>CM076993.1:108035908-113035908 GCA_039090855.1 Macrothele yani
CTTTTCTCAGTGCCATAATCTGTTTTCTTCCCTTACTGAGATGTCCCTTTGCTCTCTTCAGGCTTTGGTTGTTTTCAATCGCTTTCCTTACTAGTTCACAGTTGAATTTCCTTACATCTTTAGTGATACTCTTTCGTACCGTCTTGCATAGCTCTATATATTCCACTTTGGAAGTCACATCTCTTTTAGTTGTCCTCATCTCTCTTTTTTGCATCAGAATTTTAGTTTTTCCTGATAATTTGTTCGTATGCAACTGGTTCTTAGCACCAGCTATTTTTGTTGCTGTTTCCATAAGAGCCTTGGTTAGTTTTCTGTTAACTTTAGAGATGTCCACTTCTTCCGACGTTAGACCTTCTAGAGCAGATAATCTCTCTCTCTCTCTCTCTCTCTCTATATATATATATATATATATATATATATATATTCTATTAAGAAGAGACAAGCAAAAAAAAATATGTATATTTTTGACTCATACCAAGTACAACATAGAAAAGGTTATGTATCTACCGGTGTGAGTAAAAGGAGAAAAGATAAAAAATAAAATAAAACAACTGAATGTAGAAAGTGTCGAGAATACTGAGCCTTGGCTTTATCAAGGACCAGCAAAAACTCTGCATTTTCTCACTTCCACAAAGACCTAGTTGGAAATGGGTTTCTGCAAAGCCATAGATGCAAGTAATAAGCCCACCAAAAATTGTTTTAAAATATATATATATGTCATGACCTCCGCAGAGTTGTATGACCTTGCTTTAGTTAACAATTTAGCATGAAGAGCATGGGTCGGGCCATGAAAGCTATAGATGCAAGCTAAATTGTTAACTAAAGCTAGGTCATACAACTCTGCGGAGGTGATGACATATATATATATTTTAAAACAATTTTTGGTGGGCTTATTACTTGCATCTATGGCTTTGCAGAAACCCATTTCCAACTAGGTCTTTGTGGAAGTGAGAAAATGCAGATTTTTTGCTGGTCCTTGATAAAGCCAAGGCTCAGTATTCTCGACACTTTCTACATTCAGTTGTTTTATTTTATTTTTTATCTTTTCTCCTTTTACTCAAACCGGTAGATACATAACCTTTTCTATGTTGTACTTGGTATGTCAAAAATATATATACATTTTTTTTGCTTAGGTCTCTTCTTAATAGAATGTGAATTCTGAATTTTCATAACTGCTGCGTTGCGCGTTTTGATCTTCAGGTTATTTTGCAACTTCCGTTTTAAATTCAAAAGTTTTTCCTTAGTTTTCAGCTTTGTTCTTTAGTATATATATATATATATATCATCATCATCATCATTGTCAACCATTATCAATCCACTGCTGGACGAAGGTCTCCCCAAGTTTCCTCCACGACGGTCTGTCTTGTGCCAGTCTCCTCCATGTCACCCCTGCATACTTTCGAATTTCATCCACCCATCTCCCATGTGGTCTTCTTCTGGGTCTTTTCCTGTCCCTTGGAATCCAATCTAAAATTTCGGCTGTCCATCGATGATCTGTCCTTCTGGCAGTATGTCCAGCCCATTGCCATTTCAGGGATTTAACTCTGATCATGATGTCTTCCACTCTTGTCATTTTTCGGATCCACGAGTTCCTCTTCTTATCTCTCCTGGTTACACCAAGCATGCACCTCTCCATGCTGCTTTCAGTTGTCTGCAGCCTTTGTATGTCTCTTTTAGTTAAGGTCCACGTCTCTGCACCATACGTAAGCACTGGAAGGATGCATTGATCAAACACTTTTCTTTTAAGACATAATGGCATATTGCTCTTGAAAATTATGCTGCTTCTTCCAAAAGCTCTCCAGGCAAGTTTTGCACGCCGATTAATTTCTTCATCAATGTGACCCTCACTTGATATCTGCTGTCCAAGATAAACGTACGTGTCTGTTATCTCCAGCTTTTCTCCATCAATCGATAAATCTTCATTTCTTGTAAAAGCATTGAACATCACTTTTGTCTTCTGAAAGTTCATTTTTAATCCCACTTCTTTACTCTTGTCAGCAAGTTCCTGGATCATACTCTGCAGCTCTGATGGGGTAGTTGCAAAAATGACTACGTCATCAGCAAAACGAAGGTGGGTTAGATAATCTCCATTAATCTTTATCCCCTTGTTTTCCCAGCTCAGCGACTGAAAAACACCCTCCAATGTGGCATTAAAGAGCTTCGGAGATATGGTGTCACCTTGTCTCACTCCCTTTCCAATTTTTACGTGTGTTGTATTTTCAAACAGCCGAATCTTTGCACTTGCATTTTCATAGATGTTATTAATAATATTAATGTATGCATCTTCAATACCGCAGGTTTTCAGAGCCATTGTAACTGCTGATGGTTTCACCGAATCAAAGGCTTTTTCATAATCGATAAAAGCCATGCACAATGGAAGTTCATATTCCCTCGCTCTTTCAATTAGTTCTCTCAGCACGTGGATATGATCTATTGTGCTGTAGCCACTCCTGAATCCAGCTTGTTCTCTCGGTTGAGCCATGTCCAGTGTTACCTTCAAGCGGTGTGAAAGAACTTTAGTGAAGATTTTATAAACTACTGATAGGAGGCTGATAGGTCTGTAGTTTCCGAGATTTGGATTTATAATAAACAAGAAACTGAAGGATAAAGTTGTAGAAGTTGAAAGTTCCTCTGACAGAGCTGCACGACTCGTTATCCAACTCTCGAGAAGATACCATATATATATATATATGTAAGGTCAGGTGATGCGTAACATCACAGCCTCTCCTTGACAAATGTCAACCCCGCCTTCTCGTGGTACATCCTGTTCCCACTAAAGGGGCTCTGACGACCGCCAATAGCGGTATAACTATACCATCGGGATTAGAGGAAATGTTATCCCACACTCACCAACCCGCTTGGCCAGCGTGGTGAGTTATGGCCAAACCCCTCCAAAATGACTCCACAACTTAAATCTTGGCCCTCAGTCTCCGGCAGCTAGAATGTACCTGGCCAAGGCAGCGGCCAGTGCGACATGAAGGCAGAGGGTGCTAAGAATCCCCGGAGGACCGGACTAGGCTGCCATCTGATGCTGACCTTGGCTACATATAACGGACGCTCCCTATCTTCTGATTCAAGGCTTCTTGAATTAGAAGAGGAACTACAAAGGATCAAGTGTGACATCGTCGGGCTAAGTGAGGTAAGGAGAAAAGGAGAAGATCTCATTAAACTGAAAAGTGGACATCTCTTCTACTATCGTGGGACAGATACTGGCAGAACTAGTGGTGTTGGATTTATAATAAACAAGAAACTGAAGGATAAAGATGTAGAAGTTGAAAGTTCCTCTGACAGAGCTGCACAACTCGTTATCCAACTATCGAGAAGATACCAGGCTCAGATTATTCAAACTTATGCACCCACCACAAGTCATGCTGAAGAAGAAATTGAAGAATTTTATGAGGAAATTCGTGATCTAAATAATAAAGGTAAGCAGCACTTGAAGATAATTATGGGAGATTTCAATGCAAAAATAGGGCAACGGCAACAGAATGAAACTTCAGTAGGTAAATTCGGTCACGGCAACAGAAACCAGCGTGGAAATACTCTCGTAGAGTTTGCAGAGGCAGAAGGGTTTTTCATCTTGAACTCCTTTTTTCAAGAAAAAGCCACACAGGAAATGGACATGGAGACATCCAAATGGGACGACAAGTGAAATTGGTTTTATTATGTGTAACAAAAAAGTCGTCATAGAAGGCTGCAGTGTGCTAAACAAGTTCAACACAGGCAGTGACCATAGATTGGTGAGATGTAAGATGCACCTCAACACTAAACTCAAACGTAGCAAGCTCATAAGACAAACAAAATGTATTGACATAACCAACCTTAAAAAACACCATAATACCTTCAAATTGGAGCTGAAGAACAGGTTCTCTGCTTTAGAAGGCCTAACATCGGAAGAAGAGGATATTTCTGAAGTTAACAGGAAAGTAACCAAAGCTCTTATGGAAACAGCAACAAAATTAGCTGGGTCTAAGAACAAATTGCATGTGAACAAATTATCAGGAAAAACCAAAATGTTGATGCAAAAAAGAAGAGTGATGAGGACAACTAAAGAAGATGTGACTTCCAAAGTGGAATATATAGAGCTATGCAAGACAGTACGAAAAAGTATCACTGAAGACGTAAGGAAATTCAACTGTGAACTAGTAAGGAAAGCAATTGAAAACAACCAGAGCCTAAAGATAGCAAAGGGACATCTCAGTAAGGGAAGAAAACAGATTATGGCACTGAGAAAAGAAGATGGTTCTGTAACAAGAAATAGAGGCGAAATTTTGACAAGAGTGAAAGATTTCTACTCCAAATTATATGAAAGGGATGATACATGTACTCCAGACATCATGAAAGGTACCAGTACCAGAGTTCTTCCAGTCCTTCCAGCAGAAGTTACACATGCAATCAAGAACATGAAGCGGGGAAAAGCTCCAGGAGAAGATGGAATTACTGTAGACATCATACAAGAAGCAAGTGGAGAAATCGAAACAGTACTCGCCCAAATTTTCACTCGATGCCTTAATGAAGGAAAGATTCCTGAGGATTGGAACAACGCTACAATGATCTTGCTACATAAAAAAGGTGACATTGGGGATCTCAGGAACTACAGACCTATCAGCCTCCTATCAGTGGTTTATAAAATCTTCACTAAAGTTCTTTCACACCGCTTGAAGGTGACACTGGACATGGCTCAACCGAGAGAACAAGCTGGATTCACGAGTGGCTACAGCACAATAGATCATATCCACGTACTGAGAGAACTAATTGAAAGAGCGAGGGAATATGAACTTCCATTGTGCATGTCTTTTATCGATTATGAAAAAGCCTTTGATTCGGTGAAACCGTCAGCAGTTGCAATGGCTCTGAAATCCTGCGGTATTGAAGATGCGTACATTAATATTATTAATAACATTTATGAAAATGCAAGTGCAAAGATTCGGCTGTTTGAAAATACAACACACATAAAAATTGGAAAAGGAGTGAGACAAGGTGACACCATATCTCCTAAGCTCTTTAATGCCACATTGGAAAATGTCTTTCAATCACTGAACTGGGAAAACAAAGGGATAAAGATTAATGGAGATTATCTAACCCACCTTCGTTTTGCTAATGACATAGTCATTTTTGCAACTACCCCATCAGAGCTGCAGAGAATGATCCAGGAACTTGCTGACAAGAGTAAAGAAGTGGGATTAAAAATGAACTTTCAGAAGACAAAAGTTATGTACAATGCTTTTACAAGAAATGAAGATTTATCGATTGATGGAGAAAAGCTGGAGATAACAGACACGTACGTTTATCTTGGACAGCAGATATCAAGTGAGGGTCACATTGATGAAGAAATTAATCGGCGTAAGAAGAAACTTGGAAGAAACAGCATAATTTTCAAGAGCAATATGCCATTATGTCTTAAAAGAAAAGTGTTTGATCAATGCATCCTTCCAGTGCTTACGTATGGTGCAGAGACGTGGACCTTAGCTAAAAGAGACATACAAAGGCTGCAGACAACTCAAAGTAGCATGGAGAGGTGCATGCTTGGTGTAACCAGGAGAGATAAGAAGAAGAACACGTGGATCCGAAAAATGACAAGAGTGGAAGACATCATGATCAGAGTTAAATCCCTGAAATGGCAATGGGCTGGACGTACTGCCAGAAGGACAGACCATCGATAGACAGCCGAAATTTTAGATTGGATTCCAAGGGACAGGAAAAGACCCAGAAGAAGACCACATAGAAGATGGGTGGATGAAATTCGAAAGTATGCGGGAGTGAAATGGAGGAGACTGGCACAAGACAGACCGTTATGGAGGAAACTTGGGGAGACCTTCGTCCAGCAGTGGATTGATAATGGTTGACAATGATGATGATGATGATATATATATATATATATATATATATATATATGCACTGAGTGGCCACTTTATTATGACCACCCCCTCAGTACTTCGTTCGGCCACCTTTTCTTTTGCCTTTAATACTGCGTCGATTCTTCGTGGCATGGACTCCACGAGATGTTGATAGGTGGTTTGTGGTATCTGAGACCATGCTTGATGAATAGCACTTTCCAGGAGTGTGAGATTGCAGGGTTGTGGATCCAACTGTGTGATGACTCGTTCAACTTCATCCCACAAATTCTGAATGGGATTGAGATCTGGAGATTGTGGGGGCCACCTAAGCAAAATAAACTCACAGGCATGTTCCTGAAACCAATCCTGTACAATACGAGCACTATGGCAGGACGCATTATCTTGTTGAAAGTAGCCATCGCCGTTGGGATAAACCATCCACATGACAGGGTACACTTGGTCCGCAACGATGTTTAGGTATGATGTGCCAGTCAGACATTGATCAACATGAATTAAAGGGCCCAAAGCATGACAGGAAAACATTCCCCAAACCATAACGTTGCCTCCACCAGCTTGAAGGGTTGTAGCAATGCATTTGGGGTCCATGCTTTCGTGCTGTTTCCGCCAAATTCTCACTCGGCCATCGGCATGCTGCAACTGAAAACGTGATTCATCGGACCACATAATTTGTTTCCAATTATCGGCTGTCCAATCCTTGTGCTCCTGTGCGAACTGGAGACGTTTTCTCTTGTTAACTGCAGACAGCAAAGGTGTTCGAACAGGCTTTCGGCTGCCATATCCCATCCGATGCAGTGTACGGCGAACAGTGCGTGCAGAGATCATTTGAAGGGATCCTTGATTAAGATGGTCTGTAATTTGCTGTTGTGTTGCCCTTCTGTTGTCTGTTACCAGTCTGGACACTCTCCGTTCTGCCCAAGGTGTCACTAGTCGATGACGACCACACGTTGCACGTAGAGACCCAGTTTTTTGGCTGACAGTCCAGTCTTTAAACACTTTAACAACAGCTGCTCTGGAATATTTCACGAATGCGGCGGTTTCGGTGATACTCGCTCCATGGCTCCGAGCTCCTACAATCATTTTACGTTGAAAGTCCGTGAAATCGTATTTTTTACCCATCTCGTCACCCAAAAATCACTTCTACTACTGTCGCAAGCACTAAGCTTTCCCTTTTTATACTAGCCTTGCCCTCTGGTGGCAACAGCGTGCAGCCATAGCTCATTTGCTTAAAACTGTCAGGTGGTCATAATAAAGTGGCCACTCAGTGTGTATATATATATATATTACAGCACTGGATCATGTCCATGTACTGAGAGAACTAATTAAAAGAACAAGAGAATATGAACTCCTATTGCATGACTTTTACTGATTATGAAAAGGCCTTCGATTCCGTGAAACCATCAGCAGTTACAATGGCTTTGAAATCCTGCGGTATTGAAGATGCATACATTAATATTATTAATAACATCTATGAAAATGCAAGTGCAAAGGTTCGGATATTTGAGGATACAGCACTAATAAAAATTGGAAAGGGAGTGAGACAAGGTGACACCATATCTCCCAAACTCTTTAGTGCCACATTGCAAAATGTCTTTGAATCATTGTACTGGGAAAACAAAGAGATAAAGATTTATCGAGATTATCTAACTCACCTACGTTGTGCTGATGACGTAATCATTTTTGCAACTACCCCTTCGGAGCTGCAGATCCAAGAACTTGCTGGCAAGAGTAAAGAAGTGGGATTAAAAATGAACTTTCAGAAGACAAAATTGATGTACAATACTTTTACAAGAAAAGAAGAGTTTTTGATTGATGGAGAAAAGCTTGAAACAACCGATTCCTGCATTTATTTTGGGCAGCAGATATCAACCAAGGGTCACATTGATGAAGAAAGTAATCGCCGTTTAAAACTTGAATGGAGATCTTTTGGACGAAACAGTACAATTTTTAAGAGCAGCATGCCATTATGTTTTAAAACGAAAGTGTTTAATCAATGCATCCTGCCGGTGCTTACGTATGGAGCAGAGACATGGACCTTAACTAAAAAATATATACAAAGGCTACAGACAACTCAAAGAAGCATTAGTGTAATCAGGAAAGATAAGAAGAGGAACTTGTGGATAAGGAAAATGCCAAGAGTGCACGACATCATGACCATAGTGAAATTACTGAAATGGCAATGGGCTGGACATGTTGCCAGAAGAACAGACCACCGATGGACAACTGAAATTTTAGACTGGATTCCAAGAGACAGAAAAAGACCTAGAAGAAGAAGACCCCATGGGAGATGGATGGATGAAATTCGAAAGCATGCCGGAGTGACATGGAGGCGACAGGCTCAAAACAGACAATTGTGGAATAAACTTGGGGAGACCTTCATCCAGCAGTGGATTGATGATGGTTGACAATGATGATGATGATAATCCCGTCTTTCATTCATGCAGAATACAATGTAATCCCGTCTTTCATTCATGCAGAATACAATGTAATCCCGTCTTTCATTCATGCAGAATACAATGTAATCCCGTCTTTCATTCATGCAGAATACAATGTTTACTTCGTGCTGTCCGGCATCCGAATTTTCTACGAAATTCGCACTGACACTTCTTTATCGAAAAGAAACACACGCTCGGGTATGGTTAAATAGGAGGACATCATTAACACATACGGTCAGCCTCGCGACGAACAAATAACTGAACTAGCCTGACATTTGCGATGTCCAAGGTCACAACGAGCGCACCAACAGGCACTGAAGAACAACATCTGCGAGACAGTGGCAGCGATTACGCCGGAACAACTGGCGCTACCTTTCCGAAATATGGAGTCTCGTGTCCAAGCCTGTCTCGAAGCACTGGGCGGACACTTTCAACATCTCTTATGATATGGTTCTGTTTTCCATGAATGAAGGTATGTTCTTACCAAATATCATTCAATTACTGTAATTATTCACGATGCCATAAATAAAAAACTTGGGTAAAGTAGCGAGTGGGATACCCTGTAGCTGTTCCGTACCTTTAACAGTGGTACACTCTTAGGTTGACTCGGAGTGTAAACCGCATGTCCACCAGGGAGGCAGGTAAGCATTAGGATTTACGTACGCTGTACGTTGACGAGCGCACAAATTTCCAAACAATAAGTGCAGTTTTTAATTATGTGATTTACATGTGTTGTACCCTGAAACTTTTAAAATATGTATGCAATATTTTCTGCCCTAATTGCTGTGGCAATTCTTTTAACTTTCCATTGCAGCTACTTAACGAAAGTACTTCGGAGGCAGAGCTATGGTCTATTCCTCAGCCAGCTCTTGCACGCAACGAAGTTCCTGATCCAAAGGAGGTTCTTCACCTGTGGGCAGTGATATCTTCTCCGAAAGTAAGAGCACTGTGGAAATCTCCAAATGAAGCTTCCATTTTCAGTTCGCTTCCAGCACCACTCTCCTCTAGAATGGACTCTTCTAGTGCAGTAATCTTACTGACTTCATGCCTTCTCCGGAACAACGAGATAATGAAGTTTGAAATGCATTGGTAAGAGAAAGGTTTAACTGCGTAGTTTCCTCTACATCGGATGTTCATACATTTTTAGAACAATTTGCTAGCAATATAATTAATGTTTAAAAGAGAAGTATTTCTTTCTTAAATGTTCTGTTTGATAGCCTTTTCTCTGGACTACGAACCTACATCTAGATTTCCAAGACAACAGAGCATTTCTTAAAATTAGTAGTGGTATTTTATTCCACTTCTCTTCCATTGCTTTCTACAGTCCAATCATTGTTTTATTAGGAAAATAAGTTTTAAAGCGTTTTTTTGTGTGACGTATACCGCTTATTTACGTATCCGACATTCCCTCGCGTTGTTGTCATGTGACCGTAAGTGGTCCTGAGTATAAAATGTGACACAGAAGTTTGCCCAACAGTCAAACGCACTTGCACATCGGTAGGTGAAAGATGGCAAGCGATACTGCATTTATTCGATACTGCATTTATTCGATACTGCATTCGTTACGAATGTCATCAAGGAAAATGCGCTGCAAAAGCATGTTCATCGATCTGTTCTGTTCTGGGGGAGAATATTGTATCGAAAAGCACTTGTGAGTTTTGGTTTAGAAGGTTTTAAAGCAGGAGATTTTGATGTTAGTGATCGAGAACGTAGCGGCGCCTCGCAGAAGGTTGCACATCAGGAACTGCAAGCATTGCTGGATGAAGATTTGTCTCAAACCTCAAACGCAAACAAAAAACTAACTGAACAACTAGAGGGAACAACTCAACAAAGCATTTCCAATCGTTTATGCGCAATGAGAAAGATTCGGAAGGAAGGAAAATGGGCGCCACATGACCTGAGCCAAAGGAACAAGGATGAGCTTGTCATGAAGTGTTTGAATCTGTTGAATAAACAACACAGAAAGTCTTTCTTGTGGAAAACCGTTACGAGTGATGGAATGTGGATATGGTACGACAATCCCAAACGCAAAAAACACTGGGTAGACCCCAAATTTTTGCGTTTGAAATTGTAGAAGCAACGACTTCGACACTGAAACGCAATATTTACACCAAGAAAGTTCTGCTATGCATCTGGCGGGATATGAAGAGTGTGCTGTATTATGAACTATTGGAACAGGGTCAAACTGTTACTGCTGATCGCTACAAACAAAAATTGCTGCGATTGAACCAGGAAATCTGTCGGAAACGTCCATTCACAGGCAAAGGATTGCATCCCGTGAAATTACTGCATGACAACGCTAGGCCGCATGTCGCGAAATCGGTCAAAGAAGCGTTATTGGTGCTTGGCTGGGAAGTTTTCGAGTAAAAGACGTATAGCTCCGACTTAGCCCCTTCAGACTACCATTTGTTCCGATCGTACAACATGGTTTGTCTGCTGTACGGTTCCGGACATGTAACGAAGTGTAAAGATAGGTTGACGACTTCATCGCGTTGCACGACGAAATATCCTTCATGGCTGGAATCCGTAAGCTGCCCGACTGATCGCGGAAGGTGATAAAGACAGCGCATATTTTGATTCGTAAAGGTATTATTGTTGTTTTCTCTCAAATTACATGTTACGTTCTCCTAAAACGCTTTAAAACTCATTTGTACACCTAATAGATCTGCTCTTTGAAAACGCTCTTTTTAGCAGTCCGAAGGCACAAAAGTACATTGGTGACACATCAGGGGACTTTAAAAGAATATGAGCAAAAAAAAATACAGACTTCAGATCATCAGTAGAGGATTTTAGGAAGGGAGTGTCTGACCCCAGGTCTTAAACAACCCTTAGAAATAGGAAGCTAGGAAATTTGGGCTAAAGTGCCCAATAAGAAAGTGACACGGAAGCGAAGTAGAAAGGAGGAGGAAGACGCCCTTATTTATTACCGGGGGGCCAGTATCCGGGGCCCAACGGCTTAACGTGCCCGTCGGACGCACGGCGGATATTTTGTGGTTCGAGCGTTCGTACCTGCCTGGGATCGAACCCGAGGTCTTCTCCGTGGCAGTCACGAACGTTGACTACCAGACCACCCAAAAGTCAGACTTGATACCCGTCTCTGTTTTCATTTTTTTCAAGAAATAGAGTGTTAGATTTGGTTGTATGACTGGTAGCCTTATCCTGATGGATAAAAGAATGATATTTCCTCTTTAAATATGGCAGTTAAAACATCATTTTGGTAATAGGTAGAATTGATTTTAACATTTTTTCAACTTTTCTTAACTTTAGTTCCTAGTTGTGCGAGAAACCAGCAATAATCATGAATCCTTTATTAAAATTTTCTTCGGTTTCTTGGAACCAAGTTTGTGAGTCTTTTTCTGCTCTTTTGTGGTAGTAAATCGACCTTTATTTGTTACAGTCGTTTAGGTAGATTCATGCTTCATGAATAGTCACAATAAATTTCCATCTGTCTCTGACTTAGTGATTTTCGTAAAGAAGTCTGCACCGTGTTTTGCGCTCAGCCACGTGCCTGGGCAAAAGGCGGTGAACATTATAGTTTTTTTTTGTTTTTGTTTTTTCTTTTTTGTCAGATTCAAGTCTTTGTTCATTACCTTGTTTACAGTTTATACACAGGTTTTTAACGACTTGGTGATTGCTTTTTGAGTCGGTGGATTTCCTTTTAAGATTGGAGACCTTACTTTTAAAACAGTCGTTATAGTACGTACCTTCTTTGGATATTCGTTTAGCGTTCTTTTTCCTGTTAAAAGCAATACTTGATGATTTTCCCCTCTATTATTAATAGCATTGCTTATTTTACATTTAAAAATACTAATTCTATATTCTATGATTTTACGTCATTTTTTAACTACAGAATACCAATATTTCTCTTCGTAAAGAGCAAAAACACATTCCTCTATGCACAGCTCGTTTACGTGCGCCATTTTCTTAGTAGACGGTATTTAAAGTGGTTACACCTCAAATCTCTGCCTTATGTTTCCAATGGTAAAACTTCTGTACATATTTTCTTCGCAATTAATGTATTTCCAAGGATGAAAATTTGCACATCGATACAACTAAGTTTAAGTTATCGCATGGGATACCTGGCGCGACCTGTTCATTGATGACGTCAGTAGACAAACAAATGTTGGATTGCTTAATTATTGTTATGTTTTAGCAAGCATTAAGTAACCCATGCTATAACTTAAGTTAGTTTTATCGATGTGCAAACTTTCATCTTTGGGAATACATTAATTGCGAAGAAAATATGTAAATAAGTTTTACCATTGGGAACATAAGGCAGAAATTTTAGGTGGAACCACCTTAACTACAACAGATGTTTCTTTCGTGTTCATCTAACACGCTGTTGCCAGTTTCAGTTCTCTGAACTTCTTTTATTTTCTGTAATTTCCTTCGACCATATATAGTGTTAGACCTCGCACTGGTAGTTTTCATAATCTTTTTATTCAGAACAAATGAAGGGAATTTGGATACAGAGGGCACGGACTGTATCCAAATTCCCTTCATAGTGCCAGAAAAGAAGACAAAAGATGTAATATGTAAAATGAGATCGTAATATGTACGAGAAGCGTATGTACAATATATACAAGGTGGTACAACAATGAATAGAAGAGGTCAATGGCTGGAGCATGTGCAACAAACGATATATATGTACAGATATTCCAAGCGACGTGATATTTACAAGATGTATATGTACAAAGATTCAAAGCCAATAAGAATAACAAGAGTGACAAAAAGGAAACAATAGGACAAAAATGCGTCAAAGACGACTCTGAGGACATAGTGTACATGGTACAACATTTTAATGTACACAGGTATAGTGAAAAACAAGAGATGTGTGGAAGTTATATGCATAGATATATGGTAAATAATATGATGAACAACGAGGACAGTGCATAACCAGAACATGTGCGGAAAAGACATAATATGGTGCAGGATTACAAAGAGGGTGTAATATATACAATATGCATATGTACAATCCAATGTAGGTGTAGTAACATAAGCCGAAAAACCGGATAAGAGAAGATTGCATGAGTACCAAGTAATGCTGGCAGCAATAATAATCATGATAATAATAATGATAACAAAACTAGCAGAAGGAAGACATAACGAAAATCACAAGGATCCAAGAAATATGCACAGGTCAAACAGATATGCATAAGTACAGTGAAAGCATGCATGCTGGGCGCCTGCAGGAAATTTTTTAAGGGGGGTCAAGTGTAATTAATTAAGGTTTGGCTAATACGCAGAAAACAGTAATTCGTGAAAATGAAAGATTAATACTATTACTATTACTACTACTTACTTACTACACTAGAATACTACTATTATTATTATTAATTGATGCTGCTCTTGAAGAAAGTGTATGTTAGTAATAGTCGTGTATTATCATGTACATTGGTAACTGTTGTCAAAATAATGAACAGTGTCGAGCAGAGCCACGCCAAGCCTTTTAAGTTCAACATACACCACCTTGAGGGGAACTTTTTTTTATTGGAGGTTTAACGACCACCGTGAGCAACTCAATGGGCTATTAGCAGTCGCTCGTCCCTAATTTAGGGTCACTGGTTCCAGGGAAGGGAGAGAGTCAGTGCGGCAAGACAAACACAACATCCATGCCTCACCAGGATTCGAACCCGGACCTCTTTCGGACGAATGAAGAGAGGCCATCGCTTAGAGCACTGCGCCACCGGGGCGGCGAACGAAACTTGTTTGGGGGGTACTACCTTACGGTTTGCAAAGGTTTTCCGCTTTCACGTTATCGTTTTCCAATTTCAAATTTCCAATAAAATTGGGATATTAAATTAAACGCCCCAAACTCCATCTTTCCTTGTGGTCCAGTTCTGTGAGTGAAAAAAAAGTAATAAATAAAATAAAATAAAGGGGGAAATAATTGCACGGGGGGGGGGGGTCAAGTGATCCCTGTGACCCCCATGTCGGCGCCCATGAAAGCATGCAATGTGCAAAATAAATATGTACAAATATAGCTTCCACTGAGCCCGCCGTAGTCCCAACATGAGAGCCGTCAGATCACGTGACATTAGGCTGAAGGGATTTCGTGCTATCCAGTTTCAATGCTTTCTTATGACCCGGCAGGCTACTTTTAAATATCCTCACTTAGTAAGTCATGTAGGCAACAAGTGCGTTTTTTAGGAAAAATAAACCTGAGAATATATTCATTAAGAAATTGTAATTTACAGAAATTTAATTGCAACCATTTCGGAGTTACAAGATGATTCCTTAGGAAGAAGGAGGTCATTTGGTTAGTGTATTCTTGTATGAACAGGCTACATTTGTCCTTTATGTAAAGTGGTGTTCTCATTAATAATTTAGGATACAGAGTCACAGTATGTAATAATGTAAAAATCCAAAAGTAAACAGTTAAATATTACGTAAAATATACGGAAATAATGTTGCCGTACTCAGAGTAACTTTACTTTTGTAAAATATGTACCTATGTGTACATATTATTTCACAAATATTTAAATTAATATTTGTGAAAAATTTAGAACACGTGGAACCGTTTCTTAACGCGAATGACTATATTATTACTTTAATTGGCACACATTTTCTAGATTGGGAATTGAACCTCAATACTGATTATTTCTTCCCGTATATGATAATTATTACGGCAAATAGGGAAAACTCAGGTGGAATGGTGGCCCATACTAACCGTAAAAAAATTTTACTCCAAATTGGAATCACGTTATTAAACTGGTTCCACCTAAAATCTTTGCCTTATGTTTCCAATGGTAAAACTTCTGCACATATTTTCTTCGCAATTAATGTATTCCCAAGGACGACAGTTTCCACATCGATAAAACTAACTTTACATTAAAGCATGGGATACTTAATACTTGCTAAAACATAACCATAATTAGGCAATTCAACATTTGTTTGTCTAATGACGTCATCAATGTACAGGTCATGCCATCTATTAACAGGTCTGAGCATTACTGAATAGAAATAATTGATTTTTAATATAATTAGGGTTATGTTTTAGCAAGTAGTAAGTATCCCATGCTTTAATGTAAAGGTAGTTTTATCGTGAAGTCGTTGACGAAATTCGTGCCAATAACATCAATTGAATTTAAATTTGAATTTCATCTTATATCGTGCAACGACGGCATTCTAGCAATTGAGGTAGTTTTATCGATGTGGAAACTGTCGTCCTTGGGAATACACTAATTGCGAATAAAATATGTACAGAAGTTTTACCATTGGAAACAATAAGGCAGAGATTTTAGGTGGAACCACCTTAACATAGAGGCATAAAATCTGCTTTGATTCGTTTCTCACTGGTTGCAAGTTGTAGAACTTTCTTATAACGTTTTTGATTAAGATCACGTGACATTCCAATTTCTGATGTTGGAGCCATATATTGTGACGTCATTCGCAATCTACCTGTATGTAAGGTCGCTGGTAATTTCTTATCAAAAATGTTCTGGAAACGTGTGAATAACCTGTGTATATTCAATTAAATATTCCCACAACCCAAAGTTGTTTAAATTGGTTAGTGATCATTTTAACTTCCACTAAAAAAATTATTGGAATTCATTGTTTTATCGCATTTTTCGGAATATAAGACGAATTCTAAATTTTTAAGAAAATTTTAAGAAAAAAAAAATGACACTTTACAGTATTTTGCAGCTTATGAATCATTGAATCCTTGCTATTTGTGAAATTAGAAATATATGATACCGCTGATGTAAACAACGTAGAAATTCGCCATTCGGTCTATCAGCCAATGGCGTGCATGCGATGCAGAACTTGCCCGTGATGTCAACTTCCTACGGCCAGTGTCCTTTGTTATTGGTTCGTATGGTCATGATCGCTTCATGGCTGATACGTCAAAGTAAGGTGGCCTTAGTCGAAGTCTATCGGCATCCTGTGGTATAAAAACAATTCCCGAGAACGGTAAATTCTTTTTTTTTATTTTTTGATCTAAAGCTTGGCAGAAACCGTTCACAAAATATAAAATGCCATCAAAGAAGCGAACGGGCTAACCTCTACGCATTCTTGGCGAACAGCAAGGAAGCGAGACTGTTAGATGCAACAGCATCTTCCGTCGTAAACTGCAAATAAAAGTACGTTACCCCAGGCAAAGTTCAAGCAAAATTTGCATATTTCACGAATCGATTTTTCCGAAAATTACGACTCCACAGTATTTATGTTACTGTGAATGAATACGATTCTTGCGTTTTGTCTCCGAAAGTTGTAGGTCGAAGAATTTGCAGCAGCAATAAAGTCACCGGCACTAATACATTTGCAACCCCAGTTTCCTAGTGGATGTCTTAAACGCTTGTTATGATGTTTCGTCCTGAAATGCGGTTCTTTCCCTTCTTTTTCTGTCACTTTGCTTTTTAAAGAAATTGTGATAGTCCCATGTCCATTTCAGATCGCTTTGTAAGACATATGAGGTATATGCTTAAACTGTATTTTAAATCATTAACTCGGGAACGCACGGGTATGCCCTCGGGCACAAATACACATATGTAGCACGACAGCTGGCCTGGCTAATAAAGACTTCACACGCATAGTTAACAATGGAAAAACATACCAGTGTAATCAGTCGCGGCCAAAAGTCCTGCACCGGTAGATCGAAAGTCAATTTTTGATGTTTGAAGTCAACTTACACACTGAATAGCCACTTTATTATGACCACCCCTCAGTACTTCGTTGGGCCACCTTTTACCTTCAATACTGCGTCGATTCTTCGTGGCATGGACTCCACGAGATGTTGATAGGTGGTTTGTGAGATCTGAGACCATGCTTGATGAATAGCACTTTCCAGGAGTGTGAGATTGCAGGGTTGTGGATCCAGCTGTCTGATCAACTTCATCCCACAAATCCTCAATGGGGTTGAGATCTGGATATTGTGGGGGCCACCTAAGCAAAGTAAACTCACAGGCATGTTCCTGAAACCAATCCTGTACAATACGAGCACTATGGCAGGACGCATTATCTTGTTGAGCGTAGTCATCGCCATTGGGATAAACCATCCACATGACAGGATGCACTTGGTCCACAACGATGTTTAGAAATAATGTGCCAGTCAGACGAATTAAAGGGCCCATGGCATGCCAGGAAATCATTCCCCAAACCATAACGTTGCCTCCACCAGCTTGAAGGGTTGTAGCAATGCATTTGGGGTCCATGCTTTCGTGCTGTTTCAGCCAAATTCTCACTCGGCCAATGGCATGGTGCAACTGAAAACGTGATTCATCGGACCACATAATTTGTTTCCAATTATCGACTGTCCAATCCTTGTGCTCTTGTGCGAACAGGAGACGCTTTCTCTTGGTAACTGCAGACAGCAAAGGTGTTCGAACAGGGCCTTCGGCTGCCATATCCCATCCGATGCAGTGTACGGCGAACAGTGCGTGCAGAGATCATTTGAAGGGATTCTTGATTAAGATGGTCTGTAATTTGCTGCACTGTTGCCCTTCTGTTGTCTGTTACCAGTCTGGACACTCTCTGTTCCGCCCGAGCAGTCACTAGTCGATAACGACCACACGTTGCACGTAGAGACCCAGTTTTTTGGCTGACAGTCCAGTCTTTAAACACTTTAACAACAGCTCCTCTGGAACATTTCACGAATGCGGCGGTTTCGGTGATACTCGCTCCATGGCACCGAGCTGCTACAATCATCCCACGTTGAAAGTCCGTGAAATCGCATTTTTTACCCATCTCGTCACCCAAAAATCGCTTCTACTACTGTCGCAAGCACTAAGCTTTCCCTTTTTATACTAGCCTCGCCCTATGGCGGCAACAGCGTGCAGCCATAGCTCATTTGCTTAAAACTGTCAGGTGGTCATAATAAAGTGGCCACTCAGTGTACAGCTTAATGGTAAAGTCAGGAATAAATATTACATCATTTTAAAGGAAATTATGTACTGAATTCAAAATTTTTTTACAGAATGTTATTACCAGTAACAGAAGTAAAGTTACAAGCAAAAGTACAGCGTCTAGTCATAAAAAGCAAAAAATAGTGGAATTTGTGAAATTAGTGTACAATGCATTTAACGTAAAATTACTGTACAGTACATTATTGAAACTTGCAGAACACTTGAAATAACTTACCAACAAGCAATATACGCTTTAATATTTAATTGGATAACCACGGTTACGTAGTAACAAAGTGCACCTTCTTGGCATGGAACTAATGAGCTTCTCTAGTTATCCATTTTTTATATTTGAATTTAGCATAAAATTTCCTTTAAAATGATGTATAATATGTATTCCTGACTTCATCATTACGCTGTATAAGTTTACTTCAAACATCAAAAATTGACTTTCGTTCTACTGGTGCAGGACTTTTGGCCACGATTGTACATAACTTTTACGGTACAAAGACATGGTAGAAAAAGTGCAGAAGAATATCAAGTTCCGTACCAAAGATAAAGCGATAGCTTTATAAACTCATTCAGCAGTCTTTATAGCAGCATATACGATGGACAAGAAATTAGAGATGCCTACCTCATAGCGTGTTGGCCCTCCTGTACAAGCCTAGGCATCGACTCCACCAGAGACCAGAGGGTTTCTTCACAAAGGAAGGATCTATAGAGTGGAAACAGACATAGCAGCCCATGAAAACTCCTCCCATAGAAAGTGGCGCCCCCACGGACTTAAAACAAAACCAAACTGTGACGTGTGATCCATCCCGCCGGCAATGGTTGCTATGGCAAACCCACCCCAGTGCTGCGGTGGTGAGGTGCAGCTGCTCTCGCCACCATTCCGTTTCCCCCCCCGACACACACACACACGACCTTTGTCCTCAACTGCTGTCCCAATCTAAACCAAGTGAGGCATCGGAAAGATGGCAATAACGAAATATCCATAGATATTGAAGCCAAAGGCTTAGATATCAAAACAAATGACAACGGAATACAAATGAGAATTGAACGTAAAGCTATATTGTGAAGAAAACAATGACAAAGTATGCGTGAATGAAATGTGCAACAAAAACACGTAGAAACCTAAGTAATGGAATTTACAAAGGAAAAGTTAACGATTAGTGAGGAATAAGCAAGGACAATGCCACTTATTAGAATGCTACAGGAAACTGGAAGATGCAAACCAAAAAGAATCCAGAAAATGTTAGGTACATGTCGTAAACGTCGTCTTCCACTCTGCACGGCAGCACGAAGGTCAAAGCTCAAATGGACAAAGTCATGTGGTTTGCGGTGATTCCTGGGAAGCCCAACTGTCAATCAACTGTAGTTCTGTTTTAGGTCGCGGGTGCGCTGCAGTCGACTTCATGACGTCATGAGTTTCAGCTTAATACAGCCAGGGTCTTCTCTATATATCCTTCCTTTATGGGTTTCCTGAGGTAATGTCATCCATGCCTATTGCAGCGTTGTCCACAACTCCACCCGTCAAGTCGGTCCAGAATCCATGGAATTGATATTCTGCTCAACGGATTCACAGAGAGCTTCCACAGGGTTGAATTAGGGGACCTTGCGGGCCATCGGATGGTTCCAAACTCAAATGAGTGTTCGTCCAGTCATGTCTGGGTGGTGCGGCACGGTGGGGCCGCGCATTGTCCTTCTAAAACAGGCTTTCGGCAGCAGGATGCTCGAAGGCTATGAAAGCGTATAGGTGATCAGCCAGCACATGTTGGTTGCGCGCGGCGGTTGAGGACCTCTCCGTACGCAATGAAGAACCTCATTTGTCTCATGAGAAGGCTCCACAAACCATCACAGAACCACCACCGCCTTAAACAAAGCCGACCTTTCACGACGGGGCCATGGCGTCATGCTGTCGACGCCAAGCCCGCACCCTCCCGTCAGCTGAAAGCGGGGTTCATCTGAACACACGACGCGGCGCCCCTCTGCGAAGGTCCAGTTTTGATGTTCCCGGCACCAGCAGAGGCGTAATGTCGATGACGAGCAGTTAACAGGGGCATATGAGTAGGGTGTTGGCTATCGTGGCCCAGGGTGTGCGTCATACCGTTCGCTAGCTGACGCTTCTTGGGCCTCAGACATTTAACCTGGATGTGATTTGCGTCACCGTTGCCGATCGGACGGTCTGTACGAGCCAGGATAATCTACGTCGACGGCGGTCATCAATGACGTGCGGTCGGTAACCGCTTGCTCTGTGAACACTGGTATAACATTCAATGGTATACTCGCAGTATACCATTGAATGTTTTACCCTGATACGGTTACCCTAGGGAACCCTATGGTTCTTACCACTTGGGTGATAGAATAAACCATCTGTCTTGCGCAGAAAATGCGTCAACGATCAAAGTCGCTCAGATCACCATGTTTACCCATGTTCGTGGATTGTGATACACTATTGGGAAGCCCTGTTATCTGCCTATTTATCGCTTGCGTATGGTTTGGGTATGTTCAACTCTGCGTGGGGGATGTCCATGTGAACTGCCCGTCGCCCATATCTCGAATGTTTTGTCTACTAACAAGGAAACGGACATGTGGTTGTCGCTGATTGCAAAACCAAAGTATGTTGTTTAGATTGGGGATCATTAGAAATGTTTATATTCAAACTTTGATCTGCTATGGACAACAGGGAGAGCCACTAGAGCTTTGTTCTTGAGCATTATATTATCTAATGTATATACCGGGTGATCCAAAAGTCTTGCACATTTGAAAACGTAATAGCTCGCGGAGTTTTGAGAGTAGGGCAATGCTGTTTGCGTAGAAATGATCAGAATGACATCGGGTTTTGTATGAAATCACATAAATTTTTACTCATTTTACTTACATTTTTCATCGCCAGATATCGCAGCAACCACAGGTTGGAAGTGTGGAGAAAAATCGACACCTGATTGCACCAGGTTAGACACCTCATTGTATTGTACCATGTGTTCAATGTGATGGCCGTCCTGTTCCAGAACTGCCTGCAGACGAGAGAAAACACCATAGACGGCATTGAAGAACATGTCCGGTGGTAAAGCTGCGACATGATGTCAAATGGCATTTTTCAACATGGCCAATTAAGTGGGGCGTCATCTGTACACTTGTGATTTTAGGTAACCCCGGAGCCAGAAATCGCAGGGTGTCAGGTCTGATGACCGAGGAGGCCGGGCCTTCGAAAAGTGTCGGCTCAACACGCGATTTGCACCAAACGTCTCTTGCAGCAGTTTCTTAACGGAACGGGCGATGTGGGGTGGTGCTCCATCCTGCATATATGTGCACAGATTCACTGCATCCCGCTCTTGCAAGCTAGGGGATAACGTACGTTCGTAACATGTTCGCATAACGTGCACCTGTCTCTGAAACGGTTTCGAAGGAGGTGCCGCTGACCTTTTAAAAAAAAGGGACCGATAATGAAGGAAGCCTTGAATCCATACCACACTGTCATTTTCGGCTAATGAAGTGGCGCTTCAACGACTGCTCGGGGATGTTCCGTGGCCCAGATGCGGCAGTTGTGCGTGCTTACCGCTCCGTTTTGGGAAAAGTGTGCCTCATCAGTCCATAAAACGCGCATCAGCCAGTTTTCGTCGACATCCATTTGTCGAAAAAAACCATGCTGCGAACTCCTGACGCTGTACGTAATCGCCAGCTTGCAGTTCGTGATGCTGTTTCAGTTTGTAAGGGTATCTGTGCAGAACCCGTCGTAGTGTTCGCCATACAGTCCCGTATGGAATGCCTGTTTGCTGCCGAGAAACGTGGCGAGCACTGGAGTCGCCATGTGCGGATGACCTTGCAATCACATCCATTTCCTGCGTAATTGTCTCTGCTGCAGCAGCACGTGTTCGTGGTCTACCGCTTCGTGGACGTGCTGCCAAAGATCCCGTTTCCTCGAATCTTTTCACCATTCGCAGCAGCGCATCACTTTCCATCTGTCCTTTCCCACTGCGATCACCTTTCAGTGACCGGTAGTCTCTCAACGCAGCACTCGCACATTCAGCGTTGCAATAGAACAATTTCACCAAGAGCGCTTTGTCCGGTAATGACAGCATACTGACACGGACCGTTGTGACTTGTGGTTGGGGGTCAGCGTCATTTTCTTGTAGGACTTCCGTCCACAGGTAGTAGAGTTTAGGTCCCAGCCACCTACAGCGAGATCGCCTTTTGGGCAGGACACAGGAACGGAAGGAATGAGAGCAAGTCTAGCGACTTTTGACAGAACAGTTTGTAGTGAGATTAGAGTACAGTAGATGGCGCCACCATACAAGTACGATATTGCACATAGTTGGGTGAGAGAATTTCAGGGAGGATCATCAGGAAAGGGGATGTAAGGTCAGGTGATGCGTAACATCACAGCCTCTCCTTGACAAATGTCAACCCCGCCTTCTCGTGGTGCATCCTGTTCCTACTAAAGGGGCTCTGACGACCGCAAATAGCGGTATAACTATACCATCGGGATCAGAGGAAATGCTATCCCACACTCACCAACCCGCTTGGCCAGCGTGGTGAGTTATGGCCAAACACCTACAAAATGACTCTACAACTTAAATCTTGGCCCTCAGTCTCCGGCAGCTGGAATGTACCTGGCCAAGGCAGCGGCCAGTGCGACATGAAGGCAGAGGGTGCTAAGAATCCCCGGAGGACCGGACTAGGCTGCCATTTGATGCTGACCTTGGCTACCTACAACGGACGCTCCCTATCTTCTGATTCAAGGCTTCTTGAATTGGAAGAGGAACTACAAAGTATCAAGTGGGACATCGTCGGGCTAAGTGAGGTAAGGAGAAAAGGAGAAGATCTCATTGAACTGAAAAGTGGACATCTCTTCTATTATCGTGGGACAGATACTGGCAGAACTAGTGGTGTTGGATTTATAATAAACAAGAAACTGAAGGATAAAGTGGTAGAAGTTGAAAGTTCCTCTGACAGAGCTGCACGACTCGTTATCCAACTATCGAAAAGATACCAGGATCAGATTATTCAAACTTATGCACCCACCACAAGTCATCCTGAAGAAGAAATTGAAGAATTTTATGAGGAAATTCGTGATCTAAATAATAAAGGTAAGCAGCACTTGAAGATAATTATGGGAGATTTCAATGCAAAAATAGGGCACCGGCAACAGAATGAAACTTCAGTAGGTAAATTCGGTCACGGCAACAGAAACCAGCGTGGAAATACTCTCGTTGAGTTTGCAGAGGCAGAAGGATTTTTCATCTTGAATTCCTTTTTCAAGAAAAAGCCACACAGGAAATGGACATGGGGACATCCAATTGGGACGACAAGTGAAATTGATTTTATTATGTGTAACAAAAAATTCGTCATCGAAGACTGCAGTGTGCTGAACAAGTTCAACACAGGTAGTGACCATAGATTGGTGAGATGTAAGATGTACCTCAACACTAAACTGGAACGTGGCAAGCTCATAAGACAAACAGAATGTATTGACATAACCAACCTTAAAAAACACCATAATACTTTCAAGTTGGAACTGAAGAACAGATTCTCTGCTTTAGAAGGCCTAACATCGGAAGAAGTGGATATTTCGGAAGTTAACAGAAAAGTAACCAAAGCTCTTATGGAAACAGCAACAAAATTAGCTGGGTCTAAGAACAAGTTGCATGTAAACAAATTATCAGGAAAAACCAAAATGTTGATGCAAAAAAGAAGAGAGATGAGGACAACTAAAGAAGATGTGACTTCCAAAGTGGAATATATAGAGCTATGCAAGACAGCACGAAAAAGTATCACTGAAGACGTAAGGAAATTCAACTGTGAGCTAGTGAGGAAAGCAATTGAAAACAACCAAAGCCTAAAGATAGCAAAGGGACATCTCAGTAAGGGAAGAAAACAGATTATGGCTCTGAGAAAAGAAGATGGTTCTATAACAAGAAATAGAGGCGAAATTTTGACAAGAGTGAAAGATTTCTACTCCAAATTATATGAAAGGGATGATACATGTACTCCAGACATCATGAAAGGTACCAGAGTTCTTCCAGTCCTCCCAGCAGAAGTTGCTCATGCAATCAAGAACATGAAGCGGGGGAAAGCTCCAGGAGAAGATGGAATTACTATAGACATCATACAAGAAGCAAGTGGAGAAATTGAAACAGTACTCGCCCAAATTTTCACTCGATGCCTTAATGAAGGGAAGATTCCTGAGGATTGGAACAATGCTACAATGATCCTGCTACATAAAAAAGGTGACATTGAGGATCTCAGGAACTACAGACCTATCAGCCTCCTATCAGTGGTTTATAAAATCTTCACTAAAGTTCTTTCACACCGCTTGAAGGTAACACTGGACATGGCTCAACCGAGAGAACAAGCTGGATTCACGAGTGGCTACAGCACAATAGATCATATCCACGTACTGAGAGAACTAATTGAAAGAGCGAGGGAATATGAACTTCCATTGTGCATGGCTTTTATCGATTATGAAAAAGCCTTTGATTCGGTGAAACCATCAGCAGTTACCACGGCTCTGAAATCCTGCGGTATTGAAGATGCATACATTAATATTATTAATAACATCTATGAAAATGCAAGTGCAAAGATTCGGCTGTTTGAAAATACAACACACATAAAAATTGGAAAGGGAGTGAGACAAGGTGACACCATATCTCCGAAGCTCTTTAATGCCACATTGGAAAATGTCTTTCAATCACTGAACTGGGAAAACAAAGGGATAAAGATTAATGGAGATTATCTAACCCACCTTCGTTTTGCTGATGACGTAGTCATTTTTGCAACTTCCCCATCAGAGCTACAGAGTATGATCCAGGAACTTGCTGACAAGAGTAAAGAAGTGGGATTAAAAATGAACTTTCAGAAGACAATAGTGATGTTCAATGCTTTTACAAGAAATGAAGATTTATCGATTGATGGAGAACAACTGGAGATAACAGATACGTATGTTTATCTTGGACAGCAGATATCAAGTGAGGGTCACATTGATGAAGAAATTAATCGGCGTACAAAACTTGCCTGGAGAGCTTTTGGAAGAAACAGCACAATTTTCAAGAGCAATATGCCATTATGTCTTAAAAGAAAAGTGTTTGATCAATGCATCCTTCCAGTGCTTACGTATGGTGCAGTGACGTGGACCTTAACTAAAAGAGACATACAAAGGCTGCAGACAACTCAAAGTAGCATGGAGAGGTGCATGCTTGGTATAACCAGGAGAGATAAGAAGAGGAACTCGTGGATCCGAAAAATGACGAGAGTGGAAGACATCATGATCAGAGTTAAATCCCTGAAATGGCAATGGGCTGGACATACTGCCAGAAGGACAGACCATAGATGGACAGCCGAAATTTTAGATTGGATTCCAAGGGACAGGAAAAGACCCAGAAAAAGACCACATGGGAGATGGGTGGATGAAATTCGTAAATATGCGGGAGTGACATGGAGGAGACTGGCACAAGACAGACCGTTGTGGAGGAAACTTGGGGAGACCTTCGTCCAGCAGTGGATTGATAATGGTTGACAATGATGATGATGATGATCAGGAAAGGATACCCATTTAACCAGTGTAACTTGTGGTTGCTTCTCAGCTGCTGCTTTTATGCCCACTATCCCAGACCTGTTCGCCTATGGCGCCATCTGGCGATGAAAAATGTAAGTAAAAGGAGTAAAAATTATTTATGTGACTTCATAAAAAACCCGATGTCATTCTGATTATTTCTACGCAAACCGCGTTGCCCTACTCTCAAAACTCCGCGAGTTATTACGTTTTCAAAATGTGCAAGACTTTTGGATCACCCGGTATAATATGGATGTTATGTTAGAACTTCTTACATTTATTTTTCATAATAATAAGTGCAAGAAGTCCCTATAAAAATATGGTTAAATTCATTGGTAACATCAGACATGAACTTTTGGCACAGAGACCACTTTCTCCGTCTGCAGTCTTTTGTTCACTATCAGTTTTCAGTGCCTCGATTTCAAAACCTATAATCCGCTTTGCATTTTATAAGTGTGGTTATGTCACTACTCACCCTGAATACTTCCAAACACCTCTCCAGTATTGTTCTGGATCGGGCCTAATTGAGGAATGTGGTAGAGAAGATTGCGAAGAAACAGCATTCATGAAATGTGCTTACTGTGAGAACTACTTTTGTTTGGATCATTCCATAATTAAAGATCTTCATATTTTTTGTCGTACATGAAAGGTGAGTGAAATGTATATCCATTACTAAACACGCTATATTGTATATCCATTCATGAATACTTTGTAATGTACATGTATACCAGTTGCTTAAAACAACAAAAACAATTCCGATACGGGCCGCAAGAGTAATGGAGATTCCATGAATATTGTCTCTGCCAGTGTTCTTTGATGTCCTATAACTTTATCATTTATATTCCATAGCAAATAAAAATTTGTTATTATACATTACCCCTTCAGCACTGTCGAATAATACGTATAAAAACAACTGCACATCTAGCGACAACGGTCCGGACCGTTCCCCTGTAAGTGTATATTATTCCACGAATACATATGTATTTTCGCTCCTTTTGTTAATTTACTTCACTAAAAATAATTTCTCCATGCCAAGAAATAAAAGCCGCCCCGGTGGCGCAGTGGTCTAAGCGATGGCCTCTGATCATTCGTCCGAAAGGGGTCCGGGTTCGAATCCCGGTGAGGCATGGATGTTGTGTTTGTCTTACGGCACTGGCTCTCTCCCTTCCCTGGAACCAGTGACCCTAAATTAGGGACGGGCGACTGCTTATAGCCCATTGAGTTGCTCACGGTGGTCGTTAAAATTCCAATGAAAAGAAATAAAAAAACAATCAGGTAAAATACAGAGCATGAAAAAAACGGGGGTGAAATGAAACTAAATTTTCTTGAAATATGCAAAATGAATCACATAATCAGAATTTGTTTTATGATGGTTGAATTGCAGGTTCCCTGCGGTTGGAGGAAAAAATGACTGCAAACTAGCACGATAAAAAACAATTTTTTTAAATTACTATTCTAGTCCCTGAATGTGAATACTATTCTAGTCCAAGAATGTGAACGGGCACGCGATTCTCCTTAAGGCTCTTGAGGTCGGACTCACGCGGCTGGGCCTCTGATACATGGATGAGCCATCATATTATGACCACATCCGGCCTAGAGAAATGAGTGCGTCTGGAGACCAAACGGTGGCGCAGATGAAGCTCACAAATACACAACCCGAGAACCGGCTTTCTGTTAGTAGAGTGTTCGGGGTCAGAATGGGAAAAGCTGCCGATTTATCGGAATTTGATGAAGGACAATTTGTGATAGCACGGCGGCTCGGAACTACGATCTCGGAAACGGCGCGACTTGTGTGTTGGTCACGTGCCGCTGTAGTGAGTATGTATCAAAAATATTTGACAGATGGCCAAACGACGAAGAGTCGTCCAGCCGTGTATCTTCCGCAGCTCATTGATGCCAGAAGGGAGCGGAGACTGTCGCGCATTGTTCACAACGACCGCAGGGCCACAGTGCGACAAATCACCCGCAGCTACAACAGTGGTGATCAGGGCAATATGTCACAGCACACAGTCCATCGCAGCCTTCTGCGCATGGGTCTGCATAGCAAAAGACCCAGCCGGGTCCCCATGCCCATTGCACGTCATCGCCATCAACGCACCCAAGATCATCGAGGTTGGACCGTGGATGATTGGAAGAAAGTGGCCTGGTCTGACGAATCAAGATTCCTGGTGTATCACGTAGACGGCCGAGCGCAGATGAGCCGATTACCAACGGAGCTATAGCACCTGGATGCACTGTTGGGCGGAAACAAGCCTGCGGAGGCGGCGGTGTTATGCTGTGGGCGACGTTTTCTTGGGACACTTTAGGCCCTATTATCCCAATAGCACAATCCCTGACAGCTATCAGGTGTCTGAACATCGTTGGGGGACCAAGTTCACTCATTCATGGCAACTGTGTTCCCTGCTGGTGATGGCCATTACCAGCAGAATAATGCGCCATGCCACACTGCCAGAATCGTCAAGGAGTGGCTCGAGGAACATGCTGGTGACTTTCTGTTAATGCCCTGGCCTCCAAATTCACCCGACATGAACCCAATCGAACATTTGTGGTTTGACTTGGAAAAGTGGGTTCGCTCTAAATCACCACCACCCCAAAATGTACGGGAACTGCATGGAGGACATGATGTTGACATTATGGTACCAGATATCCGACGATACCTATCGCCACCTCATCGAATCGATTGCTCGCTAAGTGGCCGTTGTTTTGTGGGCTAAACGGGGTCCTACACCTTATTAGGTAGGTGGTCATAATGTAATGGATCATCGGTGTAAATGGAAGAAAAAGAGCTCAAATGTCACCTATGCCTTTCGGAATTCTACCACAAGATTTCGGAACAAAAAGGGAGTCAAAACCTAAAATATCAGCTTCTCGAAACTGGAATTTAGAAGCATTTATTTTAGAAAAGTGTTTGTAAAGCGAATAATGTACCATGTCGTTAAAGCATAGTGTTATTAAGAAATGTACTTTTCTTTTAGCAATGCTTCGGTTGAGTCCATAGATGATGTCAAAGTTGACGAGCAACTAGCAAGACATTTACTCGGTTCTCTTTTGGGTTCAATAGAAAGAGAGGATAGACGCAAACACAGAGGTAATGACTTTTTCACTATTCCGTTAAAAGTGTTTGCATGTTGCCAATGTAAAAAAAAAGTGTTTTCATGTTGCAAATGAGATTTCTGTTTGGAAAATCTAAATGAACTATGACAACATACGATGAAGTAAATTATTATTATTATCATTATTATTTTTAATTGGAGGTTTAACGACCACCGTGAGCAACTCAATGGGCTATAAGCAGTCACCCGTTCCTAATTTAGGGTCACTGGTTCCAGGGAAGGGAGAGAGCCAGTGCCGTAAGACAAACACAACATCCATGCCTCACCGGGATTCGAACCCGGACCCCGTTCGGACGAATGATCAGAGGCCATCGCTTAGACCACTGCGCCACCGGGGCGGCAAAGTAAATTATTACGAACACCTAACAGCAATAGGCACGTAGTAAGCAAACACCTAATAGAAATAGACACGTAGTATGTGAACACCTAACAGAAGCAGACACGTAGTATGTAGTAAATTATTACGAACACCTAACAGCAATAGACACGTAGTAAGCGAACACTTGACAGAAATAGACACGTAGTATGTGAACACCTAACAGAAATAGACACGTAGTATGTGAACACCTAACAGAAATAGACATGTAGTATGTGAACACCTAACAGAAATAGACACGTAGTATGTAGTAAATTATTACGAACACCTAACAGCAATTAGATACATGTCACTCTCACTTACATACGCAAGTGTGACGGTGGGATGGCTTTATAAATGCTGAAAAGGATTCAGACTTGTATGAAGCATACAGATAGTGTCAATACAGGAAAAATTCGTGAATTAAGCTATTTTTATAGAGGCATGATTGTGGGAGCTGGACGAGCAGCTGCAAGCATATCAGAAAAGGCAAACCTTCTCTGCTAAGCAAGAAGAACCGTGCTGAGTGTGTACTCAAGAAGCAAATAATTCCGTCTTATGCACGATTTCTTAACTTAAAATTACCACATATTATAAAATATATATATATAGGGTGATTCAGAACTCATGGGACAAACTTTAAGGGTTGGTAGAGCACACTGCAACAAACATTTTTTGTATAGGAATGTATGGGCGCAAGTGACGCGTTGAGGCACAAACACAAGACATTCCCAGCTCATGTGCTATTCACAGATGAGGCGATTTTTACACACGAAGGTGTTTTCAATGTGCCCAATTGTCATGTGTGGACAACCTCTAACCCACACGCTATACGTCCATCATGCGTACCAAGAACGATTCTCTGTGAATGTGTGGGCGGGTATTGTGAACGACTTCCTGCTTGGCCCATATCTACTAACAACGTGACTCGATGGCAGGTGTTATCGTATTTTTGTGGAAGAGGTTTTACCAAAATTGCTTCAAGATGTACCACTGGCCGTCCGACAAGGAACTGTGGTTTCAGCATGATGGGGCGCCAGCCCATTTTAGCATTAATGTGCGCAATTACCTGGATGCCACTTTTGGGTGCGATGGATTGGCCGTGGTGGACGAGTCCGTTGGCCACCCCGATCACCCGATTTATCGAGACTCGATTACTTCTTATGGGGACATCTGAATGCCCTCGTTTGCGAGACTCCAGTTGACTCTGTTGAGAACCTCGTCGCTCGAATATACGTTGCGGCTGCACGTGTGCGAGAAATACCTGGCATCTTTGAAACTGTACGCCGATCACTCCGTCGACGCTGCCACACATGTTGGTGGACGCAATTCTGAGCAATTATTGTAAACATTGCTGTAAAGAAGCACTTGTCAACGATGCTGTAAGTAAACAATTTATGTTTCCTTTAACATCTATTTCTTGTGTTTGTGCCTCAACGCGTCACTTGCGCCCATACAAAAAATGTTTGTTGCAGTGTGCTCTACCACCCCTTAAAGTTTGTCCCATGAGTTCTTTTTTTTTTTTTTTTAATTGGAGGTTTAACGACCACCGTGAGCAACTCAATGGGCTATAAGCAGTCGCCCGTCCCTAATTTAGGGTCACTGGTTCCAGGGATGGGAGAGAGCCAGTGCCGTAAGACAAACACAACATCCATGCCTCACCGGGATTCGAACCCGGACCCCTTACGGACGAATGATCAGAGGCCAGCGCCTTAGACCACTGCGCCACCGGGGCGGCCCCATGAGTTCTGAATCACCCTGTATATAGTTAAAAACACATTAGTACTTTCGGATTCACGAGAATTCTTCATCAGATGTATGTTAAAAGCAAATGGCACTGAAAGAAACCTGTAAGTCACATGTTATTTATATACTTTATATACAACTGACGCCATGCATCTATTAGTGCTTGTATTTTAATGTTCAACCAATCAGCTTAGGTGGGAGGGGGTGGGGTGGCAATGATGAGGAGTTGTTAATTTTCCGAATTTGTTTCCACTATGGTGGGGGTGTATTACACAGGGATAATCATCATTGCAACATCTTTGTTTATATTATTAAATTAACAGATTGCTCACGGTGGTCGTTAAACCTCCGATCAAAAAAAAAATTAACAAACTTTCTGTTAATAATCTGTTAATAATAAGTGGGACTTAGCCTTAGGAGTACAAAGGATTTTAGTGTTTTCCAATGGGACATATACGACCAACCCGTCTCGGCATAGTCGTGTTAATGCCGTAGATGTTGATGCAGTCCTAAGGATATATTTGTGTTCAGCCAGTCTATATTTTAAAGTTCCAGAAGTTGGTCCCATATACACTCGGTCTAGACATCCTTCTTCATCGGAACCCAAATAATAACCAGCTTTCATTTTCTGTGCATAGAAAACCTAACTCAAACACTACTATTATCCCTTATGCTTCCACCCACCCAGCCTTTAAACCATAAACACGCATCGCAGCTATTTTTGTTACAAAGAGCACATACTCATTCCTCGGACCGTTTGGCCCTGAAGAAGGAACTCTCATATATTGCTAATCTGGCAGAGGAATATGGTTATCCTGCAACAACACTTAAAAAGCTCCATGGCCGAATTCAAAGGAACAATGTAACAACCCTCCAACGGGAAAACAGACAAACAAGATTTGTTGGCTCTCTTCCGTACTTACCAAAGATAAATAACACTTTAAGAGCGATATGTACCAGGAATAATGTAGGCTTCGGGACAAAAGCCATTTATATTTTATCGAAAATTAAGAATGACCGAGACGAGGTCAATAGTTATAATTAATTTGGAGTATGCTTAATCTCACGGAAAGCGGAAGACGAGGAAGAACCCCGGACCGAGTGTATGTGAGACCAACTTCTAGAACTCAAAAATGCAGACTGGCTGAACAAAAATATAACCTTAGGACTGCATCAACATCTACGGCATTAGCACGACTATGACGAGACGGGTCGTATATGTCCCAGTGGGAAAACACTAAAATCCTTTGTACACCTAAGGCTAAGTCCCACTTATTATTAACATAAAGTCTGTTAATTTACCAATATAATCAAGGATACAAATTTTAAATATGACAATCCGTTTTTTGGTGTAAATATGACAAGGATGGTAAGTCAGTTAGTATCCGAAAACTTGAAAATTTCGTCGTTCTGGAGCGGGAATCGAATCCGCGTCTCCCAGGTAGAGCCCGGGTATGCTAACCACTACACCACCCAGAACGACCAAGTCTCAAGTATCCGATTAATTTGCATATAACCATCACAGGATTTGCTAGTCGAAGCAACCGGCATTCATGTTTAGCGAATCTGGAGGTTAAGAATCCTATCCCGTGATTGCCCGGAGGAGCAGATAAATCATGAATGGAATACGGGATTACACCATACAATACAAATTTTGAAAATGACAATCCGTTTTTTGGTGTAAATATGACAAGGATGGTAAGTCAGATAATATCAAGTTTTCGGATATTATTTGACTTACCATCCTTGTCATATTTACACCAAAAAACGGATTGTCATCTTCAAAATTTATATTGTATGGTGTAATCCCGTATTCCATTCGTGATAACCAAGGATGTTGCAATGATGATTATCCGTAAGTAATATCCCCCAGTGGAAACAAATTCTGAAATTTAACAACTCTTCATCACTGCCACCCCCATCTCCTCCCACCTAAGGTGATTAGTTGAACGTTAAAATACAAGCACTAATAGACTCATGGCGTCAGTTTATAACGAAGTAAATTTCTCCGTCATTTCTGTCCACGCCAGGATTCGAACCCGGATCCCCTCATTCCGGAATAAGTTGCTCTACCAATTGAGGCTACGCGGACGTTTTATTCTGATTCCTATCTGCCTCTATGTCGTGTGTGCGTCCTTCTGGCAGGTACGTCACATCTCCTGGTACGTTACAAGTTGTACTTAAATAACATGTGACTTCCAGGTTTCTTTCAGCGCCATTTGTTTGTAACATACATCTGATGAAGGATTCTCGGGAATCCAAAAGTACTAATGTGTTTTTAACAATGTATATATGTATTTTATAATATGTGGTTATTTTAAGTTATTAAAAAATTGTGCATGAGACGGAATTATTTGCCCCTTGAGTATAACAACAGCACGAAGTTTGTAATTTTACAGCTGAGTGTGTACAGTGAGTGATTCGCAAACAATAAAAGAAGTAGTCAGAGGTCTCTCGGTGGGAGTCAGGGGGCGCCATTACAATGTGCAGTTGCAGTCTCCGTTTCCTTGGATTTGCGCATGACGTCACACCGAGAGCAAACGCCGCAAAAACACGACACCAGAACGACGCCGCACGGCATCTTTGGCTTGGGAGTGCAAACTCAAACTCGTTCTTAGAAATTGGTAAATATACTTCATAACTAGTAGCTATTTCTCAACATCAGTTGTGCATATTATTGTCTTATATCAGTGTAGCACAGTATGCCTGGATGTGCAATAGCAGGATGTTTATCCTACAGTAGGAAGACTCAATGTTCGGATATTATTTACATTCTTTTCCTGCAAATCCTGATTTGGAAAAACTCTGGGTACTGAAATCTAAACGAAAGGATAATTTTAAAGTTAAAAATGAAAGAATTTTCTCGGAACATTTTACTGTTGACAGTTATGTTCGTGACTTAAAATCAGAATTACTTGGATTACCTGGCAGAAAGAAATTGAAAGAAGTAGCTGTACCTATAGTCAAACGCTATCTTCTATTAAATTTGAGATACTAAATTTAAGTTAAACAATTCAGTTAAAAAAATTATGTTGTTTTTTGTGTGCTGTCAGTAACTTAATATCATGTCAACTTAACATAAGGCAGTCCCTTTCTGTGCATTTGAGCTAGCCTAGTTTGGGAGGAAGTTTTAGGCAGGGATGGACCGTGGCACACTATGATAAGATTTATTTTTGTTTTCATTTAAATTCTGCCCGCCATTGCAATAGTATTATATAATTTTTGATAGCTTTTTGTGGCACCTATTAAAATAAATTTAAAAACGAACATTTCTTGCGAATTTTTGTTTGTATTTGAAGGCTACTAAGTGGAATTCTGTAAACAACAAGATTTATTTTGGAAAAATGAAATGATGAATAACATATTTACTTCTTGTTTGTTTAGCCTGTTAATGGGACTACCTGATGCGCTGATAATCAGAATCGAAAGACTAGACTTTAAAAAGTTCAGATTTCTAAGAATTTACTTTCGCACTGACAATAACTTTTTGTAAATATAACTTCCTGCGAACACGGAACTACGAAGTTTAGCAATATGTTTGTTTACTGCAATGCCCTCAGATTTCTTTATACAAAAGCTGTTATTATTTTTTTTTTCAAAATTAATTAATTCGTGAAAGAGGAAATAACAGATCACTGATAAATATGTTATTCTTTGAAGTTAGAAATTATTGGTATTTGAAAACCTTTTCCATCGCGTTTATTTACATTCCTTGCTAAAGTGTAACCCGTAGCAGCGATGGCTCTTGGGCTCGCCTCTTTGCCTCTCGCTGCTTTGCTCCCGGCGCGACGTCATTTTGCCAGCCAATAGCAGCTCGTTTCCGAAGTATCTCAACCTAAAGAGATATCTATTAACCTTGGGTGGGAGTAAACGACTGGTCGATGTTCGAAAAACAACAGGGGCTGGAGAGGATTGTAGGAGGTAACAGATGAGCTCCGTTGTGTCAAGACGCTGAAACCAAGGCTTCCGATTGGTATCCAACGCTGTCGTGTATGACGTCAAACACGACACTAATGTACCAGGCCGTGTGACATGCATAGCCCACTGGGAACAACAGGCCATCAAACGAACGGCTGCCACTGAGGTCATGTGACCAACTTAGTCCCAGCTCTTAGTCTCCCTACCGCGTGTGCGTCGTCTTAGCTATCAGTAATGTGCTGATGGGCTGACAAAATAGCAGGAGATTTCATAAAATGTGAGCTGATGGAAACTTCGAAGATTCTGTTGCAATATGTATAAAATGTGCTAATATTTAGTTCACAAATTACTTCGAAAGTTTTACACAAAATGGAAGAAATGCTAATGTTTTAACGAAACTGACAAAGTATTTGCAAAGTTTTCGCTTAGAATTCCAGCTGATGAGAACTTTCAAATTTGCCGCACAAAATAAATGAAATCTATTATTATTTTTTTTTTTGTTGACAAATTACTTAAAAACTTGTGGCACGAAATGCGAATATTTTAATGTTTTTAATGGCATATGTCTTCATCGATTCCAAAATGGCGGCTTGTTTACAATTTTTGTTTCGCTCCTGGTAAACTCCCTGTTGAATTTTTGCTGAACTTTTTTTCAATTTCCTTCTATTTTTAATAAAGGACTTTGCTCCGCCGCCATTGCCGAAGTTCCTGCGTCAGTATCTTTGGTTTCGGCCTATACCGGTAATGTTAACATTACCGGTGTGCGGTGTCAGCGTGTTCCCTATTCATGGTTACTAAAGGAAGGAAACCTGCGTACTTTTTTTTGTCTTTCTTTTGCTTGACGTGAACATATTTTCAGAGTATTTTTTACTGTCGTCATTTTTTGGAAACGCGGACTTTTGTCGCTTGAAGTTATAGCACATAGTTAATCTACCCCTAAGGAAAACAAAAGCAGTGAAAAAACGTTTCCGTAAGATGTATACATCTTACTGAAATGCTAAACCGTTAAACAACTGAGATAGCTTTACCAACAAAGCATGTGAGTAACAACTCCTTTTTTCAATGTATATATAAATAACTAAACTTTGCACGTTATATTACTTAAGACAGAAAAGGAATTTTGTACGTATATCAGTAACAGAAGAAACCTGCAGGTAGAAGTAAATAATCATTTTTTTTTTAAACGCTTCATTTTCTTCTGTTGTAGGGGTAAATGAACGTTATATGTTATTATGAGTGTTAATTTGTTTTTCTTTGGAAAGAAAATCACAATAATAAATCAAAATAATAAAATATGAACAACTTCACAGCAACTTACTAATATACTGCAGTTCAGAGCATGGAAGTTGAGTGAGACCTTCTTGGTCACATGACTAAATCGTTTCAGGGCTTCTTGTTTCCAGTGGCCTATGTGTAACATGAGTGTGACGTCACAAGCGGAGGGATTTGATCTCTCTAATGTCACGGCCTTGTACTTTCTAGACGATCTTGGTTCTGCTCGAGAACGATTCCCGGATGAAGCATCGGGATTAGCTTCTCCTGTGCAGGGCGCCATACGACATCAGCAGCTCAGAACTGGATGGGTATTATTAGGGGGCTAAGCAAATGTGGGGCACAAATTTTACAGTAAAAAATATTACTTCAAAGTTAGTATTTTTTTTAACTTCAAGCTTAAAAAAACTGAAGTAAATAATTTGCACAGATGGCAAAACAAAAAATTAAAAAAATCCTTTTATGTACAGATTGTATCCAAAGCTGATGATGTAATTTCCAGTGAAAAGAAAAAAGTTCTGGTACATACTGTACATAGTATTTACTCAATGTACTGTACGTAGCAATATGAACTATGGATACGAATTTTCATGGCCTTTAACAAGTTAATATTTCTTAGCCATTTCATTTTAGCTTACGTTGTTTTTTTTTGTTTGTTTTTTTAATATTTGTTGTCATAAGGTGTTAATGAGTTTTAGTTTGTAACCTAATAGGGAATATATCTGTTCTCTCTCTTTCTCTCTCTCCCATCTTTTTAAACTATAATTACAGAAATGGTGGTTTTTTCTACTACTGCCTTAAACATTCACTCAGAGGACTCCATCCTTTGCTCAGAATAGTGCAGCACAAAATTTGACAAAAAATTAACTTTATATAAGAAAATTTCGAAAAATTCACGTCGTTTATCCAAGTTTCCTAAAATCTTAAATAGTTGCACTCGCTATGTGTTCTAATTGCTTAAATATTGGTGGGAGGGGGCTAAAAAGGGAGGGGGCTAAAAGGGAGGGGGCTCAAAGAAAATTTTGGTGGCTGAAGCCACTCTAGTCCACCAGTAGCATATCGCCTGCTCTTACAGCTGTAGTTCTGTCCCTTCCGTGAAACCGGTGCTCTAAATTAGAAATGGCGACATTTTTTTTTTCATTGCAGCCTCATTGGTGGCAGTTAAACCTTACAGCGAACTACAAATTTTACGATTTCTTTCTCATTTTTTTGGGTTTGTCCATCCGTCCGTCTCTAGACACCATATCTTTGCAACTATTAGTCCGATTTGAAAAATTCCTTTTTCATTGGGAAGCTTGAAATGTGCGAATGATGATCCTTCATCTAATTTTTTTTTTTTACGATGTACAATTTCGCCATATATTTGCTTCTAAACATCCGATTGAAAAAATTATTTTATCTTTCGATTCCATTTATGTCGAAGAGTATTTTAGGTACAGTTACTTTTTCAAATTACGCATAGATTTTCCGCTAGGGGCCGTAAAAGTAAATTGCGTTTTCCCTCATATCTTTTCTTCTAAAACTCCGGTTTGTAAAGTTTTTTTTCTTCAGCGGATGCAGCTTCTGATGGAAAATCTTTGCATATGATTTCTAATTTTTGGTAAAGAATACGTTGGCCACCAGGGGCGTAAGCATTAATTTTTGCTTCTGATGTATTTGCCATAAAATATGAGCTTCTAAAATCTCAATTGAAAAATTTCGTTCTTGAACCGATACTACTCACGTCGACAAATCGTTACGGAATATTTTCTTCTTAAAATATTGCATGGTTTCTCCGCCAGGTGGCGTAGATGTATATCTTATTTTTGTCAATATATCTGCTTTTAATGGTCCGATTTGAAAAATTCTTTCTTCATTGTATAAAGTTTCTGGTGTGACATGCCTTCCATATAATTTCCAAATTTTCAAGTAATTCATAGACTTTCCGCTAGGGAGCGTAAAGGTAAATTGCATTTCCCCCGATATCTCTGCTTCTAAAACTCCGATTTGAAAAAATTCTTTCTGTACCGGATACAGCCCCTGAAATCCTTTGCACATCATTTCTAATTTTTGGTAAAAACTGATTTGGCTACCAGGGACGTAAGTCTTAATTTCCGCTTCTGATGCATTTGCAGCAAAATCTGAGCGTCTAAAACCTAGATTGAAATAAATTCGTTTGTAGACCGATACTACTCACGTCGACAAACCTTTTAGGAATATTTTCTTCTTAAAATAATGCATGGTTTCTACGCCACGGGGCATAGATGTATATCTTATTTTTGTTAATATCTCTACTTCGAAGAGTCCAATTTGAAAAATTCCTTCTTTGTTGGATAGTGTTTCGATGCGAAATGCTGTTCATATAAATTCAAAATTTTCAAGTGAATCATAGACTTTCCGCTAGAAGGCACAAAGTTAAATTGCGTTTTCTGCGTTATTTCTGCTTCTAAAACTCCGATTGGAAAAACTCTTTCTATATCGCATACAGCTCCTGATGGAAAATTCTTTTCACATAATTTCTAATATTTGGTAAGGAATGGTTTGGTCACCAGGGGGCATAAGTGTTAATGTCTGCTTCTGATGTATTTGCAGCAAAATCTGAGCTCCTGAAAACTCAACTAAACTTTCTTTTTCTTGGACCGATACCGCTTACATCGAAAAACCTTTTGAAAATGCCTTCTTTCTAAAATAATGCATGTTTTTCCCGCTAGGAGGCGTAGATGCATATCTTATCATATCTCTGCTTCTAAGAGTCCGATTTGAAAAATTATTTCTTTGTTGGAGAGCATTTCCGCTGCGAAATGTTTATCATAAAAATTCAAATTTTTCTTAACTCATAAGTCTACAACCAGAGGGCGTAAGTTCACGATTCCGTTTACAGCAATATCTGCCGGGTTAAAAACCCGATTGAAAAACTTCTTTCTTCGGCCAGATACAATTGCTTTTCTAACCGGTTCCATTGACTTTGAATAGCTTTGATAAATTTAATTTGCGTCAGAACGGATTCAAAAGACGTGCTCATTACACCCGAAAATTCGGTGTCGTCTTTCTTCTTTCTTTTTTTTTTTTTGGTTTTGTCCAATCACCGTTTAATCATTGATTTCTTTTCTCTCCGATGTTTCTCAGAAAATGAGAAATCATGCACCTGAACTGAAAGTAATGTCCGTAGGAAGCGAGGGGAATCATATTTTGTGACATCATACGTAACTTAGTCATTTTCTATTCCATTAAATTTGCTTTTGAAATTTTTGCAGAAAGTTCGAAATGTAATCGGGACGTCATACGCTGTTGAGCTGTTCTCACCTACACGAACTAAGAGACCGAAAGTTTCTGCAGACAACCTCAGCGTATTATCAGCGGGAAGTACCACTTTTCAAACAGGTCAGTCGTTCGACTTGATACCTAAACAGTAGCGTAACTACGTGTAAATCAGAAGTTAATAATGAGAGTGCCCCCTCGTCTTTAAGACATGTTTGCACACGTTCCATCATGTTTTCTGACATGTTTCCTGTGTCAATATTGTTTATTTCGGTCGTGATGCTTACTTGGAGATCCTAAATGGCTCGTGGTCTGTTTTCGTGGACTCTCTCCTTAAGATAGCCCCACAAGAAGTAATCCGCTGACGTCAAGTCTGGCGACCTGGAAATCCACAGGTCTATGGAGATAACACGGTCCACGAAAAAACTGTTGGTGAGCGCCATGGACTCATTGGAGATGTCGCTCGTGGGACTATCAGGCGTATTGGAGATGTCGCACGTGGGACTGCTCCACGAAGGCCATGAAAATATCCTTGTACACAGCAGTGTTCACAGTTCCTTCAAAGAAAATTGGTCTAATAACTATCTCAGCGAAAATCCTTCATTTAAACCGCAAAAGATGGGTGGGTGTGCATACCGCACACCCACCTTTTGCGGATGAAGTGATGTCTCGTAGATCGCATGAGGGTTTTCTGACACCCAAATCCTCGTGTTGTGAGAATTTACATATCCTGCGAGATGAAACCATGCTTCATCGGTAAGCCACGTCATCGTCAATATTCCAGGGTTTCTTTCCATCCAATTGAGGAACCAATTGCAATAACTTGCACGCATGATTTTATCGGGTCCCATCAGTTAATGTACAGCTGACATTCTGTACGGCCTGATCTTTGCGTGCTTAGCTGCTCTTTGGAACATCATAAAAGAGTTGCTGATGATCTCTTGAGACAATCAGCGTAGTGATTTCCGGGAAGATCAAAGCAATCACTTACGAACAACTTCTGCACATTGTGACACACTTGACGGCGGGTATGCTTCCCTTTCTCACTCAGTAATGAACCTGTTTCTTCCAGCTTCTCCATGAACCTTAGAATCGTCTTCCGGTCGGGACTATCACGAACACCGTGCTCGTGTCGGTAAGCCCTTTATGTGGTAGTGACAAACTTAGCAAGCTTTGCAATGAACACGCGCTGCTGCATTGTGTACGACATCTTACTGTCTGTGGCAAAAACTGACGAGTGAAAGCGGAAACAGCCGCTAAAGGCCTCACGGACGCCATTTTCAGAAAACTTGATGTGATGGTAAGACATTCTCCCATTACTATAATATCTTATTTACACGTGTTTACGTTACTTTTCAGTTATTCAGTCGAACGATTCTCTCACTTAAAAGTGGGACTTCTGGCAGAAACACCTTGTATAAATAGGTAAATTGTATTCTATTATCACCTACATATGTCATTTTTCTGTGATGTTAACCTGAATTCCTACCTTTTGTTTTTAGGTGACCCGGGGAAAGGTCATCCCATTTTTTTCCTTTAAATTTCCACCAGGAAAGAGGAGTGGCTATTATTTATCATGTCCAGGGTGCGCACCTCAAGTTCCAGGTCTGTCTTCAGTTTCCTCCGGAGGAACCTGCACGGACGTCATTTCTGCCAAAGAAACGACCTTATACATGGCTGATCTTTTGCTCAAGAAACAAGAAGAAAACGTGAGGTACATAATGTATAACTGGTCGCTGTCCCAGGGTACGACACCACTCGAAAACGCTCTTGCACCGTCACTGGAAATCCCTAGAAAAAAACGGGCACAACTTCCGCCGTTCGGATATGGTCAGACACCGTATACAACAACACTATCCACAGCACAGCTGAAGTTCGTGAAAATACATTTATTACCGGCGAACTGTTTGGACGAACACAGCTACGGAACTCTTGGCAATCTTGTAGGAGAATACAAGGTAAGGAATTCATCTTAACTGGAATGAAAAACGTATACATGAGTATTGGATATCAGTTGTACTTTCGTGGATGTGTTTATTTTCATTATGATAGAAACAAATCCATAGATAAATATAGAACCCAGACAGTTGAGTGCATATTTCCATAATAGTAAACTTTATAATAAAAAGTCCCGTAGCCACTGTCTATGGGACTTTTTATTATAGAGTTTGGCTCCTTTTTATTATTACAATGGCTTCCTCGATAATCTTGTTGGGCAACTAAATTACCCTGAGTGATCGCTGACTTATGACCACCCCTTTCAAAAGTGATTGACCGTGCGATTTCCGAGAGGACGCGATTAGTCGACAGAGGTAGCATATACACTGAGTGGACACTTTATTATGACCACCTGATAGTTTTAAGCAAATGAGCTATGGCTGCACGCTGTTGCCACCAGAGGGCAAGGCTAGTATAAAAAGGGAAAGCTTAGTGCTTGCGACAGTAGTAGAAGTGATTTTTGGGTGACGAGATGGGTAAAAAATGCGATTTCACGGACTTTTCAACGTGGAATGATTGTAGGAGCTCGGAGCCATGGAGCGAGTATCACCGAAACCGCCGCATACGTGAAATGTTCCAGAGCAGCTGTTGTTAAAGTGTTTAAAGACTGGACTGTCAGCCAAAAAACTGGGTCTCTAGTGCAACGTGTGGTCGTCATCGACTAGTGACACCTCGGGCGGAACGAAGAGTGTCCAGACTGGTAACAGACAACAGAAGGGCAACAGTGCAGCAAATTACAGACCATCTTAATCAAGGATTCCCTCAAATGATCTCTGCACGCACTGTTCGCCGTACACTGCATCGGATGGGATATGGCAGCCGAAGGCCTGTTCGAAAACCTTTGCTGTCTGAAGTTAACAAGAGAAAACGTGTCCAGTTCGCAGGAGCACAAGGATTGGACAGTCGCTAATTAGAAACAAATTATGTGGTCCGATGAATCACGTTATCAGTTGCACCATGCCGATGGCCGAGTGAGAATTTGGCGGAAACAGCACGAAAGCATGGACCCCAAATGCATTGCTACAACCCTTCAAGCTGGTGGAGGCAATGTTATGGTTTGGGGAATGTTTTCCTGGCATGCTTTGGGCCCTTTAATTCGTGTCTGACTGGCACATCATATCTAAACATCGTTGCGGACCAAGTGCATCCTGTCATGTGGATGGTTTATTCCAATGGCGATGGCTACTTTCAACAACATAATGCGTCCTGCCATAGTGATCGTATTGTACAGGATTGGTTTCAGGAACATGCCTGTGAGTTTACTTTGCTTAGGAGGCCCCCACAATCTCCAGATCTCAACCCCATTGAGAATTTGTGGGATGAAGTTGAACGAGCCATCAGACAGTTGGATCCACAACCTTGCTACAATCTCACACTCCTGGAAAGTGCTATTCATCAAGCATGGTCTCAAATTCCACAAACCACCTATCAACACTTCGTGGAGTTTATGGCACGAAGAATCGACGCAGTATTAAAGGCAAAAGGTGGCCCAACGAAGTACTGAGAGGGTGGTCATAATAAAGTGGCCACTCAGTGTATAAGGTGCGAGTGGAACAGCAGGTAATAAAATTCGAAATGGGATGAGTAAACGGAAGAATTTACCGAACTTTGAGAAAAAGACAAACTGTGAGAGCTCGGAAAGCGGCTGCATCGATTTCCCAAGCGGCTGAACTGGTGGGTAATGCGCCAGCCGTCGTAGTTAAAGTGTATCAAGACTGGCGTGAAAATGGTCAAACAACGATCCGGAGGCAAAACTGCACATGACATCGAAAAGTTGATGCGAAAGGTGTGCGCCTAGTCCGACGACTTGTAAAGGGCAACAGACGAAAGCAGCCTTCACTGATCAGCAGCTGACTACCCAATACAATAGAGGTCGACCCGAAACAGTACCTTGTCATGACCATGAGTCACACGCTCACACGTATAGGCTATATAACAGCAGACGACCCCGACGACACCCTCTCCTAGCTACGGTTCATCGGTGCAAAGACACGCCTGGTGCAAAGATCATGCAAGTTGGACGTCAGTGACTGGAAAAAAGTGTGCTGATCTGTCGAGTAGCGTTTTTTACTCCACTCTGTGGATGATCGTGTACTCATTTGGCGCAAACAACATGAGGTACTTGATCCATCCTGCATGGCCTCCACAGTTCGAGTATGGTGTGGGGCTTCTTTACCTAAGAGGAACTTGGACCCCTGATGCATGTGGAACAACGTATGACTGGAGCCCACTACCATGAATTGCTTGCTGACTCTGTACACCCAACAATGTTGCACTTTTTACAAAATGGTGTCTTCCAAGATAGCAATGCACCAAGCCACAGGTCTAATGTTGTGCAGGAATGGTTTGAGGAACACATTCAGACTTCCAACATATCAATTGCTGTCATAGCATTTCCGATATCAATCCCATAGAGCATTTGTGAGACACTATGGAACGGCATATCAGGGGTCTGGATACACTAATCACCTCCATATTTGCATTGAACGTCACATGACACACAGCTTGATTGGCCATACCTCCCAACTGCTTCCGACATCTTATTGAATCGATGGTACGTCGGATAGCTGCTGTACTAGGGGCGAAATGAGGACCTACGAAGTATTAGGTGGGACACTATGGAACGGCATATCAGGCTTATGAATAAACCAATCACCTCCATACTTGCATTGAAGGTCACAAGCTTGATTCTCCATACCTCCAAACTGCTTCTGGCATCTTACAGAATAGATGCCACGTCGGATAGCTGCTATACTAGGGGCGAAATGAGGACCAACAAAGTATTAGGTAGGACACTATGGAACGGCATGGCAGGCGTCTGGATACACCAATCACCTTCATATACTTGCATTGAACGTCACATGACACACAGCTTGATTGGCCATACCCGCCAACTTCTTACGGCATCTTATTGAATCGATGCCACGTCGGATAGCAGCTGTACTAGGGGCGAAATGAGGACCCACGAAGTATTAGGTGGGACACCATAGAACGGCATATCAGGCGTGTGAATACACCAATCACCTCCATACTTGCATTGAAGGTCACATGACACACAGCTTGATTGGCCATACCTTCCAACTGCTTCCAGCATCTTATTGAATCGATACCACGTCGGATAGCAGCTGTACAAGGAGCGAAATGAGGACCTACGAAGTATTAGGTGGGATACTATGGAACGGCATATCAGGCGTCTGGATACACCAATCACCTTCTTTTTTTTTTTTTTTTTTTTTTTGATGATTGGAGGTTTAACGACCACCGTGAGCAACTCAATGAGCTATAAGCAGTCGCTCGTCCCTAATTTAGGGTCACTGGTTCCAGGAAAGGGAGAGAGCCAGTGCCGTAAGACAAACACAACATCCATGCCTCACCGGGATTCGAACCCGGACCCCTTACGGACGAATGATCAGAGACCATCGCTTAGACCACTGCGCCATCGGGGCGGCCCAATCACCTTCACTTGCATTAAAGGTCACATGACACACAGCTTGATTGGCCATACCTGTCAACTGCTTCCGGCATCTTGTTGAATCGGTGCCACGTCGGAGAGCTGCTGTACTAGGGGCGAAATGAGGGCCTACGAAGTACACTGCCTGACAATTGCTAAGGACGGATGACAATAGCAACGATAGCAACCATAAAATGGAAGGCAGGAAAATGTGAAAATTAGCATAAGTGCGGGATACAGTAAGACGTGTTGTGCGTATGCAAATTTTGGATTGCCGAACTAGTTCGTGACGTCATAGCGCTGATAAGAGATATAAAGGATTTGACGCGTATTGACCGTTGTTGTTCAAACGCAAAGTTGAAAGGGAAAGAATCAATTGACGAACTTGCAATTTTCAGTATGTCTTCCCGACATCACCTAGATGATTTTACGCTTGGCCGTGTTATTGGCAAGATTGAAGAAGGGCGAAAAATAACAGATGTTGCCAGGGAGTTCGACGTCAGCCACAGTGTTGTTTCAAGGCTTTGGAAATCATTTCAAACAAATGGAGAGTGTAGCAAACGTCACGGGGCAGGTCGTGTTCGCAGTACGACACCTGCAGAAGATCGGTACATAGTGCTATCAACAAAAAGACACCGGCGCAGCACAGCTAGTGAGGTAGCAAATCAGTTTATGGCTGCTACTGGCAAGCGGATCTCCTGAAAAACTGTCGCCAGACGTTTGCATGAAGGAGGACAATACGCCCGCCGTCCTGTTGTGTGCATCCCATTGTCCAGACGTCACCGTACCGCCCGTTTGCAATGGTGCGATCAACATCGCAATTGGGCTGATAACGACTGGTCTGCTGTCCTCTTCTCAGATGAGAGTAGATACAGTCTATCGTCTGATTGTCGACGACAACTGATCTGGCGTGATAGTGGTACTGCATATTGTCCAGCAAACATACAGGAAAGGGACCGATATCCGACATGTAGTGCCATGGTATGGGCTGGCATCATGATCAATGGCCGTACGTCCCTCTATGTGCTTCCAACTGGGACTATGACTGGCCAACGATACATTAATGATGTTCTGCTACCTCATGTTCGCATGTTCCGTGGTGCTGTCGGTGATAGATTCATTTTCATGGACGACAACGCAACATGTCATCGAACAGTCGCTGTCCAGGAGTGTCTTGAGAGCGAGGATATTCAACGCCTCGAATGGTCAGCACGTTCTCCAGATCTGAATCTCATTGAAAATGTGTGGGATGCTTTGGGGAGGAGTCTTGCTGGTCGCCAATGCCCTCCAATAAACTAGGACACCCTCATCCGTGCACTGACAGAGGAATGGGATAAATTACCCCAACAGCTGCTTGATAATGTTGTGCAAAGCATGACACGACGTGTGGAATCTTGCATCGCCCTCCATGGTGGCCATATCCCGTATTGACATCTTACGCCGGAACGCCTGCGGACGGTAATTGCATTTTTCTCACGTTTACGTATTCTGCACAAAATGGCCTGTTTGTCCCTTGAACACGCCTTCTGGATTTCAGAGCACAATAAATTGTCTTTCTTGTAATGTCCTGGCATTCTGACATTATTTTATTTCCCTTGGCATCCAACCACACTTACTTTTTTATGCGCTATATAGCCGTTTATGATCCGTCCTTAGCAATTGTCCAGCAGTGTATTAGGTAGGTGACCATAATTCAGTAATCACTCAGTGTATGATGTGATCGTCAGAGTATCCACGTGCTCGTTCGTGTGGTTCGATTCAACTGTTTGCGATCTTTCTCCCAAAGATGTGTCTGCGTTATTAAGCAAATAATATAATTATTTAGCAATATTTCGAGTCACCGAAGCTGGGCATAAAAGAAGAAAGGTGAATAGACACCATTTACCTTATTTCCGATTTGCTGGCAATGTTTTTATTATTCAGATAAACTTTTCAGAAGAATAAAATTTTCCGGAAATGCGCAGATATCGATCGAGAAGACAAACTCATGTTTAAGGGTTTTACGAAGAAAAAAAAATTGCAGGTGTTGGACTCGGTACCCTTCATTTCGCAAAAATTGGCAAAAATATTGATTTTCTAATTTTTACCCTAAAATATACTTTGGGACCTTTTGTATATTGTGACGAAATTTTGATTTGATTGGAAGCGTATAACATGAGTGAAAATATGTTTACTACAGAGATGTCCCTGAAAATACCACGCCCCCTTTAACGTTTTCTTTTCTTGACACACGACATTCCTCATTTGGAATAAATTATCAACGTTTATTCACAATTAAATGTGAATAAACCTTGATAATTTATTAAATTTATTTATTTTATTCACAATTAAATGTGAATACATTTAATTGTGAATAAACGTTGATAGTTTATTCTAAATCAACATCACAAGTGTGTAATCTTGAATTATATAGAATAATGCCTCACTTGTTTTGCGAAGAAGAAAGATTTTCCACACGTTTGTTGTGCGTCAAATATGTGTGGCATTATGAAATGGTATGCATTCAATTTTTCAATCTAAAAAAACATAATTAAGTAGGTCATCATTATTCAAAAATATGTGATTTGTGTATTATATAAAAAAATAAGTTATTGAAATGACACAGGCAAACTTCAGGGATGGTGTTGACCATTGAATCTCACAGAATAAATATGACATTTCAAGAAATATGCATCACTACTATATTTATTTTTTCCTCCTGCTCGCAAGCGCCTGACTTTGCCTCGTACATGAAACTTTAGTTTTCCATAACACAGTTTCAGGTTTTTGTGGTTTATTTTCTTCTCTCTTACCTAAATATCTAAAAATCTCTACAACACTTCCTCATTAATTAATTATAAATGTAGCTGTTTATTTCCCCCCACCATTCCTAGTTCTTTGATTTAGGTGGAAACTGGTTTTGGATAAAAAGGCAAAAATCGTGAAATAGGCAAACCGATAGGCAGACGCTATAATTATTTTATGCATCAGTGTGCTCCTTCAGAATGTTTTTTACGGTGCAGAAAAAGCATGAGCAAAATATTTGTGACAACACTTTTTTCACAATTATTTTAGACATTATTTCGAATTTTCAGATTTTGCTTGTCACCGCAAGCTGATGATTGATGCTGTAATTAGTAGATTAAAAACTGTGATTGAGGTGGATAATATGATCAAGACTCACTAAAGTAGCTGTACACTTGTATTTATGTGTATTATGAATGCACAAAAATATCATAAAGGAAACTGATTGCGGTTATACAACATTTTTGCAAAAATGAAATTTTTAAATTCATTTATCTCTGGTTGCATTTTCCCGACAAGACACTTCATTAAAAGTACTAAAACTTGAACATAGATTTATCAAACCACTTGAAAATTTTTTGGTAGTTTTCCTTGCACCAAATTAATAGATTTAGGGATGGAATTTACAATAAAAAAAATACAAATTAAAATGCAAAATATACTTATGTTTTTCCTGACTTTGTACATATATATGTGATTTTTATTTTATTTTTCTGCTAAACTATTTTGTTTATTTAAAATCAAATCCTTAAAGTTATTGAATATATACTCGTAAAAAATCTAAAAAAAAAGTCATTGTAAATTGATTACCAATAAAGAAAAAGAAAGGTTTTTAAATAACTTCAATTTAAAAAATAATAATGATTTCAGAAACTGTAAACACAATATGCTTTCTTTTTTTTTTTTTTTTTTTTTTTTTTGTCAAAATCAATTCATAGTATCGCCCTACTTTTAAAAATGTATGAAAAACAAAAGTTAACTTCTTAAACAAAAAAAACAAAAAAAAAGTTTTAAGGGTACCAAGTTCCCTTAAGGCTGTTTTTGAATGAGTGTAAGAGAAATTCTATCCTATATCAGCAATGTAAATTCTTTTGTACACATTTTCTGGAAGACTATTACTTTGTAGTGTTTGAAAGGTTGAGCACAAATAAAAACGACCTATGACTAATATGCGCCACTGTTATTATTTCGAAAAAATTGTTAGATTTTTTTTTAAATTCAATTTTATCTGACTTGAAAGTAAGTTAGCTTAGCAGTGTTTCTGTCTGGAAGAAACGAAATCTCTCATTTTTGTCTGTTTTTTTTTTTTTTATTTATTTATCTAGGCCAAATAGAAATAATTGAATGGAGCCAAAAGTGAGGCTGGAATCTTATTTCCCATAAATCATCTTAAATGCTGCTGTACGTTCAATTTCTGAAGAGAAAATGTGTACATTAGTAGAGAATCCCTGAATTTGAGCTATAGAAACTCCTCCTACCTACTAAGCTCCACCCCAAACAACGGTATTGGTTAAAACGTAACAGCGCGTATTTTGTCTTTTCATTGTGGAGCCAACGAGAGACCGCTTCCATTCTGAATATGGCGAGGTCTGCAGTGATTCGGTGACGCCAACTGGGAGAGTCCCTCAAGACGTTAAAGCCAGGCCCAAGGAGTGATTTTTTGCGCCATCTATCGCAGAAGACGAACCCTAACACTCATTCAAAAGCAGCCTTAAGCGAAAACGTAAGCTTTTAATGACTGAGATTTCCATTGAGCATCGAAGAAGAGTTTATAAACGTACAGTATTTGGCCGCAGTGCATTTTGAAAGAAATAATTTCATTTTCAAGAATACATTTTTTTTCCTCAGGAAGAAAGAGTTTAATTAGTGCTTCCTAACCTTTTTCACTGCAGAGAACGGAGTTCAAGCAGACGCGACATCCCCATAAGGAGAGCTGTGACTCTTCTTAAGAATAAACACATAGACGGTGCTGCCGTTTGTGTGAGGGTAGAAGAACTAATTGTGACGTAGTTCATTGCTGAACAGCTATCTGGCACAGCTAGTGATGGTGGTAATGAAAGTTTTGCACATCGGACATACTAGGGGAAGCACATTCCAACGTAACACAAACGGCTATATCACGACGTGTAGTGTTTTAATTTGATATTTAATCACTTAAACACCTAAATGCTTAAATCTAATGCTGTAACCTAACAGTCCAAGAGTTTAAAGTACTAGTACAATTAAAACGAACTTACGATTGTATCGTAGATAATCATTTGTTTTCTTTGCTTCATGTATCACACAATGACGTGAACGCTGATTGATTTGCACACAGAATAATTAGCAATTACAAATTGTATTTATAAATCAAGACTACTATTAAAACAACTCAAGACGCTTAACACGTTGAAAACTTTAATAACTATTAGCATAAAAAGCAGAACGTAATATCAGCAGCATAGAACTTAACATAAAAATAATATAACATCGCAACATTAAAGAGGGGGGGGGAGCATTATCGTCTTTAAATAATGCACAGCTTTCCGGCTAGAGGGCGTAAAGGTCAAAAAAATTCCTGCTATCTCTGCTTCTGTATTTGAAAAAAAAAAAAATTCCTTAGCATAGCTTTTGCTATGAAGAATACTTTTCGCATATTTTCAATTTTTCCATTATGCAAAATTCTTCCGCTAAGCGGCGTAGAGTTAAATCATGTATCCTTCTATATTTCCTCTTCTAACTGTTCGATTTCAAGATTTATTTGTCCCTGATATCTTCCTTCTTCTAGGAGAAACTTGTGACGTACCTACCTCAGAGGTGACGCATATGTCAAGAGGGCAAGTAACAGTCATAAGCCCTTGATGGCGTAGCTTAATTGGGAAAGCATTCAGCTCCGGAGCAGAAGGATGTGGATTCGAGTCCGCCGCCGTCAAATTTGTGTTTTCACATTGGCGCGCGATAGTGGAAATGGATCTACTGGCCGTCAGGTTTTTCGAAAAGTGGTGATGTTCCTTCCGCACATCATCTGGAATTAATGAGAATTCCTTCTTCCCTTCGAAAAAAAAGTGTGATGCTTGTTCCACACATCATCTGGAATTGGTGAGAATTCCTTCTTCTACAGCGAGCTACTTCCAGCACGGTTTACCACAGGGACATGATATAAGAGAGATGAGTTCCCTCTTTTAGTGACGTCACGCGGAAACTAAGGCCTTCGATTGGCTTCCAACGCTGTCGTGTGGGACGTCAAACACGATACTGACGTATCAGTCTGTGTAACGTGAGAGTGACGTCACAAACGGAGGGAACTCATCTCTCTAATGTTATGGTCTTGTGTTTTCTAGAAGGACTTGGTTTGCCAGCTGACCCAGGAATCTACAATTCTGCCCCAGTCCTTTCTCAATTCGTCCGAAAGGGGTCCGGGTTTGAATCCCGTGAGGCATGGATGTTGTGTCTGTCCTACGGTACTGGCTCTTTTCCTTCACTGAAACCAGTGGCCCTAAGTAAGGGACAGGCGACTGCTTATAGCCAATTGAGTTGCTCACGGTGGTCGTCAAACCTTCAATCAAAAAAATAAATAAATAAATAAATAAATAAATAAATAAAAAAAATCAAAGGGGAGATTTATGTGACGTATCTACCTCAGAGATGACACACACATGTCAAGAAGGCAAGTCTTTTTTTTTCTTTTATTGGAGGTTTAACGCCCACCGTGAGCAACTCAATGGGCTATAAGCAGTCGCCCGTCCCTAATTTAGGGCCACTGGCTCCAGGAAAGGGAGAGAGTCTGTGCCGTAAGACAAACACAACATCCATGCCTGACCGAGATTCGAACCCAGACCCATCTCGCACGAATGGTCAGAAGCCATCGCTTAGACCAATGCGCCACCGGGGCAGCAAAAGATGGCAAATCGCAGTGATAAGCCTTTAACGGTGTAGCCGAAATGGGAAAGCTTTCGGCTCCGGAGCAGAAAGATGTGGTTTCTAGTCCTGCCACCGGCAAATTTGGATTTCGCCAACTTTTTGTGCCCCATTTGTTAATTTTCGTAACATAGCTGCTGGTGGGAGAAAGCATCTGTTACTATTCCCGGATGTTTTATGGATTGTAGAAATCCGGTTTATATATATATATATATATATATCATCATCATCATCATTGTCAACCATTATCAATCCACTGCTGGACGAAGGTCTCCCCAAGTTTCCTCCACAACGGTCTGTCTTGTGCCAGTCTCCTCCATGTCACTCCTGCATACTTTCGAATTTCATCCACCCATCTCCCATGTGGTCTTCTTCTGGGTCTTTTCCTGTCCCTTGGAATCCAATCTAAAATTTCGGCTGTCCATCGATGATCTGTCCTTCTGGCAGTATGTCCAGTCCATTGCCATTTCAGGGATTTAACTCTGATCATGATGTCTTCCACTCTTGTCATTTTTCGGATCCACGAGTTCCTCTTCTTATCTCTCCTGGTTACACCAAGTATGCACCTCTCCATGCTTCTTTGAGTTGTCTGCAGCCTTTGTATGTCTCTTTTAGTTAAGGTCCACGTCTCTGCACCATACGTAAGCACTGGAAGGATGCATTGATCAAACACTTTTCTTTTAAGACATAATGGCATATTGCTCTTGAAAATTATGCTGTTTCTTCCAAAAGCTCTCCAGGCAAGTTTTGTACGCCGATTAATTTCTTCATCAATGTGACCCTCACTTGATATCTGCTGTCCAAGATAAACGTACGTGTCTGTTATCTCCAGCTTTTCTCCATCAATCGATAAATCTTCATTTCTTGTAAAAGCATTGAACATCACTTTTGTCTTCTGAAAGTTCATTTTTAATCCCACTTCTTTACTCTTGTCAGCAAGTTCCTGGATCATACTCTGCAGCTCTGATGGGGTAGTTGCAAAAATGACTACGTCATCAGCAAAACGAAGGTGGGTTAGATAATCTCCATTAATCTTTATCCCCTTGTTTTCCCAGCTCAGCGACTGAAAAACACCCTCCAATGTGGCATTAAAGAGCTTCGGAGATATGGTGTCACCTTGTCTCACTCCCTTTCCAATTTTTATGTGTGTTGTATTTTCAAACAGCCTAATCTTTGCACTTGCATTTTCATAGATGTTATTAATAATATTAATGTATGCATCTTCAATACCGCAGGTTTTCAGAGCCATTGTAACTGCTGATGGTTTCACCGAATCAAAGGCTTTTTCATAATCGATAAAAGCCATGCACAATGGAAGTTCATATTCCCTCGCTCTTTCAATTAGTTCTCTCAGCACGTGGATATGATCTATTGTGCTGTAGCCACTCCTGAATCCAGCTTGTTCTCTCGGTTGAGCCATGTCCAGTGTCACCTTCAAGCGGTGTGAAAGAACTTTAGTAAAGATTTTATAAACTACTGATAGGAGGCTGATAGGTCTGTAGTTTCCGAGATCCTCAATGTCACCTTTCTTATGTAGCAGGATCATTGTAGCGGTGTTCCAATCCTCAGGAATCTTTCCTTCATTAAGGCATCGAGTGAAAATTTGGGCGAGTACTGTTTCGATTTCTCCACTTGCTTCTTGTATGATGTCTACAGTAATTCCATCTTCTCCTGGAGCTTTTCCCCGCTTCATGTTCTTGATTGCATGTGTAACTTCTGCTGGAAGGACTGGAGGAACTCTGGTACTGGTATCTTTCATTATGTCTGGAGTGCATGTATCATCCCTTTCATATAATTTGGAGTAGAAATCTTTCACTCTTGTCAAAATTTCGCCTCTATTTCTTGTTACAGAACCATCTTCTTTTCTCAGTGCCATAATCTGTTTTCTTCCCTTACTGAGATGTCCCTTTGCTATCTTTAGGCTTTGGTTGTTTTCAATTGCTTTCCTCACTAGTTCACAGTTGAATTTTCTTACGTCTTCAGTGATACTTTTTCGTACTGTCTTGCATAGCTCTATATATTCCACTTTGGAAGTCATATCTTCTTTAGTTGTCCTCATCTCTCTTCTTTTTTGCATCAACATTTTCGTTTTTCCTGATAATTTATTTACATGCAACTTGTTCTTAGACCCAGCTAATTTTGTTGCTGTTTCCATAAGAGCTTTGGTTACTTTTCTGTTAACTTCAGAGATGTCCACTTCTTCCGATGTTAGGCCTTCTAAAGCAGAGAACCTGTTCTTCAGTTCCAACTTGAAGGTATTATGGTGTTTTTTAAGGTTGGTTATGTCAATAGATTTTGTTTGTCTTATGAGCTTGCCACGTTCAAGTTTAGTGTTGAGGTGCATCTTACATCTCACCAATCTATGGTCACTACCTGTGTTGAACTTGTTTAGCACACTGCAGTCTTCTATGACGAATTTTTTGTTACACATAATAAAATCAATTTCACTTGTCGTCCCATTTGGATGTCTCCATGTCCATTTCCTGTGTGGTTTTTTCTTGAAGAAGGAGTTCAAGATGAAAAACCCTTCTGCCTCTGCAAACTCAACGAGAGTATTTTCACGCTGGTTTCTGTTGCCGTGACCGAATTTACCTACTGAAGTTTCATTCTGTTGCCGTTGCCCTATTTTTGCATTGAAATCTCCCATAATTATTTTCAAGTGCTGCTTACCTTTATTATTTAGATGACAAATTTCCTCATAAAATTCTTCAATTTCTTCTTCAGGATGACTTGTGGTGGGTGCATAAGTTTGAATAATCTGAGCCTGGTATCTTTTCAAGAGAGTTGGATAACAAGCCGTGCAGCTCTGTCAGAGGAACTTTCAACTTCTACAACTTTATCCTTCAGTTTCTTGTTTATTATAAATCCAACACCACTAGTTCTGCCAGTATCTGTCCCACGATAGTAGAAGAGATGTCCACTTTTCAGTTCGATGAGATCTTCTCCTTTTCTCCTTACCTCACTTAGCCCCACGATGTCCCACTTGATCCTTTGTAGTTCCTCTTCCAATTCAAGAAGCCTTGAATCAGAAGATAGGGAGCGTCCATTGTATGTTGCCAAGGTCAGCATCAGATGGCAGCCTAGTCCGGTCCTCCGGGGATTCTTAGCACCCTCTGCCTTCATGTCGCACTGGCCGCTGCCTTGGCCAGGTACATTCCAGCTGCCGGAGACTGAGGGCCAAGATTTAAGTTGTGGAGTCATTTTGGAGGGGTTTGGCCATAACTCACCACGCTGGCCAAGCGGGTTGGTGAGTGTGGGATAGAATTTCCTCTAATCCCGATGGTATAGTTATACCGCTATTGGCGGTCGTCAGAGCCCCTTTAGTAGGAACAGGATGCACCACGAGAAGGCGGGGTTGACATTTGTCAAGGAGAGGCTGTGATGTTACGCATCACCTGACCTTACATCCCATATATATATATATATATATATATATATTCTAGTCTGTTCCATTCACTATGAATAACTTTGAAAAGTTTTATTCCCGTCGGAAAGTAATTGAAAAGAAGTGCTTTCAGCAACTGAAAATTTGGTGATATCTTTCTTATTTTATTTTTTATTTTTTCGGGGTCTTGCGCAGAAAACAAATCCCAAAACGATTTCATAGCATTTTCGTCAGCTGCAGGTTTGCGGAGTTATGCGTTTCACGGGAGCTGAGAAATGGTAATTTTTAGCAGAATGCATTTGTTGTTGATTTATCCATATAAAAAAACAAGTTAGTAAAATCATGCAATGCATTAATTATGTTACGCTTTCCAACATACCAGAAATCATTACTCAAGTTATTACTGAAGTTATGGGGATAATGGCTGTGGAATAAATTTCGCTCCTGTGCCCTGACCTTTGACCCCATTTTGATGATATTAAACAGAATTGGTTCAGTATACGTCCAGAACAACATACTAAAGTTTTGTCACAATAGAAGCATTGAGAATAATGGCTCTATTGTGACAAAACAGTTATGAGAATAATGGCTGTGGAATAAATCTCACTCCTGTGCCCTGACCGTTTGAACCCATTTCGATGATATTAAATAGAACCGGTTCAGTACATCTCCGGAATAACATGAAGTTTTGTCGCAATTGAAGAATTTTTACGTAAGTTATGACTAATAAGAGCGATGGAATGGATCCTGCTCCTATGTCCTGACCTTTGACCCCATTTCATGTTGTCCCCTACCACATACTAAAATTTCATCAAAATCGAACCATTTTTACGCGAGTTATCGTGCGGACCGACGGACGGACAGACAGACAAAGCTAGAGCATATACGCTTCTTCAACTTACGGTTGGGAAGCGTAAAAAAGAATTCACCCTGGTCATTTGATAGAAAAAGAGCATTTTTCAAATCCGGTGATTCATACTGAGCGACGCACAGGAAACACGTCGTATGTTTTGTGTGGTTATACCGAAGCACCAGAAAGCCTCCTTACCAATCCATGGAAATATGTAAGATCGTACACTGATTGGACAATTTATTATACTGGGTGTCCATAAATGAATTATACAACTTCAGTATGCTATTGGAAAAAAAAACACAATAAATAACAACTTACTTTTAATGCCAAAACACGTGGTAACTGTGAAAGTTTTTTTTTTTTTTTTTGATGTCAGTAGGACTGTCTGCACGTGTGCTCCGTTGGTTGCTCTAAGGATGTCTCAACGATAGTCCAGCTTCACCCACGTACCCTGTAGAATGTTAGGCGTAACAAGGAGGTAGCTGCAGTAATGCGTTCTTTGAGCTCAGTGATAGATGTAACGTTTTTCTTGTACACAATGTCTTTAATAAACCCCCAAAGAAAGAAATCGAATGGGTTAATATCAGGAGAACGGGATGGCCATGGCGTAGGACCCCCGCGTCCAATCCAACGCCTTGGAAAATGGTGGTCTAAAGATCTGCGTACATCCAAATACCAGTGCGCAGGCGCTGCATCTTGCTGCCAAATGATGTCTTGATTATCCTGTAGTTATGGTATTGCGAGTTGTTCTAACATGTCCAGGTACTTTATGCTAGAAACTGTTGGTTCAGTGAAGAAAAAAAGGGCCCTCTCACTGTCTTCCATTAGGACAGCACAAAGTTTAACCTTCGGGTGGTCTCTCTCGTGTGCTACGGCCACATGGGGATTTTTCGGTGCCCCAGATTCGGCAGTTATGTTTATTAACTCTGCCAGAAACATGGTATGTCGTCTCATCGCTGAAACAGATCCGTGAGAGAACTGTGGAGTCTTCATCAATGCGATTAAGTATGTCTGCCACAAATGCTTTTCGACGTGGTTGATCATTTGGTCGAAGTTTTTACACTAACTGCACTTTATATGCACATACGCGCGGAGAAGTTTATACAGAATCTTATGAATCGTCAGGAGATATGTTTTAGTTCCCTACTCCAGTAAAATCTCATAATTATTTGCTCTTGATTATTTAGCCGTCGAACGTGCTGTAAAGAAATCTCTCAGAGGCTGGCTTTGAACGACAAAACTCTAGTCACTACAGTAAAACTTCGGTTACACGTTTTGAGGGGATTGCCGTGTAAAAATGCATAAAGTAATTTCAAAATGTTTAATGCCTTTTCTAGAGGATTGCCATGTAAAAAGGGTGTAAAAGAAATTTCAAAATGTTTAATTCTTTTTCTAGAGGACTGCCACGTAAAAAACCTATAAAAGAATTTTCAAAATGTTTAATACTTTTTCTAGAGGACTGCCATGTAAAAAACCTATAAAAGAAATTTCAAAATGTTTAATACTGTTGTAAAATTCCGAATGCGTTTGAAAAGAAAAAACAGGAGGGGACTCGTAAGACATACACTGTATGAAACATTTTGAAATTTCTTTTATACGTTTTTATAAATACATACATACATACATACATATTTTGTTTACTACCTACGTCTATTTTGACTTTTCTATATTTTTTTTTTCTAATTTCATTATAAAAACTATGTTCAGAAATTTTGTACGATTTCAAATTTTTTATATAGGAAAAATAAAACTGCTTTACCTTTGAAACACAGGTAGTAAATCCCAATACGATTTTGTTTTATATTCAGTACCCCTATTACACATTTTTTGCTCATAAATATAGCTCTTTTCAAAGTAGTTTGTCCAATAGTGGATTTAGCACTACAAAATATTCCCTAATCTTTGCTTGTTTCAAAATTTTGGAATTCAGAGAAAAAAAGAGAACTGTGAACGTTATTTAGAAAATTTTTGGTTACATCATCTATTTCATGGCTGTAAAAAAAAAACGCTGTCTCGGTTCTCCCAATGTTTTTAAAACATACCGAGTTACGAAATTGAAAAAAATTTCGTATAATAGCAAAAAAGCGTATCAATAAATTACGTATAACCCAACTGAAAAAGCGATAGAAACTGCAGAAAAATATCGGGCTTAGCGCAGAATTACGTATAAAAGTGAAAACGTACAACCGAGGTTCCACTATATTTAGTATACACAGTCGAATCAGAATAACATGGCCACCTATATCTAATAATGAGAATGATGATCATATGTAGAGGATTTTAGGAAGGGAGTGTCTGACCTCAGGTCTTAAACAACCCTTAGAAATAGGAAGCTAGGAGATTTGGGCTAGAGTGCCCGATAGGAAAGTGACACGGAAGCGAAGTAGAAAGTGGGAGGAAGGCGCCCTTATTTATTACCGGGGGCCAGTACCCGGGGTCCGACGGCTTAACGTGCCCATCCGACGCACGGCGGATATTTAGTGGATCGAACCAGAGGTCCTTTCCGCGGCAGTCACAAACGTTGCCCACTATGGTAACCACCCTTGACCCAGATGACAGCAGCGTAACGGCGTGGCATGGACACAATGAGGCCCTGGAAGGTTGCCCGAGGCACACGTGCCCATTCGGACTGCGCAGCAGAGCACGGAGGTCCTGGATATGACGTGGTTGTGGGTCGGCATGTCGAACCGGTTGATCACAAATATGCCCACAAGTGCTCTTAGGAATTGAGGTAGGGCGATTTCACCGGCCACGGGAAAATGGAGACATCGCTGTCGTGTTCCTGAAACCAGTCACGCACCCTCTCAGCTACGTGGCAGGGCGCATTGTCCTATCGGTAGACACCACCCACCGCCACCAGGATAAAAGTCCAACATAAAGGAATGCATGTGGTCAGCGAGAATGGACAGGTAGCCATTGGTGTTCAAGGACCCTTCCAGTGGCACCAGCGGTCCCAGGTCATACCAGGAAAACATCCCCCAGACATGCGCACTGCCACCGCCGGCCTGTACTTGACCGACAGGTGTGCCCGGATGTTGATTGTAGTGTGCGTGACACCGTATCCACCACCGCCTGTCACTTTTATGGAGTAGAAACCTCGATTCGTCGGAAGGCAACCTTTTTCCGCTCTTTCAGTGTCCAATGACAGTAGTCCAATGCGAACTGCAGGCGTCGTTGCCGATGGACCTGGGTTAACATGAACGCCTTGACGCAGCGTTGACTCCTGAGACCCATGTGTAACAGGGTTCGCTCTACTGTTATCGGGGACACTTACCTGGGTGCCCCAGCGTTCATTTGCGAGGTCAATTGCTGCACTGTTGCGCGTCGATTGCCCTTAACCTGTCGACGGATGCGACGTTCGCCCCTCTGGGACAGGTACCTGGGTGCCCCAGCGTTCATTTGCGTTGTCAATTGCTGCACTGTTGCGCGTCGATTGCCCTTTACCAGTCGACGGATGCGACGTTCTCCCCTGGGGTCGAGGGCCTTTGGGGCTCCACAGTTATGACGTTCAGGAGGTACTCGGTGTGGCAGCAGTCCATTCTTGTTACAAACTTACTTCATCACCTCGCGAACAGCCCACGAAGTCTACTGTTTCTGAGATGCTTCCACCCTTGGCGCGGAAGCTGATGATTATTTTTTTTTTTTTTTTGCACGTCCGTCAAAGCACTACCTATGCCCACTGTGCTCACGTTACGCACTATGGCTCATCTGTCCTGTCCAGCCGCGTATATCTCCATGTGGTCGACCTTGTCACGTGTATTCTGTGACGCGCCCGGGCGTGTACACTGTGATTCCGGGGGTGGTCATATTATTCTGATACAACCGTGTAAATTATAAGCACTTTGTGTAGAGAAAAAAAAATAAAGGAATGTACAGACCATCTGCTAACTTTGCAGATTTGAGAGGTAATTTATCGTTATTAATTCATTGTTTTTTAATGAATAGAAATACAGTAAACTAACTGCCATCATCATTCAACTTGAAAAAGTGGATCATTCTGACAAGGAATAGCACCAGCAGCTTCCGATCTTCAAGGATCGATTTCTACATCAGGAAGATTCACATTCACAGTTTTCTGCAAAGTTTCATAACTCCACGAACAAAAGTGAATACCTCCGTCACTGTGCTTTTTAAAACGTAATGAGTTTTATGGCTTTCCTATGAAAGTTCCGTCATGGACTTTTGAGATGGTTTGAAATTCTTAACCCTTAGAAAATTTTATTCTGAGGGCCACATGACAATTAAAGATGCTAAAAGAGTCTGGTGGAGAACCTCGATTGGAGTTACTTTACAAAATTTATCTTTGTTTCGTGGATCCCGCAGACGCTATACTTTCCTTTATTTATTGATTTATTGGGTGTGTGCAGAAGTTTTACCCGTTTTTGTAATAGATGCAAATTGCGATCGGAGTAGTTACGTCACAGATGCCGCCCCAATGCCGAATTATCGGCCCGTAAAGCGTGGAGCAGCCGCGGCTTGCCGCAACATCTGTCAAGTGTATGTGGAGGATGCAGTTGATGATAGCACATGTCTCCGTTGGTTTCGGAAATTCCGGGACGGAGACAGAAGCTGTAAAGATCAATCATGTCCTGCATGTCCACCCGTGGTTTCTGACGAGGATGTGGACTAAGCCATAACAAATGACCCACATCCAACCTTTCAGGAATTAGCGGAAACGCTGTCGGTACATAGAGCAACAGTCGAAAGACGGATGCATGTGCTTGGATTCGTCACCAAGTTCGATTACTGGGTTCCACACCAGCTTTATGCAATGCAACGAGAGGAGAGAATCCGTACCTGTGTTTCTTTGCCTTCTCGTCACAGAAATGAACTGTTTTTGAGACGAATTGTAACGGGTGATGAGAAATGGGTACTGTACCGTAATGTAAAGCGTCGACGGACTGTGTGCTAAGGTGCGGAGCCTTCTCCATCGACCTCAAAAGGAGGACTGCATCCCAAAAGGGTTTTTGTTGAGTGTTTGGTGGGATGTCCAGGGAATAATCCACTGGGAGGTGTTGGCACCTAACCGAACGATAAATGCGGACCTCTATTGCCAACAGTTGAACAGATTGCGAGAACAACTGACATCGAAGCGGCCAGCACTGATAACGCCAGACCTCATGCTGCTTTAATCACTCTACAAAAATTACTGGACTTTGGTTGGGAAGTGTTACCTCACTCGGCGTATTCTCCTGATCTGGCACCTACGGACTACCACCTTTTTCAATCTTTACAGAACGTCTTTGCACTCCAAACCTTCGGTGATGTGAAAACGGCATTACATGACATTTTTTACTCTAAAACAGAGGAGTTTTTCCGGCGTGGGATTCATCTACTCATAGACAGATGGCAAGAGGTCATACAGCATGATGGCAATCATGTGAAACCCTAAGTACGTTATTTGTTGTATTCTTCTCCTTTCTTTGTAGCCTACAAAAACGTTTAACACTTATGCAAACACTCAATAGAAAAAAAATGTTTTAAACCGAAAATCAAATAACGCAGTACAAACAATAGATAACCCAAAAGGAACTTCAACTTTTCGAGGTAAGCCAGTAGGAACTGTAGTACAGTAATTTTCTGTCTGCCACACAGCTGCAAGACTTATTAGCGATAAGAGTCAGCGGGGAAAGGAACTTCGATATCTCAACGTGGATCAGTAAGAACGGTTTCACTTGTAATTCTCGGCCGAATAATCACAGGACTTATTGATGATAAGGAGCAGGGGGAAAAGGAACTTTGATTTCTCAAAGTAGATCAGTAGAAATGATTGCACCGATAATTCTCTGCCTCATAACCATAGCACTTTTTATTGATAAGAATCAGCGGGGAAAGGAGCTTCAATTTCTCAACGTGGATCAGCAGGAACGGTTGCACCAGTAATTCTCTGCCGCATAACCACAGGGCTTATTCGTGATAAGGGTCAGAGGGGGAAAGGAACTTCGATTTCTCAACGTGCATTAGTAGGAACAGTTCTCAGCCGCATAGCCACTGGACCCTATTGTTGATAAGAATCAGTGGAGGAAGGTATTTGTAAAATTGAATCAGTAGGAACGGTTTCACCAGTAATTCTCAGGCGCATAGCCACTGGAACTATTGGTGATAATGATCAGTGGAGGAGGGGACTTGTATTTCTAAAAGTGAATTAGTTGGTACGGTTGCACCAATAATTTTCGTTCAAACAGCCACAGAGCTTATTGGTATTAAGGATCAGTGGGGAAATGTACTTAGATTTAACAACGTAAGAATGGTTGCACCTGTAAATTTTTACCGTGCAGCCACAGCAGGGCTTATTGGTACTAAAGGCCAATGGAGAATGAAACTCGGATTTCTGAACGTTAATCAGTAAAAACGATTGCCTCGTACAAAGTGATGCCCCACATGTTGATCCTGTATCCGTATGGCACTGGGCTCTTTCAGGAAGTCAACATCCAAGGTAGCATGTCTGGTATTATGACGGAATGATTATAGGATCATTCCGTCATATTTTCGCAGAGTCCAAGTATTTCGTGAGCTCTCCTTTGTCGCCAGATTCTCCCGACTTGAATTGCAATGAAACCGAGCATTGTCCAATTCATAGGAGTTCCTCGCTCCGTCGCTGAACACCTGGATGTCATTCTTTCCATCTGGAAAGGACTAGCCAAAAAGATTTGTCGATGTCTTGTAAAGTCAATGGCACGCCCAGTGCAAGAAGTTATCGCGGCAGAAGGTTGCTCAAAGCGTTCTCAGGTAGGTGGTTATGATATTATAGCTCGTAAGTGTAGTTTGGCTCTGTTTGGCTTCCATGTTGTGCTCTTATATTTTATTACTTCTTCATTAAAACGTTTCTTTTCTGAGTGTACTATACAAAATAAAAGAATACCCGATTTTTTCTTATTCAATGTAGGATCCTCCTGTGATTGAATTTCCTCCAGGATATGATGAAAATAATGCCAGCGAGGTCCTTTCAACGTTACCTGAACCGCGAACCTTGCAACAAGCCAGCCCTCAAAAGAACTCTGCGTCGTCGAGTACCTCTCGAGATGAAACTTTGGCAATCCAACCTGACGTCTCGGATCCCGATTTGAAGACTTCTTCTCCTCCCTGTGACTGTCCTACGAAGGAGACACCGGTTCTCACTCATCAAGACCAACCGCGTGAAATTCAGGATCGTGGGAAGCTCACCAATCACGACAATCTCTTGCCTCAAGAACAGAACAGGAGTGACGCTAGGGCCTCCTATAATTTTCGCAGAACTAGGTCTCAAAGGGACATTTACGTACCGCCACATGCTCGCGAAGGCAGAAGTTCTTCATTTAGTCAGAACTTCCAGTCCCAGAATCAAGAGCACATTGATATCGGCACCTGGCTCTTCCAACGAAGTTGTTTGGAAAAGAGTTCTTCTATTTCTGAGATGAGCACCGCCGTTCAGACCCAAGATACGTCATCAAGCGAAAACCGAATTGAAAATACCAGCGCAAAAGACGAAGGAGAAAGGTTTTCGACACATCGCGTCGAAAGTTCGTCCTCTGTCGCAAGCAATTCTAGAGCAGGAAATGAATTTCCGAAGCTACCGGATACCAGTGCGGCAACCAGCAGTGGATTGGATCAAAAGAAATCTGCTACAAATACGTCGCAGGTCGATCCTCCTAAGTTTGGAAGTCGGTATTCCGAGGTGTTAAAAATGGGATGTCCTGTAAGTCAAAGACAGGTTGTTGACCCTAAAATTCGCCAGACTCTTCCAGAAAAGAGTGGCATAGCTCCAAATCTTGGAGAAAAAACGAAGAGAAGTATGCTCGAGGGCAGTTCTTGTAGCGACATTTCTCAACAAAAGAAACCAGAAAAAAATGATCTCCAGGAAACGATAGAAAGGCCCCTTAATTCATCTCGGAGATGTTCTTCATTTTGCGACACAGGCTCGCGAGATAAAGACCAATTAGTCGACGCAAAGGCATCAGCGTCTCTTTCATCCGAGTGGCCGCTTCTTCCATTTTCTACCTCCGCGACATGCGTTCGCTCTTGCAAAACAAATCCCAGAGCTGCAATAGGCGAAATTCAACAAACCGAAATCTTAAAAAATCCCGAAATCTTCGCCAAACGTAGAAAGCGGAAAAGAAAACAGCGAAGAAATTTCTACAGGAGTTTTCAGAACGGCGGTAATAATGCTAATGGTCCAATGAAAGAAAATCTCTGCGGTAAAAAAATTCAGCAGATGAAAGGAAAATATTCGGGTAACACATTTAAAGCGAGTTCACCAAAGAAAAATACTTCGAACACGCTCTCGAAATATAAACAGACATGCAATGGTTTGGCAAATGGCATCATACCTTCGGCAAAGCAAAAGAAGGCAATCTCTTCCGTTAACCGCTCTGTGAGTGATTCATGCCAAGTTCCCTGGAGCTCAAGTAAAGTTTTATGCCCCGGTTCTTTCAAACCAACTTATTCCGATGTCGTACAGAAAGGCCACAGCGCGATGTACTGTACGAAAGTGGAACCTGTACACCATAGTGATGAAGAAAATAAATCCGAAAGACCAGCTTTCATTAACAGTGAAATTGCAGCCAAAGAAAGTGCCCCCGGACAAGAATCAAACACGGTCAATTCATGTCATGTGCCACCTGTTGAAATCCCATGGCAAGAACCGAAAGCTGTCAATCCATGTTGTTCGCCACGCGCTCAAGCTCCAGGGCAAGGACCAAGAACTGCCAATCCGTGTCATTTGACACGCGCTCAAGCTCCAGGGCAAGAACCAAAAACTGTCAATCCATGTCATTTGACACGCGCTCAAGCTCCAGGGCAAGAACCCAAAACTGTCAATCCATGTCATTTGACACGCGCTCAAGCTCCAGGGCTAGGACCTAGAACTGCCAATCCATGTCATTTGACACGCGCTCAAGCTCCAGAGCAAGAACCAAAAACTGCGAATCCCTGTTATTTCTCACACGTTCAAGCCACAGGGCAGGAACCCAAAACTGTCAATCCATGTTATTTGCCTCCCGTCCAAGACAGTGAACTTTTCCCAGGTGTGTTGTCCAAGGAAGTTGAAGAGGAGCTCCTCAAAATGATCGAAAAGAGTAGGCATCAGAAATCTTTAAAGCTTCATTCGACGACAGGCTGTCCAGCAGAAAGCCTTGGGAAATCAGAGTGCGTTTCTAAATTCGAATCTGTAGCAAAAGAGAATAACATAAACGAGAGCAACGCGTTCACCCTGTCATACTCTACAGATTCTCTAGAATCCGGGCTGAAAAACATGCACAGCGGCTACTCTGCAGACGGAGAATACCAGAACGTCTCAGATGACTCTTCCATAGAAAGTTTCGATTTCAGGAGAAATAAGTGCACCAGAAGGAGAATGTTACACAGTAACTCCAGCTCGACAACGGCGCTCTCTCGTGAGATGGATGAAGATCCGGTGTCAGAGGAAGAAATCTTTGTCGATCTGGAAAACTGGTCCAGAAGCGACACTCAATCCCCGAGAGACTCCATTGAAAAATTTAGGGCTTCACGCGACTCTCCGATACTTAAGACCTACAATGATTTCGATAAAATGGGAAGCTTCTCGTTCAATAGTTCGTATGACGACATCTTGTGTGGAGAATTGTCTCCTTTCAGTCAGGAGGAAAATGGATCACAGATTTGCTCTAACCTTATTGTCACCAGTACACCAATATCAAAGGCAAATTGCGAACAGTCAGCTAACGGTGGTCATTCATTCAGAAAACAAAGATCTGCTTCAGAGGGAAAACACCGCATTTTGCCGATGTTGGAGTTCTCTCTGATCAAACCATTGACTGAAAGCAGCAAAAGTACAGAATCTCCGCCTATTTACATTAAGCACGAAGGACTACCAAGACTTGACAGCAGATCCATCGCCACCAGTACTCCAATACTGGAAGCAAGCAGCGATTCTGAAAGTATTCATTTGTTTCGAGGTTACGAGTCGTCCTCAGTGGAAAAGCATTGCATATCATCGTGTTCCGAATTTTCATCATCCCCATGTAGCGACTCGCTGACGAGCAGCAAATTTATAGATGAAACGTCTTCCAGCATATCAGATATTCTACTGCGAAGCTTACGCGCCACTTCCACTATTCCAAGCAGTATACTGGAAAACGTAAGCTTCAATGGCAAGGATTCGATCTTCAACCGAAATCCCGATGGAAAGTGCGACAACCTGTCCCTTCTTATGATGAATTTCAAAAGCGCGTCGACGAGTGGAAGTTTCGAATTGAGTGAATATATGGATTCTCAATAAGTAGTATTAAATATTTATAAATTAAGCACAAGGCGCGAATGTTTTCTCACCGTGCCTTTTTCAAGAATGTTGAAGATTGTCGAGATTTTTATAAGATGGGCTTTATGAGCACTAGCACACGGAAACTTTACAAAGAAAATGGGATTTTGCAAACCTACTACTAAGTAGCACCATTGTTTTTCGATAATCACTCGTGCTAGAAATGAACATGAGATTCTGGATCAATATCTTAGATTCTAATCTGTAAGGTTACACTAAAACATGCAAGAAATACCTAAAATGCAAAATTTCCTATTATAGTATGCGAGGTTTAGATGCTAATAGTTTCATTGTTAATATTTCAGAAAAATCTTCGTTAGAAGGAAGTTTAGACTGTATTTTCGTTTCGTTTGGCAATAAAATTTCTCAATTCAACCTTTAATCCTGTTGTCAGTGTTTTCTTATGCAATTTAAATGCAATTCACCAATCGAAAAGGTAGGTCAGGAACAGGAACGTAACAAGATTTTCTTATCTGGGAGGGCGAGATAAGAAAAGCTTGCTACGTTTATATTCAGCAAAAGGTAGGTCGAGATCAGGAACGTAGAAACTTTTATATTATATTTTTATGTTGTTGTTTTTTATATTCAGCAAAGGTAGGTCAGGAACAGGAACGAACAACGTTTCTTATCTGGAAGGGCGAGCATTGAAATTACGCCCCTTTGAGCTCTTCTTATAAGCTTTTCTTATCTGGGAGGGGGAGATAAGAAAAGCTTGCTACATTTATTGAAATTACGCCCCCTTGAGCTTTCCTTAAAAACTTTTCTTATCTGGGAGGGCGAGATAAGAAAAGCTTGCTACGTTTATATTCAGCAAAAGGTAGGTCCGGAACAGGAACGTAGCAAGCTCTTCTTATCTGGGAGGGCGAGCCTTGAAATTACGCCCCTTTGAGCTTTTCTTATCTGGGAGGGCGAGATAAGAAAAGCTTGCTACGTGACCTACCATTTGCTGAATATATTGCCCCACTATATTCAGCAAATGGTAGGTCAGGAACAGGAACGTAGCAAACTTATCTTATATGGGAGGACAAGCCTTGAAATTACGCCCCTTTGAGTTCAAAAATTCCTTACTTCTGCTCAAATAGTAAGCAGTTCTTACTTTCTCATACCTTCGTTATAAGAACGTATTATGAGTATGACCGTTAAAAAATCTCACTTCCACACTGAAAAAAAAATTCTGAAATTCACGAGCCACTTTCCTTCATTTCTTTCGTGAATTAAGGTGGTTCCACCTAAAATCTCTGCCTTATGTTTCCAATGGTAAAACTTCTTTACATATTTTCTTCCCAATTAATGTATTCCCAAGGATGAAAATTTGCACATCGATAAAACTAACTTATAATATGGGGTTACTTAATACTTGCTAAAACATAACCATAATTAAGCAATCCAACATTTGTTTGTCTACTGACGTCATCAATGCACAGGTCGCGCCATCTATTAACAAGTCTGAATATTACTCAAAGAAAAATGATTGATTTTTAATATAATTATTGTTATGTTTTAGCAAGTATTAAGTATCCCATGTTATAACTTAACCTTAGTTTCATCGATGTGCAAATTTTCATCCTTGGGAATACATATTGTGAAGAAAATATGTAAAGAAGTTTCACCACTGGAAACATAGGGCAGAGATTTTAGGTGGAATCACCTTAACGAAGCATATTTCTGATACAACCTTTTCCGAGAAATGACAGAAAGGAATTTGAACTTCACGGATTTTTCGAACCACGGGAAAATTCTGAATTTTTTAGAAACCTCTCCGCAGTTCGTTTTTTATATTGACGGTAAATTACCGTTTTAGAGATGCGTCAACGGAAAATTCTGAATTTTCAGAAATCTTTCAGCAGTTCCTTTTGTATATTAACGGGGGAAAACTCCGTTCTCACTTTTTCGTATTTGTACGACGAGAAATTACCGATAATAGGAGCAATTGGTTAGAATACTTGAGGTTTGATTAAACTTAAATTTCAATCTTCTGTCGAATTTCGAAGTTTTGTAGCGAGATCAGATATTGTGGTTAGCACATCGCATGAGTTTTGTTTATTGTGGCACAGGATATTTTGCCTCCTCTTTCCTATTTTGTGCACCAGCTATTTATTATATATTGTGTTACTGTAAGAAATCGGGTATGCTGAACTTATTGTACAGATGATTTCAGGATGTCCGTGTATTAGTTTTTGGACAGCTTAAGACAAAAGCTATTACAGCTATCAAGAGAAAATTTTATATTCAGGAGTTGTTGTTGTTGTTGTTTTTGTGAAATAATACTATAAAAAAGTACATTTTACCCTTTTTAAAGATTACTGAAAGTTATTTTCAGTTTAAAAAAATCAAATTACAAAGCATTTTGTTGCTTCGAAAAATCAGGATGAAAAATGCTATTTGTGAAAAGTCCTCCTACAGAAAAAAATTATTGCAAACTTATTCAGAAATATAATAAGCTCCAACCGAAAATGAAATGACTAAATCACTCGCATTAATGACAAAAAAAGCAAAAAAAACATCGCGCAATTTGTTTTACTTTGCACGTAATTCGTATTTCGGAGTGTTTGTAGCTCAGTATTTAAATTCGTGCGTTACCTGTTTACTGACCCCAAGACTTTTATCAACCGAAACGACGGGGGTTCGATCCTGCAGCGGAAGGATTTTCTGGGATAAGAGCTGAAAAATACAGTTCCGTAGGTTTTTGCGGAATTTCAGCTTCAATACGGAACAACCTGAAATGGAATTTTCTGAAATAAACGGAACTTCTGTGAAAATACGAATTAAAATAAACGGGCAATTTTAAAACGGAAATTTCTGAAAAACACGGACATCTTACCGGCAACTTTGCTGCACGTTATTTTCAGAAATTTTCCATGAATTCACACCACTTATTTTTTACAGTGCAGTTTTCGGCATAATTTTACTCAAAATTTAAAAATTAGGTGAATACCCAGCGGTTTTAAATATCAAATGAAACGTAAAAATTACGGCCGCCCGGTGGCGCAGTGGTCTAAGCGATGGCTTATGATCGTTCATCCAGGAAAGGTCCGGGTTCGAATCCTGGTGAGGCATGGATGTTGTGTTTGTCTTACGGCGCTGTCTCTCTCCCTTCCCTGGAACTAGTGGTTCTAAATTAGGGACGGGCGACTGCTTATAGCCCATTGAGTTTCTCACGGTGGTCGTTAGACCTCCAACAAAAACAAAACAAAAATTAGGTGAACACTAACAGCGCAACACGTGCAGAATGAAAACAAACCAGCACAGAACGAATTAGTATTAGATAGTAAATATAACAATAGGAAGATACCTTCGGAGTAAGGCTTGGAAAAATTCCGTTCAAAGTTAAACGCTCAGATGAACTTCCGGCGACAGAGCAAAAATAACCTTTTATTGGGTTGTCGGAAAAGTCGTAACGTATTTTAGCTATGTTTTGCAAAGGTCATTTATTGACAGAAAGAACAAAGATCAATGATATAATGCCCGTTTTGTTCAATAACCTTTTGCCATCTTTCAGTGAGCTACAGAATACCTCGTTCGTAGAAGGACCTGTCTTTCGTGGCGAAAAACTGTACTAGGCGCTGATTTACAGCCTCATCTGAATTGAACGTTATACCACGCAAGGGCTGTTGAAGAGAGCGAAACAAGTGGAAGTCTGACGGCGCAAGTCAGGCGAGTATGCTGGGTGTGGCAACACATCCCACCCAAGCTCCAATAAGTTTTGGCGGGTGATCAAACTTGCGTGTGGTGTCGCGTTGTCGTGATGGAACACAACACCTTTACGACGAACGAGCTCTGGACGTTTCTGGATGATGGATTCGTTCAAACTGTCCAATTGCCGACAGTACACATTCGAATTGATTCTTTGGTTCCGTGGTAGAAGCTCGAAAAACACGACATCTTTAAAATCCCACCACACTGAGACCAGAACCTTCCGATGATGAATGTCTGCTTTGGATGTCGTTTGAGGCGAAGCAGCACGTCGGGACCAAGACTGTTTGCGCAGCACATTGTTGTACACAATCCACTTTTCGTCACCAGTTATCTGTCGCTTCAAAAAAGGATCGTTTCCTAACGTTTAATGAGCATATCGCAGATGTTTATACGCGCCGTCAATTGAGCTTCTTTGAGTTCATGAGGAACCCACACATCGAGCTTGCTTACGTGTCCCAGCTTCTTCAGGTGGTCGTGAACGCTTGAATGATGGATGTGCAATGTGTCTGCAATCTCTCGTGTCGTGTAACGTGGATTTGACTCGACTAATGCCTTGATTTGGTCGTCATCAACCTGAGTTGGCCTCCCGGACCGAGGAGCATCGTTGAGGTCAAAATTACCAGCACGGAATTTTGCGAACCACCGCTGGCACTGACGTTCTTGTAGAGCATTATCACCGTACACTTTACGCGACTTTTCACAAGCTTGACGCGCGTTCTTCCCTTTACGGAAGTAAAACAGTAAAATATGGCGAAAATACACAGTTTGGTCTTCCATCTTCAACTTGATGTCAAATCTCCGCAAATCAACCAAATCGCTCACTATTCCTTTTAGACTGCACCTAGAACTGGCACCTGTCGAATGCCATAGCGAGAACAGAGATGCGCATGCCTCTAGTACTTCCAAACCCGCCCAACCGCCATCGGGGGCCAAAATACGTCATGAGTTTTCCGACAACCCAATAGCTCTTCATCCCTACGACGTATTCGCAGAGCCGGTGCTAGGCGGGTTAGCGCCCAAGCAAGCCCAAAAAATTTGTTATTAATTTATGTGGCTAAACAAACCTGCACCCCAAAATTTTTTTATTCATTTGTGTCCCTAAACTAATTGCATTTATTCAAAACTTTCAAAATGCAAGAATGTGATGTATAACAATATAAACTAAATAGAAAGAAACTAATGGAAACTATACGTCTATTTACTGATGTAAATTAAAGCAAAATTAAAATTTCATTTTGCGTTTTTTATTGTTCGCAGCAAAATTAGCAACAAGTGCCTTCATATCCACGTTACTGGCAATTTCTTGTTTGATCGATAACATAACAAGATTCTTTTCTGGACCCACCGACAGACAAAAAAAAAAAAAAAAAGAAAAAAGAAAAGAAGCAAGAATTCTAAAGGAATGAATATAGTGGTATAGAGCTCTCTTAGTCTTGTCCCTGTTCTCATTAGAAAGTAACGCCATTGTTTGTGATAGAAGGGGAGAGTTTTGATTCTTTCATTGAAAGCTGGATGATATAGAATACATTTTCTTAAAAAAAAAAAAAAAATTGCCGCCCACAGAGGTCGCCTGATTTGCCGGCTGCATATGAACGGGCTTGACGATTGGCAATTTTTCGATAAATACCTGATGCTTTCGAATCGGTTTTTACTGCAAGCTGACTTACCCAGCTATAGGCGCAGATCTCTGTTTTTCGCTTACTCAAGGAGCAAGAATTCGCTAATCTAAAGCATAACAGAAAATAAAATTGCCTTTATTATTTGAATCATGAATGAAATACGGGATTACACTGTAACGTACCAGGAGATGTGACGTACCTGCCAGAAGGACGCACACGAGGGAGATGATGTGACGTACCTGCCAGAAGGACGCACACGAGGGAGATGATGTGACGTACCTGCCAGAAGGACGCACACGAGGGAGATGATGTGACGTACCTGCCAGAAGGACGCACACGAGGGAGATGATGTGACGTACCTGCCAGAAGGACGCACACGACATAAAGGCAGATAGGAATCAGAATGAAATGTCCGCGTAGCTCAATTGGTAGAGTGACTTATTCCGGAATGAGGGGATCCGGGTTCGAATCCTGGCGAGGACAGAAATGACGGAGAAATTTACTTCGTTATAATGGCGCCCGAACTATCCGGATGACCCGACCGTTCAAAATCTCGCAATGGTGTGATGTTCTTTCCACACCGCGAGATAGGAAAAATAAGAGAATCCCTTCTCCAGCACTTAAAAAAAAAAAAAAAAAAAATAAGGGGGAGATGATGTAACGTACCAGGAGATGTGACGTACCTGCCAGAAGGACGCACACGAGGGAGATGATGTGACGTACCTGCCAGAAGGACGCACACGACATAAAGGCAGATAGGAATCAGAATGAAATGTCCGCGTAGCTCAACTGGTAGAGTGACTTATTCCGGAATGAGGGGATCCGGGTTCGAATCCTGGCGTGGACAGAAATGACGGAGAAATTTACTTCGTTATAATGGCGCCCGAACTATCCGGATGACCCGACCGTTCAAAATCTCGCAATGGTGTGATGTTCTTTCCACACCGCGAGATAGGAAAAATAAGAGAATCCCTCTCCAGCACTTCAAAAAAAAAAAAAAAAAAAAAAAAATAAGGGGGAGATGATGTAACGTACCAGGAGATGTGACGTACCTGCCAGAAGGACGCACACGAGGGAGATGATGTGACGTACCTGCCAGAAGGACGCACACGACATAAAGGCAGATAGGAATCAGAATGAAATGTCCGCGTAGCTCAACTGGTAGAGTGACTTATTCCGGAATGAGGGGATCCGGGTTCGAATCCTGGCGTGGACAGAAATGACGGAGAAATTTACTTCGTTATAATGGCGCCCGAACTATCCGGATGACCCGACCGTTCAAAATCTCGCAATGGTGTGATGTTCTTTCCACACCGCGAGATAGGAAAAATAAGAGAATCCCTTCTCCAGCACTTTAAAAAAAAAAAAAAAAAATAAGGGGGAGATGATGTAACGTACCAGGAGATGTGACGTACCTGCCAGAAGGACGCACACGAGGGAGATGATGTGACGTACCTGCCAGAAGGACGCACACGACATAAAGGCAGATAGGAATCAGAATGAAATGTCCGCGTAGCTCAACTGGTAGAGTGACTTATTCCGGAATGAGGGGATCCGGGTTCGAATACTGGCGTGGACAGAAATGACGGAGGAATTTACTTCGTTATAACACCATATAATACAAATTTTGAAGACATCAATCCGTTTTTTGGTGTAAATATGACAAGGATGGTAAGTCAGATAATATCACAAAACTTGAAAAATTTATTGGTTAGCATACCCGAGCGCTATCCGGGAGACACGGATTCGATTCACGCTCCAGGGCGACGAAATTTTCCAAGTTTTCGGATATTATATCTGAATTACCATCCTTGTCATATATTTACACCAAAAAACGGATTGGCATCTTCAAAATTTGTCTTTATTTTTATCATTTTTATCGATTTTTTTCTCGTTTATTTCTCTTTTGATATTATCAGCTCTAAATGTTGGCGCCCTAGACAGCCGCTTAGTTCGCCTAATGGTTAAACCGGCCCTCATGCGTATTCGGAAATGTCACGGAGGTCAGGCATACCCGCACGTTGTTTTACATACTTCCGTCCACTGTTTCGGACAATTCCATGCATCCGTATGAGGTAGTCCACAACTCATAGTGTACGTTCTGTACGCTGGATACCTGCGCATAAGAGTGTATGTGGCTAATTAAAGTTTTTACAAAAGTAGATATTAAAGTGTATAACTTTATTTTTGAGTTAAAATGTTTGGCAAACTTATTCACACTCTGTTCATTTCTGTTTCCTACGCCCGTCAGAGTAAGAAATGAAGCCCCTGGTATGGCCATCCTGGGAGGAGAATTGCTGTCCCTGCTCTTCCGGTAACTACGGTCCTGGTCAGAAAGTCATAGAAGTTTCTAACAAGTCTTTAAAATACACTGCTGGCCACACCCAAAATGCAACACCAAGAAGGAAGCATCCGATTGGCCTGAAATTCGCAGCATGCGTCACCCGCGAGAAGACATGCAAACGATTAGCATTGCAGGGTATATGCAAATCATGAGCGCCCGACACGCCACCGAGAAGCACTATGATAAGGGTGCACAGAAGGCGGGGTGTAAGTAGTTGAAGTGTGTTGTGCTGCTGGACCTGAGCGTGGGAAGCTTCCTCATGCCTCGTCGCAGAATACGGCAGTCATTCCAGCACGTTTCGGAGTTCGAGAGAGGACGAACTCCGAAACGTGCAGGAGGGACGGACGAGCCGACGTGAGACATTGCCGCAGCCGCGGCACACCACCGAATCAGAGGACCGGCATGTTGTGCGGCAGGCATTGACGGCTCGCACCGCCATATCACGAACGTTAGCGCAGGAATTAGGGTGTGTTGCGCAACAGCCTGTGTCAGCACGTACCGTTCGACGTCGTCTGCAGGAGCGGGGACTTGTCGCACGGCGCCCATTGCTCCGATTACCATTGACGTTACACCACCAGCGAGTGCGGCGGCAGTGGGCCGTTGAACGCCGCACCTGGACTACGGAATGGCACGACAATTTTTTCTCCGACGAATCCTGCTTCTGCCTGCAACGCTACGATGGTCGGATCCACGTGTGGCGGCACCGCGGGGATAGACTGTATGACGCCTGCATCATGCATCGCCATACCGGTCCGTCGCCTGGCGTTATGGTCTGAGGCGCAATTGGATATGACACCCGCACCCCTCTGGTACGCATCGCCGGTACACTCAACAGCCACCGCTACATCTCCGACGCTTTGGAGCCTGTAGTCCTCCCTTACCTGCTGGACCTGCCAGAGGCCACGTTTCAACATGACATTGCACGCCCGCACGCGGCACGCATGTGCAACAATTTTTCACGGCGCACCAGGTGTCACTGCTGCCGTGGCCCGCCTGTTCTCCCGATATGTCGCCCATCAAACACGTCTGGTCGCTGATCGGCAACCGAGTGGCCGGCCAAGCACGACCCGCGGCTACGCCTGATGAACTGTGGCAACGTGTGGAAGCAGCCTGGAACGACATACCCCAAGCCCCACATCCAAAGCCTCTTTCGTTCGATGCCGCGGCGTGTAGCGGCCGTTATTGCTAGCCATGGAGGCCACACGAATTATTGATGTCTGGGTGTTCCGCAAGTCACGCGGGCCTGTAAGCTCAATCGTTTCACCTTTGTATCTGTTGTTATGTGTCCAGTACATCTTGCTTTGCTATTTCGTGTCCTTCTTGGTGTTGCATTTTGGGTGGCCAGCAGTGTAAATACAAGCATAGGCGCCGACTTTTCATGAGTGCCACGGTGGGCGAACCAAAAAATCACGAGAAAGTAGCACTCACTTTTTAAATTGATCGTCGTTTAAACACACACACATATACAAGCACATGCGCACTAAAGCAATGACATATAGTACAAGAATAATAATATATTTCAACTTCATGTTCGATGGAATTTTAAATTCCCACATTAATTGTTCTTTCGAGGCGGGGGGGGGCCTGAAAATATTGTCTTTGAGTTCTATGTATTTAAATACCATGTTAATGAAAAATGCCACACAACAAATACTGTTCATTTCTATGAAATGTTCCAAATTTCAAAAAAAGCATTACTTGCTATAATTGAATTAACAGGAAATGGAGTCTGGAAAACGCAGGCGGCAGGGCTCCCTTCTGAAGCGATCTTAAAGGTTTTCTTCGAGTTAGGTAATGATGCTGACTATTATCATGAAACATACTTAAGCAGAGAATGAAGTTATTCTCCACAATTGTTGGTATATTTGTTTTCTGTACTAATTGAATTTCTATTAATAATGGGGAAGAAACCTTGTATCTTTCAGTATCTATTTTCTCTTAATTTAATAAGTAATTGATGTTAAATTTTGGTGAAAAACAGTTGTACAGTTTTTGCTCTGTTCCATTTTGCTATTAAAATGCTAGTTAAAAATTTACTGACATTGAATGCTTTTTCTCAGAGGGATTACATCGATGTGTTCCTATTAAACTGGTCGATGATTATATTCTATCTTAATTCACATACCTTATAAGGAGGCCGCGGGTGGCCTAGTGGGCAACGTTCGTGACTGCCGCAGAGAAGACCTCAGGTTCGATCCCAGGCAGGTACGAACGCTCGATCCACTAAATATCCGCCGTGCGTCGGATGGGCACGTTAAGCCGTCGGATCCCGGGTACTTGCCCCCCGATAATAAATAAGGGCATCTTCCTCCCCCTTTCTACTTCCCTTCCGTGTGACTTTCCTATCGGGCACTCTAGCCCAAATCTCCTAGCTTCCTATTTCTAAGGGTTGTTTAAGACCTGGGGTCAGACACTCCCTTCCTAAAATCCTCTACATATGATCATGATCATACCTTATAAGGTTGTCGCTCGAGTACCCCAGTATCTCCCCTTCTCTCTTTGTAGAAAGAGCACAGTTAAACTAAAAGACAAAACTCAGCATTGTTAGATAAAATTTAAATGTTGATACAAAAGGAGACCGAGGGCGCTGAAACATAGTTTTGCACCCGCGGTCTAATCACTGAAGGAGCGATCGCCCCCGTGGCCCCCGCGTAGTCGGCGCCTATGAATACAAGTAAGCTCAGTTCTGATTGCGCCGTCAATTTGGAACGTAGGACTACGACTTGCAGATCGAAGAGTTGAAATGAGACAGTACATGTATTTGTTATAGCCAACACAGGTCTATATGAAAAGTAACTTACATAATTTTTACAAATAATGCTGAATACATTGCGAACACAAAACAGATCGATACACGAATTACCCAACTTGGTGTTCTGTCTTCCTGGGCTTCCTACATTTCTCATCACTTGCTTTGCCTCTCGTTTAGATTTTCTCCACTTTTGCTTGCGTTTATTCTGCGAATTCCGCGGCATTGTCGAAAATGCTAACTCCTTCAGACGAAAACAATTTTTAAATGTTTTAGTTTAAACCACTGCATTATGTTCTTCATATATTTGAATAGATCTCGTCGATAGCTATAAAACGATATCACGCACAGTCGTTTTGCACTCCCGATTGTCCAGATAAACCGCGATATCGTCAAAAGTGCTCACCGGTTCACAAGAAAACAATTTTTAAAATGTTCAGTTCAAACCACTGCGAAATGTTCTTCGTATATTTGAATAGATGTCGTCGAGAGCTATAAAACGATACCACGCACAGTCGTTTTGCACTCACGATTGTCCAGATAAACCACGATATCGTCAAAAGTGCTCACCGGTTCACAAGAAAACAATTTTTAAAATGTTCAGTTCAAACCACTGCGAAATGTTCTTCGTATATTTGAATAGATGTCGTCGAGAGCTATAAAACGATACCACGCACAGTCGTTTTGCACTCACGATTGTCCAGATAAACCACGATATCGTCAAAAGTGCTCACCGGTTCACAAGAAAACAATTTTTAAAATGTTCAGTTCAAACCACTGCGAAATGTTCTTCGTATATTTGAATAGATGTCGTCGAGAGCTATAAAACGATACCACGCACAGTCGTTTTGCACTCACGATTGTCCAGATAAACCACGATATCGTCAAAAGTGCTCACCGGTTCACAAGAAAACAATTTTTAAAATGTTCAGTTCAAACCACTGCGAAATGTTCTTCGTATATTTGAATAGATGTCGTCGAGAGCTATAAAACGATACCACGCACAGTCGTTTTGCACTCACGATTGTCCAGATAAACCACGATATCGTCAAAAGTGCTCACCGGTTCACAAGAAAACAATTTTTAAAATGTTCAGTTCAAACCACTGCGAAATGTTCTTCGTATATTTGAATAGATGTCGTCGAGAGCTATAAAACGATACCACGCACAGTCGTTTTGCACTCACGATTGTCCAGATAAACCACGATATCGTCAAAAGTGCTCACCGGTTCACAAGAAAACAATTTTTAAAATGTTCAGTTCAAACCACTGCGAAATGTTCTTCGTATATTTGAATAGATGTCGTCGAGAGCTATAAAACGATACCACGCACAGTCGTTTTGCACTCACGATTGTCCAGATAAACCACGATATCGTCAAAAGTGCTCACCGGTTCACAAGAAAACAATTTTTAAAATGTTCAGTTCAAACCACTGCGAAATGTTCTTCGTATATTTGAATAGATGTCGTCGAGAGCTATAAAACGATACCACGCACAGTCGTTTTGCACTCACGATTGTCCAGATAAACCACGATATCGTCAAAAGTGCTCACCGGTTCACAAGAAAACAATTTTTAAAATGTTCAGTTCAAACCACTGCGAAATGTTCTTGGTATATTTGAATAGATCTCGTCAAGAGCTTTAAAACGATACCACGCACAATCGTTTTGCACTCAGAAAAACCGCGATATTGTCAAAAGCGCTCACCGGTTCACAAGAAAACAATTTTTAAAATGTTCAGTTCAAACCACTACGAAATGTTCTTCGTATATTTGAATAGATCTCGTCGATAGCTATAAAACGATACCACGCACAGTCGTTTTGCATTCCCGATTGTCCAGATAAACCGCGATATCGTCAAAAGTGCTCACCGGTTCACAAGAAAACAAATTTTTAAATGTTCAGTTCAAACAACTGCGAAATGTTCTTGGTATATTTGAATAGATCTCGTCGAGAGCTTTAAAACGATGCCACGCATAGTCGTGTTCCGCTCACGGTTGCCGAGATTGAGTCAGAAGAGGCGGCACACCCAGAAATATTGTATCACCTACCCTGCGCACAGGGAGCGAGGGAGCGTTGCGCGCACTATGTACTGCGCAGTACGCGAATTGGACTCCATGCTGTTTATATGCTAACACGAGTAATATGCGGCACGAACTTTTAACGCTATAATGATTTTAATTGGGACCTATTTTTGTCACAGTCCGTCGGCCGTAAGTCGCTCCATACTATCCGCCGAGTTAGAGGCAGTCCTACGTCTAAAATTGCTCATTTATAATATCCTTATATCCGTCTGTCCGTCGGTACCAAAGCTCTGTACCTAGTTGTCTGATTTAAAAATTATTTTTTGCATTGGGAAGTTTGAACTGTGAGAACGGAGATCTATGGTTTTTGTTGTTTCTGATTCATAATATTTCCGCTAGGGGGCGCAAACGCAGATATGCTATTGAGTTCAAATATTAGTAGATCGTTCGGAAAGTACGCGAACACTTACTTACATTGGGAAATTGAAGCGACAACAAATGCTATCTCATGCTGTTCATGCTACGTACTTCGGGCTCATTCAGTTGCGGCTCGTCAGCTGAAGTCAGTAAACTGCCCCCTCACCTAAAATTTATGAAAAAAAAAAGATTCTTCGAATGATTTAGCAGATTTTTAAAATCAGTTATTTTTTTTTTTTCGCTTACAAGAATGATTTTTTACGCTTTCCAACCGTAGGTTGAAGAAGCGTATATGCTCCAGCTTTGTCCGTCCGTCCGTCCGCACGATAACTCACGTGAAAATGGTTCGATTTCGACGAAATTTTAGTATGTGGTAGGGGACCACCTGGGCGAACCCTATTAAAAATGGGCGAAACAGGGTCAAAGGTCAGGACATAGGAGCGGGATCCATTCCATTGCTATTATGCGTCATAACTTGCGTAAAAATGGTTCGATTTCGATGGAATTTTAGTATGTGGTAAGGAACCACTTGGGAACGAACCCTGTTGAAAATGGGCGGAATGGGGTCAAAGGTCAGGACATAAAAGCGGGATCCATTTCATTGCCTTTATGCATCATAACATGCGTAAATATGGTTCGATTTCGATGAAATTTTGGTATGTGGTAGGGAACCACCTGGGCACGAACCCTATTGAAAATGGGCGAAATGGGGGTCAAAGGTCAGGCAGGACATAAGAGCGGGATTTGTTCCGCTGCCCTTATGCGTCATAACTTGCGTAAAAATGGTTCGATTTCGATGAAATTTTAGTATTTGGTAAGGAACCACCTGGGGACGAACCCCGTTGAAAATGAGCGAAATGGGGGTCAAAGGTCAGGACATAAAAGTGGAATCCCTTCCATTGCCTTTATGCGTCATAACATGCGTAAATATGGTTCGATTTCGATGAAATTTTAATATGTGGTAGGGAGCCACTGGGGACGAACCCTATTGAAAATGGGCGAAATGGGGTCAAAGGTCAGGGCATAAAAGCGGGATCCATTCCATTGCCGTTATGCGTCATAACATGCGTAAATATGGTTCGATTTCGATGAAATTTTAATATGTGGTAGGGAGCCACTGGGGACGAACCCTATTGAAAATGGGCGAAATGGGCTCAAAGGTTAGGGCATAAAGGTGGAATCCAATCCATTGCCTTTATGCGTCATAACATGCGTAAATATGGTTCGATTTCGATGAAATTTTAGTATGTGGTAGGGAACCACCTGGGCACGAACCCTATTGAAAATGGGCGAAATGGGGTCAAAGGTCAGGCAGGACATAAGAGCGGGATTTGTTCCGCTGACCTTATGCGTCATAACTTGCGTAAAAATAGTTCGATTTCGATGAAATTTTAGTATTTGGTAAGGAACTACCTGGGGACAAACCCCATTGAAAATGAGCGAAATGGGGTCAAAGGGCAGGGCATAAAAGTGGAATCCCTTCCATTGCCTTTATGCGTCATAAGATGCGTAAATACGGTTCGATTTCGATGAAATTTTAATATGTGGTAGGGAGCCACTGGGGACGAACCCTATCGAAAATGGGCGAAATGAGGTCAAAGGTCAGGGCATAAAAGCGGGATCCATTCCATTGCCGTTATGCGTCATAACATGCGTAAATATGGTTCGATTTCGATGACATTTTAGTATGTGGTAGGGAACCACCTGCGCACGAACCCTATTGAAAATGGGCGAAATGGGGTCAAAGGTCAAGACACTGGAGTGGGAACCATTCCAATGCCCTTGTGCATCATAACTTACCTAAAAATGTTTCGATTGCGACAAAACGTTATCATGTTGTTCCTGAGGTATAGTGAACCGGTTCTGTTGAATATCAACGAAATGGGGTCAAAGGTCATTGCACAAAAGCAAGATTTATTCCACAGCCATTTTTCTCATAACTTGCGTAAAATTGCTTCTATTTCGACAAAACTTCAGTGTGTTATTCTTGAGGTATACTGAACCGGTTCTATTGAATATCATCGAAATGGGGTCAAAGTTCAGGACACAGGAGAGAGATTTATTCCACAGCCATTATCCTCATAACTTGAGTAATAATTTCTGGTACGTTGGAAATTGTATCGTAATCAATGCATTGCATGATTTTACTAACTTGTTGGAAAATATTATGACTTCCAAACCAAATCTCTTCCGTTTCTAAAAGCAAGCTATACAAGTGTGAGCACGTCGCTTCAAATGGCACTACGAACCGATGAGCAGATGGTTTTGTGACTGTGTTTAGGCAGTGGCGAAGCCAGCCGTTGTGAACTGAGTGAGCTATTAGGGGGGGGGGATGAGTATGATTGGAGAGGGGCACAAATTTTAATGTGTTTGGCAGAAATTCTGGCAAAAAGATTCCGTTCATGAGCATTTTTCCCAACGATGATAATGTTATCCCTCGTAAAAAAAGTTTTCAAGTGAATACTGTACGTAGTATTTATTCAATATACACTGATGAGTCATTACATTATGACCACCCCAAGCCTAGAGAAATGAGCTCGCCGGGAGACCGAACGGTGGCGCAGGTGAAGTTCATAGAGCAGTATATATACAACCCGAGGACCGGCTTTCGGTTAGAAGAGTGTTCGGAGTCAGAATGGGGAAAGCTGCTGATTCACCGGAGTTTGATAAAGAACAAATTGTGGTGGCACGGAGCCTCCGAACTAGGATCTCGGAAATGACGCGGCTTGTGGGTTGTTCACATGCCGCTGTAGTGAGTACGTATCAAAAGTGGTGCACAGATGGCCAAAAAACGAATCGTCGTCCAGCCGTGGGTCGTCCGCAGCTCACTGATGCCAGAGGAGAGTAAAGACTGTCGAGCATTGTTCACAGCAACCACAAGGTCACAGTGCGACAAGTCCCCCGTGGTGATCAGGGCAATGTGTCACAGCACACAGTTCATCGCAGCCTTCTGCACATGGGCCTGCGTAGCCGAAGACCTAGTCGGGTCCTTATGCTCACTGCACGTCATCGCCAACAACGCATGAAATGGGCCCAAGATATTCAAGATTGGACTGTGGATGATTGGAAGAAAGTGGCCTGGTCTGACGAATCAAGATTCCTGGTGCATCACGTAGACAGGCAAACGCGGATATGCCGATTACTAACGGAGGCTATGGTGACTACAGGTGAATTCATCGAACGGAGGATTCATCGAAAAGCAAATTCTTCGAAAATTAGGGCTTCAAGTGAGTTCATCGAAAGCGAAATCACCGAAAGATACAATACCGTAGGGTAAGCTTTTGTCGAAAATTTTGACAATAATTGCAATATGACTAAGTGGCCACAAAAGTGTTTGGGGAACGTATAAAAATTGCATTTTTTATTTCTTAGATTACGCTGTCATGTAGGATGACCACAAAACCGTTAGGGAGTCTAACCAAGAATCAGACTTTTGATTTCATTATGTCTACTTTTCCCATAGACCGCCTCTAAAGACAGGCCTAAGCTTAGGCCTTTTTAACAGTTTTTACTCCACTGAGCTCATATTCATAAGGTTCAGACAGCAAGTCAAGTTAGTGTTATTGCGCTTTTACTTAGGCATTAAGTATTAATACCTTGGTCTAGGCCTAGGCCTTTTTAACAGTTTTTCTTCCGCCGTGTTCATATTTATAAGGTTTAGACACCAAGTCAAGTTAATATTATTGGGCTTTTACTTAGGCATTAAATATTAATAATACCTTGGCCTAGGCCAAGGTATTATTAATAAAAAGACTTTATTTACGCTACGTGGATGACGTTCTCGTTTTTTTGGCCTTCCACTAAAGACGAGTTAATCAAGTTCACAGACTGCTTATCATTCAGTATGAATCTATTAAGTTCTCCATTGAATTTGAAAACAATTATACCTTACCGTTTCTAGAGTTTTATTTAAAGCGAAACCCTTGTACACAAGCTGTTCAATATTCAGTGTATCAAAAACCCACTTCTTCTACCGCCATGTTTCCATCTCAAACGGCTCGTCCATCTAACCAAAAACTCACTTCCATTCAATTCCAAATACGACGTGCGTTTAGCCATTCATCGACAGTAACATCACGGAATCAAGAAATTGTTAAAATAAAAATGTCTGCATCCCATCATAGTTACTTTAATGACATCGTTAATTCTCTCATAAAGAAAATCTACCGCACGTCTGATACTACTTTAATAAGAGATCGTAGGCCAATTAAATATGTGGGATCACTACCATACATCCCCAACATTTTTAATATCCTCAAAAATATTTCCCATTGTTAACAATATAGGATTTGGTTTACGAACACGTAACATACTTAAGGTGACCAGATATTGGAACACTGATTTGAGGACAAAAAGGCGTGGCGTCCGCAAATCGACAGTTCATTTGAGGACACATACGTATTCAATATAAATATGCAAATCTTTTTGTCACAAAACTGCATTGCTTCAATAAGTGTGATTTGGATATGAAAATTTGTGTCTTAAAAGGATTTATCTCGTAGAATGTTGGTATTTTTTACTGACAGAGTAGAACTATGATGACGAGAACATATTAGCAAAAGTAAAGTGTTTTACCTTAGGAATATGAGCCGAATTAAAATCAAGCTGCACACCAAAGTAACTGCATGGCGAATTTTTCGTTTTGCCAAAGTTCTTCGAGGAACTCAAAATAAGTGCAGTCGAAATTTGACCGTGTCAGTGGTGCAGTGTCTTAGTGCTGGTCACTGACGATGATTCGTACAAGTTGTTACGGGTTCGAGTCCCGAATGAGGCATAGGTGGTGTGTTTGTCTTACAGCACTTACTCTATCATTTCCCTAGAACGAATGTCTCTAAATTAGAGACAGAGTTGCTCGCGGTGGTCGTTATACTCGGAAAGAAGAAAAACAAAAATAGGCAAACTTTGTTTTCAGAAGAAGCATGTAGGAAAACTAGTACAACGAAAACTACTTTTAAGAATATTTTTCATTAGAAATCTAACGAGCTAATGAGGAAGTGTAAATTCGAGGACACTTGAGGACAAACATCAAAATTTGAAGACAATTTGCGTCCCCAAAGGCACCAGGCGTGTTTGGGGACAGTAAACTAAATTCGAGGTCTGTCCTCAAGAATTGGGGACTTCTGGTCAGCTTAAATATACTATCAACAATAAAAAATGATAGAGAAGTTGTTCCTTTAGATAATCGATGTGGAGTTTACATCGTTCCATTGAAGACTGGGCATTCAATATGAAGATCGAATTTATGTTGCGTCTACACTTTGCTAATTAAAAATTCGTTTAAAAGAGCATCAATATATCAAAAACAGGTTCATCAAAGATTTCCTTATCACGTTTGTCACACAGCGGATTTCATTACCCATGTTGGAAGAAAGCCAACATTCTCGCTACACGCTACACTAAAGCATCAATTCTAATGGAAAGCCTGTTTATTCACAAATATGGTGAAGTAAGTTGTAATGACGATACTCCTTGTCACATTCCTTTTCCTTGAAAAGCGGTGCTTAATACGATTTAACACATAGAGACTTACACCAATTTTTCCTTTATAAATAATATTTTAAATACATTCCTTGACATGTACTATATACACTGAGTGGCCACTTTATTATGACCACCTGACAGTTTTAAGCAAATGAGCTATGGCTGCACGCTGTTGCCGCCAGAAAGCGAGGCTAGTATAAAAATGGGAAGCTTAGTGCTTGCGACAGTAGTAGCAATGATTTTTAGGTGACGAGATGGGTAAAAAATTCGATTTGACGAACTTTCAACGTGGGATGATTGTAGGAGCTGGGAGCCATGGAGCGAGAATCACCGAAACCGTCGCATTCATGAAATGTTCCGGAGCAGCTGCTGTTAAAGTGTTTAAAAACTGGACTGTCAGCCAAAAAACTGGGTCTCTACGTGCAACGTGAGGTCGTCATCGATTAGTGACTGCTCGGGCGGAACGGAGAGTGTCCAGACTGGTAACAGACAACAGAAGGGCAACAGTGCAGCAAATTACAGACCATCTTAATCAAGGACCCCCCTCAAATGATCTCTGCACGCACTGTTCGCCATACACTGCATCGGATGGGATATGGCAGCCGAAGGCCTGTTCAAACATTTTTGCTGTCTGCAGTTAACAAGAGAAAACGTTTCCAGTTCGCAGAGGAGCACAAGGATTGGACAGTCGATAATTGGAAACAAATTATGTGGTCCGGTGAATCACGTTTTCAGTTGCACCATGCCGGTGGCCGAGTGAGAATTTAGCGGAAATAGCACGAAAGAATGGATCCCAAATGCATTGCTACAACCCTTCAAGCTGGTGAAGGCAACGTTATGGTTTGGGGAATATTTTCCTGGCATGTCTTGGACACTTTAATTCATGTTGATCAACGTCTGACTGGAACATCATATCCAAACATCGTTGCGGACCAAGTGCATCCTGTCATGCGGATGGTTTATCCCAACGGCGATGACTACTTTCAACCGTCCTGCCAGAGTTTAATGCGTCCTGCCAGAGTGCTCGTATTGTACAGGATTGGTTTCAGGAACATGCCGGTGAGTTTACTTTGCTTAGGTGGCCTCCCACAATCTCCAGATCTCAACCCCATTGAGAATTTGTGGGATGAAGTTGAACGAGCCATCAGACAGCTGGACCACAACCCTGCAATCTCACACTCCTGGAAAGTGCTATTCATCAAGCATGGTCTCAGATTCCACAAACCACTTATCAACACCTCGTGGAGTCCATGTCACGAAGAATCGACGCAGTAATAAAGGCAAGAGGTGGCCCAACGAAGTACTGAGTGGGTGGTCATAATAAAGTGGCCACTCAGTGTATATCGATTGTTATCTATTCGTGAGCTACGATGTCCTTCACGCGCATGTAACGCCATCATGGAATTACTTCTCAATATTGTATTTAAATATCATACTCAGTTCCAATTTGCTACTAACATCTGAAGATGGGTCCGTTGTAGACCTGAAAGGCAGGGGCGGTTCGTCATTAGAGGCCAGAGGGGCCGGGCCCCACCTGAAAATTTCTATTTCTAGAAAAATATTTTTTTTTTTTTTGCTCTGATTCTTATTCTCTCTCTAAACTACATGGTGATAAACCTTTCCCTTCAAAAATCATTACCTAAGGGAAAAGTTTCCTTCAAAAACGAAAAACTATTCACTGAGGAAACAGATCACGTTCAGAGTGTGAGGTTATTGGGGGCAGCTCCAAAAGGCCCCAGTAACATCACTACGCAAGCAAAGAGGAGACGATTTTCTCCCCATCTCATTCAGTATAAAGACCTACATACAACACTGTCTTAACCGCGTGTGAAAAAAAAAGCTGTGGGGCCAGATCTATCTGGCCCCGCGCTAATTTGATTGGCCGGGAGACTACTCATTTCCTTAACGCCGTTTGTTGACAGAGAAGCTAACCCCGACCAAGCTCAAGGGTGGCGGAAGATTTTCAAATGCCATAGAAAAGTTCAGTTAGTTGTTTTTTTCTGTGTGTGTGTGTGTCTCTCTCTCTGTGATGTGTTGTTCCTTTGTGTCGTGACTTTTTTGCTTGTCGAGTACAATGAATGGAGTGGATATTTTGTTAATATCTCCGTTCTTTGCTTTAAATCTGGAAGAAAAGCTTTATTTAAAAAACTCAGTGCTTATCACCCCAAGAATTTTTAGTTTGAGCTTCACTTAAAAAAACACAGTGCTTATCAGCCCAAGAATTTGAGTTTCCAAGAGTATGAAGTTTACAAAGCGCTTTGCAGAACTAATTTCAGTTTTAACTAAGATGATTTTCTATGTTAAAAAATAAATAAATAAATGAAAAAACCTGTAAGTATAATTTGCACATAAGTACATATATGTTTTTAGGTTTCACAAGTTCCTTAAAAAAAAGGTTAAACCTTTCAAATAATGGTACTCATTCTATATGTAGTATGGTACTCATTCTATATTGGACGAAATTCATGAAACATTCCCTCGCTGCATATATTTGGAGTTATTATTTTTTTACTACATTTTTTTATCCTGTGATTATTATTCCTCAGTTGAGAAATCTGAAGAAACACAAAGCACAACTAACATAAATTAATGCTCATGTGTTTTAAGGTTAAGGAGTTTTAGCATTTTTCTGTTAATAGTCATGCATTCTATTCTGAGAAAAAAATTTACGCGTGCAATACAATAGTTGACACATTCCTACCCGATTTGGGCATTATTGTGAGTCAAGGGGGTAAACAGAGGCAGAGTAAAAGAATCTTGGTGTTTGTCTGTATAGTTGGCCTAATAATGACACTTTTTTAATTTCATTGTTGGACTTCGGCTACTGGCCCCAACTGTTTCAGTTGCCACGAGCCGCCACTGCTGAAAGGTCTATTATTTACTGTATATAAAATGTCAGTTGTTTTATTTGAATCCAGTAAGATCGTGTTGAAGTAGAACGGCAGAGATCTACATAGAAAGTCAACGTAAACACGATAGAACCTTTTATAAGAATCAGTCGAGGTAAGTTACCGGCAAGTTTTAACCCTAACATTCAGGACTGGAGTATATTATCTCAAAGAAGTATTTGCTTAAGCTTAAAAAAAGACCATAATCTGAAGTTCAGCGAGAGAAATAAAATGTTTGCGGAGAGAATAATAAGCATCCCTCTAAAATAAATTCATATTATAAATATTTCAAATTTATTTTGCTAAGGAATAAAGATGATTTTTAAGTCAAAATTTCGGGTAGACTACTACCCGAAATTTTGACCCTACCTGGCTATACTTCCAACTGCTTTCCACCAATTGCGTTCCACTATCCGTCAATTTATTTTATTGTGATTACAAATCGTCCAATAGATGGCAGCACTTTTTGTAGTTAAATTGTGTATTACTAGGATATAAGTTTTCACTTTGTCAAATTTTCGGGTTTTACCCTAACCCTTCGTCAGGATAACAATTTAACTGCAATAATTGTTCACTAGGATTTGCCATGTCTTCATTAATTCATAAGATGGCAGCACGTCCAAAAACAACTTGGATACGCTTTCCAATTTTTTTTTTTTAATTTAAGTATGCGGTTTACACCCAAATTGTTGAATATATGAAAATAGTAAGCCACAAAATAAAATTTAGCTTGCTATTTCACGAATCGTTTCAGGTTGGAACAAAAATCGGGACTTCTGGTCACCATATATTTGAGTCAGTCGACTTTAAAAAATACAATATTACAACTCGTAAAGTTGTAGTCAGTTAGCTACTGCATTTAAATATCCTAGATTAAAGTGTTACCCTGTTTAGTATCAATACTCGGTACTTAAGAAAATTATAATTATATAGTAAAAAGAAAAGCTCAAGTGCCGTATTGCTGCCCAAATCGTTTTTGACCTCATTCTTTGCCACCAGACGGCGATACATCCTCACTCCGACTCACAATTGTTTTTCTGCACGTCTGCCCAGTTCTTTCGGTGATTTTTTTTTTTTTTTTTTTTTTTGCGGGAGGTTAGTTTTGTAGTTCGCATTTGGAAACCTATGGAACATTCGCCGTTTAGAGAGAGAAGTCACTTGGAACAGAGAAATGTGTTTGAAATGGTGTGTGGATGAGAGGTTGTTGCGTGCCCCAATGTGTTGTTCTGAAAATCATGCCATGGTTCTTAGCAAGAACATCCTAGGAATGTTACGCTGTAGGAAGAAATACATTCACGGCAAGTGGCGAAGCGTGACTTTGTAAGTAAGGGAAGCAATGCAGTTAATATGCGATAAATAGATGGCAAAAGTGATATGAAAATTTATAACAATTAAAACCAGCAAGTGACCCGTAGTTTATATGCTACGTTGGCAATACGGCGAGGTAGAATGCATCGTAAGACCCCCCCCCCCCAAACGCGACCATGCGCGGTACCACCAAAATGAAATGTCTATGTATGAGTTCAAATGCAAAGATTTATACAAAAAAATATTCAGTGAAAATGCTGAAAGGGAAAGAAATTTGTCTACCTAACCACACAACGAAAAGAATTGGGGGTTGCTTCTATCAGAGCTGAGACAGGCTGAGCCCGAACCCGAAGCAGAGCCCAGGCCCGAATCGGGCTCGGGCTGTAGAATATTTACTACGGTTCGGGCTCTTAGAGAGAGGGAGAGCGATAGAATTTTTTTTTTGCTTATAAATGTGATTTTATATGATTTATATATAAAATCACATATAGATTATCATATAAAATCACATTAACATAAATGTGATTTTTATAGAGATTTTTTTTATTTATAAATGTGATTTTATATGATTATGAAAATGATCCAAAAGACAAAGTATTTTTTCTAGAATGCAGTCTTCGGAGTTCACGTGGTCGTGTACTGTAGATGTGCCAGAGTCCATTGCTACCATGTCCCTTACATTCCTCAGAACAGTCACAGAAACAAATAGCTACACTAATAAAAGTAACGCTTACTTTTATATTCCTGAAATAATGATATGTCACCGCTAACGAACGTGTGACATAAAACTACTGCAAGTTCAAATCATAAGCCAATAATAGAACTGAATCAACTAATTACACTAACACAGAAAACTTTTGACAAATTGCAACTTCAAACTATTATTACGGGGGTCCTCTGCTGAGTCTGACTGAACGTTTGGAAAGAGCGCATACTCAAGTTAGTGTATTTATCCTTCAAACTCTCTTGTGTGGTTTTGCCTTCGGCGCCGTGGAAGCATTTGGGAGAATGCTTTCCCACGCTCTATGCTTAGCATAGCATTACTGGCTGCGGGTGGGCATGCCGTGTTACTGAGGTTCAGCTTGGATGCGTTGCTTTCAAGGAGCGACTTATGTACGAGGCATTTGTTTTTATTTTCGGTTGGTTGGTTGGTTGTTGGATTTTATTGGCGCAAGGGCCAGGTTTGGCCAAAGAGCGCCAGACAAAGAACGATCAGCCACAGATTTTTAAAAACGTGGAAAATGATTAAGATCAGACAGGCTTGGTAAAAGTTGAAAAAGAGTATGAAGAAAGCAGTGAAGAAAAGGTAGTTAATGAAATTTATTAAAAGTAACATATTTACTAATGGAAAAGGACGAACCGTCACTCTCCTCCCCCCACACTCCTCTGCAATGCTGGCAGAGGGCGGGGACGAACTGTCACTCTCCTCCCCCCATGTTCCTCTGCAATGCTGGTAGAGGCTGGGGACGAACTGTCACTCTCCTCCCCCCGTGTTCTTCTATAATGTTGGGTGAGGGTGGGGACCTCGCTGAGGCCGAGACAGTTTGATGGACACCGCACAACTTTGCGGATTGAGGGCCGGGTCTTCCGCACGTGCAGGCTGTCTGCTGGGAACCGGAAGAGGCGGGCGTCTTCAAAAGAGAAGGCGAAGACGCAGCTGGTCGAATAAGCTGGAGTTCGGTGAAATCCACCTGTGTCGCTTGTTCAGCTGTAGATCGCTTGGCAAGTGCGGCGAGAGCTACAGGGCGCGGAACAAAAGGCTGCACGGGTTGTGGCTGAGACTGAACAACTGCGGCAAAAGTACGCTGTCGGTTGTTGGGAATACCCAACTTGGCCTTGGCAGCAGGGTACGAGAGGCCCTCCAGGGTCTTGAGGCGCTGGATCGCCTTCTCGTCGTTCCACTTCGAACAGGACCTGGCATAAGCAGCGTGGGAGTCACCACAGTTTACACAGCAGGGCTCTGAAGTGCATCCAGTCCCTTCGTGGTCGCGGGAACCACAATTGGCGCACCTCGCAACACTGTTACAGGACCGCTGGGAATGTCCATACCTCTGGCACTTAAAACAGCGTAGAGGATTTGGTATATAAGGACGAACTGCACATAACAAGTAACCAGCCTTTATTTCAGTAGGTACCTTCGGGCTGTTAAAAGTCAAAATAACATTTCGTGATTTGATCAGCGCGCCATCGCGCCTGAAAGTCATGCGTCGGGCAGCTATGACACCCTGATCAGCAAGTTCACACACAAGTTCATCTTCATCGCAGACCAACAAGTCGGGCTCAGAAATGACTCCCTTGGAGGTGTTGAGATACGGATGTGCCGTCACTTGAACTGGAATATCCTGAAGTCTGGTCAACTGCAGAAGAGATTTGCTCTGAGAGAGAGTGCAAGTTTCCACAAGCAGGTCACCAGAGCGTAGCTTCTTCACTGACTTCAAAGAGCCAGCAACACCCGCAAGTGCCTTCGAGATGAAAAAAGGAGACTTTGAGGAAAGTTTCAACATATGGTCAGTAGAAGAAATGACGAGAAAAGTAGCTTGAGGTATCGAATCTGCAAGTGTAATGCGACGTTTCTGAGCTGACGGCTCAACACCTGGATCTAAAGATACGGCGCGGTGATGTCGTTTTTCAACGAAAGTTCTCTTCAGTGTGTTATGTGTGGGAGGTGGTTGAGGCAAATTTGGCGCCTGATCAATCACCATATCCTGTTGCTTTTTAAATTTTGAGGAGGGTTTATGTTTCCCCATGGGAGTAAGAAAGAATTCATCTGCAACGTACTCCGCCCACAATCGAGCCCAACAGGGGAGAACTGGAGGTCCGCAAGCCAAACATATGACGCAAGACACAGTTCTAGAGCTTAGTTGCAAATATAGTCCGTTGGCTGTAATCACACGCACTCGGCGGACACTTCGGCCTCCTGGTACCGTCATGCCAACGCCTTTGGCATGATCCCACAGCCCCCGGGCTTACCCTGCCGTGCCATACGACAAAAAAGCCGCTAAAGCCCAGCACACAACTTGGTACAAGACTTCTGACTAGAGGTGGGTTAGTCTCTAGCCTCCCGTTTACAGCGAAGCCGGGGTCGAAGAGGAGTGTTGGTACACAGGAGGCACTTATCCGGTCTCCTGCGACCTCAGCCGCCAGACATCCCATTTCCGCCTCACGGGTCTCCGCACGCGGCAAACATGCAGGTAGGTCTAGCACCCAAACCAGCTAAAAGGAAAAAAGAAATCCAAAGAAGACAAATCCTGGCAGGGAACCTAAACGGAATCTCAGCAACCTACGAACTGAGCGGTTAATATAAATCAGTTAGTGGTGGAGGGTAACAAAACCACAAGACCGGGGTGTTAGTACATAACGTGGTAGCGATTAGGTAGAGAACACAACACGGGCAACTAGCCAGTGGAGAAAATAAAGAAAAACGAAAAAGCGAGACACAAGACCAGCTCGGGATCGTGGGGCCGCGACTCCCCAACAGCTGGATGAACAGCCGTCCCTGCAAACACCAACAGCACCAAAATAAGAAAAAACAAGCTGTGGCATGACATCAGATGTTGACCAGTCACAAGGTCAGCTCGGGCCGTGGGGGCGCCGCTCCCCAAATAACTGGAAAACCAGTTATCCCCGTGCGGGGTTTTATTTTCGTAAAAATACAAATATGAATTTGCTTTCTTAAAAATAAAAGTTACTGAAAAAAAAATGCCCGCTGCGTTATGTTGGTGTGATATTTTTATTTTACTTTAATGCTACGTATTTTTAATTCACGCAAAAGAAAGCGCATGGACCAAAAGGATACAATACTTCCCTTGCTTCCATTGACGCTTCACCATTGTTCACGGCAATGGCCGATAATATTAATCGTGCAAAAGGAACATGGTTTTCAGGAGCTAAAATTCCTCCGGGAAAAGTTTTGCTTCTCACTTTATGTTTCACCAACGATCTCCCTTTCAATCATGCTATCCGTAAAATTAGCTATCCAGAAGTAACATCAAGGGAAAGTGGGAGACTCAGAGCTGGATTAAGACCTTAGTGGGCCCCTAGGCTAAGCAGAGGCGACTTTAGTTCTCTTGGGGCCGTAGGCGCTAAAAGGTTCAGGGGCCCCTCCCTTTCTTACCCCCTCAGAAATTTTCATCCGTCAGATTTAAAAAAAGGGCGGGGGGGGGGGGAGTGTCAAGAAAAAGGGTTTTTACGCTTTTTAAAAGTCCATAATATCTTCCTATTATTAGAACGTTCTGTAAGAAACAGTGATAGTATAATTTTGTCTGTCCGTGGACATCGAACTTCTTGATTTTAGAGATATTTCAAATATTTTTGCGGCTAATAGGAAATCAATGGCACTTTTAATATCCCATACATTTCATGAACTGAAGTTTTCAGAAACAGAATTTTAAGGCTAATATAAGGTGACCAGATATCAGAACACTGATTTGAGGACAAAAGGGCGTGGCGTCCCCAAATCGGCAGTTCATTTGGGGACATATACGTACTCAAAATAAATATGCAAATCTTTTTGTCACAAAACTGCATTGCTTCAATAAGTGTGATATTACATATGAAAATTTGTGTCTTAAAAAGATATATCTTGTAGAATGTTAGTAATTTGTTTTGACAAAATAAAATTATGATGGCGAGAACATATTAGCAAAAGTGAAATGCGTTACCTTTTATATGTCATATGTGCCGAGTTAAAATCAAGCTGCACACCGGCGAATTTTTCATTTTGCCAAAGTTTTTGGAGAAACTTAGATCAAGTACAAAAATTTGACCGCATCGGTAGTTCAATGAAGAAGGATGACATCGAAATTTGACCGCACCGGTAGTTCAGGGTCCTAGTGCTGGCCACTGACCATTCGTGCAAGTAGGTACGGGTTCGAGTCCCGACTGAGACATGGATGGTGTGTTTGTCTTATAGCACTTGCTCTCTCTCTCTCTCTCTCTTCCCTAGAACGAATGTCTCCAAATTAGAGACAGCTGACTGCTTATAGTCCTTAGAGTCGCTCGCGGTGGTCGTTAAACTCGGAAAGAAGAAAAAAAAAGTTAAAATTTGTTTTCACAAGAAGCATGTCGAAAAATTAGTACAATGAAAACTACTTTTAAGAACATTTTTTCATTAGAAATCTAACAAGCTAATGAGGAAGTGTAAATTCGAGGACATTTGAGGACAAACATCAAAATTTGAGGACAATTTGCGTCCCCAAAGGCATCAGACGTTTTTGAGGACAGTAAACTAAATTCGAGGACTGTCCTCAAGAATTGAAGACTTCTGGTCAGCTTAGGCTAATAGGAAATCAATGGATATTAAGTTTAGCACTTTAGATACCAATATCCCATTTATGCCTGCACTGCAGATGTCAAAAACAGAAGCATACGAATTAAATGCAAAAGATCTGGTTTGAAAATGGAAAAGTGGGAACTGCAGGTTTTTCAGTAAGAGTATCATTGAAACTTTTTTTGCTTTTTTAAATGCTAGTTTTAAGTCGATTTAAGGAATAGAAAAGGTGAGAATACTTGATAATTACCAGTATTAAACCAGGAGAGCAGAAAATAATGAGAAAATGTTGTTGCAATACAACAAATTACTTTTAGCACTATTAAATAAGAAAAGGATAGTGTGGTATTCCCGATTTTTTTTTACTTTTTCAGACTAAATATTAATAACTCTTCGGGTTTAGAGGGATTAGGGCCAAGAAAGAACTTGATTATCCTAAGAAGAATTATCCTATGAAGAATATCTATTTCTTCATTGGTTATCCTACCACGACGAAAAAAAACCATTAACAGCAAGCACCCCCGATCATCAGGAAAGCTTTTACAAGCACTCTTCATCGCAACTCGGGGAAAGGTTCCAGCACAGATGTGTTCCCTTGGTTGAAAGTAGCATGAAGGCAATTTATATTTATAGCACAGCAGACCAGTTAAGAATTTTCCTTAAACAATGAAAAGTGTGGGAAGCGTGAATACCTCCTTTACCTACCAATAAAAGAGATTCAAAATTATTTTAACCGTTCCTTTCAAAATAAGTACATTGATAAGAACCCGAAAATTCAGAATGTCAGCAACAGCAAGAAAAAATATGTTATTAGTATGAGAAAGTCAAATATCAATTGACAATACGAAGTAGTCGCTTTAAGGATTAGTTTGCTTCGGTCCGTGAAAACCAAAACAGCCGCCCCGGTGGCGCAGTGGTCTAAGGCGCTGGCCTATGATCATTCGTCCGTAAGGGGTCCGGGTTCGAATCCCGGTGAGGCATGGATGTTGTGTTTGTCTTACGGCACTGGCTCTCTCCTTTCCCTGGTGTCAATGGCCCTAAATTAGGGACGGGCGACTGCTTATAGCCCATTGAGTTGCTCACGGTGGTCGTTAAACCTCCAATCAAAAAAAAAAAAAAAAAAAAGAAAACCAAAACAAAATTTAAAACCCAATTATATGTTTTCGAGGCCCATCAAACAGTGAGGCCCTAGCCGCGCGCTTACTGCGCCTAGCCGGAAATCCGCCCCCGAGGCTAAGACATTTGAGTGGGCCCCCAGGCTAAGACATCTGAGTGGGCCCCCAAAGAACTGATGACTAAGAATAATATCTGAAATCTGTTAAAACACGAAACTGTAACTACTAAATCAGGTCAGAGTTTCAAAATAAGTCACTGTGTTTCTTATTACTCTCATAAGAACATGGGTTAAAAAGCTTAAGATTCCTACATTTCGTCATGGATTTTCTAATGATTTAGCATTGTACAGTGAAATCTCGTTAGAACGAATTTTCAACGAATCGAATTTTCAAAATCCCCCAAAAATTAGCTATTATTTTCATGTTAAAAAATTTCAATTTAATAAATTTCAGATTAACGAATTTTTCAAAATAACGAATCTAAAATAATAGTAAAAGAACGCATTACCGCTGATTAACGAAGACATTTTTCATTCAGTCAAACCGGAAATAAGTCTTATCTTTTAAAATGTGCTACTGGTTGACAAGTTTTTCGTCCTAGAATGCTAACAAGGTTTTTCCACCTAGATGAGCAGGAAAGAACATGAACAATGTAATTACCTGCGGTTCTTCCCGCGCGTTCGGAACAAAACAGAACAGCTCAGTCACAGAACAGGTGGCTACGAAGTCGTGTTCTCAGTGGACCAGTCTCCTTTAACTTTCTTTCTCTCCAAATGAAATGAATATGTACTGCGTGATTGACACATAAACTGAAGCTCTTTTGGCTGCTCAGGAGAAGTGCACAGAGTAGGTTTTTCGTCAACTGAAGAACACACTGCTCTTGTTTAGTAGAAGGAACTGGTAAGAAAGAAAAAGTTGTTCTTTCCCCATCTCTATTTCATTCTCGATATGACTGAAAAAAGAAATTAGAAGCAGTTTCCGCTTAAGCAAACAATTCAGATTATAGAAGCTATATAATGTGGAAGAAAACAGTGATGTTGGAAAGGAATGTGGTACAGCCCCGTCTATTGTAGCCAGTCCCTTCCTAAAATCCTCTACATATGATCAGATGATCATGAGACTGACGTGACTCCGTGTGAACCACAGCACCAGTTTCGTAAATCCCATGACAGGTGCACATAAGAAGACGATTGAAGCATCATGGAAACCGATTAAGCAGCGTTTCAATCATGGAAGATAGCGGACAGAATGATGGAGTACCTGTTTCGGAGAAGTCGATTCGAGAACAAAGATCCTTTTGAAAGAATGGTAGTTGTTATTCGAAAAATGTTCCCTGTTCCAGAGAAAAACAAATTGCATGACGATGTGTCACTATCTAGTGGCAGAGAATGAGGTCAAAAGCCATATAATAACATTTTATATTTTAAAACGATCCAAATAAATTCTCAGTCAACAATAGCGCCACTGGCAGTACTGTCGCTATGATATTTGATGTTTACGACCAAAGACCTTTAAGTTTACGACCGACTTGAACAACAGCGAGTAAGATGAAAGTACGTCATGGATTTGCAGCCAATCAGCTAATACCTTAGGATCTCTGAAGAGTTTCTTTGCAGGTTTTGTGAACATGCGTTTCACACGACCTCATGTGACATCTCTGTGATCAGAAATTTGTTTACTATCGCTTCCAGTCAGGGCTATTGGCTTCCAGCACGTCTTGCGATGGATGATAACAGCATTCACTCGTTTTGTTGTTCATGGTATCATGATCTGATTGTTGTGCCTCCCACTTTACTTATACTTTGGCTTATAAATGTCTTTAAAAACTCCGAGGGTAGCCGTCATTGGCGGGGGCATAATTGGAATATCGTCTGCTCTTTATGCACTAGAGCAAATTCCTACTCTTGACATTACTGTTATAAGTGCTGAATTCACTCCTAACACCACTGGCGATGGATCTGCTGGCTTTTGGAACCCCTATTTATTTGGAGAGACATCACCCAATAAGATAAGGTACTTATATCACCTTGCAACAGTATGACAAGTAAGTAAAGGGATTGATGGGAGGGGTGGGGGTGGTACTCAATCCCCATACTTTTCATACAGTTGTAATAATTTGCCGATTGTTTTCGTTTCAAAATTATTTGGTAGCTTTTTAGTTACCAGGGTTGGGTACTTTTCAGTTGTAAATCTGGGCCTGATTTACTGGAGGGCATTCAGGGCACATGCCTAGGGCTCTGCCCTTTGAGGGCCACCAAAATGTGGTTATATATATTCGGTGGTACAGTCCCGAAAAACAAGTATCCTGGAACTCCGAAGACTGGTCCAGGAAATATCGACTCCAGCAGGTATGCGGGGCGCTAACAAACCTTTAAAATCGAATGTATATATATATATATATATATAGTTAACAAAAAAAAAAAAAAAAAAGCAACTACATGCTACCAAACTCACCCTAGCTTTGAAAATCAAATTGCTCTATAGAACCGGCAAAAAATAAAAATACATATTCAGAAATCATAGTCCAACAGGAATTCTACATTATACTAGTAACTACTAGATTACCAATTTTGAATTTCAAAAAACTTGAAAAACTGTTTCCTCAATCTGGAATAAAAAAAGGAGTGTAGAACATTCTGGCAGCTGTCACCTATGGCTGTATGAAGGGCCCACACAGGTCACAACTCTCATTTCTACACAGACCTAAAAGTATATTTTTTCTGGATTATTCAGTTTGCAAAGCTAAAGCAAACTTAAGAAAAAAGTGTAGGGGGGGGGAGGGATTTATGCCCAAAACTTAAGAAAACCAAATTCCTAAAAAGTAAGAGACCACCAAAACTTCTCACAGAGAGAGAGAAGATAAAAAGAAACTTAAAAAATTATAACGACAAATGATTTATAAAAGCAAATAAACAAGAAATGTAAATAAACAGCAACTAATAATAAAAAAAAACCCTTGCAAACTGAATAATTGAGCCTGATGCACACTCTACCTAGAAATATGCTGACGTGATTAACAGTTGTAAACAGATTGATCCCGAAAACATCAAGTATATACACACACAATTCAGATACACTGCAATGCAAAAATTGACTACATACAGGGTGTTTCACTCGCTACTTTACCCGACATTTTTGCAATAACTGTAAGAGGAGTGAAGATATCGTAACAAAATTTTAACTGCACTTACCTTAGGCTGTGAGAAAGCAAATGAAAGCGATGTGTAGTTGCGCCAGCATCATGGGCATGGTCATAGAGAAGTGGCGGCGCTAGTGTATCACCTCATCGCCTGCCGGACGAGCGGGCATCTGTCAGTTTACTGAGTCTGCCAACACAGTGCGGTCGTTGTTTTACCGTTCGTGGAACAGTATGTATTGTCGGAGAACAGAAAACGTTGAAATGAACCGGTATACTCTAGAGGAACGAGTGTATATTGTGCAGACGTACTGGCAACCTAAATCGTTGAAGTCCTGTAAAAAAGAATTCGTTAAGAGGTTTGTCATTTTCCTTATCCATGAGTTCCTCTTATCTCTCCTGGTTACACTAAGTATGCATCTCTCTATGCTACTTTTAGTTGTCTGCAGTCTTTGTATGCCTTTTCTGGTCCATGTCTCTGCTCCTTACATAAGCACTGGAAGAATGCATTGATTAAACACTTTTCTTTTAAGACATGATGGCATATTTTTTTTAAAAATTGTACTGTTTATTCGAAAAGCTCTCCAACCAAGTTTTAATGTCAATTAATTTCTTTATCAATGTGAGATTTTCCAAGGTAAATGTTTGTATCTGTTATCTCTAGCTTTTCCCCATCAATTGCAAAATCTTTATTTCTTCTAAAAACATTTTACATCAGTTTTATCTTCTGAAAGTTCATTTTTAATCCCACTTTTTTACTCTTATCAACAAGTTCTTAGATCATATTCTGTCGCTTTGAAAGGGCAGTTGCAAAGATGACTAAATCACCAGCAAAATGTAGGTGAGTTAAATAATTTCCATTAACCTTAATTCCTTTGTTTTCCCAGTTTAATGATTGGAAGACATTTTGTAATGTGGCATCAAAGAGTTTGGGAGATATGGTGTTGCCTTGTCTCACTCCCTTTTCAATTTTTATTGGTGCTATATCCTCAAATAACCAAACCTTTGCACTTGCATTTTTCTAGATGTTATTAATAATACTAATCTATGCATCTTTAATACCACAGGATTTCAAAGCTATTGTAACTGCTGGTGGTTTCACAGAATCAAAAGCCTTTTCACAATCGATAAAAACCATGCATAATGGGAGTTCATATTCCCTCGCCCTTTCACTTAGTTCTCTCAGTACATGGATATGATCTATAGTGCTGTAGCAACTCTTGAATTCAGCTTGTTCTCTTGGTTGAGCCACGTCCAGTGTCACCTTCAAGCAATGTGAAAGAACTTTAGTGAAGATTTTATAAACCACTGATAGGAGGCTGTTGGGCCTGTAGTTCCCGAGATCCTCAATGTCACCTTTTTATTATGTAGCAGGATCATTGTAACATTGGTCCAATCCTCAGGAATTTTTCCGTCATTGAGACAAATAGTGAAAACTTGGGCGAGTCTAGTTTCAATTTCTCCACTTGCATCATGTATAATGTCCACTGTAATTCCATCTCCTCCTCGAGCTTTCCCCCGTTTCATGTTCTTAATTGCATGTGTAACTTCTGCCGGGAGGACTGGAGGGACTTTGGTATTGTTACCTTTCGTAAAGTCTAGAGTTGATGTATCATCTCTTTCATATAGTTTTGAGTAGAAATCTTCCACTCTTGTCAAAACTTCACCTCTATTTCTTGTTACAGTGCCATAATCTGTTTTCTTCCCCTACTGATATGTCCCTTTGCTCTCTTCAGACTTTGGTTGTTTTCAATTGCTTTTCTCACTTGAATTTCCTTATGTCTTCAGTGATACTTTTTTATACTGTCTTGCATGGCTATATATATTTCATTTTGGAAGTGGCATCTTTATTTGTTCTCATCTTCTATCTCTTTTACATCAGCAGTTTTGCTTTCTCCTGATATTTTCATCATGTGCAACTTGTTCTTAGTACCACCTATTTTTGTTGCTATTTTGATAACAGCCTTGGTTAGTTTCCTGTTAACTTCAGAGATGTGAACTTCTTCCAATGTTAGATTTCTAGAGTGGAGAATCTGTTCCTCAGTTCCAATTTGAAGGTATTATGATGCTTTTAAAGGTTAGTCATGTCAATACATTTTGTTTGTTTTATGAGCTTGTCATGTTTTAGTTTATCATTATATGATCACTCCCTGTGTTAAACCTGTTCAGCACACTGCAGTCTTCAATGACAAATCTCTTGTTACACATAATAAAATCAATTTCACTTATCATTCTATTGGGATGCTTCCATGTCCATTTCCTATGTGTGTTTTTTTCTTGATAAAGGAGTTCATGATGAAAAACTTTTCTGCCTCTGCAAACTGTACAAGAGTATTTCCATGCTGGTTTCTGTTCCCATGTCCGAATTTACCTACCAAAGTTTCATTCTGTTGCTGTTGCCCTATTTTTCCATTGAAATCACCCATAATGATCTTCAAGTGCTGCTTGCCTTTTTTATTTAGATGCTGAATTTCTTTGTAATGTATATATATTATATATGAAATTAGCAATATGAGATACAGCTGGTGAAAACAGCTTAGAGAAATGCCACTTAGTCCATCAGCCAATGACGTACATGTGCTGCAGGTTTGCCTATGATGTCACACCTTCATACAGCCAATGGCTTTGTTATTGGCTCAGATGGTCATCCCCACCACATGGCTGATGTATCAGAGTAAGGCAGCCATGGTTGAAGTCTGTCAGCTTTGTGTGGCATACAAACAATTCCTGGGAATTTTTTTTTTTTTGTAATCTAAAACTTGCCAAGAAACATTCAAAATAAAAAAAATATCAAAGAAGCAAATACGCTAACCAGTATGCACTGTTGGTGAACAGCAAGGAAGCAAGACTGTCGGATGTGGCAGCATCTTCCATCGTAAACTGCAAATGTACATTCTCCTAGTTAAAAGTGCACATTTCACAAATGGATTTTTCCAAAAATTACAACTCCACAGTATTTACGTTACTGTGAATGAATAAGTTTTTGCGTTTTGTTTACAAAAGTTCTGCATAAACTGAAGACTGTGCAGCAGCATTAATTTAACCAGCAGTAGTGTGTTTGCTGTTGGATGTCTAAGTGCCTGTTGTGAAAATTTGTCCTGAAATGTGGTTCTTTCCCTTCTTTTTGTATCACTTTGCTTTTTAAAAGAAATATGATAGTCTTTTTACGTCCATTTCAGATCACTATTTATAACATTAAACAGTATTTACATCCAAGATAGTACAAAATCCGTTTAATGGTGTATGGACTAATACAGTATGAATAAGCGAGCTTTCACCACTCACTGGTGGCTTCTTCAGGCTGCATATATAATACAATATAAACAAAGTAGTGTAAACTTAACGATAGAGAACAATTCAAATTTAAAGGTAAAACAGTGTTAACAATGGTAACAGCAGGTCACGCATGTGTGCGTAACGAACTAGCTGCAAGAAATGTTCAGAATCGACCGCCAGACGCTAAGCAACTCCACAGATACCTCTTCATTGCAGGCATTAAGAGCTATGGATATTTTTCAATAGTTTCTCTAGGCTGTGGCCCTTGGCGTCGTGTACGGGGCGATTAATCGAATGTCCTGCCATTTCGGAACTACATCTTGAGTCGTGGCCGCCCTTGCAAATGTCATAGTATTCCTTTTGTTCAATACGTCTCGCTTATGCTCCTGGAGTCGAATGTTCAGTGAGCGCTTTGTCATGCCCACGTACATTTTGGATGTCCCGTTGGTGTAGGCAATAGGGATGATGAGGGATGGTGTAGACTCCAGCTGCATGGAGGTTAGCAGGATCTCGTTTCTTCAGTGAAAGGTACGAGGAGATTGTTCTAGGGGCTTTGATATCGATGTCAAACCTATTTTTACGCAGGGAGTTTTTTAGGAAGTATGAAAAGCCCGGAACATATGGGCATGATCTAGGCTGACCATGCATACTGTTTTGAACGGGACAGTACCGTTTTCTTCATATTTCCCGGCCGTCCCGTCGTTTTAATAAAAATGCCAATTTTGTCCCATTTTTGATAAAAACTATAAATATACTTGTATATTGGTCAAGCAAATTTTTTCTGAAATGAGCAAAAACGCCTAGAAAACATTCCTGTATCTGATAGATGGGTATAATGTTTTTCTGAAATGAGCAAAAATGCCTAGAAAACATTCTTGTATCTGATAGATGGGTATAATGTTTTTCTGAAATGAGCAAAAATGCCTAGAAAACATTCCTGTATCTGATAGATGGGTATAATTTTTTTCTGAAATGAGCAAAAATGCCTAGAAAACATTCCTGTATCTGATAGATGGGTATAATTTTTTTCTGAAATGAGCAAAAATGCCTAGAAAACATTCCTGTATCTGATAGATGGGTATAATGTTTTTCTGAAATGAGCAAAAATGCCTAGAAAACATTCCTGTATCTGATAGATGGGTATAATGTTTTTCTGAAATGAGCAAAAATGCCTAGAAAACATTCCTGTATCTGATAGATGGGTATAATTTTTTTCTGAAATGAGCAAAAATGCCTAGAAAACATTCCTGTATCTGATAGATGGGTATAATGTTTTTCTGAAATGAGCAAAAATGCCTAGAAAACATTCCTGTATCTGATAGATGGGTATAATTTTTTTCTGAAATGAGCAAAAATGCCTAGAAAACATTCCTGTATCTGATACATGGGTATAATTTTTTTCTGAAATGAGCAAAAACGCCTAGAAAACATTCCTGTATCTGATAGATGGGTATAATTTTTTTCTGAAATGAGCAAAAATGCCTAGAAAACATTCCTGTATCTGATAGATGGGTATAATGTTTTTCTGAAATGAGCAAAAATGCCTAGAAAACATTCCTGTATCTGATAGATGGGTATAATTTTTTTCTGAAATGAGCAAAAATGCCTAGAAAACATTCCTGTATCTGATAGATGGGTATAATTTTTTTCTGAAATGAGCAAAAACGCCTAGAAAACATTCCTGTATCTGATAGATGGGTATAATTTTTTCTGAAATGAGCAAAAATGCCTAGAAAACATTCTTGTATCTGATAGATGGGTATAATGTTTTTCTGAAATGAGCAAAAATGCCTAGAAAACATTCCTGTATCTGATAGATGGGTATAATTTTTTTCTGAAATGAGCAAAAATGCCTAGAAAACATTCCTGTATCTGATAGATGGGTATAATGTTTTTCTGAAATGAGCAAAAATGCCTAGAAAACATTCCTGTATCTGATAGATGGGTATAATTTTTTTCTGAAATGAGAAAAAAATGCCTAGAAAACATTCCTGTATCTGATACATGGGTATAATGTTTTTCTGAAATGAGCAAAAATGCCTAGAAAACATTCCTGTATCTGATAGATGGGTATAATTTTTTTCTGAAATGAGCAAAAATGCCTAGAAAACATTCCTGTATCTGATAGATGGGTATAATGTTTTTCTGAAATGAGCAAAAATGCCTAAAAAACATTCCTGTATTTGATAGATGGGTATAATTTTTTTCTGAAATGAGCAAAAATGCCTAGAAAACATTCCTGTATCTGATAGATGATGTTTTTCTGAAATGAGCAAAAATGCGTAGAAAACATTCCTGTATCTGACAGATGGGTATAAATTTTTTCTGAAATGAGCGAAAAACGCCTGGACTTTCAGGACTTTTGTAACATTGGGGTCATTCCATGTAAAACCACCTACAAAAAAAAAAAAAAAAAAAAAATCCTACCACTCAGTCCCAGATTTGTTTGAAAATTATTTTACTGTTAGACATTCAGGAAAATAGCATATCACATTTTATTCAGATTTTGCATAATTATTGTCGCCTGTGGCGCCACCTGAAATATGTGCATTTGCACTTTGCTTATGTCTCAAGGTCACTGCTTGTTACCACTTTTCCTCTAAAAACTTCAAAAATTTCAAACTGATTCTCATGATCTTGGTGTCTACTTAAAGATAACATTTTAGGCAATATGATTAGACAATTATTTGTCTTTTTTTTTTAAATTTTGTTATTAAGATATACCACAACAAAGAAATATTTACATTACTTATTTTAAACTGCTATAACTTCTCTATACTTAAATTTACAGGATTCAAACTTGCAGGGTTGTTCAGTAGTTAGCTTAGCAACACATGGTAAAAATTTGGTAAAGGTGTTTTCTTGTACAGTGAAAAAAAAAAAAAAATGAACACATCTGCAGCCCAAACACAATGTAACTTACAATTGTTTAAACATATATAAACTCAAATTGCAATACTGGCACTAACTGGCTGTGATGACAGTGAGAAAGTATCAAAACATCTGCATTGCAACATTATATACATATACCCCCTTCAAAAAAGTGGAAATTATTTCCAAGTGTCAAACAAATTGGTTATTTCTGTCAGTAATTGTTTGTGATATGGAATATGTTCTTCCAGTTGTGGTTATAGGAGGAGATACTTTCTGAAAAATGTTACCAATTGGTGCCCAGCACAAATCAGGCTGCTCAGGCCAAATATAAGTTGAAGGAGGGCCATGAGGATGAAAGAAGTGCACATAGCAATCTTCACGATTTTGTGACACATCAATGATTTTTCCAAGCCACCATTATTTGTTGTACACACAGGCAACATACTCTTCCTTTGAATAGGTTGATAAGGTATATATAAATATAATATCAAAGGTATTGTTTACCTAGTATTGAAAGGTATTTCGCACGTTGTCGCTCCGTGAGACATGTGCTCCTACCCTGAGAGGCCTTTTGGTGCAAAGGTTTTTGTTAGTTAAAAGAATATATTTATAAATAAAACTATTTAGTTGAATATTAACTTACCAATTTTCAGTTAATGACTCACTCAATAGCACAATCATACATTTAAAACTTTCTTTAAATAGAACAAGATCGCATTAGATCTCATCAGGTCGGGAGACATGGCTCACGTGAAAACTCTTCGTCTACGATATCTTGGCGAGCGCTTTCTATACTCCTGGAGCATTATCTCCAGGCCATCAACCATCTACACATGGGTTCCTCGCGTGTGTGTAGCCGTAGAAGGTTGATAAAGATTGATAATAATTCTGTAATGCTGACATCTTGTTTTATAACCTTGGCAGTGAAAGTGTCAGAACTGGTTGAAATTCCTGATACTTTTAGTGTAAATGCATCCACAGGTTAGAAACAATGACTGCTTCTTGTACCTGGTACTGTCTTTCCAATACTGTTTCTTAATTCTTGCTTTATAGCACTTTCTTTAATTTCCTCTTCTCTTACATAGTAAGCATCAATGCCTGGAATATTTTTTTACACAGAAGTTATATGAATCCTGTGGTGATAAGATCATGTGCTCATATGGTCTTTGCAAACTAGCTCTTGCTGCAAGATGCTTTAGTGTGCCACCCAAACCATCACACGCATTCTTGCCATAGCAGGTAGCAAAGAAATGCCACTCTGTGGTAATTCCATGGTCTTCTTTGTGCCTGCATATGTTCATAAAGTTTTTGAAATTTGTGTAATGAGCACTCGATCCATCACTGAAGTACATCGCATGAGTGACATGAGGAAGCTTTTCTCTAATCATCTGTAGGGCAAGAGTTTGAAATGCAAAAAAAGTTGCAGTTATATTTGCCAAACAGTCACTGATGAAACACATCTTCATTGTGTCCAAAGTGCTTTTAGATGCATATCTGAAGTACACAACAACGGGATGCACTGTGGCTTGAATATTTTCCCAGTGGAAACCCTGGGCAGAATCTTGTACTATGCAAGTGTAGTTTTCAGCAAAGTCAACAGGAATAATGCGTGTATCTTCAGCTAGTTCTTCTTTTGATTTTTGAAAGAAATGACTTTGTGATTTTGAAATGAAATGATGGCAGCTTAGTTCTACTAATTTTTCTACTAAAGTGTTGATGAATTCATCAACACTTACTGTTTTCATTGACATAGTTGTGCGATCTACTAGCTCCAATGTCCAGTAAGTGATGATGTCCAAGCATGATAGTGTATCATTATTGAGCAGAAATGTTCGAAGTGTATCTTCTGGTGGACATGCAGGACATTGGTGAAGCATATGTACCTCAGATTCCAAACTGCACACAAGCATAGCCATTAACTGCTTGTAGTCCACATTTATATGTGCAGAATGAAGCATTAATTTGATATTCTGGTGGTAAATGCAAACACATGTAAAACGAAGACCACGACTGTGACACAGCTCATACAGTTCTTTTAAATTTAGTAGAAAAATTAGCCTCTTCTGTAGGAGCTCTTTCCACTTTCTGTTGGCACAGACACATAGTTTCTCTTGTTTGGGCAGATGCAACTGTTGCTATCATCTCGATAAAATTCTTTCACCAGGGAAGTAATTTCTTCACTTAGTTTTGCACCTTTTTTCAATCCTGGTACACCCAGAATCCACTGTTCAGTCTTTATCTGTCTTGCCCTTTTAACCATATATTCTGTGGTATGAAAGAAATCAATTGTTTTCCTGATGCTCCAGGTTGTTGGAACTAATGTCAGGATTTGCACCTTACTCCTGATTGACGCACTGCAAAATTTCATTCATAACTCCCGCAGCAGTTCTTCACAGTTCAAGCATCCCTGTTTCTGCACTGAACTTGTATCTTCTGCAGGTTGATCAGTATAGAGTTTTCTGCTGCTGATGTAACAATTCTTTCACAGATTTGTTTACCCTTTTTCTGTAAGTTAGAGAGAACTGTTCACAGGCCTTTTATTTCTTTACTTTTAGTGGTGAGCAACCACTTGCTTCCAAACTTTTGTTCAGGTTGTCTAGTATTTTCGATTCCAGTGGGGGCACATAATCACTTTCCACAGAGGTTGTGGGTGGGTTGCAAATTGTTTCATAAATCTTCTTATTACATGAGATACACAGTTTCTTTCCAGGCACTAGGTCAATTCCACTTACTGCAGCTTCTTTACAAAAATTAAATGTTATTGTTTTTAGCGATTTATTAATAAGCCTCTTGTGAATTTGAAATGGATCACAACAATGGTTTTGATGGTTTTCATATAAAGAGCTCAGGTATTTCTTCTTGTGATGATAACATATGTTCCCAGCACTGACTTTTTAGACCTTAGAAACAAAAGCTGTTGCTCTTCATTACTAAAAGATTCAATGCTTTCAAAGTCACTTGAATCACAGCTGACATGGCTCTCCATTAGCAAACCAACACCGCACTTTACCATTCTTTCTTAAATACTTCAGCCAAACTAAATTGTCAGTATATGAGAGAAATACTAATTCACTGCCTCTGCTTTGTTATTTAAGTCAGCACTGAATGGTTGGGCAGCAGTTCCAGGAAGATGACTCACAGCCATGGGGAAAGCAACAAGTTACTGACTCATCTGTAGAGGCAGATATGCAAGAAAAAAAGTTGAGTCAGACTTCCTGTTTTCAGACATGTCATTGTGCACCCACTGTAGCAATTAAAAGCAGCTGCTATATTGACAAAACATACTGACTTCTATGCCATATGTATTAACATCAGCAATATATCATCACTCTGGGTGAATTTTCTTCTGACACATGCACACACAGGTTCTTTGAAAATCTTGCAAGTTGGTAGATAAAGAAAAATTAATCAGGAGCATGAAAAATAACTAAACAATTGTGTAAAACATTATAAATCATTAATAATATAGAACTTTCTTTGTTGGAAGAAACAAAAAAAGAAAGTTTTAATGACATCAAAGGTAAATTTTTTAGGAAGATAAATTTTAAGAACAAATATTTGCCGCCCCGGTGGCGCAGTGGTCTAAGGCGTTGGCCTCTGATCATTCGTCCGTACGGGGTCCGGGTTCGAATCCCGGTCAGGCATGGATGTTGTGTTTGTCTTACGGCACTGGCTCTCTCCCTTCCCTGGAACCAGTGACCCTAAATTAGGGACGGGCGACTGCTTATAGCCCATTTGAGTTGCTCACGGTGGTCGTTAAACCTCCAATAAAAAAAAAACAAAAAAAACACATATTTAGCCTATATATCATCATCATCATCATCACCATCAACCATTATCAATCTACTGCTAGATGAAGGTCTCGCCAAGGTTCTTCCACAATGGTCTATCTTGCACCACTCTCCTCCATGTTACTCCCACGTGCTTTCAAATTTCATCCACCCATCTCCCATGTGGTCTTCTTCTGGGTCTTTTCCTGTCTCTTGGAATCCAGTCTAGAATTTTGGTTGTCCATCGATGGTCCGTTCTTTTGGCAACATATCCAGCCCATTTTCAATTCAGGGAATTTACTCTGATCACGATGTCTTCCGCTCTTGTCATTTTCCTTATCCACAAGTTCCTCTTCTTAATACATACATATATATATGTGTGTGTGTGTGTGTGTTAACACTCACATCGGAATGCATGTTAAATAACAAGACATACTTTTAAAGAAAAATACATTCAAACAATGGTAAGTTACATTATGTTTGTGCGTTTGGGCTGCAGATGTGTTAATTTTTCTTTTCACTGTACAAGAAAACACCTTTACCAAATTTTTACCAAGTGTTGCTAAGCTAACCACTTAACAACCCTGCGAGTTCGAATCCTATAAATTTAAGTACAGAGAAGTTATAGCAATTTAAAATAAATAATGTAAATATTTCTGTGTGGTGGTATATCTCAATAATTAAATTAAAAAAACAACAACAAATAATTGTCTAATCATGTAGCCTAAAATGTTATCTTTAATTAGACACCAAGATCATGAGAATCGGTTAGAAATTTTTGAAGTTATTAGAGGAAAAGTGGTAACAAGCAGTCACGAAGAAGTGCATGTATGTTTATCACTGGGGTTTGCCCACCTGGGCTACTTATATATAAATTCTTTCAATCGTCACTGTTTAAATAAATAACAATGACAGAGGCTCCATATGAGCATTTCTGTCCAGTGCGTCATATTGTCTGGAAACGGCGCTGGTTGGTTTCTTTTCTTTCTCCTGTTTTAATTTAATTTTCGTTGAATAATTTGTAGAATAGGAAAGAAACGTTATATCTTTCAGCACCCATTTTCTTGTAATTTAGAAGATTTAAATTCGTGCAGAGATAGTCAAAAGTAAGCGAGGTAGTTTGCCTTAGATGCAGGATCTTGATAAGAAGAATCGCATCACAATACAAATTGAAATTCATGGGCTGAATTTAAAGATTTTATTGTATATACACATGTATTAGAACTTTCAGGTTTCCCTAGAACCCATCATCAGATACATAAACAGAAGAAGGAATATAAAAAAAAAGTCAAGTTCTCTTCTCTGATAAGTCGAGATTCAGTCTAGAGTCTGACAATCGACGAGCAATGCTGTCTTAACACTTTTTGGGGACCTTGATCTTATATATACAGAACATATACAACATATGGTATTATTACAATATGTGGTTATTTTTTTATTCACATATGGCATTATTACATTATATACAACATAAGATATATACACAACGTATGAGAATAATTATATACACCACTATCACCATGTTATCCCTATGAGAAGAAACTTCAATATCCAGTAACTTTTTAAATACCACTTAAATGAAAAATGATACATGATAGAAACTGTAGAACTCCGCGAAGTGTAGGAAATGCATTCACATTTCTTCTGTTTATGTAGCTGACGATGTGTTCTAGGGAAACCTGAAAGTTCTAATACATGTATATACAATAAAATCTTTAAATTCAGCCCATGAATTTGAATTTGTATTGTGATGGGATTCTTCTTATTCTTGTAATTTGCTAAGCAACAAAATGTGAATGCATTTCCTACACTTCACGGAGTTCTACAATTTCTGTCATGTACCATTTTTCATTCAAGTGGTATTTAAAAAGTTACTGGATATTGAATGTTTCTTCTCATAGGGATAACATGGTGATGGTGGTGTATATAATAATTCTCATACATTGCGTATATATCTATATGTTGTATATAATGTAATAATGCCATATGTGAATAAAAAAATAACCACATATTGTAATAATACCATATATGTTCTGTACATATAAGATCAAGGGCCCCAAAAAGTGTTAAGACGGCACTGCTCGTCGATTGTCAGACTCCAGACAGAATCTCAACTTGTCAGAGAAGAGAACTTGGCGCCACTCGTCGTATCTTCAACTAGGATGTTCCACTGCCCAGTTCCATAGGGCTGTGTGGTGTAACATGCAGATGTGCCAACTCTCCGGATTTAGGCGGGAGACTCTGGATTTGCATCTCTTCCTTCCTCCCTCCGGATGAATGTCGAATTCTCCTAATTTTTACCGAGAATTAGCAGTTTGGATGGTCGAAATTCTATCAACTTCCATGATTTCGATCCGCCTGTGAAATCTTTTCCTTTCTGTGTTGATGCAAGGCGGCATTACAGTTATCAGTTTCATACTTTTCCTCTCCTATCTGCAAAAAGAAAGCCACCCAGGTGTCGCAGTTGTTTGAGCGGAGGCTTCTGACCAATCATCCAAAATAAGTCTGAAAAAAATTTCTCCCAGTCTGATTGTCATACGACACCTTCAGCAACAAGCTCACTCACTCTGACACCAGAATGCCAGGTAGGGTCAAGTTGCCCTGCCTTTGCTTGCAGTTCAGTCTTTCAACCCTCGCCTCAATAGAGCCGCGCACGTTCTAAGTGATGGTAAACAGTTGAGTTGCGGCAAATTCTCTTAACGACAAAAGGGAGTAGTTACAGTTGTCCTCGCCTTGTAATGAAAGGCGATGTTAGTACAGTGCTTACTGTTGTCTTTGTCTTCATGCACAACCTAAAGAAGAAGCGAAAAACAGTTGGCTGCTATTTTATTCGTAAAAAAATTACATGCGGGCCATTTTACATTTCCATTATCTTGCGGAATTGAAGTACCTGATAACGAATTTCAGTAGGGGTGTTGATTTTCGCACTGTTTTTTTTTTTTTAACCAAGAACTTTTAGTGGACCAATACGTCTGGAAAATGTTGATAAAAATAGATCTCGTGTGATTTTATGAGCTGCAAAAATCTCCCGATTTTCAGATTTTGAAGGTTGGCATGTCTGAACATGGTTAATAGTACACACACCATTGGTCTATATACCTTGGTGAAGGCGATTACTGCTAATTTGAGTTGACAACCTTTTCCTTGTTGACAGAACACACTTTTGCTAGAGTTGAGTAGAATTTTGCCACCTGTTCAGATGGGTTGTTAGCAGTAGATAATGATCATCCCTTTCTGTAGTTGCTCATAGATGGCCTTGACTGTCCCATATCCTGGAATCATGTCTACACTTAGGAAATGACACTACATGACACTCCAATGGCTTATGCTACTGCCGTCCATGTCTGACCTGCTTTCAGCCTCCCGTTAGCTCTCCATGCCATTGATTCTGGTAGATTTATGGTGCTGAGATGTCATTTGAACCAAAGACAAGAAACAAAATGTTGCGATAAATGCGGAAGAATAAGCGAGCTTGCGGAAAACCTTCATTTTTATCTTAATCTGTGATTTATGTATTCTGACGTCACACACACTAATTTGCATAAGGATATGCATGATTCAGCTGTCTGCGTCACAGCTTGCATTTTCCTCGTTTCGGCAAGATATCGCACTGGCATAATGTTGCCAAAGTCACATATCCCCTAATTATTTTGAGCAGTATAGTTCTAACAATATGGAACCTGCAACTCAACCACAATCAGTTAAATTTATGGAATGTGATATTATTTTTTTAATATTTCAATAGTTGTTTTCTTTCAGACTTTCCTATTTTGTATTTTATTTATTGTGAAATTAACTTTTTTACAGGTCTTATAGAGGTTATTATTCAAAAAAGTTGGTGGTCAAATTTTTGAACTAAAGCCTAATTCGTCATCAGGACTACATCACTGGAGTAGTTGCTGTCACTCAGTTGGAAGAGTCCAACCGCAATTATCGTTAATCGTTGTACTTCTTCTTCTTGCTATTTCAATCCCTTCTTCTAGTTTCCTCTTTGCTAAGTTTGACTGGTGGGCAATTATTCTTACTGAGTCCCAATTTATGGAGTGTCCATTAGCTTGTATATGTCTGTCTAGCTCTGTTTTGTTACTAATGTTCCTAATAGCTGCTTGGTGTTCTTTCATTCGGACTTTAATACTTCTCCCTGTTTCTCCTATATAGCTGAGTCCGCAGTTACAGTCGATGCAATATATTACTCCTTCTTGCAGTTGGATGTCCACTTCTTTCTGCTTTAAAGCTGGCAGGAATTTCTTTAATTTGTTACTTAGATCTGGCGCAAGCCTGATATTATATTTTACTCTGGTCCTCTTCAGTTTTTCGAAAAGTCCCTTGTGGTACGTAATTTTGCTGGTGAATTTGAAGTTGTTTATTTGTTGTTGACGAACTAGGCTTTAGTTTGAAACTTTGACCACCAACTTTTTTGAATAATAACCTCTATAAGACCCGTAAAAAGTTAATTTCACAGTATAATATGAATAGAGGTGCCATAAATTCATTTACACTTTTATTTATTGTTTTTACTTTTATAGCATGGAAAAAGTATTCGCTAGTAAAGTAAATTAGTGAAGAGAGGAAAAAAGCAGGGAAAAACTTGTGTCTCTAGGTTAGTTACACTGAGACCCCTAGATAACCCTTCATTCCCTCCTGAGTCAGGGATCTAGCTATGTCCCTGTGTGGCATAGAAGAACTTGGAAGATTTGGTGTCACCTTGTCTCACCTCCTTTCCAGTTTTTATAAGTGCTGTGTTCTTGAACAAACAAACCTGTGCATTTGCATTTTCATAAATTATTAATAATATTAATGCATGTATCTTCAATACTGCAGTATTTCAGAGACCTTATGACTGCTGATAGTTTCATGGAATCAAAAGGCTTATCAATAAAAGTCATACATAATGAGAGTTCATACTCATTTGCTCTTTCAATTAGCTCTCTCAGTACATGATCTGTAATCCTGTAGCCACTCCTGAATCCAGGTTCGTTTTCTCAGTTGAGCCATGTCTACTGTTTCCTTCAAGTGATGTGATATTACCTAGGTACTTTTATGTGGTATTTATCTTTATAATTAATGTATAGTCTACTGAAAAGTTAGTAAGTTCTGTTGTACCAGTGTTGTGAGAATTTGCATGGGAAAAGCTAACGAGATTTTTTTTACGACAATTTTATACTGAACTTTAGACTTTATTGACAGGTAAACATGATTTTTAATTACTTACTATCTGCTGAATAGTACTATGCTGAAGTAATAAATTTTACTTCTTGATTTTGGTTGAATTGTGCAGTTCTTTGTGCTGATATATTTGTGTGAGGTTGAGTGTTCAGCATGGCATGAGAAGTCACATGAAAACTGTTGAAAGCTGATATCACTTGTGCTGCTGAATAAAGAAATTTCTTTTATAGTGAAAGATAGTTTTGCCCTATTGTCTACCGAAGAATAAAGAAGCTCCTGTGGTATTAGAACCCCATTCCACTTACCCAATTTGTAACACATGACATTAAAGAAAAAAATCTTTGTATTTAACTGAATTAATTCTTATATACACACAGGGTAATTCAAAATGATTCATCCAGTTTCAAATTACTATATTTTTGAAGTTTACAAATAAAAAATGAGTAATGATACACCAACCAAAAGAAAAACTGAGTTTTGTATAAGTGCTGTATGTGACATACCTTAGTTACACGAGCAACACTGATACGTTATAGTCTATTTTCTCCCATAATTGCTCCAGCATGTCCATTGTTACCTACTCCACCACAATAACAATGCATTTTTTAGCTCATCCGAGGTTGTAGGCAATGGTGACATCTACACAATATCCTTAACGTACCCCCAAAAAAGAAATTGCACGTACCCCCAAAAGAAAAAGTTGCACATACCCCCAAAAGAAGAAGTTGCATGGTGTAAGTTCCAATGACCTAGGTAGCCAGCTGTAGAGCAACAGGTCATGGGTTCCACTGCAAGTAATCCAATGGCAAGGAAGAACTTCATTAAAGAAACAGAACAATGCCTATCAGGCAGCACCCCATCTTGCTGGAAAATGTAGTCGCCAGAATCTTCATTCAGTTGTGGAAATAGCCAGTTCTGCAGCATATCTAAATAGGAGTTACCAGCCACTGTGCTTTCCACTTGAAAGGGCCATAAATTTTTGCTTGCGCAATGGCACAGAAGATGTTAACTTTAGGCGAGTTGCCCTCGTGCTTGGTTTGTTGTATGCGGGTTTTCTGTGCCCCATATACGAATGTTGTGAAGGTTCGCCTTGCCACTTAAATGAAAAGTTGCTTCATCACTGAACACCAGGTGGGAAGCAAATTTGTCTTCCATAGCATCTTGCATGAGATGGCAAAAGTTCTGTCACTTTAACTTGTCCCCTGGCCTTGGAGCCTGTAACAGTTGCAACCTGTATGGCCTTGGAGCCTGCAACAGTTGCAACCTTGTATGGCTTTGGAGCCTGTAACAGTTGCAACCTGTATGGCCTTGGAGCCTGTAACAGTTGCAACCTTGTATGGCCTTGGAGCGTGCAACAGTTGCAACCTGTATGGCCTTGGAGCCTGCAACAGTTGCAACCTTGTATGGCTTTGGAGCCTGCAACAGTTATAACCTGTATGGCCTTGGAGCCTGCAACAGTTACAACCTATATGGCCTTGGAGCCTGCAACAGTTGCAACCAGTGTTTCTTTCAGGACTTTTTGGCCGGGGGCAAATGAAACCTTAGAGGGGGCAAGTTTTCCATTTGCTATATATATATATATATATATATATATATATATATATAAAATTTTCACTACTATATTTTTATATATAGAAGTAATTACTATATATCTAGCACAGGGTCGCATTTAGAGGGGGCATTGCCCTCCTCTCCGGAAAATGTTTCATTTTTTTTTTTTTTGGTTAAAATGTGACTTACATTAGAAAAAAATGCCTTCATTTTATAAAAGTGTATAAATTTTCATTAGAAAGAAAAAGTGCTTTAATTTTTCTTCAATTTTTCATTAACTTAAATTTTGTTTCAGATGGTGGATTTCAAAAACTTCCTTTTTTCGCCCCCCCCTAAAGAAATTTTTATGTACATCCCTGATATAGTAATTACTTCTTCAAACTTTTGAGGAATAACAAACTTTTTCCTGTAAAGAAAGGGGGAGGGGTTCCGCAGGCTTGAAATTTTTATCTATTAAAATGCATTCAACGCACTCTTGATCCTGAATCACGATTCCCAGACAATTAGGAATGATTAGTCTACTTATATGTTTTAAAGAATTTCATGCATCGTAATATACTTTTAATAAAATAAACTATAACTGGTACCATTTGAACAAATATTTAAAAAATATAATTGGAGAAATATTTGTAGCATAAAAAGAAACAAAACTTCCCTTTTCATCATAACCTGAATTTATTAAAATTTGGTTTTGTAACCTAAAATGTCTCCGGGGGTGGGTGGGGTGGGGGGTGGGGGTGGTAATTTCTGGGAGGGCTTCGCCCCTGGATGTATGCCTGAAAGAAACACTGGTTGCAACCTGTATAGTTTCATAATCAAGCATTGTCTTAAAACACACCAAACAGTTGTCTGAGGAATTCCTAGTTCTCGACTGACACTGTTGGTTGACTTCCTCGGGCTATGTAGGAAACTCTTTCTGATTCTTTGCGTATTATCCTCAGACGCACATGCTTGTCCAGTGCTCTTGCCTTTACACAAACATACTGTTTCCTTGAACTGCTGATACCACTGGTGGATCCTCTGCACCTAGTGGATCATTTCCATAACATCAACAAAACTCATGCTGCACCTTGACCACCAATTCATGCCTTGGAAACTGCAGCACACAAAATACCTGCTGTATGGTCATCATTTTTTAACAGACTGTCTGTCAGGAATCCACAGCAGCAGTGGAACCCTCTTGTAGTGACCTACTAAAACTCTGAGATTTTATATTTCATTTGGTAGAACTAGTGGTGTTGGATTTATAATAAACAAGAAACTGAAGGATGAAGTTGTAGAAGTTGAAAGTTCCTCTGACAGAGCTGCACGACTCGTTATCCAACTCTCGAGAAGATACCAGGCTCAGATTATTCAAACTTATGCACCCACCACAAGTCATGCTGAAGAAGAAATTGAAGAATTTTATGAGGAAATTCGTGATCTAAATAATAAAGGTAAGCAGCACTTGAAGATAATTATGGGAGATTTCAATGCAAAAATAGGGCAACGGCAACAGAATGAAACTTCAGTAGGTAAATTCGGTCACAGCAACAGAAACCAGCGTGGAAATACTCTCGTAGAGTTTGCAGAGGCAGAAGGGTTTTTCATCTTGAACTCCTTTTTCAAGAAAAAGCCACACAGGAAATGGACATGGAGACATCCAAATGGGACGACAAGTGAAATTGATTTTATTATGTGTAACAAAAAATTCGTCATAGAAGACTGCAGTGTGCTAAACAAGTTCAACACAGGCAGTGACCATAGATTGGTGAGATGTAAGATGCACCTCAACACTAAACTCGAACGTAGCAAGCTCATAAGACAAACAAAATGTATTGACATAACCAACCTTAAAAAACACCATAATACCTTCAAATTGGAACTGAAGAACAGATTCTCTGCTTTAGAAGGCCTAACATCGGAAGAAATGCATATTTCTGAAGTTAACATAAAAGTAACCAAAGCTCTTATGGAAACAGCAACAAAATTAGCTGGGTCTAAGAACAAATTGCATGTGAACAAATTATCAGGAAAAACCAAAATGTTGATGCAAAAAAGAAGAGAGATGAGGACAACTAAAGAAGATGTGACTTCCAAAGAGGAATATATAGAGCTATGCAAGACAGTACGAAAAAGTATCACTGAAGACGTAAGGAAATTCAACTGTGAACTAGTAAGGAAAGCAATTGAAAACAACCAAAGCCTAAAGATAGCAAAGGGACATCTCAGTAAGGGGAAAAAACAGATTATGGCACTGAGAAAAGAAGATGGTTCTGTAACAAGAAATAGAGGCGAAATTTTGACAAGAGTGAAAGATTTCTACTCCAAATTATATGAAAGGGATGATACATGTACTCCAGACATCATGAAAGGTACCAGTACCAGAGTTCTTCCAGTCCTTCCAGCAGAAGTTGCACATGCAATCAAGAACATGAAGCTGGGAAAAGCTCCAGGAGAAGATGGAATTACTGTAGACATCATACAAGAAGCAAGTGGAGAAATCGAAACAGTACTCGCGCAAATTTTCACTCGATGCCTTAATGAAGGAAAAATTCCTGAGGATTGGAACAACGCTACAATGATCTTGCTACATAAAAAAGGCGACATTGAGGATCTCAGGAACTACAGACCTATCAGCCTCCTATCAGTGGTTTATAAAATCTTCACTAAAGTTCTTTCACACCGCTTGAAGGTGACACTGGACATGGCTCAACCGAGAGAACAAGCTGGATTCAGGAGTGGCTACAGCACAATAGATCATATTCACGTACTGAGAGAACTAATTGAAAGAGCGAGGGAATATGAACTTCCATTGTGCATGGCTTTTATCGATTATGAAAAAGCCTTTGATTCGGTGAAACAATCAGCAGTTGCAATGGCTCTGAAATCCTGCGGTATTGAATATGCATACATTAATATTATTAATAACATCTATGAAAATGCAAGTGCAAAGATTCGGCTGTTTGAAAATACAACACACATAAAAATTGGAAAAGGAGTGAGACAAATTGACACCATATCTCCGAAGCTCTTTAATGCCACATTGGAAAATGTCTTTCAATCACTGAACTGGGAAAACAAAGGGATAAAGATTAATGGAGATTATCTAACCCACCTTCGTTTTGCTGATGACATAGTCATTTTTGCAACTACCCCATCAGAGCTACAGAGTATGATCCAGGAACTTGCTGACAAGAGTAAAGAAGTGGGATTAAAAATGAACTTTCAGAAGACAAAAGTGATGTACAATGCTTTTACAAGAAATGAAGATTTATCGATTGATGGAGAAAAGCTGGAGATAACAGACACGTACGTTTATCTTGGACAGCAGATATCAAGTGAGGGTCACATTGGTGAAGAAATTAATCGGCGTACAAAACTTGCCTGGAGAGCTTTTGGAAGAAACAGCATAATTTTCAAGAGCAATATGCCATTATGTCTTAAAAGAAAAGTGTTTGATCAATGCATCCTTCCATTGCTTACGTATGGTGCAGAGACGTGGACCTTAGCTAAAAGAGACATACAAAGGCTGCAGACAACTCAAAGCAGCATGGAGAGGTGCATGCTTGCTGTAACCAGGAGAGATAAGAAGAGGAACACGTGGATCTGAAAAATGACAAGAGTGGAAGACATCATGATCAGAGTTAAATCCCTGAAATGGCAATGGGCTGGACATACGGCCAGAAGAACAGACCATCGATGGACAGCCGAAATTTTAGATTGGATTCCAAGCGACAGGAAAAGACCCAGAAGAAGACCACATGGAAGATGGGTGGATGAAATTCGAAAGTATGCGGGAGTGACATGGAGGAGACTGGCACAAGACAGACCGTTGTGGAGGAAACTTGGGGAGACCTTCGTCCAGCAGTGGATTGATAATGGTTGACAATGATGATGATGCAAAAGTCATACAGGGTTGATAGGTATAGAATTATGCACTTTTGAAATCAGATGAATCATTTTGAATAGCCCTGCATGTATGTATATATATATATATATATATATATATATATATATATATATTCTATAAAGAAGATACCTAAGCAAAAAAATACATATATAATTTTGACTCACACCTAATACAACATAGAAAAGGTTATGTATCTACCTGTGTGAGTAAAAGGAGAAAAGATAAAAAAATAAAATAAAACAACTGAATGTAGAAGGTGTCGAGAATACTGAGCCTTGGCTTTATCAAGGACCAGCAAAAACTCTGCATTTTCTCACTTCCACAAAGACCTAGTTGGAAATGGGTTTCTGCAAGGCCATAGATGCAAGTAACATTCCCACCTAAAATAGTTAAGAAATATATATATATAAGTCATGTCCTCCGTGAGTAGCATGACCTAGCACTAGTTAACAATTTCGCTTGCATCCATTAACCTTCATGGCCCGACCCATGCTCTTCATCTGTTACTATTAAACAGAGAGAAGAAGATTAAAGAGAACTCAAGCTGTGAGAGTGACATAATAAATGGAAATGATTTTCAGCTATAATGAAATTCCAAGTTCGTTTGAGAGAGAATTTAAACCTGAAAAACAATGCAAAAGAAATCCAAATTTTACATTGCAATTAAAAAAAAAAAAAGGAAATGTTAATTTATAACGAACAGATTTTTGAAAGAAAACTTGAGTCTAAAACCCCCTACTCTACAACTTATGACAGCACGAAAACGAGAATAAGTTAAAGATAAATATTAACTAAAGAAAACTTTGTGAAAGTTATATACCTTAAACAGTTAGTTGCAATATGTACAAAGTATTTCAGCAGTGCTTTAAGTGCATAATTAATTAGTTATTAAGAACTTAACTACTTTGAAAAAGCAGCGCATAGACAGCGCATAGAAAAGGAACAGGCTTAGCCTTCTTCTGTTCCTAGGTACCTCAAAAGACGCTCAAAGTTACAAAGAAAAGTAAGAGTTAAAACCCGCAAAAATGTTAACAGACAAACCAATGCTTAAAAGCTGAAAAGCTAAAAAACGACAGAGAAAAGGTACATAAAGTACAAACATTGAACTTATAAAACCTAGAACCCAAAAACAAGGAAGAGAGCTTACCTCTTGTGTGACAAAAAACTTTTCTCCACACAAGAGGAGAACATGGCTGACCCCTTCCGCCACTCCCTAGACGCTGGGGGGCAGTGAGGGTGGGGCTGATGGCCTCCTCATACAGCAAGAAACCAACGCGCGGAGATTTTAACCAGAGAAAAAAATATATAAACTTAAGACTGTGGATCTGTATGATCAGAATGAGCAGAATTAACTCTCCAGAATACATGAGAAATATTATAAAATACACGAGCAGTTTATTTAATAATCTTTGCATGTATTAAATCACCTTAGTGAGCTTCTATAGATTAATCAGAATCTTATTAATTTTAATGTTGGTTTTACTATTTTTAGTATAGCTATCCTAGTGATGAATAACTAGTTTTCTTTTTTTATTTGTTTTTATTTTCTTTTATAAACAGATTTTTAAGCTTTTTTGTGATTTTGTTTATATTATTTAATTTTTTGTTTTAATAGGACCGTCATATCCATAGCACTAAGGTTCCTTTAGGTAGTTAATAGGCATCCTCTAGCCAACTTCCTTACGGCTTTGATTGGTCAGAATCATATTATTAACTGTGTAGAAAATTAAAGCAGATCTGCCAACCTTACTCTATTATTCAGAATAATTTTTCTTAAAGTTCTTTTGATGAAAGAAGAAGGAATTTAAGTTCTCTAGAAAACTTTCTAATAGTATATTAATGTGGTAATTGAAATCCAAATTGTTGCTGCAAATTCTTGAAATTCTTAGGACCTGAGAAATTAGTACATTCTCAATTACTTTGGTTGAAATGTTATTATTCCAGTGTAGATATTTAATTACTTTGAAAGGAAAATTAACTCTTTTATCAAAGAGGCTAATAGATGGGTTACCTCTGTTGAGCTTAATGCTTAAGTCTAGGAACTCAAGTTCCTGATTACTGTGGTTGGTTTTACATAAGTTAAGAGAGCTAGGATAGATATTATCAAAATCACTCTCTATAACTTCTGAATTATTGATACACAGCAGATCATCAATATATCTAAAAAGTGTAAAGGTAGTTATCTGAGCAGGTGGGGTGATTTTTAATGAATTTATATTCCTTAAAGAACAGGAATAGATTAGCGATATTTGTGGACATTGATGTTCCCATTGGAATACCGTTCACTTGCTTATAGAGAGTATTATTATATAAGATATGGTTATTTTTTATGCAGCAATTGAGATAAGAGTTCCAAGTTCCTACATCAACAAATTGGTTAAGTTTAAATTCTGCATACAGCTCCTTAAATGTAGTGATTATATCTGATAGAGGCAGATTAGTATATAGGTTTTCAAAATCATAACTATTAATATCTAGGGGACAAACATTGAGTATAGTAGAAATTACTTCTGCATTATTATTAATTATCCAAAAATCTCTGTACATCAAGTTAGAACAGTTTCTAATGTGTTTCAAAACCTTCTTTAAGACATCTTCAAAAGCAAGATCTATTTTCTTTTTATGACTCCTTACTCCACTAGCTATGAACCTGAACTTCACAGGATCCTTATGAAACTTAACCGTTGCAAAAAGAAATGGAAATTCAGGCCCATATCTTCTAGTTTGTGGAATTTTAAGTTTCTTGAAGAATGCCTTAAACCGATTTTCTAACTGCTTGGTAGAATAACTTACGGGCTCGTATGTTACTCTATTATTGAGTTCCATAGTTAACAATTCAAATAGAACTTCTTACAGATAATTGCAAAATTATTGCTAGCTTTATCCGTAGTGGTAAAAATAAATTGGTCTTGTAGTTTGGAGAGTGACCTTTTAGCTTCTCCAGAGAAAAAGAGATTTCTGTCGAAACAAAAGTCCAGACCTGCCAACTCACCGGTGAAGCTATTGATTATATTATATTTCCATTCTGCGAAGGCCTCAATAGGCTGATTGTACGTCAAACTGGTTTTTACGATGTACTTATTTACATCTTGAGTGAAGCTCTCAAGAATCCTTTCTTTGGAAATTGTGAAGGAAGGTCTGAATTTAGAGCCATACTCTAATAAATTCCTAAGCTTTTCATTTTCAACATAACTCAAGTTTCCGGTGATAATATGGTTGTAATTCTTATCATAGTGAACTGTTTCTTTATGTTCATCACAAGAACAAGAAGTAATTACAGGAATGTAGCTCGAAGAGTTAAGTTTGTAGTTTTTAACTATTGACCCTAAGGTCTTAACATATTTAAAACTTACAATAGACTGGTGCCTGTGGATGGGAAAAAAATTGCATTATTGTAGAACAGCTTCCTTACATTGAGATTATCGTAGGCTTTATTGAGGAACCTGATGGTAACAAAATTACTGGAAAATTCTTTAAGAGAAATTTTATCTTTAAGAATATGTTTAAGAATGTCCAGAACCAAAGCAAAAACATGCTTATCAACATGGTCAGCAGTTTCATTCCAGAACTTGAAAAAACATTTAAGGACAGAGTGCTTGAAGGACTTGAGAATTTTGTAAGTATTTTTGACAAAATTAGTGCCAGTTTTAAAGCTTTCCAGAGTTTTTAGCAAGTTAGCAAAATCAACTTTGCTTGATGTGCGAAATAACCTCTGTCCTCTATTACCTCTAGAGCAGCTCTTATTATTAACAAGAAAGAAGAGTTCACGAATTGAAAATTTATGCTGATTATGCTTATTGTCAGATAGAGTGGAATTAAGGCCATAGGGATAAAGAGACTGATGCTGCAAAATTTCAAGGGATTCAGTTTCTAGCCGAGCATAGAGGTCAGGAATAATATGTAGTACCTCTATTTTCACTTTGTCAAAACCATGAGTATGGAAATGCTCTAATTCAAAGGTAGAGTACTGGTTGGCGTTTGTGGAGGGGTTCACTCCTGAATTAGAGAACTTGTTTACTAGAGACCTGTGACCATTAATCCTAAGATGAAGAGGATTTTTACTTTGGCCAATATAGCTAAGGTTGCAGACAGTACAGGTGAGCTTATAGATGGTATTGTAGGCTTTGCAAAACTTGTTGGAGCAATTATCCTCAACAGAAGAATACAGGTTAGGATCTGCAGATTTACATGTCAAACAACGTTTGTCATTTCATAACTTTAGATTACCTTTGCCAGCGAGTTCATACACTATGGGAAAGGGTGCTAGCCTAACCGAGCGGGAGGACTTAAAATATCTGAGCTGACCTCCAATCCTTTCATCGTCCTTAGAACTCCACTTGGGCCAAAACATACAAATTCTGAGCAAACCAACTAGGAAAAACTTTTTAGAAATAAGCAGTCCAAGAAAAGACCAAACTCGAGTATAAACTACACTCCAATAAGCTGCATCCAAAACATACTAAAAAGAAAAATTAGAAAAAGAAAAAAAACCTCAAGTGAAAAAAATAGTAATAAAAAAATAATAATAATAATAAACATTTCAACTAGAATTTGCGCATGAGCTGCTAAATAATAAATTGAAATTAGTTACTTAAGAGCAAAACTGAAGACTAAGGAAAAAATTTTAGAATTTAAAGCGAAGGGTGCAAAATAACCTGAAAATCAAAACGCGCAACGCAGCAGTTTTGAAAATTCAGAATACACATTCTATAAAGAAGATACCTAAGCAAAAAAATACATATATAATTTTGACTCACACCTAATACAACATAGAAAAGGTTATGTATCTACCTGTGTGAGTAAAAGGAGAAAAGATAAAAAATAAAATAAAACAACTGAATGTAGAAGGTGTCGAGAATACTGAGCCTTGGCTTTATCAAGGACCAGCAAAAACTCTGCATTTTCTCACTTCCACAAAGACCTAGTTGGAAATGGGTTTCTGCAAGGCCATAGATGCAAGTAACATTCCCACCTAAAATAGTTAAAAATATATATATATAAGTCATGTCCTCCGTAGAGTAGCATGACCTAGCACTAGTTAACAATTTCGCTTGCATCCATTAACCTTCATGGCCCGACCCATGCTCTTCATCTGTTACTATTAAACAGAGAGAAGAAGATTAAAGAGAACTCAAGCTGTGAGAGTGACATAATAAATGGAAATGATTTTCAGCTATAACGAAATTCCAAGTTCGTTTGAGAGAGAATTTAAACCTGAAAAACAATGCAAAAGAAATCCAAATTTTACATTGCAATTAAAAAAAAAAAAGGAAATGTTAATTTATAACGAACAGATTTTTGAAAGAAAACTTGAGTCTAAAACCCCTACTCTACAACTTATGACAGCACGAAAACGAGAATAAGTTAAAGATAAATATTAACTAAAGAAAACTTTGTGAAAGTTATATACCTTAAACAGTTAGTTGCAATATGTACAAAGTATTTCAGCAGTGCTTTAAGTGCATAATTAATTAGTTATTAAGAACTTAACTACTTTGAAAAAGCAGCGCATAGACAGCGCATAGAAAAGGAACAGGCTTAGCCTTCTTCTGTTCCTAGGTACCTCAAAAGACGCTCAAAGTTACAAAGAAAAGTAAGAGTTAAAACCCGCAAAAATGTTAACAGACAAACCAATGCTTAAAAGCTGAAAAGCTAAAAAACGACAGAGAAAAGGTACATAAAGTACAAACATTGAACTTATAAAACCTAGAACCCAAAAACAAGGAAGAGAGCTTACCTCTTGTGTGACAAAAACTTTTCTCCACACAAGAGGAGAACATGGCTGACCCCTTCCGCCACTCCCTAGACGCTGGGGGCAGTGAGGGTGGGGCTGATGGCCTCCTCACAGCAAGAAACCAACGCGCGGAGATTTTAACCAGAGAAAAAAATATATAAACTTAAGACTGTGGATCTGTATGATCAGAATGAGCAGAATTAACTCTCCAGAATACATGAGAAATATTATAAAATACACGAGCAGTTTATTTAATAATCTTTGCATGTATTAAATCACCTTAGTGAGCTTCTATAGATTAATCAGAATCTTATTAATTTTAATGTTGGTTTTACTATTTTTAGTATAGCTATCCTAGTGATGAATAACTAGTTTTCTTTTTTATTTGTTTTTATTTTCTTTTATAAACAGATTTTTAAGCTTTTTTGTGATTTTGTTTATATTATTTAATTTTTTGTTTTAATAGGACCGTCATATCCATAGCACTAAGGTTCCTTTAGGTAGTTAATAGGCATCCTCTAGCCAACTTCCTTACACGGCTTTGATTGGTCAGAATCATATTATTAACTGTGTAGAAAATTAAAGCAGATCTGCCAACCTTACTCTATTATTCAGAATAATTTTTCTTAAAGTTCTTTTGATGAAAGAAGAAGGAATTTCGTTCTCTAGAAAACTTTCTAATAGTATATTAATGTGGTAATTGAAATCCAAATTGTTGCTGCAAATTCTTGAAATTCTTAGGACCTGAGAAATTAGTACATTCTTAATTACTTTGGTTGAAATGTTATTATTCCAGTGTAGATATTTAATTACTTTGAAAGGAAAATTAACTCTTTTATCAAAGAGGCTAATAGATGGGTTACCTCTGTTGAGCTTAATGCTTAAGTCTAGGAACTCAAGTTCCTGATTACTGTGGTTGGTTTTACATAAGTTAAGAGAGCTAGGATAGATATTATCAAAATCACTCTCTATAACTTCTGAATTATTGATACACAGCAGATCATCAATATATCTAAAAGTGTAAAGGTAGTTATCTGAGCAGGTGGGGTGATTTTTAATGAATTTATATTCCTTAAAGAACAGGAATAGATTAGCGATATTTGTGGACATTGATGTTCCCATTGGAATACCGTTCACTTGCTTATAGAGAGTATTATTATATAAGATATGGTTATTTTTTATGCAGCAATTGAGATAAGAGTTCCAAGTTCCTACATCAACAAATTGGTTAAGTTTAAATTCTGCATACAGCTCCTTAAATGTAGTGATTATATCTGATAGAGGCAGATTAGTATATAGGTTTTCAAAATCATAACTATTAATATCTAGGGGACAAACATTGAGTATAGTAGAAATTACTTCTGCATTATTATTAATTATCCAAAAATCTCTGTACATCAAGTTAGAACAGTTTCTAATGTGTTTCAAAACCTTCTTTAAGACATCTTCAAAAGCAAGATCTATTTTCTTTTATGACTCCTTACTCCACTAGCTATGAACCTGAACTTCACAGGATCCTTATGAAACTTAACCGTTGCAAAAAGAAATGGAAATTCAGGCCCATATCTTCTAGTTTGTGGAATTTTAAGTTTCTTGAAGAATGCCTTAAACCGATTTTCTAACTGCTTGGTATAGAATAACTTACGGGCTCGTATGTTATATATATTTCTTTTCTTTTTTTAGGTCTTGGTGTTCAAGCACATTTGATTATCTTCAAAAAATTGCATGCTCAGCAGAAAGTGGAAGATATGGTGTAGGGTTTTTGTCCTGTTATCAGTTATCCAAAGAACCTATTGTAAGTATTCTTTTTTTACTTTAAAAACCATCTGTAATAATTGTCCAGTCTTCAATAAATGCTTTTTGTTTTTTGCTGAGATGAAATCACTGTATTCTACAAACATTTATTAGTCATTTTAAGCATCTTACTAAAAATTGTGCATAGTTCAAATTCACGATTATGTTATTTCATTTACTGTGCATAGCAGTGGAATCAGGGCCTGATATGATGATTCGGGGCCCTGGGCAGAAGTCTACACGGGGCCCCACTCACATCATGTTTTTACTCTGTCACAGAAAGACACACATATGTGGGAAACTTTAAGGGTAATGTTTCAAAGTCATATGCAAACAAAAGTGAGACAGTTTTAAATAACAATATATAATGAATTAAATATCCAGATTTACTTCTTAATATGCACAACTTGCTTCCAATCCCTAAATCCTGTTACTAATTTATTTTTAGATAAAATAACTGCACCAAAAATTATACGCACCCAGCAAAATAATTCTTTTGTAGATGCTGAGACTCCTCTTTACATCACCGCATATACTTTGTTTCTGGTAGCATATTCATATTTTGAGGTGAATAATTTTTAATAAAGTAATCTGTCATATTTTGAAGATGACAATCCATTTTTTGATGTAAATGTGACAAGGATGGTAAGTCAGATAATATCCGAAAACTTGAAAATTTCATCGTCCTGGAGCGAGACTCGAACCCGCGTCTCCCAGATAGTGCCCGGGTATGCTAACCACTACACGACCCAAAACGACCAAGTCTCAAGTTTCTGATTAATTTGAATGTAACCATCACAGGATTCACTAGTCTAGCGAATCTAGAAGTTAAGAATTCTATCCCGTGATTGCCCGGTGGAGCACATAAATCATGAATAAAATACGGGATTACACCATATAATACAAATTTTGAGGATTCTTAACCTCCAGATTCGTTAAACATGAATGCCGGTTGCTTCGACTAGCAAATCCTGTGATGGTTATATTCAAATTAATTGGAAACTTGAGACTTGGTCATTCTGGGTGGTGTAGTGCTAGCATACCTGGGCGCTGTCTGGGAGATGCGGGTTTGAGTCCCGCTCCAGGATGACAAAATTTTCAAGTTTTCGGATATTATCTGACTTACCATCCTTGTCACATTTACACCAAAAAAAAAAAAAAACAAAAAAAAAAAACGGATTGTCATCTTCAAAATGTGTATTATATGGCGTAATCCCGTATTTAATTCATAATCTGTCAGATGATTGCTAATTACTGTCCACAGTGCTGGATCAGTTTCAATACTATTGGAAAGAGCGTTCTTACTCACGCCATTTCAATCCTCATAACTGCATTTGTTTAAAAATGGATCACAGTCTTCAGATTCCTTTGCTGGTGCATCAAAATCTTTAAAATGTTTATTATTGGTGCACAAGAAACAATTTTAATCTCAGAAATATCCAGTTTCTGACTGACAGTAACAGTATCCTTTAACAGCGATCCTGAAAGTTTTTTCGGTAGATTCTTTTTTTTTTTAGTCTAGTTTCTTTTTAGCAGAACCGGAAGATATGTTCATTGAGAAATCACTTAAAAAGTACGGTATTATACTTTAAACAAATACAATATCAGTTAAAATTATGATAAAAAGTACAAAATTTAAAAAATTATTATATCACTTCATATTATTATCACGTACTAACACTAACAAAAATGTAAAATTGTCTCCCATGAAGTGAATGAACATATCACTGGTATGATACAACATGCAATTAGTTTTTCCTTGCCCACAGTTTCTTGCATTTGTAAATGAAGCCTCAAATTCACTCAGATATTCTAAGCAGGTTAAGTTTCCCTTTCTTTCAGACTGAATATTATCACTGCTTCACCTAAATTTCGATCCTAATGTACTCAATAATTTCACTGTTTTAATGATCCTTTTTGAAACTTCTTTCCAATTTCTGCACATATTTGCTTTGCCAATTCAGTGTCAATGCATCCCATTTATTGAACTTCTCTTTCTATATGAATACATGGCTTCAATATGGTTGCAATTGGTTAGTTAAAAATAAATGTTTTATATGCAAAAAAAAAAAAATGCAATTTTTTTAAATTTAAAATTTTGTTTTAAATGCTCAGTTAACATTTTAGAAATATTTCTCCAGTCATTACATACCATTTTCATTTTATTACATACTATAACTATTGTGAAAAGTTCACAAACAAAGCAATATACTGATTTGCTTGTGTCTGAGGAAATTAACCACTTCTGTTTCTCTTTGGTTCCATAACTTTTGATGCAATAGAAGTGCAATTCAGTAAAGCTTCTACAATATTCCCGGTTGTGATCTTTATACATGACTTTCAAACATTCAATATTATTGGCATTTTGCTGTTTATTAATCAGATAAAACTCAATCAGTTTGTTATTCAAACCTATATCATTTGGCCATAATGCAATATGATTTGTGTATGCACCCTGATTTGCATTGTCAGATATGATACTTAGATTAGTACTCACTTCGACTTCCATTTTTCTTGTTTAACAAGTTTATTTAATGTGCGTTTAACAGGTTTATTTTTTTGCAGATGCAGTCAATGCACAAATTGTTTCTACATTTTCGCTTTGGTAATACAATTTGTTTTCTTCTTTGCCTTCCACAAGCAGTTCCTCATGCACTTATAATAAGTCTACCTCTGTTATTGACTGCGTCTTTCTCTTCCTGATGTAGATGCATAGGTCATCACAAAAATGACTCAATAGAGTTTGCTTGGGCTTGATGAGCCCTTACTTCTAATTGTTTGCATTTACCTTTTGACACACCAGATTCAAATTTTCTTTTCATCATTTTGGTTACAAAATATCAATATCACCAAGCGAAGACACAACACAAATTACGTATGCAACGAACACACACTGGGATGATGGGATCACATAGTTGAGTCAATTAAGGAAGGCTTTGATGGCATGGGGAAGGAAGGTAGTTGATGGTGTGATGTGGTATCCAATCAAAACGGCAGATTTTCTTCCATACTAGCCACGTGGTAAACAGTGCTCTAATATGGAAGTAATCTTTCCTTCACGAGCCGGGAGTGAACTTCAGTTTGAAGCGCCTAGCTAGCACTTATTTCACCGAGTTAGAAATCCAGCCCTGGTCATGGCACATGTGTTATGCTTTTGCAACCTATTGCTTGCTTTGAAATTTCAAATACGACTATGTTATCTGAATTTTTGTTGATTATAATTTCCTTGTCTTTGCAATGAAAAACTTTCTTAATGGAGAAAGCATCAGTCGCATCTGTCAATGTCAGAAACTATCTCAAAATTTTTATGATGTGTGTTTCACAGATTTAGTATACATATTTTGTAACATCTGAAGCTTTTTACTGTTTAAAGTAAGGAGGTTCAGATGTTATGGGTATAATAAACTTGTTAGATCTCATTTTTAGGGCAGTAATTTTATCACAGGGAAAAAAAGGCAAAATTCGTGATGCGGTCGTAGGGTAAATTATGAAATTTTGCGAAATGTTCGCGGTCGATGATAAACACTAACATTTCCAAAAAAAAAAATAAAAAAATAAAAAAAGTCTACCAAGTTACGAAGCAGTAATACAAATTACTAGTACGTAACTAAATAAGCATTATAACTTTATAAGGTTTTAAAATTGATACTTACATTTATAAACCGTTCAAATTTTGGCAATGTTTTATCAACGCCTTTACTCAAGATCAAAATTTCCATTTAAGTGGACGACATTTTGATACATCATATTGTACATACACAGATTTTCTTCTTTAATGCTGTGTCTGTTGTCCTGTAACACGTTTTTTAATTTAGAAAAGTATCGTTCAGCATAGACACTGTTTGTGGGTACTGACAGACAAACGGATGGCGACCTTATGTAGCTTAGGAAAACGACCTTTTTTCGCATTCCAGAAGTCTAACAAACCTTCGCTGACACGAAATTCTTTTAGACTCACTTTATATGAACGAAATGCACATTTTAATTGGTCCTTATCTTCCAACATTGGAATGTGGCTGAAAACAAACAAATCTTCGTCATCTAAAAGGTCCAAGGACTTAAATTGATCGGGATCAAACACCCTACATGCTTTGAAGAAATTTGCAGCTGGCTGACAAAATCGATGCTTTTTATCTTTAAAAAAATAATGCTTAATTGTTTCATAACAAGTGGATAGAGCTCTTTTTGCAGCGACGTGATCACAGTCTTGACTCTTGCTAAGAAGATTATTGGCAATGTCCAACATTTCATTATATATTATGTGTGCGGAAATTCTGTTTTTCAAATAAAGTGAGCTGTCCGAAAATATACGGCGCATGAACCTCAACCTGCTCCAAATTTTCTTTTAAATCCCTATCTTGACAATACCTAATGATTTTATCCACAATGCAACTGCTACTGTTGTCTTTTTCTTTTTCAAAAAACTCTGTGTAGTCTTCTAAATGTTTGCAGTGAGAAAGCATGGCCTCAAACCAACTGTTTCACCTAGTCTGCACAGGTACTGGTGGTAAGCAAGGTATTTTGCCCTTCTCTTGCAAAAATAGTTGAAAACGTCCTTTACGGGAGTGACAAGCTGTCAAGGCACGTTTAACAGCAACTATTAAAGAGCTAACATTTTCAAATTCATTCTGCCAAATTTTGCCCAAAAGATTTAAAAGATGCGCATTGCAGGTGACGTGAACACCATTAAAAAATACGGCTTTCAGGCTCTTTCCCCACTTTTAGGACATGTAAGAGGCATTGCCTGTCACAAAAGCGGTTTTATTAGAAAAAGGTTTTTCATACTTATTAACGCAGTGAAGTATTGCCTCGCTGACTGCTTTAAAATTTACGGATTCCGAAGTGATGCACTCAAGGAATATTACATTCAAAGAGGTTTCATCATTGCAGCTTTCAACATTCGGTTCAGCTGATGGAACAGCAAGAATATTCAAAAAGTATTTATCTTCTGAATCAGTTGTTTCATCTGCTACGATGCTTACACCGGATACTGATTTAAAAAAATCTTTCACTTGTTGCTTGTGAATATCACATATTTTCGGCAAATAAAATTTCCTCATCGAATTTGCATTTGGAATATCACCAATATCTTTCAACGAATTTTCAGATGTTAGCTGCACAAAAGGCACCAGTTAATTTTGAAAGTTCGATTGAGCGATACTGTTCTTGTGCAGTTCTTTTCTCAATTAATTTATCAACACATTTCTGCATTATTTTCAGTTGACTGTTCAGACACAACATTTTTTATGCAGCTTACTTGCTAAATGCTTTTCACAACTGTCCTGCCGCCCCGATGGCGCAGTGGTCTAAGCGATGGCTTCTGATCATTCGTCCGAAAGGGGTCCGGGTTCGAATAGCGGTGAGGCATGGATGTTGTGTTTGTCTTACGGCACTGGCTCTCTCCCTTCCCTGGAACCAGTGACCCTAAATTAGGGACGGGCGACTGCTTATAGCCCATTGAGTTGCTCACGGTGGTCGTTAAACCTTCAATCAAACAAACAAACAAAACAAACACAACTGTCCTTTCTTGAAAAATCCACTGGTATGTTGCAACACGAACAGAACAATAGATTTTTGTTCACATGAAACGTTCTCTTGCTGTACTGCTTGCATCTTTCAGATGCACTCATTTTACTCACGTGACTCATTCTCAAAATTAAAAAAAACTATATAGAAACTTTATAAAATACTCACACGAAAGCACAAATTTTCTAAGCTAAGCGTCTGCTCTTTTCTGTGAGCTGCTTTCCCAGTTACATTACTAACACAACTGATGACATCCGGTTTACGGTTTTCTAGTTCAGCAAAGGTCATTCAACAGTAGTGGGGCTGGGGGAGGGGGGGGTCACGAAAGACCATGTGTTCATTCTTCAGCAGAGTGCATGTGACCTTGAATTACCCGTCAAACTTGTTCGAAAAGAGTATCTTTGTAACGAATAATCTTGAGAGGTAATTAATGGTTTAAAGCTCTGGTTTGGACTTCCGAGTAGGATTACTTTGCGGTATATTTTTCACATAAATTCTAACAAAGGCAGTATTAAAATTATTTAATTATGAAAAATACAGTAATCAAAAAATTATAATAGAAATTAGTCAAAAATAGGTTAAAAATCTGAAATTTGTAGATACATTTGATATTCATGAAATTACAGAAAAAAATCCTAAAATTCACGCCACAACAGAATTACTGCCCTACTCATCTTAAACATTTTTAACATTGTTGAGTTACAGAAATAAAAATAGCCGACAAAAGGCATTTGGACATCTCTTGATTAAACAGCATGTTTGCAAATAAAAACAGAACTTATGCAACATTTTTTAAATTTCACTCTTTCCTTATTATACTAATAGATGCCTTATGCCACCCAGGCATGAATACAGGGGAGGCTGCCCACCTGTTATTTTTATGCACGTTTTTATTTTGTACCAAAACAACTGTCCAAAGCAAAGAAAAGAAAAAGTCACCCTAATGCAAAATTAAAACAAAAGTTGAATTTGGTAATAATTGATGTCATGGCTATTCCTAGACTGATACACTATATATAAATTTCACTAAATTATGGGTTTTACACAGGAATTAAGGAAATTACTTACAGTCAAAATTTCCGGCTAGCATCCCTACCCTTTCTCAGGACTACACTATAGTAGGTGTTGCCATTCATTAGCTGAGTTCCAACCTTTCACATAATTTAATGTTGTACCTCTTCTCTCAATTTCCAGTTCCGAAATTTCGGTTCTGGAAATTATTTCCAGTTCTGTAAATTGAGAGAAGAAGAGGTACAACATTAAATGATGTGAAAAGGTTGGAATTTAGCTAATGAATGGCAACACCTACCGTAGTGTAGTCCTGAGGAAGGGTAGGGGTGCTACCCGAAAATTTGACCGTTAGTAATTTCCTTTATTCCTGTGTAAAACCCATAATTTAGTGAAATTTATAGTGTAAAAAGTTGAATGTTTTTCTGGTATACTGTGTATGTAATATTTATTCAGTTACAAAGTTTGATCTGTACTGTACCCTCTAGCTGACTATCTCAAAAGTTGTACAGATACAGGGGTTGGACAGAATAATGTGAACACCTAGGAAAAGAAGGTTTTACATACCTAGTAGGGTGTGGGACCACCTTTGGCATTAAAATCTGTCTGAATCCTCCTTGAAACAGACACATACAAATCCTGGATGGTGGTTAGTGGGATGTTACACCATTCTATATGCAGAAACTGCTCCTGGTCCTTGAGAGATACAGGAGGAAGATAATGGGATCTTACTCTGTTTTCAAACATAGACCACAGTGGCTCGATGATGTTTAAGTCTGGTGATGGGTGGGGGGGGGGGGCAAGGAAGGTGTAAAAGTTCGTCATCATGTTCCTCAAACCATGGTTAGACATTCCGAGCTCTGTGAATTGGGGGTGTTATCATCTTGATAGATGGCATCCCTTGCAGGAAACAATGCCTGATCCATTGGATGGACTTGGTCAGCCAAAATAGTTTCACATGCCCTTCCAGTCATCTGCCCTTTCAAGGTGATCAGGGGACCTGCTGAAAACTATGATATGACTGCCCAAAGCATAACAGAACCACCACCATGCTGCACTGTTGTGGCAGCAGACAGTCTGGGTTGTACGCTTCTGACTGTGGTATCCACACCTAAATATGTCCTGTGGTGGAGTATAATGTGAATGTAGATTAATTTGACCATATTACATGCATCCATGCATTGGTAGTTCATGTTGTATGCTCCTGGTACCAATGCCGTCGCCATTGTGCGTTCACCCGAGTCATCAGAGGTTTTGCAGTAGCAGCTATGCCATGAATATCTTGCTTATGCAGTTCCCTGCACACTGTTTTCATTGATACTGGGGTCTGGAGATGCAGATTGAGCTCCACACTAATTTTCAGCACCATGGTCTTATTACGGGTAACAATCCTCTTTAATGCTCTCCTGTCTCTGTCAGTCTGTTAGGGTCGTTTTCTGGTTGCTGTTGTGTTTCGCAGATGAGGTTTTGCCACGGAACATGATATACTGTCATAACGCTAGACACACTAGCTCTGGATACCCCCACTACCCTAGCGACTATTGTCGCAGAGGCACCAACTAGCCAACCACCAACAATTAGCCCTCTTTTGTAGTCCGTCAGGTCGCTCATTTCGTCGTCACCCTGAAAGAAATTTTGCAACAAGACACTTTAAATGTGCTTAAACAGGATCTTGAGGTTCTAAACAAAGCTATTACAACCAAAAAGTGATGGATGCCTTTGCGTATTGCGACGTACGCAACTGCATTAGAAGTCACTTCTCTGAGCATGGTGTTCACATTATTCCGTCCAACCTGTGTATGTATATGTACAACAGACACCCAAGAAAAATTCTAACAAATTTAAGCAAGCTCAGCTTGTCTTGTGCTGTCCTTGCTAGATTACATTTTTTACTCCATGTGTGACAGTCACTTTATAATGGTCTTGTCAATCATCGAGGCAAAAACAGGGGTGCGTGGTATTTTCAAAACCTAAAGCACACACACAAATAAATAGGATTCTTTATATAAACTCACAGCTTATTTAACAATTCTAAAGTATTTTGTTTCACCTATATTAAAACTTGAAGAATCAGAGTTACTTTTATTTGTGTGATGATTGGGTTGGTTTGGGACAACCAAACCAGACAGGGAATTTTTGGCTTTCAGTCTGCTATGAAAACACACGTACTTACAGAGGAACATCTCATAAATTCCCTCATGAGAAAGAATCTGTTAGATCCGGGATGAAAGAGTACTGTTCAAATATGTGTTTTAAAATGAATTCAGTGGTAAACAAATTTCAGCAACAGTCTAACTGTAAAAGAATTTAAACAATCCCCTCATGATTGAATGTCGCATCAAACCATGGTCAAACTGGGGTGTTGTACCAAATAATTATTTTCTTTTGAAATATTTGATTTCGACATAAAAAACAAAACACAAGTTTCTTAAAGACCAATTTTCAACTAAGTCCTCATGAAGATCACGTTGAAAGTGCACATGCCTTATAGCAATTTTCCTATGCAATCAACTTGTATATTTATTTGGTCACTGATCGCCTATTGGAACTTCCTTCTTGAGTTCACAACTTTTAGTAGATGGGACACTTTGGCTCTAAACTTTTTCCGATGGCAACACAACCGGTGTGGTTATTTTAGGTGGTGCCCTATGACCCTGGATGTTCGCCATTTTTTTCTCCGCCATATTTGAATTTTTCCCGACTTATTTATTTTCTAGTGGTGTTTACAGTCTACCAATCCAGTTATTTTTAGGTGGTGTTCTACGCCCCTGGGTGTCCACCAGTTTTATTTCAGAGGTGTAATTGACTTTTTTCCCCACTTTATTTTTATTTCAGGTTGAGTGCACCATTTTTAAATACATGTTTTAATTTTTTCCCGCCATATTTATTTTGGGTGGAATACAACATTTTAATTTTCCCTGCCATATTTATTTTTGGATGGACTACGATGTTTTTAATTTTCCTGCCATATTTATTTTGTGCCAGACTTTTTTCAAAGACATGTTTCAACCGCAATTATTTTCGAGCGGTGAAATATAATGAAACAAGCAATTTGAAAAATTCAGCCGTGGGTAGGCTTGAACTCGCGACTTTCAGTATGCCAGCAGCTATCGAAAACCACAAGACTTTTTCAAGTCTAACCATTATTTTGACCCATGAACCAGTACAGCTGAATTGTTGATTCTGTTAAGGTAAATGTTTGTGGGATGTGGACTTGGGAATATCTCTGCAGGAGAAACACTTTGTGCTGTGTCAGTCTGTTGATAGGGTGTGGGAATGATGGGCTATAGCAGTGGGTACTAATGTATCCTTCAAGATTACAAATGTAGGATTGGGATTACCAGTGACCCTCAGCTGTTAGTTTTAGCCTAATTAATTTATAACAGCCCACTTAGTTCAGTGGCACTTTTCTCACATAATTACAGAGAATTTGACTGTCTTTTTAGAGCAAACAGCCAACGTATAGATAGAAAGAAATTTTATAAAGTAAATGACTTTTTAGTCAAATGAAGTTAATGACTATTATTCATAAGTACTAAAATAATTATTTGTTCATTCCAAACAATAAAGACAAAAAGAATATGAGGAAGTGGGCCATTTCTCAAGTGGTCCACCAATAATAAGGATTTGATTAAAAAAAATTACCTGGTGGGCCAATCGACCCCAGTGCTAATAAAGCTTCAATTAAGAAAAAGAAGGAAATACATATTTAGGTTGTTAACTACATGCCATAGTTAGTCAAATGAACTAAACTTGTATAACTATTTTTGGCATCGTATTTGTTGTATGTTGTATCTGTACATATCTGTACAACCTTTGAGATAATCAGCTAGAGAATACAGTACAGATCACACTGTGTAATTGAATAAATAACATATACCTGTATACCAGAAAAACATTTAATGTAACCGAATAAGTATCTTATACCAATATACCAGACAAAACATTTAACTTTTTGTTTAGTTTTATGTTGAGAGTGAACTTTTTTTGTTTATAATAATTATTTGTGGTATAAAACAAAATAATGCATAAAATTGAGATGGCGTGGTCCTCAGGCCCCTTTTTGCATTTGCATCGGTAAATAAACTTGTCAAAATTTTGGTCTCCATGCCCAAAATTCTGGAGCTACCATTGATGCCACTGGATTTCATTGGAGGTGGTACAAATAAATCTAATAAATGGGTCTTTGGTGTAGTGACTGCGTGTCTGGTAAAAAAAAAAAAAAAAAAAAGTTGTGTGTGTGTCAAATTTAGAATGTTCCAGGATCATGTGTTTTTTGCAGAAAATTCCAAACTATGGAAATAGCATGTGCACCAGTAAACACACAGCTGTTCTTACAATGATAGATGATGGTTGCTGCATTGCTTTTGAACTTATTACACTTCCCATGTAAATAATTTTTGTGATGTTGGATTAAAATTATTTGTTTTTCACCAAATATTAAAAAAAAAATGTTTTCTTATTCTTAGGATGAGCCACTATACAGCAGTTTATTTTTAGAATGGCGTTACATGACTGCAAGAGAGTTACAATTGTTTCCAGAGCAGTACAGGTAATATTTCACTCTTCATCTGATCTTATGGTGGATTCTGTTATACTTTTAGTTTATGTGAAGAGGCTAAAAGAAGTTTTCTGATTTGCTTCCAGAACAGAAAAGAAGCAGAACTGAAGGGCAAACACAATGCTCATCTTCAACATGAGAATTTAGCATCAGAACTGCTATGTCAGTTAATGACTCTGCTTGAATGCTTGGTTTGATGACTTTGCCAAACAATGGCAACTACTGCAGTGATGTGGCATTACTAGAGGTCTGGCTTAATTTGGAAAGCTCAGACCTGAAATATAAGGGGCCTCACCCATTTCAGGCTTTCTTCCAGAGTTCTCCGCTAATTATTGTAAATAAAGCAAGGTTTCTTCTGGAGAGACAAAGCTACTCTACTTTACTGAACTACATCAGTAGTGAATGTAATGTAATGGAGAGATGCCATTTCTCATTGAAATTCAGACTCTTGACTACCAACTTCTGTTAAAAATGTAAAAGTATTTCCTTTTCTATGCGTAAGTACAAACAAGGTAGTCCTTGATCACCACAAATATGTAAACAATTACTTCTTTCTCATCATTTGGTTTTGGTTTTGTCAAGCTTAAAACTTTGTTTATGTAAACAATTACTTCTTTCTCATCCTTTGGTTTTGGTTTTGTCAAGGTTAAAACTCTGTTTATGTAAACATTTCTCAGAAAAGAAGAAAAGTCACGTGTTTCAGTTGTTAAAGTGAGCAAAGTGAAAACAGAATTTGATTTTAACCTTTAAAGGAATATAGCATCCTGTTTCAGACTCATTTGACAACCTGGCTTGTTGGTTTCAGCTGTAATTAATCAACACATCTAGTTGCTGATGCACTTTCATGTCTTTGGTTTCACTCAGTGATTGTTGCCATCTGATTATTTAGCATGTCAGTCTTTGTTTTGTGAGTCTAAACTTTTTTCTTTAATTCAGGTGAAAACTGCTAAACCTTACTTCTGTTGTAGTCAGAGAGTGAGGGCTGGTTCTAGTGATAAACTTGTCTGCCCTGTTGCACTCAAAACATGAATTCCCCACTTTGTGAATAACACCCTTCTATGTTAAGTCAATTACGCAAATAAAACTTTTCTTAGGAATTTGCCTCATGGATTAAAGTTAACTTTGGCATTTCTATATCATAAGATATCAAGTTCCTGTACTTTCTATGTGAAATGGAGATTATTTCTTCTGGGTTTCCTGCAATATTAGTGCATGATAACTGCTGACATCTTACCTAGATTCCTCTCTCAGGTGACAGTCTCTTCTACAAAAAGATTAGTTCCTTGACTAGAGCAGTCTGCAAGTAGTTCGTTCAGCTACTTGGAAGTGCAGTGTTCTTGGTGCTGTAATTTTAGTATGCTTGATTGGTGTCTAGGAGATGCAGATCTGGCTTCTACTTCAGGATGATACAAATTTGAGGTCATCTGAAGAAGTAACCACATGGATTAAAATTAATTTTAGCACTTCCATGTCATAAAAGAACAAGTTAAGTTTCATAGTGTAATTTTTCATTTTACTGAGCGTGCCACATCTATGTCACCATTTTCCAGTGATTGGAAACAATTTAAATATGTAGAAACCATCTGCATTTTAACACTTTAGCTGCATGGTGAGGTGAGTCTTACAGTTTAATAATTTAGAGTGAATGTATTAGAAGACCTGGTGAACTGAAGGATTTCGTGTAACATTTTGATTGCATGCACAGAAGTGTCATAGCTATTTACAAAATGTGCAAGATAACAGCAAACAGAGATCAAAGGGCAGTTTTCTTTTTTCAAAAAAATTATAATGTATTCAAGTACTATTCAAACATTCACCAAAAAAACCTCACACATTTTGTCAGGTATATTGGTAATATTTGTGTCATCTGGCTAATTCAATAGATGAAACAAGTTAGTAAAATCATGCAATGCATTGATTATGATACGCTTTCCAATATACTAGAAATCATTACTCAAGCTATTACTCAAGTTATGAAGAAAATAGCTGTGGAATAAATCTCACCCCTGTGCTCTGACCTTTGATCCATTTGGATGATATTCAAAAGAACTGGTTCAGTATATCTCCGAAATAACATGATAAAGTTTTAATAAGCGCTATGAAATAGATCCCGCTCCTGTGTCCTAACCTTTCACCCCATTTTGCCCATTTTCAACAGGATTTGTCCCCAAGAAGGTCCCTACAACATACCAGCATTTCATCCAAATCGAAACATTTTTACATAAGTTATGACTCATGGCGATGGAAGTGATTCCACTCCTATGTCCTGACCTTTGACCCCCATTTCACCAATTTTCAATAGGGTTTGTCCCCAGGTGGTGTCCTACCACATACTAAAATTTTATCGAAATCGAACCTTTTTTACGTTAGTTATGACGCATAAGAACAGTGGAATGGATCCCGCTCTTATGTCCTGACCTTTGTCCCCATTTCGTTCACTTTCAATAGGTATCCTTCCCAGGTGTTCCCCTACCACATACTAAAAATTCATCGTAATCGAACGATTTTTACGCAAGTTATCGTGCGGACGAACATACGCACACAACACGTGACGTAATGAGGCAGATGGGAATCGCGACCATCTGCTAGCAAGTTGTGACGTCATAAAACTTTAATGGGATCCACAAACAACGCTTGACGTAATGAGATAGATGGCATGACCGCGCGCCAACATCTAATGGGGCGACGCCATGACACCACACTACAAACTTGGTAATTCGGGGTGGTTATTTAACCCACTAAACAAATTTTCTGAAAGTCGAGATCAAGCTAAATCGATTTCTAGTACCAGAAAACGCTAGGTTAACGACTTTCATCAAAATCCTCAGAGCTGTTTTCAAAATAAAATGTTCATACGTATAAGAATTGCTCCTTTAAGGTGAACGTCAAGTAATTTTGCTTCCTGTACTTCGAATGGAAAAATTTCTGTACACATTTTCTTCCCAATTAATGCGTTCCCAAGGATGAAAATTTGAACATCGATTAACATATCTTCATTTTATAACTTGGAATACTTAATATTTTCTAAAACATAACCATAATTATGCAATCCAACATTTTTTTGTCTGCTGACTTCATGAAAATACAGGTCGCACCATCTTTTTTGTGGACAATTAATGCGTTCACAAGAATGAAAATTTGAGCATCGATTAAAATGGCTTCATTTTATAACTTGGAATACTTAATATTTTCTAAAACATAACCATAATTATGCAATCCAACATTTGTTTGTCTACTGATGTCATCAAAGTACAGGTCGCGCCATCCTTTTTCTGGTTTCAACACCACCAAAGGAAAAGTTATTGATTTTTAATGTAATTATGGTTATGTTTTAGAAAATATTAAGTATTCCAAGTTGTAATAAAGTTATTTTAATCGATGTTCAAATTTTCATCCTTGGAAAGACATTAATTGTGAAGGAAATGTGTACAAAAGTTTTTCCATTGGAAGTATAGGAAGCAAAATTACTTGACGTCCACCTTAATAATATGGGATAAGAGCAATGGAATGGATCGCATTCCTATCTCCTGACCTTTGACCCCATTTCGTCCACATTCAATAGGGTTCGTCCCCAGGTGGTCCCCTACCACATACTGAAATTTCATCGAAATCGAACCATTTTTACACACGTTATGACGCATAAGGGCAATGGAATGCATCCCGCTCTTATGTCCTAACCTTTGACCCCACTTCACGCATTTTGAATAAGATTCGTCCCCAGGCGGTCCTCTACCACATAGTAAAATTTCATTGAAATCGAACCATATTTACGCAAGTTATGACGCATAAGGACAATGGAATGATCCCACTCCTACGTCGTGACCTTTGACCCCATTTGTCCCATTTTCAATAGGATTTGTCCCCAGGTGGTCCCCTACCACATACTAAAATTTCATCGAAATCGAACCATTTTTACGCCAGTTATCATGCGGACAGACGGACGGACGAACAAAGCTGGAGCATATACGCTTCTTCAACCTACGGTTGGAAAGCGTAAATAAAAAGGACTACACAGAAAGCTCTCTTGAAAGGTTACAAGTTTATTAACCTTATCACACTTGATTTAGAAAGTGAGAGGCAGTTCCCTTTCTCTATATTAATTTTATTGAAAAACTAAACTGCATCAAGTACCAAGTCTTCAGAAAATCAAGCTATATATCAGCGATAATTCCCAGTAAATCACTCCATCCACTCAAGCACAAAATTCTCCACAATTAGGGCATTTTCCAAGAGAACCTTCACTCATTCAAGTAGCAAAAAAAACTTATAGAACAGAAAATACAGTAAATTAAAAAAAAGAACCTTGTATGTAATGTTAAAGTTGTCAACAAACTGTTCTATAAACGTAAGCATAAAAATCAAAAACAAAAGAAATGTACTGAAGTAGCAAGCTATTAGGACACCCAATACCTATCAGACACACGCCATCATCACTTTTGTACACAACTATGATGTTGAGATGGCTTTATAAATAGCTCACTGCAAAGGATTCAGACATGTACAAAGTATCGATAGCAGCAATATGGGGCAGACTCGTGATTTAAGCAACTTTGAAAGGGGGTGCAAGATGGGCAAGTGGGTGCAAGATGGGCAAGCAGGTGCAAGATGGGCAAGCAGGTGCAAGCATCTCAGAAATGGCAAACCTTTTTGGCTAAGCAAAAACAACTCTATCAAAAGTGTCCAATAAGTGTGCACAAACAATAAAACAAGCAGTCAGTGATTTTCCTATGGGTGGAAATGATTGATCGATGTTCAAGGGCAACAGCAGCTTGAGATGATTGTACAAGATAACAGATAAGCTCTATTATGTCAAGTATCAGTTCACCACAGAGTACAACCGCAGTATTGAAAAGAAAATTTCAGTAAACTCAGCCTGTAGCACATTGGAGCAAACGGGCTATAACAGCAGATATCTCCTTTCTGCACCAATCCTCTCTGCAAAAAAAACTGACAAATTCTTGAAACAGTATAACTATACTAGTAGTCCAAATTTATTGGCATAAAATAGAAACCAAAGTTTTCCAAGCATTTGCACATCAACTAGATGGCATTCTAAAGGAAGGTGGACAACATACTAAACAGACAACAGGAAAGATAGGCAGCCCAGCATTTTATCAGGTAACCACAAAAGTCTGTTTTCAGAAACTGAGACAAAGTATAACATATACATTGTAGAAAAACAATTTACTCATCAAAATAATTACCATGGGCATCAATGATGATCTGCCAACATGTTAACAATTTATATATACCCCTGTGGTAAAATGCCTGGTCATTGGAAGACAAAACGTTTTGGAGGGCAGTATGCAACTCATCAAAGATGGGGAAGTCTTATGCACGCAAATGATTGTCGATTGAAAGAAACAAGTGATAATCTGAAGGAGAGATATCTAGTGAGTAAGCAGGATGACATAAAAGCTCTCACCCAAGTTTTTCAATAGTGTTTCTGGTCAATGAAGCAGAGTGGGCAAGAGCATTATCTTGAAGAAACAGAACTCACTTTCTGTTGACCAGTGCTGCTTCCTTCTTTTTCAGTTCCTCATGCACACGTAGTTCACAGCACATTGTGGCAGTGATCGTCTGGCTGCGTTGCAGGAGTTCATAATAAACAACATCACATGCTGTCCACCATACACACAGCATAAGTTTACGTGGATGCAGAGCTGGCTTAGATGTGTGACAAATCGAGTCACTGGTGGACAACCAATGTCTAGAACATTTTAGGGTGCTGTACTGGACCCACTTCTCATTACATGTGAGTACCATATCCAAAAATGTTTCCTTGTCATAGCGAGACAGCAATGCAAGACAAGCTGAGACACGTTGGTGTTTGTTCACTGCAGACAATTCATGGGGGACCCACTTAGACAAGACAATTTGTAAGCCTTACCTATTACATGCAGATGTCTTTAAATGGTTTCATCAGTAACAGCAAATGACTGGACTGTTTCCTGGCATGTTTGGCTTCTGTACTGCTAAATAACAACTTTCAGGGCTTCTGTGTCAAGGCTAATGGGGCTACCACTCTGGGACTTGTCTTAAAGAAATTAATCTCAGTCTCTGAACTTTTAAAACCAATTTCGAGCTGTGCGTTGCTTCACAGCTTCTGCTTCGAATGCTGAGCAAATGTGACGAGTTGTTTCTGCAGCAGATGAACTGAGTTTAAATTGGTATAACAAACACCCAACGAATGGTGTTCACTGATACCGACCGACATTACAATTGCATGTCTTTCCACTACCAAACTGCTTACTCATCTCATTCATATTTGCAGGGCATCTTGGGATTTCAGCTGACGATATACTGCATGGTGGAGAATCCCATCTCTCCACAAATTCAGTCATTACAAGGTGTTTCTTTTGCTCTCTCGAAAAACAGCGAATACTTTTGTGCTTACCTGATATTAAGTAGGTGTTCCCAATGATTTGATACTTCGGTGTATTTTGAAACTCTTTTTCTTATATGAAACATGCTTATTAATTACTGACAAGTTTATCTGCAGTGGGCATGGGAACATTAAAACTGTGCCCTTGAAGACTGGAAAAAAGTCACCTCGCCTGATTAATCACTTTTTCAGTTAATACAGGCCAATGGATGGCCCAGAGTATAGCGTCATCAGCATACATCAGTGGATCCCAGCTACCCAGCATTAATTGTGCAAGCTGGTGAAAGTGGCGTAATGGCTGGGATTCTGTTTTCGTGGTGTGCATTGGGTTCCTTAATACCTCTGGAACAGCATTTGGAGCTTAACACCATGGCAGACCAGGCACCCCCATGCATGTGGATAATGTTTTTCGATGGAGAGGACTATGTTCAGCAGGATAAGGTGGCAAGCTACGAGGCACAGATCATCACAAAGTGTTTCCAAGAGCACAGCAGTGACTTCAAAGTGCAAAAACACCTTCCAATACTTAGTGGGCATTTGGCAATTGAAGGATGCTATTACATCTGCTTGGTTGAACATACCTGTGGAATGATATCAGTCCCTCATTGAATCCATACCGCATCATGTCAAGGCTGTTTTGAAGGCCAACGGCAGCCCAGCATGTTATTAATTAGGTGTTTTCAATGATCTTCTAATTCAGTGTGTTTTGAAAGTATTTTCGTTATATGAAATGTCTTTCCAATTCCATCAAAAAATCTGAAGTAGGCATAATCTTGAAATAGGACAAACCATGCAAGATCAACAAAAAATTGTTAAGCAAAATTAAAGAACTAAACTTTTAGCAAAACAAAACAAAAACAACAGGTGCATACAAAATTTCAATAAGAAACCAATACCATCAAATGCAAGCATACTATGTAGAAGAAGTCACCCTGTGGTGGTGCAGTGGTCTAAGTACTGGCTTCTGACCATTTGTTTTAGATGAGTCTGGGTTCAAATCTTGGTGAGGTATGGATGTGTCATTTCTCTTATGACACTGGCTCTCTCCCTTCCCTGGAACCAATGTCCCTAAATTTGACTGTTTATAGCCTATCAAGTTGCTCATGGTGGTCATTAAACCCCAAACAAACGAAAAAGTATATAGAAGCACAATATATGTTTATATATTAAAAGGAAGATTAAAACAAAATATTTCAAACTGGAAGAAAAGACAGCACTTATAAAATTCTCTAAAGAAAATCCACTCTGGCTGGATTTTAAAGATATGCAACATATATGCAGCCATAAAACAAAAAAATATTCAGCTTGCAAAGGCTGTAATGATAAAAAAAAATTCAAGAATAAAACCAGCAGTTACACAACCTTGTTTGACTCCTGCACCAATAGAAAACCATTTCGATAAAACACCATGCACTCGTACACATGTTTTACTACTAGTATGTGTGGCCTTCACACTATGAGTATTAAGCAGGTTTTGCAGTTATACAGTATTTAATTAAGACCATCCACAGAAGTATCCTATTTACTTGGTCATTAGCTTTTTCTGAATCTATGAAGGCTGCAAAAACTTTCTACCAACATATACTTTTCGATCATAATGCATAATGCAAAAATTTGGTTAGTGCAGCCCTTACCAGGCATAAAAGTACTCTGTACATCCCATACTTTCTCTGATGAAAACTACTTTGAAAATCCCACAGCTTCTCCTTGTACCTTATCACTAATGATCTTTCCAAACACTTTCCCTGGCACACTTAGCAAGCTAATACCACGATAGTTCTTGCATTCAGTCTGATCACTTTTTCCCTTATACATGTACAAGAGAACAATGATGGCATCTCTCCAATCCTGAGGGACCATTCCTAACTCCCAGCACAACTGGCAAATTTCAGTTATCCAGTCATTACAGAGATCACCATATTTTAATATCTCAGCAGTAATGTTATTTACTCCTGAAGCCCTACCATTTTGAACAGATTTTATAGCTTTACAAACCTCTTTCCTTGAGATCTCTTCTGTGCTTCCTTTTCTTACTGTAGTATCACCTACTTCTGCCTCAAAATCACCTTTGCTTTCATGTTGTAATAACTCACAGAAGTATTCACCCCATCTTTCACTTAACTCTTTAGGTTCCAGAATCATTTCTCCAATCCTATTCTTCGCATACAACTCAGAACTTTATTTCCCTGTATTTTTTCTGTCTTGTGTACTTCCAGTAGGTTTTCTTATCTTTCCTGAAAGTCAGTTCATGCTTTTTCACTTTATCCTATCTTTTGTGTTACTCTGATGAACCAGCGTTGCTGCTTCATGTTTCTCACAGCAATATTGTTCCCAGAAACTCTACCTTGCAATGTATCCTAATATTCTTCCTTCTATCTCTTTACTGCTTCTTTAATCTCATTTTATTTACTCTCCTAGAGTACAGGACTGTTGTGGTTCCTGATAACTCTAAAATTTTGATTTTGTTTGACAATATGATTGAACTATTATTCTTTGGATCTCTGTATGAAATTCACTTATCAAATTTTGTGCAAGTCCATCTACTTTGATGCAAGTCCATCTACTTTGATCCGTTCTTACTCATTTGATGCATGATTGCCCAGATTTCTTTTTTTTTTTATTCCTTACATTTTTCTCAGGGTAATCACATTGTTGAAAAAGTCATTTTAAATATTTAGTATGTATAGAAAATGAATAAATCTGCTGAAGAAATTGAATGAGAAGCTGTGCTGTCAGAGCTGTTCTTATGCATAATATCCCTAAAATTTCATGCTTCACACTTTGTAAATGTTGATTTAATTTAATTGTTGTGGCTACAGTAGCATCCTGCTTTATTTCTTCTTATTTAATAAAATCATAATTTTGGAAAGCATTCTTAATTTTTTTTTTGCTGTATGCATGCTCTCTCTCTCTCTCTCTCTCTCTCTCTCTCTCTCTCTCTCTCTCTCTCTCTCTCTCTCTCTCTCTCTCTCTCTCTCTCTCTCTCTCTCTCTCTCTCTCTCTCTCTCTCACACACACACACACACACACACACACACACACTTTGTTTAGGAAACCACTGAATTCAGTGTGATGATTATTATTTTCTATGTCTTTCTTTTGTGAATGTGATATTAGTTGCTGTTCAGTTACAGTCTTGATAATATACTATTAAACTTTTTTTCTTTTTCTAAAGGCATGGAGTATTTCTTACTTCGATGTTTGCAGAATGCAAAAGATTGTTGCCATACATGATGGACAGGTCTGTGTTACATTTTTCATACCTTTTTCTTCCCTTAATTTTCCATATTTTTGGTCTTGTAATTTTCTACTTTTATACCATTTAGAAGTTAAAAATGATGTTATTCTGTATTTCCATGTTAGCATTAATATGATATGTGCAGTGTATCATGAGTAATTATTTCTTCTGAGTGTAGCTGTCCAGGATAACGTGAAAAATGTCATTTTGTAGATACATATCGAACAAAGCATATTTTTTATTATTATGTGATAGATACTCATTACATTAAAAGAAACACACTTTCCAGAAAAGATCCCAGTGCAGAAGGATGAATGTTCATATCTCCACCCTTTTAAGGTGTACATCAAGTAATTTTGCTTCCTATACTTCCAATGGAAAAACTTTTGTACACATTTCCTTCACAATTAGTGTGTTCCCAAGGATGAAAATTTGAACATTGATTAAAATAACTTCATATTATAACTTGGTATACTTAATATTTTCTAAAACATAACCATAATTATATTAAAAATCAATAACTTTTCCTTTGGTGGTGTTGAAACCAGAAAAAAGATGGCACGACCTGTACTTTGATGACGTCAGTAGACAAACAAATGTTGGATTGCATGATTATGGTTATGTTTTAGAAAATATTAAGTATTCCAAGCTGTAAAATGAAGCTACTTTAATCGATGTTAAATTTTTCATCCTTAGGAACACATTAATTGCGAAGAAAATGTGTACAGAAGTTTTTCCATTGGAAGTATAGGAAGCAAAATTGCTTGACATCCACCTTAAATGTAGGATGGGATTGCTAAAGCAATTCAATAAAACTCAAGATTAATTATTTTGTCATCAAGTAATGGATGTGAGGGATATTTCTCTGTGCACCATTTTGCCAAGAGTACGTAATCATAAGTATTCTTTATATTTTATATAGTGTATTAGCTGTGAAATGATTGATGTTTTTGCACATGGCATTTAGAATTAAGTATCATACATAGTGAGGAGGCATTAATGGTGTGAATAGGCTTTTTTCTGTCACAGTAGGCTTTTGTGTTGGAAGGGCAGTATAATTTTACTTAGCAATTTAATTTCATATCCCAAATGCTCGTTGAGCTTGTATATGTACAATAATTCTTTTTTTTCTTTATATAATCTAGTGATTGCTGTTGGAATTACAAATGAAACAAATAAAAAAAAAGATAAACCATTTTCTTTTTCAGTGTTTGTGAATACGGAATGTTGATTTTACATGTATTAGTTAAATGATATGATTTTGATTGATAACACATTTTTGAAACTGAGATTATTGTATAATTAAACATGATCGTAATTTCACTAATATGCCTTTTACAGTTATGGGTTCTTCAATTTTGATCCCTTGAAAGATATGTAACTGATATTCCACTGCACATGTCTTAATTCATGTTTGGCAGATATTTTTAAAATCTGTGTTTTTATAAAGGGCCATAAAAATTTATTAAATGCACTAACATTCTTAAGTTACACACCAAAGAGCCAAAACATTACACTCACCTACCTAATATAATGTGCCGTCAAAAAAGCTCTTACCTGGCAAGGAGTGGATGCTACAAGATTTCTACAGGTGTTTTGTGGTATCTGATACCAAAACATTAACAGCAAATCTTTTAACTCTTGTATGTTATGTGGTTGAGCCACCACAGATTGGATTTGCTGTTCCAACACAAACCACAGATGCTCAATTGGATTGATCTCTGGAGAATTTGAAGATCAAAGCAATACCTGGAAGTCTTCCTCATGCTGTGCGAACCATTCTTGAACAATCCAGGCAGTGTGGTATGGCACAATATCCTGCTGAAAGAAGGTGCTACTAGAGGAAAATACCATTGCTATGATAGCACATAAGAGACCATAGTTTCCTGTACATGAATGATTGGACCCAGGGTTTACCAGCAGAACAGTGCCCAAAGAGCCTTACACTTCCTCCACTAGCTTGTTTTCATCCCACAGTGCATCCTGGCGCCAACACTTACCCAGGTAAACAGCATGTACGTACCTGGTTGCCCACATGGTGCAACAGAAAACAAGATTGATCAGAGCAGACAACCTTCTTTCAATCATTCAAGGTCCAGTTTGGATGCTTGTGTGCCCATTGTAGAATTTTTTTATGGTGAACTGAGGCTAGCACGGGCACTCAGAGTGACGTGTAGCTCCGCAGCCCCATTTTTCAGCAGGGTTTGATGTACTGTGTGTTGTGACACATTACCTCCATCACCAGTATTCAAATGATAAGTGAGTTGCACCACAGTATCCCTTTCTTTGGCTCATCCGTATGGAATAGCTTTCACACACTTCTATCATTGTTGAGCCAGGGTCAGTCCTCACCTTGCTTGCAGGTTCATAGGTTTTGCCCTCCTTGGACCACTTTTTAAAGTTACTAACCATGGCTGACCGTGAGCACCCTCTAATCCTTGCCATGTCGGAAATTCTCTGACCCAGTCACGTGGCCATCACAATTTGGCCTTTGTCAAACTCGCTTAAGCCTGCTGCCTTTACCATCTAAAGAACAAGAATAACATTTATTAACAGCTCAGTATCAGGTGTTATTTATACCATTTCATAACCTTCACACACCCATTGTTTACCGGAAGTTGCTTCAATTTGCATAAACATGCTGTAGTCATTATGTTTTTGGTTCATCAGTGTATGTTCTTCTAGTAAGATGTAGCAGATTTTTGGAAAAATAACTTATATCACATTTCTTTCATGAAGCTGTTGTCCACTTGCATTAAATTTGCTTTAGAGTCAGCATCCATGTTATGGCTAACTTGATAAGTCAACAAACTTCCAAACTTAATGAAAGGTTTTGCTCAAGAAGGACATGCTCTTGGCCTCCAGTTGATAGATACTTCATCCGAGTTGCAGAAGTCATTGACACTCAGATTCAAACAGTTTTTTAGGATTATCCATGAAACACCATAGCACATGTTGAAGTTGTAAGCAAGTCATACAGTAAAACTGTCTTAAAGTGCCCATGTGATGACTAACTTGATTGGTCTAACTTCTAAATTTGTCGAAAGGTTTTTCTTGAGTACACACTCCTGGCCGGCAGTTGGTAGATACTACATCTGAGTTACAGAAGTCATAGAGACTAAGGTTCAAACAGTTTCTTAGGTTTGTCTATGAAACACCATAGCACAGGTAGAAGATGTGACCAATTGAAAAAGTGAAATGGTGTTAAAAAACAACACACATCAACTAACAGTTTCAATTAAATCAAATTTGCAGTTTATAATTCACTTCAATCTGTTTCAGTGGCTGCTTGTACCATCATCAGGTAGTTGAGCTTATGAATATAATTATGCTAGTCATTCGTAGCTGTTTGAACAAGTACTGGTTGTTTTGTACTTGAATAGTAAACCCTTGCTTATAAAAAATCCAATTTCTGCAATCATGACAAAATAAACTTACACATTTGTGCCACACAACAGGAAAACTGTACATCAGAAAATCCAAAAATGTGTGGATAACCTTGCTCATGGATATGACAAGGAATCTTTAGAATCCATCTCCATAAAACAGAGGTGTTGCAATGAATATGAATACAGACTTATGATACTTTGTTTGAACATTTTGCACCTGAAAAAGTGACAAATACGTGAAAGAATCTTGGTCATATTATGCCTATATGATCCATAAGGACTTACCTAAATTCCATGTCATAGAAATAGGAATATTGCAATAAAATGTGCAGTTGTTAGTGAAGAAATTTCACATAAAAAATGTGTGGAAAATTTTGGTTCCTGCTTGTACTTCTCAGTCCAAAAGGAATTGTTTGTATTCATGTTCTGGAAAATAAGATTTCACAAAAAAAAAAAAAAAAAAAATACAAATTTGTACTTATATATCACCTTCCAGAAAGGTTTTGGATCTGGAAAAATAAAAATAAAAATAAAAATATGTGAATAATCTTAGCCTTAGTTACATGTGTCTAATGTAAAAAACAAAAGTTCCAATCTGACTTCTAGAGGTAGAGATTCCTCATCCACAGATTGATATTTGCTCATGGCGCACATAAGGATGTCAAATGATGTGCTAAAAATGACACCAAAATTTCCCATAATGATATTTCCAGAAGAATGTCTCTCTGGTTTTAATTTCAGCAAAAAAGAAATCAAAAAAATTTTAAACTTTAAAAACATGCTTAAGCTAGATTAAAAATGTTTAAATAAGGATAGTCCCGGAGTGAGCTTTTCTTTTCTGGAAAGGCGAGACTTAAAATTAAGCCCCTTATAGTTCAGTAGTTTCCCACTTCAAGTAGTATGCAGCTTTTACTTCCTCATACCTTCATGATAGGAAAGTATTATGATATTTCAAAAATCTCACTTTCAGTTTTTGACATAATTTAATGAAAAACGTGAAAACTGGGTATATACGTAAAAGCAAATGGTTGTAAATATTAAGTAAAAGTTACATGAATGCCAACAACACCGCACTCTCCAGAAATTTGGAATTGAAAACAAACCAGCATGGAATGATTGAGTATTAGGTAGTGAACACAACAACAGGAAGATGTTTTCAGAGTAGGGCTTGGGAAAACATTGAAGTTTAGCTCTTCAAGGGAGCTTTCTGTGACAGAGCCCAAATGACTAATTAGCTCTCTGTGATGTGTTCAGAGAGGTCAGGAGGTTAGGCATATCCGAATATTATTTTATATGCCTACATCCACTGCTTCTGACAATTACTTTCATTCTTAGGAGTGGTTAACACCCATAGTATAGGCAGAGTTGTATAAAAATAAAATGTATCTGCGTACACAACCATTGAAACAGAAAACTTGCTGCAAACCCGCGAATCATGATAACAATAGAATAAGATAATTTAAAGAAAAATTATTAGAACATTACAGATTCCAGAGAGGACAAAAGTACATTACTACTGAATGCACAGAAATATGTGTAAAATGAACCTTAAGGCCAAAACTTAAAAATATTGGACTAGTAACCTCATAAAAACAAGAGACTAATTAAAGAAAGTTTTTATATCTAGAAAAGCAGTTCTGTTAATGAACTTTCAAAAATTATAAATAGCATTTTCAACAACTTAATTCAAAAATAGTAGACTTATAAAATACATAAGGAAAATATTTTAATTTAATAACTGGCAACTGCAAGAGGAACCTGGCAATAGAATTTAAAGTCTTTCTGTGTAAATGAAACTTTTGTTACAGTTTCTATATATTGAGAACAGGCCTTGATAAAATCAAGAGGCCAGAAAAGGTCTGTAAAAACAAAAGAACTCACTATCGGAAGATGTGAAAAATAGTTAAACATTCTTACGCTGAGATAGAAGTAAATATATTAATCTGAGTAAAGCCTTGAAGTAAGTGTTTTAATTGCTGTAAAGACCATTTTTATTTTTTTAATGTACAAGCAAAAACTGCTAATAATTTGGAAAATATCCACGTACAGCGTACGTCTATATTCTGCGACTCTGAGTATAGGTTGCTCTGATTAGCTGCTCTGAAACTGTATGCTACTAACTAAAGTCTTTAAAGAAATATTGAAATGTATAAGTTTCTGTTTCAGGTATAGTTTTATGTAAATTTATTCATACTTTGTATTTTTCTATTTTTTGCGCCCCTCAGAGCACGAATTTACATCCCAGGTCTGACCATTCTGTGAGGGCAACTGCCCTTCGTGCCCTCTGATTAGCTACGGCCCGAATAAGGAAACTTCTGAATTATAACTTCAGTCTTTTTCAACCAAAGAAAGGAAAGACAATGGTAAGTGGTTGCCAGACCCCCCCCCACCCCCAATGTTGTATTCTGTATTTTTTTTAAAACTGATTTACGTAATGATGGAATACAAAATAGAGAATCAAAATTACAGATTTTGGGGAAGTGAGAAAAATTTCTAAACTTTCTTGATGACAAAGTGAAAATGATTGAGAAGAATGGGGCAGTGCTTTTGGTGTCAGCCCACAGAGGTCCAGCAGAAGTAGGGATCCCAGACGTCCCATAAAATACGGGATTGTCTCATTTTTGGCTAATGCGTCCCGTTGTGTAGAGAAAACTCTTTGGGACAGCTTTTTGTTCTGTATTTTAGAGTTCAAGACTGAAAAACAAAATCAATGAGTTACAATTTCTATTCTTTTACAAACATATTTTTTAACCTGCACGCCAAGCTTCCCCTAAGCTGACTGTTATCTCCCGCGTCCAATGGCAGATTGATATCGGGGGAGGGGAGGGCACGTAAGCTTGACACCTGGTGGATGCAGTCAGTAATCTAACCGCAGCGGAACAGTCCTGCTTGGCCCACGCCATTTTAGTAGCTTGCTCTGAGAGGAACAGGTTGGTGCTTGCAGAGTATTAATTACTGTATGTGGCTGCTGTTAAAAATGTATGGTTTTTCAATTCTTCTGTGGCCCTGTTGAACGTTGAAAATGCCAAAAAGGAAGTGTGATTTTACAGACGCTTTAAAAAATGAATTTCCATTTTTTTTTTTAAATCTACTAAATTGGGCGAGACAGATAAAGTGGAGTGTACGGTTTGTGGTGGCTTGTTTAGCCACCACAAACCGTACACTGTACGCCGTTTTGCAGGAGTGAGCAAGACTGATTCATTAATAAGAATAGTTAGAATCATTTTGCAAGACTGGCATATGTGATGGATGCGCAATGCACATACTAAACTTTCACCCTCAGTCATAAGTGTCCCGCATTTTTTTCCAATGTATCTGGGATCCCTAAGCACAAGTGTCCTCTTAAAGTTAATAATGGCGAATGAAGTGTCAGAATTTCCATTAGGGACAAAGTTTTTGTGCTCCACTAATTGGCTGTTGATGCTGTTGTAAGTGCTTCTGATGTAACCTTTTTTCCACCAGATTTTGAGATTGAGATGAGGTAAACTCCAGGAAGATTGAAGGAGGTTATTTTATGTCTGTCTCCCGGAATTTTTTAATTTGATGATCGAAGGATTGGAGTTGGTGGCTAAATGATATCCAGAGTTTTTGAAAATTCATTTGGCATGCTTAGGGATAGATCCCCAAAGAGCTCCAGATTTTCAGTGTGGCTTTGTTGAAGATTTTTGACGTTACAGATCTGGCAACCACTAACCATCTTTTCTTAGGTTGAAAAAGACTGAAGTTATCAGTTGTAAGCTTCCTCATGTAAACACTTTTTACACAACTTAAACATGTTTTTTGAAGTTTAAATACTTGTTAATTTATAGTTACATGCTTATGTCTAAATTTATCATGTTGCAAAAAAATCTCCATCTTTACATGTCTTCACATTACTCTAACTCACAGTGTATGATGGTCATGTGATACAACTTCCGGTACTATTAACAGTTATGAAAATGGATCGTTAATGTCGCAGCTTGCCAGGGGGCATGCAGGAGTTGTAGGCCAATCATTTACTCTAATCATCATAGGAATATACAGTGTTTATGATTTCATCAGTGCTAAATCTGTATTTATCGCTAGTATTTTTTATTACTGTATATACTTGCTTACAAGCCGATCTCGTGTATAAGCCTACCCCCCAACTTCAGCAGCTAAAAAATTTTAAAGCCAATCTTAAATGTCAAGATTTTGGGAAACTTATTTATTACTATCAAATATGAACATTTCTGAGATTAAAATTCTTCAAAGTATGATTCACTATCAGAGTTTCCATATAATTCCTGTAATAAATCCACTTCCATTGTGCTTGCATCGTTAATATAAACATTGTCACCAAATTCATCATCATTCCTGTTGTCTCCACCTGAATCATAAATCAGATCATCTTCCGTTCCATCCATGACATTACTTACACTGCATTTTTCGAAAGATTTATTACCATTTCTGGTAGAATTACCTCCCACATTTCTTTCACCCGCGAAATAACAAGGCCAATGTTGGTCTATTTCAAGTTACCACTTTTTGTTGTTTCCACATCTGTTGATGAGATCCATTCAATCCATTTCTGTTAAAGTTTGTCTTTGAAAGGCTTTATCAAATTAACATCAAGGGCTGCAATGTTAAACCACTAGGTATTGCTACTAGTGTACTGTTAGTTTCCTTTGCCCCTTTTTTAACATGTTCAGTTTTATGTGCTGTAAAAGGCATCCCACATGAGTGGTTGCTCTCCTCTTCAACATCCATTGTGGAACTCCGGGCGACGTCGTGATCCTTCGGATGCAGTGATGGTACGCCATCTAAGCACATCAGCGTCACATCCCAAGAACCCCAATTACGCTGTCTCGTCCCCGCGTGACGTCTTAATACCTTTATTTATTTATTTATTTACACTTAAAAAAAATACAATTATACATGCAATACATTACAAATACATTTACATTTGACATTTAAAGGAGATAAATATGATCGATCTACACAAATAGTGTACAATATCTTTAATATTTAGAGTCCATTTTGGCTTGAAAGTACTTCCGGTGTTGTTCTTTGCACCTGTGTAGTGTCCTGGGTAGTGTGGATTACTCTGGCAGCAGAAAACGCCATCATGCAGGCTGGATTTCATTTGTTCAATCAGTGAAGTGAACACAGTGTTGTTTGTTAGAAATTTACACAGGGATGCCTCCTCGAGTTTTAAAAGCATCGCCGTAATATCTGCGGCATACATTGGGGCAATTTTGTGGGAAACCGGGAACACTCTTTTGGCTATTTGTTGCTTTATTTGGTCTTCTTCCGAGGCTGATCTGCTTCATTCTCTGTCGGGGTCTAATAGGCGTTCAATGTCCCCAATTAGATTGTGTCCCAATACACATATCTGTTGTTGAGTCTGGGATGAGTTTGCAGTTCCTGCTGTGTGGATTGTTGATTGTAGTTTGGTGCTGCCGGGATTATTATCACATCTGGTTCTACAGGTGAGGTGATGCAGCACACAGTCCCATAGGGGAAATTAAATAAGGTGATTCTTTCATGTTTGGAAGCAAGAAATTCCATGGTCTCAATTTTTTAGTAACCCGCATATAAGCCCCCCCCCCCATCCCCAACTTTGAAAGCAGGACTTCTTCCAAAAATGTTCGGCTTATGTATATACAATAATTACTTTGTGTAGTTGTGTGGTATTGAAATTCCATAAACATTGAAGTTTCTCTACAGGAGTTAAAGAACATCAGCTCTTTTTTATTTAGAAGGAGACTAAAATTTATAGTGCAGCTGTGTGTTGGACCAGGATCAGTTCAATTCTTACAGTTTTGATATGGGATGAAAGCCTTTTGTATCAAACTATCAGACAGGTTATTCGACATGTAAAGAATGTGTATCAACTTTTAAAGCCTCAACTGGTGTAAAACGATCACTAATTTATCCTTTGTTATCAACAGAACTCTGGCAGTTCAAGTTGTTTACATTATAAGTGTGCATCATTTTATATGTATAAATTGCCGTGCCTACAAAACAATAGCAATCACGCATAGATAAATGGCTCAGTTTTCTTTTCTAGTAAAAAATAAAGCTATTTTATGCTGGAAAAAACTAGTGACTGCTGCTTTAAACTTGAAATGAAATTATTCTGCATAAAGGTGTGGAAGCATGACATACAAATGCATGCCTACCAACCTATACAATTATTATCAAACATAAATATGCATATATATCCTTATGATTGATGACATCCCACTTTGCAGGCACAAAAGTACATGTTTACGAAGTGTTTCAGGTTTTGTGTTTATAATTCCAAGCAAGATGGCATTTTTTTAAAAACGAATAATTCTGCCCTTTCTTCCCATAAGAAAGGACAGGTTGTGTCAAGTCATCGGCCCACATGTTGGTTGTGCCATCTAGTGACAAGTGACATTAACGAATGATTTTTGCTTCCAGAGTTGTACCACCTGATTACCATGCACCACACTCCAAATTAACAGAATTGTGATTACTGTATAATGTCACCATGGCTGTTTAATATATTTATGGATGCGCTTATGCATGATGCCAAAATAGATAATAGTGGTTTATGCCTTGGTGATATTCATGTGTGCAGATTGCTGTATGCTGATGACACCTGTTGGCAGAGAGCAAAAGTTAGTTGCAGAGTATGTTGTCCCGGATGTACGAAGTTTGCATAAATTCAAACTGAGTATAAATAAGGGAAAAACCAAAGTTATGGTTTTTGAGAGAGCAACTGGTAGCACTGAATGTAATGTTAAGTCTAAATGGCACAGTGATTGACCAGATGAATGAGTTTGTATTTAGGACGTATGTTTGACAGAGAGAGCAAATTGGATGGTGAAATTAGTAGGCGAGTGAATTCTTTATTGAAAGTAATGGCTGCTTTGGGAGGTTTTCACAGGAATGATGGGTTCTCAAGAGAGTCCCGCATGGCTGTGTATGAAAGTGTAATTGTTCCTACTCTGATGTATGGTAGTGAAACCTGGGTACTACAGAAGAAACATAGAAGTTGTTTGTGTGCTGGAGAAATGCGTTACTTACGGGGGGTTGTGGCAAGACATGGTCTGATTGTGTGAGGGATGAAGATGTGTTGCAGTTGTGTGATGTGAAGCAAAATGTTGTTAGCAAGGTGGAGACCAATATGCTTCAGTGGTTTGGCCATGTTGAAAGAATGAGTGATGGGTTTGGCCATGTTGAAAGAATGAGTGATGAGATGCTTACTAAGAAAATCTTTTTAGCCCAAGTGGCAGGAAGGAAAGGCAGAGGAAGGCCAAGGAAGACATGGATGAATCAGATTCAGGAGTGTCTGCATGAGAAAAAGATTATGAGTATGAAGTATAAAAGATTTTGTGTGCGACGTGTAATGGATATCAGTGAAGCTCGAGTTGTATGTCAAAATCGCTGTAAATGGAGAAGTTTGATACAACAACAGTAGTAAGTAAAAATATCTGGTGGTTTGTATTTCTCTTTGGAGCTAACCTCTGAATCTTGGAGCACAGCTTGGTGATATGCAATGTAATGTAATGTGATTCTGCATAAATCATGAAATATCTGTGTAATGATGTCTTTCCCTGTGGTAATGCATTGCTACTGGTAAAGAAAGTCCTGTGGTATACCTTCAGCACATGCAGCACACTAGTGTAATTTGAATTTACTGTTACATGCCCTTTTAGTATGCTTCAGTTATATGTTATTTTTGGTTATACCTCTTGTTAAGAATTGTACACCTGAGTGCATTATTAGTGTAGCTGTAATTATTTTTGCAGATTTAAAGCCAAGGGAGGAAAAATTGTCAAGAAAAGAATTTACAAATTAACAGAGGTATTGCTTTCTTATAAGTTTTTGTTACATTGTTGAGTGATTAATTTGAGTTTAAACGTATGTTGCTGACAATATTAATCAGTATTTTATTGCTATAAAGCACAGGTCTAACTTTTATATTTTGTAGTTTTATTTTCATTTAAATTTTATTTTAATTTTACGGAGCATTACTGGGATGACTTTTTATGTATTATCATTGGTTAAATTTTCAAGTTGAACTTCAACCTGTTTTCAGAAATGACTCAAGAGAGTAGGTTTTGTTTTTGTTGGTATGGATTCATACTTGTTACAAAAAGTGATTCAGTTACAAGGATTTTCTTTATTTATTACATGTTTCATCTTAATTTCATAAGTGTTTTTGTATTAGTTTTGGGATTTTTTTTTTTTTTTTGTAATTTTGCGTTATTCTTTGACATTTCTCATAACTGACTTTCGTAGCTCACATTTGAAAATTTTTGATTGTCTTTGTCTGAATAATTCTGGTAGTACTTTCCATTTTCTAATCCTTATGTAGTGACTATGCAGTGGTTATCACAATGAGCCACATGCAAAATCAAAAGTGGGAAAATTGATTTTGTGCTTAAATCATACATATTCTGTAAGGATACCAGTAAATGTGAAAACAGTTTGTAAGTGCCTGAATGCATTTATTTAAAAAGTATTTCTTTGCTCAAGTATGATAACTGTAGAAGTTATTTTTATTTATTTATTTATTTATTTATTTTATTTTATTCTTTTCATGAGCAAAGGCTGTTTTATGTCTCCAAACTATGTTTGATTAATTTAAAACATTTGAAATTAACACCCCATGAATAGATCTGTGTTGCTCACCTTAATTGGGATACTATGTGACCCATATCCATGAAGTATGCTGCATTATTATTGGATAACTAGGTGAAAGCCCGTCAATAAAGACAGAAAAACATAAGATATATAGAGTAATTTTTAATAACCAGATATTCTTTGTGTGATGTCCAAATGAGAAAGTATATTTCATGAACATTACAACAATGAAAAAAGAAAAGTATATTGGTGGAGGCAGGGATTTAACAATTAAAGCAGAAAAGTGCTCTTTCCACTGTTCCACCAAAGTGGGACAAACTCTCAGACAAAGGAAATTATATTGTTTGTGATATTCTGAATGATTTCTTCTTTTTCTGATATATAATTAAATTTCCTTTTCAGAACACTGTAGATACCTGTGTGTAATGTGTTAAACCTGTTTTCTTTTTCTTTGTTTGACAGTTGATTGGCTCGTATGATGTTGTGATTAATTGTCCTGGAGTTGAAGCTGCCAATTTAGCTGGTGATTCTAAAGTGCAACCTATCAGAGGACAGGTTATTAGGGTAAGATTAGTATTTATATTGATTATCTTCCTTGCAGGAAATTATAAATATTTAAAAGTGATTTTGTCTGATAAATATTTTTGGTTGAATATCAGTATTATGTATAAGTCAACAGAACATCCCCTCCCCTTTTTTGCATTTCCTTGATAGATATATACCACCCATAGAAATCATGAATTCATAATTTTATTTAACTGTATTATTCTTCATGGGAATGATTTCGCTTTTACAGTGCTGAGTAAATTTGAACACATTATATGTCTTCAGAACCAAATACAGAGTATCTTCTCATTAAAAGTTATCAGTAATTATGATTGAGTTGTAGTTTCTAAAAAAAATAGCTTCCTTTTGTATCATACTTTACTGCATCCTTTTATGTCACACTGTATCATGTACTTTTGTGTTATACTATACTGTCTTGTTTTGTGGCATGCTCTACTGCCTCCTTCTGTTTGTTGTGTCTCATTTTCATACTATCTTGTGTTTGTATTAAATCCCTTTAATTCTAGACAAAGATGTTAAAAGAGGGTTAAAATATAGAGAACAGTAAAGTCATGCTTTTATTTTCAAATATTAAAATATTCTATTAAAATTATTGTTACATCACTGGTGGTGCAGTTGGGTTCAACCTTTGAATCAGAGCAATAAAGAAGATAGTGTGAATGTAAAAATTTCCTCCAGAGAAAATTAAATCAAAAAATTACAGCAGCACTTCATCACTAAAATGTAAGTTGGACATCAGAAGATACTGCACAATCATGTTAAATAGAGTGAAATAGCATCTATGTAAATCAGTAGTCTCACTATCTATAGTTACTGAGTTTGGGCAGAAAACAATTTCTTTGGTACTACAGACAATAATTGGGCTTTGCAAATCCTTCCTTTAAAATGTAAATATCTCCGTTGTTTCCAACATAATTATCTGCTTACCTTTTGCCATATATACTTTGCATATGGCAAAAGTTTTTACCACTTATGCATCTGAATTTCCACACACACACACACACACACACACACACACACACACACACACACACACACACACACACACACACTTATTCCAAACCTGCTCATAACAAAAACACAAGTGTCTCTTCTGACTGTCACAAGAACACTGCTTTTGAACCTGTTACTTTCTTTTTAGCTGCAACCACAATGTCATCACTCAGCTCCCATGACATTAGAAAGGCTTTTATGGATTCACTTATAAAAGTATAAACAACATTTGCTGATTGCAAAGTTTCTCACAGTAAGAGAAAAACATTAGTGGTAACACTCACTCTTGTCACAGCTATAAAGCTTGGCTTCTAATGACACATTGTTTATTAAGAATCTACCATAGCACTTAAGGTGGACACCTAGTAATTTTGCTCCCTATACCTCCAATGGAAAAATTTGGACCCTATTTCCTCAGCAAAGAAAGATTTCCCATACATCAAAATTGGCCCGCTGATGAAAAACAAAAACAAAAAAACCCTCCTAACTTAGATTAATTGGTGCTTTTTGCAAAAAAGCTTTCCTGAACTATATTAAAAAATCAATAACTTTACTTTGATGTAGTTATGATACTTGTTTACAGGTGACACCACTGTTCCTTTTCACTTCATCAAAGTAAAGTTATTGATTTTTAATATAGCTCAGGAAAGATGTTTGCAATGAACACCAATTGTTTAGGCTGTTTTGTAATCGGTGGGCCAATTTTGTTATTTAAAAAATCTTTCTTTGCCAAGGAAATAGGGTTAAAAATTTTTCCATTTGAAGTATAAGGAGCAATATCACTAAACATCCACCTTAAGATGACTTCTCAAATCTTTTCACACTTAGCAGTAAAAAGGAATTAATTAATTAAGCCCTGTAACACTATATTTGTATTAATGTAATTTCCATAAAAAAATTTTGGTGGCCATAGTGCTGTCATTTCATCCTTCTAAACCTCAAAACTTCCATTTGGTATTTATGCTGAAGTAGTCAGATAAAACTTGACTTGTTTGACCGTACACTCAAAATAATGAGTGTCATATGATAAATTGTGTAATATACAGTGCCTCTTTAGCTGATGTACTGTGGTCGTGATTCAGTACATTAAAGTAGTGCCTCAGATATACATTAAGCAGAGCCAGCAAATTCATATCTCACTGCTTGTTGTTCAGTGTGCTGTCCTTGTAAGTTCTACTATAATATAAATATAAGGATGTGTTGGGGACTTCTGTTTCCTGGGATCCATGATTGGGCATACAGGAGATTGCGGATTTGAGATCAAACAGCAAATTGCACTAGGTCGTAGCACAATGCTGAACTTAAACCAAATGTGAAGGAGCAGAGACATCAATCTCACCACCAAATGCAGACTGGTTGTTTCCGATAGGAACTTATGGGTGTGAAGCTGGATCCCGAAAAAAGCTGACCACACACAGTAAAATTGATGTATTTGATCTTTGGTGCTGGTGATTGTTGAGGACACCATGGACAAGCAAGGGTTACCAACAAAGAAGTTCTAGAAAAGATCGTTACAGATACCATGGACAACAATGGTTACTAACAAAAGAGGCTCTAGAGAAGGTTGTTAAAGATACCATGAACATCAAGGGTTATTAACAAAGAGGTTCTAGATAACATTGTTAAGGATAGCATGGACAGCAAGGATTACCAACAAAAGAGGTTCTAGAGAAGATCATTAAGAATACCATGGACAAGCAAGAGTTACCAACAAAGAGGTTCTAGAGAAGATTGTTAAGAATACCATGGGCAGCAAGAGTTACCAACAAAGAGGTTCTAGAGAAGATCATTAAGGATACCATGGACAGCAAGGATAACCAACAAAGAGGTTCTAGAGAAAATTGTTAAGGATACCATGGACAGCAAGGGTTACCAACAGAGATTCTAAAGAAGATTTTTGAGGATACCATGGACAGCAAGGGTTACCAACAAAGAGGTTTTTTAGAAAAGATTAAGGATCCCATGGACAAGCAAGTGTTACCAATAAAGAGGTTCTAGAGAAGATTGTTGAAGATACCCTGGACAGCAAGGGTTAGCAACACAAAAAGAGGTTCTAGAGAAGATTGTTAAGGATATCATGGATAGCAAGGGTTACAAACAAAGAGGTTCTAGAGAAGGTTGTTAAAGATACCATGAACATCAAGGGTTATTAACAAAGAGGTCTAGATAACATTGTTAAGGAGACCATGGAGAGCAAGGATTACCAACAAAAGAAGTTCTAGAGAATATCATTAAGGATACCATGGACAGCAAGGGTTACTAACAAAGAGATTCTAAAGAAGATTTTTGAGGATACCATGGACAGCAAGGGTTACCGACAAAGAGGTTTTAGAAAAAGATTAAGGATACCATGAACAAGAAAGTGTTACCAACAAAGAGGTTCTAGAGAAAATTGTTGAGGATACCATGGACAGCAAGGGTTAGCAACACAAAAATGGGTTCTAGAGAAGATTGTTAAGGATACCATGGATAGCAAAGGTTACCAACAAAGAGGTTCTAGAGAAGGTTGTTAAATATACCGTGGCTGCAAGGGTTACCAACATAAAGAGGTTCTAGAGTGCATTAAACCAGGAATGTCACTTCAGGGAAATATTACCAGACTACGGCTCACTTACTTTGGTCAAGTGATGTGATTAGACTCATCAGAGAATGAAATGATGCTTGGAATGGTGGAGGGAACAAGAAGATGAGGACGACAAAGAGTATGTTGGCTGGATACAATCAAAATAAATGCTAGACTGGGCGGGGAACAGCTGAGGGAGGGAATCCAGGATCACGAGGCATCGAGGGCCGCAGCATATAGAATTGCTAAGAGTCAGATTCGAGTGAATGGATAACATCATTGTCATTAATTTATATATGAAAAAAATTACTTTATTTCTTTAGGCAATTGCCAAAAGTTAAAAACAACAACAATTCTGTTGGGTTTTGTTTCTGTTTAAGTACTTGAGTTAATTTTGTGTGAATGTCCTTAATGTATTTAAGCAGATAATAAATGTGAATTGTCAATATTAGTTTTTCCTGAAGATAAACTTCATGCATTACATACAGGTATAACTCCATTTTTTATATATTTCCCAGGTAAGAGCCCCTTGGATAAAGCATGCAGTCACAGCAGGTGACTTTTATATTCTACCAAAGTAAGTGTGTCACACAAAATCTTTATGGGTGCAGCAGTAATATGTATTTGATCTGTGGAAGTCAGTGAAGGTATATGTAAGTCTTTGCAGTGCATGAACACAACATGATGAACTACTCTAGCAACATTGAATTATATTTGTAAGAGGAAGGTTTCTCTAGAAATTTCTGTTAGAGATGTTCCTCATCTCCTTCAACACATCTAAGAAAAAACAAATTCTTGATACAAGAATGCTCATTCTTTGTACTCAAAATTTAAGATTGTTGTGAAATTATGGCATTGTTTTGTTTTCTTGATAACTATTTATATGTAATCATTAAAATTTATCAGCTTTGTTTACCGTAGATTCTGGTTAATTGGGTAATCAATTAATTGGGACCACCATTTATTTGGGATAATTCTTGAAGAACATCCCAAATTAGCTCTTTGGGGTAAAGCTTTGCATAGTTAGGCAGCTGCTTAATTGGACACCAAAGTGTTCTATCCCTGATGTGACTCAGTTAACTGGAATCTACTGCATAGAAAACTGAATTAGCTGTTAAATCAAAAATTGGAAAAACATTTCAAGATTAGACCCCTCATGGTAGTCTATAATAGCAGAAATTAAATGAAGAGATTGAATTTCTACTAGAATTAGTGATATTGATACTGATGCCATTTATCTTTATGCTTTCCAGGCCTTCTCTTAATTTCTGCTTTAAATATTGCAATTGATGCTTAATGACATTATTACAAGTCTCATTTTGCAATGAATCTCTGCTAAAAGTGTTATGTCTATTATAGTTTTATTTCGAAGGAGTTGTGTTCATGGCATGTATATTGATCATGCCAGTCTTGACTCACAAAGTAGAACTCACTTATGATGAGCCTGTATTTAGTGAGATCTTGGATTTAATGAGAAAAACAGAAACTTTTGTTTGGTATAATGTTAATTCAAAGCTAATTTGATCGTTTTTAATGATCTAAATTTAATGCAAGTCCCCAAATTTAACAAGGCAGAGAAAATCTGCTGCACACTGTTCTGGAATGGAGGAATAGAAATGGTGGCATACAGGATGGAATAGCAACAGCACCAGGAATCCTTGTCTGCTAGTGGAAGAATGCCGATTAAAAAGCAGTGTGTGTGTGTGTGGGGGGGGGGGTCATCAAATGCAGAGGTGTAACTAGGCATTTCTGCACCCTGGGCAAACTACAAATATTGCGCCCCTTCCCCAATGTCATTAAGACAGAAAAGCTTTTGCGCCTGGTGCTTGAAATATTATAATCATGTTTGTTTCATGAGTTTTCAAAGAAGTAAAACTGGCCTTGTGTGTTAATTACGCACAAATTTGCCTTGTTTAGTATTCACACGCATATGCACCTGCAGTTTTTCAAAATAACTAACACTAGCCACCGGAGTTGCTTCACCCTGAATTTTATACTATCTTTTTTTCCATCATATTCTCTTGTAGTTAATTGATAACTAATAATTAATCATTAATACTCTTAATTGTGCAATAGATCTTAAGAACCTGTTATTTTTTTGGCAGATTAGCGGCAGGGCCGGATTAAGGGCGGCTCTACAGGGGCTATAGTCTTGGGGCCCACCATGATTAAAGGCCCAGGAGGCATGCCTGAGCAAATTACAGATAGATAGATGGAGAGAGAGAGAGAGAGAGAGAGAGAGTTTCGTGTTTTAATGGATTTCAGTAATGATTCTTAGTTATAAGTTTTTTTGGGGCCCACTCAGATGTCTTAGCCTAATGTCTTAATCCGGCCCTGATTAGCGGAAGAACTTTGCAAAGTTACTGCTACCCTCATTGCCATTTTCATTGTTGTTCAACAACCTAACTCTTAAATATTTTTTAAATAGGGTATTATGGAATTAGGTGTCAATTCTTATCCCAAACAGGAACTGCATTTTACCCTCTTTAATTGCGTCAAAAAAAAAAAAAAAAAAAAAAGGGAGGAAATGGGAGGCAACACTCAGCCGAAGGGTTTCATACATTTCCCTTACCCTTACTTACATGACTTTTTTTGCATTTTACAGCCCATTTAGGGCTGTAAAATGCAAAAGACGAAGAAAGCAATGAGATTCCTAACTGCTTCGGAGTTCAGACCTTTGGTATCACATTAAATGGACCAAATGCAGCTGTAGAACAGTAATGAACAAATTGCTTCCAGAGAACCTTCAACAATGTAAACAACATCCTTACGTTACTACAAAAAACAACCGTGCTTTATTTCTGATTGTGAGCAAATTACATCTCTTAAGACATTTTGAGGAAGAAACGTGCATTTTAGGCTGCCAAGCTACCAAAACTGGCCAAAGATATTATAGGCAAATCTGTAAATGTGCAAACGACAAAGTATAGCAATTAGTGCAAAAGTTCCAATTCCAATACGATTTTACGCAGTGATTTTTGCACTCTCCCTTGAGCTGCGCCCGGGGCAGCTGTCCCGCCTTCCCTGCCCTGCCCTGCTTATGCCTCTGATAAAATGTTTAACAAGTTAGTTGTGCAAGGGACTTTCTCTGCCATCAATGTCTTGCATGTATGACACCAGCTACTTATTCCTAAGCAAAAAGAGGATGAGTGGGGCTCACGTACATGTAAGTCGATTTCTGGGTGACAATTGCTGAGACAGATAGGACTGTAATGGAATAGGGATGTCGCCGAAGTGAAAACAGGATATAAAAATTCCTGGAATTGTGCCCATTTTCCCCTTCATTCTGCAAGTGAGCATTGCATTTGGAGGATCAGTGCTGCTTTTGTGCCATTCATTTTGCGTAGTTAAACAGTGGTCAGTATTGCGTGGCCATCAAGTTGAATATACTTCAAAGATTTAATTAACTTTTGTGCTAATCTAGTTAATTAATAAAATCTTTCAGGTATATCCAATTCTTATTGGTACATAATACAGTGAACCCCAGTTTTACGGTTTCCAGAGGACAGCATAAAAAGTCGTACAGTGCAGGAAAATGTAAAACTGAAGTTGATATAAAATAAACTTTACAGGCATACATAATGTGCACAAAAATAGAAACCAATGTACACTAGTAGTACAGCAGTATACTAGTACATAGAATGTATCATAGACACATATATGTAAGAACCAAAAAATGCAATATAACTACGTACACGCTTACATTATGGGACATTGGTTTGGAAACAGACAGCAAACTGATTGAATTGCTTTCAGAACCTCACGCTGTTCTTGCCAAGTTGAGATGCAGGTCCATTCAACACGGGGATTTAGGGCACCAGATATGAGGCGCGCCAGCAAAGTTGCTAAGATAAGTGTCAAAACCATGTGACAACTGGTTGTCACATGGTTTTGACAAATTCTGGAGAGGAACAACTGGTTTTAGGTACACTGGTCATCAGATTCTGCTGAAGAATGCTGCAGGAGGAGGTAGAAAGGAGGTAGAACTGGTTTAAAGCAATCTTACATGTACAGAAACCAAGAAAGATACGAAATTAGAGGAAAATAAGGTTTGGCTCCAAAAATTTTAAATGCCATTTGATGCAGGAAATTGTGTAATTGGAAAAACATATAACATGGGGGAAATGTAGGAGAATAATTGGGACTTCAGAAAAATGTTGCTTGAGATAAAAAACACAAAATGAGAGGATGTAAGATTGAAGTTTCACTGTATTAACATACTGTATATGCATATTTTTACAGGGTGATAATTTTACCCCAAAAATGGATTTTGCGAGGGTTCCTGTTGGTCCCAAGCTCCATGTTAAAAGCAGGTTTTACTGTAGTTCTGTTTTGATTCTCTTTTTAATGTTTTATCAGTGCTTAAAATTTTAGGTTTACAACTAAAATCATTATTTGTCTCTCATACATCAGGAAATACACAATCATGATTGAAAACAACTCCTTCCTTCCTGTAAGCCTTGGAAAATTCTTTAACATTAATGAGATCATAGAAATGAATGGGAAGCAAATCCCTAGAAACATTAATTATTTGCAAATACATAAGAGGCATATGTGTGCCATTGTTGGCATACACTTTTAATTTTCCCATGTAGGGAAGTTGTACGGATTCCTCGGCTATGTCTGCTTAGCTTGAGTTGCGTGGAACTCTGTTTTTCTGTGTGGTGTAGTGGCAGCATGTGCGAATGTAAATTGGAAGATGCAGGTTCAATTTCTGCCCCGGGATGATGTAATTTAAAAATTTTCTGAAGGATGGCTACGTGAGAAATCAGTAAAAAAGTTTTATGATAGTTATATATGCCTTTCATGTATATGTGAAGAAGTTATTCCTCTGGGGATTTGCTTCTCATTCATTTCTATGGTTGGTAACACTAGAAATAAATTGACCTTTATCCATACTTGGATAAAAAATGGTTGTTGACACTGCAATGAAGCAGGATTATTTTAACCAGCACACATCTAAAAAATTATTCAGATTCCTAAGCAATACATAGCGGCAACTGTATTAGAAACTTTTATTAAATACCTGGTTGGACCTCCTTTAGCTCAAATTACAATGCAAATGCTTAATCATATAAACGTTGTTGTTGAATAGAAATTTATTCTAGTTGGAGCAATGAAATTCTTATGTTAGCATGTTTAATAAATAAGTACAAGATTTAATGAAGTGTGTACGTCGTTGCCTTAGTTTTTCAAGAAATTCTTAATTAGCTGAAGTTTTATGTAACTTCATTTCTGCATTGTTCTTTTTTTTAATAATTTTATCAGAATACAGCTTTTTCATTCATGACAATTTTCAACCGAAGAACTGGTTGAGGTTTTTAGTAGGTCTTTAAAATAAAAGTACATGCATCACTTTGTCTATTTGTCAGGGCATCCGTAAATCACATTCAAAAGAGTTTTTTTTTTTTTTTTTTACTGGACATTGCTAACCAGCAGGATGACAGTTCACACACTTTCAAATTTCCCTGATGGACAGTTATCCTGATCAGTGGTGCAAAATTGTTCTTATGCTTTGAATTACATTTATTCTTCTGAAAATGGCATTCAAAATATTAATTTTGCATTTTGTAGCTGAAGTCACATGGAAAACATTCTGTACATTTTTTGTGAAGTATTATGTACAGTTTTACCACTAGATGGAGTCATCATCATCATCATAATTGTCAACCATTATCAATCCACTGCTGGACGAAGGTCTCCCCAAGTTTCCTCCACAACGGTCTGTCTTGTGCCAGTCTCCTCCATGTCACCCCTGCATACTTTCGAATTTCATCCACCCATCTCCCATGTGGTCTTCTTCTGGGTCTTTTCCTGACCCTTGGAATCCAATCTAAAATTTCGGCTGTCCATCGATGATCTGTCCTTCTGGCAGTATGTCCAGCCCATTGCCATTTCAGGGATTTAACTCTGATCATGATGTCTTCCACTCTTGTCATTTTTCGGATCCACGAGTTCCTCTTCTTATCTCTCCTGGTTACACCAAGCATGCACCTCTCCATGCTTCTTTGAGTTGTCTGCAGCCTTTGTATGTCTCTTTTAGTTAAGGTCCACGTCTCCGCACCATACGTAAGCACTGGAAGGATGCATTGATCAAACACTTTTCTTTTAAGACATAATGGCATATTGCTCTTGAAAATTATGCTGTTTCTTCCAAAAGCTCTCCAGGCAAGTTTTGTACGCCGATTAATTTCTTCATCAATGTGACCCTCACTTGATATCTGCTGTCCAAGATAAACGTACGTGTCTGTTATCTCCAGCTTTTCTCCATCAATCGATAAATCTTCATTTCTTGTAAAAGCATTGAACATCACTTTTGTCTTCTGAAAGTTCATTTTTAATCCCACTTCTTTACTCTTGTCAGCAAGTTCCTGGATCATACTCTGCAGCTCTGATGGGGTAGTTGCAAAAATGACTACGTCATCAGCAAAACGAAGGTGGGTTAGATAATCTCCATTAATCTTTATCCCCTTGTTTTCCCAGCTCAGTGACTGAAAAACACCCTCCAATGTGGCATTAAAGAGCTTCGGAGATATGGTGTCACCTTGTCTCACTCCCTTTCCAATTTTTACGTGTGTTGTATTTTCAAACAGCCTAATCTTTGCACTTGCATTTTCATACATGTTATTAATAATATTAATGTATGCATCTTCAATACCGCAGGTTTTCAGAGCCATTGTAACTGCTGATGGTTTCACCGAATCAAAGGCTTTTTCATAATCGATAAAAGCCATGCACAATGGAAGTTCATATTCCCTCGCTCTTTCAATTAGTTCTCTCAGCACGTGGATATGATCTATTGTGCTGTAGCCACTCCTGAATCCAGCTTGTTCTCTCGGTTGAGCCATGTCCAGTGTTACCTTCAAGCGGTGTGAAAGAACTTTAGTGAAGATTTTATAAACTACTGATAGGAGGCTGATAGGTCTGTAGTTTCCGAGATCCTCAATGTCACCTTTCTTATGTAGCAGGATCATTGTAGCGGTGTTCCAATCCTCAGGAATCTTTCCTTCATTAAGGCATCGAGTGAAAATTTGGGCGAGTACCGTTTCGATTTCTCCACTTGCTTCTTGTATGATGTCTACAGTAATTCCATCTTCTCCTGGAGCTTTTCCTCGCTTCATGTTCTTGATTGCATGTGCAACTTCTGCTGGAAGGACTGGAGGAACTCTGGTACTGGTATCTTTCATGATGTCTGGAGTGCATGTATCATCCCTTTCATATAATTTGGAGTAGAAATCTTTCACTCTTGTCAAAATTTCGCCTCTATTTCTTGTTACAGAACCATCTTCTTTTCTCAGTGCCATAATCTGTTTTCTTCCCTTACTGAGATGTCCCTTTGCTATCTTTAGGCTTTGGTTGTTTTCAATTGCTTTCCTCACTAGTTCACAGTTGAATTTCCTTACGTCTTCAGTGATACTTTTTCTTACTGTCTTGCATAGCTCTATATATTCCACTTTGGAAGTCACATCTTTTTTAGTTGTCCTCATCTCTCTTCTTTTTTGCATCAACATTTTGGTTTTTCCTGATAATTTGTTCACATGCAACTTGTTCTTAGACCCAGCTAATTTTGTTGCTGTTTCCATAAGAGCTTTGGTTACTTTTCTGTTAACTTCAGAGATGTTCACTTCTTCCGATGTTAGGCCTTCTAAAGCAGAGAACCTGTTCTTCAGTTCTAACTTGAAGGTATTATGGTGTTTTTTAAGGTTGGTTATGTCAATAGATTTTGTTTGTCCTATGAGCTTGCCACGTTCAAGTTTAGTGTTGAGGTGCATCTTACATCTCACCAATCTATGGTCACTACCTGTGTTGAACTTGTTTAGCACACTGCAGTCTTCTATGACGAATTTTTTGTTACACATAATAAAATCAATTTCACTTGTCGTCCCATTTGGATGTCTCCATGTCCATTTCCTGTGTGGCTTTTTCTTGAAGAAGGAGTTCAAGATGAAAAACCCTTCTGCCTCTGCAAACTCAACGAGAGTATTTCCACGCTGGTTTCTGTTGCCATGACCGAACTTACCTACTGAAGTTTCATTCTGTTGCCGTTGCCCTATTTTTGCATTGAAATCTCCCATAATTATTTTCAAGTGCTGCTTACCTTTATTATTTAGATGACAAATTTCCTCATAAAATTCTTCAATTTCTTCTTCAGGATGACTTGTGGTGGGTGCATAAGTTTGAATAATCTGAGCCTGGTATCTTTTCGAGAGTTGGATAACAAGTCGTGCAGCTCTGTCAGAGGAACTTTCAACTTCTACAACTTTATCCTTCAGTTTCTTGTTTATTATAAATCCAACACCACTAGTTCTGCCAGTATCTGTCCCACGATAGTAGAAGAGATGTCCACTTTTCAGTTCGATGAGAACTTCTCCTTTTCTCCTTACCTCACTTAGCCCCACGATGTCCCACTTGATCCTTTGTAGTTCCTCTTCCAATTCAAGAAGCCTTGAATCAGAAGATAGGGAGCGTCCATTGTAAGTAGCCAAGGTCAGCATCAGATGGCAGCCTAGTCCGGTCCTCCGGGGATTCTTAGCACCCTCTGCCTTCATGTCGCACTGGCCGCTGCCTTGGCCAGGTACATTCCAGCTGCCGGAGACTGAGGGCCAAGATTTAAGTTGTGGAATCATTTTGGAGGGGTTTGGCCATAACTCACCACGCTGGCCAAGCGGTTTGGTGAGTGTGGGATAGCATTTCCTCTGATCCCGATGGTATAGTTATACCGCTATGGGCGGTCATCAGAGCCCCTTTAGTGGGAACAGGATGCACCACGAGAAGGCGGGGTTGACATTTGTCAAGGAGAGGCTGTGATGTTACGCATCACCTGACCTTACATCCCACTAGATGGAGTATATATATATATATATATATGCATGCATCATGGAAAGTTTATATAATGTAGTTCCGTTTGGAATGTAAATTTACATCTAAATAATCCTAGTTGTAAATGAATTAATGGCACCTCTATTCATATTGTACTGTGGAATTAAATTTTTTACAGGTCTATAGAGGTTATTATTCAAAAAGTTAGTCAATTTTTTTTTTTTTTTTTCGAACTAAAGCCTAGTTCTGGCTTTAGTTCGAAAATTTGAACTAGGCTTTGGTTCGAAAATTTGACCACCAACTTTTTTGAATAATAACCTCTATAAGACCCGTAAAAAAGTTAATTCCACATCTACATAATGTTGCTTTAATTGTCTCCAGTTCCTCGGGTGGCATAAATTTTTGTTTTCTTGTCAGATTGGAAAAAAATTGCATTTTGCTGTCAGATTGGAACAAATATTTTAATATTGCCTGGCGATTTTATGAATATAATCAAATTTTCTAATTCTTTAGATGTACCATTTTCCTGCGGTAGGATATCAGATTATTTAGTCATAAGGGTAAAAATCGTATTTTGAACTACCGTAATTTTTGGGCTAAGAGCCGTGGCTCTTACGTTACTAAAAGTGAAATTTTTCGGGTGTGTGGCCCTTATGCCAAATTTGTTTTCGATAAGACTGTTTCTTCCCTGCCTTTTTTTTTTTTTTTCCCCATGTAGACGCTAAGTAAATTTTTTCAAACGTCCTTTTTTTCACAAACTCTACTGTGATCGTTTTTTCCTCCTTTCTACTCATACGTTAGACACGTCTATTTAAATGATAACTCCGCTGTCCTGATGTTGGTTTAGGAGGGAAAGTGGGGGGAGGACTGACTCAAATGCCCTTTGTGTGGGGGATGGAATGAGGACATAAGCACACAGACCAGTAGCGTGACGTCGGAGGCTTCTGTGGAAAGCGCGCCCAGGGTATCTCTTTCGTTGGCTGCAGGATACATCATGCAGGAAGGTGCGATGCAACCCAGGGCTTAGTAACAAGGGCTAGCTCATCGCTTTGTGCTTCTGGTCGTTGAAGTGGTCCTCGCCTGCGCCGCTCAGTGACGTGACGGCGATGCAGGTCACTTGTCCGTGCGCGATGTAAAACGCTCGGTGGACACTGTTAACCAACGTTTGTTGCATTCGCATTAGTTATCTGCTGTTTGTTTCTTTGTATTTCTGACATCGATAATATCTTAGTACATCGTTTTCGTACAATGGCTTCCTATGCTGTTGCTACGTGCCGAAATACCAACAGAAATACGAAAGGATGAAACATAATTTTTCACTGTTTCCCTCGAAACAACCCAGTAGTTTCAAAAGACTGGGTTAACAGGTGGTGCAGAGCAGATTCTTTTAATGAGAAAAATGCTAGAATTTACAGTGAGCACTTTTTAAATAAGTACGAAGACGATATGATGAATCGCCTGCTCGGTTTACCAATGAAAAAGATATTGAGATCGTCGGCTATACCAGTAGTCAATTACCGAGATCAAATGTTGAAAATGTCACTGCAAGAGGTGAAAGACAAAGAAATAGAATAATATTACGTACATGATGCTTTTGATAGACTTAAAAATGTTAGTTCGAAAAAAGGTCTTTTGAAGAAAACGTTGCCGCTATTCAACCTGCATCAGATGAAGAGACAGTTTTCTGCATGAAATGTGATATGTTCCAAATAAATTTTTTTTTTAATGACATCAATAACGGAAAAAGTGCTAAACTTTTTGAAAACAGGGAAAAAAGGATATTTTAAAGAGCTTTTCTCGCAAAGCCAGAAGACTGAATCCTTCGCGCCGGCTTTTATTGAAACAAATCAGAACGGAAAATTAAGGTAAAAACCAAAATACGAAAATTCAAAAATTGAAAAAAAAAAAAAAGACATGCTTTCGAAACATACAAAAGCACAGGTAAACTTGCTTGTAGAGGGTATGAGTCTATTTTAAATGGACACCTGAATATCCGAAACGTTTCACAAAAATTACAGTAGCAGAGCTTTTGTTATTAATATTAACAAAAACACATTATTTTCGCGTTTGATGGAAGTAATACACATATACATATAAAAGAGCAAACAATCGACGATATATTCTGCTTCACTCCTTTTGTTTCTTTAATTCATTTCGCCATTTCGTTTCATACTTGGTAGCTCCGTAGTTGTATTTATCATAAGAGTTCCCTGCACAGAGTAAAGCAAACACAATTCCTAACACTCAGTGATGCATCCCAGCTATGTCACCAGCCGCAACTTCCGGGGACAACTGAAATCTGCCGTATGAAGCAGCCCTTGTATGTAGAGCCCTGGATGCAACCAAGGGAAGGAACGTTGATTTTCACTGGGGTGGGGAGACCAGTTTGATGGGCACTTCCCTGAACAAAAGCTTAAGAACATGAACAATGCAAAAGCCTGCCCCAGGATGATTCCATTAGCAGTGACCTATTCCAAACAATACTGGTGGGACGGAAAGACAAATTCTGTTCACTCTTCTTGGTTAATCTGGCATGCGATACAGGTGTTTCTTGGCTCTGTGCTCCTGAGTATTGCTTTGATTTTCATTTTTTTTTTTATTGACTGATGATAATGGAAGTTGAAGGCTTTGGCTGGAAATGCTTTTTCACTAATAAGCGCTGTAGCATTATCATCCAATGTTAACAAATGGGTAATTAATTTAATACTTGGCTGAAGATAAAATCTACACAAACGTAAAAGAAAAAAAGAAGAGCTTTCCCATTCATATAAAAGTGGAACTGAATGTGAAGGCTCAGTGCGCAGTAAATGAAAGTAGGTCAAACCACTTGAAAGAAAAAAAGCGAGAAAGCGGATACATCGCTGTTACGAAGTGTTGGTGGCGATATCTGCGAACACATGCGAGGCAGCTGGTAAAAGGAAGTGTAAAGCAACTTCATTCTAACAAAAACATTTGTAGATGAGAAAAAAAAAGCATAACAAACATAGAAGGAACATATCTCTCTATTCTAAAAATAAGTAACTGCCACCGCTGCTGCCGCTGTTTTAGAAATTTCGTGACACTCTTGCTTTCCTAGCTTGCAGCGCAAAACGTATTGAACACAAAAATATTAAATTTACATCGTTTGCAGAGTATTGTTTGGAGAACACGCTGAAATAAACCGTTTCTCGATTCTGGCGATACTTCAAGAGCTATTGTATTTCAAATTTAAGGTATGCAAAAAAGTGCTATCAGATCGCGTTCCGGACACATTAGCAGCAACAGAACCACGAAACTTTGTAGGCATGTAGTGCCATGACCGAATTTTTGCCCCTCGTCGCCCTTTTCTTGAATTTCGATTTGGTTTACGAGAAATTAAATTTCTAAATTTCACAAAATTCTCTATTTCACGATGGGATCCTTTTAAAAAAATGGATATATGGCAAACTATAAATCATAACGCATTGCAATTTTTACAGCATAAACTTACAACTATCGTCCCTCTTTCACAAAAAAAAAAAAAAAAAAAAAAATAGGAAAAAGTCATTCTGATTTTTAAGCATTTTTTAAAGACTCAAAGGAAAGAAACGAACAACTTGTCTGTCTTCACAATAACCACAGAGGAACATTCTGGTCCAGTGACCTGCTGCCATGGTGACGCAGAGAATTTGTTATGCATATGTTTTGTTGGTAAAGCTATCTCAGTTGTTTAAGGTGGATGTCAAGTAATTTTGCTTCCTATACTTCCAATGGAAAAACTTCTGTACACATTTTCTTCACAATTAATGCATTCCCAAGGATGAAAATTTAAACATCGATTAAAATTGCTTCATTTTATAACTTGGAATACTTAATATTTTCTAAAACATAACCATAATTATGCAATCCAACATTTGTTTGTCTACTGACGTCATCAAAGAACAGGTTGCACCATCTTTTTTCTGGACAATTAATGCGTTTCCAAGGATGAAAATTTGAACATCAATTAAAATAGCTTCATTTTATAACTTGGAATTTTCTAAAACATAACCATAATTATGTAATCCAACATTTGTTTGTCTACTGACGTCATCAAAGTACTGGGTGCGCCATCTTTTTTCTGGTTCCAACACCACCAAAGGAAAAGTTATTGATTTTTTATATAATTATGGTTATGCTTTTGAAAATATTAAGTATTCCAAGTTATAATATAAGTTATTTTAATCGATGTTCAAATTTTCATCCTTGGGAACACAATAATTGTGAAGGAAATGTGTACAAAAGTTTTTCCATTGGAAGTATAGGAAGCAAAATTACTTGACGTTCACCTTAACGGTTTAGCAAAACGGTTTACGGAAGTGCTTTTTGGACGGCTTTTGTTTTCCTTAGTGGTAAATTTAGTAAGTGCTATAAGTTCAAACGACAAAAGTCCGACCTTCCAAAAATTAACGACAGTAAAAAACCCTCTGAAATTTCGGAATAACAAGCCTTATTTGCTTAGACATGCAATAAAAATTGAAATTTATACGAATTTTCTAGTTTTTATTTTATGTGATATACTTGGAGATCGGGCTTCAGGGCCCAAACGCTACTCTGGAAACGAGCGTAGCGAGCCTAGAGGCGCGCAGCATCTAGTTATTAAAGAAAACATTAAGCAAAAGCATTACAAGCGATAATTTATATGTTAATTACTTTTAAGACAGATTCTATTTTGGTGAACATAGAACCATCCTGTAGCAGTCATCCACATTGAATGGAATTTAGACAATTGTGCGGTTTTACGAGCAATGCAATATTCTAACAGGAGTCTTAAGATTAACTGTGATTTATATTGATTACATAAATGATTTTGAGCATTTAATAAAGACAAACAAATAACATGATTAATAAAAAATGTATAAATAAAAGCTTTTGCCAGTATGAAAAAATAAGTGCATAAAGCAGATCGACACTGAGTTGCAGAATTAGCCTTTGAAGTATACATATAATCACGTTTGGTGTGAGTTAATTCATGAAAGTAAGGAAGATAATTTAGTTTTCTGAGCAGCACCACGACTTCACAGGTGCCTTTACGGCAACTTTTGTTTCCAAGATCGCAAAATTTCTCACCTGCGGCTCTTAGTCCAAAAATTATGGTACATCTATGTTGGTTGTGGTAAGAGACCAATTTGGAAAATTCTTTTTGATGTGTGTGTGCTATACATCTTTCCTGACACCAGTAAAGTAAATTGGATGTAACAAAAATGGGTAACGGAAGTAGTCAAAAACCATTGTAGAAATCTAATTTTTGAATGCTGTCTCATGAAGTGACACAACAGTAGTTCACTTCATTGTTACTCAACAAAATATTTTACTAAACTATCACTGAAGATTGTTTCATCACATTTTACATAAATGTAACAATATGTCATTGCAATCTGTATAAATTATGAGAACCTCATGCTAAATGTGTTAAAAGTCATTATAAAAATGTATTTTGATGCTGTGCATCTTTCCCAACAATAGTAAAGTATGCATCCTAGAAGGGGGGGGGGTTACCTGCTATTGACAAGAGTTTTAAAATGATATTATAACATGATATGGTGCATTCTGTAGATAGATATCCTAGACCAAAAGTTATAAATCTCCCTCACTAATACACTTGCAGTTCACTTTTCTTTCTATCTTGAGGTCAGATTTTAATGTTTACATGCTCACATGGACTTAGCATTGGTGTCAAAGTTATTTCTTACATTTGTCTAAATCTGAATAATACGAGTATATAATAATAATAAAAATAATAAATACTGTTTTTGAAAAAACTAAATAGTCAAAATCGTATTGCCACCACTATAGTTAAGTAAATATTTACTTTATTACTCATGTATCTTCTTTCATTGGTTTTACAACAATAACATTAATTAAACATAGAAATTAAGTGGAAAACATGCAGAGTCACGTATAGTGATGAAATTCATTAAGTGGAAGCTTTTGGCCATTCTGCGACCTTGATCACCCACAAGTGATCAAGGTTGCAGAATGGCCAAAAGCTTCCATTTGACAAATTTCACCACTATACGTGACACTGCTTGTTTTCCACTTAATTTCCATATTTATTGTGATATTATGGCATGAAGCCTGATATGTTTTCAACATTCATTTATCCACCTACCTAATTAGCGCTCCATGTCAGGAATTAGTAAACCTTATTTTTTTTTTATGATTTAATTCCACTTAGTATTTACTGGACTGTGAGTGATGCAAATAAATAAAATAAATGCAATATGTTGTACTTTTTGTGTTGTTCCGGGGGGGGGGGGTCGTCGGTCAAAGACAGTTTACCTGTTGTCTAGATTTTAGTTCAACATCCAATTTTGTTTTGCTTTTGGGGTTTAATGACCACAATGAGTAATTCAGTGGGCTACATGCAGTCTATAATCCCTAATTAAGGGCCACTGATTCTGCCTCACCCAATAGTTGAACCTTGCCCACTTGGACAAACATTCAGAATCCAGTGCTGAGATCATTGTGCCAATGGGGCAGCCCATCCAATTTATGCATGAGAAGTTTGTCTGCTTGATCGAAAATATTGTTTATGTTTCGAATTGCCACCAGTCATTTTATTTCTGTGTAATTTTTGAAGCTGTTCAACTGATGTACAGTAGATTCCGATTAATTAGGACACTTTGAGGCTGGCCCAATCAAGTAGCAACCCAAGTTATGTGAAGCTTTGTCCCAAAGAGCTAATCTGGGATGTTATTCAAGAGTTGTTCAAAATAAATGGCCACCCTGATTAACTTATGGCCCAATTAACCAGAATCTACTGTGTGTTGTTTACTTCCATTTTCAATAGGATTTTTTGGCAAAGTTAATTGATTAATTCAGCAATGCACTATGTTAATGAAATCACAGAACTATGGCTTATTTTATGATTTCTTGACTACTGAGTATTCTTAAATTCAAGTCATTATGGAAGGGAAGGAGTTAAATGCTTCTGTTTTAACTTATTGTGTGTGCTAATCTTTTTCTTCAAATTAATTTTTTTTTTCCATGTGTGAGAATTTTTTTTATTATACCTTATATTTTTAAACAATCTTCTGTTTCAGTTTAGAAGAAGTTATATGTGGGGGCACACACCAGGAAGGTAATTGGGATAGGAATATTGATCCTAAAGACCGTGAAATTTTCTGGAATGGATGCTGTTCCCTCATTCCTAGTTTACGAGTAAGTTCATAAAATAATAATTAGTAAGGCCATTATAATCTAAGCTTTTATTAGCTGGTATTGTGCAGAACCTGTTTTATCTTTTCTGTAACTTTTTGGTGAGAGATACTTGCCACACGTAACTTTTCGGAGAGAGATATTCATGTCATGTTTTGGGGATATGGTAAAAAATAATAGTTACTATCAGAGGATTACATTTTTGATACCTGAGATGATGACAGGGTTGTTCATTCATTGATGCTGAGTGATAACTAAAGGCCTCAAGTGCTTCTTGAATTCTCTTCACTTATCGTCTTGGTATCTGATTTGTATATCCATGTGGAAATATTTGCATAATACTGGATGAACACTCCTTTGCTACGTCAAAGGCTAAGATAAAAAGGACTGTTGCTGAGATCAAGGAGCTCTCTTGTGGTGCAAAGCACTGTACGAGGTACAAGTGCTCTCTGTGGATGCTCAGCCTAAAGCCAGAGGTCAGCTGGACTGTCTCATCTTGCTGTAGGTCAGTTGGATGGTCACATTTTGCTGCCAGAGATCGTTTGGACATCGAGCACCCGAGCTCGAGTGGATGTGTTTGAGTGTGATGTCTTGGCCCAGTGCTACGATGGAGTGATGTATAACTGGTGAGAACTATCATACTCCACTGTTTTTTTCTGGTATTGCAGTCGTCTGTGGAATGGAATATGTTTTTGGGTTGTTCTGGAAATGCAACCAAGGGTGATTAACTACCAGGTACAATGATGAAGTGATGTCTGACCCATGCGGAGCTGTCGTCCTCAGCTGGTATTAACTCCTGTCTTCAAATTTCTTCTGTTAATGTTTTTGTTATCCATGCAGTAGAAATATGTTAATCTGATATTTGAAACTCCATGATGTCTAGATCTGGATGTGGCACAAACAATGGAAGGCCTAGTTCTACAGATGTGTCTGTGAGACCTTTTGACAAGGTAAAAGTTGTCCTCTGTATTGATACTACATGGTCGAGTCAAATTATTGTGACCACCAGCTAATATCCAGAGTAACCGCTGTGTGCACCGTGGACAGCAGATAGACGGGCTGGGAGTGATTCAGTAAGGTGCTGAAAGGTGTTCACAGGTATGTGGAGCCACAGCTGCTGAAGGGTGCGTGGTGGAGGATCCATAGAGCGAACAACTCAACTGAGGTGGTCCCACAGATGCTGAGTTGGGTTTACTTGAAGTACTTGGGTTTCCAGGGAAGTACTTTGAAGTCTGCATCATGCTGTTCCAACCACTCTCGGACATTTCTAGCTGTGTGACACGTCGCATTGTCATGCTGGAAGATCCCATCCGCCCCAGGGAAAACAGTCGGCATGTATGGGTGTATGTGGTCTGCAAGGATGGATTCATAATGTATTTGGTCCATAGTGCCTTCCACAGGTATGAGTGGACCCAGAGAATGCCGCTGAAACATTCCCCAGACCTAACGCTGCCCCCCACCAGCTTGTGTTCTTCCAGCAATGGTTGAAGAGTGTCTGTTCTCTGATGTTTCTCGCCTTATACGCCAACATCCAACCGTTTGACAAAGCAGAAAATGTGACTCATCGGAGAAGGCAATCCTTTGCCAATCAGCAGAGGTCCAATTCCGATATTGCCGTGCAAATGTAAGCCTTTTCTGCCGATGCACCTTTGTTCGCATAGGTGCAGTGACCATCCATCTGCATCAGAGCCCCATACACAGCAGGGTTTGCTGAACTGTCATTTTAGACACACTTCCGGTAACCCCCTGGTTCATTTGGCCAATGAGTTGCTCCACTGTAGCCTGTCGATCGGCCCTCACGCACCTTCGAATCCGATGTTCACCTCTCACATCAATGGCACGTGGTGCTCCGCAGTTTCCACTTCGCTTATTCGCAATGGTGCCATTTCTCCAATCATGATACACTTTAACCACAGCAGCATGTGAATAGTTCACAAACTGCACTGTTTCAGAAATACTGCCACCCTTGGCCCGAAAGCCAATAATTATTCTTTTTTGGAAATCTGATAAATCGCTCCTTTTATCCATGACAGCAACGAGTGATGTGTTTTCAGATTGCCTACACCATATCTTATATACCCTCCAAGCCAGCTCACAACACATGCTTCTTTCATTGGCTACGTGATGTTGACGTCAAAAGTAGGAAGTGGTCACAATAATGTGACTCGACTGTGTAATATATTAAATATCAAATGAAAACCTTAAAGTTTTTTACAAAATTCAAATATAGTGTCATTGTCTTATAACGTAGCAATATTGTTACCAATGGCTAAAAGATTTTCTTACAAGTGGAAGCATGGTGCAGACAAACTTAGTGATGCCACAGTAGCAGTGTAAAAATGGCTGCCCCACTTGAGACATGCACCAAAGAGGAGCAACGTTCTGTCATCTGTTTTTTGAGTAGTGAAGGCGTGAAACCTATTGAAATTCATCGTCAAATGAAGTTTCAGTATGGTGATGCATGTCTGTTACTCCAGCAAATGTACGAATGGACTAGGAAATTCTAAAATGGCGTGAGTTCTGCGATAGATTCTCTTTGACCAGGTCAGGCGCACAGAGTAGTGACACCAGAGTCCATTACAGTAGTTGAAGGTATTATAATGGGAAATTGCTGAGTGACGGTGAATTAAATAGCAGCACGTTGAACATCAGTCATCGTTCAGTGCACCGCATCATCCACGATGTGCTCCTGTTCAACAAAAGGTCTGCAAGGTATGTGCCATGCTAGCTTACTCCAGAATTGAAGCAACGGCATGCTGATGCCTGCCAATAACTTTTGTGGTGCTTTGAAGCAGAAGGTGATGGCTTTTTGTAGTGAATTGTTACTGGAGATGAAACCTGGGTTCTCTATCATCAGCCAGAAACCAAGAGACTCAGCACAGAATGGTGCCATCCCTCCTCACCAAAACCAAAGAAGTTCCACACACAGGCAACTGCAGGGAAAGTTATGCTTACTCTCTTTTATAATGAATGAGGTGTAATTTTGGAGCACTACATGCCCAGAGGAAACACTGTAACCAATGACACGTATGCAGATCTTCTCAGGAATGATCTTCGACCTGCCATCAAATCCAAACTATGTGGACTTCTGAGTATTGGTGTCTTGTTGCGACATGACGCTGTGCCCCATACTGCCCGTGCAATGGTTGCAACCACACAAGACCTGCACTTTGAGTGTCTTCCACATCCGCCATATATACCAGACCTTGTCCCAAGTGATTACCACATCTTTAGACTACTCAAAGATGTGATGAGAGGAAAGACTTTCAGGTCCGATGAAGAGGTGCAGCTGGTGGTGCACGAGTGGCTGCATACACGACTGAAATAACTTTTTTTTTCTACAGGAATCTATGCACTTTGTAAGTGCTGGGGGACTTGTATAGCACAAAATGAAAATTACATTGAAAAATGATACCCTTTTGTCAGTGGCGGCTTTTCAGGTGAAGTGCCTCTTCACGTATTTTACTCAAAATAAAATTTTATTCAGTATTTTTTTGATAATATATTCTTTTTTGCCTTTATTCAGTTCCAAAATACTCAAAATTTTGAATAGATATTAATTCACATGGCACGCTCAATACGGAAAACAAATCCTTATACGCAAAACAGTGCAAGTGAAGAGCCGAAATGAGAATGCTTGGAAGTCTGCAGTTTTCCGCCAAGTTGCCATGGTAACCATGACGTCACCCTCCCCAATCTGCTCGCTGAAGTGAAGTGTTTCAGCTTCACTCGCCTTACCTCTGCATCTTTCAGTTTTTGAGCGTAAAGTCGTGAGAGATTACGGTGGAGTGGGCGGACTACCAGGCTACCATGCAATCTGCTAGGGCTTTTTTTTTTTGTAATGCTGTGGTACATTATTTTCTGAAAGGAATTTGTTCTTTCGTGCTTTGTGATTATTTGTTGAAAGCTTCAACTGATATTTTAGGTTTCTGTACAATTTAACTGATAGTGATAGTTTTTAGTATGCATCCTGTGGATGACATTGTTTGTAATTTATTGCAAACTCCATTTACTCAGTGGAAAGGTGAAGATGAAAGAGACATTTTGCTTCAAGGACGACCAACGGATTCACTGACAATTGTTGCCAAGAACGAAATCAAGAAGAGTGGTAAATCTAACAATATTAATTTTAAAAATTGTTGGTTTACTGAATATAAATGGATTTGCAGCACTTCTGTGTTAATTTTTTTTTTTTTTTGGCTCTGCTTACTTTTTAGTAATAAACATTTGGCGTGGAATAAAGAGGGATTCTCAGATTTATTAAGCATAACATGGTAACTTCATACACATCGTGATTCTAGCGAACACCTGAAATGCGGATTAATGTTAAGGAATTTTGAAAAAATTCAAAACACCATTGCCGATTTCCTGAGGAAGAATGCCAGGCTTTTGAAAACGTGTTTTAACGAAAACGTTTGTTTAAATAGACTTTTCCTGCAGACAGTGATTGAGGCAGTATTAGTCTATACTGTATTTGAGCAAACAAGAACTAGCATTCCATGGCCATAACGAAAGCATGGGCTCGATAAATCGTGGAAATTTCATTGAACTACTTTCATTGTTGATATGAAGAAGTTCTTTAGAAATTGAAAATCAATACAAAAGGATAAAAAACTATTCAAAATGAATTAATTGAATGTATTTCTGAATATATAAACGATCACGTCAAAAATTAAATAATTTTTTATTGTTGATTCGGAAGGTGTATTGGTTGAGGGATTTTTGGGTTTCCATGATGTGAATGAAGATAGAACGTTAGGAGCTTTATACAAAATGCTAGACAAAATTTTGGAACAGTTTGATTACCAACACAAATAAATAGGACAATGTTACGATGAGGCAAGTATAATGTCTGGATACTTAAATGGGATACAGAAAAAAAGTCAAGGATAAAGCTTCTCAAGCTGTTTTTGTTCAATGCTTAGTTCATCATTTGAATCTTGTATTACATCAGAGTTTTTCTAAAATTTCTAAGTGTCGAATACTTTTTTCAAGCCTCAGTGGAATTGCTTCGTTTGTTCACCATTCAGAAATAAGCACGGAATATGCTGCTCTTACACAGGAAACAATTTTTCAAAATTATAAACAATTGTATTTCAAAATTTTGGACCACATTCTTATGGAAATGGATATAAGATTTCAAGACTGTAAGAAACTTCAATTTGTCTGACTTGCTGACACAACCAAATTCGAATAATTTAATGCATACTTTCCCTCTCGCGCTCTTGAAACTTTACATTTTTACGGAAACATATTTACTAAACACCAGCGCCTTAAAAATGAACTGAGTCTTGTATATGCTGATGAAAAATTAAGGAATATATTGACTCAAGAACTCCTTCGAGTGTTTCACAGAGACAAAGACATTTTTACAGAAGATTATAAATTGGTTTTCCTCAGTTTAACAATTCCATCTACAAGTGTGCCAGTGGAAAGAAGTTTTCTTAAAAGAATACAAACTTACTCAAGAAACACTAGTTCCCAAGATAGACTTGCTTCTTTGGCAAATATTTCTATTCAGGAAGACATTTTGTTGATGCTCACAATGAAACAACCATCTAACCATCTTATGACGACATAATCGACAACTTTGCAGCTTTAAAAGGAAGAAAAATTGATTTAATATACAAAAAATAAGTAAGTCCTCATTAAGGGATTTTCATTGTAGACAGTAGATATCTTTTCATACTGCTCTTGTACCTCTTCACCTATTTTTCCAACCATGAGCCGCCACTGCCTTTTGTTCAATAAATTGTGAGAAAATAATTAAAGTTTTTGTTTGACTTTCCCGTGTAAATTAAACAGTTGAATACAAATTTGACGTAAAGATTTTTGTGCACCGTCTATGATTTAATGAACAATGTAAACTTAAGACAGTCCTGAAGGATTGAGCTAGTCTGGGCCGGGAGGAAGAGTTAGGCAGGTTTGGACTGTCCCACACAGTGATAGCATATAAAGAAATTATTATGTAAAGGGAAATAATACTATATTGCATGTATCCTTAGTGTTCATAATCGATGGTTTTTATGTTACCAATACTTTTTTGAATTAGATGAGCTGAGCTAAGTAATGGATGAATGTATGTGTGCATCTGAAACTGCTGAATGTATTTCATTCAGTTTCACAACAAATTTTTCTCCAAAATGACTGTGTGCAATTTTTATTATGTAAGTAAAATAGATAATGATACATATTTATGAAAGCACATAATAAAGTACACTGTCAAAAAACCCCTGTGTGCCACATTTATTAAGACTTAGTGCTAGGTTGTAAACTTTTTTCATATCACTATGTATAGAACAACTCATATTGGAATCTTGTTGGTTAATTGTTGTGCATAATTGGATGGGAAGGGAAAAACAGAAGTTTCCCTGTCTTTAGAGGAATTCAGGGAATGGAGAGAAATTCTTGTCATGGCATATGGCCATTGTAAATATTGGATATAATGGCATGTAATGTATTGAGATCACATGATGCAGAAATAATATAACAAGATCTCCACAAGAAAATAAGATAGCATTATAGGTGTGACCACCTTAGTTTTAAATTTATTGGAAGATGTCCTCAGTAATTTAAAAAAAGTTAGAAATTCTGCTGCATAACTAAGACCAGTGGTTTTTGTGATGGTGCATAATACCAGTATCACTTCTGACTTCATATGATATATCACATACAGAGGGATGGTGGTCTACTACTTTTGGCTTTTCCTGCTATCAATGAATGAGTACCAATGGCATATTTTTTTTTTTTTTTGCCAAAAAGCAATGGCTAGGATTGTTGTTTGTGTTAGAAACATCCATCAGTTTGTAGACCTAAACATCTCCTACCAACCAAATCTACAGAGTGAGTCGAAAGTTTTGCAATATCTGGATCACTTTATGTCTTCATACATACCTTTACGAAGAAAGCTGACTAGCATTCAAAGTATAGGCCATCACGTTGCACCGTCTTTAGCCATCTGCCTGCCAGTTCTTTGATTCCGCGGCAGTACCAGTCCTTGCCCTTCACAAGGTGAAGAACTCCTTTGCTCCAGCTGCCACCTCCTCCTGGTTGTTGAAGTGCTGCCCGCGAAGAAAGTGAGCCATGGACCGGAACAAGTAATAATCTGACAGGGCAAAGTACGGATTATATGCTGGGTGTGCATCAGTTCGATTCCCTCAAGTTTTGCCCGGATCGTTCGAACGGTATGAGGCCAAGCTTTGCCCTGCTGTAGGAGAGCACGCTTTCTGTTCGCCAATACAGGGTACTTCTCCAAAACAGTACACATCTGCTTCAGCTGTTCAGAGTAGAGGTTGGTGTGGATGGTCCAACCATCTAGAACAAATTCGTAATGGATTATCCCCTCGAAATTCCATCAGATGCAGAGCAGCACATTGTGCTCGAAGCGCCCATGTTTGGCAACAGGTTCAGGAAGCCGGCCCAAGCTCAACCACTGCCATTGTGTGTTAGGATTACAGCAATAGACCCACTTTTCATCGCACATAACAATTCTCTTGATGAAAAGTACATCACGTGGGTTTTCTAGGAGTTTCGTGCACACTTCCACTCACCAGTTTGCTGCAGCTGGCATCGGTTCGTGTGGGACAATGCTGCAGCTCCTGTAGACCTTGCCAATGTCCCAAAGGTGTCTAACCACGGTGGTCTGTGCTATGCCCAGCTTGCCTGATAATCTCCAAGTGCTGGTTGTCGGATTTGCCTCTACGTCCTCTGAATCCACGGTTCGTGGCTTACCTGACCTTGGCTGATTGTCGAGGTTTCTGTCACCCGAGGGAAATTTCTTGAACAATCTGGTTGTGGTGCTGTGGTCCATGGAACCTTTCCCTTTCGCATGACAAATGTTTCATGTTGCTTGATCAGTGTTATGGCAGAGTTCAAACTCATGAAGCAAAAGCTTCGTAATTAGCCGGTTGTGGCTGTTCATCATTTAGGCATCCCAACCACAGACAAGATGACGACATACAATGCTATTCACAGCAACAACTATCACTTTATATCCCTTTCGACTGACTGCAGACCGTGACTTGAACTAGTTTAAACATGTGACATACCCACTGTAGCACATGCGTTTAAAATATTGCAAAATTTCTGACACGCCCTCTGTAACATGAGGATTGTGGAAGAAATATTCTTCACAAATATGTGGATGTGTACATGTAACATTATATCTAAAAACTTAAAAAGTATATCACCCCTTTCTACCCCAGAGCAAATGAATTTTTAAGTTTTCTGATATAATGTTATGTTCAAAATAGTATAACTATACTAAAAATCCGAAAATTCTTGGCGTAGAATAGAAATAAAAGTTTCCAAGCTTTCGCATGTCAACCAGATGGCTTTCTCAAGGAAGGTAGACAGCTAACTACAAACTGGATAATAGAACGTTTCAACACTTTGAACGCGGTGACTTGACTAGACAATAAATGATTAGGAGCAAATGTGATATTTCGAAGAAACGAGATCACGTTGGTTGGGCACGCGGTACAATGGTAGAGAACTCATCATTATTTGAAGAACTGATTCCAAATACGTTGCAACTCCAGAGAAACGCTATCATTGCAAGCCTCGCAGCTGGTTAAGATTTTCAAGGTTTCGCGAATGGCGGTAGATTTGGGTGTGGAGTATGAAGCTAATTTCTTTACATCACTCCATATAGGATCGGCGGACTTTAACTTGACTTCTCTTGATAGGGTAGTTGTTCCATATATTTCTTCCGCAATCCTAATATTTGAAACACTGATTATGATTACTGTAATTTTCGTCGTATTATCTGCAGACCGCAAAATTTATGTAAATTTTTTTTTCATTCGTGTAATTCGCACCAGCGTATAATCCACAGACTGTGACATTCAGAAAAAAAAAAGATCGCCGTATTATCCGCACATCATAGATGTTGAACAGGAAGTGGAATTTTCGACAGAAAAGTTGGTCACGTAATGATCCGGGAGTCCGAAGAAGTAAGAAAAAAATTATTTTATTAAATGAAGAAATTCATTTTTAAAGGTTACTTTTTCATATTTTTATCTCCAGGCAGATAAAGCTCAGCGGTGTGGCATCCATAGATCACGACGATGCAGCTCCAGAGACCTTGCCAATGACAAGGCTGATACAGAACGTCATAGAAATACCATATATATACTCGCGTATAAGTTGAAAGTGTTTGGAGGAAATCCTGCTTTCAGATTTGGGGGATCGGTTTATATGTGGGTCAATAAAAAATAGGGCTAGACTTCCGTGAATTCTCCCGCAGAATTTACCGACTGATTTGTTTACGTTTTAGATTGTGGCAAAGCGGCTTTCCGCGTGTTACTGCGTGATTGTTTTCTGATCTCAAAATTATCGCCCAGTAACACGATCCTATACTCAACTGTGCCCACCACTTTAAGTTTAAATTTGGCAGTGTGACGGGAACGTTTCCTTTTCAAAGACATCATGAATAGCAATGAAGGAAAGCATTAGCAGCAATGGCGTTGGTCAAAATGGAAAAGGACAAACTAAACAGAGGGCACGACGCACACGAGATCCGAAAGGAAGAACTCATAGGTTCGTGCAGCAAGTGCTGTGCGTGCTTCATTGGCTGATTGCCAAAAACATAATGCACAACAGTCTGACCCTTGCCGTGCCTCCACACAACTTTCATTACAACACCCTTCCTCTCCGCTACGTACAAACTCCTGAACTGAAGAAAATTTTTTCCAAGGAGTTCCTTTTCCAATTCTATGCCTCTTCTGCACAATTATCTTGCAGATTTTTTAAAAATCAAAGTGCCGTAAAAACTTTTATTTATTTTTTAGATCGGCGCATTATCTGCATCGGTGTATAACCCACAGAACCTATATTTTAAACTTTTTTAGCAGATAATCCGCTGATTATACGACAAAAATTACGGTAATTAAAATCACTACAAGGAAGAACCTGATTGCTTCAACTGGCATAAAATCTGAAATTGTTCAGACTCTTAATTATGAGATACTTGAAACTTCATTGTCCTGGGTGGTGTATGGATAGCATGTTCAACTGGAAAGTTTCACTAAACAAAGTTTCTCTGTATATTATTTCACACAATTTATAATAATTATTTCTGTGAGGTGCTGCAATAAATTGTGACAGTGTCATCTGAGATGTTGGCTTCTGGTCGTTTGTCTGGTTTGGGCCTGGCTTCTTGTCCCAAATGAGGCATGGGTGGTATGTTTGTTTTATGATTCTGATTCTCCCCCTTCACGGAAACCAGTGACCCTAAATTAGGGATGAGTGACTGCTTGTAGCCCAGTTGCCTGTCTTTGATTTAAGCCTTGAAACAGAATTAAAAAAAAAAAAGTGTATGTGAGAAAAAAAATGAAAAACAAACAAGGTACTATAAGGAAGTGTTAGTAATAAAGATGGTGGAATGTGTGTGTAGATAGATATTTATTACTATGAAATCTTTAAAAGGTGATATCATTTTGCTTTTCTGCACAAAAAAAATGTAATGAACCAGGACAATCTGAAAAATTAATGAAAAGTAAGAATTTAAAATTTATGGAATTCTTATAGTAGAACTCTTAACTGAAAAGAAATTGAGGGCAAAAAGCCAGGAAATAAAATGAATACATTCTCCAAATAAATTGGTTAATTGCATATTGGTTCTTAATACATATGGAGGCAGTGTGTGTTTTAAAATTAAGATTTAGTTGTGACCTGTATGTTTTGTCTTCACATAAAAAACTGTCGTCAAAATACTCTAAGGAGATTATCGAACCCAAATCCACAATGTTTACAGTTTTATCCATACACAAGCAGGCTATATATGCTTATTATTTTTTTGAATAAAACTTACATAAGTCATTCAATGCATTCTAAGTCAACCTTAGAAATTAGTAGTTAGGTGATGCTTTACAGTTCCTCTTTATCAATGGAAGTTTATCAGCAGTTCATTGCTTGTACACTACTTGCTTGACTACTTCCCCATAAAATCAAGCATATCAAATTCTTTTTAACATGAATACAATCCTTTTTCTGAAGCTGCAGACTGATTTCACATTTTGAAACATGAGCTATTAGTTTCAAAATATCATATGCTGCTATACAGCTGTTTTAAACATTAAAACCCAGTTAAAAGAATTAAAAAAATGCAGGTCAGGTCATGAATAGATTGCTGTTTTTTGTGGTTTTAAATGCTGTGTAGTTCTAGTTAGGAACATTATGCCTTTCATGACGACAAACAAAACATTTTAAAAATGATTCATGAGTAATGGACTGTATTATTCACAAATTTATTTTTTAAAATGAGGCGTTATATTATCAGAATGTTTATAACTGCTGCTTTTGTTGAAGAGATCCTGTTCTGTATTTGATGACCATATTGTGTTTCTATCAAGTTAATACAATGAGTTTATAGATACTTGTACATTTCACACAATATGGTAACATGTTGTAAAGTAAAAGGTATTTTAACACAAAGAATTTTTTCACATTTAGCACGCTGAAATAACGAAAGAATGGGTTGGACTTCGCCCAGGGAGATCTCAACCTCGAATTGAACGTGAAACCATTGTTGATAGTGATGGAAACAGGTTACAGGTGAGCTACATCACTTACTGATATCAAATAAAAGTTTTAGGTGTTATTTTTCACATGCAGCATCCATTGTTTTCCTCCAGAGAAATGCAGATTTTTCCATTTCTAGAACAGTTTTTTTTTTATAAACCCTCAGCATCTACAAATATTCTTTTACAATCTGTAAATTTCCAAAATTATAAATTTGCTGCAATAACATCCTTCATAAACAATGTAAATATATAATCTGCAACAGTCAAGCTTCCCTAGAAAACAAATGCTAAAAAAAAAAAAAAATTATGTATTGCTATTTATCATGGTTTTCCTACATCAAAAATAAAAAAAATCCAAATCTCTCAGTATGAACTAAAATAAAAGCTCTTCAAACAAGCAAAGAAAATTCACAGGTTCTATTTCTTTCCATCCAAATTCAAGTTAAAAAAAGTAATCTTGAAATCAGTTTCAATCCCATACATACATTTCACTAAGCTGTTCTGTAAGATTCAGAGGTTAGCTCCACAAAGAAATACAAACTACCAGATAAATTTCTAACTGATTATTTACTTGCTGTTTCAAACTTCTCCATATACAGTGATCTTAATACACACCTCGTGCTTCACTGACGTTTATCACACAACATACTCATAATCTTTCTCTCATTCAGGCACTCCTGAATCTGATCCTCCCATGACTTCCTTGGCCTGCCACTTGGGCTAAAAGAAATTTCCTAGTAAGCATCTCATCACTCATTCTTTCAACATGGTCAAACCACAGAATCATATTAGTCTCCACCTTGCTAACAACATTTTGTTTCACATTACAAAACTGCAACACATCATAATTCCTCACATGATCAGAACATGTCTTGACACAACCCCCCTCCCCCGTAAATAACACATTTCTCCAGCACACAAATGACTCCTATGTTTCTTCTGTAGTACCCAGGTTTTATTGCCATACATCAGAGTAGGAATAATTACACTCTCATACACAGCCATGCGGGACTCTCTTGAGAACCCATCATTCCTGTGAACACCTTTCAAAGCAAAGCAGCCATCACTTTCAATGAAGAATTCACTCGCCTACTAATTTCACCATCCAATTTGTTCTCTCTGTCAAACATGCTTCCTAAATGCACAAACTCACTCACCTGGTCAATCACTCTGCCATTTACACTTACATTACATTCAGTGCTACCAGTTGCTCTCTCAAAAACCATAACTTTGGTTTTTCCCTTATTTATACTCAGTTTGAATTTCATGCAAACTTTGTACATATGGGACAACATACTCTGCAACTCACTTTTGCTCTCTGCCAATAAGACTGTGTCATCAGCATACAGCAATCTGCACACATGGATATTACCAAGACATAAACCAGTATTGTCCATCTTGGCATCACGCATCCATAAATATATTAAACAGCCATGGTGACATTACACAACCTTGTCTGACTCCTGCACCAATGGCGAATCATTTTGATAAAACACCATTCACTCATACACAAGCTGTACTGCCAGCATACATAGCTTTTACACTATTAAGTAGTCCCAATCCACCCAATGCCACTATTTTAAAATTATTGCTTCATGACAGAGATAAAATAGATCCACTTGATCTTCCAGGAATCTATATTATACACAGTGTGGCAAAGAATTTTTAAGACTGGGTCTGTAAAATGAAATAGAAACAAGAAATAATAATTTGTTTTGGTTTGTTATGCAAAATAAGTCCCTCTGGCTTCAATACACTTGTTAGAGCGATTTAATAATGATTCGAATGCCTGTTCCAGTTCACTTTGCGGAATTGCCTCCAAAGCACGCGTCGAAGCTGTTTATATGGTCGAAATATCATAAAAATAACACCCTTTTAACGTCATTTTAAGTTAATAATCTAAAGTAACTTATGGGATTTTACTAGGAAATTTTTTCTTTAATAGCAAATTTTCGGAGAAAACTCTTCTCCTTCTTCAGGCTGTCTTGTTGTTGTCACTTTTTCCTTGTCACTATCACGGTTACGGTTTACCTTGACGGTTACGGTTAACCTTGACGGTTTAGGTTATTTTTCAACAAATCCTGCCAGATGTTAGGCAGGGAAAATCCTTTGCAGTCATTGATGATGGAATTTTGATTTTTCTCAATCTCTATTCCTTCTTTCAGTTTTCTTTTTTGGAAATTGCTTTGGAAACTGATTACTTTAAGGGAATTCCAATCCATGCTGTGCCCAGTTTCTCTAACATGCCTATCTAATCCAGTCTTGTTGGAGCAATTTTTTATAGCTGCTTTATGCTCAGCTATACGAGTTTCTAGTCTGCGACCTGTTTCCCCTATGTAAGATAGTCCACAACTACAATTTACTTCATAAACTACTCCTTGCATTTTTAAAATATCTTCTTCTCTTTGAACTATTTTAGGGAAAAATTAACTACTTTCAATTTGGGAAAACTTTTTTCATTCAAAAATCGGGGCTAGCAATGGGCTCCCCACTCTCCCCACTCTTAGCTAACTATTATGTGGGAAAACTAGAAGAAAAGATACTAGTACAACCCACATACTTCTGCTTATATAGCAGATACATGGATGACATCTTATTTATAATAGATAGCTCAGAAATTATTCCAGAAAGAATTCTAGACTCATTCAATGAATTAGATGATTCCCTTAAGTTCACTATTGAACTTCAAAAAGAAAGAAGAATAAACTTCTTAGATCTTACTATCTATTATGAAGATGAAAAATTCCTCACTAGTTGGTATAAAAAACCAATGAATACTAAAAGACTACTGGATTTCAATTCGTATCACCCAGTTTCTATTAAGAAGAATGTAGCAAGTCAGTTTTTAGAAAAAATTAATAAAATAGTTTCTACTGCAGATAAAAAAGAAGCCCAAAAAGAAGAGCTTAAAGTCATACTTGCAGAGAATAACTATCCTAAAGAAGAAATTGAGAAGCTTCTGAATTTTAATGGTACGAAGAACCCACAAAAGCAACAAGTAAAATTCACTAGAAAAATTTCTTATCACAAAGGTTTATTTGAGGCTTTAAAGAGAATTAGTAAAAAATACAATATTAGGCTAGCTCCAAGTTTAGAGAATAAAGTTAAAAAAAATTTCCCTAAAATAGTTCAAAGAGAAGAAGATATTTTAAAAATGCAAGGAGTAGTTTATGAAGTAAATTGTAGTTGTGGACTATCTTACATAGGGGAAACAGGTCGCAGACTAGAAACTCGTATAGCTGAGCATAAAGCAGCTATAAAAAATTGCTCCAACAAGACTGGATTAGATAGGCATGTTAGAGAAACTGGGCACAGCATGGATTGGAATTCCCTTAAAGTAATCAGCTTCCAAAGCAATTTCCAAAAAAGAAAACTGAAAGAAGGAATAGAGATTGAGAAAAATCAAAATTCCATCATCAATGACTGCAAAGGATTTTCCCTGCCTAACATCTGGCAGGATTTGTTGAAAAATAACCTAAACCGTCAAGGTTAACCGTAACCGTCAAGGTAAACCGTAACCGTGATAGTGACAAGGAAAAAGTGACAACAACAAGACAGCCTGAAGAAGGAGAAGAGTTTTCTCCGAAAATTTGCTATTAAAGAAAAAAATTTCCTAGTAAAATCCCATAAGTTACTTTAGATTATTAATTCAATTAAACTAGGAAGCCATTTCTCAACATGAGCTTTATTCAAAGAGTCATTTTAAGTTTTGGGAATAAAGAAAAGTCGCAGGGTGCTAAATCAGGTAAATACGGTGGACGATTCAACACACAGACGTTATTTTTCGCCAAAAATCTACAAACAAGAAGCACCCTTTTAACGTCATTTAGTGAGGTGTGACTGGGTGCATTATCGTGCATCAAACACCAACTGTTTTCATCCCGATATTCTGGATGAATTTCGACGAATTCTGCCCATCAAACGCCTCAAAACATTTAAATAAAACTTGCCAGTAATTGTTTGTCCACTTGGAACAAATTCTTTGTGGATAATACCCTTACTATCGAAGAATGTAATGAGCATTGTTTTGATTTTCGATGGAACTTGTTTTTTTGGCTTGTGGCGAGTTTTTTGACTTCCATTCCACACTTTGTTTTAGGATCATATTGAAAACACCATGTTTGATCACCTGTAACAATCGATTTTACGAAGTTTGGATCATTTTCAGTGGCTGAAATGATGTCTCTGCAATGTGCACTTCTCCTTGATTTTTGTTCATTGGTTAACGTGTGTGGAACAAATTTAGCACAGACTTTTGTTTTGCCCAAATCTTCATGCAGGATGGTTCGAATCGTTTCTTTGTTGATGTTTAAAGACTCTTCCATCATTCTTAGTGACGCACATCGATTGTTTTCCACGAAATCACGCACTTTTTTAATAATCTCAGGTGTCCTAGATGAACTTGGACTTCTGGTATGCTTATCATCTTCTAGCGTATCTCTTTCGTCCAAAAAACGTTTGTGCCACAGGAAAACATTTGATCTACTTAAACAAAACTCACCGTAAACTTGTTTCATCATTTGGTACGTTTCCGAGGCACTTTTACCAAGTTTTGTGTTAAATTTAATAACAGCCCTTTGTTCCATCTTAATAATTCTACACGAACAAAATTTTATTTCTTTAATGAACAGCCGTTTCGTTTGAGTTACTTTAACAACTGCACAGTACTTTTGGCAGAAAGCAGGCAGATGGTCACGGTTTGTAACGCATTCGCGATTACACTGGTAATGCCACCGTAGGCTGAAATCTAGCGCCAGTCTTAAAAATTCTTTGAAGCACTGTGTATTCCAATAAAATCTTCTTCTGGACAACCAGGTGAATGAGTTCGTGTATTTAGAAAGCATGTTTGACAGAGAACAAATTAGATGGTGAAATTAGTAGACGAGTGAATAGCTGCATGAAAAGGTTTTTACAGGAATACTGGGTTCTCAAAGGAGTCCCGCATGGCTGTGTATGAAAGTGTAATTGTTCCTGTTCTGATGTATGGCAGTGGAACCTGGGTACTACAGAAGAAGCATAGGAGTCGTTCATGTGCTGGAGAAATGCGTTACTTATGGGGAGTTTGTGGCAAGACACGTTCTGATCGTGTGAGGAATGAAGATGTGTTGGAGTAGTGTAATGAGAAGCAAATGTTGTTAGCAAGGTGGAGACTAATATGCTTTGGTGGTTTGGCCATGTTGAAAGAATGAGTGATGAGATGCCTATTAAGAAAATCTTTTAGCCCGAGTTGCAGGAAGGAAGGCCAAGGAAGTCGTGGGAGGGCCAGATTCAGGAGTGTCTGCACGAGAAAAAGATAATGAGTATGAAGTACAGAAAATCTTGGTTATGGCGTGTAATGGATCTCAGTGATGCCCGGGTTGTATGTCAAGATCGCTGTAAATGGAGAAGTTTGATATGGCAACAGTAAGTGAAAATTATCTGGTAGTTTGTATTTCTTTGTGGAGCTAACCTCTGAATCTCGGAGAACAGCTTAGTGATATGTATGTATGAAGACAATCTTCAATTCCTATTTACAAAAATTGAAAAAAAAAAAACCCTATTTTTTTCATCTAATTTGAATCTACATAGGCGTATTAAATAAATATGTTTCGCATAAGTTTTGTTAAACAATGAAAAATCAAAAAGTATAATTTCTGGAACATATTCCACACCATGGATGTCGATACCTTTCCTTTATTTGCCAAGTAAACACTTTTCAGAACGAGAAATGAGTTTTTCAATACAGAGAAAGTAAAATTTCACTCCAAGTTCGCAGAGACATGTTTTCACAGCTTCCTGGGTTTCTTTGGGAATCTCATCATATCGAAGGCGTGGTTGGAACAACATAATCGCTCAACGAATGACACTACAGTGAAAGGTATGCCCTCCTAATTCGTTTTTGATGTATTATTTTTTATTTTCCCCCACTTCGTTTCAATTCGGTTATACAGTATATTCACCCAATTTGTTTTTGCTGTATCATATTTCAGTTTTGTAGGAACTACAGTATTTCTAAGGATTCTAGAGTAAAGTTTTTACATATTGAAATTTTAAAGTTATCGATGAGTTTCCTCCTTATGCCATACACAGAGACCTGGAGACAACATGCAGGAAGTTTTATCACAAACAGAGAGAACTTTCTTGTAAAGGACTCTTGTTTTTCATCAAAAATGACATTTCAGTATGTTATAGAATATCATGTAGTTGAAGCTCACATATTTAAGAAGTGTTTCTGTGTTCCTGGACTTCATCATTTGTGAAATGCTTGCCCCCAAAATACTTCTTTGTTTTGAGGAACAAGTGGTATTTATAGGGGCTAAATCAGGGCTGCGGTCATACTTTCCACTTGATTGGTGCAACTTTATGGAGCAAGGGCCTGAGTAATAAAATAGAAATAAACAAAATCGAAACATAAAAAATTATAAAACAGTAACAAGAAACTGTGTATAAGCCCAATGGGACATTAACAAACAAAGACATAAAGCACCAGTATAGCGATTAACACAGTAACGAAATATGGTAACAATGATATAACATGATTAAAAAATGAACAATGACATCATAAAACAGAACGGAAAAAGGATAAAAGTTGTAAATCAACGATAAAACAACAACAACACACTACACAAAATGTAAACACGAAGAAATGATACAACAGAAGAGACGTCACACCGATCATTTAAAAGATGAGTCAGGGTTCCTAAGTCGTTCGGTAAAATGGGTAAAAGAAAATTACTTGAACATTGATGAATGAAACGACGACATGAACATAATATATGAACGACGGTCAGAGGTCCATCACATGTCCCACACACAGCAAATAGGGGCAAGTGAAACGACAATGCGGAGACATGCAAGTGCAACTTCCTCCCTACAGTTCCAGCAACAGGATGATCTCCAGACTCCAAGAATTGGTTTAATACGATGAAGTTTATTTTCCACCGGTTGGTCCCATGGATCCTGCCACGTTAGCTTGATATGATCATGGAAAAGAAAGCATAAATTCCGGTGAAACAGTGGCAAGGGTGTGACGACCAAAGAGGAAGCAGATCTAGCAGTTGCATCAGCATGCTCGTTACCTGGAATTCCAACCTGCCCAGGAATCCAGCAGAATTGTATCTGGACACCAGTCTCGAGCAAAGAATGAAGTAGCCTTCGTATGTTAAAAAGAAAAGGGTGGTCACTGTAGTCCAATGAGGACAGAGTGCACAACACTTAAAGAATCAAGTGTACACCATAGCACGCTGATGAGAGCTTGACTGCATGTGAACAAGTGCAAGATGCACAGCTTGCAACTCCGCCGAAAACACCATGCCCTCGGCAGGCATGTGAGCAACAGAAACTTCATCAATGCAGATGGCAGCGGATCCCACCCAGCCGTCTTTGATCCATCAGTGAAAATAGCAACATAGTCTGCATTGACGTAACGGTGTCCAGCGAAGAGCAGCTGGTACACTGGCGCAGGGGTTGAGGATTTATCATAAGATGTAAAGCTGGTATCAACCATGACACACGAGGGTGCCATGGAGGATCCTCAAAGCCCCCGATATCTCAAACAAGAGACAAGTTGAGCCCTGCATCATGAGCTATGGTTGCTATACAAAGAGGCAGGTTCGTAAATAAACGAGCATGTTGGGGATGAAAAACTGCATCGTATAAAAGATGGTCTGGGGGAGGTCGGAGTTTCAAGTAAAATTGAAGAGACAGCTGCAGACGGCGAAATTCAAGCAATGGTTCGTTTGCTTCAGCATAAAGTCTGGGAGTCGGGGATGTTCGAAATGCTCCCATACAAAGACGCTGCGCTTGATGGTGAATAGTATCCAAAAGCCAGAGAACAGAATGACGCACAGAGCCATACACGACACAACCATAATCCAGCTTTGACCGAATAAGGGAACGGGAGATCTGAAATCAAGACATCCTGTCTGCACCCCACGAGACTGAAGAAAGGATCTTAAGAAGTGACATAGCCCACAGAAGGAAGTCTTTAGCCATCGGATGTGTGAGCGAAAAGTGAATGCATGGTCAATGGTCAGACCAGGGAACTTGGTCTCCCGCAAAACTGGTATGGCTACTTTCCATTTGCAATTGAGAAGTCATGCAACAAAATGATTTCTTTTGACAATTTTCCTTGTCTTCGATCCTTAATTGCTTTCCTTAACTTCTTCAATGTTTTGCAGTGTTTAGCATACTCCCTTTTACCATAAACTCTATGTACACCAGACTGTTGCTACCACTTTTTCGGCAGATGGCACGACTTTTAAATATTTTTTGCAGTTTGTGAGCTGGGATGTTTCCACACCATGGATGCTGATTTGCATTCTGGTGAGAAGTGATGCACACTTCTCATCACAGGTGACAATATGCTGTAAAAAATCTGACCATTAGAATAGCGTAGCAGTAATGCAAGATGACCCAAATCGGTGATTTGTGTGCTGTTCTGTTAAAGATTGTGAAACCCATCTTTCGCACACTTTTCTGAAATGCGGGTACTCTTGAATGATAACATGTACACTACCATATGACATGCCCAAACCTTCGACAATTTCGTTCATTTTAATGTGGTGGTTATTGAGGAGATGAATAAGTATAGACTGGATGTGCTGTGTGTAAGTGAAACCAAAAAGAAGGAAATTGGGGTAGAAGAAGTGAATGGCACGGTGAGTGTGTGGTCTGGAGTATTGGATAATATGAGAAGACAGGCTGGTGTAGGTTGATTTTAAGTGAAAAGATGAAGAACAACTTGATTCATTATAGTTGCATAAGTGAGAGAATTCTCTGGATTCGTTTGAAAGTGAAACTTCAGAGAATTGTAATTGTTGTAGTGTATGCTCCTTGTGACTCGGAACCTTCTGATAAGAAAGAAGATTTCTGGAATGAGCTAAAAGCTGTTTTGAGCCAGTTTGGTGCTAAAGAAAAAGTTATAATAGCAGGGGATTTCAATGCTAGAGTAGGTGTGCAGAATGCAATTTCTGACAATGTTCTGGGTAAGTTTAATGATCCTTGTGTGAATGATAATGGTGAAAGATTAATTGAACTCTGCATTGAGAATGGTTTGTGTGCATCTAATACATTTTTCAACCACAAGTATATACACACATATACTTGGGAAAATCGTACTCTTGGTCAAAAGAGTGTGATAGATTTTGTTGTTTACAATCAGCGTTTGAAACACTTAGTTGTTTACACCCGAGTGATGAGAGGTGCGGATGTTGGTTCTGATCATTACTTGGTAGTGTCACGAGTGAAACTTAATGTTGGTTGGAGGAAAAGGAATAGACCCAGGATAGAAAGAATAAAGGTTGATAGGCTCCTTGAAGATCATCAGCGGTACTCTGACTTGCTCAGAGAACGACTGAAATCTTGTGAGAGGTATGTAGAAAAGAAGTGGGAATGTTTTAAGAACTGTGGCACCACAATAGTGGGTAACAATAGAGGTGATGCTTGGTGGAATACTGAGATTGATGAGGCAGTAAAGAAAAAGAAGGAAGCCTATTTGGGGATGTTGCAAGGTAGAGTCTCTGTGGATGAATATTGCTGTAAGAAGCGTGAAGCTGCTAAGTTGGTTCGCCACAGTAAGGCAAAAGATAGGAAGAAGAAAGTGGAAAGGCATGAACTGGCTTTTGGAAAGATAGAAAGTCCTTCTGGAAGTACATGAGCCTCAGGAAAAATAGGGGAAACAAAGTTGTAAGTTGTGTGAAGAATAAGATCGGGGAAATGATATGGGAGCCCAATGAGTTAAGTGACAGATGGGGTGAATACTTCTGTGAGTTATTAGATCAGGAGAGCAAAAATGATTCTGAGACAGATGCAGATGATGTCACAATGAGGGATGAAAGCACAGGAGGGATCTCAAGAGAAGAAGTGTGTAAAGCTCTAAAATCTCTTCAGAATGGTAAGGCTCCAGGAGTTGATGGCATAACTGCAGAGATGTTGAAGTATGGTGGTGACTCTGTAATTGACTGGTTAACTGAAATTTGCCAGTTGTGCTGGGAGTTAGGAATGGTCCCTCGGGATTGGAAGGATGGTATTATTGTTCCTTTGTATAAGGGAAAAGGTGATCAGACTGAATGCAAGACCTATCGTGGTATTAGCCTACTGAGTGTGCCAGGGAAAGTGTTTGGTAAGGCTGTTATTGAAAAAGTACGGGGTCTTACATCATTGAAAGTGTGGGATGTTCAGAGTGGTTTTATGCCTGGTAAAGGCTGCACTAACCAGATTTTTGCATTACGCATGATGATTGAAAAGTATCTGGCTGTTGGGAAGAAAGTTTTTACTGCCTTCATAGATTTAGAGAAAGCTTACGACCGAGTGAATAGGACACTTTTGTGGAAGGTATTGAATGAATATGGTGTTACTGGGAATCTACTTAAGAGTGTAAAAGCCATGTATGCTGGTAATAGAGCTTGTGTACGAGTGAATGGTGTTTTATCAAAATGGTTTTCCATTGGTGCAGGAGTTAGACAAGGTTGTGTAATGTCACCATGGCTGTTTAATATATTTATGAATGCATGCATGCGTGATACCAAAATAGATAATAGTGGTTTATGTCTTGGTGATTTCCGTGTGTGCAGATTGCTGTATGCTGATGACACTGTCCTGTTGGCAGAGAGCATGTTGACTCGGATGCACGAAGTTTGCATGAAATTCAAACTAAGTATAAATAAGGGAAAAAACAAAGTTATGGTGTTTGAGAGAGGAATGGGTAGCACTGAATGTAATGTAAGTATAAATGGCACTGTGATTGACCAGGTGAGTGAGTTTGTGTATTTAGGAAGCATGTTTGACAGAGAGAACAAGTTGGATGGTGAAATCAGTAGGCGAGTGAATTCTTCTTTGAAAGTCATAGCTGCTCTGGGAGGTTTTCACAGGAATGATGGGTTCTCTAGAGAGTCCCACATGGCTGTGTATGAAACAGTAATTGTTCCTACTCTGATGTATGGCAGTGAAACCTCGGTACTGCAGAAGAAGCATAGGAGTCGTTTGTGTGCTGGAGAAATGCGTTACTTACGTGGGGTTTGTGGCAAGACACAATCTGATTGTGTGAGGAATGAAGATGTATTGCAGTTGTGCGATGTAAAGCAAAATGTTGTTAGCAAGGTGGAGACCAATATGCTTCGGTGGTTTGGCCATGTTGAAAGAATGAGTGATGAAATGCTTACTAAGAAAATCTTTTCAGCCCAAGTGGCAGGAAGGAAAGGCAGAGGAAGGCCAAGGAAGACATGGGTGGATCAGATTCAGGAGTGTCTGCATGAGAAAAAGATTATGAGTATGAAGTATAAAAGATCTTGTGTAAGGCGTGTAATGGATATCAGTGAAGCACGAGTTGTATGTCAAGATCGCTGTAAATGGCAAAGTATGATACGACAACAATAAGTAAAAATATCTGGAAGTTTGTATTTCTTTTTGGAGCTAACCTCTGAATCTGAGAGAACAGCTTAGTGATATGTATGTATGTTATTCGTAATCAACTCCACACTGCGCGAAATATGATCAACAGTTATTGAAGCCAAAGTTCTGCCTCTGCCCAGTTCATCTGTCAAATCTGGATGTCCTTCAAACTGCTTACGCCATTTTTCTAGTGAGACACTACCACTTTCCATAAATAGCTGACACTTCACGGCACATTTTAGTTGGATTCAAAAAAAAAAAAAAAAAAAGAAGCTCTGTTCCACCAACTTCGAGTAACACTCCAGTTGCTGCACCATAATGAACAAATTATGCAGCACAATTGCGCCACACTCCTTCCACAAGCAGATGACGAAACTTTGCAGCCACTACGTGAAACTTATTTTTGGATATGCCCTTGTAGTATCATGATGCAATTCACTGAAAGAATCCGCAATTTCTTCTGATGCTTGGAACCTATCTTATATAATATTGCAATTCAATTTTGTTCTCAGAAAAGAAACATTCAAGCCTCTGAATATAATATTATGATAGCAGAACCTATATAGTAGGCGAGTCAAAAAGTTAGTTGCACTGCTTGATAAAACAACACAGGATCGAAATTACAGAAAAATGTTATATGCACCTGGAAGTTCCATACAAAAGTTACTTCTCGACGTAATCGCCTAGTTTATTGAAACATTTGTCGAGGCGTGGCACAAGTTTTTCTACGCCTTCTGTGAAGAAATTCCGTCCAACGTCCGTTGACCATTGCTGGTTGCAGCTTTCACCTCGTCATAATCGTATGCACACTTCCATGGGAAATATCCAGATCTTTTGCGATTTCGTCTTCTGATACTCGTCTGTTTGCAAGAATGAGTTCATTCACACACGCAATGTTCTCAGCCGCTGTCGAAGGTCTTCCCTTGCGGTAATAGTCCTCGATATCAGTACGTCCATTCTCGAACAAGATGCACCACTTTGCGATAGCTTGACGCGTATTGCGTTCTCACCGTACACTTCGTTCAACTGCCGAAAAATTTCAGTGCAGTTACCCCCTTTTGCCCACAAAAAACGAATCACTGCACACAGTTCCAATTTGGATGCCACCAGCAGCTGCCGAGGCTTGTTCACGACTCGTTAGCGAGCGAACTAAAGCAACTGCATCACGTGCTGCAGATAAATGCCAGCAGTGTTGCCACAAAGTGTCAACAAAATATCCCTTTACCGAAATGTTTTACGGAGGAGTGCAACTAACTTTTTGACTGCCCACGTATATACATATATGAGGTCCGATCAAAAAGTTCCGAGACTAGGCTGATATACAACAAAATACTTACGTTACTCAAGTCTGGCTATGATCTCCCTCAAAGTAGTCTCCTTGGGCATCGATACAACGCTCCCTGGAAGTCCTGTACATGAATCGTGTCAAGCACTGCCTGCAATTCATGCTGGATCTCGTTCACGGTTTCAAAACAGTGACCCTTGAGCTTCAGTCACGGGCCAAATCTGGCGAGTGAGAAAGGGTAGTCATGCTGTTGCAGCGGAAAAACTGGCGTGTTGCTAATGCTCTGCGAGCTGCTGCATTGTTGTGATGGAGCAGGAAATCGCCCCCGTGTCACATTTCAAGTCGTTCGCAGCAAATGCCCTCCCTAAGATGCCACAGAACATCGCAGTAAGAAAGGGAGGTGACGGTCTGGCCCTGGGAGACGAATTCACGGTGCACAACCCCACAAATGTTGAAGAACATGATGAGCATACTTTTGGTTGCACTCCGGACCTTCCTCGGTCATGGAGATGCCGGGCTCTTTCACTGTGACGACTGTTGTTTGGTCTCCGGGTCGTAACCGTATACCCAAATCTCTTCCCCAGTGATGACCCGCAACAAGAACATTAGTTCATTCACCATCTGCTGACGAAGATCTTGACAGAGTTTGACACGGAGTGCCTTCTGTTCGGGGTTCAGAATCTTTGGCACAAACTTTGCAGCAATGCGGTGCATGTTTAAAACCGATGTCTGAATTTCTTGCACTGTTCCGTATGACACACTGACGATAGTAGCAATGTCTTGAATGGTTCTCCGACAATCCTCATTCACCAGTTCCCTAATTTTGTCCACATTTTTGGGGGTTTTGCTCATGGACAGTTGCCCTGACCTCTCGTCGTCTTCCAGTGCTGTTCTGCCGCCACTCTTGAAGCACGAGTGCCACTCAAAACATCTCGCAGGACTTACATCTTCATTGCTATAAGCCTGCCGCAACATTTCACGCGTCTCTGTTTCTGACTCGCCGAGTTTGATGTTCGCTCGCTATTCTAGTTTGCAGTCCATACCGAAATCGCAGCTGTGTTCTGCACATGGTCACCAAATATCGTGTACCACAGCTCCCGATGCTCACAGAACGCCACTCGAAACAATGACTCGTGAAGGTCACTGCCCTCGACAGCTGCTTGAGCTTCCACGTACTGCCATCTGTTGGTGCGCTACGTACCTAGTCTCGGAACTTTTTGATCACACTACAGATAAACTCTTTCTTCCGACTGTACAATTTAACTGTAGGCTACATGAAATAGAACTACAATACATATTGAAAAGATTGAAGTTATCAGTAAAGATTCCCCATGTTTAAAATAATATTATAATCAAACCTTTTTTTTCTCAAAAAAAAAAAAAAAAAAAAAAAGATGGGGGGGGGGGTGAATCTTTGGGAGAGCCTTTTGAGAATAATAGGAAATGTGTCTTTAACATCCAAGCTGACCATTTCTGTAAATTCCTTTATTCTAGTTGTATTTATATTCATAACATCTAAGATTTAATTCTGTGGATTGAATAATTTTACCTCTGAGTAAAAAAGCCAAAGGTAGTTTTTAAAGCTTGTCAAAATTTATTTTTGAATTTGTTTCCATTTTTGAAAATCTTTTAGTACTGATTGGTGCTGAATACTGAATTTTAATCATTGTAATCTTTAATTAGGTCATTCATAACTATGGACATGGTGGCTCTGGTGTTACGTTGTTCTGGGGCTGTGCTCGTGATGCTTTCCAGCTTCTTCAAGAAGCTCTTAAAACTGCTTCACAATCTAAACTGAGTTCTAATTTATAACTGAGATAGAAGCAAATCAAACATATTTTTATAAGTAAAATATTTACATTTTGTCTTATACTGTGATTTAAGTATTTTAAATAATTATTGCTGATAAGCTACACTGTTACAATTTTGGAAAGAAAAAGTATGTAATATTTTATCAAAATGTTATGTTGAATAATTTCAATAAAACTTATTTAAAACAAGCTTTTGTTTCATTTATGCTTTACAGCAAATGGTTGAAATGAAGTAAAACTTGCTGGACACAACTCTTGTAAATCACAAATCCACTAATATACAGGGTGTCCGAGAATTATTGGACACATTACAAAATTATATAAAACAGATAGAAAGAAACTGACTGTACTAACTTACAATGTAACTACACAAGTTAATAAATTTCGATGCGAGATACCTTGGTTGCTCGTAGTACGTCCAAGCAATACTCAATTTCATGCCATGTATCTGAGAAGTTATGAAATTAATAGCAGCTGTGATACGCTGCTTCAGTTCCTGCAAATCAGTACAAGGCATCTGATAGACGCGATTTTTCACATAACCCCACATGAAATAATCCAATGGAGTTAGATCTGGAGAGCGAGGAGGCAACAGAATAGGACCATCACGCCCAATCCATCTGTTGGGGAAATGCTCATTTAGGCACTTACGTACACACGCTGACCAATGCGGAGGCGCGCCATCTTGTTGGAAAACGATGTCATATCTTTTGATCTGGGGTATAGCGAAATTTTCTAGCATATCCAAGTAAATGTCGCCATTTATGGATTTTTCGCAGAAGGAAGGGCCAATCACTTCTCTTTTTGATAGGGCGCACCACACATCAACTTTTGGAGAATCACGTTCCAGTTCAACAGCAGCATGAGGCAGTTCACTACCCCATATCCTACAGTTGTGACGATTCACAATACCTGATGCATGAACACAATACCCGATACATGAAATGTGGATTCATCACTAAAAATTACAGTACTGAAAAAGTTTTTGTTGTTTTCCACAGCGAAATCGTATCGCAGAGTGTGATCATTTACATGCATCTTTTGCACTATTTGAATTTAATAAGTACGAAACTTTAATTTCTTGTGCAAGATATCATGAACTGTCGATTTCGTAATGCACAGTTCTCTGCTTGCTTTACGAACGGATTTCCTGAGGCTTCGTCGGAAACTTTCATTGACTTGGTCAACCGTCTCACCGCTGACGCTAGGCGTACCAGCTCCTCCACATTGGCAGTTTCTTTAAACTGTTTCATCCACCGCTTAATTGAATTCGTTGATGGAGGATTACAACCGTACTCTAAACGGTACCATATTTTAACTTTAATGACAGACTTTAATTTCTCAAGCCATAACACACACATCGCCTTCTGTTGTACGGATGACATGACTACTGATTGCACATTCCTCATCAGGCAACACCTAGCACCATCTATCGGATTCTGGGAATGGCAATTCTGCAAAACAAAAATATAGAAACCGTGTTAGTAAAACGTGACATAGAAAAACAGACAACGCTCATAGTTTCTTTTTTGTACATAATTTTGTAATGTGTCCAATAATTCTCTGACACCCTGTAGAACAGATTTATCATTTACTTGATGAGGCACATACTGTATATCATAGAGTCAGTCATAAGACTAAGCTCTTAACTGTTTTTTTTTTTTTAAGTAATTGCCACAGATAAGCTTTCTAACTTTTGTTAATGTAGGATTTATTAGATTGGATACCAAGGATCATGTAGATGCGATACATACCAGGTCGTTCAGAAAACAATGGTCAATTTAAGAAGGAAAAAATGAAAGAGACATACCTCGCAGCACACAATTGTTTTATTTGAAATAGGTGCCTTCAGACAGCTACACACTAATGCCAGTCCGGAAGAAATCTGGCTGCAAGAAAGTCCCGGAATGAAATGTTGGCCTCCTCTCGATTTCTTAAGGTCCTGCCCTTGAGGTAATTGCTAAAATGCATGAACAGGTGGAAATCGGTTGGTGCCAAGTGAGGTGAGTAGGCTGGATATGCAAGGGTTTTGAACCTCAGTTTGTGTAGTTTCTGTTTCGTCATTTGTGACATGTGTGGTCTTGCGTTATCACGGAGAAGGATAGGACCCATCCTGTTCACCAAAGACTGCTGTTTGGAGCACAACTTCTGGTGCATTCAATCAATTTCTTCACAGGATGTGACAGAGATGATGCTTTTGCCACCATTCAATAACCTATAGTGTATAACACAGTGAACAGTCCACCACACTGCCAACAAAACCTTTGGTATCAACCTAGGTTCAGGATGTTTTGGCTATGGTTTAGCCACTATCCAGATCACTAACGGGTCTCGTATAGCACCCACTTTCCATCACAGGTTACAATGTGCTCAAGTAGGAGCTCCTTTTCATTGCCAAGCAGAAGGTTACTGCACATCTTGAACCATTGTTGTTTCTGATGCTCTGTCAGTTCATGTGGGACAGAAACCCACATATTGAGTTTCTTGGCCTTACCAATTTGGTGGAGATGTTCAGAAATGGCTGACACAGACACACTGTACTGTTTAGCGAGTTTTCAGACTGCGACATGAGGATTTGCCTTCAGAGCATCGTTACCAATGACCAAATGTTGTCCACAGCCCTCATCATCTTGTAGGCTCGTGTCACCAGAACAGAACGTTCAGATGTTGCCTCCTCATCCCAGGTTTCGACCACATTTTGGTAGGTTTGTGCCACATTACGACCCAATTTGAACTCGTGAAGCAGAGTCACCAGCAACTCGCTCCTTCCCAACATGTTGTATAGACCACTCTCAGACTGCAGCTCAACCGATTATGGCGTGTATGTGGTGTCTGAGTCACCCTTCAACTTGTACAAATGGCGCAGTGAGCGGGTTGGACTGCAAGCTGAATGTGGCACCTCAAAAATCGGCCATTATTTTCCAAACTACTTGATATCATAACATATATTATAATATTAATCGAAATGTACATGGTACAACAATTAGGAGTTGTATGCCGTTAAACGGGTAATGCAGTACTTTTGTACTTGTTGATTTTCTTTTTCAGGATACTTTTTTCGACATCAATTAAGTGCTTCCATGCATACGAGAGATTAATAGGGCAGTCATTATTGCATGTCCTGTTTGAATAATACCGGGTGCACCATATAAAAGAGGCCCAGCGGCCAGACGTTAGGGGGTTAAAGCTGTTTGGTGGGTTTCCAGTTAAAACCACTTTGTTCCAATTCTAACCGGTTTCTGTGTGTACAGCTGCAAAGGAATTCTCTGGAGTGGTTAGTCACAGCCAGAGTAGTGTAGGTACGTGGTCATAAGTGTAAGTGAAGAGAGAAAGGAAATGGTTCTAAGTATGGAACAGCAGATTTTTATTGTGGAACAGTATTTCAGAAATAACTCGTACAAGGTTTTAAATGAGTTTTTTACAGAAAAATTTCCACATTGTGCAGCACCGGCGAAATCAGTGGTACAGAAGTTAGTGCGGAAATTTCGGGAAACCTGCATGGTGTGCAACAGGAAAAGAAACAAACCCAAGACAAAATTCGCACTGAAGACAATATCAAGGATGTGTGTGCACAACGATGTTAAGCCCTTGGAAGTCGATTCGGCGATTATCGTCTGCAATGGGAATATCTGCCACGTCATGCAGACCATACTTAAGGTGGATTTGCATTTTTGGCCGTACAAAGTTACGGCGCTCCAAGAACTTAAAACTCCTGATTATGCAAAACGGATGCAATATTGTAAGTGGTTTCAGGAGACCATTGTCAGCGGTGAAAGGAACACAACACTTTATTACATGACAGATAAAACTGTGTCAATGCGCAAAACAGCAGGATTTGGACCGACACAAATCCCAGATGGACAATGGAGACTCTTCTGTATGACCAAAAGATAGGCGTTTGGTGTGCTGTTTCTGCGAAGACTTTACCATGTATAGTAACATTAACTGACTTTTGTCGTTCATTATACTCGGGCCTCTTTTATATGGCACCCCCTGTACATATGGATTTGGCAATCAGAAATTCAATCCAGATCTTATGCTATATTAGTATTTGTACTTAATTTGGCAAAACTTTGGGTTGTATACAATATTCTATCAGTGCTGTTTTATTTTCCATTTTAATACAACTTTCTATATGCACATTTGATTGGGTTTTAAGGTTACAGTAAACTCTTGATATTTTTAAGATGGGAGTCTGTGACTTTAGAGTTAAAATTTTACCGACATCTATCATCAAGGTATTTGATATGTTCTTTGTCATTGCTTATAAATTGCAAGGCACATAATACACAATTCTTATTGGTACATAATGAACAGAATGTTATATGGTGTAGATTGTTGACCTATATCAATTACACCTAATGGATACCAAGGAAAGAACTCAGAAGACCACATACGAGATAGGTGGGTACAATTCCAAAGCATGTCAAATAGAAGCAAGTGTCTTTAGACAGGGATACCTTCATCCAGCACTGGATTGACAATGATTGATGATATTGCATGCTGAGAAATGCTTTCCATATGAGTCAGTACATCTATTTACATATTGCCGACAGTTGTGCAACTTGTCACTTATGGGAATCCTGGTTATATGACACAAAAACATTCAAAACAACTACTGTAAACATTTTAATGTACATTTGATAAAGTACAGTTACACAAGTTTAAGTAAATAAACTAATTTTATAATTTACAGTAAGTTATGTTTTGAACTTAGTAGTGTACAAGACTAGAACAATTTACACAGAGTTCCTAATCTATATGTATACCATAGTAAATTCATTGGAGCACATAACCTTGACTGATAAAGAGTGCATGCAAAAGTGTATAAACATAGCAAAAATGTGCAGTCTTGAGAACAAATAAACATTATGTACATTCTCTTTTTTGTTCATCTTAAATCTTACAGAACATCCACATAAAGCATTCTGAACATTGAGAAAACTTAGTTTTGAATATCAAGATATGAGTATTACACTGTAATCTCATAGTGGGCATCTTTTATTATATAAATCATTCATAAAGTGCGTATACCATACAGCTACGAAGATGAGGCACTGGAACAAAGTTTTTATGGGAATTATGAATAGCATTTTAAACTTATTTTGCAAACATTACAGGACTTTTTTTTTTTTTTAAGGGTTATAAAAACATCTGTTCAATGCAGGCAAAGAAGCTACATGATACATTTTTTAGCATGGCATATGAAAAGGAATCTCCCTGAATGATCATTTCACTTGTTCAGTATCCAGGGTTCGTACTCTTTTTTTGGGGAAAAAAATTCAAGGACTTTCCAGGCCTTTTCCAGGCCATATACAAAAAATTCCAGGATGAATATTACGCTTTACAGTATCATGCTCAAATTATTTTTTAAAAGCAATTTCAGTTTTAAGTAATAAAAATGATGAAAGATGCAAATGAATGAGTGTGCTTTTTTACCCATTACATTTCTTTTTAATGTTTTTAATTGGCGAATTACCCAATAATGCTAAATTGAATCATGATGCAATTACCACAAGGCTATTCAGAAAATCCTTTCCCTCAATCAGAAAATGATTAATTCAATCAGTCATTTTAGCTGCATCACTATTCTGCACTATCTTCCATGTAATCAGACTATTATTGATAACAACTGAAATTATTATAAAATAAAGTGAGGGCAGATTCAGAATTTAAGAATGGGAGGGCGCACGTCTAACAGAGGACTGGTAAAAAAATCTCTGAGATTTATTTCCTCCAAAAAAACACGGTGGTAAAACATGGAGGACCCATAAAGGGGAGATGGGGTGCTTGCCTCTCAGAATACATCACAAACAGCAGTTCTGAAGTACTGCTGTGTGGATCACTGAAAAGTTCGGGCAAATGTAAGACAAAACGCATGGAGTTGCAAATCCATAAGTGAAAAAGTGTGATGTCTGAAAACAAGAAACGTGAGACAAAGCAAAGCACTTATCTACTTACTCAACCTCCCCCCCCTTTTTTGAAATGGGGCATGTGCTTGTTATGCCCACAGGTGGATTCAAGTCTCAAATCTTTCATACTTACCCAGCTGGAGAGTGGACGTAGGGCTTCAAGCTTGGAGAATGAATACTGCTCTTATATCTATGCCTTTGAATTTAATTTCGACCATTTTCAACAGGGTAGGTTCCTAGGTTGTACCTAACAGCATACTAAAATTTCGCCAAAATCCAACCCCTTTTACGGAAAAAACCAAAGCATAAACGTTTCTGCAACCTACAGTTCGAAAGGGTTAGTAATTTCTAAAATAAAAACATAACGAACAGCGTGAAAACTAGCTCATACACAGAATATTTGAAACTACAGTATGCGCTCTCAATTATTAGGGATGATAGGGGGGAAGGGAATAGAACTGTCCATAATTAGCATGTTCTCGTTGCGCTAGGCGCTTAGCACTGCTGAATTCCGTCAGACCCCCAATGGTCAAATGATTGAAATGTGCTGATGTTCATGGAATGAAATGGTTGATCAGCTATGATAACCGCATAAAAGTTCGAAGGGGGAGGAGGGGGGCGATTTTTTTTTTACTTTATGCAACATTCTACATTACTCCAGTATTTATCTTGTCATCATCAACAATAGCAATGTAACTACCACTTACGATCGCGGATATCGGCCAACTCAAAATCTGCCATACAACTAAGGGATACAACACACAGGTATCCTGTTACAATGTATTGTAATTAAAAAAAAAAAAAAAAAAAAGGTTTCAGAAATTAAAATCGGAAAAAACTTTCAGAAATTAATATCATCAAGTCATGGTGTTTCAAAAATCCGCTTTCCTTTATAATGTTTAAAAACATGTAATGTTTTTTCTTTTTTATCTGTCGTGTATAATAAAAGTGGGTTGATTTTTTTATGGAATCAGACGTCCATATGTCTGATTGTCTTCGTCTGAGTTCACACGTTAGCTACTGTGTACAAGTAGACCTATTTTTTCAGCTCAAAAATATGTAGTTTTGTATGTATTCACAGTATAACTCATTCCGTATTCCCACAGAACAAAATTCAGCAGATACAAATGAAGAACATCAAGACCCACCCAACACCATGTTTCCGATTGTCTGCTGTTTATATTCAAGAAATGCGAATATGGATCAATGGTGAATGCAGCAACTATGGTTTTTATTTATTACCAAGAAAAAAAAAGGAGCCTGAAAGCTGTAAAGCTGAAACGGATATTTCTCCCCCTCCCGAAAACATTCCGATTAAGTTCAAACAGCAGGAACACGCGTCCACGCACACTCAGCCTCTGGAATGTCCTTCTTTTCATTTGGCACATCGCCATAAATCACCACCTGCAGCTCACTGAAGTGTCTTCCTCCTTCACCCTAACTATAGGAGAAAACGTAAAAAAAAAAATGCTGCCCAATTTTTGACAAAATGAACAAAATTTACGTCATAACGTTGCAATTTACTAAAATACGTTTATCTGCTGAATTTCGCCTAAATCCATTGAAAACTTTTTAATTATAGATTTTTTTATTAAAACAGTAACTCAGACATCTGAATAAAAATGCATGTTTGTAATTAAAATAGAGTCCATATCATCACAGAAACAAAATTTAAGGATCACTCTGTTTAAATAAACCATGGCATCTAAAAAAAAATAATTTGCTTGCTTTTCCCGTAATTTATAATTGCCGTTTCTTTTTTTCAATCCAATTTTTGCAACGGAAGATTTTTTTTTTTTTTGCATCTGCTGAAGTTTCAAACGGAATTTGGCGAAATTTGCACTAGAACTTTATTGTGATGTATTTTAACCACTGTAAAAATTTTTACTGTGTTATTTTCAAAATTCGGGAAAATGGATTTCTGAAAAATATCTCTTAGTCCTTTTGAGCCGTGGAAGTGATAAACAGGTGTTTGCTTTCTTCCCAACCAAGGGCTTCGGATCAGCGCTCCCAGCTGTCAATCAACCGTTGCTATGGTAACACACTTTCTGCTCAAGGCTCACTGTCTAAAGAGGCACACATAATAAAAATTTCCAATGCTAACTTTTTAAGTTTTAAACGGATTCAAATGGAATTTTGGGAGTGAGCTTCTGTAATCCAATTATAGTAAATGTAAAAATTTCAGCCACTTTTGTGAAAAATTCGCAAAGATAGTTTTCTTATTTTTTATCATAAGTAGCCGAAGTCTCTTGAGGGGTGGGCCGGAAGCAAGCGTCTTAATGCAATAAACAAGGAGCAGATGAATGTGTTGTTCAGGCATACTCTTCACTGGTGGGTGCCAGCTGACTTGGTAAACACGCGACCCCCTTGCAAATGCTAAATGTCTCTTCTTTCCCCTTCTGTTGTTCTCAGTAGTTGTCGGACGGACATCAAGCTCAGGGCTAGAGAATGCATCAAGCTCCCCTTCCCTAACAGACCTGCTAGTAATCATCCAATTTTATTGCACTGGAAGTAGTGCTTCACCCCCCCAGCCAAATTAGGATTTGGACACATCCAAAACACCACTGTTGCCGGCGGTTTCTTTGAGAACAGAGGAGAGGAACTTAAAAAAATGAAGGGGTAACAGTCAGTAACACGATTTCCTAAAAGGGCATTTTTTTTAAGCACTAATTTCAAATTTCAAGGCTTTTCAAGACAGCATTAAAAAAATACCGTTTTTCCAGGATATTCCAGGCCTTGAAAACGTAATCATGATTTTCCAGGACTTTCCAGGTTTTCAAGCACGCGTGCGCACCCTGAGTATCTTTCCATAGAAAATTATATGACAAGCAATATACTTAAAAAAACAACTTAATTATGCAGAATTTTGGTACTAATAAATCCAACAGCAGGCTTTTACCTTTACTTTACAATGATAATCAACAATGGAGAAATGTCAAAATTGTCGGATATAGTGCATATAGTCCAAGAACTCTTTCCCCATTCAAAATATATAATTTATGATACTAAATTATGATATAATTCTTTTTTTTTTTTTAATAGTTTAGCATTACAAGTGATAAATCATAAAATGCCACAATCACTGTTCATCTATGTGGCACACTCCTTGTAAAACTTGAGAACTGTATTATCTTAGGGGGGGATCTGCATTTCCTGATTTCCTTCCAAGCATGCCACCCAGGAAAATGGGTTTACAAGTACGCAGGACAAAAAAATTTTCAAGTTTTCTGTGAGATTTGCTACAAGGACAAAGAACGAATCAGGGAATTTCTTTGCCAAAATGTCTATTGTTTACTCCCACATATAAGCTAAAAAATTCTGAAAAATGTTTCACGAAGAAAGAGGAGTCAATTTAAAAATGCTAGTAGTGCAGAAGAGCAGCTACAAATTTTTTCATGAAATTTCCAAATGAAGTGCAAGTTTTTCATTCTACATGCTTTCTTCTTGCTTTATCAATCAACACAGGAGACATTTCCATATTTTTTTCCAAGTAAACTTAATGTTTAAAATCTATACTTACCCTGTCCACTGTCACTTTAAACTTTATTTAAAGCTTTTATTTCACTCAAAAAAGGGTGGGAGAATGGTTGTTCTGTTGATTGTTACAAGAAGAAGTTATAAATGGGCAAGTATCAGGGCCATAGCAACTGGAATCGCCCTCCCAGAATGGTCATACTAGGGGGTTCTGAGGGCATGAAAACTAGAAATGCACGTGTGGAAAATTTTACTGAAAATTGGAACTAAGGAAGAAAGTTATACACAAGTATTTTTTTTTTTTTTTTGAGGACTTCAGTTAGCCTCATACAGTATTCTGTACAGCTAACCACGGTACAGAGTAACCTAGTACGTGTGGACTCCTTGTATGTATGAAATGCATTGTCTACAACAGTGGAGAGAGTCATGTAGAGCATTACGCAGATGTACCTATCCTCTACGACTTTTCCGAATACATCGTAGAGATAAAGAGTTTCATCTGTGCTCTGTCGCAGAAAGAACCTCTGAGCATTTACAAGGTTCGTACTCTTCCAAGCAAAATAAATTCAAGGACTTTTTGAACTCGAATTATCATATGTGTTTACTGTCGATCGGTCATCAGGTGGATATTTTAGTAAGTTCAGACCATTAATCTTAGCTGGGGTGAGCACACCTTCAATGACCTGCCTGTTACCCCCTGACCCCTGTTGGTTTATTTTAATAACTTTGAATTGCCCCTCTGTTTTGGTGCTTTTCAATATCATTTTATTTTGTGGAATACTTTGAAAGGGTACATTACTTTCATATTTATGTGCTGGTATGATCCTTATTGTTTACTTAAACTTTGATGCATTTTTTGAAGCAGCCAGAAGACGAAGAGTCCACGCATGAAGCACAAGGAACTCCTGGAAGTTCCACCCTCCAGCAAGAATGCGTCTCTAACCCCAGTAAACAGAAGCCCATCACAATTTGCAAATACATCATTCCACTTATGTTACTCACATGGTTGACACTTTACTCTGTAGTGATATCATAGCCAAGGCATGAGCTGTCCACACACTCCACTGGGTTGAACTCAAGTTCTGCACTATTTGATCAGCTTGGTGTTTTATCAGAACTACACAGAAATCTCCTATACATATTTTTAGCACAAACAATTATTCAACACATGCTCTTTCATATCATTACTTAAAAAACAAAAAAAAAAAAAAAAAATTCAAATACTATTTACCGAGCCTTACACTTTTTCAAGTACTTTCAAGGACTTGAAAATGAACTTTTAAATTCAAGGACTTTTCATTTTCAAGGAGCATACAAACCATGGTTTAACCTTGAATGGAATATTTCCTTTTTGATTTTTTGTTGGGGGTTTAATGACCACTGTGACCAACTGAATGGGCTATAAGCAGTCAGCTAACCCTAATTTAGGGCTATTGGTTCTAATGAAGAGAGAGAACTAGAACCATAAGACAAAATATAACATCCATGCCTCACCAGGGTTCAAACCTGGGCCCACCTCGGACAAATGGTCAGAGACCAGCGCTTAGACCACCACTGCACCACCGGGCAGCCGGAATTTTTCCAAGCCCTACCTTGAAAGCTTCTTCCTATTGTTACGTTCACTATCTAATACTCGTTCATTCTGTGCTGGTTTGGTTTTCATTCTGTATTTCTGCGGAGTGCTTTGTTGTCAGCTTTCACATAACTTAAGTTTTACTTGATTCTTGGGTACTTATCTAGAATTTACATTTTTAGTGAAATTGTACAAAAGCCAGATATGAAATTTCTTAATGATCATAATGCTTTCCTATAGTAAAGGTATGAGAAAGCAAAAAAAAAACTGCACACTATTTGAGTGGAAGTGGGGAACTTTTAAAACTCGAGGGGTGTAATTTCAAGTCTTGCCCTCCCAGGACAAAAAGCTTGTTCCAGCCCTGGCAAGCATGTGTTTTAAATAAGATTAAAGCACAAAAATTGGTGCCAATGAAGCCCACTTTGTTGTGAAAATAACTTTGTGGATCACAAAAGATAGCACTGGATTTAGCACAAACAGATTGCATACTGACTGAGCTTAAATTATATTCAATTTTTCTCAATATCTCTTGTAAAAATCTGACTTGAAAAATATTTTTTACACTGAATACTGTTCACCATGGAAAAAATCTTATATACATTTTAGAATTTTTTGTAATGAACACTTCTACCCCTTGGTAGTTCAAGTCAGTATTTCTAATTCTAAATTTCCAATTGAAAACTTTTTCGTATTATATGCCAATCACTGGGGTAAAGATTTCTATCATTACCCATTTTATTAAATGCACAACTTTCTCATAGGGGCGTATATGTATAAAGCATTTTCTAGCATCTCTGCTTTCAGAAGTATTTGAAACCACCATATGAAGTGCTGCTATTAAAAAAACAAGACTGAACTAGTGGCAAATGAAACACATGGTACAGGCCAAAAGTGAGTGGGAGGCCATTAATTTTGTTGAGCTATTTGTAACCAGAAATGCAAAGTTCAACTCACTCTCTGCATTAGTTTGGTGAAACATGTCAATGAAAGTAGGCATGATGATTGTCACACATCAGGAAAATTCTCAATTCAAGACTTGAGCAACAGATAAATGTAAAATTTCTGGTGAAATCAAAGAAAACACCTACCAAATCTTTTTGTATATTAAATGAGGCTGAGGAGGGGGCAGGGAAGAATGTATAATATGTCACATGCACACTTTTTTGTGTGGCATAAGAAAGACCGGGAGGACATTGAAGACGACGAACATCCAGGAAGTTCAAACCAGAGAGACTAATGCAAATTTCACATAAAAATCTGAATATGACAAAGGTTTGTGCCAAAATGGTTTCAAAGCAGATGGGGAAACAAAATTAATTAAACACGCTGAAAATGCATGGGCTACCAGAAAATAAATTACAATTTAATTAATCTGAATGTTAATAAAGGAAAATTAATTTTAGGACATCAATGGTAAACATGCTGCATTTGTGGCCCTAATAGTATTATTAATAGCCATTTTCACGAGAAACATCAGGCCTTCATTTCTAGAAAGTACCAGTACCCGAAGAACTGTTGATTTCTGACCTGCATCTGTTCCTGGAACAGAACCATGGTCACAACAAGGAGGTATTGGATGCTTCAACTTGTGCAAATCTGATGTTTGTAATCCGAAAATATGGTACTGAATCTTTGTAAATACGTATGTGGCAGATTTATTCTCAATTAATTTCTGAAATATTACCTGAAGAACTGGTGATTTTTTGACCTGGATTTGTTCCTGGAATAGAACGGTTGTCACCACAAGGAGGCAACAGATGCTTCAATTGTTGCAGATCTGATGTTTGTTCAGATTTGTACAGAAATTTGTCCTGGGAGGTGTAACAGTAGCATGCTCAAATGAAAAATCAGGAAATACAGGTTCAATTCTATCACAAGGAAGTGCAAGTTTCAAGTTTTCTGAAGAGATGTCTACATAGAAACAGTCAAGTATGGAACTTCTACATGGGGAAGTAATATGACATCTTTATAATTATGAATTGCATTTTTCAAATAATGAATTCGATGAGCGGGTATATTGCACTTGGTTCTCAGTTATTCTATAGCTTGCACAGGGTTCCCTTTCCATTTCTCCCCCCCCCTAAGCACTTTTGAAGGACTTTTACCCCCCCCCCCCCCCCCCAATTTTAAGGATTTACAAACGGCATACACAACAATGATAGGTGCACAAATATACTGGTACCCATGACTTACCTATGCAGATGAAGTTTGCAATTTTTTTAAAAATAAGTTTATGGATGTTATAATTAGAATTTATGCAATTTAAAAGACAGTTCTGCTGGTCAAATCAGTTTTTCTGTTTGAGAAAATATAACCACATGCAATAAAAAGTATGTAAATTGTAAACCTATACTTTTTAAAGCTATGAGTTCAAGATTTGAGTTTTGCACATAATCGTCTCATGATTTAAATTGAAAAACCAAAGTCAAAATTACGAGTTCACAGATTTCAATTTTGCCCTTAATCTTCTCATGGTAAAACTGAGTAATTGTTATTTGCATATACAAAAAGGGGAAACACAAAAGTGAAATATCAGTCCCAAGAAATGATGGGGCTTGTTGAGTGGAATCTGCTGGATGTTTCTTTCCTCTATTCAATTTTTTTTTTTTACAGGTTTCAAGTGGTTTTAACTTCTTTCATCCATTTCATTCTTACAGTTTTTTATAATATTGCATTTTAATTAATTCTTCGAATTTCATTTCAACTCTGACTATCCAGTTTTCGTTTCGATCACCCGCTGGACCACAAGATTGGTTTGAGCGTTCTCATCTTTTAATCTACTGTAATTCAAGAGTAATTGCACAAATGCTGCCGGTACGTTGGATTGCTGCCGGTACGTTGGATTGCTGCCGGTACGTTGGATGAAAGCAACAGCAATGCGAACTTCATGGTTCAATTTGAAAAAGGGTATGTTATGAGTTTTGCTTTTAAAACATCTTCATTCATTATATCCAATGTATATAGACAAGGTGACACCATATCTCCGAAGCTCTTTAATGCCACATTGGAAAATGTATTTCAATCACTGAACTGAGAAAACAAAAGGATAAAGATTAATGGAGATTAACCCACCTTCGTTTTGCTGATGACGTAGTCATTTTTGCAACTACCCCATCAGAGCTGCAGAGTATGATCCAGGAACTTGCTGACAAGAGTAAAGAAGTGGGATTAAAAATGAACTTTCAGAAGACAAAAATGATGTTCAATGCTTTTACAAGAAATGAAGATTTATCGATTGATGGAGAAAAGCTGGAGATAACAGACACGTACGTTTATCTTGGACAGCAGATATCAAGTGAGGGTCACATCGATGAAGAAATTAATCGGCGTATAAAACTTGCCTGGAGAGCTTTTGGAAGAAACAGCATAATTTTCAAGAGCAATATGCCATTATGTCTTAAAAGAAAAGTGTTTGATCAATGCATCTTTCCAGTGCTTACGTATGGTGCAGAGATGTGGGCCTTAACTAAAAGAGACCTACAAAGGCTGCAGACAACTCAAAGCAGCATGGAGAGGTGCAGGCTTGGTGTAACCAGGAGAGATAAGAAGAGTAACTCATGGATCCGAAAAATGACAAGAGTAGAAGACATCATGAGCAGAGTTAAATCCATGAAATGGCAATGGGCTGGACATATTGCCAGAAGGACAGACCATCGATGGACAGCCGAAATTTTAGATTGGATCCAAGGAACAGAAAAAGACCCAGAAGAAGACCACATGGGAGATGGGTGGATGAAATTCGAAAGTATGAGGGAGTGTCATGGAGGAGACTGGCAGAAGACAGACCGTTGTGGAGGAAACTTGGGGAGGCCTTCGTCCAGCAGTGGATTGATAATGGTTGACAATGATGATGATATATATATATAACATATTCTAGTGACTATGTTTAACAACTAACTCAAGTGCGAGTAACAGAGGTAACAATGGTAAAATAAACCCCTTTTTTTCACTACTTCTATGGATCAACACACAGGGTGACAATTGTTAGTTATTGATACAATATATTTATCTGCTAGATGTGTTTAATTTAGCCCATGGTTCTACACTTTTTTCAGCAAATTACATATCTCATACTACCCCATGCTCTCTCATGGGATTTCAGCTGATGTCATCAATATCAACATAGCCAATGAGCAGCAGAATTTCTAGGCACTTCTAGATTTTATTATTTTTGTTCTTGTTTGGGGGTTTAATGACCATTGTGAGCAACTTGATGGGCTACAGGCAGTCACCCATCCTTAATTTAGGGCCACTGGTTCGCAAACACAACATCCATGCTTCACCAGAATTTGAACCCAGACCCATATCTGATGATTAGTACAGACAAGTGATGTGGACCAGGAACATCAAACAGAAGTCATCGTTCTTTCCACGTTTTTATAAGTGAGTCACGGGAAAATTCTCATCGGTCGCCACCGGGTGGAAAGAGCGATGACTTCTGTTTGATGTTCCTGGTCCAAGTCACTTATCTGTATTAATTATTCACTCACCTCCTAGTTATTTGTTCAGTTGCTGCTTACCATCTTTCGCGAATCCCCAGCCTTGTGCGGGGCTGCAAGAAGCAACCTGCCAAGTGGCTTGGCAGTTAGTCGTGTGTGAGTCTGGAGGAATTCGATGGTGCAGTGGAAGCATGTCCGGCGCATAACCGGGAGGCCCTGGGTTCGTTTCCCAGTGGCGGCCAATGAGAATTTTTCCATGACTCGCTCATAAAAATGTGGAAAGAGCGATGACTTCTGTTTGATGTACCATCTCTGATGAATGGTCAGAAGCCTGCACTTAGACCACTGCACCGCCAGGGCGGCCTTCTAGATTTTGAACAGGCAGTTATGAAAATTAATTACTTATTGGGATTTTTGGCAAAAGATAAGGACTTCTAAACACCCTAAAAATAAGGACTTTTTAAGGAATGTGGGAACCCTGTTGCATAAATTTCTTGTCCTGAGATGTCAAAAGTAGTATGGAATATTGGCACTGAATGTACTGGAGTTTATTTACAAAATGAACCTAATGAAAATTGCCTAAATTAAAACTTCACTCTCAAATCTGACTTGAATCATTTATAATTATATTACAGTCACTGTCTATGACACAATACATAAAAGTAAAAATTTATAAGTTATGGTGACTCCAGATACTGAGCAGTATTGATTTCTAACTATTACAGAACTCAGCTGAGAAAATTTCCAATGTAATATAACAAGTTTTTGTTTCTTTGTTTGTTTGAATTAACAAGTAGTGCACTCTTATGTAGAATATTTTTGAGAAACACAATATTCAAATTTTTAGAAATAAAAAAAAATTTAGAATATAAAAATATTCTACATAAAAAGAGTAGTGTACTCTTTTATGTAGAATACTTTTTGAGAAACGTAACATTAATCACATCATAATGTGATTAATGTTACGTGAAGAACAGTAAATACAGGCAATTCAGAGATGTCTGATTGTTGTATTAACGATTCTGACATATCTCAACGTATTGTGAGAATATTTCTGCCACAGAATTTATGACTTTCTTTTACTGCTTAAAAGTTTTGTGCAGCACTGTTCATATACGAGATTAGCATATTAACACTATTTCAACAGGCATCAGCATACATGCAACCTGTATACCAACATGCTCTACAGTATGTATGAAATAATAAATTCACATAGCTGAAAACACATCAAGCTTGAATATGACTCTGTATAACTCTGGTAACACAAATACAAGCAATGATAATACATGTACAACACTACGATTGTTTTTAAAACCACTATTATAAAACCCATCACCAATTTACAAATGAAAGAAATCTAGAGTATTAAAACATTGCAACTGAATTAAGCCATGATTAAAAAAATACCTTGTACATATACATGTATACATATATATTAATATATATATATATATAACTGAACTAAAATATATGAAAACATACTACACTTTTAAGTAATTAAAAGTAGAACCACTACAATATTTGGTAAAACATGTGCGCATTAAAAATATAAAATGTGCTAAACCTCATGGAAATGTTGAAGAATAGAGAATATGGTGAAAAGAAAGATGCTGAGCTGAGATCTGGATTTCAGATCAGTGTTAAAAATTGCAGTTACTTCAAAATTGCTTTAATAAAAATATATATGCCTCAAATGCCATTCATTATGTTCAATCCAGATACAGTTCCAATCAGTTACATAAAAAAAGTATAATATGTGACCTGGACTATGAAAAGGTGGCTAACGTGTCAAGATATTGATTTTGAGGTTGTAGGTTATTTTTGTAGGAAAAAGTACGCTCTTTCTAATGAAACCAATTCCAAGCCTCTAGTTCTATTCACTGCTTCACAATTTGTACTTAATGACGTGGAATAAAAACTGAAGAAATGAAAAGTTGAACATACTCACTTTTTATTGTCAAAAAACATAGAAATACTCATATAAAATGATCAAGTTTAAGAACAAATGGCACACATTCACACTGGACTGTCACCCCTCTTCTTCTTCAATTCTTTCTTCAGTTGTGAAGCCACTTCATCTGCTTTGGAAGAATCTGTTACTATGCTTCTGATGTTGTTACACAAGTACCACTGGCACTCTAGTGACAGACCTCATGGCTTGATTCCCTTTGGCATCTTCCCATCCAATGATTTTATTAGAAGAATGAACTCATCGATTTTCTTATTATCAGCAAATTTCTTCTTGCCTTCACTAATCTACTAGGAACATGAAGTTATTGTATTCAGTAATCCCAGCTAACTGTTTGAAAACCTACTTCAAGTATACATCCCATTCATACCAATTTACTTGTTTGGCAGAGACAGCTTTATTATGACCCCCAGGAGAGGAAGTAATAACATAATTTATCAAGTCATTTTCACATTCTGCATGAGAAAATGACAACTTGCCTGCCGACCAACTATGCAGATGGCACGGAATCATGTTTACTTTAATGGCTGTTCATTTGAAAACTTCTTTTCGCACATTAATCTCCTTTTGATATAGTCCAAGTCACATATAAACAAAGTAGTTCAATTTTCTTTAAGTCAGTGAAAGATGATATTAAAAAAATTAAAATGGGACAGCTACCATACAATGTGTGAAGAACAAAATCTCTCTCTCTCTCTCTCTCTCTCTCTTACACATGCACACCCTCTGGAATTTTATGTTTTTAAGATAATCTAATGAATTATGATAATGGCATAACACAGTCACAGAAAAAGCAGATATTAACGAAACCTGAAGTTATCTTGCAGTTATGTTTTTCAGGCTTGAGGGAACAAATATATCCTCACCTTATACTTTTGGCACATTAATTAATATTACTGGCTCGTTGCTTGATACTAAAAACAGACAAAATTTCAGAGTTATGGAATGAAAAATTTGTAACTGAATAATATCTGTATATCAACCAGATATGTATCCTATTTTGCATCCTTTAGTCATAAATCCTTTCTTTTCTTTTTATCCTCTTAACAATAATCTGGTAAAAAATGTGCCTTCACTAACAAACAGCGTGAAAAGCATGTATCTATATCCAAAGAATGAAATGGGACTTGGCTGCCTGGTGTCAGAAACAGTGAGCCCCTTGAATTATTAAAATTTTGAATTCATTTAGGTGACATCATTATAATTTAAACTTTGTTTTACGGGGATTAACTAGGATGACTGTTTACTATCCATCAGATTTTCAAGTCAAACTCTAACCTACCATTATGACTGCATGATGGAGTTGATGTTGCCACTCTTGTGGTAATGTCCAACCTTACTGGTAATTAATTATGGCTTCTCTTCTTTCAATTTCCACACCTCTTTCCAACTTTCTTTTCAGAAATTCTACTAATGAGATTTTATGCAGTCCCAATGGAAGAGCTAACAGGAATGAATCTCAATGGTGGCAAGTCAATCTGGTTAGTAACAGTGTATCCCAGTTATTTTTTCATGGGAAAGAGTAAAATTTAAAGCATATACTTTTTCTGGAATGGGTCACAAAATTACTTAACCAAAAAAAAAAAAAAAAAGATACTCTAATGCTTTCATTTTGACCATAAAATAATATATACAGTACATGTATATAACAAACAGCTATAGTTAAACTTAAAAGCATTTATCTACTTGCATTTTGATTCAACGAAATCCGGCAATACTAATTTAAATCGCTATTTTCACAATTCCATAGAGCTCACGCAGGTGGCAAATGCTACCTTTTGCCGATCATGGGCAATAAGTCACAGTTAATTGAATGTGTTGGCCAAGTCCTGTTTTGCTGGTAACATTTTTTGTACCGGTTTTATGTTTTGCTGCACAAATTGCAGGTTATTTTACTCCACACAGATTCTACCACAATTGCAGTTTACACTGCAGTCAACTCCTTCTTGTAGCAGTCTATAGTGTAAGCTCTTATAATTGTTTGTTCATTAAATGTGCTTTTTCAGTATATATAGAAATACTGAAATCTCTCAACTTCTACAAATCCAAAAAAAATTTATAGAAATCTCTCAACTTCTACATGCCATGAAGGAACTAATATTTTCATATTGAATAAGTGCTAATGTAACCACAATGAATTGCTTTGTCTGCCTGTCCATCTCCTCCCGTCTGTAGATATACACTATCCATGGGTATCGCTGGCGGGGATGGGAAATGTCACCTCCAATATTTCTGAGTACCCTCCATATTTCTGATATTGCAATGTATTCAGATATGCATTTATTCAATACTCTTCGAAGATTTGCTGTCCCCAGTACATTTTGAAAATAACTTTTAAAAAACAAAGAAATTGGCTATTATTACTTAATGCTTGCACCCCCCATCCAATTCCTATTTGCCAGTGATGCCTATGCACTCACTATCTCTGCTTCTACGATCTGAACACCAACATTTCTTTGTATCAAAGAAAACAGTAAGTTCAAGATGTTATTACTTAGTTTTTCTGTACACATAGGTCTGTTTTTGAAAGCTTAACTGGAAAAGTATTTGTGCTCTGCTGAGGGGAAAAAACCACAAGGTGATTTTACTGTTTTTTTTTTTTTTTTCGTTTATTTCAGGATTCCCACTATTTTTCTCCCACAAAAAAATAAGCACTTTTCAAGGACTTTTCAGCATCCCCTGAAAAACCCTTTATATACATACATACTCCTGATAAGTTGATGATATTTTTCTGTTATCAAATGGTTTTGCTACTATGAGACTAAATGCATATTTCCATTTCTGATGTATTTGCAGCAATATCTGCACTTCAACTGAAAAAGTTCTTTTGTGGTCAGATACCACTCACTACAAAACACCTCTTCAAAATATCTTCTACTCAAAATAATGCATAATTCTTTCACCAGGGGCATAGATGTATATTTCATTTTTCTTGATATCTCTGCTTCTAACAGCTTGATTTAAAAAATTCTTTGCCGGAGAGTGTTTCTAGTATGAAGTGTTTTGTAAATAATTTCATATTTTTCTTAACATATGTTTGCCACCAGAGGGCGTAAATTGACGTGTGCATTTACAACATATTTACAGCAATATTTGCATGCCTAAAAACCCGATTGAATTTTTTTTTTTTCCAGTCAGATGCTACTCTGAAAAACATTTGTAGTCATTTCTTTCCCAAAACCAAAATAATGCACAATTTTCCTGCTAGGGGTCACAAATGCTGAATCTGTTTTCTTGATAACACTGTTTTTAAAAGTCTGATTTTAAAAAAATTGTTTTAACACCACATATAAAAAAAATTTTTTTTTTGACACCACAGATCACTTGTGGAACACTTTGCCTGTACTCGTGAGTTTTTGCAGTTCACAGTGCTGGTGCTAGGTGGTGTTAGTGTAAATTTCTGTTTGCAGTTGTATCTCCAGTTGTAAAAATCCTGCTGAAAAAAAAATTCTTTTTTTACTATATGCCATTTGCTATAATAAAGATGGGAAACACTATCCTCTTTAAATAATGCACAGCTTTCCCACTAGGGGGAAAACAATCTCAAAAACTTTTTCTCGCTATCTCTGCTTCCAGAAGATGTATTTAAAAAACTCTTTTTTCTTAGCATAGTTTTTGCTATAAAAAATATTTTTGCATATTTTCTACTTTTTCATTGTTCAAAATTCTTCTGTTAGATGGCGTTAAATAATACCATGCTTTTCTAACTATTCGATTTGAAAATTCCTTTGTCTCTGATATCTATAAACATATAAATAAATGGGATTTGGTGAGGGGTCTCTGAATTAGTTTTTGGTGAACAAATTTTCAATGCTCTCTTGGAAATGCAGAGATGCCTTGTTGATGAATAGAACATCTTTTTTGGTTTCTTTCCAAATGGGAACTGCAGAGGTGTCTTCAAGGGTTAGTGCAGATAAAGCTGTCTTTGGAAGACCATTGGAAACATCTTTTTTTTATTCACCAAGTCGTGTTTTGATGCTTCGGTATGTGCTTCCAATATACACTGAGAGACCACAGGAAGTTGAAATGAGAATAGCATAAACTCCAGGGGTGTCTAAGGGTGAGACAGGATCCCTGTCTTTAAGCAAGCACACATCTCTGATATCTTCTTTCCATGTCATCTTCTTTTACCTGAGAAACTTTTGTGCACAATTTGTTAATTTTCATAACATGCTTTTCAGCCATTAGTGGGAGAAAGTAGCTATTTCTAGATTTTTATTGATTGTAGAAATCTGGATGATTTTTTTTTTTTTTTTTTTTTGTAACAGGCATTGCCTATCAATGACTTTGAAATATAGGGTGTCCCACTCCCTATTTTACTTGTGTTTTTATTAATATCATTGTGCACAATTGCAGTAATTGAATGATATTTGGTAAGACATACCTTCATCCATGGAAGACAGAAATAGATCATATAAGAGATGTAGAAAGTCTACCCTATGCATAGAAACAGGCTTGAACACGAGACTCCATATTTCGGAAAGTTCACACCATCTGCGCTGGCATAACCACTGCCACAGCCGTGCAGATGCTGTTCTTCAATGCCTGTTGACACGCTCATTGTGACCTTGGATGTTGCGCATGTAAGGTTCATGATTCTGGATTAGTTCAATTGTTTGTTAGTTGCAAGGCTAATGTTATGTGTTAATGATGTCTTCCTGGTCAACCATATCCAAGTGCGTGCTTCTTGTCCATATTTATTGGGAGAGTAAGTCGATAAAGAAGTGTCAGTGTGAAACTCATAGGAAATTCGGATGTCGGACAGCACCAAGTAAACTGTGTAGTGTGTATTCTGCAACTGGTTAAGAAGCTGGAGACCCATGGAGCATTACATGATTTGCATGGAAGGGACCATCCTGAAATGCCAGGAACAGTAGTGCAGGATGTCCAGCAAAGACTTCTTGCTTTGCCATAGAAATCTTTGCATAGACTTTCCCAGGAAACTGGTAGGTCATAGAGCAGTGAAGGCGGCGGCAATTTATCCATCCTGTTTGTCTGCTGTTTGCAAACTGAAAGCACCAAACCAGGAGAAAAGAATGAGGTACTGTCAGTTGTTTCAGGCATTTGTTGTGGAATAACTGGACATCTTGGACTACCCTTTTTTTCCCAATGAAGCGTGGATTCGCTTATCGGGATACATAAATACACAAAACATGTACACATGGGCAGTGGTAAATCCTCATGCATTTATTGAGAAACCATTTCACGCACAAAAAATTGGAGTGTGGTGTGCACTGTCACGTCGGCAGATCATTGGGCCCATCTTCTTTCAGGATATGGCCATAACAGCTGTCTACATGGACATTTTTTCAGGCATTCATTAACCAATTGCACCTTGAAGAGCTGACCACTGGATATTTTCAACAAGATGGGGAAACTTGCCATACATCACATGTGAGTACGGCTGAAATGGAGTCATTCTTTGGAGAACCCGTGATTTCTAAAGGAATGTGGTCACCTCGATCTCCTGAACTAATACCCCCTTGATTTCTTTCTCTGGGGGTATCTCAAATCAGTGGTATTTCAAAACAAGCCAACAACTCTTGAGGCATTGAAGAACATCTGCAAGGCAGTGGCAGTGATTATGCCGGAGCAACTAGCACAGACTTTCTGAAATATGGAGTCTTGTATTTAAGCCTGTCTTGATGCACAGGGCGGACACTTTCAAAATCTTTTATGATATTGTTCTGTTTTCCATGGATGAAGGTATGTTCTTACCAAATATTACTCATTTACTATAATTACTCACGATGTTATTAATAAAAACTTGGGCAAAGTAGCAAGTGGGACACCGTGTATTTAATTCCTGTCAGAAAGGATTCAAAATACAGGCTCACTGCAGCTACAAATTTGGCGTAATCTTTCTTGTTTTTTTTTATTACTGTTTCTCACTCTGTTCATTAAAATAGCCTGATACATAGTTAACACTTGGTAAGTGGTAGTTGAAAGGTGGTGGTTTGCAGTGACACGAGTTGATCTCGTTGTATCACTACCCGAGAACTATTTCTCAAACTGACCCATACATGGAAAATAATTTCAATATAACAAAAAAAGTCACCTATATTATCTTCATTAAATTAATAAATTGCTATACACCATAATCCTAAGCCAACTCTTTTTGGATGTGCTGGAGGTCTACTGTATCACTTTATTGTACTCTGATGGCTTCAGAAAGCTCTACATTGGCATGACCAACAGATCTTTTGCTACCATGCTTGACGAGCATAAGTGGGATGTTAAGTATTGCAAGCTTACCACAGCATTATTATTATTATTATTATTATCAAGAGGCTTCATTCAAGGGAGCAACCCCACTCTGGAATGAATTGGTACCACCTATTGCACCACATACATCTGCTAATGGAACATCAAGAAGAGAGACCATAGAAATACTTTCTCACCACGAGGCGAATAATGATTGCTTTTCAACCAATTACCATGTGTGTGAGCCATTTTGTTAGAAGTGTATTCTATGTAAACTATATCTAAATTGTATCATGAGGAACTGTACTACCCACTATTGTGTTTGTGTTATATGAACATGCACACTGTTCACTTTAATTTATGTTTTATTAAGAATTTATCAGTTGTAGTCTCTGTGTTATTTTTGTCTTGACAAAGCATCCATTGTGCAAGTGAAAGCTTGGCAGTTATATCTACATTTCCTTTTACACCTATTAAACTGAATTTTAACACATAGCTTCAAGCCTTGTGCTTATTAAATACCTTCTTTATTTTTAATTTCACCTTGTCTTAAAAAAAAAAAAACCCAAAAAACTCTTCTATCACTCAGGAAAAAGTTGCAATATTAACACAACTGATCTGAAACCCTTTTTTAACACATTAAGAAACAAACAACACCATGGGAAACACACAAATATATTTACATTTTAAGTAAAACATGAGATTCTTGGTTTTCATTCTTTCTGACCCTTAAGTACATCTTTCAGATCAAATGGTTATCTCCACACATTTTTACCTAATGCCATCCTAATATTTGGTGCAGCTGTAAAATCTCAAAAGCTTATAAAGCTTACACATAAAACGTGACAAATACAAATAAAATACAACATGTAAAATTGAATAGCAAATCTTCTGCAGCAAAGTTGTTTAAATTCATTTTTAAAAACTATTTCGAAACATGGTAAATATATTGAAAATTGTTGGTAAACTCCACAAAGAGAAAAATACAAAATATGAAACAGTGACTAGAAAAAAATGACACATACAAAACATTATTTGCTTGCTGCTGTAGATAAAACCAGGGTAGCTCTGACATTACATTAGTTTTTGTTCCACAGAATTAATACCTTGGTTAATGTTTAAGTTCAAATATATATTATTTACACACACAGTGAGTGCTGCTCAATGTTAAAATAAAACATGTGATGCATAAACTGCTCAAAACAAAAGTGCACTAGGAATAAGCACAAATGCTACACACATACACTAATATGAAAATGCGACAGCACAAAAAAGTTTTAAATTAGAAGGGAAAACAGTATCCAGTTTTCATACATCCATATCACTAAGCCATTTTCTGAGATTCAGAGGTTAGCTCCTCAAAGAAAGCTCATCTGCCAGATTAAAGTTAAATGCTGATGAAACTAGATTTTATTTAGTGTTGATAAAAAAAAACATCTCCATTTAGAGCAATCTCAGCACACAACTCGAGCCTCACCAACAACCATCACAAGTCTCACACAAGACCTTTCGTACTTCAAACTTGTCTTTCTTTCATACATTCCTGAATCTTAAACATAGAAATCGAGCGAAAACACAAAGAGTCACGTATGGAAAAAGGTTCGTTTAGTGGTAGCTTTCGGTCATTCTACGACCTTGATCACCTGCAATCGACTGGATGGGCTGGTTGCCAGAACTACAATTTGAAGTTGGGGTGTTGGAACTGTTGCCAGGTTTTAGTAGAGAGATCCAAATAAATGGGATTTGATGAGGGGTCTCTGAATTGCAGTTTTTGGTGAACAAAATTTCAATGCTTTCTTGGAAATGCAGATGTTTTTTGTTGATGAATGGGGCAACTTTTTTTTTGTTTCTTTCCAAATGGGAACTGCAGAGGTGTCTTCAAGGGTTAGTGCAGATAATGCTGTCTTTGGAAGACCATTGGAAACAACTTTTGTGTGTTCATCAAGTCTTGTATTGATGCTTCGGTATGTGCTTCCAATATACACTGAGAGACCAGAGGAAGTTGAAATGGGAACAGCATAAACTCCAGGGGTGAGACAGGATTCCTGTCTTTAAAAAGGCACATTATTGCAGAAGAATTCGCTTTCACTGTGAGAGTGTAGCCCATAGTTTTGAAGATTTTACACATTCCATAAGAGAAGGATCCATGGAAAGGGATGGAACCAATGAATGGTGGTACCACCATTCATGGATTAACCAATGAATATTCCATTCAGTTCATGGTACCACCATTCATGGATTAACCAATGAATGGAAAAACCACCATTCATTGGTTCCATTCTTTTCCATGAATCCTTCTCTTATAAGATGTGTAAACTCTTCAAGACTATGGGCTACACTCTCACAGTGAAACCAAACCCTTCTGCAATAATGTGCCTTTTTTAAGACAGGAATCCTGTCTCACCCCTGAAGTTTATGCTATTCCCATTTCAACTTCCTCTGGTCTCTCAGTGTATATTGGAAGCACATACCGAAGCATCAATACAAGACTTGGTGAACACAAAAAAGATGTTTCCAATGGTCTTCCAAAGACAGCTTTATCTGCACTAACCCTTGAAGACACCTCTACAGTTCCCATTTGGAAAGAAACAAAACAAGTTGCCCCATTCATCAACAAAGCATCTCTGCATTTCCAAGAAAGCATTGAAATTTTGTTCACCAAAAACTGCAATTCAGAGACCCCTCACCAAATCCTATTTATTTGGATCTCTCTACTAAAATCTGACAACAGTTTCAACACCTCAACTTCAAATTGTAGTTCTGGTAACCAGCCCATCCAGTTGATCGTGGGTGATCAAGGTCGTAAGATGACCGAAAGGTACTGCTAAACGAACCTTTTACCATATGACTCTGTGTGTTTTCGTTCAATTTCTATGTTTATGTGTTATTGTAGCGTGAAGTCTGAGTTTTAAACCATTCCTGAATCTGATCCTCTAATGATTTCCTTGGCCTTTTTCTTTCTTTTCCTGCCACTTTGGCTGAATAAATTCTCTTAGCAAGCATCTCACCACTTATGCTTTCAAAATGGCCAAACTACCTCAGAATATTTGTATTCTTACCTTACTAACAACATTTTACCTCAAATTATGCAAGTGCAACACATCTTAGCTCCTCAGATGATAAGAATGTCATTAATTATAAAAATTAATGACATTCTAATATCTTGCTCAACCCCAATGGCAGAATATCTTGAAGATCGCACCATATGGAGACGCAAGAACAGCTGCCATAAGGGAAACAGTTGAGATATTAATGAGGCAGGATGTGTGCAACACTGATGTCTCTTTCGAACTACCGGCAGCTTGGAACCATCTGCTAGGCATCGCAAGATGGACTTCATGATTCTAGTTTCTTCCTAAAGTTTACATTTTTTGCTTTTGCATTAACTTTTAAGGTACTGTATTCACCACGTTCGTGGTTATTTATGCGCGCGGTCTTCACGCATGATTTCATTTGTCATATTAGAATTAACGTTCTGTCTACAATTTTGATTCTATATTCTCTATGTAACCGCCTGATGAAGCCGTCCGTTGACGGAGAAAGCTTGTGGAGTGAAATTCGTATGATTTCTTACTTTAGACACCAATAAATCGGATCATTATATTTATAATTAGTTTTCTGGTGTTAGCGTCCCACAAGCTATGCATGTCATTACTTAACAAACAAAACAATTTTTTTCAAGTACTATTTACTGAGCCTTAAACTTTTTCAAGTACTTTCAAAGAGCACACAAACTGTGAGGGAAGTAAAAAGAAAAAAAAAAATCTACTTTTAAAGAAATACAGTTGATTAGAAGGGTCCCTAAAACTGAGGACTTTTTGAAAAAACTGCAAGGGCTTCTTCAGAAGTTCAATATACTTTTTTGGGGGGGGGGGGGGTTGATAACCACTATGAGCAACTCTTAGGGCTATAAGCAGTTGCCCATCTCTAATTTGAAACCACTGATTCCATGGAAGGAAGAGAATCAGCACCACATGACTAAAATAACAACCATGCCTCAATAGTGACTTGAATCTGGGCTTGATGATTAATTTGATGATAGCCAGAAACATATGCCTGATGATTAGCCAGAAACATATGCCTCTAATCATCACCAGGGTGACAAAAAGGATTTGAACCCAAGCCGACACATTAATTTGAAAAAAACAAAAACAAAAAACAACCATATACAACCAGAAAACAACATCTAGCTACAAGAAAGAATAACCTATAGAGTAAAATGTACTTGCAAACTTCCATACGTACAAGAAACAGGAAGACAGCTTGTAGGAACCCAATCTTTTGATTTTGCCTCTAGCTCTCCCTATCTTTAGATATTCCACATCAGAGAGGCAAAAAATCATTGTGCCATGAACAACATAAATGGTTTTAGTCAAACCCAGTTCAAGTTATCGATATATCTCATGTGATTCCATCATAAAGTTCACATACCATTACGTGACTACAAGGTTCTTCACAAAGACGCTTTAACGTCTAAGATTTTTTTACACGTTATAAAGTGGTTACAGTCTGCGTTGGTGCATTAAGTTATTCAATTCAGCTACAATTCAGTTAAAAGTCCTAAAAATGTTACTTACCGAAGTGTGTCTTCGATCCCACATCGGTAGTTTATTGAGAGCCTTTTGGTCAAAAGTTGTATCCTACTTCTACACGGTCAGTCATTAGGGTTAACTCGAGAGCCTTTGGGTCAAAGTTGTATCCTACTTCTACGATGTTCAGTCATTAGGGTTAACTCGGTTCCGGCACACTATGCTATGTTGACTTCATATAGAGTAGGAAAGGTTTTCTAGATAACAATTAAAAATTCTTGAATTAAGAGTTACTATTTACATTATTTACAAGATATGTAAATGTACATTATTTACAAGATATGCAAATAATGTAAATAGTAACTCTTAATTCAAGAATTTTTAATTTTTATCTGGAAAACCTTTCCCTACTCTATATGAAGTCAACACAGCATAGTGTGCCGGAACTGAGTTAACCCTAACGACTGGATATCATAGAAGTAGGATACAACTTTTGACCAGAAGGCTCTCAATAAACTACCGATGTGGGATCAAAGACACACTTCGATAAGTAACATTTTTAGGACTTTTAACTGAATTGTAGCTGAATTGAATAACTTAATGCACCGCCGCCACAGACTGTACCCACTTTATAACGTGTAAAACAGAAAACTTACAGACATTAAAGCGTCTTTGTGAAGAACCCAGTTCAAGTTGGTTAAAATTTAATAATTTATTTAGTACTTTTTACACTGGAAATTCTCCAGCAGTTCATCCATATTGAGTTTTCACAATGACCATAGCATAAAACCAAACTAAATTCCATAGATCAAATTCAGGTTACTTGCCAAGTAGGTGACTCTGCTAATGATAAATTCAGCTAATCTTTACCTCCTGGCCTGTCCTACTCACTTCAGGTACACAAGAAGAAGAAGAAGAAGAAGAAGAAAAAAAAAAAAGAAGAAAGAAAAAAATGACCTATCTTCACATGCAAATGACCACAGGAAAAACATGACCTATCTTTGGATATTCCATATCAGGGAGGCAAGAAACCATTGTGATGTGAATAACATAAATTATTTTATTCAAACATGGTTCAAGATAGTTCAAATTTAACAATTTATTTAGCACTTTGCACACCAAAAATTCTACAGCAGTTTATCCACATCAAGGGTTTCACAGATGCCATAGCATAAAACCATACTAAATTCCATTGATCAAGCTCGGGCTACTTGCCTGATGTCAACATAGCTAATGATAAGTTCAGCTAATCTTAATCTCTTGACCTGTCTCACCCACTTCACGTACACAGGTAAAAAAAAAAACACACACACACAATCTTCACGTACAAATGATCACAGGAAAAAATGACCTATCTTATGATATTCCATATCAAGGAGGCAAGAAATCATTGTTCCATGAATAACACAAATTATCTTAGTCAAACATAGTTCAAGTTAGTCAAAATTAAACAATTTATTTAGCATTTTGCACACTGGAAATAAATTTTCCAGAAGTTCATCCTCTTCAAGGGTTTCACAGATGCCATAGCATAAAACCATACTAAACTCTATGGATTAAGCTCATGTATGTATTTCAGTTAAAACTTTATGCCCTAGCCTGTCTCACTAGCTTCATGTACATAGGAAAAGAATGATCATTACCAAAAGTACACCCAGCATCCCTGTCTCTCTTTCCTTTACACTCCCACAGAGAACTTCTGCCTTACCAGTCGACATATCCCTAGGTTCAGCTAACTCACATAAAACATCTCTCTTGCCTTTCATTTCCTTTGGGTAAACTAATCTGCATTCTTAACTCTTATGAATCCTCCCCACTGTACAGGGTGGATGACCACTTCCCAGGAATACTCCTTGGGCCATACAAAAACCTTCTTTTCTAATGAAATTTATCAAACAATGTACATGGGTGTGGTCACAAGAGCTTCAATATAGCATGAGTTGCACTCTGAAGCTTTCACTGTTGGCTAAATGGAAAACAGGAAAATGGCAAAATGAAATGTTAGATAAAAAATACATATAACTGATGGGGAATTTCTAAAGATGAGATTATCACACAACTGATATTGCCATGGGAGAACTGGCATCTATTAAAACATTTAGCAAATAAATCACGGCTTCACAGACATCTTTGAGAAGCTGGATGTCTTATAAACCCAGATGCTGAAAACAAGTTACCAACAGGACATGGTAGTGATAATGATTTTCCTGTATAATGCTGTATAAGAAAATCCTAGCAATCCCTGCAAATATAGCTCCAATTTAAATAATAATAGCAATTATACCAACCACTTATACCAGTGGAATATAGAAAGACAGGTTATTAACAAAAGAAAGACACCCACAATCCACAAACTTTGGCATTGTCCATTTTAACTCTGACCAAGATAAATGGGCTAAAATTTAGCATCAATAGGGATTGAGTAAACTTTGACCCAAAAGAATCCTGTAAAAATAGCTAAAAAATTAGCTATTTTTATAGCCCTGATTGGGACACTGTCACTATCCTTGCTTCACCACCTAACAGATTCTTGACTTTAATTACAGAAAGCCTGTATATTTTAAAACACAAAAAGAGTGCTTGTAATGATGATTTTCCGTACCATGTTCCCTACCCTTGGAAAATGTTCATCGAGCGTGATATATTAACTTAACTTTGTTTATTGTTTCCTATGTTTACGCTAAGAAATCCATCTCCTTTTTTGCTGGACCTGTGCATGAGCAAATACCTGACCTTAAGTCACTGAATTTAACTATATAACCCTGGAAGTTTCCTCGCTCTGTTGGTCATTCATCTGATAATGGGAGTCGCAGGCGACCCCAAAAGATCTTATGTTCATGTATCACCCATGTGCTGTTTTAATTCTCATTAAAGTTTTAAACATCATATGGTTTTAGATTTCACTATCACACATCATGCAACAATGGCTGTTTTCACTATTGATGATTTTATCCAGCACGAAAACCTGTTTTGCTTTATTCTAATTAGAGTCACATGAATTATTTTAAGTCTGATTCATTATCAAGATTGAGCTAGCCAAGGCACTTTCCTTCCTGTAGCAGTCATTTATCTACTCCCGAAATTTAAAACTAAGAAGTTTTTCAAGTTTAATGAGCAGTTTCCTGCAGAATGACAGCTGATAAAAGCATTGCCAAATTTTAAATTATGTTCCACAAATTATCAATCAACGAAATAATAACTTTCAGGATTTCTTATATTGCCATACATTTTCATACATGATCCATTCAAAAAATATTTTTCTCAAATCAGATATACAAAAGTTATATTTGCTCCACTTGAAATTTAATGCAAGATCAAAATTAACAATGTCTTACATAGTCCAATCACTAAGGGGTGAAATGCTGAACATTCATGGGCAATCTTGTGATACAGCCTTAGGTTGATATTCCGTTCATTAAAGAAGGTGACACCACAGATACCCAAAATGGTCTGAACATTCAAACACTGATTAAGATATTCTTATGTGCTTTCAAGTACAGAAAAAGTGCCCCCATCAAATTCAGACAAAATGCACTTGATCGACACTTCTAAAAATCATTGGTGCTGCTTACTGCATGTCTAATTTGCAGATTTTTGGCAGAATTTTTTGGAAACTCAAGAGAGAGAGATAGTACACCTGCTCTCCCTCCCCCTCTTCCCATCAGTAGAGGAACAGAAAATAATTATGTGGTCTGACAATTAAGTAATGAGACTGATTTTGTCGCGCATGTTGTGGCAACGCTGAAGCCTCGTACGTCACATATGTGTGAAGTTAGTTCTTTCCCCACCCGTAGTCCAAGTGGCAGCACCCTGGAAGGCCTCAGTGTGTAGTAGCTGCTTGGCTCTTGAATTTGTGTGTGTGAGCTCCTTGTCACGAAAATGGACTCGCGGAATATTGCACAGCGGTATGCCATCTTTTTTTTTTGTGTGAAACTAGGTGAAAATGCGGGGTAACGTACGGAAAACTGCAGCAGGCTTTCGGCAATGAGGTAATGTCAAGAGCACAAGCCTTCCGCTGGCACAAAATGTTTTGTGAGAACAGAACCAATATGGCAGATGAACACCGAAACGGGCGACCAACAACACAGCCCGGGTGAGTGAAGTTGTGCGACGTGATAGGCGATTAACAGTGAGAATGATAGCGGAAGAATTGAACATGAATCGCGAAAGTGTTCGCCAGATGCTGACTGAAGATCTGGGAATGAGAAAAATTTGTGCGAAATTGGTTCCAAAAAGTCTCACATAACAACAGCGAGAAGAAAGGCGAAATGCAACACTACCGCATCCTCCTTATTCACCCGGCACGGCTCCCTGTGACTGTTTTATTTTCAAAACTGACATCAGTTGTGAAAGGATGTCATTTTGACACAGCAGCAGACGTCCAAAAGGCTGAGACACAGGCTTTGAACAGTGTCTCAGCTGATGAGTTCAACTGCTGCTACCTGCAATGGCAGCACCGTTGGACTAAGTGTGTGCAAGCTCAAGGGAACTAATTCGAAGGTGATCACATTGTAGTTGATTAAAAGAGTAAGTAAATGTGTTTTTTTGACCCAGTCTCATCACTCAATTGTTAGACCTCGTATGTTGTTAGCTGAGACATGCAAAGGATGAGAATGCCTGGGAACCCTTATGATGAAGTGCCAAGGGACCACAGATGACTAACAGTATAAGGAGTGCCCTCGACATTCATAGTAGGCCCATGGTGATCTAATAGAACAAAAATTCCTATGTGCCAAATTGCCATCTAGGTACACCATAAACAAAAAACTAATTTTTATTTATTTATTTATTCATTTATTTACATTGAGAGTGTGCAAACTGCTAAGAACTGCAACTGTCTTGCAGGAAAAAGCCTATTAACTTTTTGCATTGTACATTCAAATGACAAAAAAAGTGTGTTCACACAAAAAGTGTAAGATACTAAAATGCCTGCATAAAACATCCAGTCTCCAAGTTTAAAGTTCACTGAGGAAACTTTCTTTAATACTGACTGCTCAAATCCAGAGATCCGTCTCAACCCAGAGGCAGGTGCCATTCAACAAATAATTGTGAGTCACTGCTTCTTTTAATGTTGTGTTCCAAGGTGGATGGGCTGGTAACAATAATTTTGTACCTTATCTGATGACAATTTGATACTAATTTAGCACATTACTACATGTTACAGATACGCTCTGTTAACCAACTGTAGCAAGCCCTAAACAATTTTTTTCTTTAACTGCTTTCGTTCTCAATGACAGAACAAGCACAACAGTTTTGCTCATTCAGTAATGAGTGAAGACTACTTAAGTGCAGTTTATTACCAAGACATTCACTGGACAGAAATATGCAAGTCATGCTGAAGCACAGGCATGAGAACAGTGCACCCTCACTTGTCTTTAACAACAAACTACAAAAAAAAAAAAAAAAAAGTATACAACTTTTTTTCCTTTAAACCAAAAAAAAAAAAAAAAGCAACAACAAAAAATGTTGCATTGATAAATCAATTAAGTTAGGAATCAGCACAAAAGCCCTTCTTCCAAATAACTTTGCTTCATAATAAAGCTTATAAAAATATGCAATACTATAACATTGTACTCTTTTTATGTGGAATTTGCCATTAAAGATTATTGATTTGGTGAAAAAAAAAAAAAAAAAAAAAGATATGTTTACAGCCAATATGCAAGAGTTATGTGCCTTCCACGAACTTTTTATCAACCAAAAAAGTAATTTCAGCAATCAGAATAAATTTAGATTTTGCAGCACATCACGAATCTTAGCAAAAAGTAAAATGACAAGAAATGGCAAAAATCCACCTAACAGTGAGATTTGTAAAATATTCCTAATACAATATTAGAAATTGAACTTTATACTTTTAAGTTAAATAAAATAAGAATGATCATTCAGTAGAATGGCTACTAGACCTAAGCCTAATCTGCTTAAATATGTGGCATTATTTATTGAGGCTTGCAGTGTGAATTTCATGCTGTTGTTTTCTGTTCAACACATTATGATTTTCTTGGGAGAAACAGATGGCACAATTCTCAGTGCAGAACTAGTTATACATGGAAGATATTAAAATTTGACAAATATTTATGCTTCTAAACGGTTTTAATTCCATCAGGTTAGTTTTAATTTTATCTTTTCATTCTTTTAGCTGATAATTTGAGGAATTCTTTTATCACACAGCTGCTAGCAATTTTATGACATTTCACATTAGATTTATTTGATAACAAGACTTGGAACGTCAATACAGATTAAGAACCTTGGGTAAGCCTAACCTACTCTTTTAACTTCATGTCAAATTTTAATACAGCAGAACTGGCTTATAATGAAGAGCTTGGGACTGATGGAAATTCTCACTAAATCTGGGTACTTGCTACATACATTTTGGGGTGTAAAATTCCACCACATAAAAAATATGGATACACACATACATGTTTACATTTATAACTAGACTTGAAAGATTTAATAGACAGAAAACAACTAGATTTGAAAGATTTAATAACAATGATACTTCCAAGGCATAGGGAGACAGAAAACAACTAGATTTGAAACATTTAATAACAATGATACTTCCAAGGCATAGCCCTTGGAGTGGGTGGTGGAGAGGGCCTTTTGCACAACTAACTTGTTCAGAATTTGATGCACCTCCTCCTCATTGCTTTTCTATCAACATCCTTCCACTAGCACACCAATACTCCCCTACATTGTTGCAGTTTCATTCTATATGCCATTATTTCTGTTCTTCCATTCCAAGACAGATTTTCTTTGCCTCGTTATATTTGGAATTTCATTAATTTTTTTTTTTTTTTTTTTACTTTGCATGTTAAAAGTAATCATCTTAGCTTATCTCTCCCTCATTGAATCTGGAATTTAATTAAATTTTATTCATTAAAATGATCCAATTAGCTTTGAATTAACACTATATCAAACAAAAGTCCCTGTATTGTTTGTTAAATCTGGGATCTCGCTACACATGGGTTTGTTACAAGATCAAGATAGCTCTACTGCTGCACTGAGAATTTCATCTTTTACCCAAGAAAATTGTAATATGTTGAACAGAAAACAACAGTATGAAATTCAAAGTGCAAGCATAAAAAAAAAAAAAAAATCAGGTTTGGCTTCCCCATAACATACATAATGCAGACTCACTAAAGCAAATTCCTATTACATAGAAATTCATTTTTAAATCTGGCAACATTTGCTTTGGCATGTCTGGCACCTCATGTTATTCTTATACATTCCATGGCTAATGAAGGTAGTAAGCACTAGCAATATGTTCTATCCATAATTTGGTTTTACATAACTTAAAAGCGTAGATTTTAATTTCAAATATTATATCATGAATACTTCATGAATCTCTAAGAAATCAGCACTAACACTATAATGCCACTATAAAATCCATAATCATAAGGGATTAGTCATATGGTTGACTTTGTACTTTGCCGCAACAAAAAATGTTGCAAGGAGTTATATAAAGCAATATCTCTGTATCTGCAAACTTCTCTCCTCAGCACCACATAGTTTTAATTACAAAAAACAGCACCCACAAAGCAATATTCCATTTATACATGCCTATTAACTATGTCACACAAGCTTTATCATTATAGCTGTTATTTTGAACAGTCATATCTTGTTCAGGCAATGGAGCTGAATTCCCAAGAAGGTTATAATAAGGTGATTCAAGCGGTGGCTTTGCCGGAGCTTCGTCTTGTGCACAGTCTGTAGTACTTTCAGAAAGTTCACAACTTGCCTCTGTGGGAACCTCCACGGCTTGAAGTGGATTTTCAGACTTTTGTTGAAGTGGGGGTTCTTCAATACCTGGTTTCATCTTTGTTCGAACAGAAGTGATTACGTCAAGCAAATTTTTGGCATCCATGGCAAGTACATGAGCAGCAGACAGCATGTGCTTCCGATACTCTCCATCAAGAGTTGTCTGGGAATACCTTTGAGCTTGCTTCATTGCTTGAACAAGGTTTGCCATATCTTTGCTAAGAACACTGTGTGCCATTTCAATCTGTAAACAACAAAATGCTACATATATAAATATACACATGAAAACCAAATTTGAAACTTGCTTACAACATTTTTCTAAAATTTTAAGCCTAAGTAAATCCTACAATTCTTAAAGAAAAATCTTTTATTAGGGACTTGCACTTTAAAAGAAATACATATAATTAAATAGCATGTTCACCATTCTATAATAACATGCAAATTATTATAGAATAAATAGCCATCTGGAGTGCCCGCTCCCCAACCACAACCAGTCTAGAGGTTTTACCTGCCCCAAATTATTATAGTTTATATCATCCCCAGTATTTTAAAAACATAAAAACCCTAAAATATTATTTAAGATATTTCCATAACTATTATTTTTTTATATCAATTGGGACTTTATTCCAAAACCACCAGACCACTCACTTATAAAGTACATGTAAAATTGCTAACCCCTCCTTTTTTTTGCTTAAGTTTTAAAACTCTAAAAATCTTAAAAAATGAGCTTGGGTGCTTTTTGAATTTGAGTCCCAGTCACCATAAAAAAATAATAGTGATGGAAATATTCTAAATAATTTTATTTTAGGATTTTGATGTTCCTAAAATGCTAGGAACAATATGAAAATCCCAATTTGGGGAGGAAGGAACCTCTAGATTTTGTGTGATCAGCATGCTATGTGATTATATGTATACTAGAGCTGAGTTCAGGCTCAATTTTCGGAGCCCAAGCTCGTCCGAGCCCTTGGTATATCAGCCCAAGTGAGCCCCAAAACTGGCTAACCTGTTCAACTATTGATAAAAAAACATCTTTTCCCCACTTCCACCCTTTCCCCTCCTACAATTAACCAATAGATTTCCCAAATGGGAAGTGGTTGGACGGGACTTCTATATATTTTTATAGTGTAACAGTACGGTTTTCTTTGACCGTTTGTTTCCACCTGAAGTACTTCGGGTGGCGGGGCATCCAAAAGGATCGGGAGGTGCTGGAATTATATATTGCTCAAATAATGCTAATATTATCGAGCCATAATGGCTTGAAATATGTCGTTGCTAAATAGAATTAGTAGGAAATACTGCATGGAGATAAGAGAAAATTATCATCGGCATGCTATCAACTATCCAATATCTATAGTTCTTGAAAAAGCTTTTTCTTCTCTGCAGAAACACACTAATGCACGGTCTATGGCATTTTGTACCCAAGCCCGGAATAAATAGCCATCTGGAATGCCCGCTCCCCAACCACAACCAGTTTTTGAAAAATTCCATTTACCAACTATAAAGTGTCTCATTTGCTAAATCATATAAAATCACATTTATACATGAAAAATATTATCTTGTTCTCCCTCTAAGAGCCCAAGCCCGCCCGAGCCGGAACCACAGCAAATATTCTACAGCCCGTCTCAGCTCTGATGTATACAACACTATGAGTTTTTAAGGTAAGTCTTTGATAAAAAAATAAAATATATCTCTGTTAGAGTGGATTTATTGGCCTAAAACTATAGGAAAGTTTGGTTAATGCATGAAAAATGAACACATGAAGGAAGTTCAATTCTAGTTTTAAATTGCAAAATTATGTTGGTTGTAACTGAATAAAATTATTTTCCATTATACCTCTAACAGGCAGTAAGAGTTTTTACTTTTCTTTTTTATAAAAGAGGTTATTCAATGGGAAAATTATATCATGACATGACCAAAAAGACTCCAGTTGTTTTCGTTTTAAGTTAGGTTAGGCTTTACCAAAAGTCTACTTTTTATCTGCTCTTGGTCTACTCCCCCCCCCTCATTTTCAGAATCTGAGATGTTATTCTACCTTTCCTAACACATATAAGAAAAGGAATATAATTCCAAGCAAAGACACAGCTACAAATATCAAATCTTAAAAAATTAAATGCAAGCCTTAGTGATGTAAAATCTTAAAATAAAATTGTATGCTTCTTTTTTGAAGGGGTGTGGCTGGGGAAGGGGGTTGCATTTCTTATGGTTTAGAAATCTATAATACCTAGCTTTCACGCTCTAAAATGAGCTTCCAAATCATTGTGGAATTAGAGAATCTGTGTGTTTCATGAAAAATGTATATCTGCTGCACTAAACTGTGAGAATCAGTTGATGAATGGAACAATAGATTCAGTGTAATTTCAACCAGGTTCTGCATGGGCATTATCCAAATTTATTCTTGATACAGGTATCATTTTGGCTTGTTTAATTTTGGATGAGAGTTTTATAGGATACATATACAGGGTGTCCATAAAGTCTTTCCCACATTAAAAAAATTAATGTAAAAAATGTACTACAGGTACAAGAAAGGGATTGCAGAACAATGATGGTGCACAAGTAGTTTTTTCCAGTGTCAGTACACCTCCACATGGGAAACATTTGTGGCCCAGAGGACATCTAAGCATTATTCAATTTCATGCCACTTTGTTTAACATCTCAGCAGACAGAACCAATGATGTCTGTTATTCTGCTTTTCAATATCTCAGCATCTGGAACACTGCTAGAGTAAACTTGGTCTTTCACATAACCCCACAAGGAAAAAAAAAAAAAAAAGTCTTAAGGGGTTATGTTGGGTGATTGAGGTGGACAAGTCATGGGACCATCATGGCCAATCCATCTGTCTGGCAATGTGACATTCAGGAACTCATAAACCATTATTGACCAATGTGGTGGGGCACCATCTTGTTGGAAAATAACTTAAGGCTAGAGTGCATGCAACTGAGGTGCTACAAAAAGTACCAGAATGTTCAGGTACACATTACATGTTACTGTGGGATCTGTAGAAAAGAAAGGTCCGATGATTCTGTCATGCATCAGGCCGCACTATACGTTCACTTTCAGGCTAGCCCTCTGTTGTTCAACGACATAATGGGGATTTTCTGATCTCCAGATTTGCACATTGTGCCTGTTTACTGTACCAGAGATGTGGAATGTGGTTTCATCTGAGAAACAGGCACAATGCCGATAATCGCTATCATGAGCTATGCGCTGCAACATCCATTGCAAATGCAGCATGGCGAGGCCAGTCATCAGGATGAAGAGCTAGAATGATCTGTACCTTATAAGCATACAGATGAAGATGTTTGTGTAAAATTTTGTAAGTGTGGCATGGGGAATCCCAGTTTCCAGTGAAGCATGACGAATGGGTTTTCTGGGGTTTCACAGAAATATCTCCTGAACAGCTGCAGCTGTCTCTTGTGTAACCAGTGGTCGGCCCGCTCACGGATGATCGCCAATACTATCCATCGCTTTAAACTTCTCATACCAAGCTTTTATGCTTGTTTTGATCCACTGGTGACCATCTGTACTCTTTTCTAAAATGACCCTGGACAGTAACTGCCGATTTGGTCTCACAACATGCACTCTGCTTTTTCTTGCATTTCCATGCATTATTGATTAAATGCTCCTCTTATTCAGCAGTAGTGCTCACTTAAGAACAGAAAAGGTTTATATCTTAGCTGGAGCGGGCACATCTTCAATGACCTGCCTGTTACCCCTTGCTCCCAGTAGGTTTATATCTTAGCTGGAGTGGGCACATCTTCAATGACCAGCCTGTTACCCCTTGCCCAATGACCCGCCTGTTACCCCTTGCCTCCAGTAGGTTTATACTGTATCTTAGCTGGAGCGGGCACATCTTCAATGACCAGCCTGTTACCCCTTGCCCCCAGTAGGTTTATATCTTAGCTGGAGCGGGCACATCTTCAATGACCAGCCTGCTACCCCTTGCCCCCAGTAGGTTTATATCTTAGCTGGAGTGGGCACATATTCAATGACCTGCCTGTTACCCCTTGCCCCCAGTAGGCTTATATCTTAGCTGGAGCGGGCACATCTTCAATGACCTGCCTGTTACCCCTTGCCCCCAGTAGGTTTATATCTTAGCTGGAGTGGGCACATCTTCAATGTCCTGCCTGTTACCCCTTGCCCCCAGTAAGTTTATATCTTAGCTGGAGCGGGCACATCTTCAATGACCTGCCTGTTACCCCTTGCCCCCAGTAGGTTTATATCTTAGCTGGAGTGGGCACATCCCAGTAGGTTTATATCTTAGCTGGAGTGGGCACATCCCAGTAGGTTTATATCTTAGCTGGAGTGGGCACATCTTCAATGTCCTGCCTGTTACCCCTTGCCCCCAGTAAGTTTATATCTTAGCTGGAGCGGGCACATCTTCAATGACCTGCCTGTTACCCCTTGCCCCCAGTAGGTTTATATCTTAGCTGGAGTGGGCACATCTTCAATGACCTGCCTGTTACCTCTTGCCCGTAGTAGGTTTATTTTATTAACTTTGAATTGCCCCTCTGTTTTGGTATTTTTCGAAATCACTTTATTTTGTGGAATATTTTTAAAGGGTACATTATTTTCGTATTCATCTACTGGTATGACACTTATTGTTTGCTTTAACTTTTTATTTTTTATGCACCTTTTGATGCAGCCAGGAGACGAAGGGTCCACACATGAAGCACAATCAATTCCTGGAAGTTCCACCCTCTCGTAAGAACGCATCCCTAACACCAATAAACAGAAGCCCATCACAATTTGCGAATATATCATTCTCCTTATTTTACACACATGGCTGATGCTTTACTCTGTAGTGATATCATAGCCAAGGCATCATAGCTGTCCACACACTTCCCTAGGTTGAATGCAAGTTCTGCGCTATTTGATCAGCTTGGTGTTTTTATTACAACTATGCAGAAATCTCCTATACATCTTTTTAGCACAAACAATTATTTAACACATGCTCTTTCATATCATTAATAAAAAAATATAAAAAATCAAGTACTATTTACAGAGCCTTAAACTTTTTCAAGTACTTTCAAGGACTTGAAAATGAACTTTTTTATTCAACGACTTTTCAAGGAGAGTACGAACTATATGGCACACAGTAAAGAAAAAAATTCTCAATAGGGCTTTTAGTAGCAGCAATACAGCTGTAAACTGAAGTTCAAAAACACCACCTAGCAACAGAACTGTGAACTACACAATTCCTTATATACTAGCCTAAAGTGTTCTACAAGGTAAGTGGCATCTGGTGTTGAAATAATTTTTTAAATTGCACGTGTAGAAACAGAGATATTGAGAAAACATTAAAAATTGCTGATCCCTAGCTATGAAACTGTGCATTATTTTGGGAAGAAAATATGCACACTAGAGCCCTGCAGAGGCAATATTTTTAGACATGAGCCTGGCACGTTTCCACCCAGTTAATGTCAGGCCTGGTCTAATTTATTTTTTTTCAGGGCCTGGCCCTACCCAGAATAGGTTTCATTTGCGTAACTGTCACTTGCTTTAACAGAAACGGTATTTGTACTGTAATTTTTTGGAATAACTCTAAACTCGTGTAAAAAGAGGACATAAGCAAATTAACTAACCCACCAGTAACCAGAAATACGGCAAATGCAATAAATAGTATTCAGCAGAGTTGTATAAAAATAAAATGTATCTGCGTACACAGCCATTGAAAGAGAAAACTTACTGCAAACCCGCAAATCACACACACAATAACAGTAGAATAAGATAATTTAAAGAAAAATTAATAAAACAATAAATAATTATTAGAACGTTACAGATTTCAGTGAGGACAAAATAAGTACATTACAACTGAATGGGCAGCAATGTGTGCAAAATAGACCTTTATGGCAAAATATTAAAATATTGAACTATGAACTTCATAAAAACAAAAGACTAATTAATGAAATTTTTTATATCTAGAAAAACAGTTCCATTAATGAACCTTAAAAATTATGAATAGCATTTTCAACAGCTTAATTCAAAAATAGTAGGCTTTCAAAATACAAAAAAAAAAAAAAAGACTTTAACTGAATATCTGGCAACTGCAAGAAGAACCTGGCAATAAAATTTAAATTTTTTCTGCGTAAACGAAACTTTTGATACAGTTCCTATACGTTGATAACAGGCCTTGATAATATCTGGAGGCCAGAAAAGTCTGTAAAAGCAAAAGAACTCAGAATATGTGAAAAATAAGTGAAAGTTCTTCACATTAAAATAGAATTAAATATAATCGGAGTGAAGCCTTAAGTGTTTTATTTGCTGTAAATAACATTTTATTTTTTTTAATCTACAAGAAAATCTGCTAATAATTTGGAAACTATCCGCGTACAGCATACGTGTCTACATTCTGCTACTCTGGTATTCAGTGAACTTAAGTAAATTATCGTCATTTTATAATCTTAGGGTCAGATCCCTTTGTAGGGTGAGATCACTGTTATACGAGTCAAGTACTGTCTTCTTTGACACTTTTGCTCAGAACATATTATAAACTGATGTTCAGTTACACACACACACTAACATGCTTAATGGTTAATAGTTAATACAACAAACTCTCGTACGCAAAATATGATTTCATTCTGTTGGCCCGACGTCTTTGATTTTAATTCTTCAGGTTCAGGATATAACTCCCAAAATTCAAATGTAACACAATTTTCCGAATGTTTTGCTCTTTGAACCTCTAATTTACCCAACCCAATATTTATCCATATTTAAAACGAAGCAAGTACCAAATCAAAATTATAAAGACAGAGCGTAAAGAATAGTTTACTAGCAAAATTTATATATTTCCACTTGTATAATTGCTATGTACTTAAACTCGACTCGTATTTAAAAATCTAATAATCAACTCCACTTTTCAAAATAATACACGACATTTATCCGCACTTCCATTTTTTATATAAACCTCGCCTCAACGGTATATGCAGAAATTAAAGTAGTAATTATTCCACTATAATAATATTATAATAAGTCATGAAAGAAATACAGGATTACGCCATATAATACAAATTTTGAAGATGACAATCCGATTTTTGGCGTAAATGTGACAAGGATGGTAAGTCAGATAATATCCGAAAACTTGAAAATTTTCGGATATTACCTGACTTACCATCCTTGTCACAATTATACCAAAAATCGGATTGTCATCTTCAAAATTTGTATTATAATAATTATTATTATATATTATAATAATATACATGCATATAAATTAAATAACAATTACTCCAAGTGCAGGCCCGTCCAAGCCCGCCTAAAAATTTGTAGGCCCGGCCCGGCCCAGCCTCTAAGTTTTAAACTACTGAGCAGACCAGCTCATGCCAGGGCTTAGCCCGTGCAGGGCTCTAATGCACACAGAGTTTGCATAGTTAGCAGTATCTGACCGAAGAAAAGTTTTTCAATCAGATTTTCAGTCCCACAGATACTGCTGTAAACAGAAACATGAAATTAAGCACTCTGGTGGCAGACTTGTGCATTAAGAAAAATCTGAAATTATATGCAAAACATTTTCCATCAGGAGCTGTATCCGATTAAGGAAGAACTTTTCAAATCGGAGTTTTAGAAGAAGAGATGTCGGAGAAAATGAAATCTGCCTTTACGTCCCCTAGTGGAAAGTCAATGAATTACTTGAAAATTCTGGAGATACATGAGAAACATTTCGCACCAGAAACGCTATCTGACAATGAAGGAATTTTTCAAATCGGACTCTTAGAAGCAGAGATATAGACAAAAATTAGATATACATGTATGCTCCCCTGGCAGAGAAACCATACATTATTTTAAGAAGAAAATATTCCAAAGAGGTTTATCGGCACGAGTGGTATTGGGTCCATGAAATAATTTTTTCAATCAATATTTTAGAAGCAGAGAAATCGTGGGAAACGTGATATACTTTTATGCCCCTAGCTGAAAATCTTTGCATAACTTGAGAAAGTGACTATACCTAAAATAACCTTTGACACAAATGGAATCGAAGGGTAAGAGAATTTTTCGAATCGAATGTTTAGAAGCAAATATATGGAATAAAATATATTTTGAATTCGATATCTTCTGCATTTATGCCCTCTAGCGGAGAAATTGTGAACTGTAAAAAAAAAAATGGAGTGCAGGGATCATCATTCGCACATTTTAAGCTTCCCAATGCAGAGGGGTTTTTTTCAAATCGGACTAATAGTTGCAGAGATAGTGTGTCCACAGACAGACGGATGGACAGGCCAGCGGGTGAACAAACCAATAACATAAGCACAATCTTTTTTACAAAAGACGTGCTAAAAAAGATGTAACACTGATTTTCTGAAAGAAATTCAAACATATTTGAATTTCTTTCAGAAAATCAAAGGGCTATTTTAGCTCATCTTGTAGATGGCGCCACTGCGCCTGAACGGCGAAGAAAGGGAATGACACGATGCCGCGCGAGCACTGGAACATTCGCTACATTTTGAGGGGGTGACGGGTGGTTCATCTGTTGCCACTCCTTGAGAATGGCTTGGGCTGAGGCTGAAAGTGCTTGGATAGTATGCTTATTTTTGAGTGGGGAGAGGTCCGTGATTGTCGAGTATAGTGGTTGTGTCAGGTATTTAGGTTTATTTTAATTGGGTACAGGTGTGCATTTGTAAATAATTATGGGCTACAGTTTTTTAACTTTGATGTTTTAGGAAATGTGTAATATAAGTTTTATTGATTGAAGTTTTAATTAGATATTAGTGTTTTAGGGAGCTCAATTATGTATACTTGTGGTTGATTATTTTGAATCTGCATTTGGTCATTGGGAAAAGAAAAGATGGGAACAAAGTTTGCATGAGTTGAAAAATATGTGTTGGAAATGTGTAGAGATGAAAACCTCCTAAAATATTTTAGGAATAAAGTTGAGTAACCTCAAAATGTAGATTATGTCTAAATAGCACGTGAATAATTAAGCAGCTAGGTAACATTTGCAATGCTGTATGAATATATATTTTTAAGCACTAATTTCGAATTTCAAGGCTTTTCAAGACAGCTTTAAAATAACACTGTTTTTCCAGGATACTCCAAGCCTTGAAAACTATCCTTGATTATGTCGGCATGAAATTCCTATTCATCTGCAGAGATGTCTATGGGAGGCTTAACTTCACTTGTCAACGAGCCATGCATGTACGAGGTCCGATCAAAAAGTTCCAAGACTATGCCGATATACAACAAAGTACTTACATTACTTAAGTCTGGCTATGATCTCCCTCAAAGTAGTCTCCTTGGACAGCAATACACCGCTGCCAGCATTTTTGCCACTGTTGAAGTGCACCTAGCAGTCCTGTTCATGAATCGTGCCAAGCATCATCAGCGATTTGCGCTGGATTTCGTCCATGGTTTCAAAATGACGACTCTTGAGCTTCACCTACGGGAACAGAAGGAAGTCACAGGGCGCCAAATCCGGCGAGTAGGGCGGAGGAAGAAGGATGGTCATGTTGTTGCGGCGGCAAAACTGCCGTGTTGTTAATGCTCTATGAGCTGCTGCATTGTCATGATGGAGCAGGAAATCGCCCCCATGTCACATTTCAAGTCGTTCGTGGCAAATGTCCTGCTTAAGACGCCGCAGAACATCACAGTAAAAAAGGGCGGTGACAGTCTGGCCCTGGGAGACGAAGAATTCACGGTGCACAACCCCATGAATGTCAAAAAACACGATGAGCATGCTTTTGGTTGCGCTCCGGACCTGTTGGGCCTTCTTTGGTCGTGGAGATGCCGGGCTCTTCCACTGCGATGACTGTTGTTTGGTCACCGGATCGTAACCCTTGACACAAGTCTCGTCCCCAGTGATGACTTGCAACAGGAACATCGGTTCATTCACCACCTGCTGACGAAGATCTTGACAGAGTTCGACATGGAGCGCCTTCTGTTCGGGGTTCATAACCTTTGGCACAAACTTTGTAGCAATGCGGTGCATGTTCAAAACTGACGTCAGAATTTCTTGCACTGTTCCATATGACACACTGACGATGGTAGCAATGTCTTTAATGGTTCTCCGATGATCCTCATGCACCAGTTCCCTAATTGTGTCCACATTTTCGGGGGTTTTGCTCGTGGACGGTCGCCCTGACCTCTCATCGTCTTCCAGTGCCGTTCTGCCACCCTTGAAGCACGAGTGCCACTCAAAACACCTTGCACGACTCATTGCTTCATTGTCATAAGACTGCCGCAACATTTCAAGCGTCTCCGTTCCCGACTTGCCGAGTTTGACGCAGAATTTCATGTTCGCTCGCTGCTCTAGTTTGCAGTCCATACTGAAATTGCAGGTGTGTTCTGCACATGGTCACCAAATATAGTGTTGCACAGCTCCCGATGTTAACAGAACGACACCAGTCGGCACAATGACTCATGAAGGTCACTGCCTTCAACGGCTGCTTGCGCATCTGTGTACTGCCATCTGTTGGCGCGCTATGTACCCAGTCTTGGAATTTTTTGATCACACTACATATTAACCACATAGTATTAAGTAACCACATTCAGAGCCAGGCAGAGAATTCCAATTTTTACAAGCACACCCATTTATTCACAACAACAAGACACTAAAACAGTTAACAAATATTTGATCAAATTCTCCTAAGTCAAATTCTGCATCATTGAATAATGAAGCATCTAAGTCCAGTGCTTACAGCACTAATTGCATGGAATGTCATGCGTTCAATGTCTTTTTTTTTTTTTTTTTTTTTATTGAAGGTTTAACGACCACCATGAGCAACTCAATGGGCTATAAGCAGTCGTCCATCCCTAATTTAGGGTTACTGTTTCCAGGGAAGGGAGAGAACCAGTGCCATAAGACAAACACAACATCCATGCCTTACCGGGATTCGAACCCGGACCCTGTTCGGATGAATGATCAGATGCCATTGCTTAGACGACTGTGCCACCGGGGCGGCATTCAATATCTGCTATGCACTGTTCCACAACTGGTGAGATTTTAAGTTCAGACATATAGTTTAATCACACCAGAATAGCAGTGACATAAAAGAAAATAAATACTGTACTTGCAATTGGGTGAGCCTTTGAGTATCTTACTTGGACTGGTTGCACACTGGCGAATGTCACATTCCATGTTTTACACACTCCCATCACTGATCAACTTTTTTATATTGAGTGGGCACACATCGCCATGCACAGGTTGGTTGATTTCTACACTTATTGATCGGTGGGGGTCATTTAACTCGTATAACAGAGAGGGTTGTTCTTGACACTCTTACCCTCTTCAATGATGCTTGTGGACTTATGATTTCCTTTCTTTCCATGGCTCACACAGCTGGGGGCGTCACCACTCTTCCTGGACCTCCTTCCATTAGCCAGAGTTCAGATGAAGTGGGGAGGAAGGAACAAGAACTACATGCTACAGTTCAGAGTGGTGGAGATCCTCTGATCTTTCTTTCGCTCTTCTACAATGGCTTGAGGTATTGAGGTCACTGACCTCTGTTCATCCATGCCAGGGACGGCAGGCACTCTCTTAATCGAAAGCACGCATAACATGGCAAATGGACACTGTTTACTAGTTTTAAACAAATCACCTGTTATCCAGTTACTTTTATTACACTTCTGCTTCCAAGTGTGTATCACTTACAGCCAACCTTTTATGAGAGCTTCATGCTCTGGCCCTTTTTTTGCCCAATGACTTGGCCTCAGCAGAGTAGCCATTAGTAAAACAAATTTCCTTTTACCCTTGTCTTACCACCAATAGATCTGTATTCATTTTGACAATGTATTAGGACTCTAAAATGTAGGCAGAGTTGTATAAAATAAAATGTATCCGTGTACACAACCACTGAAGCAGAAAATTTGCTGCAAACACATGAAGTGCGAACTATGGTAACAGAATAATAGAATTAAAAGAAAAATTAATAAAACAGTAAATAATTATTAGAATATTACAGATTCCAATGAGGACAAAATAAGTGTGGGTAACAACAGAATTCAAAGAAAAATTAATAAAACAATAAGTAATTTAGAAGATGTGAATCGGTTTATTGGTGTAAATATGACATGGATGTTAAGTCAGATAATATCCAAAAACTTGAAAATTTTGTCGTCCTGGAGCGGAAATCGAACCTGCGCCTCCCGGATAGCGCCCGAGTATGCTAACTGCTACACCGCCCAGAATGACCATCCCGATTAATTTGAAGATTAGCTAGTCGAAGCAACTGGCATTCATATATAGCAAATCTGGAGGTTTTGAATTTATTCCTCTGATTGCCCGGAAGTGCAGAATATCAATGAATGAAATACAGGATTACACCATTGTACAATACAAATTTGGAAGATGTGAATCCATTTATTGGTGTAAATATGACATGGATGTTAAGTCAGATCATATTCGAATCCTGTGATGGTTATATTTAAATTAATCAGAAACTTGAAACTTGGTCGTTCTGGGTGCTGTAGTGGTTAGTGTACTGGGGCACTATCTGGGAAATGAGGCTTTGATTCCCACTCCAGGATGACAAAATTTTCAAGTTTTCGGATATGATCTGACTTAACATCCATGTCATATTTACACCTATAAACGGATTCACATCTTCCAAATTTGTATTGTACAATGGTGTAATCCCATATTTCATTCCTTAATAAATAATTATTAGAACATTACAGATTCCAATGAGGACAAAATAAGTACACTAGGATTGAATGTGCAGCAATGTGTGTGAAATGGCTAGAATTCATATTTTACCTTCTACCACAAATGAGGTGGTTGGAATCCACATGGTTCAACTTTTATCATATTTTCGTTATTGGGTTCAGGCACCATGTTTCCATGCGGTTTTTATTAGTTCTACATATTTATTTAGTCTGTAATGTCTTGAAGTGTTGGTGGGAAATGGGTCAATGAAAAATTTAAAGCAAAAAGGAAAGTTTGCCTAAAACAAAACAAAAATTGTATATAACATTATTTTTTTTAAATCTACAAACAAAAACCACCTGCAAAATCTGTTAATAATTTGGAAACTATCTGTGTACAACATACACGCTTAGTCTACATCAGTGTTTCCCAACCACTGGTCCACAGACCGGTACCGGTCCGTGAAAAACGAGTTAAGTTATTTATTTTTCTTTTGAATAGAAATGGAGTCAAAGTAAGAAGAAATCTAGATCTAAATTTTTTGAACACCTGTTGCAGAAGATTAAAGGAAGCTTGGATTGCTAATCTCTCCAGAACAGAAGATCTGAACTCCTGCAGGCTAACACACCAGGAAAAGGAAAGCATTGTTGAACTTCCTTCTGCTACCAGTCTGGTATCGATATTCAGATCCAAAGCTCTAACTCAGTTTTGGAGTATTATGGAGAAACAATAATATCCAAGTCTGAGCGACAAAGCTCTAAAATTATTGGTAACTTTTTCGACTATGTATTAATTGTGAGAAAACTTTTTCAGCCATTTTGGCAATCAAAGCAAAGCCTAGGAACGAAGCTGGAACCACGACTCGAGAAGATTATCGCGAAGCAGCAGCAACAGACCAAACGTCGCACTGACCTCAGAAAATGAAATTAATGTAGTAAGGAGAATATTGTGGTATACTGATTATGGATTGCACTTCTTAATCATTAAAGAATATTAACAGAATAAATTATATTAGCTGTAAGTTGGTGACACGGAATAATCTGGTACATAAATTATAGATTGTACACAGTGATCATTATAATACAGAATATTATGAGATTAAATGCTGGAAAATGGCTTAAAGGTTTTGTTTTAGCGTCGCCGGTTCGTGGAAAGTTTCCCCAACGTTTTGCTGGTTCACAAATGGAAAAAGGTTGGGAACCACTGGTCTACATTCTGCAGTTCTGCCAGTAGGAACATACTGTTTTTTTTTTTTTTTTTTTTGCAGAACCTTCATAGATCTGCTTTTTTGTCATTATGTTGAGTGGATTTTTATTCTGTACATGGTGTCATTGTCTGTGTGACAGCATTGCTTCTAGAGCATGACCTCTTCAATCCCTTTACAGTAACTCAAGGTGTCAACAGCCCATTTTTAATGTTTATGTCTCGTTGTATGTCATGTTACAAGTAATTTGATAGGAGCATATGAGGAAATCTAAAGGCCTCAAGACATTTCCTTGGGGGTTTTCTTCTTCGGTTCACTGTCCTTTCATGCGCCTTAGCATATTTCTGGAATGTGAGTGCCCAGATTCTTTGTTCAGTGTGCATCTGCATATTTTTGGAATGCGTGGCTTTGGGTTCTTTTGTTTTAGAGTAAAATAAAAGAACATAAAATTGAGATTCGCTGCACATTTTGTTAGAGGCTGCTGCTTCAGTCCTTTTCTTTTTGTCGTTCATGGCGATTGTTGTGATGTTGCCCACCTCTGTAGTTGGCTTGCTTGTTCTGTTTCTGTTCATTGATTAGATTGGCAACATGATGTAGGCCATGCAGCTGTCTGCTGGTGAACGTTTACCCAAAGGAATGGTCTGCAGGGCCAGTGCCGATGATGTTGGTTGCCAGGTGTTGAACTGCCTTGGATGATAATCTTCTGTTGATGCTGCTATTTCATGTTCCATTGGGGTTCAGCTGGTTGCTGGTGGACATCAATACAGAGGAGGGGTGTTTATGCCGAACCACTGCAGACGATGAGTGCTACTGTGTATTAGACAGACTTCATCGATAGCTTCCTGCAGGACTATTCACTTCATGTTCCAGTTCTGCCTTGCTCTACCTGTCGATGTACGTCTATCCAGGAGTGGTATCTGTGCTGGGTCTCGCCAGTGATGAGAATTGCCTTGTGTTGGACTGACCTCATTGACAGCTTCCTGCTGAACTATTTGCTTCATGTTTTAGTTTCATTTAATTACCTGTTGAAGGACATTCAAATTAAGGACTGCAGACCTGCCAACTTTCAGAAACAGAAATCCGTAAAAAAAATTTAATCGATATATTCGATGAAAATTTTAATCGATAGATTCGATTGATTTACTTGTCGCGCATATTGATTAAATGTACCAAACATATCGCTTTAAAAAACGATGTTACCCAAATGAACCATCAACTTTTAATTGAAGTGTCTACAGATGTTCAAATTTATCGGCACATTCATATCGATTAAAATAAATTCTATACATAATTTCTCATTACTATGCTATCTTTATGATCTATAAAGTGATAAAAATTTACTTTTACAGAAGTTTGCATCTAAAGGGAAGGATGTCCTACCCTTTCAATGGGATCGTGTCCCACGCCGTCATGAAACATACTAAAATATTTTCAAAAACGAACCATTTTCATGTTAGGTTTTTATCTTACGGAGACACGGACGATGAGACAGTCAAATAAAAAAAATTAAATAAGTAAGAGTGACTGAGAGACACTAACTGGTAAATTATGTTCAACTAAAAATGAAGTGAACAAACATTTTGTACGAATCGCATAGAGTTCATTATAACTTTTAACAAAGGAAGTTAATTTTGTTATTTTTTTCCCACGCAGTCAACATTATATTTATGCTTGTCACTAGAAATATGATTTGTAAAAGCATTCCTTCCACTATGCGAAATGTTGAAATTGCATCGGCACATAGCGCGAAACGCATATTTTCCTTTCTTGAATATTTCGCAATACACGGGAATTCCGCAGAATACGAATCACGGAATATTTTATAGTACTTTTTTCCCCTTTTATGTTGCTGCTCATAGCGAATCACTAATAATAAATTTTTACCACTCGGGGAAAAAAATGTAAGTAAAAACTGCTATAGTAGAGGAAAAAATACCGATTACAGAGTTATCCAATTTGAGCTGGTCAGCTAGGAAAGCAGAGAGCAACTGAAAGGTTCTTTCATCTAGAAACAAAGGTTTAGGTTTTAGTTACGAATGTCATTCCCTTAGTTCGTCCCCTCCCTCCCCATCATTCCTCACAGGCGGATTGATGCCTTGTCTTTTACTAAATCTGATCCCTTTAGCGGCATCCGTTATACTTCCAAATGGCACTGATTTTATAGTTGTCTTCTCTTCCTGTCCTCCACCCTCCCTTCATCTTACCAATAGAGCTTCTCTAGTCATTCTTTTTAAAAACAATCTGGGCCCATCAACGTCTGAACCAACCCCTCTCCTGCAGTAAACTAACACAATGTGTTTTGCCGGAACAAAACCAACTGTCTTTTACATCAGGCGTAACCACGGCATAAAATGTTTGAACCGGGATTTTAACTCTGATCATGTTTCTGCAAAAAAGATAAAAAATAAAATAAAATGGCCTAAATGACAAACTGTAGAATACACGTATTCTGTTTTAGAAAATGAAAATCTCTAAATATCACACAATTCAATTCGGTTTGATAGAAGTTACAAAGCCAATGGCGCTTTTTTTTTCAAACAGATTAAAAAAAAAAAAAAATTCACTTCCTCCCTAGATTAAACTCGTGCTGTCAAAATCCGGATATTTTAAAATTCAGAGTTGTTTACTAAAAGCCCAAAATTTCATACCTACAAAAAAGTGTGGGTTTGCAAAAGCAACAGTGTTCTCCCTGATACTTTACTGTTTTCTTTACGAATCCCTTAGTATGAATTAATTGATATTTTGCGTGTTTTTGCTTTATTATAGAACATTTTTTATGCCTGTTAATTTTTAAATTAAAAAGCTGCCACACACGCGGCATTTTATAATTAAAAATTCTATCCAAATCGGTCAATTTCCACGGAAGATATTGTGCTAAAATTCTGAAACGCGAGCGAACAAATCTCGCGCATACACTGTCCCCGTGAATGCTGATAGCAACCATTTTCAATAGGATAGGTCCACTATGGGTGCTGAACAGCATACCCAAACTTCATCACAATCATGCTTTGATTTTACGCAAGTCATCACGCAAAAAGGCGGAAGAATGAATCCTGCTCCTACATCTTGATCTTATCTTTGACCATTTTCAATAAGGATTAGATGAATTAGTATGTACCCCAACATATTAATTTCATTGAATAAGCCAAGACATTTTTATGAACGTTACCGAGTGATGAACAAAGCACGGTTTGAAAACGAAAGCGTAGAAAACTAACTGACTAACGGACCAGCAAAATAAATCATTGCTGGAGCAGCACTGGCTCAAATGAACATTGGACTTACTTTTTTTTTTTTTTTAACTTCCTCTTATAGTAGCATTCTTTCATTAGGTCAAATTTATTGCCAGAGAAGAAGTTACGAAACCATGCATGCCCCCATGCATTTTTAATTTCACAAAACTGGCAGTTTTTGCTTAATTTCGTCATGTTGGGTATCGATCTGGGCTTAAAAATTCTACAGATTTAAAATCCGTTGGAATTTTTTTCTACGATAACTATGTTCTGAGATAGCATTTTGAACTGGGAGGAATAAAGATAAAAGACACCTGCTCCAACGCGGACACACCCCACGCTGGCCTTCTGAGAAGTTGCGACTCGGGAGATGAACAATGCATGATCTGAAAAGAAAGGCGGGGGGAAACAGCGTGCACAAGAGAGGAAGAGAACCAAACGGAAGGTTAAATAAGCCCAGCTGGTTGGTGTTCTAGTGTTTAAAAAAAGGCAAAACAATAAACTAAAACGTGGGAAAACTGCAGCAAAATGTTCCCAAATAAACACATGTAACTAAAAACTTATTCGTAACTTACATCGGCACTTTACTTTGTATGGATTAAGTTAAAAAAAAAAGTTTTAATAGTGGGTGCAAAATCATCAGAAAAAGAAAAAAATCTCTGAGAATCGCCAAATCCGTAAAATTAACATTTTGCCCGTAAAACCATAAAACAAGTCACCTTTCCGTAAATTTTACGGGTAAACCGTAAAACCTGGCAGGTCTGGGATTGGCATGTGTGACAAGAGCTATAGTCTTTGGATTTTGTTATGCTTCTTCTGCATGGTAGAGCATCTCAAAGTAAATGTATTCTTCACCTTTATAGCTAAAATTGTGATAATTTGGAAACTAAACATTTGAGATTGCATTAAACCAGGGGTCGGCAAACTACAGCTCGCGAGCTCTAAGAATGGATTTTACCTTTTCAAATTCTTTAAAATTTAAGTCTTCAAAATGTCGAAGTACGGGCTATAGCGGAACGGCCAACGGCTGAGTTGACGAGTTGCAAGACATGACCATATGTGGAGCTCCTATAGCTTTGTATTCGGTGGCCTCTGCTGTGATGTCATGTGTGTAGCTGTTCTGCGACATTTTGTTCTCGTTTGATTACCCTTGCATATCCATCATGTCACTATCAAAACCAGAAAAGAAGAGAAAAGCGGACTTTGAATGTCGTGTTTTTTAAGGCAAAGTGAAGTGTGAATTATTTTGTTACTGAATTAGATGACAAAGAATTGTGTTTATTGCGCAATGAGGCTATAGCTGTTTTAAAAGAGTACAGTACACATTGTCATTACCAGACTGAGTACTCGACACAATGTTCACAACTCACAGGAAAGCAAAGATCAGAAACACTTGAAACTTTAAAATGGAATACTTCATTACAATGTGATTTATTCAAATTTGGGGTGGATATATTTTCTGAGCTCAAACTACAGTTTCAGCAGCGTTTTTCGGATCTCGATGCAAGTGCAGAAGACATTTCCATATTTCAAAATCCATTCGACTGTACAATTGAGGAGCTTCCACCTCACCTTCAATGAGAAGTGATTAATCTGCAACTGATGACATGCTAAAAGGCAAACTTCAAGAGAATATAACAGAATTCTATAAATGTCTTCCAAGCGATGAATATGGACAGTTAAGATCATATGCTCGGGGATTCTGTACATCTGTATTTGGCAGCACCTACCTGGGTGAAAAGACATTTTCAAAGGAAATACGTAAAATTAATCTCAATACAGGTCAGCATTAACAGATGAACATTTAAAATCAATTTTGATTATAGGGAGTATTAACTTTGAACCCCAATTTGGTGAATTGTATCCCCTCCCCTAAAGCTAAAGCAATTCTATTGTTCTCATTTGTACAGCTGTATTTCAAACAATGGCAGTCATTTTTAGCCTACTTATTATTATTATTATTATTATTATGTTACATTTTGTTCAATAAATTTGTAAAAACGTGTGTTTTTTTGTTATTTAAGTAGGTCTACCTACTTAAATAACAAGAAAAAAATGCCTACATAAATATCCTTGAGTTTGCCTCTTAGCCTGCAGAGCCTAAAATATTCACTTTGGCCCCTTACAAAAAATGTTTGCCAACCCCTGCACTCTAAACAGTTGAACTTGAATAGTAGTAGAATAAAATGTCGACTGAACACGATAAAAACAAATGCAGTGCACAACGTACCACATGTTAAAATACTTTACTAATAAAAACACATCATACGATTCCTTAGATCTTTCGAAGACACATAGTCTTCATCATCAGATGACACAGTGTAATATCACGAGATGGACATCGACTTAAATACTGTTGGGCGATGTCACAAACACATAAACCTTGCCATCCATGAGAGAACAATGATGAAAACAAAGAATTTCAAATACCACCTCAACATGAAGACCTACTAACACACCAGTCGACATTTTATTCTACTATTGGATTTTAACACGAATTAGTTTCATCAAGTTGAACTTGAATTGCGTTGTTAAAGTTTTGTGCACTGTTGCTATTTATTTAATTTAAAAATGTAAACTTATTTAAGACAGTCCTCCTTGCGGGGGTTGAGCTAGCCAGGCCAGGCAAAGCGATAGTTGCAGGTTGGATCGCCACAGGTAGACAATAAGTTATGACCTTTTCACAGCATTAGTGAGAAATGTTTTTCACCCAACCCCATTGGAGCTTTCAGGGTGGTCTTCAAAGGCTCCTAACAGAAGAGGTGAACCCTCTCTTATTCCCTTAAACACTTAACACTCTTTTCCCTTTTGTTCTTCCACCTGCTCGCTAACCTTTAATTATTTCTAATTTATCCAAAATTAATCTCTTAATTAACCTCAATGATTTATATCACAATCAAGCACTGATTGCTTCCACTAGCACACATCTGGAATATTGTTTGGATTGCTTAACTTCAGTTGCTTGGAAGTTCATGTCCTGGGTGGTGACAGTAACACACTCAAATGCAAATTAGCAGACGTGTTTGATCCTTGTTTCATAGTGATGTAATTTTATGTTTTTTGAAAGAAGACTACATGGAAAACAGAAAAAAGTATGGCATCTATATGAAGCCAATGATACGAACCAGTGTTAGAATTAGAAAATAAATCTTTTACTGGCCCAGTGAACCACTAGAATTTGCAAACCACTGGTCCACCAAAATGCCCACCAGTCTCTCTCTCTCTATATATATATATATAACCTAATTGTTTAAAATATGTGTAGAAAATAACATATAATTTCAATGGAATTATCTCCAATATTTGTTTTTAAAACATCTAATTTGAAAGTGCAACTTACAGGACAAAGAATGCTTCCAGAATAAGATTCCAATGGATTAGTAATATAGCAGAATAAGAGTGCATTCTTAATCTGTTTTTAAGTAAGAAAGAAACGAGAAGACTTCAAGAGTACAAAATTCACATACATTAGCAGCCTTTTGTTATATGTTTTATTGTTTAGGGTTAGCTTCCTTTTCATTATTTTAGTCTTATTGCTTATCCTTCTTACTTTCCATGAAGTTACTTTTAGTCCTCCATTGAACACTGTTTCATGTGAATTGCTCTTTTGCAAAAATTACCCTCACGCATCCAATTCACCTTCTCCGCTAGTGTATTTTTTTGGGGCAGACACAAAAGCTGGCATGTGTCAGGTATCAGTATCTGCTGCATTCACTAGGGTGGTAAAATCCAAGGAAGAGCAGGACATTTATTTTGCTTACATCTACTCATTATGAATAGTAGGGATGGACGAAACAAAAAATGGCTGTTGCCATTACAAGACAAGGACTGAGAAACTGCCTTTCTGTATTTGCTGTTTCTCCCACTCTTTACAAATCACGAGGGATAAAAAAAAAAAAGCTGTTATCCAATAGCATTTCATGAATTTATCACTAGTTTGCAGCCAAAAAAGAAAACCGTACAGGAAGGTAAAAGAAATAGAAATTAATTTTTAACTTGTGACAAATTAAAAAAAAAAAAAAAAAAATTACTGGCAATCCGGGCCAGTGAACTCAACAGTTCAGTGGTCCAACAGCAGTTTTACTGGCCAATGGCCAGGGGACCACTGGGTAATTTGAACGTGCGATCAGTCACATATTCTGACAGAAATTCATATACAGGTTTGATTACTATTCTAGCACAACAAAAATTTTGAAATTGTCTGTAGAATTTTCAGCATGTGTTACATTTATCAAAGCCAATGGAATGCTAAATATAGTTTTTCATTGAATTGCATTTTTATTTTAGCCACTTTCTTTTGAGTCTATGTAAACTCCAGGTCTTCCACACATTGCAGTAATGCTCTCACATTTGGACTGACGCTTTCAACTTATGAAAGTGCTTGAATAATTAGTTCTAATTTCTTTTTGGAGGTGGTTTGTTGTGTGTGCACGTGTATATCTGGTGTCATCGTCATCAATGCGCTGGATGTTTGACCTTGAATAGTCAGTCCCCTTGTTGTTTCTGTTATTGTACACAACCTATTTTAAGAAAGCCTAGCTTATGCTGATCTTTGCAACACAACCGAACATCGAAGTAAATAAAAGTGATTAATTACAGTAATTATATAATAAAGGCTTACTTCTTTGTGTGACCAAGAAGGTAACTGAGGTACAAGATGATCCACGGCTTTTAAGAGATTCCGAAGTTCCAAACCAACTTGCTGATGAAGAAATAGTGAGAAAAACTATTATATTTGTGATGTACAAAAAATATAAAGACATCATCAAATTTTACAATAAATATTAAGGGATTGGAAGGTAACAGTTCAAATATAGACATAAAATATGTATATTCACAACACCAGTAAAGAAGAATTTATTTAATTGTAATCATATACGTTTAAGAAATTATGTGAATAATAATGCCATAGTGAGAGACGAAAGCACTGGTGGGATCTCTAGAAAAGAGGTGTGTAAAGATCTAAAATCTCTTCAGAATAGTATGGCTTCGGGAGTAGATGGCATATCTGCTGAGACACTAAAATATGGTGGTGACTCTGTGATTGACTGGTTAACTGACATTTGCCAATTATGTTGGGAGTTAGAAATGGTCCCTCAGGATTGTAGGGATGCTATCATTGCTCCCTTGTACAAGGGAAAAGGTGACCAGACTGAATGCAAGAACTATCATGGTATCAGTTTGCTGAGTGTGCCAGGAAAAGTGATTGGGAAGGTCATTATTGATAAGGTACGAGGTCTTACGTACCAGAGAAAGTGTGGGATGTACAGAGTGGTTTTATGCCTGGTAAGGGCTACACAAATCAGATTTTTGTTTTACACATGATGCTTAAAAAGTATCTGTCTGTTGGTAAAAAAGTGTTTGTGGCCTTCATAAATTTAGGGAAAGCTTACGACCGAGTAAATATGAGACTTTTGTGGAAGGTATTGAATAAATATGGTGTTACTGGGAATCTACTTAATAGTGTAAAAGTGTAAAAGCCATGTATGCTGGCAGTAGAGCTAGTGTACGAGTGAATGGTGTTGAATCAAAATGGTTTTCTATCGGTGCAGGAGTTAGACATGGTTGTGTAATGTCACCATGGTTGTTTAATATATTTGTGGATGCATGCATGATGCCAAAATGTAATAATACTGGTTTATGTCTTGGTAATATCTGTGTGTGCAGATTGCTCTATGCTGATGACACAGTCCTGTTGGCAGAGAGCAAAAGTGAGTTGCAGAGTATGTTGTTCCGGATGTATGAAATTTGTGTGAAATTCAAACTGAGTATAAATAAGGGAAAAACTAAAGTTACAGTTTTTGAGCGAGGAACTGTTTGTACTGAATGCAAGATACAGGGTTCATACACTTTTGAGGAAAAATATTCAAGGACTTTCCCCAAGACACATACAAAAAAATCCCAGGATAATTAATACGCTTTACAGTATCATGGTCAAATTATGTTTTAAAAGTAATTTCGGCTTTAAGTAATAAAAAATGACGAAAGATGCAAATCGATAAAAGTGCTTTTTTATTAATCACATTTCTTTTTTATATTTTTAATTGGAGAAATACCCAATAATGCAAAACTGAATCACGGTGGTGCAATTATCACAAGGCCTATCAGAAAATCCTTTTCTTCAATCTGAAAATGATTAATTCTATCAGGCATTTTAGCTGCATCATTATTATTATACACTATCTTTCTATGTAACCAACCTATTATTGATAACAACTGAAATTATTATAAAATAAAGCAAGGGCAGATCCAGAATTTAAGAATGAAGAGGGCACATGTCTTAATCACTTAAAAGAAATCAAGAAGGAAACATGATATAAGTCTACACCTGTTAGCAGAAGATAGAAGATTTGGGAATAATGGAAAAGTTGAAAATAGGCGAAAAATATTCTTCATGGAAAAAGCTATGCTAAGGAAAAGGAATTTTTTGAATATGTCTCGCAGAAGCAGAGATAGCAAAAAAAAAAAAAAAGGTTTTGACCTTTGTACCCCTAGTGGGAAATCTTAGCATTATTTAAAGAAGATTATGCTCCACATCTCTATTGTAGCAAATGGCATGCAGCAAAGAAAAAAATTCTCAATAGGGTTTTTAGAAGTGGCGATACAGCTGCACACTGAAGTACAAAAACACCACCTAGCAACAGAACTGTGAACTACAAAATTCCTCATATACTAGCCTAAAGTGTTCTACAAAGTAAACGGCATCCAGTGTTGAAATAATTTTTTAAATCGCACATGTAGAAGCAGAAATATTGAGAAAACAGATTAAAAATTGGCGAACCCTAGCGGTGAAATTGTGCATTATTTTGGGAAGAAAATATACACACAAAGTTTGCATAGTAGTAGTATTTGACCAAATAAAGTTTTTCAATTAGATTCTTAGTCCTGCTGATTTTGGTGTAAGCAGAAACATGAGCTTACATTCTCTGGTGGCAGACTTGTACATTAAGAAAAATTTGAAGTTGTATGAGAAACATTTCACAGCAGAAACACTTAAAATTTTTTCAAATCGAACTCTTAGAAGCAGAGATATCAACAAAAATATAATATGCATCTACGCCCCTGGCGGAAAAACTATGCATTATTTTAAGACGAAAGTACTCTCAAAAAGTTTTTTGAAGTAAGCGGCATCTGTCCATGAAAAAAAAATTCAGTTGAGTGTTCAGGAACTCGGATTCTGCTGCAAATATATCAAAGCAGAAATAAACACTTACACCCCCTGCTGGCCAAACTATTTTTTACCAACTATTACAAATTATATGCAAAACATTTCCCACCAGGAGCTGTATCCGATGCAGGAAGAATTTTTCAAATGGGAGTTTTAGAAGCAGAGATATCCGGAAAAACGCAATGCACCTTTATGCCCCCTAGCGGAAAGTCTAGCAGAAATTACTTGAGAATTTTGAAAATATATGAAAAACATTTTACACCCGAAACGCTATCTGACAAAGAAGGATTTTTTCAAATAGGACTCTTAAAATCAGAGATATCGACAAAAATAAGATATGCATTTACACCTTCTCGCGGAGAAACCATGCACTATTTTAAGAAGAAAATATTCCGAAAAGGTTTATTGGCACGAGTAGTAACAGTCCACGAAAGAATGTTTTCAATCAAAATTTTAGAAGCTCAGATTTTGCCGCAAATGCATGAGAAGAAATTAACACTTATGCCCCCTGGTGGCCAAACCATTCTTTACCAAAAAAGTAAAAAATTATATGCAAAACATTTCCTATTAGGAGCTGTATCGTGTTCAGAAAATTTTTGAAATCAGAGTTTTAGAAGCAGAGATGTCAGGGAAAATTAAATTTACTTTTAGGCCCCCTAGCGGAAAATCTATGCATAACTTGAAAAAGTGACTATACCTAAGATAGTCAGTCTTCAACATAAATGGAATTGAAAAGTAAAATTTTTTTTTTCAATCAAATGTTTAGAAGCAAATATATAGAATAAAATATATTTTGAATTTTATTTCTTCTACATTTATGCCCTTAGTGGCAAAATTGTGCATTGTAAAAAAAAACGGAATGCAAGGATCATCATTCGCACATTTCAAACTTCCCAATGCAAAAGGAATTTTTCAAATCAAACTAATAGTTGCAGAAATATGGTGTCAATGAACGGACGGACAGACAGACAAACCGGTAACATAAGCACAATTTTTTTACAAAAGATGTGCTCCGACGCGTTTGGGATGAATTCAGCTATCGACTTGATGTTGTCAGTGCAGCAGGTGAAGTTTATGTTGTCCGTGCATTGTGGTGAATGAAACTTTAGACCTTCCTTCGTGCTTGGCTCTTTGTTTTGTAACTATCCCACATTTGCCTTATTAAATATGCTACTTTGAAATCCAGAACTCTGTGAAACAATAGGAATTTCATATACGCCTGCTGATTGTAGTATACTATTGTTATATTTTTTCAGCAGGTGTATATGAAATTCCTATTGTTTCACAGAGTTCTGGGGACCACATTTTTTACATTGGCAGCACAAAAAATAAATTAATAAAAATATTACATCAACATATAAAGAACTGGAACAAAAAGAAGAAAAAGCTGCACTTATCCAACACTGCATTAAACAAACAATATCCTGATTTTGAAATTATTAAATTACTAACCACCCACACAAACAAAAAAGAATTAAAGATTTCTGAAAGCATTATAATTGAACAAGAAAAAGATAAAATATTAAACTTACAAGACCCCACCACACTAGACACAGCCTGGAAATCACTTATAAAAAAAGACAAAAATCCATAAAAAAAAAAAAAAAAAAAAAAAAAAGAACATTACAAAAAATCACACTATCAAATAAAGGACTAAAAATAATACACCTGTTTCTACAAACAAATAATAATAATAATAGCCCAAAAATATTTACACAAAAATGAAAAATGCATTATACTTACGACTGATACCTACCAACTCACCCAATAGATGGCGACATATGAGAAACAAATCACCTAACACATACATGGCTGCAAACCTTCCTTTCGATTCCCAACATGCAACTCCAGGACTACACACATGCGAGGAACCCTCGTGTAGAAGTAGAGGCCCGATGATGGTAGTATGATACTACCGAAAGCGCTCGCCGTAACGTGGTGACGACGAACCCCGTGTGAGACGTCTCCTGACCCGATAAGTATAACTCTTTCTACTAAAATATTTTAATTAATAGTAAATTTAAAACGTTTGATTGTGCGAATGAATGAATGTAGAACTGAAAATACATAACCTAATTGTTTTATTTCTAAAAAAAAATTTATAACTAGCCAAAAATCTGTAACATAAAAGACCTCTCGGGCCGGGAACACGTGCCTCACAGAGCAACAACGTGCAAAATACTTTGACAATATCAGGTAAACAATACCTTAGATATTATGTATTTTTAATCATGATTATAGTAAAATCCCTGAAGTGGCAATGGGCTGGACATATTGCCAAAAGGACAGACCATCGATCGACAGCTGAAATTTTAGACTGGATTCCGAGGGACAGGAAAAGACCCAGAAGAAGACCACATGGGAGATGGGCAGATGAAATTCGAACGTATGCGGGAGTAACATGCAGGAGACTGGCACAAGACAGACCGTTGTGAAAGAAACTTGGGGAGACCTTTGTCCAGCAGTGGATTGATAATGGTTGATGATGATGAATTTGGTTTTTACATGTTCTTAAAACTATTTCCTGAGTGAACAGGTACAGAGTATGTAAAAATGCTAATAATGTGCTACCTATGTGGAATAGGAGAAAACCAAAGGTAAGTACTACTCCATATATGCAATCATATATTATAAGAATAGACTATTTTAAGATGTTTAAAAACAAAACAAAAAACATTTAGCTTACTGGCATCTAAAATAATTAAAGTGCATGTATTTTTATATATTACTTTGTTAAATCGAAATTGCTATATCAAATGACAGTTCATAATATCAAGGAGGTACTGAGTAAACGAAAGGCAATCAGCAAAGCACTATGCTTAATGTGGGAGGTGGACGTTTCTGAAGGGTGTTTGAGCCCGGTTCTGCCGGCCATCTAGACTGTGTTTTTTCCGAGGTTTTCTTCAGACTCCCCGGGTGAGGGGATACGAAAGCCTGGATGGTTCTCTCTGAAGACGGCCCTGAATGCACTTAGTCCCTGCCCCCCCCTTCCCAGACAGGGTTTACCAGATGAGTGTCGATGCGCTGGTAGTAAAAATACAAGACAATTGTAATCTGCTGCCATCTGGTGGCTGGCTCCTTCGGGCATTTGTCCCATGGTTGATGATGAATCAGCATATATAACATTTTGTTCTTTTCATCACTATATCTCAATATTTATCCCATATTTATACCTTAAGTACAAAAGGTTGCTCAATGTTCTGTTGTGCTTTTAGATTAAAATATAATGTGAGAAATAATTATATTAGTTACAGGCTTGTAAATGATATTGCCCAACATGGCTCCCAATCGGGCATGTAAGGAACTATCTCTGTACAGGATAAGTTCAAAGAACGTATTTTTTGTTTATTTCCTAGTCAATTTTGTTACTATTTAAAGGCTCCCTCTCCCAGCTTTGTTATGTATACTCTAAGTTAACTTTCATTTTTACTTGCTTTTTTTATATAAATTTGAGTTCATTCTCTTTTAGCATTTTCAACTTTAACGTTATATCTTCTCGCACACGGAATGACGTTGGCAACAATTCTGAGGTCAGAGAGCATGATGTATGCATGTTGACAGATAAGAATGAGATATATAATGCTGAAGCAGCAGCCAAAATATGTGTGCTGGTGGTGTGATGTTATAATTGTGGAAACTGCATTATGCTGAAGCTGGTTTACTTGATGTCTGTGCATTTGAGTTGTGTTGTTATATAGTTAGAGTTTGGAGCTAATCAAACTTTCTGCTTACTAACTTACATTAATTAGCTTCAAGATATTGGTGTTGTTATAAATCAAGTTGTGCATGAATAGTGCTTATGGCAGAATAAAAGGAAAAACTGTAAGTAACTATTTTTCAACTTCATTTGAGTGACTCCTGTTTCACTTAAAATGAGCAGATAAGAAGAGCTGACTTCATGTAGAGTTTAGTAAGCCATATATACACATTTCAAATAGTAAAGAACGCTACAATGTGTGTTATGTTTTGAAAGGTTAAAAGGTAACTTGAAAACTAAATTGTCCATAATATGATTGTGTGATATTGAAAAAGAAAGCTCATGTAATAAAGCTTTCAAATGGGTCCAATATGAGCTCTGTTACTACTTAAGGTGGTTCCACTTAAAATCTCTGCCTTATGTTTCAAAACTTCTTTACATATTTTCTTCTCAATTAATGTATTGCCAAGGATGAAAATTTGCACATCGATAAAACCGACTTTAAGTTATAGTATGGGATACTTAATACTTGCTAAAACATAACCATAATTAAGCAATTCAACATTTTTTTGTCTACTGACATCATCAACGTACAGGTCGCACCATCTATTAACAGGTCTGAACATTACTCAAAGGAAAATGATTGATTTTTAATATAATTACGGTTATGTTTTAGCAAGTATTAAGTATCCCATGCTATAACTTAGTTAGTTTTATTGATGGGGAAATTTTCATCCTTGGGAATACATTGATTGCAAAGAAAATATGTAAAGAAGTTTTACCATTGGAAACATAAGACAGAGATTTTAGGTGGAATCACCTTAAGTCTACAGATTGTCATTTGTAATAGACATTCTATAACCAGAGTTGTATAAAAAACAAATGTATCTGCGTATGCTACCATCGAAACAAAAAACTTGCTGCAAACCCGCAAAAGCACGAACAATAGCATAAGATAATTTAGAGAAAAATTTATAAAACAATAAATGATTATTAGTTAACATTACAGATTTCAATAAGGACAAAATAAGTACACTACAACTGAATGTGCAGCAGTGTGTGTGAAATGGACCTTTATGGCAAAATATTAAAGGACTGGACAATGAACCTCATAAAAACAAGAGACTAATTATTAAAGTTTTTACATCCAGAAAAACAGTTCCATCAGTGAACCTTCAAAAATTATAAATAGCATTTTCAACAACTTAATTCAAAAACACTAGACTTACAAAATACCTAAGGAAAAGATTTTAATTTAATAACAGACAACTGCAGGAAGAACCTGTCAACAAAATTTAAATTATTTCTGTGTCAACAAAACTCTTGATACAGTTTCTATACATGGCCTTGATAAAAATCTAGATGCCAGAAACATCTGTAATAACAAAAGAACTCAGAAAATGTGAAAAATAATTTTAAGTTTTTCAACTTAAAATAGAATTGAGTATATTATTTAGAGTAAAGCCTTCAGTAAGTACTTTAGTTCCTGCAAATAACATTTTTATTTTATCTTTTACAGGCAAAAACTATCTGCGAAATCTGCTTATAATTTGGAAACTATCCGTGTAAGTCTACATTCTCCAACTCTGTCTATAACTACAGAAGTACATTATGTAGGAAGCTGAAAATGTTCACTGATTAGTTTCTTTATAAAGCCTGCAAGTTCACAAAGTTTCATAAAAAATCAGAAGGGTTCAGGTCAAAAATTTTAAATTATTGTACTGATTTGACACAAAGCCCTTAGGCAAGTCCATATTTCATTGCTGGGGGACAATTCATGAAATGTACTGAAATATAGGTGAGTTCAAATTTCATCGCCAGTGGACAATTTATGAAATGCAGTAAAAATACTTTGTTCCTGATATGTTTAGAAACAATAGTACAGTGTGTGTGTGTGTGTGTGTGTGTGTGTGTGTGTGTGTGTGTGTGTGTGTGTGTGTGTGTTTTGGTTCAAGCATGTATTTCACTGGGAATGTTACAATTTTGTAAGTTATCTAGCCCTGATTGGTTAAAATTCAACCAAGTTTTCAGAACAAATAAATAAGTAAAACTAATACATCCAACATAACCAGCAGAAAAACATAAAACCATTTTTTGTGTCTTGAAGTTAGTGGATGACATGTGAGAAGTAAATTTTTGGCTAGCTATCGAAATTGGACACAAGTTCAAGTCCTGCTGGATAAGGTATGGGTGGTATGCTTGTTCTACAGTGCTGGCATCCTTTCTTCTCTGGAACCAGTGCACCAAATAGGGACAGGCAAATTCTTATTTAGAGTTGCTCACAGTAGTTGTTACCCCCCCCCCCCCCAACCCCACCCCAAAAAAGTGCTCCATGTCAGTTCTGTTCCAGGGCTCATCTTTTAATCATACATGCAAGGATTTAAGAAGGCCACCACTCGGGCGGTCTGCCAGATGCAATATCCCGATCTCTGGGCTGATTTGTAGTGCAGTATTATGGTTGTTTTTTTGTTTTTTTTTGAGAAGCAAAACGAGAAAAAAAGAGGTAAAACATCATTATTTTGGAGGCCTTCTTAGGCTTCCCTACAAATCTTCCCTGCTACCATGTAACTGTGATAGATTATTTCTTCAGGAATATTCATTTCCCAATAAGTTTTATGATGTTAATTAATGGTTTTAGATTTCAAGAGAGACAAACAAAGAAAGGAACGCCGCCCCGGTGGCGCAGTGGTCTAAGCGATGGCATCTGACCATTCGTCCAAAAGGGGTCCGGGTTCGAATCCCGCTGAGGCATGGATGTTGTGTTTGTCTTATGGCACTGGCTCTTTCCCTTCCCTGGAGCCAGTGACCCTAAATTAGGGACGGGCGACTGCTTATAGCCCATTGAGTTGCTCACGGTGGTCGTTAAACCTCCAATGAAAAAAAAAAAAAAGAAAAAAAGAAAGGAACATACCTTAACCAATTCTAAATATTCAGCATGCTTTCCCTTTTGAACACCCTGTAGAAGCTGCATCACAGCTCGCACAACACTCGTGGTGCACTCATAGGCAGGGTCACCACTGCGATCCACTTCTGGAAGCATCGGAGGTAAAGGAGATGATGACGTGGAAGTGTGAGCACTGAGTGCCTCTTCAGCTTTCTACAGAATAATAAGAATACAAAATAATAGACAGAATATTTTAATTACTAACAACTCTTTCATTAAAGCTATGCAAACCATAAAGAAAACAATTCTGTGCTGAGTTTTTGGGGAAGGGGAAAAGAGAAGAGGGTGACTTACATCTTGCCACATGTAAATAAAAGAAAACATAACTTATGCAACATAGTAGAAAATCTGTACATCAGGAAATATTTAAAAATATATCTTGGTTAAAATTACATCTGTCTAGTGTAAAGGATGATTTTCTAATCCAATATTTACAGTGTTTGAATTACCCAGTGGTCCGCTGGCCATTGGCTAGTAAATATTTCATCAGACCACTGAAAAATTTATGTTACTGGCCTGGGTGGCCAGTAAGTTTCTTTTTCTTTTTTAGTTTATTTTGGAATTTGTAAGTTCATAAAGAATTGAACCAGATTTCAAAATATCAAGGTTTCGTTACAGCAGTGATTTGAAATAATCCAGGTTTCGCCATGGCAATTTTTTCAAATAATCCAGGTTTTACTACGGCAATTTAAAAAAATAATCTAGGTTTCGTTATGGCATTTTAAAAAAATAATACAGGTTTCGCTATGGCATTTTTTTGAAATAATCCAGTTTTCGCTATGACAATTTTTTGAAATAATCCAGGTTTCACTATGGCATTTTAAAAAAATAATCCAGGCTTCACTACGGCAATTTTAAAAAATAATCCAGGTTTCGCTATGGCATTTTTTTTTAAATAATCCACTTTTCGCTATGACAATTTTTTGAAATAATCCAGGTTTGACTATGGATTTTTGGAAATGCAGATATTTACTACTCAAAAACTGAGTATCAAAATTGCAAACCATATTTAAATTTGATTAAAATTTTGGACCATAGAAAACCGAGGTGTCCTAGCCAAAATATTTGGATCAAGACAGCATCACTTTTTTGCACAAGTAGTGAACCCAGAGTATGGGTCTTTTATAATGTTTTTCAACTGGAAGTTGAAGAACCATTTATTTTCTGGCTTTGCCCATCTTTCTTTCTGTCCACATGGGGAAACTTCCTGCCTTTCGCACTGGAAGCAAGGTATTTCATGAAGGTGGCTTTTGGTATGTTGCAAAGTGCTTCATAATCAGTGCACTGATAGTGGATAGTGCTACAGATCAGTGCCCTTATAACCAAAGGACTATCCTGGATATTAGCACCAAGTGCATACAACATATATTGATATTTGTGCCATTTCTGGACCAGTAAAAATGAGTGAACTACCAACTTTTGGTATACAATGGTCCTGCACATCAGTGTTTTTTTTTTCTTTTTAATTTCTACCACTGCATAGCATGTTTCATGTTTTATTTATTAGTACTATTTGCACGAGTGCGTGTGCACATTCTGTTCTAAATTTGTGATATACAGCTCCAGTGAAATGATACGTTATTTTCTACATGCACTGTAAATGTGTAAGTTTTTTAATTTTTTTTTCTCACGGATTAGTGGGAATTTTGGCAGACCAGTGATTTGGAAATTTGAGTGATCCACTGGGCCAGTAGAAGATTTATTTCTGACACTGATCTACACACTCCAGCCACTGAATTAGAAACCTTTACAGAGATATACGCAAATGTTACTTATGCGGCATATATGCAAAAATGTGATCACGTGTCACTATGTGATTTAGACAACTATTTAAGACTGCTGCTCATCAGTAATTGTCAGTAGTGTTGATCACATAGGGGAAAACAAAGGGTCTTTCAAAGTTCGATAAAGGAATTATTGTGGGTGCTGCTGTTTGGCTGGAGGGATGATTTTAAAAACAGACATGCTTCTTAAAAGGTGACATATCCCGGGTTTTTAATCAATAGAAAAATAACCCATATTGCTTGTCTAAGAGATGTAACTGTGTTGTGACAACAATTTGTCCGGAACAAGATCGCCATCATCTGAAAAGTCTTGTATAGAGAAACAGAACTTCCCGTGTGCAGCAGCATTCTGAAGCATTCAATGAAGGCTGTTCACAACCCATATCTCAGCAAACTATGTGCAGGGAATTGAAGAGGATTGGTATTTGCAGTTGCAAGTCTATACAGAAACCCCTGATTTCTGCAAAGAACTGGAAAGTTTGTCTACAGTGGTGTCAGGAAAGCTGTGATGGTACACTGGTATAAAAGTCATGTGGTTCAATGAGTAGAGGTACATCTTGTTTTGTACCGACAGTATGCAGGGAGTTTTGCGGGAGTCCCATGAAGCAATGGACCCAGCTTGCCTTGTAAGCACAACTCAAAGTTCTGGAGGTGGTGTCACGGGGGGGGGGGGGGGTGTGGCTTAGCCGTTGGTATAGCCAAATTTTTGATAAATCTAAAACATTTTTGGTCGACAAAATGTTATTTTAAAGCATTTTTAAAATAATAAGATATTAATGATTGATTGTATCAATTATTTTTGTTTTAGTATCTTGCACATTTACTAAAATGTTTGACAGCCTTGAGGAGGTAAGGATTTTTCTTAGCCCCCTAAAATTACTCACTGGGGGGGCATGGGTCACCTGATATTGCTGGAAGATCAGGTGCCGTACAAGGATTATCTGAACATTGTTACCAACCAAGCCCACCCTCAATTTTGACTTTTTATCCAGCAGGTGACAACTGTTTCATAAACATCCATTGCACAGGGCTGGCTGGACCATAGGGGCAACCGCGGCGGTCGCCTCGGGCCCCATACCTTCAAGGGGCCCCCACAATTTGGGAAAAAATAATTTTTGGTAGAATTTTTTACAATTATTATTTTGCGTGTGCATGATTTGGGGTGCGAGAGGCTTTTAAAAAGATATTTTTTTAAGTTTTTTGTTTTGTTTCCAATCCCCCATTTTCGAATAGGTAATCGCTCTTCGCCGTACGAATAGTGAAGTTTGCAGACATCAAGTGATTATCGTACCCACCTTAATATTTTTCGCATTCACGAAATAGCAAATTAAATTTCATCACTTTCTGGCCCTTACTTTTATGTATTTTACAATTTGTGTACAAACCGGATACTTTATTTTAAAGAAATAAAAATAACAATATCAAAGTTGGTTTCAGGCTACATATGGAGGCAATTATTCAGGGACTTTAAAAAATTACTAGAAATTAAAAAAAACAAAAAACAATTTTCATATATGAGCGCATATATTTGTCAATTACTTCACTTTGCATTAAAAATCAATCACTAAAACATGTTATCAGAGGGAAAAAAACTATTAATACAAATTTACTTTAGAGGGATCCTTATTATTTTCTACACAAAATATTCACAATCCAAAAATTTTTGTTACGCAGGTATCTTTTTATCATTTTGTGAGGAAGTTTTTATACGAGTCATATAAATTCAACCTCAACCCCATCTCCCGGGAAAGAAAATCGCAGATTTTAAGAGCTTTTGCTCTCTCTCTCTCTCTCTCTTTGTTAACTTTCAATCATATTATGATCTTTTTGTTAAACTTGAAGCAAATATTTCTTTAAGATAATCATATTGTCTTTATGATAGTTTTTGTTATGATGTATTACAGACAGGGTTGGTCATTTTGCCGGCAAAAAGGTATTTTCGCCGGGACAGTGGCAAAAACTGGTAAAAACCAGGCAAAAATGAAAAAAAAATGGCAAAATGGAAAATACGTTAGACTAAACACAATAATGTACTTTACATAGCAATGATTTATAGTCATATCAACAGTGAAATACTTTTTTATATATCACTCACTATCATTTATTAATTTTGTTAATTAAAAACAATTTAAAATACAATGTAAAACGATTTCAATGCTGAAAAAAGTTAAAGTAGTTTCCAAGAATCTGTTTCATCAGTGGATGAAACAGATTCTTAGAAATGAATAAGAAACCATATAAATAGTTGCAGGGATCATAGCATACTTCTGGAAAATTTTAGGTAGGAATTTTAGGAATTTTTAGAAAAATTTTAGGAAAATTTTAGGAGTGTATTTCAATAAAAACTAGATGTATATTTGTATACATCTAGTAAAACAACTTTGTATACATCGTAAAGAGTTTGCTTCACACCCTTCAACCATATATACTGATAGACTGCGCATGACATCAAAATTTCTGGCTCCAACATAAAATCACATGACAACAGTCAAAAAGATGGGTTACACCTGCTGTGCTTATGGTTGCTCTGAGCGATATAGTAAAGAAAGTTCTATGATTTTTCATGGGTAAGAAACGAATTAAATACCTAAGTCAATAAAGTTCAATTACTTAACCAGAAACTTGCAGCTATTGATATAAAAATATAGTAACTTAAGAAAAAAAAAATGGAATGCATGTTCCAAATTCTTCGCAAATGTTCATCACATTATAAATCACAAAATGTAAACAACCCGATCATGCATGTATATAGCTCATAAGTAAACTTACCTGAAGAGTTTTCATTATATATGAGGCGCATTCACATAATACACCGAAAACACTGAAGTTCTGCAGCGTAAATTAGTAATCATAACAGCATTTTTACACGAAATTTGGAGTCTGATGATGACGTGCCCAATGTTTGAGCCATGGCGGCTTTGATGCAGCTATTGCCAATGTGCAGTCCATTAGTATATATGGTCGAAGTTAACACCCAAATTTTTTGCATAACGTCTAATGTCTAAAGTTTAAGTATGATTTACTTCTAATGTTCAGTTCTTATCTTTTCACGTGTTATTATCATATTCAAGTATATTTACCACATTCAAGTTTCACTTTGAACATTAATATGCTGTTGAACCAGAAGCAATTCACGATTTTCACAGTAAAGTTTTCAGGTTTCACATTAAATTATAATATCCTAAAAAGGTAATTGAAAACCAAGAACTATGTACAATTGTTCACTGAATTACTTTTTTCATATTATTGTTTTAACCTTTTCCTGATTACCTTTTTTGATTCTTCTTCCTTCAGCTTATCAACATACTCTTTATAAAATTTATGTGAATCACAAACACTATTTAACAAATTTCTTGTTATTTCTTGTTATGCTTCCTTTCTTTTACCTTTTTTGATTCTTCTTCCTTCAGCTTATCAACATACTCTTTATAAAATTTATGTGAATCACAAACACTATTTAACAAATTTCTTGTTATGGGAACTTTACTTACACATCCATAGTGTTTAATGGCCCCTTTAACTATTCTTAATGATGTTATAGTTGAGTCTTTTAAGTTAGCCTTGTAATTCCTTAACAGAGCAGTGTTAACCGAAAATCCCCTTTCTGCATCAGCATTACCATGAGGTAAAACTAAAATTGACTTTATGAGTTTAGCAAGATTTGAGTATTTTTCTTTTCCGCTAGAGTCTTTAATATTAAATATATTACGCCAGTAATGATCAATCCGCACTGGAATATGCCCTTCCTCTGAAAATTTCACTAGTTCATCTAGAGTTGGCTTATCGCAATTTAAAAGTTTCCACTCTTCTCTTACTCTATCAATTTGTTCCTCAGAAAGATGCAAAACACTTGAAATTCTGGTTATTTCCGAAAGTCCTTCAGTGACTGAAAGTTGAGTTGACTCTTTCTTTGGTTCTTTTACCTTTAAAACTTCTATGTCTCTTAGCTTTTGATTGCAGAATGGCAAATTTGACTTTAAATATTTTGTGGTTGCAATTAATGATGATCTTAAATCTAAGAGAAATAATTTCTGCCTGGTCTCCTGAACATTCCTGAGGAGATTTTTTGTCTTCATACCAACTTCTAACTCCCCTAGTTTTTTCCATGAATTTTTGTTTTCAAAATCTACATTCTTTAGGTCTTCTCCAAATTTCCCTGCTATAACATCATCTTGGATAAACTGAGCCATAACATTCCTCATTAAAGTATTTAAATCAGAATATAACTGGTGTATTTTTGGTTCTTCACTCTGATAACATAATGAAAACTTTTCAAAATTTTGGTGTGAAAATGAAATTAATGCTAAATAGCAAGGAGTAAGCTCATTTTTCAGGAAACAGTGAATTCTTTTATACCTTGCCGAATTGCGCAGTTGTTTTTCAAATATTTTTTGAGATGGCAAGAAGTTTAAAAAATATTCTGTAATATTTAGCCATTGATCCAAGAGCCTCTGGGCTACAGAACCAACGGTTAACCATCTGTTGCTGACATGACGCAAAAGAAATTTGGCAGTGACCAATGTTATATCCTCGACAGATTTATAATCCTCTCGTCTTGCAGCACTACTCTTTAAAAAGTAATGCATATCAGTAGCAAATTCGTCAAAATCTATATTTAAGCTTGTCAAAAAAATTTTAAATGCATTACTAACAACATGCAGGTTGCAAAAACCTAGTTCCAAAGATTTCTGGCCTGTTTCTTGTTTTACAACTTCATTGAATTTGCGTAAAAAGCACTTATTTACATTTGGGCTGTCCATGGATACACAAATAATTCTGTTCAACGAAATATTGAAGGATGATAACACATCAAGAATTTCTTTTAGCAAAATATCTGCTGTTGCATGACCCAGAAAAACGCTTGTTAGGTATCGGCAAGAAACTGAATTTATTTCTGAAGACCAGTACCTGAGATACACATCCAACTGCCGTTTCACTTGTGTATTTGTAGTTTCATCAAATGCTATAGTAACCTTTCCTGGGCTACTAGATGCAATGTCTTTTTTCAAATTCTCTTCAAAATATTTTGACAATCCATGTGATATCACATAAGCAACTTTTTTTCTTTAAGTTGCATTTTGGCTGCAATAGCAGAATCAGGAAACATTTCTTTGAAAAGTTCAACTGTTTCAGTGCATGAAACAAAAGACATATTGTCCTTAGCAACTTTCATGGCCCATAATGCTTCGGCTTTAGCCAACTGTAAATCATGACTCAGTACTTCACTAATATTTGTTTTGGGCTGAAGATCCCGTCCTCCAAAGGCTTTCAGGATGGACTTATTTTGAAATTTACTTTGAAATTTCTGCAAATGTGTTTTTCCTTTATGATGCGCTTTTACTTGTGAAAAGCCACTATTAGAAATGTTGAAAATTTCTGAACACAATATACACTTAGCAGAAAATATTGTTTCAGTTGCAGAACACCATTCTTTCAACTTCACTCCGTCCAATTCTTTGGCGAGCCACGCATCTTGAAATTTCGTTTTGGATTTAGGCATCTTAAACACTTGTATTACTAACCAGAAAATGAAAGGGAAGTACAAAAACACGTTCCAATATTGCAAAACCAGACAACTTCCCGAAGTTTGGCTGCGAGGATGTCAGAAGATATGAAAAAAAAAAAAAAAAAAAAAAAGCAGGTCACCACTAGAGAACTGAACCTGCACACAGCACAGAGAACACCATAAAAGACGTAAAACCAGAAACTATCATACGCATCTCACGCAAGTTCAGTCAAAGCGAGTCGGAGCCGAGATATATTGCGCATCGAAGGTCGCTGTCGCCGACGCATGATCGAAGGTCAATGATCACGTGCTCTACTGCCTGCCAAGATAATACTCAGCTACCATCCCATCGTCATTACCGGAGGTTACGGAAGGAGACCACATGTTTCCTCTTTGCTTCCACCCACCTGCGGTTTACAATAACAAAACATCAGCAGAAAGAGGAGGTTCCACAAGGCATGTACAAAAATAAAGTACGATCTTCTGCGTGCCACGGAGTTCGTCTGCAAAGCGCAAACCAGGGGTGAAAATGACCCCTCCCCTTTTCCCTTAGATCTCTTGTTACTCTCGAAAACTGTTCGAAGGCAAAAAAAAATGGAACGCCCGCCCCGAAGCAAGTGCATCTCGATGGCGTCATTTTTCCCTCCTTCAGCAGCACAGCATATAGGCTGTGTTTCTACAATAACAGGTCTTTTTACCTTACTGTAATGGTAAATTTATTGGCGTTAATAACTGTTGTGTTTTTAATAAAAATAAGCTTACGAAAATTTTAGGATGAATAGCAAATTTTAGGTATAATTTTAGGAATTTAAGGAGGGTCACAAAATATTAGGAATTTTAGGAATTTTAGGAGGAATGCGATCCCTGTAGTTGATTAAAATAAATTACTTTGGGAATTAATTATAATTTATGCTGGGGTTTCCATTTCATTAAAATATTTTTAAAAAAGGCAAATTTTTGTCACTCATCAATTTTTTAAGAGATACAAGGGTTTAATGAATTATGAACTGACTTCTACATTGATTAATTTAATGTCATAGGTTTTTTTAAATCTTAGTTTAGTAGACTTGAGTTTTGATATGCTTTTATCAGGGTTCGTACTCTTTTTGGGGGAAAAAATTCAAGGACTTTCCAGGCCTTTTCCAGGCCATATACAAAAAATTCCAGGATGATTACTACGCTTTACAGTATGATGCTCAAATTAGTTTTTAAAAGCAATTTCAGTTTTAAGTAATAAAAATGATGAAAGATGCAAATGGATGAGTGTGCTTTTTTACACATTACATTTCTTTTTAAAGTTTTTAATTGGCGAATTACCCAATAATGCTAAATTGAATCATGATGCAATTACCACAAGGCTATTCAGAAAATCCTTTCCCTCAATCAGAAAATGATTAATTTAATCAGTCATTTTAGCTGCATCACTATTCTGCACTATCTTCCATGTAATCAGACTATTATTGATAACAACTGAAATTATTATAAAATAAAGTGAGGGCAGATTCAGAATTTAAGAATGGGGAGGGCTCACGTCTAACAGAGGACTGGTAAAAAAATCTCTGAGATTTATTTCCTCCAAAAAAACACGGTGGTAAAACATGGAGGACCCATAAGGGGGAGATGGGGTGCTTGCCTGTCAGAGTACATCACAAACAGCAGTTCTGAAGTACTGCTGTGTGGATCACTGAAAAGTTCGGGCCAATGTAAGACAAAACGTGGAGTTGCAAATCCATAAGTGAAAAAGTGTGATGTCTGAAAACAAGAAACGTGAGACAAAGCAAAGCACTTATCTACTTACTCAACCCCCCCCCCTTTTTTTTTTGAAATGGGGCATGTGCCTGTTATGCCCACAGGTGGATTCTAGCTCTGATAAAAAGTGTTTCCATACATGGGAATGATTTTTTTTTCTTTTTAACATTCCCAATAACTGCCACTGGTGGCTGCATATTGGGATGTGACTTTTGAAGGCAATGAAAATCTTATTACTAGACAGAATATGTTCCAGACTTGAGGAAAATTTCCCCCAATTGTAGTACAGTTATGTTAAATCAAAAAGCATAAGCCACGGAATCACTATGCACCTCAAGAAATGATTCGGGAGTGGACGATCATAGAAAGGTGAACCAATAGAGTTTAAAACAGAAAGTGTAATTTTAGGAACATGGCAACAAATTTCAAATAAGTTTCATCATAGAAGTCAGAAAGTCCTGGCCCACCACCCAACCCAAAAGAATCTAACCACCTTTATGTCTACCAGTACACTTGCCTCATATTACTTTCCAAAAATTATTTTTCATATCAAACAAGATTGCCTCAATTTACTTTTATTTTTTTAAATCAAAATCACTGCTAAACTAAATTTATGAAGTGCTACCCCAAAATGTGGAACTAGCTAAACTATTTATAAAAACCTTAAACATAAAACAATTTCAGTTTTTTATTGGTATAAATTAGGATATTCTTAAGTATTTTACATAAATGAAAAATGATGAGCATAAGGAATCTCTACCTCCAGTTAAGCTTCAATCATAACCAGAATCAGAATAACCACTTTTGGTTCAACTCCCAAAACATAAGACAATTATATGAATTAAGTTTTTAAAAGCTTTTTTTAAAAAAATTGGAAGTTTGTCAGTTATATAAACCAAAATCTGATCAATGCATTAAGGACAATTGATTGAATTGTTTTGGCCATAAATTCATAGTAAAATGTACAGCAAAAATATGTTTTAGGAGCCCATGAGTATTTACTGTACAAGTATATATAAGGTTTTATATTACTTACCAAAGTTTTAGTCCAATAAGAAGCCCAATTGTGGAAGTTAGTTGCAGAAAGTTTTAAGTTTTTGGAACAGAAGAGTTCATTAGTCTATTTACATGAACTTCATATGAAAAACACTAAATAATTATGAAGATAAAAGATCAAAACTGGTTTGAAGTTCAACATGCTTCAAAGAAAGAAAAAAAGTTCATTTCTATTGTAAATTGTACAAATATAAAATTTTTATGTTTTAGTATTAATTCTCTATATGCTTGGAAGATACCACAAATATGGAGTATCAATGGATGGTTATACAGATTTAAGATTGCTGACTTTGGTTTCAAGTTCCATATCCATTTTTTTAAGTCTAATAGCTTTAGAAAAACTGCTCTTTTCTCATGAGCAGTTTTTCTAAAGCTATTAGATTTTACAATGTATGTATTGTTATTTGTAGTTTCAGCTTTTAAAGCTAAATCAACAGCAGAGTTAAGTAATTCTTTGACTTCTCCTTCAATGAGTTTCCTTTTCTTTTTTATGCTATCAATTTCATCTAAAATAGCTTTCCTTTTTCCACATATGGCTGCTTTTTCCTTTTCTTGGACTTATCATCCAAATAATGTATGTATTTTTGCCTTGCAGCTCCAACTGATAACAGAAGGGATTTTGAGATATTTACCTTATCAATACCACCTACATAGGATATATGATCATAAATAATTCTCTGTGCTACAATTGACTCCTCTCTCATGTTTTCTACAATGAGCTCCTTATTGACTGAAAAACCCCTCTCAACAGAAGCTTGCCCATGTGACAACAGTAAAAGAAGTTTCACAACTTTCCACAGTTCACTAAAAGCTTTAGTAGAAAACATGTACTCATACAATAATGTGTCTACTCTTTGTTGTTTATCTTCTGGATCAAAGTTTATGAATGAAGATTTTACTGCTGCAACACTGGTCACAAATTCCTTAAACTGCCATATTACACCATCACATAATTCTGGTTGTATTCTATGAGCATCAACAAGAAGTGTGAGAATGAATGTTAGATTCTTAATACAAGTCTCACTATTTTTTGACATCAACCGAGGATCTAAACACTTCATGTGGCGAACAAGGGAGTACTTAAGTGGATTTTTTTCCAATAGCTTCACAACTAGCTTTTGCAAAAATATTCGGCATTCCATTCTAAACTCCGTAAGTTTGCGTTCACTAATGTTCTTAGCACTTAATTCTTTCAATACCTTCTCTGTTTGAAACCCAACATCAATTTCTTTATAGTGACAACACTGAGATGCATCTGTAAGGTCTACTTGTAACAGCTTTAAGGCAGAGTTAGCTTCTGCCATTACGGTTCTTTTAACAAAGCGATTCATCATATTTCTTAGCATCTTTTCAAGATCTGTGGCCATAAAAGGCATCATTGGCTTATCTGACTGATATGCCTTGAGAAATGGTACCAGCTGTTTTGAAACTGAATTGAAGAAATGCAGTTTAGCCAAAACAAAAGGATCTTTAGTGAAAGTTTTGATAACATCAAATGATACAGTGTGGGGATTCTTGATGCACTTCTTTTCAACTTTGTTAACATAATTTTCAATGTCTGCCCAAATTTCTAATGCTCGCTCGCAGGCAGGAGTATTTTCTAGCCACCTATGTGGGCAGAATTTTAATGGCATCTTACTGGCTAAAATTATTTTAGAAAAATCTTCCCTCCTTGCAGGTGAATCTTTAAAAAGCCTAAATAATGATGAAAGCAACTTTTGAATTTCCCACCCTGTTGCTGAGGCTCCATGTCGAAAGGCATTGTTTACAATGTGAAGTCCACAGCTCCCTGTGTTTAGGAGTTGGACATTTGAGTCAGCACTAAGTGTTGATTGCAGCATATCAAAAAACTTCCAATTAACATTGGGTTCATCCATTGATAACTGCACAATGTTACACAGTGGGAGGCACGCCATGCATTCAAGAAATTTTTCCATCATTATGTCTGCACTAGCATGACCCAAAAAAACTGACGACAAATATCTGGTTGAAACTGTTCCTTTTTCCCATAAACGAACATGTATATCCATTTGTTTTGACTGACTAAACTTGTTTAAACTTTCGTCAAACAAAATCACAAAATTTTCATTTTCGACTTCCTGAACCAACACTGATTTAAAGTGAGGTGCCAAACCAAAGCAACAAATGTAGGAACATTTTTTTCGCCACAGCTGAAGTTTCCAGCAATTCTGCTGTCAGAAAACATTAGGCTGAATAAAACATCATTACCTGCACAAGACCTGTAAGAGTAATGGGATTTAACCACTTTTAAACACCACAATGCTTCTGCTTTAATGGTTGCATTTTTTTCAAGAGGAATATGCAGAGGATTAGATGTGGATGCAATAGGCTGTACTTGTTTATCACTTGATACACATAGCAATTTATCAACAGTTAGTGGAACATTTTTACAGCTTTCTGTCAACATACTATGTTTTTTTCCTTTCATGTGGCTTCTTAAAGCGGATTCCCCCATATTCGAAACATCTATTATTTTAATGGATAAAAATGCATTTTGCAACATGGCAATTGCTTTCATCTTTTTTAATCCATCCAGCATATTTAGGATTTATTAGCCAAAGATCACTAAAAGTACACTTACCCATATTTAATGGGGAGGAGGGGGGGGGGTGAAAAAAATGGGTAAATCAACTGAAACAGTAAATGAAAACCAAAAAAATATCTAAGATCAGGAACCACACAACTAAAAATTGAGAATTTCCCCTGAGTAAGGGGCTACACATGTGACCAATTACTATAGGCCAGATTTTAAGTAATTAAAGAAAAAGGGGTCTTACTGCTATGTTCTTTCCTGCTCCCCCAGCTTTGTCCTTTAGGCAGCCTGGGTTGCAAATGCTTTGGCATTGATTTAGTCTTCATTCAAAACAAGGAAACAACACTTAGTGAAGTTACTGTTTTATGACCTGTATGCCAATCAGTAGACAGAGTGTTGTGCTAAAAGACTGTTACAAAGCATCACCTCTTACAGCTGGGCTCCAAACCAGAGGAAAGGAAATGTTAACAAACACTTAGTGCCTGAGGGAAGCAAAACTTTGTACTGGGTCTCCTCCAAGTCTCAAATCTTTCATACTTACCCAGCTGGAGTGGACGTAGGGCTTCAAGCTTGGAGAATGAATACTGCTCTTATATCTATGCCTTTGAATTTAATTTCGACCATTTTCAACAGGGTAGGTTCCTAGGTTGTACCTAACAGCATACTAAAATTTCGCCAAAATCCAACCCCTTTTACGTGAATTATCGTACGGACAAATGGAAAAAACCAAAACATAAACGTTTCTGCAACCTACAGTTCGAAAGGGTTAGTAATTTCTAAAATAAAAACATAACGAACAGCGTGAAAACTAGCTCATACACAGAATATTTGAAACTACAGTATGCGCTCTCCATTATTAGGGATGATAGGGGGAAGGGAATAGAACTGTCCATAATTAGCATGTTCTCGTTGCGCTAGGCGCTTAAGCACTGCTGAATTCCGTCAGACCCCCAATGGTCAAATGATTGAAATGCGCTGATGTTCATGGAATGAAATGGTTGATCAGCTATGATAAATAACCGCATAAAAGTTCGAAGGGGGAGGAGGGGGGCGATTTTTTTTTTACTTTATGCAACATTCTACATTACTCCAGTATTTATCTTGTCATCATCAACAATAGCAATGTAACTACCACTTACGATCGCGGATATCGGCCAACTGAAAATCTGCCATACAACTAAGGGATACAACACACAGGTATCCTGTTACAATGTATTGTAATTGAAAAAAAAAAAAAAAGATTTCAGAAATTAAAATCGAAAAAAAAAAAAAAAAAGATTTCAGAAATTAAAATCGAAAAAAAAAAACTTTCAGAAATTAATATCATCAAGTCATGGTGTTTCAAAAATCCGCTTTCCTTTATAATGTTTAAAAACATGTAATGTTTTTTCTTTTTTACCTGTCGTGTATAATAAAATGGGTTGATTTTTTTATGGAATCAGACGTCCATATGTCTGATTGTCTTCGTCTGAGTTCACACGTTGTTAGCTACTGTGTACAAAAAGACATTTTTTCAGCTCAAAAATATGTAGTTTTGTATGTCTTCACAGTATAACTCATTCCGTATTCCCACAGAACAAAATTCAGCAGATACAAATGAAGAACATCAAGACCCACCCAACACCATGTTTCCGATTGTCTGCTGTTTATATTCAAGAAATGCGAATATGGATCAATGGTGAATGCAGCAACTATGGTTTTTATTTATATTACCAAGAAAAAACAAAAGGAGCCTGAAAGCTGTAAAGCTGAAACGGATATTTCTCCTCCCGAAAACATTCCGATTAAGTTCAAACAGCAGGAGCACGCGTCCACGCACACTCAACCTCTGGAATGTCCTGATGGAACGGCTTCTTTTCATTTGGCACATCGCCATAAATCACCACCTGCAGCTCACTGAAGTGTCTTCCTCCTTCACCCAAACTATAGGAGAAAACGTAAAAAAAAAAAAATGCTGCCCAATTTTCGACAAAATGACCAAATTTACGTCATAACGTTGCAATTTACTAAAATACGTTTATCTGCTGAATTTCGCCTAAATCCATTGAAAACTTTTTAATTATAGATTTTTTTATTAAAACAGTAACTCAGACATCTGAATAACAATGTATGTTTGTAATTAAAATAGAGTCCATATCATCACAGAAACAAAATTTAAGGATCACTCTGTTTAAATAAACCATGGCATCTAAAAAAAAATAATTTGCTTGCTTTTCCCGTAATTTATAATTGCCGTTTCTTTTTTTGAATCCGATTTTGCAACGGAAGATTTTTTTGCACCTGCTAAAACTTCAAACGGAATTCGGCGAAATTTGCACTAGAACTTTATTGTGTTGTATTTTAACCACTGTAAAAATTTTACTGTGTTATTTTCAAAATTCCGGAAAATGGATTTCTGAAAATATCTTTAGTCCTTTTGAGCCGTGGAAGTGATAAACAGGTGTTTGCTTTCTTCCCAACCAAGGGCTTCGGATCAGCGCTCCCAGCTGTCAATCAACCGTTGCTTTGGTAACACACTTTCTGCTCAAGGCTCACTGTCTAAAGAGGCACACATAATAAAAATTTCCAATGCTAACTTTTTAAGTTTTAAACCGATTCAAATGGAATTTTGGGAGTGAGCTTCTGTAATCCAATTATAGTAAATGTAAAAATTTCAGTCACTTTTGTGAAAAATTCGCAAAGATAGTTTTCTTATTTTTTATCATAAGTAGCCGAAGTCTCTTGAGGGGTGGGCCGGAAGCAAGCGTCTTAATGCAATAAACAAGGAGCAGATGAATGTGTTGTTCAAGCATACTCTTCACTGGTGGATGCCAGCTGACTTGGTAAACACGCGACCTTCCTTGCAAATGCTAAATGTCTCTTCTTTCCCCTTCTGTTGTTCTCAGTAGTTGTCGGACGGACATCAAGCTCAGGGCTAGAGAATGCATCAAGCTCCCCTTCCCTAACAGACCTGCTAGTAATCAACCAATTTTATTGCACTGGAAGTAGTGCTCCCCCCCCCCCAGCCAAATTAGGATTTGGGCACATCCGAAACACCACTGTAGCCGGCGGTTTCTTTGAGAACAGAGGAGAGGAACTTAAAAAAATTAAGGGGTAACAGTCAGTAACACGATTTCCTAAAAGGGCATTTTTTTTTAAGCACTAATTTCAAATTTCAAGGCTTTTCAAGACAGCATTAAAAAAATACCGTTTTTCCAGGATATTCCAGGCCTTGAAAACGTAATCATGATTTTCCAGGACTTTCCAGGTTTTCAAGCACGCGTGCGCACCCTGTTTTATACTATTTTTTTTTTTTTTTCAGAAAGAAAGATTTTAGCCTAAGTAACATAGTCAGAACTTGAAATTCAAGATTTTATATGGAGGAAAGTAGCACTGGGCGACACATCGAAAAAACCGATGTACTTCTAACGTTGATGCATCAATGTTAAGCTCTGAGAACATCGCAACCACGATGTTCCGTGAAGAATCGTACAAACATTGGGAATCGCCGATTCTGACAGCGATGTGAGGGTTACGATGTTCCCTGAAGAAACGTACAAACCCCGGGAATCGCTGATGCAGCCAGCAATGGGAGGGACATACGGACCAATTTGTAGCTTCGATCTCACATCAGCCAATCCAGTCTGCACATAGCCGTATACAGCGGTGAAATATCGGATGATCTCGTGATGTTTTGTTCAAGACATTACATCACAAGGTTCCTGGGAGCTATGTTGAACAGATCGCCAAAACAGTAGATCATCAGATGATCTCGTGATTTCTTACTCAAATGAAGCAAGAATTAGTCCGAATTACTGATTGCTTCAGCACTGTATGGCACACAAGGGGGGGGGGGACATCGGGGATCTCACGATTTGTGCTTTACGAAGCGCGTGTGAATCACTGATGTCACATGTTAACAATTTAGAGCCAATTTCACGCGCATCGTTGCAGGAAGAGAATGGTATTATTGCTAAAATATTGCGACAGTATTATGAATTACTTTGGCAACATTATTACCTCTAAATTATTGTAAAAGTTACCACCACAAATGTAAGCACCAATTCTGCATTTTATTATAAAAAAAATGCCTGCAATATTTAAAAATTAATCATCATAAGCAACCTGGAAAGCAACTTCTGCAATTTTATTTTACCAAGGGCTTCTCAACTCAATAAATTGAAAAGAAAAGAAAAACAAACATTTTAAAACAAATAACGTACAAAGGAGGCAGGAGAAAAGACCCTATTTGGGAATGTTTTGATGAAGTATCTATCAATGGAAAAACTGCTGCAAAGTGCAAATGATGTAGACATGTACAGAGTAATAAAGTAGCCAGGATGAAAGTACATGTTTCTAAGAACTGTGTGAAAAAGGCTTCAAGTGAATGTGTGAAGGTACTTCCTTTATCCATGCCAACAGATGTGAATAAAGAACAAGGGTTACCTTATTAATTCAGAGACAGGGTGTGGGGAAGAAGTTGATGAGCCACCTCCAAAGATACTGAGATACTGTGTTTAGGAGGCAGTATTAACAAGTTTGTCTCAAAAACATCAGTTCGTGATCGTGATAAAGTAAAAATTGATTTGATGGTTGCTAAACTATTCTATGCCTGCAATATTCCATTTGCTGTTGTGAAAAGTGATTTAAAAACTTAATTCACATGTTGAGGCCAGGCTATAAATTACCATCACATAAAGAACTGGCAGATGGCCTTTTAGATGCTGTTTATAATGAAATGGAACAATCACTTAAAGAAAAGTTGAAAGGAAATGAAGGAACTTTTGTGATTGATGGATGGAGTAACATTCATAAGGAACCGATAAGAGCTTCCTGTATTCAAGTTTGTGGAACATCATATATAGTGGATGTAGAAGCCACAGGCACAACTAAAAAGACAGCAGAATTCTTGATTGAGAAATGCAATAAGGTCATTTCGGCTGTTAAAACCAAGTGTAACTGTGAAATTAAAAGCATCATTACCGATAATGCTAAGAACATGGAAAAAATTATATCTGAACTTAAAAACAAGATGAAAATTCTACATTGATATCATATGGATGTGGAGCTCACTGGTTGAACCTTCTAGGTGAAGATATAACACCTAGTAGTGTGCTAAAGCATGTAGTGGAGGTGCATAAATATTTCCGAAATCATCATGCTCCTGGATCATGGCTCTGAGAATGTAGTGGTCATGTTTCTCCTCAGTTAAGGGGAAAAACCAGGTGGAACAGCCAGTTGACTTGTCTAGAAACTTTTGTGCAAAACCACAGCTCATACACAAAAATAGCAAATGAACATTTTGAAGAGATGGATCGAAACATTGTAACTCGTATATATGATTTTAATCTTTATCAGCAAGTCAAGGATCTTATTAAACAACTGAAACCTGTATCAAGTGCCTTAGATATTCTTCAGTGTGATTCAATAACATTAACAGATGCTTGCCATACATGGTGCAATCTATTGAAAAATGATAATTTGAAGCCACATTTTTCTACAGTAAAAAAACGGTTTGCACAAGGAATTCTGCCATGTCATTTCATTGCATATTTGCTGCACCATAAATAAAGAGGGGCCTAAATTTTGCACAAAAGGAAGATGCAAAAGCATGGTTGGGAAAAATTAATCATGACTATGTATCATGCACCATTAACTTTGAACTTAAGGAAAAGCTTTTTCCTAGTACATATTTTACGGAACACGTGACAACAACAATCAATGGTCATAAATGGTAGAAAAGTGTGGCAAGATAATGCAAAATTTCTAAAGACTTTTGTATGTTAATCACTCACCTTCAAACATGTCCATCAAGTAGTGCTGCAGTAGAAAGAATATTTTCAAATTTTTTTGTGCACTCCAAATTCCAGAATAGGCTTTTAACAGAAAATGTTTTAAAACTTGTTTTTTGTTATGCAATGCTGAAACAACAAAAATTTGGCTTTGATGTAGGAGATATTGCTGAATTAGATGATGAAACTGGTTACTGAAGTATGAAATGTGCCTTTGTATCCTTAAAATGAAATTTGAATTTAAAAAGTAGAATCTGTTTCATTTATTTCAATTTTATATATTTTTTATTTCTTATTTGTGCATGGGCTGTAGGTCATCTTCATCAAATTGGGTGTACATTTTTTGGGTTTTGAAATATTGTTAATAATTAATTTCTCAGTATAAACATGAGCCGTTTGTTAATAGCTTTTGATTTTGATTATTGTTTTGAATGAGGGAATGATTTTCATCCCTATGAATTGGGTAAACAAAATTATACCTTTATAAACACATAATTGTATTTTGTATTCATATTTCCTTAAATCAATTTTAAAAGTGATAAAAATGTATTTTATTTCTTTGAATAAAGCTCATGTTGAGAATTGGCTTCCTAGTTTCTTAATTGAATTACTAATCAAAAACTACCATTGTGGGAATTTTTACTAGGAATTTTTTTATTATGTCAAAAAATAATACTTAACCCTTAAATCAAGGTTTAAAAATTCAAAATTATTTCATTTCCCTTTAAAAACATTTGTAGAAAACAAAAAAATAACTTGATTACATGCCCCGTAAGTAAACACAGTAAATCCCTATATTTGCCAATGGCAAATTTGGGAAAAACCTATTTTTGGCGGGACGTTTTTTCTGGTTTTTACCGCAGTTTTTTCCACCTGTGGCAAAAACTTGCCAACCCTGATTACAGAGGTGAAGCACATGTGTCAAGACGGGAAAAGTTGCAGCAATAAATTCCATCGCTGTAGCTAAATTGGTAAAGCATTCGGCTCTAGAGCAAACTGATGAGGACTAGTCTTGTCACCGGCAAATTTGTGAATTTCACATCGTGTGTGTTTTTTACGTACATTTTTCACGTAGCGAATTTTTTAAAATATGAGATTTATTTTCTAGTGCCAGCAATGAAATTTTGCTCATAGGCCCCGCAATGAAATTTTGCCCCAGGCGCTGCAAAAGTTCCATCCAGCCCTGCCATTGCACAAGATGCGTTCAGTAGGAGTTCAGTAGAAAAACAGATCTGGAAGCAAAATTGTCTTCCATCAAATTGTGAGCCAGTAAAGGATTGTCCGATGAATGCCTGGTATGCTGTAGACATAAATACACTAATATCAATAGTTCGAAATGCAGATCTTGCATAGAACATTATACGTGGTACTATATTGTTGCAGTGAGTGTGGTCTCACTACAACATCGAGCTTCCGAGGCAGCATACTGCTTTAGAACGTAATACTTCCATTGATAAAGACAAGAATATATGTCGAAACTAGTTTGGAGATGTGCGGTTTCGTTGGAAGATGAGTTGATTAGGCTTTTTAAAGTTCTTATTTTAGAATTTTAAATATCTGTTCTTTCTTTTGTTAAACTAATATCTTTTCAATCTTATTTGAATGTTGTTCGTTCCCGTCTGCACGTTGTTTTAGATTCGGTTGCATCGAAGATATCGTCATACGTCATTGTTCATTTTCTTAAAGTATTTTAAATGCTCTTTTATTCTTGCGTTAAACTCTGTAAGCAAAATGGTAGGGCACACTCAACGTGGTTATACATGACTGTGGCATTTAAATAGATGAGTTTTTGTTTTTATGCTACATATCTCTTTATCAATATTGTAGCCTAATCGACCATTTCTAAAGGCCACACTTTTGTTATTATAACGTGAGAAACAGTATTATTGCTACTTATTTTAAATAGTATTGCCTAAAAAAAAAAAAAAAAAAAAAAAACAACGTAGATGCACTTCAACACCTTGAGGAATCTATGCCAAACCACATATGTCCTGCAATTCAGACTAAAGGAGGTCCAACCAGGTATTGAACAAAAGTTTCTAATTCAGTAGCCGGTATATGTAGAAGCAAAGACAACAACTAAAAATGATTGCAATACACCCAAATACTTTAATTCTGTTACCAGTTTAAAGCTCCTTTCTACACAATTAACTACGTATTTTGTGGTTCAACTGAGAAACATTCACCTGAACTTCCCTAGGTTTACTCTAATCCCAAACTTTTTACACCTATTTGCAGGTTAAGTTGAATACACAACTACCTAGGTGATTTACAGTGATGTTCTTTTGTACTAAATGACTGTTCCACAGCAGTACTCTGCATTCATTTGTGCAGCAATCAGAGGTTTCTGCCATAAATTCAAACAAACAGTTTTCTTGTGCACCCTGCCAATGTACCATAAACAAGAATACTGTGTCTTTATACTTTATGTCTGGATGAAGTCTGGACTTGTCTTTCACCAAAGAAAAATATTGCCTTAAAGTAATGTGACCGACTTATGAAAGTAGGACAATAACATTTTATGTATCCACATAATAAATGCAAAAACAAGCTGCTATTAGATCACATCAGATTAATAATTCTGATTCTTACAGCATCTTCAGAATTCAGAGACCCAACTGAGTAGCCATTGGACAGTTTCCTCTCCTCACAAACTTGTTCTGCAACATAAAAAGATATTTTTTCACATTAGGTACAATGTAAAATCTTAAAACAGAGATCTAGAAAAAAGAAATAATAATTGTTAAGTATAAATTATCTAAAATGCTATAACATAAGCAAACAATATATAGATTTATTAAGAACATAGAAATTCATTTTGCACTGTATTTCATTTTCATAAAACTGTGTTCTTAGTTATCACAATTTAAATTTAATGAGCTTCAGTAAACCTGAGCTTTTGTTTTATTGTGGTAGGAACTTTTTGGCCTTTTTCTTTGTTTTATTTGCCACTTGCGTTTTTAAGGTCTGATTTAAGAACTTCACTCGGATGAAAATTCGAAGCCTTGAATACAATTTTAAAGCTTTCTCGTCAACATGAAGATACATTTTTTTAATTCTTCGAATAAGCATTTAACTATTCCGTTTTTTTTTTTTTAATTTGACTCCGTGAATTCTCGTAAAGTGCTCCTCAAAACGTTTGATTAGTTCAAACCACTGATTAGATGGCTCTGTAAGTCCTCCTCTGTTCACTGCTTGTAACCATGACGATATATCTTTCTCTTCAGTTGCTTCTTTAGCCAGTCAGGGTAATTTAACGTGAAAGGATATGTATCCTGCTATGTATTTCAAAGCATCTTCCTCTTTTTCCCCCAGTGCCACATCCTGAATGCATTCGTTACTTGTTTGACCATTCATATTTACAAATCCCAAGTCAGTAGTTTCAGGAAATTCTGTGGCGACGTTTTGTTTCAAGTCAGGATGCAAACCTTTTAAACAAAGAGTTGTCATGAAAGTTCATCGCTCTTTTTTACGTTTGAGTGTGGAGAAGGCCCAATGAGTTTGCCACTCAGTAGCAAAAGGCGCAATCTATACTTAAATTCACTGGGCAAAGGATGGTCATATGCATGTCCCATACCTCTGATTTGTGAAAATAAATTTTCCAGGCAATCTTGGTTTAATCTAGTGGTGAGGAGGAAACAAATGCCTACACCACTTTCAGTTATATGCTCATAAAGGCTGATTAAAGATGTTATGGAAACAATAAAACCTTGCTGAAATGGCAAAAGATGTTTTTTTCCCGCACACTCGCATTTGCGTTATCGAATCTTTCATGCTTTCCAGAATGTTTTTCTGTTCCTGTATATTAGTACTGATCTGTTGACGTTTTTCCGATCTCTAAATTAATGGGCCAATATTTTTGGATCGGAAAACCCGTCACCAGATCCACGCACTCTCAATGAGAGTGAGATTTTTTGTCATGAGATGATCTCAAATCCCTTTGGCAAGGAGGGAGTTAGAAAAAAAAAAAAAAAGATTTAAGAGTCAAGAAAAATCAAGTAAATTCTTTTCATTTATTTTCTTTTCTTTCTGATTTCTCTGTGAAGTGTTGATCTCTGTGTATGTAGTTAAATTTATGTGAATAGGTCTAGGTAAGTTAGCCTTGTGATATCTGTTTCTAGTTAAGGGATGTGTAACTAGCTGGGAAGTAGATTTAAGGAAGTTTGACATCATGCTATATTGCTGGTTTTTTTGTTGTTCTTTCATGCAATGCTTTTTTTCTTCCTTCCATTGCATTTTTTTAGTGCACTGTTTACTTTCAGGGAAGAGATATTAGTGAAGTTTATTTTAGTGCAGTATATGATGTAGTGTATATGAATTGATTTGCCTTAGTTTCTTAAGTGTATAGTGCAGTTTATATATGTATAGTGTTAGATGTATCAGTTTAAAATTATCGGCGACGCCGCGGCGTTCGGCGTTATTGATCGTCGGGATAACATAGCGATAAAAAGAAAAATCGTAAGGTTGCAGTTCCGTATTTACCGTCGTTATCGCGATTTCTTTTATTATATTATTTTGTAAGCTTTAATAATTAAAAAGTAATTTGTAAACATGTAGTGTTTGAAGTATTTTTTCTTATTGTAGTGGTATCAAATGAGAAAAAACGCGTGTTTATGCCATATGTCAGTAGCGTGTATTAAAATCGTTGTTGTGTGTATCAGGCTTAATTTAGTAACCTTTCGTAATTAAAATCTTGCCTAGTATTAATATTTAGTTGGTTTTAGTATGAATCTTACTTGGTATTAACTAGTGATAGTATAACAGGGAAAGATATGTCCATGCAGTTCGGCAGCAAGGAAGGAAACTTGCGTAAATTCGCGGCGACGGACAGACTCCGTGACGCTGAACCTCAGCAGTTAACAAAAAAAGAAAAAAACCCGTAATTCCTCCGCTCAGCTCAAACATTTCCATGCTGTTTACATGCTGTTTAACTGACAAAGCTTCCTTGAGAAGAGAAGAGAGAGAGAGAGAGAGAGAGGAAAGCAAACAAGGAAACAAGAAAAAAAAAAAAACCCGTCATCAACGGCAAACTTTCTTTCAGCGACCACCTAATTGTTTTTGGTTTTAATGTGATTAAAAAAATATGATATGATGTTATTTCATTAAAAAATATATATATATAGGGGAAGGTACATTTTGTAGAAAGATATTCCTTGTTTTGAAAAGGGAAAGAAAAATTATTAAACATAGAGGGGAGTAAAGAAATTGAAATTTTTTTTTTTTATTATTTTGAGTGTGTGTAAGGTTTGGCCAGAACCAACAAATGTAGTATAATGTGTTACTGTAAATTAAGAAGAGATTTTTCCAGGTAACTGACCAAAATCAGTGTGTTGTGAAAAAAAGAAAATTTTAAAATGTCACTCTTAACCATCTAAATCTAAATTGTAAAGAGCATTTAGCTCAAGGTTCAACAGGTATAATATATGCACATCGAGCATTAAGCTCTTAACACTCTTTGAGTGAATGATCACATCCTTTGATGATTTTTGTAAGGCAGGCTGGTAACCAAATTGTGCCACTTACCTCCTTCATCCTCTAAACCACACAGGTGAAAACTACTTGGTTTGCAGACCAGGGTTTCTGAGAGGATTATTTAGGACTGTTAACATACTTTGGACCCTAAAATTCATAGCTAAACTCTTTTTTTATTCGGCCTAGCCACCTAAAGTTTCCTTGTATCAAGTGTTTTTCCAACATGTGCCTGGGAGCACAAAATAAATTTTTGGTTAACCTGGAACATATGTTTAATCAAATTATTTTGTGTCGTATGTGAATTTCTCTTGTCGGTGGTGGTGAAATCACCTTCCATTTACTGGGAGTTTTTAAGGATCGTACCTGGGGTGTTAGTCGTTGATGAAAAAAAAAATTCTTAATCGGGGTCCCTAGATTGATCACCGGCCATTTTCTTCTTTTTAAAAAATAAAATTGTGTAATATTTGCATTTTTTCAGAAGTAAGTTCATCATCATAATATATAATATTTTAAACAACCAAACCACGACGTATCAGTACCACAAGGGCGCCTTAGACGAACAACGAGAATTTAGTACGTCAATTGAGTCATTCACAAGTTGAACGAAGTTTGCTACTTCTGTTTCATTCGGGAAAATGTACCTAATCGCTGAGGCAATGTGATGCGAAAAAAGTTGGGCGGCAAGTGAAACGTTCATTCGTTCAGCACCTCTAACATTGATATGAGTAATACTGAATTTAGGGCACAGTTTCAGTTCTCCCTTTACTTTCTCAAGGGGAGTTTGGAAAATATTTTAATTGATGACAGTTCCCGTTTTAAGCTTTATCCCACTGTCGAGTAAGTGGTTTCTTAACAGCTTTAGAAGATGAGGCACATCAGCAAATACAAATATATAGGCCCTGCATTATCCACTGGGTTCGGAAAAGAAGTTTTGTATAAGTTGATGCCAAGTGTTTTCCACAGTGACTGGTTACCGCCACCCAAATCCGATTTCATGGCTACAATCTGGAATCCAATTTTTTAGATTTCTGTAATGATGTGAAATAAGATATCTTTCGTCATTCTGCAATCAAAATCGTAAAAAACAGGTTGTTTCCACGAAGATGTCAAGCCCCTTATCATGACAACTTAAACAGATTTATGAGAACCCATGACCGTATCTTCAGCATGATCATACACCATCTTTCCATCAATACTCATTTCATCCATTAATAAAACGCAAAATCTTTCAAATCGAGATAGATTTTTGGCATTCTCAGCCATTATTTGGAGGACCTCCCAGAGAAATCCTGGAGCAAACTTAACGTGAGACATCCATTTTTTTTAAAGCACTTATACCAGGCAACGGAATATGCATTTGGCTCCGAATGAAAGAATATGAACTCTTTGATAAGCCGCGAGTCAGAGCCCTAACTATACCTTCTGGTGCCTAGTTAGTTCTTTTTCTCGTTAAAAGTGCTCGCACTTGGGTTTCAGAAAAAACTCCCCGTAACAGGGCATTTACTTCATTTGAAATCTTTTTCTTTTCTTCTGCTGTTTATTTTTCTTGGGTTTTATCTGTTGTAATTTGGAAATTCTAGAAGGCATCGTACGAATCTTCATATATAAATGTTGTGCCCTATTTTGCCAAAATAAACACTGTTTCCTTAAACTGCCATTGGATTTAGTGAGATCATTTACTCGGGCATTCAGTTCAGCAATTTCCAGGTTTTTCATTTCAATATCCTCTATTGATAAAAATGGCAGATGAATACTATTATCTACTTCAGGACGCACATCTTCTGTAGGTGAACATAACTCTAGTCTTTTTGGAGGAATATTCTCAGTAACTTCTACCACATAACGTTTTAGTTCTCTGTTGTGAAGCATGGCTTTTAGAAAACGTTTATTTTGTTATCCCAGCAAACACGTACTTACACTATACGTAAGATACAATGTAATTAAATATATTTTAACTACATGTTAAGATAACTATTTACAAAGATGTACAAAGAAAATTTAAGCAAGACCACATGCAATATGTGTGTGTTAGCAAATAATCAACACGGTAACAAGCCAACGAGCAACGAGTATGACTAAACACAATGAAACACGAACAGCGATCTTTTGCTCCCAGCACACCGTTGAGGTCACAACAACAGCGCTCCCTCACCACAAGTTGCCACTGCATCCTGAAAACCGGTTCTCTGGCCTACCTCTCTCTCTACATACCTTGACTGTGATTGACCAGGTGAGTGAGTTTGTGTATTTAGGAAGCATGTTTGACAGAGAGAACAAGTTCGATGGTGAAATCAATAGGTGAGTGAATTCTTCTTTGAAAGTCATAGCTGCTGTGGGAGGTTTTCACAGGAATGATGGGTTCTCTAGAGAGTCCCGCATGGCTGTGTTTGAAAGTGTAGTTGTTCCTACTCTGATGTACGGTAGTTAAACCTGGGTACTGCAGCAGAAACATAGGAGTCGTTTGTGGGCTGGAGATATGTTTTACTTACGTGGGGTTTGTGGCAAGACACGATATGATTGTGTCAGAAATGAAGATGTATTGCAGTTGTGTGATTGTGAAGCAAAATGTTGTTAGCAAGGTGGAGACCAATTTGCTTCGGTGGTTTGGCCATGTTGAAAGAATGAGTGATGAAATGCTTACTAAGAAAATCTTTTCAGCCCAAGTGGCAGGAAGGAAAGGCAGAGGAAGGCCAAGGAAGACATGGGTGGATCAGATTCACGAGTGTCTGCATGAGAAAAAGATTATGAGTATGAAGTATAAAAGATCTTGTGTACGGCGTGTAATGGATATTAGTGAAGCACGAGTTGTATGTCAAAATCGCTGTAAATGGAGAAGTTTGATACGACAGCAATAAGTAAAAATATCTGGTAGTTTGTATTTCTTTTTGGAGCTAACCTCTGAATCTAAGAGAACAGCTTAGTGATATGAATGTATGTATCTACAAAGTTTATTCAATGTGTTGGTCATAATGATTTGTACATATGTGTGTATTCACACACCATAGGGTACAGCCATGCTTCACCTGCTGTGATGACAGTTTTTATTTTTAGAAAGTTTTCACCTTGTACATGAAGTCTGGCTTTCAGTTCCACATGCACATCCACTCAAAGCTGCATTTGCTCAACAGTTTTGGAATCCAATAAAAACAAGCACGAATAGGGCCTAAATGTGTAGTCATGATTGCTTATGAAGTTCCATAGGAAATGCCTGGAATCATTTACAGTTGCCATAATGTTACTCTACTGTCTTCCTTGACGATGCTTGAAGTGTGCTAAACATCATTCCTGTTATCGATGTTGTAGGTTTTCCTTCATGTGAATGATCTTCCACATTTTCCCTTCCTTTGCTGAATGCTTTAGGCCAGCAAAAAAATCCTTGTCCGTGCTATCATTTCAACCTTGAAAAGCCTGGTGTAACTTGGCGTACATTTCTGATCCCGATTTCCCTAAACACACTCAAAACTTGATTGCATAGTGCTGTTCTAATGATGCTTCTATTGCTAACAACTGACTGACTGACTGTTTTCTCTTAGGCGATGCTCAACAAGGCTGTGTTTCATCATGTGACAAAGCGGAACAAGGTACATTTCACATCATCTATCGAGTTTTTCCATCAGAACACATGACCAATCTAAGTTTCACAAAAAAGTTTTTCTCATGAACTTTATATTGCATCTGAAAGGGCAATAATCTCATTACATTCTGATCAGCCTACGTATAAAAGTGAAAAACGTATAACCGAGATGCCATTGTATCATCATCATCAACTATTATCAATACGCTGCTGGATGAAGGTCTCCCGAAGTTTCTTCCCCAATGGTCTATCTTGTGCTAGTCTCTTGCATGTCACTTTTGCATGATTTCGAATTTAATCTACCCATCTCCCATGTGATCTTCTTCTGGGTCTTTTCCTGTCCCTTGGAATCCAATCTAAAATTTCGGCTGTCCATCGATGGTCTGTCCTTCTGGCAGTATGTCCAGCCCATTGCCATTTCAGGGATTTAACTCTGATCATGATGTCTTCCACTCTTGTCATTTTTCGGATCCACGAGTTCCTCTTCTTATCTCTCCTGGTTACACCAAGCATGCACCTCTCCATGCTTCTTTGAGTTGTCTGCAGCCTTTGTATGTCTCTTTTAGTTAAGATCCACGTATCTGCACCATACGTAAGCACTGGAAGGATGCATTGATCAAACACTTTTCTTTTAAGACATAATGGCATATTGCTCTTGAAAATTATGCTGTTTCTTCCAAAAGCTCTCCAGGCAAGTTTTGTACGCCGATTAATTTCTTCATCAATGTGACTCTCACTTGATATCTGCTGTCCAAGATAAACGTACGTGTCCGTTATCTCCAGCTTTTCTCCATCAATCGATAAATCTTCATTTCTTGAAAAAGCATTGAACATCACTTTTGTCTTCTGAAAGTTCATTTTTAATCCCACTTCTTTACTCTTGTCAGCAAGTTCCTGGATCATACTCTGCAGCTCTGATGGGGTAGTTGCAAAAATGACTATGTCATCAGCAAAATGAAGGTGAGTTAGATAATCTCCATTAATCTTTATCCCTTTGTTTTCCCAGCTCAGTGACTGAAAGACACCCTCCAATGTAGCATTAAAGAGCTTCGGAGATATGGTGTCACCTTGTCTCACTCCCTTTCCTACTTTTATGTGTGCTGTATTCTCAAAGAGCCGAATCTTTGCACTTGCATTTTCATAGATGTTATTAATAATATTAATGTATGCATCTTCAATACCGCAGGATTTCAGAGCCATTGTAACTGCTGATGGTTTCACTGAATCAAAGGCTTTTTCATAATTGATAAAAGCCATGCACAATGGAAGTTCAAACTCCCACGCTCTTTCAATTAGTTCTCTCAGTACGTGGATATGATCTATTGTGCTGTAGCCACTCCTGAATCCAGCTTGTTCTCTCGGTTGAGCTATGTCCAGTGTTACCTTCAAGTGGTGTGAAAGAACTTTAGTGAAGATTTTACAAACCACTGATAGGAGGCTGATAGGTCTGTAGTTCCTGATATCCTCAATGTCACCTTTTTTATGCAGCAGGATCATTGTAGTGTTGTTCTAATCCTTAGGAATCTTTCCTTCATTAAGGCATCGAGTGAAAATTTGGGCGAGTACTGTTTTGATTTCTCCACTTGCTTCTTGTATGATGTCTACAGTAATTCCATCTTCTCCTGGAGCTTTTCCACGCTTCATGTTCTTGATTGCATGTGCAACTTCTGCTGGGAGGACTGGAAGAACTCTGGTACCTTTCATGATGTCTGGAGTACATGTATCATCCCTTTCATATAATTTGGAGTAGAAATCTTTCACTCTTGTCAAAATTTTACCTCTATTTCTTGTTACAGAACCATCTTCTTTTCTCAGTGCCATAATCTGTTTTCTTCCCTTACTGAGATGTCCCTTTGCTATCTTTAAGCTTTGGTTGTTTTCAATTGCTTTCCTCACTAGTTCACAGCTGAATTTCCTTACGTCTTCAGTGATACTTTTTCGTACTGTCTTGCATAGCTCTATATACTCCACTTTGGAAGTCACATCTTCTTTAGTTGTCCTCATCTCTCTTCTTTTTTGCATCAACATTTTGGTTTTTCTTGAAAATTTGTTCACATGCAACTTGTTCTTAGACCCAGCCAATTTTGGTGCTGTTTCCATAAGAGCTTTGGTTACTTTTCCGTTAACTTCAGAAATATCCACTTCTTCCGATGTTAGGCCTTCTAAAGCGGAGAATCTGTTCTTCAGTTCCAACTTGAAGGTATTATGGTGTTTTTTAAGGTTGGTTATGTCAATAGATTTTGTTTTTCTTATGAGCTTGCTACGTTCGAGTTTAGTGTTGAGGTGCATCTTACATCTCACCAATCTATGGTCACTGCCTGTGTTGAACTTGTTTAGCACACTGCAGTCTTCTATGACGAATTTTTTGTTACACATAATAAAATCAATTTCACTTGTCGTTCCATTTGGATGTCTCCATGTCCGAGCTTTGTGGCTTTTTCTTGAAAAAGGAGTTCAAGATGAAAAACCCTTCTGCCTCTGCAAACTCAACGAGAGTATTTCCACGCTGGTTTTTGTTGCTGTGACCGAATTTACCTACTGAAGTTTCATTCTGTTGCTATTGCCCTATTTTTGCATTGAAATCTCCCATAATTATCTTCAAATGCTGCTTAAATTTATTATTTAGATGACGAATTTCCTCATAAAATTCTTCAATTTCTTCTTTAGGATGACTTGTGGTGGGTGAATAAGTTTGAATAATCTGAGCCTGGTATCTTCTCGAGAGTTGGATAACGAGTCGTGCAACTCTGTCAGAGGAACTTTCAACTTCTACAACTTTATCCTTCAGTTTCTTGTTTATTATAAATCCAACACCACTAGTTCTGCCAGTATCTGTCCCACGATAGTAGAAGAGATGTCCACTTTTCAGTTCAATGAGACCTTCTCCTTTTCTCCTTACCTCACTTAGCCCGACGATGTCCCACTTGATCCTTTGTAGTTCCTCTTCCAATTCATGAAGCCTTGAATCAGAAGATAGGGAGCGTCCATTATATGTAGCCAAGGTCAGCATCAGATGGCAGCCTAGTCCTGTCCTCCGGGGATTCTTAGCACCCTCTGCCTTCATGTCGCACTGTCCGCTGCCTTGGCCAGGTACATTCCAGCTGCCGGAGACTGAGGGCCAAGATTTAAGTTGTGGAGTCATTTTGGAGGGTTTGGCCATAACTCACCACGCTGGCCAAGCGGGTTGGTGAGTGTGGGATACCATTTCCTCTAATTCCGATAGCATAGTTATACCGCTATTGGCGGTCGTCAGAGCCCCTTTAGTGGGAACAGGATGCACCACGAAGGATATTGTAAATACCCCACTGTCCCATTTTGCTGTTCTCTTCACGACCCTTACGAACTACTGAAATTAAGTTTTGTGTTTGTGAACCAAATTTCAAGCTATATGGTTTACATAGTTGTGTTAAGGCTCTCGTTAAATGTGGATTGTATTGCATAGAGCCAACATATGTGAAATTGCAGTTGGAGTTTCTTAACAGGGTAGTATGTAGGGCATATTTGACTTTGCCAAACACCTGTCTAATCAGATATTTAGGGAACTTATATTGCTCAGCCAAACCAAAAATGTAGTTAACTTCTTGCTGAAATGATTCAGTAGTTGCCTTGTCCTGTAGTTGCCTTAACTCTGGTTAAGGCAACTACAGGACAAGTAGCCTCTAATTATGTGGGTTCTACAAAACACAATATTGCATTACGAATTAAAGAACACAAATACAATATTAAAACAGGCATGTATTGTACATCCCTAGCCAAATCTGTTATAAAAGATGATCTTAATCTCGACTGGAGTTATGTAAGAATAATTAATACTCCTAGTAAACCTGGTGACCTTTTAATTGCAGAAAGTGTGTATATAGAGGCCTCCGGTGAGCAATGTTGTAATGAACATGCCCCCTATGAGTTACATAACGTTTGGAAAATCCCTTATTAAAACAGTAAATTATAAATTGTAATATACACTTAAAATTGAATGTTCACCCCACCCTACGCCATTTGTTTCTATAATATATTTCCATGTTTTCTTCAGACCATTGGGCCAACAGTATACGCAACGTTTTGGCACATGTAGATTACTATTGGCTAATAACTTACCTTGCTTCCCACAATGCAAAGATCTATATTATATATAGATTAAATGTGTATCTATTTATTACATCTGAAGAAGAGGCAGCCGCTGCCTCAAAAGTGCTCATGGTTTTAATTGTATATATTTCTCATCTTTCAATCATTAAATCGTGCTAAAGACGGAAATCTTTCATCGTTTCAGTGATTAATGTCGCACGAGTCTTCAATATTTGTTGTTTGTCGTTTCATATTCCATCCTATACAGCAACTTTTATTGTATAATAGCTGCTCCTTTCAGAATTTGATTAATAAATCTACAAATCTGTAATAACAATATTTAATAACATTAGAATTTGCAAGAAATTCCAAAGCAAAACTATGATCATGGTGTGAGGCAGCAATTTCGGAGAAGAGTAACAAAGGGTTTTGTGCAAATTGAAACAGCTCCTTTCACGAAAGCATTGGAGATTGACTGATAAGAGATGGTGCAACAAAACCCCACATAACACAGTATTTTCACAATAATAATAATGATTAAGAACAATGACAATATTAATATGATTAGGTCCTTTCCAGAAGCAATTCCACAAAAAAGGAGTCCAAGGCCCGAGCCCTGTGAGCCCAAGCAGTAATCAGGCCATGCCTACAACAGTTATATTTACTGTGGAATGAACTTTTACGGGTCTTATAGAGGTTATTTTTCAAAAAAATTTTGGTGGTCAAATGTTCGAACTAGGCTTTAGTTCGAACATTTGACCACCAAAAGTTTTTTGAAAAATAACCTCTATAAGACCCGTAAAAAGTTAATTCCACAGTAAACTATGAATAGAGGTGCCATAAATTCATTTACAACTAGGTTATATTTACTTTGCTGAAACATTTCATTCAGCAAAAAATTACACTAGTCAACAGATTTTAACTTTTTTTCTGCCACATGGGTTATTTTGGGTGTTTTTTTACTGAATTAACCTTGTTGCTTATGAAAATGTCAGTGAAAAGGGTGTAACATGCAACACTTTTGTGCGGCAGGGACCATTTATGAATGAGCGACATCCTCTACTTTCCAAAATAAGTCATTGATGAAACAAAGTACAAAGATATTGAACTGTGCAATTTGGCTACAACATGCCATATTATCAAAAAGAAAATCACAACAGATATCAACAAATGTCATGATGTTAAAGAAATTATCCTTAGTTTGCATTTCATTACATGAAAACCCTTTTTTCTAATGAAATTTATATTCTATGTATTTTAAGAAGAAATGAAACATTTGTGGATTAAATTGGAAAGCCAGACAAATGAAATTGCCAACAAACCATATATTACTGATAAATAAGCATATGGACGGATGATGTTAAGAATTTTTCACAAACTGGTCCAACACTAGGGCTGGGCGGTATATTGATACATCGCAAAAAACTGGCGCGAAATTAACATTGATGTTATGGTGTTTCGACTGATGAAACTACGATTCATCACCATCATGTTGTATCAACCACATACCACCAAGCACTGTTGTTCAAACCAGTTTTTGCATGTTGATGTTCACTTGCAACTATCAGCAGGTGGTATGTATGCAGAGACCTGTGAACATCGAGTGATCCTATGATCGCGTGCGAAGGTTCGATGTCAGTGTCTTGTGGTGTGCCATTCCAGATGCTACATCAGGAGATTGCTGACAGTGTAGCTTCACTTCATGGCCGGTATACGAGTGGAGGAATTGCTGGCATCATAGCTTTGTGAGCGAGCAAGCGAGGAGGAAATCCATCACAAAGCAGACACGATGTTGAAACAGGTTATAGGGCTACAGTGCAATTGTACATTTATTGGGCTACCGTGCGTCAACAATACTAGTAAGAGGCCGCATGTTCCATGCATTGGATCGCAAGATTTTACAGCAGTTTGGATGTGGCAGTTGTTTTTTTTTTCTTCTTTTTTTGCACATTTTTTGCAAAACAGTACAAAGAGATTTATGGGTATTTAAAATTATATCTATAATTCTTCGAGTGTCCGTCATTGCACTTTCACCCTTACGGAGAATTACCCATAGAGTTTAGGCATATAAACTGGTAACATATATAGTACCAGTCAAGTCTAGACCTGAAGCAATTATTAATTTGCAAAAAGGTGGTGAGGGGAAGATTGAATGGTTCTTGCAAATGACCGTCAGTTTCCGAACTTCTTGAATGAATTGGTATGAAAATCAGCACACGTAAAGTATACAGACACAAAAATTTTTAAATTCCCCAAAATACAAATCAGGCCAAGTCTATGAAGAAAGGGGGGGGGGCAACCCCATGCTTGAATACTTCCCAATGGAATTTTACCCCAAAAATTGGTACAAATAATGTACTAAGCATGAAGTTGACAGACACAATAACATTACATTCTCAAAAGCTATAATCAGGCCTACGCTAGGCACTAAAGGCCTCTAATAGCAGGCTTGGGTACTTCCCTAAGGAATTTTGCCATGAAGATCAGTATAAAAGCACAGCATGTTGAGTAGACAGACACAAAAAAATTGCATTAAAAAAAAAAATCAGGCCTAGGCTAGACAGACAGACAGACAGACAGACAGACAGACAGACACACACACACACACACACACACACACACACACACACACACACACACACACACACACACACACACACACACACACACACACAAACTGTCTGCAGGTTTAGGCACTTCCCCATGGAATTTTCCCCTGAAAATTGGCACAAATGTAGTAATTGTGTAGTAGATGAATACAGTGATGTTACATTTACAAAAGTTTTAATCAGGCCAAGGCTATGCACTACAGGCCTAATAGCAAGCTTGGATATTTTCCGAATGGAATTTTGCCATGAAAATCTGTAGAAATATACTAAGCGTGAAGTAGATGGATACAAGAAAAAAAAATGCCTACCTTAAGGCTTGGGAATTGGTACAAATGTACTAAACATGAAGCAGACTACACAATAATGGTATACTATTTAAAAGAAAAAAAAATCATCAGATGTAAGCTATGCAAAAGGCTTAACAAAAGGCTTGGATACATCTTGATGAAATTCTGCCATGAAAATTGGTACAAATATGCTGCACATGAAGTAGACAGACACAAAAATATTACATCTTGAAACTTTTTTTTGTCTTGTCAGGTCGAAGCTAGGCGCAAAAAAAGGGGGGGGAGAAAAGAAAGAAGCCTAACACCAGGCTTGAATACTTCCCAATGAAATTTTGCCCCGAAAATTGATACGAATGTTCTAAATGTAAATAAAGTAAACAGAACCAAAAATGCTGCATTCTCAAAAGTTTTAATCGGGCTTGGGATAGGCTGTGAAAAGGCCTAACTGCAAGATCAGGTATTTTGGGATGGCACTTTGCCATGGAAATTGGTTCAAATACACAGCACATGAAGTAGACAGACATATCTACTGCACGTGTAATGACATATATGTATATGCATAGTGACATATATGTATATGTGTTTGTAGTGACATATATTTATATATATGATTAAAACTTTTGAGAATACATACATTTATATATATGTCACTACACACGCAGTAGATATGCTCATAAATGTTACATTTGAATCAGGCCTAAGTATGGCTTAAAATAGGCTCTTTGGGCTTGATTTTTTTTCCATGGTATACTAAACCAGGACTTCAAAAAATTCTACCTGGGTTTACAAACAAATATGAGAAATAATATATGTAATTACACACTGTTTCTGACAGGCTTAATATTTAATTCAGAAACAAAATGTTTGACAAAAAATTATGCGGACAGAGGACAACACTCTCACTTTTGAAAATGCAGAGATGCACATTTTTCTGTCACACGACAGGAAATTCATAATACTGAGAGACATTTTTTTTATTTCAATAAATTTGCAAAGCATGACCATTCTTTTTAATTTGCAAATTACTTTATTTTAGTGTCATACTTCCAAACTTTTGTTTATACAAAAAGGTGAAAAGGAGATGTAAATGCATATATGGTATAATCTACAAAACTGCTTTTAATTCTTTAACAATGTGTATTTTAAAATAAATGTTTGGTTTTGTATTTATAGCATACTCTCATCAAATTCATATATTTTGATGAATACAGCACAGACAGCAAAATATGTTTTAAGACAAGACCACCTTATTTTGCTGAACAAATTATTATGCAGTTTATATGTTTTGTAGAATAACAAAATGATTTGATTGTGTAATTTTTCAAATAAAAGTGGAGGGCTTCATGCCCTCAAATGTTATTGCATTTAATATGAGATGAATTGGAAATTTTGGGGGATTTCTTCTCCCAGTCCACTAAAGTTCTGTATATTATATTTCCACCTTTCGGTATTTTAACAACCTTGGTAAAATGGTCTGTATAATTAACTTTATAAAAGCAACAGAGAGAAAGGTGGGATTCTGAATATCAGCGAATATCATGATACATCGTGAAAACCAATGTTTAGAAGATGATACATCCTGATGTTAAAATCCCAACATTGCCCAGCCCTAATCAACTCTTAATCTTTACTTCCTCCTCTTATAACATGTTTCATCCCTTCTTACCAACAGCCAGCCATAGTAGCCCATCATGTTCGGATCCCATCTTGTTCCATTCTGTGAATGTCTTTTCCCTTGTTTGCCACTTACAGCTCTTAAGTTTTCTGGGGAAAAGACCAAGTGGAAATCCTGTATTTTGAGTGACATCCAACATCCGAGCCTCTGGTAACTGTGAGGAGTTCTTTCACTAACTCTTGACAGTCATCAGCTGTTTTACTGCCCAGAACACCTTTAACCACTGATGTAAAGGCCTGCCAGGTGGCGAGTTCAAGAGCACTTAACTTTTTCTCGAAATTCTCATCTTTGAAAAGCTTCCTGATTCGGGGGTCAAACGAATAATCCCTCTTTCACTTTTGGATCACTTACACTTAGGGATTGGCTCCTGACATATGTGAAAACTTCTCCACTCTTGTCCAAAGCCTTCACAAAGTTTTTCTTCAAATCAACTTTATATGTAAAGGAGAATACAATATCTTCTTTTGTCCTAACAAAGAGGCATACTTAACATTACATTGCCCTGGGACATAATTATCTTTGTGAGGACAGTCTTTCATGGAACAGTTTTTGTTGTTTGCCCTAATGTACCATATGCAAAGAAAACAACAGTATTTTGTAAATCAACACTGAAGACTGAGTAGTAAGGAAATGATTTTCAAATCTCCACACACTTACCAGAAGTACTTGTTGTATTGGATTGCACTTAGCAAGAGACATACTCTAGTAAGTTTACTTCATGTAATCATGTATACTGAATGTGCGAAGGGCATTGATGGTTTAGTGTTGCCACTGTTCAGACTTGTTTTTGAGGAGTCTATGAAAAGCCTCCATTCTTGAAAGATATGCTCTATACCAAATGCAGCTATTTATCCGTTAATATTTGTAAACGCACACAAATGGAATTTTGCATTGTAAAGTACCCTGAAAATGGTTCATACATCTTTCTGCACAGTGAAATTCTAATGCTTGAGACCAGTAAGTTCCACTGCTGCAGCTAGACCCTAAAAGTTTGGCTAGTAAGATAAGATTAAGGTTTCGGCCAGTGAAGTAAGATTAAGGTCTCCAAGTAATTTAGTTTCCTTTGCTAAATCGGATGTGGTACTGTGTTATGTATGGGACTGTAGGATGGATCAAATGATGTTGATAGTTCAGTTTCTCCTCCTGTTTCTTCTTCTGGAAGGGCAAATTCTTCCAACTATGAAGGTGACTCAGGAATGGGAGTTCAGGGGCTGTGTGGTATAGGACGTATTGCAGACGGAACAGTAGGGTATCCTACTTTACATTTTGTTTTCTTTGAAAATCCTTTGATTTTAGCGAGGCAAAATAACAGTGCTCTACATGGCTAGTTGGCTCATGCCAGATCATTGGAACTGCAGAAGGCTTCCATGGTTTGCCTCTATTCATCCAATTAATCGAATTTACATAACATGTTACACAGGATATGTGGGGAGCTCATTTTTTGTCTTGATCACCAACATGACACCCAAAATAATAATACTCTTGTTTAACCTTGGTTCTTAAAGACCGACGCTGTTTTTCCACTATGAACTGTCCACAGATTTAACAAAAACTGTCCATTGAATTTACACATTTGCAGCGGGTTTCATCCATTATGAGAAAACTAAATGCACATACACACTGCACAAGGTCACTGCAACCTGTCACAAACACAAAATATCTTCAGCTTAACTGAATAGGACACATTTCACCATGAAACAGAACCCTCTCAGCCATCTGTTGGCCTGGTGTCTGCAAACGATAAGTCAATGGAGGGGAAAACCTGAATGTAAACAAACACACATGCGTGCAGCATAGGAGGAGAATAACTCACAATTACTTCAAGTCCTATCATAAAAAAATATCATAAAGTAGAAATAAGCATGGGGAAATGCTGTAGACACATTGAGAACTTCCAGAGGAGGGTTTTGTGATGATAACTGAGTTATGTAAATCTTCAGATTTTTAGCTTTTGTAACATTATTTTCCTTTTTTTTTTTTTTACAAAATGGTGTGTGACTGCTCATTTTGAAGGCCATATTCGTTATCAGCACATAAAAATTGACTACAGATGCATATTTCTATCCGTGTGGCAAAAAACCTTGTCAATTAATGTTAGAGTTACTGACCTTGACTCTTGCTAAGATGTTCCAAGGATGGTGTCGGTGAATCTGGAACAGTGGTGGCACCTTCAGAATCTGATCCAATACTCTGATCGCTATACGAAAGCCGTTCTTTTTCTTAAAAAAACAAAAACAAATGCAGATGTCAGTGAAGCAGGACACTGGAATAGCACACTGAAACAATATCAGAATATTCGATGACAAAATTATACAGTATGTCATAAGTACAGAGGGTGAGTCGAAAATATTTTAATATTTGCATAAACGCATGTGTTGTGGTAGGTATGCCATGTGTTTAAACTAGTTCAAGTCGCACATTGCAGTCGGTCAAAAGGGATATAAAGTGGTAGCTGTTGCTGTGAACAGCATTGCATGTTATCATTCTGTCTGTGGTTGGGACGCCTAAAAGATGAACAGCCACAACCAGCTAATTAGGGAACTTTCGATTTATGAGTTTGAACTTGGCCATAACGCTGCTGCTCAAGCATAACAAAACATTTGTCATGCAAAAGAGGAAGGTTCCATGGACTACAGCACTGCAACCAAATGGTTCAAGAAATTTCGCTCAAGTGACAGAAACCTCGACAATCCAGCCAAGGTTAAGTAGGCAGCGAACCGTGGATTTGGAGGCCGTGCACCAGGCCGTGCACCAGGCCGTAGAGGAAAATCCAACAACCAGCACTCAGAGATTATCAGGTGAGCTGGGCATATCACAGACCAGTGTGGTTCGTCACCTTCAGGATCTTGCCAAGGTCTAAGGGAGCTGCATCATCATCCCTCACAAACTGACACCAGCTGAAGCAAACTGCCAAGTGGAAGTGTGCACAAAACTCCTAAAAAAACCGCATGATGTATGTTTCATCAAGAGAATTGTTATGTGCGATGAAAAGTGGGTTTATTTCCGTAATTTTAACATAGAATGGCAGAGCTTGAGCCTGGGCCAGCTTCCTGAACCTGTTGTTAAATGTGGGCGCTTCAAGCACAAGGTGATGCTCTGCGTCTGGTGAAATTTCGAGGGGATAATCCGTTACAAATTTGTTCCAGATGGTCGGACCATCAACACCAACCTCTACTCTTAACAGCTGGAGTGGATGTATGCCGTTTTGGAAGAGAAGTACCTTGCACTGGTGAACAGAAAGTGCGCTCTCCTACAGCAGGACAGCGCTCGGCCACATACTGCACAAACGACCCGGGCAAAACTGCACGAACTTGAGGGCATCGAACTGATGCCGCACCCAGCATATAGTCCGGACCTTGCCCCATCGGATTATTACTTGTTCCAGTTCATGGCCACTTCCTTTGCGGGTGGCACTTCAACAACCAGGAGGAGGTGGCAGCTGGGGTGAAGGAGTTTTTTGCCTCGAAGGACAAGAACTGGTACCACTGCAGAATCAAAGAACTGGCAGACAGATGGCTAAAGACTGTGCAAAATATTTTGAAAGCAACTTTGAGTGGTAGTCAGCTTTCGTTGTAAAGGTACGTATGAAGACAAAGTGATCCAAATATTGCAAAACTTTCGACTCACCCGCTGTAATAAAAAAACAAGAAAAATTACACCCAGCATTCGAGTTTCACTATCGCTTTACTGTTGAACTAAAGTAGGAATACAGTGATTGTGAAACATAAAATTACAGCAATGAGGATATACATGTGAAAGATGATATGTACAATATGACACTGGACAAGATACACAGGCCAGTGACAATCAATGAGGCATCAAGTAGGTAATGCAATGATGAACATGACAGGAAGTGAAAACATGATAGTAAAAACAAGGCAGGAAAAAGGAGCAACCTAGAGCAGCAAGAGAAGCACAATCATTCAATAAGGTGAAAACTTCACGGTCTACCTGGGACCAAGAAAGGCCAGGTGACCAGGTGGCACAAAAGTCAGCAAGGCAGGAAGTGAGGCATGCTTCTGTGTAGTCTGTTGTGAGACAAGCTAGTAGGTGGGCTCAAAAGTGGCAGGGAAGATTAGTCTCCACTTGAAAGTTGAAGAGCGATTGAGTCGTAGAGGTCCGGTTGAGATGAAAGACATAAATTATATGCTTTGCGAGGAGAAACATATATGTACACACTGGAGGATGACAGCAGGTAGAAGCAGATGGGTCCTTCAAAAATTGATATTCTGTAAAAGAGAGGACAGATGCACTGATTTTCTGGGCAACAGTGAACATGGCATGAAAGAGGGGAAAGAGTATAGGACAGTAGAGATAACATGCGAGACATCATCAATAGCGGAGCAGAAAGAACTGAGAGGGAGTGGAGACAATGGACATACGGTGGAGAACGAAGGTGATGGGGAGACGATGATGGAGGAACTGCCAGTGAGTGTTAATTTCGAGGGTGTATGTCTTTTGAATCTTCTCCAATACAAAAGAAATTTTTCAGTTTGTATCTTTAGGAAAGTGGAAAGTCAGAGGGAAAAAAAAAATGAATTTATACACTCTAATATATACATACAAAGGCTGTTCCACAGAAACTGAGAGTAACTTTTTTTGAGTTGGCAATAGTGCGAAGGGGAAAATAACCACGCAGACGACTAACTGAATTAAGGAAGTATCTATGACAACAGTTATAAGCCGTAACAGCCGATTCTGGTTTTCTTATTGCGCAGTTGTTTAAGGTATGTCTGCATTTCTCCATGCAGCTAAGGAGATGAGTGATTCAGAGTTAAGAAGTGAAGTGCGTTGTGCGATAAAATTTTGCTATTGTTTGGGTAAAACGGCTCCAGAAACAGTTGATTTAATGAGAAAACCTGACAAAGATAAGTGTTTGGGTGAGCCAATGATTTTTAGATGGCACCGGGATTTCAAAAAAGGGCGTTTGTCTGCAGAACTCACTCCTAGGCCTGGTCGACCTGAAAGTGTTGTTATGGAGCGTATTGTTAACACTGTTTGGGCAATCCTGCAAGAAGATTGACGAATGATGTGTGAAGACATAGCGGCATCAATTAATATTTCAAAAACATCGGCATTCCGCATTCTATGCGACAAATTACTGCTGCATCATGTGTGTTCCAGATGGGTACCTCATCACCTGACGAGAGAACAATTGTTAGCCAGAGTTCAGGTATGTCATGAGTGGAAACAAATGATTTCAAAGGATCCAAACTTTCTAAACACAGTAATTAATAACTGCCAATGAAACAAAGGTCCACTATTCTGACCCCCTCACAAAGCACGCGACAAGTGTCTGGAAACACACACAGACTCGCCTCCTCCGAAAAAAGTCCGCCAAATCAAATCAGCTGGGAAGGTGATGATGATAATTCTCTTTGATCATGGTGTAGTCTAGCAGCATGCCATTCCCCCACAAATTACTGTCAATGCTGAATATTACATTTCAGTCTTTAAGCATCTACGATAACACATATCCATTAAGCGACCAGAACTGGTGGGCAAGTAGACCCTACACCATGATAACATCCACCCACATGTGACTGCTTGTGATCAACAGTTTCTTATGAAATGCAGTGTTGAAATCATGGCACAGCCTGCCAGCCTTCAGTCCTGACCTCACCCCATGTGATTTCTGGTTGTTTCTAACAATGAAGGAGAAGTTCCATGGTGCCACATTCAACACAGATGCTGACATGATTCAAGCTGTACAAGGGTCGCTAAAGCAGCTTCCACAAAATGCCTTTGCTACACGTTTGAAAAGTGGACTGAATGATGGGACCGTTACACATCATTCGAGGGAAGATACTTTGGAAAAGAAAATACATATATTTTGCTGTACCTTATATTTCTTCATTTTGTGTGATTTTACTCTGTTTTTATGGAACAGCCATGGTATATACAGTATTAGAATAATTCTTGATGACGACATATCACGCTTCACTTACGTAAACATTACAAGTGTTGGGATGACGTTTCGGTAGCGACTTCTAACTTCATCAGCCATGGAATGAAACACGTGGTATTAGCATCAGTTGCTAACACTTGTAATTTTTACATAACTGAAGTGTGATATGTTGTCATCAAGAATTATTTCTATTATTCTAATGTTTTGTGTGTTACGTGTCTCACTGCCAATTATTCTCACTATGAGTACACACTGAGTGGCCACTTTATTATCACCACCTGACAGTTTTAAGCAAATGAGCTATGTCTACATGCCGTTGATGCCAGAGGGCGAGGCTAGTATAAAAAGGGAAAGCTTAGTGCTTGCGACAGTAGTAGAAGTGATTTTTGGGCGACGAGATGGGTAAAAAATGTGATTTGACCGACTTTTAACGTGGGTTGATTGCAGGAGCTCGGAGCCATGGAGCAAATATCACTGAAACCGCCGCATTTGTGAAATGTTCCAGAGCAGCTGTTATTAAAGTGTTTAAAGACTGGACTGTCAGCCAAAAAACTGGGTCTCTACGTGCAACGTGTGGTCGTCATTGACTAGTGACTGCTCGGGCGGAACGGAGAGTGTCCAGACTGGTAACAGACAACAGAAGGGCAACAGTGCAGCAAATTACAAACCATCTTAATCAAGGATCCCTTCAAACGATCTCTGCACGTACTGTTCGCCGTACACTGCATCGGATGGGATACGGCAGCCGAAGGCCTGTTTGAACACCTTTGCTGTATGCAGTTAACAAGAGAAAACGTCTCCAGTTCGCACAGGAGCACAAGGATTGGACAGTCGATAATTGGAAACAAATGATGTGGTCCGATGAATCATGTTTTCAGTTGCACCATGCTGATGGCTGAGTGAGAATTTGGCAGAAACAGCACGAAAGCATGGACCTCAAATGCATTGCTACAACCCTTGAAGCAGGTGGAGGCAACGTTATGGTTTGGGGAATGTTTTCAAGGCATGCTTTGGGCCCTGTAATTTGTGTTGATCAATGTCTGACTGGCACATCATATCTAAATGCCGTTGCGGACCAAGTGCATCCTGTCATGTGGATGGTTTATCCCAATGGTGATGGCTAATTTCAACAAGATAATGCGTCCTGCCATAGTGCTCATATTCTACAGGATTGGTTTCAGGAACATGCTGAAAAGTTTACTTTGCTTAGGTGGCCCCACAATCTCCAGATCTCAACCCCATTGAGAATTTTTGGGATGAAGTTGAACGAGCCATCAGACAGCTGGATCCTTAAACTTGCAATCTCACACTCCTGGAAAGTGCTATTCATCAAGCATGGTCTCATATCCCACAAACCACCTATCAACATCTCGTGGAGTCCATGCCACAAAGAATTGACACAGTATTAAAGGCAAAAGGTGGCCCAACGAATTACTGAGGGGGTGGTCATAATAAAGTGGCCACTCAGTGTATACAGTATATATATATTTATATATAAAAAGCGGGATGTAAGGTCAGGTGATGCGTAACATCACAGCCTCTCCATGACAAATGTTAACCCCGCCTTCTCGTGGTGCATCCTGTTCCCACTAAAGGGGCTCTGACGACCGCTAATAGCGGTATAACTATACCATCGGGATTAGAGGAAATACTATCCCACACTCACCAACCCGCTTGGCCAGCGTGGTGAGTTATGGCCAAACCCCTCCAAAATGACTCCACAACTTAAATCTTGGCCCTCAGTCTCCGGCAGCTGGAATGTACCTGGCCAAGGCAGCGGCCAGTGCGACATGAAGGCAGAGGGTGCTAAGAATCCCCGGAGGACCGGACTAGGCTGCCATCTGATGCTGACCTTGGCTACATATAATGGACACTCCCTATCTTCTGATTCAAGGCTTTTTGAATTGGAAGAGGAACTACAAAGGATCAAGTGGGACATCGTCGAGCTAAGTGAGAAAAGGAGAAGATCTCATTGAACTGAAAAGTGGACATCTCTTCTACTATTGTGGGACACATACTGGCAGAACTAGTGGTGTTGGATTTATAATAAACAAGAAACTGAAGGAGAAACTTGTAGAAGTTGAAAGTTCCTCTGACAGAGCTGCACGACTCGTTATCCAACTCTCGAGAAGATACCAGGCTCAGATTATTCAAACTTATGCACACACCACAAGTCATCCTGAAGAAGAAATTGAAGAATTTTATGAGGAAATTCGTCATCTAAATAATAAAGGTAAGCAGCACTTGAAGATAATTATGGGAGATTTCAATGCAAAAATAGGGCAATGGCAACAGAATGAAACTTCAGTAGGTAAATTCGGTCACGGCAACAGAAACCAGTGTGGAAATACTCTCGTTGAGTTTGCAGAGGCAGAAGGGTTTTTCATCTTGAACTCCTCTTTCAAGAAAAAGCCGCACAGGAAATGGACATGGAGACATCCAAATGGGATGACAAGTGAAATTGATTTTATTATGTGTAACAAACAATTTGTCATAGAAGATTGCAGTGTGCTAAACAAGTTCAACACAGGTAGTGACCATAGATTGGTGAGATGTAAGATGCACCTCAACACTAAACTCGAACGTGGCAAGCTCATAAGACAAACAAAATGTATTGACATAACCAACCTTAAAAAACACCATAATACCTTCAAGTTGGAACTGAAGAACAGATTCTCTGCGTTAGAAGGCCTAACATCGGAAGAAGTGGATATTTCTGAAGTTAACAGAACAGTAACCAAAGGTCTTATGGAAACAGCAACAAAATTAGCTGGGTCTAAGAACAAGTTGCATGTGAACAAATTATCAGGAAAAACCAAAATGTTGATGCAAAAAAGAAGAGAGATGAGGACAACTAAAGAAGATGTGACTTCCAAAGTGGAATATATAGAGCTATGCAAGACAGTACGAAAAAGTATCACTGAAGACGTAAGGAAATTCAATTGTGAACTAGTGAGGAAAGCAATTGAAAACAACCAAAGCCTAAAGATAGCAAAGGGACATCTCAGTAAGGGAAGAAAATGGATTATGGCACTGAGAAAAGAAGATGGTTCTGTAATAAGAAATAGAGACGAAATTTTGACAAGATTGAAAGATTTCTACTCCAAATTATATGAAAGGGATGATACATGTACTCCAGGCATCATGAAAGGTACCAGAGTTCTTCCAGTCCTTCCAGCAGAAGTTGCACATGCAATCAAGAACATGAAACGGGTAAAAGCTCCAGGAGAAGATGGAATTACCGTAGACATCATACAAGAAGCAAGTGGAGAAATCGAAACAGTACTCGCCCAAATTTTCACTCAATGCCTTAATGAAGGGAAGATTCCTGAGGATTGGAACAACGCTATAATGATCCTGCTACATAAAAAAGATGACATTGAGGATCTCAGGAACTACAGACCTATCAGCCTCCTATCAGTGGTTTATAAAATCTTCACTTAAGTTCTTTCACACCGTTTGAAGGTAACACTGGACATGGCTCAACCGAGAGAACAAGCTGGATTCAGGAGTGGCTACAGCACAATAGATCATATCCACGTACTGAGAGAACTAATTGAAAGAGCGAGGGAATATGAACTTCCATTGTGCATGGCTTTTATTGATTATGAAAAAGCCTTTGATTCGGTGAAACTATCAGCAGTTACAATGGCTCTGAAATCCTGCGGTATTGAAGATGCATACATTAATATTATTAATAACATCTATGAAAATGCAAGTGCAAAGATTCGGCTGTTTGAAAATACAACACACATAAAAATTGGAAAAGGAGTGAGACAAGGTGACACCATATTTCTGAAGCTCTTTAACGCCACATTGGAAAATGTCTTTCAATCACTGAACTGGAAAAACAAAGGGATAAAGATTAATGGAGATTATCTAACCCACCTACGTTTTGCTGATGACATAGTCATTTTTGCAACTACCCCATCAGAGCTGCAGAGTATGACCCAAGAACTTTCTGACAAGAGTAAAGAAGTGGGATTAAAAATGAACTTTCAGAAGACAAAAGTGATGTTCAATGCTTTTACACGAAATGAAGATTTATCGATTGATGGAGACAAGCTGGAGGTAACAGACACGTACGTTTATCTTGGACAGCAGATATCAAGTGAGGGCCACATTGATGAAGAAATTAATCGGCGTACAAAACTTGCCTGGAGAGCTTTTGGAAGAAACAGCATAATTTTCAAGAGCAATATGCCATTATGTCTTAAAAGAAAAGTGTTTGATCAATGCATCCTTCCAGTGCTTACGTATGGTGCAGAGACGTGGACCTTAACTAAAAGAGACATACAAAGGCTGCAGACAACTCAAAGCAGCATGGAGAGGTGCATGCTTGGTGTAACCAGGAGAGATAAGAAGAGGAACTCGTGGATCCAAAAAATGACAAGAGTGGAAGACATCATGATCAGAGTTAAATCCCTGAAATGGCAATGGGCTGGGCATACTGCCAGAAGGACAGACCATCGATGGACAGCCAAAATTTTAGATTGGATTCCAAGGGACAGGAAAAGACCCAGAAGACCACATGGGAGATGGGTGGATGAAATTCAAAAGTATGCGGGAATGACATGGAGGAGACTGGCACAAGACAGACCGTTGTGGAGGAAACTTGGGGAGACCTTCGTCCAGCAGTGGATTGATAATGGTTGACGATGATGATGATGATATAAAAAGCATTATTTAATCCTTTAAGTGGCTGATGTACGTGCGTGAATGGTACTCAAAATATTCTAGACTGTCGAAACAGAAATATTTATGTAGCAGCTGGTTTTTACGAATTCTATGACAAAACAATTATGTTCCCTTTCATTTCAGCAGTACTAACCACAAACCTATTACAGGTGACACCTACTCCCTTCTAGTCTTTTATTATCTGCTCCATACAGAACATACATGATGAGCCCCCTGATGCTGGTTTCATATCATTGGGCAGAAAAAAGTGACTTAAGGGTCTCTCTCTTTTCTTAAGTTCACCACAGTCATTAGTAGAATCAGTTATAAATTGTCATTAGTAGGTAATCGCTTAAAAATTATTATAACTCATTTTTAGCAGGTAATGAGTCAGAAAGGATTAAAGTTAATGATCTTCCTAAAGGACCATTTTGAATTACAAAGCTCAGGGATTCTCATTTCACACCACGATGCCATCTTTCAACAGGACACTTCACTGCATATTTCCTAAGTGATGATGAATTGGCTCCACGAGCATTTGAATGAGTTTAACACACTCAAATGGACCCCTTGATCACCAGACCTCAACTCCACTGAGGATGTGTGGGATGAATTGTAAAGATCTATTCAAGCCTACCAATGCCCACTGGCAACTGTGGATGCTCTATGACATGCAATCCTTGTGTCATGGGTGGCAATTTCACCTGTTTCCAATAGCTGAGTTCTTATCAAGACATCCGGCTGCTGCTGTTGTGAAGACAAAAGCTTGAACAACATATTATTAGTGAGGTGTATATAATAATTTCTTTATTCAGTTTATATTCAAGTCGGAATTAAATGAATGGGACTTTCCTTGCAAATCTAGCATATAAGCATTATACATTGATTATTATGCATATGAAGCTGATTTTTTCTAAAGAAAACATATGGAATAATTCACACATCATTAATTTGAACTGCATGTATTCATTATTCACAGAAATATTTTACCTGAGACAGAATAAGATCTTGGCATGTTTGACTTAAATCCTCAACATCACTCACAGGTTTGGTTTCTGCTGTATTACTCACATCCTTTAGTAAGAGTAAAGGAAACAAAATTACATCAGTACACAGTTGTTACAAAACTTTTTGATAACACAAATTCCATTTAAGAATCAAGATCTTTAAAGTTCATTTAGATCACTTTGCAGGTGGCTTTCAAAGACCATAGTGATAAAAAAATTCACACATCCACACATAAAACAATTTGTACTTTTTGATACACTTTGGCCAACACATTAACATGTCATTAAAAAGGGGGGGGCTGGAAGTGTTTTAATGTGGTGACACACACACAGAAATGATATGCCAGAAATCACAAGTCATGAACAAGCACTGAATGAGTAAGAGTAAAAAGCAAAAAGAAGAAAAGAGGCAAAAATATGACAGGATGGTTATTCACCCTATAATATTCTCAAAGCTATAAAACCCATCTGAATTATTTTATTACTGCAGTTAGATTTTCATGACTTTCTTTTTTAAATGGCATAATGCCAATATCTTGCATAAGCAATTCTGTTTTAGAAAGGATAGAGAACTCTATTAGCCATTTCTTTAAAGTCCGGAATCTGAATTGTGAGAGACTTGTGTTTCAAGCCTCAATATTTTGAAGTATTACTACAGAATTTTATTTTTCTCACTATTACTTAACTGAGTTATGTAACAGTCAGTTCCTTCCAGCTCAGCACCTCAAACTTGAGACTTAAGCAGCTCTTTATTTAAATCTAATTCAAACAGCTGCCATGCATGAAGGGTTGAAAAAGAAAGGTCAGTGATGTGTAATGAAGCAAAGTATAATTCTAAACAAGTTAGTAAAATCATGCAATGCATTGATTATGATATGCTTTCCGACATAACAGGAAAATGCCATGGTTTTGAGGGGACTAAACTATGGTTTAACATTTGAGGTTCACATACATCAAAATTAAATCTCTTTGTGCCCATGTTACCTATTTCTATTTATAAAGAGCTACCCACACATAAGCCGTTTTATAATTAAAAATCCCATCTAAATCAAGCAATTTTAACGGAAGTTATCGTGCAAAAATAATGGCTAATGAATCTCGCGCATGCACATTGCCCACAATTTTGCTGACAAAAACATTTTTGCCAGAACCACTTCCAAAGTTGTTACAGAACAACGTATTGTATTTCGTCACAATTAAAGCATTTTTACATAAGTTATGATTCATAAGGATGATGGAATGGATCCCGCTTTTTTATGTATAAACAACCTTTGACTCCATTTTCCCCATTTTTAATAGGGTTCCTTCCCAGGTTGTCCCCTACCACATGCTAAAATTTCATCGAAATTGAACCATTTTTTACGTGAGTTATCATGCGGATAGACAGACGGACAAAGCTGGAGCATGTAAGCTTCTTCAACCTATGGATGGAAAGCGTAAAAAAGAAAATATGTAGGCCTAATCTGCAATTCAACAGTGTTTGAACCTCTTTAAGATTTTAGTTTGTGAATTCTAACCAGGATTAGGTTAAAATTTGAAATATTTTACATGACATAATAGCAAATGTTGTACATGTGTTACATAATTGTGCAAGTGATATATAATGCTAATAATATCTTCTGTCTATTAATTTCTCTTTCTCTCCTCCTCAAGAGAGATTCCTATTGATGATTGGTAATTCAGGAGTGTTGTTGATGAGACTCTAACATGTAGATGCCAGCCAAAGTTCTTTATACCTAAAGCAGAAAATTTAGCTGAGACTAGTATATATAAAAAACTCAAGTAAACCTAACAAAACCAATATTCATGATGTAGAATGGGGGAAATGAAAAGCAAGGATAGGCAGCCATGCATGGAAAACTCAGAGAAAATTTGTTTAATTTTTAATTGATAAAAAACCCCAACTACAAGGCAGTTTGGTTCAGAGCAGGAACTAAACAAAAGGCATAAAATTTTGCAGTGAAGAGGCAAAATACTAAAACCCCAATGAAGAGTGCTTAGTGAAAATTAAAGTGATTGAGAGGGATCTTTATGGATGTGCATAGTTATCCAAAAGGGAGACTTCATTTAAAAGTCTTAGAAAGCAAGTTAAGTTAAAATTTCCCCACATGAAAACTGAGGGAACACTGTAAGAAATGAAAGGATGGAGGAAATACTGTCGGTGAAAACTCTAGTCCGTTTGAAAAAATTAACAGACATAAATTTTTTTATTTCTGATGAATGTTTGTAAGAGACTACCAAAGGTGAAGTAAATAAATGACTTCTAAGGTCAGAGCTTGGGAGTTTATAACTGTGAAATTAACACCTATAACACCGATAGAGTTATCTAAATTAAAGGCTTGGATTTCATCCCCATCCATTCAGGGTAAAGGACCGCACCACCATCAAGGTGCCAAACATTGGTGAGAGGACTCCTGTTATATAGGTGCTGACCAAGGTAAATAGATAGAACAGGTAGGTCCATAAGCCGGTCGAGCGGTATTGGCTACTTGGTACCACACCCTCGTGACGTCAAAGGTGCACAGCAGCTAAAGATCGAAGTTTTCCGCTTAACGTTTTACAAACTTTTGAGAACACTTTGGGATTAAAACATTCAAGTCTCTTAATTTAAAGATTTCAGAAATATGTTCCATGGCATTAATGGGCAGTATCTTCAAATACAAGGGAAAAAACTGTATTTCGATTTACAAAAGAAATATAAATATATTGAAAAACAAAATGTTGAACAATCAGAATTTGGGCTTAGAAACTTTTTAAAGTCAAAAATAAAAGTGCAAGAAAATTAAGTATTTAAGTAGACAGTACTAAAGATGAAATTCTGCCATTTATTATAAACCATGCAAATACTTTTGCCATTTTTTTTAAACTAAAGTTTAAGAGTTGTAAATGCTAATAAGTTGTGTGTTTGATTTTCAGGTATGTAAATGAAATTTATAGCTGTTTTCAAACTTTTAGCTAGGTGTTGGGGTTCTGAATGCTGTACATAAAAACAAAAACAAAAAAACATTTCATTCTGTGAATGCTCAACGCAAAAATATATATATATATATATATCAAGTGCTAGAGTGTTATCTACAGATAGCTGCAAATAATAAAAAACAAGATTTTTACATTCCGAATAAAAAAGAAATTCTAATGTTTATGTTAAGATGCTGTATGATGTTATTTGTAACATTTAGCAACTGTGTACATATTCCTTCATTCTCAGCAAAAAAAAAAAAAAAAAAAAATGACACATTAATGTAACAGAAATGCAAAGAACATACCTTTTTGAGCTTGAAATACTTCTCAGTATGAGTTGGTTTTACTTTTATTGAGAACTTTTTGCCCACTGTTTATTCTTGTTATTTGTTTTCATATTTCTCACTTTCGTCATACAAGTATTAAGGAATTTAATTCTAATAAAAATCCTCAATTTTGTGTGAAGATGTACGATTTCTTCATCTACTTCTGGAAATACTTTTTTGAGTTCCAAAGACAAATAAATGCTTAACTGTAATGTGATATTTCACAAGTTGTTCTCCATGGATTTTCAAAAAAACACTTTCGAATTTTTGTACAGTTTCCATCCAAGAGCCTGCAGGATGGGTAAGCTCACCTCTACTGATATGCTGGATCCAGTTAAATTCCAGAGTCTCCGGATTATCACATTTTAGTTGCAGATTCCCACAACGAAATGCCAAATAACCAGCTATGTATTGGAGAGCATCTTTTTCTGTTTCTGAACTCAAGGATGAAGCAGGATGACTGTGTTTTAACATGCTGCAAATTTCCCATTTCACAAATTGATGATTTGCTGAAAAAAAAAAATTTCAATTTTCTCAGCTTCTGATTCATTGGATGATGGTAGAAATAATCCACATAAGCATATGAAAGTCAAACATTTTATTCCCTCATTCCATACGTTGGAATCACACGATGGTTTTGGAAGCTGCCCGCTTAATAACAGTAATCTTAACCTGTATTTGAATTCACTACGAAGAGGGTGATCATATCCACGTCCCAAGCCTTGAATTTGTGAAAATAAATTTTCAAGACAGTCCTGGTTGAGATGGCAGGTTAGTATATATTTCATTCCTACATTTTGTAAATAAGTATATAATTTTTTTTTAAGATACGATAGAAACAATGAATCCCTGCTGGAATGGCAAAATATATTTTTTCAAGATGCGCATTTTCGCCACAGTTTCTTTCATTCTGTTCAATACTGCAACCTGTTCATATATAGTTGTCCATACCCCCTTTTTAATAAGTTATCGTCAGAAGGGTAACGTGAATTCAGCACGTCAAACGCATTATTCACCAATTCAAAGAAATCTGCAGTTGAACTTTCGTTAGGAAATAAATATCTTATAGCTTTCGCAACATGAAAGGAAAATGCCTGTGCAGCAAACACAACCTTCATCCTTTCTGCCTTTTTAACTAAAAGATGTTTTTCTGAAAACTTGTGACAAATTTTCAGTTCACCTTTATCTTTTTCAACAAGCTGAAAAAGAACTTATGCTAGTGATTACTTCACCAGTTGGAAGTTTAATGCCTCTGTCCAAAAAATTATTCCTTAGCAGCTTCAGCAAAAGCAGAACATCAGCAAACACAAAAATATTCCTGGTGTTATCCAAGGATTAGGAAAGCTAGTTTTGTTAATGCTTATTGCTAATTCCTTCCACAAAGCCTGATTTCCGTCTCCTAAATCCGAAGTTAAACCAACCACTTGGAGTCTGATCTTTTCAATTTCCCAAATTATTTTTTCCAACCAATTTTTATTTATTTTACAGTCAAGGTAATAAAATACAGGTTGCTTCCACGAATTTGTTAAGCTACGTAACATTACAACTTGTACTGATTTATATGATCCCAAAATAGCATCTTCAGCATGATCATATGACATTTTTGCATCAATGCTCATCTCATCCAACACTATAAAGCAAATTTTGGCAAACATGAAGCAAGTTTTTGCATATTGGGCCAGTAGTACAGAAACATCACGTAAGAGACCTGGGAAAATTTTCATTACAGACACCCAACACTTAAAAGTGGTCACACCAGGTAGTGGAATGTTCATCTGATTTTTAACAAAACTGTAAGCTCGTTTTAACAAGCCTCGTAATGATAAAGATGTCACTATATCAGAAATTGCCCATCTGACATTTTGTTTCCTTGAAAGGGAAGAAATCTGAGTTTTTGAAAATATTCTGCTCAAAATTTCTTTTGCTTTTTCACCTTTTTCTTCAGCAATAACAATCTTTTTTTTTTCCTTCAGCAATGCATTTTCGGATCGTAAATTTCTAGATTTCAAATAATTTATTTTAGCTTTGCCTTGCCAATACTGAAAGTTTCGATCATAACTCAAAATTTATTTTGTTGAGCTTTTCTATATAATTTTTTAAGGATAAAATTTCCTTTCCCTGGACTTCTATTTTGGCTTCCAAGCTAAATAATGTAGCAGAATCACGTTCAGTTATCTTGCCAGCAGGTTGAACTTGTAAATCTGAACTCAATCTTGTCTTCTTCGATGTAAAATTCTTTGTTACTTCCGACAAAAACTACTGAGATTTTCTTTTTTCAGCATGTTTTGATCTTGCTTGATTTGTGCTTAAAGTACAACTGCCAAATATATTAACGTGAGGAATCACACCTTTTTTCAGTCGACGGCGAGAATTGCATCCTATTAATTCGATTTTTAAATCTCTCTTAAAATCCCCATCATCAAAATGGCCAGAGCAAATTTTGGCGTTGTCAGGGTTAAATGCGTCTTTTCGTCGAAATGAGTTAATTCAGGCTTTTCTCAAACTGCCCTTTGGCATTTAATGAAAAGTTAAATTGGAATATGTAGATCTTTTGCTGTTGGCACAACATGCAACAGTGCATCCAGGCATATTTGTTAATGCACAATGCACAAAAAGCTGCTTTGAACAAATATATTAATAAGAAATATTTCTCAAGTGACAATTAACTCACAGCAAAACATGTATCACTTGCAAAATACTGGACAAAAGTTGCTGAAACTTTGCATAAATTACAGAAAGCACATGCAATATAGATAGGTTGGGAGTCTGAACTTTGACCTACTCCGTTTGCAGCTTTGAAGTCACAAAACTCACCCCGCCTGAGGCTTTAGAATTGCTGACTTCGAAAACCTGCTCTCGGACCTACCTTCTATAATCTACTTACCTTGGGTGCTGACCACCTTCATACTGAGAGTCCCTATTCAGAAGGTTTTATACACTGCCGGACAATTGCTAAGGACGGATGACACTAGCAACGATAGCAACCATAAAATGGAAGGCAGGAAAATGTGGAAATTAGCATAAGTGCGGGATACAGTAAGACGTGTTGTGCGTATGCAAATTTTGGATTGCCGAACTTCTTCGTGATGTCATAGCGCTGATAAGAGATATAAAGGATTTGACGTGTATTGACCGTTGTTGTTCAAACGCAAAGTTGAAAGGGAAAGAATCAATTGACGAACTTGCAATTTTCAGTATGTCTTCCCGACATCACCTAGATGATTTTACGCATGGCCGTATTATTGGCAAGATTGAAGAAGGGCGAAAAATAACAGATGTTGCCAGGGAGTTTGACGTCAGCCACAGTGTTGTTTCAAGGCTTTGGAAATCATTTCAAACAAATGGAGAGTGTAGCAAACTTCACGGGGGAGGTCGTGTTCGCAGTACGACACCTGCAGAAGATCGGTACATAGTGCTATCAACAAAAAGACACTGGCGCAGCACAGCTAGTGAGGTAGCAAATCAGTTTATGGCTGCTACTGGCAAGCAGATCTCCCGAAAAACTGTCGCCAGACGTTTGCATGAAGGAGGACTATATGCCCGCCGTCCTGTTGTGTGCATCCCGTTGTCCAGACGTCACCGTACCACCCGTTTGCAATGGTGCCATCAACATCGCAATTGGACTGATAACGACTGGTCTGCTGTCCTCTTCTCAGATGAGAGTAGATATAGCCTATCATCTGATTGTCGATGACAACTGATCTGGCGTGATAGTGGCACTGCATATTGTCCAGCAAACATACAGGAAAGGGACCGATATCCGACATGTAGTGTCATGGTATGGGCTGGCATCATGATCAATGGCCGTACGTCCCTCTATGTGCTTCCAACTGGGACTATGACTGGCCAACGATACATTAATGATGTTCTGCTACCTCATGTTCGCATGTTCCGTGGTGCTGTCGGTGATAGATTCATTTTCATGGACGACAACGCAACATGTCATCGAACAGTCGCTGTCCAGGAGTGTCTTGAGAGCGAGGATATTCAACGCCTCGTATGGCCAGCACGTTCTCCAGATCTGAATCCCATTGAAAATGTGTGGGATGCTTTGGGGAGGAGTCTTGCTGGTCGCCAATGCCCTCCAATAAACAAGGACACCCTCATCCGTGCACTGACAGAGGAATGGGATAAATTACCCCAACAGCTGCTTGATAATGTTGTGCAAAGCATGACACGACGTGTGGAATCTTGCATCGCCCTCCATGGTGGCCATATCCTGTATTGACATCTTACGCCGGAATGCCTGTGGACGGTAATTGCATTTTTTTCACGTTTACGTATTCTGCACAAAATGGCCTGTTTGTCCCTTGAACACGTTCCAAAGCCTTCTGGATTTCAGAGCACAATAAATTGTCTTTCTTGTAATGTCCTGGCATTCTGACATTATTTTATTTCACTTGGCATCCAACCACACTTACTTTTTTATGCGCTATATAGCCGTTTAGGATCCGTCCTTAGCAATTGTCCAGCAGTGTATATGTGGGTCATTTGCTCAGGCACATATTCATTGTACTTGAATACAGTTCTTAACTCTGGAATCAGAGATGCACACACATACACAGAAACAAAAACACGTGTGTGTGTGTGTGTGTGTGTGTGTGTGTGTGTGTGTGTGTGTGAGAGAGAGAGAGAGAGAGAGAGAGAGATTTAATAAGAAAATCAGGCTCTACTGGCTATATGAATCCCACAGCATAGTGTCATATAGCCCTGAAAATTCCTTACAGTGTATATGCAGATGGACAGCTATCTGACAGTGCACTGCTGATTTGTTTGTAAGGAAAAAAAAAAAAAAAAAAACATTTTCTGTACACAAAACAAAATTTGCTAGCAGACGTGTTTCACTGTTAGACACAGGAACCTGAAAAACAGAAAGTTGTGGCAACAGGTTGTTTTAATAGCATGTCCTATTAGTTTCACCAACTGAATTATACACATAACAAAAGTTTTACAAAAAAAGCATAAAAAATGCAAAAGAGACTGCTCAGTTCAGATATTGGAAATTGGATGTTAAAAACACAATAAAAAGAAAGGTAGGTGTCAGTTCTGCTCTAAAGTAATATGTTACACCAAATTACTCATTCACATAATTTAATGTGGTTCTGGAACTTTTCCTGTGACACTGTACTTGTCACAGCCAAAGGTACAAATTAAAGAGGAGGATATACAGGGTGGTCGAAAAGTCCCCTAGGGGTTTCAACTGACAACTGTACAAAAATGAACAGATCTACAGCAAATGTGGTTTGCAGCATTTGAAAGACTAAATATTCAAGTTTTTAACGCCATCTCTTTCCAACAGATGGCATTACGTGCTCACAAATACCGACACTAACTGCAAAACAACTTAAAATGTCATCGGCGAAGGAGAAAGCAATGTGCGTGCATTGGTTTTTTGAGACGAAGTCTGTGATTACGGTACAAAGAAATTACTGTCAGACATATGAGAAAGATCCACTGAGTGATTTCAGTGTCAGAGCGTGGCAGAAGAAATTCTTGGATACTGGTAGTGTCCTGGACCGGCAAAGAAGTGGCAGACCCCATATCGGTGAAGAAACTGTGCACAGCATACAGGAAGTTTTCGCTCACAGTCCTAGCAAGTCCACAAGAAGGGCCTCTTTACAACTGAATGGTCCATGATCCACATTGATGGAAGTGCTTCACAAACCATGAAACTAACTACACACAGAGTGCAACTCCTACACCAGATTAAACCAAACGATGGACCTCAGAGCACTTAGCATTCGTTTGGGATATGTTGGAGTGGCTGGAAGTTGATGAAAGTTTCCTACGCCGTATAATGTTCTCGGATGAGGCAATCTTTTATGTGCATGGAAAAGTCAACACTCAGAAAGTTCGTATATGGGGTAGTGAAAACCCACATTCAGTCCAAAGGTGAATGTTTGGTGTGGGGTCATGCATAATCATGTAATTGGGCCATTCTTCTTCTCCAAGCCCACAGTGCAAATGAATAATTACCTGACATGGTTCAGAACTTTGCGGTTCTTCAACTACAGGATTTGCAACCAAATGTCATACTGCAAGAAGATGGCGCTCCCCCACATTGGGACTTGACGTTCATGAACACTTGAACCGTGAGTTTCCTGACAGATGGATTGGCAGATATGGTCCCATTCCTAGGCTACCCCGGTCCCCGGATATCACTCCTTTAGATTTCTTCCTCTGGGGCTATATGTCAAGGACATGGTTTACTGGGAAAGATTAAGCAGCCTTCAGGATCTCAAACAGCGTATTTCAGCAGTGTTTGATAGAATCGATCCTGACATGTTGGAGCGCACATGACAAGAAATTGAATACCGACTGGCCGCCCCGGTGGCGCAGTGGTCTAAGGCGCTGGCCTCTGATCATTCGTCCGTAAGGGGTCTGGGTTCGAATCCCGGTCAGGCATGGATGTAGTGTTTGTCTTACGGCACTGGCTCTCTCCCTTCTCTGGAACCAGTGACCCTAAATTAGGGATGGCCGACTGCTTATAGCCCATTGAGTTGCTCACGGTGGTCGTTAAACCTCAAATCAAAAAAAAAAAAAAGAAAAAAGAATACCGACTGGATGTGTTACATGCCACCAAAGGCACACATGTAGAGGTGTATTAAGGCAAGATTATTAAACTCGAATATTTAGCCTTTCAAATGGTGCAAACCATATTGCTGTAGATCTGTTTGTTTTTGTACAGTTGCCCACTTCTTTTTTTTTTTATTGGAGGTTTAACGACCACCGTGAGCAACTCAATGGGTTATAAGCAGTTGCCCATCCCTAATTTAGGGTCACTGGTTCCAGGGAAGGGAGAGAGTCAGTGCCGTAAGACAAACACAACATCCATGCCTCACCGGGATTCGAACCTGGACCCCTTTCGGATGAATGATCAGAGGGCATCGCTTAGACCACTGCACCACAGGGGCGGCATTTTTCATCCTTAAAACCCTATCCTGACTGCGCCTCTAGTTCGAACCAGGGTATTGCGCAGAATTCTAAATCTCCACTGTTTTTTGTTTTGTTTTTTTATGTGGAAGGGAAGTGGATTAAAAGATGGCCTAAGTAACATAGAAAACTTAGTGGTAATTTTTCCTTAATGAGGTATCCTGACCTTCACTCTTAAATCCTTAAACTAGTTTCATTGCCCAATTTCCTCAAAGGTTACTGGCTCTACATAAAAGAAATCATCAGAGCTGCAGAATGAGATATAAATCTCAGCTCTAGTGGTTAGCTTCCGTGCTTTAGTCACTTAGCATTCTTAGGAGACATGCTAACCCTGGCAATCAGTGCTCGAAATGGGGTGGTATACACTCGTATGGCCTACTGGCACATCGTTTTTCCTACTATTTCAAATCGGCATTCTTTTTTTTTTTTACCTAGAGTTTACGTACTGACACTAATTTTAGTAGTGGGAGCTGCAGAAATTAATTTTTTCTTGCCCTTGACTTTCGAGCGCAGGTTTTGAAACATAGAAACCTTACGTGCCTCATGCCCTTGAGAAATAACTATGTGGGAATTGTAAAGGGTAGGAGGGAATGATCTGCACTAGAGCTATAAGTTCAATCCTTCAAAGGATAGAAATGAAGCTACCCATAGCGCATGATCACATCTTGACCGAGCCCCAGATCATTCCACTAAAGATGTCAGTAATTTTTATTATATCATTAACTTAATATATTCAAGATGACGATTATGGGCAAAACACGTAACAATATTAACAAATAAAGGTAACTTGATCACGCTAGTTACGTTAACTGAAAACTTTTACAAAAAGTTCGTAAGTTGGAAGCTTTCGACCTTATCTTAGGTCTTGCTGTAGATCTGTTTGACCTTATCTTAGGATTGGCGTGATGAAGACCTAAGATAAGGTCGAAAGCTTTCCAACTTATGAACTTTTTGTAAAAGTTTTCAGTTAACGTAACTAGCGTGATCAAGTTACCTTTATTTGTTAATATATTCAATTTGAAGAGCTTCCTCATAAAATGAAAAATTAGGAGTAATAAATTAAACACAAATTTTAATTTTGCAGCAATGAGTATAAACTGTTTCCACTTTGGACTTTTTTTTTTTTTTAGGGTGGTGAGATTAGTATTAATTTTAAGACTGGATATTCATTCTGATTGCAGAGATTCTAATCAACTGACTTTCTACTTCAAGAAAGTTCCTATTGGAAAGGAGCTGTCTTTTCGGCTCAGGACCCTAAAAGTTGTGGTTTCAAGTCCAGTTGAATCCCTAATGCAGGGGTCATGCTACCAATTGCATTCTTCACAATTTGCAACAAAAAAAAAAAAAAGATCGCTTTGGCAATGGAAAATTTTTTTTTGATGAAAACATTGACAATTACCTTTTTGTACTATTAAAACACTTTGGCAAAAAAAAAATTGAATTTGGAAAATGGGTTAGCAAAAACTTTAAAAAACCAGAGCAACCGCTGCTAATGATTAGCAGAGGTTCGGAAGGTTCGTTAATCCATTGGTCCCGGGGTATAGACTCATTATAAACAAATCTAGCCACAGTCATCAGTGTAGCATAAGTAGTGCCAGCTAGTTCCACAAACCAACCAACTGAAATCAACCACCATCATTTCTGACTTATGATGCAACAGTATTCCATGGAATTGTAAATTACATTTTCATATAAAGGAGTTTTTCTTCCAGGATTTTTTTTTTTTTTTTTTTTTTTACGTTTCCAGTTTTTGGAGATTTTCTGGTGAAGGCCTTTTTTCTGGATGGTTTTTAGCTAAATGTGAACATACTGGCACTTCAAAATTTCCATTTCGAGCACTGCTGGCAATTCTACTTTTTGAGCAAAAAAATGGAAGAAATGCCATTAAAAAAAAAACTGATTTCATGAATAACACACCGATTCAAAACAAATGATAAAATAGCATGCACATAAGCAACTGCATTACTAAACAGAAAAAGTAAAAAAAAATAAAATCATATTCATCTAACAATATGAAAGAAAAAAACAACAATCTTGCTATAGAAAATATATATATATGCTACATATATTCAGCATCATGCAAGCAGAGTAAAATATTCGCAATTTACCATACACAGCAGATCTACTTTTCACAAGCATCCTGTTTCCTACATAAACAAAAGCAACAATTTAACACAAAACAAATCATAACATTAATCAGCCAAGGCAAAAGGCATAATGATTTAATTAGACTGACAAAAAAAATTTTTAAATTTAAAAACAAATCAGCCACAAACAGTTTAGTGATGCACACTTAAACAGAAGCAAATAAAGTGCTTAGCAGGCAAGAATCCAAGCAGAAAATTTACTTTATGCATAACTATTACATAATTATTCACAAGTTGCATGCTCATGGCACAAGTGGAAAATAAAAAACTGTTTACATGAAACTGCTCACAGATTACTGATTTCTACAACAAGCAAGCAATGAGATTAAAGCAATGCTAAAATGCCAAGAAGCACTGATGTGTGAACATTGTTTGAAATACAAGGGAAGGTATGGCGCGCTTTGCAGTAGTCAAAAGGTAAAAGTTCACATGAGAGAGGAGGAGAAAGAATTGTTTTGAAATTCTCATTTCATCGACTGCGTGGTTCATCACGTGAACTCTCAGACATTAAGTGGCAAAGGAAGTTGTTATTAGTTCTGTGTATAGTGCTCCTATTACATTATTTTGTTAAATAGTTCTTTTTGTTCAACTAAGGATACAATTATTCAAGGTGAGTTTGTTCATGAACAGTTATTATTTTCCGAAGTTTTAAGTCTGCCATTGGGGCGGTGCGCTGCTTGCTTCCGAAAGGCTTCAACAATAAAGTGTAGATAGATAAGCATTCTGTTTTATATATCACACATAATTATCAAGCATCCAATAAACGCTACAGTGGCTTTTTTTTTTTTTTTACTTTTCCAGTTCTCTCTCTGCTAGAGAAGCACATAAAATAATTCTTTTATTAATTCTGCTCCACGATATCCCGGACAGAAAAACGTCCAAAGCCTGTTTATGACCATTGACTGAAGAACTGTGCTAACTTTGGTTTAGTTTGTGTTTCTATCTGTTTATCACTTCACCTACATGACTTCTGCACATTCCCTCTCCATTTCAAAATAAACTTAGGTATATTGCCTAAGTTTATTTTATTTTGAAATATAAGTTTATATAAATAAACTTAGGAATTTTTTGTAAATGCTGTGGCAATTACAAAAAATTCCATTTCAGTCCATTGCTCTCAGTACACAACACTTTTTTGACATATTTAAAAGGGTAAATGCTAAATATTGCACTGAAGTAGCAAATTATTATGAAAACCTACCTAATAATACGTCATGTCACCCTTGGCATTCAAAGTAGCCTAGCCTTGATGTGGCATGGATTCAGTTTGGGGCTGATATCATTGGACAGGCATGTTCAGCCAAGTAGATGTGATGCCATCTGCCAAATGATTGCTGGAGGATGATTTCTGTTACCAATGGCTTTCTGAACCACATCACACACATGTTCAATTGGATTAAGATCTTGGGACTGTGGGGTCCATTTTAGCACTTTGAAGCCAATACTGTGGTTGTGGAATCACTGTGTTGCAATCTGAGCCTTTTGGCATGTTGAATTATCCTCCTGGAAATAGCCCTCTCCATCAGGAAATACCATGCACATGAGTGTGCCTGGTCTGTGAACGCTCTGTTCCAGAGACATTAAGGAACCCAATACCTAACATGACAAAAGATCCCAGACTATTATGCTGCCAAGCAGCTAGGATCCATCAACTTATGCTATTTACAACAATGGTTGTCACCTGCCCAGACTGTTACACTGCCAGGCAGCTAGGATCCATTGACTCATGCTATTGACAACCATGGTTGTCACCTGCCCAGAGTGTTACACTGCCAGGCAACTAGGATCCATCGACTCATGCTATTGACAACCATGTTTGTCACCTGCCCAGACTGTTACACTGCCAGGTAGCTAGGATCCATCGACTCATGCTATTGACAACCATGGTTATCACCTGAGCAGACTCTTTCACGGCCAGGCAGCTAGGATCTATCAACTTGTACTGTTGACAACCATGCTCAGGACCATACATTGACATGTAGTACCTGAAAATATGATTCATCAGATTAGGTGACCTTTTTCCCCCATCATTAAAGGATCAGTCCTGATGCTCCCATATGCACTGCAGATGAATTTGTCAGATTTTGGCAAAGATGAATAACACACAGGAGAAGCCTGTTGTTATAGCCCCAGGATTTTCAAGGAGGCAAACAGAACAGCCATTGCCTTGCTCACTGTTCACCATCCTACATCACATTGGAAAATTTGAAAATTACACTGCCCTGGAGCAGGAATTGAACCCACATCTCCCAATTTCCGTTTGAGTATGCTATCCATTACACCACCCTGGACAATGACATCCCAAGCATCCAATGATAAAGAATATGAACAACTTTAGATTTTATGCTAGTTGAAGCAAGCAGATGTTTCATGATGCTTTCAAGTTACTTCAGATGCTTTTAAGTTTTCTGATGTTAAGTTACATGTTGTACAGTAAGCAAGGCAATGGCTATTCTGTTTGACAACTTAAAAATCATGTACTTGTTCCATATATTTGAGAATATTTCTTCCACAATCTCCATGTCATAGCCCATTCACACTAATGTGCAGTGTGCAGGCTGTAATTCTCTCCTCCTGATACCACTGTTGTACAGCATCATGACTTCACACAATGGAGCTTGTTTGTTACCTAGTACAATCCTCTCATTGCTGTTGCCCTTGAACATCAACCAGTCGTTTCTGCCCACAGGAAGACCACTGACCACTTGTCTTGTTGTTTGTGCACAATTGTACATCTTCCATAGAGGTGTTCTTGCATTGCTAAGAAGACCTGCCATTTCTGAGATGCTTGCACCTGCCCACCTATTGCCCACAATCATGCCTCTTTCAAAGTCACTTAAATCATGGATCTTTCTTGTATTGCCACTATCTATGGTTTGTACAAGTCAAAATCATTTGCAGTGAGCAGTTTATAAATAAAGCCATCTCAACTTCATAGTTGTGCATGAAAGTGCTAATGCCACGTGTCTGGTTCCTATTGGGCATTCCTAATAATTTGCTACTTCAGTGTACTGTAACATAGCCAAATAGTTGGGTTTCATTCATAAAGGACGAATGATCATATTAAATCATGTGATGCAGTTCAGCTATGACCATGCAGCAAAGGGACCCTGCTTAATAACACTCCCTTTTATGCTGCATTGTACTAAGACAAACCAGTAATATACAAACAGTTTCACTAATCAATAAAGATGTCCTGTACTGATGTCATTTGACAGAGACTTCAGTGGCTTGTGTCAATTTACACCTAATGTTATCAAGAATGCAGGGGCATATACAAAAATTTTTAGGGGGGGGATGGAAAATGGAAATTTTTGAAATCCATCAAGACAAAATAAAAGTTAATGAAAAACAAGAAAAATAAAGCATTTTCTAATGTAAGCTGATGCATTTTTATTAAATTAAAGCATTTCTTTTTATGTAAGTCACATTGTAACAAAAAATTGAAACACTTTTAGGGAGGGGGCAAGGCCCCCATTGGCCTCCCTCTAAATATGCCCTAGCAAGAACGAAAATGAGAATCTTGTGACAAAGCATTTCTTATCAGTCTTTAGCTTATACCATCTTCCACATTAACAGTGTGTCTCTGCAAATTGGATTTTTTAACTTGTGAGTACCCTCAATTTGACTTTGCATGAACTGATGTGTGCATACACAGCTTTCTATCATCATATTCTAAATCTTTCAACATGAGTTGCAAGTATAAACCACAAAGGTTAAAATCAAGAGAACGTTAAACATATCCAAAAACTGATTTCTAAATTGAGTTTTGTTTGTTTTTCCTTCTTTGAATGGGAAAACATACAGAGACAGTGGTTCACTGTGTAATTGCCTGTATGGCTGTTAGTGGGGAACTGGTAACATTGATGTGTCAAATATAATTCAGAACATAACCCTCCTTTATTCTACTGCATTCTAAATACCGAAAGTTTTAAAACTATGCCTCACAAGCAACAGAGATGAAGCAGCAGAACACTTCTTAACTGTTTAAATTATATCTTAAGGAGAAACACTTTCTGTTTTGCTTTAAGATGTGGGGTTTTTTTTTTTTTTTGGAACTTAACAATAACACTAAATGATGCCCTCCTTGTATTAGCATATCTGCTGTAAATTTGTGGGGTTCACAATGTGAATTCTGTGAATTTGTGTAATATTGATTACTTAGGCTTACTTTCACTCAAAAAATTGTACTAAATTTAAGAAAAAAAAAAAGTTGCATGCCTTTAAAGTGCTTACTTATAATATGCATGCACAAAGAATTCCTTGTAAGAAGAAAAGGTATTTTACATTGGTTGATTAAACTCTCAAAATTTGACTCTGGAAAAACATAGCATTCTGTTTTACAATTTTTCCATAGCAAATTACATTACTCTTATTAATACTACCACTATAAAAAAAACTACACTAGATCATTTTTCATTATACCAGTTAATGTTGCTACACTGGTAATGCATAGTGGAGAAAAGACAGACAACTCAGTAGAAATCAATTTGGAAAAGGAAAAGGTCAATATTAAAACAAAAAATCTATGATGTCTTTTAAAGAGTTTTTATTATTTTTTAGAAGAGAACATCTTTAATCAGAAGAGAAAGCATGTTCTGCAGCATTTTAATGGAACCATCTTGAAGATCATGACTAAAAACTTGACACCTCAACATAGGAGAGGAAGAGAAGGGGGTTAGTAATATTTAATCAAAATAACATCACATTGTTTCAATCATTTGCTGTTAAGTGGTATAGGTTCTTTGTGCCAAATAACATATGAGATGAGTTCAGTATTACGCGATTGCAACTTGCGTTCAAGGGTTTTGGGCAATATTATTTGGATATAAGCCTTGTGTGAAAGTAAATGTGGTACTCTGCCATATTTCTTTTCTTTTGACAGAAGTGAAAATATTGTTTGACACACCAATATTATGTTAAAAGGAATACAGAGTAGTATTGCACTGTAAAAGACATTACAGCCACAGGGTCACGCTGGACAATATTTGTAGATCAGTTATTGACAGACACTTTGATACTTGCACACATCAGAAATTTTATCTGCTCATATGAAAAGAACTTAATCATTAAACAAAAAAAGTCACTATTAAACATTGACATACACTTTTTCTTTTACTCTTTGCAGATTTAGTCAGTTCAAATACCAGTACAGCACAGAAGTAAAGATAAAAGGCCACCACCAAAGAACTGAAAATTTTAATTTTGTTAACAGGAACTGCCTGTGGTTCTCAAACTCTGAAACAAGAAATTCAAAAAAAAAAAAAAAAAAAAAAGCAAAACAAAATCCTGGGAAAAATGCAGCTTTAAACTGTAACGAACTCTAGAAAAGGTGGGCATGCTGCATAGAAAAAAATGACACAAGATCTGTTAAGTCAGTTAAATAATGAAAACTGACTGGCATGGTTTGTTTGTGTGCTTAAGTAAATGAAAAATTTAAATACATATAAATCATTCTACAACCTATTTGGTCAAACTGATGCAATCCCCCCCTTTATATTTTTTTTGTCAGAAATCTTAGTGACAGCATGAAAATAAAAACATGTGAAAATATCCCTTACACATACAAACACAATTATCAAATGTACATTTAACATTTTACTAACTGTTTAGAAATGATTTGGTTATAGCGAGTCCTTTGGAAGGAACCTTGTAACATCAAATGAGCTTTCCTACAGCCGAGAGGAAATTTAGAACCAACAGTCTGCAGTTTCGGTGCTATTAGTTCCAGGAATGAGATGAACCAGAGTCATGGGAAAAGCAGAATGCATATCACAATAAGACCAGAACCAATCTTTTAATGGACCTGCTCCTAACACTGACACTGCTATACATAAAAACCAACACAAAATGTACGTGAAACTTGATGAGAATACACAATGGCTGAATTGTTAAGCCATTCCACTAAATTATATTCCACCTAAAAAATTAAAAGCAGCCTGACTTAAAAGACTATGTAAATATATTTTTGGGGAAATGTAATTTCTGATCAATAATCAGTTACTGGGGAGGGGAGGGGGAGAAATCAAGCACCAAAAACAGTTTAATAGTTTAATACAATTTCAGAATACATTCTTGCGTTTATTTCAAGGAGCACCATTTTGACTTTAAAGCGCATTAAATTAAATAGAAAGAAAAGCTTATTTTTTAGCACCGATATGATGAAACCAATAATGCAGAAAATTCCACTCATGTTTTATTACGTATTAAACATTAGAATGATTTGTAAGATCTTTCGGCTGCAGCATCAGCCTTGTTCACACTAAAAGCAAGCACTCATGTGGTTGACATTGTTTCTTTAGCTGTTGCCAGTAGAGATTTCCAAATTACCAGAATACTGAAGGGTGCATCTGAATTGCAAGAGTTAGGTTTTTTGGAAATCTCTACTGGCAACAGCTAAAGAAACGATGTCAACCATGTGAGTGCTTGCTTTCAGTGTGAACAAGGCTTATGCTGCAGCCAAAAGATCTTACAAATCATTCTAATGTTTAATACGTAATAAAACATGCATGACATTTTCTGCATTATAGGTTTCTTCATATTACGTGAAATGGTCTTCCTGCCAATATGATTTCCATAATATGTGTTCAGAAAGCCATTCAAATTAGTACTTGTTTCGAATTATTAATTCGCTACCCTTCCCCACTGTTTTACGATTATCAAAAAATTATTTGCTAATTGAATTAAAAATTGTACTGACTGCATTTGATAGCCACTGATCCCAGTTAGGGATCTTTCAGTAATTACAAATGCAAATCAACATAATTCTTTTGCTGACCATCACCTTTAATACTTGAACAAACAACACTCTACCAAAAGTATTTGCACATCAGTACTGTTGTGGAAAATATATTACTTATAATAAAGGTTAATACTGAGTTGACCAACCTTTGGTTTGAATAATAGTGGAAACTTCCTCTGTAAACACTACAATCTCACTTCAAAGTTGACATTAATGAAAAAACAAATAGTAGAGATGCATACTAATTTCATCCAGACCCAGTATTTCACCATTTTACCTAAATTTCTTCATTCTTTTTTCCCCAGGATTTAATGATCACCATGAGCAACTTGAAAGGCTACAAGCAGTAACCTGTCTCTAATTTGAGGCCACTGGTTCTAGGGAAAGGACAGACTCAGCACAATCAGACAAGCACACTGACCCATGTCTCAAAACAGGGACCCATTTTGGAGGAAACGTCAGAGGCCAGTGCCTTGGACCACTCAGTCACCAAGGAGGCCATTTTAACTATGGCTCTGTAATTTCTGGTCTGTGTATGTGTGTGTATAAGCTTGAGAAGGAAAGGAGAATGGGATAAAGAGGAGTTTTTTTTTTTTTTTTTTGAGGGGAACATAAAATGGAAATGTTGGCAATTTAGTCCTTTAGTTAGGAAGCCTGTTGAGCTTTTTATTTTTTTAAAAAGCAAGACCAAATACTTTAAGAAATTTTTTTTTTGATAGGGAATAAAAATTAAACTTTCCTAAGTATTTAAGCCAAATATATATATATATACACGTTCAAGTCACATTATTGTGACCACCAGCTAATATCCAGAGTAACCTACATGTGCAGCGCGGACAGCAGCTAGACGGGCTGGGAGTGACTCAATAAGGTGTTGGAGTATGTTCACAGGTATGTCGAGCCATGCTGATTCCAGAATATCTGGCAGCTGCTGGAGGGTGCATGGTAGAGGATCCATAGAGCAAACAACACAATTTAGGTGGTCCCACAGATGCTCAATTGGGGTTAAGTCTGGGGAATTAGAGAGCCTGGGAAGTACTTTGAAGTCTTTATTGTGCTCTTCCAACCACTCTCGGACATTTCTAGCTGTGTGACATGTCGCATTGTTATGCTGGAAGATCCCATCCACCCCAGGGAAGACAATCAGCATGTATGGGTGTACGTGGTCTGCAAGCATGGATTTGTAACGAATTTGGTCCATAGTGCCTTCCACAGGTATGAGTGGACCCAGAGAATGCCACGAAAATATTCTCCAGACCATAACGCTGCCCTCACCAGCTTGTGATCTTCCAGCAATGGTTGAAGAGTGTTTGTTCTCCGATGTTTATCGCCTTTTACGCTAACGTTTATCCATTTGATGAAGCAGAAAATTGACTCATCAGAGAAGGCAATCCTTTGCCAATCAGCAGGGGTACAATTCCGATACTGCCATGTAAACGTAAGCCTTTTCTGCCAATGCACCTTCCTTAGCATAGGTGCAGTGACCATCTGTCTGCATGGGAGCCCCATACGCAGCAGGGTTAGCTGAACTGTCATTTTAGACACACTTCCGGTAGCTCCCTAGTTCATTCCGCCAGTGAGTTTCTCTACCGTAGCGTGTCGATCGGCCCTCACGCACTTCAAAGCAGACATTCATCTCTCACATCAATGGCACATGGTGCTCCGCAGTTTCCCTGTCACTGATTCGCAATGGTGCCATTTCGCCAATCATGATGCACTTTAACCACAGCAGCATGCGAACAGTTCACAAACTGCGCAGTTTCAGAAATACTGCCCCTTGGCCTGAAAGCTGATAATCATCCCATTTTGCAAATCTGATAAATTGCTCCTTTTATCCATGACAGCAATGAGTGATATGTTTTCAGGATGCCTACAGCATACCTTATATACCCTCCAAGCCAGCTCATGACACATACCTTCTTTCATTGGCTACATGCTGTTGACGTCAAAAGCAGGATGTGGCCACAATAATGTGACTCAATATATATGAATTGTCACTATAAACCTCTGTGTATTCATGATTTTTGCCCAGTATGAGTAACAGACCCATACAAACACATAAAATGGTATGCCATACTTATAGTTATAAATGAACTCATGGCTACCTTGGATGTTAGTTAAAAGCATTTTCTTCTTATATTTTCACATGTTTTAACCTATAGTTTCATTTATTAATGAATAGAATTTTCAAAGAAAATTTATTCCATTCATTAGGCTCTCACCACAACAACACATTGTAATTACAATGGTTATGGTTTATCACACATAGCCAGTCCTTAACTAGTCACTAACTTATGTGATTACTTACAACAGAATTCTTCAATTTCATTTTTAAAAGATCCTCCTGATAACTATAAATTAAAAGTGAATAGTTCAGCTTTCAAACTTTTTTTTTACATGATATTCTAATGCAACTTCATTAGACATAGTTTTAACTCTTGATATATGTTTTGCCAAATGAATTTTCAGTTGATGACTTGTCTCTAATATACAAAAGCCTACAGTCACAATAAATATGGCAAGCACCTATTCACCATGTTTCTTAATTAAGTATTATAGCACACATGCATAAACCAAAGGTGCTGAGGTTGGTGAGACACAACAGATAAAAATAAAAATTAACAGAAAAATAATTAAAAATAAAATATAAACTAATTCTACATTTCACCATCTCTCTTCATCCACTGCAAGATTTCTTACCTCTGACAAATTACCACCTCTATAACTAATTGTCCATTTTATGTCATCAATCCACATGGATTTAGATCATGGCCTGGAATTTCAACTAGCTGCTTTAAAAAAGCATGTCAATCTTTCCTTTACCATACAACACACATGCCCAAATCCTCTACATGTGTTTTAATTAACTGTCTCCTATAAAAATGCCTATTTTTAAATGTGAGAGAAATATCCTTTTCTTCTTAAGACCAACTGAAAGTATTACAATTACTTTCAGCTGTCTCTCTATTTTTTTTTTTTTTTTTTTTTTGAAAGGTCCAAATAATCCTTTGCAGCATGTAGTTTTTCTGGTTAATCACATTTTCTTTTATAGGTAGCTTTAATTCTCTTAATGATCAAAAATTTTTTTAATCATAGTTGGATGATAAGTTTTTGAAAAAAATTCTTTTAAATAATTTTTCATTAATATTTTTACGTGAGCCAAATTTATTATTTTCAATGAACTGACATACTACATGTGCTATAGAAATTAATGGAAAATGAATCCCAGGAAAAAAATTTTCGCAAATACACATGAAAGGCATAAACGAATATTTGTTGGCAAACAGATACAATAAGTGTTACAGTTTCCCATGTGGAAATCCTTCAGACAATGATGATATTGGATGCTATAAGAGTTGTAACCTAAAAATCGGTTAAAGAGTGTCTGTGCCTATTTTTTTTAATTGAATAAATAAAACCGCACCTACCAGAAAAAAAAAGAAGTCACCACAATAACTACTTACTACAGAGCTATATCTAAACATCTTCAAAACAAAACAAAAAATAGCATAGATGAGCACCAGCTCTTGATAAAAGTCCCACAACAACAACAACAACAAAAAAAAAAGGTAGCATACTTAAACTAGGAATTATTTTCGATACTCTTTGTAACTATGCACTTTCATATATTGGAAAGATTGATTATAAGCTGATAAAATCTTTGGCAGGTAAAACATAAATCAGCAATTCAAAATGTATCTATGAAAACTGGATTTCACATCACATAAGAGAAGCTAGGCAAAAAATGAACTAAGTTCATTAACATTATTTGTTACTAGTATGACATCACAAAAGAAAATTAAAGGAAGGATAGAATTGAGGACTCTACATGGCCAATGATCACATGGGCTGGTCACTACAGGAGGAATGGCTTCATGTGATTAAATATAACCAATGCAACTGCAAAGTGTTTTAGTGATGAGGACTAATAGAATATTTTCAAAATGCCAGAAAAGATACTAACTACATTCAATGGACAAAACATTAGAGATATCTAACTAATAGTGTGTTGGTCTCCATCTAGCGTTAATAACAGCCTGTACACACCAAGGCATCAACTCAACCAGATGCCGGAGAGTTTCTGGAGGTAATGCCAGCTATGCCTCTATTGCAGCATTGTCCACAACTCCACCCGAGATGTCGGTTCAGGATCCATGGATCTGATGTTCTGCTCCATGGCATCCCAGATAGCTACCACAGGGTTTAAATCCAGGAACCTTGGGAGCCACAGGATGGTTCCAACTCAGATGAGTGTTCCTTGAGCTATGCCTGGGTGGTTGCAGGCATGGCTCAAGGCAACGCACTGTCCTGTTGGAACAGGCCACTGAGCGCAGGATGCACGGAAGCCATGAAAGCATGAAGGTGATCAGCCAGCATCTGTTGCTAATGTGCAACAGTTAAGGACCTCTACAGACACACTAAGGGACCTAATGTATCACATGAGAAGACTTCCCAAACCATCACAGAGCCACCACCACCACCTTGAACAGAGCTGAGCTGGCTCAATGGGGCCATGACCTCATTCTGTTGATGCCACACTCGCACCCTTCCATCAGCTCCGTACATCTGATAATGGGATTCATCTAACTACATGATGATGTACTACGCTACAGAGGTTCAGTTTTGATGTTCTGGGCAAGAGGAAAGGTGTAATGTCCAATAACGAGCAGTCACTTGTGGCACACGAGTAGGGTGTTGGCTCCTGTAGGCCCAAGGTTTGCAGTGAATGTCATACCATTCGCTCATTGACACTGCTTAGACCTCTGACCTTTTAACCTGGATGTTATTTGTGTCACTATTGCCAAGCTGTTGGTCTGTACAAGCCTGGATAGTTTATGTAAGTCCTGGTGATCAATTGTATGTGGCCAGCCACAGCTTGTTCTCTGGACACTGGCATGTCCATTGATGGTATACTAGCGGTATACCCTTGATACACTTGCCGTCATGAACCTTAGGGTTCTTACCACTTGGGTGACAGAATGACCCATCTGTATTGAGCCGACAAGGCGTCCATCAAAGTCGCTCAGACAAACACGTTTACTCATGCTTGTTGCTTGCTATGCATTGTTGGGAAGCCCTGCTTGCTGCCTATTTATCACCTGCTTTCAGTTTGGGTCTGTTCCACTCTGCACAGGGGATGCCCACATCAAATGTCTATTACCCCTATCTCTAAAGTTTTGTCTACTGAGTGTATTACCTTGGTTTCAACCACTTAGGCTCTTATTAATCATCAGAGCATATACCGTGTTTTGCTTGTGAGATGCATTTGAATCTCTCAACACATGGTCAGTTCTTGTGCTGCCATTTTTCAGCTCAATCCATCAGAAATTTCGCAAGGTTTGGTTCGGTTGCAGTTAATTTGGCAAAAGTTTTCCCAGATATTATTAATTCTGATAAAAGGATCCTTGTTAAAAGCTTGATGTCACAATTGCCATTAGCAAATTTTGCTTTACTGTTTTCTTGCTATTGTACTATGTGCACTATACAAACAACTATTCAGTTCTTCTGTAGGTATGGCTGTCTCACCTTTAGCACCTCTACAGCAAAAGAATGTCGATTAGTGAGACAAAGAGAATTTCATCCCACTAGACAAGAAGTGACAGAATGTAGGGTGCAGAAAGCAGATTTCCATAATGATATACAGTTGCACTTTATGATTTTGGGATATGAAGAAGTGTCTTGATATTTACTGTTATGACATACTACAGATGAGACAAAGAACAGAAATGAAATTACAAAAAAATGGCAAAACCTACACTGTGTGCTAATTTTCTTTAGGTCTGTGTCCAGCTGATTACAGAGAGGATTTTATAATTAGCAGGATAAAAAAAAAAAGTGGAGGGGGGGGAAGGAAAGCAAGTGCAGTGAAAGCAGTGGAATACTTACTTGATATGGAATATGGCTTTTCACATGAAGGCCTATTCAGAATCGCACGAGAGATGATATTATTTAGAAAATTCAATGATCTCGTGTAATCATTAGGGAATGGAAGTATAATATGGAATAGGTTGTATGCAAGATTAACACACACACACACACACCAAGACATCTTAACCTTATGTACGCTGCACAATGAACAAAACATTTCAACATTACATGCTTGGAAATGTTGCAGCTTGCTGTGCACCTAAAACAAATGAGCAGAAACTGTTGTGTACAGAGATGACTAGGGAAGTGCAATTTAGGCTAAGGAATACAGCTGATGAAAGATGTGGAAAGCATCATAAGCAGTGCTGAGTGGTATAACTTCATCCTCGCTGAAATGTATAAGGCAAGATGCATGCATCCAAATATAAATCTTGCAAGAAGTGGTATAAGTACAAAAATTTTATTTAATGCACAAAACTTTAAATTCCTGTGATAGTATGTTCAACAACAATGATCAGAAATTGAAAGAACTACCTCGTAAGAAAATTATTTGATGTGTGAGAAAGATCTAAGAAGGGTCCATGCTCAATTTCTGGGCGAGACACTGGTATTGCACAGTTCTATACCTTTTTCCCCTTATGAAGTAGTAAGCCCCAGTAATACATTTTTGAGCATCTAAGGCTAGAAGGAACTTGGGCAACAAAACCAGAGACAGAAAGAAAGCCAAACAATACTGTTCTGTAATATTGAGGCATGATACAGAAGTGGTCAACTACTTAATGATAAAATCATATGCTGGAAGTGATTACACCAGTTACTCTAACTCCTTCACTGTATTTTAGAAAACAGATTTCTGAAATGAATTACATGCAGGACGTACAATTCTGATATGTATTTTCATGTGTCATATTTAATTTTGGCTTACTTATAACATAATAAAACATGTGCCTGCTCAGTTGCATTGTATGGACTACTTTTCAAAATCAGAAGAAATATTGTGTTTTCATAATTCAAAGACTATGTACTTATCACACAGTATCAAATATATAATGCCTCAAAGATAATTTAAAATTGTAACACTATTAACTATATCAAACAGTTAAATGTGCTTATTTCCACCATGAGTCTTATACTTCGAGCATTTATAAGCAGAATATTCGCTTGACAATGAAATAGAATTAAATGGGAATTACAATATGGCTCTAGATCCTAATTTATGATTACACTAGAACTACATGAGCATGGAATATAGCACCTTAGTTTTTCTTATATATAAGTAAAAGTTCTGCTTGTTCTAGATATTTTTTCCTGACATAAAACTTTGATACCTGTGAGAATTTTTTCTTGAATTCTATTGGCTATTTTTTTCTGATGTGATATAAAGGGCTCTAGAATATTATACTTGATTGCATCAGTTCTTCAGGAAATATTTAAAAGTTTAAAAAGATGTAAGAACAACATTGTCATTTTACTTTAGTCACAACAGATATTTTTCTTAAGATTACATCACAAGGAAAAGTTACTTACAGTTTCTTATGGAAACATTCATGATATCTGTAAGAATTATTTTCAGAATATCAGCTCTTTGAGGAGATGCAAAAATAAAAAGATTTCTAGTTAACCAAGATTCCATATGATTTTTTTACGTGCAGGTGAAGAAAAAGGAAACAGTTCGGCCATACTGAATTACTTTATTAAGCATGCTGATTGGAAAGCATCTCTCTCAGAGAAATGTTTATTCTATTGATTATGTAAATATAGTGACTACCATTTTCTAATGTTCTTGTATTACATTAGACACAAATATTTCACCATCTTCAAACTGCAATATTCTTACAAAGCCTTGATATAATCTGATAAATGTAAAAAAAAAAAAAAGTATAAAATAAGTACTAGTTTAAAATTCCTATCCAGGAAAAATAAATTAACTTAGCCTAATTAATTTTGTATTTACAATATTGGGGTAACAGTTTATTCCCTTTTCAAACATCACAACAAACAGGGTATATATCTAAGGTCGTTACACATAAAATGGAAAATCTCTCCCTGCACAAGAATTTGGAGCACTAAAACGTTGTCTGGAGCAGTCTGGAACATTTTTGGAGCATTGGTATGTATGCTGTTGACTGAGTCCAAGGACCTAATTTGCCCCTAAAGCCATTGGTGTGATTAAGATGCAGAGTAGCAATATCCATATCACTTGCCTTCATGAGTGGAAACTGGGCTGCAATGTGAATGTGATCACTGAAAAAGATCAACACAGCTTTTGGGGATGGAACCACATCCAAAATCACCATATGCTGCTAGTTTGCAAAGTTCAAGGGTGCTAATGAGGATCTACTGAGGTTGGTCACCACCGTTAATTAACAAACATGAGTTGCAGGCATTTGTGGAGGAGGATCCATACCAAATTCAGGGTTCAGAAACAGAAAATAAATTCCAGGGCTTTTCCAGGAGTTCATAAAAAAATTCCAGGAGCTTAAATTTTTGCAAGAATCATAGTGCTTCATTTTATATTTTGTAAATTGGGTTGAAATTTATTATGCATTTAGAATTCTTATGATAGCCTATGGGTTCCGCTGTTACAGAATGTTCTTCAGTGTGCGTTACATCTTCAATGAAGTGACAAAATTTCCTCATATATAAATTGCTCTGTATAAAACTTATATACGAAGCAATCTGGAACTTGATAATACAAAACAATTTTGCCATGGCCCTGAAGAGATGACTCTGGCCCTATTTCAGAGTCCCATGCACACTGGCAGCAGGGAGGCCAAATATCTAACTCCTTTCAGTGAGGAAAGTGCATGCTAGAAGGAAACTGCCATCTTGGACTAACAGAAAGATCTGCACACACTGTTTGAGACTTCAACTACACACAACTGCTATGCCACAAATAAACCAAGGTGGCTAAAAATATGGCACTCAAACATTTAGCACTTCAGCATCAAACAAGACATAAAAGATTACATCATGTCTCCACACTCAATCGAAGCAAGGGAGCTAGAACAAAGTGACACAATCAATTTGAACATTTCAACCACTTTTTTTTCAGTGCAAAAAAATTCTAGGACATTTAACAAAAACATGAAAAAATCAGGAACTTTTCGGGCCTGGAGAAAATGGAAACCAAATTCCAGGACTTTTTGGAATTCCAGGGGTTGTGCAAACCCTGCAAATTGTGTCAGAGCTTGTCAACATATTTGATAATATCCGTTGTGACCATTTCTAGCTACCTGCATGTCATCAGCAGAGTCAAGAAGCTGGACAAGTGGGTGTCATATGAATTGAGCAAGGAAAACACGGCATGGTGTTTAGCATTGTGTGCCTCACTTTTCAAGCGCCTCGAGTAGGACAAGCTTTTGGATTGGATTCAAAAACTTGTCACAACAATAAACTGCCTTTATGATGGGTTAATGTTGGTGAGCTTTCCACCACTTCCCAAACTGACGATGCAAAAGAAAAGAGTCATGGTCATTTTCTGGTGGGCAATAGACAGGTTTATTCATTGCACCTTTTGCAAATTGGGTCAGACACCTATATCTGTCATGCATTGTGCTTGGACTTTGTGCTGGTGTGCCAGAAGCTGATGAAGTAGCATGGAACATGGTCAATAAGTCAGATGTCCTGCTATTCTGTGACAGTGCATGAAAAGGTGACCAAGGAAATGATCATAAAGCTTGGATATGAAGTTTCTGAGCATCCTATGCACTCTCCAGACTTGGCTCCATTGTCATCCATCTTTGCAACCACTTGGACCACCAATGGGCAAACACAATCAGACCTCTGTGAAGCAAACCTTCGATGAATTTGAAAGGCCCGGCTTACCTCGATTTCTTTAAAAATGGCATCTACATAGCTTATTCCAAAACAACTGAGAAGGTTTTTATGAAAAAAATATACAATAATGCGTTCGATCTTGGTATGTGTCTAAATAAAAATGGCAGTTGTTGTAGTAACCACCAGCAACCAACTACACCTGTTTATCAAGCATGCATCATTGGTAGTGTGCAGTTTAATAAGCATTGTTTCATAAACTCCTAACAAGTGTTTTTGTGCTATGATTTTTCGAAAAAGAAAAAAAATGGATGTGGAAGAGGAAAAGAGATGCACCATTAAATTTTGTTGTCAACTTAAGAAGTCTGTCGCAAAGACTTTCAGTCTTATGCAAGAGACTTATAAAAATGAATATCTAAGAAAATCAACAATTTACATATGGCATAGAGAATTTATGGATGGTCTTGAGTTGGCAGCTTAAATCGTGCATGGAGGAAAACCTTCAAGTATTACAGAGGTAAACATAAATGCAATAGGTGTTCTTATATGGGAAGACGGACACCTATCAATTAGAGATATCGAAGACATGGTTCACATTTCAAAATCATCAATTCACAGAATTTTAACCCAGCATTTGGGAATGAAACAAGTTTGTTCAACTTGGGTTCCCCATTTCTTTTCATGTGTGGACCAATGTAAGGCCACACAGAGCCAGTTATACATTTCCTATTTGGAGAAAATTAATATTAAGTTTCAATTAGTTCTTCTAACACATTTCTGTGTTGAACTTCATTATGTGATTATAATCTTTATTGTACATATTTGTCAACCATACAGTTGCTATATTGTGTACTGTTTCTCATGTTGTATGAGTGTCAAAGTGCTCGCAGGAAACATTCATCTTTGTCTGACATTGGGTTATTGTTGTTGAATGCAATTGAATATTAAAAATAAGGTAAAATATAATATAAATGAAAGCTGTTACTCACATTTTTGTTTTCATGGAGTATTTTGGGATATTGAACTTTTATTTGTCAAAATGTTAAATTTCTTGAAGTCTTCAGTAATCACTTCCAGCAGTCACTTCGTGACAATATTCTGCTTGAGAAGTTGAAACAAGTGGGTAACAATTCTTCTTAATGAATCGTGATTCTAAAAATGGCATCTAAAATAATAAAATATTGAATGGTCAAACCCTTCAAGTTGAAGGGAAAATCAATCTGGTTTCCCTTCAAAAATCGATTTTCCCTTCAACTTGAAGGTTTGATTTTCCAGATTGAAATTTATTTCCAGATTTTTACCAGATCGATTTTCCCTTCAACTTGAAGGTTTGACCATTCAATATTTCATTATTTTAGGTGTCATTTTTAGAATCACGATTCGTTAAGAAGAATTGTTACCCACCTGTTTCAATTTCTCAAGTATAATATCACCACGAAGTCATTACTGAAGACTTCGAGAAATTTAAGATTTCGCCGAGTTAAAGCTCAATATCCCGAAATATTCCAAGAAAACGAAAATGTGAGTAGCAGCTTTCATTTATATAATATGTTACCTTACTTTTAATATTCAATTGCATTCAACAATAATAACCCAGTGTCAGACAAAGATGACTGTTTCCAGCGAGCACTTTGACACTCATACAAACGTGAGAAACAGTACACAATATAGCAACTGTATGGTTGACAAATATGTACAATAAATAATATTAAGCTGATGCCCGAACCTGCATATAGTCCATACTTGTCACCATATGACTTCTGCTTGTTCCCCATTTTAAAAAAGATATTACGGAGACAATTGAGACTGATCAGTAACTTATTATAGTTGCACAGGGTACTTCAACAGCATTTCACAAGAAGATTTTCAGAAGACATTCAAAAAGTGGGAAAAGGAACATTGAGACACCTGTATTTGATGCAAGGGACAGTATTTTGAAAAAGATGACCACTTCCCTGGTAATTAAGATACACATTTTTTTTCATCAAAATGTTCTCAATTGTTTTGAGACAACCCTTTGTATAAGCTTTCTGATATTTGGCAACATTATGTAGCTGCTAATAATTCTTATTTTGAATGACTGCATTGAATTTGTGTACCATTCTAATCTGTTGAAGTTTGAGATTTCCATTTCCCCATTTCATATGTAGCAACCTAATGTTTTAATTTCTCAAATATGCTTGGGAAGTTTGATACAATAAGTTGTGCTAAGTTCTCATCCAAAGAAAGCTTGTCAAATTTAGAATTCTCTATGTATTCATTTTACAGCATATGGGGCTAAGTGGATAACAATGTTACTGCTGAAAGTGACGTCATGAACAAAAATTTTGAAAATCATTACACTAGTTTCACAGTTTGAGAACCACTGTTTCTGAAATCCCATCACCAAAGACTTAGATCAGATCATGAAAAGGGAAAACAGAAGAATTTTACAGCAGCAGCCTTTGTGTGCACCCTGACTGTACATATGGCTGACCTGTGTGCTCCCATCCATTTTGCCCTGGTCGTCATCTGATGATTCAGGATATTTCTGTACCGTGAATGTATTAGCAGGTGATGCAGGTGCAACGTAAGCCCATGCAGGTGGTAGGGAGTTAGCATTTTCTTGAATCAGCTGAGCCAAAACTTCTGGATTTGGTGCCACTATGTAAGTTGTTGGCTCCACTGGAGGGGCAACAACATCTACCTGATGTCTTGCAGGCTGTTAAAAGGCAAAATATGACTTACTATCAAAGTTTTAAATACTTATGGTGACAAAATGAATGAAAAGTGCATCTACATACACACATACATGAACTATAGAACATGAATGAAAATGCTTAAATTTTAGTTACAGTAAAGCACATCTCTTCAATTCAATTAAAACTTATCCCAAAAGTATTGTAAAAAACAAGAGCTTTACATTTCCCCCTCAACATCAAACTTTATTAACAAAAAAAGAAAGAAGATATTTACAGATAGCTTACAGTCCAGTCAACGAAGGCTGAAAATGGGCAAATATAAGAAATAAATATGAAAGTTTTGAAACTTGGCACACTTGTTTATAGGTATCCAGTGAATCAAAAGTCCTGATGAATCAGAGGTGAGCTCTAGCTGCCATCTTGAAAAATAGGTACTTTTTTTTTTTTTTTCGTGAATATCTCGAAAACAGTTGGTTGTAGCCCAAAAAAACTATTTACAAAATTGAAGCTTACAAAATTTCCTACAAAAAAGGTTCTATTCACTTTTTTTGTATCTCTAATAGTTTCTGAGATAATCGGGTGTTAATGTTGTACTGTTTCGCTGATCGCTACGTAATCACTACGGTTTTTCATACAAATAAGCTAGTGATAACGTAGCGATCAGCGAAACAGTACAACATTGACACCCGATTACTTCAGAAACTATTAGAGATACACAAAAAGTGAAAAGAATCTTTTTGTAGGAAATTTTATAAGCTTCAATTTTGTAAATAGTATTTTTGGGCTTCGACCAATCATTTGAGATATTCACGAAAAACTGAAAAAAACGTACTTATATTTCAAGATGGCAGCTAGAGCTCACCTCTGATTCGTTTGGACTTTTGATATAATCTTCACTAGATACCTATAAACAAGTGTGCCAAGTTTCAAAACTTTCATATTTATTTCATCTGAAAACCCTATTTTGACTGGACTATTAGATGGAATGAATATTTACAATATGTTAATTTATCTTTAATAAAAATGAATCTTCATCATTTTACACTTGTACAACAGAATGATGTAAATGCATTTTTTTTGCATTTATCACTTAAACAAAAAAAATTTGGTAGTAAATTAAGTCATGGTACCCCTGAAATTGTGGTGACTAGTTGGTTACAAAAGTTTTTTTAGAGGTAAATTCTGCTTTTTTCATATAATTTCAGTTGTCAAACTTTCAAACTAGAACCTATCTCATTATCAGAACTACATCATTGGAGTAGCTGTTGCCACTCAGTTGGAAGTGCCCAACCACAATAGTTGTTTAGCATATGGCACCTCTTCTTGCTACTTCTATTCCTTCTTCAAGTTTCCTCTTTACTATGTGTGACTTCCTTTTTGCAATAAACTCTATGCATTTTATTTCTGTTCATTTTAAGACTTCCTGCTTCTACCATGCAGCTTAACGACCACTTTTACACACACACACACACACAGATCACTAAGCTGTTCTCTCAGATTCAGAGGTTAGCTCCAAAAAGAAATACAAACTACCGCATATTTTTACTTACTGTTGCCGCATCAAAATTCTCCATTTACAGCGATCTTGACATACAACTCGGGCTTCAATGATATCCATTACACGCTGTACACAAGATCTTTCATACTTCATACTCATAATCTTTTTCTCATGCAGACACTCCTGAACCTGATCCACCCATATCTTCCTTGGCCTTCCTCTGCCTTTCCTTCCTGCCACTTGGGCTAAAAAGATTTTCTTAGTAAGCATCTCATCACTCATTCTTTCAACATGGCCAAACCACCGAAGCATATTGGTCTCCACCTTACTAACAGCATTTTGCTTCACATCACACAACTGCAACACATCTTCATTCCTCACACAATCAGACCGTGTCTTCCCACAAACCCCCCCATAAGTAACACATTTCTCCAGCACAGAAACAACTTCTATGTTTCTTCTCTAGTACCCAGGTTTCACTACCATACATCAGAGTAGGAACAATTACAGTTTCATACACAGCCATGCGGGACTCTCTAGAGATCCCATCATTCCTGTGAAAACCTCTCAGAGCAGCTATGACTTTCAATGAAGAATTCACTCGCCTACTAATTTCACCATCTAATCTGTTCTCTCTGTCAAACATGCTTGCTATATACACAAACTCACTCACCTGGTCAATCACAGTGTCATTTATACTTACATTACATTCAGTGCTACCAGTTCCTCTCTCAAACACCATAAATTTGGTTTTTCCCTTATTTATACTCAGTTTGAATTTCATGCAAACTTTGTACATCCAAGACAACATACTCTGCAACTCACTTTTGCTCTCTGCCAACCAACAAGACAGTGTCATCCGTATACAGCAATCTGCACACACGGATATCACCAAGACATAAACCACTATTATCTATTTTGGTATCATGCATGCACACGTCTATAAATATATTAAACAGCCATGGTGACATTACACAACCTTGTCTGACTCCTGCACCAATAGAAAACCATTTTGATAAAACACCATTCACTCGTAAACAAGCTCTACTTCCAGAATACATGGCTTTTACACTATAAAGTAGATTCCCAGTAACACCATATTCATTCAATACCTTCCACAAAAGTGTCCTATTTACTCGGTCATAAGCTTTCTCTAAATCTATGAAGGCAGCAAAAACTTTCTTACCAACAGCCAGATACTTTTCAATCATCGTGTGTAATGCGAAAATCTGGTTAGTGCAGCCTTTGCCAGGCATAAAACCACTCTGAACATCCCACACTTTCTCTGATGCAAGACTTTTTCAATAGCAACCTTACCTAAAACTTTCCCTGGCACACTGAGCAGGCTAATAACACGATAGTTCTTGCATTCAGTCTGATCACATTTTCCCTAATACAAGGGAACAATAATAGCATCCTTCCAATCCCAAGGGACCATTCCTACCTCCCAGCACAACTGGCAAATTTCAGTTAACCAGTCAATTATAGAGTCACCACCATATTTCAACATCTCGGCAGTTATGCCATTAACTCCTGGAGCCTTACCATTCTGAATAGATTTTAGAGCTTTACACACTTCTTCTCTTGAGATACCATCTGTGCTTCCATCCCTCAATGTGACATTATCTGCATCTGTCTCAGAATCATCTTTGCTTTCCTGATCTAATAACTCACAGAAGTATTCACCCCATCTTACACTTAACTCATTGGGCTCCCATATCATTTCCCCAATCTCATTCTTCACACAACTTTGTTTCCCCTATTTTTCACAAGTTTCATGTACTTGCAAAAATACTTCCTATCTTTCCAAAAAGCCAGTTCATGCCTTTCCATCTTCTCCTTCCTATCTTTTGCCTTACTCTGGCGAACCAGCTTAGCAGCTTCGCTTCTTACAGCGATATTCATCCATCGAAACTCTACCTTGCAACATCCCCAAATAGGCTTCCTTCTTTCTTATGCCTTTTCAATCTCACTATTCCACCAGGCATCACCTTTATTGTTACCCACTATTGTGGTGCCACAGACCTCTTTAACAGAAGTGACAACACAGTTCTTAAAACACTCCCACTTCTGTTCTACATCCCTCTCACCAGACTTCAGCTCTTTCAGTCATTCTCTGAGTAAGTCAGAATAATGCTGATGATCTTCAAGGAACCCATCAACCTTTATTCTTCCTATCCTGGGCCTCTTTCTATTCCTTTTTCTCCAACCAACATTAAGTTTCACTCGTGACACTACCAAGTAAGGATCAGAACCAACATCTGCCCCTCTCATCACATGATTGTCAACAACAAAGTTTTCAGACGCTGATCGTAGACAACAAAATTTATCACACTCTCTGGACCAAAAGTACGATTTTCCCAAGTATATGTGTGGATATACTTGTGGTTGAGAAATGTATTAGATACACACAAACCATTCTCAATGCAGAGTTCAATTAATCTTTCACCATTATCATTCACACAAGGATCATTAAACTCACCCAGAACATTGTCAGAAATTGCATTCTGCACACCTACTCTAGCATTGAAATCCCCTGCTATTATAAATTTTTCTTTAGCACCAAACTGGCTCAAAACAGCTTTTAGCTGATTCCAGAAATCTTCCTTCTTATCAGAAGGTTCCGAGTCACAAGGAGCATACACTACAACAATTAAAATTCTCTGAAGTTTCACTTTCAAACGAATCCAGAGAATTCTCTCACTTACACAACTATAGTGAATCAAGTTGTTCTTCATCTTTTCACTTAAAATCTCACCTACACCAGCCTGTCCTCTCACATTATCCAGCCTGTCCTCTCACATTATCCAATACTCCAGATCACACCTCACCATGCCATTCACTTCTTCTACCCCAATTTCCTTCTTTTGGTTTCACTTACACACAGCACACCCAGTCTATACTTATTCATCTCCTCAAACACCTCATTCATCTTGCCATTTGTACCTCTAGTATTCCATACACCAATCTTACATTCACTCAGCCGAGATCTCTTTCTCATACGCCATTTTGAAAGTTCAGGTTGATTCCGTGGTGGACCATCCTTCTCAAGTGTGGTAGGTCCAGCATATCCCACACTTGAGTTATTTTTAATATTTCTTTTTGTCTTTTATTTGGGTAAGTACATCAGTGTGGGGAATTAGCCCACAGCTGACGGTTCCAGTTGGTCATTCAACCTAAGGATTCAGGAACAAAACCCAGATTATGTACAATGCTGACATTATTAATCGTTTTACACAGAATCCCCCTATTTCCCCCAGATATTCCTATCATTCTCAGGTCTGCAGCTTCTAACTTCCAACAGGTGCTTGTATTTCATACCCAACTCTCATTGTCATAAAAGAGAGCATGTCTAAATACTGTAAAGACTGCAGAAGAAAGATCTCTCTCTCTCTTTCTCCTGATATTTCTGGTGAACTTAACCATATTGAAAGATTCTTGTTTACAGGAATGCTGGAGTTACAACACATCGGCAGGAAAGTGCAAGAGTACAGTTATAACAAGCTCCATATTTAAGAAATATGACACCGGAAAAAAAAAAAACATTTCTACATTATCCAGCACTATCTACAACATATGTGTTATAGAATAAAACTACCAATGTTTCTCACAATAAAATGCTTATTTTACATTGACTATAGTTTCGCAGAGCATTTGGCTCATTTGTCTTGACGAAGCCAAGCCAAACGCTCTGCAAAACTATAGTCCATGTAAAATAAACATTTTACTGTGAGAAACTGTATTTTTATTCTATATTAACACTGCAAGTTTAGTAGACATAATTTATATAAAACATATGTGTTCTTGGAAGATTTATCACTGTGATCTTCAATGCAAATTTAAAATGCACCACTCAACAGCAGCACACCAAAAGAAGTTTGCTGTTAAATCAGAATCCACCACATCTTAATTACCTGTGAAAGAACTATCTCTCTAGGCTCACAACATCAGGTAGCATTATGGAAATTAAGGAAGAAATATTTCTTATGAATATATGGGGAATCCTAGTTATTCACATAGCAGTCAGAATATGACTCTGAATTGCTGTAGTTTACTATTCACCATGTTACATCATATCAGAAAACTTGAAAATTACATTGACCTGGAGCAGGAATTGAACCCGCACCACCAGATTTCTGTTTGAGCATGCTACCATTGCACCATAAAGGACACTGAAGTTTCAAGAAACTGAAGCCAAGCATATGTAGCTTAGGAATCTGAACAATTTTAAATTCTCGCTAGTCAAAGAAATTCTGCCCCACTGTAATGCATTAAACGGATAAAGTTTCACATAATTGGGATGAAGTATTATAGCCCTGACATGTCCCAATTAACCAGAATCTATTGCAGTTGTATGTTTGCGATATCATCATCATCATCATCATCATTGTCAACCATTATCAATCCACTGCTGGACGAAGGTCTCCCCAAGTTTCCTCCATAACGGTCTGTCTTGTGCCAGTCTCCTCCATGTCACCCCTGCATACTTTCGAATTTCATCCACCCATCTCCCATGTGGTCTTCTTCTGGGTCTTTTCCTGTCCCTTGGAATCCAATCTAAAATTTCGGCTGTCCATCGATGATCTGTCTTTCTGGCAGTATGTCCAACCCATTGCCATTTCAGGGATTTAACTCTGATCATGATGTCTTCCACTCTTGTCATTTTTCGGATCCATGAGTTCCTCTTCTTATCTCTCCTGGTTACACCAAGTATGCACCTCTCCATGCTTCTTTGAGTTGTCTGCTGCCTTTGTATGTCTCTTTTAGTTAAGGTCCACGTCTCTGCACCATACGTAAGCACTGGAAGGATGCATTGATCAAACACTTTTCTTTTAAGACATAATGGCATATTGCTCTTGAAAATTATGCTGTTTCTTCCAAAAGCTCTCCAGGCAATTTTTGTACGGCGATTAATTTCTTCATCAATGTGACCCTCACTTGATATCTGCTGTCCAAGATAAACGTACGCGTCTGTTATCTCCAGCTTTTCTCCATCAATCGATAAATCTTCATTTCTTGTAAAAGCATTGAACATCACTTTTGTCTTCTGAAAGTTCATTTTTAATCCCACTTCTTTACTCTTGTCAGCAAGTTCCTGGATCATACTCTGCAGCTCTGATGGGGTAGTTGCAAAAATGACTACGTCATCAGCAAAACGAAGGTGGGTTAGATAATCTCCATTAATCTTTATCCCTTTGTTTTCCCAGCTCAGCGACTGAAAAACACCCTCCAATGTTGCATTAAAGAGCTTCGGAGATATGGTGTCACCTTGTCTCACTCCCTTTCCAATTTTTATGTGTGTTGTATTTTCAAACAGCCGCATCTTTGCACTTGCATTTTCATAGATGTTATTAATAGTATTAATGTATGCATCTTCAATACCGCAGGTTTTCAGAGCCATTGTAACTGCTGATGGTTTCACCAAATCAAAGGCTTTTTCCTAATCGATAAAAGCCATGCACAATGGAAGTTCATATTCCCTCGCTCTTTCAATTAGTTCTCTCAGTACGTGGATATGATCTATTGTGCTGTAGCCACTCCTGAATCCAGCTTGTTCTCTCGGTTGAGCCATGTCCAGTGTTACCTTCAAGCGGTGTGAAAGAACTTTAATGAAGATTTTATAAACTACTGATAGGAGGCTGATAGGTCTGTAGTTTCCGAGATCCTCAATGTCACCTTTCTTATGTAGCAGGATCATTGTAGCGGTGTTCCAATCCTCAGGAATCTTTCCTTCATTAAGGCATTGAGTGAAAATTTGGGCGAGTACTGTTTCGATTTCTCCACTTGCTTCTTGTATGATGTCTACAGTAATTCCATCTTCTCCTGGAGCTTTTCCCAGCTTCATGTTCTTGATTGCATGTGCAACTTCTGCTGGAAGGACTGAAGGAACTCTGGTACTGGTATCTTTCATGATGTCTGGAGTGCATGTATCATCCCTTTCATATAATTTGGAGTAGAAATCTTTCACTCTTGTCAAAATTTCGCCTCTATTTCTTGTTACAGAACCATCTTCTTTTCTCAGTGCCATAATCTGTTTTCTTCCCTTACTGAGATGTCCCTTTGCTATCTTTAGGCTTTGGTTGTTTTCAATTGCTTTCCTCACTAGTTCACAGTTGAATTTTCTTACGTCTTCAGTGATACTTTTTCTTACTGTCTTGCATAGCTCTATATATTCCATTTTGGAAGTCACATCTTCTTTAGTTGTCCTCATCTCTCTTCTTTTTTGCATCAACATTTTCGTTTTTCCTGATAATTTGTTTACATGCAACTTGTTCTTAGACCCAGCTAATTTTGTTGCTGTTTCCATAAGAGCTTTGGTTACTTTTCTGTTAACTTCAGAGATGTCCACTTCTTCCGATGTTAGGCCTTCCAAAGCAGAGAACCTGTTCTTCAGTTCCAACTTGAAGGTATTATGGTGTTTTTTAAGGTTGGTTATGACAATAGATTTTGTTTGTCTTATGAGCTTGCCACGTTCAAGTTTAGTGTTGAGGTGCATCTTACATCTCACCAATCTATGGTCACTACCTGTGTTGAACTTGTTTAGCACACTGCAGTCTTCTATGACGAATTTTTGTTACACATAATAAAATCAATTTCACTTGTCGTCCCATTTGGATGTCTCCATGTCCATTTCCTGTGTGGCTTTTTCTTGAAGAAGGAGTTCAAGATGAAAAACCCTTCTGCCTCTGCAAACTCAACGAGAGTATTTCCACGCTGGTTTCTGTTGCCGTGACCGAATTTACCTACTGAAGTTTCATTCTGTTGCCGTTGCCCTATTTTTGCATTGAAATCTCCCATAATTATTTTCAAGTGCTGCTTACCTTTATTATTTAGATGACAAATTTCCTCATAAAATTCTTCAATTTCTTCTTCAGAATGACTTGTGGTGGGTGCATAAGTTTGAATAATCTGAGCCTGGTATCTTTTCGAGAGTTGGATAACAAGTCGTGCAGCTCTGTCAGAGGAACTTTCAACTTCTACAACTTTATCCTTCAGTTTCTTGTTTATTATAAATCCAACACCACTAGTTCTGCCAGTATCTGTCCCACGATAGTAGAAGAGATGTCCACTTTTCAGTTCGATGAGATCTTCTCCTTTTCTTCTTACCTCACTTAGCCCCACGATGTCCCACTTGATCCTTTGTAGTTCCTCTTCCAATTCAAGAAGCCTTGAATCAGAAGATAGGGAGCGTCCATTATACGTAGCCAAGGTCAGCATCAGATGGCAGCCTAGTCCGGTCCTCCGGTGATTCTTAGCACCCTCTGCCTTCATGTCGCACTGGCCGCTGCCTTGGCCAGGTGCATTCCAGCTGCCGGAGACTGAGAGCCAAGATTTAAGTTGTGGAATCATTTTGGAGGGGTTTGGCCATAACTCATACACTATGGGATGTAAGGTCAGGTGATGCGTAACATCACAGCCTGTCCTTGACAAATGTCAACCCCGCCTTCTCGTGGTGCATCCTGTTCCCACTAAAGCAGCTCTGATGACCGCCAATAGCGGTATAACTATACCATTGGGATTAGAGGAAATGCTATCCCACACTCACCAATCCGATTGGCCAGCGTGGTGAGTTATGGCCAAACCCCTCCAAAATGACTCCACAACTTAAATCTTGGCCCTCAGTCTCCGGCAGCTGGAATGTACCTGGCCAAGGCAGCGGCCAGTGCGACATGAAGGCAGAGGGTGCTAAGAATCACCGGAGGACCGGACTAGGCTGCCATCTGATGCTGACCTTGGCAACATGTAATGGACGCCCCCTATCTTCTGATTCAAGGCTTCTTGAATTGGAAGAGGAACTACAAAGGATCAAGTGGGACATCGTCGGGCTAAATGAGGTAAGGAGAAAAGGAGAAGATCTCATCGAACTGAAAAGTGGACATCTCTTCTACTATCGTGGGACGAATACTGGCAGAACTAGTGGTGTTGGATTTATAATAAACAAGAAACTGAAGGATAAAGTTGTAGAAGTTGAAAGTTCCTCTGACAGAGCTGCGCGACTCGTTATCCAACTCTCAAGAAGATACCAGGCTCAGATTATTCAAACTTATGCACCCACCACAAGTCATTCTGAAGAAGAAATTGAAGAATTTTATGAGGAAATTCGTCATCTAAATAATAAAAATAAGCAGCACGTGAAGATAATTATGGGAGATTTCAATGCAAAAATAGGGCAACAGCAACAGAATGAAACTCCAGTAGGTAAATTCGGTCACAGCAACAGAAACCAGCGTGGAAATACTCTCGTTGAGTTTGCAGAGGCAGAAGGGTTTTTCATCTTGAACTCATTTTTCAAGAAAAAGCCACACAGGAAATGGACATGGAGACATCCAAATGGGACGACAAGTGAAATTGATTTTATTATGTGTAACAAAAAATTCTTCATAGAAGACTGCAGTGTGCTAAACAAGTTCAACACAGGTAGTGACCATAGATTGGTGAGATGTAAGATGAATCTCAACACTAAACTCGAACGTGGCAAGCTCATAAGATAAACAAAATGCATCAACATAATCAACCTTAAAAAACACCATAATACCTTCAAGTTGGAACTGAAGAACAGATTCTCTGCTTTAGAAGGCCTAACATCGGAAGAAGTGGATATTTCTGAAGTTAACAGAAAAGTAACCACAGCTCTTATGGAAACAGCAACAAAACTAGCTGGGTCTAAGAACAAGTTGCATGTGAACAAATTATCAGGAAAAACCAAAATGTTGATGCAAAAAGAAGAGAGATGAGGACAACTAAAGAAGATGTGACTTCCAAAATGGAATATATAGAGCTATGCAAGACAGTACGAAAAAGTATCACTGAAGACGTAAGGAAATTCAACTGTGAACTAGTGAGGAAAGCAATTGAAAACAACCAAAGCCTAAAGATAGCAAAGGGACATCTCAGTAAGGGAAGAAAACAGATTATGGCACTGAGAAAAGAAGATGGTTCTGTAAAAAGAAATAGAGGCGAAATTTTGACAAGATTGAAAGATTTCTACTCCAAATTATATGAAAGGGATGATACATGTACTCCAGATATCATGAAAGGTACCAGTACCAGAGTTCTTCCAGTCCTCCCAGTAGAAGTTGCACATGCAATCAAGAACATGAAGGGGTAAAAGCTCCATGAGAAGATGGAATTACTGTAGATATCATGCAAGAAGCAAGTGGACAAATCGAAACAGTACTCGCCCAAATTTTTATTCGATGCCTTAATGAAGGGAAGATTCCTGAGAATTGGAACAACGCTACAATGATCCTGCTACATAAAAAAGGGGACATTAAGGATCTTAGGAACAACAGACCTATCAGCCTCCTATCAGTGGCTTATAAAATCTTCATTAAAGTTCTTTCACACCGCTTGAAGGTAAAACTGGACATGGCTCAACCGAGAGAACAAGCTGGATTCAGGAGTGGCTACAGCACAATAGATCATATCCACGTACTGAGAGAACTAATTGAAAGAGCGAGGGAATATGAACTTCCATTGTGCATGGCTTTTATCGATTACGAAAAAGCCTTTGATTTGGTGAAACCATCAGCAGTTACAATGGCTCTGAAAACCTGCGGTATTGAAGATGCATACATTAATACTATTAATAACATCTATGAAAATGCAAGTGCAAAGATTCGGCTGTTTGAAAATACAACACACATAAAAATTGGAAAGGGAGTGAGACAAGGTGACACCATATCTCCGAAGCTCTTTAATGCAACATTGGAGGGTGTTTTTCAGTCGCTGAGCTGGGAAAACAAAGGGATAAAGATTAATGGAGATTATCTAACCCACCTTCGTTTTGCTGATGACGTAGTCATTTTTGCAACTACGCTATCAGAGCTACAGAGTATGATCCAGGAACTTGCTGACAAGAGTAAAGAAAATGGATTAAAAATGAACTTTCAGAAGACAAAAGTGATGTACAATGCTTTCACAAGAAATGAAGATTTATCGATTGATGGAGAAAAGCTGGAGATAACAGACATGTACGTTTATCTTGGACAGCAGATATCAAGTGAGGGTCACTTTGATGAAGAAATTAATCTGCGTACAAAACTTGCCTGGAGAGCTTTTGGAAGAAACAGCATAATTTTCAAGAGCAATATGCCATTATGTCTTAAAAGAAAAGTGTTTGATCAATGCATCCTTCCAGTGCTTACGTATGGTGCAGAGACGTGGACCTTAACTAAAAGAGACATACAAAGGCAGCAGACAACTCAAAGCAGCATGGAGAGGTGCATGCTTGGTGCAACCAGGAGAGATAAGAAGAGGAACTCATGGATCCGAAAAATGACAAGAGTGGAAGACATCATGATCAGAGTTAAATCCCTGAAATGGCAATGGGTTGGACATACTGCCAGAAGGACAGACCATCGACGGACAGCCGAAATTTTAGATTGGATTCCAAGGGACAGGAAAAGACCCAGAAGAAGACCACATGGGAGATGGAATTCGAAAGTATGCGGGAGTGACATGGAGGAGACTGGCACAAGACAGACCGTTGCGGAGGAAACTTGGGGAGACCTTCGTCCAGCAGTGGATTGATAATGGATGATGATGATGATGATATATATATGTATATTTTTTTTTTTTTTTTTTTTTTTTTTGTGTGTGTAAAAATACAAGTCTGTACTTTACATGCCTAGTGACTAATTTTCAGCTTGATAGTTATGTTTGTTCCTTTTTTTTTTTTTTTTTTTTTTTGCAGGTCTTGGAAAGTGACTAGCTGAACCAAGGAAGGAAAAAGGGAGAAGCAAAACCTCAGAGTTTTAATGAAGTATCTACATAAAAAAGTGTGGGAGCCAAAGGACATCCATGAAGATATGGTGACATCACTAGGGGAGGATGCCCTACTGTTGTCACAATAGAAAAGTGGGCAGTGGAATTCAAGCATGGGAGAATGAGTGTGGAGGACGACTCTCGCTTGGGCAGAATTTCTGAGACTATCACTCACAAAAATGTGGACAAGGTGCATGAAACAGTACTGCAAGATAGATGTTTAACAGTCATGCACAATAGTGAGACATTGCACATGTCAAAAACAGCAGTTAATTGCATTCTGACAAAAGATCTGGAAATGACAAAGGTTGCTACCCTTTGGGTCTCAAAACTCCTGACACAAAGCCGATTAGATGGAAGACGACAAAGACAATCTTGCACTTTTGAAGCCAATCCAAAAGAATTTCTGCATTAATTTTTAACAGTAGATGAAACGTGAGCACACCACTAGTCAAAACGCTGTTATTTATGCTGGAAAGGTGATGGCAACAGGTTTCTGGAATTCTGAGGAGATGGTGATGCTGGATTACCTTGCAAATAACAAAACCATCACTGGATCATACTATAGTGACTTAGTAAATAAACTTCAATAGCATTAGAGGGATAAACACCAAGAAAGCTGACCAAAGGGATGCTGTTTCATCAGGATAATGCACCAAGTCACAAATCAACAGTTTCCATGGCTGCCACCCACAAATGTGGGTTTTAACTGCTCCCAAATCCTCCTTACTCACCTGACCTGTCCCCCTCAGACTACCATCTGTTCCTGAATCCCAAAAGAACAAGTTCTTTTGTGTATTTTGGGATGGATGAAGATGCTACTGATGATCTATATGCCTATTTTGACAGCCTGGACAAATAATTTTACTTGGAGAGCACAGGTATCTCGTTTTTCAAAAGTTTGCTTTACGCCACTTTGCTTTTATGAAAGACCTACATTGCTACCTGTTTTAGATAACTGAAAAAAAATACGAAGAGATTTTTCACTTTTATGAAAAATGGTGAAAAGCAAAAACCGGCATTTGGTGTTTCTTTTGCAGCAAGCCATTATGAAGGTAGTGCGCACCCTGAGCAACAAGAGTGGCACTACCAAGCTTCTTCCCTGGTAACTACACTTAGCATCAAGCCACCATAGCTTTAAATGGTGATAATCTGTGCTTTACCTTGATTGATTTTGTGCATCATCCATTTTCAGTTTACGAAAAGTTTCATAGGAATGCTCTATTTTTGGATAGCAGAGGAAACCTGTATAAAAGCCTTGGAGCACCACTGAAAAAAGTGTGGACCTTCAAGGGAACTATGTAGAAAAATAGGCCAAGCATATTTTCCCATGACCACTGCTCCATGGTTCAGCTGAGAACTTTCAAAACACCCCTTGTACAAACCTTCTATGATCAGTAACTTCAAGAGATACTGCCAAATAAAATACAAAGCATTAATAAAAATAATTTCAGAAACATCTGCAAATGTCACATTTGGTGATTTTGCAGTGATTAAACTGGCTGAAAATATACGCAGTATTATTCTGATACATTGCTCCCACCTCCCCTCTGTGCAATGGAGGGCAAAATTTTCTTTTAAAACTTGTACATATTTAAATTAAAGATTGAATATGACCTTTTTACATTGCATTCATGAAAAAGAGGACAAAAGCCTTTTTGTATGTGTTCTTGATAAAATATAATAACATACCTTTGGTGGTGGTTCATCAGATCCAGAAGAACCTAAAAATTTAGTTAAAAATGAGGAATTACTAAATAACATTAGCCATAGAAATAAAGCAAAATAAAAGCTGCACAACAAAACAGTACTGATTTTTCCAACATCCAAAACTGATACATAAACTACTAAACTGCTCACTGAAAGTCAAAGGTTGACTCTTTAGCAAAAGTAAAATTTTGATTAAAACTGATGTATTAGATATTTCTAATTTAGGATGATCTTAATATAGCACTTGAACTCTATAGACATATTGGTCACATGATTCATGTAATCTTTCATCTTCAGATTTTCTGAGAAGGCTTTTCTAATTAAAATAATGTTTAGTGCATGAAGAATCCTTATTAAAATTAAAATGCTCCTGAATTTGATCATATTGTAAATTCTTTGACTGTCTTTAAAAGCTTCTTTCTATTTATTGGAATTGAACAAATCCTTTCAGTTAGTACCTTCTTCATTCAAATTTTTCAACATAACTATATTAAAAAAATGATTGTACACCATAGCACAGCACAATAAGCATAATTATTCATTTGTAGTTTTCCGCTTATGAGTTAAAATCATGAAACTGACCAAAACGGGTCCCAAAGTCAAAGACAACTAAATTTTGAAAAAAATTTAACAAAAAAAAAAAAAATTCGAGAGATTACCCGGTACTCTTTGTAGATAATTTAATATGTGCATCTTTTGCATGCCAAAATATTTGTGGGTGTGAAATGAAATGTGCGATTCAACAGTATACATTTATTTATGCACAAACATTGCATTATTCACATCACTCATGACCACACCAAGCCACAGTCCAGTACATACTATGTGGAATTAAAACATAACAACAAACAATAAGATTTACTAATTCCTGACATTGAGTGGTACTCAAATGGACGATATAATCACTCTTTCCACGTTATTTTACAAACAACGCATAGCGACTGAAAAATTGTATTTCGGCACTGCTGGGATCGAACCCCAGAACTCTCGATAACTAGTAGAGTGCGTTCGAATTTACGCTACAGCGCCAACAATTTTCAGCGCAATGCGTGGTTTATCAGTCAGCATCTGACTATACGAATGCGTATTGATGGTCTCAGCAACTGAGATGTCGTCATCTGGTGGCATTTAACGCAACAGCTATTTTAATTGTAGCTGATAAATTCAAAGGGCGATAGACATGTTTAATATATATCAAATACGTGGAGATAATGTAAATGGACGATATAATCACTCTTTCCACGTTATTTTTCAAACAACGCATAGCGACTGAAAAATTGTATTTCGACACTGCTGGGATCGAACCCCAGAACTCTCGATAACTAGTCGAGTGCGTTCGAATTTACGCTACAGCGCCAACAATTTTCAGCGCAATGCGTGGTTTATCAGTCAGCATCTGACTATACGAATGCGTATTGATGGTCTCAGCAACTGAGATGTCGTCATCTGGTGGCATTTAACGCAACAGTTATTTTAATTGTAGCTGATAAATTCAAAGGGCGATAGACATGTTTAATATATATCAAATACGTGGAGATAATGTAAATGGACGATATAATCACTCTTTCCACGTTATTATTATTTTTTTTTTTTTTTGGTACTCAGGTGAATTAATGAATTTTATTGTCATAAATCCAATGAAAGAAGATATGTGAGTCATAAAAGTAAATATTTACTAAACTATTGGCAGCAGCAACATTAAGTATTTTGACTGTTGTTTTTAAAAAAAACAACCTAAATCTGAATAATAATACTATCGGGTTGTTTTTAAAAAACAACAACCCGATATTATTATTATTCAGATTTAGGCAAGCATAAGAAACGACCCTAACACCAATGAAATGTGATGTAGCTATGAAAGTCCATCTGTTTATGTGCAAGCTAAAATCTGACCTCAAGCTAGAAAGAAAAACTGAATTGCAAGAGTGTTAGTGAGGGGGATTGGCAACTTTTTGTCTAGGATATCTACAGGTTACACCCCATCATGTTATACATCATTTCAAAGCTCTGATCAACAGCAAGTAACCCCCTTTACAAGGGGGAGGGTCGGAAGTGACATTTTGCTACTTCTTACAGTCAGGAAAGATGCAAAGCATCAAAATGCATTTTTTGTAATGGCTTTTATCTCATTTATAATGAGGTTCTCATAATTTACACAGATTGCAACGAAATATCATTACATTTATGTAAAACATGATGAAATAATGTTCAGCAATAGTTTAGTGAAACATATTGTTGAGTAACAATGAAATTAACTGTTGTTACATCACTTCATGGGACACATACATGGCCCACTGGAAACAACATGCCCTGAAACGAACGGCTGCCACTGAGGTCATGTGACCAACTTAGTCCCAGCTCTTAGTCTCACTAACGTGTGTGCGTCATCTCAGCTATCAGTAATGTGCTGATGGGCTGATAGAATAGCGGAGGAATTTCATAAAACGTGAGCTGATGGAAACTTCGAAGATTGTGTTGCAATATGTATAAAATGAGCTAATATTTAGTTCACAAATTACTTTGAAAGTTTTACACAAAATGAAAGAAATGCTAATGTTTTAACGAAATTGACAAAGTATTTGAAAAGTTTTTGCTTAGAATTCCAGCTGATGGGAACTATGAAATTTGCTGCACAAAATAAATGAAATCTGCTCTTGTTTTGTTGACAAATTACTAAAAAAGTTGTGGCACAAAATGTGAATATTTTAACGTTTTTGATGGCATATGTCTGCATCGATTCCAAAATGGCGGCTTGTTTACAATTTTTGTTTCGCTCCTGGTAAACTTCCTGTTGAATTTTTGCGGACATTTTTTCAATTTCCTTCTATTTTTAATAAAGGACTTTGCTCTGCCGAAGTTCCTGTGTCAGTATTTTTGGTTTTGGCCTATACCTGTAATGTTAACATTACCGGTGTGCGGTGTCAGTGTGTTCCTTATTCATGGATTACTAAGGGAAGGAAACCTAGGTACTTTTTGTATTTCTTTTGCTTGACGTGAACATATTTTCAGAGTATTTTTTACTGTCGTTATTTTTTGGAAAGGTGGACTTTTGTCATTTGAAGTTATAGCACATAGTAAATCTACCACTAAGGAAAACAAAAGTAGTGCAAAAAATGTTTCCATAAGATGTATACATCTTATTGAAATGCTAAACCGTTAAACAACTGAGATAGCTTTACCAACAAAACATATGAGTAACAACTCCTTTTTTCAATGTATATATATATATAAATAACTAAACTTTGCACGTTATATTACTTAAGACAGAAAAGGAATCTAGTACGTATATAAGTAACCTGCAGGCAGAAGTAAATCATCCCTTTAAAAAAAAACAAAAAAAAACCCCGCTCCTTTTTCTTCTGTTGTAGGGGTAAATGAATGTTATATGTTACTACAAGAGTTGTTTTTTTATTTGGAAAGAAAATCACAATAATAAAATATAAACAACTTCACAGCAACTTACTAATGGACTTCACCTGCAGTTCAGAGCATGGAAGTTGAGTGAGACCTTCTTGGTCACATGACTAAATTGTTTCAGGGCCTCTTGTTTCCAGTGGACTATGATGGGATAGCATTCAAAAATCAAATTTCAACAATGGTTTTGACTACTTCCATTACCCAGTTTTGTTACATCAAAATGTTTTACTTTGGATTTTCTTAGCTACTGTCGGGAAAAGTTGCATAGCGTCAAACCACTGTTAGTATATAACTGTTGACATGTAGATGCCATACATTTTTGTTGTTTCCATATAGCTGTCCTTTAGAAAACTTGAAAATTATATTTCCCTGGAATGAGAATCAAACTAGGGTCTCCCGACTTACAACCAAGCATGCTACCATTACACCACCCAAGAAAAACGAAGTTCCAAGCAACTAATGCTAAACAGATGTAGCTTAAGAACCTGATCAACTTCCCAGATATGCGCAAGTCAAAGGAATTCTCGGCTCACTAAAGAATTGTTCAGATTCCTAAGCTACATCTGCTTAGCTTCAGTAGCTTGGAACTTCGTCATCCTGGGTGGGGTAATGGTAACATGCTCGAACATAAATCGCGATGTAGGTTCAACATTCCTGTTTCAGAGTAACGTAATTTTCAAGGTTTCTGAAGAATGGCTACATGGCAAATGCTGAAACATATGGTATCTGCATGCCAGTAATGATTGGTACTTACTTTCATGTATTTAAAAACAATTAAGCATGCAGGAGTGACATGGAGAAGACTGGTGCGAGACAGACCGTTGTGGAAGCAACTTGAGGAGACGTTCATCCAGCAGAGGATTGATAAATGGTTGACAATGATGATTATTTAAAAAGAATAAACTCTTCCTGGGATTGAGTTCACATCTGTTTCTATGACACCATTAATATAATAAATAACACTAATTCTCACTTCGCTGTTTCAATAACAAAGTGCAAAATGATTGAAAAATCAGAGCCACTCGTTTGGTATCATTCCATTGAGGTTCTATGGAAGGGTATTTCAAAGTTAAGGTGGTCAATGAAATGTTGGAACTTCTTTTATGGACACCACTTTTGTTTAATGATGAAGCAGAAAAATGGCATCCATAATGGAAATTCTGACATTTCACTGGCTACCTTAACTTTGGAGGACACTTCTACCGAACCTCTACAGACTGATACTAATCTGCCCATTTGTTAATCATTTAGCTACTGGGAAAGTAGTAAGTTTTCAAAATTACAGCTTTTGGCTGAACATTTTTTCTCTCACCCAAAACCTAATTCTTCATTTTGCATTCCAATAATGTAGTTTTTAAAGGAAAATGATGAATGCTACATAAAGGATCTATTAACAACTTACCATTGTCCCTCCTTTTTAAAGTTAAAAAAGGTCAAAGTTACCACATGAAAAATTCTTTATTAAATGTGTTTTTTTACGAAACGTACACAAGTTTTTTTGCAGAGTAAATACTTGTTAATTTATAAGTCTATTAGGTTTTGTGATGATGGTTGAAAAAAAAATAATCTTTCACAGCTTTCTGTGAGCTTATTTATTTACATTACTTTAATAGATCAAGGCTACATTTTTAAGAATATCACACAAGTTAAGGTCAATGTTATAACAATAATAATAATAATAATAAACAATAACAAAATAAAAAAAAAAACATAATGGTAAACTAAAAATATCATCATCATCATCATCATTGTCAACCAATATCAATCCACTGCTGGACGAAGGTCTCCTCAAGTTTACTCCACAACAGTCTGTCTTGTGCCAGTCTCCTCCATGTCACCCCTGCATACTTTCGAATTTCATCCACCCATCTCCCATGTGGTCTTCTTCTGGGTCTTTTCCTGTCCCTTGGAATCCAATCTAAAATTTCGGCTGTCCATCGATGATCTGTCCTTCTGGCAGTATGTCCAGCCCATTGCCATTTCAGGGATTTAACTCTGATCATGATGTCTTCCACTCTTGTCATTTTTCGGATCCACGAGTTCCTTTTCTTATCTCTCCTGGTTACACCAAGTATGCACCTCTCCATGCTTCTTTGAGTTGTCTGCAGCCTTTGTATGTCTCTTTTAGTTAAGGTCCACGTCTCTGCACCATACGTAAGCACTGGAAGGATGCATTGATCAAACACTTTTCTTTTAAGACATAATGGCATATTGTTCTTCAAAATTATGCTGTTTCTTCCAAAAGCTCTCCAGGCAAGTTTTGTACGCCGATTAATTTCTTCATCAAAGTGACCCTCACTTGATATCTGCTGTCCAAGATAAACGTACGTGTCTGTTATCTCCAGCTTTTCTCCATCAATCGATAAATCTTCATTTCTTGTAAAAGCATTGAACATCACTTTTGTCTTCTGAAAGTTCATTTTTAATCCCACTTCTTTACTCTTGTCAGCAAGTTCCTGGATCATACTCTGCAGCTCTGATGGGGTAGTTGCAAAAATGACTACGTCATCAGCAAAACGAAGGTGGGTTAGATAATCTCCATTAATCTTTATCCCCTTGTTTTCCCAGCTCAGCAACTGAAAAACACCCTCCAATGTGGCATTAAAGAGCTTCGGAGATATGGTGTCACCTTGTCTCACTCCCTTTCCAATTTTTACGTGTGTTGTATTTTCAAACAGCCGAATCTTTGCACTTGCATTTTCATAGATGTTATTAATAATATTGATGTATGCATCTTCAATACCGCAGGTTTTCAGAGCCATTGTAACTGCTGATGGTTTCACCGAATCAAAGGCTTTTTCATAATCGATAAAAGCCATGCACAATAGAAGTTCATATTCCCTCGCTCTTTCAATTAGTTTTCTCAGTACGTGGATATGATCTATTGTGCTGTAGCCACTCCTGAATCCAGCTTGTTCTCTCGGTTGAGCCATGTCCAGTGTTACCTTCAAGCGGTGTGAAAGAACTTTAGTGAAGATTTTATAAACTACTGATAGGAGGCTGATAGGTCTGTAGTTTCCGAGATCCTCAATGTCACCTTTCTTATGTAGCAGGATCATTGTAGCAGTGTTCCAATCCTCAGGAATCTTTCCTTCATTAAGGCATCGAGTGAAAATTTGGGCGAGTGCTGTTTCGATTTTTCCACTTGCTTCTTGTATGATGTCTACAGTAATTCCATCTTCTCCTGGAGCTTTTCCCCACTTCATGTTCTTGATTGCATGTGCAACTTCTGCTGGAAGGACTGGAGGAACTCTGGTACTGGTATCTTTCATGATGTCTGGAAAACCGTCTTGTCCTTAATTTTTGCACGCCAGTGTATGATCATAATAATCAGGAAATATTCAGTACTACAACAATCAGCACGTAACTGCAAAAATAAATAACACATACAAGAAAATCCCTGCAGAATCAGTCACAAAAAAAAAAAAAAAAAAAAAAAAAAGAAAGAAACTTCTCCAAGAAAGTTTCATATCAGTGTTAAAAATAAACAGAATTCCAATTTATTACAATAATACAAACTATTATTCAAAATGCATCCATGTCACACACTTTGAATTCTCCATTCCCACAATCCATAGCAACTTAAATGCCTTGATGCAAGTAATTTCTTTATTTTCATTTATAAACAGTACTAAGCAATCATAACAGAGTTCACATATTTTTTGTCATGTTTTTGTGAGAACTGAAAAAAAGTGAGAAAAAATTTAGTATTTCTTTCAATAGCATTTTTATGAGGATCGATACACTATTTCTATATAGTCAATAAAAATGACAAATTAGCCCAATATTATTATTACAAGCACCACCACCTTATAGTTATTATGAAAGGAAAAATAGGTCTATGATTCCATGAGAACCCACAGGTGATAAACCATACTGACATTGTTTGCTTACAGCAAGCAGAAAAAGAAAGAGAGAAATGCATGGGAAGCAATAACCATGTGTGTAAAGCAATGATACATTCATGTAGAGATGTGCAGCACTAAGCATTTGCAATGTAAATTTGTGGGTGTGCACTTAGAATTATATGAAACAACGATAATATACACATAAATACTGAGCTTTAAAAAGTAGCAATGAAAACAATTTTTCAAAAGACTAAACTTAAATATAGAATTGATGCGCTTACACCATGACATAGCTTGAACTCTTCTGTTCTCCCTCTTAAGGGTATCTTCCACCTGTGTCCTTTCATCTTCCAAAATTTCCCTGAAAAAATAAGAACTTTGGTGTAAGAAAGGGAAGACTGACTGATATTATGATGCCTCATCCTTAGCCATTTTAACAGATAAGACATGTTCATTAACTCTAACCATAATTAAGACTTGACTAAACACAGTATATGAACACTGTTGAATGTAAGATGTATGTGGAAAGTATGGTTTTCAATCAAGTGCATTCATAATGTCCCACTGCATGCTCATTGATGTAAATAAGAACTCTAAGCATACAGGTCAAAATATTTTTATTATTCAATATACACTCAGTAGACAAAACATTAGAAATAGGGATGATGTGCAGTTGACATGAGCATCTTCCACACAGAGTGGAACAGACCCAAACTGAATGCAGGCGATAAACAGCAGGGCCTTCCCAATGGTGTATTGCAATTGAGGAGCATGGGTAAATGTGGTGATCTGAGCAACTTTGATCGTGGACGCATTGTCGTCACAAAACAGATGGGTCATTCTATTGGCCAAGTTGTAAGAACCCTAGGATTTCCAATGGGCAACCATATCAAGGGCGTACTGTAAGTACACCATCGGTGGATGTACCAGCACCCAGAGAGCAAGAAGTTGGTCAACCCCATGCCACTGATGACTGGGGTCAATATAGATTATCCAGGCTTGTACAGACTAACCACTTAGCAACGGTGGTGCAAATCAAATCTATGTTAAATGTCGAAGGCCCAAACAGTGACAGTGAGTGAGCAGTATGACGCATGCAACATACCCTGGGCTACAGTAGCTGGTGCCCTATTCTCGTATCACAATTGACTGCTCATCCTCAGTAATTATGCCTCACTTGGTGCCAGGAACATCAAAACTGGACTTCAGCAGAGTGTCGCCGCATCACATGGTCAGATGAATCCCATTTTCACCTGCACTAAGCTGACAGGAGGGTGCAGCATTAACTGCACAAAACCATGGCCCCATCATGCCAGGTCAGCTCTATTCAAGGCTGTGGTGGTTCTGTGATGGTTTGGGGAACCTTCTCATGGGACACATTAGGGCCCTTAGTGTTTCTGGAGAGGTCCTTGACCACTGCATGCTACCAGCACGTGCTGGTTGATTGCCTACAGACATTCATAGCTTTCTTGCATCCCACGGTCAATGGTCCGAATTCGGACCAACAACTGGTGTGTAAGTAGTAATATATATAAAAAAAAAAAATCATTACAATCTAATTGAGAACCAAGAACTGGTTTTTGTAAGTAGAAAAATCCAAACTCACTAATTCCTGAGGTCAAATATATTCAAATCATCAGTAAACATGCCAATGCAAACAAAAATTATAGTAAAAATGTTAATACAAGCATAACAATAAGAAAAAAATGTAAAAGTATTCTTGTTCCTTGAAAAGCAGACTGGAGCTGCTCATCAATTCAAAGTCGAGAGCAGTCAGAAGGAGTTCAATGGAGCATGTGGAGAATGATGGTAAAACGATCACTTCCACAAATGATATTGACTCATTCACCTCTATCCAGTACCACCATTCAGCAATAAGGAAAGTGCTTAAATTCTATCTGTAAATTTCACATGAACCAGCACCACAAAATTGCAAGCAGAGAGTCAACAACTGCAGTTCACTGCAAAACCATCTATATAATGAGTCAGTTATGGACACTGAACTGTTATTTGGAACAAAAATATTACCACTTTATGCCAGCATTAACAGTAGACTACAGTTGACCAGAAAAATTCAGCTTCCCCACTGCAAGCCAGTTACGGTTTCCACCTATTGTAGGTATGTCATGTGTTTGGTGGGATTTCAAAGGAATTGTTCATTTTGAGTTACTACCACCTAATGAACATGCTGCTGCCAAAAACTACTGTCTTAATACTAACTAAATCACCTGAAGAGTGTTTTAAGATGTAACAGTCCCAGGTTGGTAAAATGAAGAAAAATCATCTTGCAAGGGAAGTAACATTCACTCGGTATGCAAGAAGAACTGTCTAAACAGGAAGAATGTAAAAACAAACAAACAAAAACATGGACTTTATCTGGAAACTAATGTCCCATCTACTGTGTTTTCCACCCCCACCCCACCCCACCCCACCCCACCCTGCTCCACAACATTTTCATTTATTCTAAATGCTGCAAAATCGTCTTGATAATGAAACTTTTCCACGGGAAGGGATGTTAGTTTTTGCTGGAAAAATGAGTTCAAATAAATCTTTTTGCTAAGGAGGCAAAATGTGATTAATCCCATGGGTGTGCATACTGCCAAGTAAAAATCATTTGTGTGTGTGTGGTTTGCCACAGCATCCCCTGTTTATCATTCAGGAACGGCAAGCACATATGAGATGACCTATTGGGTTGTCGGAAAAGTCATGACTTGTTTTAGCCATGTTTTGCAAAGGTCATTTATTGATAGAAAGAACAAAGATCAATCAATGATATAATGCCCGTTTTGTTCAATAACCTTTTGCCATCTTTCAGTGAGCTGCAGAATGCCTCGTTCATAGAAGGACCTGTCTTTCGTGACGAAAAACTGTACAAGGTGCTGATTTACAGCCTCATCTGAATTGAACGTTATACCACGCAAGGACTGTTGAAGAGAGTGAAACAAGTGGAATTCTTACAACGCAAGGTCAGGCGAGTATGCTGGGTATGACAACACATCCCACTCAAGCTCCAATAATATTTGGAGGGTGATCAAACTTGTGTGTGGTCTCGCGTTGTTGTGATGGAACACAACACCTTTACGATGAACGAGCTCTGGACGTTTCTGGATGATGGATTCTTTCAAACTGTCCAATTGCCGCAGTACACATTCAAATTGATTGTTTGGTTCTGTTGTAGGAGCACGAAAAACACGACACCTTTAAAATCCCACCACACCGAGACCAGAACCTTACGCTGATGAATGTCTGCTTTGGATGTCGTTTGAGGCGAAGCAGCACGTTGGGACCAAGACTGTTTGTGCAGCATATTGTTGTACACAATCCACTTTTCGTCACCAGTTATCAGTCACTTCAAAAAAGGATCGCTTTCCTCACGTTTAATGAGCATATCGCAGATGTTTATACGCGCCGTCAATGGAGCTTCTTTGAGTTCATGAGGAACCCACACATCGGGCTTGCTTACGTATCCCAGCTTCTTCAGGTGGTCGTGAACGCTTGAATGATGGATGTGCAATGTGTCTGCAATCTCTCATGTTGTGTAATGTGGGTTTGACTCAATCAATGCTTTGATTTGGTCATCATCAACCTCGGTTGGCCTCCCGGACCGAGGAGCATCATTGTGGTCAAAATCACCAGCACAGAATTTTGCGAACCACCGCTGGCACTGATGTTCTTATAGAGCATTATCACTGTACACTTTATGCAACTTTTCACAAGTTTGACGCGCGTTCTTCCCTTTACGGAAGTAAAACAGTAAAATATGACGAAAATGCAAAGTTTGGTCTTCCATCTTCAACTTGATGTCAAATCTCCACAAATCAACCAAATCGCTCACTATTCCTTTTAGAATGCAGCTAGAACTGGAACCTGTCGAATGCCATAGCGATAACAGAGCTGTGCATGTCTCTAGTACTTCCAAAACCACCATCGGGTGCCAAAATACGTAATGACTTTTTCGACAACCTAACACATGGAGCTTGATGTGAGTAAAAAACCAACAGAAACTATATATTATAAATTTCACTAAATTATGGGATTTACTCAGGAATAAAAGGATGTTACTTAAAGTTGAATTTTCAAGTAGCACCCCTACCTTCCTCACGACTACACTATGGTAGGTGTTGCCACTCGTGAGTTAAATTCCAACCTTTCAAATCATTAAATGTTGTATCTCATCTTGGAACACTATAGAAGTTCTGACACATCAACAGCACTTTTTCAGGAGAAAATTTTCAGGACTGGGAATAGAGAGAAGAAGAGGTACAACATTAAATGATTTGAAAGGTTGGAATTTAGCTCACGAGTGGCAACACCTACTGTCCTGAGAAAGGGTAGGGGTGCTACCCGAAAATTAGACTCTAAGTAATATTCTTTTATTCCTGAGTAAATCCAGTAATTTAGTGAAATTTGTAATATATCAAGTCTAGGAATAGCCATGACGTCAATTACCAACAGAAACTAGTTAAAGATTACAGACCATAACCTCACTAATAATTACATTTTGTTGAAAAAGAAGTATTGCAAATGAATAGTGTGACATTCAGCAGAATACAAACATAAAAATATAATTCAAGAAGTGCAGACAGTTTGCTTAATTATTTATATTACTACTAATTAAGTATAATCTACCTATTAATGTTTGTTCTTACTGATGATTAATCTTTTCTCTTAAAAAAACTTTTTTTTTTTTTTTTTTGTAAACCTGTTTATCTCAACATTTCCTGAAAAATTCACACAAATTAAAAGCTGAATTCCTCTCATAATTTTAGCACCTCCCTTAATATACTGCTGCAAATGAAATTTTCTGTCTGGTCTCCTCGCCAAACAGAACCTACAAATACTTCAGCTGATACATTAAGATACAACTAATGCCGGAATTCTTACTATAAAAGTTATTTCATGCTGTATAGCTCAAGCACAAATTATTCTCTGCTACCAAAAATGTAAATTTTAGAAATTACAAAATGGAAAGATTAAAAAATTAACTTGCCTTAGAACATGTTTGATTTCTTTGAAACTTGGCCTTTTTGATGGCTCATATGACCAGCACTGAGACATAAGGCTGTACAGTCGTGGTGGGCAGTTGTTTGGCAAAGGTAAGCGCTCACTGTTTTCAATTTTACCTATGACATCATTATTTCTCACACCCTGAAATGGCTTCACACCGAACATAAGGATTTCCCACATACACACACCTGAATTTGCAAAAATAGAAAAATTAAAATAATCCACAAGTTGGACAGCACAGAATAATTACTAATTACTCATATAACAAAACAACATTATAATTTACATACATACATACATACATACATACATACATACATACATACATGTATATCACTAAGCTATTCTCTGAGATTCAGAGGTTAGCTCCACAAAGAAATACAAACTACGATAAAATTTTTTAACTGATTACGTACTGTTGCAGCACCAAACTTCTCCATTTACAGCGATCTTGACACACAACTCGGGCTTCACTGAAATCCATAATAAGACCTTTACTCAAGACCTTCTATACTTCATACTCATAATCTTTTTCTCGTGCAGACACTCCTAAATCTGATCCTCCCACGACTTCCTTGGCCTTCCTCTACCTTTCCTTCCTGCCACTTGGGCTAAAAAAAGTTTCTTAGTAAGCATCTCATCACTCATTCTTTCAACATGGCCAAACCACTGAAGCATATTAGTCTCCACCTTGCTAACAACATTTTTCTTCACATCACACAACTGCAACACATCTTCATTCCTCACATGATCAGAATGTGTCTTACCACAAATCCCCCTGTAAATAACACATTTCTCCAGCACACAAACAACTCTTATGTTTCTTCTGTAGTACTCAGGTTTCACTGCCACACATCAGAGTAGGAATACTTATACTTTCATACACAGCTAAGTGGGACTCTCTTGAAAGCTCATCATTCCTGTGAAAATCTCCCAAAGCAGCCATGACTTTCAATGAAGAATTCACTCGCCTACTAATTTCACCATCCAATTTGTTCTCTCTGTCAAACATGCTTCTTAAATACACAAACTCATTCACCTGGTCAATCATTGTGCCATTTAGATTTATATTACATTCAGTACTAACATTTCCTCGCTCAAAAATTTGCTAGTTTAAAATAGATTTGAACTTGAATCTGAATGAATATAGTATTGTATTAGCATGCACTCTATAACAAACAATTATACTACAATACAAAAGTATTATGTACAGTTTTGGATGTAAACTGTTAACTTAAGCAGGAGTACTTTCTCGCAATATTTGGAGCATCATCAGACACTGTGATAACTTAGGTAGTGACCAGGTTTTTTAGAACAATAAAAATTGCACAGGCAAATATACCTAATCATACAGGCAGGAGCTTATGGAGATTCTGCACCATACAATACCACCATGGAATATATTTCAGAGATAAGTAGAGCTCCAGGAAGCAACCGACGAATGGTTTGAAAGAGTGACTAAGGTGGGGGTTTTTTTAACCAAAAGAGCTAACATAGATGAAGAAAAAAAAAAAAAAAGCAGGAAAGAAAAGTGGCAAGGGGTGTCTTTCACTTACTCTCATACCCAAAATCTAAATTTCATTTTTCATCTTAATAGGAATTTTTGCTATAGAGAAGTTAACAGAGACTACATAAAAAAAGTACTGATATAACGTTGCCAGCATACAACACGCTAGGATTACAACTTATTGAAATGACCTTTGTATGCTGCAATAAAAGATAATTTTTTTTTATCATATTGCATGATCTAAAATTGCTGGCATTAACATTTTCAGTTTTTATTCAAACACAAGGGTAACTGATTTATCTTTTCTACATTTTGAATTTTATTTTCCATTCAATATCACATGCAAAATAACAGTATATCCTTTCTTTACTAAAAGTTAGTAATGACTTTGGTATGGTAACACTGAATGATAAATCAAACTTTTGTTGTACATGGCATGTAATGCAAAATAAAGAAAATTAAAACTGTTCCACTATCAAAGTAAAAAACTAAAATCTTTTTTATGATCAGCTAAAAAGAAAAATTAACTACAACCAGGTAGTATTCAGTGTCAAAGAAACTTTTACTGTATCCAATACAAGGTCAGATAATTAGGACTGCCAATAATACCCAGCTTTCTTAGTTGATTTTTAAACGCAAAATTAAAGAAAATTACTGATATAGAAGTTTGTTTTTTGGACATTCTAAATACAAGATTGTTAAACTTTAAAGAATTAATTATTCCAAGATTAAGTTGTATCAGAATTTTGAGTATTATACAAAAAAAAATAAAAAAAAAAATACTTGATTACAACAATAATCTAGAAAGACAAAAACAAAACTGCATAATATTTTTGAACTGTTTTACATAAGTAACTTCTTTCAGTCTTGTGCATCAAAAATTTCCATTATTTCCCTCAGCTTACTGCAATTTTGCTTTATGAATATGATACAACTACTGGATTTTTCACCAATGAAAAACAGATTTTTTGCATATTTCACATGGAGTATTTATCTTTTATTTTTTATCTTTAACAATGTGGAAAAATAAGGGTGGGGGCAACACATGCTTAGCATGAAAACATTAATGAGTTTCAGATGATCAAGATAAACAAACCACAAAGCACATTTAAAATTATGACTGTCAGTAAGTACATACCAAACATCCAAACATCACTTGCTGTTGTAAACCTTCGAAAATTTATGGATTCTGGTGCCATCCACTTGATTGGTAGTTTCCCTTTGGAAGCCTTATAATACGACTGATCTTCCACCCAGCGAGAAAGACCGAAATCTCCCAACTTTACGCAGTCATGAGCAGACACCAGAACATTCCTGGCAGCTATATCCCTATTGAAGTAAACACAGAAAGTTTATTCTTACAGATAAACATGGCAATAACATAACAACAAAAAATGTTTTTAGGACTGAATGTGGGCAATAAGTTCTTTACATTATTGCACAGGTATCTCGATTAGGTGCACTAAATCACCCAGTCTCAGCAGCTCTTAATACTTGCTTCACTGCTTTCTCTCACTTAAAGAGTAATGGTAATAGATGTTCAATGAGAAATGATACCTATGCTTGGCAACAATAATGTCCACTGGCTTCCTCATGCTGAATGCACTGACTTTGAAACAATACTGCACTGCAGCATAGCTGATTGCATGGATTCTTCATATTCAAAATATGAAAGTTATAGGTTTCTTATAGTGTCCTGTGCCACACATGGTACTTATGCTGAGTGCTCACTGAATTATAACCACTCATATACAAAATGAGTTAAACCTCAATGAATGAAATACAAGACTACACCATTGTACAACACAAATTTGGAATCATAATATTTGCACACTTAAGTTATTAGACACCAGCAAAGTGCGCATATTTACGTGCAATTCATTAATGACATATCATTAAATAGCCAATCACTTACCCGAAAGCTCTTGGTCACTTTTTTTCCTTAACACTTCAAGCATGTCAATTATCATCATGTAATGTAGTTGGCCTTCAAAGGTTGAAAGACTCCTTGCTTATGAAAGACTCCTTGCTTTGCAAGTGCCAACCTCATTCAGCTCATCATACACAATCTGAGGATTGTGTGTGACGAGCTGAATAGAGGTTGGCACCTGCAGTAGGGTTAGTACGGGGGTTTGAAGCGGATGGAGCACTTTTTAGTCACAGTTGACAAAGGTTTAACTGCCTGGGAATGTAAATAGTGTAATTATGTACATAGTGTTTTTAACTGAATGTATGAATGAGTTGTATGGTGTGTATATTTGTGTGGTTTTCATGGAGATGACGAGCTATGTTTACGTCTCATACAGCCGAAGGAAACCTGCGTTTTTGTCCGGTGAATAAAATAGAAAATAAGAAAAAAAAAAAAAGAAAAAAAAAGGGAAAATACAATGTTTCATGCCCGGAAGAACGAATCTCATAAGCAAGGAGTCTTTCAACCTATGAAGGCCAACTACATTACATGATGATAATTGACGTGCTTGAAGTGTTAAGGAAAAAAGTGACCAAGAGCTTTCGGGTAAGTGATTGGCTATTTAATGATATGTCACAAATTTGGAAGATGTGAATGCATTTATTGGTGTAAATATGACATGGATGTTAAGTCAGATAATATCCAAAAAACTTGAAAATTTCGTCGTCCTGGAGTGAAAACAGAACCCGCATCTCCCGGATAATGCCTGAATATGCTAACCACTACACCACCCAGAATGACTAAGTTTCAAGTTTAAGATTAATTTGAATATAACCGTCACAGCATTCGCTAGTCGAAGCAACCACTAGTCGACGAAGCAGTGGTGTAGTGGTTAGCATACTCGGCCGCTATCTGGGAGAAACGGGTTCAATTCCCGCTCCAGGACGTGAAATTTTCAAGTTTTGGATATTATCTGACTTAACATATTTTCACTAATATTATGTCATATTTACACTAATAAACGGATTCACATCTTCTAAATTTGTATCGAACAATGGTGTAATTCCGTATTTCATTCCGTGATATTCTGCGCCTCCTGGCAGTCACGTGAATTAATTCTAACTTCCAGATTCGCTATACATGAGTGCTGATTGCTTCAATCAGAGAATCCTGTGATGGTTGTATTCAAATTAATTGGAAACTTGAAACTTAATCATTTTGGGTGGTGTATACTCGTGCACTATCCGGGAGACACGGGTTTGATTCCCGCTCCAGGACAACAAAATTTTCAAGTTTACGAATATAATCTGGCTTAACATCCATGCCATATTTACACCAATAAATGAATTTGCATTAATGGATTTGTATTTAGTTAAACCTGATACTGGTGCAACAAGGAGCAGGGCATGGAGGCTAAAGGGGTGTAAGTAAGAGGTTGGTAGTCCAATTGAGAGAGAATTTGCGGATGTTATGGATATAACCAAGAACTTACTAGAATTTATGAAAAGCCAAATTGCAGGTATACAAAGGTTGCTGCATTCATTTTACAAATGACAACACTTGTCGGTTGTTCACAGGCCCCCGTCACTGAAGAGTACCAGAAGTGGTGCCGAAACGGTAAAACAGTCAACAGGCAACACAACTATAAAGGCTGGTGAAAGATGGATTCCAGAAGTGAACAATGGGTGTGTCACCTTGTACAGTGCAATTGCTGCAACACAGTTTCACAGTTCATAGCCCAGTACAATTGGGAACAACCAGAAACATTATCCTGCATAGATATGCACTACAGGATTCATACGCATTTTCAGAAAATAAATTCCAGGACTTTTCCAGGAGCTCATTAAAAAAAATTCGAGGAGCTTAAATTTTTTGCTAGAATCACAGCGCTTCATTTTATATTTTGCAAATTGGAATAAAATTTACTACGCATTTAGAGTTCTTATGGCGTCCTAAAGGTTCCACTGCTATGGAGTGTTCTTGAGTGTATGTTTCCACATACAGGGTACATAGGGTATTTGAGGACATGTTATTTTTAACCTATTGTGTCCAACAAACTAAATTAACTGCCTTTTTTTTTTTGTTTCAGATACTCCATGGCAGATTATAAGCTGACCCAAGAAATGAAGAGGCATGCTGTTATTGTTGCCTTGTGTGCAAACCACAGCAATTTCAAGATTGCAACATTTTTAAATGTTGCCATGTCATTTGTTCGTAATGTTTGGAAGGAGTTGGAAGCCTCCAGTAGGACTGTTTCACCTGTATTGAAAGGTAAAAAGGATTCTCAGCATTCTAACACTATCAGGACACCACAGTTTATACAACGTGTTCAGAACATTATCGATGATAACCCCAGAAAGTCAATGAGGGCCACTGCTACAGATCTCCGAAAACTATGGAACTATCAGAACTGTGGTGCATGAGGACATTCGATATAAGTTGCATGCGATGAGGAGGGGTAAATTTATGTCTGCGAAGACATAGGTAAATCGCCTGATCCGAGCAAAGCAGTTACTCAAGAAGACTAAACACCATGAAGAACATGGTATTCCCTGGTTTTTCTCTGATGAGAAAAACTTTGACTAGGATTCAAAGTTTAACAGCAGAAATGACAGGTGGTTATGTTCAGATCCTTCTGATGTTCCCAGAGTTATGCGCACCAAGTTTCCTGCAACTGTGATGTTTTAGGAGTGGTGAGTAGCGAGGGACACGTCATGCCACTTCACTTCTTTTTGCAGGGTTGTAAAGTTAATGCTGCTGGCTACAGTTATCAATGGAGTACGCAATGGAAGGCCATACGTGTTTCGGCAGGAGTCTGTACCTGCTCACAAAGCTCAGAGGACCCAAGAATGAATGGTGGACAATCTTCACAATCATGTTACACCCAACATGTGGTCTCCAAACTCACCAGATTTCAATCCCCTGTACTACTACATGTGGGGCATTCAAAATAGTATGACTATACTAAAAATCCGAAAATTCTTGGCGTAGAATAGAAATAAAAATTTCCAAGCTTTCGCACATCAACCAGATGGCTTTCTCAAGGAAGGTAGACAGCTAACTGCAAACTAGCTGTCTATCTAGTTTGCAGTTAGCTGTCTACCTTCCTTGAGAAAGCCATCTGGTTGATGTGCGAACTTGGAAATTTTATTTCTATTCTACGCCAAGAATTTTCGGATTTTTAGTATAGTTATACTATTTTGAGTATAATTTGGTGTACAGTTCCTACTTTTTGAACATGTGGGGCATTGTTGAAAGGAAACTAATCAACATCCTCACAATACCAAAGATTCACTGAAGGCTGCCATTGTCCAGTAATGTCTGAAATGAATAAGGACTACGTGATTCGTGCATGTCAATGCTTCCGGCCACACATTGAAACAGTCAATGATGCTGAGGGTGGTTTCATAGAACAAACCTATAATACAGGTATGTATGTCAGAATATGTGTGTCAATTTTCATGCAAATATATTTGGTTTGGGATGCAAGGTCAGGTGATGCGCAACATATCGCCTCTCCTTGACAAATGTCAACCCCGCCTTCTCGTGGTGCATCCTGTTCCCACTAAAGGGGCTCTGACGCCCGCCAGTAGCTGTATAACTATAACATAGGGATCAGAGGAAATGCTATCCACACTCGCCAACCTGCTTGGCCAGCGTGGGGAGTTATGGCTAAACCCCTCTAAAATGACTCCACAACTTAAATCTTGGCCCTCAGTCTCCGGCAGCTGAAATGTACCTGGCCAAGGCAGCGGCTAGTGCGACATGAAGGCAGAGGGCGCTAAGAATCACCAGAGGACCGGACTAGGCTGTAACAAAATATTTGTCATTGAAGACTGCAGTGTGCTAAACAAGTTCAACACAGGTAGTGACCACAGATTGGTGAGATGTAAGATACCCCTCAACACTAAACTCGAACATGGCAAGCTCATAAGACAAACAAAATGTATTGACATAACCAACCTTAAAAAACACCATAATACCTTCAAGTTGAAACTTAAGAACAGATTATCTGCTTTAGAAGGACAAATATCGGAAGAAGTGGGTAATTCTGAAGTTAACAGAGAACTCACCAAGGCTCTTATGGAAACAGCAACAAAAATAGGTGGTACTAAGAACAAGTTACATATGAAGAAAATTTCAGAAAAAACAAAAATGTTGATGCAAAAGAGAAGGAGATGAGGACAAATAAAGACGTAACTTCCAACGTGGAATATATAGAGCTATGCAAGACAGTGAGAAAAGGTATCACTGAAGACAAGGAAATTCATTTGTGAACTAGTGAGGAAAGCAACTGAAAACAACCAGAGCCTGAAGAGAGCAAAAGGACATCTCAGTAAGGGAAGAAAACAGATTATGGCTCTGAGAAAAGAAGATGGTACTGTAACAAGAAATAGAAGCGAAATTTTGACAAGGGTGAAAAATTTCTATTCAAAACTATATGAAAGGGATGATACATCTATTCCAGACATTACGACAGGTACCAGTGCCAAAGTCCCTCCAATTCTCCCTGCAGAAGTTACATATGCAATCAAGAACACGAAACGGGGAAGAGCTCCAGGAGAAGATGGAATTACCGTGGACATTATACAAGAAGCAAGTGGGAAAAATTGAAACTACACTCACCCAAGTTTCCACCAGATGTCTTAATGAAGGGGAAGATTCCTGAGGATTGGAACAATGCTACAATGATCCTGCTACATAAAAAAGGTGACACTGAGGATCTCAGGAACTACAGGCCTATCAGCCTCCTTTCAGTGGTTTATAAAATCTTCACTTAAGTTCTTTCACATCGCTTGAAGGTAACACTAGACATGGCCCAACCAAGAGAACAAGCTGGATTCAGGAGTGGCTACAGCACTATAGATCATATCCATGTACTGAGAGAACTAATTGAAAGAACAAGAGAATATGAACTCCCAATATGCATGGCTTTTATTGGCTATGAAAAGGCCTTTGATTCTGTGAAACCATCAGCAGTAACAATGGCTTTGAAATCGGCAGTATTGAAGATGCATACATTAGCATTATTAATAACATCTATGAAAATGCAAGTGCAAAGGTTCGCATATTTGAGGATACAGCACAAATAAGAATTGGAAAGGGAGTGAGACAAGGTGACACCATATCCCCCAAGCTCTTCAACACCACATTGCAAAATGTCTTTCAATCATTCAACTGGGAAAACGAAGGGATAAGGATTAATGGAGATTACTTAACTCACCTTCGTTTTGCTGATGATGTAGTCATCTTTGCAACTATCCCTTCAGAGCTGCAGAGTATGATCCAAGAACTTGCTGACAAGAGTAAAGAAGTGGGATTGAAATGAACTTTTAGAAAACAAAAGTGATGTACAATGCTTTTACAAGGAACGAAGATTTGGCGATTGATGGAGAAAAACTTGAGACAACCGATTCTTACATTTATCTTGGGCTACAGATATTGAGTGAGGGTCACATTGATGAAGAAATTAATCGGCGTATAAAACTTGGATGGGGAGCTTTTGGAAGAAACAGTACAATTTTTAAGAGCAGTATGCCATTATGTCTCAGAAGAAAATTGTTTAATCAATGCATCCTGCCAGTGCTTACGTGTGGAGCAGAGACATGGACCTTAACTAAAAAAGACATACAAAGACTGCAGACAACTCAAGTTCGCATGGAGAGGTGCATGCTTGGTGTAACCAGGAAAGATAAGAAGAGGAACTTGTGGATAAGGAAAATGACAGGAGTGGATGACATTATGACCAGAGTGAAATCACTGAAATGGCAATGGGCTGGACATGTTGCCAGAAGAACGGACCACAGATGGACAACCAAAATTTTAGACTGGATTCCGAGGGACAGGAAAAGACTCAGAAGAAGACCCCATGAGAGATGGAAGGATGAAATTCGAAAGTATGCTGGAGTGACATGGAGGAGACAGGCCCAAGACAGACAATTGTGGAAGAAATTTGGGGAGACCTTCATCCAGCAGTGGATTGATAATGGTTGATGATGATGATGATATTTGGTTTATGGTCAGATATAGTTGTTCTGGTAAATAATCACACATGTCCTCAAATACCCTACGCACCCTATAAAAATCGCTCATTACAAAACTTATATGAAGCAATCTGGAACTTAGAACAATGATAAACAATACAAAACAATTTTGCATTAGCACTGAAGATTCCCTTTCCTTAGTCATCTATTCCCACACACACTGATGGCAGGGAGGCCAGATATAAAATCAATCTCCTTCAGTAAGGCAAGTGATTGCTTGAAGGAATGGCCATCCTGGACTTGCGGGGAGGTTTCCATACACTGTTGTGACCCCCAACTGCACAAAACTTCTACAACACAAACCAAGGTTGCTGGATATATGTATACATGCAACCTCTAAAAAGTAGCTTTCTGCAATGAAAAAAAAAATATTCCGTAATTTTCCGTAATCTAGTCCACATTGGCAAACTCAGGTAGCAACAAATTCCAGTATGTGGCAACAGCTATTTAAAAAAAAATTAATTTAATTAACAATTCTTTGCTAGTGGAAAAATTTAAAAGTACTCTCTACTGGGGAAAAAAAATACGGAAGATTACTTCCAGGCATGGAGAAAAATCATTCCTTGGAATGTTGATGCTTCTTTGGTTCCATGTGCGTTTGGCAATCATCCCACCCACCAGTGGAGCACTTCGGATTTCTTTATGGGGGTCGCTCAAAATACTCAAGATGCAAATGAAAATTCCCTGGAGTAAGCATCTCTCAAAGTATTGAGAAGCGATAATAATATCTCCACCCAATATGCTTCCAATTATTTGCAAATCCTGTATATTTGAAAACATATACATGGACAACCCCACTGAGTGCGCCACTGCAGTTCACCACGTGCAATACTAAAATTGCACCTACAAATACTGCAAAACACATGGTTCACATAAACTTGTGACTTTTAAAAACAAGTTAGTTAAATCGTGCAATGCATTGATTATGATACGCTTTCCAACATACCAGAAATCATTACTCAAGTTATGACAATAACGGCTGTGGAATATATCTGGCTCCTGTGTCCTGACCTTTGACCCCATTTTGATTATATTCAACAGAACCGGTTCAGTATACCTCCGGAACAACATACTAAAGTTTTGTCACAATAGAAGCATTTTTATGGAAGTTATAACGCATAAGGGCGATGGAATGGATCCTGCTCCTATGTCCTGATCTTTGACTCCATCTCGTCCATTTTCAATAGGGTTCGTCTCCAAGTGGTCCCTTACCACATACTAAAATTTCATCGTAATCGAACCATTTTTATGCAAGTTACGCCGCATAAAGGCAATGGAATGCATCCCACTCCTATGACCTGACCTTTGATCCCACTTCACCCATTTTCAATAGGGTTTGTCCCCAGGTGGTCCCCTACCACATACTAAAATTTCATTGAAATCGAACCATATTTACGCAAGTTATGACGCATAAGGGCAATGGAATGCATCCCGCTCCTATGTCGTGACCTTTGACCGCACTTTACCCATTTTCAACAGGGTTCGTCCCCAGGTGGTCCCCTGCCACATACTAAAATTTCATTGAAATCGAACCATATTTACGCAAGTTATGACGCATAAGGGCTATGGAATGGATTCCGCTCCTATGTCGTGACCGTTGACCCCATTTGTCCCATTTTCAATAGGGTTTGTCCCAAGGTGGTCCCCTACCACATACTAAAATTTCATCGAAATCGAACCATTTTTACGCGAGTTTTCGTGCAGACAGATGGACAGACGGACAACGCTGGAACATATACGCTTCTTCAACCTACGGTTGGAAAGCGTAAACAAGGAACCAGTCTCTGTGGCACACTTCTAGAAAACACTTTCTTTTTAGATGAAGGTTAGCCAGAAGATCACTTCATTCTAAATAAATTATTAAATAATAATAATAATAGAAAAAACCCTTCGTGAGTGCACAACTGATTGCCATGCTTTTCTGTCCCACAGCAGCACATGCTCCAGGAGCAGTGTCCATAAAGCACAGCTGTTCTGTGTAGCTAGCTGCACATGGCACAGAGAACATCGTGGGAGGGGTAAGAAAAGAAATGCTGGAGCAGCGTCCATAGTTGCTGGCGATACAGAGACATTGTGTGTGTGTGTAGGGTAGGGTGGGGGTAAGAAGGGGGCAAAAGGCCGAGCCAGCAACAAGTGCCTGGCGGTTGCTATTATTCCCTGTTTTTGGATTTCCTTTTGTAGACAGATAGCATGGGATTACCAATTAAAATACAGAAACCTGTATTACACATAAAACACAGCTTTAAATTTTTTTCTCCCATAAAAACTTGAACAAACAAAAAAAATTATCAAATGGTGATTTTCCATTTTTTTTAGTTGATGAAAAAATTGCTTTCTATGTCAGAAAAATCAAGTGGTGATTTTCCATAATTTTATCAGTATTTCCGTATTTCCATAACAGAAACCAAAAATCCATAAAATTACGGAAAATCCGTACCAGTTGGCATCTATGTATATGGCACTCAAACCTCTTGCACTGCAGCATCACATGAGATGAAAGAGATGACACAACATATCCACACTCCGTGGAAGGAAGCAGTGTCATAGCATGCAAATGCCGCAGGAGCTAGAACAAAGTGCCGCAATTAATCCAAGCATTTTGACTAATTTTTTTTTTCATTGCAAGAAAAAAATTCCAAAACTTTACATAAAAATATAAAACAATCAAGGACTTTGCAGGTCCAGAAAAAAGGGAATCAAATTCCAGGACTATTCCAGGAACCATGTGAACCCTGTATGCATAGTATGCTGGGATGAATGCCCTTCAAGAGTAGACGCCTTATACACAACAATCTTCTAACAGTAGTCCATACACATAAATGACTCTCCTGGTGCAAACAACATGCAGACTGAATGATAGAAGTTTGGAAGAAGGCGTGCTCATCCAGTGAATCACAATATGTGTACTCAATTCTGTCAAAGGTCAAGTCTTATGAGCTATGGACCTCTCATACATGGCACTGACTATCCAGATCAGTGGGGGCTGAATGATAAGGTGTATGTTTAGCTAGCATAAACAAGGACCTCTGGTGCAAGTGGGCCAACATTTGGATGCCAGATACTACTAGGGACTGCTTGCAAGCCTGGCACACCCCATGATGTTGTACCTCCACTCAAAGGGGGATGGGTTCTTCCATAACACCCCATGTTGCCAGGGGCCACATATGGCAGAAATGGTTTGAGGAACATAATGTTGATATGAGATTCTTGAATGGCTTACATTGCCTTGGAATGGGAATCGAACCTACATCTCCTGATTTACATTTAAGTATGTACCATTACACAACCCAGAACAACAGAACAACAAAGCTCTAAGCACCAGAAACTAAGCAAATGTAGTTTACAAATCTGAACAACTTCATGCTCAAAAGTAAATTGAGAGATACAGGTTTGATTCCCATTTCAGGGCAATGTAATTTTGAAGTTTCCTGAAGGATGGTCACATGGGAAACAGTAGATAATATGACCCCTTAGTGCCAACAATGATATTTCTACATGCCATTCATACAATTATGAAGAATTATTTCTTTATCAGACTAACTTCTCATTGACATTGTTGCAAATGTGACAATTCCTTTTTCTTTTTCAAAGGGCAAAAACAAGGGCAACATTTCAGAACTCATTTTTAAATGCTTTACTAGCATTTCTGTAATAAATGTTTTGTTGCAAAGTCAAACTTGCAGCTGTTAACAAGATAATTTTTCTTCATTGTCACCAGTCTCTTTGAGACATGAGAAAGGATCCATTCATTCAAGTTTGTTATTGTTTATGTAAAACCATTAAAGCATTTGGAGTCATGAAGCTGAGAACTGGTCACATGACCAATGGCAGATGCAGGTGAGAAAAGCAGCAGGCTATTGATGACACTTTGGGTTTTGTGACAGCTGAAAAAAGGACAGTATGTTCTGGGATTGAGATATATGTATTAAACTGCATGTGCATTAAAAATGGATACACACTGCATAGTTTAAAAAGGTAAGCTGCTATTCTATGTCAAAAACAACTGTGGTGTAGTCAAGTCAAAACCGGCTTTAGTGACATTAAATGCTTGCTGTGGAAAGTAAACTATTGCCTTACCAATCAGAGAAGCTATTTTTAACAACCACCATGAACAACTCTAAAGGTTATAAGTAATCACCTGTTTGCAATTTAAGGCCACTGGTTCCAGGCAAGGGAGACAAGACAGTGCCATAAGACAAGTACAACAGCCTTGCCTCATCTTGGACACAAACCTGGACTTTCCAGTATTTCACGGTTCAGTAGTGATGTTCTGTCACCCACTGCAGTCTTATAAAGATCACACTTACAGAAAGCCCAAACTACAGTTGTGGAAATTGAACACACCATTTTTCTTGCACAAAATATATCTACCCATGATCAAACTTTCTGAGGTTGCCATGTTTACCCATAATTAGAATCATATATAGGTTACACTGCAGCATGCTGCAATATTTCATAGGATTTCCACCCACAGTGAGGGTTTAGATGCAACTACCAGTTTTCTAAGGGGACTTTTGCGCTGCATGTAAGAACCAAAAGTTACATTAAACTGAACCTAGAGGCTCAGATATGATAGGGGTAGATAAATCAGACAAGTAGGAGTGCCAAATGATAAGTGTGAATTGACACAGTGATGAGTCCCAGACTATGGTGATCCAGGAAATTCACCTGGAGATAGAATGCGGGCAGGGGGGGAAAGAACAGATGACCTTATTTATAATGGGAGGTCCAATACTCTAGGTCCGGCAACTTAACCTGCACATCTGAAGCATGGAAACTATTCAGTGGTGCAGAGTAAAACAACCTACCTGGGATCAATCCAATAACCATCTGGTCTGAGGGCAGTTGCTCTAACCATTAGGCCACTTATGGCACCCTGCTATACTGCAGGTTCATATCTGACCTATTCATAGCCTTCGGGGGGGGGGGGGAGATTGTGAATGGTAATATCATTGTGATAGGGTAGAACAGGCTTGTGGATGGATGGATGGAACATGTATAATAAATTACATTTTCAGCGTATATACACTGATAAGCCATTACATTATCATAGTTCCCACTCTTTTCCCACCAAAAAAATCAAGGACTTTTCAAGGACTCGTAAAAATTTTCAAGACTATATTCATGCCCAAGAAGAACTTTCATGAAACGCTAAAATAAGTTGTAACAAACAGTCAAAAAGTTCAATTAAAATTATAGTTATATCTAAACATAGGGAGATACTTTGGTGAGGTATTATTGTTCCACAAGATAAAATCCCTGGGCTACAAAATTACAGTTATATCTAAATATAGGCAGATACTTTGGTGAGGTATTATTGTTCCACAAGATAAAATCCCTGGGCTACAAGCATTCAGCAGATCGCAAACCCGGTTTGAGACACTTACACCCGCTCACATTCGCTTGTTGTAATTCAGAATTCTCCTCGCGTTCGCTTATCGTACATCAGAATCACAACCACGTGAAAACTGGAAATGTGACAGCTATGCGCTCCTGATTCCAAGAGAACGTTCTATAATACAGCGCAGCCACCTGTGACATTTTGGTGATAGATTCTCTTCAATAAACTGCGGCTATTCTGAAATTAGGTGAAGAAAAAAAAAAATTAGGTACTTTTCAAGGACTCTTACAAAATTCAAGGACTTTTAAGGGCCCTTGAAAAGGAAAATTAAATTCAAGGACCGTGGAAAACCTGCATTATGGTCACCCCCAGCCTAGAGAAATGAGCAAGCCTGGAGACCAAATGGTGATGCAGGTGAAGTTCACAGAGCAGTATATATACATTCTGAGGACCAGCTTTTGGTTTGTAGTGTTCAGAGTCAGAGTGGGAAAAGCTGCCAATTTATTGAAGTTTGATAATGGACAAATTGTGATGGCACGGTGCTTCGGAATTATGATCTTGGAAAAGGTACAGCTGGTGAGTTGTTCACGTGCCGCTGTAGTGAGTATGTATCAAAAGTGGCACACAGATGGCCAAATGACGAACCGTCGTCCACAGCTCATTGATGCCAGAGGGGAGCGGAGACTGTCACACATTGTTCACAGCACGACAAATCACTCGCAGCTACAACAGAGGTGATCAGAACAAAAATGTCACAGCACACAGTTCATCGCAGTCTTCTGCTCATGGGTCTGCGTAGCCGAAGACCCAGCCAGGTCCCCATGCTCACTGCACGTCATCGTCAACAATGCATGAAATGGGTCCAAGATCGAGATTGGACCATGGATGATTGGAAGAAAGTGGCCTGGTCTGACAAATCAAGATTCCTGGTTCATCACGTAGATGGCCGAGCGCGGATACGCCAATTACCAATGGAGGACATGGCACCTGGATGCACTGTTCGGCAGAAACAGGCACAGCGGCAGCGGAGTTATGCTGTGGGCAATGTTTTCTTGGGACACTTTAGGCCCCATTATCCCAATAGCACAATCCCTGACAGCTGTCAGGTATCTGAACATTATTGTGGACCAAGTTCACCCATTCATGGCAACTGTGTTCCCTGCTGGTGATGGCCATTACCAACAGGATAATACGCCATGCCACACTGCCAGAATCGTCAAGGAGTGGTTCAAGGAACATGCTGGTGATTTTCTGTTAATGCCCTGGCCCCCAAATTCACCTGACATGAACCCAATCGAACATTTGTGGTTTGACTTGAAAAGTGGGTCGGCTAAATCACCACCACCCGGAAATGTACGAGAACTGGAGGACCTGCTGTTGACATCATGTATCAGATACCCAGGATACCTATCGTCTCCTCATCAAATCGATGCCTCTCCGAGTGGCCGCTGTATTGCGAGCTAAAGGGGGTCCTACAGCTTATTAGGTGGGTGGTCATAATTTAATGGCTCATCGGTGTATATTTACAACACATATATAAATAATAAATTTCACTAAATTATGAGATTTACTCAGGAATAAAAGGATATTACTTACAGTTGAATTTCCGGATAGCACCCCTACTCAGGACTACACTATAGTAGGTGTTGCCATTCATGAGCTACATTACGAAAATTCGACTGTAAGTAATATCCTTTATTCCTGAGTAAATCCTACAATTTAGTGAAATTTATAATATATCATGTCTAAAAATAGCCATGACATCAATTATTACAAACATGTATAAAGAAATTAATATTACCATGGGTTACCGCAGCTGCACAAAATTTACCTGTGGACGAATTTTCTGCATTCCAGGTAAGACAGTGCTGTACTCAGTTGATAAGCATATAAAATTAATGTAGCAAGCTCAAGATGATGTTGATTGTTTTGAAGGTAGGCTCTCATCTATATTGTGAAGGGAAAATATATGGCTCTAATTCATTCTATTTAGCATAATAAAAATACTATAGAACATACAAAAAAAAATATTGAATAATGCAAGAATTGTAAATTACAGATAAAAATGTACACTGTGTAATATTTTCTATGACATTAAATCTTATCATTGTATTTTTTTTTCAGTAAAATATTTCTGCAATTTCACGAGACATATTTCGTAATATTAAGGACTCAAAACTATTCATAGATTCCACAGATAAAGCACACAAAACACAAGCTCTTTTCCCATAATCTTGCAGTAATCTGTCAGTATGAGAGAGAATTCTTCCTCAGCTTCTAAAAATCTTACTTAGTTGCTCTTTTAACAGTACACCATTATGAAATTCTCAGTGATACTTCTTACGATTTCATGAGACTCCACAAAAGTAAAATAATGGCTTTTGTGGAAGATGAGATGGGGTTCAGTGGGGAAGTGGGTTATATTTTTTTTATAAATGATGAACTAAAAATGATAGAGAAAGCAGAAAATGTAGAAAGTGTGCATATCTCAATGAATGAAGAGAACACTGGAGTTGGCACAGTAGCAGAGATTTCATAAAAAATAAACACACATTATGCAAAATATGATAATTTTGGAAAGAAATAAAAAAGGTGAGAAATGAAGTGCTGCAGAGAGAGGAACCCACATTGATTCACATGATTCTTTCCTAAAATCGTGTCAGAGTGAACAAACTGCTAGTGTTACTCGCGGAAAAGTAAAAATTCATGTGAAGCATTAAAGGCTTGCAGAGCATGTAAATCAATGAGACTTTTGACCAAAAATTGGCTGGTTGTTAAGATTTTGTAGAATGCATTGCCTAACAAACAGTAAAACCTACGGAAGGCACGAAATGTTTGTAGAGCCATTCTGTATGATGCCTAAAGCCATTATGGAAAAGAAACACCTCAAGAAATCACACAGTAATAATGTTGACTAAATGGGCCTCTTCTGGTGTTTTTAACCTGAGAACCCTACAATGATTGAAATTGACAGTTGAGTAACCCTGATACTAAAGGTGCAACGAGTTTCTTTAAAAGAGTAAAGAATATCTTTTCAGTTAGAGAAAAAAAATTAGAAAAAAATTATGATAAGAAAAATTATGTTTATAAATAAATATAAAGTGCAGCCCTATTTCTATCTTTTCAGTGTAAATGAAATGCTATAAAACTTTTTTATCTTTTGAATTACCTTCTGGTGATCCAACTGTGTTATGACTTACCTCATCTTTGCATGAGGTGATGGGTGATATGTACACCTTCTCTGACTGGTTCATTATTTTGAGTGGGGTGATAGTAGTTTTTACTTATATGGCTAGAATGACCTCAAATGAAAAGTTTGAGATGAAGTGGGTAGCAATGATTATAATTTTTGATGTAAGTGTGTTGTGTTGGTTTTAAGAGAGAGAGATTGAATTATACATTTAGTTCTTTGATTTTGTTGGAAAATAGACATTTAGTGATGAATTTATTGATACTAGTATTTTCACTTAGAGTTATAGTGATAGCAGTTTAAGTAAGAACTGGTGGGTGGGACCCTATTATGAAGAAAAAGATGAACAAGAAATGAATTTGCACATCTATTGTAGCAAAAATGTTGATGACAGCCACTGTTTACAACACACTATTGCTTGGAAGTCTACCCAGCCAAGAGTAATTGCAGGTAAATTTCATAAATTGCAAATGCATGACCACAATGATAATGCTTGGTTTATGTCAGCAATTTGCACGGGCTGATTTCACAAGAATAATATGCATAAAATGGTGAAATTCCTGGTTCAGGATAAGAACATGTTCCTTAAAGATGTGCAGGCAATCATCCCTTTAGAAAATGATCCACATCATCCACCTAATGTGGCAAAATCAGGCCTTTCTTTCAGCCTGCTAATGCAACATTTATGCTACACTGGATATAGAATATAGAAACTTTTGTCTTCATAAATAGGATGTATTTGAAGAAATCCATGTTGGAGACTACAGTGGTACTAGAAGACAATGATAATTGATGACACTATAATGTAAAAAACACTGGCAATGCTAAAACCTTATTATATAAACATACATGAGACTGACAATAAAAAATAAAAGAAAATGAACTTTTTAACCGGGTAAAAAATCAGAACAAACCGGGAAACAGTGTGAATAAAATGCAGCACAAGCAAGACAGAATTCGTGTTAATTTATGTAAATATTAAATTGGAGCATATCACTCTATTCAAAATACAGAATTACTATATATATATAGAGAGAGAGAGAGTGAGAACATTGTGGGGAGAAAAATAATGATTGCAAGTGAAATCTTTGCCCGTCTGACTTCCGTTTTTGGAAATTTTCCCTCCATTTTCAAGCTGAAATACAAATATTTATGCAATAAAATGATATTTAAAAACAATACTGAGCAGTAGAATATCATGAGAGACAAAAAATATGATTACAGGGGAAATCTTTACTCCATCTAAATTCCCAAACTGAAAAGTAACTCCATCCTCTGACGGAACCCCCCCCCCCCTTCTGAAAATTATGTTTAGTTATGCACCAATCTCGAGAACTACACAAATGGAAGAATTTTATGCCAGAAGATGACAGGAAAGTTTTTGTGCCATCTAACCACTGTTTTCAGAAAATTTTCCTCCGTTTTCAAGCTGAAATACAAATATTTGTGGAATAAAATTATAATTAACAACAAAATTGGGAAGAAGAACATTGCAAGAAAAGGAAATTATGATTACAGGAAAGACCTTCACTCCGTTTAACTCGTTTTAGAAAGTTTTGAAAGATGAAATATTGTCCCTGACGGGAAATGAACAACAAACTCCTCCTCCAACTAATCCCCTCAAAATTTTCTTTTCAGTTTTGCATCGATCTCAAGAATCACCGAAATGAAGACGGAAAAAAAAAAAAAGCTAAATTTCACGAATTCGCAGGAGATTCTCATGTATGTAACAAAGAGAAATAAAAATCATGAATGAATTACACGCAAAACATCACTGAAGCAAAATACGAAAGAAAAGAGAAAAGAAAACAACGATAAATGAAACATACCTCTCCATGTTTAGCTAATTCCATGACAATGTATATTGGTGATTCTGAGCATATTCCTATCAGCCTAATGATGTGAGGGTGATCAAACTGTTGCATGATATCTGAAAATAGTACAAAGGCACATTTATTTATTCACATGCACATGTCTGTGGAATAAATACACTCAAATATTTAAACATGTCAAAAAATATAAATTCTTCTCATTTCTCTCATAAAGTTAAAAAACAAACAAACTTATTCTCATTTTTATATGTGCCACAGTCCCAAATATTAACAGATATGATTTTGTTAGTTTACTACAATATATGCCCATATTCATAATGATGCTAAAATGTATACCAATCGTCTCACTGCAAAGTCTATTAATTTTGACAGCAGCTATTTTATTAATTACATGTGAAGGTATGAATTTTTGTTGCAATGTACCTCACTGAGGTCATGCACATCTGACCGATAACAAAAAGATTTTGTAAATTTGTTGTTGCAAACTTTAGAAAGTATTTGATGCAAACTGACACCCACAAAGTTGTTTTTTCACTTCAGGAATAGGTGGAATCCCACGGCACCAGGTCCAGTGAATTAGGAGGGGGAACCATAATTTTGATGCTTAGATCTTGGATTACTTGTTGGGTAAGCAAAACTCAATGTGTAGGGGCATTATCTTGATGCAAAATCCAACCAGTTTGTGCATACCCTGTAAATTTTGGGGAAGTCATTTTCTTTAGAGGATCTTGAGAACTTCAGAATAATAGGCACAGGTAACAGTTTTCCATTGTGGAACAACATGGCCATACACAATTCCCTTTTTATCAAAGAAAAGCTGGTGCATGGCCTTCCCTGCCCTTGTTTGAACCTTTGCTTTCTTGGATCAGGGGCTCTGTTGGTGTTTCTATTGGTTGCTATATTGCTTTGTTTCTGGATTGAAATGGTGAAAAAATGTTTCATCACATGTGATGACTCAATCCAAAAAGTGTGGCTCGCATTGTAGCCAGCACTTTCATTGGCGACAAGTGATAACACGATTTGTCTTGTGCTCATCTGTGAGCAAGTAGCGAATCCACATTGCACCAACTGTTTGGTACCCCAACTGGTTTCTCACAGTGTCATCAATGGAACCAATGGACATCTGCATTACATTAGCAACTTCCTCAATGGTTATACAGCGGTCTTCACGCAGGAGTGCCTCAATGGTATTGACATTAACCTCTGAAGTCAAAGGCTTACTGGAGCATGACACATCTTCCAGACCCTCTTCACTATTCGCAAATTTCTTGTACCACTCAAACTGTAGCACAAGACAAAGCGTCTTCCTTATAGGATGTTTTAATCATTCCGTACATTTCTGTAGCAGTTTTATTCAAACACACGCAAAAATTTTACAGCTGTTCTTTGCTCCAGTTTTAAATCCATACTGGGTTACAGAAACACATCTGAACTCTACGCTGTCTACTACAAGAATCAATTTGTGGAGCACTGTAATGACACATCATCACATGACTTAGCTTGCAGGAGTTCTGACACAGGAAGCTGCACTTTTGTACATGGGTTTGTTTTGGCGCTATGACGTCAGTCTCGTTACTTTTTCAACAACCTATGTAGATTTGTTTCCTGGTGCATGACATTCAATACAACCCCTAAGCAATACATGCATATATAAGCACCCCATGAGAAGTCAATGCCGTAGCCACAAACATCTCTGATGCTTAACACTGCATGTGTGCCTGTCTCTTGGATAGCACCGCAGAACTTCAGAGTGAATCACTACTGTCAATTATTGCCACAGAATACATAACACTACTGGCGATAGCACCAAAAATTGTTATTGGCACCTTCATTATTTTGATTTTGCAGCAAGTTATCTAACAAAGAAGATGCAAAAAAAAAAATATTTATATACTGTACCGTATTTTCCGGCTAATAATCCGCGGATTATTTGTTCCTAAAAGTTTAAATTCTATTCTAGCCACTGCGGATCATACGACGGTGCGGATAACCCCCCCCCCAAACTCACAGCCAACATATCACCCCCTTGACTGACAAAAACGTCTGTGTGTATATGTGTGTAGACATTTCCTCTCAGCGGATTGCTGCTTTGTAAAAGTTACAGGAGAAAACATTGCCTGCAGCAAAGTGCCTTGAACAAGAAAGTGCCATGTCCATTCCATGCCACTGATCCCTGACCTTCATAACATACCCCCCCCCCCCCACACACACACACACACTCTCTTCCCGAGGTTCCAACCCCACTCCCACTTTGCTCTACTTCAAAGAGAATGCCTCTGACACTACATTCCCAAGACTGAAGAGAACTTTGACAACATCACAATTTTTTTACGACCTGAAATCCAGTGTTTCAGTTGTTGATGTAAGTTAAGCATTACTCAGAGTTACAGCACGATTGCCACATAAATTAAAAATATATATCACAACCATTTGAAAGTTGCAAGGTATTGTAACAGTAATTTTTTTAAATTTTCAAATAATTTCAACAATTTTATATTTTGTTAAACTCATTAAATGGAAAGAAAGTATACATATACAGTAAAACCTTGAAAATGTGGCACGGACGGGACTGGACGAGTGCCGGATTTATGAAGCTATCCAAAAATTGCATAGCGGGAGTTACGTAAAGCATGTACTTACACGTAACAGGTCACTGTAACAAAAATGTGCAAGTCTACGCCTTATAAATATGCCGGGATCGTGCTGCCGATCAGATTCTTTGCAATTTGCAAAAAAAAAAAAAATTTGGGCAAAAATATTGGCAATTACCTTTTTGTATTATTTATTACAAAACTCTGTTGTGGATTATGCATCTGTTTTTTAACCTTTACTATGAATTTTGTCTGTGGATTATACGCAAGTGGGGATTATATGCCGACTTTTTTCTCTCGTGCTGAATTTTACCGTCTGCGGATTATATGCTGAAAAATATGACACTTCTTGCTTTATTAAAATGCTTCATAACAGAAACTCAAATTTTGAAAAATAACATTTTCATAATACAATTTGAAAACTCTGGTGCCAGGTGAAAATTTTCAGGTACCAAGGTGACTGGGTGCCTTGGATTTGCTACTCCTGCTCAAGACTACTGTCTGTGGGTTCGGTCCAAAATTTGGAAGTTACAGTTTCTTGGATACCTCTTCATTTAAGAGATAAGGATTTGCATTCTGGTTCACAGAGATGACTCCTCAGGTACCATCATCTGCAGTAATGCTTTCAAAAAGTCTGCCTTATATTTGACTTGAAATGACTGGAAAAAGTGTCTAATAATAAATTCATCAGAAATTTTGGCTCCTATTTTTCTACTCACATACACAAAGGTAATTATTATGCACAAAGATGTTCACAGGTGTTGACTCTGTGTTCAGTAAATGAACTGAGAGCCTCAATTCATTCATACATAGAATGCTTGTAAATGCAAACTGTTTCATCGCTTCAATAAGCTTGTAAGTAGAGGGTCATATGAATAATCCTCCACAAAAACTTTACATGACAGGTTGATAATATGACATCTAATATCTGTGTAATGTCAGGAAAAAATTCAATAACATTAAATATATTCAATATATGAATCATGGTTATATATCATCAAAAATGCACAGAAAACATGCAGATCATTAGAATAAATCTACACTTACAAGCTTCTTCTAAAAACTTCTCTCCAATAGATTCTTCACTTTCAACTTTGCATGTTTTGATTGCTACAGGAATAGATTTCCCATCCTACCAAAGAATGGTTAACAAATTAATAAATAAATACCAAAGGAAAAAAATAATAATTAAACAATACATGTTCAGCATCTATTTTTTCTCCACATGTCCATAATTTGAACAGTCAGTACTGATTTGTTTGTAGTTCAAAAATGCATTAGAACATAAGAAACCACTTTCAATACAAAACTGAATTTATCCACAACAAAGGTTAAGCTACAGTCGTTATTTTTGCGAAATGTGATTAATTAATCCAAAACGTAAGAGAAAAATTACCATCCCTCACAAAATGGCACAAGCCATTTAAATATCAACTCATCAGCAGATTCTGTGTTGCGACTTTCCTATTTCTGAGAAAACTGAAGTTTCCGCAATTCTGGCAGCAATTTGCACTCCGCTAATTTTATTTTCTTAATCGTTTATTTTTTATTTTTTTTATTGGGGGTTTAACAACCACCGTGAGCAACACTATGGGCTATAAGCAGTCACCCGTCCCTAATTTAGACTCACTGGTTCCAGGGAAGGGAGAGAATCGGTGCCATGCCACAAGACAAACACAACATCAATGCCACGCTGGGATTCGAACCCGGACCCTTCATGGATGAATGGTCATAAGCCAATGCTTAGACTACTGTGCTGGCCTAAATCCTTAAGGTATGTTCTTACAGCACTTGTTGGCTCAATCACCTCCTCCCCCAACATACACTGTAGAGCCATGAGCTCACCATAGAGGATGGAGCAGAGTAAGATTATAGAGGCTAGAGGAATTAGACTCCACCCCCCCCCCCTTTAAAGTTCAAATTTAAATCAGATCAGCTGTGATGTCTATGGCATTCCCCCAAGGCTATCACAAACATTAGTTTTCCACTGATGTCTAAAGTGTTGTTGGTGTGAATGATTCACTTGATGTTACGATTTTCCCAGCGACAGAAGCAGCTAACTTTTTTAGCATTTTGCTACAACTTTTTGCCACATTTTAACATTTTGGCTACAGCATTTCTTGAGCCAGCTCAAACTCTGTTCCACAGCATGTGCTTGGGACCACTTACTAAATCAGCTGAAACCAGATTCAGCATGCTCCTCCACATGGGACCACTTGTAAGCTTACTCCCCCTAAAACCAGACTTAGCTGTTCCATTCTATATATATATACCAACTCTTGCATTCAGGTGCATCACGCAGGCCTTGATTTCCTTTTTCTTTTAGCAGTAGCAATACTTGCTAGTGGCCTTATTTTTTTACTAGCAAATTGCATTATCTACTAGCGAAAGTTTATTAATAGTATACAAAAGAAACTTTACCACGTCCCCTTCCATTAGTCAATCATGACACATTTTGATTTCACCCCTGTAACTGTCACATTATAATGCTGAAAAGATTACAAATATTTAGATATAACTCACCTCTTCATAACATGACAGATTAATTTCTAACAATTTAATTCAAATGCAAATATTTAAAAAAATATATTTTTTATTTAACTTATTCACAAAATTCAAGAACACTTCAAAATCTTAAGTTATTTCCTGTATGGTTTACAATCTGGGTTTCGGGTCTTTTCATCATACCACTTTAAAACAGCAGGCCTGGGGTCAAATTTGTTTTTGGACGGACCATCAACCTCAATACTCATGAGAGCATTCAATGTTTGTAGGTTTAAACTGCCCTTCCAATCACCCTGGATTTTCTTCATGAAACAGAACACAACCTCACATTTAGAAGTAGATACAGGAAACATACTGAATCTTTCTACTAGTCCCAAAATGTGTTTATAATGTTTGAACTTTTTAAGAAACATTGGTTTCCAGTAAGCAGTTGTTCCTTTTTGTATGTGTCTAGTCTAAAATATTCCACTCGCACAATGCAGTGACGTTTTACAGTTCACACTAAAATATTCAAAAGATTTCCACTAGCAACTTTTGCTAGACCCATTTTTTATCACTTACAAATGCAGCTCGCTACTCTGTGTGTGTGTGTGAGAGAGAGAGCGAGAGCGAGAGAGAGACTTATTTTATTCATTGAAATATGCATCACCACGATAAATAATCTTTACCAAATGGAGTAAAAAAAGTTAATTTATGTCCTGTGTAAATAGGGATCATGTCTTCTTCAGGAAGACGCTTTAACGTCTGTAAATCCTGTTTTACACATTCTGTACAGTGGATACAGTCTGTGGTGGTGCATTAACTTATTCAATTAAAATATAAATCGGTTAGAAGTCCTAAAGATGTTACTTACGGAATTGCAAGTTCAGTCCAACGTCAGTAGTTATTGAGTTTCTTTGTCCAAAGTTGTATCTTGCTTCAATATGGTCAGTTGTTAGGGTTAGTTCGAGAGCCATTTCGTTATAAGTTGTACCCAACTTCGGATATGTCCTGATGTTAGGGTTAGTTCCGTTCTGGCTGTGTCGACATCATATTGAATGGGTAAAGGTTTCCCGATAATAATTAAAGGTTCTTGAGTTAAGAGTTACTATTTACATACAACTTGAAGTTCCACATCGTACTTGGCCTTTAGGGCTATCTCGTCAATGTCGTACTCTCTTGGAAATGCTGAGGAAGTCTTCAAAGTTTGGTCAGGTTCATAAAAAATTTAAAAGCTTTAAAAGGTTCCAGTTAAAATCGTTATATACACCACCTCATACCGTCCACAGTCTCAATCACCGGACGCGCGTTTCACCTAGGCTCTACCCTGGCGTTTTCAACGGAGACTTAACACCATCTGTCGAAGTCTGCTATCTGAAAGTCTCCTGTCCACAGTGCGCATGTTCCCCATTTAATCCATTGCCAATGCCATCTAGCGTCAGGTCACATCAACTTTATCTTCATCTACGTCATTCTCACCCTTCCTTTTTCTCTTCCTCTCCCTATTCCATTTCTTCTCAGTTTCGATCAGGTTCCTCCAAACGTACGAAAGGTCATATGGACTGTTATTATTGCAGTTAAATGGTTTGGTCTTATTTATTATTACTGCTTCTGCTATTTGTATTGTTCTCATATTATTCTGCTGGTTTAGTATTGTAATTCCTTTCCAATTACAAAGGAATTACAATATTAAACCAGAAGAATAATATGAGAACAATACAAATAGCAGAAGCAGTAATAATAAATAAGACCAAACCATTTAACTGCAATAACAACAGTCCATACGACCTTCCGTACGCTTGGAGGAACTTGATCGAAACTGAGAAGAAGTGGAATAGGAAGAGGAGAGAGAGGAAGAGAAAAAGGAAGGGTGAGAATGACGTAGATGAAGATAAAGTTGATGGGACCTGACACTAGAAGGCATTGGCAATGGATTAAATGGGGAACATGAGCACTGTGGACACGAGACTTTCAGATAGCAGACTTCAACAGATGGTGTGAAGTCTCCGTTGAAAACGCCAGGGTAGAGCCTAGGTGAAACGCGCGTCCGGTGATTGAGACTGTGGATGGTATGAGGTGGTGTATATAACAATTTTAACTGGAACCTTTTAAAGCTTTTAACTTTTTTATGAACCTGACCAAACTTTGAAGACTTCCTCAGCATTTCCAAGAGAGTGCAGCATTGACGAGATAGCCCTAAAGGCCAAGTACGACGTGGAACTTCAAGTTGTATGTAAATAGTAACTCTTAACTCAAGAATCTTTAATTATTATCTGGAAACCTTTACCCATTCAATATGATGTCGACACAGCCAGAACGGAACTAACTCTAACATCTGGACATATCCGAAGTAGGGTACAACTTATAATGAAATGGCTCTCGTACTAACCCTAACAACTGACCATATTGAAGCAAGATACAACTTTGGATAAAGAAACTCAATAACTACTGACGTTGGACTGAACTTGCAATTCCGTAAGTAACATCTTTAGGACTTCTAACCGATTTATATTTTAATTGAATAAGTTAATGCACCACCACAGACTGTATCCACTTTACAGAATGTGTAAAACAGGATTTACAGACGTTAAAGCGTCTTCCTGAAGAACCTTGTGGTCACGTAATTGTATGTGAATTATATGATAGAATCACATGAGATATAATGGGATCATGTCTTTTGTGTCAAAAGACTAGGCCACTACCATTTTGAGTTCAACTTGGTTCCAAAACTGCTTACCAAGCATGTGATTGTTCAGGGCTAAAATCGGTAGTAATCAGTTGGCAACATGGCAACTAAATATGGCAAATGAAATAACATCTCCCATCTCAAAGACCTAATCTTGCCACAGGTGTGTTTCACATTGTGAGGTCGCAGTGTCCTGTAAAAACAGGACTTCTTTTCATTTAATCAGTGCTGGCTGTTTTTGAAGTAGTGCAATGTGCACATGTTGCATATGGACACAATAGACAACAGCTGTGATTGCCTGACCCACAGCAAGAAACTCATAGTGAAGAATACCAGCTATAGTACACTCTACAAAGAGCAAAAGTTTCTGGGGATGTCTTGGACATTTGTGGAACTAGATCATTTGGTAACAACCGATAGTAGGTATGTTTGGTATTGCAGTACATGACCAATTTTTCATCACATTAGCAAATAATCTAAAACAGGTTTATACATATTACAGGAAACAAGTGTCAAACAAATCGTCAGCCATTGAAGCTTATTGTTGGCTGTCAAGTCATGTTGAATCCATTTGTTGAGTTTCCATAATTTCCTGATTTGGTGTAAATGGATTGTTTCATTGCTTATTTTGAAACTTTGGGCATCTTTTTGGAACATGAGACTTGACTCAAAACTGACAATGGTCTGAGATCAATCAGTGAAGTTCTTCCAGATCCTCAGTGTTCAATTCGTCATGATCAATCACTGATGTTCTATATTATCATATGTATTCAACTGGTCAAGACTGATAATTGAACATCTAGAATCTCACCAATGTTCAATTCATTATGACCAATAACTGAAGGTCTTTAAAATGCTTATCAAGGTTCCACTCATCATGATCAATAACTGAAGATCTTCCAGATGCTCATCAGTACCCCATTTAGCATGATAGGATCACTGAAGGTATTCCATACACTCATTAGTATTCAATTCATCTTAATCAGTTACTTAAGGTCTTACAGATGCTCATCAGTGCCTCATTCACCCATTCATCACAATCAAACACCGAAAATTTTCCAGATGTTCATTAGTATTCAATGCATTATGATCAATTACTGAATGAAGGTCTTCCATGTGATAATCAGTGTTCAATTCATCATGATTCATCTCTTTCAAATCAAGAAACATTTTTCAGATTCACATCTCCTGAAATAATTTTTTAAAACTATTTTTGGGTGGTTCCTTCACTTACAGCACCCTCTCCATTGTGCATATCTTGTGCTTTACTTGCAAAGGTTTTAGACTGAGAATAAATTCATGCAGTACAAGTGCTTAAATAACCTGTGCATCCGTCAAAATTATTATGATAAAATAATGTGGCATAATCATACTTCATAGCATGTCCTCCCTCATTTAACTGAGCTTGTCTTTCTCTGCCAATACCAGTGTGCTCATAAGCATTACAAATTCTTGCTGTTATACAATGACTGGTGTTAGTTAATGAATACCAAAACTGCTCAAACTTTTATCTGATGCATCTTTTAGTTTGGGAATGAACTACTGATCTCCTATACCTTCAACTACAATATATTTTTCAGAAAGTTTAAAGTTGCAAATAGCATGTGTTATTACATTCACAATTCTGTGAGCTTTACTCACAATAAAAAATGCACCCTTTCAATTTCCTGATGCACATGAAGGGTAATAATGCTGGTTTTAAATCAAAATACCAAAATCCACTAACACACACATATTTTTTCCCCCAGTTAATATAGCATTCAAATAATTAAAATAAAATTATGGAGGTTTTCTTACCTTTGATTTATATGTTCCTTTATGTACATCTCCAAACTGGCCTTCTCCAATAATGTCTCCTAAAACTATATCAGTTCGGCACAGCTCATAATCACGGGCTAAAAAAAAGAAATTAGGTACAAATTTACAACACGACCTGCTGTTATCAAAGTTAATGAATTTTTTATTACACAGTGTAGAAAATTATATTCTACAACACTAAAATTCTTCATCTATAAGAAACTGATTGAAGTTCCAAAAATTGGAACACAGAGATACACAAAAATGGTTAACTGACGCCAATTTTATTTGCAGCACAGCGCTATACATTAATTGTACAGAACACAATAGAATGTATGCATAATAATAAGAAATGGAACAGCATGGGTTTTGAATACACACAGCACTCTGTACAAGGTGTACAGATGATTGAATGATGATTCTTAAGGGATGGCCACAATCTCATGCTGTAGTATCACAATATAGCTGTATTTTGCAACAGCTGATGATGAACGATCTTGCTACACACACACACACACACATATCTCACTAAGCTAATCTCTGATATTCAGATATTAGCTCCTCACAGAATGACAGGCACATTCAGCCAAGAAATACTCTGACACTTTGCAAACACACTCTAGAAATTACATTAATATGAGTACATTTGGTTGTGCCATGGCTGGACACTTTATAAACACATATTCTAAAAACAGCAGCCATGTGGGTACATTTGGTCATGCCTCATGACTGGACACTCTTGAAAATACATTCTAAAAATTATAGTAATATGGATACATTTGGTCATGCCATGGCTAAATGCTTTAAAAACACATTCTAAACATGATAGTAATATTGGTACGTGGCTAAACACCATGAAGACAAATCCTAAAAACAAGTTAGTAAAATCATGCAATGCATTGATTATAATATGCTTTCCAACATACCAGAAATCATTACTCAAGTTATGAGGATAATGGCTGTGGAATAAATCTCGGTCCTGTGCCCTGACCTTTGATCCCATTTCAATGATATTCAACAGAACCGGTTCAGTATACTTCTGAAATAACATGATAAAGTTTTGTCGCAATCGAAGCATTTTTACGTAAGTTATGATGCATAAGGGATATGGAATAGATCCCGCTCCTGTGTCCTAACCTTTGACCCCATTTCTCCCATTTTCAATAGGATTCGTCCCCAGACAGGCCCCTACAACATACTAACATTTCATCTAAATCGAAGCATTTTTACGTAAGTTATGACGCATAATGGTGATGGAAGTGATTCCGCTTCTATGTCCTGACCTTTGACCCCATTTCCAATAGGGTTTGTCCTCAGGTGGTCCCCCTACCACATACTAAAATTTCATCGAAATTGAACTTTTTTTGCGTTAGTTATTACGCATAAGAGCAGTGGAATGGATCCCGCTCTTATGTCCTGACCTTTGACCCCATTTCGTTCACTTTCAATAGGGTTTTTTCCCAGGTGTTCCCCTACCACATACTAAAATTTCATCGAAATCGAACAAGTTTTATGTGAGTTATCATGCGGACGGACATACGCACACAATGCGTGATGTAATGAGGCAGATGGGAATCGCGACCATCTGCTCGCAAGAGTGTGACATCATAAAATTTTAATAGGATCCACACACAATGCGTGACATAATGAGACAGATGGCGCAACCGCGCACCATCTTCTCAATCACGAGATTGTGACATCATAAGATTTCTAAGCATGGATAACATTAATGGGACGACGCCATGACACTAAAACGTGGTAATTCGGGGAGGTTATTTAATGTACTAAATGAAGTTTCCTAAAGTCAAGATCAAGCTAAATCGATTTCTAGTGCCAGAAAACGGTAGGTTAATGATTTTCATCAAAATCCTTAGAGCAGTTTTCAAAATAAAATTTACATACATACAAGAATTGCTCCTTTAATAGCATGGGATAAGGGCGATGGAATGGATCCCGATCCTATGTCCTGACCTTTGACCCCATTTTGTCCATTTTCAATAGGGTTCATCCCCAGGTGGTCCCCTACCACGTACTAAAATTTCATCAAAATCAAACCATATTTACACAAATTATGACGCATAAGGGCAATGGATTGCATCCCGCTCCTATGTCCTGACCTTTGACCCCACTTCACCCATTTTCAATAGGGTTCCTTACCAAGTGGTCCCCTACCACATACGAAAATTACATTGACATCGAACCATATTTACGCAAGTTATGATGCATAAAGGCAATGGAATGGATCCCGCTCCTATGTCATGACCTTTGACCCCATTTTGTCCATTTTCAATAGGGTTTGTCCCTTACCACAAACCAAAATTTTATCCAAATCGAACCACTTTTACGCGAGTTATCATGCGGAGGGGACAGACGGGAGGACAAAGCTGAAGCATGTACGCTTCTTCAACCTACGGTTGGAAAGCGTAAATGATAGTCATGTGGGTACATTTGGCCATCCATTCACAGCAAAACCACATTACATGGAAGCCACTCCATATATGGAAAATTATTACATATGTTTATTTTGCACCATTTATAAAGGTTTAAAGAACTCTAAAAAGAAAATTACATAATTAAACCAAACATCTAGAGGCCAGTGGTAGGGCATGTTCTCTTCAAGCCATTTCTGAGTCGCTTTGGTTTTGTGGGCTGGGGCAGAGTCCTGTTGGGAGATGTAAGACCCCCAGTCAGCAATGGCCTCCATTCAGGGCTTCACTACATCTCTCTGCACCTTAATGCATTTGTCTGTGTTGACCCTCAAACCCTTCTCAAAGAAGTGAGGAGGCATGACATCTCTCTCGCTGGAGATGATCCCATGGATCATGACAGTGGCAGGAAATTTTGTGTGCATGACTCTAGGCACATCATCAGGGTTCTTGCACAACAACTACCTGTCATTCCTTCTGCTGCACAGCTGAGGCGGGCCGAGCCCGAACCGGGCTTGGGCTGCATAATACTTACTGGAGTTTGGGCTCGGAGAGAGGGAGAGAACTTTTTTTTTCTTTTAATGTGATTTTACATGATTTATCACACGATACTTTTTTACACTTTCGAGTTGTTAAAGAGAATTCTTCAGCAACTGGGTCCAGAAGGGGAGTAGGAATTCGGTAGGGCTATCCATTCCAGGCTTGGGTAACAAAATTCCATAGGCCATGAATTACAGGATTTCTGCGAAGGAAAAGTTTCTATAAAAACTATAGACAGTAAATAGCAAGCTGACGAAATTTTGCTCCCTACCTCAAAAGGGAAGCTCCCTACTAATTCTATTGAGCAACGTACGGCGTAGATTGTTTATTGTTTGCCTCCCAATTTTTCCTTATTTCCTAACACCCCCACCCCAAACATTTCAGGAAGAAACGAATTGTCAAAGAAACTATAGAAATAGATAGACATCCCATTCCTACTCCGCAGTTGAGAAAGACATTGGTTAATTGCACGGGTAGGGAAGTCTGGAAGAGAACTTTTTTTTTTAAATGCCTAAACAGGTTAATCATAGTTTTTGGGCTCGTTCGGGCCCAGGGCTCAATCTTGCAATATAAAATTCAGGCTCAAGTGGGCTCGGGCTGACATACTTCGGGCTCTTAAAATTGAGCCCGAACTCGGTTCTGTTTTGCTGACTTTCTGGTCCTGGTTAAAATTCTTCTCATCTGAGAAGAATCTCAGCATGCTGTTCTTCTCAGGGTGCTTGACTTTGTTGAGAAGTTTCTTTGCCTTCATCAAATGCCTTTCCTTTATGACCTGGTCCACGAACTGACCCCTCTTAAGAAGAACATAGGAGCTGTAGCAGAGGTCCTCGTGGATGATGCAGTGGATCGTACTAGCAGCAACAGTCAACTCCTTGGATAAGGTGCCCATTTATTTCTTGGGGTCATTGTCCACCATCCTTGCACTTTGGTGACAAACTCGAGAATCATGATGGTATCAAAGCGACATTCATGCTTCTTACGCTTGGTAGGAATGTCTTCAGGGCCCCCTGCATTGTTGATCTTGCTCTTGAGGCAAAAGACAAAGAGAATTTGTGGAACCTGGTAATCTCATTTGGAGTACCCCCAGCATTGAGAGCTGACAGGATGCTCTTTTCATTTCCTCTGTGACCTGATGTTTATGACAATGTTATCAATGATATACCTGGTAATAACACTAACAGCTATGCCATACACTGCAACAGAATAATGTGGTGCCATTTAGGGATGGGAAACATGCCCTGCTCAAATTTATATGTTCTTTTATGCTTTCCAAACATAGGTTGAAGAAGCGTACATGCTCCAGCTTTGTTCGTCTGTCTGTCTATCTGTCCGTCTGTCCACATGATAACTCGCATAAAAATGGTTCGATTTCGATAAAATTTTAGTATGTGGTAGGGGACAACCTGGGAAGAAACCTTATTGAATATAGGCGAAATGGGGTCAAAGGTCAGGACATAGGAGCGGGATCCATTCCATCACCCTTATGCATCATAACTTAGGTAAAAATGTTTTGTTTGCGACAAAACTTTAATATGTTGTTCTGGAGGTATACTGAACTGGTTCTGTTGAACATCATAGAAATGGGGTCAAAGGTCAGGGCACAAGAGCGAGATTTATTCCACAGCAATTACCCTCATAACTTGACCATAAATGATTATATTGTAATAAAACTTTAGTATGTTGTTCCGGAGGTATATTGAACCGGTTCTGTTTAATGTCATCAAAATGGGGTCAAAGGTCAGGGCACAGGAACGAGATTTATTCCACAGCCATTATCCTTATAACTTGAGTAATAAGTTGAGTAATGATTCCTGGTAAGTTGGAAAGCATATCATAATCAACACATTGCATGATTTTACTAACTTATCAGTTATATGTTAATTTTACTTGGTGTTTTGAAAAATGTGTCAACAGGGTACTACTGCATATATAAAAAATTAAAAAGTGATGTAGTATATTTTTCATTACTTTTAATAACGGTGACGTGAATTATGCCACACATGTATACAGTTATATCAATAAATGAAATACGGGATTAAACCATTGTACAATACAAATCCGTTTATTGGTGTAAATATGACATGGGTGTTAAGTCAGATAATATCCCCAAACTTGGAAATCTCGTCGTCCTGGAGCAGGAATCAAACCCGCATCTCCCGGATAGCGCCCGAGTATGATAACTACTACACCACCCAGAACGACCAAGTTTCTAATTAATTTGAATAAAACCATCACAGGATTTGCTAGTCAAAGCAACCGGCATTCACATATATGCGAAATCATATATACCACTGTACATGTGCAACGGCGTAATCCCGTATTTCATTCTGCGCCTCTGGGCTAACACGGGAATGAATTCTAAACCTCCAGATTCACTATACATGAATGCTTGTTGTTTCGACTAGAGAATCCTGTGATGGTTATATTCAAATTAATCAGAAACTTGAAACTTGGTCGTTCTGGGTGGTGTAGCGGTTAGCATACTCAGGTGCTATCCAGGAGACAGAGTTTAAGCTGACTGAAAAAATGCTGTAGCAAAAATGCTAAAATGAAGGAAAAAGTTGTAGCAAAATGCTAAAGAAATTTAGCCTCTTTTGTCAACAAACCGACATGCTACGAATTGTTGTAGTGGACGAGCCGACGTGCGACAAATCATCATAGTGGGCAAACTGACGCGCCACCGTCAGACAGAACAATGGAATACAATCGAATTAGCGGCAGAATTAAAATTTTTCCCCTGGACTATGGTAGTTCAAATTTTCAGAAATTTTGGAACACATATATTTAAATGTCTGGCGTCATTTTGCGACGGATGCACATTTTTTTCATGCGTTTTAGATTAGTTAATCGCATTTTGCGAAAATAGCGACCGTAGCTGAACCTCTGCCAGGAGACATGGGTTTGATTTGATTTCTGCTCCAGGACAATGAAATTTTCAAGATTTCAGATATTATCTGACTTAACATCCATGTCATATTTACACCAATAAACAGATTCACATCTTCCAAATTTTGTATTATACAGTTATGTATTTAACATCTTCAGAACATCAACATGTATAAAGTGTGTTCATTGGTGATAAACAAAGTGTGATTTTTCAATGTATATCATGAATCTAGGAGATACAGCAAGCACAAAAAGAAGGAAAAATCTGATTTCCTGGAGGATTAATACAGCGTCATCCATTATTTGAAAAATGGGTGAAGCCATTAGGAGTTTAATGGATGCTTAACTAAGAGTCAAAATAAATGGAAAAGGCACACAATTTCTAAACACTTACCAACAGGGGTGGAATAATCACCTTCATCATCAATTAGATCACTTGAATCACCTGCCAAAAAACTGTTAGCTTTAATAAACAATTTTTAATGGTGAGCATCATGAATGAAATAGAAATAAATTTTCAAGGCAGAATATGTTCATTTTATACACACAATATGCTTCAATGGCACATAAAATAAAACAGCAGAAAACAATGAAGACTAGGAAGCACCTAAAAATTTGACATATCTAGTTTTAGAATGTATTTTGGAAAAAAAAATACATATTTATAGTATATCCTTCACCATCCGTCTATGTGGACACCATATATCTGCAGCTATTAGCCTGATTTAAAATTTATTAGTATTATTATTTTTTTTTTTTTTTTTTTTTTTTTTTTTTTTTTTGCGTTGGGAAGCCCGAAATGTGAGAATAATGCTCCTTCATTTCCAGTCTACCTCCAATGCAAAACTTGACTGATGGAGGGCATAAATGCAGCAGATGCCATCAAATTCAGTATACATTTTATTCCATATCATTGCTTCTAAATATTCTGATTTGGGGGAGGGGGTAGAGTTCCTTTTTCAAGAAATTTACAGTTTTTCTGCTAGAGGGTGTAAACGTAAATTCTATATTTTTCACAGTTTTTCTGCTAGAGGATGTAAACATAAATTCTAATTTTCCCAATATCTCAGCATCTTAAAGTCCGATTTAAAAAATTCTTTAAACACTGGACACCATTTACCTTGTGGAACATTTTGCATGCACTTATGGATTTTTCATTCGCATTTCTGACACTAGGTGGTGTTGGTGTGTGTTTCTGTTATATCAGCTGTATCCCTGCTCCTAAAAATCATATTAAATTTTTTTTCTAGATTGGTTTTTCCCTAAATTGGCCCCAGAATGCTTGTAATTTTGCTTGTAATTTTCTTTTTGTTCAGGCATCAGAAGCTTTGGAACCAAACTGGCACAGTCATGTTCAGTCTTTCATGTAAAATTTGTCTAGCAGTTTTTTTTATTGCTATTTACCATTTCTGCAACATTCTAATACTCAGTGGTCAATTATTTTAAACAAATATGTAGATTTTGTCCATGCTGCCTTCTGTTTCTGAAGTGCTTGGGTGTCCCAGACATTTGTCGCCTTCAATGTCCTTCCAGCCTTGACTGAAGCTCTTATGCCATGCAAAAACATGTGCCCATGACATTTTCTTCCTTGTATGTCTCACTTAACATACGAAAAGATTCGGTAAGCATTTTATTTAATTTCACCGGAAGTTTCACATTTATCCTTTGCCCAATTCTTGAACTTAGCAGTTTTCCAATGTGTGACAAACATGTCCACTTTCATTGACATGAGTCAACAAATTAATGCAGAGAGTGTGAAGAATTTTGTATTCCCAGTAATAGATAGTTCAAGGTTCAATAGCCTCCTATTCACTTTTGCCTGCACTGCACTTTTCGTTCTCCCCAAGCACAGTCTCACTGTTACCTCATATATGCTTATTACTCAAAGAGTTATTTGTAAATTTAAGGTAAAGATTATTCTTTATATGTGAGAACTTTAATCTGCATTTGGTAAGCTTAATTAGGCACATTACAAAAACAAAACAAAAAACAACACTATGAGAATTGGATTATTAGTTATTCAATTCTAGTGCATTTTAATTTTTTTTACTGGTTATCTCTGTGCAAGGTTCACTTTTCCTCATTAATACAAACATGTTTTCATCACAGCAAATGTTTTCTCTTGAAAATCCATTTTGTATTGATTTTATTAAACTGTTACTCATCCTTTTAATTTTACAGTAAAACAGTAATTACTGTATACGGCAGTTGCTCTGGCTCTTAAGTTTTCACCAAACTGAATTTTTTTTGCTGAATGTAATCTGAATTCGGCAATTTTTTTTACCCTCCATTGGAATTGTAAAAACCATAAAAACAAAGTGTTATAATAAGTTTTATGTCAGCAATTGTGTCACTCTTTCCATATAATCACTTTCTGTCTCACGCACAGCATGAACAATGAAAAAATTACCATTCAAATTTCATTTTTCAAATACCAAATCGAATAAAAATTAAAGATTGATTTTGTTTGGACATCATTAAAGAAGGCAATTGCCAATATTTTCGCCAAAACTTTTATCAATCACCAAAACGATTTTTTTTTTTCACAAATTGCAAAGAATGCGATCAGCAGCACTACTTCTGGCTGTATATACACTTGCATATAAGCCAACCACCCTACTTCAACAATTGAAAAATCAGTAAAAAAAAAAAAACCTTAACCCACATATAAGCAGGCCTTAAATTTCAAGATTTTGGAAAACATTTTATTGAAATAAATTATGCAAATTTCTGAGATTATCTTCTGTTAAAAAAACCCCTTCAAAGTACGATTCACTGTCAGAGTTTCCAAATAATTCCTGTAACATCCACGGCATTGCATATGCAGCAATTTTTGAAAGGCCTTATAAAGATTTTTGGCAAAAATGCATTCTACAATTCTTCCACCCAAGAAGTAAAAAGGCCAATATCTACCTTTTCCAAGTTACCACCTTTCGTAAATGACCGTATTTTTACTCTTCTATAGTGCTAACCATGCTGATGGCCTCTGCTAGTTGTTTCAAAGCAAGGGCCAAAGACCATGCACTCTCACACTTGCTGTGAAAATTCAGGAGAATTCCTGATTGATTGCATGTGGGTCCCAACAGCTAAATGATTTATCTGGTGTCTGACTCACTGCATGTCCAGTTCGAAAGACGGCATCCTGGGGTTGCACAGGGTAACTAATGAGGTATTCCTTCACTTTCAGAAGCAAGAAATTTTACCAAGGTTTGTACTCTTCCAAGCAAAATAAATTTAAGCACCTTTCAAGGACTTTTAAAACCCAAATGATCATATATGTTTACTGTAGGTTAGTCAGTAGGTAGGTATTTCAGTAAGTTCAGACCATTAATGTTAGCTGGGGTGGGCACACCTTCAATGACCTACCTGTTTGTTACCCCTTGCCCCCAGTTGGTTTAATTTATTAACTTTGAATTGCCCCACTGTTTTGGTGTTTTTCGAAATCACTTTATTTTGTGGAATGTTTTGAAAGGGTACATTATTTTCCTATTCATCTACTGGTATGACACTTATTGTTTACTTTAACATTTTATTTTTGATGCATGACTTTGATGCATCCAGGAGACAAAGGGTCCATGCATGAAGTACACACAATTCCTGGAAGTTCCACCTTCCGGCAAGAACGCATCCCTAACACCGAACACCATCACAATTTGCGAATCAATCATTCCACTTATTATACTCCCATGGCTGAAGTTTTACTCTGTAGTGATGTCACAGCCAAGATACCAGCTGTCCAAGCGCTCTCCTGGGTTGAACGCAAGTCCTGCACTATTTAGCCAAATGAGCTTGATGTTTTATCAGAAACATCAAGCTCATTTGGCTTGATGTTTTTATCAGAACTATACAGAAATCTCCTATACAACATTTTTGCACAAACAATTATTTTACACATGCTCTTTTATATCATTATTTAAACGTAATAGAATTTAATCTATTAGTGGGTATATAATTGTTACTATACTTTTTCAAGTACTTGAAAATGAATGTTTTCAAGGACTTTTCAAAGTTTTCATGGAGCGTATGAACCATGTTCACTGTCTCAATTTGAAACAGTATTTGGTTTTGCACTTATCGTATTAGTGGCACTTATTTCCATAGGAATCCTACTCTAGGTGAAAAAATATTTTATAATTTTTTTTTTTTTTTTTCTGGAAGTACTTGTACTTCCGAGGCACTGTTGCATGAATCTTCCCACTGCAGCTGTCAGCAATTTGCTTACTTTGATACAGCAGCCCTCCGTGTGCCGCTACGCAATATAAATAGTGAAATACAAAATGAAATGAATAACAGGGTCAGATTTTTTTAAGAATACATATTTTAATGAACACATGTAGAATATGTAAGATGGTATGTGAAAAATCTCTATAATCGTAATTTTCTTCTTCGGTGTGAAATCACTCTTTTTACATTGCATGAATACACCACTGGCTGATGGAAGGAGTCTCCATGAGGTCAGTGTCTCCACTGGCTGATGGAAGTCTCTCCACAAGGTCTTGACAGCAAAATTCAGAATAACCACACCTATCAGTTATTATCAATAGTTGTTGCTCCCCCTCCCCCAAATGGAAGGCACAACTAAGAACATAGCTGACAGAAGGGCAGAAAACTATCACAGGGAGCGGCAGTCTAAAACATAACCAAACCCGCAGGCAAATTTCGTGGGAGAATGGACCTTATTCATGTGATGTCAGAAGTGGATTTCTGTGGACCAATATGGCTGCTGATTCAATGTTGTTGCTATCTGTTATCCCATACTGTTAGCTAATTTTTGCAATCTTAATGTCACGGAGTCTGCCAACGAATTAATAGAGCTACAGGGCGAAGAAGAAATTAATTTCTTAGAAGAAAAAATTAAGGTTGCAAAAATATACCAGAACAATTTTGTGCTCGATGTTTATTTCGCATGACTCAGGAGAACATCGCCATTAGTCATCATGAAGTTCTTAATGTAGGGTTTCTCGCACATGGTATATTAAATTTTCATGTTCTTATTGTCAGACATTGGCAAACCATCTGAAACATAAACTTGGGAACCTCTTTTTTTCTTCTGCAAAACAAAACATTTAGAAGCTTAGACAAATATATGTAATATGGAAACAAACTAGGGTTCCCACACTAGGTGATCTGCTTAAAAATTAAATAAATGCATAAAATTAAATAAAAGAAAAATTAAAGATATGCCTGTTTCATTCTTTGGGGAAAGAATGTAGAACTTAATTCGTAATTTACCGATGCAAATAAATGCTATTATCAGTTTTCTCCTATCTTTTTTTTTGTTTTGAAAATTGAGATTTGAAGGAACATTACAAAGTTTCAACTGCCTTTGATTCGTTCGTAGTAGTGTCATAATATCCTAAATCTTTTTTGTTAAAGTGAGCAGAACATATTGGAGAATTAACATTAAGATGGAAATCATCGTGTTTCGTTTTACACAGCCATTCCTTTAACAATTTCGTCCTTTTCAGAGGAAAATTACGGAAAGTTATTTCTTCCTCTATACAATTTAGGTGGCAGGATTTATTGGCACAACCATACGATGAGCAAAAGTTAGACATGTCGTTAATAAATTTATCAAAATCGTGATTTTTATGAAATGCAACGCCATGTAAAGCAATGGGGAAATGCATGTAAACAAACTGTTGTTAGTCCGCGGCTACGGAAAAGCTTTCCCAGGATGCAATGCGAGGTGAATAAGATCCATTCACGCAACACTTCAAAAGTCCAGTCCTATGTTTTACTGACCCGCATTTGGAAGCAGGATTTCTTCCAAAAGCTTTTGGCTTATACATGAGTATATACGGTAATACAGTTTGTGCAAAGACACTTTCTTTCCCAGCACACTTACAGATTCTGCAAGTACAGTTACTTCTGATTCATATGTGAGCCTGTGAGATTTATCTTGATGCAGCTCAAAAGCAAGGGTGAGTTTGTAACAGTTGGCAAGATTCTGTGAATCCAGTGTACTACATTTCATAGACTTACTCTTGACAATAAGCTTCCCAATAAATATCTCCAAGGGACAGACTTTTTCTGTGAAAGTGTCCTCAGTTATATGGTTACAGATTCCTAAATACTATGTCAGTGATGAATACTGATTCCTGTAAAAAGTACGCAGATCATTTTGAAAGTTTTGCACACCGTGGAGGCGCTGCCCGTAAGATGAAGCAATCGCTCCAATTGTTGTGCCAGTTGTGAGTCAGACTTCAGTATACAAAGTTGTGTCTATGTTTGCTGGCTAATTTATTCGTGCTCCAAAAAATTCAGCCTAGAAATGAAGGAAGAAAGTGAGTCAGGTCAGATCTCGCATAGCGACCAGCGATCCTACATTAAAATTGAAACTTTGCGAGGAAAATCACCTTCTGAAATTCATAAAGCTTTGTGTGAAGTTTGTGGGGTTAGTGTAGTAGATCATAGCACAGTGTCACGGTGGGCTTCTCGTTTCCTCTATTAAAATTGAAACTTTGTGAGGAAAATCCCCTACCGAAATTCATAAAGCTTTGTGTGAAGTTTGTGGGGTTAGTGTAGTGGATCGTAGCACAGTGTCACGGTGGGCTTCTCGTTTCCTCTATTAAAACTGAAACTTTGCGAGGAAAATCCCCTACCGAAATTCATAAAGCTTTGTGTGAAGTTTGTGGGGTTAGTGTAGTGCATCGTAGCACAGTGTCATGGTGGGCTTCTCGTTTCCTCTATTAAAATTGAAACTTTGCGAGGAAAATCCCCTACCGAAATTCATAAAGCTTTGTGTAAAGTTTGTGGGGTTAGTGTAGTGGATCGTAGCACAGTGTCACGGTGGGCTTCTAGTTTCCTCTATTAAAATTGAAACTTTGCGAGGAAAATCCCCTACCGAAATTCATAAAGCTTTGTGTGAAGTTTGTGGGGTTAGTGTAGTGGATCGTAGCACAGTGTCACGGTGGGCTTCTCGTTTCCTCTATTAAAATTGAAACTTTGTGAGGAAAATCCCCTACCGAAATTCGTAAAGCTTTGTGTGAAGTTTGTGGGGTTAGTGTAGTAGATCGTAGCACAGTGTCACGGTGGGCTTCTCGTTTCCTCTATTAAAATTGAAACTTTGTGAGGAAAATCCCCTACCGAAATTCATAAAGCTTTGTGTAAAGTTTGTGGGGTTAGTGTAGTGGATCGTAGCACAGTGTCACGGTGGGCTTCTCGTTTCCTCTATTAAAACTGAAACTTTGTGAGGAAAATCCCCTACCGAAATTCATAAAGCTTTGTGTGAAGTTTGTATGTGTAGTGGATCGTAGCACAGTGTCACGGTGGGCTTCTCGTTTTCTCTATTAAAATTGAAACTTTGCGAGGAAAATCCCCTACCGAAATTCATAAAGCTTTGTGTGAAGTTTGTGGGGTTAGTGTAGTGGATCGTAGCACAGTGTCACGGTGGGCTTCTCGTTTCCTCTATTAAAACTGAAACTTTGTGAGGAAAATCCCCTACCGAAATTCATAAAGCTTTGTGTGAAGTTTGTGGGGTTAGTGTAGTGGATCGTAGCACAGTGTCACGGTGGGCTTCTCGTTTCCTCTATTAAAACTGAAACTTTGCGAGGAAAATCCCCTACCGAAATTCATAAAGCTTTGTGTGAAGTTTGTGGGGTTAGTGTAGTGGATCGTAGCACAGTGTCACGGTGGGCTTCTCGTTTCCTCCATTAAAACTGAAACTTTGTGAGGAAAATCCCCTACCGAAATTCATAAAGCTTTGTGTGAAGTTTGTGGGGTTAGTGTAGTGGATCGTAGCACAGTGTCACGGTGGGCTTCTCGTTTCCTCTATTAAAACTGAAACTTTGTGAGGAAAATCCCCTACCGAAATTCATAAAGCTTTGTGTGAAGTTTGTGGGGTTAGTGTAGTGCATCGTAGCACAGTGTCACGGTGGGCTTCTCGTTTCCTCTATTAAAACTGAAACTTTGCGAGGAAAATCCCCTACCGAAATTCATAAAGCTTTGTGTGAAGTTTGTGGGGTTAGTGTAGTGGATCGTAGCACAGTGTCACGGTGGGCTTCTCGTTTTCTCTATTAAAATTGAAACTTTGAGAGGAAAATCCCCTACCGAAATTCATAAAGCTTTGTGTGAAGTTTGTGGGGTTAGTGTAGTGGATCGTATAACAGTGTCACGGTAGGCCTCGTTTCCATCAAGGTCGGGAAAGCATCGAAGACGACCCAAGAAGCGGCCGAACACCAGATGCAATGGACGACACAGCATTTTGGAAGAAGATCGACGGAAAATATGTGAAGAGATTGCATATGAAGCAAACATGCCTACCGCTTCGGTTTCAGAATCCTAACTGAAAAATTACAGAAGAGAAAAGTGGCTGCCAAATGGCTTCCGCATGATCTGAGTGAAGAGCAGCAAGCAGGTCGCAAAGGGATCGCAGAAGAATTGCTTCAGCGGCACGAGACAGAAGGTGAGCAGTTTTAGGATAGAATTGTTGCTATAGACAAAACCTGGATACGAGATTTTGAACCAGAACTGAAATCTCAGTCCACTCAGTGGAAACATCCACAATCGCCTCGCCAGAAAAAATTCCGCCTCCAACAATCAAAGGTTAAGCTGATGATGATTATGGCCTATGACAAAGTTGGACCATTGTAACAGCGGAATACTACAGAAAGTTTCTGCAAAATGTTTTTGTGCCTAAAGATTTGCCAAAGAAGGCCAGACATGCTCAAAGTTGGTGTCATTATTTTGCACGACAACACAAGGCTGCATGTTGACCGTACAGTAAGAGACATCCTGGAAAACTATGGATGAGAATTGTTTCCCTATGTGCCACATAGTCCTGACATGAGCCCACCAGATTATGACTTAGTCCCAAAACTGAAGAAGCTATTCCACGGGAAGTGATTCAGGATGTTTCTATTGAGGTGACCTGAGTAATGTGATGCCTCAACAATGGAGGTGTCCTAACTGGAATACAAGACTTGCCCAAACATTGTGCTGCTGTCATAAAGAAATATGGAGATTACTTCAAAGGGCTCTAAAGGTATGTTATGAAATAAATTCGTTCTTAAGAGATAATACACAGTGTGCAAAACTTTTGAAATGACCACATATATTGAGGTTTGGTGTGGATATGGACTCTTTTCGAAATGCCCTCATTAGATACAGAGATTTGCGAAATGCTCTTTTCAGTTAATAAAGGTACAGATATGTGAAATGCTTTAAACTCTTATCAACCGTTTTTTCTTTTCTTTTTTTTTTTATTATGCCCCTTCTGAAAAGCTTTGTTGCTCAATAGATGTATTGTTCTTGTCTTCTAATGAACTTTAATGCCATTGAAATTAATCTTTTAACTGGATGGAATAAATTAACTCGAGGTTAGCACAATGGGCTGAAATCAGCTTGAATGAATGCATCCACTGTCTAAAAAGTGGGCTGAAAGCAGCTGTAATGAGTAAACCTGAAAATTAGAAAACATTGTTTTCCCCTTAGCTTTGTTATTCAAAGCAGTCATTTAAGGGATGATCAACAGTAATCCTTTCTGACTGATTACCTGCTAAAAGAAATAACAATGGCATAGAATCTAAGAAAGAATCCTACACAACTGCTAATAGCCCTTTTAGCAGGTAATCAGTTGAGATGTTTCAGTCACTTGTTTCTATCCAGTGGCATGATGTCCATGCCAGGAATATCAGAGATTCCTCATCATGCCTTGGGTCACAGCACAGAGAATAAAAGACTAGAAGGGAGCACTTGTCATAAATTTCATAAAACCTGGCTGTTCTATGAACATATCTATTTGGGAGTGCTGAAACTTCTGGGCACAGTTTGATTAAGGTACATCAGCTACTTCAAGGGTTAAAAAGAAGCAAAAGCAAACAAATGCTTTAAGAACGCATTACAGCAGCCTCCGTGCAAATAAATTATGATAAATTTCTCTTTCCTGACTGTGATTTTATGACACAAATCAGTGCTAGAATTAGAATTAAATATTCTACTGGCCCAGCAGACCACTACAATTTGTCCAACAAAATGCCCAATGGTACTAATGGCCCAGCAGACCACTACCACTGGTCCACCAAAATGCCCACTGGGCCGTAAAAAATAAAATAAAAAACGTTTGTGATATATGTAGAGAATAACATATCATTTCAATGGAATTATCTCCAATATTTGTTTTTAAACCTATCATTAGTTCGCAGCCTAAAAAGAAAACCATACAGCAAGGGAAAAAGAACAGAAATTCATTTTTTAACTTGTGACAAATTAGAAAAAAACAAAAAACAACTTGCTGGCCATCTGGGCCAGTAAAATCAATAGTTCAGTGGTCCGGCAGAAGTTTTACTGGCCAATGGCCAGTGGACCACTGGGTAATTCGAACACTGCACAAATCATATTTATTTATTTATCAAGTTCTTGTAGTGGAACTGCTCCCAATCAGAATATAATTTCCATTCAGATTAATTGTTTACCTCAGTACAGCTTCCTCCTGAATTTTGAAGCATTTTTCTAATTTTCCCTTTATCTATCACCATTAATACTCTACAACTTTTAATAGAAAACAAATACCTGACAAAATCCAACTGATATAAGAGGGTTGTACCAAAAGTAATGCAAAAGTGGGCATAACTTTTTTATTGAATGACAGAGGGCATTCAAATTGAACATGTTGGTGGAGTAACTCTTCCTCTATAGTAACCCTTGTTCTTCATTGCAGGTAAATAATGGATTCCAAGCAGAAGCAACACGCCGTCATTTAGTTCTTGACAAAGGAAGGGTGCAGGCTGTCCGACATCTACAGAAGGCTACAGAATGTTTATGGGGATGACACCATTGACAAGGGCAATGTGCACAGATGGATGAAGAAGTTTAAAGAAGAGGAAACCAGTATTAAAGACAAACCATGCAGTGGGAGACCATCATCTGTGATCTCTGACACGAATCTTCAGTGAGTGGATGAACTGATTTGCGCAGAGAGATGAGTCACAATCCGTTAACTTCTTGCACAACTCGACTGTGGTTACAATGTCATACAGAAGATGGTGGAAGACTTAGGGCATTGGAAAGTGTGTGCAAAGTGGGTACCTTGGCAGTTGACACCCGATTTGAAGGAGAGAAGAGTGGAAGTCAGCTCTAATCTGCTGGAAGCATTTGAAGCCAATGAAGACATGTTTTTTTCCAATCTGGTGACTGAGGATGGAATGCAGGATCTTTACAATCCAGAAATGAAGAATCAATCCATGGAATTGTGTCACACCTCTTCATCAAGACCTAAGAAGTTCAAGAGCCAGCGATCAGCACAGAAAGTCGTGGTGATTGGTTTTTTTGGGAGGGGGGATGACAGGGGCGTCATTCTCCTTGATTTTCTGGAACATGGCAGTACCGTGACCAGCAAGCGATACATTGAGACACTCAAGAAGCTTAGAGAAGCCATAAGGAGGAAGAGACTGAACAAGAATCTGAAAAGGATCCACATTGACCATGACAATGTGAGACAACACGCAACTTTGGCAACAAATCAGGCGATCAGCAAATTAGGCTGGTCGGTGTTCCCCCACCCACTGTATGGCCCATATCTGGTGCTCTCTGACTTCTACCTGTTTGGTCCAATAAAGGACAGTCTCCAGGGACAACGATTTGTTGACACAGACGAGGTGAAAGTGTCTGTGAAGAAATGGGTGCAACAGTTCACACCTGAAATTTTTCAAAGAGGATTTGAGGTTGGGTTCAACGATAGCACAAATGCATTTCTTGTGATGGAGACTATATTGAGTAGTACCTTTATATAAGAGAAAGAGTTACTCTACCAGCATGTCCAATTTGAACAACCTCTGTCAGTTAATAAAAAAGTTATGCCCACTTTTGCATTGCTTTTGGTACAACCCTAGTGTTTTTACCATGACTTTCCAAAGAGAAATATTTGGGCTAAGTAATGTACCATATACCAGTACATTGTTCACCAACATTTACAGCTCAGCTCCTCAAGACATGGTCATCTGCTGAATCATAGTTACAGATGGTGTTAGGGTTTTATTCACTATTAATGTATGAAACTTCACTGATATTCATCCCAAGTCACACAAGTGATCCTCTGTGGTTCACACTAATTATCTTTTTCACTTTTAGACATTATTGAACCTAGTTCTCCCATGAGTATCTTGGTCTTCCTCTACCTTTTTTTCCTGCCTGCTGGAATTTTTTAGTTAGCCCTTCATCAGATTTTTCAACATGGCCAAACCACCTCAGAATATTTGCCTCCTTTTCACACATCTTTGTTGTGCATATCAGAGGTGATTGTGAGACAAAGTTTGAAACTCTGAAAATTTTTGCCAGGGGTGGGCATAAGAGTACACAATCACTAAACTATTATTTCGAATTACATATTTTATATTATAATTCAAAATAAAAAAATATATTATTTTTTTTTATTTAATTAAAAAAATTCATTATTATCCAGGTCTTTTTATTCGATTGATGGTTAATGGGTAGACATTTTGCTCTAGAAAATTACTTAGAATTTAAAGATGTCTGCCAACTTAATGGCTTTAATTTTTCAGATCCACTTTGTAAAAAGTAACGTTACATTAAAAAAAATCATCTGGTTTCCTATGGAGCACTCTGCTCTCCAATGGAAAACAGGCTTCACTGATCCTCAACTTGAGTACAAAGCCCAAAGCAGCACTAACTCCTCTGTGTCTGGGAGGGGAAGGGGACAATAGAAAAGCAGCTCCACATGCACTAGATCTCAGCATTATGACCTAGTAGTGCATGTGGAGCTGCAAGACTGGCGAAAACTACAAAAGGTATATAGCAGTGCTACACAATTCTTTAGCATCTAATTAACACAAGGGGAAAAATTCATAATTAAACATTTAAAACAATTTACTATACAGTTTACAGATGTCAGTACAATTCAAAAAGCTGTATAAAGGGGAAAATTATGTTTTAAACAATATACCACATTGTTTACCTGTGTCCGCACAATTTACTTAAATCCAGGTTAAAACTCGGAATGCAAACACTACTGGCATATGATTGGAATGAATCATGCACAAATTCCATGTAAGCAATCTATCTCTCCAACACACAGATGACGCCCATGTCTTTTCGGCAGTAACCCAGCCCCTCACTACCATACATCAAGACAAGAATAATTACATTTACATTCAGGGCCTTTTTGTTCAAAGCTGAATTCACTTGTCAACTAATTTCATCATCAAATCTGCTTTCCCTGTCAAACACACTTCCTAAGCACACAAACTAATTCACACGGTTATCTCTGTCCCATTTACACTGATCTCGCATTCAGTACTAACAGTTCTTTCAAAAACTACAACTTTGGGTTTTCCCTTATTTAAACTCAGTTTGAATTTCATACGAACTTCATACATCTGGAACAACATACTCTGCAAATCACTTTCGCTCTCAGACAACAGGACTGGGTCATAAGCATGCAACAACCTACACACATGAATATATAAGACATAAACCAGTGGTATCTTGCATATATGTATCCATAAATCTGTTGAACAAACATGCCTACATTACACAATTTTGTCAGCCTCCTGCACCAAAGAACAACCAATAAACACTATTTGCTATTTGTACATATGTCGATAAGCCATTACATTATAACCCCCCCCCCAGCCTAGAGAAATGAGTGTGTCTGGAGACCAAACGGTGGTGCAGGTAAAGTTCACAGAGCAGTATATATACAACCGGAGGACCGGCTTTTGGTTAGTAGTTTGTTCGGAGTCAGAATGAGAAAAGCTGTCGATTTATCGGAGTTTGATAAAGGACAAATTGTGATGGCACGACGCCTCGGAACTACAGTCTCTAAAATTGCGTGGCTTGTTCACGTGCCGCTGTAGTGAGTAAGTATCAAAAGTGGTGCACAGATGGGCAAATGACAAATTGTCGTCCACAGCTCATTGATGTCAGAGAGGAGCGGAGACTGTCGTGCATCGCTCATAGCAACCGCATAGCCACAGTGAGACAAATCCCACGCAGTTACAACAGTGGTGATCAGGACAATGTGTGACAGCACACAGTTCATTGAAGCCTTCTGCGCATGGGCCTGCATAGCCGAAGTCCCAGCCAGATCCCCATGCTCAATGCACGTCTTCACTAACAACGCATGAAATGGGCACAAGATCATCTAGATTAGACCGTGGATGATTGGAAGAAAGTGGCCTGGTCTGACGAATCAAGATTCCTGGGGTTTCACATAAATGGCCGAGCAAGGATATATCGATTACCAAGGAAAGCTATGGCACCTGGATGCACTGTTGGGCGGAAACAGGTGAGCAGCGGCAGTGTCATGCTGCAGGCAATGTTTTCTTGGGACACTTTCGGCCCCATTATCCCAATAGCACAATCCTTGACAGCTGTCAGGTATCTGAACATCGTTGCAGACCAAGTTCACCTATTCATGGCAACTATGTTCTCTGCCAGTGATGGCTATTACCAACAGGATAATGCGCCATGCCACACTGCCAGAATCATCAAGGAGTGGTTCGAGGAACATGCTGGTGACTTTCTGTTAATGTCCTGGCCTCCAAATTCACCTGACATGAACGCAATCGAACATTTGTGGTTCAACTTGAAAAAGCGGGTTTGCGCTAAATCATCACCACCTTGAAATATACAGGAAATGGAGGACCTGCTGTTGACATTATGGCACCAGATACCCCAGGATACCTATTACCACCTCATCGAACTGATGTCTCACTGAGTGGCCATTGTTTTGCAGGCTAAAGGGGGTCCTACAGCTTACTACGTAGGTGGTCATAATGTAATGGCCCATCGGTGTACATATGCTGTGCATCCAGCTCATGTAACTTTCTTACAGACCTTCCCTGAGATTCATAGATTAGCTACTCAATGAAAGCTTATCTGCCAAATATAAGTTTAAAACTGATGGTACTAGATTTTACTAACTGTTGACGAGTCAAATGTCTCCATTTACAGTAATCTTGGCACACCAATAGAGCTTTACTGACAATCATCACATGTCTCACAGAAGACCTTTTGTACTTCACTCATTATCTTTTTCATGCAGACATTCCTGAATCTGGTCTTCCCATGATTTCCTTGGCCTTCTTATACTTTTCTTTCCTGGCACTTGGGCTGAGTAAATTCTCTTAGTAAGCATCTTACCAGTCATTTTTTAAAAATGGCCAAACCACCTCAGAATACTTGTCTTCACTTTATCAACAAACTGTTGCTTCACATTACACATCTGTAATACATCTTCATTCTTCACATGATCAGAACATGTATTTTGCTACAACTGCTTCCCTCCTTCAGTAATGCATCTCTCTAGCATACAAACAACTCCTATGTCTATTTTGCTGTACCCAGGTTTTGCTGTCCATACATCAGAGAATAGAAACAATTACACTTTCATACACAATTATTTGAAACCTTTTAAGGAACCCATCAGTCTTGTGAAAGCCTCCTAAAGCAGCTATGACTTTCTAAGATAAATTCACTTGTCTACTAATTTCACCATCTTAGTTGTTTTCTCTGCCAAACACGTTTCCCAAATATACAAATTTTAATTTCACAAAACTGGCAGCTTTTGTTTAATTTCGTCATGTTGGGTATCGATCTGGGCTTATGAACTCCAAAGATTTAAAATCCGTCTGAACTTTTTTTTCTATGATAACTATGTTCTGAGATAGCATTTTGAACTGGAAGTAATAAAGACAGGTGCTCCAACAATGCCAACATCCCATGCCTGCCAACTGAGAAAGTTGCAACTTCAGGGATGAACAATGCATTATTTGGAGGGGGGCAGGGATGGTAAACATAGCGAGAGATAGACAGGAGCAGCTGGGGCAGTTCAATTTACATGCAGTGCAAGCTTTAATGTTTGAAATAATGCAAAAAGATAAACCTAAAACATGAGGGGGAAAACATACATCAGTGCTTTATTTTAAAGGGATTATTTAATGATAGGTGCAAAGACATCATAAAAAATCTGGGAGAATCATTAAATCTGTAAAATTAACAATTTGCCAGTAAAACCGTAAAACAAGTCTCATTTCTGTAAATTTTATGGGGAAATTGCAAAACCTGGCAGGACTGCACCTATAAACCTGTCATTTGTAATAAGCACTTTGTTCCAGCTTTTTATTCTCTCCTACATGACCCAAGGCATGATGGGAAAGGACTAGTCCCCTGACAAGGACATCCTGCCACTGGGTAGAAACAAGTGACTTAAACATCTTCCCTCTCTTTTCTTAGGTTCTTCACCACTGGTACAGCCCTTTTAGCAGATAATCAGTCAGAAAGGATTAGTGTCAATCATCCCCCTGAATGACTACTTTGAAAGACAAAGCTAAGGGGAAAGAAATGCTTTCTGATTTGCAGGTTAACTGTTTCTAGCAACGTTTGGCCCACTTCTTAGACAGCTAATATTTTGTTTCAGCTGGCATTTTGCTAAACCCCAGTTAATTTGTTCCAGCTCATTAAAAGGTTAATTCCACTTGCTTTTCTCACAAAAGGTAGTATTTAAGTAAAAAATAAATAACATTCTTGCATATAATTTATGACTACTAAGCTTGTGGTGTTAAGATAGAATAATAATAACAATGTTTCGCACAATAAAAGGTTTATTATACATTGACTATAGTTTTGCAGAGTGTTTGGCTCGGCTTTCTCAGGACGAATGGAGCGTAAACATTCAAATCATTGTGATATCATCAGAATTCTGACGGTCACAGGTTTTGGTGAATTGTCTCCACGAGCTTGAAAGAAATGGAGTCGACGTCATGTCATTGACAAGCCGTGATGAGTTTAATTGTTTCTCCAATGGGATATTTTTTATTTCCTTATAAAAGGACAAGTTGTTATTCTGGACAAGAAACATTACGAGGCAGAGGTAAAAAAATTTATTTCCGAGGGACCCTATAAGGAAATAAAAAATGACCCATCGGAGAAACAATTAAAGGAAGTTCGGAAAGTGGTAACAAGTTGTTTAACCCTTGACCAAAGCTCAAAAAACCATCTGAAGCCTTCATATTCCCGTTGCCCACGTTTCTATGCACTTCCGAAGATACACAAGATTGGTGTCCCCTTCGTCCCATAGTTAGCAATATAGGATCCGCTACACATAAGTTGGCCAAATTTCTATCTTCAAAACTATCGACTTTAACGGCTTCTTCGAACACAACATCTGTAAAAAATTCCATTAAGTTTGTAAATTGGCTAATACAACATCCATTCAACGATCAGTTCATGTCATCCTTCGATGTGAAATCCATGTTCACAAGTATCCCAGTGAATGGAGCCCTCGAAGCATTGAAAGCAAGTCTCAAAGAACATCATTTCAGCCGACCGGAAATGGAAGAAATTTTGTGACTAGTGGAAATTTGTATAAGACAAAAGAGTTTCCTTTTTCGTGGAAGATTTTTCCAACAAACAGGCCTTGCAATGGGTAGCCCACTGTCACCTATTTTATGCGAAGTCTACATGCGCCACTTTGAAGACCAACTATTTCAGCTTGTTACATTTGACCTGTGGATTCGATATGTAGATGATACTTTTGTGCTCTGGAATGGCATGAACTCGGAAATGCCTAAATTAGTTGAACTTATCAATTCAATTGATCCTCATATACAGTTCACATATGAGACTGAAAATAATGGCTGCTTACCATTCCTTGATGTCCTTGTGTCACGCTCTGAAGGATCCTTTAGTACAACAGTTTATCGAAAACCATTTGCTGTTTCCTTACCCCTGATACAAAATCAAATCATCCATGGAAACAAAAGATCTCTGCCTTTCTCACATATGTTTATCATGCAATACATATCTGTTCAACTGAGGATTCCTTACAGAAAGAGCTTGATTTTCTTAAACAAATTGCAGTACACAGAAGGTACAGCCTTTGCATTATAGACAAAGCTGTCTAAAAAATTTAGGAAACCAAAGCTTGTCTGCACGCTCATGCCTATAGACCTCCCAATATAAAAGAATTGGGCAGTTATCCCATTTGCTCCTCAGATTTGCTTTGGAATTTCAAAAATCCTTAAAAGATTTAATTTCAAAGTTATTTTCAATGAATTTTTACGGATCAAAGACTTTCAAAGTTATTTTCAAGATGAATTTTTACGGATCAAAAGACTACGTTGAAGACAAACTCCTGAGGAATTTATCAGATACCTTGTGAATGTGGACTTTCATATATAGGACAGACCCGCAGGGCTTTAAGTTTTCGTGTGAAGGAACACAAGACCTATGTACGGAACTATGAACTGAAGAAGTCATCTATAGCTCAATGTTGTCATGAAAATAACTATAAATTTTTGTTTGGAAAAGCTACGTTTATTGATAAACCGGACTCAACTATAAAGCTTAATATATTAGAAGCTTTCCACATATACCAGAACTCGTCACAGCTTGTCAACGACATGACGTCAAATCCATTTCTTTCAAGTGCTTAGAAACAACTCACCAAAACCAGCTACCGTCAGAATTCTGATGATGTCACAATGATTTGAATGTTTACGTTCCATTCTTCCTGAGAAAGCCAAACCAAACGCTCTGCAAAACTATAGTCGATGTACAATAAAAATTTTATTGTGCGAAACGTCATTATTATTCTAACATTCTTGAATATTTGTATGAAAACTATATAACTGTGAATATCTTTACATGCTGTTTACCGTGTGTGTCATATGTACATTAATTAAGAACATAAATATGTAAAAATAAATCTGAAATGAAATTGACACATGAAAAAAAATATAAAGGACAAATGAAATATTTTTTTTTTTTCAAATCTTACTACTATTACATATAGGTTTTGAGTCAAAACTCTACTTACTTTCTTCATTACCCAAGTTTTCAATCCACGATGCACAAAATAGACCTGTTAACACAAAATTCACATCAAGCTCACTAAATAAAGATGATTACGACAAAATGAAAATTTCTTACTATCTGCAAAGCAACAAACGGCAGCGAAACCAGTGTACCACAGAGAGAGAGAGACAGGAATTGATTGTGTGCTGGAGAAGAGATGCATTACTTACAGGGAGATTAATGGCAGGGCATGTTCTGATCACCATGAAGATGTGCTGCAGATGTGCAATGTGAAGTAAAATGTCGTTAGAAGAGTGGAGACAAATATTTTGCAGTGGTTTGGTGATGTTGAAGGAATTAGTGATGTGGTGCTAACTAAAAGAGTTTATTGAGCCAAAGTGGCAGGAAAGAAAGGTAAAGAAGACCCTAGAAATCATGAAAGGACCAAATTCAGGCCTGGGAGAGAAAAAGATAATGAGCATGAAGTAGAAAAGGTCTTGAGTGAGACGTGTGTCAGTGAAACTCAAGTTACGCGCCAAGATCACTGCAAAGAGAGACATTTGATACATGAATAGTAAGTTAAACTTTACACCATAAGTAACTTGAAAGTTGATTTTTCTTTGGGGAGCTAACATATGAATCCCAGACAACAGCTTAGTGGTATACGATATCATAATATGCAAAGTAATAAATCCAATGCAATGCTTTAACATGCTAATCAACAATATGCTATTTTTAAGCACTTTATTGGATCCTTTGGTGGGTGAGGAAACATGATCTTAACATTGTCACACTCCTAGCTAGAAGCCAAGATGTGGAACCAAACAGCAATTATGAATGCCAGGTAACAAAACTGTATCTCACAGAGAAAGATATGACTACATATTGAGATACTCAAGAGAGAAACGTGAATTTTGAGAGCTGTCATGTATGATAACCCTGTTTCGTTTAAAATTGAAGAATCACTGGATTTAAAATAAAATGATTTTTTTTTTATGGAAAGTAATTTAATGGCTCTCATACATCAAATACTAAGAACTAACAATTTCTGATATAGGACTAATGAGTTCAGGGAGGGAAGGGGGTAAAAAAGCACAGAACAAATAATGTGTCTTATGAGCAACTGAAATCCAAGCTTTTGGCTTGAAAAGCCAAATACACTCTGTGACAAAAAAAAAAAAAAGGTACTCCAATAAAATAATCCATCAACTGCAAAACTCGGCATACAAATACCTCCTTGGCCAGGCATGCAAATAGTTACAAATTTGCAGCCAATAAACATACAGAGTAGCACCAAAGAATGAGAGAAATACACATCTTGAGATGTAGGTAAAGCTCATGTACATTGACCATTCTGACCACACATGAGAAATGATATACACATGCAACAAATAAATATAGGTTATAAGTTTTAACATGTTATAGTTATTATACATAAAGAAATTAGAAATACAGAAGTGCTTTTAAACTTGACTAAGGTCCTGATCACCTTTAAACAAATGTAGCAATGCTGGTTGCCAGACAATAGGAGTGACTACCAAATGATGCAGAAAAAATACTGACTGTCAGTATTGCAGTTTGATGAGGTATGTACAGGGTGTCCAAGAATTATTGGACACATTACTAAATTATGTACAAAAAAAACTATGAGCATTGTCTGTTTTTCTATGACACATATTACTAACACAGTTTCTATATTTTTGTTTTGCAGAATTGTTGTTTCCAGAATCTGATAGATGGCACTAGGTGTGGCCTGATGAGGAATGTATGAGAAATGCGCAATCAGTAGTCATGTCATCCATACAGCAGAAGGTGATGTGTGTGTTATGGCTTGCGGAATAAAAGTCTGTCATTAAAGTTAAACGACGGTACCGTTTAGAGTATGGTTGTAATCCTCCGTCAATGAATTCAATTAACGGTGGATGAAACAGTTTAAAGAAACTGGCAATGTGGAACATTGTGGAGGAGCCGGTAGGCCTAGCATCAGCAGTGAAATGGTTGATCAAGTTAATGAAAGTTTCCGACAAAGCCCCAGGAAATCCGTTCGTAAAGCAAGCAGAGAACTGTGCATTCCGAAATCGACAACTCACGATATCTTACACAATAAATTATAGTTTCATGCTTATAAAATTCAAATAGTGCAAAAGATGCATGTAAATGATCACAACACTCTGCGATACAATTTCACTGTGGATATGCTGAATCGAGTGGAAAAGGATGAAAACTTTCTCAGTACTGTAATTTTTAGTGATGAATCCACATTTCATGTATCAGGTATTGTGAATCATCACAACTGTAGGATATGGGGCAGTGAACCACCTCATGCTGCTATTGAACTGGAACGTGATTTTCCGAAAGTTAATGTGTGATACGCCCTATCAAAAAGAGAAGTGATTGGCCCTTTCTTCTTCTGTAGAAAAACCATAAACGGTGACATTTACTTGGATATGCTAGAAAATTTCGCTATACCCCAGATCAAAAGATATGACGTCATTTTCCAACAAGATGGCATGCCTCCGCATTGGTCAACGTGTGTACATAAGTGCCTAAATGAGCATTTCCCCAACAGATGGATTGGGCGTGGTGGTCCCATTCCATGGCCTCCTCGCTCTCTAGATCTAACTCCATTGAATTATTTCAAGTGGAGTTATGTGAAGGATCGTGTCTATCAGACCCCTTGTACTGATTTGCAGGAACTGAAGCAGCGTATCACAGCTGCTATTAATTCCACAACTCCTCAGATGCTTGCCAATACATGGCATGAAATCGAGTATTGCTTGGACGTACTATGAGCAACCAAGGGATCTCACATCGAAATTTATTAACTTGGGTAGTTACATTGTAAGTTAGTACAGTCAGTTTCTTTCTATCTGTTTAATGTTTTGTTTTATATAATCTTGTAATGCGTCCAATAATTATTGGGCACCCTGTATTTCAGTGCTCTAACCAGTCTCACTCTGTTTGTTTACAGGTGATCAAGACCTAAGTGAGGTTAAAAGTACTTCAGTATTTCTAACTTCTTTACACATCTATAGTGTGCCAAAACATATAACCTACATTCTGACCACTGTTGCTAGTGCATTGACATCAATATCCAATGAAGATGACACGATGATACACCCAATGATTGTTTCAGCAACTCATGAGTTGGAGAGGGAATGCATTCAGCCAAAAAGGAGCCATTCAGTCATATCAATGTATTGGCCAGCATCTAAGTCACAGCGATATAGCAGTGCTCACTACAAAGACACTGGCTGACCCAGACAAAGAGGTGGATGGAAAAAATTGCATGATACTGAGATCAGCCAGAATGACACTGACAGCATTACTATCTATCATCTGAAAACATGTACTACCTTCCACAGAGCATGAAGTATAGAGATGCACCATTTGAAGATGACTTGCAGTGGTAGGGCTACATTTTTACCACCCTTTACAACAGCTACCACAAACCACCAAATATCAGCAGTGCTGTCTGGACTTGAAGTGTAGACTGCACCTGAACACACCCTTACGGTGTTCAGTGACGAATTCCACTTTTGCTTGGGAGCAGAGTAGCGATGCATACATATCTGGAGTAGGTTGAGCTAGTGCTCCAATCCAGCCTGCATTGTTGAGAGGTACACAAGCATCACACCTGGTGCCACAATCTGGGGAGACATCCAGTATGACAGCCAGTTCCCCTAGTAGTGCTGTGTGGTACCTTAACAGCATAGTGGTATGTTGATGACATTCTACAACCAGTGATGTTGCTTTAGGTGTCACATTTTCCAGGGGAAATTTACCAGCATGATAATGTCAGGCCGGGCAGGGCTCATCTCTCCTGGATATGTCTCTATGGTTTTGAAATCTTCCAATGACAAGCTAGGTCTCCAGATCTGTCGCCAACTGAGAATGTATGGAACATGTTTAAACTTGCACTGCAACCATTAAAAAATGTAAATGAACTAGCATAACAATTAGAGTATGCTCTGCAGAATCTGCTGTGGGACAACATTAGACTGTTGTTAGGCTTGATACCGAACCAGATATGAGCATGCATAGCTATCAGATGGTGACTGTACTACATACTAACCTGTTATGCATATGGAGCCATTGTCCTGCAATAAATAGCCCTGTTGATGTGAAATTGTAACTACTGAGTGTGTGCAAAAGTTCTACCCATTTTCTTACTTGATGCAAATTGAGATCGGAGTAGTTACGTCACAGATGACGCTGCGATGGCGAATTTTCGATCAATAAAGCGTGGAGCAGTAGAGCATATAGAGGCACCAGGTTTGTCCAAGTAAGTCATTCGTAACGGAAATCAAGGATGGTGTAACATGGCATGAGATAATGAGCACATTAGACATTGTTTACTGTACAAGTTCAATAAAAGCAGTACTGCAGCTGTGGCTTGCCACAACATCTGTCAAGTGTATGGAGAGGATGCAGTTGATGATAACACATGTCGTTGTTGGTTTCGGAAATTCCGGGACGGAGACAGAAGCTGTAAAGATCAACCACATCCTGGACGTTCATCCGTGGTTTCCGACGAGGATGTGGACCAAGCCATAACAAATGACCAACATCCAACCACTCAGGAAGTAGCAGAAACATTGTCGGTACACAAAACAACAGTCAATAGACGGATGCATGCGCTTAGGTTCATCACCAACTTTGATAACTGGGTTCCGCACAGCAATGAGAGGAGATAATCCATACCTGTGTTTCTTTGCTTTCTCGTCACAGAAATGAACCACTTTTTGGGACGAATTGTAACGGGTGATGTGAAATGGGTACTATACTGTAATGTAAAGTGTCGACGGACTATGTGCAAAGGTGAGGAGCCTGCTCCATCGACCTCAAAAGGAGGACAGCATCCCAAAAAGGTTTTGTTGAGTGTTTGGTGGGATGTCCAGGGAATAATCCACTGGGAGGTGTTGGCACCTAACTGAATGATAAATGCTGACCTCTACTGCCAACAGTTGGACAGATTGCGAGAACAACTGACAACGAAGCGGCCAGCACTTGTCAATTGCAAAGGCGTGATCCTTCATCATGCTGCTTTAATCACTCGGCAAAAATTACTTGTATTTGGTTGGGAAATGTTACCTCACCCGCGTATTCCCCTGATCTGGCACCTACGAACTACCACCTCTGTTGATCGTTACAGAACACCTTCGCTCTCCAAACCTTCGATGATGTGAATGACGTGAAAACTGCATTGCATGACTTTTTTACTCTAAAACACAGGAGTTTTTCTGCCATGGCATTCACCTACTAATAGACAGATGACAAGAGGTCACACAGAATGACGGCAATCATGTGAAATCCTAGGTATGTTATTTGTTGTGTTCTCCTTTCTTTGTAGCCTACAAAAACGGGTAGAATTTATGCACACACCCCATACTTTATCTTTACACTCTCACTGCACGTGAACATTTTTAGGGCAATCGGACACTTGCTTCTGCTCCTTTTTTTGTCACAGAGTACATAAATTCACAGCGAACTCAAGAAAAACAGAACTACAAGCAAACTTACCTCTAAATACTATGTCTTGCTTGTCTGAATTATCATCTGCTGTATCATTTTGTGGAGAGCTATAGAAAAAGAATAATTCATAATTTTGAATCCATTACAACTAAAGTTTAAGGATAGAAAATTACAGATTACCGTATATACTCGCGTATAAGTCGAGAAATTTGGGACAAAATGAGAGCTTCAAAGTAATGGGGTCGACTTATACACGGGGTCTAAAAAATCGTAAGTCCAAAAGTTCTTCCGGTGTGGCAAAAGGCAATCCATCCCAAAAGAAAAAAATGCTGATGCGGTATTAATTACGAAATCGCAACCCTCCGAAAGAGAAAGAAAGAAAGAAAGAAAGAAAAAACGCTGATGTGGTAGAATTACGAAATCGCAAACCTAAGAATTTCTCCGCGCTTTGAGAAGTCTCTCTCCTGGCTTTGCGTATCCACAGCGCAGTCACAGCCGCGCATAGAAAGCTCCGCCCTTCCGACTACCAGTTGATTGCACTGATCTTCGATGTAACGGCAAAGAATATCGCGCGAAGCGTTTTCTTTGGTAACGGAGCCATGCGACAACCAGTGTTAGGTGTTGCTTGTTCTTAATCGCACGTGTCTCGCTTCTCCTATTAGGGGTGACACGGATTGTGTAAAGAAACGGATGTCCTATAACGCAGGATTCAAGTTGAAAGTGGTTTCTTTTGCAGAAAATACTAACAACTGTGCTGCTTCACGTCAATTTGGCATTAACGAAAAACTGATTTGAGATTGGCGTAAAAAAAAACCGACTTGGTGAAAATCCCAAAATCGCAAAAGGCGCTGCGCCGTGGAACGACATCTTTCCCAGAGCTGGAAAGTGTCTTGAATGATTGGATTGTGGGCTGCAGACAAAATGGTTACATTGTAACGCGAACTGGTATACGTTTGAGAGCAATGAAGCTCGCAAAAGATGAAAAGTTTGCAGTCGTAAATAACACTTTTCGTGCCTCACCAGGTTGGTGCACAAGGTTCATGAACCGCTATGGGTTGTGTCTACGCCAGCGCACCAAAATTGCACAAAAGTTACCTCGTGACCTCGAAGCAAAGATAATGGAATTTCAAAAGTACGTAATTCAAAAGAGAAAAGAGACTGCTTTTGAACTTTCCCAAATAGGGAACATGGATGAAACCGCCATGTGTTTCGACCTTCCTGGAAATAAGACGGTGAACCAAAAGGGCGAAAAAAATATCTTGATCAAAACGACTGGCCACGAAAAATCCAGTTTCACGGTTGTTCTTTCCTGTTTGGCTGACGGCAGTAAGCTATCTCCGGTAATTATTTTCAAACGCAAAACTCTGCCGAAAAGCGTTGTCTTTCCATCTGGTTTGCTCGTTCGTGCCCATGAAAAAGGATGGATGAACGAATCCGGAACAATTGACTGGTTACAGAATGTGTGGAACAAAAGGCCAGGTGCACTTTTGAGGAAACCTACTCTTTTGGTGTGGGATATGTTTGTTACACACCGTTGTGCAGAAGTGAAAAAAACTGCAGAAAATTCAAAAACAACTCTTGCTGTCATCCCAGGTGGGTTGACATCTGTTCTTCAACCACTAGATGTCTGCCTTAATAAGCCCTTCAAGGACAATGTGCGGAGGTATTGGGCAGATTGGATAAGTTCCGATTTGCCGACTGAAACCAAGGGCGGAAATCTAAAGAAGCCGGATATCGTTTTGATTGCGCGATGGGTCAAGGATGTTGGGATGCGATACCTGCGGAAATGGTCGTGAAATCATTCAAGAAATGTTGCATTAGTAACAAACTTGATGGCACAGAGGATGATGAGATTTTTATGAGTGATGATGACAGTGATTCTGATGACACAGGCATAGATGGGAATACTGATGTTTATGATGACGCGCCGATGACGGAGAAAGACGTTTTTGAACTGTTTTGCGAGTCTGACTCGGAATCGGATTTTTAAGGGTTCCGATGAAGTTTTTGGGTATGCAAATTAAATTTAGTATTATATATATAATTTTTTTCGTTTTCAAATGTTTTTGAATAAATTCATTGAATTTTTTTTTTCTCATTCCGGGATCGACTTATACGCGAGTTTCCGATTTCTTACGATTATTTCTTCTGAAAGTGGGGGGATCGACTTATACGCGAGTTTCCTATTTCTTACGATTTTTTCCTCTGAAAGTGGGTGGGTCGACTTATATGCGAAGTCGACTTATACGCGAGTTTATACGGTACTTTAAGAATAAATTTAATCTCAAGAGTTGTGTTTAAAATAAGTTCTTCAATCAATAAACATGAAAATTTTTGAACAGTGAAATACTATTGGAATATATAAACAGGTAATGACGATAAGTAAAATTTTCCGTTTTCTAAAATACATTTCTCAGAAATTTGTCACTGGCATCATCACAACATCAGCTAAACTGAATAGCTTGGAAGTTGCAACAACTTTCTTGACAGGAACATGCAATGCCAGTCAGTCAGTTAATAAAATCCATATTAAAGTCTTAATTTTTGGATTAAGAATGGAATGTGATTTGATTTTGCACGCCACATATATCTTCTGTATTTTCGTATACAGAAGATTTTGTCTTCAATTTCTATGTTACCACCCACAGCAGCAGAAAAGAGAGAGAGTAATAACAATTCAAGTCTTTGCAGGCACACATCTTATACAAACTGCAGTGCTTCTAGTTACTTGTACACTTTTTAGTTGAAGTTATTGATATTGAATGTGAAATCAGAAAAATTTAAGTAACATTAACTGGTCATTTATTGTCTGGTTGTTTATTGTTGCTCCTTCCTGGCTTTACGGCATATGGCATTATGTCCAGAGTTTGTAAGTTTGAAAATTTTGGGAACAAACAGTTTATGGAACACATGGACATTTTCTTAGAATGTGCAATCTTGATTGACTTGCAATTGTAGGCCTGGGGGGGGGGGAGAATTTAAAACCCTAATTTTCTGTTAGTTCTGTTCTAAAATGTGGGCCAAAGGAAAAATCCCTGCAAACTTGTAAATCAGAAATTTCAATTAGAGTTGATTAACTAAAGCATAAGTTAAATAATCCCTAATTTAAATGAGATCAACAGCAATTACCAGTGTTACTCGAAATATGCAGAATTTTGAGGTAACACATCAATCAACAAAAAAAAAGTATGAAAGAAAATATGACAATGCTGCTTGTGACATTTAGTCACTTTTCAGTATCTGTTTTGCTGTACATGTATTGTTTAAATTAGATTCATTGCCACTTCTACTGGACAATCTTGGATTTGGGCAATGTGAGTGATTTGTGCAGGATAACCTTATAAGATGGCTTACTTTGATTCAACTTTGTTGACAAGATACTTTAGGCTTACTGTTCTTAGAGACATCGGAAAGACAGTCACTTGTCACCTTGATCGGGAAAAACTCCGCTGGAAACTTGAGCTGGATCCGAGTTTTGTTCCAATACCCTTAGGTGGAAAGACCAACTGGAACAGTCAGCTATGAGGTGATCTCCCAAACCAATGCACTCTTTATGATTTCTAAGACTCAAAGAAATATAGTTGCTTGTGTGCTAGAGAGAAGAATTCCTTACAGCAGATTTGTGGCAAGACATGCTCCAATCATGTGAGGAACAAAGATATGTGGCAGATGGGTACAATAAAGCAAAATGTTAGTACAGTGAAGACAAATATTTTAAGGTGATTTGGCCATGTTGAAAAAATGAATGATGAGGTGCTAAGACAATTTATTCAGGCCAATTGGCAGGAAAGAACAGAAGAAGAAGGTCAAGGAAATCGTGGAAGGATCAGATTCTAGAATACTTACAAGAGAAAAAGATAATGAGTATGAAGTATAAAAGGTCTTGCACAACATGTGTAATGTAATGGATGCCAATGCAGATTGAGTTGTGTACCAAGGTCACTGTAGCTGGAAACATTTGAAATGTCAATAGGAAGTAAAATTTAACAACTTTGATTTGGCATATACTATTGATTTGAGGAACAAAACTCTGAATCTCAGAGAACAGTTTAGTGATATGTAATGGGTGTTTCACTGGGTAGTGACAAAAGAAACAGACAATAAAGTTAGCTTACTTTATTGGGAGAAGAAAAAGATGTTTACAGGAGTAAGAGTAGGCAAAAGGTAATCAATGGATGACATGTTCCACATGATGACCATCTGCTGTCACAACGTGGCGAAAAAGTGCTTCAAAATGCTGCAATACCGACGGGAAAATGTTCAACGGGATTCATGCAATTTTCTGTTGGATGGCACATCAAAGGTCAGGCAGTGTTCGTGGGTTGTCCTGGTGCACCTGATCTTTCAAATAGCCCCACAAGAAGAAGTCGAGCGACATTAAATCAGGGCTGTACAGAGGCCAAGAGAAACCGGCTGGAAAATGTTGGAGGAATCATCTGGCTATGACCCGTGGGCCATACTGCTGGTGAAGCAAATCAAGAACCGCATTTGTGGAGTATGGCGGTGCTCCGTCCTGTTGAAACGCGCAATTGTGAATCCAGTTTTTCTGGAGTGCAGCAAGGAAAAAAATTATTCTTCAAAAGGTCTCTGTAGGCGGCAGCAGTAACTGTGGACTCCAGGAAAAATAGCCCAATGAGGCCATCACCACTCATTGCACACCAAACGGTTAGCTTCAGCGGATGGAGAGGCTTCACAACACAGACTGCCGGCTTTTTGCTTCCCTAGATGCGGTAATTTTGCCGGTCAACGTAGCAGTGAGCGATGGGTTTGCCTATTCGGGGCGCTCTGTGGTAACAATGGCACACACAACAGCAACTAGGGCCTCTGTGAATCTTGGAGAGGAGCCAGCTAGTTCTGTGTGAAATTGGCGAAAAGACCAACTCACTGGGTTTTGTTCCATGGTCTCTTCGTCACCATGCTTGTCATGTCATCTGTGACACTGTCGGTTCATTCGAATTTCGCTAACAATTTCATCAGGTATGCATGGGATGGCTTACAACGATTCTTAAACGCTGTACCCCACTTTTGTAACACCTTTGTGGGGTCTCCGCCCTCAGCATACCAATTTTTCACCAAGAAAAACTCTTTCTTCCGTGGTATATCGCTGCCTGTCTGAAATCACGTGTTCACCATGCCACTACTTCCTTACGAATGCCTGTTGCCTGCTGATCAACGTCTCGGACTTACAGCACCATCTCGTTATTCTTTAACAATTTATTCCACAAGAAAGTTGTCACTACCCAGTGAAACACCCGGTATATATGCACAATATGCGAACGTCCATACTGAGGATAAAAGCGCCATTCGCTGTACGTTGAATGCTCACATGCACACATAAAAGCAGATGCTTTCATAAATGAGCTGCAGTATCATCTTAGTAATGCTATTCATGGACTCGGTGATGGCATCCACAAGTTCTGCAACGAGTGAGAACTTTTCAGGAACACCACACACTTATTTTTTGAAGGAGTGCATCTACTTCTACAGCATACCAATCATTTACCAGGCAGTCCTTGAACTGGCTCAGATTTGATGGAAGAGGACTTTGCTCTTGAGTCTGCTTTTCTAACATGTCCCATACGTTTTCAATAGGGTTGAGATCCGGGCTTTGTGGTGGCCAGGGAAGGTGGTAGAAGTTGCATTCATGCTCACTGAACCACTGCTGAACACATCTTGCACAATGGACAGTAGCATATTTGTCCATGAAACAGCCATCACCTGCTGGATAGGAAGACAACATTGCAAAATAGGCTTGACTGGCAACAATGTTCAGATAATTCTTGGAGAACACCCAACCTTCAGCAAAAATCTGGGGCCCATTCCATACCAACAGAATGTGATGTGTTCCATACCATGACACAATGTCCAGAACCTTGAGTTGTGTTTACAAGGCAAGTTGGGCCCATTGCTTCATGGGGTTCTCACCAAACTCTCTGCCTACTTTCAGTACAAAACAAGGTCAGACTCCATGACTTTTTCCAGTCTTCCAGTGTCCAGTCATGGTGTTCCTGACTTGAAAGTTTACGGTTCTTGTTGGAAATAGGGAATTTCTGCAGTGCTTCACAGCCTGCTCAAAAAAAAAAAAAAAAAAAAAAAAAAAAAACATTCACAATCATGCAAAGCAGCGACGTTGACATATCGTGTCACAAACCATCATCACGCCGCTATAAAGATGAGCTGTCTTTGGATAGAGGTGCAGTTTACCCGGGAGTATAGCCAGGAGTATATTTCGGTGTATGACATGTGGAGTATGACCTGGAGAGTCTGACTTAGATGCCGACAAAGTCTGATGTCGGAGTTTGAAGGAATTAATGTCACAACTATGAGGAGCTGCTATGAATTAGCCTATAGAGTTGATACAGTGCATACAGCCCCTTTTGGATTATGACGACAGATCCAGCTCAAGTTTCCAGCAGAGTTTTTCCCGATCAAGGTGACAAGTGACTGTCTTCCCGATGTCTCTAAGAACAGTAAACCTAAAGTATATTATCAACAAAGTTGAATTCAAACTCTTTCTAATAGTGGGTTGTATAGTATATTTTATCAGTCAGTTCAACTGAATATATATATATATATATATACTGAAGAGCGGGATGTAAGGTCAGGTGATGCGTAACATCACAGCCTCTCCTTGACAAATGTCAACCCCGCCTTCTCGTGGTGCATCCTGTTCCCACTAAAGGGGCTCTGACGACCGCAAATAGCGGTATAACTATACCATCGGGATCAGAGGAAATTCTATCCCACACTCACCAACCCGCTTGGCCAGCGTGGTGAGTTATGGCCAAACACCTCCAAAATGACTCTACAACTTAAATCTTGGCCCTCAGTCTCCGGCAGCTGGAATGTACCTGGCCAAGGCAGCGGCCAGTGCGACATGAAGGCAGAGGGTGCTAAGAATCCCCGGAGGACCGGACTAGGCTGCCATTTGATGCTGACCTTGGCTACCTACAACGGACGCTCGTATCTTCTGATTCAAGGCTTCTTGAATTGGAAGAGGAACTACAAAGGATCAAGTGGGACATCGTCGGGCTGAGTGAGGTAAGGAGAAAAGGAGAAGATCTCATTGAACTGAAAAGTGGACATCTCTTCTATTATCGTGGGACAGATACTGGCAGAACTAGTGGTGTTGGATTTATAATAAACAAGAAACTGAAGGATAAAGTGGTAGAAGTTGAAAGTTCCTCTGACAGAGCTGCACGACTCGTTATCCAACTATCGAGAAGATACCAGGCTCAGATTATTCAAACTTATGCACCCACCACAAGTCATCCTGAAGAAGAAATTGAAGAATTTTATGAGGAAATTCGTGATCTAAATAATAAAGGTAAGCAGCACTTGAAGATAATTATGGGAGATTTCAATGCAAAAATAGGGCACCGGCAACAGAATGAAACTTCAGTAGGTAAATTCGGTCACGGCAACAGAAACCAGCGTGGAAATACTCTCGTTGAGTTTGCAGAGGCAGAAGGATTTTTCATCTTGAATTCCTTTTTCAAGAAAAAGCCACACAGGAAATGGACATGGAGACATCCAATTGGGACGACAAGTGAAATTGATTTTATTATGTGTAACAAAAAATTCGTCATAGAAGACTGCAGTGTGCTAAACAAGTTCAACACAGGTAGTGACCATAGATTGGTGAGATGTAAGATGCACCTCAACACTAAACTGGAACGTGGCAAGCTCATAAGACAAACAAAATGTATTGACATAACCAACCTTAAAAAACACCATAATACTTTCAAGTTGGAACTGAAGAACAGATTCTCTGCTTTAGAAGGCCTAACATCGGAAGAAGTGGATATTTCGGAAGTTAACAGAAAAGTAACCAAAGCTCTTATGGAAACAGCAACAAAATTAGCTGGGTCTAAGAACAAGTTGCATGTAAACAAATTATCAGGAAAAACCAAAATGTTGATGCAAAAAAGAAGACAGATGAGGACAACTAAAGAAGATGTGACTTCCAAAGTGGATTATATAGAGCTATGCAAGACAGCACGAAAAAGTATCACTGAAGACGTAAGGAAATTCAACTGTGAGCTAGTGAGGAAAGCAATTGAAAACAACCAAAGCCTAAAGATAGCAAAGGGACATCTCAGTAAGGGAAGAAAACAGATTATGGCTCTGAGAAAAGAAGATGGTTCTATAACAAGAAATAGAGGCGAAATTTTGACAAGAGTGAAAGATTTCTACTCCAAATTATATGAAAGGGATGATACATGTACTCCAGACATCATGAAAGGTACCAGAGTTCTTCCAGTCCTCCCAGCAGAAGTTGCTCATGCAATCAAGAACATGAAGCGGGGGAAAGCTCCAGGAGAAGATGGAATTACTATAGACATCATACAAGAAGCAAGTGGAGAAATTGAAACAGTACTCGCCCAAATTTTCACTCGATGCCTTAATGAAGGGAAGATTCCTGAGGATTGGAACAATGCTACAATGATCCTGCTACATAAAAAAGGTGACATTGAGGATCTCAGGAACTACAGACCTATCAGCCTCCTATCAGTGGTTTATAAAATCTTCACTAAAGTTCTTTCACACCGCTTGAAGGTAACACTGGACATGGCTCAACCGAGAGAACAAGCTGGATTCAGGAGTGGCTACAGCACAATAGATCATATCCATGTACTGAGAGAACTAATTGAAAGAGCGAGGGAATATGAACTTCCATTGTGCATGGCTTTTATCGATTATGAAAAAGCCTTTGATTCGGTGAAACCATCAGCAGTTACCACGGCTCTGAAATCCTGCGGTATTGAAGATGCATACATTAATATTATTAATAACATCTATGAAAATGCAAGTGCAAAGATTCGGCTGTTTGAAAATACAACACACATAAAAATTGGAAAGGGAGTGAGACAAGGTGACACCATATCTCCGAAGCTCTTTAATGCCACATTGGAAAATGTCTTTCAATCACTGAACTGGGAAAACAAAGGGATAAAGATTAATGGAGATTATCTAACCCACCTTCGTTTTGCTGATGACGTAGTCATTTTTGCAACTACCCCATCAGAGCTGCAGAGTATGATCCAGGAACTTGCTGACAAGAGTAAAGAAGTGGGATTGAAAATGAACTTTCAGAAGACAAAAGTGATGTTCAATGCTTTTACAAGAAATGAAGATTTATCGATTGATGGAGAAAAACTGGAAATAACAGATACGTATGTTTATCTTGGACAGCAGATATCAAGTGAGGGTCACATTGATGAAGAAATTAATCGGCGTACAAAACTTGCCTGGAGAGCTTTTGGAAGAAACAGCATAATTTTCAAGAGCAATATGCCATTATGTCTTAAAGAAAAGTGTTTGATCAATGCATCCTTCCAGTGCTTACGTATGGTGCAGAGACGTGGACCTTAACTAAAAGAGACATACAAAGGCTGCAGACAACTCAAAGCAGCATGGAGAGGTGCATGCTTGGTATAACCAGGAGAGATAAGAAGAGGAACTGCGTGGATCCGAAAAATGACGAGTGGAAGACATCATGATCAGAGTTAAATCCCTGAAATGGCAATGGGCTGGACATACTGCCAGAAGGACAGACCATAGATGGACAGCCGAAATTTTAGATTGGATTCCAAGGGACAGGAAAAGACCCAGAAAAAGACCACACATGGGAGATGGGTGGATGAAATTCATAAATATGCGGGAGTGACATGGAGGAGACTGGCACAAGACAGACCGTTGTGGGGGAAACTTGGGGAGACCTTCGTCCAGCAGTGGATTGATAATGGTTGACAATGATGATGATGATGATGATACTGAAGAGCAAAACTGAAGACTAAGGAAAAACTTTAGAATTTAAAACGAAAGTTGCAAAAAAACCTGAAGATCAAAGCAGCAACGCAGCAGTTTTGAAAATTCAGAATTCACATTCTATTAAGAAGATACCTTAGCAAAAAAATACAAATATAATTTTGACTCACACCAAGTACAACATAGAAAAGGTTATGTATCTACCTGTGTGAGTAAAAGGAGAAAAGATAAAAAAATAAAATAAAACAACTGAATGTAGAAGGTGTCGAGAATACTGAGCCTTGGCTTTTATCAAGGACCAGCAAAAACTCTGCATTTTCTCACTTCCACAAAGACCTAGTTGGAAATGGGTTTCTGCAAGGCCATAGATGCAAGTAACATTCCCACCTAAAATTGTTTTAAAAAATATATATATGTCATGTCCTCCATGAGTTGTAACCCTTTCCCATAGTGTATGAACTCGCTGGCAAAGGTAATCTAAAGTTATGAAATGACAAACGTTGTTTGACATGTAAATCTGCAGATCCTAACCTGTATTCTTTTGTTGAGGATAATTGCTCCAACAAGTTTTGCAAAGCCTACAATACCATCTATAAGCTCACCTGTACTGTCTGCAACCTTAGCTATATTGGCCAAAGTAAAAATCCTCTTCATCTTAGGATTAATGGACACAGGTCTCTAGTTAACAAGTTCTCTAATTCAGGAGTGAACCCCTCCACAAACGCCAACCAGTACTCTACCTTTGAATTAGAGCATTTCCATACTCATGGTTTTGACAAAGTGAAAATAGAGGTACTACATATTATCCCTGACCTCTATGCTTGGCTAGAAACTGAATCCCTTGAAATTTTGCAGCATCAGTCTCTTTATCCCTATGGTCTTAATTCCATTCTATCTGACAATAAGCATAATCAGCATAAATTTTCAATTCGTGAACTCTTCTTTCTTGTTAATAATAAGAGCTGCACTAGAGGTAATAGAGGACAGAGGTTATTTCGCACATCAAGCAAAGTTGATTTTGCTAACTTGCTAATAACTCTGGAAAGCTTTAAAACTGGCACTAATTTTGTTAAAAATACTTACAAAATTCTCAAGTCCTTCAAGCACTCTGTCCTTAAAAGTTTTTTCAAATTCTGGAATGAAACTGCTGACCATGTTGATAAGCATGTTTTTGCTTTGGTTCTGGACATTCTTAAACATATTCTTAAAGATAAAATTTCTCTTAAAGAATTTTCCAGTAATTTTGTAACCATCAGGTTTCTAAATAAAGCCTACGATAATCTCAATGTAAGGAAGCTGTTCTACAATAATGCAATTTTTTTTCCCATCCACAGGCACCAGTCTATTGTAAGTTTTAAATATGTTAAGACCTTAGGGTCAATAGTTAAAAACTACAAACTTAACTCTTCGAGCTACATTCCTGTAATTACTTCATGTTCTTGTGATGAACATAGAGAAACAGTTCACTATGATAAGAATTACAACCATATTATCACCGGAAACTTGAGTTTTGTTGAAAATGAAAAGCTTAGGAATTTATTAGAGTATGGCTCTAAATTCAGGCCTTCCTTCAAAATTTCCAAAGAAAGGATTCTTGAGAGCTTCACTCAAGATGTTAATAGGTACATCGTAAAAACCAGTTTAATGTACAATCAGCCTATTGAGGCCTTCGCAGAATGGAAATATAATATAATCAATAGCTTCACCGGTGAGTTGGCAGGTCTGGACTTTTGTTTCGACAGAAATCTCTTTTCTCTGGAGAAGCTAAAAAGGTCACTCTCCAAACTACAAGACCAATTTATTTTTACCACTACGGATAAAGCTAGCAATAATTTTGCAATTATCTGTAAGAAGTTCTATTTTGAATTGTTAACTATGGAACTCAATAATAGAGTAACATACGAGCCCGTAAGTTATTCTACCAAGCAGTTAGAAAATCGGTTTAAGGCATTCTTCAAGAAACTTAAAATTCCACAAACTAGAAGATATGAGCCTGAATTTCCATTTCTTTTTGCAACGGTTAAGTTTCATAAGGATCCTGTGAAGTTCAGGTTCATAGCTAGTGGAGTAAGGAGTCATAAAAAGAAAATAGATCTTGCTTTTGAAGATGTCTTAAAGAAGGCTTTGAAACACATTAGAAACTGTACTAACTTGATGTACAGAGATTTTTGGATAATTAACAATAATGCAGAAGTAATTTCTACTATACTCAAAGTTTGTCCCCTAGATATTAATAGTTATGATTTTGAAAACCTATATACTAATCTGCCTCTATCAGATATAATCACTACCTTTAAAGAGCTGTATGCAGAATTTAAACTTAACCAATTTGTTAATGTAGGAACTTGGAACTCTTATCTCAATTGCTGCATAAAAAATAACCATATCCTATATAATAATACTCTCTATAAGCAAGTGAACGGTATTCCCATGGGAACATCAACGTCCACGAATATCGCTAATCTATTCCTGTTCTTTAAGGAATATAAATTCATTAAAAATCACCCCACCTGCTCAGATAACTACCTTTACACTTTTAGATATATTGATGATCTGCTGTGTATCAATAATTCAGAAGTTATAGAGAGTGATTTTGATAATATCTATCCTAGCTCTCTTAACTTATGTAAAACCAACCACAGTAATCAGGAACTTGAGTTCCTAGACTTAAGCATTAAGCTCAACAGAGGTAACCCATCTATTAGCCTCTTTGATAAAAGAGTTAATTTTCCTTTCAAAGTAATTAAATATCTACACAGGAATAATAACATATCAACCAAAGTAATTGAGAATGTACTAATTTCTCAGGTCCTAAGAATTTCAAGAATTTGCAGCAACAATTTGGACTTCAATTACCACATTAATATACTATTAGATAGTTTTCTAGAGAACGAAATTCCTTCTTTCATCAAAAGAACTTTAAGAAAAATTATTCTGAATAATAGAGTAAGGTTGGCAGATCTGCTTTAATTTTCTACACAGTTAATAATATGATTCTGACCAATCAAAGCCGTAAGGAAGTTGGCTAGAGGATGCCTATTAACTACCTAAAGGAACCTTAGTGCTATGGATATGAAGGTCCTATTAAAACAAAAAATTAAATAATATAAACAAAATCACAAAAAAAAAAGCTTAAAAATCTGTTTATAAAAGAAAATAAAAACAAATAAAAAAGAAAACTAGTTATTCATCACTAGAATAGCTATACTAAAAATAGCAAAACCAACATTAAAATTAATAAGATTCTGATTAATCTATAGAAGCTCACTAAGGTGATTTAATACATGCAAAGATTATTAAATACACTACTCGTGTATTTTATAATATTTCTCATGTATTCTGGAGAGTTAATTCTGCTCTTTCTGATCATACAGATCCACAGTCTTAAGTTTATATATTTTTTTTCTCTGGTTAAAATCTCCGCGAGTTGGTTTCTTTCTGTATGAGGAGGCCATCAGCCCCACCCACACTACCCCCAGCGACTAGGGAGTGGCGGAAGAGGTCAGCCATGTTTTACTCTTGTGAGGAGAAAGTTTCGTAGCACAAGAGGTAAGCTCTCTTCCTTGTATTTGGGTTTTAGGTTTTATAAGTTCAATGTTTGTACTTCATGTACTTTTTCTCTGTTGATTTTTTTGCTTTTCAGCTTTTAGGCACTGGCTTGTCTGTTAACATTTTTGCGGGTTTTAACTCTTTCTTTTCTTTGTAACTTTGCGCGTCTTTTGGGGAACCTAGGAACAGCAGATGGCTAAGCTTGTTCCTTTTCTTTGTGCTGTATTTTCAAAGTAGTTAAGTACCTAATAACTAATTAATTATGCACTTAAAGCACTGCTGAAATACTTTGTACATATTGCAACTAACTGTTTAAGTCATATAACTTTCACAAAGTTTTCTTTAGTTAATTATTGTCTTTAACTTATTCTCGTTTTCGTGCTGTCATAAGTTGTAGAGTAGGGGTTTTAGACTCAAGTTTTCTTTCAAAAATCTGTTTTTTAAAAATTAATATTTCCTTTTTTAATTGCAATGAAAAAATTTGGATTTCTTTTGCATTGTTTTTCAGGTTTAAATTCTCTCTCAAACGAACTTGGCATTTCGTTATAGCTGAAAATTATTTCTAATTATTATGTCACTCTCACAGCTTGAGTTCTCTTTAATCTTCTTCTCTCTGTTTAATGGTAACAGATGAAGAGCATGGGTCGGGCCAGGAAGGTTCATGGATGCAAGCGAAATTGTTAACTAGTGCTAGGTCATACAACTCTGCGGAGGACATGACATATATATATTTTTTAAAACAATTTTAGGTGGGAATGTTACTTGCATCTATGGCCTTGCAGAAACCCATTTCCAACTAGGTCTTTGTGGAAGTGAGAAAATGCAGAGTTTTTGCTGGTCCTTGATAAAGCCAAGGCTCAGTATTCTCGACACCTTCTACATTCAGTTGTTTTATTTTATTTTTTTATCTTTTCTCCTTTTACTCACACAGGTAGATACATAACCTTTTCTATGTTGTACTTGGTGTGAGTCAAAATTATATTTGTATTTTTTTGCTAAGGTATCTTCTTAATAGAATATATATATATATATATATATATATATATATAATATATTCATTTAAGCTTCAGATAAAGCTAATTTTTGTTCACATTAATGCTTAGTCATATTTAGCAGCTTGTGTCAAAATTTACTTAGTCAGTATTCTTTTATTGCTAAAAGCAACTGTGCCCTTCACACAACAACAGTTCTTCCCAGAAATCAGTGGTTTCTGTATAGGCATGGAACTGCCAATACTGATCTTCTTCAATTTTCCCTGCACACAGTTCGCTGAAATATAGGTGAAGAATGGCCATCACTGAATGCTTCAGTCAATTGCTGCACATTTTCTCCATACAAGCCTTCTCAGACAAAAGCGATATTGTTCCTGAGATATTGTCATCATCCCACGTTACGCCTCTTAGGCGAACAATGTGGGTAATTTTTCCACTGATTGAAAACCTGGGATATCTCACCTTTTGAGAAACCAGTAAACTCTGTTGTTTACAAAATCATAGCTCCAGCCAGATGGGCACCCACAATAAACTCTTTGTCAAATTCCAAAAGATCCTTTGTTTTTCCCATTGTGATCAACACTACTGATGATTAGTGATGAACAGCAGTCTTACATAGTTGCCTGGATCGCATCGTGAGGCATATGAACACATGTACATGGTTGTATCAGAATAATATGACCACCTCTGGAACCAGTGTACCCACCCAGGCACATCACAGAGTGCACGTGACAAGGTTGACCACACAGAGATATAAGCGGTAGGCCAGGACAGATGAGCCATAGTGCGTCACATGAGCATATTGGGCAGAGGTAGTGATTTGACAGACGTTCAATAAGGAATGATCATCAGATACAGTGCAAAGAGTGGAAGCATCTCAGAAACAGGAGACTTCGTGGGCTGTTCGCGAGGTGCTGTAGTAAGGGTGTACCAAGAATGGACTGCTGGCACACCGAGTACCTCCCGACATCATAACTGTGGAGCTTGAAAGGTCATCGACCCCCAGAGGAGAACTTCGCCTCTGTTGACTGGTAAAAGGCAATTGACGTGCAACAGTGCAGCAATTGACCATGCAAATTAACGCTGGGGCACCCAGGTATGTGTCCCCGATAACAATAGAACAAACTCTGTCATGCACGTGTCTCCGGAGTCGACGCTGCGTCAAGGTGCCCATGTTAACCCAGGTCTATCAGCAACAACGCCTGCAGTTCGCATGGAGCTACTGTCATTGGACAGTGTAAAAGGTTGCCTTCTCTGATGAATCAAGGTTTCTACTCCACTGAGGTGATGGGCGGTGGAAGATATGGCATCAGACATACATGAACCAACACCTGGACATGCTTGTCAGTCAAGTACAGGCCAGCAGTGGTAGTGTGCATGTCTGGGGAGATCTTTTCCTGGTATGACCTGGAACCGCTGGTACCACTGAATGGGTCCCTGAATGCCAATGGCTACCTGTCATCCTCGCTGACCATATGCATCCCTTCATGTTGGATATTTACACTGGTGGTGATGGTGTCTACCAACAGGACAATGCGCCGTCCCACGTCTCTAAGAGGGTGCTTGGCAGGTTCCAGGAACACAACAGCGATGTCTCCGTTCTCTCTTGGCCTGCAAAATCGCCCAACCTCAATCCCATAGAACACTTGTGGGACTATTTGGATTGACAGGTTTGACGTGCCAACCCACAACCATGACATCTCTGGGATGACGCGCCTTGCCACGTTCCCTAAAGGGGTGCGTGACTAGTTCCAGGAACAAGACGGGCCACGGGTGGCCTAGTGGGCAATGTTCGTGACTGCCACGGAAAGGACCTCAGGTTCGATCCCAGGCAGGTACGAACGCTCGATCCACTAAATATCCGCCGTGCGTCGGATGGGCACGTTAAGCCATCGCATACCTGCCAACTTTCAGAAACCGAAATCTGTAAAAAAAATAATAATCAATATGTTCGATGAAATTTTTAATCGATATATTCAATGAAATTACTTGTCGGGCATATTGATTAAATGTACTGAACATATCGATTAAGAAACGATATGTTGTTACCTTTGAAACAAGTTTCAACTTTTAATTGATATGACTACAGATGTTTGAATTTATTGGCACGTTTATTTTGATAAAATAGAATCTATACATAATTTCTCATTACTATGCTACTATTATTATGGTCTATAAAGAGATAAACATTTTTTTTTATGGAGGTTTGCATCTCAAGGGAAGGATGTTCCACCCTTTGACCCCCAAATCCAATTGGATAGGATCCCATGCTATCACAGAACAAACTAAAATGTTTTCAAAAATGAACCATTTTCATGCTAGGATTATCTTACGGAGAGACGGACGATGAGACAGTCAAATGAAATAAATGAGTGACTGAGGGACACTAATTGGTAAATTATGCTCAACTAAAAACGAAGTGAATAAACACTTCGCAGTAATTACATCCAGTTCATTATAACTTTTAACAAAGGAAGTTAATTTCGTATTTTTTTTTTTTTCCTACGCAGTCAATATTAGATTTATGCTTGGCGCTATATTAGTAATATCATTCCTTTCACCTCGCAAAACGCTGAAATTACATCGACACGTAGAGCAAAATGCATATTTTTCATTTTTGAAGATTTTGTAATACACAGGAAACTCTGCATAATACTCATCACAGAAAGTTTTATAGTACTCCCCCCCCCTCTTTTATATTGCTGCTCATAGAGAATCACTAATACTAAATTTATTGACACTTGAAAAAAAAATGCCAGTAAAACTGCTATAGTAAAACAATAACAGTTTAAAGAGATGCAATTTGCAGAGGAAAAAATAGTACCACAACATATTAATTTGGTTGAATCAAGCCAAGATATTTTTATGCACGTCATCGAGAGACGAACAAAGCATGGTTGGAAAATGTACAAACTTACTAACGGATGAGCAAAATAAATCACTGCTGGAGTAGCACTGGCTCGAATGAACATTGGACTTACTTTTTTTCCTTTTAACTTCCTCTTAGCATTCTTTCGTTAGGTCAAATTTATTACCAGAGAAGAAGTTACGAAACCATGACCCACTTTTCAATTTCACAAAACTGACAGCTTTTGCTTAATTTTGTCATGTTGGGTATAGATTTGGGCTTAAAAATACACAAATTTAAAATCCGTTTGAATTTTTTTCCTACGATAACTACGTTTTGAGATCACGTTTCGAACTGGGAGTAGCAAAAACACCTGCTCTCCAGTGCTTGCTCCAAAGCAGGTCGCACCCCACTTTAGCCTCCTCAGAAGTTGTGACCCGGGAGACAAAGAATGCACTACCTGAAAAGGAGAAGGGGGGGGGCAACGAGAGAGAGAACCAAGCCCCAAGGTTAAACAAGCCCAGCTGGTTGTTATCCTTATCAGTTTACGTGGGGTGCAAAGTTTTAGTGTTTGAAACAACGCAAAACCTAACACGTGGGAAAACTGCAGCAAATGTTCCCACATAAACACATTACGAATAAGCTTATTATAAGAACTGAAAAGTTGTTCTTAGCTTACATCGGCGCTTTACTTTGAATGGATTGAGTTAAATAAAAAAATTTGAATAGCGGGTGCCAAATCATCAGAAAAAGGAAAATAAATCTCGGAGGAAATCACCAAATCCGTAAAATTAACATTTTGCCCGTAAAACAAGTCACGTTTCCGTAAATGTTACGGGAAAATCGTAAAACCTGGCAGGTATACGTCGGACCCCGGGTACTGCCCCCAATAAATAAGGGCGTCTTCCTCCCCCTTTCTACTTCACTTCCGTGTCACTTTCCTATCGGGCACTCTAGCCTAAATCTCCTAGCTTCCTGTTTCTAAGGGTAGTTTAAGACCTGGGGTCAGACACTCCCTTCCTAAAATCCTCTACATATGATCTGATCTAATCTAATCCAGGAACACGACAGTGATGTCTCCGTTCTCCCTTGGCTGGCAAAATCGCCCAACCTAAATCCCATAGAACACTCGTGGGACTATTTGAATCAACAGGTTTGACATGCCGACCTATAACCACATCATCTCGGGGACCTCTGTGCTCTGCTGCAGTCCAAATGGTTAAGTGTGCCTTGGGCAATCTTCCAGGGCCTCATTGCATTCATGCCACGCCGTCTCACTGCTGTCATCCGGGCCAAGGGTGATTATTCCCATTATGAGGTAGGTGGTTACATTATTCTGATACGGCTGTGTACACTGCGTAAGTGACATTTACATACATCTGCTATAAGGTTTCTAATTCAGTGGCCAGTGTGTGTACAATGCACTGTCACTAACAAGAGAATGTTATCAGAAATCATGAAATGAACAAAGCCATATATGAAGAAAAAATGTGCACTTCACAGCTTTCCAGCACTATGCAATATTCTGTTTAATTGATTGTCAAAATAAATGGTTGCAAATACGGTACATATTTTTTAAATACTGTATGACTACTTAGCATGAATACAGTAGAGTGACAAATATTTGAATGTGGTTAAGTTTAGTTCAGACACAATATTACATTACTTCAATAATTTGAAATGTACACAGTCACTCTCTTTGTGTAAGGTAAGTTAGCAGTTCTGTATGTATGCCATCATATTATATATAAACAGCATAAGCATTAAGAGAAGCAGCATCATGGGTAGCTGCAGACAATTTCAAGACAAATAAAGCATATTTGTATGACTTGTGCAAACATGTCTGTGTTTTTTAACACTTCTTTACATAAGAAAGTCAGCAACAGTTGGATTACATTTGCAAAAAAATAAAACAAAAAAAGGGAAAAAAAGAAAGAAAATTCAAAGTAACATTACACAGAGTGAAATATCAAAAACTTACCTAACATTTGAGCATTGTTCATCTGGAAAAAATAAAAAAATGGGCAGCATCAGCAAAAACATTGAATAACATCATTTATGCTTATTTTATTTTGAACTAAATCTTTGGTATATAATTAGATGTTACACTTGGGAATGCCACCAAAACAAAAAATGCTACTTAAACTATCAAAGAGTAAACAAAGTTACATTTTTTGTATGAAGGGAGTAAAAAAAGCTTGTGTTCTAAACTACTTCTAGTAAATATGAAGCATTTTTCTCAGGTAGTACACGTCCTTTCTGACATGTCACTGCACCAATTTTAAATGTCACAGAAAAGCATGTATTCACAAGAGGTGCATGATGATAGGATGCAGACACTGGGGAATAAGGCTCCTGCATATTCCACAGTTGTCAAGTTCTATTGTGGCAAGGAATCTTATGATGATGCAGGTCATTCTGAAAGACCCTCTCCACATACAGTTCTATGGAAAACATCAACTGCATACATGACTTTGGGATGAAAGACAGTTGAATGACTGGTGTATAGCTAAGTCTGTAGACACTTAATCAGCAGTGTTGATTCAATCCTGATGAACTCTTTTAAGATGAAAAAGGTTAGTGTGCAATGAACCCTATGAATGTTGACAAGTAACCAAAGGCATGCCACAAAGGAATGTGTGTCACCAACTTTAATATGATTTGTGCAGATTCAATAAATTTCTGGCCCCAGATTGTTACAAAGGATAAAGCATGGGTTAATCAGTTTGGCTTAGGGACTAAGAAACTAGGAAGCATGCTACTTCTTTGTCTCTTAAGAAGTTCAGCGTTGCTCCATTAGCCAGTAAGATGATTTTATCAAGTTTTTCATACATGAGACTGACGAAGGGGAAAAAAAAAGCTGAACTTTTTAACCTCATGGAGGGAAAATAAGAACATGCTGTGAAACAGCATGAATATAATGCGGTGCGAGCAAGACAAAATTGTTCACTGAAATTTATTATGTAAATATTAAGCTGGAGCACATCACTGTATTAAAAATATTATTATTATTTTTTTTTTTTTTTTTACATTTAACAGCAACACAGGATAAATGTAACATCGCGGAGAAAAAAATTACGACTGCCGGTGAAATCTACGCTCTGTTCGACTTCTGTTTTAGGAAAGTTTTCCTCCATTTTGAAGCTTCAAAACAAATATTTATAGAATAAAATTATATTTAACAACATTACTGGGTAGAAGAAATATTGCGAGAAAAAAGGATTACAACTCCACTCCGTCTAACTTCCGTTTCCGAAAATTTTAAAAGTCGGACCCCACCCCCAACCCATCCCAAATTTCTGTTCAGTTCTGCATCGATTTCGAGAACTATCGAAATGAGGATAGAAATGGCGAAATTCTTCGAATCCACTGAAGAATCTCATGCCTGAACACCACAGGGAAATTTTTGCATTTTTCTTCCATTTTCAAGCTGAAATGCAAATATTTATGGAATAAAATTATATTTAACAATATTACTGTGCAGAAGAAACATCGCAAGAAAAAGAAATTATGATTACGGGGAAAAAATGTATTCCGCTTTCGAAAGTTTTGAAAAACAAAATACCATCCCCAGATCAACCCCCCCCATACCCCAACTAACCCTCCAAAATTTCTCTTCAGTTTTGCATTGATCTCGAGAATAACTCAAATGATGACAAAAAAAACGGAATTCTGCGAATCCTCGGAAGAATCTCATGTATGTTTTTTGAGATGCTGATTACCTGGAAAAGAGCACAATTGTCACTGGTACATACCATGCTAACCTATAACCTAATAAGCCAACTTTATGTAGCCATCAAGGGAAAGAGGCGGAAAAAACTATGAAGCACATTGTTTTCCCCCATCAAAACACAATGCATCAAATCACACCTCTCAGATGCAAAAACTCTCACACAGACTCATATTCTCCAGACCTTGCTCCAAGTGACTTATTTGTTCTTTATGCTGATGGAAATGTCCAAAAGAAGTGATATAACTCCAACTGTGAGGTGGTCATAATTGTAGGTGTGCTGTTAGAAAACCAAGATAATTTTTTTCCCAGCAGAATAGGTCATTGCAGGGGTGCAGAATTTGTCCGAATGCACGAACGAGGTTCGGGAGAAATTAAGGCAGCTCTGAGGAAATTTTTGCCCGAGGGTAAAATAATAATAATCAAATGAAAAATTTACTTATTAACAACAAATATAATGTGAAAGCTAAGAGTAATTTACTGCATGGTAATCAGGTAATCATTTTGAAAAATGCCATGTTGTTATAAATACAAGAGGTTATGAGCACAGTGATGTACTGCCGGTTGCAGCTTGCAGATGATTCACCGAGCTCAAACGACTTTACTAATGCAAAGGTGGAGCCACCGTGGCATGAGTAACAAGTACAACATAACCACTAGTCACGCTAATAAACATTTCCAAAACTAATAGCAGCGAATGTGACATAGGCGCCAATTTGAAAATTTATTGGGGGTTCCGGACATTTTAAAGTGAATGACCCTTGCATTTTTCAAAGGATTTAAGTCTAATTTAAATTTCATTCAATAAAATTATCTGGCACAATTAGACACCTAAAATTATAGAATGAAATAAATTATAGTTAATTACAGAATTTTTTTAGCTGTTTATTTTTCAGCATCTCTGCCCCGCCACTGTTTTCACCTAGATCCAAAAATGTTTCCGACATTTTAAATCTAAGTTTATATTTAACATTTTGAATCTAAATTAAATATTAGTTGTTGTTTTTTACATTTTGAATCTAAAATAAATATTAGTTTATTTGTTTGTTTGTTTTTTCAAATTTTTAAGTAATAGGCTTTACAGATCTTTCTTAATCAGCAACATATGCTCTGATAATCACTTAAACTTGTATGAAAGCCTGCTACAGTTTTGAGGGGAAACTTCGGACAAAAAAAAAATTTTTGTTCTGGGGAAATATTAGGCCCTGAAAATTTTCTGTATCTCTGAGTCATTAATGGAAAAACTGCATTGCAGTGGCTGGGGAGTACATTTAAAAATAAGAAACAAATCATAACACCTTTCTGGTATGAGTCAGAATACAATCTTTTTGAATTACTCTTAAATATGCTCTGCTGAAAACCTGGTAAATTATTTGAATATATATATTCTTTAGGCACTAAAGGTTGTGAATAATCATCCACTCCTAATTTCAACCTAAAAATTCAAGGGACAGAACCAAAACTACATTTACATGCCACCTAAGACTTTAACCCTGAGCCCGTAGCTTGTGAAGCTCAAGCATCAGTCATCCAGAGAGCAATTTAATGAAGCTAAGAAAAAGAAACAGTCCTGAGTTTTTCAAAATCTAATACTGAATTCTCAGCCAGTTTTAGATGGCAATTAGAAATCTACACTATCATGTACTTCACTTTTCAACAATAAATTTTTTATCATACAAGACATCTTGACAAATTAAATATTTCATAAAAATTAATGCTTAAAAAAAGAACTCCCCTTTCAGGAGATACAGGAAATGAACTGGCATCTCCTGATTTCTGTTCAAGCATGCTATTCATACACCACCCAAAACGATGAAGTCCCAAGTGTCCGAGTGTTAAGAATCTGAACCTTCTCAGATTTTTGCTGGAACTCTGGTTCCTCATAGAATCGTTAAGTGAAATCACCCGTCTCTCAGGTGTGAATTCTGTGGAAGAAATATTCTTCTCTCAATATGTAAAGATGACATATACCTAAAAAGTAATTTTGAAGTGTTCTGATGTGACTGATGTTGCATAATGAAAAGTAAATACAGGCAATTTAGGGATGTCTGATTGCTGAGTTAATATTAAGTTGTTGGAAAAGTCATGACGTATTTTAGCCATGTTTTACAAAGGTCATTTATTGATAGAAAGAACAAAGATCAATCAATGATATAATGCCCGTTTTGTTTGATAACCTTTTGCCATCTTTCAGTGAGCTGCAGAATGCCTCGTTCATAGAAGGACCTGTCTTTTGTGGCGAAAAACTGTACAAGGTGCTGATTTACAGCCTCATCTGAATTGAACGTTACACCATGCAAGGACTGTTGAAGAGAGCGAAACAAGTGGAAGTCTGACGGCGCAAAGTCAGGCGAGTATGCTCGGTGGGGCAACACATCGCACCTAAGCTCCAATCATTTTTGGCGGGTGATCAAACTTGTGTGTGGTCTCGCGTTGTCGTGATGGAACACAACACCTTTACGATGAATGAGCTCTGGACGTTTCTGGACGATGGATTCTTTCAAACTGTCCAATTGCCGCAGTACACATTCGAATTGATTGTTTGGTTCAATGGTAGGAGCTCAAAAAACATGGCACCTATAAAATCCCACCACACTGAGACCAGAACCTTCCGTTGATGAATGTCTGCTTTGGATGTCGTTTGAGGCGAAGCAGCACGTCAGGACCAAGACCGTTTGTGCAGCACATTGTTGTACACAATCAACTTTTCGTCACCAGTTATCAGTCACTTCAAAAAAAGGATCCTTTTCCTCACGTTTAATGAGCATATCGCAGATGTTTATACGCGCCGTCAATTGAGCTTCTTTGAGTTCATGAGGAACCCACACATCGAGCTTGCTTACGTATCCCAGCTACTTCAGGTGGTCATGAACGCTTGAATGATGGAAGTGCAATGTGTCTGCAATCTCTCGTGTCCTGTAACGTGGGTTTGACTCGATCAATGCCTTGATTTGGTCGTCATCATCTTCGGTGGGCCTCCTGGACCGAGGATCATTGTTGAGGTCAAAATCACCAGCACAGAATTTTGCGAACCACCGCTGGCACTGACGTTCTTGTAGAGCATTATCACCGTACACTTTACGCAACTTTTCACAAGCTTGATGCGCGTTCTTCCCTTTACAGAAGTAAAACAGTAAAATATGGCGAAAATGCAGTGTTTGGTCTTCCATCTTCAACTTGATGTCAAATCTCTACAAATCAACCAAATCGCTCACTATTCCTTTTAGACAGCAGCTAGAACTGGCACTTGTCGAATGCCATAGCGATAACAGAGATGTGCATGCCTCTAGTACTTCCAAAACCGCCCAACCGCTATCGGGTGCCAAAATATATCATGACTTTTCCGACAACCCAATAATTCTAAAGACAATCCACTTTTTCTGTAATGTACTAAACTTTGCCTAACATTCCACAAAAACTAATCAATTTAAAAAAAAACAACATTATTTTCTTAGTTATTATGGATGAAAAGCAGGAAGATTTAGAATAAAATAGTGATTTACACTGAATCATTTAACTAGCCTTATTTCTACAAAGTCATGTGAATTTCTCAGTATCTTCTGAACAAAATATAACTTTTTTTTCATATTTTAGATGTGAAATTTAGTGGTTTCAGTACAAAAATGAGAACACGATTGCCATATAAATGAGAACATGATTTCTTGGACCAGGCATTCTTTTCCAGTCCTCAAAGGTCTAGATTTGGAAAATAACTGAGAACATGGATTCCTTGGACCAGGCAACCTTTTTCCAGTCCTCAGGTGTACAGATTTGGTATATAACTGATCACATGATTCCTTGGACAAGCATTTTTTCCCCAGTCCTCAGGGGTCCAGATCTGGCATGTAACTGAGAACATGATTCCTTGGACCAGGCAACCTTCTTCGAGTCCTCAGAGGTCTGGATTTTGCACAGAAATAAGAATAAGATTTTGTGGACCAGGCATTCTTTTTCCAGTCCTCAAGGATCCAGATTTTGCATATAACTGAAAACATCCTTCCTTGGACTAGGAAATCTTTTCCAGTGCTCAGGGGTCCAGATTTGACATATAACTGAAAACATGGATTCCTTGGACCAGACAACCTTTTTCTAGTACTCAGGGGTCCAGATGTGACATATAACCGAGAACACGATTCCTTGGACCAGGCAACCTTTTTCCAGTCCTCAGGTGTCCAGATTTGGCATATAACTGATCACATGATTCCTTGGACCAGACAACCTTTTTCCAGTACTCAGGGGTCCATATTTGACATATAACTGAGAACATGGATTACTTGGACCAGACAACCTTTTTCCAGTACACAGGGGTCCAGGTTTGGTATGTAACTGAGCATATGATTCCTTGGACAAGCATTCTTTTTCCAGTTCTCGGGAGTTCAGATTTGGCATATAACTGAGAACATGATTCCTTGGACCAGACAACCTTCTTCCAGTCCTTATGGGTATGGATTTCAAACATAAATAAGAACAAGCTTTTTTTTAGACCAGGCATTTTTTTCCCAGTCCTCAAAGGATCCAAATTTTGCATATAACTGAGGACATCCTTCCTTGGACCATGCAATCTTTTTCCAGTACTCAGGGGTCTAGATTTCGCATATAACTGAGAACATGGATTCCTTGGACCAGGCAACCTTTTCCCAGTACTCAGGGCTCCAGTTTTGTTATATAATTGGGAACATGATTCCTTGGACCAGGCAACCTTTTTCCAGTCCTCAGGGGTCCAGGTTTGGTATGTAACTGAGCACGATTCCTTGGACACGCATTCTTTTTCCAGTTCTCGGGTGTCCAGATTTGGCATATAACTGAGAACATGATTCCTTGGACTGACTATAAACATTTGGAGCAAAAAACAAAAAACAAACTACATATGGTTCCAATTTCTGGACCTACAGCATAATAGCATAATATAATTATAGAAGTGATATTCTTCTGTCCTTGGAACTCCGTCACAAAAATACAACTTCCGTTGAATAGCAGTGGAATGAAACACGACATGCGACGACCGTCTGTGTTCTTGTAGTAGGAAATTCTATTCCAAACTTTATTTTTAAATTTAATTACTCCGACCGGGCAACTAGATTTTTCATTTACCTGCCCGGGCCAAGCCTGGTCATCTCGGGCCCGGCATTTTCCAAGCCCTGAGTCCTCAGGGGTCTGGATTTTGCATATAAATAAGAACATGATTCTTGGACCAAGCAAACTTTTTCCAGTCCTCAGGGGTCTGGATTTTGCATATAAATAAGAACATAATTTTTTGGACCAAGCAACCTTTTTCTAGTCCTCAGGGGTCAAGTTTTGGTATATAACTGAGAACACGATTCCTTTGACTTGGCAAACCTTTTTCCAGTCCTCAGCAGTCCAGTTTTGGTATATAACTGAAAACATGATTTCTTGGTTGTGGCAACCTGTTTCTAGTTCTCAGGGATCCGATTTTGGTGTTCCTGTGCCCACTGCAGATGAATTTGTTGTTCTTCAACAGATATGGCTGGCTAATGAAAGAGACATCTTCTCTTATAAGCCCATTTGTGCCAATGTGCAACAGGCTGTGTATGCTGAAATTCTTCTTTCAATACCTCTGTTTTATAGCAGTGTTGTTTCATATAATGGAACTCTTTTGTTACCTTGTACAATCCTCTCAAGCCGCTGTTGTGCTTGAACACTGACCAGTTGTTATGGCCTATTAGAAGACTGCTGACTGTTTATTTTGTTGTTTGTGCTCCACTCATTGTAAACCCTCGATACAGTTGTTCTTGCACAGCGGGGAAGGTTATTTTATTTCTCAGATGCTTGCAGCTGTCCTCCTATCGCCTACTACCACACCTTTTTCAAAGTCGCTTAAATTACACGTCTTTCCCATATTTCCTTATTACATCTGAAATCTTTGTAGTGAGCTGTTTATACAGCAATCTCAACATTATAGTTGGGTACATAAGTGAGGATGGCATGTGTCTGGTTGCTCTATTGAATTGTTTCACATAAATTGCTACTTTATTGAATTGTTTCACATAAATTGCTACTTCAGGGCATTTAATTTTTTATATTTATTTATTTATTTATTTATTTCATGTGAAGGGCTTCATATTTTATCCTTTTTCAGGTATACAAAAACAGAAATTATGCCTGCAGTTCATATGCTGCATTTTGTGATTTGCTTGTGCACTAATGAATACCTTCAATGTGTCCACAAAAAACTGCATGCTGGATTCAGTGATAGCATCAACTTAATTAATAAATATAAAGCAGTTTCCTAATTTTTTTTTTTTATTTTTGCGTTAATTTTTGTTACTCTGTACCACTGCATAACAGCAAGAATTTTAAAAAATGCTGTATAAATGTATACACACATCAAAAAGAAGAATCTTAACAGCAATGTATTTACACTAATAATGTTTGTCCTCATTAATAATAAGTAATAGGAAACAAAATTTAAAGAAAATGTGCACTAACTTTTCTTATTCCAAAATGAAGTCTGAGTTTTATGGACAAGCTTACAGTAGCCATCTATAAGATCAGCCATGCTTTCAGCTACTGCTAATGTAGGACAAGAAATACTCAGTACCTAAAAGAAAGAAAAATCATTTAATTTCAACACATACGCACATATCATTAAGATGTTCTCTGAGATTCAGAGGTTAATTCCTCAAAGCCAGATCTGATTATTATAGTTCAAAATTGATGGTGCTAGACTTTTCTTACTGTTGATGTACCACTTCCATTTAAAGCAATCTCGGCACAAAACTTGAGCTTCACTGACATCCATCACATGCCTCACACAAGACTTTTTGTACATCTTACTCATCATTTTTTTCTCATGTAAACATTTTTGAATCTGGTCCTCCCGTGCTTTCCTTCACCTTCCTGTACAGCCACTTAGGCTAAATAAATTATCTTAGTAAGCATCTTACCATTCATTCTTTCAACATGGCCAAACCACCTAAGAATATCTGTCTCCACCTTACTAACAACATTTTGCTTCACATTACTCATCTCCAACATATCCAGGTTTCTCACATGCTCAGAATATGTCTTGCCATCCCCTACCAAAGTAATGCATCTCTCCAGCATGCAAAATGACTCCTATGTCTCTTCTGCAGTACCCAAGTTTGACTGTAATACATCAGAATAGGAACCACCACACTTTCATACACAGCCGTTCGGGACTTTTTTGCAAACCCATCATTCCTGTGAAATCGTCTTCACACAGCTATGACTTTCAAAGATGAATTCCCTTGCCAACTAATTTCACCATCTAACGTGTTTTCTCTGCCAAATAAGCTTCCTAAATATAGAAACCAATTCACCTGGTCTATTTCTAAGCCATTTACACTGATCTCGTATTCAATACTACCATTTCCTCGCTCAAAAACCATAACTTTGCATTATCAACCCGGCAATCAGAAATGCCTGAATTGCCTAGTTTTTACTTTTCTACATGTAACATCCATACCTTGAGAAAACTTAATATGATGGATGTTACATGCACATCAGTAAAACTAGGCAATTTAGGGCGTCTCTGATTGCTGGGTCAATATAAGTCGATCCATGTATTTGTAAAGAATATTTCTTCCATAACTATCCCCCCCCTTATTTCTACTGAGTTTGAATTTTGTACAAACTTCCATTTAATTTTGTAGAGTCATGGATGCCTGTAGTGTGGGTCAAGGAGGGTCAAGTGACCCATTGGGAACTGGAATCCCCAAAATAATATTAAAAAAATAAAGGCAGAATAGAGAAGAGATTTTTGATTATTTTAAAGACTAGAGACTGTGCTCACTATGGCAAACCACACTTGCCATAGTCTTTGCCCACTGTCATGCTAGTGAAACTCTCAACTGCAGAAACCTATCCCCTCCCCCCAACATGACTAAACAAATGCATAGATTTAATGTACCATCAAATTTGGTGGAAGAATATTATTGTCCATCTATCTACACTCTGTACTTGGATTTTCTTCGATAACTTCTCTGGAAAGTAAATTCTCAAAAGAAAAGGAACTTACATTTTTCTTTTTTAATTTGTTTCCTAAAACATTAGCAAACTTGAAGACTTTATTGATCAAAGAAATTCCAGGAAAGTATTACGTGCACCTTGACAGTTTAGATGCAGAATCAAGGTCATGGCACCACTTTTGGGAAGACAAGTTGGTAGCGAAAACAGTAAACATATATGCAGTAGTGGAAATGGGAATTATTCACTGCCGGAACCTAAAGTGGAAGTGAATGCCATAAAAATTTTATATGCACAAACCCATTCACAGTAGATATAAAACCATATGAAAAAATTTCATTATTAAACTTTAAAATGAAATACATTTAGGTGAAGTCTGAGCTGTTTCCTTTATTCAAAGACAAACAATTCATACAAGATGGTGTCACTAATTGAAATGTATAATACATTGCGAAATGTTTTATTCAAATTAAATGCTCCTTTTCTTTTGGTGTCTCATTACTCCTGGAACTTGGGGTTTTGCTCCTGGAACGGGGTTCCCCTGCATTCTGGCCCATTTCTACCACTGGTTATATGTAATTCATTTACACACTTTTTGCAATTATACGTTAAATTTTGAACTTCAGATTATCAAAAAATTCTTTGATTCTTTTATATGTAATCTATCATGTTACAATTTTGAGATAATCGAGTCCCTGTTGCTATGTTCCTTCTTGGTACAGCCAAAGTTCAACCTTGATCCCATCAGAGAAGGGTATGTTGTTTACTTTCGGTTTGGATGAAAACTTGCTCCACATTTCAGGACTTAAGCACATATGCGCTATATAAAAATTAATAAATCTCTGGGATGTAACTTTAGACGCTCCACATTTTTATACCGTTTTTATATTCCAGTTTCAAATGGATGTATCAAGGATTCACAGAAAAAAAGCTGTTAATTAGTGTGTTGCAGATTGAAGCAACAGACTAATTAACAGCTTTTTGGTCTCATATTCTTACTGTCTCATACACTGGTCTCATATTCTTAGTTGTGAGTATTTTCCTTAATCTAGAATCAGGATTTTTATAGACACAGACAGAGCTGTTGAAATAGAAGTTAGATTTTTCATAAGCTTTACAGTTTTTGCAATGCAATAAAATATATATAATTTGTAACGTTTTCTTTTTCTTCTTTTGCTACCATATCGATTTTAAGTGAATCGTTGTTCAGGACTATCTTGTACTCCTTCAAAGCATAAATATAAAAATAGTATTTAACATTTTGAAATTTCTTTTATATGTTTTTTACATTTATACATTTTTTGAGGCCATCACCTAGAAAAATGAATAGCCAAAGTTCCCCTGTATGTACCTTATAACCTTCAATTGCTTGTTTTCTGACAAGAATTAGTCCCAAGGTAAAGATTTAGTTGACCAACTTCCCACATTCCAAGGGGATTTCTGTGTCAGAAGGAATCTGAAGTATTGAGATGCAGATTTAAAGCACTCTACTTACAAAGTTGAGTCAGTGAGAGTAAAGCACACAAGGTGATGCAGGTGAGAAAATACAACTTTATTATATGATGGGGATTTCATCCCCTGGGGAGACTTGCTTAGCATGACCTACAAATCATAGCAACTGTTCAGTGGTGCAAGAGCTCGAACTGAGGAACTTACCCATAAGGTCAGTTGTAGCCCTTCTTACGCATGGAAAAATTTATAACAAAATTTAAAGGCATTCCAGGTTTTCCATAGCTAACCTGAGCCCAATGGAGTAGCTTGGTTTTGGTGAATAGAATATGCAAAGGATAAAGGTGGGCAAACACACAACATGCAGGATGAGCTGGGAAATGATGACATAATACATTGACTCACAGAAATTATTACAAGCTATTGCACTTGTGCTGAAAGTTAGCAGTGGAAAGTGTTTTATAGACATAGCATTTATGTTTATATTTATGTATTTTCAAAAGTCACATATCAAAAGCTTTGGAACAGATTAATCTTTTCTTCATTTAACTACACGTTTGTGGTCTTTACTGCTGGACTCGGATTATACAAAAGCAGAGACCAAACATACAGTGGAGAGAGTAAATTCTAAAGATGCAATCATATTTTTAGTGGCTAATTAAATAAAAAAAACGAAGAAAAGAGAGAAGGGAGCTCCAAAAATAAACATGTACGAGGTGTAATCAAAAAGTATCCAGACTGGTTGCGCAAGTTCGGAATCACAACACGGCAGAAAGTGGTTCGGCACAGGTAGGCCTTTGAACCTACTATGCATGCTTCACAAGTCATATCTCCCCTACTCATCCATTTTTTTTCACAGTAGTGCTTTGTTCTTTCATGTGTGAAGCTGTTGCCATGGCAGAAAGTGGTTCGGCACAGGTAGACCTTCGAAAGTCATGTCTCCCCTACTCATCTATTTTTTTTTCACAGCAGTGCTTTGTTCTTTCATGTGTGAAGCTGTTGCCATGTTGGAAAAAATTGATCACTGAATTTGCATTGAATTTTCTCAAAAACATATTTAAAGTTACAGAAAGTCTATGGGGAGGATTGTACAAGTCACGCAGAAGTTTATGAGTGGCATAAACGTTTTAAAGATGGCTGTGTAAGTTCTGTGAGTGATGAGCAGTCTGGGAGGCCTGCAACTAGCAAAAGTTAAAACAATGTCAAACTTGTGAGCACAGGCGTGCAGAAAAATTGATGAATTACTATTCAGGAGTTATCTGAAGATTTCAACATTAGTTTTGGTTCAGTTCAGTTGATTCTTATTGATGATTTGGGTATGAGACATGCCTCACCAAATCTGTGCAAAAATTGCTCTCGGCCGAGTAAAATCAGGCCCATGGTTCAGCTGCTAGTGACCTGCTTGAGCACATCAAAAATGATGAAAACGTTTTAAAAACTATTGTAACTGGTGATGAATCATGGGTTTATGGGTATGACCCCAAAACTAAGGTCCAGTATTCACAGTGGAAGACCCCACACTCTGCCAGTCCCAAAAAAGCATGATAGAGCCACAGCAATGTCAAGATGATGCTGACTGCTTTTCTTTTGATCATGAGGGAATTGTGCATCATAAATATGCTCCATCAGGCCAGACAATCAACAAGGAGTAATACTGTCAAGTTTTGCGGCATTTGAGTGACACAGTTCATCACAAAAGACCAGCGTTGCACGAGAAAGGCGAGTGGCAACTCTATAATGACAATGCACCTACCATGATCCCAACTTATGCTGCAGTTTTTTTGCTAATTATAGCATTGCACAAGTCCAGGGGTAGGAGCGATAAAAAAAAAAAAATTCAGGACACAATTTTTTTTTATTTCAGGACATATTTTGGCAGACTGGCAGGTAAATTAAATCAAATATTGGTACAAATGCAGAAATGTTATTCTTTTACTAAAAAACTATCTAAATTATTGCCCAGTTGTTAGCAGGAATTTTTTTTTTTTTTTTTTTTTCAGTTTTAAGGCTAACAACACATCTAAAGTTTCAGTGGCTAGGTTTGGCCTAAATTCTGTTTGACTCTTATGGACAATACTAAAAATTCTTTCCACAGTTGCATTACCGTGTGGCACAACAAGAATAACATGTATCAGGTGTGGTAAAACTTCATACTTTTTAGCACCAATTGCACCAGTCATTTTCAAAATGTTTGGCCATGCGGTATCAATTGTAGAACTATTCGAAGCACCTTCTTCCAATTCATCAGTTCGATATAAGGTAAACTCCAATTCCAACTTGTCCAGAGCACTGTCACTAACAACAGCAGCTGGGAAAATATTTGGCAAGTACATTACTGAAGAAAAAGAAACTTCCTCCATCCTAATTCCTATATGACCAACTTCTGCGTGCAGCAGAAATTCACTTTTCAATCAAAATTTCTTCAAAATATAATCATATGTAACACTTAACAAAAAAAAAAAACACACAAGCAAAAAAAAAAACCAAAAAAATAACACACAAGATAGTCATAACATAGTGGGAAAAAAAATTATGAATACAGGAGAAACCTTCGCTTTGACCGTCTTCCGTTTTGGGAAACTCTTTACTCCATTTTTAAGCTGAAATGTAAGTATTGATGGAATGAATGGATATTTAAGAAAAATACTGGGCAGAAGGAACATCATGAGAAAATATTACGATCACGGGAGAAGTCTTCACTCCAACTAACTTTCATTTGCGGAAGATGGAAATTCTGTTCTCAAACGGAACTCTCCCCCCCCCGATTTCTGCTCAGTTTGTGCATCGATCATGAGAAAGTCCAAAAAAATAAGAAAGGAACAGAAAGCTGTGTCACGAACTTTGTTCATAGGCTTCGGGCAGACGTAATACTAGCCCGAAGCCGTGCTTTCTTTCCACTTAGCTTTCAAACAAGCCAAACACATTCTTCCTCCTCAGAAAAAAAAAAAATAAATAAATAGAAAAGACACACAGCTGCGTCACGAACTTAGTTCAGAGGCTAAGGGACTATGTTATCCTTTCCTGCCACCGTGCTTTCTTTCCACTTAGCTTTCAAACAAGCCAAACACATTCTTCCTCCTCAGAAAAAAAAAAAAAAATAGAAAAGACACACAGCTGCGTCACGAACTTAGTTCAGAGGCTAAGGGACTATGTTATCCTTTCCTGCCGCCGTGCTTTCTTTCCACTTAGCTTTCAAACAAGCCAAACACATTCTTCCTCCTCAGAAAAAAAAAAAAAAAATACATAGAAAAGACACACAGCTGCGTCACGAACTTAGTTCAGAGGCTAAGGGACTATGTTATCCTGGCCTGCCGCCGTGCTTTCTTTCCACTTAGCTTTCAAACAAGCCAAACACATTCTTCCTCCTCAGAAAAAAAAAATAAATAGAAAAGACACACAGCTGCGTCACGAACTTAGTTCAGAGGCTAAGGGACTATGTTATCCTGGCCTGCCGCCATGCTTTCTTTCCACTTAGCTTTCAAACAAGCCAAACACATTCTTCCTCCTCAGAAAAAAAAAAATAAATAGAAAAGACACACAGCTGCGTCACGAACTTAGTTCAGAGGCTAAGGGACTATGTTATCCTGGCTTGCCGCCGTGCTTTCTTTCCACTTAGCTTTCAAACAAGCCAAACACATTCTTCCTCCTCAGAAAAAAAAAAAAAAATAGAAAAGACACACAGCTGCATCACGAACTTAGTTCAGAGGCTAAGGGACTATGTTATCCTGGCCTGCCGCCGTGCTTTCTTTCCACTTAGCTTTCAAACAAGCCAAACACATTCTTCCTCCTCAGAAAAAAAAAAATAAATAGAAAAGACACACAGCTGCGTCACGAACTTAGTTCAGAGGCTAAGGGACTATGTTATCCTGGCCTGCCGCCGTGCTTTCTTTCCACTTAGCTTTCAAACAAGCCAAACACATTCTTCCTCCTCAGAAAAAAAAAAAAATAAATAGAAAAGACAAACAGCTGCGTCACGAACTTAGTTCAGAGGCTAAGGGACTATGTTATCCTGGCCTGCCGCCGTGCTTTCTTTCCACTTAGCTTTCAAACAAAGCCAAACACATTCTTCCTCCTCAGAAAAAAAAAAATAAATAGAAAAGACACACAGCTGCATCCCGAACTTAGTTCAGAGGCTAAGGGACTATGTTATCCTGGCCTGCCGCCGTGCTTTCTTTCCACTTAGCTTTCAAACAAGCCAAACACATTCTTCCTCCTCAGAAAAAAAAATAAAAATAAATAGAAAAGACACACAGCTGCGTCACGAACTTAGTTCAGAGGCTAAGGGACTATGTTATCCTGGCCTGCCGCCGTGCTTTCTTTCCACTTAGCTTTCAAACAAGCCAAACACATTCTTCCTCCTCAGAAAAAAAAATAAATAGAAAAGACACACAGCTGCATCCCGAACTTAGTTCAGAGGCTAAGGGACTATGTTATCCTGGCCTGCCGCCGTGCTTTCTTTCCACTTAGCTTTCAAACAAGCCAAACACATTCTTCCTCCGCAGAAAAAATAAAAATAAATAGAAAAGACACACAGCTGCGTCACGAACTTAGTTCAGAGGCTAAGGGACTACATTATCCTGGCCTGCCGCCGTGCTTTCTTTCCACTTAGCTTTCAAACAAGCCAAACACATTCTTCCTCCTCAGAAAAAAAAAAAAAATAGAAAAGACACACAGCTGCGTCACGAACTTAGTTCAGAGGCTAAGGGACTATGTTATCCTGGCCTGCCGCCGTGCTTTCTTTCCACTTAGCTTTCAAATAAGCCAAACACATTCTTCCTCCTCAGAAAAAAATAAATAAATAGAAAAGACACACAGCTGCGTCACAAACTTAGTTCAGAGGCTAAGGGACTATGTTATCCTGGCCTGCCGCCGTGCTTTCTTTCCACTTAGCTTTCAAACAAGCCAAACACATTCTTCCTCCTCAGAAAAAAAAAAAATAAATAGAAAAGACACACAGCTGCGTCATGAACTTAGTTCAGAGGCTAAGGGACTATGTTATCCTGGCCTGCCGCCGTGCTTTCTTTCCACTTAGCTTTCAAACAAGCCAAACACATTCTTCCTCCTCAGAAAAAAAAAATAAATAGAAAAGACACACAGCTGCGTCACGAACTTAGTTCAGAGGCTAAGGGACTATGTTATCCTGGCCTGCCGCCGTGCTTTCTTTCCACTTAGTTTTCAAACAAGAAAAACGCATTCCTCCTCTTCAGAAAAGAAAAAAGAAAAGAAACAAAGAGGTGCACCACGAACTTGGTTTAGAGGCATCGGGCCGACGCAATCCCAGACCACAACGAAAGAAGCACGCCCGGGCCAAAGCAATCCTAGGCCACGGCGAAAGAAGCGCCCGGGTCGACGCAATCCAGGGCCACAGCAAAAGAAACGTGCCAGGCCAACGTAATCCTGGGTCATGGCGAAGGGAGCATGCTGGACCTACGTAATCCCGGCATGGCGCCATGCTTTCTTTCCACTGAGCTTTCAAAGAAGCAAAACAAATTCTTCCTCTTCAGGGGAAAAAAAAAAAAGAGCTCCGTCATGAACTTTATTTCGTGGCTTTGGGCTGACGTAATCCCGGGTCATGGTGAAAAAGCATGCAGGGCCTACGTAATCCCGGCTTAGTGCCGTACATTTTTTTGCACTCTTTCAAACAAGCAAAACAAATTCCTCCTCCTAAGAAAGAAAAAAGACACAAAGAGCTGTGTTTTGAACTTTGTTCAGAGGCTTTTACATTGATTAATTATAAAATCCAGTAAAATTTTCTTAAAAAAAGCGAAAATCTGAAATTTTTTTGTTAGTCATCCATAATTACGGAGATTCCGTAATGGTTGGCATCTCTGTGCATCCTCTGTAAGAAGCGACTTCCACGGCAGCTTCGATTCTCGAATGATCTCACAAACGTAGAACGTGTTCGCATACATCGCAAATTCAAGAGCGAGGGTTCTTGGCAATGATGTCACAACGATAGAGATCTCTCTTTTGCTCTTGTTCCAGTTTTTTCATTTACACAGTACTCGTAAACACTACATGATGAATCACTATAGATAGTTTACCATTTATTCCTAAAATTTCAGGATTACACTCAAATTTTCTGGATGTAGAACAAAAATAAGGATATTTCAGGACACAAAAAAATAAAAATCAGGAACTTCAGGAATTTCAGGGCAACTCCGACCCCTGCAAGTCCAACATGATAGCTGCTAGTGACCTCCCTGCTGTCTGCCAAATCTCACTCCCTGCGATTTTTTTGTCTTCCCCAAAATTATATACCACTGGAAAGGAAAAAGATTTTAAGATATTGAGGAGATACAACAAAATGTGAGAAAGCAGCTATTTGCTATTTCAGAAGATGACTTTAAAAAATGCTTTGAGCAGTGGAAACAGCACTGGGCTAAGTGTGTGGCATCAGAAGGGAACTACTTCAAAGGTGATGAAGTTGGATACTTTTTGTGATCACACTTTGTAAATCATTAAAATATCACATGGAATTATTTTAATACACCAAGTAACTTGGAGAAGAAGGGTACTTACCTCTGTGGCACCAGCAATTTTAATTTGCAATATTGCTTTGCAGCCAGTTTCGTATTCTGCTTGAATAGTTTGCAAAGACTGCACTTGATGGAAGCTTGCCAAGTGAGTGGGCTAGAAGGGAAGGGGGAATGAAATTTATAGCACCACAAGGCACACAAAAAAAATCTAAATGAAAAAATCAAAATTTCGATAATTTCTAAAATACAAAAATGTGGAAAAAAAACTTACAGTCAAGGACTTAGAACAAAACTGCCTAGTATGTACTGATTAAATTACAGAGAAAACTGCCAACATCTTGCATTTTTCTCAATAGCTAAAATATGCACATACAAATACTGACTAGTAATAAACATGCATGAAGTTTAGTTAACCATTTCACTCTAGAAGTGCCATCCTGTGGCCATGTTTTAAAAGAAGATTCATACAATATTCTTGAATTTAAACCATCAGTGCAATGTTTAAAAGACATTTTTTTAATTAGTTAATTTGTTTTGCTGTTTAATGAACCCTTTGAGCACTTGAAGCTATAAGGAGTTGCCTGACCCTAATTTAAGGACACTGGTTCCACGAAAGTGACAGACAGTGTCACAGGTCAAACACACAATCCATGCCTCAAGCTTGGAAAGATGCAATAATTTACTGTGATACCTACTTTTGAAATACTGGACACACTCAGCTGAGCTTCGCAAAAGGGATGACAATGAAAAGGGAATGCATTGTTAGACCCATCTTGTAAGTAACTTCAGTTTCCATTTTGTTTTTCTTTCTCCCAGCCCCCCCCCTATTTATCTTGGCTCTTTAAAAAAATGTGCTTGTGGAAACTACCTGAAAATGTTTTGCACGTGATGGACATAAATATACCATATTATGAAATCACAGGGAGGGGAGTTAACTTGTCTTTGAAAGTTATTGCTGCCTTAGGAAGATTTCACAGGACTGATGGATTCTTGAAAAGGTCCAGAATGACTGTGCATAAAAGTAATTGTTCCTACTCTGATGTATGGCAATGAAATTTGCATCAGACATAGAAGGAACCATTTGTGTGCTGGAGAAATGAGTTACTTATGGGTTGGGCAGAGGTGGCACGACACATTCTGATCATATGAGGAATGAAGGGTGTGTTGCAGATATGTAATAAGAAGCAAAATGTTGTTATTACGGTGGACATAAATATTCTGAAGTGGTTTAGCCGTGTTGAAAGAATGAGTGATAAGATGCTTGCTAAGAGAATTTATTCCACCCAAGTGGCAGGAAAGAAATGTACAGAAAGGCTAAGGAAATCATGGAAGGATCAGATTCAAGAATGTCTGCATGAGAGGAAGTTAATGAGTATGAAGTACAAAAGGTCTTGTGTGAGACATGATGATTGATGTCAGTGAAGTTCAAGTTGTGTGCTGAGATCAATGTAAATGAAGGTGTTTGATACCTCAACAATAAGTAAAATCTAGCACCATCAGTTTCAAACTTTAATCTGTCAGATGAGCTTTCTATGAGGAGCTAATCTCTGAACCTCAGAGAACAGCTTAGTGATGGATGGACGAACAGCTGGATGGATGGATGGATGAATGAAATCACAGGGAACAGTGGTATTCTCACTGGTTTTGGAAGTTCAAGCACCAGCTATGTCAAATTATATCTGGAAATTGATTTATTCTTTTTACTTTTCATTTATATATGAGCTATATTAGATTCATTAATTAGGTCAGAGTGCCAATAAAACCTTTGAGGGCAACTTGTAATTCCCATAAATAAGTGTGTTTATTTTGCAAAATCTGATTTTGCTGGTACCGAACTATTGTTGATATAACTACAGTGAAACTCAGTTACAATGAGATCTAAGAGATTGATTACTAATGAGATCTAAGAGATCCATTACTGTTACTACAGAGGATGTTCCCACATTTTTAGAACGATTTTCTAGCAATATAATTAATGCTTAAAATTAAAAAAAAATATTTCTTAAATGCTCTATCTGATACTCTGGACTATGAACCTACATCTAGATTTCCAAGATAACAGGGCATTTCTTAAAACTGGTAGTGGTATTTTATTCCACTCCTCTTCTACTGTTTTCCATAGTCCAATCATTGTTTTAGGTTTGCATTTAGAAAGTGTCCTTTTTAGCAGTCCGAGGGCATAATAGTCCATTGGTGACACATCAGAGGGCGTTGAAGGAATATGAGCAAAAGGTATAGACTTGATACCAATCTTTTTTTTTTTTCACTTTTTCAAGAAATAGAGTGGTAGATTTGGATGTATGCCTGGTAGCCTTATCCTGGTGAAGTTCTGCACTTTGAAGGCTCTGTGAATAAAGGAATGGTATTTCTTCTTTAAATATAGGGGTTAAGACATTACTTTGGTAATACGTAAAATTGATTTTAACATTCTTTTCAACTTTTCTTAACTTTAATTTCCCATTGTACAAGAAACCAGCAACAATCATGAATCCTTTACTGAAACTTTCTTTGGATTCTTGGAAACAAGTTTGTAAGTCTTTTTCTGCTCATTTTGATAGTAAATAGACTTTTTTTTTTTTGTTACAGTCATTTAGGTAGATCATGCTTCATCAATGGTCACAATAGATTTTCATCTGTCTCTGGCTAAGTGATTTTCATAATGAAGTCTGCGCTGTGTTCTGCTGCCTTGGCAAAAGGCGATGAACATTATGGTTTTTTTTTTTTTTTTTTTTTGGTTTTTCTCAGATTCAAATCTTTGTTTATTACCTTGCTTACAGTTGATACAGAGATTATTAATGATTTAGCAATCATGCTTTGGGTCAGTGGATTTTGTTTTAAGACCAGAGACCTTACTTTTGAAATAGTCATAAAAGTATGTATCTTCTTTGGATATTCGTTTGGTGTTCTTTTTCCTGTAAACAGCAATGCTTGACAATTTTCTCTCTATTATTAATAATATTGTGTATTTTACATTTGGAAATGCTAATTCCATGATTTTCACAGCATTTTTTAATTACAGAATACGAATATTTCTCTTCGTAAAGAGCAAAATCATAACCTTCTATCCACAGCTTGTTTACATGTGCCATTTTCTTAGCAAATAATATTTTTCTTGTGTATTTGCAGAAAGTTTATCTTAACTTCTATCTGTACACTAGATATGAGACGGGCTCGAGCGGGCTACAATGAGCATTATCAGTTTCATCTCAGGCTCGGGTGGGCTCGGAAGAGCTACGAATAGCATATTAGTTACATCTTGGGCTCGGATGAGTTACGAATAGCAAATTAATTACATCTCGGGCGGGCTTCATTTTTATGTTAAAATACTGAGTCTTTCTTTTCCATTTTTTTTTTCTGAGTTTTAGGAGCAGGAATCAGTTTTTTTTCCGGCAGTGTATCAGTGACTCCTGATTGCATGGGATGGGAATTGATGTGTTATTGTGTGACAGCTTAAGTGCTTTTTAAGAGAGTAATTAGCCTAGGAAAGTAGGGGTTGAGGCAGGGGAAATAGAGATTACAGAACTATGTTCGCACAGATGCAGTAGGACAGTCAGTTCTGTCCTACTGCGTCTGTGCGCAGTAGGACAGAAAGTGCGCAGTAGGACAGAAGCAAAAATTGTCCTTGGACACATCAGAGAAAACGACCTCAATTCTCAAAAGAACCATCCGCAATAAAATAGATGGGGAGGAAAAACGGAATAGCCGCTAGTGTCATAAATTTGTCATTGAAACGTTATGTACAGGAGAAGAAAAATCTGTTATAAATCAGGATGTAGAGGATGGATAAAAATATGCAGTTCGACTATGTTGTGAAGAATAGCTCTGCAGTATGATGAGAGTTAAAGGGCGAATCAAAGCAAATTCCTTAGAGGAAATAGTCCGCTTGAAAACCAGCAGAGAGATTTATTGCTTCAACAGATTTGTTCCGCCTGTGTGAAGCCGATCTTAAGATCTCAACTCTGAGGACGGAAGTTCGTCCCCATTATTTCAAAAGGCCTCGTTAAACCAAACATCATGTAGAAGGAGACAATGGAACAACAAATTAAACAAAGCTTTTCTATTAGCTGTTACTGTCACCTACACTCAACATTCATCTCTTAAGTTGAGTTACTCTTTTTTTCCATTTGCGCATTACAATATGAATGATCCGTATCCTGAAGTTATATGAAAAAAAGTTAAATACTGGTGATTGTAAAACAGTTAAAAATGAAGTGGGAAAATCTACCGTGTGGAAACCTTTTTCTCCAAATTATTGATTGCACGACCAACGCGGAATTGGATTATGTTCACTGTGAGAAATGTGAATGCATTTTGAAATATAAAAGTTCTTCAGGATCTAGCAGACTCTTGCGTCATGCCAAGGTTTATATCCTTCATGCGTGAAGACCATCTCCTCTCCATGCACAAAAAAGGTAGACAGTTTCTTTTTCTTAGATAAGAAAAAAATATCAGCTACTGCAAAACTTTCTGTGAAACTGTAAAATATAAATTATCTTTCAAGGTTTATATCCTTCCTAATGAGACGCATAAATAATGAGCATCATATTCCATGCTCCTTCCTGTTTCATGTAAAAATCGGATGAAAGAGATTAAAAAATCAGCCCTTGGAAAAGTCGGAGTCGGCTGGGTTCGGGCCCCACAGTACACAGACCTCGTGGGGCCGAGTTGGGCTTGGACGGATTCAGGCTTCGAAAACCGAGCCTGAACTCATCTCTACTGTACACTATCAAAAACTTTTCTTTCTTCTTTTTTTTTCAAAAAAAAAAAAAAAAATGTGTTAGTAATTTCTGTTTCTAAGTATTACTTTCCTCATTCACATTTTTCCATACAATTCAAAAATTACATCATCACTTCCTTCCTTTTTTACTTTGGGGTTTAACGACCACTATGAGCAACACAAAGATCTATAAGCAATCACCTGTCCCTAATTTAGTGCCACTGGTTCCAGAGAAGGAAGAGATCTAGTGCTATAAGACAAGTACACATGACCTATCTGGGGCATTTTTGTTGTTGTTGTTGTCGTCGATGTTGTCGTTATTTGTTTGGGGGTTTAACAACCACTATGATCAACTTAATGGGCTATAAGCAGTCGCCCATCCCTAATTCAGGTCATCGGTTCCATGGAAGGGAGAGAACCATTGCCATAAGTAAAACACAACATCCATGCCCAACTGGAATTCAAACCCGGACCCATCGCAGATAAATGGGTCATCAGAAGCCAGCACTTCTTAGACCACTGCGCCACTGGTGTGGCAATACAGGACTTAAACCTATGCCCACTTAAGATGAACAATCATGAGCTAGCACTTAGACCACTGACTAACAGGGCAGCCATCAACACTTTATATAGAATTATGGTTAAATCTATTTCAAATCTCAAAAGAACAACTTCTCCCCAGCTTTAAACACCAAATTCTAAAATTCTAAAAAAAAAAAAAAAAAAAAACTTTATTTATTTATTAAAAAATAAACCCAAATAAATCATATTACTTATTACAGTCATGTTCCCTTGACAAAAACATTGTTTTTATTCTAAGGACATACTGACTGAATTGTTAAACTGCATCCACTATTTACATCTCCTCTGATTTATTCTACACATCACCTCCAAAATGCAGTACATTGTCAGTCTTGCTGCCATTCTTCCAGAGATCCAACCATATGAGCACAATAAAAAACACATGGCATAACAGGCATATTTTCATACTTATAATATTTCATTGCATATTTAGCTTTAATAAGAGATATTTTCTTTTACCAGTAACAAGACCCAAACCTACCTGAGCTGCTCGGTCAGTTACATAACTAATTCCAAGGTCAGGTCCAATAACTATATCTATAGGAACACTCCAACCACCCTGAAAAACAATATATGAAATCACATGTGAAAGAATAACAACAAAATCATATTGATCTTATTATCATTAGAAATATTTCATTTTGCAACAGAAGTAAAACTGTGTGGCAATACAACATTACGGCATAAGCTTATAATCATACCCTGTTTTCGCACATAAAGAACACATGCATATTATTTTTGTCACACAACTGCTGCTGTATTTAACTGCTAATCTGCTAGTCACATTGGAAAATTGTATTGAACTGTTAATTCGATCATCACTATTAAAAGTTAAATTGCATTTCCTGTATTCAACTGTTAATCTGTCACAAGTTGAACTGTAAAATTTGTTGGTGATATTGGGAGTTCTTTCTCAGGACTAGAGGGAAACTATCATTGTTTTGTTTTTTTGTATGAAGGAAAGGTGATCAGACTGAATAAAAGAAGAATCATGGTATCAGTCTTCTGATTGAGCCAAGAAGAGTGCTTGGAAGGTCATTACTGATGAAACACATATGAGGCTTGACATGGGAGAAGTACTAGGATCAACTGAGTGGTTTTATGCCTGATAAGAACCAAATTTTTGTGTAATGTACTTTGATTAAAAAGCATTTGTTTGTTGGTAAGAAAGATTTTACAGCATGTATAGATTTGGAGAAGGCTTATGAAAGGGTAAAATAAAGTGTCTTTGTGGAAGACCTTAAAAACTGGTTGTGATTGGAAATTTGCTCGAGTGTGTGAAAGCTGTTTGCATGCAGTAGAGCACGTGTATGCATAAATGCTGTTTTGTCAAATAGGTTTCCCATTGGGAGTTAGACATTTTGTAATGCCTCCATGGCTGCTCAACATACACCCATGAGCCATTACATTATGACCACCTTCCTAATAAGCTGTAGGACACCCTTTAGGCTGCAAAACAGTAGCCACTCAGAGCGGCATTGATTCAATGAGGTGGCGATAGGTATCCTGGGGTATCTGGTACCATAATGTCAACAGCAGATCCTCCAGCTCCCATACATTTTTTTTCGGGGGGGGGTGATTTAGTGCGAACCTGCTTTTCCAAGTCAAACTACAAATGTTCAATACGGTAAAAAATGTCCAGACGTTCAGGTAAAATGTTTAATAAATGTTCAGGTGAATTTGGAAGCCAGGGCATTCACAGAAAGTTATCAAGATGTTCCTTGAACCACTCCTTGATGATTCTGGCAGTGTAGCATGGCGCATTATCCTGTTGGTAATGGCTATCACCAGCAGGGAACACAGTTGCCATGAATGGGTGAACTCTGTTTGCAATGATGTTCAGGTACCTGACAGCTGTCAGGGATTGTGTTATTGGGATAATGGGGCCAAAAGTGTCCTAAGAAAACATCGTCCACAGCATAACACTGCAGCTGCCTGCCTGTTTCCGCACAACAGTGCATCAAGGTGCCATAGCCTTTGTTGGTAATCGTCGTATCCATGCTCGGCTGTCTACGTGATGCACCAAGAATCTTGATTCGTCAGACCAGGCCACTTTCTTCCAATCATCCACAGTCCAATTTTACTAATCTTGGGCCCATTTCATGCGTTGTTGGCGATGACATGCAGTGAGCATGGGGACTCGGCTGGGTCTTTTTGGCTATGCAAGCCCATGCGCAGAAGGCTGCGATGAACTGTGTGCTGTGACACATTGCCTTGATTACCACTGTTGTAGCTGCAGGTGATTTGTTGCACTGTGGCCCTGCAGTGGCTGTGAACAATGTGCGACAGTCTCCGCTCTCCTCTGGCATCAATGAGCTGCGGACGACACACAGCTGGACGACTGTTCGTCATTTGGCCATCTGTGCAGCACTTTTGATATGTACTCACTACAGCAGGATGCGAACAACCCCCAAGGTGCGCCGTTTCCAAGATCGTCGATCCGCGGCGCCGTGCCATCACAATTTGTCTTTTATCAAACTCCGATAAATCGGCAGCTTTTTCCATTCTGACTCTGAACACTCTACTAACTGAAAGCCAGTCCTCAGGTTGTATATATACTGCTCTGTGAACTTACCTGCGCCACCATTTAAGTTTCCAGACAGGCTAATTTCTGTAGGCAGAGGGTGGTCATAATTTAATGGCTCCAAGGTGTACGTAGGTCATTCAAAAAGTAATGAGACTGATGTCATAGCGCTAAAACAAACCCATGCAGAAAAATGCAGCTGCCTGTGTTGGAACACCTGCAAGGTCAGTCACATGACGACCTGTCATTAAAGTGCTCTGCTAGTTCATTGTTGTAGTAGACAGCGTAGAGTTCAGACATATTTATGTAACCCATTATGGATTTAAAACTGGAGTAAAGAGCAGCTATAAAATTTTTCGTGCGTTGGAATAAAACCGCCACAGAAACGCACGGAATGATTAAACCAGCCTATGAGGAAGATACAGCAGTGGGATAAAAATATCACGTGTATGCCAGAAGACAGCAGTCCTTGGCTACTGAGTAAACAGCTTGAAACCAGTTTACAGTGGTACCGACAGGTGACAGACAGGCATTAAGGGAGTCATAGCAAGTGTTCTAAGAAGAGTATGGAGACATAGCATTATCTTGCAGCAGTTTTTAAATGGCATGCATGCTTTTGTGATGGGCGGGAATCCTTTGACGATGATCCGAGATCTGGACACCTCTCCAATGTGTGGACATCAGAAAAAATCAAAGAGGTGTGGAATCAGTTAAAGAAATATCACCGAATTACAGTGAGACTTTTACCTGAATCAGTGGGCATTAGTAAGTCTATCTGTCATGAGATTCTACACGAGGATCTGGGAAAACGAAAACTTAATACCAGATTGGTACTCCGCATTCTGAAAGATGACCAAAAGGAGGCTCGTTCATCAATCTGTTTGGACAATGCAGCTGAGGAACCTGATTTTTGCTCCATAATTATTGCAGGAGATGAAACATGGTACCTGAAGTATGATCAAGCAACGAACTGCTGAATGGAGAGGTATTCACTCATCATTGACCAAGAAAGCCCGCATGCAACCATCAAGGAAAAAGACGATGCTGATAGCCTTTTTTGATTCGAAAGGTACAGTCTACAAGGAATTTGTACCAGTTGGTCAAACGGTAAATCAAGAATTCTACAAGCAAGTCTTATGATGTTTACGCAGCACTATTCATTACTGTCATCCCCAGTTATGAGAATCTGGAAATTGGCTCTTGCTCCATGATAACGCAAGACCACATACTGCGTTGTCAGTCCAACAGCTCCTGGTTCACCATCAAATCACTGTTTTGCCACATGCTCCGTATTCCCCTGATTTATTGCCCTGTGACTTCTTCCTGTTCTCCAGGATAAAACGGGCACTAAAAGGACAGTATCATGAAGATATTACATTTATCCAAGCAGCCACAACAAAACAACTTGCGGACATCCCAGAAAGTGCTTTCCAGAACTGTTTTCAGGATCTTCATAAATGCTCAAAACTGTGTTGATTCAGAAGGGCAGTATTTTGAAGGTGACCAGCATTACTTGTGAGTATGGTACTTTTTTATATTTTTTATTGTGTCAGTCCTGGAACCTTTCAGACATAGGCTATATATTGTACTTCAATTCTTTCTGACTTGCAGATGGAGACATGGGCTCTCAATTTTAATGCATTAGTAAAAAGCTACGTGAGTTAAAATAATACACATATACATGTATATGGTGCAGAGTACTTTACAACAATTTGGATGGGAAATTGTGTTTGTGTGTTGGTTTGAACAAACTATGATTCTCATAATCTTGTGCACGTAATTTCATTTTATTTGCAAAAAAAAACATAAAAAATGTTAAGAGACAGACAAAGAACACATGGATATTACTGAAAAGCAGTTTCACAAAAATAAAAGGCACTTACCCCCAGAGCACACTTGAATATTTCTCTGTCATACAAAAGCAGAACGTGAACAAGCCTCAGAAATGTAAACATGCAGTCAACTTCACTCATAGAAGAATACTTTTTCATATGAACCTGCAGCATCTTCCTTAAAGCTTTAGGCTACCAAAAGTGAATTCAAAGAACAATGATTTTTGTCATGAAATGAAAAAAAAAAAAAAAAAAAAAAAAAAAAATTAAGAAAAATTCCACAAAAGTCTACTCAAAACAAATGTGCTCACTAAACTAAAGCTACACTAAAATGAAAAAAGAAGGAAAACAGCATTTACCACATACAAACAAGCACTTCACAGCTCCAACAATGATTCAAATGTCAATGTGAAGTATCAAACCAGTAACTTGAATGGCTGCTACTAACAAAACCGGTCATTCATATTCACTGTTCTGTAAACAATTACCATACAGAATATGTACACTGCTGGTCACCCAAAATGCAACACCAAGAAGGAAGCATCCGATTGGCCTGAAATTTGCAGCATGTGCAGCCCTCGAGAGGACATGTAAACGATTAGCATTGCAGGGTATATGCAAATCATGTGCGCACGGCATGCCACTGAGAAGCACTATAAGAAAGTGAACAGAAGGCGGGGTGTAAGTAGCGGAAGTGTGTTGTGCTGCCGGACCTGTGCGTGGGAAGCTTCCTAATGCCTCGTCGCAGAATACGGTAGTCGTTCCAGCACGCTTTACAGTTCGACAGAGGACGAATAGTGGCTTGTCGCGACAGCGGTTTATCGTACCGAGACATCGGCGCCCGTGTGGGACGACATCCAGCCACAGTGAGGTGAGTATAGATTCGGTGTGTGCAGGAGGGACGAACGGACCGACGTGAGCGATTGCTGCAGCCACGGCACACCACCGAACGAGAGGACCGGCATGTTGTGCGGCGGGCATTGACGGCTCGCACCGCCACATCACGAACGTTAGCGTTGGAATTAGGGTGTGTTACGGAACAACCTGTGTCAGCACGTACCGTTCGACGTCGTCTGCAGGAGCAAGGACTTGTCGCATGGCGCCCATTGCTCCGATTACCATTGACGTTACACCACCGGCAAGTGCGGCAGCAGTGGGCCGTTGAACGCCGCACCTGGACTACGAAATGGCACGACATTGTCTTCTCCGACGAATCCCGCTACTGCCTGCAACACCACGATGGTCGGATCCGCGGCGAGAGACTGTATGACGCCTGCGTTATGCGTCGCCATACCGGTCCGTCGCCTGGTGTTATGGTTTGGGGCGCAATTGGATATGACACCCGCACCCCTCTGGTACACATCGCCGGTACACTCAACAGCCACCGCTACATCTCTGACATTTTGGAGCCTGTAGTCCTCCCTTACCTGCAGGACCTGCCAGTGGCCACGTTTCAACAGGACAATGCGCGCCCGCAAGTGGCACGCATCATGCAACAATTCTTCACGGCCCACCAGGTGTCACTACTGCGGTGGCCCGCCTGTTCTCCCGATATGTCGCCCATCGAACACGTCCGATCGCTGATCGGCAACCGAGTGGCCCGGCAAGCACCACCCGCAGCTATGCCTGATGAACTGTGGCAACGTGTGGAAGCAGCCTGGACCGACATACCCCAAGCTCACATCCAAAGCCTCTTTCGTTCGATGCCGCGGCATGTAGCGGCCATTATTGCCAGTCATGGGGACCACACGAACTATTGATATCTGCGTGTTCCGCAAGTCGCACGGGCCTGTAAGCTCAATCGTTTCATCTTTGTATCTGTTGTTATGTGTCCAGTAAATCTGGCTTTGCTATCTCATGCCCTTCTTGGTGTTGCATTTTGGGTGGCCAGCAGTGTAATTACATCAGTTCACAACTACATACAGAATTAAGTCACTGATCATTAGGAAACAGATATTTAGGTAAATAAATATTTTCACAAGAAAACACATACATGGTCGTATCAGAATAATATGACCACACCCCGGAATCACAGTGTACCTGCCCAGGCACATTACAGAGTGCACGACAAGGTTGACCACATGGAGATATAAGTGGTCACCCAGGACAGATGAGCCGTGCGTAATGTGAGCACAATGGGCAGACATGGTGATTTGACAGACATTCAAAATGCCATCATCATCAGCTACCAGGCCAAGGGTGGAAGCATCTGAGAAACGACAGACTTTGTGGGCTGTTGTCCAGGTGCTGTAGTGAGGGTGTACCAAGAATGCACCGCTGCCACTCCGAGTACCTCCCGACGTCATAACTATGGAGTCCCAAAGGCCATCGACCCCAGAGGAGAACGTTACCTCTGTCGGCAAGTAAAGGGCAACTGACGTGCAACTGCGCAGCAATTGACCATGAAAATGAACGCTGGGGCACCCAGGTACATGTCCCCAATAACAGCACAACAAACCCTGTTACACTTGGCCTCCAGAGTTGATGCTGCGTCAAGGTGCCCATGTTAACCCAGGTCCATCGGCAATGAGGCCTGCAGTTCGCATGGGACTACTGCCATTGGATAGTGGAAGAGTGAAAAAGGTTGCCTCCTCCTCTGAATCGAGGTCTGTACTCCACAGAAGCGACGGGTGGCGGATACAGCATCAGACACACAAGAACCAATATCTAGACACGCTTGTCGTCAAGCACAGGCATGCGGTGGCAGTGTGCATGTCTGGGAGATGTTTTCCTGGTATAACCTGGGACTGGTGGTACCACTGGATGGGTGCCTGAATGCCAATGGCTACCTGTCCATCCTCACTGACCACATGCATCTCCTCACGTTGGATGCTTACCCTGGTAGTGATGGTGTCTACCAACACTCCAACAGAACAACGCACCATGCCATGTTGCTAAGGGGGTGTGTGACTGGCTCCAGGAACACAAGAGGGATGTCTCTGTTCTCCCTTGGTTGGCAAAATCACCTGATCTCAATCCCATAGAGCACTTGTGGGACTATTTGGATCGACAAGTTCAACATGACGACCAATAACCACATTATCTCCGGGAACTCCATGCTCTGCTGCAGTCCAAATGGGCATGTGTGCCTCGAGCAATCTTCCAGGGCCTCATTGCATTCATGCTATGTTGTTATTCCTATTATTAGATAGGTGGTCACATTATTCTAATATGACTGTGTATATTCAAAAATTTTGTATATAAAAACGTACACATTTTCCAAAATTATGTAATAAATATTGGGATGTCTGGGAAAAAATGGCAACTTCAATACAATAGTCACTTACCCACAACCTAGGAAGAATCCAAGATAAATTTCAAAGTACATGTTATCATGTTCAATAGTTTGAACCCATATCTGTATGCCTCGGGCGCAAGATTGGCGGTCGCCCAGTCGCGCGACCAAAAATTTATTGTTGGCGAGCAGTAAAAATATTAAATTGTTTTCCTGTTCGGCATATGATGCTGTTGGGCGGTATCTTCACAAAAATATTTTTAGCTCAAACAGTATCTTCACAAAAATAATTTGAACAGTGATGGTGTCTTCACTTTCAGTAAAATGTTATTTTAAAAATATTTCAGTGTGAGAGGCATCTTGAGTATTGTATTTAACTGTGCTTTCTTCTTTTTCTTTTTTTCGTCGTCATGAAAAGTTTTCAGTAAAACGGTCTCTGATGGAGGTGTATCAATCACTGCGACATCACTAGCAACACAGCGAGCTAACAAGAGCCTCTTCCGTGGGCTGCGTAGCGACAGAAGATGCTCGCCGAAAGGAACCCCAAAGCATTGTGAGAGGAAGTGTTTCTTCCCCACGTGCGTTTCTAGGTCTAACTCAAAGTGGGGATAAGCATATCGGTGGATATTAATTCCTGAAACATTCACGCATCTGTAATATGGGTGGAAATTTTCAATGTATCAGCGAAAACCATGATGTTTTGTTAAAGAACCAAAGAATTCGCATCTTTCCCATCTGCAGCAGTTATTGGCACATCGATGAATAAATTGCCGTTTAATTTTCATCTGCAGCAATATGCTGTCAAAGTTAAAAACATGTTCAGAGGTGTCAACCTTCATATGAAGCCTCATTGTTAACACGCAGAAAGGGTATTTCATGAGAAATTAATACGTGAAATGAGTAATAACCTTATAAGTTTACACTATCTGACAAAAAATTATGAAATTAAATGAGCAATATTGCCCTTGCCTCATGTCATTGCTGACATAAAGACTCCCTTGTTGCTTGTTTTGCAATGGTATATTCTTTTCAGAAATCTTCTTTTCTTAACACTGAGCACCTGAGGAGCTTTACTTTTCTGTGCAAGAAGGGCACTTAATGTTTCGGTGCTCATTGTTGGGCAGAAGTCTGTGTGGTTTTTTCTCACAATGCTAAAAATTCTCAAAATTAATGACTTTATGGCTTCCTCTAATTACTTTCATTACCATAAATACTTAATGGGAGTTATAGAGGATAAATTTATTAAGGTACATTACCTCTCAAATTTTCGATCTATATACTAGATCGTTAGGGGTTCTTAAAAACTCCTGACAATGATCTAGTGTACTGTGTATAGATCAAAAATTTGAGAGGTAATGTACCTTAATAAATTTATCCTCTATAATTCCTGTTAAGTATTTACGGTACTGTAAATATATTTTCTTTGTAGAGGAATTGCTGTGAGATATAATCAATATTGCCAACATTAGTTTAGGCAATGCAGAACACTTGGGAATGCCAGATGAATCCTTCATCTCAGGTATCTCATTCAAAGCCACATTTGCTCTAGGATATGCAGCTTCAATGATAGAGTCAAACTGATAAGTAGCAAACTCTGTATCTAGTTTACTTACTTCTTCAGAGTTCAGCACATTTGGAAATGAGAATAGCGTGTATTCTATGGAAGCATAAGAAGTCTTAATTCGCATTGAGATATCCGCAACTACAACATGCTTCAGAAGTTCACCTTGCATGGAAATCTTCTTCAGTATGCACATGCCACTTTCTAGAAGTTTCTGATAATAGAATACAACTTGCTTCACTGTGTACTAGAAAAACTACTTGATTTTATATAAACTCTGACTACCCCACCAATTACCAGGTCATAATCTTCATTTTGATGTTTCATTCTCGCAAAATTGACGTCTACGATTAACGTTGATGTTTCACATAAAGCCGGCAGTTTGACAAACCTTACCAATAGATCTGAGAAAAGCTTATTAATTTTCTGTGTAAGAGACGTATGGCAGGTTCTTCACACTGGAAAAATACATTGAAAGAAGTGAACACTGGAAGTGCCTTGCTAAGGAATAAACAATAGAGTTTCAATATCGGGCTTTTAATTTGGGCAGTAAGTTGCACATTTTCTTTATTTGCCCCTCAAAAAAAAAAAAAAAAAAACTGCTGCAAAGCTTTCCACTGCTCCAGGACCCTGTTCACAGCATCAGGAAGTGACAGCCAGCGAGTGCTGACATGCTTTAAAATTTTATGTCCTTTAACACCACAGACTGTCTGATACAAGCGGAGACTGTTTTTTTCTTTTTGAACTCTTATCGAGATAATAGTACAGATGTACTAAAAACTGTTCCACATTTATTTCCTGAAATACAACTGTGGCTTTTTCTTTTTTTTTTTTTTTTTGCAACCGAATGACTCAAATGGCAAGCATAACTCTGAATAACTATTGTGGGTTGAACTTCTTTTAAAAGAGCAGCAACACCTTTAATATGGCCTAACATTGTGTTTGCATTATCACATGCAAAGACAAACTGTTTTTCCATGGAATATTACTCTTGCTGAATTCAGCGTTTATATTTTTAAAAATGCTCTTGCCTGTGTTGTTGTTGGACTTTAGTATTGTCAACAACAGAGAGCAGATTTGACTCACTGCTTCATCAAAACATGATACCACAAGTGGATACAACTTGTGATCACCTAAATCGGTACTCTCATCTGTAGCTAATGAAAATGATTTTTCCTGCAAAGCAGAGGCAATATCTTGCTGTGTTGACCTCGCTATGTTTTGGATTAGTGCACCGCTTTTTGTTCGAGCACAGCCATATTTTTTCACGATATCCGAGTCTGGGAACATAGTACGAAACAAGGGACCAGCATGATCACAGCTTGCTATAGGTAGTTTATGATCTGCAACAAATATAGTAAACAGCAATTCAGCATTTATTGCGCTATTTTTATTCTTCTTTGCAAAAATGTTACCCAAAGGCTTTGATTGAGTCTTTAATTCTGCATAATCCTTGCGGGGTTTTTTTTTACTGGATAAGCCTTCGGCAATCATCTTGTCCTGCATGGGCTACTAAAAAAATTGGAGCCACACACAGTTCAAAACACATGGTTTTCAGAAACATTTGATTTCGTTATGCACAGCCATGCTTTAGAGTATTCATCCCGGTAACATTGCTGCACTTTGACTCTCTTACTCCCAAGGCATCAAGGCATGAGGTTCTCGTGCAGAATGAGTCAGTCATAAAAGTTTAAGGTAGCAGTCTTAAAAGCACGATAATTGAAACAGTACACCAGCTTCTGATGAAGTGAAGAACTTATTTAATGTATAAGTTAAAAGTTTTTTTGTTTGTTTTTTAAACTTATACATTAAATAGGTTTTTCACTTCATCGAAAGCTGGTGTACTGTTTCAATTATCGTGCTTTTAAGACTGCTACCTTAAACTTTATGACTGTCTCTTGCTCCCTTTCATATTTCCACTCATCGTCAAAAACAGACAATTGAGGAAAAACAATAAACCTATCGACGATTTGTTGTCAGAAGAAATAAAAAACAAACAAACGATGTTTGCTTGTTTTTGTTTGAAAATTCTGAAATTATATGAAAAACATTTTACATCGGAAACGCTGTGCAAAATAGAAGGAATTTTACATATCGGACTCTTAGAAGCAGAGATATTGACAATGGTGAAGAAACCATGCATTATTTTAAGAAGAAAATATTTGGAAAGGTTTATCGACAAAAGTGGTATCAGTCCACGAAATAATTTTTTCAATCGGAATTTTAAAAGCTCAGATTTTGCTGCAAATGCATGAGAAGCAGAAATGAACCCTTATGTCCCCTGGTGGCCAAACTATTCTTTACCAAATATTAGAAATTACCATATTTACTTGAATCTAACGCGCCCTCAAATCTAAAGTACACCTTACTTCTCAGCTACGAAAATGCGTATTTTTTTCTTAATACTCGTATACTAAGATGCAAAAAAACTTGAAAGAAATCCAAACTAATGAAACTTACGAAATATGGCAATTCTTGAATTTATTTAAATTCCACATTATTCCAAATTATGCATTGCTGACAGACATCTCACTGCACGAATCTTCATAGCTGCTCTTTGCTGTGGTTTCACTGCTGAATTGTTCGAAGATAGCATCGTCTTCAGTGCCATCCATCGCATTGGAAATGCCGCACTTCAGAAAAGACCACTTAACTAAGTCATTAGGAATGAAGGCATCTACAATCCACTGTGCTGCTACAGAGAGTGAAGGTTTTTTTAACACATCCAGTTTTTGTCAGTTCTGTGTCTCCTGATGTAAGCCACGCATTATAGCATGATCGAATTGCTGCTTTAAAAGGCATATTTATGCAGACATCAACGGGCTGAAGTTGGGAAGGTCATTCCTCCAGGCACAACAACTAGATCAGTTCTGTTTTCAACAATCCTAGTTTTCGCCAAATTGGTTACATGCCCCTTGAATGAATCCAATACAAGCATGGACTGCAGTCGCCCCGCATCTGGTCATCGAAACCACACTTTTCATTTTTGAAGCCAATCCTTTACCAGTTCTTTGGTCATCCAGCCATTTTCTTGAACTCTGACATGAATTTTTTGAGGAAAAATCTCTTTATTTGGAAACGTTTTTCTCTTGAAAATAACATACGGTGGTAGCTTGTTCCCATCGGTGGTAATGGAAAGCATGACCGTCATTTGGAGCTTCTCGTTTCCTGTTGCTGTTTTATGAAAAGAAAAAATATTTTTCTTTTCAAAACAGCAAATCCATCCTCTTGAAGCAGTGAACCTTACACTGGATCCAAGTTCATGAAAAATTTCTCATGCTTTTACCTGAAAAAATTCTACAGTAACAGGAAAACCTGATGCATACTGCTGCTTCACGAAATGATCTAGATGATCGTCAATCTCGGGAAATCTACCCATCTTAGGTCCCGAGAATATCTTTCTTGTTTTGGAGCACTGATTCAGCTTTTCCTTTTGTTTCTCCAAAGCCTAACATTCACTTCTGAAACTCCATACTCCCTAAAACAAGTGCAATTGCCATTTTTCTCTGCATAGGCAACCACCTGAAGTTTAAACTTTGCTGGATAATGCTGCCATTTAGAACACCTCTCTGGACAGTATACTCCACGTTCAAGTAACAAAATGCAGTGTTTCTTTCAGAGAACAATCATATGAGGCAAACAACTGTCTGCATTTTATATCTTTTGTCGAAGCTTCTCAATGTATGTAGAAGAATGGGGAAAGTTGGATACTGTCGGTGGCCATAGCAACAGTCAGACGCTCAGAGGAAATTCCATTCGCTGGCGTGCAGCAACGGCGACATCCTAGACAGTCAGGCATTTACAAGACTCCCGATGTAGATATTTGTCACCGATTCTAATGCGCACCTGGATAAACAGGTTTCATTTTGGAGGGGAAAGGTGTGTATTATATTCCAGTAAATACGGCATATGCAAAGCATTGTGCATCAGGAGCTGTACCCAGTGCAGAAATAATTGTTCAAATTCGAGTTTTAGAAGCAGAGATATCGGGAAAAACATAATTTATCTTTACGCCCCCTTGCGGAAAATCTATGCGTAACTTAGAAAAATGACTATATCTAAAATAGTCTTTAACATAAATGGAATCTAAAGGTAAAATATTTTTTTCAATTTTAAGTTTAGAAGCAAATATATGGAATAAAATGTATTTCGAATTCAACATAATCAGCGTTTATGCCGTCTAGGGGCAAAACTATGCATCATATAAAAAAACGACAAGAAGGATCATCATTCGCACATTTCAAGCTTTCCAATGCAATAAAGAATTTAGAAATCAGACTAATAGTTTCAGAGATATGGTGTCCACAGACGGGCGAACCGACAGACTGATGGAAGGACAAACCGATAACATAAGCACAATCTTTTTTACAAAAGACATGCTAAAAGAGTTGGCTTTTGAGATTTTTTAGGAAACCGTTAAATAGTTTTCTTATTCAGTTTTGCAAATTTTCCCTAAATTCATAATATTTTAACAAAAAAGGATACAAAATTAGATTTTCTGAAACACGCTGAAATCCACAATTCTTTCAACCTGTCCGTAATTCCATAATCTGACAGTCAAAACTGTAATAATTATGGAGAATCCGCAATGGTTGACACCTCTGCATGTTTACGACCAACAGAAAAGTATTATTTTGCCAGCAATGTGGGAAATCTATAAAAGCAGCTCAGTATTCCCAATTAACACATCATGTGCCTAGCAGTAAGCATTTTTTTGCATGCATTTCTTTCCATCCTCAAATGGAAAACAACCTCTTCCCCTCTAACAACTACTAACAGTCCTTTAAAAAAAAATCCTTTCAGTTGTACGTCAATCTCGAGTATGACCCAAATGATAACAGAAAAGCTGGAATTCCTTGAACCTATGGAAGAATCACATGCATGAAGATAACAGTTAAATCTTCGCATCATCTTAACTTCCATTTTCGTTAACTGTTGCCTATAGTTTCCTGCTGAAATACAAAAATTTATGCAATAAAATTATATTTAACAACAGTACTGGAAAGAAGCACATTGTGAGAAGAAGAAATTATGATTAGGGGAAAAATCCTCACTCTGTTTAACTTCTGTTTTTGAAAGTTTTGAAAGACAGAGTACTGTCCCCAGACAGAAAGCAACCCCTTCCTCTCTCACTAATCCCCCAAAAATTTCTCTTCAGTTTTGCATCGATCTCAAGTATGATCCAAATGATAACAAAAAAAGCAGCAGAATTCTATGGATCCATGGAACAATCTTATGTATGACTGTAGTTTCATGTTGTCAGACATTTATTCTGGAAATCCATTTCTACTCTCAGTAAGAAACAGTACAACTGCATTATACAGATGATTGATAAGTTCCAGGTGAATATGCACGCATAACTATACAGAAGTACTTAACATTACATTTAAAGAACTAATGGAACATCATGAAATGTGTTTGACTAGTACTTTTACTTCTCTTCAACACAATACTACTGATGAGGCACACACTGCCTCAAGCCCACTAGGAGTTGGTGCCTATAGCAAGCAAGGAGAGGAATTAAGGTGATTCCTTGATATATATTAAACATTTCAGTTTTATAAAAAAATTTAAGTTTATTTTTGTGTTGCAGATAAACATTATTAAAAGCTCAAGTAATAGAATCAGGATAAAATGATTCATAAGATCAGGATAAATGAAAACCAAACATACACAGACTTAATTGACATCACCATTGAATCAGAGCTTAAGCTAAGACTGGACCAACAGTCTTGGTCCAAGTAAATTTTGTGCTTCAGACTTTTAAGAAAAAAAAAAAAGTAAAGACATACCAATTTCCTATAAAAACTACCATCTCTTAACCCTTTATCTGGCTGGAACAAATTAACTTGGAGTTAGCAACATGAGCTAAAATCAGTTTGAACAACTATATTTGCAGTCTGAAATAGGCTGAATGTGGCTAAAATTTGTGAACCTGACCATCAGAAAGAATTGCTTTACCATTAGTTTGTTATTCAAGGTGACAATTTAAGGAGATAATTGACATTAATTGTTTCTGACTGATTACCTGCCAAAACAGCTTTAATAACAGAAGAACCTAAGAAAGGAGAGAGATTATAAATGTCACTAAATTATGGGATTTACTCAGAAATAAAAGGATATTATTTACAGTAGAATTTTCGGGTAACACCCCTACCCTTCCTCAGGACTACACTATAGCAGGTGTTGCCATTCCTGAGCTAATTTAGCTCACGAATGGCTACCTGAAAATTTGACTGTAAGTAATATCCTTTTATTCCTGAGTAAATCCCATAATTTAGTAAAATTTATAATATATCAAGTCTGGGAATAGCCATGACATCAATTGTTAGCAAGGAGAGAGATGTTTGAGTGACTCTTTTCTCTGCAGTAGCATGATGTCCGTGTCAAGGGGACTACCCCTCCTCATCATGCCTCAGGTCATACAGCAAAGAATAAAGGACTAAATGAGACTTTCTAAATGAAGTAGGTATATGATCCCCATGGTATACATAGTCGTATGATACCATGTCACTAGTGATGGGTTCATGGGTGGTACTGCTGAGATGAGAGGGACAAAGGAATGGTTTTGCCCTAGCATTCATCAAACCAGGCCAGTATGTGAACAATTCTGTTTGGAGGGTGCAGAAAATTTTGGGAATCATTTAGTTCAAATGTATTGGCCGCTTAAAAAGTTAAGCAATCTGTGAGGAAATACAAAACTATGGTATATGAGTTTTTGCCACTCTGACATAATATCAAGCTATACCTAACGGTGGCCAGTCTCACTAATTCATCACAACACAGAAAAGTTAGTTAATTTTTATGATTAAAAAGTAAAAAAAATCTAACTAACATAAGTATCCAGCATTTCTAATATTTGATCATTGGAATATTACTAATTGGTAATCTTGGAGCTCACTCCACTTCAGTCACTCAATATATTGGGTCGATGCATAAGTTCATGCCGTTTTATTTCACGAGTGTTTTCCAGGTCAGTAGTGACGGTGCAGATGGCCAATTATATATCAAAATGTAGCCAGTAATATAGCGTAATTAAATCATATTGCATTGTCTGATTGTGGCTAATGTTTTTTTTTTTTTTGGTTTTCAGGTCCGGAAGTACGGAGTGTCAAGTAGAGAGGAATGAACATTTCCAACATCTGCTCCTCTACGAGTTTAACAAAAGGATCCACAGCCGCCGAGGCTACTTAACAAATTTGTGCTGTGCATGGGGAGGATGCTATTGCTCCGAGGACAGCAGGCAAATAGTTTGAGTGGCTCCGAGGTGGCAATTTTGACAAAAATGATTCTCCACACTCAGGTCATCCATCTCACTTTGATGAGGATTGTTTGAATCATATCAACCACTTGGATCCGCGTCAAACCACACGTGAATTGGCCACTGAGATGGACTGTAATAAGGCCACCGTAGTGCGGCACCTGGAACGTATGGGAAAGGTCTAGAAATTCAGGTCTTTGTGCCTCACGCTCACCGAGGACAACAAGAATCAGAGTGTTGCCATATGTGGTTCCTTGCTCACCCATTATCGTGAATGTTCTCAGCAACACAAACCCTTTCTGTCACGTATTGTTACTGGAGATGAAAAGTGGTGCCTGTATGTGAATTTCAGGCATTGGAGGGAATGGAGGGATCTCCACATTGTCTCTATTGTGAGCAGCCCAAACAAGATGCCCACACCACGTCAAAAGCATGACCTTCATCCTGCGAAGATCCTGTTGTGTGTCTGGTGGAACATGGAAGGCATTATTCACTGGGAAATGCTGCGGAGGAATCAGACCATCAACGCTGCACTCTATTGTGAGCAACTTCAACGTGTCGAAAAAGCAATTCAGAAGAAACGGCCACATCGGTGCCATGGTGTCCTTCTCCAACATGATAATGCATGCCCTCGCAGTGCAAACATGACCAAAATGTCCATTCTGGACATGAAATGGGAGATCCTTCCACATCTGGCCTATTCCCCAGATGTTGCCCCCTTCAGACTATCACCTGTTCTGATCTCTGTCAAATGCACTCCGTGGCAGAATGTTCAACAATGATGTTGATCTCCAGAATTTCCTTTATGATTTCTTCACAGCAAAACCCGCACGTCTTTTCAAGAATGGCACTGTAGACCTACCCAGATGTTGGGACACCATCGTAAACAATGGAGGAGAATACATAGTTGATTCAGTTTCCTTTCTGATGTAATACATTCCTGTAGTGCGGTGAAAAAATGGCATGCACTTATGCATCAACCAAATACAAAAGAACATGACACAACATATATACACTGAAGTACCAAAAAAACTGGGAAGGGTGCTACCATTTCCATTACATGCCACCACACCCATACAGTAACCGATATTGTCTGTAAACGACATATATGTAGAGACAGATATCTCCACAAGCTTAAGTAGTAGCACTCACAGTTCAGATGTCAGCTTATCAGGATTTTAGCAATTTCAAACATGATATGGTAATTGCCACCTAGAAGATGGGTCACATCATCTTGGAAAGTAACATGAAATTTGGATTTACACGGTCAGAAATTTCAAGGGTGTACCTAGACTACACAATTTCAGAGAAACAATCCAAAGTGAGAGACCATAGAAAAACCCTGGACAATCATGGGAAGCATTGTCTGGTATGCATTGTAACATCCACCCTGCATGCGACATTGCCACAAATCACAGCACAATTCAATGCTGGAGCTAGCAGTAGCATCAGCATGTGGACAGTACAACTAACCCTGTGTTCTACATGGTTCTGGAGCCAAAAGGCCACCCAAGTGCCATTGCTAACCGACAACACAAGGCTGTGCACCTCGCCTGGGCTCCAGAACACCACTGTTAGATGCAAGATGACTGGAAAAGTGAAGCCTAGTCCAGTCCGGCGAATCATGGTACCAACCATTTCGGGCAGATGGCTGACTCCAGGTGCGGCAACAACCCCATGAGGCAATGGATCCTGAGTGCCTACAAAGGACAGTGCAGTCCAATGGTGGCTCTTTTATACACACACACACACACACACACACACACACACACACACACACACACACACACACACATAACCACTAAGCTGTTATCCGAGATTCAGAGGTTAGCTCCACAAAGAAATACAAACTACCAGATAAATTTCTAACTGAGTATTTACTTACTGTTGCTGTACCAAACTTCTCCATTTAAATTGATTTTGACAAACAACTCTGGCTTCACTGAAATCCATCACACGACGTACACAAGACATTCAATACTTCATACTTAATCATTTTCTCATGCAGACACTCCTGAATCTGATCCTCCCATGACTTCCTTGGCCTTCCTCTGCCTTTCCTTCCTGCCACTTGGGCTAAAAAATGTCTTAGTAAGCATCTCCTCACTCATTCTTTCAGCAAGCCAAAACCACTGAAGCATATTAGCCTCCACCTTGCTAACAACATTTTGCTTCACATTACACAACTGCAACACATCTTCATTCCTCACACAATCAGAACATGTCTTCCCACACACGTAAGTAACGCATTTCTACAGCACACAAACAACTCCTATGTTTCTTCTGTAATACCCACGTTTCACTGCCATACATCAGAGTAGGAACAATTACACTTTCATACACAGCCATGCGGGACCCTCTTGAGAACCCATCATTCCTGTGAAAACCTCCCAAGGCAGCTATGATTTTCAATGAAGAATTCACTCGCCTACTAATTTCACCATCCAATTTGTTCTCTCTGTCAAACATGCTTCCTAAATACACAAACTCACTCACCTGGTCAATAAATGTGCCATTTAGACTTATATTACATTCAGTACTACCAGTTCCTCACTCAAACACCATAACTTTGGTTTTTCCCTTATTTATACTCAGTTTGAATTTCATGCAAACTTCGTACATCCGGGACAACATACTCTGAAACTCACTTTTACTCTCTGCCAACAGGACAGTGTCATCAGAATACAGCAATCTGCACAAACAGATATCACCAAGATATAAACCAGTATTATCTATTTTGGCATCACAGGACTAAAAAGTGTTTGTTCTAAATGCTGTGTGAACATACATTAAAAAACATTAAGATTTTAGTTTTGGTCAGGTTTCTAAAATTACAGATATTTGCATTTTGGTGACATCATTGTAACTACTTGTGCCTGTCACACATATGAGTTGGAGAGGCTATAACCAAAAGGATATTTACTGCTGATGGGAGGTGAGCAGACAGTCAAGTGTTTCTGGGTGCTAAATGTTACTCCCTCCCTCCTGAGGGGAAATTGTCAATAGTACAACCAGTAGAGCCTGTGTACAAGTGAAAGGTGTTTTATCAAATCGATTTTCTATTGGTGCAGGAGTCAGACCTGGTTGTGTAATGTCACCATGGCTGTTTAATGTATTATGGATGTGTGCATGCGTAATGCCAAAATAGATAGTACTGGTTTATGTCTTAGTGATATCCATGTGTGCAGATTGCTGTATGCTGATGACACTGTCCTGTTGGCAGAGAGCAATAGTGAGTTGCAGAGTATGTTGTCCCAGATGTACGAAGTTTGCATGAAATTCAAACTGAGTATAAATAAGGAAAAAACCAAAGTTACAGTTTTTGAGAAAGAAACTGGTAGTATTGAATGTAATATAAGTCTAAATGGAACAGTGATTGACCAGATGAATGAGTTTGTGTATTTAGAAAGCACGTTTGACACAGAACAAATTGGATGGTGAAATTAGTAGGCAAGTGAATTCTTCATTGAAAGTCATGGCTGCTTTGGGAGGTTTTCACAGGAATGATGGGTCCTCAAGAGAATCCCACATGGCTGTGTATGAAAGTGTAATTGTTCCTACTCTGATGTATGGCAGTGAAACCAGGGTACTACAGAAGAAACATAGGAGTCGTGTTCTGGAGAAATGTGCTGGAGTCGTGTTCTGGAGAAATGTGCTGGAGTCGTGTTCTGGAGAAATGTGCTGGAGTCGTGTTCTGGAGAAATGAGCTGGAGTCGTGTTCTGGAGAAATGAGCTGGAGTCGTGTGCTGGAGAAATACGTTACTTATGTGGAGTTTGTGGCAAGACACGTTCTCATTGTGTGAGGAATAAAGATGTGTTTCAGTTGTGAAATGTGAAGCAAAATTTTCTTAGCAAGGTGGAGACAGAGTTGTATAAAATTAAAATGTATCTGCGTACACAACCATTGAAAGAGTAAACTTGCTGCAAACCCGCGAATCACACACACGATAACAGTAGAATAAGGTAATTTAAAGAAAAAACAATAAACAATTATTAGAACATTACAGATTTTAGTGAGGACAAAATAAGTACATTACAACTGAATGTGCAGCAATGTGTGTGAAATAGACCTTTAGGGCAAAATATTAAAATATTGAACTATGAACCTCATAAAAACAAAAGACTAATTAAGGAAAGTTTTTATATCTAGAAAAACAGTTCCATTAATGAACCTTAAAAAATTATAAATAGTATTTTCAACAACTTAATTCAAAAATAGTAGACTTACAAAATACATAAGGAAATTATTTTAATTGAATAACTGGCAATTGCAAGAACCTGGCAAAATTTAAATTCTTTGTATAAATGAAACTTTTTGATGCAGTTCCTATACGTTGATAACAGCCCTTGATAAAATCTGGAGGCCGGAAAAGTCTGTAAAAACAAAAGAACTCAGAAGATGTGACAAATAAATGAAAGTACTTCAGATTAAAATAGAATTAAATATATTTATCAGAGTGAAGCCTTGAGTAAGTGTCTTAATTGCTGTAAATAACATTTTTAAAAATCTAGTCCTAATTTGGAAACTATCCACATACGGCGTACGCCTATATTCTACTACTCTGGGTGGGGACTAACATGCTTCAGTGGTTTGGCCATGTTGAAAAGAATGAGTGATGAGATGCTTACTAAGAAAATCTTTTTAGCTCAAGTAGCAGGAAGGAAAGGCAGAGGAAAGCCAAGGAAGTCATGGGTGGATCAGATTCAGGAATGTCTGCATGAGAAAAAGATTGAGTGTGAAGTATAGAAGATCTTGTGTATGATGGATGTCAGTGAAGCCCGAGTTGTATGTCAAGATCGCTGTAAATGGAGAAGTTTGATACAGCAACAGTAAGTAAAAATTATCTGGTAGTTTGTATTCCCTTGTGGAGCTAACCTTTGAATCTCACAGAACAGCTTAGTGATATGATATATATAATAATGAGTGTGAAGTTTTCCTTTTTTTTGCCTCCCATCATGGTGGCACACTTCAGCTCATTAGTCTGGAGAAATACTGAGAAATCATGAGATCTTTTTGATGCATAGGCTTTTTCAACTTCCACTCCATAGGCAGGTTAAGTTTGCCCCAAGTATAAATGCAATGTACACTGAATATAACATTTAAAAAATACTTCTGTACTATTCCCTTAAGCATTTTTCTTTTGTTTTTTACTTTAGAAACATACATCCTAAGAGAAAGTATTAAAAGGAAAAACATACTTTATGTCCAGTAATAATGTAAGACGGAAGAAACTTGTGGAGTCCAATGTCCCTTTCTAAGTATTCAAAATTTGATTTTTTGTCCAAGGTAGTGTGTGCCATATCTTTGAAGAACCTCCTATACCAAATGTAAGACAATCAACAAATTACAAAAATACAACAGTAATGTTATGTGAGTATATAGTTATTACATTTTGATATTATTAGCCACAAAAGTTACAAAGATTCAACAGTAATGTTAAATAAGTACACAGTCGTATCAGAATAATATGACCACCTACATAATAATGGGAAAACCCACTCTTGGCGTGGATGACAGTGGCAAGATGGCATGGCATGGGGGCAATGAGGCCCTGGAAGGTTGCCCAAGGCACACGTGCTCATTCACATTGCAGCACAGCACAGAGGTCCCGGAGATGACGTGGTTGTGGGTCGCCACGTCGAACTTGTCGATCCAAATAGCCCAAGTGCCCTATGGGATTGAGGTTAGGAGATTTCGCCGGCCAAGACCGAACGGAGGTGTAGTTGTCACGTTCCTGGAACCAGTTACGCACCCCCTTAGTGACATGGCACGGCACATTGTCCTGTTGGTAAACACCATAACCACCAGGGTAAACTTCCAACCTGAAGAGATGCATGTGGTCAGCAAGGATGGACAGGTAGCCATTGGCATTCAGGGACTCATCCGGTGGTACCAGTGGTCCCACATCATACCAGGAAAACATCCCCCAGACATGCACACTACCACCGCCGGCCTGCACTTGATCAACAAGCATGTCCGGGTGTTGGTTCTTGTGTGTCTGACACCATTTCCACCACTGCCTATCACTTTTATGAAGCACAAACCTCAATTCGTCAGAGAAGACAACCTTTTTCCACTGTCCAATGAAGGTAAACCCACGTGAACTGCAGGTGCCATTGCCGATGAACCTCAGTTTGCCTTGATGCAGCGTCGACTACAGAGATCCATGCGTAACAGGGCTTACTGTACTGTTATCAGGAACATGTACCTGGGTGCCCTAGCATTCATTTGTGTTGTCAATTGCTGCACTGGTGTACGTCGATTGCCCTTTACCAGTCAACAGATTCGACGTACTCCTCTGGGGTCGATGGTTTTTGGGGCTCCACAGTTATGTCATCGGGAGGTACTCGGTGTGCAAGGGGTCCACTCTTAGTACACCCTTACTACATAATCTCACGAACAGCCTAAGAAGTCTGCTGTTTCTGAGAAGCTTCCACCCTTGGCGCAATAGCCGATGATCACTCCTTTTTTTTTTTTTTTTTAACATCCATCAAATCACTACCTCTGCCCATTGTGTTCGTGTTATGCACTATGGCTCATCTGTTCTGACCAGCCACTTATATCTCCGTGTGGTTGACTTTGTCACATGCACTCTATGACATGCCTGAGCAGGTACACTGTGATTCCACGGGTGGCCATATTATTCAGATACGACCGTGTACATGGTTACACAACGTTTCGATATTCATATGTCACAAAAATACAAAGACATAAAAATCAGCCAAAGTTCACAAAAATCCAAGTGAAATTTTTCCACAGCAAAAATGTGAAGCAGGAAAGTGCAAAAATTTACAACCACTGAAATACATTTTTGTTTTAAGTATATCTTTTAGCACAATAAAAAAGTAATATCCAAATAAATAAACAACAATGGCAAAATTAATGACAACTTTGTAAATTAATGTATCATATTGCCTAAAATTTAAACTAGCAATTTAAAGAAGTATACATTAGATTACCTTGCAGCAATGAACTTTGGGTTTTCTACACCCCCCCCCTCCTCCAAATCTGAAAATTAATCTTGAGTGGGAAGGGTTACCTTTTTCATATACCAATGATCTCGTAGAAAAATGAGATGCAACAGGTGCTAAAGTAGGATGTGTGATCTCCCCACTTACTGTTGAAGTCTGGTCTGATTACATTTAACTGTTTTTTCTAAAAAAATGAATCTAACACAGTTCGAGGGTTTTTTTTTTTTTTTTCGTTTTTTACCCAGGAGATTCCTGATGAAATATACAGGGCAAAAAACAAAAATATACAGTTAAACATTTATCTTGCAGATTGTTTTTCTTTGAGGATGTAATCTCTGAATTTCAGAGAACAGCTTAATGACAGGTATTTAAATTTTGATGTCATTAATGGCATCACTGATTAATCACATGTGTTCCAAAATTTCTTCACTACTGTTCTGTCATCATTCTTCATCTTAAGAAGTGCATCTGATGTTATATAGTAAAATTTAATGGTCTTAATTATTCCCAGACTGTTTTTGTTTCCATACCAATAGACTAGCAGTGAAATTTCTTTGCTCTTTTTTTTTTTTTTTTTTTTTTTTTGGATTGAAAATTGTTTGGTAGTTTGTTTTTTCTTTATGGAGCTAACCTCTGAATCCCAGAGAACATACATACATATCACTAAGCTGTTCTCTGAGATTCAGAGGTTAGCCCCAAAAAGAAATACAAACTTCCAGATATTTTTACTTATTGTTGTCGTATCAAACTTCTCCATTTACAGCGATCTTGACATACAACTCATGCTTCACTGATATCCATTACACGCCATACACAAGATTTTGTACACTTCATATTCATAATCTTTTTCTCATGCAGACACTCCTGAATCTGATCCACCTATGTCTTCTTTGGCCTTCCTCTGCCTTTCCTTCCTGCCACTTGGGCTGAAAAGATTTTCTTAGTAAGCATTTCATCACTCATTCTTTCAACATGGCCAAACCACCAAAGCATATTGGTCTCCACCTTGCTAACAACATTTTGCTTCACATCACACAACTGCAATACATCTTCATTCCTCACACAATCAGATCGTGTCTTGCCACAAACCCCACGTAAGTAACGCATTTCTCCAGCACACAAACGACTCCTATGTTTCTTCTGCAGTACCCAGGTATCACTGCCATACATCAGAGTAGGAACAATTACTGTTTCATACACAGCCATGCGGGACTCTCTAGAGAGCCCATCATTCCTGTGAAAACCTTCCAGAGCAGCTAAGACTTTCAAAGAAGAATTCACTCGCCTACTGATTTTACCATCGAACTTGTTCTCTCTGTCAAACATGCTTCCTAAATACACAAACTCACTCACCTGGTCAATCACAGTGCCATTTATTCTTACATTACATTCAGTGCTACCAGTTCCTCTCTCAAACACCATAATTTTGGTTTTTCCCTTATTTATACTCAGTTTGAATTTCATGCAAACTTCGTGCATGCGAGTCAACATACTCTGCAACTCACTTTTGCTCTCTGCCAACAGGACAGTGTCATCAGCATACAGCAATCTGCACACACGGATATCACCAAGACATAAACCACTATTATCTATTTTGGCATCACGCATGCATGCGTCCATAAATATATTAAACAGCCATGGTGACATTACACAACCTTGTCTAACTCCTGCACCAATGGAAAACCATTTTGATAAAACACCATTCACTGGTACACAAGCTCTACTACCAGCATACATGGATTTTACACTATTAAGTAGATTCCTAGTAACACCATATTAATTCAATACCTTCCACAAAAGTGTCCTATTCACTCGGTCGTAAGCTTTCTCTAAATCTATGAAGGCAGTAAAAACTTTCTTCCCAACAGCCAGATACTTTTCAATCATCATGCGTAATGCAAAAATCTGGTTAGTGCAGCCTTTACCAGGCATAAAACCACTCTGAACATCCCACACTTTCAATGATGTAAGACCCCGTACTTTTTCAATAACAACCTTACCAAACACTTTCCCTGGCACACTCAGTAGGCTAATACCACGATAGTTCTTGCACTCAGTCTGATCACCTTTTCCCTTATACAAGGGAACAATAATAGCATCCTTCCAATCCCGAGGTACCATTCCTAACTCCCAGCACAACTGGCAAATTTCAGTTAACCAGTCAATTATAGAGTCACCACCATATTTCAACATCTCTGCAGTTATGCCATCAACTCCTGGAGCCTTACCATTCTGAAGAGATTTTAGAGCTTTACACACTTCTTCTCTTGAGATCCCTCCTGTGCTTTCATCCCTCACTGTGACATCATCTGCATCTGTTTCAGAATCATTTTTGCTTTCCTGATCTAATAACTCACAGAAGTATTCACCCCATCTGTCACTTAACTCATTGGGCTCCCATATCATTTCCCCAATCTCAGAGAACAGCTTAGTGATATTATATCAATTCATCAAACATTTCAATGTGTTGAATTTTTTACGTGGTTATAATTCTTGTTATACATAAACGTCAACAATTCTGTTGTTCAAAGTAATCGAGGTAGTTGCCTTCAATGCACAATCTTAATAACAAGAGTCACTCACAATACAAATTTAAATTTGTTGGCTGAATTTAAAGTTTTATTGTATATACAAATATAAGAACTTTGGAGTTTCCCTAGAACCCATCATCAGATACAGAAGAAGGAATAAGTTTAAATAGGGTTACGTGACATAATATAGATATCAGATATTAATATGACATAATGTCATGTGGCATCAAATTGTCAAACAATGTGGCATGTATCATGAAATAAAGAAAATAAAGAAAATGGAATGCAGGTATACAAAAAATACTGCATTGTAAAAATAAAGGAAGGTTAGTAGGTAACTAAATTAATTGCGTTGTTCTCATCTGGAGATACAACAAGGAGCACTATAGCAGAAATCGAGATTAAGTGATTTCGTCCTCAGTTTGCCTGTATTTGGACCTGTAAATAGTTTCCAGATTGTAGGTATAGATACTGGAACATTGTCATTACAGCATAAATGTCTCTGAGTAGCAATTACAAGGCTCTCAGTGAACAGCAATGAAGAGACAGCACTAGGTGTTATGATGATGGAAGCATCATTCCAAATTGGATAGTGCAGGCCATCGCACACGAGTCCAGACAATGCAGAATTTTTAGGTCCATTCTTTACGGCGTATTTATGTTCATTCAGTCTTGTTGCTAGTGTACGTTTTGTAGATCCTATATATTTACTATCGGGAGTGTCAGCATGAATACTTTTTAAAGTTTACAGCATCCACCGGGGCGCCATTCCTTTCATCCTTTTGGTATACATAATTTTTTTGAATGACACAACTAATGGCTTCAATTTCAAGTCACCCTCAGCACTGCCATTGAGCTGGAAGGTAAGCTGATGTTTGGCAGCTTTGAAACATGGCACTGTGTTTTCTTCAGTGATGATGTAGTGTTTCTGAGAGGTGTTCGACATATTTTGAGGGATAAATTAAGCATTTTCTCTTATGGGATATATTAGACATTTCTTTTGCACAAATACAAATTTGTAATAATAAAAATAAAAGTTGAACATGAAATCTTAACAGAGTTTTACTTTAACAAGAAATAAAGATCTTCAAATGTACACCAGAGTTTAAAGATTATTACCTGATCTCTATGCAACATAACTGAAGGGCTAATTCTTGTTCCACACTAGTTTCTAATTTTAAGTAATCATCTTTAACCTGCAAAAAAACACATATAATTTATTCATAGCAGTAAAAAAAATGGAGTATTTCATAAGAAATACAGATCAGTACACTGCATAAAGAAGGTATGCATTTTTGTGACAACTGTTACAATTATAGATACAATGTATTTATTTATGTATCATTTATGTTTGTAGCTATACATATTGTTTGTAGCTAAGCATGCAAATAAAATGCTTCACAATGCACAAATATCAGCTATAAACATGTATCTTCAAAATCAAACAAATACTGGTTTCAAATACATATAACTTATCTGTAATGTATTAACACTTGAAAATTTTTCATTAGCTGCTTTGTTTGCACAGAATATCCTATGATGCCAATAATAAGTGCAAATGAAGGCCAAGAAAAAACATTGTTTTCATTTCCTCTTTTAAAAGGGACATAATAGATATTTTTTCTTATGGCTGCCTTTCGAGCCTATACTCATCAATGGTAGAAACAAAAATTCACATTCTGATATATAACAAACTAACCTAAAGCTTTGAAAATAGGGGATGTGTAAGAAATGTACTAAACTTTAATGAATGGCAAAGAAACTGTAAAAAAGAGGGGGTATTTATATGCAAAATAATACTTGTAATTTAATGGTATGTGGTGCCATTTACATTCTGAAAATTTCTCAAGAAGAAAAACAAATATAAAATTAAACATTCAACAAATACTTGTCACCACAAGTCATAGGATGACTGTTTTTCTACACAGCTTCATTGAAATTCACAATTTTCCATAATTTAAAAGTTTATGTAAATGTGAGTTTCACTGATGTGCCATTGATTCTAAATCCAGATTTTTTTTCACAACACCAGATGGCATTATTGTGTTTGCTTCAGTTAAATAATAATAATAAAAGATAGGATATATGCTTCAAGGTGTCTTGATGGAAATTTTTTGAAACTTAAGATCTTAGAATTTACAAATTTTTGCATTGCTCAAAGGCCAAAAAGCTAAGGTACAGTAACAAATCTGTTGCATATATTTTGTTCAACATGTTGTCACACCATTGTCAGAGGAGTATTATGCAATTACGAGTTATTATTGCTAAAATACCATGTTGTGACTTAATGAATACAGATATTTTTTTTACCTTGAACATGTTGTTTAATTATCTAGCTCCTGCATCCTTGATGTGTGTTTAATGGTTTACAAGTGGTAAGTATCTTTTGAATCTTCCCAGGTGTCTTCATAAGTGTATGTTAATGACTTGACAAAAATAGAAGAAGGTTGAATGAAAGAATATTTAAACATCTATTACACACTAAAAAAACGAATCAACTTTGGGATTAAAATCTTCAAGCTGTACAACACCACATGCCAAGGTTGAGGCAATAACCACAGAACTCCTTGAGATTAAGACTTAGTAGCCATTAAAAGTCAACTAAAGATATCCATTAGAAGCTGTACAATATAAAATTTTTATTTCAGCAAGTGAGAAAGACTCGGGCACTTCAATCTCTATACCACTGCATGTTGGCTCCACTTGTTTAGGCTTACGCAGCGTCATTCACTGAACACGTTTCGTCCGGGTGAATACCACGATATCATCAGCAGAACTGGTGCCCAATTACATCTGCTGAGTTCAAATTCGACAATGTGTTCTTGCTCCCGAAGTTCAGTTCGTTCACCATCTTCTGCTCCCATCTCGTGGCAATCTTCAAAGGTAAGTTCCGTGTTGTATTTCTTTTTGATATTTTTATATTTATTTTTAGTTTTCTGCATTAATTTCTTTTCTATTGTTATTATATTTTTCCATGGATCTGGTAAAATTATTGGGCTGTTATTATTGCAATTTGAATTTTTCATTTTTTCTACAAGTAAAGCTTCTGACATCAATACGGATTTCCAAGTTTTTTGTTGAGCAAGGAGGCGTACATCTTCCCAACATGCTCCTATGGCAATGGTGTAACAATCTGACATCAAATATCTGAATTATTCTATCTTCACCAGATCTGTTGCTAACAACAAATTATGTCAGCCGTGTGTTAGACTTAATTATGGTTTAAATAGCATACTGTATAAAGCCATTATCCTATGGAAAAATCTCCCAGAGAGCATCAGATCCCTGGAAAATATCAAAAAGTTTTTCTTGTCTCTGCGAAATTACATTGTAAATCACCCTGATCTCAATAACGAATCTCAACCCTATCATTAAATTGTAGTTCCAAGCATGCTGCTAACAGTGGTGCTTCTGTTATAACCATCTTACTTGCTTTCATATATGCCATATGTTTTATTCTGTTTCTTACATTTGATAGGAGGAATCGCTTTACAACCAACGTGTTCAGATTCCTCCTGGTGTATTGCATTTTCATATAACTGTAAGTTTTAAATGTGTGCAATAAATAATTGTATTGCATTGTGTTATTGTATTGAACAGAATATATGTAACAGATTTGTTACTATACCATAGTTGAAATACCACGTATTTGAAACTTCTGGCGAGATCAACCTTATTTGGATGGGTTTCTCACAGATGTATATATTTGCCAAAAAGCTATTTACATGGAAATTTTAATCTATCTTACAATCAACACAGATACCTAGACAGCATCTCTGTCACATGTACTTTGATATAACATACGTTACTTTTGATGATCCTTTTTAGCTTTCAGAAATTAAATTATAAAATGCCGGACAATATCACCTTCATATTGCTAGATATTGGCTAAGTTCGAATATACATGTAATTTTAACTATAGAGCACTGGTCATAATACATAGAAAGTGGAGGGGGGGATATCAGTTTAAATGAAAATGATTGACTGACTAAAATCATAAGAATTTAAAATGATCATTTTTTTTTTTATTATTATTATTCTCCTGGTGAAGAATAATGTTCTATGTTACAGTAAAAGAAGGAGAGGTTTTAGATAGGCATGCATTTACATTGGAGAGATTCTTAGGAAGAAATATTCTCTTAATACATGGAAACACATCCAAATTATTAGCACAGCAATCAGACCCTTGAATTGCTTTTATTTACTGTTGATCACATAATATCAATCACATAAAAAAAAACAAAAAAACTTGAAAACTACATTGTCCTGGAGTGGGAATCAAACATCTCAGATTTTTGCCAGTTCAAGCTAATTCTGCTTCCTTCTAACATTAAATGAAGCACCAGTCTCTCAGGTATAAATTCTGTGAAAGAAATATTCTTCTCTTAATATGTGGAAGTACATTGGAATTATTAATTCAGCAATAACATATCCCTGAATTGTCTGTATATCATCATCATCATTGTCAACCATTATCAATCCACTGCTGGACGAAGGTCTCCCCAAGTTTCCTCCACAACGGTCTGTCTTGTGCCAGTCTCTTCCATGTCACTCCCGCATATTTTCGAATTTCATCCACCCATTTCCCATGTGGTCTTTTTCTGGGTCTTTTCCTGTCCCTTGGAATCCAATCTAAAATTTTGGCTGTCCATCTATGGTCTGTCCTTCTGGCAGTATGTCCAGCCCATTGCCATTTCAGGGATTTAACTCTGATCACGATGTCTTCCACTCTCGTCATTTTTCGGATCCACGAGTTCCTCTTCTTATCTCTCCTGGTTATACCAAGCATGCACCTCTCCATGCTGCTTTGAGTTGTCTGCAGCCTTTGTATGTCTCTTTTAGTTAAGGTCCATGTCTCTGCACCATACATAAGCACTGGAAGGATGCATTGATCAAACACTTTTCTTTTAAGACATAATGGCATATTGCTCTTGAAAATTATGCTGTTTCTTCCAAAAGCTCTCCAGGCAAGTTTTGTACGCCGATTAATTTCTTCATCAATGTGACCCTCACTTGATATCTGCTGTCCAAGATAAACATATGTATCTGTTATCTCCAGTTTTTCTCCATCAATCGATAAATCTTCATTTCTTGTAAAAGCATTGAACATCACTTTTGTCTTCTGAAAGTTCATTTTTAATCCCACTTCTTTACTCTTGTCAGCAAGTTCCTGGATCATACTCTGCAGCTCTGATGGGGTAGTTGCAAAAATGACTACGTCATCAGCAAAACGAAGGTGGGTTAGATAATCTCCATTAATCTTTATCCCTTTGTTTTCCCAGTTCAGTGATTGAAAGACATTTTAAAATGTGGCATTAAAGAGCTTCGGAGATATGGTGTCACCTTGTCTCACTCCCTTTCCAATTTTTATGTGTGTTGTATTTTCAAACAGCCGAATCTTTGCACTTGCATTTTCATAGATGTTATTAATAATATTAATGTATGCATCTTCAATACCACAGGATTTTAGAGCTGTTGTAACTGCTGATGGTTTCACCGAATCAAAGGCTTTTACATAATCGATAAAAGCCATGCACAATGGAAGTTCATATTCCCTCGCTCTTTCAATTAGTTCTCTCAGTACGTGGATATGATCTATTGTGCTGTAGCCACTCCTGAATCCAGCTTGTTCTCTCGGTTGAGCCATGTCCAGTGTTACCTTCAAGCGGTGTGAAAGAACTTTAGTGAAGATTTTATAAACCACTGAGAGGAGGCTGATAGGTCTGTAGTTCTTGAGATCCTCAATGTCACCTTTTTTATGTAGCAGGATCATTGTAGCATTGTTCCAATCCTCAGGAATCTTCCCTTCATTAAGGCATCGAGTGAAAATTTGGGCGAGTACTGTTTCAATTTCTCCACTTGCTTCTTGTATGATGTCTACAGTAATTCCATCTTCTCCTGGAGCTTTCCCCCGCTTCATGTTCTTGATTGCATGTGCAACTTCTGCTGGGAGGACTGGAAGAACTCTGGTACCTTTCATGATGTCTGGAGTATCATCCCTTTCATATAATTTGGAGTAGAAATCTTTCACTCTTGTCAAAATTTCGCCTCTATTTCTTGTTATAGAACCATCTTGTTTTCTCAGAGCCATAATCTGTTTTCTTCCCTTACTGAGATGTCCCTTTGCTATCTTTAGGCTTTGGTTGTTTTCAATTGCTTTCCTCACTAGCTCACAGTTGAATTTCCTTACGTCTTCAGTGATACTTTTTCGTGCTGTCTTGCATAGCTCTATATATTCCACTTTGGAAGTCACATCTTCTTTAGTTGTCCTCATCTCTCTTCTTTTTTGCATCAACATTTTGGTTTTTCCTGATAATTTGTTCACATGCAACTTGTTCTTAGACCCAGCTAATTTTTTTGCTGTTTCCATAAGAGCTTTGGTTACTTTTCTGTTAACTTCCGAAATACCCACTTCTTCCAATGTTAGGCCTTCTAAAGCAGAGAATCTGTTCTTCAGTTTCAACTTGAAAGTATTATGGTGTTTTTTAAGGTTGGTTATGTCAATACATTTTGTTTGTCTTATGAGCTTGCTACGTTCAAGTTTAGTGTTGAGGTGCATCTTACATCTCACCAATCTATGGTCACTACCTGTGTTGAACTTGTTTAGCACACTGCAGTCTTCTATGACAAATTTTTTGTTACACATAATAAAATCAATTTCACTTGTCGTCCCATTTGGATGTCTCCATGTCCATTTCCTGTGTGGCTTTTTCTTGAAGAAGGAGTTCAAGATGAAAAACCCTTCTGCCTCTGCAAACTCTACGAGAGTATTTCCACGCTGGTTTCTGTTGCCGTGACCGAATTTACCTACTGAAGTTTCATTCTGTTGCCGGTGCCCTATTTTTGCATTGAAATCTCCCATAATTATCTTCAAGTGCTGCTTACCTTTATTATTTAGATCACGAATTTCCTCATAAAATTCTTCAATTTCTTCTTCAGGATGACTTGTGGTGGGTGCATAAGTTTGAATAATCTGAGCCTGGTATCTTCTCGAGAGTTGGATAACGAGTCGTGCAGCTCTGTCAGAGGAACTTTCAACTTCTACCACTTTATCCTTCAGTTTCTTGTTTATTATAAATCCAACACCACTAGTTCTGCCAGTATCTGTCCCACGATAGTAGAAGAGATGTCCACTTTTCAGTTCAATGAGATTTTCTCCTTTTCTCCTTACCTCACTTAGCCCGACGATGTCCCACTTGATCCTTTGTAGTTCCTCTTCCAATTCAAGAAGCCTTGAATCAGAAGATAGGGAGCGTCCATTATACCTAGCCAAGGTCAGCATCAGATGGCAGCCTAGTCCGGTCCTCCGGGAATTCTTAGCACCCTCTGCCTTCATGTCGCACTGGCCGCTGCCTTGGCCAGGTACATTCCAGCTGCTGGAGACTGAGGGCCAAGATTTAAGTTGTAGAGTCATTTTGGAGGTGTTTGGCCATAACTCACCACGCTGGCCAAGCGGGTTGGTGAGTGTGGGATAGCATTTCCTCTGATCCCCATGGTATAGTTATACCGCTATTGGCAGTTGTCAGAGCCCCTTTAGTGGGAACAGGATGCACCACGAGAAGGCGGGGTTGACATTTGTCAAGGAGAGGCTGTGATGTTACGCATCACCTGACCTTACATCCCTGTCTGTATTTACTGTTCATCAAGTAAATTGAGAACGATATTTGGGACTTCATTGTCCTAGGTAGTGTAATGGATAGCAATCTGAAGCGGAAATTAGGAGATGTGGGCTCGATTCCTAGTCCAGGGCAATATAATTTTCAAGTTTTTTTTATGTGATTGATGTTACGTGATGAACAGTAAATACATGCAATTCAAGGATGTCTGATTGCTGAATTTATAATTGAAGGACTCAGGTGTAAACCATGGTAATCAACACTTCTGTCGTTGTGAGATACGTAGATTACAAGTAGTAAAAAAATATAAACGTTTGCACTTACCATGCTCAGATTACCACTGCAGTTGTTTTTCGTACGCAACTCATTTTTTACAAAAATGTCAAAAATGTTGGTTACCATGGTTTACGCTTGAACCCTTCAATTCTGGAGAGATTCTTGTCTGAAAAAATAAAATTCAGAAGTGGGGCAAAGCACCTGACTGGAAAAAGCAACAGAATAGAAAACAATATATATTAGGGGACACGGAAAATATTGTTGTCCATTACAGTGTTTCCACTTAAAAATAGAAAAAAAAATTCTCTGACTTTTCCAGATTTTTCAGGTGGTTTTGAAAGTTTTTCCAGAGCAGTGACCCTAATCATGGTATGACAAATTGTTACATTTCCTGTCATACTTACATTTTCTCACCAAATCACAAACTTGTAATTTCTTTAAATATTTGATATTTACATAATAACATGTTTTTCATTAAAAAAAGCTAAATTCACAAGGTACATTTTTTTTTGTATCTTAATTCCATGATCTTTTGTAAACTAAGTGTGGCACACTGCCAACATAGAATCACTTAATACATTCCCAAAGAAATAGTTCAAATGCATGAAAAAATATGTCATTTGATTAGTCTCAGTTCTTCTATAACACAATGCAGTTAAGCTTAATGACCAAATGGGTTCCTGTTCAGAGAAACATGTCACAAGAGGACCAACCAACAAATGGCTTAGATCTATTGATATGTTGGCTCTCTTTGGATGGCTCTCTTTGGCTCTCTTTGGATGATCTCCAAGGAGGAGTGTTGCAATCCATTGTGCTTAACTGCTCCATGTTACAAGACATGAAAGCAAACTGCCAGCAGAAAACAAATAAAAACTTGACAACAGGCAATTTTTTAAAATCAGTTTTGATAATTTTTGAGGGAATTAAAGAATAATGTAATGTATTGAAAGTAAGATCTATCAAATTCTAGGAAGGCAGTAATCACGAACAAAGGCTGGAAATCTGGAAAAAAGAAGTTTTTGACAAAATAAAAACATCCCAATTTTCAATTTTCTGATAAAAAAATCCAATTTTTACAAAAAAATTATTGGGTTTTCCCTGATTTTTGGAACCATTTTTAAATTCCCTGATAATTCCAGGAAATTTATCATTAAGAAGAGGCATAAGGGGCATGCATGCAACCCCCCCCCCCAAAATGATGTTTAATAAATAGTTCATAGGTTAAAATACTTTTTCAAGATTTTTTACAGATGCAGTACATGTGAGCATTCCAAAAGCTTTTTCAGAATACATACCTGCTCATAAAAGTAATGAAATGTGACTTTGTCTTTCTCGTACAGTTCTCGTAAGTTGCTAGGTAAATAGCGAACTCGTAGCTCATACCTGCAAAACATAACATACTTTATGATGACACAAGTGAAAAATGAAACACTAATAAAAAAAAACATGAAGTTTTAATCAATTACACTTACTTATTCAGTAAAAAAGAATGCAAAATGTGCTTGCTTGCTTGCTCTACCGAGCAGGTCTTTTCTCATGCTGTTTTACACCCAGCATGTTAATGGGTGTTACTACTAAAGGGACTATGAATTTTTACATACCTGAAAACAGTTCAAACAAATTTGTTTAAACAAAAATGGGAACAGTTCCTCTAATATTCCTCCAAACAATTAACATAACCCTCCATGAGTACAAACTACTTATAGCTTGTGACAAAACAACTGATCTACTTCGACCATCGGTTCATTTTTTAATCAGAACCCACTTCATGTACTCCGTAAGGATATGGAACAAAAACAGCTTATGGTGATAAGCAACACATATACTGTGTAGCAATATGTTGATCCAAAATGATGCATAACAAGACTCACCTAGCAATAGAGACAACAACCAGTGAAAGCACGACTGCAGTCTAAGAAAAGTTTCCTTCAAGCAGGAAAGAGATTACAACTCTGTCAAAAGTCAAAACTTAATATCTGGTTGACAGGGTAAAAAAAGGATTGGTGGACTGCACCCACAGAAAATCTACCAGTTGGATTTGAGGAAAGATGGCTAATATCAGAGTTGTATAAAAATAAAATGTATCTGCATACACAACCATAAACATAAGATAATTTAAAGAAATATTAATAAAACAATAAATAATTAGAACATTATACATTCCAATGAGAACAACATAAGTACATTACAACTGAATATGCAGCAATGTGTGTGAAATGAACTTTTATGGCAAAATATAAAATTATTGGATTATGAACCTCATAAAAACAAGATACTATTGTAATTAAAGTTTCTATATCCAGAAAAACAGTTCCAACAATGAATCTTCAAATATTATAAATAGCATTCTCAACAAGTCAATTCAAAAATACTAGACTTACAAAATGCAAAACGAAATGATTTTAATTTAATAACTGGCAACTGCAAGAGTAACCTGGCAATGAAATTTAAATTATTTCTGTGTAAATGAAACTTTCAATACAGTACCTAAACATTGAGAACAGGCCTTGATAAAATCCAAAGGCCAGAAATGTCTGTAAAAACAAAAGAACTCAGAAGATGTGAAAAATAATCAAAAGTTCTTCAAGTTAAAATAGAATTAAGTATATCAATCTGAGTAAAGCCCTAAATAAGTATTTTAATTGCTTTAATTGCTAAATAAGTATTTTAATTGCTGGCTCTCTCCCTTCCCTGGAGCTGGACATAACAACCTAACCATAATTCAACAAGTGTTAGAACTTCAAAAACAAGCTTAAATTACATAATTTTTTAATAAGGAAGCTTTCAACTGGTAACTTCAGTCTTTTTCAACCTAAGAAAGAATGGAAGATGGTAAGTGATTGCCAGATTCATAATGCTGTATTTCTTATTTTTCTTTTGAAATTGGTAACCATATAAACAGAACATAAAAAGGAATATCACTTCATTATCAGGAAAGTTTATCCATTTTTCTAACCCCCTCAAAACTGTAATTCTGATTCTCCTTTTTGTGTTCCATCAATACACAAATCAATTTTAAAACTAAAATAATGAATAATACATTGTAGATCTGGCAACCACTTCCCATCCTTTCCCAAGATAGAAAAGACTGAAGTTATCAGTTGAAAGCTTTTTTACAAAACTTGCATGTTTTTAAAGTTTTAGTACTCGCTACGATAAATATTTCTACTCATAATGCAATACCAATGTAATTTTTATAAACCAGAAAAAGTAACATTCACTTTTCCCAGGAGCTCACTTGCCTTGCAGGAGAGAGCTAAGCATCCTGCAGGATCATAGTGCATAATTTACATTTAGCTAATATGAAACAGTCAAAGAGTAAAATGTTTTGGCACTTTTTGTACTGCTCTGACTTTCAAGGACAAGACACACTAATATGTGATAAATAAAACTGTTCTTGTGAGCATGAAGTTAAGCCAAGGGAAAAAAGAAAACAGCAAAACCTTCAAAGCTGATAAAGGATATAAAAATAAATCCACACATAGAAAAAAAAAAAAAAAGTTTGAACTGACCTCCACTCATCCAAGGGCAGTAGAGCTTGATATTTCTGAACAACTTGCAGAACAACACTTTCCCCGTGAATCCAATAGACATCATTTGATAAAGTATGAGCAAGGCGAATACCATACAGGCCTTCAAAAACATGGGATCCATATGCTATCTGGCTACTAACTGCTTGCACTACAGTCTAAAAATTACAAAATTTAACAATCACTTAAGTAAGACTTGAGTTTAAAACATATTCCTGCATAACAATACATGAAAAATACAAAATGTTGGGAAGCACTGTTACCCAAAAATCGTTCACACTTCTTCACATTTACAAGAACCAAATCTATGTCAAATTCAATTTTTCTTTCGTCTGGATGCATTGAAATCATAATACAAGAAATCTTTCGTAATATTTGCACTTTCAAGGTATTAAAACACCAGCAACGTGTGCATATTTACGTGCAATTCATTAATGATATATTATTAAAACAACCAATCACTTACCCAAAAGATCATGGTCACTTTATTCCTTTAACACTTCTAGCACGTCCACACCATCATCATGCAAATCTGCTGGCCTTCAAAGGTTGAAAATCCTTGCCGATGAGATTCATTCTTTCGGGGATGAAAAATCGTATTTTCCTTTTTTTTTTTTTTTTATTTACTGGACAAAAACGCAGGTTTTCCTCTGCCATATGATACGTAACTATAGCTCGTCATCTCCATAAAAACCTCACAAAACATACACACCATACTACTCATTCATACATTAAGTTTAAAACACTATGTATATAATTACACTATTTACATTCCCAGGCAGTTAAACCTTTGTCAACAGTGACTAAAAAGTGCTCCATCCGTTTCAAAACTCCTTGCTAACCCTACTGCAAGTGTCAACCTCATTCAGTCCGTCACACACGATCCTCAGGCGCTTTCAACAGGCAACTGTCATAATCAGGAGGCAGATGTGTCTCACCTGCCCACCACAGCTCAAGTGAGCAGAGCTATTGAGGTTCGGGTTCCAGTCGCAATCTCTGCATCTTTGTGTCTCTGGTGCCATCTATTATCATTGCTGCTCTCTTTTCTTTTTTTCCCTCTTAGCTGTTGTTCAATTTTTATTAAGGCCTTCCATTGTTCGTTTAAGTTGCTAGGCTCATTAATGTTGCATAATCTTGATCTGTTTTTTTCAATTAACATTGATTCTGCAATTCTCAACTGCCTTTCATTTTTACAGCTCTTAATAATTTTAATATCTTCAAACCTTGGACATTGGTGATTTTCCAGACAGTATTGTGTTAATGCAGTATTAGCTTCTATTTTATTCCAATTACTTATATGCTGGCTCAATCTATACTTTAATAATATATGCCAAAGGTGGTTGTTGGTTTATAGGAATTTCATATATTCCTGCTCTATCCAATTGGCTGATTTTTTCATTTTTTATTACTAAATTTTTTATAGTAAGTACCTGATTTCCTACTTGTATGTCATATTTGCCATAAACTTTATTAATTTCAGCTGAAACACTTTCAACATATGGGATTGCCCCTACATATTTTAAAAGTTTTTTTATCAATCATGGCTTTATTATTTGCTTGAGTTACTTCATAAATCCATTTCTTTAATACCTGTTTAGGGACGAACACTATTGAATGTGGACGAAATGGGGTCAAAGGTCAGGACATAGGAATGCGATCCATTCCATCGCTCTTATCCCATATTATTAAGATGGACGTCAAGTAATTTTGCTTACTATACGTCCAATGGAAAAACTTTTGAACACATTTCCTTCACAATTAATGTGTTCCCAAGGATGAAAATTTGAACATCGATTAAAATAACTTTATTACAACTTGGAATACTTAATATTTTCTAAAACATAACCATAACTACATTAAAAATCTAATAACTTTTCCTTTGATGGTGTTGAAACCAGAAAAAGTATGGCGCGACCTGTACTTTGATGACGTCAGTAGACAAACAAATGTTGGATTGCATAATTATGGTTATGTTTTAGAAAATATTAAGTATTCCAAGTTATAAAATGAAACTATTTTAATCGATGCTCAAATTTTCATCCTTGTGAACGCATTAATTGTCCAGAAAAAAGATGGCGCAACCTGTGTTTTCATGACGTCAGCAGACAAATAATGTTGGATTGCATAATTATGGTTATGTTTTAGAAAATATTAAGTATTCCATGTTATAAAATGAAGATATGTTAATCAATGTTCAAATTTTCATTCTTGGGAATGCATTAATTGGGAAGAAAATGTGTACAGAAATTTTTCCATTCGAAGTACAGGAAGCAAAATTACTTGACGTTCACCTTAAAGGAGCAATTCTTGTATGTATGTAAATTTTATTTTGAAAACGGCTCTGAGGATTTTGATGAAAGTCGTTAACCTACCGTTTTCTGGTACTAGAAATCAATTTAGCTTGATCTCGACTTTAAGAAAATTTGTTTAGTGGGTTAAATAACCACCCCGAATTAAGTTTGTAGTGTGGTGTAATGGCGTCGCCCCTTTAGATGTTGGCGCGCGGTCATGCCATCTAACTCATTACGTCACGCGTTGTTTGTGGATCCTATTAAAGTCTTATGACGTCCCACCTTGCTAGCAGATGGTCGCAATTCCCATCTGCCTCATTACATCACGTGTTGTGTGCATATGTTCGTCCGCACGATAACTTGCGTAAAAATCGTTTGATTTCAATGAAATTTTAGTATGTGGTAGGGGAACACCTGGGAAGGAACCCTATTGAAAGTGAACGAAATGGGGTCAAAGGTCAAGACATAAGAGCGGGATCCATTCCACTGCTCTTATGCGTCATAACTAAAGTAAAAAAGGTTCTATTTCGATTAAATTTTAATATGTGGTAGGAGACCACCTGGGGACAAACCCTATTGAAAATTGGCGAAATGGGGGTCAAAGGTCAGGACATAGGAGCGGAATCACTTCCATCGCCATTATGAGTCATAACTTACGTAAAAATGTTTCGATTTGGATGAAATGTTGGTATGTTGTAGGAACCTTCCTGCGGACGAGTCCTATTGAAAATGGGCGAAATGGGGTGAAAGGTTAGGACACAGGAGCGGGATCTATTCCATAGCACTTATGCATCATAACTTACGTAAAATTGCTTCGATTGCGACAAAACTTTATCATGTTATTTCGGAGATATACTGAAGCAGTTCTGTTGAATATCATCCAAATGGATCAAAGGTCAGGGCACAGGGATGAGATTTATTCCACAGCCATTTTCCTCATAACTTGAGTAATAGCTTGAGTAATGATTTCTAGTATATTGGAAAGCGTATCATAATCAATGCATTGCATGATTTTACTAACTTGTTTATATTGTTCCATTGATGAGTGTGTTAAACTTCTTTTAATTAGTGTTTTAACACTATTTTTTTTATGTGTTAATGGGTGGGATGACTGAAAAGGTATTAATACAGGAATATATGATGATTTTCTATGCACTCTGTATTGCATATTATCATTTGTTTTGATTATCATAATATCCAAAAATGCCAATGTATTGTTATGTTCCTGTTCTACTGTCAATTCAATAGATGGATAAATATCATTATACTTTTTTGTCAAGTCTTCAAGTTCATGATTTTTTAGCCTGGACAACAGAAAAATGTCATCGACATACCTGCAGTATAACAGTGGTGGATCTTCTAGTTTACTTATTATTTTTGCCTCTATGTCACTCATTATAATTTTAGCAAATAAAGTTTACAATGGTGACCCCATAGGTCCACCATAATTTTGTTTGTACACTTTGTTATTAAACATAAAAATGTTATTTTCATATATGTACAATAAAATTTCTCTTAATTCCTCAATTTGAATTCCATTCATTGCCTTTAACACATATAATTTTTCAATAATTATGTCAATTGCCTGAGGAACTGGTGTGCTAGGAAACAGAGCACGAACATCCATACTAGCCATATGATATTCACTTAAGTCTTGTTTAATTACTTTAATTTTCTCAATGAATTCATATGTATTCCTCACAGTGAACGCTGTCTTCATGAACAATGGTGTCAAATATTTGTAGATATTTTTTTCTAGCTTTATTAATGGGGAATTCCTTTTTGATACTATCACTCTCATAGGTGTATCAGGCTTATGAGTTTTTATTTTTGCAAACATTTTTGGTATTCCAGTACCCATTGGTGGGTACGCTTTCTTTATTTCTTCAGGCAAGGTGCTGTGATTTCTAATTCTAGCCAAGCACCTTACTTGAGATTCGGTTGGGTCTCTTGTCAGAATGCTGCAATTCAGATCCTCTATTGCTCTATTCATTTTTTATGACATTTTTCTGTTGTCCAGGCTAAAAAATGATGAACTTGAAGACTTGACAAAAAAGTATAATGATATTTATCCATCTATAGATTTGACAGTAGAACAGGAACATAACAATACATTGGCATATTTGGATATGATAATCAAAACAAATGATAATATGCAATACAGAGTGCATAGAAAACCATCATATATTCCTGTATTAATAATACCTTTTCAGTCATCCCACACATTAACACATAAAAGAAATAGTGTAAAAACACTAATTAAAAGAAGTTTAACACACTCATCAATGGAACAATATAAAAAAGAAGAAATTGAATATATTGAAAAAATTGCACATTATTTTGGTTACCCTAAACAGGTATTAAAGAAATGGATTTAAAGTAACTCAAGCAAATAATAAGGCCATGATTGATAAAAAAAAAACTTTTAAAATATGTAGGGGCAATCCCATATGTTGAAAGTGTTTCAGCTGAAATTAATAAAGTTTGTGGCAAATATGACATACAAGTAGGAAATCAGGTATTTACTATAAAAAATTTAGTAATAAAAAATGAAAAAATCAGCCAATTGGATAGAGCAGGAATATATGAAATTCCTATAAACCAGCAACCACTTTTGGCATATATAGGCAGCACCAAGAACAAATTAAAGTATAGATTGAACCAGCATATAAGTAATTGGAATAAAAAAGAAGCTAAGACTGCATTAACCCAATACTGTCTGGAAAATCACCAATGTCCAAGGTTTGAAGATATTAAAATTATTAAGAGCTGTAAAAACAAAAGGCAGTTGAGAATTGCAGAATCAGTGTTAATTGAAAAAAACAGATCAAGATTACGCAACATTAATGAGCCTAGCAACTTCAACGAACAATGGAAGGCCTTAATAAAAATTGAACAACAGTTAAGAGGGAAAAAAAGAAAAGAGAGCAGCAATGACAATAGACGGCGCCAGAGACACAAAGATGCACACTTGAGCTGTGGTGGGCAGGTGAGACACATCTGCCTCCTGATGATGACAGTTGCCTGTTGAAAGCGCTAGAGGATCGTGTGTGACAGGCTGAATGAGGTTGACACTTGCAGTAGGGTTAGCACGGAGTTTTGAAACGGATGGAGCACTTTTTTAGTCACTGTTGACAAAGGTTTAACTGCCTGGGAATGTAAATAGTGTAATTATGTACATAGTGTTTTTAACTGAATATATGAATGAGTGGTATGGTGTGTATGTTTTGTGAGGTTTTTATGGAGATGACGAGCTATAGTTACGTATCATATGGCAGAGAGAAATCTGCATTTTTTGTCCAGAAAAAAAAAAAAAAAAAAAAAGGAAAATACGATGTTTCATCCCCGAAAGAATGAATCTCATCGGCAAGGATTTTCAACCTTTGAAGGCCAGCGGATTTGCATGATGATGGTGGACGTGCTAGAAGTGTTAAAGGAATAAAGTGACCATGATCTTTCGGGTAAGTGATTGGTGTTTTTAATAATATAACAAGAAATCTTGTTATGCAATGTGACTCTGCAGTCTACATAAAACTACACACTGATTAACAAAACTAAACATTCTTATCATGGGATAATGCCCATGAGCATTGTAACTATCATAGTGAGAAGAATTGACAATGAAACAAGTAACACACAAAACTTTAGAATAATTTTTGATATCTTTATATAATGCATAAGTTACGTTGAAAATTATAAGTGGTGGGATGTTTCGATAGTGACTTCTACCTTCATAAGCCATGGAATGAAACACGTGGTATAAGCATCAGTTGTTGCCTGATTTCAAAATAGCTTTTCAAATGATAGGGATGTGAAAAGGTGCGTCTGTATTGCAGGTGTTAAGGGTAAGGCAGATTTCAATGCATTTGTGGTACCTGAGGGCTTTCCGATTGCTGAACGAAGTGATACGTTTAGCATTTTGCCGATCGAGAATCGTAGACGTATCGCTGATGGTTAAAATTGAAAGGGAGGTGGAAGGGTTGGCTTTCTTAACATCAGCGATATGTTCCACCAATCGCAGGTTGATGCTGCAGTAAGTACTACCAGTATAGTGGGTAATGCCTGTGGAAGTGTTGACAGGGATAGAGTAGACACCTGTAACTCTAGAGGTTTATTGGGGTCTCTGTCTTTAAGGATACTGTTAAGAAGATGTGGAGGTGGTTTAACTGCAATCCTGTAGCCAAAAGATTTGAGAATAGAGCAAACTTTATGAGGGAAGAACAGGCTAAAGGGCAAAGTGCCAACAAACTGATGAGTGGTGGAAGGTTCAGGCAGTAAACTAGTAGATCTATTCTGTGATTCAAATTTCTTAATTAGTCTATGTACTAAGAGGGGTGGAAAGCCATGCAATTTGCCAATGTTGTTGATGTTCTGATATTCTTTTTGAAGAGCAGAAGGGCTATTGCAAATAAGGTTAGCTCTGTGTATGTACAACTTTATAGCAGCCAATTTGTATTTTTCAAAGGTGCAAGAATGGTAAGGGATGATATTATGGGTGGCAGAAGGTTTCCTGTAAACAGAGAGACCAAGTGAGAAGTCTGGGTAGATGCTGATGTTAACATCCAGAAAACTAATATTGTTCTTTGAATAAAGCTCATATTGAGAAATGGCTTCCTAGTTTAATTGAATTAATAATCTAAAGCAACTTATGGGAATTTACTAGGAAATTTTTTCATTTATAGCAAATTTTCGGAGAAAACTCTTCTCCTTCTTCAGGCTCTCTTGTTGTTGTCACTTTTTGCTTGTCACTATCATGGTTACGGTTTACCTTGACGGTTAAGGTTATTTTTCAACAAATCCTGCCAGATGTTAGGCAGGGAAAATCCTTTGCAGTCATTGATGATAAAAAAAAAAAAAAAAAAATCAAAATTCCATCATCAATGACTGCAAAGGATTTTCCCTGCCTAACATCTGGCAGGATTTGTTGAAAAATAACCTTAACCGTCAAGGTTAACCGTAATCAAGGTAAACCGTAACCATGATAGTGACAAGCAAAAAGTGACAACAACAAGAGAGCCTGAAGAAGGAGAAGAGTTTTCTCCGAAAATTTGCTATAAATGAAAAAATTTCCTAGTAAATTCCCATAAGTTGCTTTAGATTATTAAAACTAATATTGTTGTCGACCAGTTCTTGAGACAAGAATTTTATATGAGGGAATTTGGAAGTTATTGAGGACATAAGTTCCAACAGAAAGTGTTTCTGGTGTGGCCAAATGATGAAGATGTCATCAACATACCAAAACCAAATGGAGGGTTTTAGAGAAGGATGGGGCAACTATTAATTTTTCAATATTCTGCAAATAAATTTCAGCAAGTAAGGGGGAAAGAGGAAAGCCCATTGTTATGCCTTGTTTTTGTTGGTAGTAGATACCATTGTGTAATAAACAGGAATACTTTTCGAATGAATCAAAACAGTCATAAAGATCTTTGATGAGTTCCCCAGGAAGTTCTTGGTGCTACATCAGTTTTTTGACCACGAGCCTGTAGGCATCAAAGAAAGGAACTGAAGGAAATAATGAATCCAAGTCAAAGGCGTACAAGAAATCTTGAGGATTGATGGATGAAGGGAGTTTCTGGATAAAGTCCTTAGTCAATACAACAGAATAAGGATGATTTTTTGTCAGAACATTGCAACATCTGACCAACTGCCTTTCAAGATTGACTGCTGGAGAAAGGTATAAATTTTCAATTAAGGGCCTAATAGAATGTGCAACTTTATGTAGCTTGATCTGTAAAAACAACTTGGGAGTACAATAATAAGCTAGGGGGGAAATACCTCCTAAGAAAGATTTCAGAGATTTTTTAGAAAGCTTGGTAATAGCTTTATGTAGTTTTTCAGTGTGGTCTGCATTGAGCCTTATGCAACTGTTTTTTTCCAGGAACTCAACTACTTTTTTGTCCAAAGAATTCTTATGGATGAAAACAGGACATCCTGCCTTGTCTGCTTTACAAACAGCTAAATTATCACATCAGGTGAAATTTCTAAGTTTCCTCAAAAAGGCAGAAGAGTATTTGAGCCTTGGGGTTTGAACCTCGGAAATTGCAATAGCCTATTTTGCACGAATGATCGGTTGATGAGTGGGATCGATGTTTTGGATCGCCGCTTCCAGTAGTGAAATAGTATGTGGTAGGCTAGGATTAGCAGGAGAAAATTTGGGTCCATTTGCAAGCAGTTTATCAATTTCAGCTGGAATAGGCACAGAAGTTCACATATCTTAGAAAGTTGTTATCGGCAACTTTCGTGGGAGCCGAACTTCGAGTGTCCTTGTGTGTGAAGGCTAGGTGTTAAAACTTGTTTTAAAGTCTTTTGGTTTCACAACTGTGAGTCCTGGATATAGTTTCATGAATTTGGATCATAAAATTGTCCAGTAATGCTCGATGGGTAGCAAAGAAAGAAACTGGTACCTGGTATAACACTTGAATTCATAAGTCGCGATGGAAGCACGGAGATCGCAGATAGCTGCAGAGAGGAGGCTGGTGGAGGTACGGTCCAGAACTTTCTTGCATCTTTCATGAAAAGTGGGTTTATCCACCTGAAAAGCTTTGGGGATAACACTGGACCCTTTGCACTTAATAAGGAAACGAAGTTGGCATAACAATGAAACAACTTTGATGCAGTCTTTACAGAAATTGATCCATTCTTCATTCCAGTCGAAAATCTGCCTAGAAGTTGCATTAACTATAGGAATCATAGTGAGAAGAATTGGCAGTGAAACACATAACACACAAGCATTAGAAGAATTCTTGATGTCCTCATATCCCATGGTTGACGAAGGTAGAAGTCACTACCAAAACGTCCCACCACTTATAATTTTTAACGGAACTTATGCATGATATGAGGATATCAAGAAATTCTTCTAATGCATAGTAACTATTTAAGGAAAAACCTCCTAGCAAAGTATGTCACTGCTTTGAGTGCTTTTCCTGGCACACCTCCACACCTTAGTGTCTTGGAAAAGAAGAATCTGTTCTTTGCAGGTGATAATTCTGTTTTTACATTGTGTGCTAAGAATCATTTCATGACTGCAGCATTTTATCCAAAATCTCAAAGCTATTTCATAAAAATTCACTAAAAGATTCTAAATAGGTGATAGTTAACACAGTGTTATAACAAAATCAGATACAGGGTGTCCTACTTGCTACCGAACCCGGCATTTCTTTAATAATATTAACACCAATGAAGATATTGCAACGAAATTTGAAGAGGACTTACCTCATTTCGTTGCAAAATGTGATGGCATCACAACATGTGCTGGAAATGGCCACCATTTGCATCCAGACAGCATTGAACACGTCGCTGTGCGCCAGCCAGCCGGATGTGCACCTCTGCTGCTTTGTTATGCCATTTTGCTGAGCTTGCCTACACAATACGGTTGCTGATGGTGAGTGCTCGTGGCTGTTCGCGTATGTGTGAAAATGTATCGGTATACTCTGGAGGAGCGAGTGTTCATTGTTCGCATTTATTGGAAAACAGAATCGATAAAATCTTGTCAACAGCAATTCCTGGAGAGGTTTGCAGGCAGACATCCGCCGAGCAAGTCCACCATTTGGGCATTGTCAAAGAAATTCAGTCCTTTTTCGCCGACCGCATCATTTCGAAGGTCTATGGCAACCATGCTCGCCCGATCTGATGCCTCCCGATTACTTTTTATGGGGATATCTAAAAAGGAGTTTATCAAAAGAAACAGCTAACATAGATGCCTCGAAAGCAAACATCACCAAAGAAATTCAGGCAGTGATGGCAGACACACTGACAAGATCTTTCCACAATATGATGTGCCGGGTTCAATGCTGTCTGGAGGCAAACGGTGGCCACTTCAAAATCATGTTGTGATGTCATCACATTTAGCACGAAATGAGGTAAGTCCACTTCAAATTTTGTTGCAATATCGTCATTGGTGTTAATATTATTAAAGAAAGGCCGGGTTCGGTAGCGAGTAGAACACACTGTATCTGTTTTTGTTATAACACTGAGTTAACTTTTGTTATAACACTGTGTCAACAGATGCATAAAAGCTTGGAACTAATGTAGTATAATACCTACACCAATAAATGAATTTTGACTTGATCTTAAAGTATATTCTTGTGACTTACATTAACGGTGCATCGTAATAATCAACCATTATCAATCCACTGCTGAATGAAGATCCCTCCAAGTTTCTTCTAGAGCTTCCTGTCTTGTGTAAGTCCCCTCCATGCTTTCAAATTCCATCCATCCATCTACCACAGAATCTACTTGTGGGTCTTTTCCTGTCCCTTGGAATACAGTCTAGTATTTCAGTTGTCTAACAGTGGTCAGTTCTTCTAGCAGCATGTCCAACCTAGGTTTTTACCTTGTTCATTTCATCAACTCTCCAGCATGTCCAGCCTAGGTTTTTACCTTCTTCATTTCATCAAGTATGAAGTATAGAAGATCTTGTGTACGTCGTGTGATGGATGTCAGTGAAGCCTGAGTTGTATGTCAAGATTGCTGTAAATGGAGAAGTTTGATATGGCAACAGTAAGTAAATAATCAGTTAAAAATTAGCTGGTGGTTTGTTTTTTCTTTGTGGAGCTAAACTCTGAATCCCAGAGAACAGTTTAGTGATATGTATGTATGAATGTATCAACTCTTGTTAGTTTTCTGATCTGCGAGTTCTTCTTCCTATCTTTGGTTATACCAAACATGCATTTCTCCATGTTTTCTTCAGTTGTCTACAGCTGCTGAACATCTATTTTAGTGAAAGTCCATGTCTCTGATCCATAAGTAAGTATTGGAAGGATGCATTGATTAAATACTTCTTTTAAGACATAATAGCAAATTGCTCTTGAAAATTGTACTGCTTCTTCCAAGTTTTATAAGCTTATTAATTTCTCCTTTGATGTGACCCTTGCTTGATATCTGTTGTCCAATGTAAATGTAGACATCTGTTACTTCTAGATTTGCTCTATCAATCCCTAAATCTTCAGTTCTTGATAAAGCATTGCACATCAATTTTGTTTTCTTTAAGTTCATGTTTAAGCTCACTTCTTTGCTCTTGTCATCAAGTTCCTGGACTATATTCTACAGCTCTGAGGAAGTACTTGCAAAAATGACTATGCTGTCAGCAAAATGAAGGTTGGTTAAATGACCTCTATTAATTCTTGCCCCTTGTATTTCCAGTTGAATTATGGAGAGATATTCTGCAATGTGGTGTTGAAGAGTTCGGGAGATATGGTACTACTATGTCTTACTCCCTTTCTAATTTTTATATGTGCTGTTTCCTTGAACAGTCTGATCTTTGCACTTGCATTTTCACGGATGATATTAGTAATATATTCATGCATTCATTTTCAATAGCACAGAATTTCAAAGACACTGTAACTGATGGTTTTCAGATGACTGGTGGTTTCACAGAGTCAAAATCCTCCACAGAAAACTCAATCACAGAATCATTATGACTGATGGTCACACAGAATAAAAAAACTTTTTCACAATCAATAAAAGTCATACATCATGGGAGTTCATATTAATTTGCTCTTTCAGTTCTCTCAATATATGAATATGAGATATGGGGATGTAACCGCCCTTGAATCCAGCTTACTCTCTTGGTCGTGCCACATTCAGTGTTTCCATCAAGCGATGCGACAGTATCTTAGTTAATATTTTATAAACAACTGATATGAGGCTGATGGGCCTGTTGTTCCTGAAATCTTCAAGATCCTCTTGTTATGTTTATGTGCCTACTGTAAGATTTATAACAGCTTTCAGATAAATACTAGACTTACACTCCACTATAAGTTACAGCATTTTACTTGCAGTTCATTAAAAATACATACATTTTTGTTGACGTAATACAGATTTTCCGCATATCATTTTATTGTCTGGATCACAATGGGTCCAGGCTTGTCCAGAAAATTGGAACTCTAGTAAACACTTTTTCCCTCTTACAATTCAACCCCTTAAAGCCTAGAAAACAAACTGCAGTGGGAAAATTATAGTTCCTTTACCTGAAATTCTTCTGAGCTGCTAATTAAAAATCAATATTGCCATCCACTGAATGCACACTTCATGTATGAAAAATACCTTTTGATTTTTTGAGCTTAAAAAAGTAAAAAATAAAGTCTTACACTGACAATACTGATGATGCAGATTCATTGCTGAATTTTTTTATAAACTTAGATGTTTGTTCTAGACTAAATGGCTAAACTAAGTCAGTACTGTACTACAGTAGACCAAACAACAAATCTTTTGTCAGAGCAATGGCAAATGATGCACAGGTACAGCTTTTTTTCAGAAAAAGCTTGCAGAAAACAAAAATGGAAAAAAATAAAACAAGTGTTTTACTCATTTCATTTGCAAGTGTTTATTCCAGGGGTGAATGTGAGATAAAACAATCTTGGACCCTGATCTCAGTGCTACATATACATAAATAAAGCACATCATTGATATATTATACTGTATATATGTAATGTGGGATGTAAGGTCAGGTGATGCATAGCATCACAGCCTCTCCTTGACAAATGTCAACCCCGCCTTCTCGTGGTACATCCTGTTCCCACTAAAGGGGCTTTGACCACCGCCAATAGCGGTATAACTATACCATCGGGATTAAAGGAAATGCTATCCCACACTCACCAACCCGCTTGGCCAGCGTGGTGAGTTATGGCCAAAACCCCTCCAAAATGACTCCACAACTTAAATCTTGGCCCTCAGTCTCCGGCAGCTGGAATGTACCTGGCCAAGGCAGCGGCCAGTGCGACATGAAGGCAGAGAGTGCTAAGAATCTCCTGAGGACCGGACTAGGCTGCCATCTCTGATGCTGACCTTTGGCTACGTATAACGGACGCTCCCTATCTTCTGATTCAAGGCTTCTTGAATTGGAAGAGGAACTACAAAGGATCAAGTGGGACATCGTCGGGCTAAGTGAGGTAAGGAGAAAAGGAGAAGATCTCATTGAACTGAAAAGTGGACATCTCTTCTACTATCGTGGGACAGATACTGGCAGAACTAGTGGTGTTGGATTTATAATAAACAAGAAACTGAAGGATAAAGTTGTAGAAGTTGAAAGTTCCTCTGACAGAGCTGCACGACTCGTTATCCAACTCTCGAGAAGATACCAGGCTCAGATTATTCAAACTTATGCACCCACCACAAGTCATCCAGAAGAAGAAATTGAAGAATTTTATGAGGAAATTCGTGATCTAAATAATAAAGGTAAGCAGCACTTGAAGATAATTATGGGAGATTTCAATGCAAAAATAGGGCAACGGCAACAGAATGAAACTTCAGTAGGTAAATTCGGTCACGGCAACAGAAACCAGCGTGGAAATACTCTACATAGAGTTTGCAGAGGCAGAAGGGTTTTTCATCTTGAACTCCTTTTTCAAGAAAAAGCCACACAGGAAATGGACATGGAGACATCCAAATGGGACGACAAGTGAAATTGATTTTATTATGTGTAACAAAAAATTCGTCATAGAAGACTGCAGGGGCTAAACAAGTTCAACACAGGCAGTGACCATAGATTGGTGAGATATAAGATGCACCTCAACACTAAACTCGAACGTAGCAAGCTCATAAGACAAACAAAAAGTATTGACATAACCAACCTTAAAAACACCATAATACCTTCAAATTGGAACTGAAGAACAGATTCTCTGCTTTAGAAGGCCTAACATCGGAAGAAGTTGATATTTCTGAAGTTAACAGAAAAGTAACCAAAGCTCTTATGGAAACAGCGACAAAATTAGCTGGGTCTAAGAACAAATTGCATGTGAACAAATTATCAGGAAAAACCAAAATGTTGATGCAAAAAAGAAGAGAGATGAGGACAACTAAAGAAGATGTGACTTCCAAAGTGGAATATATAGAGCTATGCAAGACAGTACGAAAAAGTATCACTGAAGACGTAATGAAATTCAACTGTGAACTAGTAAGGAAAGCAATTGAAAACAACCAAAGCCTAAAGATAGCAAAGGGACATCTCAGTAAGGGAAAAAAACAGATTACGGCACTGAGAAAAGAAGATGGTTCTGTAACAAGAAATAGAGGCGAAAGTTTGACAAGAGTGAAAGATTTCTACTCCAAATTATATGAAAGGGATGATACATGTACTCCAGGCATCATGAAAGGTACCAGAGTTCTTCCAGTCCTTCCAGCAGAAGTTGCACATGCAATCAAGAACATGAAGCGGGGAAAAGCTCCAGGAGAAGATGGAATTACTGTAGACATCATACAAGAAGCAAGTGGAGAAATCGAAACAGTACTCGCCCAAATTTTCACTCGATGCTTTAATGAAGGGAAAATTCCTGAGGATTGGAACAACGCTATAATGATCTTGCTACATAAAAAAGGTGACATTGAGGATCTCAGGAACTACAGACCTATCAGCCTCCTATCACTGGTTTATAAAATCTTCACTAAAGTTCTTTCACACCGCTTGAAGGTAACACTGGACATGGCTCAACCAAGAGAACAAGCTGGATTCAGGAGTGGCTACAGCACAATAGATCATATCCACGTACTGAGAGAACTAATTGAAAGAGCGAGGGAATATGAACTTCCATTGTGCATGGCTTTTATCGATTATGAAAAAGCCTTTGATTCGGTGAAACCATCAGCAGTTGCAATGGCTCTGAAATCCTGCGGTATTGAAGATGCATACATTAATATTATTAATAACATCTATGCAAATGCAAAGATTCTGCTATTTGAAAATACAACACACATAAAAATTGGAAAAGGAGTGAGACAAGGTGACACCATATCTCCGAAGCTCTTTAATGCCACATTGGAAAATGTCTTTCAATCACTGAACTGGGAAAACAAAGGCATAAAAATTAATGGAGATTATCTAATACACCTTCGTTTTGCTGATGACATAATCATTTTTGCAACTACCCCATCAGAGCTACAGAGTATGATGCAGGAACTTGCTGACAAGAGTAAAGAAGTGGGATTAAAAATGAACTTTCAGAAGACAAAAGTGATGTTCAATGCTTTTACAAGAAATGAAGATTTATCGATTGATGGAGAAAAGCTGGAGATAACAGACACGTATGTTTATCTTGGACAGCAGATATCAAGTGAGGGTCACATTGGTGAAGAAATTAATCGGCGTACAAAACTTGCCTGGAGAGCTTTGGAAGAAACAGCATAATTTTCAAGAGCAATATGCCATTATGTCTTAAAAGAAAAGTGTTTGATCAATGCATCCTTCCAGTGCTTACGTATGGTGCAGAGACGTGGACCTTAGCTAAAAGAGACATACAAAGGCTGCAGACAACTCAAAGATGCATGGAGAGGTGCATGCTTGGTGTAACCAGGAGAGATAAGAAGAGGAACACGTGGATCCGAAAAAGGACAAGAGTGGAAGACATCATGATCAGAGTTAAATCCCTGAAATGGCAATGGGCTGGACATACTGCCAGAAGAACAGACCATCGATGGACAGCCGAAATTTTAGATTGGATTCCAAGGGACAGGAAAAGACCCAGAAGAAGACCACATGGAAGATGGGTGGATGAAATTCGAAAGTATGCGGGAGTGACATGGAGGAGACTGGCACAAGACAGACCGTTGTGGAGGAAACTTGGGGAGACCTTCGTCCAGCAGTGGATTGATAATGGTTGACAATGATGATGATATGTAATGTACATTACAGATACACATTGTTTATACATTACACACACTGAAAAGGCACTTTTAATTAATTATCACTTCATAGCATTTTTAGAAATATCATGATTGAGGATTCCCAAATTCCTATACAAAACTTAAAAACCCGGATTTCTGGGTTTAGAATATAAAAAAAAAAAAAAACGGTATTCTGGGCTAAGCCCAGATGACAAACAGGCCTGTTACTCATTTTGGTTTTTTTAACCAACTTTTTAAAGAGTTTTAGCCACACTGAGCTTTTTTTCTTTTGCATTATTTTAGTTTGTTTTAGGATTAATGACCAGTATGAACAACTGTTACAGCTATAAGCAGTTGTACATCCCTAATTTAGAGCTACCAGTTCCACAAAAGCAACAGAGCCAGTTCTATCAGACAAATACATCACTTAGATGATTCATCCAGGACCTGAACCAGGGCCCCACGCAGATGAATGATCAGAAGCTGGTGTCTTAAACTACTCGGGCACCAGGATGGAATTTTTGGCTTTATCAGCATTTTTATACAGATATGGGTTCCTATACAATTTGCACACGTTTTCTGAACATATAATAACGTACAAGTGAAACACTTCACTTCAGTGTAAACCATTAACCATGAAGGTAGTTGATTATTTATTTACTGGTAACCAGTACCAATAAAATTTTATCTGGATAGAGAAGTCAAAATTTAATGGCAAAAAGTTTTTCTCAAAATAAACAAGAAATGCAATTTCATCCAATAGAAAACATTAACAAAATGTGTATAACTACAAATCAGCAATCGAACCAACCTTAACCAGAGTGTCAACAGCAAATTTTACAACCACGACACTTCCTGAATTCAGGAAGACTTTCAATATGGATGTTTCTAATGCCTCAGTCGTGGGGCTGCTAACTTTTGAAGAAGGTGCACCTGAAGAAGGGGGTTCCTCAGTTTTATCAGCCTGCATTCTATGATAAAAACAAATAAACAAGCATGTCAATTCAAATGTTTATATACTACATTCCATGCTACATTTAGTGATTATCTACATGAACAACTGAAAAAGCTAAATACAGGGTTATCACAGTAAATGTGGAATGATTTTAGATACTTATATCTGAAAGACTACTTAACCCGGAAAAGTTAAGAAACCATCACTTGGAAGCTCAGTTAATAATCTTTCCAAGTAAAATAATTGATAACATGGTCATAATCACTGTCACAGAAGAAATGAAAAGAGCATCCTTGCTGTCAGCTCTCAGGGCTGGGAGAAACCGAAAGGAGACTGCCGAGTTCCACAGATTCTTTATGTCTTTTGTCTACAAGATCAAGAGTAAGGTTGTCAACGCCGAGAACCCCAATGACATCCTTACCAAACATACGAAGCATGACCATTGCTCAGACATCATCAGGACACTCAAGTTTATCACCAAGGTGCAAGGGATGGTGGACAACGACCCCAGGAAATCAATGAACACCTTATCCAAGGAGTTGGGTGTTGCTTGTGGTACCATCCACTGTATTGTCCACAAGGACGTGCACTGCAGATCCTATGTTCTTAAGAGGGGTCAGTTCATGGACCAGGCCATGCAGGAAAAGCACCTGACAAAGGCAAAGAAACTGCTCAACAACGTCAAGCACCTGAAGAACAACTTGCTGAGAAGAATTTTGACCTGGACAAGACTAAGAAGCTCAATAGGAGGAATGACAGGTGGTTGGGCAAGAACCCGGATGACGTGCCCTGGGTCATGCATACAAAATTTCCTGTCACTGTCATGGTCCTCGGGGTCATCCCCAGCGAGGGAGATGTCATGCCTCCTCACTTTTTTTAGAAGGGTTTAAGAATCAATGCTGATGAGTACATTAAGGTGCTGTGAGATGTAGTGAAGCTCTAGATTGACACCATTGCTGATGGGAGGCCTTACTTCTTTCAACAGGACCCTGCCTCAGCCTGCAAGGCCAAAGTGACTCAGAAATGGATTGAAGAGAACGTGGCCTACTACTGGTCTCCAGACTTGTTTGGCTTCCCAGCTCCCCTGACTTGAATCCCTTGGATTAGTATATATGGGGCCAGGGCTGGAAAATTACCAGGCACCAGGTTGCCTAGAAATATGGCCCTGGCACCCAACGTTTTTTTACTTCAGATTTCGTAATTTGCAGTCATTACTTTGAGTTCATAAATGCAAAATGTAACTTCAACAAATTGTAATTTAATAAAATGAAACTCTGAAATTTTCTGCTTTGATCGCATTTGTAAATTCTGTCAGCTTTTATCCTGAACCGTGTGTTTCAAGCAGAGAAACACGATGAAATCCTTTGAATCACATGACTAACCTATCAGATCACGGGAGCATTGAAGATCACACTATTTGGTTTAAGCTGCCGGCCCAGGAGCAGAAACAACGAAACGCCCGTCAGAGATTCTCTGAAAGGTTTGTAGACTGTTTTTCTATTTTCTTAACTTTAACTGTTTTTAAGATTTCTTTAAATTTTAAAACAAAGGAAGGGAAATTTTCACGCATTTTTAAAGTTGGCTCCTGTTTAAGATGTAATGCTGTAATCGACAGATCACGCAGACAACTATAATCCCCCCTCATTTTATTTTAGCCTTCATTCTTCCATATTTTTCAAACAGATAACTTCAACTTGATGAGATATAATTGCTTTTCTTGATCTTCGAAACTCGGAGGCGATACTTTTATTAAGCACTTTTAATGCACCACGCACGTTTGATGTGCGTGGTGGTTAAAAGGACATAAAAACATTTCGGAAGCTAATGGTCGCAATTTCTTTTTTCCTTTTTTTTTTTTTTTTTTCGCATGGAGGCCTAAATTTTACTCTAACTGAAAGTTAAATTAAGGCTTTTTTTTTTTTTTTATGAGAGCCATACCACATTTGCGAAGCGTTTTCTCTATTTCCGCGGCCGTCGGCTTTCCGTAAGTCGACGTCACAACTTTTTTTTTTCCTTTTGCTTCCAGATAGCTTCATTTAAGTATTCAGTTAGATTGATAAGGTGTCTTTTCTTTTTTTGTTCTTCCTCTTTATTTTTTTTTTTAAACCATATTTTTATATAATTTTATCGTCTGTTTTCTGTTTTCCACGGTCGCATTACGAGGCATTCTGGAAGTTGATCGTAGTTTTTGAGTTTTTTGGCTTCAGATAGCTTCATTTCAGTTAGATTATTTTTATATAAATTTCAGTTAGATCATTTCAGTTAGATTATTTTATATAAAAGATTGTTGCTGGGGTTTATTAATTTTTTTTTTTTTTACAAAATCCATATTTGTTAAGCGTTTGCAACATTCCCTTCCATTTCTGTGGCCATGCAGCATTTCGGAAGTTGACGGTCACATTTTACTTTATTTATCTTTTTTATTTCCAGATAGATGGCTTTATCTCAGATTTTTTTTTCTTTCTAAAACCGCATCTTTACGTATTTTTAACACCCCCTGCTCCATTTCCGAAGCCGTATTACGTGGTACTCCGGAAGCTGATGGTTGCATTTTTTTTAGCTATTATTTTCTTCCAAATAGTTTCATCTAGCAGATTGATGAGGTTAAAAGTTTTTTGGTTTTTTACACATTCTTTTTTATGTTTAGATTTTTATCAAAACTATAGAACCCTGAGATTTATAAACCAAATTTGAATTTCATTTAGCAGTAAGTAGTTTGGGTAGTAGGCAGTGCTTACTTAATACACTTAGTAATATCATTACTCTTTGTTCCGACGTCATCACCATGCATTATGTTTGTGCACGATACTTTGAAATTTGCTTTCGCTTCACCTGGCTCCTAAATTTTGGAACTGGCTCCTAGTTCTGGAGCTTATTTTTCCAGCCCTGTGTGGGAGGTAGTTGCAAGAGAGACCAACAAGCATCCCCATAATACCCTTAATTCAATCAGGCATACCATCTCCAACATCATGACCCACATGAACAATGCCCAGGTCGCCAAGGCCTGTGACCGATACTGGTCAAGGACTGAGGCTGCCATCACCGCTAACAGTGGGTTCACTGAATAATTACCAAGTGTGTTTGTGCACCAACTATTGCACAAGATTTTGCTTCAGTGAAACATATATTCAGGTTTCAATTAATTGTTTTATTGTATACATAAATTTTTCACAGTTACAATGATAACAAACATTTCAACCACAATACAGTTCAGGAAACTAGATGGCACAAAATCTTTTGAAAAATTAATAGAAATATGAATTACTGTTGGTCTGTTACGAAAAAAAAAAAAAAAAAAGGGTTTGAAAAATAGCAACACAAGCTGTAAGCCTGGTTAACTTGCACATACAGTCAAAAATGCTTTGAAGTTTCCGATCTGTTTTTCTTACCATGAAAAAATATTTCGTGTTCTGACATGGAAATTTATATCATGTAGCAAATAACAAAGTAAACCTTCAAATCAATGTCCAAAACAGGAAGAATCCATTACTACATACATAGAATAGATTTTTTTTTTTTTTATTGGAGGTTTAACGACCACCGTGAGCAACTCAATGGGCTATAAGCAGTCGCCCATCCCTAATTTAGGGTCACTGGTTCCAGGGAAGGGAGAGAGCCAGTGCCGTAAGACAAACACAACATCCATGCCTCACCGGGATTCGAACCCGGACCCCGTTCGGACGAATGATCAGAGGCCATCGCTTAGACCACTGCGCCACCGGGGCGGCCATAGAATAGATTATCAAATATAGTAGAGCGTCAAAAATCTGAACTAATTGGGACCACTGGTAGTTCGTATTTTCAATGTGTTCAGATTATCGAACATGTAAAAAAATACAACTACGCTAACATATCTACATTATATTATCCAGATACATGTACCAAAAATGAGCAACTGTATACAAAAAAAAAAAAAAAAAAAAATAAATACATAAGACAAAGATTTTTTTTTTTTTGTTATTATGCAATGCGAAACAAGTTTGCCACTTTATGATAGCTATAAACAATATACTTGTCATGCTCATACTACTGTTTCACAAGTTATTCATGAACAAGTCGACCCTGCTTCCGCGGGTGGTCCACTTGTTCATGGATAACGTGTGAAACATTGAAAACGAAAGAAAACACACAGTCACATATGGTAAAAGGTTCGTTTAGGCGGTAGCTTTCAGTCGCCCTATGACCTTGATCATGTATACCCCATGCTTATTCTTCCAGATTAAACTCCATAAAACTGGTTTCCCTCTTCAACTTCTCGTGGAATATACTTTCTCTCCCACCAGTAACTTTGAAAGGAGGATTATGGAAAAATGTATACATCTCACTTCCAGCCATCCTTTGTCAATTTCCTCCACTAAAGAATTCATTAGAAAACTCCCTCCTAGCATTGAACTCTCAGACATAATGTTCATTCCGGATGTAGTCTCTCTCTTCCCTTCAGTTCCTCTTTTCCACTCTCACATGCTGCTAGTACAATTTCTCAAAGAAAACAAATCACTCTCTGGCCCACTAACTAAAGACCTGTATTCACTAACAAAAGCCTTCGAACTCAGATATCTTTATTGTACATATTTGTCAACAATACCGTTGTTATATTGTGCATTGTCTCTCACGTTATATGAACGTTTTTAGTGCTCGCGGGAAACATTCCTTCTTTGTCTAATATAGAGCCAAAATTGTTGAATGTAACCTAATATTATAAAATTGAGGTAAAAATATTATATGAATCAAAACCATTACTCACGTTTTGTTTTCATGGAGTATTCAGGAACATTGAGCATTATTCTGCGATATTCCAAATTTTTCTTGAATTTGTCAAAATCACTTCAAGCAGTCACTTCAAGACGATTTTAAGCTTGTCAAGTCTTAATAGTTGGGTAACCCTTCTTATCACCTTGTGATTCCAACGTGGCAATTTCTAAAAACAATGAACTGTTGAAAGGTTTAACCTTCAATTTGAAGGGGAATCAATTTGGTAAAATATTCAGTCTTAAAAAGCATTCCTAGACTTCGTTTTCACATGATACATTAAAAAATTGATAAGCCTGTATTCCTTTCAAATGAGTTGTACCTTTAAAAAACTTGAAATATTGAACAATCAAACCTTTAATTTGAAGGGAAGTTGATCAAGTAAGAAATATTTTGTCTTGACAGTAGCGTGAACTCCGTTTCCCGCTGCACAAACACTCCCAAACTAGTTTCGACTATCATTTTTATAGTCATCTTCTGTGGGCTAAACGATGCGTTTCTCATCACGCTTGTTGTGCATCAGCCAACTATCTCACAATCTGCAGGATGACTCGAAAGTTCCACGTTGACCAAATCTTTCTGTGCATTCAGATTTTAGTTTTACTGGGCATTCTAAGTCACGCATGTACAAGTTCTTGATTGGAATGTCTGACTTTGCTCCCGATTTCAAATTTCTTTTGTGTCGCCATCTTTCGTTCATCAATTAATTCAGTATTTGTCTTGTTCTTATATCTTTTATTTTGGCTGTTTTTTTGTTCTTTCTTCTTTTCTTGTTCAATGAGATATCTCCATGCATATGGAAGGTTCATTGGGTCGTTGTAATTACAATTTTTTTCTCTAGTTTTTTCAATCATGACTGCTTCTGATGTTAAAATTTGGGCCTTAGTTTTATGTAATGTTATCAACTTTGCTTCTGGCCAATCTGGGATTGCCTCATTTTTAATACAATGTTGGATTAAAGACGTTTTATTATCTTTTTTATTCCAGTTAGATATGTGTTCTCCCAGTCTTGTCTTAAATCTTCTTTTGGTACTTCCTATGTATATTTTATTCGTTTTGTGAATTCTCTCTGTATCTGTAGTTTCTTGTTGGAATGCAGTATACTCCTGCTCTTTCAAAAATCGATCTTTTTTTTTTTTTTTTGCCTGTTGTCAATAAGGTTTCATCATCAATAACTGTTTCTGCAAGTATCAAATTTTCCTTTGTGCATTCTTTCTTTAGAATATTCACAAGTGGAGGAATGTAAGGGAATTTACCTCCAAATTTTAAATCCGTCTTAGGCTTAATATAAGGATTTCTTTGTATCTTTAAATACTACTTCAATTATCTTTTTTCAGTACCCAAATTTCTTTGCGGTTTCATTTATCCAATTGATTTCTGTATTCTCATTTGTTGTATTGCTTGAGTGGGTTATAGCTCTTCTAAAATAAAATTATAGTGCAGATCGTTTGTATTTCCATGGATGGTTGGAATCATTTGGGATAATAATTGCCGGTATAAATGTTGGTTTTCGACAGACAGCATATTCAATTTTATTGTTTCTCAATAAAGATATGTCTAGAAAATGTAGTTGTCTATTTCTCTTTCAATTGTAACCTGTATTGATGGATAAAAGCTATTGTATTTTTGTATGAATTCTTCAAGGTCCTTTTCAGATTGCTGCCAGAAGATGAGGATATCATCGACGTATCTCAAATATATTAGTGGTTTATTTTCATTGAGTGGTTTAACTAATTTATTTTCAATATCTAGTAATATTATTTCAGCAAGAAGACTGGAAATTGGAGATCACATTGGTGCACCTTGTTTTTGTCTATATATTTTTTTTATCGCATGTGAAATAATTATTGTCAGTAATAAGTTTAATAGCCTGGACAATACTGATCCACTCAGAGTCAGAGACTTCTTGATCTTTTAATTTTTCATCCAAAAGATTAATTGATTCATTAACAGGTGTATTTGGGTAAAGAGACACGACGTCCAAACTAATCATAATAAATTCAGTTGATTTAATTTTCGTGATCTTTTCAATAGCTTCAACAGAACTGTTGATAGTAAACTCATGTTGGTTGTAATATTGCTTTAAGTGTTTAAATAGTTCTTTTTCAAGATGAATAGTTGGAGTGATAGTTTTATTCACTATTGGGCGTAAAGGTATGTCATCTATATGCATTCCAAACCTTATGTTGAAGGGTAGTCAATCTGGTAAGAAATATCCTATATCGACCAATGTTTAATAGTTTTAATGTACTTAAATATCATCTTTTAAATGACGACTCAAAAAGAGCGATACTCACAGCTTTTACCTTACCATTTGGAAACAAAATATTGAATAATAGGATTAAATATCGAGCCTGGACTTACCCCTTCAATACAAATGATTTGACTGCATCACTGTTCATGTGAAAGAGGTGATGTCTACCACTGGAAACGTGATGGACATAGTTTCATCACAACAGAACTACGAAGGACCCTTCAATATCCCGGAACGCTCCATGACCAAATGTGAGTAACATTCTTAACCTCCTATTATCGATTTATATCTATAAACTCTATAGCATGTTATGATTATAACCCTTTATCAGACAAAGGTGTTTCCCGCAAGCACTTCAACAATAATACAACGTGAGAAACAGTAAACAGTGCAAAAACTGAGTTGTTGACATGAATGTATATGAATTACACTATCTACCAATAAGTAATTGGACACCTGTGATAGCAAAGGAAAACGAAGTTTATTCACCTTCAATAGTTGGTGGAACCTCCACGAGCAGAGATTACAGCTGCGACCCTCTGGGGCATACTCTCAACCAGGCGTTGTACAACAGCTAGCGGCATTTTCTTCCACTCGGCTTGGAGAAGATAGGTCAGTTCCTTCACCGATTTCGGATGGTGGGGACACCCCTTAAGTTGACGCTCCAACTCGTCCCAGAGGTGCTCGATAGGGTTAAGGTCTGGGCTCTGTGCAGGCCAGTCCATTTGATTAACCCCATTGTCACCATACCAAGCCATGGTGGACCTCGCAACATGACAGGTGGAATTGTCATCCTGAAAGTAACATGGGTCCACCCCGTAAAACTGCCACAACGTTGGAAGCGCATGGTCATCCAAAATGGTGCAGTAGGTCTCGGCGTTGAGTCTGCCAGGAATTGCGACCAAGGGTCCTGTGCCATACCGGGAGAAACTACCCCCATAGCATAATTCCACCAACGCCGAACTTCACAGTTGGCACAATACATTCCGGCAGGAGGCGTTCTCCAGGCAGACGCCAAACCCAGACCCTGCCATCTGAACGGTAGAGGGTGAACCTTGATTAGTAGCTCCAGAAAACCTGTTTCCACTGTTTAACGGTCCACTGTCGACGTTCTTTGCACCACGTTAGCCGAGCAGCGCTATTGGATTTAGTGATCAAAGGCTTGTGGGTGGCAGCACGTCCATGATAACAGAGCAGATGGGCTTCCTTACGGATGGTATTCATCAAAAGAACACTCCCGGATGCCTGTTGAAACTCCTCGCGGATGTGGCCCATCGATTTGGTGCGGTTGCGGTTCTTCCGAATTTCTCTGTCCAGCACCCGTCGGTCTCCAACTCCCAGTTTTGTGGGTCTACTGGGTCGGGGCACATTCCGACAGTCACCTCTCATCTTCCACTTGCCAATCATGTAGGCCACTGTCGATTTTGGGTACTTCAACTCACTGGATATGTCACGTATGGATTGGCCATTTCTTTGATACCCGACGATTACACCTTTCTCGAAATCAGAGAGCTCCAAACTGCGTGGCATCTTGCATGCGACTTGTTGCGTTGTTGTTTCCCACACGATATTTAACGGCAGCGGCCGTGACGTGTATCAAAACCGCAGATATCGTCGATTGCAGGGGTGTCCAATTACTTGTTGGTAGATAGTGTATAACCACGTAGAGAAATTCAACACCTTCAGATGTTTGAAGAATTGATAGAATTTTAAATCTTGTTGGATGTTGTCTTTATTTTGGCTTCAGCAATGAAAGACAAAATCCAACAAGATTTAAAATAGTCAGAACAATCAATAACAAAGAAAAAGAGGTACTACAACCTGCCATTAAATATAAAGACTTGAATTAATCAAACTGAGAAACAACCCTACAATTAAATGTTTAAGCGCTGATAAGGCCAAACAAATAATCATATTGGACAAAGAAGAATATAATCAAAAAATGAAAAAAGCCATAGCAGAGTTGGATGTCTAAGAAACTAACAAAGATCCTACTGATGGTATTATTAGAAAGATGGCAAACATGAAAAACTACAGCAATTTGCCATACAATATAAGAAATAACGCTATTCCACCTGTTGGAACATCTATTCCATGTATTTTCAGCAAAATCCAGACACATAAAGATGACGAACCTTTGCGCCCAATAATGAATAAAACTATTGCTCCAACTATTCATCTTGAAAAAGAACTATTTAAACACTTCAAGAAATATTACAACCAACATGAGTTTACTATCAACAATTCTGTTGTAGCTATTGAAAAGAACAAGAAAATTAAATCAACTAAATTTATTATGATTAGTTTGGACGTTGTCTCTTTTTACCCAAATACACCTATTAATGAATCAATTAACCTTTAGGATAAAAAATTAAAAGATCAAGAAGTCCCTGACTCTGAGAGGATCAGTACTGTCCAGGCTATTAAACTTATTACTGACAATATTTATTGCATATGTGATAAAAAAATATATAGACAAAAACAAGGTGCACCAATGTGATCTCCAATTTCCAGTCTTCTTGCTGAAATAATATTACAAGATATTGAAAATAAATTAGTTAAACCACTCAATGAAAATAAACCACTAATATATTTGAGATACGTCGATGATATCCTCATCTTCTGGCAGCAATCTGAAAAGGACCTTGAAGAATTCATACAAAAATACAATAGCTTTTATCCATCAACACAGGTTCCAATTGAAAGAGAAATAAATAGACAACTACATTTTCTAGACATATCTTTATTGAGAAACAACAATAAAATTGAATATGCTGTCTATCAAAACCAACATTTATACCAGCAATTATTCCAAATGATTCCAGCCACCCATGGAAATACAAACAATCTGCACTATAATTTTATTTTAGAAGAGCTATAACCCACTCAAGCAATACAACAAATGAGAATACAGAAATCAATGGATAAATGAAACTGCAAAGAAATTTGGGTACCGAAAAAAGATAATTGAAGAAATATTGTACATATCATCATCATCATCATCATTGTCAATCCACTGCTAGACGAAGGTCTCCCCAAGTTTCCTCCACAACGGTCTGTCTTGTGCCAGTCTCCTCCATGTCACTCCCGCATACTTTCGAATTTCTTCCACCCATCTTCCATGTGGTCTTCTTCTGGGTCTTTTCCTGTTCCTAGGAATTCAATCAAGAATTTCGGCTGTCCATCGATGATCTGTCCTTCTGGCAGTATGTCCAGCCCATTGCCATTTCAGGGATTTAACTCTGATCATGATGTCTTCCACTCTTGTCATTTTTCGGATCCACGAGTTCCTCTTCTTATCTCTCCTGGTTACACCAAGCATGCACCTCTCCATGCTGCTTTGAGTTGTCTGCAGCCTTTGTATGTCTCTTTTAGTTAAGGTCCACGTCTCTGCACCATACGTAAGCATTGGAAGGATGCATTGATCAAACACTTTTCTTTTAAGACATAATGGCATATTGCTCTTGAAAATTATGCTGTTTCTTCCAAAAGCTCTCCAGGCAAGTTTTGTACGCCGATTAATTTCTTCATCAATGTGACCCTCACTTGATATCTGCTGTCCAAGATAAACATACGTGTCTGTTATCTCCAGCTTTTCTCCATCAATCGATAAATCTTCATTTCTTGTAAAAGCGTTGAACATCACTTTTGTCTTCTGAAAGTTCATTTTTAATCCCACTTCTTTACTCTTATCAGCAAATTCCTGGATCATACTCTGCAGCTCTGATGGGGTAGTTGCAAAAATGACTATGTCACCAGCAAAACAAAGGTGGATTAGATAATCTCCATTAATCTTTATCCCTTTGTTTTCCCAGTTCAGTGATTGAAAGACATTTTCCAATGTGGCATTAAAGAGCTTCGGAGATATGGTGTCACCTTGTCTCACTCCTTTTCCAATTTTTATGTGTGTTGTATTTTCAAACAGCCGAATCTTTGCACTTGCATTTTCATAGATGTTATTAATAACATTAATGTACACATCTTCAATACGGCAGGATTTCAGGGCCATTGTAACTGCTGATGGTTTCACCGAATCAAAGGCTTTTTCATAATCGATAAAAGCCATGCACAATGGAAGTTCATATTCCCTTGCTCTTTCAATTAGTTCTCTCAGTACGTGGATATGATCTATTGTGCTGTAGCCACTCCTGAATCCAGCTTGTTCTCTCGGTTGAGCCATGTCCAGTGTCACCTTTAAGCGGTGTGAAAGAACTTTAGTGAAGATTTTATAAACCACTGATAGGAGGCTGATAGGTCTTTAGTTCCTGAGATCCTCAATGTCACCTTTTTTATGTAGCAAGATCATTGTAGCATTGTTCCAATCCTCAGGAATCTTCCCTTCATTAAGGCATCGAATGAAAATTTGGGCGAGTACTGTTTCGATTTCTCCACTTGCTTCTTGTATGATGTCTACAGTAATTCCATCTTCTCCTGGAGCTTTTCTCCACTTCATGTTCTTGATTGCATGTGCAACTTCTGCTGGGAGGACTGGAAGAACTCTGGTACTGGTACCTTTCATGATGTCTGGAGTACATGTATCATCCCTTTCATATAATTTGGAGTAGAAATCTTTCACTCTTGTCAAAATTTTGCCTCTATTTCTTGTTACATAACCATCTTCTTTTCTCAGTGCCATAATCTGTTTTCTTCCCTTACTCAGATGTCCCTTTGCTATCTTTAGGCTTTGGTTGTTTTCAATTGCTTTCCTTACTAGTTCACAGTTGAATTTTCTTAACGTCTTCAGTGATACTTTTTCGTACTGCCTTGCATAGCTCTATATATTCCACTTTGGAAGTCCCATCTTCTTTAGTTGTCCTCATCTCTCTTCTTTTTTGCATCAACACTTGGGTTTTTCCTGATAATTTGTTCACATGCAACTTGTTCTTAGACCCAGCTAATTTTGTTGCTGTTTCCATAAGAGCTTTGGTTACTTTTCTGTTAACTTCAGAAATATCCACTTCTTCCGATGTTAGGCCTTCTAATGCAGAGAATCTGTTCTTCAGTTCCAACTTGAAGGTATTATGGTGTTTTTAAAGGTTGGTTATGTCAATACATTTTGTTTGTCTTATGAGCTTGCTACGTTCGAGTTTAGTGTTGAGGTGCATCTTACATCTCACCAATCTATGGTCACTACCTGTGTTGAACTTGTTTAGCACACTGCAGTCTTCTATGACGAATTTTTTGTTATACATAATAAAATCAATTTCACTTGTCGTCCCATTTGGATGTCTCCATGTCCATTTCCTGTGTGGCTTTTTCTTGAAAAAGGAGTTCAAGATGAAAAACCCTTCTGCCTCTGCAAACTCTACAAGAGTATTTCTACGCTGGTTTCTGTTGCCGTGACCAAATTTACCTACTGAAGTTTTATTCTGTTGCTGTTGCCCTATTTTTGCATTGAAATCTCCCATAATTATCTTTAAGTGCTGCTTACCTTTATTATTTAGATGACGAATTTCCTCATAAAATTCTTCAATTTCTTCTACAGGATGACTTGTGGTGGGTGCATAAGTTTGAATAATCTGAGCCTAGTATCTTCTCGAGAGTTGGATAACGAGTCGTGCAGCTCTGTCAGAGGTACTTTCAACTTCTACAACTTTATCCTTCAGTTTCTTGTTTATTATAAATCCAACACCACTAGTTCTGCCAGTATCAGTCCCACGATAGTAGAAGAGATGTCCCAGGCTTGATGGTTAGCTATGAAGCCACCTACTACTATCCAAAACTTTATATAGTTAAAGGCAGAGTTGCTATCAAGTCTATAATGTCTTGGATTAACTCTTATCTAAACCTCAATAACCAAAACTAGTCACAACATGGACTGGAATTTCCTTAAAGTCATCAGTGTTCAAAGCAACTTTCAAAAAAGATAAAATTAAAAGAAGGAATAGAAATTGAGAAGCATCAGAATTCCATCATTAAGTACTGCAGAGGTTTGTCCCTACTTAACATCTGATAAGATTTGGTGAAAAATAACCGTAACCGCGATAGTGGCAACAAGGGACTGCCTGATGAAGGAGAAGAGTTTTCTCTGAAAATTTGAGATTTAAAACAAATAAATCCTAGAAAAAAAACATATTAGCAGTTTAATTAGGTGTTTAATTTAATAAGCCAGGAAACCAGTTTCCAACATGACCTTTATTCACAAAACCAAAGTCTGTTTCTCAAGTGGCATTTTATGTAAGATAATGAATTCAAGTTGGGGCAAGTCCTAATAAGAAATACCAATAAAGGAAATAAAGTAATTAAGATACTTAAAAGTACAATTACCTCCAATGGCTGATTAGTGACATTTCACTTGATAACAAGAATTAACATCTTAATAATAAATTAAGGAATATACATGGGCACCCATGACTTAGTTTTCAAGTGGGAGAGAACAGGAATTGTAACTACAGACAACATACACAAATTCCACAAACAAATTGCCATGCTATGCCTTCTTGTTATGTATCCCATTTTAACCCCACACACAACACATAAATTAAATTCAAATCTGGAAGACCCAAAAGCTACATAAAAGAGATGGATAAATGAAATCCGACAGCTTATTGGGACAATAAGGAAATTTCTTTGTTGCTGCCTGGTACCTTTTGGTAATTTGGCTACTATGTAACAGGAAACCCCAGCAAACACCAAACTGGTCATCAAGAAACAAAAAAATACCACCAAGACAAAGTCATGGAAGAATCAAACAGTGAATGGCTACTGCCGAAGATAAAAAAATCCTAAAAAGAACCCATATTAGCAGTTGGGGATAACTTAGTTTACATTTCTCTGCCTTTCACTCTTTTCCATACTTTATGTATATATGTCACGGGCGCCAACTTCGCCAAAATATTGGGGGGGGGGGCAGGCATGAAGAAATTAGATGTGAGTGTGGCACGTATGTCTCTTCCATTGTCAGGAGGAAAATAAAAATACAGGCAAAAAAGATATACTACGAGATTCAGCGTATATTTTAAAGCTGAACCTTAAATTGCTCATCAGCAAATGAACAAGGAAACAGAAATATTATTTTGCTTTATTATTTAAAAAAATAAAATTCAGCCTGTAATTTTATAAGAACATCCAGAGAGATTTTATTTCCAAATGTTTACAAAGAATGAGAAATTAGTGGTTACTCAAACACAGAATGAGAAGCACAAAAAATAAATAGATAAAAGATGCTAGAGAGTATACATTCCTGTATTTTTATTTATTTTATATTTTGCAATTGCCTAAAACATTTACCACATATCATGATAACATATCAAACATAATACAGGGATGGCAATCAAGTTTCTTATCAAATGAGCAATGCTGAATATGGGGGGGGGATTTTTACTTATTTTATTAATTTTTCGGAAATAAATCATTTTGGCTTCATAAGGCAGGGCTTGATCCATCTTATAAAGTATAATACATTTCTATAAAGGAAAGAAATGCATTTTTGAAATTAGCACGGCACACAATAATCTAAATAGCATGGGAAAACATTTTTTTCTTTATAGAAATATTTCAACTCACACATTTCAAAATGGCATACAAAAATTTATTTAATTAAACAGGATGAAAAATACTGGATTAGCACTACCCTCCAGTAAAATTATTGGGGGCAAGATTCAACTTGTCCCCCACCCCCAGTCGGTACCTATGATGTACGTACAGTGTTCTAATATTCAATGCAAAAATTTTATATTGTTACTTTCTGCTGTAAATTCCCAACATTTTTTCCTATTTTTAATGCACACAAGCAAAAAGAAAAATGAGCAGTCAGAATTAATTTTGAAATCTCCATAGAAGGGGAAATGTCCACCTCTTGTCCTCTCACATGGGCACTCATGAGAATGTTCAAATGAATGAAAGCATTATGAAATGAGTACAACTAACCCAAATGGCTTGCCAATTGCTAACCAACACATGTAAGGCCCCAATAAATCACAGATATCACTACAAAGCTATACCAGAGCAGTGTTAGAATCTTTTTCTTTTTTTTTTTTTAATTGAAGGTTTAACCACCACCGTGAGCAACTTAATGGGGTATAAACAGTCTCCTGTCCCTAATTTAGGGCCACTGGTTCCAGGTAAAGGAGAGACCTAGTGCCGTAAAACAAACAACATTGGTGACTCACCAAGATTTAGAACTTGAACCCTTCATGGATGAACAGTCATAAGCCAGCGCTTAGACCACTGTGCCACCGGGGTGGCAGTGTTAGAATCAGAAATAAATATTCTACAAGCACAACAGACCAGTCAAATTTCCAAATCACTGGTCAGCCAAAATGGCCACTGGTACGTGGAAAAAAAAAAAAAATTATACATTTACAGTATATGTAGAAAATAACATATCATTTCACTGGAGGTAAATATTGCAAATTTAGAACAGAATGTGCACATATACTCATAAATAGGACCAATAAATAAAACACAAAACATGCTATGCAGTGGATAAAATTTGAAAAAAAAAAAAAAAAGAAGAAAGGACTTCACTGGTCTGCAGGATCAGCATTTACCCCCCCCCTCCCCCCAAAAACTTTACTGGCAACAGGGCCTGTGTATACCAAAAGAAAAAAAAATTCACTGGTCTGCAGGACCAGTGTATACCACAAAAAAAAAAAAAAAGAACTTCACTGGTCTGCAGGACCAGTTTATACCAAAAGTCAGTAGTTCACTCAATTTTACTGGTCCAGAAATGACACAAATATTAATACATTTTGTATGCACATGGTGCTAGTTTCTAGCACATGGTGCTAGTTACACTAGTTACAAGGGCACTGATATCACTATCAGTTCAGTTCATACAGTGCACTTATTATGAAACACTTTGCAACATACCAAAAGCCACCTTCATGGAATACCTTGCTTCACTGTGAAAGGAAGAAAGTTTTCCCATGTGGGCAGAAAGACAGATGGACCAAGCCAGAGCATTAAAGGTTCTTCACCCTCCAGTTGGAAAACATTATAAAAGACCCATACTCTGGGGTTCACTGCTTGTGCAAAAAAGTGGTGCTGTCTTAATCCAAATATTTTGAGTCTGATAACCTTGGTTTCCTACGGTACGACATTTAAAAAAAAATTTAATATGGTTTGCAAATCCGATACTGAACAGCAAATATCTAAATTTCAAAAAATCGACAGTGAAACTTGGATTATTTCAAACAACTGCCATAGTGGTTGGTTGGTTGGTTGGTTAGTGGATTTTAGTGGCGCAAGGGCCAGGTTTGGCCAAAGAGCGCCAGACAAAGAACGATCAGTCACAGATTTTGAAAAGCGTGGAAAATGAGTAAGAGCAGACAGGCTTGGGAAAAGTTGAAAAAGAGTATGATGAAAGCAGGGAAGACAAGGTAGTTAATCAGATTTATAAAAAAAATTACTAACGGAGAAGGACGAACAGTCACTCTCCTCCCCCCACACTCCTCTGCAATGCTGGCAGAGGGGCGGGCCTGAACTGTCACTTTCCTCCCCCCATGTTCCTCTGCAATGCTGGTTGAGGCTGGGGACGAACTGTCACTCTCCTCCCCCCATGGTCCTCTATAATGTCGGTTGAGGGTGGGGACCTCGCAGAGGCCGAGACAGTTTGATGGACACTGCACACCTTTGCGGATTGAGGGCCGGGTCTTCCGCACGTGCAGGCTGTCTGCTGGGAACCGGAAGAGGCGGGCGTCTTCAAAAGAGAAGGCGCAGACTCAGCTGGTCGAATAAGCTGGAGCTCGGTGAAATCCACCTGTGTCGCTTGTTCAACTGTAGATCGCTTGGCAAGTGCGGCGAGAGCTACAGGGCGCGGAACAAAGGGCTGCACGGGTTGTGGCAGAGACTTAACAACTGCGGCAAAACTACGCTGTCGGGTGTTGGGAATACCCAACTTGGCTTTGGCAGCAGGGTACGAGAGGCCTTCCAGGGTCTTGCAGGCGCTGGATCGCCATCTCGTCCGTCCATTTCATACAGTTGCGGGAGTAAGCTGCATGGGCCTCACCGCAGTTAACACAGCAGGCCGCAGAAGTGCAACCTTCCCCGACATGTTCACCGGAGCCACAATTAGCGCAACGAGCGGAACTCTTACAGAATCGTTGTGAATGCCCGTACCTCTGGCACTTGAAACAGCGCAGAGGACTGGGAATGTACGGGCGAACTCCACAGACCAAGTAGCCAGCCTTGATTTCGGTCGGAACTTTCGGGGAGTTAAAAGTCAAGATCACATTTTTAGACTTAATTAAAGAACCATCACGCCGGAACATCATACGACGTGCAGCAATAACACCTTGGTCTGCAAGTTCAGTCACTAATTCTTCTTCACTGCATGGCAAGAGATCAAACTCCGAAATAACACCCCGAGAGGTGTTAAGAAACGGGTGAGGTGTCACTTTGACAGGAATGCCTTGAAGACTAGAGAGGCGCAGAAAAGCGTTACTCTGAGAAACACTGCAAGTTTGAACAAGCAGGTCCCCAGAGCGAAGCTTCCTCACAGACTTCAAGGGGCCAACCGCAGCGTCCAAAGCTTTAGAAATGAAAAAGGGAGATCTGGTGGACAGTCTCTCATTCGGATCGATGGATTCTACAAGTAAGTGTGTAGCATGCGTAGTCACAGCAATTGAGGGGAGACGACGCTTCGGAGCGACTGGTACAGCTGCCGAAGAAGAGGTTCCACATTCTTGGTCCAGGTCAAGGTCTAAAGGCCGTTTAAGGGTATGAGACTTGGTAGGTTGAGAAGACGAAGGAGAGTCGGTGTCAACAAACATTTCCTCAGGTGACTTAAATTTGGAGTTTTTCTTTTTGTTTTTGCCCATGGAAAAAAGGAGGAAGATTCGTCTGCAAACTACTCCACCCACCACCGAGTCCTACAAGGGAGAACTGGAGGTCCGCAAGCCGAGAAAATGACGCTGGACACAGTTCTGAAGCTTATACGTTGCAGATATAGTCCGTTGGCTGTGATCACACGCACTCGGCGGACACTTCGGCCTCCTGGTACCGTCATGCCAACGCCTTTGGCATGATCCCACAGCCCCGGGCTCACCCTGCCGTGCCATACGACAAAAAAGCCGCTAAAGCCCGGTACACAACTTGGTACATGACTTCCGACTAGAGGTGGGTTAGTCTCTAGCCTCCCGTTTACAGCGAAGCCGGGGTCGAAGAGGAGTGTTGGTACACAGGAGGCACTTATCCGGTCTCCTGCGACCTCAGCCGCCAGACATCCCATTTCCGCCTCACGGGTCACCGCACGCGGCAAACATGCAGGTAGGTCTAGCACCCAAACCAGCTAAAAGGAAAAACAGAAATCCAAAGAAGACAAATCCTGGAAGGGAACCTAAACAGAATCTCAGCAACCTACGAACTGAGCGGTTAATATAAATCAGTTAGTGGTGGAGGGTAACAAAACCACAAGGCCGGGGTGTTAGTACATAACGTGGTAGCGATTAGGTAGAACACAACACGGGCAACTAGCCAGTGGAGAAAATAAACAAAAACAAAAAAGCGAGACACAAGACCAGCTCGGGATCGTGGGGCGCGACTCCCCAACAGCTGGATGAACAGCCGTCCCTGCAAACACCAACAGCACCGAAACAAAAAAAACAAGCGGTGGCATGACATCAGATGTTGACCAGTCACAAGGTCAGCTCGGGCCGTGGGGCGCCGCTCCCCAAATAACTGGAAAACCAGTTATCCCCGTGCGGGGCTGCCATAGTGGAACCTAGATTATTTTAAAAACTGCCATAATGAAACCTGGATGTTTTGAAATCTGGTTTGATTCTTTATGATCTTACAAATTCCAAAACAAACTGAAAAAAAAAAAAAAAAACCTTATGGTTCATCAGGGCCAGTAACAAAAATTTTTCAGTAGTCTGATGAAATTTTTGCTTCTTCTTTCTTCTTGATTTGAGGTTTAACGACCACCGTGAGCAACTCAATGGGCTATAAGCAGTCGCCCATCCCTAATGTAGGGTCACTGGTTCCAGGGAAGGGAGAGAGCCAGTGCCGTAAGACAAACACAACATCCATGCCTGACCGGGATTCGAACCAGGACCCCTTTCGGACGAATGATCAGAGGCCATCGCTTAGACCACTGCGCCACCGGGGCGGCAAAATTTTTACTAGCCAATGGCCAGTGGACAGTTGGGTAATTTGAACGCTGCCAGAGTACTTGACAAAGTGGCTTGTCAGAGCTCCCACATTGGCTAACAACAAATACAGGTACAACAATGTGCAAAAAATGGAACAGACACCTTTGAGTCTTCAGTATAGGAAAGCCTTCCTTTCTACACACTGGAGAATAATGCTCTCATCTAAGATAACTAGATGTTTAATTGTCTGAGAAATATTTCTAGTGCATAACCCATTTTTAGCATGTACATACCATATTTATCGGCGTATAACATGCACTTTCCCCCTTAAAATTTAGGGCTGAAATTCTACCAGCGTGTTATACGCATATACTACTTTTTTTTTATTTAAACTTAGATAAAATGAATACTGTTTGGAGAGTGACTCTTCTTAATGTTGCCAAATGTTAATGGTTTGGTATCGCTCAACTCTAACTGCACACGCTTCTCTAATGCATATCTCTTCTGTTTTCTGATGAATCTCATTAAAAGTGGTATCAATACAATCTTCAGTTCTTCAGAAAGAAGATTCGCACAAAAAAAATTTGAGATAGACTCCTGATTTAAATTTTTTAAGAGCCCAAAAATAACGTCACTTGCTGCTGCAGCGAACGCGAGCTGCCATATTAAGCCTAAGCATTTGCTCTCATTAAGTTGCTTTCACAGCACAGCCTGCTTAAGCAGCAGCAGCTGCTCAGGGAAAATATGACAAAACTTCCGGTGACGTCCGAACTCCGTGGCTGACGGTTGGTGATGAAAATCGTTAATGTATGCATGGTTTTGCATGCTGGTTCGAGGGTATCATTTCTCACGATGATGACCATGCATTATCAGCAAACGGCATCGGTTTAAGAAACTCAGACTTCTGGCTGTTTTTAATATTTTAGTCTGTCGCATCACTTTCCAAGATAGCAGCGGTTCTGATTAAAATTTTTATAACAGGTCAAATATCAAAGTTTTTTCACTCAAATAGATGCTTTTTCTTTCATATTATTTGCCTTATACATGGTATAAATCTTAATAAAAGAGTGTTGAGTTGTCTAAAAAAAGTTCAGAGCTCCCAAGCATTTATTTTAAATTTACGATTTTTTTTACTCAAACTTCCTTCTTAAAATTAGGGTGCATGTTATACACTGATAAATATGGTAATTCAAAGAGGGTGAAATACTTTGGAAGTCATCCTACAAGCAATCATTACAGATGCTAATGCATAGAATTTTTTCATGATCTCTAGTTTTGCAACCTACCTCTCACTACACATCACACTGTTTTTCTTTTCTGAACCACCAATTATGTTGTAGCTGTGTTTATTAATCAGCAGGCCCATAGCTAGGTCCCAGACCAGGGGCAGGGGGTTGAATGATTATCAGGGGAAAGCTCAGTGTTCTACTACAAACAAATGTTCTCCATAAATACAGATGTTAAGTTTTTGTTTTTTCACTCCCTTTGTAATAATTTACTTTACTAGTAAATAACTTCTCCATGCCAGAAAGTCAAATATAAAATCTGTAAATCAAATATAAATATGTAATATAGCGAATACTTCTCCATGCCAAAAGTCAAAACATAAAATATGTAAATCAAGAGGGTGAAAGAAAACTAAACTCTTTGAAATAAAAAAAAATCATGTTCTCTGAATTTTCTTGATTATGGTTGAGTTGCAGGTTCCTTATTGATAATTAAACATTTAATTTTTTAGTTTATTATTCTAGTTCCTTTCTGTGGATCCAGGTAATATCATTGATAAGTTCTTGCTGAAGTTTTGTTCACTATTTCTGCGCCAATTCTTTGATTACATTCTTTCTCTTCCTTTAATCACTTATTTTCTTTTGTTGGTACATGGCGGTAGGCTCTTCTTACCATGGTCAGCTGCTAAGCCCCCTCCCTTCCCAATTCAAAAACAAAAATCCTTCACATCCATGCCAACAAACTCCTTTTATCCCACATACTTGCACCATAAAACTACACCTACTCACCCCAAAGCAATGAATCAGAAAAAGTTGAATGCTCTTAATCTCTGATGCATAAGGATTTTTCTTTAGTACTATTTTCTAACACCTAGGGAGATACACATTTAGCTACTTCCACAACCCCTCCCATCAACAATACTTCTTTGCAGGCAATTAATTTTACATGGAAGTTTTATAACAGCAGTTAGCACCTCACAGACACTTATCAAGTGACAGTGTTTTAGCTTTCTGCACAATACAGATCCACTTCTGCCTGTGTGTGTGTGTGTGTGCACGCACGTGTAACATTATTTCACATTTATCTGAAAAAAAGAAAAAGGGGCTCTTAACACCAACAAGCCCTGTCTGTGCCTGTGTAGTTGAGAATCATTGGTGCACCTGTTCCTACTGATTCTCCCAAAGAAGTCATTTCTTTTGAGTTATACATTGCTCTTGCTGTATCATTACAATTTTGCTTTTCAAAAAAAGCTTAAAACAAAATAAAAACGGTACTTACGTATATAATGAAATGTAAGAGTAATTTTCATAAATTACTGAAAATAAAAGTTCAGACAATTTATAACGTCCATCTTCCAGGAAACCTGCTTGCCTTGCAGAGGGGCTGGGCCCCCTCCAAGCTATGGTCTTGCTAATCAGTTTTTTTTTTTTTTTTTTTTTGTTGATTGGAGGTTTAACGACCGCCGTGAGCAACTCAATGGGCTATAAGCAGTCGCCCGTCCCTAATTTAGGGTCACTGGTTCCAGGGAAGGGAGAGAGCCAGTGCCGTAAGACAAACACAACATCCATGCCTGACCGGGATTCGAACCCGGACCCCTTAGACCACTGCGCCACCGGGGCGGCAATCAGTTTTTCCATTTCACTACTGCCAGACTCCATTATTGAGGTAACTACTTCCATGTGATTCCCTTCACACACCCCACATACATAGACTAAACCATCAATACGGATAACTTTTCTCAATAACAAAGAAAATCAAACTTACTTAATTACCATAGATATGTGACAAGCAGCAAAGGTAGCTATGAAAACCTCCAAACCCTTATGTAAACTCCAAACTTCTGTATTACTCAGCCAACTGGAAGATTTAAATCAATTGGTTCAAGCATGTTGTTTGCATCGAATTAGTAAATATCATGATCCTCATATAGTTAACAAGAATTACGCTAGCACCAACTTTAAATGCGTGAAAAAGTTTTCATGAACCCCGAATATTTACCCACAATACTCAATAAATGCATTTTTTTCTCGTAACAGAAAATATGCATTCTCATCGACATATCTATCAGTAGCTAATTAAGCTACCATAAAGACGAAATTATTCAAAATCAGAAGTACAAAAATGTATCCTATAAAACCTAAGCTGCAAACATGAAAATTAAGTAATATCTTTCAAAATATAAATCCAATCTAATGAAATTAAACCGTAAATATATTTTGCAGTTATTTACTGTGTACGAGCGTGTTTATCCCAACATATTACGAAATGTACAAATTGATTACCTTTGGCATTCCCTGAAACTGGAATTTTAAAGCAATCCACACTTAACTCTTCAATTAGCTTTCCTAGCGACTAAAGTGGAGAGCATGTTTTAAAAAGAGTGTCTGCAATCGCAAATATTTACATATAAACGCGACATGATATTCCTAAATTATTTTTTTGTATTAAAACCCATCTTGCTTGTTTACGCTAAACGCTAGGAACTATGTTGCCAATTCAGAAAGTGAAATACCTCTAACAGTTGCTGATTTTAAGATAAACTCTGCGAGATGAAGTTTTTTGTTTCTATGGAATCGAATGATTAGACAGTATATTTGTTATTTGTTTCGGTGCTGTTGTTATTTCAATGAAGGTTTAACAACCACCGGAAACAACTCAATGGTCTATAAACAGTCCCACGTCCCTAATTTAGGGTCACTGGTTCCAGGGAAGGGAGACAGCCAGTGCCACAAGCCAAACACAACATCCATGCCTCATCGGGATCCGAACCCGGACCCTTCTCGAACGAATGGTCATAAGACAGAGCTTTAACAACTGCGCCAACGAGATGGCATTTCGTTGTTAGAAACTACCATGTAGAACTCTAAAGGCTATAAGAAATCTTTCACCCCTAATTTAGGGCCACTGCTTCCTGTGAGGGAAGAGAAACAATGCCGTACGATATGGACGAAAAGGAATTTCTAAACTAAGTAATGAAAATAGGGCACCTATATGCAGTGCTTCATATCTAGAAGTAATTACTATATATATATAGAACAGGGGAGTATTTAGAGGATGCCTAGCCCCCCCCCCCCCCCGAAAGTGTTTCTTTTTTTTAGTTTTTGCTTAAAATGCGACTTGTATTAGAAAAAAATGCCTTAATTTAATAAAAATGCATCAACTTACATAAGAAAAATGCTATAATTTTTCTTCTATTTTTGTTAACTTTAATTTTTTTCTGGTGGATTTCAAAAACTTCTATCCCCCCCCCCACACACACACACACACACACGCGCGCGAAGAAAATTCTACATACGCTCTAGATATAGTAATAGATAGAGGTATAGTACAGTATAGTACTGTTTTTTCTTCAAGCATTTCAAGGACAAACTTCTTCAGCTAAACTGGAGAGGGGGAGCAGTTGGTTCACGATATTGGCGTTTGTTTCGGCAGGTTTGAAAATTTCATCTATTAAAACGCGTTTAACACATTTCTGATCCTGAATCGCGATCGTCTGACTATGAGGTATGATTAGTCTACTTATTATACACTATCTACCAACACGTAATTGGACACTCCTGCAATGGACGATATCTGCGGTCCTGATACACGTCACGGCCGCCGCCGTTAAATATCGTGTGGGAAACAACAACGCAACCAGGCGCATGAAGATGCCACGTAGTTTGGAGCTCTCTCATTTCGAGAAAGGTGTAATCGTCGGGTATCACAGAAATGGCCGATCCATGCGTGACATATCCAGCGAGTTGAAGTACCCAAAACCGACAGTAGCCTACGTGAATGGCAAGTAGAAGGTGATAAGTGACAGTCGGAATGTGCCCCGACTCGGCAGACCGACAAAACTGGGAATTAGAGACCGACGAGTGCTGGCCAGAGAAATTCGGAAGAACCGCACCAAATCGATGGGCCACATCCGCGAGGAGTTTCAACAGGCATCCAGGAGTATTCTTTCGATGAATACCATCCGTAAGGAAGCCCATCTGCTCGGTTATCATGAACGTGCTGCCGCCCACAAGCCTTTGATCACCAACTCCAATAGCGCTGCTCGGCTAACGTGGTGCAAAGAACATCGGCAGTGGACCGCTGAACAGTGGAAACAGGTTCTCTGGAGCGACGAATCAAGGTTCCTCTTACACCGTTCGGATGGCAGGGTCTGGGTTTGGCGTCTGCCTGGAGAACGCCTCCTGTCGGAATGTATTGTGCCAAATGTGAAGTTCGGCGGCGGTGGAATTATGCTATGGGGGTGTTTCTCCTGGTATGGTAAGGGACCCTTGGTCGCAATTCCTGGTAGACTGAACGCCGAGACCTACTGCACCATTTTCGATGACCATGCGCTTCCTACGTTGTGGCAGTTTTACGGGGTGGACTTTCAGGATGACAATTCCACCTGTCATGTTGCGAGGTCCACCATGGCTTGGTATAGTGACAATGGGGTTAATCGAATGGACTAGCCTGCGCAGAGCCCGAACCTTAACGCTATCGAGCACCTCTAGGACGAGTTGGAGCGTCGACTTAAGGGGTGCCCCCACCGTCCGAAATCGGTGAAGGAACTGACTTGTGTATCCCAGCCGAGTGGAAGAAAATACCGCTAGCCGTCGTACAACGCCTGGTTGAGAGTATGCCCCGGAGGGTCGCAGCTGTAATCGCCGCTTGTGGAGGCTCCACCAACTATTGAAGGTGAATAAACTTCGTTTTCCTTTGCTATCACAGGTGTCCAATTACTTGTTGGTAGATAGTGTATTTTGTAGAATGGCATGCGTCTTAATACACTTTTTTGCAAAATAAACTATAATACTTGAACAAATATTAAAAAATAATTATAATTGGAGAAAATTTTGTAACATCAAAAGAAACGAAACTTCCTTTTTCATTATAGCCTAAAATTATTAACATTTGGCTCGGTAACATAAAATGTCTCCGGGGAAGCGGGCGAATGGTCGTTTCCGGGAGCATTAACTTATATTAGAAAAATGCTGTAATTTTCCTTCTATTTTTCGTTAACTTTAATTTTGTTCTGGTGGATTTCAAAAACTTCAATCCCCCTCCCTCAACCACACACCCGAAGGAAATTCTACATACGCTCTAGATATACTGTAGTAATAGATATAGTATTGTATAGTAATGTTTTTTCTTCAAACATTTCAAGAACAAACTTCCTTCAGCTAAACTGGGGAGGTGGTGGGGAGCGGTTGGTTCATGATGTGGGTGTTTGTTTCGGCAGGTTTGAAAATGTCATCTATTAAAACACATTTAACACACTTCTGATCCTGAATCGCGATCTCCTGACTATGAGGTATGATTAGTCTACTTATTATATTTTGTAGAATGGCATGTGTCTTAATACACTTTTTTGCAAAATAAACTATAATACTTGAACAAATATAAAAAAAATATTATAATTGGAGAAAATGTTGTAGCATCAATAGAAACAAACTTCTTTTTTCATTATAGCCTAAAACTATTAACATTTGGCTTGGTAACATAAAATATCTCCGGGGGAGGGAGGCGAAGTTCGACTATTGATCGTATCGACATTTTTTCTTTTGTTTGGATATTTATTGTTTCTACCGAGTTTTGTGGGAAGTTTGAATTTCCACTGCGTGATCACGACGAAACTTTGGACTCTGCTAACTGTGGGGTTTTCGAGGGAAAAACCCACTCTGAAATTGCTACTGCGTTTAAAAGAAACTCTAAGACGATCCAGAATGAGTTGCTAAATGGAATTTTTGAAGTTTGTCGAACTGAAATTGCTGCTGAGATCAGTCGTGCAAAATTCCTGCCTGTTATGTCAGATGACATTACAGATGTTTCTGAGAAAGTACAGGAGAAAGTAGCGTTACGCTATGAAAATGAAGGTACAGTACAAGAAAGCTTTGGGGAATTTTACAACCCCAATCCACAAGATTCAGAGAGTTTGTCAAAATATATTCTAGAACACTTGGTGTTGTTTTAAAATGTGACTTCGGAAAGCTAACAGCTGAAACCTATGACGCCGCCGCTGTGACTGGGAGGTAGGGGTGGGGGTGGGGGAGAACATGAGGTGCAAATCATTATTAAGGAAGTATGCGTGAATCCTTATTTTATTCACTGTCTTGCACATTAGCGAAATTTAATACTGGAAAAAGCAGCATCATGAAATCTAGAAGTGCTTGTTTTTAGCACTCTTTTCAGGAATGCCAACTTTCTTCTCACGATCATCACAACGTTCATCCATGCTTGACTGCATATCCAAAAGAATTCCACAAGTTTCCAATACTAGATGGAACACAGTTTGCCGCCCTCTGTGGCACAGTGTTCTAAGCGCTGTCTTATGATCATTCGTCCGTAAAGGAATCCGAGTTCGAATCCCGTGAGACATGGATGTTGTGTTTGTCTTACGACACTGGCTCTCTCCCTTCCCTGGAGCCAGTGATCCTAAATTAGGGACGAGCGACTGCTTATAGCCCATTGAGTTGCTCACGGTGGTCGTTAAACCTCCAATAAAAAAAGAAGAAAGAAAGAACACAGTTTATGAAAATATCGCTGAATTGAAAAAACGTTTTCAAGAGACTCTTGCGGATGTTAAATCATCTTCAGGACTCTTGTGCATGTTAAATGACAAGAATTTTCTATTTTAGCATTCTTTCTTCCACCGTGTCAGGCCACACGTTGACTTGTGGCATGATCAGCTTCAAAGCCTAAATGCTACATTGTTCATTCAGATGTAGTGGATTTGTATAATACAGGTTTTTCTATCAGGAATGACATCTCCTCAACTTCGGAAATATCAGAGAAATCCCTCTGAATTTAAGAAAGTAAAATAAAATAAAATGAAGATTTAAGCATTCCTGCGAAAGAAGTATATGACACAATTTGTTTTCATGCAAAGGAAAGATTCAAGTTCATTGGTCATTTTTTTGCAGCAAAATTGTTGGTGTCTCAACGGTTTCTTCTATAAAACTGAGAATTTCCTTCGAAAGAACTTGATGAAACTCTGTTAGCTCATTATGTGCTGAATAAAGAAAAACTACGGGCTGAACTGTCTGTCCTTTATGCGAGGAAAGAATATCATCTAGTATCCGGGGCTTTCAACCTCCATCAAATACTAAAAAGCAGTGGGCTCTTGTCTACTGAAAATTACACAACACCTATTACGGCATCAGCTTGAGAGGTGCTTTACCACCATGAAAAGAATAAAGACATTTCAACGGAGAACTATATCTGTAGAGCTCTTGTCATCATTAGCTGTATGTTGAGTGCAGCAAAAAATTCGAGCGAATCGTCAAAACTTCCATGACAAGGTGATTGATATATGTATTTGTTCGTCGCAAGGAGAAGAGAATGGACTTCTCTTATGAATAGTCCGAGAGTATGGTTTCTCGTTTTTCTCCTGTTGTAAATTTATTTTTATATTTATTTATTTATGATATTATGTGTTGTAAACTATTATGAGTTTTGTTATTATGAACAGCATTACCACTGCACAAACTCACGAGCCGCCACTGAAAGCAGTGTACTGAAATTCTTCTTTTGCAAGGGTCTCGTTTATAGACCGGTACACATTGAAAATGAAAATAAAGATTGTTTTTTTTTATTCTTTTTTTATCTGTTAGTACATCACGCAAATGCAATCATACATGGTATCCTACATCAGGCCTCCTGTTTTTTCTCTGTGTGTGCACGCCCAAGGGACGAACCAAATACGCACGTCGACTTTTTTTTTTTTTGATCGGAGGTTTAACGACCACCGTGAGCAACTCAATGGGCTATAAGCAGTCGCCCGTCCTTAATTTAGGGTCACTGGTTCCAGGGAAGGGAGAGAGCCAGTGCTGTAAGACAAACACAACATCCATGCCTCACCGCGATTCGAACCCGGACCCCTTACGGACGAATGACCAGAGGCCATCGCTTAGACCACTGCGCCACCGGGGCGCAGTGGCTCTGTACACTGCTTCTGACAACGGTTGGTTAATAATTAATTTATGACCTCATCGCAAGTGGATCAGAATTTTTTTGATTGGAGGTTTAACGACCACCGTGAGCAACTCAATGGGCTATAAGCAGTCGCCCGTCCCTAATTTAGGGTCACTGGTTCCAGGGAAGGGAGAGCCAGTGCCGTAAGACAAACACAACATCCATGCCTGACGGGATTCGAACCCGAACCCCTTACGGACGAATGATCAGAGGCCAGCGCCTTAGACCACTGCGCCACCGGGGCGGCCAATTCTTTTTGTGCAATAAGCTTTGCTTGCAGCATTTGCTATTCATCCCCATAGTCATTGCAGTGTATATACCATCATTTTTTAACAGTTTTGTATTATTTCCCAGTGAGACGCCCAACGCTGTACGTCTCCCTCTTATGTTTGTTATGATGAATAATAAAGCGATTTTGAAACCTTGCTTTATGGCTCGGTGCATTCTTTTTTTATTAGAGTTTTAACGACCACCGTGAGGAACTCAATGGGCTATAAGTAGTCGCCCGTCCCTAATTAAGGGTCACTGGTTCCAGGGAAGGGAAAGAGCCAGTGCCGTAAGACAAACACAACATCCATGCCTCACCGGGATTCGAACCCGGACCCCTTTCGGACGAATGATCCGAGGCCATCGCTTAGACCACTGCGCCACCGGGGCGGCCACGTCGACTTAGGCTCTGTACACTGCTTCTGACAACGGTTGGTTAATAATTAATTTATGACCTCATCGCAAGTGGATCAGAATGCTACCTCCCGTGTTTGTCTGTCCACGAAAATACTTTTTCTATCATTATTTTAGTTTCCCGTTTTGACTACTGCTGTGGTGAAGCCAGTGGGTAACGCGCATGTAGGCGGAAGTCCGAACGCTTATGTGCACGGCGAAAATTGTTTTGTTTTAATGATTATTTTAGTTTCGCGGTATAAGTATCACCGTCGCCGTATTGGGACTGTTGCATGTGGGTGGACATCCAAACGCCCAGATAGCCGCATTCGACGGCCAGCAGTAGCAGCACAACGCTCTACAGCGAACGACATTCGTCGAGGTGTATATGTAGTTACGGACATGCTCGTGCTGGCACGGACTGCGAATCACAGATTGGACGAGTCATGTTTACGCTCTCTCCAGCAGTTACGATTGCGCCGCCCCGGTGGCGCAGTGGTCTAAACGATGGCCTCTGATCATTAGTCCGAAAGGGTTCCAGGTTCGAATCCCGTGAGGCATGGATGCTATGTTTCTCTTTCGGCACTGGCTCTCTCCTTCCCTGGAACCAGTGACCCTAAATTAGGGACGGGCAACTGCTTATAGCCCATTGAATTGCTCATGGAGGTCGTTAAACCTCCAATAAAAAAATTACGATTGCTGCTACACACTGAGACACATCGTCGCGCAAGGTAATATTGGTTCCGTACCAGACATTTCTGGCGGGACGAAGGAAACCATGTCGTATTCAGCGACGAGTAACTTTCTTTTCTCTGCGCCGCCAATAGCCTATTGAGAGCCTAGAGACGACGTTGTCATTTGGGCCGATCTTGTTGCCGTCCATGAGTGACATTGGTCCCGTAATAGACATTTCTGATAGGACGAATGGAACCATGTCATCTTCAGCGACGAGCATCGCTTCTGTCTCTGCGCCGATGTTAGCCGATTGAGAGCCTGGAGACCACGTAATCACTGAGATGATCTCGCAGCCATCCGTGAGTGTCATACGTCTCCTTAGTCTGATGCCATGGTTTGGGAAGCTTTCAGTATCAACAGCCGTTCACCGCTCGTATGCAAATTCGGTACAATGACAGCACAGCACGACGACATGTCTATGAAGTGTTGATCCGCGTTTTGTTGCTGTATCTTCGTGGTGCCCCTGAAGAGCAGTTTTAACAAGATACCGCCCGCCGGCACACTGCCAAAATCAGAAGACGGCGTTCTCCCCAAGAGTGTCCGGACTTCTGCCCAATAGCAAACACGTGCAACGTTCTTGACAGATGACCTAGCACCTCTCACTACCTCGTCGCAACGACGATAAATTGTGAACACAAGTCAACAGCGCATGGCGAGTAATACCTCAGGACACAATTATGGGACTTTTCAATTCGATTCCATGAAATATTGCCGAATGTATAGCCCAACATGGAGGTCATACGACCTACTGCCAATGGCTAGAGGTCTAAGTGCTTGGCTCGACAAGCCCTGAGCCGAGCACATTTTTTCTTTTCCGTTTTTTTTTTCCAATTAATTGAAAAATTCCGAGCTTGTACTGGAAGGTTTACCATTTTGCTCGCGGAGAAAAAAATATATTTTTTTCTTCTCAGAAAACAAACACTGATTTGTCAAATAATCAGATGGCGAAGTTTAAGGACTGAAACGAAAACCCCATCCGCCATCGAATGCATTGATTACTTACAGCTGAAACCGACGAGCCTGGCTTTTAGATGCCAGCTTCAAATAGGACGTATTATTTTTTTAAAGATTAAAATTAAATTTCGTTTTCACGTTGGCTTTAGTGATTAAAACACTGTTTTTTTTTTTTTTTTTTTGCTTTTCCGAGAAATGTTTACATAAACAGAGTTTTCATTGTCACGAAACCAAAACTAAAAGAAGCTTCCAGCGTGATTCGCTGCTACAACGGAGGTGAGGAAGTTCGAAGTATTTGTTTACATGTTTGGAAATCGACGGCTTGAACCACTCTATGTGGCGGTCACCTGTCAAGAAGGTCATTTTTTCACAGAACCGTGGATGGGCTTGCTAGAGCGGGTTTTCTGTCTAGAAAGGCTATCCACGGTTTTTAGTTTCACTGTCTGAGGTTTCACCTTCAAGCGCCGAACCGGTGGCGCAGTAGTCTAAGCCATGGTTTACGACCATTCGTCCGAGAAGGGTCCGGGTTCGAATAACGGTGAGGCATGGATGTTGTGTTTGTTTTACGGCCATGGTTCTCTCGCCCTTCCCTGGAACCAGTGACCGTAAATTTGGGACGGGCGACTGCTTATAGCCCAGCAAGTTGGTCATGGTAGTCGTTAAACCTTCAATCAAAAAAAAAAAATGCAGCGAGAAAGCAAAATGTAAGCATACATCCTCTGGCGGAAAACATGAATTCTTTGAAACGGTCAATATCAAAGACGTTGGAAAAGATAGACTGGCAAACATAATGCTAGCGGTTCTGAAACGGTGGCCACGAACTGAACTTACAGCGCCATCTGTGAATGTGGAATGGAGGGAGTTGGAAAGCAAGAGTTTTTGATTCAATTCATAATACAGGGTGATTCATAAAGAAATATACACTGCTGGACAAATGGTAAGGACGGATCATAAACGGCTATATAGCGCATAAAAAAGTAAGTGTGGCTGGATGCCAAGTGAAATAAAATAATGTCAGAATGCCAGGACATTACAAGAAAGACAATTTATTGTGCTCTGAAATCCAGAAGGCTTTTGAACGTGTTCAAGGGACAAACAGACCATTTTGTGCAGAATACGTAAACGTGAAAAAAATGCAATTACCGTCCGCAGGCGTTCCGGCGTAATATGTCAATACGGGATATGGCCACCATGGAGGGCGATGCAAGATTCCACACGTCGTGTCATGCTTTGCACAACATTATCAAGCAGCTGTTGGGGTAATTTATCCCATTCCTCTGTCAGTGCACGGATGAGGGTGTCCTTGTTTATTGGAGGGCATTGGCGACCAGCAAGACTCCTCCCCAAAGTATCCCACACATTTTCAATGAGATTCAGATCTGGAGAACGTGCTGGCCATACTAGGCGTTGAATATCCTCGCTCTTCAGATACTCCTGGACAGCGACTGTTCGATGACATGTTGCGTTGTCGTCCATGAAAATAAATCTATCCCCGACAGCACCACGGAACATGCAAACATGAGGTAGCAGAACATCATTGATGTATCGTTGGCCAGTCATAGTCCCAGTTAGAAGCACATAGAGGGACGTACGGTCATTGATCATGATGCCAGCCCATACCATGACACTACATGTCGGATATCGATCCCTTTCCTGTATGTTTGCTGGACAATATGCAGTACCACTATCACGTCAGATCAGTTGTCGTCGACAATCAGACGATAGACTGTATCTACTCTCATCTGAGAAGAGGACAGCAGACCAGTCATTATCAGTCCAATTGCGATGTTGATGGCACCATTGCAAACGGGCGGTACGGTGACGTCTGGACAATGGGATGCACACAACAGGACGGCGGGCGTATAGTCCTCCTTCATGCAAACGTCCGGCGACAGTTTTTCGGGAGATCCGCTTGCCAGTAGCAGCCATAAACTGATTTGCTACCTCACTAGCTGTGCTGCGCCGGTGACTTTTTGTTGATAGCACTATGTACCGATCTTCTGCAGGTGTCGTACTGCGAACACGACCTCCCCCGTGACGTTTGCTACATTCTCCATTTGTTTGAAATGATTTCCAAAGCCTTGAAACAACACTGTGGCTGACGTCGAACTCCCTGGCAACATCTGTTATTTTTCGCCCTTCTTCAATCTTGCCAATAATACGGCCACGCGTAAAATCATCTAGGTGATGTCGGGAAGACATACTGAAAATTGCAAGTTCGTCAATTGATTCTTTCCCTTTCAACTTTGCGTTTGAACAACAATGGTCAATACGCGTCAAATCCTTTATATCTCTTATCAGCGCTATGACGTCATGAACAAGTTCGGCAATCCAAAATTTGCATAGGCACAACACGTCTTACTGTATCCCGCACTTATGCTAATTTCCACATTTACCTGCCTTCCATTTTATGGTTGCTATCGTTGCTATTGTCATCCGTCCTTAGCAATTGCCCGGCAGTGTATGATGTAAAACAGTAACAGTTGAAGACACCGACCACAAGTGCAAACCGTTAGATAAATATAATCATAAAGTTTGTGTCCCGCTACTGAGGGAAGTGATGTAGGCGATAAGCCGCGTGTGACGTGACTAGTCAGTCAAAATGGCAGCGTCTGCAGTGGAGAAGGCGTTTTGTGTTCTTGAAATGAACAAAACGGAATCTGTTGTGCAACGACATTTTCGATTACGATTCGGAAAAGAACCTCCAACCAGAAAATCTATCTACGATTGGCATAAAAAATTTGAAACTACGAGCTGTTTATGCAAAATTAAAAGTCCTGGACCACTGCGCGTATCGGAAGAAGTCGTTGATAGTGTTTGCACCGCCATTCAACGAAACCTGGGAAAATTAACGCGGAGGATGAGTCGTGAAGTGCAGGTTTCACAGCTTACTATCTGGAGAATTTTGAGAAAGAAGCTGAAAATGATTCCATACAAAGTACAGATGTTGCAAAATCTCACTGACAAAACAAAGCGCTTTGAATTTTGTGCCGAAACGCAGCACCGTTTTGAAAATGACGATTTTGCCGATCACTTAGTTTTCACAGATGAAGCTACATTTCACGTGAGTGGTCAGGTAAACAAGCACATATAACGAAGTGAATGTCTCCGTCATTTTTGGTCTACGCCGGGATTCGAACCCGGATCCCCTCATTCCGGAATAAGTCACTCTACCAATTGAGCTACGCGGACATTTTATTCTGATTCCTATCTGCCTTTATGTCGTGTGCGTCCTTCGGGCAGGTACGTCACATCTCCTGGTACGTTACATCACCTCCCTTATTATTATTATTTTTTTTTTTTCGAAGTGCTGGAGAAGGGATTCTCTTATTTTTCCTATCTCGCGGTGTGGAAATAACATCACACCAATTCAAGATTTTGAACTGTCGGGTCATCCGTATAGTTCGGGCGCCATTATAACGAAGTGAATTTCTCCGTCATTTCTGTCCATTCCAGGATTCGAACCCGGATCCCCTCATTCCGGAATAAGTCACTCTACCAATTGAGCTACGCAGACGTTTTATTCTGATTCCTATCTGCCTTTATGTCGTGTGCGTCCTTCGGGCAGGTACGTCACATCTCCTGGTACGTTACATCATCTCCCCCTTATTTTTTTTTTTTTTTTTTTTTTTTTTTTTTCGAAGTGCTGGAGAAGGGATTCTCTTATTTTTCCTATCTCGCGGTGTGGAAATAACATCACACCAATTCAAGATTTTGAACGGTCGGGTCATCCGTATAGTTCGGGCGCCTTTATAACGAAGTGAATTTCTCCGTCGTTTCTGTCCACGCCAGGATTCGAACCCGGATCCCCTCATTCCGGAATAAGTCACTCTACCAATTCAGCTACGCGGACGTTTTATTCTGATTCCTATCTGCCTTTATGTCGTGTGCGTCCTTCGGGCAGGTACGTCACATCTCCTGATACGTTACACACAATGTTCGCTTTTGGGAAACGGAGAATCCCAGATTTACAGTGCAACAGGCGCGAGATTCCCCTAAGGTAAATGTGTTCTGTGCTGTGTCCAAAAAGAAAGTGTACGGCCCCTTCTTTTTTCACGAGAAAACTGTCACGGGAGGCTCTAGTCTTTGGTTGATGCCACAGTTGCAGGACGACAGTGACAACTTTATTCTCCAATTGGATGGTGCACCACCGCACTGGTTAGGCAACGTGCGAGATTATCTCGATGAACATGTTCCTCACCGATGGATTGGACGAGTCGCGGACTACAACATGCCACTGACCCAATGGCCACCCAGAAGTCCTGACTTAACACCTTGTGGCTTTTTCCAGGGGGGTTAAAGGATAAGGTATTTGCCCCTCCCCTACCTGTTGATATAGCGCAGCTGAAACAGGTTATCACAGCCACAACCACTGCACTTGAATCAAATATCTTATCTCGCGTTTGGGCGGAAATGGATTACCGGCTCGATGTGTGTCGTGTGACTAAGGGTGCACACATAGAACATCTATGACTGTCTCTAAAAAAAACTTGAAACATTCCCCTACAATTCTGTTACAGGTAACATAAAATATCTTACATTGTTCTTGTTTTATAGTGCGTTGAAACTGCATGCTTCTTTATGAATCACCCTGTATATTGTAGAAATTACATAGAAAGAATGTTCGCGTACGACCCGAGAATTTTCTAGATCAAGTTGTACCTAGCAAGTGGTCATATTCGAGAAAAAATAAACAAGACTAATAAGCAGGAAAATACGAGGCTATATCGCGGCCGGACAAATACACAGAGCAGAGAAATAAAAAAGAAAGAAAGAAAACTATTAAACAGAAAAAATTCGTGTCACATACTCTTAAATCTTAAAGATACAGGAGTTGGACAGAATAACGTGAACACCATACTCAGAGATGTGACTTTTAATGCAGTTGCGTATGTCGCAATACGCAAAGGTATCCACCACGTTTTGGTTGTAATAGCTTTGTTCAGAACCTAGGTCCTGTTTAAGTGCATTTAAAGTGTCTTCTTGCAACATTTCTTTCAGGGTTGGGACGAAATGAGCAACCCAATTGACTTTGAAAGACGGCTAATTGTTAGTAGCAGGCTGGTTGGTGCCTCCGTGACAACAGTCGTCAGGGTAGTAGGAGTATCGAGAGCTACTGCGCTTAGCGTCATGACAGCATACCGTCCGTGGCAAAACCTCGTCTGCGAAACACAAGAACGGTCGGAAAACGACCAGAGGCAGGAGAGCATTAAAGAGGATTGTTTCCTGTAAAACGAAGACCACTGCACCGAAAATGAGTGCGGAGCTCAATCTGCATCTCCATATCCCCAGTGTAAACGAAAACATTACGCAGGGAACTCCATAAACAAGATATTCATGGCAGAGCTGCTATTGAAAAACCTATGGTGACCCGGGTGAATGCACAATGGCGACGGCAGTGGTTCCAGTAGCATACAACGCCGACTTCCGATGCATGGAAGCGTGTAATGTGGTCGGATGAATCCACCTTCACACTATTCCCCACTGCAGGACGTGTTTACGTGTGATGAACACCGTCAGAAGGGCACAACCCAGACTGTCTACTCCCAACAGTGCAGCATGGTGGTAGTTCTGTCGTTCTGTGGACGGTCATATCGTGGTTTTGAGCAGGTCCCCTGATCACCTTGAAAGGACGGATGACTGGCAGAGCACCTGAAACCATTTTGGCCGACCAAGTCCATCCAATGGCTCAGGCATTGTTTCCTACAGGGGATGCTGTCTATCAAGATGATAATGCCCCAATCCACAGAGCTAGGAATGTCCAATCATGGTTTGAGGAACATGAGGACGAACTTTCATACCTTCCTTGGCCTTCCGAATCACCAGACACTCATCCATCACCTATGGTGTGTGTTGAAAGCAGAGTTAGACTCCATTATCCTCCTCCTGCATCTCTCAAGGACCCGGAGCAGTTTCTGCATGAAGAATGGTGTAACATCTCACTAACCACCACCCAGGATTTGTATGCGTCCATTCCAAGGAGGACTCAGGTGGTTTTGAATGCCAAAGGTGGTCTCACACTCTATTAGGTACACAAAACCTTCTTTTCCTAGGTGTACACACTATTCTGTCCAACCCCTGTATACCAAAATCTTAAATTGACTCTAAGGATTTTAAATGTATAATAGAGAGCAGTGCAGAGATGTAGATGCCTATAGGCTTTAAGGATTTTAAATGTACAATAGAGAGCAGTGCAGAGATGTAGATGCCCATAGACTCTAAGGATTTTAAATGTATAATAGAGAGCAGTGCAGAGATGTAGATGCCCATAGACTCTAAGTATTTTAAATGTATAATAGAGAGCAGTGCAGAGATGTAGATGCCCATAGACTCTGAGGATTTTAAATGTACAATAGAAAGCAGTGCAGAAATGTAGATGCCCATAGACTCTAAGGATTTTAAATGTATAATAGAGAGCAGTGCAGAGATGTAGATGCCCATAGGCTTTAAGGATTTTAAATGTATAATAGAGAGCAGTGCAGAGATGTAGATGCCCATAGACTTTAAGGATTTTAAATGTATAATAGAGAGCAGTGCAGAGATGTAGATGCCCATAGACTCTAAGGATTTTAAATGTATAATAGAGAGCAGTGCAGAGATGTAGATGCCCATAGACTCTAAGGATTTTAAATGTATAATAGAGAGCAGTGCAGAGATGTAGATGCCCATAGACTTTAAGGATTTTAAATGTATAATAGAGAGCAGTGCAGAGATGGAGATGTGGATGCCCATAGACTCTAAGAATATTAAATATATAATAGAGAGCAGTGCAGAGATGTAGATGCCCATAGACAAACGGACAGATGAACATAGGGATATTACAAGCAAGTACAGTTTTTACGAAAGATGTGCAAAAAGGGGTATCAAATAATGAAAACAATTGCGAGTTACAGCGGGTGAGTCGGAAGTTTTGCAATATTTACGTAAATGCATGTGTTGCAGCGGGTATGTCACGTGTTCAATCCAGTTCAAGTCATGCACTGCAGTCAGTCGGAAGGGATATAAAGTGGTACTCGTTGCTGTGAACAGCATTGCATGTCATCGTTATGTCTGTGGTTGGAACGCCTAAAGAATGAACAGCCACAACCGGCTAATTAGGGTGCTTTTGCGTTACGAGTTTGAACTCAGCCATAACGCTGCTCAAGCAAGAAACATTTGTTATGAGAAAGGGGAAGGTTCCGTGGACTACAGCACCGTAACCAGATGGTTCAAGAAATTTGACTGAAGTGACAGAAACCTCTACGATCAGCCAAAAACAGGTAGGCTGCGAACCCGTGTATTCGGAGGTCGTGCGCCAGGCCGTTGAGGCAAATCCGACAGCGAGCACTGGGAGATTATCAGGTGAGCTGAGCATATCATAAACCACCGTGGTTCGTCACCTTTCAGGACCTCGGCAAGGTATACAGGAGCTGCCGCATTGTCCCTCACGAACAGCTGAAGCAAACCACCGAGTGGAAGTGTGCACGAAACTCCTAGAAAACCCGCGGGATGTACATTTAATCAAGAAAATTGTTACGTGCGATGAAAAGTTGGTCTATATCCGCAATCCTAACCCACAACGGCAGTGGTTGAGCCCAAGCCAGCTTACTGAACCTGTTGCCAAATGTGAGCACTTCGAGCACAAGGTGATACTCTGCGTCTGGTGGAATTTCAAGGGGATAATCCATTAAGAATTTGTTCTAGACTGTCGGACCATCAACGCCAACCTCTACTCTGAACAGCTGGAGCGGATGTATGCCCTTTTGGAGGAGAAGTAACCGGTACTAGTGAACAGAAAGTGCGCTCGCCTCCAGCAGGAAAACGCTCGGCCGCATACCGCGCGAACGACCAGGGCAAAACTCCAGGAACTTGAAGGCATCGAACTGATGCCACAGCCAGCATATAGTCCTGACCTTGCCCCGTCGGATTATTACATGTTCCGGTCCATGGCCCACTTCCTTCGCGTGCGGTACTTCAACAACCAGGAGGAAGTGACAGCTGGGGTGAAGGAGTTCTTCGCTTCGAAGGACAATAACTGGTACCGCCGCGGAATTGAAGAACTGGCAGACAAATGACTAAAGACAGTGCACACACGATGGTCTATACTTTGAATGCTAGTCAGCTTTCGTCGTAAAGGTACGCATGAAGACATAAAATGATTCAAATATTGCGAAACTTTCGTCTCACCGTCTGTAGTAAGGGGTGGCATCTATTTATGCAGTTTCGCTATATTCCCTTAGTGGAATTCGAGAAGAAGAGCGCATGGGTCAAGACGTCTCTCAAGGAAAGGTTAAAATGAGAAAAATAGTGCAGTGTGAGTCAATTCATGGTTATCAGAATTTCATGCCCAAGTGGAAAATTCCGGCAAGTGAAGATACTGATCAGGACAATTTAATGCCTTTTACTTGCTACCTTTCCACCTTTAATCTATATATTAATTCTATAAGGTTTTTTACTGTGAGTCCTATTTTGAGAGAACGGCTGAACGTAAAGATATGGTTGAGGTATCAAAATAAAGGTCTTACCATGTAAATGTGCCAGCCGAAGAGAAAAATGAGATTGGGGCAACGGTTCGGGCGTTGTGGGGCCGCAAAGTTCCCATGTAAAGTCTATGAGAGGAGCGTGTGGTTGACATTCGATTTCCTGCGGTTGACTCAAGCGCTGTTGAAGGCGAAAGCATGGAGGGACTGAGATAGTCCAAAGACCGAAGTCTTCTCTTTTCTGAGCGAACCGTTGCGCAAAGCAACGCTAGCATGAATTCGTATCAAAGTTCTTCTCATCGGAACAGCGAACTCTCTCGAAGACCTGATTGCGTTATGCCGTTGGACTGCGTGATGTATATATCCAATTTAATATATTAATTTGATCTAGTTTATTCACGTAGGTAAGCCATTTCCCATTATGTAAAAATGTTAATAAACATTCCGTTGACTATTGTTAGTGAAAATATTTCGAATGTACATATTGAGTTGAGCCATCTATATCTCTTCATTCTATAAGGTTTTCTACTGTGAGACCTATTTTGAGAGAACAGCTTAACGTAAAGATATGGTTGAGGTATCAAAATAAAGATTTTACCATGTAGGTGTGCTAGTCGAAGAGAAAAATGAGATTGGGGCAACGGTTCGGGTGTTGTAGGGCGACAAAGTTCCCATGTAAAGTCTATGGAAGAAGCGTGCGGTTGACATTCGGAACGCCTGCGGTTGACTCACGCGCTGTTAAAGGTGAAAGCTAGGCCAAAGTCCGAAGTCTTCATCGGAACAGCGAACACTCTCGAAGACCTGATTGCGTTATGCCGTTGAACTGTGTGATGTATGTATACAATTTAATATTCATTCGATCCAGTTTATTCACGTAGGTAAGACGTTACCCATTATGTAAAGATGTAAATAAACGCAAGACGAAACCCGTCGGAATCGACGGTTAGTTCTTTTGCTGTTGTTTTTTTGAAAAGAATAAACTCATATGAAACAACAAATGTAAACTTTATTTGATTGACAAATTCATTCAACCACTTCAGTAAAGACAGTCCAGGTTCGTGACTTTTTTTTTTTTTTCTGTGAGACCTATTTTGAGAAAAAAGCTGAACGTAAAAATATGGTTCAGGCATCAAAATAAAGTTCTTGCCATGTATTTAGATGTGCCAGTTGAAGAGAAAACTGAGATTGGGGCAATGGTTCGGGCGTGGCGGGGCTGCGAAATTCCCATGTAAAGTCTATGGGACAAGCGTGCGGCCCTTATCTACGTCAGGCGCTCAGTTCAGTGTCAGACTTGGTGTGTGCATGGTGTTCTATGATCAGTCCTAAAGTAAGTAAATACTTTATTTGCATACTTACCCTTAACAGAGTGTTTCTCCCGCAGAAAAAAGAAAAAAAAAAAAAGAAGGAAACGTCCGAAGTTCGAAGTCTCTTACTGAAAGGCGTGAGCGATCGCAACTATATGTCTCAGTCGAGAGAGAATGAAGAGTAATTGCAATGCGAATCTCATTCCAACAACATTTACAAAACACAGTTGTGACTGAAGATGAGAGTGAAAGAGTGCGCTATCCAGTTGAATTTTTGCATACGATTGAGATGAGTGGACTTCTGCCTCGCATTTTACGACTGAAAAGGGGTGCAGTCGTGATGCTCATCGTGAACCTGGCCTCCCCGACGGCGCAGTGGTCCAAGCGATGACTTATGATGATTCGTTCGTGAAGAGTCCGGGTTCGAATCCCGGTGAGACATGGATGTTGTGTTTGTCCCACGGCATTGGCTCTATCCCTTCCCTAGAACCAGTGACCCTAAATTAGGGAAGGACGACTGCTTATAGCCCATTGAGGTGCTCACGGTGGCTGTTAAACCTTCAGTCAAAAAAAAAAAAAATCACGAACCTGGGCTTTGTCTTTATTGAAGTGATTGAATGAATTTGTCAATCAAATAAAGTTTACATTTGTTGTTTCATATGAGTTTATTCTTTTTCAAAAAAAAAAAAAAAAAAAAATTACCGTCTATTCCGACGGGTTTCGTCTAGTAACTTGGTTTATTATTCTAAGGTTTTAGGAGTTTCCCGCTTGTTTAGTTAGTCTCCGCCTGACACCAACCAACCGTGTTCTTCCTTTTAGTTTTTTGTTTCTTTCTTTTCTGAAAGACTTTTTACTGCTCCATTTCATCATCAGAGAGTTTCTGAAAGAAGATATCTTGGTCTTTTAATTGTTCTGTTTTTTGGAGAGGTCACAACAGATTGCTTGAATTAACTTTTCATTTGGATGTTTGCCCAGCTTTCATAAAATTTATAAGTTAATTCAAGCATTCTCTGAAATACTGACATGGGGTTGTACAGGGTGTCCCACTCGCTACCGAACCCGGCATTTCTTTAATAACACTGGACAACAACTTTTGATGAAGTTCATGCTTCCGAGATAAAAATAGCCATTTCTTAATGAATTCGATGTGCTGAAACAGAATATGACCATAAAGAAGTTGAATTGGCTACGGTTTCTTTGTAATATGCAGGTACACTGGTTGAACATTGTCAGGAACACGTGCATGCTATTTCAATGGGAGAGAAGCATATAATTTGCCTGCAACTCTCGATGCGCTTCCCTTATAAATATTTGTTTATACTGCTAATTAAAAAGCTTCACACACTTAACAAAATGAAAAATTCTTATCAAAATATGTGTTTCTAACAAATTTTCCATATGTATATGAGGAAATTTATTATTCTAAATCAGTTTTTAGGACATTTTGATTTCAGTCTGCCAACCTTTGTACCAAATCTCTCCCATTGAAATAGCATGCAAGTATTCCTTAACCAGTGTTTAAGTACGTCTTCATAAATATATATATATATTGCATGCGTTACATTACACTTCTTTTGAAGTAAATACAATCCGAAACAGTAAGTGTAATTTTTATAGCACAATTAAAAATAGGTAGTGTAATCCTTTTTTTTTTTTTTTTTTACATTTGTATTAAATGTAGTTTTGAGATATGTACATGAGCTTTTCATGCCTCTGGATAGAAATCAGTTATCAGTTCATGACGTTTTACTTCTCCTTGCTTTTCGGTTGTATTCCACCAGAGGGGCATCTCTGAAGAGTGTCCAAACGTAGTCTGCGAGCATCAAAGTGGACCACTTTCCCTGGTATCGTTGCTCCATTACGGCCATATCTTGATGAAATCGTTCACCATGCTCATCACTACATTTGCCACAGCTATCCGGGAAGAAATCCAGGTGAGAATCTATGAAGTGGAGCTTTAAAGACATATTACAGCCAAATTTTTGATACAGAGCAAGAAGGTCGGTAATGAGATCTTCGTAATTTTCAGCCCTGGTATTCCCCAGGAAGTTTTTTGATACTTGACAAAAGGCATCCCACACTTCTCTTTCATCACACTGAAGCATGTCCTCAAACTACGAATCTTGAAAGAAAGAGCTATCTGATCTGCGAACCCACAAAAATTCCCTCTTTTATTTTTGCTTTGCTCAGTCGAGGAAATTGGTCATGCAAGTACCTGAACGCTGGTTTAGTTTTGTCTATGGCTTTAACTAATTGCTTTACAAGACCGAGTTTTATGTGCAGAGGGGGTAGTTTGATTTTCTGAGGATCTGATCTGTCAGTGGTGGGTTCTGAACATTCATTTGTCCAGGTGTCAAAGACGTCCTAGGAGGCCAGTCTCTATCGGTGTAGTGCAGACATGTAGCTCGGCTATCCCAGTAACAAAGAAAACAGCAGTACTTTGTGTATCCCTGCTGAAGGCCCATCAACAGAGACACTACCTTCAGGTCAGCATAGATAAGCCAACCATAATTTTTGTAATTAAGTCTGTCCAACAGCTGTTTAAGGTTGTTGTAGGTCTCTTTCATGTACACCGCATGTGCAATTGGAATGGAAGGTAGCTGATTCCCGTTATGCAGTAAAACCATCTTAAGACTCAACTTGGAGGAGTCTATAAATAGACGCCATTCTTGCGTAACATGTTGTATTCCTAGTCCTTGCATTAGGCCGTCAATATTGCAACAGAACACAAAGCTTTCACTTTTTTGGAAGAATTGTTCGAATTGTCGGTGACGAATACGAAACGAACTCACTCAAACATTTTGTTCTAGAAGATTCCATTGACGAAGCCTTGACGCTAATAGCTCAGCTTTAACTTTGGTTAAATTCAAATCGCGGAAAAGGTCGTTCAGTTCCTCTGATGTAATTTTATTTGGCATAGATTCAGAAGATGCATATTCGTCATTAATCCGTGACGTTGACGGTTTCGGATTACACAAATCGTCTTCCTGGACCAAATCAAAATCGATAACAAAATTTGTCGGAGGCTTGGGAATGGGGAGTTCTTCAGAATGAGGTATGCAGGTCGTACAGCAGAAGGTATATTTGGATATTCTACTGTCCATTTCTTCTTCTTTGTGATACCTTCAGCCACTGGTGGCACCATACAGAAATAACAGTCATTTATGTCATTTGTGGGCTCCCTTCAAATCATGGGAACAGCAAAACCCATCGTTTTTCCTTTGCCATTAAGCCACTGTGACAGATTCGTTGCACACGTACGGCAACATACATGTGGAGCCCAGTCCTTATCCTCGTCGCCTATCCTGCAGCCGAAATACAAATGAGAAGCCTTTTTAACAACCGGAGGAGTGATGGACTTTTTCTGTGCAGCAAATGTCACTTTACCACATATATAGCAAAAGTTATCCGCCTTATTCACACATGCACGCGGCATACCTACGTAATGTCACAATACAAGGATCACTTTAACAGGCTGCTATCACGAGAGTAAACTCACCAATGAAGGGAAAGAAACAAATGAACTGGGCTGTTAAAACCAAGGAGGTTATATTACTGGAGACACCACTCCTGTCCACGCAGCATTGGCCGCCACAAGTCACCGTTCGTGCTGCAAATGACGTCATGAGCAAGCACGACGCAGCAGGAGTAAAGAAGCTGCTTTGAAACCAATGGAACAAAAGCTTCTAAGCGTATAAACAGATAAAATGAGTAATTCAATAATCTTTAACAATGATACACAAGCTTACTGTTTCATCAACGGTATAATTTAGTTAATTTTTGCGTGCTTGTGACGTCACACCACAGATTAGCTGTGACCTATGGCGACAGAGCCAGTGGTGTCTCCAGTAATATAACCTTGGTTAAAACTAAAAGGATTACATTACATCAGGTAATACTACACCGGATGTCGCGGGAACTCCTGACTTCTCCCCCAATGATGCAATACTTCCTGATCTGACGGTGCCTAAGAGTACGGAAAACGCCGTACGAACCTGATGTTCTTACTATTTCAGTACCATTTTAATATACATTTACTAACATTTATTATATTTATCATAAATTTATTAATATGTAACATAAAAAAATATTACTCATTATACCTACTTTTTTACTAAAAATCACAACTTTTTAACGTTCCATTAGCTGTATTTCCGAAACAAGAGCCAATGAAAGTTTTTCATGGCGATATTCGTGTTCAGTGGGTTAATTTCATACAGAATTGCACACTTTCCCGTCAGAAGCAATTTCATTGTTGTCCAGTGTAATATTAACACCAATGAAGATATTGCAACGGAATTTAAAGTTGAATTACTTCATTTCGTGCGAAATGTGATGACATCACAACATGTGCTGGAAGTGGCCAACATTTGCGTCCAGACAGCATTGAACCCGGCGCACCAAATTGTGGAAAGTCCTTGCCAGTACGTCCGCCGTCACGGCCTGAATTTCTTCGGTGATGTTTGGTTTCAAAGCATCTATGGTTCTCGGTTTCTTCTGGTAAACTCTCCCTTTTAGATATCCCCATAAAAAGTAATCAGGAGGCGTCAGATCGGTCGAGCGCGGTGGCTATAGACCCTTCAAAATCACGCGGTCGCTGAAAAAGGACTGAATTTCGACCATACTGGTGTGTGATGTGTGCGATGTCGCTCCATCATGCTGGTAATATCCAATGGAAAGTTCTTCGTCATCCATCCAGTTGATTTTTAAAATGTTGAAGATTTCCATATATGCAGCTGTTGTGATGGTTGTATTGAAGAAGATGGGACCAATTATGCGGCGCTGGGTTATCCCACACCAATTTTCTGTGAATAAAGAGGTTCTTCATGTATATAGTGTTGGGATTTTCACAGGCCTAAATACGGGACTTTTGAGAATTGAAGTATCCGGACAGGTGAAAACACGCCTCGTCAGAGAACCACGTGCAGTTCAGAATGCCCGGGTTTTCCTGAAGAAATATCTGAGAACATCGACAGTATGTCACTCGTTTCACATGGTCTGGCTCTTTCAGTTCGTGGACCACGGAGATACGGTACGCATGAAGCTTCACTTTTTTCACGGCACCATGACAAGTGCTTTTGGACAACCTTGTTTCCTGTGACAGTCGGCGAAGTGACTTCCTGGAAGGTGCAAGTAGTCGGCCCTTTACATTCTTTATTTTAATTCTGCATTTTTTTGGTTGAAGGTTTAACGACCACCGTGAGCAACTCAATGGGCATAAGCAGTCGCCCGTCCCTAATTTAGAGCCACTGGTTCCAGGGAAGGGAGAGAGCCAATGCCGTAAGACAAACACAACATCCATGCCTCACCGGGATTCGAACCCGGACCCCTTTCGGACGAATGATCAGAGGCCATCGCTTAGACCACTGCGCTTCTGCATTTAGTGTAGTAGTTCTCAAGTTCCTTGAGGTATCTTTCCATATACTCAGAACTTTTGTTTCTGTTTAATGATTTGGCAATTAGTGCAATATCATTAGCATATAATGCCAGATCAATTATAACGAAGTAAATTTCTCCGTCATTTTTATCCACGCCAGGATTCGAACCCGGGTCCCCTCATTCCGGAATAAGTTGCTCTACCAATTGAGCTACGCGGACGTTTTATTCTGATTCCTATCTGCCTTTATGTCGTGTGCGTCCTTCTGGCAGGTACGTCACATCTCCTAGTACGTTACATCATCTCCCCCTTCATTTTTTTTTCAAGGTGCTGGAGAAGGGATTCTCTTATTTTTCCAATCTCGCGGTGTGGAAATAACATCACACCATTGCGAGATTTTGAACGGTCGGGTCATCCTGATAGTTCGGGCGCCATTATAACGAAGTAAATTTCTCCGTCATTTCTGGTCTACGCCGGGATTCGAACCCGGATCCCCTCATTCCGGAATAAGTCATTCTACCAATTGAGCTACGCGGACGTGCATTCTGATTCCTATCTGCCTTTATGTCGTGTGCGTCCTGCTGGCAGGTACGTCACACAATATTTTTTCATTCTAGGCATATCATAGAGATATATAAGGAAAAGTAAAGCTCCTAAGTATGTTTTTTGAAGAACTCCCACTTGATAATTATTTGATACTGACTCATTTACTAGACGTAATCCCACTGTCAAAAATACGAGCAAGCCTCTTTGTGGTCCAGTTTTCGTTGGAAGTTTCAGAAACTAATGTGATGAACTTAAACGTATTTCCACGTGGAATGTGGTATATTTTCCTACATTTTCAATGCTTGTTCTTTTTTTTTCTTTTTTTTTTTTTTTGGAATGAAGTCAAAGGGCCAAAATGTCAACTGAGGAAGCTATTTACTCACTTCAAACAATGAGAGCTACGCTAACTGTTTTACATTTTGGACGTTTAAAAGACTTGTTTAAAATAAAATGCAAAGATAAAAAAGGAATGCAAGAAAATATTTTTTCTAATTATTTTATTCTTTCAAAAAGCAACATTAAACGCACATAGTTTGCATTTAGCCTTAAACATGTTCTTTTGGCTTTTGTACACATTTAATTTACAGATACATATATACAGAAGTCATGTTTACAATAAATTACAAAGTCCGCAGAATACTGCCCATTTCTTTTCTTTGAATACATATCCAGTTTCAGAAGATTATCACTTCAGCAATATTTCGCTGACAAAAATACGAACATAGTAACATATAACGATAATTGCAGTAACTTTTGAAACTGCGCAGAATAAACAATGTTCTACTATGCTTTTCTGCAAAAGTGCAATAGGTAAATTTAGGGGCGTACACGGAATTTTTTTCCAGGTGGGGGGGGGGGGGGGTCATGAAAAATGGAAGTTTTTGAAATCCACCAGGACAAAAGTTATTAAAAAAAGGTCTTTTTTTCTAACGTGAATCGCATTTTATCCAAAATATAAAGAACACTTTCGGGAAAGAAAGGTACCCTGACCCCCTTCCGTCTGAATACGCCCTTATGTTTACCGCCCTTATGTAAATTAATGTTATTACAAATAATCGTGGCAATTACCCTCCGTGGACGAAAAGAAGCTGATCCTCGATCATAGACGACTAGAAATAGCCTACATTTTCACTGTTACTATGCTAAACAGAATAACTTGATGTTTTAGAAAAGCTTAGCTGATCCTTTAGTGAGCGGTAATATTACATTTTTCCTACGAAAAGCTATCCTAACATTCACAAGCTATTCGTATAAAAGTACTCGAATACAAAAAAAAATTCGGATGTATTACCTGAGTGAGAAAATTATGGGAATTTGGAGATAACCAGGATTAACGCCACTCGAAATTTCGATTTCATTGATAGCAGTTTGAACAAAAACAGTTGCTCAAACAGCTATCGAATTCAGCTCATTTAAGGAAGAACGTAGATCTTGTAAAAGTTTAGAAATAAGATTTATCTAATAAGTACGTCAGAAAAACTTTAGGTTCAAGTAATGTTTTGTTTCACACGAATTACACATCTGGCGAAAATGAGAGAACTGAAAGCGTTTACCAAAAATATATTTCGAAATAAATGTTCCTTCAAAAGTTTGTAATGAAGAATAGAAGAATGTGTACAAATTCTGATTTGTTGATACTTGATGCCAGGAATAAATGCACGTCAGTAGTTCTCCGGAAACTTGAACACATTTTCCTTACATCCCACTGGAGGTTCAAGATATCTTTTCCTCTTTTAAACGTGTTTGTTACTCAATATTTCAAACTACTCCTGTGGGTCTTGTCTCAAAGAGTTCTTCAATAACAGATCCTTCAGCTAAAGTGGTTAGATCTCCTAAGTCGCGATCGTTTTTGGCAATTTTTCGTAGAACTCGTCGCAGAACTTTTCCAGACCTTGTCTTCGGCAGGGCAGGAGCAAAGTGTATGTACTCAGGAGTCGAGAAAGTGCCAATCTTGGATCGAACTGTGAAGAAACAGCAAAAGTTAAAACTCTGCGAAACGCATATAGTAATTTTTTCAAAACAATACATGACATTACGTCAGATTTCATTTTAATGACTAGAAATCTAAAACAGGTTGGCCGCCCCGGTGGTGCAGTGGTCTAAGCGATGGCCTCTGATCATTCGTCAGAAAGGGGTCCGGTTTCGAATCCCGGTGAGGCATGGGTGTTGTGTTTGTCTTACGGCAATGGTTCTCTCCCTTCCCTGGAACCAGTGACCCTAAATTAGGGACGGGCGACCGCTTATAGTCCATTGAACTGCTCACGGTGGTCGTTCAACCTCAAACAAACAAATAAACAACAACAACAACAACAAAACAGGTGCTTTAACTGGTTGGAACAAATTAACTCGCGGTTAGCAAAATGTAATGAATCAGCTTGTACGAATATATTCGCAATCTAAGAAATGGCCCGAACGGAGCTGGAACGTGTGAACCTGCGAATCACAAAGCTTTGCTTTCCTCTTGGCTTTGTTATTCGAAGCGGTCATTTGGAGGAGGGGGAACATTGACACGAATTATTTCTGACTGATTAAGCGTTAAAGAAACTATAACAATGGCGACGATCCTAAAGAAAGAGAGAGAAGATGTTTGAGTCAATTGGTGCTATCAATTAACATGATCCGTATCAGAGGGACTACCAATTCTCCATCATGCCATTGGGTCAGGGAGCAGCGAATAGAGTACGGGAAAGGAGCACTTATCACTCGTAACAGGATTAAACCTAAGAAAAGCCAGACAAGATGTCTGAGTCAATTGTTCTTACCCATGAGCCCAGTCAGGAGAACTAGCCTTTCCCCATCATGCCATTAAGTCGTGGAGTAGAGAATAGAGGACTGGAAAGGAGCACTTATCACTCGTAACAGGATTAAACCTAAGAAAAGCCAGACAAGATGTCTGAGTCAATTGTTCTTACCCATGAGCCCAGTCAGGAGAACTAGCCTTTCCCCATCATGCCATTAAGTCGTGGAGTAGAGAATAGAGGACTGGAAAGGAGCACTTATCACTCGTAACAGGATTAAACCTAAGAAAAGCCAGACAAGATGTCTGAGTCAATTGTTCTTACCCATGAGCATGATGCCCCAATCAGGGGACTAGCCCTTCCCCCATCATGCCATTAAGTCATGGAGTAGAGAATAGAGGACTGGAAAGGAGCAATTATCACTCATAACAGGATTAAACCTAAGAAAAGAGAGACGAGATGTTTGAGTCAATTGTTCCTACCCATGAGCATGATGCCCCAATCAGGGGGACTAGCCCTCCCCCATCATGCCATTAAGTCATGGAGTAGAGAATAGAGGACTGGAAAGGAGCAATTATCACTCATAACAGGATTAAACCTATAAAAAGAGAGACCAGATGTTTGAGTCAATTGTTCCTACCCATGAGTATGATACCCCAATCAGGGGGACTAGCCCTCCCCATCACGCCATTAAGTCATGGAGTAGAGAATAGAGGACTGGAAAGGAGCAATTATCACTCATAACAGGATTTTTTTTTTTTTTTTTTTTTTTGATTGGAGGTTTAACGACCACCGTGAGCAACTCAATGGGCTATAAGCAGTCGCCCGTCCCTAATTTAGGGTCACTGGTTCCAGGGAAGGGAGAGAGCCAGTGCCGTAAGACAAACACAACATCCATGCCTGACCGGGATTCGAACCCGGACCCCTTACGGACGAATGATCAGAGGCCAGCGCCTTAGACCACTGAGCCACCGGGGCGGCCATAACAGGATTAAACCTATAAAAAGAGAGACAAGTTGTTTGAGTCAATTGTTCCTACCCATGAGCATGATGCCCCAATCAGGGGGACTAGCCCTCCCCCATCATGCCATTAAGTCATGGAGTAGAGAATAGAGGACTGGAAAGGAGCATATATCACTCACAACAGGATTAAACCTATAAAAAGAGAGACAAGATGTTTGAGTCAATTGTTCTTACCCATGAGCATGATGCCCCAATCAGGGGGACTAGCCCTCCCCCATCATGTCATTAAGTCATGGAGTAGAGAATAGAGGACTGGAAAGGAGCAATTATCACTCACAACAGGATTAAACCCATAAAAAGAGAGACAAGATGTTTGAGTCAATTGTTCCTACCCATGAGCATGATGCCCCAATCAGGGGGGACTAGCCCTCCCCCATCATGCCATTAAGTCATGGAGTAGAGAATAGAGGACTGGAAAGGAGCAATTATCACTCATAACAGGATTAAACCTATAAAAAGAGAGACAAGATGTTTGAGTCAATTGTTCCTACCCATGAGCATGATGCCCCAATCAGGGGGACTAGACCTCCCCCATCATGCCATTAAGTCATGGAGGTGAGAATAGAGGACTGGAAAGGAGCAATTATCACTCATAACAGGATTAAACCTATAAAAAGGAGAGACAAGATGTTTGAGTCAATTGTTCCTACCCATGAGCATGATGCCCCAATCAGGGCGACTAGCCCTCCCCATCATGCCATTAAGTCATGGAGTAGAGAATAGAGGACTGGAAAGGAGCAATTATCACTCATAACAGGATTAAACCTATAAAAAGAGAGACAAGATGTTTGAGTCAATTGTTCCTACCCATGAGCATGATGCCCCAATCAGGGGGACTAGCCCTCCCCCATCATGCCATTAAGTCATGGAGTAGAGAATAGAGGACTGGAAAGGAGCAATTATCACTCACAACAGGATTAAACCTATAAAAAGAGAGACAAGATGTTTGAGTCAATTGTTCCTACCCATGAGCATGATGCCCCAATCAGGGGGAATAGCCCTCCCCCATCATGCCATTAAGTCATGGAGTAGAGAATAGAGGACTGGAAAGGAGCAATTATCACTCATAACAGGATTAAACCCATAAAAAGAGAGACAAGATGTTTGAGTCAATTGTTCCTACCCATGAGCATGATGCCCCAATCAGGGGGACTAGCCCTTCCCCATCATGCCATTAAGTCCTGGAGTAGAGAATAGAGGACTGGAAAGGAGCAATTATCACTCATAACAGGATTAAACCTATAAAAAGAGAGACAAGATGTTTGAGTCAATTGTTCCTACCCATGAGTATGATGCCCCAATCAGGGGGACTAGCCCTCCCCCATCATGCCATTAAGCCATGGAGTAGAGAATAGAGGACTGGAAAGGAGCAATTATCACTCATAACAGGATTAAACCTATAAAAAGAGAGACAAGATGTTTGAGTCAATTGTTCCTACCCATGAGCATGATGCCCCAATCAGGGGGACTAGCCCTCCCCCATCATGCCATTAAGTCATGGAGAAGAGAATAGAAGACTGGAAATGAGCAATTATCACTCATAACAGGATTAAACCTATAAAAAGAGAGACAAGATGTTTGAGTCAATTGTTCCTACCCATGAGCATGATGCCCCAATCAGGGCGACTAGCCGTCCCCCATCATGCCGTTAAGTCATGGAGTAGAGAATAGAGGACTGGAAAGGAGCAATTATCACTCATAACAGGATTAAACCTATAAAAAGAGAGACAAGATGTTTGAGTCAATTGTTCCTACCCATGAGCATGATGCCCCAATCAGGGGGACTAGACCTCCCCCATCATGCCATTAAGTCATGGAGTAGAGAATAGAGGACTGGAAAGGAGCAATTATCACTCATAACAGGATTAAACCTATAAAAAGAGGGACAAGATGTTTGAGTCAATTGTTCCTACCCATGAGCATGATGCCCCAATCAGGGAGACTAGCCCTCCCCCATCATGCCATTAAGTCATGGAGTAGAGAATAGAGGACTGGAAAGGAGCAATTATCACTCATAACAGGATTAAACCTATAAAAAGAGAGACAAGATGTTTCAGTCAATTGTTCCTACCCATGAGCATGATGCCCCAATCAGGGGGACTAGCCCTCCCCCATCATGCCATTAAGTCATGGAGTAGAGAATAGAGGACTGGAAAGGAGCAATTATCACTCATAACAGGATTAAACCTATAAAAAGAGAGACAAGATGTTTGAGTCAATTGTTCCTACCCATGAGCATGATGCCCCAATCAGGGGGACTAGCCCTCCCCCATCATGCCATTAAGTCATGGAGTAGAGAATAGAGGACTGGAAAGGAGCAATTATCACTCATAACAGGATTAAACCTATAAAAAGAGAGACAAGATGTTTGAGTGAATTGTTCCTACCCATGAGCATGATGCCCCAATCAGGGGGACTAGCCCTCCCCCATCATGCCATTAAGTCATGGAGTAGAGAATAGAGGACTGGAAAGGAGCAGTTATCACCCATAACAGGATTAAATCTATAAAAAGAGAGACAAGATGTTTGAGTCAATTGTTCCTACCCATGAGCATGATGCCCCAATCAGGGGGACTAGCCCTCCCCATCATGCCATTAAGTCATGGAGTTGAGAATAGAGGACTGGAAAGGAGCAGTTATCACTTGTAACAGGATTAAACCTAAGAAAAGATAGACAAGATGTTTCAGTCAGTTGTTACTACCCATGAGGATGATGCCCCAATCAGGGGGACTAGCCCTTCCCCAGCATGCCATTAAGTCATGGAGTAGAGAATAGAGGACTGGAAAGGTGCACTTATCACTAGTAACAAGATTAAACTTTAGAAAAGAGAGACAAGATGTTCGAGTCGATTTTTCCTACCCATTGGCATGATGTCCGTGTCAGGGAGACTAGCTCTTCCCTACCATGTCTTTGGGTCATGGAGCAGAGAATAAATTACTTATCATATATAGCGCTTATCACCAATAAAGGGTTTATGGTTAGTACTGCTGAGATGAGAGGGTAAAAGGAATTGTTTTGCCGTAGCTTTTTTAAAACACAATCGCTATGTGAAGGTTTCTAGTATTTGTGGAACGCAGAAAATTTTGCCCACCATTTGGTTCCATTTCCATTTGGTTCCATTTCCAGCACATGCTGTGATGTCATCACATTTCGCACGAAACGAGGTAAGTTCACTTCAAATTTCGTTGCAATATCTTCATTGGTGTTAATATTACTAAAGAAATGCCAGGTTCGGTAGCAAGTGGGACACCCTGGTAAATTGCCGTTTTCAAGACGTTACCGGAAAATTTTGAATTATCACAAACTTTTCCGTAATTGCTTTCTTCTATTCACAGTAAATTGTCTTTTTTATAAAATGTGTTAATGGAAATTTCTAAATGTTAAGAAACCTTTTCGCAGTTCCTTTCGTATATTAACGGGAAAAATCTGTTCTCACTTTTTCTGTATCCATATGATGAAAAATTTAAGGTAACAGGAGCGATTCGTGGGAATACTTGAGCTTTGAATCATCTGTCGAAGGATCCGATTCTAAAGCTCTGTAGCGAGATCGGATGTTGCGGATAGCATAACGCATGGAACTTTAGTTATTGTAGCACCGGGTATTCATTCTCCTGTCCCCCATTTTGTGCTCCATGTAACGTCTATTGTTTACCGTAAGAAACCGGATACTTAAGTTACACCGACGAGCCATTACGACCACATTATGACCACCATTACGTCCACTTATCTAACAAGCTGTAGCCCACAAAACAGCGGCCACTCGGCGAGGCATCGATTCGATGAGATGGCGATAGGTATCCTGGGGTATTTGGTACCATAATGTTAACAGCAGGTTTTCCAGTTCCCGTACATTTCGGAGTGGTGGTGGTTCAGCATGAACCCGCTGTTCCACATCGAACCACAAATGTTCGATTGGGTTCATGTCAGGTGAATTTGGAGGCCAGGGCATTAACAGAAAGTCACCAGCATCTCGAACCACTCTTTGACGATTCTGGCAGTGTGGCATGGTGCATTTTAATGGCCATCACGAGGAGCGAACACATTCGCCATGAATGGGTGAACTTGGACCGCAGCAAAGATCAGACACCTGACAGGGATTGTGCTATTGGGATAATGGGGCCTAAAGTGCTCCAAGAAAACAACGCTCATAGCATAACACCGCCACCGACAGTGCATCCAGGTGCCATAGCCTCAGTTAGCAATCGGCGTATCCGCGCTCGGAAGTCTGCGTGATGCACCAGGAATCTTGATTTGTCAGATCAAGCCACTTGTTTCCAATCATCGACAATCCAAACTTGATGATCTTGGGCACATTTCATGCGTTGTTGTCGATGACGTGAAGTGAGCATGGGAACTCGGCTGGGTCTTAGGCTATGCAGGCCCATGCGCAAAAGGCTGCGATGAACTGTGTGCTGCGACACATTGCCATAATCACCACTGTTGTAGCTGCTGGTGATTTGTCGCACTGTTTCCCTGCGGTCGCTGTGAACAATGCGCGACAGTCTCCTCTCCCCTCTGGCATCAATGAGCTGCGGACGACACACAGCTGGATGAAGGTTCGTCGTTTGGGCATCTGTGCACCTCTTTTGATACGTACTCATTACAGATGCACGTGAACAACCCACAAGCAGCGCCATTTAAGAGATCGTAGTTCCAAGGCGCTTTAAGGGAAAATTTTAAGTTTTCAGAAACATTTACGGAATTCCTTTCTATGATAACCAAAAAAATCTGTTCTCACTTTTTCTCGATCCATATGATGGAAATTTCCGGAAAAAAGGAGCGATCCGCGAGAATACCTGAAGTTTGCTTAACTATTAAAGTTCAAATTGATAGCGAGGAACAGTACACCAATTATGTAGGAAATAGCAACACTATACTAGTGATCCGATTCATTGGCGTAGGAAATATACACATAAGCGTTTTCAAGCGTTCGCACATCAATCAGATGGCTTTTTTCAAAGAAGTTAGACAGATTTTGTCTAACTTCTTTGAAAAAGTTAAGGCAGTTTCTGTCTAACTTCCTTGGAAAAGTTAGGGTAGTTTCTGTCTAACTTCCTTGAAAAGGTTATGGCAGTTTCTGTCTAACTTCCTTTGAAAAAGTTAGGGCAGTTTCTTTCTAACTTCCTTGAAAATTTTAGGGCAGTTTCTGTCTAACTTCCTTGAAAAGTTATGGCAGTTTCTGTCTAACTTCCTTGAAAAAGTTATGGCAGTTTCTTTCTAACTTCCTTGAAAAAGTTATGGCAGTTTCTGTCTAACTTCCTTGAAAAAGTTATGGTAGTTTCTGTCAAACTTCCTTGAAAAAGTTATGGCAGTTTCTGTCTAACTTCCTTGAAAAAGTTATGGCAGTTTCTGTCAAACTTCCTTGAAAAAGTTATGGCAGTTTCTGTCTAACTTCCTTGAAAAAGTTAGGGCAGTTTCTTTCTAACTTCCTTGAAAAAGTTATGGCAGTTTCTGTCTAACTTCCTTGAAAAAGTTATGGCAGTTTCTTTCTTACTTCCTTGAAAAAGTTATGGCAGTTTCTGTCTAACTTCCTTGAAAAAGTTATGGCAGTTTCTGTCTAACTTCCTTGAAAAAGTTATGGCAGTTTCTGTCTAACTTCCTTGAAAAAGTTAGGGTAGTTTCCGTCTAACTTCCTTGAAAAAGTTATGGCAGTTTCTGTCTAACTTCCTTAAAAAAGCCATCTGGTTGATGTGCGAGAGCTTGGAAACGCTTATGTGTATATTTCCTAAGCCAATAAAATCGAATCACTAGTATAGTGTTACTATTTCCTATTGAATTTCAATCGTCTGTCGAGGGACCTGATTTTGAAGTTCTACTGCGAGATCGGATATTGTGGATAGTAAGTATATTGCATGATATTTAGGTTATTGCAGCAACGGACATTACTTTCCTTCTCCCCTTCCCCCCATTTGGTGCACCAGCTATTGCATATTATGTTACCGTAAGAAAGTGGGTACTAAAATTTTTGTTCGGCTGATTGTGTGATGTCTATATATCTGTCTGTGGACCCCTTAAAGACAAAAGCTGTTATAACTATGGAGAGTAAATTTTATATTTAGGAGTTTTGCGTAGTAATGCTATGAAGCAGTACATTTCACATTTTCTTAAACATACTTGAAAGTCCTCGTCAGTTTAGAGAGATCTAGAGTTTCAAAACTTTGTGTTGCATCGAAAAATCAAGATGATAAAAGAAATGTAATTTGCGATAGGTCCTCCTACAGAACAAATAACCTATTCAGAAAAAATAATAAGCTTCTGCAGAAAATAAAATGACTAATTAACCCGTATTATTAGCGAAAAGCATTTCAACATCGCGCGATTTGAGTTTTCTTCGTTTCGACATCACACAGATAGGTCCTCCAACAGAACAAATAACCTATTCAGAAAAATAATAAGCTTCTGCAGAAAATAAAATGACTAATTAACCCGTATTATTAGCGAAAAGCATTTCATCATCGCGCGATTTGAGTTTTCTTCGTTTCGACATCACACAGAGTGTCTTTCTAGGTCAGTCGGTAGCGTGCTTCGCTGGCGGTGAACACGTACCCGGTTCGAACGGTACCAGGTAGGAAGGGTTTTTTCACTTTGAACAACAGGAAAGAATTTCTGGTAAAAGGGCTGTCAAAGTCGAAATTTATGTATATAACCGAAAAAACCCGGAACCGACTTTACTGAAATAAGTGGAATTACTGACAACGAAAAATCTGTCAGAACATTGAAGTTAGAAACGAAAACTTTTTTCAAAACGGAAATTTCGTTAAAAGACGAAGACCTACTTGCAACTTTGCTGCATGTTATTTTCATGAATTTTCTGTGAATTCACACCATTCATTTTTTACAGGGTAGATTATGAACAATGCCCGTGCATTTAATGATACTTAATAAGCGTTCATCTTTGCAAATTAAAAACAAAATATTTCATAACATTGATGTAAGCTCAGCTTCCAGTGAAAGCATTCACAAGATAGATAAACAAAATACCATCATACAAAAGTTGTAAAAAATCTTTCGCAATTCATGCTTCTGTTTGCACTTACCTTTCTCTTTCAGTTCAAAAACCAGTTCTTTTGATTGCGAAAAGCCCTAAAATCAAACGGAATTAAAAAACATTAGCTGTGTTCGCAATATTTGTCCAGTTGAATAACAGAAATATACAATGTTTCAATAAGCAGAAGATATGAAGAAATTAACTCGTGCACCAAAAGCTATTAAATTGAAAAACAATTGCCGTCTCCTGCACGATACACTTTAATGATAAAAACTATGTGCAATTAAAATACACTATAAAAAATTGCCGTGAATAATCAGTGTTTCACCCGGTTTAAGACGGTTTTCAGATCGTAAGTACGCCACCTGGCGGTCAAACATAAGTCATAAGTTTTTGGTAGATAAACTACATGTTCACGGTGTATAAACTGTTAATGTATTTTAACGTTGACAATCTGGCAACGTTCTTCTTAAAGTGGTTATGTACCTGGTTTTTCATGTGCAATCAGTCGATTGGCAACACCTTCTGTGGGCAACGCATTTTTATTTCCCGGTCAGTAGACATATTATTTATTCCCAGTCATTATACATGTTAATGAATACTACAGCATCAGACGTTTTTATTTACCATTAGACATGTTAATGAACATAACATGTATTATTATTTATTTGTCATTAGACGTGTTAATGAACGTTATGGTCATTAGACGCTTTTATTTCCCAGTTATTAAACATGTTAATGAACATTACGGTATGATACTGTAAAATTACGGTTTATTGACTGGCCACTCAGATAGCTGCCGGTGTGTCTACCGTAATTTGACCCTGAAAATTTTTACAGTGTAAGTATTATAACGAAGTAAATTTCTCCGTCATTTTTGGTCTACGCCGGGAATCGAACCCGCGTCCGCTTATTCCGGAACAAGTCGCTCTACCAACTGAGCTACGCAGACGTTCATTCTGATTGCTATCTGCCTTTATGTCTTGGAAGCTGAATTTGGGTAGCCCACTATTGGGGAAAATTACCAAGATACCATTCCTCCCCCTCCCCCTCCGAAAAAAGAAACCCGTTTTGTCAGTATCACCGTTAACGTTTAAACATATTTTTTTAACACAGGTTTACGAATCATTGTTTAATGAAATAACATTTAACAACAGTTTGCAGCCCCGGTGACGCAGTGGTCTAAGCAATGGCTTCTCATCATTCGTCCGAGATGGGTCCAGGTTCGAATCCCGGTGAGGAAGGGATGCTGTGTTTGTTTAACGGCGCTGGTTCTTTCCCTTTCCTGGAAGCAGTGTCTCCAAATTTGGGACGGGGACTGCTTATAACCAGCTGAGTTGCTCACGGTGGTCGTTAAACCTACAGTCTAGAGACAAAAAAAGAAAAGCAGTTTATTCATTTTCGTGGATGGCTCTTTTTTTTTTTTTTTTTTTGCGCAAAATGTAGTGGAAGAAAAAGGAATTACTTCTCTTTGCTGACAAGCAATAGACATTCTTTGAGAGAGAGAATGTAGAAGGCTTTATTCCATTCTTATGAATTTTATTGCGATAACTGAATACGGAATCTGTTTCTTGGGTTTTAGTGAGAACGGAAATCTGAATGTGCCAAAAATAATTTTTTTTTTCAAGACATACCTATTGTTAATGAAATAACTGCAAAAAAAAAAAAAAAAAAAAAAGTCTCTAGAGAAAATTGAAAATGACCAAAATTTCAGTACAAACATGTAAAGTAAGGAAATTAAAGACTGCGAAAATTAATTTTGCATTTTATTACTTTCAACTGGAAAACGCCGTGTTGCTTTAGCTGAAAAAGAATTGGGAGAACTGCAGTTCAAGAATTCGTGTAACTAGAAGACCCAAAAAGTAGTAAATGAGACGCAGACCTCGTATTAAAAAAAAAAAAAAAAAAAAAAAAAAGAATGTACATATAAAAAGTAGCAACCCAAAAATTTTACTGTAGGTGAACCTCAATGCAACAATGTACACGATAAATTTCGAGTTTCTACCCAAGACATTGATTAGATTGTATTGATTATTCAACTCCAACTGGCAAAAGCAGACTGCGGTAGACGATATCAGCCCAAAAAAAGACGGTGCTTAAATTAGAAATTCCAGAAATAGGAAGAGGGCGTACCAAAACAGGGTATGGCTCAGGAGGACATTTGCTAGGTAAGTTTTTTTTGTTTTTGAAGCCGTCAAATGACAAACTTTGTCATTTTATCATTATTTGCTTTTCTTCTTACAAGAATATTGAAATGCAAGTATATACTGTGTTTACGTTTTTTTTTACTCTTTCCGACCGTAGGTTGAAAAAGCGTACATGCTCCAGTTTTGTCCGTCCGTCTGTCTGTCTGTCCGTCCGTCCGCACGATAACTGGCGTAAAAATGGTTCGATTTCGATGACATTTTAGCATTGCTAGGGGACCAGCTGGGGACGAACCTTATTGAAAATGGGCGAAATATGGTTAAAGGTCAGGACATAGAAGCGGGATCCATTCCATTTTCCCTATGCGTCATAACTTATGTAAAAATACTTCTATTGCGACAAAACTTTATCATGTTGTTTCGGGAGTATACTGAATCGGTTCTGCTGAATATCATCGAAATGGGGTCAAAGGTCAGGACACAGGAGTGAGATTTATTCCACAGCCATTATTCTTATAACTTGACTAAAAATGCTTCTTTTGCGACCAAACTTTAGTATGTTGTTCCGAAGGTATACTGAACCGGTTCTGTTTACTGTAATCGAAATGGGGTCAAAAGTCAGGGCACAGGAGCGAGATTTATTCCAGAGCCATTATCCTCATTACTTGAGTAATGATTTATGGTATGTTGGAAAGCATATCATAATTAATGCATTGCATGATTTTACTAACTTGTTTTTCTTGAGTTAGCATAAGGCATACCGCCCCAGAATATGGCGGCCCGCCGGGAATTCTTCCGCGGCTGGTTGAGTCGGTTTTAGTGTCGATTGTCTGAGTTTGTTTCGATGTCTTGTCCAAGTTCGTCCCGGATGAAGCACGAGTGGTGTCTTTTTTTTACGCTTTCCAACCGTAGTTTGAAGAAGCGTGTATACTCCAGCTTTGTTCGTCTGTCTGTCTGTCCGCGCGATAACTCGCGTAAAAATGGTTCGATTTCAATGAAATTTTATTATGTGGTAGGGGACAACTTGGGAACGAACCTTATTGAAAATGGGCGAAATGGAGTCAAATGTCAGAACATAGGGGCGGGATCCATTCCATCGCCCTTATGCGTCATAACTTACGTAAAAAATGTTTCTATTACGACAAAACTTTAGTATGTTGTTCCGAAGGTATAATGAACCAATTCTGTTTAATATCATCGAAATGGTGTCAAAGGTCAGGACACAGGAGCGAGATTTATTCCACAGCCATTATCCTCATAACTTGACTAAAAATATTTCTATTGCGACAAAACTTTAGCATGTTGTTCCGGAGGTATACTGAACCAATTCTGTTTGACATCATCGAAATGGGGTCAAAGGTCAGGGCACAGGACCGAGATTTATTCCACAGCCATTATCCTCATTACTTGAGTAATGATTTCTGGTATGTTGGAAAGCGTATCATGATCAATGTATTGCATGATTGTACTAACTTGTCATATTGTGCTGGAATCATCGGCCCTAAATCATGAATGGAAGACTTCTTATAGCCTTAGATGTCCATGAAGGGTGCGCGAGGAGTGCAGCTTTAAACCAAGAAATAAACGAACGAACAACTCAAAATACCGTCAGAGATGAAAACCAAAGTACATGGATGATGTCACAGTGAAACGAGTTAAAATGTCAGCAGCCCTTGCAGAGCTGTGAGTACAATAGAAATGGAGCTGAACGGTACAGATTGGCAACAGTCTGTATTAAAAATTGGAGGACAAAAGGCTGGGCTAGAATTAGGGAGAGAGGGATCGAAATGAGAAACTGCAGTTTGCCTTTAGCCAGAGTAAAAGAAAGAAATGAGGTCGTTAGAAATGAAGAATACTTAGAAAGCTCTAATCCAGAAGTGGAAAGGGAACAGCTGAAGTAGAAAACTGGATTTTTCAATGAAAATCATACGACGTTAGTCCTTTATGTGCTTTTAGAACGCACATGTACATGTATTGACTATATACGTCATTGCAACATGTTTTTGAGTGGGAGAACCCAGAAATCTGATCAACACGTTATAAAGAAAAAGAATGTTATGGATGGGACAGACATTACGCCATGTACGCCTGTTTTTGAAAGTTTTGGAAGGGAAAATTCAAAACAAGAGAGGAAGAGGACGGCCAAGGAATAGTTTTGTGGCACAATTACTCCAACACACCAATACTAGGACATACTGTGACTTGAAGAGAACGGCGGAGAATAGAGAGACAGAGTGCAACTACTGAACAACCAGTCCTTGGACTGAGTAACCAAGTAGAAGAAGAAGAAGATATTTTTATATTCACATCCGTTTACACTAGTAATTAATTCTTTAACCGGATGGAACGAATTAACTCTGGGTTAGCAAAAGGAGATGGAATTAGCTCGAACGAATATATCATTTGTCTAAGAAGTGGGCCAAACGCGACTGCAACGAATGAACCTGCGCATCTCAAAGTGTTTCTTCCCCCTTAGATTTTGTAAGAGACCCGTATAACTTTGAGTCTCCTAGTTTGGTTCTGCTGTTATGTCCCCACTGTATTCGCGAAGTCTTTCACTACCACGTGTTATTGGTTCACAAAGATTCGTGGACATTTGTAATCAGCAACATTAAGCACACACCATAGATGAGTTAACAACTTTATTCCAGTACCGACGTCCTGATTGTAGCACATCGACATATATCTTTATTACACGGCAGCACTTTGGTTACCCTGGCGCTATAACATCCGTGTCTACGAGCACTCTCCTCTCGCACGTCTATCCAAGAAAGCGTCTCTCGCTAATCTCCCCAAAGCTAATTCCCGTTCCCACAACGGAAGTATCCAAGTCATAACCCTCAGGCTTAAGGAACACTTGGCTTAGCCCTGACGTCAGTAACACTTCGTGAATGTGCGGAGTGCAGCTGGCACTAATATACATTATATTGACAAAAGTCACCGGACACCTAGAAGAGAAACACAACATATCATTTATTGACATACATTACTACGGTGTCGGTCCACCTTTGGCCTTAATGTATGCACTGACCCTTCAAGACATGCTTTCGACAAGGTTTTGGAACACAGCGATAGGTATGCGCTTCCATTCAGTGCTTAATGCTGCCGCTAACTGTTGCTTAGTAGTAGGCCTTGGTTCCAAACTTCTTATGCGGTGCTCCATGGGATTAAGATCAGGGCTCTATGCTGGCCAGTCCACATATCCTCAAACCACGTCGTAACAGTCCTTGCTTTATGGTTTGGTGCATTATCCTGTTGGTACCAACAAGGCTCGGTTCCATAGTATTGCCACACAGTTGGTACGGCATAATTGTCCTGAATATCGAGGTAGATGTGCTGGTTAACAGGTTTGTCCACGATAAACAATGGGCCGGGACCATACCACGAAAAACACCCCCACACGAGTACACTGCCAGCTTCAAACTTGACCGCAGGAACAGTACGCTGTGTTAAATAGCGTTCCCCGGCTGCCACCATACCCACACACGCCCATCAGACTGATGGATCATGTATCTGGATTCATAAGTCCATAGCACTCGTTTCCATTGATCTACGGTCAACGATAAATGTTCTTTACACCATACTAAATGACGAGTAGCATTCCGAGTGGAGATGAAAGGCTTATGAGCAGCCGCACGACCACGGTGCCGAGGTTCCAGCATTTTTACTCACCTGTACACTGAGGTCTTGTGCAGTACTCCGTCGATTAGCTGAAACGACTCTTCTGAGGCTTTGACGTTGTCTACACTGATTTTATTTGGTCTGCCGGTACGGTTTGCTACTTCAGGCACGCCATGTGTCTTCCACTTATTCTTATTCAGTACATCCAAAACAGTTGATTTGGGTATGTTTAAACACCTCTCGGTTTCTTTTATGAACAACCCACTAATATAACAGCCAAAAATCTTTCCTTTCTCAAAGTCAGCTCTCTTCCGCCGCAACATTTTCACTCAACCTCACAGTGCGATCTGATCGCGGACAGGCAGGCTTGTTTTTGTAACCTTTGCAGCTGTACCGAGCCTCTTAAAAACGCAGCGGATCAGTTCATTTGATTTTGAAGTGGTGTCCGGTGACTTTTGTTAATATAGTGTATGTACGAAAAAAAGTAATAATCTCAATGTTATAATAAGAGTCCATACAGCATTGTTATTCAAATTGATCATGTAGGGGGATGATTGACAATGATCTTTTCTGGCTGATTACCTGCTAAAAGAGCTATAACTATGGCAACGAACATAAGAAATAAGAAAGTAGATGTTTAAGACACTTGTTTCTACCCAGTGGCATGATGTCCGTGTCAAGGAGACTAGTACTTCCGTATCATGCCTTAGGTCATGGAGCAGGGAATAAAGGACTTGAGGAGAGCGCTTATGACTTGTGACAGATTAGTGGTCGGTACCGATGAGATGGGAGGAATAAAGGAATTCAGATCAGATCATATGTAGAGGATTTTAGGAAGGGTGTGTCTGACCTTAAAACAACCTTTAGAAATAGAAAACTAGGAGATTTGGGATAGAGTGCCCGATAAGAAAGTGACACGGACGCGACATGGAAAGGGAGAGGAAGACGCCCTTATTTATTACCTGGAGGGGGGGGGCAATACCCGGGCCCCGACGGCTTAACGTGCCCATTCGACGTACGGCGGATATTTAGCGGTTCGAGTGTTCGAACTTGCCTTGGATCGAACCTGAAGTTTCGCCGTGGCAGTCACGAACGCTGACCACTAGGTGTTATGGAGATATTTTGATGTCACGGTACCAAATGTTATAAAGATGTTTTGGGGTCACGGCATTAAATGTTATATAGAAGATTTGGGGTATTAACAAATTATTTATGCTAATATTGAAATTTATTAGTAAATTATAGAAAATTGGAATTTGAAACACAACTGAAATTTTGAATAAGGCCATGAAACATAACTCGGAAAATAAAATGCACCACTGAATTTGGAAACTCCCAAAAGTTACTATTGTATTGTTTGCGTTGTTTGCGTTTTGATGAGTAGATACACCTGAAAGTGGAAGAAAGGTAACTATTGTTTACATGTGTACAAATTTGTAAACACTCAAATTTAATGGTATACAATGTACACGTGTAAATAACTTTTGGAGGTAAAGACGTCAAATATAATGGTTAGGACAAAAAACATTGTTTTTATACCACAATTAAGTAACTCAGATTTCGTTTCCCACCTCAGTCACTGCTGAGGGGGATGCAGTTGAACCATATGATGAAAATTCACGCTGAAAATACCTAAAACTTCACTGCACTATGGTTTAGGTTTTTGAAAGGCCACTTGGCCTATATTTATTTTAAAAACTTAACAAGTGTGAGGTTAAATTTTGGACACAATTTCAAACCCGGCCACTGCCCCCCCCCCCCAAAAAAAAACATCTGACAGCTTAGTTGTCTTGGATGACATTATCGCACCAGTCACAGTACAAAAAAAATATAAATACCAGAATTTTAAAGAATTTCACAGCACCAACACTTGATTTAACATGGTGTACAACTTAAGTATGTGGGAGGTAAATCTCCCTCTCTCGAAAAAAATGAAATTTATATGCATGTGTGTACACTACGTTGTTCTAATTAATTCCGCCGAACAAATCTTCTCAGACCAGTCTTCTGAATTCACTTTTACTTTTAAACTATCATACTGCCAAAATTTTACGTATAATGAAAAGTTATTTTATACCAGGTTCTACACTTCCAGGAAAATTTGTCTTAAAATCAACAACCTTGTCTTAAATCAAAATTTGTCTTAAAATCAACATATCTAGCATTACCGAATACTCAACCCATTCTATACACCCTACAGAACCTAATACACTAGCTACCCTTTCAATTTACACAAAGTTATCATTAAATTGCTACACCGACAAGAGAATCTTAATTCACACTATCATCATGAAAATCCAACTTTTCAAAATTCCATACCATAAGTTTTCCAATCAACTAGCACCCATGTAATTATCAACTCGGGCATAAAGCCAAACAATCATTTCAGTCCCACTTCTCTAGAAAAAACACGATTTCTCTGGGAGAACAACAAAGTTTGAGTCTAAAGGCGAGAATGGGTCGTGAATCTATTCCCAGCCTATACAGTGTATTGGAGCAAAATGCGACCTAACCCTTTACTGCTCCTTCACTCTGATTTTGGGACAACTCACATCACTCTTCTTGAAAGGAACCACCTCCTATGGGCCAACGAGCTTACTCGGGCAGAAAACAAATCCTCCAATTTGTTTCGTGCACCCTTTCAAACCCGAGGCATGTCTACATAGGGTAAAGTATCCCACAAGAGTTCACTTCCCCAAAATATCTCAAAATCTATTTTCCAAAAAGCTGACTTACCATCCTTATTTCCAGAAAATTCAATACATCACCTTTTTTCCCCAGAAAATCACTCACCGTCCTTATTTTCCCAGGAACACACTTCATGTCCTTATTTTCCCAGGAACACACTCATTTCCCAGAAAATCACTTATCTTTATTTTTCAGGAACACACCGAACTACTCATTTCCCAGAAAACTCAAAAACACCATACTTGACACACTATACGAAACCTTACTTTTTTCCAGAAAACTCTATAAATCACCATATTTCCACAATCACTCTTTTACTGAAAAATCATCACTTCTTGAAGAAACACAACAGCTATTCGGGTTCTTTTCAGTCACACTATACATATACTCCATATCTGCCTGTATGCCCATTATTATATTCTTTCCCCATAAAAATCGTTTTTCCATTCCACGGGCTGAAACTAGAAATTAGCCCTCACTACTACAAAATATTTTTAAAGATAAATTTTGCACTTAAATTTATCAAAACTCCAAACCATAATAATAACCATCCTACAAGAAATATTTCCCGCTACATGGCACCTACACTAAGCTCATAAATATAAATTCTACTTCACAAATACAAAAATCACTGAGCACAAAATGAGTTAAATTTCACTTAGCGGAAATACTGGTCTGAGAGGTTGTTCAATTCCAAAATATCTTAATATAATTATTATATCATCTATCACTACATGACCCAGAAAATTATTCACTTCCATTCCTTGTTTTTGTTTTTCAATTACCTGTCCACAGAAGATGACATGAAATTTATTTACACAGCCTAAGAATAAATCAGGTGGTTTCATTCCTTAAGCACACCAGAACACTAAAACACAAAAAAAAAACCTGAATGAAAGCATTTACAACTCCCTTTTTTTTTCTCCTTCTTTGCAACATATTTTTTTCGACAGCCTCATTTTTAAACCCACTCGTTTCATAATTTCAAAGACCCCACAACATAACACAAAAAAAAAAAAAGTCAAGGAAAAATTTATCTTTAGGACTGGGGCAGCAACACTTCTTGACAAGCACACTAACCGTCGATAAAAAAAGTGTCACAGCCTAATAATAGATAAAATAAACAAATAAAAAAACCTCTCCCTGAGAGAACACCACTGTCTCGGTTGATTTTCACGAGCTGGTCAACGAAACAGGCATTTTTGAACCAGGCTGGTGGACTCCTTGTGGTAATCAGTAGTGCAGCTCGACGATTCAGCAGTCGACTACGATGTCATTCACAAAGCCGTCCATGACCTTTTTCCGGACCTTCCAGCGTCTGGTTGAAATGGCTTGAAGAGTCCCTTCCATATTGAACAGAGTGGCGACAGCATTCAGGTTGCGCTGTCAGGAATTCTCCTGCGGAGGCCAATTCACGGTAGCTAATAATTTTTTTCAGCTCAATACTGCCGTCGTCCACTAGAAGAGGGTTGAATCAGTATTTCATCTCCAGAATTTATTCCCGGCAATTTTGTTTTTCTTCTTGGCCGTCAGATTTGGGCTACGTCCCTACACCTCGGGAACGACGTTGCCAGCCAAGCCGAAGCCGGGATAACGAAAAAAAAATTTTTTTTTCTTTACATCTTGGTCAGCTCAAACTAGCGTCAAGGGAGAGAGTCTCGAGTAGAGGGTGTGAGTGACGCTTCGCTCTCTTGAAGCCGGGGTGCTTGAAAATCCGTTGATCCCTAATTGGTCGAACTACCGCTAGCAACCAACGGTTTCGCTGGTCATTGGCCAAGAGGTTCGCGCCAAAATTGTTACTAAACACATGGCTCCGTTGACCCTCATCCCGGGAAGCAACCTCTGAACTTCGGGTAGGGGAGTTCTGCCATTCCAAGCTAAAAATAGATTTGCCGTTGGCCTGCATGGGCATTTCTGCAACACTTTTTCTCTGAAGCTTCCAAATCCCTTTGCCTAAAATGGCGGACTGGAAGAAATATTTTTGGGCTTTTGTACAACCTCTCAGAAATGCCTTTTCCCCCATTCCGTGATTAATATAAATACTTTTGCTCGCACAAAGGGGTTGATGCTGTCTTTTGCTCGCCCTTTTTTCATTATTTATAACTTACTAAAGAGAAAAAAAAATATGAATCAGGCCAAAAGAAAAAAAGTTTAATGCCTATTATTTCCCTTTCTTTTAAGAAATTTTGTTTGCTTGGTCAGGGCTGTGAAATGAGCGAACATGGCCACTATTACCTCACTCTCTTCCCTTCCAAACAAAATTTTGAAACGTGGACTGTCGAGTATTTTCATTCCATGATTTTGTTTTCTATCATTTTTATTTTTTGTAAATCCCAGCGAAGTGATCAATTTCCCCAAGATTTACGAACATGAAAATTCTCGACAGGACATAGGCCACCCGCGGCCCTGAGTAAAGGAATTGTTTTGCGGTAACTTTTAAAAATGGATACAGGAATTGTTTGACGGTAACTTAGTAAACAGATGCTGTCACGTGAACTTTTCTGTTTGAGAAGCGCAGAAAATTTTGAGCATCTTTTGGTTCAGGTACATCGGCCTCTTAAATGGTTAATATACAACAAGTTAGTAAAATCATGCAATGCATTGATTATAATACGCTTTCCAACATACCAGAAATCATTACTCAAGTTATGAGGACAATGGCTGTGGAATAAATCTCTCTCATGTGTTCTAACCTTTGACCCCATTTCGATGATATTAAACAGAACTGGATCAGTATATTTCCGGAACAACATACTAAAGTTTTGTAGCAATAAAAGCAATTTTAGTCAAGTTATGAGGATAATGGCTGTGGAATACATTTTGCTCCTGTGTCCTGACCTTTGACCCCATTTCGATGATATTCAATAGAACCGGTTCCGTACACCACCGGAACAACATGTTAAAGTTTTGTCGCAATCGAAGCATTTTTACGTAAGTTATGACGAACGCATAAGAGGAATGGAATGGATCCCGCTCCTATGTCCCGACCTTTGACCCCATTTCTCCCATTTTCAATAAGGTTCGTCTCCAGGTGATGCCCCTCCAACTTACTAAAATTTCATCGAAATCGAACCATTTTTACGCGAGTTATCGTGCGGACGGGCAGACGGACAAAGTTGGAGTATATGCGCTTTTTCAACCTACGGCTGCAAAGCTTAGAGTTTCTCTGTACACTTATCTTCCTGAAGTAGGGGGCTTGGTTAACCGTACCATGGGTATCTTGAGCTATGGGGAGCCGCAGTTCCTAATATGAGGCAATGCCGTGGAATGGAGCCCGGAATAACCCAGCTCTAGAGATCACCTAGAATTCCGCCACTCTTACTATTCGGCCCCCGATGCTATTATTACTTCTCCTTTGCAGTAAAATAGGGTGATTCAAAAATCTCGTTACCCGAATGGTACGTTTTATTTATTACAAAAATTTTACGATAAGTCTTACACAGAAAATGCTTCTTACTTAACCAAAGCAGCTGTTCAAAACCGAAACCATATACATGAATGAATGTGTAGAGTGCTTAACCTGTTTTCGAAAAAAAATTTTACTTCTGCGAAGACGGTTAAATTCTCGTAAAATGTCCATGCTATTTAGGAAAGCTATATCAGTATGTCTTTAGTGAAGCGACTCTTGCATAAGACTATAATATCATTTTCAGTAATGAATAACCACTGATTCAGGAAAAATAAAATGATCAAGGCCTCGTCTGCCAATAAGCCGGTGTAACAGACCTATACTAGAGACCTGTAGCTTCTCTTCACCGTTATTCCCACCGAATTTTCATATGTTGGTTACTACCAACCGAGCAAATCAACAGCAAAGATAGCAAAGAGCAATACTACGACATAAAGATACATACAGGGGTTGGACAGAATAATGTGAACACCACGCTCAGAGACGTGACTGTTAATGAACCTTATTACGTCGGAATACACAAAGGCATCCCCCCTTTTTGGTTGTAATAGCTTTGTTTGAAACCTCAAGGTCCTGTTTAAGTGCATTTAAAGAGTCTTGTTGCAAAATTTCTTTCAGGGTGACAACGAAATAAGCGACCTAATGGACTTCAAAAGAGAGCTAATTGTTGGTGCCTCCGTGACAACAGTCGCCAGGGTAGTTGGGGTATCGAGAGCTATTGTGTCTAGCGTCATGACAGCATACCGTGTTCGTGGCAAAACGTCGTCTGCGAAACACAAGAGCGGCAGGAAAACGACCCTGACTGATACAGACAGGAGAGCATTAAAGGGGATTGTTACCCGTAATAAGAAGACCACGGCGCCGAAAATTAGTGCAGAGCTCAATCTGCATCTTCAGACCCAAGTATCAACGAAAACAGTGCGCAGGGAACTGCATAAGCAAGATATTCATGGTATAGTTTCTATTGCAAAACCTCTGGTGACCCGGGTGAATGCACAACCGCGACGGAAGTGGTGCCAGGAGCATGCGCCGTGGACTGCCGACGCATGGAAGCGTGTAATGTGGTCGGATGAATCCACATTCACACACCGCAGGACGTGTTTACGTGTGGAGAACACCGTCCGAAGCGTACAACCCAGAATGTCTGCTCCCAACAGTGCAGCATAGTGGTGGTTCTGTCATGCTTTGGGCGGCCATATCGTGGTTTGCAGCAGGTCTCCTGATTACCTTGAAAGGACGGATGACTGGCAGGGCGTTTGAAATCATTTTGGCCGACCAAGTCCGTCTAATGGGTGAGGCATTGTTTCCTGCAGGGGATGCCATCTATTCACAGAGCTCAGAATGTCCAATCATGGTTTCAGGAACATGAGGACGAACTTTCACACTTCGCTTGGCCTCCCCAATCACCAGACTTACATCATCGAGCCACTGTGATCTGTGTTGGAAAACAGAGTAAGATCCCGTTATTCTCCTCCTGCGTCTCTCAAGGACTTGGAGCAGTTTGTGCGTGAAGAATGGTGTAACATCCCACCATCCAGGATTTGTATGCATCCAGTCCAAGGAGGATTCAGGTGGTTTTGAATGCCAAAGGTGGTCGCAAACCCTATAAGGTACGTAAAACTTTCTTTTCCTAGGTGTTCGCATTATTCTGTCCAACCCCTGTATATGACCATAGTTAACATAACAACTATCTTATTCAGCGCTTATAGCTTCGATCATTGCACACTCGCAGTTCTCAATGGCAGGGATTTCATTTCCTTCGTCAAGCCATTACGGAATCCAGTCCCCGTCTTCTCCCGCTGGTTTATAGCGCCGTACTCCTCCTCACTAGCTAATTCGGTTTTCCCCGCCCTTGAGGGTGCTGTCGTCCCCCTCATGCAGCCATAATTCTTGAGGGAGAAAGCTATGCCTCCCGGGGTTTTGGGCGTGTAGCTATTCAGTTCAAACACTTCATGATGCATGATTTGTATTTTTGAGAAATGTTGCTGCAATAAAAGCCCTACAGGTCCGTGTAGTGGAAGGTCACCCAATGAGGTGCTTTTATTTTGTGGTGCCAATTAGGAGTCGACAAAAAAAATCCCCATGAGCTGTCGTATCACTTCTGTTTAAATCATGGATAACGCGATCTTTGTATAAATCTTTACATCGTTACAAAAGTAAAATTGAAAGAAAAAGAATGTTAATGCTGTATCAAACGGAACTTGCTGTACCTGTTTAAGTACGATGTAGCAATAGAGGCATTCCCCTTTGACTGCATGCGGCCGTGCTACTGCTGCAGATTCGGCAACAGCTCTGTGCTCAACTAAAGCGGATTCTACTTCTGCAGTTGACAAAAGGTGACCTGATACGTTCAACATGTCGTCTGTCCTTCCCATGATCCAGTAGTACCCATCAGAATCCCTTCTGGCACCTGCAATGAAAATTGTTAAACGTAACACACACTCGAATTCAGCAACGGAAGATAAAATAATAACTCACAGTTGCTCTCCTGCTTCATTTCTTACATTTCCTTTTTTCTTTTTTTCACTCATGGGCCTGATTATTATTATATCTACCCCTGTCTCCTCGAGAGGATGCGTCGAAGTGACGTCACCAGTTGATGCGGAATATATTTTGGGGAAGGGGTGTTAACAACTACTGGGCACCAGCAGCAAGTCGAAGTGACGTCACCAGTTGGTGCGGAATATATTTTGGGGAAGGGGTGTTAACAACTACTGGGCACCAGCAGCAAGAGTCAAACAGGGTTAAGCGACCGTTCCCTAGAAATTGGAATACCCGCAAAACGTAAAATGAAAAAAAAAAAAAGAAAAAGAATGATTTAAAGTCAGAATAGAGAAGATGTGAATTTTGATCTTTTTAAAGACTAGATGCTGTGCTCACCACGGTAAACACGATCGTCATCAGAGCCCATTTAAGGACACAGGAGGCCCGGGGGCTGGACAGTATTTTGGGGCCCCAGTACTGGTGGCCACCTAGGATTTCACTATGGATAAATTAATAAAAATACCCGAGGAAAAACATTCACAAAATATGATAAGGAAGCCATAAAAATATCCCGGCCGTACTGAAGTGCGTATCCCATGATTCATGGACGAATCAGTGGTAGCAAGTGAATGTAAAAATGCATGGTTGAAAAATGGATACCAGTTCAGTTCTGCTTTAATCTCCCTCCCTGTCCCCTCGGGTTCAACTTGTTGAGATTATATCAAAGAAGTGAGGAAAATAATATGATCCAAATAACATGATTCAAACGAATTCTTAATGATGAAAATTTCCTCCAATTGCAGATACACTGACGGCCAAAAAAATCCCTACACCACGAAAAAGTAGTTGTAGAGGAATGAAATGGCGGCAATACATTTGTATAGGTAACATATTTAATCGATTAAGGTTTCAAGATCACAGCTTATTGTAAGCACGAGAAGAGCCATTTTAAATGTAAAATGCAGGTACATTAATAACCGGTGTAACCGCCAGAATGTTGAATGCAAGCACGCAAACGTTCATGTATTGTGTCGTACAGGTGCTGGATGTCAGTTTGTGGGATGGAGTTCCATGCCTGTTACACTTGGTCGGTCAATACAGGGACGGTTAATGCTGGTGGGGGGGGACGCTGGAGTTGTCGTCCAATGATGTCCCATACGTGCTCGATTGGCGAAAGATCTGGTGATCTAGCAGGCCACGGCAACATGTCGACACTCTGTAGAGAATGTTGGGTTACAACAGCGGTATGCGGGCGAGCGTTATCCTGTTGGACCCCCTCCTGGAATGCTGTTCATGAATGGCAGCACAACAGGTTGAATCACCAGACCGACGTACAACTGTGCCGTCAGGGTGCGTGGGATAACCACGAGAGTGCTCCTGCTGTCATAGGAAATTGCTCCCCAGACCATAACTCCAGGTGTAGATCCAGTGTGTCTCGGCCGCAGACAGGTTGGTTGCAGGCGCTCACCTGGCCTCCTTCTGACCAACACACGGCCATCACTGGCACCCAGGCAGAACCGGCTTTCATCAGAAAACACAACAGATCTCCACTCCGTCATCCAATGAGCTCTAGCTTGACACCACTGACGTCGCAAACGGCAGTGGTTTGGAGTAAGTGGAATGCACGCTACAGGGCGTCTGTCTCGGAGCTGTCCTTCAAGTAACCGATTTGTAACAGTTCGTTGTGTCACTGTGGTGGCAACTGCAGCTCGAATTGCTGCCGCAGACGCGGTACGATGCGCCACAGCCATACGCCGTACACGGCGGTCTTCCCTCTCAGTTGTGCCACGTGGCCGGCCGGAACCCTGTCTTCTTGAGGCAGTACCTTCCCTTGACCACCACTGCCAACAATCATGCACAGTGGCTACATTCCTGCCAAGTCGTTCTGCAATATTGCGGAACGAAAATCCACCTTCTCGTAGCCCTATTACACGACCTCGTTCAAACTCCGTGAGCTGTTGATAATGGCTTCTTCGTCTTCTTAAAGGCATTCTTGACTAACATCAACACACTACGTCGAATCTCAACGATAACTAACGCTCACGAACGTTACAGCGCGTATTTACAGCAAACCTGCTTTGCATGTTCCGAGGGCGCTGCTAGGGCCACACGTATGCGTCGAGCGCGAAATTTGCATAGACGTCATCTTACAGATGTACTCTCACCGCCTACCAACTGTCGTTTGTCTAACACAACCCCTTCTTGGTGTTGGGATTTTTTTTCCGTCAGTGTATGTACAAAAAAATGCTTTCGAAAGATTTGAGGATAGACTAAGAGAGACGATATTTTTTGCGGAGTCTTCCTAAAGAAGTGGAAAGAAATATAATTTTTTTTTCACAAGGTTGCTTCTTATAATGTTTGCTGTGCTATCCTAAAAGAAAAAAAAAACTGTAGCACGCTGTCAATTCTTCATGCATCCTGCATAATTCTGGGGTTCTTTGAAAACGCCGGGTTCGGGCCGCAGTCTCCAACCCCTCTTAAATGGGTTCCCCTAGTCATAGTCCTTGCTTGCTGTCGTCCAATTGGATTCTCAACCGCAGAAACCCGTCTCCCCACCCACCCATCCACGCGGCCAAACAAGTGCGTAAGTCTTAAGTGCAGGCCTGACGAGAGGGGAGGGAGGCGGTGCTGTAGCACCGGGACCTGGGCCCCTAAGGGGGCCTAGAGCCCATTTCTAAAGTAATTTTTTTCTAATTATTATTTTATGGTGTCTGAATATTTTTCAAGCTATACCGTCACCAGGGTTGGGAAGTTACGCATAAAAAAATATTTTCTACGTGACGCGTAAAAATGCGTAATTTATGTCATAAATGTAAAAAATGTAATAAATTCAAAACTTGCTTTAAATACAATAAAAAAAAGAAAAGCGTAGTGTTACAATGTTACTCGAGTTCCCAGGCAAACTGCAACACGTGCGTGGTTTACTTGCGGCAAATCAAACAAACTCTCCATATTACGTTTTTCATTTCTTCTTTCCTTTCCAACGACACGCCGACACCACACATTGGGTTCTCTGTGTTGCTTTGCTACTCACCGACACAGATCATTATGTATGATATAATGTACAACGTTGTTGCTAGTCATCAAAGGCTGCAGACAATTTTCATCATGTGGATTTTGTCACTTTGTGTTTCCCACCAGAAGCTGGCATCTTTTTATTTTATGTTCAACTCATTATTTTCGCATTGCGGCAGTTTTTATGAATGAATACAGTGTCTTAGTGCGTAATTCCAACTTCGTTTATTTTCCTTTATTCCGTTGACCGATGAAGTCGTCCTGTTCACAGCGGCAACTTAAAAGAGAAAACACAAAATTTAATGTTTACTTATGAGAACTCTTTGTGGATACTTTCCCATAGGCTGCATCTTTAGACTCTAAAAATGAAAGGAGAAAAATGTGATGATTATGAAAAAGTGCTGAGAAAAATAAGAATGTTTGTCGGTAGATGGCGTTCAAGAGTTTTCTGAGAAAACTCTTTTCTCGAAAGGGAGGGTTTGGGGGTTGTTTACGGAGGGGAGAATATGAAAATTTTCCACCGCAAAAAAAGACTGAAGAGTTGCAACCGGTCGGGTTGTCGGGAAGTAGGGGAATGGTGGGTGGGGGTAGGTGAGGAAACGGAAATATGGATTATGTGGTTAGTGGAAGAGCCGAGAGAGGGAGGGGGGAGGCGGATATTTTATTGCACTGGGACCCGAGCTTGCTCTTCACGGCTCTGCTTAAGTGTCATCAAATTCAGCGGAAGTATTACCATCCATCTACCGAAGTAGGATCCAAAAGTTTGGGGACTTGGCGTATAGTTCCTTACCGTGAATACTTTAAAACACCGATGTACAACCACCTTCCAAATAATCCCCTTGGGCGACGATGCAATTTTTCCAGAGCTCGTAAAGCTTCTGAAAGCCATGTTTTGCAACCACTCGTTATGCCTCCTGCGTTGCTGTTTTTACCTCATTTGTTGACACAAAACGACGTCCCTCCCGATTTTGTTTCATCAGTAGAAAAAGGTAAACATCGCAGGGGGCTAAGTCGGGTGAACAGGAGGGATGTGGAAGCACATTAGTACGATGTCTGGAGAGAAACTCCGTGACCAATAGGGACCGATGTGCAGGCGCGTTTTCATAGAAAAAGCACCATTGTCCACTTGGCCACATCTCCGGGCGATTTACAATGGATCGACTCCCACAAATGACCTAAAATGTGCAGATAACGTTCCTTGTTAACTTTTGTGCCCTCAGGAATAAATTCGGATTGGACAATACCGTGAGAATAAAAAAAACTGCAGTATGGCTTTCCCTTTGCTGCGATCCTGTCTGAATTTCTTTGTTCGTGGTGAAGACAGTGATTTCCATGTTGAAGAAGCACACTTTGTCTGAATATCAAATAAGTAGCACTACGTTTCATCACCTGTGATGATGTTATCCAAAAATGTAGGATTGCTATCGGCTTTTTCGGTTAATTCGCCCGCTAGTCGCATCCGTTCATTCTTTTGTTCGGAGGTCAAAAGGCGAGGAACAATATGCTGACACACTCGGTGCATATTAAGATCCTTCGTCAAAATGCGCTGGCATGTGGTCTCCGATAAGTAGAGTGACCGTGCACCTTCGATCTCGCCATCGTCGAGTGACCGTGCACCTTCGATCTCGCCATCGTCGAGTGACCGTACACCTTCGATTTCGCCATCGTCGAGTGACCGTACACCTTCGATCTCGCCATCGTCGAGTGACCGTGCACCTTCGATCTCGCCATCGTCGAGTGACCGTACACCTTCGATCTCGCCATCGTCGAGTGACCGTACACCTTCGATCTCGCCATCGTCGAGTGACCGTACACCTTCGATCTCGCCATCGTCGAGTGACCGTACACCTTCGATCTCGCCATCGTAGAGTGACCGTACACCTTCGATCTCGCCATCGTAGAGTGACTGTACACTTTCGAAAGCACTTCTAAGGTCTTTGCAGCTGTTTTACCCAAACGCTGACAAAATTTAATGTTACAACAACGTTGCTCTTCAAAAGCCATGTTTCTCACATCACAGAAGACAGACGACTAACCACATCAACAAATGTCTGCGCGCGCATTCCAATCACTTTCCATGGGCAAAAACCATTCTGACTACGGAGAGGATAGATGGCGGGATGTAATATTTCAGACGCCGTAATGTTAACTACATGCTTGCGTTGTCACGGGCAGACGCTGTCCCCGAACTTTTTGGATCCTACTCTCGTATTTACATTCCGTGTCTGGATTCTTGGATAACTTCTCTGGAAAGTAAATTTCCGAAACAGAAGGAACCTTCATTTTTAATTTATTTTCCAAAAAAATATTACCAGACTTTATGATGCTGAATTTCATTTATTGGTTTAAGATATTTCAGCAACGTATCTTGATAGTTAAGACGCAGAATCAAGGTCGCAGCACCACTTTTGGAAAGGCAAGTTGACAGCGGGAACAGAATATGTTTCCCACTTTGAAAGAAGATCTTTCAGTTTCCTGTGTAGAGTGAAGTCTTGGGTGAGATCAACCATGGCAGAGGAACGACTAGGTGGTTGGTCTGTGCGAAATGAGTGTCTAACGAAATTGGGTGTTCGGAAATGCGTATTTTTTAAGAAAAGTTGCCGATCGATTCGGGTAAAAGAATAGAAAACTGCAATTTTTATTTTCTTCCAAACAGCAGTGACACAATCATTAACGAACTTAATTATCATAAAAAGCTGTTCTTTGCTGGCTAAATAGGTTTCGCAACATTTATTCAATATTTGTTTACCTAAATTGTCGTTAAATACTCTGTAAATGTTTTCTCTTTGTCTTAAGAAATAAATATATTTCTCTTTATGCAGTGAGACAGACTGTATTTCTGTCATTTATCTTGAATAACTTAGAGCTTAGAAAGGTCTTGTGTGCTGGATCTTTGCTTTGTTCTCCCCTCCCCGGGAAAAATACACTGGCGTGCAAAAATTAAGGACGAGACGGTTTTTCGAATGTAACGTCGTGCAGAAGTGCTCAACATCGACCCAAATCATACCATTAGATCCCCAAGATGTAAGAATATGGGACAAGTGAGCAAAACCGTCCAAACAAGGAATCCAAAGCATACAAAGGCACTTTATTGAAAAGGTAGCTTTGAATACAACTGGATAGAAGACAGAAACGTCCATGTGAGAGGCGGCTGCCAAGAAAAATCCAGTCTTCGGTAGGGGATATGATCACCCTTGACTGCGTTGTAGGATTTACAACGTCTGTCCATGCTGAGGACGAGGTTGCCAAGGAGCTATTGAGGCATCGCGGCCCATTCCTCTTGTAGCGCCAATCGCAGCTCCTTAATCGTTGCCGACGGCTGGTTACGTGCTGCCAAGCGTCTGCCAAGAAGGTCCCACGCGTGTTCGATTGGATTTAGGTCTGGGGACCTTGAGGGTCAATCCATGCGTTGAATATCTTCACTCTCCAACAGTTCTGCGACAGCCACTGTACGATGAGGTGCAGCATTGTCGTCCATGAAGAGGAACTCAGGACCCACAGCACCTCTAAACAGAGGCACGTGAGGCAGGAGAACCTCGGTACAATAGCGGACACGAGTGACTGAACATCCTTGGAAGATGTGGACGCCAGTACGGCTACCAAGCATGATACCGCCCCAAACGAGAACTCCGCCACCTCCAAACCGGCCCCTTTCGATGATGTTGGAGGTGTGATTGCGTGTTCCCTTCTCTCTCCAGATGTGTATACGTCCAGAATCGCTCGTCAGACTAAATCGGTTCTCATCCGTAAAGACAACTCGACCCCATTGCTGATGTGTCTAGTTCTTGTGTTCCTGGCACACAGAAACCACCGTCTCCGATGAGCAGGCGTTAATGGCAAACACCGTACTGGTCGTTGTGCAAATAGACCACCTTTGTGCAGCCTCCTGGCCACGGTCGTCCAGATGTATGTTGCATGTGCCTTGCAATTTCTCCCGCTGTCTGCCATCTGTCTCTTCTCTCCTGTAGGACAATATACCGGTCGTCCGCCGCCGTGGTTGCTCGTGGACGACCACTGCTAAACTGTCGGACAGCTGTTCCTGTCGTTTGAAATTCTCTCCAAGCTCGTGAAACGATGCTGTGAGCGATCCCGAACTCCTCGGCTACACTAGTCACACTTCGACCTTCTTCCAACTTCCCAATGACGCGACCTCGGGTAAAGCCATCCAAATGTCGTCTACTGGATTGCCTGTTGGCCATATCACACGGTGGCAGCAACTCGACGTCGTTCAAACCGATGTATACCGTGCAATAGCTTTCACCAAATTGCTGAGCGCACACCGCCCGTGTGCTTTATACCCTTCCGACATCCCCCACCCCTACGTCATGCTGCATATATGCGCATGCCCTACCGTACCAGACTTCCCTAGTCTATCTCCTGAGTGGTCTTTCGGTCCATTCTGCATGCTCGTTCAGCTGTTATGCTAATTTCTCCTCCTCGTCCTTAATTTTTGCACACCAGTGTACTATGGGAGCATGAGATCACGTCCCTATTTGGGGGTTACTGGTTCCAGGGAAAGGGCAGAGCCAATGCTGTAACACAAGCATAATCTTATGCGGGACAATCCTGGCCGAATGGTCAGAAGCCAGCGCTTAGACCACTGAGCAACGGGGGGGGGGCAGTGAGAGATAGAATAAGCAAAAAAAATGTTCATAAATATGTAAAGCACAGAGAAAAATGTTCACAATGATGAACAGTGAAACCATTAAGTAAAGTATTACCATCTCCAGAGCAGTAATATCCTGGAAACTTCGTAAAGTATGTTGCTTCAAATCTGTCATGGCTATCAAACAGAGTTCTCATCATTCCAGGCCACGGTTTCTTAAATACCTAAAGGGAAAACAAAGGCATTTTACTTCTACTAAAACAAAATGCTTTAATTCTGCATAACTATGCAGGTTATTAAACTTTCAGGAGCATAAGTATAAACATTATTAAAATTTCAGGAGCATATACGAAGGGGTCACTAAAACTTCATGCATTTCCAACGTGTCATTTTAATGTGCGTTTTCGCAGCGCACATTCTATCGATTTTATATCACCCATTTATGTACTTGTGCGAATTTTTTTTTCTTTGGCAGAATCTTAGACAACCTTATGTTTACAAAACTTGATTTTTAAATCAACAATTGAAATGTTTTGAAAAACGAAAAACGAAATGGAGTCCCGCAAAGGTATTGTACGGTGCTACGAATTTGAGGAAATCTGATGATACCGCTTGCAGGAATAAATGACTAAGTTTGCACGGAATTTAAAAAGATATATAATACTGCTTGTGAACAGATTCAAGACATTAAAAAATATATAAATTTATCTTCTGTATATATACAGTCTAGCCACATTATTGTGACCACCTCCTAATTTTGACGTCAACAGCGCGTAGCCAATGAAAGAAGGCATATGTGGTGAGCTGGCCTGGAGGGTATATAAGGTGTGGTGTAGGCATTCTGAAAACATATCACTCATTGCTGTTATGGATAAAAGGAGCGATTTATCAGATTTGCAAAAAGTTATGCTTATCGGCTTACGGGACAAGGGTGGAAGTATTTCTGAAACTGCGTAGTTTGTGAACTGTTCGCGTGCTGCTGTGGTTAAAGTGTTTCGTGATTGGAGAAATGGCAACATTGTGAATAAGCGACGTGGAAACTGCGGAGCACCACGTGCCATTGATGTGAGAGGTGAACGTCGGCTGCGAAGGTGCGTGAGGGCCGATCGACACGCTACAGTGATGGAGCAACTCACTGGACGAATGAACCAGGGGGCTACTGGAAGTGTGTCTAAAATAACAGTTCAGCGAACCCTGCTGCGTATGGGGCTCCGATGCGGACGGATGGTCACTGCCCCTATGTTAACGAAGGCACATTGGCAGAAAAAGCTTACATTTGCACGGCAGTATCGGAATTGGACCTCCGCTGATTGGCAAAAGATTGCCTTCTCTGATGAGGCACGTTTTCTGCTTCATCGAACGGATGGACGTTGGCGTATAAGGCGAGAAACATCGGAGAACAAACACTCTTCAACCATTGCTGCAAAAACAGAAGCTGGTGGAGGGCAGCATTATGGTCTGGGGAATGCTTTCGTGGCATTCCCTGAGTCCACTCATGCTTGTGGAAGGTACTATGGATCAAATTCGTTATGAATCCATCCTTGCAGACCACGTACACCCATACATGCTGATTGTCTTCCCTGGGGCGGATAGGATTTTCCAGAACGACAATGCGACGTGTTACACAGATAGAAATGTCCGAGAGTGGTTGGAACAGCACGATGAAGACTTCAAAGTACTTCCCTGCCCCCTGATTTCCCAGACTTTAACCCAATTGAGCATCTGTAGGACCAGCTCGATTGTGTTGTTCGCTCTATGGATCCTCCACCACGCACACTCCAGCAGCTGTCAGATGCACTGCAGTCAGCATGGCTCCACATACCTGTGAACACTTTTCAGCACCTTACTGAGTCACTCCCAGTCCGTCTAGCTGCTGTCCGCGCTGCACACGGCGGTTACTCTGAATATTAACTGGTGGTCACAATAATGTGACTCGACCGTATATATATTTATACCAAACATTTTCAATCTTCAATTTAAATTTATTGAGTAGACTAATGCAGAAGATAAAATTTTCTTATTTGTTTAATTAACAGTCTTCGAGAAAAAGTGAAGGTTTGTCCTACAGTAGGATGTCGGTCGATGATATCGCTCAACGAGTTAGCAGTAAGGCGACTACGGTTCACAGTTATGTGAAAAATGAGTTCATTTGCCTGTGACGGCATTCGAACCCACATCTACCGTATATATCTTCTCCTGTTCTACCCATTAGACTACACCGATGAAGGCTTCTTGCTGTAGCTTGCCGTTTTGACATATGCGTTGTTCATCAGATATACCCCCCCCTATTGAGAAAAGGCTGGGATGAAATCGTAGGTTTCCGAGTCAGGTCAGTCGGGGAACTATGCTTTAAGCGGTGTTGTCACTTTTGCGACCGATGCCAAAAACGTAGCTTTTGTGCCCGTTGGTACTTTGACTATCCCTTTTCCCGAGGAGTGTCCGTGCCTTTTGTATTGTTCCCTCACCACTGATTGCCGGATGGAGGCTAGACATCTTATGGATTAAACATATCTCAGCTTGGTAGGGTACGTGGACTGTAATTTCATTACAATTCGTTTTGAGTGTACATCGTTTCGCATCTTTAGCAGCACTTCTTTCCGACATAAATAAACTATTTCAAAGTCATTCATAGTCAATGGAACCCATTAAAAATAAAGGCAAATTTTACAGTCAATAAAACAGTTAGAAATATAAATAGTTAACCTCCCCCCCCCCCCCCCCAGTAGCGGCTAAGGAGTATGTCACGAAAATTAATAAATTGGGCACGAAAAAGAAGTGTCGTAGGTAAAGGAAGATATTAGAGACAAAGGAATTTTCACGTCGAACAGTTAGAAGAGGAGATATAGATGAAAACATGATTTAAATTTACGCTACCTAGCGGAAGAATTTTGAATAATGGAAAGGTGGAAATATGCGAAAAGAATTCTTCACAGCGTAAGGTATGCTAAAAAAATATTTTTTTAAATACGTCACCTGGAAGCAGAGATAGGACAATCGTGGTGGGGGAACAACACAAAAGGCAAGGACACTCCTCTGAAATCGCTAAGTCTGAAAGACACAAAGAGGCAGCCTTGTTCAATCCCTTGTTTAATCTCTTAATCTCAAAGGGGTGAGTCTCAAAGTACCAACGGACGCAAAAGCGACGTTTCCAGCAACAGCCACAAAGGTGACCACTTCGCTTTAAGCAGCTCGCTGTAGAAGAAGGGATTCTGATTAATTCCAAATGACGTGTGGAAGAAGCACTGCACATTTTTCGAAGCGTTGAAGAAGGAATTGTCATTCATTCCAGACGATATGGGGGAGCGGGGGGAGGAATTTTCTCGAATCTCACGGCCGGGTGATTAGTTTTTACGTTCGGGCGCCAATGTGAAAATAAGTCCACTTACCGGTGATGAGATTCGAGCACACAACTGCTTTCTCCGGGGTCAACTGTTTTACCTACTAAACTATACCAACGAAGGTTATCGCTGCAACTACATGTACGTTACCTCTGAGGTAGGTACGTCACAGTTGTTGGGCATAATACAAGGGGCATCCTGAAAGTAATGCCTCCACCTTAATAACTTTTGAGGTTTTGAAGTGATTTTAATGAAACTGCACTGACATGTACTTTGATATGTTACCAATGTGGGAACAATTTGTTTTTCAGGATCTGATATAAAGATCATGAACGACAGAGAAAAGCAGCGATTTGTAACTGAATTCCTGAAAAAAGTGGGGTGTGAGGTTCCAGAAATCCACAGAAGACTCCTGGTGGTGTATGAAGCTGCCATAATCGATATCAGTAATGTCCGAAGATGGATGAAGAGGTTTCTAGAGGGAGAAAATTCAGTGTCGGACAAACAACGGAGTGGAAGACCCGCAACTGCAGTGACAGGTGCCAGCAGGCAAAGAGTGAAAGACCTCATCACAACTGATCGTCGTGTCAGCATCCAGGAGTCGTGTGATGCAATTCATTGTGGTCATAGTGCTATGGAAACATTAATTAGGGGTCTGGGCTACAGGAAAATTTGTTCAAAGTGGATCCCAAGAAACCTAACCGTGAACAATGTGAGCAAAGGGTTGACATGTGCTGGAACCTCTTGGGTTGTTATGAGAGCGAGGTGAGGTGTTTTTCTCTAATGTTGTGACGGGGGATGAAACCTGGGTGTTCTTTCATGACCCAGGAACAAAACGTGCGTCAATGGAATGGCACCGCTCGTCTTCACCTCTGCACAAAAAGGCGAAAACAACTCGTTCCCCAAGGAAAGTGATGGTGACAATTTTCTTGGACAAACATGGTGTCATTTTGACTGATTTCCATGAATGGGATGCAGCAATAAACCGTGCTTACCACGTGCAGACATTGAAGAAGCTAAAGGTAGCTATCAGAAGGAAAAGACGTGACATTCCACTTCATAGTGTTGCTTTACATCATGATAACACACGTCCCCACACCTCAATGGAGACTTCACAGGCTATTGCCATGTATGCAGACATTGAAGAAGCTAAAGATAGCTATCAGAAGGAAAAGACGTGACATTCCACTTCATAGTGTTGTTTTACATCATGATAACACACGTCCCCACACCTCAATGGAGACTTCACAGGCTATTGCCATGTATGCAGACATTGAAGAAGCTAAAGGTAGCTATCAGAAGGAAAAGACGTGACATTCCACTTCATAGTGTTGCTTTACATCATGATAACACACGTCCCCACACCTCAATGGAGACTTCACAGGCTATTGCCATGTATGCAGACATTGAAGAAGCTAAAGGTAGCTATCAGAAGGAAAAGACGTGACATTCCACTTCATAGTGTTGTTTTACATCATGATAACACACGTCCCCACAAATCAATGGAGACTTCACAGGCTATTGCCACGTATGCAGACATTGAAGAAGCTAAAGGTAGCTATCAGAAGGAAAAGACGTGACATTCCACTTCATAGTGTTGCTTTACATCATGATAACACACGTCCCCACACCTCAATGGAGACTTCACAGGCTATTGCCATGTATGCAGACATTGAAGAAGCTAAAGGTAGCTATCAGAAGGAAAAGACGTGACATTCCACTTCATAGTGTTGTTTTACATCATGATAACACACGTCCCCACACCTCAATGGAGACTTCACAGGCTATTGCCATGTATGCAGACATTGAAGAAGCTAAAGGTAGCTATCAGAAGGAAAAGACGTGACATTCCACTTCATAGTGTTGTTTTACATCATGATAACACACGTCCCCACACCTCAATGGAGACTTCACAGGCTATTGCCATGTATGCAGACATTGAAGAAGCTAAAGGTAGCTATCAGAAGGAAAAGACGTGACATTCCACTTCATAGTGTTGTTTTACATCATGATAACACACGTCCCCACACCTCAATGGAGACTTCACAGGCTATTGCCATGTATGCAGACATTGAAGAAGCTAAAGGTAGCTATCAGAAGGAAAAGACGTGACATTCCACTTCATAGTGTTGCTTTACATCATGATAACACACGTCCCCACACCTCAATGGAGACTTCACAGGCTATTGCCATGTATGCAGACATTGAAGAAGCTAAAGGTAGCTATCAGAAGGAAAAGACGTGACATTCCACTTCATAGTGTTGCTTTACATCATGATAACACACGTCCCCACAAATCAATGGAGACTTCACAGGCTATTGCCATGTATGCAGACATTGAAGAAGCTAAAGGTAGCTATCAGAAGGAAAAGACGTGACATTCCACTTCATAGTGTTGCTTTACATCATGATAACACACGTCCCCACACCTCAATGGAGACTTCACAGGCTATTGCCATGTATGCAGACATTGAAGAAGCTAAAGGTAGCTATCAGAAGGAAAAGACGTGACATTCCACTTCATAGTGTTGTTTTACATCATGATAACACACGTCCCCACACCTCAATGGAGACTTCACAGGCTATTGCCATGTATGCAGACATTGAAGAAGCTAAAGGAAGCTATCAGAAGGAAAAGACGTGACATTCCACTTCATAGTGTTGTTTTACACCATGATAACGCACGTCCCCACAACTCAATGGAGACTTTACAGCCTATTGCCAAATGGGGTGGACGGTGATGCCCCCCCCCTCCTACGGTCGACTTTTTCCTGTTTGCCTCTTTGAAAACCATCCTTCGTAGGAACATTTCGGCGATGTGACAGACGTACTGCTGTGAACTAATGGGTGAAACAACTGCCTCAGGAATTTTTCTAAAATGGATTTTACCAATGGGTTCGCCGCCCCGGTGGCGCAGTGGTCTAAGCGATGGCCTCTGATCATTCGTCCGTAAGGGGTCCGGGTTCGAATCCCGGTGAGGCATGGATGTTGTGTTTGTCTTACGGCACTGGTTCTTTCCCTTCCCTGGAACCAGTGACCCTAAAATTAGGGACGGGCGACTGCTTATAGCCCATTGAGTTGCTCATGGTGGTCGTTAAACCTCAAAAAAAAAAAACAAAAAAAAAAAAAACCAATGGGTTCAAAGATGGTGGAAATGTATAGAAAGTGATGGACAATATTTTGAATAGGCTAGCAGGATTAACAATGTGTCCAAGTATTTTGCCGCCACCAAGTTTCACATTTTTGCTGCTACAAATAAAAATCTTCCGAGGGACGATGCATTGCTTTCAGGATGCCCTTTGTAGGTATTAAGAAGAAGGCACACATGTTCGAAAAGAAAGCACAGGATCCTCCCGAAGCATCGTGAAGAGATTCCGGTGAATGTTCGTGGAGAACAAGTAGCTACGTTTGCGCAGATAAGAGCTATTGTTTTTGTCCCAAGCGATCCATTGCACTCTGGAATTAAAAGCGGAGATCTCCACATCACTGACTATTTACCTGTCATTTCTATTCATCGTCATGAATGTCTTCATTTTTAACGAACCAGAAACGACTATGGATTGCAATGATATTCAGAAGTGTTGAGTGATGTGAACCGTTTCCGACGAACGTGAAGGATACATTGTAAAATTTTTTCTGAAATTACGAGCCACATACTGTGATTCCTTTCGTGAACTAACGAAGCATATTTCTGATATAATCTTTTCCGCGAAGTGACGGAAAAAAACCTGAATTTTACCGATTTTTTCGTACTCGAGGAAAACTCTGAATTTTCAGAACCTTTCCGCAATTCCTTTCTTATATTGACATTAAACTGCCGTTTTAAAGATGTATTGACAGAAAATTCTGAATTTTTAGAAACTTTTCCCCAATTCCTTTCTTATATTGACATTAAACTGCCGTTTTAAAGATGTGTTGACAGAAAATTCTGAGTTTTCAGAAGCCTTTCCGCAATTCCTTTCTTATATTGACAATAAACTGCCGTTTTAAAGTTGTATTGATGTAAAATTCTGAATTTTCAGAAACCTTTCCGCAATTCCTTTCTTATATTGACATTAAACTGCCGTTTTAAAGATGTATTGACGGAAAATTCTGAATTTTCAGAAACCTTTGCATAATTCCTTTCTTATATTGACATTAAACTGCCGTTTTAAGGATGTATTGACAGAAAATTCTGAATTTTCAGAAATCTTTCCCCAATTCCTTTCTTATATTGACATTAAATTGCCGTTTTAAAGATGTATTGACAGAAAATTCTGAATTTTCAGAAACCTTTCCGCAATTCCTTTCTTATAATGACAATAAACTGCCGTTTCAAAGATGTATTAACGGAAAATTCTGAATTTTCAGAAACATTTCTGCAATTCCTTTCGTATATTAACGGAAAAACTCCGTTCTCACTTTTCCTTATACATATGACAAAAACATTCAGGTAATAGGAGCGATTGGTGAGAATACTTGAGGTTTGATTAACTGTTAAATTTCAATGGTTTATCAAAGGAACTGATTTTGAAGTTCCGTAGCGAGATCGCATATTGTGGATAGCATATCGCATATTGTGGATAGCATATCGCATGAAATTTTGTTTATTGCGGCACCGGACATTCCTTTCCCTCTTTTCCTATTTCGTAGAGCACCTATTGTACAATGTTATCGTAAGAAACCCAGTAATTAAATTATTATACAAGTGATTGTGTGATGCCTATGTGTCATCAGTCTGGGGACCTTTTAAGACAAAAGCTATTATAGCTTTCAAGAGTAAATTTCTTATTTAGGAGTTTTGTGAAATAATACGATACAGCAGTACATTTCACCTTCTTAAAGACAATTGAAAGCCACTGTCAGTTTAATAAGATCTCAAGTTCCAAAGCATTATGTTGATTCTAAAAATCACGATGAGAAAAATACATAATTTGCAATAAGTCTCCTACATAAAAAATCAGATTCTTGCGAATCTGTTTAAGAAAATAATGAGCTACAACAGAAAATAAAAATATCAATTCACACGCATTATCTCTCTATTCTAAAACAAAGTAACTGCCGCTGCGGCCACCGCTGTTTTAGAAATTTCGCGACACTCGCGCATTCCTAGCTCGCAGCGCAAAAAGTATTAAACACAAAAATGCGAAATTTACATCGTCTGTAGAGAATTGTTTGGAGAACACGCTGAAATAAACCGTTTTTCGATTCTGTCGATACTTCAAGGACTATTGTATTTCAAAGTTAAGGTAAGCAAAAAAAGTGCTATCAGTTCGCATTCCAGACACACTAACAGCAGCACAACCACGGAACTTTGTAGGCATGTAGAGCCATGGCCGAATTTTTGCACCTTGTCGCCCTTTTTTTGAATTTCGATTTAATTTACGAGAAATTAAATTTTTAAATTTCACAAAATTCTCTATTTTCGCGATGGGATCAATTTTAAGAAACGGATATATGGCAAATTATAAATCATAACGCATTGCAATTTTTACAGCATAAACTTACATCTGATTTTTAAGCATTTTTTTAAAGATGCAAAGGAAAGAAACGAGCGGCATACTCTGTATTTAGCGTTAACACACAGGAAAGTTCTGGTCCCGTGACCTGCTGCCATGGTGACGCAGCGATTTTTAGAGCTCTCTTCTCACTGGATGATAGGAGAGGTTATAATCAAACTGGTAGTTACGCAATGCTCAATGACGTAACGACGCTTCTAAAGTTCGGCGTTTTCCGCCGGTATAAAATAAAATAAAAATAAAAATAGTGGCTGCGGAACATTTCTCTGCTTGAAATTTTCGTGAATTGTTCGACCACTTTTAAATGACCTAGAGATTTGAAAATTGTCATGCTGATACGTCTTAGGGTCCAAATGCTTAGAAAAGTCCGGAAAAAAATGGTGGCTTTGGAACATACTCTGTTTGAATTTTTCGCGAATTGTTCGACCATTTCTGAATAACCTTGAGATCTGAAAATTGGCATGCTGATAGTCCTTAAGGTCCGGATACCTAAAAAAGTCTACAAACCAAACAGATGAAAAGGGAGGCTTAGCTTTACTGTTCAAAATGCTGATAGGTTTAAAGATTATTATGCCAGAAACGTTGAAATGCTGTAAAAATTCCATAAAATTTTGATTTAAAATTAAGGGGCGCCAAAGCCTGATCCGTTTTACGTCAAACAGTACGCATTGACGTCAAGACACTGTTCTAAATCAATCAACAGTTACAGATCTTAAATTACTTTTCTTTCCCTTAATTACTTTTCCTTTCTTTAATTTTATGTTAAAAAAAAATATGCATTCAGCGTTCGGAGAACGGGCATAACTACTGGTAAGAGCAAAAAAAAAAAAAAAAAAAACATTTCATCATTGAGCGGTTAGAGTTTTACCTAATATACGACGGCGCTTTACGTAGCTTTCCGGCTTACCTAAGCCGAATGTGGCTATAGTTCGATCCCCGCCAGGTGCACGCCGAAAGGATCTCAATAAGTCGAAATTGAAGGTTTTGCGAAATTTCTGCGTAAATATGGAAAAACCCGAAACGGACATTTCTGAAATAAACGAAATTACTTACTGCTGAAAATCTGTCATACTACGGAAGTTAGAAGAAACAGGGGTCTTTTAAAAACGGAAATTTCGTTACAAGATGGACATCTGCCGGTAACTTTGCTGCATGTTATTTTCGGAAATTTTCCGTGAATTCACACCGCTTATTTTTTTCACAGTGTAGTCATAAATGGTAACTTTAACTTAAAAGGTTGTTGTCCCGGATAAATCTCAGTTGCAGTAACAGAAAACTTAATCATACATGATACAACACTTCTGGAATAAATTGTTAGGTTTCTTAAATGAATCAAGGTGACTTACAGTTCAATCTTGGGTATTCAGTAGTCTTTCCATCCAATCAAACATAGCTCAGTCGAAAACAAGATGGCAGTCTAAGCTCCTCGACAGTACATATGACGCAGTCGAAACAAGATAACACAGAGTCGTAAACAAGAATGTACGCATAACATTGAACACCCGAGCTCTTATCTATTGAAACTCGTTACGTATTTGCTCTTTGACCTGTTGCTATGTTGCCAAACACAAATTCACCGAGAGAGAAAAATGTGGCTTTCAGGTTGGAAAACGTTCAATGAGAATAAACTAAATGTACGTAAGAAGATAGGAACTAAAAAGGAAGGTTAAATTACGGTGTACGTCACACAACTCAGTGCATATGTAGAAAACACTTACCAAATGTCCTTCACCAGGTCCTTCAATCTCCTTTCCAAGATCGTTTAGAATTGCAGGAACCACACCAAAAAATGGGCATGTCTGAAAACATCACAGGAAAATGAATACTGTTAGATTACGACATACACACATTTTTTTTCCTTATGTAGCACAAAAAGTCAACGGCAGAATATTTTAGAGCGTATCTTATTGATTACTGTCTGTGAACCGTTTTTTCAAGATAGATTGGTCGGAAAAATCAAGATGTGTAGTGTATAATCTATTCCTACGTTTCTAATTACAGTGCCTAAACACTACATGTGCTATAATATATGTCAAGTTCGCCAATAATGAAATAGGCGTTCACTCGAAATAACGTCACAGTTTGGTACTTACAAATATTTTATTTGTATCCAACTTCAATATAGCATGGTGGTGTATTCCAACGTCGTTAGTCCACACCTGGTAATCAATCAGTAGTATAACACTCAACTTCACAACGTAGTTTTGCAAGGTGTCACGTCAATTCGTCGCGTGCGTCAATTCGTCGACTACGTCAATTCGTCGCCTGCGTCAATTCGTCGACTACGACAATTCGTCGCGCGTCAATTCGTCGACCACGACGATTCGTCGAGCGCCAATTCGTCGCGGACAAATTCGTCGACTACGTCGATTCGTCGCGTTTACAGATTTTGGTTACATACAAAACGAATGCAGCGAAACGTACGATTTCGAACGTCTTCCCCATTGATCAAATTTATAAACTTTGGACACTCAGACAGGATGGGAATATCACGCTTTTTCTTTGGCACTAAAAATATTAGACGGTAGACGGTTTTCGGAACGGGTCAAGGCCCGGGGGTAAGAGCCCCCACATACAAAATTTTCGTAAAATCTATAATTTTCAATTCAGAACCACCAAATTTGGTGTCATGAAACTCTACCATAGACGGGAGACGGTTTTTGGAAAGGGTCGGGGCCGGGGGGGTCAGAGACCCCACTCCATACAAATCTTTCGTAAAGTATACAGTTTTCAATTTAGAACCACCAAATTTGGTATATTATCCATGGTATTCTAACTTAGCCTGTAGACGGTGTTTATAAAGGGTCGGAGCCCGGGGTTCAGACCCCCCCCCAAACAAAATTTCGGAAAATCTAGTTTTTAATTTAGAACCACCAAATTTGGTATACTATATCATGGTACTCTAACTTAGACGGTAGACGGTTTTTGGAACGGGTCGGGGCCCGGGAGTTAGAGCCCCCCCCTACAAAATTTTCGTAAAATCTACAGTTTTCAATTCAGAACCACCAAATCTGGTATACTATCTCGTGGTATTCTAGCTTAGACTGTAGACGGTTTTTGGAAGCGGTTGGAGAACGGGGGGTCCCCCCCCACAAAACTGCCGTAAAATCTAGTTTTCAATTTAGAACCACCATTTGGTGTCATGAGACTTTAACTTAGCGGAAGACTGTTTTTGGAACGGATCGGGGCCCGGGAGGTCAGAACTCCTCCTCCCCCTCCCGTACAAAATTATCGTAAAATCTACAGTTTTCAATTGAGAACCACCAAATTTGGCGTACTATCTCATGGTATTCTAACTTAGACTGCAGACGGTTTTGGGAAAGGGGTCGGAGCCCGGGGTTCAGAGCCCGGAGGGTTAGAGCCCCCTCCCCCTACAAAATTTCGTAAAATCTAGTTTTCAATTTAGAACCACCAAATTTCGTATACTATCTCACGAAACTCTAACTTAGACTGTAGACGGTTTTTGGAAGCGGTTGGAGCCAGGGAGGTCAGATCCCCCCCCCATGCAAAATTTTCGTAAAATCTACATTTCAAAATTTACATTTCAAAATTGCCTTTATTCTTCAGTAAAATAACATTTCTATGTACATGACAATGGGATTCTGCCGTTTTCAATTTAGAACCGCCAAATTTGGTATACTATCTCACGGTACTCTAACTTAGACGGTAGACGGTTTTTGGAATAGGTCAAGGCGCGGGGGTTAAGAGCCCCCACATACAAAATGTTCGTAAAATCTACAGTTTACAATTTAGAACGACCAAATTTGGTATCATGAAACTCTAACTTAGGCGGGAGACGGTTTTTGGAAAGGGTCGTGGCGTGGTGGGTCAGAGCCCCCCCCCCCCCCCCACACACACAATTTTCGTAAAATATACCGTTTTCAATTTAGCACCACCAAATTTGGTAGACTATCTCATGGTATTTTAACTTAGACTGCAGACGGTTTTTTGTAAAGGGTTGGAGCCCGGGGTCAGAGTCCCCCCCCCCCCCATAAAATTTTTCGTGAAATCTTCAGTTTTCAATTTAGAACCACCAAATTTGGTATACTATATCATGGTACTCTAACTTAGACGGTAGACGGTTTTCTGAACGGGTCAAGGCCCGGGGATAAGAGCCCCCCCCCATACAAAATTTTCTTAAAATCTACATTTTTCAATTCAGAACCACCAAATTTGGTGTCATGAAATTCTAACTTAGCGGGAGGCGGTTTTTGGAACGGGTCGGGGTCCGAGGGTTCGGAGCTCCCCCACCCCCGTACAAAATTTTCGTAAAATTTACAGTTTTAAATTTAGAACCACCAAATTTGGTATACTATCTCATGGTACTCCTAAAGTTAGACGGTAGACGGTTTTTGGAACGGGTCGGGGCCCGGGGTTTAGAGCCCCCCCCCATACAAAATTTTGTAAAATCTACAGTTTTCAATATAGAAACACCAAATTTGGTATACTATCTCATGGTACTCTAACTTAGACGGTAGACGGTTTTTAGAATAGGTCAAGGCGCGGGGATTAAGAGCCCCCCACATACAAAATGAAATCTATAGTTTTCAATTTAGGACAACCAAATTTTATATCATGAAACTCTAACTTAGACGGGAGACGGTTTTTGGAATAGGTCGGGGCCGGGGGTTCAGAGCACCCCCCCCCCCCTGCCCCATTAAAATTTTGTAAAATCTAGTTTTCAGTTTAGAACCACCAAATTTGTTATACTATATCATGGTAATCTAACTTAGTCGGTTTTTGGAACAGGTCGGGGCACGGGGGGTTACAGTCCCCCCCCACCAAATTTTCGTAAAATCTACAGTTTTCAATTTAGAACCACCAAATTTGGTATACTATATCATGGTACTCTAACTTAGACGGTAGACGGTTTTCAGAACGGGTCAAGGCCCGGGGATAAGAGCCCCCCCCCCCATACAAAATTTTCTTAAAATCTACATTTTTCAATTCAGAACCATCAAATTTGGTGTCATGAAATTCTAACTTAGCGGGAGGCGGTTTTTGGAACGGGTCGGGGTCCAAGGGTTCAGAGCTCCCCCACCCCCTGTACAAAATTTTCGTAAAATCTACAGTTTTCAATTTAGAACCACCAAATTTGGTATACTATCTCATGGTACTCTAAGTTAGACCCCCCGTACAAAATTTTCGTAAAATCTACAGTTTTCAATTTAGAACCACCAAATTTGGTATACTATCTCATGGTACTCTAAGTTAGACGGTAGACGGTTTTTGGAACGGGTCGGGGCCCGGGGGTTTAGAGCCCCCCCCCCCTACAAAATTTTGTAAAATCTACAGTTTTCCATATAGAATCACCAAATTTGGTATACTATCTCATGGTACTCTAACTTAGACAGTAGAAGGTTTTTGAAACGGGTCGGGCACGGAGTCAGAGCCCCCCCCCCCATAAATGTCTTTCGTAAAAACTGCACTTTTCAATTTAGAACCACCAAATGTTGTATACTATCTCACGAAACTCTAACTTAGACGGTAGACGGTTTTTGGAAGCGGTCGGGGCCCGGGGGTCAGAGCCATCCCGTTCCATACAAAAATTTTCGTAAAATCTACAGTCTTCAATTTAGAACCACCAAATTTGGTATACTAACTCATGGTACTCTAACTTAGACGGTAGACGGTTTTTAGAATAGGTCAAGGCGCGGGGATTAAGAGCCCCCACATACAAAATTTTCGTGAAATCTATAGTTTTCAATTTAGGACAACCAAATTTGGTTTTGGAATGGGTCGGGGCCGGGGGTTCAGAGCACCCCCACCTGCCCCATTAAAATTTTGTAAAATCTAGTTTTCAGTTTAGAACCACCAAATTTGTTATACTATATCATGGTAATCTAACTTAGTCGGTTTTTGGAACAGGTCGGGGCACGGGGGGTTACAGCCCCCCCACCAAATTTTCGTGAAATCTACAATTTTCAATTTAGAACCGCCAAATTTGGCATACTATCTCATGGTACTCTAACTAGACGGTAGACGGTTTTGGGAATAGGTCAAGGCGCGGGGGTTAAGAGCCCCCACATGCAAAATTTTCGTGAAATCTATAGTTTTCAATTTAGAACCACCAAATTTGGTATCATGAAACTCTAACTTAGACGGGAGACGGTTTTTGGAATGGGTCGGGGCCGGGGTTCAGAGCACCCCCTCCCCCATTAAAATTTCGTAAAATCTAGTTTTCGGTTTAGAACCACCAAATTTGGTATACTATATCATGGTAATCTAACTTAGTCGGTTTTTGGAACGGGTCGGGGCACGGGGGGTTACCCCCCTCCAAATTTTCGTGAAATCTACAGTTTTCAATTTAGAACCACCAAATTTGGTATACTATCTCATGGTAGTCTAACTTAGACGACAGACGGTTTTCGGAACAGGACGGGCACGGGTCAGAGCCCACCTCATAAAAAATTTCGTGAAATCTACAGTTTTCAATTTAGAACCACCAAATTTGGTATACTATGTCATGGTACTACTCTAACTTAAACGGTAGACGGTTTTTTTGGTTTTTTGGAACGGGTCAAAGCCCGGGGGTAAGTGACCCCACATACAAAATTCTTCTTGACAAGTGGTCAGAAGCCAGCCCCTAGATCACTCCGCCGCCGTAGCGGCACACGTTGAAATGTATTTTTCATACGGCCCCAAAAGCTCTTATGGACATACTAGATTGAACTGGACACAAATAAATCATTAATATAATTTGTTCTAGTAGGGATACCAGTTATTTGCCAGGTACATATTATTATTTGTGGAATCACCAAGTTCAGCGGGTGAAAGTTAATGAATGAAAAAGATATTCCTGCAATTTTCCAGTAAACTTATTTTAAATTTTTTGATTAAGTTAATTTAATTTTGCGAAACAAAAAAGAAAGAAAAAGGAATGGGTATACTTACCTTCTAGGAGACATCTATAGAACTGCCGTACATGTGGCGTGTGCTTCTGTGAATCCCGCAACACAGAAATGCGATGTACCTATGTGATGTCGATTGCGTACGACTTCGCATTGGCATTGATCATCTTTTTTTCTAACCGTTTTGAATTTTGAATATCTGGAACAACCTATTTACATTACATTATATTTATTCCTGATAAGCCGTTCGTTGGTAGTGAAAGCTAAACTATATTGATTTGTGTTTTTAATACACCATTAAACGCATATTAGGTTGGTTAGTTGGTTGGTTGATGGTTTATGGTGCAGGGCCCTCAAAGGGCCAAAGAGCGCCTTAGAACGTAGATAAAGTATTCTTAAGAGTAAAAAACGGAACGTTTTACGAAAATTTTGCATGGGGCTACCTTGACCCGGGCCCCGACCACTTCCCAAAACCGTCTACCGTCTAAGTTAGATAAACATGAGGTAGTATACCAAATTTTGTTGTTCTAAATTGAAAATTGTAGATTTTACGAAATTTTTATGAGGAGGGAGGGCTCTCACCCCCCGAGTTTCAGCCCCTTCCAAAATCCGTCTAGCGTCTAAGTTAGAGTTTCGTGAGATAGTATACGAAATTTGGTGGTTCTGAATTGAAAACTGTAGTTTTTAAGAAAATGTTGTATGAGGGAGGGGGCTCTAACCCTCCGGGCTCTGAACCCCGGGCTCCGACCCCTTTCCCAAAACCGTCGACCGTCAAAGTTAGAGTACCATGAGATCGTATATCAAATTTGGTGGTTCTAAATTGAAAACTAGATTTTGCGATTTTTTTATGAAGGGGGCCCTTACTACCGGGCTGCAACCCTTCCAAAAACGGTCTACCGTCTAAGTTAGAGTACCATGAGATAGTATACCAAATTTGGTGGTTCTAAATTGAAAACTGTAGATTTTACGATTTTTTTTATTAGAGGGGGGAGGGCTCTGACTTCCGGGCTCCAACCCCTTTAAAAAGCCGTCTAGCATTGAAGTTAGAGTACTATGAGATAGTATACCAGATTTGGTGGTTCTAAATTGAAAACTGTAGATTTTAAGAAATTTTTATGAGGGTGGGGGGCTTTCACCCCCGGGCTCTAACCCCTCCCAAAAAGCGTCTAGCGTCTAAGTTAGAGTTTGATGATACCATACTTAGTGGTTCTGAATTGAAAACTGTAGATTTTACAAAAAAATTATCGGGGGAAGGGGGGGGGCTCTAACCCCCGGGCCTTGACCCGTACCAAAAGCGGTCTACTGTCTAAGTTAGAGTACCATGAGATAGTATACCAAATTGGGTGGTTCTAAAACGAATACTGTAGATTTTACGGCCTTTTTATGACGGGGGGGGGGGGGGGGCTCTTACCTCCCGGGCTCCAACCCCTGCCAAAAACCATCTAGCGTCTAAGTTAGAGTACCATGAGATAGTATACCAGATTTGGTGGTTCTGAATTGAAAACTGTAGTGTTTAAGAAAATTTTGTAGGGGGGGGGCTCTTACCACCGGGCCTTGACCCGTTCCAAAAACCGTCTACTGTCTAAGTTAGAGTACCATGAGATAGTATACCAAGTTTGGTGGTTCTAAATTGAAAACTGCAGACTTTACGAAAATTTTGTGGGGGGGGCTCTAAACCCCCCCGTTCCCCGACCTGTTCTGAAAACCGTCTACCGTTTAAGTTAGAGTACCATGAGATAGTATACCAAATTTAGTGGTTCTAAATCGAAAACTGTAGATTTTACGACATTTTTTATGTGTGTGTGTGGGGGGGGGGGGGCTCTTACCCACCGGGCTCCAACCCCTTCCAAAAACCTTCTAGCGTCTAAGTTAGAGTACCATGAGATAGTATACCAGATTTGGTGGTTCTGAACTGAAAACAGTAGTTTTTAAGAAAATTTTATATGTGGGGGGCTCTGATCCCCCGGGCCTTGACCCATTCCAAAAACGGTCTACCGTCTAAGTTAGAGTACCACGAGATAGTATACCAAATCTGGTGGTTCTAAATTGAAAACTGTAGATTTTACGAAACTTTTGTGATGGGGGCTCTGACCCCCGGACTCCAACCCCTTACAAAAACCGTGTAGCGTCTAAGTTGGAGTTTCATGATACCAAATTTGATGGTTCTGAAATGAAAACTAGATTTTACGAAAATTTTGTATGGGGGGGCTCCGACCCCCGCGCTTTGACCCGTTCCAAAAGCCGACAACCGTCTAAGTTAGAGTACCATGAGATAGTATACCAGATTTGGTGGTTCTGAATTGAAAACTGTAGATTTTACGAAAAAATTTTATATGGGGGCCTCTGACCAACCGGGCCCTGACCCCTTCCAAAAACCGTCTACCGTCTAATATTTTTAGTGCCAAAGAAAAAATCGTAATATTCCTATCCTGTCTGATTGTCCAAACCTTATAAATTTGATCAGGGCTAAAGACGTTCGAAATCGTACGTTTTCCCGCATTCGTTTTTGTGTAACCGAAATCTGCAAACGCGACAAATTGACGTACGACGAATTTGTCCGCGACGAATTGACGCCAACGAATCGTCGGAGTCGACGAATTGACGCAGTCGACGAATTGACGTATAACCGTTTTGCAAATGGCAATAAAAATATAACTTCGTATACGTTATTAGTTCTCGTACAATCAATAAACTTAGCAAAGATTTAACATCTCCACATCAACCATATGTAGAGGATTTTAGGAAGGGAGTGTCAGACCCCAAGTCTTAAACAACCCTTAGAAATAGGTAGCTAGGAAAGTTGGGCTAGAGTGCCCGATAGGAAAGTGGCACGGAAGCGAAGTAGAAAGGGGAGGAAGACGCCCTTATTTATTATCGGCGGGAGAGCACCCATGGTCCGACGGCTTAACGTGCCCATCCGACGCACGGCGGATATTTAGTGGATCGAGCGTTCGTACCTGCCGGGAATCGAACCTAAAGTCCTTTCCGTGGCAGTCATGAACCCCACTAGGCCACCCGCGGCCCCCACATCAAACAACTGCTTCGCAATATATATATATATATATATATATTCTTTCTCGTTCTTATCAACATGCATACATCACTTACGTACTGACCTCAGGGGTGTTGCCAAACCTCCATTCATGTGAGAGAGAAGATATCACGTTAAGTTTGAAAAACGGTAAAGAGAACGAAAGAAATAGGAACTGAAAATGAAAGTTAAATTAGAGTATACGTCACAGATGACGCATTATTTTACAAAAAAGCATTTGCTTTTTAACATTACACCCGATGGCACGAAGACGTATGCATACTACGCACATTCGGAATGTCCAGTCGAAACAAATCTATGGTCTCACAAGTTCGGGCAACACGCCAATTACTCATTCGTTTAAGAACCCTGCTCCTACCACGGTAGTGATGGTATAAATAATTCCTTCTTGGGAGTTCATTCGTCATTCATGCAAAAGAGTCATTCACGAATGATCCAAATTCCAGTTGTCACTAATATCCAATTTTCTAGTTGTGACTTATTCGGTGAGTAACGGTATCCCTTCAACTAATGACTCACTGAATAAGTTATTAATTCTAGGAGTGATTGTACGTGTACTACCTACTGGCAGGGAAGCCTCCCCATCACCCTTCTCTCCTTCTGGTAATTCACATTTTTCTCGACTGAGTAGTTAGCTCGTTTGGGACATCTGTGACAGGGCCGCCCCATGGGCGTGTGAGGGCCCTGGGCAAATATTTTCTACGGGACCCTTGTCTATATAAGCAGTTTGATGAAAAATGTGTTACAAAATTCATGGGCCCATTGATGAAGATTTTGAATAACAGAAAATTGTCATCTAATGGGTCGGCCAACGTCGCCTTTGTTGGTTCAGAGATCTGAATTGATGCGTATAATTTCATTTTCTATTGTCATCTGTAATTAAATATTCATTTACTGAAAAACATGAGGTTGCAGGAATTTCACCTGAGTCATTCAACTGCTGTATACAATGAGAATAAGCTTTATTTTCGTTTTCATTTTTTGTGACGTAATACAGAGGTGACGCTCATGTAAAGACGGCAAGTACCAGTGATAAACCCTTCATAACGTAATTTCTTTTCGTGCTGAAATATTGTCCTTCTTCTTACGTTATTTCTAAATCATTAAATAATCATACGATGAAATAGTTCCTAAATGATTTACGGCCAGACGAATCATTAAACAGAAGTCAACTTACGGGAATTGGCTTTTTGCCAACATTATATCAATAGATCAGATATAACACTTCAAGGTACGTATAACGTAATTCACGTAGCCACATATCCACCACACACGAGCAACTGTTGTATCGTTGTTTTTATCTATCGTTCTTATCTCATATGCCACTTTCACTCTGACCTCAAAAGTGTTGCCAACCGTATTCTCGTTTGAGGGAAAAGATGTCACATTAAGTTTGGAAGTATAAGCAGAACAAACTCAAAATTGACATAGGGAAAGAAACTAAAAATGAAAGTTAATTTAGAATATACGTCACACTTTGCCGGCGTAGCTTAATTGAGAAAGCATTCGGAGCAGGAGGATCTGAGTTCGAGTATCACCACCAGCAAATTTGGGTTTCACACTTTGTGATCAGTAATTTTAAGTCTTCAATAATTTGTAAATAACTGTTTAGAGTTTGGTTCGTGCTCAACATGAGTCTGCTTGCTTTGATTCTTTCTAGTTTTTAAGACTTCCTCTTTGCAGATATTCTGTATCTTTTTGCTTTTCAGCTTTCTTTCTGTTCCGGGAACCACTTTCGTAATTAATAATAAGGAACTATACACCAACTATGCTTAAAATTGTATAACTATACTAGTAATCCGAATTTCCTGGCGTAGAATAGAAATCAAAGTTTCCAAGCCTTCGCACATCAACCAGATGGCTTTTTCAAGGAAGGTTGCAGCAAATTGTGATGTACGAAAGCTTGGGAATTTAGATTTCTATTCTATGCCAAGAAATTCGGATTAATAGTATAGTCATACTCTTTTTAAAAACAAACATTTGAGTACTTTCTATTCGATCTTGTCTTGTACTCATTCTCAATTATCTAATGGATTGAAAAATGAAATTTTAATGTATTCAAAGTATATTTTTTTAATATTATTTGTTGTGTCGGCAATACAAATGAACCAGAGAACGAACTGTTGATACTGTCTTTGCATTACATAGCACCGCGTTTTTAGAAACCTCAGATACTGTGAAATTCACAAATTTGTCGGTGATGAAGATCGAACACGCGTACCCTCGCTCCGGAGTGAGTTGCTCTAACCGACTAAGCTACACCGACATAATGCATCGCTGCAGATTTGTCGTATTGTCACGTGTTTCACCTCTGTAGTACGTCACAATACAGGAAATCTATCTTTCTCGAAATATAACCATATAATTTCCTTTGTCTGAATGTTTGGACGGTTGTCCCACTTTGGTAGCGAAATGGAAACAGCGCTCGCCTGTTTTAATTGTCGAATCCCTGCCTCAACCAATCTACTTTTTTTCTATTGTTGTAATGTTCAAGAAACATAATTTCACATTTGGACATCACAAACAAAAATAATACCTGGTTATTAAAAAATTAACTCTACATATCTTCCCCCCCCCCTGTCACTATTGACGGGCTTTCACCTATTTAACATAAAGATCATGTTTGATGTACACAAAAAATATCGAATTATAATTTCAGAAGTGGAACTTGTTTTTCAGCATTTTTATATTTTGATACACTTCGTTTTTATAGTTTACGACATTCTCAACACATCATCAACAACCATTATCAATCCACTGCTGGATGAAGGTCTCCCCAAATTTCATCCACTACGGTCTGTCTTACGCCAGTCTCCCCCATGTCACTCCCGCATGCTTTCGAATTTCATCCACCCATCTCCCATGTGGTCTTCTGGGTGTTTTCCTGTCCCTTGGAATACAGTCTAGAATTTCGGTTGTCCATCGGTGGTCCGTTCTTCTGGTAACATGTCCGGCCCATTGCCATCACAGGGATTTTACTCTGATCATGATGTCTTCCACTCTTGTCATTTTCCTTATGCATGATTTCCTCTTCTTATCTCTCCTGGTTACACCAAGCATGCACCTATCCATGCTGCTTTGAGTTGGCTGCAATCTTTGTATGTCTTTTTTATTTAAGGTACACGTCTCTGCTCCATACGTAAGCACTGAGAGGATGCATTGATTAAACACTTTTCTTTTAAGACCTAATGGCATATTGCTCTTAAAAACTGTACTGTTTCTTCCAAAAGCTCTCCAACCAAGTTTTATACGTCGTTTAATTTCTTCATCAATGTGGCCCTTTCTTGATATCTGCTGTACAAGGTAAATGTAGGTATCGTTTATCTCCAGCTTTTCCCCATCAATCGATCATCTCTTGTAAAAGCATTCATTATAAATCAGTTTTGTCTTCTGAAAGTTCATTTTTAACCCCGCGTCTTTATTCTTGTCGTCTGAACACATACAAACATGAAAAGTACAAAAAACGTACATACATAGATAAGGAACAATCGGAATCCTGGAGTAATCCAGGACAGTTGGCTGGCTTAATTTAGGTGTATTCAGACGTTCCCATATCCCATACAAACGAGACAACATTCGCGTGGTTATGCTTATCATTGATAATTATTTTGCTTTAATATGCATATTTCGTTTTTATCTGAATAATTTTTGCAACTACGATGAGCGGGACCCTCCAAAATTCGCCTTCTTCCCTTGAGGCGCGGGACCCGAGACAGGTACCCGCTGGTACGTGTCTAAGGGTAGTTCTGATTTGTGATGTAATATCGTAAAAAACCAAAACAAAAAACACCGCTGTTGTTTCAGAACTGAACTTTTCATTCTCTATTACTTAGGAATCAAATTTTGAAACACACTGCGAGTAATAATAATAATGCCCTGAAGGACACGTCAGTAGAAAGCGAACATGTCGGCAATGCCAGATACCATCCAACATATCACAGCAGGGCGCAGAGTCCTCACACAAACAGAGTACACGAACAGGCACAATGAAGTCGATTGGCAAGAAAGCACCATCTCATTACAACTAAGCCTGTTCCCTATTACAAGTATGAGCCAACAACGTTTCTAGAGAACGACCATCACAAGATGTACTAAGAGTCAGATCGATCAGAACAGATAAGACCATCCCCGACAATCGGTTCGACATCGTCCTGGTCGACAAGGAGAAGAAATCAACATACCTCATTGACATAGCCGTGCCCAACTCATGCAACATCCAGAAGACGCACGGAGAGAAGCTTTTAAAGTATAGCGACCTACGATACGAAGTCAAGGAAGTGTGGCATAAGGAGAAGGTCACCACCGTCCTCATAGTAATATCAGCCACAGGAGTTGTACTTAAGATCATTTACAGCTCTACACAGACACTAGACCTTCAACCTAACACCTGCATGGAATTACAGAAGGCAGCTATCGTGAACACTTGTAAGAAAGTAAGGCATTTCCTGGACAACTAAGAAAGAAATACGACTTCCCAGATCTGGTACGTTGTACCAGTACCGAAAGGTAGAAGAGAAAAAGCATCTCCTCGGGAAGGGGTGGAATAATCTTTTTCATAATAATATGGATGCATAAAAAAGAGTTAGCCAACAGTGACGGAAATCATTAAATAGTAGAATAACAAGCATCATATTTGTATTACAACAGAGGAATTTTTCTACGATCTGACATATTCTGAGTGTTTTAGCAGCAAAACACAAAAAAAGAGATAAAACTGCCTCTACGTCATATGAACTGTTCAAAATGATTATAATTGTTCTGAAGACGCAGATATAATCTTACGATCAACGCTTTAACGCTTTTTGTGTCGCTGAATGTACAATCAGCGCTTTTTGTGTAGATGAATGTACAATCAGCGCTTTTTATGTAGATGAATGTACAATCAGTCCTTTTTGTGTAACTGCGTGTACAATATGACAGTCCTTTTTTTGTAACTGCGTGTACAATCTGACAAGCGTATTAATTGGTTTCGTTCCTCCATTGCACAGAATTCGTTTGAATAAACAACGGTTTTTTTAATGACGCCACAGAAAATAATCTAATGGTATCAAATTTGGAGACCTCGGATGACACTTGATTCGCCCATCAACTGATATTGCACACACAGGTATTCTGTTATCCAGCCATAGCAACGGGGTCGCGCGCCATGTTGCCAAAACCACAGGTTTTACCTTGCATGTTCAGAGCTTCACTTTGCGTTTTTATGCCCGCATTCTTGCATACTTTAGATGCGAAATGCCTTCTTTACAGCTCTGTGTTTCTTTCGGAGTTACTGTTTGATATTTTTGAGCAGAGGATTAGTATAAATTTTGGAACCCCGCAATTTCCCAAAATTATGGTGAATTTCAATGTTGTTTTCGATAATGATGTCTTTGTGTTAAGGGCTTTCACATATGATGCCCTGGTGACATAACTTCTGCATTAAAAAACAATTTTAACAGAGGTTTACGTTCTTTTTTTGCTTTCCCTCCTAGGGAAGCACAGGAGGTAACGCAAGTACCTCAAACACTGGCACTTTCTGTTCACTTGGTTCCATTGCTTTTTGTTGCACTGCAATATCTTTATCAGATCAAAATATATTTCCATGTTTAAATGAAAGTGGGACACCCTGTATGTGACACGAGCGGACTACCCTATTTTAGGTAAAATCTATAAACTGGTCTTTGGAAAAGTTATTCATTTTATTATGATTTAAAAGTAAACATATATTGTAAAAAAATTTCTGAAATTCACGGACAAGTGTCCGTCATTTCTTTCGTGAATTAACGAAGCATGTTTCTTATACTACCTTTGCGTGAAATGAAGTAAAAAAATCTGAATTTAACGAACTTTTCGTGCCTCGGGAAAATTCTGAATTTTCAGAAACCTTTCCGCAGTTTCTTTCTTATATTAACGATTAATTACCGTTTTAGAGATCTGTTAACGGAAAATTCTGAATTTTCAGAAACCTTTCCGCAATTCCTTTCGTATATTAACGGAAAATCTCCGTTCTCACTTATACCGTATCCGTATGACGAGAAATTTCCTCTAATAGTAGCGATTCGTGGAAATACTTGAGGTGTGATTAACTTTCAAATTTCAATCGTCTATCGAATTTTGAAGTTTCGTAGGGAGATCGGATATTGTGGATAGCATATCGCATACATTTTGTTTGTTTTTTGTGACCCAGGATATTTCTCTTTTTCTCTATTTTATGCACCAGCTACTTATTATATATTGTGTTACTGTAAGAAACCGGGTACTTATTGTACAGATGATTATACGATGTCTGTGTATCAGTCTTTGGACAACTTAAGACAAAAGCTATTATAGCCATCGAGAGTAAATTTCATATTTAGTTTTTTTGTGTGTGTGAAATAATACTATAAAAGGTACATTTTATTTTTTTAAGGATAAACGAGTCATTGTCAGTTTAAAAAAATCATGTTGCAAAGCAATTTGTTGCTTCGAAAAACCACGATGAAAAATGCTTAATATTTGAAAAGGAAAAAAATAGGAAAAAGAATAAATTACAAACCTGTTCAGAAAAATAATAATCTCCAACAGAAAATAAAATGACTAAATCACTCAGATTAATGACAAAAAACAAAATTTCTTTGTCCTGGGATTCGTTTTATGACGTACGTGAGTCAGGTTGCCGAGTATTTGTACCTCAGTTGGTAAAGGCACAAGTTGCCTGTCCGGCGAGCTGTAACGTCGCGAGTTCGATCCTGACCTCTGCGGGTAAGTGCTGTGAAGGATTGGTGATTTTGCGAAATTTCAGTTTAAGTAGGGAAAAACCAGAAATGGGTTTTTCTGAAATAAATGGAATTTCTGTCTACGGAAATATCTGTGAAAATACGGAAGTTAAAATGAACGGGCACTTTTACAAAGGGAAATTTCTGAAAAACACGGATACCTACCGGAAACTTTGCTGCACGTTATTTTCAGAACTTTTCCGTGAATTCACAGCACTTATTTTTTACAGTGTACCTCCTACGAGAGTACTTTCCTATTAGTATAACATGATGATGGTCTCCCTAAAGCCGCTAGGAAGTGTATAAGTGACGAAGAGACTAAGTAGCTACGAGTACATAAGAAAAAGTGAGTAATCGAGCACATCAAAACTTTAGAGAAATATAAAAAATACTCACAGCAGAGCCAGGTTTAAGAGGTGTGCAACGTGGAAGTGGAGTTATGACATGGCCTCCCTGGAAAAAAGGAAACAAATACTTCTAAACTACTTAAAAATTTAAAACAAAGCATGAATATACAAAAAATAGAAACATCCAGCTTCCTACGCTACATTTAATAGAAACAAACGAAATGTGTTCATTATTTTATAACGTGGCGAATCGTGACACAAAAACAGAATCAGTAGCTGACTCTCCGCAAAGAGAATTTCCATCAGAAATGTTTTTATCTTTTTATGCAGAATCGTACCGTGAATGTATGAGCGAATTAAAGCTTACCGTTATTGGTTTTGCCAAAATCCAAGTTTGTATAAGTGAAGTTACAGACACAAACAGATTATAACGCACAAGTTTGTCCGCGCTGGATATCAATGTGGGCCCCCTTACTCCGGAGTAAGGAGCTCTCCCAACTGAGCCACGCTGACATTTGCTCTCACTGCTATCTGCCTTTATCGATAAGGCCGCGGGTGGCCTAGTGATCGACGTTCGTGACGGCCACGGAAAAGTCCTCGGGTTCGATCCCAAGCAGGTACGAACGCTCGAACCACTAAATATCCGCCGTGCGTCGGATGGGCACGTTAAGCCGTCGGACACCGGGTACTGGCCACCCGGTAATAAATAAGGGCGTCTTCCTCCCCCTTTCTACCTCGCTTCCGTGTCACTTTGCTATCGGGCACTCTAGCCCAAATATCCTAGCTTCCTATTTCTAAGGGTTGTTTAAGACCTGGGGTCCGACACTCCCTTCCTAAAATCCTCTACACATGATCTGATCTGATTTGCCTTTATCGCATGTGCGTCCTGCGGTGCAGGCACGTCACATCTCCCCCACCCCCTAAATAGGGCCGGGGATATGGCCCACGGGTCAGTCAGGACCATGTGTCGCTGTAGGCAGTCATCCCATGAAGAACGTACATTTGAGAAATCCCAGACAATTTGGTGTGTGGAACGTAACATCACACACATTTATTTTTCGAAGCACTGAAGAAGGGATTCTCATTTTTCCTGTCTCGCCGTGTGGAAAGAACATCACATTATTGCAAGAAACTTAACAGCCGGGTCATCTGGGAATTTCTGGCGCCAATATAACGTACAAGTTCTTCCGCGCCGGGCATCGAACTCGGGTCCCCTGACTCCGGAGTAATTCGCTCTTCCAACTAAGATACGCGTACATGTTCGCTCATTGCTATCTGTCTTTATCTCATGTGCGTCCTGCGGTGCAGGCACGTCACAAGATGAATTAAGTGAAGAACTATGAGCAATTAAAGCAGGGAAAATATATGTAGTAATGAACGTTTCGACAACCACAAATAACTTGGCTTTGAAGAAATTACAACCTTTTGAAAAAAAAGCGACAGGTCGCAAGCTCGGTAGCTGAATTACACATACCACACTCTCTGCTTAAGAAAATCTTTTCTTTAGGTTTTACTGACTTGACTCCTGCCAGGAGTTTCAGAAAAATTGAGCTCTTGGGAGATTTGATGTTAAGTAAAAAAAGGAACGAGAAATAGCTATTTAAATTACAAAGAACCACACTAGAAATTTAATTTACTTCACGAGTTTGGTGAGCTTACCATAGAATGAGCATTGACTGATGTATCCAAATAATACCGTTCAATCAAATCCACAGGAGCTCGTAGAAACATCTTCTAAAGATTTCCAAATCATGCAGTGTCATACAGTAAAGAAACGACCATGGCTTCTCTAGAGGTGGGATGTTTTGGTTATTGATGATTGTGGGTCATGTACTCCACTTCTACTTAGGTTCGTGGTGAAATTAGAGATTCTGCTACTTCATCTTTTATATGCACTATCTGGTTACGAGACAGTAAGAGTTCACGTCAGTAGTTCTATCAGATAAAGCTCCAAATTATTATTATTTTTTTATTGGAGGTTTAACGACCGCAGTAAGCAACTCAATGGTCTATAAACAGTCGCCCGTCCCTAATTTTGGCTCACTGCTTCCAGGAAAGGGTGAGAACCAGTGCCGTAAGACAAACGCAACATCCATGCCTCACGGGATTCGAACTCGTACTCCTTTGGGACGAATAATCAAAAGCCATCGCTTAGACCACTGCGCCACCGGGGCGGCGTTTGGGATTTAACGACCACCGTGAGTAATTCACTGGGGTATAAGCAGTCACCCGTACCTATTTTGGAAGCCACTGGTTTCAGGGAAGAGAATGAGAGAGAGAGAGAGAGAGAAAGCCGTAAGGAAAACACACCACCTATGCCTCACTTAGGACTCGAACCCGGCCGCACTCAGAAGAATAACTCCCCGCTCCCCACTGCGTCAGCGGGTCGCCTCCTCATTTAAATTTAATGCACAATTTTATTAATCGACTAAATTGATCGAGTTTACTGCGATCGTTCTTGTCTGCCGGAGACACATCACCTTTTTAATCTTAGCGGTTATGTAAACATCAATCCTGCTACTTTTTATATGCACTATCTGGTTACGATACAGTAAGCGTTCATGTCAGCTGTTCTATCAGATAAAGCTCCAAATTATTATTATTTTTTTTTTATTGGAGGTTTAACGACCGCAGTGAACAACTCAATGGTCTATAAACAGTCGCCCGTCCCTAATTTAGGCTCACTGCTTCCAGGAAAGGGTGAGAACCAGTGCCGTAAGACAAACACAACATCCATGCCTCACGGGATTCGAACCCGCACCTCTTTGGGACGAATGATCAGAAGCCATCGCTTAGACCACTGCGCCACCAGGGCAGCGTTTGGGGTTTAACGACCACTGTGACCAATTCACTGGGGTACAAGCAGTCACCCGTACCTATTTTTGGAGGCCACTGGTTCCAGGGAAGAGAGAGAGAGAGAGAGTGAGAAAGCCGTAAGGAAAACTCAATATCCATGCCTCACTGGATTCGAACTCGTACTCCTTTGGGACTGGTTCCAGGGAAGAGAGAGAGAGAGAGAGAGAGAGAGAGAGAGAGAGAGAGAGAGAGAGAGAGAGAGAGAGAAAGCCATAAGTATACACACCACCTATGCCTTACCTAGGACTCGAACCCGGCCGCACTCAGAACAATGACTCCCCGCTCCCCACTGCGCCACCGGCTCGTCTCCTCATTTAAATTTAATGCACAATTTTATTAATCGACTAAATTGATCCGAGTTTACTGCGTTCGTTCTTGTTTTCCGGAGAAACATCACCTTATTAATCTTAGCGGTCAGGTAAACATCAATCCGAGAGAACTTAATCATCCCCTCGCTTTTTCGCAAGTATTACTCAGAGCCCTTTCTCTGGCCCTGTCCTTAGAATTCCGTTGTAAAACGTTTCTACTTTTACTCCACTGAGACCGATTTCCTTAAAGTCACGTCCCGCATGTCCGACTGCTAAACTCCTCATTGGAGAGCAAAATGCGGAAGTCCTGTACAGTGGCTAGTTGCTGGATAAAAAGCCCTCCGGCCTACTCCTAACTGTTTATATACGCCAACCCCTTTTGCACTATCTTCTTACATCTGCACGACTTGACTAAGCCCAAGTATGGACAAGTCATGGTGTACGCAGATGATACAGTTGCTGCTATCAGGTTCCTTAACAAACTCAAAGCTGTGATGAACTTTCTTTTCGATCTGGAGACTTACTACACTGTCACTTCTGCTAAGTACCTGTGGCTGTAAACAGATTGCCAACTTTTGTCGATATCCAACACCTAAGTTAAGAAAAGAGATAGACTCGGGCAAATAATTCCAGTCCTCTACCGGAGAAGCTCCTTGACAATACGTCACAAATGTTGTTGTATATACTATTAGATAATCGTCAGGCTAGTGTACATGAACACTGTCCCCATCTGGACAGGAGTAAGTAACGCTCAGAGAAAAAGATTCGAGGTTGTGAAGAACACAGCGTTGCGAATGATCAGTGGGGTTCCGCCGTGAAGCTCTACTCAGAATATGAAGGAGCGACTCGGTGTTGAGATTGTACGAGACTCGCCAAGAAATTTTGAATATGAAGGAGCTACTCGGTGTTGAGATTGCACGAGAGTTTACCATCAGACTCGCCAAGAAATTTTGAATATGAAGGGGCTACTCGGTGTTGAGATTGTAAGAGTTTACCATCAGACTCTCCAAGAAATTTTGAATATGAAGGAGCGACTCGGTGTTGAGATTGTACGAGAGTTTACCATCAGGCTCTCCAAGAAAATTTGAATATGAAGGAGCAACCGATGTTGAGATTGTACGAGAGTTTACCATCATGCTTGCCAAGAAATTTTTCAAGACAATGGCTGCTCATCGTAATTAATTTGTTAGAAGCACGGTTGACTGTAACACCATTGCAGTAGTCCCTTGACCACTTTAATAGGAACATAGGGAAAGTAGTACTATTGAGAGCTGCCCTTGAGTCGGAGGCCGAGTGGTATCAGATGGTAAGTCCTTGTGATGTCACCAAAGTAAGTGACGGAAAGACCACAAGACGAGTTTTAAGACTTGTGAAAACACAAATTTGTCCGTGACGGAGATAGAAACCGCGTCCCTCACTCCGGAGTAAGTTCCTCTCCCAACTAAGCTATACGGACGGAATGTATCGCTGCAGATTTGTCATCTTGACACGTGCTTTACCTCTGCAGTACGGCACATCATCTCCCTCTTATTGGTTTTTTTTTTTTTTGTAAATATTGTTTTGTTCATAGCCAAGAACCTACCAATTTTGTAGAGGTCCAACCATCTGAAACATAATCTAAGCATTCATCACTCAGATAAGAACTTGAAGAACAAGGTACATGTCATTTAGTGATTTGTTGAGACTTGCTACCAGCTGACTTTCAATCATGTCTTTACAGGAGGCCACTAAACGGATAGGATGCAGCATATGTGCACCATCTCGGTATTATTATACTCTCGCATAACTTCAAAACATCCTAGAAGCGTACTGTCTTATTTGACAGAAGAACGTTTCTTACAGGATACAAATTTCAATACGTAACCGACAGACATACTAACCTCTGTAAGCTTCTCAGCAAAAACACTGAAACAATCTTGAAATTAGGTCACAGACTAGATGGCTGTTCTGTTATTTTTCAGATTAACGTGTGACGGTGAGAGATTAACGTGTGACGGGATTTTTAGAACAGCTGCGTACGTCGCAATACGCAAAGGCATCCACCTTTGCGTATTGCGACGTACGCAAAGGTAGATGCCTTTGGTGCCGCCCCGGTGGCGCAGTGGTCTAAGCGATGGCCTATGATCATTCGTCCGTAAGGAGTCCGGGTTCGAATCCCGGTGAGGCATGGATATTGTGTTTGTCTTACGGCACTGGCTCTCTCCCTTCCCTGGAACCAGCGACCCTAAATTAGGGACGGGCGACTGCTTATAGCCCATTGAGTTGCTCACGGTGGTCGTTAAAACTCTAATCAAAAAAAAAAAAAAAGATGCCTTTGCGTATATTGTGGAAGAAGCTTCACGGGCAGACTAGGCCCGTGAGGCTTCTTCCACAAATCGGCTGGAAATAATGATAATTACTTATTCGCTTCAAAAAATGTGTGATGCTTCTTCCGCAAATCCTCTGGAATTAATGACAATTCCGTCTTCGCTTCGAAAAATGTGTGACGCTATTTCCACACATCGTCTGGAATTAATGATGATTCCTTCTTCGCTTAGAAAAATGTGTGACGCTTCTTCCACAAATCGTCTGGAATAAGTGAGAATTCCTTCTTCAGACGTATCTTCCACACATTGTTAATCAGAATTCTGTCTCCTATAGCGAACTATTTCAAGCACGGCTTGTGGTAGATAGGAAACCAGCGATTTTGGTTGCACGTTGTTTTTAGTTGAGAAAGTTCCTGCCTTTTCTCAAGGGGGAAGGGGCATTTGTGATCTACCAAGTCTGTATCAAAGGAGGAGGGGATACATGTGACAACCTTCTTCCAAACCCTATAAACTCGGTTCACCGTCGAAAGCGCCTATAACGGTCACGTGAGCGTTGAAACTGGACCTTGAATGATTGGAAGAAAGTCATCTGCTCCGATGAATCTCGTTTCCTGTTGCACTATGTGAATGGCTGAGCATGTCTGCGTCGCTTACCTGGGGAAGTATTGGCACCAGGATGCACCGTGGGACGAAAACAAGCCGAAGAGGAAGCGTAATACTGTGTGCAATGTTCTGCTGGAAATTCCGGGGTACAGTCATTCATGTACAGGAAACTATGGTGGCTACCACCTACCTAAGCATCATTGAAGAGCAGGTACCTTTCACGACAAAGGTATCGCCTTTTAGTAGTGCTTTCTTTCAGCAGGGTAATGCGCCATACTACTCTACCCGGATTGATCGAGAATGGTTCTCGGAACATGAAGACGACTTCCAGGTATTCTCCTGCCAAATTCCCAAGACATCAATTAGATCGAGCATCTGTGGTTTGTGTTGGAACAGTAAATCCGATCTGCTGCGGCTCAACCACCTAACTTACAAGAGTTAAAGAATCTGCTGGTAACGTGTTGGTACCACACACCACAAGACATCTTTAGAAATCTAACTTACAAGAGTTAAAGGATCTCCTGGTAACGTGTTGGTACCAGATACCACAAGACATTTTTAGAAATCTAACTTACAAGAGTTAAAGGATCTCCTGGTAACGTGTTGGTACCAGATACCCCAGACATCTTTAGAAATCTAACTTATAAGAGTTAAAGGATCTTCTGGTAACGTGTTGGTACCAGATACCACAATACACCTTTAGAAATCTTGTAGCGTCCTCGGTAGGAGCTGTTTTGGCAGCACATGGAAAGCCAACATCATACACTGGCGGAAAGTGAAAAAAGAACACCAAGAAGGAGACGTCTGATACCAATGAAATTTATACAGCATACTAACGGAATACAGAGGATAACGTGATCAAAACATTATGGCAAAATACAGCTGTATTTGCTGGTAAACTGAAAAATAACATTTCCATGTAACATGGTTAGTACGAGGTTGAACCGCCATGAACTGCGTCACACTGTGCAATACTGGCATGGAGTCTGTCGTACAGATGTTGGATGTAAGTTTGGGGTATTGCGTTCCAAGCATCCTCAACCTGGACGCGTAAATCGGGGATGGTCGTGGCTGGCCGTGGAGACCGGATAAGTCGTTGTCCCATAAAATCCCACACGTGCTCAATGGGGGAAAATCAGGTGAACGTGCAGGCCATGGAAGTTGTCTCACACCCTGAAGGACATGTTGCGTTACACGTGCCGTGTGTTGGCGTGCGTTATCTTGCTGGAAAGCACCACGATGGACCGACTTTACAAATGGCACAACAACGGGCTAAATGATGTTGTTGATGTAGGAGGTGCTGTTTAACGTACCCGGTACAAACACTAGTTGTGTACGGGAGTGATAGCTGATTGCTCCCCACACCAGGACACCAGGTGTAGGCCCTGTGTGTCGCTGGCGGATGCAAGAAGGGTGGAGACGCTCCCCTGTGCGTCTGCGAACACGCATACGGCCATCGGAGGCTCCCAAGCAGAATCTGCTTTCACCGCTGAACACGACAGATCGCCATAGCGTTCTCCAGTGCAGACGTTGGCGACACCACTGCAGCCTTTCCTGACGGTGGGCTGGAGTCAGAGGTACCCATGCCAGAGGCACACGTGCACGTAGTCCTGCATCCAGTAGACGGTTGCGGATTGTTCGCACAGTCACGTCAGGTGCAACGGCAGCTCGGATTTGCGTCGCAGTAGATGTTCTGCTTGACAACGCCGCTCTTCTTATGCGTCGATCGGTCCGCTCATCAGTCCGTCTGTGACTCCCGGTTCCACGTCTTCTCGTGTGGGAATGTTGCTCTGACCATCTACGCCACCATCGTACCACCACCGATACTTCCCGTCCAATTCGCTCCGCAATACGACGATACGACCACCCGGCCTCGCGGAGTCCGACTAGACGACCTCGCTCAAAGTCCGATAACTGCTGAAATCGTACACGTCTTCCATGTCCAGGCATTGCAGCTTCTTCAGGGTCTTCGCACGTGTCCGTACGCCGACGACTGATTACATTCACTTCGCCGTACTGCTTAAATACCACCGACGATAATTTGCATATTATGCCGCGCAGTGGCGTAAGCGCTCACCGGGTTGGTCCCGAAATTAACATCACACCTACCTAAACTCGACCCCATTAACATATATAAATTTCATGATCGTCCGCCAATTCGTTCTTGGTGTTCTTTTTTCACTTTCCGGCAGTGTATTAGGATTGTGTTCATAATGTTTTGGCTCTTCGGTGCATTTTAAACCATCCGAAGTAAGACTTAGTTTTACGGAACGTTTCTGTGCGAAGAGTATTATTTACATTGAAGTAATGCTAGTGTTTTGGTGCAGCATATACTGTATACAACTAAGAGATATCTTTAGCCAAACGCACTAAAAAACATTACGACGTGCTATAAATTAAAGAAATGTACGGCGAAGGAGTCATATTGCTGTACTGTTTTGGAATCCTGCCGCTATAGTGATAAAAGAATAATTTAGTGGTTGTAATCTAATTATATGTTGAAGAAACTTACCGTCTCTGACTGCCAATAAGTATCTACTACCGTACATTGGCCATTTCCGACGACTCTGTGATACCACTGCCAAGCTTCTGGATTGATAGGCTCTCCGACCGTGCCTAAGACTTCCAGAGATTTCAAGTTGTGCCTGTAAAAACGGAAGAAAAAGCCACTGGATATATAGCATATAGGCTAATATATTATTCAGTGGCACATTGTAAAAAATTGTTTTTCTAAATTCACGGAAAATTCCTGAAAACAACGTGCAACAAAGTTACCGGTAGGTGCCCGATTTTTAACTTTTTCGAAAACTTTCCATTTCTAGTAAGAGAAACATTTAGTATTTCTACAGATTTTCCGTTGTCAGTAATTCCGTATTTTCACGGAAGTGTCAGTTTCGAGGTTTTCCGTTTTTGTACAGAAATTCACGGAAAATTCCTGAAATCAACGTGCAACAAAGTTACCGGTAGGTGCCCGATTTTTAACTTTTTCGAAAACTTTCCATTTCTAGTAAGAGAAACATTCAGTATTTCCATAGATTTTCCGTTGTCAATAATTCCGTATTTTCACGGGTGTCAGGTTCGAGGTTTTTTCGTTTTTGTACAGAAATTTCGCGGAAAATTCCTGAAATCAACGTGCAACAAAGTTACCGGTAGGTGCCCGATTTTTAACTTTTTCGAAAACTTTCCATTTCTAGTAACGGAAACATTCAGTATTTCCATAGATTTTCCGTTGTCAATAATTCCGTATTTTCACGGGTGTCAGGTTCGGGTTTTTTCGTTTTTGTACAGAATTTCGCGGAAAATTCCTGAAATTAACGTGCAACAAAGTTACCGGTAGGTGCCCGATTTTTAACTTTTTCGAAAACTTTCCATTTCAGTAACGGTAACATTCAGTATTTCCATAGATTTTCCGTTGTCAGTAATTCCGTATTTTTACGGAAGTGTCAGTTTCGGGGTTTTCAGTTTTTGTACAGAAATGTCAGTCCAGATGTTTCTGGTTTCATGAAGATATTTCCCTAATTCCACGAAATTTCTAGTTCTTCAGCCCCTATACAAAGCCTTCTGTTGATGTTGCTTAAACAGAGTGCTTGGGTAGTTATTTTGACGACGGCTGGGAATGGCCCAGGAGTTTGTATATCGAATCAGGACAGTTTTCTTACGAGGTAAAGGATATCAAACCTTGGTAAGGATCGAACGCGCTACGGCTTGAATGCGAGTGCGACTTTTTGTTTGTTTGGGGTTTTAACGGAACTCTTTGTTACGGGGACTACCGTGAGCAACTCGATGTGCTATAAGCAGTCTGCCTTCTCGTATTTGAGATCACTGGCCAATCGAGGGAGCCAGAGCCGTAAGACAAACACAGCATCCATAAATCCCCGGGATTTAGACCCGGACACATCACGGACGAATGGTCAGAAGCCAGCGTTTAGGCCATTGCGTCACCGGGGAGGCCAATACGCTTCCTATCCGAGATTGTTTGAAGTGAATATTGTTATTCTCCGTAGTGGAAAACAGTACAAAAAGCAGATATCATACGAATAACATTGATCCCGATTAGAGCTGGCCAAGCCGCGCCACTGACGCAGTAGTCTGAGCGCTGGCTTATGGCCATTTGTCCGAGAAGGGTCCGGATTCGAATTCCGGTGAGTCATGGATGCTGTGTTTGTCTCACCGCACTGGCTCTCTCCCTTCCCTGGAACCAGTAGCCCTAAATTAGGAATGGGCGACTGCTTACAGCCCATTGAATTGCTCACGGTGGTCGTTAAAACTTCAATCGAAAAAACGGAAAAAAAAAAAATAAGAGCTGGCCAGTATTAAAATAACTTTTCGATACTGGCAAGCATAAGCTGAGGTATCGTCGAATAAAAAACTAAATGTATGTTCTCTAACGGATTTGTTGTCTTTGCAACAGCAAAGCAATTGGAAATGTCATGATGCAAAAGAAAGGTTATTTTTTTACTACGACTTAGTAAAAATAAAAAAATCAGCTATAATTACTAGTCGAAATGTACCGCAATGCCTCGTAGTAAAATTTTAAAATCATATGCTGTGCGAATTATAGTGCCGTATTCAATGCTGAGAAGAAACTTCATTTCATTTCTTTAGTTAGAAATGCCCATATCCTTGTACCAAAAATCCAAATTACAGAGGGTGAGACAAAAGTTTTGCAATATTTGCATAAACACATGTGCTGTGGCGGGTATGTCACGTGTTGAAACTAGTTCAAGTCGCACACTGCAGTCAGTCGAAAGGGATATGAAGTGGTAGTCGTTCCTGTGAACAACAGCATTACATGTCGTCGTTCTGTCCGTGTTTGGGACGCCTAAAAGATGAACAGCCACAACCAGCTAATTAGAGAACTTTTGCTTTACGAGTTTGAACTCGGCCATAACGTTGCCCAAGCAACACGAAACATTTCTCATGGAAAGAGAAAGGTTCCGTGAACCACAGCACCGCAACCAGATGGTTCAAATAATTTCGCTCAGGTGACAGAAACCTCGATAACCAGCCAAGGTCCGGTAGGTAGCCAGCGAACCGTGGATTCGGAGGCCGTAGAGGCAAATCCGGCAACCAGCACTTGGTGATTATCAGGCGAGCTGGGCATATCACAGACCACCGTGGTTCGTCACCTTCAGGACCTCGGCAAGGTCTACAGGATCTGCCGCATTGTCACTCACGAACTGACGCCAGCTAAAGCAAACCGCCGAGTGGAAGTGTGCACAAAACTCCTAGAAAAATCATGCGATGCACGTTTCATCAAGGGAATTGTTATGTGCGATGAAAAGTGGGTCTGCTTCCGTAATCTAACACACAACGGCAGTGGTTGAGCCCGGGCCAGCTGCAGGAACCTGTCGCCAAACGTGGGCGCTCCGAGCACGAGGTGATGTTTTGCGTTTGGTAGACTTTGGAGGGGATAATCCATTACGAATTTGTTCCAGACGGTCGGGCCATCAACGCCAACCTCTACTCTGAACAGCTGGAGCGGATGTATGCCGTTTTGAAGGAAAAGTACCCGACACTGGTGAACAGAAAGGTCGCTCTCCTACAGCAGGACAACGCTCTGCCTCACACCGCGCGAACGACCCGGTGAAAACTCCAGGAACTTGAGGGCATCGAACTGATGACACACCCGGCATATGGTCCGGGCCTTTTACCGTCGGTATTACTTGTTCCGGTCCATGGCCCACTTCCTTCGCTGGAGGCACTTCAAAAACCAGGAGGAGGTGGCAGTTGGGGTGAAGGAGTTCTTCGCCTCGAAGGACAAGAACTGGTACCGCCGCGGAATCGAAGAACTGGCAGACAGATGGCTAAAGATGGTGCAACACGATGGCCTATACATTGAATGTTAGTTAGCGTTCATCGTAAAGGTACGTATGAAGACATAAGGTGATTCAAGTATTGCAAAACTTTCGACTCACCCTCTGTAGAATCCAAGAACTGGCAGTCAGATAGCTAAAGACGGTGCAACACAATGGCCTTTACTTTGAATTCTAGTCACCTTTCGTCGTAAAGGTGCGTATGAAGACATAAAGAGATCCAAATATTGCAAAACTTTCGACTCACCCTCTGTAGAATCCAAGAACTGGCAGTCAGATAGCTAAAGACGGTGCAACACGATGGCCTATACTTTGAATTCTAGTCACCTTTCGTCGTAAAGGTGCGTATGAAGACATAAAGAGATCCAAATATTGCAAAACTTTCGACTCACCCTCTGCAGAATCCAAGAACTGGCAGACAGATAGCTAAAGACGGTGCAACACGATGGCCTATACTTTGAATTCTAGTCAGCGTTCGTTGTAAAGGTACGTATGAAGACATAAAGAAATCCAAGTATTGCAAAACTTTCGACTCACCCTCTGTAGAATCCAAGAACTGGCAGACAGATAGCTAAAGACGGTGCAACACGATATCCTGTACTTTGAATTCTTGTCAGCTTTCGTCGTAAAGGTACGTATGAAGACATAAAGAGATCCAAATATTGCAAAACTTTCGACTCACCCTCTGTAGAATCCAAGAACTGGCAGACAGATAGCTAAAGACGGTGCAACACGATATCCTGTACTTTGAATTCTTGTCAGCTTTCGTCGTAAAGGTACGTATGAAGACATAAAGAGATCCAAATATTGCAAAACTTTCGACTCACCCTCTGTAGAATCCAAGAACTGGCAGTCAGATAGCTAAAGACGGTGCAACACGATGGCCTATACTTTGAATTCTAGTCACCTTTCGTCGTAAAGGTGCGTATGAAGACATAAAGAGATCCAAATATTGCAAAACTTTCGACTCACCCTCTGCAGAATCCAAGAACTGGCAGACAGATAGCTAAAGACGGTGCAACACGATGGCCTATACTTTGAATTCTAGTCAGCGTTCGTTGTAAAGGTACGTATGAAGACATAAAGAAATCCAAGTATTGCAAAACTTTCGACTCACCCTCTGTAGAATCCAAGAACTGGCAGACAGATAGCTAAAGACGGTGCAACACGATGGCCTATACTTTGAATTCTAGTCAGCGTTCGTTGTAAAGGTACGTATGAAGACATAAAGAAATCCAAGTATTGCAAAACTTTCGACTCACCCTCTGTAGAATCCAAGAACTGGCAGACAGATAGCTAAAGACGGTGCAACACGATGGCCTATACTTTGAATTCTAGTCAGCGTTCGTTGTAAAGGTACGTATGAAGACATAAAGAAATCCAAGTATTGCAAAACTTTCGACTCACCCTCTGTAGAATCCAAGAACTGGCAGACAGATAGCTAAAGACGGTGCAACACGATATCCTGTACTTTGAATTCTTGTCACCTTTCGTCGTAAAGGTGCGTATGAAGACATAAAGAGATCCAAGTATTGCAAAACTTTCGACTCACCCTCTGTAGAATCCAAGAACTGGCAGAGAGATAGCTAAAGACGGTGCAACACGATGGCCTATACTTTGAATTCTAGTCAGCTTTCGTCGTAAAGGTACGTATGAAGACATAAAGAGATCCAAATATTGCAAAACGTTCGACTCACCCTCTGCAGAATCCAAGAACTGGCAGACAGATAGCTAAAGACGGTGCAACACGATGGCCTATACTTTGAATTCTAGTCAGCTTTCGTTGTAAAGGTACGTATGAAGACATAAAGAAATCCAAGTATTGCAAAACGTTCGACTCACCCTCTGCAGAATCCAAGAACTGGCAGACAGATAGCTAAAGACGGTGCAACACGATGGCCTATACTTTGAATTCTAGTCAGCTTTCGTCGTAAAGGTACGTATGAAGACATAAAGAGATCCAAATATTGCAAAACTTTCGACTCACCCTCTGCAGAATCCAAGAACTGGCAGACAGATAGCTAAAGACGGTGCAACACAATGGCCTATACTTTGAATTCTAGTCAGCGTTCGTTGTAAAGGTACGTATGAAGACATAAAGAAATCCAAGTATTGCAAAACTTTCGACTCACCCTCTGTAGAATCCAAGAACTGGCAGACAGATAGCTAAAGACGGTGCAACACGATATCCTGTACTTTGAATTCTTGTCAGCTTTCGTCGTAAAGGTACGTATGAAGACATAAAGAGATCCAAATATTGCAAAACTTTCGACTCACCCTCTGTAGAATCCAAGAACTGGCAGACAGATAGCTAAAGACGGTGCAACACGATGGCCTATACTTTGTAACATACACTCGGCAGACTACATCGGAAACAGGAGGGATGGGCAGTTGACATGGTCATACCCATGCAGAGTGGGACAGACCCAAACCAAACGCAGGCGATAAATAGGCAGACAGCAAGGCTTTCCAACAGTGTGGACCGCGGGTGGCCTAGTGGGAAAGTTCGTGACTGCCACAGAAAGGGCCTCAGGTTCGATCACAGGCAGGTACAAACGTTCGATCCACAAAATGTGCGTCGAATGGGCACGTTAAGCCGTCGGACCCCGGGTGCTGGCCCACCGGTAATAAATAAGGGCGTATTCCTCCTCCTTTCTACTTCGCTTCCGTGTCACTTTCCTATCGGGCGCTCTAGCCCAAATCTCCAAGCTTCCTATTTCTAAGGGTTGTTTAAGACCTGGGGTCAGACACTCAATTCCTAAAATCCTCTACTCATGATCATTTCTAACAGTGTATCGCCATCGACGAACATGGGTAAATGTGGTGATCTGAGCGACTTTGATCGTGGACGCATTGTCAGGGCAAAACAGATGCGTCATTCTACAATGTTAAATATTTTGTGGTAGGTTGCATCAAAATGTGGTGCTACGCCTCTTTCTGAGAAAAGATGCACCATTGCGTTGTGCAAACAAAACCTAACAATATGGTGCAGTATTGTACCAAAATGTGGTGCAACCTTGTACCATAACGTAGTTGGGACGTGCCTGCCCAGCAGGAAGCACACGACATAAAGGCAGATAGCAGTCAGAACGAACGTCCGCGTAGCTCAATTGGTAGAGTGACTTATTCCGGAATGAGGGGATCCGGGTTCGAGCTCCGGCGTGGACAAAACTGATGGAGAAATTTACTTCGTTATAATGGCGCCCGAACTTTCCGGATGACCCGGCCGTTCAAAATCTCGCAATGGTGTGATGTTCTTTCCACACCGCGAGACAAGAAAAATAAGAGAATCCCTTCTTCAGCGTTTCGAAAAATGAATGTGTGTGTGATGTTGCATTCCACATACTAGATTGACTGGGAGTTCTCAAGTGCACGTTCTTCAGCGGATGGCTGCCTGCAACGATTCATGGTCACGTTTGACCCGTGGGCCATGCCCCCGGCCCTCTTTTCGGGGGGGGGAGGGGGAATGTAACGTGCCTGCCCAGCAGGACGCACACGACATAAAGGCAGATAGCAGTCAGAACGAACGTCCGCGTAGCTCAATTGGTAGAGTGACTTATTCCGGAATGAGAGGACTGGGTTCGAGCCCCGGCGTTGACAAAAATGACGGAGAAATTTACTTCGTTATATAGTATAAAATATACACAACGGTGTATCTTTTCCCAGAAAGTGGTGCAGCGGGTGTAGCACCACTTTTTGATGCAACCTACCACAAAAGTTTCAACAATGTATCGTCCAAGTGGTAAGAATCCTAGAGTTCTAGAGAACAACAGTATCGAGGGTGTACTGCGAGTATGCGATCGATGGACATACCAGCGTCCAGAGACCAAGCTGTGGCCGACCACCCGCCACTGATGACCGGTGTCCACGCAGACTATCCAGGCTCGTACAGAACGACCTCTTTGAACAGCGGCGGCGCAAATGCCATCCAGGTTAAATGTCGGAGCCCCAGGCAGCGTAAGCGAGCGGAAGATACGGTGCACGCTGACTGCACACCCTTGACTATGGGAACTGACGCCTTACTCGTGTGTTGCTCTTGACTGCTCGTCATCACACATTACGCCTCGCCTGGTGCGTGGAACATCAAAACTGGACCTTTGCAGAGTGGTCTCGCGTCCTGTGGTCAGACGATTTCCGTTTTCAGCTGTACCCAGCTGACGGGAGCAGGCCCTGATTACCGAATACGGCCGTGAGGCACGGGCTTAGGGCCCCCAATTTTCAGGGGCCCCCAAAATCCCAGTATTTCCCCCCCCCAAGTTTGGGATTTTTTTGGGAGGGGTTATATTTTTTTTTACTTTTTATGTTTTTCGAGAATGTATATCGCGAAGTAAAGAACGACAAAAGCTGCAACTGACATGGAATTACCCCACCACCATATGATTTCGAACTAACGTTCTCATCAGGTAGCCTACGTAGCAACAAGCGGTTGCGTCGACATACAGTGGTATGCTTATGAAGGGGTTGGGGTAAAACGCTTGGGAAAATCACACGCGGGATAGAAAAACTTCTCTGCCGGTGTCCATAATTCCCGTTTGAAAACAAAATAGGAACAGCGGCGGATATTGCTCAATACAACGATAGTCCATGTGAAATGCGTATACGTAGGTTTAGCAGAGAGATAAAACTGAAAAGAGTAAACAAAAAAGACATCGGAAAGTGTAGTACCAAGTCGCCATCCATTCGTAGAAGTAGGATCGGAAGAGGATGAAGCCCCAACTTCAAAAATTCTTAAAAAAAAACCAACCAAGAACCGGCCGAACATAAGACCAACAGATATATTCATGGATGAAGCAGATGGTAATTGTGGAACAAAAAACAACAACAACAACCCAGGCAAGCGTGCGAAGTCGTCCTATAACGGAACCTCAGGTAGGGTAATTAAATTTTCAGTAAATAAGACAGCAATATATAGAACGTTATATAATAACAAAAGTGCTGGCAGAAAACTGTCCTGAAAAAATATAGAGAGGTACTATTGAGAATGGGATTATCATTTTGTTGGAGAGGACCCGCAACGCTTACTGTGCCTAGGGCCCCATAAAACCTTAAGCTGGCCCTGGATGGGAGGGTGCGGGTGTGGCGTAGTAAGTATCCGGCCATAGCCCCGTTTTGCCAGGTCGACTTTGTTCAAGGCGGTGGTGGCTCTGTGATGGTTTGGGGAGGCTTCTCATTGGACACATTAGGTCCTTTTGTGTGTCTGGATAGATAAGTAAAAGCTGCGCGCTACCAGCATGTGTTGGCTGATCACCTATACGCTTTCATGGCCTTCGCGCCTCCTGCGGTTGATGGTCTGTTTCAGGAGAACAATGCGCCGCCTCACGACCGAGGCATGGGTCTAGGAACACTCGTCTGAGTTTGGAACCATCCAGTGGCCCCCAAAGTCCCCGGATTCAAACCCTGTGGGTGCTCTATGGGAAGCCGTGAAGAGGAGCATCACATACATGGACACTGCACCAACGTCTCGGGAGGAGTTGTGGACAATTCTGAGAAAGGTACGGCTGGTATTTCCTCCAGATTCCCTTCGGCATCTAGTGGAGTCGATGCCTCGGCGTGTATAGGCGGTCATTCGCTCTACAGGAAGATCAACACGCTATTACGCTCTTAGGTACAGGAGTTGTGCAGAATAATGTGAACACCACACTCAGAGAGTGACTTTTAATGCAGTTGCGTACGTCGCAATCACGCAAAAGGTATCCACCACTTTTCGGCTGTAATAGCTTTTTTAGTACCTCAAGGTCCTGTTTAATCGCATTTAAAGAGCCTTGTTGCAAAGTTTCTTTCAAGCTGACGACAAAATGAGCAACCTAACGGACTTTGAAAGAAGGCTAATTGTTGGTGGCCGGCTAGTTGGTGCCCCCGAGACAATAGTCGCCAGGGCAGTGGGGGTATTGAGGTCTATACACTGAACAGCAATTGAATTAGAGATACCTGTCTAGTAACGTATAGCACCACCTTTCGCCCTGATGACGGCGGCGATTCGTCTCGTCATGGACTCGACAAGACACCGGAAGTGTTGGGAAACCATAAGGATCCTCGACCCCTGAACAAGCTCCCGCAGTTCACGAAGATTTGATGGGGGGGGTCATCTCTCTGGATGGCATCCCAGATGTGCTCGATGGGATTGAGGTCAGGTGACCTAGCTGGCCAAGGAAGCGAGGTCACGTCGGTGGAGTATTCATCCAACCATTCGGATACAATTCGGGAGCTGCATTGTCTTGTTGCAGGATGAGGTCCCCAGTGGGATGTTGAAGACGCACAAATGGGAGCAAATGGTCGTCCAGGATATCCAGGTAAAGTTGACCTGTAAGGGACGATGTTACATGTAACAGGGGTCCCATTTGTCCACGTAAACAGTCCCCAGACGAGAATGCCACCCCCATCAGCTTGAAGAGTACCTTCCTGGCAAGAAGGATCCATCGCTTCATGTGGTTTGCGCCGTACTCGTATCCTGTCATCCGCATGTACCAACGTGAATCTCGACTCATTTAATACAGGCAACATTTTACCACATGTCTAGGGTCCAGTGGCGATGTTCCCGCGCCCATGCCAACCTTTGCTCCCTGTGATGTGCGGTCAGCAGCGGTACCCTCGTAAGACGATGGCTTCTGCACCCCATAGCGAGAAGATGGTTCTGAATGGTGTTGTTGCTTACACGTTTTGTCCACCAGCGTTAAATTGCAGAGTGATTTCTTACACTGTGGCCCGTCTATTCGCTGTTACAATGCGAGTTAGCCGACGATGACCCCACTCATCCACACGCTGTTGTCCACGGCAGTTGGCCCTTGCAGGGATGGTTTTACCGGATTCGATGTACTCACGATGCACCCGTGACACAGTGGCTCGTGAAAATCCTAGTGCCTGCACGACTTCCGAGATGGAGTGACCCATTCGCCGGGCTTTGACAATTTTCCCACGATCAAATGCGCTTAAATCTTTCGCCTTATCCATACTGCGTCCGACTTTTACTGATTCCCGTCGCATCACTCCTTATATTGTCGGATCGCTGCATACGTCATGTCGTTTCCGTTTACAGGGCCGCACACAGCGCCACATTTGCATAACGCCAGCTGTCTCTAATTCAATTGCGTTTCAGTGCAGTGCGTCGCATAAATATAGAGACAGAACAAGTTCTCGAATAAAAAAGAAACAACAACGAGCTGAAATGTACACCTCATATTCATAGCAAAAATAGCATAGGACACGCAGCTGCACAATAGTTTGACGGAAACATAACAATTCCAACGCCAAGTACAAGATAAAAAAACACAAATATGCTGTCTCAAAAATATAAAGACTTACTACTTATGAGCACCTCCGGTACGAATAGTGGAGCCGTTTTTCCGAATAACACTTGGTGGGCATGCTGTCCACCAAGTGATGTAAGTGTTCTTGACGGAGTGCGTACCAGCTTCGTTCAATCTGCTCTTTCAATGCCACCACACTTGAGAACTGCCGTCCATTCGAATTCACATCACAAGCTAGGATACCCTAGAGGTTTTCGATAGGGTTCAGATCTAGACTGAGTGCTGGCCAATCCATTACGGTCACGTGATGAGTGTTAAACCAGCTTTTCGTTGATGCTGGCCAATTGATAGATGCATTGTCTTGCTGGAACAGATAATCAACACCCGCTAGAGTTTCGGAAAACGGTAGAAGGTGGCTGCTGAGTATGTCCTGATACGTTTCGGAGTTTAACCTGCCTTGCAGGAAAGGGATATCCGTTGTCCCATTGAACGCAAAAGCTCCCCAGATCATCACAGATCCCCTCCTTTCTGTCTGCTGAAGAAGGTGCGTGGCTCGCGTCGTAAATCATGCCAATAGCAATTCCAACCGTCAGGGCCGTCCAGGTTGAACTTCTTCTCATCGGAGAAAATAGTTGTAATCCATTCTTCCGTCCAGTGCATGTGGCTGCATGCCAATAACAATCTTGCTTTCTTGTGGCGCCGCGTGAGGTGTGGGAGACGGCGCATTTTACGGAGCACAGTGTTGCGACTTTCCTTGATTCGTCGATGAACTGTGTCCTTTGAGACGGTGATACCAACAGTCCGAGAAACTTGACGTAGTGATAACCTTTGGGATGAAACTAAACGCATGATGGCACAATCATCTCGTTTGGTTGTTATTCGAGGCCTTCCAGGCCGTTTTCTAGCAGTTAACGCACCACGTTTCGATAAAGTGTTATAAATGACTACCCTACACCTCCCCATGGCTTTACAAATTTTCGCTCGCTACAGGCAATCCATTTGCCCTCAGTCTCCAAATCTTCTGCACCTCCTCACCAGAAAGTTGACTGTTGCGTGGCATTTCGGCAAATGAATGTCTGACGGCAGGTCCGCTGTCTTTTGTAGGTTGGACCGAATTACGGCCCATGCGCGTGCGTACAACATGCTAATTTGTACATCTCATTTGCATGTGGTTACTTTACATAGTTCTCTTTATATTTATGAGACACCTAAAATTACACTATTTCACTTTGTGGTGTTCTTTTCACACAATCCGGTCGTTTTGATGGATTGAAACGCTTGTTGTAGGGTTATGTCTAATTAAGCACCAGTTCAGCTTCCTACCTATATTCGCATTACGTTCACGGCGCAAAGTCGACTGTCTCTATATTTATACAACGCACCTTAGCGTCATGACAGCATACCGTGTTCGTGGCAAAACCTCGTCTACGAAACACAAGAGCGGCCGGAAAACGACCCTGACTGATAGAGACGGGAGAGCATTAAAAAGGATTGTTACCCGTGATAAGAAGACCACGGCGCCGAAAATTAGTGCAGAGCTGAATCTGCATCTTCAGACCCCAGTATCAACGAAAAGAGTGTGCAGAGAACTTCATAAACAATATATTCATGGCAGAGCTGCTATTGCAAAACCTCTGGAGACCCGGGTGAATGCACAATGGCGACGGTAGTGGTGCCATTAGCAAACACCGTGGACTGCAGATCCATAGAAGAGTGTAATGTGGTCGGATGAATCCACATTCACGCTATTCCCCACCGCAGGACGTGGTTACATGTAGAGAACACTGTCAGAAACGTACAACCCAGATTGTATGCTCCCGACAGTGCAGCATGGTGGTGGTTCTGTCTTGCTGTGGGTGGTCATATCGTGGTTTTCAGCAGGTGCCCTGATCACCTTGAAGGGACGGAGGATTGGCAGGGGCGTATGATACCATTTTGGCCGACTAAGTCCATTTAATGGCTCAGGCATTGTTTCCAGCAGAGGATGACATCTATTCACAGAGCTCGGAATGTCCAATCATGGTCTGAGGAACATGATGACGAACTTGCATACCTTCCTTGGCCTTCCCAATCACCAGATCATCGAACCGCCGTGATATGTGTTGGAAAACAGAGTAAGACCCCGTTTTCCTCCTCCTGCATCTCTAGGACCTGGAGCAGTTTGTACATGAAGAATGGTGTAACATCCCACCATCTAGGATTTATATGCATCCATTCCAAGAAGGATTCAGGGAGTTTTGAATGCCAAAGTTGGTCCCACACTCTACTAAGTACGTATAACCTTCTTTTCCTAGGTGTTCACATTATTGTGTCCAACCCCTGTAGGTATCTCTAATAGTTTGTCCATTGAGTGTAGTGTTCGGCCACTAGTGGGAAAATAAGTACCTGTTTCTATTTCTGGATGTTTTATCGATTGTAGAAATCCGGTAGATTTTTTTCTAACTAGTCTCATTGACTTTGAATAACTTTGATAAATTTATTCGCGTCAAAAGACGTGCTCATTACAACCGAAAATTGGGTGTCCACTTTCTCGTTTTAAGAACCGCGCTAACATCAGCTGGAGCTTCAATGCAGTTGCACAACAAAATTTCTGTATTGTTGGCATGTAAAATACGCTTAGTGTACTTAATTTTCGAATTATTCGTTCATCATTAAGTGGAAAATGAAATTATAGATTAATAGCATGGTAACTTGCGTCTGAATCCTCATAATTAAAACGCGGGATATTTTTTATTCTGCCGCGTGGGTCATTTCCGAGAACTTACTAGGACTGAATTTATTGCCCTTCAATGAACCTTCCATGTTGTAAGCATAAGTGGAACTACATACAGTAGTGGCCAAAATTGTAGAAACCTTTTCGAAAAAGTGTATTTTCGAGGTTTGATGGCTCATAACTCCCCTTTTGTTTGGAGCAATACCATAAAATTGTATATCAATGGAAAGATAATTTCATCAAAAATGTAATACAACAAAGTGTTTTCAATTATCTGTATTCTATGAAAAGTTATAGCCAAATAACCAGAAAAAGGAAGCACAACTTGCTTACATTTAAATGTAGCCAATGAGTGTTTAGAGAGCCAATCAGGTGCCATCTTGTTTTGGCAATGAGCCAATCAGGTCACATTAGGATTTAGCTATTGATGTCATGTATTGGAGCTGAGAGGAGGACATTTGTCAGTTGTTATGTGATTGCTATCAAGTAGTTTTTTGTTGTGTGTGTGTTCTTTCATTTAGTGAGCTTGTAAAACGTAATAAAATTAAAGAAATGGCGCAAAGAGTTGACTGATCACCCAGAAAGCGATGTAAAATAGTACTATTAAGTGAACAAAGCTTCAGTTATGAAGAAATTACAAGAAAAATTAGTGGAAACTTAACCAAAGGTGGCATTTCTAAATTTTTGAATACGTATAAGGAGACTCAGTCACTACAAAAACCAGACTGGTAAAGGCAGGAAAAGGTGCACAACAGCAACTGATGATAAAAGAATTAAGAAACTGTGCCTAGGTGGCAGAAGAAAATCATCTGGGTGTATGCAAGATGAAATAACGCAATGCAATATGAAGTTGAGTGCAAGGACTGTTCGGCGTAGACTGCAGGAATTTGGTCTAAAAGCTAGAATCATAAAAAAAGCCATTTTTATCTCTCAGACAAAGGTTGAAAAGATTAAACTGAGCTAAAACCCATGTTAACTGGACAGAGGAACAATGGGACAGTGTTATTTGGAGTGATGAGACCAAAATCTCCCTGTTTGGTAGTGATAGCATAAAATACATAAGGAAAACAATCGGAGAAGATTTGCATCCCGATTGCATTACATGTACCGTGAAACGCCCAGTTAGTGTTATGATCTGGGGTTGTATGGCATCAAAAGGTGTGGGCAGAATTTGCGTGATTAATGGGAATATAAATGGCCAAAAATACATTAATGAAATACTTGAACACAAACTGAAGACTTCCGCACGTGATATTTTCCAATATAATGAAGCATTTATATTTCAACAGGATTCAGCTCCATGTCATGTTGCTGTTGTGTTCAAAAAGTGGTTTTAAGAGATAATCATATTCCACTACTGGAATGGCCTGGGAATAGCCTAGACCTTAACCGCATCGAAAATCTATGGATCCGACTAAAGAAACTTGTTAGTCAGAAGCAACCCAGAAATAAAACCCAATTAATAGAAGCAATAATTCAATCTTGGTTTCACATTATAACAGCTGCAGAATTACAAACTTGGTTCACTCCATGAGAAGCCGTTGTAAGGCCGTAATTAGCTAAAGGTTACCCAATTAAGTATTAACTGACATGGTGAGAAATTTTGTATATCATATTTTTCTATGTGCTTCACTTTTCTTTTTTATAACTGCTGTTCTAATACAAAATCCTTCATAAAAGTTATTGCATTACATTCTTGATGAAATTATCTTTCCATTGATATGTAATTTTATGGTATTACTCCAAACAAAAAGTGGTGTTATCTCCATCAAACCTCAAAAATACACTATTTCCAAAAGGTTTCCACAATGTTGGCCACCACTGCATACAGTTTCCGATAAAAAAAAAAAAAAAAAGGATGGGGAGGGGGGGTCCACTTTGTCACTTTATGAGCCTCTGATTTCAGGAAAACCCTCACTAGTAGAAAGTGAGAAGAAAATTAATTGCATGCGAGATATATTTACTCCAAGCGCATACGCAGGCTCAGATCAAGAAACCTCGTTACAAACTCAGCGGGTGATTAAGGAAGTTGTCGGGAAACGTTTAGGAGCAAAATGTCTAATTTCGGGGAATACTATCAGGCGCCATTTTAACAATTTGGATACAAGCAGGAAACAAGAAGTGTAAATGTTTGTTGATGGAGTGATGTGATCATATAACCTCATTTTAGTTGCATCACGATTTAATCGGAATCCTCGCTACTTAAGTGACGTCAAAACAAATTAAATGAAACACGTTACTAATACGATGCCTTTTGGAAAGATCATTACCATCAAATATCAGCCGTCACGTCATTTTTTTCTAGAAATAGTATTTGCACTGTTCCTCCCTTCCGCCACTTTCTTAACATTTGTAAATAATATACAGACGTGTCCCATTATACTGAAATCCCTATGAAATACAGTGGATTCTGGGTTATGCATTTTTTCTAGGAAAAGTATTTGCATTATTCTTTCCTTAGGACATTCACTTCCGTTATAGGCAAAGCTGTCCAAAAATTTAGGAAACCAAAGCCTGTCTGCACGCTCATGCCTATAGACCTCCCAATACAAAACAATTGGGTAGTTATCCCATTTGCTCCTCAGATTTGCTTCGCGATTTCAAAAATCCTTAAAAGTTTTAATTTCAAAGTTATTTTCAAACCCATAAACAAGATGAATTTTTACGGATCAAAAGACTACGTCGAAGACTTAAACTCCTGGGGAATTTATCAGATACCTTGTGAATGTGGTCTTTCACATATAGGACAGACCCGCAAGTTTCCGTGTGAAGGAACACAAGACCTATGTACGGAACTATGAACTGAAGAAGTCATCTATAGCTCAACATTGTCACGAAAATAACCATAACTTTTTGTTTGGAAATGCTACGCTTATTGATAAACCGGACTCGACTTTCAAGCTTAATATATTAGAAGCTTTCCACATATACCGGAACTCGTCGCGGCTTGTCAACGACATGACGTCGACTCCATTTCTTTCAAGCGCGTGGAAACAACTCGCCAAAACCCGTGACCGTCAGAATTCTGATGATGTCACAATGATTTGAATGTTTACGTTCCATTCGTCCTGAGGAAGCCGAGCCAAACGCTCTGCGAAACTATAGTCGATGTATAATAAACATTAATTGTGCGAAACGTTGTTATTATTATTCTATCTTAACACCGCAAGCTTTGTAGTCATAAATTATATATAATATACAGACGTTTCGCATTATACTGAAATCCCTATGAAATACAGTGAATTCTTGGTTATCCGTTTTAATAGGAGATGGCCTTAAAATACCTATACATAAAAAAATCGTATAAAAGCCATTTGAAAATGATAAATACTGTTGCAAAATTTCGAATGCATCCAAAAAGCAAAACAAATAAAAGGGGGCACACATAATTTTATATTACGCTAACTCATAATGTAAAACATACATTGTTTGCTACATTAAACCTATTTTGACTTTTGCAAAAAAAAAAAAAAATTCATTGTAAGAACTAGTAAGAAAGTCTGGGTGATTTCATATTTTTCATGTACACAATATTAACAAAACTATTCGGACACCACAATGTTTTGGAACAAATGGCTTTACTATCGCAATTAGTACATAGTTGGTCCCCCTTCCGCTTGTATAATAATGGCAACACGTCAAGGCACACCAGTAATATCAATAAATTTCCTTAGGTCTCGATAGGAATACTCGCTTTTTGTCCTGCAGTTGTTATATGGAAATATTCAAACTATATTTAAACTGTAACTTTTATCATTTTGTGGGACAATGACAGTGAGAAATTTCCTTCCCAGTCAGAAAGGCGCCCAGTGCAGATCCATTTCGGAGAAAGGTCATTCTCTCGCCGGACCCCTCCCACGGACAAAAGGATAGCCCCATTCTTTTCCCAGCCGTCGCCTGAGTCTCTAGCCGACGGGTATATACAATGGACCAAGCAATTAAGAATTTCTTCTTACGTCAAAAACACAGAATGCGTACGGGAAGGAGACAGAGAGGAGCTTTCATGGCGATCTCGAGCAAAAAGTAGGAAGGATTCTGCTCGGAGGCAGAGCGAGGAGGTACAAAGAGATTTTCTCGCGGGCTTGTAGCCACATAAGACAGGAACAGATTTCGCGGGAAAAGCGTAGAGAAGGCCATCCATAACATCCAACTCCCGCTGGAAGTATTTACTCTCTGATCTGACTAACTATTATTCCAATATTTCCACTTCCCCCCCCATCTGATGAATAAAGATATGTGCAAAAGGAAACATCTGTCATAATGTTCAATTTTAACTACTTGTTTATTTGCTTTCCTGCTCTAACGAACGACAGGAACCTGCAAACGATTCTTCTGATAAGTTGGCGTCTACCAGAATACTTAAAATAAATCAAGCCAACACAGTGCTGCTGGCAGAGTGGAGAGTGGAGACCGTCGTTACGGTTGATTTTGTACACGTCTCTGCAGTTCATCTCAGAGATGTTCTATGGGATTAAGAGCAGGATTCCAAGCAGGAGAGTCTAACAATTCTGCCTCATTTCCAAGAAACCAGTCTTATACATGTCATGCAGTGTGGCAGGGAGCTTAATCGTGACAAAATTATACAGAATTATCCAGAACGTCGAGGTACACTTCAGAGTTTTTTTTTGTTTTTTTTTTTTGATTGGAGGTTTAACGACCACCGTGAGCAACTCAATGGGCTATAAGCAGTCGCCCGTCCCTAATTTAAGGTCACTGGTTCCAGGGAAGGGAGAGAGCCAGTGCCGTAAGACAAACACAACACCCATACCTGACCGGGATTCGAACCCGGACCCCTTACGGACGAATGATCATAGGCCAGCGCCTTAGACCACTGCACCACCGGGGCGGCACACTTCAGAGTTCATTCTTTATGGTATAATTACCAACGGGTAGAGTCCCATCCACGAAAAACAATTCCATATCACGATGCAGCTTCTCCCGATCTTAACAGTTGGAAGAACACAGTCAGACGAAAATCGTTCGCAGGGCTGTCGCTAAATCCAAACACGCCCATCATACTGGAAGAGTGAAAAGCGTGGGTCATCACTCCAAGGAACTGTTTTCCAGTTTCTTACAGTCCAGGAAAGACGGGAGACACACCACTCCAAACGGCGCTTTGCAATCACGGTAGTGATGTGTGGTATGTGTGCCGCAGCTTTAGCATAATAATCCGCACTGTGCAATTCTCTGCGGATAGTTATGGTACTAACCGAGCCATTACAGCACTTCCTACTTCGGCAGTGATGGAAACGGCAGAGGAAAAAAAGGATTTCTCAACATTTCAACATTTCTTAATATTGTTCTTCTGCCACGTTCCGTCAGTTCGTGAATTTTTTTTTTTTTTTTTTTTGCTGTAGTTGCACCGTCCTGCTTCCATCTCTTCACTACATCACTTACAGTCCATTTTGGTATATTTAATTTAGCTGCAATGCTCCGAATGGAAACGTTATTCAAATTAAATCCTAGACCAGCCTACTCTGGAACTCGGAAAGCTCACGTCCACGCGACATATCCGCTTCAAAGTTACTGATAACATGATAGAACATCTCAGTTATACACTGAGTGGCCCCTTTATTATGATCACCTCACACTTTTAAGCAAATGAGTTATGGCTGCACGCTGTTGCCGCCAGAGGGCAAGGCTAGTATAAAAAGGGAAAGCTTGGTGCTTGCGAAAGTAGTAGAAGTGATTTTTGGGTGACGAGATCGGTAAAAAATGCGATTTGACGGACTTTCAACGTGAGATGATTGTAGGAGCTCAGAGTCATGAAGCGAGTATCACCGAAACCGTCGCATTCGTGAAATGTTCCAGAGCAGCTGCTGTTAAAATGTTTAAAGACTGGACTGTCAGCCAAAAAACTGGGTCTCTACGTGCAACGTGTGGTCGTCATCGACTAGTGACTGCTCGGGCGGAACGGAGAGTGTCCGGACTGCTAACAGACAACAGAAGGGAAACAGTGCAGCAAATTACAGACCATCTTAATCAAGGATCCCTTCAGATGATCTCTGCACGCACGCACTGTTCGCCGTAAACTGCATCGGATGGGATATGGCAGCCGAAGGCCTGTTCGAACACCTTTGCTGTCTGCAATTAACAAAGAAAACGTCTCCAGTTCACACAGGAGCACAAGGATTGGACAGTCGATAATTGGAAACAAATTGTGTGGTCCGATGAATCACGTTTTCAGTTGCACCATGCCGATGGCCGAGTGGAAATTTGGTGGAAACAGCACGAAAGCATGGATCCCAAATGCATTGCTACAACTCTTCAAGCTGGTGGAGACAACGTTATAGTTTTGGGAATGTTTTCCTGGCATGCTATGGGCCCTTTAATTCGTATGACTGTCACATCATTTCTAAACATCGTTGCGGACCAATTGCATCCTGTCATGTGGATGGTTTATCCCAATGGCGATGGCTACTTTCAACAAGATAATGCGTCCTGCCACAGTGCTCGTGTTGTGCAGGATTGGTTTCAGGAACACGCCGGTGAGTTTACTTTGCTTAACTGGCCCGCATAATCTCCAGATTTCAACCCTATTAAGGATTTATGGGATGAAGTTGAACGAGCCATCAGACAGCTGGATCCACAAGCCTGCTATTCATCAAGCATGGTCTCAGATTCTACAAACCACCTAGCAACATCTCGTGGAGGCCATGCTACGAAGAATCTCTTTCTGATTGGAGGTTTAACGACCACCGTGAGCAACTCAATGGGCTATAAGCAGTCGCCCGTACCTAATTTAGGGTCACTGGTTCCAGGGAAGGGAGAGAGCCAGTGCCGTAAGACAAACACAACATCCATGCCTCACCGGGATTCGAACCCGGACCCCGTTCGGACGAATGATCAGAGGCCATCGCTTAGACCACTGCGCCACCGGGGCGGCCCACGAAGAATCGACGCAGTATTAAAGGCAAAAGGTGGCCCACCGAAGTACTGAGGGTGTGGTCATAATAAAGTGGCCACTCAGTGTATAAGTACCTCCCCAACAGGACCGTACCAAGCTTTTCTTATCTGGAAGGCCGAGACATGAAATTACGCTCCTTCGAGTTGTACTCAAATGATATGTGGTTTTTACTTTCTCACGCACCGCCCTTATAGGAAAGTTTTACGATCGTTCAAAAATCGCACTTGAAGTTTTCGACGTAATTTTACTAAAAATGTAAAAACTAGATAAATACCCAAGAACCACAGGTTGTAAATGCCAAGTAAAGCGCAAACGTTATTTTAACGCCGACAACGCAACACTCCACAGAAATGCAGAACGAAAGCAAACCATCGCAGAACGAATGAGTATCGGATAGTGAACGTAACAATTGGAAGAAGCTTTAGGAGTAGGGCTTGGAAAAAATCCGTTCAAGGTTAAACGCTCAGAGAACTTTCTGCGATAGAGCACAAATGAATAATTAGCTCTTCATCCCGAACGACATGTTCAGAAAGATCATGGAGGTCAAGCATATCAGTATATTGATTTCTATTCCATGACTCCAATCATTGTAATGGAAAATTGCCTTCATGGATATGAGATGTTCACACCTTATAATGTATGTTACTCTGTACGCTAGTTAATTGCATGGAACATTGTATGAGACTACTAAAGTCTTTAAAAAAGAAAATACTAAAGGGTGTAAGTTCGTTTTTTTAGTTACAAGATTTACTTTCTACATCTCCCAAAGCATGAATTTACGCCCCTGGAATGACCATTCTGGGAGGGCAACCGCCCTCCCTTCCCTCACGGTACCTACGGCCCTGGTCCCCATTAACAGCGCACCTTCCTGCACAACTGTTCTTTGCACTTACGGAATAGTGTCCGAATACTTTTGATAATATAGTGTATATACACTGAGTGTCCACTTTATTATGACCACCCCCTCAGTACTTCGTTGGGCCACCTTTTCTCTTTAATACTGCGTCGATTCTTCGTGGCATTGACTCCACGAGATGCTGATAGCTGATTTGTGGAATGTGAGACCATGCTTGATGAATAGCACTTTCCAGGAGTGTGAGATTGCAGGGTTGTGGATTCAGCTGTCTGATGGCTCGTTCAACTTCATCCCACAAATTCTCAACGGGGTTGAGATCTGGAGATTGGAGGGCCACCTAAACAAAATAAACTCACCGGTATGTTCCTGAAACCAATCCTGTACAATACGAGCACTATGGCAGGACGCATTATCTTGTTGAAAGTAACCATCGCCATTGGAATAAACCGTCCACATGACAGGATGCACTTGGTCCGCAACGATGTTTAGATATGATGTTCCAGTCAGACCTTCATCAACACGAATTAAAGGGCCCATAGCATGCCAGGAAAACATTCCCCAAACCATAACGTTGCCTCCACCAGCTTGAAGGGTTGTAGCAGTGCATTTGGGGTCCATGCTTTCGTGCTTTTTCCGCCAAATTCTCACTCGGCCATCGGCATGGTGCAACTGAAAACGTGATTCATCGGACCACATAATTTGTTTCCAATAATCGACTGTCCAATCCTTGTGCTCCTGTGCGAACTGGAAACGTTTTCTTTTGTTAACTGCAGACATCAAAGGTGTTCGAACAGGCATTCGGCTGTCATATCCCATCCGATGCAGTTTGCGGCGAACAGTGCGTGCAGAGATCATTTGAGGGGATCCTTGATTAAGATGGTCTTTAATTTGCTGCACTGTTGCCCTTCTGTTGTCTGTTAGCAGTCCGGACACTCTCCGTTCCGCCCGAGCAGTCACTAGTCGACGACGACCACACGTTGCACGTAGAGACCCAGTTTTTTGGCTGACAGTCCAGCCTTTAAACACTTTAACAACAGCTGCTCTGGAACATTTCACGAATGCGACGGTTTCGGTGATACTGGCTCCATGGCTGCGAGCTCCTACAATCATCCCACGTTGAAAGTCCGTCAAATCGCATTTTTTACCGATCTCGTCACCCAAAAATCACTTCTACTACTGTCGCAAGCACTAAGCTTTCCCTTTTTATACTAGCCTCGCTCTCTGGCGGCAACAGCGTGCAGCTATAGCTCATTTGCTTAAAACTGTCAGGTGGTCATAATAAAATGGCCACTCAGTGTACATATGTGTGTCATTTTGGAGGGTTAAAAATGAACTTTCAGAAGACAAAAGTGATGTACAATGCTTTTACAAGAAATGAAGATTTATCGATTAATGGAGAAAAGCTGGAGGTAACAGATACGTACGTTTATCTTGGACAGCAGATATGAAGTGAGGGTCATATCGATGAAAAAATTAATCGGCGCATGAAACTTGCCTGCAGAGCTTTTGGAAGAAACAGCATAATTTTCAAGAGCAATATGCCGTTATGTCTTAAAAGAAAAGTGTTTGATCAATGCATCCTTCCAGTGCTTACGTATGGTGCAGAGACGTGGACCTTAGCTAAAAGAGACATACAAAGGCTGCAGACAACTCAAAGAAGCATGGAGAGGTGCATGCTTGGTGTAACCAGGAGAGATAAGAAGAAGAACTCGTGGATCAGAAAAATGACAAGAGTGGAAGACATCATTATCAGAGTAAAATCCCTGAAATAGCAATGGGCTGGACAAACTGTCGGAAGAACAGACCATCGATGGACAACCGAAATTTTAGGTTGGATTCCAAGGGACAGGAAAAGACCCAGAAGAAGGCATATGGGAGATGGGTGGATGACATTCGAAAGTATGCGGGAGTAACATGGAGGAGACTGGCACAAGGCAGACCGTTGTGGAAGAGGCTTGGAGAGACCTTCGTCCAGCAGTGGATTGATAATGGTTGACAATGATGATGATATATGTGTGTAAAAAAAATATACCTGCGAAATACTGGTAGTAAATCCGACTACGATTTTGTTTTATATGTGCAGAGACGTGGACCTTGTAGCGTTTGTGTGTAGCTGACTTACTAAAACACTATATAGATCAAAAACTTCACCTACAGTGAAATACGAGTCACACAAATAAAGTTGTTACTTACAGCTAATCCTCTATTGCTGTCAATAGGCACTTCATTATTTGTACTTCAACAATGTGATAAAAGAAAACTTGGGGTAATATCCACAATCAATTAATTATGAAACACAACACTGGAACTTGAGTTTATATCCACTATAACGAAGTAAATTTCTCCGTCATTTTTGGTCTACGCCGGGATTCGAACCCGAGTCCGCTTATTCCGGAACAAGTCGCTCTACCAACTGAGCTACGCAGACGTTCATTCTGATTCCTATCTGCCTTTATGTCGTGTGCGTCCTGCTGGCAGGTACGTCACATCTCCCCCCCCGAAAGAGGGCCGGGGGCATGGCCCACGGGTCAGCCGTGACCATGAATCGTTGCAGGCAGCCATCCACTGTAGAACGTGCACTTGAGAACTCCCAGTCAATCTGGTGTGTGGAATGCAACGTCACACACATTTATTTTTCGAAGCGCTGGAGAAGGGATGCTCTTATTTTTCCTATCTCGCGGTGTGGAAATAACATCACACCATTGCGAGATTTTGAACGGTCGGGTCATCTGGATAGTTCGAGCGCCATTATAACGAAGTAAATTTCTCCGTCATTTTTGGTCTACGCCGGGATTCGAACCCGAGTCCGCTTATTCCGGAACAAGTCGCTCTACCAATTGAGCTACTCAGACGTTCATTCTGATTCCTATCTGATTTTAAGTCGTGTGCGTCCTGCTGGCAGGTACGTCACACCACAAGAACACAACACTGTTATTAAAGTAGAACACGTAGCTTTCAGAAATAGCCTACTTAAATGGCGATTAAGCTGTCTCGTATCTAAAAGAAGCATTAACGTTTGCCATCAAAACCTGATTATTACGCACTTCAGTTCTGTCGAGGAGGTCCACACAAGTATTGATGACTTTATCAACTCGAAACAGCCCTCTTTTTTCCGCAGTGGCATTCGGTAGCTCCCTGACCGATGGCTCAAATGAATCCAACACGACGGGAATTATTTTCTTGATTAGGTACGTATTCGATTTGCTGTAATTTGCTGTCTACGTTTTGTGCCTGTGGCCGAAAATTAAGTTGCACACCTAATACAATACAATATCGGAACTAGCGCATAATTATATTCGTAGGGGTGCTGGTAAGTCTTTGGCTTTTCACGTTTCAGATACACTTGAACTGATAATACTTTGGTTATATCAAAATTGATTTTTATGTATGTGTCTGACCAAATATCATAATTGTAGCCGGATTATTTCATTGGTTTTTCCGGGTTGGAAGTGACAATGATGCAAAACAGCATGGATTTCACCGCAAAAGAATGCCGAGCAATGATGAAATGTCTTTTCCTAAAAGGGAACTGGGCCAAGCAAATTTATGATGAAATGTCGGTTACATCAGGTGACAAGTGCCCTTCCTACTCCACATTCAAGAGCTGGATTGCTAGGTTTACAACAGGACTTTTGAGCTCCGAAGACGAAGAACCTTCTCGGAGACTAACACAAGTGACAATTCCGGAAAACGCAAATGCCAATCATTCTATGATCCTAGATGATCGAAGGATATCCACTAAAAATGTAGCAGATGCCCCGGCAATATCCAGAGAACGAGTAGGCTATATTATTCATGAGACTTTAGACATGAGGAAAACAAAAAGGAAAAGAAAACGATCTTAGACATCAGAAAAAAAATTTAAAAAGGAAAAGAAAACGATTAAGGAAGAAATGGCATCATGTAGCTTCCTTTGTCGAAAATGTTTGCTTCAATTTGACGATTATGGGAGAAATTTTCGCTCCGTCTAACATCGTTTTCGGAAAATATTTCCTACATTTGTAAGCTTAAACACTAATATTTATAGATTAAAATCATATTTAACAACCACACGGAGCAGAGCGAGCAACACCGCGAGAAAAAGGATTTAAGGTTACAGAGCTCCGTCCAACTTCCATTTTCTGAAATTGTTGCCATCATTTTCAAACTGAAACGCAAACATTTTCATGCAATAAAAGGGTATTTAACAACAATACCGGACAGAGAAAACTTGCATCCATGATCGGTAGGAGGATTCAAAAGGGTTCTGGGGATATCGATTTTGTCCGGGACCAAAAAAAAAACCGGTACACCCGTTGCCGCGATTCTGCTACGGGGCATTACAACACCCTTAAACATTAAATTTCGTCTTGATAGCTGAAAAAGTTTTGGAAAATAAAGGGTACTGTATACTCTGCTACCTCAGAATATGGAATACTCTATTTTAGGGACACTTATGGGAACCAAACATTTCTTTAAAAAGTAATTGTTTTGCACCGAAATCTGAATTCTAATACTGACATTTGCGAAATTGGTATTCTTCCCACCTAACACAACATCGGTATTGCAGCCTATTCACCAAGGTGTCATATCAGAAGCTTCAGGATTGCATACAGAAAACTGTTTCTAAGGCATGTTCTTTCTCAAAGTTCTTTTTGTAAAAACAGGGAACTGTCAATGTATTGAATGCAATACAGTGGATAAATACGGCTGTTAAATCTATACTTCTAAGCTGTGTTAAATAGTTAGGCTTCATTATTTCAATTTCTAGAGTAAGTAAGCCGAGTGAGTACACTGAAGAAAATTCAGAATTTTGTGAACTTGTCAAAGAGAGCGAGGGTAATGTTGCGATAGAGGAATGTATTGCGATCGATGAACAGCTGTGTGTCGATTATACTAATGAAGACATTAGAGCTTTTATTCTTGTGGGTGATAATAAAGGCATAACAGAAAAGTACTTAGAGGATCCGGAAAATGATGGGGAAGAAGAGGAGCAATGCTCTGATATTTAAAACTTTAAGGAAGTCTTTAAATACATTAGACAGTTACATAACTTCCTTTTTAAATTTCGGTGACAGTGAAGGACTTAATTTAATCAGTAAACTTAATATACATGTGAAGAAAAATGCCTACTTCAGAAATGCAAACTCTTGTGTCGGATTATTTCAAATAAATACGAACTACACGTACTTTCCACTGCTTCATATACAGGTATTGTACTTTTATACATGTACAGTCGAGTCCCATTAGAGCGAAATCCGATAGAATGAAAAACCCGTTATAACGAAATTTTTAGCATTCCCCGGCAGAATTCCCATTAACGAAATGTATTTTTAATTCCGTTTAAACGAAATTCATTAAAACGCAATTTTCGTTACAACGAAGAAATATTTTGAATTTTGAAAGAAAATAATTCGTTTAAATGGAATTAAAAATACATTTCGTTTATAACGAAATTTTCAGCCCTGAAAATAAACAGCACATTCCTTTCGAAGCTCTTTTCCCCACATTTAAAAAAGAAAAGGTAGTTTCTGTACCAGTATTTTTTCACTTGGATGACTCACTGATTTTTTGCCCACCCGTGGCGTCTGACCTACGACCAGATGCCGGTGTTTCCACAACAACCTACCTGCCACGTGCGGTAAGCCCCTGCTCCCCCTTTTCTTCCGCAACTGGAAGGCAGTTTTTCCGTCCTTGAAAAGAAAGATAAGACGCACTTGAGCTCTGGATTTCGTTACAAAACGAGGAAATTAAATTATTTATTTACCATTTTTGCAAGAACTTTTAGCTTCGGCAGCAACAAAATCCCATTTTCAAACAAAAATAACAAATTTCTTTAAAATGTAAATACTACGTACATACTATATGTACTGCATAAGAAGAAAAAACCTCTAGTGTACAAAAGTGGTGTAAACTTTATGAAAGGTATGTATGGAAACGTACTAGAGAGTTTTCTTTTTTCTTTTATGTTTTAAGATACAGTATAATATAAGCACTTTGAATACAGTCGATTCCCGTGAGTCATTCAAAAAAATCAGTGGAAAATTAAAAATTCCATTATAACGAACAGATTTCGGCGGTCCAGTGAAGTTCGTTCTAACGGGACTCGACTGTACTGTATTTCTGTTTTATACCATGTGTATGTACTATTTTTATCGTATTAAGATTTACTGTTATTTACTTATAAAATTTACATTCCTTATTAAAATGAAATGTCTGTTACGTATTTATTTAATACGCATTTAGGAACCTAAAGCTAAGGGACAAAACGTCCGGTCCCGTGGATGTCCCTTATTGAGAGGTACTACTGTACTATATTTATTAGAAATTAAAGGTCAAATGATATTTTGCAAACTAATACCCCTACAAGATTGACTCAACGTTTGTTTGTGCTAATATGTTCGTTACTTTCTTAGTGAGTAGAAAATAAAGTGATATAAACTTACTTCGTCACGTGACTGTCTGGATATTTCATTAGAGATCGAATGGCCGTAGGAGCTGTGTAGAATTTGGTGACTTTGAATTTCTCAATGACAGCCCAGTATCGGCCGGGATCGGGATGTGTAGGAATGCCTTCAAACTAGAAAGATAACGTAAATTGGAAATTGCAACAATTCATACTTTAACACAATCATAAAGTAACATTAAGAAACTGTCATAAAAAAAAGCCGTTCCATAAAAACTGAGAGTAATTTTTTTTGAGGTGACAACAGTGCGAAGGGGAGAAATAACCACGAATTAAGGAAGTATCTATGGCAACAGTTATTAGCCGTGGCATAATAAAACCAGAGTCATCTGAGTCGTCGACTGTGGTTTTGTCATTGCGCAGTTGTTTAAGGTACGTCTGCATTTTGCCATACAACTATGGAGGTGAGTGTCTCATAGTTAAGAAGTGAAAGGCGTTGTGCAGTAAAATTTTGCTGTCGTTTGGGTAAAATGGGTCCAGAAACAGTTTATTTAATGAAAAAATCTTACAAAGGTAAATGTTTGGGTGAATCCACGATTTTTAGATGGCACCATAATTTCCAAAAAGGTGTTTTTCTGCAGAACTCGCTCCTAGGCCTGGTCGACCCGAAAGTGTTGTTACGGAGGGTATTGTTAACACTGTTTCGGCAGTCCTGCAAGAAGATCGACGAATGACGTGTGAAGACATAGGGGCATCAACTAATATTTCAAAAACTCCAGAATTCCGCATTCTACGCGACAAATTACTGCTGCATTGTATGTGTTCCAGATGGGTACCTCATCACCTGACGAGAGAACAATTGTTAGCCAGAGTTCAGGTGTGTCATAAGTGGAAACAAATGATTGCAAAGAATCCAAACTTTCTGAACACGGTATTAACTGCCAATGAAACATATGTCCAGTATTTCGACTCCCTTACGAAGCGCGTAGCGAGTGTCTGGAAACACACAGGATCAAATCCTCCGACAAAAGTCCGCCAAACCAAATCAGCTGGAAAGGTGAAGATAATTTTCTTTGATAATAAAGGTGTAGTCTACCAGCATGCCGTTCCTCCACAAATTATTGTCAATGCTGAGTATTACATTTTAGTCTTGAAGCGTCTGCGACGACACATATCGATTAATCGACCGGAACTGGTGGGTAAGTGCACCCCTACAGCATGATAACGCCCGCCCACATGTGGCTGCCTGTGTTCGACATTGTTTTTACGAAATGCAGTATTGAAATCATGACACAGCTTGCCTACAGTCCTGACCTCGACCCGTGCGATTTCTGGTTGTTTCCAAGAATGAAGAAGAAGTTCCGAGGCGCAAAATTCAACACAGATGCTGACGTTATTTAAGCTGTATAGGGGTCGCTAAAGCAGCTTCCACAAAATGTCTTCGCCACATGTTTTGAAAAGTGGACTGAACGATGTGATCGTTGCATATCATCCGAGGGAAGATACTTTGAGAAAGGGTAACAGATATTTTGCTGTACCTATATTTCTTCATTTTGAGTGATTTTACTCTCAGTTTTTATGGAACGACCGTTATAAATTTCATTTTAATAGCGCGATCCTTTCTTGGTGTTGCAATTTTCTCAAAGAGTAGTGTATTGTTTTTTGTTAAATCCGGACAAGACCGGGCCTCTCTGCTAGTGTAGAAGGAATTTGTTCCAGTCAACAGACGTGAGCAGCTCAGCACCAGGATCTCCAGGGATTGACAATCCAGAGAATTGAATACCTGCTCTTTAGCTATAAAAACTTTCCGAATTAAAATTCATTCATCTTAGATTATAGATTCTTAAAAAAATGCTGTGACAAAAGCATAACACCAAGCCAGACAACATCTTTAACATTTACTGTCTCCCAGGTAGGAATTTCGAGAGACAACACTTACCATAACAGAAGTGGCACCCTGCAATAAAGGTCCGTACACCCCGTAGCTATGTCCGGTGATCCATCCAATGTCAGCAGTACAAAAATAAACATCCGCAGACCGGTGAGAGAAGGCGTACTGGAAAGTTGTTGCGGTGTACAGCATATAGCCCGCTGTTGAATGTACAACTCCTTTTGGTTTACCCGTAGATCCACTATAGTGAAAATAGAAAACGTTAATTAACTGCAATAAAGACAATAAAAAGAAAAGGGTTACTTAAATTCATCTAGAAAAAAAAATAGGCTTTCGGTCATTTAAAATTGCAACAAGTTAGTAAAATCATGCAATGCATTGATTATGATACGCTTTCCAACACACCAGAAATCATTACTCAAGTTATTACTCAAGTTATGAGGATAATAGCTGTACAATAAATCTCGCTCCTATGACCTGACCTTTGACCCCATTTCGATTATATTCAATAGAACCGGTAAAGTATTGTAACCGGGGCTTTCATATTTGTCAGAAGTGAAGTTCAGTAGCCATTTTTAGTGATAGTGAATTGTAATCATTTTCCTTCATTTCCCGCCATTTTGAGCTGGGAAGCAAACGTCAATGTACTTCTTTTTCCACGCGTCGCAGCAGAGGGGTATTAGATTTATAGTTTCGTCAATGTGAGAAGAATGAAACTGGGCATTATTGCTTTTCTGCCGTCCCAAGCAGCACCACGAAGAGAGGGGAAGGCGGCAGCGAGCCAATTAAAGAATCTTGCGTTTTCGGAGAGAAGGCATCTTAGGGTGATTTTTTTTTTTTTTTTTTTTTTGATTGGAGGTTTAACGACCACCGTGAGCAACTCAATGGGCTATAAGCAGTCGCCCGTCCCTAATTTAGGGTCACTGGTTCCAGGGAAGGGAGAGAGCCAGTGCCGTAAGACAAACACAACATCCATGCCTGACCGGGATTCGAACCCGGACCCCTTACGGACGAATGATCAGAGGCCAACGCCTTAGACCACTGCGCCACCGGGGCGGCCCCGGACCACTTACGGACGAATGATCAGAAGCCAACGCCTTAGACCACTGCGCCACCGGGGCGGCCATCTTAGGGTGTGGCCTGACTTTCGAGGAATAGGTGGATCTTCACTCTTCGAGCGAGAGGACAGTTTTTTGGGGGTTGCTCTCCGAGCAAGAGAAAAAGGGACTCGGTGGCAGAAAGTCGACGAACGAGGAGTATTTTAGCGGGGGTGCGAGTATCGTCGGCGCAAAGAGAAGTACGAAAGAATGAGGCCGATGATGAAAGAGACGGAAGGATATTATGAGGGGCTAATAAGATATAGAAGGAACGGAGATCAGGACAAGGCTTAGAGGCATTCCCCGTAACATCTGAATAAAAGTCTTCCTCACTGCAAACATTTAGCTTCAGTCGATTCTCTTTTATATACTTCGTATTTTATTTATCTGCTCCAGTCGGGAGAATTACGGGTTAAACCCTTAATACAGAACTTACTGTAAAGGAAGCATCAAACGAACCCTCCACACAGGGCGCTGTAATATCAGTCAGCAACAAGCCCTGTAACAGTATACTTCCGGAATAACATGATAAAGTTTTGAGGATGACAATCCGATTTTTGGCGTAAATGTGATAAGCATGGTAAGTCAGATAATATCCGAAAACTTGAAATTTTTCATCGGCCTGGAGCGGGACTCGAACCCGCGTCTCCCAGTAAACGCCCGGGTGTGCTAACCACTACACCACCCAGAACGATCAAGTTTCAAGTTTCCGATCAATTTGAATTTAACCATCACAGGATTGGCTAGTCGAAGCAACCGGCATTCATGTTTAGCTAATCTGGAGGTTAAGAATCTTATCCCGTGTTTGCCCGGAGAAGCAGATAAATCATGAAAGAAATACGGGATAGATCCCGATCCTATGTCCTGACCTTTGACCTCATTTCACCCATTTTCAATAGTGTTCATCCCCAGGTGGCCCCCTACCACATGCTAAACGTTCATCGAAATCGAACCGTATTTACGCAAGTTATGACGCATAAAAGCAATGGAATGTATCCCGCTCCTATGTCTTGACCTTTGACCCCACTTCACCCATTTTCAATAGGGTTCGTCCCCAGGTGGTCCCCATCACATACTGAAATTTCATCGAAATAGCACCATTTTTACGCAAGTTTTGACTCATAAGGGCAATGGAAAGGACCCCACTCCTATGTCATGACCTTTGATCCCATTTCGCCCATTTTCAATAAGGTTCGTTCCCAGGTGGTTCCCTACCACATGTTAAAATGTCATCGAAATCGAACCATTTTTACGTGAGTTATCGTGTGGACGGACGGACGGACAAAGCTGGAGCATATACGCTTCTTCAACCTACGGTTGGAAAGCTTCAAAAAATACAACCGCAAACATTTAATCCATAACTTTTCAAAGAGAGAAAATATTGTAGGAATTTAATTGCATACTTAGTCACTTAAATTCAAACTAGCACTTTACTTCAACAAGCACCTTAACTGTGACAGGAATCAAAACATTACCCTTACAGTTCAACAGATGAATTTCCTTTATTTTGGACCTCTCGTTAACGTATAACTCTACTTGCAGAACCACAAGGTACCTCACACAACACGCAACCAATGTTCTCTCTAAGCGGCCACCGGCATTGCGCGTCTGACCCAATGAGCTGGGCAGGCCAAAAAATTTTATTTTCTCAGCTTCTCTTACTAATGTAGTAGAAATTGGAACTTGGATTGGAACCCTTATTTTTTCTACCCCCCCCCCCCATTTTTATCTCCGTTTTCCCCGCAACTGTTTTTAAATTTAAAAAAATTTTAAAACGTTTCATTAATTAAAATTTTTATTTTATAAAAACTGAGAAGCACAAACTTACTTCTGGAATAAAAACACTAGAAATTAGGAAAAGCATGTTTACGCATAATACACAGTTTCTTCGCATATCAAAATACCAAGGATAATAAGAAACAAAATAACAACTAAATGCAAAATAATTAATTCAAATAAAACAAGTGCAAAATCGTTCTGATCTGACAGTCCTTCTAAGGAATAAATCGCATCTCAATTTTTTTCTCTCAAACCGAAGATTCGACCGTGAGAATTTAGGACTCGACCATCTTAGAGAGTTCTCAAAAAATATTGTTTACCATTTATGAGGAAGTTGTCGGCTGATGTCTTCGGGTTTTGTGACTTTTCCAAAACTTGTAGAGTGTCTCAAGATCGATATGTTGTCCACTTGCGAGATATTTGGTTGTCGGAAAAGTCATGACGCATTTTGACACCCGATAACGGTTGGGCGGGTTTGGAAGTACTAGAGGCATGCGCAGCTCTGTTATCGCTATGGCATTCGACAGGTGCCAGTTCTAGCTGCAGTCGAAAAGGAATAGTGAGCGATTTGGTTGATTTGCGGAGATTTGACATGAAGTTGAAGATGGAAGACCAAACTGTGCATTTTCGCCATATTTTACTGTTTTACTTCCGTAAAGGGAAGAACGCGCGTCAAGCTTGTGAAAAGTTGCGTAAAGTGTGCGGTGATAATGCTTTACAAGAACGTCAGTACCAGCGGTGGTTCGCAAAATTCCGTGCTGGTGATTTTGACCTCAACGATGCTCCTCGGTCCGGGAGGCCAACCGAGGTTGATGACGACCAAATCAAAGCATTGATCGAGTCAAACCCACGTTACATGACACGAGAGATTGCAGACACATTGCACATATATCATTCAAGCGTTCACGATCACCTAAAGAAGCTGGGATACGTAAGCAAGCTCGATGTGTGGGTTCCTCATGAACTCAAAGAAGCTCAATTGACGGCGCGTATAAACGTCTGCAATATGCTGATTAAACGTGAGGAAAACGATCCTTTTTTGAAGCGACTGATAACTGGTGACGAAAAGTGGATTGTGTACAATAATGTGCTGCGCAAACCGTCTTGGTCCCGACGTGCTGCTTCGCCTCAAACTACATCCAAAGCAGACTTTCATCAGCGGAAGGTTCTGGTCTCAGTGTGCTGGGATCTTAAAGTTGTTTTGTTTTTCGAGCTCCTACCACGGAACCAAACAACCAATTCGAATGTGTACTGTCGGCAATTGGTCAGTTTGAACGAATCCATCATCCAGAAATGTTCAGAGCTCGTTCATGTTGTGTTCCATCACGACAAAGCGAGATCACACACAAGTTTGATCACCCGCCAAATATTATTGGAGCTTGGGTGGGATGTGTTGCCACACGCAGCATACTCGCCTGACCTTGCGCCGTCAGACTTCCACTTGTTTCGCTCTCTTCAATAGCCCTTGCGTGGTATAACGTTCAATTCAGATGAGGCTGTAAATCAGCACCTTGTACAGTTTTTCGCCACGAAAGACATGTCCTTCTATGAACGAGGCATTCTGCAGCTCACTGAAAGATGGCAAAAGGTTATCGAACAAAACGGGCATTACATCATTGATTGATCTTTGTTCTTTCTATCAATAAATGACCTTTGCAAAAGATGGCTAAACTACATCATGACTTTTCCGACAACCCAATAGTATTTTATTCTCATCAGCACATCCAAATGGCTCACTTACAGTCTGTTGCGTGATTTAGTTTTGATGCTGTTCATTAGGCTGAATCCTCGGTTAGCATCGGCACTGGAAGCTTGAAACGTGCCGTGTATGTCAACCAACTTTGATAAGTTTGAAAACTTTTCCTCTGAGAATACCACATCTTTGAAGGTTTTTAATGATCCTATTGTGTTGTTTTGTGAAAAGACTCAACATCTGCCTCTTTCTCGGCGTAGAAAAATCACTAATCCGCATTCTCGCGTTCACTATCTGCTCGTACGAAGCTACTTTGCGAGAAGCCTTTGAGAATGAAGAGGACAATGAGACGAACTTAGAAGAGGCGAACTGCATTTAAGAAAAAGTGTTGTTTTGAGAAAAGATTCAATATCTGCCTCTTTTTCGGCGTAGGAAAATCACTAATCCGTATTCTCGCGTTGGCTATCTGCTTCACTTTGCGAGAAGCCTTTGAGAATGAAGAGGAAAATGAGACGAACTTAGAAGGAGGCGAACTGCATTTAAGAAAAGTGTTGTTTTGTAAAAAGACTCAATATCAGCCTCTTTCTCGGCGTAGGAAAATCACTAATCCGCGTTCTCGCGTTCACTATCTGCTCGCACGAAGCTACTTTGCGAGAAGCCTTTGAGAATGAAGAGGACAATGAGACGAACTTAGAAGGAGGCGAACTGCATTTAAGAAAAGTGTTGTTTTGACTTTTGAGAGCCCGAATTTTATTTATTTATTATTATTTTTTGCAGGTAATTGATTTTCGATTTATAAAAATTAATTAGGAATTTGGGAATTTTAATCTATAATGCTTACTGCGCGGTTGGCTATTGTCTATCCTGTTGGGGACAAACAACACAAACTGATATCAAGAAACTCCAAGTACTCCAGAATAAATTTATTAGATTATTAGAGCTTAAACTAAATACTACTAATACACCATATTCAAATATTTAAAAGGATTAAACAAAATATCAATACAGATATTATAGATATAAATTTTGATATCCATACTTATGAAACTAGAAATAGATTTCAGATAAAGCCATGCTTGCCTAGAACACAACAAATGAAACAAAGTATCAACTAACAGGGACCAACTTTTTGGAATCTTTTATCTGAAGAACTAAAACCCATTAACAATTATAGCTTGTTTAAAAAAAGACTAAAAACATACTTTCTTAACTTATAAAAAAACCCTCAAATTAATATATAATTTTTCAATCTCTTTCTAATTGCTACAAATATCTACTAACAACTGCTGATGTACTGCATGACCTACCTACTATTTATTTACTTTCACTAATTGACAATTTTTACATGACTTGAATCTATTAAATAGGGAGGTCAGGGTTTTAGCCAGGTCTTTAAAGACATTTTCCCTCATTTCCTTGGATGTTATAATAATTACTTTTAATTAATACAAACACCTGACGTGGACCAGGAACATCAAACAGAAGTCATTGCTCTTTCTACGTTTATTAGTGAGCCACGGAAAAATTCTCGTTGGCGTCCACTGGGAATCGAACTCAGTGTCTTAATGTGAGTCTGGAGGAATTCGATGCCGCTGTGGTGTAGTGGAGACATGTTCGGCGCGTAACTGGAAGACCCGGGGTTCGATTCCCGGTGGCGGCCAATGAGATTTTCTCCGTGGCTCACTTGTAAACGTGGAAAGAGCGATGACTTCTATTTGATAATTGCTTTTGTTACACTCAAATGTAAATACAAACTTGATGTAAGGTATAATGCAACAGCTAAAACAATAAAATTATTATTATTATGATGGAAAAAATAAGATTCCACCTCTTCCTGAGGTTTTCCGTCTCTTCCTTCCGAGACGGGTACGACGTACCAATTCCCGGAAGTGGTATTTCTTTCTCTCAGTTGTCCTTTGTATAGGAACTTCCTTACTATCCCACAAGTGTTCAGGATAGCTGCCTTCTGTAGTTCCATGTAAGTGTTAGGTTTAAGGTCTAGTGTCTGTATAGAGGTGTGAATGGTCTTAGGTACAACTCCTGTGGCTGATATTACTATGGGGACGGTGGTGGCGTTCTCCATAATGTACGATTTCCTCATGATTGAAATAAAAATGCAGCATCGTTTTGACCTTGCTGCGGTTCTGTCGTGTTATGAAGGGGTCTGGGAGAGTTTGGGGTCTTTCACTCTCAAGACTAAGCCTAAGTTTCCAGGTCATACCCATAAACCCGCGATTCATCACCGATCATGATCGTTTTTAAAAAGTTTTCGACGCACTCAAGCAGGTCATTAGCAACTGAAACACGGCCCTGTTTTTGCTCAGCTGAAATAAATTTTGGCCCAAATTTCGCTGTGACGCGTGTCATACCCATATTGTCCGTAAGAATCGCCTGAGCTGAACCAAAACTAACATTGAAATATTCAGACAACTCACGAAGAGTAATTCGGCCATTTTCCCGCGCAGCTGTGCGCACAAGTTTGACATAGTTTTTCACATTTGCTGGTTGCTGGCCTCTCAGACCGGTCATCACTCTCAACACTTTTACGACCATCTTTGAAACGTTTATACCACTCGTAAGCTTGTGCACGACTCATACAGTCCTCCCTATAGACTTTCTGTACTTTCATAGACTTCACGACCATCTTTAAAACGTTTATAACCACTCATAAACTTGTGCATGACTCATACAATCCTCCCCATAGACTTTCTGTACTTTCATAGACTTCACGACCATCTTTAAAACGTTTATACCACTCATAAACTGGTGCACGACTCATACAGTCATCCCCATAGATTTTATGTACTTTCATAGACTTCACGACCACCTTTAAAACGTTTATAACCACTCATAAACTTGTGCACGACTCATACAGTCCTCCCCATAGATTTTATGTACTTTCATAGACTTCACGACCATCTTTAAAACGTTTATACCACTCGCAAGCTTATGTACGACTCATACAGTCCTCCCCATAGACTTCATGACCATCTTCAAAACGTTTATAACCACTCATAAACTTGTGACTCATAAAGTCCTCCCCATAGACTTTCTGTACTTTCATAGACTTCACGACCATCTTTATAACATTTATAACCACACATAAACTTGTGCACGACTCATACAGTCCTCCCCATAGATTTTCTCTACTTTCATAGACTTCACGGTCATCTTTAAAACGTTTATACCACTTATAAACTTGTGCACGACTCATACAATCTTCCCCATAGGCTTTCTGTAACCTTAAGTGTGTGTTTTTTGCAAGTTTCGCCAAGTTTTTAACAAAATCTGATGCAAATTCGTTGATCAATTTTTTTCGACATGGCAAATGCGACGAACAGCTTCACATATGTAAGAACAAATCACAACTGTAAAAAACATTGGTCGAGTATGGGAGACGTGGCTCACAGCCAGGGGCGGCCGGTCACAGGAGGCCAGGCCTCCCCAAATGATTCTCTCAGTAAAGTATTCGCATAAAGCAGAAGAAGAAATTACATTTAAGCAGAAAAACAAAAATGCAGTGCTATAAAATACAACATTTTTCAGTTACATATAGCGCCCATTCACAAAAGCACTTTTTGGACTTTTAGAGAGAGGCCCGTTTCTTCAGGGCCGCCGGCGTTACCATGGTCACAGTGCGGGAGCCAATCAGTGCACGGCATCCAACGGAAGCTTGCCGCTTCTATTAACAGATCATGAAAGACACGTCGCAAGCGAGCCCCAGTTCCAGAGCAGTGTCTTAAAAGTTTTCCTTGAGTACGCTACATCACACAGATTGAGTGATTTTTTGTTACTTTTACTGTCACAACAATAAATTTTGCGTGTAAACTTTTGGATTCATCTGTACAAAATCAATATAATGGATCGAGAAAGTAGTATTTGCAATGTATCAGCGTGTAACATTATTACTTTTTTTGTGAGAAGTTCCTTTCACAAGAAGAAATGACATTGAAAGACATGAGATTATAAAACAAGGAAGACCTCTTCCCAAGTTTTCCCTTATACAAAAAAACAAAGGCAAAAACAGAACATTTCAATCTTTATGGTACCATCAACATAAATGTTTATGCGGTAGCATAATGAAGGCGAAGTTATTCTACTGGTCTCGTGTGCTATTAAGCTCGAATAAAAGTGTGTGGTCTTCTGAAGGATACGACGACTTAAAAATCTTATCTAGGGCAGTGGTTAGACACGCACCTAGTAAATATCATTTGAATTCTTATGTGCCATTTTTGTGACTACCGACAAAGTATCGTTCTGGCCTCTCCAGGGTTTGAACCCACCGTCCCCCACTGCTCACGGCATATACGTAGTAGGTTCCAAGGTCAACCTGTGCTAAATCACTGTGTCACACGATTCCAAACTTATGCAACCAGTCTGGATACTTCTGATCACATCTCGTAGCTGGTCCAAGACAGAGAATTTAATAATAGTACATGCGGTGTTACCAAAGCCAGAAAAATATAAACAAAATTAACTAATGCTTCATTTGCATATCCTTAAACGTTCAGGATAATACAAATAAAAATTATAGTGGCCATGACTTGGTTTCTTTTATACTATGTACCCCAAATTATTCAAGTTTCAAAAGGCACAGGAATTTTACATTCAAGTAATTCTTTGGGTAACACTGTATGCGGGAAGAGTGTCCTATTAGTCAATATACCACTTACGGAGGTCGTATGTCATTGTTTCCAGAACAAGTGCCAGAAGAAATCATTTTTAAAAATCAAAAGAATTTACGCTTGTAGTTGTAAGATAACGACGCCCACGAAAGAAAAAAGAGAAAACAGATGAATGTGAAGAAGTCTCACTTGACCCAAATGACTGAACACTTCATGCATACTAACGACGACCACGTGTGCTTTACGACAGTAATTTATTAATGTATACAGCGCGTTATGTTTCAGGGAAGAGAGCAGTAGTAGAATAAAACGAGTTGACAGCGACTGCAGTTTTTCCTGGTCATTCTCTGAAACGACCGTGATCTCGTTTCTTTGGTAACTGATAGCCAGCCTGCCATCGGTCGACGATGTGGAAGTTCGATAAACTTACTAACGAGCTACATTAAGAATTTTCGCTGACGTGTTTCGCTTTCTTAACAATTTTTCCACTTGCTTTATTTATTTTATTTTTCTGTGAAGCTTTAGGGTGCATGTCAAATGATTGTTATCTGTTCTGCTCAACTAATGATTGCATGGACTCCATTTTCCCCCAAGAGGACGTTAAAGAGTCAATGAAGAAAGGAAAAACGATTAATGAGTATTGTGGTGAAAAGACGATATATGCATGCTAATAAGCTTATTTGTCGTTTTTTCGTCCTTAACGAATACTTCTGAATTGTTAAGGAGTTTCTGAACTCAGATTTAAGGCCACCCGGACCACAAAAGGGAGAAAACTAGAACCATGAAACCAACTTACAATCCCAACTTTCACTTTGGTTCAAATCTAGGGCTTCTGGCGCATGATTATTGGGCAGATAAATACTCCTATTCCTATACACAGTACTTAGCGCTCAAGTGATACATGGATACATACTCGTGTTCCTACACATGGTTATCTAGTTGCAAATGATTATACCGCCCCGGTGGCGCACTGGTCTAAGCGCTGGCTTTGGGCCATTTGTCCGCGACGGGTCTGTGTTTGAATCCCAGTGAGGTATGGGTGTTGTGGTTATCATATGGCACTGGTTCTCTCTCCCTTCCTGGAACCAGTGGCCCTAAATTTGGGATTAGCTACTGCTTATGGGCAAGCGAGTAGCACACGGTGGTCGTTAAGCAACAGGAACAGGTGATTATTTGGATACATGCCGATATTTGAATAAAGTTCCCAGTGCACAAGTTATACTAGATAGATACTTATATTCCTATTCGTAGCACCTAGATCTCAACTGATTACTAGGTGGATATTTATATTCCAATATGTAGTACCTGGTGATCAACTGATTACGGTGAATATACACTGGCGGAAAGTTAAAAAAGAACACCAAGAAGGAGACGTTTGATACAAACGAAATTTATACAGCATACTAACGGAATACAGAGGATAACGTGATTAAAACATTATGGCAAAATACAGCTGTATTTGCTGGTAAACTGAAAAATAACATTTCCATGTAACATGGTTAGTACGAGGTTGAACCGCTATGAACTGCGTCACACTGTGCAATTCTGGCATGGAGTCTGTCGTACAGATGTTGGATGTAAGTTTGGGGTACAGAGTTCTAAGCATCCTCAACCTGGACGCGTAAATCAGGGATGGTCGTGGCTGGCCGTGGAGACCGGATAAGTCGTTGTCTCATAAAATTCCACACGTGCTCAATGGGGGAAAAATCCGGTGAACGTGCAGGCCATGGAAGTTGTCTCACACCCTGAAGTTCATGTTGCTTTGCACGTGCCGTGTGTGAGCGTGCGTTATCTTGCTGGAAAACACCACGATGGACCGACCTTACAAATGGCACAACAACGGGCTGAATGATGTTGTTGATGTAGGAGGTGCTGTTTAACGTGCCAGGTACACACACTAGTTGTGCACGGGAGCGATAGCTGATCGCTCCCCACACCAGGAGACCAGGTGTGGGCCCTGTGTGTCGCTGGCGGATGCAAGAAGGGTGGAGACGCTCCCTGTGCGTCTGCGAACACGTATACGGCCATCGGAGGCTCCCAAGCAGAATCTGCTTTCATCGCTGAACACGACAGATCGCCAATGCGTTCTTCAGTGCAGACGGTGGCGACACCACTGCAGCCGTTCCTGACTGTGGGCTGGAGTCAGAGGTACACATGCCAGAGGCACACGTGCACGTAGTTCTGCATCCAGTAGACGGTTGAGGATTGTTCGCACAGTCACCTCAGGTGCAACGGCAGCTCGGATTTGCGTCACAGTGGATGTTTTGCCTGACAACGCCGCTCTTCTTATGCGTCGATCGGTCCGCTCATCAGTCCGTCTGTGACTCTCGGTTCCACGTCTTCTCGTGTGGGAATGTTCCTCGGACCATCTACGCCACCATCGTACCACCACCGATACTTCCCGTCCAATTCGCTCCGCAATACGACGATACCACCACCCGGCCTCGCGGAGTCCGACTAGACGACCTCGCTCAAAGTCCAATAATTGCTGAAATCGTACACGTCTTCCATGTTCAGGCATTGCAGCTTCTTCAGGATCTTCGCACGTGTCCGTACGCCTACGTCTGATAACATTCACTTCGTCGTACTCCTTAAATACCACCGACGATAATTTGCATATTATGCCGTGCTGTGGCGTAAGCGCTCACCGGTTGGTCTCGAAATTAACATCACACCTACGTAAACTCGACCCTATTAACATATGTAAATTTCATGATCGTCCGCCAATTCCTTCTTGGTGTTCTTTTTACTTTCCGCCAGTGTATATCCATATCTCTACACATAGTACCAACGTACCAACCTAGTGCCCAAGAGATTACTGGATAAATACCCACATTTCTATTTGCAGTACCTGGTGCTCAACTGATTAAGGCAGATATACAATTCCCATGTTTTTACACATAGTGCCAACCTAGCGCCCAAGGGATTACTGGATACATACCCATATTCCTATACATCATGTCAACCTAGTGCACAAACGATTACTGGAAACATAAATAACAGAATACATATAAATATGCATCTCTGAAGTTTCAGAACAAAATACAAAAGTATCTCACTTATTCACCATACGGCGAAGAAAAGAAACTGAAAAAGATCGATACGTATTTTCTTGCTCGACTTTTTCTTTGATACGAGGAAGCAGCCCATGCTAGTGTCTCAGACAATAGATTTCATTGATGAAAGCCCCTGCAATTCACCATTGATTACAGATTATAATTCACGATGAAATACAGATCATTTAAAAATGAAAAATCATAAGACGACCAGCTTCCATAGCATCGGATACCATAAGTTGTCAGTGGACTTTTGGTTGCGACCGAGTATATAACCTACGACATTTTTGCTGGTGGTGATTCGAACACATGTCCTTCTGCTCCAGAGAGTCTGTTCACCCAACTGAACTACGCCGGCAGGTTTATAGCAGCAATTCTGCCGATTTGAATCATACGTCACCATTGTAGTTCGTCATCTACGTCATGTCGCGTAGTAACATACAAGTAGCATAGAGATACATACGATTACGATAGTGGTTTTGCCCTGATTTTACTGAAAAATGGAGATCCCACCTATCAGCCCGCGATCTGACATGAAGCCTCCTTCCCTCTGAGAAATTAAAACGCTGACAGCCAGGCGTATATCATCTATCTTTAGAATGTGTAAACACGAAGTTTATGCGGGTTTTTTTGGAAGAAGTGCACTCAGGCAGACAACTACGCCACACCTCACTATTACATAACCTGGCAGGTGTGCCATTGAAATAATCAAGAACAATAAGAGGCTGGCTCCAACTCCGTCTGCGTACTAAATAAATTTACGAATCAGTGCTCCTGAAAATAGTAGACGAAACGTACCTGGTATAGAGAATAAATAAGGGATGTTCGGATTCAACCCAGTTCACTTCAGGCGTGGCCTTTGCATGCTTCATTTCTTCGTGCCACCATGAGTCGTTATCTGGATTCCACGGAACCTGTGAAAGATATTTGTTAGAGCTTATTGATAAGAAAAATGGAAATAGCAGATATGTTTCTGTAAGTATTTTCACAGTGGCGAATTATGGCTGCTCGTCTGTTAACATACTTTTCGATATGCGGTGTATGCAAAAATTTGTGCTCATCCTCATTATTGTCATTATGAGTCCACTGCTGGATGAAGGCCTTCCCAAGTCTGTTCAACAGCTCTATGTCTTGAAGAATTCTCTTCCATATCACTTCAGCACGCTTCCTAAATTCCTTCACCTGCTTCCCAAGTTGCCTTCTTCTGGATCTTTTCCTGTCCCTAGGTATTCAGTCTAGTATACAGGTGGGGAACCTTCTTCTTTTTGCTTCCCAAGTGGTCTTCTTCTGGATATTTTCCTGTCCCTAGGTATTCAGTCTAGTATACAGGTGGGGAACCTTCTTCTTTTTGCTTCCCAAGTGGTCTTCTTCTGGATCTCTTCCTGTCCCTGGATATTCAGTCTAGTATACAGATGGGGAACCTTCTTTTTTGTTTCATAAGTGGTCGTCTTCTGGATCTTTTCCTGTCCGTAGGTATTCAGTCTAGTATACAGGTGGGGAACCTTCTTATTTTGGAAGGCCGCATTAAGTTAGCTGTACTCTAATAAGACCGCATTAAGTTAGCTGTACTCTAATAAGGCCGCTTTCAAGAAACTTCAATTACATATACACTATATTGACAAAAGTCACCGGACACCTAGAAGAGAAACACAACATAGCATTTATTGACATACATTAGTAGGGTGTCGGTCCACCTTTGGCTATAGTGTGTACACTGGCCTTTCGAGACAAGCTTTCGACAATGTTTTGGAACACTGCGATAGGTATGTGCTTCCTTTCAGTACATAATGCTGCCGCTAACTGTTGCTTAGTAGTAGGCTTTGGTTCCAAACTTCTTATGCGGCGCTCTAATTCCTCCCAACGGTGCTCTATGGGATTAAAATCAGGGCTCTGTGCTCGCCAGTCCACACACGATACGGAATTATCGTCAAACCACACCGTAACAGTCCCTATGGATCGGTGCATTATCCTGCTGATACCAAGAAGGCTCGGTTCCATAGTATTGTCACAGAGTTGGTAGAGCATAGTTGTCCAGAATATCGAGGTAGACGTGCTGGTTAACAGGTTTGTCCACGATAACCAATTGGCCGGGCCCATACCACGAAAAACACCTCCACATGAGTACACTGCCAGCTCCAAACTTGACCGTAGGAACAGTGCACTGTGGCAAATAGTATTCCCCCGACTGCCGCCATACCCACACACGGCCATCAGTCTGATGGATCGTGTATCTGGATTCATCAGTCCATAGGACCCGTTTCCATTGATCTACGGTCCACGATAAATGTTCTTTACACCATGCTAAGACGAGTAGCATTCCGAGTGGAGATGAATGGCTTATGAGCAGCCTCACGACCACGGTAACCCATGGAATGAAGTTCTCTGTGAATGGTACGTGTACATACCTAGCTTCCAGCATTTTTACCCACCTGTACATTGAGGTCTTGTGTAGTACTCCGTCGATTAGCTGTAACTACTTTCCTGAGGCTTCGACGTCCTCTATTACTGATTTTCTTTGGTCTGTCGGTATGTTTTGCTGCTTCAGGCACGCCATGTGTCTTCCACTTATTCAGTACGTCCAAAACAGTTGACTTAGGTATGGTTAAATGCCTCTCGATTTCTCTCATGGACAACTTACTAGTATAACACCCACAATCTTTCCTTTCGCAAAGTCAGTTCTCTCCCGCCGCGACATTTTCACTCAACCTCACAGTGCGACACGATCGCGATCAGGCTTGCTTTTATACGGTTTGCAGCTGTACCGCGCATCTTAACAACGCAGAGGGTCCGTTCATTTGCTTATGAGGAGGTGTCCGGTGACTTTTATCAATATAGTGTACTTCAAAATGTACATTATTTTGTAAAAATCTAACTACTATGTGCTAACTTTAAAAAATGAAAAAACAAATGTTAATTGCAAAGTTAACTAGCCTTTTAATGACTTTGTTGTGACTGCTTTTTTGTTGGAAAGTATTTGAATACTTGCTTGTGACATGGAGGTTCGCACTTTCAGCTGACGTCTTGTGACCTTAAGGGTGCCTTCCTTTCAGTTAGGTAAGGGAATGTAGATTCGAAGCAATAAATGACTCAGCAGAATGAATTTGAAGGCTAATTCATGCTGCTGATCAGGTATGGTTCTCCTTGAAAGAGGCAGTTGACTCAGCAGAATGAATTTGAAGGCTAATTCATGCTGCTGATCTGGTATGGTTCTCCTTGTAAGAGGCGGTTGACTCAGCAGAATGAATTTGAAGGCTAATTCATGCTGCTGATCTGGTATGGTTCTCCTTGAAAGAGGCAGTTGACTCAGCAGAATGAATTTGAAGGCTAATTCATGCTGCTGATCTGGTATGGTTCTCCTTGAAAGAGGCGGTTGACTCAGCAGAATGAATTTGAAGGCTAATTCATGCTGCTGATCTGGTATGGTTCTCCTTGAAAGAGGCAGTTGTTTGCACTTTGAAACCTTATCGGGGTCTAAGCATCCTACAGCTTCGACAATGCATTCTTTTACGATTTCTACATCGCTGAATGGCTTCTCTTTTCTCCCGAGTATATAAGTTACTTTATAAGTTGCTTCAGTCGCATTATTTCCGGGTTTTCCCGCTGCTTGAAATAACTGTCTTTGCTTTTGTTTTTCATTTTCTAGTTTATGCAACGCAATCTTTCGCCCCTCTCCTTCAAATTTGAAATATTTGTGATCCTTATGAGTGGCATAATGCTGATGAGTATTGAATTTCTTCAATGTTGATATTGCAGTATCACAAACCATGCAAATCATTTTATCTTTAGGAGAAAAAAGATAATATTGTAATTTCCAATCCTAATTAAAAACTCTGTTTTCTTCCTTCAGCGTTCTCTTGGTCTTTTTTGCCATGATAGACTGTTAAGCAGACAGAAGAAAAAAATACAATCAAACAAATACGGGGATATAGTCAGGCTGTGTAATTATTCTTAAATTCACTTAAAACGGAAAGACACCTGTACTGTTCTCAAAGGCTGATAGTAAACTGAAGTCCCTCACGGACTCTCCTCGACTGGTGAAAAAGGCGCGTACACACATAAATAAGCATGAATTTGTGCTTATTAATAGAGAAAATTGATAAAGGAACAAAACACCATATTCTGACATTGACGCACAGTACCTAAAATTGACAGAAAAAATTAATATTTCTTCATGGAATATTTTAATAGGGTATATGTCCATCCCTGACTACAATGCATGATTAACATCGGTGGACCGTGTTTTTCACGAGATTTTCCAGGAGATCCTGAGAGAGCTTTCTTCATTCTTCTTTCAACGGCATCACTACGTCTTTTTTGGTGCCAGATGGGGGATCGCGTTCAACAATGCGATTCCCAGGGTATCCCAAGAAGATATTTTCCAGGAGATCCTGAGAGAGCTTTCTTCATTCCTCTTCAACGCCATCACCAGGTCTTTTTTAGTGCCAGGTGGGGGATCGCGTTCAAAAATGCGACTCCCCAAAGCGTCCCAAGCATGTTCGATCGGATTCAGGTCGCGGGAGTACGCAAGCCACTCCATTCCGTCGATCCCTTTCTCTCCAACAGTTCACCAAAGTATGATGATCGATGAGGACGGGCGTTATCGTCCATAAAAACGAAAGAATTTTTCACAGAACCACGAAACAGCCTTACATATTCTAAAAAGACCTGCTCACAATAACGCTAGAGATTCACTGGCTCTATCTACAACACTATGCGCTCTGTATGCCATTTGATCATAATCTCACACAAGACTACTACACCACCATCCCTGTAATAGTCAATTTCTACGATGTTTCTGAATGAATAGGCAGTACTGTGTTCTAGCCAGATGTACTGCCGCCTACAGTCAGAAGATAAACAAATCGGCTTTCGTCTGTGTAACATTGGCCCTTTGCTCTTTACTTCATGTGAACCCAGCAAAAAAAGGCTTCCTGGGCCAGCACTGCCAGCAAAGCACTATGTTGACGCTGCCGAACCGTCAATAAAATGTCCGAGCGGCCAACAGAAGGGGCAGCAGTTCAGGCCAGCAGCTGGCCAACAGTTGGCACCCCCATCAGTTGTCATATGCCACATCAGGGCCATCCATCACAGGCAGTAGCTGCCACAAGTGGCATTTCAGCGGCCCTGCAAGCGCGTGCCATTAATGATGGCTAGCCTAATGTGGTCCGCTAGTTTCCCGGCAGTGGAAGCCGGCAATCATGTGTCGTAACTGATGGCTTGCCGAATCTTGTCCGCTAATTTTCCGGTAGTAGCCATAAAAAAAGAAAATCAAGAATAATCGCGGTTTCCAAAAGCTACAAGTTTTTTCCCACCCTTACGAAACTTCTGAACTATACCACTGCGCTGGGGAAATTTTCCCAAACGCCCGTTTGTGTCTGGCTGGAAGCGAACCAAGGACTGTCTACGTAGGAAGCGCGCCCTCTAACAAACTGGACTGATTTGGCACACGCGAGCATGGCTTGAAGCTGACCCTCTTTTTCGCGGAATGGGTAGCGAATGGTTCTCTGGTTCTCTATGAAATTTTACAATATTGCGAGGCATTTTTCATAAATGTCAGTTTCATATAATTCATAAATTTATTTTTTCAACATACTATTGTTTTTTTGTTTTTTTTTTTACTTTAATGGAACTTCACTTTTTCAACGAGTGTACCAACTTAAGGCGCTTTCCAAAGTTTCAAGCTGTCCTTGTCGTCTTGAAAGGCGATTGTTGAATTATTATATTTACCCGTTCATGTCACATTCTGTTACATGTTTAATGTTGTATCTTTCCTTTCCGCTGTCCGAAGCTACATTTATTTTAAAGAGGAAAGATATTTTATTTTACTTCTCGTTATTTTTAGAAGTGAATTCCACCAGTCTTGTGTATTCAACCCATGGATAAGTACATTATATCCATATAGCGTTGCTTTCTTTTATTTTTTCAAATAACTGATAAATTTTGTACACGTATAAGTCTTCTTTTTTTTTTTTTTCAACGTAACGTTTTCTTAATGTTTTCCCAGGACTTTTGTTTCAAGCAGTTTAGTGAACGTTAAAACGAAAGATTACACAGAAATTATTTCTTGTTATTCATGGGAATGGAGTGAATCTAGTATTTCATGGCTTAATCTGATATCTTCGTCGACGTGGCATTTCATTAGGAAATTAGTTCGCCTCTCTCCATATGCTTTTTTTTTGTTCTTAATATCCACTAAAATAACACGATGGCGATAGCGTCGTCTTCAACTAACTGGTACCACGACAGAGACAGCACGTGTTGCTTTTGCGCATGCGCAGTTCCGTTGCTTCCACTTGGTGTTGGGGTTTCATCAGTTGCCAGCTACGGGCCACTAATGGCACTTGCTTGGTGGCCCGCAATTCACGGCGATTCTGCAGGGCCATCAATGGATGGCGCTGCTACAAACGGACCGCTACTGGGCTGTGCGCGGCAGATTTCAGCCAGCGTTGACCCCTCACTGCCAGCTGGTGGCCAGCAGTTTCCCAACACTTGTGTTTTTGCTGGGAAGTGTTCACGGCACCATCGATTGGGGGTTGTTTTTCGTGTGGGGTTAATTCAACACAGTTTACAGGTTTTCAGGCATGCAATCTGACATTTTTCAAACACCTTGACACGATTTAACGAGGTATTTTGGTACCCGTGCTTGATTCCAGCTGTTTTGCTAACTTGCCAGCAGTTATTCGGCGAGATCTTTTAGCCATTACAACAAGATAACGATCTTGTGATGAAGTAGTTTTGCGTGGTCGGCTATTACTGAACCTTCTGGTAGATATCTCATGTTCAGAATTTTTTTCCAGATCCACGATACTACCCGCTGATCAATCCCGAACTTCTTCTCTGTCTCGTTGTCTGCCCTTCTTACAGTTTACCAACAATTCGACCTCGGGTAAAATCATCCAGAGGCGTTCTTTTAGATGTACAAGTCGCCATTACAACAACAATGGCAGATTCACACTTCAACACCTACAAAACAAACGATTTCTTCCCATTCACCCTTCAGCTTTATCGCTGATCGGCATACACAGCTGTCACGTGATTCCTGACAATTTTCATATGACCAAACACTCTCACTCTTACGTGTTTCATGAGCCGCGGGTGGTCAACGTTCGTGAATGCCGCAGACAAGACTTCGGGTTCGATCCCAAGCAGGTACGAACGCTCGAACCACTAAATATCTGCCGTGCGTCGGATGGGTACGTTAATCCGTCGGGCCCCTGCTCCCCGGTAATAAATAAGGGCGTCTTCCTCCCCCTTTCTACCTCGCTTCCGTGTCACTTTCCTATCGGGCACTCTAGCCCAAATCTCTTAGCTTCCTGTTTCTAAGGGTTGTTTAAGATCTGGGGTCAGACACTCCCTTCCTAAAATCCTCTACATATGATCTGATCTTACGTGTTTCGATGGCGTCAGAATGTTTTTACCGCTAACTTTAGAGTCCGAAATTTAGCCTTTTGTCGTTCATCCTTAATTTTTTGGACATGAGTGTAGTTAAGGTCCGTGTCTATGATCCATAAGTAAGAAATGGAAGGGGATGTATTGATTAAACATTTTTTTTTAAACATAATGGTAATTTTTTTTTTGTGAAGATTATAAAGTTTCGTCGAAATGCACTCCACGCTCGAGTGCATTGAGAATGAATTTTAGAATTTTCAAGAGCAATTTCCCTTTTAGTTTCAAAAGAAAACTACAATGGAATCGGCTTACAACGAGCTCGTATTTAGCGACATACCGGATTTAACGAGAAGGAACTTTGTTTCGTATAATGTTAATTCGAAGCTAATTTGATCGTTTTTGACGAAAAAATTTAATGAAGTCTACGGGTTTAATGAGAGAGAGAGAAAGAAGATATTTAGCGAGACAAAGTAAATATACAGTGTATGCTGCGCTCTGTCCTGCAGTGGAGGAATAGAAACGGTGGTATAAGAAAATTTACAGGCACAGGAGAATCTAATGTGCTAGCGGTAGAATGTTGATAGAAAAGCGATGGGGAAGGATTACATCGCAAATGTTCAATAAGTAAGTTTTGCGAGATACTCCTCTCTGCCACACACTCCAAGAAGCTATGCCTTGGGAGTATCTTTTTCAAAATGTTTCGACATGATGTCTGCTTCAGGATTCTCTGTTACAATATATGCATGCCAGTGCGTATTTTATTTTAATTTGCTCTACTGTAATTAAATACCTAATTATATCTTTCAAGTTCCAATTGTTATAGATATGTAATTAAATGGACTTAGTATATGCATATTATTACATATGCATATTTTACATGATGGGATTATTCACCCCAAAACGAATTTAGCGAGGATTTCTGTTGGTACCGAGCTCCCCGTTATAAGCAGCTTCTACTTTATTTAATTAATACTTTTTCCATTACTTACTGTGGGTCAGATCTTAACTAAGAAAAGGCATACAGACACTGCGGACAACTGAAAGAAGCATGAAGATATTAGGATCCAAATGTCCATCCGTACGTACGACTCTGGGAACCCTATTCACACTGTAAAACATTGCCGTGAATGGTCAGTGTTTCACCCGGATTAAGACAGTTTACAGATCGTAAGCACTCCACCTGGCGCGCAACCATAAATTTTCGGTAGAAAAACTGCATGTTCACTGTTTGAACTGTTACTGTATTTTAACCTTGACAATCTGGCAACGTTCTTCTTAAAGTAGTTATGTAAATGTTTTTTCACGTGCAATCAGTCGACTGGAAACCCATCTTTGGGCAACACGTTTTTATTTCCCTGTCATTAGACATGTTATTGAACATTATGGTCATTAGACGTTTTTATTTCCCGGTCATTAGACATGTTAATGAACATTATGGTCATTAGACATGTTAACGAACATTATGGTCATTAGACGTTTTTATTTTCTAGTCATTAGACATGTTAATGAACATTATGGTCATTAGACATGTTAACGAACATTATGGTCATTAGACGTTTTTATTTTCTAGTCATTAGACATGTTAATGAACATTATGGTCATTAGACATGTTAACGAACATTATGGTCATTAGACGTTTTTATTTTCTAGTCATTAGACATGTTAATGAACATTATGGTCATTAGACGTTTTTATTTCCCTGTCGTTAGACATGTTAATGAACATTACGGTATGGTACTGTAAAATTGCGGTTTATTGACTAGCCACTCAGCTGCCGGTGTATCTGCCATAATTTCACCCTGCAATTTTTTACAGTGCATGTCTTTACGCTAATGAACGTAAACGAACTTACAACCTAGTCCAAAAAGTTCCCGGACTGACCACATAACTGCAGTGGGACACAAATATCACGTGTATGCTAAGAGACAGCAGTCTTTGGCCAATCAGCGAATACCTGGAAAGTGGTTCATACCGATGCCGACAAGCGGCAGAGGGGCATCAAGCGAGTCATAGCAAGCGTTCTCGTCCCATTTCAGTTTAGCCATGGAAGAGCAGAGAATAAACATCCAGTTTTCTTGGAAACTTGGTAAATCAGCTACTAAAACTTACTGAATGTTAAAAGAAGCGTTGGGATACACATCATTATCTAGCGGCAGAGTTTTCGAATGGAATTCACGGTTTCGTGACGGGCGGGAATCCTTAATGATGATCCGAGATGTGGGCGTCCTTCCAGTGTGCGGAGAGGGGAAAAAGTAGAAGAGGTGCGGAATGATTTAAAGAAAGATCGCCGAATTACAGCGAGAGTTTTAGCTGAGTCGGTGGGCATCAGGAAGTCTATCTGTCATGAGATTCTACGCGTGGATCTGGGAAAACGGAAACTAAATGCCAGATTGGTACCACGCATTCTGAATGATGACCAAAAGGAGGCCCGTTCATTGATCTGTTTCGATCTGCTGAGCACTGCAGCTGAGGATCCTGATTTTTGCTCCAGAATTATTGAAGGACATGGTGCCTGTAGTATGATCCACAAACCAAGCGACTAAGCTCAATGGAGAGGTATCCAACCGATTACGTTTTTTTTGTTCAACAAAAATGGATGTGTACTCTCTGCTTTTCCATGGATTAAATGAAATGGAACAAAAACTCTTGCTACGAATCTTTTAATGCCCGTCTACCGCCTGTCGATAACGATTTAGATCGGTTTCCATCTGTTTGCTGATTGGCCAAGGATTGCTGTCTCCTGACGAACACATGCTATTTTTATCTCACTACTGTTACGTCAGTTATGCGGTCAGTCCTGGAACTTTTCGGATGTAGGTCGTATGTTCACGGTCAGTCCTGGAACCTTCCAAATGTAGGTCTGTGTAAGACCATACAAGGTCTATGTCAGGTTGTATATCAGTCCTGATTGTCTGGTTGTATACCAAGATCTGTGTCAGGTTGTATGTCAGATGTAGGTTGTATGTCAGTCCTGGAACCTTTTGGATGTAGGTTGTCAGTCCTGGAAATTTTCGGATGTAGGTTTTCGGATGCATGTTCTAGGTTCTCGCTACTGTTACGTCAGTTATGCGGTCAGTCTTGGAACTTTTCAGATGTAGGTCGTATGTTTACGGTCAGTCCTGGAACCTTTCGGATGTAGGTTGTAGGCCTATGTAAGACTATACAACAGGTCTTAGACCATACAAGGTCTATGTCAGGTTGTATATCAGTCCTGGTTGTCTGGTTGTATACCAACGTCTGCGTCAGGTTGTATGTCAGTCCTGGAACCTTTTGAATGTAGGTTGTATGTAGGTTGTCAGTCCTGGAACTTTTCGGATGTAGGTTCTCGGTTCTCAATACTGTTACGTCAGTTATGCGGTCAGTCATGGAACTTTTCGGATGTAGGTTGTATGTCAGTCCTGGAACCTTTCGGATGTAGGTTGTAAGACCATACAACAGGTCTTACATAGACCAAACAAAGTCTACCGGAAATGAACCCATGTGATTTCAGCTTTTTTGGCCATTTGAAAAGTGAGATGTATGGTACTCGTACAACAAAAGAACAGGATTTGGATCCCCGAATAACAGACATTTTCCACAGATTTAATGACAATGGTACTTTAAATGGTGTTTCAGAACGTCTTCATGTGAACAATGGACGTTAAAAAGAGAAAGAAATACTGCCATGAGTACAGGAAAGAGGGAAAAAGTAAACAACTACAACAGTCCGCAAAAGAGTGCTAAAAAATTACCCAATTTACCCCAAACCAAAATCTACAAGTCATGCCGGTCAGGCAGAGAGTTTAACTTCACATGAAGTTTCACGTCCAGTATCAGATTCAGTGGATTATTTTGGCATTGAAACACAATCCGCCAGCCAAGAAAACTTCTCTGAATTAACATCTGTTGATCGACCTCTCGTACCAGAAAGTGTAGTAACAAATGAAGTTAGAGAAGGCTCAATTAATGATCTCCTCACGATTTATTATCTAGGTTGTAGGTCATCTTAAGTGAACGCTACGGTGCGTTTGCTTAACGTGGACAGAGCGCTGTCATCGTCTATTTACATTATCTCCACGTATTTGAAATATATTAACCATTTCTATCGCCCTTTGGATTTATCAGCTGTAATGAAACAGCTTGCTCTGTTGAATGCCACTAGATGGCGACACATCAGTTGCTGAGCCCATCGATATGGATTTGTGTAGTCAGATGCTGACTGATGAACCACGCATAGCGCTGTGGATTGTTGGCACCGTAGCGTAAAGCGAATGCACTCGGATAGTTATCGAGAGATCAGGGATTCGATCCCAGCGGTGTCGGATGAATAATTTTTCAGTTGCTATGCGTTGTTTATAAAGTAACGTGGACAGAGCGTTGGCATTGTCTATTTATATCTAACGTCCAGTGCCGAAGTTCTTTCGTCCAGTTGAGGTGTTAAACACGGTGATGTATGGTTAGAAATAAAACTCTGGTGGGTCGGCGGCTCCCATCAACTATTGTGCCTAATGATTGCCTGATAGTCTTCGTAGAGACATTTATAGTACCCCCTCGTTGAAGTCGCGGGTGATTAGTGCCAACGTAGATCTTTGGTAGAATGCAACTATGCGAGACAGACTTCGACGGCGACGTTTATCCATCGGCTTTGTCTTCCCACAGCGCTGTCTACGATGCGATGTTATACCGGAAATTGCATATTCTCGATAAACTCCATCGAACGCAGATAAGGGCAATTCCTATACCACCTTCTCTACTGATTGGCCCTTTCGTCGGATACCCACTGTCACCCCTCTCGACGTTTATCCATACTGACATCGGGATACTGTCTACGTGAATTCAGTGTGTCCTAACTATGTATGTACCGGCCAAGCTGTTGGTTCCTCCACTAGCGAGGGAGGTGCTAGTGTTGCGTTACGCGGGAACCAGAAATCCCATGATTTCTGTCGCCCCATTGTAATTGAAATAAATGGCCGGTGTCAAAGGAATCAGCATTTACATTAATTTTAAACTGGTTTATTCATTCAACTATCGTTTATAAGAACAGGAAGTAAAATCCACAGATGCGTTTTATCTTTGCACAGCTTTCAATTAACAATAATAAATCATCAGATTATAGGGCGTAAGAGCTCATGTACGTTTTCAAAAATATAGTCTCCGCAATATATCTACAATCTTCATCTCTTTACGCCCTCTTTGTATCATTCGGCACCATACTCAACACTCTCGACCTTGCTTCTTATTTTAATTTGACTCATTGTCAGCTTTGCCAAAATGTACACTACTGTTTGTGAAAATTGCTACATCAAGAAAGAATCGCTCTATTCAAATAACATTTATACCACAGATTCCTCATGTTACAGGAGATAACTGATTACGTCTACAGAGCTATACAAGACTTTTTCGCTTCAAAACTCCATCTCGTGTAAAGCCACTTCGTGCAACTGGGCATAATAAAGACACAAGAAACACCCTTTCGACTCAGTGCTGGCTATTCACTGAATGCAACATCTCGTTTAAGCCAGCTCTTTATACACTGCGTGGCCACTTCATTATGACCACATGACAGTTTTAAGCAAATGAGCTATGGCTGCACGCTGTTGCCGCCAGAGGGCGAGGCTAATATAAAAAGGGAAAGCTTAGTGCTTGTGACAGTAGTAGAAGTGATTTTTGGGTGACGAGATGGGTAAAAAATGCGATTTGACGGACTTCGTGAGATGATTGTAGGAGCTCAGAGTCATGGAGCGAGTATCACTGAAACCGCCGCATTCGTGAAATGTTCCAGAGCAGCTGTTGTTAAAGTGTTTAAAGACTGGACTGTCAGCCAAAAAACTGGGTCTCTACGTGCAACGTGTGGTCGTCATCGAATAGTGACTACTCCGGCGGAACGGAGAGTGTCAAGACTGGTAACAGACAACAGAAGGGCAACAGTGCAGCAAATTACAGACCATCTTAATCAAGGATCCCCTCAATAGATCTCTGCACGCACTGTTCGCCGTACACTGCATCGGATGGAATATATGGCAGCTGAAGGCCTGTTTGAACACCTTTGCTGTCTGCAGTTAACAAGAGAAAACGTCTCCAGCTCGCACGGGAGCACAAGGATTGGACAGTCGATAATTGGAAACAAATTACGTGGTCCGATGAATCACGTTTTCAGTTGCACTATGCCGATGGCCGAGTGAGAATTTGGCGGAAACAGCACGAAAGCGTGGACCCCAAATGCATTGCCTAGAACCCTTCAAGCTGGTGGAGGCAACGTTATGGTTTGGGGAATGTTTTCCTGGCATGCTTTGGGCCCTTTAGTTCGTGTTGATCAACGTCTGACTGGCACATCATATCTAAACATCGTTACGGACCAAGTGAATCCTGTCGTGTGGATGGTTTATCCCAATGGCGATGGTTACTTTCAACAAGATAATGCGTCCTGCCATAGTGCTCGTATTGTACAGGATTGGTTTCAGGAACATGCGAGTAAGTTTACTTTGCTTAGGAGGCCCGCACAATCTCCAGATCTCAACCCTATTGAAAATTTGTGGGATGAATTTGAACGAGCCATCAGACAACTGGATTCACAACCCTGCAATCTCACACTCCTGGAAAGTGCTATTCATCAAGCATGGTCTCAGATTCCACAAACCACCTATCAACATCTCGTGGAGTCCATGCCACGAAGAATCGACGCAGTATTAAAGGCAAAAGGTGGCCCAACGAAGTACTGAAGGGGTGGTCATAATAAAGTGGCCACTCAGTGTATAGTGAGACACAAGAAACACCCTTTCGACTCAGTGTTGACACTTCACTGATTGCAACATCTCGTTTGAGCCAACTCTTTATATAGTGAGACACAAGAAATACCCTTTCGACTCAGTGTTGGCTCTTCACTGATTGCAACATCTCGTTTGAGCCAGCTCTTTATACCCAAGACCGGGCAGTTCAGAGGGCGCTGCTCCGAAAGCGCATGCGCTTTTTGAATGATATTTTCATCATTTTTATCACAACATATTGTACATATCCTGTAAGTTTCAAGCTCATACCAGGACTTTTTCGTGGTGTTGCAGTTGTCACAAACAGTAGTGTACATGTTGTTCGGGAAAGTAACGCGTGCCGTTTAGTAAGGAAATATTTAACCGAGAAGTAACTAAATTTAAATAAGAGATATAAACTCAAAAGGAAGGTAAAATTAAGAGATATTTGCCCCACATACACATGTTTTGTATTCCTTCTTACCTCAAAAATCAAGTTCGTGTCGTTTGGCACTTTGCCGGTCAAAATAATCACCTCTCGAATGCTGCTCAGGCTCAACAAGATGTCTGACCACTATAGATTTCACTATCAGATTTCTAAAAGAAAATAGAAAATTAGATATAAAAGTATTACTTCACGCTGCTGGTAGTTAGGTATCACATGACACATGAATAAGAAGATGAAAAATTACGTCAGAAATGAATTGACCTATTACTGGGAAATAGGATTAATACCATATTTGCGTCAGTTGTGAAATATCTATATTCACACTGTCTTGTTAGTTGCCCCCTTGTGTTATCATAAGAGTTCGGTAATGAACGATTTGCTGACCCAGTGGCGCAGTGGTCTAAGATCTGGCTTATGACCATTCCTCCGTGAAGGGTCCGTGTTAGAATCTCGGTGAAGCATGGATGTTGTGTTTGTCTTACGGCACTGGCTCTCTCCCTTCCCTGGGATTAGTGATCCTAAATTAGCATTGAGTTGCTCACGGTGGTCGTTAAACCTTCAATCAAAAAATAAAATAATATAATAAACTATTTGTTTTCCAGTCATTAATGAAATGCCTTTTTCTCTTTAAGGTCCCCCAATTACGAGGATTGTACCGAAAGTAATGCAGAAGTTGGCATAACTTTTTTTAGTAACTGCATATGTTGGTAGAGTAACTCTTCCTGTATAGTAACCCTTCTTCGCCGCCCCGGTGGCGCAGTGGTCTAAGCGATGGCCTCTGATCATTCGTCCGAACGGGGTCCGGGTTCGAATCCCGGTGAGGCATGGATGTTGTGTTTGTCTTACGGCACTGGCTCTCTCCCTTCCCTGGAACCAGTGACCCTAAATTAGGGACGGGCGACTGCTTATAGCCCATTGAGTTGCTCACGGCGGTCGTTAAACCTTCAATCAAAAAAAAAAAAAAAAAAAAAAAAAAAAAAACCCTTCTTCTTCATTTCAGGTAAATAATGGATTCCAAGCGAAGCAACATGCTGTCATTGAGTTATTGATGAAAGAAGGGTGAGGGCTGTCCGTCATCCACAGAAAGCTACAGAATGTTTACGGAGGTGACATCATGGACAAGAGCAATGTGCCCAGATGGATGAAGTTTAAAGAAAGGGAAACCATCATTAAAGACAAACCACATAGTGGGAGACCACCATCTGTGACAATTGACACAAAACGTCGGCGAGTGCATGAACTGATTCCCGCGGAGAGACGAGTCACAATCCTTGAGCTTGTACAACTGGAATGAGATCACAATGCCATACAGAAGATGGTGAAAGAATAAGGGTATCGGAAAGTGTGTGTGCAAAGTGGGTACCTCGTCAGTTGACATCCGATTTGACGGAGAGAAGGGTGGAAGTCTGCTCTGATCTGCTGGAAGCGTTTGAAGCCAATGAAGACACGGGTTGTTTTCGATCTGGTGACAAGGGATGAAACGTGGGCGTATCTTTACGTTCCGGACACGAAGAATCAATCCATGGAATGACGTCACACCTCTTCACCAAGGCCTAAGAAGTTCAAGAGCCAGCGATCAGCACAGAAAGTCATGGTGACTGTCTTTCGGGATGACAGGGGTGTCATTCTCCTTGATTTTCTAGAACGTGGTCGTACCGTGAGTAGCGAGCCGTACACTGAGACACTCAAGAAGCTTAAACAAGCCATGAAGAGGAGTGAGACCAAACAAGTTAGTAAAATCATGCAAAGCATTAATTATGATACGCTTTCCAACATACCAGAAAACTTTACTCAAGTTATGAGTATAATGGCTGTGAAATAAATCTCGCTCCTGTGCCCTGACTTTTGACCCCATTTCGATGATATTCAACAGAACGGGTTCAATATATCTCCGGAACAACATGATAACGTTCTGTCTCAATCGAAGCATTTTTACCTAAATTATAACGCATAAGGGCGATGAAATGGATCCCGTTCCTATGTCCTGATCTTTGGCCCCATTCCATCCATTTTCAGTAGGGTTTGTCCCCAAGTTGTCCTTTACCACATACTAAAATTTCATCTAAATCCAACCATTTTTATGCGAGTTATCGTGCGGACAGACAAACAGACAAAGCTGGAGCATATACGCTTCTGCAACCTACGGTTGGAAAGCGTAAACAGGAATTTGAAAAGGATCCACATTCTTCATGACAATGCGAGACCACAGACACCTTTGGCAACAAATCAGACGATCAGTAAATTAGACTTGTCAGTGGTCCCCCGTCCACCGTACAGCCCAGATCTGGCGCATTCCGATTTTCACCTGTTCGGTCCAATGAAGGACAGTCTCCTGGGACAACGGTTTGATGCCAGAGACGAGGTGAAAGTGGCTGTGAAGAAGTGGGTACAACAGTCCACACCTGAATTTTTTCAAAGAGGATTCGAGAGTTGGGTTCAACGATGGCGCAAATGCATCGCTTGTGATGGAGACTATGTTGAGTAGTACCTTTGTATAGAGAATGAGTTACTCTACCAACGTGTGCAATTTGAACGACCTGTCAGTTAATAAACAAGTTAGTAAAATCACGCAATGCATTGATTATGATACGCTTTCCAACATACCAGAAATCATTACTCAAGTTATTATTCAAGTTATGAGGATAATGGCTGTAAAATAAATCTCGCTCCTATGACCCGACCTTTGATTCCATCTCTATGATATTCACCAGAACAGGTAAAGTATACTTCCGGAACAAAATGATAAAGTTTTGTCTCAATCGAAGCATTTTTACCTAAGTTACACTAGCGGAAAGTGAAAAAAGAACACCAAGAAGGAGACGTCTGATACCAACGAAATTTATGCAGCATAATAACGGAATACAGAGGATAACGTGATCAAAACATTATGGCAAAATACAGCTGTATTTGCTGGTAAACTGAAAAATAACATTTCCATGTAACATGGTTAGTACGAGGTTGAACCGCCATGAACTGCGTCACACTGTGCAATTCTGGCATGGAGTCTGTCGTAAAGATGTTGGATGTAAGTTTGGGGTATTGAGTTCCAAGCATCCTCAACCTGGACGCGTAAATCGGGGATGGTCGTGGCTGGCCGTGGAGACCGGATAAGTCGTTGTCCCATAAAATCCCACACGTGCTCAATGGGGGACAAATCCGGTGAACGTGCAGGCCATGGAAGTTGTCTCACACCCTGAAGTGCATGTTGCGTTGTACGTGCCGTGTGTGGGCGTGCGTTATCTTGCTGGAAAACACCACGATGGACCGACTTTACAAATGGCACAACAACGGGCTTAAATGATGTTGTTGATGTAGGAGGTGCTGTTTAACGTACCCGGTACAAACACTAGTTGTGTACGGGAGTGATAGCTGATTGCTCCCCACACCAGGACACCAGGTGTAGGCCCTGTGTGTCGCTGGCGGATGCAAGAAGGGTGGAGACGCTCCCCTGTGCGTCTGCGAACACGCATACGGCCATCGGAGGCTCCCAAGCAGAATCTGCTTTCACCGCTGAACACGACAGATCGCCATAGCGTTCTCCAGTGCAGACGTTGGCGACACCACTGCAGCCTTTCCTGACGGTGGGCTGGAGTCAGAGGTACACATGCCAGAGGCACACGTGCACGTAGTCCTGCATCCAGTAGACGGTTGCGGATTCTTCGCACAGTCACCTCAAGTGCAACTGCAGCTCGGATTTGCGTCGCAGTGGATGTTCTGCTTGACAACGCCGCTCTTCTTAGGCGTCGATCGGTCCGCTCATCAGTCCGTCTGTGACTTCCGGTTCCACTTCTTCTCGTGTGGGAATGTTCCTCGGACCATCTACGCCACCATCGTACCACCACCGATACTTCCCGTCCAATTCGCTCCGCAATACGACGATACCACCACCCGGCCTCGCGGAGTCCGACTAGACGACCTCGCTCAAAGTCCGATAACTGCTGAAATCGTACACGTCTTCCATGTCCAGGCATTGCAGTTTCTTCGGGGTCTTTGCACGTGTCCGTAGGTCGACGACTGATTACATTTACTTCGCTGTACTCTTTAAATACCACCGACGATAATTTGCATATTATGCCGTACTGTGGCGTAAGCGCTCACAGGTTGGTCCCGAAATTAACATCACACCTACGTAAACTCGACTCCATTAACATATGTAAATTTCATGATCGTCCGCCAATTCCTTCTTGGTGTTCTTTTTTCACTTTCCGTCAGTGTATAACGCATCAGGGTGGTGGAATAGATCCCGCTCCTATGTCTTGACCTTTGACCCCATTTTGCCCGTTTTTAATAGGGTTCGTCCCCAGTTGGTCCCTTACCACGTACTAAAATTTCATCGAACTCGAACCATTTTTACGCAAGTTATGACGCATAAGGTTGGTGGAATGGATCCCCCTCTGTGTCGTGACCTTTGACCCCATTTCATCAATTTTCAATAGGGTTCGTCCCCAGGTGGTTCCCTACCACACAGTAAAATTTCATCGAAATCGAATCATTTTTACGCAAGTTATAACGAATAAAGGCAATGGAATGGATCCCGCTCCTACGTCGTGACCTTTGACCCCATTTCACCCATTTTCAATACGGTTCGTCCCCTGGTGGTCCCCTACCACATACTAAAATTTCATCGAAATCGAACCACTTTTACGTGATTTATCATGCGCACAGACGGAAAAATCAAGAGCATATACGCTTCTTCAACCTACGGTTGGAAAGCGTAAAAAAGCTATGCCCACTTTTGCATTACTTTCAGTACAACCCTTCTATTTCGCAGTTTTCCTCGCTGTACTGATAGAGTGCATTTCATCTCTTGTGCTGCTCAAGGAGGTGGGAGTAATACCCCCTAAAATAAGATTCTATCATGTGATAAAGTGCCATGATGTTTTTTATTTGACACCTGCTTCTGTAGCACGTATATTTTGTTCGTCACTTCCTTTTCATTTTGCACTTCGAAACAAATCTACTGCCCTATCATTTATCTTAACTGCACGGCAACAGAACTTTGCCTTCTCCGAGGATTTCCGAGAAAAGCGGTGATTTCTCTGCTTTCTCTGAAAAGAATGGCAAAGTAGGATTAAAATTTCCCATTCGTGCTTCCCAAGAATTTTTACGCTCCGGTATTCCAGAGAAACAGGAACACTTCTTTTTCAAATTTCTCATTTCACTATTTTTGGGAATGTTTCCTACATTCTGCGTTTTTTTTTTTTTTTTTTTTTTTGATTGGAGGTTTAACGACCACCGTGAGCAACTCAATGGGCTATAAGCAGTCGCCCGTCCCTAATTTAGGGTCACTGGTTCCAGGGAAGGGAGAGAGCCATTGCCGTACGACAAACACAACATCCATGCTTCACCGGGATTCGAACCCGGACCCCTTCGGACGAATGATCAGAGGCCAACGCCTTAGACCACTGCGCCACCGGGGCGGCATATTCTGCGTTTTTTACCATATTTTGTTAGTTCGAATACTCGGTATACAGAGAATGACCAATGTGAAAAAACGTGAAGAGGTTGTAACGTACCAGGAGATGTGACGTACCTGCCAGAAGGACGCACACGACATAAAGGCAGATAGGAATCAGAATAAAGCGTCCGCGTAGCTCAATTGGTAGAGTGACTTATTCCGGAATAAGCGGACTCGGGTTCGAATCCCGGCGTAGACCAGAAATGACGGAGAAATTTACTTCGTTATAATGGCGCCCGAACTATCCGGATGACCCGACCGTTCAAAATCTCGCATTGGTGTGATGTTATTTCCACACCGCGAGTTAGGAAAAATAAGAGAATCCCTTCTCCAGCGCTTCGAAAAAAAAAAAATAAGGGGGAGATGATGTAACGTGCCAGGACATGTGACGTACCTGCCAGAAGGACGCCCACGCCATAAAGGCAGATAGGAAACAGAATAAAACGTCCGCGTAACTCAATTGGTAGAGTGACTTATTCCGGAATGAGGGGATCCGGGTTCGAAATCCGGCGCGGATAAAAATGACGGAGAAATTTACTTCGTTATAAGGTGTTAAACAACCTCAACTGAGTGTGATTTAATATAACTTTACCTGAATATGCCAGAAAACAATATTTTCAAGAAAAACTCCCCACAGATTCGGGAAACGCTCGACAAAAAAGTTTTTAGAAAAAAAAACATACTTAATACCCCTTTTGCCTCCATTAATGTTTACAAAAAGAGGTTTCTACATGGCAAACAATGAAAATGCAGCACTTCTGTGCCCATAACGATATTTTGGATGCCGTCCGTGGAGAATTACAGGAGGTTCTCAAAATAATGGAAGTGCTTACTGTTTGTGGAGAAATTGTTATTAATATGCTGTAGTGTGACGTACTACAAAGGTAAAGCACGTGCGAAGACAACAAATCTGCAGCGATACATTCTGTCCGTGTAGCATAGTTGGGAGAGCAACATAGTCCGGAATGACGGAACGCGGTTTCGATCATCGTCACGGACAAATTTGTGTTTTCACATTGGCGCCCGAACGTACAAATGGATGCACTGTCCGTTGGGTTCTTCCAAAAATGTGTGATGTCTGTTCCACACATCGTCTAGAATTAGTGAAAGTCCGTTCTTCGCTTAAAAAAAAATAAGACGCAGATGATGTGACGTACTACAGAGGTAAAGCACAAGTCAAGACGACAAATCTGCTGCGTTACATTCCGTCCGTGTAGCTTAATTGGGAGAGCAACTTACCCCGGAGCGTGGGGGCGCGATTTCGATTCCGTCAAGGACAAATTTGTGTTTTCACAGTAGACCCCACCTCAGGCTCTCAGAACAGGAGCACCTTGACTTAGAATAGACTTAGACAAGTCATGCACATACAGTAGTGGGATTTGGAACCATTCTTCCTGTAAAATCTGTCCCAACTGTGCCAGTCATGATGAGGCAGATATTCCCACAAATGTTCAATAACATTGAGATCCGGAGATTGAGGTGACCATAGCAGCTGCTGTACCTCATCCTCTGCAAACTACAACTTGATACATTTTACACAATGCACAGGTGCATTATCTATTTAAAACCAGGGTCTGTCATTAGGGAACAGTGCCTGCAACATAGGGAGCAGGTGGCTCCTAAGAATGGACTCGTACGTTACAGATGTGTTCGAAAAATAAATTCGAAAAATAAATGTGTGTGATGTTACATTCCATTTATTTTTTAATTTCTGAGTCTTTTAAGTTTCATAACAGTATGGTATAGAAAAAAACTTCAGGCAAAAACATTTCTTAGTTTGACCTTTTACAAACAGATTCTCACAATTAAAACAAAACTACAGCAGCGACAAAAAAGAAAGTTCTCATAAAATTCTTTAAACTCTTATTTCTGAAATCGATGGTTCTTTCACCCGAAGCTATCTGAAGCTTCCTAATATTTGCAACAGACAGACGCCGCCACGGTGGCGCAGTGGTCTAAGCGATGGCCTTCGATCATTCGTCCGAACGGGGTCCTGGTTCCAATCCCGGTGAGGCATGGATGTTGTGCTTGTCTTACGGCACTGGCTCTCTCCCTTCCATGGAACCAGTGACTCTAAATTAAGGACGGGCGACTGCTTATAGCCCATTGAGTTGCTCACGGTGGTCGTTAAACCTCCAATAAAAAAAAACAAAAAAAAACGGACAGACAAGTCAGTAAGTTAAGGATTTAAAACTATTATTTTTAATAAATACATACTTTTCGGAGCACTGTTTGATGGCTGCATCAACGATTTCTTTGAGATGGATGATCTTAGTACCTCGCCAAACGGCATCTGTTAAAAAGGAAAAGAAATAATTGTTAAAGTTCGAGCTACTTTGTGGAATCGATTTTAACATCACTTTTATTTAATCAGTGTGTTACACTTACGGCAGTTACGTTTAGGGCATCGTTTCCATAAACTTGTAGATTACCATACACATTTACACCATCATCGATCCTGGTCGATCTGCTATCTACGTTGTGCCGCAATTGTTTCGCCCATGCGCTGTAGAAGAGACTTTTACGAAGCATTGTCAAGTCAAGTCTCTTTTCGTCCTTTTTTTTTTTTTTTTTTTTATTATTGTTAAGTGTCCAATAATTTAATAGTCTGCTATCGATGTTCACACAAAGCCCTCTTTCAGATACAAATGGGCAAAATTTCATCATTATTAAAAGCAACCGGTGACTACGCAGGAATGTCCTCGAGCAGTATGGTGCAGACTCCGTGTTTTCCATACAAGTTAGTCAATTTTGCCCGGTATGTTTGTTCCAAGACGTTCATCCATCGAGTTTATACTACAGCTGTTCACGGATTTCGGATATCCGCATATTTTAGTCACCGAAAACCAGATTTTTAGCATTCGAATAGTTCGAACTCCGGATAACCGGATTTCGAACTCCGGAAGTGCTGTTCACGGATTTCCGATTTCCGTATATTTTACTATCCGAGACCCAGATTTTCGCTTTCGAATAGTTCGAATTGCGAATATTCGGATTATGAACTGCGGATATCCGGATTTCGAATTTCGGATATTCGCATATCCGGACTTAGAATACAGAATATTCAGACATCTCGACAACTATCTGGCCATGATAGACCGCATGTCTCAGGTTGTTGAAACCTTAACGCAGCAGTTTGTGAACGTGCGTTGTTTTTTTTCTGCACGACGTCGGTTTTATTAGACAAAGTGATCTTCCGTGACATTGATTTCGTACTAAGTGAAGAGATAATAATAATTGCAGTGTCCTGTAAGAAACTCATGCGACAATCCGGATTTCGCATTTATGATATTTCAGATATTTTGAAATCCGACATCCGGATTTCAAAATATCCGGTTTTTGACAGCCCAGATTATACTAGGTGGAGTCACCACTCCATGCAGCAATCGGGAAAAGTGCTATAAAAATAGTGTTAGTCCTACCACTATTTTTATAGCAGGGTTTTTTTTTTTTTTTTTTTTTTTGTAGTGTGAGTATATACACAGCCGGATCACATTATTGTGACCACCTCCTACTTTTGAGGTCAACAGCGCATAGCCAATGAAAGAAGGCACGTGTCGTGAGCTGGCTTGGAGGGCATATAAAGTGTGCTGTAGGCAATCTGAAAACATTGAGCAGCGAATGGCTGAGTGGTTAGCAGTTCAGACTACCGATGCAAGGTCCTCAGGTTCGAACCTGGGCTGATCTTGCGGAGGTGGTGTGATTTGCTAATAATCACTGAATATTCGCCGTGCATCGGACGAGCACGTTAAGTGACGGCCCCCCAGGATGGACCCACTGGTTAAATGGGTATCCTTTCCTATGCCCCCCTGAAATTCTCTAACCCTTCTATGTGCAACATCGTGCTTGTACGGTGGCGCCATCTACTGTACTCTAATCTCACTACAGACTGTTCTGTCAAAGTCGCTAGACTTGCTCTCATTCCTTCCGTTTCTGTGTCGTGCCCAAAAGGCGAACTCGCTGTAGGTGGCTGGGAGCTAAAATCTACTCACTGTGGACGGAAGTCCTACAAGAAAATGACATGATGAAAACCACATCTGATCTGAAAACATTAGGGGTCAACGTTCGTGACTGCCACGGAAATAACCTCAGGTTCGATCCCAGGCAGGTACGAACGCTCGATCCACTAAATACCTAGCGTGTTTGGGATGGGCAGGTTAAGCCGTCGGACCCCGGGTACTGACCCCCGGTAATAAATAAGGGCGTCTTCCTCCCCCTTCCTACTTCGCTTCCGTGTCACTTTCCTATCGGGCGCTCTAGCCCAAATCTCCTAGTTTCCTATTTCTATGGGTTGTTTAAGACCTGGGGGTCAGACACTCCCTTCCTAAAAATCCTCTACTTATGATCTGAAAACATATCACTTGTTGCTGTCATGGATAAAAGGAGCGATTTATCTCCTGTCACTGTGCACGCACTACTGAATACACCTCTTCGTTTCCGCTCTATTGCATCAGGAAGATCAGACCGTTACCTCACCAGTGTGGTTTGGACTTGCCATCATTGGGTTGGCGCTTCCACACTCTGCCTGCCTCCGTCAAGTGGTGGTGTCGGTCTGATCGATGTACAGCTTTTCTACAAGACGTACCGCATCGTCTCATTTCTGCGCCTCTTCACTTCTCCAGTGCCGTCAGCTGTCGTCGTGCATGATGTCTTCGCCTCTCCGCGCAATCCTCATTTCGGTTTTTCTATGGACCACTGTCCTTTTCTTTCTTCTTGGCTACCGCCAATCTACTCTGAGAACCTGGCGTTTCTTCGCTCTCTCTCTCCCCTTCCTCTTGCACACTCGAGCTCCTCCCTAAACCCCTCTTTTTATCCTACCTTCTTCGCCCCCCCCCCCCCACCTTCCCTGCTTTGCTTTCTCCTCCTGGCTCCGCGCTGGCGTGGTAACCGTCCTTGATTTTCCTAATCCTGATCTGTCCTGGGGCTTTTTCTCCAGCCTTCCACCAGCTCTTGTTTCTTCTCCCACTGCTCGCTTCGTCGATGACTCTCTCCGCTCAACTATTGCTTCTCTTTTCTCTGATCTTGCCACTCCCACTGGTCTTGTCTCCGTCCTCTCTACTCCACTTTCGCTCCCCACCTTCCTACGGGTCTCTGGCTCGTCCCTTCCTCTGTTCTCCCTCTCAACGAAATCTCTCTGTGGTTTGTTACTCTCTTTTCCTCTCCCTCGCCCCTTCCTATCAGCGTCCTTCCTTCTTCCGCTGTCTGGACCGCTGCTCGCTCCCCTCTCTCGTCTCCGCTTGAAATTAACACGCACTGGCTATTTCTCCATAACCGACTCCCTGTTCCTCTCCTTCTCTATCGAATGACTCTTCTTTCTTCTCCTTTGTGCTCCTTCTGCGTTCAGGTGTACCTGCACTGCCTAGTCTTACTACTGCTCCTCTATCTTGCCTTCGCCCAAGGAGGTTATATTACTGGAGACACCACTCCTATCCATGCAGCATTGGCCGCCATAAGTCACCGTCCGTGCTACAAATGACGACATGAGCAGGCAGGACGCAGCCGCAGTAAAGAAGCTGTTTTGAAACCAATGGAACAAAAGCTTCTAAGCGCATAAACAGATAAAATGAGTAATTCAATAATCTTTATCAATGATACACAAGCTTACTGTTTCATCAACGGTATAATTTAGTTCTGTTTTGCCTGTCCATGACGTCACGCCAAAGATTAGCGGTGACCTATGGCGGCAGAGCCAGTGGTGTCTCCAGTAATATAACCTCCTTGCCTTCGTCATTGCGAGCTGCTCCTGCTCTACGGACCTCTCCTTCGACGCTTACCGGACTCATCTTCTTCGCCGTGCTCACCCGCCGGTTACACTTCCGCTCGTGTGCTCCTATGTGTTCGTGCTGGCGAAGCATGCAATTTATGTGTATCGTCAGGTGCTTCGAAGCGTTGCAACTTCGGTGTCTCCTCTCAAGGCTAGTGCTGCCTGCCCTGTTGTGCCACTTCCGGGACCGTCTTCTCTCCCGCCTTCGGCTGGAATACCAGTCTGCGCTATCAAAGCGCCATGACCGTGGCTTCTGCGCCACGTGGTCACCATCTGCTCCGTGGTTCGCCGTCACGTCTCGCTCTCTCCACCTCACCGTAGGTTAATTTTTCCTACTGACTTTCTTCCCTCATTATGCAACTCGGTGCCCAGACTGTGTCTCTCGCTTCTGCCTCGGACTTTGTTCCGTCTTCATCACATATTGTATATTGCCATTTTGCATTCCGGTGTATGTACCTGTATATATCTTTTAAACCGTTCGCATTATATTTCTTTGAGACGTCCTTGTGTTGCACGTCTCCCCTTTCTTACCTTTCAAAAACGCGATTTTGAAACCAACAGCACATTGTCAAAAATTTAGATAGTCGCCATTTGTAATGCCAGATTTCGCATTATTTGTAGAAAAAGCTTAGGTATGAAGTTCAAGCTAAACTTCTAATAGGACAATCTAAAACAAGCCGTGAACGGAATAACATGTGTGTCGGAGAAAAAGTAATTTATTGCGAAAAATCAAGCAAAAGGTATTAAGGTAAGTTTACACGAAAACAACTGGACTACAAGGAAAATTGTTAAACAATAAATATTTCGCACACAATGTTTATTTATCTTTAGGTCTTTTGAAAAACGGAAATAACAGCGTGTAATTTTCAATTCTAACATGAATGAGTTCTTACAATATACGTATTTACTATATTTCCTTATACAAAATCTGGCGTCGATTTGATATATTTTCAATCTGCTCCAATTAAAATTTTCACCGTCTTAGGACGGCAAACATCCTCTCTCTCTATACACTGACGGAAAAATAATCCCAACACCAAGAAGGGGTTGTGTTAGATAAACGACAGTTAGTAGGCGGTGAGAGTACATCTGTAAGATGACGTCTATGCAATTTTCGCGCTCGGCGCATACGTGTGGCGCTAGTAGCGCCCCTCGGAACATGCAAAGCAGGTTTGCTGTAAATACGCGCTATAACGTTCGTGAGCGTTAGTTGTCGTTGAGATTCGACGTAGGGTGTTGATGTTAGTCAAGAATGCCTTTAAGAAGACGAAGAAGCCATTATCAACAGCTCGATCACGGAGTTCGAACCAGGTCGTGTAACAGGGCTACGATAAGGTGGATTTTCTTTCCGCAATATTGCAGAACGACTTGGCAGAAATGTAGCCACTGGGCATGATTGTTGGCAGCGGTGGTCAAGGGAAGGTACTGCCTCAAGAAGACCGGGTTCCGGCCGGCCACATGGCGCTACTGAGAGGGAAGACCGCCGTGTACGGCGTATGTCCGTGACGCATCGTACCGCGTCTGCGGCAGCAATTCGAGCTGCAGTTGCCACCAAAGTGACACATCGAACTGTTACAAATCGGTTACTTGAAGGACAGCTCCGAGCCAGACGCCCTGTAGCGTGCATTCCACTTATTCCAAACCACTGTCGTTTGCGACGTCAGAGGTGTCAAGCTAGAGCTCATTGGAGGACAGAGTGGAGATCTGTTGTGTTTTCTGATGAAAGCCGGTTCTGCCTGGGTGCCAGCGATGGCCGTGTGTTGGATAGAAGGAGGCCAGGTGAGCGCCTGCAACCAACCTGTCTGCGGCCGAGGCACACTGGACCTACACCTGGAGTTATGGTCTGGGGAGCAATTTCCTATGACAGCAGGAGCACCCTCGTGGTTATCCCACGCACCCTGGCGGTACAGTTGTACGTCGGTCTGGTGATTCACCCTGTTGTGCTGCCATTCATGAACAGCATTCCAGGGGGTGTTTTCCAACAGGATAACGCTCGGCCGCATACCGCTGTTGTAACCCAACATGCTCTACAGAGTGTCGACATGTTGTCGTGGCCTGCTGGATCACCAGATCTTTCACCAATCGAGCACGTGTGGGACATCATTGAACGACAACTCAAGCGTCACCCACAACCAGCATTAACCGTCCCTGTATTGACCGACCAAGTGCAACAGGCATGGAACTCCATCCCACAAACTGACATCCAGCACTTGTACGACACAATGCATGAACGTTTGCGTGCTTGCATTCAACATTCTGGCGGTTACACCGGTTAATAATGTACCAGCATTTCACATTTAAAATGGCTCTTCTCGCGCTTACAATAAACTGCAATCTTGAAACCTTAATCGATTAAATATGTTAGCTATACAAATGTATTGCCGCCATTTCATTCCTCTACAACTATTTTTTCGTGGTGTTGAGATTTTTTTTCGTCAGTGTTTATTTATTTAAGGTGGACTTCTAGTAATTTTGCTTCCTATACTTCCAATGGGCAAACTTCGGTACACATTTTATTCACAATTAATGCGTTCCCAAGGATGAAAATTTGAACATCGATTAAAATAGCTTCATATTATAACTTGGAATACTTAATATTTTCTAAAACATAACCATAATTAAGTAATCCAACATTTGTTTGTCTACTGACGTCATCAATGTACAGGTTGCGCCATCTTTTTTCTGGTCTCAACACCACCAAAGGAAAAGTTATTGATTTTTAATAGAATTATGGTTATGTTTTAGAAAATATTAAGTATTCCAAGTTATAATATAGTTATTTTAATCGATGTTCGAATTTTCATCCTTGGGAATGCATTAGTTGTGAAGAAAATGTGTACAGAAGTTTGCCCATTGGAACTATAGAAAGCAATATCACTAGCCGTCCACCTTAAAGCTTAAAACCAACCGCCCAAGGACGGGCTATAGGCTGCTTTTTTAATAGTCAAGTATTTTTTCTGTTTCTGCTGCACAAATGTGAAAGTATGTTTCATGCAAGGTTGAGATTCATGAACATCACAACAATAAAAAAAATATGTTCGTTGAGGCAGAGATTCGACAATTAAAACTGGCAAGCGCTCGCATTTTCCCAGTGTTCGTTCGCCGCGCATGAGATGTTTATAAAGGTAGCTGATGAACTATCAAAAACAAACAAGTTAGTAAAATCATGCACTGCATTGATTATGATACGCTTTCCAGCATGCCAGAAATCCATTGCTCAAGTTATGAGGAGATTTCGCATTATTTTGTAGAGAAAGCTCCTGTGCCCTGACCTTTGACCCCATTTCGATGATATTCAACAGAATTGATTCAGTATACTTTCGGAACAACATACTGAAGTTTTGTCGCAATAGAAGCATTTTTAGGCAAGTTATGAGGATAATGGGTGTGGCATAAATCTCGCTCCTGTGCCCTGACCTTTGACTGAATTTCGATGTTATTCAATAGAACCGGTTCAGTATACCGCCGGAACAACATGGTAAAGTTTTGTCGCAACCAAAACATTTTTACGTATGTTGTGACGCATAAAAAGGATGGAATGGATCCCGCTTTATGTCCTGACCTTTGACCCCATTTCGCCGACTTTCAATAGGGTTCGTCCCCAGGTTGTCCTCTACCACATACTAAAATTTCATCGAAATCGAACTATTTTTACGAGAGTTGGGATAGACAGACAGACGGACAAAGCTGGGGCATATACGCTTCTTCAACCTACGGTTGGAAAGCGTAATAACAGCAACTATTCGCAATATTTCCGACATTGTTTTTTAATGAAATCGGTAGAAAGCAAACCTTGTCAGTTGTTCCAGTTCTTCAAAGCCCTCAAAAATGAATAACGGCTCTAAAGCGCGCATTGTTTCATTTACTGTAAAAAAATAAAATAATAATCACGCAGGTGGTAAGCAACTACGTTCACTTGTTCCTGCTGTTGCCAGATAGCAGAAAAGTGTTAAATAGTGAAAGCATTTTCGAAGAATTAGAATCACGCAGTCGTAAATGTTGAAATGTTATTGTAGTTCATGCGCAGGAACACAAACAGTATGTTTTCTTTTCTTTTTTCTTCCTTTTTCATTTCTTCTACAAATACGTATAAATAAAGGAATACCCGGTTATATTCTGCGAAAAAAATTTAGTTATATTCGAAGAATTTCGTGGTTTAAGGAAAAAGAAATTTCCCAAATAATGTTTCTTGAGCATACGCATTAAATAATAATAACACACTGCTACCTACTGTATTGGAACTCTCAATTTCTACTCTTAAATGAGAAAAGATACTGACTTGATAATCTAAAATAATCATTTTACGTTCGGAAGGGGAACCTTATAAGTAAATTTTATCCGATAGCATTCTAAATGAAAAATCCCGTATGTCGTTTATGAATGACAAAATTGAACCAAAATTCCTAATGTAACGTCTTCCTGTTCTAAAAAGTTGATCGTGTGACGTAAATCGTGTGACGTAACGCATATATGACGTCATGTCAGAATGAGATGATGTCACACCAGCAGCTGTGAAAAATCGGTCATTGTTGCTATGACAACAAAGCAAAGTGGTACACGCGTACGTTGAGACAAATGTCCAAACGTTCAGACAAAGGTTGTTTTTTTTTTGTTGTTTTTTTGTTTTTGTTTTTTTGTGGTCTTCCAGTTACAAACAGTTTCCCGAATCCGGGCGTATCGCTGCGTCATATTTGCATACTAAAGAGCTCACACCCACCACCTAACGAGCAAAGGAAGCATCAGTTCACGATGTATTTTATGTAAAGTTTTTTTTAGAGTAATAACAGATTGCACAACGCTTTAATTGCTCGTATGTTTTGAAAGGAGCAAATTGGGAATGTATTTTATGAAAAAAAACTGTCGAATAATGGTAGAAAAGACTTTTGCGTTTGTGTAAAATCCAGCATTTAGATCCCTTTGAGAAGTCTGTTAAAGTTATTCGATGTACAGAGTGGAAAAAACGATTTCAAAGGCATTTTTTAAAAATTACTAATTACTGTAGAGTTATTCTGCTCTTCGCGAATTTAGTATTGTGCGCAGTTCTTTTAACGTAGGAATTAGCAACAGCGCACAGATGCAGGTAACTTAAAACCAGCAGTCGAATTGAACGAATGAATTATGGGTAAAGTTTAAGAGAATAAAACTTGCGTTTAATTAATATTCTGTATTTATTTAGTGCAAAACTAGCAGAATTTTTGCGAATAGAACAGTTCGTATTATGACAGGTTTCAAATTATTATTTTGGTTTCCAAAAATTGTCCACACGCAATTTATGCGGAGCTACTTCCTTTGCTCTTTGGTGGTGGATGTCAGCCGGCTGCATGTAAACAAAAAGCAGAGATACACGCGAATTTGGGAACAAGAAAGCGTTTGTAATCGGAAGACGATCTATTTTTTTTTCTTTTTTTAATATTACCCCAGAAACCAGACATATTTTTCGGTTTTTCTTACCATTGGAGTGTATACGTAACATGTAACTTAACTTAATCAGTTGGTAGTAACTGCGTAAAGTTGAAATATAAAACACTTACCTGCTGTTATCAGCAGACTACTTTTGCAATCCAAAATTCTTCCAGCTAAAGATTCTGAAGAAAATCCTCCGAACTACAGAAAAAAAAACATATTTCATTACAAAGACAAAAAAAAATCACAGCAACTGAGGAAATTTGCACACGAAAAAAACATAGTTTGGCAAAGATTGACCTTGAAAAAAAATTTTATTTCACACAGAGTAAAGCTTGCTTATAACGAGGAACTCGAGGACCAGAAGAAACCCTCATTAAATCTGAGCGCTTGCTAAATCCGTTTAAGGGTGAAAATTCCCATCATATACAGTCGTGGCCAAAAATCCTGCACCAGTAGACCGAAAGTCAATTTTTGATGTTTGAAGTCAACTTATACACTGAAAAGCAATTGAATTAGAGACAACAGTAATTAATTTCGTGCATCAGAGATCCTAGTTATATTTTTTACCGTCTATACACGATGAAGATTTTGAATCTAAATATTCAAATCCGAAAAGATCTTAAAACCACCTGCAACCAGATAAATATCTTTATTTGATCATTCACACACTACTAGATCTTTCAAAACGCCAAGCGTTTCATCTTCAGGTAGTAGCTGATCAACAAAGACTAGAAACATTAGAATCAATTAGAGTCAATGTTTCTAATCTTTGTTGATCAGCTACTACCTGAAGATGAAACGCTTGGCGTTTTGAAAGATCTAGTAGTGTGTGAATGATCAAATAAAGATATTTATCTGGTTGCAGGTGGTTTTAAGATCTTTTTCGGATTTGAATATTTAGATTCAAAATCTTCATCGTGTATAGACGGTAAAAAAATATAACTAGGATGAATTAGAGACAGCTGGCGTTATGCAAATGTGGCGCTGAGGGCGGCCCTGTAAACGAAAACGACATGACGTATGCAGCGATCCGACAATATAAGGAGTGATGCGACGGGAATCAGTAAGAGGGGGCCGCGGGTGGCCGAGTGGGCAACGTTCGTGACTGCCACGGGAAGGGCCTCAGGTTCGCTCCCAGCAGGTACAAACGCTCGATCCACTAAATACCCGCCGTGCGTCAGATGGGCACCTTAAGCCGTCGGACCTCGGGTACTGGCCCCCGGTAATAAATAAGGGCGTCTTCCTTCCCCTTTCTACTTCGCTTCCGTGTTGCTTTCCTATCGGGCGCTCTAGCCTAAATCTCCTTGTTTCCTATTTCTAAGGGTTGTTTAAGACCTGGGGTCAGACACTCCCTTCCTAAAATCCTCTACATCATGATCATGAATCAGTAACAGTCGGAAGCAATATGAGTAAGACGAAGGATCTAAGCGCATTTGATTATGGGCAAATTGTCGGGGCCCGACGAGTGGGTCACTCCATCTCGGAAGTCGTGCAGGCACTGAGATTTTCACGAGCCACTGTGTCACGGGTGCACCGTGAGTACATCGAATCCGGTAAAACCTTTCCTGCAAGGGCCAAATGCCGTGGACAACAGCGTGTGGATGAGCGGGGTCATCGTCGGCTCGCTCGCATTCTAACAGCGGATAAACGGGCCACAGTGCAAGAAATCACTCGGCAATTTAACGCTGGTGCACAAAAACGTGCAAGCAGCCACACCATCCAAAACCATCTCCTCGCTGTGGGGTACAGAAGCCATCGTCCCACGAGGGTACCGCTGGTGACCGCACATCACAGGGTGCAAAGATTAGAATGGACGCAAGAACATCGCCACTGGACCCTAGACATGTGGAAAAATGTTGCCTGGACTGATGAGTCGAGATTCACTTTGGTATATGCGGATGGCAGGATACGAGTACGGCGCAAACCACATGAAGCGATGGATCCTTCTTGCCAGCAGGGTACTATTCAAGATGGTGGGGGTGGCATTCTCGTCTGGGGACTGTTTACGTGGACTGAAATGGGACCCCTGGTACGTGTGACGTCGTCCCTCACTGGTCAACGTTACCGGGATATCCTGGACGACCATTTGCTCCTGTTTGTGCGTCTTCAACATCTCACTGGGGACCCCATCCTGCAACAAGACAATGAACCGCGTCATCGCTCCCGAATTGTATCAGAAAGGTTGTATGAACACTCCACTGACGTGACCTCGCTTCCTTGGCCAGCTACGTCACCTGACCTCAATCCCTTCGAACACACCTGGGATGCCATCGAGAGAGATGTTCGAGGCTCTGACCCCCCTTCATCAAATCTTCGTGAATTGTGGGAGCTTGTTCAGGGGTCGCGGATCTGTATGGCTTCCCAACGTTTCCGGTGTCTTGTCGAGTTCGTGCCGAGACGAATCGCCGCCGTCATGAGGACGAAAGGTGGTGCTGCAGGTTACAAGACAGGTATCTCTAATTCAATTGCTCTTCAGTGCACAGCGTAATGGGAAAGCCAGGAATAATATTATATATCATTTTAAAGGATATTTTATGCTGAATTCAAATATTTTTACAGAATGCTATTACCAGTAATAAAAGTGAAGTTACAAGCAATGTGCAAGTGAGAAAACACAAATCCAGTTCTGAAAAGGCGTTCGCGCCCCCCTTATCCACTATAGCTTTCTCCGACGTTCGTTAGTTATAAAAGGATGTAAGATATAAAAGGATGTAGTAAGTAAGATATAAAAGGTTGGTAAGATATAAAAGGATGTAGAATCGTCTTCCGACTTAGAACGCAGCTGCTTGTAGTCAGTTGACGGAAGTCTATGCAGAATTCCTGGTGATATTTGAATTTCGGAATGTCAAAGACACGAAAATTGGTCCTGTCTCTTCAAATCAGGGCAAAAATTATTACTTTGCACGAACTTGGATTCAGTAGTCGTAAAATTGCTATTAAATGCGGCTGTGATCATTCCACTGTCTTGCGCACCATTAAAAGAGTTTCAGAAACTGGATGTGCGGAAAACAGAAAAAGAACAGGTCGACCAAGGCTGTGTACTGAATGTGATGATCGCGATGATCGCATGTTGATTCGTCGTTCCTTAAAATCAAGGTTTAAAACAGCCACTGGATTAAAAAATGAGTGGGAGAATGAAGTAGCTATTATTGCATCTGTACGTACAGTTCGTTGTAGGCTATAAGAAAATGGACTGATGATTCGTCCGAAAAGGGTCCGTGTTCGAATCCCGGTGAGGCATGGATGTTGTGTTTGTCCTACAGCACTGGCTCTCTCCCTTCCCTGGAGCCAATGGTCCTAAATTAGGGACGGGCGACTGCTTATAGCCCATTGAGTTTCTCACGGTGGTCGTTAAACCTCCAATAAAAAATGAACTGACTGCAAGAAAACCTTTCCTTACTGAACAACAACGGCTCAAAAGAATTGCTTAGGCCAAGGCACACAAGAATTGGACCGTTGATGAATGGAAAAATGTTATTTTCAGTGATGAAACAACTGTTAGTATTTCCGCTAATAATTGAAATAATTATGTACGTCGTTGGGCTGGTGAAAGATATAAGACATGCTGCACCCAGCCAACAATCAAGCACCCACATTCGGTGATATTATGGTCCTGTATTTCAGCCAGTGGTGTTGGCGGTCTGCACATTGTTGATGGCACATTGAATGGATCGAAATATGTGGATATTTTGGAGTCCAAACTGCTACCATCTGCACAAGACATGGGTTTGCGGAATTTTATCTTTCAGGACGACAACGCGTCATGTCATCGGTCAAAGTTGCCGGACGAGTGGTTTAATCGAAAAGTTATAAGAAAACTTCAGTTGCCGGCACAGTCACCGGATCTTAATCCCATAGAGAATCTGTGGGTGAGATTGAAGCAAAAGAACCCGTCAAGAAGGACCTACATCTAAAACAGCATTGAATTTGTAAGGGCCGTATGATACAGTGTTATCACCAATGGACAACTAAAGAGAAGCTCATTAGTTCCATGTCAAGGAGGTGGACTTTGTTACTAAGAAACCGTGGTTATCCAATTAAATATTAAAGCATATTTTACTTGTTGGTAAGTTATGCCAAGTGTCCTGCAAGTTTCAATAATGTATTGTACAGTAATTTTACGTAAAATGCATTGTACACTAATTTCACATTTTATTTTTTGCTTTTTATGACTAGACGCTCTACTTTTTGCTTCTACCTTCACTTCTATTACTGGTAATAACATTCTAAACATATTTGAATTCAGCATAAAATTTCCTTTAAAATGATGTGTAGTATGTATTCCTGACTTTACCATTACGCTGTATAAGTTGACTTCAAACATCAAAAATTGACTTCGGTCAATTGGTGCCGGACTTTTGGACACGATTGTTCATTCATATTATAAACTACTGTTTGTGAAAATTAAAACACCGTGAAGGAATGATGATAATCACGAGAAACTTACAGGATATGCAGAGCAGAGTAGCACATGCAAATGATTAGAAGACGCCCGCAGTGGTCTAAGCGATGGCTTCTGATCATTCGTCCGAAAGGGGTCCGGATTCGAATCCCGGTGAGGCATGGATGTTGTGTTTTTCTTACGGCAATGGCTCTCTCCTTTCCCTGGTGTCAGTGGCCCTAAATTAGGGACGGGCGACTGCTTATCGCCCGTTGAGTTGCTCGCGGTGGTCGTTAAACCTCCAATCAGAAAAACAAGTTAGTAAAATCATGCAATGCAATTATGATACGCTTTCCAACATACCAGAAATCATTACTCAAGTTATAAGGATAATGGTTGTGGAATAAATCTCGCCCCTGTGCCTTGACCTTTGACCCCATTTCGATGATATTTAATTGAACCGGTAAAGCATACTTCCGGAACAACATGATAAAGTTTTGTCTCAATCGAAACATTTTTACGTAAGTTATAACGCCGCATAAGGGCCACGGAATGGATCCGGATCCTATGTCGTGACCTTTGACCCCACTTCACCCATTTTCAATAGGGTTTGTCCCCAGGTAGTCCCCTATCACATACTAAAATTTCGTCGAAATCGAACCATTTTTACGCGAGTTATCGTACGGACAGATGGACAAAGCTGGATCATATACGCTTCTTCAACCTACGATTGGAAAGCGTAAAAAAATGATTAGAAGTGCAGACTAATTGCGCATGTCTGGGCCCGGCAGCGTCCTTTGGATAGTCGAGTGAGGGTTATAAAGAGAGGTCTGTTTAGGAAACACACCAGTAGTGCATCGCGGACAGTTGGTTGTAAAAGGGTCTCCAGGATTCAATAATGCCTCGGCGAAGACAAAGGGCGGAATACCACCATACGACAGAATTTGAACAGGGACGAATGATTGGTCTGCGTTTGTGTGTGTGCGTGCGTGTGTGCGTGCGCGCGTGCATTTTCGTACCGCGACATTGCGGCTCAGACGGAACATAACGCCACGGCAGTGATGCCCGTGTGGCGGCAGTGTGCCGAGGAGAACCAGGTGCATCGGCAATCCGGCAGTGCACCGAGAACTGTGGCGGCACCGCGGGATGACCGACACCTAATCTGCATGACGGTGACAAACCGTTCCGCATCTTCGTAAGTGTTGGCACAACGGTGGAGCAGTGCAACAGGTGTGTCATTGTCTGCATATACGGTTCGAACCCGTTTGCGTCCCTTTGCGGCGGATTCCTTTGGCCCTGAACCATGGACGTCTCAGGCTGGGATGGGGTTTTCAATACAGACAATGGCGTACTGATTGGCAACATGTCGTGTTTTCGGACGAGTCCCGATTCAACTTGGACTAACATGATGGCTGCATGCGCATAGACGGAATTGTGTCGAGCGCCTTCTTTCAGCATGCATTGTCGAGCGTCATACGGGCCGAACGCCAAGTGTAATGGTGTGGAGTGCCATTAGGTACCATTCGCGATCTACGACTTGAGGAGAGTCTCAACAGCAACCGCTACATCAGGAAAGTTGCACAGGCGGAAGTCATACCCTTCCTTCAGAGCACTCCTGGCGTTCTATTCCAGCAGGACGATGCCTGACCAAATGTTTCCAGGAATGTTCAAGCCATTTTGCAGCGCAGCAGATGTCGCTTCTTTCCTAGCCTGCACGTTTGCCAGACATGTCGCCTATTGAACATGTCTGGGTTGGTCACACGGCAACTGGCCCATCAAAGTCCTCCAGCGGTCAGTACCAATGATCTGTGTACTCGCATACATGCCGCCTGGCAAGCAATTACACAGGACACCATCCAACGCCTTTTCGATTCAATGCCACGCCATCTACAAACTCTTCATGCAGCTCGCAAAGGCTTCACAAGATACTGATTTTTGCAGGTAAAAATTGTTGTATTGTTTTGAAAATTGAATCACTTATTTACAGTCATATCAGTAATGTGCGGTATAAATTTAATTCGAATCGCAGGGTTCCTTCTTGGTGTTGCAATTTTCACAAAGAGTAGTGTATATGTATACCAATTGGATATACTTGAAAGATTAATTAATTAACTACATTAAATTTAATTAATGAAATATTTCAAGTATATTCAACTTCTGACTGCCACGTGAGACTAACCGCAGTTTAACTACACAGAACACATGAGGCAAGAGCAGCATCGTTCGTCCCAATGCAGCGATCACTTGGAGGCTGAAAGGAGTCATGGACACAATTTCAGGAATTGTTATATCCTTTTTCCGCCCCAGCAACATACCCATTCCATTACTCTTTTATCCCTCTCTGCAATCGTTACCCAGAACTCTACTTTAATGTGAGTGAGTCCCACCCATCCTCTTTTTGTCTAGAAATGGGCGGTCTGCCTTCAACTCTACTGACGCGATACAGCCGTTGGATTTAGTGACAGGAATGCAAAATTCGCATGCTCAGCATTTGATGCACTCCCTCCCTATTTGCTTTTCTATCAATATTCTTCCACTAGCACACCAGGATTTCCCTACGCTGTTGCAATTTCGTCCTGTATGGCATCATTTCCATTCCAAGAAAGTGCGCAGCAGATTTTTTCTCTGCCTCGTTAAAAACGGGAATTTTGTTCATTTGCTTGTTAAAAGTGATCGTTTTAGCTTTTTCTCTTCCTCGTTAAATCCGGGAACTTCATTAAATCGTGTTCCTTAAAAACGATCAAATTAGCTTTGAATTAACATTATACCAAACAAAAGCTCTTGTTTTACTCCTCGTTAAATCCGAGATCTCACTAAATACAGACTCGTTGTAAAGGGGGTCTACTGTATTGGTTTTTTATGAATATTTTCTCAATGTACCAGGAGTGAGTCAAAAGTTCGTCCCGCTTTAAGCACCACATAATGGCGGACCTCCAATCCTGTGCGAAACATGCATCAGCGTTGATTGGGTACCGCGATGACGTGGAACACATGTTACTGATGACGTGCATTGGAACGAAGAAATACACTGCATTATCAGGGATGGAGGTCGATAAAAATGCTGTTCCGGTGCTTTCATTGAAAGTTTAACGACCACTGTGAGCTACTCAATGGGCTATAAGCAGTCGCCCGTCCCTAATTTAGGGTCACTGGTTCCAGGGAAGGGAGAGAGCCAGTGCTGTAAGACAAACACAACATCCATGCCTCACCGGGATTCGAACCGGGACCCATGATCATAAGCCAGAGCTTAGACCACTGCGCCACCGGGGCGGCCTGTTATTGGGAAAGCGAGTTAAACGTAGCCGCACAGCAAGAGAAATTTGCGCAGATGGAGGCGAGGAAACCGTGGATAGCAACATTGCACCAAAATGGTTCCGGCAATTTCAATGTTGGGAACTCCAGTCTCGAAGACAAGTTGAGGTCGGGACGTCCAACGACTGTGATTTATTACAGAGACGGAACGCATGTGAAGATGGCAAAATTGCAGCAATAAATTTCGTTTGTGAAGCTTAATAAGAAAAGCATTCCGCTCCGCAGCAGCAGGATGCGATCTCCAGCACCGACAAATCTGTGTTTTCACACGACCACCAAAACTGACACCATGGTCGAAGATGAGACAGCGAACTCCAGTGTAAGTACACAACAATTCGTAGCTGTGATGAAGTCATCTTAATCCATCATCATACTGCACCAGCTTGGTTTCTTCTTACGGCGTAATCGAATGGTTCTCAATGAATTGACACCCCAGCTGGTGGAACGTGTCGCCCTCTGCCGCAGATTGCTGACAAATCCATAGGACGACAGGTTTTGGCGTTGTATCGTCACAGATGATAAAAAATATATAAAAAAATACAGGTAGGCTCAGTTCTGATTGAGCCGTCAGTTTGGAATTTAGGACTGCGATTTGCAGATCGGAGAGTTGAAATGAGCTAGTCGAAAAATGGTTTCAAAGCATTTATTCAATTTGCCAACACAGGTGTATAATGTGACAAGCTAGTAAAATCATGCAATGCATTGATTATGATACGCTTTCCAACATACCAGAAATCATTACTCAAGTTATACTCAATTTATGAGGATAATGGCTGTGTACTCGCTCCTGTGTCTTGACCTTTGACTTAATTTTGATGATATTAAACATAATTGGTTCAGTATACCTCCGGAACAACATACTAAATTTTTGTCGCAATAGTAGCAATTTTAGTCAAGTTATGAGGATAATGGCTGTGGAATAAATCTCACTCCTGTGCCATGATCTTTGACCCCATTTTGATGATATTCAACAAAACTGGTGTAGTATACCTCCGGAACAACATACTAAAGTTTTGTCGCAATAGAAGCATTTTTACATACGTTGTGACGCATAAGGGCAATGGAATGGATACCGCTCCTATGTCCTGACCTTAGACCCCATTTTGCTCATTTGCAATAGGATTCGCTCGCAGGTTGTCCCCTACCACATACTAAAATTTCATCGTAATCGAACTATTTTTACGAGAGTTATCGTGCGGACAGACAGACAGACGGACAAAGCTGGAGCATATACTCTTCTTCAACCTACCGTTGGAAAGCGTAAAAGAGTAGCTTACATATTTTTTACAAATAATGCTGGATACATTGCGAAGACGAAGCAGATCGATACACGAATTATCCAACTTGGTGCTCTGTTTTCTTGGGCTTCTTACATTCCTCATCACTTGTTCTTGCCTCCCGTTTTGATTTTCTCCACTTTTGCTTGCGTTCATTCTTGGAATTCAGCAGAACTGTCGAAAATGTTAACCAGTTCACACGAAAACAATTTTCAAAAATTGTAGTTTAAACCACTGCGATATGTTCTTTATATATTTGAATAGATCTCGTCGAGAGCTTTAAAACGATACCACGCACATTCGTTTTGCACTGACGGGTGTTCAGATAAACCGCGATATTGTCAAAAGTTTTCACCGGTTCACAAGAAAACAATTTTGAAAATGTTCAGTTCAAACTACTGTGAAATGTTCTTTGTATTTTGAATAGATCTCGTCGAGAGCTTTAAAACAACAACAAGCACAGTCGTGTTGCACTCGCGGTTACCGGGATAGACTGAGTCAAATGCGGCGGCACACCCAGAAATATTGCACCATCTGCCCTGCGCACAGGGAGCGAGGGTAACGTCGCGCGCACGATATATTGGCCAGTAGCCGAATTAGACTCCCTATGCTAACACCATTACTGTGCGGCCCGTAATTTTAACGCTATAATGATTTCAATTGGGAGCTATTTTTGTCACAGGCGGTTGGCCGTAAGTCGCCCTATACTATCAACGGGGTTAGACCTAGTCCTACGTCAAAACCACTTCATGGCTGAGAACAGGCCAGGAAGCATAGCAAGTGGTGAAAAGAAGGCTGTTCGAGAAGAAGGTCGTGCTGTATGTTTGGTGAAATTCTGAGGGTCTTGTGCACTAAAAACTCGTGCCAGATGGTCAGGCTGTGGGCGGGAACCTTTATGCAGAACAACTGCAGCGGGTCCATGTTACTTGGAGCTAACGTTATCCATCTCTCATGAATAGGAAGCGGGGGTTGTTGCAAATGTAAAATGCACCAAGTCTCACCTCCAGAGTAATTCGCAAAAACTTCCGAAATTGGAAGGAGCTGAGATCATACCCCTTCTTTCACATAGTTCGGACCTTGACACATCCGACTACCACTGTTTCGCTCCAAGGCCCATTTCCTACAGAGATGACACTTCTCTTCAATGGTGGGTGTGAAATCTGCCATCAGAGAGTTTCTCTCCTCAAAACCTGTCTAGTTGTACCTCCGTGGGATCGTGGCTCTGGTGGAAAGTTGGCAAGGGACTATAGAAAACAATGGCCTGCACTTCGCAGAAACAGGTGTGTATCTTTCTTGTGCTTGGAGCTAACGGTATCCATCTCGCTTCAACGTTTAAACAACGTTCTTGAAACTAACGTTACCCCATACCTCAGCAACGTTTAATCAACGCTTAAACAACGTTACCCATCTCTCATTAAACGTTTTAGCTGCAAATGGGACAAACTGTGACTCACTCTGGTACAAATGAAAGATGATTCTTTAGTTGTTTTAAAATTTCTTCCCGACATGTGTATTTGTTGCAAAGCTCTAAACAAAGTGCCTATGCTCTTACGCTCCTCGTCGGAGACTTGACGATATTCATATGGTTGGAGTCGCTGGTTTGTTACCATTCGTCCGATCTCGGCTAGGGAGACAATGGGGTTCAATTGCCGCCCTCCGCAAGCCAGTGTCTTCAAATCAGAAACGAGAGATTGCTCACAGCCGAAACAGTTGCTCTTGGTAATCGGTAATACTTCTAAGGAAAAAAAAAAAAGAGAGAAACACAGTAGCCACTCAGGATTGATATTCGATACATCTGTCGGTGATGGAGACAAACTCCATAGAAAAAGTGCTCAACTGCAAAGAATCATTCCTAAGTAATCACTGCAAACAAATCTTCTTAAGTAGTCATTCCTATTGTTAGATGCAAAGAAATCATTCCTAATCAAACGTTCCTATTGTTAGCTGCAAAGAAATTGTTCCTAAGCAATCGTTCCTATTGTTAGCTGAAAAGAAATTGTTCCTAAGCAATCGTTACTATTGTTAGCTGAAAAGAAATTGTTCCTAAGCAATCGTTCCTATTGTTAGCTGCAAAGAAATTGTTCCTAAGCAATCGTTCCTATTGTTAGCTGCAAAGAAATTGTTCCTAAGCAATCGTTCCTATTGTTAGCTGCAAAGAAATTGTTCCTAAGCAATCGTTCCTATTGTTAGCTGCAAAGAAATTGTTCCTAAGCAATCGTTCCTATTGTTAGTTGAAAGAAATTGTTCCTAAGCAATCGTTCCTATTGTTAGCTGCAAAGAAATTGTTCCTAAGCAACGAATTAAGTCACGAACGGTTCTCGTACCCACGTCGTTTATGTGATTTTCCTCAAGGGGCGTTGTTGATCTCTCAATGGAACTGAGAAATTGCTGGAACTGCTTGCTGTCTGCGCATAAGGCAAATGCATGTACGTAAGACGCGTGAACCAGTAGAATTTCGAAGCTATGTTTTAAAAAGTTGTTTTTCTTTCTTTCTCTATATGCTACATATTTCCTCTATGTGATAGTCTTATCCGTGTTGTCGGAAGAAGAAGAACAATTCCAATTTCGAGCAGCTGCGGAGAATGAGCCAATAGAAGACGCTGTCATTCTAGCGTGTGAAGAGAGAAGTTGCGCGAAGTGAACTCGAGATGGAACTCAAGATGTAAACAACGCCTGAGAATTCTACTTTTTTTCCATTATAGCTAGTGTGTGTAGTCATACAGTGGCGTAGGAACGCTTTTGATTTAGGGGGTACAAGCTCATGAACCTTACATCTCAAGGATTAAGCCATCTACGGATGACCCCCTCCAATTTTTTTTTTTTTTTTTTTTGGAGGGGTAGTATATTAGAGTTTTTATAAAATACGTATACTGATCAGAAATTCATCCGAATGAACATTATCATTATATTATTATCAATTATTACCATTATTATTTTTATTGCTGTCAAAAAGTTAACATTATCAATTTCTTACCAGAAAATGAATGGATAATTTTTTTGTGTGTGTTCTCTCTTGTTAATTTTTGTACTTTTTTTTTCCATTAAAATATTGAGCAGGGACAAGTCAACATTAGGATGAATTTCTGTCAGCAGGGTTTGGAAAAGAGGGATTTCTCAGGAAATGTTATATAACTCTTTACAAGAACGAAATAAATTTCTTATCATTTTTGTTTACGTTAATAAAGTAAAACCGCAGTAAGATAAAAACTGCTCTACCCGCGAAGATAGTACCATTGAAGCATTATGAAGTCTATATTAAAAACTTTGAACGATACATAGGCTGACAATTGATGTAAAAAGCACATTGGTCTGGTGCAAAGCTAAATGATGATGGTGATATCGAGGAATTGGAGTTCTATGAGTGGTATGTGAAATCCGTAATGCACTTGTTGTATTGCTACAGATCTTAAGACAGAAAACAATTTTAGTGCCGGGGCTGCGGGCGCTGAAATGTCCACTTGTGCATTAATTTTTTTTTAAAAGTGCAGAAAGGACGACCTGATCAAGATGCATGGAATTTTAAGAGAAAAGAAACACTGATCACAAATATGTTATCAAGCCCTAGCCCTACCATATGCTGTTTGAAGTTATTAACAAAAACCTCGCACTCGTCGTTTCCCTGCAGAACTAATTTGCTGGAGTTTCCCAGATGGTTGGCCAGTTTTGGGTGGATGAAAAGCCTCCCACTACAAGCTTCGGATTTAAAAAAAACCGGATGACCCGTGATGTTTCTTTGAAAAAAAGAGAATAAAAAAAAATAAGTAGCATATAAATTTTACAGTTCACTCTTTATGAATGATTGGTTTGTGTTTGCTCATATCTAGGGGGGTTACACTAGATATTAATGTACCCCTCTCCAAAATTTGGGGGGTACATTGTACCCCTGTACACCCCCGTACATACGCCACTATGGTCATGTAAGTGTATGAAATTATATGATCGATCTCCTTATTGTGAGTTGAGTGAATCATTGGATCGACTTCGGTTTTATTCGAATGAATATAGTTGCTGTGTGCTGTGTGAAGGATATCCAACGGCGACTTCGAAAGTGCTGCTGTCGGGTGGTTTAATCGTCCTCGACCCCCGGGATATACAAGAGGTGTAGTTCACATTGCTAGATGGTAGTTAAGAGGTCCTTTTTTTCTTCAATCCTGCTTAGGCCTTATTCAAATGAACTTATGACGTAACACGTGTATCATGCTTAACGGATTATTGCATCATGCGACAGTCTCCGCGTCAATGTAGCTAAGATTCTGAGATACGCCCGTATATGGTATACTTTATAAGTAAATGAAACAATAAGAGCATAGTTGCAACATGTTAAGAAAAGACATACGAGTAACAAAAGGTTTACTCACTACAACATTATGAACAGCCCCTATCCTCGCACAGGCCAGCATTGCAACAGCAAGTTCTATAATCATTGGCATGTAGATGGTAACGGTGTCACCTTTTCTTACGCCTGAAAAAGAGTCATCATTATTGTAAATTACAAGCCCTTTGTTAAGAAGGTGAGATTCGAATCCACGACTTACCATTGTTATTAGTAAGTCTTGGGTTCGATTCTTGCTTAGTAAATGTTCATGAAACCTGTGTTTCGTAAAATTCTACAAATTCTATCAAAAAAAATTTCGACACCAAGAAGTAATCTGGCAAAGGCTGTAAAACCTACTTGAATACACAAGATACTGGATATGTAAGACATTACAGCTAGAAAGCTTACAAGGACATGATAGTATGAAGTAAATCCTTTCTGAAGAGCAATATATTCGGCCACCCTCCGCGAAATAGAGTATTACGGTTGGTTTATAAAGTCCTGAAGCTTCATTCTTCTTTTTCTTTTGGTTGAAGGTTTAACTACCACCTTGAGCAACTTGATGGGCTATAAGTTGTCGACCGTCCCTAATTTAGGGCCACTGGTTCCAGGGAAGAGAGAGAGAGCTAGTGCCGTAAGACAAGCACAACATCCATGCCTTGCCGGAATTCTAATCCGGACTCATCTTGGACGAATGATCAGAACCCAGCGCTTAGACCACTGTGTCACCGGGCGACCCACCAAGCTTCCTCGAGATGGTGCTCCAAAGCATTTATTGTCAAAGTTAGTTGACACAGAGTCTAAAGGTGCCGTTTCAGCATGTCCTAGACATGCTCTATCGGCGGCAAATCTGGGAGATCGCGCTAACCAAGGTAGCACGGGGATAATCTGTAGACATTGCCACCATGGTGCATTTGCTGCATGTGTGTGAACTTTGTCATGCCGAAATAATGCGCTATTTAAACCTACTACGAACGATATGTCAACGGGCGCTCTAAGAATTCTTCGATATACCGACAAGGCCGTCAGAGTTCTTATAAAAGCACTGAAGTGGAGAACGAATAGTAAGGAATAGCTTATTAAACCATTATTCTGGTTGTTCGGGAGGTGTGTCGTTCAATGGCATTCGCTGGATTGCTTTGTTGACCACATCGAGGCCACACGTGTACCTGACGGCTACTGGTTGAAGGCAGAAGCGAGATTCATCGCTGTGCACTACACGACGCTATCCTTCAACCACGGTTGTTTGGGAGCGTTACCACTTCAAACACTAACGATGGTGGAGAGGGATTAGTGGAACTCCGTGAGTGCAAGCGTTCTCAAGGCCGTCTACAAAGTACAAAGCCATGAAATTAGAGAGATTTACCAGAAATGGACACTTGGGACGTCACTCTCATGTTATTGGGTTGTCGGAAAAGTCATGACGTATTTTGGCACCCGTGTCGGTTTTAGAAGTACCAGAGGCATGCGCAGCTCTGTTATCGCTATGGCATTCCACAGGTGCTAGTTCTAGCTGCAGTCTAAAAGGGATATTGAGCGATTTGGTTGATTTGTAGAGATTTGACATCAAGTTAAAGATGGAAGACCAAACTGTGCATTTTCGCCATATTTTACTGTTTTACTTCCGTAAAGGGAAGATCGCGCGTCAAGCTTGTGAAAAGTTGCGTAAAGTGTACGGTGATAATGCTCTACAAGAGCGTTAGTGCCAGCGGTGGTTCGCAAAATTCCGTGCTGGTGATTTTGACCTCAACGATGCTCCTCGGTCCAGGAGGCCAACCTAGGTTGATGACGACCAAATCAAGGCATTGGTCGAGTCAAACTCACGTTACACGACACGAGAGATTACATACACATTGCACATTCATCATTCAAGCGTTCACGACCACCTAAAGAAGCTGGGAAACGTAAGCAAGCTCGATGTGTGGGTTCCTCATGAACTCAAAGGAGCTCAATTGACGGCGCATATAAACATCTGCAATATGCTCATTAAACGTGAGGAAAACGATCCTTTTTTGAAGCAACTGATAACTGGTGACGAAAAGTGGATAGTGTACAACAATGTGCTGCGCAAACGGTCTTGGTCCCGACGTGCTGCTTCGCCTCAAACGACATCCAAAGCAGACATTCATCAGCGGAAGGTTCTGGTCTCAGTGTGCTGTGATCTTAAAGGTGTCGTGTTTTTCGAGCTCCTACCACGGAACCAAACAATCAATTCGAATGTGTACTGCTGGCAATTGGACAGTTTGAACTAATCCATCATCCAGAAACGTCCAGTTTCTGGATGAGCCCTTGCGTGTTATAACGTTCAATTCAGATGAGGCTGTAAATCAGCACCTTGTACAATTTTTCGCCACAAAAGACAGGTCCTTCTATGAACGAGGCATTCTGCAGCTCACTGAAAGATGGCAAAAGGTTATCGAACAAAACGGGCATTACATCATTGATTGACCTTTGTTCTTTTTATCAATAAATGACCTTTGCGAAACATTGCTAGAATTCGTCATGACTTCTCCGACAACCCAATACACAGCCTGATACGTCAGTGTTGTGTTGGACGTCATACACGACAGCGTTAGAAACCAATCGGAAGCCTCCTTTTCCACGTGATGTCACTAAAAGAGGGAACTCATCTTTCTAATGACAAGATCTCATATTTTCTAGACGGCCTAAGCTTGCTTCCCGTGTACCGTTTGAAATGGTTTGCCGAGTGATTGGATGAATAATGCTCGGCAACAAGTGCGAATTGGTGCACCAGATATCCAAAGATTTCCAGACGGACCACTCGTAAAGTGGCCACCTTTCTCGTATTGCTTTTATGTGGCTATTTTTGAAACGAAAGAATAATTATTTTGGTACTTATGAATAAGAATCGTTAACTTCATTTGAGCTTTGTACCTGTTTGCTGGTTTTTAAATATAATAATTTAATGTAATATGAACACTTAAATTATGTTTCAGCATTTTGTACCATGCAACGGTAATAAGGCATGTTCAATAAATTGACCTGATTTTCTTTGGGGTTTTTTTGCCAACCCTTCCGCTTTTGCGGGAACTACCGTTTACCGTTTAAGAGCTCCAGCACCTTCCCCTTCCCCCTCCGAAAAAAGGAGAATTAAAGTACCACGTATTGGATCATGGGTTACAACAGCAAAAAAAAAAAAAAAAAAACTGAAGCACCAAGTATCGAGCTATGAGCTATAACAGCCAAGAAAACAGTGCTGGAATACTACGTAAGGGACCATGGGCTACAACAGCAAAAAAAGATAACTGGAGCGTTACGTATAGGACAGTGGGCAACAACAGAAAAAAAAAAGATGACTGGAGCACCACGTATGGACGATGGGCTACAACAGCCAAAAAAACTAAAGCACCAAGTATCGGGCCATGAGCTACAACAGCCAAGAAAAAAGAGCTGGAACACTACGTAAGGGACCATGGGCTACAACAGCAAAAAACGATTACTGGAGCGGTACGTATGGGACAGTGGGCAACAACAGAAAGAAAAAGAGAACTGGAGCACCACATATGGACGATAGGCTACAACAGCCCCCCCCCCAAAGAACTGGATCACTACGTATAGGGCCATGGGCTACAACAGCTAAGAAAAGAAAAATAACTGGAGCACCACGTATGGACGATGGGCTACAACAGCCAAAAAAACTGAAGCACCAAGTATCGAGCCATGAGCTACAACAGCCAAGAAAAAAGAGCTGGAATACTACATAAGGGACCATGGGCTACAACAGCAAAAAAATATAACTGGAGCACCACATATGGAGGATTGGCTACAACAGCCGAAAAAAAGAACTGGATCACTACTTATCGGGCCATGGGCTACAACAGCCAAGAAAAGAAAAAGAACTGGGGCACCACGTATGGACGACGGGCTACAACAGCCAAAAAAACTGAAGCACCAAGTATCGAGCCATGAGCTACAACAGCCAAGAAAAAAGAGCTGGAATACTACATAAGGGACCATGGGCTACAACAGCAAAAAAATATAACTGGAGCACCACATATGGACGATGGGCTACAACAGCCGAAAAAAAGAACTGGATCACTACTTATCGGGCCATGGGCTACAACAGCCAAGAAAAGAAAAAGAACTGGGGCACCACGTATGGACGACGGGCTACAACAGCCAAAAAAACTGAAGCACCAAGTATCGAGCCCTGAGCTACAACAGCCAAGAAAAAAGAGCTGGAATGCTACGTAAAGGACCATGGGCTACAACACCAAAAAAGATAACTGGAGCGTTACGTATGGGACAATGGGTGAAAACAGAAACAAAAATTGAACTGGAGCACCACATATGGACGATGGGCTACAACAGCCGAAAAATTGAACTGGAGAACTACGTATAGGGCCATGAGCTACAACAGCAAAAAAACAGAACTGGGGCGCCACGTATAAACGATGGGCTACAACAGTCAAAAAAAAAAAAAAAAGAACTGCAGCACCAAGGATCTGACTATGAGCTACAATAGCCAAGAAAAAAGAACTGGAACACTACGTTTGGGACCATGGGCTACAACAGCAAAAAAAAAAAAAAAAAAAGAACAGGTGCACCTCGTATCGAACCATGGGCTACAACATACGAATGACGACAATGCCACCAGTCTCCTTTGACCCCTCTGATACACCAGCTGTTTTTTTCCACGGGATATATGATTGCTCGAAGCTTTTAGCTTGTCGCACCATCGACAAAAAAAACCCCTTGCTGCCATTGTGCGTGAAAAGCCTAGGAGAATGGGATGGTCGAAACAACGCGAATAGCACCAATTATCATGACACCAGATCCCTTGTTTCAATCATTCCGACCCTCAATCGAACGCTAACTGATGATCAACCAGCTGAACCTGATTTACACTGACTTAACTTTTCATTAGGAACATCCCGATTTACATATTCAGAGCGTACCACGTGGTATCACCTTCACGTACGGCTACCATAAATTGTGCACCCTTATTCTCTGTACGTAATCAGTAAGCTTTTTCCAGTGATAGGGAAACGTGGCGACGTAAACCAATTTGACAGCGGCCAGATAGTTAGGGTCCGGTAAACATCTGCCAATATTCGGAAACAGTCATACCTGCTGGCTGCTCCCATATTACTGTATCACTGGTGTACTAGAACTGGACTAAATATTCACAGAATCCAGCAAAAAGGCTCACATTGGTCATCCACGCGCTGTTGTTCTTAGAGGTTAGCGTCGGGTGTCAGGACTGGTATCTCAGCAACGACATGCAGCTGTCACCCAACTCACCTGCCAGTACAACAGCGGTGCAGTTCTACCTATTTCCACACTACCTTGCTTCGTCTGGGGTTCCATAGCCGGAGAGCAAGGATGACGACGCCCAGTCATCGCAAACACCGCCTCGCATGGTCCAAGGAACATCGGGAATGGATCCTTGATAGATGGAAGAAGGTCGTCTGGAGTGATGAGTCTCCTTTCCTGCTGCCCCATGCTGATGGCTGAGTTCGCATATGGCTCAAACAGCATGAAACTTTATATCTTGGTATAGTTGAGGTTCAACAGACCGGTGGAGGAGGTGTTATGGTCTGGGGAGCTTTTTCCTTTCAAGCCCTAGGTCCGTTGGTTATCATCTCATAAATACTGAATGGTGGACGCTACAGAGACCTGTTAGCCGACCGCATCCATATCTGAAGGAGGTTTAGCCGGACCACAGTGCTATCTTTCAGCAGAACAACGCACAGTGTTGGAGGAACACGGTAACAAATTCGTCACGTTGTCTTGAACAAACTCCCTGACTGTAACCCGATTGAACATTTGTGGGATATGCTAGAATGGGGTGTGAGAACTGCTGATCCTCCTCCATAGAATGAATTTGAACTGACGGAGCTGCTACGCATAGAAGATATTCGACGCCGTGTAGAATCTGTTCCTAAGCGTCTGGGAGTGGTGATTGCAGAGAAAGTTGGACCAACGCGTTATTAGGTAGGTGTTCGTAATGCAAAGTTTACTAGCACACACGTGCTGGACTGATCCATTTATGTGTCAAGGGCAGGTGTACCTAATGAACTGGCTTCTCAATGTAAGCTTCCGAAAAAGGTCACCTTCCAATGGCATTATAGACCGAATTTTTCCGTGTCGGATGCACTAGCTCTTTGATTGCGGAAGTTGCGATCATAAGTTACAAGGTCCGATCATCGAACATACTTCTACAGTACTTTCTTTTTCAGTTAGATCTTTCGCTTCACCACTTTTGAGTTATACATCATCGGTACTCAAGAATTAATATTCTGCAGCAAAACAAAAAGTTACAATTACGGTAAAAAAATTGTTTTTAGACCAGAATCTCTAAAATGAAAACAGGCTTCGTTCAATTGCAGTGCTTTACACAGGTTAATGACATTTTAATTGCTCATTGAAAAAGCCAATGATTGCTTCTATTTTAATAATTATTTACCTCTGCTCCTCAAAACGTTCGCAAATTTGCAGACGTCAGTTAGTAGCTGCTCGTAAGTAACTGAGAAACTAGCTCCGACATCATTGCCTTCCCTGTGAATGAAAAAGAGGAAAAAACATGTTATTTCTTTTTCCTGATATTAATAGCTCAGTGCAAATGTCACGAAACGAAATAAAGTAAAAAAGGAAACGCTGTATATCAACTTCCAATCTGCTGTTCTGTATATTACAATGAAAAGACATGCCCGTGCATTAAAGTAGAAGACACGATTACAAAGAAAAGGTGGCGGACTGAGCGCGACTTTTCTGGAAGGGCAAGCGGTCAGAACCGCCCATCTTTAGTCACTTTATTAACACACATACAATGCATATGTAATAAAAAAATTATGCTTATATATGCATGCAAATATTAAATGTATGTCATCATCATCATCATTGTCAACCATTATCAATCCACTGCTGGACGAAGGTCTCCCCAAGTTTCCTCCACAACGGTCTGTCTTGTGCCAGTCTCCTCCATGTCACTCCCGCATACTTTCGAATTTCATCCACCCATCTCCCATGTGGTCTTCTTGTGGGTCTTTTCCTGTCCCTTGGAATCCAATCTAAAATTTCGGCTGTCCATCGATGGTCTGTCCTTCTGGCAGTATGTCCAGCCCATTGCCATTTCAGGGATTTAACTCTGATCATGATGTCTTCCACTCTTGTCATTTTTCGGATCCACCAGTTCCTCTTCTTATCTCTCCTGGTTACACCAAGCATGCACCTCTCCATGCTTCTTTTGAGTTGTCTGCAGCCTTTGTATTTTGTATGTCTCTTTTAGTTAAGGTCCACGTCTCTGCACCATACGTAAGCACTGGAAGGATGCATTGATCAAACACTTTTCTTTTAAGACATAATGGCATATTGCTCTTGAAAATTATGCTGTTTCTTCCAAAAGCTCTCCAGGCAAGTTTTGTACGCCGATTAATTTCTTCATCAATGTGACCCTCACTAGATATCTGCTGTCCAAGATAAACGTACGTGTCTGTTATCTCCAGCTTTTCTCCATCAATCGATAAATCGTCATTTCTTGTAAAAGCATTGAACATCACTTTTGTCTTCTGAAAGTTCATTTTTAATCCCACTTCTTTACTCTTGTCAGCAAGTTCCTGGATCATACTCTGCAGCTCTGATGGGCTAGTTGCAAAAATGACTACGTCATCAGCAAAACGAAGGTGGGTTAGATAATCTCCATTAATCTTTATCCCCTTGTTTTCCCAGCTCAGTGACTGAAAAACACCCTCCAATGTGGCATTAAAGAGCTTCGGAGATATGGTGTCACCTTGTCTCACTCCCTTTCCAATTTTTATGTGTGTTGTATTTTCAAACAGCCTAATCAATGATCCTGCTACATAAGAAAGGTGACATTGAGGATCTCGGAAACTACAGACCTATCAGCCTCCTATCAGTAGTTTATAAAATCTTCACTAAAGTTCTTTCCCACCGCTTGAAGGTAACACTGGACATGGCTCAACCGAGAGAACAAGCTGGATTCAGGAGTGGCTACAGCACAATAGATCATATCCACGTGCTGAGAGAACTAATTGAAAGAGCGAGGGAATATGAACTTCCATTGTGCATGGCTTTTATCGATTATGAAAAAGCCTTTGATTCGGTGAAACCATCAGCAGTTACAATGGCTCTGGAAACCTGCGGTATTGGAGATGCATACATTAATATTAAATGTATGTACGCATATATATTTAAAAATTATGTACTTATAAACATTTAAACATTATATATACTAATACATACTGTATAAAATAATAGCAGTGAAAAGTTTTGTTCGTTACGAGAATTTAATTTATGTGGTAAACACGGAAACGTCATTGTAAATACATATTACAACTGATCTATATTTTAAAAAAATGTTTTGGTTCATTTGCGTGCAGGAAAGGTCCTTTCAGCAGATGCATTTGTAGCAGAAATAGTCAATATAAGCTGACTGAGTCTGAATACTTCAGGGAATACGTTGACCAGGTCTTTAACAATCAGATACTAGTATAATTCACCGACACTTTCTTTCAGCATATCCGGCTGTCAATAAATTACGCCAAGTTCACTTTTCAGACAAATGAAATCGAAATATGAAGGAAAAGCTTCTTTAGAATAAGAAAAAGCGATCTTTGGAAATTTCGTCATGCACTGAGGAAATTGTGTTTTGTCAGGCAGACGTAGAAACATTAACTTTGGTACTTCACTGAACATCACGGAAATATTCAAACTAACAATGTCAAGGACTTCTCGAAATAATCGACTGTGTGACGATTTTCAGTCTTCGCCAGAAATTGAATCAAGTCGCATTCTTCTCTGATACAGGGGAAGAAGATTGCTTTTAAGATTTGAAACAACTTGTCAGTGTAACGAAAAACCATACAAAAGAGGGTAAGAAAGAACTGAGATTGGCGCACAGAAGCCGATCAAAAAAGTGAATTCAGTATAATTCACATATACTGTATATTCACGATGCAGAAACTATTTTCACACATCAACAGCCAATACAATAGAACACAGAAACAACAAATAAATAATTTTATACGCAGACAAACAATTTCACCGAAACATAAGGTTACTAGCTGGAAGCGGTCTAAACGCAGAGTCAAACGGCAAGCGCATGCGCCGCTCAGGCTCCCATGCAGAGCTAAGAGGTTACAGCTGGAAGCTCAGTAGAAATCACATACACGGATACGTAGCATGCGGGTCCGAAAGGAACGTCACGCGCATGCGCCTCTTTGGCTTCCTCGCTGGGCTGGAAGGCTAGGCTAAAAGCGCAGTAGAGATTGCTTGCACGGAGAACGTAGTACGGCCATGTGTGTCCGAAAACTGAATTGCCTGGTTCACAACAGTCGGCATTAACGTAACCGGCCGCAAGTCGAATGTTCACTTCGTAAATCATGAAATTTGTTTCTACTATCAAATAACTGAAAAATAATGCATAAATTAATTTGAATTTTTAATTTTCTATTGTGTTTTTTCACGATTTCGTGCCTCATAATTTCAAAGGGAAGCGGCGGCGCTTCCATTGCGTCTATGGACGCTTCGCCACTGCAAAGAAATAAGTCTTAGTTTTTAATCTCACATGCAGGGGCGTTTCCGGCTAGGCGCACTAGGCGCGCGCATAGAGCCTCGCTTTTTCAGGGGCCCCGAAAACATATAATTGGATTTTCAGTTTTGGTTTTCACGGACCGAAGCAAATCAATCCGTAAAGCGACTACTTTGTATTGTCAATTGATATTTTACTTTCTCTTATTAATAATAACATTTTTTCTTGCTGTTGCTGATATTCCGAATTTTCGAGTTGTTATCGATGTACTTATTTTGGAAGGAACGGTTAAAATAATTTTGAGTCTCTTTTAGTGGTTGGTAAAGAAGGTATTCACGCTTCCCACACTTTTCATTGGTTAAGGCGAATTCTTAACTGGCCTGCTGCGCTATAAATTGCTTGCATAGTACTTCCAGCCAAGGGAACACATCTGTGTTGGAACCTTCCCACCTTCTTAACGAATTGCGATGAGGAGTACTTGTAAAAAACTCTCCTGATGATCGGGCGTGTTTGCTGTTAATAGTTTATTTCTTTCGTGGTAGGATAATCAATGAAGAAAGAAATATTCTTCACAGGATAACTCTTCTTAGGACAATCAAGTTCTTTCTCGGCCCTAATCCCTCTAAACCATCTTAAACCGAAAGAGTTATTAATATTTAGGCTGAAAAAATAAAGAAGTTTGAGAATATCACACTATCTAATTTAATAGTGTTAAAAGTAATTTATATTGTGTTACAACAACATTTTCTCATTACTTTCTGCTCCCTTGGTTTAATACTGATAATTATCAGGTATTCTCACCTTTTCTATTCCTTAAATCGACTTGAAACTAGCTTTTGAAAAAGCAATAAAAAGTTTCAATGATACTCTTACTCAAAAACCTACAGTTCCTACTTTTTCATTTTCAAACCGGATCTTTTGCATTTAATTTGCATGCTTCTGTTTCTGATAACTGCAGTGCAGGTATAAATGGGATACTGGTATTTAAAGTGCCAAACCTAACATCCATTGATTCCCTATTAGCCTCAAAATTATGTTTATGATAACTGCAGTGCATAAAGTATATGGAATATTAAAAGTGCCAAACTTAATATCCATTGATTTCCTGTTAGCCGCAAAAAATAATTTTTGAAATATCTTTGAAATCAAAAAGTTCGATATGCACGGACAGATTTTAAAAAGTGTAAAAACCTTTTTCTTGATTCCCCCCCCCTTTTTTTGTTAATCTGACGGATGGAAATTTCTGAAGGGATAAGAAGGAGAAGGGGGCCCCAGAACCTTTTAGCGCCTAGGGCCCCAAAAGATCTAAAGTCTCCTCTGCTCACATGTCTATGTTTTTCATAGTACGTAAAACGGTTAACACGTGAGGGAATTTTAAAAGATCTATGGAACCCTCTCTAGGTATTCTCCCTTAGGATTAACACACTTGTCCTAACCAACCATGTAGAAGGAGTTGGGTTACTTTTGTAACTACTGTAGGACACTACTCCTGTAGGAGCTGTTCATCTGTAGTGAGTTTCTGCCCTCCTAAATGCTCCTTAAGTGGATCGAAGAGGTTTAAATCACTTAGAGCCAAGTCAGGACTGAGATATGGGTTGCTGTCGTAACCACTGTAGGACGCACTTCTGTAGTTTTTCATGTGTACTGAATTTCTTCCCTCCTAAATGCTCCTTCAGTGAGTCGAACAGGTGGAAATCACTTTGAGCCAAGTTCAGGACTGGGATTTGGGTTACTGTTGTAACCACTGTATAACACAGACCTGTAGGTTTTTTTTATGTGTAAATGTGTAATGAATTTCTGGCCTCCTAAATGCTTCTTAAGTGGAACGTACAGGTGGAAATCACTTACAGCCAAGTCAGGACTGGGATTTGGATTGCTTCCGCAGCCACTGTAGAACACACACCTGTAGTTTTTTATGTGTAGTGAATGTCTTCCCTCCTAAATGCTCCTTAAGTGTGTCGAACAGGTGGAAATCACTTAGATAAGCCAGGACTGCGATTTGGGTTGCTGTTGTAACCACTATAGAACACACTTCTGTAGTTTTCTTATTTGTAGTGAATGTCTTTCCTCCTAAAAAAATGCTCCTTAAGTGACGTAAAGGAGTGGAAATCACTTGAAACTAAGTCAAGATTATAGGGGGAATGGTTTAGTATTTCGTTGCCCATTGATGCCAAAGCTTTCGTCACGTGAGCTGTGCGAGGCCTAGCGTTGTTATGCAATAGGATGACCTGCTCCGACTATTTTGCTGCACTTTTCTTGCGGATGGCAATTCGAAGCTTCTCTTTTACGAGAGTAACCTAATACTGTCCATGCATTGTTGCTTCCTGTACAAGAAAGCTCACCGGAAATACCCCGTTTGCATCCCAGAATACAGTAGTTATTTATTAGCTTCCCTGCAGACAGCACTGCCTTGAATATCTTCGGCCGTGGGGTACCCTTATGGCGCCATTTACAGCTGGCTCACTTGGTTTCTGGAATAAAATAATTAACCCAAGCCTCGTTACAGGTGAAAAGCATCTCCATCAGACTTAAGAAGAGAAAAAAGCTCAGTTCGGAAGGTGACAGGAAAGGATTTCTGATCAAATGTGAACGTCTTTGGTACCCAACGTGCACACACACACACACTTTTCTGAACAGCGGGTGCCCGGGGATGATTTTTCTCTACACTACCAACACTGATATTGATACCCTGAGCTCAGTCACGTACATGTACGCTCCTATTTTCTAAAATAATCTGTTGCACACGCTTGATGTTCACTTTCGTAATACAGTAGCCGACACATGTTCATGCGGTACACTTGCTGCTGCTTCTCGGCACTCGGAAAACTTGTTGCGGCAATCGTCAACACTTTCCTTTGGCAGTATTCTATGTCCATACTGTACTTGCAAAAGTTCCGCGGGTTTCACTTTCTCCTTCACGAGATATTTAATAATACAACCCTGGTTCCACGCTCACTGACACCTCTACAGAATCCATGCTTACCACAACCCAATTCGCAAAAGCCTCGTGGATGAAGCCTTCCGGGTATGGAGGGGAGGCTCATACGCACTTACTGAACAGATTCTGTCGCAATCGGTACAGCACATTGAGTGTTAAACTAAAACGTCCAGGTCAACATTAAAACATTCCAGTGTAAACGGAAAATGAGTGTCAAACATGTTTTGTGCAGGATAATTACTTTAAAAATTGACGGCTCACATTAAATTTTGTATTTGAAATTAAGCCATACATAATACATCAATGAGTCATTACATTATGACCACCTACTTAATAAACTCTAGGACCCCCTTTCACCCGCAAAATAACGGCCACTCGACGAGTCATCAATTCGATGAGGTGGTGAGGTATCTGATACCATAATGTCAACAGCAGGTCCTTCAGTTCCCGTACATTTCGGGGTGGTGGGGATTTAGCGCGAACCAGCTTTTCCAACTCGAACCACAAATGTTCAATTGGGTTCATGTCAGGTAAATTTGAAGTCCAGGGCATTAACAGAAAGTCACCACCATGTTCCTCGAACCACTCCTTGACGATTCTGGCAGTGTGGCATGGCGCATTATCCTGCTGGTAATGGCCATCACCAGCAGGGAACACAGTTGCCATGAATGAGTGAACTTGGTCCGCAACGATGTTCAGATACCTGACAGCTGTCAGGGATTGTGCTATTCGGATAATGGGGCCTTAAATGTCCCAAAAAAGCATCGCCCACAGCGTAACACCGCCGCCGCTGGCCTGTTTCCGCCCAACAGTGCATCCAGGTGCCATAGCCTCCTTTGGTAATCGGCGTATCTGCGCTCGGCTGTCTACGTGACGCCCCAGGAATCTTGATTCGTCAGACCAGGCCACTTTCTTCCACTCATCCAAGGCCCAATCTCGATCATCTTGGGCCAATTTCACGCGTTGTTGGCGATGACGTGCAATAAGCGTGGGAACCCGGCTGGGTCTTCGGCTACGCAGGCCCATGCGCAGAAGGCTGCGGTGAACTGTGTGTTGTGACACATTGCCCTGATCACCACTGTTTTAGCTGCGCGGGTGATTTGTCGCACTGTGGCCCTGCGGTTGCCGTGAACAATGAGCGACAGTCTCCGCTCCCCTTTGGCATTAATGAGCTGCGGACGATACACGGCTGGACGACGGTTCGTCGTTTGGCCATTTGTGCACCACTTTTGATACGTACCCACTACAGCGGCACGTGAACAACCAACAAGCCGCGCCGTTTCGAAGATCGTAGTTCCGAGCCGCCGTGCCATCACAATTTTTCCTTTGTCAAACTCCGATAAATCGTCAGCTTTTCCCATTCTGACTCCGAACGCTCTACTAAACGAAAGCCGATCCTCGGGTTGTATATATACTGCGCTGTGAACTTCACCTTCGCTACAGTTCGGTCTCCAGGCGCGTTCATTTCTCTATGCTGGGAGTGTTCATAGTGTAATGGTTCATCGGTATATATTGAAGTACAATTTGTTTTTACATGTGTTTAGTATACGCTCCTTTGGTAACACAGCATATATCCCAACAATTATCCAGTTCCAGTCATATTCTGTTCAGTATTGCCTCCTACACTTTCATCCGGGATTTCTACTCGGCAATACTGTTGGACACTGGAGGCACGCAGACCGTATTCTTAAGATACCCCCGTAAACCGAAATCCATAGCCAATGTACACTTCACAGGTTAGAGTCGTTTCAGTCAGTTCTCGGATTCTAGACGTCAGTTGATCTGGGTTGAAAGTTGTACCAGCGCAAGAATGAGCACGAAAGGGACAAATACGGTGGTGCAGGTGTCATGGTGTGGGGTGGTATCAAGATTAATGGGCGCAGAGAGCTACAGATGCTTGAAAATGGGACTATGACTGGCGTACAATATTGCAACGAAATTCTTCTACATTATAAATCAATGAAGGAAGAAATATTCCTCATAATACCCGAGAAATCGACAGAATATTCAAAGCAAACAATATAAATTCCGAATTTGCTTGTACCACTTACTGGTCATCCATGTAACATCTTTCAGAAAACATAAAAATTTCATCGCCCTGGAGCGGAAATCGAACACGTATCTCTCAATTTCCGTTCGAGTACTCCAGACATTACGAAAGGTACCAGTACCAGAGTTATTCCAATCCTCCCATCAGATGTTGCACATGCAATCAAGAACATGAAACGGGTAAAAGCTCCAGGAGATGATGGAATTGCCGTAGACATCATACAAGAAGCAAGTGGAGAAATCGAAACAGTACTTACCCAAATTTTCACTCGATGCCTTAATGAAGGGAAGATTCCTGAGGATTGGAACAACGCTACAATGATCCTGCTACATAAAAAAAGTGACATTGAGGATCTCAGGAACTACAGACCTATCAGCCTCCTATCAGTGGTTTATGAAATCTTCACTCAAGTTCTTCCACACCGCTTGAAGGTAACACTGGACATGGCTCAACCGAGAGGACAAGCTGGATTCAAGAGTGGCTACAGCACTATAGATCATATCCACGTACTGAGAGAACTAATTGAAAGAGCGAGGGAATATAAATTTCCATTATGCATGGCTTTTATCGATTATGAAACGGCCTTTCATTCGGTGAAACCATCAGCAGTTACAATGGCTTTGAAGTTCTGCAATATTGAAGATGCATACATTAATATTATTAATAACATCTATGAAAATGCAAGTGCAAGGATTCGGCTGTTTGAGAATACAGCACACATAAAAATTGGAAAGGGAGTGAGAGAAGGTGCCACTATATTTCCCAAACTCTTTAATGCCACATTGGAAAATGTCTTTCAATCACTGAACTGGGAAAACAAAGGGATAAAGATTAATGGAGATTATCTAACCCACCTTCGTTTTGCTGATGACGTAGTCATTTTTGCAACTACCCCATCAGAGCTGCAGAGTATGACCCAGGAACTCGCTGACAAAAGTAAAGAAGTGGGATTAAAAATGAACTTTCAGAAGACAAAAGTGATGTACAATGCTTTTACAAGAAATTATGATTTATCGATTGATGGAGAAAAGCTGGAGAAAACCAATACCTACATTTATCTTGGACAGCAGATATCAAGTGAGGGCCACATTGATGAAGAAATTAATCGGCGTATAAAATTTGCCTGGAGAGCGTTTGGAGGAAACAGTATAATTTTCAAGAGCAATATGTCATTATGTCTTAAAAGAAAAGTGTTTGATCAATACATCCTTCCTGTGCTTACGTATGGTGCAGAGACGTGGACCTTAACTAAAAGAGACATACAAAGACTACAGACAACTCAAAAAAGTATGGAGAGGTGCATGCTTGGTGTAACTAGGAGAGATAAGAAGAGGAACTCGTGGATCCGAAAAATGACAAGAGTGGAAGACATCATGATCAGAGTAAAATGCCTGAAATAGCAATGGACTGGACATATTGCCAGAAGGACAGACCATCGATGCACAGCTGAAATTTTAGATTGGATTCCAAGGAACAGGAAAAGACCCAGAAGAAGACCACATGGGAGATGGGTGGATGAAATTCGAAAGTATGCGGGAGTAACATGGAGGAGACTGGCACAAGACAGACCGTTGTGGAAGAAACTTGGGGAGACCTTCGTCCAGCAGTGGATTGATAATGGTTGACAATGACGATGATGCAAACCGTTACATCACCCAAGACAGTGAAGTTCCAAGCCACTGAGACTAAGCAAACTTAGTTTAGAAATCTGAACATCCTGAAATTTTCGCTAGTCGAAGCATCCTTGTTTCCGCATAGCATTTTGACCCATCACCCATCCAGAAACGGACGTTCACCCATTTTCCTGGACCGAAGATCCCTAGTACAATTTAATTTAAGAACAAAATTATTCGTTACTGAGTAGCAAAATATAAAACACGCCCCCCAAGAGTAATTGTGAGACTTGATTCCATTCTTATGAACTTTACTGGGACAACTGAACTTAGAATTTGTTATAGTTTCAACGTTTTTTACGCTTTTCAACCGTAGGTTGAAGAAGCGTATATGCTCCAGCTTTGTCCGTCCGTCCGCACGATAACTCACGTGAAAATGGTTCGATTTCGACGAAATTTTAGTATGTCGTAGCGGACCACCTGGGGACGAACCCTATTGAAAATGGGAGAAGCATGGTCAAAGGTCAGGACATAGGAGCGGGATCCATTCCATTGCTCTTATGCGCCATAACTTGCGTAAAAATTGTTCGATTTCGATGAAATTCTGGTAAGTGGTAGGGAACCACCTGGGGACGTTTCCTATTGAAAATGGGTGAAATTGGGTCAAATGTCAGGACATAGGAGCTGGATCCATTCCATTGCCTTTATGCGTCATAACTTGCGTAAAAATTGTTCGATTTCGATGAAATTCTAGTATGTGATAGGGCATCACCTGGGGACAAACCTTATTGAAAATGAGTGAAATAGGGTCAAAGATCAGGACATAAAAGCGGGATCCATTCCATTGCCTTTATGTGTCATAACATGCGTAAATATGGTTCGATTTCGAAGAAATTTTAGTATGTGGTAGGGAACCACCTGGGCACGAACCCTGTTGAAAATAGGCGAAATGGGGTCAAAGGTCAGGCAGGGCATAAGAGCGGGATATATTCCATTGCCCTTATGCGTCATAACTTGCGTAAAAATGGTTCGATTTCGATGAAATTTTAGTATGTGGTAGAGAGCCACTGGGGACGAACCCTTTTGAAAATGGGGGAAATGGGGTCAAAGGTCAGGACACTGGACTGGGATCCATTCATTTGCCTTTGTGCATCATAACTTACCTAAAATACTTGAATTGCGACAAAACTTTATCATGTTGTTCCGGAGGTATAGTGAACCGGTTCTGTTGAATATCAACGAAATGGGGTCAAAGTTCATTGCATAAAAGCCAGATTTATTCATCAGCCATTATTCTCATAACTTGCGTAAAACTGCTTCTATTGCAACAAAACTTTATCATGTTGTTCCGGAGATATAGTGAACCGGTTCTGTTGAATATCATTGAAATGGGGTCAAAGGTCAGGATACAGGAGCGAGATTTATTCCACAGCCATTATCCACATAACTTGAGTAATAATTTCTGGTGTGTTGGAAAGCGTATCATAATCCATGCATTGCATGATTTTACTAACTTGTTTTTTTGTTTATTTTTTGTTTGTTTGTTTGTTTGGGGGTTTGACAACCACCGTGAGCAACTCGATGGACTATAAGGAATCTCCCGTCCCTAATTTAAGGTCACTATTTCCAGGGAAGGGAGAGAGCCATTGCCGTAAGACAAACACAACATCTATGCCTCACGGGATTCGAGCTTGGACTCATCTCGGAAGAATGGTCAGAAGCCAGCGCTTAGACCATTGCGTTACCGAGTTGGCCTTCGCTTTTAATGACGGAAATCCAAATGTGCGAAAAATTAATTTCATTTTCAAGACTTATATATCATCAATAAAATAATTACGAAAAAATCTTTTGAAAGCTGAAGTTGTCCAGAATTGCAAGAATTTCAGTGAAAATTTATAAAGTGAGAGGAATTAGACAATGCGAAAACTAATTGTTATTGAATTACTTTCCAATGGGAAAAAATGTTTTTACTGTAAGTAAAACAGGCTTTTTCAGAACTGCAGTTCAAGAATTCGTGTACGAGTAACGGTAACCAGAAGCAGATCTCGTTCAAAAGAAAAAAAAAGCATATACATATAAAATGCAGCAATCCAAGAATTTTATCGTAGTTGAACTTCGATGCATTAACTACAAAATGAATTTCGATTTTCTTTCCCGGACTATTATTGATAGCATATTTGATTGTATTGATTATATAACTGCAATTGGCAAAAGTGGACCGAGGTGGATATCATCAACCCAAAGGGACGGGGCTTAAATTTGAAAGTCGAGAAAGGGAAGGTGGTGGTTATACTCGTACAAGAAATAGCGTTGGGCTCAACAGAACATTCGTTTTGTAAGTTTCTTTCCTTTTTTTTTTCCTTTTTTTTTCTTTTTTTTTTTTTTTGTTTTCTTCTTCTTTATTGTTTGTGGTGGTTTATTTTCCCGAATCCGTCAGAGTGGTAAACACACTTGGCTTTTTTAGAATAACTTAGTTTTCTTCTATTAGAATATTGACGTACAAGTTTAGTATACTTTTTTTCTTGAGCTGACCTAAGGTCTATACCGGTACAAAATATGGCGGCCCGGCGGCCCAGTCCGCGCCTGATCTTTCCAGATTTTTGTAAGCCCTGTCGGGGCAAATTTGGCCATTCCGATCCTCATTTTGATCTCGCGTTTGCAACTGCCGTTGTTGGTCTTGCGAGCCCCTATATATATATGACCTGATTTTCGGGCAATATCGGGTATCTCTTCAAAGTTTTGAGGAAGCGCTCCAGCCCTGTCAATTACTATAAGGTAGCACTTGGTCCAATTTAGTTTGAGACCACTTCGGCGCTGTAGTCTTGGATGCGTTTGAGAAATTGCACCATTTCCTCCTTTGAACCAGCTATTATAGTGTGTCATCCGCATAGCGTAGATTTTATATTTTTCTACCGCCTAATGCCACCCCAACATACCAGTTTTCCTTCGCTTTCCTGATTATCCATTCTCTCTATATATTAAAAAGTATGGGTAAAAGAATGCATCAGTGGTGAACTCCCTCTCCCACGCTGAATGTTTCTGACGTTTCGCCATTAATTGTGACGGAGGCTTTATTAGCGTTATAGACTGATTTAATAAGAAAGATATGATGTCCCGGCACGGCCATCTCTCTAAGAAATCGCTATAGCCGACCCCATTTGACGGTATCAAATGCCTTTGAATAATCTAGGAAACAGCAAATGGCTGGTACATTGTATTCATGGAATTTTTTAACCATCTGTCTTAAATTCATGAGTTAATCCCTTGTTCTCCGGCCTGGAACGAAACCTGATTGTTCTTGGGAGATCTGAGGTAGAAGATAGGATTTTAAGCATTCTTGTATTACATACAGCATAATCTTGCTTGCATGGCTGATTAATGCTATGGTTCTGTAATTGCCACATATTTCTTTAGAGCCTTTTTTTATGAATTAGGATGTATAATGACTCTGTCCAGTCGGGCGGCCACTTCCCATCTTTCCAAATCTTGTAGCATATTTGGTGAATTATGTTTTTATTTCGAAACTTAAAAACCGCTTAAAAGTCACAACTGAAATCTTACAATGGAACTGTAAAAATAATTGAATCGAAAATATTATCTTTAATTACTTTTTTTTTTTACTTACAATATCTGATCCCGATCAAGAACTTTTTTCTAGAAGAATGGTGTTTCCTGCTTAGCAACCGCAATACTAATCTCACTTTTCATAAATTCCTTTCTTTTTGGGTGATTTTATTAATGTTACAAATGAGTCGGTTCCTTTCAAAAGATATACAGGAGGTTAGAGGTCTGCACGGACCTAATTTGATGAGCCCGGTCCTGCCCAAGCCCGTGCGTTTAAGACCCAGCCCAGCCCGGCCCGAGCCCGTCAATCGCAGCATTTATTTAGGCCCGGCCCGTGTTGTGCCATTTGGTATTATTTTGTCTTCCTATTGTATTTTATTAAAATCTGAAAATTAAGTAATGAAATGAGATATTATTGAAATTATTTAGTCGAATGTAAGCCTAAAAATATTAGCTAAACTTTGACAATTATCGAAAAATATAACCTTTTAAACGAGAGAAAAAGGAAGACTAAGCGCGTTCAGAATATCCCTTTCTCTGAACTAGTAAGAGGTAACACTGCAAAAGTCAATCCCTCTACAAATTAGGGATAGAAGAAAAATTCATGTCGTCCCACTCTCTCATACAAACACACACACACACACCCTCATCCCACTACAGACACCCTATGTCCCCCACTCTACAGAACACATACACTCGCTCGGGGTCGAATCTTTGTGTTGTCAACAATCCCCAAAATGGTTTTGCCATCTTAATACACTGGTGTGCAAAAATTAAGAACGAAGAGGAGAAATTAGCATAATAGCGGAACGAGCAGGCAGAACGGACCGAAAGACCACTCAGGAGATAGACTATGGGTCCGGTAAGGTAGGGCATGCACATATATGCAGCATGACTAGGGGGGTGGGGAGTGTCGGAAGGGTATAAAGCACACGGGTGGTGTACGCTCAGCAATTCGGTGAAAGCTATTGCACGGTGTACATCGGTTTGAACGACGTCGAGTTGCTGCCACCGTGTGATATGGCGAACAGGCAATCCAGTAGACGACGTCTGGATGACTTTACCCGAGGTCGCGTCATTGGGAAGTTGGAAGAAGGTCGAAGTGTGACTAGTGTGGCCGACGAGTTCGGGATCGCTCACAGCATCGTTTCACGAGCTTGGAGAGCATTTCAAACGACAGGAACACCTGTCCGAGAGTTTAGCAGTGGTCGTCCACGAGCAACTACGGCGGCGGACGACCGGCATATTGTCCTACAGGCTAGAAGAGACAGACGGCAGACAGCGGAAGAAATCGCAAGGCACATGCAACAGACAACTGGACGTCCGTTATCATGTTTTACCGTGGCCAGGAGGCTGCAGAAAGGTGGTCTATTTGCACGACGACCAGTACGGTGTGTACCATTAACGCCTGCTCATCGGAGACGGCCGTTTATGTGGTGCCAGGAACACAAGAACTGGACACATCAGCAATGGGGTCGAGTTCTCTTTACGGATGAGAGCCGATTTAGTCTGACGAGATATTCTGGACGTATGCACATCTGGAGAGAGCGGGGAACACGCAATCACACCTCCAACATCATCGAAAGGGAACGGTTTGGAGGTGGCGGAGCTCTCGTTTGGGGCGGTATCATGCTTGGTAGCAGTACTGACCTCTATATCTTCCAAGAAGGTTCAGTCACTGGTGTCCGCTATTGTACCGAGGTTCTCCTGCCTCACATGCGTCTGTTTAGAGGTGTTGTGGGTCCTGAGTTCCTCTTCATGGACGATAACGCTACACCTCATCGTACAGTGGCTGTCGCAAAGCTGTTGGAGATTGAAGATATTCAACGCATGAATTGGCCCGCAAGGTCCTCGTACCTAAATCCAATCGAACACGTGTGGGACCTTCTCGGGAGACGCTTGGCAGCACGTCACCAGCCGCCAGCAACGATCCGCAGCTGTGATTGGCGCTACAAGAGAAATGAGCCGCGATGCCTCAACAGCTCTTTGACAACCTCGTCCTCAGCATGGACAGACGTTGTAAATCCTGCAACGCAGTCAGGGGTGATCATATCCCCTAATAAACACTGGATTTTTCTTGGCAGCCGCCTGTCACATGGATGTTTCTGTCTTCTGTCCAGTTGTGCTCGAAACTACCTTTTCAATAAAGTGCCTTTGTATCCTTTGGATTCCTTTTTTGGACGGTTTTGCTCACTTTTCCCATATTCTTACATCTTGGGGATCTTATGGTATGGTTTGAGTTGATGTGGAGCACTTCTGAACGACGTTACATTCGAAAAACCGTCTCGTCCTTAATTTTTGCACGCCAATGTACCTACAGATTGGTAAAAACACTCTGAGTGCCTCGCGCTATGTCATGGCAGGAAGTAAATCAAGTGAAACAGTTAAACACACCAGGAAATCGAGGAACACTACTTTTTTATTTCTTTACCATTGCGATAAAAAGAATGGGTCGACTTAGCCCGTCTGGCCCGGTCGTAAGTGTCTGGGGAAAAGTCCAGCCCTGCCCGTGCAGACCTCTATAGGAGGTTACCACTGATGAGGAGTTTGAGAAATGTTTTAGCCAGGGGAAGAGACGCAGCTACCGGAGGGTGCACCCAGGGCGATGGTCCTCCAACAATGGCCGGGAAGGGATCAGTTGCACTCACCCCAATCTCTTCTCCTTACTTGATGGGTCAATTGCACTCAGGAGGCTCGCTGTTGGACAATGCTTGGCCAACCCCGAAAACATTGGCGTCATTGTATCATTGTTCACAACGCAATTTGAGCTGCAAGATGGAGTTCATGTTCAGCGAAAAAGGGAAGAATAACTATTGATAAGTTCAGGATATAAATTATTTACAGAACTGTCAGTGGTCTGCATATCTCATCAAACAGAAGTGAAGAAATGTTGCAAATAAATGAGCGCCATCCTGCTGAAAGTAGCCCTATGTCAATTCCATGCCATCAAGTTGTTCCACAAATTCATTGAATATGCAGCAATAAACGTTAGTGTTGACAGTCTCAGAGAAAAAATGGGGCCAATAATTTTCGTAGACGAAACTGCACACCATACACTAACCTTTTGTGAATGCATCGGTGTTTCACACATAACGTGTGGGTTTTCGGCAGCCCAGTATCTGCTGTTTTGCGAATTGACGTAGCCTGACAGATGAAACCAGGCTTCATCCGTAAACCATGTGACGGAGAGAATATCAGATCGCAAATTAAGAAAATTTTGAAACCATTTGCAGTAACTCACTCTCTTTCCCTTGTCCGGTTCCTGCAGCTGATGGAATAAGTGCACTTTAAATGGTCGAATATTTGCTTTTTTTGCTGCCCTTTGACAAGTTCCATATGAATATCCTGTCTGTTGGCGTAATCTGCGCAACGATTTCGTCAGAGATTGAAGTAAACGTTGCCCAACATCGTCCACACGCGTTTGGGGCATCGGAGGGTGATGTCTACCGCTACCGCTGAGAAGAGATCCGGTTTGCTCCAGTTTTTTTTTTTGTTGTTGTTGTTTTTTTGCCATTGACAGAATTGTTAACTTGCTTGGCACTTTTCGAACTCCAAACTCTCTTCGAAATGCTCGTTGCATTTTGATGACAGAATTGGTTACCCAATACGATTTCACTAAAAAACACGCTCTGGAACAGAGTACTGCATGTTTCCGAATGCACGCAAGTGAATGACAACGCAACAAACAAATCACGAGCTCATTTACAGTTACTGTTAACAATCTTCTTCACGGTGGCGATTTTCATTCACCAGGAGTTGCTGCTTCTATTGAAAAAAAGAAGAAGTTCCTTGCGCGATCCCTTGCAAAAATGTAAGGTTTTTTCAGGGTACTGGTTTAAATGGATCCCCCCGTATTTATGAGGAATTATTTCTTCGGGCAAATTTGTTTCCCAATTGTTAAAGACTTTAGTTAGTCGCACGCAATGTACCGGTAGCTAACGAGAGTACAGAGTTACCTACTCCGTGACCCGCGTCTATGCGAAAGAAATTGCTGGAAACAGCAGACACAGCTGTTAACAGTGGAACATGTAAATTGCCACAAGGTTAAGTTAAGTAAAATGAAAAGTAATCCTATGGAAATTAGAACATTTCGTGAAAAGGATTTGTTGTAAAGAAATTGCAAGGGAAAAGTGAGCGTGATAGTGATGTAGCATGCAAAATATTATTTAAAACTGCGGTTTAAAATCCTTTTGATTTTAATGCTATCGTTGAATCCAAAACTAACCACATATGAGCTATCGAGTAAGTAACGAGTGCCTTTAGATTCTTTTGACGTATGACAATAAGCCTGGTGAAGAAGGAAGTTACTAGAAATTGCGATTAATATACTTTTTTAATTGATTGGGGGGGGGGGGAAGGAAAGTCAGAAAGACACAAGTGAGTACAAGAAACAAGAAATCAATCCCCTGACAGTAACAAAATTAAATGTGCTTGTGTTAAGTCAGAGATGTTCTTGCGGCATTAACAAAGCAGATTTCATAGCAGAAGCAATGTCTTTCTGTAGACTGATACCAGAAAATTTAAAACTGGATTTTTGCTGTTTTTATTGTGTTTTTTTTAATGCAGTCTGGATTAAAAACGGCTTTTGACTATTCCAGTTTTACTTGCTTCTTATGAAAGGATATTCAGTTAGTTGAATATAATTAAAAGCATTGCAATATGGCTTAATTATATTCAACTAACTGAATGTCAGTGGTCTAAGCGCTTGCTTGTGTCCATTCATCCGTGAAGGGTCCGGGTTCGAATCCTGGTGAGGCATGGGTGTTGTGTTTGTCTTACGGCACTATCTCTCTCCCTTCCCTGGAACTAGGGGCCCTAAATTAGGGACGGGCGACTGCTTATTGCCCACTAAGTTGATCACGGTGGTCGTTGAACCCCCAATAAGCCGCCCCGGTGGCGCAGTGGTCTAAGGCGTTAGCCTCTGATCATTCTTCCGTAAGGGGCCCGGGTTCGAATCCCGGTCAGGCATGGATGTTGTGTTTGTCTTACGGCACTGGCTCTCTCCCTTCCCTGGAACCAGTGACCCTAAATTAGGGACGGGCGACTGCTTATAGCCCATTGAGTTGCTCACGGTGGTCGTTAAACCTCCAATCAAAAAAAAAAAAAAAAAAAAAAAGAACCCACAATAAAAAAAAATAATATTAATAATAATATAGAAACAGGATTTTTAGCCACCCCGGTGGCGCAGTGATCTGAGCGATGGCTTCTGATCATTCGCCCAGAGAGGGGTCTGGGTTCGAATCCCGAGTAAGGTATGGATGTTGTGTTCGGCATTGGCCTTTTGTCATTTGATAAACTGTCATACTGTATCGCATGTTCGTTATGTAATTTGCTGATTTGCACGACTTGAATATTTGTCGTACCTTGTGTCACAAATCCTGTATCTGCATGAACTCAAGAGCAAACTGTATGTGAGGACCAGGACAAATAAACCTCCAACAAATAATAACATGAAAACATCAAAGTCACACAAACTCCTTTCTTCATTAGTTTCCTTACCATAGAAAATGGAACAGCCGGACAGCTGAGCTTTGACGACTTAAATGCCTTATTATGTAATGGAAAAGTTGGAATGGGATGTGATGTTTTTAAGATTATTAACACAAAGCTAGAACTTGGGAAGTAAGCAGTTTTCTAACAATCGCTGTTGAATTTGCAGTTTTTCCGTTTCCACTGTTGCTTCCAAATTCTTACTGAGATAAGAATCTTATCCTTGCAAAGAAAAAAAGATGGGAAAACGAAAAAAAAAAAAAAAAAAAAAAAAAGAAACACATGGAAAAAAAAGAAAGAAGAATCAAGTCCTGTTCCTATTACAGTTTAGAAGTACCGAAAATTATTTTTTTGTCTTAATGTCTTTTAATATGCTGTTTGCAAATACTTCGTTAGTAAAATGATGACAAAAACAATACATATTCGTAAATTGATGGCTCATTTGTGAATAGTCATAATACAATACTTTCCTGTAACCGTGGCAAGGCCTTAGCTAGGTCTCAGAACCGGGGGGCTGAAGATTCCCCTTTGGAGATGAAAACTCATCTGGGAGGCTGAAGACTCATCTTAGAGGGATGAAAACTCATCTGGGAGGCTAAAGACATATCTGAGGGCTGAAGATCACTTGGGGCTCTGTGTTCAACATCCAGCTATATTCATCCATGAATACCGATGTAAGTTTTGCTTTGTATTTTCGTTCCTTTTCTTAATATACTTCACTAGCGAACAATTTCTCCATGCCGTAAAGTAAAACAAGAAAAAAAAATGAAAGGTATGGGGGGGGGAGTGGAAGAGGAAACTGAACATCTCGAAAAATATAAAAAATAAATCGCATTGTCAGAAAGTGTTTGGCGGTGGCTGAGTTGTAGGGTCATTATCGCTGGGGGAAAGAAAACTCCCAACTAGCGTAAAAAAAAAAAAACTATTTACCTTCTCGTTCACTATTCTGGCTTCTTTCCGTACATCCACTCAATGGAATCGAGAGCAGTTACTGATGCCGAATTTTGGGTTCTTACCACGTAGCAGTTACGGATACCGAATTTCGGGTTCTTACCGTCTTTTACCGCATATTCTCCTTCGTTAGTGCTCAGAGGTAGTCTCTTCTTACCGTGGTCAACAATCAAACCTCCCTTCCTAAGCAAACCAAAATCCTAAGATTCCTGCCAATGAACACTTCTTCTCCCACACATGCATCGCAAAACAAACTCCTACTGACAACAAAAACAATGAAAAGGAAGAAGTTGAAAGCTCTCTCTCTCTCTCCATCTCTCACTCTTACACGCACACATAAATATTTCCCTTTAGCACTTTTTTTACATCATCTAGAAAAACTCATTCAGCTAAAACCTTGCCACGCCAACGCTTCTTTGTAGGTAATTAACCACCTGGAAGGTTTGTTTTGTTTTGCGTCTCATAGTCACTTACCAAGTTACCAAGTGACGAACGGTGTTTCATCCGTACGCGCAACTACGATTTCACCTCCGCCTTTATTTATTTTTTTTTTTTTTTTGTAATGCTTGTTTTGTAGCGCTTTTTGTTATATTTTACGTTTCTCCAGCACACAAAAAAAGTATATTTCCTACCTTCTCTGACCCTTAAGGGCAAAAATACCGGTGCCCACGTGGCAGAGAATCATTGGCCCAGCTGTTCTTACTGATTCACATCGAACAGTAATTTCTTTTGAATTATCCATCGTTCTTGCTGTAACATTTATATCTTGCTTTTCTTAAAAACTACCAATACACGAAAAAATAAGGTAAAGTATTTCTGCTTATAATGAAATACAAAAATCATTTTTACGTAACAGAGAAAATAAAAGTTCAGAGAATTTACAACAACGTTCATTTTCCATGGAGGCTTGCTTGCTTTGCAGGGAGGGAGGAGGGGGGCTGAGCCACCTTTGGCCTCCTGGTGGCTACAGCCCCAAACGGTGATATAAAAAATACAAACACTTCCTTTTGGAGAGGGGAACTTTCGAACTGAAAAAGGCGTAATTTTAACCTCCCTTTTCCCGCATTTGTTCCGTCTCTGGTCATGGAATAAGAAAATATGACTCTCTTTAAAATGTCATTTTATAGTCCTAGGAAATAAAATTCTTACTACAGTGGAACCTCTGTTATAAGTTTCTCAGTTATACGTTTTTCACTTTTATACGTAGTTCTGCGTTAGTCCAAGATATTTTTACTGTAATAGTTTCCCTAGCTTTTTAAACTCGGTTATACGTAATTCATTTATGCGATTTTTGCGATAATACGTTAACATCAGAATTTCAAATTATTAAAAATAATTGGTGGCACTTGCGTACATATCAAATTTGGCGGCGCTTGCGTGCATATCAAATTTGGTGGCACTTGCGTACATATCAAATTTAGTGGCACTATAACGAAGTAAATTTCTCCGTCATTTTTATCCGCGCCAGGATTCGAACCCGGGTCCACTCATTCCGGAATAAGTTGCTCTACCAATTGAGCTACGCGGACATTTTATGTCTTGACCTTGGACCCCATTTCACCCATTTTCAACAGGGTTCGTCCCCAGGTGGTCCCCTACCACATACTAAAATTTCATAGAAATCGAACCATTTTTAAGCGAGTTATCGTGCGGACGGGCAGATAGACGGACAGACAGACAGACGGACAAAGCTGGAGCATATACGTTTCTTCAACCCGCGGTTGGAAAGCGTGAAAAAGCAGTAAAAAATTATTGAATTTATAACGAAGTAAATTTCTCCGTCATTTTTATCCGCGCCAGGATTCGAACCCGGATCCCCTCATTCCGGAATAAGTTGCTCTACCAATTGAGCTACGTGGACGTTTTATTCTGATTCCTATCTGCCTTTATGTCGTGTGCGTCCTTCTGGCAGGTACGTCACATCTCCTGGTACGTTACATCATCTCCCCCTTATTTTATTTTATTTTTTTTTCGAAGTGCTGCTCTTATTTTTCCTATCTCGCGGTGTGGAAATAACATCACACCATTGCGAGAGGTCGGGTCATCCGGATAGTTCGGGCGCCATTATAACGAAGTAAATTTCTCCGTCATTTTTATCCGCGCCAGGATTCGAACCCGGGTCCCCTCATTCCGGAATAAGTTGCTCTACCAATTGAACTACGCGGACATTTTATTCTGATTCCTATTTGCCTTTATGTCGTGTGCGTCCTTCTGGCAGGTACGTCACATCTCCTGGTACGTTACAGCACTTGTGTGCATATCAAATTTGGTGGCACTTGCCTATATATTAAGGTATTCCCAAATCTAACAGGTGCATCATAAGAAAAGAGGTGGCATTAGCATACAACATTAGATTTCCCTTGTAACAGAATCTTCACTGAAATTCACTTTTTCAAAATTTGCTCTAATTTAGCAATATAAGCTAAAGACTTCAAACACTTCTTTACATCTTCCAAAGCTGCAGGAATTTCACGATTATTTTGTGAATGAATGAAAGGCTACAAAATTCTGTCTTTACAACTAGCGGGAACCGTCATAATCTACAGCACAGAACCGATAATGCGTTGGAGGGCTGGAAGAATAAGTTTAACTCTTTAATGAGTTGACGGCATCCTAAAATCAAGATCCTCATTCAAAGCTTAAAAGAAGAATCTAAGTACAGTGACTTTCTTATAAATCGAAAAGACCTTAATCCTGAATGAAAGAAACGATCTAAAAGTGTCATCAAACTGGATCAGCTTATACATAATTCATTTATAATATTTTTGCGATTATACGTTAAAGTCTGAATTTCAGATTATCAAAAAGAATTGGTGGCACCTGCGTACATATCAAGGCGTTCCCAAATCTAACAGGTGCAGCATAGGAAAAGAGGTTGCACTTGCGTACATAGCAAATTTGGTGGCACTTGCGTGCATATCAAGGCGTTCCTAAATCTAATAGGTGCAGCATAGGAAAAGAGGTGGCACTTGCGTACATGTCAAATTTAGTAGCACTTGCGTGCATATCAAGGCGTTCCTAAATCTAACAGGTGCAGTATAGGAAAAGAGGTTGCACTTGCGTAAATAGCAAATTTGGTGGCACTTGCGTACATATCCTCTCGCTCAGAATTTTCTGTTGAATATCTATTTTTTCCTAAAAGCACACTGCAATGGCTCTTTGGAATTGGGTAATCTACAGTTCGTAACATCGAAACAGTCACTTACTAATTTTATAAAAATAGAGTAATTTTTTCCAAAATAAATAAATAAAATAAAAATAATACTAATCTACAGCTTATATAAAATCTGTGCCGGTAAGTTAAGGTGGTTCCACCTAAAATCTCTGTCTTATGTTTCCAATGACAAAATTTCTTTACATATTTTCTCCGCAATGAATGTATTCCCAAGGATGAAAATTTCCATGTCGATAAAACTAACTTTAAGTTGTAGCATGAGATGCTTAATACTTGCTAAAACATAACCATAACTAAGCAATCCGACATTTGTTTGTCTACTGACGCCATCAATGCACAGGTCGCGCCATCTATTAACAGGTCTGAACGTTACTCAAAGAAAAATGATTGATTTTTAACATAATTATGGTTATGTTTTAGCAGGTATTAAGTATCCCAAGTTATAACTTAAAGTTAGTTTTATCGATGTGCAAATTTTCATCCTTGGAAATACATTAATTGCAAAGAAAATATATAAAAACGTTTTACTATTAGAAACATAATGCAGAGATTTTAGGTGGAACCACCTTAAAGGCCTGGCGTGTCAATACATATGCAACAGAGAGGATCCAATTGGCATGTCACAAATATTACAATAGAGGAGGCAAACATGAATCACCACCAGGAAAGGTAAGTTACTTAGCATACATTTAGTAAGTGGTGTTTTGATTTATGTTTAAAAAGATTAATTTCATTAGATGTAAGGTTACCAGGAAGTGAGTTCCAAAAGGAGGGACCTGAATAATTGAGGAAGTTTCTGGAACTTTCAAGCATCGGGAACATAGGAAGTAGTAAGTCATTATGTCTGGTGTCATAATTATGATTTTGCAGATGGATTAAATCGTGATATAAATTCTTTTTTATTCTTTTGAACATCAACTTACCAATATTATAGTAATAAAGTTGTTTAATTGATAGAATATTAAAATTCCCGAGGGCAAAAGAAGTTCGACAATTAGGACCAGAATATCGATTGTGTAATAATTTAAGCTCAAGAAGTCTAATGAATTTGTTTTGTAATCTTTGTAGCTTATTCACATTAAAGTTGGTTGTGTTTCCCGAGATTAAAATACAATAATTAAAATTTGTTTGAATTAAAGAATAATAGAGCAGCATCATTATTTTATGAGAAAGGTTTGTCATTATAACCCCTATAGTCCTAGATATCTTATTACAGAGATAATCAATGTGTGTATTTGACTTAAGATCATGTTGAAAAATGATTCCCAAATAAGTCTGACTCTTAACAATGTCAATCGGTGTCCCATTAAGAGACATTGTATTATGTGGATACGCGAAATTTGTATTATTAGAGAAAAATATGATTTTAGTTTTATTATAATTGATAATAAGCCTATTGACAGTTAACCATTTGGTTAGTAATAAAAATAATCCTTTAATCGTTGAGTCAGAATTTGTGAACTATTTTCATATATCAGTGCTGTGGCATCATCGGCATATAAGATAATATCAGAGTCTATCAGAGTCAGAAGCGCAGGTACAAAAATCATTAATGTAAATATTAAATTAAAAGGGGGTTAATATTGAGCCCTGAGTATTAAATAATAAGGGGGTTAATATTGAACCCTGAGGGACTCCAGAAGTAAGTAATTTCAAATTAGATTTCAAATGTTCCACCTAAGTATATTGTTTACGACCTGAGAAATCATTCTTAAATTATTTCTCAGGTCGTAAACACTATACATCTTATACTAGAGGTCTGCACGGAACGGACTGTCCTGCCAAGCCCGATACCAGTCCGCGGGCCGTGATCGAGCTTCGTGTTCCCCGATTTCTAGTGTGTTTAAGTGTTCCTATTAAAGAGCAGTCGTATTCCCCGTTTTCCTGGTGTATTTAACTGTTCCTATTAACTGTTTATCCAACTGTTCCTAGAGGCACTCACAGTGTTTTTACCAATCCGTAGGTATTAAGATGGTAAAACCATTTTTGGGCTTGTTGACAACAAAAACGATTCGGCCCCAAGCGAGTGAGTGTGTTGTGTAGAGTTGGGGAAGGAGGATGTCTGCTGTGGGGTGAGGGTGTGTGTGTGTGTGTGTGTGTGTTTGTGTTTGTTTGAGAGAGTGGGACGACATGAATGTTTTTTCTATCCCTAATTTGTATAGGAACTGACTTTTGTAGTGTTACCTCTTACTAGTTCAGAGAAAGGGAAATTATGAACGCACTTAGTCTTGCTTTTTCTCTCTTTTTAAAGGTTATATTTTTCGATAATTATCAAAGTTTAGTTAATATTTTTAGGCTTACATTCAACTAAATATTTTCAGTAATATCTCATTTCATTATTTAAATTTCACATTTTAATAAAATACAATCGAAAGACAAAATAATACCAAATGGCACATCACGGACCAGGCCGAGTGTCTGATATTTGAAACGGGCTGAGCCCGGCTGTTTCTTAAAGTCACGGGCTTGGACCGGGCCGGGCTACCAAATTAGGCCCGTGCCGACCTCTATCTTGTACTCCTTTAAAACATAAATTTTGCAATATAATTTGAAAGTTTGTTTATAAATTTTTCACATTTATACGTTTTTTAAGATCATCCACTAGAAAAACGTATAACCGAGTTTCACTGTACTTATAGAAGTGAGCACCTGTATATCCTATTACGCATACGGTCTTCCTTGAGCTCAACCTTTCACCATGATTTACGAGTTCAGTTACTGTAATGAAACGAGGTTTGATACTTACCAATAAAAAGCAACCTTTTCAGACAACCCGTTTTGCACGTTCCGATCCAATGCATTGTAACAAATATTAGTCTTGGCGTTTTCCATCCATTTAATTTCAATGGGTCCTTTAGAAGCATCAAAATTGTACGAGAAAAATTCTCCGTTTGGTTTCACTTTCCAAATAAACTTTTCGGCTATACGACCCCAGAATCCTTCTGGATCTTCCAACGATGTCCGATACATTTTCTGATATTCCTCCATGCTTTCCACCAGTGAATTTTGGAAATCGGAAACAAGAGAGGCAAAAGGGGAAGCTTCTTTTGCGGCTTCCGGCACGGCGTGAATTTCTTGATCCCACGCGTCAGGCATGATAGCGAAATAATTGAAGCAAGATGCTAATATCCCAAAGGCCCACAGCGAAAGAGAGATTCTCGGTAATTGTTAAAGGAAAGTTATTAGCTAAATGATGATGCTACATCCTGAAAATGTCCTGCTATCTTTCTTATAGTTTGCTTAAACATGATCCGATAGTGACGTCATGTAACACATTTGGGACTCCGATAAGAGACTTGTGTTGTTCTGATCAAAAAAATGTATCGAGGGTTATTTTTATCGTGCTTCTAAATTTCTTAGTTCTCTCGCCACTTTTGAGTTTTGATGTAGTATGTTAAATAACGTGTGAGAATAAGAAATCCCCCACTTCCTTTCCCCCTACTGAAGAGGAAAGTGTGGTTCGATTAAGTGCAATCGCATGATAGTAACGTAAACATTCCTCGTTCCCGTGCACCTCTACTATGTCAGAAGTTCAATAATGGCTGTCGCACCTATCCCATATTTATTTCCTTTATTCCGTTTCGGTCGCCCTGACGTCATCAGTCACCATTTCATCATAAACGTGTAACACACGCCATCTGCTCGTGCTCTGCTGTCGAGCAAGCGGTAAGAATCACCCGATCGCGAGAAAAGCGAGATAAAGTAACACGGATTTCGACAGACGCCTGCTCGAATGTTAAAGTGGCGTGCTTTCCAAATTTAGAATCTCTTAACTGTAAAGCAGCTATTTTTAGGATTATCCTTTAGTTTCAAAGAAGAAAGAAAATTGCGACGTAAATAAACAAGTTAATCTAACAATAGAAACTTTTAGTACTCTTAACAGAAGCCACGTAACCGAAGTCTAAGGTATAATAAGCGTACTTCCTGTGTCAACCGTGGAGTAACTATAAATTTTCACACCTTAAGCAAAATTACAACCCCTCCTCTCCTCCCTTCCCGGCTTCCGCTCTGTTTGCAAAACGAACAAAAAGAAATAAAAATACATATATTTTACTCGTAAAATCCTTTATTTCATTAAAAGAAATTTTTATAATTTTAGCACGTCTTTTGCAGAAAACAAGTTAGTAAAATCATGCAATGCATTGATTATGATACGCTTTCCATCATCCCAGAAATTATTACTCAAGTTATTACTCAACTTATAAGGATAATCGCTGCGCAATAAATCTCGCTCCTATGCACTGAACTTTGACCCCATTTCTATGATATTAAACAGAATTGGTTCAGTATACCTCCGGAACAACATACTAAATTTTTGTCGCAATAGAAGTATTTTACGTAAGTTATGTCGCATAAGGGCGATGGAATGGATCCCGCTCTTATGTCCTGACCTTTGACCCCATTTCGCCCATTTTCAATAGGGTTCGTCGCCAGCTTGTCCCCTACCACATACTAAAATTTTATCGAAATCGAACCATTTTTACGTGAGTTATCGTGCGGACAGGGAGACTGACAGACGGACAAAGCTGGAGCATATACGCTTCTTTAACCAACGGTGGGAAAACATAAAACAAGTTAGTAAAATCATGCAATGCATTGATTATAATACACTTTCCAACATACCGGAAATCATTACTCAAGTTATGAGGATAATGGCTGTGGAATAAATCTCGCTCCTGTGCCCTGACCTTTGACTTCATTTCGATTATATTAAACAGAAGTGGTTCAGTATATCTCCGGAAAAACATACTAAAGTTTTGTCGCAATAGAATCCGTTTTAGTCAAGTTATGAGGATAATGGCTGTGGAATAAATCTCGCTCCTGTGTCCTGACTTTGACCCCATTTCGATGATATTCAACAGAACCGGTTTACTATACCTCCGGAACAACATGATGTTTTGTCGCAACAGAAGCGTTTTAAGTCAAGTTTTGAGGACAATGGCTGTGGAATAAATCTCGCTCCTGTGCCCTGAGCTTTGACCCCATTTCGATGATATTCAACAGAACTGGTTCGGTGTAACTCCGGTACAACACGATAAAGTTTTGTCTCAATCGAGCCATTCTCACGTAAGTTATGATGCATAAAGGCAATTGATCCCGCTCCCTGACCTTTGATCCCATTTTGGCCATTTTCAATAAGGTTCGTTCCCAGGGTCCTCTACCACATATCAAAATTTCATCGACATCGAACCATTTTTACGCAAGTAATGACGCATAAGAGCAATGAAATGGATCCCACTCCTATGTCCTGACCTTTGATCCCATTTCGCCTATTTTCAGTAGGGTTCGTCCACATGTGGTCCTTTACCACACACTAAAATTGCATCGAAATCGAACCATTTTTACGCACGTTATCGTGCGGACGGAAGGATAGACAGACAGACAAAATTAGAGCATATACGCTTCTTCAACCTTCGGTCGGAAAGCGTAAAAAATGATCGTGCTTACGTTATCACTTTGTCCATCTGCGGACACGATATCTCTGCAATTATTAGTCTGATTTGAAAAAATTCTTTCTGCATGGTTTGGAAACTTGAAATGTGAGAATGATGATCTCCTCGCATTCCGGTTTTTTTTTTTTTTTTTTTTTTCCCGATGCACAATTTCGCCGCTAGAGGGCATAAATGCAGATGATATCGAATTCAAAATACATTTTATCTAATATATGAAGATGAACGTTTGTTTGTTTGTCCACTATACAAATCTACAGTTTTCAATTCAGAACCACTATATTTATTATACTATCTCATAGTACTCTAACTTAGACCGTAAACGATTTTTGGAAGGGGTCAAAGCCTGGGGTCAAAGGGTCTCATACAAAATTTTCGTAAAAGTTTAATTTTTTACGCTTTCCAACCGTAGGTTGAAAAAGCGTATCAACTAATCGTAGGTTGAAGAAGCGTATCAACTAACCGTAGGTTGAAGAAGCGTATCAACCAACCATAGGTTGAAGAAGCGTATATGCTCCAGGTTTATCCGTCTGTCTGTCTGTCTGTCCGTCCGTCCGCACGATAACTCACGTAAAAATGATTCGATTTCGATGAAATTTTAGTGTGGTAGGAGATTACCTTGGGCCGAGCCCTATTGAAAATGGGTGAAATGGGGTCAAAGGTCAGGACATAGGAGCTGGATCCATTCCATCGCCTTTATGCGTCATAACTTACGTTAAAAATGCTCCGATGTCATGTTGTTTCGGAGGTAAACTAAACTGGTTGTGTTGAATATCATCGAAATGGGGTCAAAGGTCAGGGCACAGGAGCGAGATTTATCCCTCACCTAATATCCTCAAAACTTAACTAAAAATGCTTCTATTGTGACAAAACTTCATCATGTTGTTCCGGAGGTATACTGAACCAATTCTGTTTAATATCATCGAAATGGGGTCAAAGGTCGCGACACAGGAGCGAGATTTATTAAACAGCTATTATCCTCATAACTTGACTAAAAATGCTTCGATTGTAACAAAACTTTAATATGTTGTTCCGGAGTGAATAAATTCTGTTTGATATCGTCGAAATGGGGTCAAATGTCAGAGCACAGCAGCGAGATTTAATACACATCCATGGTCCTCATAACTTGAGTAATGATTTCTGGTATGTTGGAAAGCGTATCATAGTCAATGCATTGCATGATTTCCCTAACTTGTTTAATTTTTTATTTTGAATTGGTATGCTAACTCATGTTACTCTAACTTAGACCGCAGACGGTTTTAGGAAGGGTCGGAGGTCTGGGTCAAGGGTCCCCCATACAAACTTTTTGTAAAAAGTTTCGTTTTTTACTTTTTTATTTTGAATTCGGATTTAATACTTTTTGTTGTGATAAATGCAAGTATTGATTTTTTTTTTTTTGTGACAAGTGTCTTCCAGTGATTAACTGCAGCACAATGCAGCATCGGAAGTGAAGATAAGTATTTCCATTCCTCTTCCTTTCTTTTCTGTATCGTAAAATTAAATTAACTAAATATATTTTTTTTTCGCTTTTGCAGCCATCCCAGCTCAATAACCCAAATGGATTAAAATAAATGTACTGGGAAATTACAAGAATATCTTTTTCATTCATAAACTTTCACCAGCTGAACTTGGTGATTCCACGAATAGTAATATTCACCCGGGAAATGCCGGGTACAGCTGCTATATGTATATACAAAACAGCAAAAATCAAACGGAAGAACTAAAAATACTGTGTGCCTAAAGACTGTACATTAAATTCAAATTCAATGAAATACATTATTAGATACGGTTCATGCCGTAAAATATTAATCGTCTTCATTTGATTTGTACAAAATTTAGATAGTGAATTATCACCAAATTCTCCCGAGCAACGCCGGGTAATTCAGCTAGTATATTTGCTTCTTAATATTCGATTGAAAACATTTCTTTTCCTTTCGATGTCATTTGCATCGAAGACTATTTTAGGTACTGTAAGTTGGGGTAGCTTTGGCCCAAAACCCGGAAAGTGCTTATTTTGTATGTTTCAAACCTGCATTTTGCCTGGTTCAGGTAATTTTGACGCGAAGGTGGCAACACTAGTTACAGATGACACATAGTTGAGTGTAATTCGTTCTTCTGAGACGCCATACAGTATCTCTGGTGTAGACAGCTGTTGTGATTAGTAAATAAATACCTCCCTAATTTCTATCTGTGTGACTCAACCTCGAAGTTAATACGTTTTGGTAAGCAGATTTTTTTATACTTATATACGTATAGGAGTCAGTAATGTTCATCAAAGTTATTTCATATTCTTTCCTTTGTTGACTTTTGTATGTCTTGAGATTACTTTGGCCCAAGATTTGGGGTAACATTGACCCAACCGCAATTTTTAACTTTCTTGGCGCATCTATCATAACGCTGCACATAATCTCTTTCCATAATCTCTTTCCATATATATGTATATATATATATATATCATCATCATCATCATCATTATCAACCATTATCAATCCACTGCTGGACAAAGGTCTCCCCAAGTTTCCTCCACAACGGTCTGTCTTGTGCCAGTCTCCTCCATGTCACTCCCGCATACTTTCGAATTTCATCCACCCATCTTCCATGTGGTCTTCTTCTGGGTCTTTTCCTGTCCCTTGGAATCCAATCTAAAATTTCGGCTGTCCATCGATGGTCTCTTCTTCTGGCAGTATGTCCAGCTCATTGCCATTTCAGGGATTTAACTCTGATCATGATGTCTTCCACTCTTGTCATTTTTCGGATCCACGTGTTCCTCTTCATATCTCTCGTGGTTACACCAAGCATGCACATCTCCATGCTGCTTTGAGTTGTCTGCAGCCTTTGTATGTCTCTTTTAGCTAAGGTCCACGTCTCTGCACCATACGTAAGCACTGGAAGGATGCATTGATCAAACACTTTTCTTTTAAGACATAATGGCATATTGCTCTTGAAACTTATGCTGTTTCTTCCAAAAGCTCTCCAGGCAAGTTTTGTACGCCGATTAATTTCTTCACCAATGTGACCCTCACTTGATATCTGCTGTCCAAGATAAACGTATGTGTCTGTTATCTCCAGCTTTTCTCCATCAATCGATAAATCTTCATTTATTGAAAAAGCATTGAACATCACTTTTGTCTTCTGAAAGTTCATTTTTAATCCCACTTCTTTACTCTTGTCAGCAAGTTCCTCGATCATACTCTGTAGCTCTGATGGGGTAGTTGCAAAAATGACTATGTCATCAGCAAAACGAAGGTGGGTTAGATAATCTCCATTAATCTTTATCCCTTAGGTTCCCAGTTCAGTGATTGAAAGACATTTTCTAATGTGGCATTAAAGAGCTTCGGAGATATGGTGTCACCTTGTCTCACTCCTTTTCCAATTTTTATGTGTGTTGTAATTTCAAACAGCCGAATCTTTGCACTAGCATTTTCATAGATGTTACTAATAATATTAATGTATGCATCTTCAATACCGCAGGATTTCAGAGCCATTGCAACTGCTGATGGTTTCACCGAATCAAAGGCTTTTTCATAATCGATAAAAACCATGCACAATGGAAGTTCATAGTCCCTCGCTCTTTCAATTAGTTCTCTCAGTACGTGGATATGATCTATTGTGCTGTAGCCACTCCTGAATCCAGCTTGTTTTCTCAGTTGAGCCATGTCCAGTGTCACCTTCAAGCGGCGTGAAAGAACTTTAGTGAAGATTTTATAAACCACTGATAGGAGGCTGATAGGTCTGTAGTTCCTGAGATCCTCAATGTCACCTTTTTTATGTAGCAAGATCATTGTAGCGTTCCAATCCTCAGGATTTTTCCCTTCATTAAGGCATCGAGTGAAAATTTGGGCGAGTACTGTTTCGATTTCTCCACTTGCTTCTTGTATGATGTCTACAGTAATTCTATCTTCTCCTGGAGCTTTTCCCCGCTTCATGTTCTTGATTGCATGTGCAACTTCTGCTGGAAGGACTGGAAGAACTCTGGTACTGGTACATTTCATGGTGTCTGGAGTACATATATCATCCCTTTCATATAATTTGGAGTATAAATCTTTCACTCTTGTCAAAATTTCGCCTCTATTTCTTGTTACAGAACCATCTTCTTTTCTCAGTGCCATAATCTGTTTTTTTCCCTTACTGAGATGTCCCTTTGCTATCTTTAGGCTTTGGTTGTTTTCAATTGCCTTCCTTACTAGTTCACAGTTGAATTTCCTTACGTCTTCAGTAATACTTTTTCGTGCTGTCTTGCATAGCTCTATATATTCCACTTTGGAAGTCACATCTTCTTTAGTTGTCCTTATCACTCTTCTTTTTGGCATCAACATTTTGGTTTTTCCTGATAATTTGTTCACATGCAATTTGTTCTTAGACCCAGCTAATTTTGTTGCTGTTTCCATAAGAGCTTTGGTTACTTTTCCGTTAACTACAGAAATATCCACTTCTTCCGATGTTAGGCCTTCTAAAGCAGAGAATCTGTTCTTCAGTTCCAATTTGAAAGTATTATGGTGTTTTTCTTAAGGTTGGTTATGTCAATACATTTTGTTTGTCTTATGAGCTTGCTACGTTCGAGTTTATAGTTGAGGTGCATCTTACATCTCACCAATCTATGGTCACTGCCTGTGTTGAACTTGTTTAGCACACTGCAGTCTTCTATGACGAATTTTTTGTTACACATAATAAAATCAATTTCACTTGTCGTCCCATTTGGATGTCTCCATGTCCATTTCCTGTGTGGCTTTTTCTTGAAAAAGGAGTTCAAGATGAAAAACCCTTCTGCCTCTGCAAACTCTACGAGAGTATTTCCACGCTGGTTTCTGTTGCCGTGACCGAATTTACCTACTGAAGTTTCATTCTGTTGCCGTTGCCCTATTTTTGCATTGAAATCTCCCATAATTATCTTCAAGTGCTGCTTACCTTTATTATTTAGATCACAAATTTCCTCATAAAATTCTTCAATTTCTTCTTCAGCATGACTTGTGGTGGGTGCATAAGTTTGAATTATCTGAGCCTGGTATCTTGTCGAGAGTTGGATAACGAGTCGTGCAGCTCTGTCAGTGGAACTTTCAACTTCTACAACTTTATCCTTCAGTTTCTTGTTTATTATAAATCCAACACCACTAGTTCTGCCAGTATCTGTCCCACGATAGTAGAAGAGATGTCAACTTTTCAGTTCAATGGGATCTTCTCCTTTTCTCCTTACCTCACTTAGCCCCACGATGTCCCACTTGATCCTTTGTAGTTCCTCTTCCAATTCAAGAAGCCTTGAATCAGAAGATAGGGAGCGTCCGTTATACGTAGCCAAGGTCAGCATCAGATGGCAGCCTAGTCCGGTCCTCCGGGGATTCTTAGCACCCTCTGCCTTCATGTCGCACTGGCCGCTGCCTTGGCCAGGTACATTCCAGCTGCCGGAGACTGAGGGCCAAGATTTAAGTTGTGGAGTCATTTTGGAGGGGTTTGGCCATAACTCACCACGCTGGCCAAGCGGGTTGGTGAGTGTATGATAGCATTTCCTCTAATATTTATATATATAAATTGAAACAGTACTCGCCCAAGTTTTCACTCGATGCCTTAATGAAGGAAAGATTCCTAAGGATTGGAACAATGCTACAATGATCCTGCTACATAAAAAAGGTTACAATGAGGATCTCAGGAGCTACAGACCTGTCAGCCTCCTATCGGTGGTTTATAAAATCTTCACTGAGTTCTTTCGCACCGCTTGAAGGTGATAATGGACAGGGCTCAACCGAGAGAACAAGCTGGATTCAAGAGTGGCTACAGCACTATAGATCATATCTACATACTGAGTGAACTAATTGAAAGAGCAAGGGAATATGAACTTCCATTATGCATAGCTTTTATGGATTATGAAACGGCCTTTCATTCGGTGAAACCATCAGCAGTTACAATGGCTTTGAAGTCCTGCGGTGTTGAAGATGCATACATTAATATTATTAATAACATCTATGAAAATGCAAGTGCAAAGATTCGGCTGTTTGAGAATACAGCACATATAAAAATTTGAAAGGGAGTGAGACAAGGTGACACCATATCTCCCAAGCTCTTTAATGCCACATTGGAAAATATCTTTCAATCACTGAACTGGGAAAACAAAGAGATAAAGCTTAATGACGATTATCTAACCCACCTTTCGTTTTGCTGATGACGTAGTCATTTTTGTAACTACCCCATCACAGCTGCAGAGTATGATCCAGGAACTTGCTGACAAGAGAAAAGAAGTGGGATTAAAAATGAACTTTCAGAAGACAAAAGTGATGTACAATGCTTTTACAAGAAATGAAGATTTGTCGATTGATGGAGAAAAGCTGGATATAACAGATGCGTACTTTTACCTTGGACAGCAGATATCAAATGAGGGTCACACTGATGAAGAAATTAATCGGCTTATAAGACTTGCCTGGAGAGCTTTTGGAAGAAACAGCATAATTTTCAAGAGCAATATACCATTATGTCTTGAAAGAAAAGTGTTTGATCAATTCATCATTCCAGTGCTTACATACGGTGCAGAGACGTGGACCTTAACTAAAAGAAACATACAAAGGCTGCGGACAACTCAAAAAAAGCATGGAGAGGTGCATGCCTGATGTAACCAGGAGAGATAAGATGAGGAAAACGTGGATCAGAAAAATGACAAGAGCGGAAGACATCATGATCAGAATAAAATCCCTGAAATGACAATGGGCTGGACATACTGCCAGAAGGACAGACCATCGATACAGTCGAAATTTTAGATTGGATTCCAAGGGATAGGAAAAGACCCAGAAGAAGACCACATGGAAGATGGGTGGATGAAATTCGAAAATATGCGGTAGTAACATGGAGGAGACTGGAACAAGACAGACCGTTGTGGAAGAGGCTTGGAGAGACCTTCGTTCAGCAGTGGATGGATAATGGTTCACAATGATGATGATGATGATGATATATCATGAGGTCAATAAATATATATCCTCATCATCATCATTGTCAACCATTATCAATCCACTGCAGGACGAAGGTGTCCCCAAGTTTCATCCACAACGGTCTGTCTTGTGCCAGTCTCCTCCATGTCACCCCTGCATACTTTCGAATATCATCCACCCATCTCCCATGTGGTCTTCTTCTGGATCTTTTCCTGTCCCTTGGAATCCAATCTAAAATTTCAGCTGTGAATCGATGGTCTGTCCTTCTGGCAGTATGTCCAGCCCATTGCCATTTCGGGGATTTAACTCTGATCATGATGTCTTCCACTCTTGTCATTTTTCGGATCCACGAGTTCCTCTTCTTATCTCTCCTGGTTATACCAAGCATGCACCTCTCCATGCTGCTTTGAGTTGTCTGCAGCCTTTGTATGTCTCTTTTAGTTAAGGTCCGCGTCTCTGCACCATACGTAAGCACTGGAAGGATGCATTGATCAAACACTTTTCTTTTAAGACATAATGGCATATTGTTCTTGAAAATTATACTGTTTCTTCCAAAAGCTCTCCAGGCAAGTTTTGTACGCCGATTAATTTCTTCATCAATGTGACCCTCACTTGATATCTGCTGTCCAAGATAAATGTAAGTGTCTGTTATCTCCAGCTTTTCTCCATCAATCGATAAATCTTCATTTCTTGTAAAAGCATTGAACATCACTTTTGTCTTCTGAAAGTTCATTTTTAATCCCACTTCTTTACTCTTGTCAGCAAGTTCCTGGATCATACTCTGCAGCTCTGATGGGGTAGTTGCAAAAATGACTACGTCATCAGCAAAACGAATGTGGGTTAGATAATCTCCATTAATCTTTATCCCTTTGTTTTCCCAGTTCAGTGATTGAAAGACATCTTCCAATGTGGCATTAAACAGCTTCGGAGATATGGTGTCGCCTTGTCTCACTCCCTTTCCGATTTTTATGTGTGTTTTACTTTCAAACAGCCGAATCTTTGCACTTGCATTTTCATAGATGTTATTAATAATATTAATGTATGCATCTTCAACACCGCAGGATTCCAGAGCCATTGTAACTGCTTATGGTTTCACCGTATCAAAGGCTTTTTAATAATCGATATAAGCCATGCACAATCGAAATGCATATTCCCTCGCTCTTTCAATTAATTCTCTTAATACGTGGATATGATCTGTAGCCACTCCTGAATCCAGCTTGTTCTCTCGGTTGAGCCATGTTCAGTGTTATTTTCAAACGGTGTGAAAGAACTTTAGTGAAGATTTTATAAACCACTGATAGGAGGCTGAGAGGTCTGTAATTCCTGAGATCCTCAATGTAGCCTTTTTTATGTAGCTGGATCATTGTAGCGTTGTTCCAATCCTCAAGAATCTTCCCTTCATTAAGGCATCGAGTGAAAATTTGGGCGAGTACTGCTTCGATTTCTCCACTTGCTTCTTGTATGATGTCTACAGTAATCCCATCTGCTCCTGGAGCTTTTCCCCGCTTCATGTTCTTGATTGCATGTGCAACTTTTGCTGGTAGGACTGGAAGAACTCTGGTACTGGTACCTTTCATGATGTCTGGAGTACATGTATCATCCCTTTCATATAATTTGGAGTAGAAATCTTTCACTCTTGTCAAAATTTCGCCTCTATTTCTTGTTACAGAACCATCTTCTTTTCTCAGTGCCATAATCTGTTTTCTTCCTTTACTGAGATGTCCCTTTGCTATCTTTAGGCTTTCGTTGTTTTCAATTGCTTTCCTCACTAGTTCACAGTTGAATTTTCTTATGTCTTCAGTGATACTTTTTCGTACTGTCTTGTATAGCTCTATATATTCCACTTTGGAAGTCACATCTTCTTTAGTTGTCCTCATCTCTCTTCTTTTTGGCATCAACATTTTGGTTTTTCCTGATAATTTGTTCACATGCAAGTTGTTCTTAGACCCAGCTAATTTTGTTGCTGTTTCTATAAGAGCTTTGGTTACTTTTCTGTTAACTTCAGAAATATCCACTTCTTCCGATGTTAAGCCTTCTACAGCAAAGAATCTGTTCCAGCTTGAAGGCATTATGGTGTTTTTTAAGGTTGGTTATGTCAATACATTTTGTTTGTCTTATGAGCTTACCACATTCGAGTTTAGTGTTCAGGTGCATCTTACATCTCACCAATCTATGGTCACTACCCGTGTTGAACATGTTTAGCACACTGCAGTCTTCTATGACGAATTTTTTGTTACACATAATAAAATCAATTTCACTGGTCGTCCCATTTGGATGTCTCCATGTCCATTCCCTGTGTGGCTTTTTCTTGAAAAAGGAGTTCAACATGAAAAACCCTTCTGCCTCTGCAAACTCAACGAGAGTATTTCTACGCTGGATTCTGTTGCCGTGTCCGAATTTACCTACTGAAGTTTCATTCTGTTGCCGTTGCCCTATTTTTGCATTGAAATCTCCCATAATTATCTTCAAGTGCTGGTTACCTTTATTATTTAGATGACGAATTTCCTCATAAAATTCTTCAATTTCTTCTTCAGGATGACTTGTGGTGGGTGCATAAGTTTGAATAATCTGAGCGTGGCATCATTTCGAGAGTTGGATAACGAGTCGTGCAGGTCTGTCAGAGGAACTTTCGACTTCTACAACTTTATCCTTCAGTTTCGTGTTTATTATAAATCCAACACCACTAGTTCTGCCAGTATCTGTCCCACGATAGTAGAAGACATGTCAACTTTTCAGTTCAATGAGATCTTTTCTCCTTACCTCACTTAGCCCGACGATGTCCCACTTCATCCTTTGTAGTTCCTCTTCCAATTCAAGAAGCCTTGAATCAGAAGATAAGGAGCGTCCATTATACGTAGCCAAGGTCAGCATCAGATGGCAGTCTAGTCCGGTCCTCCGGGGATTCTTAGCACCCTCTGCCTTCATGTCGCCCTGGCAGCTGCCTTGGCCAGGTTCATTTCAGCTGCCGGAGACTGAGGGCCAAGATTTAAGTTGTGGAGTCATTTTTAAGGGGAGCAAGTGGGACATCGTCGGGCTAAGTGAGGTAAGCAGAAAAGGAGAAGATCTCATTGAACTGAAAAGTGGACATATTTTCTGCTATCGTGGGACAGATACTCGCAGAACTAGTGGTGTTGGATTTATAATAAACACGAAACTGAAGGATAAAGTTGTAGAAGTTGAAAGTTCCTCTGACAGACCTGCACGACTCGTTATCCAACTCACGAAATGATACCAGGCTCAGATTGTTCAAACTTATGCACCCACCACAAGTCATCCAGAAGAAGAAATTGAAGAATTTTATGAGGAAGTTCGTCATCTAAATAATAAAGATAAGCAGCACTTGAAGATAATTATGGGAGATTTCAATGCAAAAATAGGGCAACGGCAACAGAATGAAACTTCAGTAGGTAAATTCGGACACGGCAACAGAATCCAGCGTAGAAATACTCTCATTGAGTTTGCAGAGGCAGAAGGGTTTTTCATCTTGAACTCCTTTTTCAAGAAAAAGCCACACAGGAAATGGACATGGAGACATCCAAATGGAACGACAAGTGAAATTGATTTTATTATGTGTAACAAAAAATTCGTTATAGAAGACTGCAATGTGCTAAACAAGTTCAACACAAGTAGTGACCATAGATTGGTGAGATGTAAGATGTACCTCAACACTAAACTCGGACGTGGCAAGCTCATAAGACAAACAAAATGTATTGACATAACCAACCTTAAAAAACATCATAATACCTTCAAGTTGGAATTGAAGAACAGATTCTCTGCTTTAGAAGGCCCAACAACGGAAGAATTGAATATTTCTGAAGTTAACAGAAACGTAACCAAAGCTCTTATGGAAACAGCAACAAAATTAGCTGGGTCTAAGAACAAGTTGCATTATAATGAATTTAACTTTCACTACTAAGCTAATTATAATGAATTTCACTCTTCTACTACTAATGCTTCTTCTAATGCTTGTTGTTTGTTAATTATATCATGAATAAACCTTCCTGCTAGTAGTGTAGTAATAATAATGAACAAGCTTTTATTTGCTAGTAATGTTGTAGTAGTAATTAAGATGAATAAAGTCTTATGCTGGTTGTTAATAATAATCACTAATGAAATAAACCTAACAGCCAGACAGAGGTCTGACAGTACTATGAACTGAGAAAGACGTACTTACTTAAAACTCTTTTATTTGGTAAACTTCTCGCTCTTACATAAACGAAGATCTCTTTATACAACAACAGCTCTCTGACACATAAACCACAGCTCACTTCGTACAACAACAGCTCACTCTACGCACATCAACAAAAAGCTCTATACATAAACAACCGCTCTCTCACATAAACAAACGCTCTCTCTATACAACAACAAACGCTCTCCTTATGTATCGTTGAACGCGCCTATTTATACTGGCTACCACCACGTCATGACTTACACTCATTGCCAGATCTCATTCAGCGGGTGTAATAACATCTCGTTCAGTAAGAAGATAATTTACATAGTAAAATAAAATAACCAGAGATAGTAAAAATCAAAAGGAAAGTGAATCGAGAGTATACGGTACAGCATGTGAACAAATTATCAGGAAAAACCAAAATGTTGATGCAAAAAAGAAGAGAGATGAGGACAACTAAAGAAGACGTGACTTCCAAAGTGGAATACATAGAGCTATGCAAGACAGTAAGAAAAAATATCACTGAAGACGTAAGAATATTCAACTGTGAACTAGTGAGGAAAGCAATTGAAAACAACCAAAGCCTAAAGATAGCAAAGGGACATCTCAGTAAGGGGAGAAAACAGATTATGGCACTGAGAAAAGAAGATGGTTCTGTAACAAGAAATAGAGGCGAAATTTTGACAAGAGTGAAAGATTTCTACTCCAAATTATATGAAAGGGATGATACATGTACTCTAGACATCATGAAAGATACCAGTACTAAAGTTCCTCCAGTCCTCCCAGCAGAAGTTGCACATGCAATCCAGAACATGAAGCGGGGAAAAGCTCCAGGAGAAGATCGGATTACTGTAGACATCATACAAGCAGCAAGTGGAGAAATCGAAACAGTACTCGCCCAAATTTTCACTCGATGCCTTAATGAAGGGAAGATTCCTGAGGATTGGAACAACGCTACAATGATCCTGCTACATAAAAAAGGTGACATTGAGGATCTCGGGAACTACAGACCTCACAGCCTCCTATCAGTGGTTTATAAAATCTTCACTAAAGTTCTTTCACACCGCTTGAAGGCAACACTGGACATGGCACAACCGAGAGAACAAGCTGGATTCAGGAGTGGCTACAGCACAATAGATCATATCCACGTACTGAGAGAACTAATTGAAAGAGCGAGGGAATATGAACTTCCATTGTGCATGGCTTTTATCGATTATGAAAAAGCCTTTGATTCGGTGAAACCATCAGCAGTTACAATGGCTCTGAAAACCTGCGGTATTGAAGATGCATACATTAATATTATTAATAACATCTATGAAAATGCAAGTGCAAAGATTCGGCTGTTTGAAAATACAACACACATAAAAATTGGAAATGGAGTGAGACAAGATGACACCATATCTCCGAAGCTCTTTAATGCCACATGGGAAAACAAGGGGATGAAGATTAATGGAGATTATCTAACCCACCTTCGTTTTGCTGATGACATAGTCATTTTTGCAACTACCCCATCAGAGCTGCAGAGTATGATCCAGGAACTTGCTGACAAGAGTAAGGAAGTGGGATTAAAAATGAACTTTCAGAAGACAAAAGTGATGTTCAATGCTTTTACAAGAAATGAAGATTTATTGATTGATGGAGAAAAGCTGGAGATAACAGGCACGTACGTTTATCTTGGACAGCAGATATCAAGTGAGGTCACATTGATGAAGAAATTAATCGGCGTATAAAACTTGCCTGGAGAGCTTTTGGAAGAAACAGCCTAATTTTCAAGAGCAATATGCCATTATGTCTTAAAAGAAAAGTGTTTGATCAATGCATCCTTCCAGTGCTTACGTATGGTGCAGAGACGTGGACCTTAGCTAAAAGAGACATACAAAGGCTGCAGACAACTCAAAGCAGCATGGAGATGTGCATGCTTGGTGTAACATGGAGAGATAAGAAGAGGAACTCGTGGATCCGAAAAATGACAAGAGTGGAAGACATCATGATCAGAGTTAAATCCCCGAAATGGCAATGGGCTGGACATACTGCCGGAAGGACAGATCATCGATGGACAGCCGAAATTTTAGATTGGATTCCAAGGGACAGGAAAAGACCCAGAAGAAGACCACATGGGAGATCGGTGGATGAAATTCGAAAGTATGCAGGAGGGACATGGAGGAGACTGGCACAAGACAGACCATTGTGGAGGAAACTTGGGGAGGACTTCGTCCAGCAGTGGATTGATAATGGTTGACGATGATGATGATGATGATGATATATATATATATATATCATGAGGTGAATAAATGTCCCAATGATATTTTATTCTCAAATCAGTGCAATATCACATCAGGGGCAAAGTTTACCATAAGTCATGGCAACTTTGTCCCAAAATTTCAATAATTTTGAGGGGCCCTTTAAAAACTCGAAAAAATTTATACGACCCACTTAAATGTATCCTCTGTTCATGCTGTATACGAAAACAAATATTTCCCCTATAATAGTCGAATATTTCTTTCAAATTTTGCCCTTGAGTTAGACAAAGAATGAAATTTTGGGCCAAAGTTACCCCAACTTACGGTATAGTTTCTTTTTTAAGTAATGCATAGATTTTTTGCTAGGGGCGTAAAGCTAATTGCGTTTTCCCTATGCCTAAAATCCCGTAAAATATATTTACTTTGAACACATACCGAAATCTTTTAAATCTGTAATCAAATGTTTGGCATCATGCCAACTTGAGAGATGCTACGATGATTGATATTTTAATCAATTACCGACTGAGCATGGAGCGTCACCATTTTACTTTAACAAATTTAACATCAAGCAAATGGAATGCAAGTGGGGTGACAAACAGGCAACTATGTCGTATTTAGTGTTCTTCTGCAATGGACTTGCACATGTCAGAGGACAATTCCTGGGATCAATGTCTGAATTTAATATTGGTACAATTTTGAATAATTTGACCAGGATATCACAGTTTATTAACTACATGGCACTTCATGAAAGTAACATCTTAAATGTTTGTCAGTCATTAACTCATTTGTCATCAGAAATCTCTGAAGACCCAAACAGTTCATTTGAACTGGTTTGATTTCTAGTTTTTGTCCCAAATTTTGGGTCATATTACGTATATTTGTGGGATTTGTATAAATTTAAAAGTTTTATTGGATGTTTGTGTTTGCATTTTTTTTTTTTGTTTTTGTTTTTTTTTTTTTTGAATTGTGTGCGTTTTGTTTGTTTATTGAACTTGTATTATTTTGATTATTCATTTTGATCGTGTTTCTTACTCGACAATTGTCTTCGGAGTCGTTGTTATTTGGGATTCATTTTGAGACATATTTATTTGAAAAGAGATTCTGCTTGTTCTATTGAGTGTTTATTTCATAACTATGTTAAATTTGTAATTGGATATTAGTACTATTAATATTTTGAATTATTATCATAAGCTGTAAGTACGAACCCATTTTTGTATTTCCCTAAGTGAGGGTACTTAGTTGTCGGGAAAATTGTCCCATTATATAATTGAATTACCACAGTAATGGTTCGATTTGTTTAATTTGTTTGTTATTCTTCGGATTTGTATTGTATTTCTATTGGTTGTAAATCAATCTGTTAATAAAGCACCAAGTTGGCCCCGTTCTCGTGTGGCGAGGGTTTCCCAGTTGGGGATGAGTTATTAAATTATCGGTTTTGCCGCTTGTTCGGAGCTGGGTGGGATTGCTGTCACGATATCTCATCTATTACCTAAGTGAGTTCAACTAATCTCTGTGATGCCTCTAGAGGTACAAGCGATGGTTATAGGTATCATGCCAACCTGCGATTTCGTGCACCCGCCTTTCTCAGGGGAGGGAGGAATGTGTGACGTACCTACATTACAGGTGAAGCACATGTCAAAACGGCAAACTGCAGTGATAAGCCTTCGCCGGCGTAGTACAATCGGCAGAATGTCGGACTCCGGAGGAGGAACATGCGGGAGGCAACGGATGTCTTAGTGGTCAACGTTCCTGACTGCGAGGGAGAGGTCTTAGGTTCGATCCCAGCAGGTGCGAACGCTCGAACTACTAAATATCCGCCGTGGTTCGATGGGCACGTAAAGTCATCGAAACCCTGGTATTGGCTTCCCCGGTAATAAATAAGGGCGTCTTTCTCCCGCTTTCTACCTCGCTTCCGTGTCACTTTCCTGCAGGGAACTGTAGCCCAAATCTCTTAGTTTTCTACTTTTAGGGTTTGTTTAAGACCTGGGGTCAGACACTCCCTTCCTAAAATCCTCTACCTATGATCTGATCTTATCTGAGTTCTAAACTTGGCCCGCGGATGGCCTAGTGGTCAAAGTTTGTGACTGCCACAGAGAAACCTCAGGTTCGATCCCCGGCAGGTACAAACGCTCGAACTACTAAATAACCATCGTGCGTCGGATGGGCATGTTAAGCCTTCGGACCCCGGGTACTGCCCCCCCGGTAATAAATAAGGGCGTCTTCTTCTCCCTCGCTTTCGTGTCACTTTCCTATGGGGCACTCTAGCCCAAATCTCCCTAGCTTCCTACTTCTAAGGGTTGTTTAAGACTTCCTTCCTAAAATCCTCTGTAACGTATACTCTAGATTCACTTTCCTTTTGATTTTTACTATCTCTGGTTATTTTATTTTACTATGTAAATTATCTTCTTACTGAACGAGATGTTATTTCTCCCGCTGAATGAGATCTGGCAATGAGTGTAAGTCATGACGTGGTGGTAGCCAGTATAAATAGGCGCGTTCAACGATACCTAGGAGAGCGTTTGTTTATGTGGAGGAGAGCTTTTTGTTGATGTGCGTAGGGAGAGCTGTTGTTTATGTGCGAGAGAGCTTTTTGTTGATGTGCGTAGGGAGAGCTTCGTTTATGTGAGTAGAGCTACGTTATTTTGTGCCAAGAGCTTCGTTCTATGTGATTAGGTTTTTTCTTCATTATTGTGATACGATTAATGTGACTAGTGTGTGTGTGTTGGATGATTTCCAGAAGTTTTCCTAATAAAAGCTTTTTAAGTAAGTACGTTTTTCTCAGTTCATAGTACTGTCAGACCTCTGTCTGGCTGTTAGGTTTATTTCATTAGTTGTTATTATTAACAACCAGCATTAAGACTTTATTCATCTTAATTACTACTACAACATTACTAGCAGTTAAAAGCTTGTTCATTATTATTACTACACTACTAGCAGGAAAGTTTATTCATGATATAATTAACAAAACAACAACCATTAGAAGAAGCTTAGAAGAAGTTGAATTCATTATACCGCTACATATGATCTGATCTATGATCGGAACATGTGGGTATGAATCTCAACAACGGCAGAAAAGGGGCAATTTTGCTATACGTTTCGCGTACGAAAACGGCATATTTCATTTTCCACCTATTTTCACCATTGCTTTTTGTACAGTGAACAGGCAGTGTATTTTCTTCGCAAAGCATTTGACAGAGCAACTTGAATGTTTTGCTTCAAACACTGAAAAATCCCAAACCGCGTGTAATTCTGATATCTCCGTCGAAAATCAAGCACAGTAGTGTCTGTAAAATCGTTAGCACTTTTTCATTGTTTCGCAGTCCAGAAGATTCATGAAAATAACTCCGCTGAAACGCCTTTTGATCAAATCCATAGATCTAAATAAAGACACAAATGGTTCCACCAGGGTTCTAAAAATAAAGAGATAATTCGGAAATTGCAGTCGAAAACCATCAGCGATCTTTGAAGCAAGAAATCCTATCTTGAAAGAAAAGAAATATCAGCACCACAAATGGTAGCTCGAACTTCACTCGGGAAAATGTATCGCCAAACTTGCGGCAACAATGGGTTTTGTACGACGCTTGACGGTTCATGACCAGTAAAACTGGATACTTGAGATGCTTTTGTTCTTTACCGCTTTTTGTTACTATATAGGGTATCCTGCACTTAGAGCAATGAATTGAAACTACCGCTAATGCACTTTCAATGAATTTGTGCCATCCCCGTCCAATGAAATGCCGTATCTGGTTTGGTGATTATATATTAAATCTGTTGTATTTTAGGACTCAGAATAAATCAAACGGGAGGTGCGTGCCAGCCCATTCGACCGTAACATATTATTTTATTTTAAGGCTGGTAGCAATGCAAAATCTGCCAAATTACTAAAACCGCGGAAATTTTCTACAACAATTGAGCTAGAACAATAAACTTTTTATGCATGCATTTAATTTTGACGAAGGACTACGTCTAACTCCGCGGATAGTATGGGGCGACTTAGGGTCGACCGCCTGTGACAAAAATAGGTCGCAGTTGAAAGTAAAAAACACGTGGGGGCACATTAATCGTGTTAGCACATTCGTAAACAGCATAGAGTCCAATTCCCGTACTGCTCAATACATCGTGCGTGCGAAATTTCCCTAGCTCCCTGTGAGCAGGGGAGACGATGCAATATTTCTGGGAGTGCCGCCGCGTTTGACTCAGTCTATTTCGGCAACCATAAGCGCAACACGACTGTGCTTTAAAGCTCTCGACGAGATCTATTCAAATATACGAATAACATTTCGCAGTGGTTTGAACTGAACATTTAAAAAATTGTTTTCTTGTGAACCGGTGAACACTTTTGACAATATCGCAGTTTATCTGGACAACCGTCAGTGCAAAACGACAGTGCGCGGTATCGTTTTAAAGCTCTCGACGAGATCAATTCAAATATATAAATAACATATCGCAGTGGTTTAAACGAAAAATTTAAAAATTGTTTTCGTGTGAACGGGTTAACATTTTCGACAATGCCGCGGAATTCGCAAAATGAACGTAAGCAGAAGTGGGGAAAATCCAAACGAGAGGCAAGAGCAAGTGGCGATAAATGTAAGAAGCCCAAGGAGACAGCACCACGTTGGGTAATTCGTGTATCGGTCTGCTTTGTGTTCGCAATGTATCCAGCATTAATTGTAAAAACTATGTTAGCTGCTTTTCATATCATAGACCTGTGTTGGCTATAACAAATTAAATAAACGCTTTGAAACCATACTCGACTAGCTCATTTCAACTCTCCGATTTGCAAGTCGTAGTCTTATGTTCCAAACTGATTGCTCAATCAAAAATGAGGTTCGTATTTTTTTTATTTCTTTCAATTAATGAAGATTACGGTCTTTTGAGGAGCTTCAAATCTAATAAAAAAATTACGATGCGCTAGAAAAAGCTTCGCTATGATTCTAAAGAATAGAACTATAAAGCAGCTGGGTTACAGTTCTTAGAATATATTTTCGATATTTCTTTTATATATCATCATCATTCACCATTGTCAGCCGTTATCAATCCATGCTGGATGAAAGTCTGCGCAAGTTTCTACAACAATTATCTGTAGTGAGCCAGTCTCTTCCATGTCACTCCGGTATGCTTTCGCATTTCATTCACCCATCTGTCCCTTGGTATCCAGTCTAAAATGTCAGTGTCCATCGGTGGTCCGTTCCTTTGGCAGTAAGTTCAGCCCATTGCCATTTCAGGGATTTTACTCTCATCATGATGTCTTCCACTTTTGTCATTTCCCTTATCCACGAGTTCCTCTTCTTATCTTTCCTAGCGACACTAAGCATGCATCTTTCCGTGCTCTTCCAGTTGTCCGCAGCCTTTGTATGTCTTTTTCAGTTGAAGTTCAACTAATGATGCACTGATTAAACACTTATCTTTTAAGACATAATGGTATATTGCTCTTAAAAATTGCAATGCTGCTTCCAAAAGTTTTCCACTCAAGGTTTATAAGCCGATTAATTTCTTCATCGATATGACCCTCACTTGATATCTATTGCCCCCAAGGTAAATGTAGATATCGATTACCTCTAGATTTCCCCCATCAATCGCTAAATTTTCCTTTTTTGTAAAAGTATTGTATAACAATTTTGTTTTCTGTAAGTTCATTTGTAATCCCACTTCTTGTCAGCAAGTTCCTGGATCATAATCTGTAGCTCTGAAGAGGTAGTTGCAAAAATAACCGTGTCATCAGCAAAACGAAGGTGAGTTAAATAATCAGGAATCTGTATTCCTTTGTTTTTCCATACAGACATACATATCACTAAGATGTTCTCTGAGATTCAGAGGTTAGCTCCACAAAGAAATACAAATTACCAGATAAATTTTACTTACTGTTGCCGTATCAAACTTCACCATTTACAGCGATCTTGACATACAGCTCAGGCTTCACTGACATCCATCACACGCCGTACACAAGATTTTCTACACTTGACACTCATAATCTTTTTCTCATGCAGACACTCCTGAATCCGATATTCCCATAACTTCCTTGGCCTTCCTCTGCCTTTCCTTCCTGCCACATGGGCTAAAAAGATTTTCTTAGTAAGCATTTTATCACTCATTCTTTCAACAAGGTCAAAACACCTTAGAATATTAGTCTCCACCTTGCTAACAACATTTTGCTTCACATTACACAACTGCAACACATCTTCATTCCTCACACAATCAGAACGTGTCTTGCCACAAACCCCGTAAGTAACGCATTTTTCCAGCACACAAACGACTCCTGTGTTCTATCTGTAGCACCCAGGTTACACTGCCATACATCAGCGTAGGAACAATTATATTTGCATACACAGCCATGCGGGCCTCTCTTGAGAACCCATCGTTCCTGTGAAAACCTCCCAAAACAGCCATGACTTTCAATGAAGAATTCATACGCCTACTAATTTCACCATCCAATTTGTTTTCTTTGTCAAACATGCTTCCCAAATACACAAACTCATTCACCTGGTCAATCACTGTGCCATTTAGACATATATTACAGTCAGTAATACCAGTTCCTCTCTCAAAAACCATGACTTTGATTTTTCCCTTATTTATACTCAGTTTGAATCCCTTATTTTTCCAGTTCCAATTATTGAAAGATGTTTTGCAATGTGGCATTGAAGAGTGTGCGAAACATGCTGTCACCTTGTCTCACTCCCTTTACAATTTTTATTGGTGCTGTATCCTCAAATAGCCGAACCTTTGTACCTGCATTTTCACAGATGTTATAAAAAATGTTAATGTATGCATCTTCAACACCGCAGGTTTTCAAAGCCACCATAAAGAATTAACTTCACACTCCAAACTTGGGTGTGGGGTATGAAGATAATTTCTTTATATTACGGATCAGTGGACTTGAACTTGACTTCTCTTGATAGAGTAGTGGTTATTTTTCCGTCTCTTGTATCCCTTTTATGTTCGCTGATTCTAATTCCAAACGAATGTTTGGTCATTCCGATGTAGTATCTTTTTTTCTTTTTTTTTGATTTGGTATTTAACGACTACAATGAGCAACTTAATGGGCTATAAGCAGTTGCCTGTCACTAATTTAGGGCTACTGGTTCCAGGGAAGGAAGAGAGCCAGTGCCGTAAGACAAACGCAACATCCGTACCTCACCGCGTTTCGAACCCGGACCCATCTCGAACGAATGGTCAGAAGCCATCGCTTAGACCACTGAGCCACCGGGGCGACCGATGTAGTATCGCCTGGAGCCGTCCGGACATTGTAGTGGGATGGCATAAACACCTGCCTCATTGAGAGAAGGGGCTTGTCAATATTTCCCTTAAGCATCGTATACAAAGATGCCGCAGACCTTATGCCGTCACCGAAGTTCATCCTCCTAAGCGCGTTTTTGAGTTGATAGGAAACATTTGGTATGTAGGAAGGGGCCGATGGTGGCCTAGTGGTCAACGTTCGTGACTGCCACGGAGATAACCTCAGGTTCGATCCCAGGCAGGTATGAACGTTCGAACCACTAAATACCCTTCGTGCATCGGATGGGCACGTTAAGCCGTCGGACCCCGGGGTACTGGCCTCCCGGTAATAAATAAGGGCGTCTTCCTCACTCTTCTTCTACCTCGCTTCCGTGTCACTTTCCTATCGGGCATTCTAGCCCAAATCTCCCAGCTTCCTATTTCTAAGGGTTGTTTAAGACCTGGGGTCAGACACTCCCTTCCTAAAATCCTCTACATATGATCTGATCTGATCTGGTATGTAGGGAATAGAGCCCAGATAGCAAAGTTGCGACATAGAAAGATTGCCACGGCTGGTTATGGCTTTTTAAGAAAGTTATGCATCTTGTTCGACGTATAGCCTGTCTCAGTTGCTTTTACTCTTTGGGGAAAACTGAAAACTCCAGTTTTTGACGTAATCATATCAAACACATACTTCTAACCATGGCTGTGGCTTAGCAGAGTGCTGAAGGGGCTCAACCCCTCTCTGCAAGCTAAACAAGCCTCCCCTCCGAATAATGGAGGTTGTAAATTCTCTGAACTTTTATGCTTGGTGGTTTATGAAAACTTATCTTAGATTTCATCATAAGCGTAAACACTTTATTTATTCGTGCACCTTTTCTTTTCTAAACAAAATTGAAATAATGCAGCACACACGATGTATAACTCAAAAGAAATTACTTCTTGGATTGAATGAGTAGAAACAGTTGCGTCAATGATTCTCAACAGCACAGGCACAGGATTCGTTGGTGTTAAGGGTCGGGGAAGAGAGAAATGCCCTATTTTTTTGTTCGAAGAAACGTAAATATGAGATAACGTTTTCCCTCTCCACGAGAAACAGAGATAGGAAAAGAAAAAAACGGAGGCTGAGGTGGATGCGTAGTTGCGCAGGAGGATAAAACTTGTTAGTTCCTCGGTGAGTGGCAATGAGATGCAAAGTTGCTGTTAAGAAACTTCCATGCAGTTACAGAATGAAACTTCAGTAGGTAAATTCGGTCACGGCAACAGAAACCAGCGCGGAAATACTCTCGTTGAGTTTGCAGAGGCAGAAGGATTTTTCATCTTGAATTCCTTTTTCAAGAAAAAGCCACACAGGAAATGGACATGGAGACATCCAATTGGGACAACAAGTGAAATTGATTTTATTATGTGTAACAAAAAATTCGTCATCGAAGACTGCAGTGTGCTGAACAAGTTCAACACAGGTAGTGACCATAGATTGGTGAGATGTAAGATGCACCTCAACACTAAACTGGAACGTGGCAAGCTCATAAGACAAACAAAATGTATTGACATAACCAACCTTAAAAAACACCATAATACTTTCAAGTTGGAACTGAAGAACAGATTCTGCTTTAGAAGGCCCTAACATCGGAAGAAATGGATATTTCGGAAGTTAACAGAAAAGTAACCAAAGCTCTTATGGAAACAACAGCAACAAAATTAGCTGGGTCTAAGAACAAGTTGCATGTGAACAAATTATCAGGAAAAACCAAAATGTTCATGCAAAAAAGAAGAGAGATGAGGACAACTAAAGAAGATGTGACTTCCAAAGTGGAATATATAGAGCTATGCAAGACAGCACGAAAAAAGTATCACTGAAGACGTAAGGAAATTCAACTGTGAGCTAGTGAGGAAAGCAATTGAAAACAACCAAAGCCTTAAGATAGCAAAGGGACATCTCAGTAAGGGAAGAAAACAGATTATGGCTCTGAGAAAAGAAGATGGTTCTATAACAAGAAATAGAGGCGAAATTTTGACAAGAGTGAAAGATTTCTACTCCAAATTATATGAAAGGGATGATACATGTTTTAACGAAGTAAATTTCTCCGTCATTTTTATCCGCGCCAGGATTCGAACCCGGGTCCTCTCATTCCGGAATAAGTTGCTCTACCAATTGAGCTACGCGGACGTTTTATTCTGATTCCTATCTGCCTTTATGTTGTGTGCGTCCTTCTGGCAGGTACGTCACATCTCCTGGTACGTTACAATGTACTCCAGACATCATGAAAGGTACCAGAGTTCTTCCAGTCCTCCCAGCAGAAGTTGCTCATGCAATCAAGAACATGAAGCGGGGGAAAGCTCCAGGAGAAGATGGAATTACTATAGACATCATACAAGAAGCAAGTGGAGAAATTGAAACAGTACTCGCCCAAATTTTCACTCGATGCCTTAATGAAGGGAAGATTCCTGAGGATTGGAACAATGCTACAATGATCCTGCTACATAAAAAAGGTGACATTGAGGATCTCAGGAACTACAGAATTATCAGCCTCCTATCAGTGGTTTATAAAATCTTCACTAAAGTTCTTTCACACCGCTTGAAGGTAACACTGGACATGGCTCAACCGATAGAACAAGCTGGATTCAGGAGTGGCTACAGCACAATAGATCATATCCACGTACTGAGAGAACTAATTGAAAGAGCGAGGGAATATGAACTTCCATTGTGCATGGCTTTTATCGATTATGAAAAAGCCTTTGATTCGATGAAACCATCAGCAGTTACCACGGCTCTGAAATCCTGCGGTATTGAAGATGCATGCATTAATATTATTAATAACATCTATGAAAATGCAAGTGCAAAGATTCGGCTGTTTGAAAATACAACACACATAAAAATTGGAAAGGGAGTGAGACAAGGTGACACCATATCTCCGAAGCTCTTTAATGCCACATTGGCAAATGTCTTTCAATCACTGAACTGGGAAAACAAAGGGATAAAGATTAATGGAGATTATCTAACCCACATTCGTTTTGCTGATGACGTAGTCATTTTTGCAACTACCCCATCAGAGCTGCAGAGTATGATCCAGGAACTTGCTGACAAGAGTAAAGAAGTGGGATTAAAAATGAACTTTCAGAAGACAAAAGTGATGTTCAATGCTTTTACAAGAAATGAAGATTTATCGATTGATGGAGAAGAGCTGGAGATAACAGACACGTACGTTTATCTTGGACAGCAGATATCAAGTGAGGGTCACATTGATGAAGAAATTAATCGGCGTACAAAACTTGCCTGGAGAGCTTTTGGAAGAAACAGCATAATTTTCAAGAGCAATATGCCATTATGTCTTAAAAGAAGAGTGTTTGATCAATGTATCCTTCCAGTGCTTACGTATGGTGCAGAGACGTGGACCTTAACTAAAAGAGACATACAAAGGCTGCAGACAACTCAAAGCAGCATGGAGAGGTGCATGCTTGGTATAACCAGGAGAGATAAGAAGAGGAACTGGTGGATCCGAAAAATGACGAGAGTGGAAGACATCATGATCAGAGTTAAATCCCTGAAATGGCAATGGGCTGGACATACTGCCAGAAGGACAGACCATAGATGGACAGCCGAAATTTTAGATTGGATTCCAAGGGACAGGAAAAGACCCAGAAAAAGACCACATGGGATGGGTGGATGGAATTCGTAAATATGCGGGAGTGACATGGAGGAGACTGGCACAAGACAGACCGTTGTGGAGGAAACTTGGGGAGATCTTCGTCCAGCAGTGGATTGATAATGGTTGACAATGAGGATGATGATGATTGCTTGCAAAGAAGTGATTTCGAGGAGAGGGAGTGTGGGGAATATCTAAATGTGTATCCCCCTATGCGTTGGAAAACAGTGGTTAAGGAAAGTCCGTGAGAGAGGGGGAGATATAGCTGTTTAAATTTCTTCATATTCGTTGCTTTGAAGCCAACAGCAGTGGTTTTACGGTTCGTGTGTGTATGCAGGAGAAAGGAGTTTGTTGGCTTGAATCTGAGTGCTTTTGATATTTTGAGTAACGGGAGGGGTATTTGGCTATTTACCACGGTAAGAATAAGCTATCTCCGTGCACCTGCTGAGGAGAATGCGTGATAGAAAATGGAGAAAAAAATGGAACAGAACAAGGGAGTGAAAATTCAAAATACGAAATCAGTAACTCCTTGATGCTATTACGCGATCCAGGGAAAGGGACCAGAATACTAAACTAAAAACTTAAATAGTTTATCCAACAATAAGAAACCTGCAACTCTACAAAAATAAAGTAAATTCAGGAAATGTGATTTTTTTATTTTTTTATTTTTAGTGTTTCGAAAGAGATCAGTTTTCTTTCATCCTTCGTTTTTCATTTTTTTTTTTTAATTTTTGGTGTGGATAACTTGTTCTATAGTGAAGCCAATTAACAAAAGGAGCGAAAACCCAAAGAAAAACTGAGTCTGTTTCCGTGGAAAGAGTTAGTTTGTAGTTGAACACCTAGCCTCCCCCCCCTCCCAGATATGAAGACGTTATAACAAACACATCGAAAGCCTTGATTTAAATCAAAGTCTAGTTGTGAAAGTATCCAAGGTTATTTGCAAGGAGATGTCAAATGGAATTTTCAACCCAAAAGAAACTTAGTATTAAACAGTACAAATATTATATTAAGAAAATACAACGTTGTCACAAATATTCGCTTAAGGCGAATGGCACGTAAATGTTCAAACTGTACATGACATCATAAATGGTATTTACAGTCACGGGTTTTGGTTAGTTGCTTCCAATCGCTTGATAGAAATGGTGTGGATGCCATGTCCTTAACAAGTGGCGAATAATTCTGATATATACACTATACTGACAAAAGTCACAGGACACCTAGAAGAGAAACACAACATATCATTTATTGACATACTTTATTATGGTGTCGGCCCGTATTTGGCCTTAATGCATGCACTGGCCCTTCAAGACATGCTTTCGACAAGGTTTTGGAACACAGAGGTAGGTAATGAGCTTCCATTCAGTGCATTACGCTACCACTAACTATTGCTTAGTAGTAGGCCTTGGTTCCAAACTTCTTATGTGGCACTCTATTTCATCCCATGGGTACTCTATAGGATTAACATCAGGGCTCTGTGCTGGCCAGTCCACACACGATACGGAATTACCGTCAAACCACGAAGTAACATTCCTTGCTTTATGGCTCAGTAAGTGCATTATCCTGCTGGTACCAACAAGACTCGGTTCCACAGTACTGCCACAGAGTTTGTAGGGCATAATTGTCAGAATATCGAGGTAGACATGCTGTTTAACAGGTTTGTCTAAGATAGCCAATGGGCCGGGACCATACCCCGAAAAACACCCCCACACGATTACACTGCCAGCTCTAAACTTGACAGTAGGAACAATACACTGTGGTAAATAGCGTTCCCCAGGCTGCCTTCATACCCACACACGGCTATCAGCCTGATGGATCGTGTATCTGGATTCATCTGTCCATAGGACCGTTTCCATTGATCTACGGTCCACGATAAATGTTCTTTACACCATGCCAAACGACAAGTAGCATTCCGAGTGGAGATGAAAGGCTTATGAGCAGCCGTACGACCACGGTAACCCATGGAATGAATTTATCTGCGAATGGTATGCGTACATACCGAGTTTCCAGCATTTTTACTCACCTGCACACTGAGGTCTTGTGCAGTACTCCGTCGATTAGCTGTAGCAACTCTCCTGAGGCTTCAACATCCTGTATCACCGATTTTCTTTGGTCTGCCGGTACGTTTTGCTGCTTCAGGTACGCCATGTGTCTTCCACTTATTCGGTACATCCAAAACAGTTCACTTGGGTATGTTTAAATGTCTCTCAGTTTCTCTTATGGACAACCCAGTGATATAACACCCAACAATCTTTCCTTTCTCAAAGTCAGTTCTCTTCCGCAGCGACATTTTCACTCAACCTCACAGTGTGATATGACCGCGGTCAGCTGCAGTCTTGTTTTTATACCGTTTGCAGCTGTACCGCGCATCTTAACAACGCAGCGGATCCGTTCATTTGCTTTTGAAGGGGCGTCCGGGGACTTTTGTCAATACAGTGTATAATATATATGAAAAGCTTCCAAAATATCAAGTTTGGTGGTTGAATCTGGCTTGTCAATTAGTTTTGCTTCTTCAAAGAAACATTTATGGTCCTTTTCGTAACAGTGTTTACCCATCGATGACTTCTGTTCCAAATATAGGTCTTGTTCTCCTTCAATCGAAATCGCAAGGCTCTACGGGTCTGTCCAAAATACGAAGCACCACATTCACATGAAATTTGGTAAATTCCTCACGAGTTTTTATCTTCAACTTAGTCCTTTGATCCTGAAAAGTTCATTTTGTTTATGGGATTAAGAATCAAGATCTACATTCGGAACTGTGACCTAAAGAGTAATCGAGCGCTTGTTCGCAACTTGTTAACGACATGGCATCCACACCATTTCCATTAAGCGTGTGGAAGCAACTAACTAAAGCCCGTTACTGTAAACACTATTGATGATGTCATATATGATTTGGAAATGTACGTGCCATTCGTCTTGATGAAGATAGGATAGAGCACAGCGAAACCCTGGTCGAAAAAAAAAATGTTTTGTGACAAACGTTGTATTTTCTTAATATAAGTAATCATCACAAGACTGTGTAGTCTCTGATTTCAAGAATTACAAACATTAGTTACTCAAAGGCAATACAATTTCTCTTCGAATATGAGTAATACGAAGGGAAGAGGAATCGCACGAGAATGAACAGGATTTTGCCATAAGCGAAGAAAATGATTGCTGCTATTTTAAGAGAGAAGGCTTGGAGCTAAAAAAATAAAAGAAAGAAGAAAAAAATGCTACTGCACTATCTGATAACACCGTTCAACGTAGAATTGGGGGATGACCTAGAATGTTAAGTAACGGTTAATTCCAGAGTCACCTCAACTTTCTGAATCCTCTGACACCATAAAGCTTTCTCCTTGCACTTACAAAACACAAATCTAATGTAAAGATTGATCGTTCGTCTTTTAAAACATTTACTTTTTACACTGTGAAAAAAAGTGCCGTGGATACACGAAAAAAAATTCTTGAAAATAGCGTTCTACAAAGTTGCCGGTAGGTCTGGAATTTCCGTTTTGAAAACTTTTCGTTTATAATAACGGAAATATTTATTATTCTAATAGATTTTCCGTTGTCGGTATATCAGTTCCGGTTTTTTTTTTGTTGTTTTTAAACAGAAATTTACCCAGTTTTCAAAAACTTCGAAATTTTTAGTTCCGATACAGAAGAAACTTCCCTTTCCACTTTTTTTCAGTCTAAACCCACCAATAGAATTGTAAAAACTTTTTCTTGACTTAATGAAATCTCGGTGATGTAGATTTTACCCCATGCTGACGATGTGATCCCCAGGGCCGGGTCGTAGCTACCAGAAGGGCAGGGAGGGCGTTTTCCTTCCCAAAATGGTTATATCAGAAGCGTAAATTCTTGCTGGGGGGGGGCGTAAAAAATAGAAAACCACAACGAGTGAATACTTTTACTGAAAATTATAATTGAAAAAGAAAGTTATACACGTCAGTAATATCTTTTTTAAAGACTTTAGTTCGCCGCATATAGCATTTCCCACAGCTAATCGGAGTACAGAGTAACCCACACTATGAGGTTTGAACCTCATATGCATCAAAGTAAATGTCCGAAGAAGCTGATGGAGGCATACAAAACAATATAATATATTTCCTATAACGTCATAAGGAGCTATTTAGTCAACTGCGCTGTGTCACAGAAGCTCATCTTAGAGTTTAACCTTGAACGGAATTTTTTCCAAGCCCTATTCCGAAAGTGTCTTCTTATTGTTACGCTCTTTATCTGCTACTCATTCATTCTGCGTTATTTAGTTTTTGATTCACATTTTTGCGGCATGCTGTGTTGTCGGGGTTAACGTAACTTTCGCATTTTACTAAATATTTACATCCGTTGGCTCTTGGGTATTTGACTTACCTAGTTTTTACATTTTTAGCAAAATTACGTCAAAAACCAAAAGTGAGATTTTTGAAGGATCATAAATACTTTCCTCTAAAGAAGGCGTGAGAAGATAAAAAACTGCGCGTTATTTGAATGGAATTGAGAACTTTCGATCTCAAAGGGGCGTTAATTTCAAATCCCGCATTTCCAGATAAATGAAGCTTACTCCGGCCGTCGTGATCCTCATTTAAAAAAAAAAACAGGTTTGTTGTTGTTGGTTGGAGGTGTTTTTTTTTATTATTGTTGGAAATTTAACGACCACCGTGAGCAAATCAATGGGCTATAAGCGGTCTCCCGTCCCTAATTTAGGGTCACTGGTTCCAGGGAAGGGAGAGAGCCAGTGCCGTAAGACAAATACAACATCCATGCCTCACGGGATTCCAACCCGTACCCCTTTCGGACGAATGATCAGAGACCATCGCTTAGACCACTGCGCCACCGGGCGGCAGTTGGAGGTTTAACGACCACCGTGAGCAACTCAATGGGCTATAAGCAGTCGCCCGTCCCTAATTTAGGATCACTGGTTCCAGGGAAGGAAGAGAGCCAGTGCCGTAAGACAAACACAACATCCATGCTTCACCGGGATTCGAACTGGGACCCATCTCGGACGAAAAACAGGTTTTCAGATACACACTGTATGTATTATTTATTCAATATATGTAGTACTGAGAACCGTGGACACGAACCTCTATGGGCTTTAATAAGTTAGCATTCCATCGCAATTTTAGCTTACCTGCGTCACTATAGTAATCCGAATTTTTTTTTTTTTTTTTTGATTGGAGGTTTAACGACCACCGTGAGCAACTCAATGGGCTATAAGCAGTCGCCCGTCCCTAATTTAGGGTCACTGGTTCCAGGGAAGGGAGAGAGCCAGTGCCGTAAGACAAACACAACACCCATGCCTGACCGGGATTCGAACCCGGACCCCTTACGGACGAATGATCAGAGGCCAACGCCTTAGACCACTGCGCCACCGGGGCGGCTAATCCGAATTCCTTGGCGTAGAATACAAATCAGAGTTTCCACGCTTTCGCACATCTACCAGATGGCTTTCCCGAGGAAGGTAGATAGCAAACCGCCGTTCCGGTGGCGCGGTGGTCTAAGCGCTGGCTTATGACTATTCGCCCGTGAAGGGTACTGGTTCGAATCCCGGTGAGGCATGGATGTTGTGTTTGTCTTACGGCACCGGCTCTCTCCCTTCCCTGGAAGCAGTAACCTTAAACTAGGGACGGGCGACTGCTTTATAGCCCATCGAGTTGATCACGGTGGACGTTAAACCTCCAATAAAAAAAAAAAAAAAAAAAGACAGCAAACTGCAGAAAACTTGGAAACTTTTATTTATATTCTACGCCAAGTAATTCGGATTACTAGTATAGTTACATTATTTTAAGTATAATTGATGTACAGTTCCTTGTTATTAATTACTTGCGTAATTTTTTCAATCTTTTTTTATTTATATATTTTTTCATATTTGCTCTTGTAAGGCTGTTTATGAATTTTTAATTCATAAACAGCCTTAACAACCTGACGAGGAATTTCTCTTTCTTTTCTCTCTCTCTATCTGTCTCTCTCTCTCTCTCTCTCTCTCTCTCTCTCTCTCTCTCTCTCTCTCTCTCTCATCTTTTTAAACTCCAATCACCAAAATGGTACAAACTCACATACTTTTATCCAAGTTCTCTAAAATCTTAGATGGATGCACCCGCCATACGTTCTAACTGCTTAAATATTGAGGGGGCGGCAAACCGTAACGTCGTGCCTGTATGAGGAATGGCACTGCTCTCTCTCTCTCTCTCTCTCTCACTCTTCCCTGGAACCTACGGCCCTGGCGATAGGCGACTGCTTGTAGCCCTACGAGTCCCTCATGGTTATCTTTAACCCCCACCCCTCCCCAAAATAGAAGTGTAAAAAAAATGCCACAATCCAGAATGAATTACAGATTGAGTGAGCTTTCCGTACTAGTGTGCAAACGCCGCAAATTGTTCATGTGTTGAAAATCATGGTGTTGTTTTTTTGTTGTTGTTTTTTATTATTTATTTATTTTTGTTGTTACATTCTCTTAGAAGAAAAGAAAGAAAAAAAGGGAAATAAAGAGTGGCAAACAAATTGACAGTACATAAATGATGAACATAGACTGTAACAACAGGGAAGACAAAGGAAAAGGCCAGAAATGGCCTGACATAGCCCTATACTCCCCGTAGAAGAAGCAAATGAAACAACAGATAGACACATCAAGTCAGACAATCAGAAGACGTTTCGCCAATCTTTTCCTTTTTTTTTTAATTATTGAAGAAGATAGAGTTTGGATTTTTTTTTTTAAATAAATTAAAATTGTTTAAGTTATTCAGGTTGCTAGGTAAAGAATTCCAGTATTCAGGGCCTCTGTAATTTAAAGTAAGTTTAATTGATTCCGTTTTTGGAAAAATAGGTTGTAATTGTAGTTTATTCCTTGTTTCATACGAATGTGTATGTGTATTAAGAAATATGAGATCTGAATATAAATTATATTTAATTCGTTTGAACATAGTTTTACCAAGATTAAAATAGTACAGTTGAGTAATAGTAAGTATATTATATTTATTAGGATATACTTTTGTTCTAAACTTTATTATAGGTCGAGTATTAAGATGTGATTTGAGATCAATTAGTCTAATGAATTTATTTTGTAAGATTTGTAATTTATTAATATTGTATTGTGTCGTTTGTCCCCATGATAGTATGCAGTAATTGATATGAGTTTGAAATAGTGTGTAATACAATGAGATCAATGTGTTAGTTGTTAGATCAGTCTCACTATACCAATATTTCTAGATAGTTTAATTAAAAGAAAATCAATATGTTTATTCAATTTGAAGTCAAAATTTATTGTAGTTCCCAGTAGTTGAATGAAGGTACTATATCAATTCTTTTGTTGTTAAGGGATATTTGTACATTTGGTGTTAAAGGAGATAACGTATTAGAAAAAAATCACTGCTTTAGTTTCATTAACATTAATTATTAATTCATTAGAATTTAACCAGTCAGAAATAGTTAGCAACTGTTTATTACATTGTGTTTATGCTTCACCTAAGTTTTTTTTCCTTTTATAAGAACAGCTGTATCATCAGCATGCAGAAAAAGATCCATATCAGTTGACAGCGAAAATAAATCATTAATGTAAATATTAAACAATAAAGGGGCGAGGACAGAACCCTGAGGTACTCATAATCTCATAATTTGAAATGAGGAGTGATAATGCTCAATTTGTGTATATTGTTGTCTGTTAGTCAAGTAATTTTTGAAAAGTGAATAAGTATTACCCCTGATTCCTACATTTTGTAATTTAGAAAGAAGAAAATCATGATTTAAAGTATCAAGTATCAATTAGCTTATTATAATTGTAGTATCAATAAAGTATCAAGTATCAATTAGCTTATTATAATTGTAGTATCAATAAAAGATCAATTAGCTTATTATAATTGTAGTATCAATAAAGTATCAATTAGCTTAAATAATTGTAGTATCAATAAAGTATCAATTAGCTTATTATAATTGTAGTATCAATTAGCTTATCATAAATATTTTAAAATTAATAAACAAACGTTTTAGACGTGAGTGAAAGTTCTTAAGTTCTAGGAGTTCCGCATTTTCCGTAAGATGATTAGTATACGTATTACGCAAATGTAATTGCCTATACTATATAGAGCGTGCTTGTCTCCATTCCATTACATTAATAAAAGTATCAATTAGCTTATCATAAATATTTTAAAATTAATAAACAAACGTTTTAGACGTGAGTGAAAGTTCTTAAGTTCTAGGAGTTCCGCATTTTCCGTAAGATGATTAGTATACGTATTACGCAAATGTAATTGCCTATACTATATAGAGCGTGCTTGTCTCCATTCCATACAAAAAAAAATCCAATTTGATTTATGGAAATGGAAATATGTTCGCAGACGGACGGATAGACAGATACATCGAAGAGTCATGAGCAGGCTTTCATGCTAACGAGTCCAAAAATATCTTTCGGATTTCACTTGTACTGTATAAAAGGAAATATCGCGCCAGCAGGCAATCATTTTTAGAAGGGGTTATCAACCTCCATGAGACAGCGTTTCACGTCATAACGAGCCTCCCATCAGTAATTGAGCTACTGATATCGAGGGAGGTAACTATAAACACAGAATCCACGTCTGAGACAGCGTTTCACGTCATAACGAGCCTCCCATCAGTAATTGAGCTACTGATATCGAGGGAGGTAACTATAAACACAGAATCCACGTCTGAGACAGCGTTTCACTTCATAACGAGCCTCCCATCAGTAATTGAGCTACTGATATCGAGGGAGGTAACTCCACGTCTTCAATTCAGCAATTTTAGTTTAACATCCTTAAAAAATAAAAAACAACAACATTATTTAAAATTTTTGAAGAGAATCCTCAAAGTTTGGTAGCGCTTGGAGCCTCCAATTGCTTAATCCGCTTCTGCCCGCAGGCATACTTCTCCTTTATCTGACCTCAAATTATGGGCTTGGGCATCACCCCCTAAGCTATTAGGGGTGATGCCTCCGATGCCTGGTCGACCTGAAAGTGTTGTTACGGAGAGTATTAATAACTCTGCTTGGGCAATCCTGCAAGAAGATCGACGAATGACGTATTAAGACATAGCGGCGACAACTAATATTTCAAAAACGTCGGCATTCCGCATTCTAAGCGACAAATTACTGCTCCATCGTGTGTGTTCCAGACAGGTGCCTCATCACCTGACGAGAGAACAATTGTTAACCAGAGTTTGGGTGTGTCACGAGTGGAGACAAATGATTAAAAAGAATTCAAACTTTCTAAACACAGTAATAACTGCCGATGAAACATGGGTCCACTTTTTCGACCTTCTCACGAAGCGCGCAACGAGTGTCTGGAAACACACAGGCTCGCCTCCACCAAAAAAAGTCCGCCAAACCAAATCAGCTAGGAAGGTGATGATGATAATTTTCTTTGATCATAAAGGTGCAGTCTACCAGCATGCTGTTCCTCTACAATTACTGTCAATGCTGAGTATTACATTTCAGTCTTGCGTCTGCATATCGATTAAGCGACGGGAACTGGTTGGCAAGTGAACCCTACACCATCATAACGCCGGCCCACGTGTGGCTGTTTGTGTTCAATAGTTTTATCCGAAATGCAGTATTAAAATTATGCCACAGCTTGCCTACAGTCCTGACCTCGCCTCGAGCGATTTCTGGTTGTTTCCAACAATGTTCTGTTGCGCAACATTCAACACAGATGCCGACATAACTCAATCTGTACAGGGGTCGTGAAAGCAGCTTCCACAAAATGCCTTCGCCACATGCTTTGAAAAGTGGACTGAGCGATGGGACTGTTGCATATCATCCGAGGGAAGATACTTTGAAAAAGGATAACATGTATTTTGCTGTACCTACATTTCTTCATTTTGTGTGATTTTACTCTCAGGTTTTTTGGAACGGCCGTTGTAATAATGTGGGCTAGTCCCTATGATACCCCCCCGTTAATCCGGGGGGTTCTATAGGGGCTAGCCTTGGGGCCCAACATGACTAAGGGCCCAAAACGTATGCCTGGGCAAATAATAGATAGATAGGTAGAGAGAGAGAGAGAGGTATATAAAATAGTATTACTTTTGTCTCGTATGATTTCCACTTGGTCAGAAACAGAGGCTGGAAGACGAACAGATTTCAAGACAGTTACTCACCAAGGGCAATAGTTTCATGTCGCTGCATACAGCGAGGTCGGCAAGACAGTTTAAGCTTTATCACTACCTTCCACTCACAGCTCCCAATTTGCACTTGGAACCGTTAATGGTTCGAAGTCCCCTGTGTTTTCACATTGCATAACAAAAAGATGCACTAAAAAAAGTATACAATGCTAAATCATTAGAAAATCCAAGCAAAATCTAGGAATCTTAAGCTTTTAACTCATGTTCTTGTGAGAACATTGCAAAATACAGTGACTTATGAAAACTCTGCAAATAATTTAGTAGTTACAGTTTCGTGTTTTAACGGACTTCATAATGATTTCGCGTCATAAATTCTTTGGGGACCGACTCAGATGTCTTAGCCTTGGGGCCCACTAACGCCTTAATCCGGCCTTCTAAGAGCATCTTCCTCACCCTTTTCTATCCAGTTTTCGTGTGACTTTCCTATTGGGCACTATAGCCCAAATCTCCTAGCTTCCTACTTCTAATTGTTGTTTAAGACCTGGAAGGATTTTCTCTCTTCCTAAAATTCTCTACATAAATCTCAGAAAAAAATCTTTCTTTTCGTCATATAACAAGAAAGATGGCATCGAATTTTCGGGTGTAATAAGCACATCTTTTGAATCCGTTCTGACGCAAATTAAATGTATCAAAGCTATTCAAAGTCAAATGAACCGGTATGGAAAATAATAGTATATGGCAGAAGAAAGAAGTTTTTCAATCGGGTTTTTAATCCCTCAGATATTGCTGTAAAAGGAATCGTGAGCTTACGCCCTCTATTTGCAGACTTGTGCGCTAAGAAAAACATGAATTTATATCAGAAACATTTCGCACTGGAAACGCTCTCCAACACAGAAATAATTTTTCAAATCGGACTCTTAGAAACAGAGATATCGACAAAATAAGATGTGACTTTACGTCCCCTGGTGGGAAAACCATGCATTATTTTAGAAAGAAGGTATTCGCAAAAGGTTTTTCAATATAAACGGTATCGGTCCAAGAAAAAAAAATAGTCCTGTTTTCTGGAGCCCAGATTTTGCTACAAATAAAACAGAAGCCGAAATTAACACTTATGCCCCCTGGTGGCCAAACCATTCTTTACCAAACATTAGAAATTATGTGGAAAATATTTTCCAACAGGTCTTGTATGCAATACAGGAAGAATTTTTCAAATCGGAGTTTTAGAAGCAGAAATAACGCAGAAAACGCAATTTACCTTTGTGCCCCCTAGCGGAAAGTCTATGATTTACTTGAAAATTTTGAATTTATAGGAAAAACATTTCGCATCTGAAACACTGTCCAACAAAGAAGGAATTTTTCAAAACGGACTCCTAGAAGTAGAGATATTGACAAAACTAAGATATTCATCTACGTCCCTGGCGTAGAAACCATGCATTATTTCAAGATGAAAATGTTCCTAAAAGGTTTGTCGACATGAGTAGTATCGGTCAACAAACGACTTTGTTTTCAATCGAGATTTTAGAAGCTCATATTTTGTTGCAAATACCCTTTACGCCTCCTAGCGGAATGTCTATGAATTACTTGACAATTTTGAAATTATATGAAAAACATGTCACACTGAAAACACTATCCAACAAAGAAGGAATTTTTCAAATCGGACTCCTAGAAGTAGAGATATTGACAAAAATAAGATATACATCTACGCCCCCTGGCGGAGAAACTGTGGAATATTTTAAGAAGAAAATATTCCGAAATTTTTTGTCGATGTGAGTGGCATCAGTCCATGAAAGAATTTTTTCAACCGATATTTTAAGAGCTCCGATTTTAGGGCAAATACATCAGAAGCAAAAATTAACACTTACGTCACCTGGTAGCCAAAATATTCTTTACCAAAAATTTGAAATTATATGCAAAAGAATTTCCATCAGGAGGTGTATCCGCTGAAGAAAGAATTTTTCAAATCGGAGATTTAGAAGCAGAGATATAGGGATGAAAGCAATTTACCTTTACGCCCCCTAGCGGAATGTCTATGAATTACTTGACAATTTTGAAATTATATGAAAAACATGTCACACTGAAAACACTATCCAACAAAGAAGGAATTTTTCAAATCGGACTCCTAGAAGTAGAGATATTGACAAAAATAAGATATACATCTACGCCCCTGGCGGAGAAACTGTGGAATATTTTAAGAAGAAAATATTCCGAAATTTTTTGTCGATGTGAGTGGCATCAGTCCATGAAAGAATTTTTTCAATCGATATTTTAAGAGCTCCGATTTTAGGGCAAATACATCAGAAGCAAAAATGAACACTTACGCCCCCTGGTAGCCAAAATATTCTTTACCAAAAATTTGAAATTATATGCAAAAGAATTTCCATCAGGAGGTGTATCCGCTGAAGAAAATATTTTTCAAATCGGAGTTTTAGAAGAGTTATCGGGAAAAATATATTTTAATTTTACGCCCCCTAGCGTAAAATCTATGCGTAGTTTGAAAAAGTAACTATATCTAAAACACTATTCGACATAAATTTAATCGAAAGATAAAAGAATTTTTTCAATCGGATGTTTAGAAACAAATATGTGGAATAAAACGTATTTTTGAATTCGACATCATCTGGATTTACGCCCTCTAGCGGCAAAATTGTACATCGTAAAAAAAACAACGAAATGAAGGATCATCATTCGCATATTTCAAGCTTCCCAATGCAAAAAGAATTTTTCAAATCGGACTAATAGTTGCAGAGATATCGTGGGTACAGACTGACGGACGGACGGACAAACCGGTAACATAAGCACGATCTTTTTTTACAAAAGATCGTGCTAAAAAAGAAACGAGAATTCGAATCCCACTCCCGGAAGTAGAGGCATCATACAAACAGATGGACAAACAGGTAGTGTAAGCACAGGTACATGTCAAAAGCAAAAATAACAAGAAAAGAGGGAAAGAAAGTCATTGTTCACGCAAATTAAATTTGAAGTCCGAAAACACATCCAGCAGCAATAATATCGTAGAAGAACGAAAACTATGCTCTTTTAACTTGCGTACATTGTATAGGCATGCTTAGAATCATAAAGCTTTTATTTTTCAACTTGCTAAGTTTGTTGCGCGAAAATTTGGTACGGGCTATTTACAAAGTTTCGAAAAGGGAAGCCACGGAAAGAGAGAAAAAAAAAAAGAGGCTCGTTTCTCGAACCAGCTAACTACGCCTGATGACCCTATCTGACCCACTTCTCCCACGGCGGGAAATTTCGCAGACTTCCGTTTATTATCAGTGACCTGTGACCTTGGTAGGGTTACTGCCCGCGTAAACTCAAACACGCAACAGCATTTATGGCTACTCTACCTCAAAATAGCGGTCGTGCATTCATTTGGTGATTTGCCTGGTTTCCAATACCGGAGCAAAAATCATCCAATTTTTTCTCCTGGGAGGGGAAGAGGTTCAGCTCTCTGATTATAAAGAGCGGTGAATATAAATATTTCGCTAACAAAAAAAAAAAAAAAAAAAAAAAAGGAAACAAAAGAACACGGAATCAAAAATAGAAAATCTTAGTAAGTAATTCTGTTACTAGCTTCTGCAAAAGAAATCGCAGTTTTTAGCTGGCTCATGTCTCTGCAACATTTTACCCGTAACGCTGACAATTTTACAAGTTTGAAATACCGGACTTGTAATCCCCCCCCTTTTTTTTTTCTTCGGCTGTTTTACGAGCTCCAAAAGCCATAAAACTAGTGGTGTAGGACAAACTTACCACCCATGTCTCATTGGGACTTGAACCCGGATCCAACTGAGACCCAATTTTGAAGCTTTAGCAAATACATCATATCTAGCCGTTAAAAAGTTGCGAAATGGAAGACATTCTTTCAACTACGTAATGCAAATTTTTAAAATGTTGTCTGATTCTAACGCGTCCATGGCAACGGTTGGGCAATAAAAATGATTGCCGTTGCGAATCAATCACGTGATAGGCGATGGCGATAAAAGAGCAAAACCGCCCTGTGTAGCTAAGTCAGTGTTGCCATTCTACTGATTCATCTCTACTAATTTTTAACTCCTGTCCACTGATGGATTTCCGTAATCTACTGGTTTTTCTGTTTTAAAACCACCTACGCACTCAGACATGCTGCTCAAGAATTCTTTCAATACTCACCATCAACTGGCCCAATCGACAAGACTCATCTCAGAACTGGTATGAAGAGAAAACAATGACGAAGACTAAAATTATTCAACACCTGCTACCTATTATTTTTTAAAATATCATACTGGCTGTCATGAAATATTTTTTGTTCTAAATATCTAATCAGCCCGTTATACAAAGATCTCCCTAGTTTTGTTAAAACCAGAATATCAGGAAAACGTCTATAGTACGGTATCTGCATTAATGACACTTTTCTGAATATAGTACTTATTTCACGTACTTTGGGAACATCTTGGTATTATTTAGTAAAAATTGTAGGCATATAACTCTTTGTTTCCAGGAAGGCAACAAGTAGAACAGAAGGCATTAAAAAGCAAATGGCATTGTTATTTACTCTAACATTCGTTTTAAACATCAAATAGAAGTCATCGCTCTTTCCACGTTTATAAGTAAGTCACGGAAAAATTCTCATCGGCCGCCACCGGGAATCGAACCCAGGGTCTTACAGTTACGCGTCGGCCTCGAATGTGAGTCTGGAGAATTTCGAGGCCTCTGTGGTGCAGTGGAAGCATGTCCGGCGCGTAACTGGAAGACCCTGGGTTCGATTCCCGGTGGCGGCCGATGAAAATGTTTCCGTGACTTACTTATAAACATGGAAAGAGCAATGACTTCTATTTGATGTTCCTAATCCTCGTCAACTGTGGTGTATTTATTAGTTTTAAAGATGAACATTATATTATAAAACTGATCATCAGTAATATCTTATAAATCAGCGACTCAGGACTGTACCAGTTTGGATTTTTTTAATTTTTATTGGAGGTTTAACGACCACCGTGAGCAACTCAATGGGCTATAAGCAGTCGCCCGTCCCTAATTTAGGGTCGCTGGTTCCAAGGAAGGGAGAGAGCCAGTGCCGTAAGACAAACACAACATCCATACCTCACCGGGATTCGAACCCGGACCCTTTTTGGACGAATGATCAGAGGCCATCGCTTTAGACCACTGCGCCACCGGGGCGGCGTTTGGATTTCATTCCGCTGCTCAATAGCAGTTTGTGGAGCGCTGGTAACATTTGACATACCAGTAGACTTGAGTGTTCCTTCGTACTGAGATTACATTCAATACTACATTATATTTTTGAAGCGGCGCATATTTCAAGAAAACAAAATCTGATCTACTGATTTCTACTGAGTTTTTCAGCTCTGGCCTCTGGTCTACTGATTTCAGGTAAACGTTCTGGCAACACTGACTGCTAAGTTTGGTCGTATTCACCTGGCGGTGTGGACCACTACATCGGAGTGATCTCGGTGACGAAAGCACGCGTAAGGAATGAGAATGTCAGGGTGCCGTCATCCTGAATCTTACCGTCACACGGACACCTTTACCGGAGGTTTGTTCCCTACGTCACATAGCGTCTGAAACACATCGGGACGCAACCGCTGCCGTCCGGATGTGACGCAGTGGTCGGAGGACAGTAACGTGAGCCGAGTGGTGAACGTAGGCGGACGTCCAAACACCCGGATTGCCGCATTTGGCGGCAAGCCGTCGACGCCTCATAGTCCAGAGCGGACGACATACAACGAGGTGTACAGGCAGCTATGGACATCCTTGAATGTATCTATGGAGATTCTTGTATGTATCTACACGGAGCGTGAACTGCAAATTGGATGAGGTAAGCATGCGCTCTCGTCTGCCATTGCGACGACTGCACTCGCCGCAGCACATTGTCCCGCAAGGTTGCAGTGATGCCGTGCCAGACATGCGTAGCCGAACGAATGAAACCATGTCGTATTTAGCGCAGTCCCACTTCTGTCTCAGCGCTGACGATCGCTGTTTAGGAGTCTGGAGACGACGGAGTCACCGGACTGATCCTGCTGCCATCCGTGAGTGTCATACATCTCCTCAGTGTCATGGTTTGGGAATCCACCAGTTCCAACGGCCGTTCTCTGCTCGTTCACATAAGGGCACAAAGGCAGCACGACTATAGCCCGTTTTTTTACGCTTTCCAACCTTAGGTTGAAAAAGCGTATATGCTCCAGCTTTGTCCGTCCGCACGATAACTCGGGTAAAAATGGTTTGATTTCGATAAAATTTTAGTATGGGGTAGGAGACCACCTGGGGACGAACCCTATTAAAAATGGACGAAATGGGGTCAAAGGTCAGAACATAGGAGCGGGATCCATTCCATTGCCCTCATGCATCATAACTTACGTAAAAATGCTTCGATTGTCACAAACCTTTACCATGTTGTTCCGGAGGTATACTGAACCGGTTCTGTTGAATACCATCGAAATAGGGTCAAAGGTCAGGACACAGAAGCGAGATTTATTCCACAGCCATTATCCTTATAACGTGAATAATGACTTGAGTAATGATTTCTGGTATGTCGGAAAGCGTATCGTAATCAATGCATTGCATGTTTTTACTAACTCGTTTTTTGTTACAGTCGTTTAGGTAGATTCATGCGTCATCAATAATCACAATAAATTTTTATTTTATTTTATTTTGCGCCATCAACAGTCACAACAAATTTCCATCTGTTTCCAGTTAAGTGATTTCCATAAAGAAGTCTACAACGTGTTCTGAGCGATTTCCCCCTTTATTAATACGTGATTAGGCAGAAGCTGGCGAAGATTTTTTTTCCTTTTTCTTTTTCTTATTTTTCAGACTCAAATCTTTGTTCATTACCTTGTTTACATTTGATACAGAGATTTTTGACGACTTAGTGATTGCTCTTTAGGTCGGTAGATTTTCTTTTTAAACCAGAGACCTAACTTTTGAAATAGTCGTAAAAGTACGTACCTTCTTTCGATATTCGTTTGGTGTTCTTTTTAGTGTTAAAAGCAACACTTGACGATTTTCCCCTTTATTAACAGCAATATTGCTTATTTTACATTTAGAAAATGCTAATTCAATGATTTTTTACAGCTTTTTCACGCTTTCCAACCGTGGGTTGAAGAAGCGTATATGCTCCAGCTTTGTCCGTCTGTCTGCCCGTCCGCACGATAACTCGCTTAAAAATGGTTCGATTTCTATGAAATTTTAGTATGTGGTAGGGGAACACCTGGGGACGAACCCTGTTGAAAATGGGTGAAATGGGGTCCAAGGTCAAGACATAGAATCGGGATCCATTCCATTACTCTCATGCGTCATAACTTACCTAAAAATGCTTCGATTGTGACAAAACTTTATCATGTTGTTCCGGAGGTATACTGAACCAATTCTTACGAATATCATCGAAATGGGATCAAACGTCATGGTTAAGGAGCGAGATTTATTCCATAGCCATTATCCTGATAACTTGACTAAAAATGCTTCTATTGCGATAAAACTTTAGTATGTTGTTCCGGAGGTATACTGAACCAATTCTGTTTAATATCATCGCAATGGGGTCAAAGGTAAGGACACAGGAGCGAGATTTATTACACAGCCATTATCCTCTTAACTTGAGTAATGATTTCTGGTATGTTGGAAAGCGTATCATAATCAATGCATTGCATGATTTTACTAAATTGTTTTAATTACCGAATGCGAATGTTTCTGTTCGTAAAGAGCAAAACATAATTTTTTATCCACAACTTGTTTGCGTGCGCCATTTTCTTAGCAGACGATATTTAACTGCAGCAGATGTTTCTTTCGCGCTCATCTAAGACGGTGTTGCCAGTTTGAATTCTTTGAACTTCTTTCATTTTCTGTAATTTCTTATCAAAAACGTTCTAAAAATACATGAACATCCTCCGTACTACAAAGAATTTCGCAACAACACTAATTCTTATTGCTAATTTTTCTGAAATATTCCTGGATGTGTGTGCTTGCAGTGAAAATAGGGAAAAGTTGGAAATTTGCATTAGAAAGTCATGAAATTTTGCATTAAATGTTGGACCACGGCATATATAAGTACAATATGAAAAAGCATGAAAGGCAAATGAATGAAAATTATTATAGCCTCCTCTGTAGCAGCCACTCCTTGCAGGAAAAAAGATCTCCTGACGTTTTGACGTAGGACTACGTCTAACGCCGTGGACAGTATGGGGTGTCCTACGGCCAACAGCCTGTGACAAAAATAGGTCCCAGTTGAAATCATTATAGCGTTTAAACTACGTGCCACACACTAATGGCGTTAGCATATTCGTAAACAGCATGGAGTCCAATTCGCGTACTGCGCAATACCTAGTGCGCGTGACTCTCCCTGTGCGCTGGGGAGATGATGCACTATTTTGGGTGTGCCACCGCGTTCGACTCAGTCTCTCTCGGCAACTGTGAGCGCAAAACTACCGTGCGTGGTATCGTTTTAAAGCTCTCGACGAGATCTATTCAAATATACAAAGAACATATTGCAGTGGTTTGAATTAGACATTTAAAAAAATTGTTTTTTTTTTTTTGTGAACCGGTGAACATTTTTGAAGATATCTCGGTTTATCTGGAGAACCGTGAGTGTAAAACGACTGTGCGTGGTATCGTTTCAAAGCTCTCGACGAGTTCTATTCAAATATACAAAGAACATATCGCAGTGGTTTAAACTGAAATTAAAACAAATTGTTGTCGTGTGAACGGGTTTACATTTTCGACAATGCCGTGGAATTCTCAGAATGTACGCAAGCAGAAGTGGAGAAAATCAAAATGAGATGCAAGAGCAAGTGATGAGGGATGTAAGAAGCCCAAGAAGACTGCGGCCCAAACAAACTAGAGACTATCGAGAACGCTTGAAACAGCCGCCGCCAAACAAAAAATCCAACAATACTACAGATGCGACGTGAGAGCCAGCGTGGCGATAAAAAAAGAGCCAGCGTGGCAGAGAAAAACGGCGTACCAATGTTGATCACACCGCAAACACTGAAGAAAGTCGACGACACGTTCGATGAAATATTCAAATATGCCGATACCTATTGCTATATGTACGCAGCTGAAGTGATCATCAACAATGCAAAAATGTTACTCGTGTCCGTTTACATCAAACCCGGCACCTCCTTCGACCTCCTGGAAACGTTCATACTCGGTAATCTTGTATTATATACACAGCAAAGGTTTCAGAAGCCTTCCCACAACTGGTCAGAAGGGGATACGGCAACATTATGTTGGGCGATTTCAACTTTAACATCAAAGACAGACACTTGCGAAAGATTCAAAGAGTTTATGTCCCGAGATCTTAGCATGGATGTTGTAACCGTTCCTACGCATAGCACCACGTTGGGTAATTTGTGTGTCGATCTGAGCATTATTTGTAAAAATTATATGAGCTACTTTTCATATCATAGACCTGTGTTGGCTATAACAAATTAAATAAACGCTTTGAAACCATACTCGACTAGCTCATTTCAACTCTCCGATCTGCAAGTCGTAGCCCTACGTTCCAAACTGACGACTGAATTAGCTGAGCCTACTTGGGATTTTTGGGAATTTTTTTCCAGAATTTTTGACTTGAAGGTATTTTTTTCCTTCTTGATGATCGATTGAGTGATCACCGAAGTTTCGTCGTCGTGCATGGGTCACAAGCGGCCAAAGGACGCAAGGCTCGAAAGAACAATAAATTCCCTTACTGTTTAATCCAACAAGCTGTCTAATTTCATTTATTCTTCTCTTTCATATTGTTTTGGGGTCCTCTCGTTTTCAATCCAATTTATGTGTGATGTGTAGTAAAAATGGTTAGACAACAAGAAGGCGCGGTGTAAATTTGCAAATGGTGTTTGCTTATGTCATTTGTAGTTACAATTTCTGCTTGTCCCCTCCTGAAATTTAAGCTATGGGTGTCAAAAAATGTTAACAGAGTGAGAATTACAGACATTTACAATAGTTTAAGACCACCTGTCGGTATTAGGTGATTTCTACCGATTACATCAGCTACTGTCTGTACTCAACTTCCTGTCGGTGCTGCATCATCCTACAGCGGCAGCTGTTGATAGAGTTGGTGGAATCGTGCGAGCATCAGTTTTGCTGCTGGTTTTCATGCTGAGAGGTTTTGTACGTATTTTCTATACAGCGAAAAATGGGCAACAAAAAAGCGTCATTAAGTGTTACTCAGAGGCCACAAATAGTGACTTTATATCATGAAGGTGTGACGTACCTGCCAGCAGGACGCACACGACATAAAGGCAGATAGGAATCAGAATAATCGTCTGCGTAGCTCAGTTGGTAGAGCGACTTGTTCCGGAATAAGCGGCCTCGGGTTCGAATCCCGGCGTAGACCAAAAATGAAGGAGAAATTTACTTCGTTATAATGGCTCCCGAACTATCCGGATGACCCGGACGTTCAAAATCTCGCATTGGTGTGATGTTATTTCCACACCGCGAGACAGGAAAAATCAGAGAATTCCTTCTCCAGCGCTTCGAAAAATAAAAATGTGTGATGTTGCATTCCACACAGCAGATTGACTGGGAGTTCTCAAGTGCACGTTCTACAGTGAATGGCTACCTGCAACGATTCATGGTCACGGCTGACCCGTGGGCCATGCCCCCGGCCCTCTTTCGGGGGGGAGATGTGACGTACCTGCCAGCAGGACGCACACGACATAAAGGCAGATAGGAATCAGAATAATCGTCTGCGTAGCTCAGTTGGTAGAGCGACTTGTTCCGGAATAAGCGGCCTCGGGTTCGAATCCCGGCGTAGACCAAAAATGACGGAGAAATTTACTTCGTTATAAAGGATACTCCGAACGTTACATAAGCAGAAAAGTGAAAGTGAGCAAGACTTCTATTAATAAAAAAATGCATGCGAATTTAGCGACCGAAAGAGAAGTGGACGTCCAAGGAAAACAACCCCATGTGATGACAATACCATAAGGCGAATAGTTATGCGTTCTCTGAGGAGTTTGTGCATGAAAATCAAGGCCTTTCTACATTTATAAGGATCTGATATTAGTATCCGCACTGTTTCCGGACATCTTAGCAAAGATTTTGGATTAAAGTCTTGCAAACCTGCACATAAACCTAGACTAACCTCTGTCATGAAAATTAAGAGACTCCAGTGTGATCAATTGTGGACTGCTGAAACTTGGAGCCAAGTTCTTTTTTCCGATGGATCAACTGCGCGTCAATTTTAATCACTTGAAGCATATGCTGCTGGTTAAAGTGCATCGTGATTGGAGAAATGGCTTCACTGGGAATAAGCGACGTGCAAACTGCGGAGCACTATGTGCCATTGATGTGAGAGGTGAACGTCGGCTGCGAAGGTACGTGAGGGCCGACCGTCACACTACAGTGGATCAACTCACTGGCCGAATGAACCAGGGGGCTACCGGAAGTGTGTCTAAAACGACAGTTCAGCGAATCCTACTGCGTATGGGGACTTCGATGCCGACGAACGGTCACTGCACCTCTGCTAACGAAGGTTCATCGGCAGAAAAGGCGTAGATTTCCACGGCAGTATCGCAATTGGACCTCCGCTGATTGACAAAGGATTGCCTTCTTCGATGAGTCACGTTTTCTGCTTCATCGAACGGATGGACTTTGGCGTATAAGGCGAGAAACTTCGGAGAACAAACACTCGTCAACCATTGCTGGAAGAACGCAAGCTGATGAGAGCAGCGTTATGGTCTGGGGAATGTTTTCGTGGCATTCCCTGGGTCCACTCATACCTGTGGAAGGCACAATGGACCGAATTCACTATGAATACATCCTTGCAGACCACGTACACTCATACATGCTGATTTGTATTCCCTGGGGCGGATGGGATCTTCCGGCACGAAAATGCGACGAGTCAAACAGCTAGAAATGTTCGAGAGTGGCTGGGAGAGCACGATGAAGATTTCAAAGTACTTCCCTGGCCCCCTGATTCCCCAGACTTAAACCCAATTGAGCATCTATGGGACCACCTCGATCGTGTTGTTTGCTCTATGGATCCTCCACCGAGCCCCTTCCAGCAGCTGTCAGATGCACTGTAGTCATTGTGACTCCACATACCTGTGAAGACCTTCCAGCACCTTATTGAATTACTCCCAGCCCGTCTAGCTGCTATCTGCGCTGCAAACGGCGGTTGTTCTGGATGTTAGCTGGTGGTCACAATAATGTGACTCGATCGTGTATAAGAATCATGCAACCTCACAGAAAAGAAAATCGTAGATTTTAACAATTCTTTTACTCTTTCATAAAAAATGTTAACACTATTTTTTTACTCTTTCTTTTACTCTTCCATTTTTTTTAATCTTTCTTTTTACTCTTCCATTTTTTTTAATCTTTCATTGTCGAGTCTCTCTGAAATTTCAATCCATATTATGGGGTTTTTTTTTAAGCTTATAGGAAATATTTCATCAAGATAATAACTTTTTTCTGCACGAAATGTATCGTGTGTGTTCTTTACAGACGATATTTTTCACGTAACTACTTTATTACGATGTGAAATTTTTTTTTTTTGGGGGAGGGGCACGCAATGAAGTGTGTAATGTGAGGTAAAATGTTTTTACTAAGGTGGAGACTAATATTCTTAGGTGGTTTGGCCATGTTGAAAAAATGAGTGATGAGGTGCTTACTAAGAGAATTTATTCAGCCCAAGTGGCAAGAAGGAAAGGTAGAGGAAGGCCAAGGAAATCATGGGAGGACCAGATTCAGGAATGTCTGCATAAGAAAAAGGTTATGAGTATGAAGTACATAAGGTTTTGTGTGAGGAGTGTGATGGGTGTTAATGAAGCTCGAGCTGTGTGCCGAGATTGCTGTAAATGGAAACATTTGATACATCAACATTACGTAAATTTCAGTTCCATCAGGTAAATGTGTACTTGGTAGATGGTCTTTCTTTGAGGAGCTAACCTCTGAATCTCAGAGAACAACTTAATGATATGTATGAATGAAATTTTGCCCGGGGCACCGTAAAAGTTCCATCCGGTCCTGACCAAAAGTCCTCATTGGTTATGCTTGTGCGATCATTAAACTATAACTTTAGCTTTTGCTTGATTTTTATTAGAGACAATGGGCTCTTTCCTAATCTGTCGTACTACATTAGATTGATAATAGACTGAAGGTAATCCCGTCGCTTATACATAAGTGCACACATCTGTCTTGGATCGGCATAATTAGTTGACAAAATCTAGTTCGAACAATCGGCAATTGTTTGATAATTCGAGGAACAGTTTCGTTATCACGACGAAATTGTATCTTTTCTTACATATGACGTTCGATTGCTCTTTCAGTAAGCGAAACTACCGTTCGACTTCTACAAACTGGACACTAAACTGGTTTTCTCTAGCGGCAAAGCAGATCATCTCATGAAGAAACTTCCGAGTTTTCAGTTCAAATAATGGCTTCTGATCCAACCATATTCCCTCAGGGCCGTCAACCCCAAAACCTCAATGTTCTCGTCCTCTTTTTTTCAAAAGGTCAGGATGGATAACGCATTTTGAAGGTCAAGAATCTGCAGTCAGGGGTCAGATACACCTTAGGTTTTTCAAACATGATAGAACAACAAAAAAAAAAAAAAAAAAAAAAAAGGAACGGAAAGAAAAATTGCTATCGCTCTATCTGTATCTTGCACGATCGAGGATTTTCGCGCACTTTAATGATTTATATATATTTACTCACTGTCGGATTAGCACACACAATGATGCCATTGTTGGTAATGCGCCGCCTGAAAGCGAGAAAAGCTGATGGCATGATTCAGCAATGTATGTAGCTGCTTTCATTCCCAGTTTTGAAACAAGCCCTTGGCAAATTCTATTTTAGGCGCATTTCGTGGAATACGTTAGCTGAAGATATCCTCTAGAATATTTGCAATATTTCATAGAATACTTGAATCAATCTAGAATGCATGTACATAGTAGAACGTCTGTTACTGAATACAGTCTATAACATTTCATAGAATAATTGAATTTCAATGTAATTGAGAGTACTTGTATTTGAATACAATTTTGAATTAGGATACTTTTAGTTGAATAAAATCTTTATCATCTATACTTCAGAAAACACTTGCACTTGAATACAATTTAAAGTACTTGTACTTGAATACAACCTACACTTTGTACAGTACCTTATTTAAATACAATCTATAATACTTATTCTTCATAGAACGGTTATACCTTAATGTAGTCTAGAATACTTGTACCTGAATACAGTTCAGAATACTTTGCTTGGATACAAACTAGATCATTTGACTTCACAGAATACGAATACTTGAATACAATCTAGGACACAGAATGCGATCTATAACAGTTGCGCTTAAATTCAATCCAGAATACTTGTACTTGAATACAATCCAGTACAGAACGCAGTCCATAACACTTGCCCTTGAATTCAATCCGGAATACTTGTACGAGGTACTTGAAAACATTCTAGAATACCTATAGTTCGTAAAACACTTGTACTTGGATAAAATTTAGAATACTTCATCGAATATTTGCACTTGAATGCTGTGCGTAGGTTATGGAATGCTTGTTAAAGCACATGGAATGCCATTTCACTTTAAAGAATGTGTGCTTGAATTCCATCGCATATACTTTACAGAATACAGATTTGGATCTTGGTATGCTTGCACTTGAATGCTATCTAGGGTACTTACATTTCACAGAATACTTGTACTTGAATACAATCTAGGGTGCTTACATTTTATAGAATACTTGTACTTGAATGCTATCTAGAGTACTTACATTTCAGAGAATACTTGTACTTGAATACAATCTAGGGTGCTTACATTTTATAGAATACTTGTACTTGAATACAATCTAGGGTACTTACATTTCACAGAATACTTGTACTTGAATACAATCTAGGGTGCTTACATTTTATAGAATACTTGTACTTGAATACAATTTAGGATACTTATGCTTTATAGAATACTTGTACTTAGGCCATCTAGGATACTTATGCTTTATAGAATACTTGTACTTAGGCCATCTAGGATATTTATACTTCATACTTTTACTTGGACTGACTGATTGTCCTCCAATGAATTAGTAATTAATTACAATAAATCTAAAGCCTTACTTTTTTTCAGACAAAAACCTAATCAAACTTTTAATTTTAACTTTTTCCTTCAAAATAATCAGATTGAGTTAGTTAATAGTTTTACTCATCTGGGTATTGTTTTTCACAATGATTTAAAATGGAATTTGCATATAGACATTTTATCAAATAAAATATCCAGAAATATAGAAATAATTAGTCATATACTAACAAATCTATCTGTTAAAACATTAAAATTATTATATTATACATTAATTCATCCACACTTCGATTACTGCTTACTATCCTGGGGTCAAACAACACATACTAATAATTATTATCATACTAATTAATCAATTATAAATTCTTCAAAATAAATACATTCGATTAATAGATTTTAAACATTATACAAATGCTGACAACTTACTAGGGCAAAATACGTTCAGATATTCCAGAGCCAACCCGAACAAATATAATATTCTAACAATTCAGCAATTGTTTCACTTTAACTTAGACAAAATTATGTAGAAACGAATTAAACTGAACCTTGGACAGGAGCTCATAGAAATTAATACTGCTACGTACCGTTATAATATTCGTAACCAAGCTTTGTTGAGACTAACAACACCTAGGACACAAACTACTAAACAAAGCTTATATTATTTTGGTCCGGAGTTTTGGAACTCTTTGCCTGAAGAATTAATATCTATTAATAACTTCAATTTGTTTAAAAAGAAATTAAAACACTACTTACTTAACAACTGATATCCATTTATTAATACAAGATGAGAGGTTGATTGACAGGGATTATTCGACTGAGGGGGAATACGAGGGAGGTGATGATTCAGTGACCAAGGGACGGAGATCCATACAATGACGATTGGGTAGGGGGGGGGACAACTCATGTTCTTCATTACTTTAACATTACTTTTCTTTTCATATGCTGTTAATTCAATATCATGATTAGATGTTTAATTTGATATCTGCTTCCTTTTTCGACTCTGTTTCTGTAATATCAATGTTTTTGTCTTGACTTAAACCTAGGGAGATCAAGGCTGGTCAGGTCTCCTCGAGGCCTTTTCTTTGATCTCCCCTGCTGTTATTTTTATGTTTATGCTTAACTATTCAGAATTATTAATTTTAATATGTAACAGCAAGATCGATAAATAAAATGAAATGGATACAGTCCAGAATGCTGAGTGCTACCTAAAGTACTTACACCTAATTTCATCCAGAAACATGCTGAGTGCAATCTAGAGTACTTACACCTAATTCCATCTGAAACGATTGGAAGTGGGGTGGAATGACATTCCGGTTGTTAAAAAAATATGGATAAAAGCATCCCGGCAGTTCGAAAGATATGGAAAAAGCATCCTGGTAGTCCAGTCTTCTTGTCCAAGAAATAAAATCAAAATACAATTTAAAATGAAAAATTATAAAGTGCGGTATATGTAACTTATTCTGTGACTTCTGAAAGGGTTATTAAGAGAAACACTTGAACAAAACGTTTAAAGAAAAGGAGAAGGAAATTAGCCTTATTTGTAAAGAAAAGATATATAAGAAAAAAAAAGAGAATGTTAGATTTTCGAAATCAGAATTTTAGTCTAACATATCTTTTACATCATATCGGAAAAAAGGGAAAGGGGTAAAGCATTTTTGTATACAGGGGTTGAACAAAATAATGTGAATACTATGATTATAGGGGTCAATGCCATTCGTGCCGGCTACACTGAAGTAACTAAACTTTGTGTTTATCTTTTGTGTATATTTAATCTGTGTATATTTCCTTTGTGTGTATTTTCTTTGTGTATATTTTCTTTGTATATTCTCTAGGTTGTATGCCAGTGTAGTGCAAGTTGTGTTCGGGAACGGTTCATACGAGCGGTCAGTGAAGTGTCAGACTTCCAAAGAGGACTAACCATGAGAGCCCGTTTAGCAGGAGCGTCTGTAACTATAACAGCTAAATTATTTGGTATTTTAACAGCAACAGTCTCCACGGTCATCACTGCATACACAAAGCATGGCAAAACTGCTTGTGTCTTGCCGTACTTGTACACGCATGAGCATGGCAAGACACAAGCGGTTTAGCTACGAAGAAGAGTGGTGGTCGAAAACCGAGACTGAATGAGACGTACCGTAGAGCAGTAACAAGGATTGTGTTCAAATTACACAGAACTACTGCAGCAAAAGTGACAGCAGAACTCAATATCTACATGGAAGACCTTCTTTCCACAATAACAGTCCGCCGAGAACTTCACAAAGCCAACATCCATGGAAGAGCCGCAATTGCTGAACCTTTAATCCCAGAAATCAACGCTACAATGCGAAAAAGACTGCATCATGAGCACAAAACCTGGACAGCTGATGACCGGAAACGTGTGATATGGACCGACGAGCCTTCATTTAAATCATTCCCAACAGTAGTTCGTGTTTATGTATGGAGAACCCACAAGGACGCGTACAATTCGGAATGTCTTGTTCCAACTAACAAACATAAGGGTGGATCTGTGATGATTTGCGTGGCCATTTCTTGGTATTCGGCTTGCTCCATCATTACCCTACATCGTCGAGTTACTGCCAGATAGTACTTGGGCATTCTAGGTGATCAAGTGCATCGTATGGTCCAAATATTGTTTCGCAACAATGATGCTATTTTTCAACATGATAATGCGCCCATACACACAGCCAGAACAATTCAGTCTTGGTTTGAGGAAACACCAAGATTAACTTCAACATCTGTCCTGGCCATCTCAATCACCTGACCTGAATATCATCGAACCAATGTGAACAGTTTTGGAGAGCAGAGTGAAAAGCAGACTCCTTCGTCCAACATCTCTGAATAGGGTTACGTACGTCCTCTTTTAGTCGGACATGTCCTCTTTTTTCAACCTTAATACTGCGTCCGGGCGGATTTCTTACAAACTGCAAAATGTCCGGTTTTATTAGAAACAACACAAGAACTTCCGGTTTGGTTCGTGTTTACGCCAGTTCTCGTACTTTCATAGTGGTACACTCTTAGGTTGACTAGGAGTTACTATACTCCTAGTCAACCTAAGAGTGTACCACTATGAAGGGTACGAAACAGCTACGAAAAATAGTCTCTAGCGTTTAGAGATAAAAGCAATAGAATAATTGTTTAAGATCCATTATTGTTTGCTCAACAGTTTATCAGACAAAATTGCTGTCTAAAACAAAATTGCAGAAGTTAGAGCGCTTTTAGAAATAATTTTGTTGTGAGAAGTTGCTGAATCAAGAACTTTACACTTTCGGCTACATCTGCCCACTTGGGATACAACCCGGACAGGGGAAGGGGTGAAGACCTCTTCCAACATTAACAACACAGAGACAATAATAAATTGACAATCGGGGGAACTCGAAGGGTGCGTTACTTAAACAGGCAGTAGGAGAAGCAGTTCGGCCTCCACCAGACCCCCACTCACAATCCCCACTGCTTATGAGATGTGTGGATGGGTGTGGGGATCAGAAAGGAAACAGTAGAAGAGCACATTAACGCGGATGGTAACCGTTCTTGCGTTCCACGACGAGTTGTGATAAGGCTCTCCCGCCTTTACTAATAGTACACTTTTAGGGTGAATTGGAGTATAGGTTTCGTGTAGTGTTTGTAATTAGCAGTTATTAAAGTTTCCTTGGATTGAATACACTCTCTTTTTTGCAGTTTTAAAACAGAAAACAAGGTGTATTCGAGTTGTTGTTGGTAGGGTAACTACCATTTGCGATTATGTGAAATGCCTGAACAGCAGTTGTGTGGAATATTTGGATAAGAAGATAAAAACCTTTTAGAGAGAAAGAGCTCTCATGTTTCACATGGATGACACTAGACCGACATGAGAAGATGTGGAGATTTCTGCACAACGTTTAATTGATACAGCAGTCCCAACTGATGATGTTAAATACTTTGATGAACTAAACACTGTGAAAAAAAACTAGTAAAAAGTAAAATTAATGATGAAGGATTCAAATTAATGATGAAGGGTTCAATCAGCTGTTAGCTCATCTGAAGTGGACTACATTTTTTGAACAGTCGAGAAATATCGACTGTCATTCAGACTATCATTCACAGGAAAATTGCATAATGTTTTCTTTTGCCCTTCCTCCTCACAATGCAAATGTTGAGATAATGTTTTACCTTATACAGCGTGTTTTTTATGCAAAGGCACCATTTTGTTTTGCAATATCTCGTAAATAAATAACGTTTAATGTTAACATGTTTTTAACATAATGTATGGGATATGATGTCGGCTAAATGACCTCCTCTGGCTGCGCCGCAAATACGGGCTCTTTCGACAACATTTTCCATAACGTTTACGCACATTTCGCAGGTAATTGTTCAATTTCTTCGCGAATGTTTTGCTTAAGCAGTTGAATCGTTGTCGGCTTATTAGTGTAGACTCGTTCTTTTAAATAGCCTCAAAGGAAAAAAATCTTTGCAAGAGCCGTATGATATATCGTTGCAAGAGCTGTATGATATGTGGCGCCATCTTGTTGGAACCACATGTGCTGTAAACCTTGTAGATCAATTTCAGGCACAAAGAAAGTTTGCCACATCGCACAATATCTTTCAGAATTTACAGTAGCCACAGTTTCATTAGCATCCTCATATATATATATATATATATATATTCTATAAAGAAGATACCTAAGCAAAAAAATACATATATAATTTTGACTCACACCTAGTACAACATAGAAAAGGTTATGTATCTACCTGTGTGAGTAAAAGGAGAAAAGATAAAAAAATAAAATAAAACAACTGAATGTAGAAGGTGTCCATTTCCAACTAGGTCTTTGTGGAAGTGAGAAAATGCAGAGTTTTTGCTGGTCCTTGATAAAGCCAAGGCTCAGTATTCTCGACACCTTCTACATTCAGTTGTTTTATTTTATTTTTTTATCTTTTCTCCTTTTACTCACACAGGTAGATACATAACCTTTTCTATGTTGTACTAGGTGTGAGTCAAAATTATATATGTATTTTTTTGCTTAGATATCTTCTTTATAGAATGTGAATTCTGAATTTTCAAAACTGCTGCGTTGCGCGTTTTGATTTTCAGGTTATTTTGCAACCTTCGTTTTAAATTCTAAAGTTTTTCCTTAGTCTTCAGTTTTGCTCTTAAGTATATATATATATATATATATATATATATATTCCAATAATGCCTCCATTCCATATTGCACACCAAACAGCTGTTCTACGGGAATGAGGACGTCGTTCAGGAATTACCCTTGGTCTTTCTGATCCCCAATAATGGCTGTTCTGTTTTTATTAATGTACTCACTGATGGCGAAATGAGCTTCGTCGCACATGAATAAATTGTGAACAAATGCAGGATTGTCATTATGGAACAGTAGCACCTTTGCACTCCATACACGACAACGTTCATGGTCATTTTTTTCAGATGTAGTGTTAATTTGATTTTGTACGGATGAAAATACAAATCTTTGCTTAAAATTTCCTATACCGTATTCGGAGAAACGCCTACCTCTTTGTGCACATCTAACGGAGGATCCGACATTTTCACCAACACTTTCTCTTACGGTATCCATGTTTTCTTTGGTACGTGCTGTACGCGGTCTGCCAGGCTTTTTCACATCTTGCAGTGTATAAAGTGTTTCGAAAATTTACAGTACACGCCATATTTGCTTCGCTGAAGGCACATGATGCACACCAAAAGCATTTCGTAATTTTCTTTGGGTTTCCACAATAGACGATCCATTTCCATAAAATGTTTTAATCACTGAAACACGTTGTTGCAGTGTCAAACTCGCCATAATGAATTATCAGCTTTCGAACTCAGCGACGATCAACTTACAACTGATGCCAAACGCTTCAGAGAAAAATGGAGTAAAATCAAAATGGTGCCCGTATATAAAAACACCGTGTACAAAATCAATGGACGAAGGAAAGAACAAGTTAACTGCGCATTCCATTAAAGGCATTCTGTTTCTGCAGTATAACTTCAAAGAAATCTCGTGTTCTGAATTCTATGCCTATGTGAAAAAAAATCCAGATTTGTTGAACATAATACTACTGTATCTGTAGAAAAATATGAATGTGCAAAAAACCAAAATGGATCTACTGATTAATATGTTGAACTTTTTCAAATGAGATGGCTAAATAATAATAAATGGGAATTCAGTGGGGTTTTTTAATTTATCAACTAGATGAAAGCCGTCAATAATGACGGGGGAATATAAAATTTATGATGCAAAAGTTTTTGAGTTAAAATTTATGATATTGAGGGTTTTGAGTTCCACGTCAATAGATGGCGACGTTGGCTCACAGCTTTCTGAAAACTTCCCGAGTAGTCGGTTATGGAATTTGATACGACGGGCTGCCTGTTTGTTATTTGTTTTGTAAAACCTTCAGTCCCTATTTCGTCAACACTTCCTTGTACACAACATTTTTCGTATACACTGACTGCGAACCCTGTATCAATTTACCCTGTTCTTTTCTTTGAACTACTTTTATCTTGACGTCGTCAGATCGTCGTACTATTGACGTTGCCACATACACACGGCTAAGCACCGGTTCAGATAGTTAACCTGATAGTAAAGTTTTCGTATCTCTAAAGAGTTGACCGTGTGACGTAATGCATCTCTGACGTCATATGAGAATGATCGAGGCTGACGAGAAAGACAGGCTTCGGTGCGAAAGGGCATCGACGAGATCACGTGACCAACTTAGTGCTGTTGCCTCTGCTTGGGGCTGCCGACAGCAAACGGTGACCGAGTAGAGAGCTATATTTTCCAACACGCAGCGAATATAAGGTGGCACATCTAATCATTGCATATTAATTTAAAACTATTAGAGAAGAAAACGTTTAAAAGGAACATTATTAAAATGGGAGTTCTACTGAACTTAATCGTTTAACACTACTGAATTAATTTTTTTCGTTTTCCGTGTAGTGTGGATTTTTGCGTTTAGCCGTTCCTTTAGCAAAGTCGTATCAAGAGACATATTCGAAAGTTTTGTTGCTCGATTTAATGAAATTAACTATATTTTCTTCGTTGTCCGTGTAGTTCATTCTTTTTTCTTTTTGCCTTCATGATTTTCTAGCAACAATGAAAAGCAAATTCGTTTAATAAATAGCGTACAGAATATTAATAGCAAACGGAAAACGCAAGCGAAATCATATTGAGGTCGAAGAAAAAGTGTCCCCTCATATATATATATATATATATATATATATGTAAGGTCAGGTGATGCGTAACATCACAGCCTCTCCTTGACAAATGTCAACCCCGCCTTCTCGTGGTGCATCCTGTTCCCACTAAAGGGGCTCTGACGACCGCCAATAGCGGTATAACTATACCATCGGGATCAGAGGAAATGCTATCCCACACTCACCAACCCGCTTGGCCAGCGTGGTGAGTTATGGCCAAACACCTCCAAAATGACTCTACAACTTAAATCTTGGCCCTCAGTCTCCGGCAGCTGGAATGTACCTGGGTCAAGGCAGCGGCCAGTGCGACATGAAAGCAGAGGGTGCTAAGAATCCCCGGAGGACCGGACTAGGCTGCCACTTGATGCTGACCTTGGCTACCTATAACGGACGCTCCCTATCTTCTGATTCAAGGCTTCTTGAATTGGAAGAGGAACTACAAAGGATCAAGTGGGACATCGTCGGGCTAAGTGAGGTAAGGAGAAAAGGAGAAGATCTCATTGAACTGAAAAGTGGACATCTCTTCTATTATCGTGGGACAGATACTGGCAGAACTAGTGGTGTTGGATTTATAATAAACAAGAAACTGAAGGATAAAGTGGTAGAAGTTGAAAGTTCCTCTGACAGAGCTGCACGACTTGTTATCCAACTCTCGAGAAGATACCAAGCTCAGATTATTCAAACTTATGCACCCACCACAAGTCATCCTGAAGAAGAAATTGAAGAATTTTATGAGGAAATTCGTCATCTAAATAATAAAGGTGAGAAGCACTTGAAGATAATTATGGGAGATTTCAATGCAAAAATAGGGCAACGGCAACAGAATGAAACTTCAGTAGGTAAATTCGGTCACGGCAACAGAAACCAGCGTGGAAATACTCTCGTTGAGTTTGCAGAGGCAGAAGGATTTTTCATCTTGAACTCCTTTTTCAAGAAAAAGCCACACAGGAAATGGACATGGAGACATCCAATTGGGACGACAAGTGAAATTGATTTTATTATGTGTAACAAAAAATTCGTCATCGAAGACTGCAGTGTGCTGAACAAGTTCAACACAGGTAGTGACCATAGATTGGTGAGATGTAAGATGCACCTCAACACTAAACTGGAACGTGGCAAGCTCATAAGACAAACAAAATGTATTGACATAACCAACCTTAAAAAACACCATAATACTTTCAAGTTGGAACTGAAGAACAGATTCTCTGCTTTAGAAGGCCTAACATCGGAAGAAGTGGATATTTCGGAAGTTAACAGAAAAGTAACCAAAGCTCTAATGGAAACAGCAACAAAATTAGCTGGGTCTAAGAACAAGTTGCATGTGAACAAATTATCAGGAAAAACCAAAATGTTGATGCAAAAAAGAAGAGAGATGAGGACAACTAAAGAAGATGTGACTTCCAAAGTGGAATATATAGAGCTATGCAAGATAACACGAAAAAGTATCACTGAAGACGTAAGGAAATTCAACTGTGAGCTAGTGAGGAAAGCAATTGAAAACAACCAAAGCCTTAAGATAGCAAAGGGACATCTCAGTAAGGGAAGAAAACAGATTATGGCTCTGAGAAAAGAAGATGGTTCTATAACAAGAAATAGAGGCGAAATTTTGACAAGAGTGAAAGATTTCTACTCCAAATTATATGAAAGGGATGATACATGTACTCCAGACATCATGAAAGGTACCAGAGTTCTTCCAGTCCTCCCAGCAGAAGTTGCTCATGCAATCAAGAACATGAAGCGGGGGAAAGCCCCAGGAGAAGATGGAATTACTATAGACATCATACAAGAAGCAAGTGGAGAAATTGAAACAGTACTCGCCCAAATTTTCACTCGATGCCTTAATGAAGGGAAGATTCCTGAGGATTGGAACAATGCTACAATGATCCTGCTACATAAAAAAGGTGACATTGAGGATCTCAGGAACTACAGACCTATCAGCCTCCTATCAGTGGTTTATAAAATCTTCACTAAAGTTCTTTCACACCGCTTGAAGGTAACACTGGACATGGCTCAACCGGAGAGAACAAGCTGGATTCAGGAGTGGCTACAGCACAATAGATCATATCCACGTACTGAGAGAACTAATTGAAAGAGCGAGGGAATATGAACTTCCATTGTGCATGGCTTTTATCGATTATGAAAAAGCCTTTGATTCGGTAAAACCATCAGCAGTTACCACGGCTCTGAAATCCTGCGGTATTGAAGATGCATACATTAATATTATTAATAACATCTATGAAAATGCAAGTGCAAAGATTCGGCTGTTTGAAAATACAACACACATAAAAATTGGAAAGGGAGTGAGACAAGGTGACACCATATTCCGAAGCTCTTTAATGCCACATTGGAAAACGTCTTTCAATCACTGGAACTGGGAAAACAAAGGGAAAAGATTAATGGAGATTATCTAACCCACCTTCGTTTTGCTGATGACGTAGTCATTTTTGCAACTACCCCACCAGAGCTGCAGAGTATGATCCAGGAACTTGCTGACAAGAGTAAAGAAGTGGGATTAAAAATGAACTTTCAGAAGACAAAAGTGATGTTCAATGCTTTTACAAGAAATGAAGATTTATCGATTGATGGAGAAAAACTGGAGATAACAGATAACTATGTTTATCTTGGACAGCAGATATCAAGTGAGGGTCACATTGATGAAGAAATTAATCGGCGTACAAAACTTGCCTGGAGAGCTTTTGGAAGAAACAGCATAATTTTCAAGAGCAATATGCCATTATGTCTTAAAAGAAAAGTGTTTGATCAATGCATCCTTCCAGTGCTTACGTATGGTGCAGAGACGTGGACCTTAACTAAAAGAGACATACAAAGGCTGCAGACAACTCAAAGCAGCATGGAGAGGTGCATGCTTGGTATAACCAGGAGAGATAAGAAGAGGAACTCGTGGATCCGAAAAATGACGAGAGTGGAAGACATCATGATCAGAGTTAAATCCCTGAAATGGCAATGGGCTGGACATACTGCCAGAAGGACAGACCATAGATGGACGGCCGAAATTTTAGATTGGATTCCAAGGGACAGGAAAAGACCCAGAAAAAGACCACATGGGAGATGGGTGGATGAAATTCGTAAATATGCGGGAGTGACATGGAGGAGACTGGCACAAGACAGACAGTTGTGGAGGAAACTTGGGGAGACCTTCGTCCAGCAGTGGATTGATAATGGTTGACAATGATGATGATATATATATATATGGCTAAAACGTTCCTTACTAAATTAAAAAAAGTTATATTTTTTTCTTGTTCTGGAAAATATAATTTTGTTTATATTATTGCATGTATTTTGTTTAATGGGGTTATTTCTAGGACAATGCTTCTGTACTAAAAGTACATAATTTGGAAATAATTCCTTCTTAAAAAAATGCTTAGGATCCCTTTTAATACAAATTATTTCTGTGCATTAGAGTTTATTTAACTTATTTCTACTTGGGGGAAGAAAAAAAAATTAATCCTTATCTGTATATATTTCAACACTTTAAAATTATGTGACAACACATTCTAGCACAAGCTATTTTCTTGGTAATTGAAAAAAAAGTTGAATGAAGGACACTGTCACAAAACATGTTCTCACTGTTTTGTGAAAAATTAATGCAAGAACTTTTTTCATAAAATTATTCATTTTTGTCACTATTAAATTTTCCTTTCATTTGTAAATTTACAATTACTATAATTGAACACTGTTAGGTAAGCCAAAAATTGAAAAAACTATTTCCATACTAGAATTTAATTCAAACTATAGCTCAGTAAACAGAATTCTTGCTCACCATTAACAGAAATTTAATTGCATTATGAGCCAATAAGCAATCTGAAATTTCAGATTTAGCGCTACTGACTAACTCTTTCATACCAGAAAATTTGAAAAATTCATCGCCATGGAGCAGGAAGCGAACCTGCATTTCCCGATTTCCATTCGAGCATGCTACCGTTACACCATCCAGGATGATGAAGTCCCAAACATCCGAGTGATTTAATCTGAATAATCTCAGATTTTCGCCAGTCAAAGCGAGCCCTGCTTCATCGTAGCTCAGCTATTTAGAGTCAGGTCGATGCTTAGCAAATTCCCAGTTATTCAGGTAAACATTGGGGAAGAAATATTTCTTCTTATTATACATGGGAAATATATCTCTATAAGTAATCTGAAATCACATATTTACTGTTACGTAACTGAAATCAAACGATCGTCCATGGAATGGAAACATGTCACCTTTCCAACAAGGAAGACGTGAAAAGTCCAACTGTCTCTGTCTGCGGGAGAGGTCATGGCGACTGTGAATCTGTTGTTTACACAGAATTTCTGTCAAAAGAGATGACCATCAATAGTGACTCATATTGCCAAACACTATTAAATTTGCGAAATTCAATTAAGGACAGATGCCGGGGTAAGTTGAGCGAAGGTGTCACTCTGCTGCCCAACAACGCTACACAGCACGGAAAACAAAGGGAATTGCTGTAGTCATTCAAGTCGGAGGTGTGGCAACATCCACCTTACAGCCCCAACTTATCCCCATGCGGCTACCATTTGTTCGGTAAAATGAAACAGGACCTTAGTGGACAACGATTCCCAACGGATGAGGCTGTGAAAAGTGCGGTCCTTAACTAGTTGCACCAAACTGGACTTTTTCTGTACATGTATGGGAAAGTTAATCGCACGTTCCGATAAATGTTTACAGTCCTTAGGCGACTATGTCGAAAAATGAATTAATGTTGTACCTTTAAACCAACATACATCCCCTGAGTATATCTTTGTTTGTTTGTTTTATTCAACAGTGTAACCAACTTTTGATCCACCCTCATATTATTAAAGCACTTTGCTGCAATTCAGAAATCAAATTTTTAGTTTGCTTTAAAAATTAGCATAAACACTACATTTGGAAAAAGTATCAACTTACCTATTGACTATCAATTTGTCTTGTATCTTCAAGCGGAACGAAGTAAAAAATACTATTAAAAATAAACAAATGGGTCCATTTTTTTACATAAATGTACCTCAAATGTCTGTTTCAAATAGTTTGAAAGAAGGAAGTCATCACAAGCTGCAACTGTATTCAGCTTCAGATTGTTTACCCCAACTTTCCTTATGTGATAGCATCTGCCACAAAGTTATAGATACACACAACAAAATAAAAAAAGAATTCTTGCTAACCAATGGCAGAAATTAAGACATCTGTTTCAAATAGTTTGAATCATCACAAGTTACATCAAAATTATCTCAGCTTTAGATCCTCCAGCATGTGTTACAATCTGAATATTTTATGTATGAGTTGTGACCATTATTTTCTTTACCTAAAATCTACTTTTGTAATGTTCACACCTAACTGTGATCTACTTTTTTATAAAACATATTTGATATCACATTTTGGATTAGACATTTCAACAGTATAAATAATTATTTCCCACACATTTCTAAAGGAATTGGTTAGTTTTTCATAACACTTAGTTAATTTTTCATAACACTAGGGAACTTATACATTTTGCTAACATTCTTTACTAGAAGCCAAATTTGCTCATTATGGTAAAATTAAATTTTTGCTTTCAATATACCTACTATAAATGTCAAGCTAAGCACTAGTACACACACACACACACACACACACACACACACACACACACACCAGTGCTGAGACGGGCCGAACCCGAACCGGGTGCTGGCTGCGTAATACTTACTGGAGTTCGAGCTTGGAGGGGAAGAATTTTAGTTTTCTTTTAATGTGATTTTATATGATTTAGCACACGAGGCTTTTTTTACACTTTCTAGTTGTTAAAGAGAATTCTTCAGCAACTGGGTCTAAATAGGGAGTAGGAATTCTGCAGGGCTATCCATTCCGGGCTTGGATAACAAAATACCATAAGCCATGAATTACAGGATTTCTGCCAAGGATAAGTTTTAAGAAGTATAGATAGTAGATAGCAAGCTGACGGAATTTTGCTCCCTACCTCAAAGATGCAGCTCCCTGCTAATTCTATTGAGAAACATACGACGTAGTTTGTTGTGCCTCCAGATGTTTCCTGATACACCACCACCCCCCACCCAAAAAAAAAAAAAACATTTCAGGAAGAAATGAATGGTTAAAGAAATTATAGAAATAGACATCCCTTCCCCACTCTGCAGTTGAGAAAGACATCGGTTAATTGCATGGGTAGGAAAGAGTGGAAGTCTGGAAAACTTTTTAATGCCTATACAGGTTAATCATAGTTTTCGGGCTCGTTCGGGCTGACATACTTCAGGCTCGGGCTCTTAAAGTTGAGCCCGAACTCAGCTCTGACACACACACAGTAACACTTCAGTTAACTTCACACAGGTGTTTTTATCAAAAATTTTATGGCAATGAAGTCATAGTGGCAAGTATGAAAAATAAAAATTTCCTGGAATTTTTTTGTACAGTATTAAAACGTAAACAAAAATGCTACAATATTACTTCTAACATTTATTAATCTGGAAATAAGTGACATGGAACTCGTACGGGTATGGTGTCTTTGAGGGACTAGCCAGACCCCATGACGTGAAAGAGTACAGCATCATCTTCCATGGAAAGAAAATAGTCCATAGATTTTCAAATGAATTTGGACTGATGAAATCAAAACTGCTATTAAAACGAGGACCTCTGGCCCATTTTGCTGTGAAACGGCTTGGCAAATTAAGATGCATATCTTGGGATAGGAGAATATAAGAAAGGTATATCACAGGCACATTGTGTAAGACGGGCAACAACTGCACAAACAATATTAGTTCCAATTTGAAAAAAAAAAAAAAAAAAAAAATAAAGACACCACCAAAAATTAAATACAAATCTTCAGTACATAATGCCACCACCACTCAGCATCACTATGTGAATAATATGTGATGAAGCAGAAAAAAGATCGGAAATATGTTACGAGACGCTAACTGAAGTACTGCTATACGTGTATCCAAATGACAAACAAGTTTCAAATAAAATGAAACCAAATATGACATATCTTTACTTTCTAGTTTCAAAGATAACTTTTTAGAAATGTTATCTTCATTTACTACAGAAGAAAAATACATTTCAATGCTTTAACCAACCTGGCTAAACACTTTACATGCATATAAAATATTTGATAAGTTTGAACTCTTTTTCCTATCTCAGGACTTTGTGCACACTATGCACTAAGGAAAGACACGGAAAACTAAGCGTTCTGACTTTCAACTTCTTAATTTTTCTTTCACGTGATTTCAAATCATTTCGGTTATCATGTTTGGCTTTTACTAAGTTGTTCAAGAGTATTTTGCAGCTGAGGAGTTATGTTTTCCTATTTAGTTTTCAAGCTACTCATACACAAACATTCAACAGAAAATGAATAAAAAAATCTAAAATCAGAACTTTGTATGTTTAAACGTATGCAGCAGATTTTGTATAAGACAAAGTTTCTCTTATACAAAATCTGCTGCATACATTACTTTGGTATGGCAGAAGTTGTAAGTCTCCTTTTCACTTCTATAATTTGACTTGCAGCCACTAACACTGCGAAATCGTGGCATGGCAATTCCTCTAAAAATAATTATACCTTTTAATACAAGTGAAGAACTAGATATGAAATTTTTAATCGAAAGTAGTTCCCTATGTTTTGTACAGTTAGAATAAAATTGATCATGCAGTTTTTCAACATAATCTGTCCACACTGTTCAGACAGCTTTAGTAAATTCAATCAGACAAATGCTATATCACAGTTACATTAAGATACGAAATTAAAAAATGTCCTCTTTAATTCAGAGGCACATTACAATGCAACAGTTCAAGCATTAATTTTGTAAAGAAAGGGCTAACGACTGTTGGAGATGCAAATGTTATACAAATTACGAAGGCTAATTACCTGAAAAGTTGCCCTGATTTCTGGTAATATTCAAGCTCTATGTGAATCGGCATTGGTAAAAAATATTAATTATTCTACTTGAAATAAGAATTCAACACCACAGAATAACTCACTTCTTTATACTTCACTATTCACGAGACATGAACAGATTTCAACACGTGTGAAACTAAGATCTACTCATTAAACCTATAACTATCACTAAAACTAAATAAAACGTTTAAAAATACTTACTAACCTTATCTTAGAAATATAAAAATACATACCTCACAAAACTATACGTGTATCCAAATGACAATAAACGGAACACTCACTCAATACAAATAACTGTGAACAAACGATGCAATGGCTGTTCAACCGATTGACTTGGCTACAGCACTAAGTTGTGCACGTGACTATTTCGCACCGTAGCCTGTCTTTCTCGTCAGCCTCGAGAATGATTTGGATTAGATGACATCACACCAGCAGCTGTGTTCTTTGTTGCTATGACAACAGAACAAAGTGATATATGAGTGGAATATGCGCGTGTAGGTGGCAACGTCACCTAGACGAAAAACTAAGCATGACGTCACAAACATTTGTTTCACGGTTGTTGCTATGACGACTTAAAAAGTGGTACGGAGAAGCAGGAGGGCTCTAGCAAATTATATACTAGGATAATATATAATTTTCATTGCCAATTTTTCATTTAGAATATTTAAGTTTTGGCTACATACAGGGGCGTAGCTAAAGTGTTTATATTGGGGGAGTGTACAGATGAAAATTACCGAATTCTTCCAATTAAATTAGATCGACTTAATCTCATGTAAGACATGCCGTCAATTTTGAATTTTAGAATATTTGATTATCATAAATTCATTTTATTAAAAATATTTGTCGTCTACTACGACTTGTCTCACTTAACTCGCCAACAAATTAATAAATTAATTTTGAGAGTCAGCACTTAGATACGTAGCATGATACGGACTTAATCTCTTTTCATCTAACCATTTCTTCATTATCAAGCAATGTCGAGAAATTAAGTATACGATTTGACGAAAATTTCCATTTTCATGTGAGTTATTTCCGCGAAGTGCAATTCGTTGCCTGGCTAATGTTCCGGCAACATCAAATAAAATATTTAAAACTTCGGTACTAAATTCTCTATCATGCTCTTCTTGAAAATTACATTAGCCTTTGAAATACGGGATTACACCATTGTACAATTCATATTGGGAATTCCCACTCCATGAGGAGGACGAAATTTTCAAGTTTTCGGATATTATCTGACTTAACATCCATGTCATATTTACACCAATAAACGGACTCACATCTTACGAATATCGACGTGCTTATCTATTTGCGAATAATGACGAAAATCAACTAGCGTAGCTTTGTGAGCTTTAGAAGAGAAATACTGGGATAATTTTCCAATTTATCTTTAACGACACTCTTCATTTTGTGCCATTGCCTTACACCCGTTTCATTCCATATAGAATTTGATTTCTTCCTGTCTGGAGCTTCAGGGGGAAAAAGAAAACAGACAAAGCAATAAACAGTATCTTTAACAGTGCTATATTCTGAATGAGGATATTGTTCATACCATGAAGGGGAAAAACGGCTCTGCTTGGCAGCAGGAATAGAAAGGTTTGAAGGGGAAATTGCTAAGTTAGGTTGATGAGGTCCAATAAAAATTAAATATTTTCTCTCAGCGTCTGTTTCAATTTGTTTTCTCATACCAGCATCAAGTTCGACTTTGCTGCAGTTGTTTAAACTATCATCCACTTTTCCTGCGTTTTTTGATCGATTTGATAGTGCATCTTTACAAGAAGTTAATATTTTGCCACACGGCTAATGAATAATTTCTGTAATCTCCAAAATTTCAACTAAAATTAAATCAGGGTTAATTATTTCCTTACAGCCATCGTAATAATTTAGAAAAATTTGAAACTGACCTTTACAGTTTGCCCAGTCTACAGAAGAGCTCAAAAAGGGTAGCTAATTTTCAGGTTCTTTACTGTTGATACCAGCATCTTCCGCTACGTTCTCACTTAGCACATTTGATTTTATGTAACAGTCAAAGATTTTCTTGTTGATTTGACTGAAAATTACAGTCTCTCCTTTTTCCGACAGTATATCCATGGATAATGTTGTTTTTAAAATGGTCTCTTCATGCTGTTTTTTCCTTTTTGCAGCTACTTCGAAAGGGTTTGCAGGAGATCGAACACATTTCACTTTCATTGGTTGCTTATCATGGCAAAGTTCTTCATGCTTTTTCTTGTTATCCATATCGAATTGCTTTGTACATTGGAAACATTCAACTTTGTACCTGTTACATTTTTTTATATCTTTTCGTTCCATTTTACATTTCTTCTACGTAGTTAACCAACTATCAACCCATAAGTCGAAATCGCCGCTATTCTGTCTCATTTGTTTCCATTCGTTGGTGACATGAGGAAGAGAAGAGGACAACATGAATCATTCTCCTTTGTTTGGACGCTACAGACGGCTGGAGGTAGATTCTGCTTAGGTTCAGCCAGAACGTCGCCACGGCAGAGGAATTTATTCTGAATTCCGAGGTCTAAGCATATTCCGCATGACACAAACATTACAATTACTGTTGACTGTCAGGCTACGCAGTGATGTTGATTATGACATGTCAATCAGAGCACAATGCATCCGATGGGTACCACTATGGCGGTCACCAAGTCCGACTTATATTTTTATATAGAGGTAGACAGCCAGCGACTGCAGTAAACCATGTGTTTTTACTTTGTCTCCGTCCCTCTTTGAGACCCTGGTCATGCTGATATAAGTAGCAAACCTCGAAACGAAAATACGTAGAGTTGGTTTGTTCACAGAAACAACTTTCATCCTCCTCAACTGTGTCTGTGGTTAAGCAGCAGAGAAATAATGGTTCATTTTTTTTATATAATCCATAATTTATAATGATATCTTGCGTGGATGTTAATAAAGAATTGTTTGTCTACAAAGTTCGGCAATTTTTTTCAGAGCTGATTTATCGAACAAAAATCAAAATACCGAAATTGGGAGAGTGTGACACACACACACACACCCCCTATGACTACGCCCATGGCTACATATATGTTCACTTTTATTTTTCGCCGATATGTCCTCTTTTTCATGACCTATGAGAGTAAGATTTTCTCCTTTTTATGATGGATATTATGGTAGCCCTGTCTCTGAAGCAATCGGCTGATGTTCTGATTGACGAATAGTACAACATTTCAGTGAAGATAATTCAAAATCTGTATGAATCTATTCCAAGAAAATTGGAAGCTGTATTAAAGGCAAATGGCGGTTCAACACCTTGTTAATAAAAACATATCGCCTATTTCCCACGTGTTCACATTTTTTTGTCCAACCTCTGTATCTATACACTTCCATAAGCAACGGTGTAGCGCTCCATATCGCAGAGAAGAGAAAAATCGCTACCTCACTGTTAAAAGTTTATTCCACACAAAATCTTTTCCAATAAATTTTACAGGAAACAAAAATCAGAACCACGAGAGAGATCAAGTATAAGAGTGAAAATATATGAAATTTTCATTTATCAGCTGAACAATACTTTGTTTTTTGTTATATAAGAAAAAAATGACGAGACATTCGTGTAGTTTTTATTGAAACTTTTGTTTTGCTAAAAATTCCCTGCATAATTTAAGCATCGATCGGTACTTTGTGCGCAAAGATTACATGAGTAATATATTATAATATGTGTTATTGAAAAAAAAAGGTTAGCGACAAAAAAGGCTGCGGTTGAGAATGCTGAGAGTGGCAGGTCGTTACTCTGAGTGTTTTGCTTCTTTTTATGTGACATATTTCTTTTCGACTCTCAGATAATATCAATATACCATCTCGGATGTTATTTTGGGCCACTTTGACCACTGCCTAGAATACTTTTCTTTCATAGAATATTTGCGCCTGAAAGTTCTCTGAAATATTCACGCTTCACATAATACTTGATTTGAATACAGTTTCAAATACTTCTACTTGAATACAATGTAGGATGTGCGTGTGTACTCCATAGATGTAAGTGGTATATACGTAGATGTTGTTTTCCTTAATTCAGGCGTGGCTCGTGGATTTGTTCTGTCACCAGTTGTCTTTCTTTTGCATATTAATGACCTCCTTCTTATTACCGCTGAAATGCCTCGGGGTCGTTCGCATTGTACTGATGAAGCAGTTACTGCTCTGCAACGACGCACTGAGATAATGAGTCTATTTGTCTTTTGTATCACCCATTGTAGAATCACGAATTTTTTTAAGGGGAGGGGATCTTGCATGATTAAATTAAAAAAAAAAAGAATATCTATATATACACTATATTGACAAAAGTCACCGGACATCTAGGAGAGAAACACAACATGGCATTTATTGACATACATTACTACGGTGCCGGTCCACCTTTGGCCTTAATGCATGCACTGACCCTTCGAGACATGCTTTCGACAAGGTTTTGGAACACAGCGATAGGTATGCGCTTCCATTCAGTACGTAATGCTGCCGCTAACTGTTGCTTAGTAGTAGGCCTTGGTTCCAAACTTCTTATGAGGCGCTCTAATTCATCCCATAGGTGCTCTCTTTGGATTAAGATAAAGGCTCTGTGCTGGCGAGTCCACACACGATACGGAATTATCGTCAAACCACGCCGTAACAGTCCTTTCTTTATGGCGCGGTGCATTATCCTTCTGGTACCAACAAGGCTCGGTTCCATAGTATTTCTACAGAGTTGGTAGAGCATAATTATCCAGAATATCGAGATAGACGTGCTGGCTAACAGGTTTGTCCACGATAACCAGTAAGCCGGGACCATAACCACGACGAAAAACACCCCCACACGAGTACACTGCCAGCTCCAAACTTGAAGGTAGGAACAGTACACTGTGGTAAATAGCATTCCCCTGGCTGCTGCCATGCCCACACATGGCCATCAGACTGATGGATCGTGTATCTGGATTCATCAGTCCATAGGACCCGTTTCCATTGATCTATGGTCCACGATAAATGTTCTTTACATCATGCTAAACGATAAGTGGCATTCCGAGTGGAGATGAAAGGCTTATGAGCAGCCACACGACCACGGTAACCCATGGACTCTGCAAATGGTACGTGTACATAACGAGGTTCTAGCATTTTTACTCACCTGTACACTGAGGTGTTGTGCTGTAACTGCTCCGTCGATTAGCTGTAACGACTCTCTTGAGGCTTCGACGTCCTCTATAACTCATCACTCTAGTATTTGCACAGGAAATTCAGACTTTTCTTACAATGGAGTGTAAGTAAAGATCTTTATCATAAGTTATTAGACGACAGCTACATAAAAGAAATGCTTTCGTGTATTCAAAATCAATGCGCGAATTTTGCAGCTCGGGATACATAATAAAATGTTTGCGTGGTTTTTCCCGTAACAGAGCACACCCAATCTAAATGGGCACGCGACGCCACTGGATGTTAACACTTGTATTTTCTTCAGAAGCTCAATTTCCATCAGTTTTCTCCACGACCTACTGATATTGATGGGTTCAGCTGAATCCCAGGCGCTTGCCACGTCATAGATAGAGTCAAGAATGAAATAGACTTGCCAGAAAGTCTGTAAGTCGCATCCTTCTTCATTTCTTTTTTTGTAATAAAAAATATTACCGCGATTAAAAAAAATTACCTATATTTTAGCGACTAAAAAATTATTACCACAAAGTCGCGTCGCGGATAATCGGGAGTTGACTGTACTTCTAAGTGACCTAGAGATCTGAAAATTGGCATGATGATAGGTCTTAAAGTCCGGATACCTAGGAAAGTCGTAAAACCGAAAAAAAAATCAAAATGGTGGCTTTGGAATATTGATTGCTTGATTTTTTTATTTTTTTACCACTTCTACACCTAGAAACGTCTGAAAATAAAGAAAATTCAAAAGGGTGGCACAGCTTTATTGTTCAAAATGCTGATGGGTTTAAATAAAATTTAAATAAAATTCCGTGAAATCTTGATTTAAAATTATGGGGCCCCAAAGGCTGCTACCGTTTTACGTCAAACCAAATGTATTGGTGTCACGACCATGTCCTAAATTGTAAAACAGTTACGGATCTTAAATTACTTTTCTTTCCCTTAATTAATTTTCCCTGTTTTAATTTTACGTTCAAAAGTTATTTTATAGATTCACCGTTCGGAGAACGGGAAAGACTGCTAATGTACGTATAAAAAGAAACATATACGCTGAAATGTAATAGGATTAGGTACATCCAAAGTACTTAGAATGAGGGAGAAACAGGGTCGCAGCTATATTCCAGAACAACGAGTGGGGTCGAGGAAGGATTATCTGGAGGGGCTCTGTGTTCAACTACAAACTATATTTTTACACGAATGCAGATTCACGTTTTGCTTTGTTTTTCGCTTCTTTTGTTAATTTATTCACTAGAGAATGATTTCTTCATTGCAGAAAGTAAAAACAAAGAAATAAAATACAAAATATGAAAAAAAAGGACAGAAAAAAACTGAACTCTCTTGAAATATAAAAAAATAAACCACATTCTCTGAATTTTTTTGATGGCGAAAATCTTTCAAATGCGTGGAGACAATGTAAATAAACAAAGTCATCGCTCTTTCCACGTTTTTCTTTAATTAACACACAACAACCGAAAAATTGTATTTCGACACCGATGGGATCGAATCTCAGATCTTTCCATAACTAGCCGAGTGCGTTCGCTTTACGCTACGGTGACAACAATCCACGGCGCTATGTGTGTTTATTTGTCAGCATCTGATTTCACAAGAAGAAGATTTTCACCATTTCTCTCGCCCCTTTGGATTTATTAGCTGTAATTAAATAGCTTGTTTCGTTAACCAGATGGAGACGTCTTAGTTACTGAGCCCATCCCTACGGATTTGTGAAGTCAGATGCTGACAGATAAACACACATAGCGCCGTGGGTTGTTGGCACCGTAGCGTAAAGCGAACGCACTCGGCTAGTAATCTGGGGTTCGATTCCAGCGGTGTCGAAAAGCAATTTTTCGGCTGCTGTGTGTTGGTTAAAGAAAAACATGGTAAGAGAGGTGACTTTGTCTATTTGCTTGATGGCAGTTTAGTTCCATGCTCCTTTTCGCCTGAGGCGAAATAACTCCCAACTCAAATGGAAAACTACGTATTTGGTGTTTTAATTTAATATTCTAATCGTTTTCATTGAATCCACACAACGTCTACAAAAAGTCGTTGATCTCGTATTTCGACTCTTCTGACTCCTCTTCTAAGGGTTCACTTTTTTCTCCACTTTAAATTGCACTTTCTCTTTTGCCGGCGTTCGGAGGTAGTCTCCTCTTACCGTGATCAACAGCCAACTTGCCACCCCTCTCTCTACTCAAAAACCAAGAGACCTTAGATTCTCCCCAACAAGTCCCTTTTCTCCCACTGAAACTATCATAAAACTACTCACACTTGCAGCAAAGCAATGAACAGGAAAAAGTTTAACGTTCTTTCTCTCGCTCAGACACACCCGCACAAAGATTTCCCTCCAGCACTAATTTCTAAAGCCAGTGGGATATATTTTGATAAAACCTCCCCAGAACACTTTTTCGTAGATAATTAATTACGAGGAAGTTTATTAACAACAGCTTTAAGTATTTCATAACCCTTTACCCAGTGACAAACAGTGTTTCAGTCTTCAGCACAATTATGCCTCCAACTTGAGTCTTCAGCACAATTATGCCTTCATCTTGGCCTGTTTCGTTTTGACGAAACACTACGTCTAACTCCGCGGACAGTATGGGGCGACTTACGGCCTACCATCTGTGACAAAAATAGGCCCCAATTAAAATCATCAGAGCGTTAAAAATACGTTCCGCACACTAATCGCGTTAGCATATTCGTAAACAGCATGGAGTCCAATTCGCGTACTGCGCAATATATCGTGCGCGCGAGCCTCCCTATGCGCGGGGAAGTGGTGCAATATTTCTGGGTGTACCGCCGCGTTTGACTCAGTCTATCTCGGCAACCGTGAGCGCAATGCAACTGCGCAGGTAACGTTTTAAAGCTCTCAACGAGTTTACTCAAATATACGAAGAAACTTTTGCAGTGGTTTGAACTGAATATTTTAAAAATTGTTTTCTTGTGAACCGGTGAACACTTTTGACGATATCGCGGTTTATCTGGACAGCCGTGAGTGCGAAACGACTGTGCGTGGTATCGTTTTAAAGCTTTCGACGAGATCTATTCAAATATACAACGAATCTATCGCAATGGCTTAAACTAACTGTTTTAAAAATTGTTTTCGTGTGAACTGATTAACATTTTTGAGAATGCAGCGGAATTCGCAAAATGAACGCAAGCAGAAGTGGAGAAAATCAAAACGAAAGGCAAGAGCAAGTGATGAGGAATGTAAGAAGCCTAAGAAGACAAAGCACCACGTTGTGTAATTCGTGTATCGATCAGCTTTGTGTTAGCAATGTATCCAGCATTATTTGTAAACATTATGTAAGATACTTTTCGTATCATAGACCTGTGTTGGCTAAAACAAATTAAATAAACGCTTTGAAACCATACTCGACTATATAGTTCATTTCAACACTCCGATTTCCGAGTCGTAGTTATACGTTCCAAACTGACGGCTCAATCAGAACTGAGCCTACCTGTATTGTTTTTTAATAACGTCCTTCCAAATTCTACCTTTCTCTTAACAAAACAAGCATTTATTTCTTCCCTGACCCTCGACACCAACAAATCCCGTCTATGTGATGGAAATTTATTGGCACAGATGTTCCTACTGAGAGACATCGAGAAGTCTCTTTCTTTTGTGTTATCCATCGCTCGCCTTGTAGCATCTCAATTTTGCTTTTTTAAATAAAAAGTGCAACACGCGAATAAATAAAATACAGTATTTATGTTTACAATGAAATATAAAAGGTCGTAAGTTTGTAAGTATCGTAAGTTCTCCGTCCTCGCGCTTTTCTTGGCGATGTTGAGACGTCACGACGGTCATAAGTGAACCTGAGCAATGCCCCCTATGACTGAAAGCCTAACAACTCATTCATTACGTCATCGTAAGTGGACCGCATGCTTGTTCCCAGTGCTCGTCAGACAAAGAGAATACGAGGTTTCTGGTGTGGCAGAGCAATAGATGTACGCTATTTGAAGTATTTTGTGTAGCAAAACCGACTACATTTGTGACATAGCACAACTATAGGGACACTGAGTTATGTCACTAATTAAGACAATTATGTTTTCATCGCTAACCCAGTTAGTTTTGTGACGCAAAACACCGTAAACAAAGACTATACGTTGACATCTACTGTTCCATCTGTTTGGGTTCTGCCTATTCTCGTCGATAGACGAAAGAGTGTTCCACTTATGATGACGTCATAAACAACTTTCAGTTACAGAAGGCGTCGGCAGAGGCGTAACTGCGTATTTATGCGTCATGGGCCAAACCACAAAATATTGCGCCCCCCTCTATCTGTCTTTCTACTTTACCCACCCGCATACCCACAAATATCCATATAAATATACCTCGCTCAATATAATAAAATTAACACCACATCTATGTGGATGGCCCAATCAAACTGTATGGCTTTCTCCAACTGGTTCGGACCTTCGGTGCCACATCAAACGGATAGAATGCAAGTGGCAATCGTTGCTCGCAGTCGCAGTAATGATCGAAGAGCCCCCATAGAATCTTCAACAATATGAACAACATCCGTAACTTGCAAAATACGTGCAGTAAAGCCTTAATGAACCGAACTGCAGTTAGCAGTCGTCGTTCGCAGTAATGATTGAATAGCCCCCCAAGAATCTTCAACAATGTGAACTACATTCCATATTTTGTAACGTGCGTAAAACTACGCCTTCATTTCTGCGTGTGAGCAACTGATTTCCTCTGAAAATTTTGAGGAAAAGATGCTAATTTTAAGCTACCATGGCTACCGAAACTGGTGAAAGATATTATAAGCAAATTCTGTAAATGTACAAGTGACAAAGGCACGAAAAACATGTACCTGAAAGTGAAGCAAAAGTTTCAGTTTTGATCAGATTGTAAGCAGTGATTTTTGTGCCCTCTCTTCAGCGCAACTGAAGAGAGGGCGCAAAAAACATGCGCAGCCGGCCCTAGTTACGCATCTGGGCGTAAGGTTAGGCCTAAAGCCCAGGATCCACAACACTTCGTAAGCTCTGGGTATTTTCAGTGAAATAAACGCCGCCAGCTTTGAGCAAATAACTTTTAAAGAAAAGTTGTACAAACATTTTTCAAAGTCGAGGAGAAAACTTACTGAACGAAAACGGGAATATGGCATTACTCAAAGCCGTCTCCAGTACTAGAGGCCTCACCCTACGCGATTTTCCCTTTTGTGACGTCAGCAACCGTGTCATAACAAGCCAGACGCGCTAAGATTGAAACTGAGAAACAGTTTGTTTGCTCGGCGTGTGCCTTATACTGAGAGTGCTGAAGACTTAATATATGAGGATTTGAAAAGAAGTTAGTACAGTATTTCTATTAATTTAGATTGCATATTTCTTATGAATTGATAAACTAGGCTGATTGTTTTTTGTTTTGTTTTTTGTTTTTTGGGGGGATTTTTTTTTCTTTTTTTTTGCAAACGTGATAGTTCCCACGAAACTAAGTAGGTTTAATCAACGGTTTATGTATCATTAGGCTTAAGCAGCGTGGCATGAATCATTAGGCTTAGCGACTTTTCATTAATCATTATGCGTTGTTGTTGTTGTTTTTTTCCAGTGCGGTTTTCTTACTTTGTACGAAATATTTAGAAGCGTACTTTTCCGATGCCATGTTGAAATAAACGAAATATGTAACTTTACAACACCAGCATGCAGATTTCCGTTTAATAGGTGTAAAACATTACAAATTAAAAACTAGGTTGCTAGCTTTCACCGTCAAAGACGGGCGGCTTCGTCAGGCTAATGTTCACAACGATGAGAACAGAATCAACGTTGTAAACATTAGCCTGACGAAGCCGCCCGTCTGCGGCGGTGAAAGCTAGCAACCTATTTTTTAATTTGTACTGTTTTACACCTATTAAAGGGAAATCTGCACGCTGGTGTTGTACATATTCTTGGTGTATTCACAGCCCGTTTTGTCTTAAACATTGAAATATGTAACAGTCGCACATTGTGTTACTAAAAGAATATGGAACTGCCATATCAAAAACGGCAATTTTAATGCGATGCATGCAACGTTCCTCATTAACTTATCAAATAAAGTTTTTAAGTTTTGCCCTTTTTTTTCTGCTTAACTTATTTAAAAGAAATAGAATATAATCGAGGAGATCCAATAGATAACTGGGCCCTACTCACTTGATCAACAGAACTCATTCACCTATTAGGACCACTTTGGCCTCTTCGCTACAGCATGTTGCTGACCATTCTAAAATATACGTGGGCTCAATAGACTGTATTCTATCTCTCACTAAACCCCTCAGAAACATCTGTGACCTTTTCTCCTTGGGCTTTGGCACCAAATGTCGCAATATGCTAAAACAAGATTCGAAAGAATCGAGAAAGAATCCCTGAAGAAACAAAAATGGGGTATCTATAGCATTCACTTACTTAATGGGACAAACCAGCTTTGTTCTCGTTACATCGGATCTACAGCTCGGAGTCTTGCTTGCAGAATCCGGGAACATAAATACAACATCAAAGCAGGGCTTCAAAACACCGCTTTGGCATTAACTGTCAATGATGGAACTTTCTACCCAGACTGGGACCCCGCAAGAATTCTAGTGACACAGAGATACTGTTCTATGCTGTTATTGACAGAAAGTTCATTTATTTATAAACCTCGTTACGAATGTTTTAATGACTATGTACGATATGGCCTACCACCTGTATGGAAAAATATTATTATAGTAACCCAGAAGGGATTGGACAAAATAGAGGATCCGCCTTAAACATCGCTGACGTAATACAAATAAATACAAATATATAATATGTTTTACCCATACTGCCACTGGTTTGTATAAATAGCAACACTGTTAAAATGTTCACTTCACATCTGAAGATGGGACTAAGGCGGCCCGAAAATACTAACGTGTATCTTTGGATTGAACTAATGTATTGAAAGTTTTATGGCTTTTAATTTGTATTGGTTTTTGATTTTCTTATCTATTTGTTCGTGCAGAGACGGTGTCTTTTATACTTATTTATCAAGAGTGCACAAGTGAGTGGTTTTATATTGTGAAATAAAATATAATTTGTTTAAAAAATGCATGGTGCCTACGGTAATAGCGGTGAATTTGTGTAAATCAACAACCCGTTGATGTAAAAAGAAAATGTTCAAGCTCTTTTACATCTGAATTAGTTTGTAGATATGAAATAATCACTGAATTCATCGCTTCCACGGCTCATAAAGTGTTTGAGTTTTGATTTTTACCAAATGTTTTGCAGTAACAAAAATTTATAACATTTTTCCATCGATATTGCAAAGTTACGAAAATTTAGAATCCTGATATCCCATCGATATAACCTCGCTGCTAGCTTAAGATGGCAGTCACGGCTGCGTTTGTTATGACCTTTCACGGTCTAAGGTTATGAACCTGATGATGACGACACGAATCGATGACTAAATCCTTCTAGTGCTCGAGACGGCTTTGCATTACTGCGGTTCGATACTTACCATACGAAAAGTTTTTGGTAACGCTTACTGGAAGGAACATTTCTAGCATGAAGAATCAAACTTCATCTTACGTCATCACAGCAATAGCAACAGATTAGAAATTTACTTTGTATAATGGCAAACTTCTAAGCGAGACTATGAACTCCATCCACCCAATCTAGATTGGAAGAAGTTAATTTCTTTCAATATCATGCATTGATGTAAGCATAGAATTCGTCTCGCTCAGAATTTTCTGTTGAATATCTATTTTTTCCTAAAAGCACACTGCAATGGCTCTTTGGAATTGGGTAATCTACAGTTCGTAACATCGAAACAGTCACTTACTAATTTTATAAAAATAGCGTATTTTTTTCCAAAATAAATAAATAAAATAAAAATAATAATAATCTACAGCTTAGATAATATCTGTGCCGGTAAGTTAAGGTAGTTCCACCTAAAATATCTGCCTTATTTTTACAATGGTAAAACTTCTGTACATATTTTCTTCGCAATTAGTACATTCCCAAGGATGAAAATTTGAACATCGATAATACTAACTTTAAATTGTAGCATGGCATACTTAATACTTGCTAAAACATAACCATAATTAAGCAATCTAACACTTGTTTGTCTACTGATGTCATCAGTGTACAGGCCGCGCCATCTATTAACAAGTCTGAACATTACTGAAACAAAAATGACTGATTTTTTAGCAAGTATTAAGTATCCCATGCTATAACTTAGAGTTAGTTTTATCGATGTGCAAATTTTCGTCATTGAGAATACATTAATTACGAAGAAAATATGTTCAGACGTTTTACCGTTGGAAACATAAGACAGAGATTTTAAGTGGAACCAGCTTAACTCTCAATCACATGCTGTCTCTTACATTTGGGTGAATCCATTTTATCTTAGGAATCACCTCTAATTTTAAGCCACAGAAAATGTTCCCACATATTTAGAACGTTTTTGATAAGAAATTACAGAAAATAAAAGAATTTCAAAGAATTGAAACTGGCAACAGCGTGTTAGATGAACACGAAAGAAACATCTGCTGCAGTTAAATATCGTCTGCTAAGAAAATGGCTCACGTAAACAAGCTGTGGATAGAAGGTTATGTGTTTGCTCTTTACAAAGAAAAATATTGGTATTCTGTAATTTAAAAACGCTGTGAAAATCAAGGAATTAGAATTTCTGAATGTAAAATAAGCATTATTAATAAGAGAAGGGAAAATCGTCAAGAATTGCTTTTAACATGAAGAAGAACACCAAACGAATATCCAGAGCAGATACGAACTTTTACGACTATTTCAGAAAGTAAGGTCTTGGTCTTAAAAGAATATCCACCGACCCATATAGTAATTGCTAAATCGTTAAAAATCTCTGTATCAACTGTAAACATGATAATCAACAAAGATTTGGATCTGAAGAAAAAACATAAAAAAACATAATGTTCAGAGCCTTTTTGCCTAGGCAAGTGGCTGAGCGCAGAACACGGTACTGACTTATGAAAATCACTTAGTCAGAGACAAGAAGAAATTTACTGTGACTATTGATGAAGCATGGATCTACCTAAACGATTGTAACAACAAGTTAGTAAAATCATGCAATGCATTGATTATGATACGCTTTCCAACATGCCGGGAATCATTACTCAAGTTATGAGGAATGATTCCCGGCATGAAATAAATATCGCTCTTGTGTCCTGACCTTTGACCCCATTTAGATGATAGTATACACAACCGATTCAGTATACCTCCGGAACAACATGATAAAATTTTGTCGCAATCGAAGCATGTTTAGTCAAGTTATGAGGATAATGGCTGTGGAATAAATCTCGCTCCTGTGTCCTGACCTTCGACCCCATTTCGATGATATTCAACAGAACCTGTTCAGTGTACCTCTGGAACAACATGATAAAGTTTTGTCGCAATCGAGGCATTTTTACGTAAGTTATAACGCATAAGGGCAATGGAATGGATCCCGCTCCTATGTCCTGATCTTTGATCCCATTTCGTCCATTTTCAATTGGATTCGTCCACAGGTGGTCCCCTACCACATACTAAAATGTCATCGAAATCGAACAATTTTAACGCGAGTTATCGTGCGGACGGACAGACGGACAAAGCTGGAGCATATACGCTTTTTCAACCTACGGTTGGAAAGCGTAAAAAAGCGGTCATTTCACTGTCGCAAAAGAGCACAAAAAAGGCTTTCAAACTAGGTTTCAAGAATCCAAAAAACGTTTCAGTAAAGGATTCATGATTATTGCTGGTTCCTCGTACAATAGGAAATTAAAGTTAAGAAAAGTTGAAAACAATCTTAAAATCAATTCTACATATTACCAAAATAATGTTTTTAACTCCTATATTTAAAGAGGAAATACTATTCCTCTATCCACAGAGCCTTCGAAGAGTAGCACTCGATCAGGATAAGGCTACCCAGACATACATCCGAATATTTCATGGAAAAAAAGAAAAAACGGAAAAAGAGACAGGTATCAAGTTTATACCCTTTGCTCATATTCCTTCAAATTTCATTGATGTGTCTGTCACAAATGGACAATTATTGTGTCTTCGACTGCTAAAAAGAACACTTTCTAAAAGTAGATCTAAAACAATGATTGGACTATGGAAAGCACTAGAAGAGGAGTGAAATAATGAAATATCACTACCAATTTTGCAGTTAGCCTGGGAACTCGAGTAACATTGCAACACTTCGTGTTTTTTTTTTTTTATTGTATTTAAAGCAAGTTTTGAATTTATTACTTTTTTACATTTATGACATAAATTACGCATTTTTACACGTATTTTACGCGTCACGTAGAAAATATTTTTTACGCGTAACTTCCCAACCCAGATGACGGTGTAGCTTGAAAAATGTTCGGATACCATAAAATAATAATTAGGAAAAAAAAAACTTTAGAAACGGGCACTAGGCCCACTTAGGGGCCCGGGCCATGGTGCTACAGCACCGCCTCCTCCTTCCCCTCTCTCTCGTCAGACCTGTATCAGATAAAACATTTAAGAAAGAAATAATTTTATTCTAAGCATCTATTATATTGCTGGAAAAGAATTCCAAAAATGCTTGAACATTATCTGTATTACATGCCAGCAAAAGTTCAAATGTCAGCTTAGTGATGGTTGTTCCATACTTCAAACGTATTTCATAGTCTAATGTATAGTTTCAGAGAAGTTTTCTTCGAACTGTGAGTATTACAAAACGCAATAGCACATCCAGGCATTTTGAAGATACTTGTGCAATGAATAAAAGCGCGACAAGATAGGTCTAAACGTGCCAGGGAAATGCAGTGAATAATCGACGCTACGCCACAAGCTATTGAAGAGCCCTGACTTTGCTCCAGCGATCGTTTCAGGCCACTTTGACGTCGTATCTCAGCTCGTGGGCAGGTTTCGGTCCTAACAGCTTCTTCGATGGGTCCTTCAAGTTAAAGTTAGGCATTGATTACTTTTAGCTTCTTCGATCCGGCCCTTCAAGATAAAGTTAGGGATCAATTACTTTTAGCTTCTTCGATGCACCCTTCAAGGTACAGTTAGGCATCGATTACTTTTAGCTTCTTCGATGTGGCCCCTTCAAGGTACAGTTAGGAATCGATTACTTTTAGCTTCTTCCATGCGGCCCTTCAAGGTAAAGTTAGACATTGATTACTTTTAGCTTCTTCGATCCGGCCCTCTAAGATAAAGTTAGGCATCAATTACTTTTATCTTCTTCGATGCACCCCTTCAAGTTACAGTTAGGAATCGATTACTTTTAGCTTCTTCGATGCGGCCTTCCAAGGTAAAGTTAGGCATCGGTTACTTTTAGCTTCTTCTTCGATGCCGCCCTTCAAGGTAAAGTTAGGCATCGATTACTTTTATCTTCTTCGATGCACCCCTTCAAGTTACAGTTAGGAATCGATTACTTTTAGCTTCTTCGATGCGGCCTTCCAAGGTAAAGTTAGGCATCGGTTACTTTTAGCTTCTTCTTCGATGCCGCCCTTGAAGGTAAAGTTAGGCATCGGTTACTTTTAGCTTCTTCTTCGATGCCGCCCTTCAAGATAAAGTTAGGCATCGGTTACTTTTAGCTTCTTCTTCGATGCCGCCCTTCAAGGTAAAGTTAGGCATCGGTTACCTTACGTTTCTTCATCGATGCGGCTCTTCAAGGTAACGTTAAGCATCGGTTACTCTTAGCTTTTCCCCTTCAACCTGTGAATCTTCAGTTATTGTAAAAGCATTATGCATCATTTTTGTTTACTCTGCCCGTTTATTTTTAGTCCCACATCTTTACTCTTGTCAGCAAATTTCTGGACCACAGTACGCACGTTTATGTTTCTCTACTTTGCTTCAAAAAATAATCACGATTTTTCTTTCATTTCTTCTTCCACTCAGACGACTAACTGAATTAAGGAAGTATCTATGGCAACAGTTATTAGCCGTGGCAGACGATTGTGGTTTTGTTATTGCGCAGTTGTTTAAGGTACGTCGGCATTTCGCCACACAGCTACGGAGGTGAGTAATTCAGAGTAAGAAGTGAAATGCGTTGTGCGAGCAAATTTCGCTATCGTTTGAGCAAAACGGCTCCAGAAACAGTTGATTTAATAAAAAAGCTTACAATGATATATGTTTCGGTGAGTCAACGCTTTTTAGATGGCACTATGATTTCAAAAAGGGAGTTTGTCGGCAGAACTCGCTCCTAGGCCTGGTCGACCAGAAAGTGTTGTTACGGAGCGTATTGTGAACACTGTTTGGGCAATCCTGCAAGGATATCGATGAATGACGTGTTAAGACATAGCGGCTGTGACGTACCTGCCAGCAGGACGCACACGACATAAAGGCAGATAGCAGTCGGAACGAACGTCCGCGTAGCTCAATTGGTAGAGCGACTTATTCCGGAATGGGGGGACCCGGGTTCGAGCCCCGGCGTGGACAAAAATGAAGGAGAAATTTGCTTCGTTATACGGCTTCAACTAATATTTCAAAAACGTTGGCATTCCGCATCCTATGCATCTTGTGTGTTCCAAATGGGTATTTCATCACACGACGAGAAAACAATTGTTAACCAAAGTTCGGGTGTGTCATGAGTGGAAACAAATGATTTCAAAGGATCCAAACTTTCTAAACACAGTAATGACTGCCAATAAAACATGAGTCCACTATTTCGACTTCCCCACGAAGCGCGCAACGAATGTGTGGAAACACGTAGGCTCACCTAGTCCGCCAAACCAAATCAGCTGGGAAGGTGATGATGATAATTTTCTTTGATCATAAAGGTGTAGTCTACCAGCATGCAATTCCTCCACAAATTACTGTCAATGCTGAGTATTACATTTCAGTCTTGAAGCGTCTGCGACGGCACATATCGATTAAGCGACCGGAATTGGTGGGCAAGTAGATCCTATACACCATGATAACACCCACCCACAGGTGACTGCTTGTGTTCAACAGTTTCTTAGGAAATACAGTATTGAAATCATGCCACAGCCTGCCTACAGTCCTGACTTCGCCCCGTGCGATTTCTGGTTTTTTACCAACAATGAAGGGAAAATTCCGTTGCGCAGCATTCAACACAAATGCTGACGTTATTCAAGCTGTACAGGGGTCGCTAAAGCAGCTTCCACAAAATTTCTTCGTCACATGCTTTGAAAAGTGGACTGAGCGATGGGACCGTTGCATATCATCCGACGGAAGATACGAGGTACTTTGAAAAAGAATAACATATATTTTACTGTACCTATATTTCTTCATTTTGTGTGATTTTACTCTCAGTTTTTATGGAATAGCAGTTGTATATGGCACTTTTGCATGCTTTTCTGCAGCATGATGAGGGAGCAGACTAAAGTAAATTACTCTCACATTATTCAAAACGCGTTTTCAATTCTTTACTCGAATGCTAAATAAAGAGCTGCGCTATAAACTCCGAACTGGATTAGAGATATCTTACTTTCCAGTTTTTCCCCTTTAAATTTTACTTCCCGAACTAGGCTGGAAAATGAAATGGGACAAAGAAAACTGGTCTTGAAACATAAGCGGCAGTGTGTGCTTTTGAGCAAAATTCCGAAAAGAATTTCCCTGCACATGCTCCGGAAGCATTACCGAGAATCGGCATTTTGCTAAGAAACTGCGTGCTTTTTAAAATGTGAAAATCGACAAGAATATATACCCAGGAATTTTATAAAAACGTATTCGTAATAACGAAATCTACTAGCTATATCATTTTTAGCACGTCTTTTGTAAAAAAAGATCTGCTAAAAATTATATAGCTAGTAAAAAAAGATCGTGTAAATATATAGCTAGTAAAAAAGATGTAAAAAAAGATCGTGCTTATGTTATCATCGGTTTGTCCGTCCGTCTGTACCCACGGTATCTCTGCAACTATTAGTCCGATTTGAAAAATTCTTTCTGCATTCGAAAGCTTGAAATATGCGAATGATGATCCTTTATTTCGTTTTTTTTTTTTTTACGATGTACAATTTCGCCGCTAGAGGGCGTAAATGCAGATGATGTCGAATTCAAAAATACGTTTTATTTCACATATTTGCTTCTAAACATCCGATTGAAAAAATCTTTTATCTTTCGATTCCATTTATGTCGAAGAGTATTTTGGATATGGTTTCTTTTTCAAATTACGCATAGATTTTACGCTAGGGGGCGTAAAAGTAAATTACATTTTTCCCGATAACTCTTCTTCTAAAACTCCGATTTGAAAAAAAAAAAATTCTTCGGCGGATACATCTCCTGATGGAAATTCTTTTGCATATAATTTCAAATTTTTGGTAAAGAATACTTTGGCCACCAGGGGACGTAAACGTTCATTTTTGCTTCTAATGTAATTTCCATAAGATCAGAGCTTCTACAATATCGATTGAAAAAATTATTTCGTGGACTGATGCCACTCACATCGATAAACTATTTCGAAATATTTGCTCCTTAAAATATTCGAGTTTCTCTGCCAGGGAGCGTAGATGTACATTTTATTTTTGTCAATATCTCTACTTCTAGGAGTCCGATTGGAAAAATTCCTTCTTTGTTGGATAGTGTTTTCCGTGTGACATGTTTTTCATATAATTTAAAATTTTTCAAGTAATTCATAGACTTTCCGCTAGGGGGCGTAAAGGTAAATTGCGTTTTCCCCTATATGTCTGCTTCTAAATCTCTGATCTGAAAAATTATTTCTGCACCGTATACAGCTCCTGATGGGAAATCATTTGCACATAATTTCTAATTTTTGTAAAAAAATGGTTTGGCCACCAGGGGGCGTAAACCTTAATTTCCGCTTCTGGTGTATTTGCAGCAAAATATGAGCTTCTAAATTCTCGATTGAAAATAACATCGTTTGTAGACCGATACTACTCATGTCGACAAACCTTTTAGAAACATTTTCTTCTTAAAATAGTTCAGGGTTTCTACGCCGGGGGCGTAGATGTATATCCTATTTTTGTCAATATCTCGACTTCTAAGAGTCTGATTTTAAAAATTCCTTCCTTGTTGGATAGTGTTTCTAGTGTCACATGTTTTTCCTATAAATTCAAAATTTTCAAGTAATTCATAGACTTTCCGCTAGGGGGCGTAAAGGAAATTGCGTTTTCCCCTACTCTGCTTCTAAATCTCCGATCTGAAAAAAAATTTCTGAACCGGATACAGCTCCTGGTGGGAAATCGTTTGCACGTAATTTCAAATTTTTGTAAAAAATTGTTTGGCCACCAGGGGCGTAAGTCTTAATTTCCGCTTCTGATCGATTTGCAGCAAAATATGAGCTTCTAAAATCTCGATTGTAAAAAAGTCTTTTGTGGACCGATACTACTCATGTCGAGAAACATTTTAAGAACATTTTCTTCTTGAAATAATGCATGGTTTCTACGCCAGGGGCGTAGATGTATATCTTATTTTTGTCAATATCTCTACTTCTAAAAGTCCGATTTGAAAAATTCCTTCTTTGTTTGATAGTGTTTCCGAAGCGAAATGTTTTTCCTATAAATTCAAAATTTTCAAGTAAATCATAGACTTTCCGCTAGACCTCACAATGGCGAATTGCGTTTTCTGCTCCTAAAACTCCGATTTGAAAAATTCTTCCTGTATCGCATACAAGACCTGACGGAAAATATTTTTCACGTAATTTCTAATGTTTGGTAAAGAATGGTTTGGTCACCAGGGGTCCTAAGTGTTAACTTCTACTTCTGATGTATTTGTAGCAAAATCTGGGCTCCTGAAAACTCGACTAAAATTTATTTTCTTGGACCAATACCGCTCATATGGATAAACCTTTTGTGAATACTTTCTTCCTAAAATAATGCATGGTTTTCCCACCAAGGGACGTAAAGTCACATCCAATTTTTGTCGATAACTCTGTTTCTAAGAGTTCGTAAGCTCACGATTCCGTTTACAGCAATATCTGAGGGATTAAAGACCCGATTAAAAAACTTCTTTCTTCCGTCAGATACTATTGTTTTCCATACCGGTTCCATTGACTTTGAATAGCTTTGATAAATTTAATTTGCGTCAGAACGGATTCAAAAGACGTGCTTATTACACCCGAAAATTCGGTGTCATCTTTCTTGTTAATTCTTCGTTTCAGTGTGATACCATCTTCGAAAAAAAAAAAAAAAGCTGCTCTAAAAATTGTTTGCTAAACGAAAGAATGAACGTGAGTTTGTTATAGGTGAATCATCAAACAGCATGTTGATCAAAAGAATCTTGTACAGACTCATTATGAGAAGAAGCACGTACATTCCCCAGAATCAGTGACGTCAGAATTAAACGACGTGCGACGTCAGAAGCTGACGCCGTTCCAGATAACTTTCCTTAACAACTATATCAAGCACTAAGCAATTAACCTTGATTCGCTCATGGTGTAAAAAAAACTTTGATGTTATTTCCTGGCAGAAAATGTACCTCTGACCTCTGTGTAGGAAAAGTGGTCTTGAAATCGAGTCGGGTCACAGTAAAAAATAATATGCTGGAGTTTTGTACCGACTGAAGTGCTATTTCGAGTTGAGACGGAGCCTACTTTAAAATAAATGTATTTAAATTTACTTGCTAAAAATAAACAAGTTAGTAAAACCACGCAATGCATTGATTATAATTCCAACATACCAGAATTCATTACTCAAGTTATTACTCAAGTTATGAGGATAATGGCTGTGGAATAAATCTCGGTCATGTGCCCTGAGCTTAGACCCAATTTCAATGATATTTAACAGAATTAGTTCAGCATACCTCCGGAACAACATACTAACGTTCTGTCGCAATAGATGCATTTTTAGTCAAGTTTTGAGGTTAATGGCTGTGGAATAAATTTCGCTCCTGTGCCCTGAACGTTGACACAATTTCGATGATATTAAACAGAATTGGATCAGCATACCTCCGGAACAACATACTAACGTTATGTCGCAATAGATGCATTTTTAGTCAAGTAATGAGGTTAATGGCTGTGGACTAAATCTCGCTCCTGTGCCTTGACTTTTGGCCCCATTTCGATGATATCACTGGTCAACAAAAAAACAACAAACAAAAAAAAAAAAAAACGTTTTCTGGCCCGGACTTTTGCAGCTGTTTTAGACTTATTTCAGGGTGCTGATTCCAAATCTGATCTCAGATTTGCTCTATCACATCTCATTTTTATACTATCGGCATACCCTATTTTCATTGATTTTACCCGAAATTCACTCTTTGTCACTTATGATTGCAAGTTGTTGCGAGTCAGTGACTGCTTTAGTGTTAAAATATGGTGTTGAATTTTTAGGATAGTGTGTTTATAATATCATTTTATGTAGATATCCACATTTATTTAATATTTTGCTTCTGCAGGTCGTGATCCAACAATGGCTACAACATCCGAAAGAAGGAAATGCAGTAATGACCCAGATATCTTCTGCTACATCTGCGGCAGCTTCACTTTGCAGGATCAAAGGCGCAACATCAATACCTTTGTCAAGAAGGTTCATCTTGCTAACTTTAAAGTACGACTTGGAGACCAAAACAAATATTGGGCTCATCACAAAGTGTGTAAAACCTGTGTTGAAACTTTGCGATCATGGTCTAAAGGAAAGAATGCTAAGAAGTTTGGTGTGCGAATGGTTTGGAGAGAACCTACAAACCATTTGGATAACTGCTACTTCTGCCTTGTCAATGTAAAAGGTTTCAATAAGAAAAACAAACAACACTTACAATACCCAGATATCCCATCTGCCAGACGACCAGTTGAGCACTGTGAGGAAATACCTCTGCCTGTATTTACTGAGCTACCAGAGATTGATGTTGAATCCCTCAGTTTACTTGCTTCTACAGATGATGGTGATGATGCTCAGATCGAATATACGCCATCTGATGCAAATTGTGATGAAATTTCTCTGTTTAGTCAGCCTGAATTGAATGATCTTGTAAGAGATTTGTATTTGCCGAAGCAGTCTGCTGAATTGTTGGCTTCCAGGCTGCAAGAGAAAGGACTACTCAGACCTGGCACTAGTGTCTCCTTTTTATCGTAACAGAGAAGCAGCACTGCGAAAGTACTTCCATTCAGATGGTCAACTTGTTTATTGTAATGATGTTGAAGGGCTTCTTCTCAATATGGGACTGCCTGCATATGATTCAAGTGAATGGAGACTTTTTTTTTACAGTAGTAAAAGGAGTTTGAAATGTGTGTTACTTCACAACAGAAATATATATGGTTCAATCCCAATAGGACACTCTGTAAAAATGAAAGAAGAGTATGCCAACATCAAGATTGTTCTGGATAGATTGGAATACCATGTTCATGGATGGGTAATTTGTGTTGATTTCAAAATAGTTAATTTTCTGCTGGGTCAGCAAGGAGGTCACACCAAATACCCTTGTTTCCTGTGCTACTGAGACAGTAGGGCTACATCAGAACACTGGGTTGAAAATAACTGGCCACCAAGAATCAGTTTGACGCCTGGTGACAAGAACATCAAGAATGAGCCTCTGGTTGATAGGAATAAAATTGTATTTCCCCCACTGCACATAAAACTTGGGTTAATGAAGCAATTCGTCAAAGCTCTTGATCACACGGGAGACTGCTTCAGCTATATATATTCTACCTTTACGTATGCAGCGATCCGATACGTATGGAGATTTTTCATTGCGTATGCAGCGATCCGACAATATAAGGAGTGGTGTGACGGGAATCAGTAAGAGTCGGACGCAGTATGGGTAAGACGAAAGATCTAAGCGCATTTGATCGTGGGCAAATTATCGGGGCCCGACGAATGGGTCACTCCATCTCGGAAATCGTGCAGGCACTGGGATTTTCACGGGCCACTGTGTCACGGGTGCACCGTGAGTACATCGAATCCGGTAAAACCATCCCTGCAAGGACCAACTGCCGTGGACAACAGTGTGTGGATGAGCGGGGTCATCGTCGGCTAGCTCGCATTGTAACAGCGGATAGACGGGCCACAGTGCAAGAAATCACTCGGCAATTTAATGCTGGTGCACAAAAACGTGTAAGCAGCCACACCATCCAGAACCATCTCCTCGCTATGGGGTACAGAAGCCATCGTCCCACGAGGGTACCGCTGCTGACCACACATCACAGGGTGCAAAGATTAGCATGGGCGCGGGAACATCGCCACTGGACCCTAGACATGTGGAAAAATGTTGCCTGGACTGATGAGTCGAGATTCACGTTGGTACATGCGGATGGCAGGATACGAGTAAGGCGCAAACCACATGAAGCGATGAATCCTTCTTTTGCCAGCAGGGTACTCTTCAAGCTGGTGGGTGTGGCATTCTCGTCTGGAGACTGTTTATGTGAACTGAAATGGGACCCCTGGTACGTGTGTCATCGTTCCTCACAGGTCAACGTTACCAGGATATCCTGGACGACCATTTGCTCCCGTTTGTGCATCTTCAACATCCCACTAGGGACTTCATCCTGCAACAAGACAATGCACCGTGTCATAGCTCCCGAATTGTATCCGAATGGTTGGACGAACACTCCACCGACGTGACCTCGCTTCCTTGGCCAGCTAGGTCACCTGACCTCAATCCCATCGAGCACATCTGGGATGCCATCGAGAGAGATGTTCGAGGCTCTGACCTCCCTCCATCAAATCTTCGTAAACTGTGGGAGCTTGCTCAGGGGTCGTGGATCCGTATGGCTTCCCAACGCTTCCGGTGTCTTGTGGAGTCCATGCCGAGACGAATCGCCGCCGTCATCAGGACGAAAGCTGGAGCTACACGTTACTAGACAGGTATCTCTAATTCAATTGCTCTTCAGTGTACATTATATTTATACTTTATATAGGCTGTGTATTTATTATATCATTGTTGCTTTTACTATATGTTGGTGTTATTTTAGGTTTTATCTGTTACTTTAGGTTTTGTCTGTTATTTTGTATGATTTAGTAGGCTATTTTTTGGGTCAGGGAACGCTCAATATTTTTTCCTATATAAATTAATGGTAATTGTTTCTTCACTTTACGCCATTTCAGTTTACGAAAAGTTTCACAGGAACCCTTTACTTTCGGATAGAGGGGGAAACCTGTACTTTTCGAGGTGAATAAGTAGGAGCTCCTGTGCCAATGATTCGCTGCCATATGGTGACAGGGCTTGTTGGTGTTAATGGCCAGAGAAGAGAGAAATGCCATTTTTAATCTTTCCAACCGTAGGTTGAAGGAGCGCATATGCTCCAGTTTTTTTCCGGCTGTCCGTCAGTCCGACTGTCTGTCCGTCTGCACGATAACGCGTAAAAATGGTTCGATTTCGATGAAATTTTAGTATATCATAGGGTATCACCTGGAGACGAACCCTATTAAAATGGGGTCAAAGGTTAGGACATAGGAGCGGGGTCCATTCCATTGCCCTTATGCGTCATAACCTGAGTAAAAAATTTTTCGATTTCGATGAAATTTTAGTATGTGGTAGGGAACCACCCGGGGACGAATCCTATTGAAAATGGACGAAATGGGATCAAAGGTCAGGACACAGGAGCGGGATCCATTCCATTGCTCTTATGCGTCATAACTTTCGTAAATAAGCTTCGATTTCAATGGAATTTTAGTACGTGGTAGAGGACCACATATTGAAAATGGGTGAAATGTGGTCAAAGGTCAGCACATAAGAGCGGGATGCATTCCACTGCCCTTATGAGACTGAATTTGCGTAAATATGGTTCGATTTCAATGAAAATTTAGTATGTGGTAGGGGACTACCTGGGGACCCTATTGAAAATGGTGTTAACGGGGTCAAAGGTCACGGCATAGGAGCGGGATCCATTCCATTGCCCTTATGCGTCATAACTTACGTAAATATGGTTCGATTTCAATGACATTTTAGTATGTGGTAGGGAACCACTGGGGATGAACCCTATTAAAAATGGGATCAGAGGTCAGGACATAGGAGCGGGATGCATTCCACTGCCCTTATGTGTCATAACTTGCGTAAATATGGTTCGATTTCAATGACATTTTAGTATGTGGTGGGGGACCACCTGGTGACGAACCCTGTTGAAAATGTGCGAAATGGGGTCAAAGGTCAGGACATAGGAGCTGGATCCATTCCATCGCCCTTATGCATTATAACTTACGTAAAAATGCTTCGATTGAGACAAAACGTTATAATATTTTTCCGGAGGTATACATTACCGGTTCTGCTTAATATCATCGAAATGGGGTTAAAGGTCTTATAATAGGAGCGAGATTTATTCGAACGCCATTATCCTCATAACTTGAGTAATAATTTCTAGTATGTTGGAAAGCGTATCAAAATCAATGCATTGCATGATTTTACTAACTTGTTTACGCTTTCCAACCGTAGGTCGAAGACGCGTATATGTTCTAGCTTTTTCCGTCTGTCTGTCCGTCCGTCCGACCGCACAATAACTCGCGTAAAAATGGTTCGATTTCGATTAAATTTTAGTATGTGGTAGGGGACAACCTGAGAAGGACCCCTATTGAAAATGGGCGAAATGGGGTCAAAGGTCAGGACATAGGAGGGATCCATTCCATCGACCTTATGCGTCATAACTTATGTGAAAATGCTTCGATTGCAATTAAAATATATATAATCCAAAAATTCTGAATTGCTCTTGACCCTTAAAAAATATAAAAACCTCGGGGTTAACAAAATGGGCTGAAATAAGCTGGAACGCATGTATTCGCTCTCTAAGAAGTGGTCAAAAACGCAGCTGGAAAGAGGCAACTTGCACGCCAGAAAGCATTGCTTAGCTATGTTATTGAAAGTGGTTAGTTATGAAGCTGGGAGATTGGCACTAGTCTTTTCTGGCTGATTACCTACTAAAAGGGCTATAGCAACAGCGACGAATCTAAGAAAGGAGACACGAGATGTTTGAGTCATTTGTTTCTGACCATTAGCATGATGTCCGTGTCAGGGGAACTATCTATTCCCTGTCACGCCTTGGATCATGGAGTAGAGAATAAAGAACTAGAAGGGAGCTCCTGTTTTTTCACCACTGGTAAACCTTTGCGCGGTACTGCTGAAATAAGATGTGGAAAGGAATTATTTCGCCGTAACTTTGGAAAAGCCGGGCAGTTATGTAAACATTTCTACCTGGGAAGCCAGAAAATTTTACCTACCATTTGGTTCTGGTAAATCGATCGCTGAAAGGGTTAATGTTAAAATTTTTCTGTTTCGTTTATCTGCTTTTTCAATCTACACTGGCGGAAAGTGAAAAAAGAACACCAAGAAGGAATTAGCGGACGATCATGAAATTTACATATGTTAATGGGGTTGAGTTTACGTAGGTGTGATGTTAATTTCGGGACCAACCGGTGAGCGCTTACGCCACAGCACGGCATAATATGCAAATTATCGTCGGTGGTATTTAAGGAGTACGGCGAAGTGAATGTAATCAGTCGTCGGCGTACGGACACGTGCGAAGACCCTGAAGAAACTGCAATGCATGGACATGGAAGACGTGTACGATTTCAGCAGTTATCGGACTTTGAGCGAGGTCGTCTAGTCGGACTCCGCGAGGCCGGGTGGTCGTATCGTCGTATTGCGGAGCGAATTGGACAGGAAGTATCGGTGGTGGTACGATGGTGGCGCAGATGGTCCGAGGAACATTCCCACACGAGAAGACATGGCACCGGCAGTCACAGACGGACTGATGAGCGGACCAGTCGACGCATAAGAAGAGCGGCGTTGTACCTGAGGTGACTGTGCGAACAATCCGCAACCGTCTACTGGATGTAGGACTACGTGCACGTGTGCCTCTGGCATGTGTACCTCTGACTCCAGCCCACCGTCAGGAACGGCTGCAGTGGTGTCGCCAACGTCTGCACTGGAGAACGCAATGGCGATCTGTCGTGTTCAGCGATGAAAGCAGATTCTGCTTGGGAGCCTTCGATGGCCGTATGCGTGTTCGCAGACGCACAAGGGAGCGTCTCCACCCTTCTTGCATCCGCCAGCAATACACAGGGCCTACACCTGGTCTCCTGGTGTGGGGAGCGATCATCTATCACTCCTGTACACAACTAGTGTTTGTACCGGGTACGTTAAACAGCACCTCCTACATCAACAACATCATTCAGCCCGTTGTTGTGCCATTTGTAAGGTCGGTCCATCGTGGTTTTTTCCAGCAAGATAACGCACACCCACACACGGTAGGTGCAACGCAACATGCACTTCAGGGTGTGAGATAACTTCCATGGCCTGCACGTTCACCGGATTTGTCCCCCATTGAGCACGTGTGGGATTTTATGGGACAACGACTTATCCGGTCTCCACGGCCAGCCACGACCATCCCCGATTTACGCGTCCAGGTTGAGGATGCTTGGAACTCAACACCCCAAACTTACATCCAACATCTGTACGACAGACTGCATGCCAGAATTGCACAGTGTGACGCAGTTCATGGCGGTTCAACCTCGTACTAACCATGTTACATGGAAATGCTATTTTTCAGTTTACCAGCAAATACAGCTGTATTTTGCCATAATGTTTTGATCACGTTATCCTGTGTATTCCGTTATTATGCTGTATAAATTTCGTTGGTATCAGACGTCTCCTTCTTGGTGTTCTTTTTTTCACTTTCCGCCAGTGTATATATTAATTCTATAAGTTTTTTTACTGTGAGTCCTATTTTGAGATAACGGCTGAACGTACAGATATGGTTGAGATATCAAAATAAAGGTATTACCATGTAGATGTTCCAGACCAAGAGAAAAATGAGATTGGGGCAACGGTTCAAGCGTTGTGGGGCGGCAAAGTTCCCATGTAAAGTCTATGGGAGAAGCTTGCGGTTGACTCACGCGATGGCCCTTAGTCCAAAGTCTGAAGTCTTTTCTTTTCTGAGCGAACCGTTGCGTGAAGCAACGTTAGAAGGCATTCGTATAAGTTTTCATCGCAACAGCGAACACTCTCGAAGACCTGATTCGCCGCCCCGGTGGCGCAGTGGTCTAAGGCGTTGGCCTCTGATCATTCGTCCATAAGGGGTCTGGGTTCGAATCCCGGTCAGGCATGGATATTGTGTTTGTCTTACGGCACTGGCTCTCTCCCTTCCCTGGAACCAGTGACCCTAAATTAGGGACGGGCGACTGCTTATAGCCCATTGAGTTGCTCACGGTGGTCGTTAAACCTCCAATCAAAAAAAAAAAAAAAAAAGAAGACCTGATTGCGTTATGCCGTTGGACTGTGTGATGTATATATACAATTTAATATTCGTTCAATCCAGTTTATTCACGTAGGTAAGACGTTTCCCATTATGTAAATAAACATTCCGTTGACCATTGTTAGTGAAAATATTTAGAATGTGCATATTGAGTTGCGCCATCTATATCTTCATTCTATAAGGTTTTTTACTGTGAGACCTATTTTGAGAGAACGGTTGGACGTAAAAATATGGTTCAAGTATCAAACTAAAGGTCTTACCATGTAGGTGTGCCAGGTGAAGAGAAAACTGAGATTGGGGCAACGGTTCGGGCGGAGCGGGGCTGGGCGGGGCGGCAAAGTTCCCATGTAAAGTCTATGGGAGAAGCGTGCGGCCTTTATCTCATCAGGCGCTCAGTTCAGTGTCAGACATGGTGTGTGCATGGTGTTCTATGATCAGTCCTAAAGTATGTAAATACTTTATTGCATACTTACATTTAGCAAAATGTCTCTTTCGCAGAAAAAAAAACCTAAAAAAAAAACCGTTACAGCCTTATTGGAACGTGTGAGCGATCAATGGGTAGCAACTACATGTCTCAGACTATTATCGCTCGGGTTCCTAATTGGGTTCACCAGGCGTAATAGTGGGAGCCAAGGGGGTGTCGAGTGGATTGTGATTCAGCGATTCCCTGATTTAGGGCTGACGCAGCTTCAGGATCCACTGACGGGGCGTTGTGTTTCACACAGCAGATTTTCCTTTGGGAGTCAAAGGGTCCGCTGTGTGCCGCAATATTTTTGTGAACGTCTAGATTTAAAATAAAAAGCATAAATGAGCAGATTTGCTAAGTTCCGGATCCAAAAGATATATATATATATTCTCCAAATAATCTAGGGTTGAGCACACATATTGTAATTAACGACACACTCATCATAGAACTGAGACAAAATTAACAACAAAAACAATTTATTGGTTATGATTTGGCATAATAATAAATATACGCTCATGATATTAGCAAAAATGCTTTACGACTCTCTGACAGGAACCTGTACTCAATTAACTGTTTGCCTATAAAAATATTAACTCTATGTGTGGACTGATCCGATAAAGATTTTATGAGGGGACACCAAAGAAAGAATAGGATGGATTTCCCACCTCAACATCCGAATCTGGCCTAGATATCGCGCTGCTGACCACTCATGATCCGGGAGAATTCTCGTCCGGTGGGTATTTCTTCCATCCGCAGCTGCAACCGTCGTATGGGCCCTAATGGTCCTTAGTGGGGGTCCGTTCATCCGGAAACCTTGGTTTCGATCTTACATCGGCAGCTTAGAAAATTGTCTGCCGCTTCCTAGGTGACAGTCATGGAGGACAGTGCACGCGAAGCACGCCGTGAAACCAGCCAAGGTAAAGTTTCGTGCAAAAACTGTAAACGTAAATTGACCAAGTTCTTCTCTTCCCTTGTAAAATCTTTCGACGACCCCCAGGAAGACCCACACTATCTCCAAACATCCCATCATCCAATCACTAGCTGGCAAACGCAAGCCTCCCTGAATTAAATTCTTCAGTGTAAATCTTACTGGTCGGAGAATTAACATTTTGATCTTCCATTCGTTAGGGGGCCAACATACCTACCCGTTCCAGTGAAATTCTGAGAACCCCTCCAGTTACGCTTCCCGCATGATACAACCACCGGCCATAAATCCTTACCCCAATTAAACTGTTAGCCCCGGTTCCAACAAGTCTCCGATCTGCCCAACACGCATTGTGGATTCTAGACACGGTGGACACTTCTATTGCCCCAATAAAACATACTACAAAGCCAGATCGCCGATGGCTGTCGCCAGCGTTTTCTTACAATGTCGGTCAGTCCTGTGACGCCTTGTGCTGTCTAGCTAGTCTTACGCCTTGTGCTGGGAGAGGGGGACGGAGAGAAAAAAAAAGTTTCACCCGAAAGTATATGGCAAAATAAAACGTACTCTTTCTTCAAAAAATACATAAATTAATAAAAATGAATAATTAAATAAATAAATGAATGAATGAATAAATAAATAAATAAACGAATAAATAAATAAATAAATAAATAAACTAGGGAATGGGTTTTCGACTAAATGTGCAGCGCTCGAGTTTGGGCGCTGTCACAAGACAAGAGAGAACGAAGAGTATTCGCAACGCGAATCTCATTCCAAGAACATTTACAAACACAGTTGTAACTGAAGTTGAGAGTGAAAGAGTGCGCTATCCAGTTGAATTTTTGTACACGATCGACATGAGTGGACTTCCTCACATTTTACGACTGAAAAAGGGTGCAGTTGTGATGATCATCACGAACCTGGCCGCCCCGGTGGCGCAGTGGTCTACAAGCTGTCTTATGATGATTCGTTCGTGAAGGGTTCGGGTTCGAATCCCGGTGAGGCATGGATGTTGTGTTTGTCTTACGACACTGGCTCTCTCTCCCTTCCCTGGAACCAGTGACCCTAAATTTGGGACGGGGACTTGTAACGTACCAGGAGATGTGACGTACCTGCCAGAAGGACGCACGCGACATAAAGGCAGATAGGAATCAGAATAAAACGTCCGCGTAGCTCAACTGGTAGAGTGACTTATTCCGGAATGAGGGGATCCGGGTTCGAATCTTGGCGTAGACAGAAATGACGGAGAAATTTACTTCGTTATAGACTGCTTATAGCCCATTGAGTTGCTCACGGTGGTAGTTAAACCTTCAGTCAAAAAAAGAAATCACGAACATGGACTATTGTCTTTACTGAAGTGGTTGAATGAATTTGTCAATCAAATAAAGTTTACATTTGTTGTTTCATATGAGTCTATTCTTTTCAAAAAAAAAAAAAACATAAAAAACTAACCGTCGATTCTGACGGGTTTTGTCTAGTTATGCGTAAATTTTGCTGGGTCCCTTGAAAAACGTATAAACGAGGTTCCACTGTACTTCTAAAATAAAAAATTTCCGAACTTTTTCTTTTATTCTTTTCTATCAGAGCACCCTGTCTAAAATTTCTATTTTTTCAGCCTTTCCAAGAGACTCAGCGAGTTGCAGATAAAAGGACAAACTTTTTTTGAGGAATTTATGGTTTGCTTCGTCTTGTCTAAGAGTTATTTAAGACCGGGGGTCAGATACTGTTTTCCCAAAATCCTCTGTAACATGATCCATTGTTAACGTTTACGTGGAGGTCATAAATTTCCAGTGAACAACCGGCGGAAATAAAAACTTTTGCATTTAAACTGCTGTCAGGCTTGTTTTTCAAGTGTGCTGGTTCAAAACACTCAGCGGTAAAACATTATTTGTACTTACGGTTCTAAATCTGGATATTTCCGCTCTTGCCTAAGCCCGGTTTTCTGTGGTCTAACATTATGCAGTATACATTCTGAACTTCCCATCGTTAAAATCGCTAACAGCATGTTTCTCATTCAGTATTCTTTCTTGGTTTGCTTAGCTCAAACGCAACTGAGAAAAAATATTAATTTATGCCTGACCTTCGAACAACTAGTGGCGTAACAGATTACAACGCAAGATTTATTTTCGGGCCTCCTCCCCTCAGTCATCTAACCCAACCACCTTAATAAATGTTATAAGAAATATATAATTACTAATATTACTAATTTGGTAATCACACCTGATAATGACTGTTTAAGCCACAGTGTTGCATTTAATAATAACCAAAAAGTGCTTTCACCGGACTTCGTCCGCATCGTCTTAAATGATGACGCCCTGACGATGCAAACAAGGCCCGGTGAAAGTACTCGGCAAAAATTTTCAGTTATTATTAAATGAAAAACCGTGGCTTAAACACTCATTATAAGATATGGTCATTAAATTATTAATTATTCTCCTAATTTCTTGAGGATTATTCATTAACATCGCACCGCAGAACTGATTTCAATTCCTTTTGTTATACGAAATGATAGCTATTTATTAATAAAAGTATGGCAAAGAGATCACTTACCAGTTACCAGATACAACAAAGCGATGAATTTAGTCTTGAATTTTACCTAAAGCGATATGATCGGCTGGAATTTTGCGATACAAAGATTTTTACTTCACTATACGTCAATTGAACTTTCTTTTTCACACTCTAAGCTTACAATGTTGGGACAGCCTAGTATTTCTTGAGACATGGTACTGAGCAGATAATTCTTTATTAATTTCTATTTTGAAAAAGATCGCTCAGCTGTGGATACAGACACAGTCACTGCTAAGGTCCGGAACAGCAGAAAACCTGTGCAGACCTTTCTCATCTTTCGTTTTTTACCACCACTTAAATGTTCGTAACGTGATTTAAAAGGCTCCATTTCCTGATAACCTCAAGTCAAACTCAACACTCAAGGGCCATCGCAGACCGCGCATGCGATAAACACTAGTGAAACTCTACACTCAACGCACAGGTATCACCGCGAAACATGGCGACCACTGCTTACACGCAGCAACTTAAGAGCACGGACTAGTCCACTGCACAGCTGTGGGGGGAAATGGCGTGGGCTCGTCCGCGAGTGTTGAGAGCAGTGTGGAAAATTAGAGGTCGTAAGGCGCAAAATGCGACCGTAATTTATTTTTTGCAGGTCCTAAAAGTGACAGTTATTCAGAGACTGCCCTGTATACATTCAGGGGTTGGACAGAATAATTTGAACACTATGCTCTGAAACGTGACTTTTAACGCAGCTGCGTACGTCGCAATACGCAAAGGTATCCACCACGTTTTGGTTGTAACAGCTTTGTTTAGAACCTCAAGCTCCTGTTTAAGTGCATTTAAAGTGTTTTGTTGCAAAAATTTCTTTCAGGGTAACGACGAAATGAGCGACCTAACGGACTTCGAAAGAAGGCTAAGTTGGTGTCTCCGTGATAGCAGTCGCCTGGGTAGTGAGGGTATCGAGAGCTACTGTGTCTAGCGTCATGGCAGCATATAGTGTTTGTGGCAAAACCTCGTCTGCGAAACACAAGAGCGGCCGGAAAACGACCCTGACTGATAGAGACGGGAGAGCATTAAAGAGGATTGTTACCCGTAATAAGAAGACCACGGCACCGAAAATTAGTGCGGAGTTCAATCTCCATCACTAGACGCCAGTATCAACGGAAAATAGTGCGCTGGAAACTGCGTAATCAAGATATTCATGGCAGACCTGCTATTGCAAAACCTCTGGTGACCCGGATAAATACACAACAAAGACGGCTGTGGTGCCAGGAGCATACAACCTTAACTGCCGATGCATGGAAGCATGCAATGTGGTCGGATGATCCACATTCACACTATTACTCACAGCAGAACTTGTTTACGTGTGGAGAACACGGCCAGAAGAGTACAACCCAGACCTGCTATTGCAAAACCTCTGGTGACCCGGATAAATACACAACAAAGACGGCTGTGGTGCCAGGAGCATACAACCTTAACTGCCGATGCATGGAAGCATGCAATGTGGTCGGATGATCCACATTCACACTATTACTCACAGCAGAACTTGTTTACGTGTGGAGAACACGGCCAGAAGAGTACAACCCAGACTGTTTGCTCCCAGCAGTGCAGCATGATGGTGGCTGCTGCGGATGGTCATATCGTGGATTTCAGTAGGTCCCTGATCCCCTTGAAAAGACGGATGACTGGCAGGGCGTATGAAACCATTTTGGTCGAACAAGTCCATCCAATGGTTCCGGCATCGTTTCCTACAGGGGATGCAATCTATCAAGATTATAACGCCCCAATTCAAAGAACTGGAAATGTCCAATCACAATTTGAGGAAAATGAGGACGAATCCGTGTCTCCTAACTGAGCAACGCAGACAGAATGTCTCGGTGCAGATTTGTCGTCTTGACACATGTTTTCACCTCTGTAGTACGTCACACGCTCTCCGAACTGAGCTACGCAGACAGAATGTCTCGCTGCAGATTTGTCGTCTTGACACATGTTTTCACCTCTGTAGTACGTCACACGCTCTCCCAACTGAGCTACGCGGACAGAATGTCTCGATGCAGATTTGTCGTCTTGGCACATGTTTTCACCTCTGTAGTACGTCACACGCTCTCCCAACTGAGATACGCGGACAGAATGTCTCGCTGCAGATTTGTCGTCTTGACACATGTTTTCACCTCTGTAGTACGTCACACGCTCTCCCAACTGAGCTACGCGGACAGAATGTCTCGCTGCAGATTTGTCGTCTTGACACATGTTTTCACCTCTGTAGTACGTCACACGCTCTCCCAACTGAGCTACGCGGACAGAATGTCTCGCTGCAGATTTGTCGTCTTGACACATGTTTTCACCTCTGTAGTACGTCACACGCTCTCCCAACTGAGCTACGCGGACAGAATGTCTCGCTGCAGATTTGTCGTCTTGACACATGTTTTCACCTCTGTAGTACGTCACACGCTCTCCCAACTGAGCTACGCAGACAGAATGTCTCGCTGCAGATTTGTCGTCTTGACACATGTTTTCACCTCTGTAGTACGTCACACGCTCTCCCAACTGAGCTACGCAGACAGAATGTCTCGCTGCAGATTTGTCGTCTTGACACATGTTTTCACCTCTGTAGTACGTCACACGCTCTCCCAACTGAGCTACGCAGACAGAATGTCTCGCTGCAGATTTGTCGTCTTGACACATGTGTTCACCTTTGTTCCCACAATATCATCGAGCCACTGTGGTCTGTGTTGCAAAACAGAGTAAGATCTCGTTATCCTCCCCCTGCATCTCTCAAGAACCTGGAGCAGTTTCTGCATAAAGAATGGTCTAATATAAGAATGGTCTAATATCCCACTTACCACCATCCAAGATTTGTATGCCTCCGTTCCAAGGGGATTCAGGCGGTTTTGAATGCCAAAGATGATTCCCACACCCTACTAGGCACGTAAAAGCTTCTTTTCCTAGATGTTCACATTATTCTGTCCAACTCCTGTATATTACAACTAATATCGAAATTACTCAGGTGTTATGAATGATTTTACCAAGCATATTGGGATTGCGAATTTGATGCACAAGGGGCATCCTGAAAGTAATGCCTCCTCCTTAACAACTTTTGAAATTTTGAAGTGATTATAATGAAACTGCACTGACATGTTATGACGAAGCAAATTTCTCCGTCATTTATGGTCTACGCCGGGATTCGAACCCGAGTCCGCTTATTCCGGAACAAGTCACTCTACCAACTGAGCTACGCAGACGTTCATTCTGATTGCTATGTGCCCTTATATCGTGTGCGTCCTGCTGGCAGGTACGTCACATCTCCCCCCGAAAGAGGGCCGGGGGCATGGCCCACGGGTCAGCCGTGACCATGAATCGTTGCAGGCAGCCATCCACTGTAGAACGTGCACTTGAGAACTCCCAGTCAATCTGGTGTGTGGAATGCAACGTCACACACATTTATTTTTCGAAGCGCTGGAGAAGGGATTCTCTGAATTTTCCTATCTCGCGGTGTGGAAATAACATCACACCATTGCGAGATTTTGAACGGTCGGGTCATCCGGATAGTTCGGGCGCCATTATAACGAAGCAAATTTCTCCGTCATTTCTGGTCTACGCTGGGATTCGAACCCGAGTCCGCTTATTCCGGAACAAGTCGCTCTACCAACTGAGCTACGCAGACGTTCATTCTGATTGCTATGTGCCTTTATATCGTGTGCGTCCTGCTGGCAGGTACGTCACAATGTACTTTGATATGTTACCAATGTGGGGACAAATTTTTTGAGAATCGGAAATAAAGATCATAAAGGACAGAGAAAAGCAGCGAAGGCGTAATTGAATTCCTGGAAAAAGAGGGATGTGAGGCTCCAGAAATACATAGAAGACTCCTGGCGGTGTATGGAGCTGCCATAATCGATATCACTAATTTCCTAAGAGGGATGACTAGTGTCGGACAAACAACGGAGTGGAAGACCCGCAACAGAAGTGACAGATGCCAACAGGCAACCAGTGAAAGACCTCAACCCAGCTGATCGCTGTGTCACCATCCAGGAGCTGCAGCAATAAACAGTGCTCACTATGTGTAGACACTGAAGAACCCAACGGAAGCTATCAGAAGGAAAAGACGTGTCATTCCACTTCATAGTGTTGTTTTACAACATCATAACGCACGTCCTCACACTTCAATGGAGACTTCACAGGCCAAAAAAGGGGTTAACTGTGATGCCGCAATCCTCCTACAGTCCTGATCTGGCTCCCTCAGACTCTTTTCTGTTTGGCCCTTTGAAAAACATCTTTCGCACGGAACGATTCGACGATGTGACAGACATTAAATTGGCTGTGAACTCATGGGTGAAACAATAGTCTCCGGAGTTTTTGTCAGAATGGATTTTACCAATGGGTTCAAAGATGGAGGAAACGTATAGAAAGTGATGGACAATACTTTGAATAGGCTAGCATTACTAACAATATGTCCAAGTATTGTGCCACCAAGTTTCACATTTTTGCTGCTACAAATACAAATCTTATGAGGGACGAGGCATTATTTTCAGGATGTCCTTTGTAAATAATTTAAGGCAATTATTTGACTAAAGGAAATGGATTCATTATTTCATCGTTTTTTTATTAACACGATATTAACGAAGCATTGCGCTGGCTCGGTCAGTATGTATTGTAGTTATAGAATCACAGTGGCGCACTCAGTAGGGATGGGCCAAGGACCCTGGCCCACCCCATGAACTATCACTCGGTTCTTTGTTATTGGCTGCTTATTTGTAAATAAACTTGCACATGTTTCTAAATATATCTGTGTATGTTTTTAAATACACTGAGTGGACAAATTATTATGACCACCAGACCATTTTATGCAAAGTAGCTATCCCGTAAATGCTGTTGACGTAAGATGATGGCTGAATCGGTATAAATAGGAAACGCTGAAGGCATTCAGACACCACTGAAGTGTATTACGCAAGAAATAATGGTTAAAAGAAGCGATCTGACGGACTTTGAATTTTCAATGATCGTGAGTGCTCGAAGCGTTGGTGCGAGCATTAGCAAAACGGACTTTGAACTTGGAATGATCGTGGGTGCTCGAAACGTTGATTCGAGCATTAGCAAAGTGGACTTTGAACTTGGAATGATCGTGGGTGCTCGAAGCGTTAGTGCGAGCATTAGAAAAACGGGCTTTAAACTTGGAATGATCGTGGGTGCTCGAAGCGTTCGTGCGAGCATTAGCCAAACGGGCTTTGAACTTGGAATGATCGTGGGTGCTCGAAGCTTTGGTGCGAGCGTTAGCAAAACGGACTTTGAACTTGGAATGATCGTGGGTGCTCGAAGCGTTGGTGCGAGCGTTAGCAAAACGGACTTTGAACTTGGAATTATCGTGGGTGCTCGAAGCGTTAGTGCGAGCATTAGAAAAACGGGCTTTGAACTTGGAATGATCGTGGGTGCTCGAAGCGTTAGTGCGAGCATTAGGAAAACGGGCTTTGAACTTGGAATGATCGTGGGTGCTCGAAGCGTTGGTGCGAGCTTTAGAAAAACGGGCTTTGAACTTGGAATGTACGTGGGTGCTCAAGCGTTGGTGCGAGCATTAGCAAAACGGACTTTGAACTTGGAATGATCGTGGGTGCTCGAAGCGTTAGTGCGAGCATTAGGAAAACGGGCTTTGAACTTGGAATGATCGTGGGTGCTCGAAGCGTTGGTGCGAGCATTAGCAAAACGGACTTTGAACTTGGAATGATCGTGGGTGCTCGAAGCTTTGGTGCGAGCGTTAGCAAAACGAACTTTGAACTTGGAATGATCGTGGGTGCTCGAAGCGTTGATTCGAGCATTAGCAAAATGGACTTTGAACTTGGAATGATCGTGGGTGCTCGAAGCGTTGGTGCGAGCATTAGAAAAACGGGCTTTGAACTTGGAATGATCGTGGGTGCTCGAAGCGTTGGTGCGAGCATTAGCAAAACGGACTTTGAACTTGGAATGATCGTGGGTGCTCGAAGCGTTAGTGCGAGCGTTAGGAAAACGGGCTTTGAACTTGGAATGATCGTGGGTGCTCGAAGCGTTGGTGCGAGCATTAGCAAAACGGACTTTGAACTTGGAATGATCGTGGGTGCTCGAAGCGTTGATTCGAGCATTAGCAAAATGGACTTTGAACTTGGAATGATCGTGGGTGATCGAAGCGTTAGTGCGAGCATTAGAAAAACGGGCTTTGAACTTGGAATGATCGTGGGTGCTCGAAGCGTTGGTGCGGGCATTAGCTAAACGGGCTTTGAACTTGGAATGATCGTGGGTGCTCGAAGCGTTGGTGCGAGCATTAGCAAAATGGACTTTGAACTTGGAATCATCGTGGGTGCTCGAAGCGTTGGTGCGAGCATTTGCAAAACGGACTTTGAACTTGAAATGATCGCGGGTGCTCGAAGCGTTGGTGTGAACATTTGCAAAACGCACTTTGAACTTGGAATGATCGTGGGTGATCGAAGCGTTGGTGCGAGCGTTAGCAAAAATGGCTGCACTTGTGAAATGTTCGAGGGAAGCAGTTTTTAAAATTTACGGAGAGTGAACTATCAGTCAAAAAGCCAGGTCTGAGTACAAAGCGTGTTGTCGTCAACGGCTACTGGAGGCTCCAGCTGAGCCGATAGTACGCAAACTTGTTCAGTCCAACAGACGGTCAACACTTCGTCAGATTACAGATATAAACTGAAATGGGGACCAAGTCCAATGGCTCTCAACGCACACTCTGTCTCACATTACATCGCATGGTCTAAAGAAGCAGACGGCTTGTCCGTAAGCCATTGCTATCTGCAGCGAACAAGAAGAAACGGCCCGACTTCGCTCAGGAACACAAAAATTAGGCAGTAAATAAGTGGAAAAGGGTAATGTCGTCCGACGAATCACGTTTTCAACTACACCATGCGGATGGAAAGGTGAGGATATAGAGGCACCCGCAAGAAAGCATGGACTCATCTTTCATCGCCATTACTCTTCAAGCTGGCGGAGTCAACGTTATCGTCTGGGGCATGTTTTCGAGGGTGTGCTTATGGTCTGGGGCATGTTTTCTTTGGAGTGCAACGATATTTAAATACATTTGGGAGGTCAGACGGTGCTCCACACTGATTCGTGTGGAGCACCGTCTGACCTCCCAAATGTATTTAAATATCGTTGCCGATCAAGTCCACCCAGTTATCGTGATGATTAATCCCAATGGAGATGGATAATTCCACCAGGACAATGCTCCATTTCATACGCGATTGGTTTCAGGAGCATCATGGAAACTTTTCCCTGCTAGATTGGCCTCCTCTATCACCGGATCTCAATCCAATGGGGCATATGTGGGATGAAATCGAAAGGGACATCAGACAGCTGAATCCGCTACCATAAAATCTTGATTGTGCAGTTCATCGTATTTGGGCTAATATACCCCAATCCACTTACTGACATTTAATAGGGCCCATACCAAGACGAATTTAAGCAGTATTAAGGACAAAAGGGGGCCTAACAACGTACTAACCAGGTGTTCATAATAATTTGGTCACTCAGTGTATGTTTGTGTATGTTTGCTAATATATATTTTACGAATAACTGGAAACGCACTTTAATATAGCGGATATACACTCATTGTCATCAAAATCCACGCACCAAGAAGGAAGCGTCTGATTAAAATGAGATTTTAGTAGTGAGATGGTACATATCAAAGACAGAAGTGATTACAACATCACAGCAGCAAGACGATTTCCCGCGGACACACGGCACACATTCCGGTCAACGTTAATACCGCGTCGGACCACCTCGTGCTCGGATGCATGCGGTGATACGGTCCGGCATGGTGTCAAAGAGACGCCGTATGTTATCCTGGGAGAGATTGGCCCACACTTCTTTCAACTGACGCTCTAAATCACAAACACTGTGACATGGAGAAAGCTGACGTCCCATCTGGTCCCACACATGCTCGATGGGCGAGAGATCAGGCGATCTGGCAGGCCACAGAAGCGTCGAAGCTAAACGTAGACAGTCCTGGGAATCTCAAGCCGTGTGCGAACGGGCGTTATCTTGTTGGAAAATGGCTACGGGACGTCCCGCCAGGAAAGGCAGCACATGGAACCGCAGGATCTCCTGTACGTAGCGCTCGACTGTCAACGCCCCTCGGATCACTGTCAGGGAAGTGCGGCTGTCATGCTCGATGGCTCCCCAGACCATCACGCCTGCAGTTCGGGACGTGTGCCGCTGTACAGTGAGGTTGGGATTGTAGCGCTTGTCTGCGGTCCTCCACACTCTCATACGGTGGTCATCCGTTCCCATACAGAAGCAGGATTTGTCTTTGAACACTATACGTCACCAGTCCGCAGAATTCCACGTTGCTCGCTGCTGACACCACTGCAATCGACGCCGACGATGATCAGGTGTTAATGGAAGAAAACGTAACGACAGTTGAGAGTGCAGATTTGCCTCTGCCAGCTGTCTGGAAATGGTTCTGGCAGACACAAGAGTTCTTTGTACACTGTGGCGGCTGTACAATGTACAGCAGCCCTATATTTCTGGCTATCGGACAAGGACGTCGTTACATCTGTTCGTGCACTCTCACGATCTCACGGTCTTTTCTGCTGGTGGTGTGCCTCGGTCGTCCAGAGCCAGTCCGCCGTGTCTATATGCCTTCCCGTGTCTATTACTCCCAACACGATCGCACCGTAATGTCCGACCGGCCCGAATGGCGGCCTATTCGGCGCGCTGGCTACCCTGCCTCTCTCATCCGGACAATACGGCTTCGTTCAAACTCCGTCGGTTGCCCGTTCGCACATCTACGTCGACTCCTTGGCATGTCTATCGCTCAGGGATCTCACCTGACTCTTACCGTGCACTTCGGCATATAACGAAGTAAATTTCTCCGTCATTTTTGTCCACGCCGGGCAACGAACCCGAGTCCCCTTATTCTATAATAAGTCGCTCTACCAATTGAGCTACGCAGACGCATGTTATCGCTGCTATCTGCCTTTATCTCATATGCGTCCTGCGGGGCAGGCACATCTCCCCCCCGAAAGAGGGCCGGGAGCATGGCCCACGGGTCAGCCTGGACCATGTATTGCTGTAGGCAGTCATCTGCTGAAGAACGTACATTGGAGAAATCCCAGTCAATTTGGTGTGTGGAACGTAACCTCACACACATTTATTGTTCAAAGCGCTAAAGAAGGGATTATCTTATTTTTCCTATCTCGCGGTATGGAAAGGACATAACACCATTGCGGAAACTTGAACGGCCAAGTCATTCTTGTAGTTCGGGCGCCAATATAATGAAGTAAATTTCTCCGTCATTTTGTCCACTCGGGGCAACGAACCTGAGTCCCCTTATTCCGGAATAAGTCGCTCTACCAACTGAGCCACGCAGACGCATGTTATCACTGCTATCTGCCCTTATCTCATGTGCGTCCTGCGGGGCAGGCACGTCACGGGCACGAATGTGGAGTCCCCTGCACGGCGCCTTATAAGCTCGAAGGATTGCGATTGCAGCACCGGTCTTGGACGCTCAGTCATGCGGAATCTCACGAAACTTTTAACATTTGCATGTCTGCCTTCCCCGTAGCTATTCGCCGAGTTTTGCGTTAATCGCACGGTTTTTTCTCAGTACGCGGATTTTTATGACAAAAAGTGTATTTTTATCGCTTCTCAATAGTTTGGGAGATGTTTTCTCTCGGGTACTTTCATTTTCATTATCGATATTTTGGGTCACCCCATTAAGAAATCCTGGGTGCGTCATTGTAGAATCAATGCTATTTTTATTGTTTCTGCTAACAAAAACTTGTACTAAGCAGCTCAGTTGGAAAATATTTACAAAAGTGAAACAGAATTGAATTTCATAATTTAATTCAAATAAATATATCACTGTTCACAGTAAGAGTTCTTCATTAGGAAATCTGCGTGGTTTCATGCGGTCACGACGTATTTACGAAGGTAGGCCTCTTTTGGTTTTTCTTGCGTTCATGAGACTGTATGCGCGTTGAGTAAATCCGTCCTAGTTCTTTCATGAGTCGTAGTGTCATCTGCAAGCGCACTTGAGGGTCAGTGTCTCCTAAGATGGATCCGATCATACCCAGAGGCGCTTTCATGTCTTGGCTATTCTTGTTTCGATGCAAGTTATTTCCGCTGGCGATTAGAGTCCCTTTGAGATTTGGTGTCTTGAAGCTCTGGGGTATTCTGTCAAAAGTCTTCAAGCCTGGAGCACCAGTTCCTTTAAGAAAGAAGTTCACTGGTTGAAGTGCAGAGGGGGCGAAAATTTGCTCTAGTTGAGGAAACTTGTCATTGTGCTGTGGGGTAGAAACCAGTTTCACATCACTGTTGAAAGATGAAGAACTAAAAACGTGTCTAAGTGATTTGGGATACTCATTTGGGCTAGGAACACCACTAACCGGAAATGCATTAACCACATTTTCCGACATATACGGATCCATCCAGAATTGTTCAGCCTTATCACCGTAATCTGTGATGTCTCCGTAATCTTTTACAAAATCGGGAAACTTTTGAAGAGGCGAAGAACCGACGTACGAACCTGACAAATATTTTCCAAGAAGAGGAGAATGCTGGACGAAGTCCGGTTGCGTGATTGGTTCATTTCCAAAGTGGACGTAATCTGGTGGATTTATTGGCTCATTTCCAAAGCTGGAAGGATTTCGGACGTAATCCGGTGGATTTATTGGCTCCTTTCCAAAGCTGGAAGGATTTCGGACGTAATCTGGCTGGGTTATCGGTTCCTTTCCGAAATTCGAAGGATTCCTGACGTAATCAGGTGGAGTTTTTGGCTCATTTCCGAAGTTTGAAGGGTTCCGAACGTAATCTGGTGGAGTGATGTGTTCATTTCCGAAGTCCGTGGGGTACAGGAACTGTGGGTCCCTCAAGCTTAAGGGGGACTCGAGACCTGGAGAAGAAGGTAACTGCAGCTCGTTCCAGCTGGAGTAAGCTCTTGCAAATCGGTCTCTGTGAGCCGAAATGGAGTCACCTCCTAATCGCTGTGCAGTGCCGTTGTAGCACTTAATGGAAATGTGACTCTTTTCACTGAGATGTCCTTTGAAAGGAAGCGTTATCAAAGAGCGAGCAACTCCTCCCCAACTTGAGGCAATGTTTTGAAGTTGATCCAAAGCCACCCAGAACCGGACCAGGCCACTGGGATCCCATATCCAATGGATGAAGCGGTCGAGGAGAAGTGGGTCATCCTCTCCTAATCCTCTCGCTTCGAGAACGATGAAACCAAAAAAGAAGACAAGAAGAAGCCATCTTCTTTGAAGTCTGGGCATAGCGGCATCACCTGGAAAGAAATGAGAAAAGACACTATTTACTATTTTTGCCATCTCTCTGTACAGTTTCTGGCGATTTATAAAACGTAACTACTGATAAAAGTCGAGAAACATACAATGAAGTGGGGAGGGAAATAGTGCTGCCATTTTAAAAAAAATTGCTGTAGTCGCGATCCCACCGCGGACCACAAATGTTGTAACCGTGGTCCCACCGAGGAACACCAATTGATATTTTCGGGCGGAGCGCTTAAAGAATTTATCGCTTGACACCAGTTGTTACGTCAATGAATTTCGAGTGGTTATTCTTCAAAATGAAAGGGTTCGGTAGGTTTTCTTGCGAAGACAGCTGTAATGGGGCGTGCACTTACTTACTTACTTTTACTATTACAACAGCATCCACGAACCAACTGCTAGGATTGCCGGCATATAAATACACTTTAATTTAGACAGTCATATATACATAATTTATATACACTGAAGAGCAATTGAATTAGAGATACCTGTCTAGTAACGTGTAGCACCACTTTTCGCACTGATGACGGCGGCGATTCGTCTCGGCATGGACTCGACAAGACACCGGAAGCGCTGGGAAGCCATACGGATCCACGACCCTTGAACAAGCTCCCACAGTTCACGAAGATTTGATGGAGGGGTCATCTCTCTCGATGGCATCCCAGATGTGCTCGATGGGATTGAGGTCAGGTGACCTAGCTGGCCAAGGAAGTGAGGTCACGTCGGTGGAGTGTTCATCCAACCATTCGGATACAATTCGGGAGCTGCATTGTCTTGTTGCAGGATGAGGTCCCCAGTGGGATGCTGAAAACGCACAAACGGGAGCAAATGGTCGTCCAGGATATCTCGGTAACGTTGACCTGTGAGTGACGATGTCACACGTACCACGGGTCTCATTTCAATCTACGTAAACAGTCCCCAGGCGAGAATGCCACCACCACCAGCTTGAAGAGTACCCTGCTGGCAAGAAGGATCCATCGCTAAATGTGGTTTGTGCCGTACTCGTATCCTGCCATCCGCATGTACCAACGTGAATCTCGACTCATCAGTCCAGGCGACATTTTCCCACATGTCTAGGGTCCAGTGGCGATGTTCCCGCTCCCATGCTAACCTTTGCACCATGTGATGTGCGATCAGTAGCGGTACCCTCGTGGGACGATGGCTTCTGTACCCCATAGCGAGGAGATTGTTCTGGATGGTGTGGCTGCTTAGACGTTTTTGTGCACCAGCGTTAAATTGCCAAGTGATTTCTTGCACTGTGGCCCGTCTATCCGCTGTTACAATGCGAGCTAGCCGACGATGACCCCACTCATCCACGCGCTGTTGTCCATGGCAGTTGGCCCTTGCAGGGATGGTTTTACCGGATTCGATGTACTCACGGTGCACCCGTGACACAGTGGCTCATGAAAATCCCAGTGCCTGCAGGACTTCCGAGATGGGGTGACCCATTCGTCGGGCCCCGACAATTTGCCCACGATCAAATGCGCTTAGATCCTTCGTCTTACCCATACTGCGTCTGACTCTTACTGATTCCTGTCGCATCTCTCCTTATATTGTTGGATCGTTTACAGGGCCGCCCACAGCGCCACATTTGCATAACGCCAGCTGTCTCTAATTCAATTGCTCTTCAGTGTATGCTGATGAATCATGCCAAATCATGGCTATTGAAAGGTCACTACGACCAAACTTGGCGAATTTTTAATAGACTGCACTGTTCATCCAGATATTTCGAGACAGTCACTCAAACGTCTTGTTACGGGTCTATTGAATATACATATGTTCCTCTCTTGGTAGAACAAAGTTCCACAAGACAAATAAGCGGCGCTTAAAAATCAAAGAACTGTTACTTTACTAGCCTTCTTCTGATAATAATCCAAAGCGCCTTCGTGCCAGCTAGTTTAATAGCTGATACAACATACTTGATATCAAACGTAGTAGGAAACGGCTTTATGTCGTCTTTCAATACACAGAGACACACATGCACTTTCACTGGTCCGGCTGCTGAAGCGTGGGGGTATCAGTAAAAATCCCCGTGTGATGTTCTCCTCGAAAGGAACGAAGCGTCGGTCAACGTCGGCGCGACACTCGCCTAATCATGGAAATTTCAGATGCAACGAGGAACGATTTTTGACTCCTGGTTACTGGTCGCTCGGTTATAACATGGACACTAGCAAATCGTTTGTACTTGTTAACTCTCCACTTCTTGCGATGTTACGCCAAGGTTTGCCATCCGCCACTTTTTCTGTTGTTGTATCAGGGAAAACTTCTGATCCGCTCTTTTATCGGAGCCAAGCGTGCAGCTACTTTTTCTCTCGTGTATCGGGAAAGAACTGCTTATTTCTTTCTTCTGTTGATTTCAGGTATTAGGTAGAGCCCCTCGCTTTTCTTCCCCCTCCCCTCCGCCATGCACAATAGGACACGAGAATATAAGGAGTACTCAAAAATGCGTTCGTCGGTATTATACGACAATTTCTTGACTCAAACTGCAACCTCTTCCATAAATCTGTCCTGCTAATGGCGTTCCCGACTAACTTGTTTAGTCTGGAACCCCGCGATACATCGGCTGAATTACGACTGTTTTTGTCTCCTTCGGGATTCTGCACGCAGTGGCAACACATTTTGGGTGTTCCCTGCTTCGCTTTGGAACTTCTCTTTTCTTTGTTCAAAACCCAATCAGAAGCAACGCATTAATTAATCAAATCATTTTTTTTTATTGGAGGTTTAACGACCACCGTGAGCAACTCAATGGGCTATAAGCAGTCGCCCGTCCCTAATTTAGGGTCACTGGTTCCAGGGAAGGGAGAGAGCCAGTGCCGTAAGACAAACACAAAATCCATGAGTCACCGGGATTCGAACCCGGACCCCTTACGGACGAATGATCAGAGGCCATCGCTTAGACCACTGCGCCACCGGGGCGGCTATTGGAGGTTTAACGACCACCGTGAGCAACTCAATGGGCTATAAGCAGTCGCCCGTCCCTAATTTAGGGTCACTGGTTCCAGGGAAGGGAGAGAGCCAGTGCCGTAAGACAAACACAACATCCATGCCTCACCGGGAATTCAAACCCGGACCCCTTACGGACGAATGATCAGAGGCCATCGCTTAGACCACTGCGCCATCGGGGCGGCTATTGGAGGTTTAACGACCACCGTGAGCAACTCAATAGGCTATAAGCAGTCGCCCGTCCCTAATTTAGGGTCACTGGTTTCAGGGAAGGGAGAGAGCCAGTGCCGTAAGACAAACACAACATCCATGCCTCACCGGGAATTCGAACCCGGACCCCTTACGGACGAATGATCAGAGGCCAGCGCCTTAGATCACTGCGCCACCGTGGCGGCAATTATTCAAATCATTAATCGGTCTGAGTAGTCCCGCCCATTATATTAAAAAATAATGAAGCAAAATTCCAAACAATACGTATGTGTACAAGTTCATCGGCATTATGCAGTTGGCAAATTGTTAGCCTCGTGTCCGTGTGGTAGTCAGGGACGCATTCGCTCTCCGGGACATTTCCTGGTGGAGCACTTGAGAAATGGCTGACTTTCTCGCATTCTTTTTCTACGGATTTTTTGGAACGAACGAATAATTATTCTGGTATCATTAATAATAATAATTAGCTAACCTACAGCCCGTCTTAGGATGGTTGTTTTTAAGCTTTAAATAAATATTAATATATAGGGGATGTTGCTCCCGTCCTAATACGGTGAAATTTTTAATTGAAGCAGATTGAAAACAAATCAAATAGACGCCGACTTTTTGTGAGGTAATATAGTAAAAATTTACACTATATTGACAAAAGTCACCGGACACCCTTTCAAAGGCAAATGAACGGATCCGCTGCGTTGTTAAGATGCGCGGTACAGCCGCAGACGGTATAAGAACAAGCCTGCAGCTGACCGCTATCATATCACACTGTGAGATTGAGTGAAAATGTCGCGACGGGAGAGAACTGACTTTGAGAAAGGAAAGATTGTTGGGTGTTATATTAGTGGGTTGTCCATAAGAGAAACCGAGATGCGATTAAACATACCCAGGTCAACTGTTTTGGATGTACTGAATAAATGGAAGACACATGGCGTGCTTGTAGCAGCAAAACCTATCGGCAGACCAAAGAAAATCAGTGGTAGAGGACGTTGAAGCCTCGGGAGAGTCGTTACAGCAAATCGACGGAGTACTACACAAGACCTCAGTGTATAGGTGAGCAAAAATGTTGGAACCTCGGTATGTATACGTACCATTCACAGAGAACTTCATTCCATGGGTCACCATGGTCGTGCGGCTGCTCATAAGCCTTTCATCTCCAATCGGAATGCTACTCGTCGTTTAGCATGGTGTAAAGAATACTTATCGTGGATCGTACATCAAAGGAAACGGGTCCTATGGATGAATCCAGATACAAGATCCATTAGTCTGATGGCCGCGTGTGGGTATGGTGGTAGCTGGGGGAACGCTATTTACTACAGTGTACTGTTCAACCGGTCAAGTTTGGAGCTGGCAGTGTAATCGTGTGAAGGTGTTTTTCGTGGTATGGTCCCGGCTCACTGGTTATCGGGGACAAACCTGTTAACCAGTACGTCTACCTCGATATTCTGGACAATTATGCCCTACCAACTCTGTGGTAATACTATGGATTCGAGCCTTTTTGGTACCAACAGGATAATGTACCTAGCCATAAAGCAAGGACTGTTACGGCGTGGTGCACTGATCTATAATGAATAAAGCACTCCGGTGGACGTGTAGTGCAGGGAAGCTTACGTTAAGTCACGTTAGGGTTATTGGAAGGTTACTTGACGTAGCTAAAGTGTACCTAATCTTCAAAGTGCTAGAGTTTGTTTAGGTAAGACTCGCACGTGCAATAAATTCATTGAATATGGAACTTCTTTTTACTCAGCGTTCCTCATTATCTTGAATATCAGTACTATAACTTCGGTTTTAGTACATTAGTACCTTGAAGGCTCCTTATTAGAGCGGTAAACACAATATACCCTGGACTTAATGGAGACACTTAATGAAAGAGACTTAACGTACAGACAGAGGTCTGACAATAATATGAACTGAGAAAACGTACTCACTTTAAACCTTTTATTGGAGAGCTCCTGGTATTATCAAACACACACTCAACAAATCACACGACTACTGAATATCCGAACTTTCGTAGAATCGCATAACAATAATTAAGAAGAACCTATCACATAAAACGAAGCTTCTTTGGAATAGTTGAGCGCGCCTATATATACTGCATACCACCACGTCATGACTTACACTCGTTGCCACATATCATTCAGCGGGAGAAATAACATCTCGTTAAGTGAGAAGATAATTTGCATAGGAAAATAAAATAACAAGAGATAGTAAAATCAAAAGGAAACTGAATCTAGAGTATACGTTACAGATCTTAATCCCATAGAGCACCTATGGGATGAATTAGAGCGCTGCATAAGAAGTTTGGAACCAAAGCCTACTACTAAGCAACAGTTAGCGGCAGCATTATGTACTAAATGAAAGTGCATACCTATTGCTGTGTTCCAAAACCTTGTCGAAAGCATGTCTCGAAGGGTCAGTGCATGCATTAAGGTCAAAGGTGGACCGACACCGTATTAGTGTATGTCAATAAATGCTATGTTGTGTTTCTCTTGTAGGTGTCCGGTGACTTTTGTCAATATAGTGTATATAGTAAGAACTCATTCATGTTAGAACTGAAAATTATATGCTCTTTATTTCCGTTTTTAAAAAGATCTCGAGATAAATAAACATTCTGTGCGAAATATTTGTTTTTGTTTAACAATTTTCCTTGTAGTCCAGTTGTTTTCATGTAAACTGACCTTAATAACTTTTGCTTTGATTTTTCGCTTTTTCTCCGATACACATGGTAATCCGTTCGTGGCTTGTTTTAGACTGTTCTATTCGAAGGTTAGTTTGAAACTTCACACCGAAGCTTTTTCTACAAAATAATGCAACATCTGTCATTACAAATCGGAACCATCTAAATTATCGACAATGTGCTGTTGGGGGCGACATTTGTTTTCAGATGCAATTTTGCTCACTTCGACATCGCAAGAATTCAGTTTTTATCGTACGTTAGAGCGTTTAGATAGATCGATATTTTGCAAAATGTATATACACTATCTACCAACAAGTAATTGGACACCCCTGCAATCGACGATATCTATGGTCCTGATACACGTCACGGCCGCCGCCGTTAAATATCGTGTGGGAAACATCAACGCAACCAGTCGTATGCAAGATGCCACGCAGTTCGGAGCTCTCTGATTTCGAGAAAGGTGTAATCGTCGGGTATCACAGAAATCGCCGATCCATACGTGACATATCCAGCGAGTTGAAGTACCCAAAATCGACAGTGGCCTACGTGATTGGCAAGTGGAAGATTAGAGGTGACTGTCGGAATGTGCCCCGACCCGGCAGACCCACAAAACTGGGAGTTAGAGACCGACGGGGTGCTGGCCAGAGAAATTCGGAAGAACCGCACCAAATCGATGGGCCACATCCGCGAGGAATTTCAACAGGCATCCGGGAGTGTTCTTTTGATGTATACCATTCGTAAGGAAGCCCATCTGCTCGGTTATCATGGACGTGCTGCCGCCCACAAGCCTTTGATCACCAAGTCCAACAGCGCTGCTCGGATAACGTAGTGCAAAGAACGTCGACAGTGGACCGTTGAACAATGGAAACAGGTTCTCTGGAGCGACGAATCAAGGTTCACCCTCTACCGTTTGGATGGCAGGGTCTGGATTTGGCATCTGCCTATAGAACGCCTCCTGCCGGAATGTATTGTGCCAACTGTGAAGTTCGGCGGCGGTGGAATTATGCTATGGGGGTGTTTCTCCTGGTATGGCACAGGACCCTTGATCGCAATTCCTGGTAGACTCAACGCCGAAACCTACTGCACCATTTTGGATGACCATGCGCTTCCTACGTTGTGGCGGTTTTACGGGGTGGACCCATGTTACTTTCAGGATGACAATGCCACATGTCATGCTGCGAGGTCCACCATGGCTTGGTATGGTGACAATGGGGTTAATCGAATGGACTGGCTTGCGCAGAGCCCGGACCTTAACCCTATCGAGCACCTCTGGGACGAGTTGGAGCGTCGACTTAAGGGGTGCCCCCACCGTCCGAAATCGGTGAAGGAACGGACCTGTCTTCTCCAAGCCGAGTGGAAGAAAATACCGCTAGCCGTCGTACAACGCCTCGTTGAAAGTATGCCCCGAAGGGTCGCAGCTGTAATCGCCGCTCGTGGAGACTCCACCAACTATTGAAAGTGAATAAGCTTCGTTTTCCTTTGCTATCACAGGTGTCCAATTACTTGTTGGTAGATAGTGTATAATCAGTTAAATTAAAAAAGTAAAAAAATAATTAACGCGCAGAAATTAATATTCGAATTGTGCTAAGTTAAATTAATATACAAAGGCAACTTGCCGTGATATTAAGATTTTAATTCGAATTTTGTAGATCGGATATATAGAACTCGAGTAATTGATAATCCAGTGTTTTTAAATTAGCACGCAAACACCTTGGCATCTCAATGTGATCGCGTGCAAACTCAACTTGCTGTGATATTAATTCAATTCGAATTTTGTAGATCGAAAAATAGAACTCAAGTCATTAATAATCCAATATTTTTAAATTAGCACGAGATCACCTTGACATCTAAAAGTGAACGCGTGCTATTGTATAGCAGGTAATCATTTTGACATCGCGAAAGCACACACGAATTTATCGATAAGTGATGGCGCAACAAGCAGACGCTGTGACGTCAAGCGTTCTAGAGAGACAGAGGGAGAGAGTGAGAGACATATCTAGATCTGCGTGTTTTTATTATACAGGGTGATTCATAAAGAAGTATACAGTTTCAACGCACTATAAAACAATAACAATGTAAGGTGTTTTATGTTACCTGTAATAGAATTGTAGGGGAATGTTTCAAGTTTTTTAGAGATAGCCACAGATGTTCTATGTGTGCGCCCATAGTCACACGACACACATCGAGCCGGTAATCCATTTCCGCCCAAACGCGAGGTAAGATATCTGAATCAAGTGCAGTGATAGTAGCTGTGATACGCTGTCTCATCTCCGCTAGGGGAGGGGTGAATACCTTGTCCTTTACGTACCCCCCAGGAAAAAGTCACAAGGTGTTAAATCAGGACTTCTGGGTGGCCATTGGGTCAGTGGCATGTTGTAGTCCGCGGCTCGTCCAATCCATCGGTGAGGAAGATGTTCATCGAGATAACCTCGCACGTCGCCTAACCAGTGCCTACGTCACTTCCTTCAGTAGCGGGACGCAAACTTTATGAGTACATCTACCTAACGGTTCGCAGTTGTGGTCCGTGTCTTCAACTGTTACTGTTTCACAACATCTGGAAACTGTATACTTCTTTATGAATCCCCTTGTATATTTAATTTGAGCTTTATGCATGTCTGAATTTTTTCAGATACACCTAGGTCGTTGAACTTGGAGCCCAGAGTAATTGGTATGCCCTGCCATCCCTTTGCAATCTTGAAGGAGACACTGTTCGTATTGCGATGGGTCATCCTCCCCTTACCTAGAGGCTCCCATAGAGCACAAAGTAATTCTCCGGCAGAGATATTCCGAAATAAGTCAGTGTCACATCCACATTTTTCAGAAAAGAAATAATGATTTATCAGTACTGGTGCATATGTCAAAATGGTAGTTCGTGAGTAGATTAGGTCCCTGATCTTGTGATAGGTCACCCATGCTTTGTGAGGTCTCCCTCCATCTTGTCGTAGGAGGACTTCCTTGCGGTTATGCAGCGCTGGTCGTTTCGAACGATGCGTTCAGATCGTCTAGCTGACGGCAGTACACATCGATGGTGATAGTGTAGTCCGGCAGTAGCTCGAAAAACACCACAACCTCATATCCCACTAAACAGCCCGTATGTGGGTGTAAGCATGGCTTTGGGGGATCGGCATGGGCTTGTTTCTTGGGTCCAACCACTGTTTCTTGGCGGTGATATTGTAATTCAGGACCCATTTCTCGTCACCTGTCACAATACGGTCCAAGAACGGTTCAACTTGGTCACGTGCAAGCAGGGAAAAGTATGCACTCATGCGATTTGCTTTCTGCTCAACTGTGACTTGATGGGATACCCAAACTCCCTTCTTGTGTACCTTCCCACGCTGACGCAGGTGCGTGATAATGTTCCTGTTGATAGTCCCCAGCTGTTCGGCCAACTCCTGCGTGGTTAGACGTGGATTGGTCTCCATTAAGATCTTCAGCATGTCCATATCGACTGCTACAGGTCTTCCGGTTTGGAGACGGTCTAACAGGTCGACGTTTCTTTCTCGAAACCGTTCGAATCAACGACAGCACTGATGATGTAATTTGGCATTGGGGAGCACACTGGTAATGTTCCTTACAGCACTTGCGGGGATGCTACCCCAAACGAAACTCATACAGCTTGCAGCGGAGGATGTGGTCCTTGTCCACTTCCATCTTGACAGGCACTTACGCTCTTCGCCTTCTGACGGCTAACTGCCACAGACTTAAGCCACCTACCAGCTGATGTCATGTCGGTGTGCTGCCCAGTCTCAGTGCCGAATGTGCGCCGTGGCCGGGCTTCGACTTCGGGTATCTCGTCGTCGAACATTATTTTCTATCCAACCCAATGCCAGCAACTATATATAAATGACGTATGCATGTGATAAGAACAAGACGAGAGATACCAAAATATCTCTCGTCTTGCTCTCACAACTACTGCGTAGCCGTGAGAGCGAGATGTGAGAGCAAAATTTGTTATCTCCAGCTTTTCTCCATCAATCGATAAATCTTCATTTCTTGCAAAAGCATTGTACATCACTTTTGTCTTCTGAAAGATCATTTTTAATCTCACTTTTTTACTCATGTCAGAAAGTTCCTGGATCATACTCTGCAGCTCTGATGGGGTAATTGCAAAAATGACTACGTCATCAGCAAAACGAAGGTGAGTTAGATCATCTCTACTAATCTTTATACCTTTGTTTTCCCAAGTTCGGTGATTGAAAGACCTTTTCCAATATGGCATTAAAGAGCTTGGGAGATAGAGTGTCACTTATGTTTATATATATATATATATATATATATATATATATATATATATACATGCACTATCTACCAACAAGTAATTGGACACCTGTGATAGCAAAGGAAAACGAAGTTTATTCACCTTCCAGGCGTTGTACGACGGCTAGCGGTATTTTCTTCCACTCGGCTTGGAGAAGACAGACCAGTTCCTTCACTGATTTCGGACGGTGGGTGCACCCCTTAAGTCGACGCTCCAACTCATCCCAGAGGTGCTCGATAGGGTTAAGGTCTGGGCTCTGCGGAAGCCAGTCCATTTGATTAACCCCATTGTCACCATACCAAGCCATGGTGGACCTCGCAGCATGACAGGTGGCATTGTCATCCTGAAAGTAACATGGGTCCACCCCGTAAAACTGCCACAACGTAGGAAGCGCATGGTCATCCAAAATGGTGCAGTAGGTTTCGGCGTTGAGTCTACCAGGAATTGCGACCAAGGGTCCCGTGCCATACCAGGAGAAACACCCCCATAGCATAATTCCACCGCCGCCGAACTTCACAGTTGGCACAATACATTCCGGCAGGAGGCATTCTCTAGGAAGGCGCCAAACCCAGACCCTGCCATCTGAACGGTAGAGGCTGAACCTTGATTCGTCGCTCAAGAGAACCTGTTTCCACTGTCGACGTTCTTCGCATCACGTTAGCCGAACAGCGCTATTGGACTTGGCGATTAATGGCTTGTGGGCGGCAGCACGTCCATGATAACCGAGCAGATGGGCTTCCTTACGAATGGTATACATCAAAAGAACACTCCCGGATGCCTGTTGAAATTCCTCGCGGATGTGGCCCATCGATTTGGTGCGGTTCTTCCGAATTTCTCTGGCCAACACCCGTCGGTCTCTAACTCCCAGTTTTGTGGGTCTGCTGGGTCGGGGCACACTCCGACAGTCACCTCTCATCTTCCACTTGCCAATCACGTAGGCCACTGTCGATTTTGGGTACTTCAACTCGCTGGATATGTCACGTATGGATCGGCCATTTCTGCGATACCCGCCGATTACACCTTTCTCGAAATCAGAGAGCTCCGAACTATGTGGCATCTTGCATGCGACTGGTTGCGTTGTTGTTTCCCACACGATATTTAACGGTGGCGGCCTTGACGTGTATCAGGACTGCAGATATCGTCGATTGCAGGGGTGTCTAATTACTTGTGGGTAGATAGTGTTACCGTTTGAAGGTAACACTGGACATGGCTCAACCGAGAGAACAAGCTGGATTCAGGAGTGGCTACAGCACAATAGATCATATCCACGTATTGAGAGAACTAATTAAAAGAGCGAGGGAATATGAACTTCCATTGTGCATGGCTTTTATCGATTATGAAAAAGCCTTTGATTCGGTGAAACCATCAGCAGTTACAATGGCTCTGAAATCCTGCGGTATTGAAGATGCATACATTAATATTATTAATAACATGTATGAAAATGCAAGTGCAAAGATTCGGCTGTTTGAAAATACAACACACATAAAAATTGGAAAAGGAGTGAGACAAGGTGACACCATATCTCCGAAGCTCTTTAATGCCACATTGGAGGGTGTTTTTCAGTCGCTGAGCTGGGAAAACAAGGGGATAAAGATTAATGGAGATTATATAACCCACCTTTGTTTTGCTGATGACGTAGTCATCTTTGCAACTACCCCATCAGAGCTACAGAGTATGATCCAGGAACTTGCTGACAAGAGTAAATAAGGGAGGATTAAAAATGAACTTTCAGAAGACAAAAGTGATGTTCAATGCTTTTACAAGAAATGAAGATTTATCGATTGATGGAGAAAAGCTGGAGATAACAGATACGTATGTTTATCTTGGACAGCAGATATCAAGTGAGGGTCACATTGGTGAAGAAATTAATCGGCGTACAAAACTTGCCTGGAGAGCTTTTGGAAGAAACAGCATAATTTTCAAGAGCAATATGCCATTATGTCTTAAAAGAAAAGTGTTTGATCAATGCATCCTTCCAGTGCTTACGTATGGTGCAGAGACGTGGACCTTAACTAAACGAGACATACAAAGGCTGCAGACAACTCAAAGTAGCATGGAGAGGTGCATGCTTGGTGTAACCAAGAGAGATAAGAAGAGGAACTCGTGGATCCGAAAAATGACAAGAGTGGAAGACATCATGATCAGAGTTAAATCCCTGAAATGGCAATAGGCTGGACATACTGCCAGAAGGACAGACCATCGATGGACAGCCGAAATTTTAGATTGGATTCCAAGGGTCAGGAAAAGACCCACAAGAAGACCACATGGGAGATGGGTGGATGAAATTCGAAAATATGCGGGAGTGACATGGAGGAGACTATCACAAGACAGACCGTTGTGGAGGAAACTTGGGGAGACCGTCGTCCAGCAGTGGATTGATAATGGTTGACAATGATGATGATGGTGATGATGATGGTGGTGATGATGATGATGATGATGATGATATCAGTATGCGCATTGGACACATTGAATCCAGAAAAGAATGCAGCATGGGCTCATCAGGAGATAGAATGCTGCAAAACTCCTACATTTCCAGTGTGCCACTCATACGTGTGTAGTTTTGTAAATCATAATGCAGTTGGCGTGGTTATTATTAATTGTTGTGGATGCCAACTTATCAGAAGAAATGCTATTTGCGGTTCCTGTCATTGGAGCAGAGAAGCAAATGAGTAAATATTTAAACAAACTGAATGTAATGACAGATGATTTCGTCCGTACATATCTTTATTCTTCAGACTGGGGGAAAGAGAAAATACTGGTTAGTCAAAATAAATAGTACATACTTCCAGCGAGTGGTGGATATTTCCAGTGATTTTCTCTATGTAATTCTCGCCAAAGTATCGCCTCATTCATCCTTTCCTCCCTGCCTTGTGTTCGAGCAAAATTCTTCCTGACAGTCTGAAACCTCGCACAAGATTCTTCGTTTATGACTACTCCGTCTAATTCCCTTTCACTCTCTGTCCCCGAGGAAAATGCTCCTGAAGTTAGAAGTTGACTGATTTTAATTGTTTGCCGACGAATTTTCCCTCGCGGGCACTTTCTAAGGAAGAGTGTCCTTCAAAGACGGGGGAGGGGGCCTGGAGTGGGGTCCTTTTGTTCGTGGGTGGTCCCACGTTCCGAAAAAGTAAAAGAATGGCTTTCCCTATAGGGATCTGTGCTAAGCGCCTCTTTAACTGAGGGTAGTGAATTTTTAGTTGCTGTTCGCACACAGAATAACCAAAGTCACTATTTAATTATATTTCATATATTTTCATGTAACATGGCGCACTCGAAAAAAAAAAACACAAGGGCGTTTATGCATTAATTTTCTTAAAAATGAATAAGAAAAAAAATGTGTTATTTTTAATCCTTATCCGGTAGTAAACTTTTGAAACAGAGCCCTTTTTTTATTCAATACTCATGCTTGCGAGTAAGTTTAATTTATTATAACCAAAAAAAAAGACGGGGGAGGGGGGCCTGGAGTGGGGTCCTTTTGTTCGTGGGTGGTCCCACGTTCCGAAAAAGTAAAAGAATGGCTTTCCCTATAGGGATCTGTGCTAAGCGCCTCTTTAACTGAGGGTAGTGAATTTTTAGTTGCTGTTCGCACACAGAATAACCAAAGTCACTATTTAATTATATTTCATATATTTTCATGTAACATGGCGCACTCGAAAAAAAAACACAAGGGCGTTTATGCATTAATTTTCTTAAAAATGAATAAGAAAAAAAATGTGTTATTTTTAATCCTTATCCGGTAGTAAACTTTTGAAACAGAGCCCTTTTTTTATTCAATACTCATGCTTGCGAGTAAGTTTAATTTATTATAACCAAAAAATGTTATCGTTTTCCTTTATATTTTTCTTAACGATTGATTTATTTCCTAGTAAATTTGAAAACCCTTTGTTATATTGAATTCTTCCCTTTTTATTTTTCGATTGGCGGTTTAACGACCACCGTGAGCAACTCAGTGAGCTATAAATTCCAGAGAAGGGACAGAGTCAGTGCCGCAAGACAAACACAACATCCATGCCTCACCGGGATTCGAACCCGGACCCATTTCGGACGAACGCTTCGACCACTGGGCCACCAGGGCAACTACATTGAATTCAGCATATAATTATAACTGATATAGCGTTTTACAGAATGTATTCATACTAAGATAATTTGTGCACTTAACACACACCATTTCAAAAGTGTATGTTGAATATTTTAACTTTGATTTTCAATAATTTTTGTTTGAGGTTAACTGATAGATATCTTATTCCACAAATTCCAACTTGAATACACAAGTAGTTTCTGAAAGGTAATTTAAGTTGCCGTTAAAGAAATTTGGGCACGCCCTGATTACTGAGGAGGTATTCTCAAGGCTCTACGAGACCCGCCATCTTGTATTGTGCCTTCTCTTGTTAACCAACGGGCAAGCGCATTTCACAAATTGCTCGGGAAATTTTGCACATTTTGGAACACCGTTTGTGGCTAACGCAAGATATATGATAAATAAAGAGCTCCCTGTTTTCAGATTTTCATTTTGGACTCTTTAAGTATTTTTTATTAATTAATAAAACTATGGAAGACGCCTTGGTACGACTTTCGCTGCAGATAAAAAATGAAGGAAAAGGTCAATAAAAATTCTGAAACCAGGAAACTATTTATTATTTATCTTGCGTTAGCCACAAACGGTGTTTCATACATACATATCACTAAGCTGTTCTCTGAGATTCAGAGGTTAGCTCCAAAAAGAAATACAAACTTCCAGATATTTTTACTTATTGTTGTCGTATCAAACTTCTCCATTTACAGCGATCTTGACATACAACTCGTGCTTCACTGATATCCTTTACACCACAAGATCTTTTATACTTCATACTCATAATCTTTTTCTCATGCAGACACTCCTGAATCTGATCCACCCATATCTTCCTTGGCCTTCCTCTGCCTTTCCTTCCTGCCACTTGGGCTGAAAAGATTTTCTTAGTAAGCATTTCATCACTCATTCTTTCAACATGGCCAAACCATTGAAGCATATTGGTCTCCACCTTGCTAACAACATTTTGCTTCACATCACAAAACTGCAATACATCTTCATTCCTCACACAATCAGATCGTGTCTTGCCACAAACCCCACGTAAGTAACGCATTTCTCCAGCACACAAACGACTCCTATGTTTCTTCTGCAGTACCCAGGTTTCACTGCCATACATCAGAGTAGGAACAAATCATCATCATCATCATCATCATCATTGTCAACCATTATCAATCCACTGCTGGACGAAGGTCTCCCCAAGTTTCCTCCACAACGGTCTGTCTTGTGCCAGTCTCCTCCATGTCACTCCCGCATATTTACGAATTTCATCCACCCATCTCCCATGTGGTCTTTTTCTGGGTCTTTTCCTGTCCCTTGGAATCCAATCTAAAATTTCGGCTGTCCATCGATGGTCTGTCCTTCTGGCAGTATGTCCAGCCCATTGCCATTTCAGGGATTTAACTCTGATCATGATGTCTTCCACTCTCGTCATTTTTCGGATCCACGAGTTCCTCTTCTTATCTCTCCTGGTTATACCAAGCATGCACCTCTCCATGCTTCTTTGAGTTGTCTGCAGCCTTTGTATGTCTCTTTTAGTTAAGGTCCACGTCTCTGCACCATACGTAAGCACTGGAAGGATGCATTGATCAAACACTTTTCTTTTAAGACATAATGGCATATTGCTCTTGAAAATTATGCTGTTTCTTCCAAAAGCTCTCCAGGCAAGTTTTGTACGCCGATTAATTTCTTCATCAATGTGACCCTCACTTGATATCTGCTGTCCAAGATAAACATACGTATCTGTTATCTCCAGTTTTTCTCCATCAATCGATAAATCTTCATTTCTTGTAAAAGCATTGAACATCACTTTTGTCTTCTGAAAGTTCATTTTTAATCCCACTTCTTTACTCTTGTCAGCAAGTTCCTGGATCATACTCTGCAGCTCTGATGGGGTAGTTGCAAAAATGACTACGTCATCAGCAAAACGAAGGTGGGTTAGATAATCTCCATTAATCTTTATCCCTTTGTTTTCCCAGTTCAGTGATTGAAAGACATTTTCCAATGTGGCATTAAAGAGCTTCGGAGATATGGTGTCACCTTGTCTCACTCCCTTTCCAATTTTTATGTGTGTTGTATTTTCAAACAGCCGAATCTTTGCACTTGCATTTTCATAGATGTTATTGATAATATTAATGTATGCATCTTCAATACCGCAGGATTTCAGAGCCGTGGTAACTGCTGATGGTTTCACCGAATCAAAGGCTTTTTCATAATCGATAAAAGCCATGCACAATGGAAGTTCATATTCCCTCGCTCTTTCAATTAGTTCTCTCAGTACGTGGATATGATCTATTGTGCTGTAGCCACTCCTGAATCCAGCTTGTTCTCTCGGTTGAGCCATGTCCAGTGTTACCTTCAAGCGGTGTGAAAGAACTTTAGTGAAGATTTTATAAACCACTGATAGGAGGCTGATAGGTCTGTAGTTCCTGAGATCCTCAATGTCACCTTTTTTATGTAGCAGGATCATTGTAGCATTGTTCCAATCCTCAGGAATCTTCCTTCATTAAGGCATCGAGTGAAAATTTGGGCGAGTACTGTTTCAATTTCTCCACTTGCTTCTTGTATGATGTCTATAGTAATTCCATCTTCTCCTGGAGCTTTCCCCGCTTCATGTTCTTGATTGCATGAGCAACTTCTGCTGGGAGGACTGGAAGAACTCTGGTACCTTTCATGATGTCTGGAGTACATGTATCATCCCTTTCATATAATTTGGAGTAGAAATCTTTCACTCTTGTCAAAATTTCGCCTCTATTTCTTGTTATAGAACCACCTTCTTTTCTCAGAGCCATAATCTGTTTTCTTCCCTTACTGAGATGTCCCTTTGCTATCTTAAGGCTTTGGTTGTTTTCAATTGCTTTCCTCACTAGCTCACAGTTGAATTTCCTTACATCTTCAGTGATACTTTTTCGTGTTGTCTTGCATAGCTCTATATATTCTACTTTGGAAGTCACATCTTCTTTAGTTGTCCTCATCTTTCTTCTTTTTTGCATCAAATTTTTGGTTTTTCCTGATAATTTGTTCCCATGCAACTTGTTCTTAGACCCAGCTAATTTTGTTACTGTTTCCATTAGAGCTTTGGTTACTTTTCTGTTAACTTCCGAAATATCCACTTCTTCCGATGTTAGGCCTTCTAAAGCAGAGAATCTGTTCTTCAGTTCCAACTTGAAAGTATTATGGTGTTTTTTAAGGTTGGTTATGTCAATACATTTTGTTTGTCTTATGAGCTTGCCACGTTCAAGTTTAGTGTTGAGGTGCATCTTACATCTCACCAATCTATGGTCACTACCTGTGTTGAACTTGTTCAGCACACTGCAGTCTTCGATGACGAATTTTTTGTTACACATAATAAAAATCAATTTCACTTGTCGTCCCAATTGGATGTCTCCATGTCCATTTCCTGTGTGGCTTTTTCTTGAAAAAGGAGTTCAAGATGAAAAAACCTTCTGCCTCTGCAAACTCAACGAGAGTATTTCCACGCTGGTTTCTGTTGCCGTGACCGAATTTACCTACTGAAGTTTCATTCTGTTGCCGTTGCCCTATTTTTGCATTGAAATCTCCCATAATTATCTTCAAGTGCTGCTTACCTTTATTATTTAGATGACGAATTTCCTCATAAAATTCTTCAATTTCTTCTTCAGGATGACTTGTGGTGGGTGCATAAGTTTGAATAATCTGAGCCTGGTATCTTCTCGAGAGTTGGATAACGAGTCGTGCAGCTCTGTCAGAGGAACTTTCAACTTCTACCACTTTATCCTTCAGTTTCTTGTTTATTATAAATCCAACACCACTAGTTCTTCCAGTATCTGTCCCACGATAATAGAAGAGATGTCCACTTTTCAGTTCAATGAGATCTTCTCCTTTTCTCCTTACCTCACTTAGCCCGACGATGTCCCACTTGATCCTTTGTAGTTCCTCTTCCAATTCAAGAAGCCTTGAATCAGAAGATAGGGAGCGTCCGTTATAGGTAGCCAAGGTCAGCATCAAATGGCAGCCTAGTCCGGTCCTCCGGGGATTCTTAGCACCCTCTGCCTTCATGTCGCACTGGCCGCTGCCTTGGCCAGGTACATTCCAGCTGCCGGAGACTGAGGGCCAAGATTTAAGTTGTAGAGTCATTTTGGAGGTGTTTGGCCATAACTCACCACGCTGGCCAAGCGGGTTGGTGAGTGTGGGATAGCATTTCCTCTGATCCCGATGGTATAGTTATACCGCTATTGGCGGTCGTCAGAGCCCCTTTATACTCTTTCATATACAGCCATGCGGGACTCTCTAGAGAACCCTTCATTCCTGTGAAAACCTCCCAGAGCAGCCATGATTTTCAATGAAGAATTCACTCGCCTACTGATTTCACCATCCAACTTGTTCTCTCTATCAAACATGCTTCCTAAATACACAAACTCACTCACCTGGTCAATCACTGTGCCATTTCTACTTACATTACATTCAGTGCTACCATTTCCTCTCTCAAATACCATAACTTTGGTTTTTCCCTTATTTATACTCAGTTTGAATTTCATGCAAACTTCGTGCATCCGAGTCAACATACTCTGCAACTCACTTTTGCTCTCTGCCAACAGGACAGTGTCATCAGCATACAGCAATCTGCACATACGGATATCACCAAGACATAAACCACTATTATCTATTTTGGCATCACGCATGCATGCGTCCATAAATATGTTAAACAGCCATGGTGACATTACACAACCTTGTGTTGTGTAAAATTACCGGAGCAATTTGTGAAATACGCTTGCCCGTTGTTTTACAAGAGAATGCAGCAATACAAGAAGGCGGGTCTCGTAGAGCCTTAAACAACCGAGTATGCTTTGATTTCTCCGGCAACGTTCAAATTGCGTGGGTTGTAATGCGAGCGCGGGTAAGAAGACCATCAGCTGCAAAAGTTTTTCCAAATTGAAGTTTCCGCAAAAGAATTTGTAAGATCTTTTGCAGAAACTTCATCTGAAACTCGTTAAAGCAATAGCCAGGAATTTTTACGGAAGCTTTGTAAGAAATATTGAAGAGAAAAACAATTTTTTTAACAGTTTAAGTTTATGAAAAACTGGATGACGGAAAAGTAGTTATTCCAGAGGATTTTAGGCCCCTTTCACAGTCATATCAATAGTTCCTATACATGTACAGCGATGAGCCAATCCATTGTGACCAACCCCAGCCAAGAGAAATCAGCGCGCCTGGAGACCGAACGGTGGCGCAAGTAAATTTCGCAGAGCAATATATATATAACCCGAGGACCGGCTTTCGATTAGTAGAGTGTTCGGAGTCAGAATGGGAAAAGCTACCGATTTATGTGGGTTTGATAAAAGCCAAATTGTGATGGCACGGCCCCTCGAAACTACGATCTCGGAAACGGCGCGGTTTGTGGGTTGTTCACATGCCGCTATAGTGAGTATGTATCAAAATGGTGCACAGATGGCCAAACGACGAACCATCTTCCAGCCATGTCTCGTCCGCAGCTCATTCATGCCAGAGGGGAGCGGAGACTGTCGCACATTGTTCACAGCGACCACAGGGCCACAGTGCAACCAATCACTTACAGCTACAACAGTGGTGATCAGAGCAATGTGTCACAGCACACAGTGTTCATCGCAGCCTTCTGCGCATGGGTCTGCGTACGTAACCGAAAACCCAGCCGGGTCTCCATGCACACTGCACGTCATCGCCAACAACGCATGAAATGGGCCCATGATCATCGATATTGGACTGTGGATGATTGGAAGCAAGTGGCCTGGTCTTTCGAATCAAGATTCCTGGTGCATCACGTAGACGGCCGAACGCTGATACGACGATTACCAACAAAGGCTATGGCACCTGGATTCACTGTTGGGCGGAAACAGGCCGGAGGCGGTGGTGTTATGCTGTGGGAGATGTTTTCTTGAGACACTTTAGACCCCATTATCCCAATAGCACAATCCCTGACAGCTGTCAGGTATCTGAACATCGTTGCTGACCAAGTTCGCGCATGCATGGCAATTGTGTTACCTGCTGGTGATCGTCATTACCAATAGGATAATGCGCCATGCCACACTGCCAGAATCAATGTGTTCGAGGAACAGACTGGTAACTTTCTGTTAATGCCCTAACCTCCAAATTCACCTGACGTGAACCCAATCGAACATTTGCCGTTCGACTTGCAAAAGCGGGTTCGCGCTAAATCACTACCACCCCGAAATGTACGGTAACTGGAGGACCTGCTGTTGACATTATGGTACCAGATACCCCAGGATACCTGTCGCTACCTCATGGAATCGATGCCTCGCCTATAGTGGCCGCTGTTTTGTGGGCTTAAGGGGGTCCTACAGTTTATTAGGTAGGTGGTCATAAATGTAATGGCTCATAGGTGTACATTCCATATCATCTCTTCTAAAAACTGGATTGCCCACCCCGTGGCGCAGTGGTCTAAGCTCTGGCTTCAAACCATTCTTCCGAGATAGATCCAGGTTCGAATTCTGGTGAAGCATGGTTGTTGTGTTTGTCTTACGGTACTTGCTCCCTCCCTTCTCTGGAACCAGTAGCACTTAATTAGGGACGGTCTGTTGCCTATAGCCCACCTAGTTGCTCATGGTGGTCATTAATCCCCAATCCCCCCTCCCAATATGGATTGAAACAATTCTTTATTTCCTTTGACACCTTATGCTCGTACAACGATCATTTTACTTCCAGTTTCTTCTAATAATGCTCAGTTTTTTCACTAGAGGGCGTGAATGTACACAGCCTTTTTGCGATATCTCTGCTTCTTACAATCCGATTTTTAAATTTCTTTTTTTTTGCCGTACAGCTTATCTTGTGAGAAATATTTTGCATATAATTTCTGAATTTTCTTAAAGTGAACTTTTACCTCTACAGGACGTAATCGCATATTTCCATTTACAATAAAATTACAGCCGTGTCTATTTATCTAAAAACCAGACTGAAAAAAATTTCTTTTTGATCACGCACAGCTCCCTACGTAAACATTTGATGTGCATTTCCGGCCCCTAAAAGCACAGTTTACACGCTGGGAGCCGCAGCCGCAAAAACCTAATCTATTTTTCTCAATATCTCTGCTTTCAAAAGTCCGATTTAAAAATTCTTTTAACACCAGATACTGTATTAATCACTTTGTGAAATGTTATGCATATACTCTTGGATTTTTGTTCTGCACAGTTCTGACTCTTGGAGACGTCATTGTGCATTTTTTTTAATTGGAGGTTTAACGACCACCGTGAGCAACTCAATGGGCTATAAGCAGTCGCCCGTCCCTAATTTAGGGTCACTGGTTCCAGGGAAGGGAGAGAGCCAGCGCCGTAAGACAAACACAACATCCATGCTGTGACGTACCTTCCAGCAGGACGCACATGACATAAAGGCAGATAGGAATCAGAATACATGTCTGCGTAGCTCAGTTGGTAGAGCTGCTTGTTCCGGAATAAGCGTACTCGGGTTCGAATCCCGGCGTAGACCGAAAATGACGGAGAAATTTACTTCGTTATAATGGCACCCGGATGACCCGACCGTTCAAAATCTCGCATTGGTGTGATGTTCTTTCCACACCGCGAGATAGAAAAAATCAGAGAATTCCTTCTCCAGCGCTTCGAAAAATAAAAATGTGTGGTGTTGTATTCCACACACCAGATTGACTGGGAGTTCTCAAGTGAACGTTCTACAATGGATGGCTGCCTGCAACGATTCATGGTCACGGCTGATCCGTGGGCCATGCCCCCGGCCCTCTTTCGGGGGGGGGAGATGTGACGTACCTGCCAGCAGGACGCACATGACATAAAGGCAGATAATAATCAGAATACATGTCTGCGTAGCTCAGTTGGTAGAGCGACTGGTTCCGGAATAAGCGGCCTCGGGTTCGAATCCCGGCGTAGACCGAAAATGACGGAGAAATTTACTTCGTTATAATGCCTCACCGGGATTCTAACCCGGACCCCGTTCGGACGAATGATCAGAGGCCATCGCTTAGACCACTGCGCCACCGGGGCGGCATTGTGCATTTGTGTTCGCAACTGTATTTCCGCTTCTAAACATCCAGTCGAAAAAAATTATTTGTGCGCTGTATGACATTTGCTACCGTAAAGGTTCGGGACATTATGCTCTTAAAGTTGTGCACAGTTTTCTCGCAAGAGTAGTACATGTAAAAATATTTAAAATATTAGTCTTTTTATCAGGGACGGATTGGGTCCACAAAACCAGGCCGAGAATTTTAGTCATGTGACCCACTACAAAAACACACGTACCCACAGGGGATTTGTGTTTCTGAAATATGCATTGTAAAACTAATTCAGTCGTGAACAAAATTTAACAGAATTTAAGGGTGAAAGAAATCCACTCATGATTGAATAAAACCTATATAATAGGCTACGTCTGCCCTTCGCCCTCTGACGTCATTCAGTACAGCGCCATCTGCTTTTATCCGGTGGCCGAAATCCGAACTAAGCTCACCGCTATCGCACGATACGTAACATCAAGGAGAAATACCGGAAATGAAATAAAGTTAGTAGGACAAACGACTTCATCGGTGGCAACACAAATATGCTCGAACAACTGTCTCCGACGATTGTTCTGTAACGTAGGTGTTATGTCTAATTTTATTTCATGTTCTTCGCATTGTAGAGTTATTTCATGAAAAGAAATAAAATTGCAGAGTAATTTCATAAAAAGGAATAAGCGTTATTTTATTTCATAGAAAGGAACAAGTAAAATTTTTTAATTATATGATTTTTAACGTTCTGTGACCGTCATATGACGGTTTAAAATATATTAACTTATATACGTAATAGGCTTCTGTCATGCGAATATTACGAAAATTTGGTTGTTGGTGATATAAATCTTATAGATCGCCCATTTATAATTCAAAAGTTTCTTATAGTTATGTACAGTGATACAGTTCTAAGGGAAACAGTGCCTTAGGGGTGCATGAACGGGTTAGATGAAACAAATACAGAAAGAAGGACATTAAAAATTTCAAAAGCAATTTAGAATTTGATTTGATATTTTCAGCTGTTGGCATTTTATTAAAGTTTTATGATTAATTATTTTTATCAACGTTCATTAAAATTGATTAATTGGAGCAATTTTAAATAAAAGATAAAATTTTACGTGGGTGTCAGATGCTAAAAATGTTAAGTTTTCCTTTAGATGCTGTTCTGTCATTCTGAACGATTCCAAATATTCATTATGAATAATACACTGCCGGACAATTGCTAAGGACGGATGACAATAGCAACGATAGCAACAATAAAATGGAAGGCAGGAAAATGTGGAAATTAGCATAAGTGCGGGATACAGTAAGACGTGTTGTGCGTATGCAAATTTTGGATTGCCGAACTTGTTCGTGACGTCATAGCGCTGATAAGAGATATAAAGGATTTGACGCGTATTGACCGTTGTTGTTCAAACGCAAAGTTGAAAGGGAAAGAATCAATTGACGAACTTGCAATTTTCAGTATGTCTTCCCGACATCACCTAGATGATTTTACGCGTGGCCGTATTATTGGCAAGATTGAAGAAGGGCGAAAAATAACAGATGTTGCCAGGGAGTTCAACGTCAGCCACAGTGTTGTTTCAAGGCTTTGGAAATCATTTCAAACAAATGGAGAGTGTAGCAAACGTCACGGGGGAGGTCGTGTTCGCAGTACGACACCTGAAGAAGATCGGTACATAGTGCTATCAACAAAAAGACACCGGCGCAGCACAGCTAGTGAGGTAGCAAATCAGTTTATGGCTGCTACTGGCAAGCGGATCTCCCGAAAAACTGTCGCTAGACGTTTGCATGAAGGAGGACTATACGCCCGCCGTCCTGTTGTGTGCATCCCATTGTCCAGACGTCACCGTACCGCCCGTTTGCAATGGTGCCATCAACATCGCAATCGGACTGATAACGACTGGTCTGCTGTCCTCTTCTCAGATGAGAGATGATATAGTCTATCGTCTGATTGTCGACGACAACTGATCTGGCGTGATAGTGGTACTGCATATTGTCCAGCAAACATACAGGAAAGGGACCGATATCCGACATGTAGTGTCATGGTATGGGCTGGCATCATGATCAATGGCCGTACGTCCCTCTATGTGCTTCCAACTGGGACTATGACTGGCCAACGATACATTAATGATGTTCTGCTACCTCATGTTCGCATGTTCCGTGGTGCTGTCGGTGATAGATTCATTTTCATGGACGACAACGCAACATGTCATCGAACAGTCGCTGTCCAGGAGTGTCTTGAGAGCGAGGATATTCAACGCCTCGTATGGCCAGCACGTTCTCCAGATCTGAATCCCATTGAAAATGTGTTGGATTCTTTGGGGAGGAGTCTTGCTGGTCGCCAATGCCCTCCAATAAACAAGGACATCCTCATGCGTGCACTGACAGAGGAATGGGATAAATTACCCCAACAGCTGCTTGATAATGTTGTGCAAAGCATGACACGACGTGTGGAATCTTGCATTGCCCTCCATGGTGGCCATATCCCGTATTGACATCTCACGCCGGAACGCCTGCGGACGTTAATTGCATTTTTTTCACGTTTACGTATTCTGCACAAAATGGCCTGTTTGTCCCTTGAACACGTTCCAAAGCCTTCTGGATTTCAGAGCACAACAAATTGTCTTTCTTGTGATGTCCTGGCATTCTGACATTATTTTATTTCACTTGGCATCCAACCACACTTACTTTTTTATGCGCTATATAGCCGTTTTATGATCCGTCCTTAGCAATTGTCCAGCAGTGTATGTGTTAGTCACGTTGAATACGCGTAACTTATATGCCGCTCTTGTTAAGATGGGGCAGGAGTGGCGGATATCTTTAGCGATTTTTTTTATTTCCGGGTATAATGATCACTGCCATCATTTAGAGCCGTAGTGGGCGAACTCTAATTTGGAGCCACTGTTTCCGGGAATGGCCAGCGCTGTTAAGTGGGCACATATGCCTCGCCCGTAGCTCGAACCCACCTCGAGCGATTGGCCAAAAGCCAGTGCCTCTGACCACTCGGAACCCGGAGCGTCCTTTTGCGTTACTCGCAAGGAATCAGGGGATTACTTTTGTTTAGTGCCGGTGGAGAGTTTAGCTGAAATGCCCTTCTCATTCATAAAACACTTTTGACCCCGGGGGGCTGAAGACCTCTATGAGGAACTCTAAGGGATATAAGCAGGCGTTCGTCCCTGATTTAGGGTCAGTGGCTCCAGCGAAGGGGGAAAAACAGTGCGGTAAGACGAGCACACTACGTATGTCTCGACTGGGACTCGAACCCCATCCCATCCAGACGAATAGTGAGTAACCTACGCCACCGTAGCGACCACTTGTCACTCTGTCTACATGTATGTTTAACTTTTCTGTGTTGCTTTTCCTCCTAGAAGTCGGCAACGCTTTACTGCGTGATCCTACATTTTAGTCTCGTCTTTACACTACGAACATTCTGTTAAGCTACGAACACGCTTTTATATAAATCAGTATTCCTTTGATATGATCATCTAAAAAAATTTCTTTGTCCAGCTTTTCTTCCAAACTAACCACGAAAAGTGCCTTAGCTCCGCTAAGGCTACAGAAAAGGTGACTTAGCTTCGCTAAGCCGCGCTAAGGCTCTTCTGCACCACTGGTTCTGTATACGAATTTTACGATTCGTGTTATAAAAATTTCAGTCGTAGTTTTTCTCCCGTGCATGGCACAGGCTAATACAGCATATTAAACTCTACTCAGAAACGGGGTGTTGTACCAGAAAATAGCATTTATTTGATCACTGATCATTTACTGCGCAATGGCGCTCGCACCATCTTCTCAAGCTTTCGAACCATAGATTGAAGAAGCGCATATGATCCAGCTTAGTCCGTCTGTCTGTCTGTCTGCACGATAACTTGCGTAAAAATGGTTCGATTTCGATGAAATTTTATAATGTGGTAGAGGACAACCTAGGGACGAACCCTATTGAAAATGGGACAAATGGGGTCAAAGATCAGGAGATAAGATCCATTCGATCGCCCTCATTCGTCATAACTTACGTAAATATGTTTAGTTTGCGACAAAACTTCTTGTTGTTCCGGAGATGTACTGAACCAATTCTGTTTAATACCATCGAAATGGGGTCAAAGGCCAGGCCACCCCGGTGGCGCAGTGGTCTAAGCGCTGTCTTATGACCATTCGTCCGAGAAGGGTTCGGGTTCGAATCCCGGTGAGGCATGTGTGTGTGATTGTGATTGGAGGTTTAACGACCACCGTGAGCAACTCAATGGGCTATAAGCAGTCGCCCGTCCCTAATTTAGGGTCACTGGTTCCAGGGAAGGGAGAGAGCCAGTGCCGTAAGACAAACACAACATCCATGCCCGACCGGGATTCGAACCCGGACCCCTTACGGACGAATGATCAGAGGCCAGCGCCTTAGACCACTGCGCCACCAGGGCGGCCGGTGAGGCATGGACGTTGTGTTTGTCTTACGGCGCTGGCTCTCTCCCTTCCCTGGAACCAGTGGCCCTAAATAAGTGACGGGCGACTGCTTATAGCCCGTTGAGTTGCTCACGGTGGGGATTAAACTTTCAATTAATCAATCAATCAATCAAAAGTCGGGGAACAGGAGCGAGATTTATTCCCCAGCCATTATCGTCATAACTTGATTAAAAATGCTTCTATTGCGACAAAACCTTTTGTATGATGTTCCGGAGGTATACTGAACCAATTCTGTTTAATATCATCGAAATGGGGTCAAAGGTCAGCGCACAGGAGCGAGATTTATTCCACAGCCATTATCCTCATAACTTGAGTAATGATTTCTGGTATGTTGGAAAGCGTATCATAATCAATGCATTGCATGTTTTTACTAACTTGTTTAAGTCTACCCATTATTTTGACTCATGAACTACAATTTTGGTCCATGAAACAGTATCGGTAAATCGCTGTTTCTTTCAAGATAAATGTAGGTGAAAAACGGATTTCGGAACATCTCTGCCAAAGAACCGCTTATGTTTGGTACGTGGATAAGGGTGTAGAGATGATGGACCATTAAAATTATTACTAGTGCGTCCTTCAAGTTTACAAAAGGAGAGTAGGGCCTACCAACATCAATTTGGCTCCAAGTCCAACGGCCTATGCTTAGTAGTAGAACTGTCTCCGACGTTCGTTTGTTTATATATCCGTGAATATGGCCTGTCCTGTTGAAATGAAAAAACCCCTTGCTGTATTCCATACTCGTGGACGCCAGCTTTCCTGAGCGACCATTCGAACTCAAGTGACAACTCACACTAGAACATTTTTACAGTTTTTCATTAATTGTTTACACGCATATTTGTCTCGTATCTTTCAATCATGTGTCGGAGAACTTGATATTTAAACACCTCTTCCATTAATTTGTAGTCTCACATCTGAAGATGAACTCGTAGTTAAATTACGAGAATATTTTGTCTTTTAATTGTAAATTAAAGATTTTAGTTAGTAGTTTTTAAATAGTGTTTCATTTTAATATTGTGCAGAAACGGAAGTTGTTTTGTTCAGATTGTGCAAACCAGCATGGAAAACATAGATCTTCCTGCTGAATCGTAGTTAGCTTTATTTATATACAACAGCGTACCTGGCACGGCAGCAAATTCTTCTTTGAAGTAGATAAAATTTTGCTTTATCATTTTAGAGCAAACGCCCAATATACACTCTATTGACAAAAGTCACCGGATACCTAGAACAAAAACACAACACAGCATTTATTGACATACATTAGTACGGTGTCGGTTCACCTTTGGCCTTAATGCATGCACTGACCTTAAACCTCCAATCAAAAAAATCATGCACTGACTCTTCGAGACATGCTTTTGACAAGGTTTTGGAACACAGCGATAGTGTCAATACACAATGCTTCCGCTAACTGTTGCTTAGTAGTAGGCCTTGATTCCAAACTTCTTATGCTGCGCTCTAATTCATCTCATAGGTGCTCTATGGGGTTAAGATCAGGGCTCTGTGCTGGCCAGTCCACACACAATACGGAATTATCGTCAAACCACGCCGTAACAGTCCTTGCTTTATGGCTGCCTGTCCCGCCCTTCCGAACTCTGTATTTTGCGCCCTGTTTACCTGTTTAAAGTGCCTGTTGCTCCTGAAATTTGTGCTCTACTCGTGTGTAAAGGTGAGTGCTATCTTCCTCAACGTTTTTCCGAGTAAGTGCATATTATACCGATATTCCATAAAAATTTCACCTGCTGACCACGCCCTTCCGAGATCTTCAGAGATATGCAGTGTGCGCCCAAAGTACCTGTTCATATTGCCTGTTGCTTCTGAAATTTGTGTTTCGCTCGTGCATAATGGTGTGTGGTGTCCTTTTTGCCACTACTCCGAGTTGGTAAGTGCATATTTTACCAAATTTTTCATCATAATTTCACCTGCGGACCACGCCCTTCCGAGATCTGCATTGTATGCCCTGTTCACCTGCTTCAAGTGCCTATTGCTCCTTCAAATTGTGCTTCACTCGTACATAAAAGCGTGTGATTTTCCCCTAATCATTTGTCCGAGTTGGAATGTGCATGTTTCACCGATATTCCATCATAATTTCATCTGCTTACCACACTCTGCCGAGATTGGCTGTTTGCTTGTTTCAAGTGCCTATTGCTCCTTTAATTTGTGCCTCGCTCGTGCAAAACAGTGTGCGATATCTTCTCAACCACTTTCCCGAGCTAGTAAGTACATATTTTACTGTTTTACCATCATAATTTATCATGTTGGGCATGTTTACTTTTTACCCATCGTGCCTTGCTTTGACTCTCCGTTCTGAACTGCCTACTGCTCATAGAAGACTTCCTGCTGCCTGTGTCTGCGTCTGTCTTCCGTCTTTGTACTCCACCCATCGTCAGTGGTTCACTACGCTACCTTCCCCAGCGTGCCGATTGCCTTCCTAGTTCTTGTCGCCATACCTCTTTTAGTGCCTATACCTCATCGTGCCTTCGCCCGTTCAATGGCTTGTATCACTACTCTTGGACTACAGCATTCTTCTCGACATCCAGCTATTGCTCCGCATGAATTCCTTCAGTCTGATTTTAAGCCAGCATCTTTCCCTACTGCTTCTGCGTCTTCGATTACTTCAGCCCAGTGTACTTTCATGCTTACTCGTGTAAATTAATCACCTTCACCCAGCCTGTATTATGTTGCTTTGGTGCCCTCATCGAATAACTCCCGCAATTGTGCGCGCTGTGTTTTATCTCATGTATGTAATGTTTTCCTTTTCGAGAATTCACGGCGGTGTTTGTGTTTCTCTTTTTCTCATTTTGCACTATTGTTTTGCCTGTGTTATCCTGTGCATCATGCCCAGCCGGTGTCATGTGACACGATGGCCTTCTCTCTGTCATTTCTCCTGCAATTCTTTTTTTGCAATAAGCTTTGCTTGCAGCATTTGTTATTCATCCCCATAGTCATTGCAGTGTACATACCATCATTTTTTAACAGTTTGTATTATTTCCCAGTGAGACGCCCAACGCTGTACGTCTCCCTCTTATGTTTCTTATGATGAATAATAAAGCGATTTTGAAACCTCGCTTTATGGCTCGGTGCATTTTTTATTAGAGTTTTAACGACCACCGTGAGCAACTCAATGGGCTATAAGCAGTCGCCCGTCCCTAATTTAGGGTCACTGGTTCCAGGGAAGGGAAAGAGCCAGTAACGTAAGACAAACACAACATCCATGCCTCACCGGGATTCAAACCCGGACCACTTTCGGACGAATCATCAGAGGCCATCGCCTTAGACCTCTGCGCCACCGGGGCGGCCGGTGCATTTTCCTGCTGGTACCAAAAATTGCTCGGTTCCATATCATTGCCACAGAGTTGGTAGGACATAATATCGAGGTAGACGTGCTACCTCGATATTATGGCTTGGTTTCATAGTATAAGGCTTGGTTCCATAGTATAAGGCTTGGTTCCATAGTATAAGGCTTGATTCATAGCATTGCCACCATAGTATTGACGTGCTACCTCGATATTATGGCTTGGTTCCATAGATATAGGGCTTGGTTCCATAGCATTGCCACAAGTCGTCCAGAATATAGAGATAGACGTGCTGGTTAACAGGTTTGTCTACGATAACCAATGAGCCGCGACCATACCACGAAAAATAACGAGTACACTGCCAGCTCCAAACTTGACCGTAGGAACAGCACACTGTGGTAAATAGCGTTCCCCCAGCTGCCGCCATACCCACACACGGCCATCAGACTGATGGATCGTTTATCTGGATTCATCAGTCCATAGGACCCGTTTCCGTTGATCTATGGTTCACGATAAATGTTCTTTACACCATACTAAACGACGAGTATCATTCCAAGTGGAGATGAAAGGCTTATGAACAGCCGCACGACCACAGTAACCCATGGAATGAAGTTCTCTGCGAATGGTACGTGTACATACCAAGGTTCCAGCATTTTTTACTCACCTGTACACTGAGGTCTTGTGCAGTACTCCATCGATTAGTTGTAACGACTATCCTGAGGCTTCGACGTCCTCTAACACTGATTTTCTTTGGTCTGCCGGTACATTTTGCTGCTTCAGGCGCGCCATGTGTCTTCTACTTATTGAGTTAATCCAAAACAGTTGACTTCGGTATGTTTAAACGCCTCTCGGTTTCTCTGATGGGTCACCCATTAATATAACACCCAACAATCTTTCCTTTCTCAAAGTCAGCTCTCTTCCGCAGCAACATTTTCACTCAACCTCACAGTGCGATATTTTTATTTTTTATTTTTTTTTTATTGGAGGTTTAACGACCACCGTGAGCAACTCAATGGGCTATAAGCAGTCGCCCGTCCCTAATTTAGGGTCACTGGTTCCAGGGAAGGGAGAGAGCCAGTGCCGTAAGACAAACACAGCATCCATGCCTGACCGGGATTCGAACCCGGACCCCTTACGGACGAATGATCAGAGGCCAGCGCCTTAGACCACTGCGCCACCGGGGCGGCCACAGTGCGATATGATCGCGGTCAGCTGCAGGCTTGTTTTTATAGCGTTTGCAGCTGTACCGCGCATCTTAACAACGCAGCGGATGCGTTCATTTGTCTTTGAATTGGTATCCGATGACTTGTCAATATAGTGTATATAAAGATAGAAAGAAATTATATTTTTTTAAAGACAATAACGTTTTAGACCAATAACATCAAATTCAAATGAAGTTAACAATTCTTATTCATAAGTACCAAAATAATTATTCGTTCTTTCCAAACAATCCAAACAAAGGAAATACAAGAAATTGTGGGCCATTTCTCCAGTGGTCCACCAGGAAGCGTCCAGATGTCCCGGAGGCCCAATCCGTCCGTTCTTGCTATCTAGAAATCTTATATAAAAAAATACTTTCTCCATGCTAAAACTTTTGCTATAAGAATGGCTTATTTCCTACTTTTGAATAATTCACAATTTTGTCACCAGGGGGCGTCAGCATATATTTCTAATTGAAAGCATACTGTATATCCGATTCTAAAAATCCTTTTGTAGTAGGATACTCTTTACTATGAACAATGTTTTTACATCTATTTTCTTCTTCAAGTAACGCATCATTTTACTGCAAAGGGGGATAAATGTCAAATCACGTTTATCTCCAGCATATCACATCTAATTTTTCGATTTGAAAAATTCCTTTTGTCTCGAATGTCTTCCGCTATTTCCACTAGGACACGTAAAGTATTGCGTTCCCTAGTAGAAACAGCGGAAGACATTCGCTGATTTTTTCTTTTCTTTTTCAAAAATTTACTTCGAAAAATTATTTTCGCCTCGGAAAGACGTACACCCGAGAATTCGGTGTCATCCATCCTTTTGGCGATATCTCCGCTTCTGAAGTCCGATTTTAAAAATTCCTTCACGACGAATAACATTCGTAGTGGAGAATGTTCACCTAAAATTTCCGATATTTTGTAACGCACTGATTTTCCATTTGAGGGAATCAGCAGGGGCGAATTCGCCCACCGGGACATTTCCCGGTGGGCCCCTTCCGCATATTTTGTCTCTTTCTTTCTTACTTTCTTAAAAATGTTTTCAGTTCAGTTGTATTAAACGCGCAACTGAACCACAACACTTTTTTTATAAACGAAATACACATAATGTAATTATAACAAGCTGGGGGAAAAAATTATATTTTGATTTAGGGAAAAAAATCCTCTCACCAGGCAACTGCTAGAATCCCAACTACAACAGATGGGCCATGTGTGTTTACGAACTTCGGGGTGCACTTAGTAGCTGAGGAACGAAATGTACTGTATGTTCCGGGGGGGGTGTACAAGATGTTCTATATATTCCCCAAGGAAGGGGGTAGTTGATTTTACTCCCGTTGGTTGTAGGAAGCATTAGCGCTGTGATCATAAGAGCTGAGTTCATGCTCAATTTTAAGAGCCCGAGCCCGAAGTATTTCAGCCCTAGCCCGCCCGAGCCCGAATTTTATATTGCAAGATAGAGCCCGGGCCCAAACAAGCCCAAAAATATGATTAATCTTTTTAGGCATTAAAAAAAAATCTCCAAACTTCCACTCCTTCCTCCCCGTGCAATTAACCGATGTCTTTCTCAACTGCGGAGTGGGGAAGGGATGTCTATCTATTTCTATAGTTTCTTTGACCATTCATTTCATCCTGAAATATTTCGAGAGGCCCGGCATCAGGAAAAATCGGGAGGCACAACAATCTACGTATCTTAACAGCATTGGGGCGGGGGCTGAACAGAGCGAAATTTTTTTCACTGCTTCAATTAAAGTAGTGAAAATACTCACCCATGTTTGATAAAGTTGCAGAACAATGCTAGAAAATGGTCATTATGGGATGTCCTCATCATCATCATTGTCAACCATTATCAATCCACTGCTGGACGAAGGTCTCCCCAAGTTTTTTTTTTTTTTTTTTTATTGGAGGTTTAACGACCACCGTGAGCAACTCAATGGGCTATAAGCAGTCGCCCGTCCCTAATTTAGGGTCACTGGTTCCAGGGAAGGGAGAGAGCCAGTGCCGTAAGACAAACACAACATCCATGCCTCACCGGGATTCGAACCCGGACCCCTTACGGACGAATGATCAGAGGCCAGCGCCTTAGACCACTGCGCCACCGGGGCGGCCCCCAAGTTTCCTCCACAACGATCTGTCTTGTGCCAGTCTCCTCCATGTCACTCCCGCATACTTTCGAATTTCATCCACCCATCTCCCATGTGGTCTTCTTCTGGGTCTTTTCCTGTCCCTTGGAATCCAATCTAAAATTTCGGCTGTCCGTCGATGGTCTGTCCTTCTGGCAGTATGTCCAGCCCATTGCCATTTCAGGGATTTAACTCTGATCATGATGTCTTCCACTCTTGTCATTTTTCGGATCCACGAGTTCCTCTTCTTATCTCTCCTGGTTACACCAAGCATGCACATCTCCATGCTTCTTTGAGTTGTCTGCAGCCTTTGTATGTCTCTTTTAGTTAAGATCTACGTCTCTGCACCATACGTAAGCACTGGAAGAATGCATTGATCAAACACTTTTCTTTTAAGACATAATGGCAGGTTGTTCATGAAAATTATGCTGTTTCTTCCAAAAGCTCTCCAAAACTTGCCTGGATTATATGACAACACAGAATTCAGAGTGAACGCTAATAATACCAAGAACATATTTTGAAATAATAGTAAGATTATTTGGGGTGGTGTTCATATACAATCCCTTTCCCCGGGAATGTTCTACCTACGCAGCCTACGCTCCTTGTGATAACTGACAAATGCTACAGATCAAGGCATTTACGGGGATATCATTTCAACATGAAGTTGCAAAATGCTTTGTTTACGTTATTTAGTAAGGTGTCTTTACAATGCATAACCGCAGCATAAAAGCACGTTTTGTAATTTTTTTTATTGAAATTTAACGACCCCCGTAAGAAACTCAATGGGCTATAAGCAGTCGCCCGCCCCTTATTTAGAGCCACTGGCTCCAGGGAAGTGACAGAGCCAGTGCCGTAAGACAAACACAACATCCATGTCTCACTGGGATTCGAACCCGGGCGATTCTCGAACGAATGGTCATAAGCCAGCGATTAGACCACTGCTCCACGGGGGGCCAAGGTGGACAACCGGTCACATGGCGGCCATAGCAAAAATGACGACAGGAAAACTGGCAAACAAGAAAGTTTATCAACAAAACGTTAGCGGGTCGTCTAAAAATTGCAGTTTTGATTTATCCGTATCATTTTCCTGGAAGGCCGGTCTTCAGACTTCTAACATTAATTATATAAAGCCCTAGACTTGCACCTTTTCAGCAATTTCTAAGGCGCCATGCTCCTGCTCATTAGATTTACATAAGAAGTCAAGTTACTAATAACTTTAACTCAAGTACAAATGATAATTATACATCCTCATAATAAATGTTTCGTGCCTTAGCAAAGACGAAACATTATAACTTCACTTATTGTGTAAAAGCCTTATGAATATGAGCGAGGAGGATTAAAATTTACAAAAAAGGCGCACGCCTAAGGAATTATAATGAATACTTTGGCTCTGAGTAAAAGGGCGGAATTATTTATTAACTTGACTTGTTATGCAAACCTTATTAATGTGAGCACGGAGGATTAAAGTTTGTACCAAAAACCCAAACCCAGGCCTAGGACCTTAAAATTCATGCTTTGTGAGTGAGTAGAGACGCGTCGCCTCGGTGGCGCAGTGGTCTAAGCGCTGGCTTGTGATCATTCGTCCGAGATAGGTTCAGGTTCGAATCCCGGTGAGGCATGGATGTTGTGTTTGTCTTACAGCACTGGCTTTTTCCCTTCCCTAGAGTCAGTGGCCCTAAATTAGGGGCGGACGACTGCTTATAGCCCACTGAGTTGCTCACGGTGGTCGTTAAACTCACAATCGCACAGTAGAGATGCATATATAATTTAATTAACTTGACTTTTTATGGATTATAATTTGTTAAAAAAGGCCCCTGCAAAGAGCTTTATGAGTAATGTTAGCGATTAAAAGGCCGACCTACTGGAAAATGGACACGGAGAAATCAAAAGCGCAATTGTTATACGATACCCTAAAGTTTTGATAATCAGTTTTACGAACTCGCACCACAATTCAACAAATCCTGTACTAAAATCCAAAGTAATCCATAAACTGATCCTTCGGTGAAATGATCTTCCGATGGAAGGGATTTTTGGTGAAGGGAAACCTCCAACCCCACCCCACCGCGCGATGTACACAGCTCGCCACCCAAAATGCAACACCAAGAAGGACACGAGATAGCAAAGCCAGATTTACTGGACACATAACAACAAATACAAAGACGAAACGATTGAGCTTACAGGCCCGTGCGACTTGCGGAACACGCAGACATCAATAGTTCGTGTGACCCACATTGCTGGTAATAACGGCCACTACACGCCGCGGAATCGGACGAAAGAGGCTTTGGATGTGGGCTTGGCGTATGTCGGTCCGGGCTGTTTCCACACGTTGCCATAGTCCATCAGGCATAGCCGCGGGTGGTGCTTGCCGGACCACTCGGTTGCCGATCAGTGACCAGACGTGTTCGATGGGCGACATATCGGGATAACAAGCGGGCCACGGCAGCAGTGACACTTGGTGGGCCGTGAAGAATTGTTGTACGATGCGTGCCACGTGCAGGCGAGCATTGTCCTGTTGAAACGTGGCCGCTGACAGGTCCTGCAGGTAAGGGAGGACTACAGGCTCCAAAACGTCGGAGATGTAGCTCTGGCTGTTGAGTATACCGGCGATGCGTACCAGAGGGGTGCGGGTGTCATATCCAAATGCGCCCCAAACCATAACGCCAGGTGACGGACCGGTATGGCGATGCATAATGCAGGCGTCGTACAGTCTCTATACGACCATTGTGGTGTTGCAGGCAGAAGCGGAATTCGTCGGAGAAGACAATGTCGTGCCATTCCGTAGTTCAGGTGCGGCGTACAACGGCCCACTGCCGCCGCACTCGCCGTTGGTGTAACGTCAATGGTAATCGGAGCAATGGGTGCCGTGCGACAAGTCCCCGCTTCTACAGACGACGTTGAACGCTACGTGCTGACTCAGGTTCTTGCGCAACACACCCTAATTCCTGCGCTAACGTTCGTGATGTGGCGGTGCGAGCCGTCAATGCCCGCCTCACAACATGCCGGTCCTCTAGTTCGGTGGTGTGCCGCGGCTGCGGCGATCGCTCACGTCGGTACGTCCGTCCCTCCTGCACCCATCGAATCCATACTCGCCTCACTGTGGCTGGATGTCGTCCCACACGGGCGCCGATGTCTCGGTACGATAAACCGCTGTCGCGATAAGTCACTATTCGTCCTCTGTCGAACTCCGAAATGTGCTGGAATGACTGCCGTATTCTGCGACGAGGCATCAGGAAGCTTTCCACGCACAGGTCCGGCAGCACAACACACTTCCACTACTTACACCCCGCTTTCTGTGCACCCTTCTTATAGTGCTTCTCAGTGGCGTGCCGGGCGCACATGATTTGCATATGCCCTGCAATGCTAATCGTTTGCATGTCCTCTCGCGGGTGACGCATGCTGCGAATTTCAGGCCAATCGGATGCTTCCTTCTTGGTGTTGCATTTTGGGTGGCCAGCAGTGTATTTTTTGATCAACGAACCCTTCTGTGAAATGAACATTTCGATCAAGTGATGCTTCGGTAAAGTGTCCCTTTCGGTCTAGTGCTTTTCGGTTAACTGATTTTCGGCGAAGAGGCCTTTCGATCGAGTGAATGATACCCGTAATCTACCCAACACCATTCGAAATGGCCGCCCTGGTAGCGCTGTGGTCTAAGCGCTGGCTTCTGAACATTCGTCCGAGATGGGTCTGGGTTCGAATCCCCGTGTGGCATGGATGTTGTGTTTGTCTTACGGCGCTGGTTCTTTCTCTTCCCTGGAAGCAGTTGTCCTAAAATGAGAACTGGCGACTGTTTATAGCCCACTGAATTGCTTACGGTGATAGTTAAACCGCCAATAAAAAAAATCGAATTGTCATAAGTACTACTATAAAAGTTTCGCAGCCGCCCCGGTGGCGCAGTGGTCTAAGGCGCTGGCCTCTGATCGTTCGTCCGTAAGGGGAGCGGGTTCGAATCCCGGTGAGGCATGGATGTTGTGTTTGTCTTACGGCACTGGCTCTCTCCCTTCCCTGGAACCAGTGACCCTAAATTAGGGACGGGCGACTGCTTATAGCCCATTGAGTTGCTCACGGTGGTCGTTAAACCTCCAAATAAAAAAAATAAAAAAGTTTCGCATGGAGGAAAGTCGTGATGAGGATTCTTCCAATATGTCAACGCTTAGATAAAAGGACATCCTATGCAGCAACGCACATCGTGTGTCACATTACAGTGCCCCTGTGGTCGAGTGGTCTGAGGTGTTGGCTTCTGGCCATATTCTTCCGAGTCATGCCCCGGCTGGAGCACCGGATAAGGAATGGGCGACGCTCCTGTCCTACGGCGTTGGCTCTGTCCCTCCCTGGCCCCAAATTAGGGACGCTTATGGCTCTAAGGGTTGCTCATGTTGATCGTTAAGCTCAGAAGGAAAAACAAAGGAACAAATGTCACTTATCTTTTCACTGCTCATATTTACTTCTGTGACAACAAACGAAAAAAAAAATCATAAAGTTCCCCGAATCTTTATCTATCACAAATTAAAAGGTCTGTAATACTGGTGTTAAACAAATTAATAAACATGAATTGTCCATACCGCAATCCAAGGACACAGGGAGAGCTGAAGGTTCGTCTGAGGGGACTTGGAACTCAACTACAAACTAACTTTTTCCACGAGTACAGACGGAAGTTTTGCTTTGTTTTTTGTTTTTTTTTTCCTTTGTTAATTTACTTCACTAGCGAATAATTTCACCACACCATAAAGTTGAAACAATAAAATAAAATACAAATTAAATAAAAACGAGGGAGGTGAAAGAAAACTGAACTTGAAATATATGCGTATACATACAGAGACGTGGACCTTAGCTAAAAGAGACATACAAAAGCTGCAGACAACTCAAAGCAGCATGGAGAGGTGCATGCTTGGTGTAACCAGGAGAGATAAGAAGAGGAACACGTGGATCCGAAAAATGACAAGAGTGGAAGACATCATGATCAGAGTTAAATCCCTGAAATGGCAATGGGCTGGACATACTGCCAGAAGAACAGACCATCGATGGACAGCCGAAATTTTAGATTGGATTCCAAGGGACAGGAAAAGACCCAGAAGAAGACCACATGGAAGATGGGTGGATGAAATTCGAAAGTATGCGGGAGTGACATGGAGGAGACTGGCACAAGACAGACCGTTGTGGAGGAAAACTTGGGGAGACCTTCGTCCAGCAGTGGATTGATAATGGTTGACAATGATGATGATGATGATGATACACTCTATTGACAAAAGTCACCGGACACCTAAAAGAGAAACACAACACAGCATTTATTGACATACATTAGTACGGTGTCGGTCCACCTTTGGCCTTAATGCATGCATTGACCCTTCGAGACATGCTTTCGACAAGGTTTTGGAACACAGCGATATGCACCTCCATTCCGTACACAATGCTGCCGTTAACTGTTGCTTAGTAGTAGGCCTTGGTTCCAAACTCCGATGGGTGCTCTATGGGATTAAGATCATGGCTCTGTGCTGGCCAGTCCACACACGATACGGAATTATCGTCAAATCACGCCGTAACAGTCCTTGCTTTATGGCTCGGTGCATTATCCTGCTGGTACCAACAAGGCTCGGTTCCATAGTATTGCCACACAGTTGGTAAGGCATAATTGCCCAGAATATCGAGGTAGACGTGCTGGTTAACAGGTTTGTCCACGATAAACAATGGGCCGGGACCATAACACGAAAAACACCCCCACACGAGTACTCTGCCAGCTCCAAACTTGACCGTAGGAACAGTACACTGTGGTAAATAGCATTCCCCCGGCTACCGCCATACCCACACACGACCATCAGACTGATGGATCGTGTATCTGGATTCATTGGACCCATTTCCATTGATCTACGGTCCACGATAAATGTTCTTTACACCATGCTAAACGACGAGTAGCATTCCGAGTGGAGATGAAAGACTTATCAGCAGCCGCACGACCACGGTAACCCATGGAATGAAGTTATCTGCGAATGATACGTCTACATACCAAGGTTCCAGCACTTTTACTCACCTGTACACTGAGGTATTGTGCAGTACTCGGTTGATTCGCTGTAACGACTCTCCTGTGGCTTCAACGTCCTCTATCACTGATTTTCTTTGGTCTGGCGATAAGATTTGCTGCTTCAGGCACGCCATGTGTCTTCCACTTATTCAGTACATCCAAAACAGTTGACTTGGGTATGTTTAAACGCCTCTCGGTTTCTCTTATGGACAACCCACTAATATAACACCCAGCAATCTTTCCTTTCTCAAAGTCAGTTCTCTCCCGCCACGACATTTTCACTCAACCTCACAGTGCGATTTGATCGCGGTCAGCTGCAGGTTTGTTTTTATACCGTTAGCAACTGTACCGTGCATCTTAACAACGCAGTGGATCCGTTCATTTGCTTTTGAAAGGGTGTCCGGTGACTTTTGTCAATATAGTGTATATATAAATGACATTCACTGAATTTACTGGATTGTGATTGAATTACAGGTACTTTATGGTTGGACGACCTATTTAATTTTTTAGTTTATTATCCTGGTTCCTTTCCGTGGATCCGCGTAATAGCACCTAGGAGTTATTGATGTCGTGTTTTGACACTTTCTACTCCCCTTCTTCGGTTTTACTTTTAACTCCACCTTTTATCACGTATTCTCCTTCGCTGGTGCTCGGAGATAGCATCTTCTTACCGTTGTGAACAGCTAAACCGTATCCCTTCTGTTCTCAAAAATCAAGAGCCCTCAGATTTATGTCAACAAGTCCCTTTTCTTCCACACTCACGCTTCGTAAAACCAATCCTATTGGACCCACAGCACAGAATAGGAAGAAACCCGCACAAGGATTTCCCTTTATCACTGTTTTGAAACGCCTAGAGGGATACACATTTAGCTGCCACCTACATCTCCTCCCCTCGACATTACTTCTTTGCAGGCAATTAACTACATGGAAAATTCTGTGGAAGAAATATTCTTCTCAAATACGTGGAAATATGTCAGATTTGTAAACACAGCAATCAGACATCTGTGAATTGCCTGTATTTACAGTTCAGCACGTAACATTAATCACATCAGAAAACTTGAAAATTACATTGCCCTGAAGTGGAAATTGAACCTGAATATTCCGATTTCTGTTCGAGCATGCTATCCGTTGCACCATCCAGGACGACTAAGTCCCAAGTACCTGAGTGTTAAGTATCAGAAGTACCTGTGTTAACGATTCTAACTTCATAGAAGTTTTGAACAGCAGCTTAGCATCTCATAGTTACTTACCACGTGACGAACAGCGTTCCACCCTTCTGCGCACTACCTCCGCCTCTATACCTACCCCCGCCTTACGCACTACCTCCGCCTCTATTTTCTTTTATTTCCCTTTATTTCTTCCTTTTTGACGTAGGACTACGTCCAACTCCGCCGATAGTATGGGGCGACTTACGACCGACCGCTTGTGACAAAAATAGGTCCCAATTGAAATCATTATAGCGTTAAAAAAACTTGCCGCACACTAATCGTGTTAGCAAATTCGTAAACAGCATGGAGGCCAATTCGCGTACTGCGCAATACATCCTGCGCGCGACGCTCCCCTCGCTCCCTGTGCGCGGGACAGATGATGCAGTATTTCTGGGGTGCCGCCGCGTTTAACTTAGTCTATCTCGGCAACCGTTAGCGTAACACAGCTGTGCGTGGTATCGTTTTAAAGCTCTCGACAAGATCTATTCAAAATACGAAGAACATTTTGCAGTGGTTTGAACTGAACATTTTAAAAATTGTTTTCTTGTGAACCGGTGAACACTTTTGACAATATCGTGGTTTATCTGGACAACCGTGAGTGGAAAATGACTGTGCGGGGTATCGTTTTAAAGCTCTCGACAAGATCTATTCAAATACACGAACATGTCACAGTGATCTAAACTAAAATTGTTAAAAATTGTTTTCGTGTGAACGGGTTAACATTTCCGACAATGCCGCGGAATTCGCCGAATAAACGCAAGCAAAAGTGAGACAATCAAAACGAGAGGCAAGCGCAAGTGATGAGGAATGTAAGAAGCCCAAGAAGACAGAGCACCACGTTGGGTAATTTTTGTATTGATCTGCTTTGTGTATGCAATGCATCCAGTATTATTTGTAAAAATTATGTAAGATACTTTTCATATCATAGACATGTGCTGGCTATAACAAAATAAATAAACAGTTTGAAACTCTACTCGACTAGCTTATTTCAACTCTCCGATCTGCAAGTCGTAGTCCCACGTTCCAAACAGACGGCTCAATGAGAACTCAGCCTACCTGGTTCTTTGGGGGGGGGCAGTTCTTCCATATTTTACGTCTCTTCGAAAAAGAAAGGGGGCACACTTTCATTTTCCTGATCCATAACACCAACAAACCCTCTTACTATTGTATTTGAGAATCATTGGTACAGCTGTTCCTACTGAATCACCCAAGAAGTAATTTCTTCTGAATTATCCATCGTGTTTGTTGTATCATTTCAATTTTGTTTTTTAAAATACATCAATACACGAATATATAAGACATTTATGCTTATAATGAGAGAATAAAAGTTCAGGGAATTTGCAACAGCGTCCATGTTAGGCGGGGAGGGGGTGAGGGGTGGACTTGCTTGCTTGCCTTACAAGGAGGACTGAAACCCCTCCAGTCAGCTGCTAGCTACGGTCATGCCGTAATCGTTCACTGTTCATGGAATATGATGAAACTGTTAATACACAGTGCGTCAAAGAATTTTTAAGACTGGTGCTAGATTTCAGCCTACGGTGGCGTTACCAGTGAAATCGCGAATGCGTTATAAACCGTGACCATCTGCTTGCTTTCTGCCAACAGTACTGCGCAGTTGTTTAAGTAACTCAAACGAAACGGCCGTTCATTAGAGAAGTAACATTTTTTTCATGTAGAATTATTAAGATGGAACAAAGGGCTGTTATTAAATTTAACGCAAAACTTGGTAAAAGTGCCTCGGAAACGTATCAAATGATGAAACAAGTTTATGATGAGTTTTGTTTAAGTAGATCAAATGTTTTTCTGTGGCACAAACGTTTTTTGGACGAAAGAGATACGCTAGAAGATGATAAGCGTACCGGAAGACCAAGTTCATCTAGGACACCTGAGATTATTAAAAAAGTGCGTGATTTCGTGGCAAACAATCGATGTGCGTCACTAAGAATGATGGAAGAGTCTTTAAACATCAACAAAGAAACGATTCGAACCATCCTGCATGAAGATTTGGGCAAAACAAAAGTCTGTGCTAAATTTGTTCCACACACGCGTTAACCAATGAACAAAAATCAAAGGAGAAGTGCACATTGCAGAGACATCATTTCAGCCGCTGAAAATGATCCAAACTTCGTAAAATCGATTGTTACAGGTGATGAAACATGGTGTTTTCAATATAATCCTAAAACAACGCGACAAAGTGCAGAATGGAAATCAAAAAACTCACCACAAGCCAAACAAACAAGAAAAGTTTCATCGAAAATCAAAACAATGCTCATTACATTCTTCGATAGTAAGGGTATTATCCACAAAGAATTTGTTCCAAGTGGACAAACAATTACTGGTGAGTTTTATTTAAAGGTTTTGAGGCGTTTGATGGACAGAATTCGTCGCATTCGTCCAGAATATCGGGATGAAAACAGTTGGTGTCTGTTGCACGATAATGCACCCAGTCACACATCACTTCTTGTTCGTAGATTTTTGGCGAAAAATAACGTCTGTGTGCTGAAACATCCACCGTATTCGCCTGATTTAGCACCCTGCGACTTTTATTTATTTCCCAAAACTTAAAAGGGTGTTATTTTGATGATATTTCGACCATGCAAACAGCTTCGACACGTGCTTTGGAGGCAATTCCGCAAAGTGAACTGGAATAGGCATTCGAATCATTATTAAATCGCTGTAACAAGTGTATTGAAGCCGGAGGGACTTATTTTGAATAACAAACCAAAACAAATTATAATTTCTTGTTTTTATTTCATTTTACAGCCCCAGTCTTAAAAATTATTTGCCACACTGTGTACTCTACTTTGGGGAAAGACAAAACGTTCGCATATTATTAAAATAATGCATTACTTTGAAGTAATTTTACAGAAATCATTTGGTGCGTTAGAGAGTGAGAGAGAGAGAGAGAGAGAGAGAGAATGAAGTTAAAAAACTTATATTTGTATATCATATTCTAAAGCATACGTGATCATGATGCATTGATCGATTTGGCAGACCTAAATTCAAGGCCAACGTGCTGTAAATTCAGTTGCGTGGGAAAATAAATAATCACTTTACATTCATTCAAAGGTGCGAATGTCTTGAACAATATTTACTCCAGCTATCTCTTGAGACCCGTAGATGATCTCTGTTTTTGATTCAGTCAAAAATTTTTGGAACAACGCCACATTTTTTTTACTCCCGAAACCTTTGTGGCATACTAATAATAACAAAAGCTAAAACTAAATTCCGTCTTCTAGTCAGGCCGACAGTTTGACGAAGGCCTCCCTCCCTCCTGTTTCCCCTTTTGTTCTCAGAACTTGACAAACATTTTGATTCTGCCAGTTTCTGTCTATCTCTGCCTAAACATACCTTTTTCCATAAGTTATATATCCACATACATCATTTTCTGGTAGTCACTGATCATTTTCGAAAAAAAAAAAAAAAAAAAAAATTCTACTGAAAACGAAGGGCCAGTTCTATTTTTACCCACTGTCGAATATTCATGTTTTTAGCTAAATTGTCAAGTACATCTTTACCCAAAAATGATCTACTTGATGCCAAACTGCATATTCCCTACATGCTGTAACGATTTTATTGCTGATTTATGCGTTAATAAAACCCAAGTAGCACTGTATGAAACCCACGGTGATGCTCTTATGTCTTATCAATAATTTATTGAATCTAGCCTCGTTATAAATCAATCATCAATAATTCTTTCTATCTCTTAATTTAGATTTCTTTCTATCTACTCTGAGATCATTTTTTTCATCAACAACCATTATGAATCCACTGCTGGACGAAGGTCTCCCTAAGTCTCTTCCACAACGTTCTGTCTTGAGCCAGTCTCCTCCGTGTCACTCCAGCATGCATTTCGAATTCCATCCATCCATCTCCCACATCGTCTTCTTCTGGGTATTTTTCAGTCCCTTGGAATCCAGTCTAGTATTTCAGCTGTCCGACGGTGGTCAGTTCTTATAGCAATATGGTCAGCCCATGGCTATTTCAGGGACTTTTACCTTGATAGCATCAACTCTCATTTTCTGACCCATGAGTTCCTCGTCCTATCTTTCCTGATTACACCAAGCATGCACCTCTCCTTGCCCCTTTCAGTTGTGTGTAGCTCTGAATGTCATTTTATTTAAGATCCATGTCTCTGATCCACATGTAAGAACTGGAAGGATGGACTGATCATTAATTTTTGTTTATTTGTTTGGGGGGAGGGGGTTAGCGACCACCGCGAGCAGTCGCCCGTTCCTAATTTAAGGCAGTGACGATGACAGAAATTCAGAAATGAGGGACTCTTAGGGTTCTAAGTACCGTAAGAGGGGATATAATTTTTAAAGTACTTGGCAAAAAATTTTCAAAAAAAAATCCGTTCTTGTAGATTTTACCAAACGCTGATGATGCAGTCCCCGGTAAAAACAAAAGATGTTTTCAAGTACGTACTGTACGTAGTATTTATTCAATGTATGTAGTGCTGAGAACCATGGATACGAATCTCCATGGCCTTTAACAAGTTAACATTTTGCAATTTTATTTTACTGACGTCTTTTTTTTTTTTTTTTTTTTAATATTTGCTGTCATTAGGCTGCTCATGAATTTTGGTACGTAACCTAACAAAATCTCTCTCTCTCTCTCTCTCTCTCTCTCTCTCTCTGTTTCATCAGCTTAAGCTAATAATTACGAAAATGGCATTTTCTACGATTCTCTTAGACATTCGCTCAGAGGACTACCTTCATTTTCCAGAATAGTGCAACAATAACTTTAACAAAAATTTCACTTTATATAACAAAATTTTTGTGAATTCTAAAGATTCTAAAGATTAAATATACGTTTATCAAAGTTCTCTAAAATCTCAGATGGTTGCATGTGATCTGATAGGTTAAATATTTTTTTTTTTGGGGGGGGATTATAAAGGTTGGGCTCAAACAAAAGTTGCGTGGGCTAAAGCCCACACGTAGCGTGGCGCCTGATTTAGGTCAACTGTTTCCAAGGGAAGGGAAGGAGCCAGTGCCATAAGGCGAACACACCATAAATGCCTCACGCGGGATTCTAACCCACACCCATCTCGGACGGCTGGCTTGAACCCAGCGCCTCGTACCACTCGGCCCCCTGAGCTGTGATGCATTGATTAAAAACTTAAGACATAATGGTAAATTGCTCTTTAAAATAGTACTTTTCTTCCACATGCTCTCCAATCACTAGCGGATCCAGTGGGCGGGGGAGAGGCTGGGGCAATCGCCCCTCTAAAAGCAGATTTTTTTCTTTATAAATAGCCATGATCGTAAATAATATATTTATTTTTGCTGCAAAATTGCAGTCATAAATGCAAATTTTCGTGAAAGTTTTACAACGATTAAAATTTGCAGTGTTCTGTTCTAGCTTCAGAGAGAGAGAAAGAGAGAGAGAGAGAGTAGAAACATTATAACTAGAGTTTCAGAAACAGAGGAAGCTTAGAGCTGAAAGGAAAAGAGATTTCGGCTGATCACAAAAAGGCAATGCAATGTGCTTTGTTTAATGTAATATTTCCACAAACGTTTGAGCGAAATCGCACGTAAAGTAATGAAGGGCGCAGGAGTGACTTGATGAAGTGACTAAAAGGGAAGTTCCTTTCAAAAGAGGTGTAAATCATGCATTGCTATAGAAAAAACAAATATTTCAAAGAGCAATTGCCGGTAATGATTCGATGATTGAAGCTGGATATTATTACATTAAATTAAGCCTTCCGAATAGAAGAGCTCAAATGTATTTTGAAAGATTCTATCCTGACTTGATATTGAAAAAAGACCTAAGCTCATTTCCTCGCAAAGCAGGCAATATAACGACAGGAACTTGTGCTGATTGATTTAAAAATTTTGCACAAACTTTTTTTGATGGAAAAAGTTCTTAAATACCGTGCAATGCCAAGGAGGGAAGCTCTGCTAGTGTGTGTGAGAGAGAGAAAGATAGAGAGAGATAGAGAGAAAGAGAGAGAGATAGAGATATAGAGAGAAAGATAGAATGCCAGAGAGAGATAGAGAGAAAGATAGAGTGCTAGAGAGAGATAGAGAGAGTGACAGAGAGAGAGAGAAACAGGAAAAAACAAATACGCTTCAGAAACAGAGGAAAATGAGATCGGAAGAGAAAGGAGATTTCGGCTAATCACGAAAAGTAATGCGTGTGCTTTGTTTAACGTAATATTTCCACAAACTTCCGTGAGAAAATCGCCAGTAGGACCATGGATGGCGCAGCAATAACTTCATGAAGTGAACTAAATGTAAGTGCCTTTCAAATGAGGTGGAAATCATGCATTACGAAAGAATAAATGAATATTTTAAAAAGGAATTACCGTTCATATCGTTCAGGAATGATTCGATGATTAAAGCTGGATATTATTATACAAAGGCCGTTCCATAAAAACTGAGAGTAATTGTTTTTGAGTGGGCAACAGTGCGAAGGGGGAAAATAACCACGCAGACGACTAATTGAATTAAGAAAGTATCTATAGCAACAGTTATTAGCCGTGGCAGACAATTGCGGTTTTGTTATTGCGCCGTTGTTTAAGGTACGTCTGCATTTCGTTATACAGCTATGGAGCTGAGTGATTAAGAGTTAAGAGGTGAAGTACGTTGTGCGATAAACTTTTGCTATCGTTTGGGTAAAACGGCTCTAGAAACAGTTGATTTAATGAAAAAAGCTTAGAAAGATAAATGTTTGGGTGAGTCAACGCTTTTTAGATGGCAACCATGATTTCAAAAAAGGGCGTTTGTCGGCAGAACTCGCTCCTAGGCCTGGTCGACCTGAAAGTGTTGTTACCGAGCGTATTGTTAACATTGTTTGGGCAATCCTGCAAGAAGATCGACGAATGACGTGCAAAGACATAGCGGCGTCAACTAACATTTCAAAACCGTCGGCATTCCGCATTCTACGAGACAAATTATTGCTGCATCATGTGTGTTCCAGATCGGTACCTTATCATCTGACGAGAGAACAATTGTTAGCCAGAGTTCAGGTGTGTCGTGAGTGGAAACAAATATATCGCAAAGGATCCAAACTTTCTAAACACAGTAATCGCTGCCGATGAAACATAGGTTCACTATTTCCACCCTCACGAAGTGCGCAACGGGAGTCTGGAAACACACAGGCTCGCCTCCTCCAAAAAATGTCCGCCAAATTAAATCAGCTGAGAAGGGGATGATAATTTACTTTGATCATAAAGGTGTAGTCTACCAGCATGCCGTTGCTCCACAAATCACTGTCAATGCTGAGTACTACGTTTCAGTCTTGAAGCGTCTGCGACGACACATATCGATTAAGTGACCGGAATTGGTGAGCAAGTTGACTCTACATCATGGTAACGCCCACCCACATGTGGCTGCCTGTATTCAACAGTTTTTTATGAAATGCAATATTGAAATCATGCCACAGCACGCTTACAGTCCTGACCTCGCCCCTTGCGATTTCTGGTTGTTTCCAAGAAGGAAGGAGAAGTTCCGTGGCGCAACATTCAACACAGATGCTGACGTTGTTCAAGCTGTATAGGGGTCACTAAATCAGCTTCCACAAAATGCCTTCTCGCCACATGCTTTGAAAAGTTGACTGAACGATGGGACCGTTGCACATCATCCGAGGGAAGATACCTTGAGAAAGAATAATATGTATTTTGCTGTACCTATATTTCTTCATTTTGTGTGATTTGTCTCTCAGTTTTTATGGAACGGCCGTTTTATAAAATTAAGCCTCCCGAATAGAAGGACTCAAATTTATTTTGAAAGATTCTGTCCTGACTTGATGTTGAAAAAACCTGAGCACATTTCCTCGCAAATCTGGCAATTGAACGACAGAAACAAGCACTGATTTTTCTGTTGTTTTTCCCACTTGGTGATTTTAAAGTTTTGCACAACATTTTTAATGGAAAAGTTTGAAAAAGATGTGCAATGCCGGGAAGGGACAGCGCGCGCACGTGTGTGTCAGAGAGAGAGAGAGAGAGAGACCCATCCACAAAGTCTTTCTATCCATCTTCTTTTAGGACCAGAGCAACCGAACCTTCCCCCTCCCGGTCCCCCAAGGTAAGCTTCTGGATCTGTCTCCAATCAAGTTTTTTACGACGACTAATTTTTCTCCGATGTGGCCCTCGCTTGATATCCGTTGTCCAAAGGAGAGCATTTTTATCATCATATTTACCAGTACTACTTGATACTGTTTAACTGAAGGAAAAGCGAATCAATTCTTAACCCATTTTTTTTTCAGTTCAACTTTTCTTCTAATATTTTTGCTCTGTCCCGTTTCTTTATGTTTATTTTTCCTCTGACACACAAAAAAATATCCCAGTGGAATAAAGAAATATTCACACTAAACCAAAGTAGTAAATCATTAGATCACTACAGAAAAAAAAAATCAGTGATTGTAGGTAAATAATGACAAGGAAAGAATTAGAATTAAATAAAATGCAGAAATAAGAGAGAAACCAAAAAAAATCTTACTTAAATTTTGATACAGAGTTGTTGTAAAGTATTCCAATGTTTGTCCGTAGCAAATAAACGCGAAGAACTGAAACCGCAGATAGCAGAGCCATTATTACAGCGACTGTCCGTGTTAATGCTTTCTTAACTTTTATATAGGTAACCCTCCTTCAGGTGAGGGCTACTTATCGACTTCGCAGTCATCCTACTGACCCAGTCATGCTTCCGCTAAGACCAAGGCTCCATCTCCCGGCAACCAATGACCACTTTCATGATCATCCACAACCGGTTAGTGGTTCTCTTGCTGAGCCTTGAGTAAGAATTCCTTCAACCTGAGAATTTCCGTCACTTGCTATGAATAGCAGGAACTAACGGTCCACTGCTGTTGATGAAAACAACTGATTTCAAGATCACGGCTGACGTGATGCGACTTAATAAAACCTTTACGAGTTTGTGACCTTCAGACATTTAATAACTGTAAATAGCATGCACTGAGAAAAAAAGTATACTCTAAATGAAAAGTACATCGAAGCAGGCGCGGACTGGGCCGCAGGGATGCCGGGAGAATTCCGGTAGGCCTCCATATTCTGGGCCAGTAGACTTCATTTCATTTTTCATTTCATTTCATTTATTTATTCTTTCAGTTGCCACTACAGCAACTAGGAAAAGGAGGGGAAAGGCCGTGAACCCTGACATAGCCCTCCTCTCCCCAGAATACAAAAAACATAAAACTTAGCAGAAAAGGCAAGCCAACACATATATGGTAGGTATCCCGTACTTGCTCACAACCAACACATATATGGTAGGTACCCCGTACTTGCTCACAACCAACACATATAACAATGTATTCCATCAACAATAGTCTTCATTATATCTAAACAAATAAGTATCATGTACACTTCACTACATAATCACATATATATTTATAAATAAACAACAAATAACGTTTGCACCTAACTCTATAATCATACCAACCCACATTTCTTCCATTTAGTCGAAATTGCCTATTGTTTACTAATTATTTCATAAGATATGCCTTTAGTTTTATTTTAAATAAGTTAAGATTATTAATTGATGTTAGTTCTTGGGGCAATGAGTTCCAGAATTTTGGGCCACTATAATTTATATTCATTTTAAGTTTCTCAGTTTGTGGGAACATTGGAATTAGTAATGATCTATTCCTAGTATTGTGGTAATGAGTATATATATTTAGGGTTATTATATCATTGTGTATACCATTTTTAATTCTTTTATACATTATTTTTCCCAAGTTATAGTCATATAATTGCTTTATCGTTAAAATATTATATATATAAACCTATCAACTCAGAAGGGAAAAACGAAATATATATATATATATATACACTGCAGGACAATTGCTAAGGACGGATGACAATAGCAACGATAGCAACAATAAAATGGAAGGCAGGAAAATGTTGAAATTAGCATAAGTGCGGGATACAGTAAGACGTGTTGTGCGTATGCAGATTTTGGATTGCCGAACTTGTTCGTGACGTCATAGCGCTGGTAAGAGATATAAAGGATTTGACGCGTATTGACCGTTGTTGTTCAAACGCAAAGTTGAAAGGGAAAGAATCAATTGACAAACTTGCAAGTTTCAGTATGTCTTCCCGACATCACCTAGATGATTTTACGCGTGGCCGTATTATTGGCAAGATTAAAGAAGGGCGGAAAATAACAGATGTTGCCAGGCAGTTCGACGTCAGCCACAGTGTTGTTTCAAGGCTTTGGAAATCATTTCAAACAAATGGAGAGTGTAGCAAACGTCACGGGGGAGGTCGTGTTCGCAGTACGACACCTGCAGAAGATCGGTACATAGTGCTATCAAGAAAAAGACCCCGGCGCAGCACAGCTAGTGAGGTAGCAAATCAGTTTATGGCTGCTACTGGCAAGCGGATCTCCCGAAAACTTGTCGCCAGACGTTTGCATGAAGGAGGACTATACGCCCGCTGTTCTGTTGTGCGCATCCCATTGTCCAGACGTTACCGTACCGCCCGTTTGCAATGGTGCCATCAACATCGCAATTGGACTGATAACGACTGGTCTGCTGTCCTCTTCTCAGATGAGAGTAGATACAGTCTATCGTCTGATTGTCGACGACAACTGATCTGGCGTGATAGTGGTACTGCATATTGTCCAGCAAACATACAGGAAAGGGACCGATATCCGACATGTAGTGTCATGGTATGGGCTGGCATCATGATCAATGGCCGTACGTCCCTCTATGTGCTTCCAACTGGGACTATGTCTGGCCAACGATACATTAATGATGTTTTGCTACCTCATGTTCGCATGTTCCGTGGTGCTGTCGGTGATAGATTCATTTTCATGGACGACAACGCAACATGTCATCGAACAGTCGCTGTCCAGGAGTGTCTTGAGAGCGTGGATATTCAACGCCTCGTATGGCCAGCAGGTTCTCCAGATCTGAATCCCATTGAAAATGTGTGGGATGCTTTGGGGAGGAGTCTTGCTGGTCGCCAATGCCCTCCAATAAACAAGGACACCCTCATCCGTTCACTGACAGAGGAATATGATAAATTACTCCAACAGCTGCTTGAGAATGTTGTGCAAAGCATGACACGACGTGTAGAATCTTGCATCGCCCTCCATGTTGGCCATATCCCGTATTGACATCTTACGCCGGAACGCCTGCGGATGATAATTGATTTTTTTCACGTTTACGTATTCTGCACAAAATGGCCTGTTTGTCCCTTGAACACGTTACAAAGCCTTCTGGATTTCAGAGCACAATAAATTGTCTTTCTTATAATGTCCTGGCATTCAGATATTATTTTATTTCACTTGGCATCCAACCACACTTACTTTTTTATGCGCTATATAGCCGTTTATGATCCGTCCTTAGCAATTGTCCAGCAGTGTATATATATATATATATATATATATATATATGGGATGTAAGGTCAGGTGATGCGTAACATCACAGCCTCTCCTTGACAAATGTCAACCCCGCCTTCTCGTGGTGCATCCTGTTCCCACTAAAGGGGCTCTGACGACCGACAATAGCGGTATAACTATACCATCGGGATTAGAGGAAATGCTATCCCACACTCACCAACCCGCTTGGCCAGCGTGGTGAGTTATGGCCAAACCCCTCCAAAATGATTCCACAACTTAAATCTTGGCCCTCAGTCTCCGGCAGCTGGAATGTACCTGGCCAAGGCAGCGGCCAGTGCGACATGAAGGCAGAGGGTGCTAAGAATCCCCGGAGGACCGGACTAGGCTGCCATCTGATGCTGACCTTGGCTACGTACAATGGACGCTCCCTATCTTCTGATTCAAGGCTTCTTGAATTGGAAGAGGAACTACAAAGGATCAAGTGGGACATCGTGGGGCTAAGTGAGGTAAGGAGAAAAGGAGAAGATCTCATTGAACTGAAAAGTGGACATCTCTTCTACTATCGTGGGACAGATACTGGCGGAACTAGTGGTGTTGGATTTATAATAAACAAGAAACTGAAGGATAAAGTTGTAGAAGTTGAAAGTTCCTCTGACAGAGCTGCACGACTTGTTATCCAACTCTCGAAAAGATACCAGGCTCAGATTATTCAAACTTATGCACCCACCACAAGTCATCCTGAAGAAGAAATTGAAGAATTTTATGAGGAAATTTGTCATCTAAATAATAAAGGTAAGCAGCACTTGAAAATAATTATGGGAGATTTCAATGCAAAAATAGGGCAACGGCAACAGAATGAAACTTCAGTAGGTAAATTCGGTCAGGGCAACAGAAACCAGCGTGGAAATACTCTCGTTGAGTTTGCAGAGGCAGAAGGGTTTTTCATCTTGAACTCCTTCTTCAAGAAAAAGCCACACAGGAAATGGACATGGAGACATCCAAATGGGACGACAAGTGAAATTGATTTTATTATGTGTAACAAAAAATTCGTCATAGAAGACTGCAGTGTGCTAAACAAGTTCAACACAGGTAGTGACCATAGATTGGTGAGATGTAAGATGCACCTCAACACTAAACTTGAACGTGGCAAGCTCATAAGACAAACAAAATGTATTGACATAACCAACCTTAAAAAACACCATAATATCTTCAAGTTGGAACTGAAGAACAGATTCTCTGCTTTAGAAGGCCTAACATCGGAAGAAGTGGACATCTCTGAAGTTAACAGAAAAGTAACCAAAGCTCTTATGGAAACAGCAACAAAATTAGCTGGGTCTAAGAACAAGTTGCATGTAAATAAATTATCAGGAAAAACGAAAATGTTGATGCAAAAAAGAAGAGAGATGAGGACAACTAAAGAAGATGTAACTTCCAAAGTGGAATATATAGAGCTATGCAAGACAGTAAGGAAAAGTATAACTGAAGACGTAAGAAAATTCAACTGTGAACTAGTGAGGAAAGCAATTGAAAACAACCAAAGCCTAAAGATAGCAAAGGGACATCTCAGTAAAGGAAGAAAACAGATTATGGCACTGAGAAAAGAAGATGGTTCTGTAACAAGAAATAGAGGCGAAATTTTGACAAGAGTGAAAGATTTCTACTCCAAATTATATGAAAGGGATGATACATGCACTCAGACATCATGAAAGATACCAGTACCAGAGTTCCTCCATTCCTTCCAGCAGAAGTTGCACATGCAATCAAGAACATGAAGCGGGGAAAAGCTCCAGGAGAAGATGGAATTACTGTAGACATCATACAAGAAGCAAGTGGAGAAATCGAAACAGTACTCGCCCAAATTTTCACTCGATGCCTTAATGAAGGAAAGATTCCTGAGGATTGGAACACCGCTACAATGATCCTGCTACATAAGAAAGGTGACATTGAGGATCTTGGAAACTACAGACCTATCAGCCTCCTATCAGTAGTTTATAAAATCTTCACTAAAGTTCTTTCACACCGCTTGAAGGTAACACTGGACATGGCTCAACCGAGAGAACAAGCTGGATTCAGGAGTGGCTACAGCACAATAGATCATATCCATGTGCTGAGAGAACTAATTGAAAGAGCGAGGGAATATGAACTTCCATTGTGCATGGCTTTTATCGATTATGAAAAAGCCTTTGATTCAGTGAAACCATCAGCAGTTACAATGGCTCTGAAAACCTGCGGTATTGAAGATGCATACATTAATATTATTAATAACATCTATGAAAATGCAAGTGCAAAGATTAGGCTGTTTGAAAATACAACACACGTAAAAATTGGAAAGGGAGTGAGACAAGGTGACACCATATCTCCGAAGCTCTTTAATGCCACATTGGAGGGTGTTTTTCAGTCGCTGAGCTGGGAAAACAAGGGGATAAAGATTAATGGAGATTATCTAACCCACCTTCGTTTTGCTGATGACGTAGTCATTTTTGCAACTACCCCATCAGAGCTGCAGAGTATGATCCAGGAACTTGCTGACAAGAGTAAAGAAGTGGGATTAAAAATGAACTTTCAGAAGACAAAAGTGATGTTCAATGCTTTTACAAGAAATGAAGACTTATCGATTGATGGAGAAAAGCTGGAGATAACAGACACGTACGTTTATCTTGGACAGCAGATATCTAGTGAGGGTCACATTGATGAAGAAATTAATCGGCGTACAAAACTTGCCTGGAGAGCTTTTGGAAGAAACAGCATAATTTTCAAGAGCAATATGCCATTATGTCTTAAAAGAAAAGTTTTTGATCAATGCATCCTTCCAGTGCTTACGTATGGTGCAGAGACGTGGACCTTAACTAAAAGAGACATACAAAGGCTGCAGACAACTCAAAGTAGCATGGAGAGGTGCATACTTGGTATAACCAGGAGAGATAAGAAGAGGAACTCGTGGATCCGAAAAATGACAAGAGTGGAAGACATCATGATCAGAGTTAAATCCCTGAAATGGCAATGGGCTGGACATACTGCCAGAAGGACAGATCATCGATGGACAGCCGAAATTTTAGATTGGATTCCAAGGGACAGGAAAAGACCCAGAAGAAGACCACATGGGAGATGGGTGGATGAAATTCGAAAGTATGCAGGGGTGACATGGAGGAGACTGGCACAAGACAGACCGTTGTGGAGGAAACTTGGGGAGACCTTCGTCCAGCAGTGGATTGATAATGGTTGACAATGATGATGATGATGATGATATATATATATATATATATACTTGTTCAATACTCTTGTACTCAGAGGCGACTTTAGTTCTTTTGGTGCTCTAGGCGGTAAAAGATTCAGGGGGGGCCCTCCCATTCTTATCGCCTCAGAAATTTTCATTTGTCAGAGTAACAAAAAAACGCAAGAAAAAGTTTTTACGCTTTTTAAAATGCCATTCTTTCTGTTATTAGAACGTTTTGTAAGAAACAGTGTCAGTGTAATCACTTTGTGTGTCTGTGCACATCGAACTTTTTTGTTTTTAGAGATATTTCAAACATTATTTTTGTGGCAAATAGGAAATCTAAGGATATCAGGTTTGGCACTTTCACTGGAGGATTTCCAAATAGGCTTAAGAATTAAATGAAAAAGGTAAGGATTGAAAATGGAAAAGTAGGAACCACAGCTTTTCGAGTAAGAGCATATTTTGAACCTTTTATTGCTTTCTCAAAAGTTAATTTTATGTCGATTTAAGGAACAGAAAAAGTTTTTTTTTTTTTTTTTTTTTTGATTGGAGGTTTAACGACCACCGTGAGCAACTCAATGGGCTATAAGCAGTCGCCCGTCCCTTATTTAGGGTCACTGGTTCCAGGGATGGGAGAGAGCCAGTGCCGTAAGACAAACACAACATCCATGCCTCACCGGGATTCGAACCCGGACCCCTTTCGGACGAATGATCAGAGGCCATTGCCTTAGACCACTGCGCCACCGGGGCGGCAACAGAAAAAAGTGAGAATACTTTGTAATTATCAATATTAAGTCAGGGGAGGAGAAAGTAATAAGAAAATGTTGTTGCAATACAATAGGAATTTCTTTTAACACTATTACATAAAAAAAAAAAAATACTGTGACATTCTCGAATTTATTTATTTATTTATTTATTCAGCCTAAATATTAATTCTTTTGGTTTAGACTGGTTTAGGGCTAAGAAAGAAAGTGATTACCATACCCCAAATGGAAATGGAAATAAACAGCAAATACCCCCGATCATCAAAAGACAGTTTCTACATGCACTCCTCATTACAACTTAGGGGGAAGGAGGTTCGAACGCAGATGTTTTGCTTTGGTTGGAAGTAGCATGAAAGTAATTTATGTAACAGCAGACCAGTTAAGTATTCGCCTTACACAATAAAAGTAGGTGAAGCATGAATTCTGCTTTCACTTACCAGGAAACGGAAGGCTAAATTATTTTCGGCCGCTCCGGTGGCGCAGGGGGCTACGCGTTGGCTTATGACGGGTTCGAATCCCGGTGAGGCATGGATATTGTGCTTGTCTTACAGCACTGACTCTCTCCCTTCCCTGGAGTCAGTTGCCCTAAATTAGGAACGGGCAACTGCTTATAGTCCATTGAGTTGCTCACGGTGGTCGTTAAACCTCCACAATTAAAAAAAAAAACTGTTCCTTTCAAAACAAGGACATCGATAAGAACTCGAAAATTTGGAGTATCAGCAATAGCAAGAAAAATATATGTTACTAATATGAGAAAGTAAAATATCAATTCAATATGTAAACAAAGTGATCACTTTATGCCGGATCCGGACATAATCCCGACAGTCGCTTTCCCGGCAAGCCAAAATCCCGACAGCCGAAATCTCAAGAACCAAAAATCCCGACAACACTAAATTCTGGACAACACTAAAATCTTAACAACCCAAATTCCAAATTTCAGTATTTCTTATTATAATAAATCAAATAATTGATCAAATATTATTATATAAATATTGATCAAATAATGCTATTAGCTAAAAATCAAATAATTATATTAGCTAAAAATCAAATAACGCTATCAGCTAAAAATTACATTATGCTATTAGCTAAAAATAAAATATCACGGCAAAAAGAATTTGAAAGATTTCATTATTTCTTATTGTAATAAATCAAATAATTGATCATATATTATTATATAAATATTGATCAAATGATACTATTAGCTAAAAATAAAATATCACGTCAAAAAGAATTTGAAAGATTATCTGCGATTCCAAATGTAAAGTTATATTAAGGCTCATCAGGTATTTCACTTTCGGGATTTTGAATTGTCGGGATTTCGGCTGTCGAGATATTGAACGTGTCGGGATTTTGGCTTGTCGGGATAGTGTCTGTCGGGATTCTGACCCAGATCCGCTTCAAGGATTTATTTATTAGAATTCATTTATTTATTTTTTTCATATTTCGGTCACTGAAAACCAAAACATTACTGATAATCCAATTATACATTTTCTGGGCCCCTCAAACTCTGGGGGCCCAAGGCGCGCGCCTAGTGCTCCTATTTGGAAATCCGCCACTGCTTGGAACTGTGTACTTGTACTTCAATACTCTTGTAGAAGAAATAACACTTAAAAAACACTTGAAATAAACAGAACCACTTTGAAACGGCAGAGTTATAACACTTGAAATAACACAGAACCACCGGAACTACTTTGAAATGGCAAAGAAATAACACTTGAAATAACACAGAACCATTTTGAAAGGGCAATGCTTGCCCCAGAAAGAAAAAGAAAACTGTAGCAAATGTTCTATTGGGCCAAATGCTACTTTTGATGCACCACTTCCCCTTTTTCGACTTGCAAATTAATGCCCGCCTCTTTGGGCTGATATGCTCTACCAGTCCGCGTTTGCCAATTGCATTTGAAATTAAATAATAATCAATGCAATCTAATCAAATATGCTATGAGTAGTCTGGGTTAAAAACTCGAAATTCATAATGTTAGTGCATTGAGATTCACCTACGGTAAAATTTTTGGGTTGCTGGTGTATTCTTTTATATATATACGTATATGTTTTTGTTTTGTTTTTTGTTTTGTTTTTTTGACGAAATCTGCATTAGTTTTACAAATTTTTGGGCCTTACGATTACACGAATTCTTGAACTGCAGTTCTGGAAAGTCTGTTTCAGTTAGAGAAAAGAGGCCTTTTCTATTTGAAAGTAATTAAATAAAACTCAATTTACGCATTCTTTAATTTCTCCCACTTTATAAATCTGCACTGAAATTCTTGCAATTCTAGACATGCTGAGCTTTTTCAAGAGATTTTTTCGTAATTATTTTATCATTGATAGGTAAGTCCTGAAAAAAAAATCACTTTTTTGTACATTTGGATTTCCGTTCTCACCAGAAGCGAAAAAACTATTACAAATTCTGAATTCATTAATCGCAATAAAATTCATGCCGCCCCGGTGGCGCAATGGTCTAAGCGTTGGCTTACGACCATTCTTCAATGATGGGTCTGGGTTCGAATCCCGGTGAGGCATGAATGTTGTGTTTGTCTCACGGCACTGGCTCTTTTCCTTTCCTGGAACTAGTGACCCTACATTAGGGACGGGCGACTGCTCCGTCCCTAATGTAGGGTCACTAGTTCCGTTCAGTTGCTCACGGTGATGGTCGTTAAACCCTCAATCAAATAAATAAAAAAATCATAAGAATGGAATAAAGTATTCAACAGTACCTCTCAGAGAACGTGCCTTGCCTGTTGCTTTTGAGCAACGGAAATAATTTTGTTCTTACATTAATTTTACTAAGGATCTGCTGCCCAGGAAAATGGATAAACTGTTAATTATTGCCTCAATACAAAACACTACAATGATTCGTAGACTTATACTGAAAAGATATTTATAAATGGTGCTGCTAACATACGGGGTTCTTAGAGATAGGATATCTCGATAATTTGTTCCAAAAGTGGGCCGCACAAAATGGCTTCCGGGGCCGTTTATGGATCGCCAGTTCGCCACTGCATCGATGTTTCGAAGCCCTCTTTTAACAATTTGACACCGTATGGTAGAGGAAGATTTACAGGGAAGCGCACGTGTGGAGTCCAGCTATGCTAGATAACCCTGAAAATAAAGATTTAAAAAAAAATTGTTCATTTCGTTCCTTAAGAAAAAAAAGCATAGGGTGAGGGATAAATTCGCTGACCGGTTTTTGGGAGCATGATTCCACCGAATTCGAAATACATGTCATTTATAGACATTAATTTACTATTTTGGGTTGTCGGAAAAGTCATGACCTATATTTTAGCCATGTTTTACACAGGTCATTTATTGATAGAAAGAACAAAGATCAATCACTGATATAATGCCCGTTCTGTTCGATAACCTTATGCCACCTTTCAGTGAGCTGCAGAATGCCTCGTTCATAGAAAGACCTGTCTTTCGTGGCGAAAAACGGTACAAGGTCCTGATTTACAGCCTCATCTGAATTGAACGTTATACCACGCAAGGACTGTTGAAGAGAGCGAAACAAGTGGAAGTCTGACGGCGCAAAATCAGATGTGTATGCTGGGTGTGGCAACACATCCCACCCAAGCTCCAATACTTTTTGGCGGGTGATCAAACTTGGGTGTGGTCTCGCGTTGTTGTGATGGAACACAACACCTTTACGATGAACGAGCTCTGGACGTTTCTGGATGATGGATTCGTTCAAACTGTCCAATTGCCGACAGTACACATTCGAATTGATTATTTGGTTCCGTGGTAGGAGCTCGAAAAACACGACATCTTTAAAATTCCACCGCACTGAGACCAAGACCTATTGAAAACATGGCCCATTTCGAACTGGGTGGGCGACAAGGTGGGCAAGATAAATTTTAGGGTGGGCTCAAGCCGATCCTCGCATTCCCTTCGCGACATCCCTGCTTTAAGGGAAAATGAGCAAAATGTTATATAGACTTGATACCCTTCTCTTTTTTCATTTTTTCAAGAAATAGGGCGATAAATTTGGATGTATGACTGGTAGCCTTAACTTGAGAGAGTTGTAGGCTCTGTGGTTAAAGGAATGACATTTTCTCTTCAAATATAGGAGTCAAGACATTATTTTGGTAATACATAGAATTGATTTTAACAGTCTTTTCAACTTTTCTTAACTTTAATTTCTCATTCTACGAGAAACCAGCAATAAAAATGAATCTTTTACTGAAACTTTCTTTGGTTTCTTGGAACCAAGTTTGTAAGTCGTTTGCTACTTTCTTGCGATAGTAAATCGACCTTTTTTGTTAAGTCGATTAGGCAGAACCGTACTTCTTCAACTGTCACTATAAATTTCCATCTGTCTCCGGCTAAATGATTTTCATAAAGAAGTCTACACCATGTTCTGCCCTCAGCCACGTGCCTAGGCAAAAGACAGTGAAAATTATATTTTTCTTTCTCAGATTCAAATCTTTGTTTATTACCCTTCTTACAGTTGATACAGAGATTTTTAACAACTTAGAGATTGTTCCTCAGGGCTGTCTTTGAATGAGTGTTAGGGCTCATCTTCTGCGATAGATGTCGCAAAAAATAACTCCTTGGGCGTGGCTTTTACGTCCTGAGGGATTGTCCCAGAAGTTGGCGTCAACGAAACACTGCAGACCTCACCATATTCAGAATGTAGGCAGTCTCTCGCTGTCTCCACAATGAAAAGACAAAATACGCGTTCTTACGTTTTAACGAATGGCGTGATTTGGGGGGAGCTCAGTAAGTAGGCGGAGTTTCTATAGCTAAAATTCAAGTGTTCTCTACTAAAGTACACATTTTTTTCTCTTCAAAAAATGAACGTACAGTAGGATTTAAGATGATTTATGGAAGACAAGATTCAAATCTCACTTTTGCTCCCATTAAATGATTTCTATTTGGCTCTAGATAATTAAAAAGTCTAACAGAAATGAGAGATTTTGTTTCTTCCAGACAGAAACATTGCTAAGCTAACTTATCGCGCCATTTAGCGCTAAATTTGAATACTTTCGAGTCAGATAAATTGAATTTAAAAAAAATCTAACAATTTTTTCGGAATAATAACTGTGGCATGTAATAGCTATGGGTCATTTTCATTTGTGCTCAAAATTTCAAATACAACAAAGTAATAGCCTTCTAGAAAATGTGTACAAAAGAATTTACATTGCAGATATAGGATAGAATTTCTGTCGCACTCATTCAAAAACAGCCTTAAGACCTTACTTTGAAATAGCCCAAAAAAGTGCATACTTTCTTCAGTACGTATACTTTTACGACTATTTTCGTACCTTCTTTTTCTTTTTTTTTTTATTGTGGGTTTAACGACCACCGTGAGTAACTCGATGGGCTGTAAGCAGTCGCCCGTCCCTAACTTAGGGTCACTGGTTCCAGAGAAGGGAGAGAACCAGTGCCGTAAGACAAACACAACATCCATGTCTCACCGGGAATTGAACCCGGATTTATCTTGGACGAATGGCCATAAGCCAGCGTTAGACTACTACGCCAACGGGGCAACCAGTCGATATTTAACTGCAGCAGATGTTTCTTTCATGTGCATCTAACACGCTGTTGCCTGTTTCAATTCTTTGAACTTCTTTTCTGTAATTTCTCACGAAAAACGTTCTTAAAATGCTTGAATATCCTCTGTATACTTACGCCTACCAACGGCAGAAATATTCATTACGAAAAATAACAAATTCAACACGAAATGTTCCTCATAGCGGAAGACATCTGAAGCCAAAGGAATTTTTCAAATCGAACGATTAGAGGCATAGATCTGGAGGAAAAAGTAGTGCAGTTTAACGGCTCCTGGCAGAAAAGCGATGTGTCATTTAGAGAAGGAAATAGGCTCAAAATTTTTCTCATAGTGAAGGGCATCCTATCAAACAGGGGCGTTGCCAGATATGGGGCGAGGGGATGAACAGGGCTTAATTTTTTTAACTGCCTTATTCTCAGCCCATCCCTCTCTTCCGTAATGCAAAAAAAAAAAAAAAAAAAAAAAACCCTTAGAATTTTAAAACTGATAACTGTCACTTTATATGTTGATCTTTTCCCCATCTTGGGTGGATTTTCGAGAACAGGTGGTGCGCACTTGCTTTACTGCGGTAAGGAGTGCTAAACAGTGCTACAGTGGAGTTGAGGGCAATTAAGAGCATTGAGGAGGAAGAGAGACACCCACCGCAAGCCAAGAAAACTAGCCCTGCAATACCAAATTCAGCGTACGCGACACAAAATCTCTGAGCGTCCAATTGATCTCCACACATATATCATCACCATCATTCTCAACCATTATCAATCCACTGCTGGGTTGATAAGTTTCTTCCACAACTGTATGTCTTAAGCCTATCTCCTCCGTGTTACTCCGGCATGCTTTCGAATTTCATCCATCCATCTCCCGCGTGTTCTTCTTCTGAGTCTATTTCACCCTGGTCACAATGCCATGCACTCTTGTCTTTTTCCTCATCCACAAGTTCCTCTTATCTTTCCTGGTTACACCAAGCATGCACTCTCCATGCTCTGTGAGTTGTCTGCATTCTTTGTATGTCTTTTTAGTTAAGGTCCATGTCTCTGCTCCATATGTAAGTACTGGAAGGATGGATTGATTTAAACACTTTTCTTTTCAGACATAATGGCATATTGCTCTTGAAAATTGTACTGTTTCTTTCAAGAGCTCTCCAGCCAAGTTTTATTGGCCGTTTAATTTCCACATCAGTGTGACCCTCGCTTGATATCTGCTGTCCAAGGCAAATGTAGGTATCAGTTATCTCCAGCTTTTCCCCATCAATCGATAAATCTTCATTTCTTCATAAAGCGTAGGGCATCAGTTTTGCCTTCTCAAAGTTCATTTTTAATCCCACTTCTTTCAGAAGAAGTCATTTCTTATCCACGATTTCCTCTTCTTATCTTTCTTGGTTATACCAAGTATGCAGGACCGAATTAAGGCGTAATGGGCCACTAGGCTAAGCCATTTGAGTGGGGCCCAAAGCTAAGACACCTGAGTAGGCCCCAAGGCTAAGACATCTGAGTGGGCTTCAAAGAATTATGACGGGAATCATTATGAAATCCGTTAAAACACGAAGCTGTAGCAATCTGTTTGTGATAATTAAAACGTCGTGCATCTGCAAACTAATAAATTATCTGCAGAGCTTTTATAATAAATCACTGAATTTTCTATTGTTCTCATAAGAAGATGGGGTAAAAGCTTAAGATTCCTAGATTTTGTCTTGGATTTCCAAATAATTTAGCACTGCATACTTTTCTTAGTGCATCTGTTTTTGTAATGTAATGTGAAGCTATAGGGAACTTCGACTATTAACGGTTCCAACAGCAAATTGGGAGGTGTGGGCGGATTACGTGAAAAAGCTGAAACTCTCTCGCAGACCCCACTATGCATAGCTTTAGCCTTGGTGAGTAACTGCCTTGAAATCTGTTCATCTTCCAGCTTATGTTTCTGACCTAGTGAAAATCATAAGAGACAAAAGTAAAATTATTTTATAAATCTCTCTCTCTCTCTCTATCTATCTATCTATCTATCTATCTATCAATTTATTTATTATTTGCTCCTGGGCCCTTGGTCATGGTAGACCCCAAGGCTATAGCCTCTATAGACAGTGGCGGATTTCCAATTAGGCACGGTAGGCTCGTGCCTATGGGCGCAGCTCCATGAGGGGCGCAAAAATTTCAGTGAGGGTGTAAAATTGTGGTGGAACTGGGGACAATGCTAAGCAGAGACATGCTCGGACATAGCAGCGTTCCCTAAAATTTATTTTTGGGGTGTGTGTGAGAGACAACAACACTACCAGCGCCTTTGGGCACCACCGTATCACAACCTTCTGTTTGGGAAGGGGTAGGGAGTTTTTTTGTCTGAGTGAGTCCTAGCTCACATTCTTGGACGGAATTACTGCTGCAACGTAGGAGGCATGTCCAGAAATGATTCATCCTGATCATTCCGACCGAAATCCGAACAGGTTGAGAAGAAAAAAAAAAAAGCGACGTATTCGGGGGGAGGGAGAGGGGCACTGGGCACGCGACGTCTTTCCTGCCCCTCCCTCCCCTGATGGTGACCACGACACAACAAACAACGAATTAAGAAAAAAAAAGGAAAAGAGAGGGACAAGACATACTTCATTCCCAGGGAGTCTCATGGGAGGAGGCATGGGTGTGACCATGTGAGACTCGTTTACCATACTACTGTAATACGGCCACGCGTAAAATCATCTAGGTGATGTCGGGAAGACATACTGAAAATTGCAACTTCGTCAATTGATTCTTTTCCTTTCAACTTTGCGTTTGAACAACAACGGCCAATACGCGTCAAATCCTTTATATCTCTTTTCAGCGCTATGACGTCACGAACAAGTTCGGCAATCTAAAATCTGCATACGCACAACACGTCTTACTGTATCCCGCACTTATGCTAATTTCCACATTTTCCTCCCTTCCATTTTATGGTTGCTATCGTTGCTATTGTCGTCCGTCCTTAGCAATTGTCCGGCAGTGTATATGTGGTCGAACACAAACTTTTTAAATTGGTTTCATCTGAATGGCTGGGCGTGAGTGTACGGTGTACGTGTACCCCCAACCAGATGAAATGCGCTTCACAAAAACAAAGCTCAGGGAACTGGAATTGGTCAGAGCTCAGAGCTATATAAGTGTATCAAAGTGTCATAATCGTAATTAACCTAGCGTTTGCGGCAGTTTCTGCGGTGAGTTGGGCTTTTTTAGATTTTTACTAGGAAGTTTGAACAAGCTTGTTTTAGTGTATGTGGGGTGCTGTGCTGAAATTTCCGTGTGTGATGAGTGCAAAAAGAGGGAAAATTCAGTGGGGCTCAGAATCGAAAAATCGCGATTGCAGAAAAAGGAAGGGAAACTAAGCTGCTGAAAAGCCTACTTCTTGAAGAACACCTCAAAGTAACTCGGGCTTACCTTTGGGATACGCTTACCAAGATCGATATCAAGCCATCTGCTATCATCCTAGAACACCCATATCTCACTGACTGATGCGGGAGTGTATTCCATGTCAATGGAATGCTATTATCCAGGAACACCCATACCTCACTGACTGATGTGGGAGTGTATGCCATACTGTGCCATTGGAATATCCGGATAGTACCATCAAACATTACATCGGAATGACAAAACGCTCTTTTGCTCTTCGGCTAGTCGAACACAAGCGGGACGTCTCGCACAGAAAATTGACAACCGCACTATCCGGGGAAGTGATTACCCATCCCGAAGTGGAACCAGATCAAGGAAGTGGCTCCTTATACTACTGTCAGAAGCACTGCCCTCAGGGAAATCATCGAGATATTAACTAACCCTGTGGTCTGCAATGATGACGTCTCACTTGAGCTTCTCCAAATATGGCGCACATTTCTTCGCGCTTAGCACGTTTCTGTAAAAATCTCTCGTTGTCGCACGCACGAGACGCAACATAGCATGTTCTCATATTCTGTTCATGTTTGGTTTTTTAAATTTTTCTGTTGTTTAGTTTTCTTATCTTTTTTTTTTTTTTTTTTATTGGAGGTTTAACGACCACCGTGAGCAACTCAATGGGCTATAAGCAGTCGCCCGTCCCTAATTTAGGGTCACTGGTTCCAGGGAAGGGAGAGAGCCAGTGCCGTAAGACAAACACAACATCCATGCCTCACCGGGATTCGAACCCGGACCCCAGACGGACGAATGATCAGAGGCCAGCGCCTTAGACCACTGCGCCACCGGGGCGGCTTTCTTATCTTGTCTATCCACGCATAAGTGTGAAGAAGGCACCCGTTGGTGTTTAAAGCTTACGCTTTAATAATCATATTTTTAGGTCAATAAATGGATATTTTTATTCATTTTCTTAACAAAAATTATATTTCTTTGCGGTGTTTCTTTACAATTCACCAATTTCTAATAGTACAATATTATAGCTGCATGCATGAAGATATTTCTGTTGATTGTTGATTGAGATATTGAAACATAACTGAACTTTTTTATGTAAAAATTGATCATCCTGATAAACATTTTGAGAAACTTCATTCCATGGAGCCGCCCCGGTGGCGCAGTGGTCTAAGGCGCTGGCCTCTGATCATTCGTCCGTAAGGGGTCCGGGTTCGAATCCCGGTCAGGCATGGGTGTTGTGTTTGTCTTATGGCACTGGCTCTCTCTCTTCCCTGGAACCAGTGACCCTAAATTAGGGACGGGCGACTGCTTATAGCCCATTGAGTTGCTCACGGTGGTCGTTAAACCTCCAACCAAAAAAAAAAAAAATTCCATGAAAAAGAAGGGCATTTTTAAAACTGTGGACTTTTATGAACCAAGCTGAAAAAAAGGTACTTTTTATGAATAGGGGACTGTTGGGAGCACGAAACTGTAAAAACTTTTGCCTATAAAGTGGCGGAGGTGGAGGGGGGCGCAGCGCAGCCATATCTTGCTAAGAACCGGGCCCCAGGCACGCACGCAGAATTTAATTTTGAGGACTGTCCAAGCTCCAAGGGGGTAAACACAAAATCGTGTGTGCTCAGCCAATATACCAATATATATGTTTGACCATGAAGTCGAACATTTAGGAGGGAGGGGGTTCTAGACTACCTGGAGCTGGACCACCATGAGTACGACTCTGCCGGTCCCGACATCAGAACGAGAGATGAGCTCCTCCGCAGGGGGCGCTTGGAAAATTTGTGCCTATGGGCGCCAAATCTGCAAGTCCGCCAGTGCCTGTAGACTCTCCTTAATCCGGCCCTGCAAGTATGCATCTCTCTCCCACATGCTGGAACTCATGTGGGTCCTCTTGAGAAATTACACTGAAGTGCCAGAAAAACTGGTACAGACGAGCTTATGCAAAATACATAGCAACGTCACCTATGCGCGTACTCGGTTGCGTCCGCCAGTGCGTATATAAAGCCATAGACATCCTTGCCAGCTGTCACAGCTGCTTTCGGCATGAGAATGACAAGTAATAACGATTTTAGCGATTTTCAACGCGGTGTCATAGTTGGCGCTCGTGAGATGGGCCATAGTATTTCGGAGGTAGAAACGAAGTTCGGATTTTCGCGGACGACCATTGCAAGGGTGTACCGTGACTACGAGAATTCCGGCAAAACCTCCAACCTACGATACCAGTGTGGCCGTAAAAAGACATTGGATGAATGTGATCATCGTCGGCTGTCAAGAATCGTTTCACGTGACAGGTGTGCAACACTCTCGCAGGTATGATCGGAATTCATTGCTGGAGCCTCAACAAGCATCAGCGTCCGGAATGTGCAACGTACCCTGCACGATATGGGCTTTGGGAGCCGACACCCAACTCGTCTCGAGTTCCCTTGATGGGTGCACGACACAGAGCTATGCGCCTTGCTTGGGCACGGCCAGACCGCCACTGGACACTTGATGACTGGAAAAAAGTAGCCTGGTCTGACGAGTCGCGTTTCCAACTGCATCGGGCAAACGGAAGGATTCGTGTGTGGCGCAAACCCCATGAAGCCATGGATCCTGCCTGTCAACAGGGAACTGTACCGGCTGGTGGGGGTCCGTAATGGTATGGGGTGTATTTAGCTGGATTTCACTGTGACCCCTGGTACGTCTACAAACGTCTGTGACCCACCAATGCTATGTGCGCATCCTTTCTGACGAGGTACACCCGTTCATGTCCTGGATTCATGCTGATGGGTTGGGCCTGTTCCAACAGTACAATGCACCTCCACACAAGTGTCGGGACGCCACATTATGGTTAGAGGAGCATTCATTTGAGTTTGGGGTGTTGCATCCCACCCAAGTCCTCAGATCTGAACGTGATAGAACACATTTGGGATGCCATGCAACGCGCTATCGAACACAGGAATCCGAGACCTCGGAATACACCCGAATTGTGGAATGATCTGCAGGAAGTATGGTGTGCATTGCCTACAGCATATTTCCAGAAGCTAGTGGAGTCCATGCCCCGTCGTATTTCTGTTGTCCTGCGCTCCCATGGGGGACCTACCAAGTATTAGACTGCTGTACCAGTTTCTCTGGCACCTAAGTGTACGTTCCCAGTCGTCTTGAGTAATTTCTGAATGGCCACGGTATTATCGAGGACAGTGGAAATTTGTGTAGTCGTGGCAGTTGTGCAGTATACCATAAAAAAACTCGTAAGACTCCAACTCACTGGATCACGCATCATGAAGGCCTCAAAGCAAGGGCCATCAAGGGTTTTGAGAGTTATGAAGCACTCCTCATCACCAGTGATGTAGGCCTCAAAGCAAGGGACACCAAGGGTTTGAGAGATATGAAGCACTCCTCATCAGCAGTGATGTAGGCCTCAAAGCAAGGACCATCAAGGGTTTTGAGAGATAAGAAGCACTCCTCATCAGCAGTGATGTAGGCCTCAAAGCAAGGAACAACAAGGGTTTTGCGAGATATGAAGCACTCCTCATCAGCAGTGATGTAGGCCTCAAAGCAAGGAACACCAAGGTTTTTGAGAGATATGAAGCACTCCTCATCAGCAGTGATGTAGGCTTCAAAGCAAGGACCATCAAGGATTTTGAGAGATAAGAAGCACTCCTCATCAGTAGTGATGTAGGCCTCAAAACAAGGAACACCAAGGGTTTTGAGAGATATGAAGCACTCCTCATCATCAGTGATGTAGGCCACAAAGCAAGGAACACCAAGGGTTTTGAGATATATGAAGCACTCCTCGTCAGCAGTGATGTAGGCCTCAAAGAAAGGAACACCAAGGATTTTGAGAAATACGAAGCACTCCTCATCAGCAGTGATGCAGGCCTCAAAGCAAGGGCCATCAAGGGTTTTGAGAAATAAGAAGCACTCCTCATCAGCAATGATGTAGGCCTCAAAGCAAGGAACACCAAGGATTTTGAGAAATATGAAGCACTCCTCATCAGCAGTGATCTAGGCATCAAAGCAAGGAACACTAAGGATTTTGAGAACTATGAAGTCCTCCTCAACAGAAATGATGTAGGCCTCAAAGCAAGAAACACCAGGGGTTTTGAGCACTCCTCATCAGCAGTGATGTAGGCCTCGAAGCAAGGAACACCAAAGGTTTTGAGAGATATGAAGCACTCCTCATCAGCAGTGATGTAGGCTTCACAGCAAGGAACACCAAGGGTTTTGAGAGATATGAAGCACTCCTCATCAGCAGTGATTTAGGCCTCAAAGCAAGGAACACCAAGGGTTTTGAGAGATATCAAGCACTCCTCATCAGCAGTGATGTAGGCCTCAAAGCAAGGAACACCAAAGGTTTTGAGAGATATGAAGCACTCCTCATCAGCAGTGATGTAGGCCTCAAAGCAAGGAACACTAGGGGTTTTGAGAGATATCAAGCACTCCTCATCAGCAGTGATGTAGGCCTCAAAGCAAGGAACACCAAAGGTTTTGAGAGATATGAAGCACTCCTCATCGGCAGTGATGTAGTTCTAAATGAAAAAGTGCCTTAGTGGTGAATGAATTAGGAAAATACAACACGGGAAGAATTCTCTGAATTTTTTTCAAAAGCCCTGTAGTTTAAAAGTTTCCCGTTGTTTTTATTGTTTAGCATTTTTATTAAATTTTCATTACTAACTACTTTTATCAATTTATATTAAAATTGCTGAATTTGTTCAGTTTTGGAATGGACAGATCCATCGCCATCAGACAGACAGACCACTTATACCTCGAGCCGGGCACCAGCTCTGACAAAAGATCAGAGGACAGCGCCTGAGACCATTCGTGCACCGGGGTGGCCATATAGTATAAACATTTGGTTAAAATACTAGAAGCAGTACGAACATTCGGTTAATATACTAGTATGTTTTTATACAGAATACAGTTTTCTCTATTTTTGCAGACAAGATCATCTAAACAAATTCCTGCTTTCCTTTTCAGCTAACCACCAAAAGTGCCTTAGCGCCTGTAAACCTAGAAAAATAGTGCCTTAGCGCTGCTAAGGCGCGCTAAGGCACTTCTACATCACTGCTCATCAGTAATAACAGATGGGAGACTCTTCAGAATAGATCTGAAGAACCGTTGTTCTTTTTCGCTCAGAAGAGGTAAAAGGTCATGGACAAGACACGGGAGGTGTATGCGCAACAGAGTAGACAGCCAATCTAGTCCCTCATATGATATATGTGAACTTGGCTGAGTACGTCGAGACAGGCCTAAAATTCCTTGGCAGTGATGTCACACTGAGGGTAATTTTTCTCCTGAAGAAAAATAAGGACCTGAAATTTGGCCCAGAGAAAAATTCAGTTCAAAAAAGGAAAGATTACGATACATCTTCAATGATGAGACAACAAGTAAAAAATACAAACGAGAACAAAGCAAAAATCAAAAGGTTAGTTTTTCTTGGTTTTTTTTCTTTTTGAGAGTTTAACGACCACAGTGAGCAACTCGTTGAGATATGAACAGTCGCCCAGTGGCGTAGCTAGCGTAAACAGCACCTAGGGCAAGCGAGGAATTTGCCTCCCCCCCCCCTACATTTAATTCCAATACCACCTTTTCTACTTTTTGTTAAACACGATTTTGACTCTGGGGAAAAACAAAAAACAACTTCATTATTCAAAGCATTTTATTTTTTCCATCATCTACAAACAAATTACAATATTATTTTTCCTGCCTTCATTGCTGCAAACTTGTCTATGATGTCCTCAAAGTTGGCTTTGGATGGATATCACGATTTTATGTGCTTACAAGTACATTTCCAGTTAAAGTTATGGACAAAAGTGATCATGTCAGGCGCATATCAATAATTAGTTTTTTTGGGGGGAGGGTGATTTTTATGTATGTGTGTGTGGATATGCATATATACATACACACGTACTGCATGCAATATATAGTTTTTTTAATTCTACAAACACAGAAAAAAGAGGAGTTATTTCTTCATGTCTTTTAAGTGTTTAAAATTTTACAAAATGACCTTGCTTTTACACTGGTGTGCAAAAATTAAGGACGAAGAGGAGAAATTAGTATACAGCGGAACGAGCAGGCGGAACGAGCAGGCAGAACGTACCGAAAGACCATTCAGGAGATAGACTAAGGTCCGGTACGGTAGGGCATGCGCATAAATGCAGCATGACGTAGAGGAGGAGGGGGTCAGAAGGGTATAAAGCACACGGGCGTTGTACGCTCAGCAATTCGGTGAAAGCTATTGCACTGTGTACATCGGTTTGAACGACGTCGAGTTGCTGCCACCGTGTGATATGGCCAACAGGCAATCCAGTAGACAACATCTGGATGATTTTACCCGAGGTCGCGTCATTGGGAAGTTGGAAGAAGGTCGAAGTGTGACTAGTGTGGCCAGGAACACAAGAACTGGACATATCAGCAATGGGGTCGGGTTGTCTTAACGGATGAGAGCCGATTTAGTCTGACGAGCAATTCTGGACGTATACACATCTGGAGAGAGCAGGCAACACGCAATCACACCTCCAACATCATGGAAAGAGACCTGTTTGGAGGTGGAGGAGTTCTCATTGGGGACGGTATCATGCTTGGTAGCCGCCTCCACATCTTCCAAGGAGGTTCAGTCACTGGTGTCCGCTATTGTACTGAGGTTCTCCTGCGTCACGTGCGTCTGTTTAGATGTGCTGTAGGTCCTGAGTTCCACTTCATAGACGAAAACGCTACACCTCATCGTACAGTGGCTGTCACAGAGCTGTTGGAGAATGAAGATATTCAACACATGGATTGGCCCGCAAGATAAATCCAATCGAACACGTGTGGGACCTTCTCGGGAGACGCTTGGCAGCACGTCGCCAGCCGCCAGCAACGATTCTGCAGCTCCGATTGGCGCTACAAGAGGAATGGGCCGCGGTATCTCAACAGCTCCTTGACAACCTCGTCCTCAGCATGGACAGACGTTGTAAATCCTGCAACGCAGTCAGGGGTGATCATATCCCCTACTAAAGACTGGATTTTTGTTGGCATCCGCCTGTCACATGGACGTTTCTGTCTTCTGTCCAGTTGTGCTCAAAGCTACATTTTCAATAAAGTGCCTTTGTATTTCTTGTTTGGACGGTTTTGCTTACTTGTCCTATATTCTTACATTTTGGGGATCTTATGGTATGATTTGAGTCGATGTGGAGCACTTCTGCACGACGTTGCATTCGAAAAACCGTCTCGTCCTTAATTTTTGCTCGCCGGTGTAATGGTAACCAATCATTACGTATAAATTTTGTGAACTGCTTACAGGCATTTCAGTTAATATGTTAATAATTTCATACAAGAACAGAGACTTTCGTGCAAAAATAAAGATCAGTGATATTAAAAAAAATAGAACCAGTGGGATTTAAAAAAAGTTACTGTAAATGCATAATTTTCAGCATAACGTAGTTAAAAAACTGACCCATATCTTCAATGCAGGTTGATTATACTTCAGTTTCTTTGTAACCCTAGCAGAAGTCATCGCTCTTTCCACGTTAATAAGTAAATCACGGAAGCCGATGAGAATTTTTCCGTGACTCACTTATTAAAGTGTAAAGAACGATTACTTCTGTTTGGTGTTCCTGATCCATGTCGAGTGTATGAATTAGTTTCTTCGTATCCAAACCAAGCCTGATCGGTGCATACCTCTACATGAAACCATAAATATCGACATAAAATTAATAATTTGCAAAAGCTTATGTATAAATGCATTAATTTTGCAATTTTTCAAGTGTAATGTTTGAGCTACTGAAAAAAAAACTATCTATCTATAAGATGCATATTTAAACATTTTGGAGAGGAGGGTCCGAATCCCCAGATCTCTTCCCCTAGTATGTGCCTAGATCATGTTACAAAAGCTCCTTGACAAAATTGATTTGGACTATTTCAACATGTGACTGGAACATATATCCTGGTAATCATTTAGGTTGATTGAAATTGGAGCCATATCCTTGAAATAAAAAAATGGTTGATATCAAAGGGATTGTTTGACCAGCTTACAGCAGCTCTCCACTGTTTTGAATCTTCCGAATGTACCCTTTGAGGTATCTCACAATGTTTCATTTTACAGGAAGCTTGATTAATTAAAAAATAAACAAAGAGTAGTTCTTTTAAAAACTTCAGTTGAAAACAGTAAAACAGCTTCCAGCAATGCAAAATATAAATTGTTTTCATAATTTCTAATTAAATTAGATAAAATGTTATTTGGAATGGGACAAAATTTCTAATAGATTTGAGAGGGGGGGGACGTGTGTGTTTAGAAATAATGTAGAAACGAGTATCTAAATAATACGCACTTATTTGTGATAAACGCTGTTGAATATGCAAACCATAAAAAAATTGCTTTAGAAATGAATGCTTATGTTTCTTAGTATGTTTGTTCAGTCAGTGTATAATATACTTGTATCAAGTAGCTAGGGAGCAATGGTGTAGTTTTGTCCTGTCTGTGGGTAAGAATTACATATAATTTTTGCTATACATTCAGATAGGTGGGTGGGAGGACTTCCTCTTCTGACTGCATTGACAATTTTCAAAAAAATATTAGGGGCTGTGGAAAAAAAATAATTTACAGCTTAAAGTAATTACTTGAAGTGATTTGTTTTGTGCAACACTCTCAGATCATCAAACATGCATATACAAACCTTGAGAAGAAAACAAAACAAATGGTTTACCTATAATATGCGACGTACCTTTTTTTTTTTTTTTTTGATTGGAGGTTTAACGACCACCGTGAGCAACTCAATGGGCTATAAGCAGTCGCCCGTCCCTAATTTAGAGTCACTGGTTCCAGGGAAGGGAGAGAGCCAGTGCCGTAAGACAAACACAACATCCATGCCTGACCGGGATTCGAACCCAGACCCCTTATGGACGAATGATCAGAGGCCAACGCCTTAGACCACTGCGCCACCGGGGCGGCAGACGTACCTTTGCAAAATCAAACTCTTAAAAAACATATGAGTTGCAGCGCTTATGTGAAAAATGTGATAATCGGTGGACATTTATTAATTTTCACAGTAAAAAATTGTTAAACTGTTTACTGTATAACCTTTTCTACATTAAGAGCATTAAACGGAGGATCACTAATTTCATTCCTTGATATCAAGCATGTTCATTGTACTGAGACCACATTTAAGGACACTGGGGGATGGACACTATTTCGGGGCTCCAGTATTAGTGGCATACCTAGGATTTCACTGTGTGCGGCTGAATAAAAATACCCAGGAGAAAACATTCCCAAAATATGATGAAAAAGCCATAAAAATACCCCCACTGTATTGAAGAGTGCATTCCATAATTCATGGGGGAATCGGTGTTAGGCCGCCCCGGTGGCGCAGTGGTCTAAGGCGTTGGCCTTTGATCATTCGTCCGTAAGGGTCCGGGTTCGAATCCCGGTCAGGCATGGATGTTGTGTTTGTCTTACGGCACTGGCTCTCTCCCTTCCCTGGAACCAGTGACCCTAAATTAGGGACGGGCGACTGCTTATAGCCCATTGAGTTGCTCACGGTGGTCGTTAAACCTCCAATCAAAAAAAAAAAAAAAAAAAAAGAATCGGTGTTAGCAAAAAAATGTAAAGATACATGGTAGAAAAATGGATACCAGTTCAGTTCTACTGTAATCCCTCCCAGCACCAGGGTTCAGCTTGTTGAAATTATATCGAAGTAATAAGCGAAATAATGTGATCCAAATATCATGATTCAAACGAATTCTTAATGTACGAAAATTTCCCCCAATTGCAGATGTGTGAAAAAAAAAATCTGTAATGTTTTCAAAAAAATTGAGGATGGACTTGGGGGTGACTATACTTTTTGCACACTCTTAAAAATATTGAGAGAAACAGATATATTTTTTCACAAGGCAGTTTCTTATAATTTTTGCTGTGCTATCTGGAAAAAAAAAAGAAAAAACTAGAACTCTACCAATTTTTCAAGCATCCTGCATAATTCTGCGGCCCCTTGAAAATACGGGGCCCGGAGACCTTCTAATCCCCCTTCCTCTTAAATGGGCTCACGCAGGTCTGAGAAAGCTCCGCCAGGAAAAATCGACCATTTCACTGCGATGCACTTTTTCTGCCGCCATCACCAGCACAGATAAAGACTCTTATTCATTAGTATGATTAGGTAGAAAAATAGCACACATACGAAGGACATCTTGATTATTAGTAAATGAAAACATCATTAGTGAATGATTTTTCGAGGGGAAGAGTAATCAAAATTATTTTTTGCAAAAAAATCGATGTTTCAAACCAATAGTTTCCGTTAATGATGCTCCAATGACTGCAGCAAAAACAAAACTTATAATAGAAAAATTAACATTCAATGTGAATAATTGCTCCTCCGAATATACAGTACCATCTCATTTTACAAGAAATACACGTTTTTCTTATGATAAAAGGCTTATTCCTTATTGCCTCAGAAAAAAAACTCAGCATCGTCTGCTCAGAAATCTACACGTTCGAGTACTCATTTCGTGGCTAAAAAATTATATATATATGGCTTATTTGATATATTTCCACGTGATAAGGACAAAAGTGCATGTCTGTGAAGCGTTGCAGATCGTTTTTTTTTAATTCCAAGCAAAATAACATTCGTAAGAAACGAATGTTTCTGCCGCTTCCTCCCATAAGAAAGCATAGGTTGTTTGAAATCATCGGCCCACACGTTCCTTGCGCCATCTAGTGACAAGTGACATTAACGGACGATTTTTTCCCGGGAGTCCTTGATATCACCTGACTATCATACACTGTGGTCTTGTGAGAACAAAAATTATGAATCAATATTCATAATTATGTAGGGTTTATTTTTATATAAATAAAAATACAAAAAAAAATTCAATTGACACTACTTTATTTAAAGACTGTTGTAATAATTTACATGGAGTGTTGCAATAATTTATCCCACAATGTGTGTGGTCAGTTGTAAGACTTTGTGAGGAATTAATTACTTCTTACAGCTTAAACTACCATTGGTTCATCATTTCCATTACATTTATGGTAAATTAGGTGCTTTAAATTATATCTCTAGGAGGATGGTTATTTGTTTCTGTAAATGATACTATAAAACAAACAAAAAATAATTCCAGAGTAATTAATGTTACAGCTTTAAGCTCTGCGGCTTCGGGGAAGTAGAAGCAGTGTGAATGCACGTCAATTGCAAGCCACATTGGTTATAAAGTTGACTAGCATGTGGAATGTGTTTTAATGTTTTTACTGCTAGAAAAACTGCTTGCAAAAAATATTCGCCAGTAAATATTCTTTTCGACTGTTTGATTGAAAATTTTAATCGGGGGACCCCAGATACAGTGTGCGCACAGGGCCTCGACTGATCTAAGTCGGGCCCTGCTGATGAGAGAAAGAATGGGTGAGGACAAAGGCTTGGTCTCCGTGATTCTGTGGGACGTGACAAATGCCATGTGATCCAAACAATTTTTTATAAAAGTTTTCTTTCAAAGTAAATAAAACCAAATCTTAATGTTTCTTATCGGACCACTCATGATGGGTACAACCCTAAATTAGGGACGGGCGACTGCTTATATAGCCCATTGAGTTGCTCAGTGGTCGTTAAACCTCCAGTCAAAAAAAAAAAAAAAAAAAAAAAAGACACTACTGTGTCCATCACGAGAAGTCTTTTAAAATTTCTGGGAAAATTTGACGAATACTTGTTTCTGAAATTGGCAACACACGTACATATATTTGTTGTTAGTGTGTTGGCCTTTTTGTAAACTGAATGATGCGTGAACCAATTTGATTGCTCTTTTTGTTTTTTGTGTAGTAAATTTTTTCAGCAATGTTGCGAATAACTTTGCGCAAAAATTTTGTGCATTGATTTTTTCTTTTAATCGTAAGCTATACTGTGGAGCAAAATATTCATAAAACATATCCTTATCAAAAGTTGGTGAAAAACGTTGAATTCCAAATTATGCTCCAGTATTTTGCTTCTCTGGATTTAACCCACAAACATCGCAGTGTTTAACGGCGTCGTACTAGGTACGAACTACGGGCAGAGTTCACACAGTTAATTACGCTCTTAAACCTGTGTCACGGGAGTCATACTCTCCCAACTGCTGATTTGACATATTACTGATATTTTTGTGTTTTAAAACTAAGATTATATAGTATGTTGTTTTGAATGTAGAAAGCGTTTGAACTAGGGAATGGATCACAATAGGGATATGGAAAATGAGTAGTACCCCGAAAAAAGACTTAATTTGCATTCCTTGGAAACTGTATCAACAACATGTTTCAATATTTTTGGGGTTCTATGGTCCAAACAGCTACTATGTGCTACGCCTTTGACTGGACTGGCGATTGCGCAGTTTAAATGTTAAGTTTCAAAAGTGTTCATGGTAGCATTGTTGAATAATCCTTTCACGCATGCAGAGGCAGAGCGATATATTACTTATATATCATTGAGAGGGAAGGAAGCTGCTTTATTTCAAGATTGAATAAAAAATCAAATTTAGTGGTTGTCCCTATTCTGTAATGTTGTTTTCCAGTACTGGGGGATAAGTAACCTAAATACAAAAAGTGAGGTTACTGTACTTGACTAGAGCAACACAGCTATACGGTTTTAGGATCTTGTTCATGAGGGAAAATAATGTGTTGTCACAAGCGAGCTATAAATTTTTAAAAGAGAGTACCTCTCTCAAAGTATGTCCTGGCCTTTGTCATGGCAAGGACTTCTTGGAGAAAATGATGGAGGCACCGTACCACGTTTGGTCTCCCCAGTGGCACAGTTGCCTAAGCACTGATGTTCGGCCAATCATTTGAAATGGGTCCAGGTTCAAATGCCAGTGATACATGGATGTTGTGTTTGTCTTACGGCACTGGCATTCTCCCTTCCCTAGGACCAGTGACCCTAAACTGGGAGCAGACAACTGCCTATAACCGATAGAGTTTTTCACAATGGTCACTGGCGTGTGGCCTAGTGGGCAACGTTCGTGACTACCACGGAAAGGACCTCAGGTTCGATCCCAGGCAGGTAAGAATGCTCGATTCACTAAATATCCGCCGTGAGTCGGATGGGCACGTTAAGCCGTTGGACCCCCGGTAATAAATAAGGGTGTCTTCCTCCCCCTTTCTACTTCGCTTCCGTGTCGCTTTCCTATCGGGCACTCTAGCCCAAATCTCCTAGCTTCCTATTTCTAAGGGTTGTTTAAGATCTGGGGTCACATACTCCCTTCCTAAAATCCTCTACATATGATCACTGAACCTCCAAATAAAAAAAAAAAACCTTTCCCAATTTATATTTGAGTATGCTACCACAACATCACCCAAATCAGCTAAGACCTGGGGTCACATACTCCCTTCCTAAAATCCTCTACATATGATCACATGATCACTGAACCTCCAAATTAAAAAAAAAAAACTTTCCCAATTCATATTTGAGCATGCTACCACAACATCACCCAAATCAGCTAAGTTCCAAGCAACTGAAGTTAAGCAAATGTGAATATGTTGACCTATATTCCTACATTGATGAAAAAAAGGTTGTCAATGCTACAGTGAAGTAGGAACTGCTTTGACTAGTCATCCCAAATGTTTGGATTCCTAAGCTTCAGTTGCTTGGAACTTTGTTGTCCTTGGTAGTGTAATGGTAGCATGTACCAACATAAATCAGGAGATCCAGGTTTGATTCCTGTTTTAGGGTGTAATTTTCAAGTTTTCTGAAGGATGCCTATGTGAGAAAATGGTATATATAGAGTAAAACCTGTTTGAGACAGAACCTGCCCAATACAGAACTTGTTATTGGTCCTGAAATGAAAGTAGAAAATTACATACTATTTAACCTGTCTAAAAGAAAATAGAACCTGCCTAACACTGTAACGTAAGTGGCAAGAGAGTAAGTGAACTATGTAACAAATGAATGTTCCTGTGCCATCAAGTATTTTAATTGATTACAAATCGTTTAACAAAGTGTAGTAATGAATTTACATAGAACGAATTTGCTTGAGGCTGAAGATAACTGTATTAAACAGAGATTGCTTTTATGTTGTTTATAGACATACTGCAGCACGTCCACTGATTTGCTTTTGCTTAAGCATGTAGCGCAACTCATTTTCAGGTCATATGGCCCACATCTCTCTCTTTGATGGATGCAAAGTCTTTGCAGTAGGCTGTTTCATGCAGATTTCAATGAGACACTCTGATTTGATTTTCTTACCTATATTAATTAAGATGATCATTCATAGCCTAGCTGCTCTTTGTGAGTTGCATTCATTCATTTGCCTCTTGCCATGGTGCCAAAGAAGAATGTTCTTGATTTGGATACAAATGCTAGTTACCAAAATACTCAAAAAAAAAAAAAAAAAAAAAAAATGAGTACCATTTAAAATTTATTATTAGCATGTCAAAAATTCAAATGTTTACATTTCAATGGCTTCCATGGATGTACTAAGCATGCTTCACTATATATATACAGGGCTATAGAAGAGAAGGCCTGGTCCTTAGAGCCGGCTCCCCTGAATACGCGAGCTGGAGATGATGACGTAGTCATGTTGCAGCAGCGGGTTGGTTCTCAGAAGACACTGCTCCACGGGAAATTCGAAATAATCAGTTTAAAAGTCAAGGAACAACTACATAACTGTAAAGCACTACAGTAAACAGAATGAAAATGAACTAATCGTCACTGTAGTTAAAAAAAAAAGACATTATTTAAACTTTAAGTATGTTTTTAACATTACAGTATCTGGCATATAAACACATCATTGTGTATCACGCAAAAGGCTCAGCGACTAATTAACTGTTGATTATTTATAAAACACAGCATTGGAAATTTTTCCAAACACTGTTTTGCCGGTAACAAAATCAAAATGCAGTTGTACAAATGATAATACTTGTTTTCCTCTTGTGCCTTGTTTTCTGTGTGTCACCTATTAAATACATGTATATCTAAAGGAAATTTATGCCATTCTAAAGTGCTGATCATTGAATTTAAGTTTTCTGTTTTCTACAATTCTGTAATCACATTGTAGAAGATATATCTTATTTCTCCAAAAACATTTCTAATTGTATTCTCTAATTTTTTTTTTCGTTCTAAGACCACAATTTTTGAATTAAGTAAGTTTATATTTTAGGAGCTTCGAACTAACAAAAATCAGCTTGCATTTCATTTCGTTTCATTTATTTCGTTATGGGGTTGCATTTGACGATGTTATATTTCAAAATTAATTTTATAACATATAGTATTAAGAAAAACAATATAAATAATGTGAATACTTATGTATAGGGTAACCACAGAACAGAAAATTGAGTAAAAGGCTATATAGAGTATATATAGCCTGAGTGAATCACAATTCCCCTAAAGTACGTAGTCAAGTCAAACGTCCTGCACATATAAGATTTACTGATATCTGATCTGATTAATAAATTTTACCATAGAATGTTATACTTTAGTTTGTTAGCAAATATTTTTTAGTTGCTTTCAAAAATAATTATAATTATTAATACGTGTTAATTGACAAGGTAGGTTATTCCATAACATCAATCCCTGGTAATCAATAAATCTTTTTTGGGTTAAAGTGTTAGGCATTGGTAACAAAAATGCATTTCTATCTCTTGTTTGGTAGTGTTCAGTTGAATTAAATGTTGATACCTTATTCTCTTTTATACATGAATCCTAATAATCTAAATTTCCATAATTTCTCAATATCAAAAAATCCATAAGAATATATCCGTACCTCCATATTCAAGTTAATTCCCTTAAAATTATTTAAAATTTTGACCATCCTATTTTGTAATGATTTTAATTTATATAAATTAGTCTTAGTAGTTTGCCCCCATACTAATAAACAATAAGTCAAACATGTATAAATCAGACTGTAGTACAACATTTTTAATGTTTTAATTGTTAAATTATTTAAAATTCTCGTAATTAAACCCAATACCCCAGAAATTTTGTTTACAATATTTTGAATATCTTTGTTTACTTGAGGGTTAATTATGCAGATCGGGACACATTGTGCCATTTTACAAGTATCGTAAATATTTTACATGTAAATTCCTTGTGAACCAAAAGTGAAAAACTTTTAGTTACATTTGGATTTGGGAAGCATCCTTTGTTCGCTAAAAATTAGGTATAGGTTTTCTACCCAGTATTTGAACGTATCCATTTCTGTGTTTTCTGCTGGGCCTTTCTTTGTGATACTAGTACTGCATTTCTATTTAAAGAGCAAATTCTGATAAACTTCACAATCTACAAAATAAGCGAATTGCATCTTTGTTTACTTGAGGGTAATGGTTTTCCAGTTCGCTGACAAGTTTGTGGATCACACCTTTTCCTTTTCGAAAAATGATGCCGTGAAATGAATAAAAATGTTTTTCAAATTTTTGTACCGTATTCATCCATGAGCAGGGCGGTAGGGGTAAGTCCACCTGATGACAGTAATTTAATCCAATCGGATTGAATAGGTAAACTATTACAGTAAGTCCACCTGAAGACAGTAATTTAATCCAATCGGATTGAATAGGTAAACTATTTATGTACACGCATACAATAGATACATACACTCTTAAACATTCATGCGATCTATTTGTATCTCTCTCTCTTTCTATATATTACAGTATATACACAAATAAATACTCGTATATTGCAAACAATAAAGCAATCTAGTGCGATGAAACAAAACACGCTAGAAAACTGCTCGCAACGTCAGCCCCGCAGCACGGGAGGGAGAGCTCCAAGCAGCATGGTGACATCACAAATGGTCCCCAACCTCTTCCCCAAGGACCGTGTCGGCATTCGGTTTCTCAAAGCGATGAACCAGCCCTTCTCTCTTTTAAAGCCCTGATATATATATGTATATATTCATGTCATGTATATTATTTATGAAGAATTCTGGGAATATGCTTCCCATTGTTATCTATATTTCAAATTTAGTTTGAGTAATTATTTATTTGCACTTTTTCCTTATTGTTCGAATCACTAACTAGCTGTGGTATATTTGAAATAGTAAATTTAATTTACTTTGTTCCTTATGTACTTTAGTTTGATGCCATGGTAATCAAGGGAACAATACTGAAGTGATATTTTAAGGCTTTTTTCTAAGGAAAAGTTTGATTTATATTGCAAATTTTCAGAGAAAACTCTTCTTCTTCAGGCAGTTACTCATTGTCACTCTTGCTTCCATCACTATCGTTGTTACTGTGTACCTGAATGGTTATGTTAATTTTCATAATATCTTGCCAGACATTAGAACTGGGAAGCCAGTATTTCAAAATGAGCTTTATTTGTAGAAACAGCACTGATGCAATCATTTTTTCACCCTGAAAACACTTTGTGGTCTTTTTTCTGGCAAACTACATGTATATAGCATCTTGTGAAAAGGATACAAGATGGTGAAAAGCACAGTGTGGATTCTGTGTCCAGTGAAAATCTTTTGTCATTGTTTTTGGCAAAGAAGATTTGTAGTGTGGCACAGTGGTCCAAGCACTGGCTTATGACAATTCATCCGAGAAGGGTCTTCGTTCGAGTCCCGGTAAAGCGTGGATGTTACATTTGTCTTATGGCACTGGTTCTCTCCCTTCCCTGGAACCAGTGGCCCTAAATTTGGGACAGCAACTGCTTATAGCCCATCGAGTTGCTTACTGTGGTCGTTAAGCTACCTTCAATAAAAATTAAAAAAAAAAAATGGGGGAGGGTGATGACTTCCCTTCTGAAGCCAAATGTGAAAGCACACTTTTATGGAATTCACAATATCAGGTTCAGCATGCCATCATGAACATGTTCAGTGCACTACTAAGCAAGCTCCACCACTACTTTTTGCTGCATAGTTTATGACATTAGCTGTCAAGAAGTCTGTCTTGGAGAACCCCCTACCTCCCTTCATTGTGTTTCTGAATAAAATATATTTGTGGAATATCAGTCATATTTTTCTTAACCCTTAAAAATCGTTTGGCCATTCTGATGGATTCATGTTAACAGTAAAATGATGCAATTATAATAACAGCATTCTATTGAGCTACATGTGCTGCAGTCACATCAATATTAAAAATATCCTCTCACATGTATATATATATATATATCATCACCATTGTCAACCACTATCAATCCACTGCTGGACAAAGGTCTCCCCAAGTTTCTTCCACAACGGTCTGTCTTGTGTCAGTCTCCTCCATGTTACTCCCGCATACTTTCGAATTTCATCCACCCATCTTCCATGTGGTCTTCTTCTCGGTCTTTTCCTGTCCCTTGGAATCCAGTCTAAAATTTCGACTGTCCATCGATGGTCTGTCCTTCTGGCAATATGTCCAGCCCATTGCTATTTCAGGGATTTTACTCTGATCATGATGTCTTCCACTCTTGTCATTGTTCTGATCCACGAGTTCCTCTTCTTATCTCTCCTGGTTACACCAAGCATGCATCAGTCCATGCTTTTTTGAGTTGTCTGCAGTCTTTGTATGTCTCTTTTAGTTAAGGTCCACGGTTCTGCACCATACGTAAGCACTGGAAGGATGCATTGATCAAACACTTTTCTTTTAAGACATAATGGCATATTGCTCTTGAAAATTATACTGTTTCTTCCAAAAGCTCTCCAGGCAACTTTTATATGCCGATTAATTTCTTCATTAATGTGACCCTCACTTGATATCTGTTGTCCAAGATAAATATAGGTATTGGTTATCTCCAGCTTTTCCCCATCAATGGATAAATCTTCATTTTTTGTAAAAGCATTGTACACCACTTTTGTCTTCTGAAAGTTCATTTTTAATCCCCCTTATTTACTCTTGTCAGCAAGTTTCTGGATCATACCCTGCAGCTCTGATGGTGTAGTTGCAAAAATGACTATGTCATCAGCAGAACGAAGGTGAGTTAGATAATATCCATTAACCTTTATCCCTTTGTTTTCCCAGTTCAGTGATTGAAAGATATTTTGCAATGTGGCTTTAAAGAGCTTGGGAGACATGGTGTCACCTTGTCTCACTCTTTTTCCAATTTTTATGGGTGCTATATTCTTAAATGTATATATATATATATATATATCGCAATGGGCTGGACATACTGCCAGAAGGACTGACCATCGATGGACAGCCGAAATTCGAGATCGGTCCAAGGGGCAGGAAAAGACCCAGAAGAAGACCACACGGGAGATGGGTGGATGAAATTCGAAAGTACACGGAAGTAACCTGGAGGAGACTGGCACAAGACAGACCGTTGTGGAAGGAACTTGGGGAGACCTTCGTCCAGCAGTGGATTGATAATGGTTGACAATGATGATGATATAACTGTTTGAGAATACAGTACACATAAAAATTGGAAATGGAGTGAGACAAGGTGACACCATATCTCCCAAGCTCTTTAATGCCACATTGGAAAATGTCTTTCAATCATTGAACTGGGAAAACAAAGGGATAAAGATTAATGGAGGTTATCTAACTCACCTTCATTTTGCTGATGACATAGTCATTTTTGCAACTACACCATCAGAGCTGCAGCGTATGATCCAGAAACTTGCTGACAAGAGTAAACAAGTTGGATTAAAAATGAACTTTCAGAAGACAAAAGTGATGTACAATGCTTTTACAAGAAATGAAGATTTATCGATTGATGGAGAAAAACTGGAGATAACAGATACGTGCGTTTATCTTGGACAGCAGATATCAAGTGAGGGTCACATTGATGTGTAAATTAATCGGCGTATAAAACTTGCCTGGAGAGCTTTTGGAAGAAACAGCATAATGTTCAAGAGCAGTCTGCCATTATGTCTTAAGAGAAAAGTGTTTGATCAATGCATCCTTCCAGTGCTTACGTATGGTGCAGAGCCATGGACCTTAACAAAAAGAGACATACAAAGGCTGCGGACAACTCAAAGAAGCATGTAGAGGTGCATGTTTGGTGTAACCAGGAGAGATAAGAAGAGGAACTCGTGGATCAGAAAAATGGCAAGAGTGGAAGACATCATGATCAGAGTTAAATCCCTGAAATGGCAATGGGCTGGACATACTGCCAGAAGGACAGACCATCGATGGGCATCAAAATTTTAGACTGGATTCCAAGGGACAGGAAAAGACCCAGAAGAAGACCACATGGAAGATGGGTGGATGAAATTCGAAAGTATGCGGGAGTAACATGGAGGAGACTGGCATAAGACAGGCCATTGTGGAAGAGGCTTGGAGAGACCTTTGTCCAGCAGTGGATTGATAATGGTTGACAATGATGATGATATATATTATGTCAGTGGGCACTTCTGATTGTGGAACACATGGACAGTTCCAGTTGTAATACCTTTGACAGATATATTCATCAACATGTCATGAGAAGCAAAAAGTTATCACAAAAGACCTCATACATGATTTGGAAGCTTGTGAACTACTGACAACAACTCAAGAACTACTTTTGTCCCAAGAGGTAAAACTAGAGATTCTTCTTTTTTCCTCAGTGTATATTTGCATTGCGAATGGGTACCCATTGATGGACATAACATCCAAACAAAACTAGCCTACCACGAATGAACATCTTGCAGGAGTGATAGCCATAATATGTAGCCATAGATTCAGTAATGCTTAACTTTTTGCGAAACACCAAAACTGGCAAAAGTTTTTGTGTAGTTCTTCATAAATCAAAGAAATTTTTCCTAACTTTTATGATTGCAATTGGCTGCTATCCTTCCATTTATAGGGAAATGTTTCGTGGAATCTAGCGGTACTCCAGTGTAGATCTTTAGAGAGTACTGAGTGATAGGTACAAAGAAGTAGCAAACATAGGACTTGAGCAGTTTCTTTAACTTCTAGATCAATTCCTTCTCCTTTTTGTGAAGCTTAAAGTTGTAAGCACACCAGACAAAAAATTAGTCTCCCCTGGCAGAACTTACCTAATAACGGGTGACAGCGTCTCTTGCATTGATAACTGCATGAATCTGGTGCTGTAGAGACTCCACAAAGTTGTGGATGCATTGAGTATTGATTTGCAGCCACTTGTGCGTCAATTGGTCCTGAAGTTTGGCCAGAGTACATGGGTGTCGACTCTGGCATTTCACCTTCTGTTCCAAATGATCCCAGAGATTTTCAATTGGATTTAAATCTGAGGATTTTGCGGACCAGTCGGGGTGTAGCAGTGTTGCTGATTGTACGTCATGCCACTCAGACACAGTTTTAACCCTGTGCACATGGCAGTTGTCATCTTAGAAAACAGAAGTAGCAATGTGATGCTACTCCTGGAGATGTAGGGCAAAGGGCAACACTTCATCATTCAGAATGTGGAGGTACACATGCTGGTTCAAATTCATCGTCACTGCAGCGAGAGGGCCCATTTTGGGGTACAAAAAACATCTCCAACATCACAGAACCACCTCCAGCTTGAACAACACCTTCGACACAATTAGGATGATAGGCTTCATTGGGCATATGATGCCCTCGTCGCCTCCCATCGTTGGAATACAAACAAAAACAGGACTCGTCAAACCAAATCACTCATTTCCAATCCTCCACAGTAAAATTTTGGTGCCTCTGAGCCCCTTTATAATGTGCGACTTTGTGATTTGCTGTTAAAAGAGGCCTCTTCCGTGTTACCTCTGTTCCAGATGTCTATCGCATGCAGTTCTCGTCGCAATGCCCTTTTAGAAATAGGTGGGAGTGGGCTTTCATTGACTGTTTGAAGCAATGGTTGCCTGGTTTGAAACCAATTTGCAGTTACTAGGTGTGAAAATGGCAGCAGTCCCTGTTGATGAGAATCGTTTTCCGGCAACAGTTACATCGCCGATTTTCAGGTGACTGCAAACTAGACCACTGTTTGTAGACCTGCTGAACAGTACGCTTCGACACACCAACAAATTGGGCGACTCCATTCACTTTGTGTCCATGGTCACTGCCAAACATGATGGCTCCTTTTTGCCTCTCAGTAATGTCTGTCTTATGACCCATACTGCAGGCTAAATTCAAAACCAGTGGATGATCTAACTACTAATTCTGCAAACTTCTTTCATTTTTTTAGGCATTTTTTGTTTATTGTTAAATTGTTCCATTGCCTATTATTGTGTCGGCCACCATGATAGTAGTGATGGACCATTCATATTGATTTATTCACAATGAATGGTGAGTGGTTAACTTCCACTGATGCGAATGATAATTCATTCTGCAATTACTGCAACACACTGAAGACACAGTGTGTTTAACTGTATTCCAACTGCATGAGTTCAGAAATGAATGTCAAGAATCGATAAGTTTCAACCATTATTATAGGAGTTGGCAGTCAGGAAATAACTTTGAAATTTTAGAATGGGAAAGATACGCAAATGCCATTCATTTGAATGGTGTTCTCAAATCATTCACTCGTGACAAATCATTCATTATGAATGTTGAAAACCTTGTGCTGTTGGGAGTTTGCTAAAGAGAGGTTGACCTTGAAACTGCTTTGGTCATGAACATGAGATCCCTGCAATGAATGATTTACTCAGCCTGGAAATTGAATGGTTATTTGTCTGAATGATCATTCATATATGACTGCTTGAGTGATGAATGAACTTTTAAGGAGTGATTTATGCTATCACTATATGGTAGGCTTAGTGAGTCATGATAATGTGCTTTGTAGAGAAAGCAGCCAGTAGTATTTAAACCCCCCAGACAATAGCTATGGGTAATAACTGTTGCCTACATTAGCTGGTGGTTTCGACTAGAAATTGTATGTTGGTTTTCCTGTAGAGCATGCTTGACATGTTTTTGACAAAGTTATGTGAATAAAAAAAAAAAAACATAAAATGTTAAGTAACAGAACAAAATGTAAATGCCAAATTAAAAAAAAAATTGACTTCATAGGTATGAGTGCATCTGACCTCTGGAAAATTGCTGTATCCTTTTCTTTGGTTATTTTTCCAGTGTTGTCTGATGGCAACTGACACAAATTTATGAGATAAATCTGAATCATTTGAAAAATTTTGTAAATATTCAGTTGCTTCTTCCACCATAAAGCAACACTTCGGCATTGCAGATATTAACATAGATAAAAGTTTGTTCGTATCATGCTTAAAAATGAGAAAAACTGGTGTGAGGAAATTTTCAGAATTTTATATTTTGAGTAGAGGACAATAAAAATAGCCAAAGGATGAGTAATGCTAAAAAATTATTATCGCTAAATGCTGTCTGTGGATGTATTATTTTTAGTTTAAAATGTTCATGTTCCCAAACGGGAACATTAGTAGTCAAATGGTTCTTATGAGGAGATCATTGTATATGTATTGGAACTGATATGTTATTTATTTTGCTTTCCATGCTTTTTAAATGTTAATCCCCCTTTTTTGCTTTCTTCTTTCTTTTCATAGCTTTCCTTCCTATTTATAATGATATTTATTAGTGAAGATCTACATACATCGAGGTGAATATGTTTACTCTTCTGTACGGTTTATGGAGGTACCTATTTCAGAAAGATGAATACTTCATTCTAATATTAGGTCTGGACAATGCAGGAAAAACTGTAAGTATTCTGAAGTTATATATGTATATATTTGTAATTTAACCTTTATAAGTGACCTTTCAAATGAATAGATAATACTATAAAAATTCAAATTGAAATGTCCTGGCTTCCACTAAGAAGGATTTGTACATGTTGTAAAAGCCAATATCCAAGATTAAAAAATATATAGATTAAAAAATATAAGAAACAACTCTAAATATTTTACAGCTCAGTGTCTGCCATAAAATTTTGTTTTAATACAATAAAACCTCGAAAATCTGGCATCCAAAAAACCGCCAACTTCAGAAATCCGGCACTTTTCTGATTTTGTTTACATGAAAACATCTTGAGGATATTCTCACGATGTTTAACCAGTAGCCGTGGAAATCTCCCGAAGTACCGTCTCAACAACACATCGCGAAATCATCTCATCTCAGTGTGCAAATTGCCGATGGCCACCTATGTGTAACATCAGGAAGTTTTTCAAATTCGTCATCTCATTGGGCCGCGCCAAAGTGACACAGACCAATGAGGCCACGAATTGGCATGAACTTTTAAAATGCGTGTCGAACGTGTGATGATGATCTGTGTTTGGTGGTGGCAGTATGTGGGTTCGATCGTGTAATGCCTTCATGATGCATCGCGGTAATCGCATGTGCCAAGTATCATAGTTTCGTCAGTTAAAAAACCATAACATCGATGTAAAATTCACATCGGTTTTTCGCAATGTATTGATACATTGTCCAGCACTGCCAGTTGCTCTGGCTTTTTTCAAGTTTTTGTCTAACCATTTGCCAAATTCAATTTTTTTCGGCAGTTTTATAATAAATAGTACAAAAAGGTAATTGGTGATATTTTCTCCAAAACTTTTTTCTCATCACCAAAACAATTTTCTTTTCTCAAATTGCAAAGAATACAATTGGCAGCATAACCCCTGCATACACATAGACGTGCAAATTTTCGTTAAAGTTATCTATTATGTGTAAAATACGTGCTTTACATAATGCCTGTTACACAATTTTTGGATAGTTTCGGAAATCCGGAATTTTCATAAATCCGGCACTCGTCCGGTCCTGTCGATGCCAGATTTTCAAGGTTTTACTGTATCATGAACGACAATTGAAATTTGTGTTGGTGAGAATGGTTGTAACGTGCTCCTAGTTGAATATATTTCAGAACTGCATGTTTTTAAAATTTAGTGTGATACCATGGCATTATAGTAAGAAAATATGGTATTCAATTTAACAGTTATTCAAAATCCATTCCATATATCCTTCCCAGACTGTGACCCAAAATTAGGGACATGTACATGTCTTCTAATGTTAAACTCACAACTTTCATGTGAAAAAAAAATCTTTCATTATATGAAGAAAAAAAATTGCATTATGGCATGTCTCACCAAAGTTCTGATTAACTCTACCTTGTAATGGCCACCAGATGTAGATTCCTACAAAAACACACTACCATGTTTCATCTGAAATTTTAATCCAAGAACCTCAGCCAAAAAAAAAAGAAGAAAAAAAAGAAAAAGAAAATGCAAGATTAAAAAAAAAGCAAAGCTTTAGCAAAATAAGCTGGAAGCTTTCGATGATTTCTTCCATTTTTCCTATCATCATCATCATCATTGTCAACCATTATCAATCCACTGCTGGACGAAGGTCTCCCCAAGTTTCCTCCACAACGGTCTGTCTTGTGCCAGTCTCCTCCATGTCACTCCCGCATATTTACGAATTTCATCCACCCATCTCCCATGTGGTCTTTTTCTGGGTCTTTTCCTGTCCCTTGGAATCCAATCTAAAATTTCGGCTGTCCATCTATGGTCTGTCCGGCTGGACATACTGCCAGAAGGACAGACCATAGATGGACAGCCGAAATTTTAGATTGGATTCCAAGGGACAGGAAAAGACCCAGAAAAAGACCACATGGGAGATGGGTGGATGAAATTCGTAAATATGCGGGAGTGACATGGAGGAGACTGGCACAAGACAGACCGTTGTGGAGGAAACTTGGGGAGACCTTCGTCCAGCAGTGGATTGATAATGGTTGACAATGATGATGATGATGATAGGAAAAATGGAAGAAATCATCGAAAGCTTCCAGCTTATTTTGCTAAAGCTTTGCTTTTTTTTAATCTTGCATTTTCTTTTTTCTTTTTTTTTCTTTTTTTTTTTTTTGGCTGAGGTTCTTGGATTAAAATTTCAGATGAAACATGGTAGTGTGTTTTTGTAGGAATCTACATCTGGTGGCCATTACAAGGTAGAGTTAATCAGAACTTTGGTGAGACATGCCATAATGCAATTTTTTTTCTTCATATAATGAAAGATTTTTTTTTTCACATGAAAGTTGTGAGTTTAACATTAGAAGACATGTACATGTCCCTAATTTTGGGTCACAGTCTGGGAAGCAAAAAGACAATGAAAACCACAGAACATGCATAATACCTGAGTCTGATCCAAGACTTAAACTTGGGTCTATAGTTTAAAAGGTTCATAGCCTAACAACTCAGACACCAGAGAATGATGAACTAAGTATAACCTGGTTAATTGCTGTTTTTTTAAGGAAGGTTACATATGTGTTGAGTGTGTTATTTCTGTGAGAACATAAGACTGGAATATAACAAAAATTAAAAGCCTCTTCCCCACCCCACAAAGTGTCATATGGTTTTATTCAGTAAATGCTTGTGTAGTTTATGCGATATATGTTTAATTGTTTTGTTTATTTTTCCACTAGACATTCCTTGAACAAACAAAAACAAAGTTCACCAAAGGATATAGGGGACTTAATCCTGCTAAAATTACTGCAACTGTAGGATTAAATAGTAAGTTTTATAGATACATTAGAAGCTGTTTTTATGTATAAGTTCTGTTGATTTGCTTAATTTTCCTTGTACTCTCATTTATCGTGTATTAATTTATAAAATTAATTTTTTTTTCAATAATTTTTCTTTGTGGAGGTGGAAGCGTGTAGAATTGCAATCTGCTGTAGATTCACTCTTATTGAAGAGCCACTTGCGCACAAAGGGATTTTGAAGCAGGAGGATTAGGAGAGGCATTGCTGCTGTGGTAACAAGATGTAGACTGGCTGATCAGAGCTTTCATGTAAGAGCAGTGATCTGCTACCATAGTGGTGACTTGATGAATTGGTGAGCCTTCAGAGTGCCATTTGTGAACTCCAGCAACTGGATCTGGGTAGGCGCATTGATTTGCCACGGTTTGTAGTTGTTTTGGAAATCCTGGAAAAGTTGTGAAATGTTGTCTTGGAATTTTTCTAAAATTGTATTACACATCTTCTGATTTTATCTCCCACAAATGCACACAATGTTTTGTAGTTAGGGTTTTTTTAACTTGTGCATAGCTGCTAAATTTAGTCAGATTATGTCTGGTTTTTGAACCCAGTATCTGGGAATCTAGTTTTTGTGGAATCTTAATAATTTGTAATTTTTTTTTTTTTTGCTGTAATATGTTTCCTGTTTACTCCAAGTACTGTAGGTTCTCCATAGTTACTGTGTGTGGGAATCTTTGTTCTGCTATAGAGTGCTGGGAAACATTGAAATATCTTTGGTAATAGTGTAAAAAATTACTTCATATTTTTAAAGAATTTTTTCTAATGAAATGCAATATCTTCTTCAAACCCAATCAGTACAGCAAGCATGTTTATCCCATTCCCCCTTTTTATAAAAGCGAAACTAAATTTCAAAATCAGTACTTAATATGTCCATGGTAGAATCTGAACCATTTCTTGTGACCTGTAAAATTGTTTTCACAGCAGAGTGAACAATGCGTACCAATTTTTGATATTAAATTGCACATAAAATGTGCTGGCAAGCATGTTTTCTTATGTTTAAGGTAAATCCACATAAAAACTCTGCCATGCTTCCAATGGTAAAAATTTCTGTGGACATTTTCTTTCTAAATTAATGTATTCCCAAGGAAAAAAATTTGCACACACCGATGAAAATAACTTTATATTATAGCCTTAGTATAATTATATTAAAAGTTAATCACTTTCTGGGTAATGTTGAGAACTGCTAATGGATGGCACCACCTGTGCAGATTACTTACTAATTGTAACCATATACCATTTGTTTGCAATAATTTTATTAATTTTTGGACTGGACTATTAATTTTAACACTTGAGTCTTACCATGCGATAGTCTGAAATGTTTGGAAAGATTTGAGCTCACTTAGATTAAATTTTCTGACAACAATTTAGCTGAAAATGTTAACAGAACTGTAGGTACTGCTGATGTGCAATTCTGAAATAAGCCAGTTAAACATACTCTGATATTTTCAGCTAAATTATTACGTTTTTTTTTTTTTTTTTTTTGTATATTGAAAATACGAAATCGTGAAGAATTTCTTAACTAATTTTATAATGAAATTAGAATAAAAAAAATTAATACAAAAATTAGATTGATGTAGGCTTAAGGCAGTAAAGAAAGTATTCATGTATGTATGCCTTACTTCATAAATCAGCATAATGTAAAATTATGTGTTTTTTGTTTTGTATGGTTTTTGTTCCTGTTGTGTTCCTGTTTAGCAGGCATTCATAATTTTAGAATAATATTTAACATTTTTAAATTTATTTTATTTATTTTTTATTTTTTTATTTATACTTTTTTTAAGACCTTTCCCCAGAAAAATGTAAATCCTAGGCTCCACTATACATTTTCCCTTCCTCACGCCTACTAACTAGTTTATCCATGTTCATCAGCGACAAGAAGTGCCCAAGCTTCAATGGTTAAAAAAATCTTTAATGTAGGTTGTGTTAGTTTCCGTATTTGAATTTTGACAAATTTTTGAAGTGTATACCATGTCTTCCTCAGGTATTTGTTGTTTACATTTGTAGTTAAGGATATGTTTAAGAGTTTTATTTTTATTTTTTCTGGCTTCTTTCTGGAGGTTATTTGCTAGGAAAAAATAAGTTCCATTGATGTGGTAGTGTCAAGCCTGAATGGTCCTTGATCATGGATTATTTTTGCTTTCTATTTCAAGTCATCTTTAATTTTCATTTAATTTTTTTTTAATTTTGATAAAGCACAGCAATTGTATGATTATGACTCATTCCATCCAAATTATGTTAAGATAAATATAACAAAACAATCCATAGGTAAATAAATAAATTTGACCCAACAGAAAAGTTGAAAAAAATTACACAAGAAAGAATTTATGGTAATTATTTTAGAAAATAAGTACCCTGTATCAGTTATTAATAGTTATTGGGAAAAAATCATCCTAAACCTAAAAGAGAAATACTCACACTAGAAAAATTATTCACCACAGAGGACATTTTGAATTTTTCCATAAAAGAAGTAAAAAGTTCCAAATAGAGTGCTTTTAATAGGACCTAATGAGAACATAAAAATACACTTCCCAGATGCTAAATAAAAGAAAAAATATATTTTGCTTCAGCCAAGAGTAACTTACAGCATATAGTGTAACTGCAGACTTTGCACAGAAGTGACTGGCAGACAACTGAAAACTAGTCTGACAGAATACAAATCAGCAATAAGAAATGTGCCTTAATGATAAAAAAAACATTAGACAGACATATATAAGACACTGAACATGTAATAAGTTGGAAATCTCTCTAAAATATAGATTATGTTGAAGCAGAAAAAGAAAAAGTATTGGTTGTAATGGAACAAGAAAAAAAATCTATTATCAATGACAACTCAGATTGGATGCTCATACAATTAATGGAACCAAATTTTTTTATAACCATTACCTCAAATTCATATATATCACTAAGCTGTTGTTCTGGAGGTATTTCAGATGCCCTAAATTTTTTCATAACCATAACCATCACCAAAATTTTTCACAACCATTACCTCAAATTCATATATATCACTAAGCTGTTTTCCAGAGGTATTTCAGATGTGATGCCCTAAATTTTTAATAACCATTACCTAATTTTTTCATAACCATTACCCCAAATTCATATATATCAATAGCTGTTGTTTGGGAGGTATTTCAGATGCCCCAAATTTTTTCATAACCATTACCTCAAATCCATATATATCACTAGCTGTTGTTCCGGAGGTATTTTGGATGCCCTACATTTTTTCATAACCATTACCTCAAATTCATATATATCACTAAGCTGTTCTCTGAGATTCAGAGGTTAGCTCCACTAAGAAATACAAACTACCAGATTATATACTTACAGATCATTTACATCCTTCCAATTCCGAGGGACCATTCCTAACTCCCAGCAGAACTGGCAAATTTCAGTTAACCAGTCAATTACAGTCTCCATCCTATTTCCACATCTCAGCAGTTATGCCATCAACTCCCAGTGCCTTACTGTTATGAAGAGACATACCTCTTCTTTTGGGATCCCTCCTGTGCTTCCATCATCTACTTCTGCCTCAGAATCACCTTTGCTTTCTTGATCTAATAACTCACAGAAGTATTCACCCCTTCTTTCACTTGACTCATTGGGCTCCCATATCATTTCCCCCATTACCTCAAAGAAGTCAGAAAAAACTTAACCTTGACCATCATTTACTGTTTACCATAATTGAAACAACGTAAGCTACAAAAACTGGATGCAGTGGTATGCACTTCTATTAAATATTTTTGTAACACATATTTTATTTCTTTTTCTTCTGTACCACATAATTACTACTTTTGGGTCTCAACTTAAAGCCATTGGTTTATACTTCCTAACATTTTATATTCACATCCTAAGTTTCTCAAAACATTTTCTTAGTTGATTAAGGTGATACTGCAGAAAGAATAGAGCAATAGAAGATTTGAATTGCAGCATTCTGACAAGAGACCCAACTGAATCTCAAGTGAGATACTTGGCTGGAATAAGAAATCACAGCACTTTGCCTGAAGAAATAAAGAAAGCGTACACACCTCTAGGTACAGGGATACCAAAAATGTTTGCAAAAATAAAAACTCATAAGCCTGAAACACCTATGAGAGTGATAGTATCAAAAAGGAATTCCCCATTAATAAAATTGGAAAAAATATCTACAAGTATTTGGCACCAGTGTTCATGAAGACAAGGTTCACTGTGAAGAATACTTACTTGTACCAATGGGGGGGGGGTCTATTGTGCATTTGAAGAACACTTACGAATTCATTGAAAAAATTAAAGTAATTAAAAAACAAGATTTAAGTGAATATCATATGGCTAATATGGATGTTCGTTCTCTGTTTCCTAGCACACCAGTACTTCAGGCAATTGACATAATTGTTGAAAAATTATATGTTACATACAATGAATGAAGTACAAATTCAAGAATTAAAAAGAAATTTTATTGTACATATATGAAAATAACATTTTCATGTTCAATAACAAGATATACAAACAAAATTATGGTGGACCTGTGGGGTCACCATTGTCAACCTTATTTGCTGAGGTAATAATGAGTGACATAGAAACAAAGATAATTGGTAAACTAGAAGATCCACCACAGATATACTGCAGGTATGTTGATGACATTTTTCTGTTGTCCAGGCTAAAAAATGAAGAACTTGATGACTTGACAAAAAAGTATAATGATATTTATCCACCTATTGAATTGACAGTGGAACAGAAACAAGATAATACATTGGCATTTTTGGATATTATGGTAATCAAAACAAATGACAATATACAATACAGAGTGCATAGAAAATCATCACATATTCCTGTATTAATACCTTTTCAGTCACACCCATTAGCACGTAAAAAAAAATAGTGTTAAAACACTAATTAAAAGAAGTTTAACACACTCATCAAAAGAACAATATAAAAAAGAAGAAATTGAATATATTGAAAAAATTGCACATGATTTTGGTTACCGTAAACAGGTATTAAAGAAATGGATTTATGAAGTAACTCAAGCAAATAATAAGGGCAATAATGGTAAAAAATTATTAAAATATGTAGGAGCAATTCCATATGTTGAAGGTATTTCTGCTGAAATTAATAAAGTTTGTGGCAAATATGACATACAAGTAGGAAATCAGGTGCATACTATAAAAAAATATAGTAATCAAAAATGAAAAAATCAGCCAACTAGATAGAGCAGGTGTATATGAGATTCCTATAAATCAGAAACCACCTTTGTCATATATAGGCAGCACTAAAAACAAGTTAAAGTACAGATTGCACCAACATATGGGTAATTGGAATAAAAAAGAAGCTAAGACTGCATTAACCCAATATTGTCTAGAAAATCACCAATGTCCGAAGTTCGAAGATATTAAAATTATTAAGAGCTGTAAAAACGAAAGGCAGTTAAGAATTGCGGAATTAGTGTTAATTGAAAAAAACAGATCAAGAGTGTGTAACATTAGTGAACCAAGCAACTTAAACGAACAGTGGAAGGCCTTAATAAAAATTAAACTACAATTAAGAGAGAAAAAAAGAAAAGAGAGCAGCACTGACAATAGATGGCGCCAGAGACACAAAGATGCAGAGATTGCGACTGAAGCCGGAACCTCAATGACTTGAGCTGTGGTTGGCAGAGAGACACATCAGCCTCCTGATGATGACAGAGATTCTGTTGAAAGTGCTAGAGGATTGTGTGTGACGGGCTGAATGAGGTTGGCGTTTGCTGTAGGGTATGAGGCAGATGGAGCATTACATTAGTCACAGTTGTCAATGGTTTGACTGCCAGGAAATGTAAATAGTGTAATTATGTACATAGTGGTTTTAATTGAGTGTATGAATGTGTTGTATGTTGTGTACCACAGTGGTTTTTATGGGGAGTGTAAATAATTGAGAGTACTATATATGAGTATTTATTAAGTAGGTGAATAAGTGTTTTTGAAGTGAGTACCATTTTTCGAATTGTGAATTTTAAGGCCATGTTGCATATGGGGGAGTGAGGGAGGAATACGGTAAAAAAATTGGCGTAATGAAAGTTGACAACACTCACATTATAGTGAGTATACACTTTGTGATGACGAGCTATGTTACATCTCAGACGGCAGACTAAAGTCAGCGTTTTTTGTCCTGTGAATAAAAATACGATGTTTCATGGCCGGAAGAACGAATATAAAACAGCGCCCTATATATAAGCTGAAGGAGTTTTTCAACCTTTGAAGGCCAGCTACGTAACATGATGTTATAATCGACGTGCATGAAGTGTGTAGCAAAAAAGTGACCAAGAGCTTTTAGGTGAGTGGTTGTTGTTTTTTTATTGATATGTCATTAATGACTTGCATGTAAATATGCGCACTTTGTTGGTATTTAATACCTTTAAAAATGCAAATAATATGACAAGTTGTTTAATTTGTTTTATTGTATTATCCAAAATATTGATTCTGATTATTAGTTGTTTTAAGATTTAAATTTTGTACCATGATTAGAATATTTGCTCATCTAACATCACAGCTTCAATTTTTCTTGCGAAAAGGCCATGTGTCAAAATATAGTTTTTATAGGTGAACTCTTTTTGTGTGTCTAGTGAAATTTTTGTTGATCAAACCAAAAACTGTACAGCTGAGTTTGTACTGTTGTACAAAAACAAAAGTGGTTTTGTTAACAGTTTTTCATTGTCTTTCTGCTACACTTATTTGCAATTTATAACAACTTTCAGTTGGCCGTATTGATAGTCATGGTGTGCGCCTTAATTTCTGGGATCTTGGAGGACAAGAAGAGTTGCAGAGCTTATGGGATAAGGTAAGACAATAGATAAAATTTTGTACATATCTAAATTTTTAAGGTGCTTAATACATAAAATTCATCATAGTCGAGCATTCGAATTTCAGACTAGTTTCACACAAATGTTTTGATGAAATCATTGTTATAGAATGCAATCTGTGATTTAAATGTATCTCATGGCTCACTATATCTAACTTTTTGGTTGATTATGTATGGTTGGTATTGCAGTGTACGGACCATTACTCCAGATCTGTGACCACCACTATGTGGTATAATTAAATTTGTTGTACATGTAAGTGCTGAATATCAGTTCTCAAACTTCAGCAACCAAAGGGAATTCTTCTCCAATTTCAGTGCTACAAGTTTACAAGTACCCTTATATCCACTGAAATAGTATTGATTTGCTTTGAAAAGGTGCTGTTAATTAACTTTTTAAACATAAAGGTGGTGTGTGGAATGATGTTAATTCATCAATTTGTAAAAACAATAGCACTAATAGTTTAGCTTCCCCATTTGCCATATACTTGAGTATATTGTAAAGAATGTACACTGAAGAGCAATTGAATTGGAGACAGCTGACGTTATGCAAATGTGGCACTGTGGGCGGCCCTGTAAATGGTAACGACATGACGTATGCAGCGATCCGACAATATAAGGAGTGATGCGACAGGAATCAGTAAGAGTCGTACGCAGTGTGGGTAAGATGAAGGATCTAAGCGCATTTGATCGTGGGCAAATTGTCCGGGCCAGACGAATGGGTCACTCCATCTTGGAAGTCGTGCAGGCACTGCGATTTTCATGAGCCACTGTGTCACGGGTACACCGTGAGTACATCAAATCCAGTAAAACCATCCCTGCAAGGGCCAAATGCCGTGGACAACAGTGTGTGGATGAGCGGGGTCATCATCGGCTAGCTCGCATTGTAACAGCGTATAGACGGTCCACAGTGCAAGAAATCACTCGGCAATTTGACACTATTGCACAAAAACGTGTAAGCAGCCACACCATCCAGAACCATCTCCTTGCTATGGGGTACAGAAGCCATCGTCCCACGAGGGTACCGCTGCTGATAGCACATCACAGGGTGCAAAGATTAGCATGGGCACGGGAACATCGCCACTGGACCCTAGACATGTGGGAAAATGTTGCCTGGACTGATGAGTCAAGATTCATGTTGGTACATGCGGATGGCAGGATACGAGTACGGTGCAAACAACATGAAGCGATGGATCCTTCTTGCCAGCAGAGTACTCTTCAAGCTGGTGGGGGTGGCATTCTCGTCTGGAGACTGTTTACGTGGACTGAAATGGGACCCCTGGTGTGTGTGACATCATCCCTCACAGGTCAACGTTACCGGGATATCCTGGACGACCATTTGCTCTCGTTTGTGCGTCTTCAACATCCCATTGGGGACTTCATCCTGCAACAAGACAATGCACCGTGCCATCACTCCCGAATTGTATCCGAATGGTTGAATGAACACTCCACTGACATGACCTCGCTTCCTTGGCCAGCTAGGTTACCTGACCTCAATCCCATCGACCACATCTGGGATGCCATCGAGAGAGATGTTCGAGGCTCTGAACCCCTCCATCAAGTCTTTGTGAACTGTGGGAGCTTGTTCAGGAGTCGTGGATCCGTACGGCTTCCCAACGCTTCCGGTTTCTTGTCGAGTCCATGCCGAGACGAATCGCCGCCTTCATCAGGGCGAAAGGTGACGTGCTACACGTTACTAGACAAGTATCTCTAATTCAATTGCTCTTCAGTGTATATAACCCTACGAGAGTTACTTATTCGTTAAACTCATAAAGTATTTCTATTACATGGTACATAGGTTTTAGGTATTATGAATGAACTGTCAAATTTTCTGTTCATCACGTTTTATTTGACCTTTTGTCGGAAGAGTCACACAGGTTTTTTGTTAGTTCTTATTGCTCTTGTGTTAATGTTGTAAATAAAGAAATGCAACAAGAAGCAAGACTCAAGGTAAATACATTTCTTTATTTACAACATTAACACAAGAGCAATAAGAACTAACAAAAAAACCTGTGTGGCTCTTCCGACGAAGGTCAAATAAAACGTGATAAACAGAAAATTTGACAGTTCATGTCATAATACCTAAAAATGTTGTAAAGAAGTTTGTGAACAGGTAAAGGAACACACATTCAGCATTTTTAAAAATTAAAGCTTGTGGGTATACACAGCATTTAATTCTGCAGAATCCTAAATTCAGACAAGCAAAGATTATTGTAAATAACACAAATAATTTGTTTGCGTTTCCACTAGTCAAATAGTGTGAAGATTGGAACTACAATTTGTGAGGGTTGTTTTAGAGCAGCCAACCTTCCAACTGTATGCTTGGGGACAGCTCAACTGCATATAACCACTAAATATCTGTTGTGACTCTGAGAGCATGTTAACATTAGTTGCAGGATATTGGACTCCCTGCTATGAATAAGGTAATCTGCTCTTTGCTTTCTGTCTCCCGCTTCAATTTCTCTCTCTCATCAGGCACTGTAGCCCAAATCTCCTAGCTTCCTACTTCTAAGACAAGCTGTTTAAGACCTGGGTTCAGATAGTCCCTTCCTAAAATCCTCTTCAACATCATAAATTCATTCACTCTTATTTGTGTATGTCTTTAATTGGACGTTGGTAGTAAAAGGAAATACAGCGAAACCTCCAAATAATGGTCACTGCTCTGAGTGGGGAAGATGTGACTGGTGTTAGGAGAACTGCGTTGTTCAGAGAATAGCCCAAAGTTAACATTGCTAGGACATTGTGTTTCTGAAAAAGCAGAATAAATGTATGAAGCTTATGCACAATAAAAAAAAATGTTGCAGTACTTTTTCCAAATGCTGTCTGCTGAATAAAACTGAATATAATAAGTAAATAATTCATGGTGTAGAAGATGTTAAGAAATCAGTGCATGACAAGGCCTTAGGAATAGCAAACTAAGAGATTAAGGTTAGGGTATGCTATAGGAAAGAAAAATGTTAGTAAAGTGTAACTGCACAATTATCTGGCCTCATGCAATAAAGCAGGAACAGAGCCCACAGGGACCAAACCAAGAAACACTGCCCCCAACGGGCAAAATTCCGCACTCCATCAACCACCCGCACAGCCCCCATGGACGATTAAACCATACATTGAAGCTGCAGCTCTCCTCACATTGAACTGAACTTTTAACTCCTTTCTTTTCACTTAATCATACCACCATAATCCAACCCATTATTATGCCTTTAGCAATAAATATTCTTTATTCCTATCTTATCCCTTTCTTCGAAGTACCGAAGAAGTGCGTAAAATCCTAAAGGGCAAGGTGTCCGTTAGATCACTTTCGGGATTGACTGGGGTGTCCGTTGACCGCTGTTAAGAGGTTTCGTTGTTCGGAGATTATCGTTAATGTTAATCCTACAGAAGCTGTTTAGTACCAACCAAAACTTGCCATAACTCGGAGGTTACTGTTGCTCAGAGGGGTCCATTAATGGAGGTTTCACTGTATTATTTCTATCAGAATTGTGCCACTTGGTAGATCTTTTCATCCTGGAGAGTATTACTTCAAAGCAACTGAACACAACTACAAGACCAAATTTTAGTGGAAAATTTCTCAATAAAGGTTGAAGAGTTTTGAGTTGAGTGAAACATACATAATGAAAGAAAATTTCTCAAAGGTTAAAGAGTTTTGTATTGAGCAAAACATACACATGAAAGAAAATTTCTCAATAAAGGTTGAAGAGTTTTGAGTTGAGTGAAACATACATAATGAAAGAAAATTTCTCAAAGGTTGAAGAGTTTTGTATTGAGCAAAACATACACATGAAAGAAAATTTCTCAATAAAGGTTGAAGAGTTTTGAGTTGAGTGAAACATACATAATGAAAGAAAATTTCTCAAAGGTTGAAGAGTTTTGTATTGAGCAAAACATACACATGAAAGAAAATTTCTCAATAAAGGTTGAAGAGTTTTGAGTTGATGAAACATACATAATGAAAGAAAATTTCTCAAAGGTTGAAGAGTTTTGTATTGAGCGAAACATACACATGAAAGAAAATTTCTCAATAAAGGTTGAAGAGTTTTAAGTTGAGTGAAACATACATGCAATGAAAGGATATAAATTACCAAATGTTGCCACATTTCATATTGACTGAAACTAACTAATTTGATAGGTACATATGTATCACTAAGCCCTTCTGTGAGAATTAAAGTTTAGTTCCTCAAAGAAATGTAGTCTATCAAATTAAAATTGCAAATGAATCTTACTGTTAATTTATTGAATTTTTTTATTTTCATTAACCTTGGCACACAATTTGAGCTTTGCTGATATCCATCACAATCTTCCAAGTGCAAATTCCAGGACTTTTCTTTCTTTCTCTCTCTCTTTTCCAGGCATTTCTGAATGTGATCCTGCCATAGATTTCTTGGCCTTTCTTCAACTTTCCTTCTTGCCATTTGGCTTCAATAAATACTTTTTTTTATCACCTCACTTATTCTTTCAACATATACAAATCAAACCAGCTCAAAATGTTTAGGAGGATTGCACAGGGTTCCCACGCAACCTGGAAAACCGGGAAAACCGGGAATTCTCAGGGAATTTTAAAATTGTTCCAAAAATCAGGGAAAACTCAGGGAAAATTGTGTTTTTCCGTAAAAATCAGGGAATTTTTTATCAGGGAACTATAAAGGCAGGGAATTTTTATTTTTGCCAGAAAAATATTTTGTTTCAGACTTTTGTAAAATATATTTCTGTATTGCTAAGTTTAAAATAATTCCGAGTTGTTTTATCCTTCGAGGCAACTCCGTAACCCATCCACCGATTAAAGTGCAGCTGTGCAGGGGAGTGCGTCTCTTTGCGGTTTCCCCGTCTCCAGATGATCTAAACTACAACCGAACAAACATGCACGTCAAAGCGTGAAAGAAAGCCATTAATCACACACCCATTTCGCAGGCTCTTATCTGCTGGCGTTCGCGAAGAGAGGCAGTCATTTGTTCCTGAGTAGGTGCCCCGGTTCTCTGCGTAGACTGGGAAAAAAATTATGGAAGAAGCTATTTCCTCAATTTTTTAAATAACCGACTGAAATTTTTACAGTGGGCAAGATATATGAAAATAACGTTCCATTTCAAATTTCGCCGAAATTCATTGGAAACTTTAGAAGTTGAGCTTTTTTTTTTTTTTTTTCCCCTTTTGCATGTTCTACGTGTCTTTTATCAAACCGTACAAAAACATTTTATTTTGCCGGATATTGGTCATCCAAATAAATCCCCCTCCCCTTCAACAGCAGTGTGGATGAATGTTGCAAATTGAGGGCACCTAATTTATTTTGAAAAAGGTGCGTATCACTTACGAACTAAAGCTTCGCTTTCGTAATTCTGAAGCAGAATTGGTATAGTTGGAAAAGTATGTACCTTCAAATGTTAGAACAGGGAAAATATTATGAAATAGGAAGATTCTTCAAAGAGGGGGAAAGATTTATTTTTTCATAGTACTTACGAGTATTTTGACAAAAAATATATGAAAAATACCATGCAATGAAGCTGGTACTATTGCATACCTACCATATTTCCCAGATTTCACGGCCGTTTTCTAGATTCGTTGTCTTCCGGTTTTACGGCCGGAAAGAGATTTTTTTTTTATTCTGTCATATTTCTATTTCATAATGCATGAAGAAATTTATTTATAGCTATTTTAAGACGATATTCCAATTACTGCAAGAGCTGGCTGGTTGCGAAAAATAGGGTAGTCCGACGCCCGGAACCATAGATTTTCACATCTGGGTCATTCCACGCAAAATCGTCAGATATTGAAATAATTTTCCACCAACACATCTCCGATTCGTGCGATTTTACTTTATTTTTTTACGGTTAGCTGCCTCCAAGTTATAAAAAAAAAACCTGAAAGTTTAAATTTTTTTTTTTTGTTTCTGATAGATTAGAAGATATTATTTTTTGAATTTTTGTGCATAGTAGAACCGTTTTCCGTAAAAACGCAAATATCTCCGTTATTTAGAATAAGAAATATAAAATTCATCATTCTCTCGTAATTTTCCCCAAGGTTTCAGCTTATACATAGGAAAAAAAAAAAAAAATTGCGAGAACAAAAGTTAGAGGGGTAGAAATTTTCTTGTAATCGTAAATTCTTCTTCTTGTGTTGCTGCACCTCACAAGATTTGCATAAATTATTCATTTCACATCTTTACCCTCGCATTGCCGAAAGAAAAAAAATCTACCTAGTTACTACTGATGAAAATCTTTGCCGTGCGTTTCAGGTTTATCAGTGCAGGCGCTAAAGCCTCTGTCTCCGTTTTGGAAGACGTTATTTGTGGGGAGTTACTGCAAATGACCTGAGTGGGCTCCAGACCTTTCTCGCACTTTGCCTGATCAACATCGCACAAATGTATTGCCCTTCGTAAAGATATTGTTAAGTATAAACATGCCACTCGCCGTAGGATGATAAATTATGTTGACAAAAAGTGTTAGGAGGATTTTATGAGCACACATGCACACAAAACTTCCTCTAATTTGTTTCCGATACAAGTAATTTGACGTAGCGTGGAAATGAACTGTGACCTGCAAGAAAAGTTCAGTACTAATGTTTGCGTCACAAACGTAGCCAATCAATTTTAAAACTTCCGGATTTTGGAAGTACTAATATGAATTGTAGCCTCTCAGGCAAAATGGTATTCCGTATTAACTGTTAGTTTTCCCCACTTGTTGCTTCCATTATTTTTTCTTTATTCCTGGGTTTAATTTTTTTTGCCGTTATGGCATTAGGATCTCTGTGTGCCAGCTTATTGGTTATGAAATTTAACAGCACAATGTCTAAATATCCTATGCTGCGTTATTTAGAAGCAAATAGCAGAGGTGCCAACTATTACGAATTGTCCGTAATTATTACGGTTTCGACTGTCAGATTACGGAATTACGGACAGGTTGGAAGAATTACGGAATTCAGTGTGTTTGGAGATTCTCAATTTTGTATCCTTTTTTGTTAAACCCTTTTAGTGCGACGCTGCCGATTTCTCGGCCTTCGATTTTGATCCGCATATTTTCCGAATCAGACTGCGGATTTCGGTGTCTCAATGATCATATCATTTATCAGTCATATCGTTTTGAAATGGAATGTCCATGAATCATATCGTCAAACAGCGATATTATCGGAAGAATGGTACCGTAATTTTCGTCGTATAATCCGCGGATTATCTGCTAAAAAAGTTAAAATTATAGGTTTTGCGGATTATACACCGATGCGGTTAACACGCCGATTTAAAAAATAAAATAAAAGACCTTCCGATTTAAAAAAAGCTGCAGCGTTATTGTGCAGGGAAAGGTGTAATAATTGGAAAAGGAACTCCCTCGGAAGAATTTTCCTCAGTTCAGGAGTTTGTACGGAGCGGGGAGGAATGTCGTAATGAAAGATCGGGATAGTTGTGGAGAGGGACGGCAGGGGTCATTTTATCGTTGAGGAGAGCTCTGACTGTCGTTCCGGCTCTGTTTTTGGCAAAAAGCCAAAGAAGTACGCACAGCGCTTGCTGCACGAACCTATGCGTTTCTCCTTTCGGATTTCATGTGCGCGACCTTGTATTAGTTTGCTTTCGTTGTTTTGGCGAACGTCGCTGCTGCTGTTTTCCTTCATTGCTAATCATGATGTCTCTGAAAAGGAAACGTTTCAGTTACACTGCCGAATTTAAACTTGAAGTGGTGGACAGAATTGAGGATATGATCATGTCACTGCGCGATAGTTTTGAGGTCAGAATACAATCGTGCAGCAACATACGGAAAGCCTCTGTGTCGCGATCTAAATCGTAAACAAATCCGTTGGTAATTTCCACGGGAGAATTCACGGAAGTTTTTTTATTGGCCCACGTATAAGACGATCTCTCAACTCTGAAAGCAGGAATTCCTCCAAAATTTTTCGACTTATACGCGAGTACATACGGTTTTTCTACGACTTGTTCTGTATCAGCCTTTCGTCATTGGCAGTGTAATGCAATACTCTGGAGCTACATCGGCGTGATCTATGGATGCCACACCCTTTATCTGTTCGGAGATAAAAATATAAAACAGTAACCTTTAAAAATGAATTTCTTCATTTATTAAAATATATTTTTTTTTCTCTTACTTCTTCGGACTCGTGTGTTTCTGGAACGTGGAAAGAGCGACGTATTTATTTATTTACTGACGCCATGTATTTGGAGGATTTTCACCTTGGATCTCACCCTGGAATTAACTGCTATAATATATATAGCCAGTGCCGTTAATACCCACCAGATGGAGACGTCTCAGTAGCTGAGCCCATCTTACGGATTTATGATGTCAGAAGCTGACTTAAAATACACATAGCACCGTGGACTGTTGGCCAACGTGGTGTAAAGCTAACGCGCTCGGTTAGATATCGAGAGATCCGTGGCTCAATTCCCCGGCGGCGGCTGAAAACAATTTTTCGGTTGCTATGTGTTTCTGGAACGTGGAAAGAGCGATGTGTTTGTGACCGACTTTTCTGTCGGAAATTCCACTTCTGATTCAACATCTATGATGTGCGGATTATACGGCGATTTTTTTTCCTAAATGTCAGTCTGCGGATTATACGAAGGATTTTTTTTTTTTTTTATGTGAATTTTGCCGGTCTGCGGATAATACGACGAAAACTGCGGGTAATATGCCGTAAGTGTCATCGTAAAAGAGTTTGCGCTTGCTATCGGTTCCCCACGCAATTTCTCCGTGTGACAGGAGAAAGGTTACTTTAGCCAAAACGTTTCCTACTGCTGTTGAAGCAGGGCTGTTCACTTGGAATTGTTGGTGTATTATAAGACGTCATACTGTCGGAAATCACTTTTTCGAGCCCCGTTCGAAGTGCAATAACGATCAACTCGTCGAACGCGTGGTCCCGCGATGACGGATGTTTATATTTCTTGAGGACTTTCGGCGCGCGGGAGAACGAAGTGCGGTGTTTTATTACTAGAAGCTCTTAACATTATTCATTTCTTTTTCCTAAACAGACACAATCGCAAAACTTTACGAATCTCCCTCTTTTTCCAAACTCGTGTTAGCAGAGGATGACTTTATTGACAGCTTGTTCCTCAGACTAGCAGACGTGCTTTTTCCTACTGTGTGAAATTTTTTTCTAAGGTTATTTGAAATGGCTTGTAGTGAGAGTGAAAGTTTGCCAAGTGATGGTGATGATTTTGAATCATCTGAGAGTGATATTGGCCAAGCAACATCAAGCCAGAAAACTAGCCACAGTGCCACGCACACCATATCTTCTTCAGAAGGTGAAGATCTTCATAGTGAATCTTCAGATCATGAAAGTTCTGAAAGTGAATGAGAGGATGTAATAGAGGGAAGTGATGAACAACCTCAGCATCCTTTTGATTGTCATGAAATGCAGGGGCCCAAACATGCTCCTGCAACTGATGGCACCTATTGCATATTTTTTACTCTTGTTTTTTACCAATTTCATCCTTGGAATTATCGTTTCTGAAACAAATAAATATGCAAAGAGGTTTCTCCAGGAACATCCAAATCTTTCTCCCAAATCTTGAGCAAGGAAATGGAAAATGCTGAAATAAAGGTTTCCTTGCGTGCCTTCTAATATGAGAGTAATCAGTAGCCCATGTAGGACGAGATGAGATGAGATGAGATGATTGCGGAAGGCATATCCAGTCAAAACAAACACCAGGATTGTGTAAAATTAAAGACTCGATCAAAGCCTTTGGATAATTTTTGCAAAAAAGAATGAAAATAGCGTGATAAATGCTGAATTGCTGTTTACTGCAATCGTTGTGGAGCATAACAAAGCCTTTGGATAATTTTTTTGCAAAAAAGAATGAAAATAGCGTGATAAATGCTGAATTGCTGTTTACTGCAATCGTTGTGGAGCATAACCTACCTATAGCAATCCGTGATCATGCTGGTCGCTTCTTTCATGCTATATTCCCAGACTCTGATATTGATGAAGCTGGATATCCTTGAGCAGATGTGGCATGGAATGAAATATCTAAGATGAAGGATTCATCTGGCCTTCCCAAGTATTCTGCATTGTCTAAACTAATGTTGGCAATATTGACTATCCCTCACAGCAATTCCTCTACGTAGAGAATATTTAGTATAGTAAGGAAAAACCTCGCATACTTCTGCCCAACAATGAGCACCAAAACATTAAGTGCCCTTCTTATACAGAAAAAGTAAAGCATTTTCCTCAGGTGAGCTGCGTTATAAAAAGTTTTCTGAAAAAGAATATAATACTGCAAAACAAGCAACAAGGGAGTTTTTATGTCAGCAATGACATGAGGTAAGTACAATATTGATAATTCAATTTCATATTTTTTTGTGAGGATAGTGTAAACATATAAAGTTATTACACACTTCACGCATTAATTTCTCATGAAATACCCATTCCACGCGTTAGCGATGAGGCTTCGTATGGTGATTACCGATAGGCACTTCATACAAGTATTACAGGTTACACAGTAATACTATTATATTGTCCTTAACTTTGAAAAAAAATGGCGTGTTACATTACTGAAAGTTTGTGTTCGATTACTGAAACATTACTGTAAAATCCCCTATTGATTACTGATGCGTTCTGCTAGAGGTTGGCCCCTCTGAAATAGCATAGATTCGATGTTCTCATTGCCAAGTGCAAGAACTAACGTTAGCTAAAATAATTACAATTTTGATTTTTAAATGTCAGTAGTATTTTCCCTGATTGCTAGAAATTGTTGGGATGGTACTGGCACACGTTTTTCCTCAGACGCAGAAATGCTGTCACGATTTCTGTTCTCTCTTCTTCTTCTTTTTTATTTTTTAATAACTGTTTTACTTTGCTTTGTTTTTAAAGATTCTAAGTAAATTCCAATAGAAAATACAAATTGGTAGATCGATTTGATAGAACCGCTCTGACAAAATGTTAAGAGACTCTGTCAGACACTCACCATTTTATCATTCCCATTAGACTTAAATTTCAGCAAACGTTTCTGTGTTGTTTAATATTTATGTAAAATAAGCACTTAAAGGATTTAAAGCTTCAGCATTGTATCATTTAAGGGCAATTTATTCTCTTCAGTCACAACTCTCCCAGCTTGCATTTTTAAACCTAACTGGAACTCTAAATGTTATGAGTCATTTAAAATGTTATTTATATACTTGTGTGAACTTAAAATACAGATAAATCAGTTGTATAATTTCACCTAATTGATTGAAATATTTCATTATATGTAGAATTTAAATTAAGTCTTTGTTCAAATATTCTTTAAAACATGTAAATACATGGTTTACATGTTTTAAAGGATATTTGAACCAACGGTACAAAAATAAATAATGGTACCAAAAATAATATGCCTCATGCATTTAATTGTTATTAAAAAAAGCAGGTAATTGTATAAAGGACAGTTATTTAAAGAATTAACAAATGTATGCTTTCGTAAGGAACGCAAGAATGTAAGGAAATGCAACAATTTGTCGCAATGTGATTTTGATTTGCCGCTCTGGAAAAACTCTCAGGACCACCTGGAAAACCTGGAAAAGTCAGGGAATTTTTTTTTTCTACTTTTGAGTGGGAACCCTGTTGCATACTTTGTTCTCACATTTTTTTTTTAGGCATTTTTTTTTCACTTCTGAAATTAAGTTTTCTTCCATTTATTTACTATTCCATGAGTAGTGGGAGAACTTGGAGGATGTTTGAAACCCATATTATAACCACTATGATAAAACATACATACATACATATCACTAAGCTGTTCTCTGAGATTCAGAGGTTAGCTCCAAAAAGAAATACAAACTTCCAGATATTTTTACTTATTGTTGTCATATCAAACTTCTCCATTTACATCGATCTTGACATACAACTCGTGCTTCACTGATATCCATTACACGCCGTACACAAGATCTTTTATACTTCATACTCATAATCTTTTTCTCATGCAGACACTCCTGAATCTGATCCACCCATGTCTTCCTTGGCCTTCCTCTGCCTTTCCGTCCTGCCACTTGGGCTGAAAAGATTTTCTTAGTAAGCATTTCATCACTCATTCTTTCAACATGGCCAAACCACTGCAGCATATTGGTCTCCACCTTGCTAACAACATTTTGCTTCACATCACACAACTGCAATACATCTTCATTTCTCACACAATCATATCGTGTCTTGCCACAAACCCTACGTAAGTAACGCATTTCTCCAGCACACAAACGACTCCTATGTTTCTTCTGTAGTACCCAGGTTTCACAACCATACATCACAGTAGGAACAATTACACTTTTCAAAGAAGAGTTCACTCGCCTACTGATTTCACCATCCAACTTGTTCTCTCTGTCAAACATGCTTCCTAAATACACAAACTCACTCACCTGGTCAATCACAGTGCCATTTATACTTACATTACATTCAGTGCTACCCGTTCCTCTCTCAAACACCATAACTTTGGTTTTTCCCTTATTTATACTCAGTTTGAATTTCATGCAAACTTCGTGCATGCGAGTCAACATACTCTGCAACTCACTCTGCCAACAGGACAGTGTCATCAGCATACAGCAATCTGCACACACCGATATCACCAAGACATAAACCACTATTATCTATTTTGGTATCACGCATGCATGCATCCATAAATATATCAAACAGCCATGGTGACATTACACAACCTTGTCTGACTCCTGCACCAATGGAAAACCATTTTGATAAAACACCATTCACTCGTACACAAGCTCTATTACCAGCATACATGGCTTTTACACTCTTAAGTAGATTCCCAGTAACACCATATTCATTCAATACCTTCCACAAAAGTGTCCTATTCACTCGGTCGTAAGCTTTCTCTAAATCTATGAAGGCAGTAAAAACTTTCTTCCCAACAGCTAGATACTTTTCAATCATTGTGCGTAATGCAAAAATCTGGTTAGTGCAGCCTTTACCAGGCATAAAACCACTCTGAACATCCCACACTTTCAATGACGTAAGACCCCGTACTTTTTCAATAACAACCTTACCAAACACTTTCCCTGGCATACTCAGTAGGCTAATACCATGATAATTCTTGCATTCAGTCTGATCACCTTTTCCCTTATACAAGGGAACAATCCTTCCAATCCCGAGGGACCATTCCTAACTCCCAGCACAACTGGCAAATTTCCAGTTAACCAGTCAATTATAGAGTCACCACCATATTTCAACATCTCTGCAGTTATGCCATCAACTCCTGGAGCCTTACCATTCTGAAGAGATTTTAGAGCTTTACACACTTATTCTCTTGAGATCGCTCCTGTGCTTTCATCCCTCATTGTGACATCATCTGCATCTGTCTCGGAATCATCTTTGCTTTCCTGATCTAATAACTCACAGAAGTATTCACCCCATCTGTCACTTAACTCATTGGGCTCCCATATCATTTCCCCTATCTCATTCTTCACACAACTTACAACTTTGTTTCCCCTATTTTTCCTGAGTCTCATGTACTTCCAGAAGGACTTCCTATCTTTCCAAAAAGCCAGTTCATGCCTTTCCACTTTCACCTTCCTATCTTTTGCCTTACTGTGGCAAACCAGCTTAGCAGCTTCACGCTTCTTACAGCGATATTCATCTACAGAGACTCTACCTTGCAACATCCCCAAATAGGCTTCCTTCTTTCTCTTTACTGCCTCTTCAATCTCACTATTCCACCAGGCATCACCTCTATTGTTACCCACTATTGTGGTGCCACAGACCTCTTTAGCAACAGTGACAACACAGTTCTTAAAACATTCCCATTTCTTCTCTACATCCCTCTCACCAGACTTCAGATCCTTCAGTCGTTCTCTGAGTAAGTCAGAATACTGCTGATGATCTTCAAGGAGCCTATCAACCTTTATTCTTTCTATCCTGGGTCTCTTCCTATTCCTTTTCCTCCAACCAACATTAAGTTTCACTCGTGACACTACCAAGTAATGATCAGAACCAACATCCGCACCTCTCATCACACGGGTGTCAACAACTAAGTGTTACAAACGCTGATCGTAAACAACAAAATCTATCACACTCTTTTGACCAAGAGTACGATTTTCCCAAGTATATGTGTGGATATACTTGTGGTCGAAAAATGTATTAGATATACACAAACCATTCTCAATGCAGAGTTCAATTAATATTTCACCATTATTCACACAAGGATCATTAAACTTATCCAGAACATTGTCAGAAATTGCATTCTGCACACCTACTCTAGCATTGAAATCCCCTGCTATTATAACTTTTTCTTTAGCACCAAACTGGCTCAAAACAGCTTTTAGCTCATTCCAGAAATCTTCTTTCTTATCAGAAGGTTCCGAGTCACAAGGAGCATACACTACAGCAATTACAATTCTCTGAAGTTTCACTTTCAAACGAATCCAAAGAATTCTCTCACTTATGCAACTATAGTGAATCAAGTTGTTCTTCATCTTTTTACTTAAAATCACACCTACACCAGCCTGTCCTCATATTATCCAATACTCCAGACCACACACTCACCGTGCCATTCACTTCTTCTACCCCAATTTTCTTCTTTTTGGTTTCACTTACACACACAGCACATCCAGTCTATACTTATTCATCTCCTCAATCACCTCACTCATTTTGCCATTTATACCTCTAGTATTCCATACACCAATCTTACATTCATTCAGCCAAGATCTCTTTCTCATACGCCGTTTAGAAAGTCCAGGTCGATTCCGTGGTGGACCGTCCTTCCCAAGTGTGGTAGGTCCACCATATCCCACACTTGAGTCATTCTTAATGTTTCTTTTTGCAGGCACAATAAACAGAATGGTAAGTCATAAATCTGTACAGGGTTCCCATAGCACCAGGAATCCTGGAAAAGTCGTGGAATTTGATTTTCCTTTTTTCCAAGCCTGGAAAGTCCTTGATTTTTCATATTTTTATGAAAGGGCCTGGGATATTTGTGAAATTTTTTTTGCAATGTGTGTTTGTGCAGGGGTGGGGGGGGGAGGAGGTTGTAAAAATGCTTTGATTGATTGCATCTTTTTGTTCTAGTTCCCTGTGGTATCTACTTATGATGATATCACTTCCTCCCATGAAGGTGTGGGGATGTGATTTTATCTATGTCATGCTGCAGTGCAAGGTGTTTAAGTGCCATATTTCCAGTGACATTGGTTTGTGGTATGGCAGTTGTAGTCACAACAGCATGTGGAAACCATCCTGCAAGTCCAAAATGGCCCTTCCTTCTAGTACCCACTTTCTTGGCTGAAGCAGGTGGATATCTGGCCTCCCTGCTGCTGGTGTGCATGGGAATAGATGACTATGAAAAAAGGAATCTTGAGTGCCATGTCAAAATTGTTTTGTATTATTATCATTGTGCTGAGTTCCAGATTTAGGGTGTGCACTGGTGCTTGAAAACCTAGAAAATCCTTGAAAATCATGATAACGTTTTCAAGGCCTGGAATATCCTGGAAAAATGGTGCATAGATGCCAACTAGTATGGATTTTCCGTAATTTTACGGATTTTTGGTTGCTGTTACGGAAGTATGAAACGCCGCTGAAATTACGGAAAATCGCCATTTGATTTAATTTTCTGAGATAGAAAGCAAATTTTCATCAACTTAAAAATTTTTGTTGGTTCTTCAAGTTTTTCTGGGGGAAAAAAATTAAATGCTAATTCAGGGCTGCCAGACCTGCGCCAATTGCGCCAGCCCACGCCAAAATGTTGTCCTTACGCCATTCTGCTAAAAAAAATCGCCATTTCGACGAAGTCAGCGGCAATTTTGCGCCAAAAGTTAAAATTTACCGGTTATCTTACGACATTCGAAATCGATTCAGCGGTTAATTTGTACGTGAGATTCTTCCGCGGATTTGCGGAGTCCCCTCCGGGTTTTTTTTTTTTTTTTTTTGTCATTTTCGTCGAGATCGATGCAAAAGTGAAGAAATTTTCGGGATATTAGTTGGGGGGGGGGGGTCGTTTTCCGTCTGGGGACATTTTTTCTTTTTAAACGTTCGGAAACGGAAGTTAAACGAAGTGCAGATTTTTTCTGTAATCGTATTTTTTTTTCTCGCGCGATGTTGCTTCTGTTCAGTATTGTTAAATATAATTTCATTGCATAATTTCAGCTTGAAATTGTAGGCAACGATTCCCGAAAACGGAAGTTAGGCCGCCCGAAAATTTCACCGTAATCTTCGGCGACGAGATTCTCACGCTGATTCGAGGAATTCTGTCTTTTTTTTTATCATTTGGACCACGTACGAATTCAATGCATAACTAAACTTAAATTTTGGGAGGATCGGTGGCGGCGGGGGTGGAGGTCGTTTGCTCCATCAGAGGACGGAATTTCGGAATTTCATCCTTCGAAAACGGAAAGTAGACGGAGGTAAGATTTCTTTGGTAATCGTAATTTTTTTTTCTCGCGATGTTTCCTCCATCCAGTATTGTTAGATATCATTTTATTCCATAAATATTTGTATTTCAGCTTGAAAATGTTGGATAAATTTCTGAAAACTGAAGTCAGTTCAGGTTGAAAATGTTGGATAAATTTCCGAAAACTGAAGGCTTGAAAAACTGTTATTTCAAGCCATGTTTCCCGATTCAGCGATCGCAAAAAAAATATTTGTGTGGAAGAACCAAAGCTACTGCACTAATTCAGCACATGGCCAGTGTTTCTACAAGTAACGTCGTATCTAAAGTTTAAAAAAACCTTTTTCTCTATCTACAGATGGAAGTAACGATGCTCAAGCAAATAAACTATCTCATTACAATAACATATTTTGACGAAAAAATAGGGAAAGTTCAACTGTTTTGTTATCATTGGTTGAATCAAGTAACAATACAGATGAAAGAATATCAACGTTTTGAACAATGAGTTTGTTAAAAAAAAATATCTCGTTGAGCAACTGTGTGTCATTTTCCTGTGACAATGCTAACACTATGATAGGTCAAGTAAAAGGTGTTGCTTACATAAAGAAGGTTCAGCCTGCAATCATAGAGCAGTGATGTTCATGCCATTTAGTAAATTTAGCTGCACAGAAATCTGCTACTCAACTGAAAGGATTTAATGTTGAGCAGTTTCTGATACAGTTGTACTTTTTGGAGAAAAGTTCAAAGAGGAAACACAATCTAAAACTGAGTCAAGCTGTTTGTGGTACTAAACCACACAAAATTCCAAAGCATGTCAATACTCGCTGGTTATCACTTTTGGAATCCATTGACAGAATTTTAGAACAGTGAGAGTCTCTAGAACATTATTTCAGTGACAATGAAGAAGCTAATTCACAGTATAAGAACCTTGCAAGTATGATTGGAAATCCTTCATCTAAACTTTACTGTCTTTTTTTATCTGCTACTCTTCCTTTGTTTACATCTGTTAACGTGTTCTTGCAGCAGGAAGCTCCGCTTGTACATGTATTAAAAAGAAAACTTCATAGTCTGTTATCTGAATTGCTTGTACGATTTATCAAGCCATCAGCATTCGATGTGACAGCAACATCTCTTGCAGATGGAAATTTTGAAAGAAGGAGAAATCAAAAAGAAAACTGTGATCTCGTAATTGGGTCAAAAGCGAGATCTTATATAGGCACAACTGCAGATCTGAGTGAAGACACAGTGGCTACTTTTTATTCTGAGGTAAGGGAATTTTACAAGGCAGGCTGCAATTACATTTTAAGAAAATTTCCACTTAATGATGAATTTCTGAGTCATGCTGAAATTGCAGATGTAGCATTAAGGCAAAGTGTTTCTTTGTATCAGTCCAATATATGTGTTCCCTGTTTCCAGTTTTGAAACCAGGAGAATCTGACATGGTGGAATCTGAATTTGCTCACTACCAGTTTGAAAATTTTAACTGTGCTGTTACTTCTGGGAGAATAGATGAAGTGTGGCACAGAATTTCTTTAATGAAAAATGAAAGTGGCCAGTTGAAGTATGAATCATTAAGCAAAAATATGAAAATGATTTTAATAGTCCCTCGTAGCAATGCAAGTACAGAAAGAATTTTCAGTATTGTGAAAAAAAACCATGAATGAATTCAGACCTAATTTAAGTACTCATGTGCTGTCTTCTTTATTAGTAGAAAAAATAAGTGAACTATGCTATCAGAAGAAGTTTTTGCAAATTGAACTAAGGAAGGCCAAAATGGCAACTACAGCCAGTTTATCATAATAATTTGGCCAACATTCCAAGGGAATAATTTTTCTTCATGTCTGGAGGTAATTTATTATATTTTTCTGGTAGACAATATTTTAAATTTTCCCACTAGCAAATTATTTTTTATTGCATTATTATTTTATTATTATTTTGTTAATAGTTCTGACAGATTAAAATTTGTTGCAGTGTTAAATACCCAAAATTGCCGCTGTAGATTGGATTACTGAAAATTACTGAAAAAACAAAATTGTTACTGAAAATTACTGAAAAATGAACATGTTGGTTACTGAAAACTACTTTTAGAGGTTGGCATCTATGATGGTGTTTTTTAAAGCCTTAAAATTTTAAATGAGTGCTTAAAGGGGGAGCAAATGCTTAATCTGTTTTTCCTAATATCTCTGCTTCTACATGTGCGATTTGAAAAAATTCTTTCGACACCAGAAATTTTAAAGCCTTAAAATTTTAAATGAGTGCTTAAAGGGGGAGCAAATGCTTAATCTGTTTTTCCTAATATCTCTGCTTCTACATGTGCGATTTGAAAAATTCTTTCGACACCAGATGCTATTTTCCTTGTAGAACACTTTAGGTTAGTTGACAAGGAATTTTGTAGTTCACAGTTCTGTTGATAAGGTGGTGTTTTTGTATTTCAGTTTGCAGCTGTATTGCTGCTTCTAAAAACCGTATTGAGAAATTTCTTCTTTACTGTATGCCATTATCAACAATAGAGATGTGGAGCATTATCCTCTTTAAATAATGCAAAGATTTCCCACTAGAGGCGTAAAGGTAAAAATCATTTTCCTTAGCATAGCTTTTTCTATGAAGAATATTTTTCGACCTATTTTCAACTTTTCCATTATTCTCAATTCTTCTGCTAACAGGCGTAGACTTATGTCATGTTTCCTTCTATATTTCTTCTATTTACTGATTAGATGTGTGCCCTTCCCCATTATTAAAGTCTGGATGTGCCCTTGCTTTATTTTATAATTTCAATTGTTATCAGTAATAGACTGATTACACGGGAAGATAGTGCAGAATAGTGATTCAGCTAAAATGACTGATTGAATTAATCATTTTCAGATTGAGGGAAATGATTTTCTGAAATGAGCCTTATGGTAATTACACCACCCTGATTCAGTTTTGCATTATTGGGTAATTTCCCAATTAAAATCAGTAAAAAGAAATGTAATGAGTAAAAATGCATTCATCCATTTACATCTTTCGTCATTTTTATTACTTAAAAAAACAAAATTACAAATTTTGAAGATGACAATCCAATTTTTGGTGTAAATGTGAGAAGGATGGTAAGTCAGATAATATCTGAAAACTTGAAAATTTTCATCTTCCTGGAGCGGGACTCGAACTCGCGTCTCCCAGATAGCACCCGGGTATGCTAACCACTACACCAACCTGAAAGACCAAGTCTCAAGTTTCTGATGAATTTTAATTTAACCATCACAGGATTCGCTAGTCCCACTCCAGGACGATGAACATTTTCAAGTTTACGGATATTGCCTGACTTACCATCCTTCTCACATTTACACCAAAAATTGGATTGTTATCTTCAAAATTTGTGTTAAATGGTATCCTTGATTTCTTTCATGAACCAAAATTATTTTTAAAAAATAATTTGACCGTGATACTGTAAAGCATAATAATCATCCTGGAATTTTTTTGCATATGTCTTGGAAAAGTCCTGGAAAGTCCTTGAATTTTTTTTCCCAAAAGTGTACGAACCCTGCAGAATACTTCATATAAGTTTTATACAGAGCAGTTTTTTTTTATATGGGGAAATTATTGCTGCTTCACTCAAGATGTAATACCCACCCAAGAACACTCTATAACAGCAGAACACATAGACTTTATAAGAATTCTAAATGCATAGTAAATTTCAACCCAATTTGCAAAATATGAAACAAAGCACTGTGATTCTAGCGAAAATTTAAGCTCCTGGAATTTATATTCTGTGAATGCATACAAACCATGTCCTCAGCACACAGTAGCATATATCCCCACAACATGATGCATATTGCAAGACTAAATAATCCTTCTTCAGATCTACCAGGTTTTACGGTTTACCCGTAAAATTATGGAAATGTGACTTGTTTTACGGGCAAAATGTTAATTTTACGGATTTGGCGATTCTCCGAGATTTTTTTCTTTTTCTGATGATTGTGCACCCACTATTAAAACTTTTTTTTTTTTAAACTTAATCCATTCAAAGTAAAGTGTCGATGTAAGTTACGAATAAGTTTTTAGTTACATGTGTTTATTTGGGAACATTTTGCTGCAGTTTTCCCACTTTTTAGGTTATTGTTTTGCCTTTTTTTAAACACTAGAACACCAACCAGCTGGGCTTATTTAACCTTCCGTTTGGTTCTCTTTCTCTCTTGTGCACGCTGTTTTCCCCCGCCTTTCTTTTCAGATCATGCATTGTTCATCTCCCGAGTCGCAACTTCTCAGAAGGCCAGCGTGGGGTGTGTCCGCGTTGGAGCAGGTGTCTTTTATCTTTATCCCTCCCAGTTCAAAATGCTATCTCAGAACGTAGTTATCGTAGAAAAAAATGCCAACGGATTTTAAATCTGTGGAATTTTTAACCCCAGATTGATACCCAACATGACGAAATTAAGCAAAAACTGCCAGTTTTGTGAAATTAAAAATGCATTGGGGCATGCATGGTTTCGTAACTTCTTCTCTGGCAATAAATTTGACCTAACGAAAGAATGCTACTATAAGAGGAAGTTAAAAAAAAAAAAAAAGTAAGTCCAATGTTCATTCGAGCCAGTGCTGCTCCAGCAATGATTTATTTTGCTGGTCCGTTAGTCAGTAAGTTTTCTTGGCTTTCGCTTTCCAACTGTGTTTTGTTCATCACTCAGTAACGTTCATAAAAATGTCTTGGCTTGATTCAATGAAATTAATATGTTGAGGTACATACTAATTCACCTAATCCTTATTGAAAATGGTCAAAGGTAAGGTCAAGATATAGGAGAGGGATTCATTCGTCCCCTTTTGCGTGATGACTTGCGTAAAATCAAAGCATGATTGTGATGAAGTTTGGGTATGCTGTTCAGCACCCATAGTGAACCTGTCCTATTGAAAATTATTGCTATCAGCATTCACGCGGACAGTGTAGTAGCACATGCGCAAGATTTGTTCGCTCGCATTTCAGAATTTTAGCACAATATCTTCCGTCGAAATTGACCGACTTGGATAGAATTTTTAACTATAAAACGACGCGTGTGTGGCAGCTTTTTAATTTAGAAATTAATGGGCACAAAAAATGTTCTATAATAAAGCAAAAACACGCAAAATATCAATTAATTCATACTAAGGGATTCGTAAAGAAAACAGTAACTGTTGCTTTTGCAAACCCAAACTTTTTAGTAGGTATGAAATTTTGGGCTTTTAGTAAACAACTCTGAATTTTAAAATATCCGGATTTTGACAGCACAAGTTTAATCTAGGAAGGAAGTGGGTTTTTTTTTTTTTTATCTGTTTGAAAAAAAAAGCTCCATTGGCTTTGTAACTTCTATCAAACCGAATTGAATTGTGTGATATTTAGAGATTTTCATTTTCTAAAACAGAATACGTGTATTCTACAGTTTGTCATGTTAGGCCTTTTTTTCTTCAGAGACATAAGATCGGGGTTAAAATCCCGGTTCAAACGTTTTATGCCGTGGGGAGGATGTCACCGACAAAGTGGCTGTATCGTTCCCGTTACGCCTGATGTAAAAGACAGTTGGTTTTGTTCCGGCAAAACACATTGTGTTACTTTACTGCAGGAGAAGGGTTTGGTTCAGACGTTGATGGACCCAGATTGTTTTTAAAAGGAATGACTAGAGAAGCTCTATTCGGTAAGATGAAGGGAGGGGGGGGGGAGGACAGGAAGAGAAGACAGAACTATAAAATCAGTGCCATTTGGAAGTATAACGGATGCCGCTAAAGGGATCGGATTTAGTAAAAGACAAGCCATCGATCCGCCTGTGAGGAATGATGGGGAGGGAGGAAACGAATTCAAGAGAATGACATTCGTAACTAAAACCTAAACCTTTGTTTCTAGATGAAAGAACCTTTCAGTTGCACTCTGCTTTCCTAGCTGACCAGCTCGAATCGGATAACTCTGTAATCGGTATTTTTTTCCTCTACTATAGCAGTTTTTACTTACATTTTTTTCCCCCGAGTGGTAATAAATTTAATATTAGTGATTCGCTATGAGCAGCAACATAAAAGGGGAAAAAAGTACTATAAAATATTCCGTGATTCGTATTCTGCGGAATTCCCGTGTATTGCAAAATCTTCAAGAAAGGAAAATATGCGTTTCGCGCTATGTGCCGATGCAATTTCAACATTTCGCATGGTGGAAGGAATGATATTACAAATCATATTTCTAGTGACAAGCATAAATATAACGTTGACTGCGTGGGAAAAAAAATAACAAAATTAACTTCCTTTGTTAAAAGTTATAATGAACTCTATGCGATTCGTACAAAATGTTTGTTCGCTTCATTTTTAGTTGAACATAATTTACCAGTTAGTGTCTCTCAGTCACTCTTACTTATTTAATTTTTTTATTTGACTGTCTCATCGTCCGTGTCTCCGTAAGATAAAAACCTGATATGAAAATGGTTCGTTTTTGAAAATATTTTAGTATGTTTCATGACAGCGTGGGACACGATCCCATTGAAAGGGTAGAACATCCTTCCCTTTAGATGCAAACTTCTGTAAAAGTAAATGTTTATCACTTTATAGATTATAATGATAGATAGCATAGTAATCAGAAATTATGTATAGAATTTATTTTAATCGATATGAATGTGCCGATAAATTTAAACATCTGTAGACACTTCAATTAAAAGTTGATGGTTCATTTGGGTAACATCGTTTTTTAAATCGATATGTTTGGTACACTTAATCAATATGCGTGACAAGTAATTTAATCGAATATATCGATTAAAGATTAATGGAGATTATCTAACCCACCTTCGTTTTGCTGATGACGTAGTCATTTTTGCAACTACCCCATCAGAGCTGCACAGTATGATCCAGGAACTTGCTGACAAGAGTAAAGAAATGGGATTAAAAATGAACTTTCGGAAGACAAAAGTGATGTTCAATGCTTTTACAAGAAATGCAGATTTATCGATTGATGGAGAAAAGCTGGAGATAACAGACACGTACGTTTATCTTGGACAGCAGATATCAAGTGAGGGTCACATTGATGAAGAAATTAATTGGCGTACAAAACTTGCCTGGAGAGCTTTTGGAAGAAACAGCCTAATTTTCAAGAGCAATATGCCATTATGTCTTTAAAAAAAGTGTTTGATCAATGCATCCTTCCAGTGCTTACGTATGGTGCAGAGACGTGGACCTTAACTAAAAGAGACATACAAAGGCTGCAGACAACTCAAAGAAGCATGGAGAGGTGCATGCTTGGTGTAACCAGGAGAGATAAGAAGAGGAACTCGTGGATCCAAAATATGACAAGAGTGGAAGACATCATGATCAGAGTAAAATCCCTGAAACGGCAATGGGCTGGACATACTGCCAGAAGGACAGACCATCGATGGACAGCCGAAATTTTAGATTGGATTCCAAGGGACAGGAAAAGACCCAGAAGAAGACCACGTGGGAGATGGGTGGATGAAATTGGTTAGTATGCGTGAGTGACATGGAGCAAACTGGCACAAGACAGACCGTTGTGGAGGAAATTTGGGGAGACCTTCGTCCAGCAGTGGATTGATAATGGTTGACAATGATGATGATGACGACGTTCGATTAAAAATTTCATCGAATATATAGATTAAATTCTTTTACGGATTTCTGTTTCTGAAAGTTGGCAGGTCTGCTTCTTGTATGCTGCCACACCTACCACGTGCCCCCTCATGGCCACACACATTGTGGCAAGGAAGTCGCAGGTATGGAAACATCCAGTTACTTTGTATTCCACACAGAATTTTATGACTACAAAGTTTTCACATGTATAACAAGCAGCTGGGAGAATTTCGCTCTTGCATATTACTGAAATAGTGGATGCAGAACTCACATAAATTGAGGACTGAACATCTGACCAAAATTTTAATCAGTAATGTTTGCGATATACTGATATTCCTCAAGAAGTTGCATTTTGTGATGCTTAAAATATTTTCTACAAGATTTAAAGTTGATCTTAATTTAAATCTTGTAGAAATAATTTTATTTTGAGATTATTTTCTGTGAAAAGACTGAACAAATGTTTTTTTATATGTATATATGTGTATTATGTTCATACCTGTGTTGTTTATTGTGAAAATATCTGTATTTACAGTATGCTGTAGAATGCTCATTTATTTTACTAAATTAGATTTAAAAATACAATTTTCATAGTATTTTGTATTTTTGTGTACAAATACAGTGCAATTACTTAATTTTTTGTACTTATTCATTTTTTGCAGTACTATGCTGAATGTCATGCTGTTATTTATATAATTGATTCTTCAGATAGTGAGAGACTAGATGAATCCAAAAGTTCTTTTGGTGAGAAAAATCTTTCGTAGTTGATTTCTGTTCTAATTTTCTTTTTTATGAGCAACATGCTTATCGTGAGTTGCAATTCTTTTAATAAATTTTCTATTACCCAAAAATGTTTCTGTATTCAACAAAACTTGTTCACTCTGCAAAAATTTCAGCACAAGAAAGCTGTTCAGAAAATGTGAGTGATGTAAAGTAAAACTATTCTTTTTTTGAATCTGGTTGCCCAATTCTGATGGCTTCCACCAATATAAACTGAAGATGCGTACAGTTACACCTTCAAAATTCCTACAAATATGCAAACTGATGTGCAGGCTGTTCCCATGAGATCTGGTCAAACTTTGAGAATGTACAGGGTGTTCGGAAAGTCACTGTGCACCTAAGCTATGCACTTAGAAAAAATGTTCGAAGTGATCTCCACGAGCGTCGATACAGCGCTGAACCCGTTTCAGTTTATTTGCAAACACTTGCTGCAGCTCTGCTTGTGAGATGTTTTTGATGAACGTAGTTATTGCAGTTTGTAATTGATCAAGCGTGCGTGGGCGATCACGATACACAGCAGATTTTGCTGCGCCCCACAGAAAAAAGTCTGGTGGAGTAAGGTCCGGGGAGCGAGGGGGCCATAGGTTTTTTGAGATGACATATTCGCCGAAAACCTCATTCAGAAGTTTCATAGAGGTGTGAGCTGTGTGCGCAGTAGCGCCATCTTGTTGAAACCAGCTGTAGGTGATTTCGTCTTCTTCAAGGCGGCCGATGAAGTCGTGGAGTATGGAACAGTAACGTGCACTATTCACTGTGTCCTGAAAGAATAACGGATCGACAATGCGACGTCGGGATAGCACAACCCACACTCCAATTTTCTGGTCATGCAAGGGTCGTTCTGACACAGCATGAGGAGTCTCTGTGGACCACAATCATGTGTTTTGTGCGTTAACATACCCAGAGAGGTGGAACCACGCCTCATCTGTAAAGAAGGTGACATCAAGAACAGCAACAGTTTTCGTTTGAATAAAATTGTTAAACCATTCACAGTACCGGAGTCGTTTTACGTGATCCGCCACTTGCTATTGTTGTACCGCTGTTCTTTCTATGGGTAGAGGTGCAATGATTCTCTCACCGCATTATGCGCTGTCGCAAGCCCGATATTTTCCTCTTGCGCCAACTTGCGCAATGATTTTGATGGACTCCGCAGCAGGGAGTCGGAGATGTCCATCAACTTCCCATCGGTAAGTTTAGTTGGTCTCCCGCTTTGTTCGGCGTCGAACACTGAGCCTGTCGCACGAAATTTCTCTATAAGTCGACGAACTGCATTACGATGAGGTACAGGTGTGTCTGGGAATTTGGCAGCAAATTGCTGCCGCACTAAATCGGTGTATTCATTGCCTTCTCGAAAGACGTATTCAATCAGAAACACACGTTCCGCAATTGAAAGAACCACAGTGCGAAAAACTGAACAACAACAGCACACACAATAACTTCTATACTTACAGTAACAACGACTCGTCTCTGTTGACCTCTGGAACTCAACTGCCGCAATGTGGCAACCAACGCTTCGAGCAGCTTGCTGTGCACGCGCAGTGAGCCCCATGGGTTCCCGCGATCGGCTGCGACTGGGAGAATCCACTTTATTACGTTCCAGTGGCACATACTGCACAACAAAACGGTAGCCTAGGTGCACAGTTACTTTCCGAATACCCTGTATTATAATACACACAGTAATGGAAAATGTTGCTGTAAATATCAGCCCAGAACACTTGCCTTTTGTGTTATATTAGATTTATGCATAAGACTGGCACTTCAGAAAGTGGGCTGTAAAAGTGAAACATAAATGAGTGGTAGGCAATGCACGTAACTAACAAACAAATTAAGAAGAAGGTAGTTTAGAACACGCTAAGTTACGTATAAAAGTTTAATGCAAATATATTTCAGCCGTTACTATGGCCTTCATCAGTGCGACTACGATTGGTTTTTGTAATTGTAACTTCAGGTGACGTGATGCAATGAGGGATTTCCAGAATGTAAGGAACGAAAATGGGGAGCTCAGAGTTAAAATTTTTGGAAAATAAAATTTTCAAACTTTCTCTAAACCTCGGAGCATATCGATTTTGGAAGGGAGCCAACTTTTTAGAATCGGACCAAAGTGGAACTGCAGAAGTGTCAGCCATGGTAAGAAGAGATAAGGCAGATGAAGGTTTTCCAAATTTCACATCAGATTTGTGTTTCTGAAGTCTTGAGAGAATTTTCCGGAATGAACTTCCTATGTACGCGGTTAATCCAACGTTAGTCTTGATCGGAATTTTATACACTCCAGGCGAAGAAAGCGGAGGTCTTGGGTCTCTGTCATTACGGAGTATAACAGAAATTGAAGGGAAAGAACGAATGGCAAGTCTATATCCTTCTCTTTTGAAGATACTAATGAGTTTGTAGGCAGAAGGTTCGTGGTAAGGGATTGAGCCAGCAAACGTTAGTTCCTTTTTTGGTGAAACAGGTTGAAGAGCAACAACTGGTTTTTTCTTAGCATTTTGAATTAATTTAGAAACCAGGAGATGGGGAAAGCCATGTTGAGTAGCGATCAAGCAGATGTTTGCTAATTCATTTGTTAGATTAATTTCAGTGTTACAAACCAAATGAGCTCCATGAATGAGAGACTTGAGTGCTGACAGTTTATATTGGTGGAAAGTATGAGAATTGAAAGGAATAATGCTATTGGTAGAAACTGGTTTTCGGTACACAGAAGTGGAAAGAAGATTATTATATTTTGTGATGCTGTCATCCAAGAAATTTATCTTGCGATCAATTTCTTCATTAATAGTGAATCTAATAGACGGGAATTTTTCAGTGATTAAATTTGTGAGTTGCAATAGATCTTTTTTAGGATGAGGCCAGATGACAAAAATATCGTCGACATAACAGAGCCATAAGGTAGGTTGTTGGTCATGTTGCATCACTATTGATTGTTCAATATTTTGCAGGTATACTTCAGCCAAAAGTGGGGAAAGAGGTGACCCCATCAGTACATCTTGGTTTTGTTGATAGCAATGATTATTAAAAACAAAGAAACTGTGTTGATGAAGAGAATACAGGCAATCATACAAATCCTTGGTTAAAGTGTCTTCCATGGGGAATTGTTCTTTGAATTTATGAATGTGTGCTTCAAATTGAGGCACAGAAGGAAAAAGTGATTCAACGTCCAGGGTAAACATACTTGCATGACCATCGATGGAGTTTGGAAGTCTAGAGATGAATTCAGCAGTGAGTGAGATATTGAAGGGGTGGTTATTAGTGATAATCTTTAATTTTTTGGCAAGACATTTTTCCAGATTACAAGCAGGAGAGTGAGTATTTTTCACAAGAGGTCTAATTGGAGCATTAGCTTTGTGTAATTTAATTTGGGCAAATAATCTAGGAGAATTGTAGAAAGAAGGAGCGGAAAAATCTCCTAAGAAACCCTTTAACGACTGTAACTTATTGAGGCGATCCACAGATGATTTCAAAGTTTCGACAGGATTTTTAGAAAGAAGTTTGCAATTGGTGGAAAGTAGGAAATCATTGACTTTTTGATTAAGGGTATCCTTTTCAATAATGACTGGAAGGCTGACTTTATCAGCCATACATACAGTTAAATTATTAGCTTTTAGGAACTGTTTAATTTTCAGGAGCTTTGAGGCAAACTTAGTATTAGCGACAGAACTTGAGTGTGCTTGCTTAATAAAGATGGCAGCAGCCTGAGTGTGTATTTTATGCTGAACATCGTAAGTGGTGTTGTGAATAGCAGATTCAAGCAAGGGAATGGTTTCCATGACATGAGATTCACAGTTGAAGGAGGAGCAAATTTTGGGCCTTGGTTAAGACTGTCGTTGAATATGGAAGGCAGAACAAATGTAGACAAGTTGACGAATTTAGCGGCATCCGAGGTGGGAGAGTCCATGGTTGACTCCCGTTGAGAGTGGTTGACAAAATCTGACTGAGAGCGTAAGAAACGTAATTTCTTAGCATGTTTTTTGTCTTCACAGAATTTGACAGATGAGATGGATTGATGAATCATAATCATGAACTTATCCACTAGTAACGGGTTGGTCGAAAATGAGAGTTTGGTAGTGGTTGAAACACAGTAATTCCAAATTAGCAATCTGAGCCCTAGTATCACGAGTTGCAGCAGAGAGAAGATTCTTGCTGGCGGTATAATCTTCTGACATTGACCTTTTAGAGCTGGTTTTTGAAGTTTAAAAGCAGAAGGGTTAACTTGAAAGACCTTACATTTGATGAGAAAGTTCAGTTGGCATAACAGGAACATCACCTTAATCCAAAGTTTACGAAACTGTTTCCATTCCTTAGGCCAATCGTAGAGTGATTGCCCGGTAGATGCGTAATCCATGATCATAAATGAGTGGTAGGCAATGCACGTAACTAACAAATTAAGAAGAAGGTAGTGTAGAACATGCTAAGTTACGTATAAAAGTTTGATGCAAATATATTTCAGCCATTACTATGGCCTTCATCAGTGCGACTACGATTGGTTTACGTTGCCAGATTGGAAAGGTAAGTTTTGTAATGGTAACTCCAGGTGACATGATGCAATGAGGGATTTCCAGATGTAAGGAACGAAAATGGGGAGCTCAGAGTTGCAATTTTTGGAAAATAAAACAGTTGAATTTTTGCTAGAATTTCACATTGTGTTATGGTAAAGTGGCAACACTGCATTGTAGAGGTCAGCCTACACATGCTAGTTGATTTGGGATATAGCAGCCGACATGATTCATGTTTGTTACTGTTTGCTCCTGTTTGATTTTGAGAAAAACTGCTGCAGAAGCATGTGAGTGGATTTGTTCAGTATACAGCAAGAGAGCTAGCTGTAGGTGCAAGCACTTGTTGCGAGTGGTTTGTGAAGTTCAGAAGCAGTGATTGCAGCCTGAAGGAGAAGCAGCATGATGGATGGCTGAAGGAGATGCAAAATGCAGATTTGCAAGCTGTTCTGGATGAAGATGCCACCCAATTAGCCAATTACTTGGCCAGAGTGATGAGTTATGGCCAACTTCTCCCCAGATGGCTGCACAACCTACTCATTGTCCCTCATTTTCAAAAGCAATTTACAATTATGTCTTAAAAGAAAAGTGTTGAACCAATGCATCCTTTCATTTTTTTTTTTTTATTTATGGTGCAGAAACATAGACCTTAACTAAAAAAAGACTTGCAAAGATAGGAAGAAAAACCCATGGGTCAGGAAAATGGCCAGAGTTGATGACATCGTAATCAAGGTAAAAGTCCCTGAAACGGCAATGGGTTGGACATATTTCTAAAAGAACTGGCCATTGTTGGACAAATGAAGTACTAGATTGGATACAAAAAGACAGAAAAAGACCCAGAATAAAACCAGATGAGAGATGGGTGGATGAAATTCGAAAGCAAGTAGGAGTGATATGGAGGAGACTGGCTCAAGATAGAAAGTTGTGGGAGAAACTTGGGGAGACCTTCATCCAGCAGTGGATTGATAATTTTATGATGATATATAAAAGGACTGACATAGTTCCATTTTTTATTGTTTGTTTGTTTGTTGCTGTTTCATACAAGGAGGTTAGAATAATACTTCTGGAGATGCCCTGAGTCTCTTAACCGTGAAGCCGCAAACTGTGGGAATTTGACATTGTTTACATGAATACCTATGTAATTTCAGCTGTGTATTTTGGAATAGCATGGTTTTTAGTTGCAGAAACCGTGATAATATCAAACTGGAATGATTTATACTTCTTATAGAAGTGATGTTTTCAATTTTAACATTTTGTTTTGTTTAAAATTTGCACTGACGTTCATGTATTTCAATTTAAAATAAAAATTAAGAAGTTTATAAATTCAGCATTTTCTCACACATTGGCGGCAAGTTATGAAGTGAAATTGGAAACATTTATGACAAAAGAAGGCGATTCAGCCAACACAAAATGCAATGCAATAGCCTTTAAAACCATCAGCTTTCCCACACTTTGACGACAGTCTCTCGCGGTTGTAGGCTTCTTGCAAAGTGCTGCTGCTCCATTAACAAGGGCATCTCCAGATATCTTATTCTAACCTCCTTGGTTTCATATCACAAACACCCTTGTAATTACGAGTGGTACATTTTTGTGTACTACTGCAAACTTCACTCAGATGTGTTCCCTCTTGGGAATACTTCTTCATATAACTTTTTCGTTCATGCATGCATCTCTCTGTTGTACAAAAGAAATAGCATATAATATCTTTTTGTATTTTTTGTTTCAGACCAGCTGGTTTGTTGATAGCCATAAGTTACTGTGCCCATTTGTTTAATCTCTGCTGTCATTATTATCACTACATCAGCCATGTTCAAATCAATTACTGACACAGACCCACCTTAAAAGAAGTTTTGTGTGTGTGTGCGCGTGCGTGCGTGCGTGTGTGCGTGCGTGTGTGTGTGTGTGCGCGTGCGCGTAGTAGATTTCGGTTAATTGGGGCAGCCATTTATTTGAGACAATTTTTTGAAGAAATTAGCTGTTTAGTTCTTTGGGATATAGCTTCTCATAATTGTGGCAGCCACTTCAGTGGGGCGAAGTGTTCTAGCCCTGATGTGTCCCAGTTAACTGGAATCTACCGTGTGTATGTATATTATTAGTGTTGGCTTGTAACAAAATTCCTCCTCTTTCAGTCCATAGCGAGATTTGCTGCTTTTACATTTTTTTTTCTTTTAATTATTTCAACCACTAATGGCTAACTTTACCATTTTCCAACTTATATCTAGGTCTGTTCCTTGATCTAGTTGCTATAATGTTCAGATTACTAAATCTATTCTTCCCCTGAATCCACTTGTGATATTCCTCTTACCTCTACCATGCAAGCAGTTTCTAACTGTATAAAGAGCCCTTTACTTCACATCAAACTCACACTGCCATAAAAAGGATTTGGCTAAATGCTGTCCTGTGTTCTTCAAAAAATTATTTTTCCTAAAAGTAGTTCTACATAGCTAATGGGAGGCTTTCCTTGTTTTTCTGCTTCTGTTGTCTAATTCCTTGTCAGGCTTTCATGTCTTGATACCACACCAAAGTAATTTGCATTGTTACCTGTTCTACCCTGTTCCTCTGCACTACACACATAACTTTTGTGGTTTAATTTAGAACTACTTGTGCAGGTTTTTAATCTTTTTCCCAACTTTTACCAATCATGTTCAGCTGATTAAGGTTATACCACAAACTGTATTAGCTGATTTCTTTTTTTGTGTTCTGTCCTGTAGTCCATGGAATGTTTTGACTCTTACATGACTTTTTATAATTATCAGGAGGGATGAATTTCAATTGCTAGCTGTCATTTGCCGTGTGTGTGTGAATCATGGCTTTCATTAATTTATTTCTGTTAAAATATTGATCATAATTCTTTTTTTTTTTTCTCATTGATTACTTTCTGGGCTGATGGATATTTGAAGATGGGGAATTAAGTATTTTATAACGTAACAGTAAAAGTTGAGAAGATTGTTCTAGTGGCTCTCATAAATTTTAGTATGCATTTCAGGTCATTATTTCATGAATGAAGCTGTTTAATTACTAGTTAAAAAGAATGTTGTCAGTATATTTTTTATATTTTCTTTATAATATTGTTTTGTTATAGATAAAATGATAACAAGTGAGACCCTTCAAGGCGTTCCATTATTAGTGGTTGCGAATAAGCAAGACATTCCAGTGAGTATATTTTGTATGTGAATAATACAGTTTAGTTGCTATTATCATATTAGATTGTATTTAGCAGTAAATTGTATAATGTGTATAGACCTATTAAAATATTGATATTTTGGCTCATATATAGGATAGATTCTAGTGTTTCTGTTTACCAGAGGTGCCACTAGGTGTTGCCATGTTGTTTCAGCGAATGAGCACCTGCATTTCTATTGCACCTTCATAGATGGTTTTGCCTTTGGAACTTGTTCTGTTTAATACAGTCCTATAAATTTTGCTTTAAAGCTTAATGTAAAAGTGATGGCATGCATAAATCACCTCTTCTTGGGAGTTCATCATTCACACAAAAGTCATTCATGAACGATCATTCAAATGAGTCATTCAAGTACTCTACATTCACCGAGTAAATCATTCATTGCAGGGGTCCGATCTTCATGACCAGAGCAGAAATTGGCAAATTGTTCAAAAGAGCACGAGCTTAGTTGGAACCCATTCACTGTTCATGAATGAATATCTGCTTGTCATGAACACACTATTCAAATGAATGGTAATGCACATTTCATTCCTATTCTTAAGTTTCATCATATCTCCAGGCTGTTACTTGCCAAAAAAGGAAATGTGCATACTTATTCATTCTTATATTAACTGTAAATTTTCAGAAAAACGAACAAACTTGATTTATTTTAAAACAATAGCAAAACTCAAAACAAAGGCCCAAACCAAAATAATGGGTACAGACAGGTGACATAATTCAATTTGAATACCTTACCAACATTTGTAAGCCCCAATTCCTAAATATGACAGTTATAATCATTCAATGGTGCACAGCAGGAAAAGAAATAGTAAATTAAAATATCTCCCCAGTCCTGTTGGCAGAGAGCAAAAGTGAGTTGCAGAGTATGTTGTCCTGCATGTATGAAGTTTATATGAAAGTCAAACTGAGTATAAATAAGCGAAAAACCAAAGTTATGGTTTTTAAGTGACGAACTATTAGCACTGAATGAATTGTAAATCTAAATGGCACAGTGATTGACCAGGTGAATGAGTTTGCATATTTCGGAAGTTGTTTGTGTGCTGGGGTGTTTGTGGCAGACACGTTCTGATTGTGTGAGGAATGAAGATGTGTTGCAGTTGTGTGATGTGAAGCAAAATGTTATTAGCAAGGTGGAGACTAATATGTTTTGGTGGTTTGGTCATGTTGAAAGAATGAGTGATGATATGCCTATTAAGAAAATATTTTTAGCCCAAGTGGCAGAGGAAGGCCAAGGAAGTCATGGGTGGATCAGATTCAGGAGTGTCTGCATGAGAAAAAGATTATGAGTATGAAGTATAGAAGATCTTGTGTACGGCGTGTGATGGATGTCAGTGAAGCCCGAGTTGTATGTCAAGATCGCTGTAAATGGAGAAGTTTGATACAGAAGCAGTAAGTAAAAATTATCTGGTAGTTTTTCTTTTTGGAGCTAACCTCTGAATCTCAGAGAACAGCTTAGTGATATGTTTGTCTGACAGAGAGAACTCATTAGATGGTGAAATTAGTAGGCGAGTGAACTCGTCGTTGAAAGTCAAAGCTACTTTAGAGGATTTCACAGGAATGATGGATTCTCCAAGAAGTCCCAAATGGCTGTGTATGAAAGTGTAAGTGTCCCTACCCTGATATTTGGCGGTGAAACCTGGATACTGCAGGAGAGACGTAGGAGTCGTTTGTGTGCTGGAGAGATGCATTATTTACGGGAAGTGGGGGTGCCAAGATTTGCAGTGATGACGTAAGGAATGAAGATGTGTTGCAGTTGTGTAATGTGAAGTAAAATGTTTTTAGTAAGGTGTGGACTAATATTCTTAGGTGAATTGGCCACATTGAAAGAATGAGTGATTAGATTCTTACTAAGATAATTTTTTTAGCCCAAGTGACATGAAAGAAAGGTAGAGGAAGGCCCACAAGATTGTGGAAGGTCCGGATTCAGGAATATCTGCATAAGAAAAAGATTATGAGCATGAAGTATATGAAGGTCTTGTGTGTGTTGTGTGATGGATGTCATTGAAGCACAAGCTGTATGTCAAGATCGCTTTAAATGGAGTCATTTGATACATCAACAGTAAGTAAAATCTAGGCCCAAGAGTTAAACATTAATCTGGCAGATATACTTTCTTTGAGGAGCTAACCTGTAAAATCTCGGAGAACAGCTTAGTGATATGTATTTATGTATATAATAATAAAAGGCATTATCATGGGAGCATGTCACTGAGTGGATCGCCTTTCATTGGCAGCAGTTCTATTGGGGGTGGGGGACAACAGAAAGAGGTTGGTGTAAATGTTGTGTAGGGGCTACTGGTGATTTGCAATGTAGAACAAAAGAAAATAATAATCTATAAGCAATACCATGGAAGCAAGGAGAAGAGTGCAGTGATCGTTCCAGTTCTGAGTAAGAGCACCTATGTTGTACTGAGAGCAATGTATGAAATGAGAAAAAAGAAGATAGTGTAAATGTGCAAGGGTTTGAGCATATATGTCATTGCACACTACAGAAATGGATGGAAGCCTTCCCTGAGATAAGTCTGTAGGGTGCATCATTGATCCATGGTATACACTGGTGTTATAAGTAAAATATGTGTGATTATGTCACACCTAGACTGGGAAGTAGGAAGATAAGTGAGTGTAGTTTTTGTTAGAATGTTTGATAAAGTTTAAGCAAGAGATCCTCCTCAGTGAACCAGAGAGTCAGAGTGGAGTGTAAAAGGAAATACACTTACAGCCAGTAATAGCTGGAAATTGCATTAATCTGGCAATGCAATTTTCTTTTTAGGTTCTTCCTAACGCCCCCCTCCCCCCGGGGGGTCAATCCTTTGGATCCTCAAGGTTTAACAGAAAGGTACAATCATGGCCAAAAATCCTGCACCAGGAGACCGAAAGTCAATTTTTGATGTTTGAAGTCAACTTATACAGCGTAATGCTAAAGTCAGTAATACATATTACACATCATTTTAAAGAAAATTTTATGCTGAATTCAAATATTTTTGCAGAATGGTATTACCAGTAATAGATGTAAAGTTACAAGCATAAGTACAGCGTCCAGTCATAAAAAGCGAAAAATAGTGGAATTTGTGAAATTAGTGTACAATTCATTTAACGTAAAATTTCTGTACAGTACATTATTGAAACTTGCAGGACACTTGAAATAACTTAGCAACAAGCAAAATATGCTTTAATATTTAATTGGATAACCACGGTTTCTTAGTAACAAAGTGCACCTTCTTGGCATGGAACTAATGAGTTTCTCTAGTTGTCCATTCATGCTTACACGGTGCAAAAATTGCTGTTAAATGTGGCTGTGGTCATTCCACCGTCTTGCACACCATTAAAAGAGTTGCAGAAACTGGATGTGTGGGAAACAGAAAAAGAACAGGTCAACCAAAGTTGTGTACTGAACGTGATGATCGCACGTTGATTTGTCGTTCCTTAAAATCAAGGTTTAAAACAGCCACAGATTTAAGAAGTAGGCATTACTACATAGGCTACAAGAAAATGGACTGACTGCACGAAAACCTTTCCTTACTGAACAGCAACGGCTTAAAAGAATTTCTTGGGCTAAGGTACACAAGAATTGGACTGTTGATGAATGGAAAAATGTTATTTTCAGTGATGAAACAACTGTTACTATTTCTGCTATTAATGGAAATAATTAGGTATGCCGTCGGGCTGGTGAAAGATATAAGGCATTCTGCACCCAGCCAACAATCAAGCACCCACATTTGGTGATGTTATGGTCCTGTATTTCAGCCAGTGGTGTTGACCGCCTGCACATTGTTGATGGCACATTGAATGAATCGAAATATGTGGATATTTTGGACTCCAAAGTGCTACCATCTGCACAAGACATGGGTTTGCAGAATTATATCTTTCAGGATGATAACGCGCCATGTCATAGGTCAAAGTTGGTTGACGAATGGTTTAATCAAAAAGTTATAAGACAACTTCAGTGGGTGGCACAGTCACCGGATCTTAATCCCATAGAGAAGCTGTGCGTGAGATTAAAGCAAAAGATCCGTCAACAATGGCCCACATCTAAAACAGCATTAATTGAGTCTGTAAGGGCCGTATGGCACCATGTTATCACCAGTGGACAATTAGAGGAGCTTATTAGTTTCATGCCAAGAAGGTGCACTTTGTTACTAAGAAGCCATGGTTATCCAATTAAATAATAAAGCATATTTTGCTTGTTGGTAAGTTATTTCAAGTGTCCTGCAAGTTTCAATAATGCACTGTACAGTAATTTTATGTTAAATGCATTGTACACTAATTTCACAAATTCCACTGTTTTTCGCTTTTTATGACTAGATGCTGTACTTTTGCTTGTAACTTCACTTCTGTTACTGGTAATAACACTCTGTAAAAATATTTGAATTCAGCATAAAATTTCCTTTAAAATGATTTGTAATATATATTCCTGACTTTTTAGCATTATGCTGTATAAGTTGACTTCAAACATCAAAAATTGACTTTCGGTCTACTGGTGCAGGACTTTTGGCCACGGCTGTACATTGAAAAGCGTTAAGAGTTGCTACACCTATGGGGAATAGAAACAACGTATCATACCTGTACCCCACTGGGTGAGTTGTATCAGATGTAAAGCTGATAAGAGCAGATGTGCAACACTTTTATCATTTCTGAACTCATTGGGGTGGAAGGAAGTGTTAAACGTGCTGCAACTTCAGTGTGTGTCGTAGTAATGGCAGATTGAATGAACGTTCACAGCAGTGAGAGCAAACCATTCACCATTCATTACAAACAAATCATTCACAAATGGGCCATCACTGTAATATGATCGGAAAGTAACGCACAGGAATTTTTTTCTCGTTACAGGTTGTAAGTAACAGCTTGCAGTTTGGTAGACGGCGAGTTTGAATATCATGCTACAGACCGGCTTGGCTGGATCAGGTGTTGCCATGATGGAAGACTGTGTGAATGACGGCACAAAGATGTCGTGTTTGTTAGCATCATCTACAAATGAAGAGCAACGCAGTGTAGTCTGCTTTTTGTGGGCTAAACGGAAAACTACGATTGAAATTCACAAAGAAATATTCAAAGTTTATGGTGGTGATTGCCTGGACTGCAGCAACATCCCCAGATGGTGCAGTTTCTTTGCAGAAGGTCGTGGCAACCTTACTGATTCACCACGTTCTGGTTGACCTGTAACCCTGCCATCACCTGCCACTGTGAGAGGCATTGAACAGGCAATTCTGAGTGACCAGTGGATCTATCTGCTCGCACAGAAGTTCAAGATTTTGTACGATGCAGCGTACGATATTGTGCACAACAAATTGCGACTTCGCAAGGTCATTGCACAATGGGTGCCCAAGAACTTGACAGACGACCAGGAGAAATAGAATGATTGATATCATTTTTGGTCCACTTGATGTGTTACGCAGAAGGACATGAATTTCTGGCAGGTGTAGTGACGGGCGAGGAGTCCAGGACGTGCCACTACACTCCCGAAACAAAGGCGGCCAGTATGGTGTGGAAACATTCTGACTCCCCACCACTAAAAAAATTTCAGAGTAACCCAATTTGCACAAAAAATCCTTATGATGATGATCTGGGACATGCATGGCGTTCTCCTGGTGGAGTTTCATCCTACGGGGACCATTGTGAATGCCAAAACCTACGCTAACACATTGACAAAGTTGCTTCGTGGCGAGAGACTCAACGGAGACGCTGCAAATGTCAGACTGCTTCCTGACAACGCTCTCCCACATGTTGCACAACACGTTGGTGACAAAATTGTGCAATTTGGCTGGGAGGTGGTCCAGACCCACCATACAGTCCGATCCTGGCTCCTTAAAAGATTCCTGGGCGGCCAATGCTTCAATTCGACTGATAAAGTCAAATCACTTGTCCGCAGGTGGCTATATGCCCAGAAAACGGACTTTTATGAACTAGGTATACTAAAACTGGTACCACGCCGGGATAAATGTCTCAAGCATCTGAGTTCTTAGCCACCCCCCGTTGGCGCAGTGGTGTAAGCAATGGCCTCTGATCATTCGTACGAAGGGGATCCGGGTTCGAATCCCGATGAGGCATGGATATTGTGTTTGTCTTACAGCACTGGCTTTCTCCCTTCCCTGGAACCAGTGATTCTAAATTAGGGGTGGGCGACTGCTTATAGCCCATTGAGTTGCTCACAGTGGTCGTTAAACCTCTAATAATAATAAAAAAAAAATCTGGGTTCTTATGTTGAAAAATAGCTAAGAAATGTAGTTTCACTGTGTATATGTTTTGTTTTGCTTATCAAACTGTTGCCAAAAAGATATGCATACCATAATATTTGGGCTAAGAGTCGCAGGTCTTACGTTGCTAAAAGTGAATTTTTTCGGCCCTTATGACGAATTTCTTTTCGATAAGACTTTTTCTTCCCTCCCCCATTTTTTTTTTTTTTTTTTTTTCATGCAGATGCTTAGTACATTTTTTCAAACAACGTCTTTTTTTTTTTTCACAAACTCGACTGTGATAGTTTTTCCTCCCTTTCTACTCATACGTTAGACACGTCTATTTAAACAATAACTCCACTGTCCTGATGTTGGTTTAGGAGGGAAAGTGGGAGAGGACAGGAATGCCTGACTCAAATGCCCTTTGCATGGGGGTTGGAATGGGGACATAAGCACACAGACAAGTAGTGTGACGTCCGCTGTCCTGATGTTGGTTTAGGAGGGAAAATGGGGGAGGACAGGAATGCTTGACTTAAATGCCCTTTGCATGGGGAATGGAATGGGGACATAAGCACACAGACAAGTCGCGTGACGTCCGCTGTCCTGATGTTGGTTTAGGAGGGAAAGTGGGGGAGGACAGGAATGCTTGACTTAAATGCCCTTTGCATGGGGGATGGAATGGGGACATAAGCACACAGACAAGTAGCGTGACGTCCGCTGTCCTGATGTTGGTTTAGGAGGGAAAATGGGGGAGGACAGGAATGCTTGACTTAAATGCCCTTTGCATGGGGGATGGAATGGGAACATAAGCACACAGACAAGTAGCGTGATGTCTGCTGTCCTGATGTTGGTTTAGGAGGGAAAGTGGGAGAGGACAGGAATGCCTGACTTAAATGCCCTTTGCATGGGGGATGGAATGGGGACATAAGCACACAGACAAGTAGCGTGACGTCCGCTGTCCTGATGTTGGTTTAGGAGGGAAAGTGGGAGAGGACAGGAATGCCTGACTCAAATGCCCTTTGCATGGGGGATGGAATGGGGACGTAAGCACACAGACAAGTAGCATGACTTCCACTGTCCTGATGTTGGTTTAGGAGGGAAAATGGGGAGGACAGGAATGCCTGACTTAAATGCCCTTTGCATGGGGAATGGAATGGGGACATAAGCACACAGACAAGTAGCGTGACGTCCGAGGCTTCTGTGGATAGTGCGCCCAGGGTATCTCTTTCGTTGGCTGCAACATACATCATGCAGGAAGGTGCGATGCAACCAAGGGAAGGAACGTTGACTTTCACTGGGGTGGGGAGACCGGTTTGATGGGCACTCCCCTGAACAAAAGCTTAAGAACATGAACAATGCAGTTAATCTGGCATGCGATACAGGTGTTTCTTGGCCCTGTGCTCCTGAGTTTTGCTTCGATTTTAATTTTTTTTATTATTATTATTGACTGACGATAGTGGAAGTTGAAGGCTTTGACTGGAAATGCTTTCTCACTAATAAGCGCTTAGCATTATCATCTGATGTTAACAATGGGCAATTAATTTAATACTTGGCCGAAGATAAAATCTTTTCACAAATGCAAAAGAAAAAAAGAAGGGAGAGCTTTCCCATTCATATAAAAGCAGAGCTCAACATGAAGGAAGTGCCCAGTAAATGAAAGTAGGTCAAACCACTTGAAAGAAAAAAGCCAGAAAGTGGAGACATCCACATTGAATGGAATTTAGACAATTGTGCAGGTTTACGAGCTATGCAATATTCTAAAGGGAGTCTTAAGATTAACTGTGATTACATAAATGGTTTTGAGCATTTAATAAAGGCAAACAAATAACATCATTAGCATGATTAATAAAAAAAATGTATAAATAAAAGCTTTTGCCAGTATGAAAAAATAAGTGCATAAAGCAGATCAACACTGAGTTGCAGAATTAGCCCTTGAAGTATACATATAATCACGTTGGGTGCAAGTTAATTCATGAAAATAAGGAAGATAATTTAGTTTTCTGAGCAGCACCACAGGTGCGGCCCTTACAGCAACTTTTGCTTCCAAGATCGCAAAATTTCTCACCTGCGGCCCTTACGCTGGTGCGGCTCTTAGTTCGAAAATTGTGGTATATGTGTAGTGTGTGTGTGTGTGTGTGTGTGTGTGTGTTACTTTTCGATCCACCCTTGTATAATATTTTATTTTACTACACCAGAATCATGACATCATCACTTTCAGGGATCTACTCTAAGAGTGAATATTTTGAGTACCATTACTCTCTTGTAGCATGTTTCTTTTTTCACCCCTCTGTGTTACCTGCTGTTTGAGATGTTTCGCATTATAGCCTTTTAAAAATTGGCCCTGAGGTTTAGCTGTTTCCACCTCCTCTGAGCTTGTCAAGGGTAACATTTTTGAGTACCATTGAGTTTTTGCATGTCAATTGGATTTTGAAAAAAAATAGAATTTTAAACTTGTAGGTTATGCAAATTAGTTAACAAATTTAACTCAAAATGTAATTACATAATGCTAATGGCACTTAAAATAATCTCCATGGCAAGTTGAGATGAAGAAGTTGGAGTAGCTAAGTCCCAGGGCCAATATTTAAAAAGTTATAAAGCAAAACAACCCAAACAGCAAGTAAAACAGAGGCTGAAAAAAAAAAAAAATTAAGGACAGTGATGAATGCAACGCAGTAACAATACTCAAAATATTCACTGCCCAGAGTAGATCACTAGCTCTGATGTCGTGACCCTGGGCTTGCAAAATAAAATATTAAGCTTTAAAATTGAATTTATAGGATTATATTTAATGGAATAAATTGTATAGGCAAAACCATCAGTGCAGGTGTAAAAGAAACACAAGAGCTCATTGGATGAAACAACATGCTCCCATTCTGATGTGGCCACATCTATACTAGTAGTATCCTTAGTGAACAGAAACATGAGAATATAATCTATAAATGAAGTGATTTTTTTTTCATGTTTGGAACAACTTAATAAATTTTGCAGAACTGAAAACCAAACAGAAAAATGACTCTTCCCATTTCCTTCTTGTTCTGCTAAGGATCATATATTTAGTAAGTGATCTAGCTAATAAATAGCACAAAAAATGTTTGAGACTTCACAGGATTTTATGGTGAGCTGTTGAAGAAGTGAGATTATTCACCCCTGAGTCATCTATGTAGTTTTCAGTTTTCTTTATAGATTCAAAATAAGCAAAATTAAATTGACTAGCAACACAACAGTTCTATAAGGTAGGATTTGTTTTGGGAAAATATTTACATAGGTGTTTGTGATATAATTAGAATGCAGCAGTTGTTGAATTTTTTCATTTTTATTTTGGTATAGCAATGAAAGGTCTCCCCTCCCCCTCTTTTTCTCTATAATCAAAAATGAATAGGAAACTGATGTAACTAGCCTAATCAATTTTTGAAACATCTGTTCCCTTATCTCTTGTGAACATTTTCTCTAGGAATAACATCAGATTTGCAGATTTCATCACAGATAACATTATTCCATTCATCATTTTTTAATAGTGGACATTACTGCAGTTTGATAGTTGCTTGTCAGGATGATACAACAAAGGCATTGAATTCATTCTTTGTATGTATTCTTGGATGAAGTTTGCATATTCATTTGTTTTGAAATATCAGGTTCAGTGTAGTTGGACAATCAAGGTAAACTAACAATTCATATATTTTCAGGCATTAGATTATTATTGGTATGTATGTGAATTTGATTTAGATGTATTGAAAATGTGCACTCACTTCCAGAAGTTAAGCATGAAACAGTAAACCAGACATAACTTGTAAAGTTCTCCATCAATCTGTTTCAAATATTCTATTTATTTCCCATATATTTTGAAGAATATTTTTTCTTCATTGATATTTCGAAGAGTTTCAACAAGATACAGTGATAACATGTACACTGATGCCACAAAAAACAGGATCACAAGGTAATGATCTCAGCCGGTGAGCATGGGGAATGTAAAATGACCATCAATAGGGAATGTGGCCGGGACTTAGATTGGGGGGGGGGGGGCAGCTGCCCTCTGAGAAAAGCCATACTAGGGGCATAAATTCTTACTCTGAGGGGCATCAAAACAGAAGTGCACAACGTGAGAAGAAATTTACTGAAAATTGTAACTGGAGAAGAAAGTTATACACTTCAGTATTTTCTTTTTTTTTTTTTTTTTTTTTAAGGTTTTAGTTAGCTCCATACAATATTCTATCCAGGGCACAGAGTGACGTTCTCTGTGCAGCGTGGACTCCTCATATGTATGAAAGGAACTGTCTGAAATGCCAAAGAGAGGGTACAGAACAATATACAGGTGTGCCTAGCTTCCATGACCTTTCCGCATACACCATAGGAATGAAAAGCCAATTAGTCATCTGTGCTTTGTCGCAAAAAGTTGGTCGATCATTTAACCTCGTGCGGAATTTTTCCAAGCCCTTCCCCGAAAGAGTCTATTGTTATATTCACAGTCTGATATTCATTATGTGGTGATTTGTTTTACATTCTGCATTTCTGTAGAATGCTGTTTTGGTGTTCACTTAACTTTTACATTTTACTTGATATTTACAACTCTTGGTTTTTGGGTATTTACCTAATTTGCACATTATTAGTAAAATAAAACCGAAAGTGCAGTTTTACGATGATTGTAATTCATTCCTGTTACAGAGTTATGAGGAAGTACAAACTGCATACTCGTTGTGTTCTAGTGGGGAACTTTTAAACTTTAAGAGATGTAATTTCAAGTGTTGCTCCCCCAGATAATTAAAGCTTGCCTCTGGTCCTGGGTGTTGCCCCCCTCTACCAAGGTTGTGCACTTGGCACCAATGATTCATGCCCTCAAATGAAATGGCCCAACCCCCTCCCCAAGCAGAAGGCAATGAATATCCCTCCTATATGACATCAGTTCAGTTTCTGGAACATTATTGATAGGTTGGCAAGAGTTGTATAAAAATAAAATGCACCTGCTTACACAACCATTGAAACAGAAAACTTGCTGTAAATCCATGAAGTGTGAATCACAATAACAAAAGAATAACATAATTTAAAGAAAAATTAATAAAAGAATAAATACTTTTTAGAACATTGCAGATCCCAATTAGGACAAAACTAAGTACATTACATAAACATTTAAAACGAGCGAAACACACAGAGTCACGTATGGTAAAAGGTTTGTTTAGCGGTACCTTTTGGTCATTTCACGACCTTGATCATCACCCGCGATCAACTGGATGGGCTGGTTGCCAGAACTATAATTTGAAGTTGGGGTGTTGGAAATGTTGCCAGATTTTAGAAGAGAGATCCAAATAAATGGGATTTGGTGAGGGGTCTCTGAATTGCAGTTTTTGGTGGTAGAATTAAGTATGTTAATCTGAGTAAAACCTTTATGTTAATCTGAGTAAAACCTTAATTTAGAGACCCCTCACCAAATCCCATTTATTTGGATCTCTCTTCTAAAATCTGACATTTCCAACACCCCAACTTCAAATTGTAGTTCTGGCAACCAGCCCCATCCAGTTGATCGCAGGTGATCAAGGTCGTAGGATGACTGAAAGCTAACGTTAAACGAACCTTTTACCATACGTAACTGTGTGTTTCGCTCATTTTATATGTTTATGTGTTATTGTCGCATGAAGCCTGAGGTTTAAACCATAAGTACATTACAATTGAATGTGCAGCAATGAGTGTGAAATGGACCTTTATGGCAAAATATTAAAATATTGGACTAAGAACCTCATAAAAACAAGACTAATTAAAGAAAATTTTATATCCAAAAAAACAGTTTTATTAATGAACCTTCAAAAATTATAAATAACATTTTCAACAACTTAATTCAAAAATAGTAGACTTACAAAATACATAAGGAAAATATTTTTATTTAATAACTGCAGGGATCGCATTCCTCCTAAAATTCCTAAAATTCCTAATATTTTGTGACCCTCCTTAAATTCCTAAAATTATACCTAAAATTTGCTATTCATCCTAAAATTTTCGTAAGCTTATTTATTAAAAACACAACCGTTATTAACGCCAATAAATTTACCATTACAGTAAGGTAAAAGACCTGTTATTGTAGAAACACAGCCTATATGCTGTGCTGCTGAAGGAGGGGAAAATGACGCCATCAAGATGCACTTGCTTCGGGCGGGCGCTCCACTTTTTTGCCTTCAGACAGTTTTCGAGAGTAACAAGAGATCTAAGGGAAAAGGGGAGGGGTCATTTTCACCCCTGGTTTGCGCTTTGCAGACGAACTCCGTGTCTTGCAGAAGATCGTACTTTATTTTTGTACATGCCTTGTGGAACCTCCTCTTTCTGCTGATGTTTTGTTATTGTAAACCGCAGGTGGGTGGAAGCAAAGAGGAAACATGTGATCTCCTTCCGTAACCTCCGGTAATGACGATGGGATGGTAGCTGAGTGTTATCGTGGCAGGCAGTAGAGCACGTGATCATTGACCTACGATTGTGCGTCGGCGACAGCGACCTTCGATGCGCAATATATCTCGGCTCCGACTCGCTTTGACTGAACTTGCGTGAGATGCGTATGATAGTTTCTGGTTTTGTGTTTTTTATGGTGTTCTCTGTGCTGTGTGCAGGTTCAGTTCTCTAGTGGTGACCTGCTTTTTTTTTTTTTTTTTTTTTTCTATCTTCTGACATCCTCACAGCCAAATTTCGGGAAGTTGTCTGGTTTTGCAATATTGGAACGTGTTTTTGTACTTCCCTTTCATTTTCTGTTTAGTAATACAAGTGTTTAAGATGCCTAAATCCAAAACGAAATTTCAAGATGCGTGGCTCGCCAAAGAATTGGACGGAGTGAAGTTGAAAGAATGGTGTTCTGCAACTGAAACAATATTTTCTGCTAAGTGTATATTGTGTTCAGAAATTTTCAACATTTCTAATAGTGGCTTTTCACAAGTAAAAGCGCATCATAAAGGAAAAAAACATTTGCAGAAATTTCAAAGTAAATTTCAAATTAAGTCCATCCTGGAAGCCTTTAGAGGACGGGATCTTCAGCCCAAAACAAATATTAGTGAAGTACTGAGTCATGATTTACAGTTGGCTAAAGCCGAAGCATTATGGGCCATGAAAGTTGCTAAGGACAATATGTCTTTTGTTTCATGCACTGAAACAGTTGAACTTTTCAAAGAAATGTTTCCTGATTCTGCTATTGCAGCCAAAATGCAACTTAAAGAAAAAAAGTTGCTTATGTGATATCACATGGATTGTCAAAATATTTTGAAGAGGATTTGAAAAAAGACATTGCATCTAGTAGCCCAGGAAAGGTTACTATAGCATTTGATGAAACTACAAATACACAAGTGAAACGGCAGTTGGATGTGTATCTCAGGTACTGGTCTTCAGAAATAAATTCAGTTTCTTGCCGATACCTAACAAGCGTTTTTCTGGGTCATGCAACAGCAGATATTTTGCTAAAAGAAATTCTGGATGTGTTATCATCCTTCAATATTTCGTTGAACAGAATTATTTGTGTATCCATGGACAGCCCAAATGTAAATAAGTGCTTTTTACGCAAATTCAATGAAGTTGTAAAACAAGAAACAGGCCAGAAATCTTTGGAACTAGGTTTTTACAACCTGCATGTTGTTAGTAATGCATTTAAAATTTTTTTGACAAGCTTAAATATAGATTTTGACGAATTTGCTACTGATATGCATTACTTTTTAAAGAGTAGTGCTGCAAGGCAGAGAGGATTATAAATCTGTCGAGGATATAACATTGGTCACTGCCAAATTTCTTTTGCGTCATGTCAGCAACAGATGGTTAACCGTTGGTTCTGTAGCCCAGAGGCTCTTGGATCAATGGCTAAATATTACAGAATATTTTTAAACTTCTTGCCATCTTAAAAAATATTTAAAAAACAACTACGCAATTCGGCAAGGTATAAAAGAATTTACTGTTTCTTGAAAAATGAGCTAACTCCTTGCTATTTAGCATTAATTTCATTTTCACACCAAAATTTTGAAAAGTTTTCATTATGTTATCAGAGTGAAGAACCAAAAATACACCAGTTATATTCTGATTTAAATACTTTAATGAAGAATGTTATGGCTCAGTTTATCCAAGATGATGTTATTGCAGGGAAATTTGGAGAAGACCTAAAGAATGTAGATTTTGAAAACAAAAATTCATGGAAAAAACTAGGGGAGTTAGAAGTTGGTATGAAGACAAAAAAATCTCCTCAGGAATGTTCAGGAGACCAGGCAGAAATTATTTCTCTTAGATGTAAGATCATCACTAATTGCAACCACAAAATATTTAAAGTCAAATTTGCCATTCTGCAATCAAAAGCTAAGAGACATAGAAATTTTAAAGAGTAAAAGAACCAAAGAAAGAGTCAACTCAACTTTCAGTCACTGAAGGACTTTCGGAAATAACCAGAATTTCAAGTGTTTTGCATCTTTCTGAGGAACAAATTGATAGAGTAAGAGAAGAGTGGAAACTTTTAAGTTGCGATAAGCCAACTCTAGATGAACTAGTGAATTTTTCAGAGGAAGGGCATATTCCAGTGCGGATTGATCATTACTGGCGTAATATATTTAGTATTAAAGACTCTAGCGGAAAAGAAAAATACTCAAATCTTGCTAAACTCATAAAGTCAATTTTAGTTTTACCTCATGGTAATGCTGATGCAGAAAGGGGATTTTCGGTTAACACTGCTCTGTTAAGGAAGGACAAGGCTAACATAAAAGACTCAACTATAACATCATTAAGAATAGTTAAAGGGGCCATTAAACACTATGGATGTGTAAGTAAAGTTCCCATAACAAGAAATTTGTTAAATAGTGTTCGTGATTCACATAAATTTTATAAAGAGTATGTTGATAAGCTGAAGGAAGAAGAATCAAAAAAGGTAAAAGAAAGGAAGCAGAAAGAGAGGGAAAATAAGGAAAAGCAGCTAGAGAAAAAAAGAAAAGCTGAGTTTGATGACAAAATAAAAGAAAATGATGCAGAAATAAATAGACTTAAAAAAGATAAAGAAGCCTCCCTAGCAGTAATTCAAGAGGGAACAGAAAGAATGAGAAAAGCTGTAGAAAAACAAAATACTGTTGAAATAGCAGTTGCCTCTAACTTGATCATACAAGGTTCAGCTGAAATAAAGAAAACTGAAAGTAAATTAGTTGTGGTGGAAGCAGAAAAAGATAGGCTAATCAGGAAAAGGTTAAAACAATAATATGAAAAAAGTAATTCAGTGAACAATTGTACATAGTTCTTGGTTTTCAATTACCTTTTTAGGATATTATAGTTTAATGTGAAACCTGAAAACTTTACTGTGAAAATCGTGAATTGCTTCTGGTTCAACAGCATATTAATGTTCAAAGTGAAACTTGAATGTGGTAAATATACTTGAATATGATAATAACACGTGAAAAGATAAGAACTGAACATTAGAAGTAAATCATACTTAAACTTTAGACATTAGACGTTATGCAAAAGATTTGGGTGTGAACTTCGACCATATATACTAATGGACTGCGCGCATTGGCAATAGCTGCATCAAAGCCGCCATGGCTCAAACATTGGGCACGTCATCATCAGACTCCAAATTTCGTGTACAAATGCTGTTATGATTACTAATTTACGCTGCAGAACTTCAGTGTTTTCGGTGTATTATGTGAATGCACCTCATATATAATGAAAACTCTTCAGGTAAGTTTACTTATGAGCTATATACATGCATGATCGTGTTGTTTACATTTTGTGATTTATAATGTGATGAACATTTGCGAAGAATTTGGAACATGCATTCCATTTTTTTTTTCTTAAGTTACTATATTTTTATATCAATAGCTGCAAGTTTCTGGTTAAGTAATTGAACTTTATTGACTTAGGTATTTAATTCGTTTCTTACCCATGAAAAATCATAGAACTTTCTTTACTATATCGGTCAGAGCAACCATAAGCACAGCAGGTGTAACCCATCTTTTTGACTGTTGTCATGTGATTTTATGTTGGAGCCAGAAATTTTGATGTCATGCGCAGTCTATCAGTATATATGGTTGAAGGGTGTGAAGCAAACTCTTTACAATGTATACAAAGTTGTTTTACTAGATGTATACAAATATACATCTAGTTTTTATTGAAATACACTCCTAAAATTTTCCTAAAATTTTTCTAAAAATTCCTAAAATTCTTACCTAAAATTTTCCAGAAGTATGCTATGATCCCTGTAACTGGCAACTGCAAGAGGAACTTGGCAATACAATTTAATTTATTTCTGTGTAAATGTAACTTTTAATACAGTTCTTATACATTAAAATTTAGAGACCAGAAATGTCTGTAAAAACAAAAGAACTCAGAAGAGGTGAAGAATAATTGAAAGTTCTTCAAGTGAAAATAGAATTAAGTATGTTAATCTGAGTAAAGTCTTAAGTAAGTGTTTTAATTGCTGTAAATAACATTTTTTTTTTTTATGTGCAAGCAAACACTCTGCAAGATCTGTTAATAATTTAGATACTATCCCTGTACAGGGTGCGTGCGTACCTGTTCATTCGGCTACTCTGGTTGGCAGGCAGCTGTAGTCTTACCGAGAGCATTCCAGCAATGTTCTATTAAAATGGGGGGGGGGCATCTGGACCGACTGCACTTGCATAAGGTCAGACGTGGTGATGATGGACTTCAACTGTATGTCTTACTGCCGTTTGAGAACATGTAGCCTGTGCTACCATCCAATGAAAAGAGTCAGCCCACACAGTTTCACTACCACCTCTGAAGACATTGCTTTCGACAATGCTCCTGGACTGGTACTGGGTTCCACATTAGTACTCATATACTGTCTGATTCCAGGGAAAACCTCAATTCATTCATGAACAGGACATTACTCCATTGATCTCTGGTCCAGTTGATATGATCATGACACCATTGTAAATTGGTACACCTGTGTTAGAAGTGCAGCAGCAGACAAATGGTTAATCTTCGTGCATAGAGACCACACATATGTAGCCTTCGCCTCATGGTAGTTGCAGACCTAGAACCCGAATACATTGGATACATACTGAGTGAGTATGGAAGGTATTCCATGCAAGTACCGTATCTGCTGTACAAGGATTATTATTCATTTCATAGGAAAGTCCACCAAATTTTGTTTTATATAAATGTCAACAAAGTGAAAAAAAAAGTAATGCCTCTTTGTGAGTAATATTTAGCAGATCTCAGTATCAGTTCCACATAGTTGTAGTTTTATTATGAAAGAGCACCAAAATTTAACACCTACAAGCTGTTAACTACTACTGCAAAAAAATATACAGATTTTCATTACTGTCTCATCTGAGGTCAGGTGCTCAGCTCGTGATATATAAACGTACCTGCCAACTACTACGGAATGTCCTCAGTTTCGACAGATTTAGTTGCCAAACTATGGAAACTCACTGTTGAAACTACAGATTCCACAAATTTTGACTTTGTTTAAGTTTTTCTTTAGTTTGCTATTAGTTTATGATAAACATGAGGTTGTTAAGAAAATTCACAAAATTCTACTTTTGCCATCATTTAAATCATTCTCAAGATTGATGGAAAATTGAAGAGAATTGGGGGGGGGGTTCCATCTGGGTACAGTATTTCATATTTCAAAATTTTTGAAAACGGTAGTTAAATAAGGAGTGTAAAAAAATTTGCTGCAATTGTAATTTTTTCTCCCAATGTTGTCTTTGTTTCAAGTATTCTTGTCAAATATGATTTTACTGCATAAATGTTTGCATTTCAGCTTGAAACTGTCTAGGCAGCAATTTGCAAAAATGGAAATTAGACGCAGCAAAAAATTTCCCCTATAATTTTCAGGCATGAGATTCTTCTGCGCAAGTTCGAGGAATTTCGCCTTTTTCGTTGTTATTTTGGGGTCATTCATGAGATCGAGGCACAAGTGAACAGAAATCTTTGGGGTTTTGGTGGTGATGGAGGGGGGGAGTTCATTGTAGGACAGAAATCCATCTTTACAAAACTTTCGAAAACGGAAGGTCGACAGAGTTCACATCTTTTTCGTAATCGTAATTTCTTTTTTCTCACAATGTTGCCTCTGGTCCAGTATTATTGTTAAATAACATTTTATTGTATAAATATTTGTATTTCAGCTTGAGAATAAGGGGAAATTTCCAAAACCGGAATTCGGACAGAGCAGAGATTTTCTTCTGTGATCGCAACACTTCCCTCCCCTGCTCCCACTCTCATGCATTGTTAAATATCCGATGTCCCATAAGTTTTTGTATTTAAGCTTGTTAAGTTTGTCAACCATCCCAAAAACAGAAGTGACAAAGTTGGAAAATTTGTAAAAATTGGTGCATGGTGTTCAAATGTACAAATGTATTAATATTCTCAAAGTTACACCATTTATCTCTAATTAATAGTTTTCATATTTTCCGTGTATAAGACTATATTTTTTTACAAAATTTTTAGACCAAAAATTGGGGGTCGTCTTATACATGGGGGTAACCGGTTGACAGAAAGAACCCTGAGGTTACCGCAGCAAAACTGCCAGTAGCTTTTATCCCCTCTCCTCGCTATGACTTACAAGCAGTTATTCCTGGTGGACTTACAGGTCAGCTACAGCCTCTAGATGTTTCCATCAACAAGCCCTTCAAAGCCCTGATGAAAGGAGAATGGAATAAATGGATGCAAAAAGCAGGTAATAACTTGACATTGACAGAGAGAGTGAAACAACCAACCATTACTGAGGTCTGCAACTGGGTCCTAAACTTATGGAATGGAGTCAAGCAAGAGGTGGCTGTGAAGTCCTTCAAGAAATGTAGAATCAGCAATGCAATGGATGGAACTGAGATGATCTAATATATATAGACAGTGACTCAGATAACAGCGGTGATGCAGTTGAGGTTGAAAAATGTGGCATGTCTGGAACTAATAGTGCTGAAGAAAGTGATGCATAATTTCTTAGTCTGTACCTTAAAAATATTACCTAATTTCTAAGTAATATAAATTTCCAAACTTCTTTTTTTATATATATATTGCCACAAATTTAGTCTGTGATATTATCTAATTTCTAAATGTACTTCAATGATATTACCTAATTTCTAAAAAACATCAAATGTGTCCTTTTTTGTAATAAAAATATTGATTTTTTAATTTTCGTTTTGAAAAAAGTTGAGGTCGTCTTATACATGGAGGCATCTTGTACACAGAAAAATACGGTAAATTGATATCATGCGCTCGTGGTCCTCAGTCTTCAGGCTGAAAGCTTCTTTCAGCATGATGGAAGAAATTATTGTTATCAGAGGGCATAGAAAAAAGAAATGCAACCATGAAGAAGTAGGGAGAGAAAGATATCAGCAGAAACAAAAATTAAGTAGTGGATGCTGTGCAGTTGCAGAGTCGACAAAAGACAAACTGATAGTAGTCCACATTCTTGCTGTGTGTTTTGATTTTTCACCCAGTAAAAATGTGCAGCTTTATTTCCTCCTTTGGTCTCGTCTTGTCATAAGCTGCAATTTTAAGGGCAGTATGATCATATACTAAGTGGAGGTTTTGCGTGCTGAGCGTTCACTTGCTTGGATTTCCCATCTGTCAAGCGTTGCAAGCTTTGTGGAAATCTGAATGCATCAGAATGATTTTTACTGGTTAGAAGTTCTAAACTTAAATCTTGCAGCATTACCTTTTGTGCTTTCCTTGCCAGGGAAATCAATTTTGTGTTTAGCACTTGTTAAGTTTGTTTAATTAGTGTCCATGTTTGGTGTAACGCTTTGTTGTAGCTCGTATTTCTTTTTCACAAAGAGATGGATCGTTTCATGAACCATGTATGCCACGCAATAATACTAGTTAGTTCTGACAAGGCTCTTACCAACATTGGCAGGTATGTATAAACATTGTGAAATTTGGCTGTGTTGTCATTTTATCATCTGAAATTATTTTAGCTGCTGTATCATTATTTATATTCTTCATAAAAATGACAGTTGCACATTTTGTCTGTTGTAAATAAGCTTTACATGTGGTTGAATTTGTGTGTGCATTTCTTGGTTTCTTGTGAGAATGTAACACCATTTTTCTGTCTGTTAGGATAGTTTAACAGTTGAAAAAGTGAAGGGAGTTTTTAGAGACAGTCGGCATCTTATAGGAAGAAGAGATTGCCATGTTTTGGCAACTTCAGCTCTTCGTGGGTAAGTACTCGTACCTTTTTGTTATCACCTTGTGAAGAACACACACAACCAAATAGAATAAAAGAAAGTGTTTCATTGAAATTTTGTGAGAAATCTTAAATTTCTGCATCCATTTACTGGATGTACAGCTGGCTTTGAATTGGTCTGGTTATCTTCAGCTCTTCGTGGGTAAGTACTCGTACCTTTTTGTTATCACCTTGTGAAGAACACACACAACCAAATAGAATAAAAGAAAGTGTTTCATTGAAATTTTGTGAGAAATCTTAAATTTCTGCATCCATTTACTGGATGTACAGCTGGCTTTGAATTGGTCTGGTTATCCCTCCCCCATCCCCTATGACTCAGCATCTTATCTTATTAAAAACATGCTTGAATTTATTTCAATTGGTAGTTGTTCAAGCACAGTACTCAGTTAAGAGAGAGAGAGAAATTCAGTGATTTCTATATTTTGTAAATTCATGAAAGAAGAAAAAAAAACACTTCAAAGGCAGATAGATTCTAACATGGGAATAACTTTTTTCTGTTCTATGTGGTCCGAACATGGGAATAACTTTTTCTTTCCTGTGTTGTCTTAACGAGATAACTTTTTTCTTTTCTGTGTGTTCTGAACATGAGAATAACATTTTTTTCTTTTTGGTGTGGTTCTAACCCTGGAATATTTTTTTTTATTTTCTATGTGTTCTTAACATGAGAATAACTTTTTTCTTCTCTGTGTGGTCTTAACATGGGAATTACTTTTTTCTGCCCAGTAGCTTAGTTTGAACATACACTATATTGACAAAGTCACCAGACACCTAGAAGAGAAACACAACATAGCATTTATTGACATACATTAGTACGGTGTCAGTCCACCTTTCGCCTTAATGCATTCACTGACCCTTCGAGACTTGCTTTCGACAAGGTTTTGGAACACAGCGATAGGTATGCGCTTCCACTCAGTACATAATGCTGCCGTTAACTGTTACTTAGTAGTAGGCCTTGGTTCCAAACTTCTTATGCAGCGCTCTAATTCATCCCGTAGGTGCTCTATGGGATTAAGATCAGGGCTCTGTGCTGGCCAGTTCACACATGATACAAAATTGTTGTCAAACCATGCCATAAGAGTCCTTGCTTTTATGGCTTGGTGCATTATCCTGCTGGTACAAACAAGGCTCAGTTTCATAGTATTGCCACAGAGTTGGTAGGGCTTAATTGTCCAGAATATCGAGGTAGACGTTAACCAATGGGTCGGGACCATACCACGAAAAACACCCCCACACGAGTACACTGCCAGCTCCATACTTGATCGTAGGAACAGTACACTGTGGTAAATAGTGTTCCCCCGTCTGCCGCCATACCCACACACGGCCATCAGACTAATGGATCGTGCATCTGGATTCATTAGTCCATACAACCCGTTTACATTGATCTACGGTCCATGATAAATGTTTTTTACACCATGCTGAACGACAAGTAGCAGTTTGAGTGGAGATGAAAGGCTTATGAGGTGCCGCACAACCACGGTAACCCATGAAATAAAGTTCCCTGTGAATTGTACGTGTACATAGCGAAGTTCCAGCATATTTACTCACTTGTACACTGAGGAATTGTGCAGTACTCCGTCAATTAGCTGTAACGACTCTCCTGAGGCTTCGACGTCGTCTATCACTGATTTTCTTTGGTCTGCCGGTGGGTTTTGCTGCTTCAGGCACACCATGCGTCTTCCACTTATACAGTACGTCCAAAACAGTTGACTTGGGTATGTTTAAACACCCCAGTTTCTCTTATGAACAACCCACTAATATAACACCCAACAATCTTTCCTTTCTCAAAGTCAGTTCTCTCCTGCAGCAAGATTTTCACTCAACCTCACAATGCAATATAATCGTGGTCAGCTGCAGGCTTGTTTTTATACCGTTTGCAGCTGTACGGCGCATCTTAACAACACAGTGGATCCGTTCATTTGCTTTTGAAGGGGTGTCCAGTGACTTGTCAATATAGTGTACAATATATATCTGTTGAAAAGACATATATTTGGCTTTTCCCTTGCTTGACAATACAACAAATGCAATATTAGTTTAAAGAAATCAGAGTGTTCTCCTCATGCCAAGTCATTTGTAGATGTTCCTGAAATGCCAGAGAGATGGGGAAACTTCACATGCACATTAAAATCTATTTTATACCAACTACTGGAATGGAATGGAATCCCAGTGAAGAAAGTTGTTCCATAGCATAAGAAAAGAAAGTGGTAGTTGCTAAATCATGGTGTTTGAGTTTATACAATAAAGAACGGTGCAAGAGGGAGCAAAAGAACATATTCAAAGTCAGGAAAGGAAGAAATATGGGATGTTATTTGATTCAAAAGCTGCTGCAGCTTGCAAAATTTTGGAAAGGTTAACAGAAAACTTCTTGTCCTTCATTATTTCTGCTGAATCATAAAATATATCTGTAGCATTCAAAACACAAAGCACATCAATATCATCTAACTGAAGAGACAGATAATTTTGAGTTGACGAAGGACATAAGATATTATAAAGCAGCAATATCCAATTCAAACAAACTTTAGAGACTTAATTTTTCTTAAAATACCTGTCATTTTAGCACTTTTCCCTTTCATTGTAGCATCTGTTACCATATTTTCCAGCTGATGCATTATAACAGAGTAGTTCTGAATTAGTGTACTGGAGGCACTCTGCATATGTGAAACCCATCTAGTACCATGAATCCTCTAAAGGCTGGTATATCAAAGACATCTTTGTCAAGTATTGCAGAAAGCTCCCAAAAGCCTTGAATTCAGTTTGCACTCTTTTCATAGTAATTATGAATGTCTTCCATTAATTTCTGGAAATATATAGACAGCATAAAATTTTTGGAGCCAACTGTAAATTATGGCTTAAGCAATGTACACCAAATAACCAAAAAACGCTTTTCTTCGAAAGAGCTGCACCCCTTCCTCCCATTCTTTGGATCTATATTTACACCCACTCCATCAGCTAAAAAACTGAATAACTTCTTTTTAGTGTCATCAGTTCTACAATCAGAAAGGGACTCAAGTGTTGCATTTTTCATACAGTTTGCATCGGCACCTTTCAAATGTTTTCATGTCAGGAAACAACTTGATGTCATTTTCACCGGTGTTTCCCTACGTTTTGTTGGTCATGGGTCCCTATTCACCCTCACACTGTTCATCTGCTACCTCATAAGTTGCTGTACGGTCAAATAAGATTGGGAGGGAGAAGGATCAGGCAACTTCTGTTTGTTTACGGAAATATCTCCAGAATTAAATTTCCTGCCACAGCCAGTTTTAATGAGGTGGGAGCATGGATGAAAAATGGTAAAAAGACTTAAAAAAAAAAAGACTTAAAAAATAAAATGCACTGTACAGCGATGACTTGCGGTTGATAACAGAGTTCCATGGTAAGAGATTTCAAATCAGTCTCTACATTATCAGAGGTGACGGATACTGAAGACAAACCCCAACCACTGAATCATGTTCAAGTTGAGGAGCTCTTCCTGTTTTGTAGTTTCAAAAAGTGATTGAAAGTTGTTTTGTTTTCATTTCTTCTTTTTTGTACACAACTCCCTTGATATATTTCCAAAAATTTTTTACCTACTGCCTTAAAAATAAGAACTTTGGGTTGAACAAAACATTTTAACTTGAAAGTTTCATTACTGTAGCAGAGGTGCCAACTATTACAGATTGTCTGTAATTATTACGGTTTCGATTGTCAGATTACGGAATTTCGGACAGGTTGGAAGAATTACGGATTTCAGTGTGTTTTGAAGAATTTCAATTTTGTATTCTTTTTGTTAACCCTTCTAGTGCAACGCGGCCGATTCATCGGCCTTCGATTTTGATCCGCGTATTTCCCAAATCAGCCGGCAGATATCGGTGTAGATGATCATATAATTTTTAAATGCGATCTCCGTGAATCATATCGTCAAACAGCGATATTATCGAAAGAATGGTAATATGTCGCAAGTGTTGCATCGTGAAAGAGTTTGCGCTTGCTAACGGCTTCCTGCGCACTTTCTCCATGTGACAAGAGAAAGGCTACTTTAGCCAAAACTTTTCCTACTGCAATTGAGGCAGGGCTGTTCACTTGGCATTGTCATACCTGCCAACTTTTACGCATTTTAACTGTTCTTTACGATTTTGCGCATAGATCGCTTTTCTTTTACACATTTCTGTATATTTAATTTTTTTAATTTTTTTTTTTTTGTTTAAATCTTCCTTGAGAAATACTTGTTTATGTTTCAGTTAAATTATACCTGCCAACTATTCCGGAATTTGCGGAAGTTTTCCGTGTTTTTATACAGTTTTCCGGCCGGAAGAACTTTTCTTCCAGATTTTTAAAATGTTCTGTATTTTTTGTTAAAAATATCCCTATAAATAAAATATATGACAGAGATGGGAATTTTGCACCATTATGCGCTTGAACACCCGTGACCGGTCATCATCGTCGGGACTTCAGCACAGTAAATTCTCTGTTCACACTGTTATGCTTGACGTTGAATAAAGATCATGTTATGGGAAGAAAGATTCAGACTCCGACCACTGCGAATTTTACTTATGTTACTATGGAAATAGTCGGTCCTCTACGAATGACGGAAAACATCGAGTATGTTATAATAATCGTAGGTCCACTACGGACGACAGAAAACATCGAGTATGCTACGGAAATCATCGGTCCGCTACGGACGACGGAAAACATCCAGCATGCTATGATAATCGTAGGTCCGTTATGGACGACGGAAAACATCAAGTGCGCTATGGAAATCATCGGTACACTGCGGACGACTGAAAACGTCGAGTATGCTATGGGAATCGTCGTTCTGCTACGGACGACGAAAACCGTTGAGTATGGTATCAAAATGTGATATACTTTGTTTATATTATAAACATCTAAAAATTATGAAATGCACAAATATTTGCATTTATTTTTACTTGTACATTGCCAAATTCATTAAAAATGTTGTTAGCGCATAGTTTAAAAAAAAAAAATTTAAAATGTCATTCGCGTGCAATTTTACACATTTCAATTTTCTCAGGTTGGCAGGCGGTATGCATTGTTGGTGAATTATAAGACGTCGTACTGTGGGAAATAACTTTTTCGAGCCCTTTTCAAAGTGCAATAATGCGCAACTCGGGGTCCCGCCAGGACGATGTGTTTATATTTCTCGCAGACTTTCGCTGCGCAGGTGAATGAAGTGCGATGTTTTATTACTAGAAGCGCTTCACATTATTCATTTCTTTTTCCCCAAAGAAACAGACACAATCACAAAAACTCCGTGAATTACGAATCCCCCTCTTTTTCCAAACTCATGTTAGTAGAGTATGACTTTATTGACAGCTTGTTCCTCAGACTAGTAGATGTGCTTTTTTCTACTGCATGAAATTTTTTGTTAGGTTATTTGAAATGGCTTGTAGTGAGAGTGAAAGTTTGCCAAATGATATTGATGATTTTGAATCATCTGAGAGTGATATTGCCCAAGCAACATCAAGCCAGAAAACTAGCCACCGTGCCATGCACACAATATCTTCTTCCAAAAGTGAAGATCTTGATAGTGAATCTTCAGATCATGAAAGTGAATGGGAGGATGTAATTGAGGAAAGTGATGAACAGCCTCAGCATCCTTTTGATTATCATGAAATGCAGGGGCCCAAACATGCTCCTGCAACTGATGTGGCACCTATTGCATATTTTGACTTGTTTTTTACCAATTTCATCCTTGGAATTATCGTTTCTGAAACAAATAAGTATGCAAAGAGGTTTCTCCAGGAACATCTAAATCTTTCTCCCAAATCCCCAGCTAGGAAATGGAAAAATGTTACAAATGCTGAAATAAAGGTTCCCTTGCATGTCTTCTAATATGGGAGTAATCAGTAGCCCATGCAGGACGAGATCATTGCCGAAGGCATATCCAGTAAAAAAAACATGAGGATAATGTCAAATTAAAGACTCAATCAAAGCCTTTGGATAATTTTTTTGCAAAAAAGAATGAAAATAGTGTGATAAATGCTGAATTGCTGTTTACTACTTTCGTTGTGGAGCATAACCTACCTATAGCAAGCTGTGATCATGCTGGTCCCTTGTTTCATGCTATGTTCCCAGACTGTGATATTGATGATGCTGGATATCCTAGAGCAGATGTGGCATTGAATGAAATATCTAAGATGAAGGATTCATCTGGCCTTCCCAAGTATTCTGCATTGCCTAAACTAATGTTGGCAATATTGACTATCTCTCACAGCAATTCCTCTACAGAGAGAATATTTAGTATAGTGAGGAAAAACTTCACATACTTCCACCCAACAATGAGCACCAAAACAATTAAGTGCCCTTCTTGCACAGAAAAGTAAAGCATTTTCCTCAGGTGAGCCGTGTTATAAAAAGTTTTCTGAAAAAGAATATACCACTGCAAAACAAGCAACAAAGGGAGTCTTTATGTCAGCAATGACATGAGGTAAGTACAATATTGATAATTTAATTTCATAATTTTTTGTCAGGATAGTGTAAACATTTAAGGTTATTACACATTTCACGCATTAATTTCTCATGAAATACCTTTTCCGCCCGTTAACAATGAGGCTTCATATGGTGATTACTTGTAGGCTCCTCGGAAGGTTGGCACATCATACAAGTATTACAGGTTACACAGTAATTCTATAATATTGTCCTTAACTTTGAAAAAAAAAATGGCATGTTACACTACTGAAAATATTACTGAAAGTTTGTGTTCCATTACTGAAACATTACTGAAAAATCCCCTATTGATTACTGATACGTTCTGCTAGAGGTTGGCACCTCTGCTGTAGTTTTAAAACACCATTTGCCATGCTCTGCAGCAGTGCTGCATGTATTGTGAAGTGGAATTCTTAAAGCATCTGATTATCTTCATCTGGGCATTCTTTCAGAGAAAACAAACAAGCACAGTTGTCAACTCTTCAACAAGCAGTAGGTTTTTGCATTGTGGCATTTTTACCAAGATTTTAATAATACACACCTGATTGTGTCCCTGATTTTCCGCATTTTTAAGCAGTGACATTCCAAAATTTTACACGTGAATTTTGAAGTGATAAGCCCATTTCCTATTTTTTGCCTGACCAAAGAAATATACATCATAGCTGCAAGGTGTCCTGATTTAATAGAGTATGTCCAATTTCTAAACCCACTGGATGGAAATCTTGTTTTTGTGGAATCAATCATTTTTAATTTTTTGTTCTTTTTGTTGTAATATGTTTCATGTTTACTACCATTACAGCAAGCGATATGGATTCTCTGTAGTCACTACAGAAATTGTTGGTCCCCTATGGAATACAGGAATTGAAATTCTCAGTGAAATAATGTTATTCAATATCTGTGTAAAGTTTATTTTCGTGTTTTAAAGATTAACCATTTTTGAGATTGTTCATGGGATATCATAAGACATTTCTTTGAAATTTTTTTAACATCTTCATGCCATCTGCTGGGAAAGTTATATTCAGAATTGCTGGAAATGATTGTTCTAGCAGGGATAAGAATATTCTGTGATTTCGAAATTTCTGCTTTTTCTAACCAAGTTGCGTCTTCGCCTTCATTCCTCTTCCTGATTATGCTCTTATTTTGTTCCCAATGTTCCTTGTTTTTAGTATCTTTGATAATAATTAAAAAGAACAACTTCATATTTTTTAAGAGTTGTGTCATATGAAGTGCATGCTTTCCTATTTCTAACAGTCTCATTATTAAACTAATCAGTAGAGCAACCAATTTTGCCTCTTCTCTATTTTAAAGTGAAGTTAAATTTCAATATCGGTACTTAATCTATTTGTGGTGGAGTCGGAGCCATTTCCATGACTCGTAAAATTGTTTTTACAGTAGAGTGAACAATGCAGTATGGATTCTTGATATTTTATTTTGCTTAAAAGCATGTGTTTTCATATTCCTTAATCACTTTGTGTTGTTTTAAGGGGCAGAGCAAGCACCCCCTCCCATTTTGTTTCAAGTAAAATTAATATTCAAAAACACTTGCTTCGCTGTGCAGAGAAAACGACTTTGCAGGGAACAAAAGACTATGATGTAGAATTGAAGTTCTGATTTTGAATTTCAATTTCTTTGTAAACAAAAGGAAAAATGTTTGCTTTTTTTGTCTGTTGATGTATCACCATGCTGTCTGACTTCTGTAAAGCTGTGGGTCAAGGTTTTTAAAAGAAATAGATGGTGGCCACATTTAAAAAAAATATATATAATATAATGATGTCTTGCTTAATTAATCAAATTTTTAAGCTTTTAAATAAATTAATATTAGAACAGTTGAAATTTAAATTTTTGAAAAAAAAATTGTTATGTTTGGTGAATACTTTTAATGGAGGATAATCACTCATTAAAAGTTACTGCTTGTCCTATTCAATGCTTGTTGAAATTCTAAGTAATTGCTCAAGAGTAGAATCATTCATACTGTTCCTGTGCTTTGACTTTTTGATTATTTCATGTCAGAAAATGCCCTCTCATATGTTTAAGTACTTCCAAATGTTAAAATAACTTTTAATCTCAAATTTCCTATGTTTGGGTATTTCCCAGTGAAAAAACATTAAACAGTTCTGCTTCAGCCTCTGATCTAGCTCTAATGAATTCATCTTGAAGTTCTCATAATTCCATTTGTTAAATGGTGTGTGTGTTTTAATATTCATTGTCAACATTCAGTGGAATGCTGAACTTATGCTTGGGGTATTCTTGATTAGAATTCATGAAATTGTTTATACCTGCCACTGAAATTCTTAATAAGAGTGTCCAGCTGAGGAACAAATACTTTAAAAACTGTAGTTTCACTAAGTATTGGCAGTTCATCAAAATCTTGCAGAATTCAAAGTGTGTCAAACTGTCTCTTTTTTTCATTTGATTTTAACAATGACAGCTTGTTCCAAGAACCAGCTACATGACTAAAGATTATAGATATTTTGGTCTTTCCCTTGCACATTGAAATGCTACATGATATCAGCTAGGAATGCTAGTGAGCCTAAGTAAAGAAACATCACTGAGACTTTTAAATTAGGTCAGTATCACATTTTATTTCTTCCTTTAAAAAGAGATTAATAAATAATTCTTTCCAAAGTGGAAAAAAATCTCACTAAACATTTTCCAGCACTAAACCAATGGATGCAGTTGTGCAGAAGAAAGTTACCATGTTCAGCATCATGTGTATCTAAAATGTCATGAATTTTTTGTGCATGAGACGCACTAATGTCAGTCTTTCTGACATCATGAACTTTGCTATAATGTTTTAGCAGTTGGAAATGGTGTTAAAATAATGTTTTTGTAATCTTCCCCACTACAGGAAATTGTGCTTCTTTGGTTGAAATAAAGCATTTGATAGAATTCATGTTCAAATAAAGCCATGGTCTGCCCTGAATCAGATTTTATGCTTGAAATGTATGATTCAAGCAAATTGTGCTCAAAGAATGTAGATTCATTTATCTATCATATGGCTTATTTCCATAAAAAAATGATTAAAAAAAGCAGCATTATTAATCATCAGTTGAATCCATTGGTGTTCTTACATTTATATATCAGTTTTGCAAAATTCACAGGAAAGATCAGATTGTGATTGAGTTCAGAAAACCATAAATTTCAATATTTTTTTTCTGCAAAATATCTACAAAAACGACAGAGTTTTTCAGGTCATTGACAGAAATATATTAAAAACCAGATCAAGGGCACAAATATGAAAACTAATAGATATGAACAAAAGTTGGGAATCTCACAGACAAAAACTAGTGGAGTTAACAACTATGACAGTGTTTTCTACAAAAAAAAAAAAAAAAAAAAAAAAAAATAGAGAGAGACTACCATTGTAATTACCCGGAGAAAAAACAACAGCAATTTGCAACTGTCAGATTGATTTTTAGTGGTGCCATTACTTTCATGAAGTAAACAGAAGTAAACAAACAGTTGATAGTATACATACAGTACATATCACTAAGCTGTTCTCTGAGATTCAGAGGTTAGCTCCAGAAAGAAATGCAAGCTACCAGATAATATTTACTTACTGTTGCTGTATCAAACTTCTCCATTTACAGCGATCTTGACAAACAACTCGGGCTTCACTGACATCCATCACACGACGTACACAAAACCTTCTATACTTCATACTCATAATCTTTTTCTCATGCAGACACTCCTGAATCTGATCCTCCCATTTGGCTTTCCTCTGCCTTTCCTTCCTGCCACTTGGGCTAAAAAGATTTTCTTAGTCAGCATCTTATCACTCATTCTTCCAACATGGCCAAACCACTGAAGCATATTTAGCCTCCACCTTGCTAACATTTTGCTTCACATTACACAACTACAACACCTCTTCATTCCTCACACAATCAGAAAGTGTATTGCTACACACACACACACACACACACACACACACACACACACACACACGTAACGCATTTCTGCAGCACACAAACGACTCCTATATTTCTTCTGCTGTACCCAGGTTTCACTGCCATACATCAGAGTAGGAACAATTACACTCTCATACACAGCCATGCGGGACTCTCTTGAGAAATATTACATGCAATATTATCCTATGAAATTCAAAAGTGTTATATAAATGTTCTTTAAACTGTGATTACTAAGCAGAATTTTCATGAATAACTGATTATTTTGTTGTATGAACAGAACCATTGCATTCACAAATTCACGTGTGGTGAATAGCTTTTTGGCCTTTCCAAGTGCAATTACAAGCTTTAAAACGCAGCTGATTTTAGCTTACTGTCAAAGAAAGAATTATTTTCATCTGCTTGTTGCTTTTTGCCCTGAAGACCATTATTACTCACACTATCCAATTCTCTGCATTCAACTCTATCGTATTCTGGTGTACAAAATTAAAGTTCTGGAAGGCAATAGCAGGCAAATAATCCAGAGCGCTCAATGAAATGTCACACTGTTTACAGGGTACGAGAAATGAATGCCTGCAGTGAAATTTGCATATCCATAAGCAAAGTGTTGTCCAATATGTAAATTGAGTTAATAGCTTTGGAAATAACATTGGCATTTCTCGTTGACAGCATGTCCATGAGGCATTCTGGTAGCTACAAGTGCTTTCCTTATGTCTCATACATGGGTATTCGATGTTGTACAGTGGCGAGCGATAGAATGACTAGAAGCAGGCCTGTATCAGGCCTAGGTCGCAAAGGACTTGAATGCCCACCTCAAGAGTGTTTTCACGGTTACAACAGCAATTCAACAACACTGGTGGGATGTCACTGCCTGGCCAAGGTCATTCAAGGCATATGACAACTCGTGAGGACCGTTATGTCGCTGTAACTGCACGGCATCATGGGTCCTATACAGCCTACCAGTTGTCTTTGGACGAAGCTCGCCACTGCAACTACAGTATCAAGGCAAACGATATATCAAAGACTTAATGCAATTGGCCTTTGTGCCAGGAAACCCATAGTTTGTGTCTTGCTAACCGCATCTCACAGGAGAGCTCACTTGAACTAGTGCAAGCAACATCATTGTTCCTGCAGTCCAGATGAGTGAGCCAATGTTCTTTTTACAGACAAGTCAAGATTCAGTCTACAAACAGATTCTTGTTGGCATTTCATCTGGAGGGAACAGGGAACTTGTGATCCTTCAAAGATCCTCAAACATGACTCCTTCAGAGGCAGTGGTCTGCTCATGTGGGATGGCATTATGTCAGAAGGCAATGTGAATGCTGAGTACTATGGCAACAAGAGCCTTATATCAAACTTTTTTGGGGAGCTGTTGGCCCTCAATTCTTTTTAATGAATGATAATGTTCACTTGCACATGTTTCAGCTTTTTGATGATTTTCTGAAGAACAAAGATATATGGTCTGGCCAGCCAGGTCTCCTGAGCTGAACCTCATAGAACATGCTCTGAAATGACATGTAGCAGTTTGTCAGCCCCTTTCCAGAATCCTTCCTGAGCTACCAGGGGTGATAGTTCCGCCTTTTTGGAAGTCATCTGGGGAGTTCCTGGGATCGATGCTGCAATGCAGTAATTGCAATAAAACAAATTAGATCAGTATAAATATGGGATTGACATTATTGGTTTGATGTAAGCACGTTGACTAAAATAAAATTTTGATTCGTTCATAAAGAAATGTTAGACAATTTTATGGCTTTTTGTATATGCTGCTTTAAGGGTAGTTAATAAATGCTGAAAGGTTAATTATTGTTGCATATTCCTATGTGGGAAAAGTTGTCCTTTTCTGCCATGACCACTTTCATGCCTGGCTACACGCCGCTCTTGTCAAGGAATGGAATTTTTTGGCTTCAGAGTTTACCGATAACCAGAATGTACCGTCAGAATGTACCGTCATTGTGAGAGTTGTCTGTCCATATGAGGTAGTATCATCTGTCCATGATCACATTTTTTTGAAGTTGTCTGTCCATATGAGGTAGTATCATCTGTCCATGATCACATTTTTTTGAAGTTGTCTGTCCTTTAATTGTCCACATTCCTTATAAAGACCTTTTTAAGTTACATTCCCACATCTCTTCTTGGCGACATTTGTGGATGTGACCCTGTATACACAAAATATTTACATATTTGTCTGTTGTTATAAAATATTTGTTATTCACATGATTGTGTCTGTTTACATGCAACATGTATTTACCTGCTGTTACATGTTTTCCTTTATATTCCTGCAAATGCCACCTAGACTTTAATTTCGGTTACCTGTGTATTTTCCCTCTACTTCTGATCCATGTGTATTGAAACGAAGCTACACTGCATGCATTTCAATTTTGCAATGTTACATAAATCAGGATGTTTTCAGTGAAATCTGGTTTTAAAATACTAAGAAACTTTTCTTCACACTCAGTATTAAATCTGCTTTTGAGATGAAAGATCACATCTTGGGTTTATGTAAGGTAAAAATCGAAAATATCAGCTGGCACTTGAATTTGTTTCATCTTAATTCTTTTTCTTTAAAATAATTCAAAAGAATCATAATGGGCAGCTTGTACAATTCTCTGGTAATACTGAATTCTCTACAGAAAAGAGATCTAAATTTTTATTTCTGTAGAAAAATCTCACAAAATTTCTGAACATGCTATATTTCACTTATGATCACGCCTAGGAAAGTTTGGTCAAACTGCTCAGTGCATAGACAAGTAAAATGTTTTTACAGCTGTGAAAGATTACTACCATCCCCTCCCCCTTTGCACCTCACGGAGAGAAGACTACAGCTAATGATACGATCTCATTTAGTTCCAACTGAAATATTTATACCAAGCTGCTACTCTGTAATGATGGGCATAATTAATATGGAGAAGATGGGCAGTTGTCAGGTTGTTATATGATGCAGTTTGAATCAGTGATTGGGTTTCAGAGCAGCAACATACACTGCTCAAAATAGAAAATTCCACACCATGAAAGAATGCATAAAATGAGATGAAATGCACCACACATGTAGACAAATAATTGGGAAAGAAGTGATTTAATTTACATTAATGTGTGATGGGTAAAGAGACAGTATAATGTGTCCTAGGCCAGTAGGTCATAACTGACTGCCATGCGGGCTTTACATTTGGTAACACAACGTGGCATCAAGTGGAAAAGTCTCCAGATGATGCCCTGCCTTATAATGCTATTTTCCAGAATGAAGACTGGGCTTCACTACCCCAGAATTCATTACTTGTTGGCATATTAACACTGTATTCCATTCCTTCAGAAAACTTGAAAATTTTCCCACTCCAGGACGATGAAAATTTTCAAGTTTTCTGAAGGAATGGAATACAGTGTTAATATGCCAACAAGTAATGAATTCTGGGGTAGTGAAGCCCAGTCTTCATTCTGGAAAATAGCATTATGATGCCTACCATGTATTTATGAAGAATTATTTCTTTTAAGAAAATTTGTTTCCCAATTGTATATGGTCCTGACTTGTTTTTGACCTGTGTCCACAATTCATCAACCTTGAGAGGTGGTCCTGCTGAGCAATTAAGTCATCTGCCAACCAATGATGTCTCACACATTCTATTTGGGGAGAAGTCTAGGGATCAGGCTGACCAGGATAGCATCTGGACACCTTGTAAGTTAGGTACCGTCTGCTGATGTTGGCAGAATCAGGGGCAGGTGTTACCTTGTTGAACCTTGGGCATCAGGCATACCACGTAGATAAGGCAACAAAATGGGATGTAGCATCTCGTTGACATGTCATCATGCTGCCATTGCATACACGTGAATGGCTGTTGAAACTGGTAGTGTCCCAAACCATGGCACCTGGCTGAAGAATCGCGTGACACTCGTGGACGACAACAAGATTGGCTCATTGACCAAGCTGTCTCCAGACTCTCCATCAGTGATCGCTGGCACTGAAACAGAAGTGAGACTCATCACTAAATATGCCATGGTTCCATTCGTCCCATCATGCATGTCTGGTACAGCATTGCTGCGATCTTGCACACCAGTGTGTTGCAGTGACTGGCAGTTGTCCCAACAGCTAGCAAGAATACAAACCTGCCTTAGCCAATCTGCATTTGCAGTCAGCGCCAACATGGAGATGTCCATAGCTGCCTGTACACCTCATTGAATGTTGTCTGCTGTGGCTTGATGTCGAATGTGGCAATCAAGACGTTCGGATGCACGCTTACAGGCATCAGTTCCACTATGTTGATACACATTACCTTCCTCCAAACACTCTCTCCATGTTTACCCAATAGTGGTTACATCCCAGTACATTTCCACCATGATGCAATGCATAGACAACCAGTCATACATAGCCGTAATATCAAGCCTTTGGTAAAGATGTCCATTTGGTAATCAGTAGGATTCCTTATGATGTCACCCTGTCATTCTCACTCCTTACACATGCCTTTGGTAAAGATGTCCATTTGGTAATCAGTAGGATTCCTTATGATGTCACCCTGTCATTCTCACTCCTTACACATGCCTTTGGTAAAGATGTCCATTTGGTAATCAGTAGGATTCCTTATGATGTCACCCTGTCATTCTCACTCCTTACACATGCTTTCACCACCATGATCACTCTGATGCAGTGGTGTGGTCTATATGCCTAGGTGAGGATGGCCAAATTTAGCTGTACCAAACCATTTTATATTCCTCATCTATCATGTGCTTGGTTCACAACTACAGTCAATTACATAACCCAACTATCAACACATACCCTTTAGTTTTTTGGACCAACTACCAATTTGCATGGCACTCCAACAAATTCTTTGTGGAGTGATATTTTCTATGTCAAACAGTGTAATTATAAAGGGATTGTATTTGGGAATGGATTGCCTCAGAATATAGAAATCATCTATTTGTGACCAAAAGCATTTACATGAGTTAAAGCTGCCCAGTAGTTATTAATGGCAAGAAAAACAAACTTATAGTATTTTTGAAAGGAACATTTTAAATGAGTTTTTTTATAAATTATTTGAAAACACAATCATCTTTTTATTTTTAAAATTTAATGGTCACACTTTTTCTTGGGGGGAGGTGGGTTCCAAAAAACTAAAGCAGGGTTCCCATGGTCCTAAATCCTTAAAAGTCCTTATTTTTCTGTTGGGGTGCTTAGAAGTCCTTATTTTTTGCTGAAAATGGCAAAAAGTACTTATTTTTCTAACTGGCTGCATGAAATTTAGAAGTTACGATGTAGTACATAGGACTTCTGCTGCAAATTGGCTGTGTTTATGATGGCATCATGTGTTATCAGCTGAAATCCAATTGGAGAGCCCAAGACAGTGTGAGTACAAGTAATTTGGTGAAAAAATGAAGGACTGTGGGCTAAATTAAACACATCCAGCAGATTCTGCCCAACAAGTCCCATCACCATCTCTTGGTACTGATATTTCTCTTTTGTATATGTAAATATAAATTATTCAGTTATACCACAAAAAAGTTAAGTGCTGTTAAAATCTTGAACATGCAATTTTGACTTTTTTTTTTTTTTTTTTTCTCAGTTTAAACCATGAGATGATTATGTGCAAAATTCAAATCTTGAACTCATAGCTTTAACTGCTGTTTTACAATTTACCTACACTTTATTGCCTATGCAATTATTCCCTCAGATTGATTTGATTTGACCAGTAGAACTGCCTTTTAAATTGCATAAATTCCAATTTATTACATCTGCAAACTTAAATTACATGAGAAAATATCACTAACTTCATCAGTATACTTCAATTTGCATTGTTAAGTGGTGTGAAAAAACCTATTTGTGCACATGTCATTGTTGCATATGCAGTTGGTAAGGTCCTTAAATTTTTTCGCAAGGTGCTTAAAAGTCCTTAAAAAGTGCTTATTTTTTGTACAAGAGTGGAAACCCTGTAAAGGCATGTACAGTAAATGTGAATAAAAACTAGTCAAGTTGTACTGGAAATAACATACTTTTTTTTTAGAAGAGGGTGTATTAAATGTGTAATAATAAATTTGAGCTTTTTAAAGATCATTTTGTTAATCCATTGACGTGGATGATTTGTACTTATAATTTTTATACAAAGACCATCTTTAATCGGCACAAATTGGCCTCCAGGTTTCTAACACATTGAAAAAAGGAAAGGGCTTTATTGGATATATATATTTTTTTTATTGCAGTGCAACACATTGAACTGGATAACTGGTTTCTTAACCCCTCCCTCCACATATATGTCAAGTGCATAGGCGCCTCTGGCAAGCACATTAACTTAGCCCAGCACAGGAAGTCATAATTAATTTTTTGAGCAAAATAAAAAATGAATTTCATGTAGAAGATGGTGTGGAACAGCTGCTAGTTTAATCTTTGAGCCCAATTTAATGTTCCCTGAACCTTTTTTGCACATTTCTGTTGACCATAAGCAATAAAACTAATGTAATTTTCCTCTGATACAGAGGTACTGTATGTCTGATTTTCTTTTCACTTAGTTATTATTGATTTTCTTTTCACTTAGTGTTATTGATTTTCTTCATTCTGCTTTCAGAGATGGCGTCCATGAAGGTATTGAATGGGTTGTTCATTGTGTATGTAGGAATCAACTCCGACCACCACGACGAAATGAGGACACTTAAGTGTGCACTGCTTGATCAACAATAAAAAAGAAAAAAAAGAGCTATTCCCTTACTATTGTGTTGTGTGTATATAGTATTTATACATTGTGTTTTAAATTGTCTTCCGTATTTTTTTTTCTGCTTTTACAATGAAAATTGTTTAAATTAAAATTGTAATCAGCAGTTTTATAAACCAATTTTTCTTAACTTCTGTTTTATCTATCTTTTTTTTTTTTAATCATCCTTTCACACCTGCTTATTGTGATAGCAGAGATGCCGACAACTACGGATTCTCCGTAGTTCCTACGGAAAAAGCTCTTCTACTACGGAATACGGAAAACCGTGATTTTTCTACGGAAAATTAACGGAAGTTATTAATTTTTATTTTGCTTGTTCCCCTTCCCAACGCAATGGCGGCCACTTGATGAACCGCTATGCTTGCGATGCTGCTCACTTCCAGTTCTGCCTCTCGAAGCGCTCGGATCTTAGCGCGAGCGGCCGGTACTCGAAACCCTCCCTCCCCAGCATGCAACATTCTGGGGACGTTGAGCGTAGCTCGCTTTGGTGGTGGACGTGGGCGGAGTTCGGCCTGAAGCTCTTTCGCAGTGCAGCGGCAAACTGTTGAAAATCGTTTGGTGCAGAACGCAAGTGTCATTGCCTGGCATCGGAGTTTGTTTTTTTTAATCGTGCATTGACCATTCATGTCAGTAATTAATATTTTGAAGTTTTTTTCTTGCGTTGCAGAAAAGTATGCTTGGATTTCGTTGCACAGTTCGCCAAAATGTGTAATTACGCGTTCTAGTACGCATCGCAATTTTACCAACGCGCAAAAATATGCATCGGGAATTTTTCGCTACGCGTAGAAATACATGTTGTGAAACACGTAAAGTACGCATCAACACGTAAAAATATGCATTGAGAAACGCGTAAAATACACATCAACGTGCAAAAACACACATTGAGAAACGCATAAAACTACGCATCGAAGAATTTTACCAACGCGTAACAATACGCATCGGGACAGCATTTCGCCTTTCAAAAACGGAAGTGAATGAAATAAAGATTTCTTCTGTAATCGTAATTTCGTTTTCCTGCGATGTTGCCTCTGTCTGGTATTGTTGTTATACATAATTTTATTCCATAAATCTTTGTATTTCACTTTGAAAATGGAGAGGAAATTTCCGAAAACGAAAATTCGACGATGCAAAAATTCCCGTGTAATCTTCGGCTTCGAGGAATTTCTGCTTTTTCGTCGTAATTTGGGTTATCCTCGATATCGATGCATAATTGAACAGAAATGTTGGTGCAATTGGTAATGGTGAAGGATGCTTTCCGCCTGAAACTTTCGAAAACGGAAATTTAGTCTTTCAAAACTTTCGGAAACAGTGAGGATTTCTCCTGTAATCGTAATTTTATTTTTCACGCGATGTTTCCTCTGCCTAGTATTGTTAAATTTCATTTTATTTCGTAAATATTTGTATTTCACCTTGAATATGGAAGGGAAATGTCCGAAAATGGAAATCGAACGTAGCAAAGGTTTCTCCTGTAGGCTGTAACTGTAATTTTTTCCCCCAACGATGTTCCGAACGTGTATCCCGTGTTCTTACATATTCCCCCAAAAAAGGTTTGCATTTCAGCTTGATAAAGTGGGGAGAGTCGGAAAACGAAAGTGACGAAGCTGAAAAATTTGTAAGAATTGATGCATGATATTCAAAAGCATTCATATTCTCCAAGTTACACTGCCTTTTATCTAAAATAGTGAAAGCTATCATGCATTCATGGTCCTCAAACTGGAAGTTCTTTCAGCATGATGGATAAAATTGCCATGGCATCCAAGGGGTTTGTGAAGCCTACTGTTGTAGCTGATGTTGATGTTGAGCTTAATTTTTCAAATAACAGTTTTTCAAAAATGAAAAATCAGAAAGGACACATCTGGTAATTGGAGTAAAAACAATAATGTATTAAAGCAAAATCATTTGAAATGAAAATGAACTTTCTAAGTTCTATACATCTGTCGGAAAAGTTCGCGTTGAAGAATGTTCTTATATTTAAGAAAAGATACTGATCTATGATGAATTTTTAAAACATGCAGAAGTAGTAGATCCTTCACTTAGAGCCATAATATCATTTACTTCTGTATTACACATAGTCAAACGCCTTCCATTTATAATAACTGAAAATGAACTTGATATACTGGAAGCGGAATTCTTTGTTATCAAGCTGACAAATTAGAGACCATAGCAGTAACAGATAGAATAGATGTCACTTGGTCAGAAATCTCAAAATTAAGAGGCTGTAATGGAGCGGTTAAGTATACTAGTCTTTCGAAAGTAATGTTTGCAATACTTGTAGTTCCACACTCGAATGCTTGTGAGTAAGAGAGATTTTAGTTTAGTGCGAAAAAATACAGCCCGTTTCCAACCTAATTTAGGTTTAGAAACCGTAGAAGCACTTCTTATTGCAAAAATGAATATGTTCTTCTCTGGGCAAGGGTTATGAAAAAAGATTTTCTGCTGAGGAACTCAAATCTGCAAAACACTGTACAGCAAAATCACTAAAGAAAGCTGTTTAATCAATTGTTTGTTGTGTAAAAAAAATGTATCAGTCATGGTGTATATTATTTTCCATGTGAAAAATTTGGAATATTTTGATACAGATTTTCATGTATATAAATGAATAAGTAAGTAAAAAAATGCTAATTAAATTAAATGAGTTGTTTTCCTCAGTTAAAATTATTCTTTTTGGTATGCTACTGAAAAATGGCCAAAACTACTGAAAGTTTCTACGAGTACTGCTGAAAATATCTGAAACAGGTTGGCATCTCTGTGGTAGTGTTCAGGTTCAGGTGTTACAAAACACAGACTGAAAGAAAAAGTATTGTACAGAAATTAGTGCTAGTCTGACACAAACTTTCTCAACCTCTTGTGGTTCACTGATGTTCTGCCTCTAATATATCACTAGCTCAATAACTAATAACCAAATTTACACCTTCGGCCCACCTTTTTTTTTTTTGATTGGATGTTTAACGACCATCGTGAGCAACTCAATGAGCTATAAGCAGTCGCCCGTCCCTAATTTAGGGTCACTGGTTCCAGGGAAGGGAGAGAACCAGTGCCGTAAGACAAACACAACATCCATGCCTCACCAGGATTCGAACCCGGACCCCTTTCGGACAAATGATCAGAGGCCATCGCTTTTAGACCACTGCGCCACCGGGGCGGCCGGCCCACCTTGTACTAAGTCTCTCCTGCGTGTTCTTTGGCCATTATCTTAAAGTGACATTTATCAGTATATTTCATTTTCCATATGATGTAAATACCCAAAATAGTCCTAGTGTGTTTTTATCAACTTTATTTTAAGTGCAGAAGTACTCAGCTTACCGGTGACTCAAAAGTTTGTTCTGTTTGCAGCTAAAATGTTTAATGATGAAAGAAAGCAATATGTGGACACCTACATACACACCATTCAGCTGATCTCTGAGATTCAGAGGTTAGCTTTTCAAAGAAAGACAATCTGCCAGATAAATGTCTAACTGGTGGAACTAGATTGTACTTACTGATAATGTATCAGATGTCTCCATTTACAATGACCTCAGCACACGGCTCGAGCTTCACTGACATCCATCATGCGTCCCACACAAGACCTTTTGTAATTCATACTCATAATCTTTTTCTCATGTAGACATTCTTGAATCTGGTCCTCCCATGATTTCCTTGCCCTTCCTCTACATTTCTTTCCTGCCACTTGAGCTGAAAAAATTGCATCTCATCACTTATTTTTTCAAATACAGGCTCACCTCATTCTGCTAAGTACAGGCTGTTGTTTGCTGTAGTTCTTTGCCAACATTCCACCAGAGCCATGATCCCACAGCAGTACTATTTGGCCGATTTTGAGGACAGAAATTATCTGATGCCAGATTCCACATCCACCACTGAAGTGGAGTGCTGTTCTTGTAGGAAATGGGCCATAGAGCAAAACAGGTGATAGTCAGAAGGGGCAAGATCCGAACTGTATAGATGATGGGGTAGAATCTGAACACTTTCCAATTCCTGTAGTTTCTGGAGGTGTGACTTGGGGCATTATCCATGTGCAACAACTCCTGCTTTCTATTAAATCAATGAAAGAAGAAATATTCCTCAGAATACATGGGGAATCAATAGAATATTCAAAGCAAACAGAACATAAGTTCTGAATTTGCTTGTAACGCTTGCTGGTCATCCATGTAACACCTCAGAAAATTTCATTGCCCTGGAGCGGGAATCGAACTTGCATCTCTCGATTTTCGTCCGAGTATGCTAACCATTACATTACCCAGGACAGTGAAGTTCCAAGCAACTGAGACAAAGCAAACAGCTTAGGAATCTGTACATCCCCAGATTTTTGCTATTCGACGTATCACTGCTTCCTCATAGCGTTTTGACCATCTTCCATCCAGATACGGATGTAAGCCGGTAATCACCAGACTGCAACCAGGATTACAAAATAAAATTAACTACCTTCCAAAATTAAAGTAAAAAGAAGAAAACATCCTTTTACAGGAAGGTGTGGTCTCAGCTATGGGGAAGAAACAGGCAGACAGCTTAAAACCAGACTGGCAGAACATAAAGCTCCAATTAAAAATATGACAAACACAACAGGTTTGAACAGACACGTTCAAAATACAGGACATAAAGTGCTTTGGGACACTAGAAGTTCTGACACATCAACAGCACTTTTTCAAAAGAAAACGGTCAGAAAGACTGGAAATAGAGAAAAGGAGAGGTACAACATTAAATGATTTGAAAGGTTGGAATTTATCTCACAAATGGCAACACCTACAATAGCCCTGAGGAAGGGTAGGGGCGCTACCCCAAAATTTGACGTACTACTTCCTTTTATTCCTTAGAAAAAAACCCTTAATTTGGAGATATTTATAATTACAAGAGTTTGCTAAGGAGAATTTTAATGTTTTCACTGTAGCATAAGGAAAATTTGTTTGATGCTGGTACAGTTTGGAGAGAAAGAGGTATCTTCAATTGTGAGAAGAGAGAGTGGAGAAGTAGGGAAACTTTTTCTGACATTCCTTTTATGTTCCACAATTCTGCAGTTGATTAAACAAAAAGTGCTGCCAATATAAAATTTTTCACCCGAGGAAGTAGTCACAGGAACAAAATAAATACCAAGATGGTCTAAAGGATCTCTGTCTTTAGATATTGAATGGAAGGTAGTAGGAGGAATTGCAAGCCTGTAGACAAAATTAAAAAAAAAATTGACTAGTTTGTGAGTGAAAGATTGATAGTAGGGTATTGAACCAATAAAATAAGGACAGTTACTGCAGTGGTGATATAGGATGCACACAAATTGTTTGGTATTAAACTTTCTGAAAAGTTTGGTGACAATTTTTAGGTGAAACTGATGGTTTGTAGCTATTTCTTGGATGACTGCATATTCTTTTTGTCATGAGTGGGGATCATTGCAAATAACATTGGCATGGTGAATGAGTGATTTTAAAGCTGCAAGTTTATGAGGAACAGCTGTATTAGAGTAAAATGGAATAATGTTTGTGATGGTGAGTTTTCTGTAGACAGATCTACAAAGTTGGCTATGATTCTAGTAATTTGTACATACAAGAAATTAATACAGTTATTGTTTTCATGGTTGAAGGTGAAATTTTCTGGAGATAGAAAAGGGGTGAGATTGTAATTCTTTAAAGTCATGAGGCCAAATTATGAAGATGTTTTCCACATAATGAATCCAAAGTTTGGGATTGAAGGCGGGAGGGTTTTACAATACCGTTTTCAATGTTTTGCATGAATTTTTTTGCAAGAAGAGATGATCCCATAGGTATACCTTTAATTTGGCAATAAAATTGATTATTGTAGGGGAAACAGTAATTTTCTTGCTAAATGTGAAGGTAATCAGAGACTCGTGATGAGTTCTTCAGGGAAGTCCAGGTTTTCCATTAATTTTTTTTATGAGGAGCATAAGTTCTTCAACAACAACAACAACAAAAAAGGAACAAAAGGGAAACTACAACAAGTGTGAGTAAAATTTTTTGTTTCAATGGAGACAGGAAGTTTTTGAAGAAACCCTTGAGTGTAATGCGTGGGCAATAAATGGTTGGCAGAGAGTAAGAATTTACATTCAAGGTTTATTGCAGGGGAGAGGGTGTATTTGACAAGAGTGGTTTAATAAGGAAACCTACTTTGTGCAACATGACTTGAAGGAACAGACGAGGGGTGTGAAATTAGGGTGGGGAGAGATATCACCTAGGAAGGTTAACTGCTAATTTCTTTAATACAAACATTTGACGTGGATTAGGGACATCAAACAGAAGTCATCACTCTATCAACGTTTATAAGTGAGTCACGGAAAAATTCTCATTGGCCGTCTCCGGGAATCGAATCCAGAGTCTTCCAGTTACACGCCGGACATGCTTCCACTGCACCACAGCGATCTCGAATTCCTCCAGACTCGCGTACGACAACTGCCAAGCCACCTGGCAAGTTGCTTCTTGGAGCCCCGCACAATGCTGGGTATTCACCGAAGATGGTAAGCAGCAACTGAACAAATAACTAGAAGGTGAATGAATAATTAATACAAACAATTGACGTGGATTAGGGAACATCAAAACAGAAGTCATCGTAGAGCGATGACTTCTGTTTGATGCTAATTTCCTTTCTTGTAAGTTGGCATAGTCAACTTATGTCACTCTTCTGATAGCAAAGTGGTGTTTCTCATTGCAGTTGCATGTCCATGTGACCCAAAGGCAGCTTTTTATTATGCTGTACTCAACCAATTCTGAACTACTGTAGAACCAACTTACAGAGAGCCTAAATAGTGAAATCTCGAATTTAACGAGCAAAACAGGAACTTTCGTGTGGCATAATGTAAATTTAAAGCTAATTCGATCATTTTTAACAAACACAATTTTATTATGTAACCTAAAGTCTCTGGATAAACAAATTGATCCTACTGTACTTTAACAGTATTATATACTTTCTGTAGTTTACTCACCTTTCCCAAACGGCTTCAGGAGTTCTACTTCCTTGCAGACATTTTCCACATGTAGTCTTCAATTCTGTGTTCCATCTCGGGTTTGAGGATAGAAATTTTCACTTGGCAATTTCATAAAAATCTAATATTTTTTAACTTAAAAAACATCATTACAAACATCCTGCCTATACACCAGTACTTTTTCACTCCGATAGCTCTTGACCTCGTTCCCTATGCACCCACCAAGCCTCCCAGATCTTGCTGCATCTTCAGTCTCCACGCTGAAAGTTGGCATACCATTTCTTCACAGTGGAATATGAAGGGCATTTGTCACTTAATGTTTGATTCATACACTCATAGATTTCCTTTGCAGTTTTTTCAACACGAACAGAAACTTCGTAACAGCCCAGAGTTCCACATTCGGAAATTCAACACTTTGCACTGACATGATTCAGTTCCGGATGTCAAAAAAAAAAAAAGCTATTAGTCTGAAAATTGGCACTTAACAATACAAAGAACACTTTTGAACTGCAATGACAAAATAATGCTAAAATTACAGGAAGTGGGTTAGGCCAAGAACTTTTCATCATCCCCTCGTACTAACAAACACGTGGCATTTTACTGTAAACCTAAACTATCTTAAAACCCCAAAAATCTGCTAATATACAATCCTTCATTTTCTCAATAAACACAAAACAATTCGAAATATCAAATTCCACAAACATTAGAACTTCAAAGCTGAAAACCCATTATCTCCTCGTGCTGCAAGCCAGCCACACTTTATTCTAGTACTTTCTCCCATTACTATGGGCGTCATCAGGAAGCTCCGATGTACTCGGCTGCCTGTACGATCTTCTCTTCGATGTACCTCTGTGGCGCTATCTGTTGGTAGCCTAATCTTTTTTGCCATTTTTACCCCCCCCCCAAAACTGTTTTAATTTATATATTTCGTTTGTATTATTTTCCTTCCTTTTTTCCCCTCCGTTTGAAGCTTTCGATTCTAATTCCTTCCAATTATTTGACAGGTTGAAATTACATAATCAATGCCTAGTTTTCGCTATTAAGACTGATTCTGCCAAACGTAGGTGTCATTCTGTTTGACAACTTTTAATTACCTTAAGATAATTAAAGTAATAACAATATAATTCAAAGTTGTCAAACAAAGACATCTATATTTTGCAGAACCAGTCTTAATAGAGAAAAATAGGCATTGATTATGTAATTTCAACGACCCAAGCTGCCTGTAAAATAATTGGAAGGAATTAATTAGAATCGAAAGCTTCAAAAGGGGGAGGAAGGAAAATAATACAAACAAAATATATAAATCAGACTTAAAACAGTTTTCTTTGAAGGGGGGGGGGGTAAAAATGTAAAAAAAGATTAGGCTATCGACAGATGGCGCCACAGAGGTACATCGAAGAGAAGATCATAGAGGCGACTGCGACGGCGTGACGACCTAAAAGTTCACTAGCTTCTAGAAGCAGGTGAGTACGTCGGAGCTGGGGGCTTCCTGGTGACACCCGTAGTAATGGGAGAAGTACAAAAAGAGGGCATGGCCAACTAATGGCAGGAGGAGATGGGTGTTTTTAATCTTTGAAGTTTTAATGTTTGTGGAGTTTTATATTTCAAATTGTTTTGTGTTTATTGAGAAAATGATGGAGGATTGTATATTAGCAGATCTTTAGGTTTTAAAAGATAGTTTAGGTTTACAGTAGCGAACAAAAGTATTTGGCGAAACATTTTTTCAACCATAATATTTTTTCTGCTGGACGAAATCGGGTCATTTTGGGATATGATATGTGTTATTCAGTTGTAAACATGACCTATATGCAGATGGATCGGAAACATTAACACAGATCAGGTACCGAGCTTATTCGCAAAGGTCATACAAATTGACCAGCAAAGTAGGTGTGTATCACATTCATTTAATGCAACGATAACAGAAAACAAGTACGAGAAAACAACAAAACAATAACTAATACTTAGTGGGGTAACCACGAGACTTGATGACAGCTGCACAACGGGCCGGCATCAAGTCCACTAGCTTCTCGACGGTGACCTGCGGAATTCGCGCCCATTCTGCAGACAGCTATTTGAACTTCTGGTCCCTATTCCGGCAAATTTTCTTCGCACATCATCTCTCCAGCTCCTCCCACATGTGCTCGATGGGTTTGAGGTCTGGAGATTGGCTTGACCAGTGTAGAAGTGTGACCTGTTGCTGCCTTTGCTACTCTGGAGGTGTGTTTCGGGTCGTTGTCTTGCTGCATGATCCATCTGGGTGGCATGTTCTGGTTTGCCCATGGGAAGACATCGTTGATGAGCATGTTCGTGTAGCTCTGGCCGGTCATTATTCCATCAATCTTGATGATGGGGCCCATTCCATTGCGAGAGAAGGCGCCGTAAACCATGAGCGATCCTCCTCCGTGCTTGACAGTCGGCTGAATGAACTGGGGGTTGAATCTCTGGCCACACGGACGTCGTACGTATCGGATGCCATTACTTCCGAACAAGTTGAACTTGCTCTCGTCAGTGAAAAACACCTTACTCCAGTCTGCCGCGGTCCAGTGTCGATGACGACGCGCGAACGCGACTCTGGCTCGTCGATTCTTGACTCCGATTAGTGATTTCTTGGCGGCGCGTCTTCCATTCAATCCACCAGCAATGAGACGACGGGAGATGGTCATTCAGCTGACGTTCAGGTCGTCGCTGTCTCGGAATTCGGTGGCGATGTCCAAAGCAGTCAAGGTGGGATCAGCACGAGATCGACGGAAGATGCGTCTATCCTGACGCAATGTAGTGGAACGAGGCCTACCACTTCGCGGACTGTTCTCGACGGTCCCAGTCTTCTTATAACGTTGCAGGATAGCTGAAATGGACTGGTGTCGGATCTTCAGGGCCCTCGCAATGTCGGTGACGTGCATTCCGGATTCCATCATGTTCACGGCGGCCTGGCGAGCTCCAACAGGGTTCTCCGCCTTTTTACCCATTTCTGAAAACCTAAGATTGACTTATTATCACACTACCAGGGGCGGCTCCTGCTATGGGGCTGTGGGGCTGCAGCCCCCCTACCCAAAGCCGTTTTTTTTTCATGCCGTACCAAGAGAGAAAAGTTTTGTGAACACCGCTGTAAGTTTTCCCAGCATAATGCCACGACTACAGTTTTCTGAACTCAATTTGGAAGTTTTCCCTGCATAACACCAGTGGGAGCGGGAAGAACGTTACGGATTGCGCTTCTTGCAGCCCTGGCGGCTATTGAAACCAACTCATGTGGGAAACTCTGCCTATTCCCACGTCAGTTCGTTTCCTTTGAATAAAACTTCCCTGGGGACTGCATTCAAGGCAGCTCTCGCTAGCAGGTTTGCTCGCGAATGCAGTCTCGTTGGGTGGGAATGCATCGCCAGGCCTGTGTGCTTTGTTGATTAACACGGTTCTTGTGCTTCCGAATAAGACAAAATAGGGGAATGAATTAAAAATGATGACGAATGTTGAATTAAAGTATTAAATAAAGTACGTTTGAATGTATTACTCAACCTGGGTTTTTTTTTCCTTCCAATTTTTGTTTTGTTCCTGCTTTTATTCAACGTAATAATTCTAACAACATTGTTGCTCCCATCTAATAACAAATACTCAGTTGCCGGGACTTTTGCAAAAAAGTTTTACTTATATTTTCTCTTCTGGTCAAAATGGACATGTGAACAAGTTGCGATTAAAAATAGAGTTCAGTATTGGATAAATTGAAAAAAAAAAAAATAGGAGAGAGATATATTAATTTCTGCAGCGAAATACTTACACAAAATTGATTTCTTCACTTACCAAGCACAGCGAAATTTTCGCTTTTAAACTCATGTAAATTTTTATTCACCAAAAATCATTGAAGTCACTCCACTGGATACATTTTATTTTTCTGCTGCATCCCCCCTCCCTCCCAAAAATCAGCTGTGCATTTCAATTGAGGTAGTGTATTTAATTACTTTGAAAAAAACATTTAATCAGATATCATTGTTTAGAAAATTTACGAAGTTGGTTGGAAAACAAATTTTTCTACACTAAATTGTTATCATGATGGCTTCAGAATTAAAACTGGACTGAATATGTTTGCAATCCGTTTTTATTAAAGAGAATGCCGGTGTGTGAGTATCGCAATAACAACTCATCGCGAAATTCTGGCAGACCCTGCAAAATTCCGCAAAATGTTTATCATCGCCGTCCAAGTTGCAGTAGTCAGGTATCAAGTCGAAGTTTCAAAGGGAGTGTATCAGAAGAAAAAATATTTATTGTCATAATTCTAGGGGTCACAATGAGACACTTGAGAACGCGTACATGACCTTGAGTGTTTCTCCGCTACCACAGACGCACGCATTAATTTTTTTTTATTTTTTGTCCTTATATATATATATATATAATACGTACAGTATATGCATGTATATATAATTTGCAACCACTATCAATCCACTGCTGGATGCAAGTCTCCAAGTTTCTTCTTCCACAACAGTCTGCCTTGAGTCAGTTTCTTTCGTGCTTTTGAATTTCATGCACCCATCTCGCTCTTGTCATCTTCTGGGTATTGTTTTTTCCTTGCTATCCAGTTCAATATTTCAACTCTTCGTCGGTGGTTCTTACTTCTAGCAATATGTTCATCCCATTGCAATTTCAGGAATTTTGACCATGTCTTCCACTGTTGTAATTTTCCCGATCCACGAGTTCCTATTTGTATCTTTCCAGGTAACATCAAACATGCATCTCTGCATGCCTCTTTCAGTTGTCTGCAACGTTTGTATGTCTATTTTAGTTGAGGTCCATGTCTGTGCTCCATGCGTAAGAACTGGAAGGATGCACTGAATAATCAGTTTCTTTTTAAGAAATAATGCATCCGATGAAGTTTTATAGGTCGATTATTTTCTTCATAAATGTGACAATGTGGCCATCGCTTAATATCTGTTGCCTAATTTAGGTATCGGTACCTTTACATTTTCCCTATCAATCGCTAAATATAAAATCTAAATATTAATTTCTTGTAAAAAAAAAAGCACTTTCGATCAGTATATATATATATATATATTATTGTTATATTATTATTATTATTAAACGGACAGCATCAGCACAGGCGCAGTAACTTAGCTTTCGAAGTGGTATCGTGATATCTACAAAATTGATATGCAGCCCCTCATCTCAGCTTACCACGAGCCGCCACTGCACACTACACATCACAAAACCCACAAAAATCACAAGATAAACATTAATACATGCAGCAAACAAATAAGTAATAATTGGCGACTGTTGAATATGGCCCATTTCGAACGACAAATTCGCTCTGAGCGAAATACAAGCTACGCGGCATTGTAACCAACGAATCAACACATATATCCCAAAATGACCCGATTTGGTCCAGCAGAAAAAAAAAATTATGGTCGAAAAAGTGTTTCGCCAAATACTTTTGTTCGCTGCTGTATTAGTAAAATGCTGCATGTTTGTTAGTAAACGTTCGTGAGTTATTTAGTGTAAACTTTTTTAGCAGGAATGGGTGCATACGGAATGAGGGAGGTCAAGAGCTATCAGAGTGAAAATGAAAAAGTACTGGTGCACAAGGCAGGATGTTTGAAACTGTTTTTTAAATTTAAAAATATTAGCATTTTGCGAAATTATTGTCAAGTGAAAATTTCTGTCCTCGAACCAAAGACGGAACACAAAATTGAAGACTACGTGTGGGAGATGTCTGCAAGGAAATAGAACTCCCGAACCCATTTGGAAAAGGTGAGTAACTTACGAAAAGTATATAAAATTTAATGAAATCCCCAAATTTAATTAGAGAGAGTAAAGCTAAAATGATCGCTTTTAACAAGCAAAGTGACAAAATTTAATGAAATTCCATATTTAACAAGGCAGAAAATATCTGCTGCTTAGTGTCCTGGAATGGAAAAATAGAAATAGTGTCAGGACAGCGGAATCTTGGCATGCTACTGGAAGAATGTCGGTAGTAAAGCAATGGGGAGGAAGTGTATCAAATGCTGAACAAGTAAGTTGTGCAAGAAATTCTCTCCACCCTCCACTTGGGGGTGGGGTGCACCTTGGGCGTATCACATCAGCACAGTGGAAAACAGGCCACCTACTCTTAGGCAAAAAACGACGGGTGGGACTTTTGCACATGTTAGTGGATTTCTGGGCAACAATTGCAGACGATGGGGAGTAATGGAATGGGGATGTTGCAGAAGGGGTAACATGAAATAGCAGTTCCTGAAATTATGCCCATTTTCTCTCTCGCCCGCCAAGTGAGCTTTGCGTTGGGAGGATTGTTGCTCCATTTCCTTGACGAGTGTTGTGTAGTTAACACATTCACTGCCTCTATGCTATTTTAGTGGCAAGCACATGGTGCTGGTAAGGAACCCGGTCAAACCTCCTGTGATGCCACAAGGCGTTTTTTTTATTGGAGGTTTAACGACCACCGTGAGTAATTCAATGGGCTATAAGCAGTCGCCCGTCCCTAAGTTAGGGTCACTGGTTCCAGGGAAGGGAGAGAGCCAGTGCCGTAAGACAAACACAACATCCATGCCTGACCGGGATTCGAACCCGGACCCGTTTTGGACGAATGATCAGAGGCCATCGCCTTAGACCACTGCGGCCGACAAGGCGTCACCATGGATGAGTGTATTAATCCATAATTGATGTTCATGATTATAACCTTCAGTAACTCCAGAGATAAACATGTCTACAGCATATGCATTGCTTTCTCTAATATTGTAGATTGTACCTGTCATATTAATTTTCAGTCCTGGTACACCAGTGAACGGAATTTTTCTCATGACGTCGAGACCATCAGACCAACATGTGGTCAAAATCTATATACTTCCGCCTCAATAGAGGTGGAATACAAGACAGAACATCACATGCATCATTTTCACAGCTGGTCTTACTACAGTTAGTAAAGGAAAAAGTTTCTGTACTCGATGACAAATTACTACCGGAATCATTTATTTCCACGGCAGGCTGTGCTCACCGAGGAACTTTTGGTCAAGAGGGACTGGCGATGGCGCGTCCCAATTTATCCATTGTTTCCAGAAAGTAAGTACTGAAGTCAATATAGGTTCCCTTGAAATCCCTTTAGCCTACTCAATTGGCCGCTCTGTTATATATAAACTCTGTAAGTAGCAAATGCTTTTCATTGCCACTCAAGCATTTATTTATTGATAGTCCCCTTCACCACAAAACCAGTGGCACATTCAAAGGAAAATAAACATTGCAGTGAAAAGCGAACATTGTGTTTTGCCAATGAGGATTCTTTCCCTTCCTTAAACCACGTGGAAAAAAATCCTCTACCCCCAAAACTGTAGTCATTTTTATATAGTTGAAGACTCCCATTCTCAGTGTCAATAATGAAATGGAGAACTCTCTTCAAGTGCCAAAGGTTTTAGAAACTGAAATATTAAGCCATGATCATCATGCTGTTCGGTGTCATCAGCACCTGGGGAAAGCATTGTACGCCGCTGTTATGCAACGCCAGCAGCTCAAAAATGGATGGGCTATTTAGGTGGCTAAACATGATGGGGGGCATAAATTCTGAAGTGCTACGCAAAAATTTTGGCAAAACATTGTTCATGTGTATTTTACCCAATGCCGATAATGGTGTCCTTAGGCAAAGTTTTCAGGTGCATATTGAACGTAGTATTTATTCAATGTATGTATGTATTATGGGAACTATGAACACGAATCTGTGTGGCAAATTAGTATTTCTTTGTAATGTTAGCTTACTTATGTAGTGTTTTTTTCTGTCATAAGGCTGTTTATGGATTTTAGTTTGTAACCTGACAAAGAACTGTGGAATAACTTTTATATGAGTCTTATAGAGGTTATTATTAAAAAAAGTTGGTGGTCAAATTTTCAAACTAAAGCCTAGTTCGTCATTAGGACTACGTCACTGGAGTAGTTGCTGCCACTCAGTCAGAAGTGTCCAACCACAATTATCGTTAACTGTGGTGCTTCTTCTTGCTATTTCGATCCCTTCTTCTAGTTTCCTCATTACTAAGTTTGACTGGTGGGGCGATTATTCCTTTCCTACTGAGTCCCAATTTATGGAGTGTCCACTTGCTTGTATATGTCTGTCTAGCCCTGTTTTGTTACTAATGTTCCTAATAGTTGCTAGGTGTTCTTTCATTCGGACTTTAATACTTCTCCCTGTTTCTCCTATATAGCTGAGTCCGCAGTTACAGTCGATGCAATATATTACTCCCTCTTGCAATTGGATGTCCAATTCTTTCTGCTTTAAAGCTGGCGGGAATTTCTTTAATTTGTTATTTAGATTTGGAGCAAGCCTGATATTATATTTTGCTACGATCCTTTTCAGTTTTGGTACATAATTTTGCTGGTGAATTTGAAGTTGTTTATTTCCTGCTCCTTTTTTTTGGCACTTGTCTAAATAACTTCTTAATGTATGGGGGGAGGAATAATTGTTTTCTGGGCGCAGTGGTCTAAGGCGTTGGCCTCTGATCATTCGTCCGAAGGGGTCCGGGTTCGAATCCCGGTGAGGCATGGATGTTGTGTTTGTCTTACGGCACTGGCTCTCTCCCTTCCCTGGAACCAGTGACCCTAAATTAGGGACGGGCGACTGCTTATAGCCCATTGAGTTGCTCACGGCGGTCGTTAAACCTCCAATCAAAAAAAAAAATGTTTTCTGCCAATATTCCTTTTAATTCCTAATTCTTCTCTGTGAAGATCTTTTTGAGCATCTGAAGAGACAAGGACTTCAATTTTTTCCAAAAATTGTCTCGCCGTATTCGACTTAATATAGTCAAGGTGGAATGACCAGAAGTCTCGCATCTTTCCTGTGTTAGTGGGTTTTCTAAACAGCTGAGTGAAGATTCGCCGGTGGCTAGTTCCATCAGAGGCATTCATCCTTTGGCTGACTTTTTAAATAATAACCTCTATATGACCCGTAAAAAGTTATTCCTCAGTGAACTATGAATAGAGGTGTCATAAATTCATTTACAACTGACAAGGAATATCTCTCTCATCTTTTAGACTATAATTATACAAATGGTGTTTTTCTACTATCTTAGAAATGAGCTCAAATGACTCCCTCCATTTTCCAGAAGTACAAATACATAATTTAACAAAAAACAAAAACAAAAAAAAAAAAAACATTCATTTTGTATAACATAATTTCTGTGAATTAAAAAAATTCAGGTACGTTTATCTAAGTTCCCTAAAATCATCGATGGTTGTGCCAACCATATGTTCTAAAAGCTTAAACATCTAAGTGTGTGTGGGGGGGAGGGGGCTAAAAGGTGGGCTCAAAGAAAAGTTGGGTGGGTTAAAGCCCACCTATAGTGTCATGCCTGCATTGCAGTGAAAGTGTCAAACAGTGGTCAGTATTACATGGCCATCAAGTTGAATACACTTGATGAAAGTTGTAATTAATTAACCATTGTACTAATGCAGTTAATTAAGTCTTTCATGTACTTATATCCAATATTTATCAGGGCTTGAAAAGTTACATGCCCAGCAGGGCATGTGCCGAAATTATTTACCTGCCTGGTAGTAAATGCTGGATGCCAAGGAAAATTAAGTCTTTTAAGATAACAAATCAGAAACCTCATTTTTTTTTCAGTTAAAAAATATGGTGAACTTTTTTTTTGCATGTTTTGCCTTTCCATATTAAGGGTCTGTATTTAAAATGTTCAATGCACAAAAGCATGTATCTCAAGCTTTAAGACAACGATAAAATTGGCGTTTGAGAAATTTAGTGATTCTGTCGTGTTCCTTCTGTTCAAGTTTTTGCCCTTTGTCACTAAACACCGGAAGCTAGTTCCATCAGAGGCATTCATCCCCTGGCTGACTATAAACAGCACTTGGAGCAAAACTACATATGGTTCCAATTTTTGGACCTAGAGCATAATATAATTAAAGAAGTGATAGTCTTCTGTCCTTGGCACTATAACGAAGTGAATTTCTCCGTCATTTTTATCCGCGCCGGGGTTCGAACCCGGGTCCACTCATTCCGGAATAAGTTGCTCTACCAATTAAGCTACGCGGACATTTTATTCTGATTCCTATCTGCCTTTTTTATGTCGTGTGCGTCCTTCTGGCAGGTACGTCACATCTCCTGGTACGTTACATCATCTCCCCCTTATTTTTCTTTCGAAGTGCTGCTCATATTTTTCCTATCTCGCGGTGTGGAAATAACATCACACCAATGCGAGATTTTGAACGGTCGGGTCATCCGGATAGTTCGGGCGCCATTATAACGAAGTGAATTTCTCCGTCATTTTTATCCGCGCCGGGGTTCGAACCCGGGTCCACTCATTCCGGAATAAGTTGCTCTACCAATTAAGCTACGCGGACATTTTATTCTGATTCCTATCTGCCTTTTTTATGTCGTGTGCGTCCTTCTGGCAGGTACGTCACATCTCCTGGTACGTTACAGCACTCTATAACAATAATACAACTTCTGGTCCTTAGTAGTGAAATGTAACACACCATATGCAATGACTGTCTTTTTTCTTGTAGTAGGAAATTCTGTTCCTAACGTTTCTTTTTTAAATTTAAATGCCCAGACCGGGCAACTAAGTCTGTTTTTTTACCTACCCAGGCCAATGATTTACATGCCCTGGGCATCTTGGGCATGGTATTTTTCAAGCCCTGGTTATGGATATATAAACACACATGCATATTTTTACTTGGAGGAAATGTTCACCCCAAAACGGATTAGTGGCTGGATTTAATGAAGGTTTCGGCCGACACTCTGAGCTCCCTGTTATAAGTGGGTTCTTCTGTACTTTTATCAAAACCTGCAGCTCTACTATTTGGTCAGAGGGCAAGATATTTTCACAAATACATATGGCTATCTAATCTTCATTTTAATAACCAGGGCTTTGATTCATTTCTCCCCTTAAGAGCAGCACATGCTAATACAAAAATTCTTAGTAACAAATTTAGTTCTTCAATAACAAGTAATAACAAGGAAATGTACACCAACTATGCATAAAATAGTAAAACTATACCAATAATCCAATTTATTGGCGTAGGAATATAAATGAATGTTTCCAAGCTTTTTGCATATCAACCAGACGTCTTTTTCAAGAAAGATTGCTTTAAAATGCTTCAAAAATTTGAATGCAGTGACTTGACAATAAACAAATAGATGCCATGTGATTTTTATTCAAAGACACGAGGTGTCATGTTGGTTTAGCATGCGGTATATTGGAAGGAAAAAGGCGTTATTTGAAGAACTGGTTCCAAATTCATGGCAATTCTAGAAACTCCATCATTGCAAGTCTCACTGTTGGTAATGATCTCCAAGATTTCATGAATGGCTGTAGATTTAGGGGTGTAGTTAGTCAATTTCTTTATATCATTTCACATAGGAGCAGTAGGCTGATTTCTTCATATTTGACAAACTCCCTTTTTCCAGCGAGGCAGGTGTTCATGCGATTTCCCTACAATATCTGGATGGCTCCATGCAATACTACATTAGAACAGGGTGTCTACTGATTTCCAATGAACCAAATTCATGACTTTTCCCATCACATCTTCAGTTAAATTCATGACTTCTAGACAATGTGTGACACAATTACAACCATTCTAGACTCATAATTTAGTACCCTTGGCTTGAGATCCCAGATTATTTTTTATTTTTACAAACACTGAAATTAATTCCAAGCAACGGTTTATAAGGGTGTCGGTTCGTGTTTTCTTCTAGGTGCGCAAATTTGCCTCCATTCAGGTGCTGATATATATATATAATAAAATTCATGACCACCCACTCAATTTCATTACTTTTTCATGACCAGTAGACACACTGTAGACTTACCAAGCACTCATTAGAATCTGAATCAACGAGCAATAAAAGAGACACTAAAGTAACCACAGTCCTATGCAGAGGCGTCAGTTTCTATTTTACTTAAAAAAAAAGATATCTGGCTGACGTGTGAAAGCTAAAAAAACATATTTTCATGCCAATAAATCAGATTACTGGTGTTACTTTCACTATTTTAAAATATAATTACACAAAATGCAAATAATTTAAACATTAAAAGACTTTATTTGTTAATAACACACACAGAATGTGCATGGGTGCTTGAAATTTGTCCTTCTGTTTTCAAGATCTGGGAAAATGGTGTTGTTTTTTTAAAAAAACAGCCTTGAAATAAAAAAAAAATCTATATATTAATTCTATAAGTTTTTTTTTACTGTGAGTCCTATTTTGAGAGAACGGCTGAATGTAAAGATGTGGTTGATGTATCAAAATAAAGGTCTTGCCATGTAGATGTGCTAGTCAGAGAGAAAAATGAGATTGGGGCATCGGTTCGGGCATTGTGGGCGGCCAAGTTCCCATGTAAAGTCTATGGAAGAAGCGTGCGGTTGCCTCGCTGTTGAAGGCGGTAGCATGGAGGGACTGAGATCGTCCAAAGTCTTCTCTTTCCTGAGCGAACCGTTGCGCAAAGCAACGCTAGCAGGCAGGCATTCTTATCAAAGTTCTTCTCATCAGAACAGCTAACACTCTCGAAGACATGATTGCGTTATGCCGTTGGACTGTGATGTATATCATCATCATTGTCAACCATTATCAATCCACTGCTGGACGAAGGTCTCCCCAAGTTTCCTCCACAACGGTCTGTCTTGTGCCAGTCTCCTCCATGTCACTCCTGCATACTTTTGAATTTCATCCACCCATCTCCCATGTGGTCTTTTCCTGTCCCTTGGCATCCAATCTAAAATTTCGGCTGTCCATCGATGGTCTGTCCTTCTGGCAGTATGTCCAGCCCATTGCCATTTCAGGGATTTAACTCTGATCATGATGTCTTCCACTCTTGTCATTTTTCGGATCCACGAGTTCCTTTTCTTATCTCTCCTGGTTACACCAAGCATGCACCTCTCCATGCTTTTTGAGTTGTCTGCAGCCTTTGTATGTCTCTTTTAGTTAAGGTCCACGTCTCTGCACCATATGTAAGCACTTTTTTTTTTTTTTTTTTTTTTTTTTTTTGATTGGAGGTTTAACGACCACCGTGAGCAACTCAATGGGCTATAAGCAGTCGCCCGTCCCTAATTTAGGGTCACTGGTTCCAGGGAAGGGAGAGAGCCAGTGCCGTAAGACAAACACAACATCCATGCCCGACCGGGATTCGAACCCGGACCCCTTACGGACGAATGATCAGAGGCCAACGCCTTAGACCACTGCGCCACCGGGGCGGCTATGTATGTAAGCACTGGAAGGATGCATTGATCAAACACTTTTCTTTTAAGACATAATGGCATATTGCTCTTGAAAATTATGCTGTTTCTTCCAAAAGCTCTCCAGGCAAGTTTTGTACGCCGATTAATTTCTTCATCAATGTGACCCTCACTTGATATCTGCTGTCCAAGATAAACGTAGGTGATTGTAAGACGTTTCCCATTATGCAAAAATGTAAATAAACATTCTGTTGACCATTGCTAGTGAAAATATTATGGACGACTGCCTATAGCCCATTGAGTTGCTCGCTGTGGTCGTTAAACCTTCAGTCCAAATGAGAAAAAACACGAACCTAGACTATTTTCTTTACTGAAGTATTTGAATGAATTTGTCAATAAAATAAAGTTTATATTTGTTGTTTCATATGAGTTTATTCTTTTAAAAATTACAACAAAAAACAGTCGATTCTGACCGGTGAAGACTATTTGCAACACGTATCTCATTTCAACAACATTTGCAAACACAGTTGTGACTGAAGATGAGATTTAAAGAGTGCGCTATCCAGTTGAATTTTTTGCACACGATCGAGACTTGTGGACTTCCACCTCATATTTTACGACTGAAAAAGGGTGCAGTCGTGATGCTCATCACAAACCTGGCCGCCCCAGTGGTCTAAGCGCTGGCTTATGATGATTCGTTCGTGAAGGGTCTGGGTTCGAATCACGGTGAGGCATGGATGCTGCATTTGTCTTACGGCACTGGCTCTCCCCCTTCCCTGGAACCAGTGACCCTAAATTAGGGATGGACCCATTGAGTTGCTCACGGTGGTCGTTAAACCTTCAGTCAAAAAAAAAAAAATCACGAACTTGGACTATTGTCTTTACTGAAGTGGTTGAATGAATTTGTCAGTCAAATAAAGTTGACATTTGTTGTTTAATACGAGTTCATTTAAAAAACAACAAAAATACTAACCGTCGATTCCGATGGGTTTCGTCTAGTAGTGGTTAAAAAACATAATAACTTTTAAAAAATGAGTGTTTTTGTCATTTATTTTCTGCTCTCTGTTCTGTTATCAGAATTTTCTTGTTCGATTTGGTTTAAAGAAAATTAGTCAACCAGATGTAACATTTTTGTTTGCTTACAAATGCGTGCTTGATATGGGAGAAAATCAGCCAATTCACTGTCATCATTTGGGGGGGGGGGGGTGCTACCTCTCTCATTTTGATTGCTATCAATAGATTAATTATGTGGAGAGAGATAATGGAATATTGTGAACACACTGAAAAGATTATCAAATTCAACACTTTCATTAGTGATATTTCCTGATAGTCTTAAGAATCGTTCTTTTCCCGCTGCAGTCCAGAAAAACTGTATTCACAATCGCACGTTTCAACAGGACGGAGCACTGCCACACTCCACAAATGCTGTTTTTCATTTGTTTCACCAGCAGTATGGCCCATCGATCATTTCCGGACGATTCCCCCAAAGTTTTTCAGCCGGTCTCTCTTGGCCTCCGTACAGCCCAGATTTAACGCAGCTCGACATCTTGTGGGGCTATCTGAAAGATCGGGGGTAACAGGACAACCCGCGAACACTGCCTGACCTCCGACGTGCCATCAACAGGAAACTGCAAGGATTCTGTCAAACATCTTCCCGTCGGTATTGCAGCACTTCGAAGCACGTATTCACCACATCGCGACAGCAGATTGTCATCATGTGGAACATGTCCTCCATTGATTACATTTTGCCTACTCTTACTCCTGTAAACATCTTTTTCCTCTTCCAATAAAGTAAGTTAACTTTATTGTCTCTTTTTGTCACTACCCAGTATTAAACAGCCAAGGTGACATTGAACAACCTTGTCTGACTCCTTCCTGCACCTATATAAAACCATTTTGATAAAACACCATTCACTTGTGCACAAGCTCTACTGTCAGCATACATTGCTTTTGCACTATTAAGTAGATTCACAGTAACACCATATTTATTCAATACCTTCCACAAAAGTGTCCTATTTACTTGGTTGTAAGTTTTCTCTAAATCTATGAAGGTAGCAAAAACTTTACCAACAGCCAGATACTTTTAATCAACATGTGTGATGCAAAAATCTGGTCAGTGCAGCCTTTACGAGGCATAAAACCACTCTGAACATTCCACACTTTCTTTGATGTAAGACTTCATATTTTTTCAATAATGACCTAACCAAACACTTTCCTTGGTACACTTAGTAGACTAATACCATTAGAGTTCTTAAAGTCAGTCTGATCTCCTTTTCTTTTATATAAGGGAATAATGATAATGTCCCTCCAATCTTGAGGAACTATTCCTAACTCCCAGCACAACTGGCAAATTTCAGTTAACAGTCAATTACAGAGTCACTACCATATTTCAACATCTCGGCAGTTATGCCATCAACTCTGGGAGCCTTACCATTCTAAAGAGATTTTAGAGCTTTACACACTGCTTCTCTTGAGATCCCTCCTGTGCTTCCATCTTTCACTGTGACATCATCTGCCTCAGAATCCCCTTTGCTTTCTTGATCCAATAACTCACAGAAGTATTCACCCCATCTTTCACTTAACTCGCTAGGCTCCCGTATCATTTCCCCGGTCCTATTCTTCACACAACTTACTACTTTGTTTCCCCTGAGTCTCATGTACTTTCAGAAAGTGCTTCTGCCTTTCCAAAAAGCCAATTCATGCCTTTTCTGAGCCTAACATCATGACGTCAAAAAAGGAAAAAGTGTTCCTCCAAACGAAGCACTATTATACCCATCCTGACAGCTACCAGCATGTGCTGGCTGGTCACCTACCCGGTGTATCCTGCAGCCAATGGTCTGCTCCAGCAGGACAATGCAGTGTCCCACTAGGCCACAACCACCCAGGCATGGCTCAAGGAACACTCATCTGAGTTTGGAACCATACATTGGTCACCAAAGTCAATGGATTTAAACCCTGCGCAGCGCTTTGGGTTGCTGTGGAGTGGAACATCAGATACATGGATTCTGGATTGGAGGTTTAACGACCACCGTGAGCAACTCAATGGGCTATAAGCAGTCGCCCGTCCCTAATTTAGGGTCACTGGTTGTCCAGGGAAGGGAGAGAGCCAGTGCCGCAAGACAAACACAACATCCATGCCTCACCGGGATTCGAACCCGGACCCCTTACGGACGAATGATCAGAGGCCATCGCTTAGACCACTACGCCACCGGGGCGGCCATGTATTCTGGACCAACATTGGGCAGAGTTCTGGACAATGCTGAAATAGGCATGGCTGGCACCTGGTGGAATCGATGCCCTGGCATGTACAGCCTACTACGATTTTTTTTTGATTGGAGGTTTAACGACCGCCGTGAGCAACTCAATGGGCTATAAGCAGTCGCCCGTCCCTAATTCCTAATTTAGGGTCACTGGTTCCAGGGAAGGGAGAGAGCCAGTGCCGTAAGACAAACACAACATCCATGCCTCACCGGGATTCGAACCCGGACCCCTTACTGACGAATGATCAGAGGCCAACGCCTTAGACCACTGCGCCACCGGGGCGGCCTACTACGATTAAATTAACGTAAAAACATTACCACTACTGTACTTCACGTTATTTTTCGGTTCAATATACAGGGTGTATAGGAAAGTCCTTAAACAGGGAAATAACTTTTGAACGCAAAATGCTAGAGTTGTGAAGTAGTGTGTACATATAGTAAAGTGACTATGTTCTATCAGATGAGACCGATTGCAGCACCTCTAGAGGCAAATTTTAGAAGTTAGCGATCCTATCGCGAGAACCAAGAGAGATAGCGAAAAAAAGAAAGTCAATAGCAAACGTGTAGGCTGCCCTGGTGGCGCAGTGGTCTAAGCGATGGCCTCTGATCATTCGTCCGAACGAGGTCCGGGTTTGAATCCCGGTGAGGCATGGATGTTGTGTTTGACTTACGGCACTGGCTCTCTCCCTTCCCTGGAACCAGTGACCCTAAATTAGGGACCGGCGACTGCTTATAGCCCATTGAGTTGCTCACGGTGGTCATTAAACCTCCAATTAAAAATATATATATATGGTAAAGTGACTATGTTCTATCAGATGAGACCGATTGCAACACCCCTAGAGACAAATTTTAGAAGTTAGCGATCCTATCGCGAGAACCGAGATAGCGAAAAAAAAAAGAAAGTCAATAGCAAACTTGTAGGCCGCCCTGGTGGCGCAGTGGTCTAAGCGATGGCCCCTGATCAGTCGTCCGAAAGGGGTCCGGGTTCGAATCCTGGTGAGGCATGGATGTTGTGTTTGTCTTACGGCACTGGCTCTCTCCCTTGCCTGGAACCAGTGACCCTAAATTAGGGACTGGCGACTGCTTATAACCCATTGAGTTGCTCACGGTGGTCGTTAAACCTCCAATAAAAAAAAAAAACTTGTAGAGCGTCACTAATTTAGTATGAAATGACGCCCTCCATTCACCAAAAACTCCAATAGAAGTCCGGAAATGCAGACCTCTCTGTATCCGATCACTGGCATAAATACGTCACGAATGACATCGCAAAGCCTAAAATCTGTAAACGAATTTTGCCTGCAAAACAGCGAAGGATGGATGAAAGTATGCAAATGGTAACACCATGTCATACCTCATCGGGAAGCATAAATTGGCGGTCAGGGAAGGTTTGTCAGACAGTGTGTGGACTGGATCTACGAGTCTACACATGGCTAGTTATTCCAACGAGGAGTACTGCGAGATGGTTATGTTGTACAGACAAGAGAGGCAGCACGTCAATATGCATTACGTTTCCCTAATCGTTCTCATCCTACTGTGGCTACTATCATCAATGTCGTTCGCTAGCGGAGAGAAACCGGGAGCAGTTCCTGTTCAGGTAGGCTTGCACGTGCAGCTAGTGAACGTCCTGGCCTATGCGCTAGCCCACCCACACTGCAGTACGAGAGACATCAGTGCGACATGTAGCCTTACATTTGGTCGTGTATGGCAAATTTTGCGTGAATTCAGAGCTTACCCGTACAGTGCAACACTAACGCAAGGGTTGCTGCCAGGAGACTATCAGAGACGTTACAACTGGTGCAACTTCGTGATGAACAGCCAGATTTTTTTACTACATTTTGTGGACAGAAGAGGCGAAATTCGATCGCAGTGGAGTTTTAAACCGACACAATGCGCACTATTGGACACTTGAAAACCCATCATGGCAACAAGAAGTTCGTCATCACGTGCGGTGGTCTCTCAGTGTCTGGTGCGGGATTTGGAACACTCGCCTCATAGGACTTGTGTTCTACAATGAAACCTTAACGGGACGAAGATACCTGGAGCCATTGCGAACAACAGTACCCGATTTCCTAAATGACTTGCCGTTAATCCATCTGCGTTCTATGTGGTTTCAGCATGACGGCGCCCCACCAGATCAGCTGGCGTCAGTGAGAAGCTTTTTGTCGGACACTTTCGAGCACAGGATCTTTTTTTTTTTTTTTTTTTTGATTGGGAGGTTTAACGACCACCGTGAGCAACTCAATGGGCTATAAGCAGTTGCCCATCCCTAATTTGGGGTCACTGGTTCCAGGGAAGGGAGAGAGCCAGTGCCTTAAGACAAACACAATATCCATGCCTGACGGGATTCGAACCCGGACCCTTACGGACGAATGATCAGAGGCCAGCGCCTTAGACCACTGCGCCCGAGCACAGGATCATCGGCTATCGAGGTAATGTGGAGTGGCCAACTGATCTAATCCCATTGAACTCCTTGTGGGGTTACGTGAAGGACCAGGTGTTCAGCTTGTCATCCCGCGATGTTAATGATCTACAAACCCGTATTATCCAAGCATGCAGTAACGTAACACCTGAAATGCTGCAGAACGTCCAACAAGAAGTTCTAGCTCGAATACAGATGTATATTGCTGCCGATGGTGGGCACATCGCGAATGTCTTAGTACTGAGATTTTGTATTTCTAGAACATTATTTTGTGTTTTTCTTCATAATTTCCTACTACTTTACTGTACAGTACAGTACATAATAAATTGTACCTTGCAGACACGTACATGTATTAGTAAATTTGCATCACCTTATAATGTCATACTTCTGCTCGCGATGAGGGACGTATTTATGCCGGTGATCGAATACCGAGATATGCATTACCGGACTTCTATTGGATTTTTTTGTGAATGTAGGGCGTCATTTCATACTAAATCGGTGGCGCTCTATACGTTTGCTGTTTACTTTTTTTCGCTACCTCTCTTGGTTCTCACGATAGGATCGCTAACTTCCAAAATTAACCGCTAGGGGTGCTGCAATCGGTCTCATCTGATAGAACATAGTCACTTTACTATATGTACACACTACTTCCACAACTCTAGCATTTTGCGTTCAAAAGTTATTTCCCTGTTTAAGGACTTTCCTATACACCCTGTATAGTTCTTTCTGGCATGACCCTATGCATAATAAGAATTGCATTATAAAAGAACATATCATACAATTCATGAAAAATAAAATAATAGGGCTACTCAATGTTTTCACCGTGTTATGTACATAGGAGTGGCTTCTTAGCTCTTGTGCCACAACTCCGCCCGTCGTCGTAATTCCGAAAAACTTTTTGCGTCAGGTTATCAATTAAAATATTTAACATGTATAGGTAACACAAGTTGCAATCCCAAAAATGGACCGAAGTCAAATGTACAGAACATCACGAACGACAAAAAGGCGTGTTACTGGAATGTGGAAAGAGCGATGTATTTATTTATTTACTGACGGCCACGTATTTGGAGGATTTTTGAGAAAAAGGCTTTCAGGGTCAGGAGCCAAGGCGACCTTTGAAAAAGGTGACAAATTAAAAAAAAAAAGGCGACTAAAAGAGACTTCTTGCCAATAGCACAAAACATCAAATACAGTTGCAAAAACATATTTTTCTTTATACTCCTCTACCAAAAAAGGCCAGGTAAGATCAAAATAAATTTCTTTATTATGGTCCTGGAGTATGGCCATTTTATTGTCATTATATAATATTACAGAAAAAAATTAAACAAAATTCTGAAAATCTAGGATATACAATTAATTCTCTTTAATGTAAAAAAAAAAAAAAAATTTTGAAGAAAAAACTGTTTGGCTTACTGTTTTTTAGGCATCTTAGCAAAAAATGATGTAATCATACTTGATTTTCATTTCTCCACTTTCTTTTCTTTCTTCTGTTTGCATACATTTTACTCCCTTGAGCATGCCTTCAGCTAATTTTGCTCCCTTTAAATCATTGTTTTGGAGTGCTTTCTTCAATTTAGCTGAAGCTTCCAAAAAGAGTTCTTCTCTTGCCTCCTTAGTTTGTAGGTGTTCTTTTTCTTGTCATTCAGAGCAGCAGTCTCACATTTGATTGACTTTATCTTTTTCACATCTTCATAATCCATTCTTTTTTGTTCTTTTTGCTTTTCTTCCGATTCAATTTTCTTTTTCCTCTTACATTCTTCCAGTGTACTTTGAATGCGCTTGTTGTCCGTACTTAATGAGTTTTGGATTAATGGGTACGAAAAGAAAATTAGGATACTGTTTCAAGGTATCCCTCACAGTCAGTACACTGTTTAAAAACCTTTCAGTCATTGCTGATTTATCTTTTCCTAATATATGCTTAGAAATGGAAAATCGTCTCTCTATGTCAGCATTTCCATGTGACAAAGTAAGAGCTGCCTTTATGACTTTTGCAACATTTGGAAACTTTATATCTTTTGATAATGAGTCCCTTTTTGAGATGTGTTGTTGCCAGTAATCATCAATAGTTTTGTTTTCAAATGCTGTATCATATTTTTCTAGTTGCAAAATTTTCCATTCATCTAACAAATAATCCAGTTGAACATGAAATGGCATAATTTTTGCAACTTTCAATATGTCTCTGCAGCTTCTATCATTCATTCTTTCTTTCTTTTTTGGGTCTAAAAATCTAAAATTTTTAAGTGATCCATTTGATAAACAAGTCTTTTCCATCACATGCTTACAAGCAGTAATATAGTGCTTTTGAGCTTCCTTCAGAAACAACAACTTATCACTTTCTTTCAGTTTAAAAGCTCATCTGTGACCTTTTCATTAATGACAAGTTCTTCAAGAGAAAGCAGATTACCAACTGTAAACAGTTCATCAAGACCAACTTTAGAAAAATTAGTGATTTTTCTAATGACAGCAGTCTTCAAAACACTAGCCATGAAGGTCTGAAGAACGTTCCCCATTTCTTCATGCAATTTGTAGACCATGGGTGCTTGGCACTGAAAATATTGTGTGAACTTCATGAATAGTTCTGCAGATGAAATAATGAAATAAAGTTCAGCTTTTATTGAAGGTTTCTTTAAGGCATTCACAACAGCGTTGTAGAATCTGGATTGAAAAGCAGCAGAATTTTTTCTCAGAGGAATGTGCTTAAGGAAATAGAACTGAATAATGTCCCACTGCTCCATAATCCTGTTGGCTGAAGGCCCCAAGGTAAGCCATCTTCTTGTTGCAGGTTTCAAAAATTTGTTATGGAACATTATATTTAGATTGCATTTCTTCAAACTCTTCCCAATGGGCAGGCCAACCATCAAAATAATGATAAATGTTGATCAGCAGCTTCTTCACCTAAATACTCCAATGATTTTACATATGCATTGTGTGGATGCTGCAGGTACCTATGTTTATAAGACTTGTACCTCGTATCTTCTGGACCATTACTATTGAAAAGCCTAAAAACTTTAACATTAGGTCCATCTGATCCAAGCATTAGGCATGTTTTGTGATAAATTGGCCTCAGAAAGTGCTTCACATAGTTTTTTATGCAATGTTTCACCATCCGCTTTACCTAAAAAGAAAGTTCTGAGGTGCCGTGTCGTTATGCCACGTTTGCTTTCTGACCAAAATGTGATGGTTGTTTGTAGCTCCTTTTTATCTTTAACATTAGTTGTTTCATCATAACTCAATGTGTAGTACGATGAACATGCTTCCTCTAACATTAGTTCCCGGAAATAAGGAGCCAGTCCATCAGTGATTAAGTATCACATTTTCTTAGAGGAAAGAGAAAAATGTTCAGGAACACTATCAGGAAACAATTTTTTAAAAACATCATGAATATCTTGTGATGATTCCGTCGAATAATTACTACACACCGATTTCATGGTCCAAATCAATTCAGCAGTAGTAGAACTTTCCTTGTCACTATAAATGCGAAGTGTTGCTGCACAAGTTGAACTTGAAGGTTGTAAGTGCTCTAAGCATGCAGGAGAAGGTGCACGTTCTAAGCGTAGTTGGTTTAGTCCAAATTTAGATTTAAAGTTTGATTTATGTTTTGATATAAGCAAGTGATTAAAAATCGCATGGAAACCTTTTGTTTCAAAGTTAATGGTGCAGCAACACACAGTACAAAATAGTTCACTTTCACTATGCTTTCTACCCCATGCAGAAACTTTAGCCTTTGAATTATCTGTCTTTTCCAGCCATTCACTACGGAATTTACATTTTCCCATTTTGAAATTTTTAGCATAACTATTGGGTTAGATCAAGCCTGCCATTTTTATGGATATTTAAGAGTTAAAACAGATGAACAAAGAAAATGCGTAGTTTTATGGATTTTTTTTTGTTTCTAAAACATAAGTACGTAGTACTGATTCTTAACAGGAAATTACCTTAATAATCTAAAGCAACTTATGGGAATTTACTAGGAAATTTTCTTTAATAGCAAATTTTCGGAGAAAACTCTTCTCCTTCTTCAGGCTGTCTTGTTGTTGTCACTTTTTGCTTGTCACTATCATGGTTACGGTTTACCTTGACGGTTAAGGTTATTTTTCAACAAATCCTGCCAGATGTTAGGCAGGGAAAATCCTTTGCAGTCATTGATGATGGAATTTTGATTTTTCTCAATCTCTATTCCTTCTTTCAGTTTTCTTTTGGAAATTGCTTTGGAAACTGATTACTTTAAGGGAATTCCAATCCATGCTGTGCCCAGTTTCTCTAACATGCCTATCTAATCCAGTCTTGTTGGAGCAATTTTTTATAGCTGCTTTATATGCTCAGCTATACGAGTTTCTAGTCTGCGACCTGTTTCACCTATGTAAGATAGTCCACAACTACAATTTACTTCATAAACTACTCCTTGCATTTTTAAAATATCTTCTTCTCTCTGAACTATTTTAGGGAAAAAATTTTTAACTTTGTTCTCTAAACTTGGAGCTAGCCTAATATTGTATTTTTTACTAATTCTCTTCAAAGCCTCAAATAAACCTTTGTGATAAGAAATTTTTCTAGTGAATTTTACTTCTTGCTTTTGTGGGTTCTTCGTACCATTAAAATTCAGAAGCTTCTCAATTTCTTCTTTAGGATAGTTATTCTCTGCAAGTATGACTTTAAGCTCTTCTTTATGGGCTTCTTTTTTATCTGCAGTAGAAACTATTTTATTAATTTTTCTAAAAACTGACTTGCTACATTTTTCTTAATAGAAACTGGATGATATGAATTGAAATCCAGTAGTCTTTTAGTATTCATTGGTTTTTTATACCAACTAGTGAGGAATTTTTCATCTTCATAATAGATAGTAATATCTAAGAAGTTTATTCTTCTTTCTTTTGAAGTTCAATAGTGAACTTAAGGGAATCATCTAATTCATTGAATGAGTCTAGAATTCTTTCTGGAACAATTTCTGAGCTATCTATTATAAATAAGATGTCATCCATGTATCTGCTATATAAGCAGAAGTATGTGGGTTGTACTAGTATCTTTTCTTCTAGTTTTCCCACATAATAGTTAGCTAAGAGTGGGGAGAGTGGGAGCCCATAGCTAGCCCGATTTTTGAATGAAAAAAGTTTTCCCAAATTGAAAGTAGTTGTTCTGCAAAGAGAAAGTAAGCATTTCAAAAATTCCTACTAATATGTTTTTTTTTCCTTGTTGTGAAAAACTATTAGGTCTGCCAAGTCTTCCGCTATAAAGTCTATAAGTTGATCTATATTAATGTGAGTATACATAGACACTATATCTAAACTACCCATAATAGGAGAATCTAATTTAGGAAGAAGTTCTAATTTTTCTTTTAGCTGCATTGAGTTTTTAATCAAGTTAGGTGGCTCTTTTAAAAGATTCTGAAGGTGTGACTTTAAAAAATAGTTTAGATTTGAAATCTAAACTTTCAAATCTAAACTATTTTTTAAAGTCACACCTTCAGAATCTTTTAAAAGAGCCACCTAACTTGATTAAAAACTCAATGCAGCTAAAAGAAAAACTAGAACTTCTTCCTAAATTAGATTCTCCTATTATGGGTAGTTTAGATATAGTGTCTATGTATACTCACATTAATATAGATCAACTTATAGACTTTATAGCGGAAGACTTGGCAGACCTAATAGTTTTTCACAACAAGGAAAAAAACATATTAGTAGGAATTTTTGAAATGCTTACTTTCTCTTTGCAGAACAACTACTTTCAATTTGGGAAAACTTTTTCATTCAAAAATCGGGGCTAGCTATGGGCTCCCCACTCTCCCCACTCTTAGCTAACTATTATGTGGGAAAACTAGAAGAAAAGATACTAGTACAACCCACATACTTCTGCTTATATAGCAGATACATGGATGACATCTTATTTATAATAGATAGCTCAGAAATTGTTCCAGAAAGAATTCTAGACTCATTCAATGAATTAGATGATTCCCTTAAGTTCACTATTGAACTTCAAAAAGAAAGAAGAATAAACTTCTTAGATATTACTATCTATTATGAAGATGAAAATTCCTCACTAGTTGGTATAAAAAACCAATTAATACTAAAAGACTACTGGATTTCAATTCGTATCATCCAGTTTCTATTAAGAAAAATGTAGCAAGTCAGTTTTTAGAAAAATTAATAAAATAGTTTCTACTGCAGATAAAAAAGAAGCCCATAAAGAAGAGCTTAAAGTCATACTTGCAGAGAATAACTATCCTAAAGAAGAAATTGAGAAGCTTCTGAATTTTAATGGTACGAAGAACCCACAAAAGCAAGAAGTAAAATTCACTAGAAAAATTTCTTATCACAAAGGTTTATTTGAGGCTTTAAAGAGAATTAGTAAAAAATACAATATTAGGCTAGCTCCAAGTTTAGAGAACAAAGTTAAAAATTTTTTCCCTAAAATAGTTCAAAGAGAAGAAGATATTTTAAAAATGCAAGGAGTAGTTTATGAAGTAAATTGTAGTTGTGGACTATCTTACATAGGTGAAACAGGTCGCAGACTAGAAACTCGTATAGCTGAGCATAAAGCAGCTATAAAAAATTGCTCCAACAAGACTGGATTAGATAGGCATGTTAGAGAAACTGGGCACAGCATGGATTGGAATTCCCTTAAAGTAATCAGTTTCCAAAGCAATTTCCAAAAAAGAAAACTGAAAGAAGGAATAGAGATTGAGAAAAATCAAAATTCCATCATCAATGACTGCAAAGGATTTTCTCCTGCCTAACATCTGGCAGGATTTGTTGAAAAATAACCTTAACCGTCAAGGTAAACGTCAAGGTAAACCGTAACCATGATAGTGACAAGCAAAAAGTGACAACAACAAGACAGCCTGAAGAAGGAGAAGAGTTTTCTCCGAAAATTTGCTATTAAAGAAAAAATTTCCTAGTAAATTCCCATAAGTTGCTTTAGATTATTAATTCAATTAAACTAGGAAGCCATTTCTCAATATGAGCTTTATTCAAGGAAATTACCGTTTAAAACTGCACCTTGGGCTTTCAATGCACCAGAAATCCACGAGGCTTTTGGCTTTGAAATGGGTCTCCCTAGCTTTATGAAAATAAGAAAACCTGTTCATTAATTGATTGACAGCCCGCCCCGCCCAGACTCCTCGCAACAATAAATAAGGTGCTTACATTTCCGCCACCCCCACCCCCCAATCAAAAGAAAGATGGTGAAGTCCCAGTCTCCCACCATCATCGATTAGAACTAGGCATGAAAAAGGCAAAAACTAACTTTGCGAAATCTTCACAAAACTGGCTAAAATTTTGATCAACAAAATGAATTGGTAACAGGAAGACACCCTCCAAATTACGCCAAAATTGGTTGTAAACTTTTGAAATTAGCCATGGAAATTTTTAATCATCGGTAAACAGTAACACAAACTATATACACAAAAACGGTTAAATTTTGAGGGCTAATGAAAACGTTTTTAACCAATTCCAGCAAAATTTGGAGGTCATGTTTTTATTAGCGGTTTATGGTGGTCATTAAAATTTCAGCCAGTTTCATAAAATATTTGCAAAGATAAATCTTTTATTTTTCTATCCAAGTCTAAGGGAAATCCTGGCCCATCTGAAATGAAATTCAGGCCTTCCTACAATTATAAGGGGAGGTATAGGAGTACAGAAATAATTACATTCACATAGTTGTACTATGTAACTATAGTTGTAGGCATACTTACAATCAGGGGTAGACAAAACCAAGGCGCCCGGTCGCTGTGGCGACTGAAAATAAATGGCTGGCACCTAAGATTTTAGTGTAACAGCATTTTTTTTTTTTTCCAATTCAGTTTCAAAAAAAAAAAAAAATTAACCTTAAAGCATCCAACACTTTACTTACAAAAAAAAAAAAAAAATAATAATAATAACAATTATGTGTTTTGACTAGCAAAAAAGTTACAGCATTTTGCGGGCACAGGATATCGTTATTAGTTTCCTGTCCCAAGTCTGCTGGTATTTATCGATGACAGACAAACTTTGGGTGCAGGGGCAATGAGGTTGAATCACAGTAAAAGCATGCTGTGCTATACATTCTCCACCCTCGGCGGTGGGCTGGTGTAACAAAACAGCGTTACACGGGCATGTTATTGTTTTATTTCGGATTTTTGATGCGTTCGGATTGGAGGGCAATTTGTTTTTACTTTCAGTCTCATCATTCCATACTTCTGGCTTTTAGATCAAAAGACAGTTTCCTCCTGTGTTTACAAGAAAGGTCTCTGTGCCAACCTTTTTAATGGCGCAGCGAAGCGCCGCATTTCTCTCTTCGAAATTTTCAATTAAAAGATCTGAATTTTTTTTACAGATGTGAGATATCATAACTGAGTCATACAAGGTTATCCTGCAAATGTCACTACAATCAAATGAAAACTTTTTAATTGCTCATAACAATTTTTATTATGACATTCAGTGCAAAAAACTGCCGTCGTACGAAATTGAAAACGTGATTAAAAATTTTAGTATCTAATTTTCACAATTTTTATCCGTTTCGCATGAAAGTTGCTGGGTTTGTTCCTTTTAACAAGTTATAAAGATAATTACATTTGTAGCCAGTTTTGTCGAAATTTCGCAAAGATAGAAAATCATATTTTTTATTCCAGTAGCGTACTACTAGAGATGTTTATCAGTCAGCATCGCGTGCCCATTTAAACACGGAAGTTCTTGCAAACCTCCCCCCCCAACTCTCCATCCAGTTCACAGCTATGATGCAACATTCCCTGCGCTGAAGCCGTCAATCAACCGACCGTTGCTATGACAACTCCCTTTCTGACACCAGCTCTGCACGGCTTCTGAAAGAGTAACGGCTGGCTCATCGAGCACCCAAACGTGACCCCCCCACTGAGGAGCGTGACATCACCACGAGGACACTGATTAAAGTCGCAGCTTTTGAAACTATATTGTTAAATTGTAACATTTTCTCCCAATATGGTAAAAGAAGGTTTGAAAAGGTGACAAAAGCTGAAAAAGGATGCAAAAGGCGACTAATTAAAAAAAGGTTTAAAAAGGTGACCGGCGCCTGACCCTGGGCTTTGGTTAGCTGGTCTTTTTGTTGTTTGTGATGTTCTGTACAATTGACTTCGGTCCATTCTTGGGATTGCAACTTGTGTTACCTATACATGTTAAATATTTTAATTGATAACCTGACGCAAAAAGTTTTTGCGAACGAGTTTTTCAAAATTATGACGACGGGCGGAGTTGTGGCACAACAGCTAAGAAGCCACTCCTTTGTACATAACATGGTGGAAACATTGAGTAGCCCTATTTTATTTTTCATGAATTGTATGACATGCTCTTTTACAATGCAATTATTATTATGCATAGGGTCATGCCAGAAATATTGAAACAAAAAATAACTTGAAGTACAGTAGTAGTAACATTTATCCGTTAATTTAATCGTACTTTATGCCATGTAACAAATACAACATGCAATATAGCATAGTTAATACGCATATATAAATGTTGTTGAATAGTACAGGCTGTTATTCCTGCTAGAGGAAGACCAATATGCTGTTAGGTAAGTATCTCTGTTTTGTATATAGACTTAACTTATCTGGGGGAAAAAATCCATAAAATATGCTGCCCTGTAAAATAACCATAAAACAAGCACAATTTCCACAAATTTTGCGAGTAAACCGCAAAACTTTGCAGGCATGCATCTTTGGTTACACACAGTTCTTGCTTGTACCAACATAAATTTTTATTTCATATATTTAAGGAAAACATACACAGCATAAAACTTTTATTGATTCCTACAAACTTAAATGACAAATATAATCCATGTAGTAGTCTACAATTTGAATTACATTAGCAATTATTATGGACAATGTATGTGACTTTTTTGCAGAGTGAAATTAAAATAATACAAAGATCAAATACATACACCTTAGAAACTGCCTTTTGTTTGCAGTGTGGGACAAAATTGCTTAAGATTTGAGAACAATTTTTAATTGCTTGTCAGACATTCATATTCAACTCCACGAGAGATTCTTGGTGTTGCACAATTAGAGGAGTTGGTCAGGTGATAGAAATAGACGTTATAGAAACAGCCTAGTAGAACTAAACAGATTTAACTGCAGACTTGTAGAATTTAAGTGTCTGTACAATGATACATAGTTGTATTCTTTGGTGAACCAACTAGAAAGAAGCATCTTAAGTGGAAAACAAAGCATAGCACCCTTACAAAATAATGAGTTCTCATAACTTAAAACACTTTTGGTATTCCTGGTACAATCTCAACTACATCTAAGTTAGCTGCCGCTGATGTTGTGCAGTTGTAATATTTAAGAGATAGAGATTGGCATCCTGTTGATGAGTAGCAACAAGTGAAGGAAAGAGAAAAAGTGTAGACATTGACACACAACAAAAATGACAATGTCTGTTCCACATAGGCAAGCACAAGAAATATGGATTAGCAAATGTTATTATATATGGATGTTACTGTGGTTGGCCTATGCATTATTTACAGTCGTTCCTGATTTATTTTCATGCGCGACACGCTGGTCGTGCTTTGTATTTTACAAGTGTCATGGAACCTTATCATTCCTTGACAGGAGCTTTAGGTAGGTGCACTGCACAGGCTTGTGAACAGATAGAAGACTGAGAGCCTCGTCAATCGGAAACCATTTTCTTTTACGACCTTAAAAGCGTGGGAAAAAAGATTAAGACTTTAAACACAAACTTAACAATTCATCTCTTCAGTAGCAAATAATCAAATCTGTTACATAGAGAGAATTTGAATGTCTAATTACAAAATGCATGCTATAACGTTTTCAATTTGAAATTTATTACTTATATTGAATTTGTTATTGTAGGTAAGCATATAAAAAAATAAGCCACCTAAAAAACGAGGAAGGCACAAAAAGAGAAAAAAAAAAAACCACTTGTACATATCTGCCAACTTTTAAGAACTGAAATTTGTGAAAAAATTTCTTTGAATGTTTAATCAATATGTTCAACTGACTGATGTATCGATTAAAAGTATTTATTATGCAAATGGCTATTTTAATAAAGTTCAAAGTTATAATCTTGGTGTATGATAGTCAAGTGATATAACTCCCCATTGAGTTAACAGTTAGAAAAATGGGTCGTTAATGACATAGCTCACCAGGGGGCGTGCAGGAGTTGTGGGCCGATTGTTTACCCTAATCAGCATAGGAATCCTAGAGACTGACAAACAAAAAAAAAGCTGAACTTTTTAACTGGGTAAAAAATTGGAATGTGCGGCGAAACAGTGTGAATAAAACACAGTTTCATCAGTGCTAAATCTGTGTTTATCACAAGTATTTTTATTAATTATATTGTGTAGAAGATGTGTGGTATTGAAATTCTAGAAACGAAGTTTCTCTACAGAAATTAAAGCATATCAATTCATTTTAATATAGAAGGAGACTAAACTTTATAGTGTGTCACGACTAGGATCAGTTCAATTCTTACATTTTTAATGTGGGACGAAAGCGTTTTGTATCGAGCAGATTTTTCGACATTAAAATGTATATCAACTTCTAAAGCCCCAGGAGATGAAAGATGATCACCAATTGGTCCTTTGATGTCAACAGAACTCTGGCAATGTAATTTGTTTACATTATACATGTGTGCCGCCATTTTTAAATGTTTAAATGGTGGCCCGCATGAAACCATAGCAATCGAGCATACATTAACATTTTTTTTACCAATTAAAAAAAGCTATTTTGCGATGGAAAAAATTATTGACCGCCGCTTTAAACTTGCTGTTTTACGTATGAAATTATCCCAAAAAGGCGTGGAAACATGAAATCCAATGCGTGGCTACTAATCAGTGGGATTATGAAACATAAATCTGCATATATATCGCTATAATTGATGAAATCCCACCTGGCAGGCACAAAAGCGCATGCTTACGAAGCATTTCAGGTTGGGTTTTTTCAATTCCAAGCAAATCAGCTATCTTAAAACACAAATACTTCTGCCCCTTTCTCCCACAAGAAAACATAGGTTGTGTCCAGTCATCAGCCCACACGTTATTCGAGCCATCTAGTGACAAGTGACATTAATGGGCGATTTTTGTTTCCAGAGATGTACCACCTGACTATCATACACCGTGGTTATAATTAAGATATTTGGCACTGCTTCATGCTTGCAGCGATTGAAATGCAATTGATACCAATCATCTCTATGGTACGCTATCGTTACAAGTTTCATTTCTACGCTCAAAATAATGGTGGTATATTGCAGTAACTTTTTACTTAGTAAGGTTTTAACTTGAAACTTTTGTGCCAACACGTTCACCTTTAAAAAATGCAACATCAAGTCTTGTGTAAGGACGACACGTTTCGTTTTCCCACCCTTCTCTTTTAGCAGTTATCGCCAATTCTAATCCTACATTATTTTTGCCAAGTCTTTCCTGCTAGGCTATGAGTAGAGAGAGGGTTGGGAACACAAAAATGGATGAAATTAAGATCACAGGTAGAATATACAAAAATGGAGATCCTTTAGACCACTCCCCCCCCCCCCCTCAATATTGTATTAACCTGGAGAAAAAGAAAAAAAATCAAGCAAACATTTATAAACTATGTTGTTAGTAAAATAACATAAAACAAGTATGAATTTCGCCTCTATTTCTTGTTACAGAACCATCTTCTTTTCTCAGTGCCATAATCTGTTTTCTTCCCTTACTGAGATGTCCCTTTGCTATCTTTAGGCTTTGGTTGTTTTCAATTGCTTTCCTCACTAGCTCACAGTTGAATTTCCTTACGTCTTCAGTGATACTTTTTCGTACGGTATTGCATAGCTCTATATATTCCACTGTGGAAGTCACATCTTCTTTAGTTGTCCTCATCTCTCTTCTTTTTTGCATCAGCATTTTGGTTTTTCCTGATAATTTGTTCACATGCAACTTGTTCTTAAACCCAGCTAATTTTGTTGCTGTTTCCATAAGAGCTTTGGTTACTTTTCTGTTAACTTCAGAAATATCCACTTCTTCCGATGTTAGGCCTTCTAAAGCAGAGAATCTGTTCTTCAGTTCCAACTTGAAGGTATTATGATGTTTTTTAAGGCTGGTTATGTCAATACATTTTGTTTGTCTTATGAGCTTGCCACGTTCGAGTTTAGTGTTGAGGTGCATCTTACATCTCACCAATCTATGGTCACTACCTGTGTTGAACATGTTTAGCACACTGCAGTCTTCTATGATGAATTTTTTGTTACACATAATAAAATCAATTTCACTTGTCGTCCCATTTGGATGTCTCCATGTCCATTTCCTGTGTGGCTTTTTCTTGAAAAAGGAGTTCAAGATGAAAAACCCTTCTGCCTCTGCAAACCCAACGAGAGTATTTCCACGCTGGTTTCTGTTGCCCTATTTTTGCATTGAAATCTCCCATAATTATCTTCAAGGGCTGTTTACCTTTATTATTTAGATGACGAATTTCCTCATAAAATTCTCCAATTTCTTCTTCAGGATGACTTGTGGTGGGTGCACAAGTTTGAATAATCTGAGTCTTGTATCTTCTCGAGAGTTGGATAACAAGTCGTGCAGCTCTGTCGGAGGAACTTTCAACTTCTACAACTTTATCCTTCAGTTTCTTGTTTATTATAAATCCAACACCACTAGTTCTGCAAGTATCTGTCCCACGATAGTAGAAGAGATGTCCACTTTTCAATTCGATGAGATCTTCTCCTTTTCTCCTTACCTCACTTAGCCCGACGATGTCCCACTTGATATTTTGTAGTTCCTCTTCCAATTCAAGAAGCCTTGAATCAGAAGATAGGGAGCGTCCATTATACGTAGCCAAGGTCAGCATCACTTATTTATATACTCAATACTAAATTTATTTTCTGATTCAATTTAAATATAAGAACTAAATTATTTTGTTTACGATAACTCATTTTTTGTCAAAATTAATGTTTGCATTACTTCATTAAGTATTCTGTTACACTTGAACATCTACAATTTTCCTTGTTGACTCATATAACATTCAAATACAATCAACTTATCCTATTTTTACACTGGTTAAGGGTAACTGCAGTGCATTAACACCTCACACAACTGCAATGTACTTCCAGTGAAAAACTTAATAAAATTTTTGATAAATATTTTACTACATGATATGAGACTTCCAAGTGAAAAGCTGAAAATTTATAAGATTATAAGATTCAAAATCTGCGTGTGTGTGCACCCACTAAATGCAAAGGGACATACAAATTAAATGAAAAACACATAGTCACATACAGTAATAAAGTTCATTAAGCAGAAGCCTTCAGCCATTCTACCGCATTGATTACCCGCGATCAATTGAATTAGAGGTGCAGGAACTGCTGTTAGATTTTAGTATAGAGATCCAAGTAAATGGGATTTGGTGAGGGGTCTCCAAATTGCAGTTATTTGTAAATAAAATTTCAGTGCTTTCATGGAAACAGAGATACTTCATTAATAAGAGGTGCAAGTTGTTTTTTTGTCTGTTCTTTCCCAAGGGGAACTGCAGTTAAGTGTCTTAAAAGGTTAGTCCTGATAATGCACTGGAATATACTAACCTTGAAGACACTTCTGTAGTTCCCCTTTGGAAAGGAACAAGAAAATGGTATCTTAAAGGGTTAGTGCTAATAAATGCACTGAAATACACTATTCTTGAAGACACTTCTGCAGTTCTCATCGGGAAAGAAACAAGTTGCCTCTTATTAATTAACAAAGCATCTCTACATTTCCAAGAGAGCACTGAAATGTTGTTTACAAAGAACTGTCATTTAAAGACTCCTCATGAAATCCCATTTATTTGGATCTCTATACTAAAATCTGGTAACAGTTCCTGCACCTCCAATTCGCATTATAGTTTTGGCAACCAGTCCTCGTATTCAGTTGATCGTGGGTGATCAAGGCCGTTGAATGGCTGAAAACTTCCGCTTAACAAACTTCATTACTACACACGTGGCTCCGAGAGTTTTTCGTTTAATTTCTATGTTTCCATCGTTGCAAGAAGCCTGATGTTTTCAACCATGCAAACAGACTCCTAGTGAAAAGCTTGAAATCATACAAGATTCAAAGTACATTTTTTTAAAAAAAATAAGTACCCACTAAATGCTAAGAGAGTGAAAAAAAAAACAAAAACAAAAAAAACCACTCACCTATGCTCTTCGAGTCTTCCCATTCATCTAATTCCTCAGTCACCACAAGAACAAATACAGATGTCCGATGCTTCCTCTCAGTATTCTACAAATGTTTGAAAGGAAAAATGGTTGATTAATGAGAAACAATCACCTAAACACAATAGACTGGCTACAATGCTCTTACTTCATATGACACCTGGCATATAATGTCGTTTGTGCTGCTAGAGTTAATATTTAACAATTTCAACAATAGCACTTACTAAAAATATAAATATTAGTTTAAACATTTTTCATTACTGTCATTTTGCTTTCACTTTTTCACTCTCAAAATAAACTCTTTAATATTAAGCAAATGTCAATCAGGGTACATTATTTTCTTATTCACTCTCCAGCAAGAATGCATCCCTAACCCTAATCAACAGACGCCCATCACAATTCGCAAATACATCATTCCACTTCTTTTACTCCCATGGCTGACGATTTATTGCATAGTGATGTCATAGTCAAGGTATCAGCTGTCCACGTGCCCCCTGAGTTGAATGCAAGTTTCACGCTTTTTGATCAGCTTGACATTTTTATTGGAACTACACAAAAATCTACTAGACAACTTTTTAGCACAAACAATTATTTTACACATGCTCTTTCATATCATTACTTAAAAAAGAAACCAAAAAAAAAAAAATATTCAAGTACTATTTGCAGGGTCTCATTCAAGGACATGAAAACAAACTTTTTTCAAGGACTTTTCAAGGTTTCCAAGCAGCGAATAAACCATGTAGTCATCTAACCTTGATTTGCATCATTCCCAGGAAATGCAATATATGCTTATATCATGGTCATTCCAACCAACAATGGAAAGTGGCCTCCAAGACTCAGGAAAATGGTGTGTGTGTGTCCCCCCCCCCATGCGTGACTACATATCAGAGTTTATAATTTTTAACTTCAAAGTGCTAGCAATTCCTGGCATACTTCCTATCTGGGACGGAATGCCATACATCCTCAAAATTTGAATTATTAAACTAAGAAGTGTACCAATGGAGTTTGCCACATAAATAACAAAATGACAATATTCTAAAGCAAAAAAAAAAACTAAAAAAAAAAAAACTCAGACTCTTAAACTTTCAAGAACTGAAATCCACAAAAAATTTTCAGTGGACATTTAATCGATATGTTAGATTGCCTGATGTAATGAGAATACTGGTTAAATACCAGATGTTTCACTGGGTAGTGACAACTTTCCTGTAGAATACATCGTTAAAGAATAACAAGATGGCACTGTAAGTCTAAGACGTCGATTAGCAGGCGACAGGCATTCGTGAGGAAGTAGTGGGATGATGCTCAGACATTTGATGGTGCAAATGTCACGAAAGGCAAAAAAGCAGGAGTTCAAGCAAAAATAAAAGCAGTTTATAGTAATGTACATTTCATTCACTGCTATGTGCATCAACTTAATTTAATAGTGAGAAATGCAGCAAGTATTACATGGAACACAAGAATATTTTTCTCTAACATTTTGGTTACTCCAACATTCTTCTCAAGATCACCGCAAACATGTATCCATTCTGAAGAAGCATGTGGACGTCAACATTCCACATCCATGCTCTACAAGGTGGAACTTAAACATACTGACCGTAAACAGAGTTCATGAAAATTTGCAACCTTTAAAAAGCTGCCTTACTGAAATTCAGTCAACATCAAATGCAGATGGAATCATAAAAGGAATTTTAAAATACCTGAATGATGATAATTTCATGTTTTGGTTAGAGTTTTTTTCATCAGATTATGCCTCATGTTGAAGTGATTTACAACCAAATGCAATCACGAGAAATTAGTGTGTTTAAAGTCAATGAATATATAACAGATTTCAAAACTGTTATTTTAGAAATAAGAAACGAAGTACTGTGAGAATCCTTCAAAGACACTCATGGCAGAAGCTAAGGAAGTGTGTGACTGTATATGTGTTGATATAATGGATTCTTCCACTAAATAAACACTTAGTACCTGTTAAATTGTTCAACAAGAAAAGCTTCACTAGTTTTAAGAATGAACTGCCTACAGAAGAGATAGTACTGACCACTGAAGCATATCCCATGATTGACAAAGAAAAGCTTGAAACTGAACTAAAAGTATTCTATTGTAGATCCAATATGCATGAATATTGCAAATTAATTGACCTTCTGAAATTTATCTTGGAAAATAATCTAGATGATGCTCTTAGTGAAATTATGAAACTGATAAAAATCCTCTTGACAATTCTCATGACAACAGCAGAACCAGAATGCTGCTTTTCAACACTGAAAAGAAAAAAAAAAAACTTTTCTAAGGAGCACTATGAATCCCGAAAGACTAAATGCACTTGCAGTGCTTTCAATGGAGAAAAATTTCCTCAACAGTCATCCAGAGATGAAGGAGAAAATTATTAATCTTTTTGCGCAAATTAAAACAAGAAGAATGGATTTAAGTTTTTAAATGAATGAATCAAGCTTGAACTGTAACAATTTAGGCTGTTAGTAAGTAAAACATTTTTTTTTTATGTATAAATTTTCTTTTTATATGAGTTTGTTTTGTTTTATACAATATTAAAACAATGGATAAAAAATTTCTAAAGCAGCACCCCCCCCCCATTTTAGCTACGAGCCGCCACTGCTACAGACACTAATTTTTCTCTCGCATTTTGGATTAAGTCATCGCATTTCACAAAAATAGTAACCGTAGGTTAATCTCTGGCCTAAAGACAGGAGTTTGAAGCTTGTTAGGCTTATATCCAAGGCAAAATGGTACAATGTTCATAAAATAGATAGGAAGAACAAAAAACCTTACACAGATTCGCTGAAAAACTTCCAACATGTATGAATACCATGCGGATGACACAAATGAAACATACAAGAGCGAAGTGCCTGGCATTGTGTCTGAAGGTGTGGAACAGAAGACTAAATAGTAAATGTCATCTACTATAATATATTCAACTTAAACCATGTAAGTTTGCACTCATTGTTACAAAATACTGAGTCAAATGAATTCAAGTAAATTGGCAACAAACCATACTAGGCTTGTGCACCATCAGGACAATTTAGGTAGAATTTTTTTCTTACAGGTAAATATCCACCACTTATCAAAACTAAGGGCATAGTCTTTATGTATAACAATACAATACCCTACTTGATGATAGTGACTCAGCATCAGATGGAGAAGCTGAACTAGGAACTCTTTGCATCCAGTGTATCCCCCAAACTTTGTATTTTCCCATCAGCTATTTAATTTATTTAACCACTCAAAAATTATTTAAAGAGGAAATGCAGGATAAAATTTAGACCACTCAATAAAGACAAACTTTTATGTTAATAAGGCTTCTCAGCCCCCCCCATTTGACACTAGACTTTTCTCACAATTGTAAAACTGTGTAATAAACGGAATTGAAGTAACAACAGCTCTTTTAAAAGGCTTTAAAGCGAAAAACTTCACAAGATTGGCAAAGCCTGGAATAACAACAGTTCTTTTGAAACTGCCAACAAAAATTCTGTTCAGATCCACTATTTACAATAAGATTTCAATCTCGATTCCCAGATTAATGTTTACAGCATAGGAATATCTAGCCATTAGACATAAGCCAGACTGTACTTCAGCAAGAGAAAAAACAAATGAGAACATACTGAGGTGGCTTTGATGTGTGTGTTGCATGTGAGATTACCTAGACAGATCTTAGATGTTGTGACAGCTAATAATGCTTTTACAATTCCTGCATACATATTCTTGGGCAGATTACACTGGTAAAAAAAAAATCTGGCCTGGACTTTTGCAGCTGTTTTAGACTGATTTCTGGGTGCTGATTCCAAATCTGATCTCAGACTTGCTCTATCACATCTCATTTTTATGCTATCGGCATACCCCATTTTCATTTATTTTACCCGAAATGAACTCTTTGTCACTTATGATGCAAGCTGTTGCGAGCCAGTGACTGCTTTAGTGTTAATATATGGTGGTGTATTTTTAGGATAGTGTGTTTATAATATCATTTTATGCAGATATCCACATTTATTTAATATTTTGCTTCTGCAGGTCGTGATCTAACAACGGCTACAACATCCGAGAGAAGGAAATGCAGTAATGACCCAGATATCTTCTGCTACATCTGTAACAGCTTCACTTTGCAGGATCAAAGGTGCAACATCAATACCTTTGTCAAGAAGGTTTATTTTGCCTACTTTAAAGTACGACTTGGAGACCAAAACAAAAATTGGGTTCCTCACAAAGTATGTAAAACCTGTGTTGAAACTTTGCGATCATGGTCTAAGGGAAAGAATGCTAAGCTGAAGTTTGGTGTGCCAATAGTTTGGAGAGAACCTACAAACCATTTGGATAACTGCTACTTCTGCCTTGTCAATGTAAAAGGTTTCAATAAGAAAAACAAACAACTCTTACAATACCCAGATATGCCATCTGCCAGATGACCAGTTGAGCACTGTGAGGAAATACCTGTGCCTGTATTTACTGAGCTACCAGAGATTGATGTTGAATCCCTCAGTTTACCTGCTTCTACAGATTATGATGATGATGCTCAGATCGAATATACGCCATCTGATGCAGATTGTGATAAAATTTCTCTGTTTAGTCAGCCTGAATTGAATGATCTTGTAAGAGATTTGTATTTGCCGAAGCAGTCTGCTGAATTGTTGGCTTCCAGGCTGCAAGAGAAAGGACTACTCAGACCTGGCACTAGTGTCTCCTTTTTATCGTAACAGAGAAGCAGCACTGCAAAAGTACTTCCATTCAGATGGTCAACTTGTTTATTGTAATGATGTTGAAGGGCTTCTTCTCAATATGAGACTGCCCGCATATGATTCAAGTGAATGGATACTTTTTATTGACAGTAGTAAAAGGAGTTTGAAATGTGTGTTACTTCACAACAGAAATATATATGGTTCAATCCCAATAGGACACTCTGTAAAAATGAAAGAAGAGTATGCCAACATCAAGATTGTTCTGGATAGATTGGAATACCATGTTCATGGATGGGTAATTTGTGTTGATTTGAAAATGGTTAATTTTCTGCTGGGTCAGCAAGGAGGTCACACCAAATACACTTGTTTCCTGTGCTACTGGGACAGTAGGGCTACATCAGAACACTGGGTTGAAAAGAACTGGCCACCAAGAATCAGTTTGACACCTGGTGACAAGAACATCAAGAATGAGCCTCTGGTTGATAGGAATAAAATTGTATTTCCCCCACTGCACATAAAACTTGGGTTAATGAAGCAATTTGTCAAAGCTCTTGATCACACGGGAGACTGCTTCAACTATTTATGTTCTACCTTTTCAAGTCTCAGTGTCTAGAAGAAAAGGCAGAAATATTTGATGGCCCTCAAATAAGAACACTCATCAGGGATCCACACTTTGTTACAACAATGACTGCGGCAGAGGCTAGAGCTTGGAATGCATTCTCTGATGTGGTGCAGAATTTCCTTGGGAACAGGAAAGTGGACAACTATCGAGAGATTGTGGAGGAGCTGCTCTTGAGTTTCCAAGCACTTGGATGTAGAATGAGCATCAAGGTTCACTACTTACATAGTCACTTGACCCAGTTTCCAGAGAACATGGGTCACGTGAGCAAAGAGCAAGGTGAACGCTTTCATCAAGACATTAAAGTTATGGAAGAACATTAAAAAGGACGATGGGACTCAAACATGATGGCAGATTACTGCTGGTCCTTGATGAGAGACATTCCACAAGCTGTACGTCGGAGATCGTCAAAGAAGAGGTTGTTTATGCAGATGTAACATCACTATTGTTAATAACCTTTTTGTACATATTTTTCTTATCCTCACAATTCAATTGTTACATGGTAATATGCATTCACTCACATTGATATGCAGTCACTCTCACAACTTTGTGCTACGGCTCATTAAATGTTTGTTTCATTATTACTGTATATTATATCTTATTCTTGTATGTATGTCTGTTTAGCTATTAGTATATGAGCATAAATTTGCTGTTTTTATTGAAAATGCAATATTTGATATCTCAAAAACCTGATGTGATAGACCAAAACTGATGCCCAATTTGGAATCAGCACCCCAAAATTAACTTAAAACTGTTGGAATACCTTATGCCAGAACAAGTGTGTTGACCAGTGTTATTTGAAAAAGTGAAAATAAACTATGTACTAAAAAAAAAAAGTAGAGACCAGCAGATAATACCCAATGCTAACACACAACTGCTTCTTCACATGGCATTACAGATCATGAAGATGCCTTCCCAGTGATTGGAGACTTGGCTGACATTAGGATTCTCAGCAGGGAATGCAACAGTTTGGATGGACAGCCCAATATGTAGGGCAATGGTACAAACAGCAGGGTAAACCACCAGAAATGGCTCGGACATCCAGGGCAGATTTTCAGAAATCCATCTATGTATTTGCACTATATATTGCCCGGGAAAATCCCAGGAAAACAACCGAAAATGGAAGAGCAACAACGGGGAATGGAACCCAGAACAGTTGCCTACCACACAAACATTAAGCTGGTGAATAGTCACCGCATCATGCTAGTAGTTACCACATACTGAATATAATAAAAATCTTATGTAATTTCACATACAAGATCACATGCATTTCACAAATGACTTCTAACCTCAAAGGTTCCAAGGCAGCGTCCCAACTGTCCACGGACTCCAGCTTCTTCAATGACCTCTCTGATAGCTGCCATGCTTGGTTCCTCGTTAGGTTCTAGACCCCCACCAGGGACGACCCATCTCTCTGGAGCACGGCTACTGGTCACAAGGAGAACCTAGAAAATAGAACAACAGAGGTTAGTAATGCATGCAAAATAATCAGCAATGGTGAAACAGCAGATGGAAAAAATGTTTCAGTTATCACAAGTACGCACCGAAGTAATGAATTCACAATCTATTCTGGTATTCACAAAAATGCAGGGTAGGAATACATCCTAACTGGCATAAAATTACTTATGAAGCTTAACTATAAGTTAGTCATGGAGTTTGATGTTAACTAGATATATAAATACATATTTTTTTCTGTTGGGTATAACAATTTAGTAATCAAATCCATAATTATTACAATATGAGATGATATGCAAGAAAGTATATGTACAAGTAACAATGTATTTTACACATCTTAGGTGCTATTAAATGAAAGTGTATGCCACAGGGTCAGATTTGTTCTGAAAATTTTGTGTAGAAAATCTGCTACATATCCCCCCCCCCATAGCAATTTCTCAAAGCACTTCTTTTTAGATTTTATGCTTACCATTGTTTTGGTTCATTTAATGAAAAATTAGTACTTGCCTTTGGTGATTAAAAATATTAGAAACAGTACCAACAGGCATTAGTTTCTGGGGTGCCTTATTTGTCATTATACCCAAATTTCCACATTGATTTTCATTTTTGATGCCAGTTGCTTTTCACACCTCTCCCTGGAAGTACTTAAAATTTGAACCATCCCACAAAAATAAAAATTCAGAAAAATAAAACACAACATAAAAACTAAAAACAATACTGTCTTCACAAATCTCTCAAAATTATGTTGGTTTTTTTTAGTAAAGAATAAAAGGATATTAATATATTTATATGTCAGATTTTCGGGTAGTAAGTAATCCTACATTTCTTAAAGACTACAGTTATGGTGGTGTTGCCATTCATGAGGTAAATTCCAACCTATTAAATAATTCAATGTTGCATCTCTTCTTCTATTTCCAGTCCTTTTGCCAATTTTCTTTTGAAAAAGCATTGTTGATGTGTCAGAACAAAGGACATTGGAGGTGAATAGGCTGGCAAAAGGCACACTACTTTCCACAGAAAGCCGTCATTGTAGGGAGTAACTAGAGTGTTGGTGTGTTTGCACGAGTATTTGAGTTCTAAATCTTTAAGATTTAAACGTCTGTGATGTGAAATTTTCCTGTACAGTATTCTTTTTTAAATTTCTCTGCTCCGAGATTTGGCCAGCAGCAATATAGCCTCATATTTCCCCACTTACTAGTCTTGTAAGTTTCCTTTTCTTGCTAATATATTATAATTTGATCTAGAAAGTTCTGGGGTCATACACAAACATTCTTCCTACATAATTTCTGAAACACATTGTGAATTGAATTAAACATTCTTGCTTTCTCTCCAATGTGCATCTGTTCACTGCTAGCTCCACCCTATTCATAGATGGCACTGCATGTTCAATTTTCTCTGTCGCTTCAGATGCCTAACATTAGTATGCTTCAGAAGCCCAAAGTAAATGATAGTTTATCCCTGGCAAACGACCGTACAATACTGTCTGTCATTTACCAGGGATGCTGAGTACACCTAACAAATTATACCAAATATTAATCAGTAGAAAATAATTATTAAACGGCATAGGCACCAACACTTTTGATGTTTTTTTCAGTATATTCATTCTAACAAAGTCATTACAGGGATACCTTACTTTGTGGCAACCAGAGATTGCGATAAAGCCTCTACACGCATATTTCATGCCTTAAAAATGCTGAATACGCTTTAAAATTTAGAAATGCATATTTTTACGCATTGTTTTTCCATACGCAATTTCCTTTTATAATCGATGATTACACCTGGATTTTGTCATAAAAATGACCTTTTTTTTTTTTTTTTTTAATCAAGAAATTATATGTTAACTTTTATGTCACAGTTTATGAAAAAGTCAAAAAGTCACGATTCGGTTCCCACTGCCGAGCTAGTCAGCTAGGGATCGGCTTTCGGAAATCATTCGGAAGAACCTTCAGGTCAGAGTGGGACTTAAGAGCAGCTCAACCGATGGGCATGCGCATTGGTTGGAGGTAACGATTCAGCTGCATCGGGATTGAGGCGCTAGCGTATTGGTGCAGCGCGGTGCAGTTAAGCCTTGGCGTGGAGAAAGTTAAAAGCAACATGTTTTGAAGTTCGTTTAATTACCATTTTCTAGCTGGATGGTGGGATTCCCACCGAAACAAAGCTATTAAGCGAGGGTCTCTCACCTTACAAAATTTTAAGAAAAATATATATAAACTGTGGAAGCAACTTTTTTACGGGTCTTATGGAGGTTATTATTAAAAAAAAGTTGGTCAAATTTTCGAACTAAAGCCTAGTTTGTCATCAGGACTATGTCACTGGAGTAGTTGCTGCCACTCAGTTGGAACACAGAAAAGATGTTAGACTTCTACTCATTCCACCCTGATTATATTAAATCGAATACGGCAAGACAATTTTTGGAAAAAAATGAAAAGTCCTGGTCTTTTCAGATGCTCAAAAATATCTTCACAGAGAAGAATTAAAAGAAATATTGGCAGAAAACAATTACTCCTCCCCTTATGTTAAGAAATTATTCAAGTGCCAAAAAAGAAGCAGGAAATAAACAACTTCAAATTCACCAGCAAAATTTCGTACCACAAGGGACTTTTCGAAAAACTGACGAGGATCGGAGCAAAACATAATATCAGGCTTGCTCCAGATCTAAGTAACAAATTAAAGAAATTCCTGCCAGCTATAAAGCAGAAAGAAGTGGACATCCAATTGCAAGAAGGAGTAATATATTGCATCGAATGTAACTGCGGACTCAGCTATATAGGAGAAACAGGGAGAAGTATTAAAGTCCGAATGAAAGAACACCAAGCAGCTATTAAGAACATTAGTAACAAAACAGGGCTAGATATACAAGCAAGTGGACACTCCATAAATTGGGACTAAGTAAGAATAATCGCCCACCAGTCAAACTTAGTAAAGAGGAAACTAGAAGAAGGGATCGAAATAGCAAGAAGAAGAAGTACCACAATTAACAATAATTGCGGTTGGACTCTTCCAACTGAGTGGCAGCAACTACTCCAGTGACATAGTCCTGATGACGAACCAGGCTTTAGTTCGAAAATTTGACCACCAACTTTTTTTTAATAATAACATCTATAAGATCCATAAAAAGTTAATTCCACAGTACAATATGAATAGAGGTGCCATAAATTCATTTATATATATAAATATAAAATCTTGGGTCTGTTTCTGGATCGCTCGCAAAATTCGTGCGCTAAAAACGTATCCTTTGTAAAAAAATATGTGATTTAGAAACTGACTGTTTAGAGTTCCAAAAATTGCAATCGAATACACCAGGAACATAATCAGTTTATGGACCCATGCATCGGCATCGGCTTCCATGCATAGCCACATAACGCAGTTCATTTTGAGCTGTGTCATGAGCTGTATCATCAGACACTACAACAAAACTTTTTCTCTTTTTCAAGATATGCAAAACATGTGAATAGTGAAATCTGAACATTTTGCCAGTGGTAACTGTGTATTTCATCAGGCAGAATCACTGTCCAATTTTCAGAAAAATTAAAATGTAAAACTAGAATGTCAGAACTTTCTTTCACAGAGATTTTTGCTTCAGCTATTCCTCCTCTTTGGATTTTCCTGATTTTGCTATGAGAAATTGCTTTCTTCACCCAATGTCTTACATCTTGCAGAAACTTTTGGACAGATACAGATTTATGAGGTCACCACCTTACCAAATAGCAAATGTAACTTCTTTTCCATACAAGCAAAGAGTTTCAACTGTCAGTGCTTCTGTGCTGGGGCAGTCACCACACTCTTGGAGCCAACAATCTTCATTGCTTATTCTGTCACATAAACACTTCTGTAAAATAACTTCCTCAATTCGCGTGTTTGTTATATTTTGGAGAGCTGTACATATAAGTTTCAGATTACTGCAATAAATGCAAGTGCACACGGCTTGTACTGGCTGAATTTTGACCCACTTTGGACGAAGAGTGTAAAACTTTGAAAGACCAATTTTTTTATATTTGGGTTGTCTTTTTTCATTAGCCTGTATGCCTCTTTGATTGATCTTGTAATAAATCTTTTTACCTTTTAATTTTCTCACCATTATCATCTCTAACACAAACATCATTTTTGTTTGGACTATCCCTAGTACAGTCTGTACTATCATCTAGGTAGTATGACAATGCCAGTCACAGCTTCTGTAGACAATGGATGCCCACTGTAGGGGTCAGGTTGAGCATAGATTCCCTTTTTTCTTCTAACCTTGCGTGATTTATCTATGAGGTACTTTGATACTGTAGGTAACTCTCCCTTCAAATTAGTTTTACTAACAGTCTGTGGTAGCAATGTTTGTAATTGCACTTTTTCAGTGTAGTTACAAGTATGAAGTGCTGTATTAACATTAGAAAACCACTGATTACAAATAGAACAGTCAGGCCTTCTCAAGAGACAACTGACTTGAAACACCAACTCCATATATGTCTTCTAATTTCTGCACAGCTGAAGTTGTTAGTGTTTTCTCTAATGTTAACTTTTTCCTCTTCACATAAGCTTCTCTCCTATCCTCCCTAACTTCTGAAGGGGTTTTAAATGGTAACACATTAACATCAATCATTGTAATACTGCTATTTAAAACATCCACAATCTCACGACTGGGAATGAAAAAAACCCTCTGATGTGGGAATTTCTTCTTCAGTTTCATTTGCACATTCCAAAAGTTTTCTTTTATAAAAAGCCACACAATTGCAACACAAATAATCATTTCTATTTACAGAGACAGATGGGCCTACAATCCTTTGAATTTCATCACCAAAATCACCAACACCACAGAACCTAACAAGCTTAGTTTTGTACAAAACTCTTTTGTGTCTTTTAATGTAGTTCACACATCTCTCTCAGAACTATGATGATCAGACATTATAAATTATTCACTGAACAATACTGAACATCACTCAACAGGCAAGAGCAAACTGGAGTGGGAGAAAGGCGGGGAATTAGTAAATGAAGGACATAATAGCTGCTGATTGGCTGTTCAGTGAGCAATCAATGGACATGTTTGTACTTTCAAAAGCCTGCCATAACCTGTTGTTTCAGCATTGTGGCTTGTGCAGTTTCATTACAAAATGCTATAAATTTATGAGGAGTAGCAGTAGAACAATGGATGGTTACAAAATTAACAAGTTTAACAAAATAAATAATTTAAAGTATATATATAGAGAGAGGGAGAGAGTATGAGGTTGCAAATAATTCCCCCAGAAAAGAAATGAAACCAGCGAGAACATACTGTCATGTTCAGCAAATATTTTTTAGTATATGTTTTTGTGCTGAACTTCAAAATATAATGTAATTGTACTAATCAAACACCAGTAACCTACGTTATAACTTTGAAACCTGATTAAACGATCTTTTCAGTGAAATATGGGTAATCTATTGCATTTTGTGCTGTATTACGCAACAACGCTGAAAACGTGCAATCTTTAAAAAAATATATAAAATTAACCAGGCAAAAATACACTATTATGCAATGAGCAATTTATTAACAACTAAGAGGACATCAAATGGACAGATTTTCAGATTTTAAAAAATGGGGTTTTTGATTAATGTCATTCAAGAATTGAGTTTTTTTAACTTCCACATAACTTAAAATTAAATTTTATGGACTGCATGCATCCTAGGTTTAAAATAAAATGTGCTGTAAAACTACCATTGAGGGACTTCAGATTGCCATCCTTACTTACCTGAAAAATAATTATTTAGTGGAAATTTTTTTTTTTGAAAAAGCAAAAAAAAAAAAAAAAAAAAAAAAAATTTTTTTTTTTGCAGTAATATTTTTTTCCCTTATTAATAACGTTAGTCAGGCTTATTCAAACTATGCCAAGTTAAAATGTAATTCAATAGCTACAAAATAAAAAAAATAAGTGAATAGATTAAATAGTTTTGAAGCAGCGCTCGTTTTAAAATACAGCATTTTCCCCATTTTTCAAAGATCGCTAGATTTTAGCCAAACTTGAAAACGCTGTAGTTTGTAGTAGGAGAAAACATTTTTTTTTAGGAAAATCCTTTCAGGATATTTTTTCTCCAATAGTTGTAATTACTGTAATTTTTTTGGAACAAATCTAAAATGGTCACCCAACACATTTTGGTACTGTCTGCCTGAATTGAGATGGAATGACTCATATCAGAAGAATGGTTGAATCAACCAAGTCTCAATAATGTGAACTGTAAAGATCTCATACATAGTATTCAAGAAGATATTTTTTTTCAGAGCTGAAGGAAAACATGCTCAAAAATAATAAATTAGTTGACCTTTTTGTAATACTAAACTTGCACATCACAATGTCCAATGAAGGTTTATTTTGGCACAGTCTTTCAAAAGCAAAACAAAATGTTTTGCAGCCTCATGGATAAAACAAGACAAGTAGGTAAGATTTTGATAAATTACGATTTACTTATTTTATATAAAAGAAATTCAATTACATGCTAATTCGTGTTGACATATTTATATATAGATATAATTAGTTGTTTTTATATTAAGTACTATTTAGCTAAAAATTTAATGCAATAATTGTTTGTTCTCTAAAATTACTCCTCTGGAAAGAAAAATACTCTTTCAAAAAATGTGAAGGAGTATTTTCACTCTTTTGAAAAAAATCCTAGTACGATCTCTGGTGGCAACTAACTTGGAAGTATCTGAAAAATCTTTACGCTTACCTACTTCATTTATTTCTGTGTTTAATTTCATTCAATCAAAACAGATTCCAGACAAAGAGATCCAATATGAAGAAGGCCAAGGCTCACTTACGCAGCAGGACCTAAAATTTAAATGGGAGTCTCCCCATCTGTGTTTGTAAATGGAAGGGATTGAAACTTTCAGGTGGGGAGTTTTGAATATGTGAATTAGTAATATTAAAAGACTCTGGGAAAACAGTAGTAATTTTTAGAGCAATATAAGCTATACTTGGTTTTTAAAACAAACGGGCTAATTAGATAAAAAATTTTTATTGTATTCAATCTCATACAAATTACCATGATTCACTTTACAAAAACAGAGTTCTTCATTTTGTAGTACATTGTTATCGTGAAATTGTGTCTAAATTTTTTGCGACTTTCATTCCTTGCCACAGTTAGCAAGCTTTGATCAACTTTTTTTTTTATTGTTGTTCTTTTTTTAAGGGTTTATCTGGCCCAATTTCAGAAATATGCATTTTTGTTGCTGAATGAATCTCTAAATTTTGACTTAATTCTGTATTGTGTGCTAAAGCCACGTTCACATGGTACATTTGTTAAACGCAACACAAGACGTACTTGCAGAAGAACCTTTGACACTAACGGGAATGAGTGCAGATGGTTGTTTACAAAACCCTTACAAAAGTTTGAAAATTGGAACATATACTCTTCATTTACAGCTATGTTTGAATAGTGAATATTCCATAACAGCATCTTCTTCATTCATTTTTGAAAAAAAAAAAAAACTGGTCGGCAAGGCTCTTGAAAGACTATCGAGACTTGTGTTGTTTGTATTGTTTTATACATTCAAGTTGCACATACTCAAACTTCAAAAAGAGTTACATTGTGGAGGAAGAAAATCTACAGTCCATCTCAGTCACAAAAGATGAAATAAGCCTTGACTTGACATTTCCACATGCAAATTTTGGCATTACAAGTGTCAACTAATTCATTTTTGAGAACATGTTTCTCTTTACTCTCCAGTTCTGAAAAAAAAACAACCTCTTCTTGAATACTACAAAGTGTTTGCAGTTCACATAATCGAAACTTGGTTGCTTCAACAATCCTTCTGATATGGGGAATGTGCAGTTTTTCACTTTACAACTATTTATGGAGGGGGGGATACAATTAACAATAACACAGACAGTGGGAACATCGCAAAAAAAAATATGATTATGGAAAAATCTTCACTCTGTCCGACTTCTGTTTTCAGAAACTTTTCCTCCATTTTCAAGCTGAAACACAATCAATTATCGAACAAAATTATATTTTACAATACTGAGCAGAAGAAATATCACAAGACAAAAATAAAAATAAAATAACTATTACAGATTAAATCTGCAGTTCATCTTAACTTCTGTTTTCAGAAGTTTTGAAGCACTAAATTCGGTCTCCAGCTGGAAAATGCCCCCCCTCCTCACCTTTCTACCACCACCTCTACACACACACATCAATAGCCCTTCCACCCCCAAATTCTCATTAGTTTTACATCATCATTGAGAATGATGCAAATGATGACAACAAAGGCAGAGTTCCTCGAATCTGCAGAAGAAACTCATGCCTACATTACATTACAAGGAAATGTTTGCCCCGTCGAACCCCGTTATTGGAAATTGTTGTCTACACTTTTCAAGCTGAAATACAAGCATTTATGCAATAAATTGATATTTAGTAACAATATTAGACAGACAACTTTGCGAGGAATAGAAATTACGATTGCGGGAAAATTTTTCACTCCGTATAACTTCCGTTTTTGGAAGTTAAAAAAAAACAAAATACCATTTCCAGATGGAAAACAACTGCTTCCCCCACCCCCACTAATCCTCCAAAAATAAAACATCTTCAGTTTTGCATTGATCTCGAGTATAACCGAAATGATGGTGAAAAAAGTGGAATTCCGTGAATCCGAGGAAGAATCTTGTGCCCGACATGTAAAATGAACCGCTCATGCAGCTATATATGGAAGCTGATTCACGTGCACATAAACCGATTCATTTTATATTCCAGACATGAATGATGTATTCAATTGCAATTTTCAGAACACTGAAGGGCCCGTTTCTAACGCACGTAATTTTACAAAGGATGTGTTTTTAACGTTCAAATTTTGTGAGTGGTACAAAACTGAACCCAAGATTTTATATTTATATATAATTTTTCTAAAAATTTTATAAGAGGGCAGACTCTCTCCTGACGACTTTATTTCAGTGGGAGTTTAAATTTTTCAGCAGGAGTCTCACCACCTCGCCCTGAATTTTAAACATTGGGCAGCACAGTATGTGGACTACTGTACATACTGGCTTAGTGTTTTTTTTTGTTTGTTTCGTTCTATGTTTTAATGGTCATGGCTATGGGAAATTCTTAAGGCTACCAACACCCACCTGCCCAAATTTAAAGCCACTGGTCACACAGAGGGGGAGACAGACAGTGTTGTAAGACAAGCAAACTCATACCCCATCTGGGACTTGTAAACCTGGGCCCAACCGTGGCTTTTGAGATGGAGAAGGCCACGACACTTTATTTATGACGTCAAGCATTCAGTCAATCCCTATCAATATGCATTTAAAATTTCTTTTCGAAGTAAATAACGGTTACTACACAACGCTTCATTCTTGCTGGATTATTACTTATTTTGAATTAAAAGATATTAGAACATTAATTTTATCTTTCTAATCTCTTTTTCTTTGAAATAAATTATAATCCAGCTGGGCAAAAATATTTTGTAGTTGCAACTATGTACTTTGAAAGACAAATTTTAAATATATATTACTGGATCCGACAGAAAGAGACTAGTGTCTCATAGGAGACTGGTGTGCACTCCAATGCTTTAGCTCATTAGCCAGTCATGTGGGCAAACAAATCTTACCAATTGGCTTGTCCTCTAGAATAGCTAAAGTTTTGATCGATGGAATGAAACAGCAGGAAGTTAAGGTGCATAACAATAATGTGACTATCTTTGTAGATACCTCCCCCCCCCCCAAAAAAAAAGTTTTGTATTGACTTACATTTATATATCAGAAATTAACATGTGTTCATTCTTAGAGCTTTTACTTTTGTATTGCACTATACCGGAAATTAGAACAGAAATTATGCTTGAAATTTACTTAGAAAGTTGCTAAAATTTCCAGGAATTCTGAATTTTACTGCAGTGAATGAACATTAATGAAGACATGGCAAATCCTAATGAACAATTATAGTAGTTAAATTGTGTATTACGGGGATTACTAGGATATAAGTTTTCAATTTGTCAAATTTTTGGGTTGTACACCAATCCTTCGTCAGGACTGACTAAGATAGAAGGCGCTGCCACTCAAGGGGTAATGTCATACCGCTATGTTCGTTAATCGTGAAACCTCTTCTTTCAATGTGTAGACTTTCTTCAAGTTTCCATTTTAGGTAGTGTTGTTGGTGTGCAAGAATTTTTAAAGATTCCCAGTCCATTGAATGTCCAGTACTTTGTACATGTTTATCAAGGCCTGTTTTGCTTGTAATGTTCCTAATTGCGACCTTGTGTTCTGCTACACGGGTGCGGACAGTGGCGTAGGAACGCTTTTGATTTAGGGGGTACAACCTCATGAACCTTACATCTCAAGGATTAAGCCATCTATGGAACCCCCTGCGAAATTTTTTTTTTTTTGGGGGGGGGTGTTGTATATTCGAGTTTTTATAAAATACGTATACTGATCAGAAATTCATCCGAATGAACATTGTTATCATCATATTATTAATTATTATTTTTATTGCTGACAAAAAGTTCACATTATTAATTTCTTATCAGAAAATAAATGGAGAAGTTTTTTTTTTTTTTATGTGTTCTCTCCTCTTTTTAATGTTTGTACTTTTTTTTTCCATTAAAATATTGAGCAGGGACAAGTCAACATTAGGATGAATTTCTGTCAGCAGGGTTTGGAAAAAGAGGGATTTCTCAGGAAATGTTATATAACTCTTTACAAGAACGAATTAAATTTCTTATCATTTTTGTTTACGTTAATAAAGTAAAACCGCAGTAAGATAAAAACTGCTCTACCCGCGAAGATAGTGCCATTGAAGCATTATGAAGTCTATATTAAAAACTTTGAACGATACATAGGCTGACAATTGATGTAAAAAGCACATTGGTCTGGTGCAAAGCTAAATGATGGTGGAGATATCGAGGAATTGGAGTTCTACGAGTGGCATGTGAAATCTGTAATGCACTTGCTGTATTGCTACAGATCTTAAGACAGAAAACAATTTTAGTGCCGGGGCTGCGGGTGCTGAAATGTCCACTTGTGCATTAAATTTTTTTTTTTTAAAGTGCAGAAAGGACGACCTGATCAAGATGCATGGAATTTTATTAAGAGAAAAGAAACACTGATCACAAGTATGTTATCAAGCCCTAGCCCTACCATATGCTGTTTGAAGTTATTAACAAAAACCCTGCACTCGTCGTTTCCCTGCAGAACTAATTTGCTGGAGTTTCCCAGATGGTTGGCCAATTTTTGGTGGATGAAAAGCCTCCCTCTACAAGCTTCGGATATAAAAAAACCAGATGACACGTGATATTTCTTTGAAAAAAAAAAGAGAATAATAAAAAAAAAAAAAATAAGTAGCATATAAATTTTACAGTTCACTCTTTATGAATGATTGGTTTGTGTTTGCTCATATCTGGGGGAGGGGGTACAGTAGATATTAATGTACCCCTCTCCAAAATTTGGGGGTGTACATTGTACCCCCGTTCCTACGCCACTGGGTGGGGAGTTGTCTTCCAGTTTCTCCTACATATATGTTACCACATTTGCAGTGTACACTGTAGACAACTCCTTCTTGTAGTAGCATATTATTTTCTTTTTGTTTAAACTGTGGAAAATATTTTTTTATTATATTGTGTAAGTGAGGAGCAAGACAAATATGGAAGTTAAGGCTAATTCTCTGCAGCCTTTCAAACAACCCTTTATGGTAAGTTTTTTTCTAGTGAGTTTAATGTTTTTATCAGACTTTTTATGGCTTGACTTATATTTTTTTCTTAAAAAAATTTTCTATCCAATTTTCCGGGCAATTGTTATCTGTCAGCGACTTCTTTAATTCTTTTTTATGGATTTCTTTGGAAGTTATTTCAGAATTTAAAGTTTCTATTTTTTCTAGGAACTGTGTGGCAACATTATATTTAATGTAGGATGGATGGTATGATTGGTAAAAAATGCTAAACTACCAATCATACCATCCATCCTACATTAAATATAATGTTGCCACACAGTTCCTAGAAAAAATAGAAACTTTAGATTCTGAAATAACTTCCAAAGAAATCCATAAAAAAGAATTAAAGAAGTCGCTGACAGATAACAATTGCCCGGAAAATTGGATAGAAAAATTTTTTTAAGAAAAAAAGATAAGTCAAGCCATAAAAAGTCTGATAAAAACATTAAACTCACTAGAAAAATAACTTACCATAAAGGGTTGTTTGAAAGGCTGCAGAGAATTAGCCTTAACTTCCATATTAGTCTTGCTCCTCACTTACACAATATAATAAAAAAATATTTTCCACAGTTTAAACAAAAAGAAAATAAGAAAATAATATGCTACTACAATAAGATGTTATCTACAATGTACACTGCAAATGTGGTAACATATATGTAGGAGACTCTGGAAGACAACTCCGCACCCGTGTAGCAGAACACAAGGCCGCAATTAGGAACATTAAAAGCAAAACAAGCCTTCATAAATATGTACAAAGTACTGGACATTCAATGGACTGGGAATCTTTAAAAATTCTTGCACACCAACACCACCACCTAAAACGGAAACTTGAAGAAAGTCTACACATTGAAAGAAGAAGAGGTTCCACAATTAACGAACATAGCGGTATGACATTACCACTTGAGTGGCAGCACCTTCTATCTTAGTCAGTCCTGATGAAGGGTTGGGGTACAACCCGAAAATTTGACGAAGTGAAAACTTATATCCTAGTAATCCCTGTAATACACAATTTAACTATAATTAATGGAAAACATTATGCTGTGAAAAATTTTTAGAACACTGAACAGTTATTCTTGTAAACACAATTTCTGAAGATCTGCGAACAATTTTTAGAGAAAACAATTTAATACAGTATTTCTCAAACGTCTAGAAAAAAATACATGAACCCTCAACTGCACTACACGAGCTTTTTGGAAAATTCAGGCATGTAAATAAGTTTGCAGGAGCCATGAATACTTACCATTTGACAACGCTGATAGAGACTTTGCACTTTTGAAAGCCCGAAATTGGAGGACGATTACCAAAAAAAGACAGAATGGAAAAAACTCCTTGAGAAGGCCACCACACAGGGCTGTCGAGTCGTTGAAGAAGATGAATACTTACCATATATTCAGCATAAGATTACAGCAAATCACAATGGATTCCATGGATGAAGAAACTAGAACTAAAAGCTCTCAAAATTAATGTGTTTAACTGATTCTAACTCAAAATGTAAAATGGAGATTATCCAAAAAAAAAAAAAAAAAAATTAAATAAAAAAAAATCCAATGCCTTGTGTAAGATAAAGTAGACTACAACATTTCGGCAGTGAAATAAAAAAGAATTTCTGCTACAAGTCAATACAGACTGGTCAGGGTTTTTTTTTAGTTATCTACAAAGAAATAATAATAATATAAATAATAATGTGACTATTACTATTATGTACCATAACTTCCTTCCATTTTATTCCACTGATCAAAACATTGCCAATTGGAAGGGTTTTTTCCCCATGTGACTCCCTCCAATGAGCTAAGGCACTGGAGGGCACACCAGTTTCCTATGAGGCACTAGTCAGAAAACATGACATCATAAATGAAGTGTCATGGCCTCCAACTGGTCAGAAACCAGCACCTCCAACTCAGGACAACAGCAGCTTAGTGATAAGTACTGACTTCAGAATTACTATCAACATTGGAGGGACAGGCAACTGGTTTTTTCAGAAACTGAGAGAAGCATGGCAGATCATCACAATCGTCAAATAATGATTTGGCAATAGAAAAGGATTAGATTTAATGCTCATAATGACAATGAAACACTCTCTAAGGATGGATAAAAGACAAATAATAATGTTGGAATTCATAGACATAATGTCTGATCATTAATATCTGTGTGTGCATTAGTCTAAAATTTCATCAATGCTACAATAGATATATGTAGCTTATTTGTATGGAGGGTAATATTTTATGACCCACAACTCCTCTTCATGAAACGTAACACTTCTAAGCAAACTACCAAAAAAAAAAAAAAAAAAAAAAACGGCCACCCCCACCCCTTCACTCAGAATATACATTCTTATCTGTTAAATTTTATTTACAACCCTAGATAAGTCAGTAAGATCAGTACGCCTACACTACGTAACTCACGACTTCTCAGCATAGTACTGTAATGCAGCATTATGGAAGAACATTTTTGGCAATTAACTAGAAAGCACTTAAATTAAAGGATTTTTAAGGAATCATAAACAATGACATCAAATTTCAGATTACACTCCAGCTCATCTGTAAAACTGATTCAGGTGAGTAGGTGTTGCCACACATGTGGTAAAGCTAAACTTTTTTTAATCATTAATTACAAAAACATGTAAAAATTGAAAAAGGAGTCTTTAACTTTGTTTTCATTAAGTGAAGCTGAGGAGGTACAATTTTAAGTCTCAGTTAAAAAAATTCTGTCTTCAATATTTTGAAGGTATCTGTCAAGCATGAAGTCCTGACACGATATAACTGGGGTGTTCAAAACGCCAGCAGACATACATTTAAGTGGGACATTCTTAAAATTTTAAGTGGGGCGTTCTTAAAATTTTATCTCATCAGTAACACTTTGAAAAAAGGAAATTGGAAGAAGAGAAGTCACAATTTAGAACAAAAAAAGATGGGATCTACCACACGAGTGGCAACACCTATTTACCCCAGTCAGTTCCACAGATAAATTACAGTGCAACCTGAAATTTGATAAGTAGTTGTTCAGGATTTCCCTGATAATTTCTGTGATTTAATTACATTTTAGTTGATTGCTATTATTATTATTATTAGGGACCATGATGTTTCAATTATTCACTATTTAAATATTTCTATTGAAAATGATACCGATTGTAAGGATAGCATTTTACCTTAGCTTACTGGAAATCTTCATGGGGTGAACTTCGATTTCTATAACAGCTATGTTGTTTACATGTAAGATTCCTGGGCTTTGCAAAAAAAAAAAAAAAGAAAAATGTACAGTGTTTAAAAGCTTCTGATTAAAAGGTAGGCTGCTGAAACTGATCTACCTCCTTGATAACAGTACTGCAAAAGCAAGGACTGAGAAAAGTGTAGGTAAGTGGTTTCAGGTTAATATGAGGTACGTCAGAAAAAAATTATATTGGTAAATTGATTCAGAAAGCATTTTTACATAAGTTGCAATAGGTGGCTTTAGTGTTGACGATCTATATATTAATTCTATAAGGTTTTTTACGGTGAGTTCTATTTTGAGAGAAAGGCTGAACGTAAAGATATGGTTAAGGTATCAAAATAAAGGTCTTGCCATGTAGATGTGCCAGTCAGAGAGAAAAATGAGATTGGGGCATCGGTTCGGGCATTGTGGGGTGGCAAAATTCCCCATGTAAAGTCTATGGGAGAAGCGTCCGCGGTTGACTCGCGCTGTTGAAGGCGGAAGCATGGAGGGACTGAGATAGTCCAAAGTCTCTTTTCTGAGCGAACCGGTGCGCAAAGCAATGCTAGCAGGCATTTGTATCAAAGTTTTTCTCATCGGAACAGCGAACACTCTCGAAGACCTGATTGTGTTATGCTGTTGGACTGTGTGATGAATATATACAATTTAATATTCGTTCGATCCAGTTTATTCATAATAGGTAAGACGTTTCCCATTACCTAAAGATGTAAATAAACATTCCATTGACCATTGTTAGTGAAAATATTTAGAATGTACATATTGAGCAGCACCATCTATATCTTCATTCTATAAGGTTTTTTACTGCGAGACCTATTTTGAGAAAATGGCTGAACGTAAAAATATGGTTGAGGTATCAAAATAAAGGTCTTACCATGTAGATGTGCCAGTTGAAGAGAAAACTGAGATTGGGGCAACGGTTCAGGTGTGGTGGAGCAGCAAAGTTCCCATGTAAAGTCTATGGGAGAAGCGTGCGGCCCTTATCTACATCAGGCAATCAGTTCAGTGTCAGACTTGGTGTGTGCATGGTGTTCTATGATCAGTCCTAAAAGTAAGTAAATACTTTATTGCATACTACTTACCCTTAACCGAATGCCTCTCCAGCAGGAAAAAAAAAAAAAAAAAAAAAAAAAAGGAAACATCCGAAGTTTCTAACTGAAAAGTGTGAGTGATCGCAACTATATGTCTCAGAAGAGAGAGAATGAAGAGTATTTGCAATGCGAATCTCATTCCAACAACATTTACAAAACACAGTTGTGACTGAAGATGAGAGTGAAAGAGTACACTATTCAGGTGAATTTTTGCATACGATTGAGATGAGTGTGGACTTCTGCCTCACATTTTACGACTGGAAAGGGGTGCAGTCGTGATGCTCATCATGAACCTGGCCTCCCGACGGCGCAGTGGTCTAAGCGCTGGCTTATGATGATTTGTTTGTGAAGGATCTGGGTTCGAATCCCAGGGAGGCATGGATATTGTGTTTGTCTTATGGCACTGGCTTTCTCCCTTCCATGGAACCAGTGACCCTAAATTAGGGACAAGCAACTGCTTATAGCCCATTGAGTTGCTCATGGTGGTAGTTAAACCTTCAGTCAAAAAAAAAAAAAAAAAAAAAAAAAAAAATTCACAAACCTGGACTATTATTGTCTTTCCTGAAGTGGTTGAATGAATTTGTCAATCAAATAAAGTTTACATAATGGTTTCATATGAGTTTATTCTTTAAAAAAAAAAAAAAAAAAAAAAAAAATGTTGATTCCAATGGGTTTCGTCTAGTTTTGTTTAAAAAGAAAACATTAACTTGCATTCAAGTCTTCTTCATTTGAGTAACACTTAGTAAAATTTTACAATCACAGCACAAATCAAAGATTTTGAGCTCATTTGAAAAATCATTAACTATGCAATTTAGATAAACAGCTATTAGACTAAATTAGGAAGCCGAGAAAAAAAAAACTTCATAAAAGAATTAAGGCATTGAAGGTAATAAAACTGGAACCTGTGCAATAAACCTAGTTATTTAGACCCACAAGTAACGTGAGCTGCTTGTAACCCATGGGTATCATTAGGGAGGTTGAGAGGAAATTAAAACCAATCAGGTCAAGAGGAATGTGCCAATAGAATTTTATGATCAGAATTTGGAAATACACACATGGTAGGCCTTTACACTTGCATTAGATTATGTATCAACACATAAAATGGAAAATAAAAAAAAATCGTTAATAAGCAAGATTCATAAATTTTTTTAAGAATTCTGGAATGACATAAATCCAATAGAATTGCGGTTTCAGCATCAACAAAATTTTCCGAGAGTGTTGGATTTAACCAGTGAATACCTTTTCTTTCTGGTGACGCACAAGCATTTACAGATTCAATACGTTTAAATCACCAGCCAACAGCATATCAGTAGAAAAAACACTAATATTTGGGCATCTGATATCTAGTGTACCATTTTATATCCATATTTCATTATTTTGTTCACAACTTTGGTAAATGTTTACATGTTGGGTGCATTTAAATGAAATTTTTGTTGCCCCTCACAACCTCTCATATACACTATATTGAAAAAAGTCACCAGGCACCTAGAAGAGAAACACAACATAGCATTTATTGACATACATTAGTACGATGTTGATCCACCTTTGGCCTTAATGCATGCACTGACCCTTTGAGGCATGCTTTCGACAAGGTTTTGGAACACAGTCATAGATATGTGCTTCAATTCAGTACATGATGCTGCTGCTAACTGTTTCTTAGTAGTGGGCCTTGGTTCCAAGCTTCTTACGCAGTGCTCCAATTAATCCCATAGGTGCTCTACGTGATTAAGATCAGGGCTCTGCGCTGGACAGTCCACACACGTTATGGAATTATCGTCAAACCACGACGTAACAGTCCTTGCTTTATGGTTTGGTGCATTATCCTGCTGGCACCAACAAGGTTTGGTTCCATAGTATTGCCACAGAGTTGGTAGGGCATAATTGCCCAGAATATAGAGGTAGACATGCTGGTTAACAGGTTTGTCCAAGATAACCAATGGGCCAGGACCATACCACGAAAAACATCCCCACAAGAGTACACTGCCAGCTCCAAACTTTACCATAGAAACAGTACACTGTGGTAAATAGCGTTCCCCCGGCAGCCGCCATACTCACACACGACCATCAGACTGATGGATCCTGTATCTGGATTCATTAGTCAATAGTCTCACCCGTTTCCATTGATCTATGGTCCACGATAAATGTTCTTTACACGATGCTAAACGACGAGTAGCATTCCGAGTGAAGATGAAAGGCTTATGAGCAGCCATACAACCACAGTAACCCATGGAATGAAGTTCTCTATAAATGGTACATGTACATACCGAGGTTCCAGCATTTTTACTCACCTGTACACTGACGTCTAGTGAAGTACTCTGTCGATTAGCTGTAACGACTGTCCCGAGGCTTTGACGTCCTCTATCACCGATTTTCTTTGGTCTGCCGGTGCGTTTTGTTGCTTCAGGCACGCCATGTGTCTTCCACTTATTCAGTACATCCAAAACAGCTGACTTGGGTACGCCGTATGTTTAAATGCCTCCCAGTTTCTCTTATGGACAACCCACTAATATAACACCCAACAATCTTTCCTTTCTCAAAGTCAGTTCTCTCCTGCCACGACATTTTTACTGGACCTCACAGTGCGATATGATCGCGGTCAGCTGCAGGCTTGTTTTAATACCGTTTGCAGCTGTAATGTGCATCTTAACAATGCAGCGGATCTGTTCATTTGCTTTTAAAGGGGTGTCTGGTTACTTTTGTCAATATAGTGTACATACATTCTTTGCCAAAAAACAAAAAACAAAAACAAAAAAAAACAAGCACACTGAGAAAGTCTGTCGACCTTGACGAAACTCCACATATACAAGTATCTCAAAGCCGAACATGCAAATGATTAAAAAATAATGACCAATGACTAAATAGTGGCCCACCACAGCACATCAGAACCGCTCATTGAGGATTGTATATCAAGAACAAAGCTTGCATGCACGGACAATTGTGCAGCTGAGTGCGGTTGTATTAACCTCCATGGACTGTGAGGATGCCTCAATGTTGGATCCCTGCACAATATGAGAAGCTGAGTGAGTTTGAGAGAGGACATAGGGCTGAGTGAGGCCGGATGGTCAAGTTGCCATATTGCCAGGCATTTGGTTCGGAGTGACACTGCAATCAGATGTTGTTGGTACGAAATGGGTCAAGAAGGGCACAACACAGCAACATGCGGGCACTGGACAATCAAGAGCGACAACGGAAAACGAGAATCGAGCAATTGTGAGAGCTGCACGAACAGAATTTAATTCATTGCTCTCAACCATCTGTGGACATGTTGCGTCATCTACAGGTAGGGAAGTGGCAATCTGGACCGTTGCCAGACGACTAGCAGAACAGGGACTACATTCGAGGAGGACACTGCTGCCTACCACTGACTAGTGATGTTCTCTTCAGCGAAGAGTCACGGTTTGCACTTGGCACCGATGACCTGCGCACACGTGTCTGGAGATGAGCCGGCAAGCATGTGGATCCTGCCTTTACCGTGGAACGACACACTGCACACACACTAGGAGTGATTGTCTAGGAAGCTTTTTCTAATGACAGCCAGACACAGTCAAACCACGACGTAACAGTCCTTGTCTTCCATACCACCCTCATGGCTCAACGGTATATTGAAGATATTCTACGACCTGTTGGTGTTGTTATTCCTGTTGCAGTGTCACTAAACAATTTCTCAACAGGATAATGCATGGCCACACATGCCAACGCAAACACCTTTCCATGGCCATCTCGATTGCTCGAACTCTCGCCAATCAAACATGTTTGGAGCATGATGGGATGCAACACATGCTTATCCCAGAATGTCGGCAAACTTCCCTGCAATTTGGACACCATCTGGCATGCTATACCTTAGGACAGTATCCATGAACTGTATGCGTCTATTTTACACCAGGTAACTGCTTGTATCCGAGCCAGAGGAGACGCTGCAACATACTTACTTATTCCACTCGACTCTTGTAGCTGTTTTATTCGAATAAATGGCCCAACTGCTTTGGAATAGCGATTTCTTTTCCTATATACACTATATTGACAAAAGTCACCGGATACCTAGAAGAAAAACACAACATAGCATTTATTGACATACATTAGTACAGTGTCGGTCCACCTGTGGCCTTAATAATGCATGCACTGACCCTTCAAAACATGCTTTCGACAAGGTTTTGGAACACAGCAATAGGTATGCGCTTCCATTCAGTACATAATGCTGTTGCTAACTGTTGCTTAGTTAGTAGGCATTGGTTTCAAACTTCTTATGCAGTGCTCTAATTCATGCCATAGGTGTTCTATGGGATTAAGGATCAGGGCAATGTGTTGGCCAGTCCACACACTATACGGAATTATCGTCAAACCACACCGCAACAGTCCTTGCTTTATAGATCGGTGCATTATTCTGCTAGTACCAACAAGGCTCAGTTTCATAGTATTGCCAGAGAGTTGATAGGGCATAATTGTTCAGAATATCAAGGTAGACTTGCTGATTAACAGGTTTGTCCACGATAACCAATGGGCCAGGACCATACCACGGATAACGCCCCCACAAGAGTACACTGCCAGCTCCAAACTTTACCATAGGAACAGTGCACTGTGGTAAACAGCGTTCCCCCGGCTGCCGCCATACCCACACACACGACCATCAGACTGATGGATCGTGTATCTGGATTCATTAGTCCATAGGACCCGTTTCTATTGATCTACGGTCCACGATAAATGTTCTTTACACCATGCTAAACGACGAGTAGCATTCCGAGTGGAGATGAAAGGTTTATGAGCAGCCGTACGACCACGGTAACCCATGGAATGAAGTTCTCTGCGAAATGGTACCTGTACATACAGAGGTTCCAGCATTTTTACTTACCTGTACACTGAGGTCTTATGCAGTACTCCATCGATTAGCTGCAACGACTCTCCTGAGGCTTTAACGTCTTCTATCACTGATTTTCTTTGGTCTGCCGGTGCGTTTTGTTGCTTCAGGCACGCCATGTGTCTTCCACTTATTCAGTACATCCAAAACAGCTGACTTGGGTACGCCGTATGTTTAAATGCCTCCCAGTTTCTCTTATGGACAACCCACTAATATAACACCCAACAATCTTTCCTTTCTCAAAGTCAGTTCTCTCCCGCCACAACATTTTCACTCAACCTCACAGTGCGATATCATCGCAGACAGCTGCAGGCTTGTTTTTATACCGTTTGCAGCTGTACCACGCATTTTAATGCAGCAGATTCGTTCATTTGCTTTTGAAGGAGTGGCCGGTGACTTGTCAATGCAGTGTATGTACATTGCACATACCAATTTTCATCACAATTGGAAGATTCCTTTTGGGTGCTTCATTATTATTATTATTATTTTGGCAAAGAGTGTATACATACTGTATATGAAAAAATTCCACCTGGAGCCTAGGTTTCCAAATTCTTTGAAAATTTTATTTTTCTATTATGAAGCATCCATCTCTTTAATATAGCAACAAGTACAGTAAACAGGAGTTTTTTTTTTTTTCTGTTGGTGTGTTTTGTTGACTACTTACCATAAAATCATAATAATGATGATGCCAATACCTATTTTAGGCACTATCGCCAGCAGAGTTATGAATTCTGTAGCAATATCAGCACCAGGCGTAAGTTCTGGGGTGCAACCCAAGATGTGCACAACGCAGAGTAAGCATCCAAGATGCCTCCAGCAATGGCATTGATTTCGCATTGGGTGCTTATAAGTGTATTTATTCATTAGTGGTTTTATCGAATGTTACACATCACAGGACAAAGCTGAATTTGTGAAATGAAAACCTATTCTAAAATGCAGCTATTAATACAAGCGTATAATATGTTCCCTATTTTTAGTTGTGGATATTGCACTGAATTATTGAACAATATCCATAAAAATAATACATCAGTTTTGACTGTTGAAGGTCACAATTTGTTATGTGCAGTTTACATTTACATCAGTTGTGGTTTCCTCCTCATATCTCTTGAAAAAAATGTGCTGGCTTGTGAAGAAAAGGAGCTGGTGCCTGAAAATTTTGTCTACATATAATATTTATATATATGTGGGCCCACAAAGTTTGCCAAAAATGTAATATTGCCTGTCAAAGGTTTGGAGATAAGTTCTTTAAGAGAGAAACTACATGCCCTAGCAAGCAGGCAACTCAGTCAACAAAAAATGGCCTCCCAAGACTACTAATACACAACTCAATAAAATGTTTTTGTTCTTCAAATAGCATTGCCTTCATTACATGTACTGTAAATTTGTGCAGAAATTAATTTTCCCTTTGTCTATTTTGACATTTCCATCCTAATATTTGGTTGTTGCAGTTCAAATGGCCAATCCCAGGGTATTGCCACTTAGGTCTGTTCTGTTCAACTGGTGCTGTACCGCACACACACAACATAGTATGTTTCATTATACCTTGGGCTGTGGACTATGCAATAGGATCCTAAGCTGTGTGGTTAATTGTTGTAGCGAACACGGCAAAATGTAAGTGGGCCATGGAGCCAAGTTAAATGTGCGTAATTTCTCTTTACGAGAGTTTAAATTGGAACATATCTGAAGTGACAAGGAGCATGAACAATCAGCATTTGGTGAGGGAACAGCTAGCGAGTGGACCACGTCTTCTGGTCGAGCGATATAAGCCTCCAAACTGAACCCCATGGACACAACCATTAATCCTGTTGAAATAAAGAAAATCAGTCAATTAGGTCCATGCTAAATGGTACGGGAGGTAAAGGTAAAAATTGGTGATCTTTCAAAGCGGCCACTTGCTGGTCGGAATCTAGTGGCCACTTTGCTTAGGGCTTTTTCATGTTGTACACACATTTCATCACTGTATTGTATACAGTTTTTAATATTCTGTTCAGACATAGGCAAATTTATTCTATAATTATATAACAGCTCAGCCGTTTCTTAGATATATTATGGGCATCTTCATGCTGTCTGCCGCCTGAAAATTATAGTTTCAGCACGGATGAGAATGTTCGCAAATTTTCAGAATATAAAATTTTTCTTAATCCAAGCTGTGCGTTTTTTTGTTGTTGTTATTTTGTTTCCCCTCCTGATTTCCCTTTCTGATTATATCCCTATTTTTTTTATTTTTTTTTATTTTTCTGATCATGGTCCATGTTCTTAATATGTTTGATAAGTGAAAAAGAGCTACTTCACATTTTAAGAATTTTTTCTAGTGAAGTGCATTCTCTCCCCCCCACTTCTAACAGTCCCTTCTTTCTTTCTTTCTTTCTTTCTTTCTTTGATTGGAGGTTTAACGACCACCGTGAGCAACTCAATGGGCTATAAGCAGTCGCCCGTCCCTAATTTAGGGTCACTGGTTCCAGGGAAGGGAGAGAGCCAGTGCCGTAAGACAAACACAACATCCATGCCTGACCGGGATTCGAACCCGGACCCCTTACGGACAAATGATCAGAGGCCAGCGCCTTAGACCACTGCGCCACCGGAACGGCTGTCCCTTCTTCAAAGCCAATCAGTACAGCAAGCATTCCTCCAACCCTTCTTTTTTTAAAAGCCAAATTGTTATCACAGCAGAGTGAACAATGTAGTATTGACTTTCTGCAGTTAACTATGCCTGAAACATGCATTTTCCTATTCCTTAGTAACATTTTGCTGTATTAAGCATCAAAGCAAGAATTTTTATGTAATTTTGTTTAAAGTGAAATTAATGTTCCAAAACTACATGCACATGTGCAAAGGAAATGCAACACTAATAGGGAAAAAACAACAGAAAGTTAAAGTTCTAATTTTGAACTTTAATTTCTTTTTTAAAACAAAAGACTACAATAGGAAACCATGCATTTTCAGAGAAACTGAGCTTCAAAAAGTGAGCTGCTGAAGAAGCTTGCAACATTACTGTTCAATCTAAAGCTCCAGGCGTGCATTCTCAATATAGTTACTTTGTGCTCCAACTTCAGTGGGGAAAACAAGTCTCTCCCTTTCTTGAACAGTGAATCAATAAATGGATTGCACCCACTTATTTATTAAGGAGAGAGGACTGTTTTTTTCACTACATGTGAGTTGGCTGCCAGAAAAAGCATTGGTAATTAATACAAGGGTCTAAAAAATGCAAATAAATTCTTTTAGTAATGAAAAAATAATTTGGCCAGCCACCGGCCTGTGCAGGCAGCCAAATTTTCCAGCGTGGTGACTAAAGTAACTTTTTCTACCGGCCATTTTATTTTATCTAGTTGCCCTGTGACAACTGCTAATTTTTATCTTCAATGGAAGGTTGCACTGAAATTAAGCATCCACTATTCAACAGTGTCCTGCCACCTAGTAGTCAAATGTAAAGTGAAAGAACTTGATCAGTGGGTGCCGCATGCAGTAACCGAGGAATACAAAGCATGTTGCCTTGAAGTGTGCTCTTTTCTTTACAGAAACAAAAAGGGACTTTTGCAGTGCACTGTCACTACCAATGAGAAGTAGATCCTATAGAATAATCATAGACTTTCCACTCGTCTGGATGCTGAAGAAGTGTCCGGGAACATGCCAAAGTCAGCCCTATACCCAAAGAAAGCAATGGTCATCTGCAGGCATAATCCACCATTCATTCTTGAGACCTGGCCAAAACATCACAGCGGAACACTATTGTGATAACCTGTAACAAATACATAAACAACTATGCAGAAAGCAGCCAGCTGTCATTGGTCAATATACAAGGTGTCCTCATGTCTCATAGTAATACTCACATCCACGTAACACGAATAATTGAGCAGAAACTTCTGTTAGAATATGAGACTTTTTCACACCCCAACTACTTTCCAGACCTTGTACCAACAGACTATCATTTCTTTTGGCACCTGGGACATTTTTTGGCTAAAAAGGACTTTCAACAATGAGGCAGACCGGGTGTTTGAGGACTTTTATCACCTCAGCTCTAGAGAAGTGAAGTTTTTCAAAGTTGGCATGAACACCCTTGAGACCTGTTGGCCGAAGTGTATTTGTGCTACTGGTGACTATTTTGATTGATCAAGTACATTACTTCTGCCTTTTACAAGTGCTTTCAGTCCCAAATGAAACTTCCCACTTCAACAAACCAAAACATTTGGGGAAGAATGACCCCATGCCTTAAGACCATACACACACTTCTTGATAATAATTCCAATGAATGGCCCATTTTATTAAACATACAAGTTTCAAGATTTACTTAATAAAAAAATGGGCTTAAAGAATCATTTTCCAAATTTCACACATACATATTTTTTTCATTAAAATCTGTTGATTTTTTTAAGCCTACAATTTTATTTTCAAAGGCAATTTGTCCTCTTCATTGGGTTTTCTTAGAATGTTCTGCAACACGATTTTTGATTTCTTTCATTAGCGTTTTCACTTCTGTCTCGCACTTTCACTAAAAAAAGTGACAAATTCCTCCGAATATCCACTGTTCCGGTAAAACACAACCTGTATTAGACTTTCTCTTCGAAAATAAGGTTTCGTCCACTTCCACTATTAGTCTAGGGCCACCGATTTTTTTGTTTGACTGGTCTTCCAGAACAGCTACACAAATTTCTCGCAAATAGTTACTCCAATCAACAGCTGTGTGACTTATCATGTTCAACTGGCGTTTACACTATTTAAGAGAACTCAATTCCTCACTCCAGCGATAAATAAACTGAACAGCAGTTACAAAAGGAATCCAACTATTCCCAAACCAATTTCCTGCGTGTAAGCCTAGTTTACATCTGCTTGTTCTAATGTTGAACCGCCACTGAATTCTTTCACCTCCAAAGTATAGCTTCATATTATGTCCCGATTTACACATCATTTCCATCGGAAGAATTCCTTTATCTTGAAGAAATGAAACAGCACTTCTTTTATTTGCACGTAATTCCCAAATTTTCATATTGCTCAACAGCACAGAAACAGACAACCGACTGAAAGCAGTATAATGCTGACACTAATGATAATAATGCGATGTTACGAGATGTTATCTTCCCTACTCAGTGCTGCCATCTATTTTTTGTATTATTATTGTAATAAAGAAATAGAGTTGACTCTCGCTAATCCGGCCATTCCTTGCACAGAGGGATGCAGGCTTAGCTAGAGTCCCAGATTACTGTGAGTGCATAAAAATTCAGTTTAATTCTTCATTAAATGTAATGTTAGTATTACAAGTTTACTACGTGTGTGCAAGTCTCTCTATTCTAAAAAAGTAACTGCCGCCACTGTTTTAGAAATTTCGCGACACTCTTGCTTTCCTAGCAGCACAAAACGTATTGAACACAAAAATATGAAATTTACATTGTTTGGAGAACACGCTGAAATAAACTGTTTTTTGATTCTAGCGATACTTCAAGAGCTACTGTATTTCAAAGTTAAGGTAAGCAAAAAAAGTGCTATCAGGTTGCGTTCCGGACACACTAACAGCAACAGAACCACAAAACTTTGTAGGCATGTAGTGCCATGACCGAATTTTTGCACCTTGTCGCCCGGTTTTTTTTTTTTAAATTTGGATTTAGTTTAAGAGAAATTAAATTTCAAAATTTCCCTAAATTCTCTATTTCGCGATGGGATCCATTAAAAAAATGGATATATGGAAAACTATAAATCACAACGCATTGCAATTTTTACAGCATAAACTTACAACGCATAAACTACAACTATCGTCCCTTTCATACAAAAAAAAAAAAAGTAAGAAAATGTCATTTTCTGATTTTTAAGCAATTTTTAAAGACACAAAGGAAAGAAACGAACGGCTTGTCTGTCTTCACGATAACCACAGAGGAACGTTCTGCCATGGTGACGCAGAGAATTTGTTATGCATATGTTTTGTTGGTAAAGCTATCTCAGTTGTTTAAGGTAGACGTCAAATAATTTTGCTTCCTATATTTCCAATGGAAAAACTTCTGTACACATTTTCTTCACAATTAATGCGTTCCCAAGGATGAAAATTTGAACATCGATTAAAATAGCTTCATTTTATAACTTGGTTCCAAGTTATAATATGAAGTTATTTTAATCAATGTTCAAATTTTCATTCTTTGGAACACAACAGTTGTGAAGGAAATGTGTACAAGTTTTTCTATTAGAAGTATAGGAAGCAAAAATTACTTGACGTCCACCTTAACAGTTTACGGAAATGCTTTTTGGACCGCTTTTGTTTTCCTTAGTGGTAAATTTGGTAAGTGCTATAAGTTCAAATGACAAAAGTCTGACCTCCCAAAAATTAACGATAGTAAAAAAATCTCTGAAATTTTGGAATAACAAGCCTTATTTGCTTAGACATGCAATAAAAATTGAAATTTATATGAATTTTCCAGTTTTTATTTCATGTGATATACTTAGAGATCGGGCTGCAGGGCCAGAGCGCTACTCTGGAAACGAGCGTAGCGAGCCTAGAGGCGCAGCCCCTAGTGTATTTAGAAACAAAACAAATAAGAGACAAGCATATGATAATGGTAAAAGAACACAACAGTACGTACTATACTGTCTCATTTACAACAATGAAATATTTTCATATTATCAGTATTCAGTAAAGCACAATATGTATGTGTATGTACTATACACAGTAAAAGAAACTTACAATTGCAATGCAGCACAGATGCTTGCACTTTCTACTCGGTGCGGTTACTTCAAAACATGTCACAGAGTTTTTGTCTGCTTTAATGAAGATGCTCATCGATGGCATGCTTTGTCACGCAATCGCTTTACTAGCATTACGGCGGTACTGCACACGCCTGGTTGTTGCGTTATGTACTGCAGGAAGATGTCGGTAGCTTCAGCGGCAGCAGTGTGAGAAATCTTCGTGCTCTCGGACTCTGCAGTGCCCTCTTCCTCATTACTTTCATCTTTTTCTTCCTGCAGACTTTTGATGAATTTTTCATCTGTTAAAGCCTGGTCTACTCCACAATTTTCCTCATTCAGCCACTCAGTTAATGTCCTCTTCATCAACTTCTCCTCCTGGAAGCTTGTGGAACACATCTGTTTACACAGCATCTGGAATTGACAATTTTGAATTGACTGGCTCATCACTGCCATTCGATGCAGACTCCAAATCAGTGTCAATTGATGGCCTCACTTTTTTCCAGCACTACTGTATGGTAGTGCTCTCCACAATGTCCCATGCTTCTGCTGTTTGGAAAACAACATCACACATGTTGATCGGTTTCCACGACTTCAGTATAGCCTCGGTGGAATCGTTTTCACATTCATCCAACAGGGAGGTAAGAAGATCATGTCGGTAGCGGCGCTTAATTGATTCCGAAATTCCCTTAATTGATTCTAAAATTCCCTGGTCCACAGGTTGGATCAGAGCTGTCACACTGGGTGGAAGAGAGACAGCTTGTATATGACCTGACTTCAGAGGCAAGTCGGAGGGATGACTGGACTGTAGAGCAGTAGGTTTGTCATTTTCATGTAGGACTTCCGTCCACAGGGAGTAGAGTTTAGGTCCCAGCCACCTACAGCGAGATCGCCTTTTGGGCAGGACACAGAAACGGAAGGAATGAGAGCAAGTCTAGCGACTTTTGACAGAACAGTTTGTAGTGAGATTAGAGTACAGTAGATGGCGCCACCGTACAAGTACGATATTGCACATAGATGGGCGAGAGAATTTCAGGGAGGACATAGGAAAGGATACCCATTTAACCAGTGGGTCCAGCCTGGGGGCCGTCACTTTACGTGCTCGTCCGATGCACGGCGGATATTCAGCGATTGTTAGTAAATCACACCATCTCTGAAAGATCAGCCCAGGCTAGAACCTGGGGACCCAGCATCGATAGTCTGAAACACTAACCACTAAGCCATCCGCGACTCAGGGATGACTGGAAGTAAGGAGGATGGCTTTTAACAGAAGTTTCTTTTTCTTCAGTTCTTCCTTCACAGCTGGTACAAATTTATCATGGAGCCACCGAGAGAAATTTTCTAAGTCCATCCACGCCTTCCTTTGAGCACAATAATCTACCAGTAGTGTACTAATCTCGCTGTGTTGAAAACATCGTGGCTGTTGGGCTTTTTCCAATCACCAGGAGGGGAAGTTTATGACTCTCATCGGCATTACAACATGCCATCAGTGTGATGTGTTGTTTTTGTTGTTTATACCTATGAGCTTCCTTTTTGTTCTTGGCAGCAAGGGTTTTTGAAGGGAGCATTTTAAAAAGAGGCCAGTCTCATCATCATTGTACACTGCAGCAGGAGTTAGTTCTTCCTTTATCATCTTCTCCAACTTTTTTTAAAAACTCTTCCACATATTTTTCGTTAGCTGAGCGACTTTTCCCGGCGACTGTCAGCTGCCACACACCATGTCTTTTCTTCCACTTTTGATATCCAACCCTCGCTTGCTGCAAACCGTTCACTGCTGCCAAGTTTTTTTGTTAAGCACCAGTGCTTTTTCTTTGATTATCGGGCCATTGACAGGTAGTCATTTACTGCGTTGCTGTATGAACCACTTGAAAAATGGCTGCATCAAGTTTATTGTTTTCACCCTTCATTTTTATGCCATAAACAGTGGCACGCCTAACGTTGTACTCAGCAGCAATGGCTTTTTAGGAACAACCCCACTTTTTACTTCTTTAAAATTTCCAATTTCTGCGCCAGTTCTAACGCAACAGGTTTTCTTTTTGAAGCCACAATTGAAGGCCACCATGCTCATACTCTCTCTTTCTCTCTGTCTCTCTTTGTCTTTGTTTCTCTCTCTGTCTCTCTCTCTCTATCTCTTTCTCGCTCCGTGGGAACCAGGCAGCTCTCAGAGCTGTTTTCGGCACGAGAATGACAAGTAACAACGCCTGGTTGAGAGTATGCCCCGGAGGAGGGTCGCAGCTCTAATCGCCGCTCGTGGAGGCTCCGCCAACTATTGAAGGTAAATAAACTTCGCTTTGCTATCATCTTCGACGGAGTGGAACAAAAAAATTTATTTATTTATTTTTTTTTTCGTCTGTTCTTGGTGTGGTTCTCTACATGTTTCTAATTTTGTATCGCAACTTGCTGCCAATATGTGAGAAAATGCTGGATCTGCAATATTCTTAATTGGGTAAACCTTCCACATGCGGCTCAAAAATAGTTTTACGAAGCGACGATAGATTGAGACACGTTATCGCTACATCGTGAAGCGTTTCGTTACGTTGCGAAAGTGGCAAAGGAAGTGAATAATATGGATGAAAGGTGGCGCTTAAAAGGACCTTTTTGAATGTTGATTGTGCCATATGCGTGAAATATTTATTTTAATGGAAGAATATGAAACTGTGTAGCTAGCAGAACAAAAGCAGGAAAGTTTTATCTGCCAGGGAAGAACTGTCTGATCACAGGAATTCAAAGCAATGTTCAGAGGAAAGACTACAACTCTGTCGGAGTAAATATTCCAGAATATGGTCTGCCAAGTACATTTACATTGCGAGGCTACCATAAACTGTGACACTAGTTGTCTGCAATATGAATACCAGTCGCTAACTGTCTCAGTGGATGTGGCCATGCGAGGTTTCTTCAATCGCCTTATCGTAAGACAATCCTTTGGCAAAAAAATATGTGAGAATCGTCACTCTATCAATAGGAATCTCAGCATAAAAAAACAAAACACGTACCAAGTGTGTGGGAAGAGTACTCATCATTCCCTAAATGCGTACTTCTTCCGACACATGAATTGTCCTAAACGATAAGACGCATCGACACATAGAGTCATGAGATGGCTGAATGCATTTCACGTGCGAGAAGAGCGGAGCATAGATGAAGTGCTACCGTGGCGCCATCTATTATTGCTTTGGGAACTAGCGGGGCCGAACGTGGAAGTTTAGCCCTTAATTGTTTTGAATATCCTTCCTACTTTTCTTTTAAATTGAATTACATGAACGTTAGTGCCAATTCAAAACAAAACATAACATTAAAATTGAAAACTTCACTCTTGTATAAAGTATAACTCATTTCGGTCCGATATTAACATGATTTTTGCAACCAAAAACCATGCAAGGAGAGGGAGGCCGGATTAGCGAGAGTCTACTGTAATTAGCCAGTGTTTGATCATCAGTTAGAGCACTATTTTATTATTTTTCACTACCTATGTGCTGCCATCTATTGACAATTGTGGCATTTGTACTGGCGATGCAGAAGTATCACCAATTTTTTCTAAATGGCAATTCTTCTCCACATCCTCCCCCCTCCCAAAGAAAAAAGAAAGTTCAAACATATACTTGGTGATTGGCTGAGATTTGAAGTCTGTTCAGAATATATATTCGAACTTATGCCCCTCCATACATGCACTTAAAATTTACTCTGAACCATTAAAAATTACAAAAAATAAAATAAAAAGTGATTTGCAGCAGATTCCTTTACTTTGAAATTAAATATGCAGATAATTTTTTTTTTTTTTTGATTGGAGGTTTAACGACCACCGTGAGCAACTCAATGGGCTATAAGCAGTCGCCCGTCCCTAATTTAGGGTCACTGGTTCCAGGGAAGGGATAGAGCCAGTGCCGTAAGACAAAACAACATTCAGGTCTCACCGGGATTCGAACGCGGACCCCGTTCGGACGAATGGTCAGAGGCCATCGCTTAGACCACTGCGCCAACGGGGCGGCCAGATAATTTCAACAAATCTCTGTTAGACTGTATAAAACAATAAACTAAATACTTCTCAGAATACTTAGTTTTCAGAAGAGCACACATACACAAACAAAACTGGGCCTTCTTGAAACTGCCTAGACTTCAAACCTTTCAAGAAAAAAAAATATATCTTAAATCAAGTAGCAAATTTTAACATACAGTTTTTTGAATTACAATTCTGTTTCACTTTTAAGTGTGAAATAATTACAATTTACATGGGCTTTATATGCTGGGTCAGGCTTGAAAAAAGTGCACCCAGTTTAAAGCATCACTTCCATTAATCAAGTTAAAGGTTTTGACATTTTAAAATAACTTCAGTAACGTTTTTCAATTCCCCGGATTAGGAAAACAAAAATATTCCTGCTGAAAACTGATGCACATGCAGAATTGCATACATACATTGTTTTACACCTTATATGTATACATACACAAACCCATGGGGTGGTGGCCCATAAATTTAATGCACTACTTAGCTTCCTTTAAGAACATTTAACGTGCACCCGATTTAGCTTGAATCCATAAGTTTCTGGCTAAAATAAAGTAAACTATAACAACGTATATGCACCTTAAAATTATTACAAAATGAATGGAATACGGCATTATCTTCGGCAGTATGTTTACTATACATATATGCAACTTACTCTTGGTACATTTCTCACAATATTACACGTTTGTTTAATATAAACACCCTGGTTCCTCTATAAACGCGCCCTGCATTTGTTTCTAATGGTGTTTGTTCCACGTTATGACAAAAAAAAAAAAAAAAAAAAAAAGATATATTTCTTTATACTGAATCGAGGTAAAAACGTTATGTGCAGACAGACTCCTTTTCAGACCGAATAACATACATCAACAAATTTTATAAATGAGCCACATCACTTTTCTATTTGCAACAACACATCTGGAGAAAACTGAACTGCGACACAATGTATAGAATATTTTCAAGATCAACAAATACTCCTGATAAAAACCATTTACTGCGATCTTAAAAATGAACGTACACAGGCGCATTGAACCACTACCAGATGTGTTAACTCGCTAAAACACCATTTAATATTGACTGAATTTCCGAGTCATTAGCGTAAAACTACGGCATATGTCGCCCTATTAGCATCCAGATAATTTCATTCATTACTTATTCATTACACTTAATGTTACCCCCCACGAGACCGCTATATGAAAGCACGTGAAAAAAAATTAAAGGAGTTATTTTCCCCAACCAAAACAAACGTTGTACCATACAACTAAATTTAAAAATGTACATCACACAGGTTCAAAATAAACGATATTCTGAAATTAACATCACACACCTTTTCTGGAATTAAAGTAGATCCCCCAGATCGTTTTTTTTTTTTTATCTTACCTCATTTTCTTGATCGTCTCTGACACAAAGACAGGCTGCTCTCCTACGAAAACCGTCTTCGTCATAAGTCCTGGTGGAGTTGGGCTTTTCCTTTACCATCCTTCCAATACGTCGAAATAAAGTGAGAAAAAAAAAGATGCCAATGAGTTTAAGACGAAATTCTCAACAGCAGCCCTGCTACGTAGCCATTATTCGATGTGAGAGAGTTATCTATCTCAACGCTGGCTGGCGGTATGCAGACTTCTTAACGCTGCTGCAAGATTCAGGATTGCTCCATATAACTCCTGTAAGCAGAAGGATGCAGACACCTCCACGCATCCTCGGTGATAAAACCTATCCGCCACCTCTCAGTACTCTCAGACATGGGTTACGAAAATTAAATTAACCCGCGTATTAAAATATTGGCAGGTTTTTAGCAAGGTTTACTACGTGGATTATTTGCACCCGCAGGGTATGCGATATTTCGTGGTCGTCGTCCCGAATGATTGGGTGTGGGTGCCACCGCTGCATCCGAACCTCTCTCGGCATACGTCACAATTGTGGCGCACGAAATAGTCATTCAGATTTCAGACCGGGTAATGGTAGGTCACATTTTTGAAGCATTTAAGGCGCCATCGTTAATTTAGAATTTTTTTATTTTTTATCCCTCACTCATTTTACGATTTGCTGTGTGATACACGAACTACTTCTTCGTGATGCTTATCTGTTTTATGTAGCATGAAGGATTTTGAATGTTTTTATTTTGTGCTTAGTGTATGACAGGTTGTCATTTATTACCTTGAGATCGTGTTTCCTAATTCTCTACTGAAGTGAATAGAAAATGCGATCAAATTGTACTGCTTAGATTATATTTTGCTTTCTGTGTGCGTCTAAAAGCGTTGTAATACAGTATTTGAATCATGGAAAGCCATGCTTCAGTAAATGTTATATCCTGTTATGCTCAATGGACCAAAGAAAAACATTACCGCGAGCGTTATCCGATCGTTGGATAAAATCCTTGTAGCGTTTGTACGGCACAAATTGGCAGGAAAGCAAAAAATCGTATCGTATCTGTTTCTTTGTAAATAGAGTTGCCCGATCAGCTTATCAAAGGTTAGGTACCTATTATACATCTGTAAAAATACTGAAACTTTAGTAGTGTTTCATATTTTTATTTGTATTAATGTACATTTCATAGTACCAAAGGCATTTATATAAAGGAATAACTCTGTCACTGTCAGGTATATATGAATGAAATAAGATCACATGCAAATTTGTGTTTTTGCACGATATGTTTTCGCAAGTAACTCTCCCATAATTCGAAACAGAAGCGTCAAATATATTCACATTTTTCATTAATTTCTTTCTAGACCAGTGCTTTTTTAGATGAATTGTTTTCGTCCGTTTTTTGTCTATCGATCACGGATTTTTCAGCTCAATTTTTATTTTTATATGAAACTATTTTAAAAATAAATAAAAGAATTGCAACACTTGTTATGGAAATTTGAGCATGTAAAAATTATTTTTCGTAATGCTTAAATTCGATAAGTATAATTTTTGCATGTTGAGGAAATTTGAAACTCGGGAAGAGCCGAATTATGCAGCCCTTATTTTGATTCATTTTGTTATTTCACTTCGATTTTTTTTTTTTCAAATATTGTCAAAAGCACGGTTTGTAATGCTGTGGAAGATTTTTTGTTTTATTTGGCCAGTAGTACAGGTCATACCTTAGTTAAATAATTTATCAAGTTCTAAGACTTTCTGATCAGGTATGGGAAATTTTAAGGACAAGAGCTGTTATTGTTGCTCTATGTAAGAAATATTGTTATTTAAGTGCAAACATTTTAAATATTGTTAAATACTGTGTGATTTATTTTATATTTTGTGGAAGTCGTACATAACAGTGATATAGTTGCACTTAAGTTCTCAAAATGTTAGTATGTGCACAAGTATTTTGAAATTGCTTTGAGTTAGGAGTTAGTACTTGATTATGCCTGTGAAATTACGTATTTGTTCTCCTGTTTGATCAAACCACTTTTTTTGCTTGTAAATTTAATGTAATTTGGTTAATGAAAGTAAAAGGTAATATATAATATCTTATATTATCATCGTCAACCATTATCAATCCACTGTTGGATGAAGGTCTCCCCAAGTTTCTTCCACAATGGTCCATCTTGTGCCAGTCTCCTCCATGTCACTCCCGCATGCTTTCTAATTTCAACCACCCATCTCCCATGTGGTCAGGGTTTTTTTCCCCGTCCCTTGGAATCCAGTCTAGAATTTCGGTTGTCCATCAGTGGCCTGGCCTTCTGGCAACATGTCCAGCCCATTGTTATTTCAGGGATTTTACTCTGATCATGATGTCTTCCACTCTTGTCATTTTCCTTATCCATGAGTTCCTCTTTTAATCTCTCCTGGTTACACCAAGCATGCACCTCTCCAGGCTTCTTTGAGGAGTTGTTTACAGTCTTTGTATGTCTTTTTTAGTTGAGTTCCATGTCTCTGCTCCATATGTAAGAACTGGAAGGATGCACTGATTAAACACTTTTCTTTTAATACATAATGGCATATTGCTCTTAAAAATTGTACTGTTTCTTCCAAAAGCTCTCCAATCAAGTTTTATACTTCGATAAATTTCTTCATCAATGTGACCTTTGTTTGATATCTGCTGTCCAAGGTAAATGTAAGTATCAGTTATCTCCGGCTTTTCCCCAATCAATCGATAAATCTTCATTTCTTGTAAAACCATTGTATATCACTTTTATCTTCTGAAATTTCATTTAATTTTCATTTCTTTGCTCTTGTCAGCAAGTTTCTGGATCATATTCTGCACAAGGTTCGCCCAGGTCAGGGAAAACATGGAATTGTCAGGGAATTTGATTTTGTCCAAAAAAGTCAGGGAAAACTGCTATTTTTCACCGTAACCAGGGAAATCCACACAACTATCCTGGAAAATGAGCGATCCCTTGTCAGACCTGCCAATTGTTAGGATTTTATTGTATTTTGTACCCGAATCCTCCTTCGCTAACCAGGTTGCATTTGCTGCTGAACCCGGAAGTCGGAGGGAGAAACAAGGTTACATACCCCTCTTGATGAGATAAAGGGGGATTGAGCCGGGGTAGGGCACGATATTTGCACCGAGACGATTTCCCGCACCTCTGCTGTCTCCTCAGGATAGGGAGGAAGGGAATGCCAGTGTTAGCGGCGCTTCCCATCCCCCTCCAGCTCTTTGTTGATGCGAAGTTGCTCCAACGAATGAGAATACAACCGTAAGTACGGGTTATCGTATTTTAGCATTATCTTTCAGGTGAAACGCGTGAGCTTTGAGTTTAGCAATCTTTGAGTCGTGCTTTTTTTACATTGTTGCACGTTGGCATTTTCTTCAAAATGAGCAATAGGAAAACAGTTTTAAATTTGGAATGCACTGATAAAGAATTAAATCCACAATGGGTGAATTGTTGTAAAACGTTCAACTTAAGTAACATGGGCAGACAAGCTATATTTAATCACAAGAAGAGTGTTAAGCACTAAAAGTCAATAGAGAGTACAAAGCAAGTATCTATTTTTACCTTATTTAGTGATGCTTCTAGTGTTGAAAGTGATAAAAAAATACAAAAAGTCAAACTCGACATAGGCTTGTTCTTCAGTGGCAAATTATGTTACTAAAGAAAAAAACTCTTACGTCCGAAATTCTGTGGGCTCTCAAATTAGTGATGACACACTTATCCTACAATGGCTTCAAGGATACAGCACAGATATTTCAAGCCATGCTCCCTGATAGTGAGGTAGCAAAGAATATCACCTTTGAGAGCACCAACGGTGTACTTCGTTACTTTTTGTTTGGCCCCATATTTTCATTCTTAGCTATTAAAAGAAATTTCAACATCATATTTTGTACTGTGTATTGCAGCGTTCAAATTAACCAGTGGTCTGCTGGCCATTGGCCAGTAGAACTTCCACTGAACTATTGAATTTACTGGCCCGGGTGACTAGTAAATTTATTTTTCTAATTTGTCACAAGTTAAAGATTCTATTTCTTTTACCTGGCTCTACGGTTTTATTTTTAGCTGCAAACTAGTGATAGGTTCATGAAATGCTATTGTATAGCAGTTTTTTTATCCCTCATGATTTGTAAAGAGCAGAAGAAACAACAAATACAGCAAAACGTTTCACAGTCCTTGTCTTGTAACATCAACAGCAGTTTTTTTGTTACTTCCGTCCACATCATTCGTAATGAGCAGAAGTAAGCAAAATAAATGTCCTGATCTCTCTTGGTTTTGCTCACCCTAGTGAATGCAGCAGATACCGACACCAGACAAACCCGACTTTTGTTTCTGCCCCAAGAAAACGCGAGCGGAGGAAGTTAATTGGATGTGTGAAGGTAAATTTTGCAAAAGAGCAATTTACATGAAATAGTGCTCATTGGGGGACTAAAACTAACCTCATGGGAAAGTAGGAGGGATGAGCAATAAGATTAAAATAAGGAAGCAAAATCCTAAATAATAAAACATATAAAAACCGTGAACTTTTGTACCCTTGGAGTCTCATGGTTCCCTTCTTACTTATAAACAGATTGGGAATGCATTCTTACTCTGCTATATCACCAATCCATATTCTCCCTAGCAGTTTTTGTATGATATTTATATTCTGGAAACATTCGTTCTCCTATGAGTTGCACTTTCAAAGTAAATATTAAAAAAAATATTAGAGGTAATTCCATTGAAATACGTTATTGTCTACTTTTAATGTAAATGTCAAAGCACTACCCCAGTGGCACAGTTGTCTACGTGATGGCTTCCAATCATTTGTCTGAGATAGGTCCAGGTTTGAAACCCAGTAAGGCATGGATGTTGTGTTTGTCTTACGGCACTGGCACTCTCTTTTCCCTGGAACCAGTGGCCCTAAATTAGGGAAGTACAACTGTTATAGCTCATTGAGTTGCTCATGTCATTAAACTCCCAATCAAAAGAAAAAAAAATGTATATATACACTGCTGGCCACCCAAAATGCAACACCAAGAAGGAAGCATCTGATTGGCCTGAAATTCGTAGCATGCGTCGCCCGCAAGAGGACATGCAAACGATTAGCATTGCAGGGCATATGCAAATCATATGTGCCGGCACGCCACCGAGAAGCACTATAAAAAGGGCACACAGAAGGCTGTAAGTAGTGGAAGTGTGTTGTGCTGTCGGACCTGTGCGTGGGAAGCTTCCTGATGCCTCGTCGCAGAATACGGCAGTCATTCCAGCACGTTTCGGAGTTCGACAGAGGACGAATAGTGGCTTATCGCGACAGCGGTTTATCGTACCAAGACATCGGCGCCCGTGTGGGATAACATCCAGCCACACTGAGGCGTGTATGGATTCGGTGGATGTAGGAGGGACGGACGGACGGACTGACATGAGCGATTGCCGCAGCCGTGGCACACCATCGAACGAGAGGATCGGCATGTTGTGCGGCGGGCATTGACGGCTCGCGCTGCCACATTATGAACGTTTGCGCAGGGATTAGGGTGTGCTGCGCAACAACCTGTGTCATCACGCACCGTTCGACATCATCTGCTAGAGCGGGGACTTGTTGCATGGCGCCCATTGCTCCGATTACCATTGACGTTATACCACCGGCGAGTGCGGCGGCAGTGTGCCATTGAACGCCCCACCTGGACTACGGAATGGCACGAAATTGTCTTCTCCGATGAATCCCGCTTCTGCCTGCAACACCACGATGGTCGGATCCGCGTGTGCCGGCACCCCGGCGAGAGACTGTATGACGCCTGCATTATGCATCGCCATACTGGTCCGTCGCCTGGCGTTATGGTTTGGGGCGCAACTGGATATGACACCCGCACCCCTCTGGTACGCATCGCCGGTACACTCAACAGTCACCGCTGCATCTCCGACGTTTTGGAGGCTGTAGTCCTCCCTTACCTGCAGGACTGCCAGCGGCCACGTTTCAACAGGACAACGCGTGCTCGCATGTGGCATGCATCGTGCAGCAATTCTTCATGGCCCACCAGGTGTCACTGCTGCCGTGGCCCGCCTGTTCTCCTGATATGTCGCCCATTGAACACGTCTGTCGCTGATTGGCAACCGAGTGGCCCGGCAAGCACCACCCACGGCTACGTCTGATGAACTGTTGCAACGTGAGGAAGCAGCCTGGGACCGACATACCCCGAGCCCACATCCAAAGCCTCTTTCGTTCGATGTCGCGGCGTGTAGCGGCCGTTATTGCCTGCCATGGGGGCCACCCAAACTATTGATGTCTGCGTGATCCGCAAGTCGCACGGGCCTGTAAGCTCAATCGTTTCATCTTTGTACCTGTTGTTATGTGTCTAGTAAATCTGGCTTTGCTATCTCGTGTCCTTCTTGGTGTTGCATTTTGGGTGGCCAGCAGTGTATATTAGGGTGGCCCTTAGCTATAGGTAATTTTCCGAAAGTTAAAATTGGCTCCTACCCCTAACCCTATTCCAATCAACCAAAAAAATGGGCTGTGCAAAACTTCAGCTCAATCGGACAACTTCTAGGCGACCCTCAAACGCCTTGAAGTTGGAACATAGTATACACTACGATTAATTCCGTCCACAAGTGGTATACTCCTTTATATCTCGCCCATTTTTTTTTTCTTCTTAGAGAAATTTATGTGGACAGTGGACACGTCCAGGCAACCCCAGCAAGTGTTTAAAAAATTCTGAATCAAACTTCCCAAAAGTTATTTCGAAAATTTCCTGAAATAACATGAAACATTTAAGAAATATTAGTTTTTTTTTAATGTCGCACACAACTTCTATAAGAGAAACACATTTTTATTTACAACAATACTTTCTATAGAATCAAATCATAATGTGAACGAAGGAACATCAAACATTATTTTTTACTAAGAGAGGATTTAGTAGCAGTTGGGTATTTTGTACGGTCTCTGGCAACGATCTGTAAAACAAATTGTTTCTCAGTTTCATCTTTTGTGAGAATGTTATTGTAATCCTGAATGAGTTTGACACCACTTTCTGCAACGTCATTCACAACAACTGTGTTCGCAAGTTTTTCAATTCCCCTTTTGTAACCAGGATCATCCATCCATGTTGAAGGGCTGTAAAGGAAATCGGTGCTGATAGAAAATCTTGCGAAGAAAGATTTTGTACCAGGAATTACAAAAGAAGAAAACTTGATGTTTGTAAAGGAAGGAAAAATCAGTTTGGTGCAGAATGTACCTCTTCAGTTGACTTTTTTCTTCTTCCTCTTCTTCATCTTTGTCTGCTTCCAGCATAACTTGAGCCATATTTGCCTTAACCGCTGTTGGAACATTGTCATCAAATAAGGATATAGCCACAGTTTTGGGAACTAAGTATCAGAGATGGTTGGAAATTTTTTTGCAGCAGCCTTACTAATTTCTGGATCAATATCCTGATAATTTATCAGTTGACGCATGAATAGGAATTCATGATAAGGTGCTTTAATTGCTTCTGATGACAGAAACCATGCTCGAACGTACACTCGAGCAAGAAAAATACATATTTTTCTTAAAGAGTTCTTCTCCCTATGAGATAACTGAAATTGATCTTGAAACAGGTATATCTTGAATGCATAAATTGCCTTTGTCATCCACCTAGCATGACTTGCAGCTCCTGGTATACGAAACGATTTCCCGTTCTTCAGAATGCCGCCAAGAAAGATCATCGTTAACTCCAACAGTTCTTGGTAATCATCTCGCTGTTGTTTCTGCGTAGAAAGGTGGTCAAGAAATCCAAGAATGGTAGAGGGGACATCATCAGGCACTTCATTACTACCAGTTATGTAAACGTTCTTGTCGAGTTTCGTCCAGGTTTCTCTAAATCTTTTGAAAAGCGCCATGTCTGGACCAGAAGTTGCACCCATCAGTGAGTCGAAACAGCTCCTCAAAATTAACTCAAAAATGTGATGACGGCAAGGGAGGTACAACAGGTCGCGATTGAACAATTTTTCTAGATTTTTACAGGCACCATTTACTCGACCTGTGTTGCTTGCTGTCATATCGCAGCAAATTGCCTGAATTTTGTCGGTTATACCCCCTTCTCCACTGCTTGGTAAACAGCCATGGCTTGCTCCTCTCCTGACGATGTTGGGGTTTCAGGGACTCTCAACAATTGCTCCTTGCCTTGAAAAGTTACTATTATTGCCAGTCTATCAACCTTTTCAACACCTGTGAGTACTGGGAGCAGCTTTCCATCCCAGTGCAACACTAATTCTTGGCAGTCGTTTAGGTTAAATTGGTGCTGAATTTCTGTGTGTCTTGCTTCTCTGAATGTTTTTCTAAGGCGTTGAAAAGAAGTGCGGTTTATTACCAGGTTTTCAGTATCACGCCCGAAAGCTTCTGCAGCAGCCATTAATATGTAAACTCCATTTCTATCAGAGTTTGCACCTATCAAAAACTTCAGAGGGACGGGGAGTAAAAAAATGCAATGTACCTCGAGTTGCTGGAACTGTTGTTGCTGTTGCTGATATATGCTGAATGATGACAGAGGAATTTTCCCTGGCGTCACCACCATCACTGCTTTGACTGCTTGATGTTGAATCATCAGTTTGTGATGTAACAAGCTAATGAGTAGCAAAATGTTGTTCCATTTCTTCACAAGTCCTGTTGGCAGTTTCCATTGCAGTGCGCTTCAGTGCTCTTTCTTCCATGTGTTTTAGTTTTTGATCTACACCGACCATGGAACCCGGTCGTCCTTTTTGGCGCTGAAGCATTAAGAACTTCTTATCTTCTTCATGTTTCATCTGTCCCAAAGCATCTGAATGAGCTATGTCAAAGAGATCAACCATAATTTCCACAAAGAGATATCTTTTTTCTTTTTCCTTGCCTGCAGTTCTAGTCAAATTTTTCTGTAAACCTTTCCGTTCATCATAGAATTTGAGTAACTTATCAACGCAGTGGTCAGTTCTTCTAGTAGGAATCCATGTTTTTTTCCAAAAAATGGAAGCTTCTTGGATCACCAATGCTGCACTTTCCTTCGTTGTAAGATTTACAACTCTTACATTATAGAAAAAAATGCTTAAAACTTGCCGGTTCGAAGGTAGTTTCGCTCCGACGATTTGATTGGAAATGTAGCCAACAAGAGAGATATAAAAGTATTTTCTTAACTTGTGTGATGAACTATCTGAAGAAGTTGATGCCATTTTTAAAGTCTAGGAAGAACACATCACAATAGTCACTTTTTACACCAGCAGCACAAACAGTTCTGAAACAATAATTGAAAAAACATTCATCAAAGTCATCATCATATAAAATAAGTAAACAAAGAGCATAACATTATAAAAATGGAGAGGTTATAAAATAAGTTTATCTAATATTAATGAAAAACCCCCGGCAGACATTTGGTAGTTTTTCATATTAACTTAGGCGATAGCAAATCGCATGCTGTCGGAAAACAAAATCGCATGCTGATTAAATTAATGACAACTCGCATTAATTTCCATTACTAGTGCTTACAACTGATTACACATGAAATAACAAAAAAAATATTTTAACTCAAAAAATGACTTTCCGGGCGAAAATTTCAAAACTTCAGGTCGATGAGGGTCGTCTCGCAGTTGTCCGATTGAGCTAAAATTTTGCACAGTACGTTTTTTTGTTGATTGGAACAAGGTAGGGGTTGGGAGCAAAACTTTTAGAAATTTGAAAAATAAGAGCCACCCTAATACAGTATATATATATTTATCTGTCCAAGTTTGTTTTTTACAAACCAATGGGCATTTTGATGGACCAGTGGTTTGCAAATTCTAGTGGTCCGCTGGGCCAGTGAAAAATGTATTTATAATTTTAACACTATATTGATGAAGCTCTGAATGCTGTTGCCCAAAAAGGGCAAATGGACTTGATAATTAGATATTGACCTGAAAATCCTAATGAAGTGAAGTCTAATTTTTTTCATTCAGTTTTCGTTGGTCATTCTACTGCCCAGGATTTATATGAAAAATTTTGTGAAGGCTCATCAGATTTAAACTTGAAAAATCTTTTACAAATTTCTATGCATGTGCCACACGTGAATCTTAAATTTTAGAGACATATTTGTATTGAACTTAAAGAAAGCAAAGGCCATTCTTTATTAAATATTGGGACATGAAGTCTCCATGTAATTTATGGAGTGTTCTAGAGATGAAACAGAATAACAACGTGGGAGTTAAATTTCTTATTTCAAGCTATATATAGATTGTTCAAAGACAGTCCAGCAAGGCGTGTAGATTTCATAGCCCTAACAAACAGTCGTGTCTTTCCAATGAAGTTCTGCCAAATTAGATGGGTAGAAAATGTTAGGGTTGCTGAAAGAGCGCTGAAGGTCTTCCCTCATGTTAAAAAATATTTTCAAATAGCAAAGGAAGATTTACCACAAACTGTATCTGTTGGAAACATTGAAGATGCATGTAACAATAAGTTAATTTTGGCAAAAATATTTTTATATCAGTTGCTGCTATTTTGGAGCCATTTCTAAAATCGTTTCAGAGTTCTTCACCTACGATTCCTTTTTTGTACAGCTCCTTGGCTGATCTGTTAAGGCAAATATAATGGCAAGATTTGTCAAACATGAACTACTAAGGGAAGCTCCCACTCCTTTTAAATTAGTGAAGATAGATGTGTCTTCCATTAAATCCCATAGAAGAAATGATGAAGTTGCTATTGGAATTGCTGCCAGGAGCTAGCCACATGAAAAATAGTGATGCCTCTGAGTACAAGAAGGACAAATTTGTCACTGAATGTAAAAATTTCCTGGTTAATATGACCAGCAAAATTATTGAAAATAGTACAATAAATTTTTTGACCGTGAGATATGTCCTGCTTAAATCCTCATCTACTATGTTCTAATGCTGTATGGTATGTGAAAAACGAACGGATAACTTGCTGCAACTTCTGCATGATTGTAACATATTATCAGCGAATCGTGCCAAGCAGCAATTTTCAACATTTACAAAGTGGAAAAAATATTTCTCTTTATTTTGTCCGAAAAACACACGATTAGATGTTTTTTTTTAATACCTGAATAACGAAAAATTTAAAGAGCTGTGGCAAGTAGTGAGAATCGTTATGACTTTTTCCATGGCAATGCCTCATCAGAGTCAGGTTTTTCAATAAACAAAGACATTCTTGTTGAAAATCTACAGGAAAAATCTTTAATTGCTCTACGTAGCACTTATAATGCAGTGAAATCATATGGTGGTCTACTATCCGTGCGATAACCCCTGAGATGTCATGGACTTGATATCATCTTGCGCTAGAGGAGAAGAAAGAACGTGGAGGAGATAAAAAAAAAGGGGGCTGAAAATGCAAAGAAAAGAACTTGGGACGGAATTAAAGTGCTTCAGTAAAAAAGAGCGAGACTTAAAACAGAAAAAACATTCAAAGCAAAAAATCAAAGAAATTACCGAACTGAAAAAAAAAAAATTGTGTGTATGTAGGAGTAATTTATTTTCCCAAGCAATGTAAGTTAATACAGCTTATTCCTTAGGGTCCCAATTTTGCTAAAGTTCCCAGGTTTCATGATACTCCCCAATTTAGCGATTATTTTTGCCAGTTCACTGAGTTGTAAAATTGGGCTTTAACTGTATTTTAAAATATTTTGATTGCTAATTACTAGTAAGGTATATGGTTTTATTATTAATCTGCTATGTTAATACCCTTAAGATAATCTTTGCTTAGGTTGATTTTACTGCATATGGAGTAAAAATCCTAGTTTTTCTACTGTAAAAGTGCCGTGAATTGTAAAAGTATGGTCTGGAATTTTGTGGAAATTTTCCTGGAAAAGTCAGGGAATTTCATTTCTGAAATTGAGTGGGAACCCTGTCCGATTAATTTCTTCATCAATGTGACCCTCACTTGATATTTGCTGCCCAAGATAAATGTAGGTATTGGTTGTCTCAAGCATTGTACATCACTTTTGTCTTCTGAAAGTTCATTTTTAATCCCACTTATTTGCTCTTGTGAGCGAGTTCTTGGATCATACTCTGTAGCTCTGAAGGGGCAGTTGCAAAAATGACTACATCATCAGCAAAATGAAGGTGAGGTAAATAATCTCCATTAATCTTTATCCCTTTGTTTTCCCAGTTCGAACCTTTGCACCTGCATTTTCATAGATGTTACTAATGTATGCATCTTCAGTACCACGGGATTTCAAAGCCATTGTAACTGGTAATGGCTTCACTGAGTCAAAGGCCTCAATAAAAGCCATACATAATAGGAGTTCATATTCCATCGTTCTTTCAATTAGTTCTCTCAGCACATGGATACGATCGATAGTGTTGTAGGCACTCCTGAATTTACCCTGTGATTCACATGGTTCATACGCATCCTGGAAAAGTCCTGGAATTCCTTATGTCTAACAAATTTCCCTCCCCACTCCCTGCAAAATGTGTGTGTGTGTGTGTGTGGGGGGGGGGGGGGGTTCATGTCTGTTAGGAGGACTGAAGCTGCATTATTAGATCACTTTGTCCGTTCGGCCGGGGCGACCATATCTCTGCAATTATTAGTTCGATTTGTGATTTTTTTTTATATTGGGAAGCTTAAAATGTGAGAATGATGATCCATTCGTTCTGGTTTTTCCTATGCACAACTTCGCCACTAGAGGGCGCAAATGGAGATTGCATCGAATTTAAAATGCATTTTATTTTATATATTTGCTTCTAAATATCCAATTGAATTTTTTATTTTCGTTTTGAACATTTATATTGACGGCTATTTTAGTTACAGCCCCTTTTTCAAATAAAAGGCAATGCAAATTATATTTTAGTGGCATTGTTTCTGAATAGCCTTTTTTTTTTTTTCGTTTTGACCAGAAACACTAAGCTTAAAATTTGATAAGAAAAGATGCTATACCCAAAAGTAAAAATTTCCTATATAAAAAATATACTGCCTAGAAGGTGTGCTGCACAAAAATTTCTAAGCAAATTTTACCCTGGTAAGATTTCAGATGCCAGATCACATTGAAGGGTTATGCATTGTTTGAAACATGCATTTTTGGTGAGGATCTCTTAGGCTCAGATATTTTCATTGCTAGGAGAGGTGTGCAACCTACTGCTTTAAAGGTGATTCATGATTATAATATCAGTTTGCAGTCATGAATTGGTTAGAGGCAGGTTTTGTTGCCACTGAGAACACGTAGTTGAATTTTCCTGTGAAGTGCAGCCATACATGATGCAGTGAATAAATTTTGTGATTTATTTAGTGTGTTATGTTATTTCTTTTACACTGAGGGGAATTTTCTTTGCAGCCATGCATCTGGAAGAATATAACTGAAGTTTCTATGCTCCTGTGTTCTGTGTACTTGGTATCATTTAAAGAATTTGGACATGGCAGCTGATTCTGGGGGCACCACTTCGAAATTGTTGCACTTAGAACCATTCATTCATCAGGTAAGACAAGCAGACAATTTGTATTTATCTTCTTAGTTTTCTTTGCAAAACTAGTTCCCATACACTCTCATTGTATGTATCAAGTAACAATGAGCGTGAAGTAATTTTTCTGAGGTTATTTCACAGAAAATAATGGGCTAAGGTTCCGTCTTCGGCCTGCTCGACAGATGGCGCCACAGTATGTCCCTTAGTGGATCTTTTATTTTAACGTAACACTGCAAGAAAAATGAGAAAATGTTTTGCAATGCCTCAGTTATGATGACTTAAGGGTAAATGATTTGTCACAAACTATGCACCTGGGGCGGGATTGGTAAGTCTACTTATGTAGTGACCTTTTATTCTACGATGTTCATCTAAACCCTGCTGCCTAGAATAGATTTTATGACAACTTTCAGAAGCATAAATGATATAATGAAAAATATCTATATTTACTGCAGTGTTACGTTAAAATAAAAGATCCATTAAGGGACATACCGTGGCGCCATCTATCGAGCAGGCCGAAGATGGAGCCTTAACCAAATAATGTATGCTATATATTCACGAAAGTCATGCACAATGAAGTTTTTCAACATTAAAACACACCTTTGCTTATAGCTTTAAAAGAAACACATCACACACGTGTAACCTCCAATATACGTTTTAGGACAATTCCGGTGGGAAACACGAAAACATTTAACATACATTTAAAAACTCACTTCTATCTTAACTATTCCTCATACTCATTAAATACTATTGGTTTGGCGCGAATGAAATATCCGGCAAAGGACCAGCACACGCGGACGGCGAGAACAGAAAAGTAGGACAACCTACCTCGAGGCAAAATAATCCCCCTCGGCATCGACATATAGTTGCCATCTCTCCGGCAAGGCCGTGATCCCGGAACAAAAAAGTCTTGTGGCTGGGAACTGAAGAAGTCATCAATTGAACCTTGTCTGTCGTGAACTGTTTCCTGGACAGGAAGTTTTCCAGGCGACGAAACAGATGATAGTCTGTCGGAGAGAAATCCGGGTAATAGGCCGTATGAGGCAATGCTTCATAGCCCAAGGCACTTACTGTCAGCATTGTTCGTTGTGCGACTGAGGGCGAGCGTTTTCCTGGAGCAGAACACCATGTCTGTTGACCAAAGCCGGTTCTTCCTGCAGCAATTTCCGGTACATCTAGGGTAATTCAGCACAATATTGTTCTGCAGTGATAGTTTGGCCTCTTGCCAAAAAACTCCAATGATTTATCCCGGCTGTGGACCACCAGACAAGGAACATCATCTTCTTGGTGTGTAGGGGTGGCTTAGGATGCTGTCCAGCAGGCTGCGCTTTGCTTAACCATTGTGCAGATCGTTTTCAATTATCATGAAGGACCCACTTCTCATCACAGGTGACTACTCAATGCAGCAGAGGTTCCCGTTTATTCCTGGAAAGCAGCGACATGCTGACTTCCAAACGCCTAGTCTTGTTGGCAGTTGTCAACTCATGTGGCAGCCACATGTCCAGCTTTTGACCTTACCCAGCATAGCCAGACACCAAACAACTGTCGTGTGGTGGACACCTACCTATACTACTATCTCACGGCACATTTTTCGGAGGTCTGCTTCAACCACAAGTAACAGAACATGGTCAGAAACAGCAAGAGGTCGGTGACCACGTGCTTCGTTTTGCAGGTCCGTATCTCCACTTCGAAACTTCACAAACCATCGCCAAATGATTAGTTTGTTGGCTGTATTCTCCCCAAATGCTTTAACATTTCGAGCGGCAATTCCTGCAGAATGTCCCAGTTTAAATTCATACAGGAAGATGACTCTCAAGTCCGGTGTCTGCATGTTTCCTTTGCAAGCCACGTTACGTCCAAACAAACCACACCTGAACCTTGTTCTTCACACACGCTACCTAGTTATAGTAACTCTGTGATGTAATACCCGCAGCACCTGTGGGTGGTTCCATTCCCTGTGGTGGGGGCCTGTCTCCACTGTTTGTTTGCACCTGATATTTCATTCACACCAACCCAATGTTACTGGCACATAGGTAAAATGAACATGAAATTAAAACAGTTTAAGTTGAAACTTACAAATCATTTTAAAATACCCCAATTACTAACCCAACACTAAAATTGTATTTCTTTAATTCAGACAAAGTGTTAATAATTATCAACTTTCAATTCTTGCAGTAAATTAACAATTTAAAATTTATACATGAACTTAAAAACTTCATTTCATACTCCAGACATGGCACCTCCCTTGCCGGTAACCTTCACATTCGTTTCAATCTGTGACCTTTCACTCCTTCCCGAAAGCGCATCTTCAGAAAGCGCACCTCACAATGTCTGCCACCGACAACAAGATGACAGGGTGTCTACTGCTCATAAAAATCATGAAAGTCACAAATTCAAAAAAGGTCAAGAAAAAGTCACGAATTTTGCTTTGGTGTCATGAATTTTTTTATTTTTAGTAAATGTTCATTTTCTGACAGAAATCTTAAGTAATTAATTCTCCATGCACTGACCACATAAGGCATAATCCATCTAATGATTTAAGTGTAAAAAAGGGGGAGGGGCATTTGTTTGCTCCTCAACAAAGAAAACTGATAGAGCAAAAAATGTCTTAGCATAGAAATACATGTATTAATGCATAATGTTTACAAAATTTTGAGATCAATTTAGCAATTTTCATTATGCTGTATTTATGGAGTCAGGACATTTTCAGGTATAAATGTTAAAGAAAGGCATGTAATGAAATCTTGTAGCAAAATTGTGAGTATTTCAACTCATTTTAAGTGCACTCAAAGTGTAGTATTAAGTAGATTTTGTTACAAGCACAACAGCAGGAAGCACTTTTTCTGTAGAAAAATAAGAGGGAGAATAGTGTTTCCCACTCTTTAATGTGTATGCGTGTGTGTACTGCAGTCTCGATGTATACACTGAAGAGCAATTGAATTAGAGATACCTGTCTAGTAACGTGTAGCACCACCTTTCGCCCTGATGACGGCGGCGATTCGTCTCGGCATGGACTCGACAAGACACCGGAAGCGTTGAGAAGCCATATGGATCCACGACCCCTGAACAAGCTCCCACAGTTCGCGAAGATTTGATGGTGGGGGGTCAGCGCCTCGAACATCTCTCTCGATGGCATCCCAGATGTGGTCGATGGGATTGAGGTCAGGTGACCTAGCTGGCCAAGGAAGCGAGGTCACGTCTGTGGAGTGTTCATCCAACCATTCGGATACAATTCGAGAGTGATGGCACGGTGCATTGTCTTTTTGCAGGATGAGGTCCCCAGTGGGATGTTGAAGATGCACAAACAGGAGCAAATGGTCGTCCAGGATATCCCGGTAACGTTGACCTGTGAGGGACAATGTCACACGTACCAGGGGTTCTATTTCAGTCCACGTAAACAGTCCCCAGACGAGAATGCCACTCCCACCAGCTTGAAGAGTACCCTGCTGACAAGAAGGATCCATCGCTTCATTTGGGTTGCGCCATACTCGTATGCTGCCATGCGCATGTACCAACGTGAATTTCGACTCGTCAGTCCAGTCAACATTTTCCCACATGTCTAGGGTCCAGTGGCGATGTTCCCGTGCAAATGCTAATCTTTGCACCCTGTGATGTGCGGTCAGCAGCGGTACCCTCGTGGGACGAAGGCTTCTGTACCCCATAGCGAGGAGACGGTTCTGGATGGTGTGGCTGCCGACACGTTTTTGTGCACCACCGTTAAATTGCCGAGGGATTTCTTGCACTGTGGCCCGTCTATCCGCTATTACAATGTGAGCTAGCCGACGATGACCCCGCTCATCCACATGCTGTTGTCCACGGCAGTTGGCCCTTGCAGGGATGGTTTTACCGGATTCCATGTACTCACGGTGCACCCGTGACACAGTGGCTCGTGAAAATCCCAGTGCCTGCACGACTTCCGAGATGGAGTGACCCATTTGTCGGGCTCCGAAAATTTGCCCATGATCAAAAGCGCTTTGATCCTTCATCTTACCCATACTGAATCCGACTTTTACTGATTCCCGTCACATCACTTCTTACATTGTCGGATAGCTGCATACGTCATGCCATTCCTGTTTACAGGGCCGCCCACAGCGCCACAGCATAATGCCAGCTATCTCTAATTCAATTGCTCATCAGTGTATGCTGTACATACATACATATACACTATCTACCAACAAGTAATTGGACACCTGTGATAGCAAAGGAAAACGAAGTTTATTCACCTTCAATAGTTGGTGGAGCCTCCACGAGCGGCGATCACAGCTGCGACCCTCTGGGGCATACTCCTAACCAGGCGTTGTACGACGGCTAGCGGTATTTTCTTCCACTCGGCTTGGAGAAGACAGGTCAGTTCCTTCACCGATTTCGGACGGTGGGAGCACCCCTTAAGTCGACGCTCCAACTCGTCCTTGAGGTGCTCGATAGGGTTAAGGTCCGGACTCTGCGCAGGCCAGTCCATTTGATTAACCCCATTGCCACCATACCAAGCCATGGTAGACCTTGCAACATGACAGGTGGCATTGTTATCCTGAAAGTAACATGGGTCCACCCCGTAAAACTGCCACAGTGTAGGAAGCGCATGGTCATCCAAAATGGTGCAGTAGGTCTCAGCGTTGAATCTACCAGGAATTGCGACCAAGGGTCCCGTGCCATACCAGGAGAAACACCCCCATGGCATAATTCCACCACCGCAGAACTTCACAGTTGACACAATACATTCCGGCAGGAGGCGTTCTCCAGGCAGACGCCAAACCCAGACCCTCCCATCCGAACGGTAGAGAGTGAACCTTGATTCGGCACTCCAGAGAACCTGTTTCCACTGTTCAACGGTCCACTGTTCGCGTTCTTTGCACCACGTTAGCCGAGCAGCGCTATTGGACTTGGTGATCAAAGGCTTGTGGGCAGCAGCACGTCCATGATAACCGAGCAGATGGGCTTCCTTACGGATGGTATTCATCGAAAGAACACTCCCGAATGCCTGTTGAAACTCCTTGTGGATGTGGCCCATTGATTTGGTGCGGTTCTTCCGAATTTCTCTGGCCAGCACCCGTCTGTCTCTAACTCCCAGTTTTGTGGGTCTGCCAGGTCGGGGCACATTCAGACAGTCATCTTCCACTTGCCAATCACGTAGGTCATTGTCGATTTTGGGTAGTTCAACTCACTGGATATGTCACTTATGGATCAGTCATTTCTGTGATACCCGACGATTACACCTTTCTTGAAATCAGAGAGCTCCGAACTGCGTGGCATCTTGCATGCGACTGGTTGCGTTGTTGTTTCCCACACGATATTTAACGGCGGCGGCCGTAACGTGTATCAGGACCGCAGATATTGATTGCAGGGGTGTCCAATTACTTGTTGGTAGATAGTGTATATATGTATGTAGCAACTGCTGTACATACATACATATTTATGTATGTATGTACAGCAGTTGCTCTGGCTTTTTAAAGTTTTGCTAACATATTTGCCAAATTCAGTTTTTTTGTGAAAGGTAATCGCCAATATTTTCGCCAAAACATTTTTTTTTTCACAAATTGCAGAGACGATTGGCAGTGTGACCCTTGTGAAGTGTGTGTGTATACACTGGTCTTTAAAAAAATGGTCATGAAATTGTGTTTCTCAAATTTGGTAGACATCCTGGATGACAAAGGGAGCTTCTCTGTCATGCCGGGGATATGTTCTTTTTTCTTCCTCGACCAATAATGTATCAACAAGATAGCAATAGGCTCATATGTAATTCACATCTGTGCTGCCCTCTTGCGGGAAGAAAATCAAATCCATTTAACAACAAAGCTATTATATTTTATTTTTTTCTTTGATGCTTAATTTAAATTCTTGAGGGATCACTGGAGAATTAAATTAAGCATCAAAGAAAAAAAAATATAATAGCATTATATATATAATGAAAATATATACTTATATATATATATTTCATTATATATAAGAAAATGGGATGTAAGGTCAGGTGATGCGTAACATCACAGCCTCTCCTTGACAAATGTCAACCCCGCTTTCTCATGGTGCATCCTGTTCCCACTAAAGGGGCTCTGACGACCGCCAATAACGGTATAACGATACCATCGGGATTAGAGGAAATTCTATCCCACACTCACCAACCCGCTTGGCCAGCGTAGTGAGTTATGGCCAAACCCCTCCAAAATGATTCCACAACTTAAATCTTGGCCCTCAGTCTCCGGCAGCTGGAATGTACCTGGCCAAGGCAGCGGCCAGTGCGACATGAAGGCAGAGGGTGCTAAGAATCCCCGGAGGACCGGACTAGGCTGCCATCTGATGCTGACCTTGGCTACGTACAATGGACGCTCCCTATCTTCTGATTAAAGGCTTCTTGAATTGGAAGAGGAACTACAAAGGATCAAGTGGGACATCGTGGGGCTAAGTGAGGTAAGGAGAAAAGGAGAAGATCTCATCGAACTGAAAAGTGGACATCTCTTCTACTATCGTGGGACAGATACTGGCAGAACTAGTGGTGTTGGATTTATAATAAACAAGAAACTGAAGGATAAAGTTGTAGAAGTTGAAAGTTCCTCTGACAGAGCTGCACGACTTGTTATCCAACTCTCAAAAAGATACCAGGCTCAGATTATTCAAACTTATGCACCCACCACAAGTCATCCTGAAGAAGAAATTGAAGAATTTTATGAGGAAATTTGTCATCTAAATAATAAAGGTAAGCAGCACTTGAAAATAATTATGGGAGATTTCAATGCAAAAATAGGGCAACGGCAACAGAATGAAACTTCAGTAGGTAAATTCGGTCACGGCAACAGAAACCAGCGTAGAAATACTCTCGTTGAGTTTGCAGAGGCAGAAGGGTTTTTCATCTTGAACTCCTTCTTCAAGAAAAAGCCACACAGGAAATGGACATGGAGACATCCAAATGGGACGACAAGTGAAATTGATTTTATTATGTGTAACAAAAAATTCGTCATAGAAGACTGCAGTGTGCTAAACAAGTTCAACACAGGTAGTGACCATAGATTGGTGAGATGTAAGATGCACCTCAACACTAAACTTGAACGTGGCAAGCTCATAAGACAAACAAAATCTATTGACATAACCAACCTTAAAAAACACCATAATACCTTCAAGTTGGAACTGAAGAACAGGTTCTCTGCTTTAGAAGGCCTAACATCGGAAGAAGTGGACATCTCTGAAGTTAACAGAAAAGTAACCAAAGCTCTTATGGAAACAGCAACAACATTAGCTGGGTCTAAGAACAAGTTGCATGTAAATAAATTATCAGGAAAAACGAAAATGTTGATGCAAAAAAGAAGAGAGATGAGGACAACTAAAGAAGATGTGACTTCCAAAGTGGAATATATAGAGCTATGCAAGACAGTAAGAAAAATTATCACTGAAGACGTAAGAAAATTCAACTGTGAACTAGTGAGGAAAGCAATTGAAAACAACCAAAGCCTGAAGATAGCAAAGGGACATCTCAGTAAGGGAAGAAAACAGATTACGGCACTGAGAAAAGAAGATTGTTCTGTAACAAGAAATAGAGGCGAAATTTTGACAAGAGTGAAAGATTTCTACTCCAAGTTATATGAAAGGGATGATGCATGTACTCCAGACATCATGGAAGGTACCAGTACCAGAGTTCTTCCAGTCCTCCCAGCAGAAGTTGCACATGCAATCAAGAACATGAAGCGGGGGAAAAGCTCCAGGAGAAAATGGAATTACTGTAGACATCATACAAGAAGCAAGTGGAGAAATCGAAACAGTACTCGCCCAAATTTTCACTCGATGCCTTAATGAAGGGAAGATTCCTGAGGATTGGAACAACGCTATAATGATCCTGCTACATAAGAAAGGTGACATTGAGGATCTTGGAAACTACAGACCTATCAGCCTCCTATCAGTAGTTTATAAAATCTTCACTAAAGTTCTTTCACACCGCTTGAAGGTAACACTGGACATGGCTCAACCGAGAGAACAAGCTGGATTCAGGAGTGGCTACAGCACAATAGATCATATCCACGTGCTGAGAGAACTAATTGAAAGAGCGAGGGAATATGAACTTCAATTGTGCATGGCTTTTATCGATTATGAAAAAGCCTTTGATTTGGTGAAACCATCAGCAGTTACAATGGCTCTGAAAACCTGCGGTATTGAAGATGCATACATTAATATTATTAATAACATCTATGAAAATGCAAGTGCAAAGATTAGGCTATTTGAAAATACAACACACGTAAAAATTGGAAAGGGAGTGAGACAAGGTGACACCATATCTCCGAAGCTCTTTAATGCCACATTGGAGGGTGTTTTTCAGTCGCTGAGCTGGGAAAACAAGGGGATAAAGATTAATGGAGATTATCTAACCCACCTTCGTTTTGCTGATGACGTCATTTTTGCAACTACCCCATCAGAGCTGCAGAGTATGATCCAGGAACTTGCTGACAAGAGTAAAGAAGTGGGATTAAAAATGAACTTTCAGAAGACAAAAGTGATGTTCAATGCTTTTACAAGAAATGAAGATTTATCGATTGATGGAGAAAAGCTGGAGATAACAGACACGTACGTTTATCTTGGACAGCAGATATCAAGTGAGGGTCACATTGATGAAGAAATTAATCGGCGTACAAAACTTGCCTGGAGAGCTTTTGGAAGAAACAGCATAATTTTCAAGAGCAATATGCCATTATGTCTTAAAAGAAAAGTGTTTGATCAATGCATCCTTCCAGTGCTTACGTATGGTGCAGAGACGTGGACCTTAACTAAAAGAGACATACAAAGGCTGCAGACAACTCAAAGAAGCATGGAGAGGTGCATACTTGGTGTAACCAGGAGAGATAAGAAGAGGAACTCGTGGATCCGAAAAATGACAAGAGTGGAAGACATCATGATCAGAGTTAAATTCCTGAAATGGCAATGGGCTGGACATACTGCCAGAAGGACAGATCATTGATGGACAGCCGAAATTTTAGATTGGATTCCAAGGGACAGGAAAAGACCCAGAAGAAGACCACATGGGAGATGGGTGGATGAAATTCGAAAGTATGCATGGGTGACATGGAGGAGACTGGCACAAGACAGACCGTTGTGGAGGAAACTTGGGGAGACCTTCGTCCAGCAGTGGATTGATAATGGTTGACAATGATGATGATGATGATGATATAAGAAAATATATGGGCAGTAGGATCATGGCTATTACAAACTTGTTTTTTTATTTTTTATTTTTTATTTTTTTTTTTTTAATAAACACTGACTCTGCAATTTTAAGTTTAATGAGTATAAGAAATAGTTAAAGTAGAAGTGAGTTTTTAAATTTGTGTTAATGTTTTCTTGTTTCCCACTGGAATTGTCCCAAAACATATGTCGGAGGTTATACACTTGTCATCAGAAAAATAGTTGCACCCAGAAGGAAGCTACTGACAGGAATGAAACTTGTTGGGCAGGTTTGACATCGTGAGACATGCAAATAATTCAAGTGTCACGCTCTGCCGCACATATGACACAAGCAAGGAGGGATCATGGCGCTGTGCCTCACCGGCTATATAAAGTCGTCCCGTTGCGTGTGCTCGCCGTTCTGACTCCTGCTGTTGTATTGGTTGCATCCTTTGCGAGTGAAGTATGCCTCAGAGAAAAGTTCGGAAGCAATTCGAGCTGTTGGAGGAATTTGAGAGGGACCACATCGTCGGGCTCCAGGGAGAGGGATGGTCTTATTGCTATATTGCATGTCATACAGGTCGTGCAGATATCATCATAGCGCGCAGTTGGCGGCAGTGGATAGAACAAGGCACACAGCAGCGATAAGAAGGGTCTAGGAGACCTAGATGAACCATGGAGAGAGAGGACCGACCGGTTGTCCGACATGCGCGGAGTGACCCAACAGCCACGATTGCGGATGTTCAGCGAGAAATGGTGCCCTCCGTGCATTGTCCAATTACTGCCAGCACCATTGGAAGATGGCTGAACGACGTAGGACAGCACGCACGCAGACCGTTGCGACAACTGCCCTTAACACCAGTGCATTGTCGCCAAAGACTGAAATGGTGTCGTGCCAGACTGTCGTGGAGCCACACAGAATGGCAGCGGGTGATCTTCAGTGACGAGTCCCACTTTGATTTTGGTGGAGACGACCACCGAATTCGTGTGTGGAGGAACCGTGGTCAGCGCCAAGATGAGCAGTTTGTTGTCGAGCATCACACATCCAGAAGGCATGGTGTGTGGTGCAATTGCTTACGATGCCAAATCACCATTGGTGTTCATTACAGGCACTTTGACAGCCCAACGTTATGTCAACGAGGTCTCGCAACCAGTGGCCCTACCTTTTCTGAATGCTCACTCTGGTGCGATTTTCCAACAGCACAACGCTCTTCCACATACTGCTGCTCTCTTGAGAGCTTACCTTCAAGGCACTGACACTCCGCCGTGGCCAGTCGCATTGCCACCCCTACCTCACAATCTTCAGGAACTGCTTGAGAAGATTCAAGCTGCATGGGATGGCTTGTTGCAGGACACCATTAGGAACCTGTACATCTCCATGCCGAGATGTGTGGCATGCTGTGTGAGCAAACATAGCGGCCAGACTCCATACTGAGAGACACTACTTATTGGTGTGTAGCTCCATAAATATTGCCCATATCTGTCTCAATGTTTAATCATTTATTGTTCCTGGTAACCTTTACCTTTCTCCCAAATAGCATTGCAATCTGACACGTCCTTCTGGGTGCATATATTTTTTTGACGATAAGTGTACGTATGTGTGTGATATGTGTTTTCTGTAAAGTTATAAGCAAAGGTGAGTTTTAGTATTGAAAAACTTCATTGTGCTTTCGTGAATATATAGTGTTGTTGCTGTGCATGTTGTAATACTTATGACTGATGAGATAAAGTTTAATGCTTTTTTTTTTTCTTATGAAGTCTATGGTAAATATATATAATGCATGGATCAGTGTTTCCATTGTTGTATATGGAATTAGAGCGTAATTTTTCTACATGTTTATGACATATTTCAGCATGATCACATTTATTTAAGCACCTGTCTAAAGTTGCTGAGGCTCTTGCAGAGAAAATAGGGCATCACTGTTTCCATTGTTGCATTATACAATCAAAGTATGATTTTTTCTACATGTTTACATGATCAAATTTATTTAAGCACTTTCCTCAGCCAACCTTTCAGGCTATTCATTTAAACTAGGAAATGGTATTTTATAACAGAAAACCAATCTATGTACCAATAATCATTCAAGCTTTCCACCCACCCATAAAATCATAAGAAAAATAGCTTAAGCAATTGGGTAAAAAGAGCATTTTTGGTTCATCAAAAGAGGAGAAACATAGAAGACTTAAAATGGATTAAGGGTGTTGCTAAACAATGTGATTACAAAACAAAACAAATCAATAACTTAATATCTGAAGCAAGGGTGTGTTTTCTCCTTAGAAACACACATAGTACTAGAAAATAAAGTTTTGGAATGGCAACAATCAGTGATCTCTTTAGATCAGTGCTGACCAACTGACAGCCTGCAGAATAAAATTATGTGGCCCTCAAATGGAGAATATACCATTTATATATATATATATATATATTTTTTTTTTTTTTTTTTTTTTTTTGACTGAAAAGTGATAGAATCAAATCTGAAATGTTGTATTGCTTTTTACAGCAGCAGACATTATGTGGGTCTTTGCTGGGACTACCAAATACAATAGACAGGGTAGTGAAAATAATGAATTTAATTAGTGGCAGAAATTGTGTTCTTACACACATAAACCCCAAACAGTTTTCGATAAAACTTGATGTTTGATATGGTGACTTGCTTCTGCACAATCAAATCCACTAATTGAGTGCACTAAAATGTTAAGTGAAATTTGTCCATTTTTGGAAAGAACTTAATCTCTTTTTATTGGAAGAAATTAAATGTGATGAAATTTAACTTAAAAGTCTCAGTGATGTCACTTTACTTAGCTCACTAGCTTTCCTAACTCATATCACATAGCATCTGAATTCGTTAAATATTTTCCCTGCAGGGAAAAGACCAAAACATCTGTAATCTTTACACTCCTATAGCTGGTTTACATAAAAAGCAGCCATTGGCAAGGAGGCAATTAAAGCAATCCATTGTCTCCTGGTAGTGTTAACAACCCATTTTTCATTAAAATATAAATATAGTTCTTAATTTGCAGTATATCAGAAAGTATTATAAAGATCCGTGGGAAACAGAGATTTGTTTCTTTTTGATATTTTTAATAACACACAGTTTTTTTCACTAGGGGATGTAAATACTCATATATTCTCTGTTTCACTAATTTTTTTCTTTTTCTAAAAATCTACATAAAAATTTTTTTGTTGAATAGTATTTGAAAGATGTGCTAACAAATTTCACCCTAGAATTCAGTGCAGTCTGTCTTATTTTGCCTTTTCACTTTATATTCATTCCCATGTCTTTGGGACATTTTTACAGAATGCAGAGCATTTATGCTTATTTTTTAATCTGAATTTCTGTTTCTTGCTGAGAAACGGCAACTGAATTCTCCCTCTTTTTCATTTTAGTGAAAATATGCTAAAGAGAGATTGGGAACAGGAACTTTTGCAGGCTGCAACAAAAGTAGTCTGCCCAAACATGAAGAAATAGTCAAAGGGTCATGATTTGGTTGGATGTAATAACACAAGTCTTTTAAGTGCCTAGAGACTGGTTTCCAGCTTTTTTTTTTTTTATTATTTAGCTCCTAAAAAGTGACTAAATGAACCAAGGAAAGAAAAATACAGAATCAAGAACTGTGATAGAGTATCTGTATAAAAAGGGTTTGAGCCAAAGGATATAAATGAAGAATTCAAGCACCAAGCAGAAGTCATCGCTCTTTCCGCGTTAATCAGCGAGTCACAGAAAAATTCTCACCGGCCACCACCGGGAATCGAACCCAGGGTCTTCCAGTTATGTGCAGGACATGGGACCACAGCAGCCTTAAATTCTCCAGACTCGCATGAGATGTTCGATTTCCCAGTGGCGGCCGATGAGAATTTTTCTGTGACTCACTTATTAACATGGAAAGACATACACGAGATTCTTCTGCGAATTTGCGAAATTCCGCTTCTTTGCGTCATCATTTGGGTCATACTCGAGATCGATGCAAAACTGCAGAGAAATTTTGTGGGGATTATTTTCCGTCTGGAGACGTTTTTTTACTTTCAAGGCTCTGGAAAACTGAAATTAAACGGAGTGAAGGATTTTGCCGATATCGCAATTTGTTTTTTCTTGCAATGTTGCGTCTGATTAATATTGTTGTTAAATATCATTTTATTGCCCTATTGTTTGTATTTAAGCATGAAACTGGAGGCAACAGTTTCCAAAATGAAAGGTAAGATGGCACAAAGATTTCCCTGTAAACTTAGGGAAAGAGATTGTTCCGTGAATTCGGAAAATTCCGCGTTTTGAGTCATTCTCGAGATCGATGCACAACTGAACATAATTTTGGGGGAATTTTGTTGTACTTGGGGGTTTGTTTCCCATTTCAGGACGGAATTGCAGAATTCAGTTTTTGGAACTTTCATAAATGGAAGTTAGGCGAGTAATGATTTTTCCCGTAAGCAGTCCTCTCTCTCTGTCTGTTTTTTCTACCTAGTATTGTTGTTCAATGTCTTTTTTTTTTTTTACTTAGTCGGTCTCTTGTATGATTTTAGCACATTCCGATTTTTCACCCATTTAAAAAGTTCAGCTTTTTTTCTTTTTTTTTTTTACTTAGTCGCATTTAAAAAGTTCAGCTTTTTTTTTTTTTTTACTTAGTCAGTCTCTTGTATGATTGTAGCACGTTCCGACTTTTCACCCATTTAAAAAGTTCAGCTTTTTTTTTTTTACTTAGTCGGTCTCTTGTATGATTGTAGCACATTCCGATTTTTCACCCATTTAAAAAGTTCAGCTTTTTTTTTTTTTACTTAGTCGGTCTCTTGATGATTGATTGTTTTTCACCCATTTAAAAAGTTCAGCTTTTTTTTTTTTTACTTAGTTGGTCTCTTGTATGATTGTAGCACGTTCCAATTTTTCACCCATTTAAAAAGTTCAGCTTTTTTTTTGCTACTCTGTCTCATGTATGGGAAAGAGCGATGACTTCTGTTTGGTGTTTCTGATATACGTTGAGTGTAGGAATTAATTACTTATTCTCCTCGTAGTTATTTGTTCAGTTGCACCTTTCCATCTGTGGTGAATCCCCAGCATTGTGTGGGGCTCCATGAAGTAACCTGCCATGTAGTTTGGCAGTTAATCTCATGTGAGTCTGGAGAATTGGAGGTCGCTGTGGTGCAGTGGTGGCATGTCCGACACATAACTGGAAGACTTGGATTCGATTCCCGGTGGCAGGTGATGAGAATTTTTCCACGACTCACTTATTAACATGGAAAGAGTGATGACTTCTGTTTGGTGTTTTGGGTCCACATTGAGTGTATGAATTAATTAAGAATTCAAGCATGGTAGAATGAGTGTGGAAGATGACACTTGCTGTGGAAGACCCTCTGAGTCCATCACTCAAGAACATGTGGACAAGGTGTGTGAAACCATACTGCAAGATAGAATCAGTTAGGCAGAGTAAACGAGTCATTGCGCATCTCAAAAACAACAGTTGAATGCATTCTGCCAATGGCAAAGGTTGCTGTCATCACAAAACTCATGATACTTGGCCTAAAGCTGATTAGATGGAAGATGTCATGAGACAATCTTCCTCTGTTTAACCCTTTCAGTCATGAATTTATTGAGGCTGTGAATTTTTGGAAACATATGTTGTTGTTTTTTTTTTTTTTTTTTGATTGGAGGTTTAACGACCACCGTGAGCAACTCAATGGGCTATAAGAGCAGTCGCCCGTCCCTAATTTAGGGTCACTGGTTCCAGGGAAGGGAGAGAGCCAGTGCCATAAGACAAACACAACATCCATGCCTAACCGGGATTCGAACCCGGACCCCTTACGGATGAATGATCAGAAACCAGCGTCTTAGACCACTGCGCCACCGGGGCGGCTCATATGGTTTGGTACATAGCTTTGAAGCTGTAATAATGGTTTTTGCTTTTGTAGAGTGAATTATATAATATGTCATAGTGTTTTGACTAGTGGTACACAGAAGTACCGTTAGGACCATAGGAAAAAGAAAATCAGAAATGACATATTATTATTATTTTACTTTGAGTGGAATTCTACAAAAAAATTTCTCATTACAACAAAAAAAAAAAAAACCTTTGCAGCAAACACACTTGGAATGAGGTTTAGATTGTATTTTCTTCAGTGAACACATTTCGCATCTTCCCCTGTTAGAAACAAATTCGGACCAATGCAATCCAAGGTTCTGCAGAACAAACATCTTTTGACACAGAGAGTAACAGAGAAAAACCACATTCACATCATATATATAGGCATGTATTTGCAATCATATATAATTTGTCGGTATGTATGTCTATGTCCTGGCGTTACTTCTGAGCACCACAAAGTTTTATTAGTGTCCCAAAGCGTATTATAAAATGACAGACCAATATGTATCATTACGTAAGTGTATACAATCGAACCCTAAATTCCTAGACCAGTAAACCGTAACACATCGCAACATACAGAAAAACAAACTTACTGGCACTACTCAGATTCCAGTATTTCTGTCACCACATGCCTGCATCCATTATAAACGGCTTCACACATGAACGAGGCAAGTTTGCATGCTGAACCATTTGGTAACCTAAGTACAAATTTCCTAATATCGGTACTTGGACGTTTCATGCGGCAGTGATGTTTTCAGTTCATAAAGGCAAAAAGACCAGCGTGATGCTCTTAAGTACCATCAGGGCAGAAAGGGTTGACAATTCCAAATTTCTGGAAAGATTTATAAAACGGTGAGTGAAACGTAGGCACACCAATATATTCCTGAGTCAAAATAATGGAAGTATGGTGGCTTAGCCACTCCAAAGAAGGCAAAGTCTGTCACTTCTGCTGGAAAGGGATGGCAACAGTTTTCTAAGGTGTGCTTAAGGTGGTGATGATGGATTACCTTCCAGAGGGCAAAGCCATCACTGCAACATATAGTGCTTACCTATTAAGGAAATTTTGACGGCATTAGAAGTATAAACACTGTGGAAACCTGACCAAAGGGGTGTTGTTTCATTAGGGTAATCTCCCTCCTCATCTGGACCCCTCCCCACTCCTCACCCCCAGTACCATCTGTTCCTGAATCTCAAGCAGAACTTGTCTGGTGCCCATTTTGGGATGGGAGAAGATGCAGGGATAGGAGTTGTCCCGATTTTCCTTGTTTATGTCCTGAGGCTTGTAATGTTTCCTATTGTCCTGAAACTCCTCAAATTTTGAAAAAATAATAATTCACTTTTGAAATTCGGCTTTTTCTTTGTTTTTAATGGAAAGCCGCTGCAATTAGCAGTAGTGAAAATTTGCATGTGAAACAGAAATTTCAGTGTTTTTAATATGGGACTTCTGCAAGTACTTTCACTGCTGATGGCATAAAACAGAGAATATGTGCAGAACTTTAGGAATAATTAGCTGATTTATTGAATGCCGGGAAGCCCTTGTTGATTATACCAGATACCTCACACAAGCTCTTGTTTCAAGCTTTAAAAAAATTACAGTATTGTTTTAAAAGAATAACGTAAAGAAAGTTGGAGTTGCTTAGCTGATGCTGTCTTTGGGAAATGAGGAACTGAACAAAATCACACATACACACAAAACGTGCGTGCACACACACAAAGTGAAATTTGCAAAGTAATATTCAAATTTGAAAAATAAAAAAACACTTTTAAAACTACAGTAAAATGTATCATTACAATCATAGTTTATGCCCCCCCAAAGATAAATTTATCACTATTCTGTTGAACATCTGTGACGTCCCATTCTCTTAATTTGAAAGTGTAGTTTAAGAATGTACAGTAAAACCTCCATATAAGAAGCCCCATATTTAGTGAGACCTTGAATTTAACTAGCAAAACAAGAACTTTTATTTGATATAATGTTAATTCAAAGTTAATTTGATCATTTTAACGAACAAATTTAATGAGGGGGTGAAAAGCTAAGATAACTTTTTGAGCACAGTAACAAAATTTAATGAAATTCTATATTTAATAAGGAGGTGTCAAACAAGGTGTGTAATGTCACCATGACTGTTTAATATATTAATGGATGCATGCATGCGTGATGCCAAAATAGACAGTACTGGTTTATGTCTCGTTAATATCCATGTGTGCAAATTGCTGTATGCTGATGACACTGTCCTGTTGGCAGAGAGCAAAAGTGATTTGCAGAGTATGTTGTCCCGATGTATGAAGTTTGTATGAAATTCAAACTGAGTATAAATAAAGGAAAAACCAAAGATATGGTTTTTGAGCAAGGAACTGTTAGCACTGAATGTAATATAAGTCTAAACAGCACAGTTATTGACCAGGTGAACAAGTTTATGTATTTAGGAAGCATGTTTGACAGAGAGAACAAATTGAATGGTGAAATTAGTAGGAGAGTGAATTCTTCATTGATAATCATAGCTGCCATTGGAGGATTTCATAGAAATGATGGATTCTCAAGAAAGTCCCGCATGGCTGTGTATGAAAGTGTAATTGTTGCTACTCTGATGTGCGACAGTGAAATCTGGATGCTGCAGAAGAGACATAGGAGTCGTTTGGGTGCTGGTGAGATGCATGATGTTTGGGGGTTTGTGGCAAGACTTGCTCTGATCATATGAGGAATGAAGATGTGTTGCAGTTGTGTAAAGTGAGGCAAAATGCTGGTAAGGTGGAGACTGATATTCTTAGGTCGTTTGGTCATGTTGAAAGAATGAGTGATGCTTACTAAGAGAATTTTTTCAGCCTAAGTGGCAAGAAAGAAAGGTAGAGGAAGACCCAGGAACTGGTGGGAGGATTAGATTCAGGAATGTCTGCATGAGAAAGAGTTTGTGAATATGATGTATAGAAGGTCTTGTGTATGTCATGCGACGTATGTCAGTGAAGCTCAATCTGTGTGCCAAGACCGCTGTAAATGGGGGTGTTGATACACCAACAGTAAGTAAATTCTAGTTCCCTCAGTTAAACATTTATCTGGCAGTTTGTCTTTCTTTGAGGACCTAACCTCTCAATCAAAGAGAACAGCTTAGTGATATGCATGTTATGTATGTTTAAAGAGTCAGAAAAAATCTGCTGCATACTGTCCTAAAGTGGAAAAATAGAAGTGATGGCTTAAGAACAAAATTGCAACAGTGCAGAGGAATATTTGTGTGCTAGTGGAAGAAAGGTAGGAAAGCAATGGGGAGGGAGTTCATGAAATGCCCAACAAACGAGTTGTGTAAAAGACTTTCTCTGCTTTCCAGTCCAAGCAGTGGTGTAACTAACCCCTTACCCCCCACCCCTGCAGCTTTGGGTGGGTGAGGGTGCATAACGAAAAAGTGTACTGCAGCTGGCAGTTATAGTTTTATGGGAAAAAATTTGAACATGCACAAAAACAAATAATTAACCCAAAGATTTATATATTTATATTTTCCTTTAAGATATACTAAGCTTTTCCTAAATAAATGTCAAGTTTCACTTTTAAGACACTAGAACTCCTACAAATTGAAGTTATTTGGCCCTTTGCCTTTGGCTCCATATTGTAATATAGTCACTCTGCAGTGGGTTGTAAATAACATGATTGCTCTCTCTCTCTCTCTCTTTCTCTCTCTCTCTCTCTCTCTCTCTCTCTCTCTCTCTCTCTAAATATATAATAATCTCTCTCTCTGAGAGAGAGAGGGCCACATGGGGATTTCCCATGTAGGATTGTCGAAAACAGTCTCGGTCACCTAGGATTATGTGCACGAAAACAGTCTCGGTCACCTAGGATTATGTGCACGAAAACAGTCTCGGTCACCTAGGATTATGTGCACGACAAGCACCCGCATTTATTCACTGCAGCTCTGCGATTTGTAGGAGGGTGATTTCTACAAGTAATTTATTTTTGTTGTGGAAAAAACAATTACATGCTGCTATTACTTTTAGTTCTTCTTTATAGTAAGTATACCTATCCCAGTCACTGTGTGGAAACTTTAACATAAAAGTGAACAACATCCATTTGCAAAATTTCTCAAAAGCGACTAAGTGGAGCACAATATCGGAGGAAGAAAAAGGAGAGCTTGTGAAGAAACTTCGAAACCTCGACCCGTTCTTTCTGCCGCAGAGGCAATTAAGCTCAAGGGACGTTTCTGATAAAAATTATTTGTTTAGCACGTCAACTGTTCAAAGTTTAAAAGTAGACATTTTACAAAAACCAAGCACTTCAGAAACAAGTGAAGGTAAAATGGGTGATTATGAAATTGCAAAACCCAGTGAAAATTATCAGGCGCGGATGACTTCCTGTGAAACCATGTGTCTTCACGTAAGTCAGTATTGCATTCTTATGGTGTAAAATATGTATTATCTATTTGTATGTAACCATATCCAGTAATGATAACTAAAGTATTTTAATTATTAACCTTAACCTTTTAAATTTCTGTTCCAAAATTACTAAAAAAGTTAAGACTACAGGGCTTCTAGGTATCTCCCTTACTTTTCCAAACACTCTCCTTACTCCCCCTCCCTCACTCCCCACCACCACATACACACCGTGGAAAGCACATTCTCCCCCGTGTTCGAAATCCTGGGAAAATTACTGTGCTTAGGGGTGCTGAAGTAAATCTTGCCGGGGAGGGCACATTGTGCTAGTTAAGTTACGCCCCTGACTCCAAGGAGTGTATAACATCAAAGAAGTTGAGAATAGGCCACCTAGTCCTAGGCCAAAAAGAGGATGGGTGAGTCTTATGCACATGTAAGTGAATTTCTGGATGACAGTTGCAGAGAAGGATATTTGAGAAATGGAATGGGGATGTTGCCAAGGGGAAAACAGGAAATAACAATTCCTGGAATTGTGTCCATTGTCATTTTCACTCTCCCAAGTGAGCAATTGCATTGGGAAGAGGTTCATAAGATTGGTGCTACTTTTACTTCCTGTGTGTCATATAGTTAAACAGCGGGCGGATTTACATGGCAATCAAGCTGAATATGCTCGAAAGGTTTAATTAACGAACTGAAGGTATATGTATATAATCACATACGCATATTTTTACCTGGTGAGAATTTTCAACTAGAAATGGATTTAGTGAGCGCCCGGATTTAATGCAGGTTTCTGTCAGTCCTGAGCTCCTCATTTATAAGCAAGTTCTGTAGTATATATATATCCAGAGTAGCAGAATATAGATGCACGTGGATAGTTTCCAAATTATTAGCAGATTTTGCAGATAGTTTTTGTTTGTAGATTTTAAAAAAAAATGTTATTTACAACAATTAAACCACTTAATTTCTATTAAAACAATTAAACAACAATTAATTACAATTAAAACACTTAATTTCTATTTCAACTTGAACTTTCAATAATTTTTCACTTCTTCTGAGTTGTTTTGCTTTTACAGACGTTTGTGCCCTCTAGATTTTATCAAGGCTGTTTCATTGTATAGAAACTAAATCAAAAGATTCGTTTACACAGAAAGAATTTAAATTTTATTGCCAGGTTCCTCTTGCAGTTGTCAATTATTAAATTAAAATATTTTCTTTATGTATTTTGTAAGACCACTATTTTTGAATTAAGTTGTTGAAAAAGGTATTTCTAATTTTTGAAGGTTCATTAATGGAACTGTTTTTCTAGATATAACAACTTTCTTTGATTAGTATCTTGTTTTTATGAGGTTCATAGTCCATTATTTTCATATTTTGCCCTAAAGGTCCATTTCACACATATTGCTGCACATCAGTTGTAATGTACGTATTTTATCCTCACTAGAATCTGTAATGTTCTAATAATTATTTATTGTTTTGTTAATTTTTCTTTAAATTACCTTATTATATTGTTATCGTGATTTACGGGTTTTGCAGCAAATTTTTGTTTCAATGGTTGTGTACGCAGGTACATTTTATTTTTATACAACTCTGTATATATCATTATCAACCATTATCAGTTTGCTGCTAGATGAAGGTCTCCCTAAGTTTCTTCCACAATGGTCTGCTTTCACCCAGTCTTCTCCTTGTCATTCCTGCATGCTTTCGAAATTCATCCACCTGTCTCCATGTGTCCTTCTTCTGGGTCTTTTCCTGACCTTCGGAATCCAGTCTAAAATTTCGGTTGTCTGTTAGTGGTCTGTTTTCCTGGTAGTATGTCCAGCCCATTGCCGTTACAGTGATTTTACTCTGGTTGTGATATTGTTCACTCTTATCATTTTCCTTATCCATGAGTTCCTCTTATCTTTCCTTGTTAAACCAAGCATGCATCTCTCCATTCTTCTCTGAGTTGTCTGCAGTCTTTGCATGTCTTTTTTACGCTTTCCAACCGTAGGTTGAAGAAGCGTATATGCTCCAGCTTTTTCCGTCTGTCTGTCGGCATGATAACTCACAAAAAATTCTTTGATTTCGATGAAATTTTAGTATGTAGTAGGGGACAACCTGGGGACGAACCCTATTGAAAATGGGACAAGTGAAGTTAAAGGTCACGGCATAGGAGCGGGATCCATTCCATTGCCCTTATGTCTCATAACTTGCATAAATATGGTTCGATTTCAATGAAATTTTAGCATGTGGTAGGGGACCGCCTGGGGACAAACCCTATTGAAAATGGGTGAAGTGGAGTCAAAGGTCAGGACATAGGAGCGGGATGCATTCCATTGCCCTTATACATCATAACGTGCGTAAAAATTGTTTTCGATGAGATTTTAGTATGTGGTAGGGGATCACCTGGGGAGGAATCCTATCGTAAATGGGACAAATGGGGTCAAAGGTCAGGACATGAGATTGGGATCCATTCCATCGACCTGATCCCATACTATTAAGGTGTACGTCAAGTAATTTTGCTTCTTCCAATGGAAAAACTTCTGTACACATTTTCTTCGCAATTAATGTGTTCCCAAGGATGGAAAATTTGAACATCGATTAAAATAGCTTCATTTTATAACTTGGAATACTGAACATTTTCTAAAACATAACCATAATTATATTAAAAAACAATAACATTTCCTTTGGTGGTGAAACCAGAAAAAAAGATGGCGCGACCTGTACTTTGATGACATCAGTAGACAAGTAAATGTTGGATTGCATAATTATGGTTATGTTTTAGAAAATATTAGGTATTCCAAGTTATAAAATGAAGCTATTTTAATCAATGTTCAAATTTTCATCCTTGGGAACGCATTAATTGCGAAGAAAATGTGTACAAAGTTTTTCCATTGGAAGTATAGGAAGCAAAATTACTTGACGTCCACCTTAAAGGAGCAATTCTTGTATCTATGTAAATTTTATTTTGAAAACGGCTCTAAGGATTTTGATGAAAGTCGTTAAACTACCGTTTTCTAGTACTAGAAATTGATTTAGCTTGATCTCAACTTTGGGAAAATTCGTTTAGTGGGTTAAATAACCACCCCGAGTTACCACATTTTTAGTGTCATGCCATCGTCCTATTAATGTTTCCCATGCTTAGAAATCTTATGACGTCACACTCTTGCGATTCAGATGTTGGCGCGCAGTCACGCCGTCTGCCTCATTACGTCACACATTGTGTGTGTATCCTATTAAAGTTTTATTACTTCACACTGTCGTGACCATCTGCCTCACTACGTCACGCGTTGTGTGCATGTTACACTTTACCTCTATTTTCTTCTAGAGCAAAAAGTGAGTTGTGCCAAAGCCATCTTTATACCTCACCAGGCCTGCAACAAGGTCACATGACTTGCCCGTGACGTCACAATTGTAGGGCTACTCTTTTTCAGTAGACCTACGGATTTGACTTGTTTCATAGTTTGTTTAAGCTTTCCAACCGTAGGTTGAAGAAGCGTATATGCTCCAGCTTTGTCCGTCTGTCCGCACGATAACTCATGTAAAAATGGTTCGATTTCGATGAAATTTTAGTATGTGGTAGGGGACCACCTGGAGACGAACCCTATTGAAAATGGACGAAATGGGGTCAAAGGTCACGACATAGGAGCGGGATCCATTCCATTGCCCTTATGCCTCATAACTTGCATAAATATAGTTTGATTTCAATGAAATTTTAGTATGTTTTAGGGGACCACTTGGGGACGAACCCTATTGAAAATGGGTTAAGTGGGGTCAAAGATCGGGCCTTAAGCATTATAACTTACGCAAAAATGCTTCAATTGAGACAAAGCTTTATCATGATGTTCCGGAAATATACTTTACCGGTTCTGTTGAATATCACCGAAATGGGGTCAAAGGTCAGGACACTGGAGCGTGATTTGTTCTACAGCCATTATCCTCATATAACTTGAGTAATAGCTAGAGTAATGATTTCCGGTATGTCAGAAAGCGTATCATAATCAATGCATTGCATGATTTTACTAACTTGTTTAGTTAAGGTCCAGGTCTGCTCCATATGTAAGCACTGGAAGGATGCATTGATTGAACACTTTTATTTTAAGACATGCTGCTCTTAAAAATTATTTTATTTCTTCCAAAAGCTGTGCAACCAAGTTTTATATGCCAATTAATTTCTTTTGTCAGTGTGATCCTCATTTGATATCTGCTGCCCAAGGTAAATGTAGGTATCGGTTATTCCCAGCTCTCCCCCATCAATCGATAAATCTTCATTTCTTTTGTAAAAGTGTTGTACATCAGTTTTGTCTTCTGAAAGTTCATTTTTAATCCATATTCTTATATTTTTATATGATTTGTTCTTAAACGCACTGAAGTAGGGGAAAATATGATCAGGTAAAATGAGTTTTTGTGTGCAACATTTTGGCATTTCAGATAATGACCATGTGCAACCCATCTTATATGTGCTAAAATTGTCCTGAACTTTAAAAAAAAAAAAAAAGAAAAAAATCTTGTCCCTAAATTTTTTTGTTTGCCACTCCTAACCATGAAAAGATAACATTGATGCTATGGAAACCTATTTTGACAGCTGTGACAAATAATAGTATTTGCATAAGAAGACCTGGAAAAAGTGTGTGAACCTTCTAAGAGATGACATAGAAAAATTTGGTCTACTATATTTTTCCACAAACATTCATTCATGATCCGGCTGAGAACTTTTGGGGCACACCTGATATTCCTACTATAATTTCCCAAACTGATATGATTTTCTGTTCCAATACCTTAAATTGATCATTTGTTTAATGAATTAAATGTAGTTAGAAAATTTATCAGGTCTGACATTAAACATATTTTATTGGAATTTAATTCTGGTGTAATTTTTATTGTGCTGGCTTCCACTAATATTTGTTTTAGATGTAATTTTTTTTTTTTTTTTTGTTCTTCCTGCTACCTCATTGTTATTTATGTTTATTTATGACTAGGTTGGTGGCCACTCATCTATGTTGCAGTTGGATGAAAGCACCATTTGTAAGCCCCTTATCACCCAAGAAATGAATTATTATGAAAATGCCCCGCTGTGTCTCAAAGAATTCATGCCAGAATTTAGAGGTAACTTTGTGAACATGTTACCTTCATTTTATCTCTGCTTCTCTCTCACTCCATTTTTTTTTTCTTATGAAAAGAAATTGATTAGTGGGTTAGCATCAGAATTTTGTATTTTCATGAGCAAAAATTGATTTTAAACATTTGCAACCAAAAATTGAGAGGAGGTATGTTGTGGCAATAAGTATTTCTTGCATATTTTTACCCTTCATGGAAAAATAATGATATCATACAAGCCCACACTTCTTTTATATTTTGAAATACTCTAAATTTTCTATCATTTTCTCTACCACAGTTGCAAAGGGCCAGCCATACCAGGGTTCAAAAAAAAAAAAAAAAGGGCTAGTTAGTTTGGTATTTATGTTTGAACAAGAGCAAAATATATATTTTTTTTATTTTTAAATACTGCATCATCAGTATTTAAAAGTTTGTTTTTCCATAGCTGTGGAACTTAAGCCGGTGTATTTTATATATTTTTAATATGTACATACAGCTGTTGAACTTTACATTTCATGTTTACTTTCCAGTGTTGGGGTAGTGAAAAAAAATAACTCCTGAAGTTAGATGTAGGTGGGCTTTATCAGGAGGGCTGATAATATTTTGTCTGTTTATTTTAGTTTGTATAATTAACATTTCCTAAATTAGAGCTTTACTTTATTCTAATTAGCTTGAGGCTAGATCAAAGTAAATTGGTACTAGTGAATTCCAGTTTATCTGGGACTAAATGGACAAAAAATAATTTTCAACCCCTGTCTACACACACACACACACATTCAGTAAATTATTCAAAGCAATCAGATCTGAGGTTCAGATTCCTAAGCTATAATGCTTATCCTTAGTTGCTAGGAACTTCATTGTCCTAGGTGGTGTAATGGATAGTATGCTTGAACAGAAATTGGGAGATACAGGTTTGATTCCCACTCCAGGGTGATATAATTTTCCAATTTTCTGAAAAGTTACATGGAGACCAGTAAGGTACAGGCAATTCAGTACACAGTTCTCATTGCTTTGAATATATATATATATATACTGAAGAGCAAAGCTGAAAACTAAGGAAAAACTTTTGAATTTAAAACGAAAGTTGCAAAATAACCTGAAGATCAAAACGCGCAACGCAGCAGTTATGAAAATTCAGAATTCACATTCTATTAAGAAGAGACCTAAGCAAAAATAAATACATATATTTTTGACTCATACCAAGTACAACATAGAAAAGGTTATGTATCTACCTGTGTGAGTAAAAGGAGAAAAGATAAAAAATAAAATAAAACAACTGAATGTAGAAAGTGTCGAGAATACTGAGAATTGGCTTTATCAAGGACCAGCAAAAACTCTGCATTTTCTCACTTCCACAAAGACCTAGTTGGAAATGGGTTTCTGCAAAGCCATAGATGCAAGTAATAAGCCCACCAAAAATTGTTTTAAAAAATATATATATGTCATGACCTCCGCAGAGTGGTATGACCTAGCTTTAGTTAACAATTTAGCTTGCATCCATAACTTTCATGGCCCGACCCATGCTCTTCATCTGCTACTACTAAACAGAAAGAAGAAGATTAAAGAGAACTCAAGTTGTGAGAGTGACATAATAATTAGAAATAATGTTCAGCTATAACGAAATGCCAAATTCGCCTGAGAGAGAATTTAAACCTGAATAGCAATGCAAAAGTATTCCAAATTTTTATATATATCTCACACACACTTTCAGGGTTTAGCGCATGGCTGTCATTCTTCTGTCCTGGGAATGGATTACAGTCTTTTGGTAATTTGGAAAACCTATCATGATTGTCAGATTATTTTAAAACTCTGTTCTCCCTCATATTTCTCTTTTTATGTGTGTGTGTGTGTGTGTGTGTGTGTGTGTGTGTGTGTGTGTGTGTGTGTGTGTTTCTGTGTGCAAAGGAGAGAGAGAGAAATGTTTTTTTTTATATATATCTGACTCTCCTTTCAACAAATTAATTACTACTGCAGTAAAACAAAATGTGCTCACCATCTTTTGCAGCTGCATTTTAAAATTTGCATGCCCTTTCAAAAAATAAAATTGTCAATAAATAACAGGCAACTAAAATTTGGAGACGAAGGTAGAGAGACATTTCTGTGATTGTATTAGAAGCAATTGTAGAGATCCGTCCAAAGAATATGCACATGGTTTGGACAGACGTGGAAAATACAGGGCATACTGTAAAGTGCTTTTGGGGCACTAGAAATTCGGACGCATCAACAGCACTTTTCAAAAGAAATCTAGCAGCACTGGAAATATAGAGAAGAGGTACAACATTAAATGCGTACTTGCCATCTCTTACGGATACCCATAAAATTTATGGATTTCTGCTTAATTTTACTGATTTACAGATAGAGGTCTTTTTACGGATTTTTTAATATTTCGATTGCTCAATTGAAATATTGCAATCCCCTACAACCAACCACTTAGATTTTCTACCACACCTTACGAGCACTGTGTCACGCAATGATGTCATCTTTGACTCGTCGGCTTTATGACGTCGTGCGGTAGCTCTCTCTCCATGGGAGTGCTCAAGTGACGTGTCAACGCATTTGCACAATCTGGGATGGTGGCCGTCACATTTTGTATTTCCACAGCCCAACTCGATCGAGTGAGTGGTAACGCTGATCAAGCGGCCATGGTATTTCAGTCCCTGTTGACGCTAGTTTGTCGTAGCAGTTGATTGGTCCCCTCTTGGGAGGGAAATCACAGTCAATGAAAAAGAAAGGTAAAATCTGCATGCACAGTGTTGAGCAATGTTGTTGTAGCAGCAATAGAATGCTTTCTTATGTGTTGTTTTTAGTGTGTGGTGTTGTTTCTATGTTGTAGAGTTGAATTACCGGGAGAAACGAGTTGTTAGTTTAGCATTTATGCAAATCTGTAAAGATGAGTACTAAGATTATACCATCTCAAAGTTATTTTCAAACTTTTAAGGAAGCATACACCACAAATTTCCAATGTATCAGGAAACCTAATAAAGGTGTAAAATTTGCATTTTATGACATTTACCAAAACGATTTTAACATTGCCCATGTGGGCAGAAAATATATTTTTCGTCATGTAAATGATCCCAAACACAAAGGTAATGTGAAGTGTACTAATAATAACTCCAAACTGACTACGTTTTTTAAAACATCGGATAATAGTCAAGGTGATGTAACTCGTGGCGAATTGTTGTTTACGTCTTTTTTGATAGAACACAACGTGCCACTCAGTGCTGCCAGCCATGCTGATCCACTTTTTCGGCAGATGTTTCCTAAAGATGAAACTGCCAAACGTTGTGACTGTGGGAAGACCAAAACGACGGCAACTGTCCACAAAATGGCTTTAGATCGAACTTCCGCTGTTGGGAAACTTTTTTAAGAAGGGCCATTTTCTGCAGCATGTGATGGAAGTCATGAAAGTGATTACAATATTATATAATCCTGATATGCAAGATTAAGATTAGAAGGTATGTAGCATACAGTTTTGAATGAAATGTGTAGGTACTCTTAAAGTGAATACAGTCAAACCCTGCTATAATGAACTTCAAGGACCGAATTTTTGGTTTGCTATATTCGATCCAATAAGAAAAAAGGATGATCTCCCAAAAAAAAATCATAAAAAACTGATTAGCATTGTCACACCTACCAAGAGACATTAATAACAATCATTCTAATTTGTAAAAAAATTCCTATTACAGGTTAATTACACTGATTACTATGTGCAGTTATTAAATGTTTTTTCGCTCTTTTTCAGTTTCACCATACTATAACACATTACATATGCGATAAATTACATACTTAGCATAAACGTCATGGTTCAGACCCTTCCCTCGAAATACATATTTCCCTCTAAAATACACATTTATAATTATGAATGATCATTTTATGCATAAAAATATATAATGAAAAATATTGGTGAATTTACCTTGAATTTTTACTTAACATCTGAGTACAAAATAATCTGTATCTTCTGCTGGTGTGATGCAGATTGCAGGAAAATTTTATCCATATTTTTGTCCAAAAATTCACTAATAAGTATAGACTGAAGAGAGTTAGATCAAACCTTCATTCACAGTGTCCGGGCATAGACTGTCTGTCCTTCTACCGATTCTCCACAGGGAATGTTCTCTGTCCAATTAGGTTCTTTCTCTCTGCCCTAACATGCATTCTCTCTCTCCTTTGCTTCGCGAGTTAGGCAAAATTGTTCCTCCGCTATGGCCAAGGTCATTTTGTCACCGACCTATCCTGCCCAATGAGCAATGAGAATGCATTCCTGTTCCCCAAGATATGCTTATTGTGTGTCCTGTTCTTCTAAGAACTGGGTGTTGCACCTGCCTTGCATGGACTTTTTTGTTTGGAACACAAAAAAAGGTGAGGGTAAAGATAAAAGAACAGGTACAGTAACATAAAGGTATTTATCGCTGCCCTAATACCCTAAACATGGATGATTTTAAGGGTTGGTAATTTTTCAGTTAGAACTTGTAGAAATTCTAGAAAAAATTACGAGAAATACAAAAAAATTTCAGTCGAAGACATTGATAGAGTTCATTATATCCGATTTTCATCCTTTCATAGGTTTGTTATAGTCATATAAAATAACATTATATGTATAGGAAATTGGACGGGACCAAAAATTTTGTTCGTTATAAGCCGGGTTCGCTATAGCGGGGTTTGACTGTATTTCCGTTTTACAGGAAATGTTTAGTTTGGTATTGAAACACCACAGGCTTGCAAGGCTAACATTGAACAAAATTAAGATTTTACTTTATGGTTTTCTAAATTATTATTTTAAGCACAGATAATACTAGTTAAGTTATTGTGCCCCATATGCAGAGATTTTTACTGCATATTTATTAATATAATTATGTTTTGTTTTGTAGTAAATGGCATTCACACAAAAGTTTAACTGATGCGCATTTTCCAAAGTTGGCAAGTGTGTAAATGCTCAGCTATAGCCGTAGTCCTGAGGAAGGGTGCTACTCAAAATATCCCCGCACGGGGATAACTGGTTTTCCAGTTATTTGGAGAGCGGCGCCCCCACGGCCCGAGCTGACCTTGTGACGGATCAATATTTCATTTCGTCTTGAACGATTATATAACCGAAGGGACAGCTGTTCATCCAGCTGATGGGGGATGGCGTCCCCACGGCCCGAGCCAACATGAACTATATGTGATGAATTTCACATTTTTTATGTTTTTTCACTATACATGAACCCGCCTCAGTTGTAGGTTGCTGAGGTTGTGATTATGCGCCAGCTCAGGATTTTAGTTTCTCATTTTCTTTCCTGTCTTCTCCATTTCATGTTCCGTTCTTTGTTTTTCCGAGCTGGTTAGCTAGACCTGCCTGCACGTTTGCCGTGTGCGGTGACCCGTAAGGTGGAAAAGGGGATGCTGGAGGCTGAGGTTTCTGGAGGCCTGGGTGTTGTTGTCGCCAGTTGCCAACACTCCTCTTTGCCCCCTGCTTCACCCTAAACGGGCGGCTGGGAACTAACCCACTCCTAGTCAATGAGGTCTGTGGCCGAGTGGAGCCCAGACCTCTAACGGCTTGTCGTCTCGTACGACAGGGTGAGTCTGGGGATAGGGTGGGCATGCCAAAGGGGTGTTCCCCAGGCATGGGAAAGTCTGGGTGCTCGCCGAGCGCATATCTGCCCTATCAACTTGCTATATCCGCTTGCTATCCCTAGAGCCGTGTCCTGCGTCCACTTGGGCTTGCGGACCTCCGGCTCTCCCTCGTTGGGCTCGATTGTGGGTGGGGAAGTCGGCGGACGAATTATTAAAACTTCTATGGATGAAAACAAAATTTCCCAAGAACCAAAAAGCAAAAGAGGTATAGAGGAAGGCTCATCCCCTTCTGCCAAAAAACATGTCCCTGATTGTTCAAATGCTCGTTTCTTTTTTGTGCACTCATTGGACCCTTCAAAGCCTTTGAGTGCCAAAAGTCCATTTTGGATAAATAAAGCTCTTCAATCCATCGCAAGCTCTCCTAAGAGCGTAAAGAAGCTCCAATCTGGAGATCTTCTTGTAGAAATGTCCACTGTGGCCTACAGCTCTACACTTCTTAACACCACCACGCTGCTTGAGACTCCGGTCAAAATAACACCTCATGGATACCTAAATTCATCTCGAGGTGTTGTCTCCTCTCAGGACCTCGTTGAGTGTGCTGAGGAAGAATTACTTGAAGAACTGAGGAGTCAACACGTTACGGGTGTGCGGCGTATTCTATTCAGGCGGAATGGGCAGTCCGTCCCATCCCGGAACATCATTTTAACTTTTGATAGCCCTTCTCTGCCTACATCCATCAAGGCAGGGTATCTCCACCTCGAGGTACGCCCGTACATGCCTAACCCTTTGAGATGTTTTAGGTGCCAGTCTTATGGCCATTCTCAGCAGTCGTGCAGGAGTAATCCTAGGTGTGCACGCTGTGGTGCCACAGAACATCTTCTGCAGGAATGTGTGGCCGAGGCCGAGTTTTGTGTGAACTGTAAGGGTTCACACGCGGCATCAGCCAAAGATTGTCCCAAGTGGAAGGAGGAGAAGGAAATCCAACGGATCAAAACGGTGGAAAATATTTCCTATCCTGAGGCCAGAAGAAAAGTGGTTCCTGTTACATCTGATCGGCGATCATACGCTTCAGTGGTGGTTGCCAAATCTACGGTTGCCACTCAGACCGACATTGAGATCCCACTTAAATGTCCATTCAATGTTAACGACATCATCGCAGCCGGACTGGAGGCACTCCAGTCTCGAGCTAGGGGTCTGAAAGCGCCACCCACCGCTTCGCCGAAGCAGACTCATCCCACCACCAACAAGGGAAGTCAGGCCACTTCTTCTAACAAAAAGACCAAAGCCCAGGATAAGAAAAGCATTTCTTCTCCTCCAAAATTTCAGGAAACGACTCAACGTCGTTCGCCTCCCGGTAAGACACTTGGGACAAAACATGCTCCCATCTTAGCCCCTGGTCACACGCCTCCAGATCTGGGGGAACCCCCAGCAGAGGCGATGGAGCCGGACTTTGTTTGATCATTTTCATTTTCATTTCACTTATAACCATGGCTTCAATCATTCAGTGGAACTGTCGGGGTTTTCGGACGAACTTTGATGAAGTGAAACATCTGCTTTCATTTTACTCTCCGGTGTGCCTTTGTCTACAGGAGACGAAGCTTAAACCATCGGACCTGCTTTCAGTTCGAGGCTACAGTGCATTTCGGACAGATAACTCGTCTGGAAATATAGCCTGTGGGGGAGTCGCTATTCTCGTCCCTCACAGGGTTCCGGTATCTTCCGTCGCGGTTTCCACAACTGTGCAGGCCGTGGCGGTTCGTATTTCTATGCCTGTACCTCTTACTGTCTGCAGTGTCTATCTGCCGCCGGACGAGAACGTGAGCGTCTCTGTACTGGAGAGATTGGTTGATCAGCTGCCTTCACCCTTTCTAATACTAGGTGACTTCAATGCCCATCATCATTTGTGGGGTAGTGTCAGCATCAGCACGAGAGGTCGTCGCATAGAGTCTCTTCTGTCCTCGGCCTCTTTGTGCCTTTTTAACACCGGTGCTGACACGTACTTCCATGAACCGACACGATCCTTCAGTGCGATCGATTTGACCTTGGGATCACCATCAATTATTGCTGACTGGTCGTGGGCGGTGTGTAACGACCTCCACGGGAGCGACCACTTTCCAATTGTCCTCTCGCATCATGCGAACATGCCATCTTCTGCCTCCCGCCCTCCTCGTTGGAGGATGGAGCGTGCGAGATGGGAGGTCTTCACACCGTCAGCTGTGATATTTTCTGCAATGGTGACCCAAGAGTCAATCGACGCAGCGGTTCTTGAAGTCACAAATTGTATTCTTCAGGCAGCTGATCTTTCTATCCCAAAAACATCGACGACACTCTCCAGAAGTCCGAAGCCTTGGTGGACCCCTGAGTGCGCAGCGGCTAGGAGAGCTCAACATAAGGCCTGGTCTACGTTTCGGCGTTATCCGACCGATGCTAATCTCGTTAAATTCAAACGAGCAAAATCCTATGCTCGGTTGGTGCGTCGACGTAGCAAGAGGGAGTCTTGGATCCAGTATGTGTCATCTCTCACTTCACGTGCCATTTCGAAAAGTGTGTGGGAAAAGATCCGAAAGATCCGGGGTAACTACAGCTCTCACCAGATCTCCATTCTTGAGAGCAACGGCTGCACATATGCTGGAGTCGGGGAGATTGCTGATTGTTTAGGGGAGGCGTTTGCCTCCGTGTCGAGTGACCTGGCGTATCCTTCCTCCTTTCTGAGGATTAAATCCACTGCGGAACGCCAGAGAATCTCCTTTGCGCCTTTTCTCGACACGGGATATAACTCCCCCTTCAGCATGGTTGACCTCAGGGTGGCTCTGCATCGGTCCGGCGCTACATCGGTCGGTCCCGATGGCATCCATTATGACATGCTCCGTCATCTCTCGCAGTCGTCTCTCGAGAATCTCTTAATCCTTTACAATCATATTTGGTCGGAGCACAGTTTCCCGGAGTCTTGGCGAAAAGCAGTTGTTCTGCCTTTTCCCAAACCTGGCAAGGATCCCAAGTCTCCCTCTAGTTATCGTCCAATTGCTCTCACTAGCTGTCTGTGTAAAGTTCTTGAACGCATGGTTAATTCCCGGTTAGTTCATTTTTTAGAATTTCATCAAGTACTTTCACCATCACAAAGCGGCTTTCGCCGTCATCGTTCACCTCACGATCATCTCCTGCACCTTGAGACATCTGTGCGCGAGGCGTTCGTGCGTAGGCAGCACCTGGTTTCTGTGTTCTTTGACATCGAGAAAGTCTATGATCGAGCGTGGCGGCATGGTATTATCCGTGACCTCCACGCATGCGGATTGCGAGGAAATCTTCCGACATTTATTTTAAATTTTCTTCGCAATCGGGTGTTCCAGGTGCGCCTGGGTACGACGCTATCGGCAACATTCCATCAAGAACAAGGTGTTCCTCAAGGTTGCATTTTATCTGTCACATTGTCCATCCTTCGCATTAATTGTCTCCTCACAAATCTTCCTCCTGCGGTTTCGGCTACTGTCTATGTTGATGACTTGCACATTTTCTGCTCGTCATCAAGCATGCATTTTATTGAAAGGCAGTTGCAGTCTGCAATTAATCAGATCTTTAAAACGGCGAATAGCAATGGTTTCGTTCTTTCTCCCGACAAGACAGCGTGTGTCCATTTCTGCCGGAGGCGTGGCCTCCATCCTGACCCAGAGCTGTTTTTAGACCGTGCAGCCATACCAGTTTTGCCGGAGACCAAGTTCCTTGGTCTGACCGTCGACCGTGCGCTTACGTTCCGTGCGCACGTTCGGCGGCTCAAGATTTCCTGTCTGCGGGCTCTATCCATTCTTAAGATCCTTTCGAGAGTCTCATGGGGCGCAGACAGGGTGTCGTTGATTCGCATTTATCATTCTCTAATACGGTCGAAACTGGATTATGGTTGTATCGTGTATGGCTCTGCTCGTCGTTCCGTTCTCCGGCCTTTGGACACTATTCACCATCAAGCACTGCGTCTTTGTTCGGGAGCATTTCGAACATCTCCAATTCCCAGCCTTTACACTGACGCGAACGAGCCATCGCTTGAATTACGCCGTCTGCAGCTGTCTATTCAATTCTACGTGAAACTTAGATCTCTTCCAGATCATCCTTTATACGATGCAGTTTTTCATCCTCAGCATGCTCGTTTATTCGGGAACCGGCCCTCCTGCATTTCAACTTTCGGTCTTCGTATGGCGACCGTAGCCCGTGATGTAGGGCTCGACCTGTCACTTGTTGGAGAGACCAGGGGCTTTGGGGATCCTCCATGGCACCCACTTGGTGTCATGGTTGATACCACCTTTACATCTTTCGATAAATCCTCAACCCCTGCGTCAGTGTACCAGCAGCTCTTCGCTGAGCACCGTGACCTCAATTTTGACTACACCCCCATTTTCACTGATGGCTCCAAGATGCATGGAATTGTTGGATCCGCGGCTGTCTGTGTAGATGACGTGTCAGTAGCGCGGATCCCAGCTGAGGCCACGGTGTTTTCGGCGGAGATGCATGCTGTGTATCTTGCATTGCTTCATGTTCAGTCGGGCTCTCATCAACGGGCTGCGGTGTACACTGATTCTTTGAGTGTTGTACAGTCACTGTCATCGTTGGACTGCTGTGACCACCCCTTTCTTCTTTCCGTACGAAGGCTTCTTCGTTCCTTGCTCGAGGCCGGTGTCCAGATACAATTTTGTTGGATTCCCGGGCATGTTGGAATCTCGGGTAACGAGTGTGCTGATGCGGCTGCTAGATCTGCTTCCTCTTTGGTCGTCACACCCTTGCCACTGTTTCATCGGGATTTCCGCTTTCTGGTTCGCGACCATATCAAGCGAACGTGGCAAGGTCTGTGGGACCAACAGGTGGAAAATAAACTGCATCGTATCAAACCTAATCTTTAAGTCTGGAAATCCTCATATCGTCGGAACCGTAGGGAGGAAGTGGTGCTTGCGCGTCTCCGCATTGGGCATTGTCGTTTCACTCACCGCTTTTTGCTGTGTGGTGACACTGCGCCGATGTGTGAGACGTGCAACTGCCGACTCACTGTCACTCATCTTCCGTGTACCTGTGTTCGTTTTCGTGATGTACGTTTTCATTTCTTTCATTCTCATTTGTTGACCGAGGACGCCGCTACACTGCAGCGGCTCCTCAATGACCACTGTGACTCTGTTGCCGTGTTTTCATTTTTTAAAGAAATTGACTATTTTAAACGTATCTAGATTTTAGCCTATCATCATCCTCATTTCTCAGTTTTACTGCATCAGCTAGATTTTAATTAATTGTATCATGTTTTTTAATACTGTTTGTTCCATTATCTTTTTTAGCCCTTCTATCGTTCTCATTTTTCAGTTTTACATGATCAGTCAGATTTTAAGCTTTATACCACACTTTTAATACTATTTGTTTGTCTTGTTTCTGGCGCTCTTTGGCCAACCATGGCCCTTGCGCCATAAAAATCGAACAACCAACCAACCAACCTACTCAAAATATAACAGTAAATATTCTTTTTATTCCTTAGTAAAAACCCATAATGTTGAGATAATTGTAGTTCATTAAGTCTAGGAATATCACTTTTATAACAACTGGACTTATTTAACGATCACATATATGGTCACAGGCTTTATCTCTCTTGCAATATCTACATTTAACAATCTGCTTGTGATTCTCTGCAACTCGGCTAACTCCACATTCAATGTAATAGTCATTTTATGTTTCTGTGACTTGCTGTCAGTGTTGCAAAATTATAAAAAAAACTGTTTGGGAAAGTAATTGCCATTCAGTTAGAAAATGTTGAGCCAAGAAGTAACTGAATTTGCATAAAACAGAAACTTAAAAGGAAGGTTATTTAAAGGCATACATTAGAAGTATGAAGGGAACTTGATTTGGAAAACCTGGTTCAGAATTTGATCCACTGAACTGAACTATCTCAGTAGTAAACAGAATGTAACCCAGAGAGACATCATCTCTTGTGGGAATTCCTCCTACAAGAAAGGCTGAACCACCCGACATCGTTAACCGACCTGACTTATGCTCTTGCGGCGGAATGGAACGCAATTCTTGCAGAAACTTACCAAAATCTAGTGGAAAGCTTTCCCAGCAGAGTGGAGGCTGTGATAGCAACAAAGGATGGACCAATTTGACATTAATTCCTTTCCTATTACAGAGTTTGTGGATAGCCAAATGTCTGGATAGTTTTGATCAGATAGTGTATATTCACTTCACAGTTCAGGACATTACAATCAAAACAATCACGAACAATTAAGTTTTCTCAAAATTTGGTGATATGCATTACAGCAGGAGCTTCCCAAGTTTTAGCAAATAGTGGGCCATATGATCAGAAATCAAAATGTGTGTAAGCTTTATGAAAGTTTTATTGATAACATTGTGAATTGTAGTCTTTTAGCTATTCAATTTTTTTTTATTTTTTTATTTTTTTGCAAAAATGCAAAATCAGTTCTATAAAACCAGTTTAATTAACTTTATTTGTATAAAAGTGCACAGTTGCTAGTGCCTGCTTCTAGTCAGAATTAAGTTTGATCAAATCAATGAGAATATTTGTATTTTACATACAGAAAACTATACTAGAGAACTGTGGGGTGTATGTATTCAGCCAGGATACATCTCAGCTCTGTCTCCTGGTTTGTATTGCTGATTGTGGCTCTCAGCTTCAATTGCAGTGATTTTCCAGAAAAGGGTATACTGTATTTTTCACCATATAATCCACAGATTGTCTGTTAAAATTTTTTTATAACTATATGCTGCTTTAAAAAAGAAATGTTTTTGCAGCACTTCAGTTTAAAAAAAAAAAAAAAAAAAAAAAACTACAAAGGTGGAGATCTGTCAATGGTTGGAAAGAACTGTTTTTTTACTAACAAGTATTTTGTCAGAAAATATGATGCAATCAAAGTGATATTGTTTTCTCTCCTGGCTGGCTGATCACGTATTGTGAGAAGTGTGGTGTCACACATTTGTGGGTGCTGCATGTCTAACTACGGAACTGCGTTCTATGGAATCTAACTATGGATCAGTCAGGCCTAACCTTGAAACTGCGGTAACGCTGAGAAAACTTAAAATTTTTGGAATATTCAAAGCAAACTGAATTTGCTTGTACTGCTTACTGGTCATCCATGTAACACTTCTCAGAAAACTTGAAAATGTTACATAGATGACCAGTAAGCAGTACAAGCACATTCAGTTTGCTTGTTTCGCTTACTGGTCATCCATGTAACACTTCTCAGAAAACTTGAAAATGTTACATCAATGACCAGTAAGCAGTACAAGCAAATTCAGTTTGCTTTGAATATTCTGTCGATTTTCCATGGTTTATGAAGATTATTTTTTTCTTCATTGTTTTAAAATTTTTTACTGCTCTGTATTCACTTGAAAATTACAGAAAAGCACATTTGAAAATGGCCAACCCCCCAGCGCACACATGCACTTTTTTCAGAGCTTGAAAAGTACTGTGCCTGCGATGGCCAGGTCATGCAGCTTATGTCCTAAGCAAGTAAAGAAAAAAAAAAGAATTTACTTTGTCAGACAACTACATTTGGAAAACAAAATTGGATTGCTGAATTTGCTATCATATAAAAAGAATTTTCACCTGTCGGTTTTGATTTCATAGCAAACTGCAAATTTTGTATTAATATTGCTGTCAGATATATATGTATGTATCACTTATAACTGTCTTGTGGTCTAGGTGTAAACATTAAGGCAATATGCTGTTTTGCCTCATATGTTATTTACAGTTAGTGACAGGAACACTGAGTTGCTAAAAACAGTTAATTGCACTTTTTAACCTTAAAAACGAGACCTAATTTTTGCGTCAAAAGATAAATTTTTCTGGACACCTTGCTTTTGCTACCTGGGCAAGTAAGTTTTGTCTGCAGATGCCCAACTAGGCATGTAGTATTTTAGATATTTTTCAAGCTCTTCCTTTGGAATGCTGAGTCATCCTGTGAATCACGACTTTTCTGTATGAAATTGCCGTTCAGGATCAACACTGCAGGTACAGATTGCACTGTTATTTCTTTTCCTGAATTTCAGGCCTGGGGATTAAGCGCCACCACGGATTATATAAAGGAACTGTTATTTTTTTTTACCTGAGTTTTCCTCTGTTTATTATACAAAGAAAAATATGGTACTCCCCCACCCTCCCAGAGTTTAGCCACTTGATACTGAGTGCTGTTATCTCGATGGTCTTGGGCCCATTTTGTGCGTTATTGGCGATGGCATTCAGTGATCATGGGGACCCGGCTGGGTCTTCGGCTATGCAGGCCCATGCGCAGAAGGCTGTGATGAACTGTGTGCTGTGACACATTGCCCTGATCACCACTGTTGAAGCTGCGGGTGATTTGTCGCACTGTAGTCCTGCGGTCGCTACGAGCAATGCGCGATAGTCTCCGTTCCCCTCTGGCATCGGTGAGCTGCGGACGGCGATTCGTCATTTGGCCATCTGTGCATCACTTTTGATATGTACTCAGTACAACGGCACGTAAAAAACCCACAAGCCACGCCGTTTCCATGATCGTAGTTCCTAGGCACCATGCCATCACAATTTGTCCTTTATCAAACTCTGATAAATCGACGGCTTTTTCCATTCTGACTCCGAACACTGTACTAACCGAAAGTTGGTCCTTGTGTTGTATATATATACCGCTCTGTGAACTTTGCCTGCACCACCTATTCTGTCTCCAGGTGTGCTAATTTCTCTAGACTTGGGGTGGTCATAATGGAATGGCTCTTCGGAATAGGATGCCTACCATCTATCTAAACATCAGTGGAGACCAGGTGCATGCTTTCATGGCAACGGTATTCCCCTCTAGTTGTGCCATTTTTAAGCAAAATAATGCATCATGCCACAGTACCCAGATTGTTCAAGAATGGTTCACAAAACATGAGGAAGACTTCAGATCAGATCATATGTAGAGGATTTTAGGAAGGGAGTGTCTGACCCAGGTCTTGAACGACCTGTAGAAATAGGAAGCTAGGAGATTTGGGCTAGAGTGCCTGGTAGGAAAGTCACACGGAAGCGAGGTAGAAGAACCCCTTATTTACTACCAGGTGGCCAGTACTTGGGGTCCGACGGCTTAACGTGCCCATCCGACGCACAGCGTGTATTTAGTGGTTCGAACGTTCTTACCTGCCCAGGATCGAACCTGAGATCATCCCTAGGACAGTCACGAACGCTGACCACTAGGCCACCCGCGGCCTGAGGAAGACTTCAGTCATTGCCCTGGCCTCCAGGTTTCTTAGGCATCAATCCAATTGAGCATCTGTAGTTTCTGTTGGGACAGCAAATCAGATCTGCGGCAGCTCAACCACTTAACTTGCAAAAGTTAAAGGATCTGCTGGTAACATGTTGATACCAGATACCACAACACACCGTTTAGAAATCATGTAGTGTCAATGCTTTGCCGGGTAAGAGCTGTTTTGGTTGCATATGGAGGATCAAATCATATTAGGTAGGTGGTCATAATGTTTTGGCTCTTTGGTATATATACATATACATTAAGTACTGTATAATGTGGCCGCACAATTCGTGGATTAGATGCAGTGGATTCTTCAGAAATGCTAAACTCCAGCAAGAAAAACTAAAAGTTACACTTGCAGAAAATAAATATCCTTATATGGTAATTGAAAAAGTATTTAATAAAAGAAATCAAACTACGTCGGAAACTGTCAAGCAGTAGCATTAAGCTAACGTGGAAAGTTATCTACTATAAAGGTTTGTTTGCTCCAAGCCTGAACAGTAAAATTTAAAAAGTATTTCCTCCCATAAAGGAGAAAGCAAGCAAGGCCCTTCTGCAGGGAGTAGTTTACAGTATAAATTGCAGTTATGGGGGAATCTGTGTAGAAGAAACTGGGTGACAACTTAAACTGCATGTTGTGGAACATAAATCTGCTATAAAAAAATATATTACTTTCAAAACAGGACATGACAGGCACATTCAAAACACCAGACATTTAATTAATTTAGACCATGAAATTTCTATCACATCAGCACTTTGTGAAAAGGAAGTTGGTGTGAAAATTGAATGAAAAGGGACCACAATTAATGAACAGAAAGACTGGGTATTACCTCACAAGTGGCAGCACCTATACTCTCTTGAGTCCATTCTGACAACAGGTTTGGGTTTAACCCAAAAATTTGACTAGCAATAAAATAATTTATCATAGTAACCCCTCTAAAATCAAAGTTAAATTTAAATAATGATTAATTTATTGCTTTTTGTTCTCTGAATAAAATAATATACACTGAGTGCTCACAAAATTACATTCACCTACCTAATACTTTGTGCTCCCTCCTTTTGTCTGGAGATTGGTTCCCAACTGACATGGCCTGGACTTCCTGAGATATCTGTTCAGTTATATGGGGATCTGCAAGCAAGCTGTGTGTATTATGGTTTACAGTTTTGGTATGGATTAAGTAGGTATGTCCATATGGCTCACCTGATGTTCAGTTGGGTTGAGATCAGATGAGTTTGGGGGCCATTCTCAATGTTTCATATCAGCACTGTGTTTGCGTGAGTCATCCCAGTGAAAAAATTCAGATAAAGAAGTTTCCTTTTCTTTTTAAAATGTGGGGAAAAGCGCTCCGAAAGGAATGTGCTGTTTGTTTTCAGGATTGAAACTTTCGTTATAATGGGGAAAATTTTCTTTTAAAATTCAAAATATTTCTTCGTTGTAGCAAAAATTTCGTTTTAATGAATTTTGTTCAAATGGAATTAAAAATATATTTCGTTATAACAGATTTTTTGTCCTATCGGATTTCGCTCTAATGGGACTCGACTGTATCGGTGATTACTTGGCAATTCAGCGTCGAATAACCAATATTTGTTAAAACGCTTGATGTATCAGTGGACATCTTATTTCTTTGACGCATGGGCTCCTGTAACATCAAGGATACGAATGTGATTTTCAGTGACAAAACATCAAACAAAACAGTGAAAAATATCCCTAAATCACGACATAGGAATGTTTTATTCCCTTCTTTAAAAATGGGCAACAAAAGGAAGTTCATTTGCTTCACATAGAAAATATTCTGTTGCAGTTTCAAACATCGATTACCAGTTGCAAAACAGCGATGGTTTTTTTGTCCATCCGTACTCAGATTAATCTTTGCTGTATGGGGCACCAGCCAGGATTCCAGGAAACATATTTACACTTTGCATATTTACAATTATGAGAAGAGCCGCATGGCGGGAAAGTGCTGACCCTACGCTCTATGGGGGATCATGTTGGGACTTATGACTTTTTTTTGTTTTTTTTTTATTTTAGTTAATGAGTTATTTCTTTTTCCTTGAGCACTTAAAATTTTTGACCTTTGATGACTTTCCTGGTTTAATACAACTGGAGTGTTATTATTATTTTCCTTCCGAGATCTCAGCTGGAGTATATCACAGAGTTGATCTGCCTACACACTCATCATAACAGAAGACTTGTTGCAAACTGTCAAATCGTGAACCACATTTAGCAATAATAAATAAAAAATAACTGAAAATGTAATATAACAACAATTACTGTCAGAATAATGATTACAGAAGATTAAAATTGTCCTAAACTCAAAAATCGGCAAAATTCACAAAAATTGGCTAAATTTCACAAAAATGGGTATCATCTAATCTTTAAAAACCTGGATCAGCCTCTGCCTTCACATCCATAGTTTTTCTCTCACTGACCTCTTTAACCTACATACAGAGCACGCCCTCCTCACTGTGCCAGGTGTATCCAGACTTGACACTACTGTTAGGCTTCAGCCTACCCTTTAGCCTCCCCAAAATATTTCAGCAGTTAGGACACATGGTGAGTGCAGCCATCCAAGATTTTATGGAACTTGGATAAACAAATTTGAATTTTTCAAATTCACAGAAATTTTGTTATATGAAACAAATTTTATGTTAAATTTGGTGGTGTACTATTCTGTAAAATGGAGGGAGTTCTCTGAGCATCCATTTAATGTTTTAGTGAACTTGGATAAATGCATGTGAATTTTTTGAATTCATAGAAATTTTGTTATATAAAATAAATTTTGTTAAATTTAATGTTGTACTATTCTGTGCAGGGTTCTTGCAGTCGTAATAAATCTTTAAAAATCCTTATAAGGCATTTTTTTTAAGGTTGCTTTTTTTAAAATCCTTATTTTTTACCAAAAATGGGAAAAAGTATTTACGTTTCTCCTAATTAGCTGAATGAAATCCAGAAATTATGATGTAGTGCCTAAAACTTTTGCTGCTGGTTGGATGTGTTGATAATTACATCGTGTGACATCAACTGAAAGGCGGTGGGAGAGCACAGTGCAGAATGAAATAAGTAATTTTTTTTTGTTGTTGGAGGTTTAACGATCACAGTGAGCAACTCAATGGGCTATAAGCAGTCGCCAGTCCCTAATTTAGGGCCACTGGTTCCAGGGAAGGGAGAGAGCCAGCGCCATAAGAGAAGCACAGCATCTATGGCTCACCGGGATTCAAGCCCGGATCCCTTTCGGACGAACGATCAGTAGCCATTGCTTAGACTTCTGTGCCACTGGGGCGGCGATAAGTAATTTTCTGAAAAAACGAAAAGGGAAGGACCCTGCGCTAAATGAAACACAAATAGCAGATTCCACCCAAGCTCCATCACCATCTTTTAGTTCTGATAATTCACTTCCCCAGTTTATATATGCAAATAACAGTTCCTGAGTTATACCATGAGAAAATTAAGTGAAATATTCAGATCTTGAACTTGTAATTTTGGCTTTGGTTTTGCAATTTAAGCCATCAGATAATTATGTGCAAAATTCCAATCTTGAATTCATAATTTGAACTATATATTTTTTCAATGTACATACTATTTGTTGCATGCATGTGTGATTATTCTCTTGGATAGGAAAACTGATTTGATCAGCCTATCTGTCTTTTAAATTGCATAAATTTTAATTTATCACATCCATTACTTGCGGAAATATGGGTGATTTCTTCAGAACACTTCAATTTGCATAGTTAAGTTGTGTGTAAAAATATATTTGTGCATGTCGTTGTTTATGCATTTAGTAAGGCCTTAATTTTTTTGGGGAGGGGAAGGGCCCTTAAAAGTCCTTACTTTTTTTATGGGAGAAAAAACAGTGGGGGACCCTGCTATAAAATGGAGCAAGTCCTCTGAGCAAATGTCTAAGAGAGTAACCGAAAAACCCGTCTCCTTTTTTTTTTTTTTTTTATAGTTATAGTTTTAAAAAGGGACAAAAAGATATATTCTTTATCAAGTTAAACTAAAATTAATAAACAGCCTTACGACAGCAAATATTTAAAAAAGATTAAAAAATGATGTAAACAACATAAAATTGCAAAGGGATGGTAACTTGTTAAATGCGATGGAGGTTCATATCTGATGTTCCAAGTACTACTTACATTGAATAAATATTCTGTACAGTATGTATATGAAAACTTTATTTTTTTACAGGGGATAGCATCATTGGTGTCAGGTGAAATCTACATGAGCAGAATTTTTTGGCCAAATTTCTGCAAGCATTTCAAAATTGTGCCCCCTTCCCTCCAAGTTCAGAGCTGCTAGTGTTGCCGTTAGATGTAACTCACTTTGCATAGGGATGGTCACGAATCCGTGAGGACTCATATCATACATGAGATTCTTACGTGGATTCGCGGAATTCCGCCTTTTTGTCATCATTTGGGTAATTCTCGAGATTGATGCAAATGTGAAGAGAAATTTTGGAGGATTAGTTCGGGGGAGAGGTTGTTTTTTTTTTTTTTTTTGTCTGGGGATGGTATTTTGCTTTTCGAAAGCGGAAGTTAAACGGAGTGGATATCTTTCCCGTAATCATGACTTCTTTTTCTTGTGATGTTTCTTCTGCGCAGTATTACTGTCAAATATAAATTTATCCCGTAAATATTTGCATTTCAGCTCAAAAATAGAAGAAAAATTTCCGAAAACGGAAGTTCGATAGCGTGAAAATTTCACTGAAATCTTCAGGCAGGAGATTCTTCCATAAATTCGAAGAATTCCTTCTTTTCCATCATTTCGATGGTTTTGAAATTGATGCAGAACTGAACAGAAATTTGGAAGGGATTGGTGGTGGTAGGGGGGATGGTGGTGGTGGTGTCATTTTCTGTCAGAGGATGGAACTCCAACTTTCGGAAACGGAAGTTAGACTGAGTGAAGGTTTCTCTCATAATCGTAATTCTTTTTCTCTTACGAGGTTTCTTCTTTTTTTTTTTTTTTTGATTGGAGGTTTAACGACCACCGTGAGCAACTCAATGGGCTATAAGTAGTCGCCCGTCCCTAATTTAGGGTCACTGGTTCCAGGGAAGGAAGAGAGCCAGTGCCGTAAGACAAACACAACATCCATGCCTGACCGGGATTCGAACCCGGACCCCTTACGGACGAATGATCAAAGGCCAGCGCCTTAGACCACTGCGCCACCGGGGCGGCACACGAGGTAAGACTACTCAGTAGTGTTGTTAAATACACTGCTGGACAATTGCTAAGGACGGATCATAAAGGCTATATAGCGCATAAAAAAGTAAGTGTGGTTGGATGCCAAGTGAAATAAATTAATGTCAGAATGCCAGGACATTACAAGAAAGACAATTTATTGTGCTCTGAAATCCAGAAGGCTTTGGAACGTGTTCAAGGGACAAACAGGCCATTTTGTGCAGAATACGTAAACGTGAAAAAAATGCAATTACCGTCCGCAGGCGTTCCGGCGTAAGATGTCAATACGGGATATGGCCACCATGGAGGGCGATGCAAGATTCCACACGTCGTGTCATGCTTTTCACAACATTATCAAGCAGCTGTTGGGGTAATTTATCCCATTCCTCTGTCATTGCACGGATGAGGGTGTCCTTGTTTATTGGAGGGCATTGGCGACCAGCAAGACTCCTCCCCAAAGCATCCCACACATTTTCAATGGGATTCAGATCTGGAGAACGTGCTGGCCATACGAGGCGTTGAATATCCTCGCTCTCAAGACACTCCTGGACAGCGACTGTTCGATAACATGTTGCGTTGTCGTCCGTGAAAATGAATCTATCACCGACAGCACCACGGAACATGCGAACATGAGGTAGCAGAACATCATTAATGTATCATTGGCCAGTCATAGTCATGATGCCAGCCCATACCATGACACTACATGTCGGATATCAGTCCCTTTCCTGTATGTTTGCTGGACAATATGCATTACCACTATCACACCAGATCAGTTGTCGACAATCAGACGATAGACTGTATCTACTCTCATCTGAGAAGAGGACAGCAGACCAGTCGTTATCAGTCCAATTGCGATGTTGATGGCACCATTGCAAACGGGCGGTACGGTGACGTCTGGACAATGGGATGCACACAACAGGACGGCGGGCGTATAGTCCTCCTTCATGCAAACGTCTGGCGACAGTTTTTCGGGAGATCCGCTTGCCAGTAGCAGCCATAAACTGATTTGCTACCTCACTAGCTGTGCTGCGCCGGTGTATTTTTGTTGATAGCACTATGTACCAATCTTCTGCAGGTGTCGTACTGCGAACACGACCTCCCCGTGACGTTTGCTACACTCTCCATTTGTTTGAAATGATTTCCAAAGCCTTGAAACAACACTGTGGCTGACGTCGAACTTCCTGGCAACATCTGTTATTTTTCACCCTTCTTCAATCTTGCCAACAATACGGCCACGCGTAAAATCATCTAGGTGATGTCGGGAAGACATACTGAAAATTGCAAGTTCGTCAATTGATTCTTTCCCTTTCAACTTTGCGTTTGAACAACAACGGTCAATACGCGTCAAATCCTTTATATCTCTTATCAGCGCTATGACGTCACGAACAAGTTCGGCAATCCAAAATTTGCATACGCACAACACGTCTTACTTTATCCCGCACTTATGCTAATTTCCACATTTTCCTGCCTTCCATTTTATGGTTGCTATCGTTGCTATTGTCATCCGTCCTTAGCAATTGTCCAGTAGTGTATCATTTTATTCCATAAATATTTGTATTGCAGCTTGAAACTGGAGGAAAACTTTCCTAAAACGGAAGTCAGACAAAATGAAGATATCACCCGTAATCGTAATTTTTCTCCGCAAGTTCCATTTATCCTTTGTTCTTGTTAAATGTAAATAAACATATATAGAGAGAAAACAGTGATGTGCTCCAGTTTTAATATTTACATAAATAAATTTTAGTGAACAGTTCAGTCTTGCTCATGCACGTTATATTCACTCTGTTTCGCAGCACATTCTTATTTTTCACCTGTTTTTTTTTTTTTTTACTTCGTTAGTCTCATGTATGTCATATACAGGGTGTCCCACTTGCTACCGAACCCAGCATTTCTTTAATAATATTAACACCAATGAAGATATTTCAACAAAATTTGAAGTGGGCTTATCTCATTTCGTGCAAAATGTGATGACATCACACCACATGCTAGAATTGGCCACCATTTGCATCCAGACACCATTGAACCTGGCACACCATATTGTGGAAAGTCCTTGCCAGTACGTCAGCCGTCGCTGCCTGAATTTCTTTGGTGATGTTTGCTTTCAAGGCATCTATTGTTTGCGGTTTCTTTTGGTAAACTCTCCCTTTTAGATATCCCCATAAAAAGTAATCAGCAGGCATCAGATCGAATGAGCGCAGTGGCCGTAGACCCTTCGAAATGACGCGGTCGCCGGAAACAGGTCTGAATTTCGGCCATACCGGTGTGTGGTGTCTCTCCATCTTGCTGGTAATATCCAATGGAGAGTTCTTCGTCGTCCAATTGATTTACAAAGGTGTTGAAGATTTCCATATATGCAGCTGTTGTGATATTTGTATCGGAGAAGATGGGGCCAATTACGTCGTGCCGGGTCATCCCACACCAATTTTCTGCGAATGAAGGGATTCTTCATGTATTGCGTTGGGATTTTCACAGTCCCAAATACGGGAATTTTGAGAATTGACATATCCGGACAGGTGAAACCATGTGCAGTCCAAAATGCCCCGATTTTCCTGAAGAAATGTCTAAAACCATCGACAGTATGTCACTTATTTCACGTGGTCAGGCTCTTTCAATTCGTGGACCACAGAGATACAGTACGCATGAAGCTTCGCTTTTTTCACAGCACGTTGACTAGTGCTTTTGGACAACCCTGTTTTCTGTGGCAGTTGGCGAAGTAACTTCCTGCGAGACCAAAGTAGTCAGCCCTTTACATTCTGGATCGTCTCCTCGGACATTTGTGGACGACCTCCTGCGTGGTTGGTCATCTAATAAAGTCCCCTTGGTTTCCAATTTCTTCGACAATGCCCAAATGGCGGACTTGCTCGGCAGATGTCTGCCTACAAACCTCTCCAGGAATTGCTGTTGACAAGCCTTTATTGGATCTGTTTTCCAATAAGCGCAAACAATAAACACTCGCTCCTCCAGATTAGACAGACACATTTTCACACGTACGCGAACAGCCTCACAAACATGAGCACTCAACAACCGCATTGTGTAGACACGCTCAGCAAAATGGCATAACAAAGCAGCAGAGTGGTGCGTCTGGCTGGCTGACGGACTGCTCCTCAGTGGCACCACACTTAGGAATGTGTCTGCCACTAAGGTGCACTCCGGCTGGCTGGTGGACAGCGCTGGGTTCAATGCTGTCTGGACGCAGATGGTGGCCACTTCCAGCACATGTTGTGATGTCATCACATTTCGCACAAAATGAGGTAAGTCCACTTCAAATTTCGTTGCAATATCTTCATTGGTGTTAATATTATTTTTAAAAATGCCGGGTTCGGTAGCGAGTGGGACACCCTGTGTAAGAGGAACCTTTTGTTACCCTGTAGCTGGTCCTTTCCTGATTAAAAGCTTTATTCATATTTTAAGATATTGTAACATAAAGTTAGATCAAAATGCTTATAACGTAGCATAATTCCATTTATTTACTGGTATAAAGCAGCATATAGAAATCGCCAACCTTTTGCTCTCCACTAGGAGGCTTTTTCAAGGCAGTAGTTGGATATAAAAACATTTTATTGAACTCGTATCTGCCACCAAGCTACAAAAAAAGCATTTGATGTCCAACTACTACCTTGAAAATGCCTCCCAATGGGGAATGAAAGCCTTGGCAATTTCTGTATGCTGATTTATGCCAGTAAATGAACGGATTATACAGCATTGTAAGCATTATGATCTTGCATAGTCTGGTGTACTCATGATCAATATTTGATGAAGTTATTTGTGTTTTTTGTTTGCTTTTTTAACTCGTGGATTTTTGTATTATTTTTTCAGGTGTGATTGAAGTCACATTTTCACAAGATGCAGATGGTTATCTTTGTTTGACATCATACCTGCCTCCAAGCTACAAATTCTCAATGGAAAGATTTCCCTCCAGTAATTCATTGAATGATAAACATGAAAATAAAGCCAGACACAGGTTTGCCTTATGTAGATGTTGTATAATTTTTTTTTTTTTTAAATTCAAATGCAGATGGTCAGCTTATGGTATTGCAGGAGGATATATTAAATTTTGTTGAGCAAAAAATCAAAGGATAAATGGATAGGATTGCAAAAAAAAACTTAGCTGTAAATGATATATATAAAAAAAAAAGGTGTTGAGCACTAGACAACCATTATTGTTCATTAAGTAAGAGGTGTTCTACATGGTCAAGTCACATTATTGTGACCACCAGCTAATATCCAGAGTAACCGCCGTGTGCAGCGCGGACAGCAGCTAGACGGGCTGGGAGTGATCTAATAAGGTGCTGGAAGGAGTTCACAGGTATGTGGAGCCATGATGACTGCAGTGCATCTGACAGCTGCTGGAAGGTGCATGGTGGAGGATCCATGAGCAAACAACACAATCAAGGTGTTCCCACAGATGCTCAATTGGGTTTAAGTCTGGGGAATCAGGGGACCTGGGAAGTACTTGAAGTCTTCATCGTGCTCTTCCAACCACTCTCGGACATTTCTAGCTGTGTGACATGTCGCACTGTCGTTCTGGAAGATCCCATCCGCCCCAGGGAAGACAATCAGCATTGTATGGGTGTACGTGGTCTGCAAGGATGGATTCATAAGGAATTCGGTCCATAGTGCCTTCCACAGGTATGAGTGGACCCAGGGAATGCCACAAAAACATTCCCCAGACCATAACGCTGCCCCCACCAGCTTGTGATCTTCCAGCAATGGTTGAAGAATGTTTGTTCTCCAATGTTTCTCACCTTGTATGCCAACATCCATCCATTCGATGAAGCAGAAAACATGACTCATCGGAGAAGGCAATCCTTTGCCAGTCAACGGAGGTCCGATTCCGATACTGCCGTGCAAATGTAAGCCTTTTCTGCCGATGCACCTTCGTTAGCATGGTGCAGTGACCATCCGTCTGCATCAGAGCCCCATACACAGCAGGGTTCACTGAACTGTCATTTTAGACACACTTCCGGTATCCCCCGTGGTTCATTCGGCCAGTGAGCTGCTCTACTCTAGCATGTTGACCAACCCCCGTGCACCTTCGAAGCTGATGTTTACCTCTCGCATCAATGGCACGTGGTACTCGTCAGTTTCCACGTCGCTTATTCACAATGGTGCCATTTCTCCAATAACGATACACTTTAACCACAGCATCACGCAAACAGTTCACAAACTGCGCTGTTTCAGAAATACTGCCACCCTTGGCCCAAAACCCGACAATCATCCCTTTTTGCAAATTTGATAAATTGACCATATTATTCATGGCAGCAATGAGTGATATGTTTTCAGAATGCCTTATGTACTTTCCAAGTCAGCTCACGACGCGTGCCTTTATTTCATTGGCTACGTGCTGTTGACCTCAAAAGTAGGAGGTGGTCACAATAATGCGACTCAGCTGTGTATCTAAAGACTGGGCAGAACTGTGGTTTTGGTTAAATTAATCAAGAGCTAGTTAAGCGTAGTGGAATAACAGTTTTTTGGTTACATGGGATTATTCATTCTTGAAAAGGTAATTCCTTATTTTTATCGTGTTTCGGAAATACATTCTTGAAAATTCTATTTGGCCAAAACACTATTACGGGGGTACTTCTTGGTCCAACATCTTGATTGTAATTGACTGGTGATTTATGACAATGTTCTGGTTTAATGATCCCAGTATGAATGGCATTGGTGAAAGATGAATTGAAGTTTGCATTGATAATATACTGTATATGATGTGTGTATCAAATTCATTTTTTGACCTCAAGTATGTCCACTCATATTTATGTGAGAGAATCATACTATAGGGCAGAAAAGTGCAACTGGTTTTGTTGTTTATGATCAGCATCAGAAACATTTAGTTGTTTGCATTCATGTGATGAGAGGTGCAGATGTGTTGCCTCAGATCATGAAGTGTCAGGCATAAAGCTGAATGTTGGTTGTAGATAGAAAGGAACTGAAATATCCTGTGACCAAATCAGTAAAGTTGAAAAGCTTCCCAAAAAATACTGCCATTACTCTGAAAGGCTCAGTAAACATTTGAATCAGTTGAATGCATGTGAGAGGAATGTGGAAAAGAAGTGGACATGTTTTAAGAACTGTGTTGCCCCTGTTGCTAAAGAAGTGTGTGGTATTGCAACAGTGGGGAGTGTTAAATGTGATGCTTGATGGAGCAGTGAGATTTAAAGAAGCAGTAAAGAGGAAGGAAGATATTTGGGACAGTTGGTGAGGTAGATTTACTGAATATGAATATACAATAAATCCTCGAAAATCCGGAATCCAGAAAACCGGCAACTTCAGAAATCCTGCACTTTTCTGATTTTGTTTTCGTGAGAACATCTGATGTTTCACCAATAACGATGGGAATTTCCCGGCGTACCGTCTCAACAAGACATTGCGAGATCATCAGATCTCAGTGTGCGAATCGCCAATAGCCGCCTACGTGTAACATCGGGAAGTTTCTCAAATTCGTCATCTCATTGGGCCACGCTGAAGTGACGCAGACCAATGAGGCGACGAATCGGCGAGTATATTTGAAATGCGTGTCGAACCATGTCATGATTATCTGTGCTTGGTGGTGGCAGTATGTGGATTCGATCGTGTAATGACATCTACATCGGCCTTCACGATGTATTGTAGTTTTGTCAGCCGAAAAAACTGTAACATCGATGTAAAATTCACATCGGGTTTTCGCGATGTATTGATACATTGCCCAGTCCTAGCGGTTGCTCTGGCTTTTTTCAAATTTTTGCCTAACCATTGGCCAAATTAAAAATTTTTCAACAGTTTTATAATAGAGCGAAGCAAGGCCAAGTGGAGCTCTCTTTACAAGACTCGAGACAATTAGTTGTTAGGGCGTAGGTACAAGTTGACACATCCAACTCCGGGATTTTTTGCATGCGATTGGACATCGTCCATGGTCAGGTTTTGATGCCTTCCAATTCCTGAAATTCTGTGTCAATGAGGAATAATCGTCCAAAAACTTGCCGTTTTAGGGTTTTTTTCCGGGTTTTGAGAAGGGGTCGTTTGTTACCTATCTCCTCCAAAGATCTTCAGCCAATTGCGGCGACACTTGTCACAGAGAAAGGAACTTTTCAGGTAATTTCCATGCCCTGTGGTATCATGGTGATTGGTAGTGTCGTATAAAAATAATGACCATTAAAAAACTGACCAATTTTAATAATAATTGAAAAAATCCGCTCTCTATAAGAGACTCAGGACAATTAGTTGTTCGGGCATAGCTACAACATGACACATCCGATCACCATGATTTTTGGCATGCGATTGGACATGGTCAGGTTTTGATGCCTACCTATTCCCGAAATTCCGTGTCATTGAGGAATTTCAATTAAAACTAAATGGCCTTTTATTTGAACCATTTCACGAATGTTGGCTCACTAACATTAATTTAAAAAAATCCTTTGAATTGAAAAACGAAGAAATGGAAAGACTGCATCTGTTAGATCAACGCCTGCTTAATCTGCAATAATAAAAGGAAGTTTGTGTATTTGTGTGTGTGTGTGTCTGTCTTTCACAGAACAAAATGAAAAACATCGTTCCCGATCCAAGTGTGTCTTTCCGCTTTGTTTACATGCAACCTGATCACAACCAGCGTGAAGGAAAGTATTTCATAATAAATTTTAGGCTTTTTTGTTTTAGAATGTTTTGTACTTTTGTTCCGGAAGCCAAATTTTATGCGTTCATTTTTTAGAATTCGTTATAATTAATAGACTCCTTAATTAGCTTAGATTTGCAATAGTTTCGCTCAAAATTTGCCAACTGTACCCGAGTTATCGGTTACCGTTAGCTGCTTGTCCTAGTAAATAGTACAAAAAGGTAATCAATATTTTCGCCAAAGCTATTTTTCCATCACCAAAACCATTTTTTTTCGCCAATTGCAAAGAATGCGATCGGCAGCGCGACTCCTACATATTTATAAGGCGTCGACGCAAAAATTTTAGTTAAAGTGGCCTGTTACGTGCAAGTACATGCTTTATGTAACACCCGTTACGCAATTTTTGGATAGCTTCAGAAATCCGGAATTTTCATAAATCTGGCACTCGTTCAGTCCCATCGATGCCGGATTTTTGAAGTTTTACTATATTGCTGTAAAAAGCATGAAGCTAGCAAAACTTAGTTCATCAGAGTAAAGCAGAATGCTGGAAAGATATAAAGTGGACAGGCAAGAATCAGCTTGTTTGCAAAGATATAAAATCATTCTAAAAGTACATAAGACTGAGAGATAAGAGATAAAAGGAAAATGAAATTTTAAGTTGTGTAAAGAACGGGATCAGAAAAATGATATAGGAGCCTAATGAGTTAAATGAAAAATAATGATAAATACTTCTTTCTGTTATTACAATTTCATGGTTAACTGAAATTCAGTAATTGTGTTGAGAGTTAGGAGTTGCCCCTTAAGGATTGGAGGGATGCTATCAATTGTCTCTTTGTATAAAGGAAAAGGTGATCACACTGAATGTAAGAACTGTTGAGTTATCAGCCTACCTAGTGTTCTAGGGAAAGTATTTTAAAAGGTTGTAATTGGTAAGGTACCAGGCTTTACATACACTATATTGACAAAAGTCACCAGACACCTAGAAGAGAAATATAACATAGCATTTATTGACATACATTAGTACAGTGTCGGTCCACCTTTGGCCTTAATGCAAGCACTGACCCTTCGAGACATGCTTTCGACAAGGTTTTGGAACACAGTGATAGGTATGTGCTTCCATTCAGTACAGAATGCTGCTGCTAACTGTTGCTTAGTAATAATAGGCCTTGGTTCCAAACTTCTTATGAGGCGCTCTAATTCATCCCGTAGGTGCTCTATGGGATTAAGATCAGGCCTCTGTGCTGGCCAATCCGCACACGATACAGAATTATCGTCAAACCGCGCCATGACAGTCCTTGCTTTTTGGCTAGGTGCATTATCCTGCTAGTACCAACAAGGCTCGGTTCCATAATATTGCCACATAGTTGGTATGGCATAATTGTCCAGAATATCGAGGTAGACGTGCTGGGTAACAGGTTTGTCTATGATAACCAGTGATCCGGGACTATACCACACAAAAACACCCCTACACGAGTACACTGCCAGCTCTAAACTTGACTGAAAAAACAGTACACTGTGGTAAAGAGCGTTCACTTGGCTGCCGCCATACTCACACTCGGCCATCAGACTGATGGATCGTGTATCTGGATTCAGCAGTCCATAAGACCCATTTCCATTGATCTATGGTCCACGATAAATATTCTTTACACCACGCTAAACGACGAGTAGTGTTCCGAGTGGAGACGAAAGCCTTATGAGCAGCCGCACGACCACAGAAACACAATGAATGAAGTTCTCTGTGAATGGTACAAGTACATACCGAGGTTCCAGCACTTTTACTTACCTGTACACTGAGGTCTTGTGCAGTACTCCTTCGATTAGCTGTAACGACCTCGTTAGGCTTTGATGTCCTTTATCACTGATTTTCTTAGGTCTGCCAGTACGTTTTCTTGCTTCAGGTACGCCATGTGTCTTCAACTTATTCAGTGTATCCAAACCAGTTGATGGGTATGTTTAAATGCCTCTTTGTTTCTCTTATGGACAACGCACTAATATAACACCCAACAATCTTTCTTTTCTCAAAGTCAGTTTTCTCCCACCACAACATTTTCACTCAACCTCACAGTGTGATATGATCACGGCCAGCTGCAGGCTTGTTTTTATACCGTTTGCAGCTGTACCACACATCTTAAAAATGCAGTGATTCCGTTGATTTACTTTGGAAGAGGTGACTTTTGTCAATATAGTGTACTTGTAACATCAATTTCTACCTTACATATGATGATTGAAAAGTGCCAGTCAATTGGTAAGAAAGTTTTTGTTTCCTTTGTAGATTTGGAGAAAGTGTATGACTGAATCAGGGCTTGAAAAAATGCCATGCCCAAGATGCCCTGGGCATGTAAATCAGTTGCGTGGGCTGGTAAATATAAAATCAAGTTGCCCGTTCCGGGCAACTAAATTTAAGAATAAAGTTTGGAATAGAATTTCCTACTACGAGAAAAAGACAGTCATCACATTTTGTGTTTCATTTCACTGCTAATACCGGAAGTTGTATTATTGTTACAGAGTGCCAAGGACAGAAGAATATCACTTTTTTAATATGATCTAAGTCCAGAAATTGGAACTATATGTAGTTTTGTTTCTAATGTTGTTTATAGTCAACGACAGGATGCATGCCTTTGATGGAACTAACCTCCAGTGTTTAGTGACAAAGGTTGAAAACTTCAGCGAAAAGAACATGGCAGAATCACTAAATTTCTCAAATACCAATTTCATTATCATACAATTTCATACCAATTTAAACATTATAATCTTAAAACTTGAGATTTGTGCATTGAAAATTTTGAATGCAGACTCTTAAAACAGAAATGCAAAACATGTAAAAAAGTGCATGACATTTTTTAACTTAAACAAAAAAAATAATTAGGATTCTGATTTGTTATCTTAAAAGATAAATTTTCCTGGGCATCCAGCTTTCATTACCTGAGCAGGTAAATAATTTTTGCACATGCCCAGCTGGGCATGTAACTTTTCAGGTATTTTCCATGCCCTGTGAATGTGTTTCTGTAGAAGGTTTTGAATGATCATGGTATAACCGGATCTGCTTGAATGCATGAAGCTATGTGTGCTGGAGCTATGTACACAGCTTTTTTTAATTCCTTTCAGGAGTCAAACAAGGTTGTGTAATGTCACCATGGATGTCCAACATTTGTATTTATAGATGAATGCATGCATGTATGAATAATGCCAAAATAGACAGTATTGGTTTATTATTTTAGTAATTCTTGTATTGCAGGCTGCTGCATGATGACTGTATGGTTGCATTTCTGATGAGCAAAAATGAGTTGTTGAGTATGTTGTCCCAGATGTATGCAATTCAGACTGAGTTTATTTAAATAAGGGAAAACCAAAGTTATGGTTTTTCAGTGAGGAACTTTTAGTACTGAATGTAAGATCAGTCTAAATGGCACAGAGTTAGACCAGATTAAGTAGATGGTAGTTGAGAACATGCTAAGTTACATATGAAAAGTTTTAAGGCAAATATAATTCAGCCATTACTATGACCTTCATGAGTGCGACTATGATTTGTTTCGTTGCCAGATTGGAAAGGTAAGTTTCGTAACAGTAATTCCGGGTGACGTGATGTAATGAGAGATTTCCAGATGTATGGAACGTAAATAGGGAGCTCAGAGTTGCAATTTTTGGAAAATAAAATTTCTGAACTTTCTCTAAACCTCAGAGCAAAAACGATTTTGGAAGGAAGCCAACTTTTTTGTATCAGAACAAAGTGGAGTAGCAGAAGTGTCAGCCATGGTAAGTTGAGACAAGGAAGAGGAAGGTTTTCCAAATTTCATATCAGATTTGTGTTCCTGAAGTCTTGAGAGAATTTTCCGTAATGAATTTCCTTTGTACGCGGTTAATCCAACATTAGTCTTGATAGGAATTTTATACACTCCAGGAGAAGAAAGCGAGGTCTTGGATCTCTGTCATTACGGAGGATAACAGAAATGGAAGGAGAAGAGCAAATGGCAAGTCTGTATCCTTCTCTTTTAAAGATAATGATGAACTTGTAGGCCGAAAGTTTATGGTAAGGGATAGAGCCAGCAAACATTACTTTCATTTTTTGTGATACAGGTTGAAGAGCAACAACTGGTTTTTTCTTAGCATTTTGTATTAATTTAGAAACCAGGAGTGGGGGAACACCATGTTTAGTAGCGATCAAGCGGATGTTGGCTAATTAATTTTTTAGATTAACTTCAGTGCTACAAACCAAATGAGCTCGATGAATGAGAGACTTGAGAGCTGACAGTTTATATTGGTGGAAAGTATAAGAATTGAAAGGAATGATGCTATGAATAGAAACTGGTTTTTGGTAGACTGGAGTGGATAGAAGATTATTATTTTTTTTTAGATTTTTTAACTTATCTTGCCATCAATTTCTTCATTAATAGTGAATCTAATGGACGGGAATTTTTCAGTGATTAAATTTGTGAGTTGCAATAGATCTTTTTAGGATGAGGCCAGATGACAAAAATATCGTCAACATAACGGAGCTATAAGGTAGGTTGTTGGTCATGTTGCATCACTATTGATTGCTCAATATTTTGCAGGTATACTTCAGCCAAAAGTGGGGAAAGAGGTGATCCCATCAGTACACCTCTTAACCTGTATCACCGAAAAAGGAACTAATGTTTGCTGGCTCTATCCCTTACCATAAACTTTCTGCCTACAAGCTCATCATTATCTTCAAAAGAGAAGGATATAGACTTGCCATTCGCTCTTCTCCTTCCATTTCTGTTATCCTTCGTAGTGACAGAGATTCAAGACCTCCGCTTTCTTCTCCTGGAGTGTATAAAATTCCTATCAAGACTAATGTTGGATTAACCGCGTACATAGGAAGTTCATTCCGGAAAATTCTCTCAAGACTTCAGGAACACAAATCTGATGTGAAATTTGGAAAACCTTTGTCTTCCTTGTTTCAACTTACCATGGCTGACACTTCTGCTACACTTCTGCTACTCCACTTTTGTCTGACACAAAAAAGTTGGCTTTCTTCCAAAATCGTTTTGCTGTGAGGTTTAGAGAAAGTTTAGAAATTTTATTTTCCAAAAATTGCAACTCTGAGCTCCCCATTTACGTTCCATACATCTGGAAATCTCTCATTACATCACGTCACCCAGAATTACTGTTACGAAACTTATCTTTCTAATCTGGCAACAAAACAAATCGTAGTCGCACTGATGAAGGCCATAGTAATGGCTAAAATATATTTGCCTTAAAGCCTTTTATACGTAACTTAGCGTGTTCTCAACTACCATCTACTTAACTTGTTTGTTAGTTACGTGCCTTGCCTACCACTCTTTTATGTTAGACCAGGTAAAATGAGTTTATGTATTTTGGAAGCATGTATGACAGTGAAACCAGGTTTGATGGTGAGATTAGTAGGCATGTGAATTCAGCTTTTAAAGTCATAGCTGATGAGTCCTGAATGGCTGCTTGTGAAAGTGTGATTGTTCCTACTGTAATGCACAGTAGTGAAACCTGGGTACTGCAGAAGAGATACAGGAGTCTTTTGTAAGCTGGAGAGATGTATTGCTTACGGAAGGCTTGTGGCAAGCCATGTTTGATCATGTGAGGAACCAAGATGTGTTACAGATTTGTGATGTGAATCGAAATGTCATTATTAAGGTGAAAACAAATATTCTGAGATGGTTTGACCAAGTCAAAACAATGAGTGGTGAGGTGCTTATTTAGAGAATATATTCAGCCCAAGTGGCAGGAAAGAAAGGTAGAAGAAGGTAAAGGAAATCATCATTGGAGGACCAGATTCAGGAATGTCTGTATGAGAAAAGGATGATGAGTATGAAGTACACAAAGTCTTGTGTGAAATTTATAATGGGTGTCAATGGAGCTCAAATTATTCCAAGATAGCTGTTAATGGAGATTCTTGATGCATCAACAGTAAGTGAAGTCTATTACCATGAGTAACTTTGATTTTGCAGATCTAGCTTTGAGGAGCTAACTTCTAAATCTCAGAGAACGGCTTAGTGATATGTGTGTATTATATTGTTTTGTTCAAAAGCATTTTCACCTCCTTCTCCTTAGAATAAGCATTTCAACATGGTTTGTAAAAATGTGAAAAGCATGCTTAGCTGTGAATAAAAAAATTTTAACTATTGTATTGGAAGTATGGGAAAAAAAATATTTAATGGCAATAGTGTTTTTTGACATTTGGCAAATGTTTACCTCATTTTAAAATTTGCTTTCATAAATAAAAATACCTTTGATTAATTGGTACAATTATGCCACAGTAGAACAGGGTAGATAGAAGCACAGTATTTTAGAAATGGCCTTCAGATGACATTTGTGAACAAAAATGGGGGAAATATTTTAAATCATAATTCTTGTGTGCATATGTCAGGATTAGATTGAAAGTCATAAAGGTGGCAATCATTCCAAATTAAGTGATTGCATGTAAATGAGGTGAATGCTGTATGTTACGTGAAATTTCTTTAAAATATGTGCTTGTTTCTAAGGTAACAGGATAGACCAAGAGAGAGAGAGAGCTTTGCTTGACTCAGTAAAAGCGAGTAGGATTAGCAATAACCAGGGTTCATCCTAGGACTTAAAAAACAGCAGCTTACACTTTCAAAGAGCTTTAGAGTATACATAGAAAAAAAAATCAGATAAGGCTGTACAAGCAATGTTCATTCACCAGAAAAGTTCAACAGTTATTCACTGTGGATGTTAAAATATTATTGATGTCAATATTTAAGCATGTAATTAGTGTACATTCAATAAGAAAGTTCTGAACAATGTACTTGAATAATTTTAGTCATAATGGTATAATAAGCATCAAACAGAAGTCATCGCTCTTTCTATGCGATGACTTCTGTTTGATGTTCCTGGTCCACGTCAAATGCCTGTATTAATGGTATAACAAAGCTTAACAAAACCATTTTTCGAAAATCATAAAATACAGATACACTGCATTTCTTTTCTTTTTCTTTAATCCTTACCAAATACATTGCTGTCTCTTCACACCACTGCTCCCACACTACCTCTGCAGGGCATCCCCTTGCTTTTCTTTCCTAAAATAGACAAACTTGCTCCTGGGGATTTTACATGGTGAAAACAAATGGTAATATTTTCTAAAATTCAATAGATTTCTGAAAAATAAATCAACTTTCAAAAATTGTTTGTAGAAAAACAAGATGATTTTCCATAGCTGAAGCAATGCAAAGAGCAAGTTTGGAAATTGAAACACATTCCACTTTTACGATAATTTACAGGCAATGTACTGATAAAATTGGCACAAATTCACTTTCAGTGCCCCTAGCAAGAAATTTTTAAAGTCCTTAAAAAATGAAAGGATGGCAAAGTAAACAGTTTACTCTTATTCATGATATAGTACAAGAATATTTGCACTAACTGGAATAGTATGCTGACAATGGCATTTTGAAAATTTTAAAATCAGGAACTTGTGAGCCATTTAGTGGCAAGAATGTGAACTGCTTCGAAAATCTAAATTCCCCAGCTGTAAATATATTAGCCCCCAAAGGCAATTTTTGTGAAAAATCTCTAAAATCATGGAAAGAATGATGTTCATAACTTTCAAAACCCCAGCAAAAAATTTGCAAACGAAAAGGGAAATTGAATATAGGCCTTCTCGTATGAATATATTGTTTTCTCCTATGCTGCTAGTTACAAAATGTATTTTTTAGGTTTACCAAAGCCACCTTTTCAATACATATACAGTCATTGAAATATTTGCCTATTCTTACAGCTCCCTAGTGAGAATTTTACAAACTGGAAAATTTAAGTATTTCATAGTGAACAGTTTTTCCCACCTAAGAGATAAATTTCCTTTGAGAGCCCTAGCAGAAGATTTATAAATTATATGAAAATTTTAAATGTGCTAAACTAATATTTTTTGACGTTATCAGTCACAAAAAATAATTTTTGAAATGACTGTCAAAACAAAAAAGTTTGATGTTCATGGACAGACAATGATTACATTAGCACTGTTTTTTTTTTTTTTTTTTACAAAACATGCAAAAATTCCTTACTATCTACAGTAAAAAAAAACCCCAAAGAAACAACATTACATTTGCCGCAGACAATATAGAAAAAGCTAATTAGAAGCTGTGGTAACACTTCCAAAATATGGGGCTATTGATTTCTGCCCCTCTCTTTATGTTGGTCACTTAGGTGTGAGGAGCTTAATTTAACTTTTTATTTTAGTGATTTTCTTTTGCAAGCCGTTTCCTGTATCTTAACCAGGAGGGTTCATCTCATATGTTTTTAGAAGGGTGCCATTAAGGCTTAACATGGGACCGTTTGACCCTCCACGGTTTGTCCTAATGTGCCAATCAGAGGAAACAACACCTGGGAATACGTAAATCAAAAACTGCGGCATCTGTTGCCCTTCAATCCTAAAAACAATGGAGATACAAAGACTAGAAGTGAATAATCTAGACATGTTGATTAGATTCCCTTCAAGAACCAGAGCTGCTTCCTCCCGTACTGTGATGTGACCTGGAGAAAGAGCAAACTCTACTGTCCTTCCATAAACTGAGGCATGTATTTCTTTGCTCTGCCTCTTCACTTGGCCATCATAATGTGCAGCAACTAAATCACAACTGCAAGAGTTATCATATGTGGACCATTGTGGGAGAAAAAAATTCACTGCAACGAAAACTAAGCATCACCGTATGTGATCATTAACAAATGTATTCTAAAACAAATAGAACAATCATGAAACACAAAGCTACCAAACATGGTAAAAACACCAAAGCAATAAATTGAGAAAAATAGGAAAAAAAAAAAAAAGTTTTCCACATACTTTGGATCCAGAAATAAAAGTTTATTTTCTTGCATTCTGTAGCTCTCGTGCATGATCTTTTTTCCATCTAGTGCTAGTTGGCACATTAGAGATCACGCCCTTTTTGCAGTAATATTAGTTTGTCACCATCACCACTAAACCAGGGTCTCTCTGATGTAGATATTGCTGAGCAGTGCTTCAATTGATGAGCTCTGTTAAGTTGAATCAGTAAGGGCATAACCATAGATTTGCCTCTATTTTGTTTTTGACGTCTATTTGTCTTTAAAAAAAATTCTGAAATATTATAAACAGCAAATACTAGCTAAATGAACTATAATCTGGCTACAGTGGTGAATACCATTGTAAAGCGTATGCAGACGAATTAACCTGTCAACAGACCTCAACACATTTCCACCAATGGTAGTGTCCAACACCATACTGATGTAGAAAATACCTTTTCTCTCGCAGTCCGTCATTGGTGGATTGGGTCCATACGATAAGAAAGGCAAAGAAACTGAAGAGCAGTCATTTTTGGATTAAGGGCAGGTAGGGCAGTCGTTTTAGGCTTGACGACAGGTAGGACAGGATGCAGTGCTCTTCTAAAAACAGCTAGGATGAACCCTGCAATAACTACTAAAAGAGAGAGAGAGAAATGGAAAGGCCTCACATATCATTAAATTACTTTTTTAAATTATTCTGACATGTTGGCACAAAAGTTTAAGACTTCAGTTACAGTAAATAGGTTACAGCAGTTGCAGTTTCTCTGTTTTAATGTTTTTATCTATGTAATTATTATATCTGAGTGTATCATTTACATAAACAATCGCAATTTTTTTCATGTGTATGTAACCTAATAGCGTTAATGAGATAATTTTGTATTGATAGTAGTTATTTCTGTAAATGTGAAGTACTGCCAAATATCTTATAATGAAATCAATTAAAATCGACAAATTATCATGAAATCGATTAAAATCAATAAATGATTTGCATAATATATTGGATTTTAATTGATATGTTCAAAATGTTTAATCTATGCCCTATATCAGTTAATCAAGTATATCGATTAAACGTTCACTGGATTTATTTATTTTTCTTTATGGATTTCAGTTTTTGAAAGTTTGCAGGTCTGCTCTGGTGAAGGTGTCTGTGTAATTGTAGGATTTCCAATGACATTGCCTAGGCATTCTTACTTCTTGCCCATGCATAAACAAAGACATTGCTTTTTCTACGTTTTAGCAACACACAGCAACTGAAAAATTGTTATTCGGTCTTCGCCGGGGAAATGAATCCCAGATCTCTCGATAAGCCAAGCGCATTAGCCTTACACCATGGTGGCCAACAATCCACGGCGCTATGCGTGTTTTCCTGTCAGCATCTGACATCATAAATTCGTAAGATGGGCTCAGCTACTGAGACGTCTCCATCTGGTGGGCATTAACGGCACTGGCTATATATTAATTAATATCCAAAGTGAAAGATCGAAAGTGAAAATCCTCCAAATACGTGGTGTCAGTGAGTGTGTGGTCTGGAGTATTGGATAATATGAGAGGACAGGCTGGTGTAGGTGTGATTTTAAGTGAAAAGATGAAGAACAACTTGATTCACTATAGTTGCATAAGTGAGAGAATTCTCTGGATTCATTTGAAAGTGAAACCTCAGAGAATTGTAATTGTTGTAGTGTATGCTCCTTGTGACTCGGAACCTTCTGATAAGAAAAAAAGATTTCTGGAATGACCTAAAAGCTGTTTTGAGCCAGTTTGATGCTAAAGAAAAAGTTATAATAGCAGGGAATTTCAATGCTAGAGTAGGTGTGCAGAATGCAATTTCTGACAATGTTCTGGGTAAGTTTAATGATCCTTGTGTGAATGATAATGGTGAAAGATCAATTGAACTCTGCATTGAGAATAGTTTGTGTGTATCTAATACATTTTTTCGGCCACAAGTATATCCACACATATACTTGGGAAAATCGTACTCTTGGTCAAAAGAGTGTGATAGATTTTGTTGTCTACGATCAGCGTTTGAAACACTTAGTTGTTGACACCCGTGTGATGAGAGGTGCGGATGTTGGTTCTGATAATTACTTGGTAGTGTCACGAGTGAAACTTAATGTTGGTTGGAGGAAATGGAATAGGAAGAGACTCAGGATAGAAAGAATTAAGGTTGATAGGCTGCTTGAAGATCATCAGCGCTATTCTGACTTACTCAGAGAATGACTGAAGGATCTGAAGTCTGGTGAGAGGGATGTAGAAAAGAAGTGGGAATGTTTTAAGAACTGTGTTGTCACTGCTGCTAAAGAGGTCTGTGGCACCACAATAGTTGGTAACAATAGAGGTGATGCTTGGTGGAATAGTGAGATTGAAGAGGCAGTAAAGAAAAAAAGGAAGCCTATTTGGGAATGTTGCAAATTAGAGTCTCTGTGGATGAATATCGCTGTAAGAAGCGTGAAGCTGCTAAGCTGGTTCGCCACAGTAAGGCAAAAGATAGGAAGGAGAAAGTGGAAAGGCATGAACTGGCTTTTAGGAAAGATAGGAAGTCCTTCTGAAAATACATGAGACTCAGGAAAAATAGGGAAACAAAGTTGTAAGTTGTGTGAAGAATGAGATAGGGGAAATGATATGGGAGCCCAATGAGTTAAGTGACAGATGGGGTGAATACTTCTGTGAGTTATTAGATCAGGAAAGCAAAAATGATTCTGAGACAGATGCAGATGATGTCACAATGAGGGATGAAAGCACAGGAGGGATCTCAAGAGAAGAAGTGTGTGAAGCTCTAAAATCTCTTCAGAATGGTAAGGCTCCAGGAGTTGATGGCATAACTGCAGAGATGTTGAAATATGGTGGTAACTCTATAATTGACTGGTTAACTGAAATTTGCCAGTTGTGCTGGAAGTTAGGAATGGTCCCTCGGGATTGGAAGGATGCTATTATTGTTCCCTTGTGTAAGGGAAAAGGTGATCAGACTGAATGCAAGAACTATTGTGGTATTAGCCTACTGAGTGTGCCAGGGAAAGTGTTTGGTAAGGTTGTTATTGAAAAAGTACGGGGTCTTACATCATTGAAAGTGTGGGATGTTCAGAGTGGTTTTATGCCTGGTAAAGGCTGCACTAACCAGATTTTTGCATTACGCATGATGATTGGCTGTTGGGAAGAAAGTTCTTACTGCCTTCATAGATTTAGAGAAAGCTTACGACCGAGTGAATAGGACACTTTTGTGGAAGGTATTGAATGAATATGGTGTTACTGGGAATCTACTTAAGAGTGTAAACAAGCCATGTATGCTGGTAGTAGAGCTTGTGTATGAGTGAATGGTGTTTTATCAAAATGGTTTTCCATTGGTGCAGGAGTTTGACAAGGTTGTGTAATGTCACCATGGCTGTTTAATATATTTATGGATGCATGCATGCGTGATGCCAAAATAGATAATAGTGGTTTATGTCTTGGTGATATCCGTGTGTGCAGATTGCTGTATGCTGATGACACTGTCCTGTTGGCAGAGAGCAAAAGTGAGTTGCAGGGATCAATTGAACTCTGCATTGAGAATAGTTTGTGTGTATCTAATACATTTTTCGACCACAAGTATATCCACACATATACTTGGGAAAATCGTACTCTTGGTCAAAAGAGTGTGATAGATTTTGTTGTCTACGATCAGCGTTTGAAACACTTAGTTGTTGACACCCGTGTGATGAGAGGTGCGGATGTTGGTTCTGATAATTACTTGGTAGTGTCACGAGTGAAACTTAATGTTGGTTGGAGGAAATGGAATAGGAAGAGACTCAGGATAGAAAGAATTAAGGTTGATAGGCTGCTTGAAGATCATCAGCGCTATTCTGACTTACTCAGAGAATGACTGAAGGATCTGAAGTCTGGTGAGAGGGATGTAGAAAAGAAGTGGGAATGTTTTAAGAACTGTGTTGTCACTGCTGCTAAAGAGGTCTGTGGCACCACAATAGTTGGTAACAATAGAGGTGATGCTTGGTGGAATAGTGAGATTGAAGAGGCAGTAAAGAGAAAAAAGGAAGCCTATTTGGGAATGTTGCAAATTAGAGTCTCTGTGGATGAATATCGCTGTAAGAAGCGTGAAGCTGCTAAGCTGGTTCGCCACAGTAAGGCAAAAGATAGGAAGGAGAAAGTGGAAAGGCATGAACTGGCTTTTAGGAAAGATAGGAAGTCCTTCTGAAAATACATGAGACTCAGGAAAAATAGGGGAAACAAAGTTGTAAGTTGTGTGAAGAATGAGATAGGGGAAATGATATGGGAGCCCAATGAGTTAAGTGACAGATGGAATGAATACTTCTGTGAGTTATTAGATCAGGAAAGCAAAAATGATTCTGAGACAGATGCAGATGATGTCACAATGAGGGATGAAAGCACAGGAGGGATCTCAAGAGAAGAAGTGTGTGAAGCTCTAAAATCTCTTCAGAATGGTAAGGCTCCAGGAGTTGATGGCATAACTGCAGAGATGTTGAAATATGGTGGTAACTCTATAATTGACTGGTTAACTGAAATTTGCCAGTTGTGCTGGAAGTTAGGAATGGTCCCTCGGGATTGGAAGGATGCTATTATTGTTCCCTTGTGTAAGGGAAAAGGTGATCAGACTGAATGCAAGAACTATTGTGGTATTAGCCTACTGAGTGTGCCAGGGAAAGTGTTTGGTAAGGTTGTTATTGAAAAAGTACGGGGTCTTACATCATTGAAAGTGTGGGATGTTCAGAGTGGTTTTATGCCTGGTAAAGGCTGCACTAACCAGATTTTTGCATTACACATGATGATTGGCTGTTGGGAAGAAAGTTCTTACTGCCTTCATAGATTTAGAGAAAGCTTACGACCGAGTGAATAGGACACTTTTGTGGAAGGTATTGAATGAATATGGTGTTACTGGGAATCTACTTAAGAGTGTAAACAAGCCATGTATGCTGGTAGTAGAGCTTGTGTACGAGTGAATGGTGTTTTATCAAAATGGTTTTCCATTGGTGCAGGAGTTTGACAAGGTTGTGTAATGTCACCATGGCTGTTTAATATATTTATGGATGCATGCATGCGTGATGCCAAAATAGATAATAGTGGTTTATGTCTTGGTGATATCCGTGTGTGCAGATTGCTGTATGCTGATGACACTGTCCTGTTGGCAGAGAGCAAAAGTGAGTTGCAGGGAATGTTGACTCAGATGCACGAAGTTTGCATGAAATTCAAAACTGAGTATAAATAAGGGAAAAACCAAAGTTATGGTGTTTGAGAGAGGAACTGGTAGCACTGAATGTAATGTAAGTATAAATGGCACTGTGATTGACCAGGTTAGTGAGTTTGTGTATTTAGGAAGCATGTTTGACAGAGAGAACAAGTTGGATGGTGAAATCAGTAGGCGAGTGAATTCTTCTTTGAAAGTCATAGCTGCTCTGGGAAGTTTTCACAGGAATGATGGGTTCTCTAGAGAGTCCCGCATGGCTGTGTATGAAGCAGTAATTGTTCCTACTCTGATGTATGGCAGTGAAACCTGGGTACTGCAGAAAAACATAGGAGTCATTTGTGTGCTGGAGAAATGCGTTACTTACGTGGGGTTTGTGGCAAGACACAATCTGATTGTGTGAGGAATGAAGATGTATTGCAGTTGTGTGATGTGAAGCAAAATGTTGTTAGCAAGGTGGAGACCTATATGCTTTGGTGGTTTGGCCATGTTGAAAGAATGAGTGATGAAATGCTTACTAAGAAAATCTTGTCAGCCCAAGTGGCAGGAAGGAAAGGCAGAGGAAGGCCAAGGAAGACATGGGTGGATCAGATTCAGGAGTGTCTGCATGAGAAAAAGATTATGAGTATGAAGTATAAAAGATCTTGTGTACGGCCTGTAATGGATATCAGTGAAGCACGAGTTGTATGTCAAGATCGCTGTAAATGGAGAAGTTTGATACGACAACAATAAGTAAAAATATCTGGAAGTTTGTATTTCTTTTTGGAGCTAATCTCTGAATCTCAGAGAACAGCTTAGTGATATGTATGTATGTATGTATGTATGTATGTATGTATGTAGATAGATGTTGACAGGAAAACACACATAGCGCCGTGGATTGTTGGCCACGTGGTGTAAGGCTAACACGCTCAGCTAGATATCGAGAGATCCGGGGTTCCCCGGCGGTGACCAAATAACAATTTTTTGGTTGCTGTGTGTTGCTAAAACGTGGAACGAGTGATTTCTTTGTTTATTCGCTGACACCACGTATTTGGAGGATTTTCATCTTGCACATGCTTTCGCCACTGAGATCACTCCCATGCTGAAAACACACTGATCGATAATTTTTGTGCATTATTTTCTTTGTATTGCAAAAACACAGTGTCTTAAATGAACTCAGCAAAGTTATACTAAAAGTCAGTAATTTTCTTTACAGGTTTTACCAGAAAATTTTTTCAACTGTCTTGGCAAAATTTCCAAATTCACTCTCAATGTGCAAAGAGAAAATCTGCTAAAAAAAATGTGTTTAAATTTTGTCTCACAATAAAAAAATTAAGCACACAAATTTGTAAAAAAATCAAAGAATAGCAAAATGTTGAACTATCAGTCTTATCATCATAACAACTATCATCTTAAAAATGCCTCAACATAGCTAAGTTTTTTTGTTCTCACTTGGGTGTGTGGACTACGATGATAGCTGTTACGATGACAAGACTGATAGTTCAACATTTTGTTATTCTTTGATTTTTTATAAATTTGTTTGCTTAGTTTTTTTTATTGTGAGGTTGTCATATGGATGTATGAATTTTGTATGAAATTCAAACTGAGTATAAATAAGGGGAAAACCAAAGTTATGGTTATTGAGCGAAAAACTGTTCGTACCGAATGCAGAATAAGCCTTAATGGCACAGAAATTGGCCATGTGAATGAGTTTGTATATTTAGGAAGCATGTTTGACAGAGAGAACAAATTAGATGGCAAAATTAATAAGCGAGTGAATTCTTCATTGAAAGTCATAGCTGCCTTAGGAGGATTTCACAGGAATGAGGGGTTCTCAAGGAAGTTCCGAATGGCTGTGTATGAAAGTGTAATTGTTCCAACTATGCTGTACGGCAGTGAAACCTGGGTACTGCAAAAAACAACAACATAGGAGTCATTTCTGTGCTGCGGAGATGTGTTACTTATGGGGGAGGGGGAGGTTCGTTATAAGACAGGCGCTGATCATGTAATGCAAGAAGAGGTGTTGCAGATGTGTAATGTGAGGCAAAATGTTGTTAGTAAGGTGGAGACTAATATTCTTAGGTGGTTTGCCCATGTTGAAAGAATGAGTGATGAGATCATTACTAAGAGAATTTGTTCAGCCCAAGTGGCAGGAAAGAAAGGTAGAGGAAGGCCAAGAAAATCATAGGAGGACCAGATTCAGGAATGTCTGCTTGAGAAAAAGATTGAGTATGAAGTACAAAAGGTCTTGTGTGCTGCATGTGATGGATGTAAATGAAGCTCGAGTGGTGTGTAGAGATCGTTGCAAATGGAGACATTTTATACACCAACAGTAAGTAAATTTTAGTTTTATCAGTTAAATGTGTACTTGGCACATGGTCTTTCTTTGAGGAGCTAACCTCTGAATCTCAGAGAACAACTTAGTGATATGTATGTCTTTCACTTTCACATAATTGGTTCACGGATGCAATCATTTACATAACCCAATTGTTGACACATTCCCACCAATTGGTATGGTACTCCAACTAATACTTCCTGATGTAGAATTTTCGTTATCAAGCAGTGTATTATAGATGGAGTAGAAGTTTAGCATTTAGCCCACGTAAGTTACATTCAAAACATACGAATTGTGGTTGAGTATTAGAGCAAAAACTAAACCCTGTACAAGTTGAGCTACTAAATATTCCTCTTTTTTGGTTCCTCCATTGCAAGCATTAGATTATTTCATAATAACAAATGTTGAAGTCTTCACATGAAGAATTCCTTAGTTCCTTCATTTATAGAAACGACTGAATGTGTTGGATCAGTTCACAAAATTTTATGATGATGATCACAAGGAATTAAAAATGTTTTTGTTTTGTTTTTTACTTTTTTTTTTTTAGAATTCGAATGTGCCAATCTGGAAACATCAAAATAGAAAGTTCTTCTGAAGATATTAAGCAGTTATTTGAAGAGGGCAGCCAAGGGAAAGGTCAAAATGGTTGTAATTTAAACCCATGGGTGTTGCATTGTCACCAAGAGCAGCTGAAGAAAATGAAAAAATCTCCTACAAATAGTGTTCTCAGTAAGTCATCCTTAATTTTCTTGTCCATTCCACTTTCATACTCATTGTGCTCTCTTAAACAGGAGTGTGTGCACTAATACATGTATCAACGTTTAATCTATAATATCAATTACTTGCTTTTTTCATTTAATGTTTTAGGATGTCTTTTTAAGGAAACATGTTTGTACTGTCACCTCATCCATCTACAGACAGGATATTCCCACACCTGTTTAGAAATACCCTGTGTGTGGATACTTCTCTTTTTAAAAAATGCATTAACCTATTGACGGATAGACTTTTTAAAAAATGCATTTAGTAACTAGGATATAAAAATGTGATTGTTATTTTTCACTTATTGGGTGTGTGCATAACAGAGTGCAAAATTTGAGGTCGCCAATGGCGACCAGAAATTTATTGTTGGTGAGCAGTAAAAAATATTAAATTGTTTTCCTGTTCCGCATTTGATCCTGTTGGGGCGGTATCTTCCCAAAAATATTTTTAGCTCAAACAGTATCTTCACAAAAATAATTTGAACTGTGATGGCATCTTTCTTCACTTTCAGTAAAATGTTATCTTAAAAATATTTCAGTGTGAGAGGCATATTGGGTATTGTATTTAACTGTGATTTTTTTTTTTTTTTTTTCGTCGTCATGAAATGTGTTCAATAAAACGGTCTCTGGCGGAGGCATATCAATCACTGCGTCATCATCAGCCCAGTGAGACAACAAGAGCCTCTTCCGTGGGCTGCATATTGACAGCTGATGGGAAGCTTGCTGAAAGGAACCCCAAAGCATTGTGGGAGGAAGCATTTCTTCCCCGCGTACGTTTCTAGGTCTAACTCAGAATGGGGATGAGCATGTCGGTGGATATTCATTCCTGAAACATTCACGCATCCGTAATATGGGTGGAAATTTTCAATGTATCAGCGAAAACCACGATGTTTTGCTAAACAACCAAAGAATTCATGTCTTTCCCATCTGCAGCAGTTATTGGCACATCGATGAATAAATTGTCGTTCAATATATCGGTGATAGCTCACTAATTCAACATCGAGTAACCGTAATACTTGTTAAAGTGCTTGATGTATCGTAAACCTCGATGCATTGGGTCCAGTAACATCGAGGATAAGAACTCGATTTTCCGCGACGAAACCGCTGAAAATCGGAAGGGAAAAAAACCCCCGCTAATTCGTGACATAGAAAGGTGATATTCCCTTTCTCAGTATAAGAATACAAAAAAAAGAAAGGTGATATTTCCTTTCTCTGTATAAGAATACGAAAAAGACAAATTCATTTACTTATCGCAGAAAATTTTCGAGTTAATTGCACTATTACAGTTTCAAACATCAGTCATGAAACCTCAATTTTTTGGGGAGGGCGCGAGAGGACTTATCGGTTCCTGTAACGTCAAGGAAAAGAACTCTATTTTCGGTGATGAAACATCGGGCAAGACAGCGAAAAAGTCCATAATTCATGACCTAAGATTATATTTAAAAGAATGCAGCAAAGAGAAATACATTTACTTCCTGTAGAAAATATTCTTTTACAGTTTCTAACTTCGATTATCACTTAGAAAAACGTTAATTCTCAAAAACACTGATATTTTTCCCCATCCGTACACTGATTAATCTTTGCTGTACCAGCTGGGATTCCGGGAAATGTATTTATGTACATATGAGGAAAAGGAGCATGGTGGTGGAGGTGCTGACAATTGACTTTATGGGGGGATTGGGTTGTGGTGTATGACCAACATGTTTTAAAATGTTATTTTAGTGATTTCTTTTCCTCCAGCACTCAAAAATATTGGCTTTTGATGACTTTCCTGGTTTATTAAAATCTGGAGGGTTATTATTGTTCCTATTATTTTCTGAGATCTCAGCTGTAGCACAATCGCAGGGTTGTGTACATATATATATAAATATTTGCATGCACAATCATTAAAACAGAAAACTTGCTGCAAATTCACTGTCTTTTGCATGTGACAGTGGTGTGATGGCGAGTGAAATTTTTTTTTTGGCTGGTAGAGTTAGACCTGAAATTTTGAGCCCTGTGCGTTCTACCTGTTCGTGTAGGCTACAAAGAAAGGAGGAGAGCACAACAAATAACGTACCTAGCATTTCACATAATTGCCATCATTCTGTATGACCATCTGTCTATGAGTAGGTAAATCCCACGCCGAAAAAACTCCTGTGTTTTAGGGTAAAAAAAGTCATGTAATACTGTTTTCACGTCGTCCGCATAATCGAAGGTTGGGAGAGCGAAGGCATTCTGTAACGATTGAAAAAGGTGATAGTCCGTAGGTGCCAGGTCAGGGGAACACGCCGAGTGAGGTAACAATTCCCAACCAAAGTCCAGTAATTTTTGCCGAGTGATTAAAGCATCATGATAGGGTTGCCAGCCAATCAGGAAACCGGGAAAAATCAGGGAATCCGAAAATAAGGCTAAAAATCGGGGGAAACTCGGGGGGGATAATTTGTTTTGAAAAAACCTGGAAAAGTCGGAAAATTAAACTGATAATTTTTTGCGTATGCAGTTACCAGGGATGGTAATTCTGTGCTTGAGTGCATCAAAACAAAAATCTTGCGCCATCTTGCAACATAAGCAGATTTTGCATCATTGTGCGCCAGAACCACCATGCCCCGTCGGTACTTCAACACACTACATTATTTGTGCACACCAAGTTCCACTTGACACTGAGTAAGACCATGCGTTGGGAAGAAAGATTCAGCGATTCCAAGTACTAAGTGTTTTATGTAGTTACTATAGAAATCGTCGTTTCGCTACGGATGACGGAAAACATCGAGTATGCTATGGAAATCGTCGGTCCGCTGCGGACGATGGAAAACATTGAGTATTCTATGGAAATCGTTGGTCTGCTACGGACAACATAAAATGTCAAGTATGCAATGAAAATCAAAAATTTCAGCCAGCAATAAAAGAAAAAAGGGCCAGCAATTGATTCAAGTGTACAATGATAACTTTTTTAGCACATCTTTTTTAAAAAAAATCGTGCTTATGTTATTGGTTTGTCAGTCAGCCAGTCTGTAGACACCATATCTCTGCAACTATTATTAGTCCGATTTGAAAAATTCTGTATGCATCGGAAAGCTTGAAATATGCTGCGAATGATAATCTTTTTTTTTTTTTTTCACGATGTACAATTTTGCCGCTAGAAAGCGTAAATGCAGATGTCGAATTCAAAATACATTTTATTCCATATATATTTGCTTCTAAACAACCGATTGAAAAAAATCTTTTATCTTTCGATTCCATTTATGTCAAAGTATTTTAGGTATAGTTACTTTTTCAAGTTACGCATAGATTTTCCGCTAGGGGCGTAAAAGTAAATCACATTTTCCCCGATATCTCTTCTAAAACTCCGATTTGAAATTTTTTTCTTCAACGGATACAAATCCTGATGAAAAATCTTTTCCATATAATTTCTAATTTTTGGTAAAGAATACTTTGGCCACCAGGGGCGTAAGCATTAATTTTTGCTTCTGATGTATTTGCCATAAAATCTGAGCTTCTAAAAGCTCGATTGAAAAAAATTGTTCATGGACCGATGCCACTCACGTCGACAAACCTTTTAGGAATATTTTCTTCTTAAAATAATAGATGGTTTCACTGCCATGGGGCATAGATGTATATCTTATTTTTGTCAATATCTCTGCTTGTAATGGTTCGATTTGAAAAATTCTTCCTTCATTGGATAGAGTTTTCTGTGTCGCATGTTTTTCATATACAGTGTAACTTGTCTAATTCAAACGTTTTTAATTCGAATTCTTGGTCAATTCCAATTTTCCATTTGGTCCCTTGAATGTTCTATATAAATAATGTTAAAAAACATTAATTCAAACTTTTTTTGTTCAATTCGAAGATAACCCCATTTTCATAATCTCATATTTTCAATAATTACCTTTCAAAATGGGTATGTACTGTTCTGGATGAAGTTCCGAGTGTTGTTACGAGGTCGAGGTCACAAGCGCCAATTCTGCCTGCTCTAGGTTTACCTGAAAGCTGTTGTCATGCAGCTGGTGGTGGGAAGGGGTCAATGTCACGACACTTCCGCTGTAGGCTGTAACCGTAGATGTTTAGTTTGTTTGCATTTACGCGAGGTGAACAATGTAACTGCCTGCTCCGGTTGTTTTAATGTCTTTGTGTTTATGAGTAGTGCTGTAACCTGCTGTACCTAAATTTTTCATCATGTCTTTGTGTAGACCAGCCCGTGATGAGTACAAAACATTGACTTTAGCTCAAAAGGCGGAAGTGATTCATGAATGTCTTTGTGTTTATGAGTAGTGCTGTAACCTGCTGTACCTAAATTTTTCATCATGTCTTTGTGTAGACCAGCCCGTGATGAGTACAAAACATTGACTTTAGCTCAAAAGGCGGAAGTGATTCATGAAGTGGAAAAGGAATTGAAAAAAAAGGCTCAGATTGCAAATATCTTATACGTTATCCACTTATCTAAAAAATAAAGCATTCCTCCCAATACGTTATCCACTTATCTAAAAAATAAGGATAAAATTTTGAATACTCTTGGGACTCAGCGTAGTGGTGGAGAAAGGAAAAGGGTAAGAGGACCGGACAATCCTGATGTTGAGGAGAGTCTGTTGAAGTGGTTAAAGCAGGCACATGACAAAAGCATTCCACTAAGTGGCACTCTGATTAGAGCTAGAGCTAAAGCTGAAGAATTTTCCACTAAATTGGGAAAAAATGATTTTAAGGTCAGTACTGGCTGGCTTGATGGATTTAAAGAAAGAAATGGTATTTCTTTTAAATCTATTTGTGGGAAAAGTGCAGGTGTTAACCTAGAAGCAGCTAATGAGTGGAAGAGAGAACTGTTAGAAATGATTGGGAACACAGCCCCTAAAGACATTTTCAATGTCGACGAAACAGGTTTATTTTTCAAATGTACCCCAGACTAAACAGCCTTCAAAGGTGAACGCTGCAGTGGTGGAAAACATAGCAAGGATGGGGAACGATTTTAGTCGGAGCTAAAATGGATGGATCGGAGAAACTTCCTTTATTAATGATTGGCAAATCAGCTAACCCATGCTGCTTCAAAGGTGTAAAAACTAAGCCAGTTGAATATGAAGCAAATAAAAAAGCTTGGATGACAAGTGAAAAATGGCTTCTAAAAATGAAAAATGGCTTCTAAAATGAAAAATCTTTGAAAAATGGCTTCTAAAAAAAGATAAAAAATTTCAGAAAGAAAACAGAATGATCTTGTTGTTTATTGACAACTGTACAGCACATAACACCACACCTCTGCTGGAAAATGTAAAGGTTTTGTTCTTTCCGCCGAATATGACTCCAGTAGTTCAACCCATGGATCAGGGTGTGATTAAGAACTTTAAACACTTCTACCGACGCCATGTAGTCCAGACAATTCTATCAGGTATCGATACACAAGATCGCTTCAAAATCGACCTTCTACAAGCTGGTTGTATGACTCGCAGCGTATGGCAACAAGTTAAACCTAAAACTAGCCAACTGTTTCCAAAAAGCAGGCTTCCAGCAACTTGATGATGAGTCTCAACTACATCAAGATAATGGTGGTGAGGAGATCATACCCACTGTGGAGTACTGGGAAGAGGTAGGCCGTGATATACCATATGAGGCTTTTGTGAGCGTTGATGACAATTCAGCTGTTTGTGTGAGCTCACAGATGATGAGATCTTGGCTGATGTTTTGAATAAGAAAACGTACTGTGCATCTTCAGATGAAGAACTGGAACGGTCTAAAGTTTCTGAAGAGTGCTTTCCAAATTCAGTAGAGGCCTTGGTTCACCTCCAACAGTTAAGGAAGTTTGTTGAGGGACAGCAGAATGTAAGTGACTCTCTATTTCATTCACTCGATAAACTTGAGAAATCTACCCATAACATGAATTCTAAAAAGCAGGCCAAAATTTCATGGGTTTTTTTACAAAAAATATGTAAATTTACTGTACTGTATTTTTTTTTTTTATGTTATGAATAAATATGTTGGTTTTTACAGTACTTGAAGTGATTTTTGAATGTGCCCTTATTCAAACTTGCCTAATTCGAATTTGTCGATAATTCGAATTATTTTTGTGGTCCCTTCAGCTTCGAATTATCCAAGTTACATTGTAATTTCAAAAATTTCAAGTAATTCATAGACTTTCCGCTAGGGGCATAAAGGTAAATTGCGTATCCCCCGATATCTCTGCTTCTAAAACTCCGATTTGAAAAATTCTTTCTGCACGTGATACAGCTCCTGATACGAAATCCTTTGCATATAATTTCTAATTTTTGGTAAAAAATGGTTTGGCCGCTAGGGGGCATAAGTCTTAATTTCCACTTCTGATGTATTTGCAGCAAAATCTGAACTTCTAAAATCTTGATTGAAAAAAATTCATTTATCGACCGATACTACTCACGTCGACAAACCTTTTAGAATATTTTCGTCTTAAAATAATGCATGGCTTCTACGCCAGGTGGCGTAGAAGTTTATCTTATTTTTGTCAATATCTCTACTTCTAGGAGTCCGATTTGAAAAACTTCTTTGTTGGATGGTGTTTCCAATGTGAAATGCTTTTTATATAAATTCAAAATTTTCAAGTAAATCATGGACTTTCTGCTAGGGGGCACAAAGGTAAATTTTGTTTTCCCCGATATTTCTGCATCTAAGATTTGAAAAATTATTCCTGTATCACATACAGCATCTGATGGAAAATGTTTTTCATATAATTTCTAATATTTGGTAAAGAATGGTTTGGCCACCAGGAGGCATAAGTTTTAATTTCTGCTTCTGATGTATTTGCAGCAAAATCTGAGCTCCTGAAAACTTGACTACATTTTTTTTTTTTTTTTCTAGGACCGATACTGCTCACATCGAAAAACCTTTCGAGAATACTTTCTTCCTAAAATGCATGTTTTTCCTGCCAGGGGACGTAGATTCATATCTTATATTTGCCCATATCTCTGCTTCTAAGAGTCCGATTTGAAAAATTCTTTCTTTGTTGGAGAGCATTTCCGCTGCAAAATGTTTCTCATATAAATTCAAATTTTTTCTAACGCACAAGTCTGCAACCAGAGGGCATAAGTTCACAATTCTGTTTACAGCAATATCTGCGGGATTAAAAACCCAATTGAAAAACTTCTTTCTTCGGTCGGATGCTATTGTTTTCCATACTGGTTCCATTGACTTTGAATAGCTTTGATAGATTTAATTTGCGTCAGAACTGATTCAAAAGACGTGCTCATTACACCCGAAAATTCGGTGTCATCTTTCTTGTTCTTCTTGCATTGAATATATTGTATTATAGATGTGGCATTTAGTATGTATATTATCATAGAGTTAACATAATCTGTAAATTTTTCCTGGAATTCCCTGCAAAATTATCTTCTGGAAAAACCTGGAAAACTCAGTGAATTTTTAAAGCCAATATAAATGGTAACCCTGCATGAGGTTGGCGCTATCATGATGAGGGATCACGCCTTTGCGATTGACGAATGCTGGCCGCTTCGATGTCGGTTGTTCTCGCAATCTGTCCAACTGTTGGCAGTAGGGGTCAGCATTTATCGTTCGGTTAGGCGCCAACACCTCCCAGTGCATTATTCCCTGGACATCACACCAAACACTCAGCAAAATCTTTTCGGGATGCAGTCTTCCTTTTGAAGTCGATGGAGCAGGCTCCGCTCCTTGGCACACAGTCCGTTGATGCTTTACATTACGGTACAGTACCCATTTCACATCACCTGTTATCGCCCCAAAAACGGTTCATTTCTGTGACGAGAAAGCAAAGAAACACAGATACGGATTCTCTCCTCTCATTGCTTTGCAGAAAGCTGGTGCAGAACCCTGTTATCAAACTTGTTCAAGGTGTGTAAGGTCCTTAAAAGTCCTTAGCAACTCCTTATTTTTGTTGGATGCTCCTAAGGGTCCTTATGAAATACTTAAAAACTCCTTATTTTTGTTAAATGTTTTTAAGGGCCCTTAAAAAGTCCTTAAAACAGGTGTGAAAATCTTTCTGAAATCCACAGTTTTCTGCAGTTTGTTTTTTTTTTCATTTTCTAGCAGGATCAAATGCTATTTATCTTCATGGTTCGTACGTGTCCTGGAAAAGTCCTGGAATTCCATTTTTTTGTCCTGGAAATGTCCTAAAATTCTGTTACATGTCCTGGAATTTTATCCATTCCGGCCTTTTTGTACCTGTGCGATGTTTTGTAGTTGAAGATTTTTCTATTGACATAACTTATGTCTAACAAATTTTCCTCCCCACCCCCTGCAAAATGCGGCAGGGGGGGGGGGTTGTGAGGCGGCTGTTGGTTTTCTTGTCTGTAAGGAGGACTGAAGCTGCGTTATCATCTTTTGGTGTCGTGCTTATGTTATCACTTTGTCTGTCCGACCGTGAAGACCATATCTCTGCAATTATTAGTTCGATTTGTAAAATTCTTTTTGTAATGGGAATCTTAAAATGTGATAATGATGATCCATTTGTTCTGGGTTTATTCTGATGCACAACTTCGCCACTAGGGGACGCAAATGAAGATCTTATCGAATTTCAAATGCATTTTATTTCATACATTTGCTTCTAAATATTCAATTGAAAAATTCTTTTTCCTTTCGATGTCATTTATATCAAACACTAATTTAGTTACAGTCCCTTTTTCAAATAATGCATATATTTTCCGCTAAGGGGCGTAACAGTAAATCGCGATTTTCCCAATATCTTCGCTCCTAACAGTCCGATTTGAAAAATTCTTCCTGCGTTGGATACAGCTCTTGAGCGGAAATGTTTTGCATATAATTTCTCATTTTTGGTAAAAAATGGTTTGGCGCCAGGGGGCATAAGTGTTTATTTTTACTTCTGATGTATTTGCAATAAAACCTGAGGTCGAAACTCAATTGAAAAAATTCCTCTGTGGACCGATATCGCTCACCTCCAAAACCTTTTTGAGAATACCTCCTGCTTAAATAGTGCATAATTTTTCCACCAGGGGATGTACATGTATATCTTATTTTCTTCCGAAATATCTCTGTTTCTAGGAGTGCGATTTGAAAAATTACTTCTTTGTTAGAGAACATTTGCGGTGGTAAATGTTTATCAAATAATTTAAAATATTTCTTAACACACAAGTGAGACACTAGAGGATGTAAGTTCACGTTTCCGTTTACAGCAATATCTACGAGACAAATAATTTTCCGCTAGGAGGCGTGACGATAAATCGCATTTTCCCCAACATCTTCGCTTCTAAAAGTCCAATTTGAAAAATTCTTCCTGCGTTGTATACACAGCTCTTCAGGGAAAATGTTTGCATATAATTCCTCATTTTTGGTAAAGAATGTTTTGGCCGCTAGGGGCGTAAGTGTTTATTTTTGCTTCTGTTCCTCCTTGGACCGATACCGCTCACCTCCAAAAACTTTTTGAGAATACCTCCTGCTTGAATAGTGCATAATTTTCCGACCAGGGCGTATACATATATCTTATTTTTGTCCATATCTCTGTTTCTAGGAGTACGATTTGAAAAATTCTTTCTTTGTTTGAGAAAATTTTTGGTGAGAAATGTTTCTCATATAATTTCAAATATTTCTTAACGCACAAGTGCGCCACTAGAGGGCTTAAGTTCACGTTTGCGTTTACAGCAAAATTTACGGGACTAGTAACCCGATTGACAAATATTCTCTTTCGACCAGATACTATCAACTATGAAAACTCCTTGTGTGTATTTTCTTCACAAAATAATGCACAATTTTGCCGCTAGAGGGGCAAAAATATTTAATCTATTTTTCTCAATATCTGTACTTCTAAATGTCCGATTTAAATTTTTTTTTTTTTAACAACAGATGCAATTTACTTTATGGAACACTAGGTTTGTATTTGAGGAGGTTTGTGGTTCACAATTCTGCTGTCAGGTGGCATTTATGTACTTCCATTTGCAGCCTATCTCTGCCTCTAAAGACTATTGAGAAATTTCTTTTTACTGTATGCCATTCGCTATGATAAGATTTAGAGTGAATAAGAGTTTTGCTACAATAAGAAGATACTCTTCAAATTTCGATAACAAATCAGGCCTTTCTAAAATTGGTGATATCAGTTGTGAATTCACATTACATATCATATCATTAAGCTGTTCTCTGAGATTCAGAGGTTAGCTCCAAAAAGAAATACAAACTTCCAGATATTTTTACTTATTGCTGTCGTATCAAACTTCGCCATTTACAGCGATCTTGACATACAACTCGTGCTTCACTGATATCCATTACACGCCTTACACAAGATCTTTTATACTTCATACTCATAATCTTTTTCTCATGCAGACACTCCTTAATCTGATCCACCCATGTCTTCCTTGGCCTTCCTCTGCCTTTCCTTCCTGCCACTTGGGTTGAAAATATTTTCTTAGTAAGCATTTCATCACTCATTCTTTCAACATGGCCAAACCACCGCAGCATATTGGTCTCCACCTTGCTAACAACATTTTGCTTTACATCACACAACTGCAATATATCTTCATTCCTCACACAATCAGATCGTGTCTTGCCACCAACCCCACGTAAGTAACGCATTTCTCCAGCACACAAACAACTTCTATGCTTCTTCTGCAGTACCCAGGTTTCACTGCCATTCATCAGAGTAGGAACAATTACTGTTTCACACACAGCCATGCGGGACTCTCTAGAGAACCCATCATTCCTGTGAAAACTTCCCAGAGCAGCTATGACTTTCAAAGAAGAATTCACTCGCCTACTGATTTCACCATCCAACTTGTTCTCTCTGTCAAACATGCTTCCTAAATACACAAACTCACTCACCTGGTCAATCACAGTGCCATTTATACTTACATTACATTCAGTGCTACCCATTCCTCTCTCAAACACCATAACTTTGGTTTTTCCCTTATTTATACTCAGTTTGAATTTCATACAAACTTCGTGCATCCGAGTCAACATACTCTGCAACTCACTTTTGCTCTCTGCCAACCGGACAGTGTCATCAGCATACAGCAATCTGCACACACGGATATCACCAAGACATAAACCACTATTATCTATTTTGGCCTCACGCATGCATGCGTCCATAAATATATTAAACAGCCATGGTGACATTACACAACCTTGTCTTAACTCCTGCACCAATGGAAAACCATTTTGATAAAACACCATTCACTCGTACACAAGCTCTACTACCAGCATACATGGCTTTTACACTATTAAGTAGATTCCCAGTAACACCATATTCATTCAATACCTTCCACAAAAGTGTCCTATTCACTCGGTCGTAAGCTTTCTCTAAATCTATGAAGGCAATAAAAACTTTCTTCCCAACAGCCGGATACTTTTCAATTGTCATGCGTAATGCAAAAATCTGGTTAGTGCAGCCTTTACCAGGTATAAAACCACTCTGAACATCCCACACTTTCAATGATGTAAGACCCCGTACTTTTTCAATAACAACCTTACCAAACACTTTCCCTGGCACACTCAGTAGGCGAATACCACGATAGTTCTTGCATTCAGTCTGATCACCTTTTCCTTATACAAAGGAACAATAATAGCATCCTTCCAATCCCGAGGGACCATTCCTAACTCCCAGCACAACTGGCAAATTTCAGTTAACCAGTCAATTATAGAGTCACCACCATACTTCAACATCTCTGCAGTTTTATGCCATCAACTCCTGGAGCCTTACCATTCTGAAGAGATTTTAGAGCTTTACACACTTCTTCTCTTGAGATCCCTCCTGTGCTTTCATCCCTCATTGTGACATCATCTGCATCTGTCTCAGAATCATTTTTGCTCTCCTGATCTAATAACTCACAGAAGTATTCACCCCATCTTTCACTTAACTCATTGGGCTCCCATATCATTTCCCCAATCTCATTCTTCACACAACTTACAACTTTGTTTCCCCTATTTTTCCTGAGTCTCATGTACTTCCAGAAGGACTTTCTATCTTTCCAAAAAGCCAGTTCACGCCTTTCCACTTTCTCTTTCCTATCTTTTGCCTTACTGTGGCGAACCAACTTAGCAGCTTCACGCTTCTTACAGCGATATTCATCCACAGAGACTCTACCTTGCAACATCCCCAAATAGGCTTCCTTCTTTTTCTTTACTGCCTCATAAATCTCACAGGTGACAAAATTGTAAATCATCTACAGAAAATGAAAAAGTTTACTGAAAATGAAGTTCTTTCACTTAAACATGATTGCCAAAAATTTATTGTAACTATGTTATCAAATCTTATTGAAAAATGCCCAGTCAATTGTTCAATTGTACGCAATATAGTTTGCTTAGACCACAAAATAATGGCAAACAGTGATAGTGATTGGTTTAGCCAAAGTGAAAAAACTCTTTTTCCATCTGAGTGAAGTTAAAAAATTAGAAGAGCAACAATGTGAAAATATTTTATTACAATTTAGAGGATTCTTAATGAATGAAGTAAAAATAGACTTTTCTAATTTTTCTGAATTTAATGCCTCTGAAACCAAATTAGATGCTTTCTTAGCTAAATACTTATCAAAAGGTTTTGATGATCTTTGGAATGTGATAAAAATGTTGTTAGTATTGTCACATGGCCCAGCAACAGTCGAAAGGGTTTTTCTGTTAATAGGCAGATACAAGTAGAAAACTTAAAAGAAAATTCTTTCATAAGCCAAGGAATTGTATATGATTATTAACTTTTGTGGGGGAATTCACAATGTAGAGCTCACAAAGGAGTTGCAAGCTTCAGTATCTTCTGCTCGTCATAGATATATGCAACATTTGGAAGAGCAAAAGAATGAAAAGAAAGAGCCTGTAATCTAAGGAAAGAGAAAGAAACAAAGTGATGACCTAAATATGTTAAAAACTAAAAGGATTAAGGTAGAAAAGGATTTAATCCAATTGGAAAAGTCTGTGAATAATATGGCTGAACAAGCAGAAGCTTTTAAGAAATGTCAATCTTTTTTATAAAATACAACAATTTTCGAAAATTACTGAAAGAGAAAAACTTTGAACTTGAAGCCACTGATTCAAAGATAGAGCTCAAAAAAGAACTTAAAAATTAATTATTTTTTTATTAAAGGCTTGTTGACAAATAATTGTACCTTGTAAATTTTTAATTTAATTAAATACAGTAATCACATGCAAAAATTGTCTTCGTTTATGAATGTATGATAATTTATTATTATAAATGATAAAAAAATTGTGTTACTTAAACGATCTTTGCTGTTTTAAAAGTATATTTTAAGGGTGTTTTTTTATTATGAATGCCCTTTGAAAAGTGGTAAAAATTGACTTATAACTCCATATAAAATTGATTAAGGTCCTTAAAAAGTCCTTAGAAACTCCTTATTTTCAATTTCTGAAAATGATTACGAACCCTGTAGTGTTGATGAACCCAAGCACATGCATCCATCTTTCGACTGTTGCTCTGTGTACCGACAACATTTCTGCCAATTCCTGAACAGTTGGATGTGGGTCATTTGTTATGGCTTGGTCTACATCCTTATCATAAACCACGAATAGACGTCCAGGACATGGTTGATCTTTACAGCTTCTGTCTTCGTCCCGGAATCTCCGAAACCAACGGCAACATGTGCTGGCATCAACTGCGTCCTCCCCTTACACTTGACAGATGTTGTGGCAAGCTGCGGCTGCAGTACTGCCTTTATCGAACTCTTACAGTAAACAGTGTCTAATGTGCTCTTTATCGCATGCCATGTTACACCGTCCATGATTTCCGTTATGAATGACTTACTCATACATACCTAGTGCCTCTATATGCTCTACTGCTCCACGCTTTATTGGCCGAAAATTCGTCATCGCAGCGTCATCAGTGATGCAACTACTCCGATTGCAATTTGCAACTATTACCAAAATGGGTAGAACTTTTGCACACACCCAATATTTTGCCACAATTTTCCTGCTAGATGTTGCATACAGTTATTTGTGTGAATATCTCCACTTCTAAGAGCCAAACTGAAAATTTCTTTTCAGATTGGATTGGGCATGCAGAGATGGGAGGTGTCACTGTTCCATAATGCTGCAAGGCTAGAAGATGGCCATTAATAGAGTATGTGGCACGGGTAGAACTTTTGCACACACCCAATATTTTGATACAATTTTTCTGCTAGATGTTGCATACAGATATTTGTGTGATATCTCTACTTCTAAAAGCCAAACTGAAAATTTCTTTTTGGATTGGATTGGGCATGCAGAGATGGGAGGTGTCACTGTTCCATAATGCTGCAAGGCTAGAAGATGGCCATTAATAGAGTATGTGGCATGTGTCTGCTGCAGGTGTATGTTCTTGTGTTGTGAAAACTGTCTGCAAAATAGAGCCTTCTTAGATGGTAATAAGGGGATGTGTGCTCTGTGTGGATAAACTGGGAAATACGGTACAAGCAACAAAGCTTATATGCATAGGTAGCATTTGGGGCTGGCATGGTTAGAGAGAACCACTTGGAAGTGGAGCCAGAAATTTCATTCTGGTGACGAATCGTTGGACAATGTCTCGTGAAGTGGATGATCACCGGTGCTTGATGATGACCATTTTGACCAGCAATGCACTGTCATTGAGGAAGACACCATGCAAGAGTGTCTGTCATTAGCTTTCCACTAGGTTTGATATAAGTGCTGAAACCATTTGCTTACGTCATGGCAAAGACATACAGACTAAGCTTCTGGGTTATATCAGCATAAGAACCCCTTTTTCAACCGTGTGCTCACCTGCAATGAGAAGTGGGTTCAATATCGAATTCCGAAACATGTCGGACACTGGTTGCCATGAAATGGACCAATGCGGAAATGCCAGTAAACCACCTCTGCACCCATGTAAATTTTTGCTGTGTTTATGTGATGGTCTGTCAAGGGCATACATAATGCATTATGAGCTTTCTCCCACATGGAAAAAAACATCGCAAAAGACCTGTACCCCTGCTAGCTGCAGCGGTTTGAGGATGCACTAATTTGCAAGGATTCTGCTTTTCCTAAATGGATTTTTTTTTTTTTTTTTCAAAATAATAACACCAAACCTCGGGTGGCAAACAGAACTTTATAAACCATAAAGAATCTTGCCTGGGAAATGTCTCCCAGCCTATTTCCCAGACACATCTCCCTGTGATTACCACCTTTTTCCTGCATTAAACAACCATCTCCAAGGACAGGAGTTTCAAGATGAACAATAAATCCGAAGTGCACTGAATTCCTTTTTTTACATTGAAAAATGTGGTGTTTTGCCATCGAAGCATCCACGTGCTGTTTTCTTGTCGGGGAGAGGTTGGATGGACCATTTTATATTTCTGTGCTGTGTTGTTCCCGTACTTACACAGAAGATTAAACTCCAGACATTTACAGTAGAAACACACACCCTGCAGAATACCTAAAATTAGTGGCCACAAATAACAGTGAATGTCCTCGTCATTTATTTAATGCTGTAAAAAGCTACAATTTTAGTCACTACAAAAATGTATCAGGATTGCTACACTGCACAGATACACTGGCAGATAATGCACACAGAGCAACCTGCTCAAGTAACAAAGTAAAAGTACCCAGCAACAACAACAGCCTGGGTTATTGACTTCAGCCAAAGTGAGTTTGTGTTGCCATTCACCCATACCACCACTCCAGAGTGTGTGTGACATCACACCAGTGGTGGTTATTTGCATGTGCTAGAGTCATTGACTCAAATACACAACTGATGTGTCCAACAATTTTGCCATTGGGTCATCCAAGTGATGGTTTCTCATTGGGAAGAGGTTCTGGCCACATATGAGAACTATTTTGCAGAGTAGAGGTACTTTTTTTGTTTTGTTATCTGTGCTTTGTTATCTATCAGGCTTCTGCAATGGCACAAGCTTGTTCGGTTACACAATACTTCACACTTTTCACAGTACTTCCAATTATGTACAGTAAATGTATTTTTATGTTGATGTTATCTTTATTTGCATTTAATAAAATATCTTCTCTTCTGAATGGTTGATTTAAAGAATTACTTGTGTCTGTGATAATAACTGTAATAATAACAACAAAATTTCCACATTCAAAATTTTCTTTCTAGGTGGCATAACCTTGATATTTAGTTTGCATTTTATGTAGTTTATATAAATTACCATAATCATGAATTTCATTATACTTATCACCAGGGGTAGAAAAATATTCTAAAATCTGGTGGCCAGCTAATTTTTAGTGGCCAGACATTGGACCAATGCAGAGGGGGGGGGGGGGGTATATGATATCAAAGTCATGTACACTTCTGTCCAAAAAGTTCAGCCCTCAGCTTATCTCTTCCTGGAAAACCAAAACCATACTTTTTTTTTTTTTTTGTCGGGGGCTCACAAATTCAAATTACCAGTCATTTTCGTCATTTATCCCCAGACACTGGAATTCACAATTTTTTTCTTTTTTTACCTTCGTATCATCTGCGCTGGCATATAATCCACACATTGCAGCATTCAGAAAAAAAAAATCTCCGTATATGGATGCCCATCAAAAATGCTGATCTAGAAGCAGAATTTTCGACAGAAAAGTCGGTCACAACATAATGACCCCGGAGTCAAAAAAAAAAAAAAAAAAAAAAAAAAACGATCTTATTAAATCAAGAAATTCATTTTTAAGGGAAGCTTTTTTTTACATATTTTTATCTTCGGACACGATAAGCTTAGTGGCGTGGCATCCATAGAGTGCAAAATTTAATCATGCCGATGCAACAGCTCTAATTGTATTACACACTGCCAATGATGAAACGCTGATACAGAACAATTCATAGAAATAACATACATACTCGCATCGAAAAAGTAGGGGAGTTTGCTTAAACACAGGTCCAAAAAAAAAAAAAAAAAAAAATAGGGCTGGACTTCAGTGAATTCTCCTGCGGAGTTTACCGATGGGTTTGTTTACGTTTTAGACCACGGCTTTTCGCATGTCACTGAACGCTAGTTTTCTGACCTTTTGAAAACTATCGCGTAGTGACACGATCATATCTTCACCTGTGCTGAAGATATGATCGTGTCACTTCAGCAGTGTAACTGAAATGTTTCCTTTTCGATGACATCATAAATAGCAATGAACGAAAATATCAGCAGCAAAGACTTCGATCAAAATGGTGAAGGACGAGCTTAAATACAAGGCACAGCGCACACGAGATCCAGAACATGAAACTTTGAAATGAGGCTTGCATGTGTAGGTTTGTGCAGCAAGCGCTGTGCATACATTTTAATTGCCAGATTGACGAAGACAAGGCACAGTCAGTGTTTTGTCTTTCCCAACAATACAGAACAACTCCCGCCGTCCCTCCCTACAATTTTCCCGGTTTTTCACTATGACACCCCTTTCCTCTCCTCTTCGCTTCGTACAAACTCCTGGACTGAGAAAAATTTTTTCAGAGAGAGTTCCTTTTCTAATCATACCCCTCTTCCGCACAGTTGCCCTGCGGATTTTTTTTTTTAATCAAACGACCGTAAACACTTTTTTCTTTTTTCAAATCGGCGTTTATCCACGGATTATACGACGGAAATTGTGGTACATGTTTTTCAGTGATGTTTTCCGTGGTGGCCCTGACAATTTTTTTTTCGTCATCGTGGGCGACCAGGCGACCATATTTTTCGACCCCTGCTTATCACCCATTGGTTATAACAGAAAAACCATTTTCACATTTTGTCATAGCTAGAATCAGTATTATTCACATACAATTTGATTTTTGTAGATTTTCCCAGCAACTGGTGTAATGGTGCAGTTATATTTGGCAGTATATCTTCATTTATAAAGATCCATTTGAGAAAGTTCTTTGTAAACTGTAACCATGTTCAAAATTTTCTGTGCATTTTCTAGCTCTTTTGTGGATACAAAATTTTCCAGTTAGTGTTTTTCTTTTTCTTTTTCTTTTACATTATGCTGAATCAAAGCATATGTTTCCAAAGGTAGAGATCATAAGAGATTTCTGTAGAGTGCAGTTTTTGAAAAAAAAATTATGCCAAATATGGGATTCAACGAGGCTGTGGAATACCATACTTAAAAGTGTTTTGGCAACATATGTAATACTGACTTGAATATTTGTCTATTTATCTTCTACTGGTTTTTAACGTAACTCATTTCTGTTTTCTTTTAGAGTACATTTTGCTTGAAAATCTGACATATAAATTTCAATATCCTTGTATTATGGATTTGAAGATGGGTACCAGGCAGTATGGTGATGATGCGCCATTAGCAAAGCGGCAAAGTCATATGGCAAGAGTTGCATCAACTACATCAGCGTCATTGGGTGTCAGAATATGTGGAATGCAGGTGAAGGCTGTTTAAATTATTTACACCCATTCTGTGTTTTCATCTGTCATATTGTTTTTAGACCATTCCAGTTTCAATTCAGTAAATTAAAAGAAGTCTGAGATGAATCTTTTAGATATGCACCTTAAAAAAATGCATTGACTTCCCTGCTGTTAGAAGAGAGAAGATGCTATTTTATCCTATAAAAATACTCTGCCAAAAAAATGAAGCCTCCACAGAAAGTCATTCGATCTTGATAAAACTCTGTATGCAAATACCTCAGGGCCGCGATTATGCAAATGATTAAAAAATAACAACCAATGACAAAATAGTACCCCTCACAGCGCGTGGAAACCACTCATCGAGGAGGGTATATCAAAAGCAAAGCTCGCATGCAGGGACAGGTGTGACTGCAAATTGCGGTTGTATTACCCTCTACTAACTGTGAGGATGCCTTGACGTTGGAGCCATGTACAATACAAGCAGTTGAGTGAGTTTAAGAAAGGCTTTTTGGTATAGGTGCAAGCTGGAATTTTAGCTAAGTGGCCAGTGGCCGGTAAGTCCAAAAAAGTTAGTGGCCAAAAAAAAAAAAAAAAAACTGGCTGGTAAGTTAACAAATCTTAGTGGCCAAAAAAAAAAAAAAAAAAAGCCTCCAGCATAATAAAAAGGGGGGGGGGGTAATAGGAACTTTAATGTAACTGCTATTATTTACATGGATGGTTTTATCTGAACATAAAAGCCACTCACTGCACAAAATGAAAACATTTTGTAAATCTTTTTTTTCTTCTGGGTTTACTCATTTCCAAAACATCAATAATATTGGTGGAAACTTACCATGTATCAGTGAAAACCTCGATGTTTTTGCTAATAAGCCGATGCATTCATATTTTTCCATCTGCAGCAGTAAATGGGCACATCAGTGGGTAAAATCTCTGCTCAATATAATGGTGATTACTCACTAAATCAAATCGAGTAACCAATATCTGTTAAAACGCTCAATGTATCGGTGGAAACCTTGATGTATTTTTTATGTATCAGTTCCCTGTAGCAACGAAGAAAAGAACTGTATTTCGCCAATAAAACATCGACCAAAACAGCCAATTCACAACATAAAAATAGAGTGTTCCCTTCCTCCTTACAAGAACGCAACAACAACAACAAAATTAATTTACTTTACGAAAAAAATATTCTTTTCCAGTTTCAAACATCGGTAATGAAGCCTCGATGTTTTTCCGATGTACCGGCTGTATGTGCCAGAAATGCTAAGCCATTTTCTTAGAAATTGCAAGCTTCAAGAAAAAACTTTCTATAATTTCAATATTTTGGGCTGAAATTTTCCCCTGAACTTATAACATTTCTCTCTCTCTCTCTCTCTCTATATATATATATATCATCATCATCATCATTGTCAACCATTATCAATCCACTGCTGGACGAAGGTCTCCCCAAGTTTCCTCCACAACGGTCTGTCTTGTGCCAGTCTCCTCCATGTCACTCCCGCATATTTACGAATTTCATCCACCCATCTCCCATGTGGTCTTTTTCTGGGTCTTTTCCTGTCCCTTGGAATCCAATCTAAAATTTCGGCTGTCCATCTATGGTCTGTCCTTCTGGCAGTATGTCCAGCCCATTGCCATTTCAGGGATTTAACCCTGATCACGATGTCTTCCACTCTCGTCATTTTTCGGATCCACGAGTTTCTCTTCTTATCTCTCCTGGTTATACCAAGCATGCACCTCTCCATGCTGCTTTGAGTTGTCTGCAGCCTTTGTATGTCTCTTTTAGTTAAGGTCCACGTCTCTGCACCATACGTAAGCACTGGAAGGATGCATTGATCAAACACTTTTCTTTTAAGACATAATGGCATATTGCTCTTGAAAATTATGCTGTTTCTTCCAAAAGCTCTCCAGGCAAGTTTTGTACGCCGATTAATTTCTTCATCAATGTGACCCTCACTTGATATCTGCTGTCCAAGATAAACATACGTATCTGTTATCTCCAGTTTTTCTCCATCAATCGATAAATCTTCATTTCTTGTAAAAGCATTGAACATCACTTTTGTCTTCTGAAAGTTCATTTTTAATCCCACTTCTTTACTCTTGTCAGCAAGTTCCTGGATCATACTCTGCAGCTCTGATGGGGTAATTGCAAAAATGACTACGTCATCAGCAAAACGAAGGTGGGTTAGATAATCTCCATTAATCTTTATCCCTTTGTTTTCCCAGTTCAGTGATTGAAAGACATTTTCCAATGTGGCATTAAAGAGCTTCGGAGATATGGTGTCACCTTGTCTCACTCCCTTTCCAATTTTTATGTGTGTTGTATTTTCAAACAGCCGAATCTTTGCACTTGCATTTTCATAGATGTTACTAATAATATTAATGTATGCATCTTCAATACTGCAGGATTTCAGAGCCGTGGTAACTGCTGATGGTTTCACCGAATCAAAGGCTTTTTCATAATCGATAAAAGCCATGCACAATGGAAGTTCATATTCCCTCGCTCTTTCAATTAGTTCTCTCAGTACGTGGATATGATCTATTGTGCTGTAGCCACTCCTGAATCCAGCTTGTTCTCTCGGTTGAGCCATGTCCAGTGTTACCTTCAAGCGGTGTGAAAGAACTTTAGTGAAGATTTTATAAACTACTGATAGGAGGCTGATAGGTCTGTAGTTCCTGAGATCCACAATGTCACCTTTTTTATGTAGCAGGATCATTGTAGCATTGTTCCAATCCTCAGGAATCTTCCCTTCATTAAGGCATCGAGTGAAAATTTGGGCGAGTACTGTTTCGATTTCTCCACTTGCTTCTTGTATGATGTCTATAGTAATTCCATCTTCTCCTGGAGCTTTCCCCCGCTTCATGTTCTTGATTGCATGAGCAACTTCTGCTGGGAGGACTGGAAGAACTCTGGTACCTTTCATGATGTCTGGAGTACATGTATCATCCCTTTCATATAATTTGGAGTAGAAATCTTTCACTCTTGTCAAAATTTCGCCTCTATTTCTTGTTATAGAACCATCTTCTTTTCTCAGAGCCATAATCTGTTTTCTTCCCTTACTGAGATGTCCCTTTGCTATCTTAAGGCTTTGGTTGTTTTCAATTGCTTTCCTCACTAGCTCACAGTTGAATTTCCTTACGTCTTCAGTGATACTTTTTCGTGTTGTCTTGCATAGCTCTATATATTCCACTTTGGAAGTCACATCTTCTTTAGTTGTCCTCATCTCTCTTCTTTTTTGCATCAACATTTTGGTTTTTCCTGATAATTTGTTCACATGCAACTTGTTCTTAGACCCAGCTAATTTTGTTGCTGTTTCCATTAGAGCTTTGGTTACTTTTCTGTTAACTTTAGAAATATCCACTTCTTCCGATGTTAGGCCTTCTAAAGCAGAGAATCTGTTCTTCAGTTCTAACTTGAAAGTATTATGGTGTTTTTTAAGGTTGGTTATGTCAATACATTTTGTTTGTCTTATGAGCTTGCCACGTTCCAGTTTAGTGTTGAGGTGCATCTTACATCTCACCAATCTATGGTCACTACCTGTGTTGAACTTGTTCAGCACACTGCAGTCTTCGATGACGAATTTTTTGTTACACATAATAAAATCAATTTCACTTGTCGTCCCATTTGGATGTCTCCATGTCCATTTCCTGTGTGGCTTTTTCTTGAAAAAGGAGTTCAAGATGAAAAATCCTTCTGCCTCTGCAAACTCAACGAGAGTATTTCCACGCTGGTTTCTGTTGCCGTGACCGAATTTACCTACTGAAGTTTCATTCTGTTGCCGTTGCCCTATTTTTGCATTGAAATCTCCCATAATTATCTTCAAGTGCTGCTTACCTTTATTATTTAGATGACGAATTTCCTCATAAAATTCTTCAATTTCTTCTTCAGGGTGACTTGTGGTGGGTGCATAAGTTTGAATAATCTGAGCCTGGTATCTTCTCGATAGTTGGATAACGAGTCGTGCAGCTCTGTCAGAGGAACTTTCAACTTCTACCACTTTATCCTTCAGTTTCTTGTTTATTATAAATCCAACACCACTAGTTCTGCCAGTATCTGTCCCACGATAATAGAAGAGATGTCCACTTTTCAGTTCAATGAGATCTTCTCCTTTTCTCCTTACCTCACTTAGCCCGACGATGTCCCACTTGATCCTTTGTAGTTCCTCTTCCAATTCAAGAAGCCTTGAATCAGAAGATAGGGAGCGTCCGTTATAGGTAGCCAAGGTCAGCATCAAATGGCAGCCTAGTCCGGTCCTCCGGGGATTCTTAGCACCCTCTGCCTTCATGTCGCACTGGCCGCTGCCTTGGCCAGGTACATTCCAGCTGCCGGAGACTGAGGGCCAAGATTTAAGTTGTAGAGTCATTTTGGAGGTGTTTGGCCATAACTCACCACGCTGGCCAAGCGGGTTGGTGAGTGTGGGATAGCATTTCCTCTGATCCCGATGGTATAGTTATACCGCTATTGGCGGTCGTCAGAGCCCCTTTAGTGGGAACAGGATGCACCACGAGAAGGCGGGGTTGACATTTGTCAAGGAGAGGCTGTGATGTTACGCATATATAAATATATATATATATATATATATATATATATATATATATATATATTTAGATAACTGAATTTTGTTTAAAAAATAACTATGTGAAATAATTTTTTGGAAATAGAAATTGCAAATTCAAAACAAATTTTCAAAGACTGTTCTTTCTTCCGAAAAAAATAAAATAAATGAGGAAATGTAATGAAATGATAACTCCCTTAATTTTGAATGTACTCTTACAGATTGATGTTATTTTAAAATGATTCAAAATCATCACTATCACTTGGCAAACTGTCACTACAACTGACCATGTCAAGATTTTCTTACAGGCTGATGTTATTCTAAGGTGATTCAAAACGTACATCTGCAAATATTGAGGAACAAGCTGTCAATAAAGTTCATCCTCAGCTAACACTCTAATTTGGAAAAAGATGTGGGTGATTCATAATTCTTTGAGTTTTGTGATTGTGTCAGTTTGTTTGGGAAAAAAGAAATTAATAATGTGAAGAGTTTCTAGTAATAAAACATATTTTGTTCTGCGCAGCAAAGTCCGCATAAGAAAAATAAGCACACCATTGTCACTGGACAGCGATTTGCACGTTATTGGACTTTGAATGGGGCTCGAAAAAGTTATTTCCGACAGTGTAACGTTCTATAATTCACCCACAGTCCCAAGTGAACAGCCCTGCCTCAACTGCAGTAGGAAAAGTTTTGGCTAAAATTAGTCTTCCTCCCGTCATGTGGCGAAAGTGCATAGAAAAATTATAGTGAACATGAACTTATGATATGATTCTTACAGACTGTATATTCTCGTGATTTTTTCAATAATATTGCTGTTTGACGGTATGATTCATGGAGATTTCATTTCAAAACAATACGATTAATAAATGATATGATCATCCACGTCGATATCTGCTGTCTGATTTGGGAACTACTTGGGTCAAAATCGAGGGCTGATCATTCAGCCCATCGCGCTTTTAGCACAACACGCGCAGGCCGATAAATCGATCGCTGTTGCACTAAAAGGGTTCTGCAACATCGAGGTTTAAACATCGATTATGGGTGGCAAAACTTCGATGTTCAAAAACATCGAGGTTTTTCGTCATCCCTAGTTAGGACTGGTTTCACTTTCTTTTACCTTTACTTCTGAATTATTATATATACTTTTGTAAATTGGCACTAAAAATAACAAATGGCCAAACTGGCGACCACTAAAATAAATTTAAGCGCCAAAGTAGCCATTTAATCGCCAGGCATTTGGGTTGGAGCGACGTGGCAATTGGATGATGTTCGCACCAATGGGCCAGGGAGGGCACAACCCAGTGGCACATGGGCAGTGGACAGGTGAGGGCTATGACAGAACATGATCGAGTGATTGTTAGAGCCACACGAAGATAACTGAATTTATCGCTTTCAGCCATCTGTGACCAGGATGCGTCATCTACAGGTATGGATATGGCCATCCCAGATGACTTAGGGCACAAGGACTACATTTGAGGCCATTCCGCCTCTGACCAACGATCATCGCTGCACCGGTTGCAGTGGTGTCGTGTCTGATCAACATCAGATAGTGTCCAGTGGCATCGTGTTGTCTTCGGTGAGGAGTCACAGTTTACACTTAGGGCTGAAGACCAGCACATACACTGAAGAGCAATTGAATTAGAGACAGCTGGCGTTATGCAAATGTGGCGCTGTGGGCGGCCCTGTAAACAGAAATGAAATGACGTATGCAGCGATCCAACAATATAAGGAGAGATGCGACGAGAATCAGTAACAGTTGGATGCAGTATGGGTAAGACGAAGGATCTAAGCGCATTTGATTGTGGGCAAATTGCCGGGGCCTGACGAATGGGTAACTCCATCTCGGAAGTCACGCAGGCCCTGGTATCTTCATGAGCCACTGTGTCACGTGTGCACTGTGAGTACATTGAATCCGGTAAAACCATCCCTGCAAGGGCCAACTGCAGTGGACAACAGCGTGTGGATGAGCGGGGTCATCGTTGGCTAGCTCGCATTGTAACAGCGGATAGACAGGCCACAGTGGAAGAAATCACTCGGCAATTTAACGCTGGTTCACAAAAACGTGTAAGCAGCCACACCATCCAGGACCATCTCCTCACTATGGGGTACAGAAGTCGTCGTCCTGCAAGGGTACCGCTGCTGACCGCACATCACAGGGTGCAAAGATTAGCATGGTCGGGGCCCGACGAATGGGTCACTCCATCTCGGAAGTCTCGCAGGCACTGGTATTTTCATGAGCCACTGTGAGTACATTGAATCCGGTAAAACCATCCCTGCAAGGGCCAACTGCCGTGGACAACAGCGTGTGGATGAGCGGGGTCATCGTTGGCTAGCTCGCATTGTAACAGCTGATAGACAGGCCACAGTGCAAGAAATCACTCGGCAATTTAACGCTGGTTCACAAAAACGTGTAAGCAGTCGCACCATCCAGAACCATCTCCTCGCTATGGGGTACAGAAGTCGTCGTCCCGCAAGGGTACCGCTGCTGACCACACATCACAGGGTGCAAAGATTAGCATGGGCGCGGTAACATCACCACTGGACCCTAGACATGTGGGAAAATGTTGCCTGGACTGATGAGTCGAGATTCACGTTAGTACATGCAGATGGCAGGATACGAGTATGGCGCAAACCACATGAAGCGATGGATCCTTCTTGCCAGCAGGATAGTCTTTAAATTGGTGGGGTGGCATTCTCGTCTGGGGACTGTTTACGTGGACTGAAATGGGACCCCTGGTACGTGTGACATCGTCCCTCACAGGTCAACGTTACCAGGATATCCTGGACGACCATTTGCTACCGTTTGTGCGTTTTCAACATCCCACTGAGGACCTCGTCCTGCAACAAGACAATGCAGCTCCCGAATTGTATCCAAATGGTTGGATGAGCACTCCACTGATGTGACCTCGCTTTCTTGGCCATCTAGGTCACCTGACCTCAAGCACATCTGGGATGCCATCGAGAGAGATGTTCGAGGCTTTGACACCCTTCCATCAAATCTTCGTGAACTGTGGGGGCTTGTTGAGGGGTTGTGGATCCGTATGGCTTCCCAACGCTTCCGGTGTACAAGCTGTGTGCCATTTTTTGGGGAGCCTTTTCCTATGATAACCACAAACCCTTGGTTGTCCTCTGTACCACCCTCACAGCTCAATGATACATTGGTGACATTCTATGACCTGTTGTGTTGTCATTTTTGTCACAGCATCACTGAGCAATTTTTCAACAGGATAATGCCCGGGCACACACGGCACGATTCTCCCAGGCCTGCCTCTGTAATGTCAACACTTTTCCGCCAGTTGAACATGTTTGGGATATGACAGGAAATCACCTATGCCCATCCAGGAATGTCAGTGAACTGGCCCACAATTTCGACACGATCTAGCATGCTATACCTCAGGACAGTATCTGTGAACTATATGCATCTATGCCACACTGGGTCCGAGCCAGTGGTGCCCCTACAACGCACTGACTTGTTCCACTTGTGTAGCTGTTTTATCCGAATCAATAGCCTAACTGCTCTGGAATTGCAATCATTTCCTTTCCTATGCACGTACATTGCACATATCAATTTTCATCTTTTGGGTGCTTCAAGGTGTTTTTGGCAAAGAGTGTATTTTATTCTCAAATTGTGCATCTTCAAGAATTGTACTCTATGGTGTCGTCATGATCACAGCTAACCTAACTTTTTTTTATTTGGGGAGGGGGGCAAACCTGAAATTACTTCCCTTTCTAGTTCAAAAGTTTTCCACTTCCACTGGAATATTACATAATTTCTACTTTCTTCATACCTCCATTATAGGAAAGTATTATGATCATTCAAACATCATACTATAATTACACTAAAAACTGTTTTCATACAGTATCTAAAAACACATTAAGAAAGACAGTTTTTCAGCACTTCTGAACTGTTATCAAAAACACATGGTTTATACTTGTCCTGGAAATTCTAAAAAAATCAATTCCATGCTGTCCTGGAAATGCTCTAAAATTCTCTAGTATGTCCTGGATTTTATCCATTCTCTTTCCCGTTTTTTGCCGCTATACATCATTTTTCTAGTGTTATAAATGAAGTGTAGCTGCCAAGTGTCCTGATTTTATTGAATTATGTCCGGTTTTCAAACCCCGTTTTGGAGATTTCAGTTTCTTGAGAAAATGCCTGTTTTTTGCAGAATTTTAAAAATTTACCTTATTTTTGTGGGATTTTCATAATTTTATAAAGGAGGCAAGTTTTTGTTTGTTTGTTTTCTTTCCAAAGGGAAACTGCAGAAGTGTCTTCAAGGGTGAGTACCAATAATGTTTTTGGAAGACCATCTGTCACATCCTGTTTGTGTTCATGTAGTCTTGTTTTGATGTTTCAGTATGTGCTTCCAATATACAGTATACTGAGAGTCCCCTGAGGAGGTTGAAACAGGTACAGCATAAACTTCAGAGGTGGGGGACTTAATATATCTTTTAGGAGACACTTCATTATAGGGGGATTAGGTCTGATAGTGAGAGTGTAGCCCATAGTTCTAAAGAGTTTTCAAATCTTTTAAGAAAAAGATCCGTGGTAAGGGATTGAACCAATGCATGGGGGTTTCTCTTTTAGTAGTGATGTAAGAGTTGACAGATTTTTCATATGAAAATCATAGAGGATTTTGTTTATTGTAGAATGGGGAGTGAAGAGCTTTGGGATGTATAAGAAAATCTCCCAAGAACAGCAGCATTATCAGCACTTAACCTTGAAAATGCTTCTACAGTCCACCTTTCAAAAGAAACTAAAAAAAAAAACTTGCCTACTGTCTAAATAAAGTGTGTCTGTGCTTTCAGGAAAGCACTTTGGTATTGCTAACCAAGCAATGCAATTCATATGTCCCTTACCAAATCCCATTTATTTGGATCTCTCTACTAAAATCTGGCAACAATTCTTGCATCTCCAATTGAAGTTGTAGTTCTAGCAACCAGTCCGCTGATTCTGTTGTTCATAGATGTTTAAAACCATATAGCAGAGTTGAAAGCTTCTGTTTATAAGAATTTAATTACTATATGTAACTATGTGTTTTACTCAATTCTGAGGTAGTTGTGTTTTCAACCAGATTCTATCTAAAATGAAATATGAAGGGGTTTTTTTTAACATCACTTAAAACTTGCCAAGTTCAAAATTAATGTGTAATTATAAAAACTTCATGCTAAAAAAAATGAGTTTCTTAAGTGATGTAGTGGATGGGAAAAGATATAAATAGGAGGGAAGGAAATGAGCAATGTTTGACCTGTGTTTTTAGCAGTGCAAGTATAACTGCCAGTTTGTAACCAATGTGAAGAAATTATTACTGTGCTTTAATTTTACAATAAAATACACAGTAAAATGTGTACGGCTTCTACAGAAGCAGATGTTTTTCTCTCTAATTGTAGGCACATATAATTTATATCAGAAGGAAAACTATTTTTTGTTTGCCACAAGCTAATGCATAACAAACCTTGAAAAAATACCATGCCTGAGATTGGTAAAAAAAAAAAAAAAAATAATTAACTAATTTCCTGGCTTGTACAACTATATTTGGAAAAAGAAATTGGACAGTTTTTTGCATGCCATTTTTGATTTCACTGCAAACCAAGGATTTTGTGTCACTCTGCTGTCAGGGGTATATCACTTCTGTAACTGCCTCGTGATCTAGGCATAGACATTGGGGCATGGTTTTTGCTCAAAATATTATTTCTAGTTGGTTATGGAAGTACTGAGTTGCTAAAAAAGTTTGTCCTTTTTTTACCTAAAAAATTAGGTTTCTAGTGGTTGCTCTGGCTTTTTTAAAGTTTTTGCCAAAGTCTCATAATAAGTACAAAAGGCAATCGCCATTATTTTTTCCATCGCCAAAGGGATTTTTCCCCCACAAATTGCAAAGAATGTGATCAGCAGCATGACGCCTTGCTTCTAATATTTTACAACAAAAGATAAATATTTCAGACATCATGCTCATGCTCTTATGTAAGTTTGATATTACATTTCTCCCTAAAATCCGTCATATTTTTTCGTGCTTTGTATGCCAAGTGTAATGATGTTTACTGAAAAGACAGAAGTCATGAGACACCTGATTCCGGGCAATACAACACTGTCGCCCCTCTCACTAGTGGATGAACCCACTGCTTGGTAAGGATGTAAGTAGGACATCACTGCATTCATGTAGATGATAATTTGATGTCAGTATAGATAAATATCATGAGTTGGCAGAGTTTCATACTGGGTGTCCAGTGTAGTGTATATAGTACAGGAATTGCAATATCGCCATTCGATAGTATTAAGAGTGTATACAGAATGTTCAATTTCCGGAATAACATCGCATCATAGACAACACTGCGGAGTAAGGTGACCAGTGAATGTGGCTGTCGACATCTGTCTTGCATAATTGCAACCAACCGTAAAGAAACGGTGCCATATATCACTGGCAATTTCGGCAACAGAGTTGCCAGAAATGCCTCTACCAAGACCTTCAGGCAATCATTATCCCCGATAGGTTATGAGAGCCACCTATCCACCAGAGTCCCATTGCTAATGACACATCTCTGGACTGTATACTTCAATCAGGCGAAAGAACATTGGCACTGGTTCTCGGATGGTTGAAGATAGGTTTCCTGGTCTGATTAGTCCTGTTTCCAGTTATTTCATGCTGACGGGAAAAGGGCAGATCTAGTAGAAAATGCAAGAAGTGATGGCATATCAACAAGGAATGACATATAACAGAACTAACAGAGAAAGAAGAGCTACAACAGTGATTTCATCAAACTGTATGTGTGTATTCAGGGGTAAACAAATCTAAGGCACCCAGTCACCATGGCACCTGAAATTTCTCTTGAGTTTTCAAATTCCATTCCGAAAATTTTAATTTTCAAAATTTGGATTTCTGTTGTGAAGTTTCCATGTTTTTAATAAAGCAAATTGTACTTTTTTCCTAAGTGCAGACAGAGCCTTGCAGAAAAAGAACTATGGCTCTTGTGAGTCAAAATTTTAACAGAATTTCTTTCTTATGGCCATCTAACTGCATACCAAATTTCAATAAAATCAAAAGACGCAAGGTTGAAACTCATATTTTTCTGTGTTGATTTCACATGAAATGACCCATCTCTTGAAAAAATTAGTTGAATCCTAAAAAAAAAAAAAAAGCTGGCACCTGAAAATTTGATGGGGTTCATTTACCCCTGTGTGTAATAACATTGCAGAAGAAAAAGTATTACTTTTATAAAAGAAGAAGAAAACAAATTCTCACCTTTGTGTGAGTGTGCGACTGTGCTGGTAAGAATTTTGGGTCCTATGTTTCATTCATTACCCTCTCTCTTGTTTTTTTCCAATTTAAAAATAAAAAAGTATCCACATTATTTGGTTATACTTAATTTGAAACGCTTTAATTTTTGTTGTGTTAGCTTCTATTTAAACAACAATCCTTCATACCTATAAATGGCCATTGGAAAAATAATCAAATTCATATTGTTTAGCTTGCTGTTCACAAGCTGATGTAAAAGTGTTACCACAGTTCAGCTACCAGACGTTGATGTTATAATTCATTAGTATCATAGACTGCACATGCCTTAAAACAATACACACTTTGCTTTGTGTAGCAGCTGATAATTATGCTATTTATCAGTCACTAATGGCATAGTAATATTTATTATCTTACATTGTCTGGTTGCATCCTGAATTTAATCTTGTGAGCAGAAAATTCATTTTGAATAATTTTTTCACAATTATGATATTTTGAGCCATTGAAAATATGATTTGGTGTCAAATTAGCAGCGGTTGCTCTGGCTTTTTTAAAGTTTTGCCAAAGTCTTTTTTTTTTCTTCTTCCAAATGTTATCTGAAGTCACCAATTTTTTTCGCTTCTCCGTTGGAAATATAAAAACCATAAAAACATTAAATGTTTCAAATAATAGTACAAAAACAATAGATTATAGATTCTTTACATTTAAGCAGCAAAATATTATGCTATAGATCCCGAATCTTAATAGAAAGAAATGTCGACACATATTTTTAATTTTTTTATTACCTATAAAATTTCTAAACAAAGAATTGCAGTCAGGATAAATTTCAAATTAATTGAAAAATTGGGTTCTACATTTATTCTGTGGCTTGGTTCTGGAAGGGCCAGCGTAAAAAGATACGTTGAAAAATGGCTCTTTATTACTTATAGAAATTTCATTTAATAACTATTTTCATATAAGTTGTGCAATATTGGTACATGGTTCACATCAAAATATAAGAAATCCACAACTGTGATTGCATTTAAAAGATTCAAAATTTGACATGATGTCCAAGCAAAAACAATCTTTTTAAAAAACTGTTTTTGCTTGGATGTTATTAAAAAAGATAATAGCCAATATTTTTGCCAAAACTTTTTATCCATCATCAAAACATTTTCTTTTGTGTATGTGTGTGTGTGTGCACATTGCGAAGAACACAGTCAGCAGTGCAACCCCTGAGTTAGTCTTGTTGCAGAGTTTAGTGAATAATAATACAGGTGCCTATTTTCTGAAAATGTTTGGCATTTTTTTTTTTTTTTAGAAATTTTCTACATTTTTCTCTTGGAAATTTTTTTTGAAACCAAAGTCAAATTTATTTTCCTTTTTATATTTTGTAGCCACTTGACCCTCTTGCAAAAGAGTGGCATTTCCCTGTACCCTTGGTTGGGAGCCAAAGCAAAACTCAATTCCACTGGGAGTTGGGAAATCCCATTGCCAATCTACCCCCACAGAGAAGAGTGGACCTCTGTGTCTACCCAATTCCACCAGGAGAGATCACCTCCCAACCCCCATCCAATGTAATGTTTCTCTTCTGATAATGTGTTAACTGTTTGCTTTCTTTCATGGCTTGGTGCTGGGTAACCCTGGAGCTACTCCAAACAAAAGTTCCTCACCTCTTTCTTTTCCTGGAAGCACTCCTTTGCTGTTGTACCACCACAGGGCTTAGTGGCCCACCCACTCTACTCAGTAGTCTGTTCCCTTGCCTGCTGCTTTTGACCTTCAGGACTTCTCATCTCATTATCATGGAGAGATCTAGGGAAGGTCTGAGTGCTGACTATTTTGTCACTTCTCCCCTTTCTCCCCACCCCTGATTATCCTTGCCACCACTCCTGGTGAAGTGCTATTCTACAAGGATAGGCTCTGTTCCTGACATCTCTTGTAATTCATTGAAAACATTTTATTCAACCAGGGTTCCCACTCAACCTGGAAAACAGGGAAAACCAAGAATTCTCAGGGAATTTGAAAATGGTTCCAAAAATCAGGGAAAACTCAGGGAAAATTACCTTTTTTTTTTTTTTTTTTTTGTAAAAATCAATGGATACTTTATTTTGCTAAAAAAAAAAAACAACTTAATTTTTTTCAAGATTTCAAACTTTTGCTTGCAATTACTGACTGCCTAGAATTTGGTAGATTTTACTTTGTTATATTAAGTATTTCCTTTATTCTCTAAAAAAAGATGCAAAATTGAATTTTTAAAATTGGCAGTTATTAAGCTTTTGTTCATTTTCTGCAGGCAGTTGTTATAACATGGAACAATTAGGCACAATGGCTCCTGCTTGAAGAAACACTTCACAAGTGAACCAACCAAATGATGATCAAAGTCCTTTGTCTGTTGGTTCTCTTGAAACATGTTTCTTTGAACAGAGGCATTCCATCATTATGCTTAGCTGCATTGTGTTATAGAAAAACTGAAACTATTCAACTGACCAATATTTTCTTACATATGACCTGTTTCTATGGGAATGTATTTACAAATTCTGTGTGGGTAGTATTCACAAAAGTTCACAGAACTTTGGTACAGAAAATAATGTGCACAGTTAGTTGTTATTAATCAAAAGCAGGTAATTTTATAAAGACAAATTACATAAAGAATTTACAAGTGTGTGTGTGTGTGTGCTTTGGTGGGAAAAATGAATGGAATGGAATGAAATGTAACAATTCTTTGCAACATGCCACTCTGGAAAACTTTAAAAACCACCTGGAAAGCCTGGAAAAGTAAGGGAATTTTTTTATTACTTTTGAGTGGGAACCCTGTCAACTTCATTCATTGAAACATTTTATTCAACCGCAACTACTAGTTTATTCCATAGTTTTACTTACACCAAAAACTTCACTGTGAATTTATAGAGGCATTACGCGTGATGATTGAAAAGTATCTGGCTGTTGGTAAGAAAGTTTTTGCTGCCTTCATAGATTTAGAGAAAGCTTTACGACCGAGTAAATAGGACACTTTTGTGGAAAGTATTGAATGAATATGGTGTTACTGAGAATCTACTTAACAGTGTAAAAGCCACGTATGCTGGTAGTAGAGCTTGTGTACGAGTGAATGGTGTTTTATCAAAATGGTTTTCCATTGGTGCAGGAGTTAGGCAAGGTTGTGTAATGTCACCATGGCTGTTTAATATATTTATGGATGCATGCATGCATGATGCCAAAATAGATAATAGTGGTTTATGTCTTGGTGATATCCGTGTGTGCAGATTGCTGTATGCTGATGACACCGTCCTGTTGGCAGAGAGCAAAAGTGATTTGCAGGGTATGTTGTCCCGGATGTACGAAGTTTGCATGAAATTCAAACTGAGTATAAATAAGAGAAAAACTGAAGTTATGGTCTTTGAGAGAGGAACTGGTAGCACTGAATGTAATGTAAGTATAAATGGCACTGTGATTGACCAGGTGAGTGAGTTTGTGTATTTAGGAAGCATGTTTGACAGAGAGAACAAATTGGATGGTGAAATTAGTAGGCAAGTAAATTCTTCATTGAAAGTCATAGCTGCTCTGGTAGGTTTTCACAGGAATGATGGGTTCTCTAGAGAGTCCCGCATGTCTGTGTATGAAAGTGTAATTGTTCCTACTCTGATGTATGGTAGTGAAACCTGGGTACTACAGAAGAAACATAGAAGTTGTTTATGTGCTGGAGAAAGGCATTACTTACGGGGGGGGTTGTGGTGAGACACATTCTGATTGTGTGAGGAATGAAGATGTGTTGCAGTTGTGTAATGTGAAGCAAACTGTTGTTAGCAAGATGGAGACTAATATGCTTTGGTGGTTTGGCCATGTCGAAAGAATGAGTGATGAAATGCTTACTAAGAAAATCTTTTTAGCCCAAGCGGCAGGAAGGAAAGGTAGAGGAAGGCCAAGGAAGACATGGGTGGATCAGATTCAGGAGTGTCTGCATGGGAAAAAAATTATGAGTGTGAAGTATAAAAGATCTTGTGTATGGCGTGTAATGGATATCAGCGAAGCCCGACTTGTATGTCAAGATGGCTATAAATGGAGAAGTTTGATACGACAGCAGTAAGTAAAAATATCTGGTAGTTTGTATTTCTTTTTGGAGCTAACCTCTGAATCTCAGAGAACAGCTTAGTGATATGTATGTATAACTTATTATATGAATATACAAATAATTTAAAGTATAAACTGAGCAGACTTTGTCATATACATTTCATAGTCTTTTCTGCACAAGAAAATACACCGTTGATACAGACAGGCATCAATTGTTGTTTTTTTTTTTTTTCATTTTTTTTTTCTCAGTATATTACTTTTTATAAGTATTGTAGCTTTGAAGGGTCAAACACTGGAAATTTTATAAAGGCCACTGTTTTTTAAATTATGAATGTAACACATATATTCTGACTTTTTTTTTTTTTTTTTAAAGTATTGATCTACGTTAATTTCAGGAAATTTCTGTTTGGTTTCAGGAAATTTGATTCCCCAGAATAAGCACCCCTGTGATAACAGTTGTTAGGGATTGTGTATTACTAACTTTCTGTGCAATTATTAAAGTTGATATATTTTTTTATTTCTTCTGAAGCATGACTGTATTTTGGAATTAAATTACAGTACATAAAGAATAAAAAATATATTTTATATGTGGCACACTGCATAATAAATCATTTCATGTGTGTGGTGGTGTAGTTTTTAAGCTTTTTATTTGTGTAATTGTAAAAACAAAGTAATTTGTTTTTAAAAATTATTGTATATACATTTACTATATTGTTCTGTCTGCTTTTTCTCCTTCTGTGCATTTTAGGTTTATCATCACGAATTAGGACACTTCATTTGTCATAATAAATACTATGGGCGTGGTTTAACTGTGGAAGGCTTTCGACAGGCTCTGTACAATTTTCTGCATGATGGTACTAAGCTGCGTTCTGATGTTGTCAATTTGCTGCTGGATAAACTTCACCACCTATACAATGTGGTCCAAAACCTTGACACATTCCGCTTCTTCACCAGCTCCCTTTTGATTATTTATGATGGCATTGAGAGCTTGTCTGCAGGATTACCCGCGGGAGAGAGTTACGAAAGTATACATCACGAAGGTGGCCACGTCACGTTGCAGCTGTCGGACAATGGCAATGACAAGACTTCTCATGCCAAGAGCTCAGTTTCTAGTTCCAACTTCGTGCAACAAAACTCTGACAGTGAGGCTAATTTACCAAGAGACCAAATTTCTGATTTCTTGTCATATGACTTGGACGGAGATCTTATTCATCATGCCTCCCCATCAGTAGTTGACATACGGATGATTGATTTTGCTCATTCCACGCACAGTGAGATGAGTGGCATACAGAACACTCATCTTGGGCCAGATGAAGGATATTTATTTGGTATTAAGAATTTCATTGCAGAGTTAAAAACATTTCAACAAGAAAGCGAGTAGACTAAAACTGTATCATGCAGGTTCTCCTCCTTACATAGGATAGGGATTACAGAATTGCTTATCGAACTCTCTTTGTAGACTGTACATAGCATGTCTCAAGTAGGTTGTTCATGGGGTTTAATTTGTTTTATAACAAGTAGTGTACATATTCTGAGACCTGAAGTATTCCTTTAATTCAAACAAACATTAATTTATACCAAGTCAGAAGCAGCTTTTTATTTCTGATGTACCAGATGGAGTTTATCACACCGGTGTTAGTCTTTATGTGATAGCATGAAAGAAAAGGTCTTTTTTTTTTTTCCGCACAAATGTTTACCAGTATTAATACTGTTTATGTGTGGTTATCCCGTTTTGTTTTGTGATATCCACGTGAATAAATTAGCTTGTAGATATCAGACTAGAGATTATTTCATATTAGAAATTTGAAGACTTTATTGGAATTCCTGTATTTTTATACATTGTTAGTTTCAGTATTGATACATTTCTGCCATTGATATTTTGATATTCTTCATGTTCAAAAACAGGTTTTACATAGTAATAACTATGCCTGCAAGCCAAACTCATCTGCATTTATAAACATTCTTACAGAGATGGCAAAAAGCTACAATTTTACTCAACTTCCCAGTGGGCATTGAGCTAATTAAGGTAGAGTGCTGTAATGAAATGATGTCTTGAATACAGAAGCCATATGGCATGAGATCGATGACATTACTGCTGTTGTGAGTTCTCTGTTTTATAAATAAAGTTCTGTCAGACTTTATGCGTATCAGCAACAAAGTATCACTTATTAATAATTTTCAGGTTTTGTCTTCTTGACATTTACCTGAAAGATAATTTGAATTGTAAATAATTACCTAAGAGATGTAACTATTACATTTTCACAAAACATTTTAAATTATTGTGTTCAGTACTTCATTTATTTACTTTTTAACTGCACTGAATTCTTTTGGACTTTCTGTGGGGCAAAAATGACATGTATGTATCATTTTATTATGTTGTATAGATTTGTCTGCATTTCAGTGTTAGCAGTTCAACTATAATTTTTTTTTTCAGTCACTGTGAAATATTACTGTAAACTAGTTTTCTTTCCTATGCATGTTTCCTCTTGTATGTTTTATCTTCATTTAGAAGTCCAGTTTATTTCAGTGTTAAATCAAGATATTTGATGTTTGCTTATGTGGTGTTGAAATCGTGAAGTTTTAACAAAATAAACAGACGTACCTTCTCTTTAAGTTTATTGTATTCTTTGCATGTCTTTAATGGGTACTCCCTCATTCCTTCCTCTCTTTGTCTATCTCTAAGAACTACTGCTCCCTATGAACTGCTACTCCCTGTCTCGTACTCTGTGTATCCATCTGTCAGAAGCACAACTACTTCTCTCAGTACTGTTACTTATTCTCTCTCTCTCTCTCTCTCTCTCTCTCTCTCTCTCTCTCTCTCTCTCTCTCTCTCACACACACACACACACAGAATAATTTTACTACTCTGTTTCTCAAGATTATTTTACTACTTCTCATAGAATTATTTCATTATCTCTCTCTAAATTATTTTACTCCTTCTCTATCTCAAAACTATTACTGCTATCTTGTTCTATTTTCTAAGATCTTCCACCACTTCTCATTCTTTCTAAGAACTACAAAGTGTACTGCTGTTTGTCTTTTGTGCTCTCTCTCTCTCTCTCTCTCTCTCTCTCTCTCTCTCTCTCTCTCTCTCTCTCTCTCTCTCTCTCTCTCTCTCTCTCTCTCTCTCTCTCTCTCTCTCTCTCTCTCTCTCTCTCTCTCTCTCTCTCTCTCTCTCTCTCTCTCTCTCTCTCTCTCTGTGTGTGTGTGTGTGTGTGTGAACTGCTATTTCCTCTCTATCATACTCTCTTTCTAAGATCTACCACCACTTGTTCTCTCTAAGAACTACTAAACTACTGCTGGTTTTTTTTTTTTTTTTTCTTCTTTCTCTCTCCCTTTTCGGTGTAGGAACTACTATTCCTTTCCTCTCTCTTTCTGAACTGCTTTCTTTCTTCCTCTCTGTCTAAGATCTACTTTCTTCCTCTAAAACATGTAGTAATTTTAAACACTCCCTAAAAATACTTGGTTCCACCTGTGTTTTCAAGAAAATGTGATTATTGCATTCAATTTTAAAATGCTGTTCTGAAATTTAAACCATTTGTGCCCTGGTTTTGTTGATGTTGTTTCAAAGTATCCTACCTCTGGTGTTCTAGAAAAAGATATGAAATTTTGTAAAATTAATAGGTGATTGTTAGGTACAATGGCTTCCATACAAATGGTAAGCAGATGAAGTAATCCTCTCCTAAATGCCCATTGTCTTGACCCATTGCAGTATTAGAATATTCAATATTGTGGCAGATCAAAAATAATTTTGTTCTCTTTGACTCTTTTGACAACTTGTACTGAAAGATTGAAAATATTTATCATCCTTATTGCATGAAATTTCACTCAAAATTTTATTCATAGAAGAAATCTGTATCAGTTATTTGTACTAATGATGCCATGTACTTTGTACTAGGTAAGTTGTGGAAAGCTTAGCAATATACATTATTTGCTTCTTTCAGAAAACTTTAGATATTAATCCATGTTTGCATGGTGGGGAAGCGTTCTGTTACATGTGGTATTTCATTTTGGTAAATCTCGAATATGCAGTTCTTCCAATCATTTCATTCTGCTATGTGAGATGATGATAAGCGTTTGAATTTATCAAAATAATAGGTTTTGATTTTAAAATAGTTGTCCGTTTTACTAGATTGATGTAGGAAAGCAATGTAACTACTGACAAGGCTATTTTCTGTAATGATATGTTTGGCAGTGGTCTATTCAAGCATTTTGTCATACTGATTCACAAAATTGTTTAAAATAGTAATTCTTATGTATGGTTTTGTAACAGTAGTGAACTCTCTTGTTGACTCTGTGTGTGTGTTCTTTTCCTGTTCTCCAGTCTGCAAATGATCATTCTCTTTTGTAATGCATTGCCTAAGAATAGTACACCTACACATCTGTGAACAACATTTTTTTTTTTTTTTTTTTTGTCATAGTTTTAGCCTAGTTTTGGTACCATTTGTTTGTCTTTCCTGTGTTTCAGCATACAGGAAAATGAAATATCTATGAACACTACTCATTCTGTGCTTTCATTTATGATCAGGTTAGAAGAATATATGATTTTTATGCTTTTCACATTAAAGATGTATGATATTATACTGAAATAAAAATTGGAGTTTTTCATCCATTTTGCACAATCCTCTTTTCACAAAAAGTAAATGCTTGTAAAATTCATAGAAAAAATTTGAGCAGTTGTAAGTTAGTTTCATTAAAGAGCATTTTTTGGATTTGATATTTTTATCATATGCTTTAAAGGTGTTCGGGTATCACGCTGATCAAAAATTCATTAGCTATTATCTCTCTCTCTCTCTCTCACTCTCACTCTCTCATTCATATTCATTCATTCATATGTTATCTTGGAATCTCTAAACCTGTTCATTACCAGATTTCGGGTAGATAGTCTTGCATGTGTGAGTCTGTGAATCACATGGTACATAATACGAATCATGTGGCCCTGCAAGTATGTGTAGCTCATGCGAAATCAGTCAATTTATTTTTAAGAGGACGACAGGAATTTAAATAGTGCATGCTTTATGAAAAATAAAAAAATATTTGAACATATTTTTAGCTAAGGTGTGTTCAGTCTATATTTTTCTAACTTCACAAAATTACCACAATTTTCAGTCTAATTTACTGGCAAATGAAGTGATTAGTTTACAGTGCCTCATAATGGACGTGCTTATCTAGTGGGGAACTTCCAAGATCAGAGACATCTGGAGAGCAAAATCTGAGGAACAGTTATGAAAATAGTAGTAATAATAATAATAATAATAATTATTATTATATATTTTATATCCAGCAGTACAAGAAAGACCACAATGAGGATCCACATATGAGAAATATCAAGGAAACTGCCTTTGCTTATCGTAATAATGTTGCTTACCGCCCACTGCAAGTGCTACAGTCCCTCCTATCAGAATTATTTATATCATTGGAAGTCAACTTTCTGGATTGGAGAAAACCTAAGAGCAGAATTTAAAGACAGGTAAAGGCCACCCCGTGGTACAGTCAAGCGCTGGCTTATGACATTGATCCGAGATGGTCCGGGTTTGAATCCCGGTGAGGCATGGATGTTGTGTTTGTCTTACAACACTGGCACCAGTGACCCTAAATTAGGGCAGGGTGACTGCTTATAACCAATGGAGTTTCTTACAGTGGTCATTAAACAAAACAATCTAAAAAAGAAAGAAAAATAAAAGACAGGCTACGGAATGCGAAAATCTTTTAAGTTAAATATATGTACCCTTACAATGAATTGATGGTGAAGAAATTTTCATTAAATAAAAGATTTAAAACTAACAGATGAAGATAGAATCATTTTTCAAATACTTCTAAGAAATTTTCAAGAAAGCAAATCATGCAGAGAGTTAGTAAAAAGAATATGAATTATACTTTAATATAAAGACTATTTCTAAATCATACTGATTAGTTTTATATTTTTTACAAGGAAAAAATAATTAATGAAATGGATATTTCTTTTTCCCTTAAAAAGCTTAGATTTTATAGACAACAACATATCTGTTGTATGCTTGACAAAATTAGTCTGCATTATGGTTTGTTGATCAAAAACTGCCATCACTGAGTAACCACACAGTAAAGTAAATAAAAGCATGTAGTTGTTGTTTTTTTTCCATAAAACTTTTTATTACACTACTCTTTTATGGTTGATATGCAAATCATCTATCTGAGAATTGTTTAAAATAAAATACTGAAGCTGTCATGTTGTTTTAGCTTCATGTACTTTTCTAAGATGAGAATGGAATAGCTTTGGCAACAGTTGCTGTATTAGCTACAACAATTGTGTAAATGTACTAAAAATTTTCATGGCCAGTTTTAAAATTGTGTATCCAATTCAAATGAAATTTAAAGGTCCCACCCTGCTAGTGACTTATGAAGTTCATAAAAAAATTCAGCTATGTTTGTGGATATTTTACAAAATAAATTTTAGTTTTTCTTTTTTTATCCCTGTCTCAACTGACCAACACATCAAAGCCACGGGGCAAGGGAGAGTGGAACCATTCCAATGTGCGCATCAACTGTAATTACAGGAGAGTATAAGTCAATTCTTATCTGATAGCACCCCCATATGAATACATCTATCGTCAGCTACATTTATTTTCACTTCATAATTCACCAATTCTCCTGGTTCTGGGCGTTATTTAGTATCAGCAACACCATATTTCCTTGCAGATAAAAACAATATTGCCTCTGCCCCCCAAAAAGATCTCTTCTAGAAAGAAAAATTAATAAGTAAAAGATCACTTCAAAATTTTGCTAGTTTTAGGGTCATTTCAGGGCAAATTACACTGTATTAAACATGATCTAAGTAAGTGTCAAAATATTAGGTTTTACGCCCATACGAGATTTGTTTAACTATTCGAAAGTATCTTTAATCTTATATTGCCTGAATGGAACTGTGAATTTGAAATTTGGACTAATAGTGTAATTTCATTTCTCCTGAAATTGTGGCGTGATTTCTGTTAAGACTTTGTGGGCAGTCATTAATGAATTCATTTTTTTTTAAAAATCTTAATCTGTTTTTTTTTCTTCTTTCATTTGTTTTGAGACTTAATCCCTCATCTGAGGATTTGCTTGTCCGAAATTTAGGGCCGCTGGTTCTAGAGGTGTCCTGTCACTTTGTCCATGTTTACTTCATCTGGTTCATTTTGTTTATTGTTCACTTCATCTGCTATTCATTGTTCAATTTGCTCCCAGTTCAGTTTATCTGCAATTGTTTCATTCTCAGATTGGATGAAATATTTGTCACTAGGTGGGAGAAAGGGTTAAAGGTCCAATTTGAAAACAAATATTTGGTACCCCATTCTCAGTCATTCATTTATATCATTTTGTTTTCACTGAACTGCATCTCCATTCGTCTAGCCATAAAAACACTTGCGTGCCTCATAGGATGTCTAATTTCGTAAACAACTTTTGGTCACTTCACACCCTCAATAAATATGTTCTTTATTTATTTCATTTTCCTTCTCTTATAACTGTCTTTCACTCTGTTCCTATTAAAACTGTAACTGTTTCATTACAGTGTTCATATGTAACAACAAAGCAAGCATTATTAAGGAGAAAAAACCTCAATGCCATGTGTGATTCTCCAGTTATAGCAAATACTATTTTTATTATATTTGCAACAATAAAATGTATTAAGTATTAATTGATCAATTATATATTGTATTTGCAAAATCAGATTTGTAAAAAGTTTATTCCAGTGGCCATAAATGTGTTGGATAGAAGTTTGTAGTAAAAGCATGCTATATAGTTGCACAAAGAAATTTTAGAAACACAGAAGCCTTTCGACCAAATTTAACAACCAATCTCACTCTGCCCCAGTAGTGTAACTACAACCCCCACAGCTGGGAGGGGGTGGGGGCAGGTAACCAAGGGGCATACTGCAGCTACCAGTTATAGTTTTTTGAAAAATTCAAAGACAAACAAATAATTAACCAAAAGGTTTCTTTTAAGGTACATTTAGCTTTGCCTCAATAAATGTCAAGTTTCACTTTTAAAGCACTGGATGTCCTACAGGTTGAAGCTATTCAGCCCTTTGGCTCCGGGTTGTCATATGATCGTTCTCCAATCGCCCTCTCTCTGTGCTGCTGAGAAAAATTGCGAGGCCACATGGGGATTTCCCATGGAGGATGTGGGGAAACAGTCAGTCAGTCACCTAGGATTACGTACAAGACGGGCACCAACGTTTATTCACGGCAGCTGCAGATCTGCCATGTACAAGAGGGGGATTTCTTCAAGTGATTTATTTTAGTTTTGTACAAAACAATTATATATATTGTTAAATCTATTACTTAAAAAGTTAAAACTACAGAGCTCTAGGTACCAGCATTACTTTTCCAGACTCTCCCTGATTTCCTAACCTCCCCTCCCATCCACCACAACCACCCACAAAAAAACGCGTCCTCCCTCGTGCTTGAAATCCTAGGGAAATTACTGCGCTTGGGGGCACTGAAGTAAATCTTTCAGGGGGGGGGACACGTTGTGCTAGTTTCACCACTGCTCTGCCCCTATAAACATTTGGAGTACGACTGGTTTGGATTTTCTGGCACTTTGATTTGGATTTTCAAATTCTTTATTGCATTAAGAATTTGTTATAAGTACAATGTACTTGCAAATACTGTTTCACACATATTTATTTATACATCATCCGGTCAACCCTCTGTCGTATCTGCCCAAAACTTACTAACTTTCATGATAAAAAACACAGAAATTGTCAACATAAATCTGCAATTGTTGCAAAATGATGGAGATCAAATAAAGACTACTGCAGTTTGAAGAGAGAGATATTTCAAGGCTCTCGCAAAAACATAGTCTATTTGTTGGTGAAAGGAGCATTTTTCTCAGTATTCTTCCGGAGAGGTACTGCTGAAGTATCTGAGAGAGTCCGTAATGCCACGAAAAGGTTATGTCTTCCTTGGAAGGAAAATGAGTAATGCCATACCACCCCAAAAGAGTTCATTGCAAAATTCAGTTGCTTGTTTTACTGTAAATAATGTTTAAAATCATTATCAGGCTTTCCAACTCTCCTGATTTTCAGCCCTTCCTCCCGCCTTCCGTATGTATGTCAAATTCTCCTGATTTTCATCGAAAATTAGCTGTTACAACGCGAGAACTTCCATCATCCATTACCATGATTTTGAACCGCCTGTGAAATCTTTTTCTTTCTGCGTCGATGCAAGGCGGCATACAGTCTTCGGTCGCCTCATTGGTCCGCATCGCTTCAGCGCGGCTCACTGATATCGGATGATCTGGCGATGTGTTGTTGAGATGGTACATCGGGAGATTTCCATGGTTATTGGTGAAACATCGTATGTTCTGACAAAAACAAAATCAGAAAAGTGCCGGATTTCTGAAGTTGCCGTTTTTCTGGATGCCGTATTTTCGAGGTTATACAGTAAAACCTACTTATAATGAGCCCATATTTAGCAAAATCCCGGATTTAAGGAGCAAAACACGATCTTTTGTTTGGTAATTGAAAAGATAAGTTCAAAGCTAATTTGATTGTTTTAAATGAACAAAATTTAATGAAGTCCGTAGATTTAATGAGGGAGAGAAAAGCTTCCCTTTTAAATTTAACAAAATTCTGTATTTAATGAGGCAAAGAAAACATGTACACTGTCCTGGAATCTAGGAATAGAAATGGTGGCATACCGGACAAAATTGCAACAGTGCAGGGAAATCCTTTTGTGATAGTGGAAGAATGTTGATAGAAAAGCAATGTGGAGCAATTACATTAAATGCTCAGCAAGTGAGTTGTAAAAGAAGACCCTCCCTGCTGCCCACTCCAAACATTTAAAAAGAAAGATACACCTTGGGAGTTTGTTTTTTTTCTTCAAAATATTTCCACATGTTGTCTGCTTTAGATTTGCTGTTACTATGCTTTGATTATTTTTATTTTAATTGGTAGTACTGTGGTTAACTAATTAAATCTTTTAAGTCCAGTTGTTGTGGATGTATAATATAAATTTATATGCATATTTTTATGTGGTGGGATTTTTACCCCAAAATGGATTTAACAAGGATTTCCCTTAGTCCCAAACTCCTTGTTATAAGTGGTTCTACTGTACTTTCAACTGAAAATTTTTTGTAACAGTTGTCGAAAGGATTTTAATTCATAACTTTTACTGAGGTGAATTTTTTTTTTTTACTTTTTCAGAATATTTTTTGGTACTCAATTTTTAGCATTTGTTTTTTAGCATACTCAGTTTTGTAAAGAACCGTCAACAAAATTTCCCATTCACTAAAAATATAGCCTTTCTCTGCATTAATGTGTTGTGGCTCTTTCTTTTCTTCAAATGTTAACAAATAGTTGGCTGCATAATATTTTGTAGATAGTGTTGCATAGTTCCTATTTAATGTCTAGTTTATCATTCCAGTACTTTTATTTTTTTATGCTCTGGCTTTCATGTCTTCTGTTTTGTTTTATATTTATTTTCCTTTATTGATTGTGAGTTTTACAATTGCTCTTTGAAACCTTTATATCTATTAATGTGCATACATTCTAGTTTTGTGTTTTAAATTTAGTGCAAGGTTTTTAAAAGGTGCCAGAATTGATAATTAATTACCTTACCTAATGTGAAAATTAAAATTTTTGAATTAAGATTTAACCATACAGAGAGTTGTGTAATAAGCATAACATTAGGGTTGTGATTTTAAATGTGATTAAATTGCTACAGAAGTATGCTGATTGTTGCTACTTATGTATTTTTATCAACATAAATAATGTTCCCACTGTCCAGGGTTAAACTTAAAAAAAAAAATGTGTCTGCATGTACAACTATCAAAACAGAAAACTTGCTGCAAGGCACAAACCACAATAACAATAACAATAGAAGGAGATAATTTAAAGAAAATTTAATAAAACAACAAATAATTGTTAGAACTTTGAGATTCTATAATGATGACAAAATAAGTATTTTACATTGAATGTGGAGCAATGAAATAGCTGGATTTCTGTTTCACCTTCTGCAACAAACGAGGCAGTTTGATGAAATTTAATTTAACATAAAATGCATGTTTCTCCATTCCTTAGTCCCTTCATGCTACATGTCAAGAAACAAAAAGAGCCAGCATTTTTCTTTTTGTCTGAAAAGAAATTAAGATTCAAACTACTCTCGGTCACATAAAGTTATTTTCTCTGCAAATTCAGCTGCTTATAACAAATTTTGAACTCTAATTTCTCTTTAAACAAGCAGTAAGAAGAGTCCACGGAGTGGAAAAACATCCATTTTAAATGAAATTAAATTTTAAAAAATTGGGCACTGCCATTGCTCATTCTACCATAAAATTAATTTTGCAGGTCACGGATACAGCTCAGACTCTGACGCTAGCAGATCGAGCACTGATTTTAAAATTTAATTTGACTTAGAAAAGTGGTGAGGTCAAAAATTATTTCTCTGTTAATTGACTTTGAAGAAACTAATAAATATGAAAATATAAATTTCATTAGAAAAAAACCTTTAAAAAATACTGTCACTTTTTGCACTATTGCCACACAAAAAAATAAAAAATCTGAAACATGATCAGAAAAATATTAAAAATGAATATAATCAGGAAATGAACTTTAAAAAAAGGGGTTGGAGCTTTGTGAGGAAACTTCAAAATGCAGAAAACCACTGAACATTCTCTTTCCTGCTAGAACCATGACCTTTTCCTTCATTTATTGTAAATCTTTTTCCTGTTTTGAATCTACAAACAAAAAAACTATCTGCTATTAATTGGAAACTGTGTATGGCATATGCCTACATTGTACAACACTTGGTAATAATTGATGTCATGACTAGACTTGTATATTATAAATTTCACAAAATTATGGGATTTACTCAGGAATAAAAGGAAAGAACACCCCTACCCTTCCTCAGGGTAGTCCTGAGTGAAGGGTAGGGTGCTACCCGAAAATTCAACCTTTTATTCTTGAGTAAATCCCATGATTTAGTGAAATTAATAATATATTGTACAACACTGCAACTCCAGCATTTTCTCCATCTCTTGTGGTCCCTTTTTTCAGACTAACTGAATATACAATGAATATGCATCACATTCATGATCTCCTTGTGTGCTCTGCAGCTTACCACACACACACACACACCAAGTTTCTTCTAAATACTGGCAGTTCGTCATTGAAGATTAGTGACCTTTGTGAACTTCTGAGGTGCATAATCAATGCACAGAGCCCATTTAAGGAGATGGGGGCAGGGCAGTATTTTGGGGGCCCCAGCATTAGTGGCACATCTAGGATTTCATTTATGGATGGCCAAATAAAAATACCCAAGAAAAAATATGACGAGGAAGCCATAAAAATATCCCCACCATATTGAAGTGTATATCCCATGATTCATGGACGAATCAGTGTTAGCAAGAAAATGTGTGGTTGAATTCTGCTTCAGCTTCCCCCCCCCCCTCGGGTTCAGCTTGTTGAAACTATGTCAAAGTTGTGGACAAAATAATGCGATTTAAATATCATAATTCAAACGAATTGTTAATGTAGTATGAAAATTTCCCCCAATTACAGATGTGTACAAAAAACCCATGTATAATGCTTTTGAAAGATTTGAGGATGGACCGGGGGCAACTATACTTTTTGCAGACTCCTCCCAAAAAAGGGGAAAGAAATAGAAAAAAATTCGAAAGGCAATTTGTTATATTTTTCGCTGTGCTATCTGAAAAAAAAAAAAAAACTGCGAAACTGTTGATTCTTCAAGCATTCTGCATAATTCTGGGGCCCTTGAAATGTGGGGCCCCAGGGCTGCAGCCCCTCTCCCTCTAACTGGGCTCTGTCAATGCACACTGAAATTTTGTGTGCTGTGCCACCGGGTCTCGTATAGGTGAAAGCCTTTTTTGGAAGCGGGGAAATAAGAAGTGAAGTGCATGTGAAACAGATATTGCACAGATCCCCAGTGTTAAAGTTTTGTAAAAAAGTGTGAACATGAATTGAGTTCAAAAATAACAAAACGAAACCTTCCTCTCCAGTGACATGAACTTACCGGTGAAACTTGCATCTAGTATGACTTTCACTGTTATGGAAAAGTGTGGGACTAACTACTGTATTGTTTTATTTTGTGATGTTTTTGTACATGCAAACTTATTTTTAATCAATAGTTTATGCAGTCAAGAACTTTTCCTGTTTATTGTATTGTGCATTCTCTAAGCAACCATGATGATTCATCCGATTTGTCATTGAAATTCTGCACTCTAGCATTTTTGCATCATTATGCGATACATTATGTGCTTTAAGCAGGTTCATGATCTGCTGTGGATATTACATTGCACTTATTGCTTTGATTGATGTACAGTGAATATTATTACTTTGTATGTAAAGATTAACTGCTTGTCAAAAGAGATCTAAATGTGTATGCTGATTATTAATATTTTGAAACAAAATGACTCATTTCATGAGAGTTAAATGAGATCTCTTCTGCCCTTTCCCATAAACTGCATTTTGAAGTGCAAGTGGAAAAGATTGTGAACCATTTTTTTTTTAAGTGTAAGTAAATGCATTTAGTAACAGTTCTGAGACCTGAAATCCCAGATTACTGCTTTGATTTTCTTCCTTATAATTTAATGATTTAAATGTATTACCAGTTTTTAATATTTATTTCCTTTTTGTATCTTCATGATGTTTTAAGGGCATGTAAGCTGTTTTTAAAGCACATCTGTAAAATGCAAGGTTTGTGATTGTTTTTGTAAATCTTTGTGTGAAGATATGTGTAGTATAAATATATATTATCCTCATTTTTGCCACTGTGACAGAGAAAAGAGCACAGGCTGTCAGTGTTTGAAAGGAAAACTATGCGGTTGAACCTCTATTTAAGGAACATAGCCAAAACCTATATTTATTTAATTAATTTTATGGGAAAATCTTGAAACTTGCATTAAAATGCATTCAAAAATACCTTCATTTAGTGGATTGATTTTGTATTTAATCATAGAAGTCCCTTTCATTTTGATTTACTCCAAATTGATAAGGATGCTGATATTGCTGAACATCTTTCTGGCAAAAAATTTCTTCAGAGTATTCACAAAGTCTTGAGGGTGCTGATGACTATAAAGATGAAGGCTAACTAGAGACAACACAATCAAAGCATTTTGGATGATTTGAAATAGGCTTCAGTTCATTGATAATATGCAAGATGTGTTTTGCTTGCTTAATAGGTGTGACACTTACTATGAAGAAATATCTTTGCTGAAGTTCAAGATTTTTGTTTTTATTTCTTTAAAGGATGATCCATAAAATTCTTTAAAGTATTACAGTGAAACCTCCAAATAACAGTCACTGTTGTTAGGAGGTGGCCATTGTGTTTCTGCAAAAGCAGAATAAATTAATGAAGGTTATGCACAATAAAGAAAGCATTGCTGTGCTTTTTACAAATGCTGTCTGCTGAACAAAACTGAATATAATAATTAAATAAATAATTCATGGTGAAGAGGATTTAAAAAAAAAAAACAGTGTCTGACTTCTGGTGTTAAACAGCCCCTCAACAGGCAAAATTCCAGGCCCCCATCAACCCCCGGGGGTGGTTGAAACATACATTGAAGCTGCAGTTGGTCTCACATAGAACTAAATTTTAACTCCTTTCTTTTTATTAAACATGCCACTGTACCAGCCGTAATGCAACCCATTATGCCTTTAGCAATAAATATTCTTTGTCCCTATCTATTCTCTCTTGCCGAAGGAACTACGTAAAATCCAAGGAACAGAATATTCAAAGCAAACAATATAAATTCTGAATATTCTTGTAACACTTTCTGGTCATCCATGTAACTCACCAGAGTGATGAAATTTTCAAGTTTTCTGAGAGGTGTTACATTGATAACCAAGTAAGTGTTACAAGCAAATTCAGAATTTATATTCTGTTTGCTTGGAATATTCTATGAATTCCCCATGTATTATGAGGAATATTTCTTCCTTCATTGATTTACCAATGAACAGGGTGTCCTTTAATTCTTTGGGGCTGACTGTGGTGTTCGTTGACCGCTGTTAAGAGGTTTTGTTTTTCAGAGGTAATCATGAAAGTTAACCCTACGGAAGCTGTTCTGTACCAATCAAAACTTGCCGTTGGTCGGAGGCGTCCATTAATAGAGGTTTCACTGTATTTTTGTAAAAATTAGGTGTAAGGTCATATATGTAAATCATGTGCATTTGATAACAATTCTGTATGCACTGGTAGTAAATTATCGTTTAACTTTAGTATGGTCCAAATGAGTATTGTAAGCAATTGTAATACTGTGGTAATAACAGGGTGACCGGACTTCCGGCTTTTGGAGGACATGTCCTCCAGGCAATAAGGGAAATAGCCCAAATGTTCGGCTTTTTCAATAAGGAATAATTCAAATACATTTTGATCAAATTCTTCTATTGTAATCGTATATCCTATGAAGCCACTGCTGAAATGCATTCATTCATTTCTAGATTCTTCCTCGTGCCCTCCCTCTCCTCCCCCAGTCAGTTTTTTTCCTGCAGTGCGCCACTTGTGAGTCGACAGCACAGAGAAAACCTGCCAGTGCACTTTAGTCTGTCTGTCATTCATCGCACATGGACGGTGCTGTATGGTGTAGTCTTGTAAACAGTGAGCTCGTAGTACTGCTTGTTTTGTGTGTTGCGAGTCATTGCTGTAGTTTTTCCTGTTTATAATTCAAGTTTCTTAATCAATAAGTGAGGGGTACCATCATCAACAACAACCATGGGAAGATTCTCGAAAGAGTCTGGTGCCGTGAGGTATCGAATTACAATTGTCTTTTATTGATTTACTACCAGTGCATAGACACTCATCTGGTAAACCCTGGCAGCCTAGGGAAGGGAGGACAAAGGGCACCCAGGGCCAACTTGGAAGGGAACCATCTACACATTCACATCCCCAAACACGGGTAGCCTGGGAAAATCCGTAAAAACTGCAGACTAGATGGCCACTAGGACTGAGATTCAAGGGGTATACTGTTAGTTAAATACAATTTGAAAGACATATTCTGAATTTCACAAATGTGTGTTAAGGAAACCTGATCTACTGGAGAAAATCTCTCCCAGTGAAAAGTATAAGTATAAATGTCCAACAGACTAAAACCTTCCTTTGTTTTTTAAGGTTTTACACATATAAACCCTCAAACTGTAAAATTTAAATACAGAGAATGTGCGTTCATATTTATTTTTGTACAAAATAATTGCATCCTCTTTTTCTTGAAATGTCCTCCCATTCCAAAAAGTCATCTGGTCAGGCTGGGTAATAAAGACTAACAAATGTTGGTAAGACTAACTTTGTTAGTAATAAAAATTTTAACAAGTTAAAATTGGTACAATAATACATTCAGTTTGTTATAGCCAAAGTTTATTCTGTATTGTTATTAAAAAAGAGCTATTCCTTCCATATAGCAAATTTTCTATGCTACAGATATTTCAGCTGTCATCATGCAATTTCATTAAATAGAGGTTCCAATGTATAGATTTATATTTCCCTTTTCTTGTCACTGTGACTGCAATTTAAAGCCATATGAACACATGCTGTCAGTGTTTTAAAGGAGAAATATACAAATAATGTTTCAAACTGGCTTGTAACATAGATTGTGTTTTTATTGTATTACCCACTTCTTTGTTCAGTTAAGATACGAGTAGGAATTGTGTTGATCTCACCAGAACAGGGTTGAATATTTGTACAAATCAAGTTAAAAACACAAAGAGCATTAGAAGCATTCGTGTTTTATGATATGTGCATTTTAGAAATGCATTGCACTTTACCATTTGAATACTATGTATTATCCTGTAAAGTACTATTAACTGAATCTTTTCAGAATAGTAGTGGATTTTTCTTGTATATTTAAATGTGATGTTCTGTGATATGTCATAGTGTTGTTCTGTTATGTTATAATTATCATCACTGTCTACTTTAAATGGGGAAACTTATTTTGTTGGTTAATGTAATATTAGTGATATCTTATATTTTATGCCCAGTGATTTGCAAAAGATGTTTAATGGCAAATAAAGGCAAGTACCGTATTTTCCGATTGTAATGCCACAGCGCTAAAGTTGATTTTACAAACATCCAGCTCTGAAATGCAGCATTTAACTAGGTGTGGCTTGTAACCATTTTCAGTAACATAATTTTAGATGTCATTCATATTATGGTGGTTCCACCTAAAAACTGCCCTCCTCTGTTTCCAATGGTAAAAACTTGTGTAGACATTTTGTTCGCAATTAATGTATTTCCAAAAATGAATATTTGCACATCAATAAAAATAAAGTTATATTATAGCCTAGTATACGTAATATTTTCTAAAATTTAACCATAATTACATTAAGAATCAATTATTATCTTTCCTTTGGTGGTGTTGACACCTTCAAATAGATAGCGCTACATGTGCATGTGTCTTGCTAAATGCAATTACGTCACTTTTTTATTTCATTAATTTTAGTGATGGTATCAATACTTTAGTTTATCCATGTGATAATTTGGAATGTTTAGAATGATTCAAGCCAGTTTGATTAAATTTTCTGACAATAATTTAGCTAAAAATGTCAACAGAACTGTAGGTACTACTGATTTGTAATTCTAAAATAAACCAGAAAGCTTACTCTGCAACATTTTCAGCTAAATTATTGTCAGAAAATTTAATCAAAGTTGCTCAAATCATTCCAGACTATCCCATTGTTAGACTCGAGTGTTGATTCCATTTCAAAAATTAATAAAATTAGTGAAAAATGTGACGTGATTGCATTTAGCAAGTCACATGTACATGTGGTGCCATCTATTAGGAGTTCTCAATGCAACCAAAGTAAAAGTTATTGATTCTTAATATAATTATGGCTAAGTTTTTGAAAATATTAATGATTCTAGGCTATAATGTAAAGTAATTTTTATCGATGTGCAAATTTTCATCCTTGGAAATGCATTAATAGCAAAGGAAAATGTCTACAGAAGTTTTTACCATTGGACACATAAGGCAAAGTTTTTAGGTGAGCCCACCTTAAAACAAATTGTTCATGGCAGACACTGAATTATAAAGAATTTGGAGTGCCAACTATTTGATGATTATTGACACGAGAGTTGAGCAGACACACAAATTCAGTCTGGAAATCTGTGTGATCATATGTGAATAGGTAATTTGGGGAATGGCAAGGATTCGATCCGGCCTTTTGTTTTGTGCACAAGTGGTTTACGACTTACTGTTTTTTTTTTTATTTAATATTAATAAATTATGTTTTGGCACTTTTTCTCAGTTTTTTTCTTATCTTGCACTGTGGAGGGTAAAATGTGTATTTCTTTTTGGCCTTATGTGTAGTACAGACGGCAAATCCACAACAGGGTAGAAAACAGTCAGTAAGCCCACTAGTTTCCACTATCATACACTTTCTCATACATGAAGTTAGAATGGTGTCTCCCTCACTCTAAACACATAAACCTCTGTAGATGTCAACCGCAGACTAAACAACTCACCTCCCATGGCTGATAACAAACACCTCACTGTGAAACATGTACAGTTTTCCACACTACCTTCCTCTCCATAACAGGGTGTAAAGGTCTTTTACCTATTAGGATGAGAGCTTCACAAGTACAGCAATGAAGCAGTGGTTAGGACTCACATGTAGTGCATAACTTCACTCCCTACAGTGCTCTCACCTCTGATGGTATGAGATGGGAGCTACGCAGGCAATTTGATGTGTATTAAAAAATAAATACAATTTTTCTAACACATTCCTTTGTAAATGTCACTGTTGGCACAAATGTGGTGTAGTTTTGCTGTTTTGAGTGAAGATTTGAAAGTAGTGAAATTATGGCACATTTGTATTGACAGTAATATTTGTCGGTATTATTAACACAGCAATCAAACATCTCTGAATTGCATGTATTAAGTGTTCATCACGTAGCATCAGTAACATCAGAAAACTTGAAAATTACATCTTCTTGGAGAGGGAATCGAGCTCCCATCTCCCGATTTCCGTTCGAACATGCTGTCCATCACGCCATCAAGGACAATGAAGTACCCGAGACATTTGTATTGCCTTCCATGTGTATGGGAAGAATTATTTCATTAGGGAAATTAGTTTCCCACTGATAGGTAAAATGTTTTTCGAAGCATTGGAACTTGTGACCTATATCTATACCTGCTGGATGTGAGAAAAGGTCATGATGCTGCAAGAAAGCATCGGACTGCTTTGACTAGTGCAAATCTGAACGGCACTCAGTTTTCTAAGCTACATCTGCTAGCTTTAGTTGCTTGGAATTTCATTGTCCTGGGTATTGTAAGGAATAGCACAATTGAACGGAAATTGGGAGATACGTGTTTGATTCTGGCTCCAAGTCTATGTAATTTTCAGTTTTCTGAAGAGGTGCTATGTGCAGGATCGGATTAAGGCCTCAATGGGCCCCCAAAGAATTTATGACGGACAATCATTATTGAAGTCCGTTAAAACACGAAATTCTTGCAATATCCTTGTGACAATTAATACGTAGTGCATTCTTCAAACTAATAAATAAACTGCACAGCTTTCATAACAGATCCCTATTATATTTTCCACTGCCCTCACAAGGACAGGGTTTAAAGGCTTAAGATTCCTAGATTTTGCCTTGGAATTTTTAATAATTCAGCATTGTATACTTTTCTTAGTGCATATCTTTTGTTATGCAATGTGATGACACAGTGGATTTCACCCATTCACTGTTCCAAGTGCAAACAGAGAGGTGTAGGTAGATGGTGAGTTATCACTGCCTTGATATCTATCTGTTCCTCTTCTATCCACTGCTTGTGATTGACTGGAAATCATACGCGACAAAACCAAAACTATTTTAATACTTCTCTCTATATGTAGATATATATATAAGATGTGTATTATTTGTGGTGTAGCGGCATGCCTCCTGGGCCCCTAGGCTATAACCCCGCTAGACCCCCTCCCTAATCCGGCCCTGGCTACGTGGAAAATAGAAAATATGATTCCTTCATGCTGACAATGACATTTGTATCACCTTCCATGTATATGTAAAGAATTATTTTTTTCAGATAAATGTTTCCCACTGATATGTAAAACCTTCCTTCGTTTTGTTGTTTATCTTTGTTGAAAATCATATAATGTGCTGTGCTACCATATCTTCACGAGAAGTAGGGGGAGTGTTAAAATGGTCATCATATAAAAATTCCTTTGTTGTTAAATTTAGCTGCAGCGTTATTCCCAATAACAAATTGGAGAAATAAATGGAACTGCAGCATTATTTTCGGAAAATGTGGCAAATTCAAAATGTGGGTTGTGTGTGTTAGGTAAGAAATAAAGTTTACTAAATGTATTCACACAAGTATCCATAACATTTGAACCTAAAGCAGTAGCTTTTCTACTTTGAATCACATCAGAGATCTTTGCTCTGCTGTGTATGATTGAAAAAAAAAATACTCTGCTCTTATGAAAATAGTTAGTGTTATTCTCTAGTAAAATGGCCAATGCAGCATTCGCTAGGAATTTAAATATATGAACAGCGTTCCTGCTATTTTTTAGTAGTAGCTGAATATTGTGTGCATTTGGTCGACTTTTTTTCTGGCACTTCGAATATCCTTAATATGTGAGTTTTGTTGAAAATCTCAGTCCTAGGTAAATAGCCCAAAAAATGCATTTTTCTCAGGTTATAGATTGTACCAGTTAGACTAAAGCAGCAAGTAAAAGGTAAATTCCATGTATATGTACGTGCATGTGTTTATTTTGTTCTCTAAAAAGCAATGCTGTAAGATTTGGAAAGTTATACTGTATTCAAAGTTTCACTGCATATAGTATAATAGGCTGATATTGTTCTGAAAATATGATATATATTCAGTGTGGAGAAACATGCCATATAAAAGCATTGTGAAAATACCTACTTAAATTGTGTTGTATTCGTATAGTACCACATTTTTCCTTTGCATAATCTGCACCTGTGATGCCGATTCCAAACTGTAATTTCTAGCAGGAAAGTCATGATGAGCCAGGAGTCCAATGAAGTGAGAGAAAAACAATCTTATTTTAAAAAGTAACTGTCATTTTTTAAATGCTTTTGTGTTACTTTCAAGTGAATAAAGAGCAAAAATGCTTAGTTTTTTAGCATAGTCAAACCTAAAAAACCATAGTACTTAGCATCTCTGAAAGTGTTTCCACTGAAAAAACAACAAAATTCTTTGTTTCTAAGGGTAGTTCCACACTTGCACAAATATGTGGGAAAAGTGAATCAGTTTATTTGATAGTAAATAACAGAACATTTAGAAAGTGAATTTTTTACAGTTGTGAGAGTATCTCTCCTCCCAACATTTAATCAGGGTAAGATTGCGAAGCAGTCAACAACACGCTCTGCTCCTAGATTGCTTTCAGTCCGGCACTTTAACTGGGTCAAAGCAATTCACAGCGGCAGGTTTCGAGTTGCCAAGACCTTGAGCACATTAAAAGATTTTGGCCTCTTCTCTCAATTTGCATGCTATCCTTGAAAAATCATGTCTTTTGTTTCCACATACCCTTCTCCATTTTTACTTGCTCATGCTAATGTATGAAAATAATACTGTAATTGCAAGAAGAAAAAAAGGGGGGATTTCAACAGAAATATGCTAGACTAAAACACTTCCTTTAATGGCGTAAAACTAATACACAATTTAAGCCGAGCGAGCTCCACCGAAAGGCTTCGTCTGGGCTATGTTATCAAAGCCTTCTTAGGAATAGCAACTTACAGTGTTGTTACAATTCAAAAATTGAAAAAAGCATTTTAAGTTGCTATTTCTAAGAAGGCTTTGATAGCATAGCCCAGACGAAGCCTCCCGGTGGAGCTCGCTCGGCTTAAATTGTGTATTAGTTTTACGCCATTAAAGGAAGTGTTTTAGTTTATAAATGGTGAAGAGTCTTAATTAGAAATATGCTATTTGACCCTTTCACACTGGTCCCGGTATGTTGTTAGTGTGTGGTTTGTTGCCACTATAACTCAAAAACTAATATAGCTATCAAGACAAAGTTTAATATTTATGGGTTTTGTGGTGCACCAATAGGGAAGAAACAGTGGAAGTCAGTGATGTATTCAGGCATCTTTTTTAGGGGGGATGCTTAGCCCATCCATAGCCCCCTCCCCTCGTAGGTTTTGAGGCTATCTCTCCTTATATTTAGTGTAATTGTTTTCATTTATAGCTGAATATTTGGAGAAGTTAATTTAAAAAACTTAAGAAAATGAGGGAAAATATAAATAAACAAACATACACATGGACTTCAAAATTTCTATCAGTCCTTGCTGGAGGGTCAATTTTTCAAGCACTGACAACTGGAACTACTTCCGCAATAAAAACCTCATTCCACAGAGTAGAGACGTTTGCACTGCAATACATCATATATTTTGGAAGAACAGTGGCTGCCGCCCAGGGCCGCGCACCGCGGCAATTAATTAGTAGTTTCTGCCTGGCGTCATCTATACTATTGCAGTTGTAGTTCACGATCATATACAAATAAATTTCATTTTATTTTATTTGTTTTGCGGAAGCATAACGAAATACAGAAAATTGAGAAATAAAATATAATCGAATGCATACAGCAAGGACTCTAAGGGAAAAGGACAAAATGGCCTGATAAAACCGTATGCCACCTCACAACAACAAACACAATAAACCAAGTCAAGCAAGTAATCAGCACCGGCAAACAAAGCGAAACATAATAATGAGGTGCACAAACAAACAAACAAAAAAGATTGTTATAATATTTTAATATTTCGCTTGCCAAGAGGAGCTTTTCTAAGCTGAAGCTCATCGAGACCTACCTACAGTATCTACCAACAAGTAATTGGACACCTGTGATGCCGCCCTGGTGGCGCAGTGGTCTAAGGCAATGGCCTCTGATCATTCGTCCGAAAGGGGTCCGGGTTCGAATCCCGGTGAGGCATGGATGTTGTGTTTGTCTTACGGCACTGGCTCTCTCCCTTCCCTGGAACCAGTGACCCTAAATTAGGGACGGGCGACTGCTTATAGCCCATTGAGTTGCTCACGGTGGTCGTTAAACCTCCAATCAAAAAAAAAAAAAAAAAACGTGATAGCAAAGGAAAACGAAGTTTATTCACCTTCAATAGTTGGTGGAGCCTCCACGAGCGGCGATTACAGCTGCGACCCTCCGGGGCATACTATCAACCAGGCGTTGTACGACGGCCAGCAGTATTTTCTTCCACTCGGCTTGGAGAAGACAGGTCAGTTCCTTCACTGATTTCGGACGGTGGGGGCACCCCTTAAATCGACGCTCCAACTCGTCCCAGAGGTGCTCGATAGGGTTAAGGTCCAGGCTCTGCGCATGCCAGTCCATTCGATTTACCCCATTGTCACCATACCAAGCCATGGTGGACCTCACAACATGACAGGTGGCATTGTCATCCTGAAAGTAAGTGAGTCCACCCCGTAAAACTGCCAAAACGTAGGAAGCACATGGTCATCCGAAATGGTGCAGTAGGTCTCGGTGTTGAATCTACCAGGAATTGCGACCAAGGGTCCCGTGCCATACCAGGAGAAACCCCCATAGCATAATTCCACCGCCGCTGAATTTCACAGTTGGCACAATACATTCCTGCAGGAGGCGTTCTCCAGTCAGACGCCAGACCCTGCCATCCGAACGGTAGAGGGCGAACCTTGATTCGTCGCTCCAGAGAACCTGTTTCCACTGTTCAACGGTCCACTGTCGACGTTCTTTGCACCACGTTAGCCGAGCAGCGCTATTGGACTTGGTGATCAAAGGCTTATGGGCGGCAGCACGTCCATGACAACCGAGCAGATGGACTCCTTACGGATGGTATTCATCGAAAGAACACTCCCAAATGCCTGTTGAAACTCCTTGTGGATGTGGCCCATCGATTTGGTGCGGTTCTTCCGAATTTCTCTGGCCAGCACCCGTCGGTCTCTCCCAGTTTTGTGGGTCTGCCAGGTCGGGGCACATTCCGACAGTCACCTCTCATCTTCCACTTGCCAATCACGTAGGCCACTGTCGATTTTGGGTACTTCAACTCGCTGGATATGTCACGTATGGATCGGCCATTTCTGTGATACCCAACGATTACACCTTTCTCGAAATCGGAGAGCTCCGAATTGCGTGGCATCTTGCATGCGACTGGTTGCGTTGTTGTTTCCCACACGATATTTAACGGCGGCGGCCGTGACGTGTATCAGGACCGCAGATATCGTCGATTGCAGGGGTGTCCAATAACTTGTTGGTAGATAGTGTATATACGGAATACCATGACCCAAGACCGGCTGTCAGCTCTCGGTCGTCTGTCCATAGAAAACAACGTGGCATCCACTCTGGACTATAGTGATTTGATTGAAGACTTCAGCCACAAGAAAAGTAGCAGAATTCTTCTTTAAATCATAGACTTATTTCATAATTATACAGCTATCTTTGTTTATTTAGTAACATGTCATTTTGGATTCCGAATTATATTAATAAACAATGTATTGTATTACATCGTGTTTATTTCATATAAATCAATACCACAATTACCAATAAAAAAAATGCTTTGGGATCACATTCACCCCAAGTGAGGGTTTGTGATGCTCCTTATACACAAACACACACATACATATATATATATATATAAGAGGTTATTGCGATTACGAAGGACCACCGCCCGAGGCTCCGCAAGGGCTAGGGCCGCCACTGGCGAAGAACATACGAAAGGAGAGAGATATTTCAGTCACTTGTCTCTGCCCAGCGGCATGCTGTCCATGGCAGAGGGACGACCGCTTCCCCATCATACCTTCAGTCATAGAGCAGAGAATACAGGACTAGGGGGAATATCTACTCACGAATTACAGGCTTATGGTTCGTACCGCTGAGATAGTGGGGAAAGAAATCGCTTTGCTGTATTTTTCGTAAAATCCGACCGCTTTGTGAATATTTCTGCTTGGAAAGGGCAGAAAATTTTGGGCGCTATATGGTTCAGGTACTTCGGCCGCTTAATGGCTTAAGGTGGTTCCACCTAAAATCTCTGCCTTATGTTTCCAATGGTAAAATGCCGCCCCGGTGGCGCAGTGGTCTAAGCGATGGCCTCTGATCATTCGTCCGAACGGGGTCCGGGTTCGAATCCCGATGAGGCATGGATGTTGTGTTTGTCTTACGGCACTGGCTCTCTCCCTTCCCTGGAACCAGTGACCCTAAGTTAGGGATGGGCGACTGCTTATAGCCCATTGAGTTGCTCACGGTGGTCGTTAAACCTCCAATCAAAAACAGGGCAGCATTTACCAGTGTGTAAACCCACAGGGACGCACATTGAAGGGAGGCGGGGCTCAAGGCTAAGAGAGCCTCTAAATTCAGGAAAAGTATCAAAAAATGTTTTGTGGAAACCGCATATGAAACCGGCTAAAGAAATATCCAGAATTTTTTTATGGCAGCTTTAAACGAAGTATTAAAAAAACGGAATTTTTGTTGATTTTTTCAATAAATAAGTAAAATATTTGGAAACCATTTTCACGGTTTTGGTTTATGAAAACTGGATGACGGGAAAGCAGCTATTCCAGGAGACTTGAGGCCCCTTTTCACAGCCATGTATAGTCCCTATACATGTATTACGGGTGTTCAAATTTGACCTGGACTTTTGTTTCTAATACATCAGTTTGAAAAATTGTGGCCGCCCCTGTGGCGTAGTGGTCTAAGCGATGGCTCCTGATCATTCGTCCGAAAGGTGTCCGGGTTCGAATTCCGGTGAGGCTTGGATGTTGTGTTTGTCTTACGGCACTGGCTCTCTCTCCCTGGAACCAGTGACCCTAAATTAGGAACGGGCGACTGCTTATAGAGCCTTTGCACGTGACGTCACAAAACTGTCTGCTAGACTTCCGGGTGGTTAGAAAGTACCCAAGCTGGTCTCTCCGTGCTTTTCAATGGCTGCTGCTGCTGTAAATAGAGCTAAAAAGACTGCTATTTTTGACAAAATTTTCCATTTTAATGTGGTGGAAGAGCAACGTTACGAAGAAAAGATTTGAAATAATGGCATAGAAGATCCATATGACATACCTGAAAGATATTTTTATCGTCTGGAAGTTCGTGTTGCTAAAGACCTCCCTGATCTGAACTATCACGATATTTATAACTATTTAATTGGCAATTTTTCGTGTTATACCGGAAAAGCTCTAAAAGCTTATAAAAGCCTTGATGCATACAAATATTTTACCAATGGGTGGGTTAGAAATGCATTAATGCTTAAGGCTGAAAACGAAAAATTTCTTACCCGGTGTAAGATGAATTGTTACATTTCTGACTGGTTCCAGGGTGTATTGCAATAAAAAAAAAGAAAACATCGACTTATCATATCCCAAAAAACGGAAAATGTTTTCACCCAAAAAAACCGAAAAACAAACAGATCCGGGAAAACGGACGACACAACAATGTATGACAGGACCCTTTATGTGTGGACGTATATCCTTAAATTTCAGTTCGGGAAAAAAGCCATCTGTTTCAGTATTTAGAAATCAGTAACAGTACAAAATCTGTAAAGTTCACGAAAGCTTAACAATTTCCGATTCAACAGCAAGGTTAATCCGTCATGCATTGAGAGCATTTTAAACAGAATAACTAGGATTTACGTAAAAATTTGAAAACAAGACACAAGAGTGAGCAAGAAAGTGTACCGATAAAAATTCGATTATTAACGTAGTAAAATATGCAGGTTTATGATACCTGAAATGAAGTGTTTACTGCAGATCCTATCGGCCTGGGTTACCATGTCTTCCGATTTACAGCTATTTTTCACATAATCAGGCGTTTTTCTACAGTTGGAAAGTGATAAAAGGAAATTTCACTACCTTACTCGTACTTTGAGAAGCACCCGAATGTGTTTCGACTTCGGTGCAGCAGAGAAAAATTATCAAATTTCTTTGCAATGAAGGTGCGAGTGGCAGTGAAATTCACCAGAGACTTCAAACACAGTTTGGTGATTCGTGTCTGTCCCGTTCACCCGTCTTTGAATGGTGTAAAGTGTTCAAAAAAGGCAGACAAAGCGTCGTCAACGAACCGCACGAGACTCGACCGCCAAATGCTGTTAACGACACCATGACTGAGCGCGTAAATGAGCTTATACGGAACAACAGGAGGATTACTGTAAGTGATCTGAGCTCTGCACTGAACATCAGCCCCAGCAGCGTGCATACCACCATCCATACTAAGCTGCACTTCAGCAAAGTGTGTGCCAGATGAGTACCGAAGCAGCTATCCGACGAGCAGAACGTCAGCAGGTTGCAAATTGCGAACATGTTGTTCCGAAGACATCAGAGAGAAGGAGACAACTTTCTTAGACGTGTGATGAGAGTGGACGAGACATGGATTCATTACCATACGCCGGAAACCAAACGTGCAGGCATGGAGTTTGTTTGTTTGTTTATTGGAGGTTTAACGACCACCGTGAGCAACTCAATGGGCTATAAGCAGTCGCCCGTCCCTAATTTAGGGTGAATGGTTCCAGAGAAGGGAGAGAGCCAGTGCCGTAAGGCAAGCACAACATCCATGCCTCACCGGGATTCGAACCCGGACCTCGTTCGGACGAATGATCAGAGGCCATCGCTTAGACCACTGCGCCACGGGGGCGGCAGGCATGGAGTGGAGACAGTGGCGGCTCGTGCCTAGTTGATAAGGGGGAGCTGCATCCGAATTTTATGGATATCTTTCTCAAAGATAAATCTTTTTGCGTCTGTTCGTGCTTTAGTAAGGGTTATTTATTGCTGTTTTGTGTACACATACAGCCAAATGTTTTGTGTGATACAGTTAAAATGAATAAAAAATATTATATGCTTAGAGCTTAATTTCACAGATACACTTCAGCTTTTTTCCCTCCCGATACTTACATTAACAGAGATGATTAATTAAAAGTTTAACAAGCAAAATATATCCAGTTTGCACTTATACACTTATTTTCCAAAAGCAAGTAAATCACTTTGATGTTTTCTTTCACCGGTTGCCTGCTGGTTTATTTTCCATTATATATATATAAAACATTATTAGCTGACCCCCCACCGGTGATTATTTATGCTACACTGAGGGCTAAACGGCCCGGGCCAAACATCGGAGGATGGGAGTTAGGTTTATTTATAACGAGGAGTCATTACCCCGGTACCGCCGGCTTAACATCACTTCCGAACCACGACGGGTCTTCAGCGGCAACGAGACTCGAACCTTTCAAGTCGGGAGGCGAGCATGCTGCCACTGAGCTACCTCGGCTCAGCGCACTCCGTATTGGAATACTGGCAGTTATGGAACTTTCTACTTCTCAAGGAATATCAAGAATACATTTTGTAACAAAAACACATGGTTTGCGTAATTTACTGATATTTAGCGGAAGCCGCGGAAATTTTGCAGTGCAAGCGGGAAATGTCAATAATGTCAAATTTAACAGTTTCTGACTTCCTTCAAGTGCTTTAAGAATTTTTAAACGGTTCTTAATTTTAATTAAAGTAATAAAAAAATTACTTCCTAGCGTTAAAATTGAGAAATGACTTGCAGTGATAGGGAGATCAAAATATTTTTTTAAATTGATTAATAAATGTGATACAAAGGAATTTTACCGTAATTAAAACTTCAATACTGCTTAAATTAGTAAATTTATGTCTTACGAAGTGCATGTTAGATGTTAACAAACTTTTAAAGTAGCGAAGACTGTTTAGAAACGTAAGTTTAAAGATACGAGTATGCAGGACTTTCATCACTCCTAGGGGGGGGCTTAAGAACTACTTGAAATGTTACCGTATCAAACAAACTGTTATTGTGCTTCAGGATCAATCATACCGATAATTTTGGCTTCACCTAAAATACCTGTTCCAATGTGACTTAAAAATTTTCCAATTTCCTTTATGAAATATGTTGCAAATTTAATTGTACCTAAACATTACGATTTTTAAATGTTATCGGTCACATAAGAATGTTTCTAAATTTTGGAAAAAAAAAGTTATTCTGTTTGAGATATCATCATCATCATCATTGTCAACCATTATCAATCCACTGCTGGACGAAGGTCTCCCCAAGTTTCTTCCACAACGGTCTGTCTTGTGCCAGTCTCCTCCATGTCACTCCCGCATACTTTCGAATTTCATCCACCCATCTTCCATGTGGTCTTCTTCTGGGTCTTTTCCTGTCCCTTGGAATCCAATCTAAAATTTCGGCTGTCCATCGATGGTCTGTTCTTCTGGCAGTATGTCCAGCCCATTGCCATTTCAGGGATTTAACTCTGATCATGATGTCTTCCACTCTTGTCATTTTTCGGATCCACGTGTTCCTCTTCTTATCTCTCCTGGTTACACCAAGCATGCACCTCTCCATGCTTCTTTGAGTAGTCTGCAGCCTTTGTATGTCTCTTTTAGCTAAGGTCCACGTCTCTGCACCATACGTAAGCACTGGAAGGATGCATTGATCAAACACTTTTCTTTTAAGACATAATGGCATATTGCTCTTGAAAATTATGCTGTTTCTTCCAAAAGCTCTCCAGGCAAGTTTTGTACGCCGATTAATTTCTTCACCAATGTGACCCTCACTTGATATCTGCTGCCCAAGATAAACGTACGTGTCTGTTATCTCCAGCTTTTCTCCATCAATCGATAAATCTTCATTTCTTGTAAAAGCATTGTACATCACTTTTGTCTTCTGAAAGTTCATTTTTAATCCCACTTCTTTACTCTTGTCAGCAAGTTCCTGGATCATACTCTGCAGCTCTGATGGGGTAGTTGCAAAAATGACTACGTCATCAGCAAAACGAAGGTGGGTTAGATAATCTCCATTAATCTTTATCCCTTTGTTTTCCCAGTTCAGTGATTGAAAGACATGTTTGAGATATAAGATATTAAAAATATTTTATAGTGATCAACACCAAACAGGGCACCACATAGGATCAAAAAATACACACAAAATAAAAATGTTAGCAGTTTTTAGCAAAGAGTGCAATTTTTTTTAGCAGTGATAACATACATACCTGTCACTTGTAAATAAATTCCATGCGCCGATCTCGACGAGTAGCAAACATATCAATAACTTGTTCGTTGAATTTCTTGGTGCTAGCAATAATGTTTTTTTCTATTGATAACATTGCAAGTGCTGTCAGTCGATCTTGTCCCATACTGTTCCTTAAAAAATTCTTGATTCTCTTGAGGGACGAGAAACAACGTTCTGGCTCTGATGTGGTCATTGGGATAGTAACTAAGATGCGAAGAAGTTTCACAGTTTCCGAAAAGGATGCTTCCAAATTATTTTTCAGCATGAACTGTAACAGCTGAGTCGCACTTGTAATATTGTGGAAATCGCTTCGGTTATACAACACGCTGAGCTTCGAATACAGCTTTTCCTTTTCTAGCACTCCAAAACGTTTTACTGCAATGTCCATCTCATGGTTTGGAAACTGCTTAGCGTAACTGGCAAAATTTTCAGGTAAAAGTTTGGCAGCTTCAAGATGATCTGTGAAATGAAACCGTTCAGTGGCTTGAGTGGTAATTAGATCACATACTTCTTTTGCGGCAACTATTCTAATATTGTTGTTCTGCTCGACCCGTCTCTTTATTGGAGGGGGAGGCTGATCCGGAGTTTCGTCCTCAGAACAGTCTGTATTGTCAGTCGGCATATGAGCCCTTATGTTCTGCACAGCGTTAATGAAAGCTGAAACACAATGTTTTGTCTTCACTGCATCCGTTTGACGATTCTGCAATTGGTGGTGTAATATGTCTACGTGAGGCATAAGATTATGAAAAAATGTCAACCAGAATTTAAATTCCGGATCTTTCAATAGCCGTTCAAGCCCATTTGCAGCATTTATTGTAACTGCTGGAGATGTAGTACTTTCCTTGAGTGATCGAAAACATTCCAATAGATTGACTTGTTGTTCGAAAACAGAATTCACAGTACGAATATTAAAATTCCAACGGGTCGTCACCGAGTGTGGAATTTTCTTTCCAACTACGGTGTTAAGAGCTGCTAATCTTTGTGGTGAACGTGAAAAAAATGTAGGTATTCCAGATAAGCTTGAAAAAAAAATCCTGGCTTTAGTGTTTTGTGATGCGGCTTTCTCCATCACTAAATTTAGCTGATGAGCATAGCAATGAATATAAAAAGCATTAGGATATATCTGTCTCACCCTGGCCTGAACACCTGAAGTTGCACCGCTCATCACAGCTGCACCATCATAGCTCTGTGCTATTAATTTCTGAGATTCATTGGGAATTATTTCTTCCAACACTTTTAGAAGACATCCTGAAATGGAAGCAGCATCCTGCCCAGAAGGATTATAAAAGCCCCAGAAACGCTCGACAGCGCAACCTTCTAACTCATATCGGAATACAATTGCTATTTGTGTTATTTCCGATACATCTGTGGTTTCATCTGTAATGTACAAAAACTGTGCAGAATCAATTTCCTGTTTAATTTGTTGGCGTGAAATTTCTAACATACAATCCAAGAGCTCATTTTGGATTGTTTTTGATGTGCCCTTGAAGACTGTTGAATTCTCCAAATGTTCCCTGACTGTTGGGTCTAACTGACTAGCAAAATCGAGTAAACCTCGAAATATTCCGGAATTAGAGGATTCCGATGTTTCATCATGCCCCCTTAGTGCAAGCTCGTGATTTCCACAAAATTTGATGCAATCAATAATTTTTGAAAACACTGACCTTTTTTCTCGACTTCCTTATTGTGGCGTTCAGTGCTCAATTTGTACGCACTATCCATTTGCGTAGCAATATTGACACTCCCCAACATCGCGAAATCCACTGAACTTTCTATGTGCTTCGTAGAATTTTCATGCTTTTTCGTTTTTTCACGGAGTTTTTTTAAGTCGTTCACACCTGTTTTGGTCCACACAAAGTCCCCACCATACAACAGACATGGAAAGCAAAACAGGAAGTTTGAGACTTCGCATCCACAAATCCAGTCATTTTCCATGTACATCTTAGTGTTAAAATTACGCTGATAACTTTTATTTCGGCTATGTGCTATCTGCGTTATTTTCAAATCAGGCATCGGTCTACCAAAGTTTTCCAAGTCTAATTTTTCTTGAAATGTCAAATTGCTGAACTGAATCCGCTTCAGATATTCCACAGTTTGCGCCATACTAACTACAGAATTTGATGACACCCAAGGGACAATAACGTTTCGAACTGAACTCTCGAACAGCAAAAGCAAACTGACCGCTAATGCGAATGTCAAATAATCAACATTTCTTCTCCGGAGAAACACGGAAAGGAATATATTGGAGTGACCCCCCCCCCCCTTCCCTTCTCTTTCACGTTCCCAAAGCTTAAGACGAATCGCAGAACGGATTCTGGCCGCCCCGGTGGCGCAGTGGTCTAAGGCGCTGGCCTCTGATCATTCGTCCGTAAGGGGTCCGGGTTCGAATCCCGGTCAGGCATGGATGTTGTGTTTGTCTTACGGCACTGGCTCTCTCCCTTCCCTGGAACCAGTGACCCTAAATTAGGGACGGGCGACTGCTTATAGCCCATTGAGTTGCTCACGGTGGTCGTTAAATCTCCAATCCAAAAAAAAAAAAAAAAAAAAAAAAGAACGGGTTCTGAGCGGGAAATTTCTCTATTCACCCAGGGCTAGAGAATAAGGAAGGGCTGGCTCATCCTTTTGTCTAGCGGTCTCAGTTTCGTGCTCCGACCCAGGGGGAATTGGAAGGCGCAGTGACGTCACTGCGAGGACACTCGGTGACCCCTGTGCCAACTCAGGACCGGAGTATGGTGACATTTCAGTCGTTCTGTGCAGTTTATTTCTGTTGCTCTCCATTTACTGGTAGTGGTTTATGTAGTTGTTTCTTAACGTCTGTTTTTTACTGATGTAAATTTTATTTTAACTGAAATTCAGCTTCTATTTCTTTTATTTTTTCATTCAAAGTAACACGCAACATGCCTTCATCCTGTGCAGTCGCTAATTGTACAACTACGCATAAGAAAACAAAAGAACTTTGTGTTATTTACCATGTTTTCCCTTCAAATGTTAATGTGATAAAAGAATGGATTGTTAAGTATAAGCGTGCTGACAAGTTTAAAGTTGGAAGTGCAAGAATATGTAGTGATCATTTCCAAAATTCAGACTACAAAGATGACATGCGAAATTGTCTGCTTGGGCTTCCCGAAAAACAAAATTCTGAAACCCACAGCTGTTCCCAGTTTGAATTTACCGAATGAAAAATCAACACTACCTACAAGCCGAGAACACAAAAGAATTAAGAGAGATATCTGTATAAGGGCATTGAATTGAACTCCGGAGCTAAGTCCTGAAAAGTTACACATCGATGAAGTTGCTTGCAATTCTGACAATGGATATTAAGAAGAAAAGTGTGCATCAGTTCAGTGCACGTCTTGCTCAGAGGTTAGAAGTCAGAACAAACTTCTCACCGATAAGCTTGACGTACTGGAACGAGAAATACGTAGCTTGAAAAGCAAACACAAAAATACTGTTCGAGTTTTGCGTCAAAAAAATATCAGCATACGAAATAAGAGAGCAGAAATTGGGCTAATTTGAAATGCCCTGTCAAAAGCTAATATGAAAAATAAAATACACGAACAGATGGAAATGAACCTCAGGAAAATTGTTACACCAACACAGATAAAGTTCTTCGCAATACAAAAAAAATATTAACAAATGGACAGAAGAAGATATATCTAGAGGAATATTAACTAGAACTATTTCAAAAAAAGCTTACGAATTTTGGAAGTGTAAAATTGGCATTCCTTTGCCAACTGCTAGCACGTTAAAGCGATGGTGTTCTAAATTTAGTTGTCATCCCGAAATCTGCATAATGTTTTGCTCGTTATGCGGAAAAAAAGCGAAACCCTTTCCGAAAATGACAAAGTTTGCTTCTTAAGCTTTGACGAAGTACACGTTGATAGTAAAGTGTGTTACGATACAGGAATGGAGCAGATTTTAGGTCCGTACTCAAAGATGCTAGTTGTTTTGGCTAGAGGAATATTGTCTTCCTGGAAACAACCCGTGTATTTTGAATTTCAACGTACAATGAATAAAAGGCTTGTGTTTGAAATAATTGTAAACCTTGAAAAAACAGGAATTATAGTAAAAGCGATTGTTTCAAATTTAGGTGGTTGTATGACCTTGTGGAAGGAACTATTAATTTCTCCCGCAAAATCATTTTTTAATCATCCGCTGGACGATAGTTCTAAGATTTGGGTTTTTACAGACCCTCCTCACTTTCTAAAAACTTTCTTCTTTTTAGAAATGCCGAAAATTTTCCACCTGCTCAATGGATTAAAACTTTATCACTCGGGGGACGAACGGTGCCTTCTCCAAAGCGAATGAGAACGGTTGATCAATTTGAAATAATTTTTAAGTCAATTCACGGGACAGAGATTTCCCGAGAGAAAGGCATAATTTGAAAATAAAAAACTGTAATAGAAGAAAGATTTCCTGGCACCTGAAAAGAAGCTGTGAAAATTTATTGGCGCATACGAACATTTATCAGAATTTGGTATATTAATCACAACAAAGATTTAGTGTCGGAAAGAAAATCAAATCAAAAGAAAACCAAATGGATAAATTCTGCCGTTAGAAAACGTGCACGACGATGTCGATATCTAAACCTGGTGAATATCTTCCTCCTTTTTAACTATAGAGGTACGTTAATAATTTTTCTCTTTCTATTATTTACGCCTTCCGATAAAATAATCAAAAACGTAACTTGCTACGACATAACGTTCTGAGTTGTGTAAAAAAATGTATAATACGTGCAAAGGTGTTCAGTTTACTCCGACAGCTATGACTTCTGCCTTCGAAGGCAGCATCCCAAATCGTCAGTGTACTCGCAGAGACGTCACGTCCTCCCCAGCAAAGCGACTTGCTTTGGACTGCCTGGTGGGCCAGCCCTTAATTATTCTCTAGCCCTGCTATTCACCACCCTCGCCCTATGCGCCCTACCCGTCCAGCTTACCCCTAGGCGATCGTCACCACGAGGACTATTTTTACGGCAGCAAGTGAAAACGGATTTAGTACTAAGGGCTGCAGGAACTGCAGTCTCCGATGAAAAACAAGAAATGCATTCGAGTGACCTCCCCCCCCCCACACACACACAGTTCAGTCTTCCAAAGCTTTTGGGGAACGGGAATTGCAGCGGGGGTTCAGAGAGGGACGCTTCCCTTCATTAGATTTTCTGATCCCTGCACAAGTTATCCCCGCCCCTAGGCGATCGACATCACGAGCCACGAAGTTTGTTTTAACGGCAGCCAATGAAAAGATATTTCGAAGCGAGGGCTGCAAAGATACCAGTCCCGGTGAAGTTGTATCCCCACCTTGTAAGTTTTTCAGCCCCTCGCCACGCTCTTTAGATAAAGAGCTGCGAATTTCGCAGAGTCGCGCATTGCGTATATTGCAGTTGTACAATGTACACGGAAACTAAATAAGGTTAGGCCGTCAGGGAACTATGAACGGCAGGAAGGAGAGAAAAAAATTATAACATGTGCTTCGTAATATCTGGGGGGCTGTAGCCCCGCAGCCCCCCAGTAAGAGCCGCCCCTGGTGGAGACACAGTGATTCATCACCATACGCCGGAAAGCAAATGTGCAGGCATGGAGTGGAGACACAGTGATTCATCACCATACGCCGGAAAGCAAACGTGCAGGCATGGAGTGGAGACACAGTGTTTGGCCCCCACCCAAAAAATTCAAGATCAGGGCATCAGCCACGAAGGTAATGGCTACGGTGTTTTGTGATATTAACGGTATTATTCTTACGGAATTCCTGGAAGATCGTCAAACAATCAAAGCCACCTATTACAGCGATCTCCTCAAGAACTCCCTTAAGGCAGCACTGAGAAAGAGGAAACCAGGACTCCTCAACAGTGGAGTATGTCTTCTCCAAGACAACGCCAGACCCCACACCGCTAAAGTGACTATGGAAACATTGGAGGAATTGGGATGGAGCGTTGTACCACACCCTCCGTACAGCTCTGATATGTCACCATGTGACTACCACCTGTTCGGCCCATTAAAGAATTTTTGGTAGGGCAAAAATTCAGATCAAATGAAGAGGTGAAAAGTGTCGTCCTGAGAGGGTTTAAACAACAGAGTAAAGAATTCTATGAAAGTGGAATACGGAAGATTCCAGAACGTTGGAAAAATTGCATGGACCACGACGGAAATCACTTCGGAAAGTAAGTGATGTAACATCAGCTGTATGGTAAATAAATATTTGACTGAAAAAAAAAGTGTAGGTCAAATTTGAATCCCCCTCGTTTATTAACAAGAGAATGTGAAAGAAATATCAATCAGTTCAGTGAATGAAAATTTTATACCAATGAGGAAAAGGTGTAATGTATTACAGTTCTTTGTACATAGCTATGCATCTTTCAAAATATAATGAACCGAAACGTGTTCTTTGCTGAGACGAAGTAGTAGAGACCTGTGCCATTTTTTTTATTATAAGAGTCGAAAGAAATTTTTATTTTACTCTGTGCAAAACATTGTGGCATATTAAATCCGCTTTTTATATATTCAAGAGTAAATAATTTATGTAGTTTAACTTCTTGTGTGCTATAATGCTCATTTGTTAATTATTTATTTGCTTACTATGTTTTCTTATAAATTGGAAAATATCATTAGATACCGTCACACGGCGGTAATGAGTTTTGTGTATATGATGGTGAGGCATTTCAAAGACCCTCAGCTCTCTAAATGAATGAAATTTACATGATATAATTAACTTTGGCGTTAGTACTTTGTAGTATTTTGTAATGCTATAAAACTAAAACAATCATTTTAATTAAGACGGCCACATTTGAGTTGCACGCGATAAAGTGCAATAATTTTGGTTTTACGAAAGGTACCTGTAGGTTACAAGGAATTTGAATCATTAAAACGCCCACAAAAAAAAAAAAAAAAAAAAAGCTTAAAACGCATTTCTGAAAAGTTATGAAGAGCAATGAGAGGGAATTGCAAAAACCAGATTTTTGAATACTATTTTAATTTTTGGAAGAGCTTGATTAAGCTATTCCCAGTCCAATTTAAACAAGCTTTACAGCTAAAAACATTAAATCACCGCAAATAAATTTAGGAATTTTATAGTCATAAAAGTTTTATTAAAAAAAACATAAAATTTTCAAAATGGTGATTGCTATTAGCGCAATTCTTATTTTTCTGCACGTTTTACCTAAATTTTTCAGTTTTTTCTTATTGCTAATTACGTGCTTAAAATTTATATACTACTTGACAATTTAAAACATGACTTGTACAATCAACATAAAACTTAACAATGTTTGAACGAAAATGCTAAGATCAAACCACTAATATTAGTTAATTTCCTAAAATACGACGCAAAATTGCATTCACATGATTAATCCTAAATCAATAAAGTAGCTCAGTCAACTTCACAGCATTATTGTAGACTCTAAAACGTTTTCTTCAAGGACGATCTGATCACCGTATCCACTCGCACAGAAGGGTCGATTCATATTTCGTAAACTCCCTAAAAGAAAACAGAAATTACGAAAATGAGATTTGTGAATGATAAATACGCAGCAATTACTATGAAAGGCATTGTTTAATAACACTCTTAAACACAGTTCTTGTCCCACGGGGCATTGATTGTATTTCTAACGTAACTTTTTGGCGTAGGACTACGTCTAACTCCGCGGACAGCATGGGGCGACTTACGGCCGACAGCGTAGGGCGACTTATGGCAGACAGCATAGGGCGACTTACGGCCGACAGCCTGTGACGAAAATAGGTCCCAGTTGAAATCATTATAGCGTTTCAACTACGTGCCGCACACTAATCGCGTTAGCATATTCGTAAACAGTATGGAGTCCAATTCGCGTACTGCGCAAAACATCTTGCGCGCGACGCTCCCTCGCTCCCTGTGTGCGGGGGAGATGCAATATTTCTGGGTGTGTCGCCTCGTTTGACTCAGTCTATCTCGGCAACCGTGAGCGCATCACAACTGTGTGTGGTATCGTTTTAAAGCTCTCGACGAGATCTATTCAAATATATAAGTAACGCATCGCACTGTTTTAAACTAATATTTTTAAAAGTTGTTTTCGTGTGAACACTTTTGACAATATCGCGGTTTATCTGGACAGCCGTGAGTGCTAAACGACTGTGCATGGTATCGTTTTAAAGCTCTCGACCAGATCTATTCAAATATATAAAGAACATATATCAGTGGTTTAACTAAAATAGAAAAAAAAATGTTTTCGTTTGAACGCGTTAACATTTTCGACAATGCCGCGGAATTCGCAGAATGAACGAAAGGAAAAGTGGAGAAAATCAAAACGAGAGGCAAGAGCAAGGGATGAGGGAATGTAAGAGGACCAAGAAGGCAGAGTACCACGTTGGGTAATTCGTGTATCGATCTACTTTGTGGTCGCAATGTATCCAGCAGTATCTGTAAACATTATGTAAGCTACTTTTCAAATCATAGACCTGTGTTGGCTATAACAATTTAAATAAACGCTTTGAAGCCATACTCGACTAGCTCATTTCAACTTTCCGATCTGCAAGTCGTAGTCCTACGTTCCAAACTGGCGGCTCAATAAGAACTGAGCCTACGTGTATCTTTTTTAACGCAGAATTCAACAAGTTAGTAAAATCATGCAATGCATTGATTATGATACGCTTTCCAACATACCAGAAATCATTACTCAAGTTATGAGGATAATGGCCGTGGAATAAATCTCGCTCCTGTGACCTGACCTTTGACCCCATTTCGATGATATTAAACAGAACTGGTTCAGTATACCTCCGGAACAACATACTAAGTTTTGACGCAATAGAAGCATTTTTAGTCAAGTTATGAGGATAATGGCTGTGGAGTAAATCTCGCTCCTATGCCCTGACCTTTGACCCCATTTCAATGTTCAGTATACCTTCGGAACAAGAGGGTAAAGTTTTGTCGCAATCGAACCATTTTTACGCAAGTTATGACGCATAAGGGCAATGGAATGGATCCCACTGCTATGTCGTGACCTTTGACCCCATTTCGCCCATTTTCAATAGGGTTCGTCCCCCAGCTTGTCCCCTACTACATACTAAAATTTCAACGAAATCGAACCATTTTTACGCGAATTATCATGCTAACAGACAGACAGACAGACGGACAAAGCTGGATCTTATACGCTTCTTCAACCTACGGTTGGAAAGCGTAAAAAAATGTAATCAGATTATTCCCATCACCCACAGTTTTTGAGTGACTCTTTCTTTTCAGTAATGGTTATTGAATTTTTAGGTATTACATTAACAGAAAATGTACATATAACGTGTTTCTAAATTATTGTTCGTTGCATTTTATTTTGCATATAGTGTGTGAGAAAAAAAAACTATCATTAGTGTATGTGTTTATTCACAGTCAGCGATTATTCATGCACCGACGCCACGCGACTACATCTGAGAAGTCATTGTTGTGCCAGGGGTGACCTGGCCTTCCACTTCGAGGGAAAATTTCCCTTTTTAGAGAAATTTCATCGAAATTGGGCCTCCTCAGGAAAAGAAAAGAGAAAAGGGGGTGGGAGGTGGAGGAGGGATTTTTGTTCAAGAGATGTAAACACTTAAACTATAACTGAATTAAAAGTCACCCATCCAAATTGTAACCATAACTTCAATGAAACAGATTTTATGGTTTCTGAAATCTTATGTTTTTCCTGCCTAAGTTGAATTTTTTTTTTTTTTACCGCAAATGTTTTGCTCAAGGGTGAAGACCAGTGATCTAGAAGGCCATTAGCGAGGATTAGCGGCGCACTTTTTTCTAGGCTTAGCGAAGCTAAGGCACTTTTCGTAGTTAAAATGGAACAAAGCTACTTTTAGATGGCCATACTGGTAGAAATGACAATTACCGTGTTTTATAGGCAAACATATTCGTATATCAAACGATTGATCATATTACAGTCGATTCACCCTCTATGGCGTTTCATGAATCGCAAGAGTTTTAGTGTTAAGAGAATGACAACTTTTTTTTTTTTTTTTCCGATTGGAGGTTTAACGACTACCGTGAGCAACTCAGTGGGCTACTAGCAGTCGCCCGTCCCTAATTTAGGGTCAATGGTTCCAGGGAAGGGAGAGAGCCAGTGCCATAAGACAAACACAACATCCATGCCTCACCGGGATTCGAAACCGTACCCCTTTCGGACGAACGATCAGAGGCCATCGCTTAGACCACTGGACCACAGGGTCAATGATAACTTGTTTGTTAGGACCGCAATCTTCAAAATGGCGTTATAGCAGGTAGATTCCCCATATGTTAAAACTTTACTGACAAGAAAGAAATGCACACAGAAAAATTAAACAAGTATATAGCATAACTGACAAGTGTTTTATGGTTGCAGTGGAATTTTTTGCTGAAGTCGTCGCTTAGCACATCTCCTGATTCTTTACGGGTAACGCGAAATGAAGCCTCGGTAGAGAAGTGGGCAGAAGCGTTGTCTTCTGGCTAATCGCTGGAGCTAGTCCACAGACCGGGATGAAGCAGGACCGGGGCTCTCCCCTTCTGAGGATCGGTGGCCCCAAATCAATGACGGGCGACTGCGTCCTGGATACTCATGGTGTATCTTAAACCCCCATCCCCACCCCACACACACACACAAACGATATTCATTTTTTTTATTGGGAGTTTGACGACCACCGTGAGCAATTCGATGAGCTATAAGCAGTCGTCCTTCCCTAATTTAGGGCTACTGGCTCCGGGGAAATGAGAGAGTCAGTGCCGTAAGCCAAACACAACATCCATGCCTCACCGGGATTCAAACCCGGACCCAACTCGGACGAATGGTCAGAAGCCATAGCTCAGACCTCTGCGTCACCGGGGCGGCAGATATACTGCCTCCCCTGATTCATACGAGAGGCTGACAGGCCAAAGCAATGAAAAAACACTGAATTCTCTACCAACTTAAAAAATGGCTGATACGCCAAATCAATGAAAAGCACTGAATTCTCCACCAACTTTAAAATAGTATTAATACTTAATATTTAAAATCGTTTAGAATCACGTTCTCCGCGAAGGTACTTCCTTTCTTACAGAAATTAAAAAAAAATTATATTCTTGGCATGTAACGCAGGCGTGACATTCATTATTTTGTCTTAAATTGCCTAAACTCAGCAGTTTTAATAAAAATTAATAAAATCATGAATAATGAAATTTAATTAAAGATTATAAATGATTAAAACAAGTTAAACTTTAAAAAAACTTTTGAAAGTCTTTTGGAAGGGTTGTTTTTGCCTGCTCCCCTCACCGCTAAGGCACTTTTTTTTTTAGAACTACACTGCTGGCCACCCAAAATGCAACACTAAGAAAGACACGAGATAGCAAAGCCAGATTTACTGGACAGATAACAACAGATACAAAGATGAAACGATTGAGCTTACAGGCCCGTGCGACTTGCGGAACACTAAGACATCAATAGTTCGTGTGGCCCCCATGGCTGGCAATAACGGCCGCTACACGCTGCGGCATCGAACAAAAGAGGCTTTGGATGTGGGCTTGGGGTATGTCGGTCCAGGCTGCTTCCACACGTTGCCACAGTTCATCCGGCGTAGCCGCAGATGGTGCTTGCCGGGCCACTCGGTTGCCGATCAGCTACCAGTCGTACTCGATGGACGACAGATCTGGAGAACAGGCGGGCCACGGCAGCAGTGACACCTGGTGGACCGTAAAGAATTGTTGCACGATGCGTGCCACGTGCGGGCGCGTATTGTCCTGTTGAAACGTGGCCGCTGGCAGTTCCTGCAAGTAAGGGTGGACTACGGACTCCAAAACGTCGGAGATGTAGCGGTGGCTGTTGAGTGTACCGGCGATGCGTACCAGAGGGGTGCGGGTGTCATATCCAATTGCGCCCCAAACCATAACGCCAGGCGACGGACCAGTATGGCGATGCATAATGCAGGCGTGACACAGTCTCTCGCCGCGGTGCCGCCACACGCGGATCCGACCATCGTGGTGTTGCAGGCAGAAGCGGGATTCGTCGGAGAAGACAATGTCGTGCCATTCCGTAGGCGCCGTGCGGCAAGTCCTTGCTCCTGCTGACGACGTCGAACGGTACGTGCTGACACAGGTTGTTGCGCAACACACCCTAATTCCTGCGCTAACGTTCGTAATATGGCGGTGCGAGCCGTCAATGCCCGACGCACAACATGCCGGTCCTCACGTTCGGTGGTGTGCCGCGGCTGCGGCAATCGCTGACGTCGCGTCGGTCCGTTCGGCCGTCCTGCACCCACCGAATCCATATTCGCCTCACTGTGGCTGGATGTCGTCCCGCCGCCCCGGTGGCGCAGTGGTCTAAGCGATGGCCTCTGATCATTCGTCCGAACGGGGTCCGGGTTCGAATCCCGGTGAGGCATGGATGTTGTGTTTGTCTTACGGCACTGGCTCTCTCCCTTCCCTGGAACCAGTGATCCTAAATTAGGGACGGGCGACTGCTTATAGCCCATTGAGTTGCTCACGGTGGTCGTTAAACCCCCAAACAAAAAATAAAACAGAAAAAATGTCGTCCCACACGGGCGCCGATGTCTCGGTACGATAAACCGCTGTCGCGATAAGCCACTATTCGTCCTCTGTCAAACTCCAAAGTGTGCTGGAATGACTGCCGTATTCTGCGACGAGGCATCAGGAAGCTTCCCACGCACAGGTGCGGCAGCACAACACGCTTCCACTACTTACAACTGTTGCCGCGACAATTATTCTAATTTCGGGCAAGCCTTCTGTGCACCCTTCTTATAGTGCTTCTCGGTGGCGTGCCGGGCGCACAAGATTTGCTTATGCCCTGCAATGCTAATCGTTTGCATGTCCTCTCACAGGCGATGCATGCTGCGAATTTCAGGCCAATCGGATGCTTCCTTCTTGGTGCTGCATTTTGGGTGGCCAGCAGTGCACATCACTGGTGAGAACGCGGAGGTCTAGTGCTGCTTAAGATTTGTAAGTAATACATATGGTTTCTGTTAATGTTTTTTTGTATAATATTTGATGCCAGTCTGGGCGGCAAGCTCGTGAGGGAACATCGTCCGTTGGGGAGGGTGGGAGAATTCCAGGATCAGCCAAAAGAAAGAATAGAAGAGGGAACCTAAGGCTCACACTCATTACCTTTGAAACTGCAATAAGCAAATTGCAAGTATACAGTAGACATTGTACAAAGTCAGTTCCTTACCAAGGAGGTTAGAATAAGATATCTGGATATTCCCTGAGTCTCTTAACCGTGAAGCCATGAAGTGTGGGAATATGATGTTGTCTACGTGATTCCCATGTATTTTCAGCTATGGGTATTTTTGAATTGCGTGGTTTTTGGTTGAAGAAATCGTGTTTATATCAAACTGAAATGAATTATACTTCATGCACGAGTGAAGTTTTCATTTTTAACGATGCGTTTTGTTTTGAATTCACACTAACGTTCGTGTAACTCAATCTAAAGTAAAAATAGGAAGGAGCCTCAAAATAATGAAGAATTTTATAAAACCAGCATTTTATCACACATCGGTAGCAAGTTACCATGAAAAATAAGAAACATTTGTGACGAAAGAATGCGATTCAGCCAACACAAAATGCATAACAATAGTCTTGAAAAAAACCACCTGCTTTTCCACACTTTAACAGCCACCGTAGGCCCGGATGACAGCGGACAGACGACGTGGCATCGATACAATGAAGTCCTGGAAGGTTGCCCAAGGCACACGTGCCCATTCGGACTGCAGCAGAGCATGGAGGTCCCAGAGATCACGTGATTGTGGGTCGGCACATCGAGCCTGTCGATCCAAATAGTCCCCCAAGTGCTCTATGGGATTGAGGTCGGGTGATTTCGCCGGTCAAGGGAGAACGGAGACGTCGCTGACGTTTCCCTGGAGGAACCAGTTAGGCACTCCTTTAGGGACGTGACACGGCGCATTGTCCTGTGATAGACACCATCCCTCCCAGAGTAAACGTCCAACAAGAAGGGATGCATGTGATCAGCGAGGATAAACAGTAGGGTGGAGTGAAAAAGTGACGAATTTGACTTTTTTGGTAAATTACACTTAGCTTGGGTGTAGGAAAGTTTATACTCTGTATCATTAACAACATTCTAAAAGAAATTTGAAATCTGATTATATTTTGAGGTGCCACAATGACTTTGAAGAACTGAAAAATCGGAGAAACATCAGACATGCCCTAAAAATTGCGATTCGGTCAAATTTGTAAAAATCTTTTAGCTCGGGTTCAAAAGAGGTGCTCGTTCCTCACCTGCATACATGCTCATGCATGTATAACTTATGCACAGAGACGGATTTATAGGGGGGCCAAAGGGGCAATTGCCCCGGGACCCCCAGTCGAAGGGTAATATACGAAAAATGTAATATTAATAGATCACTTTATTTTATGAAAATAAAAAAAAATAAATTGTGACAAACAATTTTTAACAATGACCTACTTTTTAATTCTAGTTACTAATGCAGTTATCAACACGAAATTTATTATTTAGCCCAGTTTTTTATGTATTCATGTAATCCTTAGGCTTTGGAAAAAATCGAGGAACCGAATGTGGGAGTTCCCATCGCACTTTTTTGATTTTGCTGTGCAGCTTCGCATCTCAGCTTATGTATGGAAAAGTCCAGTGAAGGCCACTACAGATTTTTGTTTCGCTAATAGAATAGTGATCCATGTGTTTCAGCTATTATGGCATTTTAATACTTATTTGAGGTGCCGTGCGAGGGCGACGCTGAGCTATGTGATAAATTGAACGACCAGGTCCGCTGCTTCTGAGAGGTGACCTCGAAATGGTTTCGGCTACTTGCCGCTGGGACAAGGAGAAATTGTTCTTGTATATGTGTATTAGTAGCGAGTAAAATGAAACAAATATTGTGTTTGTTTTCTGTGTAAATGAAAATAAAAGTTATTTTTGTGAAGAAGAGGAGCGCCTGTGTTTATCTCCAAGGATATCACACCAATACTTTTAATTGGTGGCAACTGGCAACGTTGCAGCTGCGTAGTAGATCGTAAAATAGTTTCTCCTGTTTACATTTTTCGAAGTAGTTGTTGTTTGGTCCCGCCATGTTGTTTTGAAAACCTTGCCTAATATTATTTTGGTGTGTTGGAGCTTGGAGGTAAGTTCCTCGTTTTACTGCGGAATAAGATTAAAGTGGGTATGAGGTGTACAATTTTGTTTGTTTAAAAATGCATGTCCTGTGCTAGACAAAGCAAAATATTTCAATTTGTTTGGAGTGGAAGCATCGGCACTACATGATTACATATTTCACTCCTGCTTCAGGTACGCTCATGCTGTCTGTAACAGCGAAGATAAATAAAATGTACATCCGTACGGTAATGTTTGTTCTGTGTTCACCAGTGTTACATCTCGCATTTTCATTTTATGTTCATGTGCACCAATAATATTAACAAGTTAGTAAAATCATGCAATGCATTGATTATAATACGCTTTCCAACATACCAGAAATCATTACTCAAGTTATGAGAATAATGGCTGTGGAGTAAATCTCGGTCCTGTGCCCTGACCCTTGATCCCATATCGATGATATTCAACAGAACCTGTTCGGTATACCTCCGAAATAACATGATAAAGTTTTGTCGCAATCGAAGCATTTTTACGTAAGTTATGATGCATAAGGGCTATGGAATAGATCCCGCTCCTGTGTCCTAACCTTTGACCCCATTTCGCCCATTTTCAATAGAATTCGTTCCCAGGCAGGCGCCTACAACATACTAACATTTCATCCAAATCGAAGCATTTTTTACGTAAGTTATGACGCATAATGGCGATGGAACTGATTCTGCTCCAATGTCCTGACCTTTGCCCCATTTCGCCCATTTTCAATAAGGTTTGTGGCCAGGTGGTCCCCTACCACATACCAAAATTTCATCGAAATCGAACCTTTTTACGTTAGTTTTGACGCATAATAGCAGTGGAATGGATCCCGCTCCTATGTACTGACTTTTCACCTCATTTCGTTCACTTTAAATGAGGTTCCTTCCCAGGTGATACCCTACCAGATACTAAAATTTCATCGAAATCGAACGATTGTTACGCGAGTTATCGTACGGACGGACATAAGCACACAACGCATGACGTAATGAAGCAGAAGGGAATCGCGACCATCTGCTGGCAAGAGTATGACGTCATAAAATTTTAATAGTATCCACACACAACGCGTGACGTAATGAAGCAGAAGGGAATCGCGACCATCTGCTGGCAAGAGTATGACGTCGTAAAACTTTAATAGTATCCACACACAACGCGTGACGTAATGAGACAGATGGCGTGACCGTGCGCGCCAACATTCTCAAAGGCAGGATTGTGACGTCATAAGATTTCTAAGCATTGGAAACATTAATGGAACGACGCCATGACACTAAGAACGTTATAATTCGGGGTGGTTATTTAACCCACTAAACGAATTCTTCTAAAGTCGAGATCAAGTTAAATCGATTTCTAGTACCAGGAAACGGTAGGTTAACGACTTTCATCAAAATTCTTAGAGCCGTTTTCAAAATAAAATGTACATACATACATACAAGAATTGCTACTTTCAGGTGGACGTCAAGTAATTTTGCTTCTTATACTTCCAATGGAAGAACTTCTGTACACGTTTTCTTCACAATTAATGCGTTCCCAAGAATAAAAATTTGAACATCGATTAAAATAGCTTCTTTTTTTTTTTTTTTTTTTTTTGATTGGAGGTTTAACGACCGCCGTGAGCAACTCAATGGGCTACAAGCAGTCGCCCGTCCCTAATTTAGGGTCACTGGTTCCAGGGAAGGAAGAGAGCCAGTGCCGTAAGACAAACACACCATCCATGACCTCACCGGGATTCGAACCCGGACCCCGTTCGGACGAATGATCAGAGGCCATCGCTTAGACCACTGCGCCACCGGGGCGGCATAGCTTCACTTCATAACTTGGAATACTTAGTATTTTCTAAACCATAACCGTACTAATATTTCTAAACCATAACCGTAATTATGCAATCCAACATTTATTTGTCCGCTGACGTCATCAAAGTACAGGTCGCGCCATCTTTTTTCTGGTTTCAACACCACCAAAGGAAACGTTATTGTTTTTTAATATTATTATACTTATGTTTTAGAAAATGTTAGGTATTCCAAGTTATAGTATGAAGTTATTTTAATCGATGTTCAAATTTCCATCCTTGGGAACACACTAATTGTGAAGGAAATATGTACAAAAGGTTTTCCATTGGAAATATAGGAAGCAAAATTACTTGACGTCCACCTTAATAGTGTGGGATAAGGGCGATGGAATGGATCCCGATCCTATGTCCCGACCTTTGACTCCATTTGTTCCCATTTTCAATAGGATTCCTCTCCAGGTGGTCCCCTACCACATACTCAAATTTCATCGAAATCGAACCATTTTTACGCACCTTATGACGCATAAGGGCAATGGAATGCATTCCGCTCCTATATCCTGACCTTTGACTCCACTTCACCCATTTTCAATAGGGTTCGTCCCGTGGTGGTCCCGTACCACATACTAAAATTTCATCGAAATCGAACCATTTTTACTTGAGTTATCGTGCCGACAGACGGACAGACGGACGTAAAAAGCTGGAGCATATACGCTTCTTCAACCTACGGTTGGAAAGCGTAAAAAAGGCATATTAATACATATGTGTACCGACAGTCATGGGTGCCCATAGTATTTCACGGGGGTGCGAAACATTTTCGAATGGAAAAGCCCGTAGTATTTTTATGTGGGTGCAATTATTTCATATATAAAAAAATCTTGTTTCATCTTAAATTGATGATTAAAAAGGAAATGCTGTATTCAGATAATTTAACATTTTTATGCTGATGTTAAATGAGAAAGTTAAAACTATTCAGTGATCTTGTTTTACAGCAACTTGGACATTTCCACCCTTAGTTTTCTTGTAAACAAAAGAAATAATTTCCATTTTGGAAGTGTAAAGGCATATCGGAATAATAGTTATCTGCAAAACATTGTCTCCTATTTGAAGGGGCGGCATACTCCATTAACTGAACCACATATTCCAAATTTTAATTGCCTTTACTATTTCCAAATTCAGCTCCAAGTATTTGTCATCACAGTATCAACAGAAGATTTATACCGTAAAAACTGCTTTTTCTGTGCTCTCTCTCTAACGTACGGGAAATGCGGGAGTCTTTGCTTGTTTTCCAAAGTCACAGGACGCTGTATTGTCAATGTTATGTGCAAGTTTAAGTAATGGAACAAACAGACAAAGTGGCGTGTAGTACCTTAAATTACACAATAAAGTTTGTCAATAAAACAAAGCTGAATTACAAAAAATGCAGATCAATTTGTTTGAATTTGGCGACATACTGAGAACCAACTGCACCATTGGGGATTTCCAGGGGCAAGTGGCCCCCCCCCCATAGGCGGCCATGTCGGCAGTGGATCTGTATACTAAATGTATAAATTATTATATGCCAATATTATTTCATCGCATTTTTGCCAGTAAGAATTATACAATACCGTCGGTGTTGAAGAGATTTACTACAACTATATTAAATGATTTAAGGTACGTCAGTATCGCTGTTGAGTTATTCAAAGAGCTTGAGTAATTCTATTATTGATTTCGTAATTATATAATTCTCTGAGGTTGCCATTAGACCGCCAAAATTAAGAAAGGATTTTTTTTTTTTTTTTTTGAGCAGTATGTTATTTTATTAGTTATTTGCGGGAAATGTCTATTAAAATTGAAGGTAGTAAAAGGCATTCCTGGGAAAAGCTAAGAAAGCACATTTAAGATTATTTGCAGAACAATTGGGAGAACAAGTAACTAGTGATTACAGGTCAGGATATACACTGAGTGGCCACTTTATCATAACCACCCCCTCAGTACTTCGTTGGGTCACCTTTTGCCTTTAATACTACGTCGATTCTTCGTGGCATGGACTCCACGGGATGTTGATAGGTGGTTTGTGGAATCTGAGACCATGTTTGATGAATAGAACTTTCCAGGAGTGTGAGATTGTAGGGTTGTGGATCCAGCTGTCTGATGGCTCGTTCAACTTCATCCCACAAATTCTCAACGGGGTTGAGATCTGGAGATTGTGGGGGCTACCTAAGCCAATTAAACTCACCGGCATGTTCCTGAAACCAATCCTGTACAATACGAGCACTATGGCTGGACGCATTATCTTATTGAAAGTATCCATCGCCATTGGGATAAACTATCCTCATTACAGGATGCACTTGGTCCGCAACGATGTTTAGATATGATGTGCCAGTCATACATTGATCAAAACGAATTAAAGGTCCCAAAGCATGCCAGGAAAACATTCCCCAAACCATAACGTTGCCTCCACCAGCTTGAAGGGTTGTAGCAATGCGTTTGATGTCCATGCTTTCGTGCTGTTTCCGCCAATTTCTCACTCTGCCATCGGCATGGTGCAACTAAAAATATGATTCATCGGACCACATAATTTGTTTCCAATTATCGACTGTCCAATCCTTGTGCTCCTGTGCGAACTGGAGACGTTTTCTCTTGCTAACTGCAGACAGCAAAGGTGTTCGAACAGGTCTTCGGCTGCCATATCCCATCCGATGCAGTGTACGGCGAACAGTACTTGCAGAGATCATTTGAGGGGATCCTTGATTAAGATGGTCTGTAATTTGCTGCAGTGTTGCCCTTCTGTTGTCTGTTACCAGTCTGGACACTCTCCGTTCCGCCCGAGCAATCACTAGTCGATGACGGCCACACGTTGCACGTAGAGACCCAGTTTTTTGGCTGATAGTCCAGTCTTTAAACACTTTAACACCAGCTGCTCTGGAACTTTTCACGAATGCGGCGGTTTCGGTGATACACGCTCCATGGCTCCGAGCTCCTACAATCATCCTACGTTGAAAGTCCGTCAAATCCCATTTTTTATCCATCTCGTCACCCAAAAATCCCTTCTACTACTGTCGCAAGCACTAAGCTTTCCCTTTTTATACTAGCCTCGCCCTCTAGCGGCAACAGCGTGCAGCCATAGCTCATTTGCTTAAAACTGTCAGGTGGTCATAATAAAGTGGCCGCTCAGTGTATAAAAACAGCGATTTTGGAAAGTAAAGAGTATGAGGAAACATGTTAAAGAATTATTAACTACAATAATAACGGCGAGAATGGAACTTGAGAAAGGGAAAAACCGAGGAGAAAAGAGAAATGAAATTTGAACTGGAGTTGAAAAGAATTAAAGCTGCAAATGGGTCAAAATGCTAGTGAATTTGAGCCAGTGGGAATAGGGACTACCGTAATTTGCACTGCATAATCAGATAGATCCTTTCTACATCAGATCATGCAGTTGATGTTGATGATCCAAAGATCCATTCTGCATCAGATAACTGAAAGAAACGTTCCAAGAAAAACCTAATGATGAGGATAGTTTTGAAAGAAGTAGACGACTGCAATCTTTTGAATATGGATCATATAATCACATGAGTCCTCAGTGAAACAAATGTAAGAAAAAACAAGATTTATCCTCAGAGGTTGTGAACAGAATTGGTGGAAACACAGTTGATGAACTGTTATCACCATATACCAGTATAGGCCAAGTGAATGGGTTTCAGACGCCCAACTTACGAGATTCCGGATCTACTATATAAATTATCTGTCAAAAAATATAGAAAAATACAATCAAAAGATGAAATCTGTCACTATAGATATTATCTGTCAAAAATATAGTTACTATATTTTCTTCTTTTTACTTCCTCATATATAGTATAAGGAAGGTTTTCTTCTTTTACTTCCTCATATATAGTATAAGGAAGTATTGTAATCGTGCAAAAATTAGACTTCGAGATTTCAACGGAATTACACGTTTTGGGTCCCCCAAATGTAATTTCACCATTTTCGACGTGGTGGCTGTGTGTGTCAGTCTCTGTCTGTCTGTCTGTCTGTGGTTTGTGTCCACCGTAACTCAAAATCTATTATAGCTATTAGCACGAAATTTAATATTTGGGGATTTCCTGATACCTTGATGTGCTGATTAGATCTTGGTAGATCTGGCGGAGCCGGAAGTGGGGGTTCTCCATTTTGAATTTTCGATATATCTGTGTAGCTGAAAAACTGTCACAGCTATGAGCATGGAAATTTATATTTAGGAATTTTGCTGTACATTCATGCCCTGATTAAATTTTTGTGGAAATCTGGGAACCGGAACTGGGCGTTTCCCATAGTTCTTTCCCGATTTCATTATAAAGCTCAAAAATAATTGCAGCTATCAACACGGAATTTATTTTATTTAACCCAAATTTCTTGTATATTCATGTAATCATTAGATTTTGGAAAAATACCGGGAAACCGAAAGTGGCGGTTCCCATCGTACTTTTTTTACTAAGTTCCCATCGTACTGTTATGGAACGTCTTGCTTAATTTGACCCATTTCTGATGGGTCACCTTAAAGAATTTTGCAATCCTGGGAGTGGTAAGCAGTCATACTTATCACCAACCATCTGCGAAGAAATTGTTTTGCATATGGCGAAATTGGTTAAGAATTATATCGTGGCAGAACTTAAAACTGCCAAGTATTTTTCAGTTTCAGTAGATTTAACACCAGACCTGTATGATGTTGACCAACTGACAGTCATTGTGCGATGTGTTGTTTCTGGCAATCCAGTAGAAAGGTTTGTAACTTTCCTGCAGACTGGCTCTCACGAGGCTAAAGAACTGACTACAGTTCTTCTGGTGTTTCTAGAAAAAGAAGGCATTAATTTTGAAGACTGCAGAGGACAATCATACGATAATGCTAGCAATGTGTCTGGTCACTACACAGGAATGTAAGCCAGACTTAAAGTTTTCATTCCCTGTGCTTCTCACTCATTGAATCTTGTTGGACATTCTGTTTCCTCTAGCTGTGTTGAAGATGTTAGTTATTTTGGCTTAATACAAAAGTTATACACCTTTCTTTTTTTCTGCGTCAACACGGAGATGGACAATTCTAATGAATTCTTTGAACGAAAATAAAAGAGCACTAACGGTTAAGTCCCTGTCAGGCACTCGCTGGTCATGCAGGAAGAGCTGATGCTACTGAAGCCCTAGTAGGTGGATACAATACTACATTCAAAATGCCCTCAGAGATAATAAAAGTGACTTGGAGCAAACACCTGAAGCAAGACATGAAGCTCAACCATTGGCAGACGACATGGACTGCTTTGAAAATACTCTGATGGCCAAGGTCTCGAACTTAATTCTTGTGCGGTTCAACATTACAAATAAAGCTGTTCAAGGAGTTGAAATTGACCTGAAGAAAGTGGTGGATCTAATTGATTCTCTGGAAAAGTTTCTGGAATCCCGAAGTAATTCCAGAAACTTTTCCAGAGACTACAAAACAGCTACAGTCAGGCCAAGAAGGGGAAACCGACGTTATGATGCTAATGCAACCTCTGTATCAGAAGAAGTTGTTGTTTTTTTTCGAGAGATAAATTCAGATGTGGAACTTTCAATATCATTTTAGGTAAAATGTCTGTTGCCTTAAAAGAACGCAGGGTAGTATACCAATCAGTGTATAACAGGTTCAAAGTCATAGTCAACTTCTGTAATCTACCTGATGCAGAGATAAGAACTGAAGTTGAGAAACTTATAACTGCTTGACCCCATGACTTCAGTAATGTGTTCATAGAGGAAATTGTCCAGTTTGCAGTTTTTGCCAAGCTCAGGTCGTGCTTCACTCCATCTCAACGGGTGGTTTTACTCCATGATGAAGGGCTTTGTGATACCTTCCCAAGTGTTAATGTATGTAGTTCTTAGAATATATTTGAACACAATGGCCACTAGTTGTACAGGAAAGAGATCATTCAGCAAACTGGCACTGATTAAGAACTATTTGAAAACCACGATGACTCATGAAAGACTAAGTGCTTTGTGCCTACTGAATGTAGGGAGCAGTGTTCTTAAGATGATAGAGTTTGAGGAATTCATTAAAGAAAGACTTTCTGTAAGTATTGGACAGACTGTTTATCTGTATAATGTACCTTCCTATGTATGTATAACTTGTCAGTTCCAATTACAAGCAGTACGTTGGCTGTGATGTACAAATTTGGTGCATTCTCCTTTTTGCTGTTTATTTTAATCTCGAAATTCCAGGGCCCCCTCCCGAAAGTGAAGTGCCCTGGGCCCCCAAGATCAAAATCTGACGCTGATTATGCATATCAATGTAGAGTGTGTTTATACTGTATATGCGTATGTACACTGTGGTATGCGTGTATGTGATCAACACGCACGTTCTCCAAGTAGCTTGCAGGAGTGGCGGGCGGAAATTCCACAAAAATGGATTTTAATTCAGCAATACATTGTTAATTTTCCTCTTTTAAATGTACACACGTGAGAGCAGTGTTTATAGAAATTTTAAATGTTCTCCTGCCATAGATAATTTAAAATTTCTCGCAGTGCGACAGTGAAATTGGAAAAACTGATCAAAACATTTTATAAGCGACAGAGAAAATTATCGCTCATTAGTGGGAAATATTGCCACACAGTGGTGATGGTACGAATTTGTTTTGAGCGCACTGGTGCTTTAAGATGGGATCAGTCCCCCCCCCCCCAAGTTGGTTTGGCGAGTATGTCTCTGATCTGTCTTATCCGATGGTAAAAGGTTCGAATTCCGAATGAGGCATGGGCTGTGCGTTTGTGGTATCACCCTGGCTCTGTCACATCCCTGGAACCTGTGACCATACACCGATGAGCAGTTACATTATGACCACCTGCCTAATAAGCTGTATGACCCCCTTTAGCCCGCGAAACAGCGGCCACTCGGCGAGGCATCCATTCCATGAGGTGGCAATAGGTATCCTGCGGTATCTGGTACCATAATGCCAACAGCAGGTGGCGATAGGTATCCTGGGGTATCGGGTACCATAGTGTCAACAGCAGGTCCTCTAGTTCCGGTACTTTTCGGGGTGGTGGTGATTTAGCGCGAACCCCCGATTCTCAAAGTATAACCACAAATGTTTGATTGGGTTCATGTCAGGTGAATTTGGAGGCCAGGGCATTAAAGGAAAGTCACCAGCATGTTCCTCCAACCATTCCTTGATTATTCTGGCAGTGTGGTGTGGCGCATTATCCTGTTGGTAATGCCCATAACTAGCAGGGAACACAAATGCCATCAATCGGTTAACTTAGTCTGCAACGATGTTCAGATACCTGACAGTTGTCACGCATTGTGCTATTGGGATAATGGGGCCTAAAGTGCTCCAAGAAAATATTGCTCACAGCATATCACCGCCGCCGCAGGCCTGTTTCCGCCTAACAGTGCATCCAGGTGCCATAACCTCCGTTGGTAATCGGCGTATCCGCGCTCGGCCGTCTACGTGATGCACCAGGAATCTTGATTCGTCAGACCAGGCCACTTTTTTCCAATCATCCACGGTCCAATATCGATGATCTTGGGCCCATTTCATGCGTTGTTGGTGATGACGTGCAGTGAGAATGGGGATCCGGCTGGGTCTTCGGCTTCGCAGGCCCGTGCGCAGAAGGCTGCGATGAACTGTGTGCTGTGACACATTGCCCTGATCAACACTGTTGTAGTTGCGGGTGATTTATCGCACTGTGACCCTGCGCTCGTTGTGAACAATGCGCGACAGTCTCCGCTCCACTCTGGCATCAATGAGATGCGGACTACCCACGCCTGGACAACAGTTCGTCGTTTGGCCATCTGTGAACCACTTTTGATTCGTACTCACTGCAGCGGCACGTCCCACAAGCCTCGCCGTTTCCGATATCGTAGTTCCAAAGCGCCGTGCCATCACAATTTGTCCTTTTGAAAACTCCGATATATCGGCAGCTTTCCCCATTCTGACTCCGAAACATTCTATTAACCGAAAGCCGGATCTCGGGTTGTATATGCACTGAAGAGCAATTGAATTAGAGATACCTGTCTAGTAACGTGTAGCAGCACCTTTCGTCCTGATGACGGCGGCGATTCGTCCCGGTATGGACGCGCCAAGACACCGGAAGCGTTGGGAAGCCCTACGGATCCACGACCCCTGAACAAGCTCCCACAGTTCACGAAGATTTGATGGAGGGGGTCAGAGCCTCGAACATCTGTCTCGATGGCATCTCAGATGTGCTCGATGGGATTGAGGTCAGGTGACCTAGCTGGCCAAGGAAAGCGAGGTCACGTCGGTGGAGTGTTCATCCAACCATTCGAATACAATCCGGGAGCGATGGCACGTTGCTTTGTCTTGTTGCATGATGAGGTCCCCAGTGGGATGTTGAAGACGCAGAAACGGAAGCAAATGATCGTCCAGGATATCCCGGTAACGTTGACCTGTGAAGGGAAGATGTCACACGTACCAGGGGTCCTATTTCAGTCCACGTAAACAGTCGCCAGACGAGAATGCCACCCTCATCAGCTTGAAGAGTACCCTGCTGGCAAGAAGGATCCATCGCTTCATGTGGTTTGTGCCGTACTCGTATCCTGCCATTCGCATGTACCAACGTGAATCTCGACTCATCAGTCCAGGCAACATTTTTCCACATGTCTAGGGTCCAGTGTCGATGTTTCCGCGCCCATGCTAATCTTTGCACCCTGTGATGTGTGGTCAGCAGCGGTACCCTCGTGGGACGATGGCTTCTGTACCCCATAGTGAGGAGATGGTTCTGGATGGTGTGGCTGCTTACACGTTTTTGTGCACCAGCGTTAAATTGCCGAGTGATTTCTTGCACTGTGGCCTACTGTTACAATGCGAGCTAGCCGACGGTGACCCCGCTCATCCACACGCTCTTGTCCACGGCAGTTAGCCCTTGCAGGGATCGTTTTACCGGATTCGATGTACTCACGGTGCACCCGTGACACAGTGGCACGTGAAAATCCCAGTGCCTGAACGACTTCCCAGATGGAGTGACCCATTCGTCAGGCCCCGACAATTTGCCCACGAACAAATACGCTTAGATACTTCGTCTTACCCATACTGCGTTTGACTCTTACTGATTCCCGTCGCATCACTCTTTACATTGTCGGATCGCTGCATACGCCATGTCGTTTCCCGTTATAGAGCCGCCCACAGCGCCACATTTGCATAACGCCAGCTGTCTCTAATTCAATTGCTCGTCAGTGTATATATACTGCTCTGTGAACTTCACCTGCGTCCCCACTCGGTTGCCAGGCGCGTTCATTTCTCTAGACTGGGGGTGGTCATAATGGAATTGCTCATCGGTGTAAATTTCGGATGTGCTACAGTTTTTAAGACTTACAGGTGCTCATGGTGGTCGTTAAAATCTGAAACAAACAAAAAGTGCGCGCACGCACACACACACATATGGTGTCAGTAATATAATATGTGACAGATACCAGGTGATTCACACACGTCCAGAGAGAACCTACGGATAACAGCGTTCGGACACGACTTTTTGGGCAATTGTTCAACGGGTCGTTTCGTTCGCTTCGCCGACGATTCACCTGCTCAGCAGAGGTGAAACAGTCGCGAATAATTTTCCCCTTTTCAGGAGATACAACCTCTTTGTTTTCTTTCTTCTTTGCTTGGGGGGGGGGGATGATAAGTTCATGTCCCCGCAGGATGTCAGATCAAAACTTTTGGCTCTCGTCTGTCAAGTAGCAGCAGTCGTGGATGAGCCCGAATTTCAAAGCAGTAGTTAGCTTCTATTAAAATGTTTGTGTTTCATTTGTAAAGAAACAGACAAATGTTTCCCTTATCAAACAAAACGTAGCAAACACCTTTTACAAATTATTGTGCATTACTCTAAAAACCGTCTATGTTATTATAAAGGACTTACCGGAGAACGAATAATCTAAACTATTGCTTAAGTGATACATTGTGCAACACTTTAGAGCACTACGGGAGAAATTCATGTCGCAGACGCTCTTCCATCTGAGATCTCGGTCGCTATACGATTCCACAGAAAACATAGTGTTGAAACCTATGGAAAGAACAACAAAAAGCATCTTAAAATCACAATTTCTTGCCCTTTTTACTCAGAAATTCATTGATAAAAGCAATCCAAATATATAGCGTCGTACAACACATACCTGCCAATGAATTAGAAACTTTTACTCAATACCGGGTTGGATCTCCTTCAGCCCAAATTATATCAGGGTTATGTAAAAGTTTTCGCCGTCCCTGCTAGCGGGCGCTGTAGGGGTCTAACCATCCGGCGACCCGTGCTGTCAGTTCGTACATGAAGCCAAACATGGCGGTCGATAAAGTCCATTTGCTGCACTGTTTGTTATTTATGTTTAATTTAGGGAAAAGTGCGAGTCAGTTTAATATGTCAGGCATGTATGGCGAAAAGGTTATGGGTGAGCGGACGTGTCGAGAATGGTTTGCCAGGTTTAAGAAAGGTGATCTAAGCTTGGAAGACAAGCCACGACGACCACAGGAACTCGCAGATGAGGAGCTGGAATCGCTGTTGCAAGAGGATGCCACACAATCGACCACACAATCGGCGAAACGTTTGAAAGTGGCTCAATCGACGGTGGTACGACGTCTACAAGCCTTGCGGAAGATCCAGAAGATTGGTAAGTGGGTTCCGAATACTTTAACGGAGCGTAATATTGGTCAACGATTGGGCATCTGAATGTCGTTGCTCAAGAGGTTTCACGGGAAGAATTTCCTTGAGGAAGGTTGTCGCCGGGGATGAAAAGTTTGTCTATTGCGACAACCCCGTACTCAAGCGATCCTGGGTCGACACAGGCCAGCTATTAACATCCACTGCAAAACAGGATATCCACTGGAAAAAAGTATATGGTAGGCTATGCAAGGAGTGCTGTACTTCGAACTGTTGAAACCGGGCGAAACACTTGCTGCACAATGACATAACAATCAGTTGCTGAAACTGTAAGCCGCAGTCGAGCAAAAACACCCATGGACAGGTAACAGACGCCGCCCAGTCATCCTGTTACACGATGATGCCAGACCACATGCCTGTGCCATCACGAAATCAACCCTCGAACAGTTGCGCTGGGAAGTTTTACCTCACCCGGCTAACACCCTCAGACTTTCATTTGTTTCGCTCTATGCAACATGACCTAGCCCAACAGCGGTTCACCACAGTTCCAGAGGTGGAAAATTTCGTCACTGCGTTCTTCAGCTCAAAACCTGAGTCTTTCTTATCACAGGGGCATACATTTGTTGCCTGAAAAATGGCAAAAGGTCATTGAAGCTAACGGCCAATATTTCGTTGAATAAATGTGTACTGGTTTCCTGATTGTTACTGTCTCCTTCCTCTTTAAAACGACGGACATTTTTAGATACTCTTAATAGTTCGTATGTGGTTTGGCATAAATTGCACAAGGTGCTGGAGTCCATCTACGTCTACAGCATACCAGGCGTTCATCATACAGCACTCCTTCAACTGGTCCAGATTTGAGGGAACAGGATTTTTCTCCGGGATCTGTTTTTCTAACACATCCCATATATTCTCAATGGAGTTCAGATCCGGGCTTTGTGGGCGTTTAAGGCCTAGCCCGTTTAAAATATCAGACACTCGGCCCGTACCGGGCCCGTCAATTGCATCTCTTATTTAAGCCGGGCCCGTCAATTGCAGTTCTCATTTAAACCGGGCCCGGGCCCATCAATTGCAGATCTCATTTAAACCCGGTCTGGGCCCGTCAATTTCAGATCTCATTTAAGCCCAGTCTAGGCCCGTCAATTGCAGCTCTCATTTAAGCCTGGCCCAGGCCCGTCAATTGCAGCCATCATTTAAGCCCGGCCCGGGCCCGTCAATTGCAGATCTCATTTAAGCCCGGCCCGGGCCCGTCAATTGCAGATCTCATTTAAGCCCGGCCCGGGCCCGTCAATTGCAGATCTCATTTAAGCCCGGCCCGGGCCCGTCAATTGCAGCTCTCATTTAAGCCAGCACCGAGCCCGTCAACTGCAGCTCTCATTTAAGCCCGGCCCAGCCCGGTCTGTGATGCGCCATTTGATATTATTTTGCCTTTCTATTGTATTTTATCAAAATGTGAAAATTAAATAATGAAATGAGATATTATTAAAAATATTTAGTTGAATGTAAGCCTAAAAATATTAGCTAAACTTTGACAATTATCGAAAAATATTACCTTTAAAAAGAGAGAAAAAGGAAGACTAAGCGCGTTCAGAATCTCCCTTTCTCTGCACTAGTAAGAGGTAACACTACAAAAGTCAATCCCTCTACAAATTAGGGATAGAAGAAAAAATTCATGTCGTCCCACTCTCTCATACAAACAAACACACACACACACCCTCACCCCACTGCAGACATCCTCCGTCCCCCACTCTACACAACACACACGCTCGCTCGGGGTCAAACCTTTTTTGTTGTCAACAAGCCTCAAAATGGTTTTACCATCTTAATACCTACAGATTGGTAAAAACTCTGTGAGTGCCTCTCCTTGTTTTTCTGATTACGCCCTGGGCTATGTCATGGAAATAAGTAAAGCCAGCGGAACAGTTAAACACACCAGGAAATCAGGAAACAAGACTTTTTCTTTCTTTACCATTGCGATAAAAATAATGGGTCGACTTGGCCCGGCCCAGTCGTAAATGTCTGGAGAAAAAGCATGGCACGGCCCTTTGCTTTGTTCTCTAAACTAAAAAAAGGCGCGACCCAGCCCGTGCAGACCTCTAGTACCTAGTATGAGAAACAATGTTTTTATATTGGGTAACACCTCACTGTAGCGCAGTTTTAAAGCTCTTAAGGCTGTCTTTGAATAAGTGTTAGGGTTCCTCTTCTGCGATAGATGGCAAAAAAAATCACTCCTTGAACGTGTTTTTTACGTCTTGAGGGACTGTCCCAGAAATTGGCGTCACCTAATCACTGCAGACCTCACCATATTCAGAATAGAAGTGGTCTCCGGTTGGCTCAACAATGAAAAGACAAAATACGTGCTGTTACGTTTTAACCAATAACGTTGTTTGGGGTGGAGCTCAGTAGGTAGGTGGAGTTTTTATAGCTCAAATTCAGAGGTTCTCTTCTAATGTACACATTTTCTCTTCAAAATATGAACGTACAGTAGGATTTAAGATGATTAATGGGAGACAAGATTACAGTCTCACTTTTGGCCCCATTTATTTATTTCCATTTGACCTAGATAACTGGAAAAAAAACAGACAGAAATGAGAGATTTCGTTTCTTCCAGACAGAAAGACTGCTAAGCTAACTTATCGCGCCATCTAGCGCCCAAATTGGAATACTTTCGAGTCAGATAAATTGAATTTGAAAAAAATTCTAACAATATTTTCGTAATAATAACTGCGGCACGTATTAGCCATAGGTCGTTTTTATTTGTGCTCAAAATTTCAAACACTACAAAGTAATAGTCTTCTAGAAAATGTGTACAAAAGAATTTATATTGCAAATATAGGATAGAATTTCTCTTACACTTATTCGAAGGCCGCCTTAATGCGTGTTTGGCCAGTGCTCCTTTTCTTTGCAGGCGTTCCTACGGTACCGCTGTTTCAATTCTGTAATTAGTTTTTGCGAGCCATTCAAGTCACCTGTATAATTCAGTTGAAGCTTTAAAACTATTAATATCTTGGAAAGATGGTGGCATATTGGGATTGTTGGAAAAAGTGACTGGAATCCTGATAAGACCGATTTGTATGCGAGAAATCTATTTTCCAAAGCACTAATCATCATCATTGTCAACCATTATCAATCCACTGCTGGATGAAGGTCTCTCGAAGTTTCTTCCACAATTGTCTGTCTTGAGCCTGTCTCCTCCATGTCACTCCAGCATGCTGTCGAATTTCATCCATCCATCTCCCATGGTGTCTTCTTCTAGATATTTTTCAGTCCCTTGGAATCCAGTCTAAAAATTCAGTTACCCATCGGTGGTCTGTTCTTCTGGCAACATGTCCAGCCCATTGCCAGTTCAGTAATTTCACTCTAGTCATGATGTCGTTCATTGTCATTTTCCTTATCCACAAGTTCCTCTTTTTATCTTTCCTGGTTACAGCAAGCATGCACCTCTCCATGCTTCTTTGAGTTGTCTGCAGTCTTTTTATATCTTTTTTAGTTAAGGTCCATGTCTCTGCTCCACACGTAAGCACTGGCAGGATGCATTGATTAAACGCTTTCCTTTTAAGACGTAATGGCATACTGCTCTTAAAAATTGTACTGTTTCTTCCAAAAGCTCTCCATCCAAGTTTTATACGGCGATTAATTTCTTCACCAATGGGACCCTCACTTTATATCTGCTGCTCAAGATAAATGTAGGTATCGGTTGTTTCAAGCTTTTCTCCATCAATCAATCAATATTATTTTCTTGTAAATGCATCGTACATCACTTTTGCCTTCTGATAGTTCGTTTTAAATCCCACTTCTTTACTATTGTCAGCAAGTTCTTGGATCATACTCTGCAGCTCCGAAGGGGTAGATGCAAAAATGACTACGTCATCAGCAAAACGAAGGTGAGTTAAATAATCTCCATTAATCATTAACCCCTCTGAATATGAGGATTTCGTACTTAATAGATGAAAAAGAGGAACATAAGTTTGCTGTCTGTAGTACGATGAGTTAAAACAAATCCCTAAAACTGCCGAATAAAACTCAATTTATTTACAATTTTTACAACCTATGTAAATAACAAACTTTTTTAAACCTATGTAAATAGGTTTTTAAAATTGTAAATAAATTGAGTTTTATTCGGCAGTTTAGGGATTTGTTTGAACTTATCGTACTACAGACGGAAAACTCATGTTCCTAATTTTTAATCATTAACCCTTTGTTTTTCCAGTTCAATGATTGAAAGACATTTTGCAATGGGGCATTAAAGAGTTTGGGAGATCTGGTGTCATCTTGTCTCACTTCCTTTCCAATTTTTATTGAAGTATCCTCAAATATCTGATGTTATTAATAATCTTAATACACGCATCTTCAATAAAGCTCTAATAAACATGTCTAAAAATGAAACATAAACTGAAATCCTGTTATAGTCTTCTGGGTTTTCTGTGTTTATGTTGCAGCGTTGGTTTTGTTTTGATGTGATTCTTTGTATTTGAATCAAAACTCCTTTCAGCCTGCTTTAGAGTAATCGAAGTACGTCATGGGACTCAAATTTGGCATTGCCTCGTCGCCAGAGAAACTTTCAGTACACCCATGTATTGATGTTTCATTACAATGGGACATCCTGGTTTTCGGCTCCTTGCAGCTTCCTTGTCTTCATGGAGAAAACGCGTTCAATTGTCTCCATGACGCATAACAACAATTTCAAATACTAAAGAAACTTTGCCTTTTAAAATCGCATTTTTGAAATATCGAAATGTTTCAATTGGAGGGGGGGGGTTAACACCCCCTGGGCACGCCACTGTGGACCCAGAAGGGCAGAAGATAACTCGTGCCCTCCTGCTCTTCATTTGTAGAAAGAAAATGTGGTAAGAAATTCACGGGAAAGCAAATACGCTTATCTCGTTGAAAAAAAAATATGCATAAAGAAGGAGATTCAAAGGAAATTTTACCGATTTTTTTTTTTTATTGGATGTTTAACGACCACCGTGAGCAACTCAATGGGCTATAAGCAGTCGCCCGTCCTTAATTTAGGGTCACTGGTTCCAGGGAAGAGAGAGAGAGAGAGAGAGAGAGCCAGTGCCGTAAGACAAACACAACATCCATGCCTCACCGGGATTCAAACCCGGACCCCGTTCTGACGAATGATCAGAGGCCATCGCTTAGACCACTGCGCCACCGGGGCGGCCCGAAAATTGTTGTCCAGATTTAGTTACAAAGTTGTTTAAAGAAGAAAATATTTCATGGGAAAAAAAAAAAAAAAAAACAGCTTTCCAGAAAATTAGTCACAGGAAGTAATTTTTCAGGAAATTACCAAAAAGCTTCTCATTAAATTGGCAATAGGCTTAATAAAAAAAAACTAAAGGACATTTTCTTAACATCACATAAAAAAACAAAAACATTTATATACTGTATTATGTCGTATATTAACCATATTAACCTTCAGTTTTGCTTTACTTTTTCTCATGTAAATTTTGATTAGCTATCTTTACACTTGTCTTCTGAACGTCAAGTTTGAACTTCTTTAGCTCTAGACTGGCAGTCAATCAAGTCCAGAAGACTTGAATACAAATAGGACAGTGCAGCTGAAATGATCAATATACTTCCATGGCTTGCCAAAGCCCAAGGACGGGCAGATGAAATGATCAATATACTTCCATGGCTTGCCAAAGCCCAAGGACTGGCAGATGAAATGATCAATATACTTCCAAAGCCCAAGGACGGGCAGATGAAATGATCAACATACTTCCATGGCTTGCCAAAGCCCAAGGACGAGCAGATGAAATGATCAATATACTTCCATGGCTTGCCAAAGCCCAAGGACGGGCAGATGAAGATGTACGCAGGTGATACAGCTATTGCCATCAGGTCCCTGAACAAACTCAGAGCTGTTATGCTCCTCCAGAACTTTCTTTCTGAAGTGGAGACTTACTACACTGACTGGAGAAATATAGGATGATTGTAAACTCCTTCAACAAAACAAGAAGGGTGATAGTACTCATCAAGACGAACAATATTTGCAATGGAACCTAGGGCCGCATGCAACTCCTACTGCCAGAAAAGAGTAAAGTTACATATTAACGTTGAGCGTTCAACAGTGAAAACAAAGAGACATATCTAATTTATGAGTTGCACAATTCCAGTCGCATCGGAGAAAGACTCAAAGGAGCTGCTCAAACTGGCGTTCAAGGGCGTCGTTGCACAATCCACACCGGCGAATGAAGGACTGTCGCACCCTCTCGCAGACTCCCGGTGTGGTGTTGAACTTGTCCGCAGCAACAACGATTCGCGCGACGAGATCTTCCAGGGAGTCCACAGGTATTTCGTACACCAATGTTTTCATGAGCCCCCAGAAGAAGAAGTCCAGTGGATAAAAGTCCGGAGAGCGTGGAGGCCAAGCCACAGGTCCACCGCGTCGAATCCACCGCCCGGAATATGTCGCATTTAGGAAGTATCGGATCTCGGTGGCAAAGTATGCTGGGGCCCCATCATGCATAAACCACATGTCCCTCCGTGTGGTGAGCGGAACATCCTGCAACAGACCGGGAAGCACTTGCTCCAGGAACACACGTTACGCTGCGCCGGTCAGACGTAGGCGTCAATTCTTATGTGATGTTCGCACGGTAATATCGCTGAACGGGTTCGGCCGCGTTTTCAAATGTTTGCTCTTCATCGTCTACGCACGTGTTCAGCGCACCTGATTTGCATCTTGTGCTTCTCATGCACTGGTTGGAACTCCGTGTGCCTGCTGAACGTGTTTCGAACGTGCTCTTTTCTGGCACTAGGAGTGGAATGCGGTCCAAGGTTCCATTGCAAATATTGTTCGTCTTGATGTGTACTATCATCCCTCTTGTTTTGTTGAAGGAGTTTACAATCACTGTGTATAATCAACACATCGAAGAGAAATGTGTTATTGTTAATGTTATTATAAATACACGAGACTGAATACTCAAGAGACGCATATACTGTACTAAATCCGCTCATTTTTGTGGTGTAATAAGCACAAAGATTCGCCAAGCTTTCGCACTCCACTGGGAGGCCTTTTTCAAGGCAATGGTAGGCATAAAAATGCCATTTTTATGTCTACCATTGCCATTTTTTAAAATAAAAATACCATTTTTACGTCTACCGTTGCTTTGAAAAGGCCTATCAGTGGAGTGCGAAAGCTTGGCGATTCTTTGTGCTTACTACACCACAAAAATAAGCGAATTTAATGCGCTATATGCGTCTCCAGGAGAAGATGGAATTACTATAGACATCATACAAGAAGCAAGTGGAGAAATTGAAACAGTACTCGCCCAAATTTTCACTCGATGCCTTAATGAAAGGAAGATTCCTGAGGATTGGAACAATGCTACAATGATCCTGCTACATAAAAATGGTGACATTGAGGATCTCAAGAACTACAGACCTATCATCCTCCTATCAGTGGTTTATAAAATCTTCACTAAAGTTCTTTCACACCGCTTGAAGGTATCACTGGACATGGCTCAACCGAGAGAACAAGCTGGATTCAGGAGTGACTACAGCACAATAGATCATATCCACGTACTGAGAGAACTAATTGAAAGAGCGAGGGAATACGAACTTCCATTGTGCATGGCTTTTATCGATTATGAAAAAGCCTTTGATTCGGTGAAACCATCAGCAGTTACCACGGCTCTGAAATCCTGCGGTATTGAAGATGCATACATTAATATTATTAATAACATCTATGAAAATGCAAGTGCAAAGATTCGGCTGTTTGAAAATACAACACACATAAAAATTGGAAAGGGAGTGAGACAAGGTGACACCATATCTCCGAAGCTCTTTAATGCCACATTGGAAAATGTCTTTCAATCACTGAACTGGGAAAACAAAGGGATAAAGATTAATGGAGATTATCTAACCCACCTTCGTTTTGCTGATGACGTAGTCATTTTTGCAACTACCCCATCAGAGCTGCAGAGTATGATCCAGGAACTTGCTGACAAGAGTAAAGAAGTGGGATTAAAAATGAACTTTCAGAAGACAAAAGTGATGTTCAATGCTTTTACAAGAAATGAAGATTTATCGATTGATGGAGAAAAGCTGGAGATAACAGATACGTGCGTTTATCTTGGACAGCAGATATCAAGTGAGGGTCACATTGATGAAGAAATTAATCGGCGTACAAAACTTGCCTGGAGAGCTTTTGGAAGAAACAGCATAATTTTCAAGAGCAATATGCCATTATGTCTTAAAAGAAAAGTGTTTGATCAATGCATCCTTCCAGCGCTTACGTATGGTGCAGAGACGTGGACCTTAACTAAAAGAGACATACAAAGGCTGCAGACAACTCAAAGCAGCATGGAGAGGTGCATGCTTGGTGTAACCAGGAGAGATAAGAAGAGGAACTCGTGGATCCGAAAAATGACGAGAGTGGAAGACATCATGATCAGAGTTAAATCCAATAAATGGCAATGGGCTGGACATACTGCCAGAAGGACAGACCATAGATGGACAGCCGAAATTTTAGATTGGGTTCCAAGGGACAGGAAAAGACCCAGAAAAAGACCACATGGGAGATGGGTGGATGAAATTCGTAAATATGCGGGAGTGACATGGAGGAGACTGGCACAAGACAGAGCGTTGTGGAGGAAACTTGGGGAGACCTTCGTCCAGCAGTGGATTGATAATGGTTGACAATGATGATGATGATGATGCGTCTCTTGAGTATTGTGTTGTTGTTGTTGTTCTTTAAATTTCTTCAAGAAGTGCCGAATTGGTCATGTTTCAAGAGACAATACCCAAGGTTACTTCTATTAAGTACCTGGGGTTGAAAATAAATTGTCGACTTATGTCTGTATCCAACATCAATTACCTCACGGAAAGAGCTTGACAAAGTCTCTATCGACTTTCGTGGGTATCCAACACCAACAACCTCACGAAAAGAGCTAGACAAAGTCTATGTCGACCTTCGTGGGTAACAAACACCATCTACCTCAGGAAAAGAGCTAAAAAATCGTTTATCGACTTTCGTCGGTATCGAACACCAACTAATTAACGAAAAGAGATAAGCAAAGCCTCTATCGATTTTTATGGGTGTCCTACACCAACTACCTCACGAAGAGAGCTCGACAAAGCATGTATCGACTTTCATGGGTATCCTACACCAACTACCTCACGAAGAGAGCTCGACAAAGCATGTATCGACTTTCATGGGTATCCTACACCAACTACCTCACGAAGAGAGCTCGACAAAGCATGTATCGACTTTCATGGGTATCCTACACCAACTACCTCACGAAGAGAGCTCAACAAAGCATGTATCGACTTTCATGGGTATCCTACACCAACTACCTCACGAAGAGAGCTCGACAAAGCATGTATCGACTTTCATGGGTATCCAACACTAACTTAATCACGAAAAGAGCTAGACAAAGCCTTGGGAAATAATTTTCACCAGAAAAGTTTCTTGAAAATATGCTAGAAAATACTGTTGTGCTAAAAGGGCGTCAGGCAGTTTTCATTTTTTGCTGTCCCCATCTGGGCGTGAGTAAATGAGGCTCAAAGATAAGATTCCAGGTGGTGCAGAACAGCGCACTCATAATAATCACTGCGGCTCCACCGCGAACCTTTACTTGGAATTTGAGGGGCCGACGTATTGTCGAGAGGATGCGAGAGTTTACCATCCAACTCACCAAGAAGTTCTTCAAGAAAGTTGCTACTCATCTGAGTGAACTCTTCAGGGATGCGGTTGGCTGTGACTCCAGCGCAGTCTTTGGATATCAGAGACCTAAAGTGGCGGTGACTGTCGTCCCTGATAGAAAGATAAGGAGAGTAGTACTGTTGAATCCTGTTCTTCAGTAGACCAGATGGAGCATTGGATCAGAGGGTAAGTTTTTGTGAAATAACTAGGTAGGTGATAGAGAGAAAACCAGACAAACGTCACCACTAGACGTTTGTGCTGTTCTTCCAGGTTGGCGTGAGACAGTGAGCACTTGATATTACATCAGCTCCTTTTTATCAATGGCATAACGAAATAAATTTCTCCGTCATTTGTGTCCACGCCGGGGCTCCAGGACGCATACGACATAAAGGCAGATAGCAGTCAGAACGAACGTCCGGGTAGCTCAATTGGTAGAGTGACTTATTCCGGAATGAGGGGACCCGGGTTCGAGCCCCGGCGTGGACACAAATGACGGAGAAATTTACTACGTTATAATACAATGTACACCACACACCACACATTATCACAACACTCCTATTAATAATAATCAGTTTACAATCCAACGCTCGTAATAATCGCTCTCTTACAACGCTCTCGAGCATCCCTCTCGACGGTACAACGCTCTTGAGCAATAGATCAGTCGTCGTTTTTATCTCTTGTTCTTATCAAGATCAGACATACGTCACATGCATTCAACCTCAATTGTGTTGCCAAACGTATTCGTTTGAGAGAAAAGATATTTCGTTAAGCGTGAAGAATACTGAGAATAAACTCAAGATTTACATAGGGAAAGAAACTAAAAAAGGAATGTTAATCTAGAATATACTTCACAATGGTTTCACTTCCCCCCTCCCAATGGAGAGGGTGGATGGTGCCTTGGTTGCTTTCTTGCTCAGTGATTTGCCTCTTTCCCGTCGCAAGTGCTTGAGCATAGGGATTTCAGTTGAGCTGTCTCCTTCCCTATCTCTAAAAATTCTATTTTTACTTTACAGTAAACACGCTTTCTCACAGACTTTACTCAGATTAAAATAATTAAATCTATTTTATATTGAAGTGCTTTAAAATATTCTTTATATCTTTTGAGTTCTTCTGTCTTTTCAAACGTTTCTGGTCTCTAAATCTTTATGAAGGCCTGTTCGCGTTAATTAGAGACTGTGCGAAAGGCTTTGCTTACACAGAGAAAATTTAAATTTTGTTACCAGGTTTCTCATATGATCAGTTCTTAAATTAAAATCTCATTACGTATTTTGCAAGTCTATTATTTTCAAATTAAGTTTGTTGAAAATGCTATTCATTTATAGATTTTGTATGTTCATTAAAGGAGCATTTTTTCTGGATGCAGATACTTATAACGTAAGCCTTTTTCGTGAGTAAGATTGGTGTTACGCTATGTCTAAAACCATGACTAAGGAATGTTGAACTAAATAAGAATACGATGCAATAGTTTACGGCCAGACGAAATATAAACAGAAGTCAACTTACGATAACTTTTTATTGGTGCAACAATCTTTCTGTAGAACCACAAAGAGCAACACATGATCTACTTTTTACATAGAGCGAACATCTCCCTACCCACACATACACATTGCAACTGCTGTATCGTTCTTTTTATCTATCGTTCTTATCACGTTCATGTGTCACTCACTCTGACCTCAATTGTGTTGCCAACCTCATTCTTGTGAGAGAGAAGATATCACGTTAAGTTTGGAAAGTGTAAAGGAGAACAAACTCAAATTTCCATACGAAAAGGAACTAAAAATGAAAGTTATTTTAGAATACACGTCACAAACTTTCTTTAAGTACTCTCTTATTTCTGTGAGGCTCATAGCCCAATATTATTTAATTCTTATGTTTTTAAAATACAAGGCCTGTCCGGAAAGTAATGAGACTCATTCAACAACAGACGTTTAATTAAAGTTATACTTACATAACATTAAAATTCCTCGAAATAACATCCTTGAACATCAATACACCGCTGCCAGCGAATCTGCCACGTCGCATAGCTTTCCTGGAAGTCGGGAACAGGAATCGCTTTCAAAGCGCTCGTCGCGGCAGTTTGCATGTTTGTAACAGTCCCAAAATGGTGTCCTATCAGACTGGATTTGAGCCGGGGAAATAAAAAGAAGTCAGCCGGGGCCGAGTCCGGACTGTAGGGAGGTTGGGACAGCGTTGCTACGTTGTGTTTCGCCAGAAACTCTCTCACTCTCAGCGACGCATGGCTCGGCGCATTACCGTGGTGAAGAACCCAAGTGTTGGTGATCTCCGTGCGGACGGGCGCAACTCTGTTCTTCAGCCGTTGAAGCATTTCCACGTAAAATGCAGCATTGACCGTTTGTCCGGGTGGTACGAACTCCTTATGGGCAACAGCCTTTACAGTAAAGAAGACAATGAGCATCGATTTCGTCTTCGATTTGCACATTCGATCCTTCTTTGGTCGAGGAGACTCGGTGAGTGTGCCACTCTGAGCTCTGTCTTTTCGTCTCCGGATCGTACTCAAAGACCCACGTTTCATCACCTGTTATCACTTTCTCCAAAAACCAGGTTCACTCCTCACACGGTCCACAAGCTCACGAGAAATCGACACACGGTTGTTACTCTGTTCATCGGTCAAAACCTTAGGAACCAATTTGGCTCAAACTTTCCGCATCTGCAATTCTTGCGTGATGATTTCATGCACAATGGATTTCGCGAGTCCCACGTGCTCTGCTACCAATCTAACACTCAGACGTCGGTCAGAGTCCAAAACCGCTTTCCCCTTTTCCACATTGTCGGAAGCGTGAGACGTTGAAGGGCGCCTTGGGCGTGGCTCGTCCGCGACGCTCTCTCTTCCCCCTGTGAACGATTTGTGCCACCGAAACTGCTTTCGATAAAGCATCCTTCCCGTAGACTTTCTGTATCATAGTAAGAGTCACGGTCGTGGATTTTTCAAGTTGAACACGAAACTTTACCCGGTATTGCTGTTCGACACTCTTCTACATTTTGACCGTTACGTGACGCGACGCTCACACAGTTGTCCACTTCGCAAGAGATCCTCACTCTGTAAAAACTCAGAGCCAACTGACGAGCCATCGATCGTTTACCTAACATACCCCGCCACCCGACACGCCCGGAGACTCCGCCCTCCGGCCCTTCTGATTGGCCCAGGAAAAGTGGTCTCATTACTTTCCGGACAATCCTTGTACAGCAAAAGTTAAATTCTTTCTGTGTAAGCAAAGCCTTTCATACAGTTTATAAAAATTGAAAACAGACCTTGGTGAAGATCTAGAGGCCAAAAACATCTGAAGATAGAAAAGATCTCAGAAGACATGAAGGAATTTTGAAAGTTCTTCAAGTTAAAATGGAATTTAATCATAGGTTTTCTTTCCTATCAAGCTCCCTTACTCAACACTCCTAGCTTCCTTTTTTTAATAGGTAACTTTTAGACCTAAACACACTCCATTTATAAATTCTGATATCGTACTGTATCGAAAAGATTAGATTGGTTTATGCTCTTTATCACGTTTCTATGCTCTAGGATTAAATTACTATTTTCTACGTCAGTGGATGATTTTTGAACTTTACAAGGACATCGTTGTGTGAGTGGTACTCAACTGTGCTACAATGATTGAAATCATATTGATGATTAAATCTGCAAGTAGTTGATGTGGTGTCCACTTGAAATTCACGTGGTGTTCAGCTTACGAATTACACCGATAAGCCATTACATTATGGTCACCCCCAACCTAGAGAAATGAGGCCTGGAGGCCGAACGGTGGCGCAGCTAAAGTCCACACAGAGAAGTACACTGTATATACAAACAGAGGACCCGGCTTTCGGTTAGTAGAGTGTTCGGAGTCAGAATGGGAAAAGCTACCGATTCATCAGAGTTTGATGAAGGACAAATTATGATGACACGGCGCCTCAGAACTACGATCTCGGAAACGGCGCAGCTTGTGGGTTGTTAACGGGCCGCTGTAGTGAGTACGTATCAAAAGTGGTGTACAGATGACCAAACGACGAACTGTCATCCTGCCGTCTGTAGTCCGTAGCTCACTGATGCCAGATGGTAGCGGAGACTGCCGCGCATTGTTCACAGCGACCACAGGAATACAGTGGGACAAATCACCCTCAGCTACAAAAGTGTTGATCAGGGCAATGTGTCACAGCACACAGTTCATCGCAGCCTTCTGCGCATGGGCCTGCGCAGCCGAAGACCCAGCCGGGTTCCCATGCTCACCTCACGTCATCACCAGCAACGCATGAAATGGGCCCAAGATCATCGAGATGGGACCGTGGATGATTGGAAGAAAGTGGCCTGGTCTGACATATCAAGGTTTCCGGTGCATCACGTAGACGGCCGAGCGCGGATAGCCGATTACCAACGGAGGCTATAGCACATGGATGCACTGTTGGTTGGAAACAGGCCGCCGACGGAGGTGTTATGCTGTGGACGATGTTTTCTTGGGACACTTTAGGCCCCATTATTGCAATAGCACAATTCCTGACAGCTGTCAGGTATCTCAACATCGTTGCGGACCAAATTCACCCATTCATGGCAACTGTGTTCCCTACTGGTTATGGCCATTACCAACAGGATAATGCGCCACGCCACGCTGCCAGAATCGTCAAGGAGTGGTTCGATGATCATGCTGGTGACTTTCTGTTAATGTCCTCGCCCCCAAATTCACTTGACATGAACTCAATCGAAAATTTGTGTTTCGACAAGGAAAAGCGGGTTCAAGCTAAATCACTAACCACCCCGAAACGTACTGAAACTGGAGGACCTGCTGTTGACATTTTGGTATCGGATACCCCAGGATATCTATCGCCACCTCATGGAATGGATGCCTTGCCGAGCTGTTTTGCCGGCTAAAAGGGATCCTACAGTTTATTAGGTTGGTGGTCATTGTGTGATGGCTCATCAGCGCATATGGTTGCAACTTTAGTTAAAAGAATTTATTTCCTGAGGATTTGACTTTGAGTGACTCTTGATATTTTACTTCAGAGTGGACCACAGAACACCGGAATGCATTATGTTTAAACAAGTACACTGCTGGACAATTGCTAAGGACGGATGAAAATAGCAACGATAGCAACCATAAAATGGAAGGCAGGAAAATGTGGAAATTAGCATAAGTGCGGGATACAGTAAGACGTGTTGTGCGTATGCAAATTTTGGATTGCCGAACTTGTTCATGACGTCATAGCGCTGATAAGAGATGTAAAGGATTTGACGCGTATTGACCGTTGTTGTTCAAACGCAAAGTTGAAAGGGAAAGAATCAATTGACGAACTTGCAATTTTCAGTATGTATTCCCGACATCACCTATACGCGTGGCCGTATTATTGGCAAGATTGAAGAAGGGTGAAAAATAACAGATGTTGCCAGGGAGTTCGACGTCAGCCACAATGTTGTTTCAAGGCTTTGGAAATCATTTCAAACAAATGGAGAGTGTAGCAAACGTCACGGGGGAGGTCGTGTTTGCAGTGCGACACCTGCAGAAGATCGGTACATAGTGCTATCAACAAAAAGACACCGGCGCAGCACAGCTAGTGAGGTAGCAAATCAGTTTATGGCTGCTACTGGCAAGCGGATCTCCCGAAAAACTGTCGCCAGACGTTTGCATGAAGGAGGACTATACGCCCGCCGTCCTGTTGTGTGCATCCCATTGTCCAGACGTCACCGTACCGCCCGTTTGCAATGGTACCATCAACATTGCAATTGGACTGATAACGACTGGTCTGCTGTCCTCTTCTCAGATGAGAGTAGATACAGTCTATCGTCTGAGTTACGATGACAACTGATCTGGCGTGATAGTGGTACTGCATGTTGTCCAGCAAACATACAGGAAAGGGACCGATATCCGACATGTAGTGTCATGGTATGGGCTGGCATCATGATCAATGGCCGTACGTCCCTCTATGTGCTTCCAACTGGGACTATGACTGGCCAACGATACATTAATGGTGTTCTGCTACCTCATGTTCTCATGTTCCGTGGTGCTGTCGGTGATAGATTCATTTACATGGACGACAACGCAACATGTCATCGAACAGTCACTGTCCAGGAGTGTATTGGGAGTGAGGATATTCAACGCCTCGTATGGCCAGCACGTTCTCTAGATCTGAATCCCATTGAAAATGTGTGGGATGCTTTGGGGAGGAGTCTTGCTGGTCGCCAATGCCCTCCAATAAACAAGGACACCCTCATCCGTGCACTGACAGAGGAATGGGATAAATTACCCCAACAGCTGCTTGATAATGTTGTGCAAAGCATGACACGACGTGTGGAATCTTGCATCGCCCTCCATGGTGGCCATATCCCGTATTGACATTTTACGCCGGAACGCCTGCGGACGGTAATTGAATTTTTTCACGTTTACGTATTCTGCACAAAATGGCCTGTTTGTCCCTTGAACACGTTCCAAAGCATTCTGGATTTCAGAGCACAATAAATTGTCTTTCTTGTAATGTCCTGGCATTCTGACATTATTTTATTTCACTTGGCATCCAACCACACTTACTTTTTTATGCGCTATATAGCCGTTTATGATCCGTCCTTAGCAATTGTCCAGCAGTGTACTATCCAGTACTGACTGCAGCAGTGAACTTTCCATCCGAGCAGAAACTAGCTGCAAAAAGAAATCCAGTATAGTGGAATTAATCAGAAATAAAAAAATCATGATCAGTAAATCAGGACTGGACAGACGTATAAGTAACTGATTACATAAATAGAGAGTCATTAGTCGTCATATAGAATTACAAACCATAAATATTTTTGAAGTTACTGTTTGGAAAGAAAAGCGGTGCCACATGAAAATTGGTCATTCAGGCCGGTAGCCTCCTGCAGGTTGCAATCCCCGACATAAGTGAAAAACATTGAACACTTGAAGGTGCCGTGGCTTTCATTTCGAAAATTTGCCTATTAATTAACTTTCTGGTGGATATTTAATAACGAAAATTATCGTCTAATTTCTATTGACGAGAAACACATGAACAGCCATGAAATCCTAGACTTAAATCATTCTTACGAATAGTTATATGCGTTGTATTACCGCTATATCCGCCAACAACTAACAGACGCCCTTCAATCACCGCCGTAGCAAAGTTACTTCTTGCAAATTTCATTGGTGGGACAGGAACCCAAGCATCCAACTGGTAGTCGTACTTGTCAACTGAAAAAACAAACAAACAATAATAAGTGGTGAAAAACCTTAATTAAATTTCTGTTTCTCATATAAACTTAGCGAATGGCTTATACAGTATTACGTATAAATGGAAATAAGTAATTTACTTTGAAGACACATAGAGGTTTCTGCAATAAACTTAACAGCAAATAATAAAAAAATAACTTGGAGCCACGTGACCATTTACTATAAAAAACGGAAAGTCGTTCCAATCCTCTCGTAAGAAAAGCACCGTCTTCTGATATCACAATTGTTCGAAGGAAGAAAACAACGAAATCTATTTTGAACGAAATCCTGGAAAAAGAACCTTGTTAATATAAATGCAATAACCCAGCGGCCAACTAGAACAAGGTGCATGAAAAAAAAATAGCAGAATTCTCCTAAATATTGATATATTTGGGCAGCATGCAGAAAAAAGGCAGAAAAATAAAACGGCCCATTTATCCTTCGCAATCCTGTCTATCTCTGAACATGCTACGCCTATTTTTAAACTAATTTTCCGTATTTTTCTGTCTTACTGGCATCAATCAACCTTCATACTTTATTTTTCTATCCTATTTGGATCAATCTAATGATACATTTTTCTTTAATTTTCCGTATTTTTCTATCCTCCTTCGATAAACCTTCATACTCTTTCTCTAATTTTCCATATTTTTCTGTCTTATTTGGATCAATCTTCATACTCTATTTTTTATTTAATTTTCCATATTTTTCTGTCATATTTTTGCACCATGCCAGTGGCTGAGTGGTTAGAGGTGCTGGTTCCGGCTATTCGTTTTTTCTTTAAGAGTTTAAAGACTATCACGAGCAACGCGTAGAGCTATAAGCAGTCACCTGTCCCTAATTTAGGGTCACTGATTCCAGGGAAGGAAGAGAGTTAGTGGTATAAGACAAACACACCACCCATACCTCATCAGCGGCTAGAACTCAGGCCTATTTGGCCAAACTATCAGAATACACACTTAGATGTACGGTACTTAAAATGAAAGAGAGGTAAGTACATCGTAAGTGCACTGCCCTCGCCTTTCTGTTGGCGGCACTGTGACGTCACTGCGGCTATAACTGACTCTGGGCCAAAAGCGTACGCAGCATAAATTCTTCTTACGCTCTGAACATTTTCAAGGGAATAAACCGCGCCAGTTTTGAGTGAATAATTTTTAAAGAAAAATTGTACACTCAAATATTTTTTTCTAGCAGAGGAAAAAAACAACTGAGCAAAACGGGAATATGGAATGAATACCTTTCGATGCTTACTGTGCGAATTTATTAGCACGTCTTTTGTGTGTTGTGCTTACGTTTTCGGGTTGTCCGTCCGTCCGTCTGTGGACACCATATCTCTGCAAATATTTGTCCGATTTGAAAAGTTCTTTCCGCATTGGGAAGCTAAAAATATGCAAATGATGATCCTTCATTTCGTTTTTTTTTAAACGATGTACAATTTCGCCGCTAGAGAGCGTAAATACAAATGATATCGAATTAAAAATACATTTTATTCCATATATTTGCTTCTAAACATCCAATTGAAAAAATCTTTTACTTTTCGATTCCATTTATTTCGAAAAGTATTTTGGGTATAGTAAATTTTTCAAGTTACGCATAGATTTTCCGCTAGAGGGCGTAAAATTAAATTGCGTTTTCCCCGATATCTCTACTTCTAAAACTCCGATATGAAAACAAAAAAATCTTCATCTTATACAACTCCTGATGGGAAATCTTTTGCATATACACTGACGGGGAAAAAAATCCCAACACCACGAAAAAATATTTGTAGAGGAATGAAATGGCGGCAATACATTTGTATAGGTAACATATTTAATCGATTAAGGTTTCAAGATCACAGCTTAATGTAAGCGAGAGGAGAGCCATTTTAAATGTGAAATGCTGGTACATTAATAACCGGTGTAACCGCCAGAATGTTGAATGCAAGCCCGCAAACGTTCATGCATTGTGTCGTACAGCTGCTGGATATCAGTTTGTGGGATGGAGTTCCATGCCTGTTGCACTTGATCGGTCAATACAGGGACGGTTAATGCTGGTTGGGGGTGACGCTGGAGTTGTCGTCCAATGATGGCCCATACGTGCTCGATTGGTGAAAGATCTGGTGATCTAACAGGCCACGGCAACATGTCGACACTCTGTAGAGCATGTTGGGTTACAACAGCTGTATGCGGGCGAGCGTTATCCTGTTGGAAAACACCCCTGGAATGCTGTTCATGAATGGCAGCACAACAGGTTGAATCACCAGACCGACGTACAACTGTGCCGTCAGGGTGCGTGGGATAACCACGAGAGTGCTCCTGCTGTCATAGGAAATTGCTCCCCAGACCATAACTCCAGGTGTAGGTCTAGTGTGTCTCGGCCGCAGACAGGTTGGTTGCAGGCGCTCACCTGGCCTCCTTCTAACCAACACACGGCCATCACTGGCACCCAGACAGAACCGGCTTTCATCAGAAAACACAACAAATCTCCACTCCGTCCTCCAATGAGCTCTAGCTTGACACCACTGACGTCGCAAACGGCAGTGGTTTGGAGTAAGTGGAATGCACGCTACAGGGCGTCTGGCTCGGAGCTGTCCTTCAAGTAACCGATTTGTAACAGTTCGATGTGTCCTGTGGTGGCAACTGCAGCTCGAATTGCTGCCGCAGACGCGGTACGATGCGTCACGTCCATACGACGTACAAGGCGGTCTTCCCTCTCAGTAGTGCCATGTGGCCGGCCGGAACCCGGTCTTCTTCAGGCAGTACCTTCCCTTGACCACCGCTGCCAACAATCATGCACAGTGGCTACATTCCTGCCAAGTCGTTCTGCAATATTGCGGAAAGAAAATCCACCTTCTTGTAGCCCTATTACACGACCTCGTTCAAACTCCGTGAGCTGTTGATAATGGCTTCTTCGTCTTCTTAAAGGCATTCTTGACTAACATCAACACACTACGTCGAATCTCAACGATAACTAACGCTCACGAACGTTACAGTGCGTATTTACAACAAACCTGCTTTGCATGTTCCGAGGGGCGCTACTAGCGCCACACGTATGCGCCGAGCGCGAAATTTGCATAGACGTCATCTTACAGATGTACTCTCACCGCCTACCAACTGTCGTTTATCTAACACCACCCCTTCTTGGTGTTGGGATTTTTTTCCGTCAGTGTATTTCTAAATTTTGGTAAACAATGATTTGGCCACAAGGGGGCGTAAATGTTAACTTCCGCTTGTGATGCATTTGCCACAGAATCTGAGCTTCTAAAATCTCGATTGAAAAAATTCGTTCGTGGACTTTTTCGGAATATTTTCTTCTTAAAATATTGCATGATTTCTCAGCCAGGGGACGTAGATGTATATCTTATTTTTTTCAGTATCTCCACTTCTAAGAGTCCGATTTGAAAAAAATCCTTATTTGTTGGATGGCGTTTCCGGTGTGAAATGTTTTTTATATATTTTTAAAATTTTCTAGTTATTCATAGACTTTCCGTTAGCGGGCGTAAAAATAAATTACGTTTTCCCCGGTATCTCGGTTTCTAAAACTCCGATTTGAAAACTTCTTCCTGTATCGCATACAGCACCTGATGGGAAATGTTTTTCATATATTTTCTAATATTTGGTAAAGAATGGTTTAGTCATCAGGGGGCATAAATGTTAATTTCTGCTTCTGATGTACACTGAAGAGCAATTGAATTAGAGATACCTGTCTAGTAACGTGTAGTACCACCTTTCGCCCTGATGACGGCGGCGATTTGTCTCGGCATGGACTCAACAAGACACCGGAAGCGTTGGGAAGCCATACGGATCCACGACCCCTGAATAAGCTCCCACAGTTCACGAAGATTTTATGGAGGGGAGTCAGAGACTCGAACATCTCTCTCCATGGCATCCCAGATGTGTTCGATGAGATTGAGGTCAGGTGACCTAGCTGGTCAAGGTAGCGAGGTCACGTCGGTGGAGTGTTCATCCAACCATTCGGATACAATTCCGGAGCTGTATTGTCTTGTTGCAGGATGAGGTCCCCAGTGGGGTGTTGAAGACGCACAAACGGGAGCAAATGGTCGTCCAGGATATCCCAGTAACGTTCACCTGTGAGGGACGACGCCACACGTACCAGGGGTCCCATTTCGGTCCACGTAAACAGTCCCCAGACGAGAATGCCACCCCCACCAGCTTGAAGAGTACCCTGCTGGCAAGATGGATCCATCGCTTCATGTGGTTTGCGCCGTACTCGTATCCTGCCATCCGCATGTACCAACGTGAATCTCGACTTATGAGTCCAGGCAACATTTTCCCACATATCTAGGGTGCAATGGCGATGTTCCCTAGCCCATGCTAATCTTTGCACCCTGTGATGTGCGGTCAGCAGTGGTACCCTCGTGGAACGATGGCTTCTGAACCCCATAGCGAAGAGATGGTTCTGCATGGTGTGGCTGCTTACACGTTTTTTGGGCACCAGCGTTAAATTGCCGAGTGATTTCTTGTACTGTGGCCCGTCTATCCGCTGTTACAATGCGAGCTAGCTGACGATGACCCCGCTCATCCACACGCTGTTGCCCACGGCAGTTGGCCCTTGCATGGATGGTTTTACCGGATTCGATGCACTCACTGTGCACCCGTGACACAGTGGCTCCGGAAAATCTCAGTGCCTGCACGACTTCCGAGATGGAGTGACCCATTCGTCGGGTCCCGACAGTTTGTCCACGATCAAATGTGCTTAGATCCTTCGTCTTACCCATACTGCGTCTGACTGTTACTGATTCCCGTCGCATCACTCATTATACTGTCGGATCGCTGCATACGTCATGTCGTTACCGTTTACAGGGCCGCCCACAGCGCCACATTTGCATAACGCCAGCTGTCTCTAATTCAATTGCTCTTCAGTGTATTTCAGCAAAATGTGAGCTACTGTAAACTCGACTGAAAATATTCTTTCTTGGACCCATACCGCTTACATCGAAAAACCTTTTGAAAATACTTTCTTTTTAAAATAATGCATGTTTTTCCCCCAGGGGCGTAGATGCAGAGCTTATATTTGTCGATGTCTCTGCTTTTAAGAGTCCGATTTGGAAAATTATTTCCTTGTTGGATAGCGTTTCCGCTGCAAAATGTTACTCATATAATTTCAAATTTTTATAAACTCAGAAGTCTGCCACCAGAGGGCGTAAGTTCACGATTCCGTTTACAGAAATATCTGCGGGATTAAAAACCCGATTGAAAACGTCTTTCTTCGGTGAGATACTACTGTTTTCGATACCAGTTTTATTGACTTTGAATAGCTTTGATAAATTTAATTCGCATCAGAATGGATTCAAAGGACGTGCTCATTACACCCGAAAATTCGGTGTCGTCGTTCTTGTTTTGGTAACTCTCAATGAAAGAGCATACTTTTAGAATGAAGAATCAAGGCCGCCAGGTGACACAGTGGTCTAAGCGCTGGCTTCTGACCATTCGTACGAGATGAGTCCGGGTTCGAATCACGGTGAGGCATGGATGTTATATTTGTCTTGCGGCATTGGCTCTCCCCTTCCTTGGAACCCGTGGCCCTAAATTAGGGACGGGCGACTACTTGTAACCCATTGAGTTTCTCATGGTGGTCGTTAAACAAACAAACAAAAAATAGAATCCAGCTTCTGTCTACGTCACTACAATAGTTAACTATATGCACAAAGGAAGTTACAGCACTATGTTTAACTGATAAAAAAAGTTTACACGTAGAATAATGCTCCACCTTTTTATGCTTCAAATTTGTTTCACTCGCCTCCGCTTGAAAACGGGATTACATTGTGACGTACTACAGAGATTTTTTTATTGGAGGTTTAACGACCACCGTGAGCAACTCAGTGGGCTATAAGCAGTCGCCCGTCCCTAATTTAGGGTCACTGGTTCCAGGGAAGGGAGGGAGCCAGTGCCGTAAGGCAAACACAACATCCATGCCTCACTGGGATTTTTTTTTATTGGAGGTTTAACGACCACCGTGAGCAACTCAATGGGCTATAAGCAGTCGCCCGTCCCCAATTTAGGGTCACTGGCTCCAGGGAAGGTACTACAGAGATGAAGCACGTATCAAGACGGCAGATCTGCATCGATACATTCCGTCGGTGTAGCTTTGTCGCTTAGAGCAACTCATTCCGGAGCGAAGAGACAGGTGGTTCGATCCGCGTCACCGACAAATTCCTGTTTTCACATTGGCGCTCGAACATAAAACTCTATCTTCTGGCCGTTGGATTCTTCGAAAAATGTGTGACGTTTGTTCCACACATCGTCTGGAATTAATAAAAGATCCTTCTTTGATTCATAAAAAAAAAAAAAAAAAAAAAAAAATTATGAGAAAGATGATGTGACGTACTACAGAAGTGAAGCACGTGTCAAGACGAAGAATGTGCAGCGATACATTCGGTTGGTGTAGCTTAGTCGGTCAGAGCAACTCCCCCCGGAGCGAGGAGACGCGATCTCCGTCACCGACAAATTCATATTTTCACAACACTGTAAATAGTTGATGATCAAAGAAAAGTCCTCAAGTGACGAGGGCTGGATATATTGCTCGAAGAACTGACCACCGTTGGAGAACTGAGATCTGAGACTGGGTAACAAGGGACAGGAGACCCAGAAGGAGACCATATGGGAGATGGGTGAGTGAAATTCGAAAGCAGGTCTGAGTAACATGGAGGAGACTGCCTCAAGACAGAAAGTTGTGGATGGGACTTAAGGAAATGCTGTCCACAAAGTACAAGACCATGATATTAGAGAGATGTGTTCCCTCTTTTAGTGATCTCACACGGAAACCAAGGCTTCCGATTGGTGTCCAACGCTGCCACGTATGACGTCAAACACTATACCGAAGTATCAGGCAGTGTAACATAAGAGCGACGTCACAAACGGAGGGAATTCATCTCTCTAATAGCATCGCCTTGTACTTTCTAGACTACTTTGCTTGAGGATATCTTCATCTATAGCATTGGACTGATAATGATTGATGATCATGATGATAGTAAATTCGTCAATGATAAGCAACTTTCATCGACACACTGGAATAGTTCTGTGTAGAAATACAAAAGGGCAATAAAACAGAACTTCAAAACAATAAGTGATGCACAGAATAATACAACCTACAACCAATAAGTTATAGGACTGATCGCATAACTGACGCAACAGTAGTGAGATAAAAATATCACGTGTATGCCAGAAGACAGCAGTCCTTGGCCAATCAGCGAACAGATGGAAACCAGTTTAAGGGAGTTATAGCAAGCATTCTCGTCCCATTTCGTTTTAGACATGAAAGAGCAGAGTAAACATCCGTTTTTATTGGAATCTTAGTAAATCAGCTACTGAAACTTACAGAATATTAAAAGAAGCGTATAAGAACACAGCATTATCCCGCAGCAAAGTTTTCCAATGGTATGCACGGTTTCGTGACGGGCGAGAATCCTTTCATGATGATCCGAGATCTGGTTGTCCCTCTAGTGTGCGGGCAGAGGAAGAAATCGAAGAGGTGAGGAATTATTTGAAGAAAGATAGCTGAATTACAGTGTGACTTTTGGATGAGTCGGTAGGCATCAGTAAGCCTACCTGTCACGAGAATCTGCCCGAGGATATGGGAAAACTTAATGCCAGATTGGGTACTCTGTATGATGACCAAAAGGAGGCTCGTTCACATAGGCGCCGACTTCTGAAAATTTCGAGGGGTGCTAAAATTCAAAAGGCAGGTACCGTTTCCAGTGTTGAAATTTTAGATGTTTAAATGGACCTTGTCTTCAGTGTAAACGGAAACAAACCGATTCATGATTTCATGATAAAGATATTACTTTTTTTTATAGCAACCAAATTCTTGAACCCCGTTTTACTTCTTCCGATTTAATTTTCTGTAATGTACGGACAAGAGCTCCTATATATATATTTTTCTTTTGGACAAAATTTGAGCATTTTGTTGGGGACTACTACTAGAAAACCAAACCTGTTGAAAAAGGCTGAGATTGGCAGTGTATACTCATTAGTCAAAACAGACAGTAGGCTAATAGCGATACCTTTGAGGACCTTGCTCTAGCAGTAGCAAACACACTGACGTGTTCAGTGTTGGAATGAAACGCGCTTCATAATCATTGCACTGTATTATTTTCCTTACTTGTTATTGTTAGCGTTTAGCATATAACGCAGCATATATCACAGTGAAATTTTTGCTTTGATCAACAAGGGTAACTTGGAAATCTCCACCCCCATCCCGCCATCATTCATCCTGCAGTCCATGTGAACCGGTTGCTATCAATTTGGCATATCACCCCTGCGTGGATTGATTGGTGTTACTATTGGTGACTGCTTATATGTTTTATAAAGCTAGGGAGAAAAAAATCCTCAACAGAATTACGACAAACAAACAATAACTGCAACAACAGCAGCAAAAACACTTCAAAATCATCCTTTGAGCGAAAAGAGATTATTCGCAGTCTTGCTGAGTGTCTTCTGCTCTCGGACGGTCATTCATTACTCCCTCTCTGACATTTATGGCTTTATGACCCTATGGAAGTTCATTGCGTGCATGGTGAGCTGCTGACAACTTACTGATGTGCTAGGAACGGGATTGCGAAAAAAAAATCGGTAGCTTTAAACAATTACGAAGGTAGGGTACAAACCATATCCCGCTCCACCGATTTCTCGCTTGTTTGGCTGTCTTATTTGTTAAGTGTTTATTCGGTATCGATAGTTAAAACACGATTTTTTGAACATATTGATTTTTTTATAGAAACCAACTATTTGCGCTATATTCCGATTATCTCATTTAATTTTATGTAAAGTGGAACTAAATATTTAAATATGAATCCAGCACATATAACAAACATTCGGAGGAGTGTGGAGCACCCCCCCCTCCAAATGATTTCAAGGGGTGCTCAAGCACCTGAGCTCCACCGTAGTTGGCGCCAGTGCTCGTTCATCGATCTGATCCGATCTGCTCGGCACTGCAGCTGATGATCCTGATTTTTTGCTCCAGAATTATTGCAAGAGATTGTGCTTGCAGTGTGATCCACAAACCATACGACAAAGCGCTGAATGGAGAGGTACTCGCTCACCATCGACCAAGAAATCCCACATGGAACCATCAAAAACAAAGACGATGCTGATAGTTATTTTCGAATTAAAAGCTTCAGTCCACAAGGACTTCGTACCAGTTGGTCAAACAATAAATCAAGAATTCTACAAGCAAGTCTTACGACGTATGCGTCGTCGTAGTCCCCAGTCATGGGAATCTGGAAATTGGTTCTTGCTCCATGATAACGCAACACCACATACCGCGTTGTCAATCCAACAGTTCCTGGCTCACCATCAAATCACTGTGCTGCAACATGCGCCGTATTACCCAGATTTATGGCCCTGTGACCTCTTCCTGTTCAGCAGGATAATTTTTTTTATTGGAGGTTTAACGACCACCGTGAGCAACTCAATGGGCTATAAGCAGTCGCTTGTCCCTAATTTAGGGTCACTGGTTCCAGGGAAGGGAGAGAGCCAGTGCCGTAAGACAAACACAACATCCATGTTCACCGGATTCGAACCCGGGCCCCTTTTGGACGAATGATCAGAGGCCATCGCCTTAGACCACTGCGCCACCAGGGCGGCCAGGATAAAATGGACACTAGAAGGACAGTATCATACGGACATATTACATCTATCCAAACATCCGTGACAAAACAACATGCAGACATCCCGTAAAGTGCCTTCCAGAAGTGTTTTCAGGGTCTTCAGAACCGTTGGAAACTGTGCGTTAATTCAGAAGGACGGTATTTTAAAGGTGACCAACATTAATTGTGACGAGTATGGTACGTTTTTTTGTATTCTTTACTGCATCAGTCCTGGAACTTTTCGGACATAGGTTGTAGTTTTAAACCCATGCTGTTGAGGTACCGTTAAAAAAACAAGTTAGTAAAATCATGGAATGCATTGATTATGATACGCTTTCCAACATGCCAGAAACCATTAGTCAAGTTATTACTCAAGTCATGCGGATAATGGCTGTGGAATAAATCTCGCTCCTGTACCCTGACCTTTGACCCCCTTTCGATGATGCGTATTAAACAAGATTGGTTCAGTATACCTCGGGAACAACATACTAAAGTTTTGCATCAATAGAAGCATTTTTTGTCTAGTTATGAGGATAATGGCTGTGGAATGAATCTCGCTCCTGTTCTGAATGAATCTCGCTCCTGACCCCATTTTGATGACCTTTGACCCCATTTTGATGATATTAAACAAAATTGGTTCAGTATATCTCCGGAACAACATACTAAAGTTTTGTCGCAATAGAAAGAAGTATTTTTAGTCAAATTATGAGGATAATGGCTGTGGAATAAATCTCGCTCCTGTGTCCTGACCTTTACCCAATTTCGATTATATTAAACAGATATGGTTCAGTATGAATCCGGAACGGAACAACATACTAAAGTTGTGTCAGTTCAATATCGCTTTATTAGACAGCTAATAGTGTACAATAAAGCGGGGGCATATAACATGGGCAAAAGGCCAAAAAAGACGTGGACAAAATCACAGGCTTACACTTGAGACATTCAGGAGAACAAAACATAAGAAAAAGAACTATGGGCGCTCAGACCACTCTTTCAAACAGAGAGATAGATATTATGAGGAACATGAAATACACAGAACATTAAGAATAGCAAAAGTCAAGCAGGAGTATAAGGGCTCACAGTCTGGAAGATACTGGAATAATAAGGAAGTAGTATTAGCGGATACGGGAAAGAGAAGTCTGGATATTTATACATAGCACGTTTCACCCAACGCTCATAAGCGCGGCAATAATCACCATAAGAAGCAAAGTCTTGTTGTGAAGGAGGATCTGGAGTAAGAGGCTTACGCCGCCGTCGGGAACGTCGAGTCGTTGAAGATGTACAAGTAAGGGAAGTACTATCAGCAGAAGTCGAGGAAGACAACTATGGAGCATGATGAAGCACAGGTGAATGAGCACTGGCAGGAACAGTCGATGAGGCAGGAACAGTGTCTGAAGCTGATGGAAGGACGACAGGAACGGCTGTAGAGGAAGATGACACGTCAGAAGGCAAACGAGCACACTGTGAGTCGGAGGATGCAGGTTCAATGGACATGACAAAAGTTGCTGGGAGTGAAGAACTCACAGAGACGATCGGCACGAGACAGCTGATAAGAGATGGAGAAGGATCTTCGTCCGGCGACTCAGGAGTTGGAGAAGCAGAAGTGTCTAGAGAAAAAGGCCGAATGGAGACATCAACAGAAGACAATTGCAACCCAGAAGACACTACAGGGCTATCTTGAATGGACTTGCTTGAATGGAACACGGTTGTGAACATGAAGTTGTAACAGGAACATCTAGGAGTGAGAACTGGAGGAGACGAGCAGGAGACAAAGCAACATCAGCCGTCGGTAAAGGAAAATCAGATGATGTAGAATCTTGAAGGCACAGAATCAGATAAGTTGCACTGGGGCGGTGAGGAAGCAGGAGATATAAGGCAACTGGTAGACGCTGTCTTCGTGGGGACGAAGAGCGGAGCCATAGAAGTAGAGGCCGCAGTCGAACATGGAGACAATGGGACAGACATGAGCAGGAGATGAAGGGCTCGATGGAGGCGTGCAAAGTGGTGTAGTAGTAGCAGAAGGGAAAACATCCAGGAGAGCTGTCGGTAGTAGATGATCAGGAAAAATATTATTCTCCGGAGAAACACGTGAAGTAGAAGAATAATGGGTCGCGAACAAACCACTCAAAACCGGAAGCTGCGAATATATATAAGGAAAAGTCGACAGAGATGTGGATGATTAAGAAAAGCGACACGATTCCGGCAAGGCGAATGGAAGTCGAAAAATTCCGAGTTGGACAAGAAGAACTATGGTGACCGGGCAATTTGCAAGAAAAACAATGATAGGCGGTAAAAACATTAACAGTACGAGTGTGTGGACCGCAGATAACTTGGAAAGCTGTCGGACATGAAAGAATGGACTGTTCGTCGGGAAAAACGACGAGAGCTTGACGTCGAAAACTATAATAGGGACGATTCCCTTGATCGTCTGAAGCAGCAGGCAAAGTCTTGATAGGGCCAATAACTAAACCACATTGTGAAAGGAAAGCATGCAGTAAATCGTTGGAGAGTTCAGGAGGAACTGGAGATAAACTAAAGAGAGTAGGGCAATGAGCAAGAGGAATTGCGAACAAACTTTGGTCGCCGACTGAAATGGGAGAAGAAAGAACCAACTCAACTTGAGCGGTATTAGAAAAATAAACCAACACCGAGCGAGGCTTTCGTTCGTCAGTATGTACACGTACCATTCGCAGAGAACTTCATTCCATGGGTTACAGTGGTCGTGCGGCTGCTCATAAGCGGCCGCACGACCGCTTATGAGCAGCCGTGGAACAATCTGATGGAGTGCTGAAGTGTAAGCTGTAAGTTTAGTATGTGGGAGCGCGGAATAGTTTACTCCGAGAGCTAAAGAAGCGAAGAAAGACTTTTTTTTTTTTTTTTTTTTTTGATTGGAGGTTTAACGACCACCGTGAGCAACTCAATGGGCTATAAGCAGTCGCCCGTCCCTAATTTAGGGTCACTGGTTCCAGGGAAGGGAGAGAGCCAGTGCCGTAAGACAAACACAACATCCATGCCTCACCGGGATTCGAACCCGGACCCCTTTCGGACGAATGATCAGAGGCTAACGCCTTAGACCACTGCGCCACCGGGGCGGCGAAGAAAGACTTCCCCGTTGACGAGGACTCTAAAAAATGAGCTGTTAAAACGGAGCCGGCACGAGAACACCGGAAGCCCAAGGCAGTTGAGAGAGGATCCGAGGGGAAGGCAGTGACTGCGGGCGAAGAGAGATGAGTTGAACTGTCAAGTAGGACATCCGGAGGAGGCGTCAGTGGTCGAAGAAAAGCAGTAGACATAGTACAAATCAGAAACTGTAAGGCAAAACAGCACAATCTCGAGAGTGTAAGACGATGGAGATGGAAAAGGCACGTAAAGAAGGCGGACGATGGGAGGAAGCGAGGTAATGACGTCACTGGAAGAACGGGAAGAGACAGGTGGAGCACAATAACGATGACGCCACTCAAGGACCACTATCAGAGGGTGACGTAAACGGGAAGGCACGTAGACAACAGGAATAAGCACAGAAGGCAACGGAATAGAATGCTGGTGAGAAGACAGAAGGAAGTCAAGGCAAGTCACGATGGACAGATGTAAACATACCCACCGAGATGAAAAATGAAGGGCATATCGGTATAAAATTCACTTACTGGTGCTGAAAAGAAGCTGGGAAGATTGCTGGCAGCCTATTACTTGAACAGGGTACACAGGAAAGGAACAGCAGGCACTGGAACATGTACTTGGGGGCACACTTCAGAAATGCAGTAGGGCGTGGTCGGCAGGCAATATTATGATAAAATTCGAAGTAAATATGTACGTTCCGACTCGGAAAAGTAGCACGAAAGGTAGCACATACACTTACACAAACATGGAACACAGAAGTCGGGAGCAATGGGCTCTTTGACCGAGCTAACTGGGCGGAAATTGAGGAGCTCGAGAGGGCACGTCCAACGACAGTTTTGTCGCAATAGAATCATTTTTAGTCAAGTTATGAGGATAATGGCTGTGGAATAAATCTCGCTCCTGTGCCCTGACCCTTGACCCTATTTGAATTATATTAAACGGAATTGGTTTATCATACCTCCGAAACAACATACTAAAGTGTTGTCGCAATAGAATCATTTTTAGTCAAGTTATGAGGATAATGGCTGTGGAATAAATCTCGCTCTTGTGCCCTGACCCTTGACCTCACTTCGATGAGATCAAACAGAATTGGTTCAGTGTATCGCCGGAACAACAGGATAAAGTTTTGTCGCAATCAAAGTATTTTTACGTAAGTTACGACGCATTAGGGCGATAGAATGGATCCCGCTCCTATGTCCTGACTTTTGACACCATTTCGCCCAGTTTTAATAGAGTTCGTCCCCAGGTTGACCCCTACCACATACTAAAATTTCATCGAAATCAAACCATTTTTACGCGAGTTATCCTGCGGACAGACAGACGGAAAAAGCTGGAGCACATACGCTTCTTCAACTTACAGTTGGAAAGCGTAAAAAAGAGAGATAAAGTTTCGAAATTACTTGTCATCTGAACAAATCCAGTACTTTTTCCAATGTCAGATGCACTTCATTTTTTGCCTCTCTTTCTTATATTCCGTAGTGTCTTTTCTGAACTTTTAAGTTACGGTTGAAAAAGATAAATTATAAATGTTTTTAATGCTGAAAAGTTATCATATTAGCACTATTCAACTTTCCATTGGCTTACCTGAGGATAATCTGTTGAAGCCGTCGAATCCTCCAACAGCATACAGCTGGGATTTGTAATTAACTAAACAGAGTCCGCTACGAGGAGAGGACATTGACGCTATCTGAACCCAGGTGTAGGACTTGGGATAGAACATTTCAACGGAACTAACTACGTCTTCACCATTAAAGCCACCAGCAATGTAGATGCGCCCTGAAATCAGTAATATAACAGATTAAGTAAACGAATCATCGCACTCAAAACATGATATTACTTGATTTCTGCCAGTAGTGCAATGGCATTTATGAAACCTGGTCACACCAGGTACCACCATTTAGGTTCCAATGTGCCTTTCCATTCAGCGCAGTACCCCTCTTATGCTCTTACAATTGATAGTGTTCAAGGCAATGAGCTGGTGAAAGTTGGAAACCTGACAATAGGTTAAAGTGCAATCAAGGTACTGTAAATAAGAGTTGATGTTCAGAGCAATGTTGAGATAGGCAATGTTGCCAGTGGCAGAGATACACTATATTAACAAAAGTCACCGGACAAATAGAAGAGAAATACAACATAGCATTTATTGGCATACATTAATACGGTGTCGGTCCACTTTTGGCCTTAATGCATGCACTGACCCTTCGAGTCATGCGTTCGACAAGATTTTGGAACACAGCAATAGGTCTGCGCTACCATTCAGTACATGATGCTGACGCTAACTGTTGCTTAGTGTAGTACGCCTTGGTTCCAAACTTCTTATGAGGCGCTCTGATTCTTCCCATAGGTGCTCTATGGGATTAAGATCAGGGCTCTGTGTTTTCCAGTCCACACACGATACGGAACTACACGCCGTAACAGTCCTTGCTTCATGGCGCGGTGCATTATCCTGCTGGTACCAATAAGGCTCGGTTCCATAGTATTGCCACAGAGTTGGTAGGGCATAATTGCCCAGAATATCGAGGTAGACGTGTTGGTTAACAGGTTTGTACACGATAACCAATGGACCGGGACCATACTAGGAAAAACACCCCTACACAAGTACACTGCCAGCTCCAAACTTGACCGTGGGAACAGTGCACTGTGGTAAATAGCGTGCCGCCATTCCCACACACGGCCGTCAGACTGATGGATCGTGTATCTGGATTCATCAGTCCATAGGACCCGTTTCTATTGATCTACGGTCCACGATAAATGTTCTTTACACCATGCTAAACGACGAGTAGCATTCCGAGTGGAGATGAAACGCTTATGAGCAGCCGCACGACCACTGTAACCCATGGAATGAAGTTCTCTGCGAATGGTACGTGTACATACTGAGGTTCCAGAATTTTTACTGACCTGTACACTGAGGTCTTGTGCAGTATTCCGTCGTTTAGCTGTAACGACTATCCTGAAGCTTCGACGTCCTCTATCACTGATTTTATTTGGTCTGCCAGTACGTTTTGCTGCTTCAGGCACGCCATGTGTCTTCCACTTATTCAGTACATCCAAAACAGTTGACTTGGGAATGTTTAAATGCCTCTCGGTTTCTCTTATGGACAACCCACTAACATAACACCCAACAATCTTTCCTTTCTCAAAGTCAGTTCTCTCCCGCTGCGACATTTTCACTCAATCTCACAGTGCGATATGATCGCGGTCAGCTGCAGGTTTGTTTTTATACCGTTTGCAGCTGCATCGCGCATCTTAAAAACGCAGCGGATCCGTTCATTTGCTTTTGAAGGGGTCCAGTGAATTTGTCAATATAGTGAATATTCAATGTACAGAATTGTAAAAGCTAACTGTGTGAGCAAAGCTGTATGCTATATGTAGAGAGATAAGTGTCAACGCATATTGTATGAACTCACTGAGTGAGTTCTATTCAGTGTGCTGTTACAAGCTAAGTGGTTATTGAATATTGACATATATTTGGTTACTGATTAAAAAAGGAAGTGGACATTGTAAGCACACTGCTGCTTGTTAAACTAGCGGGCACAATGAAGGACTACTGCCATTAGCTTGAAACTTACACAATATGTACAACAGATTAGGACATGCAAATGATTAAAATGTCAATGAAAACGCGCACGCGGCCTCGGAACAGCGCCTTCTGAACTGTTCAGTTTGGGTAAAAAGAGCTGGCTCAAACGAGATGTTGCAATCAGTGAAGAGCCGACATTGATTCGAAAGGGTGTTTCTTAGGTCTTACTACGCGCCGTCGCCGAAGAAGGTCGCGTTTTGAACAACAGACAGAATTTGAGCGAGAAAGGATTCTTGGGATGAGAGAAGCGGGATTTTCCTACAGCGAAATTGCCACTCGTACGAAACGAAACTCCAGTACAGTGATGCGAACGTGACGTCAGTAGACAGATGAGGCTCAGACGCACAGAAATCTGGGAAACGAACCTCAAAATCGCACGACTGCACGGGATGACAGACACTGCCACCGCATGGCAGTGACCGATAGCATAGCGAAATCCACCGTGTTAACGCCAGAGTTGGAAACGGGTCAAAATTTTCGGACCCGGACGTTCCATAACTGTCGCTCGACGCCTTTGTCAACCTCCTTAATATTAAATTCATCCATATTAACAAATAAGGAGTTAATACTAAAAAAACGCATATAGCGTATTAAATCCGTTAGTTTTTGTTACGTAGTAAGTTCAAAGATTCGCCACGCTTTCGCACTCTACTGGGAGACTTTCTCAAGGCAATGGTAGACATAAAAATGCGGAGAATTGGAACACGTAAGGAACAAAGATGATTTTTGAAAATAACGTGATTGACATCACGAGCGAATTTTTATCACGCAATTATACGGTGTGTCGCGATGGGCTTCCTCTTTTAATAACGCACGCCATGCTCTTGATAGTTCAGTAGAAACTATATCATTTCACGCTAGTATGCTGGATAGGATTTCGACAGTCTCTCTGATGGCAGTCCCTTTAATGGTCGTGAATGGGGCAATTCTTCTAATACTATTCCATAGAGGTGTAGCCGATGAATGCATGACTTCTCTGGCGAGGGCTGTATTCTGCATGTCCTGGTTGACACTTCGCAGGTGCTCTTTACATCTAGTGTCCAAGGAACGCTTTGTCATTCCGATATATAACTTTTCCGTGTTGTCAGGATATACCAACGGTATAGCGTAAACACCTGCCTTTTCTTTCTCACATTGTCTCTCCTTGCAACTTGATAGCATATGTGACAACGGGGTCGCGGGCATCAGTGCTATCAATATGTTGTATTTACGTAATACATTCTTTAACCAATATGAAAAGCCTGGAATATATGTGATTGATCCTGCGAATCTCATCGTCTTACTAGGTGATTTCGTTATTGCTAACATTATACGATTTCTTACAGTTCTGTGTATTCTGTCTATGTCATCTTTCTTATATCCAGCCATAATGCTATAATATTACCTTTGCTATAAATATTACCAATTCCCTTATTATTTAGGAAGTCGGGTTTGCATACGTTATATGCTCTATAGAGCCATGCTCTAAACGCAGAAATGATTTCATGCACAAGATAAACAAACTACACAATATGATAAAGTTCCCCATGGAGCTTGAAGTAGGTGGGGCGTTGAATTATCTTGACGTCACGCTGAGAAGAAACAGCACATCCAGCTTCGATTTTGACGTTTATTATAAACCGACCGCAATACCGAACCTTGTTTTTCCTGATTCGCACTGTCCAAAAGAGTACAAACTTTCTGCGTTTACAGCATGGCTCTATAGAGCATATAACGTATGCAAACCAGACTACCTAAACAATAAGGAAATTGGTAATATTTATAGCAAAGGTCTAAAGGCTGGATATAAGAAAGATGACCTAGACAGAATACATAGAACTGTAAGTACATGGATGGTAAGTCAGATAATATCCGAAAACTTGAAAATTTCTGACTTACATCAAAACTATATTGACTTACCATCCTTGTCCCATTTACACCAAAAATCGGATTGTCATCTTCAGAATTTGTATTATATGGTGTAATCCCGTATTTCATTCATGATTTAGCTGCTCCTCCGGGCAATCACGGGATGGGATTCTTAACTTCCAGATTCGCTAAACATGAATGCCGGTTGCTTCGACTAGCGAATCCTGTGATGGTTGTATTCAAATTAATCGGAAACTCGAGACCTGGTCGCTCTGGGTGGTGTAGTGGTTAGCATACCCGGGCGCTATCTGGGAGACGCAGGTTCGAGTTCCGCTCCAGGACGATGAAATTTCAAGTTTTCGCATATTATCTGACTTACTTACCATCCTTGTCGCATTTACACCAAAAATCGGATTGTCATCTTCAGAATTTGTAAATCTGATGTTTACTCTTTCAACAAGTGTGGCTTCCAGAGAAAAGGAGCAGGAGAACCTAGCCGAGATTTTTCAAATAATACAGGGTACACTCGCTACTTTACCCAAGTTTTTGTTAATAACATCGTGAATAATTTCAGTAATTGAATGATATTTAGTAAGAAGATATCTTCATTCATGGAAAAAAGAACCATATCATAAGAGATGTTGAAAGTGTCCGCCCGGTGCATCGAGACAAGCTTGAACACGAGACTCCATATTTCGGAAATTTCGCGCCAATTGCTCCAGCGCAATCGCCGCCACTGCCCTGCAGATGTTGTTCTTCAACGCCTCAAGGGTTGTCGGCTTTTTTGAAACACCACTGATTTGAGATACCCCTAGAGAAAGAAATCAGGAGTGTTAGGTCAGGAGCTCGAAGTGACCACATTCCTTTAGAAATCACGCGATCTCCAAAGAATGACTCCATTTCAGCCACACTCACATGTGATATATGGCAAGTTGCCCCATCTTGTTGAAAATATCCAGTGTTCAGCTCTTCAGGGTGCAGTTGGTTAACGAATACCTGAAAAATGTCCATGTAGACGGCTGTTTTGATCGTATCCTGAAAGAAGATGGACCTAATTATCCGCCGACGTGACAGTGCGCACCACACTCAAATTTTGTCTGTGTGTGTGAAGAGGTTTCTCGGTAAATGCATGAGGATTTGCCGCTGCCCACATACGCGTGTTTTGTGCATTTACCCTCATTGTTAAAAAAAATAGTTGCACCCAGACGGAAGCAACCGACAGGAATGAAACTTGGTGGGTAGGTTTGACATCGTGAGACATGCAAATGATTCAAGTATCACGCTCGGCCGCGCATGTGACGTAAGCAAGGAGGAGTCGTAGCGCTGTGCTTGACAGGCTATATAAGGTCGTCCCGTTGCGTGTGCTTGCCATTCTGACTCGTGCTGTTGTGCTCCTTGTATCCTATGCAAGTGAAGTATGCCTCGGAGAAAAGTTCAGAAGCAATTCCAGCAGTTGGAGGAGTTCGAGAGGGGCCGCATCGTCGGGCTCCGGGAGCGAGATGGTCTTATCGCCGTACTGCGCGCCATACCAGTCGTGCGGTATCACCATAATACGCTGTTGGCGGTAGTAGATAGAACAAGACACGCAGTAGTGACAGGAAGGGTCTGGGCGATCTAGAACCACAGAAAGAGAGATAGAGAGAAGATCGACAGGCCATCCGACATGCGGAGAGTGACCTAACAGCCACGATTGCGGATATTCAGCGAGCAGTGGTGTCCTCCATGCGTCGTCCGATTAGTGCCAGCGCAATTGGCAGACGGCCGCACGGCGTAGGACTACACGCACGCAGACCGTTACGTCGACTGTTCTTAACACCATTAGATCGCCGCCACAGACTGCAATGGTGTCGTGCCAGACTGTCATGGAGCCACTCAGAATGGCAGCAAGTGATCTTCAGTGACGAGTCCCGCTTTTGTCTTGGAATAGACGACCAACCAATTCGTGTGTGGAGGCAACGTGGTCAGCGCCAAGATGAACGGTTTGTTGTCGAGCGTCACACGTCCAGAAGGCCTGGTGTCATGGTGTGGGGGTGCAATTGCCTACGATGCCCGATCAACTTCGGTGTTCACTACAGGCACTTTGACAGCCCAACGTTACGTTAATGAGGTCCTGCAACCAGTGGCCGTACCTTTTCTGAAAGCTCACTCCGGTGCGATTTTTCAACAGGACAACTCTCGTACGCATACTGCTGCTGTCTCGAGAGCTTTCCTTTAAGGTACTAACACTCTGCTATGGCCAGGCGCATCGCCAGACCTATCGCCGACTGAAAATATGTGGGATACTATGTGACGTACCTGCCAGCAGGACGCACACGACATAAAGGCAGATAGGAATCAGAATAAACGTCTGCGTAGCTCCGTTGGTAGAGCGACTTGTTCCGGAATAAGCGGCCTCGGGTTCGAATCCCGGCGTAGACCAAAAATGATGGAGAAATTTGCTTCGTTATAATGGCGCCCGAACTATCCGGATGACCCGGCCGTTCAAAATCTCGCATTGGTGTGATGTTATTTCCACACCGCGAGACAGGAAAAATCAGAGAATTCCTTCTCCAGCGCTTCGAAAAATAAAAATGTGTGATGTTGCATTCCACACAGCAGATTGACTGGGAGTTCTCGGGTGCACGTTCTACAGTGGATGGCTTCCTGCAGCGATTCATGGTCACTGCTGACCCGTGGGCCATGCCCCCGGTCCTCTTTCGGGGGGATGTGACGTACCTGCCAGCAGGACGCACACGACATAAAGGCAGATAGGAATCAGAATAAACGTCTGCGTAGCTCAGTTGGTAGAGCGACTTGTTCTGGAATAAGCGGCCTCGGGTTCGAATCCCGGCGTAGATAAAAAATGACGGAGAAATTTACTTCGTTATAACTATTGGAAGCGCTATCCACACTCCACCTCTACCGCACAATATGCAGGAACTGCGCGAAAAAATTCGAGCTGCATGGGATGGCTTATCGCAGGACACCATTAGAAACCTGTACAACTCCATGCCGAGACGTCTGGCATGCTGTGTGAGCAACCATGGCGGCCGGACGCCATATTGAAAAACACTACTTATTGGTGTATAGCTCAATAAATATTGTCCATATCAGTCTCAATGTTTAATCATTTATTGTTACTGGTTACTTTTATAATCCTCCGGAATAGCATTGCTATCCGACAACTCCTTCTGGGTACAACTATTTTTTTGACGATGAGTGTATGTTAAGAAATGCACAAAACATCAACAGACGTTGAAGAACAACAGCTGCGAAGCAGGAGCAGCGATTATGCCAGAGCAACTGGCGCGAACTTTCCAAAATATGGAGTCTCGTGTTCAAGCCTTTCTCAATGTACAGGGCGGACAATTTCAACATCTCTTATGATATCGTTCTGTTTTAAATGGATGAAGGTATGTTCTTACCAAATATCATTCAATTGCAGTAATTATTAACGATGGTATTAATAAAAACTTGGGTAAAGTAGCGACTGGGACAACCTGCATAATACGCTTTTGTGTCAGAGAAGAAACAGCGAGTGCCAGGCCTTAAATCTTCTACTTTGTACGAGGTCGAACTTTCTAAATTAAGTCTTCTACAGATATCTGTTATACACGGGAAAAAATGTTTTGTTATCAAGAAATTAAAAATAAAAAATAGAATAAAAGAAACACAGCTGATGCACTTAATAACATAATTTTGCAATGAACAGAAATGCTGAACTGATATAAATTTATTCTCACCGTAGATGGTGGCGGCGCTGGCATCGCTCCTGCATTCAAACATGGAAGGCATGAGGTCCCACTGGTTCGTACTTGCGTTATATCTTTCGCAAGTATTCACTCTGAAGTGTCCGTTGAATCCTCCTATGGCGTAGATGTAACCATCCAAAACTGAAACGCTCGAAAAACACCGGACGTGGTTCATGGGGGCCTTCTCTTGCCACTCGTACGTCTGAGGATCGAATGTCCGAACTGAATTGAAACACACGGACCCGTCAAAACCACCTATGACGTAGATGAGTCCATCGAACAAAGCAAGACCGTGATACGCCCTAAAAGATGAAAAGGAAATTAGAAATGTCGCTAGTTTTACCCTGATTTCTTTGTCCCAGGTATATTTCAAACCATTTGTTCACACCCGAATTAGCTACTTCAAAGCGAAGCTCTTAATAGTGACAATAAATCATTACGATCTCTGGTTAGTAAGGTGTCTCACACATCTTTGACGGTCTCACTTTATCCCCTGTCTGGAAAAGGAATAGAGAGCGCGAGGGCCAAGGAGTCCCCCAAGGAAGGTCAGAATGAGAAGAAAAAAACAGTTCCTTTAGGTCCCAAGAATATCATGCTCTATCGGTAAAAGGTTAAACGAAAAGTACTAATCAAGCCAGTTTCTGCCTTCAGACTATGTTTCTTGCTATTTTCTCTTGCCATCAATATTTATTTGGTTTATTAAATTGAATTCAAGTATCGGGAGTTACCATGCGATAGTTGGTCTTTGCCTAACCCCAACTAAACATGTACTTCCATATAACTTAATTTATACTGAGCTTTTTCCTTTGTTGAGAGAATTTGTACTGCTCTTTTTCTTTATCTGAGAGCTCTAAATGAAGCAAGCCCCAAGGTCTTTAGAATATTCATACGAAATTTCTTGTAAAAGTTTTGTGTTCTGGAGTTCATCCAAGTTCTCATAGAATTTATAAAAATGTTCTGGTATTCTCTGAAAGACTGGGACGAGTTTACACGGTTGTATCAAAATAATATGACCACCTACCTAATAAAGGGAATAACCACCCTTGGTCAGGATGACAGCGGCGAGACGGCGTGGCATAGATGAAGTGATACCCAGGAAGGTTGCCCGGGGCACACGTGCCCATTCAGACTGCAACAGAGCACGGAGGTCCCGGAGATTGTGGGTCCGCACGTCGAACCTGTCGATCCAAATAATCGCACAAGTGCTCTATAGGACGGAGGTCGGGCGATTTCACCGGTCAAGGGAGAACGGAGACATCACTGTCGTGTTGCTGAAACCAGTCACGCACCCTCTTAGCAACATGGCAGGGCTCATCCTCCTGTTGGTAGACACCATCACCAGCAAGGTGTACATCCAACATGAAGGGATGCATGCGGTCAGCGAGGATGGAGAGGTACCCATTGGCGTTCAGGGATCCATCCAGTGGTACCAGCGGTCCCTCAGGTCATGCCAAGAAAACATCCCCCAGACATGCACATTGCCACTGCCGGCCTGTGCTTGACCGACAAGCATGTCCGGGTGTTGGTTCTCGTGTGTCTGACGCCGTATCCGCCACCGCCCGTCACTTCTGTGGAGTAGAAACCTCGATTCGTCGGAAACTCAACATTTTCCCACTCTTCCACTGTCCAATAACGGTAGTCCCATGCGAACTGCAGGCGTCGCTGCCGATGGACCTGGGTTAACATGGGTGCCTTGACGCAGCGTCGACCACGAAGACCCTATACTATTACCGGAGACACGTACCTGGATGTCCGAGCGTTCATTTACGAGATCAGTTGCTGCACTGTTGCGCGTCGATTACCCTTTACCAGTCGACGAAGGCGACGTTCTCCTCTGGGGGTAGATAGCCTTTGGGGAACCACAGTTAGGACGTCATGAGGTGCTCGGTGTGCCAGCGGTTCAGTCTTGGTACACCCTTACTACAGCACCTCGCGAACAGCCCACAAAGTCTGCTGTTTCTGAGATGCTTCCACTCTTGGCGCGGTAGCTGATGATCATTCCTTTTTGAACGTCTACCAAATTTCTGCCATTATGCTAACGTTACGCACTATGGCTGATCTGTTCTGGCCGGCCATGAATATCTCCGAGTGGCCGACCTTGTCACGTGCACTCTGTGACGCACCTGGGCGGGTACACTGTGATTCCGGGGGTGGTCATATTATTCTGATACGATTGTGTATACTTTTTAAGTAAGTTAGTTCTTTTGATTCTTCTAGGAGGGTTGAGTATTTTTTCTAACACTCCAGAATAACAACTTTCAAGCATTTCAATATATGTTTTCTGACAGTACTCCCATACAGAACATGCATAAGTGAGCATTGGAAGAAATCAAGTCTTACAGAGAATGATTTTATTCTTTTACAAAGTGAGCTACTCTTGAAAACCAAGGGTTTAAATGCTCCTCTTACTTGCTTTAATTTCGTAATTACATATTGTACACGCGGCTTCCAAGTTAATTCGTTATCAATATTTTATAAAGGTATTTAGCTCGTATAATAATTTGATTGAAAATATTAACATCTTTAATCCAAAGACATTAGAGGAGAGTAGACTGGCAAACGAAACGCTAGCAGTTGTGAAACGACGGGAATCAATTGAGCCTGCAGCGCCATATGTGAATGTGGGAGTTGGCTGCGAGCACAGATGCCAATTGGAAAGCAAGGGTATTGATTCAATTCATAATGTGCTGCAGAAATTAAGCAGAAAGAATATTCGCGTACGAAAGGAGAACTCTCTAGATCAAATCGTACGCGTAATTAGCAAGTTCTCTATATCCGAGAAAAAAAAATCTAGTATACAGTAAAATACCGGGCCATACCGGAGCCGGCCGTACACACAGAGAAGACGAATAAAAAAACAATAAAGAAAGAAAACTATTAAAATATAATCTGTCATTTTATCTCGAAGCAATTACTTCAAATACCAAAATCTTAAAATTTAGAACATACAAATCAGGCCGTCTCGGTGGCGCAGTGGTCTAAGCGCTGGCTTATGACCATTCGTCCGAGAAGTGTCCGGGTTCGAATTCCGGTATGGATGTTATTTTTGTCTAACAAAAATAACATCCATACGTTATGTTATTTTTGTCTTACGGCACTGGCTCTCTCCCTTTCCTGGAACCAGTGACCCTAAATTAGGGACGGGCGACTGCTTATGGTCCATTGAGTTGCTCACGGTGGTCGTTAAACCTCTGATCAAAAAAAAAAAAAAAAAAAAAGGAACATCCGTGGGATTAATGACCCGGAGGAACAGGATGCCTATCCTCCCATAATAGTGCTGAGTTCGGGCTCTATTTTAGGAGACCGAGCCCGTCCGAGGCCATCCGAGATCGAAGTATGTCAGTCCGAACCCATCCAAGGCCTTCCGAGCTCAAACTATGTCAGTCCGAACCTATCGAAGCTCGAAGTATGTCAGTCCAAACCCATCCAAGCTCGAAGTATGTCAGTCCGACCCCGTCAGAGCTCGAATTATGTCAGTCCAAACCCATCCAAGTTCGAAGTATGTCAGTCCGAATCCGTCCGAGGCCGTCCGAGCTCGAAGTATGTCAGTCCAAACCCGTCCAAGCTCGAAGTATGTCAGTTCGAACCAGTCCAAGCTCGAAGTATGTCAGTCCGAACCCGTCCAAGCTCGAAATATGTCAGTTCGAACCCGTCCGAGCTCCAAGTATGTTAGGTCGAATCCGTCCGAGCTGGAAGTATGTCAGTCCGAACCCGTCCAAGGCCGTCTAAGCTCGAAGTATGTCAGTCCAAACCCGTCCAAGCTCGAAGTATGTCAGTTCGAACCAGTCCGAACTCGAAGTATGTCAGTCCCAACCCGTCCAAGCTCGAAATATGTCAGTTCGAACCCGTCCGAGCTCCAAGTATGTTAGGTCGAATCCGTCCGAGCTGGAAGTATGTCAGTCCGAACCCGTCCAAGGCCGTCTAAGCTCGAAGTATGTCAGTCCGAACCTATCCAAACTTGAAGTATGTCAGCCCGAACCCGTCCAAGCTCGAATAATGTCAGTCCGAACCCGTCCGAGGCCGCAGTATGTCAGACCGAGCCCGAAGTTTACATTGAAAGATAGCGTCCGGCCCCGAACGATCCCCAAAGTATGAGTACCCTGTTTAAGCATTTATAAAAAAAATCTCCTCTTCTAGAATTCCGTTCTTTCCTCCGTCTGCAATCAACCGATGCCTTTCTCAACTGGGAAACAGGAAGTGAACTCTCTTTCTATATTATAGCAGCACGATTTTTTTTACCATTCGTTTCCTCCTGAAATACTTCGGGTAACCTGGCATCCGGAAAGATCGAGTGGTACTGCAGTCTACTTACGTTGCTCAATGGAATTAGCAGGAAGCTGCCGCGTGGAGGTAGGGTACAAAATTTCCTCTGTCTGCTATCTACTATCTGGCATCTATAGTTCTTGAAGAAGCTTTTCTTCTCCGCAGAAATCTGCTAATGGTAGCCTGTATTTAGTACCAAAGCCTGGAAAAAATAGCCCTCCTAATTCTCCGCTCCCAATTCAGGCGCCGAAGAATTCGCTTTACCAACTACAAAGTGTAATCAAAGTCTTGTTCTGTCTCTCAGAGCCCGAGAGTGCCCTAGCCCGAACCACAATAAATATTATGCAGTCCGAGCCCGGTTCTGGCCCGGACTCGGTTTCAGGGCTTTCGGGCTCGGGTTCCACCCGTCTCAGCAATGTGACACAGCTGCGATCTGGCCTTGCTGCGGCTACAAGAAAGCTGGTATCTGCTACCACTGTGCTCTGAAAGTTTTACGAAGGAGGCTTTCATGCTAGGCAACCAGCACTCTGTATACATCTGAACCTTCGGCATGGGGGGGGGGCGACCTTTGAATTGGAAAAGACTTCATGTCTGTTGGACTGAAAGCTGATGGATGGAGTTCAGTACTCCTCACAGATGAGTCCAGATTTGCTCCACCCTCATTCAAAGCCTGATTCGGCGCTGTAAAACTTGCATTTCTGTCCGTGGTGATCACATTCCGTATTGAAGACTATGGTAACGTTTTTTTTTTGGCTGATCATGTGACATTTATTTTACTTTACGCCTTATTTCACTCATTTTTTTTTTCACAATTTGGATGAATTTCTACAAATCTCAGTTCCTTCGTTCTCAAAAAGTGTAAAACATTGTACCAAACAGCATACATGAGGTAATTAATAAACAGGAACGGTACACCATTATACTCAAAATAGTATAAAAATAGTACTAGGACAAGCCACCAACGGTAACAGATAACTGGGGTACAGTTGGCAAATTTTGAGCGAAGCTAATGCAAAATCTAAGCTCATTAAGGCGTCCATTGTAACAAATTCTAAAAAACGAACGCGTAAAATGTATGACTTCCAGAACAAAAGTACGAAACATTCTAAAAAAGAAATGCCTAAAATTGGTCATGAACTATTTTCCTTCACGCCTTCACGTTGGTTGTGATCAGGTTGCATGTAAACAAAGCGGAAAGACACACTCAGATCGGGAACCACGTTTTTCATTTTGTATCACGAAAGACAGACACACACATACACAAACTTTCTTTTATTATTATACATTAAGCAAGTGTTGAGCTAACACACGGAGTCTTTCCATTCCTTCGTTTTACAATTAAAACGATTTTTTTTAAATTAATGTTAGTGAGCCGTGCAACCGTTCAAGTAAAAGGTCAACTAGTTTTAACTCAAATTCCTCAATGACACGGAATTTCGGGAATCGTAAGGCGTCAAAAACCTAAATATTTTTTTTTTTTTTGATTGGGGGTTTAACGACCACCGTGAGCAACTCAATGGGCTATAAGCAGTCGCCCGTCCCTAATTTAGGGTCACTGGTTCCAGGGAAGGGAAAGAGCCAGTGCCGTAAGACAAACACAACTTCCATGCCTCACCGGGATTCGAACACGGACCCTTTCTGACGAACGATCAGAAGCCAGCGCTTAGACCACTGCGCCACCGGGGTGGCCGTTAAAACCTGACCATGGGCGATGTCCAATCGCATGCCAAAAAACACGGTGATATGATGTGTCAGGTCGTAGCTATGCCCGAACAACTAATTGTCGTGAGTCTCGTATAGGGTGCGGATTTTTTCAATTATTATTATTGTTATAAAAATTTGTCAGCTTTTTAATGATCATTATTTTTATACGACACGACCAATCACCATGCTACTAACCCCATGTCGCTCACCATGTCCTTCCCTTTCTCTGTGGCAAGTGTCACCGCGATCGGTTGAAGATCTTTGGAGGAGAGAGGTAACAAACGACCCCTTCTCCAAATCCGGAGAAACCCATAAGAATGCAAGTTTTGGGGCGATTATTCCTCAATGACACGGAATTTCGGGAATCGGAAGGCGTCAAAACCTGATCATGGACGATGTCCAATTGCATGCAAAAAATCACGGTGATCGGCTGTGACATCTTGTACCTGTTATAACGAAGTAAATTTCTCCGTCATTTTTGGTCCATGCCGGGGATCGAACCCGAGTCTACTTATTCCGGAACAATTCGCTCTACCAACTGAGCTACGCAGACGTACGTTCTCGCTGATATCTGCCTTTATGTCATGTGCGTCCTGCGGGGCAGGCACGTCACCCCCCCCGAAAGAGGACCGGGAGCATGACCCACGGGTCAGCCGTGACCATGAATCGTTGCAGGCAGCCATCCGCTGTAGAACGTGCACTTGAGAACTCCCAGTCAATCTGGTGTGTGGAATGCAACGTCACACACATTTATTTTTCGAAGCGCTGAAGAAGGGATTCTCTTATTTTTCCTATCTCGCGGTGTAGAAAGAACATCACACCATTGCGGGATCTTTAACGGCCGGGTCATCCGGGAAGTTCGGGAACCATTATAACGACTTAAATTTCTCCGTCATTTTTGTCCACGCCGGAGAACGAACCCGAGTCCACTTATTCCAGAACAAGTCGCTCTACCAACTGAGCTACGCAGACGTTCGTTCTCGCTGTTATCTGCCTTTATGTCGTGTGCGTCATGCGGGGTAGGCACGTCACACTATGCCCGAACAACTAATTGTCTCGAGTCTCGTTAAGAGAGCTCCGCTCGGCCTTCGGCCTCGCTTTGCTCAATAAAATAGAAACTTTGATTTTCTATTCTACGCCAAGGAATTCGGATCACTAGTATAGTTATTCTATTTTGAATATACATAAAGTTCCTTTTCTTATGTTCTTCACATTGTTAGGTCTATTAATTAGGTTTTGACGGCTACTTTAATTTTTAGCACCAGCGTAAATTGCCCTCTGGGTGTAGGTAACACATAAACAGTATACATTGTTCTACCATTAATATCCCGACATCAATTTGTTGATGGTGAATTAGGTCCTACGCAATCACCAAGTCATAGACCCAGCCGTAAAGACAACATGATGAGATAACAACATGACTATGAGGGCCTCAATCGACAGAGTTAACTGATTTCCAGTGCGGATGGAAGTTAGGGCGCCACATAAGCAATCGCTCCGTACAGGGAATCTCAGCGGCATTGAAGATTCCTAAGTGACCTCATCCTGCAACAAGACAATGCACCGTGCCATCGCTCCGGAATTGTATCCGAATGGTTGGATGAACACTTCACCGACGTGACCTCGCTTCCTTGGCCAGCTAGGTCACCTGACCTCAATCTCATCGAGCACATCTGGGATGTCATTGAGAGAGATGTTCGAGGCTCTGACCTCCTCTCCATCAAATCTTCGTGAACTGTGGGAGCTTATTCAGGGGTCGTGGATTCGTATGGCTTCCCAACGCTGCCGGTGTCTTGTCGAGTCCATGCAGAGAGATTCGCCGCCGTCATCAGGGCGAAAGGTGGTGCTACACGTTACTAGACAGGTATCTCTGATTCATTTGCTCTTCAGTGTACAGGGCGTTCGAAAAGTGTGTCCGCAGTTGGTTATATGGAAATCAAACAAATGTATTATAGGAACGCATAAATACTTTGAAGAAGTATTGAAACTGTCGTCCTTCATTTGGAAAACGTAACCAAACACATCTGCGGGAGTCAAAAAGTCCCTGCGCAGTAATGTTAAGGCTGTTCCAACTAACTTTGATGCCAATACAGTCACTTTTTTTGAATTCAGTAACTTGTTGTATGTTTAATTTCAATTTTTTGCTATTTTCTTGGTAACATATCAAGCTTTAGAATATGTTTCACAGCAATACCAATTCTCCCAAGTTTTTAATGAGTTGAAAGTTTCCAAAATGTGGATGTTGTTTTCATGATTGAACCTCAGAAGTAAGGGACACTTTTCCTTTTGAGGATACTCTTCCTTCATATTGCATGACTAATCATTTTTCAGTCAGCAGACACCGGAATCGAGCACAGAATCACACAGTGCGCATCTATCTTTGAAAAAACAAAAAAATTTTTTTTTTGCTTTTCAGAAATAAAACGGAAATAAAACAGGGTCAAAATCAGGTCAGGAACACTTTGACCCGCCCCGTTTGACCCGCCAGAAACTGTCGACACGTGATCCGTTTCCATCTCTGATCGTGACAGGTGAGCTCTGCAAAGGGCTCTCCGCGCAGAGCGCAAATCAACATTGTCTCAAATCAGGCAAACTCTATATAATACTATTGTGACTGATGTGAGCACCAATACAGTGCCCAGGACGCTACACGACATGGGTTACCACGACGGAGCAACAACCCACAAACTGCTAATCATTTCGACAAACGCCGATTACCGTGGTGTTATCTTGGACTCTTGACAAATGGGAAATAGTGCTTTTCGCTGACGAGTCATGGTTCACAGTCTATCAGTGTCACGGTCGTTCCTACTTACGGAGAATGTCGGGAGAAAGATACCTTTCGAACTTTATCGTCACATCAAACGTCAAACAGAAGTAATCGCTCTTTCCACGTTTATAAGTGAGTCACGGAAAAATTATCATCAGTCGCGACTGGGAATCGAACCCAGGGTCTCCCAGTTACGCGCCGGACATGCTACCACTGCACCACAGCCGCCACGAACTCTCCAGACTCACATACGACTAACTGCCAAACCACATGGCAGGTTGCGTCTTGGAGCCCCGCACAATGCTGTGGATTCGCCAAAGTCGTTTGTGAGTCTGGAGAATTCGAGGCCGCTGTGGTGCAGTGGTAGCATGTCCGGCGCGCAACTAGTTCGATTCCCGGTGGCGGCCAATGAGAATTTTTCCGTGACTCACTTATAAACGTGGTAGGAGCGATGGCTTCTGTTTGATGTTCCTAATCCACGTCAATTGTGTGTATTAACTTTATCGTCACGACAAAGAAGTTTGGTGAAGACAGCGGGATGAATAAGCAGCCATTTTTCGGGATTCACCTTCAGCCCACGTGTCGTTTTTGACAAAATCGTGCATATTGAGCTATACCTATAGACCCTAGACAACTATGTTTTACCTACTCCGTGGCAGTACTTCAGGAAAGGCCGTAGCTTATCTGCGAGGGCGAGACTTGAAATTACGCTCCTTCGAGTTCAGAAGTTCCCCGGGTCCATTCAGATAACCAGGGCCAGATTTACGCCTAGGGCCCCGCATTTTAGGGAGCCCCAGAATCGCAATGCACGAAAAAAAAATTATGCTTTTTTTATTAATTAACCGAATGGATAAAAAAACATTTGGGGGAAAAGTCTTTTTTTTTTTTTTTTTTTTTCCTGAAATGAAGATTAACACTCGTGTTTTTACTTGGCTCTTTCACTATCACTTCATTTGAACTGCTTCTCAGTGACGTCATGTCGTTTCAGAAACAAGAGTAATCCACTGGTCAGAAACCAGGAAACTTTTAAAGCCTGATTTATATGGAGTTCTGGATAATAATTAATTGAAACACTCGACATGGATCAGGAACACCAAACAGAAATCATCGCTCTTTCCACATTTTCCATCATTGGTGAATCCACAGCATTGTGCAGAGCTCCATGAAGCAACCTGCCATGTATTTTGGCAGTAATCACTTGTGAGTCTTGAGAATTCGAGGCCGCTGTGGTGCAGTGGTAGCATGTCCAGCGCGTAACTGGAAGACCCTGGGTTCGATTCCCGGTGGCGGCCGATGAGAATTTTTCCGAGACTCACTTATCAACGTGGAAAGAGCGATGACTTCTGTTTGGAATATGGAGTTCATTTTTTTCAAATGTGACTAATGGATGAGGCAGGCAAATCACAGTGCTTTTCCATCTGAAACTTGCTGATGAAATGTAACTGTCCTGTATTCTTATGTATACTATACACCTCTTGAGAATGGTTTTGCATTGCTAAGACATTTTGTAGAAACTTTGAGTATTTCATATTTTAAGTATCAGATTTTAAAATTGCTTGGGTCTAAATTAAGGGAATTAATGAGCTGAATTATGTGTTTTTATGAGTGTGAGAATTATCCAGTTATGCAAGTTTGCTCAAATCTAAGTATCATTCCTCCGTTAATAGAATTCTTCTTCTATAATATTGAACATATCACAGGTGATTAATCAGCTACGATAAAAGTTCACCTAGCTCTGAAAAAAATCAGTCCGTACCAAGTCTAAATAATGTTCATCGCATTTTGAAGATGACAATCCGATTTTTTTGTGTAAATGTGACAAGGATGGTAAGTCATATAATATCCGAAAACTTGAAAAATTCATCGTCCAGGAGCGGGACTCGAATCCGCGTCTCGAAGATAGCGCCCGGGTATGCTAACCACATACACCACCGAGAACGACCGAGTCTCAAGTTTCCGATTAATTTGAATATAACCATCACAGGATTCGCTAGTCGAAGCAACCGGTATTCATGTTTAGCGAATCTAGTAGGTTAAGAATCCTATCTTTCATTATTTATCTGCTCCTCCGGGCAATCACGGGATAGGATTCTTAACCTCCAGATTCGCTAAACATGAATGCCGGTTGCTTCGACTAGCGAATCCTGTGATGGTTTTATTCAAATTCATCGGAAACTTGAAACTTGGTCGTTCTGGATGGTGTAGTGGTTAGCATACCCGGGTGCTATCTGGGAGACGCGGATTCGAGTGCCGCACCCGGCCGATGAAATATTCAAGCTTTCGAATATTATCTGACTTATCATTCTTGTCACATTTACACCAAAAATCGGATTGTCATCTTCAAAATTTGTATTATACACTGGTGTGCAAAAATTAAGGACAAAGAGGAGAAATTAGCATCACAGCGGAACGAGCAGGCAGAACGGACCGAAAGACCACTCAGGAGATAGACTAGGGTCCGGTACGGTAGGGCATGCGCATATATGTAGCATGACGTAGGGAGGGGAGTGTCGGAGGGGTATAAAGCACACGGGCGGTGTACGCTCAGCAGTTCGGTGAAAGCTATTGCACGGTGTACATCGGTTTGAACGACGTCGAGTTGCTGCCACCGTGTGATATGGCCAACAGGCAATCCAGTAGACGACATCTGTATGACTTTACCCGAAGTTGCATCATTGGGAACTTGGAAGAAGGTCGAAGAGTGACTAGTGTGGCTGAGGAGTTCGAGATCGCTCACAGCATCGTTTCACGAGCTTGGAGAGCATTTCAAACGACAGGAACAGCTGTCCGAGAGTTTAGCAGTGGTCGTCCATGAGCAAGCACGGTGGCGTACGACCGGTATATTGTCCTACAGGCGAGAAGAGACAGACGGCAGACAGCGGGAGAAATCGCAAGGCACATGAAACAGACAACTGGACGTCCATTATTGCGTTTTACCGTGGCCAGGAGGTTGCACAAAGGTGGTCTATTTGCACGACGACCAGTACGGTGTGTGCCATTAACGCCTGCTCATCGGAGACGGCGGTTCCTGTGGTGACAGGAACACAAGAACTGGACATATCAGCAATGGGGTCGAGTTCTCTTTTCGGATGAGAGCCGATTTAGTCTGACGAGCGATTCTGGACGTATACACATCTGGAGAGAGCAGGGAACCCGCAATCACACCTCCAACATCATCGAAAGGGACCGGTTCGGAGGTGGTGGAGTTCTCGTTTTGGGTGGTATCATGCTTGGTAGCCGTACTAACCTCCACATCTTCCAAGGAGGTTCAGTCACTGGTGTTCGGTATTGTACCGAGGTTCTCCTGTCTCACGGACGTCTGTTTAGAGGTGCTGGGGGTCCTGAGTTCCACTTCATGGACGACAACGCTACACCTCATCGTACAGTGGCTGTCGCAGAGCTGTTGGATAGTGAATATATTCAACGCATGGAATGGCCCGCAAATTCCCCGGACCTAAATCCAATCGAACACGTGTGTAACCTTCTCGGGAGACACTTGGCAGCACGTCACTAGCCACCAGCAACGATTCCACAGCTGCGATTGGCGCCACAAGGGGAATGGGCAGCGATGTCTCAACAGATCCTTGACAACCTCGTCCTCAGCATGGACAGACGTTGTAAATCCTGCAACGCAGTCAGGGGCGATCATATCCCCTACTAAAGACTGAATTTTTCTTGGGAACCGCCTGTAACATGGACGTTTCTGTCTTCTGTCCAGTTGTGCTCGAAGCTACCTTTTCAATAAAGTGCCTTTGTATCCTTTGGATTCCTTGTTTGGACGGTTTTGCTCAATTTTCCCATATTCTTTCATCTTGGGGATCTTATGGTATGATTTAAGTCGATGTGGAGCATTTCTGCACGACGTTACGTTCGAAAACCCGTCTCGTCCTTAATTTTTTGCACGCCAGTGTATAGTGTAAACTCGTATTTCTTTCATAATGTTCATCGGTTAAAAATGAAATTAAAAGGGGATGAATAACTTAACATCTGCGGATATTTGAATTATTACATAATTAAACGCAAATATAGCAATATTAAACTATCAAATAGTGTTTTACTTACCGGTCTATATTTTTAAGTGCGAATTTACTTGCTAATATTAAGCTTTGATAAAAGTAGCTATTACACTCAGGGACAATGAAATTTGCTCACCAAGAAGGAAGCATCGGATTGAACTGAAATTTTATGGACGTAATGATACAAATGAATGATACACATGATGGCAAAAACAGAACTGCGGGACAATTACAGAGGGATCGGGGGCACGCAGTCCGGCCATCTTCAATAGCGCGTCGCACCGCCTCGTGCGGCAATACATGCTGCCATACGGTCCGCCATGGAAGCAAACAGGCGCTTGATGTTGACCTTCGGCAGACTGTCCCACACGTGTTGGACGGGGTGCTCCAGATCCCGGATAGTGCGGCAAGGGGGCAGCAGGCGTTTCAACTGGTCGCACACATGCTCGATATGGGACATGTCCGGGTAGCGCAAAGGGCATGGAAGTGTTTGGACATGACGTAGGCAGTCCTGGGCAACCCGAGTTCTGTGCGGGAGGGCATTATACTGCTGGTATAGCGCACCTGGAATCTAAGCCAGGCACGGAGCACATGGGGCCGTAGGATCTCATCCAAATACCGCTGGCCCGTCAATGATCCACGTAAAACTACTAGAGCTGATCGGCTATCGTAGGCAATGGCTCCCCAGATCATAATGCCTGCAGTGGGGAAGGTGTGGCGCTCGATAGCGAGGTTCGGACTGTGCCGTTGACCCGGAGACCTCCACTCCCGGACACGATGATCATCTGTCTCCAAAAATGAAGCGGCACTCATCGCTGAGCATCACACGTCGCCAGTCTGTGGCGTTCCACGTCGCTCTGGCCTGGCACCACTGCACACAGAGCCGGCAATGTTCCGGTGTTAATGGCAGCACACGTAAGAAGCGCTGGGACCGCATATTTGCTTCCACGGGCCGTCGGAAAATGGTTCGTGGGCACACAGAAGCCGCTACGTCTGCCTGAATAGTGGACTGGGTGCCCGTGGGATCCGTTCGTGCCCGGAGTACGATCCGTCGATTCTCTCTACCGGTGGTCCTCCTGGTCCGTCCGCAGCCGCTTCGACGTGTGGCAGTGCCGTCACGTGTCCACTGCTCCCAACACATTCGGTCAGTATCGTCAGAACGATCCACGTGGTTTGCTATACGGTGCGCCGACCAGTCAGCGGTTTTCAGCCCGATGATCAGGCCTCTTTCAAAGTCCGAATGTTGCGTAAATCGACGCCTTTGGCGTCTACCCGGCATTCTTGTCACTCTGTACTCTTGCTTGCGTCGGCCTTTTCGCTTTCATGGGGCATCGAATACACGCCAGTTTATAAGGCATCCGGTTCGTGCTTAAAGCGCCACCTCACGGGTGTGGTCATGCTCACTCGCACCAAACGTCGATCACTTGCACACCAGCATGCACTCTAGCTATTTGCAGAATTTCGCAGCTGTAGCATGTTTTCTTCTAGGTGCGCAAATGTCATTGTCCGTGAGTGTATCTCCTATTTTTTCCATTCACAGTGTTCCATTTATTAAATCAACTTTTAAATTAATTGATAATATTTAGGGATGACAAATGTACTTACTCTTTCAAGAATGTGGACGAGAGGGGGCCTCTTCTTGTGCTGCGCTTAGGGCCCGATTCTGTGTAAATCGGGCCCTGCAAATAACAGACAGTTTTTACTATCTCACACACCTCCGTTATAGGAAGGCATTATGGTTCTTCAAAAATCACTTCCGGTTTTTGACATAATTTTACTACAACTGTAAAACCCACCACCGGCATAGCCCAGTTGGTTAAGTCGGTATGCGTTGTGACAGAGGCGGACGTTTGCAACGGGTGTTCGAATCCCGGTCCTGCCGGCAATCTAGTCTGCGGTTTTTCCGGGATTTTCCGCAGACTCCCTGTATTTATGGACGCGAATGGGTAGATGGTTACCTCTGAAATCGGCCACAAACGCACTTCGTCCCTTACCCGTATGCAGCAGAGCAATGGCAAGAGGGCTGCATTAATTTGCCAGTAATCCTCAAACGTTCATAGTCGTCTTTGCGGAATTCAACCCGCCATGGGCGGACGTGATAGAAAGGGAGAGAGATAGAGATAGAGAGAGAGAGAGAGAGAGTGAGAGAGTGGAAACTAGGTAAATGCACAAGAACCAACGTTGTAAATATCAAATAAAACGTAAAAGTTATGTGGAACGCAGACAACACAGCACGCTGCAGGATTGCAGAATAAGAAACAAACCAGCATAGAGCGAATGAGTATCAGTGAGCGCAACGATAGGAACATGCTTTCCGAATAGGGCTTGGAAAAATTCCGTTCAAAGTTAAACGGTCAGAGGAGCTTCTTGCGACAAAGCATCGCTACGGCGTGTTTGGAAATGTCACGGAGATACGGCATATCCCTGTATTGCTTTATATACACCTTTGAGCCATTCCATTATGACCACCCCAGCCTAGAGAAATGAGCACGCCTAGAGACCAAACGGTGGCGCAGGTAAAGTTCACAGAGCAATAATATACTGTATATACAACCCGAGTACCGGCTTTCGGTGTGTACAGAGTTCGGAATCAGAATGGGAAACGCTGCCGATTTATCGGAATTTGATAAAGAACAAGTTGTAATGGCACGGCAGCTCGGAACTGCGATCTCGGAAACGGCGCGGCTTGTGGGTTGCTCACGTGCCGCTGTAGTGAGTACGTATCAAAAGTGGTGCACAGATGGGCAAACGACGAACCAACGTACAGTCGTGTGTCATCTGCAGCTCATTGATGCCAGAGAGGAGCGGAGACTGTCGCGCATTGTTCACAGCGACCGCAAGGCCACAGTGCGACAAATTACCAGCAGCTACAACAGCGTTGATCAGGGCAATGAGTTACAGCACACAGTTTATCGCAGCTTTCTGCGCATGAGCCTACGTTGCCGAAGACCCAGCCGGGTCCCCATGCTCACTGCACTTCATCGTCAACAATGCGTGAAATGGGCCCAAGATCATCGAGATTGGACCGTCGATGATTGGAAAAAAGTGGCCTGGTCTGACGAATCAAGATTCCTGGTGCATCAGGTAGACTGCCGAGCGCGTATACGCCGATTACTAACGGAGACTATCGCACGTGGATGTACTGTGTGGTGGAAACAGACCGGCGGTGTTATGCTGTGGGCGATGTTTTCTTGGGACACTCTAGGCCCCATCATCCCAATAGCACAATCCCTGACAGCTATCAGGTATCTGAACATCGTTGCGGACCAAGTTCACCCATTCATAGCAACTGTGTTCCATGCTGGTGATGGCCATTACGAACAGGATAATGCGTCGTGCCACACTGTCAGAATCGTCAAGGTGTGGTTCGAGGAACATGCTGGTGACTTTATGTTAATGCAGTGTCCTCCAAATTCCCCAGACATGAATCCAATTGAACATTTGTGGTTCGACTTGGAAAAGCGGGTTCGCGCTAAATCACCACCACCCAGAAATGTACGAGAACTGGAGGACCTGCTGTTGACATTATGGTATCAGATACCGCAGGAAACCTATCGCCACCTCATCGAATCGATGCCTCGCCGAGTGATCGCTGTTTTGCAGGCTAAATGGGGGTCCTACAGCTTATTATGTAGGTAGTTGTAATGTAATGGCTCATTGTTGTATATTTCTCTTGGCTGTTTCGGACAATTCCTTTCATATGCATGTGCATTCACTGCGAAGGTTACTCGTACCCTGCGTAGCTGAGCGGAGTACTGTATACCTCAAATTTTAGTCTTAAAAAATACCTAAGGGTGTAGAGCTTTCTTTTTCAGTTACGATTTCCAGTAAATTTATGCGCACGTTGAGCATTTCTAATTTCTACTCCCTTCAGAGCATGAATTTGCGCCCCTGAGAAGACCATTCTGGGAGAGCAGCTGCCCTCTCTACCCTTCCAGTAGCTACGGCCCTGGAAAGTCTGATACCTCTATCAGCAGGGCAAAGCACCACGTCCTACTACTCGCGCCGTTACAGATCGGTTTGCGGACATGGGTGTCAAAAAGTTGGATTGGTCAGTCCAGAGTCCTGACTTGAACTCTATAGAGGATCTCTGGGACGAATTCTGAAGATAATATCAAATTTTCTGTAAGTAAAGATTATTTATAGACATGCAGATATCCAATTATTAATAGTAGAGCAGTGTATGTGTAGAACAGAAAGTGATTCGTCTCTAAAGGGAAAAAAATGCGTTTATTTTGTAACCATCCGCATTTCACATTCTCTTTGTTTGTTTTCAATGTTCTTTCGTTTCCTTTCATCAAACTCTCGATTGGTGCAAAATTCATGATTAAACTTAACAGTGCTAAGGAAGCTATTTCATTATTATCTATGACGTATGCTGTAATTTAACTTTCCGTTTGGTTTCTTTCACCTTTTGTAAATTTCAGTTCTTTCTCTTTAAGCAGTTTCTAAATTAACGCTACATTTTTCGCTCTCGTTGAATTTGGTTTGGCAGCTTAACGTTAGGTCAAAGGATGAATGACGTATGCGATTGAGACGGATGGGAATGAGTTTTACGATTGTATAAGGGTTGCTCTCGTTAGAAGTTGCCTACAGCGTGAGATCGTTGTAATTGCTCAAGAGAGAGAGAGAGAGTTGTTGAACGAGCTCAGGTTACTTTGATGTTATGCACGATTATTTTATACACTGAATGGCCACTTTATTATGACCACCCCTCAGTACTTCGTTGGGCCACCTTTTGCCTTTAATACTGCGTCGATTCTTCGTGGCATGGACTCCACGAGATGTTGATAGGTGGTTTGTGGAATCTGAGACCATGCTTGATGAATAGCACTTTCCAGGAGTCTGAGATTGCAGGGTTGTGGATCCAGTTGTCTGATGGCTCGTTCAACTCCATCCCACAAATTCCCAATGGGGTTGAGATCTTGAGATTGTGGGGGCCACCTAAGCAAAGTAAACTCTCCAGCATGTTCCTGAAACCAATCCTGTACAATACGAGCACTATGGCAGGACGCATTATCCTGTTGAAAGTAGCCATCGCCATTGGGATAAACCATCCACATGACAGGATGCACTTGGTCCGCAACGATGTTTAGATATGATGTGCCAGTCAGACGTTGATCAACACGAATTAAAGGGCCCAAAGCATTCCAGGAAAACATTCCCCAAACCATAACGTTGCCTCCACCAGCTTGAAGGGTTGTAGCAATGCATTTGGGGTCCATGATTTCGTGCTGTTTCCGCCAAATTCTCACTCGGCCATCGCCATGGTGCAACTGAAAACGTGATTCATCGGACCAAATAATTTGTTTCCAATTATCGACTGTCCAATCCTTGTGCTTCTGTGCGAACTGGAGACGTTTTCTCTTGTTAACTACAGACAGCAAAGGTGTTCGAACAGGCCTTCGGCTGCCATATCCCATCCGATGCGGGTACGGCGAACAGTGCGTGCAAAGATCATTTGAGGGGATCCTCGATTAAGATGGTCTGTAATTTGCTGCACTGTTGCCTTTCTGTTGTCTGTTACCAGTCTGGACACTCTCCGTTCCGCCCGAGCAGTAACTAGTCGATGACGACCGCACGTTGCACGCAGAGACCCAGTTTTTTGGCTGACAGTCCAGTCTTTAAACACTTTAACAATTAACAGCTGCTCTGGAAAATTTCACGAATGCGGCGGTTTCAGTAATACTCGCTCCATGGCTCCGAGCTCCTACAATCATCACACGTTGAAAGTCCGTCAAATCGCATTTTTTACTCATCTCGTCCCCCCAAAATCACTTCTACTACTGTCGTAAGCACTAAGCTTTCCCTTTTTATACTAGCCTCGCCCTCTAGCGACAACAGCGTGCAGCCATAGCTCATTTGCTTAAAACTGTCAGGTGGTCATAATAATGTGGCCACTCAGTGTATAAGCCATTTGCAAAAATTTAAGACCACCTGTTGGTATCAGGAGATTTCTGCCGATTGCGTCAGCTACTCTCTGTATTGCTCAACTTCCTGTCAGTGTTGAATCATCCTACAGCGGCAGCTGTTGATAGAATTATAGGAAGTTTCCGACCGTCAGTTTGCTTCTCGTTTTCATGCTGATAGATTTTGTACGCATTTTCTATTTCTATATAGCGAAAAATGGGCAAAAAAGCGTCATTAAGTGTTACTCAGAGGGCACAAATAGTGACTTCATATCATGAAGATACTCCGAACGTGACATTAGCAGAAAGGTGAATGTGAGCAAGACTGCTATTCATAATACGATCATGAAATATTGAGATACAGGTGAATTTAGCAACTAAAAGAGAATTGGACCTGCCGCCCCGGTGGCGCAGTGGTCTAAGCGATGGCCTCTGATCATTCGTCCGAAAGGGGTCCGGGTTCGAATCCCGGTGAGGGCATGGATGTTGTGTTTGTCTTACGGCACTGGCTCTCTCCCTTCCCTGGAACCAGTGACCCTAAATTAGGGACGGGCGACTGCTTATAGCCCATTGAGTTGCTCACGGCGGTCATTAAACCTCCAATCAAAAAAAAAAAAAAAAAAGAATTGGACCTCCAAGGAAAACAACCCCATGTAAAGACAATACCGTCTCCCTTCCCTGGAACCAGTGACCCTAAATTAGGGACGGGCGACTGCTTATAGCCCATTGAGTTGCTCACGGCGGTCATTAAACCTCCAATCAAAAAAAAAAAAAAAAAAAAGAATTGGACCTCCAAGGAAAACAACCCCATGTAAAGACAATACCGTCTCCCTTCCCTGGAACCAGTGTCCCTAAATTAGGGACGGGCGACTGCTTATAGCCCATTGAGTTGCTCACGGCGGTCATTAAACCTCCAATCAAAAAAAAAAAAAAAAAAAAAGAATTGGACCTCCAAGGAAAACAACCCCATGTAAAGACAATACCGTCTCCCTTCCCTGGAACCAGTGACCCTAAATTAGGGACGGGCGACTGCTTATAGCCCATTGAGTTGCTCACGGCGGTCATTAAACCTCCAATCAAAAAAAAAAAAAAAAAAAAAAAAGAATTGGACCTCCAAGGAAAACAACCCCATGTAAAGACAATACCGTCTCCCTTCCCTGGAACCAGTGACCCTAAATTAGGGACGGGCGACTGCTTATAGCCCATTGAGTTGCTCACGGCGGTCATTAAACCTCCAATCAAAAAAAAAAAAAAAAAAAAAAGAATTGGACCTCCAAGGAAAACAACCCCATGTAAAGACAATACCGTCTCCCTTCCCTGGAACCAGTGACCCTAAATTAGGGACGGGCGACTGCTTATAGCCCATTGAGTTGCTCACGGCGGTCATTAAACCTCCAATCAAAAAAAAAAAAAAAAAAAAAAGAATTGGACCTCCAAGGAAAACAACCCCATGTAAAGACAATACCGTCTCCCTTCCCTGGAACCAGTGTCCCTAAATTAGGGACGGGCGACTGCTTATAGCCCATTGAGTTGCTCACGGCGGTCATTAAACCTCCAATCAAAAAAAAAAAAAAAAGAATTGGACCTCCAAGGAAAACAACCCCATGTAAAGACAATACCGTCTCCCTTCCCTGGAACCAGTGACCCTAAATTAGGGACGGGCGACTGCTTATAGCCCATTGAGTTGCTCACGGCGGTCATTAAACCTCCAATCAAAAAAAAAAAAAAAAAAAAGAATTGGACCTCCAAGGAAAACAACCCCATGTAAAGACAATACCGTCTCCCTTCCCTGGAACCAGTGACCCTAAATTAGGGACGGGCGACTGCTTATAGCCCATTGAGTTGCTCACGGCGGTCATTAAACCTCCAATCAAAAAAAAAAAAAAAAAAAAAAGAATTGGACCTCCAAGGAAAACAACCCCATGTAAAGACAATACCGTCTCCCTTCCCTGGAACCAGTGACCCCAAATTAGGGACGGGCGACTGCTTATAGCCCATTGAGTTGCTCACGGCGGTCATTAAACCTCCAATCAAAAAAAAAAAAAAAAAGAATTGGACCTCCAAGGAAAACAACCCCATGTAAAGACAATACCGTCTCCCTTCCCTGGAACCAGTGACCCTAAATTAGGGACGGGCGACTGCTTATAGCCCATTGAGTTGCTCACGGCGGTCGTTAAACCTCCAATCAAAAAAAAAAAAAAAAGACAATACCGTAAAGCGAACAGTTATGCGTTCTCCGAGGAGTTCGTGGAAGAAAATCAAGAACTTTTTACATTCAAAAGAATCTGATATTAGTATCAGCACTCTTTCCCGACGTCTCAGCAGAGATTTCGGATTAAAGTCTTACAAACCTGATCATAAACTTAGACTAACCTCTTTCGTGAAAAAGAAGAGACTCCAGTTTGCGAAGTGTCATCAATCATGGGCTACTGAAAATTGGAGCCAAGTTCTTTTTCTTCGATGAATCAACTGTGTGTCGATTTGAATCACGTGAAGCACATGTTCGACGAAGAAAAGGCAAAAGGTTTTGATGAAAAATACACCATTAGAACCGTGAGACATCCGCCTAGTCAGATGATATGGGGTGCTATGTCAGCATCCGGTACTGCTTCATTATCTTTTTTGCCGACAGGCACTATCATGACTGGTCCTTGTTATGTGAAAATGTTACGTGAGAAGCTGTTAACTCAAACGCAAGTATACAGATGCACAATTTTATGCATCATGGTACTCCATGCCACAGATCAAAGATAGTAAAGGGCTACTTGCAGACGAAAAACATAACTGTGCCTGACTGGCCCGGTAATAGTCCCGACCTTAACCGCATCAAAAATTTGTATACCATTTCAAAAGACAAGGTAGTAGAAAAGCAGCCATCAAATTCCCAAGCTTTGATTAACGTGATAAGGTACGTGTGGTGCAAAGACACTTCAAGTGACCACTGCAAATCATTCACTGAGAGTGTGCCACATCGTATTCTGTCCGTTATAAAAAACAAAGGTTTTCACACAAAGTACTGATTTCGGTCTTTTTGTGTTCTAAAGAATGTAAGCATTCATCTGTGGTGCCATTTCTTCAAATATCCCCGACTATTTAATTAGTTGTTTCTTTGAAACTCTTAATTTTCAATAAATTGACAGGTGGTCTTAAACTTTTGCAAATGACTGCAATTTTATTAATTGTTTCACGTTGAACAATTACGCTTTGCTGATATTGAAGCCTTAAATTGTTGAGCTCGTTAGGCTTGGGAAGTATTCTGTATATTGAGAATCTGTTGCATTTCGATGTTGGAGTACTAGAGGGTTACGTGCTAAGTGAATTCTGTTTTGTTGTGCCGAACGACTGTAAAAAAATAAATAAAAGGTTAAATTCATAAGTAGGCTTGACTTTCTGGCATTTAGTGCTTTTAAGTGCTTAATTAAGTATTGTGTGCAAAATTAGGGAGTACCTTCGTTGGTTTGCATGTAATTTTTTAACGTTAAATGTTACTAAGACGGGGTGCGTGTTGTTTTCCAACATCAGGCCTCGTCCTTGTGACTTGAGTTATGTTTCTTAAATGATACGGCTTTACAGTTCCAGACCACAGTGAAATGTTTGGGTGTACTTCTGCATGAAGCTCTCAGATGGGATTCTCAGTTGGATCAGCTTGCGTTATGTTTAAGATCTCGCCTTGGTATGATTTCGCGGATTTCTGGGTTTTGTCAGTAAGAATTCTGTTAATTTTATACTATTCTTTTATTTCTCCTGTGTTGTCGTACTGCATTTTAATATGGGGTGCGACTACAAGGCGTGACATAGTTCGTTTATCTGTGTTGCAGAGGAAGTTTGTCTGATTGTTAAATTATTCGGTTGGATCGGAGGTTCTTTTTCGTCATTTTCAGTTATTAACTATTGAGCAACTACATAGATACAGATTGCTACTGATGGTCCATGAACGTATTTTTACAGGAGGATACTCCAACTTGATTGCATTACGGCGTACAACTCACTGCTATGATACTCGTGGTGGGTCGGGTTTTTCTGTTCCGTGGGTTCGTACTGGCTTAATGTTTAATAATATCAATGTGTTGGGATTGCGTGGCTTAATGTTTAATAATATCAATGTGTTGGGATTGCGTGGCTTAATGTTTAATAATATCAATGTGTTGGGATTGCGTGGCTTAATGTTTAATAATATCAATGTGTTGGGATTGCGTGGCTTAATGTTTAATAATATCAATGTGTTGGGATTGCGTGGCTTAATGTTTAATAATATCAATGTGTTGGGATTGCGTGGCTTAATGTTTAATAATGTCAATGTGTTGGGATTGCGTGAGTGGAATGGATTACCGTTGATCATTTGATCAGAGGCACGTTATCCGGTATTTAAGCGAGTGCTAAGGAGTTTTTTTGACGGGAAATTGAATATTGGAATTTATTTGTTTATGATTTATAAAAAAAATATTGTAAAATTGCTTTCGTTGTTTTGACTGGAACGGAATATTTTTTTTAGAGGATATCAGGGGCTTGTCAGGCAGTATTTCAACCTTTTCCCCTGACCCCTTGCTGTACATTTAATTAATACTATCATATAATATTTGATTCATATTGACAATTGATATTAATTTCCAATGGAAGGATTTTTGCTGTTGTTGTGCAGAATTTGTATTTATTGTGAAAGTTTTGGTGAATTGTCGTGTTTGGGGAGTTTCATTGGTCAATTTGTTTACTTTCTTTGTATAATTGTTTATGAGTGTGGCAGATATTGTATAGTTACTAAGTATTATATTACTTTTGTATAATATTGTACAGCAGAAATTTTACGGAATAATTAAAAAATAAATAAATAATTAAGGAATACGGAGCACGACTTAACTCTACGGAACATTTCAATACGAAAAATGTTTACTAGGGCCATCGAGAAAGTAAATATCTTTCGAAGATAAAACAGAACTAAACACAAATATTGACACAATTAAGGTGCTCTGAATTCTGCATACCTTAACCTACTTTTCAACATATTCCCCGTGGATGTTAAGGCATTTGTCACATAGACACAATATTCTAGACTATCTCGAAGCCCGTGACGTGCACGGGTGAAAAAGCTGTGACTGAAATTTTTATAACACGAATCATAAAATACATATGCATAACTATAATAAACGGTTGAATTATTAATGGGAAGTCAATAAGATAAGTCACCAGCAATAAAATTTTCGCAATAATCCCGTTCAATATTTCCATGATAACGCTGATTCCTTTTTATAAAATTTCTCTGCAGTTTTATTCCTTTTTATGAAATTACTCTGCAGTGCAAATAAAATAAAATTAAACACGCAACGTAACACCTACGTAACAGAAAAAACGTCGCAGACAGTTGTTCGAGCACGTACGTGTTGCCACAAATGAAGTCGTTTTTCTTACAAACTTTATTTCATTTTCCGGTATTTCTCCGTGATTTTACGTATCGTGCGATGTGTTCCGATTTCGGCCACCGGATAAAATCAGATGGCGCTGCAAGTACTGAATGACGTCAGAAAGCTAGGGACAGACGCAGCCTATTATATAGGTCTTGTACTAGAGGTCTGCACAAGCCTTAATTTGGAAAGCCCGGCCCGGCCCAAGCCCGCACGTCCAAGGCCGGTCCCGTACCTGGCCCGTTTTAATTTTTTTAATTAAATCCCGGCCCAGCCCGTAAAATTTCAACAATTATTAGAACACGAATTCGACATCTGGTCACTCGGTCATTCGACTCCTGAAGAGTTTTCGTTTTCTTAATTGCTACACGTACACTGATGAGCAATTGAATTTGAGACAGCTGGCGTTATGCAATTGTGGTGTTGTGGACGGCCCTGTAAACGGAAACGACATGACGTATACAGTGATCCGACAATATAAGGAGTGATGCGACGGGAATCAGTAAGAGTCGGACGCCGTATGGGTAAGACGAAGGATCTAAGCGCATTTGAGCGTGGGCAAATTGTTGGCGCCCGACCATCTCGGAAGTCGTGCAGGCACTGGGATTTTCACGAACCGCTGTGTCACGGGTGCACCGTGAGTACATCGAATCCGGAAAAACGATCCCTGCAGGGGCCAGCTACTGTGGATAACAGCGTGTGGATGAGCGGGCTTATCGTCGGCTAGCTTGCATTGTAACAGCGGATAGACGGGCCACAGTGCAAGAAACCACTCGGCAATTTAGCGCTGGTGAACAAAAACGTGTAAGCAGCCACACCATCCAGAACCGTCTCCTCGCTATGGGGTACAGAAGCCATCGTCCCACGAGGGTACCGCTGCTGACCGCACATCACAGGGTGCAAAGATTAGCATTGGCGCGGGAACATCGCCACTGGACCCTAGACATGTGGAAAAATGCTGCCTGGACTGATGAGTCGAGATTCACGTTGGTACATGCGGATGGAAGGATACGAGTACGGCGCAAACCACATGAAGCGATGGATCCTTCTTGCCAGCAGGGTACTCTTTAAATTGGTGGGGTGGCATTCTCGTCTGGGGACTGTTTACGTGGACTGAAATGGGACCCCTGGTACGTGTGACATCGTCCCTCACAGGTCAACGTTACCAGGATATCCTGGACGACCATTTGCTACCGTTTGTGCGTTTTCAACATCCCACTGAGGACCTCGTCCTGCAACAAGGCAATGCAGCTCCCGAATTGTATCCGAATGGTTGGATGAACACTCCACCGACGTGACCTCGCTTCCTTGGCCAGCTAGGTCACCTGACCTCGATCCCATCGAGCACATCTGGGATGCCATCGAGAGATATGTTCTAGGCTCTGACTCCCCTCCATCAAATCTTCGTAAACTGTGGGAGCTTGTTCAGGGGTCGTGAATCCGCATGGCTTCCCAACGCTTCCGGTGTCTTATCGAGTCCATGCCAAGACGAATCGCCGCCGTCATCAGGGCGAAAGGTGGTGCTACGCGTTACTAGACAGGTATCTCTAATTCAATTGCTCTTCAGTGTATTCTATTACAATAAACTCTAATTCGGAGTATTTCTGTGACTCTGTATAAGTCACGTGACGTCTGAGGAGGGGGTTGTATGCTAAAAATATTGCATGTAAACGACAATTTCCATGCTTTCAAATTTTCTGGGTTTTCAAATTATCATTGCCTACCGTCGGACCCGGAATATCCTTGGGGATAAGGAGGGGAGGAGGGGTTAATTCGAAAAGTACGAAATATCCAGAATTATGAGTCCGATCGTTCTACTTTACATTGTCTACAAGCACATATTCTCCAGAAGCGATTTTTTCGCGATAATCTTTTGCTTCCTCAAACTCCATAAGAAGTATAGAAGATTATTTATCTGCAACGTTGAACTGAGCATATGCTAGGGAAAGCAAAGACACACTGCCCAGATAACCAGTGTCACAGAAGTTTTGAAAACGGCTGGGCCGGGATACCTAAGGGTTCGATTGCCATGTGCTGACTCCCTGAAAGTACAAACGGGAAAAATACGGCACCGATTTATACACAGAAATAATTTTCTCCCATTCCATTCATTTCTCCCGTGCTATTTAAGACAACTTAAAAGCTTTTCACACATCTAGAGAACAAAGTACCGCCGACCAGAATAATGAAAAAGATCGCCTGCGAGCGGGTGGCTCAGTTTATAAATGCTGGAGTTAATAGCTTGCCCTGAAGCATGAGAGGAGGTTGGAAGTTAGAGAGAGAGAGAGAGAGAGAAGGAACCACATTCACATTGAAAAACTAAGGGAGCTGACCCTCTCCAATTTTTTTATAGGAGGGGAGGATGTCGCAAAACTCCTATTTCTTCCAACAGCGAAAATTATTCAGTCTTATACTGCTGCTGAAGAAGAAATTGAAGAATTTTATGAGGAAATTCGTCATCTAAATAATAAAGGTAAGCAGCACTTGAAGATAATTATGGGAGATTTCAATGCAAAAATAGGGCAACGGCAACAGAATGAAACTTCAGTAGGTAAATTCGGTCACGGCAACAGAAACCAGCGTGGAAATACTCTCGTTGAGTTTGCAGAGGCAGAAGGATTTTTCATCTTGAACTCCTTTTTTAAGAAAAAGCCACACAGGAAATGGACATGGAGACATCCAATTGGGACGACAAGTGAAATTGATTTTATTATGTGTAACCAAAAATTCGTCCTAGAAGACTGCAGTGTGCTGAACAAGTTCAACACAGGTAGTGACCATAGATTGGTGAGATGTAAGATGCACCTCAACACTAAACTGGAACGTGGCAAGCTCAAAAGACAAACAAAATGTATTGACATAACCAACCTTAAAAAACACCATAATACCTTCAAGTTAGAACTGAAGAACAGGTTCTCTGCTTTAGAAGGCCTAACATCGGAAGAAGTGGACATCTCTGAAGTTAACAGAAAAGTAACCAAAGCTCTTATGGAAACAGCAACAAAATTAGCTGGGTCTAAGAACAAGTTGCATGTGAACAAATTATCAGGAAAAACGAAAATGTTGATGCAAAAAAGAAGAGAGATGAGGACAACTAAAGAAGATGTGACTTCCAAAGTGGAATATATAGAGCTATGCAAGACAGCACGAAAAAGTATCACTGAAGACGTAAGGAAATTCAACTGTGAGCTAGTGAGGAAAGCAATTGAAAACAACCAAAGCCTTAAGATAGCAAAGGGACATCTCAGTAAGGGAAGAAAACAGATTATGGCTCTGAGAAAAGAAGATGGTTCTATAACAAGAAATAGAGGCGAAATTTTGACAAGAGTGAAAGATTTCTACTCCAAATTATATGAAAGGGATGATACATGTTCTCCAGACATCATGAAAGGTACCAGAGTTCTTCCAGTCCTCCCAGCAGAAGTTGCTCATGCAATCAAGAACATGAAGCGGGGGAAAGCTCCAGGAGAAGATGGAATTACTATAGACATCATACAAGAAGCAAGTGGAGAAATTGAAACAGTACTCGCCCAAATTTTCACTCGATGCCTTAATGAAGGGAAGATTCCTGAGGATTGGAACAATGCTACAATGATCCTGCTACATAAAAAAGGTGACATTGAGGATCTCAGGAACTACAGACCTATCAGCCTCCTCTCAGTGGTTTATAAAATCTTCACTAAAGTTCTTTCACACCGCTTGAAGGTAACACTAGACATGGCTCAACCGAGAGAACAAGCTGGATTCAGGAGTGGCTACAGCACAATAGATCATATCCACGTACTGAGAGAACTAATTGAAAGAGCGAAGGAATATGAACTTTCATTGTGCATGGCTTTTATCGATTATGAAAAAGCCTTTGATTCGGTGAAACCATCAGCAGTTACCACGGCTCTGAAATCCTGCGGTATTGAAGATGCATACATTAATATTATTAATAACATCTATGAAAATGCAAGTGCAAAGATTCGGTTGTTTGAAAATACAACACACATAAAAATTGGAAAGGGAGTGAGACAGGGTGACACCATATCTCCAAAGCTCTTTAATGCCACATTGGAAAATGTCTTTCAATCACTGAACTGGGAAAACAAAGGGATAAAGATTAATGGAGATTATCTAACCCACCTTCGTTTTGCTGATGACGTAGTCATTTTTGCAACTACCCCATCAGAGCTGCAGAGTATGGATCCAGGAACTTGCTGACAAGAGTAAAGAAGTGGGATTAAAAATGAACTTTCAGAAGACAAAAGTGATGTTCAATGCTTTTACAAGAAATGAAGATTTATCGATTGATGGAGAAAAACTGGAGATAACAGATACGTATGTTTATCTTGGACAGCAGATATCAAGTGAGGGTCACATTGATGAAGAAATTAATCGGCGTACAAAACTTGCCTGGAGAGCTTTTGGAAGAAACAGCATAATTTTCAAGAGCAATATGCCATTATGTCTTAAAAGAAAAGTGTTTGATCAATGCATCCTTCCAGTGCTTACGTATGGTGCAGAGACGTGGACCTTAACTAAAAGAGACATACAAAGGCTGCAGACAACTCAAAGAGGCATGGAGAGGTGCATGCTTGGTATAACCAGGAGAGATAAGAAGAGGAACTCGTGGATCCGAAAAATGACGAGAGTGGAAGACATCATGATCAGAGTTAAATCCCTGAAATGGCAATGGGCTGGACATACTGCCAGAAGGACAGACCATAGATGGACAGCCGAAATTTTAGATTGGATTCCAAGGGACAGGAAAAGACCCAGAAAAAGACCACATGGGAGATGGGTGGATGAAATTCGTAAATATGCGGGAGTGACATGGAGGAGACTGGCACAAGACAGACCGTTGTGGAGGAAACTTGGGGAGACCTTCGTCCAGCAGTGGATTGATAATGGTTGACAATGATGATGATGATGATACTGCTGCTGTATGTTGTGAGATTTCCAAACGAGAAAGGCACCGTACAGGGATTGTTTCGCTCATAGAAAAATAAAAAAACCCTGCTCGGCCCGTGTCTGTTTTAGATTAAATATTGAAGGCCCGGTCCGTGCCCGTTTTCCCAACTTAGAAATGAGCAAAGGCCCGATCCGACCAGGACCCGTGCGGACCTCTATTTTATACCCTCTTCATGGGAGTCTGCCGCCGGGGTTTTGAGCTTCCACTCAACCGTCGTCTTCAGGTCATCGGCGGCATCGAACTGCTGGGCTGCAAGAAATCGTTTGCGGTGGAGTAACGAATGATGATCACTGGGTGCTAAGTCTGGGCTGTAGGGAGGGTGGACCATCTGCTTTCATCCAAATTTGGTGACCAGGTTTTGCGTCACATTCGCGGCATGATGAATTGTGTTGTCATGGGGAAGAATAACTCCATTGCTCAGCATACAGAGCCGTTTGTTTTGAATTGCACGACGCAACTTTCTCAATGTCTCGCAATAAACAGACACATATACTGTCGTGCCTTCAGGCAGGAACTCCACCTCCCCCCCCCCCCCCAAAAAAAATTCGTTGTTGTCGCAAAAGACAGTGGATATGGCATTCCTCGTTGACATCGTCGGTTTGAATTTTTTAGCCGTATAGGCGATCCCGTGTGTTTCCATTGCAGGAATTGCTGTTTCGATTCAGGAGTGATGGGAGAGATCCAAGTCTTGTCTCCTGCCACTGTATGACTTAAAAAAACATGCCTACCTCCGCGTACTGCCCCAAAAATTCTAAAGCAGATCCCATGCCCTTCGTTTTGTGCTCTTCCGTCAACATCTTTAGCACCCATCGTGTACACAATTTGCGGTACTGAAGCTTTTCTGAAGCGATTTCGAAATTTCAGGGAAATTCTCTAGAAGATCAGAAATTGCGAAGTGTTGGGGTTTTCCCACTAACGTTTTCATCCACTCTCTCCACCAAATCTTCAGTGACCAGAGAAATCCTAATACTGCGCAATTCGTCATTAACTCTCTTTCGTCCTTCGTTAAGCATTCGAACTCACTTCCGCGCCATTCCTACACTCGTTGCGTTTTGGTCCGTAAATTTCGCAAATTTTCCGATGATTCCCACTTAGTCTGACATTTCTTGCATTCAGAAACCTTACCACAGACCAGATTTCGCAGTCATCGGGGCCATTCTATTAACTTAAACATTATTAACTCACAGCACAAACTTTTAACATAAGTACAACCTCACAAAATGGCGTCAGGGTGTGGCCAAGGAGTATAGAATAAGGGGAGAGATCATGTGCTCTCACCATTGAAGCCAGTTAAGTTGCGTGGCCGCCATGTTACATTACCCTCAGTAGCTCTTTTTTTTTTTTTTTTTTGATTGGAGGTTTAACGACCACCGTGAGCAACTCAATGGGCTATAAGCAGTCGCCCGTCCCTAATTTAGGTTCCAGGGAAGGGAGAGAGCCAGTGCCGTAAGACAAACACAACATCCATGCCTCACCGGGATTCGAACCCGGACCCCTTCGGACGAATGATCATAGGCCAACGCCTTAGACCACTGCGCCACCGGAGCGGCGCTCATTTTTGCTTTGTAAGTTAAGGAAGATTACAGATTTTTTATTTCGTGTGAAAAGGGCGTTTGCTTATGACTGATTTATGGAATTGTTCATTTGAAGTTCAACTAATATTAAAAGCTGAAGAGACGTCTATTGTATTTGCGGATCAAAAACTTATGATTCTAGTACGAATTAGAAATTTGTCCCCAGTTTTCAATAACTCCTGGTCAAAGATCACATTCCCGAAAACGTTTTATTAAAACTTTGTAAAAAGCATTCGTTTCTCGCGCAAAATAAAATCCGTGTTTTTTTTTTTTTATTTTAAATTTGTAAATTATTGCATTTCTTATTAGTACATAGTAATCTATCAACGATAACGGATTTTATTTTGCGCTACAAACGTTTTTCAATTTGCATATTCCGTGTACTCTTCCTTAAAATTTTGCAAATTATCAAAGTTTAGCACGAACTATTGTTTCTAAGGTAACATTTCGTTGCGTTTCTGTCTTCAGAAACATTCACTCCATCACATGAAATAAATCAGGATTTTCTTATTCACTTTAGAGTTTGTGAACGGCTTCATGCATTACTTTAAACAGCATGTGCTTTTCGTGTGACGAGTTAAAGGGATTTTTATCGTACGCAGCAGTGAAACGTAACTTAGCAGTGCTTTGAAAGGAAAGAATAGAAAGCAGTGGTGATATTATAGACTACATCCATAAATGTACATGATATTTTTCTTTTCCCAAGAAGGCTATTTAAAAGTGTTAGCCTGCCTATATTGTTAGGTACGTAATTCGATGGGAACGCAATCAGAAGGGTAACATAAGATGGCTACCACTGAGAGCGTCGGCTTCAGAGCTTTACGTAGGGCTTGCTTCATGATCATGTGTAGATGATTTTAGGAAGGGTGTGTCTGACCCCAGGTCTTAAACAACCCTCAGAAATAGGAAACTAGGAGATTTGGGCTAGAGCGCCCGATAGGAAAGTGACACGGAAGCGAAGGAGAAAGGGGGAGGAAGACGCCCTTTACTTATTACCGGGGGGCCAGTACCCGGGGTCCGACGGCTTAACGTGCCCATCCGACGCACGGCGGGTATTTAGTGGATCGAGCGTTCGTACCTGCTTGGGATCGAACCTGAGGCCCTTCCCGTGGCAGTCACGAACGTTGCCCACGCGGCCACAGGACTTGCTTCCAACCCTTATTCTATCGTCCTTGGGTGTGGCTAATGGATGAGGCAACACAACTGCGCATGCGCGACTCTGAAGGGAATACTTGCGCAGGGGTGATGCGCGAACGGTACATACTTTCTGAATGGCCCTAGTACATTGAAGTAATGCTAATGTTCTGATGTCAAATAGACAGTTGACTGATATCTGCAAGCAAATACACTAAAAACATTACATATTGGAAAATGTAAGCCGTTATATAACATAGAGTATAATTTGCGCTTTTCATTTCTTACCTAGGGTACGTATCCCCATGTCTGCTTGTGATCCACCTGTCAGCTCTGATGTCGTACGTTTCAATGATGCTGGTGGCGCTACCAACACTCCATCCACCAACGGCGAATATGATTTGCTGAGGAACCCTAGGTCGGAAGTGGTAGTTGTTGCAGGCAATCGGAAGCAGATTGCCAGAATTTAACCACGCAGATAACAGATGTAGTACCGTCTCTATTACTGGCTTGTATGACGTGTCATTCACTATGTGTTTATTTGTTAATATTACTTGTCTCAGAAACCTGAAAGACAAAACAGAGTAAGACAGTTCAGTCTTGAATTAATAATAACGGGAATCAGTTACAGTTTAGAGTTTATAGAACAGTACGGTTTAAATAGTCGTAGATTTACCGGTTTAAGATTTCTTCAACTTATACACTGCCGGACAATTGCTAAGGACGGATGACAATAGCAACGATAGCAACCATAAAATGGAAGGCAGGAAAATGTGGAAATTAGCATAAGTGCGGGATACAGTAAGACGTGTTGTGCGTATGCAAATTTTGGATTGCCGAACTTGTTCATGACGTCATAGCGCTGATAAGAGATGTAAAGGATTTGACGCGTATTGACGTTGTTGTTCAAACGCAAAGTTGAAAGGGAAAGAATCAATTGACGAACTTGCAAGTTTCAGTATGTCTTCCCGACATCACCTAGATGATTTCACGCGTGGCCGAATTATTAGCAAAATTGAAGAAGGGCGAAAACTAACAGATGTTGCCAGGGAGTTCGACGTCAGCCACAGTGTTGTTTCAACGCTTTGGAAATCATTTCAAAGAAATGGAGAGTGTAGCAAACGTCACGAGGGAGTTCGTGTTCGCAGTACGACACCTGCAGAAGATCGGTACATAGTGCTATCAACAAAAAGACACCGGCGCAGCACAGCTAGTGAGGTAGCAAATCAGTTTATGGCTGCTACTGGCAAGCGGATCTCCCGAAAAACTGTCGCCAGACGTTTGCATGAAGGAGGACTATACGCCCGCCGTCCTGTTGTGTGCATCCCATTGTCCAGACGTCACCGTACCGCCCGTTTGCAATGGTGCCATCAACATCGCAATTGGACTGATAACGACTGGTCTGCTGTCCTCTTCTCAGATGAGAGTAGATGCAGTCTATCGTCTGATTGTCGACGACAACTGATCTGGCGTGATAGTGGTACTGCATATTGTCCAGCAAACATACAGGAAAGGGACCGATGTCCGACATGTAGTGTCATGGTATGGGCTGGCATCATGATCAATGGCCGTACGTCCCTTTATCTGCTTCCAACTGGGACTATGACTGGCCAACGATACAGTAATGATGTTCTGCTACCTCATGTTCGCATGTTCCGTGGTGCTGTCGGTGATAGATTCATTTTAATGGACGACAACGCAACATGTCATCGAACAGTCGCTGTCCAGGAGTGTCTTGAGAGCGAGGATATTCAACGCCTTGTATGGCCAGCACGTTCTCCAGATCTGAATCCCATTGAAAATGTGTGGGATGCTTTGGGGAGGAGTCTTGCTGGACGCCAATGCCCTCCAATAAAAAAGGACACCCTCATCCGTGCACTGACAGAGGAATGGGATAAATTACCCCAACAGCTGCTTGATAATGTTGTGCAAAGCATGACACGACGTGTGGAATCTTGGATCGCCCTCCATGGTGGCCATATCCCGTATTAACATCTTACGCCGGAACGCCTGCGGACGGCAATTGCATTTTTTCACGTTTACGTATTCTGCACAAAATGGCCTGTTTGTCCCTTGAACACGTTCCAAAGCCTTCTGGATTTTAGAGCACAATAAATTGTCTTTCTTGTAATGTCCTGGCATTCTGACATTATTTTATTTCACTTGGCATCCAACCACACTTACTTTTTTATGCGCTATATAGCCGTTTATGATTCGTCCTTAGCAATTGTCCAGCAGTGTATATCACTTCCCTTAATTTAATAAACTTTTATTCTTTAATTTGTATCTTTGATTGAAGGCTTCGTATCTGCAATAGGTGGGCGTCAAGTAATTTTGCTTCCTGTACTTCAAATGGAAAAACGTCTGTACACATTTTCTTCACAATTAATGCGTTCTCAAGGATGAAAACTTGAACATCGATTAAAATAGCTTCATTTTATAACTTGGAATACCTAATATTTTCTAAAACGTAACCATAACTATGCAATCCAACATTTGTTTGTCTACTGACGTCATCAAAGTATAGGTCGCGCCAACTTTTTTTCTGGTTTCAACACCACCAAAGGAAAACGTATTGATTTTTAATATAATTATGGTTATGTTTTAGAAAATATTAGGTGTTTCAAGTTATAATATGAAGCTATTTTAATCGATGTTCAAATTTTCATCCTTGGGAACGCAGTAATTGTGATAAAAATATGTACAGAAGTTTTTCCATTGGAAGTATAGGAAGCAAAATTACTTGACGTCCACCTAAATTACACACTAGCTAGTAAAGTAGTAAAATGGCCAGGTTCAAGAATGTAGCAGAGAAACAGTACTTACGATATCAATATCCATTTCTATTGGCTCAGAAGACACCAAAGGGGAACAGCTTGGTATACACAACACTCATTCGTAATCAACTACAGTGAAACAAACCTCCATTAACGGACACGCCCGAACAAAGGTGACCTCCGAGCAACGGCATGTTTTAATAGGTATAGAACAGCTTCCGTGGGATTAACATTAACGATAACCTCCGAACAACGAAACCTCTTAACAGCGGTCAACGGACACCTCGCCCTCTAGGATTTTACGCACTTCTTCGGTACTTCGGAGAAAGGGATAAGATAGGAATAAAGAATGCTACTTGAGTTCGATGGGTTGTATTACGGCGAATTCAATGGTGTGCTTAAATAAAAAGAAAAAAGTTTAGGTTTAGTGTTCAGTTCTATGTGAGGTGAACTCCAGCTCCTGTCTATGTTTCAGTCACAACATTCGGGTTGGGGGGAAGGCCGTTGCGTGAAATTTTGGCGGCGGTATACCTTTGATTGGTCGCTGTGGGTTCAGTTCCTATTTTTTGGCGCGCAGCTCGCTAACTGCGCGGTTGCACTTCAGTGTCTAGCCTTTCCTAGCTTCATATTTCTAAAGGGAAGTTTGAGACAAGGGCTCAGACACCACTTTCCTATTTTTCGGTGCGCAGCTCGCTAACTGTGCAGTTCCACTTCAGTGTCTAGACTTTCCTAGCTTGATATTTCTAAAGGGAAGTTTAAGACAAGGGCTCAGACACCACTTTTCTATTTTTCGGCGAGCAGCTTGCTAACTGCGCAGTTCCACTTCAGTGTCTAGCCTTTCCTAGCTTGATATTTCTAAAGGGAAGTTTGAGACAAGGGCTCAGACACCACTTTCCTATTTTTCGGCGCGCAGCTCGCTAACTGTGCAGTTCCACTTCACTGTATAACCTTTTCTAGCTTTATGTTTCTAAAGGGAAGTTTGAGAAAACGGCTGAGATACCCTTTCCTAAAATCCTCTACACCATGATTTTATTTTAAATTGTTTTATTGAAATTCATTCAGCAATCTAAATTTGGAGAAAGCTCTGAAACCGTTTTCTTTGTGAGTAAGCTTTGTACAGTTAATCTCCTTTTGTACCAACGCAAAGGACTAGCAATGTTAATCTAGGACTAACCTCCGAACAACGGCACCTTCCAACAACGGTAAACGGTAAAAATACACCCCGGAGAAAATACCCCTGATAACTGAAAAGTGGTAAAAAAAATACCCCCGGAACAAACGGTTCACTGTAAACTGCCACACAGGAACACTGATGTCTGGCAGTGTTCCGGTGTGGCAATTTACCGGCAATCCTGCCACACATCTTCACCCCAAATGTTAAAATGGACGTAGAATTGTAAACATTAGAACCATGCTTTATATAATTATTCTGTACACGACCACACATTTTCAGGAGGGTGGGGGGAATTCACCCTTCCCCTAGTTTCTAAGAGCGCAGACAAGTATTCAAGGTAAGGGCTCGCAATTTCTATGCTTCATGTTGTGTTTAGTGCCAGACTATGTATACTATTCCCCCTCCCCCAGAAATTTGGTGAAGTCTGTAAAAGGGATACGAGGTGCTTAATTTGGAAGGCTCTACCCCCAACTTCCGTAATTTTATATTCTGGGCCTCTAGAGTCGGTCAGTGTATCTTCGATGTTGCCCCTGAAGAGCTCTTAGAAACTGGGGGGGAGGGAATCACCCCACCCTCCTGGAAATTCGTAGCTGTGTACAGAATCATTATATAAAGCATAGTACGAATGTTTACAGCTCTACGTCCATTTTAACATTTTGGGGGAAAGCCCCCTTCCAAAGCTCACGGACTTCGCGGACGCTTCAAGGGGAACATCCTGGATACACTGACCGACTCCAGCGGCCCAGTATATAATATTACGGAAGTTGGAGGTAGAGACCCCCCCCCCAAAAAAAAAACAAGTGTACCTCGGATCATCTGCAATTTATTTCTTCAGATTAAAGTAGAATTCTTGCTTGGCTTACATGGAACGTTTTCTCGAAATTCGTTTGGAGTTCCCAATTCAGTTCTCAGTATAGGCCCAGCAGCGGCAATTTTTATAGCCCCCCTGAACTTTTGTGACCAAGTTACTGAAAGATGTGTGGCAGGATTGCCGGTAAATTGCCACACCGGAACACTGATACATATCAGTGTTCTTGTGTGGCAGTTTACAGTGTATCATTTGTTCTGTGGGTATTCCCTCCGGGGGCATTTTTACGGCTATTCAGTTTCCATAGGTATTTTTTCTGGGCGTGTTTTTTCCCGGGGGTATTTTTACCGCTTTTCGGTTTCCAGGGGTATTTTCTCCAGGGGTGTTTTTTCCCGGGGGCTTTTTACCTACTTCCCCCAACAACGGCCGCATTTTCCTGGTCCGAGCAGTGACAGTGATTCGGAGGTTTCACTGTACTTACAAAATTTAAGAACTTAAGACACCAAACTATGAACTTCAGCAAGTCATAGCATTCACGGCTTTAGCTCGCTGTAGATCACATAGCATAAAGTAACAGAATATGAGGAGCTCTCTTATCGTACTCCGCTTCAGCCCTCTGAACATTAGTTCTGAACACTATACTTTTTTATCATTGAATGCACTTTGACCCACTGTCAGGATGCCAACTTTGGAACTCACGTTGCGTTAAGTGTGAAAATATTTAACGAGGAGAAGCCACATTTAAATGAGAACACAGAACTCAAAAGGAAGCTTAAATTAGAGGTCTCAAGTTCAGTGGCGCACCCACGAGGAGGGCCAATGGGGCCCGGGCGCTCCCCCCCCTCCGTTCCCTTCGCTGACAAAGTGGAAAATTACTACGTCGAAGTTTGAAAAGAAATAACACGATACGCGATCTACATATACACTGAAGTGCCAGGAAAACTGGTACAGAGGAGCTTATGCAAATACAAAGCAACGTCACCTATATGCGCGTATATAAAGCGATGGACATCCTTGCCAGCTGTCAGAGCTGTTTTCGGCATGAGAATGACAAGTAGTAACGATTTAAACAATTTTCAACGCAGTGTCATAGTTGGCGCTTGTGAGATGGAGATTTTGGGGTAGAAACGAAGTTCGGATTTTTACGGACGATCATTGCAAGGGTGCTCCGTGACTACAAAAATTCCGGCAAAACCTCCAACCTACGATACCAGTGTGGCTGTAAAAAGACATTGGGTGGACGTGACCATCGTCGGCTGTCAAGAATCGTTTCACGCGACAGGCATGCAACACTCTCACAGGTATAATCGGAATTCAATGCTGGAGCCTCAACAAGCATCAGCGTCCTAACTGTGCAACGTACCCTGCACGATATGGGCTTTGGGAGCCGACGCCCAACCCGGATGGATGCACGACACAGAGCTATACGCCTCGCTTGGGCACTGCAACACCGCCACTGGACACTTGGTGACTGGAAACAAGTAGCCTGGTCTGACGAGTCGCGTTTCCAACTGTATCGGGCAGATGGAAGGATTCGTGTGTGGCGCAAACCCCATTAAGCCATGGATCCCGCCTGTTAACAAAGAACTGTATCGGCTGGTGGTGGGGTCCGTAATGGTATGGGATGTGTTTAGCTGGACTTCTCTGGGACCCCTGGTACGTCTACAAACGTCTGTGACCGGCCAACGGTATATGCGCATCCTTTCTGACGATGTACACCCTTTCATGTCCTGCATTCATGCTGATGGGTTGGGCCTGTTCCAAAAGGACAATGTACCTCCACACAAGTGTCGGGACGCCATATTATGGTTAGACGAGTATACATCTGAGTTTGGGGTGTTGACATTCCACCCAAGTCCCCAGATCTGAACGTGATAGAACACTTTTGGGATGCCATGCAACGCGCTATCGAACACAGGAATCCGAGACCTCGGAATACACCCGAATTGTGGAACGCTCTGCAGGAAGTATGGCGTGAATTGCCTACAGCATATTTCCAGAGGCTAGTGGAGTCCGTGCTCCGTCGTATTTCTGCAGTCCTGTTGCTCCCGTGGGGGACCTACCAAGTATTTACCAGTTTTTCTGGCACTTCAGTGTACTTCTTAATCATGTACCTATAATTGTAAGGAAGTAGTTCTGTTAAATAAATTTAGGAAAATCTAACCAGAAAAAAAAATTCGTCTACTGCTTTTTGTAATCATTTAAATTTCTTGTACTGTAACATTACAAGTAATTGGATAAGAATAAATGCAGAAAAGTCAACCTCCTTTTTGTTATGGCACCTGACTATTTGTTCCAATAAACTTAGGGGGGGGGGGGTTGCTCCACTTTGGGGGAATTCTGTGCACCCCGATCCCATCCCGCGAAATTTCTAGGTGCTGTACTGGTGAAGTTACTGCGGACTTTCGGCGAGACACTGGGGAAAAGTCTAGAAACGTTTTTAAAGAAAAGAGAAAAAAAAAAAAAAGAGAGAGAAAATAAAACGAATTCCTGGCACAATCAGCGCTCTTTGGCCAGACATGGCCCTTGCGCCATAAAAACTAACAACAAACAACAAACCTGGCACAGTCTGACTGCTAATTTAGTGGTACGCAGTATTAGCGAACGAAAGTGAGGATTATATTCCGTCTTCGCCGCAATTCAGTCCACGAAAACCATGCTACAGAGCAGCCCAAACACGCGCGTTACCCAGACAGAAGTATTCTACTCATCGAAATCGGAATGAGTATTTGAAGATTTAATGTAAGGACCTTTCCCAGTTTAAGAGTAAGGTCGTTTCATAAGCGTTTAATACATTTCGTAAGTTATCTCTGTTTCAGGTTTGAAGGTAATTATTGAGGAAAATATTATTCTTTCTTCGTACTAAAATGCTATCATGTGTGAGCACTCACTTAGGAACCTGCTCGTCTCTTTAAATTGCACACTATGATGTTTTGCTCTTAAAAAAGAAAAAAAAGATGCCGATTTCGGAAACTATTACTACTCTTTTCTGTCCAAGAAGTTGAGTTTTTCTAATTTCGTACAGGAATGTTTTAAAACGAATTAGTTATACCGTATTCTCTTACGATACGGATTTGTGTTAGGGGTATGAAAATGTTTCCGCCGTTTTAAGGAGAAATTAGAAACAGGAACGATCAGGAAACAGTACACATTTATTTAACGAAATATTGGTCGTTAGCATCAATGACCTTTTGCCATTTTTTAGGCAGCAAATGAATGCCCCTGGGACAGAAGGACCCGGGTTTTAAGCTGAAGAACGTAGTGACGAATTTTCCACCTTCGGAACTGTGGTGAACCGCTGTTGGGCTAGGGCATGTTGCATAGAGCGAAACAGATGAAAGTCGAGGGTGCAATGCCCTTGGAGTAATCCTGGTACAGTAAAAACTACCAGTGTAACTGTTCAAGGGTTGATTTCGTGGTGGCACAGACATGTGGTCTGGCATTATCGTGAAACAGGATGTCTGGGCGGCGTCCTTCACCTGTCCATGGGCGCTTTTGCTCGATTTGGGGGTTCAATGTCATCAACTGATCGCTATACAATTGTGCAGTGATTGTTTCGCCCGGTTTCAACAGTTCGAAGTTACAGCGCTCCTTGCATATCCCACTATATACACAACAGCAACTTTTTTCCCGTGGATATCCTGTTTTGCAGTGGATGTTGATGGCTGGTTTGGGTCGACCCAAGATCGCTTGCGTGAGGGGTTGTCACAAGAGACCCATTTGTTATCCTCGGTGAAAACCTCCCACAAGAAATTCTTCCTCTGAAACCTCGTCAGCAACGACATGCAGATGCCCAATCGTTGACCAATATTACGCTCCATTAAAATATGCGGAACCCACTTACCAATCTTCTGTATCTTCCTCATGGCCTGTAGACGCCGTACCACCATCGACTGAGCCACTTTCAAACGTTTCGCTAGTTGCGTGGTCGATTGTGTGGCATCCTCTTGCAACAGCGATTCCAGCTCTTCGTCTGCGAGTTCCTGCAGTCTACCTGCACGTGGCTTGTCGCCCAAGCTTAGATCACCTTTCTTAAACCTGGCAAACCCATTCTCGACACGTCCGCTCATCCATAACCTTTTTGCCATACATGCCTGACATATTAAACTCGCTCGCACTTTTCCCTAAATTAAACATGAATAACAAACAGAACCGCAAATGAACTTTATCGACCGCCATGCTTGGCTTCATGTACGGATTGACAGCACGGGTCGCCGACAGGTTAGACCCATACAGCGCCCACTAGCGGGAGCGGCGGAAACTTTTTCATAACCCTATTATTTAAAAAGTGATGAGTTAGAATTGCATATTTTTTAATCGTAATGCATTCTTAAACTTGCTGTGGTACCCTTTCTTGTCCCTCAGAGTAAGAAGAGAATATCTGTAGTTTGTTTTCCACCCCTTAGTTTTCCTGTGGGATAAGTACATTTGTGTTTCTAGTAGAGATTTATTTTAAAGCCTTCCCTTAGGAGGTGGCCATTGCAGTTTTCTATTCTATTGATAAACAAACAGTACTAGAGGTATTAACTGATGCATAATCTCCGACAACAGTACTACTTTATCCATGTTTTCTACAACAGAACTGCGAGCATATAACAAAGTGCAGAACAAATATGCAAGACGTGATTAATAAGTAGGAACTGCACACCAACTATATTCAAAATAGTATAACTATACTAATGAACCGAACTTCTTGGCGTAGAATAGAAATAAAACTTTCCAAGCTTTCGCACATCAACCAGATGGCCTTTTCAAATAAGGTAGACAATTAACTGCAAACCGGACAATAGAACATTCCAACAAGTGACGCGGTGATTTACACATATGAGCCATTACATAATGACCACCCCAGCGTAGAGAAATGAGCGCGCCTGGAGACCGAACGGTGACGCAGGGGAAGTTCAGAGCAGTATATATACTACCCGAGGACCGGCTTTCTGTTAATAGAGTGTTCGGAGTAAGAATGGGAAAAGCTGCCGATTTATCAGAGTTTGCTAAAGGACAAATTGTGATGGCAAGGCGCCTCGGAACTACGATACCGGAAGCGGCGCGGCTTGTGGGAAGTGCCGCTGCAGGTTGAATTCTGAGTAAAAAACTAATTATTTATACACAGTCGATAACGTCCATATGCCAGGAAAAGTCCTAAAACCTCTAAAAATCAAAACGGTGGCTTTGGAATACGGCTTCGGAATACTGCCTGCCTGAATTTTTTAGTGAATTATTCGACCATTTGACGCAGAGATCTGACATTTTGTATGCTGATAAGTCTTAAGATACCTAAAAAAGTCCAAAAAAAAAAAATACGGGCTTTGGAACATCATTGTCTGCTTGATTTTTTTGCTAATTGTTCGACCAATTCTAAATGATCTAAAGATCTGAAAATTGTCATGCTGATAGGACTTAAGGTCCGAATACCTAGAGAATTCCGTAAACCAAAATGGCTGCTTTGAAATATTGTCTGTTTGAATTTTTCTGCCTCTTCTACGCCTAGAAAATTCTGGAAACCCAAAGATTCCAGAGGGTGGCTTAGAGTTACTGTTCAAAATGATGATAGGTTTAAAGATAATAATGCCAGAAACGTTGAAATGCTCTAAAAATTCCATTAAATTTTGATTTAATATTCAGGGGCTTGTTTTAAATGCCTGCTAGCGTTTTACGTCAAATTGTATGCACTGACGTCACGACCCTGCTTTAAATCGTAAAACAGTAACTGATCTTGAATTATTTTTCTTTCCCTTAAGGTGATTTCACCTAAAATATCTGCCTTATGTTTCCAATGGTTAAATTTCTTTACATATTTTCTTCGTAATTAATGTATTCTCAAGGATGAAGATTTGCACATCGATAAAACGAACTTTAAGTTATAGCATGGGATACCTAATACTTGTTAAAACATAACCATAATTAAGCAATCCAACATTTGTTTGTCTACTGGCGTCATCAATGTACAGGTGGCGCCATCTATTAACAATTTTTAATAACCATGTTAAAAATCAATCATTTTTCTTTGAGTAATGTTCAGACCTATTAATAGATGGCGTCACCTGTACATTGATGACGTCAGTAGAAAAACAAATGTTGGATTGCTAAATTATGGTTATGTTTCAGCAAGTATTAAGTATCCCATGCTATAACTTGAAGTTAGTTTTATCGATGTGCAAATTTTCATCCTTGGAAATACATTAACTGCGCAGAAAATATGTAAAGAAGTTTTACCATTGGAAACATAAGGCAGAGATTTTAAGTGGAATCACCTTAATTATCTGTACCTTTCTTTATTTTGTATGTTCAAAAAATGATTTTATAGAGCCGCCGTTCGTAGAACAGGCAGGACTGATAGTCAAAAATAAGATTTACAGCAGAACGAAATAGATATGTCCAGTCTTAAAGTTACTATGGCAATACGCTGTGACTCGTGTATGAGTATAGGCATGCACTTAAACTACAAATATATATAACAATTTTACCTGGTAGAACAAAGACCAAATCTAACAACGGGGAGAATTTCCTCCATCCACACCTCGTATCGCTCTCTGGGAGAATGCAACAGCCACATGAGCGCTGTGTTAAAAATAAATTCTTCGTTGTGGATATTCAAATCATCGTCCATCAAAAGCGATTTCAACTCTTTTGCTGGTAACATGTGTATCTCCCTGCTTATGTTGTACACCTGTCAAAAAAAGAGACATGCTTGGTATTTTTTAAGCACTTAGTTACGTTGCGCAAAATCAAGCTTTTATTTTACATATTAACACGGGTGCGAAGTTGACGACATTTAAACGCTTTGTTACTGTTTCTCAGGGAATCATGAATATTTCGAAAAGAACATTTTGTGGAGTAGATGTTATACCTTATAGAGACGGCGACGCCGATTTTTCTCATCAAAAATGCTTAAACTACACTATATTGACAAAAGTCACCGGACACCCCTTCAAAAGCAAATGAACGGATTCGCTGCGTTGTTAAGATACGCGGTACAGCTTCAAGCGGTGTCAAAACAATCCTGCAGCTGACCGCGATCATATCGCACTGTGAGGTTGAGTGAAAATGTCACGGAACTGACTTTGAGAACGGAAAGATTGTTGGGTGTTACATTAGTGGGTTGTCCATAAGAGAAACCGAGAGGCGTTTAAACATACCCAACTCAACTGTTTTGGATGTACTGAATAAGTGGAAGACACATGGCGTGCCTTAAGCAGCAAAACGTACCGACAGACCAAAGAAAATCAGTGATAGAGGACGTCGAAGCCTCAGGAGAGTCGTTACAGCTAATCGATGGAGTACTTCACAAGACCTCAGTGTACAGGTGAGTAACAATGCTGGAACCTCCGTATGTACACGTATACCATTCGCAGAGAACTTCATTCCATGGGTTACCGTGGTCGTGTGGCTGCTCATAAGCCTTTCATCTCCACTCGGAATGCTACTCGTCGTTTAACATGGTGTAAAGTTATCGTGGACCGTAGATCAATGGAAACGGGTCCTATGGACTGAAGAATCCAGATACACGATCCATTAGTTTAATAGCCATGTGTGGGTATGACAGCAACAGGGAGAACGCTATTTACCACAGTGTTACTATTTCTACGGTCAAGTTTGGAGCTGGCAGTGTACTCGTGTGGGGTTGTTCTTCTTGGCATGGTCACCGCTCCTTGAAAGTAGCTTTTAACTATCGAAGAGTTAGCAGCTCCTCAAAACTAATCAGCATGTTTCCAGTTAGTCAATGGAAACGGGTCTTGTGGACTAAGTAAATGTTGATTTCGTGTTTACGTTGAATTTCTGTGTTGATTTCCGCCGTCTTTACACGATCATTATTCTAAAAACAGATTCAAATAAACGCATTTGACTGTTTAGATGATTTATTGAATTCATATAGAAGACATTAGAACTTTCAGGCCCGCAACGGACCCATCTTCAGATGTTATTAACAAAATGGAACTGAGCATGATTTAAATACATTAATGTAATGTGTTTTTTTTTTTTGTGACCTGCTCGTTATGGACATCATATCTCGTGAAAGGTTTGTTAACATCGATAAATATATATTACGTGTGAAGCAACGTAATAAAAATCTATGTTTGAAGGAAATAATTGGTGTAAGTCTCTACATGTTATAACTCATTAAGCACCGTTTTTCAAGGTAAAGGAATGTGACAAGGAGTATCATCATTGCAACATTCTTCACCATATTTGTGAATAAATAGACTTTCTAGTAGTAGGATTGATGTCTTATGGACTGATGAATCAAGATACACGATTCATCAGTCTAATAGCCATGTGTGGATATGACAGCAACAGGGAGAACGCTGTTTACCACAGTGTTACTATTTCTAAGGTCAAGTTTGGAGGTGGCAGTTTACTCGTGTGGGGTTGTTTTTCTTGGCATGGTCCCGGCCCATTGGTTATCGTGGACAAACCTGTTAACCAGCAAGTCTTTTGATATTCTGCGCAATTAGGCCCTACCAACTCTGTGGCAATACTGTGGAACCGAGCCTTGTTGGTACCAGCAGGATAATGTACCGAGTCATAAAGCAAGGACTGTTACGGCGCGATTTGGCGATAATTCCGTATCGTGTGTTGGTCGGCCAGCAGAGAGCCATGATCTTAATTCCATAGAGCCCCTTTGGGATGAATTAGAGCGCCGAATAAGAAGTTTGGAACCAAGACCTACTACTAAGCAACATTTACCGGTAGCATTATGTACTGAATGGAAGCGCATACCTATCGCTGTGTTCCAAAACCTTGTCGAAAGCATGTGTCGAAGGGTCAGTGCGTGTATTAAGGCCACAGGTGGATCGACACCGTACTAATGTATATCAATACATGCTATTTTGTGTTTCTCTTGTAGGTGTCCGGTGCCTTTTGTCAACATAGCGTGTAATATAGTTTCTCAGGATTTGTTAGAGGATATCCGTGAAAGATCGTGATTTCTGATATGAGTGCCCGAAAATGCTCAGTTTCGTCGAAATTTAAACACAATTATGTATACCTTCCGGCTTCCTGTACTGCAGAATGTGGCTCAAATCCGACGTAAGACACACATCAAAAGATTACACTCCTGTTGCGTGTGTCCTCGCTGCATCTTTCCGTGTGTTACTCGCATTTCACTGACCAGTTAGCGGACCAGTTAGCACCTGGACTGTCTTTTTATGCTACAGATTGAATATACCTTATCCGAAATGCTTGGGGACGGAAGTGTACCGGATTTTGGATTTGTTTCAGTTTTGGAGTATTTGCATTGCTATATAGATAGTGCATATGGTATACCTCTATAGCTTGGGGATGGGATCAAGCCTAAACACTGAATTAATCTATGTTCCGTATGATGTAAGATGAATTTCACTGAAAATCGTTACCTAAGCGTGAAGAATGAACGAACGATACAAACAGCTCCAACTCTGAACCTGTTCACGACCGTCATTCCCTACGAAAATCGTTTGCTGGAAGGGTCAACAAACGAAACAAAGGAATCCGACTCTGAATCAATTTGCGAGAGTCATTCCCGGCGGAAATCGTTCACCGGAAGACCCAACGAATAACACCAAGGTATCCAACTCAGAGCCGATCAGTGAGATTCATTCCTTGCGAAAATCGTTCACCGGAAGGGTCCAAAACCGACACGAACGGATCCTAGTCTGAATCAATTTAAGAGAACCATTCTCTGCAGAAATAGTCCACCAGAAGTATCAACGGATAATAAAAGCCGATCCGAATCAGAACAGATTCGCGAGAATCATCCTTTGAGGAAATCGTACTCCAGAAGAGTCAACCAACCGATTAGGGAGAAATAATTGTTTTTGTGAGTCGAATTGATTTTTTTAATAACCCAAATTGGCATGAGTCAACAAAAACGGAAGATTAAGGAGGTATTACATGTCGCAAAGATTTCCGTCAGTAACCAGAATTTCCGCTTCTGGTTTCCACGAAATAATTCTGAAGATGCTTTCTTTAGTTTCCATTTAATGGGGGAAATTAGGATCTTTATTCCGACACAAGCATCAGATTCATTATATCTAAGGTCTATGAATTGTTTTCCCGCTAGCTTTCGAATTTTATTTTATTCTCTGGATTATTTCATGTGCATTAACAGCAAGTGCTTTAGTGGCTTATTTCATTTTTAAATTCGAAGTCGGAAATGTGTTATTGCCTGTTTTAAGAGCCCCGTTCTGGTAGTTTTCAAAGACACCTACTCGCCCAGCGAGACTATGTGCATGCTCACATCCTGGGTAAAACACGTAAATAGATAATGTGCAAATTTATAGAACGTCTTCGCTGACTCATTAAGCACACTGCCTGTCTGCTTCATTGAGTTCACCCTCCTGTGATGCTTATTGAAAAGCTTACTCGCAGGTGGCTCGAATTGTGACACACATTTGGAGACAAAATCTAGGTATAATATTAATGTATTAGGTGTACAAACAATTTTTGAAGCATTTTAAGACAACGCAACAAGTAATTTGTGAGAAAACAACAATATCTTTACGAATCAAAATATGCGCCGTCATTATCTATCACCTTCCGCCATCGGTCGGGCAGCTGACGGATTTCAGCCATGAAGAATACTTCGTCGTGTGACGCGATGAAGTCGTCAACCCATTTTTTCACATGTCCGGAATCGTACAGCAGACAAACCATGTTGCATCGATCGGAACAAATGATAGTCTGAAGGGGCTATGTCGGGACTATACGCCGGGTGCTCCAAAACTGAACATATCCACTTTTCATCACCCGTAACGATTTTCAACCGGAAAGACTTTCTGTGTTGTTTATACAACAGATTCAAACACTTGATGTCACGCTCATCCTTGTTCCTCAGGTTCAGGTCATGTGGTACCCATTTTCTTTCCTTCTGAATCTTTCCCATTGCGCGTAAACGATTGGAAATGATTTGTTGAGCTACCCTAAGTTGTTGAGTTAGTTCTCTTTGCGTTTGAGACGAATCTTCATCTAGCAATGCTTGCAGTTCCTCATGTGCAACCTTCTGCGTGGCGCCGCTACGTTCTCGATTGCTAACATCAAAATCACCTGCTTTAAACCGTCTAAACCAAAACTCACACGTGCTTTTCGATACAACATTCTCCCCCAGAACAGAACAGATCAATGCACATGCTTTTGCAGCACTTTTTCCTTGATGAAATTCGTAACGAATGCAGCGTCGAACAAATGCAGTATTGCTTGCCCTCTTTCATCTACCGATGTGCAAGTGCGTTTGACTGTTGGGCAAACTTCTGTGTCACATTTTATGCTCTGGACCAGTTATGGTCACATGACAACAACGCAGGGGAATGTCGTATATGTAAATTAGGGGTATGCGTTACACAAAAAAATGCTTTAAAACTTATTTGTACACCTAATATAACTCTACTTAAGTATCATGTAAGGAATTAAATATATTGAACATCAATTCTCAGCCTTACATATTTTATTATAGATTTAATTAATACAGAAGAATAACGGCGAAGTCGTCTTCAAATATCCCTACTCTGAATAAAGCATTCTCAAAATTTGTAGTTGCGTAATTTGTAATTTAATATCTCACTGGTGTCAAACATTTAATGGACAATACATTAGAGATACCTACTAAATAACGCTTGGTTCTCCTCTAGCGCGAATAGCAGCCATTACACGTCGAGCCATCGACTCCACCAAATGCAAGAGTGTTTTTAGAGGTAATGACAGCCATGCCTATTGCAGCATTGTCCAGAACTCCGCCCGAGACATCGTTCCAGTATCCACGAATTTGCTGATCCCCGAGAGTTTCCACAGGGTTTAAATCCGGGGACTTTAGGGTCCACTGGATGATTCTAAACTTAGATGAGTATTTATGAAGCCATGCCTGGGTGGTTGCGGCCCTGTAGGGCACCGCATTGTACTGTTGAAACAGACCATCGGCCGCAGGATGTGCGGAAGCCATGAAAGCATGAAGGTGATCAGTCAGCACATGCTAGTAACGTGCAGCGGTTAAGGACCTCTTTAGATACACTAAATGACCTGATACATCCCATGAGAAGACTCCTCAAACTATCACATAGCCACAAGCCTCGAACACAGCTGACCTGGCACTATCTCCTAACTCCCTAACATGCGTATAATGTTAATTTAGCGAAGGAACGATTGCAGTAAAAGAACGGGCACATTAAAAAATATTATAATTAAGCTATGAAAAATAATTAGAATTAAAAAAACTATGTAATTCAGAGAGTACTTCCGAACTGTTACATACATTCTTCTACTGCGGGAGTTCGTAGCAAAGTATTAACGTTTTCGACCCGGTTTTATTAAAAACATGTTTCAAAGAACCCTTCAGAGCTGCAAAGTATGACCCCGGAACTTGCTGAGAAGGGTAAAGAAATGGGATTAAAAATGAACTTTTAGAAGACAGAACTGATGTACGATGCTTTTACAAAAAATGAAAATTTATCGATTCATGGGGAAAAGCTGAAGATAACCAATTTCTACACTTTCATTGGGAAGCAAATATCAAACAAAGGTCACGCTGATGAAGAAATTAATCTGCGTACAAAACTTGGTTGGGTAGCTTTTGGAAGAGACAGTACAATTCTCAAGAGCAATATTCCATTATGTCTTAAAAGAAAAGTGTTTAATCAATGCATACTTCCTGTGCTTACGTGCGGAGTAGAGACGTGGATCCTAACAAAACAAGTTAGTAAAATCATGCAATGCATTGATTATGATACGCTTTCCAACATACCAGAAATCATTACTCAAGTTATGAGGATGATGGCTGTGGAATAAATCTCGCTTCTGTGCCATGACCTTTGATCCCATTTCGATGATATTAAACAGAACCAGTTCAGTATGCTTCCAGAAGAACATGTTAAAGTTTTGTAGCAATCGACGCACCTTTACGTACGTTATGACCCATAAGGGCTATGGAATGGATCCCGCTTCTATGTCCTGAATTTTGCCCGTTTTCAATAGGGTTCGTCCCCTGGTGGTCCCTCACCACACACTAAAATTTCATCGAAATCGAACCATTTTTACGCGAGTTATCGTGCGGAGGGACAAAGCTGGAGCATACACGCTTCTTCAACCTACGGGTAGAAAGCGTAAAAAAGGCATAGAAAGATTGCATACAGCTGAAAGAAGCATGGAGAATGCATGCTCGGTGTAACCAAGGAAGATAAAAAGAATAATTCGTGGATAAAAAAAAAGGACAAAAATGGAAGTCATCATGATCAGAGTAAATACCTGAAATATCTATGGGCTGGACAAGAACAGACCACCGATGAACAAGCGATATTTTAGACTGAATTCCAAGGGACAGGAAAAGACTCAGAAAAAGACCACGTGGGATATGGGTGGATGGAGGAGACTGGCCCAAGACAGTCGTGTTCTGAAAGAAATTTGGAGAAACCTTCATCCAGCAGTGGATTGATAATGTTGATAATGATGATGATGATGATATATCCGAATTTATTGCCCAAAGTAAATTTGTCCAATTCAGGTCCGGGTCGGGTCCAATTATGTGACGGCCGGGTCTGGGTCGCGTCACCAAACTCTTTGACCCGTTTCCAATTCTGGTAGTGGCACACACAGAGTGCAGAGGTCTAAAACGTTAGCAAACGTAGAATCCCGTAACACTTCAGAAGTTCGACCATATATACACTATATTGACAAAAGTCCCTGGATACTCCTTCAAAAGCAAATGAAAGGATCTGCTGCGTTGTTAATGTGCGCGTTACAGCTGGAAACGGAATAAAAACAAGCCTGCAGCTGACCGCGTTCATATCGCACTATGATTTTGAGTGAAAATGTCGCGGAGGGAGAGAACTGACTTTGAGAAAGGAAAGATTGTTAGGTGTTACATTAGTGGGTTGTCCATAAGAGAAACCGAGTGGTGTTTAAACATACCCAAGTCAACTGTTTCGGATGTACTGAATAAGTGGAAGACACATGGCGTGCCTGAAGCAGCAAAACGTATCGGCAGACCAAAGAAAATCAGTGATAGTGGACGTCGAAGCCTCAGGAGAGTCGTTACAGCTAATCGACGGAGTACTGCATAAGACTTCAGTGTACAGGTGAGTAAAAATGCCGGAACTTCGGTATGTACACGTACCATTCACAGAGAACTTCATTCATTGCGTTACCGTGGTCGTGGGGCTGCTCATAAGCTTTTCATCTCCACTCGGAATACTGCTCATCATTTAGCATGGTGTAAAGAACATTTATCGTGGACCGTAGATCAATGGAAACAGGTCCTATGGACTGCTGAATCCAGATACACGATCCATCAGTCTGATGTCCGTGTGTGGGTATGGCGGCAGCCGGGGGAACGCTATTTACTACTGTGTACTGTTCCTAGGGTCACGTTTGGATCTGGCAGTGTACTCGTGTGGGGGTGTTTTTCGTGGTATGGTCCCAGCTCTTTGGTAATCGTGGACTAACCTGTTAACCAGCACGTCTGCCTTGATATTCTGGACAATTATGCCCTACCAACTCTGTGGCAATACTATGGAACCGAGCCTTGTTGGTACCAGCAGGATAATGCACCGAGTCATAAACCAAGGACTGTTACGGCGGGGTTTGACGATAATTCCGTATCGTGTATGGACTGGCCAGCACAGAACCCTGATTTTAATCCCATAGAGCACATATGGGATGAATTAGAGCGCCGGATAAGGAGTTTGGAATCAAGGCGTACTCCTAAGGAACAGTTAGTGGCAGCATTAGTACTGAATGGAAGCGTATACCTATCGCTGTGTTCCAAAACCTTGTCGAAAGCATGTCTCGAAGGGTCAGTGCATGCATTATGGCCAAAGGTGGACCGACACCGTACTAATGTATGCCAATAAATGCTATGTTGTGTTTCTCTTCTAGGTGTCCGGCGACTTTTGTCAATATAGTGTATATGTATGTAGTATATATTTAGTCTTAATATTTTAGTATATAGTATATATTTAGTCTTCTGCAGCTCATTGTGGAACGATTTATATCTCGGAATGACGCGCAGTCTGATACGTAGAAACACTCGTCGGCAACCGCGGTGGAAGAAATACACATTACATTTCGGAAGTACTGGCTGTTCGAATACTAATAATCGTACGTACCAGTTATTAATCATAGCTGTGATCCCTATGGGGAAGATTGAAAAGCACGAATGAGGATATAACTGACAGTAGGTCAAACAAGTCTTTCTATATATCAGTGTCTCGTGCGGCAAGTAAGCATCTTTTGATTTCAGAATTGAGGAATGTTTTTATCGTAGGGTTGAGAAATAAATACTATATTTTTACAATTTGTATTTTGTATGTTTAGTGACGGAGATAGTTCCTCTGCCCCTTCACGGTGGGCGAGAGCCGGCTGTATGTAAACATGGCGGAGCGACACGTGCGAACTTGGGAACTACTTGAAAGCGTGCATAATCGGAAGTTCACCCTTAAAAAGCACAATTACATTTGCCTCCGTTAACCATAGAAAACTGGGAATCGAAAAAGCAATTGACAGTTTTATACATACATGTACATATTATTGAAACTCCCTGCTTCCATATATAAATAAACCATCGCTATCTTTGAAGAAACGACGCAGTTGATTAAGGATCTCAAGATATGATATACTAAATAGGAAACTGCAGCAGTGATACGACCTTCGGTTTCGCAAAACGACTTGTGTTATGGGGTAGATGACGCCATCTATGAAAAATTTCATACCGGAATCCAGGCGCATATTTCGAATTTTTTAAATCATTTCTAAATGTCCGAAACATCAGAACTTTTTGTAAATAGCTTTCGCAAAGCGTTTCGCTTTTTTCATGCCAACTCTAAAATTAGAGACTGGCTAAAGCTTAAAAGCTCTGACGTTTATGCGAATCAAACTGTTTAATGAAATAAAATAAAAAAAAAAGGCCAGAGCATGTTGATTCGTATTACAAATCGTAGACTACATATATTGTGAAGTTATGTAAGAATAAAGAAATCGTTTAATCATAATGTTTTTTTTGTTTTTTTATGTCGCAATTTCGCTGTACACAACTTAAATAATGAAGCTGGGCCATAGCACAGCAAAACTGCGGTTGATAAAAAGCAAAAACATTTATTGTGACTAAATGCTGATTTCTTTATCCTACGTATAGATCAAGGAGATTAGAATAAGACTTTTGGAGATGCGCTGTCGCTTAACCGTGAAGCACAAAGTGTGGGAATGTATATGTTGTTTACAATACCCTACGGAGTTTCATGCAATTCTAGCTGTGATATTTTTGAATTGCGTGGTTTTTGGTTGCAGAAACCATGTTAATACCAAACCGGAGAGCGTTTGACGCTCCACAGAGGAATAAAGTTTTCAATTTCAACGCTATTTTTTTTTTTTTTTTAACTTTCACTAATGTTTCGTGTATATCAATTTAAAATATAAATGGGAAAGTCTCTCAAAATAAGTGAGAATTTTATAAATCCAGAATTTTCTCACACATCGGCAGCAGATTACGATGAAAAATTAGGAACATTCATGGCGCTGCAATAGCCTTGAAAACCAACAGCTTTCCCAAGCTTTAACAGCCCCCGTTCGCGGTTATAGGCTTCACGCAATGTGATACTGCTCCACTGAAGAGGGTATCTCCAGATATCTTATTCTAGCCTCCTTAGTGTGGATTGATGCTTTGAAAGCAGTTAGCAGCCTTGTGAATTATTAGTACTACACCATATTATAATCTCTTCCGTTCCACTATTTGTAAAACAGCTCTTGAATATGCAGAATCCAGGAATGGGCTATTTAAGATTTTTCTAAATAAATAAATAAAAAGAAATCAAACCTCGAAGTCTCTTGTTTTTTAAGTTTTTTTAGAATTGCTTGTTTTGTGCCGTATCTCCATTTTTTTTTGTTAAAAACACGGCCCGGTGAACTTTCTTCACCAGTATACAGAATTGGGATCTCCTGGAAAAGGAAAACTAAGTCGTTTGTTAATTTAGTCTAATGTGAGAGAAATAGAGAGAGAGAAGGAGTGAGAAAAAAATAAATAGAGGGAGAAAGAGGGAAAGAAAGATAGATAGAGAGAGAGAGAGAGAAATAAAGCGAAAGAGATATTTCTTTTAATCCTTAGTTAAAGTTATTGTAAGTAAACTTATCTACGTAGAAACCTAAAAACTCTAGGTGCGATTGCTTGGTGATTACCTTCCGAGAACTTTCTGTATATATATTTGTCATCGAAACACAAAAATTAGTTTTCTGATTGCTAAACGATTATGAGCAACGTTAAGGAAAAGTTTGAAGACGTTTTCTTCTATATTTAAGAACTATCTGTAAGTTACGATTGATCTTCAAAACAATTTTTAACGGAAATTAACACTCAATTACAGCGCGGATGGACGAAAAAGAAAGTACAGGTGATGAACGCCTTTCCTTAATGTTCTCAGGAAAAACACAAACAGAAAAATTGTACAACGCCGCCATTTCTTAAAGGCCATTTTGTTATTTCATCAACGCTGCCAGACTGTGGAATGTACTGAGCACGTGAAAAATACGAGTTTTTGAAATTTTATCCCACAAAAAACAATTCCATTCTATATTACGTAAAAGAATTTTTTTTTCGACTTTTGCTAGGCAAAACAAATTCCAAAACGACTTTACTGCATTTTCGGAAATTACGTAAATACGGGGTTTCCATAATTTTGCAATCTCCGAAAATGTGATTATCATGTTTTTACAGTCATGGGGAATGACAATTTTTTCAAGGAGAATAGTTTAATTCTGTAGAATGTGACTAAATTTCACTGTACCTTAATAAAATAACTTACCTTTCTTTTTTACTTCGTAAATCATGACAGGAGAGAGAAGCGCCACCTGCTGGTGAAATATCAGATTGTACTATTCGAGGTTGCACAGAGCCGTCTTCTACCGCAGGTATGATAAGGCCCATTAACTGAAATTCCGTAGCGCATCCAAGATTTTTTCACAACAAATAAATACATATATGCTGCAATAAGCTTCAGCAAAGTTTTCTATTTGTTAAAAAACAGGAAAATCCTTCTTTCCAACACAGCAAAACGATACTAAAAGTCGTATTTCATTGAGCAAAACCACACCCATGCTCGTAAGAGCTCACAGTAATTTCTCTTCAAAACATATTGTTATAAAGAATGCGGTAGTATACTTTTTCGGGAAAATAAGTATGAAAATGTTTTCACATTTCTTTTTTCCACCGTTTTATTTATGTATTATGCTTGCAGGTGAGTTGAAGAACAAAGGGGAATACATATGCTTCAGATGTTTTAATATTATTCTAATAAACACTATCTTACGGTGTTTAAATGATGTTTCTGTAGGGAATTTTTTTTATTAGAAAGAAAACAATGTAGAAACTCTCAAAGAGAAATGTAACCGAGTTCTAACTTCCTCTGAAACAGGAGGGGATGGATTTTCCCCACAAACTTTGTTTTACTTTCTTTGTGAATGGCAACATCTGAATAGTGTTTCCTGTCAACAAATACATGTGAGATACGGCTTTCGGTAAGCGTCGAGAAAACACTAGAAACTTCCACTAGCTGATGTCATCTTAAAAATAAAGAGATCTAAACTTCGCTGAAACCCTGGATTCTGCATAAGAGTTGATATTGTGTCATGAATACGTTTTAAGCATCTAATCAGCAGACAAAAACAAAACATACTGCGTTTCAAACAGCTGTAGGAATGCCGTACCTGCATGAAGTGTCTGAGGATATACTTCCGAGTTTGTCGCTTGAGAAAGGAACAGTGAAAATTTAAAGTTAAGCAGTACATGCCGATGCAGTTTTCCGGTGTAATCTTGGAAGCGAAGAAGAGTTCGCACCTAAATACCGCAGGTTCTATCAACAGACGATCTGCGACCAAGAATACCTTCATGGCATTTCTCTCGTTGATTGCCAATCTCCCGGTGTATATAAATTCTAGTAGAATGGCTAAAAATTTAGAATCCACTTCTCTCAACTTGACTTGCCTTGTCTCGGAAATTGAAAACTTGCCTAGGAACAATACTCTAAAGAATGGACTGACAGCTGCCAGTAAATGTCGATGGACAGCGAAACTAGCGCCGTCGTCAGTTGAAATAATACCGTCACATAGCTCTTCCTTTTTTCTCATGTCGTTCAGTACAACCCACGTCTTTTTAATTCTCGCTACAGTTTCGGTAGCAGTTTTACTCTTGCTTTTTTGTCTCATTTGATCGGCCAAATCACAAAACGATTCACTAACTTGCACAACGTTATTTTTCTTCATCACAAGACAACTTGACTTGTAAATACTTCGACGATCTTCCACTTTCTGGAACTCGCATTCAAAGATTCAACGCTTTAGAACAATATATCTCGCGGATGCTGTTTCATGACTCTTAGTGATAATGAGAGGCAAAGAGTACTACTGAAATAATGATGGCGCACGAGACACCATTTTGCACTAATTTATCAATAATCGAGAACAATCAACAAATCATGGTGACTGTTTTGACTGTTGATCCTGAAGCTTTGCTTGCTCCTTGCTACCTCCTCAAAGTATGAGAAAGTCTTTTTCACCTACATCACCTTGTCATCTTCTACATCGATTATCCTCTATTGTATTCATGCTCTTTTCAGGGTCCATCCAGTTTCCATCTTTCTCTGACACCATTTCAACTCACTCCAATGTGTCGAGTTTTAACCCCCAGTTGTCTTTTTCCACCTACTCTTGTGTGTACTATACAGGGTGATTCAGAACTCATGGGACAAACTTTGAGGGGTGGTAGAGCACACTGCAACAAACATTTTTTGTATAGGAATGTATGGGCGCAAGTGACGCGTTGAGGCACAAACACAAGAAATAGACATGGAAGGAAACATAAGTTGTGTACTTACAGCATCGTTGACAAGTGCTTCTTTACAGCAATGTTTACAATAATTGCTCAAAATTGGCGTCCACCAACAGTAATATATGCGTGGCAGCGTCGACGGAGTGATCGGCGTACAGTTTCAAAGATGCCAGGTATTTTTCGCACACGTGCAGCCGCAACGGATATTCGAGCGACGAGGTCCTCAACAGAGTCAACTGGAGTCTCGTAAACGAGGGCCTTCAGATGTCCCCATAAGAAGTAATGGAGGCTCGATAAATCGGGCGATCGGGGTGGCCAACGAAATGGTCGACCACGGCCAATCCATCGCGCCCCAAAAGTGGCATCCAGGTAATTGCGCACATTAATGCTGAAATGGGCTGGCGCCCCATCATGCTGAAACCACAGTCCTTGTCGGACGGCCAGTGGTATATCTTGAAGCAGTTTTGGTAAAACCTCTTCCAGAAAAATACGATAACACCTGCCATCGAGTCGCGTTGGTAGTAGATATGGGCCAAGCAGATGCATAATGTGCAAGCCACCTACTGCTCTCTACCGGCAACAGTACACGCCAATCACTCCGTCGACGCTGCCACGCATGTATTACTGTTAGTGGACGCAAGTTTGAGCAATTATTGAAAACATTGCTGTAAAGAAGCACTTGCCAACGATGCTGTAAGTACACAATTTATGTTTCCTTTCATGTCTATTTTTTTGTGTTTTTGCCTCAACGCGTCACTTGCGCCCATACGTTCCTATACGAAAACGTTTGTTGCAGTGTGCTCTACCACCCCTTAAAGTTTGTCCCATGAGCTCTGAATCACATTGTATACTTTCTGCCCAGCTGAAAAGACAGCGTTCCAAGGAAGCGTGCGTATGTCAAAAAACATGCTAAAATGACTGATTGACTGTTCAACTGTCGGAACGAATGAAATCGGGTTTAGAAAAATAGGTTGAAATTTATTCTTTATTTTTAATTTTATTCTTCATTTTTAATTTTATTCTTTATTTTTAATTTTATTCTTTATTTTTAATTTTATTCTTTATTTTTAATTTTATTCTTTATTTGTTATTTTGTTACATTACATTACTTACACATGAATTTGATGAGCATGAAAAGAGTCCGTAAACTTATACACTTATACAAATACTTATACAATCAACTGTAGTGCAACATAACAGGGAACCATGGGAAACGGCCAGTGTGGGCCTGACGGGCCCGTGGTCCCCTAATAAAAATACAACTGCCAAGTCAAGAAATTATCCTCATATAGAACTGCAATTTACATAATCACAAATGTAGATAGTCAAACCAGAGTGAAGCATAGTTAATAATTGATCTAATATAAATCGGCAACCCGTTCCAGAGTCAAGGGCAAGTTACATTGATATTATAATGCACTGAAGAGCAATTGAATTAGAGACAGCTGGCGTTATGCAAATGTGGCGCTGTGGGCGGCCCTGTAAACGGAAACAACATGACGTATGCAGCGATCCGACAATATAAGGAGTGATGTGACGGGAATCAGTAAGAGTCGGACGCAGTATGGTAAGACGGAAGATCTAAGCTCATTTGATCGTGGGCAAATTGTCGGGGTCCGACGAATGGGTCACTCCATCTCGGAAGTCGTGCAGGCTCTGGGATTTTCACGAGCCACTGTGTCACGGGTGCAGCGTGAGTACATCGAATCCGGTAAAACCATCCCTACAAGGGCCAACTGCCGTGGACAACAGCGTGTGGATTAGCGAGGTCATCGTCTGCTAGCTTGCATTGTAACAGCGGATAGACGGGCCAAAGTTCAAGAAATCACTCGGCAATTTAACGCTGGTGCACAAAAACGTGTAAGCAGCCACACCATCCGGAACCATCTCCTCGCTATGGGGTACAGAAGCCATCGTCCCACGAGGGAGCCGCTGCTGACCCCACATCACAGGGTGCAAATATTAGCATGGGTGCTGGAGCATCGCCACTGTACCCTAGACATATGGGAAAATGTTGCCTGGACTGATGAGTCAAGATTCACGTTGGTACATGAGAATGGCAGGATACGAGTACGGCGCAAACCACACGAAGCGATGGATCCTTCTTGCCAGCAGGGTACCCTTCAAGCTGGTGGGGGCGGCATTCTCGTCTTGGGACTGTTTACGTGGACTGAAATGGGACCCCTGGTAATTGTGACATCGTCCCTCCCAGGTCAACGTTACCGGGATATCCTAGACGACCATTTGCTCCCGTTTGTGCGTCTTCAACATCCCACTGAGGACCTCATCCTGCAACAATACAATGAATGCACCGTGCCATCGCTCCCTAATTGTATCCGAATGGTTGGATGAACACTCCACCGACGTGACCTCGCTTCCTTGGCCAGCAAGGTCACCTGACCTCAATCCCATCGAGCACATCTGAGATGCCATCGAGAGAGATGTTCGAACCCCCTCCATCAAATCTTCTTGAACTGTGGGAGCTTGTTCAGGGGTCGTGGATCCGTATGGCTTCCCAACGCTTCCGGTGTCTTGTCGAGTCCATGCCGAGACGAATCGCCGCTGTCATCAGGGCGAAAGGTGGTGCTACACGTTACTAGACAGGTATCTCTAATTCAATTGATCTTCAGTATATAGCACGTTTGTTCGAGCTCTGGGGATCACCAAATCGGTATATCCACGAGTGTGATAAAGATGCGCAAGGCGACACCCACTAATTAGATTTAAATGCTTATTAGCATAGACACGCTCATGCATTAACATCCATTATTATGTATAGTTTCTCAAAAATCAGTAACTTATAACGGTAAAACAAACTATTTACATTTTCCGATTGGTTTAACAATCGAATAAAAATTTGTTTGCAAACTAAAAATTCTATTAATATTTCCTCTAGTTGTCATTTCCCAAGCTAAAAGACAGGAAGATATACATAAGTGGGTAAATAAAAGAAAAATAAAGTACACACTTTATTTTAATTGGCAAGCAACTGGAAATCCTGGGCAAAACTCCAATAGGAAATCTCAGCTTAAATACCAAGGCATCAACATGTGCATCCCACGGTAAATTTTCATGCAGATGAACTCCCAAAAATTTACCATTTGCCTGAAAAGCCAAAGGAATATCGTTCAAATAGATCAGTGGAGCAGTTACTATCACAACCCTTCGACCAGATAAAACAACAAAATTAGTTTTAGAACCATTGAGGGTTAAAGAATTGCAATTAAATGATGAAAGAATGGATTTTCCTTTGTGTCTTTTTGAGAACACAAAAACACGTTCTGATCTTGTGAGAAATGTAGATGTGTTGCAGTTGTGTGATGTGAAGCAAAATGTTGTTAGCAAGGTGCAAAATAATATTCTTCGGTGGTTTGGCCATGTTGAAAGAATGAGTGATGAGATGCTTACTAAGAATTTTCTTTTCAGTCCAAGGGGCAGAAAAGAAAGGCAGAGGAGGGCATGGGAGGATCAGATTCAGGAGTGTCTGCATGAGAAAAAGATTATGAGTATGAAGTACAGAAGGTTTTGTGTACGTCGTGTGATGGATGTCAGTGTAGCCCGAGTTGTGTATCAAGATCGTTATAAATGGAGAAGTTTCATACGGCAAAAGTAAGTAAATAATCAGTTAAAATTTATCTGGTAGTTTGTACTTCTTTGTGGAGGTAACCTCTGAATCTCAGAGAACAGCTTAGTGATATGTATGTATGTATGTATGTATATGTATGTATGTATGTATGTATGTATATGTATGTATGTATGTATGTATGTAGCACAAACAAATATTTTCCCTGTCAAAAACTGAACCAAACGTGGCTGGAATGAATGATGTTACGTACTACAGCATAGAAGCACATGTTAAGAAGGCAAAGTTGCAGCGATTAATCCCGTCGGTGTTTCTCGATTGGAAGAGCATTCGGCTCCGGAGCAAAAGAATAAGGCTTCGATCTCCTTCACCGGCAAATCTGTGCTTTCACATTGGCGGCCGATTGTGTAAATCGGTCTGCTGGCGTTGGGTCCTTCGAAAAATGTGTGATGTTCCTTCCACACATCTTTTGGAATTAGTGAGAATTCCTTCTTCGCTTCGAAAAATGTGTGATGTTCCTTCCACACATCTGGAATTAGTGAGAATTCCTTCTTCGATTCGAAAAATGTGTGACGTTTCTTGCACACGTCTTCTGGAATTAGTGAGAATTCCTTCTTCGCTTCGAAAAATGTATGATGTCCCTTCCACACATCTTCTGGAATTAGTGAGAATTCCTTCTTCGATTCGAGAAATGTGTGACGTTTCTTGCACACATCTTCTGGAATTAGTGAGAATTCCTTCTTCGCTTCGAAAAATGTGTGACGTTTCTTGCACACATCTTCTGGAATTAGTGAGAATTCCTTCTTCGATTCGAAAAATGTGTGGCGTTTCTTGCACACATCTTCTGGAATTAGTGAGAATTCCTTCTTCGCTTCGAAAAATGTGTGATGTTCCTTCCACACATCTCCCAGAATTAGTGAGAATTCCTTCTTCGCTTCGAAAAATGTGTGATGTTCCTTCCACACATCTTCTGGAATTAGTGAGAATTCCTTCTTCGATTCGAAAAATGTGTGACGTTTCTTGCACACATCTTCTGGAATTAGTGAGAATTCCTTCTTCGCTTCGAAAAATGTGTGATGTCCCTTCCACACATCTTCTGGAATTAGTGAGGATTCCTTCTTCGCTTCGAAAAATGTGTGACGATTCTTGCACACATCTTCTGGAATTAGTGAGAATTCCTTCTTCGCTTCGAAAAATGTGTGACGTTTCTTGCACACATCTTCTGGAATTAGCGAGAATTCCTTCTTCGCTTCGAAAAATGTGTGATGTTCCTTGTTCCTTTTACTGCTGCGAACCCGAAAACTGCGATTTCGTGCCCCCCCACCCCCGCTCTCCGTCTTTCCTTTCTCAAGGGGGCTTATATATGTGACGTACTACAGAGGCGAATCACATGTTAGACGACAAAGTTCCAGCGATAAATTCATTGGGTGTGGCTTAATTGGTAAGGCATTCGGCTCCAGAGCAGAAGGATGCAATTTTGAGATGCGTCATCCTCAAAAATTGTGCTTTCAAACGCTGTCTGAGAAGTAGGCCAAACGTGGCTGCAGTGAAAGAACCGGCACATCAAAAAGCGCTGGTTTCCCCTTAGCTTTGTTATCCAAAGTGATCATTTAGAGGGATGATTGGCACTAATCCTTTCTGACTGATTACCTGCCAAGAGGGCTATAACAATGGCAACAAACCTAAGAAAGGAGAGAGAACATGTTTGAATCACTTGTTCCTACCCAATGGTATGATGTTCTTCTCAGGGGGACTAGCCTTTCCTATCATGCCTTGGGTTTTTCCCTTTGCTTTGTTATTAAAAGTGGTCATTTAGAGGGATGATTGACACTTATTCTTTCTGGCTAATTACCTGCTAAAAGGTTTATAACAATCGCGTCAAACCTAAGAAAGGGGAAAGAAGATATTTGAATCCCTTGTTCCTACCCAAAAGCATGATATTCTTGTCAGGAGGGACTAGCTTTTCCCTATTATGCCTTGGGTCTTTCCCTTACCTTTGTTATTAAAAGTGGTCATTTAGAGGGATGATTGGCACTAATCTTTTCTGACTGATTACCTACTAAAAGGGTTGTAACAATGACGTAGAATCTAAGAAAGAAGAAAGACGTTTGAGATACCTGTTTGTCCACATTGGCATAACGTTTGTGTGAAGGGGCTTACAATCCTTTCCCCGACGTTGGGTAATGGAGCAGAGAATAAGGACTAGAAGGAAGCTATTATCATCAGTGACAGGTTTATGGTTGGTATTGCTGAGATGAGAACGGGAAAGGAATTGTTTTGCTGCAGCTGTGATAACAACTTCCGGATGTACGTGAACATTTCTCTTTGGGGAACACCGAAAATTTTCTGCACAATTCGGTTGAGGTACATCTGAGCGTTAAAGGATTTAAAGGATTAAGATGGACTCTTCTAACGGAAACATACAAAACTTAAAATAAAAATAAATACGCAGTACGTAGGCTGATTAACAAGTACATTTGGCGGCGGATTATTGATATGTACACCGAGTGATCACTGAATTATGGCCACCCCTATCAAAAGTGGATGTGGCCCACTGACCACGTGATTTACGAGAGGCCGTGATTAGTGGACTGACGTAACATTTATAAGGCGTGAGTGGAGCAGTAGGTAGTGAAATTCGAAACGTTATAGGTAAACGAAAGGATTTATCGGACTTTGAGAAAGGACAGATTGTGTGGGAGCACGGAAAGCTGGGGATTTGATTTCCCAAAAAGCTAAACTGGTCCGAACCGCTGTAGTTAAAATGTATGAGGACCGGCGTGAAAATGGTCAAACAACGACCTGGAGGCAAAACTACACAGGACAGTGAAAAGTTGGTGTGAGTGCCGGGTTCGACTACTCGAACAGACCAGCAGACACAGCACTGTTCAACAGTTGACTGCGCAATACAATAGAGGTAGACCCGGAACAGTATCTGTCATAACCATGCGTCCCACGCTCACACGTATAGACTATAACAGCAGACGACCCCGACGACACCCTCTCCTAGCTACGGTTCTTCGGTGCAACAGACTCGTTTACTGCAAAGATCACGCAAGTTGGACATCGGTGGCTGGAAAAAAGTGTGCTCGTCTGTCGAGTCGAATTTTTACTCCCCTCAGCGGATGATTGTGTACTTATTTGGCGCAAACATGAGACACTCGATTCATCCTGCATGATCTTCACAGTGCAAGCTGGTGGAAGCGATTGTATGGTATGCTTACGTGGCTGGAACTTGGACCCCTGGTGCATGTGGAACAACTTATGAGTGGTTCCCACAATCGTGAATTGATTGCTGACTCTGTACACCCAGCAATGATATGTTTTTTACCGAATGGCAACGGTGTCTTCCAAGATAACAGTGCCATGGGTCCAATGTTGTGCAGGAATGGTTTGAGGAACACAGTTCGGAATTCCAGAATATCGATTGCATCCGAACTGCTTCGATACCAATCTCATAGACGTGTGAGACACTGCGGAACGGCATATCAGGCGACTGGATACACCAATCACCTCCATTCTTGCATTGAAGGTCACATACACACAGCTTGGTTGGCCATACCTGTCAACTGTTTCCGGCATCTTATTGAATCGATGGCACGTCGGATAGCAGCTGTACTAGGGGCAAATTGAGGACCTACGAAGTGAAAATATTCCAAATACGTGGCGACAGTTAATAAATAAATACATCGCTCTTTCCACGTTCCAGAAACACACAGCAACCGAAAAAATTGTTTTTCAGCCGCCGCTGTGGACCTACGAAGTATTAGGTGGGGCATTATGGAACGGCATATCAGGCGTCTGGATACACTAATCACCTCCATACTTGCATTGAAGGTCACATGACACACAGCTTGGTTGGCCATACCTATCAACTGTTTCCGGCATCTTATTGAATCGATGGCACGTCGGATAGCAGCTGTACTAAGGGCGAAATGAGGACCTACGGAGTATTAGGTAGGACACTATGGAACGGCATATCAAGCGTCTGGATACACCAATCACTTCCATACTTGCATTGAAGGTCACATGACACACAGCTTGGTTGGCCATACCTGTCAACTGCTTCCGGCATCTTATTGAATCGATGGCACGTCGGATAGCAGCTGTAGTGGGGGCGAAATGAGAACCTGCGAAGTATTAGGTGGGACACTATGGAACGGCATATCAGGCGTCTGGATACACCAATCACCTCCATACTTGCATTGAAGGTCACATGACACACAGCTTGGTTGGCCATACCTGTCAACTGTTTCCGGCATCTTATTGAATCGATGGCACGTCGGATAGCAGCTGTACTAGGGGCAAAATGAGGACCTACGAAGTATTAGGTAGGACACTATGGAACGGCATATCAAGCGTCTGGATACACCAATCACTTCCATACTTGCATTGAAAGTCACATGACACACAGCTTGGTTGGCCATACCTGTCAACTGCTTCCGGCATCTTATTGAATCGATGGCACGTTGGATAGCAGTTGCACTAGGGGCGAAATGAGGACCTGCGAAGTATTAGGTGGGACACTATGGAACGGCATATCAGGCGTCTGGATACACCAATCACCTCCATACTTGCATTGAAGCTCACATGACACACAGCTTGATTGGCCATACCTCCCAACTGCTTGCAGCATCTTATTGAATCGATGCCATGCCTTATATGCTGCACTGATGGCGAACGGAGGACCTACAAAGTATTAAGCAGGTGGCCATATTTCAGTGATCACTCAGTGTATACTGGTGTCCCCCAACTTATTACACTGTCGTGATTAGAGGGCGTTGTTTGACGCAGAAACTTGAATAAAATGCAACACACTAGAGAACAATTTTAACTGGAAATGACGCCAGTGCCAGGATTCATCATTGAACTTGATGACGATGATGTATCCAGGCACTAGCGTCATTTACAGAAATACCTCAGGTAATTTTCAATGATACCTCAGGTATTCAGTTGTCACAGAATACATTATGTACTATTTCTCGGTCCATCGGAGTTAGTGCCATTCCGGGAGCAAGTGGTCATCACGGCGACAGGCGGCGGAACACATAATTAGGTAAATGGGTGTACAATGGCGCCTGAGTGTGCAAAGAGGAAATGGAATTGCTTGGGCGTCTACAAATAGGGACCAGTACGGGCCTTAATCTGGGAAGCTTGGCCCCAAACTTTAGGGCCCCAGTCCGACCAGTTTCAGATTTTCATCAAGCGTTCTCCGCCACTTATTGCTGACAACACAAAGCTTTCTCTAGGGCAGAAGTCTTAAACCCGTGGCATACGGATCGCTTTCTAATGGCCTGCGAGATATTGCCCACAAAAGAAATTCTAAAATGGAAAAAAATGAATATCCAAGTACCTTGGTACATGGACTTTGAATTTCGAAATCTGCTATGAGCTGTGATGCGATAAATTACCAGGGTGATTCTAAAGTCATTGCTGTTTTCTCTCAGTCGATAAAAACAATGCATAAACGTAGAAGTTTAATCTTCGAAATCGAGTCCATCGTGCTCGAGGTCCTACACCATCGTCATGCCATGTCTTGAATCGCCCTACGAAAGAATATTTTTGGTTTCGAGGCGAAAAAGTGTTGGAACCCAAGTTCAACATCGTGGATGTTTTGGAAGCGTTTCCTACGTTAGTGGTAGTCCGAAGAAGCAAGTTCCGAACTACATGTATAAGCAGGGTGGAGCATGAGCTCAAAAACCTCCAGTTCCCATACATTTTCCTTAGTTGACCGGGTGTGATGAGCAGTAACATTATCCTGTTGAAGAATAACTCGTTCACGGTTCACTAGAACAGGGTATTTACTACATAAAGCGGCAAACATCCGCTCCAGATGACCACAGTACAGCTGAGCATAAATGCCCCGGACATCTAGAACCAATTCCCAATGAATGGGGCCATTAAAGTTCCACCACTTGCATGGCAGAACTTTGGGCTCAAATCGACCCCTTTTCGGGACTGGTTCTGGTGACCTCTCTGGGATCTAACTACTGTTTCATCATGTCAGTATTCTGGAAAAATATCCACTTTTCATCACATGTCACAATTCGCCTAAAGAAACGTTCGTCCTGTGGATTTTCCAGCGATTGGAGACTTATACATGCACATTTCGCTGAACTTGAGCAGCAGTCAGGTGATGGAGTACTTGTCGATAGCTTCTGTGTGTCTTGCCGAACTTGTGCAGTTCGCGAACAATTGTGGGCTGAGGTATTCCCAGCTCATTTGACAGTTGTATGGTGTCTGTGCGAGGCGTAGACTCTAAGGCTTGGCGTACAGCTCTAGAATTCACCGTCAAAGGTCTTCCAGCATGTTCTTTGTTTTTAAGACTGTAGTCGCCATTTTTAAGCCGCTGAAACCAAAATCTTGTCATTCTTTGAGACACTGCTCCTTCACCTTTCACAGCCCAAATTTCCCTCGCTGCAGATGCAGCGGTCAACTTTTTTAAAGAAAAACCATAATAGCACTCGGAATGTGTATTTCTTGTCCATAAGTTTTAACAACAGAAGATTTTCTAATAAATCACGGCAGTGTGTGCTCCTATTTAAAACTACTAGACGATATCGGTTTTCCAGTCATCTGTTGTTCTTATCTTCATAACGCATGCGCACCGAATAATTGCCTGACACAGGACGACTCTTCAAAACGGCAATGACTTTTTGAACCACCCTAATATATAATTGAAAATTTTGGAAGACTACTAAAAATGTAAGTATAATTTTTTTTGGGAGGTTTAACGACCACCGTGAGCAACTCAATGGGCTATAAGCAGTCGCCCGTCCCTAATTTAGGGTCACTGGTTCCAGGGAAGGGAGAGAGCCAGTGCCGTAAGACAAACACAACATTCATGCCTCACCGGGATTCGAACCCGGACCCTGTTCGGACGAATGATCAGAGGCCAGCGCTTTAGACCACTGCGCCACCGGGGCGGCGTAAGTATAATAGGTAACTACTTCGGAATTCTTCTTAACGTACTGTTGATATCATGTCAACTGCATGGTTTCTTTTTCTGAAAGTTAAGTTTAAGGATTCAAAATTTCCTTGAAATCATCGATATTCATAATAAATTAACACGTTCATTTTTATTTTATTTTTCATGTGGCCCGCGAGTTCTGTTCCATTTTGTCATCTCATCCGCGATTTAGAACTGGTTAAAAACCTGCTCTAGGGGAAACAAAGACATTCTACCGAACTAAACTATCGTAGTCCTAAAGTGAATGTAACGCAGAGAGACATGCCATTTCTTGTCGGAATTATTCCCTCAGATGAAGTTTAGGCCTGACTACATACTTCTGTTACAAATGTAAAAGCGTCTTTTCCCTCTTCTACGCTTAAATATAAACAAGGAAGCCATTGATCCCCAAATACGTAAAAACGTCCTCGACTCCATTTAAATAACGAATCGCACCAGAAGCTTTGCTTTCGTGTAGCTGAAAATTATGTTTATGAAAACATTTCTCGAAAAAGAAAAAAAAAAAAAGTCACGTGTTTTAGTCGCTAAAGCCAACGAAGTGAAAACGGATTTGATTTCAACCTTTTGGTGGATCCACCTAACAGCTCTACCCTATGATTTCAACGGAAAAATCTTCTGTAGACATTTTCCTCGCAATTATTGCATTTTCAAGGATAAAAATGTACACATCGATAAAAATAACTTTATATTATAGCCTACTATACTTAACATTTGCTAAAACTTAACCACAATTATATTAAGAATCAATAATTTTTCATTTGGGAGTGATGAGATCTGCTAACAGATGGCGCCACATGTACACGTGACTTGCTAAATGCAGTCACGTCCCAAATTTTTAAACTAATTTTATTAATTTTCGTAATGGAATCAAAATCAACATCAGAGAGATAGTCGGGAATGTTTAGAATGATATGAGCCACTTAGATTAAATTTTCTTACAAACATTTAGCTGAAAATGTTGACAGAACTGTAGGCACTGTTGATTTGCAATTCTGGAATAAATCAGCAAGCTTACTCTATAACATTTCCAGCTGAATTATTGTCAGGAAATTTAATCTAAGTGGCTTAAATCATTCTAAACATTACAGACTATCGCAAGGATAGACTCAAGTGTTGATTCGATACCGAAAATTAATAACATTATTGAAAAAAACGAGACGTGATGGCATTTAGAAAGTCACATGTACATGTGGCGCCGTCTATTAGCAGATATCAACACCACCAAAGGAAAGTTATTGATTCCTCATATAATTATAGTTGTTTTTGCAAATATTAAGTATACTAGGTTATAATATAAAGTTATTTTTATCAATGTTTAAATTTTCGTCCTTGGGAATGCATTAATTGCGAAGAAACTGTCTACAGAAGTTTTTACCATTGGAAACATAGGGTGGAGTTTTTAGGTGGATCCCCTTAAAGAAATAAACAGTTCCATTTCAAGCACTCACGTTATCGTCAGGCTCTTCGGTTTCAGCTGTAATTAATCAACGCAGCTGGTGGCGGATGGGGTCTTTCGTTTGACTCAGTGAACTTCGCCGTCTGATTATTTAACAAGTCAGTCTTCGTTTTTGAGACGAAACGTTTTTCCTTAATCAAAGAGCAAAATACTAAACTTCCACTACTACAATGCAAACTACGATGTCAGACAAAAGCTGAGTATTAGAACCATCGAACTGAGCACTACAGGCACTGACGTCAGAACATTTGAACATAAAACTACTTTATGTAAGACGATCAACCTCTGTACACTATGTAACAGACCGTGTAATCTGTAGAATGCTTCTCATTATTAGAATACTTATGTGGGAAATCAGTAAATGGAGATGATCTTTAAAGAGCTTCGTCGGGAGCAAATAAGGAGACACGTTGCCAAGATTATTAACTGTTTTCTGACATTTTTATTAACTTAATCTGAGTTGAATCGGCAAAAATTGTCTGTGATTGTCCATGGGTCTCCTATTCTAGACTAAGGAGCAATTTAAAAGGAATGGATGGCTGAATCATTTCCGAGCCCTTGTTCGTCTTCTTTTCTGCAATTTTACGGAAGGAATAAAGATCACAGGTTCAGGGACGTCATCTTGGTCATCGTCCTCATGGTATTCAGGCTGCCTTTCTTTGAAGTCAATTTCCGCTTCCTGTGGCCTGGCGGGGTAGACTGACTGAAGTGGGAATTCAGTTGTCGAATCTTGAGCCAAAGCATGTCCATTCATCCTGAAATAAAACAAAAAAATATTCCATTTAGAACAATTTTTCATCCCATATATCATTTCCCTTTACTTTTGCACTTCCCGTTATACTAGGGTTTCAATCTAAATTCTTTCAAGTGTGTCAATGTATATGAGTGATTGTCTAAATGCATGTGATGTTATATACACTGAAGTGCCAGAAAAACTGGTACATTAGTCTAATACTTGTTAGGTCCCCTAAGGAAGCGCAGGACTGCAGAAATACGACGGGGCATGGACTCCACTAGCGTCTGGAAATATGCTGTAGGCAATGCACACCATACTTCCTTCAGAACGTTCCACAATTCGGGTGTATTCCGAGGTCTCTGTGTTCGATAGCGTGTTGCATGGCATCCCAAATGGGTTTTATCACGTTCAGATCTGGGGACTTGGGTGGGAATGGCAACAACCTAAACTCAGACGAATGCTCCTCTAACCATAATGTGGCTTCTCGACACTTGTGTGGAGGTGAATTGTCCTGTTCTAACAGGCCCAACCCGTCATCATGAATGCAGGACATGAACGGGTGTACCTTGTCAGGAAGGATGCGCACATAGCGTTGGCCGATGACAGACGCTTGTAGACGTACCAGGGGCCCCACGGAAGTTCAACTAAACACACCGCATACCATTACGGACCCCCCACCAGCGAATTCAGTTCCCTGTTGACAGGCGGGATCCATGGCTTCATGGGGTTTGCGCCACGCACGAATCCTTCCATCTGCCCGATACATTTGGAAACCCGACTCGTCAGACCAGACTACTTGTTTCCAGTCATCAAGTGTTCAGTGGCGGTGTTTCCGTGCCCAAGCGAGGCGCATAGCTCTATGTCGTGCACCCATCAAGGGGACTCGAGTTGGGCGTCGGCTCCCAAAGCCCATACCGTGCCGGGTACGTTGCACAGTCCGGACGCTGATGCTTGTTGAGGCTCCAGCGTTGAATTCCGATGACACCTGCGAGAGTGTTGCACGCCTATCGCGTGAAATGATTCTTGACAGCCGACGATGGTCACGTCCACCCAATGTCTTTTTACGGCCACACTGGTATCGTAGGTTTTGCCGGAATTCTTGTAGTCACGGTACGCTTTTGCAATGGTCGTCCGTGAAAATCTGAACTTCGTTTCTGCCTCCGAAATACTATGGCCCATTTCACGAGCGCCAACTATGACACCGCGTTGAAAATCGCTTAAATCGTTATTACTTGTCATTCTCATGCCGAAAACAGCTCTGACAGCTGGTAAGGATGTCTATCGCTTTATATACGCACTGGCGGACGCAACCGAGTACGTGCATAGGGGACGTTGCTATGTATTTTGCATAAGCTCGTCTATACCAGTTTTTCTGGCACTTCAGTGTATACGTCAACAACATAAATTTAATTTTGGGTTTCAAGTATCTCAGGAGCAAAATAATCTTTATCAGCAATATACCTAATTTAACAAGTGCACGCAAGCTACATAACTAATCTACCCACTGCACTTTGCATTGCTCACTCCACACATTATATACCTCTTTCTTATCTTGTCAGACATACACATTCAACCTGCCTCACCTCAAAACTTGCCACATGACATTTAATGAGTGAGAAAAACAGAACGTTAAGGTCGAAACGCTTAAAGAGAATGAACTCATAATTTACATACGGAAAGAAACTAAAAATGAAAGTTAAACTAGAATATACGTCATGAACTCTTAGGTCTATAAGTAATTGCTCGTTCCTAATTTAGGGCCAATTGCTTATAGGGAAGGGATAGAGCCAGTGCTATTAGACAAACACACCACTCATAGCACTTGAATTCGGTCCGAACTGGGTTGAATTGTCAGAAGCAAGCACCACAGACCAATCGGCCACCCGGGAAGAGAAGTGTCTAGATGCGATAACTCATGCAACAAAATTTTCACCGATATCACTCAAGTGCACCATGAATGCTAGGGCTCTAATTTCTGGTGCGCGTGACTGATGCAGGCAACAATATATTAACTTCAACTACGCGAACCTCAATCTGTCAAATCTGAGTAAGTGTTTTAGAGTATAAGACTTATATTTGACCACTAAATGTGATCTTCTGTATCATGGGCAAATTTGAATTCTTCATTTCATATTTACACCAGAAAATGAAGATGACGATTCATTTTCTGGTGTAAATATGACAAGGATGGTAAGTCAGATAATATCCGAAAACTTTGAAAATTTCGTCGTTCTTAAAATTTCTTAACCTCCAGTTTCGCTATACATGAATGCCGGTTGCTTCAATTAGCGAATCCTGTGATGGTTATATATTCAAATTAATCGGAAACTTGAGACTTGGTCGTTCTGGGTGGTGTAGTGGTTAGCATACCCGGGTGCTATCTGAGAGACGAAATTTTCAAGTTTTGGGATATTATCTGACTTACCATCCTTGTCGTATTTACACCAAACAGGTTAGTAAAATCATGCAATACATTGATTATGATACGCCTTCCAACATACCAGAAATCATTGCTCAAGTTATGACGATAATGGCCGTGGAATAAATCTCGTTCCTATGCCCTGACCTTTGACCCCATTTCGATGATATTCAACAGAATCGGTTCGTGTACCTCCGGAACAACATACTAACGTTTTGTCGCAATAGAAGCATTTTTAGTCAAGTTTTGAGGATAATGGCTGTGGAATGAAACTCGCTGCTGTGCCCTGACATTTGACCCCATTTCGAGTATATTAAACAGAATTGATTCAGTATATCTCCGGAACAACGTGATGAAGTTTTGTCGCAATCGAAGTATTTTTACGTACGTTATGACGCATAAGGGCGACGAAATGGATCCCTGCTATGTCCTGACCTTTGACCCCATTTCTCCTGTTTTCAACAGGGTTCCTTCCCAGGTTGTCCCCTTCCACATACTAAAATTTCATCGAAATCGAACCGTTTTTACGCGAGGTATCTTGCGGACAGGCAGACAGACAGACAGACGGACAAAGCTAGAGCATATACGCTTCTTCAACCTACTGTTGGAAAGCGTAAAAAACGGATTGTCATCTTCAAAATTTGTGTTATCTAGAACCACCCAGGGAGGAGCGTCTTACTGGGAGGTAACATCATATAAAAAAATTAAGGTGTAGAATCAATGACCATTTTGTGGTATACATGACTGAAACAAGTGGCAAATATTCGTATATAAGAGAGACCCGTAGAGAATGGCGTTATCTACTGAAGGAGCACATGGTTTAATATGGCACTGTGATAGAAAGAAATAATCGATGACTAAACACGGTCGTGAAAATAATCGTAGATTCTGCTTGAAGAAGCGGAGCTTATCGATATGCTGGTTTACACAGATGCGGATTATGTCATGCTGTGGCCCGTTGCTTTGACAGAATTGCGGCCCCTTTTAGAAAACTTTCCCTATTTCTATAATTTATTTTGCTATTAATTAATTGTTTCTGTGAAACATTATATGGTTATCTTTGTTGAGGGGAAGATAATTACAATGTTATAAAAAAGGAATTGTGCTGTTATTACACTCACGTGCAAAAGTTAAGTTACAAAAGTGTGTTTCATCGTAATAAGAAAAGGAAGGAAACGTATGGTCTGAGAATTTGCAGGTAGTATAACAGACTGCAACGGGTATGTACCACCGGCATAGCCCAGTTGGTTAAGTCGCTGTGCACTGTGTGGAAGGCGGGCGTTTCTGACAAGTGTTCGAATCCCGATCCTGCCGGCCACCTAGTCGGTGGGTTTTCCACAGACTCCCTGCGTGTGGCGACGCGAATGGGTAGATGGTTCTCTGTGAAGTTGGCCCTGCTTACACCTTGTCCCGATATGCATCAGAGGAGTGAAGAGCAGGCTGCATGAATTTGCTAACATCCTCATAGATGGAATATTCATCTTTGAGGAACTCAACCCGCCCTTAGCGGAAGAGGGAAACGAACTGGTTTGTTGGATAACGTATGGCCGCATGATGAAACGCGTATCACGCTCCAGTAGACGTTGCACATAAACTCGAGGAGCCAAGGGTATAAAAGATCTTCGCTGTTGCTTATCTGCAAGTGGCCGCGGGTGGCCTAGTGGTCAACGTTCGTGTCTGCCACGGAGAAGACTCGTGTTCGATTCCAGGCAGGCACGAAAGCTCGAACCACGAAATATCCGCCGTGCATCGGATGGGCACGTTAATCCGTCGGACCCCGGGTTCTATCCCCCCGGTAATAAATAAGGGCGTCTTCTTCCCCCTTTCTCCCTCGCTTCCGTGTCATTTTCCTATGGGTTACTCTAGCCCAAATCTCTTAGCTTCCTATTTCTAAGTGTTGTTTAAGACTTAGGGTCAGACACTCCTTTCCTAAAATCCTCTACATATGATCTAATCTAAACTGCAAGTAAAGAACACCCCGTATGATCACTAGGGCTTCCGGCTTGGCCCCACTTTAGAACCTGAGGAACAGACTTGGAGTTGAGAAGGTACATAAGTTCTCCACCAGACTCGCCAAAAAGTTCTTCAGGAAAGCGGCAGCCAACCTTAATGAATTGGTTAAGGGTGCGGTTGAGTGCGGTCTCAGCGAATTTCTTAGATATTCCAGAACTAAGACGGTGATCGTTGTCCCCCCTGACCGGGACACATGGAAAGGCAGCACCGTTGAGTAGTTTTCCTGGACTGGATCAGATGGAGAACTGGATCGGATGGAATGTAAGCGTGTTAACATTAGGTGGGTGTTAGACAAACCACCACACCCATTCTTTCTCAGGCTGGTGTGAGACGGTGAGTACTGATTGCTGATGTGGTTTTCGCGAGTTTCACTCCTCTCCGATGGTGTCGGCGGCTGGCTGGTTGTGGTGTGTCGGGGGTGGTCCACCTGTGGCGGTTGTTCCCTCCTCCTTCCCCTCGGACTGTTGAGGCAGTTTGTTTCAAAGGTCAGCTCCCTCTACCCTCTCTAAATTCTTCTGTTCATCTTTCCTATCGAGTTCATTTACTCAAATCTCCTAGCTTCAAATTTTTAAGGGCAGTTTTAGACCTGGGGTCAGATACGCCCTTCCTAAAATTACTTCAACCAAGTGCAAGTTCAAACAGCAAGTAAAGTACATTTTATGTTGAAAATGTCACACAGACACCGTTTAAGCGATAATAAGCGGTTATTAGGCTATTAGGAGACTGTAGGCAGGTCAATCCAAACAGAGGTGAAAAGTTGGCTTCGTGTGTCTCGAGTGGTTGTCAATAGGCTCTGGAGGCAGTTCCAAAACACAGGAAGTGTTCGTAGACGACCTGGTCTTCCACCAACGTCAACTTCCGTCCTGAATGACCTCTTTCTTGCCTTAACTGGAAGACGCAACAGAAGCATGCCATCTCGTCAACTGGTTTCAGAGCTGACTGCAACAACTGGAAGATCAGTATCCCTCTGGATAGTGACCAGAATGCTTCGGGAAAGCGACCATTATGCCAGAAGATTTGTAATGCAGGTGCAGGTCTTCTGGCATAAAGGCCGCTGTAACATCTTCCCACAGGAGATAACGATTACGTTGGGCTTGGGAGCATCTGCATTGGACACGTGAACAGTGGTCTAACGTTTATTTCACGTATGAGTCGCGTTTTGCATTGCAAATGGATTCCCGACGAGTATTCATCTGGAGAGAATGTGGTATGAGTTATCATTCATCAAACACCCGCGCGAGGCAGTAATGCATATGGAGGCCGTAGTTGTGTGTTGTGAGCAGGCACAATGCGTGTCAGATGAACCGACCTGCACCTGTTTTCCAGAGGTTCCATGAATGCTATCCGCTATCGAGATGAGATCGTAGCACCTTGTGTTGGCTTTTTCGTAGCTGCTGTCGGATCAGAGTTTGTTTTAACGCAAGACAATGCCCGAATCAATACCGCTTGACTGGTACTGGAGTACCTTGATAGTGACGGTGTTGCGGTCATGGAGTTGCTAGCCAGGTGTCTCCGGATCTTAATCCTATAGAACACCTGTGGGACGCTTTAGGGAGACTGGTGGTTGTTGTGAGACCCCTAAAAGAAACGTAAAGGAGCTGCGAAGTGCTCTTGTACAGCAGTATGACAGACTGCCCTCTGAACTTATGGACATCACGCCGCGACGCTTTCAGTCATGCTTCAGCATGAGAGACGATCCCAGGTTGTCTAGAAAACAAAAACTGTCACTAAAAGAGGGAACTTATCTTTAAAATGTCATGGCCTTTATCCGTCTGAAAGGCCATGACACTAGAAATATGAATTCCCTCTTTTAGTGACGTCACACGGAAACCAAAGCATCCAATTGGTTACCAACGCTGTCATGTGTGACGTTAAACAAGATATCGACCTATCAGTCCGTGTAACGTTAGAATGACGTCACAAACGGAGGGAAATCAGAACGCATTGGACGATTACACATCATATTAAGACCAAAGTATGTCCTTCTGGCATGTTTATTATTTAGTGCAGTTGTGTTTCTTTTTCACGAATAGCACTGTTTACTTGAAATCTATTCAGTGCTTTATCTTCATTTGGAATACATTACGTGTTGTTATCCATGTTATTGTTCTGCAGCGTTTCTGTGTGGTTGTTTTCTAATCGTTTTCTCACAATGTTGGCATTTGTATTTGTAACTTTCACTGTTAAAAATTTTGTGGTAGGTTGCGCCTAAAAGTGCTACTACACTAGCTGCACCACTTTCTTAGAACAGACACACCATTCTGTGGTGCAAAATTACCCAATAACATGGTGCAACCTCATACGATGAAGTAGTAAAGATTTAAACCACGTTGTTGGGTTTTGTTTGCAAAACACGATGGCGTATCTTTTCTGAGAAAGTGGTGCAGCTGGAGTAGCACCACTTTTAAGTGCAACCTACCACAAAATTTTTAACAGTGTACCTTTTGCACAGGAGTGTAGCATTACGACAAAATCATATTTATTATGCTTATTATTGCTTTCCCTCTTTTGGTGACGTCACACGGAAACGACCATAAGAAAAAGAAAATATAACTGGATAGGACATCTGTTAAGAGGCGATAGCGTATTGAAAAGAATGATAGAAGGGAAAATTGAAAGAAAGCAACCATGAGGAAGGAGCTATCAGGAATTGAAGGAGGAAGCAAGGGCCAGAGGAAACTGGAGGAACAGAACTTGCTGAGTTACCGGTGGACCTGTCAAGAGACAGAACACTAATGATGGTGATGATAATGATTTTTAACGCACATTTTGCTTTACCTAACTAGACCTGCTTGTATATTAATTTTATTTTTATTCGTTTTACATAGAGGGCCCACCCAAACCAATCGCTTTCAAACTAAGATATATTTAAACACTAGATTGAAAAGAAGACAACAGTAAATTATATTGAGAAGTATTAAATACATTTTCTTCGTTCCGGAAAAAAATGTTTTCGTTAATGTGTTGTGAACAAAGCTTTTAGCTTATAATATAAAATATTCATATTTACCTTAAAGTGGCAAGAATGCTGACGATTTCAGAACATTGTAAGTTTTTTTTAATTTCGTAATTTTGTTTTGAAGGCTCCGATGGGATAAGGATGTGGTCCAGAATACTATTCCTTTCATAGCCTTTGTGTTTGTTCATAAGAAACTACAATAACACATGTGTTATTTTGTGGGTTTTTAGAAGCAATCTCAAGAAGAAAGAAAACAAAACAGCTAAGAATCCTTCTGCACAAAATATTGGACCAAATTTTCGAATAGAGGAAAGTTTATTACGCTCATGCAGGGGGTTGGGGGAGTGGGGAATGGATTTTCAGCTTGTTATTTGCAAAAGCTATTTTAAATCAGTAAAAAATTAAGCGTAAGCAAGGCAAATGCAAGATACAAAATTTATTTTTAAGGATATCAGTGGAGGCCCCCAACCGCGATCGCACCGGTGGCGCAGTGGTCTAAGCGATGGCTTATGGTCATTCGTCCGAGACGGGTCCGGGTTCGAATCCCGTGAGTCGTGAATATTGTGTTTGTCTTGCGGCGCTGGATCTCCTGCTTCCCTGGAAACATTGGCCCTAAATTAGGGACAGATGGCCGTTTATAACCCACTGAGTTGCTCACGGTGGTCGTTAAACCTCCAATCAAAAAAAAATAAATCCCACTGATCAATAGCCTTGATGATGTCACGTACGATTTGAATATTTACGAGAAAATAGACCTGCAGAAGCTGGACCAAAGCACAGCGAAACCTTGGTGAACAAGAAAACTAAAATATTTGTGAATAAATTTGGTTTTTCTTAATCTTAAATGGTTAATAATTAAACCACTTTAATAGTGGTGACCCCATAAATCCCGTGCGTACACGTGGCAATTACATAGCTTCTTCTCAAACAACTGAGAATATTTTTATAAACAATTTACAATATTACGTTCGATCTTGGCACGAGTAGTCGTTGTAGTAACCATAGCAACTGGCCTCACCTGTTTATTACGCATGTGTCGTCGGTAGTGCGCAGTTTAATTAGCGTTGTTTAGTGGACCCCTAACAAGTGTTTTCGCGCTGTGATATTTCAAAAAATGGATGTGAAAGAGGAACAACGATGCGCCATTAAATTTTGCCGTTGACTTCAGAAGTCTGTCGGAGAGACATTCCGTCTTATACAAGAGGCTTATAAAAGTGAATGTCTAGGAAGATAAAAAAATTTACAGATGGCATAAAGAATTTATGAATGGTCGTGAGATGGCGGCTTTAATCGCGCGTGGAAGAAGACCTTCAACGAGTGTTACAAAGGTAATCATCAATACAATAGGTGCTCAAAATAGTATAACTATATACTAAAAATCCGAAAATTTATTGGCGTAGAATAAATAATCAAAATTTCCAAGCTTTCGCCACATCAACCAGATGGCTTTCTCAAGGAAGGTAGACAGCTAACTGCAAACAGGATAATAGAACGTTTCAACACTTTAAACACGGTGACTTGACTAGACAATAAATGATTAGGAGCAAACGTGATATTTCGAAGAAACGAGGTCACGTTGGTAGGGCACGCGGTACAATTATTATCTGCATTATTTGAAGAATTGATTCCAAATAAGTGGTAACTCCAGAGAGACGCTATCGTTGCAAGCCTCGCAGCTGGTCAAGATTTCCAAGGTTTCGCGAATGGCAGTAGATTTGGGTGTGGAGTATGAAGCTAATTTCTTTACACCACTTCATATTGGATCGGCGGACTTGAACTTGACTTCTCTTGATAGGGCAGTGGTTATTTTCCATTCTCTTGTATCCCTTTTATGTTCGCTGATTCTAATTCCAAACGAACGTTTGGTTATTCCGATGTAGTATCGCCTGGAGCCGTCCGGATATTTTAGTGGGATGGCATATCTGAACAACAAAATACGTGGGAGATAGGCAATGTGCTGTATATTAGGACAAAGTCCTCTATAATACTGTTACACACGTTATACATGAGCCCAAAAACGACAGGTTGATTTCGATGACAATGAAATATGTATATCTGAACCTAAGAATATCTCTACATATACAGTATATTTACATTAAATTTTGAAAGCTTATGTAAGTTACAGCGAGTGAGACAAAATCAGCAATGTTGTATACGGAGCCACACATATTGCGCTCACCTTATTTAAGCTTCAGTCCAGCCAGAAGCATGTCCGGACGAGCGGGGAGCGACTTATTGACTTTTTAATTTTGATACTTCACAATAATTGGCATCGAACAGTGAAGTACTTAAATTGCTGAAACTTTAGCTGCGTCGATTTAGTCTAATCTTAACTACAGTCTTTTAATGATTTTAACTAATCACCCCCTTATTTTAGAATTGTGCTGCTGTTCGTGGGGTTTTTTGTGTGTTGAACTGTGAACATTGAATATCTTTCAATGGTATGGTGCAACAGTAGACACCGGACAAGTAGCGAGATTGAACTGAAATGTAATAGGTATGTTTACCCCAGATTTTTGCAAACCAAGAGGACTGAAGCTGAAATAAGGTGAGCGCAATATGCGTTGTTCCATATACCACATTGCTGATTTTATGTCTCACTGGCTGTAACTTACATAAGCTTTCAAACTTTAATGTAAATATATTGTATATGTAGGAATATTCTTAGGTTCAGATATAAAATATTCCATTGTCATCCAAGTCAACTTGTCGTTTTTGGGCTCATGTACTATAACGTGTGTAACAGTACTATAGAGGACTTTGTCCTAATATACATTACCATTAATATCGTAACATCAAAAAACAGTAGAGTACCTCCACAATCTTTGACGGAATGAAGCACATCAGAAAATTCATCAGTCAGACATTTTTTTAAGGCTATAGAGAATTTATAAGATTGGAGTTTTAAACAGGCCTTAGAAGTAGAAGGCTGGGGGATTTGGTCCTGGATGTCCGATAGGAACGACACGTGGTACTGGGGTAGAAAACGTTATGTGTTTTCAAGTCAGTTATGTCCTGTGCACAGATGCCAGGAGATGGAATGGTCTTGATTGAGACTTGCTTGATGACCAGAATATGATTAATGACTGTCAGAAATGCAGATGGAAGAGAGGAGCACTTCGAAACCTGAAGGATATGAAAGACATCACTCAGGGACATGCTGTATGACCATCAGGATATAAATTAATGATATTGGAGAAGAATTTAGAAAGGGAGAGACTCACTTCAGGTGTTAAACAGCCCTTAGAAGTACGTAGCAAGGAGATTTGGTCTAACTACCTGATAGGAAAGTGAAATGGAAGAGAAGTCAGTAGGAACAGTGATTTTATGGGTGGCTTTAGATGAAATTGAAAAAGGTTTCGCAGACGGCACAAGAATCAACACCACTCTCGTAAGGTACGAAGTACAATGAAGAGTTAATGGGATGTACAATAATTAAGATGAGTCCAAGAGAAAAACAAGACAAATGAGTACCTAGAATGAAATGGAAAGAATGCTAAAACACAATAAGAATTTGAAACTGACAAGCCTTTCAACTGCTACTCTCCAAAATTGAAGAAACGTGGCCAGGAGATAATACACTACTAAGGGCAAACACCAATGGGTGTATTTCCGTTTTGGCCCAAATCAACTGACAAAGATGAACGAGTGGTCCGGAAATTGCTTTAGAGCACAAGTGGAGAAAATCATACCACCTCTGCTCAACATACCACCAAAGACAACAGGTTTCATTCAACCTCTCGATGTACACTATATGCACATAAAATATTTGATTATGTAACACTTCACAATGTCCATGATTTTATACTCCATCGCCGAAATAACATCATAGTCCTGCATTCATTCATACACAATCAATTGCAGTCAGAAAAATTTAACAACATGCTGTTATATCTATGAAAACAAATTGGATACTGTGAAAGTGATGATGCTTCTTTTGATAATGTTCAATGTATTTGTTTTTCAAATATCAATGACAATTGTCAGTACTATCTGATAACTTTGGGATCTTGTGTTGCTCTCATTGTTCCAAATTACTTTGCTTCCGTCAAGTGTTCAATGCCACAAATTTTTATTTACACCTGTAATAAAGGTTTTTGTTGCTTTTTGTATGACATGAGCTTATTTTGAATCATGGGGACATATTTGGGGTTACATATCACGCACCACGACACATGTTAGATGATTTTCCCCACTTGTGCTCTAAGACCACTCGTTAACTTTTGTCAGCTCATTTGGGCCAAAACGGAAATACAACAATTGGATTTTGTCCTTAGTACTATCTCCTGGCCACGTTCCTTCAATTTTGGAGAGTGACAGTTGAGAGGCTTCCCTTGTTAGGTAGCCCATTGAGAATGAATGATCCATAAATGAGACCTAAATGCGTGGCTAAAACTGGTTCTGGGAGAAAAGGCAGCAGCCGTCGCAGTGGTCTAAGCGATGGCCTCCGATCATTAGTCCGAAAAGGGTTCGGGTTCGAATCCCAGTGAGGATTGGATGTTGTGTTTGTCTTACGGAACTGGCTCTCTGCCTTCCCTGGAACCAGTGACCCTAAATTAGGGACGGGAAACTGCTTACAGCCCATTGAGTCGTTCACAATGGTCGTTAAACCTCCAATAAAAAAAGAAATGAGGCAGCCATTACCATTTTAACCCTTTAAGTGCTGACATGCTTGAGCCAAATGGTGCCGAAAATTTTCAGTGCTTGACAAACAGAAATGTTTATATAGCCGCCCTGATTTTACGAAAGCTGATGCAGAATGCCGGATGTTAAATGCACCTTATCTGCTTATACACTATGTACAGCACACTATGTTAAATGCACCTTAGCTGTAATAAACTAACTAACCTGATCATGCAGCGTCTTGTGTTTTCGAAAGCACCTTATTTTCTAAAGAAAAACCTTACCTTAAACGAGCCTGTGCTCTGCCATTTGGAGTGAATGTTTCAGAATACGTTCATGCAATCCAACCAAACTGAAGTGAATCCTCAGCTGTGTTTAAAAAATGAATTTATTAAACCGCACCTCACTAATAGAGTTCCTAACTGTTTCTGTCGCGTATAGTAAACATTTACAAGGGTTGTTCAAAAGTAGATGAGAATGTTTTTTTTTTTTTGTAAAAAAAACAAAACAAAAACGTACTTTGATAAACAAGGAAGTAGTTATCTTTTCGAAATACCGTCTATTGCATTGAATACAGGTATCCCAACGTTCCTCTCACTTTTGAATGTCTTCTGGAATGCTGTTGAAACACCACTGAGCAGCTGTGGCAAGTTGTTTTCAAATTGTCGTCCCCATAATGTCTTTTTTTTTTAAATGGGAAACAACTAGAAGTCACATGGTGACAAGTCTGGACTACTTTTTTTATTGGAGGTTTAACAACCATCGTGAGCAACTCAATGCGCCATCGTGAGCAACTCAATGCGCCGTCTCTAATTTGGTGTCACTGGTTCCAGGGAAGGGAGAGAGCCAGTGCCGTAAGACAGGCACAACATCCATGTCTCACGGGATTCGAACCCTGACCCCTTTCGGGCGAATGATCAGAATCCATCGCTTAGACCACTGCACCACCGGGGGCGGCCTGAACTATATGCACATGAATTTTGAGGCGTTAACTTAATATTTATTTTTCTCCAAATAAGAAACCACATCTATCCAATATACTACACTGGCATGTGCTCTCACTGCTATCTGCCTTTATCTCATGTGCATTCTGTGAGGCAGGCACGTCACACGCGGTCTTACATTGGCCTTCACATGAAAAGAAATGGGGAACCCAAGCTAAACAAACTCGTTTCATGCCCAGTTGCTTGGTTAAAATTATGTGAATAGATGATTTTGAAATGTGAACCATGTCTTTGATATCTCCAATTGTTAGGTGTCTGTCTTCCTGTATAATAGCACCTATTGTTCAAAAAGTAGGAACTGTACACCAAATTAAACTCAAAATAGTATGGTGTTTGCTGTTGACTTTGTTAGTAGTGATTTTTGAGAGTACGACGTGGTTAAGTACAATCCCTTTGCTCTGAGGATTTTGTGTTAATGTACTTATCTTAAGTACTTTTAAAATCCATGTTCATCCTAAAACACTTCGCGGTTTTCAATTCTCAGTCGTTGTGTCAGCTTTCTGAACACACCGCGCTGTGACGTATGAATCCCATCTAAGTATTTTTTTTTTTTTGATTGGAGGTTTAACGACCACCGTGAGCAACTCAATGGGCTATAAGCAGTCTCCCGTCCCTAATTTAGGGTCACTGGTTCCAGGGAAGGGAGAGAGCCAGTGCCGTAAGACAAACACAACACCCATGCCTCACCGGGATTCGAACCCGGACCGCTTTCGGACGAATGATCAAAGGCCATCGCTTAGACCACTGCGCCACCGGGGCAGCCCCATCTAAGTTTCCGTTTTTGTGTTGCTATCTCTTATGTAACTCTTGTTTAACTCTCGATGAGACTTTTCCAACTTAACGTTATATCTGAAATTTCAAGAATTTCCGTTGATGTGGCAACATTAGCAGCGGGTTAGATTTTAAGGAACAGATAAAATCAAGAATCGTTGTGTGTCCTGTGTGATACCCGGTGAGATGTTATCAGATAAGGCTCACTTGCTGTCTGATTATAACAACGATATATTCTACCTGTTACAAGTTCGTACTCACTCACTTATAACTTGCACTAATGCTCCTTAAAGCTAATTTATTACTACTAGTTAAGCAACGTTTTATGAAGTCTTGTACTTGATATTTTGTGTGATGTGGAAGTTTAAACGACGTGCTTAATAAGTGGTCCTGCCACCGCGTATTACAAGTTGTGCTTTCTGCAATTAGTTGTGTGTTGTAAGTGTATACTTCAGACAGTGAGTGATGTCTTAACTCTCTGCAATAAGTGGTGTATTACAAGGGTGCATTTGCTGCAAGGAGTGGTGCGTTACAAGTGTGTACTTCCTGTATGAGTGGTGTGTTGCAAGTGTGTACTTTCTGCCATGGGTGGCAAGTGTATACTTCCTGTAATAAGTGTTGTTTACAAGGGTGTAAATTCATACAATGAGTGACGTGTTACAAGGGTGAAAATTTATACAATGAGTGGTATGCTGCAAGGGTGTATTTCCTGCAAGGAGCGGTGAGTTGCAAGTGTGTACTTCCTGTACTGTGTGGTGTGTTGTAAGTGTGTACTTTCTGCAATGAGTTGTGTGTTGTAAGTGTAGAGCTATCTTACAAGGGTGTAACTTTCCGCAACGAGTGGTGTGTTACAAAGGTGTATTTTCTGCAAGGAGTGGTGAGTTACAAGTGTATACTTCGTGCAATGAGTGGTGTGTTAAGTGTGTGTACTTCCTGCAATGAGTGGTGCATTACAAGTGTGTACTTCCCTCAACCGGTGGAATAAAAAGTGCTTGCGTACAAGAAATTTTTTCGCTACTCGAATTCCTGGGCTACTTAGCTTAAAAGTGTTTAGTGAGTAATACTCAACTAAAACACACAACGCTTCGCAGATGATGTGATTTTGGGAATTGTTCATAACTCTGGCCTACAGTATAAACGATGTTAAAATATTGTAGTTATTTTAGGCAGTTCTCCATTGTAAAAAGAACAAACTATTGGATGATTTCTTAATAGATATCCGTAAGTATACTAACTTGAAACAAACCACATGCGCAGTTGTGATGTACGTTTTGCAAAGATTTGACCTCAACGTATAAGTAACATTCGTTTGTTTTGCGAATAAATTCCTTTTCCTCCGTAATAGTAATTACAATGTACTTTTCTGGGCAGCACTGTATCCAAAAATAAATTAACTACACGTAGTAGAATAAAAAAATGGCAACATACATCTGGTACTTCACCCAGAAGCCGACGGGGATAGCCAACATAAATCCCAAACAGATTATCACTCCAAACACCTTCACGTGGTTCAACATGCATCTGATTGCGGCCTTGACTACGACAGCCAGCCATTGAGTCGGTACGGATGAACCTACTGTGTAAGACGTAACCTGAAAAAAATCATATAGTTTGTAAAAATTCCATTTTGGAAATGGAAAGAATATTGGACATCTGAAACGAAAAAATAATATATGCCATCGAAAACTGTAGGTATGTTGGCAAAAGCAAAATAAATAAAGCATTGTAATAAAATGTATATAAAGCAAATAAATAAAGCATTGTACTACACCCAAATCTGTTGGTTCGTATTATAAAGTGTACAACATGAAATCCTATTGCTGTAGTGCGGAATGTTCAGAATGATTTGAGACATTTAGATTAAATGTTCTGACAATAATTTTATTGCAAATGTCTTAGATTGAACTTACTGGTTTATTTTGGAATTAAAATTCTTCAGTACCTATAGTTCTGTTAACATTTTCAGTTAAATTATTGTCAGAAAATTTAATCGAAGTGGCTCAAATCATTCTTAACTTTCCAGATGAATTTACTGACAGAATTTTGAATTCCATTTCGAAAATTAATAAAATTATTGAAAAAAAAATGCGATGTGATTGCATTTAGCCAGTCACATGTACATGTGGCGTCATCTATTTGCAAGTCTCATCACCACTTAAAAATACTTGGCTATAATACACTGTATTGACAAAAGTCACCGGACACCTAGAAGAGAAACACAACATAGCATTTATTGACATACATTAGTACGGTGTAGGTCAACCTTTGGCCTACACGTGTCTTTACGAGCTCCGTGTTTGAGTGCTTCACGTACGTGTTTTGTGTGTCCCATCATTGTTCTTCTATGTGTGTGCCGAAGTTAAAAGTCTGTACTTTCGTTTAAAATCCCTCACGAGTGGGTGAGTGCTAATTTTTTCATTTTCACTGTTTTAATTTACACACCAAGCTGGTCGTTTATCTTCGTTAACCCTTGTCATTGATTATGGCATCTGCCGATGAGGGCGCTGTTCCCGCCCGCATCGCTGCAGCTCTTCGCGTCGCCTCTTCAACGACAGACGCAGCCGGTCAATCTTCTTCGCTTGCTAGTGGATAGCCTCTTCATTTTCCTCCTGTCATTTGCACATCTACTCCTACTCAGGTCTCCGACTCTGCCATTGAGAACGTGGATGTGACGTCCTTGGCATCTGCTGACGATGATGAATTCATGGACGTCTCTCATGGCGTCGCTAATCTGCCCTCTACAGTTTCAACCGCCTCTGCTTCCAGTACATTGTCTCATGCTGCGTCAATGCCTTTCAGAGGAGGCGCTTTTGCACGCACGTATTCTGCGGCTGCCACTGGTATTCCACCGGCTTTCATCTCGTCTCGTCTGTCCCCTATGGATTCTTACGTTACTCTCAACGGTGACACCATCTTATTAGACATTCCCGAGAACTCTCCTGCTGGTCAACGTCTTCATTCGATTTTCGAGTTGGGGGTTTGTTTTGATGCGCTGCCCAACACTCCTTTGAAGCAGTACAACTCCGCTCTCAAGAAGATGCTTCCTTCTGGTGCCATCACCCACCTCACCCGAAAACCACGAACTGTGATTGTTTATTTTTCGAAGAAAGAATATGCCGAGCTTGTCTTGTCTCGGGGCTTTTCAATTGGCGATCGTCACCCCTTAGCCGAATCCATCGCCCAGCGCCATGTTCTGGTCTCTCTACATCCGGTACCCCCGGAGATCTCTGATGATATGCTGTGTGCTGCACTTAGTCGATGCGGCAGAGTAGTCGGCCCACTGAAGGCTCTCTCCTCTTCCCCTCTGACCCCGATGATAAACATATCTGTGGCTTCCGTAGAACTGCTCGCATCATCTTCCCGTCGGAAGAGCATCTCATAAAATTTCCACGGTTCCTCGATGTTCGTTGCGGTAACGAACGCCGCCGGATTGAGCTCCTCACCTCTGCTCATTGCTCACGCTGCAACGCTTATGGCCCTAAGCAGGCTCATTGCCCCCATGCACAGCCACTGACTCCTGCAACTCCAAGGCAGCATTCTACCTCTTCCTCCTATTCTGCAGCCATGCCTCCTCCTGCGTCTGCACCTCCTGGACCCAGTTCTGCCGAAAATCGGATTAAAGCCTTCGATCAACATGCGTCTTCCGATGTTGATTTCTCCACTCTGTCGGATTTTCCTCCGCGTGACTCCTCCTTGCCTTCCCGTGTTCTCTCTCCATCAGAGGACATCACGGCTGATCTTAAAGCTTCATTCACTGTCGACACTTTTGCTCCCGACGATGAGGTGGACCTTTCCTCTTATTCCACATCTCGTGTGTCATCGATCCACGGCAAACTTCGCTCTACTACCAGTACCGAGGCCCGGAGGGAAAAGAAGAAGTGACCTTCTCAGACTTGCCGTTTACATCGTTTCACCAGTCTAGCAGCCTCCAAGTCTCCCCTGTCATGTTCTAGCTCTTCCTCTTCAAAGTCCAAGGGTCCTCTGCCGACGTTTAAAGATTTCTGCTTACCAATGGCTCTCTTCCTTCAGAACCTGTCTCCTTTGAAGATGTTTACAAGTTTCTAACTCATAAAACAAATCGGGAGGCTTCTATCATCTTTTTACAGCAGTTTGAAGCAGTTCTTCCCGAGGTCTTTGGCCAAGCAACCTCCATCCTCAAATTCCTCCGGCACAATGCCAAGCAACCTGACTACGTATTGGGGTGTCGTGGTATCATCAATCGCCTCGACACATTCCAGAAAGCTGCCATAGCTACCCTTCATCCGACCTCGGACTTACCCATAAAAGGTCGCCACTCTGAATTGTAGGGGATTTGCTAACGCTCTCGTTCTGGAAGATCTCACATTGGCCAGCCACCAGCCGCATTTGACTGCTTCTGTACTACTGTATCAAGGGTGTACCAGGACTGGATTAACCATGCACAGATATCTAGCGAAAGGGCTCACATTGGCTAGCTACCAGCAGCACTTGTTGGCTGCTCCCATAATACTGTATCAAAGGTGTACCATGACTGGATTAACCATGCGCAAACATCCAGCAGAAGGGCTCACATTGGATAGCCACCAGCCACATTTGACTGCTTCTGTACTACTGTATCAAGGGTGTACCAGGACTGGATTAACCATGCATAGATATCTAGCAGAAGGGCTCGCATTAGCCAGCTACCAGCAGTGCTTGTTGGCTGCCCCTGTACTACTGTATCAAGGGTGTACCAGGACTGGATTAACCATGCACAGATATCTAGTAGAAAGGATCGCATTGGGCAGCTACCTGCAGCACTTGTTGGCTGCTCCCGTACTATTGTATCAAGGGTGTAACAGGACTGGATTAACCATGCACAGACATCCAGAAGAAGGGCTCACATTGGCCAGCCACCAGCCACATTTGACTGCTTCTGTACTATTGTGTCAAGGGTGTACCAGGACTGAATTAACCATGCACAGATATTTAGCAGAAGGTCTCTCATTGGCCAGCTACCAGCAGCACTTGTCGGCTGCTCCCGTACTACTGTATCAAGGGTGTACCAGGACTGGATTAATCATACACAGATATCTAGCGGACGGGCTCACATTGGCCAGCCACCAGCAGCATTTGTTGGCTGCTCCCGTACTACTGTATCCAGGGTGTACCATGACTGGATTAACCAAGCACAGATATCTAGCAGAAGGGCTCGTATTGGCCAGCTACCAGCAGCACTTGTTGGCTGCTCCCGTACTATTGTATCAAGGGTGTACCAGGACTGGATTAACCATGCACAGATATCTAGCAGAAGGTCTCACATTGGCCAGCCACCAGCCGCATTTGACTGCTTCTGTACTACTGTATCCAGGGTGTACAAGGACTGGATTAACCATGCACAGATATCTAGCAGAAGGGCTCACATTGGCCAGCTACCAGCAGCACTTGTTGGCTGCTCCCGTACTACTGTATCAAGGGTGTACCAGGACTGGATTAACCACGCGCAGACATCCAGCGGAAGGGCTCACATTGGCCAGCCACCAGCCGCACTTGACTGCATCTGTACTATTGTATCAAGGGTGTACCAGGACTGGATTAACCATGCACAGATATCTAGGAGAATTGGCCAGCCACCATCCACACTTGTTGGCTGCTGCCGTACTACTGTATCAAGGGTGTACCAAGACTGGATAAACCATGCACAGTCATTCAGAAGAAGGGCTCACTTTGGCCAGCTCCCAGCCGGCCTGTTAAGCTACTCCCGTACTACTGTGTTAAGGGTGTACAAGGGCTGGATTAACTATGCACAGATATCCAGCAGAAGGGTTCACATTGGCCAGCCAGCAGCTGCACTTGTTGACTGCTCCCGTACTACTGTATCAAGGGTCTACCAGGACTGGAATAGCCATGCACAGATATCCAGCAGAAGGGCTCACATTAGGTAGCCACGAGCGATTGTTCCTAGAGGTGAACGTCGGGTGTCACGAGTGGTATCTCAGCAAAAATGAGGAACAGTCACCCACCTCTACCATAGGTGCAACAGCGGTATATTTCGACCTGTTTTCACATGCACCATGCACCGTACCTTGCTTCGCCTGGAGTTCCACAGCCGGAGACCAAAGAGGGTACCTATGATTGACGCCCAGTCATCGCAAACAACTTAAATAGCACGAAGGCCTAATCCCCTGGTTGCATATTTGAGGTTCAACACGCCTGTGGAGCCGGTGTTCTGGTCTGGGGAGCTTTTTCCTGGCAAGACGTAGGTCCTTTGGTAATCATCGCACAAACACTGAATGGTGGACACTACAGGGACCTGTTAGCAGACCATCTGTGTTCGTATCTGCAGGAGGTTCTCCCGGACCACATTGTCATCTTTCAATAGGACAACGCACCGTGTCATCGAGCTCGTATAACTGCTGAATGGTTGGAGGAACGCGACAGCGAATACGACACATTGCCTTGACCCCAAAAACTCCCCTTATTATAACCCAACTGAACATTTGTAGAATATTCTAGAACGGGGTGTGAGAACTGCTGATCCTCCTCCACTGAATAACGTGAACTGGCCGAGCTGCTGCAGTAGACATGGCTTAAGTTACACATGGAGAATGTTCTACACTTTGTAGAATCAGTTCCTAGGCGTCTGCGAGCAGGGATTTCACGGAAAGGTGGACCAACGTCTTATTTGGTAGGTGTTTCTAATGCAAACCTAACTCAATATAAATCACACAGAGCTCCATGCTTTTTTTAAAGTGAAATTTTGATTTTAAGATTATGATTTAAAAATCTTTAAATAAGTTCTTGCTAGTTTTTCATTTGTTTTGAAGTCAAATAGGCAACTCTTTCTCTGTCTCTATCTCTCTCCTAGGGTTTCCACCCAAGGATGATTTCACGCAGCTATTTTGGCCTAAGAGGATGCACGCCCTGCACTAGAGGCAGTAGAGAAGGAAGGCTGGTCTAGAACACGTGATAGGCAAGTGGATAGACAGGTAGAAATTGTTGAGAGTGCCAGACAGGAAGAGAGAACCGAATCCGTCGCAGAATTCCGATACCAGAGCGAAGTGTGCACTTCGAGAAGGAAAGAACAGATGACCTTATTTTTAACGGGGGTCTTATACCCCAGGAATGTCGGCTTAGTGTGCTCTCCGAAGCACGGCGAGTCTTTAGTGTTTTTTTTTTTGACCGTGAGCAAGCTTAATGGGCTATAAGCAGTCGCTCGCCCCTAATTTAGGGCCACTGGCTCGAGGGAAGTGTGGGAACCAGTGCCGTAAGACAAACACAAAATCCATGCCTCACCGGAATCCGAACGATCAGAATCCGGCTCTTAGACCACTGCGTCGTTTAGTGATTGGAGCGGGGTCAGGCTGGGATCGAACTCTCGACCAACGGAACGGCAGCCTACTGCTTTTACTACTGCACTATCCAGCACCTTATTTGTTTTTACTTCCCTTCAGCTCCAGTAACTCTAATTCTTCCCAGTGATGTGAAATAGAGATTCAGTGGCACATGCGCAGTTTTTACATGAGAACCTAAACTCAGGTGGAGCCTAAACGCCTCTTTGGCAGGAGGATATTAAAAATGAGGCAAAAGCAACTGCCGTGACTATCTGTTGCTGTGTAAGTTCATTGTTGCCAGTCGACGTCATAGATATGGTGGAACAGAGACCATTACTACAGAGGACGGGAAAGATATGAATAATGTTTTTTTTTTTTTTAAAGTACGTGAAATGGAGAAACGAACTGAAAAGCTGAATAAAGAGCTGGGGTGAAATGAGGCAAAATTTTATTTTTCGTTGCGGCATCACAGTCTGGCACTCACAACCATGCCGTCCAGCACTTTAATCTGGTACTTCTACTGCTCTTACCTGTCTACCCTTTGTTGGATCTGAGCTTCTAGGTTCAATCTATTGTAACTTCGTTTGTGATATGCAGCACAAAAGTCCCATGGGATTCTTCAAGAAACTGCGGGGTGTAATGAATAGTGAGGATAAATTTTCGCCTTCGCAGTTTTTTTCTGAGCTGAAGCTGTTGTGAAGAACTACTTCACATTTCAAATGATTGCTGTGAAAGAATTGTCACTCGATGCGTCAACGATTAGGACAGACTCGAACCAAACCCTCTGTTCGAGAATTTCCTGTCCTCCGTCTTTAAATTTTCCCCCAGTTTCTTTCGCTCTTGCCCTTAATCGCAAAAAATAAAAGGTCGGCATTTTTATATTTCGTTTATGGTAGCCGAAAACATATTAAAACAATCAGCGCAAGAGAAAACCTAAGAAAGATAGACATAAAATATTTACCAAAAACCACAAAATTGTACGCACTGCTTGCAGAACATACTTTATTTTCGTCTGTTTTCAATATTCCTCTGATTTCAATGATATTCAAGAAACGTGCGATTTCCAAGAAATTTTTTGCCTTAGGTGGAATTTATACTGACATGGCGGCCAACAATCCACGGCGCTATGTGAGTTTTTCTGTCAGCTTCTGACATCATAAATCCCAAAGATGGGCTCAGCTACTGAGACGTCTCCAACTGGTGGGCATTAACGACACTGGCTAAATATTGACTATAGCAGTTAAATCCAAAGGGGCGAGATCGAAAGTGAAAATCCTTCAAATATATGGCGTCCATATTGTGAGGCTAACGCGCTCGGCTAGATATCGAAAGATCTGGGATTCGGATCCCCAGCGATGACCGAATAACAATTTTTCGGTTGCTATGTGTTGCTAAAACGTGGAAAGACAGATTTATACTGACGTTACTCAGAAATTAGATTTTAATGTAAGGCGATTTCTTGATTTGGGAGGCAAACGATGCCGTTGCTGATTCGTCGTATTAAAGATTTCCGGGTGATTTGTGGAAAAGGAAATATATCTAGCTCTCTACTAGAAGAAAATATTCCTAATAAAGTGCTAAAGAGCATTTTGTTTTTTGAAGTGTTTCTGCTTGAGAACGGCAGTTTCAGTAAATCACGGAAGCAAAGTTCTTTTTGTTTTGTTTTTAAAGCTTTGCTGCAATCTTTGGGGATTTGTGATAGTGGCTTGATTATTCGTATCATTTCAGAGTCGTCAATCTCCATTTCTTCCGAACCCGATGACAAAAAATTATCAGTTACGCGTTTTTATTAGTTTACATACAACGGAGGTGAAGCACATGTCGAGACAGCAAAGTTTCAGCGACAAGTTTAGTCGGTGCAGTTTAATGGGGAAAAGCATTCAGCTCCGGAGCAGAATGATGGGGATAATTTTTTCGCTATACTGGCGCCCTAACGCAAAATGGATTTATTGGCCGCTGGGCTCTTCGAAAAATGTGTGATGTTCCTTCCACGTAGTGTCTGGAATTAGTGAGAATTCTTTCTTCCACAGAGAGTTACATCAAGTATGGTTTCTTGCGAACCAGAAACCTGAGATTTCGTGACCCCACCTTTCTCATAGGGGAGATGTGACGTTTTACAGAAGTCAACCACATGTCAAAACGGCAAGGTCGCAGCGATAAATTCCGTCGGTGGAGCTTAATTGGGAAACTAGCCGGCTCTGCAGAAGTACGATACGGTTTCGATCCCCGTCACCTGCAGATTTGTGTGTGGTGTGTGTTTTATTGAAGGTTTAACGACCACCGTGAGCAACTCAATGGGGTATAAGCAGTCTCCCGTCCCTAATTTAGGGCCACTGGTTCCAGGGAAGGGAGACAGCCAGAGCCGTAAGGCAAACACAACATCCATGCCTCACCGGGATTCGAACCCGGGCTCATCTCGGAGGAATGATTAGAAACCATCGCTTAGAACACTGCTCCACCAGGGCGGCAAATTTGTGTATTCACATGCTGACACTCGTTCATTCATCACAAGGAATACGGGATGAAATTCAAATTTTGGCCATTCCTCTGAAAGCGCAGATAGGGATTTCTGTTCCCTTCGGGATTTTTCTTGGTTTAGCTTTCTTTTGAATTGCGGTGAAAAACGAATTTTGGTCTTCGGCGTTTGAAAGTGCTGGTCGAGTTAGATAGCTGATTCGAATATTTTTACGCTTTAGCCCTTGCCTACCCTTAAAGGAAAAAGATCACACACAAAAAAAAAATCGATTTCCTGCAACCGAGTGAGCCTGTATACACCAGATTTCGTTATCAGCATTTCGTTTTAGCCTATCATATGGTTTTAAATCCCGTCAAATTCCCCAAACCTGCTGAGCCGAGCTAGCAAGCGATACGCACGCCGTTTCTTACAGGATATGTTAAAGTTCAGTTACAGTTTGGACTATCCCTCCCTAAAAAGATTGTAGTTTAGTATGCATTTTGTGGCGATGTAGCGATCACGTCTGTACTTTTGCTCAAAATGGTTTAAATCGTTAACATCTCAAAAAGATAAGATGATTTGGACTTATTTTCTCCCTTCTTCTTCTTATGCTACTGTTCCCCTCACATCGAAACAAAACTGGCGTTTTTCATTGGAATGATCAGCAGGTCGACCAAAACTGAAAGCTGTTAAAGCAACGGATGCTATGAAATCAAAGCACACACGTGTTTTTAAGCCGAAACGGCATTAATTGTAGCTCAGAAAGCCGAAATATACTCACATCTAGAGCTAAGATGTACTCCCGCGTAGTGTCAAATCCAAGGCGGTTGCGCAGCTTTCGGAGAAATAAACGCATAACATAGCCAAATGCTATCACTATCAACATCCTTACAGCTGGTTGGCTCATAACATTAAGGGCTTTAATCCACGCCGTCTGACCCCGGAAAATCTTCCACTCGTGGTAATAGCCATGGCCGGAAAGCAGGACAAGGAAAAAGGGATACATGATTCTCAGATGCTGAGGCAGTTGCACATCCATCCTGACGCGAATTGTAGCTATCCTTGAAAACACCGGGAATACTAAAGAATTTGGACCGGACAACGAATAGTCTAAATTTTGTTAAAATGCGCTAGCTGTATTCCTGTGAATCTGATTTCCGCGAGAGAGGGGGACAAATGACATCATCACAATTTTAACTAACGTAACAGTGCAGCCATATTTTTCTAAATTCTTCTGTAAGAAGGGACTAAATCGGAGCATTGTTTAACTCGGGTGAACTCTTCTTTTGAAATTTGTTCTTCCAATAATTATTCTTCTAACCTTTTTCGCTTTTTAAGTCGAGCTGATGGTTACGGAGATAGCGTGGCGATTAGTGATCAATTATTCGCAAGTCATTAATTCGTAACGATTGATTGTTCGTCTCGAATGATTCGGTCTTACCGCTGTGAAAGATCATTCAACCCGCCATTACTGCGACACGCGCTCAAGACGCAGCACGTTTAACTGTATTTTGCCCAGTAAGTGCGGAAACGAATTCCCCAAAAGAAAAGTAATAATTAACAAGTGTTATGCGAGTTATAACGAAGTAAATTTCTACGTCATTTTTGTCCACGCATGGGCTAGAACCCGGGTCCCCTCGTTCCGGAATAAGTCGCTCTACCAATTGAGCTACGCGGACGTTCGTTCTGATCGCTATCTGCCTTTATGTCGTGTGCGTCCTGTTGGGCAGGCACGTCACATCTCCCCCCCCGGAAGAGGGCCGGGGGCATGGCCCACGGGTCAGCCGTGACCATGAATCGTCGTAGGCAGCATCCGCTGAAGAACGTACACTTGAGAACTCCCAGTCAATCTGGCGTGTGGAATGCAACATCACACATTTTTATTTTTCGAAGCGCTGGAGAAGGGATTCTCTGATTTTTCCTATCTCGCGGTGTGGAAAGAGCATCACACAATTGTGAGATCTTGAACGATCGGGTCATCCGGAAAGTTCGGTTGCCATTATAACGAATTAAATTTCTCCGTCATTTTTGTCCACGCCGGGGTAGGGGGAGGGGAGGGGCTCGAACTCGGGTCCCCTCATTCCGGAATAAGTCGCTCTACCAATTTAGCTACGCGGACGTTCGTTATCGCTGCTATCTGCCTTTATGTCGTGTGCGTCCTGCTGGGCTGGCACGTCATGGAATGAGTAATCAGTAGTCATCTAAGAAATAATGATTAAACTTAAGGATGGGAATGATACGTGAATGGATGACTTTCCCTAATTGTTCGGCTCGTGGAAAATCATTCATCGTGAAGAGTGAATGGTTGAAGAGTTCGCGCTCTTTTAGATATTTTACCAAAACTAGCCGTGACTTTGAATGCGCAACACGACCTACCTGAAAACGAAAGATACAGGGTGATTATTTTATCACGCAACCCGGCATTCAGAATGTGTTCAATATGTAGAACACCAGTGAAATACGGGCATATCATGGGTTTAATAGGAAGACGAGATACCGACAACAAATGACACCAAATGACATACGTACTTGTTTACAGGAGGTGTTCGAAATGTCCTACCGCAGCTGCAAGGCAGGTGCGAGTCTTCTAAATTATGTTGGATGCCACCTTGCGTATAGGAGCTTACAGTTGATAGACATAATCTCGCTGGTAATGTGCCGCTTCAGTTCGTCTACAGTACGTGGATTCTGTCGGTATACACAACCTTTGAGATACCACCAGAGGACAAAATCCGGTGGAGAAAAGTCAGGTGATCTGGGGGGCCGCAAACCTTTTGAAATCAGTCGCTCATCAAACATGTCGTCAAGAAACTGCAGGGTGTCACGAGATGTATGACACGTTGCCCCGTCCTGTTGCAGGTAACAATAACGTTCGTCTGCTTCCAGAAGTGCAACAAATTGCATAATGATGTCCTGGTACGACTGGCTGTTGAGGATCGTGTCAAAAAATATGGGCCCCACTATTCGTCGTCGTGAAGTTGCACACCACATCCCATCCCGACTTTCAATGCATGTTACGGGCGTTTCGTGTAGCACATGGGGCTTTTCTGTCGACCAATATCTGTTGTTCTGACTGTTGACGTATCCACTAAAGTGAAAATACGCCTCATCACTGAAAAACACTTTATCCAACAGTCCTATTCCGTGACATCTCACCAATGTCATTAGTCACCTGCAGTACGTAATTCGTTGATGCGTGTCCGGTTCTTTGAGTTCTTGTACACAGTGAACACGGTACGTACGGAGACATAATTTCCTTGTGGCCTGGTGTGCACTCCTGTACGACATCTGTTGTTGTGCCGCCCATTTACGCAAACTCTTCGTTGGCGAATGTTGTAATGCTGCCACTACCTCCTCGAGTTTGGCGTCCGTTATAACACATGGGACCTCCTCGCCTTCTTCTTGTCACCAACACTTCCAGTCTCTCGAAAACGGCTGATGACTTGAATAAGTCTTGGTTTGTTGGACACAGGCACGTCAGGATACTTTCGATGAAACTGCTTCTGTACGTGTGCATATGATTGCTGTTGAAAATACACTTGCACAATAAATACCCGTTGTGTCGTTGAAAATGGCATCTTGTAATGTCCGTCAGCAACTTCGGCAAACACAGTGTTCTTCTCGCTGGTCTGGAACGCAACTAACCACGCACCTGCGCTTCCTATCTCGGGAGCATTGATTGTACTGCCATCTACCGGCATGTCACACACTTTCTTCCTTTACAACAACCAAATGCCCTGTTCTGCGCCATTGAATGCCGGGTTGCGTGATAAAATGATCACCCTGTATATGCACTTAGCGAGAGTAGTGGAAACCTAGAAATTAGTCCATTCGCTTGAATAATCATTCGTGAATAACCCTTTTGCGCGAGTAGTGAATGATGAAAGAATTGCCTAGACAGCAGGAATGATTTTTGCCATCACTGGTGTGTACACCAATACTATGAGAAATTACCGCTGAGCACAAACATTCCATGAGAAGGAATTCAGTGTGAGGAAAGGCCTTTGGGAATTATACATTCTTTCTTACCTGTATCTGCTGTAGAAATAACTTTTCTGTAGTGAATGTGGTTCCTTTGAGAAATAGAAATCGTATTTTAAACCACAAAGAAGAAAAACTGTAATAGGAAACGCGCGAAATGTAATAAAAAACGAGCGAAATTGTAATAGAAAACACGCAAAATGTAAAGGAATTCACGAGTGTTTCGTTCCGAACTGGAATTCGTCCAATCTCACTCCTACATAGAGAGACAATATAAACACACCTTTGTGCCACTTAGTGGCAGAATTTTGCATAATTTAAATTGTCAAGACTGTTTCCTATAAATAACTGGTCGTTTCGTCAGTGGCATCAGTTCAAAGAGGATTGTGCTACAATGAAGAGGAAGATGCATTAGAGCAAAAATTCGCGTCATTTTCGTATGTAAGTTTCAACTTGTTGAGTCAAAAAGCTGCATTGGAGGTAACGTTTTCGCTGAACATCATTGCATTTCAGGAAAACACGCCGTTAGTGAAAAATACACTACTCTGGTTTGCAAAACTCCTGTGCGCAGATATGAGCCTCGAAACTGATCCACGCGGTACATGATGCCAAGCTGGTGGCCTTGGTCGAATTCGATCCACATCAAACGATGTAAGAACTAGGTGAGAAATTCAGAATTCACTATGGGACCGCTCCCTGATATTTCACGGCCATAGGGAAAGTGACTATTGATTAATGAGTCTCACAAGAGTTGATAGATCAGAAAAAAAAATACATCGTACAATATATACAATACAATCTGAAATCAATCTCAACCGGATCATTCTTCGGAGGCTTCTGTAACCTCAGATTCTGACTAATTTTTAATTTGTTGTCTCACTGTTAAGTTAATTATACGTCTTATGTTCTCACTGTTAAGTTAATTATACGTCTTATGTTCTGAGTTTTAGTTTCATGTTTTGTATTAAATTGACAATATTTCTGATTGTTTTTGTGATCTACTTTGTCAGTTGAAATAATTTGGATGCATTGAAGAAAGTTCGTTTGTATTTTTGTACAGTTCATATCTGTAAGTGTAAAGTTTCTGGTTGCTTCTTTTCTGTTTTGGTACTTACCTTTTGATTTTAGTTCAAATTATTATACGTCTTATGTTCTGAGTTTTAATTTCATGTTTTGTATTAAATTGACAATATTTCTGATTGTTTTTGTGATCTACTTTGTCAGTTGAAATAATTTGGATGCATTGAAGAAAGTTCGCTTGTATTTTCGTACAGTTCATACCTGTAAGTGTAAAGTTTCTGGTTGCTTCTTTTCTGTTTTGATACTTACCTTTTGATTTTAGTTCAAATTGTTATACGTCTTATGTTCTGAGTTTTAATTTCATGTTTTGTATTAAATTGACAATATTTCTGATTGTTTTTGTGATCTACTTTGTCAGTTGAAATAATTTGGATGCATTGAAGAAAGTTCGCTTGTATTTTCGTACAGTTCATACCTGTAAGTGTAAAGTTTCTGGTTGCTTCTTTTCTGTTTTGGTACTTACCTTTTGATTTTAGTTCAAATTGTTATACGTCTTATGTTCTGAGTTTTAATTTCATGTTTTGTATTAAATTGACAATATTTCTGATTGTTTTTGTGATCTACTTTGTCAGTTGAAATAATTTGGATGCATTGAAGAAAGTTCGCTTGTATTTTCGTGCAGTTCATACCTGTAAGTGTAAAGTTTCTGGTTGCTTCTTTTCTGTTTTGGTACTTACCTTTTGATTTTAGTTCAAATTGTTATACGTCTTATGTTCTGAGTTTTAATTTCATGTTTTGTATTAAATTGACAATATTTCTGATTGTTTTTGTGATCTACTTTGTCAGTTGAAATAATTTGGATGCATTGAAGAAAGTTCGTTTGTATTTTCGTACAGTTCATACCTGTAAGTGTAAAGTTTCTGGTTGCTTCTTTTCTGTTTTGGTACTTACCTTTTGATTTTAGTTCAAATTGTTTTACGTCTTATGTTCTGAGTTTTAATTTCATGTTTTGTATTAAATTGACAATATTTCTGATTGTTTTTGTGATCTACTTTGTCAGTTGAAATAATTTGGATGCATTGAAGAAAGTTCGTTTGTATTTTCGTACAGTTTATATCTGTAAGTGTAAAGTTTCTGGTTGCTTCTTTTCTGTTTTGGTACTTACCTTTTGATTTTAGTTCAAATTGATATACGTCTTATGTTCTGAATTTTAATTTCATGTTTAGTGTTAAATTGACAATATTTCTGATTGTTTTTGTGATCTACTTTGTCAGTTGAAATAATTTGGATGCATTGAAGAAAGTTCGCTTGTATTTTCGTACAGTTCATACCTGTAAGTGTAAAGTTTCTGGTTGCTTCTTTTCTGTTTTGGTATCTACCTTTTGATTTTAGTTCAAATTGATATACGTCTTATGTTCTGAATTTTAATTTCATGTTTTTGTATTAAATGGACAATATTTCTGATTGTTTTTGTGATCTACTTTGTCAGTTGAAATAATTTGGATGCATTGAAGAAAGTTTGCTTGTATTTTCGTACAGTTCATACCTGTAAGTGTAAAGTTTCTGGTTGCCTCTTTTCTGTTTTGGTACTTACCTTTTGATTTTAGTTCAAATTGTTATACGTCTTATGTTCTGAGTTTTAATTTCATGTTTTATATTAAATTGACAATATTTCTGATTGTTTTTGTGATCTACTTTGTCAGTTGAAATAATTTGGATGCATTGAAGAAAGGTCGCTTGTATTTTCGTACAGTTCATACCTGTAAGTGTAAATTTTCTGGTTGCTTCTTTTCTGTTTTGGTACTTACCTTTTAATTTCAGTTCAAATTGTTATTGCTCTCTTCTGTTTTCGGGAAAGTAAATTCCGTTTGTTTTGTCTGAGTGCATTTTTCTCACATTTGTTACAACCCATAACGTAGTGTCGTAAAATTATCTTTGTTTTTGTAACTGTATTGCTATAATGAAATAAAGGCCTCGCGACCCAAGTTGTTCGTGTGGCGAGGGCCTAACAGCCGTTTGAAATTAACTTGGTTGCCCCATGGCTTTCCATGGTTTGGTTCCTGTGGCCCCTTCTGGCGGGGTTGCTTTCATGACGATTTTTCTAACTTTTCTTTTTTAAAACGAGTGCCATGCATTCCTGTTATGCCTTCGGGTGATACAGGCTATGGCCTCAGTCTTAAGAAGCAGCAACACTTTCTTCGCAGCTCTTTGGCAGGTGGAAATAGAATACCCAGTTTCTTGAGACAAACGTTATACGAGGTCCGATCAAAAAGTTCAGAGACTAGGCCGATATACAACAAAGTACTTACGTTACTTAAGTCTGGCTATGATCTCCCTCAAAGTAGTTTCCTTGAATAAATAAATAAATACATCGCTCTTTCCACGTTCCAGAAACACATAGCAGCCGAAAAATTGTTTTCAGCCACCACCGTGGAATTGAACCACGGAACTCTCGATATCTAGCCGAGCGCGTTAACTTTACACAACGGTGGCCAACAATCCACGATGCTATGTGTATTTTTAAGTCAGCTTCTGACATCATAAATCCGTAATATGGGCTCAGCTACTGAAACGTTTCCATCTGGTGGGCATTAACAACGGCACTGGCTATATATATATTATAGCAATTAAATCCAAAGAGCGAGATCCAAGGTGAAAATCCTCCAAATACGGGGCGTCAGTAAATAAATAAATAAATAGATCGCTCTTTCCACGTTCCAGAAACACATAGCAGCCGGAAAATTGTTTTCAGCCGCCGCCGTGGAATCGAACCACTTATCTCTCGATATCTAGCCAAGCGCGTTACATTTACACCACGGTGGCCAACAATCCACGGTGTTATGTGTATTTTTAAGTCAGCTATGTGTATTTTTAAGTCAGCTTCCACCGTGGTGTAAATGTAACGCGCTCTGCTAGATATCGAGAGATAAGTGGTTCGATTCCACGGCGGCGGCTGAAAACAATTTTTCGGCTGCTATGTGTTTCTGGAACGTGGAAAGAGCGATGTATTTATTTATTTACTTATTTACTGACGCCACGTATTTGGAGGATTTTCACCGTAGTCTCCTTGGGTAGCAATACACCCGCTGCCAGCGTTTTTGCTTCTGTTGGAACGCTCCCTGGAAGTCCTGCTCGCGAACCGCGTCAAGCACAGTCTGCGATTCGTGCTGGATCTCGTCTATGGTTTCAAAACGACGACCATTGAGCTTCAGCTTCATTTTAAGGAACAGAAAGAAATTGCAGGGGGCCAAATCCGGCAAGTAAGGCGGGTGAGGAAGGGTAGTCATGCTGTTGCGGCTGCAAAACTGGCGCGTTGTCAACGCTCTGTGAGCTGCTGCATTGTCGTAATGAAGCAGGAAGTAGCCCCTGCGCCACACATTTCAGGTCGTTTACGGCGAATGTCCTCCCTAAGACGCCGCAGAACATCGCAGTAAGAAAGGGAGGTGACGGTCTGACCCTGGGGGAACGAATTCACGGTGCACAACCGCACGAATGTTGAAGAACACGATAAGAATGCATTTTGTTGCGCTCCGGACCTGTCGGACCTTCTTCGGTCGTGAAGATGCAGGGCTCTTCCACTGCGACAACTGTTGTTTGGTCTCCGGGTCGTAACCGTAGACCCAAGTATCGCCCCCAATGATGACCCGCGACAGGAACATTGGTTTCTTTATCATCTGCTGACGAAGATCTTGACAGAGTTCGATGCGGAGCGCCTGCTTTTCGCCGTCCATAATCTTTGTCACAAACTTTGCAGCAATGCGATGCATGTTCAAAACCGACATCCAAATTCCTTGCACTGTTACGCATGACACATTGACGATGGTAGCAATGTCTTGAATGGTTCTCCAACGATCCTCATGCACCAGTTCTCTAATTTTGTCCACATTTTCGGAGTTTTTGCTCGTGGACGATCGCTGTGATCTCTCGTCGTCTTCCCAGTGCCGTTCTGCTGCTGTTGAAGCGCGAGTGCTACCCAAGACATCTCGCACGACTCATTGCTTCATTTGCCATAAGCCTGCTGTAACATTGCATGCCTCTCCGTTACGGATTTATCGAGTTTGAGGCAGAATTTCATTTTCGCTCGCTGCTCTAGTTTGTAGTCCATACCGAAATCGTAGCTGTGTTCTGCACGTGGTTACCAAATATCGTGTAGCACAGTTCCCGATATTCACAGAACGACGCCACTCGGCACAATGACTCATGAAGGTCACTGCCCTCGACCGCTGCTCGCGCATCTGCGTACTGTCATCTGTTGGCGCGCTACGTACCTAGTCTCGTAACTTTTTGATCGCACAACGTTGTGACTTCTTCGGTAAATTAGAAGCCTGTGCTTCACCTCTTCGATTTTTTCTTCGGCTAAAGGAGGACAGCAGCCACTGTATTGGATTAAAACTCTGCCCGTGGTTACAAAGTTCTTCGCTAACCTGGCGATATAACGTTTGTCGGGAGTTTTTCTTCTTCAAACATCTTCAGGAATTCACGCTGTGCTACCACTATAGACTTTGTCATCCAAAAACCCTCTCCGCAACGGTATACAGTGCCATCCTGAAAAATGTTCAACGATACAGTAAAACACGCAGGTCGCCTAAGGACTGAAGTAGCGTACCCGTTCATATAGTGGGGTGGCATCGCAATGAGTTATCGCCTTATCATGAAAATCGCATTTCTCAAGGATCAAGGGGCATCAATAAATATTGTCGCAGCTGGCGCCACGTACACTAAAGTTGACCCTCCTGTCGTAAATATTTGATCTGACCAATAAACTCTAACTCAAAATAATTGTAAATTTATACAAAACCAGAGACTAACGATCTGTCACTGATAACTTAACTATAGTGCTGAACAACAAACTAAGTGGCTTGCATCAAAGTGAAGCGACACGATAACTAGAGTTATGTGCATACTATAGGTAGGATTACGACATATGTTATACGATATGTAAGGTCACAAGCCAACGCACCTTAAGTGTGAAGCAAAAATGTGTAATTAAAAAAAACACATAGGTTAAAATCAAGGGAAATGTATTAAAGTTAAAAAAAATAATTTCATCATTTAACTGGCTTTGTTACTTTACCGAACTTTAAATCGTTTTCTTTACTTAAGTTTACTAGGTAGGCAACATAAATATTGTACTTCTCAGAAATTCTCGTGGGTATGGAATTCATATCCGTCAGTACAATAATGTTACGGATATCCTCATCCCGGTAGGTCCCTAAGAGTAACGTTCCTTCCCGGCGAGAGAATCTTGCATACGTCGTCCAATGAAGTCCCATACATGCTCGGTAGACAAAAATCTCCAGAGAACTCGCTTGCCATGAAAGCCCTTGCGATAAACTATGGAGGTTGTGGCAGTGTATGGATGAGAATTACCGTGCTCGAAAATATACTACTGGATGCCTCTAAGAAATGGCAACATCAGCGGCCGAAGAACATCGTCGACGAATGAACTGAGTAATGTTTTGAAATTTCTAAATGTTTCAATTCGAAATCTGTAAATCTTTTCAATTTGAAATCTCTAAATGCTTTCTTGTATACATGATGCTAAACATATCTGAATCTTGCGTTTTTATGTTAACGTTTTCCCGCATCAAATGTTCTTATTTTGTTTGCCCCAGAGCTTTCTTCATCCGGAATTTAGGTTTTTTTTCCTTTGCAGTTCGAAGCAAATGAGGTAATCCATCAAAGTGAGTCGGCGTCTCCTGTGTCAGGTTCCCCTCACCAGAGAGGAAAAGTGAACAACACCTCGTAAAGCGGCGGCAATGAATTGTGTTGTTTCGCAAAATTTTCGGCTGGACAGGATTTATTTCCCACGCTCATACACACGCGCGCATCACAGAAAATCGCAAGGATTCACCAGGGAACTAGTAACGGTGTCAGGTGATTATTTGCTTGTTTTAAGGAGCTTTAAACGTGACCTTTTTTGTGAAGTCTCGAACAGTTCAAGGAGTTCCGGAAAGAGAAACAAGAACTCCACAAAAACACCGACAGAGCTGAGAAGACACACCACAGTGAGATAGTTTAATCGTGGCGACACAGGTGCCCTGAATCTTCTTACATAATACGTAAAAGGAGTTAACAACGACATGCACAACAGAAACAACGACACACACACACACACACACACACACACACACACACACACACACACACACACTGTCTGATAAGGATCAGTGCCGAATGACCCTTCTCATACATAAGGACAATGCCGCGAAACGGGAAAAATCGGTAAGTGAAAAGACTATGACCTAGGATGAGACGTTCAAATATGTACAACTACTCCCTCTGGTAACCCCAAAAGTGGATTTACACGAGGCAGTCTAGCTGTGTATGAAAGTGTAATTGTTCCTACTCTGATGTAAGCCAGTGAAACCTGGGTTCTACAAAAGAAACATAGAAGCCGTTTGTGTGCTGGAGAAATGCGTTACTTACCGGGGGGTTTGTGGCAAGACACGGTCCAATTGTGTGAGAAATGAAGATGTGTTGCAGTTGTGTGATGTGAAGCAAAATCTTGTTAGCAAGGTGGAGACCAATATGCTTCGGTGGTTTGGCCATATTGAAAGAATAAGTGATGAGATGCTTACTAAGAAAATCTTTTTAGCCCAAGTGGCAGGAAGGAAAGGCAGAGGAAGGCCAAGGAATACATGGGTGGATCCGATTCATGAGTGTCTGCATGAGAAGAAGATTATGAGTATGAAGTAATACCTTGTATACGGCGTGTAATGGATATCAGTGAAGCCCGAGTTGTATGTCAAGATCGCTGTAAATGGAAAAGTTTGATACGACAACAGTAAGTAAAAATATCTGGTAGTTGGTATTTCTTTTTGGAGCTAATCTCTGAATCTCAGAGAACAGCTTAGTGATATGATGATGATGAGTTTGTTCCCTGATTCTTGGACTGGAAGAGCCTGTAGCGCACGTTCGAGATGCTCTCGAATGTTAGAACACAAATCCCTGCATCACAACGTCCGGCTGTGGTCTCCAACTAGGAAACATATCTGGCAGCTGCATCACTGGACTCAGTTTCTGGATGTGTTGGAAAGAGAATTCTTGAACAAGGTTCACGCTGTCTGAGTGGCAACAGTCTGGTGTGTCATAACAAAGGAGGCATATGAGGGCAAGGATTTTTTGGAGAAAGTTCCACTTCACAGTAGACGTTATTCAAAAAAAATATATTTTATTTTTCGCACCGCAACGTCCTGAAGCCAAAGAATTTCGGCAAGACTGTTAAGAATATGCAAAGAATAGACGTTGGAGCGTCTGTGAGGTTCTCTTGACGTAATAGCGGACCTCAAAGTGTAAGCACGCGGCCTTGATTGATGGTTGCAGATTAGGACTACTGAACTTCCGAATGATGTGTTTAGAATTCATAACCTCATTTCTACGACGGAATTTGATACGGTGCAATGCAATTATATCTCGAGAGCTCACTGCATGTAGGGGCTCATCCTAAGCAACGTCGACGAGATGACGTTCATATAGCAAACCGCGAGAAGAATAGAGATAGTGCTGTGCCTTCGACGGGTACTCCAGCCAAGAAGGAGACGTTGAGGAGCAACTCAGCTTCCAACACGAGAGATTCTACCGAGAAATCCAGTACTGCAATTGCTGCACGCTCTTCGCGGTAGCATCGTGTCTCTGGAAATAACTGCTAATCTAAAATGTGACTTCATGAAAAGTTTGTCTTCGTCGTTCATTTCACGAACAAAAAGATTCGCAACTAAGAAATATTGTTCTGCTGATTTTCTTAGTAGACTATACATGCTCATGTAGTCGTTTTACCTTAGCATGTCGCATTGAGATGGCAGAGGGTTTCGACGCGAAGAAAGTACCTAAGGCCCGTAGAAAAAGCTCCAGGAAGAGGAAGCTTGGAAGAACAGAAATGCTACTCAGGCCCAGAGTGGTCATCCTGACTCACTTCCAAGTATGCATTTCAGATATCAATAATATATTTTCGCAATATATCATACCATCATTCATCATTGTAAGAGTTATCGGACCAGTAAAGGATTAATTTCTCATTAGAAAGAGAACTCACTTTTTCTCATTTAGAAACCATGTAATTTTGATCTTTAATTCTAATGAAGGACCGTAAGTCCCACACAAAAGTTTGCGCTGACTAAGTAACCTCCCAGTCGCCCACATGTGATTGTCCAAGCCTACTACTAACACGTCAAACCGGCGGGCTTTGTGTTGGAATAGATTGGTAGGGGCGCTGTGTGGGCTGCAATATCTGGCTGGTTGCCCGACCGATTATGTCCGGCTCAAACACCAGCGTATCCCGGTAGAATTATTTCCACGACCCTTTCACCTAACATCAAACAAGACAGAGTTACATTAATCCCTGATGAGCCAGCATTTTGGCGGAGCTGGTCGAGTCACCCGTACTTACTTTAGCATACCGGCTGGGATGCACTACCATGCCCAACATGAGAGAGCCGGTGATCCTCAAGTCCCGAAGAACGCAGCACATGGATCTGCGATTAGTTGACAGATATTGTCCATTGATTGAGCACAGGGTCTCAATCAGGATAGGGATTTAAGAGTTAAACCCCTCTCCAGAGTTTTTTTTTTAGGATTGGAATTCAGAGTGCTATTTTGCTATCATCAATGTCCCTGTTTCAGTTTGATTCAATTTTCCACTCCATCGAGAGCTCTTCAGACAAACAGTAAACGTTCGGCTTTCCCGCGTTGCCAGGTTTTTTCTCCGATACTTTACTATAGAGAAGAGACAAAACAAAATTACTGGACTTTTCCCACTATCCAGATATTCCATTGAAACGAAATATAGGGTCAACTTTTCCTCGTGGAGCTGTCTTACCAGGACAGGAGCTAACATAATCCTCGAGGGGAGAGCTTTTTAACAGGTGACACGAGTAACACCGGTGGTAGTACGCGAGAAGTTGTCCAGTGGTATGCGTTCGTGCTAGAAGAGGAGGGTGGGTAACATTTTTAAACAAGAATAGAGTTTAACAAATTAGTAAAATTATGCAATGCATTGATTATGATACGCTTTCCAGCATACAAGAAATCATTACTCAACTTATTACTCAAGTTATGAGGATAATGGCTGTGGAATAAATCTTACTCATGTTCCCTGACCTTTAACCCCATTTCGACGACATTAAACAGAATTGCTTCAGTATACCTCCGGAACAACATACTGTCGCCGCAATAGAAGCATTTTTATTCAAGTTATGAGGATAATGGCTGTGGAATAAATCTCGCTCTTGTGTCCTGACCTTTGAACCCATTTTGATAATATTAAACAGAATTGGTTCAGTATACTTCCGGAACAACATACGAAAGTTTTGTCGCAATAGAAGCATTTTTAGTCAAGTTATGAGGATAATGGCTGTGGAATAAATCTCACTCCTGTGCTCTGACCTTTGACCCCATTTCGATTATATTCAACAGAAACGGATCGGTATACCTCCAGAACAACATGGTAAGGTATTGTTGCAATCGAAGCATTTTCACGTAAGTTAAGGAACATAAGGGCGATGGAATGGATCGCACTCTCATGTTCTGACCTTTGACTCCATTTCACCCATTTTCAATAGGGTTCCTCCTCAGGTTGTCCCCTACCACATACCAAACTTTCATCGAAATCGAACCATTTTTTACGCGAGTTATCGTGCGGACGGGTCGACACACAGACAGACGGATAGACTGACAAAGCTGGAGCATATACGCTTCTTCAACCTACTGTTGGAAAGCGTAATGCCGCCCCGGTGGCGCAGTGGTCTAAGGCGCTGGCCTCTGATCATTCGTCCGTAAGGGGTCCGGGTTCGAATCCCGGTCAGGCATGGGTGTTGTGTTTGTCTTACGGCACTGGCTCTCTCCCTTCCCTGGAACCAGTGACCCTAAATTAGGGACGGGCGACTGCTTATAGCCCATTGAGTTGCTCACGGTGGTCGTTAAACCTCCAATCAAAAAAAAAAAAAAAAAAAAAAGAAAGCGTAAAAAAATTATGCAGTTTAATTGCAGTTAATTAAGTATGTATAAAGACTATCATCCTAACGTGGTTTTCAAATACGCTTTCTTAAAAATACTACAAGCGCGTCACGTTTCTTTCCACTTTCAATCCTACTTCAGCTCGTGGAGAAAACTTCATGCCGTTTTCCGCCAAATTTTTCATACGCCCGCGATGTTTACGGCAGCTGTGAGAACAATGAGACTCTCGATAATTTTCGGAAATTGTGTACATTCGACTGGTTCGTTGTCTCTTCTCTCGTAGTATTTAAGCAAGCGCCTCTCTCTGTCGTGTCAGTCAGTCAGTTTTCTGTTGCTCATTAGTACATTCTGTGACGTACTACAGATTTGAAAACACGTGTCAAGACGACAAATCTGCAGCGAGACATTCTGTCCGTGTAGCTCAGTTGGGAGAGCGACTTACTCCGGAGTGAAGGGACTGGGTTCGATGCCCGGCGCAGACAAACTTGTGTTTTAAAAAAATTACTGAAGTTGTGTTATGCAACTGATAAATGATTATCACGTACTTCTTCTGAAAAAACCACGAACATACAATTCGAGTGAAACATCAAGACGTGATTCCATGCAAGCAACAGCGAGTGCAGACGACTTCTAGCTTACCTGCACCACAGAGACACGTACACCTACCCCAAGGCCAATTAAATAGAGTAAGGTCGTCAAGTGAAAGCATGACCCCTCATACCTGTAATTTGGATTTACATATACGTGCGAGGAGTGTGAGCTTATTCCCTAGTGCGCAATTTGTTTCGAAACGTTGTCCAATGGCTGCATGGAACCATCTCTCCACCAGAGTCACTTCAAAACAAAGCATGACAGTTTACAAACAAGAGTATGGAATTATTTCGGCGGAAAGAACGTGAATTAAGGGTAAATAAGGGGGAAAATATCATCTTGCTCTGCTGTAAATGAGAAGGCAGTTGAAGCGTCATTCAAGGCTAGTCGAAAGATAGCACACGCAGGAAAATCGCGCATCTCTGTGGGGGAAAATGAGTTTTGCTGAGAAGGAAATTGTTTCCTCAGTTCTGGGAGAATCAGCCGTCAAACAGCTTGTTGCAGTATCCCTGTCTGATAATACTATGTCACGGAGAGTACATTCCATGGAAATCAATGTTAAGGAGCAAGTGATTGAAAAACTAAAGCGTGGTGAGTAATACTTTGCTCTCTAGTTTGATGAGCGGACTGATGTAGCAAACTTTGTCCAGCGTATGTGTTTTGTTGAATTTGAAGATGCGTAATGTTTGTGTATGTACTTTATATGGCGTACTGAACAGTTCTTCTTAAATACGTCACTTAAAATGAAACAGGAATCGTTGGAATAAAAGACCAAAGAAATAGTTACTTACGGATCTTCATTTATTCTGTCAACACCTCATACGTACCATTCGTGCAGAACGGTAATATTTTAACAGAAACTTTAACTTTCAACGTAAAAATGAATGTAGTGGCCGTTGGGTCCTTCGAAAAATGCGTGATGTTCATTGCGCACATCGTCTGGAACTATTGAAAATTCCTACTTCGCTTCAAAATAAAAATAAAACTTAAGAGGGAGATTACGTGACGTACTACAGAGGTGAATCACGTGTACGACGACAAATCTGCAGCGATGTACACCGTCAGTGTAGTTTAGTCGGTAGAGAAACTCACTCCGGAGCGAGGGGATTTGATCTTCGTCACGGACAAATTCGTGTTTTCAGAGATGGTGAGACTGTTCGTGAAGAATTTTTATTTTGTGAAGCACTGACTGCTCATACAGCTTCTGTAGACATCTTGATAATTGATGGTTTCATATATGCTAATGAGCTGGATTGTGGTAAATGTGCGGGAGTTTTCACTGACGAAGCAGGTTCTATGACAGAAAAACATACTGTCGTGGTAACGAAAAGTAAAGGAAGTTGCTCTTCAAGCGCACGTCACTCACTGCAGCACACAGAGAACATCTGGTGGCCAAATATCTGGCACCAGCCCTGAAAGCTATTCTCGATGAGGTGGCTAAAATGAATTTTATACAATTCCAAGGTCTCAGGAAAATATTATTTTCAATATTATGTGATGAAATGGGGAGTGATCACAAAAAAGTTACTCTTACATACAGAACTTCGATGGCGTTCGATGGAAAACGTGTTATTCAGGATTTTTGAACTGCGGCACATGAAGTGCAGATTTTCTTGCTCATTTCAAAGACAAATGTAGACTTGGGGATAGATTTTGTGATGAGTTGTAGTGAGTCGCATACTTAGCGGTTATTTTCAGTTTACTGAATAACCTAAGCAAAAGCCTGCAAGGAAACAACATCAACTTTCTTTTTCAAGACAAAGTGAACGCCGTGAAACACAAGCTCAGTTTGCCGATAGAGAAGCTGAAAAAGGTGACGTGTTTTCTTCTGACTCCTTCAAGGTTGCGTTCAAGAGAATGAGCTCGAACTTGGCCCTCATATGCTGCAGGACATGTGCTTGGGACACATCTGGATCAGATATCCATTTTCTGATCGTGTTGCTTTGGCAGTTAGCAGTGTTTGTAAATGGAGAATAAGAACGTTTCATTGAACTTTCATGTAATACTGGACTGAATTTTTTTTTTTTTTCGAAAATTCCTCTTTCTAATTTTCGATTAAAGCACAATGTGGCTACCCCGAGTTCGCCGAGAAGGCCATCAAGTTCTTCGTGCCATTTTCAACAACATATTTGTGTGAGCAAGGGATTTCTGTGCTTGTTTTTGTCAAAAATAGATACTGGGACATGCTGCATGTGTACACCGGCTGAGGCTAAAACTGAGCAAAACTCAGCCTGATATCAAGAAACTGGTTTCAATGATACAAGTTCACGCGTGTCATTGATATTAATAGTATTTTTATCACTTCCATTCTATTCACATTTTAAAATTTCAATAAGTATATTTTGGTTATTAACCTTGAATATATTATTTTTCACAATACGATTCAGTCTTTAAAAATCATTTTCCACTGATACCCGTAGGAATTTTAGGTATTAGTGGTACTTAACATAATTAGAACATGAGAAGTAAAAAATACTGCTCTAGGATATGGCCACTGTCCATAGCTACCCTGACCTACTTAGGCAGGGTTGAATGAAAGGACTTTAAGTTTTTCTGTTACCTCCAACTGGGCACTAAAATTCATTCAGAAAAGTGGATGTCTGTGGTCAAACTTCCAGCTCCTACTCTGGAAGTAATTGAGAGCTTCAACAAAATAACGTCCGAACAAAAATATAATAAAATACAGTCGCCATTGGTCATTCACAGAGAAGGGGCCGCAGGTGGCATAGTGGTCAACGTTCGTGTCTGCCACGGACAAGACCTCAGGTTCGATCCCAGCAGGTACAAACGCTCGAGCCACTAAATATCCGCCGTGCGTCGGATGGACACGTTAAGCCGTTGACCCCGGGAACTGGGCCCCCGGTGATAAATAAAGGCGTCTTCCTCCTCTTTTCTACCTCGCTTCCGTGTCACTTTCCTATCGTGCACTCGAGCCCAAATCTAGCTTCCTATTTGTAAGAGTTGTTTAAGACCTGGGGTCAGAGCTCCCTTCTTAAAATCCTCTATATATGATCTGATCATAGAGAAGAGACACATTTTTTGAGAGTTTTTTGCTTTTAAATTATACTCCTAGTTAGGTACATGATAAAGTGCTTGGATTATTTTTTTCTGATCATTCCTAATGGAATTTGTTATTTCTTCAGTTTTATTAAAAATTACTACTTTTCCTAATTTCTGGCCTTTAATTCTCCCATTAAAATATTTATACTGGTGTCCAATTTTAATTTTACAAACACAAAATCAGGAATAAGGCAAAACCACACGACAGAGTTCAATAACAGTTAGTACGGAGATACCCAACAGAAAGTGAAGTCCATCACCGCATGAGGAGGAAACATGTGCGTGACGACATGGTAGTCCAAAAGTAATGCACCCCGTGACGTGGCTTCCGAGTGGCTGATAGGGAGTGTGATCAACGCGAACAGCGATACATCTCGTACAACGAGCCCTCATGCTGTTTACAAGGCTGCGAATGAGCGTTTGGGGCAATAAGTATCACTACTCTGCCAAAGCGCGTCGGCATCCCTAGAGGGTTCTGGAACTGAGCTGAGGGCTTGTAATTGCTCTTCCCAGAGTATACCAGACATGAATTTTCGGGTTCGTGTGCGGAAATCTCGCGTGGCACCCCATCATGTGATATGCTCACTCTTCAGGAATGCGTCGATTACCGCGTCCTGTGGAGGCGGGCGTTATGGTCCATAGAAAGGAACTGGTGGTCAACAACTCCCCCGAAAAGCCGTTCGTGGGGCACTTGGATGTGATCCCTGCAGGGCGCAGCAGTCAAAGTGTCTCCTGGAAAAACACGTATCCATCGCATAGGATGCCAGCCCAAACCAGGTATCTTCCACTACCGTAGTTGTCAATTTCTTTAATATTGCATCAAATATTTCGGTTTCCCTCTTCTCTCCAAATGTACACACGTCGAGAATCTGTGTTTATGATGTACCGTGACTCGTCACTGAATCTGTGTTTATAATGTACCGTGACTTGTCACTGAATCTGTACTTATTATGTACCGTGACTCGTCACTGAATCTGTGTTTATGATGTACCGTGACTCGTCATTGAATCTGTGTTTATGATGTACCGTGAATCGTCACTGAATCTGTGTTTATGATGTACCGTGACTCGTCACTGAATCTGTGTTTATGATGTACCGTGACTCGTCACTGAATCTGTGTTTATGATGTACCGTGACTCGCCACTGAATCTGTGTTTATGATGTACCATGATTCGTCACTGAATCCGCGTTTCTGATGTACCGTGACTCGTCACTGAATCTTTGTTTCTGATGTACCGTGACTCGTCACTGAACCTGTGCTTATGATGTACCGTGACTCGTCGCTGAATCTGTGTTTATGATGTGCCGTGACTCGTCACTGAAGAGAACACAGGCAGGCCCATTAATCAGGGTAACATGGGAATGTTGTCGGGCCCAATTCAGGCGGACCCTTCAGTGCGATACTGCAAGTAGGATGCTGGCCATTGGCCTTCTTGCATACAGACCTCTCTTTTGGAGTCTTGTGTAAACAGTTTGCCTCGACGCAACTGTTCCGGTAGCAAAGGAAAGTTCCTGCGAGAGTTGCATGGCTGTCAACTCCCAGTTGAGGCGAGCTGTTAGAGACCAATACTGGTCGTCAATACTTTTCGTGGCTCGTGGGCATGCTTGTCCGGGCCTTCCGGTAGTTGGAGTGCCCTGGAACTATTTCCAGAGATTGGAGGCCACCTGCCACGATATCTTCAGCCATCTTGATTTCTCAACTTCGACTTCCCTGCTTGCAGTCTACAGACCGCTCTTCACCGTAAACAATCTTCTGGGCAATGGTGCTGGGCCATTCTTTCACTAACAGTCCAACTCAAGCTTCAGTTGCAGTAACCCACTCAGAAGATTTGTCACGTTAATTTTGGACACTAGTTTATTTTAATAATGCTAATTAAATATGTAGTGATACTAGTTTGAGGAAACGTTCCTTTCTCTCAAAGGTATTTATAATACATCGCTATTGCATGCAAATTATTGGCATGTTATTCGTATAGCTTTCATCGATATCACTGATCAACACGGAATTTTTCGCTGGGAAATTGTAACTAATTTCAATAAACATACCCTCGGGGACATCGTAAGTAATCACACACAAGTTAGTAAAATCATGTAATGCATTGATTATTATTATACGCTTTCCGACATACCAGAAATCATTACTCCAGTTGCGAGGATGATGTTTGTGCAATAAATCTCGCACCTGTGCCCTGAACTTTGACCCAATTTCGATGATATTGAACAGAACCGGTTCGGTATACCTCCGGAAAAACACGATACAGTTTTGTCGCAATCGAAGCATTTTTGCGTAAGTTAGCTATAGTTAAATGGCTTGTGCCGTCAAGCCCCACCAGATGGAGACGTCTCAGTTGCTCAGTCCATCCTAACGGATTTGTGAAGTCAGATGCTGACAGATAAACACACATAGCGCAGTGGATTGTTTGCACCGTAGCGTAAGGCGAACGCAGTCGGTTAGTTATCGAGAGATCTGGGATTCGAACCCAGCAGTGTCGAAATGCATTTTTCTCGGCTGTTGTGTGTTAATTAAAGAAAAACGTGGAAAGAGCGACGACTTTGTCTACTTATATTCTAATGAAGAATATTTCTTACGTTGGAAGTTTTTCTTGTGCCTTTGATCAGTTTTCTCACTTTGTTTTTCTTTAATCCAGGGATTTCTCTACTCTTACTCAGCAGTTCCACTAAATAAATTTCTTTCACCTGGGAAATTTTTTCCGCTAAAGGAAGACATCTCTTCCTTCAATTTTGCCAAAAGAGCTCGGGCTCTTTTTGACAAACTGCCCAAAAGAGCCCGAGCTCTTCAACCATTCACCATTCCAGATGAATAATTTGCACATCATCGTATCATTCCCATTTTAAAGTTTTGCCATTATTTCCTAGCTGACGGCTGATTGCTCATTACTTTTCTTATCAGGAATTAGTCTCTGAACGCATGGGGATGGAAGAAAGTTAAACCTGTTACGATTTCAGTGTGTGCCGCGGTAATGGAGTATTGAATTATTATTCACACTGTTGAAAGTGCACCATTTACGGTGAAGAAGCATTCAGTGTGAACGAATCATTCATTAATGGTCCATAACTATTCACGGTGAAGAATCATTCAGTGTGAATGAATCATTTGTGAATGATACATCACTATTCACGGTGAAGAGTCATTCAATGTGAATGAATCGTTCGTGAATGGTTCATCCCTATTTACAGTGAAAAGACATTCATTGTGAACGAATCGTTCATGAATGGTCCATCACTATTCACGGTGAAGAATAATTCAGTGTGAATGAATCGTTCATGAATGGTCCATCACTATTCACGATGAAGAGTAATTCAGTGTGAATGAATCGTTCGTGAATGGTCCATCACTATTCAAGGTGAAGATTCATTCAGTGTAAACGAATAATTCATGAATGGCCCATTATTATTCAGGGTGAGGTGCTATTCAGTGTGAACGAATTGTTCATGAATGATCCATCACTATTCACGATGAAGAAACATTCAGTATGAACGAATCTTTCATGAATGGTCCACCACTGTTCCCGACGAAGAGTCATTCAGTGTGAACGAATCGTTTGTGAACGGTCCATCACTATTCACGGTGAAGAGTCATTCAGTGTGAACGAATCGTTCGTGAATGATTTATCACTATTTACGGTGAAGATTCATTTAGTGGGAGCGAACCGTTCGTGAATGGGCCATCACTATTCACTGTGAAGATTCATTCATTGTGAACGAATCGTTCATGAATTGTCCATCATTATTCACGGTGAAGAGTAATTCAGTGTGAACGAATCATGAATGGTCCATTATTATTCAGGGTGAGGTGTTATTCATTGTGAACGAATCGTTCATGAATGGTCCTCCACTATTCCCGACGAAGAGTCATTCAGTGTGAACGAATCGTTCATGAATGGTCCACCACTATTCCCGACGAAGAGTCATTCAGTGTGAACGAATCGTTCATGAATGGTCCACCACTATTCCCGACGAAGAGTCATTCAGTGTGAACGAATCGTTCATGAATGGTCCACCACTATTCCCGACGAAGAGTCATTCAGTGTGAACGAATCGTTCATGAATGGTCAGTGCATTATCACTCCACGACACAATGTCGACTTTTGTTTTCCATTCCTTTATTTTCGGCAAAGTGTCATTAAGGACAAATTACGTTTAAGTGAACTTTTGATTGCGGTGTATTTTAGCTGAAACGACAAATACCTTATGCTATTTGTGGTATCCTTAAGAAGAAATCATGTCAAGGTTAGTAATTCGATCTACTTAATAACCAGAAGAAGATCCATGTTCTTTTGTACTCTTTTCTGTTTTTATTTTCAACATTAACTTCCTTTTTCTGAGATTCGAGAATGTATAGAATAATTGTCCTGCTGTTCCACTGGTTACCCTAGTAACCTCTGGCCAGTAGTTATCTGGTGGAAGAACAGGGATCTGTCAAAAAATCGATTGATAAACCTCAGGTGAGAGTGAATGGTACTTCAAATCATCTCTCACAGACGGCGAGCGGCACGTGGTTCAGTTCACGACACGACGGCAGAGACGGCAACATTCCACGAAAGTCGGAAGGAAGGAAGGTAAAGCATGCTGTATTCTCCTCTTGCACCGCAAAACAACAGCTATTCTCTAACTAAATCAATTTACGTGCACATCGGAGAAAATTTCTCTTGCTGCACTTCTGTAAATGCTTTTGATGGACACGTTCTATTACAGATTTTTATTTATTTTATTTTATTTTTTCTTCTTGTTTCAAAGTTAAAAGAATTATATTGACGGACACCACCAAGGTTACGGATAAACAAATACATGCACGCTCTAATGATTTTTTTCATTATCGTTGGTACTTTTGATGGATTAGTTGCCTTTGTTCTGCATTTCAATATATTTTCCTGTTTCACGCTATTCACTAGATAGTTTATCTTACGAGAGTGTGCTGCACTCATTTCAAAGAAGTCTGATGAACAACTAGGATCTTACTTTGTTTCACAGATTTTGAGTTTGGCGCGATAGGGTAAGTATAGTTTTATGGAGATTAATTCTTGCAAAATCTAGTTCATCATAAATAGCATAACAGATGAGGAAAACCGTCCACAAAAATATTTGTTTACGAGGGTAATTCTAATTTGTTCTGGATGTGATTATTTCTTCTACATTTTCGCATTTGTTTGCTGTGGTACCCTCTGCATTTTAGAAACCTATGACCTGTACTGTCTTTTTAACCTTCCGTTTTAGTTAACTTTTCACTTAAGTAAATATAGGTTGTTTTTCGTTGAATTCCGCACTAAACGTCATTTCTAAACTCCCGTGATTTTGTTTCTCTTGACTATGCTAGTCATGATCATCATCATCATCATCATTGTCAACCATTATCAATCCACTGCTGGACGAAGGTCTCCCCAAGTTTCCTCCACAACGGTCTGTCTTGTGCCAGTCTCCTCCATGTCACCCCTGCATACTTTCGAATTTCATCCACCCATCTCCCATGTGGTCTTCTTCTGGGTCTTTTCCTGTCCCTTGGAATCCAATCTAAAATTTCGGCTGTCCATCGATGGTCTGTCCTTCTGGCAGTATGTCCAGCCCATTGCCATTTCAGGGATTTAACTCTGATCATGATGTCTTCCACTCTTGTCATTTTTCGGATCCACGAGTTCCTCTTCTTATCTCTCCTGGTTACACCAAGTATGCACCTCTCCATGCTTCTTTGAGTTGTCTGCAGCCTTTGTATGTCTCTTTTAGTTAAGGTCCACGTCTCTGCACCATACGTAAGCACTGGAAAGATGCATTGATCAAACACTTTTCTTTTAAGACATAATGGCATATTGCTCTTGAAAATTATGCTGTTTCTTCCAAAAGCTCTCCAGGCAAGTTTTGTACGCCGATTAATTTCTTCATCAATGTGACCCTCACTTGATATCTGCTGTCCAAGATAAACGTACGTGTCTGTTATCTCCAGCTTTTCTCCATCAATCGATAAATCTTCATTTCTTGTAAAAGCATTGAACATCACTTTTGTCTTCTGAAAGTTCATTTTTAATCCCACTTCTTTACTCTTGTCAGCAAGTTCCTGGATCATACTCTGCAGCTCTGATGGGCTAGTTGCAAAAATGACTACGTCATCAGCAAAACGAAGGTGGGTTAGATAATCTCCATTAATCTTTATCCCCTTGTTTTCCCAGCTCAGTGACTGAAAAACACCCTCCAATGTGGCATTAAAGAGCTTCGGAGATATGGTGTCACCTTGTCTCACTCCCTTTCCAATTTTTATGTGTGTTGTATTTTCAAACAGCCTAATCTTTGTACTTGCATTTTCATAGATGTTATTAATAATATTAATGTATGCATCTTCAATACCGCAGGTTTTCAGAGCCATTGTAACTGCTGATGGTTTCACCGAATCAAAGGCTTTTTCATAATCGATAAAAGCCATGCACAATGGAAGTTCATATTCCCTCGCTCTTTCAATTAGTTCTCTCAGCACATGGATATGATCTATTGTGCTGTAGCCACTCCTGAATCCAGCTTGTTCTCTCGGTTGAGCCATGTCCAGTGTTACCTTCAAGCGGTGTGAAAGAACTTTAGTGAAGATTTTATAAACTACTGATAGGAGGCTGATAGGTCTGTAGTTTCCGAGATCCTCAATGTCACCTTTCTTATGTAGCAGGATCATTGTAGCGGTGTTCCAATCCTCAGGAATCTTTCCTTCATTAAGGCATCGAGTGAAAATTTGGGCGAGTACTGTTTCGATTTCTCCACTTGCTTCTTGTATGATGTCTACAGTAATTCCATCTTCTCCTGGAGCTTTTCCCCGCTTCATGTTCTTGATTGCATGTGCAACTTCTGCTGGAAGGACTGGAGGAACTCTGGTACTGGTATCTTTCATGATGTCAGGAGTGCATGTATCATCCCTTTCATATAATTTGGAGTAGAAATCTTTCACTCTTGTCAAAATTTCGCCTCTATTTCTTGTTACACAACCATCTTCTTTTCTCAGTGCCATAATCTGTTTTCTTCCCTTACTGAGATGTCCCTTTGCTATCTTTAGGCTTTGGTTGTTTTCAATTGCTTTCCTCACTAGTTCACAGTTGAATTTTCTTACGTCTTCAGTGATACTTTTTCTTACTGTCTTGCATAGCTCTATATATTCCACTTTGGAAGTCACATCTTCTTTAGTTGTCCTCATCTCTCTTCTTTTTTGCATCAACATTTTCGTTTTTCCTGATAATTTATTTACATGCAACTTGTTCTTAGACCCAGCTAATTTTGTTGCTGTTTCCATAACAGCTTTGGTTACTTTTCTGTTAACTTCAGAAATATCCACTTCTTCCGATGTTAGGCCTTCTAAAGCAGAGAACCTGTTCTTCAGTTCCAACTTGAAGGTATTATGGTGTTTTTTAAGGTTGATTATGTCAATAGATTTTGTTTGTCTTATGAGCTTGCCACGTTCAAGTTTAGTGTTGAGGTGCATCTTACATCTCACCAATCTATGGTCACTACCTGTGTTGAACTTGTTTAGCACACTGCAGTCTTCTATGACGAATTTTTTATTACACATAATAAAATCAATTTCACTTGTCGTCCCATTTGGATGTCTCCATGTCCATTTCCTGTGTGGCTTTTTCTTGAAGAAGGAGTTCAAGATGAAAAACCCTTCTGCCTCTGCAAACTCAACGAGAGTATTTCCACGCTGGTTTCTGTTGCCGTGACCGAATTTACCTACTGAAGTTTCATTCTGTTGCCGTTGCCCTATTTTTGCATTGAAATCTCCCATAATTATTTTCAAGTGCTGCTTACCTTTATTATTTAGATGACAAATTTCCTCATAAAATTCTTCAATTTCTTCTTCAGGATGACTTGTGGTGGGTGCATAAGTTTGAATAATCTGAGCCTGGTATCTTCTCGATAGTTGGATAACGAGTCGTGCAGCTCTGTCAGAGGAACTTTCAACTTCTACCACTTTATCCTTCAGTTTCTTGTTTATTATAAATCCAACACCACTAGTTCTGCCAGTATCTGTCCCACGATAGTAGAAGAGATGTCCACTTTTCAGTTCGATGAGATCTTCTCCTTTTCTCCTTACCTCACTTAGCCCCACGATGTCCCACTTGATCCTTTGTAGTTCCTCTTCCAATTCAAGAAGCCTTGAATCAGAAGATAGGGAGCGTCCATTGTACGTTGCCAAGGTCAGCATCAGATGGCAGCCTAGTCCGGTCCTCCGGGGATTCTTAGCACCCTCTGCCTTCATGTCGCACTGGCCGCTGCCTTGGCCAGGTACATTCCAGCTGCCGGAGACTGAGGGCCAAGATTTAAGTTGTGGAGTCATTTTGGAGGGGTTTGGCCATAACTCACCACGCTGGCCAAGCGGGTTGGTGAGTGTGGGATAGAATTTCCTCTAATCCCGATGGTATAGTTATACCGCTATGGGCGGTCGTCAGAGCCCCTTTAGTGGGAACAGGATGCACCACGAGAAGGCGGGGTTGACATTTGTCAAGGAGAGGCTGTGATGTTACGCATCACCTGACCTTACATCCCGCTAGTCATGATATATGGTGTAAATACAGGGACTATGCAACTGGAAGGCAGGTACTGATTAGGCTCATTTCTAACATTAATATTTACTCTCTCTATGAATATGTGCTATTACATGCTCTTAAATCTTCGATTGTGCTACGAGCTGTTGTGACACAACAGAATAGTTGCATTATTTGTTAGTGCACATTTTAATCCAGAGTTACTATATATAAACCATAACTTCCCTTCTGATCTACATGATGTTTTTCATGCTGACAGCTTTTAATTACACTCGCTCGAGAATGCTTGAATATGCTTTCTCTGGATATTACAAAGCTATTTTCTTTGCAAGCAATTTTGTCTTGTAAAACAGCAAGGAACACAGCAACTCACTACTCTGCCCACCAGAGTTAATTTTGGCATGGTTGCATTATAAGAGCTTTCACTCCCCCCACACAAACGCGACTCTGCGAATGAAAACAACAACCACATTTTGGAAACTTTCTATTCATCATTAAGGTGGTTTCACCTAAAATCTCTGCTTATATTTCCAATGGTAAAACTTTTGTACATACTTATTTCCTTCCCAATTAATGTATTCCCAAGAATGAAAATTTGCACATCGATAAAACGAACTTCAAGTTATAGCATGGGATACTTAATTCTTGCTAAAACATAACCGTAATTAAGAAATCCAACATTTATTTGTCTGCTGATGTCATCAATATACAGGTCGTGCCATCTATTAACAGGTTTGAACATTACTCAATAAAAAATGATTCATTTTTAATATAATTATGGTTATGTTTTAGCAAGTATTAAGCATATCATGCTATAACTTAAAGTTAGTTATATCAACGAGCAAATTTCATCTTTGGAAATACTGTACATTAATTGCGAAGAAAATATGAACAGAAGTTTTACCATTGGAAACATAAGACAGAGATCTTAGGTGGAACCACCTTAACTTGTGAAAATTAATGTTGCTGTGAAACATATTCCGTATTTTATTGGTTTTTGCTGTTTTCATTTTCATTGATTTTGCTGTTTTCATTTTTATTGATTTTGCTGTTTTCATTTTTATTGGTTTTTGCAGTTTTCAGTGTTGTCGGCGGTATTTTTATCAGTTTTTGCTGTTTTCTTGATGAAAAAAGAACACCAAGAAGGAGACGTCTGATACCAACGAAATTTATACAGCATAATAACGGAATACAGAGGATAACGTGATCAAAACATTATGGCAAAATACAGCTGTATTTGCTGGTAAACTGAAAAATAACATTTCCATGAAACATGGTTAGTACGACGTTGAACCGCCATGAACTGCGTCACACTGTGCAATTCTGGCATGGAGTCTGTCGTACAGATGTTGGATGTAAGTTTGGGGTATTGAGTTCCAAGCATCCTCAACCTGGACGCGTAAATCGGGGATGATCGTGGCTGGCCGTGGAGACCGGATAAGTCGTTGTCCCATAAAATCCCACACGTGCTCAATGGGGGACAAATCCGGTGAATGTGCAGGCCATGGAAGTTGTCTCACACCCTAAATTGCATGTTGCGTTGCACGTGCCGTGTGTGGGCGTGCGTCATCTTGCTGGAAAACACCACGATGGACCGACCTTACAAATGGCACAACAACGGGCTGAATGATGTTGTTGATGTAGGAGGTGCTGTTTAACGTACCCGGTACAAACACTAGTTGTGTACGGGAGTGATAGCTGATCGCTCCTCACACCCGGAGACCAGGTGTTGGCCCTGTGTGTCCCTGGAGGATGCAAGAAAGGTGAGACGCTCCCTTGTGCGTCTGCGAACACGCATACGGCCATCGGAGGCTCCCAAGTAGAATCTGCTTTCATCGCCGAACACGACAGATCGCCATTGCGTCCTCCAGTGCTGACGTTGGCGACACCACTGCAGCCTTTCCTGACGGTGGGCTGGAGTCAGAGGTACACATGCCAGAGGCACACGTGCACGTAGTCCTGCATCCAGTAGACGGTTGCGGATTGCTCGCACAGTCACCTCAGGTGCAACGGCAGCTCGGATTTGCGTCGCAGTGGATGTTCTGCTTGACAACGCCACTCATCAGTCCGTCTGTGACTCCCGGTTACACGTCTTCTCGTGTGGGAATGTTCCTCGGACCATCTACGCCACCGTTGTACCACCACCGATTCTTCCCGTCCAATTCGCTCCGCAATACGACGATACGACCACCCGGCCTCGCGGAGTCCGACTAGACGACCTCGCTCAAAGTCCGATATCTGCTGAAATCGTACACGTCTTCCATGTCGAAGCATTGCAGCTTCTTCAGTGTCTTCGCACGTGTCCGTACGCCGATGACTGATTACATTCACTTCGCCTTACTCCTTAAATACCACCGACGGTAATTTGCATATTATTCCGTGCTGTGGCGTAAGTGCTCACCGGTTGGTCCCGAAATTGGCGTCACACCAACGTAAACTCTACCTCAATGACATATGTAAATTTCATGATCGTCCGCCATTTCTTTCTCGGTGTTATTTTTTAACTTTCCGCCAGTGTATATTATCAAGAAAACAGCAAAAACTGAAATTAAACATACTAGTTGCTTACTTCATATATTTTGACTGTAGCCCTATCAAAATTAGGTGGAACAACAGCCTTAACATTACTGCGGAAGGACTTTTGACTTCCGCAGATGTGTTTGAAAACATTTGTAAAATAGTTGGATTATGCATTGCAAATGAAGGACGACAGTTTCAAAAATTTCTGTAAGTAAGGGAGTAAATTATACGTTCCCATAATACATTTGACTTCCATATAACCTAAGATACCCACTTTGGGGAGACTTTTTGATCGCCCAATAATTATGTACATCGATGAGACATTACATTATGATCACCTACCTAATAAGCTGTATGATGCCTTTTAGTTGGAAAAACAGCCGCCATTCGGGGAGGTATCGATTCGATGAGGTGGCGATAAGTATTCTGGGGTATCTAGTACAATAATGTCAACAACAGGTCCTCCGGTTCCCGTACATTTCGGGGTGGTGGAGATTTAGGCGCGAACCCGCTTTTCCAAGTCGAACCAGAAATGTTCGATTGGGTTCACGTCAGGAGAATTTGGGAGGCCAGTGCATTAATAGAAAGTTACCAGCATGTTCCTCGAACCACTCCTTGACTATTCTGGCAGTGTGGCATGGCACATTATCCTATTGGTAATGGCCATCACTAGCAGGGAACACAGTTGCCATCAATGGGTGAACTTGGTCCGCAACGATGTTCCGATACTTGACAGCTGTCAGGGATTGTGCTATTAAGATAATGGGTCCTAAAGTTTCCCAAGAAATCATCGCCCGCAGCATAACGCCGCCGCCGCCGACCTGTTTCCGCCCAGCAGTGTATCCATGTGTCATAGTCTCCGTTGGTGATCGGCGTATCCGCGTGCGTGATGCACCAGGAATCTTGATTCGTCAGACCAGGCCACTTCCTTCCAATCATCCACCCTCCAATCTCGATAATCTCGGGCCCATTGCTTGCGTTGTTGGCGATGACGCGCAGTGAGCACAGGAGGACCACTGCTGGATCTTCGGCTTCGTGGGCTCATGCGCAGAAGGCTGCGATGAAATGTGCGCTGTGGCACATTGCCGTGATCGGCAGTGTTGTAGCTGCGGGTGATTTGTCGCACGTGGCGCTGCGGTCGCTGAGAGCAATGTGCAAGGCTCCCCTCTGGCATCGATGAGTTACGGACGACACACGGTTGGACGACGGTTCGTCCATTGGCCATCTAGGCACTACTTTTGATACGTAATCACCACAGCGGCACGTGAACAACCTACAAGCCGCGCCGTTTAAGAGATCGTAGTTCCGCCATGCCATTACAATTTGCCCTTTATCAAACTCTGATAAATCGGCAGCTTTTCCCATTCCGACCCCGAGCACTCTACTAACCGAAAGCAGGTCGTCAGGTTGTATATGTACTGCTATGTGAACTTCGCCTGCGCCACCGTTAGGTCTTCAGGCGCGCTCATTTCTCTAGACTGTGGTGCGGTCCGGACGATTCATCCAGCAACAATTGTTCCAATGTCCGATTCGTCCAATGGTACGATTGGTCCAATGCCGATTGGTCCAATATCCGATTCGTCCAATGGTACGATTGGTCCAATGTCTGATTCGTCTAATGGTGCGATTGGTCCAATGCCGATTCCTCCAATGTCCGATTCGTCCAATGGTTCGATTGGTCCAATGCCGATTGGTCCAATGTCCGATTCGTCCAATGGTACGATTGGTCCAATGTCTGATTCGTCCAATGGTACGATTGGTCCAATGCCGATTGGTCCATTGTCCGATCCGTCCAATGGTACGATTGGTCCAATGCCGATTCCTCCAATGCCCGATTCGTCTGATTCGTCCAATGGTACGATTGGTCCAATGCCGATTGGTCCAATGTCCGATTCGTCCATTGGTACGATTGGTCCAATGCCGATTCGTCCATTGTCCGATTCGTCCAATGGTACGATTGGTCCAATGCCGATTCGTCCATTGGTACGATTGGTTCAATGCCGATTGGTCCAATGTCCGATTCGTCCATTGGTACGATTGGTCCAATGCCGATTCGTCCAATGGTACGATTGGTCCAATGCCGATTCGTCCAATGGTACGATTGGTCCAGTGCCGATTGGTCCAATGTCCGATTCGTCCAATGGTACGATTGGTCCAATGCCGATTGGTCCAATGTCCGATTCGTCCAATGGTACGATTGGTTCAATGCCGATTGGTCCAATGTCCGATTCGTCCATTGGTACGATTGGTCCAATACCGATTCGTCCAATGGTACGATTGGTCCAATGCCGTTTGGTCCAATGTCCGATTCGTCCAATGGTATCATCTTACCAACGGTAAACTGTTTTATTTTCCAGAAAGGAATAATGATTTAAATTATTCTGCTCATTATAACCTTTTGAAAGATAATTTCCGTATACTTGGTAATTGTAAAGATTTTACATAAACCTCGTAAAAGGCACTCAATGGAGCATTTCTCAGCTGTTTGCAAAGCACCTAGGCGCGGGCCTTTTTTGAATATTTTAAGTTACAACCTAGATATTTGGTATTTGTTAACATTTATAAAACCCAATAAAAAGCACTCATCGTATCATTTCTTATGTCTTTACAAGACACCTAGGCCGTGTCTTGTCATCATTTTTCATGTCTTTACAAGCACGACTCAGGCTGTGTTCAGAAAAGGACGATAAGGTGGGATTTTTTAAAAACGCTGAATTTTCACTTAGGCGCTAAATATTTACATAACATTGTCCAGCTTGTAAGATTTTTTTATAACTTAATTAATTCATAGGCCCTACACCTTGGCTTTTTTAACAGCTTTTAAAACGCCGACTTCATATTCATAACGTTTACGTATGAAATCAAGTTAATAGCATTACGCTTTTACTTAGGCACTAAATATTAATTCACGGGACCTAGGCATAGGCCTTTTTAACCGTTTTTATTCTACCGATATCACATTCATAACGTTTACCTATCAAATCAAGTTAATAATATTGCGCTTTTATTTAAGAACGAAATATTAATTCCTAAGGCCTAGGCCTTTTTAATATTTTTACTCTACCAATGTCATATTCATAAAGTTTGCACATCAAATCAAGTTAATACCATTACTCTTTTACTTAGGCACTAAATATTAATTCATAAGACCTAGGCCTAGGCCTTTTAACACTTTTTATTCTACTGATGTCATATTCTAACGTTTACATATTAAGTAAAGTTAAAAAATACTAGCATAACATCACTAAGTTTTCTTGGTGGGTAAACGTTATGAATCTGACAACGGTAGGATAAAAACTGTCAAAAAGGCATAGGCCTAGGGCCTATGAATTAATATTTCGTGCTTGTAAAAACGCAATATTAACTTGTATAATGAAGTAAATTTCTCCGTCATTTTTGTCCACGCCGGGGTTCGAACCCGAGTCCACTTTTTCCGGAATAAGTGAACTCGGGTGGCGGAACCTCACTGCATGCTTCAAACAGAAACGGAAAACTAGTATTTTATATTATTTTATGCAAAAGAGAAACATTGAAGTTGATTCAACGGCTCGTACATCAGTAACTTCATACGGCAGCAAGGACAGTATAACAAAAAAAACGCGATTCCGAAAAAAATAAAAAAATCTGTAACCACAATATTACGCATGAAATGTAACATTATTTTACATTCTTTGTACTACCGGTACTTTCGTATAACATCGGAGATAAAATCAGAACAGCTGAGATTTTTATAACACGAGTAGCACTTTGGACGAATCGGCATTGGACCAATCGTCCCACTGGACGAATCGGCATTGGACCAATCGTCCCATTGGACGAATCGGCATTGGACCAATCGTCCCATTGGACGAATCGGCATTGGACCAATCGTCCCATTGGACGAATAGCCATTGGACCAATCGTACCATTGGACGAATCGTACCTCTGGACCAATTGTCCATTAGACGAATCGGCATTGGACCAATCGTCGTTGGACGAATCGTACCAGACACCTGTGGTGGTCATAACGTAATGGTTCATCGTGTATATTATAGTTCATAGCAGATTTGTCCTGGTCGGGTCCGGGTCAGTTACAGATTCTGAACGGGTCCGGGTTGGGTCCAATTATGCCACGTACGGGTCCAGGTCGGGTCCGTGTCCAAAATTTTTAACCCGTTTCCAATTCTGGTGCAGACCCTTAGTGAGTGACTGTATTAGTAATAAACCATATTGCAGTTCCGCCACGCTGATACTGTTTTCTTGTGATACACAATTTTTGTTATGTTGAACTTTTACCGGGTCGTTTATTCATGGATTGATGATCAGAAATAACGTCAAGAATTTAATATATTTAATATTGTATTATCACACAAACGCGAAGGTGATTCTGAGGCAGAAGCAGGTGATGTCACAGTGAGAGATGGAAGCACTGAAGGGATCTCAAAAGAGGTGTGTTGATCTCTAAAATCTCTCCAGAACGGTAAGGCTCCGGAAGTTGATGGCATAACTGCCGAGATGTTGAAATATGGTGATGACTCTGTAATTGACTGGTTAATTCAAATTTGCCAGTTGTGCTGTGAGTTAGGAATGGTCCGTCGGGATTGAGAAGATGCTATCATTGTTTCCTTGTATAAGGGAAAAGGTGATCAGATTCATTGCAAGAACTATCGTGGTATTAGGCTGCTGAGTGTACCAGGGAAAGTGTTCGGTAAGATCATTATTGAAAAAGTACGAGGTCTTACATCAGAGAAAGTATGGGATGTTCAGAGTGATTTTATGCCTGGTAAAGGGTGCACTAATCACATTTTTGCATTACCCATGATGATTGAAAAGTATCTGGCTGTTGGTAAGAAAGCTTTTGCTGCCTTCATAGATTTGAAAAAGCTTACGACCGAGTAAATAAGACACTTTTGTGGAAGGTGTTGAATGAATATGGTGTTACTGGGAATCTACTTAATAGTGTAAAAGTCATGTATGCTGGCAGTAGAACTTGTGTACGAGTGAATGGTGCTTCATCAAAATGGTTCTCTATTCGTGCAGGAGTCAGAGAAGGTTATGTGATGTCACCATGGTTGTTTAATATATTTATGGATGCATGCATGCGTGATACCAAAATGGACAATACTGGTTTATGTTTGAATACTATCAGTGTGTGCAGATTCCTGTATGCTGAGGACACAGTCCTGTTGGCACAGAGCAAAAATGAGTTGCAGAGTATATTGTCCGGTTGTACAGTACGAAGTTTGCACAACATTCAAACTGAGTATAAATAAAGGGAAACCCAAAATTATGGTTTTTGAGCGAGGAACTGTTAGCACTGAATATAATATAAGTTTAAATGACTGACCAAGTGCGTGAGTTTGGGAATTTATGAAGCATGTTTGACAGAAAGAAGAAATTGGATATTGAAATTAGTAGGCGAGCGAATTCTGCATTGAAAGTCATGGCTGCTTTAAGAGATTTTCACAGGAATCATGGGTTCTCAAGAGAGTCCCGTATGGCTATGTATGAAAGCGTAATTGTTCCTACTATGATGTATGGCAGTGAAACCTGGGTACTACAGAAGAAACATAGGAGTCGTTTGTGTGCTGGAGGAAAGCGATACTTGCGAGGGGTTTGTGACAAGACACGTTCTGATTGTATGAGGAATGAAGTTGTGTAACGTGAAGCAAAATGTTGTTAGCATGGTGGAGACTAATGTTTTTCGGTGGTTTGGCCATGTTGAAAAAATAAGTGATTATATTCTTACTAAGAAATCGTTTTTTGCCTAAGTGGCATAAAGGAAAGGCAGAGGAAGCCCAAGGAAGTCATGGAAGGATCAAATTCAGGAGTGTGTATAAGAAAAGAAAAACAGATTATGAGTATGAAGTGTAGAAGGTCTTGTGTACGTCGTGTGATGGATGTCAGTGAAGCCTGAGCTGTGTGCCAAGATCGCTGTAAATGGAGAAGTTTGATGCAGCAACAGTAAGTAAATAAACAGTTAGAATTTATCTAGTAGCTTTCATTTCTTTGTCTAGCTAACCTATGTATATCAGTGAACAGCTTAGTGACATGTATGCATGTACCCAACTGCCTAATACTGTGATCTTAAAAACCACTGTAGCCACAGATGTAATAAAAAATCCCATTTCCGGAATCGATGTGAATTGCTGTATTTTCCATAGGGCGAACAACACGATCAAGGTGGTTCCACAGATGCTCAATTGGGTTTAAGTCTAGGGAATTAGGGGGTCAGGGAAGTGCTTTGAAGTCTTCGTTGTGCTCTTTCAACTACTCTCGGGCATTTCTAGCTGTGTTACACGTCGCTTTGTGGTGCTGGAAGATCCCATCCGCCACATGGAAGACAATCAACATACGTGGTCTGCAAGAATGGATTCATTTCGAATTCAGTCTATAGTGCCTTCAACAGCTATCAATGTACTCAGAGAATGCCACGAAAACATTCCCCAGACCATAACGCTTCCTCTACCAGCTTGTGTTCTCCCAGCAATGGTTGAAGAGTGTTTCTTCCCCGCTGTTTCTCGCCGTATACGCCAAAGTCTATCTATTCGATGAAGCAGAAAACGTGATTCATTGGAGAAGGCAATCCTTTACCAATCAGCGGAGGTCCAATTCCGATACTGCCGTGCAAATGCAAGCCTTTTTCTGCCCATGCACCTTCGTTAGCTTAGGTGCAGTGACCATCCATCTGCATCGGAGCCCCATACGCATCAGAGTTCGCTGAACTGTCGTTTTAGACGCCCTTCCGACAGCCCCTGCTTCATTCGGCCAGTGGGTTGCTCCACTGTAGCGTTTCGATCGGCCCTCACGCACCTTAGAAGCCAACGTTCACCTTCTCACATCAATAGCACGTGACGCTCCACAGTTTCCCCGTCGCTTATTCGCAATGGTGCCATTTCTCCAATCACGATATACTTTTTTTTTATTGGAGTTTTAACGACCACCGTGAGCAACTCAATGGGCTATAAGCAGTCGCCCGTCCCTAATTTAGAAGCACTGGTTCCAGGGAAGGGAGAGAACCAGTGCCGTAAGACAAACACAACATTCATGCCTCAACGGGATTCGAACCCGGACCCCTTTCGGACGAATGATCAGAGGCCATCGCTTAGACCACTGCGCCACCGGGACAGCCACGATATACTTTAACCACAGCAGCAAGCGAACAGTTCACAAACTGCGCTGTTTTAGAAATACTGCCACCCTTTGCCCCAAAGTCAATAATTTTTCCTTTTTGCAAATATGATAAATCGCACCTTTTATCCATGACAGCAGCGAGTGATATGTTTTCAGAATTTTTTTTCTTTTCTTTTATTGGAGGTTTAACGACCACCGTGAGCAACTCAATGGGCTATAAGCAGTCGCCCGTCCCTAATTTAGGGTCACTGGTTCCAGGGAAGGGAGAGAGCCAGTGCCGTAAGACAAACACAACATCCATGCCTGACCGGGATTCGAACCCGGACCCCTTACGGACGAATGATCAGAGGCCAGCGCCTTAGACCACTGCGCCACCGGGTCTGCGTTTTTCAGATCAGATCATATGTAGAGGATTTTAGGGAGGGAATGTCCGACCCCAGGTCTGAAACAACTCTCAGAAATAGGTAGCTAGGAGATTTGGGCTAGAGTGCCCGATGGGAAAGTGACACGGAAGCAAGGTAGAAAGGGGGAGGAAGACGGCCTTATTTATTACGAGGGGAGGTAGTACCCGGGGTCCGACGGCTTAATGTGCTTATCCGACGCACGGCGGATATTTAGTGGTTCGATCGTTCGTACTTGCCTGGGATCGAACATGAGGGTTTTATTTTTATTTTTTTTTTTTGATTGGAGGTTTAACGACCACCGTGAGCAACTCAATGGGCTATAAGCAGTCGGCCGTCACTAATTTAGGGTCACTGGTTCCAGGGAAGGGAGAGAACCAGTGCCGTAAGACAAACACAACATCCATGCCTGACCGGGATTCGAACCCGGACCCCTTACGGACGAATGATTAGAGGCCAGCGCCTTAGACCACTGCGCCACCGGGGCGGCCCGACCCCAGGTCTAAAACAACCCTCAGAAATAGGTAGCTAGGAGATTTGGGCTAGAGTGCCCGATGGGAAAGTGACACGGAAGCAAGGTAGAAAGGGGGAGGAAGACGGCCTTATTTATTACGAGGGAGGTAGTACCCGGGGTCTGACGGCTTAATGTGCCCATCCGACGCACGGTGGATATTTAGTGGTTCGATCGTTCGTACTTGCCTGGGATCGAACCTGAGGGTTTTCCGTGGCAGTCACGAAAGCTAACCACTAGGCCACCCGCTGCCCGATATGTTTTCAGATGGCCTGCAGCACAGCTTTTAAACCCTCCAAGCCAGCTCACGACACGTACCTTCTTCCATTGGCTACGCGCCGTTGACGTCGGTGGTCACAATAATGTGACTTGACTGTGTATATATGCGCGCCGCCATTTTTATATGTATAAATGGCCGGCTGCATGAAAACATAGCAATCGCGCATAGATGAGCATATCAGTTTGTTTGTTTTTTTCGAATTAAAAAAAGCTGTTTTACGATGGAAAAAACTATTGACTGCGTTGATTTAAACTTGCTGTTCTACGTAACGTATAAAAATTTAAATTATCCTAAATAAAGCTGTGGTAACGTGAAATACGATGCGTGTGTACTAATCAATACAATTATCAAGCATAAATATCCATATGCATCGCTATAATTGATGACATTCCACCTGGTAAGCACAAAAGTACATGTTTACGTAGCGTTTCGGGTTTCGTATTTTCTTCATTTTTTTTATTGGAGGTTTAACAACCACCGTGAGCAACTCAATGGGCTATAAGCAGTCGTCCGTCCCTTGTTTAGGGCCACTGGTTCCAGGGAAGGGAGAGAGCCAGTGCCGAAAAAGAAACACAACATTCATGCCTCACCGGGAATCGAACCCGGACCCCTTTCAGACGAATGATCAGAAGCCATCGCTTTTTACCACTGTGCCACCGGCGGCGGCTTTGAATTTTCAATTCCAAGCAAAATAGCATTTTTAAAACACGAATACTTCTGCCCCTTCCTCCCATAGGAAAGCATAGGTTGTGTCGAGTCATCGGCCCAAATGTTGGTCGCGCCATCTGGTAGCAAGTGACATTAACGGGCGATTTTTATTTCCGGAGTTGTACCACCTGATTATCATACACCGTGCTCAGGATCGACTTATCTATGAAAAAAGTAAGCAAATGGAAATTTTAACTCATTCGACTTGTGCTCCATATCGACTTAGTATAAGCCCAAAAATGCAATACGTACCATATCAGTTAGCAGTACACAGTACAGCAATTAAGTAATGAGACTGATTTTTTTTTAAATCTCGGTAAAATGCACCTGTCAGGAAAGCATAGCTTTTTAATAAGTCATTCATCAGCTATGCGGTGGCAACAGCGTTTGCGTGAAAATTGCGTAGATGATTATTTACGCTGTTCATGACGCCATTCGATGGAAGAATATTGTCATAACTCTGTCATGGAGCAGGGAGCAAATATTCTGTTCTCTTTGAGAAACAGTAGAACTGCATCTGGGACAGTAGAATTGTTGTGTAATGCGTATGGAGCTAATAGCCTATCTCGTGCACAAATATTTCGATAGCGTGCACGTTTCGAGGAGGGGGTGGGAGAGATTTGGAAAACAATGGAAAGCTCAGATGCTCAATTTCAGTGCACACGTCTGAGCTCATTGTGAAAGGTTGCAAAAGGATAAAAAGTGATCGTTGGGTGACCTTGAGGATACAGGAATGTGAGCTCGGTGTATTAATAAGATGTTTCGTCAAATTTTAGTTCAAGATTTGGGGAGGGGGGGAGTTTGTGCTCGTTTCGTTCTGCATGCTTTGTCAGACGACCACAAGCATGCACGAGTGCAGCACGCAAAAAATATCCTGGAGACCAGAAACATTTCCAAAGCGTTGTGGCAGGTGACGAGGCATGGTCTTTTTCTTAGGATCCTGAAACGAAGCGTGAGTCGGTCTGCCATAAAATAACATACCTCTCATACGGAGAAATTCGAAGGTAGAGAGATAATTAGCATGTTAATTAGCTTAATTAGCATGTTAATTAGCATGTAAATTAACAACGCGTGGTAGTTCCCTTTAAGGAATGCTATTATTGGCATATTTTCACTGTATTCCATGTAACCACTTTCAGAAAACTTGAAAATTTTCATCGTCTTGGAGCGGGAAAATTTTCAAGTTTTCTGACGGAAGTGGATACATGGAATACTGTGGAAATATGCCAATAATAGCATTACAATGCCTACCATGTATTTATGAAGAATTATTTTTTCGGGGAAATTCGTTTCCCAATTTTATATGACGTTCCCTTTAAGTGTTTTCCAACGGTACCTTACTCGTCTCTCTCTCTCTCTCTCTCTCTCTCTCTCTCTCTCACACACACACACACTCTCTCTCTCTCTCTCTCTCTCTTTATGTCGTCTGTCCATGACGGTTTGAGTCCCACAAGGACGATTATGCGCCTTTGAGGGTTACTGGCAAATTAATGCAGCTGGCTTACCATTCCTCTGCTGCATGTGGGCAAGGGACAAAGCGCGTCCGGAACCGACTTCCTTACTGATGGTTTGCATGCAGCAAACGACTCCAAAGTTATGAGGGATGGTTCGATATTAAATTCGAGGTCTGTACTTCGAATAAAATGTGTTCACGTAAGTTTTCCTGCTTTTCCATTTTTGGGGGATGGTTTAATATTAAATTCGAGGTCTGCACTTCGAATAAAATATGTTCACGTAAGTTTTCCTGCTTTTCCAGTTTTTTAAAAAAATCTACTCATTACGTAATTTCCGCACTGCGTATAATGATTCAATGTTATTTAAATATGCGTATAATGGAAAATTATTATACCGGTCCGTGCTTCTGAAAGCTCAATTAATACCACTTCAAATAATCTAGCATGAATGACGTTAAGTATAACGGAGGAAAAGATGAGGTTTTAACTTTGCAGCATGTATCTGTTCGGATTTTTGGAAGTCCAAAACAATTCTCGAGTGACTCAGAGAAATCAAAGGCAGTTTGCGGATCTTTTGAGTCACTTCTTGAATCATTTTCATCCCCTCTATCCCTTCTTAGAAATCGTCATAACGATGAGATAATCGGAAAGCTGCGTGCTTTACAGCATATCGATTTTTACCTTTGCTGAAGCTTCGTACCATCCTCCGAGAAAAAAGTGGGTCATACGCAGATGATGTCAAGGACTTGTTTAGCATCAAATGTTCTCCAGGGGGACTAAATGACCGTCAGTCTATTTTCGCAATCACTTCAAGAGAAGGACATAAATCACTTGAATGGGAAATTGGAATAAAGTACATGCATGCATATGTGTGTGAGAGAGGCCAGATGAGATAGAATGAGGGATGCGAACTGCATATGGGTATCATCATTACTCCCTTTATGAAGCGATACTGGTTTGCACGCAATTCATTCTTTTTCTATCAAAACTCTTTGCAACGCACAACGTAGCAGGTCTTGATTCAGCGAGGTAAGTGCTTTATTTAGAAAGTTCACTAGATAGTTTTTATTTATGTGTAGTTTTTATAAAGTTCCTATGACTTTCGGTTTACAAACACTTCATCGCATTCCGAGTAAGAACTAGCTGCAAATTGCGTGTGAAAGCATAATTCAAAAACGTTGAGGTGAATTTCTGCTGTCAGAGGTTCTGGAAGTATGGATTGCATCACCAAAAAAACCATAAGCAACTAAGAGACAGTTTACAACTTTTTTGCTTTGCCTCATGCTCTGGTAACAATGATAAGCTCTTGTCTCGAAAGATCTGAGCCTAGTTTTGGAAGAGATTCTAAAAACAACTACAGATATAAATCGTTTAAAAAGCAGGCCTTCGCAGGTCTGCTTTTTGAAAGACTGTGGCAAAACTGTTAAACATTTTATGGTAGGTTGCACCAAAAAGTGGTTCTACACCCGTTGCACAACTTTCTAAGGAAAGATACACCATTTTTGGTGTAAACTAAGTCAACAACATGGTGCAACCTCGTACGATAATGTGGTGCAAAGCTGAAGCATGTTGTTGGTTTAGTTTGCACCACAAAATGGTGTATCTTTTTTCAGAAAGAGGTGCAGCTGGTAAAATTTGGGGGTAGGTTGTACCACATTTTAAATTTAAATTTGGGGGTAGAAATTTAAAATTTTAAAATAAAAACTATTTTGATATTAAAGTCATATATAATAAATATATACAACTAGCGACAGGAAAAGACCCAGAAGAAGACCACATGGGAGATGGGTGGATGAAAATCTAAAGTATGCTGGAGTAACATGGAGGAGACTGGCATAAGACAGACCGCTGTGGAAGAAACTTGGGGAGACCTTCGTCCAGCAGTGGATTCATAATGGTTGACAATGATGATGATGATGATATGACTTTAATAACAGATTACTTCATAATATAAAATTAAATTTTAAATTGAAATTTTCTCTTAATTTTATTTGTAATTTTTTTTTTAAATTTAAATTTGGGGGTACGTTGTACCACATTTTGGTACAATCTACCCCGAAAATTTTTACCAGTAAAATATCGACGTGAACACATTTCCGGCCGATTCAGTGGAGGAGCGGTCTGAGCCTTGGCTTCTCACCGTTTGTCGACGATGGGTCCGGGTTCGAATCCAGCCAGGGTAGTTAATTTGATTTTGTGTCACTGGTTCCTTGCCTGGGACTAGTAGCCCGAAGTTAAGGACGGGAATATATAACCCGTAAAGTTTCCTACAGTGGTCGTTAAAGCCCTCAAGAAGCAATGCCGCCCCGGGGGCGCAGTGGTCTAAGCGATGGCCTCTGATCATTCGTCTGAAAGGGGTCCGGGTTCGAATCCCGGTGAGGCATGGATGTTGTTTTTGTCTTACGGCGCTGGCTCTCACCCTTCCCTGGAACCAGTGACCCTAAATTAGGGACGGGCGACTGCTTATAGCCCATTGAGTTGCTCACGGTGGTCGTTAAACATCCAATCAAAAAAAAAAAAAAATCAATCAAGAAGCAATAATTTCTTCGCTGTTATCCTGCGAGTCAAGATGACTATCTGGAGGAGCATATACAATATCTCGGTTATACGTTTCTTAGTTACACGTTTTTACTCTTTTATAGCTTTTTTTACTCGGTTATAGGTAATTCATTTATACGCTTTTTGGGATAATACGTTAAAATTTGAATTTCAGATTATCAAAAATACACGGTTCTTTGATTCTTTTATACGTAACACCATGTTACGAATTTGAGAGAATTGAGTTAGTGTTCATGTGTTCCTTCTTGGTACAGCCAAAGTTGAACTTTGACGCCATCAGAGAAAGGTATGTTGTTTACTTTCGGGTTGAATGAAGAATTGATTTTCATGACTGACACACATATGCGATATCCTGCCATCCGCATGTGCCAACGTGAATCTCGACTCATCAGTCCAGGCAACATTTTTTCACATGTCTAGGGTCCAGTGGCGATGCTCCAACGCCCATGCTAATCTTTGCACCCTGTAATGTGCGGTCAGCAGCGGTACCCTCGTGGGACGATGGCTTCTGTACCCCATAGCGAGGAGATGGTTCTGGATGGTGTGGCTGCTTACACGTTTTTGTGCACCAGCGTTAAATTACCGAGCGATTTCTTGCACTGTGGCCCGTCTATCTCCTGTTATAATGCGAGCTAGCTGTACGATGACCGCGCTCATCCACACGCTGTTGTCCACGGCAGTTGGCCCTTGCAGGGATGGTTTTACCGGATTCGATGTACTCACGGTGCACCCGTGACACAGTGACTCGTGAAAATCCCATTGCATGCACGCCTTCCGTAATGGAGTGACCAATTCTTCGGGCCCCGACAATTTTCCCACGATCAAATGCGCTTAGATCCTTCGTCTTACCTATAATGCGTTCGACCCTTACTGATTCCCGTCGCATCACTCCTTCTACTGTCAGATCGCTGCATACGTCATGTCGTTTCCGTTTACAGGGACGCCCACAGCGCCAAATTTGCATAATGCCAGCTGTCTCTAATTCAATTGCTTTTCAGTGAATATTTCTCTATTCCTTACATTATCTTTTTGAGGTATCAATTAACGGAACAAGCAATTTTCCACCTTTTCTGTTTTTAAGCGAAAGAAAAGTCCGAAATCGATGTTGCATGCCACGAAAACAACTTTATGGGCACGAAACACTGCGGCTGACAGGATAAGTACCAACCCTAAAGTTTAATATCTAAATGGAAAGAAATGCGTGCGCGGATTATCGATTTATGTCAAGAAGAGATTGTAAATAATGAAGAACGTCATTTGATTGGGAATATGCATGAAAATCCACGCTTCTTCGCTAGGAACATTTAAATTATTTAACTGACTCGCGTATAAGTTGACCCTTCTTTCTTAGAAAGCATTTTCCTTCAAACATTTCGGCTTGTATGCGGGCATATAGGTGGCATTCTTTAACTCAGTGATATAAATCTTTCATTAAGAAGGTTGGCATGTCGTAGAGTAAAATGGTAAAGTCAGATTTAGACAGTTTTCTCTTAAAACAGCATTTATTAAAATATTTATTTATTTAAAAAAAATATGGAAGTGCATGACAGTGGCGGATCGATAAATTTTTGAGAAGGGGTCCTCAGATATGTAACGCACTACAGAGGAGATGTACATGTAAAGATGGCTAGTAGCAGCGACAAGCCCTTGCCGGCGTAGCTTAAATGGGAAAGCATTCTGCTCCGGAGCAGAGGGATGCGGGTTTACCATCGGCAAATTTCAGTTTCACATTGCCTCCTGAACGTAAAAATGGATCTAATTGGCCTTTAGGTTTTTCGAACAATGTGTGTTATTCTTTCTACACGTCGTCTGGTACATCTTTGAATATCACTGAAGGCATTAAGGACACACAAAATTCTTAATAACACTGCTCAACACGCATTTTGGTGCCTTAAAAGTTAGGCCTGTTCTTGGATATATTTGGGGCGCTGATTCCAAAAATCGCATCAATTTTGCCCTGTCAGCTATATTTTGGGTTGATGCATAATTTCATGCCGTTTTATTTCACGAGTGTTTCCCAGGTCAATAGTGACGGTGCAGATGGTCAGTTGTTTAGCAAAATGTAGCCATGTAATATCGTATATCTAAATCATATTGCGTTATGTGATTGTTTTTTGGTTTTCAGGTCCTGAAGTACGGAGTGTCAAGTAGAGAGGAATGAACATTTCCAACATCTGCTCCTCTACGAGTTTAACAAGGAATCCACAGTCACTGATGCCACTTGACGAAATTGTGCTGTGTATGGGGAGGATGCTGTTGCTCCGAGGACAGCCCGCAAATGGTTTGAGCGGTTCCGAGGTGGCAACTTTGACCTCAACGACTCCACACGCTCAGGTCGTACGCCTCACTTCGATGAGGATCGTTTGAACCATCTCATCCACTTGGATCTGCGTCAAACCACACGCGAATTGGCCACTGAGGTTGACTGTGATCAGACCACAGTGGTGCGACACGTGGAACGTGTATGGGAAAGTCCAGAAATTGGGGTCTTGGGTGCCTCACACTCTCACCGAGGACAACAAGAATCAGCATATTGCCATATGCGGTTCCTGGCTCGCCCGTTATCGCGAATGTTCTCAGAAACACAAACCCTTCCTGTCACGTATTGTTACTGGAGATGAAAAGTGGTGCCTGTACGTGAATTTCAGGCATCGGAGAGAATGGAAAATAATTGGAAGATATCTTTGGGAGGTATTTTTGTGGTTTCGGAACAAGTGACGTATGTGTGGCCGGACAAGAACGATAGATAAAAAGCCAATGCAGAGGTTGTTTACGGGTAATTGGTGTTATTGATGAGAGACGTGTACTATGATTGGATATTGATGATAGACGTGCTGCTGTACTGTGATTGGATGTTAGATCCCTGATACGTATTGAGTGCGCCAGTAAATCATATGTGAGTGTGGAGTACAACCCATGCAAGCAAAATAAGCGTATTTGTAAGTACTACAATTGACCTCTTTCTTGTAATGCGTGTGTGGGTACCTTTTAATATTACATTGACTTTAGCCCACAAAACGTAATTACTGACGTAAGGACTAAATTACAGCGGAAAGACGAATTACGCCATAACTTGATGAAGTTCCTACAAAATCACTGTCACTTTCTACACTTCTGTTATCTTGTACGTCATTGAACATGCGTGCTTCATCATCATCTAGAAGTTCTGGTGGATGGTTAAAAGATAGAACATGTACTTCATTTGAGTGCGGATGAGGTCGCCTTGCTGAATCTAGGTCAGTAAATGTCCCCTAGCTTCGATTATTTCGATAGAACATGTACCTCATTTGAGTGTGGATGAGGTCGTCTTCCTGAATCTAGGCTAGGATATGTCCACTGGCTTCGATTATTTGGATAGAACATGTACCTCATTTGAGTGTGGATGAGGTCGTCTTCCTGAATCTAGGTCAGGATATGTCCACTAACTTCGATTATTTCGATAGAACATGTACCTCATTTGAGTGTGGATGAGGTAGTCTTGCTGAATCTAGGTCAGGATATGTCCACTAGTTTCGATTGATGCCCTTAATGCTGACAAGACAAAAATAACAGTCATCATGGTTTATTGGTTCCCTCCAAACCATTGGTACTCCAAATTTCAATCAAGTCCTTCTTGCATTTGTCCATTGCCGCAAATGCTCCGCGCAAGTTTTGCATAGGATATGGGAAGCCCACAAATTACTTTGGGCTCCTAGCTAGACATCAAAATAACCAAGATATGCCCTCTTCACAAACTCAGAAATAGGTTCCCAACTTTTTTTTAGAGTGTACTCGCTACAAATGTAGCAAAAGACATCTGAATAGTTCAAGCAGCTTCTTCGTGAGGAAGCCACGGTGTCTACTTAATCTGCAAACATAAATAGATCACATTACATTATCTAGTTATATAGTCGCTCACAAACTCAGAATTAGACTAACAGACATTGGCTTTACAAATCATAAATTAGAATAGTACATTAATATATATTGAACTTATTGTAATTTCGGGTCACTTAATTCCCGGAGCAACACAGTATAGACTCCATTTACATTCATCCGATTCCACTCGCTATCTGTCTATTTCTCTTCTTGACGAGCTTCCGTTCAAATGATCGTCTCCAAAGTAGGCATACCTACACACGCTAGAGAACCATAACGTTCTTTTACCTCCTTGAACAATCACTAATGAAAAATATACACTTTATCAGATTTCTGCACATCAGCATCTAAGGTCGTATATCCAGAACTAGACCTGATACGGCCAAACTAATGCCGTTTTTGGAATCAGCACTCTAAATATAGTCCAAAAGAACATCGTAAGCACCAGAAGTCCTTTTTTTTTTTTGGTTGGGCTGTGTAATTCATGTACTAGTAGCTCTGGCCAATTAAGTTCAGAAGTGATGGTTGTTTGCTTGCGCTGTGGTATGTTGGAGGGATGGTTCGGTTGATTAAATTGTATTATTTCTTATTGCTGTGATATAACGCAAGAACTACTACACCTTGATATACTTATTACAATCACATTAGAAAACACAATTTATTACATAAAAAGAAACGAGCTCTTCGCTTCACATTTTACCACCATTCTTCTCTACGGAGGCAAATCCAGGAGTCACGCTGTTACGTCATACACAGAGTCTGCAGTGCGGTGCGCATCTGACGCCATCTGTTAATCAAAATTGTATGTAAAAAGATTGAGAAGTACAAAAAATGTACAACAAGAAGCGACTTGATCACAGCTTTAGTCAACGAATTGACTGATTTCCTTTTTAATTCCTTTTCCCAGCCTTACCTCCAAGGCACAATTTTAATTATCTGTGGATTTTTAATGGCGTACAAGGGCTAAATTATTTAGGTGCGACCTGGTCATAAGTCTGGTCGATTTGTGACGCACTATACACAGTGTTGCATTCAGATAATTTTTTTCCGGGGGGGGGATTTACAAATTTTGAGGGGGCTGAAACTTGTTGACTGATATAATCACAATTTTGTTATTTAAGCATATATACTGTATATACATTAATACAATACGTATAAAAATTGCACATAGATTTTAAAAGAATTTCTATGTCCGTACATCGTAAATGCAAATTCCAAGATCTTTACACATACAAGTGATTATAAACGTACAAAATGTTATACCTTTGCTTTTATTCAGTAATGCACCACGGATTTCACCATGGATCGGTGTAAATTATTGGAGATGCTAGTAAGATAACGCTGTGCTAGAGAAAATCCCCCCTCCCCCTAAAAAATAAAAAAAACTTTAGGAGTGGTGAAAGTGTTCTCGCCTTACTACAAAGGTGTTTCTTATTATTAAGAAATTATTAGAGTGTTACCTGAAAACGTATGGTGTAAACCCTTCCACTGCCGTTTGCTTTCAGCCCGTTTAGATTATTTACCTATAGATTAGCACGTAGTAGTAACAAAAAGTAAAAAAAAGGACCTTTTGTATTAATTCACCGCCAATACCTTTTTTCATTAATTCACGGCGAATCGCCAGAAAATATGTTTATCAGTTTAGCTTCTTGAAGTTATTGATGATATTCGATGATTAGTATTGTTTTACAGAATTTGTCCGAGATATTCATAGTCGTCATTGCATACATCGGAAGTAGTTCAAGTGGTTACTTTTTTCTTAATTAATACAGACATTTGACGTGGACTACGAACATCAAACAGAGGCCATCGCGCAAGAACTACTATACCTTGAAATACTTAGTTCTCTCTCGCCGCGACATTTTCACTCAACCTCACAGTGCGATATGATCGCAATCAGCTGCAGGCTTGTTTTTATACCGTTTGCAGCTGCACCGCGCATCTTAACAAAGCAGGGGATTCGTTCATTTGCTTTTGAAGGGGTGTCCGGTGACTATTGGCAATATAGTGTATATCCCGGGCTGCAAAATACACGCATTGATTTTGAACATACAAAAGCATTTTATTTTTGTTTATCGGCCGTCTAATTACTTATGTTTCTGTGTTCATAAACACGTCGATTCACACAGCGACGAAAAGACAGAAAAACTGTAACTCGTAGCAGAACGTTGAATTGTGTTTATGATTCTACGTTATTCCAAACGCAACCAAGTATGGCCAGTGATGCTTCTTTAATGGCGCACACAGAGGGAAATTTAGCCTGTGCGTTGAAACCACAAGAAAATAGAAACATCTGAAGAGCTTTGTATTAAAATTGCTTTAAAGACGTGGTAAAACAGGTAAACTTTTACCGCTGGTAAAACCACACCTACAGCTGCAAATATTACTTACAATGGTTTGTTTATTGAACGAAGCAACGAACCTTCTCTTCACGAAAATATTGCCCAAGGGAACTGATTTTAGCCACACACGCAAAGCCTTAGGACAAACTTCGGCGAGTTTTATTAAAAATACATAAAAAACAATAACCCAAAACACAGTATAACAGCAGCTCGCATTACAACGTGGAATTGCACTTCTCCGTGGAGTGCAAGCGGTGCTCATTTCGGCTAGCACACCCTGAGAATTCCGCTGTTACCTTTGAAACAGCAAGAAAATAAAAACGTGACCTGCAGTGTCATCTGGAGAACGCTTGTATCAGTTTCTTGAACAACGTGGGATGTGCGGGCGCGAAATCGCACACCCGAACACCTTAGCGCGAATGCGACATGCTTACTGAACGAACCTTCTGCTCTTAATGAAAACCCTACATAGAGAAATTAATTTTAACCAACACTCGAAGCCTTAGGACAAACTCTGGCGAGTTTTATTAGAAATAAATCCGAGAAAATAATATCCATAATGTATGTTGAATTGCGACTCTGGGTGGGTGGGTGCCTCACACTTAGCACGCCCCTGTTAGCCACAGCTCTAGATGATTTTGCTGCAGATCCCTTTTTCACAAATTTGCATAGCATTTTTCATAGCATTTTTAACCTCCAGATTCGCTAAACATGAATGCCGGTTGCTTCGACTAGCGAATCCTGTGATGGTTATATTCAAATTGATCGGAAACTTGAAACTTGGTCGCTCTGGGTGGTGTAGTGGTTAGCATACCCGGGAGTTTTCTGTGAGACGCGGGTTCAAGTCCCGCTCCAAGACGATAAAAAAAAATTTCGTTTTCGGATATTATCTGACTTACCATCCTTGTCCCATTTTACGCCAAAAATCGGATTGTCATCTTCAAAATTTGTATTTTTCATCTATTTGTGGATTTCTTAAAGACACGCAAACTGATTGGTAATTCAGAAGTGACTTGGTCATAATTTTTATCAATTTGGTGACTAATTTCTATTTTTAAATTTCCTTTTCCCTACTAGCTTTGGTTGTCATATTTTTTGCTATATCTAGAGGTCTCAAAGACACAAAAATTGGTTAATAACTTACGAATGACTTGATTACAGTTCTTTATAGTTTTCGTTTTATTAATAATTTTTTTCTTGGTTATTCTTTGAATGAAATATCTCTGGATGCTTAAAAGACGTACAAAATGATTGATAATTTACAATTGAGTCGATTATGACTGTGATCAATTAAGTCACTAAGTTTTCTTCTAATTCCTCTCATCTGGTTGCATTTTGCGTGGCATTCTCTGAATATCTCTGAACCTAACACCCTAAATTCACACAAACTGACTAGTGATTAACAAACTGTTAAAATGAGCCAGCAGTGGAATTAAAGGAAAGCGATTTCAGCACATGATGCCAATTTGCCTACACAGCCTCCAGATTCAACTGTTTCTTGCTTCGAGAGAGCTTTATAAGTGGCATATTATTTGCCATAATCCGAGCACTGTTCCGGTCTAGTTCGGTATGAACCCGGAAATCAACTTCTCTAGTCCCTTTATCTTCTTTTTCTCTTATTCTGGCGTGAAAGAATAGGAGTTATGAAATATTTAGCTGTTACTGAAGCAAATGTCCCATAGCTTTCCACCACCGAATGAACGGTTCACTGAGCATACGTCAGTGTAGTTTAGTCACCACGATACTGCTGATTCGACGCAAGTCAATTATCGATTCCATTCCGCTCGAAACCGAAAAATGAAAGAAAAATGAGTTTAAAGAAAAAAAGAGTGAGATATAATCCATTAGTTAATGACATCGGGGAGAGTTTAAAAGCAGCTCACCGTAACAAAAAACAGAAAAACTGAAAGGAAGGAAGGCAGGCAGAGATCAGGAATATCGGAAATTTATGGATACTTAATGAAGCCTCCCAATTGGATCATTATGATAATTTCTTCATTCCCTAAAGGCTACATCTTTTAAAATAACATAAAATAATGGGCATTCTGAATTATGTATAATGATTACCACATCTTAGTTTCAACGTATAAACTTATTATTTTCCTTGTATTCATAGGTATATTGTGCAAAAGCCAAATTATAAAAAGAAAAGCGTTGACATTTCTAACAGGTCACAGTACGGATATAAACGGGACTTTGCCCTTATTTAATACATAACATTGAGACTACAATGCTGGGGAAAAATGAGAAAACAATTATTGATTATGAAAACAATGAGTTTCGTGCCTTATAGGCACAAATGTACATCCGAAGGTAGTATGTACTAATAAAAAAATTTTGTTCAATGAGGTATGTGTTCGCCCCTGACAGCAATGCAGGTTTTACAAGTCCAGAAGATTTTCAATAAGTCATGATGGTAATAAATTGTACTGTCTAATAACAGCTCTCCAAAGTCGTGGAGGGTTCCGCGCGGGCGCATCCGACACATGCTCAATATGATTGAGCTTAAGTGATCTTGCAGATCAGTCGATGCACTGAATACTCTCGCTTTCCAGGAACTGTTTCACCAGTCAAGCTTTATGTAGAGGAGCATTATCACCCATTGCAAGAAAATTCGGGCACACGGATACAGGAACATGAGGTTCAAGCGCTCTCATAGCGATACCGCTGGGCAGTTACAGTGGCATCTTTGTCAAACACGTGGAGATCGGTTCCGCTATTAACGATAATACGTTCCCAGTTCCGCGTTCTCTCGAAATGTATTATCTTCGAGGACCTGTCTTCAAAGAAAATATCGACTCATCTACGAAGAGAGCATCGGTCCACTCTTCGTCAGCGCTGTAAACATGCTCCTGAGACCTCGGTAGACGTTCTCGTTTCTGCGTGGGTCCGAGTCATGCATATTACTAAACGCCTCCCATATAGCCCTTCTCTTGAAGCTTTCTGTAAACAGTTCACCTTGAAAATCTTCTCATTGAAGGCCGTTGCAAAGCCCAAAGCAATTCGAGAAGCCGAGATTTCTCTGTTATGTCTTGCAAGTAATGAAAGGCACTGATTGTCTTGCGATATCGCACTGGTGAGCTTTATTTATAGCCCTACAACCACTACGAGCAACTCGTTAAGCTATAAATTGTCATACGTTCCCAATTTAGAGCCACTGAATCGTTCCGTTCCCAATTTAGAGCCATTGAATCGTTCCGTTCCCAATTAGTACCAGGGAAAGGAAGAGTTCAGTGCCGCTAAATAACGACCACCAATAATATAATGCCTCATCGTGCACTTCTTATAGTCCTGTGACTACCATGAGCAACTCTAACGGCTATAGTAGTCGCCCGTCCCTAATTTAGAGAGGGGTTCCGTTTCAGAGGGCCAGTGCCGAAACACACCACTCACGTCTCACGAGGACACTTCTTATGGCCCTACGATCACCATGAGCAACTTCAAGGGTTATAGTACTCGCTTGTTTCTATTTTAGAGCCACGAGTTCCGTTTCAGAGAACCAGTGCCTTAAGACAAACACACCACTCACGTCTCACGGGGACACTTCTTATGGCCCTACGACCACCATGAGTAACTCATTTTTACGAGAAGAAATGCACTCGAAGCACGTTTTAACTCCTGATTGAGTGACGCTCTCCCATGGTGAGACAGGTAGGCAACACGTGTGTGCCACTTATATGAGACGAGAATGTCGGAGGAGAAACGTGTTGTTCGTGTGCTCCTACGCCATTATTTGAAAAAATGGTTGAACGTGACAGCTGCCGCAACTGAAATTTGTACTGTAGAAAATTAGGGGACAGTGCACCTTGCAACAACAAGAAAATGGTTCCAACGCTTTCGGTCCGGAGACACAAAGCTCGTTGGCAAATCGAAGTGTGGGAGGCCAGTCACCATGAATACCGAAGCCCTGCATGTAGCTGTTGAACAACACCCAGGAACTAGCACCCAACGATTAGTAGAGAAGGATAATGCATCACAAACCACCATCGATCGTCACTTACACCAGCTCGGTTTTCACTCCAGACGTCCGCGAATGGTTTCCCATGAGCTGGGCCCAAAGCAAGCTGAGGAGCGTGTCACTCTGTCGAGAATTGCTGCAAAGTCCACGTGATCTCCGGTTTGGGAGGAAAATCGCAGCAAATGATGAGAAGTGGGTATTTCTACTTTAATCTGATACCGGAAACCAATGGCTACGGCCAGGGGATGAGGACCAAGCAGAGGACGTTTGGGAGTGAGGAAAATGTTGTGTGTATGGTCCAATTTCGAGGGTCCTGTCCACTGGGAGTTTGTGCCAGGTCTGGTTCACATCGTCGACAGTTCATTTCGTTGGCAGGTACATTTCGTCGACACTCAATTCGTCGGCACTATGTATGCAAACAGTCGATTCCTAAAAAACCGAAAAAAAGTTCAGAACCACCAAATTTGGTATACTATCTCATGGTGCTTTCTTAGACCGGACACGGTTTTTGGAAGAGCTCGGGGCCCAGAATCAAGGAGGCCCCATACAAAATTTTCGTAAAATCTACAGTTTTCAATTTAGAACCACCAAATTTGGTATACTTTCTCATTGTACTCTCACACCAACTTAGGCCATAGACGGAACGGGTCGGGGGTCGGGGTCAAGGTGGCCCCATACCACATTTTCGTAAAATCTACAGTTTTTAATTTAGAACCACCAAATTTGGTACACTATCTCATGGTACTCTAACTTAGATCGTACACGGTTTTTGGTAGGGGTCGGGGCCCGGGGTAAAGGGAGCACCATACAAAATTTCCTCCTCAAAAATTTCCATTTTTTGCTTAAGAACTGCAACACAATTCTGCACTCCAATACCCTATCTGCGGTCTAAGTTAGGAGTACCATGAGATATAAGAAATTTGGTGGTTCTGAATTGAAAACTGTAGATTTTACGAAAATGTTGTATGGGGCCCCCTTGACCCCAGGCTCCGACCCCTTCCGTCTATGGTCTAAGTTGGTGTAAGAGTACAATGAGATAGTATACCAAATGTGGTGGTTCTAAATTGAACCCGGGCCCAAGCCCTTCAAAAACCATGTACAGTCTAAGAGAGTACCATGAGATGGCATACCAAATTTGGTGGTTCTGAAATTTTTTTCGGTTTGTTAGGAATCGACTGTTTGCATATATAATGTCGACGAATTGAGTTGTCGACGAAGTGGCGTCGACGAAATAAGTTGTCGACGAAATGAAAGAGACCGGCTTGTGCCACATGGTCAGGCTGTCGATGGGAACTTGTTTGCCGACCAGCTGCAACACATATACGACGTTCTATGCCAGCGATACCTCGAAAGAAGGCCCTTCTTTAGTTCGGCAATGCCTCATGTCATAGGTCACGGATTGTCCGCCAGAAAATTCAGAATTTAGATGGCGTCGAAATCCTACCACACCCAATCTATAGCCTCGATCTTGTCTCTTCGGATTTTCACCTATTTCGTTCCATGGCGCATTTCTTGGCCGGCAGACAGTTCCATTCCTTGGAGGCTGTGAAAGATGGCATCACTGAGTTTTTTTGCATCTAAGCCAGCCACCTGGTATCGCAACAGCATTGCATCTTTGGCTGAACGTTGGCGAAAGACCATAGACTCTGATGGACTGTATTTTGCCGAATAGGCATATGTGATCAACATGTGGTACCGCACTGAACATTGTAACCCAAAACGGTACGAACTTATGACTTACCCTGGTAGCTCTCCTGCAAGCAGAGCTACCTTGAACTTCTTCGGCCTTAAGCAAGTCCTGCGGGGCCGTTCACAGCTGGCTTGCTTAGTTTCTAGTATAAAATAATTAAACCAAGTCTCGTCATGAGTCAAAATCTTCTGCAGAAATGCATCTTCTTCAGACTTAAGCTCTGTACAGATGGCGACACGAAACGACTTTTGGTCAAATATCAGCAGCGCCTTTGGCACTAAGCGTGCACACACTTTTTTGAACAGTAGGCGCTCATGGATGATGAATACGCCGGCCCGGTTGCACAGTTGTCTCAGCGCTTGATTCTGATCTTCAGTAAGAGATGTGATCGGGTTTGAAGTCTTGTATATGAATATTAGGGTGGTCCAAAGTATTCAACTTCTGAAATGCTTAAGTCTCACCCCTCAAAATTGTTCCAATTCAAGAAAAAATAATATCTGTAAAATTTTATTGCAATTGAACGATAATAACTCGTGCCTCCAGCCATGCTTTTATAGAGACAGCTTTCGTTCTACCGCCACTTAGGCTCTTTTCCCTTTGTAACGTACCAGGAGATGTGACGTACCTGCCAGAAGGACGCACACGACATAAAGGCAGATAGGAATCAGAATAAAACGTCCGCGTAGCTTAATTGGTAGAGCAACTTATTCCGGAATGAGTGGACCCGGGTTCGAACCCCGGCGCGGGTAAAAATGACGGAGAAATTCAATTCGTTATAATGGCGCCCGAACTATCCGGATGACCCGACCGTTCAAAATCTCGCATTGGTGTGATGTTATTTCCACACCGCGAGATAGGAAAAATAAGAGAATCCTTTCTCCAGCACTTCGAAAAAAAAAAAAATAAGGGGGAGATGATGTAACGTACCAGGAGATGTGACGTACCTGCCAGAAGGACGCACACGACATAAAGGCAGATAGGAATCAGAATAAAACGTCCGCGTAGCTTAATTGGTAGAGCAACTTATTCCGGAATGAGTGGACCCGGGTTCGAACCCCGGCGCGGGTAAAAATGACGGAGAAATTCAATTCGTTATACCTTCTTAAACTATTTCACTGTTAGCGTAATGCAAGATTCTTGGCAAGATGCCAAAAAAAAAGTTGTGAAGCTTCGATTGCAACAGCTGCACTTTAACTTGTGGCAATAGCAGTTAAAATTTCATAATACCAATGCAAGGGTACAATAAAATACTTGATAACTTGTACTATTCATTACTGCAAGAAAAACTCTCTGTGCTTTTAATGAATAATTAAACATTCCAAAAGATGATACTGTGTGTTATTTGTGGAAAGTTTGTTCATTACAATCCGAAATAAAATACAGATTATGTACAGATAATGGCAGAAATAGCAACAAATGGAAAACAAATAACAATCTCACTCTATTTTTTTGGCTACAGTCTTCTTCTTTGCATCAGGATATCGACGTCTGTAGTCAGTGACAACTTGCAATACAAATTGTTTCTGGTCTTCATTTTTTGCTAGAATTTTGTTGTAGTCCTCTATCAACTTAACCCCTCTTTCAGCTGTGTCATTGACCACCTTTAATTGATGCACAAGAACTGAGGCTCTCTTAAATACTTCACTTTCAGGCCAGGAAGCTGGATCTGTTTTGAGGAAATCTGTGTGAATATTAAATCTTTCAAAAAACTGTTTGCTGTCTTCTGAAAGGAAGTCCTCAATAGACTTATCTATTAGTTCTTAAATATCATCATTTTTTAGTATGATTCGCTTGACACCCTTTTCTAGAGTACCATCTTTCCCTAGATTCCGTACCATTTTTCATTTTAGTTTCAACAGATAACCCTTCATCGAAAAAAGTTAAAGCTCAAGCTTCTGGGGATGAATACCATAAATGATTTTTGAATTTGTGAACTGTGATACGAGATACCTCTAGATCCACAGATTCATACTCAACGAGCTTTTTCATAAATTTTATGTCATGGTTGGGTGCCTCTTGGGCCAAAGGTGCTCTGAACCAAGCCTTAATATACATTCTTACAAGAAATATGCATAGGTCAGAAATGCCTTTTTTTCCCGTAAAGGTTAGTTTAAATTCATCACGAAACAGAAATATTTTTAAGCAATAAAGTGCTTTTGCCATCCATCACGCGTGATGGTATGCTCCTGGAGCTCGAAAAGATATTTCCTTTGCGTTGTTTCCAATGAAAATTTCTGCTAACTCTAAGAATTCTTTATAATCGTCTCGAGGCTGTCGCATTTGTAGGTGCTGCATTATAACAGATCGGATTTCCGTTATGTTTGAACATAAAAGTTTTCGAACATTTTCATCTTCTACACCAGACTTGATATTTTGTTTATTAATTTTCGGCCACGCCTGTTGAAAGCGTTTGAAAATTTGCACATCTGGACCTGATGAAGAGGGCATTTTCAGCTGAAAAACCCTTTTAAGTATGATTTCAAAAATATGATGTCTGCAGGGAAGATATAAAAGATCTCTTTCCAATATCTGCTCTAAAATAATTGCCGCTCCCTTTAAGTAGCCGAGGTTGGATGCAGTAGTGTCACAGAACAACGCTTTTACCTTGTTTGTAAGCTTCCAATCAGTAAGTGTTTCATATACTGCTAAGGCTTGTTCTTTTCCAGTGGAGCCTTGCAACTGTGGTATCTGCAGTATTTGTTCTATATTTCCACTTGTAGTTATGACCGGAAGGCGCTCAACCATCTGAAAACCGGTAACAGCTGGTAGTAATTTTCCATCCCAATGAACGACAGCTGCTTGCAGATCAGCTTCTTTGAATCGTTCCTTTAATTTTTCTGCTCTCGCTTGACGTAAAGGTTGACTGCATCGTTGAATGGAAGATATACTTATTGATAGTTCATGGACATCATGACCTAATGCTTCAGCTGTGGCCATTAAAATGTGAACCGCATTCCTATCACTAACTTTGCATTTGTCAAAAGCGGCTACAATTTTTGAAGTTATAACATTACAAGTTCCATACATCCTTCTTTTCTTTTGCTGTGACATCCCGATTGAATCCGTAGAGCACGATGGAATTGGCTCTTCGTCTGGGATTGATTCTTCATCGCTACTACTTCAACATTGCAGTTCTATTACTTCCCTTGCTGTTTCAAATTCTCCTATGCTTCGCTGTAACCTTTAAATTTCTTTGGATTGGCTTTCTCCTGTTCTTTTTTCCGGTTCAGCCAATTTTACATCAATACCACACAGAAAACCGGGCCGCCCTTTTTTCCTTTGATTTATTAAAAACATCTTATCTTCTTCAATAGTTATCATTTTTAAGGCATTTTCATGGGCAATATCGAACAGATCATCCAACTTTGACACAAATAACTCTTCCCTTTTTTTTTAAATTTTACTAGACCTTTTTGCATTTTTCTGCAATGATCTCCAATTCTCGTAAACAGTTTCTAGTTTTTGAATGCAATGATATTGTTGTCGTGTTGGAATACGTGCTTTATTCCAGAAAATTAGCACCTCTTGTATTGTCAGCGTTGCACTTTCTCGAAGAGTTAATTGTACCTCACGCATGTTAAAAAACATTACTCCCAGCACTTGTCTGTTGGATGGGAGCTTGCTTCCAACTATCTGGGGCATGTAATGTCCAATCAAATAAACCGAAGTGTCTTTCCTTAGGGAGTGCTTTGAAAACATTATGTAGCAGAGAAAACTTAGCAAGTAGCACGGTGACAATATGTCTCAAAAAAAGAATCAAAAATTTTACGTGCCTCGTAAATGCAAAATATAACGATGTATCGATGCATCTCAAACCGTGAAACTTTTTTCGCATTGCAATGACCATATGGCGCTGGAGACGTAGTCTATAACAAACCAGTTACATTGAAGCTTTAATCAACTGGAATTTCCGAAACACAACTGAGATAACAATGCGTAGTACACCGCTTACAGCTTGTTTTTTGGCATCTTGCCGAGAAAGTTCCATTTGGCCTTCGCGGAAAGCTAATGCACGCCGGAGGCTCAGTGGATGGGAACGGAAGCTTGCGCTTTAATAGGCCCTCTGGTGGCACGTGTTTTTATTTTTCGAATGCAATGAAATTTTACAGGAATTACTTTTTCATGCAATGGAACAATTTTAGAGGGTGAGACAAATGATAATTAATGAAAAAAAAAATTCCTATGCAAAGATGGGCCACCCTAATGAATATGTTGTTTCGGTACCAACGAATCTTTGTGAAGTTTAAAAATAGGAATCGTTACTATACTCCAAGTCAACCTAAGAAAAGACTATTGTTGCACACAGCCGCGTCTCCGGAGGAAACCAAAAACCGTATCAATCCGCATCACACTCCCACGCAGACTACTCCTATAGGGCTCTATGACCTAACTGGAGCTCATTGCGTCGCCCTTTATTTTTCTCATCTTTATCCCCCTTCCCCTAAGGTTGCTTAAGGACAACCCATTGTATTTCCCCTATCATAAATCTGTTTCTGTGTCGCAAATGTTGGAATGAGTCTTTTATCGAATTCAACCCGTCCCGTCCTCAAGGGGCGTTCATTTCCCAGTCAGCGGCCTAACGTGCAAGGATCTCTTGATTAAGTAACTTCTCATATAAAATCCATTTCGAAAGCGATTTCTGCTATTTTGAAAATTTGTCTTAAATAGAAATTTTGCCCTATGAACTGCTGAGCAGGCAAAAATGGATTCTGAGCAATAATTCTACTAATTTTCGCTCTAAACACTGGGAACTACTTCTTGTAGCGGAGGTATCTCTCTCGTATTTTCCACAATAGTACACTCTTAGGTTGTTTCCCAGTGCAGGGTGTACGCCTACAACCAGGAGACTATTAAAAAGTTGTAAGTTGCATTTCTTACTTTGCTTGCTTATCGACCGCTGGACCGATCCTTTGTTAACACATTAAATGTGTTAACATTTAATGGTGTTGCAAAACACGAGAGTCTAAAGCGTTTCAAAAAAATTACATCGAAATATGAAAACACAGATTTGCTGGTGATCGAAACCGCACCTTTCTGCTCCGGAGCCGAATGCTTTCCCAGTTAAGCTACACCGACGGAATTTATCGTTGCAACTTTCCGTCTTGACATGTGTTTCACCTCTGCAATACGTCACATATATCTCCCCGCCCGATAGGGCTGGAATTAAATCATTAGTTTCCGGGTGAGCCGGTAAACCATGCTCACTGAAGAAGAAGAAATTCTCATTAAGTCCAGACGATGAGTGGAAGAAGAACCATAATTTTTTTCTTGAAGCGAAGAAAGAAGTTTCACCAATACCAGACGATGGGTGGAAGGAACCACGCATTTTTCGAAGGACCCAAGGGCCCGTAGAACTATTTCCACAGTCGGGCGCCACTGTAAAAACACGAATTTGTCGGGGACGTAGATAGAATCAGCATCCTTCTGCTCCGGAGCCGAATGCTAATTAATCCGACGGAATTTATCACTGCTACTTTGCCGTCTTGACATGTGCTTCACCTTTGTGGTACATAACACACCGAGAAAGGGCTGGAACGGAATCATTAGTTTTTGGGTGAGTTAGCAAACCACGCTTCAAGTAGCTCGCTAATGAAGAAGGAATTCTAATTAGTTCCAGACCATATGTAGAAGGAGCTCCATCATTTTTTTTTTCTTGAAGCGAAAAAGGAATTCTCATTCATTCCAAGCTATGTGTGGAAGGAACATTACACATTTTTTTTATTATTATTGGAGGTTTAACGACCACGGGGAGCAACTCAATGGGCTAGCAGTCACCCGTCCCTAATTTAGGGTCACTGATTCCAGGGAAAGGAGAGAGCCAGTGCCGTAAGACAAACACAACACCCATGCAGCACCGGGATTCCAACTCGGACCCCTTTTAGACGAATGATCAGGGTCATCGCTTAGACCACTGCGCCACCGGAGCTTCCAGATTTTTCGAAGAACCTAACGGATAGTAGATCCATTTCCCCAGCAGGAGGCCAATGTGAAAATACAAAATTGCCGGTGACGAGGATCGAACTAGCATCTTTCTGCTCCGGAGCCGAATACTTTTCCAATTAAGATACGACGGTGTAGTGTAAGTCCATTCTTAATTGTTTCTGAACACTACATGTGCTAAATATCAAGTTCAGATTTTATTGTATATACAATAAAATCTTTAAATTCAGCAAACGAATTTAAATTTGTATTGTGAGTGACTCTTGTTATTAAGATCGTGCATTGAAGGCAACTACCTCGATTACTTTGGATCAAGTTCACCATTAAAGAAATAGGCGTTCACTCAAATTAACGACAAGGGTTTGTACTTACAATCTTTTATTTGTATCCAACTTCAATACAGCATGGTATGTTCCAACGTCGATAACCCACAACTGGTAGTCAATCGGTAGTATAACACTTGCACTACGTTGTTATGCAGACCGCAATAAAAACATAACTTCACATACGTTATTAGATCTCGTATAATCAAATAGCTCAGCAAAGATTTAACATCTCCACACCAAACAACTACGTCGCAAAATATATACACTACACTGACAAACACCTAGAAGAGAAACACAACATAGCATTTATTGACATACATTAGTACGGCGTCCGTCCAACTTTGGCCTTAATGCCTGCACTGACTCTTCGAGACATGCTTTCGCTAAGGTTTTGGAACACAGCGATAGGTATGCGCTTCCATTAAGTACACAATGCTGCCGCTAACTGTTGTTTAATAGTAGGCCTTGGTTCCAAACTTCTTATCCGGTGCTCTAATTCATCCCATAGGTGCTCTATGGGATTCAGATCAGGAGCTCTGTGCTGGCCAGTACACACATAATACGGAATTATCGTCAAACCACGCAGTAACAGTCCTTCCTTTATGGCTTGGTGCACTATCCTGTTGGTACCAACAAGGCTCGGTTCCGTAGCATTGCCACAGAGTTGGTAGGGCATAATTGTCCAGAATATCGAGGTTGGCGTGCTGGTTAACAGGTTTATCCACGATAACCAATGGACCGGGACCATACCACGAAAAACACCCCCACACGAGTACACTTCCAGCTCCAAACTTAACTGTAGGAACGGTACACTCTGGTAAATAGCGTTCCCCAGGCTCACGCCATACCCACACACAGCCATCAGACTGATGAATCGTGTATCTGGATTAATCAGTCCATAGGACCCGTTTCCATTGATCTACGGTCCACGATAAATGTTCTTTACACCATGCTAAACGACGAGTAGCATTCCCAGTGAAGATGAAAGACTAATGAGCAGAAGCACGACCACGGTAACCCATGGAATGAAGTTCTCTGTGAATGGTACGTGTACATACCGAGGTTCCAGCATTTTTACTCACCTGTACACTGAGATCTTGTGCAGTACTCCGTCGATTAGCTGTAACGACTCTCCTCAGGCTTCGACGTCCTCTATTACTGATTTTTTTGTTCTGCCGGTACGTTTGGCTGTTTCAGGCACGCCATGTGTCTTCCACTTATTCAGTACATCCAAAACAGTTGACTTGGGTACGTTTAAACGCCTCTCGGTTTCTCTTATGGACAGCCCACTAATACAAAACCCAACAATCTTTCCTTTCTCGAAGTCAGTTCTCTCCCACCGCGAGATTTCCGCTCAGCTTCATCGCGGTCAGCTGCAGGCTTGTTTTTATACCGTTTGCAGCTGTACCGCGCATCTTAACAACGCAGCGGATGCGTTCATTTGCTTTTGAAGGGGTGTCCAGTGTCAATATAGTGTATATATCCATTCTCGTTCTTATCAACATGCATAGGTTGCTTGCCTCTGGGGTGTTGCCAAACCTCATTCATATGAGAGAGAGAGCAGATATCACGTTAAGTCGGGAAGTGCAAAAGAGAACAAATTCAAATTTACATAGGAAAAGGATGAAAGTTATATTAGAATATACGTCACAACGGAATTTATCGCAGCAACACTGCATTCTTGAAATGTGCTTCACCTCTGCAGTTCGTCACAAAAACACCACAGAAGTTAACGGCAGATACAACGATAAGAAAAAGCTTACTGACTATCTATAATTTGAATAATTCAGCGTTATCGTTTGGATTCGCCATCAGGTTGAAATAACAAAAATTATTTTACCTATACAAATTTGAAGTTGTGATTCCGCCTATTGGTGTAAATAATGATAAGAGTGGTAAGTCAAATAATATCCAAAAACTTGAAAATTTTATTGTCCTGGAGCGGGAATTGAAATCGCGTCTCCCGGTTTGCTCCTGAGTATGCTAACCACTACTGTAGTGGGATATTATTTGATTTACCACTCTTATCATAATTTACACTGTAGTGGGATATTATTTGATTTATCATAATTTACACTGTAGTGGGATTTTATTTGATTTATCATAATTTACACTGTAGTGGGATTTTATTTGATTTATCATAATTTACACTGTAGTGGGATATTATTTGATTTATCATAATTTACACTGTAGTGGGATATTATTTGATTTATCATAATTAACACTGTAGCGGGATATTATTTCATTTACCACTCTTATCGTAATTTACCCTGTAGTGGGATATTATTTGATTTACCACTGTTATTATAATTTACACTGTAGTGGAATATTATTTGATTTACCACTCTTATCATAATTTACACTGTAGCGGGATATTATTTGATTTACCACTCTTATCATAATTTACACTGTAGTGGAATATTATTTGATTTACCACTCTTATTATAATTTATACTGTAGTGGGATATTATTTCATTTACCACTCTTATCATAATTTACACTGTAGTGGAATATTATTTGATTTACCACTCTTATTATAATTTATACTGTAGTGGGATATTATTTCATTTACCACTCTTATCATAATTTACACTGTAGTGGAATATTATTTGATTTACCACTCTTATCATAATTTACACTGTAGCGGGATATTATTTGATTTACCACTCTTATCATAATTTACACTGTAGTGGGATATTATTTGATTTACCACTCTTATCATAATTTACACTGTAGTGGAATATTATTTGATTTACCACTCTTATTATAATTTATACTGTAGTGGGATATTATTTCATTTACCACTCTTATCATAATTTACACTGTAGTGGAATATTATTTGATTTACCACTCTTATCATAATTTACACTGAAGTGGGATATTATTTGATTTACTACTCTTATCATAATTTACACCAATAGACGGAATCACAACATAAAATTTGTATTATACACTGATGCAATCCATTATTCATGATTGTTTTACCATTTCATTTAATATTTAATTTTCTTACTAGTAACGATTTACTTTTGTATGCTAATTGTCTCACACAAGATTTCGAAATTTCGGTGGACATGAGATTATACACACCATGAACAATTACTCAGACGAACAGTGAAATAAGATAAAAATGCGCCTTATCACGCACTTTCACACACACACACACATGAAAAAGGCCGATTCTTGCGTGCAACAAATGCAATGTGCTGTACACGGAATTTCACTCATATGTCTGTTACCTGTTGAAGCGTCAATAGCGACGAATATTGCCTCAGTGAAAGGTTGAAAGAAAATAAAAATAAGGAATTAATGTCGGAAATACTTTTCCACGATGTCATAGCGTGATGAGGAATGGAGGCAAGTGTATGTTTGCAATGGTAACAGTACACGGAAAGATATCCAAACGAGATTTCGTGAGAAAGGTTGCCCCCCCTTTTTTTACTATATTTGTCATGGTAACACTAATAACAACGAAGGAACAATTTTGCAAAGAGATCCATTTCCACATTATTGGGGCCCTTGGGGAAGTCAGACGTAAACTTGATGCACTGAAATCCGATGTAACATACTTTACAATCACGCATATTTCATACTAACGAACGTTTTTACTTACATTTAAAATAAAGTCATTGATCAATACAAATTTTGAAGCTGTGAATCCGTTTATTGGTGTGAATATGAAATGAATGATACATAACATCCGCAAACTTAAAAATTTCGTCGTTCTGGAGCGGGAATCGAACTCGCGTCTCCAGGCTAGCGCACGAGTATGCTAAGCACTTCACCACCCAGAACGACTAAGTCTCAAGTTTCCGATCAATTTGAATATAACCATCACAGATGGTGTAGTGGTTAGCATACTCGGGCGCTAGCCGGGAGACGCGAGTTCGATTCCCGCTCCAGAACATCGAAATATCTGACTTACCATTCATTTCACATTCACACCAATAAACGGATTCATAGCTTCAAAATTTGTATTGATCAATGGTGTAATCCCGTATTTCGTTCACTGATTAAAATCATTGTACAGTAGTTTTTTTTTTTTTAACGTAACGTGCTTCTGTAACATACGACGTAACATCACGTACAGTAGATCAGTGTTTCCCAACAGCCGGGAATGGCCCACAAGGTTTTTTTCTGTCGGTCAGCGAGAAAAAAGTGAATTTATTTATTTTTCTTTTGAATCGAAATAAAGTCAATTCCTGTCGCGGAAGATCAAAGGAAGCTTGGAACGCTGATCGCTTCACAGAAGATCTGAATTTCTGCAGGCCAACTCTCTAAGAAAAGGAAAGCTTTGTTGAACTTCCTTTGGATGCCCGTCTGGTATCGATGTTCGGATCCAAATCTCTGACTCAGTTTTGGGGTAATATGAAAAAAGTATATCGAAGTATCAGTGACAAAGCTCTAAATTTATCGGTAACTTTTTCGACCATGTATTTATTGCGAGAAAATCTTTTCAGCTGTTTCGGCAATCAAAACAAAGCACAGGAACATGGACATGAATGCTGCACTGAGCCTTGCAGGAACAACGCAAAAACAACGCAAAAACAACGGCTCCAGAAGATTATCGCGAAGCAGCAGCAACAGATGTCGCATTGACACCAGAAAAAATATTAACGGCAAGGAGAATATTGTGGTATATTGATTATGGATTACACTTATTAATCATTAAAAGAGATTAACAGGTCAAATGATATTAGCTTAATGAGGTGATATGGAATAATCTGGCATATAAATTATGGATTATATGCAGTGATTATTATACAGTAATATACACAATCGAGTCACATTATTCTGACCACCTCCTACTTTTGACGTCAACAGCGCGAAGTCAATAAATTAATGCACGTGTCGTGAGCTGGCTTAGAGGGTATATAAGGTGGTGTGCTGTAGGCATTCTGAAAACATATCACTCGTTGCTGTCATGGATAAAAGGAACGATTTATCAGGTTTGCAAAAACGGATGATTATAGGCTTTCAGGCCAAGGATTGCAGGATATCCGGAACAGCGCAGTTTGTCAACTGTTCGCGTGCTGCTGTGGTTAAATTGTATCCTGATTGGAGAAATGGCACCATTGCGAATAAGCGACGTGGTAACTGCCGAGCACCACGTGTCTTTGATGTGAGACGTGAACGTCACGCTACAGTGGAGCAACTCACTGGCCGAATGAACCAAGGGGCTACCGGAAGTGTGTCTAGAACGACAGTTCAGCGAACCCTGCTGCGTATGGGGCTCCGATGGAGACGGATGGTCACTGCACCTATGCCAACAAAGGCGCATCGGCAGGAAAGGCTTACATTTGCACGGCAGTATCCTAATTGAACATCTGCCGATTGGCAAGCAATTGCTTTCTCCGATGACTCACGTGTCCTGCTTCATCGAACGGATGGACTTTGGCGTATAAGGCGAGTAACATCGGAGAACAAACATTCTTCAACTGGAGCGGGAACCGGCCGCCAAAGTTTCCCCCAACATTTTCCCGGTCCGCCAAAGTTTCCCCAACGTTTAGCCGGTATACGAATGCAAAAAACTTAGGAACTACTGGCGTATATGACGTATTGCTGCTGCTGTGTCAAATGTTACAACGATAAGCTTTGTCGGCGAAGTTCAGTTTGGTAAATAACCGTCTCCAGACTATGAAGACGTGGATTCGAATTCCACTACCACCAAAAAGCTTTTGCTCTGTATTGGCGCCCAAATGGAAATAAATCTACTAGCAGTGCGGTTCGAAAATATGCGTGAATATTCTTCCACACATCGTATGGAATTAATAAAAATTCCTTCTTCTGCAATGAGCAGACCCGAAAACCTGCGATTTCCTGCCCCCACCTTACGGGGAGGAGGGGAGGGCTGACGTAACGTACTGTGTAACATTTTTATTTATCTTATTCATTCATTTGGTTGAGCGTTTAACAACCACCATAAGCAACTCAATGCTATAAGCAGTCACCCGTCCCAAATGTGGTGCCATTGGTTCCAGGGAAGAGAGAGAGCCAGTGCCGTAAGACAAAGACAACAGGATCCATGCCTGACTGGAATTCAAACCCGGACCCATCCCGTACGAATGGTCACAAGCCAGTGCTTAGAGCACTGCGCCACCGGGGCGGCACGTAACTTAGATGATGTACTACTGCTGTGGCGTAAGAATCAAATCGACAAAGTTGCAATGCCGGCGTGGTTCGTTTGGGAGAATAGCCGCCTCTGGACTAAGAAGACGTGGGCTCGAATCCAACCTTCGGCAGAAATGTTTGCGTTGACGTATCCTCAAGGTCGGGATGATGTAACATACTACGAGGCATGGCATAGATGACGTACTACTGCGGTGTCGTGCGAGTCAAATCGGTAAAGTTGCAGCGATAAGCCTTGCCGACGTAATTCAGTTGGGAGAATAGCCGTTTGCTTTCGAACTAGGAAGACGTGGGTTTCGAATCCCACTACCGGCAGAAAGGTTTCACGCTAAACTTTATGTTATTAGGTTTTTGGAAATGAAACGACGGATTTTGCGGACTCGTGCAGCTGTCAGGCAATTTAGCAAATAGCACACGTGACTTATGGTACGCATTTTTAAAGCGTTAAGTCTGCTGCCTGTGAAACATTTGTCAATTCGTCAGTGGCATCAGTTTAAAGGGTATTGTGCTACAGCGATGAGAGCGAGGGATCAGAACCGAATTCGTGTCATTTTCTTATATGAGTTTAAATTTGAACACCGTACACAGGGGGAAACTCGTAACGTCAATACAGCGTTTGGAGAATACACCGTTATTGAACTCAAGATACAACGTTGATTTGATAAGTTTCGGTCAAGCGATATGAGCCTCTAATGTGAACCACGCGGTAGACCAGAAGGAGCTATCGTAAATGAACCACGCGGTAGACTAGAAGAAGCTATCGAAAATTAACCACGCGGTAGACCAGGAGGAACTATCGATGACGCCGAGTTAGAGGCCTGTACTGAATCCAGTTCATGTCAAATGGGTACGAGAACTTGGCATGGAAACCCGGAGTACCCTGTGCAGCCATTTTACGACATTTAACGATCACAGGCAAAGTGTAGGAGATGGGAAAACTGGGTTACACATGAGCTGACGGAACAGCACAAACTCGACGGTTTGATGTCAGCCCTTTTCTGATGATCTGTAACCAAATGGACGACACTTTGTGGTGCCTCGTCATGCTTGGTGAGAAATGGGTGCTGTGTTACAATCGCCGACGTTCGGCTCAATGTATGTTGAAGCCCAAAAACATACTCCGAAACCGGTACTGCATGCTAAGAGGATGATGGTCAGTGTTTGGTGGTCCGCTGGAGGTGTGATCCACTCCTGGTCTTAATAACCAGGTCAAATTGTCAGTGTTTGGCGATCCGCTGGAGGTGTGATCCACTCCTGGTCTTAACAACCAGGTCAAATTGTCAGTGTTTGGTGGTCCGCTGGAGGTTAGATCCACTCCTGGTCTTAACAATCAGGTCAAATTGTCAGTGTTTGGTAGTCCGCTGGAGGTGTGATCCACTCCTGGTCTTAACAACCAGGTCAAATTGTCAGCGTTTGGTGGTCCGCTGGAGGTGTGATCCACTCCTGGTCTTAACAACCGGGTCAAATTGTCAGTGTTTGGCGATCCGCTGGAGGTGTGATCCACTCCTGGTCTTAAAAACCAGGTCAAATTGTCAGTGTTTGGCGATCCGCTGGAGGTGTGATCCACTCCTGGTCTTAAAAACCAGGTCAAATTGTCAGTGTTTGGTGGTCCGCTGGAGGTGTGATCCACTCCTGGTCTTAACAACCAGGTCAAATTGTCAGTGTTTGGTAGTCCGCTGGAGGTGTGATCCACTCCTGGTCTTAACAACCAGGTCAAATTGTCAGTGTTTGGTGGTCCGCTGGAGGTGTGATCCACTCCTGGTCTTAACAACCAGGTCAAATTGTCAGTGTTTGGTGATCCTCTGGAGGTGTGATCCACTCCTGGTCTTAACAACCAGGTCAAATTGTCAGTGTTTGGTGGTCCGCTGGAGGTGTGATCCACTCCTGGTCTTAACAACCAGGTCAAATTGTCAGTGTTTGGTGGTCTGCTGGAGGTGTGATCCACTCCTGGTCTTAACAATCAGGTCAAATTGTCAGTGTTTGGTGGTCCTCTGGAGGTGTGATCCACTCCTGGTCTTAACAACCAGGTCAAATTGTCAGTGTTTGGTGGTCCGCTGGAGGTGTGATCCACTCCTGGTCTTAACAACCAGGTCAAATTGTCAGTGTTTGGTGATCCTCTGGAGGTGTGATCCACTCCTGGTCTTAACAACCAGGTCAAATTGTCAGTGTTTGGTGGTCCGCTGGAGGTGTGATCCACTCCTGGTCTTAACAACCAGGTCAAATTGTCGGTGTTTGGTGGTCCGCTGGAGGTGTGATCCACTCCTGGTCTTAACAACCAGGTCAAATTGTCAGTGTTTGGTGGTCCGCTGGAGGTGTGATCCACTCCTGGTCTTAACAGTCAGGTCAAATTATCACGATCGACAGTTATTGTCAAGAACTTGTAGTTATGCATGGAAAACTGTGCAACAAACTACCGGTATTACTCAATCGCCATGGGCCCATACTTCTCCATGATAACACGAGATCTCACATTTGACGCCAGGCGATCCAGAAGCAGTGTTGGAAACGGATCGAAAATTTCGGACCCCGACCAGGACCTGACCCAGACAAATCTGCTTTGAACTATAAATTCGAATATTTCATCATCATTGTCGACCATTATCAATCCACTGCTGGACGAAGGTCTCCCCAAGTTTCCACCACAACGGCTTATCTTGCGCCAGTCTCCTCCATGTCACTCCCGCATGCTTTCGAATTTCAACCACGCATCTCCCATGTGGTCTTCTGAGTGTTTTCCTGTCCCTTGGTATCCGGTCAAGAATTTCGGTTGTCCATCGGTGGTCCGTTCTTCTGGCAACATGTCCTGCTCATTTCCATTTCAGGGATTTTACTCTGATCGTGATGTATTCCACTCTTGTCATTTTCCTTATCCATGAATTCCTCTTCTTATTTTTCCTGGTTACACCAAGCATGCATCTCTCCAGGCTGCTTTCAGTTGTTTACAGTCTTTCTATGTCTTTTTTTGCTAAGATCTACGTCTCTGCTCCGTACGTAAGCATTGGAAGGATGCATTGATTAAATACTTTTTTTTTAAATACATAATGGCATATTGCTTATAACGTAAACCTTTTTCGTGTGCGAGATTGGTGTTACGTTATGTCTAAAACCATGACTAAGGAAATGTTGAACTAAATGAGAATACGATGCAATAGATGCACGAAATAGCTCTAATTTAAGGTTTTACGGCCAGACGAAATATATACAGAAGCCAAACTTACGATAAACTTTTATTGATTTAGCCACGATTAAGGGAATCCACAATATAGCACAGCTAGTAATACACACTTCACATATAATACCTTAAGTATCTATCGTATAATCTAGCTTTTATACAGATCGAACATCTCCACACACACACACATACACTAAGCAACTGCTGTATCGTCCTTTTTACCTATCGTTCTTATCACATTCATACGTCACTCTCTCTTACCTCAATGGGGTTGCCAACCTCATTCATGTGAGAGAGAAGATAAGTTTGGAAAGTGTAAAAGAGAACAAACTCAATTTACATAGGAAAAGGAACTAAAACTGAAATTTAAATTAGAATATACGTCACGTGCTCTTAAAAATTGTGTTGTTTCTTTCAAAACCTCTCCAACCAAGTTTTCCACGCCAATTAATTTCTCCATCAATGCGACCTTCGCTTGATATCTACTGCCCAAGGTAAATGTATGTATCGGATATTTCCAGCTTTCCCCCATCAACTGATAAATCTTCGTTTCTTGTAAAAGCATTGTACTCCAGTTTTGTCTTCTGAAAATTCATTTTTAATCCCACCTTTCTCAGCAAGTTCTTGGATCATATTCTGCAGCTCTGAAGTATTATTTCAAAAACCTCTGAAGGATTCTTTGAAACATTTTTTTCTTCATAAAAGAAAACGGAAATAACATCGGGTCGAAATCGGGTCTGGAGCACCTTGACCCGCCCCGTTTAATTCGCAAGAAATTGTCGACCCGTTGACCTGTATCGATCTCTGTCCAGAAGATGCATCAGTTGAGGAAAGAAATCACACATTCTCCTCTTTATTCATCTGATCTGTCATCCAAGACTCTCACGTCGTTAAGCAGCTTGACACCTTCCTGAAGAGTAACTCGTTTCCCAGGGGAAGATCATTTGAAATCACGTTCCATGGGTTTGTCGCATTCGGGATCTCGACATTTTATCACGTCGGCATACAGAAGCTTTAACCTCTTGGTAAAAGTGCGTTGCTCCTGGCGATAATTATTAATGTTATGCATCTTTCCCGATAGGAGGGAAATAAATCCACGTATAAAATTTCGATGTAACGGAAATGGGTAACGGAAGTAGCCACCTAAGTTGACTTTTCTCAAATATCTCGAAAACCGAGCGTCGCAGCGGAATTTGGCGCCCACTCTAACGAAAGCTTTAAAATGATGTACAACTCGATGGTATGTATGTGACCTGTAGATAGATATCCTAGATCAAAAGTTACCAATATCCCTCACTAACGCGCTTGCGATTCAGCTGTTCTTCCTTTCTTGAGGTCAGATTTTACGTTGAACATGCGCAGATGGACCTTCGTAGCAATATCGCATTTCATCAGTGTCAAGTTTGTTTCTTACGTTCGTCTAAACCTGAATAATGAACATGGGCAATGTTTTCGAAAAACTAAACAGTCGAAACACTTGCTATTGCCGCCGCCATAATTTAGCGAATTTCTATTATTGTGACTCATATATCTTCTTGCATTGGTTTTACGAGAATAACACTCATTAATCCACTCGGCTAAGTAACGAGGAATGCGTTAACCTCATTGTTTGATGTTATGATTTATTTCCATTTAGTATGCACCGGACTGTAACTAGGTCTGATAGTGTGTGACGTGAATAAATGTGATGTGTTGAACGCAGATAAATGTATACTCTCGTATCACTTGTTTTATTTCACACACACAAATGAATTTTGGATTTGAATTGAAGGTTTAACGACTACCGTGAGCGACTCAATGGGCTGTAAGCGGTCGCCCGTCCCTAATTTAGGGTCACTGGTTCCAGGGAAGGGAGATAGCCAGTGCCGTAAGACAAACACAACATTCATGCCTCACCGGGATTTGAACCCAGACCCCTTTCGGACGAATGATCAGAAGCCATCGCTTAGACCACTGCGCCACCGGAGTGGCACAAATATCTTGGCAAGCGAAAGATGCATAGCTCAAATCACACTGTTCGACAAATCTTAACATTTTTCATATTTTTTAAAGAACAACAACTGATTTCAATAAAGTTTTATATGTTGATTCTGAACCGGTTTTTAGTTTTCCTATCACGTACAGGTTTTGAGAAACGTAACATGAAAAACATTCATAACAACACACGCATAAATACACTGACGGAAAAAAAAATCCCAACAACACGAAAAAATAGTTGTAGAGGAATGAAATGGCGGCAGTACATTTGTATAGGTAACATATTTAATCGATTAAGATTTCAAGATCACAGCTTAATGTAAGCGCGAGAAGAGCCTTTTTAAATGTGAAATGCTGGTACATTAATAACCGGTGTAACCGCCAGAATGTTGAATGCAAGCACGCAAACGTTCATGCATTGTGTCGTGCAGGTGCTGGATGTCAATTTGTGGGATGGAGTTCCATGCCTGTTGCACTTGGTCGGTCAATACAGGGACGGTTAATGCTGGTTGGGGGTGACGCTGGAGTTGTCGTCCAATGATGTTCCATACGTGCTCGATTGGTGAAAGATCTGGTGATCTAGCAGGCCACGGCAACATATCGACACTCTGTAGAGCATGTTGGGTTACAACAGCGGTACACGGGCGGGCGTTATCCTGTTGGAAAACACCCCTTGGAATGCTGTTCTTGAATGGCAGCACAACAGGTTGAATCACCAGACCGACGTACAACTGTGCCGTCAGGGTGTGTGGGATAACCACGAGAGTGCTCCTGCTGTCATAGGAAATTATCCCCAGACCGTAACTCCAGGTGTAGGTCCAGTGTGTCTCGGCCGCAGACAGGTTGGTTGCAGGCGCTCACCTGGCCTCCTTCTAGCCAACACACGGCCATCACTGGCACCCAGACAGAACCGGCTTTCATCAGAAAACACAACAGATCTCCACTCCGTCCTCCAATGAGCTCTAGCTTGACACCACTGACGTCGCAAACGGCAGTGGTTTGGAGTAAGTGGAATGCACGCTACAGGGCGTCTGGCTTGGAGCTGTCCTTCAAGTAACCGATTTGTAACAGTTCGTTGTGTCACTGTGGTGGCAACTGCAGCTCGAATTGCGGCCGCAGACGCAGTACGATGCATCACTGCCATACGCCGTACACACCGGTCTTCCCTCTCAGTAGAGTCACGTGGCCGGAAGGAACCCGGTCTTCCCTCTCAGTAGAGTCACGTGGCCGGCAGGAACCCGGTCTTCTTGAGGCAGTACCTTCCCTTGACCACCGCTGCCAACAATCATGCACAGTGGCTACATTCCTGCCAAGTCGTTTTGCAATATTGCGGAAAGAAAATCCATTTTCTCGTAGCCCTATTACACGACCTCGTTCAAACTCCGTGAGCTGTTGATAATGGCTTCGTCGTCTTCTTAAAGGCATTCTTGACTAACATCAACACCCTACGTCGAATCTCAAGGATAACTAACGCTCACGAACGTTACAGCGCGTATTTACAGCAAACCTGCTTTCCAAGTTCCCAGGAGCGCTACTAGCGCCACACGTATGCGCCGAGCGCGAAATTTGCATAGACGTCATCTTACAGATGTACTCTCACCGCCTACCAACTGTCGTTTATCTAACACAAACCCTTCTTGGTGTTGGGATTTTTTTCCGTCAGTGTAGAAATCGAAGTGACATAACGAAACGTACCTGACTCTCCATAGAACACCCGAGCTGATGATTTCCCTTTGTATGAAGCGCGTGGTGTTTTCCTAGCTAAAATCCAAAAGCAATTTGCGAGCATTGCAGATTCCACTTCCCCTTATATCGGTCTTCTACAAGGGGATTCAGATAAGTGTGTACAAACTTCTGGGAGGGGCAGGTTGCACAAAGACAAATCGGAAACACATAGTAATGCAGGGTCGGAATCTCCATCTTCATGTGTGCTAGTGTACAAAGAGGACGAGAAGTGAGAGAGCAGCACGTAAGAGAACAAAACGCTTTTTATTACTCACAAGATATTTGCGAAATGCATTGAGGTTACAGAAGGTGTTCAAAGTTGCGCCCATGAGCTGGAACGTACATGCGCGTTATGTGATTTGAAGCAGCCTTCCCGTGTAAAGCACGCCTCGTCTGTGAACAGCAGAGAAGTAAGAAATTGGGGTTCTGCCGCACTCTTAGGCAGGTACCATTTGCGCAAATGCAATGCGCTGAGGGTAATTCTCAGGGCTTAGGGTCTGAACGCGCTGTACATGATATGGATGCAATTGGTCTTCGTGCAGAACCCTCCATACTGTGGATTGGGACAGACCGAGCCCCGATGGGCAATTGCTCGTGTGCTGGCACTTGGAGTGTCTGCTGCATGACTTAACACATTCTCTTCGATGGCAGGAGTGCAAACCCATCGTTCCCGACACCTGGCAGGCGCCATAAAAGAACCAGCGTCGTATAACCTCTGATGCAGCCGTGCAAACACTTGGTGGTTTGGTACTCGTCTCATCGGGTACCGTTCCTGGTACAGTCGCACGGAGGCTCGTCCGTTGCAATCCGCTGCTCCGTATGCCAGGTGCATATCAGCCATTTCCGCGTTCGTGAACTCAGCTATCCTACTACCTCTGCAGGCGGTTTACAAATGACGGTATCCCGAAAGAACGTATGAGCAGCAGGGTTGCCAGGTTGTCAGCACGTGTACCCGCCAAAAATCGGACGGTAAGCAGGCCAAAACTAGCCCCAAAAAAATTCGGTCGGCATATTTTCGGCATAAATTTAGCCAAAAATTTATAGGCCGGCATATTTTCGCTCGCATTTCTATTATTCGCCAAAGCTGAAAGAAATAACTGGAAAAATTTCTCAGCTGGCACTATATACACAGCCAACAAGAAAAGACATGGACACCAACATATCAGTAGCAACTAGAGATGCGTCGTTCGCCAACATCTCGGCAGTGTTCAAAACAAAAACGTTCACTCACTGCGGTAAGCGTCAAATTTTAGCGACTTTCTGAGCAAATTTGAAGCACAAATTCTATCCGAATTTTAAAAATCGCTGGCCATTTCGAGGTTAAAACGTAAAATGAAAATTAAAAAAATTAGCGATGCCGTTTGTGAAAGAAAGTCGACTACATTTCGGTAACGAAAGAAACATTCATTTCTGGTATAATTCAATAGAAACCTTTATTTTGAATCTAAAATTTTATGTCCCATGAGCTATCTCTGTGAGAATAGTTCTGACACTAGTTATTAAAACTGCGCAAATTAGAAAAGAACGTGAAATTTTTTTGTTGATACAAATTCCTTTTTTGTTTGGTAAAAATCTCAGGTCCCCACCGTGTTGTTTCACAAAAGCATACGAAAAACTGTGGACGTAACTCTATTATATTAGTTAAGAATTCATTCTGGACATTTTTATTTTCTTTAGTAACTGCGTGACGAACTAAACAATAAAAAAAAAGGAGGAAAATTTTAGATTTTGCTTATGTAAACTTTAAATTCTCCTCTTTGCTTTGAGTTCCGCATATAAACGCTGTGTTTTGCTTCGGCTCCCTGCCTCCTCAGTGACGTCAAATGAAAAAGCCAATGGGAGCGTAGATCGATAATGGATCCAACCTAAGAGATATCTAAGAACGTGCACACAGCAAGAATATTACAATAGAATTAGGTACTGGAAACTTACGGCAAAAACAGTCTTGTGGCCAGGTTCAATGCAACTCACAGTTATGTTTTAAGAAATTAACTTTCCCTTTTATTTTAGAAAAAAAGTGAGGGGAGAGTGAGAACTTTTTCCAGCCAGCAAAATAGGCAGACAACAAGCCTTCCAGCCCAAAATCCGCCAAGCCGCCAACGACAAGTTTTGACCCGCCAACGAGAAGTTTTGACCCGCCAAACTAAAAATTTAGTAGCCCAGTTTGGCGGAAAAACCGCCAACCTGGCAACATTGATGAGCAGTCTCGCGGACGAACAACGCCATCTATTGCATGAAGATGGCGTTTGCGATCCTACATTGCTATGTGATTCCGATTTGTCTTTGTACAACCTACCTCTCCCAGAAGTTTCTACACGCTTAGCAGAATCACCCTGTATTGTCGAAATTTCCTGGTGAAAACGTTCTCCGTGTTCATCGCTCATTGATCCCACGTTGTATGGAAACAAGTCAATGAGGGAGTCCAGGAAATGAAATTTGAGGGACAAATTGTATCCCATGTCCTGGTCAGCCATCACCAATCTAGACACAATATCTTTGCAAGTCGGTGACTTTACATTGCCTAAAAACTGTTGTGTCACCTCTTTCAAAGATGTATATGCAGCCAATTCAGTTTCATGAAGAGTGGCCTCGTATGCAGTGTCTTGCATTAGTTGTCTAATGTTACGACCTGTGAACATCCCCTCCTTCAACTTAGTAACATTAGTTAGCATCCCCCCCCTTCAGCTTAGAAGCATTAGTTGTCTAATGTTACGACCATTGAACATCCCTTCCTTCAGCTTAGTACGACCATTGAACATCCCCTCCTTCAACTTAGTCACATTAGTTAACATCCCCTCCTTCAGCTTAGTAACATTAGTCGTCTAATGTTACGAACATTGAATATCTCCTCCTTCACCTTAGTAACATTAGTTGTCCTTCAGCTTAATAACCATTAGTTAACATCCCCTTCAGCTTAGTAACATTAGTTGTCTAATGTTACGACCATTGAACATCCCATCCTTCAGCTTAGTAACATTAGTGTCTAATGTTACGACCATTGAACATCCCATCCTTCAGCTTAGTAACATTAGTTAACATTCCATCCTTCAGCTTAGTAACATTAGTTGTCTAATGTTACGACCATTTAACATCCCCTCCTTCAGCTTAGTAACATTAGTTAACATCCCCTTCAGCTTAGTAACATTAGTTGTCTAATGTTACGACCATTGAACATCCCATCCTTCAGCTTAGTAACATTAGTTGTCTAATGTTACGACCATTAACATCCTCCTTCAGCTTAGTAACATTAGTTAACATCCCCTTCAGCTCATTAGTTGTCTAATGTTACGACCATTGAACATCCCATCCTTCAGCTTAGTAACATTAGTTAACATTCCCTCCTTCAGCTCAGTAACATTAGTTGTCTAATGTTACGACCATTGAACATCCCTCCTTCAGCTTAGTAACATTAGTTAACATCCCCTCCTTCAGCTTAGTAACATCAGGTAGCATCCCCTCCTTCAGCTTAGTACGACCATTGAACATCCCCTCCTTCAGCTTAGTACGACAATTGAACATCCCCTCCTTCAGCTTAGTCACATTAGTTAACATCCCCTCCTTCAGCTTAGTCACATTAGTTAACATCCCCTCCTTCAGCTTAGTAACATTAGTTAACATCCCCTCCTTCAGCTTAGTAACATTAGTTGTCTAATGTTACGACCATTGAACATCCTCCTTCAGCTTAGTAACATTAGTTAACATCCCCTCCTTCAGCTTAGTAACATTAGTTGTCTAATGTTACGACCATTGAACATCCCCTCCTTCAGCTTAGTAACATTAGTTAACATCCCCTCCTTCAGCTTAGTAACATTAGTTGTCTAATGTTACGACCATTGAACATCCCCTCCTTCAGCTTAGTAACATTAGTTAACATCCCTTCCTTCAGCTTAGTAACATTAGTTGTCTAATGTTACGACCATTGAACATGCCATCCTTCAGCTTAGTAACATTAGTTAACATCCTCTCCTTCAGCTTAGTAACATTAGTTAACATCCCCTCCTTCAGCTTAGTAACATTAGTTATCTAACATTAGTTATCTAATGTTACGACCATTGAACAATCCCTCCTTCAGCTTAGCATCGCTCAATTTAGGAAACCTCTGTTGCAAATACTGAAACACAGCCCCATTACTTTTCAGAGCTTTTACAAATACCTTCATTAACCCCTACTTAATGTGGAGCGGTAGGAGCAGAACCTTTTCAGCATTTATTAATGTAATAGCTTTCACATTCTTTTCGCCAGGTGTCAGATTTTCACAAGGTGGCTACTGTTTCACCACATAGTGAACCCTTTTTGCCCTGCTATCCCATTCGCAGAGGAAACAGCAATATTTTGTTTATCCACCCTGCAAACCGAGTAACATCTCTGTTACTTTTACGTCAGCACAGATGATCTACTGGTAGGCTTATAGTTGATTTTTTCTAATAGAATTTTGGTATTCTCGTATGTTTCCTTCGTAGTAGACGGATGTGCCACAGAGACAAATGGATACACGTTACTATTGTATAACAAGACGTATTTATTTCATTTATTTATTTATTTTATTTTGTAAAATCTCTGCTGTACAATGTTATAGAAAAGTAATATAATACTCAGTAAAAATACAATATGTGCCACAATCATAATCTAATTGTATAATTAAAGTAAACAAATTTACCAATGAAATTCACAAAATACGACAAATCACCAATGAAACTCACAAAACACGACAAATCACCAAAATTTCACATTGAATACAAATTCTGCACATCAACAAAAAACTCATTCTATTGAAAATTAAAATCAATTGTCAATATGAATCAAATATTATGTGAGAGTAATAATAAATGTACAGTAAGGGGCCAGGGAAAAAGGCTGAAATACTGCCTGACAAGCCCCTGATCCCCTCTGAAAAAAAAAAATATTCCGTTCCAGTCAAAACAACGAAAGCAATTTTACAATATTTTTTTTTATAAATCATAAACAAATAAATTCCAATATTCAATTTCCCGTCAAAAAACTCCTTAGCACTCGCTTAAATACCGGATAACGTGCCTCTGATCAAATGATCAACGGTAATCCATTCCACTCACGCAATCCCAACACATTGATATTATTAAACATTAAGCCAGTACGAGCCCACGGAACAGAAAAACCCGACCCACCACGAGTATCATAGGAGTGAGTGGTACGCTGTAATGCAATCAAGTTGGAGTATCTTCCTGTAAAAATACGTTCATATACCATCAGCAGCAATCTGTATCTATGCAGTTGCTCAATAGTTAATAACTGAAAATGACGAAAAAGAACCTCCGATCCAACCGAATAATTTCGCAATCAGACAAACTTCCTCTCCAATACAGATAAATGAACTATGTTACTCCTTGTAGTCGCACCCCATATTAAAATGCAGTACGACAACACAGGAGAAATAAAAGAATAGTATAAAATTAACAGAATTCTTACTGACAAAACCCAGAAATCCGCGAAATCATACCAAGGCGAGATCTTAAACATAACGCAAGCTGATCCACCTGAGAATCCCATCTGAGAGCTTCATGCAGAACTACACCAAAAAAATTTCACTGTGGTCTGGAACTGTAATGCCGTATCATTTAAGTAAACCTAACTCAAGTCACAAGGACGAGGCCTGATGTTGGAAAACAACACGCACCCCGTCTAAGATACATTTAGCGTTAAAAAATTACATGCAGAACAACGAAGGTACTCCCTAATTTCGAGATTTACTCGAGGAATCAACTCATTCAGGTTATTCCCCCTGAAAAATAGGCTTACATCGTCAGCAAACAATACCAAATGAGCACTAGATGGAACCTGAAAAATATCATTTATATAGATCAAAAACAAAATAGGACCCAACACTGAACCCTAAGGAACTCCAAATGAAACAGACTCAACTCTAGAACAGTGATCATGGATCTGAACAAACTGCCTCCTGCTCAATAATTCAGCTGGTTTTGAAGGAATCCACAAACCATCTTCATTTCTTAGGTTTCTGCACTATACCAAGAGCTTCAAACAACCCATCAATGTTGTTACAGTAACATAGTTCACCACTTTTATTGAAAAACGGCATGTACTCACTGTGACAAGAGCTAAAGTATGTCTCCTTCGTTCCTGGAGCAAAAAAGATGCCATCCCTGGAGTAGAGACGCTAATATTTTGGACTGTGCCTTTGATAGATTAAGATCTCTTACCAGGTCATTAAATTCTCCTTGTGTGATCATATGAGGATTTGAGGGGCATGCACTATTAACTTCTTCATCTTGTTCACATACAGCCATTTCCTCTTCATCGCTACTTTCAATATGTACATCAGCGAGTACCGGAGGTTGTGACACTGGCAGTCCCTCTGAATGTGGCACCAGTCTTATGACTGAAGTAAACATCAGGATAAAAAATAGAACGTTTTTTCTTGAAGAAAATCTGTCCCCTTTCGTTAAACAAAAATAACAATCTGTCATGTGATCTTTCTGTTCTTTCCATACAACAGATACGGCAAATGGCATATGACACCTTTGTCCTTTCAACCATGCTCTGAGATTCACAGCACAATTTACGCAACATGAATGTGGTTCAAACCTCTTGTCTTGGTCACCAACCTTCCATTCGAAATCAAATTCATAGGCTTGTTTTATCACTCGTGTGAATGGCCTACTGTTTTTCGACAATGTAAACTCAACACACACATAGTAAGACAATCGGGAGGATTACCGCACTTTCGCTTACAAACAATTGACTCTGACTGAACAAATGATGCATGCTGGTCTTAGAGCACGACGACTCATGGTATGCTGCGATAACAGCACTGAACAAAGTCCAGCACGGGAAATCTTATTTTGAGAGCATTCGCCGACGATTGCGGAATACCGGAAATAAAACCTATATGATAGGCTACGTCTATCCCTAACACTCTGACGTCATTCAATACTTGCAGCGCCATCTGCTTTTATCCGGTGGCTGAAAGCGGAACTAAGATCACGGCTATTGCACGATACCCAAAATCAAAGAAAAATACTGGAAAATAAAATAAAGTTAGTAAGAGAAACGACTTCATCTGTGGTAACACGCACGTGCTAGAACAACTGGCTGCGCGTTTGTTCTGTTACGTTGGTGTTATGTCGTGTTTTATTTCATTTTACTCACATTGCAGAGTAATTTCATTAAAAGGAATAAAATTGAAAAATAATTTTGTCAAAAGGAATCAGCGTTACTTTATTTCATAACAAGTTATTAAATTCAAGCAATGCACTGATTATGATATGCTTTCCAACATACCAGAAATCGTTACTCAAGTTATTACTCTAGTTATGAGGATAATGGCTGTAGATTAAATCTCGCTCCTATGAACTGACCTTTGATCCCATTTCGATTATATTCAACAGAACCGGTAAAGTATACTTCCGGAACAGCATGATAAAGTTTTGTCTCAATCAAAGCATTTTTATCTAAGTTATAACGCATAAGGGCGACGGAATGTATCCCGATCCTATGTCCTGACCTTTGACCCCATTTCTTCGATTTTCAGTAAGGTTCGTCCCCAAGTTGTCCCCTACCACATACTAAAATTTCATCGAAATCCAACCATTTTTACGTACGTTATGACGCATAAGGGCAATGGAATGCATCCCGTTCCTATGTCCTGACCTTTGATTCCACTTCACCTGTTTTAAACAGGGTTCGTCCCAAGGTAGTCCCCTACGACAAACTGCAATTTCATTGAAGTTGAACCATATTTACGCAAGTTATGACGCATAAGGGCAATGGAATGGATCCCGCTATGTCGTGACCTTTGACCCCATTTTTACCCATTTTTAATAGGATTCGTCCCCTGTGATCCCCTACCACATACTAAACTTTCATCGAAATCGAACCATTTTTACGCGAGTTATCGTGCGGACAGACGGACGGACGGACAAAGCCGGTGCATATACGGTTGGAAAGCGTAAAAAAGGAATCAGCGTTGTTTTATTTCATGAAAAAGGAACAAGTAAAATTGTAAGAACGTAACTGCAGGCGTGGTTTTGATTCATTGTGGTAGAAATTTAAATAATTATTAGTTCCGAGGAATGTTTTCTTTGTAGTACAAGATGGAAGAAGATAAAGCTGAAAGAAAACGTCGCTTAAATAGAGAACAACAACGGCGATGGCGTGCAAACCCATCTTCATAAAACCTATGAAACTTTTGAAGAAACACAAGTCAGACATAATACAGACGTAGCCTTTTACACAGGTTTTATGTATATGTATATATATGTATTTTACAATTCGAGTTATAAAAATTCAGTCACAGCTTTTTCAACCGTGCACGGCACGGGCTATGAGCTAGTACAATAATAATTGTTTTCTCAGAAATGTTACGTGATAGAATGAAACGGATTGCAGATTTAGATTCAGCTGGCTAAACTCTATAAGAAACATCGACTTTCGTACAGGAAACAAAATGTGTGTTGAACAGTGTTATCTACAAAGTGTATCAGGGTACTCTCCCGATTTTATTTATTTATAAAATTTATTTTGCACCGAATTCCTAGTGCTTGAAGTTTCAATCAAAATCCCGACATTTCATGTGCAGTAACCGAATAGATAGATTGCCGCAGCAATTTCTTAGGTAAATGTACCGCTAAACATCATTAAAAATTTTTCAAGATCGTTTTACTTTGTTTCTCGATAAAAAGTTGATTTTGTTCTTTATTTTTATCAGAACAGAAAAAGAAAGATCAAGATATTTTTCGATATCAAGATTATTATCTGATAAAACTTGCAATACAACTCAAGGAACGTGGACAAAAATTTCAAAAACAGTCCTACCCGCTTTGCGCCTGCAGTTTAAGTCTGTCTTTGAATGAGTGTTAGGGTTCATCTTTTGCGATAGATGGCGCAAAAAATCACTCCTTGGACGTGACTTTTACGTCTTGAGTGACTATCCCAGAAGTTAGCTTCAGCAAATCACTGCAGACCTCACCATATTCAGAATGGAAGCGGTCTCTCGTTGACTCCACAATGAAAAGACAAAATGCGCGCTGTTACGTTTTAGCCAAAGACGTTGTTTGGGGGTGGAGCTCAGTAGATAGGTGGAACTCAGTAAGTAGACGGAGTTTCTATAACTCATATTCAGGGGTTCACTCCTAATGTACACATTTTCTCTTCAAAATATGAACGTACAACAGGATTTGAGATGATATATAGAAGATAATAATCCGATCTCACTTTTGCACCTATTCATTGATTTCTATTTGGCTCAGATAATGAGAAAAATCAGGCAGAAGTAAGAGATTTCGTTGCTTCCCGACAGAAACACTGCTACGCTAACTTATCGCGCCATCTAGCGCCAAACGGAATACTTTCGAGTAAGATAAATTGATTTTTTTTTTAAATTCTAACAAATGTTTCGGAATAATAACTGTCTCATATGTTAGCTATGCGTCGTTTTCATTCGTGCTTAAAATTTCAAACACTAAAAAGCAATAATCCTCGAGAAAATGTGTACGAAAGAATCTACATTGCAAATATAGGATAGAAGATGAACTCTAACACTCATTTAAAGACAGCCTTAACGTAGAATTTTCTCATGTGATTCACAGTTTGTATTGGGAAAAAATTATGGCCGGGAGTTCAAAATTTCCTTTCAGAAATCCGCAAGTACTGAAGCTAATAAGCTGTCGAGAACTATCAAGCGCAATGAAGGTTTCTGAGAACTTCTTGAAATAATTCTACTTGATGTCGCACCTCAAAATTAAATACTCTGGAATCGTTTTTTACGCTTTCCAACCGTAGGTTGAAGAAGCGTATATGCTGCAGCTTTTTCCGTCCGTCCGTCCGTCCGACTGTCGGCACTATAACTCACGTAAAAATGGTTCGATTTCGATGAAATTTTAGTATGTGGTAGGGGACTACCTGGGGACGAACCCTATTGAAAATGGGACAAATGGGGTTAAAGTCACGACATAGGAGCGGGATCTATTCCATTGCCCTTATGCCTCATAACTTGCGTAAATATGGTTCGATTTCTATGACATTATAGTATGTGGTAGGGGACCGGCTGGGGACGAACCCTATTGAAAATGGGTGACGTGGGGTCAAAAGTCAGGACATAGGAGCGGGATGCATTCCATTGCCCTTATATGTCAAAACGTGCGCAAAAATGCAATTTTAGTATGTGGTAGGGGAATACCTGGAGAGGAACCCTATTAAAAATGGGACAAATGGGGTCAAATGTCAGGACATAGGATCGGGATCCATTCCATCGCCCTTATCCCATACTATTAAGGTGGACGTCAAGTAACTTTGCTTCATATATTTCCAATGGAAAAACTTTTCTAAACATTTCCTTCGCAATTAGTGTGTTCCCAAGGATGGAAATTTGAACATCGATTAAAATAACTTCATATTATATCTTGGAATACTTAACATTTTCTAAAACATAACCAAATTATATTAAGAACAATAACGTTTCCTTTGGTGGTGTTGAAACCAGAAACAAGATAGAGCGACCTGTACTTTGATGACGTCAGTAGACAAATAAATGTTGGATTGCTTAATTATGGTTATGTTTTAGAAAATATTAAGTATTCCAAGTTATAAAATGAAGCTATTTTAATCGATGTTCAAATTTTCATCCTTGGGAACGCTTTAATTATGAAGAAAATGTGTACAGAAGTTTTTCCATTGGAAGTATAGGAAGCAAAATTACTTGACGTCCACCTTAAAGGAGCATTTCTTGTACCTATGAAATTTTTATTTTGAAAACGACTCTAAGGATTGTGATGAAAGTCGTTAACCTACCGTTTTGTGGTACTAGAAATCGATTTAGCTTGATCTCAACTTTAGGAAAATTCGTTTAGTGGGTTAAATAACCACCCCGAATTACCACGTTTTCAGAGTCATGGCGTCGTTCCATTAATGTTACCCATGCTTAGAAATCTTATAACGTCACAAGCTCGCGATTGAGATTATCGGTCACGCTATCTGTCTCATTACGCCACGCGTTGTGTGTGGATCCTATTAAAGTTTTATGACGTCACTTTCTTTCCAGTATATGGTCGCGATTCCCATCTGCCTCATTACGTCACGCGTTGTGTGCGTATGCCCGTCCGCACGATAACTCGCTTAACGATCGTTCGATTTCGATGAAATTTTAGTATCTGGTAGGGGACCACCTGGGAAGGAACCCTATTGAAAGTGAACGAAATGGGGTCAAAGGTTAGGACATATGAGCGGGATCCATTTTACTGCTCTTATGCGTCATAACTAACGTAAAAAAGGTTCGATTTCGATTAAATTTTAGTATGTGGTAGGGGACGACCTAGGGACAAACCCTATTAAAAATGGGCGAAATGGGGTCAAAGGTTAGGACACAGGAGCGGGATCTATTCCATAGCCCTTATGCATCATAACTTAGGTAAAAATGCTTCTATTGCGACAAAACTTTATCATGTTGTTTCGGAGGTATTCTGAACCGGTTCTGTTGAATATCATCGAAATGGGATCAAAGGTCAGGGCACAGGAGTGAGATTTATTCCACAGCCATTATCCTCATAACTTGAGTAATGATTTCTGGTATGTTGGAAAGCGTATTATAATCAATGCATTGCATTATTTTACTAACTTGTTATAAAAACCATGATATTCAAAGTCTTCCTAAATAGTTTTAGGTTATTAATCTTATTTCTTATTTTAGGAGCAGGAAACTGGAAATATGGAAAAGTCTTTTGTGAAAAGTAAACCATGACGAAGCTGCACTTTCTTTGTGATAAGGTAGCCATTTTGTGTGATGATGGATGATCATGGGTTGTTGTGAGAGCTCCGGAAAAGTCACTTCTGCGCAGGTAGGAATTTTTTTCTAAAATTTTACATTGGAACTGTTTTCTCATTTTTCTCCCTACAATATACCGTATGGTTGGCTCAAAAGAGTGTTTAAATTTCAAAACTTTTATAACGAAGGAATAAATGCATGCGGTTTGCACGAAAAGCACCAGTTGGTAGGAGGATTTTGTTTGGCAACAAACAAATTTTTAGTTCAAATAGTCACCGACAGAATGTGACAACAGCTAAAAAACTTATAAACAGACGCTTGAATGCAATAATACATTGTAATGGAGGACATGCTGAACAAATTCTGTAGTGATAGGGTCACCAAATTAATGCAACGTATGTATTTTCATTGATGTTCAGTGTATTGACCAACTGTTTAGCTGCTATCGCCCTCTGTCGGTGATTACTTGCACTAATAGTTTTTTTCGTTGCCAAATAAAATCCTTCTAAAGTGAAAAAATCCTCCAAATACGTGGCGTCGTAGATTAAACAAAGACATCGCTCTTTCTGCGTTTTAGCAACACATAGCTACCGAAAATTTGTCTTTCGGTCACCGCTGAGTATCCGGATTCCAGATCTCTCTATATCTAGCCGAGCTCGTTAGCCTTACATCAGGGTGGCCAACAATCCACGGCGCTATATGTGTTTTTCTATCAGCTTCTGACATCATAAATCCGTAAGATGGGTTCAGCTACTGAGACGTCTCCATCTGGTGGGCATTAACGGCATTAATTATTATACACTGGTGTGCAAAAATTAAGGAAGAAGAGGAGAAATTAGCATAACAGCGGAACGAGCAGGCAGAACGGACCGAAAGACCACTCAGGAGATAGACTAGGGTCCGGTACGGTAGGGCATGCGCATATATGCAGCATGACGTAGGGGAGGGGGAGTGTCGGAAGGTGTACGCTCAGCAATTCGGTGAAAGCTATTGCACGGTGTACATCGGTTTGAACGACGTCGGGTTTTTGCCACCGTGTGATATGGCCAACAGGCAATCCAGTAGACGACATCTGGATGATTTTACCCGAGGTCGCGTCATTGGGAAGTTGGAAGAAAGTCAAAGTGTGACTAGTGTGGCCGAGGAGTTCGGGATCGCTCACAGCATCGTTTCACGAGCTTGGAGAGCATTTCAAACGACAGGAACAGCTGTCCGAGAGTTTAGAAGTGGTCGTTCACGAGCAACCACGGTGGTGGACCACCGGTATATTGTCCTACAGGAGAGAAGAGACAGACGGCAGACAGCGGGAGAAATCGCAAGACACGTGCAACAGACAACTGGACGTCCGTTATCGTATTTTACCGTGGCCAGGAGGCTGCACAAAGGTGGTCTATTTGCACGACGACCAGTACGGTGTGTGCCATTAACCCTGCTCATCGGATACGGCGGTTTCTGTGGTGCCAGGAACACAAGAACTGGACACATCAGCAATGGGGTCGAGTTTTCTTTACGGATGAGAGCCGATTTAGTCTGACGAGCGATTCTGGACGTATACACATCTCGAAAGAGCAGGGAATACGCAATCACACTTCCAACATCATCAAAAGGAACCGGTTTGGAGGCGGCGGAGTGCTCGTTTGGGGCGGTATCATGCTTGGTAGCCGTACTGACCTCCACATCTTCCCAGGAGGTTCAGTCACTAGTGTCCGCTATTGTACCGAGGTTCTCCTGCCTCACGTGCGTCTGGTTAGAGGTGCTGTGGGTCCTGAGTTCCTCTTCATGGACGACAACGCTACACCTCATTGTACAGTGGCTGTCGCAAAGCTGTTGGAAAGTGAAAATATTATTGACGCATGGATTGGCCCGCGAAATCCCCGGACTTAAATCCAATCGAACGCGTGTGGGACCTTTTCGGGAGACTCTTGGCAGCACGTCACCAGCCGCCAGCAACGATTCCACAGCTGCGATTGGCGCTACAAGATGAATGGGCCGCGATGACTCAACAGCTCCTTGACAACCTCGTCCTCAGCATGGACAGACGTTGTAAATCCTGCAACGCAGTAAGGGGTGATCATATCTCCTACTAAAGACTGGATTTTTCTTGGCAGCCGCCTGTCACATGGACGTTTCTGTCTTCTGTCCAGTTGTGCTCGAAGCTACCTTTTCAATAAAGTGCCTTTGTATCCTTTGGATTCCTTGTTTGGACGGGTTTGCTCACTTTTCCCATATTCTTTCATCTTGGGGATCTTATGGTATGATTTAAGTCGATGTGGAGCATTTCTGCACGACGTTACATTCGAAAAACCGTCTCGTCCTTAATTTTTGCACGCCAGTGTAGCAGTTAAATCCAAAGGGCGAGATCCAAAGTGAAAACCCTCCAAATACGTCGCGTCAGTGAATAAAGAACGACATCGCTCTTTCCAATTTTTCGGTTGCTGTGTTAGCAACACACAGCAACCAAAAAATTGTTATTCGGCCACTGCTGGGGAATCGGATCCCAGATCTCTCGATATCTAGCCGAGCGCGTTAGCCTTACACCACAGTGGCCAACAATCCACGGCGCCACATATTTGGAGAATTTTCACTTTGAATCTTGCCCTTTGGATTTAACTGATATAATTAATATATAGCCAGTGCCGTTAATGCCCACCAGATGGAGACGTCTCAGTAGCTGAACCCATCTTACGGATTTATGATGTCTGAAGCTGACAGAAAAGCACACATAGAGCCGTGGATTGTTGGCCGCCGTGATGTAAGGCTGACGCACTCGGCTAGATATCGAGAGATCTGGGATTCGAATCCCCAGCGATGACCGAATAACAATTTTCGGTTGCTAAATGTTGCTAAAACGTGGAATTATTTAAAAATTGTTTGTTTATTGAAAATACTTCTACTATCTGATGCTCTGCGTGCAAACCGTATTGAAGTTTCTGTTCAGTACGGTTTGCACGCAGAGCATCAGATAGTAGATATTGTTTCTTTTCTTATAAACTTTCGTATTTGTTCTTTTCTTATAAAGTTTCGAAATTTTTAAAAGCACTTTTAGCTACGAGGTATGTGACGAATATTGTTTCACAACCAGAACTTTGGATCAGCGATGGCGGCCAACTTCTATGGCTTTGATTGCCAAGACTATAAATATTTTGAAATCCTTAGGGCCGCACGCTAAGTTATACACTGGATGCTCATTGAATAACAATCACCCCTATGCAAAGTGAGTTACTCCCGATAGTGACGTAACGAAGAGGAGGGGTGGCCTGTTGGCTAAAGGGGTGCATATCACGTCCCTGCCCTCGAAAAAAGGAGAAACACCTTTGGTCATTTTTCTGATCCATGAGTTCCTTTTACTTTTTGGTTTAAGACATTATGGCGAATTGTTCTTGAAAATTGTATGGTTTAGTTTCATACGGCTGACAGTATATTCTTCGATATAGCCATCGCTTGATGAACTACTGGTCGAACCACTCCTTGACGATTCTGGCAGTGTGGCATGGCGCATTATTCTGTTGGTAATAACCATCACTAGCAGGGAACACTGTTACCATGAATGGGAGAACTTGGCCAGCAGCGATGTTCAGATGTCTGACAGCTGTCAGGGATTGTGCTATTAGGATAATGGGACCTAAAGTGTCCCAAGAAAACATCGCCCACAGCATAACACCGCCGCCGCCTGCCTGTTTCCGCCCAACAGTGCATCCAGGTGCCATAACCTCCGTTGGTGATCAGAGTATCCGCGCACGACCGTCTATGTGATGCACCAGGAATCTTGATTCGTCAGTCCGGGCCACTTTCTTCCAATCATCCACGGTCCAATCTCGATGATCTTGGGTCCATTCCATGCATTGTTGGCGATGACGAGCAGTGAGCATTGGGACCCGGCTGGGTCTTCGGTTACGCAGGCCCATTCTCAGAAGGCTGCGATGAACTGTGTGCTGCGACACATTGCCCTGATCACTCCTGTTGTAGTTGCTGCTGATTTGCCACACTGTGGCCGTGCGGTTGCTGTGAACAATGCGCGAAAGTCTCCTCTCCCCTCTGGCATCAATGAGCTGTGGATGGCCCACGGCGGAACAACGGTTTGTCGTTTGGCCATCTGTGCCCCACTTTTGATACGTACTCACTACAGCGGCCTTTGTTTTTTCCATAGTGATCAACACTACTGACGAGCATGTGTATTAATTGGTTGCCTAGATCAAGTGATGATACAGGTGACTACGTATTTTGCGTATATCCCGAGGTTTCTAATGATATAAGATAAAAGTTTATAATTCAGTGGCAGGTGTATGTAGTTTCAAAGTTCAGCCTAACTGTGTTATGAGTTTTCTAGTCATCCTTTTTTTACTAATCCAGTTGTGACGTACTACAGAGGTGAAGCACGTGTCAAGGCGACAAATCTGCAGCGATGCATTCCATCGGTGTAGCTTAGTCGGTTAAAGAAACTCACTCCGCAGCGAGGAGACGCGGTTTCGATCGTCACCGAAGCATTTGTGTTTTCACAATGGCGCCCGAGCGTAAATATGTACTGGCCGTTGGGTTCTTCGATAAATGTACTGGCCGTTGGGTTCTTCGATGTACTGGGCGTTGGGTTCTTCGAGAAATGCGTGACTTCGTTCCACACATTGTCAGGAATGTCCTTCTTCGCTTCAAAGAAAAAAAGAATTAAGAGGGAGATGACATGACGCACTACAGAGGTACAGCAAATGTCATGACGCACTACAGAGGTACAGCACATGTCGTGACGCACTACAGAAGTACAGCCATTTCGTGACGCACTACAGAGGTACAGCACATGTCATGACGCATTAGAGAGGTACAGCACATGTCATGACGCACTACAGAGGTACAACACATGCCATGACGCACTACAGAAGTACAGCCATTTCGTGACGCACTACAGAGATACAGCACATGTCATGACGCACTAGAGAGGTACAGCACATGTCATCACGCACTACAGAGGTACAGCACATGTCATGACGCACTACAGAGGTACAGCACATGTCATGACACACTACAGAAGTACAGCACATGTCATGACGCACTACAGAGGTACAGCACATGTCATGACACACTACAGAAGTACAGCACATGTCGTGACGCACTGCAGAGGTACAGCACATGTCATGACGACAAATCGGCAGTGATGCATTTCTTTGGTCCAGCTTAGTCTGTTAGAGAAACTCACTCCGGAGCAAGGAGACGCGACTCGTCATCTCCCAAAAATTTCTGTTCTCATCTCCATCTCCGAAAAATTTCTGTTTTCTTACAGTTTTAAAGTTTGCGTCATCCTTTCTCCATGTTTACACTGATGAACCATTACATTATGACCACCTACGTAATAAGCTGTAGAACCCCCTTTAGCCCACGAAACAGCAGCCACTCGGCGAGGCATCGATTCGATGAGGTGGCGATAGGTATCCTAGGGTATCTGGTACCATAATGTCAACAGCACGTCCTCCAGTTCCCGTACATTTCGAGGTGGCACCGGTTTAGCGCGAACCCTCTTTCCCAAGTCGAACCACACAAATGTTCGATTAGATTCATGTCAAGTGAATTTGGAGGGCCGGGTATTAACAGAAAGTCACTAGCATGTTCCTCGAACCACTCCTTGACTATTCTGGCAGTGTGGCACGCCGCATTATCCTGTTGGTAATATCCATCACCCCCGCACGGGGATAACTGGTTTTCCAGTTATTTGGGGAGCGGCGCCCCCACGGCCCGAGCTGACCTTGTGACTGGTCAACATCTGATGTCATGCCACAGCTTGTTTTTTTCTTATTTTGGTGCTGTTGGTGTTTGCAGGGACGGCTGTTCATCCAGCTGTTGGGGAGTTGCGGCCCCACGATCCCTAGCTGGTCTTGTGTCTCGCTTTTTCGTTTTCCTTTATTTTCTCCACTGGCTAGTTGCCCGTGTTGTGTTCTCTACCTAATCTCTACCACGTTATGTACTAACACCCCGGTCTTGTTTTTTTGTTACCCTCCACCACTAACTGTTTTATATTAACCGCTCAGTTCGTAGGTTGCTGAGATTCCGTTTAGGTTCCCTTCCAGGGTTTTGTCTTCCTTGGATTACTTTTTTCCTTTTAGCTGGTTTGGGTGCTAGACCTACCTGCATGTTTGCCGCGTGCGGAGACCCGTGAGGCGGAAATGGGATGTCTGGCGGCTGAGGTCGCAGGAGACCGGTTAAGTGCCTCCTGTTTACCAACACTCCTCTTCGACCCCGGCTTCGCTGTAAACGGGAGGCTAGAGACTAACCCACCTCTAGTCAGAAGTCTTGTACCAAGTTGTGTACAGGGCTTTAGCGGCTTTTTGTCGTATAGCACGGCAGGGTAAGCCCGGGGGCTGTGGGATCATGCCAAAGGCGTTGGCATGACGGTACCCGGAGGCCGAAGTGTCCGCCGAGTGCGTGTGATCACAGCCAACGGACTATATCTGCAACGTATAAGCTCCAGAACTGTGTCCAGCGTCATTTTCTTGACTTGCAGACCTCCAGTTCTCCCTCGTAGGGCTCGGTGGTGGGTGGAGTAGTTTGCAGACGAATCCTCTTCCTTTTTTCCATGGGTAAAAACAAAAAGAAAAACTCCAAATTTAAGTCGCCTGAGAAAATGATTATTGACAATGACTCTCCTTCGTCTTCTCAACCTACCAAGTCTCATACCCTTAAACGGTCTTTAGACCTTGACCTGGACCAAGAATGTGGAACCTCTTCTTCGGCGGCTGTACCAGTCGCTCCGAAGCGTCGTCTCCCCTCAATTGCTGTGACTACGCATGCTACTCACTTGCTTGTAGAATCCATCGATCCGCATGAGAGACTGTCCACCAGATCTCCCTTTTTCATTTCTAAAGCTTTGGACGCTGCGGTTGGCCCCTTGAAGTCTGTGAGGAAGCTTCGCTCTGGGGACCTGCTTGTCCAAACTTGCAGTGTTTCTCAGAGTAACACTTTTCTGAACCTCACTAGTCTTCAAGGCATTCCTGTAAAGGTGACACCTCACCCGTTTCTTAACACCTCTCGGGGTGTTATTTCGGAGTTTGATCTCTTGCCATGCAGTGAAGACGAATTCGTGACTGAACTTGCTGATCAAGGTGTTATTGCTGCACGTCGTATGATGTTCCGGCGTGATGGTTCCATGATTAAGTCAAAAAATGTCATCTTGACTTTTAACTCCCCGAAAGTTCCGACCGAAATCAAGGCTGGCTACTTGGTCTGTGGAGTTCGCCCGTACATTCCCAGTCCTCTGCGCTGTTTCAGGTGCCAGAGGTACGGGCATTCACAACGTTTCTGTAAGAGTTCCGCTCGTTGCGCAAATTGTGGCTCCAGTGAACATGACGGGGAAGGTTGCACTTCTGCGGCCTGCTGTGTTAACTGCGGTGAGGCCCATGCAGCTTACTCCCGCAACTGTATGAAATGGAAGGACGAGATGGCGATCCAGCGCCTCAAGACCCTGGAAGGCCTCTCGTACCCTGCTGCCAAGGCCAAGTTGGGTATACCCACCACCCGACAGCGTACTTTTGCCGCAGTAGTTCAGTCTCTGCCACAACCCGTGCAGCCCTTTGTTCCGCGCCCTGTAGCTCTCGCCGCCCTTGCCAAGCGATCTACAGCTGACCAAGCGACACAGGTGTTTTTCCCCGAGCTCGAGATTTTTCGAATACCTGATTCTGGGCCTTCTCTTTTGCAGCCGACCATCTCTTCCAGTTTCCATCCGAAAGCCTGCACGTGCGGAAGACCCGGCCCTCAATCCGCAAAGGTGTGCAGTGTCCATCCAACTGTCTCGGCCTCAGCGAGGTCCCCACCCTCAACCAACATTATAGAGGAACATAGGGGGGAGGAGAGTGACAGTTCGTCCCCAGCCTCAAACAACATTGCAGAGGAACATGGGGAGGAGAGTGACAGTTCGTCCCCGCCCTCTGCCAGCATTGCAGAGGAGTGTGGGGGGGAGGAGAGTGACTCATCCTTTGTGTAGTTGTGTTTAAAAAAAAAAAAAAAACATTATCATTATAATAGTAAATTAATAAATTTTTATATAAACCTAATTAACTACCTTGTCTTCACAGCTTTCATCATACTCTTTTTCAACTTTTACCAAGCCTGTCTGCTCTTAATCATTTTCCACGTTTTTAAAAATCTGTGGCTGATAGTTCTTTGTCTGGCGCTCTTTAGCCAAACCTGGCCCTTGCGCCAATAAAATCCAACAACCAACCAACCAACCAATAACCATCACTAGCAGGGAACACAGTTGCCATGAATGGGTGAACTTGACCCGCAGCTATGTTCAAACACCTAACAGCTGCCAGGGATTGCGCTATTGGGATAATGGGGCCTAAAGTGTCCCAAGAAAACATCGCCCACAGCATAACACCGCCGCGCCGGCCTGTTTCCGCCCAACAGTGCATCCAGGTGCCATAGCCACCGTTAGCAAACGGCGTATCACACGCTCGGCCGTCTACGTGATGCACCAGGAATCTCGATTCGTCCGACCAGGCGATTTTCTTCCAATCATTCACGGTCCAATCTCGGGCCCATTTCATGCGTTGTTGCCGATGACGTGCAGTGCGCGTGGGGACCCAGCTGAGTCTTCGGCTACGCAGGCCCATGCGCAGAAAGCTGTGATGAACTATGTGCTGTGACAAATTGCCCTGATCAACACTGTTGTAGCTGCGGGTGATCTGTCGCACTGTGGCTCTGGGGTCGCTGTGAACAATGCGCTACAGTCTCCTCTCCCTTCTGGCATTAATGAGCTGCGGACGACGCACGACTGGAGGACGGTTCGTGTTTGGCCATCTCCCAGGCGCCGTACCATGAAAATTTGTCCGTTATCAAACTCCGATAAATCGGCAGCTTTCCCCATTCTGACTCCTAACACTCTACTAACCGAAAGCCGGTCCTTAGGTTGTAAATATATACACTGCTCTGTGAGCTTCACCTGCGCCATCGTTCGGTCTCCAGGCGCGCTCATTTCTCTAGACTGGGGGTGGTCATAATGTAATGATTCATCGGTGTACAAGAGTTATGTCTTCTGTTTTCGAAACCGCTCCGGTCCTGAAGAATTAAAGAGACCTGTGTTACACTTAAAGGGTACGTCGTTATTTGTGTCATCTTGCTCTAGTAATAGTTATTTGAACTTTGAGTAACCTTAGAAGATTCACTGCATCCTTTTTAAATTTCTAATACACAGGTATTTAAAAAATATCTTTAAAACTTTCTTATGTCATTGAGTATAAGATCTTTTAATTTTCTTTACAGGTAAATGGAAGAATTGTGCCTGATTATCTAGAGAATTTCAATGGACCTGTTAGAAATCGTAATTGCACAGACACTACGTTCTTCATATTGTTTTTCGTATATCTCGTATTCATGGTAAGTCAAGCAGAAAAATCAGTCAAGCTTTATACGACTAAATGATTTTTTTTAATGCGTGATGATAATTTTCAATTGCATATGCCTGTTTGCAGGTTGCGGTTGTGGTGGTCGCGGCTTTCAGAGGAGATCCCAGGCGATTAATCTATGGCTACGACGATTATGGAAATATCTGTGGAACACAGAACACTGCTATTGTCGGAGTCACGGGAAACAGGAGTGGAGTGGATAAAACGAAATTTAAGTGAGTCTTTCTTCGTTATTAATATGTGCTTTAAAGCAAATTGTTCTACGTGAGTCTATGATGCAAAAAGAAGCCTGCCATTACGTCATAAAAGGTTATCACACTATTTTCCTAATCAAAAACGATAACTGCGCAATAACTGGCTTTTGATTTCTCTTCAGAAGGATGTAACGTATCTACCTCAGAGGTGTCGGACGTGTCAAGACGGCAAAGTTGCAGCGGGAAACTTCGTCGGTGTAGCTTAATTGGGAAAGCATTCGGCTCCGGAGAAGAAGGATGCGGTTTCGGCCACCGTCAACTGCCTCTTACTAAGGAGGTTAGAATAGACGGAGTAAGAGTTCGCCTATTCCCGCCATGTAATCAAAATGAAACAAGAGAAACACCACGATAATGAAGTCACAGCCTCACCAGCCATGTTGGTGAGACGATTGAGATCAAAACAACACAATGGGTTCTCAGGATGGGGCTACCCTTTATCGAGTATTCAGCACTATATTTTTAAATTTCAACATGTGAATCAGTAAAAATAAGTAAATAAACGATTTTTATGTAACATGCACTCTTTGCCAAAATATATATAATATAAAGTAAAATCAAACCAAAAAAACGAAGCACCCAGAAGGAATCGTCCAATCCAGATGAAATTTGGTATGTGAGATGTACGTGTATAGGAAAAGAAATTATACCAATTCCAGAGCAGTTGGGATATTTATTCGGATAACGGGCTGGCTGGCCATGGAAGCGTGACGACCTTACGGTGACAGGCCTGAGAGAGCCGTGCCGTGTGTGGTCACGCATTATCCTGTTGAAAAATTGCTGGGTGATACTGCGACAGGAATGGCAACACAACAGGTCGTAAAATGTCGTCGACATACCATTGAGCCATGAGTGTGGTACGGGAGACTACCAAAGGTGTCCGGCTATCGTAGGAAATGGTTCCCCAGACAGTCACTCCCGGTGTGCGAGCAGTACGCAGTTCCACGGTAATGACAGGATCGGTTCCCTGGCCGGCTCGTCTCCAGACACGTATGCGCAGCTCGTCGGCGCCAAGTGCAAATCGGAGATCATCACTGACGCCACTGGACACTATCCCACGTTGATCGGTTCCGACACCACTGTAACCGGTTTCGCCGATGCTCGCTGGTCAGGGGATATAGTCTTCCTCGAATACACAGTAGTTACCGTGCCGTTAGTCGTCTGGCAACGGTCCGGATGGCCACTTCCGTACCTGTAGACGACACAACATGGCTACAGTTGGTTGGGAACGATGCATTCGATTCTGTTCGTGCGGTTCTCAGAATTTCTTGATCCTCGCGTTCTGTCGTTGCCCTCGGCTGTCCACTGCCCGCTTGCCGCTGGGTTGTGCCCTCTTCGTCCCATTGGCGACAATATCGTCCAATTACCGCGTCGCTCCGACCCAAATGACTGGAGATACAGCGACTTGACCGACAGGACTATCTCAGCTGAATTATACGTCCTGTCTCAAACTTTCTAAACTGTTCGTATCGTGCACGAATCCGAAGTCGAGGCATCCTCCCAGTCCGTGGAGGTTAATGTCACTGCAGGCCGCTGTCACAATTGTCCCTACGTGCGAGCTTTACTCTTGATATATCCTCCTCAATGAGCGGTTCCCATGCGCTGTGGTGGGCCTATGTTTCGTCATTAGTCGTTATTATTGAATCATTTGCATATTTGGCCCTGAGGTACCTGCATGCGGAGTTTCATCGGTATCGAACGGCTTTCTCGGGGTTCTTCGTTTTTTTTTTTTTTTTGTTTTTTTTTCAAAATGCTAAACTTTTAAGATTCGGAATGATACATGTTTACTGATGTCTTGGGCATCAGTCATGTTTACTGATATACGACTTTCTTGGATTTTTATCAGACTCAGCCTTGAAAACAGTTTTCCTATGCATCAGTTTACATGCCATACCTTTGCAAAATCGAAATCTTTAGTACACAAAAATTGCAGCGCTTAATATGAAAAAGGTGGCAAATTTAAATTTTTAACTTTCGTAACTTCTACAACGAACATTTTGCTCAAAGCTTTACTGGAACTGATTAACATAAAGGGAACTGAACAGACAATCACTAATTTATTCATTTATATTAAACACATCGTATTATGTATTATATACAGACATGTCTGAGAAATCCCTGCAGAGAAAAATCAACCATTTTGACGCAATGCAAGACGATGAAAGCACAAGTCGAAATCTTCATAGGTATAAAAATAACACAAATGTGTAAGGTGTATTGTTTCCCAGTAAATGAATACATTGTTGTAGATGATTTTTCGAGGGAAAAAATCTAGTAAATTCTCGTTTGCCAAAAAAAAAAATGGCAAGTTTCAGAATCAGTATTTTTCTAAACTCCAAGGGACCAATACCCTATTAGGTTGGTATCTCTAATGTTTTGCCCATTAAGTTTATACACTGATGGCCACCCAAAATGCAACACCAAGAAGGAAGCATCCGATTGGCTCGAAATTCGCAGCATGCGTCGCCCGCGAGAGGACATGCAAACGATTAGCATTGCAGGACATATGCAAATCATGTGCGCCCGGCACGCCACCGAGAAGCACTATAAGAAGGGTGCACAGAAGGCGGGGTGTAAGTAGTGGAAGTGTGTTGCGCTGCCGGACCTGTGCGTGGGAAGCTTCCTGATGCCTCGTCGCAGAATACGGCAGTCATTCCAGCACGTTTCGGAGTTCGAAAGAGGACGAATAGTGGCTTATCGCGACAGCGGTTTATCGTACCGACACATCGGCGCCCGTGCGGGACGACATCCAGCCACAGTGAGGCGAGTATGGATTCGGTGGGTGCAGGAGGGACGGATGGACCGACGTGAGCGATTGCCGCAGCCGCGGCACACCACCGAACGAGAGGACTTGCATGTTGTGCGGTGGGTACTGACGGCTCGCACCGCCACATCACGAACGTTAGCGCAGGAATTACTGTGTTGCGCAAGAACCTGTGTCAGCACGTACCATTCGACGTCGTCTGCAGGAGCGGGGACTTGTCGCACGGCGCCCATTGCTCCGATTACCACTGACGTTACACCACCGGCGAGTGCGGCGGCAGTGTGCCGTTGAACGCCCCACCTGGACTACGAAATGGCACGACATTGTCTTCTCCGACGAATCCCGCTTCTGCCTGCAACACTACGATGGTCGGACCCGCGTGTTGCGGCACCGCGGCGAGAGACAGTATGACGCCTGCATTATGCATCGCCAAACCGATCCGTCGCCTGGCGTTATGGTTTGGGGCGCAATTGGATATGACACCCGCACTCCTCTGGTACACATCACCGGTACACTCAACAGCCATCGCTGCATCTCCGACATTTTGGAGCCTGTAGTCCTCCCTTATCTGCAGGACCTGCCAGCGGCCACGTTTCAACAGGACAACGCGTGCCCGCACGTGGCACGCATCGTGCAACAATTCTTCACGGCCCAGCAAGTGTCACTGCTGCCGTGGCCCGCCTGTTCTCCCGATATGTCGCCCATCGAACACGTCTGGTCGCTGATCAGCAACCGAGTGGCCCGGCAAGCACCACCCACGGCTACGCCTGATGAACTGCAGCAACGCGTGAAAGCAGCCTGGACAGACATACCCCAAGCCCACACCCAAAGCCTCTTTCGTTCTATGCTGTGGCGTGTAGCGTCCGTTATTGCCAGCCATGGGGGCCACACGAACTATTGATGTCTGCGTGTTCCTCCGCAAGTCGCACGGGCCTGTAAGCTCAATCGTTTAATCTTTGTATCTGTTGTTATGTGTCCAGTAAATCTGGCTTTGCTATCTCGTGTCCTTCTTGGGTTGCACTTTGGGTGGCCAGCAGTGTATATCGGGTGTCACAAAAATACCTGCCAAGTTTAAACGGAGATAACGTCACGACGTCTGCAGATAATGTGAAAGAATTTTAACATTGTACACAGAGTTAGTTGGAATTTGTGATATACCAGTGTTTCTGTTTCTCAGCAGGAGTCGAGAAAATGACAACGTATAACCCAGAGCAGCGTATCTTCATCGTGGAAGAGTATTATCTATTATAGGGGAGTCAGAAAAAGGTGAGAAGGGCATTCCAGAAAAAGTTTACCGTCAAAGCCGGACCAGACAGACACACTATAATGAACATCTCCGCAAAATTCCACACAGCGGGGTCGATGTTGGACGATCGGACCCAAAGAGGCAGGCCCTCCACGTCAAGGTCGGAATCCAACGTTGGAAGGATGCAATAAACATTTAATAGAAGCCCGAATATCAGACGAGCTGCACCACAGCTGGGTCCATCAGACGAGCTGCACCACAGTTGGGTCTATCAGACGAGCTGCACCACAGCTGGGTCTATCAGACGAGCTGCACCACAGCTGGTCTATCAGACGAGCTGCACCACAGCTGGGTCTATCAGACGAGGCTGCACCACAGCTGGGTCTATCAGACGAGCTCCACCACAGTTGGGTCTATCAGACGAGCTCCACCACAGCTGGGTCTATCAGACAAGCTGCACCACAGCTGGGTCTATCAGACGAGCTCCACCACAGCTGGGTATATCAGATGAGCTCCACCACAGCTGGGTCTATCAGATGAGCTCCACCACAGCTGAGTCTATCAGACGAGCTCCACCACAACTGGGTCTATCAGACGAGCTGCACCACAGCTGGGGCAGACACGCAGCAGTGTTCATCACATTATCACAATATATCTGCATCTGTTCCCATACAAGATTCAGACACAACAGCCTCTAGCATCAAGGAATACTGGTGCAAGGCTGGCATTTACTGAGGCAATGCTCAGCAGAATAGAAACACAAAACATCGACACAGGGCTCATCTGGTTTTCGGATAAGGCTCATTTCCATTGGCGTCTTTTTTGGGTCTACAAACCACATCTTGCTATAGCTGTAACCTTTCGCCCACAGTGTGTGACTATGTGGTGTGCTTTGTCACGATGTGGAATCTTCGGGCCCATCTTCATCAATGAAACTGTAACTCGGTGAGATATGGGGCATAGTTGGAAACGGCTTTCATTCCATGTCTGCTGGGTTTTTTTGGTGGTGACCTTGACGTCACTTTTTCATGCAAGACGGTGCGCGTCCTCAATGTACAGCACCGGTATTGGCACTGCTCCACGAACGTGTCATTTGCCTTGGATTCTCGCAAACGCAGTGGCACCCAAGTGGATTGGCCACCCTATTCTCCCGACCTCAACATTTGCAGCTATTCTTTATGGGGTTATCTTAAAGACCAGGTGTACCGGTCGAAACCAAGGACATTGGAGGAACTCCGAACAGCTATTAAACATGCGCCATTTCCTCTGACCTCGTGGACCGTGTAATCTCCAATTTTGTACTACGGTTACATAATGTCATTGCAGTCGAAGGCAGACACATTGAACATGTTGTCATGTAAATTCCCGATATTAAAGATTCGTACATACTCAGATTCCACCTTCTGGCCTTCGTCATTGCTCAGTCCTATCGCCTAACTCTTGGTGGGTACATTTTGGGACACCCTGTATATACACTCCGTGCTCACTGAATTATGACAACCTACCTAATTCCTTTTCACATCTCGCGAGATATGAAAAGGAAATTAGAATGAGACTGGGGATGGCAAAAACGGCTTTTAGAGAATATCAAAGACTACTGAGATCCAAAAAATATAGATCTAAAACTGAGGAAGAGAATTTTAAAGGCATATGTTTGGTCAGTAGCTCTCTACGGTTCAGAGACATGGACATTGACCAAGAGGGAAGTGAAGAGGCTGGAGGCATTTGAGATGTGGAGCTATAGAAGAACGAAGAGAATAAGCTGGCTCGATAGAAAGACTAATGAGGAGGTCTTGGAGAGAGTGGGTGAACCCAGGAATCTGATCAATATGTTAAAAAGAAGAAGAATTTTATGGATGGGACACACGTTGCGCCATGGAGGCCCGATTCTGAAAGTTTTGGAAGGTAAAATTCAAGGCAAGAGAGGAAGAGGACGACCAAGGGATGGTTTTGTGGCACAATTACTCCAAGACAATAATACTAGGACATAGTATGACTTAAAGAGAACGTCGGAGAATAGAGAGGAATGGAGAGACAGAGTACAACTACTGAACAACCAATTTTTGGACTGAGTAACCAATAAGATAAGACCTAATCCTTCCTTCCCTCTCAGTACAGCTGCTATTCGATTTTATTTGGATTCGATTGAATTAGATACCGGAAGCAGTTGGGAGGTACGGACAACCGAGTTGGGCGTAATGCGGCTTTCAATGCAGGTATGGAGGTGATTGGTGTATTCAGGCGCCTTGTACGCCGTTTAACAGTGTCTCACAATTGCTCTAAAGGATTGATGTTGCGGGAGTTCGGAGGCCAATTGATATGATGGAAGTCTGAACCTCAAACCATTCCAGAAAAACATTAGACCTGTGGCTCGGCGCATTGTTAGCTGGAAGACACCGTCGCCATTCGGGAAAAAGTACGATATTGCTGGTTGTACAGAGTCAGCAAGCAATTCACGATAGTGGGCACCAGTCATGCGTTGTTCCACATGCACTAGGGGTCGAAGTTCCTGCCAGATAAACATGCCCCACATCATACAACCGCTTCCACCGGCTTGCACTGTATCCATGACGGATGGATCCAGTTCCTCAAGTTGTTTGCACCAAATACGTACAAGACCATCCACAGAGTGGAGTGAAAAACACGACTCGTTAGACCAGCGCATTTTTTTCGAGTCATCCGACGTCCAACTTGCATGAACTTTGCAACAGGCGAGTCTTTTGCTACGATTAGCCGTGGTCAGGATAGGATGTCGTCGGGGTCATCTGCTGTTATAGCCCATACGTGCGAGCATGCGACGCATAATCATGACAGATACTGTTCCGGGTTGACCTCTGTTGTATTGGGTAGTCAACTTTTGAACAGTGCTGCATCTGTTGGACTGTTCGAGTCGTCGGATCTGGAGATCACCTCTCTCATCAACCTTTCGCTGTCTTGTGCAGTTTTGCCTCCCGGTCGCGGTTTGACCATTTTAACGCATGTCCTGATACACTAACTACGGCGGCTCGCGAACACGCACCAGTTCAGCCGCTTGGGAAATCCAGGTATCCGCTCTCAGCTTTTCCACAATCTCTCCTTTCTCAAAATTCGCTTAATCCTTGCTTTTTCCTCTCACGCTCCGAATTTTACAACCTACTGCTCCCCTCACACCTAATATGTACTTGGTCGGTCGACTAGTCACGCCCTCTCGGAAATCGTGTGGTCAAGGGCCGCATCCGCTTTTGATAAGATCGGTCACAGTTCAGTGATCGCTCTGTGTATACATGCGGTAGTATACACTGAAGTGCCAGAAAAACTTGTACAGACGAGCTTATGCAAAATACATAGCAACGTTACCTATGCGCGTACTCGGTTGCGTCCGCCAGTGCGTATATAAAGCGATAGACATCCTTACCAGCTGTCAGAGCTGTTTTCGGCATGAGAATGACAAGTAATAGCGATTTTCAACGCAGTGTCATAGTTGTCGCTCGTTAGCTGGGCCATAGTATTTCGGAGGTAGAAACGAAGTTCGGATTTTCACGGACGACCATTGCAAGGGTGTACCGTGACTACAAGAATTCCGGCAAAACCTCCAACCTACGATACCAGTGTGGCCGTAAAAAGACATTGGGTGACCGTGACCATCGTCGGCTGTCAAGAATCGTTTCACGCGACACTCTCGCAGGTATCATCGGAATTCAATGCTGGAGCCTCAACAAGCATCAGCGTCCGGACTGCGCAACGTACCCTGCACGATATGGGCTTTGGGAGCCGACGCCCAACTCGAGTCCCCTTGATGGGTGCACAACACACAGCTATGCGCCTCGCTTGAGCACGGCAACACCGCCACTGGACACTTGATGACTGGAAACAAGTAGCCTGGTCTGACGAGTCGCGTTTCCAACTGTATTGGGCAGATGGAAGGATTCGTGTGTGGCGCAAACCCCATGAAGCCATGGATCCCGCCTGTCAACAGGAACTGTACCGGCTGGTGGGGGGGGGTTCCATAATGTTATGGGGTGTGTTTAGCTGGACTTCACTGGGACCCCTGGTACGTCTACAAACGTCTGTGACCGGCCAACACTATGTGCGCATCCTTTCTGACGAGGTACACCCGTTCATATCCTGCATTCATGCTGATGGGTTGTGCCTGTTCCAACCGGACAATGCACCTCCACACAAGTGTCGGGACGCCAGATTATGGTTAGAGGAGCATTCATCTGAGTTTGAGATGTTGCAATTCCCACCCAAGTCCCCAGATCTGAACGTGATAAAACACATTTCGGATGCCATGCAACGCGCTATCAAACACAGGAATCCGAGACCTCGGAATAGACACGAATTGTGGAAAGCTCTGCAGGAAGTATGGTGTGCATTGCCTACATCATATTTCCAGAAGCTAGTGGAGCCCATGCCCCGTCATATTTCTGCAGTCCTGCGCTCCCGTGGTCTTCTTTTGGTCCAAGCATTAGACTGGTGTACCAGTTCTTCTTGCACTTCAGCGTATATACAGGTCGAGTCACATTATTGTGAACACCAGCTAATATCCAGAGTAACCGCGATGTGCAGCACTGAAAGCAGCTAGACGGACTGGGAGTAATTCAAAAAGGTGCTGGAAGGTGTTCACAGGTATGTGGAGCCATGCTGACTGCAGCGAATCTGAGAGCGAACACCACGATCGAGGTGGTCACACAGATGACCAATTGGGTTTAACTCTGGGGTATTTGGGGGCCAGGGAAGTACTTTGAAGTCTTGATCATGCTAATGGAACACTGCAAAACGTTTCCAACCACTTTCGGACATTTCTAGCTGTGTGATACGTCGTATTGCCGTTCTGGAAGGTTCCATCCTCCCCAGAGAGGACAATGAACATGCATGGGTGTACGTAGTCTGTAAAGATGGATTCATAACGAATGCGGTCCACAGTGCCTTCCACAGGTATGAGTGGACCAGGAGAATGCCACGAAAACATTCCCCAGACCATAACGCTGCCCCCACCAGCTTGTGTTCTTCCAGCAATGCTTAAAGAGTGTTTATTCTCCGATGTTTCTCGCTTTATACGCCAACGTCCATCCGTTCGATGAAGCAGAAAACGTGACTCATCAGAGAAAGCAATCCTTTGCCAATCAGCGGAGGTCCAATTCCGATACTGCCGTGGAAATGTAAGTCTTTTCTGCCGATGCACCTACGTTAGCATAACTGCAGTGACCATCCGTCTGCATCGGAGCCCCATCCGCAGCAGGGTTCGCTGAACCGTCGTTTTAGACACACTTCCGGTAGCCCCCTGGTTCATTCGGCCAGTGTGTTGCTCCACTGCAGCGTGTCGATCGGCCCTCACAATCCTTCGAAGCCGACGTTCATCTCTCACATGAATGGCACGTGACGCACCGCAGTTTCCACGTTGCTTATTCGCAATGGTGCCATTTCTCTAATAACGATACACTTTAACCACAGCAGAACGCGAACAGTTCACAAACAGCGCTGTTTCAGAAATACTGCCACCCTTGGCCCAAAAGCCGTTAAATCATCCTTTTTTTTTTTTTTTTTTGCAAATCTGATAAATCGCTGCTTTTATCCATGACAGCAACGAGTGATTTATTTTCAGAATGCCTACAGCACACCTTGTATACCCTCGAAGCCAGCTAACGACACGTTTCTTCTTTCATTGGCTACGCGCTGTTGACATCAAAAGTAGGAGGTGGTCACAATAAATGTGACTCAATTGTATATATATGTACAATTTGTACACAAATGCTTATATTAAAATTAATAAAACACTGCAAAACATTTTATCTTTATTTTTACGAAAGAAATACTGATGCATCTTTCCGCAGATATCTGGTAATCGAGAGCTGTTCGGGAGAATGCACAGTGAAAAAGAGTTGCCAAAAGGAATGCCCGAGTGGATATTCGTAAGTATTTTCTGTTGTACCGATATCAGCATTTAATTTTAGTTCTGTACAGGAAAAGGAAATGCATTTCTTAGAAGAATGTAGTATAGTCTAAGCTGCGCAGTTGAGAAAGTTATTCTTCATTTCAATTGGTAAAAGTCCCACCTAGGTTATGTGTTTTACTGGGAATGTTCGCTTACTTTTTTCTTATGGGGAAATCTTTTGAATTTTGATAAATTTGTGGGTATATTTTTATGGTAAACCCCTAAGTTCTGTAGTTTGATTTTTTCTCCTTATTTTTCTCTTCTCCCTGAAAACAGCCAATGCCTCTCCAGTGGCCTGGTGGTATGGGGCGCTGGCTTCTGACCATTTCTCTGAGGTTGACCGGGTTTGAGTCCGAGATGATGCATGATTGGTACGCTTGTTTGATGCCTGTGTCTTCTATTTGGAACCAGTAGCCCTAAATTTGAAACGGGCGCCTTCTTATTTCCGAAAGAGTTCATCGTAGTGGTCGTTAAATCCCTAAACCCGCTGATTTTGTAGTTGGGAAAGCAGATTTTTGTTTCTGATGGAAGTCAATGAATTCTACAGTCGGGGAACCTATTTTTTCCAGTTTTTCCCGAACGTATGAATAATTTTATTGAATGTCTTCAATACACACGTAGGGTGTCCAAAAAAGGTTTCGGCCCGGCTATGAAGGAGTAGTCATATGTTCACGATATTTATGAACGTAATAATGCATTCCTAGAAACTAGTTTTCAGTTTTTTACACAACTGTTTGGGAAAAGTACAACTCCAACAAAGCATCGCGTTATTCTAATGAACTTTATATCACACAACCCTCATGTTACAGGAAATAACTGATAACATTTGTCTGTCATCCCATACAGTCTCGTGATTTTGAGTTCCATTCCCGAGTTTCTGTGCGTTTGAGCCTCATCTGTACACCGGCACCACGTTCGCATCACTTTACTGACGTTTGAAACCGGTTTGATCCAGCACAAATGGCAATTTTGCAGTACAAAAATCCAGCTTCCCTCATCCCAACAGTCCTTCCTCCATCAAAGTCCGTGATGTGTTCATAATGAGAACTTCTTTGGCGACGGAGCATAGCGACACACAAGAAACACCTTTTCGACTCAATAGTGGCTCTTCATTGATTGCAACAACTAGTTTGAGCTAGCTCTTTATGTCCAAGACCGTACAGTTTAGTAGAAGACGCTGATACGAAACAGCATGTGCATTTTCATCGTCATTTTAATCATTTGCATATCACAGCCAATTGTACATATCCTGAAAGTTTCAAGCAAATACCAGCATTACTTCATGGTGTTGCAATGTTCACAAAGATTAGTGCAGTTATGTTCGCTATTTCTTTTGCAAAACCTAGAAGGTGGCTAAGTGTACCACGGAAGTTAAAAATTGAGAAGCTAGAGCCCTGAGCTAGGTTATGTGGTAAAGTATTTGCATAAAAAAGGGAATGAACCAAAAGGACATCTCTGAAGATATGGTGGCAAAGCTGCATCTTCAGGAAAGAGGATACCCTTTCACACAGCAGAATTCCAGCGTGGGAGCAAAAGGGTGATAGGTAACTCTCACTCAAGCAGACTCACTGAGGTCATCTCTCAAGATAATGTGAACAAGGTGACTCTCACTCAAGCAGACTCACTGAGGTCATCTCTAAAGATAATGTGAACAAGGTGACTCTCACTCAAGCAGACTCACTGAGGTCATCTCTCAAGATAATGAGAACAAGGTGACTCTCGTTCAAGCAGACTCACTGAGGTCATCTTTCAAGATAATATGAACAAGGTGACTCTCACTCAAGCAGAATCACTGAGGTCATCTCTCAAGATAATGTGAACAAGGTGACTCTCACTCAAGCAGACTCACTGAGGTCATCTCTCAAGATAATGGGAACAAGGTGACTCTCACTCAAGCAGACTTACTGAGGTCATCTCTCAAGATAATGTGAACAAGGTGACACTCATTCAAGCAGACTCACTGAGGTCATCTCTCAAGATAATGTGAACAACGTGACTCTCACTCAAGCAAACTCACTGAGGTCATCTCTCAAGATAATGGGAACAAAGTGACTCTCACTCAAGCAAACTTACTGAGGTCATCTCTCAAGATAATGGGAACAAGGTGACTCTCACTCAAGCAGACTTACTGAGGTCATCTTTCAAGATAATGTACACAAGGTGACTCTCACTCAAGCAGACTCACTGAGGTCATCTCTCAAGATAATGTGAACAAGGTGACTGTCACTCAAGCAAACTCACTGAGGTCATCTCTCAAGATAATGGGAACAAGGTGACTCTCACTCAAGCAGACTTACTGAGGTCATCTTTCAAGATAATGTACACAAGGTGACTCTCACTCAAGCAGACTCACTGAGGTCATCTCTCAAGATAATGTGAACAAGGTGACTGTCACTCAAGCAGACTCACTGAGGTCACCTCTCAAGATAATGTGAACAAGGTGACTCTCACTCAAGCAGACTCACTGAGGTCATCTCTCAAGATATTGTTTGGTGTACCAAACAATACTGCAAGATAAACTATTCAACTGTCTGGTAGAGTAGTGGCACATTGAACATGCCAAAATAACAGTTGATCGTATTCTGACAGAACATCTGGCAATGAAAAAGGTTGCTGCCTATTAGGTCCCAAAACTCCTGACACCTGAGCAAAAGCTGATTAGACGGAATATGCCACGAGACAATCTTGAACTGTTTGAAGTTAATTCACAATCATTTTTGCAACGCTTTGTACCAATGGATGAAACATGGGCACACTACTACATTCCAGAGTCAAAACAATGGAAGCACGGTGGCTCAGCCACTCAAAAGAAGGCGAACCCTATCACTTCTGCTGGAAAGATGATCGCAATAGTTTTCTAGGATGTGGAAGGGCTGGTGACGGTGGGGTACCTTGCGTAGGGCTAAACCATTAGCAGAACGTGCTATGTCTACCCACTAAGCACATTATGAAGGATAACTGCCGAGAAAAACGGACCAAACAGCTGTTAGTTTGGGACAATGCGGGATGAAGTGGAAAGAACGCAGCATTTTCCGGTCCACGCCAGCGCTTCATTTCGTCGTCGACCTCCGAGAAGTCATTCTGTCCATCAGATACAGATGGACAGATGACATCCTGGAGATCGACTAGTGGAGTCGATGCCACTGTGAGTGCAAATTTAACTATAAAGATATTCATGTGCTAGGGTAAATTGAGAAATCTGTTACAAACATGTTCATGTTCTAGGGAAAATTGAAAAATCCGCACCAAAGATGTTCATGGGTTTGATAAAATTTAAAAATCTGCACAAAGATGTTTGTGTACTTAGGAAAATTATAAAATTTGCTACAAAGTTGTTCATGTCCTAGAGAAATTTGACAAATCTGCAACACAGATGTTCATGTGCTTGGGAAAATTTTTAAAATCTGCTACGACGATGTATGTGTTAGGATGAAATGAAAGATCTGCTACAAAGACACCATGTACGGGGGAAATGAAGCAACAAATTCAACTATAAAGATATTTGTGTACTGGCGAAAATTGAAAAATTTGAACCAAAGATGTTCATGTCCTTGTAAAAAAAATTAGAAATCTACTACAAAGATGTTCATGTGTTAGGGAAAATTGAAGAATCTGACGTAAGTATGTTCATATTCTGGGGAAAAAATTAAGTTTTCTAAAAGGATATTCATGCGTTTGGGAAACGTGAAAGATCTACGGCAAAGATATTCAAGTCTTAAAAAAAGTGATAAAAACTCAGTGTTAGAACAACTATAGTTTATGCCATAACTATTCGTAATTTACGTGCATACAAATATAATCATAATAGGTAGCTTACCTTTTGTACACATTTCCCTCCAAGTTTTGTTCTTTTTGTAGTCTAGCTTGGTTCAATACTCTGGTGCGGTGGTCCTATTCCGTATTCAGTTCATTCAATGCCTGGCGAATGTATAAGTCCTTGAAGTGTACTGCAGTAATGGCATTTGGCCCCAAAGCATCTACTTCCTTTCCAACCACTCTCACTAACGTGTAAAACCCAACTTTAGTTGGTTAATTGACATTTATAAATCTTTAACTCATTACGAACTGACATGACTAACTAACACAAACTTCCTATTTACATACACACAAAAATTCCAACGAAAAACATTAAAAACATGGAACTACAGACCTATCAGTGGTTTATAAAATCTTCACTGAAGTTCTTTCACACCGCTTGAAGGTAACACTGGACATGGCTCAACAGAGAGAAAAAGCTGGATTCAGGAGTGGCTACAGCACAATAGATCATATCCACGTACTGAGAGAACTTATTGAAAGAGCGAGGGAATATGAACTTCCATTGTGCATGGCTTTTATCGATTATGAAAAAGCCTTCGATTCGGTGAAACCATCAGCAGTTACAATGGCTCTGAAATCCTGCGGTATTGAAGATGCGTACATTAATATTATTAATAACATCTATGAAAATGCAAGTGCAAAGATTCGGCTGTTTGAAAATACAACACACATAAATGTTACCAATGCCTTGATTTGGTCGTCATCAACCTCGGTGGGCCTCTCCGACCGAGGAGCATCGTTGAGGTCAAAATCATCCAGCACGAAATTTTGGAAACTACCGCTGGCACTGACGTTCTTGTAGAGCATTATCACCGTACACTTTACGCAACTTTTCGCAAGCTTGATGCGCGTTCTTCCCTTTACGGAAGTAAAACAGTAAAATATGGCGAACATGCACAGTTTGGTCTTCCATGTTCAGCTTGATGTCGAATCTCCGCAAATCAGCCAAATCGCTCGCTATTCCTTTTAGAATGCAGCTAGAATTGGCACCTGTCGAATGCCATGGCGATAACAGAGCTGCATGCCTCTAGTACTTCCAAAATCGCCCAACCGCCATCGGGTGCCAATATACGTCATAACTTTTCCGACAACCCAATATATCGATTAAGCGACCGGAACGAGTGAGTAAGTGGACCCTACACCATGAAAACACCCGCCCACATGTGGATGCTTGTTTTCAACAGTTTCTTACAAAATGCAGTATTGAAATAGTGCTACAGCCTGCCTATAGTCCTGAGCTCGCCCCGTGCGATTTCTGGTCGTTTCCAACAATGAACGAGAAGTTCCGTGGCGCAACATTCAACACAGATGCTGAAGCTATTCAAGCTGTACAGGGGTCGCTAAAGCAGCTTCCACAAAATGCCTTCGCCACATGCTTTGAAAAGTGAACTGAACAATGGAACCGTTGCATATCATCCGAGGGAAGATATTTTGAGAAAGAATAACATACATTTTGCTGTACCTATTTTTCTTCATTTTCTGCAATGTTACTCTCAGTTTTTATGAAACGGCCAATAAAGATGCTTACGTATTAGGGATAAATGAAAAAAGGCACAACAATGATGTTCGTGCGCTGAGAATAAATAGAATCTACAACAACGGTGTTCATACGCTTTAGAAAAATGAAATTTACTATAAAGGTTTTCGTGTGCTGGGAAATAAAGAAACAATCCGCAGCAAAAATGTTCGTGTGCTTGATTACAAAAAATATCTTTGCCAACTTCTGTTTAATATATTGTACACTGCCTAACACAGAAAATGCCACAACCCGAAGACGTGAAGGCAACGCCATGCAAATTACAGGGTGGGTGCACACGTACAAGTTATGTAAATAACTGCATTTGCATGCCAATCGCACGAACGGCGCGCGGGATATAAGCGGACAACCAGCCCGTGAGGCCATCAGTCGAGACGTCGTCACGGCCGCTAGAAGTGTGTGGTTCCCCTGTAATCGTGTCTGGAGGAAGAACAAGGGGTTCCAATGCCGTTAAGACGCCGTCGTTCGCGATTTTGTCAAACGGATGAGTTCACGAGAGGTTTCATCGTAGGTCTTCGTACCGCCGGATGGTCTTTACGTCGTGTTGCGGAAGGAACGCAACGTGATGCCCCAAATGTCGGTCGCACTTGAAAATAGTGGTCCCAGGAAGCGTCTGTGCAACGTCGTAGGGGGACTGGTGCACGGAGTCCGACGTCCAAGAGCACCGACTATCGCATCCGATGTCATGCCGTAGCGGACCCACAGGCCACAACGGGCGACATTTTTCGGAGTGTACGGGGAGGCTTGGATGGTCCGATATCGATGCGGACAGCGTCGTGCCGATTGGTTGCATCTGGTCTGCTGTCTAGCCTTCCGTTGCTAAGGTTACCCTTAACAGCGAGCCATCGTCGTCACCGCTTGGCATGGTGTCGCTCCAGAGCTTCGTGGGGTGCCGAATGGAACAGTGTGGTGTTCAGCGATGAATCGCGGTTATCTCTCACCACGGATGATCGCCTTGTGAAGAGAATCTGGAGACGACGTGGTCAATGGGCGGGTTCTTCCGCCATTGCGGAGCGCCGCACGGCGCGGCAACGTGCAATCATGGTGTGGGGTGCTATCAGCATCAACAGCCGCTCACCACTGGTGCGCATTACGGGCACATTGGAGGCACGCCGCTATGTTGACGAGGTGCTGCGGCCCGTGGCACAACCGTATCTGCAGGGAATCCCAAACAACGCCTTTTTTCAGCAGGATAACGCCCCGGCCACATACCGCGCGAATCAGCTTGAAGGCTGTACACGGTGTGTGAATGCTTCCATGGCCAGCACAATCAACTGATCTCTCGCCCGTCGAGCATCTGTGGGATGCGATTGGACGTCGGTTGAGTACCCTCCCACCCCCGCAAATTGAAGATGAACTGTAGACTCGGATCAACACCACAAGGTCCAGGTTCCCCCAGGATTCTGTTCGGACTCTCCTTGCCTCGATGCCACGTCGGATTCAACGCTGTGTCGCCCAAAGGGGGCCACACTCCGTATTGATCATCCTGTATATTCGGCCACTGGAGACGTGGCCCAATATACAGGATGATCAATAAGAAGTGTGGCAACAAATGATCTTTAAAAAATGATCTAATTATCTGTATGTGACAATTAGATCATTTGTTCAGGACCTTCTTGGGTATCTGTGTGTGCAGTTTGGTCTGTTTTCGAGCTTCCTTCATGGTGTGATATTTTCTCTGTCAGGCAGTATGTTTTTATGTATTGGTGAGATTGTAAGATGAACCTACAGTATGCCTTTAATGTCTCTTTCTGAAGGTGGCAACATTGCACCTGCTATTATCGCATTTCAGATACATTGGCTGTTCACATTAAATGAAATATGAAATGTTGTTCGCTTGTTAATCCATCCAACTGACTATCCCGACTAAGATGAAACGCATTTAATTTAGCAGAGGAAGACATAAAATACCTAAAATTTTGATATGTAAGATGTTTTTCGACGGTTTCTATACGTCTTGAATTCGAATTTCATGGGTTTCACTCTGTATCTGTTGAGCGTTTTGAATAATGACGTCATCAAAATGGCCGCCTTCTAAATTCGTCAATTTACTGTTGTATTACAATAATTCATGTAGTGCTATCGTGTTTGGTATCAAATTAAAGCTCTTTTTATGTAGAAACTATATATGTATGTATTTTGATAAAATTACTTTTATGACGTCATCAAAATGGCCGCCATCTAAATTCATCATTTTACTGTTATATTACAATAATTCATGTAATGCTATCGTGTGTGGTATCAAATTAAAACCCTATTTATGTAGAAACTATATATCGTGCATTTTAATAAAATTACTTTCATGACGTCATCAAAATGGCCATCTTGTAACAGCGGCAGAGTTAGCAGTACTTAGTAGTGTTAGCATTAGCCTTGAGCAATAATTTGAAATAAACATGTAAAAATGTACATATTTATGTGCAGCTCTCAGCAAATTGTAGTCTTATTTGGCAATCAGTGACCAGGCCTCACTACGGGGAGGTGGCTGCAGAGAGACCCACCTTACGGTGGCATACCAGCCACCCTAACTTGATGGGTTATAGTCAATCAGGTTATCGAATCATCACTATCATCTTCAGTCTTCATAATCGTTTTAGTAAATGAATTTTCACATTTTAATGGTATACATGAGAGGTTACTCATTTAGCATTTACAACGTCTATTACAATTCCTTTCACTGTCGCACTTGCAACTTATTACCTTTAAAAGTTTATTTGGTGCTACTGCAATTCCTGTTGGTATAGCAATTGGTGAAAGAGATATTAATTCGTTATTTTTCATCCAATTCACGCCAGTTGACATCAGGGGGACAATTTTTGGTGTTGCTTGTTTCCAGACAAGTATCATGGCAAGAGAATGTGTAGACTCTAGTTCGTTTCGGAAAGATATATTGGCATCAAAATTGTCAGCTGCAATTTGAAGGAGACCTAAAGATGAATAAGCGATTGCAGCCACAGACCTTTCCATGAGAGTATGTGATGCTACAGATCGTTTGAAAGGTACTCTTTATACGAACTGTGAAAAAGCAAGTTTGTCCGTGTCCCCTCACTCCGGAGTAAGTTGCTCTCCCAACTGAGCTACGCGGACAGAATCTCTCGCTGCGGATTCGTCGTCTTGACACATGTTTTCTCCTCTGTAGTACGCCACAGAACAACTGACTCCAAAATTATAGAGTCGTTCAATCATTTTTTGTCTCTCAATACGTTGGCGATGCTCACTCGTAACTGAGTGTATCTTCTCTGTACTTGGCTGGTTAGAATGTTTCCTATCGTAATGCATGGTAACGACGGTGTATACGAGGGGTTTTTGCTAGTAACTTGGGTAAGAAGCTTCAAAATTGTTGGACTAACTTCTCTAGAAGCTGCACAGCGATCACTTCTAGTTTGGCATTCTTTTTAATTCACTGTACGTCCTTGTGTTTCCGTCTTGATCATGTTTGCTACTACTTGAATGGAACATTGGCCATCATCGCTTTCTTGAAAGTGCAGTAACTTCATGGCCGCTTTTCGAAACGTAATCAAGTTTGCATATCCCTTACATGGCATTGTTAACAGTTCACCATTAAATTCCATACTTAGCTTAGATATTAATGAGTTACGATTTAGTATTGTGCCACCCGCACCGTTATACGACTTCTCAAGTTCCACAGATAACCATATCATTTCTTTATCTTGGAACACCATGTTATCAACTTGATCATAAGCCATATCTTCTTTTACTTCAGAAGTTTCTTGCTAGTCAAATAGTACATTCCTGGGACTCATGAATTTGTACATACAGTCCCTGTGGTATCCTCCGTCTGCTGCATGTGAATCTGACAATGCTCCTTTTAGACGAAGACTAACTTCATTTGACAATCCATCACTCCGCGCGGCGCACTTTTCGTTGATAGCATCTTTAAAAGTTTTAGTACCTGCAGCATCTGTACACTGTACAATCCTTTGTACGACACTCACTAGCTGGACGCCATCTGCTAGGATTCTTGCTGTCCTTCTAGATTATGTAGTATTTTGCACAAAATATACAGGGTTTTCGAAAAGAAAAGCTGCCAGGTTGACTTCAACATATTAGTTTAGCAACTGGCACTGTACTCGTGGCACTACAATTCAAACGTTTCTTTATCTCCCTGTTAATGAGAACTTTATTTGTATACGTGGACACACAATACGTGTGACATTTTAGTTTGAATTTCTCATTGTTTTCGAATATATTTTGAAGTTCAACATGTTATACTGTCACCACGTTTTTTACTCGATTCTATAATAGTACGAATGCGAGCTTCACCTGACGTAATAAGATGGCCGTCTGTAATGGTACATTTAAACAAGTTAGTAAAATCATGCAATGCATTGATTATAATACGCTTTCCAACATTACAGAAATCATTACTCAAGTTTTCACTCAAGTTATGAGAATAATGTCTGTGGAATAAATCTCGGTCCTGTGCCCTGACCTTTGATCCCATTTCGATGATATTCAACAGAACCGGCTTGGTATACCTCCGAAACAACATGATAAAGTTTTGTCGCAATCGAAGTATTTTTACGTAAGTTATGATGCATAAAGGCTATGGAATAGATCCCGCTCTTGTGTCCTAACCTTTGACCTCATTCCGCCCAATTTCAATAAGGTTTGTCGCTAGGTGGTTCCCTACCACATACTGAAATTTCATCGAAATCGAACCTTTTTTGCGTTAGTTATGGCGCATAACAGCAGTGGAGTGGATCCCTCTCCTATGTACTGACCTTTGACCCCATTTCGTTCACTTTAAATCGGGTTCCTTCCCAGGTGATCCCCTACCAGATACTAAAATTACATCGAAATCGAACGGTCGTTATGCGAGTTATCATGCTGACGGACATACGCACACAACGCATGGCTTAATGAGGCAGATGGGAATCGCGACCATCTGCCCGCCGCAAGAGTGTGACGTCATAAATCTTTAATAGGATCCACACACAACGCGTGACGTAATGAGACAGATGGCGTGACCGCGCGCCAACATTCTCAAACGCGAGTTGCGAAGTCATAAGATTTCTTAGCATTGGTAACATTAATGGAACAACGCCATCACTAAAAACGTTATAATTCGGGGTGGTTATTTAACCCACTAAACGAATTCTTCTAAAGTCGAGATCAAGCTAAATCGATTTCTAGTACCAGAAAACGGTAGGTTAACGACTTTAATCAAAATTCTTAGAGCCGTTTTCAAAATAAAATCTACATACATACATACAAGAATTGCTACTTTAAAGTGGACGTCAAGTGACTTTGCTTCCTATACTTCCAATGGAAAAACTTTTGTACACATTTTATTCACAATTAATGCTTTCCTAAGGATGAAACTTTGAACATCGATTAAAATATCTTCATTTTATAACTTGCAATACTTAATATTTTCTAAAACATAACCATAATTATGCAATTCAACACTTGTTTGTCTACTGACGTCATGAAAATACAGGTCGCGCCATCTTTTTTCTGGACAATTAATGCGTTCACAAGGATGAAAATTTGAACATCGATTAAAATAGCTTCATTTCATAACTTGGAATACTTAATATTTTCTAAACCATAACCGTAATTTTGCAATCAAACATTTTTTTGTCCACTGACGTCATCAAAGTACAGGTCGCGCCATCTTTTCTCTGGTTTCAACACCACCAAAGGAAAAGTTATTGATTTTTAATATAATTATGGTTATGTTTTAGAAAATATTAAGTTTTCCAAGTTATAGTATGAAGTTATTTTAATCGATGTTCAAATTTTCATCCTTGGGAACACATTAATTGGGAAGGAAATGTGTACAAAAGTTTTTCCATTGGAAGTATAGGAAGCAAAATTACTTGACGTCCACCTTAATAATATGGGATAAGGACAATGGAATGGATCGCAATCCTATGTCCTGACCCTTGACCACATTTCGTCCATTTTCAATAGGGTTCGTCCCCGGGTGGTCGCCTACTACATACTGAAATTTCATCAAAATCGAACCATTTTTACGCACGTTATGACGCATAAGGGCAATGGAATGCATTCCGATCCTATGTCCTGACCTTTGACCCCACTTCACCCATTTTGAATAGGATTCGTCCCCAGGCGGTCTCCTACCACATAGTAAACTTTCATTGAAATCGAACCATATTTACGCAAGTTAGGACGCATAAGGGTAATGGAATGATTCCGCTCCTACGTCGTCATCTTTGACAACATTTGTCCCATTTTCAATAGGGTTCGTCCCCGGGTGGTCCCCTACCACATACTAAAATTTCATCGACATCGACCCGTTTTTACGCCAGTTATCGTGCGGACGGACGAACGTACAAAGCTGGAGCACATACGCTTCTTCAACCTACGGTTGGAAAGCGTAAAAAACACTCTCCGTCTTCTTCCATCCTTAACAAAACCGCAGCGACCAAAGTATTTCTAAGTTTCATTGAAGCACTTGATATTTGTTTTATTCTTTTAAACACCAACTGTTTCACCTTGGTGTAATTCAAGCACAACTTCGAGATTCCTGAAAACAGATGAAAAAATTATAAGCAATGCGGTACCTGCATTATGAATATCTTAAACTGCTGTTATATGGCGGCCATTTTGATGATGTCATTAAAGTAATTTTATAAAAATACATGCATATATAGTTTCTACATAAATAGAGCTTTAATTTGATATCAAACACGATAGTACTACATGAATTATTGTAATATAACAGTAAAATGATGAATTTAGATGGCGGCTATTTTGATGACGTCATAAAAGTAATTTTATCAAAATACATGCATAGGTAGTTTCTACATAAATAGAGCTTTAATTTGATACCAAACACGATAGCACTACGGGAATTACTGTAATATAAAACTACAATGACGAATTTAGAAGGCGGCCATTTGATGACGTCATATTCAAAACGCTCAACAGATATAAAGTGAAAACCATCAAATTCGGATTCAGAACACATTGTTCGTACGGAAACCGTCGAAAAACATCTTATATACCGAAATTTTAGGTTACCTCAAAAAATTTAATTCTGGCACCAGACTATGACGTTGGAATACAAATACAGTGTTGTCACATGCAAAGGAAGCAAATAATTCAATGCACATTATTCGTCTTGAATGTAATTTCGTCCTTTTTCACATTTTCTAGGCATGCATTGGAATAAGAATTCCGGAATATGCAAAAAACAAAACTCCAGCAGATTTTTCCAGTTGTACGTTATGGAATGTTATTTTTTATTTCTTCCACAGGCCAACGACCTTGCGTCGCTGTATTTCGGATACTCTGAAATCGACGACAACAGGTACTTTCAAGTTTGCTACCAGCTGGTTTGAGGTTAGTATTAAATCTCACTGCATTCTGTCATGTGTCAAAGAAAACGAAAAAAGTTGTAGTTGTTTATGCTTTTTGTTATTTAAAGACCAATCAGTAAATCTTATACAATTCGATCCCGCCCGCGCGAGTTTCGGGACTCGGTTCCTTTAGGGCTCCTGGGCTCGCACTTGGGCCCTGTCAGCACTGTAGTCTACCACGTCATCACCTTAGACAGAATGCCTTCATCTCGCAACTGTTGGCTGTGACTCATGATCCTAACTGTATGGGATATTTCTAAGCAAGATGGTAATAAAAAGCGGCACAATTAAAAACTTCTGCATACTGAAAGCGAAGGAACTGGTCTGGCCATCAAATTTTTTATCTCCCAGCATTGATTTGACCACCCAATTTGCACTCTCCTAGTACTGACCTGGCCACCTTATTTGTACTTTCTTAGTATTGGACTGGCCACCGAATATGTACTCTTCCAGCATTGGTGAGGCCACCCAATTTGCACTTTCCTAGTATTGGCCTGGCATTCCTATTTGTGCTTTCCTAGTATTGGCCTAGCCACCCTATTTGTACTTTCCTGGTATCGGCCTGGCCACCAAATTTGTACTCTCCCAGCATTGGTCAGGCCACATAATTTGTACTTTTCTGGTATTGGCCTGGCCACCCTATTTGTACTTTCCTAGTATTAGCCTGGCCACCCTATTTGTACTGTCCCAGCATTGGCCTAGTCATCCAGTTTTTTTACTTTTTACTCTCCCAGCATTGGTCTGGCCATCTAATTTGTTCTTTCCCAGTATTGACCTGGACACAAATTTGTACTCTCCCAGCATTGGTCAGGCCACATAATTTGTACTTTCCTGGTATTGGTCTGGCCACCCTATTTGTATTTTCCTAGTATTGGCCTGGCCACCATATTTGTATTGTCCCAGCTTTGGCCTAGCCATCCAGTTTTTTTACTTTTTACTCTCCCAGCATTGGTCTGGCCATCTAATTTGTTCTTTCTCAGTATTCGCCTGGTCACCTAATTTGTACTCTCCCAGCATTGTTTTGGCCACCCAATTAGGTGCTTTTTCCTTCTGAGGCTCTGTTAGGCAGCTGTGGATCTTGATAACCTCATGAATGCCATATGAAGAATAAGAAGGTACTTAGTTCCGTGGATAACATTGTAAGTAGTTAGTGCACCTCTGTGTGTGTGTGTGTGTGTGTGTCTATGCCCTGCAGTCACTTGAGCGTGAGCTCGATCTTAACCGTTGCTGTCGAATTTCTGCTGTGCTTCGGAGAGTACTCGAAGCCGTCGGATCTGGGAAAGTGATCTCCCGTTGCAAATAAGGTCGTCCTCCAAACCTTCTTCTGAGGTTCTCTGACCCAATCGCACGCCACCGGTATCTCTCATCTATGATCCAAAGGAAACTTAGCATATGGAACGTTGTTTAAATGGTGGGGAAATTTTCAACGAGAACGTTAAGGGACAGCGGGCGTTCGACAACTTGGGCAATGTTCCTGCGCCATCACATTGGTTTCCATTGCAGTGGTGAACTGTTCGGTGAAAGTAATACACAGAGTAACTTTTCGACATCTAACGTAGGACCTACACATTAGCATGGAATCTCTCAGCAGTACCATGTATATCATCTCGGATGCCGAAAGGTGTGAGCACAATGAGTTGGGAGGCACTTATCAGTGGATTAGAAAGTAGAGCGCATGAGTTAAGATCGACTTTCACGAACTCCTGAAAGAGTTACGAATCGCCGGCGATTCACGTCAAACAACGTCCGAGAATCTATCGAGGACTGGTTTATCCAGCAGTCGCCCTCCTGCTATGCGGACGGTGTCCAAGCAACTGTCTGAACGCATTAGATGATGTAGGTTGTACAGTAACATTCTCCTTAATTTAACTGTATCACACTACTGTGAAAGTTAACAAACCAACACTGAAGTGCAGGCTCAGACCACATTTCATTTGAACAAATCATACATCATTATTATTTAAAACAAAATTAGTCACTCTTCCTCTCCAACCCCCCCCTCTCTCTCTCTCTGTTCCTCGCACCTTCGAATCTTTTCCTCACATTCCTCAAAAATGATCGTCATTGAATAAACAAAGACATCGCTCTTCCCACGTTTAGCAATGCACAGAAACCGAAAAATTGTTAATTCAGAAAAGTTCTTATTCTTCATATGGCATTTATATTAACAACTAGCCTGTTGTAGCGATAGTATAAAGTAAAAGCTATATCGGCAATTAAATTAAGACTGGTAAATCGAGTTTTATGCAACTTTGTAGTACAACTTCCCGGAATAGAATATTAGGATAAAAAAATGTATTTGAATTATTTAGTAGTTGTCACGTCCAATGTAAATAATCCAAATAGTTTGAAAGCAGAAAGAAGGCTTATGCAATGAAATTGATTGAGATGAAAAGTACCTTATTCTTGTAGAGCCTCGGGATAAACAATATTGACAGTTCTTTAGTTCACGATAAATTTGAGCCATTTCTTTTTTCGAATTTCGTTAAAACAAACAACGTTCTATTTTCTAGCTCACAACGTCGTCACAGTATGACGATCTTCTGACGTATGACACTTTTGAATTAATAACGCAGATTGAAAAACAACGTTCTATTTTCTTTTTTCTTCTTCTCCGCCCTCAAGGTCATAATACAATCGGCAAACAACGCTTACAAAAAAGGGCGTAATAAATGTATTTACGAATAAAAATAGTCGTAACGGAATTCTAAAAAAGAAATGCTTAAAATCTATGGTGAACTACTTTTCTGCGCGCCTTAACGTTCGGTGTGATTAGGGTGATGTCAATAAAGTGGAAAGACAGCCTCAGATCGGGTAGCAACGCGTAACATTAAAAACCAAAAATCAAATTCAAATAAAAAAATCGCTTCGAAGTGCACCAGAAGATGTCTACATGTACCTTCATACCAAATTTCGTCGCTCTAGGTCGCCTAATTCTATATGAAATCCGACCGACAGACACATACACAGTCTGTTTTATATATAGAAGAGAAGAGAAGATTGAAACCTTCTTATTCTTCATATGCATTTATATTAACAGTTTTTCAGGTTAACAATTTTTCGGTTGCTGTGCGTTGCTAAACGTGGAAAGAGCGATGTCTTTGTTTATTCAATGACGCCACATATTTGGAGGATTTTCACTTAGATTGTCATTCTTAATTAAAGACAACTTCTTAAGTTACATGTCGCAATAGTTTTTATTTACAAGTTGCAGAAATTAAAACAAAAAATTACCAAATCCAATTGTTTTCTAGTTCCATTTTATGCAAGTTCCATGTCTTCTACATAAGTTAAGGTTCAACATAGATGACAATTTGAACCACATATAACTACAAGACGGTTGGCGGAAAATCATAATATTTACAAGTATGCTATACAGCCGCAAGATAACACTTCTACAACCTTAAACGACGATTGCCAAGCTAACACACATGATGATCCTGAACCAATTAATGACGAGATGACGGACGGTCCGGACTGGCATATCCGTGTATAAAGAACACACAGATGTTTAATACAATTCAGAGCTGATGATGGGCAACGTATTTTTGCCAGAAACATGTCCGGTAAAAAGTGCAGGACGGTCTGCTGGAATGGTGTGATGTTTGGTCCATTGCTGAATCTATACCCGGCCTATATCTACTGCTTAAAGTATTTTGAAATATCGTAATATTGACACTCTGTTTTTAATTACATGGTTTTTAGTGTTTCATGTCTTAGATGCTACGATGAACTTGTAATTCGCGACTTATATAATTGAACAATTCATGACCGTAAGACATGACTGACTTCATTTTTTACGCTTTCCAACCGTAGGTTGAAGAAGCGTATATGCTACAGCTTTGTCCGTCCGTCTCTCCGTCTGTCTGTCGGCACGATAACTCGCGTAAAAATAGTTCGATTTCGATGAAAGTTTAGTATGTGGTAGGGGACCACCTGGGGACGAATCCTATGGAATATGGACGAAATGGGGTCAAAGGTCACGACATAGGAGCGGGATCCAATCCATTTCACTTATGCGTCAGAACTTGCGTAAATATGGTTCGATGTCAATGAAATTTTTAAATAGGGTAGGGGACCACCTGGGAAGGAACCCTATTCAAAATGGGTGAAGTGGGGTTAAAGGTCAAAACATAGGAGCGTGATGCATTCCATTGCTCTTATACGGTTCGATTTCGTTGAAATTGAAGTATGTCGTAGGGGGGACGAACCCTATTGAAAATGGACGAAATGGGGTCAAAGATCAGTACATAGGATCGGGATCCATTCCATCTCCCTTATCCCATACTATTAAAGGAGCACTTCTTGTATGTATGTAAATTATAATTTGAAAACGGCTCTAAGGATTTTTATGAAAGTCGGTAACCTACCGTTTTCTGGTAATAGAAATCGATTTAGCTGGATCTCGACTTTAGGAAAATTCGTTTAGTGGGTTAAATAACCACCCCGAATTATAACGTTTTTAGTGTCATGGCGTCGTTCCATTAATGTTACCCATGCTAAGAAATCTTATGACGTCACAATCTCGCGTTTAAGAATGTTGGTGCGCGGTCACGCCATCTGTCTCATTACGTCACGCGTTGTGTGCGTATGTCCGTTCGCACGATAACTCGCGTAAAAATTTTTCGATTTCGATAAAATTTAGTATGTGGTAGGGGAACACCTGGGAAGGAACCCTAATGAAAGTGAACGAAATGGGGTCAAAGGTCAGGACATAGGAGCGGGATCCATTCCACTGCTTTTATGCGTCATAACTAACGTAAAAAAGGTTCGATTTCGATGAAATTTTAGTATGTGGTAGGGGACTACCTAGGAACAAATCCTATTGAAAATGGGCGAAATGGGGCGAAAGGTCAGTACATAGGAGCGGAATTACTTCCAACGCCATTATGCGCCATAACTTACGTAAGCATTTTTCGATTTGGATGACATGTTAGTATGTTGTAGGGGCCGGCTTGGGAACGAATCCTATTGAAAACGGGCGAAATGGGGTCAAATGTTAGGATACTGGAGCGGGATCTATTCCATAGACCTTATGCATCATAACTTAAGTAAAAATGCTTCGATTGCGACAAAACTCCATCATGTTATTTCGGAGGTATACTGAACCGGTTTTGTGGAATATCATCAAAATGGGATCAACGGTCAGGGCACAGGACCGAGATTTATTCCACAGCCATTATCCTCATAATTTGAGTAATGATTTCTCGTATGTTGGAAAGCGTATTATAATCAATGCATTGCATGATTTTACTAACTTGTTAGGATATACAAGCTCTCATATGTATTACTGCTAAAGATTGTGTGAAATGTTTACACATTCATTATACCTATCCATACATCTGGAGTTCCAAAACACCACTGAGAAAATGCTTTACCATTGAAAATGCTGAATTCATCTACAGTATTGTAGCATTGCAAATATTGCCTATTGCTTTTAATTAATATTTACTTTCACCTTCTGTTTACGATGTGTATGTATAACATATGACAGTTCTACACCTGCTACAGCGGATCGGTATGTACTTATTATATCTATACGTGTGCAACAGTATATATGAGGGTATATCCCCAATTTTATTAGATCCATGTCTTCTAGATTTGCAGCGATTAATCGTGCTTTTCTGTTACGTCCTTTCACACATGCCTTTTCTGGTTTTATTTTAGGAGGTAGGGTCGGATATTGCTCTATGCTGGCCACAAATTGCTCTGCTTTGTCTCATTAGCGTAGGTAAGTAACATTCTCTAAGACTGGCTCTTCTGTTTTTTTAGAAAAATAAAAAGTTCGTGGAAGCTGCATAATTTATTCAGCGTCTATACGGTACATACACCTTTTTCAAGTACCTGCGGCTTTTAACGTAGACACTTTGTAACATATTTTAAACTCCAATAAAGAAGAAGAAAACATAATATTTTAATTCCAGCTTTAAAGTCATGACTAGACTGGACATTTCAGCAACGACTACTGTCGTAAATTATACACTGAAGAGCAATTGAATTAGAGACAGCTGGTGTTATGCAAATGTGGTGCTATGGGCGGCCCTGTAAACGGAAAGGACATGACGTATGCAGCGACCCGACAATATAAGGAGAGATGCGACGGGAATCAGTAAGAGTCGGACGTAGTATGGGTAAGACGAAGGATCTAAGCGCATTTGATCGTGGGAAAATTGTCGGGGCCCGACAAATGGGTCACTCCATCTCGGAAGTCGTGCAGGCACTGGGATTTTCACGAGCCACTGTGTCACGGGTGCACCGTGAGTACATCGAATCTGGTAAAACCATCCCTGCAAGGGCCAACTGCCGTGGACTACAACGTGTGGATGAGCGGGGTCATTGTCCGCTAGCTCGCATTGTAACAGCGGATAGACGGGCCACAGTGCAAGAAATCACTCGGCAATTTAACGCTGGTGCACAAAACGTGTAAGCAGCCACACCATGCAGAAACATCTCCTCGCTATGGGGTACAGAAGCCATCGTCCCACGAGGGTACCGCTGCTGACCGCACATCACAGGGTGCAAAGATCAGCATGGGCGCGGGAACATCGCCACTGGACCCTAGACATGTGGGAAACTGTTGCCTGGACTGATGAGTCGAGATTCACGTTGGTACATGCGGATGGCAGGATACGAGTACGGCGCAAATCACATGAAGCGATGGGTCCTTCTTGCCAGCAGGGTACTCTTCAAGCTGATGGGGGTGGAATTCTCGTCTGGGGACTGTTTACGTAGACTGAAATGGGACCCCTGGTAGGTGTGACATCGTCCCTCACAGGTCAACGTTACCGGGATATCCTGGACGACCATTTGCTCCCGTTTGAGCGTCTTCAACATCCCACTGGGAACCTCATCCTGCAACAGGACAAAGCAACGTGCCATCGCTCCCTAATTGTATCCGAATGGTTGGATGAACACTCCACCGACGTGACCTCGCTTCCTTGGCCAGCTAGGTCACCTGACCTCAATCCCATCGAGCACATCTGGGATGCCATCGAGAGAGATGTTCGAGGCTCTGACCCCCCCTCCATGAAATCTTCGTGAACTGTGGGAGCTTGTTCAGGGGTCGTGGATCCGTATGGCTTCCCAACGCTTCCGGTGTCTTGTCGATTCCATGCCAAGACGAATCGCCGCCGTCATCAGGTCGAAAGGTGGTGCTACACGTTACTAGACAGCTATCTCTTATTCAATTGCTCTTCAGTGTAAGATGGTTAAACGCGTGAAGCCATTTCCGGAAGTACGTCCATGCGTGTTAAAATCAACATGTTTAAAATAATTAAATTACTTTTGCTTTACTGAATTCGATTTTTGTGAAGTGATATCTTCGAGAGTAAGTCCTACTTGTATAATTCAGTAATATTTTCCGTTAAGTTAAACAGGGAGGACTTTTTAATTTAAATTGAAATTCAATGTTTACCGTTAAAGTGACTGACTTGTTGCAGGAACAGTTTCTGTATAAGACATCACCTGATGGTTGCATGTTGATCAATTTTTATGACCTGATACGGTATTCAGGTGACTCTAGGAATTAACTGCACGGCGGCATTTGTGTTTTGTTGTAGAAAAATCATTTACCTTTTTCTATTCTTTTTTTCTATTTTCGGAATCCAAACGCAAAAAACAGAGGGACGACTAGACGTTTTAGTTTCGCCGTAGATAAACAACTCAAGACAATCGGAAAATTTAAAGTACGTTTAACGGAGTCGTCAAAACGCTGGATTTTTCAGAGCTTTATACCCAAGACTGGCCAAAATAACTCTGCTGTGTAATTTAAGAAATACGGGAATCCACAAGACCAACTAGATCGTCTAAAGACTGACCGAAATAACTCTGCTGTGCAATCTGAGAAATGCGAGGATCTTCAAGAACAACTAGATCGTCGAAAGCAGCAGATAGAAATATCCTGCTCATATCAAAAACCAACAGATTGACAGTCGTTGCTGTTTTTATGAAAAATACGGTGATTAATTCAAACACTCGACGTGGATCAGGAACACCAAACAGAAATCATCGCTCTTTCCACGATTTCCGGTGGCGGCCGATGTTAATTTTTCCGGGACTCAACTTATTAACGTGGAAAGAGCGATGATTTCTGTTTAGTGAAATACGGTGATGTTCATATGAAAGGGTTGTGGGAACTTTATTGTTACAAGACGGATTTTATTTCCTTTCATTTACAAGACTCGATATAGAAATGTGACAGGAAATATTTCAGGGGCTGTTTGCATTTTTGGAAACGGGTATCCACGCCCAGCACAGGTTGCCAACAAAATCGTGCGAGGCGAGGTGATTTCTCCACAGGAAACGCGTAAGATGGGAAACTGGAAATGCAGGTTGAAGAAGGTCAAAGGTCACTTCCAGGAGAGCCAGTGAGAGGGGAACAAGGAATGACCCTCCTGGTTACTTGAAGTGTCTCTAGGTACTGAGAATGTATCGGACGATAACTATACCGACAGTGAAGGTTGCGAGTAAAGCGTAGTGGAACGTCGAAGCGTGAATCTATCGTAATGACATTACATCATGCAAAAGAAGAAAGAAACACAATTTAACATACCTTGATTGCACAGGAGAAGAATCTAATAACGAAATCCTTTAATGATTTAACAAGATACGTACATATGGTTACATGAAAATGTGGCGCAAATTTGAATAAAAATGGATCTGAACGGTAATGATGCGGATTTTGTGGTTACGAGGAATGGTGATGTGAAAGGCTTCTTCAATATGAAAGAGCAAGACGCAGACTACATTTAGAATGCTTTCTTCCAAACCGGCGATATCGGAGGAAGATGATGGACAATACCCTGAAGGGTGTCTTTGAATGAGTGTTAGGGCTCATCTTCTGTGATAGATGGCGCAATAAATCACTCCTTGGGCGTGGCTTTTACGTCTTGAGGGACTGTCTCAGAAGTTGGCGTCAGCGAATCACTCCAGACCTCGCCATGTTCAGAATAGAAGCGATCTCTCGTTGGCTCCACAATGAAAATACAAAATACGCTTTGTTACGTTTTAACCAATGACGTTATTTCGGGGTGGAGATTAGTAGGTAGGCGAAGTTTCTATAGCTCAAATTCAACGGTTCTCTGCTAATGTACACATTTTCTCTTCAAAAAACGAACGTACAGCAGGATTTAAGATGATTTATGGGAGACAAGATTCCAGCCTCAATTTTGGCCCCATTTAATTATTTCTATTTGGCCTAGATAGTAAAAAAAAATAGACAGAAATGAGAGATTTCGTTTCTTCCAGACAGAAACATTGCTAAGCTAACTTATCGCGCCATCTAGCGCCCAAATTGTAATACTTTCGAATCAGATAAATTGAATTTTTTAAAAGATTCTAACAATTTTTTCGGAATAACTGTGGCACGTATTTGCTATAGGTCGTTTTTATTTGTGCTCAAAATCTCAAACACTACAAATAGTCTTCTAGAAAATGTGTATAAAAGAATTTACATTGCAGATATAGGACAGAATTTCTCTTACACTCATTCAAAGACAGCCTTAAAGAGGCACTCGTATGCGGTGCAGAACTCTCACTCGCTAAGGTGATTCGCGACATGCAAATAAACGCGCTCGTTTCTAAGGCACAGTATGTCAGTGGCCCTTTTACCAGCAGCTTTGCTGGCTGATACAAAGAGGGTTCCGCAACTCCACGGCTAACAGCGTGGAAATACGGAGCCACCGGACTTGACGTGAGAAATGCACAAATAAATTGCGGATTTGCACAAAAAATCTGATCATGTTCAATGAGGACTTGGTCTTATTATATCGGTGAAGCGATTTCTTGCCTCCCTGTAACAGAATATTCTAAAGTTAAGGATAGCCTGAGGGCAGAACCCACAGGGGACCTGAGAAGAGGGCTCTCTACAAGGTAATCTAACGTAAATAGTTCATTGATTTGTTTATTCGTGTTAGTGTTGCTGAGTAATTCCTTGTGCAACAGTTGCTCGAACCATACGAAGCCGTTTAGCACAATTATAGAGTAACGTCCAGCACGAAGGCATCAAAATAAAGCTTTCGGAAGTTTCTGTTGTATCTTTATTTCGGTGATTAAGGAATCGCATGAACCTAAGGGTTTAGCGGCATTTCATATCTCTAATCTAGTGTCATTGGTTTCAGGTAATGGTGAGAAAAGAAATGAACTCCTGAATGGCAACCACAATATTAATATCTTGCCACTTCATACGATTCCATATCAGTGTATGAGAAGTAGTTCGCATTCGGACGTTTTCGTTGATTCCAAGCATTTAATACCTCTCCCAGAATCGGGATAAAAATTAAACTATCTTTCGAAAACGCGCATTTTGTTAGCAGGCATGGTTTGTACTGTAGGGATTTCCCTAAAATACATGCAAAAGTAAAATATGATTTTGACAAACGAAAGTCTTCGCTCTCGCATTCACGTCCTGTAATTTCAAGTCTCGGCTTTCTATTTTCTTCGTAAAAAGAATCATCTGCTTTTATTTTTCCGGAAGTGTTTTTGTGTTCTATAGAATTAAAAAAAGTAATTTCGTTTCAGTCCATTCGTGAAAATTATATAAATATTTTATTATTACAGGTTTATCATCTGCTTTTTAGCACGTCTTTTGTAAAAAAAGATCGTGCTTCTGTTATCGGTTTGTCCGTCCGTCTGTACCCACGATATCTCAGCAACTATTAATCCGATTTGAAAAATTCTTTTTGCATTGGGAAGTTTGAAATATGCAAATGATGATCCTTTATTTCGTTTTTTTTCACGATGTACAACTTTGCCGTTAGAGGGCGTATATGCAGATGGTGTCGAATTCAAAAATACGTTTTATTCCATATATTTGCTTCTAAACATCCGATTGAAAAAACTATATATCTTTCGATTCCATTTATGTCAGAGAGTATTTTAGATGTAGTGACTTTTTTCAAATTACGCATAGATTTTCCGCTAGGGGGCGTAAAAGTAAATTACATTTTTTGCTGTATCTCTGCTTCTAAATCTCCGATTTGAAAACTTCTTTCTGCACCGGATACAGCTCCTGATGGAAAATCGTTTGCACACAATTTCTAATTTTTGTAAAAAAATAGTTTGGCCACCACGGGGGTAAATCTTAATTTCCGCTTCTGTTGTATTTGCACCAGAATATGAGCTTCTAATTTCTCGATTGAAAAAAGCGTCGTTTGTTGACCGATACTACTTATGTCGACAAACCTTTTAGGAAAATTTTCTTCTTGAAAAAATGCATGGTTTCTACGCCAGGGGCGTAGATGTATATCTAATTTTTGTCAATATCTCTACTTTTAAGGGTACGATTTGAAAAATTCCTTCTTTGTTGGATAGTGTTTCCGATGCGAAATGTTTTTCCTAGAAATTCAAAATTTTCAAGTAAATCATACACTTTCCGCTAGGGGACACAAGGGTAAATTGCGTTTTCTGCGTTATTTCTGCTCCTAAAGCTCTGATTTGAAAAATTCTACCTGTATCGCATACAAGACCTGATGGAAAATATTTTTCACATAATTTCTAATGTTTGGTAAAGAATGGTTTAGCCACCAGGGGTCATATGTGTTAATTTCTGCTTCTGAAGTATTTGTTGCAAAATCTGGGCTCCTGAAAAATCTCGATTAATTTTTCTTTTTTCTTCGACCGATACCGCTTATACGGATAAACCTTTTGAGAATGCTTTCTTCCTAAAATAATGCATGGTTTTCCCACCAGGGGACGTAAAGTCACATCTTATTTTTGTAGATATCTCTGTTTCTAAGAGTTCGTAAGTTCACGATTCCGTTTACAGCAATACCTGAGGGATTAAAAACCCGATTGAAAATCTTCTTTCTTTGGTCAGATCTATTGTTTTCCATATCGGTTCCATTGGCTTTGAATAGCTTTGATAAATTTAATTTGCGTCAGAACGGATTCAAAAGACGTGCTTATTACACCCGAAAATTCGGTGTCAACTTTCTTGTTTTATTCGCTGCTAAAAATAAAACTTATTACAGTTTCATCGTCTCATTGTGTCTCATGGAGGTAATGTAACTTATTTGCATGCTACTGGCTATTTCTTCATACTAGTAAAAATTTAAGAATGCAACATAGTATTGTAGGTTTTTCATCTGTTTTTGTCTGCTAGTAATGATGTAACTACTGGTTCGTCTATTTTTTGCCCATTTTTAATAACACAATTTATTATGACAGTTTTATCGTTTTGTTTCGTTTTTGTTTGTTTATTGGCATTCATGTGTCTTATTATCACACGTTTACCGTCTGATTTTGTCTGCTAACAAAAGTGAACTTATTATCACAGGTTTATCAGTATTTTTACTCATCATCTTCCGATTCTTCGCTGGAGTCATCATCTGGTTCATTCTAGGAGTTGTGACTATTGCGTCCATTGCTTTTACAATATACCTGTGGTAAGCGTATTTTTGTATTCCTCATCTTTCAAATGTATCCATGTTTACCCTTTATGTGTGTAAGCGTTATAAGCACATTCAAGCTGGCTGACAGATGTTCTTCGAAGAACTGGACTGACTCTTCCAATAGGGAAAACATCCATGGTCGCGGAAACAAGTGACTAATTTCTTATAAACAGCCTATTCAAAAGCAAATAGGGTGTCATTTTTTAGTATAAACCTACCAGATCTGCATCAGATAACAGTTACGAACTCGGCATGGATAGACAGTACTCTAATTGCATTGCGTACACAATGCAAATACGCTGTACTTACGCTTGTTACCCTAGTCGGATAACAGGATATATGGTGTGACTTTATCTTTGTTTTGAAGTAGGTAAAACGATTTATTTTGAGGGGTTATACCGAAGTAAATTTCTCCGCCTTTTTTGTCCACGCCGGGGATCGAACCCTGGGCCCCCTCATTCCGGAATATGTCGCTCTCCCAACTGAGCTACGCGGATGGTGCTCTCGCTGCTATCTGCCATTATCTCATGTGCGTCCTGCGGTGCAGGTAGAATGTGAAAAGGGAGAATTACTCTCACGGCTTTTATTCTAAATTCTGGGTACTCCTTTGCCACACTGTTCCAAAACTGGGACAGAGTTCCGGAAGAGAATGTTATTAACAGTGTAGAGTCTGAAGAAATGTCTCTTAACTGTTCCTGCTCGGCAGTAGTGAAGGTTGATGGTGGTTCTGCTGTAAACGGGTCTGGTCATAAACCAACACGCACTCACATAGAAATAACTACGTTCACAGTTATTAAAACACAGCAGCTCAATTCTAATGATACACGCTGCACATGTATCGAATAAATACTGCGTAGTAAACTAAGCGCCCAACAATGAGAGGCAGAACGTTGTCGCTTGACCTTGCCTGGCTCAGTCCATTTTCAGACTGCAGGGGGAGCGAGATCTGCACGACGCCAAGTTTCCAAAGAGCATTACTGTCCGAAACTCAGATGAATTGAGCGCTTTCACAACACGAAAAATGATGCGGTTTTTTTTTTCTTTAACATTCTTTCTTACAATTCATTCTCTAAAATACAATGCTGGCCACTCAAAATGCAACACCAAGAAGGACACGAGATAGCAAAGCCAGATTTATTGGACACATAACAACAGATACAAAAATGAAACGATTGAGCTTACAGGCCCGTGCGACTTGCGAAACACGCAGACAGCAATAGTTGGTGTGACCCCCATGGCTGGCAATTACGGCAGCTACACGCCGCGGCATTGAACGAAAGAGGTTTTGGAAGTGGGATTGGGGTATGTTGGTCAAGGCTGCTTCCACACGTTGCCACAGTTCATCAGGCGTAGCCGCGGGTGGTGCCTGCCGAGCCACTCGGTTGCCGATCAGCGACCAGACGTGTTCGATGGGCGACATATCGGGAGAACAGGTATGCCAGGGCAGCAGTGACACCTGTTGGGCCGTTAAGAAATGTTGCACGATGCGTGCCACGTGCGGGTGCGCATTGTCCTGTTGAAACATGGCCGCTGGCAGGTCCTGCAGGTAAGGGATGACTACAGGCTTCAAAACGTCGGAGATGTAGCGGTGGCTGTTGAGTGTACCGGCGATGCGTACCAAAGAGGTGCGCGTGTCATATCCAGTTGCACCCCAAACCATAATGCCAGGCGACGGACCGGTATGGCGATGCATAATGCATACAGTCTCTCGCCGCGGTGCCGCCACACGCGGAACCGACCATCGTGGTGTTGCAGGCAGAAGCGGGATGCTTCAATACGGAGTGTGGTTACCCTGAACAGCAATGCAGGCTCGACGGCAATGTTTCATGAAGTTAATTACGGCGTTGAGCGGTTCCTTGGGTAGCTGCGTCAATTGCTCGAGCAAAGCAGTGCGGAGCCCCTGTAAGGTTCGGGGAGAAGGGCTGAAGGCCAGCAACACGCCTCCCGAGAGCATCCCAGACATGCTGAATGCGATTCAGATCAGGAGAGCGTGCTGGCCACTCCATACGGACTGTAGCCGCCTGTTCCATGTACTGGTGCATGAGGCGAGCTCTGTGAGGACTGGCGTCATCCTCTTGCAGTACAAATGTATCGCGAATTGCTGCAGCATACGGACAAACTATAGGGTCCAGGATGTCGTATCTATACCTCTAAGTATTGAGGTTTCCATGTGGTCGAGTTTGATACGGCCGCCTAACGATATGCGTGCCCACACCAGAGCACTACCACAACCATAGGTGTCCCTTTCCTGGATATTAGAGGGAAGATAGAGAGCACCGGCCTCTCTCCAGATGTAAACTCGGCGATAGTCACTCTGTAAATAGTATCGCGACTCATCAGTGAACATAACGGACTTCTAATGATTTTGAGTCCAGTTCACATGCATTCGTGCCCAACTGAAACGTTCCCTCCGGTGGCGGGGGATGAGAGGCACGCATAATACCGGTCGACGAGCATGCAGTCTTGCTGCATGTAACCTTCTGCGTACCGTCAAAGCTGATACCGTCCGTCCTGTGTCACAGGGCTTGGTGCTGAGCTCCTCATAATCTCCTTCCGTCTCTCTCATTATCGGCCTCATTCCTTCCTACCTCCCTTTCTGGCGACGATACTGGCACCCCCGCTAAAGATCTCCTGCTTCGTCTACTTTTTTCCACCAAATTTTCTCTGCTCTTTCTTGCTCCGATAGCAGATCCCCGAACGAAAACTCTCCCCCGTGTGAAGTTCGACGAATTACTCCTAAGCAAAGCCACACCTTAAAATGCCTCCTCTCCGAAAAACGCAAGATTCATTAATTGGCTCGCTGGCCCCCTCTTCATCGTGCTGCTTGAGACGGCAGAAAAGCAATAATGTCCAGTTTCATTCTTCTCACATCGACGAAACTATAAATCTAACACCCCCTCTGCTGCGACGCGTGGGGAAAGAAGTACTTTGCCTGTTCGCTGCCCAGCCCATCCAAATGGCGGGAATTGAAAGAAAATGACTACAATTCACTATATCTAAAAATGACTACTGAATTTCGCTTCTGATAAATATGCAAGCCCCGGTTACACAAGCACAGATCTGAGATGAGTCGGTGTAGCTGTCTTGTTCCGTCGTGCCGAAAGCCACAAATACCGGCCATCAACGGAGGTCCTACTTTCGCTGTACACTGTACTTTTAAAGCCGTAAATACCGGTCATCAGCCCTTGTCCTACCCTTGCTATACCTTCGGGAAGCTGCTCCCGTGGCTTTGAACAGCTGCCACATCCTGCTGACCATAGAGCGATCTACGTTGAGCCATCTTGCGACGGTCGCCTGCCGTTGCCCTGCTTCGAGTCGGCCTATTGCTCTTTAGCGTAACTCCACTGGTAAATGACGTCTAAAAGCCATGCTAACAAAATCGCTATCTCGAAATCTTGTCATTCACTGCCGCACATGAATTGGCGACTCCATCCGAAACAGCTGGTTTTAAGCTCTTGCGCATTTGCATAAACCGCTGTTAGCGTCACTCATTTGCTTACTGTACATTGATGCTGTATGCTTTCGCACGTAACATATGAAAATTTCGTGTAATCTGAACTATATTTCCTCCAATTATTGCGATTTTTCTCTTTGTTGCTTAATTTATGGAAAACAGTGTAGTAAAATTCTTAAACTCTGTTAATTTTCCTCCCTTATTTGCTCATTTTACGAAAAGCTACCATTTCTGTAATTTCGTCCTACTTCACTTTAACCCTTTCGCGACCACAATACTAAAATGTTTTGCTACTGAAAATGTCTGCTGCTCCTTTCCGAATTTCATTTTCTAGCAGTTTTTTTTTTGTTAGCTCCCCTTTGCCAGGCTAACAAAAGAAGGATTAGTGCTGTGTCATCACTCGAACCTTCCGATCTCTAGGTATGCTATGCACTGACCTTGGAACGTTTCCCTGGGACAATCAGTGCTTTCTTCTACTGAGAGCCTAAGGCAGATGGGAGTGGTAACAGCTGGAAAATCTTCTTTATTTTCCTCTTTTCTTGTTCTTTCTTGTAAAAAATATGCTCTCGATCTGTTTATTTGGATTGAGCAAAATGAAAGAACTTTTACGACAAATTTTCTCTCGTAAACTGCGTTTTTGAAACAAAGTAAAATATCACAGACAAACGAAGCACGTGTCAACAGAGCAAGAGTTCTACTGAGCGGTGTCAGAAGGCTGAATGATATAGCCCCCGGACAAACCAACTCCTGGTGTACTTCTTTGTTTAGCGACAACAATGACGACTGAGGGTGACTTCTAATCCCTCGGACGCCGTGCAAATTCAAAGAACATGAGGGTAGGAAATCTTACTCATGCTATCTGGACGAATAGGGTCGTTGTGGTTGTCCGCATGTCCGGGAGCGTCGGACGTTGTGGTAGCGAAAGGTTTAAAAATAATTGCTTCCCTCTATTTTTCTCATAAACTGAATTTAACACTTTTGTTTCGCATTATTTTGCATAGCAAATTCTAATACACTTAATGTGTTTCAAGAAAGAGATATTTTCCTGATAATTTTTGTTTTTGTGCTGATCTAGGGTAGTATGGAGTAACAAGAAGAAAGAATTAGAAGAGACAAAAGATAATCCATCTGAAGATCGTGAACTTAAGGAGAAGCGACTTACTAACTGGTTGATAGCTGCAGTAGTAGCCACTGTTTTTACGGTTAGAAGTTTCTTATATAGAATTATTTCTTAATGTCTTCCTTAAAAGTAGATCGAGTAAAACCTAGGCTAAGTACAATAGCCACATTTTTATTCTTGCAGCACATTTCTCTCTCATTTTTATCCAAAAACACTGAAATATTAAAACAAGCACATCCTGTTAGACAGAAAGACGCATACTCCCTTCTAAAAACATTCCAGTAAAAAAACTGAAAACCTAATCAAGGACCCTTGCCTCATAGGGCTAAGGAACTCCTTAAACTGTCAAAAAAGGATATTGGACTCATTGTTGGTCTACTTACAGGACACTGTCGTCTTAACAGGCACCTTAATTTGATTGGGGTGAAAGAGGATCCACTTTGTAGAGGATGTCAACTGAAAGAAGAGACTTCCTTGCATTTTCTTTGCGACTGTGACTTTTTTGCAGCACTCAGGCTTGAACACTTTGGTACTCACAACTTGAGACCAAGTGATCTCTCTTTAGTACCAGTCAAGAGCATTCTTGCTTTTGCTCGTGCATCTGGTCTCTTTCGAGATTAGGGCTGGGGATGCACAATAGACCTTAGGTCGCGGTGCTGGGTCAATTTAGTACCCCCCCCCCCGCATTGGTACAAGTACTGCTTGATCAGAAGCTGTTCATTTGCATACGAGGGTTAATAAAAATAAAAATTACAAGGCTAACCATTACACGAACACAACTGTATGGAGCACAAGTGTGAATTTAGAAAATAATATTCTACACAAATGGCAAAATACTAAGTAGCCATAAGACGCATGCGCCAACTAACAGCAGTTCAAAATGGTAATGTGGCTGGAATGTGGGTCTCGCGAGGAGTTACGAGGTGTAATGCGATTTTTGTAGGCAAAGAAAGTTTCGCCGGATGATATCCATCTACAGATTATTGCAATGCATGAGAAATGTGTAATGTCGCCTTAACATATTGCTGAATGATACTCTAGCCAACGACATTGGAAGTAGGCGTCGGGACAGGTGCTGCCTTTAGGGTGGCGCCCAATGCTGCATAGGGCGCCAAGCTCAGGAAGGGTGGCGCCAGCGGAACTTTTGTGTGTGTGTGTGTGTGTGAACCGGTGGAGTATATACAAAAAAATCGAGAGAGTATCCTGGTACTCTTTGTAGATAAAATATGCTATGCATCTTTCGCATGCAAAGGTCTCTGTTTGTGTGAAATAGAGCAAGTGACTCGAGAGTACACATTTATTTACGTACAACAAATTGCATTTGTTTGCGTCACTCATGATCACACCGAGCCACAGTCTGGTACATACTAAGTGGAATTAAATCGCACCAACAAACAATAAATTTACTAATTCCTGATATTGAGCGGTACCTAAGTATATGGGTTAACTAATATTATTCTCGTACCACCAATGAAAGAAGATATGTGAGTCATAAAAGTAAATATTGTTAGGACTTTGGGGTACGGTAATGAATTCGGTTAGCAGGTTTTGCAAGAGGCGGGAACAGCATTAATTATTGGTTGAAAATTAACAGCTAGTTTTCCCGCATTGCAAAAGAGGAGAAGAGATAAGGGTTCCTTTTCTAGGAAGGGAGAAATCTCAAGTGAAACTTGCGTCGTTCGGTGTGGGGAAAGCAATGCCACCCCCACCCCCCACGAGCGGCGGTCTAATTGGGTGGTCGTTTAAGTACAAGATTTTTGGGAAGAGTGTCACCAGATCGGAAAGTTATGGCGTTTGCTAATCCGAACCTTGGCAGGACAAAGAAGTGTTAGTTAAGTTATGTGTTTTCTGTACTTATCGGGGAGTGGACCCACCACATACTCCAAATGCAGAGACGTGCATTTCTTACCTCTTCATCGTACCGAATGCTTTTAGGAAACAATCAGACTGACAAGATATTTAAAACAGACCTTTAACGACAGAGCAAGGAATCTGTTAATGATGTGAACAAGCGAAAAAGAGTAGTCTGGTTCCGAGCCGTGAAGGGAACTAGGCTCGGGAAGGGGATCGGGATTGATCCAGCTCGGAGTTAACTGCGGAAGAAAAGCTTCTGTCCGAAGATGCCGGCCAGCTAACAAAAGAGCGGCCGAGCGGTTGATGTTACCACGAAGAAATAGGAGGGAGGACGATACCTCTTTTCCTGGTGCTAGATTGCACATAAGAGAAAGCCAGCAACATCCCGGAGGTCACACGAATGACTGAGATGCACGACCGGTGATGTTTGCGAATCGCCTTTAGACACACGGATGGATCAGCTGGGACGAGCAGACGAACGGATCCTTCTATCACGTCAGCGGATTCGTTCCACCGCGACATTGGTGCGCATAAATGCGTCCCTGATTTCATGCAGGTGAATGCCGTGCACAAGAGAAAGAAGGAGATGGGGTTCGACTCCCTCTCCATTGGTTACAGTGCGCGCTCTGAAATGGGCGTGTCGTCACACAGGTGCGCTTCCAAAGCCAAAACACATCAAATATTAAATCATGCATCATATATGGATACCCGAGGAAAAATTGCATATCTGTAAGTACTGAATTTATGTATGCATTCCAGTTGTGAATAAATTGACTCCGGTCAGCCAATAGACTTTCGTCGGCTGAGAACTGTTTTTAAAGTCGGACTGTATAGGCCAATGAGTAATCATTGAACTTTAATGATAAATTCAGCCTCAGAGCTATCCCGAAAGGGGCGAGTCTACTTGACGCCCCTCCTTCACCATCCTCTGTATATAGACGTCTTCATCATTATCTTCATATTTTATTTTTAATTGATTAAATGTCTGTTGTCTCGTGCCAGTACTGAAGTTGCATGAATAATTAATGAGTGTCAGAATTTCTTACTTTTGATTGGCTAAATTATTTTCACCAGTACGTACGATTTCGGCGATAAAAAGAGCTCACAAGTAATTATTCGTAATTCTAATGTCTACCTCCGGGTCGTCAGCCATTGCCTGACATCCTGACATCTAAATTCTTGAAGCTTTCTTTTATTCGATAATCTAGCGTCCCGGGGTGTAGCAACAATATTTAAAAAAATGTCGGCGGCAATAGCAAGTGTTTCGACTATTTGGTTTCACAAAAACAATATTTATTGTTACTATTATTCCGATTTAGACGAACCTAAGAAACGACCTTGGCATTGGTCAATTGTGATGCAGCTAAATTATAAACAATCGAAATAACTAAACAGTTGGCAGCGATGTTCCCTCTAAACTGCGCACGCGCGCGGTAAGCATTTTAGATTAAAATTCCCAAATCCCTAATTAATTTTCCTAAACCAAAAAATTGAGAGGTCCCCAAACTCACTTATACAGTATGTGTGTAATATTGTGTATATATGTATCAGTGGCGTATACCTAAAGGGATCTAGGGAATCGGAAATGGACCATCTTTTTTCTGAAATAAATTTTTAATTAAGTTTTCGGTGACATTTATTTTCATTCATTTAAATATCCACTCCACTCTGGGATGGTGAAATGTGAGGCTGCTATCTCAATGCAAAGCAAGCGAATATCTTTCGGAGTTCGATTTCAGCCAGAAAGTAGCTGGGAATCTCAGCTCAGCGAAGATTCCCTGGCGCTCCCGAAGATGGCAATGTTTAACCTTGGAAACGAGAAACGAGGTTATTGCACATCACAGACAGACGGACAAAGCTGGAGCATATACGCTTCTCGTAGGTTGAAGAAGCTTATATGCTCCAGCTTTGTCCGTCTGTCTGTTTGTTTGTCTGTCCGTCCGCACGATAACTCGCGTAAAAATGGTTCGATTTCAATGAAATTTTAGTATGTGCTAGAGGACCACCTGGGAACGAAGCTAATTGAAAATGGGTGAAATGGGGTCAAAGGTCATGCCATAGGAGCAGGATCCATTCCATTGCCCTTATGCGTCATAACTTGCGTAAAAATGCTTCGATTGCAACAAAACTTTATCACGTTGTTCCGGAGGTATACTGAACCAATTCTGTTGAATATCATCGAAATGGGTTCATAGGTCAAGGCACAGGAGAGAAATTTATTCCACAGCCATTATCCTCATAACTTCAGTAATGACTTGAGTAATGATTTCTGGTCTGTTGGGAAGCGTATCATAATCAATGCATTGCATGATTTTACTAACTTGTTTACTTGAGATTTTCTTTACCACTGTCGAGAGAGATGCATAGCATCAAAAAGAAAAGATACCCTGCTAGTATTTTGATTCGAGGCGATGATGATCGGTGATGATGAAACATTTTGTTGTTACCGGGGTAATTCAAATGATCGCAATAAAGTATTATTGCAATTAAACTCAAAAACTAGAGTTGTTTTTGTCGTTAACATTAGTATCAATGCGCGCGGCTATTTGTTTATATTGTACAGTAGAGCGTCGAAAATCCGAACTAACTGGGACCACTGGTAGTTCGGGTTTTCGATGTGTTCGGATTATCGAACATGAAAAAAATAGAAATACGTTAACATTTCTACATTATATTATCCAAATACATGTACCAAAAATAAGCAACTGTATCCAAAAAAAATACGTAAGACAAAGATTTGTTTTTTTTTGTGCAATACGAAACAGGTTTGTCATTTCTACTACTGCTGTGAAATTTTTAGACATAAAGTACAAATTCCAAAACTTAACAAATGATTACAAGCTGGTACAGATTGCAAAGGGGTGTATTTTATGCTGAGTGCAGGGGAAATAACTTTTCCCCCGACTTACAGTCAACAATGGGGCTCAGGGATGAAACAAAGGGTGGTCAACGTTCGTGACTGCCTCGGAGAAACCTCAGGTTCGATCCCAGACAGGTACGAAGGCTCGAACCACTAAATATCCGCCGTGCGTCGGTTGGGCACGTTAAACCGTCGGACCCCGGGTACTGTCCCCCCGGTAATAAATAAGAGCGTCTTCCTCCCCATTTCTGCCTTGCTTCCGTGTCACTTTCCTATCGGGCACTCTAGCCCAAATATCCTAGCTTTCTGTTTCTAAGGGTTGTCTGGTCATTATTTCACGTGAACTATTTTCTATATTCACATAACAAACCGCGACCTCGTTCTCTCTTTATATTATTACACAAGCAATCATTACTAAAAAATATTATACCACCGGGAAAACCATTAAATATAATGGGCTTATCAGAGGAATATTTTCGTCTCCAGCCTGACAAACTGATATTTAATAACTTAACTTTCCGTAATTAATTTAAGAGACTAACACCTCACCTCGGCCACTTTACTACCACCACTATCTTAAAAAATCACTTTTTCTTATAGTTCAAACCCTCCCTTCCTAAAACTCTCTACATATGATCTGATCTTATCTGAGACAAGGGGTGGTACTGCCGTGGTAATGGGTCGTAAAATCTTAGCCTCGCAGGGAATAAGTTGTCTCTGAGTATCAGAATTCACCTCCACCTTTGACACGTCGCCGCCAAAATGCTTCCACCCCCAAAATTAGGCGTTTACAATAACATTAAGTGCCAAGATAAAATGAACGGTCTATACTTCAACTTTCCACTACCATAAAAAAGAAAGAAAAAAGTGGAGGAGGCTCGTTCGGAACTTTGACGTTTCGGATTTTCGACGTTCGGATTTTCGACGTTTCGGATTTTTTGACGTTTCGGATTTTCGACATTTCGGATTTTCGACGTTCGCATTTTCGACGCTGTACTGTATATCATTCATATGTGGCTGAAAACCCGTATAATCCAGAACACACGCGCACGCACACACACACACACACACACACACACAGCTTGTTGAGGGGTCAACAACTGTTGGTAAATGCATGGAGCTCCGCTAAATATTTCCTGTAGTGTGGCATTGCCTATGCCAAGCACTGTATAAAAACAAAACAGAAAAACAGAAGAAAGATGGAATAACACTCGCTGTATCATCCATTTTTCGCTTTCTTTAAAGGTCAAAGAAACACACGGATAGTACAACGACGAAAACCATAAATATTATACAAAGTTAGACCCAGACATGAGGGTCGCTGAGTTTGTGATGCCGAAACAGAAAGTCAAGTACTGCCACATTCCATGAAAATAATTACTAGAAATACGAAAAACATTTTTTCTTCATTTGAATGTTTAGAAATGTTCATAATAATGTAGCATACCGAATGAAAGAAATGCCCGGGAGTGATCTTTTGTATTTATTAAGTAAGTTACAGAACCTACTTTGATACAGTAAAGAGCCAGTACCTTTCATGGTCAGCTTGTATTGTTCACTTGCTACCTAAGAACCAACCATCAAGTAATTACAGAATGGTGAACAGATATCGCCTAATGGTACTCTTGATCACGCTGTTTTGAATACTGTTTTGATTACTGTAGAAATGTTATAAATTCTGCACCTATATTATCCATAATGTTAGGAATATCAGTAATAATCACATATTTATCATTGCAGGTCATATATCTCATTATTGTCATTTTCATGAGGAACAGGATCAAGTTGGTAAGAATAAAAAAAATGCCCGAAGTATGTTGATTTTTTATACTATAACGAAGTGAATTTCTCCGTCATTTTTATCCGCGCCGGGGTTCGAACCCGCGTCCACTCATTCCGGAATAAGTTGCTCTACCAATTAAGCTACGCGGACATTTGTTCTGATTCCTATCTGCCTTTATGTCGTGTACGTCCTGCTGGCAGGTACGTCACATCTCCTCGTACGTTACATCATCTCCCCCTTATTTTTCTTTTTAAGTGCGGCTCATATTTTTCCTATCTCGCGGTGTGGAAATAACATCACACCAATGCGAGATTTTGAACGGTCGGGTCATCCGGATAGTTCGGGCGCCATTATAACGAAGTTAATTTCTCCGTCATTTTTGGTCTACGCCGGGATTCGATTTCGGAACAAGTCGCTCTACCAACTGAGCTACGCAGACATGTATTCTGATTCCTATCTCCCTTTATGTCGTGTGCGTCCTTCTGGCAGGTACGTCACATCTCCTGGTACGTTACATCATCTCCCCCTTATTTTTTTTTTTTTTTTTTCGAAGTGCTGCTCTGAATTTTCCTGTCTCGCGGTGTGGAAATAACATCACACCAATGCGAGATTTTGAACGGTCGGGTCATCCGGATAGTTCGGGCGCCATTATAACGAAGTGAATTTCTCCGTCATTTTTGGTCTACGCCGGGATTCGAACCCGAGTACGCTTATTCCGGAACAAGCAGCTCTACCAACTGAGCTACGCAGACGATTATTCCGGAACAAGTCGCTCTACCAATTAAGCTACGCGGACATTTGTTCTGATTCCTATCTGCCTTTATGTCGTGTACGTCCTGCTGGCAGGTACGTCACATCTCCTCGTACGTTACAATACTCCTGTAATTTTAAAATACACATTAAAAACTTCATGATTTAGGTGATAAACAGTGAATTTCCTGATATGCAGTGGTTCTCAGAATTAAAGGAGCAAGCAAAAAATTAACTTATCACTGGCATGGCGCAAAACGATCCGCTAAATACTGTCACATGTACAAAAGCTAATGCATAGACCAATGAACGAAGACAATTTGTTCCCATCCGGAAGAGGCTAATGTGCTTTTCACAGAATGTTGATTCTGCTAGCAAATGTTCTCGGCTGACACTCATATCGGGAGAATGTAGAACAAGGTTGCGTCCCACGAAACCTGTTCCGCAAAAGCAGCAAAAGCAAATGCGTGGGCCAATGAATGAAGACGTTTTGTTCCCATCCGTAAGGGGCTAATATATGCTTTTTCACTGACGTGTCAAGATTCTGTTTGCAAATCTTCTCGACACTCATTCATATAGGCAGAATGTAAAACAAGGTTTCATCAAAAGCAAGAAAAGCAAATGCGTAGATCAATGAACGAATACATTTTGTTCCCATCCGGAAGAGGCTAATGTGCTTTTCACAGAATGTTGATTCTGCTAGCAAATGTTCTCGGCTGACACTCATATCGGGAGAATGTAGAACAAGGTTGCGTCCCACGAAACCTGTTCCGCAAAAGCAGCAAAAGCAAATGCGTGGGCCAATGAATGAAGACGTTTTGTTCCCATCCGTAAGGGGCTAATATATGCTTTTTCACTGACGTGTCAAGATTCTGTTTGCAAATCTTCTCGACACTCATTCATATAGGCAGAATGTAAAACAAGGTTTCATCAAAAGCAAGAAAAGCAAATGCGTAGATCAATGAACGAATACATTTTGTTCCCATCCGGAAGAGGCTAATGTGCTTTTCACAGAATGTTGATTCTGCTAGCAAATGTTCTCGGCTGACACTCATATCGGGAGAATGTAGAACAAGGTTGCGTCCCACGAAACCTGTTCCGCAAAAGCAGCAAAAGCAAATGCGTGGGCCAATGAATGAAGACGTTTTGTTCCCATCCGTAAGGGGCTAATATATGCTTTTTCACTGACGTGTCAAGATTCTGTTTGCAAATCTTCTCGACACTCATTCATATAGGCAGAATGTAAAACAAGGTTTCATCAAAAGCAAGAAAAGCAAATGCGTAGATCAATGAACGAATACATTTTGTTCCCATCCGGAAGAGGCTAATGTGCTTTTCACAGAATGTTGATTCTGCTAGCAAATGTTCTCGGCTGACACTCATATCGGGAGAATGTAGAACAAGGTTGCGTCCCACGAAACCTGTTCCGCAAAAGCAGCAAAAGCAAATGCGTGGGCCAATGAATGAAGACGTTTTGTTCCCATCCGTAAGGGGCTAATATATGCTTTTTCACTGACGTGTCAAGATTCTGTTTGCAAATCTTCTCGACACTCATTCATATAGGCAGAATGTAAAACAAGGTTTCATCAAAAGCAAGAAAAGCAAATGCGTAGATCAATGAACGAATACATTTTGTTCCCATCCGGAAGAGGCTAATGTGCTTTTCACAGAATGTTGATTCTGCTAGCAAATGTTCTCGGCTGACACTCATATCGGGAGAATGTAGAACAAGGTTGCGTCCCACGAAACCTGTTCCGCAAAAGCAGCAAAAGCAAATGCGTGGGCCAATGAATGAAGACGTTTTGTTCCCATCCGTAAGGGGCTAATATATGCTTTTTCACTGACGTGTCAAGATTCTGTTTGCAAATCTTCTCGACACTCATTCATATAGGCAGAATGTAAAACAAGGTTTCATCAAAAGCAAGAAAAGCAAATGCGTAGATCAATGAACGAATACATTTTGTTCCCATCCGGAAGAGGCTAATGTGCTTTTCACAGAATGTTGATTCTGCTAGCAAATGTTCTCGGCTGACACTCATATCGGGAGAATGTAGAACAAGGTTGCGTCCCACGAAACCTGTTCCGCAAAAGCAGCAAAAGCAAATGCGTGGGCCAATGAATGAAGACGTTTTGTTCCCATCCGTAAGGGGCTAATATATGCTTTTTCACTGACGTGTCAAGATTCTGTTTGCAAATCTTCTCGACACTCATTCATATAGGCAGAATGTAAAACAAGGTTTCATCAAAAGCAAGAAAAGCAAATGCGTAGATCAATGAACGAATACATTTTGTTCCCATCCGGAAGAGGCTAATGTGCTTTTCACAGAATGTTGATTCTGCTAGCAAATGTTCTCGGCTGACACTCATATCGGGAGAATGTAGAACAAGGTTGCGTCCCACGAAACCTGTTCCGCAAAAGCAGCAAAAGCAAATGCGTGGGCCAATGAATGAAGACGTTTTGTTCCCATCCGTAAGGGGCTAATATATGCTTTTTCACTGACGTGTCAAGATTCTGTTTGCAAATCTTCTCGACACTCATTCATATAGGCAGAATGTAAAACAAGGTTTCATCAAAAGCAAGAAAAGCAAATGCGTAGATCAATGAACGAATACATTTTGTTCCCATCCGGAAGAGGCTAATGTGCTTTTCACAGAATGTTGATTCTGCTAGCAAATGTTCTCGGCTGACACTCATATCGGGAGAATGTAGAACAAGGTTGCGTCCCACGAAACCTGTTCCGCAAAAGCAGCAAAAGCAAATGCGTGGGCCAATGAATGAAGACGTTTTGTTCCCATCCGTAAGGGGCTAATATATGCTTTTTCACTGACGTGTCAAGATTCTGTTTGCAAATCTTCTCGACACTCATTCATATAGGCAGAATGTAAAACAAGGTTTCATCAAAAGCAAGAAAAGCAAATGCGTAGATCAATGAACGAATACATTTTGTTCCCATCCGGAAGAGGCTAATGTGCTTTTCACAGAATGTTGATTCTGCTAGCAAATGTTCTCGGCTGACACTCATATCGGGAGAATGTAGAACAAGGTTGCGTCCCACGAAACCTGTTCCGCAAAAGCAGCAAAAGCAAATGCGTGGGCCAATGAATGAAGACGTTTTGTTCCCATCCGTAAGGGGCTAATATATGCTTTTTCACTGACGTGTCAAGATTCTGTTTGCAAATCTTCTCGACACTCATTCATATAGGCAGAATGTAAAACAAGGTTTCATCAAAAGCAAGAAAAGCAAATGCGTAGATCAATGAACGAATACATTTTGTTCCCATCCGGAAGAGGCTAATGTGCTTTTCACAGAATGTTGATTCTGCTAGCAAATGTTCTCGGCTGACACTCATATCGGGAGAATGTAGAACAAGGTTGCGTCCCACGAAACCTGTTCCGCAAAAGCAGCAAAAGCAAATGCGTGGGCCAATGAATGAAGACGTTTTGTTCCCATCCGTAAGGGGCTAATATATGCTTTTTCACTGACGTGTCAAGATTCTGTTTGCAAATCTTCTCGACACTCATTCATATAGGCAGAATGTAAAACAAGGTTTCATCAAAAGCAAGAAAAGCAAATGCGTAGATCAATGAACGAATACATTTTGTTCCCATCCGGAAGAGGCTAATGTGCTTTTCACAGAATGTTGATTCTGCTAGCAAATGTTCTCGGCTGACACTCATATCGGGAGAATGTAGAACAAGGTTGCGTCCCACGAAACCTGTTCCGCAAAAGCAGCAAAAGCAAATGCGTGGGCCAATGAATGAAGACGTTTTGTTCCCATCCGTAAGGGGCTAATATATGCTTTTTCACTGACGTGTCAAGATTCTGTTTGCAAATCTTCTCGACACTCATTCATATAGGCAGAATGTAAAACAACGTTTCATCAAAAGCAAGAAAAGCAAATGCGTAGATCAATGAACGAATACATTTTGTTCCTATCCGGAAGAGGCTAATGTGCTTCTCACTGACGTGTTAAGATTCTGCTTTGCAAATCTGCAGACATTCATATGAGGATAATTTAGAACAAGATTTCGTCCCACTCTTACTTAGGAATAGGACCAATTATGGAGGTGGAGTGATGGCTTGGAATCTTTTCCAATCCATCCAGTTGTGCAGACACATAACTTATGTCTACATGCATGCACATACTTCCTTTTTTGTCCCAGGAGTCTTGCATGCATGCACATTCTTCCATTTTTGTGATATGGTACATCATCCAGCTTGCACCACTGTCACTTCATTTTGTTCACTGTTGTGTGTTTTTCTTCATCTCCCATGTTTGTTGCTTTAATTTTGAGCTCCGGTGCAGTTTACTCGTGTAATGCAAGTCATGGGAAACAGCACGTTAAAAGTTGGTGGTTCAAATGCGCAAAATGTTAGACGTAAGCTTCATGTCCTCTTCTTCCAGCAACACGAAATTTGAGGAAAAGTTACTGCTGAGCTGACGCCAGTCGTGTTTCTGGAGTTGTGTGTTTGCATGGCATAATCTTGTTTTTACAGATGTTTCAAGGTCGCTTGAAGCGGACTTCACATATTCGACGATGAGAGATTCGGTGTTATTCACACCTCGTAGCTTGCTGCGACAACACGAACAATGTGCGAAAGGAGCATTTTCTTCTGGCAGTGAACTTTCAGCGACGGACGATAAGGAGGAATGGGAGGCATAGTACCAGATGGCGTATCAACACAGTTGATACGTAGTGGTAGCTTCTGCTAAAAGTGTGGCAAACTGTGTACGTCTATCAGAAATGTTGCCACTAAACATCACTGCGGCTGGGTGGGTGGCCATACATGTCTCTCATGCGCGCACCTTCATGTGTGGGTGGCCATACATGTCTCTCATGAGCGCACCTTCATGTGTGGGTGAGATAAACACGGTATAGCATTTATTGACGTACGGTGTCGGTCCACCTTTGGCCTTAATGCATGCACTGACCCTTCGAGACATGCTTCCGACAAAGTTTTGGAACACAGCGATAAGTATGCGCTTCCATTCAGTACATAATACTGCCGCTAACTTTTGCTTAGTAGTAGGCCTTGGTTCCAAACTTCTTATGCGGCGCTCTAATTCATCCCATATGTGCTCTGTGGGATTAAGATCAGGACTCTGTGCTGGACAGTCCACACACGATACGGAATTATCGTCGAATCACGCTGTAACAGTCCTTGCTTTATGGCTCGGTGCATTATTCTGCTAGTACCAACAAGGCTCGGTTCCATAGTATTCCCACAGAGTTGGTAGGGTATAATTGTCCAGAATATCAAGGAAGACGTGCTGGTTAATAGGTTTGTACACGATAACTACTGGGCCGGGACCATACCACAAAAGACACCCCCACACGAGTACACTGTCAGCTCCAAACTTGACCGTAGGAACAGTACACTGTGGTAAATAGCGTTCCCCCGGCTGCCGCCATACCCACATACGGCCATCATACTGATGGATCGTGTATCTGGATTCATTAGTTCATAAGACCCGTTTTCATTGATCTACGGTCCACGATATATGCTCTTTACATCATAATAAACGAGGAGTAGCATTCTGTGTTGAGATGAAGGGCATATGAGCAGCCGCACGACTACGGTAACCCATGGAATGAAGTTCTCTGCAAATGGTGCTTGTACACGCCGAGGTTCCAGCATTTTCACTCACCCGTACACAGGCCCAGTGCAAAACGAAAATGCGGAGCCCTTTTTCCAGCGAGTTCTACATCTACGAAATGGGCTTGGACGTTGGAACGTTTTTGAAAGTAGGGCGGGGTCAATTAGAGAAACCACATTTTATTCTTTTCTCATGAAGCTTAATAAAGCATGGTGATACTAAGGAATATTATTATTTATTCATGAGTTATAATAAGCTGTTATTATTATCATTGAAGAATAAAAGGAGACATTTTAAAATTACGCTATATTAATTTGCATTGTCATATCAAATTGAAGTTGATTGAATTGACGCGACAAAATATAATTCCCGCACCTCGTCGAAATGCGTGCTGATTGCAAAAATTAATGTAATTTATCCAAAATAAAAAAAATAGCTATCGTTTAAACAAATAAGATAGGATCATAGGAAATGTCATTTTCAATTATTCATGGTTGAAATATCGAGGTTCTAAAGACGTGAGTAATTTAATTTTTAGAAAACACTCACTCTGTCTCTTTACTTCTAGGAAGAAAGATTCGTTTGCTGACCACGTTCTACAGTTTATTGTAATTTGTTTTAGTGGGTACTGGGAGCTATCAGCTTTGTAGCTCAAATGAGGTGAGTGCCATAGCAGTCTAGTGCAGTGTTTCCCGAACACCACCGGTCCGTCACGAGATTTTTGCCGGTCCTCGGAAACGGAGGAAAACTTGAGAAATGGAAAAGATTTCCGAATTTGACCACTAAAAACAGATCTGCACAAACATCTTTGTTCATAAAAGCAACTTCTTGCTGGTCGGTCCGCGAAGAAATTTGTGAAATTTTACTGGTCCGCAGCTCGCTTCTAAGAGCCTTTGATAACCAGAGACGGTGGTCTAGTGTCCTGATAATCCCAAATCAGCGTTATGTTGCAATTTATCAATTCGCCGTCAATCGTCGTCGTCAGATACAATCGATCTGTCAGTTATAGTGTTATAATTAAAATTTCAGCCAGTTTCATAAGAAATTCGCAAAGATACGTTTTTCACTTTTTTGTTGATAAGCCATCTGCCAGAGATTCGCCGCCCACGCACCATAAAAACCAAACTGACCGGTTGTGATTGCGGCAGAATGCAGACGTAGCTGTGACGATGCTGTGACGTCAGCGTTCCAGAGAGATCTGGGTGATTATATACAGTATATGACGTCATTAATGCAAATTTTCTCTCATTGATACGGTGAATCATCCCGATGGACCTAAGATACTTGAATTCTGTTCACTAAGGCAATAAAGTGAAATGATATAAAAATTTAAAAAATGCCATTTTTACATCGTTAAGTATCATTTATTTTTAATACAAGAAAAAAAATACGAAAGATCCAAAAACATCATACAAAAGCGGACGCGGGGCCCCTCTAGGTGCGCATTACAGGGCTCCATGCATATTCACCATGTAATGAATGCTCCATTTTTACGGAATCGCACCCATGAAACCGGCCCTGCCTGTACACTGATGTCTTGTGCAGTACTCCGTCGATTAGCTGTAATGACTCTCCTGGGGCTTCGACGTCCTCTATTGCTGATTTTCCTTGGTCTGCCGGTACGCTTTGCTGCTTCAGGCGTGCCATGTGTCTTCCAGTTATTCATTACATCCAAACCAGTTGACTTGGGTATGTTTAAACGCCTCTCGGTTTCTCTTATGGACAACCCACTAATATAACGCACAACGATCTTTCCTTTCTCAAAGTCAGTTCTCTCCCACCGCGACACTTTCACTCAACCTCACAGTGCCATATGATCGCGATCAGCTGCAAGCTTGTTTTTACACCGTTTGCAGCTGTATCGCGCATCTTAACAACGCAGCGGATCCATTCATTTTCTTTTGAAGGAGTTTCCGGTGACTTTTGTCAATACAGTGTATATTTACACCAAATCGCTTCTCTACAAGATTTAGTTTCAGTAATTTTTCATAACAGATATGTTATGAACTGGGTCTTCCACTCATTAACATTTTACTCCACGAGCCTCCGCTGAAAGATACACCGTTGTATGATGGAAACATGGTACTATTTGAAGATATTGTTGGTAATTGGTTAAAGATATGAACTGGGTCTTCCACTCATTAGCATTTTACTCCACGAGCCGCTACTGAAAGATACACCGTTGTATGATGCAAACAAAACCCAATAACATGGTGAAACCTTGCACCACAATATGATGCAATCTTGTATTATAACGTGGTGTATAATTGCAGCATGTTGTTGGATTTTGTTTGCATAATACAACGGTGTATCTCTCCTCAGAAAGTGGCGCAGCTAGTGTAGCACTACTTTTTGGTGCAACCTATCACAAAATGTTTAACAGTGTAACTTGTGTAAAACCCTGCCGCTATGTTAACATTTTTGGTAGGGGAGCAGAGAAAATTTTAGGCTCCATTTGTTGCAGGTACATCTTCCGTTTAAAGGGTTAATGACCAAACTTTTATCATCAGAGCAAAGCAAAAAGTATAGAATAAATGTATTTTTGATCATTCTATGTGTTCTGTTACGGATATTTTGTTTTCCTTTTTCTGCTAAGCATAATTTTTTTTATATTTCCTTTTAAAACCTAGGTGGCAGCACTGTTTAAAGAAGCAGGGAAAGCAGTCGGTGCCATGCCCTTCATTCTTCTTCAACCAGTTTGGGTAAGATGGCTTCTGATCAGCAGTCCTGAAAATTATGCAGCCTCAGGACATCCATTTTCGTTTAAGGATTTTCGTCAGTCTTCTAGAACTGACTAGAAGACTGACGAAACAGTTTTCTAGTCAGTTCTAGAAGACTGGCGAAAATTCTTTCTGTTCACACTCACAGGGCAGATCATCATAACCAATCCGGACTCTACGAATGAAAGCGTTCCTCATCACACAGGAATGGCGTCACCAACCTGTGCGAAATATGTACAGACTAACAGGGTGGGTCATTTTGCCAAAACGAAGCTCAAGCAGGGGTAAAGGAGGAAGGACTTGTTGGAATTTTGATGGGGACCACAACTGATTGCCAGTCGAGGTTGAGGTCGGTTTGTACGTGTTGTCCCGAGCAACACACGACTCACGATCTCTCAATTATGGACAGACTATAACCACAGCTCACAAAGAAAATTCTCCAAGAAAATATTGCAAACCGACGCTCTTGAGAATGGGCGTAGGGAGTCGGCGGCCATTCATCTCCAATGTTGACCGACCATCTTTGAAAACTCTGTCTGCAGTAAACACAGGAGCACCATCACTTGATATTGGACAACCGAAAAAGAGTCTCCTATTCCAGTGAGTCCAGGTTCCAGCTCCAGTATGTAGATAGACTGGTCCAAATTCGACTGCGCGTGAGGTGAACGAATGAATTGTTTGAAATGAGGTGGGTGGCGATGACGTTGGTGGCGGTAGTAAGACTAGGGATTATAGTCATAGCTGCTACCAGACTGCTCAGTTTGGACAGATACAGGACGGAGGTTGCGGTATCACACTATAGGGATTGTTCTGGTGGACATCTCTAGGACCCCTGATCCTTGTTCAATGCAACCTCATCACCAGGTCCTGCTTACGCATTCAGACCACGTGTTACTCTGCATGCTGACCATTAATCCGAATGGCACTGGATCAATGGCGAACCTGAAAATCCCCCCCCCGAAATATCTTTCAGGCCTTTTTGCCAAAATCTGTTTGTTTTCAATCACACAAATTTTCAAATTCCATATTATTAACTACATCGATGAGTCATTACATTATGACCACCTACCTAATAAGCTGTAGGACCTCCTTTAGCTCGCAAAACAGCGGCCACTCGGCGAGGCATCGATTCGATGAGGTGGCGATAGGTATCCTGGGGTATCTGGTACGATAATGTCAACAGCAGGTCCTCCAGTTACCGTACATTTCGGGGTGGTGGTGATTTAGCGCGAACCCGCTTTTCCAAGTCGAACCTCAAATGTTCGATTGGGTTCATGTCAGGTGAATTTGTAGGCCAGGACATTAACAGAAAGTCACCAGCATGTTCCTCGAACCACTCCTTGACTATTCTGGAAGTGTAACAAGGCGCATTATCCGGTTGGTAATGGCCATCACCAGCAGGGAACATAGTTGCCATCAATGTGTGAACTTGGTCCGCAACGATATTCATGTACCTGACAGCTGTCAGTAATTGTGGTATTGGGATAATGGGACCTAAAGTGCCCCAAGAAAATATCACCCACAGCATAACATCCGCCATCGTCGCCGCCGGCTTGTTTCCGCCCAACAGTGCATCCAGGTGCCATAACCTGCGTTGGTAATCGGCGTATCCGCGCTCAGCGTCTACGTGGTGCACCAAGAATCTTGATTCGTTCGACCAGGCTACTTTCTTCCAACCATCCATGGTCCAATCTCGAATATCTTGCACCCATTTGATGCGTTGTTTGTGATGACGTGCAGTGAGCATGGAGACCCGGCTGTGTCTTCGGCTAAGCAGGCGCATGCGCAGAAGGCTGCGATGAACTGTGTGCTGTGACACATGGCCCTGATCAACACTGTTGTAATTGCGGGTGATTTTGTCGCACTGTGGTCCTACGGTCGCTGTGAACAATGCGCGATAGTCTGCGCTCCCCTCTGGCATCAGGGAGCTGCGGACGACACAGCTGGACGACGGTTCCTCATTTGGCCATCTGTGCACCACTTTTTATACGTGCCCACTACAGACGGTACGTAAACAGCTCACAAGCTGCGCCGTTTGCGAGATCGTACTTCCGAGGTGCCGTGCCTTTAGAATTTGTCCTTTACCGAACTCTGACAAATCGGCAGCATTTTTCATTCTGACTCCGAGCACTCTATTAACCGGAAACCGGTCCTCGGGCTGTAAATATACTGCTCTGTGAACTTCACCTGCGCCACCATATGGCCTCCAGGCGCGTTCATTTTTCTAAGCTGGGGGTGGTCAAAACGTAATGGCTCATCCGTATAGGTGTTGTACGGGCGTTTTAAATATTCACATTCTTTGGAGCCCATATGTATTTTTCATAAAACCAAAATTATTACACTTTTTTTCATGTAACACAAATGTACACGTTGTGGTTAAAAGGATTGCCCTAGTTCTATACCAATACGAATTATTACAAAACACTTATGCCAAAGTTAATCATATCATGCAAATTCTATTCTTTCAGGGAACGAAGGTCAGACTTTTTAAAATACTTCACGATCACACACGCAAAACACGTAACTGCCGTGTGACACTGTCTTCCGATTTATATGAAAATACACAACATTAGTAAACAAAAAAATAACTACGAATTGCGGTACAAAAGCAGTAAAATTATTTAAATTATTTACTCTTGAATATAAAATACACACTTAGTGTCACAGTGTTTTGCACATAGTAAAAGTATTTTCTTTTCATTCTGTTATAAAAAATTGACACTGGTCTGGGTTTTTCTCGTTCCCGAGAAAAACACCTTTTAGCTAATTATATTCTAAACGATACGTAGTTATGTGCAAACAAGTGTGATATATACACTGAAGAGCAAATGAATTAGAGACACCTGTCTAGTAACGTGTAGCGCCACCTTTCGCTCTGATGGTGGCGGCGATTCGTCTCGGCATGGACTCGACAAGACACCGGAAGCGTTGGGAAGCCATACGGATCCACGACCCCTGAACAAGCTCCCACAGTTCACGAAGATTTCATGGAGCAGAGGGGGGGGGGTCAGAGCCTCGAACATCTCTCTCGATGGCATCCCAGATGTGCTCGATGGGACTGAGGTCAGGTGACCGAGCCGGACAAGGAAGCGAGGTCACGTCGGTGAAGTGTTCATTTAACCATTCGAGTACAATTCGGGAGCTGCATTGTCTTGTTGCAGGATGAGGTCCCTAGTGGGATGTTGAAGACGCACAAACGGGAGCAAATGGTCCTCCAGGATATCCCGGTAACTTTGACGTGTGAGGGACGATGTCACACGTACCAGGGGTCCCATTTCAGTCCACGTAAACAGTCTTCAGACGAGAATGCCATCCCCACCAGCTTGAAGAGTACCCTCTGGCAAGAAGGATCCATCGCTTCATGTGGTTTGCGCCGTTCTCGCATCCTGCCATCTGCATGTACCAACGTGAATCTCGACTCATCAGTCCAGGCAACATTTTCCCACATGTCTAGGGTCCAGTGGTGATGTTCCCGCGCCCATGCTGATCTTTGCACCCTGTGATGTGCGGTCAGCAGCGGTACCCTCGTGGAACGATGGCTTCTGTACCCCATAGCAAGGAGATGGTTCTGGATGGTGTGGCTGCTTACACGTTTTTGTGCACCAGCGTTAAATTTCCGAGATGACCCCACTCATCCACACGCTGTTGTCCACGGCAGTTGGCCCATGCAGGGATGGTTTTACCGGATTCGATGTACTCACGGTGCACCCGTGACATAGTGGCTCATGAAACTCCCAGTGCCTGCAAGACTTCCGAGATGAAGTGACCCGTTCGTCGGACCCGACAATTTTCCCACGATCAAATGCGCTTAGATCCTTCGTCTTGCCCATACTGCGCCCGACTCGTACTGATTCCCGTCGCATCACTCCTTATATTGTCGGATCACTGCATACGTCATATCGTTTCCATTTACAGAGCCGCCCACAGCGTCGCATTTGCATAACGCCAGGTGTCTCTAATTCAATTGCTCTTCAATGTAATACATATAACACTCCTTATTCTCATTTATACAAAATTTCATATATTCTGATATTTATTCACATTCTCTAGTTGTTTATTAACATTCTATGAATGATGTTTATTCATATTCTCTTGTTAATGTACTATAGATGTATATAGAACTATTACTATGGCAGTGAAAGAGGGCCTCAAGTCTTCTGGAATTGCTGTTTCCCCGTCACCCAATTTTTATAAACTTAAGCGAAAATGGTTTCTCGAAGATCTTACTTATTTACTGAAAAAGAATTGCTTTTCTTTTTAATACAAACAGAAAAGACGGTTATCGAGTGATCTGGGGTTCGATCCCAGCGGTGTCTAAATACAATTTTTTCGGTTGCTGTGTGTTTATTAAAGAAAAGCTTTGTCTATTTACATTGTCTCCACGTATTCTGAAGTCCCCCCCCCATTTTTCATCTTTTTAATACTTCATTCAAAGCTACCGTCAAAGGTCCCTGGCTATTTCTTCAACCAGCTTCATATGAAGTTTCCGCAAAAATTTTGAAAAATACGTATGCTGAAGCTAAAAGCTCTCTTAGCTATGAGCCCCCCCCCCGTGCGGGGTTGCGGGCGCTACAGTGCGCCCTTGCACTGAACTCTTTCAGCAAAACACCACCACAAAGTCCGCATTGTACGGGAACAGTTAGACAACTGGGTCTAAAAATTTCGTGCCCATCAAATTTCCCTGATTTGAATCCCATTGAACATTTGTGAGATAAAAATGCGGCATTTGCCGGTTTGTGCCATTTCTTCTCTTCTTCACCGAAATCTGGAGCGTTATTCTTTCCATCCACTGAAGATTTCCTGATGGCACCTTTCGATGTCTAGTAGAGTCGATGCTAAAAGGTTACCGCTGCAAAAGGCGGTCCAGCACACTATGAGATATATATTTAGTCATATTGTTATGTCTCATAATAGTATTAGGATATAGTTTTTCTGTTATTTTTATCATTTGACAGGAATACACAAGCATGCAACGGTGGCACTGTCGATCGTCTAATTCGTCATTTGCGACAGATATTTGGCGATGTTTTATAAATTAACGAATGACCATATCAATGGAAACAAAAGTTGGGCTTGATTTTCTAGGAGTTCGATTTCGGAAAACAATGCCGATGAATTCCTTTTGTTTGGGGAAATTTTAATAATCTATTGCGTTGTCGACTCTGCGGAAATGAATTATTTTGTAGCTGTTGCAAAGCGGTTTTATTAAATGACCTCTGATATGCAGACAGCAGAAACTAAAAGCAATGTCATGCTTTAAATGAGGTACATGGGAACGTTAAGTTTATAATGAACGCGGAAAATTTAGAGAAAGGTTTATTATCTAAATTTAAACTAAACTGATGTCATCTTGACCAGAGGGGTGGAACTGATACTGCAAAACGACAGTGATAAGTTAAAGAATTTAGACATATAGTTGGATAAATAAGAATTGGAATTTGGTAGTTTTCTGTACATACGTTGATGTTAAGAAAAGATTAGCGCTTGCACATATTGAACGAACCTGGACAGAGAATATTTTTTCTTAGTAACATAAAAGCTTTGAAAGTAACAGTTTGGCCTACAATTAGATCACCTTGACGAAACTGATAATCAGAATATAAAAAAATTATGCGAAGCAAGCTCACAAAAACTGCTATTCATATTTCATTAAGAACATATCGTCATAAATGAGTCTCGTTTCGCAGACGAAATTAAAAGGACGAGAAATGAAGCATTTTATTTGGTTGACGGAAAAGACATGACGTATTTTGGCACCCGATGGCGGTTGGGCGGTTTTGGAAGTACTAGAGGCATGCGCAGCTCTGTTATCGCTATGGCATTCGACAGGTGCCAGTTCTAGCTGCAGTCGAAAAAGAATAGTGAGCGATTTGGTTGATTTGCGGAGATTTAACTTCAAGTTGAAGATGGAGGACCAAAATGTGCATTTTTCCAATTTTTTACAGTTTTACTTCCGTAAAGGGAAGAACGCGCGTCAAGCTTGTGAAAAGTTGCGTACAGTGTACGGTGATAATGCTCTACAATAACGTCAGTGCCAGCGGTGGTTCGTAAAATTCCGTGCTGGTGATTTTGACCTCAACGATGCTCCTCGGTCCGGGAGGCACACCGAGGCTAATGACGATCAAATCAAGGCATTGATCGAGTCAAACCCACGTTACATGACATGAGAGATTGCAGACACATTGCACGTCCATCATTCAAGCGCTCATTACCACCTGAAGAAGCTGTGATAAGTAAGCAAGCTCGATGTGTGGGTTCCTCGTGAACTCAAAGAAACTCAATTGACGGCGCGTATAAACATCTGCGATATGTTCATTAAACGTGAGAAAAACGATCATTTTTTGAAGCGACTGATAACTGGTGATGAAAAGTGGACTGTGTACAACAATGTGCTGAGCAAATGGTCTTGGTCCCGACGTGCTGCTTCACCTCAAACGACATCCAAAGCAGACATTCATCAGCGGAAGGTTCTGGTCTCAGTGTGGTGGGATTTTAAAGGTGTCGTATTTTTCGAGCTCCTACCACGGAACCAAACAATCAGTTCGAATGTGTACTGTTGGCAACTGGACAGTTTGAATGAATCCATCATCCAGAAACGTCCAGAGCTCGTTCATCGTAAAGATGTGTTCCATCACGACAACGCAAGACCACACACAAGTTTGATCACCCGCCAAAAATTATTGGAGCTTGGGTGGAATGTGTTGCCCCCCCCCCCCCCCAGCATACTCGCCTGATCTTGCGCCGTCAGACTTCTACTTGTTTTTCTCTCTTCAATAGTCCTTGCGTGGTATAACGTTCAATTTAGATGAGGCTGTTAATCAGCACCTTGTACAGTTTTTCGCCACGAAAGACAGGTCCTTCTATGAACGAGGCATTCTGCAGCTCACTGAAAGATGGCAAAAGGTTATCGAACAAAACGGGCATTATATCATTGATTGATCTTTGTTCTTTCATTCAATAAATGACCTTTGCAAAACATGGCTAAAATACGTCATGACTAGTACCTAATTGAAAAATTATTAGAGTGTATAAAGAGATATTATGGACATATAACTGAGGATTTTTCCGTATCCACATATTCCAAAGATATTATTACTGCATTGCTAACAAGATTTACATACATGGAGTGTATAAAAAGAGAATATTTCTCATTGTCATGGGGGGGGGTTTCTAGAAGTTTTAATCACAGCACAATTATTCATTGCATTATAAACCGGAATGTACCCATTGCTACCCTGTCTCGAACATCATGCCACTGGGTAGGACAAATGACTCAAACATATTCTTTCTCCTTTCTTAGGTTCGACGCCATTGTTAAATTCATTTTACCAGGTTATCAATCAGATAGGATTAGTATTAATCACCTTTCTAAATGATCTCTTTCAATAAGAAATCTAAGGGGAAAGCAACGCTCTCTGATGCACAGATTCACTCTCTCCAGCCGCGTTCGGGACACCTCTTAGATCGTGAGTATAAGCGTTTGAGCTGATGTCAGTACATTCTTCTAACCCTGATTTAAATCGTTCCAGCCGGTTAAAGGGTTATAATACAAAGGATAATATTGCTGTGCTATCTACACGTATTTACCTCTTGTATTAAACACGTGCCCCATCGTTGCATAAGTTTTATACCTTTCGCATAGAAGGAGAAACAAGTTTTCGAAAATTACTCTGACGTCTTCGTCCAATTTGCTCTTGTTGCTGTTATCTATCGGCATGCAGTGGCCTTACTACTGTCGAAGGCATGTCGACTGCAATAGCGCCGTCTTTTAAATCTTATAATAATTAGCTTATGTCCGTCACTATGTATAGAGCACAGATGATCTTATGTCAGTCATTGTGTGCAGAGCAAAGAAAAATTTATGTCAGTCACTATGTACAGAGCAAAGAAAAATTTATTACAGTCGCTATGTACAGAGCATAGAAAAAATTATCTCAGTCACTATGTACAGAGCAGAGAAAAATTTATGTCAGTCACTGTGTACAGAGCAAAGAAAATTTTATATCAGTCACTGTGCACAGAGCAAAGGAAAATTTATGTCAGTCAAAGGGACTGATTTTTTTTTTTTATTTTAGGTTTAACGACCACCGTGAGCAACTCAATGGGCTATAAGCTGTCGCCCGTCCCTAATTTAGGGTCACTGGTTCCAGGGAAGGGAGAGAGCCAGTACCGTAAGACAAACACAACATCCATGCCTGACCGGGATTCGAACCCGGACCCTTTACGGATGAATGATCAGAGGCCAGCGCCTTAGACCACTGCGCCACCGTGGCGGCTCAAAGTGACTGATGTAAATTTTTTCACTTTGTACAGAGCAAATAAAATCTTATGTGAGTCACTGTATACAGAGCAAAGAAAAATTTATGTCAGTCGCTATGTACAGAGCAAAGAAAAAATTTTGTCAGTCAATGTGTACAGAGCAAAGAAAAAATTACGTCCGTCACAGAGCAAAGAAAATCTTATATCAGTCACTGTGTACAGAGCAAAGAAAAATTTATGTCAGTCAGTATCTACAGAGTAAAGAAAACATTATGTCAGTCACTATGTACAGAGCACTTTGGATGTCAGTCACTATGTACAGAGCAAAGAAAAAATTATGCCAGTCACTATGTACAGAGCAAAGAAGAACTTATGTCAATCACTATGTAGAGATCAAAAAAAAACTTGATTGCGTGCATACATTATTTGTGTTTCTAAAGCAAAATATGAAGAAATTAAATTTTTCGTTTTTGATTTCATGACGCTGGTAGTAATATTTGGTTCAAAGTTTGACTGCTTTCTGCCAAAATCGTGTAAATTTAATGCACATTTCGAAATACGGTGCTTGAATAAATCACATCCTACGCCGCAATTTTAATTAAAGAGCTTTGTATGATCTATGCTTGTAATAAGATTCCTTTACTTTTCTTTAATTTCTGTCTTATGATTTTAGACCTTCGTCATGGAAGGGTTGGCGTGTTTCTTTCTTCTTATTGGTTTCCTGTACATACAAACCGCTGGCTCCCCATTGATGGATGAGAAAGGATCTGTAAGCTTTCCTCTCGATACGTTTTTTCAGGTGAGCAAAGAAAAAAGCACGCAAAGTGTATACAATTTGACTTTTATTTAATGGAATGAGCAACTGAGAGAAGAAAATACAAATACCGGCCACTGAATTAGAAACCTTTATGCAGATTTACGTAAACGTCATTTACGCAGCGTATATGCAAAATACGTGGTCACGTGCTTCACCACGTGATCTAGGCTGCTGCTCTTCAGTAATCGTCTGTACTATTGATCGCAATGGGAAAAACAAAGGATCTTCCGGAGCTCCATATTGTAGGTACCCGTCTGGCTGGAGCGACGATTTTGAAAACAGCAGACATAAGTCGTTTCTCAAAAAGTGAGATTTCCCAGGCCTTTAATTAGTGGAAAAATAAATCACATAAGAGGCGTAGCTGTAGCGCGATGTCAGTCTGTCAGGAACAGCATCGCCGTCGTCTGAGAAGGTTTGTACGGAGAAACAGGACTTCCTGTGTGTAGCAACTGATCGAAGCATTCAATGAAGGCTGTTCTGTGACCATATCTCAACGAATTATGCGCAGGCAATTGAAAAGGATCGGTATTGGAAGTGGCATGCCTATACAGAAACCACTGATTTCTGAGAAGAATCGCAAAGTTAGTTTACACAGTGGTGTCAGGAACACTATGACTGGACTAGAAAATAGTCGTGTGATCCGACGAGTCCCGGTACACCTTGTTTTGTACCGGTAAGCAGAGAGTTTGGCGGGAGCGCGCATGAAGGAATGGACCCAGCTTGCTTTGTAAACACAACTCAAGGTTCTTGACGTGAAGTCATGGTATGGGACACATTCTGTTGGTATGTGACACATTCTGTTGGTATGGGACACGTTCTGTTGGTACGGAACGGGTATCTTGATGTTGGTGGAAGGTCGGGCACCTCCAGCGATTCACTAAACATTGTTGCCTATCAAGTCCATCCTGCAGTGTTGACTTTTTATCCAGCAGGTGACGGCTGTTTCATGAACGACAATGCTCCCGTTCATCGCGCAATGCGTTCAGCATTGGTTCAGCGAGCATACAGCGACTTCCACTGTCTGCATCGGCCACCACAATGCCCGGATCGGAACCCCATTGAAAATATAAGGGACATGTTAGAAAAACAGATACGGAAGCAAAGCCTGGACTGGCTAGTGAACGCATGCGCTTACGTGCTGTGATTTGAAATAAAGGAGGGTATTGAATCAAGTGGGACATCGTCGGGCTAAGTGAGGTAAGGAGAAAAGGAGAAGATCTCATTGAACTGAAAAGTGGACATCTCTTCTATTATCGTGGGACAGATACTGGCAGAACTAGTGGTGTTGGATTTATAATAAACAAGAAACTGAAGGATAAAGTGGTAGAAGTTGAAAGTTCCTCTGACAGAGCTGCACGACTCGTTATCCAACTATCGAGAAGATACCAGGCTCAGATTATTCAAACTTATGCACCCACCACAAGTCATCCTGAAGAAGAAATTGAAGAATTTTATGAGGAAATTCGTCATCTAAATAATAAAGGTAAGCAGCACTTGAAGATAATTATGGGAGATTTCAATGCAAAAATAGGGCACCGGCAACAAAATGAAACTTCAGTAGGTAAATTCGGTTACGGCAACAGAAACCAGCGTGGAAATACTCTCGTTGAGTTTGCAGAGGCAGAAGGATTTTTCATCTTGAATTCCTTTTTCAAGAAAAAGCCACACAGGAAATGGACATGGAGACATCCAATTGGGACGACAAGTGAAATTGATTTTATTATGTGTAACAAAAAATTCGTCATCGAAGACTGCAGTGTGCTGAACAAGTTCAACACAGGTAGTGACCATAGATTGGTGAGATGTAAGATGCACCTCAACACTAAACTGGAACGTGGCAAGCTCATAAGACAAACAAAATGTATTGACATAACCAACCTTAAAAAACACCATAATACTTTCAAGTTGGAACTGAAGAACAGATTCTCTGCTTTAGAAGGCCTAACATCGGAAGAAGTGGATATTTCGGAAGTTAACAGAAAAGTAACCAAAGCTCTTATGGAAACAGCAACAAAATTAGCTGGGTCTAAGAACAAGTTGCATGTGAACAAATTATCAGGAAAAACCAAAATGTTGATGCAAAAAAGAAGAGAGATGAGGACAACTAAAGAAGATGTGACTTCCAAAGTGGAATATATAGAGCTATGCAAGACAGCACGAAAAAGTATCACTGAAGACGTAAGGAAATTCAACTGTGAGCTAGTCAGGAAAGCAATTGAAAACAACCAAAGCCTAAAGATAGCAAAGGGACATCTCAGTAAGGGAAGAAAACAGATTATGGCTCTGAGAAAAGAAGATGGTTCTATAACAAGAAATAGAGGCGAAATTTTGACAAGAGTGAAAGATTTCTACTCCAAATTATATGAAAGGGATGATACATGTACTCCAGACATCATGAAAGGTACCAGAGTTCTTCCAGTCCTCCCAGCAGAAGTTGCTCATGCAATCAAGAACATGAAGCGGGGGAAAGCTCCAGGAGAAGATGGAATTACTATAGACATCATACAAGAAGCAAGTGGAGAAATTGAAACAGTACTCGCCCAAATTTTCACTCGATCCCTTAATGATGGGAAGATTCCTGAGGATTGGAACAATGCTACAATGATCCTGCTACATAAAAAAGGTGACATTGAGGATCTCAGGAACTACAGACCTATCAGCCTCCTATCAGTGGTTTATAAAATCTTCACTAAAGTTCTTTCACACCGCTTGAAGGTAACACTGGACATGGCTCAACCGAGAGAACAAGCTGGATTCAGGAGTGGCTACAGCACAATAGATCATATCCACGTACTGAGAGAACTAATTGAAAGAGCGAGGGAATATGAACTTCCATTGTGCATGGCTTTTATCGATTATGAAAAAGCCTTTGATTCGGTGAAACCATCAGCAGTTACCACGGCTCTGAAATCCTGCGGTATTGAAGATGCATACATTAATATTATTAATAACATCTATGAAAATGCAAGTGCAAAGATTCGGCTGTTTGAAAATACAACGCACATAAAAATTGGAAAGGGAGTGAGACAAGGTGACACCATATCTCCGAAGCTTTTTAATGCCACATTGGAAAATGTCTTTCAATCACTGAACTGGGAAAACAAAGGGATAAAGATTAATGGAGATTATCTAACCCACCTTCGTTTTGCTGATGACGTAGTCATTTTTGCAACTACCCCATCAGAGCTGCAGAGTATGATCCAGGAACTTGCTGACAAGAGTAAAGAAGTGGGATTAAAAATGAACTTTCAGAAGACAAAAGTGATGTTCAATGCTTTTACAAGAAATGAAGATTTATCGATTGATGGAGAAAAACTGGAGATAACAGATACGTATGTTTATCTTGGACAGCAGATATCGAGTGAGGGTCACATTGATGAAGAAATTAATCGGCGTACAAAACTTGCCTGGAGAGCTTTTGGAAGAAACAGCATAATTTTCAAGAGCAATATGCCATTATGTCTTAAAAGAAAAGTGTTTGATCTATGCATCCTTCCAGTGCTTACGTATGGTGCAGAGACGTGGACCTTAACTAAAAGAGACATACAAAGGCTGCAGACAACTCAAAGAAGCATGGAGAGGTGCATGCTTGGTATAACCAGGAGAGATAAGAAGAGGAACTCGTGGATCCGAAAAATGACGAGAGTGGAAGACATCATGATCAGAGTTAAATCCCTGAAATGGCAATGGGCTGGACATACTGCCAGAAGGACAGACCATAGATGGACAGCCGAAATTTTAGATTGGATTCCAAGGGACAGGAAAAGACCCAGAAAAAGACCACATGGGAGATGGGTGGATGAAATTCGTAAATATGCGGGAGTGACATGGAGGAGACTGGCACAAGACAGACCGTTGTGGAGGAAACTTGGGGAGACCTTCGTCCAGCAGTGGATTGATAATGGTTGACAATGATGATGATGATGATGATTGAATAGAAGTTTCTAATTAAGTGGCCGGTAGGTATTGCAAAAATAGTTTTTAACTGTCTGCAAAACACAGATTTTGAAACTGGATGTTGTGTTTAATACTCTGAATATTCAGTGTTTGTGTTTTATGAACATTACTGTGGTATTTCATTAAAGCCTAAATATACTACTAGACGAAACCCGTCGGAACCGACGGTTAGTTTATTTTTTTTTTTTTTTTTTTTTAAGAATAAACTCATATGAAGCAACAAGTGTAAACTTTATTTGATTGAAAAATTCATTCAACCACATCAGTAAAGACAATGCCGCCCCGGTGATGCAGTGGTCTAAGCGATGGCCTCTGATCATTCGTCCGAACGGGGTCCGGGTTCGAATCCCGGTGAGGCATGGATGTTATGTTTGTCTTACGGCACTGGCTAGCTCTCTTCCCTGGAACCAGTAACCCAAAATTAGGGACAAACGACTGCTTATAGCCCATTGAGTTGCTCATGGTGGTCGTTCATCATCATCATCATTGTCAACCATTATCAATCCACTGCTGGACGAAGGTCTCCCCAAGTTTCCTCCACAACGGTCTGTCTTGTGCCAGTCTCCTCCATGTCACTCCCGCATATTTACGAATTTCATCCACCCATCTCCCATGTGGTCTTTTTCTGGGTCTTTTCCTGTCCCTTGGAATCCAATCTAAAATTTCGGCTGTCCATCTATGGTCTGTCCTTCTGGCAGTATGTCCAGCCCATTGCCATTTCAGGGATTTAACTCTGATCATGATGTCTTCCACTGTCGTCATTTTTCGGATCCACGAGTTCCTCTTCTTATCTCTCCTGGTTATACCAAGTATGCACCTCTCCATGCTTCTTTGAGTTGTCTGCAGCCTTTGTATGTCTCTTTTAGTTAAGGTCCACGTCTCTGCACCATACGTAAGCACTGGAAGGATGCATTGATCAAACACTTTTCTTTTAAGACATAATGGCATATTGCTCTTGAAAATTATGCTGTTTCTTCCAAAAGCTCTCCAGGCAAGTTTTGTACGCCGATTAATTTCTTCATCAATGTGACCCTCACTTGATACCTGCTGTCCAAGATAAACGTACGTATCTGTTATCTCCAGCTTTTCTCCATCAATCGATAAATCTTCATTTCTTGTAAAAGCATTGAACATCACTTTTGTCTTCTGGAAGTTCATTTTTAATCCCACTTCTTTACTCTTGTCAGCAAGTTCCTGGATCATACTCTGCAGCTCTAATGGGCTAGTTGCAAAAATGACTACGTCATCAGCAAAACGAAGGTGGGTTAGATAATCTCCATTAATCTTTATCCCTTTGTTTTCCCAGTTCAGTGATTGAAAGACATTTTCCAATGTGGCGTTAAAGAGCTTCGGAGATATGGTGTCACCTTGTCTCACTCCCTTTCCAATTTTTATGTGTGTTGTATTTTCAAACAGCCGAATCTTTGCACTTGCATTTTCATAGATGTTATTAATGATATTAATGTATGCATCTTCAATACCGCAGGATTTCAGAGCCGTGGTAACTGCTGATGGTTTCACCGAATCAAAGGCTTTTTCATAATCGATAAAAGCCATGCACAATGGAAGTTCATATTCCCTCGCTCTTTCAATTAGTTCTCTCAGTACGTGGATGTGATCTATTGTGCTGTAGCCACTCCTGAATCCAGCTTGTTCTCTCGGTTGAGCCATGTCCAGTGTTACCTTCAAGCGGTGTGAAAGAACTTTAGTGAAGATTTTATAAACCACTGATAGGAGGCTGATAGGTCTGTAGTTCCTGAGATCCTCAATGTCACCTTTTTTATGTAGCAGGATCATTGTAGCATTGTTCCAATCCTCAGGAATCTTCCCTTCATTAAGGCATCGAGTGAAAATTTGGGCGAGTACTGTTTCAATTTCTCCACTTGCTTCTTGTATGATGTCTATAGTAATTCCATCTTCTCCTGGAGCTTTCCCCTGCTTCATGTTCTTGATTGCATGAGCAACTTCTGCTGGGAGGACTGGAAGAACTCTGGTACCTTTCATGATGTCTGGAGTACATGTATCATCCCTTTCATATAATTTGGAGTAGAAATCTTTCACTCTTGTCAAAATTTCGCCTCTATTTCTTGTTATAGAACCATCTTCTTTTCTCAGAGCCATAATCTGTTTTCTTCCCTTACTGAGATGTCCCTTTGCTATCTTAAGGCTTTGGTTGTTTTCAATTGTTTTCCTCACTAGCTCACAGTTGAATTTCCTTACGTCTTCAGTGATACTTTTTCGTGTTGTCTTGCATAGCTCTATATATTCCACTTTGGAAGTCACATCTTCTTTAGTTGTCCTCATCTCTCTTCTTTTTTGCATCAACATTTTGGTTTTTCCTGATAATTTGTTCACATGCAACTTGTTCTTAGACCCAGCTAATTTTGTTGCTGTTTCCATTAGAGCTTTGGTTACTTTTCTGTTAACTTCCGAAATATCCACTTCTTCCGATGTTAGGCCTTCTAAAGCAGAGAATCTGTTCTTCAGTTCCAACTTGAAAGTATTATGGTGTTTTTTAAGGTTGGTTATGTCAATACATTTTGTTTGTCTTATGAGTTTGCCACGTTTCAGTTTAGTGTTGAGGTGCATCTTACATCTCACCAATCTATGGTCACTACCTGTGTTGAACTTGTTCAGCACACTGCAGTCTTCGATGACGAATTTTTTGTTACACATAATAAAATCAATTTCACTTGTCGTCCCAATTGGATGTCTCCATGTCCATTTCCTGTGTGGCTTTTTCTTGAAAAAGGAGTTCAAGATGAAAAATCCTTCTGCCTCTGCAAACTCAACGAGAGTATTTCCACGCTGGTTTCTGTTGCCGTGACCGATTTTACCTACTGAAGTTTCATTCTGTTGCCGTTGCCCTATTTTTGCATTGAAATCTCCCATAATTATCTTCAAGTGCTGCTTACCTTTATTATTTAGATGACGAATTTCCTCATAAAATTCTTCAATTTCTTCTTCAGGGTGACTTGTGGTGGGTGCATAAGTTTGAATAATCTGAGCCTGGTATCTTCTCGATAGTTGGATAACGAGTCGTGCAGCTCTGTCAGAGGAACTTTCAACTTCTACCACTTTATCCTTCAGTTTCTTGTTTATTATAAATCCAACACCACTAGTTCTGCCAGTATCTGTCCCACAATAATAGAAGAGATGTCCACTTTTCAGTTCAATGAGATCTTCTCCTTTTCTCCTTATCTCACTTAGCCCGACGATGTCCCACTTGCTCCTTTGTAGTTCCTCTTCCAATTCAAGAAGCCTTGAATCAGAAGATAGGGAGCGTCCATTATAGGTAGCCAAGGTCAGCATCAAATGGCAGCCTAGTCCGGTCCTCCGGGGATTCTTAGCACCCTCTGCCTTCATGTCGCACTGGCCGCTGCCTTGGCCAGGTACATTCCAGCTGCCGGAGACTGAGGGCCAAGATTTAAGTTGTAGAGTCATTTTGGAGGTGTTTGGCCATAACTCACCACGCTGGCCAAGCGGGTTGGTGAGTGTGGGATAGCATTTCCTCTGATCCCGATGGTATAGTTATACCGCTATTGGCGGTCGTCAGAGCCCCTTTAGTGGGAACAGGATGCACCACGAGAAGGCGGGGTTGACATTTGTCAAGGAGAGGCTGTGATGTTACGCATCACCTGACCTTACATCCCCAATAAAAAAAACAATAGTCCAGTTACGTGATTTTTTTTTTTTTTTTTGACTGAAGGTTTAACAACCACCGTGAGCAACTCAATGGGCTATAAGCAGTCGCCCGTCCCTAATTTAAAGTCACTGGTTCCAGGGAAGGTAGAGAGCCAGTGCCGTAAGACAAACACAACATCCATGCCTCACCGGGATTCGAACCCGGACCCTTCACGAACGAATGATCATAAGCCAGCGCTTAGACCACTGCCCCACCGGGGCGGGCAGGTTCGTGATGATCATCGCACTGCACACTTTTTCAGTCGTAGAATGTGAGGCGGAAGTCCATTCATATCCATCGTGTGCAAACATTCAACTGGATAGCGCACTCTTCCACTCTCATCTTCAGTCACAACTGTGTTTGTTGTTGGAATGAGATTCGCGTTGCGAATACTCTTCATTCTCTCTTGTCTGAGACATATAGTTGCGACTCACTGATCGCTCACGCCTTCCAGTAAGGCTCTTACGTTTTCTATTTTTTTTTCTGCGTGAGAGACATTCTACTAAAAGTAAGTATGCAATAAAATATTTATTTACTTTAGCATTGATCATAGAACACGATGCACACACCTAATCTGACACTGAACTGAGTGCCTGATGTAGATAAGGACCGCACGCTTATTCTATAGACTTTACATGGGAAATTTGCCGCCCCACCCCGCCCGAACCGTTGCCCCAATCTCCGTTTCCTCTTCGACTGGCACATCTACATGGTAAGACCTTTATTTTGGTACCTGAACCATATTTAGTTCAGCAGTTCTCTCAAAATACGTCTCACAGTAAAAAACCTTATAGAATGAATATACAGGTGGCGCAACTCAATATGTACATCCTAAATATTTTCACTAACAATAGTCAACGGAATGTTTACTTACATCTTTACATAATGGGAAACATCTTACTTACGTGAATAAACTGGATCGAATGAATATTAAATTGTATATATGTATCACACAGTCCAACGGCATAACGCAATCAGGTCTTCGAAAATGTTTGCTGTTCCGATGAGAAGAACTTTGATATGAATGCCTGCTATCGTTGCTTTGCGCAACGGTTCGCTCAAAAAAGAGAAGACTTTGAACTTTGGACTACCTCAGTACCTGCATGCCTCCGCCTTCAACAGCGCGTGAGTCAACCGCAGGCGATCGAATGTCAACCGCATGCTTCTCCCATAGACTTTACACGGGAAATTTGCCTACCCACAACGCCCGAATCGTTGCCCCAATCTCATTTTTCTCTTTCACTGGCACATCTACATGGCAAGACCTTTATTTTGATACCTCAACTACACTGCTGGCCACCCAAAATGCAACACCAAGAAGGAAGCATCCGATTGGCCTGAAATTCGCAGCTTGCGTCGCCCGCGAGAGGACATCCAAACGATTAGCATTGCAGGGCATATGCAAATCATGTGCGCCCGGCACGCCACAGAGAAACACTATAAGAAGGGTGCACAGAAGTCGGGGTGTACGTTGTGGAAGTGTCTTGTACTTCCGGACATGTGCGGGGGAAGCTTCCTGATGCCTCGTCGCAGAATACGGCAGTCATTTCACAACGTTTCGGAGTTCGACAGAGGACGAATAGTGGCGTATCGCGACAGCGGTTTATCGTACCGATACATCAGCGCCCGTGTGGGACGACATCCAGCCACAGTGAGGCGAGTATGGATTCGGTGGGTGCAGGAGGGACGGACGGAGCGACGTGAGTGATTGCCACAGCCGCGGCACACCACCGATCGAGAGGACCGGCATGTTGTGCGGCGGGCATTGACGGCTCGCGCCGCCACATTACGAACATTGGCGCAGGAATTAGGGTGTGCTGCGCAACAACCTGTGTCAGCACGTACGGTTCGACGTCGTCTGTAGGAGCGGGGACCTGTCGCACGGCGCCCATTGCTCCGATTACAATTGACGTTACACCACCGGCGAGTGCGGCGACAGTGGGCCGTTGAACGCCGCACCTGGACAACGGAATGGCACGACATTGTCTTCTCCGACGAACCCCGCTTCTTCCTGCAAAGCCACGATAGTCGGATCCGCGTGTGGTGGCACCGCGGCGATAGAATGTATGACGCCTGCATTATGCATTGCCATTCCGGTCCGTCGCCTGGCGTTATGGTTTAGGGCACAATTGGATGTGACACTCGCACCCCATTGGTATGCATCGCTGGTACACTCAACAGCCACCGCTACATATCCGACGTTTTGGAGCCTGTAGTCCTCCCTTACTTGCAGGATCTGCCAGCGGCCACGTTTCAACAGGACAATGCGCGCCCGCACGTGGCACGCATCGTGCAACAATTCTTCACGGCCCACCAGGTGTCTCTGCTGCCGTGGCCCACCAGGTGTCACTGCTGCCGTGGCCCACCTGTTCTCCCGATGTGTCGCCCATCGAACACATCTGGTCGCTGATCGGCAACAAAGTGGCCCGGCAAGCACCACCCTTGGCTACGCCTGATGAACTGTGGCAAAGCAACCTGGGCCGACATACTCCAAACCCACATCCAAAGCCTCTTTCGTTCGATGCCGCGGCGTGTAGCGGCCGTTATTGCCAGCCATGGTGGTCACACGAACTATTGATGTATGCGTGTTCCGCAAGTCACACGGGCCTGTAAGCTCAATCGTTTCATCTTTGTATCTGTTGTTATGTGTCCAGAAAATCTGGCTTTGCTATCTCGTGTCCTTCTTGGTGTTGCATTTTGAGTGGCCAGCAGTGTAATTAGTCTGTTATACAAAGTTGTGTTAAAACGCATGATATGTTAGGAAAATGGCTATAGTACGATATTTGTGTTGACGATACTACTTATCTCTCATACTTTGAGAACATCTGCGCCTCGTTTAGTAATAAATGTAAGGATATAACTCTTTGTTTTTAGGAAAGCAACAAGTGGGGCCTATCCAACTCTCATAAAATTGAAAGGCAAATGACATGATTATTTACACGGACATTAATTTTAATGATGAGCAATTTTATAAAGCTGATTAGCAGCAATGTCATTTTTTTTTTTTTTTTTTTACGATTTTCAACCGTAGGTTGAAGAAACGAACATATGGTCCAGCTTTGTCCGTCTGTATGTCTGTTTGTATGTCCATCCGCACGATAACTCGCGTAAAAATGGTTCGATTTCGATGAAATTTTAGTATGCGGTAGGGGACCACCTTCGAACCAACCCTACTGAAAATGGGCGAAGTGTGGTCAAAGGCCAGGACGTGGGAGCGGGATCTATTCCATCTCCCTTACGCGTCCTAACTTACGTAAAAATGCTTCGATTTGGACAAAACTTTATCATGTTGTTCCGGAGGTATACTGAACCGGTTCTGTTGAATGTCATCGAAATGGGGTCAAAGGACAGAGCACAGGAGCGAGATTTATTTCACAACCATTATTCTCATAATTTGAGTAATGAATATATGTTGGAAAGCGTTTCATAATCAATGCATTGCATGATTTTATTAACTTGTTTTATGTCTTACAGAAAAGCGAGTAGAAATTGTATTGGTTTTAATTTTATTACGATGCTTAATAGCAGTTTCTGGAGTACTGTATTATTTGAAGTACCAGTGTTTTAAATGTTCCTGAGATTACATGTAATACTACATTACATTTGTAAGGTGGTGCATATTTCAAACAGAAAAAAAAATCTGATTTACTGATTTTTTGAACCCTGGTCCACATACAAGGGTCATTTAAAAAGTTTTGCACACTGTGGGTTATCTCTTTAAAAACGAATTTATTTCACAACGTACCTTTACAGGCATTCGAAGTAATCTCCATGTTTCTTTATGACAGCTGCCAAACGTTTGAGCAAGTCTTGTATTCCAGTCAGGACACCTCCATTGTTGAGGCTTCCGATTGCTCGGGTCACCTCATTAGAAACATCTTGAATCGTTTCCCGCGGACTGGCTTCTTCAGTTTTGAGAACAAGTCGTAGTCTGGCTGGCTGATGTCAGGACTGTATGGTGCTTGGGGTTAGCAATTCCTATCCAAACCTTTCCAGAATGTCTCTTACTGTACTGGAAACATGCAGCCTCGCGTTGTCGTGCAAAATGATAACACCAGCTTCCAGCATGCCCGGCCTTCTTTGGCCAATCTTTGGGGGCAAAACATTTTGCAGAAGCCTTCTGTAGTGTTCCGCTGTTACAGTGGACCCCTCGGGTACTAATCTGTTGCTAACACTCCAGCCTTGTCATAGGCCATAATCATCATCAGCTTAACCTTCGATTGTTGGCGGCGGAATTTTTACTGCAGAGGTGATTCTGGATGTTTTCTCTGAGCGAACTGAAATTTCAGTTCTGGTTCAAAATCTCGTATCCAGGTTTCGTCTATAGTAACAATTTTGTCCAAAAAAATGTTTATTCAGTTTCACCTTAATAGTAGACGTCAGTCTGTCCGCCTTGAATGTTTTCTCACTTACCACCATCACTGATTGGGTGTAGAACTGGCCACAAAAATTTTAAGGGGCCGTATAAAAACTGCGTTTTCGACCGCTACGTTGCCTCGTCCCCAGATGTATCTGAATCACATAAAGTTTTAGTAATGTCGTATTTTCTTAACTGCTATATTTAAATGTAATTTTTCATAAAAAATGTTTATAATCTACAACTGAGGAGAAGAATTTCACGGTTTAAAAACTACAGCTCAATAAATTCTCTACAAATGCAGGAAGTATGTCCGGAGAGTGGGGGGGGGATATACCAATAATATTAAATATAAAGTATTTCTGGTCCAATCTGGAGATTTTCAACGTTTGCAAACTACAGTCCTACAAATTATTATCTGAGGGCATGTGTAAACGCAGGAAACCTATCGGGAGAGGGGGGTTAATTCCAAAAAATAAAATGTGAAGAGTGTTTAGCCCAATCGGAAGATTTTCGGCGCTTAAACACAAGTCAACAAATTCTTTGCGGGCATGTGCTAACGCAGGAAACCTAGGGGCGAGCGGGGGGGGGGGGAATCTTAATACCAAAAATATAAAATATAAGAATTCGTATTTTTTTATTTCACGTAAAAATTGGGAGATTCTCGGCTTTTACACAGTACAGCTCAACAAATTCTCTCCGGGCATGTGCTTACGCAAAAAAACCTGTCGGAGGGCTCAGTCCCCGACAGGTTTTAAAACAGAAATTCTTTATATTTTATATTTTCGGCATTCCACCCTCCACCCCTACCCCCGACAGTTTCCCTGCGTTAGCATATGCCCGCAGAATTTTTCTCGCACGGACAGTTGTACGTCGGCTTATCGAGAACCGGCAGTTCAGACAATCAATTTATTTTGATAACGACTGGAAACGGGAAAAATATGTTATATATGCACATTATGAATTTAAAAAAAAAATTATGTACTCAAATTTATGTACAAATTAATTTTAATTTTCTTTCACGTGAAAAACTAACTGCCGACCATTTAATCTTTCGGCCAATTACCTTCATCGGTTGCTATGAAATTTAACTTCAGTTCTTATGGATGGATCGGATTACACGTGTTATCATAGCCCTGTTTTTCAGGGATATCTTCACCGCGAGCGAAGCCGTGGGCACAGCTAGTATACAGGGCCGGTGCTAGTGCGCTTGACACCCTAGGCAGGCCATCATCCTTGCGCCCCCAAAATTTATGTTACTCTTGGTGTGGCTAAATATATTGGATTTATTCAATAGTAATTTCAAGATGCAAAAATGCATAAATACACTGGCGGAAAGTGAAAAAATATCACCAAGAAGGAGACGTCTGATACCAACGATATTTATACAGCATAATAACGGAATACAGAGGATAACGTGATCAAAACATTATGGCAAAATACAGCTGTATTTGCTGGCAAACTGAAAAATAACATTTCCATGTAACATGATTAGTATGAGGTTGAACCTCCATGAACTGCGTCACACTCTGCAATTCTGGCATGGACTCTGTCGTACAGATGTTAGATGCAAGTTTGGGGTATTGAGTTCCAAGCATCCTCAACCTGGATGCGTAAATCGGGTATGCTCGTGGCTGGCCGTGGAGACCGGATAAGTCGTTGTCCCATAAAATCCCACACGTGCTCAATGAGGGACAAATCCGGTGAACGCGCAGGCCATGACAGTTGTCTTACACCCTGAAGTTCATGTTGCGCTGCACGTGCCGTGTGTGGGCGCGCGTTATCTTGCTGGAAAACACCACGATGGACCGACCTTACAAACGGCACAACAACGGGCTGAATGATGTTATTGATGTAGGAGGTGCTGTTTAACGTACCCGGTACAAACACTAGTTGTGTACGGGAGTGATAGCTGATCGCTCCCCAAACCAAGAGACCAGGTGTAGGCCCTGTGTGTCGCTGTCGGATGCAAGAAGGGTGGAAACGCTCCCCTGTGCGTCTACGAACACGCATACGGCCATAGGAGGCTCCCAAGCAGAATCTGCTTTCATCGGTGAACACGACGGGTGGCCATTGCGTTCTCCAGGGCATACGTTGGCGACACCACTGCAGCCGTTCCTGACGGTGGGCTGGAGTCAGAGGTACACATGCCAGAGGCACACGTACACGTAGTCCTGCATCCAGTAGACGGTTGCGGATTGTTCGCACAATCATCTCAGGTGCAACGGCAGCTCGGATTTGCGTCGCAGTGGATATTCTGCTTAACAACGCCGCTCTTCTTATGCGTCGATCGGTCCGCTCATCAGTCCGTCTGTGACTCCCGGTTCCACGTCTTCTCGTGTGGGAATGTTCCTCGGACCATCTACGCCACCATCGTACCACCACCGATACTTCCCGTCCAATTCGCTCCGCAATACGACGATACGACCACCCGGCCTCGCAGAGTCCGACTAGACGACCTTGCTCAAAGTCCGATAACTGCTGAAATCGTACACGTCTTCCATGTCCAGGCATTGCAGTTTCTTCAGGGTTGCACGTGTCCGTACGCCAACGACTGATTACATTCACTTCGCCGTACTCCTTAAATACCACCGACGATAATTTGCATATTATGCCATGCTGTGGCGTAAGCGCTCACCGGTTGGTCCCGAAATTAACATCACACCTACGTAAACTCGACCCCATTAACATACGTAAATTTCATGATCGTCCGCCAATTCCTTCTTGGTGTTCTTTTTTTCACTTTCTGCCGGTGTATTTAATTACTTCCAATATAAATTAAAACTAAATTAAAATTTCCGTTCTTTATTGTTCGCAAAATTACCAGCACGTGTCTTCACGGGCAATTTCTTCGCGATCGGTAACGTAGCTAACCCAACAAATTTCTTTCCCGGACTCCCCAATAAAAAAAAAGAGAAAAAAGAAAAAAAAAGAAAAAGAAAAAATGGAACAAGAATGCCAGGGGAATGAATATACATAGTCGTATGGCCTCTCTTACTCTTGCTCCTGTTATCATTAGAAAATAGTCTGAGTCTGACAGTTTCTACTCTTTAGGCAAGCCGGATGGCACAGTGGTCTAAGCTCTAGCTGCGGACCTTTTGTCCGAGATGGCTCTGGGTTCGAATCCCGGAAGGTATGGATGTTGTGTTTGTCTTACGGCACTAGCTCTCTCCCTTCCCTGGAACCAGTGGCCCTAAATTAGGAACGGGCGACTGCTTATAGCCCACCGTATTGCTCACGGTGGTCGTTAAAACAACAACAACAATTTTTTTGGCGTTGAGCATTGCTACTATTTGTGCTAGAAGAAGTGGTCCTGATGTTTCCATCTAGAGCTAGATTAATATAGAATCCATTGCCAGCTTCAGATGTCGCATGACTTGCCTGCTGCATAGGGAGGGGCCTGGTTGATGGCAATTTTTCGACAGAGGCGTACTTTCTCATCGGCTTCTTATTTACAGCACGCTGACTTACCTAATCTATAAGCGTAAGTCTCAGGTCTTCACTTACTCAAGGAATATAAGAATTCGCAAGTTATATAGAATATCGAAAGGGCAATAGAAAACAAAGTTGCTTTTGTTTTTATTTTGTTTTTTGCCTCATTTATTAACTAATTTTATTTTATCAACTCTAAATCTTGGCGCCCCTTAAATTTCAGCGCCCTAGGCAGCCGCCTAGTTCGCCTAATAGCTCAACCGGCCCTGATCTAGTATATATATGTAACAGTTGCCCCCCTCCAAGAAAGAAGCTGTAATATGTCTACAATCGTACATGACAAAACTTTTTTTTACCGGTAAAGCGGACTTCTGTAAATTGACATAGAGGAAGCTGACTTCTTGGATTATTCAAAGCCTCAACTGAACTAGTGCTCCACAGATTTTTTTTTCTTTTAGTTTTATATGAGACTCGTGTTTTATGAAAATTTTAATTTACGGGAAATAGAAAACGATGCTGCTAAAGGTATTTATTTCCTATAAAAATGAATAAAAGTTGGAAAATATTCTCATACAATGGGCGGCAAATACCCTTGGAGCGCCCCTGTTTGGATGGAGAGCTTTTGGAAAAAACAATACAATTTTCAAGATCAATATGCCATTATGTCTCAAAAAAAGTGTTTAATCAGTGCATCCTTCCAGTGATTACGTACGGAGCAAGATGTGGTACTGTATATCATGAACGATGCCAGAAGTTGTAATCTGGCATCGTTCATGATATACAGTATAACCCTATGTAATCTCTGAGTACGGTTTAATTCACATCTGATGATGGGTCTATGGTAGATCCGAAAGTGCTTATGTATTCTAACTTTTAACCTTTTAATTAAAGTTTTTAATGTGACCATCATAGATTTTTACATATCGTGTAGAAACGGCAAGTGTTGTTTATATTGACTCATACACGATTTAAACTTCTTTTAACGTCTTTTCCCACGTTTTGGATATGTGAGATGCGTTGTCTTTCACAAAAGCTGTTTCATACTTATTAACACGTATTGCCTCGCTCACTGCTTTAAAATTTACGGATTCCAAAATGGTGCACTAGAGGAAGATTGCGTTCAAAGAGGTTTGAATGTAATCTTCCTCTAGTGCTTATGAATGTCACATATTTTCGGCAAATAATATTTCCGCATCCAATTTGCATTTATAATAACACCAACAGCTTTCAACGAATTTTCCAAGTAATTTTTTTATGTTGCGTTATTCAGTTTGTGAAGTGGGATGTTAGCTGCACAAAAGGCACCAGTTCAGTTGAGCGATGCTGTTCCTGTTTAGTTCTTTTCTCAATTAATTTATCAACACATTTCTGCATTGTTTCCGGTTGACTGTTCGGACAAAAAAATTATGCAGCTTGCTTGTTAAATGCCTTTCACAACTGTCCTTTCATGGAAACTCTACTGGTATGTTGCAACACGAACAGAACAATAGATTTTTGTTCACATGAAACGTTCCCTTGCTGTAATGCTTGCATCTTTCAGATGCACTCGTTTTACTCATGTGGCTCATTCTCAAGATTAACAAACAATATCTGGAAACTTTATAAACTAAATGCTCACACGAAAGCACACAAATTTTCTAACCTAAGCGTCTGCGAAACTTAAGCAATCTTTTCTGTGAGCTGCTTTTCCCTGATAAAACTACTAATTTAATTGGTGACAGCGGGTTTACGGTTTACTAGTACCGCAAGTCGCCAAGTGCATTCAACAGTAGCGGGAGGTGGAAATCACGAAAGACCACACGTGCATTCTTCAGAAGAGTGCATGTGACCTGGAATTACCCGTCAAGCTTATTCGATAAGAGTCTCTTCGTAACGAACAATCTTGAGGGGTAATTCAAGGTTTAAAGTTCTGGTTTTGGACTTTGAAGGAGGATTACTTTGCGGTATGTTTTTCGCGTAAAGTCTAATGAAGGCAGTAATAAGATCATATAAGTATGAAAAATAATCTAAAAATTATAATAGAAATTCGGCAAAAATAAAAAATAAAAATCTGAAATTCGCGGATATTTGTATTCGCAAAATTACAGAAAACCCCCGAAAATTCGCCAAGAAAAATCGCGGAAATTCGCGTCGCGAAACAATTACTACGTACTAAGCCTATTTATAGACTATTTAGTTGCTCACAGTAGTCGTTAAGGCTTCAATCAAAAAAAATGAAAGAAAGAAAAAAGCTCTGATTATTCTAATGGACAGACGTACACGTTGAAACGAAAATGCAGTCCACCTATGATGATGTCATAATCAAATTGTTAAGCTTTCAGTTGGAGGCGGCGTTGACTAAGGACACATGTCACGGATGTGGCTTTTCTCTTCTACCAATTTCTCTTCTTTTCAATTAATGAAGTGTAGTTTCATTGTTCAGTACGGCTGAAGTTACCAGGTGTGTGGGGCGGCTGCCTTCTCAGACTGATCATACTGCGGGCATAAATTCATGAATTGAGGAACGCAAAAATTAGAAATGCACAACGTGAGAATATATTTACTGAAAATTACAAATAAAAAAGATTGTTATGATCGTCAGTACTTTCTTTTTAAGAATTTTAGTCAGCAGAATACAGTATTTCCGTGCATCTAACCAAGGAACAGAGCAGTGGCGTATATTCGAGGCTAGCTAGGCTAGCTGTGAAGCCCAGAGAATGCGCAAATAAAAGTCAATTAAATATACACAAAAAAAATTACCGACGGTATTAAAAAATATGTCGATGCTTTCGGCGCGAGAAAAACACGAGCGGGTTCTCTTCTTTCGATTATGAGAATCAGTCTGGATAGCGATGATCAACTGCATAACGTAAGCAGGTCTTCGAGAGTCTTCGTTGTTCTGATTCGAAGAACTTCGATACGACCGCCTGCTAGCGTATCCATAACAACATGAATGAGCGTATGGAGCTGAATGGACCATTGCTTTGCGCAACGGTTTGCTCAGAAAAGAGAAGACTTCGGACTACCTCAGTCGCTCCATGGCGGAAGCCTTTAACAGCGCTTGTTTCGCGAGAGTTGTTTCAGTTTGTGTGAAGTGTCAAAGAATTAAAATCAATGATATTATGTCTTAAATTCGTGGCTTTATTGGACTCGAACTGTTTTGATAAATTTTGTGAAAGCTTCCCTGAACATCTACTCTCAGAACTTAAAGATCTCCATGCTTCAAAGTTTTGACACAGCTCGATTAAAAAATGAACTGAAGGTGTTTTATTCCCTTGATGGATACAAAAGAAATCAGTAAGAGACATTACTTGTTACAAAAAGTTGAATAACTGGATATAGTATTTATTGAGGTGTACAAATTAGCAGATCTAACATAAAACTTTCCATCAACAACTGAACTGCTGAAAGAAGTTTTTCTGTATTAAAAAGAATCAAGATATATCTTAGAGCCACACAAGGACATGCACATTCGAAAAACTTGGCTGTTTTGTCAGTAGAGAAAAACATTATTTTTAAATATGAAAATGTACTCGGAACAAACATTTTATGAAAACGTAACACTCAAGCTCGCACAAAAGGAAAGAAGAATGGAGTTCATGTACAAATAAATGTTCAGATCCTAATCCTCATAATTATTTGGTATCATGTTAGCAATAGCATGTACCTAAAATTTAGAAAAAAAATGTTACTTCAATTACTTAACAATTAAAAAATAAATCGCAATTTAAAAAAAAACAGTACTTTTGGGTGAGGAGGGCGGGTGATGTAGCTCAAGTCTCGGACACAAGATACGCCACTGGACCAGAGTAACGTACACTTTGAGGTGCTGTCCTTTCATGTGCATGAAAGGAATTGCATAGAATGGCGGCGAGAGGTATTTAAAACAATATGCATATATTATACCGATGCCTTACAAACCCCTGCTTTCTCATCTCCTTAGCAGGTCAGCGGTGTTGGAAGGCATGAGAAAGTAAAAACTGCGTACTATTTGAGTACAAATGGTGAACTTTTTAGGCTGAAGAGACATAATTTCAAGTCTCTAGCTCTGTCAGGATATGTCAAAGCGCAGAATACACGATATTGGTCTTCAGATACTCCATATGAGTTCTGACAGAGACCACTCAAAGATTTAAAAATTGGTGTTCGTCGTACGGTATCAGGATCGTTGAACCGATCTTCTTCGAAGATACCATTAGCAGGAATGTGTATCTGCGTATTTTCGGCAAGACTGTGAAAGGTGACACCAGAAGGACTGAACTACACCTTCTTCCACCAACACCGAGTGACGTGACATATCTCTTCTCGTCACTCGCCCGAATACGCAATTTATTTACTGAGGAAACGACTATCACTGTAGGCTTATGGACGGCGCGCTTCCCAGATCTGTCACCTTGTGGTTTTTATTTCTGACGACTGTTTACAGGGAAAGTGTAGAGAAACAACTCGCGGAGCTTTGAAGAGTAGAACGACACTATACGCCAACACATAAACAACATTTCAGCTGTTAAACTGAGCTTTGCTTTCATGAAGATGTTACAGCCCACGGATCATGTTACAGCCCATGAACATGTTACAGCTCACGGATCATGTTACAGCCCACGAACATGTTCATGAACATGTTACAGCCCACAGATCATGTTACAACCCACGAACATGTTCATGAACATGTTGCCCACGGAACCACTGAAGACGATATTCAACACAACCTTTACAATGATGAATAACGTGTAATCATTTATTTAATAATTAAAAAATAACTTTTCAGATGTAATATTTTGTTAATATTTTATTACTAATAAAACTCTTATTGACATTAATACTAAGACCGGACAATGTTTCTGCGTGCATTATATTGAATTTAAAAACTTAAATGTTTGTTCCTCTTGAATTATTTGCAGGTGACGCGTTGGCTTGGTGCATTTGCTTTCTTATGGACTACTCAGTTCATCTTAGCCTGCCAACATTTAGTCGTCGCAGGAGCCGTTTGCCACTGGTACTTTACAAGGTAAGTAACACTGATAACACATTAAAATAACACTTTGTCGCATTGCTTGGTGATGTTTTAAAAAGCACAAAGCTATAAGTCGCGAAACTTACTTCTAATGAATTATAACTTTATGTTCATTGTTAATATTACGAGGGGAAGTCACACGCAGTTATGCGATACCTGATAATGACTGTTATAAAGGTTGCCCAAATGAAAGTGAGACCCGTGTAATAACATCATTGTATAATCACACAGAGCTGGGAGATTCTCGACCATCCATAACATGTTCAGGCCACTGAAAAAAGCTCTCAAGGGCCGCCGGTTTGCTAACGATGCTGAGGTCCGGGACACCGTTGAAGACTGGTTCCACAACTAACAGCGGACGTTCTACACCCGGGTTATCCACAATCTCGTGCCGCGTGGGACAATTGCTTGAACCGACAAGCTGACTATGTGTGGCGGGTATGTAGCCCATGTATCACTCTTACTTCCTGTATATTTACACATTCCAACCTATAACCCCTTACGGCAAAAAAACCGACAGGCTCAGTTTCGTATGAGTGATCCTTATATTAGTTTCCAAAGTTGTTACAAGATGGGAGCACAATCCAGCTTACTCTAGTTCAACGTAGCAAGCGATAGGTATCGCATGCCCAGCTGACATTGCAAATGGCGGCCGTGCTCTGGGAGTGTACGACTGTGCTCGAGGAGTGTGAGACAGTGCTCGAGGAGTGCACGACCGAAGAGCAGCGTTCTGCTGTGCGTTTCCTTTTAGAAAAAGAACTTCCTGCAAAGGACGTTTATAAGGAAATGTTTCCTGTTTATCGTAAACAATGTTTGTCGCGTAAAGCGGTACACAACGGGGTCGATAAATTCTGTCAGGGGCGCTCAAAAGTTGCTGATGAAGACCGACTTGGTCGTCCTGTTCAGATTGCGATTGTAGCAACTGTAAGACGAGTGGAGGAGATGATGCGAGCTGACGAGCGAGTAACGATAGACAGTGTAGCAACTGCAATAGGGTGTCCTCATGGTTTAGTTTCACTATGGATTTCCGCCGTGCGGTTGGTAGAGGAGATGATTCAAGCTGACAGGCGAGTAAAGATAGACAGTGTAGCAACTGCAATAGGGTGTTCTCATAGTTTAGCCTCACTATGTATTTCCGCCTCATTATGGAAAGAGTGCGGTGGGTAGAGGAGATGATTCAAGCTGACAGGCGAGTAAAGATAGACAGTGCAGCAACTGCAGTAGGGTGTTCTAATGGTTTAGCCTCACTAAGGATCCCCGCCTCATTATGGAAAGAATGCGATGGGTAGAGGAGATGATTCAAGCTGACAGGCAAGTAAAGATAGACAGTGTAGCAAATGCAATAGGGTGTTCTCATGGTTTAGCCTCACTATGTATTTCCGCCTCATTATGGAAAGAGTGCGGTGGGTAGAGGAGATGATTCAAGCTGACAGGCAAGTAAAGATAGACAGTGCAGCAACTGCAGTAGGGTGTTCTCATGGTTTAGCTTCACTATGGAAAGAGTGCGGTGGGTAGAGGAGATGATTCAAGCTGACAGGCGAGTACAGATAGACAGTATAGCAACAGCAGTAGGGTGTTCTCATGGTTTAGCCTCGCTAAGGATTCCTGCCTCATTATGGAAAGAGTGATGTGGGTAGAGGAGATGATTCAAGCTGACAGGCGAGTAAAGATAGACAGTGTAGCAACTGCAATAGGGTGTTCTCATGGTTTAGCCTCATTATGGAAAGAGTGCGGTGTGTAGAGGAGATGATTCAAGCTCACAGGCGAGTAAAGATAGACAGTGTAGCAACTGCAATAGGATGTTCTCATGGTTTAGCCTCACTATGGAAAGAGTGCTTTGGGTAGAGGATATGATTCAAGCTGACAGGCGAGTAAAGATACACAGTGTAGCAACAGCAATAGGTTGTTCTCATGGTTTAGCCTCACTATGAAGACAATGAGGCGGGTGGAGTACACTCGAGCTGATAGGCGAGTAATGATAGACAGTGTAACAACAGCAGTAAGGTGTTCTTATAGTTTAGCCTACAGCATAATGCATGATGTTTGAATTTCCGGAAAGTGTGCGCACGGTGAGTGTCCAGAAAACTGACTCAGGAACACAAAATGAACCGAATGGTACTGCCCTTGCAACATCTCTCTCGGTACGCATGTGGAGGAGAAGACATGCTTAACAGGATTGTTACTGAAGACGAATAATAGGTGTATCACTATCAACCCGAATCAAACCGTGCTTCAATGCAATGGAAATGTCTCTATTTACTTTCAGCTAAGAAATTTCGAATTTCGTTATCAGCAGGTAAGGTTATGCTTACATTGTTTGGGAATTCTCAAGGAAGGGCTCCAGCTATTTTCCACAAGCGAGGGGAGAATGTAAATGCTGCATCGTATTATAAAATTCTGTTGATGCGTCGGGATGCAATTCCAAAAAAAAACTGTCCAGACCTACTGACTAGAGGAGTACTCTTCCACCACGACAACGCCAGACCTCATACGGATCGATTAACTCATCAGAAAACTAAACGACTAGGCTGGTAACTTCTTGAACATCCGCCTTACAGCCCCGCCTTAGTCCTGAGCGATTTTCACTTGTGTGTTTCCCTAAGAACTCACCTAGACGGCAAACGTTTCGCTGATGACGAAGAGGTTGAACGTGAAGTGCCAATGCGACTGAGACAGCAGGCCCAAGACTTCTATGCTGCAGGTTTCAACGCATTGACAAAGTTATGGGATAAGTGTATCAATATTAGTGGAAATTATGTTGAGATATAAGCGGAAATAGAAAGGCAATGATAAATATTTTTCAGGTTCGTATCTCAGTATTTTTTAAATGTGACTTATTTACTGACTTCTCCTCGTATTTATCCATATTGTATATCGCCGATGCTTTTGCTAGAGGTGAGGTTTCTGTTGTTTATTGTTTAATTGGAATTCTGGGAGAGCAGGGGGCACATTTAACAAAGAGCACCGAAATCTAGTGCAAAATATTTACAAATATCAGCTCGGACCGTGGAGACACCAACCAGCAACCAGCTGGAAGTGCAGAAGTCACTAGAGTGAATGGTGCTTCAATTTCAGTTATTCAGCCGAGTGAGTACCGAATACAAAATCAACACGAAAACGCACGAGTGCATTAAGTCTAATTATTTTTCCGCCGAAGTTCGCCCTTTCAAAAAAAATAAATAAATAAAAAAGAAATCGGTGAGAAACACGATGTTTATTGGAAGCCGTAGATCTCTGGAAGTCATCCCAAAAAGTGATCCTGCTTTTTTTGCGGGCGTCACGTGAAGAAAACCAAAGCTGTTGGCACATGAACAACTTCAGTTCCGGATAGAATCTTTTTTTTTGGAAGCCGTAGATCTCCAGAATTCATCCCAAAAAGTGATCCTGCTTTTTCTGCGGTCATTGCGCGAAGACAATCAACACTGTTGGCACATGAACAGCTTCAGTTCCTGAAAAATCTTATTTTTTTGGAAGCCGGAGATCTCCAGAAGTCAGCCCAAAAAGTGATCCTGCTTTTTCTGCGGTCATTACGCGAAGACAACCAACGCTGTTGGCACATGAACAGCTTCAGTTCCGGATAGAATCTTATTTTTTTGGAAGCCGTAGATCTCCAGAAGTCATCCCAAAAAGTGATCCTGCTTTTTCTGCGGGCGTCACACGAAGAAAACCAAAGCTGTTGGCACATGAACAACTTCAATTCCGGATAGAATCTTATTTTTCTGGAAGCTGGAGATATGCAGAAGTCAGCCCAAAAAGTGATCCTGTTCTTTCTGCGGGCATCACTCGAAGACAACCAAAGCTGTTGGCACATGAACAGCTTCAGTTCCGGATAGAATCTTATTTTTTTGGAAGCCGGAGATCTCCAGAAGTCAGCCCCAAAAGTGATCCTGTTCTTTCTGCGGGCATCACGCGAAGACAACCAAAGCTGTTGGCACATGAACAACTTCAGTTTCGGATAGAATCTTTTTTGGAAGCCGGAGATCTCCAGAAGTCATGCCAAAAAGTGATCCTGCTTTTTCTGCGGGCATCACACGAAGAAAACCAAAGCTGTTGACACATGAACAACTTCAATTCCGGATAGAATCTAATTTTTCTGGAAGCTGGAGATATCCAGAAGTCAGCCCAAAAAGTGATCCTGTTCTTTCTGCGGGCATCACTCGAAGACAACTAAAGCTGTTGGCACATAAACAGCTCAAGTTCCTGAAAAATCTTATTTTTTTGGAAGCCGGAGATCTTCAGAAGTCAGCCCAAAAAGTGATCTGTTCTTTCTGCGGGCATCACGCGAAGACAAGCAAAGCTGTTGGCACATGAACAGCTTCAGTTCCTGAAAAATCTTATTTTTTTGGAAGCCGGAGATCTCCAGAAGTTAGCCCAAAAAGTGATCCTGTTCTTTCTGCGGGCATCACGCGAAGACAACCAAAGCTGTTGGCACATGAACATCTTCAATTCCGGATAGAATCTTATATTTCCTTATGGCGCTTCAGTCTATCCTGGCGTGCAAAACTTAAGGACGGACACTAGTGCCGCAGATTATAGCCACACAGTGAAACACATAAACCTGAGGCGATTTGCCTAACGCAAGCGGATCAATAGAAAGACGATGAGTACGCAAATTTCCGAAATGTGATGTCGCAGGTCACATGACAGCGCTTAAATGGATATAAGGAGCATCTCGCAGCAAGTCAGGCAACGAAAAGCGAAAGTGTGCGGCGTTGTAAAGAGGTTCGAGTGGTTTGTTAGTGTGTCGCAGACGAGAAAATGTTCACGCGGAGACATTTACATGACTTTACACGCAGTCGAATAATCGGAAAGCTGGAGGAGGGGCGAACCGTAACGAGTGTCGCCAACGAGTTCGGCGTGACCCATAGCTTTGTTTCACCTGCGTGGAAGACCTTCAAAACGACAGGAACAGCTGTTAGAAAGGTCGGTGGTGGCCGGCTACGGAAAACAACAGAATGAGATGACCGATATATGGTCCTACATGCTAAACGTGATCGACGTCAGACAGCGGGCAATATCGCGAAGCAACTGCAGATGACCACAAGACACACCGTATCGCGGTTCACCGTTGCCAGACGTCTACATAAAGGTGGAATATTTGCCCGACGACCTGAACGTTGCATCCCATTAAAGCCAAGCCTACCCAATGGAGACATCGATTACAATGGTGTAAAGACCACAAGGATTGGACCATAGAGCAATGGGGTACGGTACTCTTCACGGATGAGAGTCGTTTCAGTACCACGAGCTATTCTGAACGTCAGCTGATTTGGAGAGAGGTGGGAACACGTTATCAACCGAAAGAGATCGGTATGGCGGTGTTGGTGTGCTCGTCTGGGGAGGCATTATGCTGAACGGTCGTACTGAACTCTACATTTTCGAAGGAGGTTCCGTAACCGCAAACCGCTACTGCGATGAGGTGCTCCTTCCCCATGTACGCCTATTCCGAGGTGCCATTAGTTCCGAGTTCGTGTTTATGGACGATAACGCGAGATTCTATCGTACACGTGCAGTAGATGAGCTGTTGAAAAGTGAGGAATCACTCGTATGAATTGGCCTGCGTACTCCCCGGATCTAAATCCCGTAGAACATGTGTAGGACGCTCTGGGGAAACGTCTTGCAACACGCCCACATCCGCTGGAAAATGTCTATCAGTTGAAACGTGCTGTACGAGAGGAATGGGCAAAGTTATCCCAAGAATTCATCGACAGCCTGGTGTTACGTATGGCCAGACGATGCAATGCAGCCATTGCTGTTAGGAGAAATATAATTCCTTACTGACGAGCACCTCTTTGCTGTAATCCATCTGTGGAAACGATGGTTCTGTACCATGGTGTGTACTGCTTTGCGGTCATTTCTTAGCAAAGTCCCAGTGTACACTTTTGTACTCATTTTTGAACATGTGTTTCTTCATTCCCCCGTTTGGTACATACTGAGGTTTCTGTGGTAGGACATTTATCTATCCAGGCTGCTTCTTTGCGAAGCTGCTGCGAAAAAACCGAACGGTTCTTAGGTTTTGCACGCCAGCGTATCATTTTTTTCCTTATCAAGGCTGGTTCTCCTAAAATGAAAAAAAAAACGAACGGTTCTTAAGTTTTGCACGCCAGCGTATTATTTTTTTCCTTATCAAGGCAGGTTCTCCTAAAATGAAAAAAAACAAACGGTTCTTAAGTTTTGCACACCAGCGTATTATTTTTTCCTTATCAAGGCAGGTTCTCCTAAAATGAAAAAAAAACGATCGGTTCTTAAGTTTTGCACGCCAGCGTATTATTTTTTTCCTTATCAAGGCAGGTTCTCCTAAAATGAAAAAAAACCGAACGGTTCTTCAGTTTTGCACGCCAGCGTATTATTTTTTCCTTATCAAGGCAGGTTCTCCTAAAATGAAAAAAAACGATCGGTTCTTAAGTTTTGCACGCCAGCGTATTATTTTTTTCCTTATCAAGGCAGGTTCTCCTAAAATGAAAAAAAACCAACGGTTCTTAAGTTTTGCACGCCAGCGTATTATTTTTTTCCTTGTCAAAGCAGGTTCTCCTAAAATGAAAAAAAACGAACGGTTCTTAAGTTTTGCACGCCAGCGTATTATTTTTTTTTCTTACCAAGGCAGGTTCTCCTAAAATGAAATGACTTATCAAGGCTTTGCTGCTACGATTCCTTATTGATAAGTAACATTTTATTGCGCCGTCATATTTTAACGATTCTACGAACAGTGTTTTACAGAGTTATTCATATATAATACACAAAGCAGCTATGATAAACAAAAGTACAAGTGTGACATATATAAATCTATCATTATTACGCTTTTATGATATTCAGCATGATCCCGTGAAATTCTTTTAAAATAATATTACAAGAAGGCCGTTCTTATGGCCGGGGTTTCGAGTCGTAGAATTTTGGACAATGCGTCCGAACTTCACTCGGATTCGAGTCTTAAATAAGGCATCTGTGACGTTTTTGTTCTCACTAGAACTAGTGACCCTTATAGTCTTAGATCCAAGTCAATAAAACAAAAACAAAATGTAACAAAATAAGGATTTCAAATTTCATCTGCATCAGCTGTTTGAGCCATCAAAGTTCTGAGCTGCAAATACCGTCCTTTTCTACTACAGCGTCCCATATTTCCTATCTCCAGTGTAGGATTCTGGAGGTAGGAAATATGAGGAATGCTCATGTGGGTAGTCCCCGAAAAACTGGGGACTACCCACACGAGCATTATCACGTCGCATCTGCGTCAACTTGGGAAGGTGCACAAGAGGGTAGTTTGGGTACTCCATCTACTAACAGTTGAGAAGAAAGCAAATCGCATGAGTGCATGCGTTTCCCTGTTTGCACGTAACCAAGTTGAACCGCTCTTGGACCGCATTGTGACAGGTGACGAGAAATGGGTCCATTATGACAATGTCAGCGTCAAGAAACAGTCTCCAGGCTTAAAACAGAAGCCCATACCGACCCCCAAAGCCGGCTTACACCCAACTAAGGTCCTGCTGTCTGTTTGGTGAGATATGAGCTGCTGCCGGACAATACCACTATCACCGCCGATGTGTACCACATTCAGCTCGACCATCTGAACACATCGCTCACGTTGAAACGACCAGCACTGCTGAACCGCAAGGGCGTCCATCCACAGCAGGATGGAGCGACACCTCACACACCAGAACCTGGACTGGGAGCTGCTGCCACACCCAGACAATTTCCCGGATATTGCCCAAGCAACTACCACCTTTTCCGGTTGTTGCTGCACTTCTTGGACAGGGTTCTACGTCAATTCGTCGCGTGCGTCAATTCGTCGACTGCGTCAATTCGTCGACTGCGACGATTCGTCGCGCGTCAATTCGTCGCCTACGTCAATTCGTCGCGCGTCAATTCGTCGACTGCGTCAATTCGTCGCGCGTTAATCCGTCGCGCGTCAATTCGTCGACTGCGTCAATTCGTCGCGGACAAATTCGTCGACTACGTCAATTCGTCGACTACGTCAATTCGTCGCGTTTACAGATTTTGGTTACATACAAAACGAATTCAGGAAAACGTACGATTTCGAACGTCTTGCTCCCTGATCAAATTTATAAAGTTTGGCCACGCAGACAGGATAGGAATATTACGTTTTTCTTTGGCACTAAAAATATTAGACGGTAAACGGTTTTTGGAACGGGTCAGGGGCCCGGTTGGTCAGAGCCCCCCATATACAAAATTTTCGTAAAATCTACAGTTTTCAATTCAGAACCACCAAATCTTATATAATATCTCGTGGTATTCTAACTTAGACTGTAGACGGTTTTGGGAAGCGGTTGCAGAGAGGAGGGGGGGGTTACAGCCCCTGCAGAATTGCCGTAAGATATAGTTTTCAATTTAGAACTACCAAATTTGATATATTATCTCAGGGTACTCTAACTTAGACGGTTTTTGGAAAGGGTCAGGGGCCCGGTTGGTCAGAGCCCCCCACACTACAGTTTTCAATTCAGAACCACCAAATCAGGTATCCTATCTCATAGTACTCTAACTTAGACGGTTGTCGGTTTTTGGAACGGGTCAAGGCCCGGGGAGTCAGAGCCCCCCTCCCCCCATACATACAAAATTTTCGTAAAATCTAGTTTTCATTTCAGAACCATCAAATTTGGTATCATGAAACTCTAACTTAGACGCTAGACGGTTTTTGGAAGGGGTTGGAGCCCGCTGGGTCGGACCCCCCTCTCATAAAAAATTTCGTAAAATCTACAGTTTTCATCTTAGAACCACCAAATTTGGTATACTATCTTATGGTACTCTAACTTAGTCGGCAGACCGTTTTTGGAACGGGTCAAGGCCCGGGGGTCAGAGCCCCCCACATACAAAATTTTCTTAAAAACTGCAGTTTTCAATTCAGAACCACCAAATCTGGCATACTATCGCATGGTACTCTAACTTAGACGCTCGACGATTTTTTGAAGGGGTTGCAGCAAGGGGGTAAGGGCCCCCTCATAAAAATTCGCAAAATCTACAGTTTTCAATTTAGAACCACCAAGTTTGGTATACTATCTCATGGTACTCTAACTTAGACGCTAGACTGTTTTTGGAAGGGGTTGGAGCCCGCGGGGTCGGACCCCCCCCCCCTCATAAAAAATTTCGTAAAATCGACAGTTTTCATCTTAGAACCACCAAATTTGGTATACTATCTTATGGTACTCTAACTTAGACAGCAGACCGTTTTTGGAACGGGTCAAGGCCCGGGGGTGAGAGCCCCCCCACATACAAAATTTTCTTAAAAACTACAGTTTTCAATTCAGAACCACCTAATCTGGTATACTATCTCATGGTACTCTAACTTAGACGCTAGACGGTTTTTGGAAGGGGTTGAAGCCCGGGGGTCAGACCCCCGAATAAACAGTTTTTCGTAAAATCTACAGTTTTCAATTTAGAACCACCAAATTTGTCATACTATCTCATGGTACTCTAACTTAGACGCTAGACGGTTTTTGGAAGGGGCTGGAACCCCGGGGTGAGAGCCCCTCCCCCTCCTCATAAAAATTTCGTAAAATCTACAGTTTTCAATTTAGGACAACCAGATTTGGTATACTACTTATGGTTATCTAACTTAGACGGTAGACGGTTTTTGGAAGGGGTCGGGGCCCGGGTCAAGGTAGCCCCATGCAAAATTTTCGTAAAAAGTTCCGTTTTTTACTCTTAAGAATACCCTATTTACGTTCTAAGGCGCTCTTTGGCCCTTTGAGGGCCTTGCACCATAAACCATCAACCAACCAACCAACTAACCAACCTACGGTCTAAGTTAGGGACTGTAGATAACAATAAAGTGCAAAAATATGCGTTTAATGGTGTATTAAAAACACAAATCTATATAGTTTAGCTTTCACTACCAACGAACGGCTTATCAGAAAGAAATATAATGTAATGTAAACAGAGAGTTCCAGATATTCAAAATTCAAAACGGTAAGAAAAAGAATGCCAATGTCAAGTCGTATGCATGCGACATCACATAGGTACATTGCATTTCTGTGTCGCGGGATTCACAGAAGCACACGCCAGATGTACGGCAGTTCTATAGATGTCTCCTAGAAGGTAAGTATTCCCATTCCTTTTTCTTTCGTTTTTGTTTCGCAAAATTAAATTAACTAAATCAAAAAATTTAAAATAAGTTTACTGGAAAATTGCAGGAATATCTTTTACATTCATTAACTTTCACCCGCTGAACTTGGTGATTTCACAAATAGTAATATTTACCTGGCAAATAACTGGTATCCCTGCTAGTACAAATTATATTAATGATTTATTTGCGTCCAGTTCAATCTAGTATGTCCATAAGAGCGTTTGGGGCCGTATGAAAAATACATTTCAACGTGTGCCGCTACGGCGGCGGAGTGATCTAGGTGCTGGCTTCTGACCACTTGTCGAGAAGGATCCTGGTTCAAATCCCGGTGAATCATGGACGTTGTGCTTGACTTCTGGCACTGGCTGTCCCCCTTCCCAGGAACCAGTGGCCCAAAATTGGGAATGTCCGACTGCTTATAGCCCACTGAATTGATCACGGTGGTCGTTAACCCCCCCCCCCCTCCCCAAGATTGCGACGTGTCCATTGCTATTTGTTGTGGACCGTACAAAAAGTATGTTTTTGATATCAAGGTGTCCACTTCCATGTAGGCTGGCCATAAAATGTTAGGGGACCGTACAAAATTGCACTTTTGTTTTCACCTTGTCAGCGCTTCGGTATGTGGTTGAAGTATACGTATATATAGTTGGGCCATTTCAGCACGTAGTTTGGTTTATATAGAAAATCAAGATAATGTTACATTTTTACTCAGCTACAACACATTAATCCCGAAGGCTATTTGTTGAAATCTTTAATCCGCCGTGCTCATATTCACAACGTTAACATAACATGTCAAGTTATTAATGTTGCAGTTTTACCCTGTCACAAAACTTTAGTTACAAGACCTTAGGCGTAAACTTTTTTTAGGAATTTTTAGTCCGACGTATTCATAAGGTTTCGATAACATGCCAAGGTTATAGTACTGCGTTTTGACTGAGGCACAAAAATAAATAAACAGGCCTTAAGCCTTTTTATCAGTTTTCAATCAACCGTGCTCATATACATAAAATTTTCAGAGAAAGTCAAGTTTACTGTGTTGCGCATTTACTCGAGTACAAAACTATAAACAGCCATTAACTTTCACCCGCTGAACTTGGTGATTCCTCAATTCATCCATTAACAAGTCTTTTAAGTGATTGTATGCTATGGTCATATTGATAATGTTTGATGACAAGTCAGGTTAATGATGTTGCACTTATTAAAGACTTAAAAAGGTGTAGGGGCTAGTAATTATTATTTGAAGTCTAAATAAAAGTTCATTTTTAACATGACTCGTCATGAAATCCTTGTGAATATGGCATTTATTTTGTTTTGTACATTTTACAAAGCGTATGCATTTTTTTTTTTGGCATTTGTTTTAATTTTGTGTTGTACTTGTTACATAGCGTTTCGCATTTTTGTAATGCTTGTGACTTGTGATTGCATTTTGAATTTTTATTTGTTTCACATTTTGGATTGCATTTTGAATTTTTATATGTTTCACATTTTGGATTACTTTTTGACATTTTATGTTTTTGACATGCTATTTTGAAAATTTTGTCTTTTTTAATTTTGCGTTGGTTTTACATTCTTGCATCTTCGGCGGAATTACATTCTTGAAAAATTCAAATACAAGTTAGTAAAAGGTATAATTCAATTAGTGAGAAATACCAGCACATTTTAGTAAAGGGTAGAATTATATGAAATTCCTCTTAAAATGTCCAGCAAGTTAACATTGTCTCTGTGCACCAAAGAAGTTCGAATTCCTTTTTATCTTGCCAGCGTTTCTCTTCTGGGTGGATTTGTTGGAATCTGTGCTATCACTCTTTCGATTTTAGCCATAGTTGTTCTCTGCTCTTTCGCAATTTCACTGATTATTTCGTACAGTCACAGTTTTTTCTCTCCCAGAATTGTATTCCAGCGTCTGTCTAATCTTTCAGGTTCGTTTTGTGTTCTGGGAAAGCCAAATAAATTGTTTTCACTAACTGACCAAATTGTTGGCGGGAACAGCGGAGGGCTTCTGCTTGGATTGTTTCTTCTGCTTCCACAAAATTTTCCAAGAACATAATTTTCCTCAAACCACTGAACTACAGAATCTGCATATTCTAGTAAAATTGATTTCACAAAATGAAATGCCCAAAACATTAAAAAAACTGCAACCACACGAAACAAAATACCCAAAACATGGTAAGAAATTCTGTTGAAAGCACAATGAAGGTATACGATAGGAGAAATATATGTTTTTAAAACTTAATACAAGTGTCAAAACTGAAATAAAAAGAAAGAAAAAAAGAAATATTCCAAATTTCATTGTTACTTTAGATATTTTGACCTGTTGACATTTCGTAAATTGTACTTGCACTCGGTCAAAAAATATTACTTACAAGGACTCTTTAGTAACTTTTAATCGCTGTGGTCGTATTTATAAGGTTTGCATAACAAATCAAGTTAATAATGTTGGGCTTTCACTTAGGCACCAAATGCTAATTATTGGCCGCTAGGCCTAGGCCTTTTAAATAATTTTTGATAAGCGTAACACTCTTAAATTGATTTTTCATGCAAACCTCATATAATCACAGCATTATAAAAATTACTGTAAATGCATATGCCTAGGTCTCGGGCGTATCTATTAATGCTTTGTGCTCGAGTAACATTTAAACAGAATTCATTTTATTTTCTATGAAAACTACATAAATATCAGCTCGGAGGACTGAAAACTATCAAAAATCTCTAGGCCTAGGGTCTGCTTAATAGTTCCAACCTCAGAAAAGCGCATTGCAAAAATCTTGGACTTCTATGAAAACATTATGAAAATTAGCACGGCACACTGAAAATTGCTAAACAGGCCCAGTCCTAGGGTTTTCTAATTATTGTTTTGTACCTGACTAAAAGTGTAACATTATCTTTAGTTCTTACTAGCAGGGGTACCCGGTATTTCCCAGGTAAATATTACTATTTCTAAAATCACCAAGTTCAGCGGGTGAAAGTTAATGAATGAAAAAGCTATTTCCGTAAATTTCCAGGAAACTTATTTTAAATATTTTGATTTAGTTAATTTAATTATACGAAGCAAAAAAGAATTTACATTATTTACAGTACATTGTATTTCTGCCTGATAAGGCAACCGTTGGTGGTGAAAGCTAACGTTTATTAATTTGTGTTTTTAATACACCATGAACCGGATATTTTTTCACTTTATTGTTATCTGCGGCCTCTAACCTAGACCGTAGGTGGGGTAATGGAGTGCTGTATTGGGATGCAGTTCTTAAGAGTAAAAATTGTAATTTTTACGAAAATTTTGAATGGGCCCCCTTCACACCGGGCACCGACCCTTTCCGTCTGCGGTCTAAGTTACAATACAATGAGGTAGTGTACTAAATTTGGTCATTCTAAATTCGAAACTGTAGGTTTTACAAAAATTGGCATGGGGGAAGGGCTCTGAACCCCTGGCTCCAACCGTTTCCAAAAACCGCCTGCATTCTCAGTTAGAGTACCATGACATAGTATAATAAATTTGGTGGTTTTAAATTGAAAACTGTAGATTTTACGAAAAAATTTTATGGGGAGAGCTCTGACCCCGTGCCTGACCCGTTCCCAAAACCGTCTACCATCTAAGTTAGAGTACCATGAGATAGTATACCAAATTTGGTTGTTCCAAATTGAAAACTGTAGATTTTACGAAAATTTTGTATGGGGGAACGATCTAACCGCCGGGCCCCGACCCGTTCCGAAAATCGTCTACGGTCTAAGTTAGAGTACCATGATATGGTATACGAAATTTGGTGGTTCTAAATTGAAAACTATAGATTTCAAGAAATTCTATATGGGGGGGGGCTCTGAACCCCGGGCTTCGACCCTTTCCAAAAAACCATCTACCGTCTAAGTTAGAGAACCATGAGATAATATACCAAATTTGGTGGTTCTAAATTGAAAACTCTAGTTTTTACGAAAATTTTTTATGGGGAGGGGGCTCTTACCCCGTGCCCGACCCGTTCCCAAAACCCTCTACCGTCTAAGTTAGAGTACCATAAGATAGTATACCAAATTTGGTGGTACTAAGTTGAAAACGGTATATTTTACGAAAATTCTTTGGGGGGAGGGGGTGCTCTTACCGCCCGGGCCCCGATCCGTTCCAAAAACCGTCTCCCGTCTAAGTTACAGTTTCATGATACCAAATTTGGTGGTTCTAATGTGAAAACTATAGATTTTACGAAAATTTTGTATGTGGGGGCTCTTACCCCTCGCGCCTTGACTTATTCCAAAAACCGTCTACCGTCTAAGTTAGAGAACCATGAGATAGTATACCAAATTTGGTGGTTCTAACTTGAAAACTGTAGATTTTACGAAAATTTTGTCGGGGAGGGCATTCTAACCATCCGGGCCCCGACCCGTTCCAAAAACCGTCTACCGTCTAAGTTAGAGTGCCATTATATAGTATACCGAGTTTGGTGGTTCTAAATTGAAAACTAGATTTTACGAAATTTCGTATGAGGGGGGGGGGAGCCTCTGAACCCCGGGCTCCGACCCTTTCCAAAAACCGTCTGCAGTCTAAGTTAGAATACCATGAGATAGTATTCCAAATTTGGTGGTTCTAAATTGAAAACTGTAGATTTTACGAAAATTTAAAATTTTGTACGGGGGAGTAGGGTTGCTCCGACCCCCGAGCCCGGACCCGTTCCAAAAACCGTCTAGCGCTAAGTTAGAGTTTCATGACACAAAATTTGGTATTTCTGAATTGAAAAATAAAAATTTTAAGAAAATTTTGTATGTGGGAGGGGTCTTACCCCCGGGCCTTGATCCGTTCCAAAAACTTTCTACCGTCTAAGTTAGAGTACCATGAGATAGTATACAAAATTTGGTGGTTCTAAATTGAAAACTATAGATTTTACGAAAGTTTGTGTGTAGGGGGGTGTCACCTCCCTTGCCCCGACCCGTTCTGAAAACCGTCTACCGTTTAATTTAGAACACCATTATATAGTATACCCAATTTGGTAGCTCTAAATTGAAAACTTTAGTTTTTACGAAAAAAATTTATGGGCGGGGGGGACTCTGACCCCGTGCCCGACCCGTTCCAAAAACCGTCTACCGTCTAAGTTAGAGTACCACGAGAGAGTATGCCAAATTTGGTGGTTCTAAATTGAAAACTGTAGATTTTACGCGGCATTTTATGGGGGGGGGCTCTTACTCCCGGGCTCCAACCCCTTCCAAAAAACCGTCTAGCGTCTAATTTAGAGTTTCATGATACCAAATTTGATGGTTCTGAAATGAAAACTAGATTTTACGAAAATTTTGTATGTGGGGGCTCTGACCCCCGGGCCTTGACCCGTTCCAAAAACGGTCTGCCGTCTAAGTTAGAGTACCATAAGATAGTATACCAAATTTGGTGGTTCTAAGATGAAAACTGTAGATTTTACGAAATTTTTTATGAGAGGGGGGGCGACCCCGCGGGCTCCAACCCCTTCCAAAAACCGTCTAGCGTCTAAGTTAGAGTACCATGAGATAGTATAGCAAATTTGGTGTTTCTAAATTGAAAACGCTATGCTTTGTGCTTTTCTTATGCAATCCGGTCGTGTTGTGGGTAACATTACCACACACTCCGCTGCTCCAAAGGACGAGGATGATCGTTCGATTGAAAGTGCCCGACGAGTTGCGCGAGTAGTATTCTCTTCGGATGAACATATCAAGTCTTTTCCTACTCTCTTCACTGTAAAATGCGGAGATCAAATCCGACGCATCGACGTTTTAACCTCCTTTCATTGTCAGACTTGCAAGGCGTATGGCCATCAACGTAGTGAGTGCTTCCGCCGCCCTGCTGTACCTCAGTCTTCGGGACCAAAAGTCACTCGTGACAGCCCTGTGTCGTCCACCCCTACCGTTTCTAAGGAGGTGTCTTCAGAACTTCATCAACCTGCTCTGCCATCGGGCCTTCCTCCACGGGGTCCTGCCCCACAATTGTTGACAGAGGACTTTCCTCATCTGGTACCGACAGCTCCGCCCACGTTCCTTGCAGCTCCAGCTGACCTGACTGCTGACCTTCATCTTCCATCGGATGAAGACACTCCAAGTACAGTTACTGACATGGACTGCCCTACTGCTAGTGACACTTCTGGCAATCACTCTGACCCTACAACTACCAGCAAGCCTGCTCGACGGGAGTCCTGGAGTGCTCCGCAGACTCCGCTCCCTCCTCGCATCGGTGCTGCAAGAGGTCGTTCTGTTGACTCATCTTCCCGCTCCTCCTCTCAACGTCGTACTTCGCCACGAACAAGTCGACACCCTGCTGTGATTCCAGGTTCTAAGACTCCACCCCCAGTGCTTTCCCTAGATTCTTTTCTCCGATACCTAGCTGAAGCGAAGGCGGATATACCGGTAGGTCCGCTTTCTCTTCATAAAATATATGAAGTATTATGCTCTCATAAACATCCTAGATTCTTTAATCAGTTTGTTGCACGTCATTTGCTTGATCTTCCTACTGTTCTAACCCAAGTTTCTAGTGTGATATCTGTGTATCGAAATCTTGTGCTTTCCTATCCCGATCTCAAATTTAGTGTTGACAGAATGAAGAAGCAAGCGAAGAAAATAACAGATTCCAGCGCACGTGCGTGTCGACCTGGGAAGGACCTACCGATTCAAGGTGGTCACACTTAACTGCAGAGGGTTCTCTGCTTCTCCTAGAAATGCTCTAGTGTATGAGGACTTGGCGCCTCTACACGCAGATCTTCTCTTGCTCCAAGAGACCAATTGCTCTGCTACCACTTTGTTCTCTCGTTGGCGGGCTTGGCCCTACGATTTTCACCATGCTTATCGAGTTGGACGGAATGGTGGCCTTGCACTTGGGAACCATTACCGCCTACTCCCTCTGATTTCGACGCCAGTGATTCGTGCCTTACATGTGGACAACCTCCAGGTCGCTGTCTTTTGCATTGAAAACGTGACCTATCATGTTTTTAACATATATGTCCCCTGTGATGAACGTCTGTTACCTGATCTTCTCTCCACACTCCGTACAGAGCTGTCATGCATCCCACCGTCTGAATATATTCTCATCGGCGGAGATTTCAATTGTACGTTGTTGCCGGCCCTTGACCGCAATTCAACCGTTGGAGAATACCGCAGACAACGTGTATTACAGATTTCCCAGCTAGTTGATGATTTTCAATTGGTTGATGCGTTCCGGCATCTACACCCGTCGGAAATCTCTTTTACCTGGCGCTCTTCCATCCATGGCAGCACTACGGCAGCACGGTTGGATAAATTTTATGTTTCGACTGCTCTTCTCCCGTCGATCGCAGCTGCTTCCCATCATCCTTCCGCCGCTTCAGACCACAGTATTGTCAGTCTGTCGGTGTGTGTTTCGCCTTCACCTTCAAGGACTCAACGAGTATGGACTTTTCCGGACTCGCTCCTGGATGATCAACAATTTTGTGTTGCTGTGCGTGAGTTCCTCCGAAGTCGTCAGCCCCTTCTTGATACTACGTCCGACGCGATGCAACTGTGGCTCAGTGTCAAACATGACTTGGTCCTTTTTGTACGGCGCTACTCCCATGCCTCTCGGAATGAGAGCGATATGAAAATTGCGAATCTACGTGCTCTATTGTCGATGCTCTCTCTTGATGATCCGCAATACCCCGGCTATCTGGCAGATCTCCACGCTTTGCTTCTTCCTCGCGCATCCGATGCAGCCTGCAGGATGCATTTCTTGCATCTCTCCCCTACAGCTGATTCTCACGATTACTTAACCGCCTTGGAATCTCAACATCGTTCTGCTACATCTTTGCGTCATCTTCGCCTCCAGGATGGTTCCATCACTTCGAACCCATCGAAGCTATGCACTTTCACCAGACAGTATTTCATCGCCAAGTACAGTGCGGTAACGCAGTCTTCATCCTCATTAGCTTCTCCTCTTCTCTCCTCTCTTCCTCAGGTCCCCTCTACTTTATCTACTTCTTTACTCTCTCCTTTCTCTCTTCGCGAACTCCGCGAGGCGTTCGCTACTCTCAATCCTCATGCCGCTCCTGGACCTGACGGCCTTCCTCTGTCCTTTTATCGTGCTTTTCTACCGTGCCTTCTGCCTTTTCTGTCTGCGTGTTTCTCGTCTGCTTTTTCCTCTCCTGCGTTACCGCCCGACTTTACTTTGGCACACACCATCCTCCTTCCTAAGAAGGGTGACCTCTTGGATCTTGGAAACTGGCGCCCTATCTCCATCCTAAACACTGACTATAAGTTCTATACAAAACTCTTATCCCGTCGCCTTAATTCTGTTCTCTCTTTCGTTATTTCTCCTGACCAGACATACACTGTGCCTGGTCGGACTATTTCCACTAACGTTTCTCTTCTCCTTCATCTTCACTTCCTCGCTCGCTCTTTTTCTGAACCTCTTGCCTTTCTCAATCTGGATCAAAAGTCCGCTTTTGATAACGTTTCTCATTTTTATCTCTCTGCTGTCCTTTCACAATTTGGCTTTCCTCCTACCTTTTCTTCCGCACTCTTGGCCCTTTATCAGGGCGCCAGTTTCCATGTTCGAGCGGCCACATTTCTAACCGCTCCAATTCCGTTTAAGCGAGGCATCCGGCAAGGATGTCCGCTCTCCGGCCAGCTATTCGCTCTCGCTTTTGAGCCTTTCCTGTTAGCAGCCCGAAGATCACTCCTGGATGTCCTACCGCCGACAGTGGCTAGTACTCGTCATCATCCAATAATTTTCACCGCCTATGCTGATGATGTGACCTTTTGCGTCCGGGATGAATCTCAATTTGATCGCCTGTATTCTGTATATCAACAGTATGTTGCATTATCTGGAGCAGCGCTGAATGCCACTAAAAGTACTGGCTTATGGTGCGGGGCATGGGCTGCCAGCACCGATGCTCCTTGGGGTGCGCAGTGGACAGCCACTACACAGAAGATCCTCGGTGCGTATGTCGGATTGCCCTTGGCTTCTGCATCTGCCACCTGGACTGCTCTTCTTCCCCGGATACAACGGACTGCTGCCTACTGGAGTAAGGCCCGCCCTTTCACATCGTTCCGTCAACGAGCAGCCGTTGTTCGTCGACAACTTATCTCTCTATGCGAATACTCTTGGATGTCGACGGTTGTGCCCGTGTCACAAATGATGACCATCACTCGCCTCTCAACTTCCGTCATCTGGTCTTCACATCACTGGGTTAAACCTGCCACGCTTCATCTGCCAGCCTCTTTGGGTGGCATCCAGCTTCCCGATCCAGCTTTCCTTTATAAAACACATCGCATTATTCATTTCATTCGCCTTGCCACTTCAACTGTTCCGTCCCTTACCACTACCTTGAATGTTCTAGCTTCTTTCCGTGACCCATCTTTCACCTTCCTACTGTTTCTGAAGATGGATGCATACTCTCTTCTCCCGTCCCACCTCCCTCCTGTCCTGCGAGAGGGCCTTTCTCTCTTTCGTTCGCTTCCTCTTCTCCGTTCATTTCCTTCTTCAACTCTTGATCTCCTAGATGAACCTCTCTTCTTCTCTTCTCTTATTCACCCTCCTAACCTCCCTTACTTTTACTTTCCTCATTGGATCCGCTCTGGTGTGATAACTGTCCGTTCTCTCGTAACTTCTGATCTAACCTGGAGACCTCTTTCTTCCCTGTTTCTATCTCCAACCATTACTCTTGCTAACGAATATCTTCTTCTTCGCACAGCGCTTTGGAGCCTCTTTCCACTCCTCGCTTCACCTGATGGTCTCTTCTCGGTCCCCTCTGCTCCTCTTTCCCTACCGTTCTTTCTCCTCATTCGTAGCTCCCCGGTTCTAGTTACTTCTCTCTCCTCCTCTTCTCTTTATTGGCTTCTTCTTTCCCCTCCCGCACTTCCACTTTCTGTTCATTCTGCTCCTCCTTCTCTTCTCCCCGCCATCTGGACAGCATCTACCTCTGCCCTTTCCTCCCCTCTTGAACTCAATGTCCATTGGCAATTTCTTCACCTTCGTCTCCCCGCCCCATCAGTACTGTTTCGCATGACCCTTCTCACCTCTCCGCAGTGCTCCTTTTGCCCTGAAGTCAGCGACGTCCAACATCAATACCTATTCTGCCCCGTTCTCCTGCCAGTCCTAAACACAGCATTTCGTTTTGCTGATCGAATTTGTGCTCGATCGTTACCATTTCTTGCATATGCTTGGCTACTCCAAACTAAGCATCCACCTACTCACTTGCCTCCTGTGTGCCGTTATATTTTTCTTCTTGTGAAGTTCACTGTCTATGCTTTCCATCTTCAACAACGCTTCCCCGCTCTTATTCCACCTCCTCAGGAGGCAAGTGCTATCATTCGGAGACGCTTCCTAGCACGGTTAACCACTCGCCTCCAAATGGAGCACTCTCGTGCTGCCTCAACAAACACCGATAGCGTTTTTCAATCCACTTGGGCCCAATCGGCTGGGTGGTTCCATATCCACAATTTGCAGTTACATCTCAACCTATAAGTGGGATTTTTGTTGTCGCCCACGTTCACTGTAACAAATCATGTTTTTACGTATTAATTTTGGTGCTTCGCTATTTGTGATTTTTCTGTTTTAATGTGCCATTGAAGATAGCTCACCATGTTTCCCATGTTCTCTTCGATAATGTTGGGTTTTATGTTGTTGTATATAATTCTTCCTTCTGCACAGTTTACTGCCCACGCAATGTCCCCTTCATTATGTTGAATATTTTTTTAAAATCTTAGTCACTGTGTGTATAATATAATGTAACAAGATGCCCTTCTGAGTACATTTAGCGTTATTTCCCCTTGTCACTGAATACTTCTGTACATATGTTGTAAATTTTGAATGTAGCATCACTGATGCATTTCTGTGAATTAGTACCTAATGTTTAATCTTTAGTATGGTAGTAATGCTTAATTGGAATTTGTGCATAGTATAGAATCATGTCTTGCCCTGTCTACAATACTGTAGGTAAACATTTTCGTTTGTATCGCTCGTGCTTTATTGTCTGCCTCTCCTTCGCCCTACGTGGCGAAATAATTTTTATTTTTTATGATTTTAACAATATTTTGTTTTACGTTTCACTGGAACTTTCCAGCTGATGTATATACCGCTGTATTTATTGGCAGAATTCCATTGTCATGTACATAGAAATGTTATTTTACTGAAGAATAAAGGCAATTTTGAAATGTAGATTTTACGGTTTTTGGAAGGGGTTGGAGCCGGGGAGTCTGACCCCCCGGCTCCAACCCCTTCCAAAAACCGTCTAGCGTCTAAGTTAGAGTACCATGAGATAGTATACCAGATTAGGTGGTTCTGAATTGAAAACTGCAGTTTTTAAGAAAAATTTGTATGTGGGGGGCTCTGCCCCCGGGCCTTGACCCGTTCCAAAAACGGTCTGCAGTCTAAGTTAGAGTACCATAAGATAGTATACCAAATTTGGTGGTTCTAAGATGAAAACTGTAGATTTTACGAAATTTTTATGAGGGGGGGGCCGACCCCGCGGGCTCCAACCCCTTTCAAAAACCGTCTAGCGTCTAAGTTAGAGTACCATGAGATAGTATACCAAATTTGGTGGTTCTAAATTGAAAACTGTAGATTTTGCGAATTTTTATGAGGGGGCCCTTACCCCCTTGCTGCAACCCCTTCAAAAAATCGTCTAGCGTCTAAGTTAGAGTACCATGAGATAGTATACCAGATTAGGTGGTTCTGAATTGAAAACTGTAGTTTTTAAGAAAATTTTGTATGTGGGGGCTCTGACCCCCGGGCCTTGACCCGTTCCGAAAACGGTCTGCCGACTAAGTTAGAGTACCATAAGATAGTATACCAAATTTGGTGGTTCTAAGATGAAAACTGTAGATTTTACGAAATTTTTTATGAGAGGGGGGGTCCGACCCCGCGGGCTCCAACCCCTTCCAAAAACCGTCTAGCGTCTAAGTTAGAGTTTCATGATACCAAATTTGATGGTTCTGAAATGAAAACTAGATTTTACGAAAATTTTGTATGTATGGGGGGAGGGGGCTCTGACTCCCCGGGCTTTGACCCGTTCCAAAAACCGACAACCGTCTAAGTTAGAGTACTATGAGATAGGATACCTGATTTGGTGGTTCTGAATTGAAAACTGTAGATCTTACGAATATTTTGTGTATGGGGGCTCTGACCAACCGGGCCCCTGACCCGTTCCAAAAACCGTCTACCGTCTAAGTTAGAGCGCTATGAGATAATATACCAAATTTGGTAGTTCTAAATTGAAAACTATATTTTAAGGCAATTCTGTAGGGGGGCTAACCCCCTCTCCAACCGCTTCCCAAAACCGTCTACAGTCTAAGTTAGAATACCACGAGATAGTATACCAGATTTGGTGGTTTTGAATTGTAAACTGTAGATTTTACGAACATTTTGTATATGGGGGCTCTGACCAACCGGGCCCTGCCCCGTTCCAAAAACCGTTTACCGTCTAATATTTTTAGTGCCAAAGAAAAACGTAATATTCCTATCCTGTCTGCGTGGCCAAACTTTATAAATTTGATCAGGGAGCAAGACGTTCGAAATCGTACGTTTTCCTGAATTCGTTTTGTATGTAACCAAAATCTGTAAACGCGACGAATTGACGTAGTCGACGAATTTGTCCGCGACGAATTGACGCGCGACGAATCGTCGTGGTCGACGAATTGACGCGCGACGAATTGTCGTAGTCGACGAATTGACGCGCGACGAATTGACGCAGGCGACGAATTGACGTAGTCGACGAATTGACGCACGCGACGAATTGTCGTGACACCCTTGGACAGATAGCGGTTCATCAATCGGGATGTTGTCGAACATGTACTTACTCATTTCTTTGCTTCCAAGCCGCCGCAATTCCACAGGGACGATATCCAACAGCTACCCAGAAGATGGGAGCAGGTCGTGGCAAACGATGGCGACTACATTTTGGACTGATTTGTACTTGTATATACGGTGCTAAGCTCTTTTCTGTTGCCTTACATTTCCAGACATTACTTTCTTTGCAACCCAATACCGCCGCCCCGGTGGCGCAGTGGTGTAAGCAATGTCCTCTGATCATTAGTCTGAGAGAGGTCCGGGTTCGAATCCCGTGAGGTATGGATGTTGTTTTTGTCTTACGGCACTGGCTCTCTCCCTTCCCTGGAATCACTGACCCTAAAGTAGGGGCGGACGACTGCTTATAGCCCATTGAGTTGCTCACGGTGGTCGTTAAACCTCCAATAATAAAAACAAAAAAAAACCCCAATACCTAACTCCTGATCCTGCATATATTGGGATAGTGACATTCATTCGTCGCCGGCAAACTTTGAGGCCACATCTCGAAAACCCACTACGTGACAGGAACTTCTTCATGCTGATTCCAATGGCAGGGCGTGCACGGACACATATTTTCAGGTGTCTCACTCATAACTTCCTGGTTCCCTTAGGAATAGCATAGCATGGTAAATATTTCTGCTGCTAGCAAGCTTCCTTTTGAAATTTCGACTTGCAACCTCCCCCTACAACTCGGCCAATAATGAAAAATATTGTACCAAATTTTTATGCGGATACCACTATATCCTGCTCTGTACACCTACGCACAGACATTATCCCCATCGGTTTCATTCTCTTTTTTTTTCTTGTCTTCTAAAAGAATTCTGTTTTCAGAGTTATGCAACTTTTTCGCCTCATGGACTGTTGTACTTCAAGTTCTGCTTAACGCATCACAACTTTTGAAGAAGCCTAAATTAGACTTTTCGTTTTTTTCCGTCTTCAAGTCTCATTTTCTTGTATACTTTAAATTCCTCTCAAGGTTAGGTTTAGACTGCGGCGTGTATGGATTTTTTTCGGGGGGGGGGGGGGCAACAGAAAATGGAAGTTTCTGAATTCCATCAGGATAAAATAAAAGTTAGTGAAAAATACAAGCAAAAATTAAAGCAATAGTTTCTAAAGCAAGTTGATGCGTTTTTATTAAATTAAATCATTTTTCTAATGTAAGTCGCATTTTAACAAAAGAAATGAAATTCTTTCGGCGGCCAAGGTCCCTCACGTCCCTCCCCCTTTAAATACCCCCCTCCTTGGGTTTAGACCTGCCTTCGTTAGTCTATGAATAGACCTTTGTGTCAGGTAGGGGCGAGGTGAATTAGGTTTATCCATAGCTTCAACTTTAATTGAATACCATTGATTGCATCCCCACTTCACTTTTACTTTAATTAAATACCACTGACTGCGTCCCCACTTCACTTTTACTTTAGTTCAATACCACTGATTGCGTCCCCATTTCACTTTCACTTAACTAAATACCACTGATTGCGTCCCCATTTCACTTTCACTTAACTAAATACCACTGATTGCGTCCCCACTTCACTTTTACTTTAATTAAATACCACTGCCTGCGTCCCCACTTCACTTATACTTTAGTTCAATACCACTGATTGCGTCCCCACTTCACTTTTACTTTAATTGAATACCACTGACTGCGTCCCCACTTCACTTTTACTTTAGTTCAATACCACTGATTGCGTCCCCATTTCACTTTTACTTTAGTTCAATAACACTGATTGCGTCCCCATTTCACTTTTACTTTAGTTCAATACCACTGATTGCGTCTCCATTTCACTTTCACTTAACTGAATACCACTGATTGCGTCCCCACGTCACTTTTACTTTAGTTGAATACCACTGACTGCGTCCCCACTTCACTTTTACTTTAATTGAATACCACTGATTGCGTCCCCACTTCACTTTTACTTTAATTGAATACCACTGACTGCGTCCCCACTTCACTTTTACTTTAGTTCAATACCACTGATTGCGTCCCCATTTCACTTTTACTTTAGTTCAATAACACTGATTGCGTCCCCATTTCACTTTTACTTTAGTTCAATACCACTGATTGCGTCTCCATTTCACTTTCACTTAACTGAATACCACTGATTGCGTCCCCACGTCACTTTTACTTTAGTTGAATACCACTGATTGCGTCCCCACTTCACTTTTACTTTAATTAAATACCACTGACTGCGTCCCCACTTCACTTTTACTTTAGTTCAATACCACTGATTGCGTCCCCATTTCACTTGTACTTTAGTTCAATACCACTGATTGCGTCCCCATTTCACTTTCACTTAACTGAATACCACTGATTGCGTCCCCACGTCACTTTTACTTTAGTTGAATACCACTGACTGTGTCCCCACTTCACTTTTACTTTAATTGAATACCACTGATTGCGTCCCCACTTCACTTTTACTTTAATTGAATACCACTGACTGCGTCCCCACTTCACTTTTACTTTAGTTCAATACCACTGATTGCGTCCCCATTTCACTTTTACTTTAGTTCAATACCACTGATTGCGTCCCCATTTCACTTTTACTTTAGTTCAATACCACTGATTGCGTCCCCATTTCACTTTCACTTAACTGAATACCACTGATTGCGTCCCCACGTCACTTTTACTTTAGTTGAATACCACTGATTGCGTCCCCACCTCACTTTTACTTTAATTAAATACCACTGACTGCGTTCCCACTTCACTTTTACTTTAGTTCAATACCACTGATTGCGTCCCCATTTCACTTTCACTTAACTGAATACCACTGATTGCGTCCCCACTTCACTTTTACTTTAATTGAATACCATTGATTGCATCCCCACTTCACTTTTACTTTAATTAAATACCACTGACTGCGTCCCCACTTCATTTTTACTTTAGTTCAATACCACTGATTGCGTCCCCATTTCACTTTTACTTTAGTTCAATACCACTGATTGCGTCCCCATTTCACTTTCACTTAACTGAATACCACTGATTGCGTCCCCACGTCACTTTTACATTAGTTGAATACCACTAATTGCGTCCCCACTTCACTTTTACTTTAATTAAATACCACTGACTGCGTTCCCACTTCACTTTTACTTTAGTTCAATACCACTGATTGCGTCCCCATTTCACTTTCACTTAACTGAATAACACTGATTGCGTCCCCACGTCCCTTTTACTTTAATTGAATACCACTGACTGCGTCCCCACTTCACTTTTACTTTAATTGAATACCACTGATTGCGTCCCCACTTCACTTTTACTTTAATTGAATACCACTGACTGCGTCCCCACTTCACTTTTACTTTAGTTCAATACCACTGATTGCGTCCCCATTTCACTTTTACTTTAATTAGCTACATCAATCGCGCTCCACTTCACTTTCACTTTAATTAGGTAACATTAATTGCGCCCCATTTCACTTCTACAGGTAATAGTGTTTCTAGCATGTCTTTTGTAAAAATATCGTTCTTAACGTACCGATTTGTCGGTCCGTCTGTCGTATCTCTGCAACCATTAGTCCGATAATTATTTTTTCATTAGGAAGCTTGTAATGTGTGAATGATGATCCTTCATTTTTTTTTTTTTTTTTTTTTTTTACGATGCACAATTTTGCCGCTACCGTAAATACAGATGATATCGAATTCAAAATACAGTTTATATACAGTATATTTCCTACTAAACATCCGACTGAAAATTTTTTCACCTTTCGATTCCATTTATGTCGAAGACTATTTTAGGTATAGTTACTTTTTCAAGTTATGCACAGATTTTCCGGTAGAGGGCGTAAAAGTAAACTGCGTTTTCCCGATATATCTGCTTCTGAAACTTCTATTTAAAAAATTCTTCCTGCAGCGGATACAACTCCGGATGGAAAATCCTTTGCATGTAATTTCTAATTTTTGGGAAGAAATATTTTGGCCACTAGGGAACGTAAGTGTTAATTTCTGCTTCTGATATATTTGCAGCAAAATCTGAGCTTCTAAAATCTCGACTGAAAAAAATTCGTCCCTGGGCCGATACCACTCATGTTCATAAACCTTTTTGGTTTTCCTTCTTAAAGTAATGCGTGGTTTCTCCGCCAGGAGCGTAGATGTATATTTTATTTTTGTCGATATCTCTTCTTCCGAGAACCAGATTTAAAAAATTATTTCTTTGTTTCAGAGAGTTTCCGCTGCGAAATGTTTTTCACATGATTTCAAAGTTTTCAAGTAATTCATAGACTTTCCACTAGGGAGCGTTAAGATAAATTGGGTTTTCCTCGATATCTCTGCTTCTAAAACTCCGATTTGAAAACTTCTTCCTGTATCGCATGTACCTTCTGGTGGGAATTGTTTTGCATATATACACTATCTACCAACAAGTAATTGGACACCTGTGATAGCAAAGGAAAACGAAGTTTATTCACCTTCAATAGTTGGTGGAGCCACCACGAACGGCGATTACAGCTGCGACCCTCCGGGTCATACTCTCAACCAGGTGTTGTACGACGGCTAGCGGTATTTTCTTCCACTCGGCTTGGAGAAGACAGGTCAGTTCCTTCACCGATTTCGGACGGTGGGAGGTATCCTTACGTCGACGCTCCAACTCTTCCCAGAGGTGCTCGATATTGTTAAGGTCCAGGCTCTGCGCAGGCCAGTTCATTCGATTATTCCCATTGTCACCATACCAAAAGCCAGGGTGGACTTCGCAACATGACAGGTGGAATTGTCATCCTGAAAGTAGCATGGGTCCACCCCGTAAAACTGCCACAACGCAGGAAGCTCATGTTCATCCAAAATGGTGCAGTAGGTCTCGGCGTTGAGTCTACCAGGAATTGCAACCAAGGGTCCCGTGCCATACCAGGAGAAACACCCCCATAGCATAATTCCATCGCCGCCGAACTTCACAGTTGGCACAATACATTCCGGCAGGAGGCGTTCTCCAGGCAGACGCCAACCCCAGACCCTGCCATCCGAACGGTACGGTAGAGGGTGAACCTTGATTCGTCGCTCCAGAGAACCTGTTTCCACTGTTCAACGGTCCACTGACGACGTTCTTTGCACCACGTTAGCCGAGCAGCGCTATTGGACTTGGTGATCAAATACTTGTGGGTGGCAGCACGTCCATGGTAACCGAGCAGATGGGCTTCCTTACGGATGGTATTCATCGAAAGAACACTCTCGGATGCCTGTTGAAACTCCTCGCAGATGTGGTCCATCGATTTGGTGCGGTTCTTCCGAATTTCTGTGGCCAGCACCCGTCGGTCTCTAACTCCCAGTTTTGTGGGTCTGCCGGGTAGGGGCACATTCCGACAGTCACCTCTCATCTTCCACTTGCCAATCACGTAGGCCACTGTCGATTTTGGGTACTTCAACTCGCTGGATATGTCACGTATGGATTGGTCATTTCTGTGATACCCGACGATTACACCTTTTTCTGAATGAGAGAGCTTCGAACTGCGTGGCATCTTGCATGCGACTGGTTGCATTGTTGTTTCCCACACGATATTTAACGGCGGCGGCCGTGACGTGTATCAGGACAGCAGATATCGTCGATTGCAGGGGTGTCCAATTACTTGTTGGTAGATAGTGTATTTGTTAAAGAATGGTTTGGCTACCATGGAACGTAAGTGTTAATTTTTACTTCTGATATATTTGCAGCAAAATCTAAGTTCCTGAAAACTCAATTGAAAAAAATTCTAATTCTTTCGTTGACCGATATCGCTCACATCAAAGAACCATTTGGGAATACTTTCTTCGAAAAATAATGCATAGTTTTTCCGCCAGGGGCGTAGATGTGCATATATCATATAGTATTTGTCGAAATCTTTGCTTCTAATAGTTCGGTTTGAAAAAATTCTTCTATGTTGGAGATCGTTTCCGCTGCGAAATGTTATTCATATAATTTAAAATTTTTCTTAACGAATAAATATGCCACCAGGGGCGTAAGTGCACATTTCCATTTACAGCAATATCTATGTGACTAGGGTATTTACCCTATTGAAAAACCTTTTTCTTCAATCAGATACTACTAACTATGCAAAACCTGTGTGCGCATTTCCTTCCCAAAATAATGCACAATTTCGCCACTAGGAGGCACATAAGCTTTATCTGTTTTTCTCAATATCTCTGCTTCTACATATACAATTTTAAAAATTCTTTCAACACCGGATGTCATTTACCTTGTAAAACACTTTAGGCTAGTATGTGAGGAATTTTGCAGTTCACAGTTGTGTCGGTAGGTGGTGTTTATTTACTTCAGTTTGCAGCCGTATTGCTGCTTATAAAAACACCATTGAGAAATATTCACTTTTCATGTATGCCATTCGCTACAATGGAGATGTGGAGCATTATCCTTTTTAAATAATGCAAAGATTTTCCACTAGGGCAGTTTTTTTTTTCGCTATATCTGCTTCCGGGAGATGTATTTGAAAAGCTATTTTTTCCTTAGCATAGCTTTATCCATAAAGAATAATTTTCGCCTATTGTCAACATTTTCATTATGCAAAATCGCTCCGCTAGCATGCGTAGACTTACATCATGTTTCCTTCTATATTTCTTCTCTTAACTGTTCCATTTGAAAATTTCTTTGTCTTTGATACCTTCCCTGTGCTACGAGATACTTTTGGTGCCCCATTTCTTAATTTTTCATAACATGCCTTTTAGCCGCTGGTGAAACTAAGTAGATGTTTCTATTTCTGGGTGTTTTATTGATTATATAAACCGGTTGGTTGTTTTTCTAACGGGTTCCATTGACTTTGAATAGCTTTGATAAATTTAATTCGCGTCAGAACGAATTCATAAGACGTGCTCATTAACACCAAAAATTCGGCGTCATCTTTTCTATTTTAACCCTTTAACGACCATGACGCCCAAAACGCCCTGAAATGCAAACGACCATAGCCGCCCGAAATGCCTATCTAGGGTGAGTCAGATTTCCTACCTTTAACTTTTCTTTAAATTTGCACAACCTATGAGGGATCATCAGGGGTCACATTCAGTCATCATTATTGTTACTAAACAAAGAAGCGAACCAAGAGACAGTTTTGGGCGTTATGGTATTTTAGAGAGATTCAAAGTTTTAGGGTCATGGTCGTTAAAGGGTTAATATTCGTCTTATTGCGTTCTGCATCACTTCTTATATGAGCCTTAAAAAGCTCCACGGCTGGCAGTTGTTCCTTTGTTGCTGTAGAACAGTTCAAGCACACGTTCGGTAAAGTCTCAATGCTACTTAAGGATATTTAAATGAACAACAAATACGTATTGATCACTCTTTTCAACATCTCGCAAGAGATTCTACTCAAGTTATTTTGTACTTTGAAAAATTGTAGTGGCAGATTACTGAGTTGATTATGCTTACCACATTATCGAGAAATTAGAGATCTACAAGACTTTGAACCAAACTTTTTCTCACTTTCTCTTTACAGGGACAAAAGGAAACTACAGTCACCCATATTGAAAAGTCTCAGAAATCTGATTTTGTACCATATGGGATCAGCTGCCTTAGGATCTCTAATCATTGCCATTATAAAAGCCATCAGAGCCCTATTTAGAATGCTGGAAAAGTAGTAAGTGTTACATATATCTATGCACACTGCATCTTACACACATTTCTTAAAGTATAATTTACCGGAACACAAATTCTTTGTTAAAAGACTGACCTAATGTGTATAGTATTAAAGCGTGATTAACACCCATGGGAATTAGTCAGTCGCGAGGTGGGGTTAACGGGAAATAATTAGGGACTATTTATTGGGTGCGGAAGACAATTAAGAGGACGTTAACAAAGGGGGAGGAGATAAGTGTTTGGGGGAATTCATCTCCTCACTAGGGCAATAGCTCTTTAAGGGCACCCGGCTGAAGCCGGCGGAGGCAGAGCGAAAGGAGTTCGCCGCATTTTTTTTTATAAACAAGAAATATAATACAATTTTGAAGATGACAATCCGATTTTTGGCGTAAATGTGACAAGGATGGTAAGTCAGATAATATCCGAAAACTTGAAAATTTTCATCGTCCTGGAGCGGGACTCGAACCTGCGTCTCCCAGAAAACGCCTGAGTATGCTAACCACTACACCACCCAGAACGACCAAGTTTTAAGTTTCCGATCAATTTGAATATAACCATCACAGGATTCGCTAGTCGAAGCAACCGGCATTCATGTTTAGCGAATCTGGAGGTTAAGAATCTTATCCCGTGTTTGCCCGGAGAAGCAGATAAATCATGAAAGAAATACGGGATTACGCCATATAATACAAATTTTGAAGATGACAATCCGTTTTGTGACAAGGATGGTAAATCAGATAATATCCGAAAACTTGAAAATTTTCATCGTCCTGGAGCGGGACTCGAACCCGCGTCTCCCAGAAAACGCCTGAGTATGCTAACCACTACACCACCCAGAAGGACCAAGTTTCAAGTTTCCGATCAATTTGAATATAACCATCACAGGATTCGCTAGTCGAAGCAACCGGCATTCATGTTTAGCGAATCTGGAGGTTAAGAATCTTATCCCGTGTTTGCCCGGAGAAGCAGATAAATCATGAAAGAAATACGGGATTACGCCATATAATACAAATTTTGAAGATGACAATCCGTTTTGTGACAAGGATGGTAAATCAGATAATATCCGAAAACTTGAAAATTTTCATCGTCCTGGAGCGGGACTCGAACCCGCGTCTCCCAGAAAACGCCTGAGTATGCTAACCACTACACCACCCAGAACGACCAAGTTTCAAGTTGCCGATCAATTTGAATATAACCATCACAGGATTCGCTAGTCGAAGCAACCGGCATTCATGTTTAGCGAATCTGGAGGTTAAGAATCTTCAAAATTTGTATTATATGGCGTAATCCCGTATTTCTTTCATGACAAGAAATATAACTTTAGTCCTACTGTGGTGTAAAAGCTTCAAAAATGAGTGTCAGCATCGTGAGTCACAGAAATAGGAGAGGGGGACAGTTAAAAGTGGCAAGCGATGGAGGGAACCGTGCTTTATATCGTTCTCGATGCTGGATATCGACAGGACGAAAGAGACTTAGTTAAGGATTTATGTGTCAAGTCACTGAGAAGTTTAGTGGCCACTTCAGAGGCAAAGCGATGTGTCACAACGATCTTGTGTGTTGGTTAAGGTGGACGTCAAGTAATTTTGCTTCCTATACTTCCAATGAAAAATCTTTTGTACACATTTCCTTCATAATTATTGTGTTCCCAAGGATGAAACTTTGAACTTTGATTAAAATAACTTCATATTATAACTTGGAATACTTAATATTTTCTGAAACATAACCATAATTATATTAAAAATCAATAACTTTTCCTTTAGTGGTGTTGAAACCAGAAAAAAGATGGCGCTACCTGTACTTTGATGACGTCAGTAGACAAACAAATGTTGGATTGCATAAATATGTTTTAGAAAATATTAAGTATTTCAAGGTATAAACTAAAGCTATTTTAATCGATGTTAAAATTTTCATCCTTGGGAACGCATTAGTTGTGAAGAAAATGTGTACAGAAGTTTTTCCATTGGAAGTATAGGAAGCAAAATTACTTGACGTCCAGCTTAAGTGTTTTTGGTCAATTAAAATTGCAAATGAAATACACCGGGGCCTCTCGATTACTATATCAAGAAAAGAAACACGGAAGCGAAGCAATGAGGAAGAAAGAAAAGAAAAGAAGCAGTCGCATTCCAGCTCCGAAAGAAGAAAGGTCCGATCTAACTGACTAACGTTAAACCAACAGTAAAGACTGGGAACCACTGTTTCCCGAGACTTTTATCTGAAATAAGGAGACCAGAGCTCAAAAAATTAGTAGAAATCAGTAGACCAGGGCTTTATTTTTGGTTTTTGGTTGTTGTTGTTGTTGTTGTTTTGCTTGAAATATGCACCATCTTACAAATGTAATGTACCAGGTCGTACGGCAAATAATGAGCCATTTGGAGGGTAAAAATGAAAGAGACGTACCTCAAAGCGCACAACCTTTATTTATTCGAAAAAGGCGCCTTCAGAAGATACACACCTCTGCCAGTGAGTGACAAGTGCTTCAATACCAGTCCGGAAGGAATCTGGCTCTCTTGATGCAATTAGAAATAGGCGCCTTTAGCAGCTACACACCTCTACCAGCGAATGACAAGTGCTTCAATTCCAGTCCGGAAGAAATTTGGCTTTCTTGATGCAATTAGAAATAGGCGCCTTCAGCAGCTGCACACCTCTACCAGCCAATGACAAGGGCTTCAATTCCAGTCCGGAAGAAATTTGGCTTTCTTGATGCAATTAGAAATAGGCGCCTTCAGCAGCTGCACACCTCTACCAGCCAATGACAAGGGCTTCAATTCCAATCCGGAAGAAATCTGGCTCTCTTGATTCAAAAAAGCTTTTTGATGCAATTCGAAATAGGCGCCTTCAGCAGCTACACACTTCTGCCAGCGAATGACAAGTGCTTCGATTCCAGTCCGGAAGAAATCTGGCTCTCTTGATGCAAAAAAGCCTCTTGATGCAATTCGAAATAGGCGCCTTCAGCAGCTACACACCTCTGCCAGCGAATGACAAGTGCTTCAATTCCAGTCCGGAAGTAATCTGGCTCTCTTGATGCAATTAGAAATAGGCGCTTTCAGCAGCTACACACCTCTGCCAGCGAATGACAAGTGCTTCTATTCCAGTCCGGAAGAAATCTGGCTCTCTTAATGCAATTCGAAATAGGCGCCTTCAGCAGCTACGCACCTCTGCCAGCGAATGACAAGTGCTTCGATTCCAGTCCGGAAGAAATCTGGTTCTCTTGATGCAAAAAGCCTCTTGATGCAATTCGAAATAGGCGCCTTCAGCAGCTACACACTTCTGCCAGCGAATGACAAGTGCTTCAATTCCAGTCCGGAAGAAATCTGGCTCTCTTGACGCAAAACGTCTCTTGATGCAATTCGAAATAGGCGCCTTCAGCAGCTACGCACCTCTGCCAGCGAGGGACAAGTGCTTCAATACTAGTCCAGAAGAAATCTGGCTTCCTGGATGCAAGAAAATCCCGGAATGTAATTTCGTCCTGCTCTCTCTTTCTGAAGGTTTTGTCCTTGAGGTAATTGCTAAGATGCATGAACAGGTGGAAATCGGTAGGTGCCACATCAGGAGAGTAGGTTGGATGTCGGAGGGTTTCGAACCTCAGTTCGTGTAGCTTCTGTTTCGTCATTTGTGACACGTGTGGTCTGGCGTTATCATGAAAGACGATAGAACCCTTCCTGCTCACCAAAGATGGCTGTTCGGAACGAAACGTCTGCTGCATTTGATCAATTTCTTCACAGTATGTGACTGAGGTAATGCTTTCACCGGCATTCAAGAACCTGTAGTGTATGACTCCGTGAACAGTCCACCACACTCTCAACAAACCCGTTTTTGGAGTCAACCTTGATTTAGAATGTTTCGGTGGTTCACCATGGTTCAGCCACTGTCCAGATCGCTTACGGTTTTTGTACAGCATCCACTTTTCATCATAGGTTGCAATGCGATCAAGTAGGGGCTCCATTTCATTGTGAAGCTGAACGTTACTGCACATCTCCAACCGTTGTTGTTTCTGATGCTCCGTTAGTTCGTGTGAGACTCACATATCGAGCTTCTTGGCCTTGCCAAGTTGGTGGTGATGTGCGGAAATGGTTCACACATTGTACTGTTTGGCGAGTTCTCTGACTGTGACACCAGTATTTGTCTCTACATTTGCCTTCAGAGCTTCGTTATAAATGACCGAATATCGTCCTCGGCTCTCGTCATCTTGTACGCTCGTGTCACCTGAACGAAACTTTTCAAACCACCGACGAACAGTACGATCAAATGTTGCCTCCACGCCCCTTGCCTCGACCACTTTACGGTAGGTTTGTGCCGCATTATGACCCAATTTGAACCCATGAAGCCGAATCACTCGCAACTCACTTCTTCCTAACATGTTTGTACAGACCACTCTCACAAAAGTAGCAACGAATGCATCTCTACCGATTATGGTGTGTATGTGGGGTCAGAGTCTCCCTTCATCTCATTCGAATGGCGCTTCGAGTGGGTTTGTCTGCAAGCATTATGGGCGGTTTGAATGTGGCACCTCAGAAAAGCGCTCATTATTTTCCAAACGACCTGATAACATTTAATTTCAATATGTTTCAAGTAATCTTCACACTTATAGAAGTTTTTTAATCGTAAATTTTTTTGATAATCTAATAACATTTCCTGAAGAATGGTGGGTAGAACCTATGCTCATATGCTCCTATAGACAAGCCACCAATGAGCAAGATTTTTGATCAACATGCTAACATTCAACAAAAGTCACAGGAAATATTTCAACACCGTCACGATGAAAGATTTGTTTTCTGCCTACCTTCTAATCATCGCTGAACGTCTGGACTATCAAATCCTTAGGAAGCAATTTAGATGGAAGCACGGCAATTTAAAGTGGATGTACATAAAAACTTTGCCCTATGTTTCCAATGGTAAAAACTTTTGTAGACGTCTTCTTCGCAATAATGTATTTCCACAATTTGCACATCGATAAAAACAACTTTATATTATACCTGGTATACTTAATATTTTCTAAAACTAAACTGTAATTATATTACTCGTAAGAATCAAAAACCTTTCCTTTGGTGGTGCTGAGATCTGCTAATAGATGGCCCCACAAACACGTGTGGCTTGCTAAATGCAATCACGTCAAATTTTTTTCCAATAATTTTTATTAATTTTCGGACTGGAATCAACACTGGAGTCTATTCGTGCGATAGTCTGGAAAATTTAGACTGATTTGGGCCATTTAGATAAAAAAATTCTGGCAATTATTTAGCTGAAAATGCCACAAAGGGAGCTTGCTGGTTTATTTCGAAATTAAAAATCAGTTGCACTTACAGTTACGTTAACATTCTCAGGTAAATTGTTGTCAGAAAATTTAATCTAGTGGCTTAAATCATTCTAAACATTCCAGACAATCGCAAGGATAAACTTAAGTGTTGATTCCATTCCGAAAATAAAGGTAGACGTCTGGCGATTTTGCTCCCTATGTTTCCAATGGAAAAAAAATCAACACTATTTGCTCAGCGAAGAAAGATTTCCCCATACATCAAAATTGGCCCACTGATAAAAAATATCCTAACTTAAATTGTACAATCGGTGTTTTTGGATAAAAACTTTCTTAAAAAAATTAAAAATCAATAATTTTGCTTAGACGTAGTGGTAAGAAAGACTGGCGCCACCTGTAAGCAAGTATCATAACTACATCGAAGTAAAGTTAGTAATTTTTAATAATATAGTTCAGGAAAGTTTTTTTAAAAACACCGGTTGTACAATCTAAGTTAGGATGTTTTTTATCAGTTGGCCGATTTTGATGTATGGGAAATCTTTCTTCGCTGAAGAAATAGAGTCGAAATTTTTTCCGTTGGAAGTACAGGGAGCAAAATCACTAGACGTCCACTTTAATAAAATTATTAAAATAAAAATGCGACGTGATTACATTTAGCAAGTCACATGTATATATGGCGCCATCTATTAGCAGATCTCAACACATCCAAAGGAAAAGTTATTGATTTTTAATATAGTTATGGTTAAGTTTCAGAAAATATTAAGTATAGTAGGCTATAATATAAAGTAATTTTTATCGATGTGCAAATTTTCATTTTTGGGAAGGTAATAATTGCGAAGAAAATGGCTACAGAACTTTTTACCGTTGGAAACATAGAGCAAAATTTTCAGGTAGATCCACCTTAAAATCTTTGACTAGGCTCGTGCATTCATTCTATTTGTGTGTGTGTGGGGGGGGGGTAACGACAACCATGAGCAACTAGATGGGCTGTAAGCAGTCGTTCGTCACTAGTTTAGGACCACTGATTCCAGGAAAGGGAAACAGCCAGGGCCGTAAGACAAGCACAACATCCAAGGCTCACGGGAATTTGAATCCGGACCCATCTCTGTCGAATGGTCATAGACCAGCGCTCATAACACTGCGCCACCAGGACGACGTCCATTTATTCCTGTTGAAATCCTGTTTTAACACCTTTAAGGCCATTTCTGCAGCCCCCGTGGCACAGTGGTCAAGCGCTGGCTTATGACCATTCGTCTAAGAAAGGTCCGGATTCGAATGCCATGTTTGTCATGAGGCATATTTGTCTTACGGCACTGGTCCTCTCTCTGTAACCAGTGGTCCTAAATTAGGGACGTGCGACTGCTTATAAGCCCATTGAGTTGTTGAGTTGCTCACGGTAGTTGTCAAACCTTCAATGAAAAAGAAAAAAAAAACATTTCTTCAGTATCTTTCGGTAGCAACTTCTAATATAGTTCGTTCAGCATAATTGTTTCTATAACTATTTTCTGAAGTTAAATAAACCATTTAGTTGCTTTTACAATCGTATTATTTATTTCATTATAGCCTGAATGACAGAGGTCAACAATGTCAAATATTTTGGAAAATCTTTCAATGCTGTCTAGCCTGCTTTGAGAGCTATCTAAAGTTCCTGAGTCGAAATGCTTACATCATGATAGGTAAAATAATTTCCTTTCAAAATAATTTCATTCTTATTAGCAAAATATTTAGCGTGTTGCTGTTGTATATGAAAATACACCGGGTTTTTTTCACCATGCCTAACATGCCAACAGTTTAGTTACGAAACATTAAAACGCAGTTCTCTTTTTCTACAGCGATGGTAGGTGAACCATTTTGTGCGTCAGCGCGTCGTGCGTTCGCTCTGTTAACGGCGAATATCGCACGAGTAGCAGCCATCAACTGCATCGGAGACTTCGTTTTATTCATCGGTAAAGTTGGTGTCACTGTATCGATAGCTTTCATCGGTATCGAGATTGTGAAGGTAAGCCATTCTTTATTATTCTTTATGTGAATTTCTTCTGCTGCATGTCTTTCTATTTGCTTTTTACGCGTACTGTGTAACCTACAGGGATTGTTCTATAAACTTGAAACTCTGATGCGATATAGCATGATATTCAAGCTCCAATAGCTCTTGTCAGAGAAACATTGAATATTGACGTTTCTAAGAGTATAAAAGAGATTTACAAACATTTTGGTTTTGACACTGGCTACAGCGTGGTGGCTAAAAAAATTTAACTTCAAAAAGCAGGGATTACACAAATTCCGTAGCAAAATGTTTCTTACGCAAAATTCCAGTCGAATTAAAATATGCAGTTAAAATGGAATAAATCTATTGGCGGCACAGAGAACTGCTTAAAACGCTGTCTAAAAGAATTTATGCAAGATTATTCGTGCTAAAAACGGTAGTAGTTAAAATATCGACTAAACACGATAAAACACAAATGTAGCACACATACACTACATGTAATTGAACTTTACTGCTAAAACAAACATAACATGAGATATTTCGAAGATCACTACAACGTCCCCATCTTCAGACGTAACATTCACGAGCAAGACCAAGATATACAAAACGTACCATCGTCAGAATCCGACAATATTGCAACGCTATCTAGGATTTACACAATGCATTTAAAATAAAACCTTGAAAATTTTCAAATAAAATAGTCCATGGTTTAGATTTGACCTTAGGGAAAAAATCATTACAGCAATGAGATCCGAAAGATGTAATATATATAGGCTCTCCATGAATAACAGCGAAAGCTTACCTGCAGAGTTTATAATGGACACCTCATTCCACTTTGGAACATGAGAACCGGTCGCAACCAGACGAGACATGGCGCTAAAAGAATATTCAAGAAATTAGAAATAAAACGCTTTAATACGGTTTTACGGCGAAAAAGAAGCTAAGCTCCTGTCTAAGTGATGACTTCTGTCGATTCGTCTGAAATCGGTCAGGGTTTGAATCCCGGTGAGACATGGGTGTTGTGTTCGTCTTTTGGCGCTGGTTCTCTCCCTTCCCTGGAACCAGTGTCCCTAAATTAGGGACGGGCGACTACTTATAGCTCATTGAGTTGCTCACGGTGGTCGTTAACCCCAACAAAATGAAAAATAAGAAATAAAAAAAGAGAAAGAAAAGGGAAGCCACTCCTGAGTCTGGAAAAACAAGATTTTACTGCCAAGGTAAATTTAAAAGCAAAATTCGTTTGGTACAGCCAGATTGAGTCGAAAACTAAATGACAAAATAAAAAAATAAAAAAAATAAGAAACCAATAGACTAGAATTGCCGTCAGCATGGGTGTTATCGACGAGAGAGAAGAGGGAGTTTAATATGCTGAGCAACAAATGCCACCACTGTACAGTCAAATCGTAACTGTCTTCTGGACAAGTGAGAAAACCCCCGTTATTTTTAGACAAAGTTACTGTCCTTTGTGAAGACCGATTTAGTCTACACTCGAAACACGTGTAGGAAACCAAGAATTTTTCTTATTCTTTATTTTCGTTATTGTAAGGTACAGCAACGAGGGCCGGCAGGTGGCAGAGTAGTACGAGGCGTAGTATTCCTATCACTCGTCCGAGGTAGGGCTGAAACCAATTAGAAACGGGCGACTGCTGATTAGGGGCATGCAGACGATCAGTTAGAAACGGGAGACTGCTAATTGTGGAGAAACAATTACTGCTAATTTAGGACAGGAAGAAAGGAAATTAGAACGGGCGACTGCTGATTAGAGACAGGAATTCCAGTAATTATAGACAGGAGACTGCTAATTGGGCACAGGCAGACGGGCAATTGTGGAATGGAGACTGCTAATTAGGGACAGGAAGATGAGTAATTGGCTGCCACGGTGGCGAAGTGGTCTAAGCACAAGCCAGGCCCGTTCGTCCGATAAGAGTCCGGGTTCGAATCCCGGTGAGGCATGGGTGTTGTGTTTGTCTTACGGCATTGGCTGTCTCCCTTTCCTGGAACCAGTGGCCTTAATTTAAAACGGAAGACTGCTTATAGTCCTTTGAGTTGCTCATGGTGGTCGTTAAACACCAAATAAAAAAAAGAGAAGAAGAAGAGTAATTAGACATAAGAACTGCTCTAATTAGGGACCGGCACGCGAGTAATTAGAAATGGGAGACTATTAATTGGGGACATGCAGACGAGCAAATAGGGACAGAAGACTGTTAATTGGGAATAGGCAGACGGGCAGTTAGAGACGGGAGACTATTAATTAGGAACAGACAGATGGGGACGGAAGACTGTCGATTAGGGACAGGCAGAAGGGAAATTAAACACGGGAGACTGCTAATTAGGGGCCGGAAGACGATCAATTAGGGACGGGAGACTGCTGATTGGGGATAGGCAGATAGGCAATTAGAGACCGGGACTGCTAATTAGGGGCCGGAAGACGATCAATTAGGGACGGGAGACTGCTAATTAGGGGCCGGAAGACGATCAATTAGGGACGGAGACTGCTGATTGGGGATAGGCAGACGGGCAGTTAGAGTCGGGAGACTATTAATTAGGAACAGACAGATGGGGACGGAAGACTGACGATTAGGGACTGGCAGAAGGAAAATTAAACACGGGAGACTGCTAATTAGGGGCCGGAAGACGATCAATTAGGTACGGAGACTGCTGATTGGGGATAGGCAGACGGGCAGTTAGAGACGGGAGACTATTAATTAGGAACACACATGGGAACGGAAGACTGACGATTAGAAACAGGCAGAAGGGAAATTAAACACGGGAGACTGCTAATTAGGGGCCGGAAGGCGATCAATTAGGGACGGGAGACTGCTGATTGGGGATAAGCAGATAGGCAATTAGAGACCGGGACTGCTAATTAGGGACCGGCAGACAAGTAACAAATTCCAGAAACAAACCTTCTAATATGTGGTGTAAGATTTAAGAGAGGAATGTTTCTCTCATGGCCAGTTATACTGTATGTCGGTTTATCCTGATCGGGAAGCTCGGAAAATCAATTCATTTTACTGCAAGCAACTAAACTAAAAATGTGGCATATGCTGAAACATTGTAACTTACATATGATACTATATTATAAGATAGTATGTTCCGATTATAGATAATGTGTTCGGAGTTCCACGCGGACGAAATCGCGGGCAGTTGGATAATAAGATGGCTGGTATATCAGTAGAAAGAGTCTTTCGCAAATTTCTTGAATTATAAACATTCACAAATGCTCCCTTTATGTAAAGATTTTGAATCACCATATTCATTGTAGAGATTCTTATCTTATAAAATTTACAATGTAAATCACAACTATTTTGCTCAGTGAATTCGCATCTTTTAACTTTTTTTTCTTAAGAGATATCTAGAAAAAAACCAACTCAGACTTTGGAGCTTTTCTGATTCCAAGTTCCATTTGTAAGTATTTGCTCTTATACGAAATTTAAAATGTGCTTTCGTATTCTACAATCAGCTTAGAATTTTGAAAGTTTTTTCATATGTGATTATTTTTATACGTTTGAGTTTTAATACGTCTCTCTATATTTTTGTTTGCAGACTGTTGAGGGTGTGAATTACATTTGGGTTCCAGTCGCACTGTCCTGCTTCTTTGCGTTTATTTCTAGTCACTGTTTCCTCTCAGTGTATGAGGTAAGAAATCAATATTTTTTTTGCAGTTTCCTTCTTTGTTTTTCTTACTTAGTTCAGTTTAACGCCCTGATTACCCAAAACTGGGTATTGTCTTGATTAGGAAAAAAATTAAGAGCAATGCAATACCGCATGTATTTGTATATAAGCTGAAAGTTTTTAGATGGAATTCTTCTATTCAAAATGATGGGGTCTGCTTATGCGCGAATCGATTAAATGTATCAATAAATAATGGAAAACATTTGTACACCCATCATACGATTTCAGGAAACGGGAGTACGGAAATAGTTGTTGATAATGTGATACGCGCAAAACTTAATCTCATTTCAACGTGAGATAACGAAATTTCTTGCTGTCAAAAAGGAAGCAAGATAAAGTTTTAAGTTATAACCCGGACACTTGAATTGTGTGTATTACACGGAATGCCGATAGATGGCGGCACGTCATCCATCATTGTTTCCTCTCAGTGTATGAGGTAAGGAATAAATATTTTCAAGCCAACGGCAAAAGACATTGGCTGCAGGAAAGTGTGACGTCACGTCTCTATCTGCGGCGTACGTAAGCCATTGACTGATGGAAGTAGAGGCGTTTCTCTACGATTTCTTGGAAGGAGTGCATCGGCATCGCTCTTTGATTTTGGGAAATCCAGCTGCTTCGCCGAAGCGCTTCTCCACTGTAGTATCTCAAATTCGGTAATGTCTCAAAGTGCTGAACAACTTCCGTAAGAAAAATTACTACATTAGACACCACAGTGTGGTGTCTAATGTAGTGTTTACAATATCCATGCTCGCAGCTGAGTATATAACTAAGAGGTCAGAAAAACTGATACCGATAAATGAAACATCGGCAGCGCCACAAAAGTGGGATATACACAGTGCGTCAAAGAATTTTTAAGACTGGCGCTAGATTTCAGCCTACGGTGGCGCCACCAGTGCAATCCCGAATGCATTATAAACAGTGACCATTTGCTTGCTTTCTGCCAAAAGTACTGCGCAGTTGTTAAAGTAACTCAAACGAAACGGCCGTTCATTAGAGAAGTAAAATTTTTTTCATGTTGAGTTATTAAGATGGAACAAAGGGCTGTTATTAAATTTAACGCAAAACTTGATAAACGTGCCTCGGAAACGTACCAAATGATGAAACAAGTTTACGGTGAGTAGATCAAATGTTTGTTTAAGTAGATCAAATGTTTCCCTGTGGCACAAACGTTTTTTGGACGGAAGAGGTACGCTAGAAGATGATAAGCATACCGGAAGACCAAGTTCATCTAGGACACCTGAGATTATTGAAAAAGTGCGTGATTTCGTGGCAAACAATCGATGTGCGTCACTAAGAATGATGGAAGAGTCTTTAAACATCAACAAAGAAACGATTAGAACCATCCTGCATGAAGATTTGGGCAAAACAAAAGTCTGTGCTAAATTTGTTCCATACACGTTAACCAATGAACAAAAATCAAGGAGAAGTGCACATTGCAGAGACATCATTTCAGCCGCTGAAAATGATCCAAACTTCTTAAAATCGATTGTTACAGGTGATGAAACATGCTGTTTTCAATATGATCTTAAAACAAACAAACACAGTGCGTAATGGAAGTCAAAAAACTCACCACAAGCCAATAAAACAAGAAAAGTTCCATCGAAAACCAAAACAATGCTCATTACATTCTTCGATAGTAAGGGTATTAACCTCAAAGAATTTGTTCCAAGTGGACAAACAATTACTGGTGAGTTTTATTTAAATGTTTTGAGGCGTTTTATGGGCAGAATACGTCGCATTCGTCCAGAATTTCGGGATGAAAACAGTTGGTGTTTGTTGCACGATAATGCACCCAGTCACACCTCACTTCTTGTTCGTAGATTTTTGGCGAAAAATAACGTCTGTGTGTTGAATCATCCACCGTATTCGCCTGATTTAGCACCCAGCGACCTTTCTTTATTCCTAAAACTTAAAATGACGTTAAAAGGGTGTTATTTTGGCGATATTTCGACCATACAAACAGCCTCGACGCGTGCTTTGGAGGCAATTCCGCAAAGTGAACTGGAACAGGCATTCGAATCATTATTAAATAGCTGTAACAAGTGTATTGAAGCCGGAGGGACTTATTTTGAATAACAAACCAAAACAAATTATAATTTCTTGTTTCTATTTCATTTTACAGACCCAGTCTTAAAAATTCTTTGCCACACTGTGTAATCTAAAGGTTAGCTGGAACAGTACTGAAAAGTCATGTTCTTTTCAAATATTTCTGCATAAGTAATGGCATGAATGATACGGAAGATTAATTGGTTTATGATTCAGGTGAGAAAGAAAGGAGCCACAACGACTTGGACGACGATGGTTTTATTGTTGACACAAATTTAATGGAAATGGATTTACAGACTCTATTTGGAAAGTCCGTTAGTGCCGCACCGGCGACGCAGGGGTCTGAGCTCTGGCTATTGCTCATTCGTGGGAGATGGGCCCGGATTCGAATCCTGGTGAGGCATGGATGCTGTGTTTGTCTTGCAGCATTTTCTCTGTCCTTTCCCTGGAACCAGTCACCCTAAATTAGGGACGGGTGACTGCTTATAGCTCATCGAGTTTCTCACGGTGAAAATACTCCGTTAGTGAAAGCAGCTCCCGTAAGGTTATAAAGAAGAGAATTTTAGAAATTTGCATAATTTAGTTTCAATAATGTGTTTGCAAAACTCTTGAAGTTTAAATTCGGCTTTAATGGGCCTTTGTTATCTTGAACTAAATGCTCGGCTTATACGCGAACGGACTAATGCGACAGAACATGTGGCAAATCATCATCATCAACCTTTAACAGGATCGATCTCAAACAGGTACGAACGTTAGAACCACTAAATATCCGCTGAGCGTCGGATGGGCACGTTAAGCCGTCGGATCGCGAGTATTGGCCCTGCGTTCCCTGGTTATAAATAACGTCGTCTAGAAAGCACAAGATCATGACATTAGAGAGATTCCAAGCCCGTTCCCTTGGTGCAGTTAGACGTGAAGTGTAACTGCACAGACAGCTAGCCGCGCGCTGGAAAACGGGAACACAACTCACAGGAACCAAACCCCAAAATACCGCCATCAACGTGTACCATGCCAGGCACCAACAACCTCAGCCGCTGTGAGCCGACGGAAACATAAACGGGAGCCAGAGCTCGCCTCACGTAGAACCAAATTTCAACTCATTCATTTTCACTTTAGCACACCTTAGTTCCAGCCGATATCCAACCCATCCTGTCCGAGGCGCAGTTTTTTCAGTAATTCTCTTTGTGTCTTTCACGACCTTCTTCCTAAAGTACGGAAGATTACCTAAAATTCTAAGGGGCACGGTGTTCAATAGACCTTCTGAACTGACTGGGGTGTCTGTTTACCCGCTATTAAGAGGTTTCGTTTTTTGTAGGTTATGGTTAATGATAATAATCATATGACAGCTGTTCTGTACCAAACAAAACTTGCCGTTGCTCGGAGGTGTCCGTAAATGGAGGTTTCATTGTACATGGAGAGAAAGAGAGAGAGAGAGACAGAGTGGGGGGGACGGACTAGGGTTCAGTGTCTGCTTGGTGTAACCAGGAGAGATAAGAAGAGGAACTCGTGGATCAGAAAAATGACAAGAGTGGAAAACATCATGATCAGAGTAAAATCCCTGAAATGGCAATGGGCTGGACATACTGCCAGAAGGACAGACCATCGATGGACAGCCGAAATTTTAGATTGGATTTCAAGGGACAGGAAAAGACCCAGAAGAAGACCACATGGGAGATGGGTGGAAGAAATTCGAAAGTATGCGAGAGTAACATGGAGGAGACTGGCACAAGACAGACCGTTGGGGAAGAGGCTTGGAGACACCTTCGTCCAGCAGTGGATTGGTAATGGTTGACAATGAGGATGATGATGATGAGATAATATATACAGTATATACAGGGTGATTGTAAACTCCTTCAACAAAACAAGAGGAGTGATAGTACACATCAAGACTAACAATATTTGCAATGGAACCTAGGGCCGCATTCCACTCCTAGTGCCAGAAAAGAGCACGTTCGAAACACGTTCAGCAGGCACACGGAGTTCCAACCAGTGCATGAGAAGCACAAGATGCAAATCAGGTGCGCTGAACACGTGCGTAGATGATGAGGAGCAAACATTTAAAAACGCAGCCGAACCCGTTCAGCGATATTACCGTGCGAACATCACGTGAGAATTGACATATACGTCTGACCGGCGCAGCGTACCGTGTGTTCCTGGAACAAGTGCTTCCCAATCTGTTGCAGCATGTTCCGCTCACCCTACGGAGGAACATGTGGTTTATGCATGATGGGGCCCCAGCACACTTCGCCACCGAGGTCCGATACTTCCCAAATGCAACACATCCCGGGCGGTGGACCTGTGGCTAGGCCTCCACGATCCCAGGACCTTAATCCACTGGACTTCTTCTTCTCGGGGCACATGAAAACATTCGTGTACGAGACACCCGTCGACTCCCTGGAAGATCTCGCCACGCGAATCGCTGTTGCTGCGGACAAGATCAACACCTCACCGGGAGTCTACGAGAGGGTACGACAGTCCTTCATTCGCTGGTGTGGGCTGTGCATCGACGCCCTTGGACGCCAGTTTGAGCAACTCCTTTGAATCTTTCATTGATGTGATTGGAATTGTGCAACTCATAAATTAGTATCTCTCTTAGTTTTCACTGTTGAAGGCTCAACGTGGATAAGTAACTTTACTCTTTTCTGGGACTAGGAGTGGAATGCGGCCCTAGGCTCCATTGCAAATATTGTTCGTCTTGATGTGTACTATTGTTCGTCTTGATGTTTTGTTGAAGGAGTTTACAATCACCCTGCATAAGTAGTTATTGAATTATTAATGCATATGTATATATAGCTATTAAAGTAGTAGTGCAAACACACGGGCGTGAGCGTACCATATCAGGTACACTGAAGAGCAATTGAATTGGAGACGGCTGGCGTTGTGCAAATGTGGCGCTGTGGGAGGCCCTGTAAACGGAAACGACACTACGTATGCAGCGATTCGACAATATAAGGAGTGATGCGACGTGAATCAGTAAGAGTCGGACGCAGTATGGGTAAGACGAAGGACCTAAGCGGATTTTATCGTGGGCAAATTGTCGGAGCCCGACGAATGGGTCACTCCATTACGGAAGGCGTGCAGGCACTGGGATTTTCACGAGCCACTGTGTCACGGGTGCACCGTGAGTACACCGAATTCGGTAAAACCATCCCTGCAAGGGCCAACTGCCGTGGACAACAGCGTGTGGATGAGCGGGGTCATCGTCGGCTAGCTCGCATTGTAACAGCGGATAGACGGGCCACAGTGCAAGAAATCACTCGGCAATTTAACGCTGGTGCACAAAAACGTGTAAGCAGCCACACCATCTAGAACCATCTCCTCGCTCTGGGGTACAGAAGCCATCGTCCCACGAGGGTACCGCTGCTGACCGCACATCACAGGGTGCAAAGATTAGAATGGGCGTGAGAACATTTCCACTGGACCCTAGACATGTGGGAAAATGTTGCCTGGACTGATGAGTCGAGATTCACGTTGGTACATGCGGATGGCAGGATACGAGTACGGTGCAAACCACATGAAGCGATGGATCCTTCTTGCCAGCAGGGTTCTCTTCAAGCTGGTGGGGGTGGCATTCTTGGCTGTTTACGTGGACTGAAATGGGACCCCTTTTCATGGGCGTGAGAACATTGCCACTGGACCCTAGACATGTGAAAAAATGTTGCCTGGACTGATAAATCGAGATTCACGTTGGTACATGCGGATGGCAGGATACGAGTACGGGGCAAACCACATGAAGCGATGGATCCTTCTTGCCAGCAGGGTACTCTTCAAGCTGGTGGGGGTGGCCTTCTTGTCTGGGGACTGTTTACGTGTACTGAAATGGGACCCCTGGTACGTGTGACATCGTCCCTCACAGGTCAACGTTACCGGGATATCCTGGACGACCATTTGCTCCCGTTTGTGCGTCTTCAACATCCCACTGGGGACCTCATCCTGCAACAAGACAATGCAGCTCCCGAATTGTATCCGAATGGTTGGATGAACACTCTGCCGACGTGACCTCGCTTCCTTGGCCAGCTAGGTCACCTGACCTCAATCCCATCGGGCACATCTGGGATGCCATCGAGAGAGATGTTCGATTCTATGACTCTGCTCCATCAAATCTTCGTGAACTGTGTGTGCTTGTTCAGGGGTCGTGGATCCGTATGGCTTCCCAACACTTCCGGTGTCTTGTCGAGTCCATGCCGAGACGAATCGCCGCCGTCATCGGGGCGAAAGGTGGTGCTACACGTTACTAGACAGGTATCTCTAATTCAATTGCTCTTCAGTGCAGAAAGACAGATCAGATGGTGCAATATTTTGTTGTTTTCCCCGGAAACAAAAATGCTTCGTTACGCCTCAATCGATGTTAATGGAACTTTTTCATTTCAAACGGTTGGTTGCTAAAATTGTAGCGGTAAAAAATAATTAAAAGAATCTTGTCCCTGTAAAACTTAAAAAAAAACAAATGTTTAGCATTAACATAACGCAAGCCAAGATCCCAGGGTTACAAAATAAAAATATTAGGTTTGATTTTTAGTAAATATCTTCAAATTTTACAACAGTATGTGATTAATGAAAATTGCATTTCGCTGCTAAAAAAATGTTCAGAACTCTTCGTGAAAGAATAAAAAGAGCAGGAACTAACGGCTATGGCCGAAATATAAAAAAGGAAAAAAGAGGAGAATGAAACGAAGCAGTTGATTTCCTTTATTTTATTCGTGTTCACTAAAGCTATTCCCAACTTCAATAATTACCCAATTTTAATGTGCTGCCATCTGATGGTAGATTTTTGTAGCTCTGTGGGTTACAGTTTAGTGATGTATGTAGTTTTAAGAAATAAGGTACCTTACGGTGAAGGGATTATGTGAAACACACCCAGAAAGATAGACCTTAAAATTTTCAAAAGCAAATTAGAATGTGATTTGTTGTTTTCATCAGTTAGTACTTTTATTAAAGTTTTATTTACAATTATTTTTATTGACTTATACTAAAATTGCTTAAATGGAGCAATTTTAAGTAAAACATAAAAGTTACGTGGGTGTCAGATTCTAAGAATGTTTAGTTCCCCCTTTAGATACTGTTCTACCATTAACATTCAGTGTGAATGACGTGTGTCAGTCAAAGCGAGTACAAGGGTAAGGGTGCCGCCCAGGTGACGCAGTGGTCTAAGCGATGACTTCTGATCCTTCGTCCGAAAGGGGTCCGGGTTCGAATCCCGGTAAGGCGTGGATGTTGTGTTTGTCTAACGGCACTGGCTCTCTCCCTTCCCTGGAACCAGTGACCCTAAATTAGGGACGGGTGACTGCTCATAACCCATTGAGTTGCTCATGGTGGTCGTTAAACCTCCAATCAAAAAAAAAAAAAAAAAAAAAAGAGAGTGAGCGAGGGAACTTAACGTTAAAACCAAGAGATTAGAGAATCAGGAATTTTCTGCTGGGTGAAAACATAATGCGCGCAATGCATTGTGGGAGCACATGCCTGCCCAGCCGGAGCTAGCTAATAATTAATAAGTTATAATTATTATAACTTATTGACTATTCTTTTTGATTCTGCAAAAATGTTTATTCCTCTTGCTGACAAAACTTCTACAGCAACCATCGTTTCTCGAAGTAAGCTCATAGGATTCAATAGTTCGTCAACAATACCAAATAACGATAACTAAAGAAATAAATACCAAAGCAACACTTGACGATCTTTTCGCTTAGGAAATTGAAAAAAGGCTTAATTTGTCCTCATCTGTAATTAAACAATCCTTAAAATGACAACGTTTTTTTACTATATTGATATACTCATTCACCAGATCGCATGCAAAACGTGCACTTCTAACCAACGATGTTGGTTTGCCCCCTCACCGCCAGATGGCACTGAGGTTTCTGGGATCCATTATCTCCATTGGAGTTCTTTTTTTGATTGGAGGTTTAACGACCACCGTGCGCAACTCAATGGGCTGTAAGCAGTCGCCCGTCCCTAATTTAGGGCCACTGGTTCCAGGGAAGGGAGAGAGCCAGTGCCGTAAAGACAAACGCAACATCCATGCCTCACAGGGATTCCACCCCGAACCCCTTTCGGACGAATGATCAGAAGCCATTGCTTAGACCACTGCGCCACCAGGGCGGCATTTTCCGCTTTGCCAGCCCATGGGTGGGAGCCCATATGCTCTCCTCGTATTGCGGCACTTTCTGTTCTGCCAATCTCTACGGTTCTAAATATTCAGTGTGAAAGATATGTGTCAGTCACACTAAATACAGCATATGCAACTTACATGCCGCTCTTGTTAAGATTATGAGGTGGGAGTGGCGGGTATTTCTTTTTTTTTTGTTTCTTTCCGTGTATAATGACCACCGCGATCCTCTAGGACTATAGTCGCCGAACCCTGATTTAGGGCCATTGGGAATGGCCAGTGATCATGCCTCGCAAGGAGCTCGAGCCCAACTAGAGCGATTGGGCAGAAGCTAGTGCTTCTAACCACTCGGACACACGGAGCTTCCTTCTACGTTACTCACACGAAATCACAGAATGGGCTAGGGATTACTTTTGTTGGAGCCGGTGGGCAGTTTAGCTGAAATGCCCCTCTCAAATATAAAACAACTGTCATCTTTGGGGATACGGGGTTAACGACCACAATGAGGAACTGTAAAGAATGTAAGCAGCCGTTCGTCCCTAATTTAAAGTCGCTGACTCAAGGAAAGGAAATACAGCAGTACTATAAGACAAGCACACTGGCTGTGTCGCGACTGGGACTCAAAACCAAGCCTTCCGAGACGAGCAGCCAGTGATGTATTCAGTCATCTTCTCGGGAATGCTCAGTCCCCCGAAAATCCATGAATGCCTCCCCCTCTCGTAGGTTTTGGGGTGATCTCTCCTTATACACCCTGAAAAAGAAGTATACAGTTTCCAGATGGTGTAAAACAGTAACAGTTGAAAGCACGGACCACAACAGCCAACCGGTAGGTAGATGTACTCATAAAATCAGTTTCCCGCTACTAAAGGAAGTGACGTAGGCGATAGCGCGCGTGTCACGTGACTAGTCAGTTAAAATGGCAGCGTCTGCAGTGGAGAAGGCGTTTTGTGTTCTTAAATTGAGAAAAACGGAATCTGTAACTGTTGTGCAACGGCATTTTGGATCACGATGCGGAAAAGAACCTCCAACCAGAAAATCTATCTACGATTGGCATAAAAAATTTGAAACTACGGGCTGTTTGTGCAAACTTAAAAGTCCTGGACGACCGCGTGTATCGGAAGAAGTCGATAGTGTTTGCACCGCCATTCAACGAAGCCCGGGAAAATCAACGCGCCACCCCGGTAGCGCAGTGGTCTAAGCGATGTCTTCTCATCATTCGTCCGTAAGAGGTCCGGTGTCGAATCCCGGTGAGGCATGGATGTTGTGCTTGTCTTACGGCACTGGCTCTCTCCCTTCCCTGGAACTAGTTACCCTAAATTAGGGACGGGCGACTGCTTATAGCCCATTGAGTTGCTCATGGAGGTCGTTAAACCCCCAATCAAAAAAAAAAAAAATCAACGCGGAGGGTGAGTCGTAAAGTGCAGATTTCACAGCCCACTGTCTGGAGAATTTTGAGAAAGAAGCTGAAAATGATTCCATATAAAGTGCAGATGTTGCAAAAACTCACTGACCTTGACAAGACAAAGCGCTTTGAATTTTGGGCCGAAATGCAGCACCGTTTTGAAAATGACGATTTCTCCGATCACTTAGTTTTCACCGATGAAGCTACATTTCACGTGAGAGGTCAGGTAAATAAGCACAATGTTCGCTTTTGGGGGAACGGAGAATCCCAGTTTTACAGTGCAACAGGTGCGAGATTCCCCTAAGGTAAATGTGTTCTGTGCTGGGTACGAAAAGAAAGTGTACGGCCCCTTCTTTTTTCACGAGAAAACTGTCACGGGAGGCTCTTTTCTGGATATGTTAAGTCTTTGGTTGATGCCACAGTTGCAGGACGACAGTGACAACTTTATTCTTCAATTGGATGGTGCACCAACGCACTGGTTAGACGACGAGCGAGATTGTCTCGATGAACATCTTCCTCACCGATGGATTGGACGAGCAGCGGACTACAACATGCCACTGACCCAATGGCCACCCAGAAGTCCTGACTTAACACCTTGTGACTTTTTCCGTTGCGGGTACGTAAAGGAGAAGGTATTAGCCCCTCCCCTTCCTGTTGATCTAGCGGAGCTGAAACACCGTATCACAGCCACTATCACTACACTTGATTCAGATATCTTACCTCGCGTTTGGGCGGAAATGGATTACCGGCCCCATGTGTGTCGTGTGACTAAGGGTGCACACATACAACATCTTTGACTGTCTCTAGAAAAACTTGAAACATTCCCCTACGATTGTGTTACAAATAACATAAAAAATCTTACATTGTTCTTGTTTTATAGTGCGTTGAAACTGTATACTTCTTTATGAATCACCCTGTATTTAGTCTAATTGTTTCCGTTTATAGCTGAATATTTGGAGAAAACACTGGACATGGCTCAACCGAGAGAACAAGCTGAATTCAGGAGTGGCTACAGCACAATAGATCATATCCATGTGCTGAGAGAACTAATTGAAAGAGCGAGAGAATATGAACTTCCATTGTGCATGGCTTTTATCGATTATGAAAAGGCCTTTGATTCGGTGAAACCATCAGCAGTTGCAATGGCTCTGAAATCCTGCAGTATTGAAGATGCATACATTAATATTATTAATAACATCTATGAAAATGCAAGTGCAAAGATTCGGCTGTTTGAAAATACAACACACATAAAAATTGGAAAGGGAGTGAGACAAGGTGACACCATATCTCCGAAGCTCTTCAATGCCACATTGGAAAATGTCTTTCAGTCACTGAACTGGGAAAACAAAGGGATAAAGATTAATGGAGATTATCTAACCCACCTTCGTTTTGTTGATGACGTATAGTCATTTTTGCAACTACCCCATCAGAGCTGCAGAGTATGATCCAGGAACTTGCTGACAAGAGTAAAGAAGTGGGATTAAAAATGAACTTTCAGAAGACAAAAGTGATGTTCAATGCTTTTACAAGAAATAAAGATTTATCGATTGATGGAGAAAAGCTGGAGATAACAGGCACGTACGTTTATCTTGGACAGCAGATGTCAAGTGAGGGTCACATTGATGAAGAAATTAATCGGCGTACAAAACTTGCCTGGAGAGCTTTTGGAAGAAACAGCATAATTTTCAAGAGCAATATGCCATTATGTCTTAAAAGAAAAGTGTTTGATCAATGCACCCTTCCAGTGCTTACGTATGGTGCAGAGACGTGGATCTTAACTAAAAGAGACATACAAAGGCTGCAGACAACTCAAAGCAGCATGGAGAGGTGCATGCTTGGTATAACCAGGAGAGATAAGAAGAGAAACTCGTGGATCCGAAAAATGACGAGAGTGGAAGACATCATGATCAGAGTTAAATCCCTGAAATAGCAATGGGCTGGACATACTGCCAGAAGGACAGACCATCGATGGACAGCCGAAATTTTAGATTGGATTATAAGGGACAGGAAAAGACCCAGAAGAAGACCCCATGGGAGATGGGTGGATGAAATTTGAAAATATGCGGGAGTGACATGGAGGAGACTGGCACAAGACAGACCGTTGTGGAGGAAACTTGGGGAGGCCTTCGTCCAGCAGTGGATTGATAATGGCTGACAATGATGATGATGATGATGATGATGATATGTAGGGTTTCTTGGAATTCGCATTTGCGATATACGAGCATAACAAAATTTTTATATCTTATTTAAAAAAAATTATATGTATTAATGTGTATATAAATAACAAAATTGTGATTATATGTATATAATTGGTCAACAAGTTTCAACCCCCTCAAATTTTGTAATCCCCCCCCCGGAAAAAGCTCTCTGAATGCAAAGCTGCGAACGGTGTTTAGCCTGTACGCCACCGTAGCATCAGCCACTTGTCGCTCTGTCTACGTAGATGATTACGCCTAAGTGCGTTATCCAACAGTTTAGTATCGTACTTGTAATATGAACGTTCTGTAAAAGTACGAGCATGCTTTTATATAAATCAGCGTTCTTGTTACATGATCATATAGAAAATTTCTTTTCCCTGCTTTTCTTACCAACTAACCACAAAAAGTGCTTTAGGGTCGCTAAAGCGCACTAAGGCCCGCTACATCTCTGTTATAAAGAACAAGTCGCTATTGTTCTTTCTTTCTCTTTTTCTTTTTAATGAATGCTATATATACTTCGCGTGGCGAGTTATGGCCAAACCCCTCCAAAATGACTCCACAACTTAAATCTTGGACCTCAGTCTCCGGCAGCTGGAATGTACCTGGCCAAGGCAGCGGCCAGTGCGACATGAAGGCAGAGGGTGCTAAGAATCCCCGGAGGACCGGACTAGGCTGCCATCTGATGCTGACCTTGGCTACGTATAAGGGACGCTCCCTATCTTCTGATTCAAGGCTTCTTGAATTGGAAGAGGAACTACAAAGGATCAAGTGGGACATCGTCGGGCTAAGTGAGGTAAGGAGAAAAGGAGAAGATCTCATCGAACTGAAAAGTGGACATCTCTTCTACTATCGTGGGACAGATACTGGCAGAACTAGTGGTGTTGGATTTATAATAAACAAGAAACTGAAGGATAAAGTTGTAGAAGTTGAAAGTTCCTCTGACAGAGCTGCACGACTCGTTATCCAACTCTCGAGAAGATACCAGGCTCAGATTATTCAAACTTATGCACCCACCACAAGTCATGCTGAAGAAGAAATTGAAGAATTTTATGAGGAAATTCGTTATCTAAATAATAAAGGTAAGCAGCACTTGAAGATAATTATGAGAGATTTCAATGCAAAAATAGGGCAACGGCAACAGAATGAAACTTCAGTAGGTAAATTCGGTCACGGCAACAGAAACCAGCGTGGAAATACTCTCGTAGAGTTTGCAGAGGCAGAAGGGTTTTTCATCTTGAACTCATTTTTCAAGAAAAAGCCACACAGGAAATGGACATGGAGACATCCAAATGGGACGACAAGTGAAATTGATTTTATTATGTGTAACAAAAAATTCGTCATAGAAGACTGCAGTGTGCTAAACAAGTTCAACACAGGCAGTGACCATAGATTGGTGAGATGTAAGATGCACCTCAACACTAAACTCGAACGTAGCAAGCTCATACGACAAACAAAATGTATTGACATAACCAACCTTAAAAAACACCATAATACCTTCAAGTTGGAACTGAAGAACAGGTTCTCTGCTTTAGGAGGCCTAACATCGGAAGAAGTGGATATTTCTGAAGTTAACAGAAAAGTAACCAAAGCTCTTATGGAAACAGCAACAAAATTAGCTGGGTCTAAGAACAAATTACATGTGAACAAATTATCAGGAAAAACCAAAATGTTGATGCAAAAAAGAAGAGTGATGAGGACAACTAAAGAAGATGTGACTTCCAAAGTGGAATATATAGAGCTATGCAAAACAGTACGAAAAAGTATCACTGAAGACGTAAGGAAATTCAACTGTGAACTAGTAAGAAAAGCAATTGAAAACAACCAAAGCCTAAAGATAGCAAAGGGACATCTCAGTAAGGGAAAAAAAAATTATGGCACTGAGAAAAGAAGATGGTTCTGTAACAAGAAATAGAGGCGAAATTTTGACAAGAGTGAAAGATTTCTGCTCCAAATTATATGAAAGGGATGATACATGTACTCCAGACATCATGAAAGGTACCAGTACCAGAGTTCCTCCAGTCCTTCCAGCAGAAGTTGCACATGCAATCAAGAACATGAAGCGGGGAAAAGCTCCAGGAGAAGATGGAATTTCTGTAGACATCATACAAGAAGCAAGTGGAGAAATCGAAACAGTACTCTCCCAAATTTTCACTCGATGCCTTAATGAAGGGAAAATTCCTGAGGATTGGAACAACGCTACAATGATCTTGCTACATAAAAAAGGTGACATTGAGGATCTCAGGAACTACAGACCTATCAGCCTCCTATCAGTGGTTTATAAAATCTTCACTAAAAGTTCTTTCACACCGCTTGAAGGTGACACTGGACATGGCTCAACCGAGAGAACAAGCTGGATTCAGGAGTGGCTACAGCACAATAGATCATATCCACGTACTGAGAGAACTAATTGAAAGAGCGAGGGAATATGAACTTCCATTGTGCATGGCTTTTATCGATTATGAAAAAGCCTTTGATTCGGTGAAACCATCAGCAGTTGCAATGGCTCTGAAATCCTGCGGTATTGAAGATGCATACATTAACATTATTAATAACATCTATGAAAATGCAAGTGCAAAGATTCGGCTGTTTGAAAATACAACACACATAAAAATTGGAAAAGGAGTGAGACAAGGTGACACCATATCTCCGAAGCTCTTTAATGCCACATTGGAAAATGTCTTTCAATCACTGAACTGGGAGAACAAAATGATAAAGATTAATGGAGATTATCTAACCCACCTTCGTTTTGCTGATGACATAGTCATTTTTGCAACTACCCCATCAGAGCTACAGAGTATGATCCAGGAACTTGCTGACAAGAGTAAAGAAGTGGGATTAAAAATGAACTTTCAGAAGACAAAAGTGATGTACAATGCTTTTACAAGAAATGAAGATTTATCGATTGATGGAGAAAAGCTGGAGATAACAGACACGTACGTTTATCTTGGACAGCAGATATCAAGTGAGGGTCACATTGATGAAAGAAATTAATCGGCGTACAAAACTTGCCTGGAGAGCTTTTGGAAGAAACAGCATAATTTTCAAGAGCAATATGCCATTATGTCTTAAAAGAAAAGTGTTTGATCAATGCATCCTTCCAGTGCTTACGTATGGTGCAGAGACGTGGACCTTAGCTAAAAGAGACATACAAAGGCTGCAGACAACTCAAAGTAGCATGGAGAGGTGCATGCTTGGTGTAACCAGGAGAGATAAGAAGAGGAACACGTGGATCCGAAAAATGACAAGAGTGGAAGACATCATGATCAGAGTTAAATCCCTGAAATGGCAATGGGCTGGACATACTGCCAGAAGAACAGACCATCGATGGACAGCCGAAATTTTAGATTGGATTCCAAGGGACAGGAAAAGACCCAGAAGAAGACCCCATGGGAGATGGGTGGATGAAATTTGAAAATATGCGGGAGTGACATGGAGGAGACTGGCACAAGACAGACCGTTGTGGAGGAAACTTGGGGAGGCCTTCGTCCAGCAGTGGATTAATAATGGTTGACAATGATGATGATGATGATGATGATGATGATGATATATACTTCGTATTTTTTATACCATATGCAGCTGAAATTTTTATTATTCTTATTCTTTGTATCTGTATTAAATGCCTCCAGCGAGAATTTTCAGAAAACTGCAGGCGTTCAACTGACATCACGTTCAGCTTTCGGAATGGGAGTTTGCAAACTCGACGCATATTGGTATGTTGCAAGAAGAACAAAAACACATTGTTGAAGATTCTCTTGGGGCTGTACTAGCATTACTGCGGCTGTGAGTCGCGACTAGCAGCTGCATTCGGCCCGTTTGATGTGTTATGGGAGGTCCGAACATCAAATCAGTTGATAAAAGCTGGAGAGACAGTCATAGTTTGGTTGCTTGTTTGAGAAACGAGGTATAATGACTACCGCGCGAAACTAAATGGGCTATGGGCAGTCATCCGTCCCTAATTTAGGGCCAAAAGCTCCAGTAAATGGAGAAAGCCTGTACCATAGGACAAACACAAACAACTACTTTGAACAACTCCATGGGCTATAAGAAGTCGCCTGTCCCTAATTTAGAGCAATTGGATCAAGGAAAGGGACAGAACGAGCGCCGTAAGATAAACACAACATCCATGCCTCACCGAGATTCGAACCCGGACTCATCTTGCACGAATAGTCAGAAGCCAGCGCTTAGACCACTGCGCCACCGGGGTGGCATACCTCACCTTAAACGCGTGATTAGAAGCCAACCCCTGTTAACATTTGGCCACTGGTGCAGTTTGATTGTGCCTCCCGCGTAGCGATGCCGTTATGGTAGGTCGTTAATTATTTTGTCGGTATTCATCCATTCGCCGAGTAAATCCGGGTTCGAGTCCCGAATGAGGCATGTGTGGTGTGTTTGTCTTGTGACATAGGCTCTCTCCCTCCCCTGGAACCAGGCCCTAAATCAGAGACTGGTTACTGTTTTTGTTCCTTGGAGTTATTCGCGGTGGTCGTTAAATTATCAGTAAAAAAAAAACAAAAGCAAAAAAACGATAAGGGCGCAATTTTTTGCGGTTAGCTCTGTGCGCAGAAATGTCTATTTACGCCTCTGTAAATAATGTTTCAGATATTTCCATTTTATGGTTTCCAATTATTATTAATATTATTTTTAATTTGTATCTCGTAAAAGCGGATAAGAAATTTAGAGGTGCAGAAAGCTCATGTACTCGTATGGGAGGCAGTGATGTATCCAGGCATCTTCTCTGGGGTCCTTAGCGCCACCGAAAATCCATGAAAGCCCCCTCCCCTACCCCCGTAGGTTTTTGAGCGATCTCTCGTTATATTTAGTTTAATTGCTTTCGTTTACAGCTGAATAATTGAGAAATAAAAAAAAATCTTAAAAAACCGAGGGAAAATATTACAATAATAATAAAAAAGCTCATAGACTTCAATCTGAAATTTCTAAAAACATTAAATAGTCCTCGCTGAAAGGTTGAATTTTCAAGCACCGACAACTCGGACTACTTCTGCAATAACCTAATTAAACAGAGTAGCGATGTTTGCAAAGCAATACATCATCATATTTTGGAAGCTGGCATTCATCTTTATTTCAGCCTTGTGGATGCCGACTTTCCAGGTATACGGTTTGCATCAGTGTAGCTAACATGACGTTAGTGCTTCCAATACAACAAAATATTGGCTACCTAATTTTTAACAATAGCAAATTATTAGAAATTGTTCCCATAAAAAGTTTTGTTTTTCCTGGCGGCGGGGGGTTTACACTCTGTAACAAAAAAAAAAAAAAAAAAAATGGAGGCATTTCAAACTTGCATCCAAACAGTTAGTTAGGTTTTTTTACTACTACGTGCTAATCTAAATAATCTAAACTGGCTGAAACCAAACAGCAGGGGATTCGCTTACACCATACGTTTTCCGGTAACACTTTAATGATTTCTTAATGATCACAAAGAGGCTTATAGTAAGGCGAAGACATTTTTACCACTCCTAATTTTTTATAGCGGGGGCGAGGGGGGGGGTTCTCCGGCACAGCTTTATCTTACTAGCATCTTCAAAATTTTACAGCACTCCATGGTGAAATTCGTGGTGCAGCAAAGGTATAACATTTTTACATTTTTAAACCTTGCATACGTAAATTACTTGAAATTTGCATTTGCGATATACAAGTATACGAAAATGTTTAAACTCTATTTAAATTTTTTATAAATATTAATGAATATGTCAATAACACAATTGTGATTATATGTATATAGTCAGCAAACAAGTTTCAGCCCCCCTCAAAATTTGTAATTGCTCCCCGGAAAAAACTCTCTGAACGCAACACTGATTGGAAGCACCTTTATTGCTGGAAAACAGATATAATATTTAACACAAGAAGAAAACATTTCGGACCTTAATTTCAAATAACGATTGAGAAAGTCGCATGCCATTGAAAACACAAGCATGGCAAAGTGAGAAATTTGCACTTAGGTACCCACTGCTCTTAAAGAACATTCAGTTTTCAAAATAGATTGTATTTTTTGAAAATAATTTTCACAAGAATGACTCATGTTTTAATTTTTGTCCAATAGATGGCGATAGATACTTTGCTGTTGTGTTTCTGCGACGACTGTGAGAAGAATGACGGGATTACAAGACCATATTTCATGAGCAGAAGCTTAATGGTAAGATACATTTATCATTTGTTTCACCTTTAATAAAACGGGGGAGTGGAGGGTGATAAATAACTGCCAACACCACGCAAGCACAGTGAGTGGAAATTGTTCCTCCTTCTTGACGTTATTAACATCATTAAGCTGTTCTTTGCTGTTTAGAGGTTTGCACCTGAAAGGAAATCTAATAGATTGCAATATCTGCCCCGGTTGCGCAGTAGCGGCCACGCGAGCAGCTCAGAACAGGGGGACACAGATTTCCCCCGGTGGGAAAATTTTGAAGGAGAAAAATCTAAAGTGCTTTGCAGAAATTTTGACAAAAATTCCGTTCATGTAGAATTTACCCGACGCTAATGATGTTATCCTCACACTAAAAAATTGCAGGGTCAAATTACGGTAGTTACACCGGCAGGTGAGTGGCCAGTCAATAAACCGCAATTTTACAGTACCATACTGTAATGTTTATTAACATGTCTAATGACCGGGAAATAAAAACGTCTAATGACCGTAATATTCATTAACATCAGATCATATGTAGAGGATTTTAGGAAGGAGAGTGTCTGACCCCAGGTCTTAAACAACCCTTAGAAATAGGAAGCTAGGAGATTTGGGCCAGAGTGTCTGCAGGAAAGTGACACGGAAGCGAAGTAGAAAGGGGGAGGAAGACGCCCTTATTTATTACCGGGGACCAGCATCCGGGGTCCGACGACTTAACGTGCCCATCCGATGCATGGCGGATATTTAGTGGATCGAGCGTTCGTACCTGCCTGGGATCGAACCCTAGGTTCTTTCCGTGGCACTCACGAACGTTGCCCACTAAGCCACCCGCAGCACAACTATTCACGGCATTTTTTTTACAGTGAAGTAAAAAAAAAGTTTTCAATTATATACTGTACGTAAAATTAATTTAGTACGGGGACCATGGATATGAACCTCCATGGCCTTTAACAAGTTACTATTACTAAATAGTAACTTGGCCTTTAACAAGTTACTATTTTAATACTTCTGGGAAATATACACGACATAAGCCTAATTTCGGCTTATGTCGTGTATATTTCCCAGAAGTATTAATCTCTTTTTTAATATTTGCTCAGTGGCGTACCGGAAAACCTCGAGGCTCCCCCCGCAAAACATTTTCGAGGCCCTTTTGCGAAAATCCATTAACTTACAATTACTCAACATTTTAACTTCCGTATTATTAACTAGGCTTCACGGTTGTTTTAATGAATCAAATTCTTTGGAACCTACGAATATGTTTCGCAAAATCAAAATTATTTCACTTTATTGCGAGAAACAGAAATGTGCACGTTATAATTAAAATAATTGTTCTGGTTACAGATACAAATTACTACAAAATACTTACTGTACGTTAAAGTAAATCATATCATGCGAAATTTATTATTTTAAAGGAATCCTGCTTTTTAAAACGCCTCAGGATTGCCCACTCAACTGCCGTGTGACGATGTCTAATAACTTTTCCTATTTATATGAAATGCCACAAATAGCTAAGCAAATAACTAAGTAACGATTAAGAACTGTAGCACAAAAAACGTTAAATTACTTAAATTATTTATTCTGTAACATAAAAACCACACTTAACATAATGCCACAATGGTTTTACACATAATAAGGAAAATATCTTTTGACTCTGTTATAAAAAATGACACAAGTCTCTGAGTTTTCCCTCCCACGAGAAACACCTTTTAGTTCATTATATTCGGAAGGATGCATAGTTATGTGCAGACAACTGTAATACATAACGCCTTATCCTGATTGGTATAAAAATTCCGCTCGTTGGACTGATATTTTTTTCACATTTTCTTGTTAACACACCTGCATAGAAACCATTGCAAGGGCTGTGAAATTGAGGCCTCTTGTAACATACAAGGGACCTCAAAGTTCTTTTGAATAGCTGCTTTCCCGCCATCCAGTTTTTATGAACTAAAGCAACGAAAATTATTTCTAAAGATTTTACGTATTTACGGAGAAAAAATGAAAAAATGCTTTTCTTCTTAATACTTCATTCAAAGCTGTCAGAATTCTTGGTTATATCTTTAACCAGTTTCATACGAAGTTCCCGCAAAAAAAAACTATAAAATCTATTTCTCAGGCTAGAGGCCCTTTTAACCATGAGGAGCCCCCGCACTGCGAGAGTTGCGGGGGCTATCGGTGCGCCCCTGTATTTGCTGTCATAAGGCTTTTTATGAATTTTAGTTTCTAACCTGACGAGGAATATCTCTTTCCCTCTCGCATCTTTGTAAACTATAATTACAAAAATTGTACTTCTTAGACATTCGCTCATAGCACAGCTTCCATTTCCCAGAAATATAAACTCTGAATTTAACAAAAAAAAAAAAAAAAAAAAAAAAAGCATTTCATATAACAAAATGTCTGCGAATTCGAAACATTCACGTGCGTTTTCTAAATTGCCTAAAATCTTAGATGATCACTGGTCGGCATGAAAATCGGCCCTGACACCATTCCTGCTGATTCTTATGTAAAACGACCTCCTGAATCCGAATATGACCCCCATCTCCCACCGTTTTCGGGAAGCCCCCCATCTAATTTTATCACTTTCCGATAATTTGGAGGGATGAAAAGGTTTATTTCAGCCTTTACATTTCTTCTGAGGGGCTACAGAGGTGAAAACTTATAAAACATGAACATCTGTATCAAGGAGGTAGATTTGGGGGATTTGCCCCCCCCCTCCAATTGTAAAGAAATCATTACAAATGATTGATTTTTCCATTTTTCTTGGCAATGTTTTCACTTATTTGCTACACATTCTAGCTTCCAGCCACTCTCATCCTCCCCCAAAAAACCCCCAAATAATAAAAATATATAGCAACAGTAATAAAAATATATACAACAGTTCGGAACATTCACTCTACCACGCTGGCACTCTCAATACCTCGCGCGAACAGGTTCCCACGGGAATTGCGCACAGGTCTGCACGGGCTTTGACAAGGTCAAACTTGCATTGCTCTTATCACAATAATCCTGCACTGTAAGCATTATCTTCCCTCAGTTGATCAGCAGCGATCGTTGAGTCTACTTGTCGGTGTTCTAGGCAAGGATTCTGTGTTTCCAAGTTGTTTAAATTGTGCCAAACGGTAGAAATTTGTTTACACCGGCCTTTTCCAAGTGAATTACAGTACGTGAGTGTAATTTGTGATTAATATAGAGCATTTATTTACTGTTTAATTATGCCACGCGAGTGTATAAATCATCCCGATAGATTCTGCTATGTTTGCGGGGAATTGACTTTTAAAGCGCAACGAAAACCCCTTTCTCCGCTTCTTAAAACTGCTTATAAATTTTACTTTGATTGCAAAGTTGGCGATCAGGACAAGAATTGGGCTCCCACAGTTTGCTGCACTACTTGTTACAGTAGCTTCACCAAATGGCTCAAAGGTACCCGTAAATCAATACCATTTGCTGTGCCCATGGTTTGGAGCGAACCTCGCTGTCATCTCACAGATTGTTAATGTTGTATGACTTCCACCGTCGGGTTATCTAGCAACAAAAGTAAGCATACAATTCAGTATCCTAATATCCCTTCAGCTCTAAGACCCGTTCCTCACAACGAATCATAGCCAATCCCAGTGCTCCCCAAAACCTATACTCTAGAGCCAGAAACGGATGTGACATACTTTGAGCCACAGCTTCGACCATCACATGATACGTCCACCGACGATGAAGAGTGTTCTGCTGATTCAGCTCATCGAAAACCTCACCTCGTTACTCAGTCGGAATTGAATGATCTCGTCAGGGATTTGGAGTTACCTAAGACTAAATCTCAGCTTCTTGGATCTCGACTTCAGCAGTGGAATCTCTTAGAAAAGGGCGTAAAAATCTCTTCTTACAGGACCAGACAGTCATCCCTGGAATTATTTTTTCGGAAGATGAAGGCTTAGTGTTCTGCCCTAATTCAAATGCATTGTTGATAGAACTGAAGATGACATATAACCCAGACAAATGGCGACTGTATGTTTGACTTGTCAAAGACAAGCCTGAAAGTTGTCCTGTTGGCCAATGGGAATGAGTTGCCATCAGTCCCGGTTACATACTCTGTGGATATAAAGGAGACGTACGAAAACATCAGCCGAATCCTTGATAAAATCTGTTATCATGATTATAATTGGAAACTCTGCGCTGACTTAAAAGTTGTAGCTGTACTCGCGGGACTGCAATCAAGCTTCACAAAATACTGCTGCTTCCTATGCGAATGGGACAGCCGAGCACGAGACAAACATTACATCGTACGGAACTGGCCTCTGCGAGAAAGTTTTACTCCCGGTCAGAAAAATGTCGTTCATGATCCTCTGGTCCCGAAGGAAAATATTTGCTTGCCGCCTTTGCACATCAAACTGGGATTGATCAAACAGTTTGTGAAAGCAATGGACAAGACAGGTGATGCATTTCAATTTTTGAAAAATAAATGTCCTCGTCTTAGTGAGACTAAAATCAAGGAAGGAGTTTTCGTGGGCTCCCAGATTAGACAACTTTTCAAAGATTCGACGTTTATTGAACACCTGAATCGTAAAGAAAAAAGAGCTTGGCTTGCATTCCAAAACGAAGTGATAATTATGCGGCTCATGTCGAGGAATTGCTGTCAGCGTACAAGGCCATGGGGTGTAACATGTCTCTTAAAGTGCATTTCCTGCACTCACACCTGGACTTCTTCCCTGAAAATTTAGGAGCAGTTTCCGATGAACACGGGGAACGATTCCATCAAAACATCAAAAAGATCGAGAGGAGATTTTCAGTGAAGTGGAATACGAGCATGTTAGCAGAGTACTGCTGGTGTTTGGTACGAGAAACTTCTACCTCAGGGTACAAAAGGAAAGCAAGCACCAAATGAAGGCACTTATCTTATTTATTTATTATACTTTACATTTGTATTTTACTTTTTATATATTATTCTTTACAGCTAAAATAAATAATCCTTTTCACCCTCCAAATAAAATTCATGTCCATAACATATTACCGAAAAGTGATAAAAAATCATAAAAAATCTATCATTTTTAACGATTTCTTTACAATTGTGGGGAGCAAATCCCCGCAAATCTACATCCTTGCTACAGATGTTCATGTTTTATAACTTTTCACCTCTGTAGCCCCTCAGAAGAAATGTAAAGGCTGAAATAATCATTTTCATCCCTCCAAATTATCGGAAAGTGATAAAATTAGGTGGGGGGCCATCCCCGAAAACGGTGTGTGATGGGGGAAAACGGGGGTCATATTCGGCTTCAAGAGGTCGTTTTACATAAGAATCAGCAGGAATGGTGTCAGGGCTGGAAAAAAATGGTTTTTTTTTTTTGCCGACCAGTGTGACAGGTTCATACGGAAAGATGAGCGGCGATGTGAACAGCACACAACTTTTTCAAGAACTGACCCATCAAGGCCGAATCTCCTCCACAATAACGACAGCGACATTACGTTCACACATGCGTGAACGACGGCAGTGCGCCAACCGAAAACAAACTACAGGTGGAGCATCGCATATCCGATAATCCCAAAACTTAAATTCTTCGAAATCCGAAATTTTTTTTTAAGCACGGACTTAACGTCGCAAATGGAAAATTCCAGAAGGCTCTGGGAAGTTCCCAAGCGTTACACAGGTACCAGTCCACTCCAATGGTTTTGATATTTGATTTCAAATACCGTGGGTGTGCCTCTGATGCTCTGTTCTGTTATAGCGAGGGGCAAGCCGATTCTATTGAATAGATTCTTTCGATTCGGCTCACTAAACCAATTCGTTCGTTCACACTTCCCGTGACCGACTTTCGCTGGGAATGACTCTCGCGAAGCGGTTGTGAGTAATATCCGTTTTATATTATTATTATTATTATTATTGGGCGTGTAACGAAGACCGTGCAACTCAGTGGGCAATAAGCAGTCGCCCGTCTCTAATTTAGGGCCACTGGTTCCAGGGAAGGAAGAGAACCAGTGCCTCACCGGGATTCGAGCCCGGGCCCATCTAGGATGAATGATCAGAAGTCATTGCTTATGGTTAGTCCACTACGCCATCGGTGCAGCCGAATCCGTTTTTGTCGTTGATTTTTTTTTTTTTTATAAACAGTCGCCCGTCCCTAATTTACAGCCACTAGTTCTAGGGAAGGGAGAGAACCAGTGCCGTAAGACAAACACAACATCCATGCCTTACCGGGATTGGAACCCAGACCCTTCTTGGACGAATGTTCAGAAGCCAGCGTTTAGACCATTACGCCACCGAGGAGGCTCGTTGACTCTTCCGGTGAACGACTTACGCAGGGAATGACTCTCGCGAAACGGTTGGTTTGTGTAGTTAGGTGTTCTTAGCGGTTTGGGTTGTTACACTCTCGTAACAATCTCTACACCACACCACTTCTTGATCTCGACAATGTATTATTTACTTTAACTTCCTATCAGCTTGGCCAAAATGTACAGTGAAAATTGAAAAAGTAATATGCCGTTTCGAAGGAAAATCTTGCTGAAAAGTAACAAAATTTGCATAGGAAATAGAAACTCAAAAACTCAAAAGAGAGGTTGAATTAAATGTATATACATATATATATACCAGGCTCAGATTATTCAAACTTATGCACCCACCACAAGTCATCCTGAAGAAGAAATTGAAGAATTTTATGAGGAAATTCGTCATCTAAATAATAAAGGTAAGCAGCACTTGAAGATAATTATGGGGGATTTCAATGCAAAAATAGGACAACGGCAACAGAATGAAACTTCAGTAGGTAAATTCGGTCACGGGAACAGAAACCATCGTGGAAATACTCTCGTTGAGTTTGCAGAGGCAGAAGGGTTTTTCATCTTGAACTCCTTTTTCAAGAAAAAGCCGCACAGGAAATGGACACGGAGACATCAAAATGGGACGACAAGTGAAATTGATTTTATTATGTGTAACAAAAAATTCGTCATAGAAGACTGCAGTGTGCTAAACAAGTTCAACACAGGTAGTGACTGACCATAGATTGGTGAGATGTAAGATGCACGTCAACACTAAACTCGAACGGGGCAAGCTCATAATGCAAGCAAAATGTATTGGCATAACCAACCTTAAAAAAACACCATATTACCTTCAAGTTGGAACTGAAAAACAGATTCTCTGCTTTAGAAGGCCTAACATCGGAAGAAGTGGATATTTCTGAAGTTAACAGAAAAGTAACCAAAGCTCTTATGGAAACAGCAACAAAATTAGCTGGGTCTAAGAACAAGTTGCATGTGCACAAATTATCAGGAAAAACCAAAATGTTGATGCAAAAAAGAAGAGAGATGAGGACAACTAAAGAAGACGTGACTTCCAAAGTGGAATACATAGAGCTATGCAAGACAGTACGAAAAAGTATCACTGAATACGTAAGGAAATTCAATTGTGAACTAGTGAGGAAAGCAATTGAAAACAACCAAAGCCTAAAGATAGCAAAGGGACATCTCAGTAAGGGAAGAAAACAGATTACGGCACTGAGAAAAGAAGATGGTTCTGCGACAAGAAATAGAGGCGAAATTTTGACAAGAGTGAAAGATTTCTACTCCAAATTATATGAAAGTGATGATACATGTACTCCAGACATCATGAAAGGTACCAGTACCAGAGTTCTTCCAGTCCTCCCAGCAGAAGTTGCACATGCAATCAAGAACATGAAGCGGGGAAAAGCTCCAGGAGAAGATGGAATTACTGTAGACATCATACAAGAAGCAAGTGGAGAAATCGAAACAGTACTCGCCCAAATTTTCACTCGATGCCTTAATGAAGGGAAGATTCCTTAGGATTGGAACAACGCCATAATGATCCTGCTACATAAAAAAGGTGACACTGAGGATCTCAGGAACTACAGACCTATCAGCCTCCTATCAGTGGTTTATAAAATCTTCACTAAAGTTCTTTCACACCGTTTGAAGGTAACACTAGACATGGCTCAACCGAGAGAACAAGCTGGATTCAGGAGTGGCTACAGCACAATAGATCATATCCACGTACTGAGAGAACTAATTGAAAGAGCGAGGGAATATGAACTTCCATTGTGCATGGCTTTTATCGATTATGAAAAAGCCTTTGATTCGGTGAAACCATCAGCAGTTACCACGGCTCTGAAATCCTGCGGTATTGAAGATGCATACATTAATATTATTAATAACATCTATGAAAATGCAAGTGCAAAGATTCGGCTGTTTGAAAATACAACACACATAAAAATTGGAAAGGGAGTGAGACAAGGTGACACCATATCTCCGAAGCTCTTTAATGCCACATTGGAAAATGTCTTTCAATCACTGAACTGGGAAAACAAAGGGATAAAGATTAATGGAGATTATCTAATCCACCTTCGTTTTGCTGATGACGCAGTCATTTTTGCAACTACCCCATCAGAGCTGCAGAGTATGATCCAGGAACTTGCTGACAAGAGTAAAGAAGTGGGATTAAAAATGAACTTTCAGAAGACAAAAGTGATGTTCAATGCTTTTACAAGAAATGAAGATTTATCGATTGATGGAGAAAAACTGGAGATAACAGATACATATGTTTATCTTGGACAGCAGATATCAAGTGAGGGTCACATTGATGAAGAAATTAATCGGCGTACAAAACTTGCCTGGAGAGCTTTTGGAAGAAACAGCATAATTTTCAAGAGCAATATGCCATTATGTCTTAAAAGAAAAGTGTTTGATCAATGCATCCTTCCAGTGCTTACGTATGGTGCAGAGACGTGGACCTTAACTAAAAGAGACATACAAAGGCTGCAGACAACTCAAAGTAGCATGGAGAGGTGCATGCTTGGTATAACCAGGAGAGATAAGAAGAGGAACTCGTGGATCCGAAAAATGACGAGAGTGGAAGACATCATGATCAGAGTTAAATCCCTGAAATGGCAATGGGCTGGACATACTGCCAGAAGGACAGACCATAGATGGACAGCCCAAATTTTAGATTGGATTCCAAGGGACAGGAAAAGACCCAGAAAAAGACCACATGGGAGATGGGTGGATGAAATTCGTAAATATGCGGGAGTGACATGGAGAAGACTGGCACAAGACAGACCGTTGTGGAGGAAACTTGGGGAGACCTTCGTCCAGCAGTGGATTGATAATGGTTGACAATGATGATGATGATATGTCACAAAATGCAACAGCGACACTGAATATATTTACGTTGTGCTTTTTAAAGTAATTTGTTTTCTATCTTTCTTAGTGTCTGTTTTTTTTTTCATGCCTTTGAGAAATTAAATCCTTTATTGGTGTTTATCGGTTTTAAGAATACATTAAAACCGAAAAAACCAAAATAAAACGGAAAGAATCTTTCCGCTTATTCTTTACTTTGTTAGAAAACACGCAAATATGACGATCGACTGCTTATCGTTAATCTGTAATGCAGGTTTTCAGCAATAATTTTCTTATGTTTTTTCAAGAGATGGCCAATGTACCGATCTCGGTTTTTAAATCACTGCAATTTTGTTTCTCTTCTTCCTATCATACTTGAGGCCAAATATTTCTCTAAAGATAGTTGCATCGATTTGTCGATGTTTTAGTTCGCCATGGCTTATAATATTTCAAAAACTGTTCCAAAAAAGTTCTAGAAAAAAGAAAATAATTGATTTGTTTTGCATTGGATATCAGCGGATTGTGCTACTACTCAGCTGTCTCAGGCGATTAATGATGTCTTGAGTTAGTCGTTCTGTGATATCAGTATTGATACATGTTGCCTGCTTTGCACCGATACACCATTACATCATGACCACCCCCAGTCTAGTGAAAGGAGAGCGCCTGGAAACCGAACGGTAGCGTAGGTGAAGTTCACAGAGCAATATATACATATATATATATACAACCCGAGGACGGGCTATCGGTTAGTAGAGTGTTCGGAGTCGTAATGGGGAAAGCTGCCGATTTATCGGAGTTTGAAAAAAGACAAATTGTGATAACACGGCGCCTCACAACTACGATCAAGTAGGCGCTTCTTGAGGGTTGTTGTTTACGTGCCACTGCACTGAGTACGTATCAAAAGTGGTGCACAGATGGCCAAATGACGAACCATCGACCAGCCGCGTGTCGTCCGCAGCTCATTGATGTCAGAGGAGAGCAGAGACTGTCGCGCATTGCTCACAGCGACAGCAGGGCCAGAGTGTGACAAATCTCCCGCATCTACGACAGTGGTGATCAGGGCAATGTGTCGCAGCACACAGTTCATCGCAGCCTTCTGCGCAGGGGGCCCACGTAGCCGAAGACCCAGCTGGGTCCCCATGCTCACTGCGTGCCATTGCCAACAACGCGTCAAAATGGGCCCAAGATCATCGAGATTGGACAGTGGATGATTGGAAGAAAGTGGCCTGGTCTGACGAATCAAGATTCCCGGTGCATCACGTAGACGGCCGAACGCGGATACCCCGATTACCAACGGAGGCTTTGGCATCTGGATGCACTGTTGGGCGGAAACTGGCTGGCTGCGGCGGTGTTATGCTGTGGGCGATATTTTCTTGGGACACTTTTAGGCCCCATTATCGCAATAGCACAATCACTGACAGCTGTCAGGTATCTAAACATCGTTGCGGGCCAAGTACACCCATTCATGGCAACTGTGTTCCCTACTAGTGATGGTTATTACCAACAAGATAATACGCCATGCCACACTGCCAGAATCGTCAAGGAGTGGTTCGAGGAGCATGCTCTTGTGGCTTTCTGTTAAATGCCCTTGGCCTCCTCCAAATTCATCTGACACGAACCCAGTAGAACATTTGTGGTTCGACTTGGAAAAGTGGGTTCGCGCTAAGTAGCCACCACCCAGAAATGTACTGGAACTGGAGGACCTTCTGTTGACATTATGGTACCAGATACCCCAGGATACCTATATCCACCATATCTAATCGATGCCTCGCCGAGTGGTTGCTGTTTCGCGGGCTAAATACGGTCCTGCAGCTCATTAAGTAGGTGGTCATAATGTAATAGCACATCGGTGTATATACCCGATATGCTTACTGGAATTAAGAATAAATAACAGGGTAAATCAAAGTTCGTCCAGTTTGCACGTTGCAACTAAATATTTGAATGATCAAGAAAGTTATACACGCTTACCTCATTCTCCAATGTATAGGTCATTGTTTTCTATCGTCCTTGAAACAGGATCCCACAGCTGTACCACTCGGCAGGTTACGAGGACAGGAACTCTTTGATGCCAGATTCCGTATCCACCACAGTAGCAAAAGTGCTGTCTTTGTAGAGAATGGACCATAAAGCGAAACACAAGGCTATTGGGTTGGACAAGCAATGTCCAGACTGTGTTACATTTCCGGTATTTGTCGGCCGTGTACTCTAGAAGTGTGACTTGGGTTATTATGCATTCGTAGCAACGCCCGTCTCCTATTGATGAGCGCTGGGTAGCACAGAGCATCATGGTCTCGCTTAAGCTTTTTGGCATAGAGCTTCTCGTCCGCAGCTTGACCATCTGTCACGAGTTCTCAGCGCACAGGACCACCACAATTCTACCAAATGCACATCGTGACTGTCCTCTCGGCCTGCCCCATTCGCACCACTGGCTGTGTGCTTCGTGGTGTGGCCTTAGCCACTGGTTCCCGCACAGATGGAAACGGGTCATGGGTCAGCGGGTCGGCAGTTTCTTGCGGGTCAAACGGGTCGGGTCATGGTGTTCCTGACCCGGTTTTATCTTTGAAAAAAGAACAAAATATTTCAAAAGAACCCTACCCTTCAGAGGTCTTTGAGATAATACTTCAGAGCTGAAGAGTATGATCCGGGAACGTGCTGAGAAGAGTAGAGAAATGAGATTAAAAATGAGCATTCAGAAGACAATGCTTTTACAAGAAATTAATATTTATCGATTGACGGGGAAAAGCTGTTGATAATCGATACCTACATTTACCTTGGACAGCAGATATCAAGTGAGGGTCACATTGATGAAAAAATAAATCGACGTACAAAACTTGGTTGGACAGTTTTTGGAAGAAACAGTACAATTCTTAAGAGCAGTATGCCATTATGACTTAACAGAAAAATGTTTAATTAACGTGTACTTCCAGTGCTTACCTACGGAGCAGAGACGTGGACCTTAACTAAAAAAAGACATAGACTGCAGACAACTGAAAGAAGAATAGAGGATGCATGCGTGGTGTAACCAAGAGAGATAACAAGTTAGTAAAATCATGCAATGCATTGATTATGATACGCTTTCCAACATGCCGGAATTCATTACTCAAGTTATGAGGATAATGGCTGTGAAATAAATATAGCTCCTGTGTCTTGACCTTTGACCCCATTTCGATGATATTGTACAGAACTGTTTCAGTATACCTCCGGAACAACATGATAAAGTTTTGTCGCAATCGAAGCATTTTTAGTCAAGTTATGAGGATAATGGCTGTGGAATAAATCCTGCTCCGATGTCCTGACCTTCGACCCCATTTTGATTATATTCAACAGAACCTGTTCAGTGTATCTCTGGAACAACATGATATAGTTTTGTCGCCATCGAAGCATTTTACGTAAGTTATGCCCCATAGGTGCAATGGAATGGATCCCGCTCCTATGTCCTGATATTTGACCCCATTTCGTCCATTTTCAATAAAGTTTGACCCCAGGTGGTCCCGTACCACATACTAAACTTTCATCGAAATCGAACAATTTTTACGCAAGTTATGATGCATAAGGACAATGGAATGAATCCCGCTCCTATTTCGTGACCTTTGACCCCCATTTCGTCCATTTTCAATAGGTTTCGTCCCCAGGTGGTCCTCTACTACATACTAAAATTTCATCGAAATCGAACTATTTTTACACGAGTTATCGTGCGGACGGACAGACGGACAAAGCTGGAGCATATACGCTTTTTCAACCTACGGTTGGAAAGCGTAAAAAAGAGGAAAGTGAAAAAAGTGGAAGATATCATGATTAGAGTAAAATCCCTGCAATGGTAATGGGCTGAACATATTGCCTGGAGAACGGACCACCTATGAATAACCGAAATTTTAGACTGGATTCCAAGGCACAGGGAAAGGCACAGAAGACCACGTGGGAGATGGGAGGATGGAAGAGACTGGGCCCAAGACAGTCCGTTGTTGAAGAAACTTGGGAGACCTTCATCCAGCTTTGAATCATTAATGATTGACAACAATGATGATGATGATGATGAAATGAAAATTTTAAAATACCGTCTATGCACGCATTCTTCAAGTACTGAATTACGCAGTAGGGAGTTTCACAAAATCAAGGACATTGTCTGTAGGCATAGATATCAGGTCACTATTGTGGATAAGTTACTTAGAAAACTAATGGATTGGTCAACTACGACTCTTTTGAGAACACGTTCCAATTTGAGATATGTTGGTTCAATCGATTTTCATCCTAAATCTGTTGCGGTTTTGAAGAACAGCTGTAAACACCATGACTTGAGTTTTTGGGTCAAGACTTCGGACATTCTTTCGCTAATCAAGAAAGACAGAGATCCAGTGGTACAGCACGAACGGCATGGTACTTATTGCATTCCCATGCAATCTGTGAACGCTGACACGCCTTCAAAACTCTACATAGGTTCCACCAAGCGGTCTCTTCAGACGCGCTTGTCTGAACACAACTATGGAGTGCGAATGCGGGCCCAGAACACGTCATTAACCAAACTAACCCTCGGTGGTATCCACCACCCCCTCTGGGATCAGGCTCGTGTCCTGTCTACCCATTAGGATACACCCTCATTGCTTTTAGCCGAAAACCTCTGTATCTTCGTTCATAGAGCTAGGTGTTGTAATGACACGTAGGCTACCCATGTGAAGTTCCGCAGCTATGGAGGGATTTATTCCCAAACAAGTCAACAGTGTCGTTACCTCACGAATGGTGAGTTTACCTATACACCATTTTCTGTTACATAACGCCCGGCTTACTTTGAGACTCGGTGGGAAAGTGCACTGGTAGACATGTGGAGCATGCTCCTGATTGGATCACCTTTCAGTTTACGTCAGTGTCGTTTCACGTCACCTTGCGATTGTTGCTGTGTATATGCACTGAGTGGCCACTTTATTATGACCTCCTGACAGTTTTAAGCAAATGAGCTATGGTTGCACGCTGTTGCCGCCAGAGAGCGAGGCTAGTAAAGAAATGGAAAGCTTAGTGCTTGCGACAGTAGTAGAAGGGATTTTTGGCTGACGAGATGGGTTAAAAACGCGGTTTGACGGACTTTCAACGTGGGATGATTGCAGGAGCTCGGAGCCATGGAGCGAGTATCACCGAAACCACCGCATTCGTGAAATGTTCCAGAGCAGCTGTTGTTAAAGTGTTTAAAGACTAGACTGTCAGCCAAAAAACTGGGTCTCTGCATGCAACGTGTGATCGTCATCGACTAGTGACTGCTTGGGCAGAACAGAGAGTGTCCAGACTGGTAACAGACAACAGAAGGGCAACAGTGCAGCAAATTACAGACCATCTTAATCAATGATCCACTCAAATGATCTCTGCACGCACTGTTGGCCGTACACTGCATCGGATGGGATATGGCAGCCGAATGCCTGTTCGTACACCTTTGCTGTCTGCAGTTAACAAGAGAAAACGTCTCCAGTTCGCACAGGAGCACAAGGATTGGACAGTCGATAATTGGAAACAAATTATGTGGCTCGAGGAATCACGTTTTCATTTGCACCATGCCGATGGCTGAGTGAGAATTTGGCGGAAACAGCACGAATGCATGGACCCCAAATGCATTGCGACAACCCTTCAAGCTGGTGGAGGCAACGTTATAGTTTGGGGGATGTTTTCCTGGCATGCTTTGGGCCCTTTAATTCGCGTTGATCAACGTCTGACTGGCACATCATATCTAAACATCGTTGCGGACCAAGTGCATCCTGTCATATGGATGGTTTATCCCAATGGCGATGGCTACTTTCAACAAGATAATGCGTCCTGCCATAGTGCTTTTGTTGTACAAGATTGGTTTCAGAAACATGCCGGTCAGTTTACTTTGCTTAGGTGGCCCCCCACAATCCCTAGATCTCAACCTCATTGAGAATTTGTGGGCTGAAGTTGAACGAGCCATCAGACAGCTGGATCCACAACCCTGCAATCTCACATTCCTGGAAAGTGCTATTCATCGAGCATCGTTTCAGATTCCACAAACCACCTATCAACATCTCGTGGAGTCCATGCCACGAAGAATCGACGCAGTATTAAGACAAAAGGTGGCCCAACGAAGTACTGAGGGGGTGGTCATAATAAAGTGGCCACTCGGTGTATATACCAGGACACAACATCACATTTTGTCTGATGATGAGAGCATAGTGCTCTTGAAAGATCTTACTTTTTACTTTTACCTGTACTTATATATTTTTAGGATTTTAGTAAAGATTTTAAGTATCGGGTGAATTTTGTATTATTTTAAGTAATTTTAAGTGCACAGACGGTATTTTGGAATTTTCATTTCAGCAAGATTGCACGTTTTCGATTATGATGATGATGATGATATATTCGAATTTATAGCTCACGGCAGATTTGTCTGGGTCGGGTCCGTGTCTAAAACTTTTCACCCGTTTCCAACTCTGATCGTAGGAATATCCACTTTTCATCACCTGTGACGATACGACGTTAAAACTTATCGTGTTGTGGATAGGGTTTCAGCGCTCTGAAAACTATTTGATGGTACCTTTACAAGAAGCCAGGCTGTTGCAGGTAATGAATAGTGAGGTATTGGGGACACCCTTCCTCAGCTACCACTTGTCGTGTAACGGTAAAGGGGCCCAGTGTCACAATTTTGACCAGGGTGTCAGTGTTGGTGGTCGTTGGACATCTTGAATTAGGCTTGTCTTTGAAACTGTTGTCTCCAGCACTGAAACCCCGAAGCCATTTTCGGGTAGTGCAGTTGTCTGCTATATCCTCGCTTGCACGAATTTCTCTCGCTGATGCTGTAGCGCTTAACCCTTTTTTTCCAAAAATGGCGTAACAGCACCCAAATAGCACATTGATCAACCTTCATCCTGTGCTGACCTGAAAACGCAATGTGGCTCCATGCCAAATGAACATCATGAGCCACATGTGTTCTACCATATCCCGACACTGTAGGCCCAACGTTATGTGTAGCTCAAAATATGGCGAACGTTTGACTCACTCTGGTGTTTATACCGCCCTTCCCATGTAAACATCATGAAATTTTATCTCATCTTGTAGAATGTGTCATTCTGAATATTTAGTGAAATTATTTTTACTCCTTGTGTTTCTTTTACAGATATTTGTGGAAAAGAGCAGAAATAACCTTAATGCGAGGGCGGATGTCAAAGGGAAGATGTTTTCAAAATGAGAGTGAAAAAGAAAAGAAGATGATCGATTTTTCATTGCAGCGTTCTTCGTGAAACACAGCTACAACGCAGAATTGCGGTTTTCACAATCGTTGTGTAGCGTTCTGAGCTTTGTAACGACGAAACTATTGTTGCGCATCATCGTATGTATTCCATCGTGCAAAAGGTACATCAGCAAAAACCGAAAAACGGTTTAGTGCTGCTTTTTTATGAAGATAATTTTTGCAACGGTTGAAAAATGCTTTATTTACCATCGCACTGTATTTTATATTTCTTGTAGTAACATCACAATAGAGTTCCGTTGTTGTGTGCCGGCATTCTGCATTATGAAGTTATTGAAAGCATATTACACGAGATATCCCATAATTTCCTACATCTTAGGAAAATCGACCAGCACCTTCTTAACTCTAAAAATATAAAACACTTCTGCCACGCCCATTTACTTTTATTGTCAAAATACTCTTCTTTAAAGTTTCGTTTTCTCCCCCCCCCCCCCAGAACTCCTCCTCCTCTAAGAATTGAAAATTTACAAATGCATTTATCTTTCCTTTTTCTTCTTAATGCAGCACAATATTAAAACTATGCTAGTAATCAGATTTATTGGCGTACGAATATACACGGTTGTATCAGAATAATATGACCACCTACCCAATAACGGCAATAACGACCCTTGCCCGAATGACAGCAGCGAAACGGCGCGGCGTAACATGGACGCAATGAGGCCCTGGAATGTTGCCGGAGGCACACGTGCCCATTCGTGCTGCTGCAGAGCACGGAGGTCCCGAGGATGACGGGGTTGTGGATCGGCACGTCGAACCTGTCGATCACAAATATGCTCACAAATGCTCTATGGGATTGAGGTCGGGCGATTTCGCCGGCCAAGGGAGAACAGAGGCATCGTTGTCGTGTTCCTGGAACCAATCACGCACCCCCTTAACGACATGGCAGGGCTCAATGTCCTGTTGGTAGACACCACCATCACCAGGGTAAACGTCCAACATGAAGGGACGCATGTGGTCAGCGAGGATGGATAGGTAGTCATTGGCATTGGAGGACCATCCAGTGGTACCAGCTGTCCCAGGTCATACCAGGAACACATCCCCCAGACATGCACACTGCCACCACCAGCCTGTACTTGACCGACAAGCAAATCGGTGTGTTGGCTGACGTGTGTCTGACGCCGTTATCCACCACCGCCCGTCACTTCTGTGGAGTAGAAACTTCGGTTCGTCGGAGAAGGCAACCTTTTCCCACTCTTCCTTCCACTGTCCAATGACGGTAGTCCCATGTGAACTGCAGGCGTCGTTGCCGATTGACCTGGGTTAACATGGGTGCCTTGACGCAGCGTCGACTCCGGAGACACATACGTAACTAGGTTCGCTCTATTGTTATCGGGGACAAATGTCTGCACGGGCCGAGCTGGCTCGCCACGCCCGAGCCCGGCCCGGATCGGGCTTTTCTTAGTTTAGAGAACAAAGCAACGGTGCGGGCGGGGATAAGTCAACCCGTTCTTTTTATCGCAATGATAAATAAAGTAAAAAAGTCGTGTTCCTCGATTTCTTGGTCTGTTTAACTGTTTTGTTGGCTTTACTTACTTCCATGACATAGCCCAGGACGTAATCACAAAAGCAAGGAGAGGCACTTTTAGTGTTTTTACCATCTGTAGGTTGTAAGATGGTAAAACCATTTTGGGGCTTGTTGACAGCAAAAAGATTCGACGCCGAGCGAGTGTGTGTGTTGTGTGGAGTGGGGGACGAGGGGTGTCTGCAATGATGTGGGGTGTCTGCAATGATGTGGGGTGTCAGTGTGTGTGTTGGTATGAGAGAGTGGGAAGACATCGAGTTTTTCTCTTATCCTTTATCTGTATGGGGATTGACTTTTTTAGTGTTACCACTTGCTAGTTCAAAGAAGGGAGATTTTGAACGCGCTTAGTCTTCTTTTTTTTTTTTTTTTCGTTTTTTTTTTGTCTCTTTTTAAAAGTTATGTTCTTCGATGAATGTTAAAGTTTAGTTCATATTTGTAGGCTTACATTTAACTAAACGTTTTCAATCATATCCCGATTCATTATTTAATTTTCACAATTTAATAAAATACAATAGAAAAAACAAAATAATACCAAATGGCACCTCACGGACCTGGCCGGGCCGGGTCTAAATAAGAGCTGCAATTAACAGACCTGGACCGGGCTAGGCCTTAAACGCACGGGCTTGGTCCAGTCCGAGCTCACCAAATAAGGCCCGTGCAGACCTGTAATCGGGGAAGCATACCTGGATGCCCCAGCGTTCATTTGCGTGCTCAATTACTGCACTCTTGAGCGCTGATTGTCCCTCGCCAGCCGACGGAGGCGACGTTCTCCTTAGGGATCGATGGCCTTTGGGGCTCCACAGTTATGATGTCGAGAGGTACTCGGTGTGCCAGCAGTCCATTCTTGGTACACCCTTACTACAGCACCTCGCAAACAGCCCACGAAGTCTGCTGTTTCTGAGATTTTTCCACTCTTGGCGTGGAAGCCGTTGATCATTCCTTTTTTGAGCGTCCGTCAGATCGCTACCTCTGCCCATTGTACTCACGTCTCGCACTATGGCTCATCTGTCCTGGCCGGCCGCTTGTATCTCCGTGTGATCGACCTTGTCACGTGCACTCTGTGACCCGCTTGGGCGGTTACATAGTGATTCCGGGGGTGGCCATATTATTCTGATACGACAATGTATAAACAATCGTTTCCAAGCTTTTACACATCAGCTAGATGGCTTTTTCAAGGAAGATAGACCGAAATTGCGGTCTGAATAATAGGACGCTTTAACAATTTGAACGTGGTGACTTGACTTGACAATAAATAGATGCGATGTCATATTCTTTTAAAGACACAAGGCATCACGTTGGTTGTGCACGCGGTATCCTGATAGGAAGAAGGCGTTTCTTGAAGAACTGGCTCTAAATTCGTGGAAACTCCAGAGAGACGTTATCATTGCAAATATCACTGTTTTTAATGATCTCCAAGTTTTCTCGAATGACTGTACATTTTGGGGTACAGTAGGTAGCTAATTTTTCTATATCATCCCACATACTAAGAGTAGTGGACTTGAATTTGACTTCTCTGGATAGGGCCGTGGTTACTTTACTGTATTTTGTGTCCCTTTTATGCTCGTTGACTCTGATTCTAAACGAACGCTTGATCATTCCAATGTGGTATCGTTTGGAGCCGTCCGGATATTGTTGGGGGATAGCGTAAGCACCTGCTTCTTTGGAAAGAGGAGATTCGCCAATATTTCTCTTTAGGATAGTATATAAAGATAAGGGAGACTTTATCCTGACATCGTAGTTTATCTTCTTGAGGGCGTTCTTGAGTTTGTAACACACATTTGGTATTTAGGGAATTGAGCCTAGGTAGCGAGTATATATGCCAAATATGTCGTAGAAGCTCAAGAACTCCCTTCAGAAGATGAACTACGGTGTCGGCATAAGGTCTCCTTCATCTTTATATACTATGCTAAAGAGAAATATTGACAAATCCCTTCTTTTCAGCGAGACAGGTGTTTATGCGATCCCCTACAATATCCGGACGGCTCTAAACGATACTACATTGTAATGACTCAGCGTTCATTTAGAATCAGAGTCAACGAGAATAAAAGGAACACAAAATACGGTAAAGTAACCACGGCCCTATCCTGAGAAGTCAAATTTCAAGTCCGATACTCCTATGTGGGATGATATAAAGAAATTAGCTACCTACTCTACTCCTAAATATTGTAGGGAGGTAGCGTAAACACTATTCGATCTCATTACCAACAGTGATACTTGCAAATGATAGCGTCTTTCTGGGGTTGCCACGAATTTGGAGCCACAGTTCTTCAAGTAACGCCTTCTTCCTACCATTATACCGCGTGCACAACCAATGTGATGTCTCTTCTCTTTAAATGAATACTACATCGGATCTATTTATTGTCAAGTCAAGTCACAGCTTTCAAATTTAAAGCGTTCTGTTATCCATATTGCTGCTTCTACCTATCTTCTTTAAAAAAGCCATCTGGTTGATGTGCGAAAGCTTGGAAACGTTTCTTTATATATTCCTATGCAAATAAATCGGATTACTAACATAGTTTCACTATTTTCTACGTAATTGGTGTATAGTTCCCCGTTATTAATTTGTACCTGAATGCGTTTAGTTTCATTTTTCCTCTAAAAATTGTAGAGATCTGTGTGTGTGTTGGTTTTTTTAATTTTTGATTCACTGATGGGCCATTTCTTTTATTCTTTATTTCGAAACGGAAACATTATGTTGCAGTCAGTCGTCTTCTGAAAATACGGCAACGAAAAGGTTTTTGCAACATTTTTTTCTACCCCTCATTTACTTTTATAAGAAGTTTCTCGCACAGTAGACGCAAACAAGCAAAGTTTCGAACATAGTAAAAAAATCGTCTGTTAAAAGGACACTTCGAATATGCTTGAAATGACAGGAAATACAGAACGGTAACAGGAGAGGATTTTATTTTACCGCAAAAAAGAAAAAAAAACATCTTTGCAAGCAAGTTTTTCAATTTTCGTTGTCTTTGTCATCCAAGCGCAATTAAATTTGTGAGAAAGAATTAATAGGACTGGTGTAATTTTTTTCAAACGGCATCATGTTTGCGTTCTATTTTCAGACGATTTTTGTTTTAAGGTATATTCACCTAAAACCTTTGCTCTATGATTCCAATGTTAAAAACTTTTGCAGACGTTTGCTTCGCAATTAATGATGAAAATTTGCACATCGGTAAAAATAACTTTATATTATAGCCTGAATACTTAACATTTGATAAAACTTAACCATAAGTATATGAAGAACCAATGACTTTTCCTTTGGTGGTGCTAAGACCTGCGAATAGATGGTGCCACATGTACATGCGACTTGCTAAATGCAATCACGCGTTTTATTTTATTTTTTTCAAAAATTTATTAATTTTCGAAATATAATCAACACTTACAGTCCATTCATGAGACAGTCTGCAATGCTTGGAATAATTTGAACCATTTAGATTAAATTTTCAGACGGTAATTTAGCCGAAAGTGTCGCAGAGTGAGCTTACTGGTTTATTTCGGAATTAAAATTCAACAGTATCTACATTTCTGCAAACATTTTCAGCTAAATTATTGTCGAAAAAATGTAATCTAAGTTGCTCAAATCATTCCGAACATTCCAAATTATCGTATATAAGATGTATTCAAGTGGTCATTGCATTCCGAAAATTAATAAATTAAAAAAAAATACTTCGTGTGTGAAGTTTTGTTCTGGAAAAAGAATGAAAGCAGTATTTCATTTCTAGCGCTTTGTTCTCGATCGAAATAAATTACCGTTTTGTCAGGCAAGGAGAGGTGTAACACAAGAGCACTGAAAGTCCGAAGAAAATTTCTGAAGTAATTTTATCGTCACACTTAGATAAAAATTAGTTTAGCCAATTCACGACACTAACAGTTTCCTAATGTTGAACTGATCTTTAACCCATTAACCTGCCAAACTACGTAAACCAAATCGTGCCCCAAAGTTTTCTGCCCTCCCCAAGCAGAAATGTTCATACAGGAGCCGGGTTTTACGAAATCTGCTTGTTTCCACGGCAAAACAACACTGCTCCCACTCTCATCTCGACCGTAAATCTGCCACAGGTACTAAGCGGTCCTTTCAAGTCCTTTATTCTCCACGCTGACCCAAGGCATGATAGGGAAGGTACAGTACCTCTGACACCTACATCATGGCATTCAAACATCTCTTCTCTCCTTTCTTAAGTTAGTCCCCAGTGTTGTCGGGCTTTAGTAGGCATTCTGTTAGAAAAGATTACTATTCAATCAACCTCCTAAGTGACCATTTTAATGACAAAGCAAAAAAAGGGGGGGGGAAAGCAATGGTTTCCAATGCTTTGGTCTTGTAGGTCACTGGTTCTAGCAACGTTAGGACCACTAAACATACCCGGAATTAATTCATTCCTGCTGCATTCGGCCCACTTCTTAGACAGCGAGTATCTTCGTTCGAGCTAATTTCATCTCATTTTGCTAACCCCGTGTTAATTCGTTCCAGCCGGTTAAAGGGTTAAATTAATTGTGTAGCAAACATGCTTTCATTCCTGGTAAACCAGAAGAGGAAAGAGGCAACAGTTTACAAAGTCATACTTGAAGAAATTTTGCCATGTCACTCTAAACCTTGATTTTATTTTCAATGAAACGTTTTAATAATTCGTATTGTGGCAGTCTGTTGCGGTTTAGTTTGTATCTCACCTTGCATTCATTTCCGTTACCGCACGTGCACCTAATTTAATTTTGCAAAACAATTCCAATCTTGTGATGAGCTAAAATTTCACAATTTGTAGAAGAAAACAACAGAAATGTAAATATTATTTTTCATCATACCTTCATTACATTCTTCGACAATTTTTATATATATCACGCACTAATTTTTTCAAATGGTAACTTTTCTGGAAAATTTGTTCTAACTCCTTGAGTACGGTTTTTGTATGTGTGTTTAGTTACAACACAATGTTCAAATGGTGAACCTAATTCTTTGTACTATATAATTTAATCAAACCCTCACAGTATTATATACATATGTAAGAACAGGGAACTTCGAACAAATGTGATTCACAACTGGATTTCCTGATTTCTGTATTTGTGTACATGTAAATTTCTCTAATAAACTTATATGAAAGTCTTCTTAGTAAAGGAAATATTCTTTTGCTTTGTGAAATACTTTTCTGTTAGCTTTTCGCTGAATGTTGTATGTAATACGTTTCTCGTATGTTCTCCGGAAAGGGTACTGTGTAATGTACCGGGTGTCTCAAAAGATACCTACCAAGTTTAAACGGAGAACACACCACAACGGCTGCAGAGAATGTTAAGAAATTTCAACATTGTACTTAGACATATTCGGCATTTGCCCCATTGTTTCTGTTCCTTTGCAGGAGTCGAGAAAATGACAACGTATACGACAGCGCAGCGTATCTTCATCGTGGAAGAGTATATTTATCATCGGAGAGCCCGGAAAAGGTGGGGAGGACATTCGCGAAGAAGTTCAGCGTCCAAGCCGGACCAGATGGACACACTACTGTACAGCGAACATCGTCACCAAATTTCACACAACGGGGTCGGTGTTGGACGATCGCACCCATAGTGGCAGGCCCTCCAAATGAAGAACGGAACCAACATTGGAAGGGTGCGTGAAACATTTGACAGAAGCCCGAAAAGTCTTATCAGACAGGCTGCACAACACGTGGGGCTGAAAAGTGTTCATCGCATTCTCACAACAGATCTTCATCTGTTTTCATGCAATATCCAGACGCAACGGCCTCTAACAGCAGGTAATGCAGCTGCAAGGCTGGCATTTGTACGAGACGATGTTCAACAGAATTGAGATACAAAACAACGACACAGGGCTCATCTGGTTTACGAATGGGGCTCATTTCCACCGCGACGGCTTTGTCAGCAAACAGAATTGGTAGTTTTGTGGATACACAAATCCACATCTTGCTGTTGCTTCAACCTTTTAGCCACAGCGTGTGACTGTGTGATGTGCCTTGTCACGATGTGGAATCTTCGGGCACATCTTCATCAATGAAACTGTAAGATCCGCGAGAAATCGGACAGTGTTGGAAACGGGTTTCTTTCCATGTCTGCAGGGTTTCACTGGTAGTGACCTGCAAGTTCACTTTTTCATGCAACACCATCCACATCCGCATCGTACAGCATCGGTATTTGCACCGCTCCACAAATATTTCGGAGAACATGTCATTTCCTTGGACTATCCCAAACACTAAGGATCCGGAGTATATTGGCCACCGTATTCTCCGGACCTCGATCCGTGCGACTATTTCTTATGGGATTATCTTATAGAGCAGGTGTACCAGTCCAACCCGCGGACATTGGAGGAGCTCCGAATGGACATGAAATGTGCGAGACCTCGTTGGCTGTGTGATCTCCAATTTTGTACTGCGGTTACATAATGTCATTACAGTCGAAGGCAGACACATTGAACACGCTATCATGTAAATTTCTGGCATTAAAGATTCCTACACACTCAGATTCCTCTTTTAGGTCTTCATTCCTCAGTCATATCGTCTTACCCTTGGTAGGCATATTTTGGGGCACCCTGTATAGTCCCTTATAAACTGGTGAATCGGATGTAATTCTTTTTCAGGGGTCTGGTACGATTCGTCCAACGACGATTGGTCCAATGCCAATTCGTCCAATGGACAATTGGTCCAAAGGTACGATTGGTCCAATGCCGATTCGTCCAATGGGACGATTGGTACAATGCCGATTCGTCCAATGGACGATTGGTCCAATTCCGTCCTATCACTCCGAAGTGCTACTCATGCTATAAAAGTCTCATCTGTTCTGATTCTATCTCCGATGTTATACGAAAGTACCGGTAGTCCAAAGAATGTAAAATAATGTTACATTTCATACGTAATATTGTGGTTACAGATTTTTTTTTCTTTTTTTTTTTTTTTGGAATCGCGTTTTTTTTTTGTTATACTGTCCTTGCTACCGTATGAAGTTACTGATGTGCGAGCCTTTCTATCAACTTCAATGTTTCTCTTTTGCATGAAATAATAAAAAATACTAGTTTTCCGTTTCTGTTTCTAGAATGCAATGGGGTTCCGCCAACTGCCCAATGGAAACAACTGGTCAGGGTTTGGACAGAGGCCTTTTCAACAGTTTTTATTCCAGCGATGTCATATTCATAACGTTTACATATCAAATCAAGTTAATAATATTGCGCTTTTACTTAAGCACGAAATATTAATTCATAGAACCTAAGCCTAGGCCTTTTCAACAGTTTTTATTCCAGCGATGTCATATTCATAACGTTTACATATCAAATCAAGTTATTAATATTGAGCTTTTACTTAGGCACGTAATATTACTTCATAGGCTCACGGCCTAGGCCTTTTTAGGACTTTTTATTTTACCGATGTCATATTCATAACGTTTACATATTAAATCAAGTTAATAATATTACGCTTTCACTTAAGCACGAAATATTAATTCATTGGCCTGCGGCCTAGGTGCCTTGCAAAGACCTCAGAAATGATACGATGAGTGCCTTTTATAAAGTTTTATAAAATGTTTACAAATACCAAATATCTAGGTTGTAACTTAAAATCTTCTAAAAAGGACCGCGTCCTAGGTGCCTGTTAGATAGCTGAGAAATGACACGATGAGTGCCTTTTATTAGGTTTTATAAAATGTTTACAAATACCAAATATCTAGGTTGTAACTTAAAATCTTCTAAAAAGGCCCGGGGCCTAGGTGCCTCGAAAAGACCTGAGAAATGATAGGATGAGTGCCTTTTATTAGGTTTTATAACATATTTACAAATACCAAATATCTAGGTTGTAAATTAAAATCTTCAAAAAATGCCCGCGGCCTAGGTGCTTTGCAAACAGCTGAGAAATGCTCCATTGAGTGCCTTTTACCAGGTTTATGTAAAATGTTTACAATTACCAAATATACGGAAATTATCTTTCAAAAGGATATAAAAGAGGAGAATAATTTAAATTATTATTCCTTTCTGGAAAATAAAAAAGTTTACCGTTGGTAAGATGATACCATTGGACGAATCGGCGTTGGACCAATCGTACCACTGGACGAATCGGCATTGGACGAATCGGACATTGGACGAATCGGACATTGGACGAATCGGGCATTGGACGAATCGGACATTGGACGAATCGGCATTGGACCAATCGTCCCTTTGGACGAATCGGCATTGGACCAATCGTCGTTGGACGAATCGTCCGGGACCGCTTTTTCAGCGATGTAAAAGTAAAATGACAGGCATTCTTGGCGTAATTTGAGTTTTCACAGCCTTAATGAATTATAAACTGACAATTCTTCACCTAAAACTAAAAAAATAGAAAAACCAAAAAATTGCCAAGACGAATGTTCTTTGTATGTATCAGATACATTAGCTGTGAAGGGGAGAAATTCGTCGTTAAAACCTTTCTAAATTAAGGTTCAGCTAAAGACCAATTGGGATAATAACTGTTTTTCTGTGTATGTCTGTGTTTCAAACCAATACTCCAACAAGAAATTCACTGCAAAGCACACGTTTTTCAAGAAGAAGTAATATGGCAAACACTATTTTGGTAGCTAAACATATGCAACGAAACACAATCCTCTCTCTCTCTCTCTCTCTCTCTCTCTCTCTCTCTCTCTCTCTCTCTCTGTCTCTCTCTCTCTGTCTCTCCCTCTCTGCCTGCCTGCCTGCTTGTCTCTCTCTTTCTTCTCTCTCTCTATCTCCCTGTCTGTCTCTCTCTCTGTTCCTCTCTGTCTCTCTCTCCCTATTTGTCTGTATCTCTCTTTCTTCTCTCTCTCTATCTCCCTGTCTGTCTCTCTCTCTGTCTCTCTCTCCCTATTTGTCTGTATCTCTCTCTCTCTGTTACTCCCTCTCAACGTCTGTCTGTCTGTCTCTCCCTCTGCCTCTCTCTCCGTGTCTTCTCTCTTTCTCTCCCTGTTTCTCTCTCTCTCCGTGTCTTCTCTCTTTCTCTCCCTGTTTCTCTCTCTCTCCGTGTCTACCTGTCTCTCTTTCTCTCCTTGTTTCCCTCTCTCTCTCTCTCTCTCTCCGTGTGTGTCAGTCTCTCTTTCAATCCCTGTTTCTCTCTTTCTCCGTGTCTGCCTGTCTCTCTTTCTCTCCTTGATTTTCTCTCTCTCTCTCTCTCTCTCTCTCTCTCTCTCTCTCTCTCTCTCTCTCTCTCTCTCAGAATCCATTCCTTTATTCGTCACATGAATACATTAAATTACAAATTTATAATTCTGTGTTATAGAAAATCGGTTGAAAAGGCACTGCATGCTTGCAAAGGTAAATAGCTGGAAAACCTCAGTCAGAGGATTAGCTCACAAATGAATAAATTATTTAGAGATTTAGAAACAGAGCAAACCCCTCAAACCGAGGGAGAAGAAGGCTAAAGTTACTAGGACTTATTTAAATACGTTACAGAGACAACTCGATGTCAAGAAAATACAATACTTACCAAAAGATCAATAAAACCCAGAAAAGCAAAGTTAAATCAGTATATAAATAAAGATCCTCAAAGTAAGGGGAGAAGGTATTATCCAGTAATGTCCTTTATCCTACTCCACGCTGTAATTGCTAACAAGCCAGGAACCCTCAGCTAAATCTAAGAATTCACCAAATAGGTGAAGAACATGACACTGATATAAGCCAGGAGCCCCAAACCCTGCAAATCTTACAGTAAATGGAATATACCCTAATATAAGAATGACAATTAGATGGAAAAGTAAAATTTTATTCCTAACCTTGAAGAAACCAGAAAAAGACAGCCGCGAGGGAAGAGCGGCAGACCGGCAATGATTTTCACCGTCACAAATCCTTGAGGGGGGTGGGGCTGACTAGCAGACTTACAATTCACCCCCTCTCTGACACCACAACCATCGAAACAACACTACACCCAAAGAGGCCACCCTCACACAACCCAAATCGAGAAATACACAATACCGAGTTAGCCTGATGCTTTTGAAAGAGCTATTCCCAACAATTTGCAATGTCGTGCTCCAAAATAGTCAACGTTAATCAAAAGTCACTGTTTGAGAAACAAATGAGCGGCTACACAAGTCAGCATGAATTTGCGAATGTTGGAAAACCAAGTGTTAAGTACGTCTCACAGCAGTTGCTAAATATTGTTTCCACTGCGGAGAAAATACTGTTTATTATTTCTACACTGTTAGAAATTGTGTGGTAGGTTGCACCAAAAAATGGTGCTACACTAGCTGCATCACTTTCTGAGAAAAGACACACCATTGTGTGGTGCAAACAAAACCCAACAACGTGGTGAAACCTTGCACTATAATCAGGGCCTGGTTAAGGCGTTAGTGGGTCCCTAGGTTAAGACATCTGAGTGGGCCCCCAAAGAACTTATAGCGAGGAATTATTATGAAGTCCGTAAAACACAAACCTGTAATTACTAAATTATCTGCACAGTTTTCGAAAGTCACTGTATTTTCCACTGTTCTCACAATAACATGAGTTAAAAGCCTGAGATTCCTAGATTTTGTTCGAATTTTCTAATGATTTAGGATTGTATACTTTTCTAAGTGCATCTTTTTTGTTATACAATGTGAAGCCACAGGGGACTTTGCCCATTAATGTTCCAAGTGCAAAATGGGAGGTGTGGGTGGATGGTAGTGTAAAAGCTGAAACTGTTCTCGCTGACCCCGTTGTATACAGCGACATGAAACCTTTACCCTTGGTGAGTGACTGTCTTGAACTCTGTCCGTCTTCCAGCCTCTGTTTATGAACAAGTGGGAATCATACGAGACAAAACTAAAACTACAGTATTTTATAAACCTCTATCTATCTATCTATCTATCTATCTATCTATCTATCTATCTGTCTATCTTTTCTGTCAATATCTATCTATTTTCTCTCTGGTTATCTATCTATCTATCTATCTATCTATGTATCTATCTTTTCTGTCTATCTATCTATCTATCTATCTATCTATCTATCTATCTATCTTTTCTGTCTATCTATCTATCTTTTCTGTCAATATCTATCTATCTATCTATCTATCTATCTATCTATCTATCTATCTATCTATCTATCTATCTATCTATCTATTCTGTCTATCTCTGTCTATCTATCTATCTATCTATCTATTTTATCTCTGTCTCTCTGTTTACCTATCTATCTATCTTTTCTGTCTATCTCTATCTATTTATTTTCTCTCTGTCTCTCTGTTTATCTATCTATCTATCTATCTATCTATCTATCTATCTATCTATCTATCTATCTATTTTCTCTCTCTCTCTCTCTCTCTGTTTATCTATCTATCTATTTTCCCTTTATCTCTGTTTATCTATCTATCTATCTATCTATCTATCTATCTATCTATCTATCTATCTATCTATCTATCTATCCCTCTCTCTCTCTCTCTCTCTGTTTATCTATCTATCTATCTATCCCTCTCTCTCTGTTTATCTATCTATTATTTGCATAGGCATGCCTCCTGGGCATTTAGCCATGGTGGGCCCCAAGGTTATATATAGCCCCTTAGACCCCCCATTAATCCGGCCCTGCTTATAATGTGGTGCAACCTTGTGCCATAACGTAGTACAGAGTTGCACCATTTTCTTGAGTTTTGTTTGCCCCGCACAATGGTGTATCTTTTCTCAGAAAGAGGTGCAGTTAGTTTAGCACCACTTTTTGGTGCAACCTACCATAAAAATTTTAACAGTGTATAACTGCGTTAAGTGGTAATACCGTGTCACGTGACTAGTCCCGGCAAACGCCTGACGTGAGAAATTCGCCTCGCTTCTCTTCACAGGCTTTCGCACGCTTTGGGTCGTGCTTCTCTTTTGTCGCGATGTTTTTCGCAAACGATGCGTATGTTGTGTTCTCTGATACTCCATGTTTATTTTTAAGCGTTAAACTTTCCAAACTCCATCTATTCCTTCAGCTCATTATACACGGTCGAGTCACATTATTGTGAACAGCAGCTAATATCCAGAGTAATCACTGGGTGCAGCTCAGACAGCAGCTGGACGGGCTGGGAGTGACTCAATAAGGTGCTGGAAGGTGTTCACAGGTATGTGGAGCCATGCTGACTACATTGCATCTGACAGCTACTGGAGGTTGCGTGGTGGAGGATCCATAGAGCGAACAACACGATCGAGGTGGTCCCACAGATGCTCAATTAGGTTTACGTCTGGGGAATTAGAGGGCCAGGTACTTTGAAGTCTTCGTCGTGCTCTTCCAACCACTCTCGGACATTTCTAGCTGTGTGACACGTCGCATTGTCATGTGGAAGATCCCATCCGCCCCAGGGAAGACAATCAGCATGTATGGGTATACGTGGTCTGCAAGGATGGATTCATAACGAAGTCGATCCATAGTGCCTTCCACAGGTATGAGTGGATCCTGAGAATGCCACGAAAACATTCCCCAGACCATAACGCTGCTCCCATCAGCTTGTGTTATTCCCGCAATGGTTGAAGAGTGTTTGTTCTCCGATGTTTCTTGCTTTATACGCCAACGTCCATCCGTTCGATGAAGCAGAAAACGTGACTCATCGAAGAAGACAATCCTTTGCCAATGAGCGGAGGTCCAATTCCGACACTGCCGTGCAAATGTAAGCCTTTGCACGGCAGTATCGGAGCCCCATACGCAGCAGGGTTCGCTGAACTGTCGTTTTAGACACCCTTCCGGTAGCCCCCTGGTTCATTCGGCCAGTGAGTTGCTCCACTGTTGCGTGTCAATCGGCCCTCACGCATCTTCGCAGCCGACGTTTACCTCTCACATCAATGGTACGTGGTGCTCCGCAGTTTCCACGTCGCGTATTCGCAATGGTGCCATTTCTCCAACCACGATACACTTTAACCACAGCAGCACGCGAACAGTTCATAAACTGCGCTGTTTCAGAAATACTGCCACCCTTGCCCCGAAAGCAGATAATCATCCCTTTTTGCAAATCTGATAAATCGCTCCTTTTATCCATGACAGCAAACAGTCATATGTTTTCATAATGCCTATAGCACATCTCCTTGCATACCCTCCAAGCCAACTCACTACACGTGCCTTTTTTCATTGGCTACGCGCTGTTGACGTCAAAAGTAGGAGGTGGTCACAATAATATGACTCGACTGTGTATACCAATTATTCAAAAGGAATCGATTTTCATTTAAACTCAATTTTTCTTGCAATCTTTGTTACTTCCAGTTGTATTCACGTTACTTAGATATCGCGAAGAAACACATTTTTGTGTTGTGTCGTTTTGTGTCGTTAATTTTCATAGTTTTAGAGGAACGGGTTGTCAGTGTGGCGGATTGCATAAAAGCTTGTAGCGTGGGAACCGGTTCATGAACGGTACACGCGTTTCGAAACGTTCATGGAATGTTTATCGCATAGTACAAAATGTCACGAAATATGAAATCTTGGTTCTGTTGCGTCATTACAGAAAGCAAAGGTTCAAAGAAGCTGGAGCAGCCTGAGAAATAAAGGAAATCGAAAGTGAATTTGTTGCGGTCACTCGGAACGGACAAGACGTTTGCGGTGGCGACGTTAGCTTGGAGAGGAAGAAAGGTTGGGAAAGGCCCTTTGTGGTTGATTCAGAGGCCTAACTCACAGCTATTGAAGCAAATTCAAACAAAAGCACCCGCAAATTATCTGTCTTAACAGGAAGTTACCAAATCCACCATCACTGATCAGCTGCATAAGCTCGGAAATATCCACAGACGATGTCGTGAGGTGCAGCATGAAATGGTCCTATAACTTAATCTCAATGACACGCAGGGCCTGATTTACTCCTAGGTATGCAAGGCCTGAGCCTAGGGCCCTAGGCACAGCACCAGGTGAGGCCCCCTCACCCGTCCGCATTCTTGAAGCAATAAGTATATTTTTCGCCACTAAATATTATCAATTAATTTAAGGTGGATCCACCTAAAATCTTTGCCTTTTATTTCTTATGGGCAAACTTCTGTAGCCATTTACTTCACAATTAAAGCGTTTGCAAGCATGAAAATTTGAACATCGATAAAAAAACCTTCATATTATAGCCTAGTATACTTAGTATTTTCAAAAAGTGAACCGTAATAATATTAAAATCAATAACTTTTCCTTTGGTGGTGTTGAAACCAGAAAATAGATGGCGCGACCTGTACATTGATGACGTCAATAGACAAACAAATGTTGGATTGCTTAATCATGGTTATGTTTTAGAAAATATTAAGTATACTAGGCCATAATATGAAGGGTTTTTTTATCGATGTTCAAATTTTCATCCTTGGGAGCGCATTAATTGTGAAGAAAATGGCTACAGAAGTTTACCCATTGGAATTGCAAGGCATAGATTTTAGGTGGTTCCTCCTTAAAAGTTGATTTAATAAATGGGACACTCTGCGAGGGAAAAATAGGAAATAATATCTACTTTTATTACATCTTCATATTAGCAAGTAAATGTGCACTAAAAAATAAAGACGGCTAAGTAGAACACTATTTAATAGTTTGATATTGCTATTTTCCCATTTAATTATGTAATTATTCAAATTTCCACAGATGTTAAGTTATTCATCCCTTTTTAATTTTATTTTTGAATAATGAACACTATTTAGACTGAGAACAGACTTATTTTGTGGGGCAAGGTGAACTTCCATGTAGCTGATTAATCACCTGTGATGTGTTCAATATTATAGTAGAATATTCCATTTGCAGAGGAATGATACTTGGATTTGAGTAAACATGTATAACTAGATAATTATCACACTCATACAAGCACATTATTCATTCACTTAATTTAGATCCAAGCAATTTTAAAATCTGATACTTTAGATGTGAAAAACTCAAAGCTTCTACAAAGTGCCTAAGTAATGGAAAACCTCTCTCAAGAGGTGTATAGTATAAACAAAAAGACTTTCCTTTCATTCATAATAATTAATTAATAAAAAAAAACATTTTTCTTTTCATTGTGATTCTGGGGGCCCTTTAAAATGTGGTGCCCTAGGTCTGGTGGGCCTTGTGCGCCTAGGTGTAAATCAGCTGGATCCCGCATTTTAGGGGGTCCCATAATCGCAATGCGGAATAAAAAATCATGCTTTTTTTAAATAAATAATCATTATGAATGGAAAAAAAAACATTTGGGAGGAAGAAAGTTTTTTTTTCTTCATTTCCTGAAATGAAGATCAACACCGGTGTTTTAATTAGGCTCTTTCACTACCACCTCATTTCAACGGCAGCTCAGTGACGTCATGTCGCCAACAGATTAGAACCTAGGAAACTTGTAAAAACTGATTTATGTGGAATCCATTTAATTTCAAATGTAAGTAATGGATAAAGCAGGAAGATTGCAGTACTTTTCATCTGAAACTTATAGATAAATATATAAATGTGCTATATTCCTATATATACTAAACACCTCTCGAGAGTGTTTTTGCATTGCTAAGGCATTTTGTAGAATCTCTGAGTATTTCATATTGTAATTATCAGAATTTAAAATTGCTTGGGTCTAAATTAAGTGAATTAATAATAATGTGCTTTACGAGTGTGAGAAGTATCCAGTTATGCATGTTTGCTCAAATCTTAGAATTATTCTACTTATAATATTGAACACATCTCAGGTGATTAATCAGCTACACGTAAGTTCACCTTGCTCCCAAAAAATCGGTCTATATTAGGTCTAAATAATGTTCATTGGTTAAAAATGAATTTAAAAGGGGATGAATAACTTAACATCTGTGGATATTTGAATTATTACATAATTAAATGCAAAAATAGCAACACTAAATTATTAAATAGTGTTTCACTTACCCTTCTATATTTTTAAGTGCGAATTATTTGTTAATATTAAGATTTAATAAAAGTACATATTGTTTCATATTTTTGCCACGCACAGTGTCGCATTTATTAAATCAACTTTTAAATTACTTGATAATATTTAGTGGCGCCAAATGTACTTACTCTTTCAAGAATATGGATTTGTAGGGGCCTCATTTTGTGATGTGCATAGGGCCCGATTCTGTTTAAATAGGGCCCGATTCTATTTAAATCGGGCCCTGACGACACGTCGAGTTCTGTAAAGAACCGCTCAAGAATCGTTGTGATACTCTGTTCAGCAAGCTAATCTTTACTGGTAATGCGAAATGGATCTATAGTATGTATAACCCCGTTTATACGTTTTTCTCATTTATACGTAAAATGTCACCCGTCCAAGAATTTTGATTTGCTCTTATTGTTAAATTTAATGAATTATACGTTAATCGAATTAGCTTAATTCTGATTTACCCTTATTGTTCAATTTTGGGAATTATACGTCAATCTAATTAGCTTTATTCTAATTTATACGTCACATTGAGGTATTGTGAATTACAAATTCAAACCATGCAAATTCTGTTTACGAAACTCTCTTTCTATTCCTCCAATTCCACACGAATTACGTTCTCTATTTTCCAATCCTCTCTTCTCCGCCTTTCCCTCTCCCTATTTCCTACCGTCCAGCTCACTCTGCGAAATACGCGTGCACTGTTTCTGAGCTACCAATGGTTAGCTCATTTGGCACTTGCAGTAAACACCTACTCTTGCTTGACGTTGTTATATCGGAATATTTCCTTGAAACCATCATTTGCACTCGCTTTCCAGACGAATCTACACCCCAAGAAAATATCGTTTAACAATCTGAATGAAATTCTTGAATTGAAGCGGAAGATGAGTTTAGCTTCCAAAATAACGTCATTTGCGACGCTGATTTTGCAACGCCATCCCTCATGACTCTAGCTGAACTGATTGAGAACAAAAAGTTTAGTGTGAACGCCTCCAATGACAAAAGTGGTGGTGATTCTCAGGTAAGTGCGTCAGCACTCAAATTGTTCGGTATCGTTAGGAACTCCTTTCATAGCCATGATACTGATTAAGAAGCAATGTGGGCACCCAATAGTTTTGAAAATGCAATGTTTCAACTAAAAAGTAAATAACAATCAAAAATTAATGATTTCTTTAACCATGTCTATGTGTACGTGTTGTTTTATAATGTACTGCATCATATCACCTTGCGCAAAAAAAATCAATCGTAAATGAATAAATAGTAATGCCTTGTACAATATTATGTACAGACATAAAAAAAAAACGAGCCACCCCTTAACTTCCGAACCGTTTGTTGCCTGCAAACAAGTAAGGTACCGTTGGAAAGCACTTGAAGGGAACTAATATGTGATGTGAAGAAACATGCTAATTAAGTATGCTAATTAGCTATCTATCTCCGAATTTTTCTATATAAGAGGTATATTATTTTGCGCGCATTCTATTCAGCACATAATAAAACCCTTAAATTCCAAATTTCATACGAATCGACCAATAAATACGTGTACAGTGAGCTACGGAAAAAAGATGCCGCTAATGTTAAACTGCAAAAAGTATTTTTGACTTGTATAATTTAATCGAGAACAGATACCGTGATTCTGTGTTGCAACAGTAAAACACAAAGAGGCCCAGATAATATGAGCCGCTCTACAAGATCAGAACGGGTATAATAAGTTATGAAATATGATCGTGAAAAAAATGATTTATGACCATATCTGGTTAGTAGTCCATTGAATGCGAAATATCATTAAATGCTTAAATTCAAATTTTCAGCGCGGTAGCATAAAAACTTGCTGAGATATAAGCGAAAACTCAAGCATACATCGATTAAGAGGCCGTGCATAAAAAACATATTTTCCTTTACTTACTGTAGAACGGTTTACTCCGCAATACTAAGAAACACTTAGGAGAAAGTGTTTCTACGTGAAGTTGGTTGAATGAAGCAGTAATGATGTTATACCCTTAAATTCAGAATAGCATATTTTAATGATGAACATCATAAGTTAATAGTTTTGCACATAAATAACTTAACTTACGACATAGTTCGTGCAATTACATATTTAAATTTTTCCTATTGCTCACATAGCTGACTCTTGTATATTGTTTAATCCAAAAACGCAAAAAAACAGTACGTTTCACAAAACGAAAGCTTCGTATGTGTATTCTGCGTATTTTTTACATAAATGCCTTTACAGCTTCGTTATACGCCGCCCCGGTGGCGCAGTGGTCTAAGGCGTTGGCCTCTGATCATTCGTCCGAAGGGGTCCGGGTTCGAATCCCGGTGAGGCATGGGTATTGTGTTTGTCTTACGGCACTGGCTCTCTCCCTTCCCTGGAACCAGTGACCCTAAATTAGGGACGGGCGACTGCTTATAGCCCATTGAGTTGCTCATGGTGGTCGTTAAACCTCCAATCAAAAAAAAAAAAAAAAAAAACAGCTTCGTTATATTACAGTGCCTAGAAGAATTAGTGTGACGTGCTCCATAAGAGGTCCCTCACGGTTTTGTGACCAATCGTCATGAAATGACAGAGGGCGCTGGCATCGGAAGTTACGTTAGGATGCTTCATCGGCTTCATGCTATTCAATGGTGGGAAGTTTGTTTGCCAAGGATTTGCTGCCTTACGAAACTTCAAATTTTCACAAAACAAAGGTTAGTGGAGGGAAATCTTTTTGGCAGTATCTTTGCTAATTCGTTGTAGCTCGATCATAACAGTAATGCACTAGGTAATTCAACAGTTGATCAGTAAAACGCAATAGGCTTATTCGATTGTTAGTGTGCTAGTTTTATTCAACTGTGGATTGTTTATAACGAAATTTATTTCCGAAATTAGTAACCTTTTATTTGTGAAGATGTAGAAGTTGATTAAGTATTGGCTGTCACACAGTTATAAGATCATAGGGAAATAATGTCAGCTATGAAAGGACTGGGAAATTCTGCATTAGCAAATAATGAAAAACATAGAAAACGGAAAAGGCAAAGCAGCTGTTTTGTGCCAGGATGTAACACTGGCTATAAATCCTGCAAATATAAAATATCACTCTTTGCTGTCCCCAAAATCCCTGATATGTTGAGCAAATGGGATAAGGCGATTCCCAGAGCTGATAAGAAACTTGATGAAAGTTGTGTTGTATGTGCCTTGCACTTTGAATCTAAATTCATGGAGATGCATTATCGTTCCACTATTCAAGGTAAGGAAGTTCGAACATGCCGAGACAAACCATTATGCACCATACGTAAGCACTGGATATATATATATATATATATATATATACTGAAGAGCAAAACTGAAAACTAAGGAAAAACTTTAGAATTTAAAACGAAAGTTGCAAAATAACCTTGATAAAGCCAAGGCTCAGTATTCTCGACACCTTCTACATTCAGTTGTTTTATTTTATTATTTTTTTATCTTTTCTCCTTTTACTCACACCGGTAGATACATAACCTTTTCTATGTTGTACTTGGTGTGAGTCAAAATTATATATGTATTTTTTTGCTTAGGTCTCTTCTTAATAGAATATATATATATATATATATATATATATATATATATATATATATTAAAATTTAAAGCTGGTATTGTATGCAAGTACAGAAAATTATTGGAAAACATTTTTAAGAAGGTAATACGGCAACGATTTAAAATAATATAAACGCAAATAATAATTTATTTAAAATCAATAAGTAGCTATTAAATCCAGCAAACTATTGATTTGAACCCGAAAAAAAAAGGCTTCCACATGCTTTACATAGAAAAGCTGAAATAATGTGAATCTTTTTGCTTGTTGCTATTACCTCTGTCATTCTGATTGATTTGTTATGTTTGCTCAAAAAATTTTGAATTTCACCAAAAATTTTGATATTTGTCTTGTTATGCACTATAAAAATTTCAGTTTTTAGCATTTCACATTTATTTGGGCAATATAGCAACGAAATGGCGTATTAAATGTAAGCATTCATTAACAAGGAACGTCAAAATCATATTTCTCAGCAAATTAAAACCAGCGTGATATTTTTTTATATCGCAGATACCGGAATGTCTACTCTGGAATTTAACACCTGGCCGAATCTGAAATAATTCAATATTTTGCAAGACCCTTGGCATTCTAGTTAGCACTAAGGAATATTACTGTTTTTTACTTAAATTTTATAACTTCCGCCGCTAAATGGGTACTGACTGCTTTGAATCTCAATATAAATAGAAAATCACAGCACCAAACTCGTATTTCTTTGACTTAATGCAAAGTAGCCTTGCTTAAATGGATCGTGATGACCCGCTGAAAATGGCGCATATCTTCTCACGCCTCATGGGCTGGGTGTCCAATCTAGCTTCTTGTATATGATATCTGTGGCTTAAACTGACTGTAATATATTTAGTTGCAATACAGAAGCCGAATGAATCTACGTGTGTAGCCTGGATCTGCACGCAAATTTCCTCTCCGGAATTCGTCGTTTTCGACTACCGGTTAAGAAAATAACCGTAACCAGTAGGATTTGGAGCATTAAGCTTACTTAGTGTAGTTTAATACGGTTCTAATTGCATTTTCTTTTCCTTTTCTTTTCTTTTTCATTTCTTCTACAAATATTTGTTTCGACAGAAATCTCTTTTTCTCTGGAGAAGCTAAAAGGTCACTCTCCCAACTACAAGACCAATTTATTTTTACCACTACGGATAAAGCTAGCAATAATTTTGCAATTATCTGTAAGAAGTTCTACTTTGAATTGTTAACTATGGAACTCAATAATAGAGTAACATACGAGCCCGTAAGTTATTCTACCAAGCAGTTAGAAAATCGGTTTAAGGCATTCTTCAAGAAACTTAAAATTCCACAAACTAGAAGATATGAGCCTGAATTTCCATTTCTTTTTGCAACGGTTAAGTTTCATAAGGGTCCTGTGAAGTTCAGGTTCATAGCTAGTGGAGTAAGGAGTCATAAAAAGAAAATAGATCTTGCTTTTGAAGATGTCTTAAAGAAGGTTTTGAAACACATTAGAAACTGTACTAACTTGATGTACAGAGATTTTTGGATAATTAACAATAATGCAGAAGTAATTTCTACTATACTCAAAGTTTGTCCCCTAGATATTAATAGTTATGATTTTGAAAAGCTATATACTAATCTGCCTCTATCAGATATAATCACTACCTTTAAAGAGCTGTATGCAGAATTTAAACTTAACCAATTTGTTAATGTAGGAACTTGGAACTCTTATCTCAATTGCTGCATAAAAAATAACCATATCCTATATAATAATACTCTCTATAAGCAAGTGAACGGTATTCCCATGGGAACATCAACGTCCACGAATATCGCTAATCTATTCCTGTTCTTTAAGGAATATAAATTCATTAAAAATCACCCCACCTGCTCAGATAACTACCTTTACACTTTTAGATATATTGATGATCTGCTGTGTATCAATAATTCAGAAGTTATAGAGAGTGATTTTGATAATATCTATCCTAGCTCTCTTAACTTATGTAAAACCAACCACAGTAATCAGGAACTTGAGTTCCTAGACTTAAGCATTAAGCTCAACAGAGGTAACCCATCTATTAGCCTCTTTGATAAAAGAGTTAATTTTCCTTTCAAAGTAATTAAATATCTACACTGGAATAATAACATATCAACCAAAGTAATTGAGAATGTACTAATTTCTCATGTCCTAAGAATTTCAAGAATTTGCAGCAACAATTTGGACTTCAATTACCACATTAATATACTATTAGATAGTTTTCTAGAGAACGAAATTCCTTCTTCTTTCATCAAAAGAACTTTAAGAAAAATTATTCTGAATAATAGAGTAAGGTTGGCAGATCTGCTTTAATTTTCTACACAGTTAATAATATGATTCTGACCAATCAAAGCCGTAAGGAAGTTGGCTAGAGGATGCCTATTAACTACCTAAAGGAACCTTAGTGCTATGGATATGAAGGTCCTATTAAAACAAAAAATTAAATAATATAAACAAAATCACAAAAAAAAGCTTAAAAATCTGTTTATAAAAGAAAATAAAAACAAATAAAAAAGAAAACTAGTTATTCATCACTAGGATAGCTATACTAAAAATAGTAAAACCAACATTAAAATTAATAAGATTCTGATTAATCTATAGAAGCTCACTAAGGTGATTTAATACATGCAAAGATTATTAAATACACTACTCGTGTATTTTATAATATTTCTCATGTATTCTGGAGAGTTAATTCTGCTCTTTCTGATCATACAGATCCACAGTCTTAAGTTTATATATTTTTTTCTCCGGTTAAAATCTCCGCGAGTTGGTTTCTTTCTGTATGAGGAGGCCATCAGCCCCACCCACACTGCCCCCCAGCGACTAGGGAGAGGCGGAAGAGGTCAGCCATGTTTTACTCTTGTGAGGAGAAAGTTTCGTCGCACAAGAGGTAAGCTCTCTTCCTTGTATTTGGGTTTTAGGTTTTATAAGTTCAATGTTTGTACTTCATGTACTTTTTCTCTGTTGATTTTTTGCTTTTCAGCTTTTAGGCACTGGCTTGTCTGTTAACATTTTTGCGGGTTTTAACTCTTTCTTTTCTTTGTAACTTTGCGCGTCTTTTGGGGAACCTAGGAACAGCAGATGGCTAAGCTTGTTCCTTTTCTTTGTGCTGTATTTTCAAAGTAGTTAAGCACTTAATAACTAATTAATTATGCACTTAAAGCACTGCTGAAATACTTTGTACATATTGCAACTAACTGTTTAAGTCATATAACTTTCACAAAGTTTTCTTTAGTTAATTATTGTCTTTAACTTATTCTCGTTTTCGTGCTGTCATAAGTTGTAGAGTAGGGGGTTTTAGACTCAAGTTTTCTTTCAAAAATCTGTTTTTTAAAAATTAATATTTCCTTTTTTAATTGCAATGAAAAAATTTGGATTTCTTTTGCATTGTTTTTCAGGTTTAAATTCTCTCTCAAACGAACTTGGCATTTCGTTATAGCTGAAAATTATTTCTAATTATTATGTCACTCTCACAGCTTGAGTTCTCTTTAATCTTCTTCTCTCTGTTTAATAGTAACAGATGAAGAGCATGGGTCGGGCCAGGAAGGTTCATGGATGCAAGCGAAATTGTTAACTAGTGCTAGGTCATACAACTCTGCGGAGGACATGACACATATATATATTTTTTAAAACAATTTTAGGTGGGAATGTTACTTGCATCTATGGCCTTGCAGAAACCCATTTCCAACTAGGTCTTTGTGGAAGTGAGAAAATGCAGAGTTTTTGCTGGTCCTTGATAAAGCCAAGGCTCAGTATTCTCAACACCTTCTACATTCAGTTGTTTTATTTTATTTTTTTATCTTTTCTCCTTTTACTCACACAGGTAGATACATAACCTTTTCTATGTTGTACTTGGTGTGAGTCAAAATTATATTTGTATTTTTTTGCTTAGGTATCTTCTTAATAGAATGTGAATTCTGAATTTTCAAAACTGCTGCGTTGCGCGTTTTGATCTTCAGGTTATTTTGCAACTTTCGTTTTAAATTCTAAAGTTTTTCCTTAGTCTTCAGTTTTGCTCTTCAGTAAAATAATAACTGGTTATATTCCGCGATAAGAAAAAATAGTTATATTCTGAGAGTTTTGTAGTTTAATAAAAAAGGTCAAGGTGGAAAAACATAAATGGATTTAATTTTTTGTTTTTATTTTATTAGTGGCAAATGTTTTATTTTTATTTTATGATGTTCCGTAATGATTAAATAATTCACTTGTACTTTATAATATTTCGCAGCAAAATGTTGAAATCTTTAATGTACAGGCAAATTCGAATTTATAATTACATTTTTATTTTTCCAATACAATACCAACAAGAAGTCGAACATGATATTGATATATGTTTTAGTTTGACACTTTATAATTTTCAGTTTTATTTAACTTTCACATTCCCAAATACGTTTTTCTTACAATCACTAATATTTACCCTTGCTCCAAAGTTGCAGCACACACTATCTAGGAAATTTAAGTTAAACAAAAATTTTTTCTGAACGTGTTAGATGCAAAAAGTGGTTATCTTTAGTTAAGAAATCATTTTACACCGTCAGTTCAATACTTCGAAGTGTTCTCATTTTTGTCCCAACAGTGTGCCATAAATAGTAGTAGCATCACCTTAGGGAACTGAAATTTAAAAGTAATAAAACTTAGTTTTAACACCCTGTTGGTGAAAAAATATATTAATCCAATTGCTATAAATAAACAAAGACATCGCTCTTTCCACGTTTTAGCAACAAGCAGCAACCGAAAAATTGTTATTTGGTCACTGCTCGGGAAACGAATCCCAGATCTCTCGATATCCAGCCGAGAGATTTGGTATTCCTTTCCCAAGCAGTGGTCAAATAACAACTTTTCGGTTTCTGTGTGTTGAAAAAACGTAGAAAGAGCGATGTCTTTGCTTATTTGGAGGATTTTCACCAATTGCTATAGATTTTTCATGCATGGTCTTCGAAAAATGTAACATTTACAGTTAGAAAACTATTGCGTGGCAAAAAGTTTATTTTTACTGTTAAAAAAGGATTTTTGATTTGATTAAGCGAACTTTAAGGTCAGTTCCATAAACTAGAAACAATTCACGGTTTTCACATTTTTTATTCCGTTTTGAAGGAATAAAAAAATTTTGCACCAAAATAATGTATAAAAACCAGAGTTTTCAGAATATCTTAAGGAATGAATCAGTTTGAAATTCTGAAATTCTAGTGTATAGAAAAAGGTACAACCGTAGAATTAGCAAAACCACAATTAACTTTATTAACAGTACATTACAACCTAGTTTACAGATTGGTAATCATTATATACTACGCGATTTAATGCCAGTTCAAACATCTTCAGATAAAACACTTTATTGCGGCACAGTACTAAGGTCGTTCTCTCAACTAGACTATATTTCACACTAAATACAAAACTGCAAAGGAACTGTATTATAAAGAGCTAATAAAACATACATACCCTTGAAGCTCCTGTAGGCTGGAAATCTCGAGGAATTTCCCGAATCCGTTTGGAGCGTAGTTCTTCATTCCCGGGAAATTTAAACACTGGCGCTTTAGGACCTGTGTCGTAATTGCTACGGCAATTTAGTACACAGAAAATGTGAAGGCATATTAGAACTAAAAGAATATTTTAACACCGTGAAATAAATAACAAAGAGTTGAATGATATGAATCAGTCAGCTGCAAGAACAATGAACAACCTCATGGAGCAACGCTACAATAATCTTACAAGATCACAGACGCTAACTATGGTTACGGCCGTTCGTCAACTTTAACAGGTCTTCCTGTAGTGACGTCAGACGTTGGAGAACAGGAGGTGTTTGAGCCCGGTTTCAGGAGGCGTTGGCTGTGAGCGACAAAATGGGAAAAAGTTCTTACTTTCGAACAAAAAAAATTATATTGTTTTAGCTTGACACGTGGAATTACTATATGACAGGAGTAATTTTAAATTAAAAGACATAGCTGTTCCCTCTAATTCGTATGTTAAGCACCATAACTATGAAAGGAAAGTGCGTTTTTGAGGTGGAAATTAACAAATAATTTGGAACAGATCGCACGCTTTCGTAACACTTTGCTAAAACCATTTTCAAAAAGAATAATGGCTGTGGAATATATCTTGCTCCTATGGCCTGACCTTTAACCCAATTTCGATGATATTAAACAGAATTGGTTCAGTATACCTCCGGAAAAACATACTAAATTTTTGTTGCAATAGAAGCATTTTTAGCCAAGTTATGAGGATAATGGCAGTGGAATAAATCATCTGGCTCCTGTGTCCTGCCCTTTAACCCCATTTCGATAATATGCAACAAAACAGGTTCAGTATATCTACGAAACAATATGATAAAGTTTTGTCGGAATCAAAGCATTTTTACGTAAGTTATGACGCATAAGGGCGATGGAATGGATCCCGCTCCTATGTTCTGACCTTTGAATCCATTTTGACCGTTTTCTACAGAGTTCGTCCTCAGGTTGTCACCTACCACATACTAAAATTTCATTGAAATCGAATCATTTTTACTCGAGTAATCGTGTGGTCAGGCAGACAGACAGACAAAGCTAGAGCATATACGCTTCTTCAACTTACGGTTGGAAATCGTAAAAAATCGGATTTTGTAGTTCTGCTCAATTTTCTATTATGAGACAACGTTTCAGTGTTACGCGAATGCTCAGTGCCTCGAAAAAATGTAAGGATCGGAAACCAGAAAATTCAAAACAAATTTAACTTGCACAGATTCAGGTTTTCCGTTATTAGAAAAATGCATACTGTTTATTCTAATATTAATTCAAGTTATTAGTACGAATAAATGAAGCTGTTATAAAAGAAAGGGCAAGGGTAAATGAACTCTGTCCTTGGATGGCCCAAGTTACCGTACAAATCACTGTCAGGGCCTTTGCTCTATACTCTGCATTCAATTTGTCTGAGATTCGGGTAAGACGCCAACTTTCCAGCATTATCACTGTCCTTGCAGGAAAAGAAACATTCCAGGTGTTTTTCCCAGATGTAGATATATGGATGCCCCCTCTAACTTTATTTGCAAATATCTTCGCTATTAATCATCCGATTTGGATGATATTTATAATTTAAGGGTTTTTCCGTGCGCTAAATGGAATGTGCATAAAATAACATACCCCTTATATGGAAAAATGTGGAGATCGCGAGCTAATTAACATGTTAATTAGCTTAATTAGCATTTTTCTTTGCATCACGAGATAGTTCCTTTCGAGTGCTTTCCAACGGTACCTTACTTGTCTATCTGCGGCGAGTGGTTCCAAAGTTAAGGGAGGTGGCTCGTTTTTTTTTTTTTTTTCTTTTGATGTCTGTACATAGCGTATATACTGTATTTCAAATGCTGTAACTCTGTGCAGTGTGATTGAAATCCAGAGAGTAAAAAAAAATAATTAACTGAAAATACTAGTACACTAGAATAGTGTTTCCCTTCTGGTACGCGAAGAGGTTTTTTTTCAGCAGGTCCACCAGAAACGAGTGAATTTATTTATTTTTCTTATTAATCGAAATGGAGTCAAAGTAAAAGGAAATCTAGATCCAACTTTTTCTTGAACACCTGTCGTGGAAGATTAAAGGAAGCTTGGATCACTAATCTCTTCACTCTTCACAGAAGATCTGAACTCCTGCAGGCTAACTCACCAGAAAAAGGAAAGCTTCCATGAACTTCCTTCTGATGCCAGTCTGGTATCGTTATTCAGATCCAAATCTCTGACTTAGTTTCGGGGTATTATGGAGAAAAGATATCCAAGTCTCAGCGACAAAGCGCTAAAATTAATTGTTGGTAACTTTTTCGACCATGTGTTTATTGCGAGAAAACCTTTTTAACTTTTAGACAATCAAAACAAAGCACAGTAACATAATGAACATTAAATGCTGCATTGCGCCTTGTAGAAACAACGCTCGTATTCGAGAAGATTATCGCGAAGCATCAGCAATAGACGTCGCATTGACCCCAGGAAAAATATTAACTTAAAGGAGACTATTGTGATAAATTCATTATGGATTGCACTTATTAATTATTAAAGAATATGTTAACTGTAAGTAGGTCACATGGAATAATCTGGTACCTAAATTATGGATTGTACGCGGTGATCACTACAATATAGAAAATTACAAGATTAAATGCTCGAAAATAGCCTAAAGATTTTATTTCGGCATCGCCTGTCCACGAAAGTTTTCCCAACGTTTTGCCGGTCCGCGAAAGTTTTCCCAACTTTTTGCCGGTCCGAGAAAGTTTCCCCTACGTTTTGGCCGCTCGCAAAAGTTTTCCCAACGTTTTGGCGGCCCGCAAAAGTTTTCCCAACGTTTTGACGGTCCGTGAAAGTTTTCCCAACGTTTTGCCGGTCCACGAAAGTTTTACCTACGTTTTGGCGGCCCGCAAAAGTTTTCCCAACGTTTTGACGGTCCGTGAAAGTTTTCCCTACGTTTGGGCGGCCCGCAAAAGTTTTCTCAACGCTTTGACGGTCCGTGAAAGTTTTCCCAACGTTTTGCCGGCCCGTAAAAGTTTTTCCTACGTTTTGGCGGCCCTCAAAAGTTTTCCCAACGTTTTGACGGTCCGTGAAAGTTTTTCCAACGTTTTGACGCCCCGCGAATGCATAAAGGTTGGGAACCACAGCACTAGAACATTAAAACATACTACATACATATCACACAGTACCTAGCAAAACCACATTAACTGCTGCAACCGAATAATGTGTTGCCATCTAGGGATGGAAATGTGTCCTGTTTGGTTTACACGTTTTTAAAATTTTACGTTAATTTTACTTGGTCCCTAGAAAAATGTACGACGGCTGTGTCGTAATAATTGATCGCTAATGAATAAAAAAGTACGAAGTTGGTCGTACTTACCGATTTGGCTAGCACACGTTGCCAAATACCCGGCAGGCGTCGTTCTTAGTCAGCAGAGTCGTTTTCACGCATAGAACGCATTGACCGCTCTATTGCAGCTAGAATGGCGTCTCTCGTTGGGACCTTTCAAAGGCTCTTTTAACTTCCTAAACAAGTCAAAATCGCAGGGAGACATGTCGGGTAAATAGGGTGGATGATCAAGGATCTCCTAACCCCATTTCCGCAGTAGTGTTGTTAACATACTAGCCGTATGGGAACATCATTAGTATTGTCGTGCAACAAAATCGGCTGTTCTTTCAGAAGTTCAAGTCTCTTGTGGCGAAGTGCAGGTCGTAAGGGGTGTTCTAGGAATTTCTTGTAATACTGTGCATTAACTGTTGTGCTGGAAGGCACAGCATGTGTGCGAATGACCCCAAACCAGTCATACGCAACAATAAACAGCACTTTCGCGTTACCGGGAGACTGGCGGATTTTTTTCGGTCGAGAGTAACTTGGATGTCGCCACTCAGACGATTATCGTTTCAGCTCCGGTTCGTAGCTACGACCCCACGTTTCATCCACTGTGATAGGGTAACTAATAATATTTATTAAAATGCTCGATGTGCTTTTCAATAAAGCTTTACTTTCTAGTCGATGATGATTCAAAAGCATCTCAGCCACAGCGAATCGGGGCCATTTTTGAACATCCAACAGATGACGAGGGACTGGTTTTCTTCATTCCCAGATGTTGTGTCAGTATCCTATAACAGTCTTTGAAAACAATGTGCTCCTCCCAAGACAATTCCATGAAAGTTTGTCGTCGGTCAAAGTTCAACAGTTCCCGGAATAACACCACATGCCTGTCATTGGTGACCTCGACAGGTCTCCCAGCACCAGAATGGTGATCAACATCTTCACGACCCTTCTTAAACGCAAACATCCACCTTCTCACTCTTGAATATGGCAATTCATTAACACCGCATGCTTCTCGCAATCTTTTTGCGCTAGGGATGAGCACATCATATCGATTATTAACATCGATGGTTACTCATTCCCAAAACATCGATGCATCGATAGTATCGGTGGAAATTTTCGATGTATCGGTGAAAGCCTCGATGTTGTTGCTATAAGCCGAAAAATTCGTAGTTTTCAATCTGCAGCGCTAAATGTGACATAGATGTGCAAAATCTCTGTTCAATGTAACAGTGATTACTCACCAATAACATCGGGTAACTGATAATATTTATTAAAATGCTCGATGTATTATTAATAGTAGAAACCTCTATTTTTGTTGGATTCATCGGTGTAAACCTCGATGCTTTGCTAATAAACTGAAGAATTCTTATGTTCCCAACTGCACCAGTAAATGGGCAAACGATTTGTAACATCTCTCTTTAATATAACAGTGTTAGTCACCAATCAACATCCAGTAACATAATGTTTGTTAAAACGCTCGATGCATCGTGAAAACCTCGATGATTTTTCGATGCATCGATGGTAACCTCGATGTTTTGCTAATAAACTTAAGAATTCGCATTTTTCCATCTGCAGCAATGAATGAGCAATCGATTTGTGAAATCTCTGTTCAATGTAACAGTTGTAACGTATACTCTAGATTCACTTTCCTTTTGATTTTACTATCTCTGGTTATTTTATTTTTCTATGTAAATTATCTTCTTACTGAACGAGATGTTATTTCTCCCGCTGAATGAGATCTGGCAATGAGTGTAAGTCATGACGTGGTGGTAGCCAGTATAAATAGGCACGTTCAACGGTACCTGAGAGGGCTTTTGTTTGTGTTACGTGAGAGAGCGGTTGTTTATATGCGAAGAGAGCTTTTGTTGATGTGCGTAGAGAGAGCTTTTGTGTTACCTAAGAGAGCTTCGTTTATGTGAGTAGAGCTTCGTTCATGTGCAAGGAGCTACGTTTTATTGAGTAGCTGTGTGATCTGTGGAGTGTATGTTGGATAATACCAGGAGTTTCCCTAAATAAAGAGTTTGTTGTAAGTACGTTTTTCTCAGTTCATAGTTTTGTCAGATCTCTGTCTGGCTGTTAGGTTTATTCCATTAAGTGTTATTATTAACAACGAGCAGGAAAGTTTATTCATGATATAATTAACAAACAACAACCAATAGAAGAAGCTTAGTAGTAGAAGAAAGTTAATTCATTATAATTGGCGCCCGAACTTTTCTCGAACACGAGGTCTTGACAATTCTTACCCATGGCTTCCTTACCTGAGACAACTTCAATTTTTCACCCTAAATCAAATTTCGGTGGTGGTGCAATTAATTTCGACCATCTGCAAGAAGCCTGTGGGGCTCACTTTACTGATAATGATTTCCAAGTGCCCAGGCATTCTTCACAATTTCGTAATTCACCAGCTTCCTATCACTCTGAGTCGCGGGTCGTACCTGATTGAGTTCAATCCTCTCAGGAAGCAGAATGCTTGCCCATTTCGTGCCGCATGCAGGAACAATTAATTTCAATGGTTTGGAGGGATCCTTAAAATTCCTCGAAGATTTGGAAGATCATTTTGATCTATACAATATTCCTCAAGACTGCAAAGTACAAATAGCAGGCACTTGCTTGAAGGATACCGCTAAGACCTGGTATCGGCAGTGGAGAGTGTCGAACCCGGATTCTCATTATGAGAATGTCTGAACAGAATTTTTGGAAGTCTTTCCTTTCGGACTCAGTCGAGCTAGCCTTGCACAACAACTTTTTTCTCGTCAGCAAGGACCCAACGATAGCCCTGTTGCATTTGCTTTAGAAACAACACGCTTGTATAACTTGTGGGATCCAAATGCCAGTCATGTCGACATGTTGGACACCCTATTGCAGCAGCTCGATCCATTTCTACAGGATTTTCTTGAGGTTCGACACCCTGCTACAATTCATGAATGCCTTCGCCTCATACGAACGTATGAAGAGCGACACTACAAACATGGTCCAACTCACCATGCTCGGGCACCCCGCGAGGCTTATTACGAATATCCTCAGCGGCATAAAAAGCCTAATGACTTTCAACGCGACCGTACACAAGTGCACGCCCAAGCTTCATACGTTCCACCGCATAGAAGAGTGGTACACCAACCGCTCGTTTCTAATCAATCTTCTGGGTACCGTACAAATGCACAGTATGCTCGACCCCGTTCCAATCCGCAGAATTCGGAACGTTTTCATGCTCAGGGCAACGATGATTTTTCTGCCCGTGCTGAGGGACGAAGTAATAGAAATGAAAATGTCAACAGACATGCGTAGTTCCCGCAGCAGTCTTCACGCAGTTTTCCTCATCGTGAAAATTTTCCCGATACCCGGCAGGGCCGAGGTTTCAGACCGTATGATAATCCAACCAGGAATCCTTTAAACTTCCAAAGGAAGTAGACCAAGGGTCGGTCCTGCTTCCTGATACCAAGCATTCTGACCCTAAAAGAGTATTAGTGACTGTCCAAACTCCTCAGTTGCCTGATGTGTTCTTGACAATTGAAGATATTATTGGCGAGACAAAGTTCGACACTGGTTCTGAAATATCAGCCCTAAATACGAAGTTTTGCACTGACAATTTTCCTGCAATACTCGTTCAGCCTGCGACGCAGTATTTGCGAGGTGCAAATAACGAAATCTTCAGTATCACAGGAACGGTCACATTATCTCTAGGGCTGGGAAAGGCTCGTTTTACGCATTCTTTCTTACTTATAGACGAACTACCTGTTAAATGTCTAATGGGCATGGACTTTATCAATACTTTTCAAGTTAATCTGAATTTCGTACAGCATGTTATTTCCTTTCCGGAACCTGTCGAAGTGATCTCTACGGATCCTATAGATATAACGAGTTCGTTATTGAGTAACCAATTGAATGAGAGGCAACGAAACCAGCTTTCTCTACTTTTGCAGGAAAACCCTGGTTTATTTTCTGATCAACCTGGTTTCACACAGGTGGTTTATCATGTCATTGACACTGATGGTTCGAAACCGATAGCGACGAAACCTTACCTTTGTGCTCCCCATAAGAAACAGGAAATGCAACGTCAAATTTCTGAGATGATTAAACAGGGCATAATAAGGGAATCAACAAGCGCCTGGGCCGCACCTGCCTTTCTGGTTCCAAAGAAACAACCCAATGAATTTCGTTTCGTGACAAATTTCCGCAAGCTCAACCAAGTCACGAAAATGATCAATTATCCACTACCTGTCATGTCGCATATTTTGCATGACCTGTCATCAACTAAATGGATGTCAACCTTGGATTTTGCAGGTGGCGGTACATCCGGACTCCGTCGATAAAACAGGCTTTGTGACTCCTTTTGGGGCTTATGAATACCTGCGTATGCCCTTTGGATTAGCTTCTGCACCTGCTACTTTCCAAAAGCTTATGGATACGGTTCTTAGACCTGTTCTGGGTCCCCATGTGCATGTATATTTGGATGACATTATTATTACATCCGAGACTTTTGACGAGCACCTTTCTCTGCTCAAACAGGTTTTCCAACTCATATACAATGCTGGCTTGACATTAAAACCTAGTAAATGCCAGATAGCGAGGGACGAGATTGGATATCTGGGGTTGAAAATCACTCCCCACGGCTTATTTACGGATAATGAAAAAATTAGGCCTATTGTTGACTTTCCTCGGCCTAAAACAGCAAAAGAACTTTCACGCTTTCTGGGAATGACCGGATGGTATCAGCAGTTCGTCCCCGCTTACGCTACAATCTGTGAGCCATTGTATGCTTTGAAACGTAAATACAAGAAGTTTGTTTGGACACCTGAGGCTAATGCTGCATTTGAAACACTGAAGTCTGCGTTGACTCAGCCTCCTGTGTTGGCTTTCCCGGATCATACTAAGGAATTTGATATTTATACTGACGCATCCGGAGTTGGTCTTGGTTGCGTTTTGTCACAAGGTGGGCATCCAATAGCTTTTGCGTCTCGTACTTTAGCCAAAGCTGAACGCAATTATTCAGCTACGGAACGTGAATGTCTTGCTGTAGTGTATGCTCTTGACAAATTTCAATGTTATCTTAACGAATTGACAGTTAACATAATTACGGATCATTCTGCCCTTCAGTATTTGAATTCTACTAAGCACCTTTCTCAAAGACTTATGAAGTGGGCTCTTAAGTTACAAGAGAGCAATATCAAAATTTCGTATCAGCCAGGTCATAAGAATCAATTACCGGACGCATTGTCTCGCGTTCCGATTAGTGGGGTCCCCACAGAAACTACTCCTGGATGTCAGCCTTTACTTCTAATAGCTGATATAACATCCAGAGAGCAGATAATGGCAGAATTAGTAAATGATCCAGATTTTGGGGATATCTATAATTTTTTGCTTGCGGGTTCGCCCCTACAAAGTGATCCTTCTCTGGCTGGAAGGCCACAGCATTTTGAAGTCATAGAGGGTCTTCTTTACTATATGAAATCTCGGACTACTAGGGCAGAGTTTCGCTCATGTATTCCGCGAACCCTTAGAATGGCCCTTTTAAACGAATTTCATGACAAACCTCTTGCAGGCCATTTAGGTATTCGCAAGACCCGTTGTAAATTGCGGGATGTTGCCTATTGGCCTGGCATGTACCAAAGTGTGCTCGCATACGTTCAATCATGTCACTTGTGTCAGATTAATAAGTACCGTAATGTAAGACCGGCCGGTCACTTGAAATCTAGTTCAAGTTCTCATGTTTTTGATATTATTTCAATAGATTTATTGGGACCTTATCCTTTATCTGTTAAAAACAAAGCTCGTTACGTTTTAGTATTAACTGATAATTTTTCTAAATGGGTTGAAGTTTTTCCCATTAAAGCCGCTACGGCAGAAGTTATTTGTAATGTATTAATTAATGAAGTATTCTCTAGATATGGTGCACCTAATCAAGTAGTTTCGGATAATGGTCCTCAATTTATTTCTGACATTTTTGAAAGAATGTGTGCGAGACTACACATTAAACATAAATTCATTTCCCCATATCATCCCCAGAGTAATCCTGTGGAACGAGTAAACCGCACGCTTGTAAAATGATTGCTACCTTTGTCATGGATCATCATGAGCGATGGGATGAACATCTTGAGCTGTTTTCGTTCGCCCTCCGCTCGTCTGTTCACGAATCTACTAAAATTACTCCTGCAGAACTTTTTCTGGGTCGCAAAATTAAGACCCCTTTTGAAAATTTAACGGGGATTATCGACGAACTAAACCAGCTACCAACTCCGCAATCAGTACGAATCATGGCAGAAAAAGCTCGTGTTGCAATGCTAGGAGCACAAGCGGCTCAAGCAAGATACTATAATACTAGGCGTAGGGAACCAGATCTTGTCGTTGGAGATCTCACTCTCGTGGAAACGCACTTCCAGTCTTCTGTTTCTCATACTTTAGTGAAGAAATTTGCACCCAGCTACGAAGGTCCATATCGGGTAGCAAATGTGTTTGAAAATAACATTATTCTTGAAAAACCTGACAATCAATTTCAATACGTACACGTTGCTCAGTGTCGCAAGTATTATGAACGGAATATAGATTTTATCATCAACCCTACTCAACCTTCTGTTCCACAGACTCAAAAGTCTATATCTCACGATCAACCTCCAGAAATTTTGGACGAACCGACAAACATTTTTGAAGAATCTCCAGTGATTTTTCTTCACCCTCCCTCCTCAAGACGGGCTTCCAAACACGCAACCTGATTCTCCCATGAGACGAAGGCTCGAATCCAGTTCTTCAAATGCTAGTATCGTTCCTTTCCCTCCAACCATTGCCAAGACTATTGCTGCACCATTCCCTAATAACTCTGCACCAACACAAGCTCCTACTTCCGTGAATACCTCGTCAGAGAGTATTCCTATAGGCAGAAATAAACATCGCTCTGCACGACCTCTAACTTACAGCAGCGACTCAGAGTCATCAGATATTTCTGATTTATCAGTTATGGACAATAGTTTGACGATTCCTAAACGTCAGACACAAATTACAAACCGTCCAGCAACACCAAAAGCTGGTCGAAAACGTAACTTGTCTCCCCAATCTGCTTCGCCGCAACGGCGACGAAGGCAGAGATCCTTGCATCCGCCCGGGTTCCGCCCCTGGAACCTACGCTCAGGGCAAACAGGGCAGATGCCTGCTTCTACTCACATGCCACGAGGTAGAAAGCGAAAACAAACGATGTGGCCGGAGCCACGTCCCTCCAAAAGAATGCTGGAAGGACAACACGGGCCCCAGCACAAAGGGACTACATATCAAAAGCCTGGGGGAGCCCGTTCCTGTCAGCCGCAGGGATTTCCTGACCGACGGACTTCAGCCGTTCCTGACCGTTCCTGTCAGCCGCAGGGATTTCCTTACCGACAGACTTCAGCCGTTCCTGTCCGACGGATTTCAGCCGTTCCTGACCGACGGATTTCAGCCGTTCCTGACCGTTCCTGTCAGCCGCAGGGATTTCCAGACCGTTCCTGTCAGCCGCAGGGATTTCCTGACCGACAGACTTCAGCCGTTCCTGACCGACGGATTTCAGCCGTTCCTGACCGACGGATTTCAGCCGTTCCTGACCGTTCCTGTCAGCCGCAGGGATTTCCAGACCGTTCCTGTCAGCCGCAGGGATTTCCTGACCGACAGACTTCAGCCGTTCCTAACCGACGGACGTCAGCCGTTCCTGACCGTTCCGGTCAGCCGCTGGAATTTCTTGACCGACATACTGCAGATGATCCAGTCAAGTCGTGGAAGAGATCTACGCCACCTGAATTTACCAGTCCAAATAGGCCTGGAAAACGTTATCGTACTAGAGTTTTTTATGCGTCCTCGAGATAAGTAAGTTCTCGTGGACAGGTTCTTTCCTCCGTTTGTTGTTTTTCCTGCACGACCAGTTGGCGTGTCAGAATTTCTTTTTTCGTGTGGGCCTATGCATTCTTTTTGTGTATATATGTGTTGTTGTTTTTATATTTCTTCTATGTCCATCTACTAATCCAAATTTTTTTATATATATCTATGTGCTTAGGGGTAAAATAATAAAAATTGTTACTGTTAGGCAGCTCCAGGCAATCTTCGCTGCTGATACAGTTGGTTTGTATTCAACGATAATATGAGAACGTAATTTGAAATTAAAAAAGTGATTCCTGCTAGGCAGAATAAAAGTAAGGTATGCCGATGCAGGTTTGTTTTGTTTAAGTATACAAAGTGTTTCACAGACGAATACAGATTTCTTGATTTTGTCATGCCAAGTTTGATATTGTACATACTGCTGCCACCAAAACAACAACAAAAAAAGAGGTCGATAAACGTCAGTCAACGAAGTGTAAGACTTACACTCCAAAATTGATAGGTTTTTCGGAAAAAAAAATTAAGGGGGAGATGATGTAACGTATACTCTAGATTCACTTTCCTTTTGATTTTACTATCTCTGGTTATTTTATTTTTCTATGTAAATTATCTTCTTACTGAACGAGATGTTATTTCTCCCGCTAAATGAGATCTGGCAATGAGTGTAAGTCATGACGTGGTGGTAGCCAGTGTAAATAGGCGCGTTCAACGGTACCTGAGAGAGCTTTTGTTTGTGTTACGTGAGAGAGCTTTTGTTTGTGTTACGTGAGAGAGCGGTTGTTTATGTGCGAAGAGAGCTTTTGTTGATGTGCGTAGAGAGAGCTTTTGTGTTACCTAAGAGAGCTTCGTTTATGTGAGTAGAGCTTCGTTCATGTGCAAGGAGCTACGTTTTATTGAGTAGCTGTGTGATCTGTGGAGTGTATGTTGGATAATACCAGGAGTTTCCCTAAATAAAGAGTTTGTTGTAAGTACGTTTTTCTCAGTTCATAGTTTTGTCAGATCTCTGTCGGCTGTTAGGTTTATTCCATTAAGTGTTATTATTAACAACCAGCATAAGACTTTATTCATCTTAATTACTACTACAACATTACTACCAGTTATAAGCTTGTTCATTATTATTACTACACAACTAGTAGAAGAAGATTATATTCATTATACAGTGATACTCACCAATGCAACATCTACTAACGCAATATTTGTTTAAACGCCCGATGTATCGGTAGAAACCTCGATGTTTTTTCGATGTATCTTTGTTAACCACGATCTCTTTTTAACAAGCCGAAAGATTCACACTTTTTATCTGCAACAGCGAATGAGCATATTGTTACACGGCACTAGCAGTGTTCCTGCCGAGTCGGCCAGTAACGGTGCTTGGGACCTGAAGTACAATTTAGTTGGCCGCGGCACCAGGTGAGAATCTCAGGTGCACTGCTGCACTCAAAGATTCACACCAGAACATAAAAAATGAAAAGTTGAAGAATGACCCGAAGCACAAGGCTTGTGTGAATCCACCGTGTGAACAAAATAACAACAACAAATAAAAAATAAAATAAACTAAAAAAAATGATACTTTGGGATCAGAGTTGTGATGAGGTTCACCCGCAATCACCAATTCGTGACTGAGTGTAGTGGTCCGGATCTTACTCCGGTACATTCAATCCCCAACCAGCCAGTACAACACTCGCTTTCGCAAATAACACATGATTCTCAAATACACAACACAACATTTAATAACGTTCTGCGAGATTTAAACAGATACGGCGCTCTCTAGGCGCATAGACAATTGCCCCTCATATGTGGGCAGCATAAGGTGTCACACTTTACTGTCGGAAGACGCAGCCGACTGAGTTTCCACCGGACTATCTGAACAAGAGATACTACTCGTTTACACTTTTAAACTCCAATCAAGACTCGAACATAATTAATACTTAATTAATTTCACACATCAACCACGCCCATTAATTACTAAATTAATGGCGGGGGTGGGTCGTAACATCGGCCCCTCCTCAAGAAATCCAGAAGTCCTCTTCTGGGCCTATCGCTTTGCTCTTATCAATTTCCAGAGCAACCATTGAGTGCTACCTTTTCCCACAGGTAGAAACAATTCAAAATGGCAAAAATATTGCGTTTCTTGCCTTCAAGAGCATTGGAGCGACTTCCCAATTATCCCGCAATTTTGTTAATTAATTTAGAGAACAGCCGAAAGAAAAAACAACGTAAATGAGAAATAAATAAAAAAAAACTGAACTGTAAAAGAACATGTGAGCCTGCCGAACTGTGATTCCTAGCTGCCTCATACCATACGCGACATGGCGGACAAATTTTAGAGTTTTCTTCAGGTTTTAGGATGGGGGGTCCACTGTAACAATATCTGTGGGTAAAATCTCTGTTCAATACCGTGGTGATTGCTCACCAATTCAACCCCAAGTAAATAATGATATTTCTTAAAACGCTTGATATTTTTTCGATGTTTCGGTGGAAACCTCGATGTTTTTTCCGATGCATAGGCTCCCGTACCTTCGAGGAAAATATCTCTGTTTTCGACAACGAATCAACTAAAACAGCAAATAGAAAGTTGATATTTCTTTCCTCTTTATAAGAATGTAACATAAAATAATGCATTTATTTTTCGTTGTAGATATTAATTACCAGTTCCAAACATCGGTAACAAAACCTCGATGTTTTTTTCGATGTATCGGCTTCTGCAACATCAAGGTTAAACATCGATCATCAGTGTCAAAACATAGAGGTTTTTTGCCCATCCCTACTTTGCACATTGTGCGGCATTTCTCCAGCGGGCAACTTGTATTTCCACAAAAGAAATCTGCTCCCTACGCGTGAATTCCATCTTAGGGCGCTTTCTAGAGATGAGCGATATTTCACTGCCTGTGATTTAATCACCTTTATCGAAAAATCGCAGGTAGCGCCTGCTACTGAAAACCTTAAGTAACAGTGACTTAAAACAGCCAACAGCATATACGTAGCTCGATCTCCACTCTGTCGCTGCTACCCAGCATGCTCTTCGTGACGTGTCACAGTGCCGTGTTAACTGTTACCGAGTGAATTCTACTTCTGTTACTCGCTATCTGCTGCTGTGATTGGTATTCTAGCTACCAGCTGTTCGTGATATTTTCACAGCGTTGTTGCTTGCTTGTCAGTTGAATTTGTCAATTCGCTGTTACTTCATTTTTAAGCGAGTGCTCTTCGTCACAGGTGATCGTAATGTCTCATCGTTAAGAAAAAAATAATGATTTTGTTTTTAATTATCCTACGGTTAAACTAAAACTACCGGTAGATTCACTAAAAAAACTATCGACGGATTAAACTAAAACTTCTTAGATTTCCAGTACACTGTTGTATTTAAGGTTTTTTTTCGGAAGGGGGAGGGAATGCCTTCCGAAACTGAATTAAATTTTAAAATGTGTCCCAGAATTATACTGAAAACCTGTAAAATAAACATAACTGTGTGCTGCATGTCTAAATAAAAACGTTTTTTATTTTTTTTTTATTTTGACGTTCACACTGCTATTAGGCTCCTGGAATATGATTTACATTATTTTTTCTCAACTCGGCATTGAGGCGAGGTCCACGATTCAGATGTTAATTATTAACTGCCAATTTGGTCTTGTACCAATGTACCTATATAATATGTAAGCTATTAAATGAACCTTCACGGAAATCCCGTCCATAGGGATGTAATGAGTTGCTCAAACTAAAGTCTCCCTTTACTTATAAAAAGCGTTACTTGATTTTAATTATTTCTTTGCCCATAATTTTCCGCAATCGCTCCATCCCCATCACCTGCAGAAAATCATCCGGTATTAACCACTTTGCATAATCTGATATTCTGACTCATTACAAGGAGGTCTATATAAAGACCGAAATTTCTGTCATGCAACTTTATGTGTGCTGTGTCCGTACTTCTTCTGAATCAGAAGAAAATTAAAAAATTCATAATTTTTTAGTCTGTCTCAGCCAATAGTATATATACGGCCGAGACCGCACACATGTATGCTCAGTTATATGTATGACAGCAACAGTGGAGTAGCCAGAAATTTCTTAAGGGAGGGGGGGGGGTCATGGGTTTGGTTCATTGGTGAAAGCCTCGTATGCACATATAAATTGCTTTAAATTCGTGCTGTCTCCCCTCGAGGGGGGGGTTCAAACACATTTATTCATTTATTAACATTTTTATACCCTTCTAAGTGATACTTTTCGTCAAAAATAAATTTCCGAGATCAACCATTTTATAGTTCGCCTCTGAATGTAGAGAATATATGTAAAACATATCTGAAGAGAGCAATTAAAGAGATGGAACAATTCTCCTTATAGAAACTTCTAACACAGAAAGACCATCTTGAAATTTTTTTTATGTGTTAAATGCCAGATTATTTTTAGCTTGAACACACTCGTTTCTTTCCCCTCTAATACGACAAAAATCCGTGTATAGAATTCGCACTGATTTCTATCTTTATTACCCAAAGATAACGTACGTTGCCTTCTGTAAAATACTGAATTTTTTTAATACCCTTAAACTCGTCTTTATTTCTTGACCCAGCTAGGTCAAACCTGCTAGAAATGATAGAAAAGACATTGGTCTTGTGCTATGTTTACTCCAAAAAGTTGCGAAAACCACATTTCGAGGTCAAGGTGAAACGGGTTTGTTCTAAAGTATCTTGTGAAACCAAAACAAAAAATAAAATGCTAGTTAATTGAAATTCAACTGAGATTATTACATCGGCATACAAAGTAACTTAAGTTCGCGGAGTAGTGTAGTCTTATTCTGAAAACAACCTACGTTGTAAAAGAACTTTTCGAACAACGGGCAAAATACATAATGATAGCATATGACATCTACGTCGCCAGGCAACACTTCCTAAGTGTCTCATAATTTTTCGACGGAGGTCCTTACTTGATACTAAGGCGTTTGTTGAATTTCAATATTTTTCAAAGAAATTATGTACTGCCTTTGTGTGGCCGATGAACACCTGACTTCTGCGCGTTAGTGTGTCTGGGTTCGAATCAGGTAAAGGTATTTCCCAACCAGAAAGGTTCTGGCGACGCTTATACGCTGACAAGCGCCTTCTGTCGTTGGTGTTCCCCTTCATGATTGTAAATAACTAATCTTGCGTTTATTTGTAGTTTGCACTCAGATTTTCCTAAAAATGTATATATAAAAACTAAAATGCTTTATACCACTTTGGAAATAAAAATATTGAGCTGATTCAGCTTCATCAGAAAGAAAAGAAAAATTGCACGAGTAATTTATGCCTTCCCCGTAACAGGTCAAATGCCATTATGGCGTATTTCAAGGAACTGCAGGTTCTTTTTTTTTTTTTTTTTCGATGTGCTGAAAATAATTTAATTCGTGCGATATTACAGAGGGTGTGTCGAAAGTTTTGCATTATTTGTATAAACGCGTGTGCTGCGGTGGTTATGTCACGTGTTTAAACTAGTTCACGTCGCGCACTGCAGTCAGTCGAAAGGGATATAAAGTGATCGTCGTTGCTGTGAACAGCATTGCACGTCCTCGTTCTGTCTGTGGTTGAGACGCCTAAAAGAGGAAAAGTCACAACCGGCTAATTAGGGAACTTTTGCTTTACGAGTTTGAACTCGGCCATAACGCTGCTCAAGCAAAACGCAACATTTGTCATGCGAAAGGGGAAGTTTCCGTGAACCACAACACCGCAACCAGATGGTTCAGGAAATTTCGATCAGGTGACAGAAACCTCGACGATCAGCCAACGTCAGGTAGGCCGCGAACTGTGTATTCGGAGGCCGTGAGCCAGGCAGTGGAGGCAAATCTGACAACCAACGCTCAGAGATTATCAGGTGAGCTGGGCATATCACAGCTCACTGTGGTTCGTCACCTTCAGGACCTCGGCAAGGTCTACAGGAGCTGCCGCATTGTCCCTCACCTTCAGGCCCTCGGCAAGGTCTACAGGAGCTGCCGCATTGTTTCTCACGAACTGACGCCAGCTGAAGCAAATCGCCGAGTGGAAGTGTGCACGAAACTCTTAGAAAACCCGTGCGACGTACGTTTCACCAAGAGAATTGTTACGTGCGATGAGAAGTGGTTGCATTTCCGCAATCCTAACACACAACGGCAGTGGTTGATCTTGGGCCAGCTTCCTGAACCTGTTGCCAAGCGTGGGCGCTTCGAGCACAAGGTGATGCTCTGCGTCTGATGGAATTCTGAGGAGATGATCCATTACGAATATGTTCTAGACGGTCGGATCGCCAACGCCAAAGTCTACCGTGAACAGCTGGAGCGGATGTATGCCGTTTTGGAGGAAAAGTACCCGACACTGGTGAACAGAAAGTGCGCTCTGCTACAGCAGGACAACGCTCGGCCTCATACCGGGAGAACAACCCGAGCAAAACTCCAGGAACTGAAGGGCATCGAACTGATGGCACTCCCAGCATATAGTCCGTATCTTGCCCCCGTCGATTTATTACTTGTTACGGTCCATGGCCCACTTCCTTCACGGGGGGGGCACTTCAACAACAAAGAAGAAGTGGCAGCTGGGGTGAAGGAGTTTTTCGCCTCGAAGGACAAAAACTGCCACGGGCGCGGAATCGAAGAACTAGCAGACAGGTGGCTAAAGACGGTGCAATACGATGGCCTATACTTTGAATGCTAGTCAGTTTTCGTCGTAAAGGTTCGTATGGAGGCATAAAGTGATACAAGTATTGCAAATCTTTCGACTCACATTTTGTATATAATGAAATTGTGCACTGTGCGAAAATTATTTTGTCTAAGTTATATAAATTTAATGCCTTTTTGTGTAATATTGATCCATTAATAGGGAATGCCTGAAATTTTGGTACCAGAGAGAAAGAATTCTGTCTATTGCATCGTGTAATAGACTGAAAACATTTCTTTTTTCCTTTTGCTGAGGTTTCAAGATTTTATTTGTTATACTGTCTGCAGTTTCAGCACAGCCTTTAAGATCGTAGGGTTTGCTGAACAAGGTGCAATCCCCTGACAGAAACAATGTCTGCGCAATTGATTGAATGCACATGGTCGGCCAAAAGAGTGGCATAGTCACCGCTAGTGATCCGTCCGTGTAAGGTGATAATGGGACCTGCTGAAAACCATGAGATCATGGCCCAAACCATTACGGAACCGCCCCCATGTTTCACTGTAGGAAGGAGACAGTCTGGGTTGTAGGCTTTGGGAGTTCTTCCCACTTAAACCCGTCCTGTGGTGGGGAATAGTGAGAAACTTGATTAATCGGAAAACAAGACATGTTTCCATTGATCCGCAGTCCACGTTTTATGTTCCTGGCAACACTGCAGTCTCCGTTTCATATTCACCGGTGACACTAGAGGTTTTGCAATCGCAGCTCTGCCGTAAATATTGTACTTATGCAATTCCTTTCGCACGGTATTGGTCGTCACTGGGTTTTGGAGATATGCATTAAGCTCAGCAGTCACTTTCGTCGTCCTGGTCTTCCTCCTTGCGGCCACAATCCTCTTTAATGTCCTCCTTTCTCTCGCAGGGAGTTTGGTTTTCCTTCCACAGTTGTGTCTCGCAGATGATGTTGGGCCGTGAACATTTTATGCTGTCAGACCTTCGACACGGTACCTCTCGATACCCCCAATACCTGTGCTACCGTGGTTACCGACGCACCAACCAGACGGGTTCCTACAGTCTGCCCTCTTTGGAACTCCGACAGATAACTCATTGTGCCTTTACCTGGAAAGAAATTATGCAAACACCGATTTACAATGCAATCACACAGACCCTTGAGACTATAAGCTACACTTTTTTGCAAAACAAATTGTAGCTACATGTTCGTTTTACTCAAAAAGCAGCACATACTAAAGTCACTGTTTTCAGCGAAGTGTTTCCATTATTTTGGACAACTGTATATGCATCGATTGCGACAAAATTTTATCATGTTATTCCGGGGATGTATTGAACCGGTTCTGCTGAATATCATTGAAATGAGGTCAAAGGTCAGAGTCCAGGAGCGAGATTTATTCCACAGCCAAAAATGCTTCTATTGCGACAAAACTTTAGTATGTTGTTCCGGAGATATACTGAACCAATTCTGTTTAATATCATCGAAATAGGGTCAAAGGTCAGGACACAGGAGCGAGATTTATTCTACAGCCATTAACCTCATAACTTGAGTAATGATTTCTAGTATGTTGGAAAGCGTTTCATGATCAATGCAATGCATGATTTTACTGATTTGTTTTGTAGGTTGAAGAAGCGCATATGCTCCAGCTTTGTCCGTCTGTCTGTCCGTCCGTCCGCACGATAACTCGCGTAGAAATGGTTCGGTTTTGATGAAATTTCAGTATGTGGTAGGGGACAATCTGGGGAGGAACCCTATTAAAAATGGACGAAATGGGGTCAAAGGTCAGGACATAGGAGCAGGATCTATTACATTGCCGTTATGCGTAATAACTCGACTAAAAATGCTTCTATTGCGACAAGACTTTAGTATGTTGCTCCGGAGGTATACTGAACAAATTCTGTTGAATATCATCAAAATGACGTCAATGGTCAGGACACAGGAGCGAGATTTATTACACAGCCATTATCCTCATAGCTTTACTAAAAATGCTTCTATTGGAACAAAACGTTAGTATTTTGTTCCGGAGGTATACTGAACCAATTCTGTTGAATATCATCGAAATGGGATCAAAGGTCAGGACACAGGAGCAAGATTTATTCCACAGCCATTATCCTCATAACTTGAGTAATGTTTTCTGGTATGTTGAAAGCGTATCATAATCAATGCATTGCATGATTTTACTAACTTGTTTGTATTGAGGCAATAATTAACATTGTTCCCATTTTCCCGGACCGCACATCTATAGCACAATTTAATGTAAGAATAAAATTACTTCCGTTGCTGAGAAGCAACAAACGAGGTACGTCCTCTGAGAAAGACTGTCGAAGACTATATTCCGTTCTAATGAATTTTATTGCGTCAACAGAATACAAAATGTGTAATAGTTTCTTCGCTTTCAGTGAAAACCGAAATCCATATGCACCAGAACTTAATATCTTTTTCAGGACTTACCCTATCATTAATAAAATAATTCCAAAAAACCTTTTAAGAAACAGAACGTCCAGAATTGCAAGAATTTAAATGCAAAGTAAAAGAAATGAAAAAAATGCGAAAATTAATTTTTACTTATTTACTCTCAAATCGAAAAACTATTTTTGCTTAGCTGAAGTAGACTTTCCAGAACAGCGGCTCAAGAATTCATGTAAGGCCCAAAAACGTAGTAATCAGATACAGATCTGGTTCAAAAAAATAAAATAAAAATAAAAACGTATACATATAAAAAGCAGCAACCCAAACAATTTTACCACAGGTAAGCCTCAATGCATTAAGGTACGCAGTGAATTTTAAGTTTCTACTCCATACTATTAATAGAATATTTGATAAGACTAAATTGATTATTCAACTGAAATTGGCAAAAGCAGACGGAGGTGGAGTATGTCAGCCCAAAGGAACGGGGCCTAAATTTGAAAGTCGAGAAAGGGGAAGGTAGTTAACAAAACCAGTATTTGGCTTAGTAAAACATTCGCTACACGTAGGTTTCTTTGTCTTTTTTTTTTACTTTTTTTTTGTTTTTTACTTTTCTTAAGCTGTCAAAGTGATAAACAAACTTTGCCGTTTTACTATAACTTGGTTTTCTTATACTACCAGAATACTTCAGTACAAGTATATGCATACTTTCTTCTTTTTTTCTTGAGTTAGCACGAGGTCTACCGGCCCAAAATATTGCGGCCTACCAAGAATTCTGCTGGTATCCCGGCGGCCCAGTCCGCACCTGCTAAGAAATAGAAAAGACCCAGAACAAGACCACTTGGGAGATGTGGAGATGAAATTGAGACTTGGGGTGACCTTCATCCAGCGGCGTATTGAGAATGGTTGATGGTATTTATTTAATGATGATTTCCTTTAGAAAAGAAAACGTGGAAGTCTTCCTTCAAAAATAACTGGATCTACTGCTGTTAATTACGAAAAAAAAATTTTTTTTAATTAGGAATTTAACGACCACCATGAGCAACTTAGTGGGCCCGTCCCTAATTTAAGGCCACTGGTTCCAGGTGAGGGAGAGAGCAGGTGCCGTAAGACAAACACAGGGATTCGAACCTGGACCCATCTCGGACGTATAGTCGGATGCCATCGCTTAGATCACTGCGCCACCTTGGCGGCCGAACCTTTTCCGTTTGAGACTAGAACCCTCCCACATTTTTTTATTTCAATAAATATATGATTTAAACTATTCTTTTTTCATTAATTATCTGACTACGCCGGCTGTCCTGTGCAAAAGCTCAGAAATTGGGAAAAAATTCTACATTAAGAAGTGATTTGTGATAGGTTTTCGAAGTAATTTAAATTTTAATGCATATACACGAAAGTTGTATTTCATTTTTTTTTTTTTTAACATAATCTCAAGCACAAGTAAAGCGCATGATTTTTTCCTGTCCTTATCACTGTTGTTACCTAAATCTTGAAAACCTAGAATTGAAAAGTGGCAATTGGTTTCGGGTAATCAATCACAATAAACGATTACAACAGCTGAAATAACAGCGTCATACTTCTTCAAACGTGGCACTGCCACTTCGTTGAGATCGGAACTGGTTCTTCCGTTGCGATTCTTACTTCTACTTCTTTATTATTATTTTTTTGTTCACATTGTCCTCCGCGAATCAGGCCGCAGGGTGCCCACATGCCGAAAAAGGTTGGTGACGTAAACGTTGCTTTGTCACGTGACTCGACCGCGGCAGGTGAAGATCGAAACTACGAAAATGAACTTCCAGTTTTTTGTTGGCCGTTACCTGCCGCAGGTCGGTGGGATCCGTGTCTGTTGAAGAGCCTCGGAGCGTATAGAACGTAAAATTCAGAGTGACGTACCAAACATCATGGACTACACTTTTGAACCGTAATATCCAAGTGCTTTGTTTGCGTCAACGTCGTAATTAATTTTCTCGTGTGCTCTAGTTTCTCAGGTGAACTCAAATGGAATTACAAAGGATAATTGTGATTTTCTTGTCGGCATTGCTGCGCGGCGCTGCTATATGGAACCTGATTCTACCTGAATCAGCAGGTCAGTGAAAAGGCTTTTCTTATCCTTTTTTTTTTTTTTTTTTCTTCTTTTTCATTCGGTTGTTGTTGTTGTCGTGCTATGCGGTCATCGCTTGCTGTTCCTATGATCAGCTCGTTTAGGGCAAAATAAATTTTATTCGGAAATAAGCTTTAAGTCGTTAAACTCATCTGCGCGTCCCATTAGAAAAATTAAGTGGCGAATTATCAAGAAAAGAACAGAAATATTAAGAGAACAATTGGCAAGAAGATCTTGTTATATTGTTTTTTTCTACATTATTTTTCCATATTTACGTAATTTTGAAAATAAGCACTTCTAACGTAAGAAGTCAAGTAAGAAAAAGTAACATACTACAGAAATTTGGAAACCAACATGAAAAATGACAAAATGATTCTATGAAAACATATGAATCAGCAAGGAACACAGCTGATTATTCTGCTGCGAAACTTAAACAACGTATGTGTGTAAGTATCTACACGTCAATAACAATAATGTGTACATATAATTATTGTTTATATATCGACATAATATATTGATGTTTCGCCAGAAATCTGCTTATTTCTAAGAGACGACAATGTACTGTTTTTAGAACAATTAAATCATTTATCCAAAGCACAAGGAAACCCTTAGTATTTCCCATTACATTAATAAAATTTCTCTTGGGTTTCTTTCTTTTCCTTCCTTCTTTCCATCCTTCCTTTCTTCCCTTTTTTTCGTGAAATAGGTTTGTGTCAACATTTGTTCTCGTAAAACATATGTAGAGAGGCTCTACTCTATGAAAGCCCACACAGTATTATATTATATTATATTATATTATATTATATTATATTATATTATATTATATTATATTATAAATTGCATATTATATTATATTACAAATTGCATATTATATTATGTTACAAATTGCATATTATATTGTTACAATTTGCATATTATATTATATTATATTATATTATCATCATCATATTGTCAATCATTATCAATCCACTGCTGGACGAAGGTCTCTACAAGCCTCTTCCACAACGGTCTGTCTTGTGGCAGTCTCCTCCACGGTACTCCCGCATACTTTCGAATTTCATCCACCCATCTCCCATGTGGTCTTCTTCTGGGTCTTTTCCTGTCCCTTGGAATCCAATCTAAAATTTCGGTTGTCCATCGATGGTCTGTTCTTCTGGCAGTATGTCCAGCCCATTGCCATTTCAGGGATTTAACTCTGATCATGATGTCTTCCACTCTTGTCATTTTTCTGATCCACGAGTTGCTCTTCTTATCTCTCCTGGTTACACCAAGCATGCACCTCTCCATGCTGCTTTGAGTTGTCTGCAGCCTTTGTATGTCTCTTTTAGTTAAGGTCCACGTCTCTGCACCATACGAAAGCACTGGAAGGATGCATTGATCAAGCACTTTTCTTTTAAGACATAATGGCATATTGCTCTTGAAAATTATGCTGTTTCTTCCAAAAGCTCTCCAGGCAAGTTTTATACGCCGATTAATTTTTTCATCAATGTGACCCTCACTTGATATCTGATGTCCAAGATAAACGTACGTATCTGTTATCTCCAGCTTTTCTCCATCAATCGATAAATCTTCATTTCTTCTAAAAGCATTGTACATCACTTTTGTCTTCTGAAAGTTCATTTTTAATCCCACTTCTTTACTCTTGTCTTCTGAAAGTTCATTTTTAATCCCACTTCTTTACTCTTGTCAGCAAGTTCCTGGATCATACTCTGCAGCTCTGATGGGGTAGTTGCAAAAATTACTACGTCATCAGCAAAACGAAGGTGAGTTAGATAATCTCCATTAATCATTATTCCTTTGTTTTCCCAGTTCAGTGATTGAAAGATATTTTCCAATGTAGCATTAAAGAGCTTGGGAGATATGGTGTCACCTTGTCTTACTCCCTTTCCAACTTTTATGTGTGCTGTATTCTCAAAGAGCCGAATTTTTGCACTTGCATTTTCATAGATGTTATTAATAATATTAATGTATGCATCTTTAATACCGCAGGATTTCAAAGCCATCGTAACTGCTGATGGTTTCACTGAATCAAAGGCCTTTTCATAATCGATAAAAGCCATGCACAATGGAAGTTCATATTCCCTCGCTCTTTCAATTAGTTCTCTCAGTACGTAGATGTGATCTATTGTGCTGTAGCCACTCCTGAATTCAGCTTGTTCTCTCGGTTGAGCCATGTCCAGTGTTACCGTCAAGCGGTGTGAAAGAACTTTAGTGAAGATTTTATAAACCACTGATAGGAGGATGATAGGTCTGTAGTTCCTGAGATCCTCAATGTCACCTTTTTTATGTAGGAGGATCATTGTAGCATTGTTCCAATTCTCAAGAATCTTCCCTTCATTAAGGCATCGAGTAAAAACTTGGGCGAGTACTGTTTCAATTTCTCCTCTTGCTTCTTGTATGATGTCTACAGTAATTCCATCTTCTCCTGGAGCTTTTCCCAGCTTCATGTTCTTGATTGCATGTGCAACTTCTGCTGTGAGGACTGGAAGAACTCTGGTACTGGTACATTTCATGATGTCTAGCGTACATGTGCCATCCCTTTCATATAATTTGGAGTACAAATCTATCACTCTTGTCAAAATTTCGCCTCTATTTCTTGTTACAGAACCATCTTCTTTTCTCAGTGCCATAATCTGTTTTCTTCCCTTACTGAGATGTCCCTTTGCTATCTTTAGGCTTTGGTTGTTTTCAATTGCTTTTCTCACTAGTTCACAGTTGAATTTCCTTACGTCTTCAGTGATACTTTTTCGTACTGTCTTGCATAGCTCTATATATTTAACGTTGGAAGTCATATCTTCTTTAGTTGTCCTCATCTCTCTTCTTTTCTGCATCAACCTTTTGGTTTTTCCTCAGAATATTATATTATATTATATTATATTATATTATATTATATTATATTATATTATATTATATTATATTATCATCATCATCATTGTCAACCATTATGAATCCACTGCTGGACGAAGGTCTCCCCAAGTTTCCTCCACAACGGTCTGTCTTGTGCCAGTCTCCTCCATGTCACCCCTGCATACTTTCGAATTTCATCCACCCATCTCCCATGTGGTCTTCTTCTGGGTCTCTTCCTGTCCCTTGGAATCCAATCTAAAATTTCGGCTGTCCATCGATGATCTGTCCTTCTGGCAGTATGTCCAGCCCATTGCCATTTCAGGGATTTAACTCTGATCATGATGTCTTCCACTCCTGTCATTTTTCGGATCCACGAGTTCCTCTTCTTATCTCTCCTGGTTACACCAAGCATGTACCTCTCCATGCTTCTTTGAGTTGTCTGCAGCCTTTGTATGTCTCTTTTAGTTAAGGTCCACGTCTCTGCACCATACGTAAGCACTGGAAGGATGCATTGATCAAACACTTTTCTTTTAAGACATACTGGCATATTGCTCTTGAAAATTATGCTGTTTCTTCCAAAAGCTCTCCAGGCAAGTTTTGTACGCCGATTAATTTCTTCATCAATGTGACCCTCACTTGATATCTGCTGTCCAAGATAAACGTACGTGTCTGTTATCTCCAGCTTTTCTCCATCAATCGATAAATCTTCATTTCTTGTAAAAGCATTGAACATCACTTTTGTCTTCTGAAAGTTCATTTTTAATCCCACTTCTTCACTCTTGTCAGCAAGTTCCTGGATCATACTCTGCAGCTCTGATGGGGTAGTTGCAAAAATGACTATGTCATCAGCAAAACGAAGGTGGGTTAGATAATCTCCATTAATCTTTATCCCCTTGTTTTCCCAGCTCAGCGACTGAAAAACACCCTCCAATGTGGCATTAAAGAGCTTCGGAGATATGGTGTCACCTTGTCTCACTCCCTTTCCAATTTTTACGTGTGTTGTATTTTCAAACAGCCTAATCTTTGCACTTGCATTTTCATAGATGTTATTAATAATATTAATGTATGCATCTTCAATACCGCAGGTTTTCAGAACCATTGTAACTGCTGATGGTTTCACCGAATCAAAGGCTTTTTCATAATCGATAAAAGCCATGCACAATGGAAGTTCATATTCCCTCGCTCTTTCAATTAGTTCTCTCAGCACGTGGGTATGATCTATTGTGCTGTAGCCACTCCTGAATCCAGCTTGTTCTCTCGGTTGAGCCATGTCCAGTGTTACCTTCAAGCGGTGTGAAAGAACTTTAGTGAAGATTTTATAAACTACTGATAGGAGGCTGATAGGTCTGTAGTTTCCGAGATCCTCAATGTCACCTTTCTTATGTAGCAGGATCATTGTAGCGGTGTTCCAATCCTCAGGAATCTTTCCTTCATTAAGGCAACGAGTGAAAATTTGGGCGAGTACTGTTTCGATTTCTCCACTTGCTTCTTGTATGATGTCTACAGTAATTCCATCTTCTCCTGGAGCTTTTCCCAGCTTCATGTTCTTGATTGCATGTGCAACTTCTGCTGGAAGGACTGGAGGAACTCTGGTACTGGTATCTTTCATGATGTCTGGAGTGCATGTATCATCCCTTTCATATAATTTGGAGTAGAAATCTTTCACTCTTGTCAAAATTTCGCCTCTATTTCTTGTTACAGAACCATCTTCTTTTCTCAGTGCCATAATCTGTTTTCTTCCCTTACTGAGATGTCCCTTTGCTATCTTTAGGCTTTGGTTGTTTTCAATTGCTTTCCTCACTAGTTCACAGTTGAATTTTCTTACGTCTTCAGTGATACTTTTTCTTACTGTCTTGCATAGCTCTATATATTCCACTTTGGAAGTGTCATCTTCTTTAGTTGTCCTCATCTCTCTTCTTTTTTGCATCAACATTTTCGTTTTTCCTGATAATTTATTTACATGCAACTTGTTTTTAGACCCAGCTAATTTTGTTGCTGTTTCCATAAGAGCTTTGGTTACTTTTCTGTTAACTTCAGAGATGTCCACTTCTTCCGATGTTAGGCCTTCTAAAGCAGAGAACCTGTTCTTCAGTTCCAACTTGAAGGTATTATGGTGTTTTTTAAGGGTTGGTTATGTCAATAGATTTGGTTTGTCTTATGAGCTTGCCACGTTCAAGTTTAGTGTTGAGGTGCATCTTACATCTCACCAATCTATGGTCACTACCTGTGTTGAACTTGTTTAGCACACTGCAGTCTTCTATGACGAATTTTTTGTTACACATAATAAAATCAATTTCACTTGTCGTCCCATTTGGATGTCTCCATGTCCATTTCCTGTGTGGCTTTTTCTTGAAGAAGGAGTTCAAGATGAAAAACCCTTCTGCCTCTGCAAACTCAACGAGAGTATTTCCACGCTGGTTTCTGTTGCCGTGACCGAATTTACCTACTGAAGTTTCATTCTGTTGCCGTTGCCCTATTTTTGCATTGAAATCTCCCATAATTATCTTCAAGTGCTGCTTACCTTTATTATTTAGATGACAAATTTCCTCATAAAATTCTTCAATTTCTTCTTCAGGATGACTTGTGGTGGGTGCATAAGTTTGAATAATCTGAGCCTGGTATCTTTTCGAGAGTTGGATAACAAGTCGTGCAGCTCTGTCAGAGGAACTTTCAACTTCTACAACTTTATCCTTCAGTTTCTTGTTTATTATAAATCCAACACCACTAGTTCTGCCAGTATCTGTCCCACGATAGTAGAAGAGATGTCCACTTTTCAGTTCAATGAGATCTTCTCCTTTTCTCCTTACCTCACTTAGCCCCAAGATGTCCCACTTGATCCTTTGTAGTTCCTCTTCCAATTCAAGAAGCCTTGAATCAGAAGATAGGGAGCGTCCATTGTACGTAGCCAAGATCAGCATCAGATGGCAGCCTAGTCCGGTCCTCCGGGGATTCTTAGCACCCTCTGCCTTCATGTTGCACTGGCCGCTGCCTTGGCCAGGTACATTCCAGCTGCCGGAGACTGAGGGCCAAGATTTAAGTTGTGGAATCATTTTGGAGGGGTTTGGCCATAACTCACCACGCTGGCCAAGCGAGTTGGTGAGTGTGGGATAAAATTTCCTCTAATCCCGATGGTATAGTTATACCGCTATTGGCGGTCGTCAGAGCCCCTTTAGTGGGAACAGGATGCACCACGAGAAGGCGGGGTTGACATTGGTCAAGGAGAGGCTGTGATGTTACGCATCACCTGACCTTACATCCCTATTATATTATATTATATTATAAATCAGCTATTTTGTTTCCTCATTGCGGAATAATTCACTGTTTTCCTAGTAGTTTGCAGAGCTCTGTGAGTTGAATCTAAATCTAAGCTTATCGGCAGCAAGGAGAAAACACTCACTGTGAATCTAAGCTTAAAACACTACAAGGAGAAAACACGCACTGTGTTCTCAAAGCTAGTTCCTCTACATGAAAGTCTAAAGTAACTTAACTGCTTATAATCAAGAAAAATTGGACACGGCAAAGTTACAGCATTAAGCTTTGTCGGTGTAATTTGTTGGGAGAACAACTGCCTCCGGAGTGAGGATGCGTGGGTCGAACTCCAATACCGGCAAAAAAGGGACATTTCTTCACAATACACGCACACACACTAGGAAAAAAATTGCGAAACTTTCTCATAAGACAGAGGCAATAAGAGTTGGTATATACGCAAATGTAGAAGTCACGTGGGCTGAAGACGTTTTGCCTTGTCCTCAACACAGCGTACAGATTATTCGGCTGAAGTAACTTATGCAAACATGGCGAAAACCCAGGATCTATCGGAGCTCAAGAAAGGTCTAAACGTTGGCGCCCGTTTAGTGGATCTTCCATATCCAAAAGGCATAAATGCTCCCGGAAAACTTGGCTTAAAGAGCATGGCTGTCGTAGTGTGGGGAGGATTGTACGGAGGAACAGTTCTTCCAGTGCTCAGCAGCGGATTTCTGAATTCAACCAAGGCCAGGGGTAACCTATTTCGACCCTCTCCATGCTTAATGAGTTAAAGAAATTAGGTCTTGGAAATCGTCTCGATATTAAGAAGCCACTCTCTGCAATACTACTGAGGCAACGCACGAGTCAAAAAGTTTCAGCGAATAAGCCTTGCGAGCGAACAGGGGCGGATTAGGACGACCAAATCAGGACGGGAATTTTAGTTTTGAAGTCCACTACAAAAATCTACGTACCTACAGCGAAACGCTTCATAAATTCCTTCACGAAAAAAGTTCTGTAATATCCCGTAAAGAATCTTAAAAATCTGCTATTGATTCAATGCAGCATCAAATCACGCTCAAAACGGGGTGTTCTAACAAATAATTATTTTCCTTTGAAAATTTTAGTTTTGACAAAGTCACGAGTCCCTTGAAGCCCACCTCCCCCGCCCTCCACTGCCACCATTTTCATCTATACCACTGTGAAGGCCATTCCGGTGAAAATGTGCTCATAGCAATTTTCCTAATTATTTTTTACAGTTTATTAGGTCACTGATCATTATTTACTGAGTGTCGGTAACTCGTCCTTGTGTAGATGCCTTTTCTAAGTCTACCCATTATTTCGGCCTATGAACAGTACTGGTAAATCGTTGTTTCTTTCACGATATTCTGGGTGGGAATTGGATTTCGAAACATCTCTGTTGGAGAACTACTTTGTGCTCTGTGTCAGTCGCTGGAAAGGGTGGTGGGGATTAGAAATGAGTTCGGGCTCAATTTTAGGAGCCCGGGCCCGGTCCGCTTTCTTTGATTACATGTGTTTGCTGAGCCCGGGCCCGTATTCTTGGAAACGTTTGCTTATCAAGGCTTACATTTATGCATTATACACTGGCCAAAGATATGGCCCAAGCAAGGATTAGTTTAAAAATCATTAGTTTAAAAATCATTAGTTTAAAAATCATTAGTTTAAAAAGTTTAGTTCAGTTAATCCAGTTCACAATATTAATATGTTTTTAGAAATACTACGCATAAAGCCAAATGTTCTAAAATGTGGATTTGAAAATAAATAAATAACCAACGTGCCCTTCGACTGTATCAAGGGAATCAGTAATTTTGGTAAAAGCTGAAGAAAAAAGTTTAGAAAAAAAAATTCCATTCGTTATTTCTTTTTGATTTCTAAATTTACTTTTATTTTGAATAAATTGCATTATAAAACGTACACCGCCGTACAGACAGTTGCAAGTGTTTGAAATTTTGACTCTAGAAAACTAATCTTTGCAATATAATTTGCATATATGCTAATTGGTAAAGGTAGTTTAGAGTGATGTAGTAGAATATAAAAAAAGCATGTAGGGAAATTTCCAAAATTAAAAACAAACAAACGTAAAAGCATTCCAGACCAGATTACTCTGCATTTTGTAACATTAACAAAGCTTTGCGCTTAATAGTAAAATAATCACAACATTATCATATGTGTGTGCAGTTTCCAGATCAAGTTCATCATGAAAAAAAGATAGAGAGAGAGAGAATTGCATCTAATGCCTCAGCGCTTCAACTTGATCTTCTTTTCTCTAAAACTCGACCTGCTGCACTTAAAACCAACGTTACCCCGAGAATCGCGGGAGTGAGGAAATTTTAAAAAATAAATAACAATACTTCTAACTGCACAATTTTGGAAATTAATACATCCTTTTAAAGATAAGATTCTTGATTTTTAATAAAATACAAAAAATGGGAATGTGATTTTTTCCCAGTTTTTCGATACCAGACCTCCATAAACTAATCATTGCTTGGGCCATAGCTTTGGACAATGCATAATGCAAGTCTTGCTAAGCAAAATTTGTCTTGTAATGGCAGCTAGCTTAGGAAATTGAAAAGCCTTCCACCATGGTAACAAATCCACAATAAAATTCAACACGTGTAATTCAACAGGGCTCGGAATTACACGTGTTGAATTAATTACAGTAATGAAATTCAAGACGTGTAGTTCCGAGCCCGGGTCCGGGTTTTTCGGTAGTTAATGAATTCTGAGCCCGTCCGAGCCCAGGCCCGAGCTCATCTCTAGTGGGGATGGTACACCATCTCAGTGTCTCCTTCAAGATTACAAAGGAAAGTAGGGCCTACCAATGACCACGGGCTCAAACTCAAATGACCTACATCAAATCAAATGACCTACGTCGTAGTCAGCTTTAGCTTAATTAATTTAGAACAGCTCTGACGGCGTTTTTCTCCCATAAGTACGGAAAATACTGCCATTTTATTTCAGAGCCAACGCCTAAGATAAATAGAAGTAAAAATGTTTTTTTAAGGATTATTATTCTTAAGTACCAAAATATTATTCGTTCGTTCCAAAAAATCTAAATAAAAAGGATGCGAGAAGGTGGGCCATTTCTCGAGTGGTACACCGCGAAATGTCCCGGTATCCCGGTGGGCCAATCCGCCCCTGCCAGCGAAGTTCAGTTGGGAGATCATCCGACTCCGAAGATGGCAGACGTGGGTTTGGAATAACTTGTCGCAGAAGGAAACAGAAAAATCCGCTTACGGTGGTGCCGAGAAAGCCGTGAATGAACAGTAAAGCAGTGGAAGAAAGTGATACTGTCAGATGAATCACGCTATACACTGTATTGCACTGATGGCTAGAGGAAAGTGTGGCGAGAATCTCATGAAATTCTAGACTCAGTACTCCTTGTGAAAGCAGTCCAAGCATCTGAAGGTGACGCCATGCTATAGAAGACGTATTGTTGGTACGCACTGGTCCGCTTGTACCAGTGAAAGGTAAGAAGACATCCTATCCTCGTGGAAAGGCTAATCTGACTATGGAGTTTAAGTTACGGTGTGTGTACTTTCACTGCATGATATAGTTCCAGTTTAAAAGCCGTTTTCGAGCTTGAACTGAGACCTAAAAAGGCAAGTGGATATATAGATGTTCTAAATGCCGTATGTACGCACATTAAAAAAAATGAACATCCCAGTTTCGGTCGCGTTTCTAAAAAATATTGTCATTTTGGCAGCGTCATTGTCACTTCTGTTTTGTTTCAGAGAGGCTATACAGTTAACAAGAGGATATTTACTGCCACTGAGAGGGAAGAATTGTTAGCCGGAGGCGGAGATAATGGCTTGGTGGTCATTGTAATGAGCTTACTCCTTTCTTCGTGGTTGCTGTTTTAAAATACTCATTCATAAATCGTTTGTCTGGTAGTCGGCAAGGTTGAGAAGGTGTGGAGGTGGAGGGGAACATCATGATTGAACGCGAGAAGTTTTCTTTTGTCTCGCCTTCAGTCACGCTTAGGGAAAAGGGTCCGCGACACATAGCACCCCATTAGTGTGCGGAGAAATACTGATAAACAACAGATTTCATGTCGGTGAATCGGTTTCACAACTTTAACAGTGTAATCAGTAGGTTAGCTTTGCCCCAAGTATAGGAATACCTGAGTGTTGTGACTGACCAAGCGTGCCCCAATGTTGCATTTTTTTCCTGCATGTGATGGAATTTTTATGAATGACAATGCAACAGCGCATTGGGCAAGAATGTTTTCATAAGCACGAAGAGGAGTTCCATCGTCGCTTCTGGCCATCACAGTCCCCTGATATCAATTTTATTGAAAATATGTGGAATATATTGGAAAGAACCATCGTTTCTCGCCATCACAGTCCCCTGATCTCAATCTTATTAAAAATGTGTGGAACGTATTAGAAAGAACTATTCGGTGTCGATGTCCTCCTCTGTCAACACCTCCAAGAATGGTTTACTTTGGATCAAAACGGACTCATAGAATCCGTGCCGCGTTGCTTACTTGCTGTCATTCGCAACAAATATAACCCTACTCGACACTAAATAAAGATTTTTTTTTTTTTTTTTTTTTGGCCACTGCGTGCGGTTAATAGCGTCATTAATTTAGACACAAACAAGATACCTGCAATTCATATCTACGAATCATACAACTAGAACTTCGGATGCACCTGCTCCCTGTGAGATAACTGTATATACATACATATTATTTCGGTGCATATAACTGGTGTAATTATAGTAAAATATATCTGCATATGTTAGTAAAATCTATAAAAATGCAAATGCAAATGCAAAAGTTCGGTTATTTGAGGATACAACACCTATAAAAATTGGAAAGGGAGGTGACACCATATCTCCCAAACTCTTTAATGCCACATTGCAAAATGTCTTTCAATCATTGAACTGGGAAAACAAAGGGATGAAGATTAATGGAGATTATTTAACTCCCCTTCGTTTTTCTGATGACGTAATCTTATTTGCAACCACTCCTTCAGAACTACAGAGTGTGATCCAGGAACTTGCTGACAAGAGCAAAGAAATGAGGTTAAAAATGAACTTTGAGAAGACAAAACTGATGTACAATGCTTTTACAAGAAATGAGGATTTATCGATTGATGGGGAAAGACTGGAGATATCCGATACCTAGATTTACCTTCGACAGCTGATACCAAGCAAAGGTCATATTGATGAAGCAATTAATCGGCGTATAAAACTTCGTTGGGAAGCTTTTGGAATAAACAGTACAATTTTCAAGAGCAATAAATAGGTCATTATGTCTTGAAAGAAAAGTGTTTAATCAATGCATCCTTCCAGTGCTTACGTAGGTAGCAGAGACATGGACATAGAAAGACTGCAGTCAACTGAAAGAGGCATGGAGAGATGCGCATGCTTGGTGTAACCACAGGAGATAAGAACAGGAACTCGTGGATAATCAAAATGACAAGAGTGGAAGACATCATGATCAGAGTAAAATCCCTGATAAGAGTAAAATCCGGACATGTTGCCAGAAGAACAAACCACCGATGGGCGACCGAAATTCTAGTCTGGATTCCGAGGGGCAGGAAAAGACCGAGAAGAAGACCACATGGGAGATGGTTTGATGAAATTCGAAAGCATGCGGTAGTGACATGGAGGAGACTGCCGCAAGACAGACCGTTGTGAAATAAACTTGAGGAGGCCTTCATCCAGCAGTGAATTGATAATGGTTGAACATGATGATTGGTATAATACATTTTTCACACGGTTTCCATTTTCAATATTTTAAAAATACTTTTAATTTTGAAAACTTATTATATTTCTACATTTAAAACTTTTTAATGTTTCTGATTTTTAATACGTAACCACAATAACCACAATTTTGTGAATAAACATTTATTATGTCATCAGAATTAATAACATATGCATATTTAATTCATTTTTATTATCGCATTTTTTTCTTTCAACTGCTTCCCCTCATAGTTTTAATAGTTTGAATTGTTCTTCTGTAGGTTAATGGAAATCATCGGCCCTCTATTGTACACGAGATTTGTACATTTTTTGGGAGATCTTTGCCAATTTAGCAAGTTTTAGACCTGTTAGGCTGGACAACATTTTACAGGTGCCACAGAAAAGTCGATTGCTGTTCACCGTATTAGGCATTTTACCATGGGAATGTCTTAAACTTCTTCAGCATAGGTCAAGAATAATTAACGATTTGAATGATTTTGTAATAATACGTGAAGCACTTAGGGATGTGTGCTCAGATTAGTGGACGCCATTTTAAAAGTCTCTGTCGGTGAAAACATATTTAAATGCTTGACTTCAGTTTTGCATATCTGCATAGCTGCTGGCTTAACTTTTCTTAAAGTTTGGAATTGCGCGCATTTCTTGTCACCTTATACATTATACCAAGCAATATTTTACTGTCCAAGTTTACGTAATAAAAAAAAGCCCATCTCCTGTTTTCTGAATTTGTGAGTAGTATTTCCGGGTTGTCTCCGTGTGAAGGCTTCTTACGAATTTCTGTAAAAAACAGTAACAATTAAACAAAAAGTCCTGCTTGTTCCGGAAGGAGAATTATTCTGCTTTGCGCGTATTTCTTTCCATTTTGTTTTCAAATTAGAAAAGTGACATGAAAAATCATAAGAAATGGAGCTACCGGTCTGAACAGAAACCCCATAAATCCTGTCACAGCAGTTTATTCAGTTTATCGACCAAGCATTCTCTCAGCTGCAACACAGTAATGACTTCGATGCTTATCTTCGGTGGAGATTAAAATAATCTCTCATGTAGATCGCAGACTGAAATTTAACCTGAATAGAGTTAGGTCTGTTGCGTTTTCCATTAACAAGCGCACGCATGCGCACTTTCGAACCAGGAACAAAAGCCGTTGTCGGGCGCAGAATCCCTCCGTCTTTTACGCGGCAACGGTTTGTGACTGCGAGGTCCTCACTGAACGGTTTCGCATCGTTTATTAGTAGCAATAAATTTCACACATGTGATTTAAAACAACATACAAGTGGCTGTCTTAGAAGAACTTGTTTGCGTGGTTAATGTATTTGCATGACAAGCATTTTCTAATGACTCAAGTTACAGAAAATAATGTTCTATCTATTCATTCAGCAGTTTTGTCGCCAATTAGAATTGCATGAGATTTGTTGAAAGGAATGAGGAACAGAATATGAAGATCCGAATATTTGTCCTTCCGAAAAGAACTTTCAAAGCTAGTTTTGATAGCAAAATGAAAACTTTTTTCGTGGGGTAACACCAACGAAGCTTTAGTAATAATGCGTACGTTTTTTCGCGAAAAAAAAAAATCCAACAGATAATGTTCTAAAGTATTTCGTTCGGTAGGTGAAACTTTGATAACGGCGATTGTGTGTCCTCGAGGAAATATTTGTCAACTACGATTTCACACATACCAGTGTGAATATGTTTTTACTAGAAAAAATATTTCCGTACTATTCAAGACTTTTACCTGCCGAACTGCTAGTAAAGTTTTTGCACATTTTTGCCCCCATAGGAAAAATGTTCACTGTGAAATTGTGTAAGTTTTTTTGTTTTTTTCATAACTTTGGGAAGCATTTAAGAAATTGCGTACGTTTTTTTTTTTTTTTTCGTTGGTTGGGGATTTAACGATCATCCTGAGCAACTCAATAGTTGCCCGTCCTTAATTTAGGCCACTGCTTCCAGAGAAGGGAGAAAGCCAGTGCCATAAGACAAACACAACATCCATGCCTCACCGAGATTCGAAACCAGACCCATCTCGGACGAATAGTTAGAAGCCACTGTGCCACGGGGGATGCCATTTCTTTTTCTTTGTCTAAAAATAGTTTCTTCTGCTCAGGAAACAGGGTCATATTTATTCTTTTTCAAGAAACAGAGTCATGTAACAATTTCAGGTATACTTCTGACAGTGATATTGTGCATTAGGAAGAAAAGTATATGTGTACTAGTTTGGCGGTGCTAGATAGCCTAAAAAAGGACTTTTTTTTTTTTTTTAGACTACTAGAAGTAAAATACCTGTTACTCTTCAGATGATTTTTAGTGTTTCCACTAAAAGTTGATGTGTCACATAGCTCTGTTAGCAGAAAAGAAAAAGGATTATCAGGAATTTGGAAATCTTTTGCTTTGCATTTATTCCGCAATTTAGCCGCCCCGGTGGCGTAGTGGTCTAAGGCGCTGGCCTCTGATCATTCGTCCGTAAGGGGTCCGGGTTCGAATCCCGGTCAGGCATGGATGTTGTGTTTGTCTTACGGCACTGGCTCTCTCCCTTCCCTGGAACCAGTGACCCTAAATTAGGGACGGGCGACTGCTTATAGCCCATTGAGTTGCTCACGGTGGTCGTTAAACCTCCAATAAAAAAAAAAAAATTCCGCAATTTAACGTATAAACCATTTGTTAACATGCCGCCCATTCGATATTTGGTGAATGAAAACACTGACTGTGACGCATACGTAGTATACATTATATCTACATTCATCGTTAAAAAAATAGTTGCACCCAGAAGGAAGCAACCGATAGGAATGAAACTTCCTTGATATCATGAGACATGCAAATGATTCAAGTATCACGCTCGTCCGCGCATGTGACGCCAGCAAGGAGGGGTCGTAGCACTGTACCTGACCGGCTATATTAGGTCGTCCCGTTGAGCGTGCTTGCTATTCTGACTCGTGCTGTTGTGTTGGTTCAACCCTTTGCGAATGAAATATGCCTCTGAGAAAAGTTCGGAAGCAATTCGAGCAGTTAGAGGAATTCGAGAGGGGAGGCATCGTTGGGCTCCAGGAAACGGGATGGTCTTTTCGCCGTATTCCGAGCCATACCGTCCGTGCGGATATCACCATAGTACGCTGTTGGTGGCAGTGGATAGAACAAGGCATGCGGCAGCGACGGGAAGGGTTTGGGAGATCTAGACGAACAACGGAGAGAGAGGACTGACGGGTTGTCCGACATGCGCGAAGTGACCCAACAGCCACGACTGCGGATATTCAGTGAGCTGTAGTGCCTTCCATGCATCATCCGATTTGCGCCAGCACCATTGGCAGACGGCTGCACGACGTAGGACTACACGCACGCAGACAGTTACGACGACTGCCCTTAACACCATTGCATCGTCGCCAAAGACTGCAATGGTGTCGTGCCAGACTGTCATGGAGACACTCAGAATGGCAGCGGCTGATCTTCAGTGACGAGTCCCGATTTTGTCTTGGAGGAGAAGACCAACGAATCCGTGTGTGGAGGCACCGTGGTCAGAACCAAGATGAGCAGTTTGCTGTCGAGCGTAACATGTCCAGAAGGCCTGGTGTCATGGTGTGGGGTGCAATTGCCTACGATGCTAGATCACCTTTGGTGTTCTTTACAGGCTTTGACAACCCAACGTTACGTTAATGAGGTCCTGCAACCAGTGGTCCTATTTTTTTCTGAACGCTCACTCCTCTGCGATTTTCCAACAAGACAACACTTGTCCGCATACTGATGCTGTCTCGAGAGCTTCCTTTCAAAGCACTGACACTCTGCCATGGCCAACGGCATCGCCAGACCTATCGCCGATTGAAAATTTGTGTGATGCTATTGGACGCGTTCTCCACACTCCACCCCTACTGCACAATCCGCAGGAACTGCGTGAGAAGTTTCAAGCTGCATGGAACAGCTTATCGCAGGATACCATTAGGAGGAACCTGTAAAACTTCGTGCCGAGACGCCTGGCATGCTGTGTGAGCAAACATGGCTTCCGACGCAATACTGAGAGACGCTACTTATTGGCGTGTAACTCAATAAATATTGCCCATATCAGTCACAATGTTTAATCATTTATTGTTCGTGGCAACCTTTACCTACCTCCCGAATAGCATTGCAATCCGACACGTCCTTCTGGGTGCAACTATTTTTTTTTGACGATGAGTGTATATATATATAGATAGATACACTGCTGGCCACCCAAAATGCAACACCAAGAAGAACACGAGATAGCAAAGCCAGATTTACTGGACACATAACAACAGATACAAAGATGAAACGATTCAGCTTACAGGCCCGTGCGATTTGCGGAACACGCAGACACCAATAGTTCGTGTGGCCCCCATGGCTGGCAATAACGGCCGCTACACGCCGCGGCATCGAACGAAAGAGGCTTTGGATGTGGGCTTGGAGTATGTCGGTCCAGGCTGCTTCCACATTTTGCCACAGTTCATCAGGCGTAGCCGCCGGTGGTGCTTGCCGGGCCACTCGGTTACCGATCAGCGACCAGACGTGTTCGATGGGCGACATATCGGGAGAACAGGCGGGCCACGGCAGCAGTGACACCTGGTGGGCAGTGAACAATTGTTGCACGATGCGTGCCACGTGCGGGAGTGCATTGTCCTGTTGAAACGTGGCCGCTGGCAGGTCCTGCAGGTAAGGGAGGACTACAGGCTCCAAAACGTCAGAGATGTAGCAGTGGCTATTGAGTGTACCGGCGATGCGTACCAGAGGAGTGCGGGTGTCATATCCAATGGCGCCCCAAACCATAACGCCAGGCGACGGACCGGTATGGCGATGCATAATGCAGGCGTCATGCAGTCTCTCGCCGCGGTGCCGCCGAACTGCGGATCTGACCATCGTGGTGTTGCAGGCAGAAGCGGAATTCGTCGGAGAAGACAATGTCGTGTCATTCCGTAGTCCAGGTGCGGCGTTCGACGGCCCAATGCCGCCGCACTTGCCGGTGGTATAACGTCAATGGTAATCGGAGCAATGGGTGCCGTGCGACAAGTCCCCGCTCCTGCAGACGACGTCGAACGGTACGCGCTGACACAAGTTTTTACGAAACACACCCTAATTCCTGCGCTAACGTTCGTCATGTGGCGGTGCAAGCCGTCAATGCCCGCCGCACAACATGCCGGTCCTCTCGTTCGGTGGTGTGCTGCGGCTGCGGCAATCCTTTACGTCGGTCCGTCCGTTCCTCCTGCACCGACCGAATCCATACTCGCCTCACTGTGGCTGGATGTCGTCCCACACGGGCGCCGATGTCTCGGCACGATAAACCGCTGCCGCGATAAGCCACTATTCGTCCTCTGTCGAACTCCGAAACGTGCTGGAATGACTGCCGTATTCTGCGACAAGGCATCAGGAAGCTTCCCACGCACAGGTCCGGCAGCACAACACACTTCCAGTACTTACACTCCGCCTTCTGTGCACCCTTCGTATAGTGCTTCTCGGTGGCGTGCCGGGCGCATATGATTTGCATATGCCCTGCAATGCTAATCGTTTTCATGTCCTCTCGCGGGCGAGCATGCTGCGAATTTCAGGCTAATCGGATGCTCCCTTCTTGGTGTTTCATTTTGGGTGGCCAACAGTGTAGATAGATAGATAGATAGATAGATATAAGCGGTTGCTCTGGCTTTTTTATATAGTTTTCGCCAAATATAAACCGAAGACGCCAATTTTTTTTACTTTTTGATTTCGGGTTTAACGACCACCATGAGAAACTCATTGGGCTATAAGCAGTCGCTTGTCCCTAATTTAGGACCACTGGTTCCAAGGAAATGAGAGACAGCTGGTGCCGTAAGACAAATACAATACCCATGCCTCACAGGGATTCAAACGTGGCCACATCTCGGACGAATTATTACAAGCCATTGATACCACTGCTCCACTGGGTCGGCAAATTGTTTTTTTTTTTTTCACTCCCTTTGCAAATTGGAAAATAAAAACCATGAAAACATAAAGTGTTATAATAGTACAATTGTACAAAACAATGAGTTGTAGATTTTTTTACAATAAAGCAGCAAAATACGTTTCGTATTATGTTATAAATCCCGAGTCCTAGTAGAAAGAAATATGATATTTATTTTCAATTTTGAATATATTTCTACCTGCAACATTTCTAGAGGAAGAATTTTGACAGGATAAATTTCAAATTAATTGAAAAATTCGGTATTACATTTATTCTGTGGCTTGGTCCCAAAAGGGCCTGTGTTAAAAAAAAATCACACAGACATTGAAAATTTGCACTTTATTGCTCATTGAACTTTCATCTAATAACTGTTTTCTTATAAGTTGTGCAATATTGGCTAATGGTTCACATCAAAGGATAACAAATCCACAGATATGAAGGCATTTAAAAAATTATGTATTAATTCAAAATATCCTTGGCACTGCCGAAGCAAAATTTGACATGACGTCCGAGCAAAAACAATCATTAAAGATTGTTTTTGCTCCGACGTCATTTTGGAAAAAGATAATCGCCATAATTTTCGCCAAAACGACTTTTTCTTTCTCAAATTGGGAAGAATGCGATCGGAAGCGAGACCCCTGTATATACATATTATAAAAGAAAAACTTTATATACTTATTATAAAGTTCTTCTTATATACAGAAAAAAATTATATACATATTTAAAAGAAAAACTTTATGTACATATTATAAAAGAAAAACTTTATATACATATTATAAAAGAAAAACTTTATATACATACTATAAAAGCTTGTCCAAAACATAAAAAAACACATCAAAACACAGTTGGCGGAAGAAGCGCACCCATCCTAATGCGGTATCCAGATATTGGTAACAACGTCATAGCCAACGGGAAGCCTCATCAGTCGACACCCAGGACGCCAACGGAAAATCTAGGATGTAAAGGAAAGGTTGTAGCTTAATCATTTGATTCATTCAAGCGATTAATCTACTGTCTTCCACCTTTCGACGAGCTGCAAAGAAAGCAAAACTGCGCCATTACCTTATGTAGGTGATTCAAAAATCATCTCTGACCGATTCTGAAAGACGCATTAGTGTTTGGTGTGATTTCAATAATTTTTTGAGGAAAATCCTGGTATTTCGGATATTACGTGGTTTTCAGAAAGAGCATGATTTCGTTTAATATTTATACGAACTCGAAGAACACATGCGTATGGATGGACAAAAGAAATTACACATGTAGCATATAGGTAATCTTTCTACGCAGAGATACTTGGCGTGCAGTCAGCGTCGTCAGAGCAAGTGGGTAGACTAATTAATACATTTCATTTATTTTTAGTATGTAGAGTTTTTTTTTCTACTTGGGGTGTAAATCAAGAAATAGTGCAGAACAGTGAGGACGGACTGCAACCGCAAATTCATTTAGCGAATTCATTTACATCACTTTTGATGTCACACAGAATCATTGCACGAAAATGCAAAAAGCTCCATTTCAATAGCGAAGGATTTCAACGGGTATCATTCACTTGATCGAAAGGTCACTTGACCGAAAATCACTTCACCGAAATTCACTTGATCGAAAGGTCACTTGACCGAAAATCACTTCACCGAAATTCACTTGATCGAAAGGTCACTTGACCGAAAATCACTTCACCGAAATTCACTTGATCGAAAGGTACATTTCACCGAAGTGTCACTTGACCGAAAAGTTCCTTTCACCGAAAGGTCACTTCACCTAAACGTTCATTTAATCGAAAGGACATTTGATCGAAAAGTTCATTTCACCAAAGGATTACTTTAACCTAAAAGTTCATTATATCGAAAGATCATTTCACCGAATGGTTAGTTTATCGAAAACTTAGAATTTTGTTGTTAGAGATGTGTTGGAGTGTGGTGCGGGTTTTTGAAAAATTGGTCACCTAAACTTTATCGGATTGTATAAAAAATACACTTTTAATTTCTATGAAACACCTCCCCGTGAGTAGGTTTTTCGAAATATAACATTAACTATTGGGTTGTCGGAAAGGTCATGACGTATTTTAGCCATGTTTTGCAAAGGTCATTTATTGATAGAAAAAACAAAGATCAATCAATGATATAATGCCCGTTTTGTTCGATAACCTTTTGCCATCTTTCAATGAGCTGCAGTAGAATGCCTCGTTCATAGACGGACCTGTCTTTCGAGGCGAAAAACTGTACAAGGTGCTGATTTACAGCCTCATCTGAATTGAACGTTATACCATGCAAGGACTGTTGAAGAGAGCGACACAAGTGGAAGTCTGACGGCGCAAGGTCAGGGGAGTATGCTGGGTGTGGCAACACATCCCACCCAAGCTCCAATAATTTTTGGCGGGTGATCAAACTTGTGTGTGGTTTCGCGTTGTCGTGATGGAACACAACACCTTTACGATGAACGAGCTCTGGACGTTTCTGGATGATGGATTCGTTCAAACTGTCCAATTGCCGACAGTACACATTCGAATTGATTGTTTGGTTCCGTGGTAGGAGCTCGAAAAACACGACACCTTTAAAATCCCACCACACTGAGACCAGAACTTTCCGCTGATGAATGTCTGCTTTGGATGCGGTTTGAGGCGAAGCAGCACGTCGGGACCAAGACCGTTTGCAGCACATTGTTGTACACAATCCATTTTTCGTCACCAGTTATCAGTCGCTTCAAAAAAAGATCGTTTTCCTTACGTGTAATGAGCATATCGCAGATGTTTACACGAGCCGTCAATTGAGCTTCTTTGAGTTCATGAGGAACCCACACATTGAGCTTGCTTACGTATCCCAGCTTCTTCAGGTGGTAGTGAACGCTTGAATGACGTGTCGTGTAACGTGGGTTTGACTCGATCAATGCTTTGATTTGGCCGTCATCAACCTCGGTGTGCCTCCCGGACCGAGGAGCATCGTTGAGGTCAAAATCATCCAGCTCGGAATTTTACAAACCACCGCTGGCACTGACGTTCTTGTAGAGCATTATCACCGTACACTTTACGCCCCTTTTAACAAGTTTGACGCGCGTTCTTCCCTTTACGGAAGTAAAACAGTAAAATATGGCGAAAATGCACAGTTTTGTTTTCCATCTTCAACTTGTTGTCAAATCTCCGCAAATCAACCAAATCGCTCACTATTCCTTCTGGACTGCAGCTAGAACTAGCATCTGTCGTATGCCATAGCGATAACAGAGCTGTATATGCCTCTAGTACTTCCAAAACCGCCCAACCGCCATCGGGTGCCAAAATACGTCATGACTTTTCCGACAGCCCAATATAGGCCTAGATCTGTGCCTTTTTGTCAAATAATCCTTCGAGCTCATATTCATAAGGTTTACATAGCAAATCAAGTAAATAATGTTCCACTTTTACTCAACCACAAAACATTAATTTTTAGGCCGTAGGCCAAGATACAGGCCATTTTAACAGATTTTAACCCTACTCATGTTCTTAAGTATTACATAAAATGTAAAGTAAAATGTGTTGCACTTTTGCTCAAGCCTAAAACATTAATTTTAAGGCCTTATCTGGGAATTTTTAGCAAATTTTAATCCATCTTGTTCATATTCATCAGATTTACATCGGAAGACAAATTAATAATGGTGAATTTTTACCCAGACTCAAAACGTTAATTTTAAGGCCTTGGGTATAGATTTGGGCCCTTTTAGCAAATTTTTAGCTACAGTGCTCATATTTATATGGGTTATATAATAAGCAAAGTTAATAATTTCATACATTTACTCAGGCACGAAGAATTAATTTTAAGGCCTTATGCCTCAGTTTAGGCCTTTTTAGAAAATTTTAATCACCCCACGTCATACTCATAAGATTTACATATGAAGCAAAGTGAATAATGTTCCACATTAAGATACAAAAATCAATTTTAAGTTCCTAGGCCTCAGCTTAGGCCTTTTTGCGAAATGTCAGTCATGCATGCTCATATTAATTACCCTCGCACTCAAGTTAGTAATTTTGCACTTTTAGCCATGGGTACTCATATTATTTCACACACGAAGTTAAGTTAATAATTTTGCGCTTTTACCCAGGCATAAAACATTTAATAATAAGGCCACAGGCCTGGGCCTTCTTCACATATTTTAAGCTGCCGTGCTGTTAGTCATAAGACTTGCATAACAAGTTGAGTTAAAAGCTTGCACATTTTTTCAGGAAAAAAGAATCAATTTTAGGGGCCTAGGCCTTTTTAGAAAGTTTTAATCGTGCACGCTCATATTCATAAAGTTTACATAAAAGGTCAAGTTAATAATGTTGCACATTTCTTCAGGCAAAATGAATCAATTTTAGGGCTCTAGGCCTCGGCTTAGGCCATCTTCGAAGATTTTAATCGTGAGTGCATATGTTCATAAGATTTACATAAAAAGTCAAGTGAATAATGTTGCACATTTATTCAGGCAAAAAGAATCAATTTTAGGGCTCGGGTTAGGTCTTTTTAGCAAATTTTAATCGTGCGTGCTCATGTTCATAAGGTTCACATAAAAAGTCATGTGATTTGTAAATTTTGATTCAATTTACCTGAAAAAATATGCAACATTATTTACTTGACCAGCATATCCGGCGTGTAACTGGAAGACCCTGGGTTCGACTCCCGGTGGCGGCCAATGAGAATTTTTCCGTGACTCACTTATAAACGTTATGTCTGTATTAATTATTAACTTGACTTTTTATGTAATCCTTATGAATATATGAGCTCGCACGATTAAAATTTTCTGGAAAGGCCTAAACCGAGGCCTAGGGACCTAAAATTGATTTTTTTGCCCGAAAAAATGTGCAACATTATTAACTTGACTTTTTATGCAAACCTTATGAATATGAGCAAGCACGATTAAAATTTGCTAAAAAGGCCTAAGCCGAAGCCTAGGGCGCTAAACTCGATTCTTTTTGTCTGAAAAAATATGCAACATTATTTATTTTACTTTTTATGTAAATGTTATGAACATGAGCACTGAACATGACTTTTATGTAAACCTTATGAACATTATTAAAATTTGCTAAAAAGGCCTAAGCCGAGGCCTAGGGACTTAAAATTGATTATTTTTGCCTTAAAACTAAATCTTTGCATTCTGTGTGACACGGAGAAATCAAAAGTGCAAGTTGAGTGTGATCCCAAAACGTTTCGGTGTTCTGTCTGCCGAACTTGCACCATACTTCAACAGATCCTGTAATGAAATCCTAAGTTTTCGACAAACTGACCCTTCGGATAAATGACCTTTCGATGAAATTAACTTTTAGGTAAAGAGACCTTTCGGTGAAATGTACCTTTCGATCAAGTGACCCTTCGGTGAAATAACGTTTCGATCAAGTGATCTTTCAGTGAAACAATCTTTTCGGTGAAGTGATTTTCGGTCAAGTGACCCTTCGGTGAAGCAAACGTCGGGCAAATGAACCAGACCGGATTTCAACACCCACTGCAGAAGACGTTGACAATAAATGTACAACTGATTTCCAACTCTGATCTATTGGACTCAGGAATTGATTCAGGAAAGAAAACTTTTCAACGCATTTTGGAAACAAAGACAAATTTGAGACACGCAAATTCCGGTATGTTCTTATTTAAATTTAAAGCTTCCTTTATAAATATTTTTTGTGCGTACGTGACTGCTACATTCAGTAAAGATATTGTTCTTAATGCATTTCGATGTTATTCTGTTCTTCTGTGCATTAAATTTGGGTTAATTTTAGTTTCAATTACTGTTTAAAATATCAATGCAGCTCGTCGTCCGTAGAACATATTTCTTTTATTAACCTTTCGACTAGCTGTCAGTTGTTGCCAAAACTTATGTTGAAACTTTAAGGCTCCGATGTGTTGTCCAGAAAGAAAATGCTACTAAGGAGTAGAGTAATTTACATTGAAGAACGAGACTAAAAAGAAAGGTTAAATAGAGATGTACGTTGCATATCTTGTACTATGATGATTTGTTGTTAACAACCGACAGGTGTCTGAGCAGTTTCGTTGAAGCCTTATGGAAACGTGTGTAGACTTGTTTACAAAACGAAATCTCTACACTAAGAACAATTGCTTAGCATAGCTCCTGAACGACCTATGGTGCTTGGAGGCATTGAGATGCAAAGGTAAATCAAATGTCTTCGATATCATGTTTATCATGTTTTATTCAAGATACTGCAGTAATGTAAAACTTTCGGCATATATAAATGGCAGATGTGTCTTTTAATGATTTTAACTATTTTCTCCAAATGGCAATAGTGTATTTGTTTGCTTATTTGGGGTGTGGAGTATAACGACTCACTATACACAACTCTAAGGATTAAAAAGAGTTGCCCGCCCTTAATTACGGGGCACTAATTCCACGAGAGGGACAGAACTAGCTTCATCTGTGGAATATATCTGTAATTTTCCCTTCTTTTGACTTTTTGTCGGTGCTCTTATGTAAATTTGGTTTGTCTTGTGAAAACGTTTTCTGACTTAAGGACACGTCCTTTTTCCGGACGAGCTTTCTAAGTTTGGCATCACTGGCAGTGGGTCAGAGGTCAATAAAATGTAATCGCTGAATGTAGTGTGAGAACGAGATAATGATGTGTAGAGCGAGCTAACAATTTCTTGGGCAGAGAACGGAATAAAAATAACGTCTTGATATTGTGTATTTTTTGAGATAACGACCAGGTTGATAGATGAATTTTTTTCTGGAGGCATTTGTTATTGTGATATGAATTAAAGCCAACCTTCTTTGGTGAAGTGCAAGTGAAAAACAATAAAGCGTTGGCTGTAAGCGACTTCATGCTCTTTCTCTCACTCTCTGTCACTCTCTCATTCTCTTACTCTCACTCATTCTCTCTCACTTACTTTCTCACTCATTCCCTCACTCACTCAATCTCTTACTCACTCTCACTCTCTCACGCATTCACTCATTCTCTCTTCCTCTCTCCCTTCTCTCACTCTCTCTCTCACTTACCTTCTCACTCATTTCCTCACTCACTCACTCTCTCACTCACTCTCACTCTCTCACGCACTCACTCTGTCTATCACTCTATCTCTGACTCGTTCTCTTACTCACTCATTCACTCTCTGTCTCTCTCTCTCTCTCTCTCTCTCTCTCTTTCATTTTTTCTGGAGGTATTTCTTATTGTGATATGATTTAAAGCCACCCTTCTGTGGTGAAGTGCCAGTGAAAAACAATAAAGCGTGGGCTGTGAAACGTAAGGGTCTTCATGCTCTCTCTCACTTCTCTCAATCTCTCATTCTCTTACTCTCACTCTCTCATTCTCTTACTCTCCCTCACTCTGTCTCTCACTTACTCTCTCACTCATTCTCTCACTCACTATCTCTTACTCACTCTCCAACGCACTCATTCACTCTCTCTCTCTCTATCTCACTCCCTCTCCCTCACTGTCTCAGTCTCAGTCTGTGTGTGTGTTTCTCTCTCTCTCATTTTTTTCTGGAGGCATTTGCTTTTGTGATATGATTAAAAGCCACCCTTCTGTGGTGAAGTGCCAGTGAAAAACAATAAAGCGTGGGCTGTGAAACGTTAGAGACTTCAACATGCTCTCTCTCTCTCTCTCTCTCTCTCTCTCTCTCTCTCTCTCTCTCTCTCTCTCTCTCTCTCTCTCTCTCTCTCTCTCTCTGTGTCTCTCTCTCTTTCTCATTCTCTTACTCTCACTCATTCTGTCACACTTCACTCTCTCATTCTCTTACTCTCACCTACTCTCTCACTTATTCTCTTACTCACTCACTTTCTTTCTCTCAACTACTCTCTCACTCACTCACTCTCTTTTTCTCACCTACTCTCTCACTCATTCTCTCACTCACTCTCTCTCTCTCTCTCTCTCTCTCTTTCATTTTTTCTGGAGGTATTTCTTATTGTGATATGATTTAAAGCCACCCTTCTGTGGTGAAGTGCCAGTGAAAAACAATAAAGCGTGGGCTGTGAAACGTAAGGGTCTTCATGCTCTCTCTCACTTCTCTCAATCTCTCATTCTCTTACTCTCACTCTCTCATTCTCTTACTCTCCCTCACTCTGTCTCTCACTTACTCTCTCACTCATTCTCTCACTCATTCACTATCTCTTACTCACTCTCCAACGCACTCATTCACTCTCTCTCTCTCTCTATCTCACTCCCTCTCCCTCACTGTCTCAGTCTCAGTCTGTGTGTGTGTTTCTCTCTCTCTCTCATTTTTTTCTGGAGGCATTTGCTTTTGTGATATGATTAAAAGCCACCCTTCTGTGGTGAAGTGCCAGTGAAAAACAATAAAGCGTGGGCTGTGAAACGTTAGAGACTTCATCATGCTCTCTCTCTCTCTCTCTCTCTCTCTCTCTCTCTCTCTCTCTCTCTCTCTCTCTCTCTCTCTGTGTGTGTGTGTGTCTCTCTCTCTCTCTCTCTCTGTCTCTCTCTCTCTCTCTCTCTCTCTCTCTCTCTCTTTCTCATTCTCTTACTCTCACTCATTCTGTCACACTTCACTCTCTCATTCTCTTACTCTCACCTACTCTCTCACTTATTCTCTTACTCACTCACTTTCTTTCTCTCAACTACTCTCTCACTCACTCACTCTCTTTCTCACCTACTCTCTCACTCATTCTCTCACTCACTCTCTCTCTCTCTCTCTCTCTCTCTCTCTCTCTCTCTCTCTCTCTCTCTCTCACACACACACACACACACACACACATCTACTGCAAGCAAACCATTTAAGCCTAACGTCAAATCTTCAGCAAGACACCTTAAATCTCCATAGGAAGATTAAATCATCAGTCATCCGACAACCACCCATACCTCATCCAGAACTCGAACGCGGTCCTATCTGGGAAGATTGGTCAGAGCATAGCACATAGATTGCCCATCACCGGAACGGCACAGTATACTCACTTTTACCGCAAATCTAATCTCTTCTCTCTGCGTAGAGCCGTTGTTCCTACCGCCAGCAAAGTTTAATTTAACTCAAACATTTTTTAGATTCCAGATGGCGAATTGAGGGGCATTTATTGAAAGATGACCCCTTCTGATTACAGGGGTGTTACACGTTTCATTTGTCGATAAATGTACAGGGTGAGCAAAGCCTTTCCCTCATTAAGAAAAGGTTTATTTAAAAAACTATGGTAGGCAGAAACAAGTGGTTTATATCATGATCCATGTAAACTAATAGAGTTTCTTTATTTCTGCATTGGTAGAACATCTCCACATGAGCACCGTTCGTGGACTGGGGTACATCTAGTCGGTGTTCAGTCTCTCATCATGTTTTGCCTAACATCTCGTTGGAGATTGTGGCAGTAGCATCTTTTATATTCCTCTGCAGAGTTTCAGTATCAGCGTTGAATAGGCTTTATCCTTGACATAACCTCACAGGGAAAATTCTAGGGGTGTTATGTCGGGTGACCGTGGCGGCCATGATGTTGGACCGTCCCTCCCAATCCATCTGTTAGGAAATGTGGTATTGAGGAAATTTTGAACAATTAATCCACAATGTGGTGGGGCACCATCCTGCTGGAAAATTATCTACGGTTGACATTCGTCCAACTAAGATGCAACAAAAAATCTCTATCATGTCCAGGTAGACATTTGCAGACTACGCCAAACATTCATTTTCGGGCTGTCCGCTGTTTCTCAAAGGCAACATGGGAATTTTCATCCGAAAAACACACACGCTGAAGATACAGTATTTGTTGTCATCGATGCGTTGTAAAATCTCAGTTGCATAAGCCAAGCGACGTGGGCGGTCTTCCACCTACAAGGCTTGCACAATCTACACTTTGTACGCATACAAACGAAGTCTTTTGTATAAAATTTTCTTCAGTGTAGTGCAGGGGATCTTGAATTCAGACGAAATTCTCTGGTAGATTTCGGGGGAATGCGTACGAAAGCTGTCCGACAGCGTTTTTCACTAACACTCGGTCATCAACATTTCCTATCTCCTTCAACTTTGCATACCAAGCTGTAATGCTTTTATGATCAGGTGGTTGACGTCCTTACTCTGTTCTGAAATACTCTGTTCTGAAATTTCAGTACTTTGTTCTGAAATACTCTGTTCTGAAATTTCAGTACTTTGTTCTGAAATACTCTGTTCTGAAATTGCAGTACTTTGTTCTGAAATACTCTGTTCTGAAATTTCAGTACTCTGTTCTGAAATACTCTGTTCTGAAATTTCAGTACTCTGTTCTGAAATTTCAGTACTCTGTTCTGAAATACTCTGTTCTGAAATTTCAGTACTCTGTTCTGAAATTTCGCCGAACAGTTATCGGTGATTTGGTCTCGGGGTACCACAGAACACATTGCAACACCCAATCCTGAACAGACGCCATTTTGACTTCTTGCTCATACAGCGCCACCTAGTTATTACTCAACATGTACCTGCAACAAAAAATCTGCTAGTGTACATTGATCATGCCACCACTTCATTTCAACTATCATTTTTTTTTTAAGAAAAGTTTTCTTAATGAGGGAAGGATACCATCTCTGTATGTTAGTGTGACATTGTGGGAATAAAACAATTGTCACAATACACCGTTGTTCCTCCAGCGTGAACAAGGGCTGTGAAAACACAAATTTGTCCGTAATGGTATCGAACCAGCGCCCGCTCACTCCGGAGTAAGTTGCTCTCCCAACTAAGCTACACGGACAAAGTGTGTCCCTGCCGATTTGTCGTATTTACGCGTTCTTTACCTCTATAGTACGTCATATCATCCCCCTCTTAATTTTTTTCTTTCTATTTGAAAGCGAACAACGAATTTCCATTAATTCTAGATGATGTGTGGAACAAACATCACACATTTTTCCAAGAACCCAACGACCAGTGTATTCATTTATACGTTCGGACGCCAATGCGAAAACACAAGTTTGTCCATGACGCTGATCGAAACCGCGCCCCCTCACTCCGGAGTAAGTTGCTCTCCCAACTAAACTACACGGACGAAATGTATCGCTGCATATTTGTCGTCTTGACACGCGCTTTACCTCTGTAGTACGTCACAGGGCAGGTAAGGTACTACCTGAAATCCAGAAAACGTCAGATATCGTCTTAACATTCACCCAAGAAATCATTTAAAGCTCGTCAGATATCCGTTTTTTACCCGTTACATCTTAAAACTTTCCTAACTACAAAATATCTTTAAAGAAAAAAAGTTCTCAGTGTTGCTACCTTCTCTTTGAAGATAACTGTAATTCCTGTCTCAGGTAAAACTAAAAACATAAGGCAGCTAAACTTGATGCACGATTATAAAACTTCCAACCAGTAATGACTAGTTTAAAACCGTCGTCAGTTGCTAAAAGCATTTTATTGATGGTAAAAGTCAAACATTAATATCATTAGATCTTTCGGGCTTCCTTGAAGCCCATCATCAGATGGCATGTCATCTGAAGCCATCATCCGTGACATGTCATCTGATGATGGGCTTCTACGGTGACGCGGATCGAATTCGCGCCCCCTCATAAGAAGTCATCATCAGATATATGTCATCTATAATGGGGCCCCTCACTCGCGCCCCCTCACAAGAAGCCATCATCATGTCATCTGATGATGGGCTTCTAGGAAGCCCAAAAGATCTAATGATTTTAATGTTTGACTTTTACCATCAATAAATGCTTTTAGCAACTGACGACAGTTTTAAACTAGTCATTAGTAGTTGGAAGTTTTATAATCGTGCATTAAGTTTATCTGCCTTGTGTTTTTAGTGTTGCTTTTTCTTTGTTTTGATTAAAAAGTACCCCTCGATGATTTTCCTGAAACATCTCAAAATTTACTGTATATTAAAATATCAAAATAAGAAAATTTTCTATATTAAAATTTACCGCTCCTTAACGAAAATACACACGCGCAATGATCTATATGTATAAAGTAAAGTGGAAAAATGGGAAAATGTGAGTGTTTCGGTTCGCAAATTGTTCGACTACTTCTAAATGACCTAAAGATCTGAAAATGGTTATGCTGATTGGTCTTAAGGTCCGGATACCTAGAAAAGTCCGAAAACCAAAAAATTCAGAAGGGTGACTTAGCTTTACTGTTCAAAATGCTGATCTGTTTAAAGATAATTATGCCAAAAACACGGAAATGCTGTAAAAATTCCACGAAATTTTGATTTAAATTAAGGGGCGCCAAAGCCTGCTACTGTTTTACGTCAAACCGTATACATTAACGTCAAGACCCTATTCTACGAGAGTTGTACCGAAAGAAATGCAAAAGTGAGCATATATTTTTTATTAACTGACAGAGGTCGTTCAAATTGCACATGTTGGTATAGTATCTCATCTTTTATACAGAGGTACTACTCAACATAGTCCCCATCACATGCGATGCATTTGCGCCATCGTTGAACCCAACTCCCGAATCCTCTTTGAAAAATTCAGGTGTGGACTGTTGTACCCACTTCTTCACGGCCACTTTCACCTCGTCTCTGTCATCAAATCTTTGTCCCCGCATACTGTCCTCAATTGGACTTAAAAGGTGGAAGTCGGAGGGCGCCAGATCTAGGATGTACGGTGGATGGAGAACCACCGACCAGCCTAATTTGCTGATCGCCTGATTTGTTGCCAAAAATGTGTGTGTGGTTTCGCATTGTCATGGTGAATGTGATTCCTTTCATATTTGTGTTCTTCCTCCTAATGGCTTCTCTAAGCTTCTTGAGTGTCTCAATGTACAGCTCGCTGGTCTCGGTACGGCCACATTCCAGAAAATCAACGAGAATGACACCCCTGTCATCCCAAAAACAGTCACCATTACTTTCTATGCTGATTGCTGGCTCTTGAACTTCTTAGGCCTTGGTGAAGAGGTGTGACGCCATTCCATGGATTGATTCTTCGTTTCCGGATCGTAAAGATGAGCTCACGTTTCATCACCTGTCACCAGATCGAAAAACAAACGTGTGTTCATTGGCTTCAAGCGCTTTCAGTAGATCAGAGCAGACGTCCAGCCTTCTCTCCTTCAAATCGGGTGCCAACTGCCGAGGTACCCACTTTGCACACCCTTTCCGATACCCTAAGTCTTCCATCATATTCTGTATGGTGTTGTGACCACAGTCAGTTGTGCAACAAGCTCACGGATTGTGACTCATCTCTCCGCGCGAATCGATTCATCCATTCGCAGACAATTCGTGTCAGTGGTCACAGATGATGGTCTCCCACTGCGCGGTTTGTCTTCAATGATGGTTGCCCTTTGTTTAAACCTCTTCATCCGTCTGTGCACATTGCTCTTTGTCAATGGTGTCATCTCCATAAACATTCTGTAGCCTTCTGTGGATGTCGGACAGCCTGCAGCCTTCCTGCGTCAAGAACTGAATGACGGCACGTTGCTTCTGCTTGGAATCCATTATTTACCTGCAATGAAGAAGAAGGGTTATTATAGAGGAAGAGTTACTCTACCAACATGTGCAATTTGAACGACCTCTGTCAGTTAAATAAAAGAAGTATGCCCACTTTTGCATTATTTTCGGTACAACCCACGTAAATCGTAAAACAGTTATGGATCTTAAATTACTTTTCTTTCCCTTAATTACTTTTCCTTTTCTTTAATGTTATGTTCAGAAAATGATTTTATAGATTCACCTTTCGGAGAGCAATGTTTTAATCTGTCTCTGTTACTTATTTAGAAAGGATTTCGAGAGTATTCAGATTTCTTTGGTTAAAAACACACGTTTGTGGTTAAAGAGATCGGTGAATCACTACCATTTTTTTCTTTCATCACAAAAACTCTACTACGAAAATGCTTGGAGAGTCAAGAATACTCATCTTTTAAGTTCAATTTTTAAAGTGGAATGTAGAACTAAATTAAAATTCTGTTCCTCATGATGGACCTTAAGTTTTGCCTAAACACCGTGACGCATGAATCAAGTTGCAAGAAAAGGATTGCCGAACAAAAGCCACCCGCCGGCAAAGGCTTTTAAACGACAATAAACATTTTCGATGCTCAAGAAAGTGGTTGTTTCCAGTTTATGAGTGACGGATTCAATCAGAAGGATTATTTCTCCCTTCAACAAAATAAACAGGACGTTTACGAAGATATCCCCGTCTCTGATGTCTTCTTTTACCATACTAGCTGCTATGTTGAAAGGTTTTAACAGTTTCGAGCTCATCGAACTCAGAACTTGATTTCATTGGAATGGCGCTCTGCAGAAAACTGAATTCCTTTTCGTCCTTTTATGTTTCTACTGTGAAAATAAAATCAGACATTCTTCCCGCTGTCTCGCTTTGTTTCTGAAGCGTGACTTGCATATGACTGTACGTTTCAAGTCTCGAAATGTTCAGAAGATACCTCGCGAATAAGAATTATATGGGCTTGTCTGACAGCGATTCGATTTATTATGTCAAAGAAACGTCGTGATGGCCTTGCTATTATATTCCAGCCTTAAAAATGCCGAATTTCCATTCACATGTCGCAGAAAAAAGCAAGATATGAATGGAATTCCGAAACTTATTTCGAAAATATCTTAAACATTGCTTACACTTGGACAAAGGGTAACTGTTTTATCGCGGAGCGCGAGAAATAAATATTAAAAATGAGTGTACTTCAGTCGAAACAGTGGCGGATACAGCAGCGGGGGACTGGGGAGATCCTACCCCCCCCCTCCCCCTCTCCAAAAGCATATTTTTCCTTATTAAATGGTCAAGATCGTAATTAATCAATATACAGTCGAATTCATACATAACGAGCTCGCATTATACAAAGTTTCGCATAAACCGAAGTTTTTTTAGATGCTTGAATTTTGTAATATTCTCCCATGTTCTTTTAATAGCAACTACGAACAATAAGTTTTGGAGAACCGCATACATCGAAGTTCATCATGGTTATCAGCAAACAAAGTAAGTGTAATTTACCCAGCTTTTTTTTTTTTTAGATTGGAGGTTTAACGACCACCGTGAGCAACTTAATGGGCTATAAGCAGTCGCCCGTCCTTAATTTAAGGTCACTGGTTCCAGGGAAGGGAGAGAGCCAGTGCCGTAAGAAAAACACAACATCCACGCCTCACCGGGACTCAAACTAGGACCTTTTTCGGACGAATGATTTTTTTTTTTTTTTTAGGTTGGAGGTTTAACGACCACCGTGAGCAACTTAATGGGCTATAAGCAGTCGCCCGTCCCTAATTTAGGGTCACTGGTTCCAGGGAAGGGAGAGAGCCAGTGCCGTAAGACAAACACAGCATTCACGCCTCACCGGAATTCGAACCAGGACCTTTCCGGAAGAATGATTTTTTTTTCTTTTTTTTTTTTTTAGATTGGAGGTTTAACGACCACCGTGAGCAACTTAGTGGGCTAAAAGCAGTCGCCCGTCCCTAATTGAGGGTCACTGGTTCCAGGGAAGTGAGAGATCCAGTGCCGAAAGACAAACACAACATCCATGCCTCACCGGGATTCGTTCGAACCCGGACCCCTTTCGGACGAATGATCAGAGGCCATCGCTTAGACCACTGCGCCACCGGGGCGGCAGCTTTTTTTTTTTTTCACTGGAAAACAAAGAATTACCTGCTTCGGACAGCACCTCGTGGTTCCTCTCTCCCTCTTTCTCTCTCTCTTCTTCTTCTTTTTTTTTTTTTTTTATTAAGGGTTCTTTTATAATTCTGTAAGCTTCAGTAGCTGATTTGCTAAGTTTCAAAAAAAAAAAAACTGAATGTTTACTCTCTTCTGTTGCATGGCTAAAATAAAACGGGGCGGAAACGATTGCTATGACTCCCGTAATTAATGCCCGTTCGCAGCCTGTCGGTACCGGTATAAACTGGTTTCTAGCTGCTCGCTGATTTGCCAAAGACTGTTGCCTTCTGGCACACATGATATTTTTATCCCACGACTGTTACGCCAGTTATGCATTCAGTCCTGGAACTTACTGGACGTATGTTGTGTTACAAACGAAATAAATTAGTTTTACGAAATCTTGAAATATCCCGATGTATCAAAAATATTTTTCTGAATTTTTAACGCTTTCCAACCGTAGGTTGAAGAAGAGCATATGCTCCAGCTTTGTCCGTCTGTCTGTCCGTCCGCACGATAACTCGCGTAAAAATGGTTCGATTTCGATGAAATTTTAGTATATGATATAGGGGATCACTTGGGGACGAACCCTATTGAAAATGAACGAAATGGGGTCAAAGGTCAGGACATAGGAGCGGGATCCATTCCATTGCCTTTACGCGTCCTAACTTGAGTAGAAATGGTTCGATTTCGATGAAATTTTAGTATATTGTAGGGGACCACCCGGGGACGAACCATATTTAAAATGGGTGAAATGGGGTAAAAGGTCAGGACATAGAGCGGGATGCATTCCACCGCCGTTATGCGTCATGACTTGCGTAAATATATTTCGATTTCAATGAGATTTTCGTATGTGGTAGGGAACCACGTGGGGGACGAACCCTACTGAAAATGAGGTCAAAGGTCAGGACATAGGAGCGGGATGCATTCCACTGCCCTTAGGAGACTTAATTTGCGTAAATATGGTTTGATTTCAATTAAATTCTGTTTAATAGGACCACCTGGGGACCCTATTGAAAATGGGCAAGATGGGGTCAAAGGTCAGGACATAGGAGCTGGATCCATTCCATTGCCCTTATGCGTCATAACTTGCGTAAATATGGTTCGATTTCAATGACATTTTATTATGCGGTAGGGAACCACGTGGGGGACGAACCCAATTGAAAATGGGGTCAAATGTTAGGACATAGGAGCGCGATGCATTCGACTGCCCTTACGCGTCATAAGTTCCGTAAATATGGTTTGATTTCAATGACATTTTAGTATGCGGTAGGGAACCACGTGGGGGACGAACCCTACTTGAAAATGGGCAAGATGGGGTCAAAGGTCAGGACATAGGAGCGGGATGCATTCCACCGCCCTCATGCGTCATAACTTGCGTAAATATGGTTCGATTTCAATGACATTGTAGTATGTGGTAGGGGACCACCTGGGGGACGAACCCTTTTGAAGATGGACGAAATGGGGTCAAAGGTCAGGACATAGGAGCGGGATCCATTTCATGCCCTTGTGCGTTATAACTTACGTAAAACTGCTTCGATTGAGACAAAACTTTATCATGTTGTTCTGGAAGTATACTGAACCGGTTCTGTTTAATATCATCGAAATGGGGTCAAAGTTCAGGTCATAGGTGCGAGATTTATTCTACCGCCATTATCCACATAACTTGAGTAATGATTTCTGGTATGTTGGAAAGCGTATCATAATCAATGCATTGCAGGAATTTTACTAACTTGTTTTTTTTTTTTTATTTAGCGGTTTGTCGACCATTATGAGTAACTCAAAAGGCTGCAAGCAGTCGCTCGTCCCTAATTTGGGGTCACTGGTTTCAGGGTAGCGGAGCTGGAATCATCAGGCGATCGCTACACCCATATCGCATCAGAGGCAGGAGCCCGATAACATTTCGAACGAATGGAAAGAAGCTTGCGCTTCAGACTGCTCAGCCGTCAGGTCGGCCGTTATAAGAATGAGTGCTTCAAAACACTGAAATCGCGATTTGAACGTATTATAGCATATTGTTACGCTCCGGGGATTAAAAAAATAGTTTTATGAATTTTGATGCCAGGATGTTAGGCGTTGGCTGACGACCCGTAGGTAAACATTAGAATCTCGAATAATTATTTGTGAGTTCTTTATCGCCGAAATCTTATGCACTGGTGAAAAGGATTTAGTCTACCATTTAGCCAATCAATACCAAGAAATGCTTCTGACACTCACAAATTACTCATGCAACTTCAGGACTGGCACGAGACAACAGACATTTAATTAATTAAAATAAAACAGATAATGATGAAGACGTCTGTCTACCGAGGATGAAGGAGAGGCGTCAAATATAGACTCGCCCCTTTCGTGATAGCTCATAGGCTGAATTTATCATTAAAGTTCAATGATTATGCATTGGCATATACTGTCGTCCTTTAAAAGTTCTCAGCCGACGAAAGTCTATTGACTGACCGGAATCAATTTACTCACAACGAGCATGCATAAAAAAATATACAGTACATACAGATATGCAGCTTTTCATGCTAGGAATCAGTATTTAGTGCACTCCTTTATGTTTACCAGGAAGCACACCTGCGTGACAACACGCCCATTTCAGAGCGCGCTCTATGACCGATGGAGAGAGGAGTCGAACCCCATCTTCCACTTAATCTCGTGCACTGCATTCACCTGTATGAAGCAATGTAAGCATCTTTGCGCACTAATGTCGAGGTCGAACGAGGCTACTAACGTCACAGCAGCATTCGTCCGTCTGTTCCGAGGTGTGATTCGCTTTACATCACAGGTCATCCCACCTCAACCACTAGGGGCTACAATTCCATCACTTCGTCTGACCTCCGGGATGCTGCTTGTTTTCTCGGTAGAAAATTACATCAAGGACTTACGTGCAATCTAGTACCAGGGAATGGGGTATCTCCCCCCCTCCTATTTCCTCGCGATAACGTCAACCACCCGGCCGCTCTTAGCATAGCTGGCCGACTTCTGCGGACAGAAGCTTTTCTTCCGCCGCAAACACCGATCTAGATCAATCCAGATCCGACTAATCGAGTCCAGCTCCCTTCACGGATTTGTACCAGACTAATCTTTTTCGGTCATTAACATTTCGCCAAAAAATTCCTTGTTCTGTTGTTAGGGGTCTGTTTTAACTCTCTCGTTAATTTTATTGCTTCCTAAAAGCATTCGGCACATTGAAGACGTTAATAAATGCATGTCTCTGCAGTCGGAATATGTGGAGGGTCAGCTCACCGATAAGTAGGCAAACACATAACTTGGCTTTGTCCTGCCAAGATTCGGATTTAAAAACGCCATAGCGTTCCGATCGGGATGACGCTAACGGTTTCTCCAAACATCCCACCATCTCACATTTGGACGGGCCACCCATCTTGACTGTCGCGCGCTTAGGGGCGACGCAATGCGTTCCATACACCAGATGTCCCTTGTTTCGCTTCAGATTTCTCCCTTCCAAGAAAAGGGGCTGTTATCTCTTTTCTTTCGCAATGGGAGAAACCACTAGCTATTAATTTTCAATCAACGATTAATGCTGTACCCGACTCTCGCAAAACCAGCTAATCGAGTTAATTACCGCACCCGAACTCGTAACAATATTAGAAATATTTTCCACGCCTCCAGAGAGATACCGATTTCTTCTTAACAGCAAAGCATTTTTAATTCCAGCAGGCTGAGCGTAACAGCTTTCCTTTTTAGAATCAGTACTGCCACATAGCTCAATGGCTTACCCTGTGACGTGAACAAACAGGAGTCACATCTCAGGAAAGATATATGGACCCTACGCTGTTAAACGTTTTGTGGTAGGTTGCACCAAAACGTGGTGCTACACCAGCTGCACCACTTTCTGGGGAAAGATACACCAATGTTTAGTGCAAACAACACCAACAACACGGTGCTATCTTGCACCATAATGTGGTGCAACCTCCACCCACGCATAACACCATAACGTGGTGAAAAGTTGTATGATGTTGTTGTGGTTCTTTGTTTTTTTCTGCACAAAACAATCGTATATCTTTTCTCAGGTGCAGCTGGTGTAGCACTACTTTTTGGTGCAACCTACCGCAAAATTTTTAACAGTGTATTTTTGTGTTCCAGTCTGGGCTGGATTAAAGTGGGGTCTATAGATGCTTGGTAATGGTGGTCCTTGGAGCCCACCATTACCAAGGACCCAGGAAGCATGCCTTAGCAAATAATAAATAGATAGAGAGATGGAGAGAGAGGTTTGTAAAATTGTTTAATCTTTGTCTCGTATGATCAGAAACAGAGGCTGTAAGGCTAACAGATTTCAAGACTCATAAAGGTAAAAGTTTTATGTCGCTGTGTACAGCGGGGTCGGAGAGGCAGTTTCGGCTTTTTCACTACCATCCACCCCCACCTCCCAATTTGCACTTGGAACCGTTAATGGTTGAAGTCCCCTGTGGTTTAACATCACATAACATAAAAGATGCACTAATAAAAGTATGTAATGATGAATCATTAGAAAATACAAGACAAAATGTAAGAATCTTAAGCTTATTTAACTCATGTTCTTATGAGGACAATGGAAAATACAGTAACTTGTTACAAAAACTCAGCAGGCAATTTATTAGTTTGAAAAATGCACTTCGTATTACGTATGACAAGCATATTGCTACAGTTTCGTGTTTTAACGGACTTCGTAATGATTCTCAGTCCTAAGTTCTTCGGGGACCTACCATGGGCTTGCTGATAACCCGTGCAAACCCAGCAGCGCGGGGGGCCCTACGGCTAGCCTCGGCAGAAGGATTTTCCAAAATTTTTGCTGCAACTTCATATGAAACTAGTTAAACAGTCAGGAATATTTGACGGCAGCTTTGAACGAAGTATTAAAAAGAAAAGCATTTTGGTTTTTTCGGTAAATAAGTAAAATCTTCAAGAAATCATTTTCGCTTCAGTTTATACCAAGAAAGTTGACACCGAAGTTTCGGGTGTAATAAGCACGTCTTTTGAATCCGTTCTGACGCAAATTAAATTTATCAAAGCTATTCAAAGTCAATGGAACCGGTATGTAAAACAATAGATCTGACCAAAGAAAGAAGATTTTCGATCGAGTTTTTAATCCGGAATAGTGAGCTTACGAACTCTTAGAAACAGAGATATCGACAAAAATAAGATGTGACTTTACTTCCCGGGTGGGAAAACTATGCATTATTTTAGGAAGAAAGCATTCTCAAAAGGTGTATCCGTATAAGCGGTATCGGTCGAAGAAAAATAAATTAGTCGAGTTTTCAGGAGCCCAGATTTTGCAACAAATACTTCAGAAGCAGAAATTAACACATATGACCCCTGGTAGCTAAACCATTCTTTACCAAACATTGGAAATGACGTGAAAAATATTTGCCATCAGGTCTTGTATGCGATACAGGAAGAATTTTTCAAATCAGAGCTTTAGGAGCAGAAATAACGCAGAAAACGCAATTTACCTTTGTGCCCCCTAGCGGAAAGTGTATGATTTACTTGAAAATTTTGAATTTATAGGAAAAACATTTCGCATCGGAAACACTATCCAACAAAGAAGGAATTTTTCAAATCGTACTCTTAGAAGTAGAGATATTGACAAAAATTAGATATACATCTACGCCCCTGGCGTAGAAACCATGCAATTTTTCAAGAAGAAAATTTTCCTAAAAGGTTTGTCGACATGAGTAATATCGGTCAACAAACGACGTTTTTTCCAGTCAAGAATTTAGAAGGTCATATTTTTCTGCAAATACAACAGAAGCGGAAATTAAGATTTACGCCCCCTGGTGGCCAAACTATTTTTTTACAAAAATTAGAAATCATGTGCAAACGATTTCCCATCAGGAGCTGTATCCGGTGCAGAAAGAATTTTTGAAATCGGAGATGTAGAAGCAGAGATATAGGGGGAAACGCAATTTACCGCTACGCCCCCTAGCGGAAAGTCTATGAATTACTTGAAATATTTGAAATTATATGAAAAACATGTCACACGGAAAACACTATCCAACAAAGAAGGAATTTTTCAAATCGGACTCCTAGAAGTAGAGATATTGACAAAAATAGGATGTACATCTACGCCCCCTTGAGGAGAATTTAAGAAGAAAATATTCCGAAAAGGTTTATCGATGTGAGTGGCATCAGTCCACGAAAGAATTTTTTAATCGATATTTTAGAAGCTACGATTTTATGGCAAATACATCAGAAGCAAAAATTAACACTTACGCCCCCTGGTGGCCAAAGTATTCTTTATCAAAAATTTGAAATTATATGCAAAAGATTTTCCATCAGGAGATGTATCGGCTGAAGAAAACATTTTTCAAATCGGAGTTTTAGAAGAAGAGTTATCGGGGAAAATGTAATTTACTTTTACGCCCCTAGCGGAAAATCTATGAGTAATTTGAAAAAATAACTATATCTAAAATACTCTTCGACATAAATGGAATCGAAAGATAAAAGAGTTTTTTCAATCGTATGGTTAGAAGCAAATATGTAGAATAAAACGTATTTTTGAATTCGACATCATCTGCATTTACGGCCTTCTAGCGGCGAAATTGTACATCTTAAAAAAAAAATAAAGGATCATCATTCATATATTTCAAGCTTCCCAATGCAAAAAGAATTTTTTAAATCGGACAAATAGTTGCTGAGATATCGTGGGTACAGACGGACGGACGGACGGACGGATAAACCGATAACAGAAGCACGATCTTTTTTTAAAAGACGTGCTAAAAACTGGGTGGCGAGAAAGCAGCTGTTTAAGAGGATTTGAGGCCCCTTTTCACTACCATAGCAATAGTTCCTGTACATGCATATTAACAAGAGAATGTAAATGAAATATCAGTTAAATAAATGCAATTTTTATGTGAATGAGCAGAAGGCGTTATAGGGTATTACACTTGTTCGCCCATAACTACGCATCCTTATGAATATAATGAGCTAAAAGGTGTTCTTCGCGGGAACGAAAAACCGGAGATCTGTGTCATTTTTTTTTTAACAGAGTTTACTATGTGCAAAACATTATAACGTTAAGTTCGTTTTTTACATTCAAGAGTAAATAATTTAAATAATTTTAATCCTTTTGTGCCGCAATTCTTGTTACTTTTTAATTTGCTTACTTAAGTTCTGTATTTTCGTATAAATCGAAAAAGGTCATAAGACACTGTAACGCGGCTGTTAGGTGTTTTATGTGTGTGATCGTTAGGCATTTCAAAGAGTCTGGCCTTAGTTCTCTAAAAGCATAAAGCTCGCATGATATAATTAACTTTGGCGTAAGTATTTTGTAATACTTTGCGTTGATATAAAACTAGGGCAATCATTTTAATTAGGATGTGTACTATAGCGTAGAAGACTTGTCTTACTTCTACGTTAACTTAAAACATCAACATACTAAGAAATAGTTCCTAAATGAAAGAAACCTTAACGGCCAGACGAAACATGTAAACAAGAGAAGCCACACTTACGGAAAAAGATGCTTTATTCAGGATGTAGCAAACACATCGTAGCATAGCATATTGCACTAAACTCTCCACACACAACACAACGCTCTTTTCACAACGCTCCTTTCAATAATCAGTTTACAATCCACGCTCTTCAAGCAACAATTTAGTCGTCGCTTTTATCTCTTTTTCTTATCAATATCAGGCATACGTCACGTGCATTCAACCTCAATTGTGTTGCCAAACGTATTCGTTTGAGAGAAAAGATATTACGTTAAGAGTGAAGAATAACAGAATAAACTCAAGATTTACATAGGGAAAGAAACTAAAAAGGAAAGTTAATTTAGAATATACGTCACAGTACATTTGTGTTACACACGATAAAATGAAACAATTTTCGTTTTACGAAAGATACCTATAGGTTTCAATGAATTGTGACGTATATTCTAAATTAACTTTCCTTTTTAGTTTCTTTCCTATGTAAATCTTGAGTTTATTCTCAGTTATACTTCACTCTTAACGTAATATCTTTTCTCTCAAACGAATACTGTTGGCAACATATTGAGGTTGAATGAACGTGACGTATGCCTGTTTTGATAAGAACGAGAGATAAAACCGTCGACTAAACTGTTGCTTAGAGAGCGTTGTTAAAGAGAGCGTTGCTGGAGAGCTTTGCGTTGTAGAGCGTTGTGTTAAGAGCTGTGTGGTGTGTGGAGAGTTTAATGCGAAGTACTATGTGATGTTATGATTTGTTGTGGAAGTGCTACATCCTGAATAAAGCATCTTTTTCCGTAAGTTTGACTTCTGTTGTTTACATGTTTCGTCTGGCCGTTAAGGTTTAATTTAGGAACTATTTCATCTTATGGTTATGTTTTTAAAATAACGGAGAAGTACGAAAAGACTTCTACGTCATAGAATTTGCGAAACCGAACGCCCGTCAAAAATTAGTGTAATATGGAATTTAAAAATTTCAGTAATGGAAAGTAAATACGGTAGATTTTTGCAAAAGGGCCTCGAAGATATATTTTATTTTGCCCCCCCCCCCCCGAGTTTTTTTGGTACGCCACTAGGGCCCACTCAAATGTCTTAGCCTAGGGCCCACTCAAATGTCTTAGCCTAGGGCCCACTCAAATGTCTTAGCCTAGGGCCCACTCAAATGTCTTAGCCTAGGGCCCCACAAGGCCTTAATCCGATCCTGGTTCCAGTTCTGGTTTATTTCCTTCCCTATTGCTAGAAGATCAAGATTACACATCTGACTCCTCTTAAGAGTTCTGGCTCGTGAAGGTCATTACACTGCTAAATAGTGTGTACACAAGTAAGACAGCGATCGTAAAGATAAAATCAACTTGAACGAGAAGATGCTAGTGATGACTAAGAAACGTGAAAATATGTTTCACTTGAAGGACATAAGAGGTCAGGTGGGCATGTCAATTTCGAGACAGAAAGAAGCACCATTCGATATGCATAGCTCACAACATCTTTCTGAGAAACCCGGAACGCATCATGCACGCACCACTTGGTGCATGGAGATGATATGCTGTTTGTCACGAAAACTGAAGGTAGGCATGATCTCAAGGAAAGAAATGAATTCAATTACGCAGATATTATCAGGCACTCTTATGATTCATATGTGCCGCCAAGTAAGAGATGCTGCGAAAGATAAAAGCACAAGACAAAACGGAAATCCGTAATCATTCAGCTTCGTAATAAGGAACAGAAATTTTACACTCTAGGGTAAAAATCATACTTTAAACGTGAAGAACGTTAGCATTTAGTTTTGCTCTCTTTTTTCTACAAAATGGCGCATTTTAGATGTTTTTCCGTGCATGTTAAACTGTACCAACTTTTAAAATTTTCCAAAATACAGTATTTCCTTATGTTTCGTAGGTGGCAAAAAAAAGTTATTAATTTTTTTTTATCTACACAATTTTCGAATTTGAACATTCTGATGTATGGAAAATAAGAGAAGATGTGAAAATCTCATCCCTGATGTGCAATAATAGATTCCACAGCATTATAATACTTGTAAATTTCCTTTAATTCCAGAAATTTCGCGCTGGCTTCTTTACATTTTGAGCAGATTTAAGCAGCAAAAAAAAAAATGTTTTTCTGTTAAACCTTCAATCGCATTATTCCGATAACACTTATCGCATTATTTTTTTTTTTTTTTGATTGGAGGTTTAACGACCACCGTGAGCAACTCAATGGGCTATAAGCAGTCGCCCGCCGCCCCGGTGGCGCAGTGGTCTAAGGCGCTGGCCTCTGATCATTCGTCCGTAAGGGGTCCGGGTTCGAATCCCGGTCAGGCATGGGTGTTGTGTTTGTCTTACGGCACTAGCTCTCTCCCTTCCCTGGAACCAGTAACCCTAAATTAGGGACGGGCGACTGCTTATAGCCCATTGAGTTGCTCACGGTGGTCGTTAAACCTCCAATCAAAAAAAAAAAAAAAAATAAGCAGTCGCCCGTCCCTAATTTAAGGTCACTGTTTCCAGGGAAGGGAGACAGCCAGTGTCGTAAGACAAACACAACATCCATGCCTCACCGGGATTCGAACCCGGACCCGTTTCGGACGAATGATCAGAGGCCATCGCGTAGACCACTGCGCCACCAGGGCGGCTCGCATTATTTAGCCTAAATGTTTAATAGTTATCATTTTATTTTTCATACCTTCGGAAATTAAGATCTGATGTTCTTCTCGGGTGCTTGAAAAAAAAAACTTCAAAATTTACAAAATTTAAAACTTCACGATTTATCTCCTGATATTTTTAAACAGTCATAGACTAAACTTTTAGCGAAGGGCTGTGAAGAATCCAATCAGATCAAAGGAAAAAGTATGCATTCATTTACTGGAAACATAAAACGGAAATGGATAACTAAAAAAAAGATGAAATAAGAATATATTTTTATTTCTTATAAAGAAAGAGCACACAGTAAGTATGGACTAATTTCTATGACGCATCTTATCTTTGTAGTTATTTTTTTTTTTTTTGATTGGAGGTTTAACGACCACCGTGAGCAACTCAATGGGCTATAAGCAGTCGCCCGTCCCTAATTTAGGGTCACTGGTTCCAGGGAAGGGAGAGAGCCAGTGCCGTAAGACAAACACAACATCCATGCCTGACCGGGATTCGAACCCGGACCCCTTACGGACGAATGATCAGAGGCCAACGCCTTAGACCACTGCGCCACCGGGGCGGCTCTTTGTAGTTAAGAAAGTAAAAATAATTTAGACCAATTTTAACCTGCAAACTCTTTACCCCTGTTCAATAAAAAGTTTTTGAATCCAATTGAAATTCAATAAAAGGGAGTGAAATCTCTGCTTTTATATTATTTCTCGAAGAGCCTGTATAATTTGACAACACTGGCAGTGAGTCAGAACAGCGTATAATGATTAAATTGAATGTATACGTTGGTAGACTTTTTTTTTTTTTCTCTTTTGATTGGGGGTTTACCGACCGCCATGAGAAACTCAGTGGGTTATTATAAGCAGTCGTCCGTCCCTAATTTAGGGCCACTGACTCCAGGGAAAGGAGAGCGCCAGTGCCGTACGGCGAAAACAACACCCATTTCTCATCGGGATTCGAACCCGGACGCACCTCGGACGGATTATCAAAAGCCATCGCTTAGACCACTGAGCCACTGGAAAGAGCAGTTGTTGTCGTAGTTGACGTGGAGATGTCGAGATTTATGTACGAGAGCTGTTGTAGTTGGACAGTAGATTGTGAAACGTCGATATAGAAGCTACAGAGATCTATGTGATTGACGAACGAATATAAGCATTGTGAGGTTGATGTCTTTATTGATGCGGCCTCAATCTTTCATTGAGTGGAACAATAAAAAGAAAGTGTTCGTTAAATAGTAAGTGCTGATTCTTTTACCCTGGCCATTGTGAACTTTATTGAAGTAAATATATTTTTCACGAAGTTCACTACGAACGTTGACAAATAGACACTTTAAACTACTAAATCAGCATACGTGTTCGTTCTTATTTTATAAACGAGTTCTGCCAGATTATAATAGTCACTATCAAGGGCCGAATTAAAGGAAGGGAGCTATGAAGGCTGACCCCAGGCTACAACTTCAGTGAGTGCCTCCACTAATATCTTTAAAAATAACCTTTTTTATCTTGCACAACACTTTAACTGGCTGGAACAAATTAACTTGGGGTAAGTAAAAAGCGTTGAAATCAGCTCGATCGAATATATTTGCCGTCTAAAGAGTGGGCCGAACCGTGGCCAACGAGATTCTGAAGGCCCGTGCGGCTTTTTGTGACGTCAGCAGCACCGTCCTTCGTCACACAGAGCACTGCGACTTTTCGGAAGATTATTACTTGTCTGCGCTGAGAGTTTGGCTTACGGATCAACAGGAAAACAAATGTAAACATAGAATCTTTAACTTCACAGATGAAGCTGATAATGTCTCTAAAGCTGTACATTCTTCCTGCAAGGTTTACATGATTACTTTTGTGTTCGAAATTCAAAGAATCTCGCTTAACTCTAGCTACAACCGAACACGAAAACTAAAGTGATACACACATTTCGAAGCACATAATTACGTTAAATTAAAAAAATATGTGTACCTAATTAATTAAAGTAGCCGAATACTTTTTATCAAAATGTGCAGTAATTGAACTACATCTGTTTAAAATATTTTTTTTTCGTAAGTTAAATAGGTTTCTGAAATGACTTACGTTTTGATCGAAACAAACTTCCTGGAGTTCAAAATGTTGTGACCTTAGTTCCAAATAGACATAGTTTCAATCAGGCGCATATTTAAAGGGAGAGTCCCATTGGGCCTTGCCCCTCTCCCGTTTGATTTATCCCCGTTTCATTTTATTTATTTATTTATTTTTTATTCTCTCCCGTTTCATTTTATTTTATTTATTCTATTTTTTTTTTAATGCAACTTACATTAGAAAAAACACTTTAATTTAATAAAATGCATCAACTTACGTTAGAAAATAATGCTTTATGTTTTTCTTCTATTTTTCATTAAATTTTATTTCGTCCTGATGGATTTCAGAAACTTACATAGTTTTATCACCCCCCTCTCCGAAAAATTTGTATATACGCCCCTGGTTTCAAGTTATTTGTATTTCCATTGTGCAGTTCATTTACTGACGCTTAATTTTTTTTAACTTTTCTTTCATCAGAAGCACTAACTTTGTGATCAGCTGAAACTTCAAGCATACGTTCGAGCATATGTTTGCAAACGATTTAATAAATTTGTTGAAAAATAAAATATAAAGAAATCCACTTTTACATTGGATGCATTTGCTGAAAAAGAAGACGTCTTTATTTTTCTCGAAAAGCATTTTAGTTACTTGTAGAATATGGAGTGCTGAGCATTGGATTTAAAAAATAAATCTTCATATTTTTTGGATAGAGGTTTCCGGAAGATTATGTATGCTACTAAAATGGCATAAACGACAGATATTTTAAGCCGCGTCGGTTAAGCAAGTTGAAATACTCTGTATCATTTATTAAATGTTTCTTTACATCGTCTCAAGTTCTCTGAAAAAACAAGAAATAATGAACTTCCGAGACTTCAAGTACTTTGAAGAATGCGCAAGAGATAAGGAGACAGTCCTCAGGAGGGACGGTGGTCGTGACGTAGCAGCTCTCCCCACCCCAGCTGCACAGGCCTTCATTTATCTCGTTAGCCACGGCCGAACGCGGCTCAAACGAGCGAACCTGCGCACTAGAAAGCGTTGCTTAGCTTTGTTATTCAAAGCGGTCATATAGGGGGATGATTGACACTAATCCTTTCTTTCTGACTGCATGCTATAAGAGCTATAACAATGACGACAGACCTAAGAGAGGAGATGTTTGAGTCACTTGCTTTTATACAGCGGCACGATGTCTATGCCAGAAAGACTAGCCCTTCCTCATGATGCCTTTTTATTTATTTTTTTTTTTTTTTGGTTGGAGGTTAACGACGACCGTGAGCAACTCAATGGGCTATAAGCAGTCGCCCGTCCCTAATTTAGGGTCACTGGTTCCAGGGAAGGGAGACAGCCAGTGCCGTAAGACAAACACAACATCCATGCCTCACCGGGATTCGAACCCGGACCCCTTTCGGGCGAATGATCAGAGGCCATCGCTTAGACAACTGCGCCACCGGGCGGCCATGACGTATTGAGTCATGTACAGTGAATAACGGACAATTTTTTATTTTATTTTATTTGGAGGTTTGACAATCACCGTGAGCAACTCAGTGGGAAAAAAATATTGGGTTGGAAAGGAAGCAATGCCTGCGAATGCAAGGCAATAGAAAAGTGCTAACTACCACCTACACAAGTACAAATCAGTCCAAAATTTAGCCGCCATCGTTTTCCACTACTTGGTCCCATCGTGTGGTGAGCTGTTGCACACTGTCCCTGTAGACTTGTGCCGGCTTGGACGCAAAGAGGTAAATGCGCGTTCGATATCGTCACGGTTGGTCAACCGCTGTTTGTTCAGGAATTTTTTTTTTATTGAAGGTTTAACGACCACCGTTGGCAACTCAGTGGGCTATAAGCCGTTGCCCGTCCCTAATTTAGGGCCACTGGTTCCAGGAAAGGGAAAGAGCCAGAGCCAGAGCCGTAAGACAAGCACAACATCCATGCCTCACCCGAATTCGAACCCGGACCCATCTCGGACGAATGAACATAAGCCAACGCTTAGACCACTGCACCACAGGTGCGGCCCGTTCAGGAAATGCTGCAACGACCAGAAAAGGTGGAAGTCGCTAGAGTGCAATGTCCGGGGAATACGCTGGTAGAGACAGCAGCTCCCAGCACAGGTTCCTAAACTTGTGACAGGTTACCCTTGCTGTATGAGGTCTCGCTGCATCCTGCTGCAGGAGGACGCTGTTCTTGTGCAGCAGTGTTGGTCCTTTCAACGTGAGCGATGCGTGCAGATCGTCTTGCTGAAGATAGTACACATCGACGGCGATAGTGGTGTTGTCCGGCAGCAGCTCAAAAAACACGACACCCCATATATCCCACTAAACAGACAGAAGGACCGTACGTGGGTGTAAGCTAGCCTTAGGCGTCGGCATGGCCTTTTGTTTTGGAGCAACCACTGTTTCCGGGACCTGACATTGTCATGCTGGACCCATTTCTCGTCACCTTCACAATGCGTTCCAAGAACGGTTCAAATTGGTCCCGTGCAAGCAGGGAAATGCGTTTTGATTTCTGCTCAACTGTGAACTCCCCTCTTAAACACCTTCGCAATATGACGCAGGAGCATGATAATGCTCGCGTTGGTAGTCCCCAGCTGTTTGAGCAACTGATAATGTTAATGATAATGCTTGCATTGGTAGTCTCTTGCTGTTTGGGAGACCGATGCACGTGTGGGGTCGGTCTCCACTTAGATCTTCAGGATGTTCATATCCACTGTTACAGGTCTTCCGCTTTTGGGACGGTCTAAATTTCCCACTCGGAGCCGTTCGAACGAATGACAGCACTGAAGATGTGATATGGCATTGAGGTACACACTGGCAATGTTCCTTACTGAACGTGCGGGGGTGCGACCGAGACGAAACTCATACAGCATGCAATGGCAGATGTTCCATGATGGCTGGCACTTATACCCTTCGTCTTCTGACCGCTAACTGGCACAGACTTAAGCCACCTACCTGCTGATGTCATACCAATGTGCTGCACAATCTCAGTGAGTAATGTGCGTCGTGGCTTCGGGTATTTCGTCATCGGACATTACACCGATGAGTAATTACATTATGACCACCTGCCTAATAAGCTGTAGGATCTTCTTTAGTCCGCAAAATAGCGGCCATTCGGCGAGGCATCGATTCGATGAGGTGGCGATAGGTATCCTGGAGTATCTGGTATCATTATGCCATCCACCAGTTCCCGGAAATTTCGTGGTGGTGGTGGTGGTAACTCAGCGCGAACCCGCTGTTCCAAGTCGAACCACAAATGTTCGATTGGGTTCATGTCAAGTGAACTTGTTGAGAGCCGGGCATTAACAGAAAATCAACAGCATGTTCCCTCAACCATTCCTTGACGATTCTTGCAGTGTGGCATGCCGCATTATCCTGTTGGTAATGGCCATGAGCACAGTTGCCATGAATGGGTGAACTTGTTCCGCAACGATGTTCAGATCCCTGACGGCTGTCAGAGATGGTGCTACTGGCATCATGGGGCCTAAAGTATCCCCAGAAAACATCGCCCATAGCATAATACATGGGCCGCCGGCCTGTTTCCCCCAACAGTGCATCTAAGGGCCAAAGCCTCCGTTGGTAATCGGCGTATCCGCGCTCGGACGACAACTTGATGCACCAGGAATGTTGTTCCGTCAGACCAGGTCACTTTCTTCCAATCATCCACGGTCAAATCCCGATGATCTTGGACCCATCTCATGCGTTGTTGGCGATGACGTTCAGTGAGCACGGGGACTCGGCTCGATCTTCGGCTACGTAAGGGCCATGCGCAGAAGACTGCGATAAACTGTGCGCTGTGACACATTGCCCTGATCACCACTGTTGTAGCTGCGGGTGATTTGTCGCACTGTGGCCCTGCGGTCACTGTGAACAAAGCGCGACAGTCTCACCTCCTCACTGGGATCAGTGAACTGCGGACGACACGCGGCTGGACGACGGTTCGTCGTTTGGCCATCTGTGCACCACTTTTGATACGTACTCACTACAGCGGCTCGTGAACAGCACGCAACCCCCGCCGTTTCCGAGATCGCAGCTCCGAGGCGCCGTGTCATTGCAATTTGTCCGTTATCAAACTCCGACAAATTGGCAGTTTTTCCCATTTAAAATAGTATAACTACACTAGTAATCCGAATTTTTTGGCGTAGTATATAAATCAAAGTTTCCATGATTATGTTCTAAGTATATTGATTTATATTCTACGCCAAAAAATTCGGATTACTGGTACGTTATGCCATTTTAAGTGTAATCGGGGTACAGTTTCTTGTTATTAATTAGCTTTCCCCATTCTGACTCCGAACACCGTACCAACCCCCGAAAGCCTGTCCTCGTTTTGTATATGCACTGAGTGGCTCCTTTATTATGACCACCTGACAGTTTTAAGCAAATGAACTATGGCTTCACGCTGTTGCCGCCAGAGAGCGAGTCTAGTATAAAAAGGGAAAGCTTAGTGCCTGCGACAGTAGTAGAAGTGACTTTTTGGCTGACGAGATGGGTTAAAAAATGAGATTTGATGGACTTTCAACGTGGGATGATTGTAGGAGCTCGGAGCCATGGAGCGAGTATCACCGAAACCGCCGTATTCGTGAAATGTTGTAGAGTAGCTGTTGTTAAAGTGTTTAAAGACTGTACTGTCAGCTAAAAAACTGGGTCTCTACGTGCAACGTGTGGTCGTCATCGACTAGTGACTGCTCGGGCGGAACGGAGAGAGAGAAAGGCAACAGTGCAGCAAATTACTGGCCATCTTAATCAAGGATCCCCTCAAATGATCTCTGCGCGCACTGTTCGCCGTACACTGCATCGGTGGGATATGGCAGCCGAAGGCCTGTTCGAACACCTTTACTGTCTGCAGTTAACAAGAGAAAACGTCTCCAGTTCGCACAGGAGCACAAGGATTAGACAGTCGATAATTGGAAACAAATTATGTGGTCTGATGAATCACGTTTTCAGTTGCACCATGCCAATGGACGAGTGAGAATTTGGCGGAAACAGCACGAAAGCATGGATTCCAAATGCGTTGCTACAACCCTTCAAGCTGGTGGAGACCACGTTATGGTTTCGGGAAATGTCTTCCTGGCATGCTTTGGGTCCTTTAATTCGTGTTGATCAACGTCTGACTGGCACATCATATCTAAACATCGTTGCGGATCAAGTGCATCCTGTCATGTGAATGGTTTATCCCAATGGCGATGGCTACTTTCAACAAGATAATGCGTCCTGCCATAGTGCTTTTATTGCACAAGATTGGTTTCAGAAACATGCCGGTCAGTTTACTTTCCTTAGGTGGCCCTCCACAATCCTCAGATCTCAACCCCATTGAGAATTTGTGGGCTGAAGTTGAACGAGCCATCAGACAGCTGGATCCACAACCCTGCAATCTCACACTCCTGGAAAGTGCTATTCATCAAGCATGGTCTCAGATTCCACAAACCACCTATCAACATCTCGTGGAGTCCATGCCACGAAGAATCGACGCAGTATTAAAGTCAAAAGGTGGCCCAACGAAGTACTGAGGGGGTGGTCATAATAAAGTGGCCACTCAGTGTATACTCACCTGCCCCATCGTTGGGTATGGAAGGGCGCTCATTTCTCCAGGCTGGGAGTAGTCATAATGTAATGGCTCATCTGCGTGCTTACTTTACAACCCAATAATTTATAGCAAAATAACTTATAGTAACAATAAATATTTCCTGAATGGGGCCGCAGTTATGTGCCAGCCCAGGCCACAGCAGGACGTAATCCAACCCTGGCCACCAACGTTTTAGCGCTTCTGTTAATAGAAAAAAAGAAAAAAAAAAAAAAAAAAAAAAAAAGAAGAAAAGAAAAATAGAATTTGGTTCGTAGACTGAAATTCTGGAAACAGAATTTCGGTAAAGGTATGGTAATCTTCCAATTTATGATGCATTTTCCACTGATATCACAGTTTAGGGAAATATTTAGTCAGGGGTGCAATATTTATTGAAATTCGTGGTCGATTCATTTCAGTTAGTGCCCACCATGACGCATAATCATGAATAATATTTAAGATATCTGTGCAAATGAACCGTGGCGAAAATTATCGCTTGAATGGAGCGGTCTTAGTGTGCAACCTTACTCCGAGTAGCCTTAGACCGCAACCTCAATCAAGTCGTCTAGAAAAGACTTCGATCATAATTCTTTTCATCTCAATCACATTTGTTGCTCGGGAAACTCCATTAAGTGGAAAAAGAATTGTTCGATCACACACACTTGAAATGAGGCCGCGGACAAAAGGTGTCAGAGATGAGCATGTTTGGTATTAATGACGCCATCTTCAGCCGCTTTTGACTGCGTAAATCGCTGACCTCATCCTGAAAAAGGATTTCTTGGCATTGAACTGTTGGACCATTTAACGTGTTATGTGTTTGCTTGTGTAATCGTTTCGCTTTGACACATGAATTCCAAAATAATACCTGTTTTAATAGAAGACGCTGCCTCTGTGGTTGTGTGCTCTTGAATTTCGTTTGGTCTTTTGATATGAAGGCTCCCAATATTACATTAGAAGAGCTATTACGCACTCTTCAGATAAAAGAAAGGACATAAAATAAATACATTAGATAAAAATACCGCAAGATATTTTGGATATAGAGACAGCCTGATCAACTCAATGTATAAAAACATAAAAAAAAAAAAAAACACTTACTACCAGGACATCTAAACCAGCAGAAACTCAACCTCTTCCTTATGTACACTCATTGTCATAAAAATCCGCTCACCGAGAAGGAGGCGTTATATTGAAATGAGATTTTAGTAGTGAGATCGTACATACCAAAGACAAAAGTGATTACAATATCACAGCAGCAGAATGATTTCCCGCGGACATACGGTACACATTCTGGTCAACGATAGTACCGCGTCGGTCCGCCTCGTGCTCGGATAGATGCCGTGATACGGCCCAGCATGGAGTCAAAGAGACGCCGTATGTTATCCTGCGACAGATTGGCTCACACTTCTGCAACTTAGGCTCTAAATCACGAACACTGGGACATGGAGAAAGCTGCCGTCCCATCTGGTCCCACACGTGCTCGATGTGCAAAAGATCAGGGGATCTGGCAGGCCACGGAAGCATTGAAGCATGACCTAGACGGTCCAGGAAAACCCGAGCCATGCGCGAACAGGCGTTATCTTGTTAGAAAATGGCTCCGGGCCGCCCCGCCAGGAAAGTCAGCACATGGGACCGCAGGATCTCCTGTACGCAGTGCTGGGCTGTCAACGTCCTTCGGATCACTACGAGGGAAGTACGGCTGTCATACGCGATGGCACCCCAGACCATCACGCCTGCGGTTCGTGACGTGTGCCAGTGTACAGTGACGTTGAGATTGTAGGCCTCACCTGAGGTCCTTCACAATCTGACACGGTGGTCGTCTGTTCCCATACAGATGCGGCATTGGTCGCTGAACACTATACGTCGCCAGTCCGTAGTATTCCACATTGCTCGTGCTGACACCACTGCAATCGACGCCGACGATGGTCAAGTGTTAAGGGCAGAAAAAGTAAAGGCCGTCGAGAGTGGAGATCCGCCTCCCCCAGGAGTTTCGAAATGGTTCTGGCGGACACAGGAGTCCCTTGTACAGCCGACACATGTCTCTGTATATTGGACAAGGACGTCGTTGCATATGTGCGTGCCGCTCTCGCGATTCCATGGTCCTCTCTGCTGGTGGTGTGTCTGGGTCTTCCGGAGCCTGTCCACCGTGCCCGGGTGCCTTCCCGTGTCCATTGCTCCCAACACGATCGCACCGTACTGTCCGACCGGCCCAAATGGCGGCCGATCCGGCGCGCCGGCCGCCCTACCTCTCTCATCATGACAATATGGCCTCGTTCAAACTCCGTCAGTTGCCTGTACGCACATCTACGGCGGCTTCGGCATGTGCATCGCTCAGGGATCTCACCTGACTCTTACCGTGCACTTTGGCACACATGTGGAGTCCCCTGTACGGCGCCTTATAAGCCCCAAGGATCGCGATTGCAGCGCCGGTCTTAGACCCTCGGGCATACGGAATGGCACGAAACTTTAATCATTTGCATGTCTGCTCTACCCGTAGCTATTCGCCGAGTTTCGCGTTGATCGCACTGTTTTTTCTTGGTGCGCGGAATTTTATGACAATTAGTGTACATCCTATCACCAACATTCTGAAAGAAGAATGTAAGAAACATAATCTCCATCTTGGTGAAACTGTTGTCGACAACTCCGTACTACTGTGTGTGTGCAAAAATTCTACCCGTTCTTCTAATACATAAAAATTGTGATCGGAGTAGTTATGTCACAGATGACGCCACGATGCCGAATTTTCGGCCGATAAAGCGTGGAGTAGTAGAGCATATAGAGGCACCAGGTTTGTCCGAGTAAGTCATTCGTAACGGAAATCACGGACGGTGTAACATGGCATGCGATAAGGAGCACCTTAGATACTGTTCACTGTACGAGTTCGATAAAGGCAGTACTGCAGCCGCTGCTTGCCGCAACATCTTTCAACGTATGGGGAGGATGCAGTTGATGATAGCACATCTCGCCGTTGGATTCGGACTTTCCGGGAAGGAGACAGAAGCTGTAAAGATCAACCACATCTTGGACGTCCATCCGTTGTTTCTGACGAAGATGTGGATCAAGCCGTAACAAATGACCCACATCCGACCGTTCAGGAATTAGCGGAAACATGGTCGATACACGGAACAACAGTCGAACGATGGATGCATGCGCTTGGGTTCATCAACAATTTCGATAACTGGGTTCCTCATCAGCTTTCTTCAAACAACGAGAGGAGAGAAACCGTACCTGTATTTTTTTGCTTTCTCGTCACACAAATGAACTGTTTTTAGGACGAATTGTAACGGGTGGTGAGAAGTGGGTACTGTACCGTAATGTAAAGCGTCGACGGACTTTGTGCCAAGGTGCGGAGTCTGCTCTATCCACCTCAAAGGGAGGACTGCATCCCAAAAAGTTTTGTTGATTGTTTGGTGGGATGTCCAAAGAATACTCCACTGAAAGGTGTTGGCACCTAACCGAACGATAAATGCTGACCTCTACTGCCAGCAGTTGGACAGATTGAGAGAACAACTGACATCGAAGCGGCCAGCACTCATCAATCGCAAAGGCGTGATTCTTCATCATGACCTCGTGCTGCTTTAAACACTCGGCAAAAATTACTGGACTTTGGTTGGGAAGTGTTACCTCGCCCAGCGTATTCCCCTGACCTGGCTGGCACCTACGGACTACCACTTTTCTCGATCGTTAAAGAATGCCTTCACTTCTACCCCCAACCTTCGATGATGCGAACGATGTGAAAACGGCATTACATGAATGTTTTTACTCTAAAACACAGGAGTTTTTTCGGTGTTGGATTCACTACTCATAGGCAGATGGTAAGAGGTCATACAGAATGATGGCAATTATGTGAAATCCTAGGTACGTTATTTGTTGTGTTCACCTCCTTTCTTTGTATCCTACAAAAACGGGTAGAGCGTTTACACACAACCTATACTAACCAATGGAAGTGACGAAATCAATTCTCAACAAAACCAGAGTAATATACTGCCATCCCAAAATGCAGCTATCATAGCTGCACAACCATACGAAAGAACCATGCAAAAGAAAAAATTTATATCGGTAGCACAAAACGAATACTCAAAACCAGACTGAGTGAGCACATAAAAAATTGGAACAATAAAGAAGAAAAAAGCTCCTTAATACAATACTGTTGTATAAATGTTTGTGTATTCTACAAAATTGACGAACTAGCTGATGTACTACTGGAGTTTATAAAATTTTAGCAGCATAATTTTAACTATACCAGTGTCGACTTGTACAGCACAGAGATCGTTTTCATGCCTTCATGGTGTTAAATTGTATAGTAGATCGGCCATGTCATAAACCAGTCTTAATAATCTGGTCATTTTGCACATACTTTAGAAAGTCACCTCAAGTAGCGTAGACAACGAAGTTGCAGTCGAATTCATGCAACGAAACTGTCAATAAGGGAAAATATGTTCTTTGATGTTTTTAAAAAATGTTGTAAGCACTTAAATCTTTATTTTGTTTTCACTTTTTTACTTATAGTCTTTACTTATATTCGGGTGGCAAAAACTGAATCTAATTAAGGCATAAAATTATAATAATGTTGCTGCACTTATTAAACCAAAATAAATGAAATACATATCTAGAAATTAAAATACCCTACTTTTCAGGAATTAACTGGTATTTTTTTTAAGCATTTCAGATATTTTTCATTGTTATATCGCTAGATAACTTGACTAAATAAAATTTTATTTGATCTTAAATTCTTGGAAATGCATGAGTAGTTCATTTTTAATTACTTTCATTCAAAACATATTTCTACAATTTTTAAACACTTCGGCGTTGCACCTTATTAAACATGAATTTAAAATTTCCCGAACTCCCAATAATTTTCAGAGTCACGTCTATCGAACACAATATATGTGCTTTTTAAATGTGTTACTGACAAAATTCTTTTTGCATCGCATTGAGAGAAAGATGAATAGTTTCAAAGTCTGACAACCTGAGCTTTTGTCCGTACGGTAGTCGGTAATTTTCTCTCAAGAAACCATGCCGGGAAACATGTTTTTGCAACGGAATAAATCTCCTCTTTTTTTTTCACCTCTTTTTTTTTTACCTCTTTTTTTATAGTATTCATGTCATATTAAGGCTACACATTAGAGTTAATTCAAAGGTGTATAAAGTTTGCAAACGGTAAAATGCTATTGCATCTGTTTTTCAGTTGGAGTTTAATATCAATCACAATTGCAATGTCTTTATCATCGAGAAATCAAGCGTCAAGGTCTGTAATTCAAGGTTAGAAACAAAATAACAGACCGCCAGCAATGTCGGTGAGATAAAGACCAATCTTTCTTTTCAGTTCGTGATAGTGGAAAGGGGAAGTCGCGCATGCAATTTTCTGTCGTTACTGTCTAACAGAACAGGAAGCTGTTTGTTTTTTGTTTTTTTTTTTTTTTTGATTGGAGGTTTAACGACCACCGTGAGCAACTCAATGGGGTATAAGCAGTCGCCCGTCCCTAATTTAGGGGTCACTGGTTCCAGGGAAGGGAGAGAGCCAGTGCCGTAAGACAAACACAACATCCATGCCTCACCGGGATTCGAACCCGGACCCCGTTCGGACGAAAACAGGAAGCTGTGTTTCACGTTTTATTAGCTCCTTAGAATAATTTCGCCTTGACTGTAATTCAACTGCTGGGATTTCAAAGCGACAAGAAATCTATGATCAAAACGAACAGCATGTTTTAAAACTAAATGTAGTAATAAGTCAATACGTAAAAAGTTCAAAATCATACAGGGGTTTTATCAAAATAATGGAAACACCGGCTGCGGAGTAAGCGCGATGCGTCGTGTGCACATCACAAGAGCGACATCAGGGGCACATTTAAAGGGTTAGCTCCCCGAAAATATTTCAATTTTTTGTTAAAATGCGGCTTACATTTGAAAAAATGTTTTAATTTCATAAAACTTCATCAACTTACATTAGAAAATAATGCGTTAACTTTTTCTTCTATCTTTCATTAATTTTTACTTTGTCCTGATGGATTTCCAAAACTTCCATTTTTTGTCGCCCCCTTCCCAGAAATAATACATACGCCCCTGGACGACGCCACCCTCGATGTGAGGTATATAAAAGGGTGAAATAAAAATGGCCGCCCCGGTGGCGCAGTGGTCTAAGGCGTTGGCCTATGATCATTAGTCCGAAGGGGTCCGGGTTCGAATCCCGGTGAGGCATGGATGTTGTGTTTGTCTTACGGCACTGGCTCTCTCCCTTCCCTGGAACCAGTGACCCTGAATTAGGGACGGGCGACTGCTTATAGCCCATTGAGTTGCTCACAGTGGTCGTTAAACCTCCAATCAAAAAAAAAAAAAAAAAAATGTCAGCTATCAGGTAACAACGCCATAGTCGCAGGTGAAATACAGTAGTTGTGTGACGTACCACTGGGGAAACATAAGTGTCAAAACTGCAAGTTACAGGCATAAGCCAAGGTCGGTGTAGTTCAGTCGAGAGAATAACTGGCTTCGGAGCGAGGAGACGTAGTTTCGAATCCTACCACCGGCAAAACAAAAAGGTTTTATTTTCACATTAACGTGTGAACATAAAAACGAATGTCCTGGCCATGAGCTTCGAGAATAACCTATGATTCCGTCCCAGGCATTTCTCAAGGTGGGAAGGAAGAGAAGATATATGTGACGTAACACTGGGGTGACGCAAGAGTCAAAACGGCAAATTGCAGCGATAAGCCAAAGTCGGTGTAATGCTTCTTCCACACATCAGAATATGTGATGCCTCTTCCACACATTGTCTGGAATTAGTGAGAATTCCGTTTTCTACGCTCCGAAAAATGTGTGATGCTTCTTCCACACATCGTCTGGAATTACTAAGAATTCCTTCTTTTACGCTTCGAAAAACGTGCGATGTTTCTTCCACACACCGTCTGGAATTACTGAGAATTCCTTCTTTTACGATTCGAAAAATGTGTGATACTTCTTCCACACATCGTCTGGAATTACTGAGAATTCCTTCTTCTACGCTTCGGAAAATGTGTGATGCTTTTTCCACACATCGTCTGGAATTAATGAGAATTCTTTCTTCTACGCTTCGAAAAATGTGTGATGCTTTTTCCACGCATCGTTTTTAATTAATGAGAATTCCTTCTTCAACGCTTCGAAAAATGTGTGATGCTTTTTCCACATATCGTCTGGAATTAATGAGAATTCCTTCTTCTACGCTTCGAAAAATGTGTGATGCTTTTTCCACACATCGTTTGGAATTAATGAGAATTCCTTCTTCTACGCTTCGAAAAATGCGTGATGCTTTTTTCACACATCGTCTGGAATTTATAGGAATCCGTTTATCTACAGTGAGCTCCTTCAAGCATGGTATATCGGTATACCCGGAAACCTATGATTCCGTGCCATCTCTTTCTCAAGGATAGGGAGGAAGACAAGATATATGTGACGCAACACTGGGGTGACGCGAGAGTCAAAACGGCAAGTTGCAGCGATAAGCCAAAGTCGGTGTAGTTCGATCGTGATAATATCTGTCTTCTAAGCGAGGGGACGTGAGTTCGAATCTCACCACAGGCAAAAACGGCTTATTTTCACAGTTGTTGTGGAGTAATTGTCGACAATGTCGAATCTCGTTGACCTCAAAAGAGGAATGATGATTGGTGCGCGTCTTGCAGGAGCTTCAGTGATTAAACGACAGAAAGAGTAGGAAAGCACGAGGAACAATATCGAAGATTATGACTACCTATCAAAAAGGACCCGGCGCTGTCTTGAAAAGTGCAAATTGTGGTCTCCATACTAAGATATCAGATAGGGATAGGCGTACGTTGGTACGGATTATACAACAGAAGCTGAAGACCACGGCACTGCAAATGTTAGGTAGCAGAGTTGAACGATCCCGTTTCTGTCATAAGAGTTCATCGGAAACTCAATCGTAGAGGTCTGCACTTGCCAGGTAGGGCTTTTCCCCAGAAACTTTCGGTTGGGCCGGGCTAAGTCGACCCATTTTTATTATCGCTATGGTAAAGAAAGAAAAAAGTAGTGTTTTTTGATTTCCAGGTCTGTTTAACTGTTTTGCTAACATTACTTACTTCTATACACACAGTCGAATCTTTTTGCTGTCAACATAGCCCAGGGCGATCACAGAGGCGGGGGAGAGGCACTCACAGTGTTTTTACAACCTGTAGGTATTAAGAAGGTAAAACCACTTTAGGGCTTGTTGACAGCAAAAAGATTCGACTGTGTGTAGTGGGAACTGGGGGTCTGCACTGGGGTGGGGTTGTGTGTGTGTGTGAGGGAGAGAGAAAGTGGGACGACATCGAATGTTTCTCATAGAACAACCGACATCTATTGTTTCTCCTATCCCTAATCCGTATCGGGATTGACTTTTGTAGTGTTACCACTTGCTACACTGGGTACAACGTTTTGTTAATTCAGCAAAAACATTGTTGAATCAACCAAAAAATGCTGTCGATATGCAGTCAACAAAAATGTTTGTTGAATTTACAAAAGTATTTTGCTGAAAAATATTGTTGATTCTACAAAATTTATTGTCATCATGACAAAACGTTTTGTTCATTTAACAAAATGCTTAGGTGGATTTTTGGGAAAATGTTTGATCCAACAATATGTATTGTTATCCGGATAAAATGTTTAGTTGAATTAACAAAATATAGCCAGAGAAATAATTTTGTGTTGCCAACAAAATAATCCCGATAGAGTTTGGCTAAAGCAACAAAAGAAATCGATAAAACAGCTCAACAAAACTATTTTGTTGTTTCAAACGAACTTTTCTTCTCAGTGTATTGTTCAGAGAAAGGGAGAGTTTGAACGTGCTTAGTAGGGTTTTTTCTTTTCTTTAAAGGTTATAATTCTTCGATAACTGCCAAAATTTAGTTAATATTTTTAGGCTTACATTCAACTAAATATTTTCAATAATATCTCATTTCATTATTTAATTTTCACAATTTAATAAAATACAATGGAAAGGCAAAATAATACAAAGTTGCACATCATGGGCCGGGCCTAATTGATAGCTGCAATCGACGGGCCATGCTAGGTATTAAACGCAAGGGCTTCAGCCTGGCCGGGCTCACCAAATCAGGCCTGTGCATATACCTCTACTCCATCGTGCTGGTATTTATGGCTATGCTGCAATCCACAAACATTTGATTACTAACATAAAGGCAACAAAACGTGTGAGATCCGCCCCGGTGGCGCAGTGGTCTAAGCGCTGGCTTATGACCATTCGTCCGAGAAGGCTCTGGGTTCGAATCCCGGTGAGGGATGGATGTTGTGTTTGTCTTACGGCACTGGCTCTCTCCCTTTCCTGAAACCATTGACCTAAATTAGGGACGCGCTACTGCTTATAGTCCACTGAGTTGCTCGCGGTGGTCGTTAAACCTTCAATAAAAAAAACCCCAAAAAACTGCATTAAGGTGGTGCAAAGCATGTAAAAACTGGGATGTTATAAAAGATTATAGAACCAAAGATCTAACTGACCATATCAAAGTACGCACACCTCCATCAAAGCGTGGAAAGAGTGAACTATCTAAATACATTTTAAAAAATACATTTGTGCAATAGTAAATAATGATTCCCATTTGTAATATATACTCCATGGTCACGGTCATAGTCAGCCATTACTTCTGGATTACGCAAAATAGTGGCACTAAAAATGGCATTAAAATTTAGAAAGTAACCAAATTTTATTATTAAAAAAGGATTTCAGTTATTAAACATCAAGCAGTTATTGGGATGAATATATATATTACGTTTATATATGTATATATGTATAAATTGAGTTTCGAATTTATAGTTCAAAGCAGATTTTTCGGGATCAGTTACGTGTCCGGATCGGGTCCGAAATATTTTTGACCCGTTTCCAACTCTGGTTATGACGTCGTGAGGTAATTGGTGTGCCACCGGTTCATTCTTGGTACATCCTTACTACAACACCTCGTGAACAGCCCACGAAGTCTGCTGTATCTGAGATGCTTCCACCCCTTGGCGCGGTTGCCAATGATCATTCCTTTTTGAACGTCCGTCAAATCACTATCTCTGCCCATTGTGCTAACGAGACGCACTATGGCTCATCTGTCCTGGCTGGCAGATTATATCTCCGTGTTGTCGACCTTGTCACGTGCACTCTGTGACGTGCCTAGGCGGGTACATCGTGATTCCGGGTGTGGTCATATTATTCTAATACGATCGTGTATGTCCAGCTGATTGCCTCTTGACGGTTTTTACTTTGATCGTGATGAGTTCCACTCTTACCATTTTCCTGACACTTCATTTCCTTTTCCTATCTTTCTTGGTTACACCAAGCATGAATCTTTTATTTTTTGGGCTATGAGCACTCGCCCGTCCCTATTTTAGGGCCACTGGTTCCAAGGAAGGGAGAGAGCCAGTACCGTAAGACAAACACAACATCCATGCCTCACCGGAATCCGAACCCAGACCCATTTCGGGCGGATGAACAGAAGCCAGCGCTTAGACCATTGCGCCACTCGGGCGGCCAGTATGAATCTCTCTATACTACTTTGAGTCACCCGTAGCCCCCGTATGTTTTTCAAGCTAAAGTCTATGTCTCTGATTCATCAGTAAGGACTGGAAGGATACGCTGACAAACACTTCTCTTTTAAGGCAAAATGGCAAATTGCTCTTGAAAATTGTGCTGTTCTATACTCCCGGTGTTTCTCAGCCTTTAGGTTTCATTCGCCATTTTGTGGCCATGGTACATTCCAGCCGCCGGAGACCATGGGACAAGTTTTGAGTTGCAGAATCATTCGGGGCTGTTAGCCATAACTCACCCATCTGGCCATGTAGGTTCGTGAATGTGGGATATCATTCGCTATAATTCGATAAGAACACAGAAACTCGAAAGGGAGGTTGATTCTGAGGTACGGTAGAACCAGCGTATAACGAGCTCGTTTTTAGCGAGATCCCAGATTCAACGCGCAAAATTTGAACTTTTGTTTGGTATAATGTTAATTCAAAGCTAATTTGATCGTTTTCGACGAACGACATTTAATGAAATCCCCGGATTTAACGTGGAAGAGCAAAGAAAGCTCTGAGGTGATAACTTTTAACAAGTGAAGTAACAACATTCTATACTTAACGAGGCAGAGAAAAATCTGCTGTGCACTGTTCTGGAATGGAGGAATAGAAATGGTTGCATACAGGACGAAATTGCACCTGCGCAGGACAATCTTGATGTGCTAGCGGAAGAATGTCAATAGAAAAGCAATGAGGACGCAGTACATCAAATGCTCAGCAATTAAGTTGTGCAAGACACCCTCTCCGCCACCTACTCCATTTTTTTAAAAGATACGCTTTGGAAGTATCTTTTTTTTATTAATGTTTCTACATGATATCTGCTTCAGGATTCCCTTTTTCTGCTACTGCTTATTTCATTTTAATTTGTACTATTGTCGTTAACTAATTAAATTTTCAAGTCCAGTTGTTATGGTGTGGAAACACACATTTGTCCGTGATTGAGTTCAATTCTGCGCCCTCTCACTCCGGAGTAAGTTGCTCTCCCAACTTAGCTACGCGGACAGAATGTATCGCTGCAGATTTGTCGTCTGGGCACGTGCTTTACCTCCGTAGCACGTCACAATGGATACGTTAATGTACATATTATCACACATTCTTATTTTGGTATGGAGCGATTTTTCACCTCGAAACGGATTTAACGAGCGCCCGGATTTAGCGAAAATTTCCTTCAGTTCCTCGTTATAACCGGGTTCTTCTGTTCCTCGTTACAAGCGGTAGCAGACGTTGATGTCGCCAGTCAAAGCCGGACATGGCGAATTTCGCATTTTTCAAAACAAAAGACAAAAGTTCCACAAAGCGTTTGCAGAGGCGTCAGCGTACCCTAATTTCTGTTTCTCAAAGTATCTCCGTCCAGTTGAAGCTCCTGCTTTCGTGTCCAGCAACCCCATTTCGTGGGTGAAGTGCGGAGGAAGTGGCCTCTTGGTAGTCGCAGTTTATCTACCTTCCTTGGCATCACTCGTGGGCATGCACATAAAGGTCCGATAAGAACCTCACTCAAGGCAAACTGCGTGCATTTCCAACTTTCATGAGTAACTCTCCGGTATCTGACTCGAAATCGTTTGTCTCGTGACCTCTTTGATCGTGCCTTTCTGGTGTTGGCGAATGCCGCCTCTTTAAGCGTTCCTTTAACGTACTATCAATTCCAAATAATGAGGTGCTGACATTATTTTCTGTCTCTCTGTCTGTGAAACACTGTTAGAGAAACGCAATTCATTTCTTCCCGCAGGTGTTCAGCACCTTCCATGTTTTTCGAAACGACGCAGAACCTTTTTACCCTCTACTGCTTTACGAGAGAAAACGGAAGCCAGCGCGCGTGAGCATTACTCTCCCCTTACTCGTCCGTCTGCGCAGAAGCCAGTGTGTGCCTTGTGAAAGTGTTCTGCCGAAGCAAGCTTTAAAAGCGGACATACAAATTATGTTTGTTAGTTTGTGAACTTAATATTTAGTGATTCGCATTTCAAGTCACAAACGTATGTATCGCCTATCATTTGATATCCATCATGTTATTCAGTTAAATAGTTATTCACATAGAAATGTGGAGTGATTTCTGATCGTTAAGAAACTGAACTGTGAGGCAAAATCTACAGTGCAGAATTCCTTAAACAGTTAAGGAGTTAGTTTATGTCGCATAATTCTTTACAACAAATAATTCTTTACCGCCACTTCATGAAGTTGCACAGGAAAAATTCCTTATTTATGCGTTGGACAAATGCGCCCGGAAACAATTACCCGTGTGTTTTCCGTTTTATCAAAATATTCCGCTGACGTAGCAGTTGCTTATACTTGGGTTTATTAGGATCATCCGTTTCTGAAATGTGAATTCGGAAAGTTCTCGATTGTATAAATTAAAGAATAAGCCAAAGCAAGATCATCTATACACTGAGTGTCCTCTTTGTTATATTCACCTGCCATTTCTGTGAGACTGTCTGCATCCACAGACCTGATTACTACTCTTTTTCACAGCACGCTATTTAAACCAAATACGCAGGTGGGATGTTTTGTGTGCAGGTGGGTTTTTACGCATGTCAGTATCTCGGGTGCGTGAAGAATAACGAAATGGTTGAACACCCAAAACGTATCAAGTTAACGGCAAGGAAAAAGCTGGTTCTTAAAAGAGGCTAATGGCGGCCGGCATGCATTTAGCAGGAAAACAAACTACACTAGACTATATATAAACAGACATCTCTAAATCATCGTGTACCGAAGTTAGTTTAAAAATCCTCACTAATCGCTAATACGTGTAGGTCTGAAGGATACTTGAAACGTCACGGAATATATCATGAATTAGCTTTATAATCTTTTTGCTAAGCTAATTATTATGAATGAATAATGCTCTAAGCTTCAAAATAATGAATTCCCAAAAGGGTGTTGTTACTCGTTAATTATGAACTTAAACAAAGTCTCAACGCTGGTTATTTATATTAAGTAATCAAAGTCATAAACCTAACAGCCAGACAGAGGTCTGACAAAAACTATGAATTGAGAAAGACTGAACTTACTGAAAAACTTGTTTATTTCTAAGACTCTTGGTCAACTAAGGCACTCATATATCTTGTACATAATAATGAATAAACTTTCCTCTTATAGTACACACACTCTCATAACAACACCTCGCAACGCCAACACATCAACCTCAACAACCAACGCTACCAACACAACGCAACACAACTCCAACACCCCACTAGTCTCGATGAACGCGCCTATATACTAGCTACCACCACGTCATGACTTACACTCATTGCCAGATCTCATTCAGCGGGTGAAATAATATTTCGTTCAGTAGGAAGATAATTTACATAGTAAAATAAAATAACCAGAGATAGTAAAATCAAAAGGAAAGTGAATATAGAGTATACGTTACAATATTTTGTATACAATTGCGAAGAAGTTTATTCAGCTTATTAATGAATTGATCATTAGTGTGAGCATTGAGGATTGATTGCCGCTCTTATAAGCCTTGTCCAGTGAAGAGCTAATTGTTATACAGGAGACTTAATAGTGAAGAAAATGAATAAAGTCTTCACTCATCGCGAGTACTTAATCATCATCGAATAATATGATCAAAATGCAGAGAGAAGTTTACAGGTGAACAGAGCTGTTCAAAAGTGTACAACCTGCTACATATTCCTTAATCAACAGAAGAATTGTGAAGCGTTTTACATTGTTACTTTCTTATTCAGTTGCTGTAGTTAAATATTTTCTAAATTCTAAAAGACTAGCTCTTGAAAGTTGTGCTAAATAAGGCAGGCTAGGTAAATTGAACTTATACAACTTTTATTCTGTCAGTTATATTTACACTTCTCATACAACGCTCTTCAAAATGTTGGTCATAAACAACCTGAATTGGTAGAAGCGACTTAAACTATGTATATCGTTAACTTAATTTTTCACAATGTTATCTTATATAACAACGGATTATAATTTAGGAAACAGACTAGCCACCGCGGTGGCTCATTTGTTGGCTTCTGAACATTCGTCCGAGATGAGTCAGGGTTCGAATCCCAGTAAGGCATGGATGTTGTGTTTTTCTTACGGCAGTGGCTTTCTCCTCTCCCTGGAACCAACCGCCTTAAATTAGGGACGGTAGACCACTTATAGCCCATCTCATTGCTCGCAGTGCTCGTTAAACTCCTAAATGAAACAAGAAAAAAAAAAAAGAAACAGACTAGAACTCGCGCAGGCTACGTTCCTCTAAGAGGCAATCTTCGTCGTCTCTCAACCTTGAGTGTCACCTTCTTTTATTTATAGTCTGACTAGCTGCAGGTTGTGATCAAAACGTTCGAAGAAACTTGGAGGTTCCAACCTGGCGTTCAGAATGAAAATATATGTCAGGAGTAACAAAATGTATACCAGAAAAAGAAACACAAAATGGAAGGTTGAAATAGTCACACAAGGCTAGTGTTTAACTTTCTCTTGACAAATTTTTCAAGAACGTTTTTAAGACACCGTAAGCATGTACTTTTTTTTTTTTTGTGTGGGTTTAGCGACCACCGTGAGTAACTCAGTGGGCTATAGGCAGTCGCCCGTCGCTAATTTAGGGCCACTGGTTCCAGGGAAGGGAGAGAGCCAGCGCCGTAACACAAACTCAACTCCATGCCTCACCGGGATTCGAATCCGGACCCTTGCAGTGACGTTTGGGGGGCGTATTAGGCATGTGAAAATCTATGTCTCCCAACTCCTTTATGAACTCTCCTGGTTGGAAGACACTCTTTGGTAAGGGGGGAGTTTTTTTTTTTTTTTTTTTTTTGGTTGGAGGTTTAACGACCACGGTGAGCAACTCGATGGGCCATAAACAGTTGCCGGTCCCTAATTTAGGGCTACTGGTTCCTGTGAAGGGAGAGAGCCAAAAACACAACATCCATGCCTCACCGGGACTCGAACCCAGACCCACCTCGGACGAATGGTCAGAAGCCAACGCTCAGACCCCTTCGTCACAGGGGAGTTTCCTGGAATCAGTGACTGTGACCTGGGCATTAATGTTTGTCCGGAGTGAAGCTAGGAACCATTTTAAGGATAGTGAATTGTAATCATCTTCCTTCTCATTAGCAATTTTCCCACCAATTTCGATGCAGCTGCGTCAATGGGGCTGGCTGTCACTTCTCAGCATCCCATCAGAAAGAAAGGTTTATGGTTTCCTTCGTTGTGCGGTGAGTAAGGAGATAATGATCTACAAAGGGTCACTAAAGACGGAAAAGAAGGAGAATCTGCGCCTTCTAAGAAGCGGACGCTTTTTAGGTGTGTTTCTCAGCTGTCTACCGGACTTCTTTTTTGGAAGGTGAGTCGGTTGGAAGTGAGTGGAGAGCGAGGTGGGAGAATCTCTGGAATCGGTGTGAACCGTGATCAGGGGGAAGTGAATGGACGCTGATGATTACAAAAAGCGAATACTGGCCACAACGGGAATGAGATGAACGTGTTAATAATGATATAGAGAATGAATGGAAATAACGGACAATACTTGTGACCTCCCTCATATCAACTGAATAAACACTTTCCTCACTGCAAGAGCGAGTTGTAACTTCTGTCGATATTTTATTTATATTCTGTTTATCTGCTCCAACTGGTTAAACTCCCGATACAAAAACTTTCTGCAAGCGAAGCATCAACGAACCCTCCTCACAGGCCACTGAAATATAACTCGGCACCAATCCCTGTAACATGACCTCAAATTAAGGAAAGGTGACCACTTATGTGTCTCTATGTTGCTCATGCTGGTATTTAACCATCTCCCCTCCCGCAAAAAAAATAGCATTCACTTTCGTTCCTTTGAGCCCCTAAGTCCAGAAATTTACTGTTGCTGTATCAGCCGTTGTACATAATATTGCGATATTTGAAGGTTTATTTCAGTGTGCCACGTCAAATGTGTGAACAATACATTTCTGCTTGTTTGTTTCGGCGTTTAACGACCATCGTGAGCTGCTCGCTGGGCTATGGGCACTAGCCCATCCCTAGTTTGGGGGCATCTGGTACCGGAGCCGGCGGGCCCGGACTGGTGCGTCGCACATGTGTCACATCCAGGGCTCAGCTTGGACGAATTATCAGAAGTCAGCATTTCAGCCGCCATGTTATTACGAGCAGTGAGCGCTCTTAAGGTGGACGTCAAGTAATTTTGCTTCCTATACTTCCAATGGAAAAACTTTTGTACACATTTCCTTCACAATTAATGCGTTCCCAAGGATGAAAATTTGAACATCAATTAAAATAACTTCATACTATAACTTGTAATACTTAACATTGTCTAAAACATAACCATAATTATATAAAAAAATCAATAACTTTTCATTTGGTGGTGTTGAAACCAGAAAAAAGATGGCGCTACCTGTACTTTGATGACGTCAGTAGGCAAAAAAATGTTGGATTGCATAATTATGGTTATGTTTTAGAAAATATTAAGTATTCCAAGTTATAAAATGAAGCTATTTTAATCGATGTTCAAATTTTCATCCTTGGGAACGCATTAATTGTGAAGAAAATGTGTACAGAAGTTTTTCCATTGGAAGTATAGGAAGCAAAATTACTTGACGTCCACCTTAAGTTACGTGCAGTGTTTCTTTCAGGCATACATCCAGAGGTGCGAAGCCCTCCCGGAGACATTTTAAGTTACTGAGCCAAATTTTAATAAATTCAGGCTATGATGAAAAAGGAAGTTTCGTTTCTTTTTATGCTACAAATATTTCTCCAATTATATTTTTTTTAATATTTGTTCAAATGGTACTAGTTATAGTTTATTTTATTAAAAAGGGTATTGCGGCACGTGGTATTCTTCAAAATATAATAAGTAGACTAATGATACCTAATTGTCTGGGAATCGTGATTCAGGATCAAGAGTGCGTTGAATCCATTTTAATAGATGAAAATTTTGAGCCTGCGGACCCCCCCCCCTTCTTTAGCTGAAAAAGGTTTGTTATTCCTGAAATGTGTGAAGAAGTAATAACTATATCAGAGATGTATATAGAATTTTTCTTCGCGGGGGTGGGCGAAATAGGAAGTTTTTGAAATCCACCATCTGGAACAAAATCAAAGTTAATGAAAAATTGAAGAAAAATCAAAGCTTTTTTTTTAATGTAAGTCGATACATTTTTACTAAATTAAGGTATTTGTTTTCTAATGTAAGTCGCATTTTAACCAGAGAACAGAAAAGTGACACATTTTCCGGGTGGTGGGCAAGGCCCTCTAAATGCGCCCCTGTGCTAGATATGTAGTAATTAATTCTATATATATATATGAATATAGTAGTTAAAATTGTATATATATATATATATATATAAACGCATAAATAGTTTTTTTCCTTTAGTATGTGCCCACAACACCCCGCCACCGTGCATAGCCGCTGGAGCAAGAGTGAAGTAACATACACTATAAATATCACTCACAACACCCCTCCCCGACACACAAGCACACAATAACAGGTAGACCCAACATCGCATCAGAACCCACACATGCAATTGTTCCCCGAAAAAATACTGGTGAAAAGACCAAGAAAACAAATAAAAAACAAAAAACAAAAATACAAATAAAAAACAAAAAAACAAATAAATGCAAAAATAAAAAATACAAGAAATGTTCCCGACCCCGAACCACTCTTCAGGGGAAAACGCCAGGGAGCCAGGAACCAATGTGTTGGGGTTTCATAAGATGGCAACTATTTTTTAAAAATTCCAGGTAACAACCAAATTTCAACATAAAAATTTGTTTCAAACTAATATTTTTGAGAGGCATCTGTTTTCCCTCCCCGAACATTTTATACCAACATTTAATACAATTGAAATAGCAATATGTATAAAACCTTTTAACTCAACTGAAAATAAGATAACCGATACTTTACCCTATTATCTGTAGCTTCTTGAATAATGAATTCAAATGAAGGTAAACTAAAACTTTAGTTTACCTTCATTTGAATTATAATTCAAGAAGCTACAGATAATAGAGTAAAGTATTGGTTATTTTGTTTTCAGTTGAGTTAAAACGTTTTATACATATTGCTATTTCAATTGTATTAAATGTTGGTATAAAATGTTCGGGGAGGGAAAACAGATGCCTCTCAAAAATATTAGTTTGAAACAAATTTTTATGATGAAATTTGGTTGTTACCTGGAATTTTTTAAAAAAATAGTTGCCATCTTATGAAACCCGAACACATTGGTTCCTGGCTCCCGCGCGTTTTCCCCTGAAGAGTGGTTCGGGGGTCGGGAACATTTCTTGTATTTCTTTATTTTTGCATTTATTTGTTTTTTTGTTTTTTATTTGTATTTTCGTTTTTTATTTGTATTTTTGTTTTTTGTTTTTTATTTGTTTTCTTGTTCCTTTCACTAGTATTTTTTCGGGGAACAATTGCATGTGTGGGTTCTGATGTGATGTTGGGTCTACTTGTTATTGTGTGCTTGTGTGGGTGGGGGAGGGGTGTTGTGAGTGATATTTATAGTGTATATATATATCATCATCATCATCATTGTCAACCATTATCAATCCACTGCTGGACGAAGGTCTCCCAAGTTTCCTCCACAACGGTCTGTCCTGTGCCAGTCTCCTCCATGTCACCCCAGCATACTTTCGAATTTCATCCACCCATCTCCCATGTGGTCTTCTTCTGGGTCTTTTCCTGTCCCTTGGAATCCAATCTAAAATTTCGGCTGTCCATCGATGATCTGTCCTTCTGGCAGTATGTCCAGCCCATTGCCATTTCAGGGATTTAACTCTGATCATGATGTCTTCCACTCTTGTCATTTTTCGGATCCACGAGTTCCTCTTCTTATCTCTTCTGGTTACACCAAGTATGCACCTCTCCATGCTTCTTTGAGTTGTCTGCAGCCGTTGTATGTCTCTTTTAGTTAAGGTCCACGTCTCTGCACCATACGTAAGCACTGGAAGGATGCATTGATCAAACACTTTTCTTTTAAGACATAATGGCATATTGCTCTTGAAAATTATGCTGTTTCTTCCAAAAGCTCTCCAGGCAAGTTTTGTACGCCGATTAATTTCTTCATCAATGTGACCCTCACTTGATATCTGCTGTCCAAGATAAACGTATGTGTCTGTTATCTCCAGCTTTTCTCCATCAATCGATAAATCTTCATTTCTTGCAAAAGCATTGAACATCACTTTTGTCTTCTGAAAGTTCATTTTTAATCCCACTTCTTTACTCTTGTCAGCAAGTTCCTGGATCATACTCTGCAGCTCTGATGGGCTAGTTGCAAAAATGACTACGTCATCAGCAAAACGAAGGTGGGTTAGATAATCTCCATTAATCTTTATCCCCTTGTTTTCCCAGCTCAGTGACTGAAAAACACCCTCCAATGTGGCATTAAAGAGCTTCAGAGATATGGTGTCACCTTGTCTCACTCCCTTTCCAATTTTTATGTGTGTTGTATTTTCAAACAGCCTAATCTTTGCATTTGCATTTTCATAGATGTTATTAATAATATTAATGTATGCATCTTCAATACCGCAGGTTTTCAGAGCCATTGCAACTGCTGATGGTTTCACCGAATCAAAGGCTTTTTCATAATCGATAAAAGCCATGCACAATGGAAGTTCATATTCCCTCGCTCTTTCAATTAGTTCTCTCAGCACATGGATATGATCTATTGTGCTGTAGCCACTCCTGAATCCAGCTTGTTCTCTCGGTTGAGCCATGTCCAGTGTTACCTTCAAGCGGTGTGAAAGAACTTTAGTGAAGATTTTATAAACTACTGATAGGAGGCTGATAGGTCTGTAGTTTCCGAGATCCTCAATGTCACCTTTCTTATGTAGCAGGATCATTGTAGCGGTGTTCCAATCCTCAGGAATCTTTCCTTCATTAAGGCATCGAGTGAAAATTTGGGCGAGTACTGTTTCGATTTCTCCACTTGCTTCTTGTATGATGTCTACAGTAATTCCATCTTCTCCTGGAGCTTTTCCCCGCTTCATGTTCTTGATTGCATGTGCAACTTCTGCTGGAAGGACTGGAGGAACTCTGGTACTGGTATCTTTCATGATGTCTGGAGTGCATGTATCATACCTTTCATATAATTTGGAGTAGAAATCTTTCACTCTTGTCAAAATTTCGCCTCTATTTCTTGTTACAGAACCATTTTCTTTTCTCAGTGCCATAATCTGTTTTCTTCCTTACTGAGATGTCCCTTTGCTATCTTTAGGCTTTGGTTGTTTTCAATTGCTTTCCTCACTAGTTCACAGTTGAATTTTCTTACGTCTTCAGTGATACTTTTTCGTACTGTCTTGCATAGCTCTATCTATTCCACTTTGGAAGTCACATCTTCTTTAGTTGTCCTCATCTCTCTTCTTTTTTGCATCAGCATTTTCGTTTTTCCTGATAATTTATTTACATGCAACTTGTTCTTAGACCCAGCTAATTTTGTTGCTGTTTCCATAAGAGCTTTGGTTACTTTTCTGTTAACTTCAGAGATGTCCATTTCTTCCGATGTTAGGCCTTCTAAAGCAGAGAACCTGTTCTTCAGTTCCAACTTGAAGGTATTATGGTGTTTTTTAAGGTTGGTTATGTCAATAGATTTTGTTTGTCTTATGAGCTTGCCACGTTCAAGTTTAGTGTTGAGGTGCATCTTACATCTCACCAATCTATGGTCACTACCTGTGTTGAACTTGTTTAGCACACTGCAGTCTTCTATGACGAATTTTTTGTTACACATAATAAAATCAATTTCACTTGTCGTCCCATTTGGATGTCTCCATGTCCATTTCCTGTGTGGATTTTTCTTGAAGAAGGAGTTCAAGATGAAAAACCCTTCTGCCTCTGCAAACTCAACGAGAGTACTTCCACGCTGGTTTCTGTTGCCGTGACCGAATTTACCTACTGAAGTTTCATTCTGTTGCCGTTGCCATATTTTTGCATTGAAATCTCCCATAATTATTTTCAAGTGCTGCTTACCTATATTATTTAGATGACAAATTTCCTCATAAAATTCTTCAATTTCTTCTTCAGGATGACTTGTGGTGGGTGCATAAGTTTGAATAATCTGAGCCTGGTATCTTCTCGATAGTTGGATAACGAGTCGTGCAGCTCTGTCAGAGGAACTTTCAACTTCTACCACTTTATCCTTCAGTTTCTTGTTTATTATAAATCCAACACCACTAGTTCTGCCAGTATCTGTCCCACGATAGTAGAAGAGATGTCCACTTTTCAGTTCGATGAGATCTTCTCCTTTTCTCCTTACCTCACTTAGCCCCACGATGTCCCACTTGATCCTTTGTAGTTCCTCTTCCAATTCAAGAAGCCTTGAATCAGAAGATAGGGAGCGTCCATTGTACGTTGCCAAAGTCAGCATCAGATGGCAGCCTAGTCCGGTCCTCCGGGGATTCTTAGCACCCTCTGCCTTCATGTCGCACTGGCCGCTGCCTTGGCCAGGTACATTCCAGCTGCCGGAGACTGAGGGCCAAGATTTAAGTTGTGGAGTCATTTTGGAGGGGTTTGGCCATAACTCACCACGCTGGCCAAGCGGGTTGGTGAGTGTGGGATAGAATTTCCTCTGATCCCGATGGTATAGTTATACCGCTATTGGCGGTCGTCAGAGCCCCTTTAGTGGGAACAGGATGCACCACGAGAAGGCGGGGTTGACATTTGTCAAGGAGAGGCTGTGATGTTACGCATCACCTGACCTTACATCCCTATATATATATATATATATATATATATATATATATATATATATCATCATCATCATCATCATCATTGTCAACCATTATCAATCCACTGCTGGACGAAGGTCTCCCCAAGTTTCCTCCACAACGGTCTGTCTTGTGCCAGTCTCCTCCATGTCACTCCCGCATACTTTCGAATTTCATCCACCCATCTTCCATGTGGTCTTCTTCTGGGTCTTTTCCTGTCCCTTGGAATCCAATCTAAAATTTCGGCTGTCCATCGATGGTCTGTTCTTCTGGCAGTATGTCCAGCCCATTGCCATTTCAGGGATTTAACTCTGATCATGATGTCATCCACTCTTGTCATTTTTCGGATCCACGTGTTCCTCTTCTTATCTCTCCTCGTTACACCAAGCATGTACCTCTCCAGGTACACCAAGCATGTACCTCTCCATGCTTTTTTGAGTTGTCTGCAGCCTTTGTATGTCTCTTTTAGCTAAGGTCCATTTCTCTAAACCTACGTAAGCACTGGAAGGATGCATTGATCAAACACTTTTCTTTTAAGACATAATGGCATATTGCTCTTGAAAATTATGCTGTTTTTTCCAAAAGCTCTCCAGGCAAGTTTTGTACGCCGATTAATTTCTTCACCAATGTGACCCTCACTTGATATCTGCTGTCCAAGATAAACGTACGTGTCTGTTATCTCCAGCTTTTCTCCATCAATCGATAAATCTTCATTTCTTGTAAAAGCATTGAACATCACTTTTGTCTTCTGAAAGTTCATTTTTAATCCCACTTCTTTACTCTTGTCAGCAAGTTCCTGGATCATACTCTGCAGCTCTGATGGGGTAGTTGCAAAAATGACTATGTCATCAGTAAAACGAAGGAGGGTTAGATAATCTCCATTAATCTTTATCCCTTTGTTTTTCCAGTTCAGTGATTGAAAGATATTTTCCAATATGGCATTAAAGAGCTTCGGAGATATGGTGTCACCTTGTCTCACTCCTTTTCCAATTTTTATGTGTGTTGTATTTTCAAACAGCCGAATCTTTGCACTTGCATTTTCATAGATGTTATTAATAATATTAATGTATGCATCTTCAATACCGCAGGATTTCAGAGCCATTGCAACTGCTGATGGTTTCACCGAATCAAAGGCTTTTTCATAATCGATAAAAGCCATGCACAATGGAAGCTCATATTCCCTCGCTCTTTCAATTAGTTCTCTCAGTACGTGGATATGATCTATTGTGCTGTAGCCACTCCTGAATCCAGCTTGTTCTCTCGGTTGAGCCATGTCCAGTGTCACCTTCAAGCGGTGTGAAAGAACTTTAGTGAAGATTTTATAAACTACTGATAGGAGGCTGATAGGTCTGTAGTTCCTGAGATCCTCAATGTCACCTTTTTTATGTAGCAAGATCATTGTAGCGTTGTTCGAATCCTCAGGAATTTTCCCTTCATTAAGGCATCGAGTGAAAATTTGGGCGAGTACTGTTTCGATTTCTCCACTTGCTTCTTGTATGATGTCTACAGTAATTCCATCTTCTCCTGGAGCTTTTCCCCGCTTCATGTTCTTGATTGCATGTGCAACTTCTGCTGGAAGGACTGGAAGAACTCTGGTACTGGTACCTTTCATGATGTCTGGAGTACATGTATCATCCCTTTCATATAATTTGGAGTAGAAATCTTTCACTCTTGTCAAAATTTCGCCTCTATTTCTTGTTACAGAACCATCTTCTTTTCTCAGTGCCATAATCTGTTTTCCCCTTACTGAGATGTCCCTTTGCTATCTTTAGGCTTTGGTTGTTTTCAATTGCTTTCCTTACTAGTTCACAGTTGAATTTCCTTACGTCTTCAGTGATACTTTTTCGTACTGTCTTGCATAGCTCTATATATTCCACTTTGGAAGTCACATCTTCTTTAGTTGTCCTCATCACTCTTCTTTTTGCATCAATATTTTGGTTTTTCTGATAATTTGTTCACATGCAATTTGTTCTTAGACCCAGCTAATTTTGTTGCTGTTTCCATAAGAGCTTTGGTTACTTTTCTGTTAACTTCAGAAATATCCACTTCTTCCGATGTTAGGCCTTCTAAAGCAGAGAATCTGTTCTTCAGTTCCAATTTGAAGAACAGATTCTCTGCTTTAGAAGGCCTAACATCGGAAGAAGTGGATATTTCTGAAGTTAACAGAAAAGTAACCAAAGCTGCTATGGAAACAGCAACAAAATTAGCTGGGTCTAAAAACAAGTTGCATGTGAACAAATTATCAGGAAAACCAAAATGTTGATGCAAAGAAGAAGAGAGATGAGGACAACTAAAGAAGATGTGACTTCCAAAGTGGAATATATAGAGCTATGCAAGACAGTACGAAAAAGTATATATATAGCAAATGGAAAACTTGCCCCCTCTAGGGTTCCATTTGCCTCCCCGGCCAAAAAGTCCTGAAAGAAACACTGGTTACGTGAGTTTCGGTTTGATAACGTAGCAAACACTGCGACGAAATAAAACTCTGCCTTCTTAGAAGAAAGTTCTTTCACGGAAGAAGTTCATATCATGCAAAGCAGCAAGATTCAGACGAGAAACAAAGAGCTGACCAGGTACCCGAGTGGTAGGAGGCATTAACTTCTAATCATTCGCCCAAAATGGATCGGGGTTCGAATCCCGCAGGAGGTATGGATAAGTGTGTTTGTCTTACGACACTGTCTGTCTCCTTCGCAGGAAACAGTGGCCCTAAACTAGGGAGACGAGAGACTGCTTCTAGTCCATTGAGTTGTTGAAGGGGGTTCGTTAAACCCTCAGACAAAAAAAAAAACAAAAAAAAACAGGAACTACTTCTCAAAATGTTATTTAGTACACGCAACAGGAAGCAATTTTTTCGTCTCATTTGTTACTTACAATAAAGGGCTGGGTTTCTTAAGAATTAAGCTGAGAAGGGAGGATTATCCTCACCGCAGCGATCAATACCCTCAATATCAGATTTCATGGAAAACGTATAATTACTGCGCACTTATTAATGTTCTTCAGAAAAAAATATAGGGCATGCAAAGGAAAGCACTTTTCAGCAGAACTATGAATTAGGTTACGAAAAAGGAGAAACAGTCAAGAGACTTATTTCTCCGTTGCAGGTTCATTAATGGAATATGTATCGCTCAGCTTAATAAGCTCACTCAACAACGGCAACTCACACATAAATCGGAAACCTAAAGAAGAAAAGGCACAGAAAGTATTTGATGCCATCCTACTGAAGTTGATTTATAAAATTTCGAATCCATATTTTAAAATCAAGAGCAGATTTGAATAAATTTACCAGTTGCCCTCCTAATTTATATTTTCTATTTTTTTTTTTTTTTAATACACTGCTGGCGACCCAAAATGCAACACCAGGAAGGACACGAGATAGCAAAGCCAAATTTACTGGACACATAACAACAGATACAAAGATGAAACGATTGAGCTTACAGGCCCGTGCGACTTGCGGAACACGCAGACATCAATAGTTCGCGTGGCCCCCATGGCTAGCAATAACGGCCGCTACAAGCCGCGGCATCGGAAGAAAGAGGCTTTGGATGTGGGCTTGGGGTATGTTGGTCCAGGCTGCTTCAACACACTGCCACAATTCATCAGGCGTAGCCGCGGGTGGTGCTTTTTCCGGGCCACTCGGTTGCCGATCAGCGACCAGACGTGTTCGATGGGCGACATATCGGGAGAACAGGCGGGCCACGGCAGCAGTCACTCCTGGTGGACCGTGAAGAATTGTTGTACGACGCGTGCCACGTGCGGACGCGCATTGTCCTGTTGAAACGTGGCCACTGGCTGGTCTTGCAGGTACCAGAGGGGTGCGGGTGTCATATCCAATTGCACCCCAAACCATAACGCCAGGCGGCGGACCGTTATGGCGATGCATAATGCAGGCGTCATACAGTCTCTCGCCGCGGTGCCGCCACACGCGGATCCGACAGTCGCGGTATTGCAGGCAGAAGCGGGATTCGTAGGAGAAGGCAATGTCGTGTCATTCTGTAGTCCAGGTGCGGCGCTCAACGGCCCACTGCCGCCGCACTCGCCGGTGGTGTAACGTCAATGGTAATCGGAGCAATGGGCGCCGTGCGACAAGTCTCCGCTCCTGCAGCCGACGTCAAACGGTACGTGCTGGCATAGGTTGTTGCGAAACACACCCTAATTCCTGCGCTAGCGTTCGTAAATGGCGGTGCGAGCCGTCAATACCCGCCGCGCAACATGCCGGTCCTCTCGTTCGGTGGTGTGCCGCGGCTGCGGCAATCGCTCACGTCGGTCCGTCCGTCCCTCCTGCACCCACCGAATCCATACTCGCCTCACTGTGGCTGGATGTCGTCCCAGACGGGCGCCGATGTTTCGGTACGATAAACCGCTGTCGCGATAAGCCACTATTCGTCCTCTGTCGAACTCCGAAACGTGCTGGAATGACTGCCGTATTCTGCGACGAGGCATCAGGAAGCTTCCCAGGGACAGGTCCAGGCAGCACAACACACTTCCACTACTTACACCCCGCCTTATGTGCACCCTTCTTATAGTGCTTCACGGTGGCGTGCCGGCGCGCACATGATTTGCATATGCTCTGCAATGCTAATCGTTTGCATGTCCTCTCGCGGGCGATGCATGCTGCGAATTTCATGCCAATCCGGATGCTTCCTTCTTGGTGTTGCATTTTGGGTGGCCAGCAGTGTATTTTCGCTCAAGACTTGCTTAATTTAAAATAGAGTTTCATATTGCTTTAAATCTTTGGGAAGTTACACGCAAGAAGATTTGACTTTTGAAAAATAGGGTGCTTTACAAACTCTTTATACCTGAAGTAGTAAGATGCACGGGCTTCTGCCAGTCGTGTAGATTGGGGCCCGAGCTTGATTCCCGGATGAGGCAAAGATGACGTGTGACGTAGAGGTGGAGCAAGTGCCAAAGCGACAAATCTGCGGCGGTACATTCCGTGGGTGTTGCTGTGTCGGTTAGATAAATTCACTCCCGAGCGAGGAGACGCGGGTTCGATCCTTGTCACCGACAAATCACTGTTTTCACACATGTTTCTCGGACCGACTCTCTCCTTCTACGAACCAGTGGCTCTACATTAGGGACGACGACTGCTTATAAATGCCTCAGATGCACATGGTAGGTTGTTACCCCCCCCCAAAAGTAATATGGAAAGCCAAAGAACTGATGTTCGTTCCCCTCCCTAAATGTTAATAAAGAAATGGACGTCAACTACTTCAGTTATATAGATCACCGTCGCCTCATACATTCAATCCGAAGGGAACGTCTACAAAAATGGACAAGAAACAGTTTCTTCTGCATGACAATGCGCCTGCACGTAGATCCCTAATGGTAAAAACAGTACCTTGCAAAACACAATGTGCCGCCCAGGTGGCTCAGTGGTCTAAGCGCTGGCTTCTGATCATTCGTACGAGATGGGTCCAGGTTCGAATCCCGGGTTCGAAAATTGTTCTTCTGATCATTCGTACGAGATGGATCTGGGTTCGAATCCCGAGTTCAAACATTTGTACCCATTTACCAGATACAGGAATGTTTTGTAGCCGCCCCGTGGTCTAAGCGATGGCTTCTGCTCATTCGTCCGAGTAGCGTTCGGGTTCGAATCCCAGTGAAGCATGGATGTTGTGTTTGTATTACAGTGTTGTCTCTCTCTCTCTTCCCTGGAGCCAGTCACCCTAAATTAGGGACATGCCCATTGAGTTGCTCGCGGCGGTCGTTAAACCTCCGATTGCCGCCCCGGTGACGCAGTGGTCTAAGCGATGGCCTCTGATAATTCGTCCGAAAGGGATCCGGGTTCGAATCCCGGTGATCCATGAATTTTGTGTTTGTCTTACGGCACTGGCTCCCTCTCCTTTCTCTGGAACCAGTGGCCCTAAATTAGTGACGGGCGACTGCTTATAATCCATTAAGTTGCTCACGGTGTAGTTCAATCCACAATCAAAAGAAAAAAGAAAAAGGCACAATGTGACGTCACTGGAGCATTCTCCATATTCTCCTGACTTGGCACTACCCCATGTTTACTTGTTTCGGAGTTTGAAATCTGCCTTAAAAGCACAACAATTCACGAGTGCTGAGGATAGCATTAAAAACGACGCTGAAATTGGTTTCAAAAAACGGATTCCAGGAAATGCTTTAAACAGCTTTACGGGCATTGTGTAGCTGCGAATGAAATTGTTTCGAAGGAAATGCGGAATAAATAACGGCAATCGTGTGTTTCCCATTCCTTCTAAGTCAATGAGATGTTCTCTCTTTTAAACGCAGAAAGTACCACACTAAACTTTTTTCCGGACCATTTCTGTTTTGCATTCTGCAGCCCATGCTGTTTATAATTAAAAGCATGTTGTTTCTTTACGAACTGTCGATATCCATTTTTTTCTGTGATATCCGTAACTTTTTTCAGCAGTTTACATTCATTCTACACTATATTGACAAAAGTCGCCGGACACCTAGAACAGAAACACAACATAGCATTTATTGGCATACATTAGTACTGTGTCGGTCCACCTTTGGCCTTAATGCATGCATTGACCCTTCGAGACTTGCTTTCGACAAGATTTTGGAGCACAGCGATAGGTATGCGCTTCCGTTCAGTACATTATCCTGCCGCTAACTGTTGCTTAGTACTAGGCTTTGGTTCCAAACTTTTTATGCGGCGCTCTAATTCATCCCATAGGTGCTCTATGGAATTAAGATCAGGGCTCTGTGCTGGCCAGTCCACACACGATACGGAATTATCGTCAAACCACGCCGTAACAGTCCTTGCTTTATGGCTCGGTGCATTATCCTGCTGGTACAAACAAGGCTCGGTTCCCTAGCATTACCACAGAATTGTTAGAGCGTAATTGTCCAAAATATCGAGATAGACGTGCTAGTTAACAGGTTTGTCCACGATAACCAATGGGCCGGGACCATACCACGAAAAGCACCCCCACACGAGTACACTGCCAGCTCCAAACTTGACCGTAGGAATAGTACACTATGGTAAATAGCTTTCCCCCGGCTGCTGCCATACCCACACACGGCCTTCAGACTGATGGATCGTGTATCTGAATTCATCAGTCCATAGAACCTGTTTCCATTGATCTACGGCCCACGATAAATGTCCTTTACACCATGCTAAACGACGAGTAGCATTCCGAGTGGAGACGAAAGGCTTATGAGCAGCCGCACGACCACGGTAACCCATGGAATGAAGTTCTCTGCGAATGGTACGTGTACATACCGAGGTTCCAGCATGTTTACTCACCTGTACACTGAGGTCTTTTGCAGTACTCCGTCGATTAGCTGTAACGACTCTCCTGAGGCTTCGACGTCCTCTATCACTGATTTTCTTTGGTCTGCCGGTACGTTTTGCTGCTTCAGGCACGCGATGTGTCTTCCACTTTTTTATTACATCCAAAACAGTTGACTTGGGTATGTTTAAACGCCTCTCGGTTTCTCTTATGAACAACCCACTTATATAACACCCAACAATCTTTCCTTTCTCAAAGTAAGTTCTCTTCCGCCGCGACATTTTAAATTAACTTTACAGTGCGATATGATCGCGGTCAGCTGCAGGCTTGTTTTTATACCATTTGCAGCTGGTCCGCGCATCTTAACAACGCAGCTGATCCTTTCATTTGCTTTTGAAGGGATGTCCGGTGACTTTTGTCAATATAATGTATATTCAAGTGAGTGAGAATATTAAAACTATTTTGGATTTTATTTTAAATACAAATGAGGTAGTCCACGACCCCCAAATATGTAAACAAACACTTCAAACTTCGTTATGTCCGCTGTAGCTGCGAATGACGCCAGAAGTTCGTTTCGGTTTGGTTTCGAAAAGTTGATAACTCTGTTGATATAAATTTCTCGGAAAAGAAAAAAACACCAAGTGTTTTAGTCGCTAAAGCCAAAGACATGAAATTGATTACAACCTTAAAAGAAATAAACCGTCCCGTTTCAGACTCTAATCTTAATTTGAGATGTACGGCTCAGAATTTCTAGTTTACGGCCTGTTTCAGACTCTCATCTTAATTTTGGAAGCCCGGCTCAGAATTTCTAGTTTACGGCCCGTTTCAGACTCTCATCTTAAGTTGGGATGTCCGGCTCAGAATTTCCAGTTTACGGCCGGTTTCAGACTTTCATCTTAAGTTGGGATGTCCGGCTCAGAATTTCCGGTTTGCTGCTCGGCACGGCCCGTCTCAGACTTTCATCTTAATTTGGGAAGTCCGGCTCAGAATTTCAGTTTACGGCCGGTTTCAGACTTTCATCTTAAGTTGGGATGTCCGGCACAGAATTTCCGGTTTGCTTCTCGGCACGGCCCGTCTCAGACTTTCATCTTAATTTGGGAAGTCCGGCTCAGAATTTCAGTTTACGGCCCGGTGCGGCCCATTTCAGACTCTCATCTCAATTTGGGAAGCCCGGCTGAGAATTTCTAGTTTACGGCCCGTTTCAGACTCTCATCTTAAGTTGGGATGTCCGGCTCAGAATTTCTAGTTTACGGCCCGTTTCAGACTTTCATCTTAATTTGGGAAGCTCGGCTTAGAATTTCTAGTTTACGGCCCGGTTCGGACTCTCATCTTAAGTTGGGATGTCCGGCTCAGAATTTCTAGTTTACGACCCGTTTCAGACTTTCATCTTAATTTGGGAAGCTCGGCTCAGAATTTCTAGTTTACGGCCCGGTTCGGACTCTCATCTTGATTTGGGATGTCCGGCTCAGAATTTCCAGTTTACGGCTCGGCGCGGCCCGTTTCAGACTCTCTTCTTTTTTTATTTGGGATGTCCGGCTCAGAATTTCAGTTTACGGCCCGATGCGGCCCATTTCAGACTCTCATGTCAATTTGGGAAGCTCGGCTCAGAATTTCCGGTTTGCGGCCCGGCGCTGCCCATTTCAGACTCGAATCAAGCGTGCTCTGTCACATATTGCAAATCAGGGATCTTCAACCCGTGGCCCTGGGAGAACGGTTTAATGGAACCGTGAGACGTCCTGAAAGAAATTTCGAATACGAAAGAAATACTTTTTCGAAATGGAAAAACGAGCCGGGTACCTTGGGTACATGGACTTTGAACTCCCAAATCTTCTATGAACTTATGCTGCTATGAATTATATAACTGAAACTGTTAAACAGTACTAAGAAATGTAGACATATCAGATGACCTACCTCTGACTTCCTTGTAACATAAGTGTGATGTTAACTGCATCGTTTCTTTTCCGAAAAGTTATGTTTTAGGATTCAAAACCGCCCTGGAATAATCGGTGTTGATAATAAACACTGGCATTTTTTCACCTATTTTTCATGTAGCCTTCGCGACCTATTTCATTTTGCCATGTTGACCGCGATTCAGAAAAGGCTGAATATCCTTTATTGTGGAGAAACAAAGGTGCTCTATTGAACTGACTTACCTTAGTAGAAAAGTGAAAGCAATGTGTCGCAGACAGACTTGCGATTTCTCGTAGGAATTCCTCTCGCACATGAGGTTTAGAGTGACTACAAACTTATGTTATATACGTAGTTTGTCCCAAAACAACTGAGAATATTTTTATAAAATAAATATGCTATACTGCGTTCGACCTTGGCACGAGTTTAGAAAATACTGCAGTCGTTGTAGTAACCATAGCAACTGGCCACACCTGTTTATCACGCATGCGTCGTCGGTAGTGCGCAGTTTAATAAGCGTTGTTTCGTGAACCCCTAACAAGTGTCTTCGTGCGGTGATTTTTTAGAAAAAATGGACTTGAAAGAGGAACAAAGATGCGCCATTTTTGGCTGTCGACTTAAGAAGTCTGTCGGAGGGATTTTCCGTCTTATGCAAGAGGCTTATGAACAGGGCCAGATTAAGGGGGTCTAAAGGTAGGCTGACCATACGTACCGTTTTGAACGGAACAGTACCGTTTTTGTTTTTGTTTTTTCATATTTCCCGGCCGTCCCGTCGTTTTAATAAAAATGTCAATTGTGTCACGTTTTTAATAAAAACTATAAATATGCTGGCATATTTGTCAAGCAAATTTTTTCTGAAATGAGCAAAAACGCCTACAAAACAATTTTTTTTTCGATTGGAAGTTGTTCTTGTTTTTTGTTTTTTTATTGGAAGTTTAACGACCACTGTGAGCAACTCAATGGGCTATAAGCAGTCTCCCGTCTCTAATTTAGGGTCACTGGTCCCAAGGAAGCCAGTGCCGTAAGACAAACACAACACCCATGCCTCACCGGGATTCGAACCCGGACACCTTATCAGAGGCCATCGCTTAGACCACTGCGCCACCGGGACGGCAATTGGAGGTTTAACGACCGCCGTGAGCAACTCAATGGGCTATAAACAGTCGCCTGTCCCTAATTTAGGGTTACTGGCTCCAGGGAAGGGAGAGAGCCAACACTGTAAGACAAACACAACATCTATGCTTCACTGGGATTCGAACCCGGACCCATCTCGGACGAATGAACAGAAGCCATCGCTTAGACCACTGCGCCACCGGGGCAGCTACAAAACATTCCTATATCTGATATATGGATACAATTTTTTTTTCTGAAATGAGCGAAAAACGCCTAGACTTTGAGTACTCTTGTAATATTGTGGAGTTTATTCTTTGTCTTCCAGGAAGTACAGCACCTATTGAGAGAATATTTTCTGTTATGAGCAGTATGTGGCCAAAGGTGAAATCTAGGTTAAGTGTTGAGACAATGAGAGCTATGTTAGTTGTAAGACAAAATTGTGTCATGGAGTGTGAGAAGTTTTATGATAAGGTGTTGAAAGACCGAAGTTTACTGCGTAAGATTACTTCATTGGAAAAATATGCATGGTACGATCGTGGTGAAATACAGTACTCGCTAAGTGTACCTAAACTTTTGTATGGGTTCTGTCACTGTTAACTGAAGAATAATGGTAAGCTCAATATGTTTTAAGTAATAGCACTTTTTTTAACGTCTTACCTTTTTTGTCCCGTTTTTGTCTCAAGGAAATATGGTCACCCTATCTATACGGGCTATAGCCTTGGGGCCCACCATTACCAAGGGTCCAGGAGGCATGGCTAGGCAAATAATAGATAGAAAGATAGATGGAGAGAGAGATAGAGATAAAGAGAGAGAGAGAGGTTTATAAAATAGTTTTTACTTTGTCTCGTATGGCTGGAAGAGGGACAGATTCCAAAGTCTAACAAAAGCTGGAAGAGGGACAGATTCCAAAGTCTAACAAAGGCTGAAAGAGGGACAGATTCCAAAGTCTAACAAAGGCTGGTAGAGGGACAGATTCCAATGTCTAACAAAGGCTGAAAGAGGGACAGATTCCAAAGTCTAACAAAGGCTGGAAGAGGAACAGATTCCAAAGTCTAACAAATCCTGGAAGAGGGAACAGATTCCAAAGTCTAACAAAGGCTGGAAGAGGGACAGATTCCAAAGTCTAACAAAGGCTGGAAGAGGGACAGATTCAAAAATCTAACAAAGGCTGAAAGAGGGACAGATTCCAAAGTCTAACAAAGGCTGAAAGAGGAACAGATTCCAAAGTCTAACAAAGGCTGAAAGAGGGACAGATTCCAAAGTCTAACAAAGGCTGAAAGAGGGACAGATTCCAAAGTCTAACAAAGGCTGAAAGAGGGACAGATTCCAAAGTCTAACAAAGGCTGAAAGAGGGACAGATTCCAAAGTCTAACAAAGGCTGAAAGAGGGACAGATTCCAAAGTCTAACAAAGGCTGAAAGAGGGACAGATTCCAAAGTCTAACAAAGGCTGAAAGAGGGACAGATTCCAAAGTCTAACAAAGGCTGAAAGAGGGACAGATTCCAAAGTCTAACAAAGGCTGAAAGAGGAACAGATTCCAAAGTCTAACAAAGGCTGGAAGAGGAACAGATTCCAAAGCAGTGACTCACCAAAGGTAAAAGGTTTTATGTCACTATGTACAGCGAAGTCGGCGAGACAGTTACACTTTTATACTACTACTGTCCACACACACCACCCAATTTGCACTTGGAACCGTTAATGGGGGTTGAAGTCCCATGTGCCATCACATTGCATGAAATGAGAAAAGTATACAATGATAAATCATAAAAAAATCCAAGACAAAATCTCGGAATCTTAAGCTTTCAACTCATGTTCATATGACAACAATGAAAACTACAGTGACTTTTTATGAAAATTCTGCAAACAATTTATTAACTTGAAGAATGCACTACGTATTATTTATTACAAGTACATTGCTACAGTTTCGTGTTTTAACGGACTTCCTAATGATTCCCCGTCATAAGTTATTTGGGGGCCCACTCAAATGTTTTAGCCTTGGGGCAGACACAAATGTCTTATACATGGGGCCCACTAAGGCCTTAACCCGGCCCTGCTTGTGGATGTCTAGAAAATCCACAATTTACAGATGTCATAAAGAATTTATAGATGGTCGTGAGTCGGCGGCTTTAATCGCGCACGGAAGATGGTCTTCAACGAGTGTCACAGTGGTAAACCTCAATACAATAGTCGTTACTGCTGTACGGGATGACAGACACCTATCAATTAGAGATATCGAAGATATGATTCACATTTCAAAATCAATTCACAGAATTTTAACCCAGCGTTCGGACATGAAACGAGTTTATTCAACTTGGGTTCCGCATTTCTTTTCATGTAGCCAGTTCTGTTGTTTCTTATTTGAAGAAAATGAATATTAAGTTAATGCCACGTCCTGCATATAGTCCAAACTTGTCACCATGTGACTTCCGGTTGTTCTCCATTTAAAAAAAAGACATTACGAGTACGATAATTGGGGACTAATCAAGAACTTATGACAGCTGCGCAGAAGTGCTTCGACAGCTTTTCAGAATTCCAAATGACATTCAAAGAGTGGGAGGAATGTTGGGACACCTGTATTGGATGCAATGGACAGTATTTCGAAAAAGATGACCACTTCCTAGATAATTAAAGCACGCATATATTTTTTTATAAAAACATTTTCAGTTGTTTCGGGACAACCCTTGTATATATGTAAACCCTTTTCCTCTTCTACATTTTAGTATAAACAAGGTAGCTCTCGTTTCCCAAATATAGTCGTATAAACATATACTCCCATCTTCCTCATCTCTGTTGTTGCAACGAATGGCGGCAGAAGTTTGTTTTGGTTTCGGATACGTGAAGTTGAGGATTGTGTTTATGTAAACACTTCTCGAAAAATAAGCCACCTGTTTTTGTCGCTAAAGCCAACGATGGAGTTTGATTTCAACGTTGAAAGAAATAAACCGTCCCATTTCAAACTTTCATCTTGCAGCCTGGCTTGTCGGTTTCAGCTGTAACTAATGAATACATCTAGTGGAAAAACTAAGTGAACTTCGTCATTTTGATTATTTAATGAGACAGCCATTATTTTGTAATACGAATTTTTTTTTTTCAGTCCAGGAGAAAAATGCTATATCTTCCAGTAGAAGCCAGGCCCTATCCGAGCCTGGAATTTTTCATTTAACTGATAAAAAAAAAAAAAAAGCCACGAAAGCCCGTGCTTTATCGGTAGATACATAACGTTACTGTACTACGTAGTCGCCAGACATCGGCTGTGTTGCCACTTGAGTTTTCCGAAATGTACAGCAATGAATATGTTCGAATCTTTTTTTTTTTTTTAATTATTGGAGGTTTAACTACTATCGTGAGCAACTCAGTGGGCTATAAGCAGTTGCCCGTCTCTGATTTAGGGCCACTGGTTTCAGGGAAGAGAGAGAGAGAGCCAGCGCCGTAAGACAAACACAACAGCCATGCCTCACCGGGATTCGAACCCGGATAGCTTGGCCCTGCCCCATCTCGGGCCAGAGATCAGAAGCCATCGCTTAGACCACTGCGCCACCGGGAAGGCATTGGAGTCTTAATCTAACGACCTACTATTGTTACAGATAAAAGCTTGATCGGCAGTTTTGCACATTGCTTACACTATTTTCTTAGATTTAAGATGGTGCGTGGTGTTTTACTTATTTCTCCCACTCGTATTTAGAGGCGGATCCAAGATTTTCGTGAGGAGGGAGGCGCAAGTGTCGAGAATAAACGGGGGCATTTCTGATATTTTCTCGCAAAATGAAAAAGTGTTCTTATTATATCTATAAATTCGTCTAATTAATTAACGAAAGTAATATACTTTTAAGTAATACTTTCTTTCACAAAAAAATATTAAAATTTTTATTAAAACCTAAGAAATCGAAGCTTTCTTTGGTTCCTGAGCGGGACGCGCCTTCCCTAAATGGGGAGGGCGCGTCCCCCTTAGGAACCAATGAGATACGAGAAGGGACATATCTCACGTTGCTCTTGGTGCAATGCGCCAGAGAAAAATCATAAAGCTGGAGAATGTTCCAAAATGAAAGAATTTGGGAGTGAGCGGTGAATGCTCTTGAATAATAAATTTTGTGTCGAGAAGAGTTTTTCATCCACCTTAATTGGCGGCCACCTGAAACGAAAAAGAAAAGAGAGCAAAACTGGGATAGGCAGGGCATCCTGCCGAAACGGCTGCCCACTCTATCTGACCTTGACAATAAAAGTCTTCGGCGTGTTGTGTAAGTTGTTAGGACGCTGGACATTTATTTGCTGGAGAAGCGGATGTTTATGACAGGCACCACTGCAACTTTTGAATAAAAGAATTTTACGGTTGAAATATCCAGTTAACTTTAGAGAGACACATCATTCAAAAGAAACGTCTCTCAGCTCTAAGAACCTCTGATATATCACAATAGCCCATTCTCGATTACTCGATAATCAAGCGAGATAGAATTGTATTTAAACAAAAGAGATCCTTACTGTGGCCACAAGTCTATGTTTGCCAATAGTTGTCTGCTGCAGAATCGCAGGATACTGCTGACGATCGTCGATTTCCTTCCTTGAAAGATGACTACTTCTGCTGTTTTTATCTCCTTCCCTCTTAGGCAATCGGAAAACGGAAATTCTGGTTTTCTTTTTTTATGATTATTATTTTTTGTCGCGTGCTCACCCGTTATCTCATTTCTAACCTTGACGGATTTTTTTATTCTCTTCTGCACCTGCTTTCGATCATGCTGTACATGTGTTGCCGTAAATTCCCTAAAAGGCTGAAATATTCCTATTTTAATGAGTTTCATAACATTTAGGAAGCACTTTCTTTAGACACATTCTGAATATATTGATATTGAAACATCATAGCACATAATAAGATGAACACGTTTAGCAGAAAAGTATTGTACTTATGTGGTATCTCTGTTGTGATTTTTTGTCTGTCATAAAAAAAATCTGACAGGAATAAATGTGGGTCAGGGTCAACGTGTTTTGAGGAATGGTAAATATGACCAAAGTATGTATTTAAATTTTGAAGGCGTTATGATGAGTTCGAAATTCCTCTACCAAATGGGAACACGTGTCTCCCAGCCAACCACAAAATGCGCGGAGAAATGCATGTTGTACAACAAGCTTCAATCGTTACAAGAGTGCGCTTGTTTGTACAGAGGTTGTTTACACATTTTTTCATTGCTGGCCACCCAAAATGCAACACCAAGAAGGAAGCATCCGGTTGGCCTGAAATTCGCAGCATGCGTCGCCCGCGAGAGGACATGCAAACGATTAGCATTGCAGGGCATATGCAAATCATGTGCGCCCGGCACGCCACCGAGAAGCACTATAAGAAGGGTGCACAGAAGGCGGGGTGTAAGTAGTGGAAGTGTGTTGTGCTGCCGGACCTGTGCGTGGGAAGCTTCCTGATGCCTCGTCGCAGAACACGGCAGTCATTCCAGCACGTTTCGGAGTTCGACAGAGGACGAATAGTGGCTTATCGCGACAGCGGTTTATCGTACCGAGACATCGGCGCCCGTGTGGGACGACATCCAGCCGCAATGAGACGAATATGGATTCGGTGGGTGCAGGAGGGACGGACGGACCGACGTGAGCGATTGACGCAGCCGCAGCACACCACCGAACGAGAGGACCGGCATGTTGTGCGGCGGCCATTGACGGCTCGCACTGCCCCATCACGAACGTTAGCGCAGGCATTAGGGTGTTTTTCGCAACAACCTGTCTCAGCACGTACCGTTCGACGTCGTCTGCAGAAGCGGGGACTTGTCGCACGGCGCCCATTTCTCCGATTACCATTGACGTTACACCACCGGCGAGTGCGGCGGCAGTGGGCCGTTGAACGCCGCACCTGGACTACGGAATGGCACGACATTGTCTTCTCCGACGAATCCCGCTTCTGCCTGCAACACCACGATGGTCGGATCCACGTGTGGCGGCACCGCGGCGAGAGACTGTATGACGCCTGCATTATGCATCGCCATACCGGTCCGTCGCCTGGCGTTATGGTTTGGGGCGCAATTGGATATGACACCCGCACCCCTCTGAAACGCATCGCCGGTACACTCAACAGCCACCGCTACATCTCCGACGTTTTGGAGCCTGTAATCCTCTCTTACCTGCAGGACCTGCCAACGGCCACGTTTTAACAGGACAATGCGCGCCCGCACGTGGCACGCATCATGCAACAATTCTTCACGGCCCACCAGATGTCACTGCTGTCGTGGCCCGACTGTTCTCCCAATATTTCGCCCATCGAACACGTCTGGTCGCTGATCGGCAACCGAGTGGTCCGGCAAGCACCACCCTCGGCTACGCCTGATGAACTGTGGCAACATGTGGTAGCAGCCTGGACCGACATACCTCAAGCCCACATCCAAGGCCTCTTTCGTTCGATGCCGCGGCGTGTAGCGGCCGTTATTGGGAGCCACACGAACTATTGATGTCTGTGTGTTCCGCAAGTCGCACGGGCCTGTAAGCTCAATCGTTTCATCTTTGTATCTGTTGTTATGTGTCCAGTAAATCTGGCTTTGATATCTCGTGTCTTTCTCGGTGTTGCATTTTGGGTGGCCAGCAGTGTAGAACGTTTTTGATAAGAAATTACGGAAAATAAGAGAAGTTCAAATAATTGGAACTGGCAACAGTGAACTATACAGGGTGTCCCAAAATGATTACCCTGATTTCAACTGCTTTTAACTTTATTGTGAATATATTTACAAACGTCCGATTTTGGGAGATAAACGCACATGATAATCAAGTTTTATTCGGAGCCCTCGATATGGGCACCGCGAGTGACACGCAAAATTTCAAATCTGTACTCTATCTCCCGCCACACATTTGGTGGCATTATGGGAGTTACACTCTCTAGGGCTAGTCTGATTCGTTAACACAAAATGTGCACATTTGGAACTGGTGTCGCATACACCATGTCTTTAACATATCCCCAAAGGAAGAAGTCCAATGGGGTAATATCCGGTGATCTCGGTGGCCATGAGATTGGGCCGTCTCTACCAATCCATCGATTGGGAAAGTGATGGTGCAGCAGGTCTCGCACATATTGTAACGTATACTCTATATTGAAAAAACACTTTCGGGGCTTTTGATTTTACTATCTCTGGGCTATTTTATAAATTCAAGCTATCCCCCATAAATTACCGGTGAGAGTTCTTTCATGAAAAAAGAAAGGCCCAATATTATTTCACCCGATTGACCTGAGATCTGGCAATGAGTGTAAGTCCCTGACGGTGTGTGGTTTTTAGGAACCCCAGTATATATAGGCGCATGTTCATTTGTTTACAGCACCGACTAATGGAGAGATTTTGCTTGTTATAAGGAGAGATTTCTGCTGTTATAGAAATGTTCATCGTTTGTTGTTGATACATGATGTTAGAAAACTGCTCGCGCGCGTCAAAGTTTCGTTCTATGTGATTAGTTTGAGTTCTGAACAATCACCTTGTGCATACAATTGTGTGTGTGTGCTGTGCACTGTACTCAAGAGTTACATAATAAAAGAGCTTTGAGGTGACGTTTAGTACGTCGGTGATCGGGTGAATTAATATTTTTTGTCAACTATCTCTGTCTGGCTGTTAGGTTTATATCATTTTACCCTTTTCGATTACCATTAACAACTTTCAGCATCCAAAACTTTATTCAATTTCACATCTGGTGGTTATTTTCTGCTGCAACATTTGAAACTTCCAGTTATAATTTGTTCGACTTACTATTGCCACCACACGACTAGCACTGGAGCCTTTTCTGGTTCATGTTCTTCAGATTAACTAGCACCAACAGCACCATTTGAATTCACTATTTGAGCAGCTTTCAGTACAAGCATACCTGCAAAAAAAAAAAAAAAATTCAGTAGCAGAAGCATTATACTTAGCTCAGTAGGATAATTTTGGGACACCCTGTATTATCATTAGCTAGCTGGTAGACAAGAGCTTAACTTCATTAAGTCTTGTCTCCTAGCGGAAATGGCGCACGTAAACTAAGATGTGGATTAGAAGGTTATGTTTCTGCCCTTTACGAAGAAAATTATTCGCATTCTGTAATTAAAAAAACGCTGTGAAAATCATGGAATTAGCATTTCTAAATGTAAAAATAAGCAATATTATTAATAATAGAGGGGGAAATGGTCAAGCATTGCTTTTAACAGGAAAAAGAACAACAAACGAATATCCGAAGGAGGTACGTACTTTCACGACTGTTTCAAAAGTAAGGTCTGGTCTTAAAAGAAAATCCACCGACCCAAAGATAAATCGCTAAGTCGTTAACAATCTCTGTATCAACTGTAAACAAGGTAATAAACAGAGATTTGAATATGAAAAAGAAAAAAAAATCATAACGCAGACCGACTTTAGTCCAGGCACGTGGCTGAGTGCAGAACATGGTGTAGACATCTTTATGAAAATCATTTAGCCGGATGGAAATTTATTGTGACTCTTGATGAAGCATGAATCTACCTAAACGACTTAACAAAAAAAGGTCGATTTATTTTGCTCAATATCACTGCTTCTAAAAGTACTATTGAAAGAAAAATTTTCCCTGTGTAGTTATCGCTTTTAATAATGATTTGGGCGCATTTTTTTCTTCAAAAAATGCAGTATTACAGGACCATTACATTGCGTTTCTTTCAGTGCCCTGTCGCTTGGGTTCGTCAGGCCTTCGGTTGTAAGGAAATTTAGAAGTTTCAGAGTTTCATCTACATTTTTCTGCGGTGCTGAAACAAATAAATTATCAGCTATAACGAAGTAAATTTCTCCGTCATTTCTGTCCACGCCAGGATTCGAACCCGGATCCCCTCATTCCGGAATAAGTCACTCTACCAATTGAGCTACGCGGACGTTTCTTCTGACTACTATCTGCCTTTATGTCGTGTGCGTCCTGCTGGCAGGTACGTCACATCTCCCCCCCCCGAAAGAGGGCCGGGGGCATGTCCCACGGGTCAGCCGTGACCATGAATCGTTGCAGGCAGCCATCCACTGTAGAACGTGCACTTGAGAACTCCCAGTCAATTTTTTTTTAATTTATTTATTTATTTTTCGAAGCGCTGAAGAAGGGAGTCTCTGATTTTTTCTATCTCGTGGTGTGGAAATAATATCACACCATTGCGAGATCTTGAACGGTCGGGTCATCCGGATAGTTCGGGCGCCATTATAACGAAGTAAATTTCTCCGTCATTTCTGTCCACGCCAGGATTCGAATCCGGATCCCCTCACTCCGGAATAAGTCATTCTACCAATTGAGCTACGCGGACGTTTTGTTCTGACTACTATCTGCCTTTATGTCGTGCGCGTCCTGCTGGCAGGTATACGTCACACAGCGAAAGTGGAGACTCGCTCGTTTGCAGCAAAGAGTTGCTCTATTCAATGATGTATATAGGAAAGGTCAATTTGTTCTGAATTCATATTACTTGGTATTCATTCATTCTATTATTTATTCAATGCTCAGTTCCTTTTTCCAAAGGTAATTTTTGCTTCGCTCTCCCACCTCGGCAATAGGCATTCTCCAAATTTATATTTTCTCTTGTCTTCACTTCTTACATAGATAGGGGAGCTTTTCACAGTGTATCGCACACTTCTTTTTGCGTCAGTTATCTTGCATTACCAGAAATGTTTTGCGTTACGCTTTCCACTTTTGTGTATTGCGTAATTCTTTTTGCATCTGTTATCTTGCATTACGAGAAATATTTAGCGTTATGCTTCCCACTGTTCTATATTATATACAGTTCTTTTTTGCGTTAGTTATCTTCCATTACGAGGAATATTGTGAGTTACGCTTTCTGCTTTTCTGTATTGCACAGTTCTTTTTGCGTCAGTTATCTTGGATTACGAGGAGTATTTTGCGTTACGCTTTCTACTTTTCTGTATTGCAAAGTTTTTTGCTGTTGTCGCTTCTTTCGATTTTTAAGGAGGAACCAGAAGCAACTCTTAGTGCTATGACAGTGGCCTTTCTCTAGGTTGAGACACAATGATTCCAGTGAGGGGGAAAGGCCAGCGCCAAATGGAAGAGGCACCACTAATTCCTCCAGTGACGAAACTAACACAACGTGCCACCCCCCCCCGCGCGCAAGATTTACTTCAGCGTCCCTAAGGCCAGTAATTTTCCCAGGATTTCAAGCACGAAGAAGGATGCCTTTTTCGTGATGTGCGTGGTAGTTGGGGGGGGGGGGGGGTAGTCAGGAAGTCAAGGAGAGTGTCTGGAAAAGTAATGCTGGTACCTAGATCTCTGTAGTTTAAACTTTTTAAGTAATAGATGTAACAATACACGTAATTGTTTTGTACAAAACTAAAAAAATATCACTTGAAGAAATCACCCTCTTGTGCATAGCAGATCTGCGGCTGCTGTGAATAAACGTTGGCGCCTGTCATGTACGTAATCCTGGGTAACTGACTGACTCTTTCCCGACATCCTCCATGGGAATGAATCCCCATGCGGCCTCGCGCTTTTCCTCAACAGCGCAGAGAGAGGGTGATTGGAGAGAGATCGTATTACAACTCGGTGCCGAAGGGCCGAATAGCTTCAATCCGTAGGACATCGAGGGCTTTAAAAGTGAAACTTGCCATTTGTTTAGGCAAAGCTAAATGTACCTTAGAAGAAAATATGAACATTTGTTTGATTATTTGTATGTTTGCCTTTGTGCGTGTTCGAATTTTTCCAAAAACTATAAATGGAAGCTACGGTACAGCCCTCGGTTACATGCGCCCCCCCTTCCAACATCTGCGGGAGTGGTAGTTACACCACTGCATTTCCTCATCAGGGTCCAGAACCCGGGCCTTGCTCAGAGTACTTGCCGGAAATCAGCTCCACTAACCACTCGGCCTCCAGAGCAGCTATAGCCCAGCTTTGCGAATGGCCTTAAATGCGTACCACCAATTAAAGCAATACCTTCTGCTTATGAAATGTCAATTGCAGAATTCGCTGTGTGTGTTGAGGGGGGGGTTGCTTGTTTTTTCCATCAAATATCTTTCAAGCATGACGAACACTTACACACATTTTCTTTTTATAATGACACGAAGCTTTTCCCACTCGGTGGCGTGAATATACATTTCTGTTTGCGATCATATCTCCGCTTCTAAATGTCCATCGGAAAAGCATTCTTTTTGTGTCCCTGTAAGCTTCCTTTATGACGGACACTTTTTTTATCAGTTAACGTAATACCTTAGTTACAAGATTTCATTTTGATAATTTTAGGATTTTATACTATGTGACGTATTACAGAGGTGAAGCATGTGTCAAAATGACAAATCTGCAGCGATACATTCCTTCAGTGTAGTTTAGGCGGTTAGAACAACTGACTCCGAAGTGAGGAGACACAGAATTGATCCTCGTCAGGGGCGAATTTGTGTTTTCACATGACCGCCCGATCGTGGAAAATGTATGTACTGGTCGTTGGGTCTTCGAAAACTGTGTGATGTGCCATACATCGTCTGAAATTAATAAAAATTCCTTCTTCGCTTCAAAAAAAAAAAATTAAGAGGGAGATTATGTGATGTACTAAAGAGGTAAAGCACGTGCCAAGACGACAAATCTGCAGCGATACATTCCATCGGTGCAGTTTACTCGGTTAGAACAACTGGCTCCGGGTGAGGAGGCGCAAATTCGATCCCGCCACCGACAAATTTGTGTTTTCACGACTATCACACGATCGTTTAGAATCAAATGCTTGCTCATCGCACCTGAAAATTCGGTGGAATACCTCTTGCTCATATTTTTGTAAAGTTCTAAGAAATTACGTATATATTTAAGTGTTATTGGAACGTTTTCACTTCACATGAAACTACATTTGATGAACTTAACGTTGTCATTTACTTTTATCACTCATTCCCGTTTTTATACGTTGTGTAGATTAAATTTATTACTTTTGTATGACATACAGTTACAGATTTACAGGAGAAATCATGTGTTTCTTTCTTTTTCCCCAGTAAAGGGTAATAATGTATGTATGAAGCACCACATGTGCCAAAATCTTTTTTTCAAGAATTTTGCACACCAAATGAAAATATTGCTTTTGAATATCCGGCAAGATTTGGCTCAATCGGTGGCGTACCGGAAAAACTCGGATCCTCACCCCCCCCCCCCCCAGCCCCTCGCAAAAAAAAAAAAAAAATCTTAGAGGCCCTTTTCCGAAAATCTATTAGCTTTCAGTTACTGAAATTTTTAAATTCAGTGTTATTCACTAGGTTTTATGGGCGTTTCAATCATTCAAATCCTTAGGAACCTAAAGGCATTTTTCGTGAAACCAAAATTATTGCACTTTAACTGCGTGTAATACAAATATGCACGCTGTAATTAAAATGATTGCCCTCGTTTTACACCAATACAAAGCACTGCACTACTTACGCCAAAGTTAATCATAAAAAATGTTTATTCTTTAAGGGAATTAAGGCAAACTTCTTTAAAATGCCTCACAATCATACAAATAAAAAAACTGTGTCTAAGGACGTTTTCTTTTATATGAAAACACAATATAAGTAAGCAAAAAATAAGTAAATAAGAATTGTGGCACAAAACACAAAAGCAAAACTTCTTAAATTATTTACTCTTGAATATAAAAAAAACACATTTAACATCATGCCATAGTATTTTGTATGTAGTTAAAAGTCCCCGCAAAAAACATCTTTCAATTCATTATACAGTATTCTGAATTATGCGTAGTTATGTGCAAAAACTGTAAAAGATAACACCTTATCCTCGTTGGTATAAAAATTTCCTTCGTTGAACTGATGTTTCTTTCATAATTTATTGTTAATATACATGTATGTGAACTATTGCTATGGTTCTGAAAAGTTACCTGAAGTTCTCTCGAGTAGCTGTTTTCCCGTCATCCAGTTTTTCTAAACTAAAAGCGCCGGTGTCGCAGTGGCCTAAACGATGGCTTCTGATCATTCATCCGAGATGGGTCCGGGTTCGAATCCCGGTGAGGCATGGATGTTGTGTTTGTCTTACGGCGGTGGCTCTCTCTCCCTTACCTGGAACCAGTGGTCCTAAATTAGGGACGACGAATGCTTATAGCCCACTGATTTGCTCACGGTGGTCGTTAAACCTCCAATCAAAAAATAAGTAAATAAAAAAAATTCGCGAACCTGATTTCTAAATATTGTACTAATTTACTGAAAGAAAAAAACTGCGTTTTAATACCTCATTCAAAGCTGCCTTCAAAATTCCTGGCTTTTTCCTTGACTCGCTTCATGTGAAATTTCCGCTAAAAATTTTGTAAGTCTTTCCGCTAAGACTAGAGGCTCTCTTAGCAGTAAGACCCCCCCTCCCCTTTGAAATCTTGGGGTTGCGGAGCTATCAGTACGCCCCTGGGCACAACGAAAGTAAAAAGCGCATGATAGTGGTATCTTGATAAACAGCGATTTCGTATGACCTTCGTGAACTTGTAATACAGTTCCTGCAAGTTTAGAATAAAACGCGCATTTGAACAACGGCAGAATTTAACCGACGTTATTTCTAATCGTTCTTCGTATCAGCTCGAAATTTTGTGATGTACCTGCCACCGAACAAGATACGCTTCCATCGAGCGGCTGTTCATGCGCGTTCAGAAATAAAAGAGGAAAAAAATAACAATGCAAGAAGCGGGTCAGAGCGCACAGAAGAATAAAAGAGAAGGAATCAGTGCAAAAACCGGTGGAAAGTGGAGAAAATCGTGTTTTGGAGTTGTGTTTCTGGCTGGACTTTTCCGCTGCTCGTGATTCGTTCCCGTCCGTCCAAACAAGGAAAAAGGTCGAAAAGTTTCGATCGGTCGACGACATGTGACTGGTTCTCGTGACGTAAGATTCACGCGTAGCCTCAAGAATTAGGGCAGCTCCGTCGCAAGGTCAACCCCACCTGCGTCTTTTTTTTTTTTTTTTTTTTTGTCTAAAACTTCCTCACTTAACACAATGCCAAACATTTCTCTGCCAGTTCTAAGGCGAACTGGAAATAGCTGTTAATATGTCTAACAAAAAGTTTTCCTTCTCGACTTCCTAATGAAAAAAAAGTAACATTATTTCTTTTCGAAAGCAACATTTCCTGAGCATGTGATAGCCATCTTCAACTGCTTTCATCTGTGGTCGTGGGCTTTTATTTTGTGATTGTTAAAATCTATTTGAACCACCAATTTTTTTATCTTTCTTCTTTTTTTTTTTTTTTTTTTCGTAATTTTCTCAGAATGGTTCCGTGAAGACAGTAGTGTTTTCCCCTCAGTGCCATTAAAGTGTCTCAAAACCAATGTAGCTGAAAACCAAATAACAACAGAGTTACAGAAAACTGATTACAAAACATGCAGAAAACTGGGTCAATTTTTATTAGGCAGTGTAATTATGCTAAGCCTTATGTTATTTTTTCTTTTTGCTTCTTATTTTTTTCATGCATAAAGACCTTTCTTGTCAGCAGTGAATGTAAATGTAATGATGGAACAAGGCCGTCTTATGTACATTCAGGGGCTGGAGTATTTGGGGGGTCCTTTTCACACCAACAATTAAGTTTTTCTTTTGCAGATCTTTTCATAATATTTTTCGTTTTAGCTAAAAATATTTTCATGGCAATAAAATGTGTTATTAAAAATAAACTACATTTGTAAACAAATGAAATCTCAAGCCAAAAATAAAAGTGTTGCGGGTGGGGGTGGAAGAATTTAAAAACAGTAATTGAAACTAAGATTGACAGAAATTTAGTTTATAGAATAAAATCGAAATAGAGTAAGCGCCATTTGTTTACTAAATGTAGGAGTTACTCATTTTTGTCATCTAGACATAAAAATGTTAGTAAAAAAAAAAAAAGATGCTGTAAATTAGGACGTCAACACACGGAAAATTTCTTTGTCTCCCATTTGTTCGTATTTTCTAAATACGTTTAAATGCTTTCTTCCCAGAGTCAAACAAATTAGAGAGAGCCGTGCAGTGGTCTTAGCGATGTCCTCTGATCATCCGTCCGAAAGGGGTCCGGGTTCGAATTCCGGTGAGGCATGGATGTTGTGTTTGTCTTACGGCACTGGCTCTCTCTCCCTTCCCTGGACCCAGTGGCCCTAAATTAGGGACGGGCGACTACTTATAGCCCATTGAGTTCCTCACGGTGGTCGTTAAACCTCCAATCGAAAAAAAAAAAAAAATAGATTAGAGAAGAAAAAGTTTTACATTTATTGTCAACACCCACTGTACACACGGTGTTTTATTTTCTATTACTGTACACCCGAGATCATGGATTTTAACAAAGCATGAGCCATTACATTATGACCAACCCCAGCCGAGAGAAACGAGCGCGCCTGGAGACCGAACGGTGGCGCAGATGAAGTTCACAGAGCAGTATATATACAACCTGGGGACCGTCCTACGGTTAGTAGAGTGTCCTCGGAGTCAGAATGGAAAAAGCTGCCGTTTTGTCGGAGTTTGATAAAGGACACCTTGTGACGGCACGGTGTCTCAGAACTACGATCGCGGAAACGGCGCAGCTTGTGGGTTGTTCACGTGCCGCTGTAGTGAGTACATATCAAAAGTGGTGCACAACTGGCCAAACGACGAACTGTAGTCCGCAGCTCACGCATTGTTCACAGCCACCGCAGTTCCACAGTGCGACAAATCACCCGCAACTACAAAAATGGTGATCAAGGCAATGTGTCACAGCACACACTTTATCGCAGCCTTCTGCGCATGGGCCTGCGTAGCCGAAGACCCAGCAGCCGGGTCCCCATGCTCACAGCACGTCATCGCCAACAAAGCGTGAAATGGGCACAAGATCATCGAGATTTGAGCATGGATGATTGGAGGAAAGTGTCCTGGTCTGACGAATCAAGATTCCTGGTGCATTACGTAGACGGCCGAGCGCGGATACGCCGATTACCAACGCAGGCTATGGCACCTGGATTCACTGTTTGGCGGAAACAGGCCGGCGGCGGTGATATGCTAATTGCGATGTTTTCGTGGGGCAGTTTAGGCCCCATTATCCCAATAGCATAATCCCTGGCAGCTGTCAGGTATCTGAACATCGTTGTGGACCAAGTTCACCCATTCATGGCAAATGTGTGCCCTGCTGGTGATAGCCATTACAAACAAGATAATACGCCATGTCACACTGCCAGAATCGTCAAGGAGTGGTTCGAGGAACATGCTGGTGACATTCTGTGGCCTCCAAATTCACCTGACATGAACCCAATCTAACGTTGATATTATATGATACCCCAGCATACCTATCGCCACCTCAACGAATCGATATCTCGCCAAGTGGCCGCTGTCTTGCGAGCTAAAGGGGGTCCTACAGTTTATTAGGTAGATGGTCATAATGTAATGTCTCATCGGTGTACTTTAATAACGATTTTGAATATGGTGAGTTAAAATCATCAGTCTTTTTCATTAACACTTATTTGAAGACGGTCCCCTTTTTCCCAGTTCAATGACAACTGCGTTAATGGGGCAGGACACTTTCTTAACGCTATTATTGTCCGATCAGAGGAAATTCGGTACTTCGATTTTATGGCTTTATTGTTAAGGGAGGAAATAATTTGATGAGAGATATCAAGAAATTTTCATGTCTTCAGCTTAATGGAAGCAGTTTCCACTGTGGGTCGAAGAATAGTTGATATAAGTCAAGGGGTAAGCAGCAGGAAATGCACATTGATGTTTGACGTTAACGAGGTGTGCTAGAATGCAGGGCTGGCATAAGATTGAACAAGTGTCTGAAAGAGAACACAATAAAAGATTCTAGCGAGCGTTCTGTGAAGAGGCACACACAAAAAAAAAAAAAAAAAAAAAAAAAACAGGGCAGAGTTTTGATCTGGCGTTTGAAGAGAGATGTTGGAGGGAAGATATCCCCGTTCCAGGGAGATCGTCTTCGGCGTCTCCGAACAAACAAGGGAAATGAGCGAAAATCTATATATTAATTCCATCAGGTTTTTTACTGTAAGACCAGTTGTGAGAGAACGGCTGAACGTAAACATATGGTTCAGGTATCAAAATAAAGGTCTTTCCTTGTGGATGTGCCAGTCGAAGAGACAAATGAGATTGGGACAACGGTTTGGGCGTTGTGGGGTGGCAAAGTTCCCATGTAAAGTCTATGGGAGAAGCGTGCGGTTGACATCCGATTGCCTGCGGTTGACTCACGCGCTGTTGAAGGCGGCGGTATAGAGGGTCTCAGATAGGCCAAAGTCCGAAGTCTCTCTTCTCAGCGAACCCGTTGTTCAAAACAACGCTAGCTGGAATTTGTTTGAAAGTTCTTATCGAAACAGCGAACACTCGAAGACCTGATTGCCTTGTGCCATTGGACTGTGTGGTGTATACATACAATTTAACATTCATTCGATCCAGTTTATTCACGTAGGAAAGACGTTTGTTTCCCATTATGTGAAGATGTAAATAAACTTTTCATATGAGTTTATTCTTTTCAAAAAAAAAAAAAGAAAAAAAAAGAAACTAATCGTCGATTCCGACGGGTTTTGCCTACCGGGTTCGAATCCCGGTGAGGCATGGATGTTGTTTTTGTCTTACAGCTCTGGCTCTCTCCTTTCCCTGAAACCAGTGACCCTAAATTAGGTAAGGTTGACTATAGCCCAAGCGTTAGCTTATAATCATTCGTTCGTGGAGGGTCCGGGTTCGAGTGAGGCATAGATGTTCTGTTTGTCTTACGCCATTGGCTTTCTCTTTTCCCCGGAACCACAGTGACCCTAAATTAGGGACGGGCGACTTCTTATAACCCATTGAGTTGCTGACGGCGGTCGTTAAATCTTTAGTCACAAAAAAAAAAAATAAAAAAAAATCACGAATCTGGACTGTTGTCTTTACTGAAATGGTTGAGTGAATTTTCAATCAAATAAAGTTTACATTTGTTGTTTTATATGAGTTTATTATAAAAAAAAATTCACCGTCGATTCCAACGGGTTTCGTTTAGTAGAAATTAAAAATGTCCATACATTTTAATCTCTACTAAACCGAAAAGTGAGACCGAACAAAAAAATAATATTCGGAAACGAAAACTTAGCAGCAAGATAACTGAGAAAACGCCTAATAGAGTAATTAGCAGAAGCAGATTATCGAGTCAATTATATAAAGAAATCAGAACAAAGCTGAAAGATCTTCCCCATAACTTCATGGATAAGACATGTACTTCACTGCAAAAGAACGACTCTTAATTTTATCTGGTATTTTATTTATTTGTTGTCATCTTCAGGGGAAAATACAGGCAAAACCCCAGAACTTCCTAATTCTCTTCAAGCGAAGGTCTAACGAATCCTAGAGACATCGCACTGAAACAAACTCAGTAAATAGCCCTGTAACAGTATTGAAATGGAGTTTGACACGAAGTATTTTCGTGTAGTGATTCTATGTGACATTAAAAGTGATATCCAATTTTAAACCACAAAAATATATCATTCCCGATGCACTTTTGCGTCATTGCATTGGTAAAAGAAACATATGTAACGGCCGTTCCATAAAAACAGAGAGTAAAATCACCAAATATAAATATAAGTACAGCAAAATATATATCATTTTTTCTCAAAATATCTTCCCTCCGATGATATGCAACGGTCCCATCGTTCAGTTCACTTTTCAAAGCATGTGGCGAAGGCATTTTGTGGAAGCTGCTTTAGCTACCCCTCCCTGTACAGCTTCAATTACGTCAACATCTGTGTTGCATGTTGCGCCACGGAACTTCTCCTTCATTGTTGGAAACAACCAGAAATCGCACGGGGCGAGATCAGGACTGTAGGCAGGCTGTGGAATGATTTCAATACTGCATTTCGTTAGAAACTGTTGAACACAAGCAGCCACGTGTGGGAGGGCGTTATCATGGTGTAGGGTCCACTTGCCCGCCAGTTCCGGTCGCTTAATCGATATGTGTCGTCGCAGACGCTTCAAAACTGAAATGTAAGCACAGCATTGACAGTAATTTGAAGAGGAACGGCATGCTGATAAACTTCACCTTTATGATCGAAGAAAATTATCATCATCAACTTCCCAGCTGATTTGGTTTAGCGGACTCGCGTGTGCGTGTGGGGGGGGGGAGGGGAGGTCGGTAGATCCATGTTTCATCGGTATTTATTGCTGTGTTTAGAAAGTTTGGATCCTTTGCAATCATTTGTTTCCACTCATGACACACCTGAACTCTGGCTAACAATTGTTATCTTGTCAGGTGATGAGGTACCTATCTGGAGAAAACACGATGCAGCAATAATTTGTCGCGTAGAATGCGGAATGCCGACCTTTTTGAAATATTAGTTGACGCCGTTATGTCTTCGCACGTCATTCGTCGATCTTCTTGCAGGATTGACCAAACAGAGTTAACAATACTCTCCGCAACAACACTTTCTGGTCGACCAGGCCTAGGAGCGAGCTCTGCCGACAAACGCCCTTTTTGAAATCGTGGTGTTACCTAAATATCGTTGACTCATCCAAACATTTATCTTTTTAAGCTTTTTTCATTAAATCAGTTTCTGGATTCGTCTTACCCATACGATAGCGAAATTTTATCGCACAACACATTTCACTTCTCAACTCTGCATCACTCCCCTCCATAGCTGTGTGGCGAAATGCAGACGTACCTTAAACAACTGCGCAATAACAGAACCAGAATCGTCTGCCACGGCTAATAACTGTTGCCATAGATCCCTCCTTAATTCAGTTAGTTGTCTGAGTGGTTATTTTCCCCCTTCGCACTGTTGCCAACTGAAAAAAAAATTACTCTCAGTTTTTATGGCACGGCCTTTGTATATATGCATACACAGTGAAACCTTCGAATTACGGTCACTGCTCGGACCAGGAGAAAGTGGACGTTGTTCGGATGTTGCGTTTTCGTAAAAGCAGAATAAATATGTAAAACTTATGGAAAATAAAAAAAACTGTTGAGTGCTTTTTCCAAATGCTGACTACTGAATAAACCTAAATATAATATTTAAATAACAGTGACGTATATTGGGTCCGAGACCTGGGCTACCTAACCCGTCTCCCCTCCCCCAGTACTGTTTTTTTTTTTTAAATTGCGAAGTTTAATTTTTAATTGTTAAGTAATAGAAGTATTTCTTTTTTTTTTTCTAAATTTTAGGTACATGCCATTGCTAACATGATATAAAATACTTATGAGGATTAGGATTTGAACACTTCTTTGTTCATAAACTCCATTCTTCTTCTGAATACTTGATTTGTACATGAACTCCATTCTTCTTTCCTTTTGTTTGAACTTGAGTGTTACGTTTTCATAAAATGTTTGTTCCGAGTACATTTTCATATTTAAAAATAATGTTTTTCTCTATTGACAAAACAGCCAAGTCTTTTGAATGTGCATGTCCTTGTGTGGCTCTAAGATACATCTTGATTCTTTTTAATACGGAAAAACTTTTTCGGCAGTTGCAGTTGTTGATGAAAAGCTTAATATGAGGTCTGCTAATTTGTACACCTCACTAAGCACTATGTCCAATTTATTCAACTTTATGTAACACGTAATGTCTCTTACTGATTTGTTTTTGTATTCATCAAGGGAATAAAACACCTTCAGTTCATTTTTTAGTCGAGCTATATCAAAATTTGAAGCATAGAGTTCTTTAAGTTCTGACAGTAGATGTTCAACGGAATCTTTCACAACATTTGTCAAAACAGCTCGAATCCAACAAAGGCACGAATTTAAGATATAATATCTCTTATTTTAGTTCATTGATACTTCACAATAACTGAAGCAACTCTCGCGAAACACTCTTATGGGCGGGAGTATGCGAGTGCCTGAGATAGTTTAAGTCTTCGCTATTCTGAGCGAACCGTTTCCTAAAGTAATGGGCCAATCCCCTCTACCAGCTGATTCATGTTGTCATGGAAACGCTAGCAGGCGATAGTACGGAAAGTTTTAGCATCAGAACTGCGAAGACTCTGGAAGAGCTGCTTGCGTCATGCCGTTGGTTTTCGCTCGCCAGACTGTTTCGAAGAAGCAAATCCGCACGCGTTTTCTTTTTTGCAACAAAAGCATCAACATATTTTAATACCGTTGATAATTGACTTTTATTTGTGTATATTTAATTCAGTTTTTATTTGTGCATTCTCTGGGCTTCGCAGCTAGCTTAGCTAGCCTCGAATATAAGCCACTGTTAAATAAATAATTCATGGGTTAGAGGAATTTAAGAAAGTAGTGTCTGACGCTTGGTGTTAGACAGCCCTTACAAACAGCAAGCTAAGACATTAGGGTTGAGGTACGCTATGGGAAATTAAAAAAGAATAATTTTAAATAGTAATGTCCAAATGCGCAGTTAGCGGCATAAAACAGGAACAGAACCCACATGGACAAAACCAAGAAACATCACTCCCAACCGGCAAAATTCTAGGCCTCATCAACCAACTTCGCAACACTCGGGGGCGATTGAAACATACATGGAAGCTGCAGCTCACCCACGTATAGCTAAACTTTTAACTTCTTTCTTTTCACTTAAGCATACATCACTATACCAGCCGTAATCCAACCCATTATGACTTTAGCAGTAATGAGTCTTTAGCAATTATCTGGTATACCTATCTTGTCCCTTATGCCGAAGAACCAATGGAATTGCCTGAAATCCAAGTGGCAGGGTTTCCGTTAGATTTCATTCCGGGCGGTCTGGGTTTCCGTTATATTTCATTCCGGGCGGACTGGGTTTCCCTTAGCTTTCATTCCAGGCGGACTGGGTTTCCGTTAGATTTCATTCCGGGCGGACTGGGTGTCCGTTAGATTTCATTCCGGGCGGACTGCGTGTCCGTTAGATTTCATTCCGGGCGGACTTGGTTTCCGTTAGATTTCATTTCGGGCGGACTGGGTTTCCGTTAGATTTCATTCCGGGCGGACTGGGTTTCCGTTAGATTTCATTCCGGGCGGACTGGGTTTCCCTTAGATTTCATTCCAGTCGGACTGGGTTTCCGTTAGTTTTCATTCCGGCGGACTGGGTTTCCGTTAGATTTCATTCCGGGCGGACTGGGTGTCCGTTAGATTTCATTCCGGGCGGACTGCGTGTCCGTTAGATTTCATTCCGGGCGGACTGGGTTTCCGTTAGATTTCATTTCGGGCGGACTGATTTTCCGTTAGATTTAATTCCGGGCGGACTGGGTTTCCGTTAGATTTTATTCCGGGCGGACTGGGGTGTCCGTTGACTGCTTTCAAGAGGTTTCATTGTTCGGAGGTTATCATTAATAAAATATAAAACAATTATATCAATATGCTTTGGAATTAAATGTGTTTAAAAGGATTAAACAAAATATCAATATAGATATTATAGATATAAATTTTGCTCTCATATCCACGTACTGAGAGAACTAATCGACAGAGTGAGGGAATATGAACTTCCTTTGTGCATGGCTTTTATCGATTATGAAAAGGCCTTTGATTCGGTGAAACCATCAGCAGTTCCAATGGCTTTGAAATCCTGCGGTACTGACGATGCATACATTAATATTATTAATAACATCTATGAAAATGCAAGTGCAAAGATTCGGCTGTTTGAAAATACAACACACATAAGATTTGGAAAGGGAGTGAGACAAGGTGGCACCATATCTCCGAAGCTCTTTAATGCCACATTGGAACATGTCTTTCAATCACTGAACTGCATGGGAAAACAAAGGGATAAAGATTAATGGAGATTACCTAACTCACCTTCGTTTTGCTGATGACATGGTCATTTTTGCAACTACCCCATCAGAGCTGCAGAGTATGATCCAGGAACTTGCTAACAAGAGTAAAGAAGTGGGATTAAAATGAACTTTCAGAAGACAAAAGTGATGTACAATTCTTTTACAAGAAATGAAGATTTATCGATTGATGGAGAAAAGCTGGAGATAACAGATACGTATGTTTATCTTGGACAGCAGATATCAAGTGAGGGTCACATTGATGAAGAAATTAATCGGCGTATAAAACTTGCCTGGAGAGCTTTTGGTAGAAACAGCATAATTTTCAAGAGCAATATGTCATTATGTCTTAAAAGAAAAGTGTTCGATCAATGCATTCTTCCAGTGCTTACGTATGGTGCAGAGACGTGGACCTTAACTAAAAGAGACATACAAAGGCCGCAGACAACTCAAAAAGGCATGGAGAGGTGCAAGCTTGGTGTAACCAGGAGAGGTAAGAAGAGGAACTCGTGGATCCGAAAAATGACATGAGTGGAAGACATCATGATCAGAGTTAAATTCCTGAAATGGCAATGGGCTGGACATACTACCAGAAGGACAGACCATCGATGGACAGCCGAAATTTTAGATTGGATTCCAAGGAACAGGAAAATACCCAGAAGAAGACCACATGGGAGATGGGTGGATGAAATTCGAAAGTAGGCGGGAGTAACATGGAGGAGACTGGCACAAGACAGACCGTTGTGGAAGAGGCTTGGAGACACCTTCGTCCAGCAGTGGATTGATAATGGTTGACGATGATGATGTTCCATACTTATGAAACTAGAAATAGATTTCAGATAAAGCCATGCTTACCTACACCACAACAAATCAAACAAAGTATCAGGTAACAGGGAAAAACTTTTGGAAACTTTTACTTGAAGAACTAAAACACATTAACAATTATAGCTTGTTTAAAAAAAGACCAAAAACATACTTTCTTAACTTATAAAAAAAAAACCTCAAATTAATATATAACTTTTCAATCTCTTTCTAATTGGTACAAATATCTACTAACAACTGCTGATGTACTGCATGACCTACCTACTATTTATTTATTTTCACTCTTTGACAATTTTTGCATGATTTGTATCTATTAAATAAGGAGATCGGGGCTTTAGCCAGGTCTTTAAAGACCGTTTCCCTCATTTTCATTGCTGTTATAATAATTACTTTTGTTACACTGAAATGTAAAAACAAACTTGGTGTAAGGTATAATGTAACAGCTAAAACAATAAAATTATTTTTATCTATATATTAATTCTATAAGGTTTTGTACTGTGAGTCCGATTTTGAGAGAACGGCTGAACTTGAAGATATGGTTGTGGAATCAAAACAAAGGTCTTACCATGTACATGTGCCAGTCGAAGAGAAAAATGAGATTTGGTCAACGGTTCGGGCGTTGTGGGGCGGCAAAGTTCCCATGTAAAGTCGATGGGAGAAGCGTGCGGTTGACTCACGCGCTGTTGAAGGCGGAACCCTGGAGGGATTAAGATAGTCCAAAGTCCGAAGTCTTCTCTTTTCTGAGCGAACCGTTGCACAAAGCAACGCTAGCAGACATTCCTATTAAAGTTCTTCTCATCAAACAGGGAACTCTCTCGAAGACCTGATTGCGTTATGCCGTTGGACTGTATGATGTATATATACAATTTAATATTCATTCGATCCAGTTTATTCACGTAGGTAAGACGTTTCCCGTTATGTAAATAAACATTCCGTTGATCATTGTTAGTGAAAATTTTTAGAATGTACATATTGAGTTGCGCCATCTATATCTTCATTCTATAAGGTTTGAGACCTATTTGAGAAAACGGCTGAACGTAAAAATATGGTTGAGGTATTAAAATAAAGGTCTTACCATGTAGATGTGCCAGTTGAAGAAAAAACTGAGGTTGGGGCAACGGTTCGGGCGGAGCGGGGCTGGGCGGGGCGGCAAAGTTCCCACGTAAAGTCTATGGGGAAAGCGTGCAGCCCTTATCTACATCAGCCGCTCAGTTCAGTGTCAGACTTGGTGTGTGCATGGTGTTCTATGATCAGTCCTAAAGTAAGTAAATACTTTATTGCATACTTATCCTTAACATAATGCCACTCTCTCAGAAGAAAAAAAAAAAAAAAAAAAAAAAAAACGTAAGATCCTTACTGGAAGGCGTGAGCGATCAATGCAACTATATGTCTCAGACAAGAAAGAATGAAAAGTATTCGCAACGCAAATATCATTCCAACGACATTTACAAAAACAGTTGCGACTGAAGACGAGAGTGAAAGAGTGCGCTATCCAGTTCAGTTTTTTGCACACGATCGAGATGAGTGGACTTCCGCCTCACATTTTACGACTGAAAAAGGGTGCAGTACGGCACTGGCTCTCTCCCTTCCCTGAAACCAGTGACCCCAAATTAGGGATGGGTGACTGCTTATAGCCCATTAAGTTGCTCACGGTGGTCGTTAAACCTTCAGTCAAAAAAATATATTTACGAACCTGGACTATTGTCTTTACTGAAATGGTTGAATGAATTTGTCAATCAAATAAAGTTTACATTTGTTGTTTCATATGAGGTTATTCTTCTCAAAAAAAAAAAAAAAAGAAAAAAAAGTAGGTATCGATTTCGACGGGTTTCGTCTAGTTATTATATTAATCTGGCAGTTGTTCTATACTAACCAAATTTTACCGTTGCTCAGAGGTTACCGTTGTTCGGAGGTGTTCATTAGTGGAGGTTTCACTGTATATGTGAACGAATTCGTAAAATAAATTTTCCGCTTGTAATCTGTCCTTACTGTTTCTGAACTATGTCTTGATTAATGAATGAATGAAATAGCATACTCGGGCGCTATCCGGGAGACGCGACTTCGATTTCCGCTCCAGGACGACGAAATTTTCAAGTTTTCGGATATTATCTGATTTAACATTCATGTCATATTTACACCAATAAACGAATTCACAACTTCAAAAATTGTATTTCTTAATTTATAGCCCAAAATTTAAATATGTAGTAAGAAAATTCATTCATTAAAAACAAATTAAATTTAATAATTGAGAGCTCTGGTGGCTCACCCATGTACCTGGTGGCCCAAGACGACACTGGATTTAGGAAGCGAGTGTCTTTAAGAAATTGGCAACGGGTATAATGTTTCCATGAGCAAAGTAGAACTTTGAAGAAAAAATTACTTTTCTGGACTGTATCCAGGAAATAAGTTTCATCTGTGTGACTTTGCGGCTTTCTGAGCTTTTTGTCACTTTTGGTGGGGTGTTTAATTATCCCTTCTGAAAATCTAAAGCTATAAGAAGTCGTTCGACTCTAATTTAGAACTACTAGTCCCAGCTAAGCTGCACGACATATAGTTGATCTGTTCACGTGTATCACCACATGATCTAGATAACTCTTAAGTTAACTCGTACGAACAGAAAACTAAAGACAGAAAGGTAACAAAATTAAAGGTCATTCCTTCTTTAGTATTAAAGGAGTTAATGAAGCTTAAAGATATTCAATCGTTTCCTGCAGACGCTAAGGTCGTTTCCATTAATTTTCTGAAAAGACGACAAAAATCGGGCAATCCATTTCCTGAACGCATTACTTCTTTGCTCAAATGCGTAGACATTTTTTTTTTTATGTATTCCACGGAAATCACGCTTCTAGCGGAATAAACTGGTTTCTTATTTTTAAAGCTGCTTTAAAAACTCAGCTCAGTAGTCATGATGATTATTTAACTCCATAAATTCTGAATGCTTACTGTATTTATAACAGGCAAAGCCTTTCAATTGAGAGAAGTTATAGGAAACTTTTTTAGGGGACCTGTTAATTTAGAACTGACCCCATCAACTAAACCAAATGTAATAAGCAAATGGAAATGCATTTTCAAAAGTTTTTGTTCAGTTTGATTTTTTCGATGCTTAAGAGCACCTAAGGAAAAAAAATACAAGTAGGCTCAATTCTGATTGAGCCGTCAGTTTGGAACGTAGGACTACGACTTGCAGATCGGAGAGTTGAAATGAGCTAGTCGAGTGTAGTTTCAAGGCATTTATTTAATTTGTTACAGCCAACACAGGTCTGTGATGTGAAAAGTAGCTTACATAATTTTTACAAATAATGCTGGATACATTGCGAACACAAAGCAGATCGATACACGAATTACCCAACATGGTGCTCTGTCTTTTTGGGCTTCTTGCATTCCTCATCACTTGCTCTTGCCTCTCGTTTGGATTTTCTCCACTTTTGCTTGCGTTCATTCTGAGAATTCCGCGGCATTGTCGAAATTGTTAACCTTTTCACACGAAAACAATGTTTTTTAATTCTAGTTTAAACCACTGCGATATGTTTTTTATATATTTGAATAAATCTCTTCGAGAGCTTTAAAACGATAGCACGCACAGTCGTTTTCCGCTCACGGTTGTCCAGATAAACAGCGATATTGTCAAAAGTGTTCGCCGGTTCACAAGAAAACAGTTTTTAAAATGTTCAGTTCAAACCACTGCGAAATGTTCTTCGTCTATTTGAATAGATCTCGTCGAGAGCTTTAAAGCGATACCACGCATAGTCGTGTTGCGCTCACGGTTGCCGAGATAGACTGAATCACACCATAAAGACCTTGGTCAAACCATCACCTCATTATAGCTACACTGGTGTGCAAAAATCAAGGACGAAGAGGAGGAGAAATTAGCATAACAGCGGAACGAGCAGGCAGAACGGACCGAAAGACCATTCAGGAAATAGACTAGGGTCCGGTACGATAGGGCATGCGCATATATGCAGCATGACGTAGGGGAGTGGGAGTGTTGGAAGGGTATAAAGCACACAGACGGTGTACGCCCAGCAATTCGGTGAAAGCTATTGCACGGTGTACAGTGGTTTGAACGACGTCGAGTTGCTGCTACCGTGTGATATGGCCAGCAGGCAATCCAGTAGACGACATCTGGATGACTTTACCCGAGGTCGCGTCATTGGGAAGTTGGAAGAAGGTCGAAGTGTGACTAGTGTGGCCGAGGAGTTCGGGATCGCTCACAGCATCATTTCACGAGCTTGGAGAGCCATTTCAAACGACAGGAACAGCTGTGCGAGAGTTTAGTAGTGGTCGTCCACGAGCAACCACGGCGGCTGACGACCGGTATATTGTCCTACAGGCGAGAAGAGACAGACAACAGATAGCGGGAGAAATCGCAAATCACATGTAACAGACAACGGGACGTCCGTTATCGCGTTTTACAGAGGCCAGGAGGCTGCACGAAGGTGGTCTATTTGCACGACAACCAGTACGGTGTGTGCCATCAACGCCTGCTCATCGGAGACGTCGGTTTCTGTGGTGCCAGGAACACAAGAACTGGACACATCAGCAATGTGGTCGAGTTTTTTTTTACGGATGAGAGCCGATTTAGTCTGACGAGCGATTGTGGACGTATACACATCTGGAGAGAGCAGGGAACACGCAATCACACCTCCAACATCATCGAAAGGGACCAGTTTGGAGGTGGCGGAGGTCTCGTTTCGGGCGGTATCATGCTTGGTTGCCATACTGACCTCCATATCTTCCAAGGAGGTTCAGTCACTGGTGTCCGCTATTGTACCGAGGTTCTCCTGCCTCACGTGCGTCTGTTTAGAGGTGCTGTGGGTCCTGAGTTCCTCTTCATGGGCGACAACGCTACACCTGATCGTACAGTGGCTGTCGCAGAGCTGTTGCAGAGTGAAGATATTAAACGCATGGATTGGCCCGCAAGGTCCCCGGACCTAAATCTAATCGAACACGTGTGGGACCTTCTCGGGAGACGCTTGGCAGCACGTCACCAGCCGCCAGCAACGATTCCGCAGCTGCGATTGGCGCTACAAGAGAAATGGGCTGCGATGCCTCAACAGCTCCTTGACAACCTCGTCCTCAGCATGGACAGATGCTGTAAATCCTGCAACGCAGTCAGGGGTGATCATATCCCCTACTAAAGACTGGATTTTTCTTGGCAGCCGCCTGTCACATGGACGTTTCTGTCTTCTGTCCAGTTGTGCTCGAAGCTACCTTTTCAATAAAGTGCCTTTGTATCCTTTGGATTCCTTGCTTGGACGGTTTTGCTCACTTGTCCCATATTCTTACATCTTGGGGATCTCATGGTATGATTTGAGTCGATGTGGAGCACTTCTGCAGGACGTTACATTCGTAAAACCGTCTCGTCCTTAATTTTTGCACACCAGTATATAAGGGGGTGATGGTCAAACACGGCTGCACACCTAGAAATATTGCATCATCTCCCCCGCACACAAAGAGCGAGGGAAGTGTCGCACGCACGATGTTTTGCGCAGTACGCGAATTGGACTCCATGCTGTTTAGGAATATGCTAACACGATTAGCGTGCGGCACGTATTTTTAACACTATAAGGATTTCAATTGGGACCTATTTTCGTCACAGGCGGTTGGCAGTAAGTCGCCCCATACTATCCGCGGGGTTAGACGTAGTCCTACGCCAAAAGTTCGTCAACTCTAATTAAAGATTATTTCTTTAATAAGGATTGACGAAGAACGAGGGCTGAAAATCAAAGGCCATACAGCTTTATTTATCTGTTGACTCGGTATTGTTACATTAAAGCTGGGAAATATTCATTACTGAAAATTTAATAGTAGGTCTCTTTTTCACCATCTTGCGGTCAGCAAAAGGGAACTTCACGACAATAATCATTAGTTACAGTTTGAAAGTATTTCCCAGAGCAATCGAGCACTGTATGTTAGGGGAGCCTTCTTCAGTTGAGCGTTTTATTGAGGTCATTTTAATTCTGCCCCAAGCCGTCTGCAACACGGTGAACAAAACTGATCCCAGACTACGCTGTCTGCAACACGGTGAACAAAACTGATCCCAGACTACGTAATTACTTTTTTGCTCTTGAGACTCCAAACGCCGTTTCTTCAAAGCAAAAGAGAGTGAGGGGGCGAAACAAAGAAAGACGGCAAAGTCGGTCAGAGAAGTTATTGGAGGTGGACATGCTTTTCCGATCTCTAGGCGTCGAGACGCGCAGGAGAATGAGATAATGCAATAGAAATAAGGAAATACTAAACGCCGATTATTCGGAAACGGAATAAGTAGTGTGATAAATGAAATTTTAAATAGGTAGCTAAAATTATAGCGGGATAAACCATAGTACGTGTAGTGATAACCGTTAGCTGACAATAAACGGCAGATAAAGTCACAAGAGCGTTTACTATATTTTCTGTGTGTGCAGTTGTTTGGGGGTTTAACGATCACCGTGAGCAAATCGATGGACTATAGGCAGTCAACCGTCCCTAATTTAGGGTCACTCGTTCCAGAGATGGGAGAGAGAGCCAGTGCCGTAAGACAAACTCAACATCCAAGCCTCACTGGATTCGAACCCGGACCTATCTCGGACGAATGGTCAGACCAATGCCCCACCGGGGCGGCGCGCGCGTGTGTGCGCATAAGCGTGCGTGTATGTGTTGTGAAAGTTGCAACAGTAATCGAACCCAAAGCGGGACAGCAAAACCTCGCGAACGATTCCTGCGTTTGTGGATGTCAAACTGATAATATTCTCTTTGTATCTAGTACAGCTATTCATGACATTTTTTTTCTACTTTCCGTTTTTCTGCTTTTCATGTTTTCGTGTGGGTGTGTGTATGGGTGTGTAGTGTCTCTATGAAACACAAACCAAGGCCGATGGCGAAATAACTTGATCATTATCTGAGGTTGTGGAAATCAGTAGTTCGCAAACGCGCATGCGCGGTGGCCAGGTTTAGTATTTCGACATGGTACTTCTCGTTTCTATTTGGTAATAATAATAATAATAATAATAACAATAATACATCTGTTGGTGCCGCCCCTGTGGTGCAGTAGTCTAAGCGCTGGCTTATGGTCATTCGTCTGTGAAGGGTCCGGGTTCGAATACCGATGAGGCATGGATGTTGTGTTTGTCTTACGGCACTGGCACTCTTCCTTCCCTGGAACCAGTGACCCTAAATTAGGGACGGGCGACTGCTTATAGCCCATTGAGTTGCTCACGGTGGTCGTTGAACCTCCACCTAAAAAAAAAAAAAAAACCTCCAATAAAAAAAAAAAAAAAAAAATCTCAGGCCAAATGCAGGAATGTAGAAGAGCCTTAGTGCGCCTAAGCGACTCTAAGGTACTACTTTTCTAGACCTGACTGCGCGAAGGCACTTTTTTTGCGGTTAGCCGGAAATAAAATCAGGGCCGAGGATTTTTTTTTAAATGGTAACTAATGCAAATGTAGGGAATACTGTGTTTCATGTTTAAGCATACTCATATCTTAAACGCATATTCGTGTTTCGGGTATGAGACTAAACAGTCGGGTCAGACAGTTGGGCATCTCACGAACACAAGGGTTCTGGCATACAGAAAATAGAAACGTCTTCGTTAAAATGGTAGTCCTCAAAAACAAAACAAAAGTTGTAGAAGATGGCTTCTTCTTGAGGTAAATCTTCGTTGCTAAGATGGAAATCAAAACACGAAAATTTAACAGTCATCTGCTGGGGGTGGACAACGAAACTAAAACACCTGCGCGAATAGCACCCCACGTGACACGCCACTCTACGCGCCAGCCTGCATCTATTACGCAGTCGATCAACGAGAGCTGAGTGTGAAGTTTACATTAGCAGAGCAGTAGCACAGCTGGATGTCAAAAAGTGCGATCCACACAACATAATGCGAGATATTGTATATCCGAGTTTCAAAGAGAGCAGACTGTTGGTGCGTTTCTCGCCGGTGCATCTGTGTCCAAGACAGTAAGTCTTTTGTGGTGTATCGCGAGCCACGGTATCCAGGGTCATGTCGGCATACCAGCAACAGGGAAGAACCACATCCATTAGATGTCACCAAAATATGAACATGCCGTTTTATACGCGATAAAAAGGACGAAAATGGCATTTAAAAACCTTTAATGATAAGTTAAAACCAATTTCATGAGTGCTCTCAATCCTACTTTAGGAATATTCTAAAGTAGGATTGAAAGTACTCATGAGTACTCATCAGGTTCATATCCTCCTCCGCAAACAGAGGATATGAACCTGAATGGGACAAAGCGGCTGTAGTGGTGACTCCATCAAGTAAGTCAGCTTTGTTATTATAGCAGAGAGTTTGTTAATTATTAAGAATATGGACTGGTGCTGCAATGATGAGGTTCCAGTATCTGTATCGGGAGTATGGAAGAACTTCATACAGTCTGGACGTCACAACCCTATTCCTCACCGTGAAAGCTGACTCAGTTTCATAGAACATTAATTGCTTACGTCAATAGTGTGTTGAACTTTAATCATGCGTATACGGTAATCTGGCAATGTGTATGCTCTATTAACCTGTGTGGTCTCTAGGTCGTGTTCATTTCATCTGAGGATGGTCCTAAAGTAGGATTGAAAGTACTCATGAAATTAGTTTTAACTTATCATGAACCCTTTAACGGCCATGACCCAAAAATCTTGTATCACTCTAAACACTATAACGCCCGAAATTGTCTTTTATTTCATTTCTTTTGTTTGATAACAACAATAAAGACTGAGGGTGACTCCTGCTGATCCCTCATAGGTCGCAAAAATTTGAAGAATAAGTAAGGATAAGAAATCTGACTCACTCTAAACAGGCGTTTCGGGCGGCTTTGGCCGTTTGTATGCACGGGCGTTTTGGGCGTTATGGTCATTAAGGGGTTAACAGGAATAAGAAAAATTTGAAGAATAAGCAAGGATAAGAAATCTGACTCACTCTAAACAGGCGTTTCGGGCGGCTATGGCAGTTTGTATGCACGGACGTTTTTCGGCGTTATGGTCGTTAAGGGGTTAACAGGAATAAGAAAAATTTGAAGAATAAGTAAGGATAAGAAATCTGACTCACTCTAAACAGACGTTTCGGGCGGCTATGGCCGTTTGTACGTAAGGGCGTTTTGGGCGTTATGGTCGTTAAAGGGTTAAAGGTTTTTAATCGCCATTTTCGTCATTTTTATCGTGTATAAAACGTCATGTTCATAGTTTGGTGATATCAGCACGACTGGTTTTTGGTGATCGAATAGATGTAACTGTCGAGGTAAGAGGAAGCTGTCTTACAGGAACGTCCGGGTGGTAACACGGATGGTAGCCAAAAAAACTAAAACCATAGCTGCCCAACTCAGTGCAGAGTTGAATACGCACTGTGATTCACCTGTTTCCATCAAAACTGTTCTCTGGTAGCTTCACCGGGTCAACATTCACGGTCGTTTTGCTATCGCCAAAACCCTGGATCACCAATGCGAATACCAGAGATCTGTTGCATTAATGCCAACAGTGCAAATCGTGGACGTTGGACAAGGTGAAATGTATATTGTACTCCGACTTATCGTCCTTCACTGTCTTTCCCACCACCGGGAGAGTTTACGCATGGAGACATCCCTCACAGGTTTACCACCCGCACAGAGGTAGATCGGTGATGGTTTAGGCCGCAATACCGTGGCAGTCTATCAGCCCGCTGATTGTTCTTGAAGGGCACATCACTGCTATGGACTATCGGACAATTCTGGATGACCAGATGCACCTAATGGTTCAGACACCGTACCCTGAGGGTAGTGCCGTGTATCAGGATAGTAACGCACCGATACACAGAGCCAAACTGGTGGAAGAATGGTTCTACGGAGCATGAAAGTGAGGTTGAACGTCTGTCATGGCCTGCACAGTCACCCGACTTGAACATTATTGAGCCACTCTGGGTGTTCTAGAGGAGCTAGTCGGGAAACGTTTTTCTCCACCAGCATCACGTCGTGAACTAGCCACTTTTCTGCAAGAGGAATGGCTTCAAATCCCTCTGTCCACTGTACGGGATTTGTATCGGTCCTTCCCACGACGATTTGCTGCTGTACTGGCCTCCAAAGAGGACCTACACCGTACTAATGAATTGTTGTGTCCTAAACCCATGTGTTTCAGTTTCGTTGTGTACCCTCTGTAGGCTGAGTGACAAGTGTTTTATGGTTGTGAAGGGTATTTCTGCAGCATGTGACATTCTACAGAGGAAGGACGGACATGTCAAGACTGAAAGTTGCCGTGATAAATTCCGCTGTAGCTTAATTAGGAAAGCTTTCGGCTCCGGAGCTGAAGAATGCTGGTTCGAATCCCATCACTGGCAAATTAATATTTTCACATACACTGGCTACCGACTACAGCAAAAGTAATCCCCTGTGCTCAATCTGTGACTCCTAATGAGTAACACAAAAGGTTGCTTCGCTGGCAGATTGGTCAGAAGCACTAACCTCGCTAACCTCTGGAGCTGAGTCCGGACACGAACCCGGGGAAAGTCAATTGTGGTGCGTACGGTGCTGGCCCTCATTTCCTCTCCTGAATCGATGACCCCCAGATCAGGGATGAGCGACTGTCTATTAGTGATGGCATAAATCATTCCTTCTTGGGAGTTCATTCGTCATTCACGCAAAACAGTCATTTAGGAATAATCATTCAATTTCCAGGTTGTCACTACGCTCACTCACCAAATCGTTCTTTCAGGGATGCCGGCTTTACTACACTGAGAAAAACGTTTTGTCAATTCAGCAAAAAAATTGTTAAATCAACCAAAAAATTTTGTCGATATGCAGTCAAAATATTTTGTCGATATGCAGTCAAAATATTTTGTCGATATGCAGTCAAAAAATTTTGTCGATATGCAGTCAAAATATTTTGTCGATATGCAGTCAAAAATTTTTGTCGATATGCAGTCAAAAATTTTTGTCGATATGCAGTCAAAATATTTTGTCGATATGCAGTCAAAATATTTTGTCGATATGCAGTCAAAATATTTTGTCGATATGCAGTCAAAATATTTTGTCGATATGCAGTCAAAATATTTTGTCGATATGCAGTCAAAAAATTTTGTCGATATGCAGTCAAAATATTTTGTCGATATGCAGTCAAAATATTTTGTCGATATGCAGTCAAAATATTTTGTCGATATGCAGTCAAAATATTTTGTCGATATGCAGTCAAAAAATTTTTTTGTTGAATTTTCAAATGTATTTTGCCGAAAATTATTGATGTTTCAACAAAATTTATTGTTATCATGACAAAACGTTTTGTTCATTTAACATAATGCCTAGGTCGATTTTAGGGAATTTGTTTGATCCAACAACATGTATTGTTATCGTGATAAAACGTTTAGTTGAATTAACAAAATATACACAACGAAATAATTTTGTGTTGCCAACAAAACAATTCCGATGGAGTTTGGCTAAAACAACAAAATATATCGACAAAACAGCTTAACAAAACTATTTTGTCGTTTCAAACAAACTTTTTTCTCAGTGTATCAAAGCGCTTTCATGGCCACAGCAGAAATACACAAACTGCCCAAAAGAGTGCGATTTCTCCCCCATTCACTGTTCAAGATGAAACAGAAGACACGCGGTTGATGAGAGCACAACTGAACGACTTTACAATCCTTTAATATGTCCGCCATCAGTATTCAAGGCTACAGTTGTGCTCAAAACGTACGAACACAACTGTGATATTTTCCAGGTGGTCCATTTTCCTGCTATGTGAGGAGACCGCACATTTTCTTTTGTCAACATATCTCTTATTCTAGGTAACAGATCGAAAGCTGGAAAATAGTGGAACTGCATACAACAATCGAATGAAAAAATAATTTTAAAAATGCAGTAGCAGGGCATTTAAGAGATAAACACACACTCACACACACAAAAACAAAAACATCCAGAAAATGCTATTACACCCTTTCTTTCTTAATATGCTATATATAACTCTTACTGTGTAGCTGACTTCTCAGAAAACTGCAACGTTGTGAAGTGGATATCGATTCCGCGTCTCCCGACTTCGGTCCGAGTGTGCTAACCACTACATCACCTAGGTAAAGTAAATACTATGTAGTACATCTGCACAGAAATCGGGAAATGAGAATTTACCCGCTCTACGCAAAACAATAAGTTTTCTAAAAAGCTGGATGAGTAGCAGTAGTTGAATGTGCTAAAAGCATGCTTGTGTGCTAGCCACGCATTTACGCAATTTTATTTTTGTTTTTTTATCGCTATGTTTGAAACGAAGATACAGGTTGCTTTAAAATCTCCATTTAAGGAGCCTAGCGGAAGGATTTTACATCATCAGAAAACTTTCAAAAGCTTCAAATATGCTTCAAATATTTTTTTTCATAAGCACAGCTATTCGAAGCGCAGAAATAGAGGCAAAAAGAAATATAGGCTACACTACTTAGCAAAAATGTATTTGGCACCTTCCGGTAAAAATCAACGTTAACGCAAAGCAACAAATCCACGTTTTTCTCGCAATTTCACGTATCAAACGCAAAAAGAATTTTTAAAATCATCTTTTAGTAGTATAGATATCAAGCCAAACATCAAAAAAAAAACAAAAAAAAAGTATACCAGCGCGAAAACTCACGTGAAAGCGGAATTACTGCCTGCATGGTTACTGTTATGCAATTCAAGACCAATTTTCTGAATCCGACGTGTGTGTGTGTGCAGAGATGTGTTTGCAGACAGACAAAGACAGACAAATGTGTTTGCAGGCAGAGATGTGTTTGCAGACAGACAAAGTGACATTGTAGACTACAAAAGATGTGGTAAAATTTTTGGATGTTAGCGTCCCTTGCTCGTTTCTTGTTATTTTTCGTCGGACACCTGCTGCAAGTGTGTTTACGTTTGCGTTGATGCCGAGCAGCCAGCCAGCGATGTGTTGCAAAGAATTATGGGATCACGATCCCCTGGACAATTGAGAGAGGTGATATTATAGCGCAAGCGTCCCTTCGTTGTGTGTGTGAACACGCTGTGTTGTTGTTCTTACAAAAGTGCTCTAAAAGAGTACACGAATTATGACGACCTAAAAGGACTATAGCCGGAAGAAGCTGTGTGTTCTATAAACTCCTAAAAGGAATATTAATCATGGTAAGACTGTTTTAAAACAGACGAAATAACCTTAAAAGCACGGTGTCAATATAGTTTATAATGACTCATTCGTTCTATGTTTATTATATATCCGTGAACCATCGTTAGCGTCTTAGTTGTGTGTGTAGTCAAGAATATAAAAAAAAACTTAAATCAGGAGTCTGTCGATCATGAACATCGTTACTGTTGCAAATCATTTCTTAGTTTTTAACTTACACTATCAAAAATGCATCTTATATTTATGGTAAGGAGCTGACTTATAGCTTTCTTGATAGGAGTGATAAGATCTTCAGCAGCTGATGCTTTAAGAAACTCATAAACCTTCGCTAGCAAGATAAATCCAGTTTCCCATTCGTTTCTTGAAGTTGCTTTTCCGATTATGATTATTGAGTCTCTGCACAGTTAAAAGAATGACTCATTAACGAAATAGACAAAGACCGTTACCTTACAGAAATGAGCTCCAACATAATTAACCTTTGCTGCCTTAAAAGAAAGGTTTTAATAGCATTGTCTGGATGGTTAATAACAGGAAATGTGTTCGACCTAGCGTGAGAATGTAACTGCCCAAAAGGTACGCTTTTTGACGCTAAGAGTGTGGAGGCTACAAACAAACATATACGTATGTATCCCATGCCTGCATAAATTTTCCTGTTTGTTTTCATGTTGACGTCAGCACTGAAGTACAGTAAAGCCTCTTATTTTGGAGGCACTCTCGCGGCATTTATTTTTGCCCTTAAAAGAGAGTTTTGCGTTATTTTTAGATACGTAATAATAACGCAAAACTTTCTTTTACGTTTCTCGCATGTTATCGCCTTTCGTTTAGCGGCCAGTGACGCACCTAGGATTTGTTCATGGGGGTGGCCCAAAATATAAAACATGTAAATAAAAATACCTCCGGAGAAAGCGCCTCCTAAAATATTGGAAAGCGACAAAAATACCTCCACCATGTTAAAGTGCGTTTCCAATTATTCGTAAAATGTGTATTATGACGTATAACGAAGTGAATTTCTCCGTCATTTTTATCCGCGCCGGGGTTCGAACCCGGGTCCACTCATTCCGGAATAAGTTGCTCTACCAATTAAGCTACGCGGACATTTTATTCTGATTCCTATCTGCCTTTATGTCGTGTGCGTCCTTCTGGCAGGTACGTCACATCTCCTGGTACGTTACATCATCTCCCCCTTATTTTTCTTTTTCTTTCGAAGTGCTGCTCATATTTTTCCTATCTCGCGGTGTGGAAATAACATCACACCAATGCGAGATTTTGAACGGTCGGGTCATCCGGATACTTCGGGCGCCATTATAACGAAGTGAATTTCTCCGTTATTTTTGGTCTACGTCGGGATTCGAACCCGGGTACGCTTATTCCGGAACAAGTTGCTCTACCAATTAAGCTACGCGGACATTTTATTCTGATTCCTATCTGCCTTTATGTCGTGTGCGTCCTTCTGGCAGGTACGTCACATCTCCTGGTACGTTACAGACGTATAAACAGATATATTTAGAAATAAGCAGACAATAACAAAGAACGAAGCACCAAGTAATACCTCACGGGCAGGGCCTGGGCCCCTGGGCCCCCTGTGCCACCTCTACCGAGTGCGCCACTGTTACCGGCCATGGGTAAAAATATTCACGAGCAATTGCAAATTCCTAAGCAATTTACAGAACCAGTTAGTAAAATCATGCAATGCATTGATTATGATACGCTTTCCAACATACCAGAAATCATTACTCAAACTATTACTCAAGTTATGAGGATAATGGTTGTGGAATAAATCTCGCACCTGTGACCCCATTTCGATGACATTAAACAAAAGTGGTTCAGTATACCTTCGGAACAACATACTAAAGTTTTGTCGCAATCGAATCATTTTTACATAAGTTATGACGCATAAGTACAATGGAATGGATCCGGCTCCTATGTCCTGACCTTTGACCCCATTTCGCCCATTTTCGATAGGGTTCGTCCCCAGGTGGTCCCCTACCACATACTATAATTTCATCGAAATCGAACTATTTTTACGTGAGTTATCGTGCCTATGGACAGACAGACAGACGGACAAAGTTGGAGCATAACACCGGCAGTCACGGTCCAGTGACTGAGTGGTCAGATGCGCTGGTTTCTGGCTAACCAGAGGCGTAACTAGGGTGGAGAAGGCGGGGCAGCTGCCCGTGGCCCAGCTCAAGAGAGGGCGCAAAAATCGTTGCGTACAATCATATTTAAATCGCAATTGAAACTTTTGCACCAGTTTTTCATACACCGTTTTGTCGCCATACTATGTCGTTTGCACGTTTATGGATTTGTCAATAATATCGTTCGCCAGCTTCTGTTTCTTGGTGGCCATAAATGCGCATTTCCTCCTCACATTGTCCAGGGGATGTAATTTGCTCACAATCAGAAATGAAGCGCGGTTGTTCTTCGTGGGAAGACAATGATGTCGTCCACATTGTTGAAGATTCTCTGGGGGCAATTCGATTATTACTTACCCTACAGCAAGCCGCATTCGGTCCATTTAATGCGATATCAAAGGCTTGAACTCCGAAGCAGCTTGGAATCTCAGCGCGCTCTTCATCTTTTGTATTTTACAGCCCTAACTGTAAAATACAAAAAGTGATGCAAGTAAGAGTAAAGGAGATGTAGGAAACCCTTCGGTTGAGTCTTCCTTCCCCCCATTTCATCTCTTCTTCTGACGCAATTAAAGAGGGTAAAATGCCGTTCCCGTTTGGGATAAGAAATAACACCTAGTTCCATAACACCCTGTTTACCGTATCATACGCCAATGAAAATATTTAAGCGTTAAGCTGTTGAACTACAATAAAAATGGCAATGAGGGCAGCAGTAACTCCACAAATTTTTTCCCTGGTCTCCCGAAAAACTAGCCGGTTCTTAAGATCTATTGCATAATCGTTAATGATTATTAGTTATCAATGAACTACAAAAGAATGTGATAAAAAAAAGGCAGTATAAAATTCAGTGTGAAGCGAAACGTTAGAGGCAACTCCGGTGACCAGTGTTAGTTATTTTGAAAAATTGCGGTTGCACATGCGTGCGGATTCTACAAAATGCAAATCTGTGTGCAATTAGCACACAAGACTAATGTTACTGCCATAAAAAGCAAACAAGAAACAGGACTATAATATTTCAAGCACCAGACCCTAAAGCTTTTTTGTCTTAACGACTTCGGTGTGGGGGCGCAATATTTGTGGTTTGCCCGGGGCGCAGGAATATTTAGTTGCGCCTCTGTGGCTAATTTCCAAGTTGGGCCTGGGTTCGAATCTTCAATGAGACATGGGAGATGCCTGTCTGGCTGTCTCCCTTCTCTGGAACCAGCAGTCCTTATAACCCTCAGAGTTTTTCGTGACGATCGTTAAACCTCGAACTTAAAAACAAAGACACTGATGACTTTCCACAGTAGCCAAGCTCAAAGGCTTGGGAGAGTTCATTTCTCATACGGGAAGGGATGATTTATCAGTTTGGCGAGGACACAGCTGCCGCCGGCGCTGTCTGTTACGAAATAATGCAATTTATTGGGGGGGGGGGGTTATACGTACTACCGTTACCTGGCCATTAATGGGGAGGTTCTAAATAGGCATTTGTAACGAGAAGAAGTTAAGGCTCAGCGATTCTTTGGGTAAAGAACAGTCAGCCGTCAGCCGAGCTACTCAGACTCACAGCACGTGATTGTAACCTTCTCCGTAGCATAATCCGTCGCAAATCGAATATGTTAGTTTTGTTACGCCAACCGGGTTAGTTAAGGCTTTTGTTTGTTTTTCAGTTTTTCAGAAATATTTTCAGTAATGCCAAATACTAGGGAATGTCTGTATTTTGTTCGGATCCTTAGGCCTAGCTGTAATATTTGCTGAAATTTAATTTAAATAGTAATACTAATGTTATTGCATATTTTTCTGATCAAAGGTAAGGGATGGGCGGAATATCAGACAATAGCAACAACAAAAAACTGCTCTAAGCAAATAGTCATCAGATCGAAGGAAACCATCGTGGATAAAAAAAAAAGCTTCACTGCCGTAGTCCCCCCTAACGTGTCTTGCTCCTGAATGTCAACTTTCCCGCAGAGCATATTATTTCTTAAGAGGTGGTGGCGCTGTTGCCGCCTGTCTTACGTTATCTCTATGAGAGTTGACCTTCTTTAAGCGTTAGATATTATTTGTTGGTACTTACGTTCTGCCTCTCTTTCTCTCTCTCCGTTCTTGATCAACTGTGTACTGAAGGTCTCCTTAAGTTGTTTTTTTATAAGTTGCTCAAAATTTCTTAATATGCTCCTAACTTTTTCGCCAACGAGGCGTTTCTTATGTTGCTAACACTATTTCAAATACATCCCAGGGATTCTCTTTTTTTTTTTTTTTTTTTTTTTTTTTTTTTTTTTGTGTGTGTGTGTGGGTTTAACGACCACAGTGAGCAACTCAATGGGTTATAAGCAGTTGTCCATGCCTGATTTAGGGCCACTGGCTCCAGAAAAGGGAGAGAAATACTCCGTAAGACAAGCACAACATCTATGCCTCACCGGGATTCAAACGCAGACCCATCTCGGACAAATGGTCAGAAGCCAGCGCTTAAACACTACGCCACAGAGGCCGCAGGTTTCTCTTTCCAAACTACATGACGTTATTTCTCTGAAAATCTCACAGATTCAGCCAAACTTGCAATTTTGTTTATACTTTTTTTATCGCTGCAATCAGATCGAAATTAAAACTTCTTGTTGCTGTGGAAAAAAAGAGCAGTGGGGGGGGGAGGCAATTCGTATGATTAACTGCCCGGGATTCTCTGATTTTCTTCAATCACTTTCCCACAGAAGACTAAGTCACAGGTTTGTGTATTTCTTTTTAAACAATTTTTCGAGAATATTTATAGCCCTTGTCTCATCTACAGCTCTTTTTTTTTTTTTTTTTTTCGCCGTGAATGGTATTTCTCACTTCACATCCATGTGGTGTCCAGACCACTCATTCCTACTGCATTAAAACCTTGGAATTCCTTACCTTGTTGTGTCTTTCCTGAGGATCACAGCCTTCGGCTATTTAAAATCTAGGGCTAAAGCCCCATTATTATTATCTACAACTGTGACGATGGGTGAACACGGCGATCTCCGCGAGTCCGGCTTTGGCCAGACACTCGGTGCGAGGAAATGGGGTGCTTCATCTCCGTGACTGAAGAGCGTCTGGGATGTCCACGGGGGATCGTCACGCGTGACGCCAAAACTGGAAAAACCGACAGCCTTCAGGAAAAAAGCAAACGGGGCCGTTGACATTCGAAGTGAGAGCCGTCTCACCCCTATTGTAGCACCCGGAAAAAGGACCACAGTGGACGGAATAATGCCGGCATTCATCGACAGGACACCTACGAAGTTTTGCGCCAAGAACAATCGGCGTACAATGATACGACGCACACGTCGAGCACCCTTGCGTACAGCACATCAGCAGGCTATGCGGCAGAAGTGGACAAAAAATCGTCTCTACTGCACCGTAGAAGACTGGTAACGGGGACGTTTAGTCCAACGAAACAAATCGTGGTTCCAACTATATTACGTTATTATGGGAGAGTACATGCGTGGCGTACACCACACGAGACTATGAACTCCAACTGATAAGTTTAAGGTGCCGGTGGAGGAATTGTAATGCTCTGGTGCGTGTTTACGTGGTCCACCTTGGGTCTTCTTTCGCGTACTCAGGCCACTATCACTGTACGACGCTATGTTGCCACACTTGCCGACCCCGTACACCAGTTTCCCACAAGAGGACGCCTACTTTCAACAAGACAGCGTCTCGGCTCATCGCTCATGTCTGGAGAAAGACTAGTTAGAGGAGATTCCAATGAGTTCGCCACCCTCGAATGGCCCTCTCACTCTCCGGATCTGAACCGTATTGAGAATGCCTTCTTTCAGTAAGACAACGCCCCGTCACGTCGCTCACTGAGAATGCCTTCTTTCAGTAAGACAACGCCCCGTCACGTCGCTCACGTCTGGCGAATGAAGGACTGCTTGGAGGAGCATTCCAGTTAGGTTTGCACAACGTGTTGCTGCTGTTGCGAGGGCGAAAGGTGAGCTCACAGATTATTACGCAAGGATGTGTGCAATAAATTGACCTTTCAGTGTATGACGACTTGAGAGTCACTCCAACAGACATGATAATGTGTTGTTGTTTTTTTTCTGCGTTAATCGAATTCTCAATTATGTATCGCAAAGTGTGTATACTCTAAAGCGAAAGATTTAAAGATATTGTGGGTACAGTGAAACAGAGAGACTGTTAAAGTACGATACATACATAATGAAACCACACTTTTTAATTCAGGATGTCCACACGGCCTTTAAATTCTAAAACAAAAAAATCGAAATGTATCTCTTTAGGTTTTTAATAGAAAATTTCCAACCATAGCAGACCATTAATTTCTTTATAAATGACAGACTGTGATGTTCATTACTACATTATTAATCGCATACTAGTAGAAAAACTTGTAACGTACCAGGAGATGTGACGTACCTGCCAGAAGGACGCACACGACATAAAGGCAGATAGTAGTCAGAACAAACGTCCGCGTAGCTCAATTGGTAGAGTGACTTATTCCAGAATGAGGGGATCCGGGTTCGAATCCTGGCGTGGACAGAAATGACGGAGAAATTTACTTCGTTATAATGGCGCCCGAACTATCCGGATGACCCGACCGTTCAAAATCTCGCATTGGTGTGATGTTCTTTCCACACCGCGAGATAGGAAAAATAAGAGAATCCTTTCTCCAGCACTTCAAAAAAAAAAAAAAAAAAAAAAAAAAAAAGGGGAAGATGATGTAACGTACCACGAGATGTGACGTACCTGCCAGAAGGACGCACACGACATAAAGGCAGATAGGAATCAGGATAAAACGTCCGCGTAGCTCAATTGGTAGAGTGACTTATTCCGGAATGAGGGGATCCGGGTTCGAGCCCCGGCGCGGATAAAAATGACGGAGAAATTTACTTTGTTATAAACTTCTGTAACAATAAATGGAAATTGAGCAGCATTTATTTTTAGATAAATATTTATTACTTTTTCTGCAGCAAATAATAGTATTTATTACCAGATTTTCGACTTTGGTCAAACTTAGGGGACCAAATGGATGACCAGATTTCGTATTCTGGGATGAAGTCTATTGATATTTAATAACAATACTTTGTATAAGAGTAGAACGTAACCGAAAAAAGGTGACATACGTACATTTAAAAAAAAGCGTATAACACTGTGTTCGGCTTGTGTAACTTTTTTTTCAGATTTCGAGTGCTTCTGGAATATTGTAGAACTTTTATTTAAAAGATCTATTTTGCCATTCATGTTTAAGGAAGAATAATGCTTATTAAGAAAATATTTTTTAAATTTCTTTTAAGAGTTTACAAGATTCCTTTTTGTTCTTATGCGTGGCCTTCTTTGTTGGTTTATAATCCCTTTACTAGCTGATGAAATTATTATTTCTCATATCCTGCTACAAGGTTTTACTAAGATATCCGATCCCGCTTTTGCTCGCGTATATAATTTTGACTACACGAGAAACATTTTCTTCAATGTAATTTATTCTTTTTGCGTATTTTCTTAAGTCACTTGGGAAATATCAGCGACATGATTCTGTTTCCAAATCATTTCCCTGTCATGCAGAACATCAAGTGAAAAAGAAGAGAAATTCAGAACGTGTTTTGCTTGCGTCGGTTTCAGTTGAATAAATCAACTGAATTTGAATAAGTTAAGACGGGATTTACCAGAGCTCTCACGAAGGCCTTTTTCACTAAGTTAAAGAACAGGTTGGCATGTCTAACCTGATTTAGTTATTCTAGGAAGTTCTGTTTGCTTTCTTCTGAACAACTAAAAATGGAATTTATTGCTTGATTTTTATCATGAATCACCCGATCAGTAAATGCAATGACAAATCGAAATAAAATCAAGTTCTTGTTCCATTGCAGTTAAACTCTGAAGAAAAATATGCGTCTTAACGACCTTCAAGAATAAAACAATCAGAAAAAATTAAAGAAAATCGTTCCGGACTTAACTACATGCATGCAATTTTTCCAAATTAATGATTTAGTACACAACCTTTCCTTTTTTTCCCAAAAATGTTTTTTTATAAACGTTGGTAATATCCCCCGGTGTGGAAAGTATTGAGACGCACTTCAACATTATGGGTAAGGTACATTAAGACCAAAATCTTTTTTATGTCGTTAAAAAAAAAACCGCTAAAGAAAAGTTCGATTTGACCAATCCCATCTAATGCATACATATTCAACACAAGTTCTTCACAATGTCACAGTTCAAACATATGTGGTTATTACATTCCAAGAGAATTTTATTTAAACACTAAAAAACATTAAGAACTTTAGGTCTGAAACAATGGTTTCACATTATCATGTATCAGACTTGCTCTAGCTACCATTATCATCAAAGTAAAGACCTTCAAGTGACAATGAGCTGAATATACTTCTAGAAAAACTGGCTCCCGTTGTACAACTTGAATGCTAAACTGGAATTCAAGGGGTTGGAAAAGGCCCAGAGTAAAAACACGTGGAAGATGGAGTGCACGAAATTGGACCACATGCGAAGTCACATGCAAGAGAAGTGCTCAAGAGGAATGTTTGTGGCAGAGACTTCGGGAGATTTTCCACCAACATCCCGCTTATAGAGCTGACATAGAGCTGTGGAAGAGACTTCCCAAGTCTCCTCCGCAGCTCTATATCTTGAGCACACAAACTCTGTCTTTCATGTCACTCAGCATACTTTCCCATTTGATTCTACCATATCCCGTGGTTTTCTTCTGGGTCTTATTCCTGTTCCTCGGTATTCATTCTAGTATCTAAGGTGTATATGTACATACACCGAAAAACCAAAATATTATGACCAGCGCGTCTTTATGCAAATCGAAGCAACTGCAGGTAAAGGACGGTTCGTGTGAAGGCCTTAAACGGTATAAATAACACCTGCTACTGAGCTCTATGCCATTACGTCTCAAATGAAAAGTGTTTAATCAATGCATACTGCCAGTGCTTACATACGGAGTAGAGATATTTACCTTAACTGAAAAAGACATAAAAAGATTGCAGACAACTCAAAGCAGCATGGATAGATGCATGCTTGGTGTAACCAGGAAAGATAAGAAGAGGAACTTATGGATAAGGAAAATGACAGGTGTGGACGACATCATGACCGGAGTGAAATCACTGAAATGGCAATGGGCTGGACATGTTGCCAGAAGAACGGACCACCGATGGACAACCCAAATTTTAGACTGGATTCCGAGGGACAGGTAAAGACCCAGAAGAAGACCCCATGGGAGATGGAAGGATGAAATTCGAAAGTATGCTGGAGTGACATGGAGGAGACAGGCCCAAGAGAGACAATTGTGGAAAAAATTTGGGGAGACCTCCATCCAGCAGTGGATTGATAAATGTTGATGATGATGATGATGACTGAGCTCTATTTCTAGGGTGATAACAAAAATTCTGCACTAATCTAAAACGGAAGCGGATGGTGCAATCGGGAAAATGTTTGCGCCATGTCAAGGTCAGACTCTCAGCAACGCAGTGGTATCAGAACGACGCTCTATAATTTGCTATGTGGAAGTGGAAGGGTTTGGAAATGGAAGCGTACAGCTCCTCATGTCGAGTCACGGCGTTAGACCAGCGCTCGTACGTGAAAATATAGAAACTCTGCCGGGGAAAAGTCCAACACAGATCCACACTGCCTTGCAAGAAGTTTGTGGGGAAGGAACTCTTGATCTAAGCACAATTTCTTTCTGAGGACAAAGTTGAGACCAAAAATTCGTCACTCAACTTGTTGGAAGCGGGAGCGATCTTGCTGCATGACCGCGCATCGTGTCACGGTGCAGCGTCAGTACGGGGACTTTTGTCGAAGTATGGCTGGGAAACTTTATCCCGCCCACCATACAGCCCTGATCTCAGTCCACCCGACTCTGATGTTTTCCCAAAGTTAAAAAATCGACTCCGTGGCATCCGATACGAATCGCTGGACGAAATGTCATTGGACGTGACCTGAGTAATACGACAGCTGAACAAAGATGGCGTACTACGGGGCATCCAGGATCTGCCTTACCGCTGGCAAGCTGTCATTAGCAGCGGAGGAGTACATTGAACGGAAATAAGGCAATAAGGTACGTTTTCTCCGTTACTTCACTCTTTTCTCAAAATTGGACAGTGTGCAGAATTTTTGTTATGACCCTCGTAGTCAGTGGTTATTCTTGTTCTTCAGATGCGAAAGGCAGCGGACTTAAGCGTGTTTGACAAAGCCCAAATTGTAATGGCCGGACCACTGGGTCAGAGCATTTCCGAGACAGCAAGGCTTGTGGGATGTTCACGGTCAGCAGAGTACCTTCAAAAAGGGGTCCGAGGACAGACATCAACGAGCCTCCGACTACACTGTCAAAAATACGGGGATAGGTTGAACCAAAAAGTGGTGCTACACGAACTGCACCACTTTCTGAGAACAGATGCACTATTATGTGGTGCAAACAAAACCCAACAACATGGTGCAACCTTACACCACTTTATGTTGCACCAGAATATGGTGTATGGTTGCACCATAAAATAGTGTAATTGCCACTTTACTCCATAATATGGTGCAAAGTTGTACCACTTGTTGGTGTAACTTTTCCAAAATGTGGTGCAGCTGGTGTAGTTCCACTTATTGGTGCACCATATCACCAAAATTAAGTGTAGTCTTTTTGCATCACTGCTTTATCGATAAAATATTTTGAAAACAGGGTTTCTGTGTACAATTCGAAAAAGTTTGCGTTCACTTCATCAATTTAGGAATAAAAGGTTCCTTTTTTTCTCGCTTATTTGAAAGATTTTAATCTTCATTGCTTAGGTTAGCATACATAGTCTCAATTTCAAGATCAATACGCTGGGCGAATTAATGCCGCAATTTGACTGTTATACTATATTAGAAACTACTTCCATGTGAGCAACCTCCTCAGAAAACTAAAATTGTATTGTCCTACATGTTGCTAGGCACATATATACATCAGGAAGTTCAACATGAAAATAATTATGTCAGGAACACCAAATATATATGTGTGCTACAAAAATTATTTTCGTCACTTACCTTATTAACTTGAGTGAACACTTCTTTAAAATTTTCTAAACTCGCACTCACTGTGACGATAAACCCAACATGGCGGTACAACACAACATCTGTCTCCTTCGCATGACTTGATGACGAAGACGCATGCGTCGTTTCCTTCACAGCCTCAAAATGTGGTGCAAGATGACGCCCCTCTGGCTGCATTTGATAATTTGCACGAAAACTTGGTGCAAGTGAAGCGTTTTAATGCACCACTTTATGGTGCAAGTGTGAAAATTGCACCAGATCATGGTGTAAATGTCAGATGCTGCATGATATTGTGGTGCAACGTTGAAGTGAAATTTTTAACAGTGTAGGTGGACTACGACGATGACTCATCGATGCTAAAGGTGAGCGAAAGCTATCCCCTATCCTACGAGCCAACATTGTGGTACAACTCGCATGTAATTTGAATGCTGGTGACGGCAGTAATGTGTCACAACACACAGTGCATCGAACCCTACTGAGAATGGGGTTGCGTAGCAAAAGGCCGCTCCCAGTGTCCACGGTAACCTCAGTTCACCGTCGATAGCGTCTACAATGGGCATCAAAACTGGACTCTGAAAATTTGAAAGAAGGTCGTCTGGTACGATGAATCTCGTTTCCTGTTGTACAATCTGGACGGACTGATACGTGTGCGTCGTTTACCTGGGGAAGTGTTGCCACCAGGATACACCGTAGGACGAAAACAAGCCGGTGGAGGAAATGTAATGTTCTGGGCAATGTTCTGCTGGGAGACCCTGGGTCCAGATATTCATGCGTAAAAAACTTTGGTTTACCATCTATCTGAACCTCACTGCAGACCAGGTACATCCTTTCATGGCAACAGTGTTACTCTTTAGTAGTGCCTGCTTTCAGAAGGTTAATACACCATTCCACCCTTCCCGGACTGTTCTAGAACAAAGGAAGATTTCCAGGTATTGTCCTGGCCTCAAAATTCCCCAGATATCAGTCCAATAGAGCCTCTGTGGTTTGTGTTGAAACAGCAAATCAGATTTGCAGCGGCTCAACTACCACATAACTTACAAGAATTAAAGGATCTACTCGTAACGTGTTGGTACCATGTATCATAAGACACCTTTAGAAATCCTGGTAAGAGCTGTTTTGGCGGCACGTTTAGGACTGACATCGTATTAGGTAGGCCGTTATAATGTTTTGGCTCTCCGGTGTATATATTACCAAAAACACAAACTTTTAAAAATTCAGAAAATTTTTGACTTTTGTTAAAGGCGTAGTCACTCTAAAGTAAAGCTGCAGAGAACTTTTCAAAAATTAACGGAAAGCTGAATGAATTTCAAATTATCTTTTTCGCCAAATTAAACTGAGGAAATATTTTTTGCTTGCTGTTAAAGCCGTTTACAAACCTCAAAAATTAATTGGTTTTGGAAAAAAGATTACTGAAGAATCTGAGAAAAAGGAAGAAGTAAATTAGAAATAAAAATGCAAGTCGTTCCTCGTGGTTTAGAGGACTGTCACACGAAATGTCGGTTTTATTCCTGCAGCAATGTAGGCTGTTCAAAAAGGCGGATTTTCGTTTAAGTAATTTATTTTAATATACATAAAAATGCATTTTTTTTAACAAAATACTTTTATAATTACACTATTTCTTTTACTGTTGAAGGACATTGTTTTAAAATTTTAAATACTTTTGATTACGGTATGACTCTTTTATTTCTTAGTCTCAAGGTTTTGGTTCTATTTCATTGCTTATTTTTTCACAGTTTCTTTGGTAATATCTTTTCAAAACTAATTACATGTATGTTTTTGTAAGCGGATTTAACAGAAAGCAAGAATTATTACCTCGGGGTTTTATTTTAAACTAGCTGAATTGCCCAGCGTTACCCGGGAGAATTTGGTGATAATTCACTATCTAAGTTTTGTGCAAATCTAATGAAAACGATAAATTTTTTACAGGCATGAACCGTACCTAACACTGTATTTCATTTCTTCATTGAATTTGAATTTTATTCTCTGTAGAGTCTTTAGGCACACAGTATTTTTAGTTTTTTCCGTTTGATTGTTTTCTGTTTACTTACTTCAGTTCCGATGCTGAATTGTGTTGCAATTCTTGCACTTATCACAACAAAAAGTATTAAATTCGAATTCAAAATAAAAAAGTAAAAAATGCAACTTTTTACGAAAATTTTGTATTGGCTCCGACTCCTTCCAAAAACCATTGACGGTCTAAGTTAGAGTTCCATGAGATAGTATACCAATTCAAAATAAAAAAGTAAAAAATGGAACTTCTTACGAAAATTTTGTATCGGAGCCCCTTGACCTCGGGCTCCGACTCCTTCCAAAAATCGTCTGCGGTCTAATTTAGAGTACCATGAGGTAGTATACCAAATTTGGTGGTTCTAAATTGAAAACTGTAGATTTGAATAGAGGACAAACAAACATCCAACTTTATATAATAGATGAACTAAATCTGAAAATCATTTGGTATGGGCTCCGACTCCTTCCAAAAACCGTCTACGGTCTAAGTTAGAGTTCCATGAGATAGTTTACCAATTCAAAATAAAAAAGTAAAAAATTGAACTTTTTACGAGAATTTTGTGTCGGGGCCCCTTGACTTCGGGCTCCCACTCCTTCCAAATTTCGTCTGCGAGATAATTTAGTGTACCATGAGGTAGTATTCCAAATTTAGTGGTTCTAAATTGAAAACTGTAGATTTGAATAGAGGACAAACAAACATCTAACTTTATCTAATAGATGAACGAAATCTGAAAATCATTTGGTTTTCTCTTTCATTTGCCCAGTTGAAAATGTGCTCGCTTAGTTTTGTAACCTCTGTTGTGCTCTAATTTTACCATCATCTGCCAGAATAAATTTAAAATGAGTTTTAATTTCAAGTGTTCGATTTCGATCACGTGACCCAGTTGCGGAAGCATTGTAAGCGTTGACTTAACGTATCACGCTGCGAGTCCCCTCTCTGAGAAATATGCTACCACTTTGGTTTTTAATTTCTTTTTCTTCACGTAGATCCCGCTGATACACTCTTTAAAGAGAAAGAATTACTTTTTTTCTCTTACTGACGACGAAAACATCCTGAAGCAATTTTTTGCCTTACACTTCCGGTTTGTTCGGGGAAATTTCTTGGAACAGTGATTGTGTTATTCAAATAGCTATCCACTTGCGAAGTGGTCTTAGATCGCTAAACAAGCCTGACAGAAAAGAAAATCAGATTTTTATCAGTGCCGCAACTCATTGTTAACCATGCAGATTACAAGGTTCTAAAGTCCTTTCTAAGATTAATCTCAGTCTCCGCTTGCTGTGAAGTTTATATACTGTTTAACTTGAGGGGAATTTCATCTTGATAACTTTGGCAGATCTACCAAGTTTAGGTTGCTGATTATTTGAATAACCCCTTTCAACAATACAATCAAGTATCGATAAAAGATACAATATAACTTTATATTTTTTACGTATATATGCATTAGTGTCCGACGTTAGGTAACAAACACAAAAATAGAAATACCAGAAAGCATATGTGGTGGAACAGGGGCGTATGTAAAAAAAATTTCGGAGGGGGAGGCGACGAAAAATGAAAGTTTTTTAAATCCACTAGAACAAAATTAAAGTTAATGAAAAATAAAAGAAAAAATTAAATCATTTTTTTTCTAACGTAAGTCAATGAATTTTTATTAAATTAAGGCATTTTTAATTCTAATGTAAGTCGCGTTTTAACCAAAATCTCAAAAAAATGAAACACTTTGGCGGGAGCCCAGGCTCTTGTACCTCCACTCTACATACATTGATGAGCCATTACATTATGGCCAGCCTAGAGAAATGAGCACGCCTGGAGACCGAACGGTGGCGCATGTGAAGTTCACAGAGCAGTGTATATAAAACGCGAAAACTGGCGTTCGGTTAGTAGAGTCTTCGGAGTCAGCTATGCCATCAAAATTTGTCTTTTATCAAACTCCGACAAATTTACATTTTCCCATTTAAAATAGTATAACTAGTGTAGTTATACTATTTTAAATGGGAAAAACTGTCAATTTCTCAGAGTTTGATAAAAGACAAATTTTGATGGCACAGCGCCTAGGAACTACGATCTCGGAAATCGCGTGGCTTGTGGGTTGTTCAAGTGCCTCTGTAGTGAGTACGTATCAAAAGTGGTGCACATATTGCCAAACGATGAACCGTCGTTCGGCTGTGTGTCGTCCGCAGCTCATTGATGCCAGAGGGGAACGGAGACTGTCGCGCATTGTTCACAGTGACCTCAGGGCCATAGTGCGACAAATCACCTGCAGCTATAATAGTGGTGATCAGGACAAAGTGTCACAGCACACAGTTCATCACAGTCTTCTGCGCATGGGCCTGCGAAGCCGAAGACCCAGCCGGTTCCCCATGCTTACTGCACGTCATCGCCATCAACGCATGAAGTGGGCCCAAGATCATCGAGATAGGAGCGCGGATGATTGGAAGAAAGTGGCCTGGTCTGACGAATCAAGATTCCTGGTTCATCACGAAGACGGCTGAGCGCTGACACGCCGATTCCCAACGGATGCACTATTGGGCGGAAACAGGCCGGCGGCTGCGATGTTATGCTGTAGGCGATGTTTTATTGTGACACTTTAGTCCTCATTATCCCAATATCACAATCTTTGACAGTTGTTAGGTATCTGAACATCGTTGCGGACCAAGTTCACCCATTCATGGCAAATGTGTTCCCTACTGGTGACGGCCATTACCAACAAGATAATGCGCCATGCCACACTGCAAGAATCGCCAAGGAGTGGTTCGAGGAACATGCTGGAGACTTTCTGTTAATGCTCTGGCCTCCAAATTTACTTGACATGAACCCAATCGAACATTTGTGGTTCTACTTGGAAAAGAAAGGTCCGCGCTAAATCACCACCACTCCGAAATATACGGGAACTGGAAGACCTGCTGTTGACATTATGGTACCAGATACCCCAGCATACCTATCGCCACCTCAACGAATCGATGTCTCGCCGAGTGGACGCTGTTTTGAGGGCTAAAGGGGGTCTTACAGTTTATTAGGTAGATGGTCATAATGTAATGTCTCATCCGTGTGTACCTCCTTGTGGTGGAAGATCTAAATGTGATAATGCAGAGGGATACGAGTGGTTAACAATATGCAAAATGTCGTGTAGGTAGAACACATTTCTCCAAACACACGTGCACATCAATAAAGCTTCGAAGTCTAACGTACACTGGTGTGCAAAAATTAAGGACGAAGAGGAGAAATTAGCATAAGAGCGGAACGAGCAGGCAGAACAGACCGAAAGATAACTCAAGAGATAGACTAGGATCCAGTACGGTAGGGCATGCGCATATATGCAGCATGACGTGGGGGAGGGTGTGTGTCGGAAGGGTATAAAGCACACGGGTAGTGTACGCTCAGCAATTCAGCAAAAGCTATTGCTCGGTGTACAAAGGTTTGAACGACGTCGAGTTCCTGCCATCGTGTGATATGGCCAACAGGCAATCCAGTAGAGGACATCTGGATGACTTTACCCGAGGTCGCGTCATTGGGAAGTTGGAAGAAGGTCGAAGTGTGACTAGTGTGGCCGAGGAGTTCTGGATTGCTCACAGCATCGTTTCACGAGCTTGGAGAGCATTTCAAATGACAGGAACAGCTGTCCGAGAGTTTAGCAGTGGTCGTCCACGAGCAACCACGACGGCGGACGACCGGTATATTGTCCGACAGGTGAGAAGAGACAGACGGCAGACAGCGGGAGAAATCGCAAGGCACATGCAACAGACAACTGGACGTCCGTTATCGCGTTGTACCGTGGCCAGGAGGCTGCAAAAAGGTGGTCTATTTGCACAACGACCAGTACGGTGTGTGCCATTAACGCCTGCTCATCGGAGACGGCGGTTTCTGTGGTGCCAGGAACACATGAACTGGACACATCAGCAATGGGGTCGAGTTCTCTTTATGGATGAGAGCATATTTAGTCTGACGAGCGATTCTGGAAGTATACACATCTGGAGAGAGCAGGGGACACGCAATCACACCTCCAACATCATCGAAAGGGACCGGTTTGGAGGTGGCGGAGTTTTCGGTTGGGATGGCATCATGCTTGGTAGCCGTACTGACCTCCACATCTTCCAAGAAAGTTCAATCACTGGTGTACGCTATTGTACCGAGGTTCTCCTGCCTCACGTGCGTCTGTTTAGAGGTGCTGAGTGTCCTGAGTTCCTCTTCATGGACGACAACGCTACACCTCATCGTACAGTGGCTGTCGCAGAGCTGTTGCAGAGTGAAGATATTAAACGCATGGATTGTCCCGCAAGGTCCCCGGACCTAAATCCAATCGAACACGTGTGGGACCTTTTCGGGAGATGCTTGGCAGCACGTCACCAGCCGCCAGCAACGATTCCGCAGCTGCGATTGGCACTACAAGAGGAATGGGCCGCGATGCCTCAACGGCTCCTTGACAACCTCGTCCTCAGCATAGAAAGACGTTGTAAATCCTGCAACGCAGTCTGGGGTGATCATATCCCCTACTGAAGACTGGATTTTTCTTGGCACCCGCCTGTCACATGGACGTTTCTGTCTTCTGCCCAGTTGTGCTCGAAGCTACCTTTTCAATAAAGTGCCTTTGTATCCTTTGGATTCCTTGCTTGGACGGTTTTGCTCACTTGTCCCATATTCTTACATCTTGGGGATCTTATGGTATGATTTGAGTCGATGTGGAGCACTTCTGCACAACGTTACATTCGAAAATCCCTCTCGTCCTTAAATTTTGCACGCCAGTGTATTAGATAAAGAGCTGCCAGCTGTCAAAATCAGCTTTCGTTGCTGAAAAAGCCCAGGAACGATAAAGTATATGCTTACAAAGGAATGAGCTGCTCTTTCTGGGCAGTCCTGGGAAGGGGCGGGGAGCTGACAAGCTCAAATTAGGCTTCCGGAAGCGGAGGTTGCTCAAAACTTCCGTAGTGACCCTAACTTAAAGCTCAATGGACTTCTGATTGGTCACGAACTATCAACGTAATGAGTAGTGGTGGCATAATTCATTTCTTTTTGGCAGTTCAATCATCATTCATGCTAAAAAATCAGTCACGGATGAGCATTCAATTTCCAGGTTATCACTACACTGACTGAGTAATCATTCGTTGTAGGGATCCGGTGTTTCCAAACAAGGCGCTTTCAAGGCCTCATGTCTTATTGGTAAACTGCCCAAATGAACGCGAGCTCTTCATCATTCACGATGAACGATTTGCCGCCAGCAGATTCGTGGCGAACGATTCAAGCGCACAACTCAAATGAATAGCATTCAAACATCATTCCCAGTCTTAAGTTTCACTATTACACAGTCGTATCAGAATAATATAACCACCTACCTAATAATAGGAATAACCACTCTTGGCCCGCATGGCAGCGACGAGACGGCGTGGCATGGGCGCAATGAGGCCCTGGAAGGTAGCCCGAGGCACACGTGCTCATTCCAACTGCAGCAGAGCACGGAGGGCCCGAGGATGACATGGCTGTGGGTCGGCACGTCGAACCTGTCGATCCATAAGTCCCACAAGTGCTCTATGGGATTGAGGTTGGCCGATTTTGCCGGCCAAAGAAGAACGGAGACATCGCTGTCGTGTTCCTGGAACCAGTCACGTACCCCTTTTGCGACGTGGCACGGTGCATTGTTCTGTTGGTAGACACCATCACCACCAGGGTAAACGTCCAACATGGAGAGATGGATGTGGTCAGTGAGGATGGACAGGTAGCCATTGGCGTTCAGGGACGCATCCAGTGGTCCCAGGTTATACCAGTAAAATATCTCCCAGATATGCGCACTACCACCGCCGACCTGCACTTGACCGACAAGAGTGTCCGAGTGTAGGTTCTCGTGTGTCCGACGCCGTATCCGCCACAGCCCGTCACTTCCGTGGAGTAGAAACCTCGATTCGTCGGAGAAGGCAAACTTTTTTCACTCTCCCACTGTCTAATGACGGTAGTCCCATGTGAACTGCAGGTGGCGGCGTTGCTGTTGGACCTGGGTTAACATGGGCGCCTTAACGCAGCGTCGACGACGGAGACGCATGCGTAACAGGGTTCGCTCTACTGTTATCGGAGACACGTGCCTGGACGCCCCTTCGTTCAATTGCGTGGCCAATTGATGCACTGTTGCGCGTCGACTGAACTTTACCAGTCGACGGAGGCAACGTTCCCCTCTGGGGTCGATGGCCTGTGACGTATATTCTAACTTAACTTTCATTTTTAGTTCCTTTTCCTATGTAAATTTGAGTTTGTTCTCTTGTACACTTTCCAAACTTAACGTGATATCTTCTTCCTCACATGAATGAGGTTGTCAACACTTTTGAGGTCAGAGAGAGTGATGTAGGAATGTGACAAGAACGATAGATAAAAAGGACGATAAAGCACTTGCTCAGTGTACATGTGTGTGTGGATATGTTCGATCTGTGTAAAAGCTAGATGATACGATGTTATATGTGGCTATATTGTGGATGTCTTTAATTTGCTGGACCAATAAAGGGTTATCGTAAGTTGACTTTTGTTTATGTTTCGTCTGGCTGTAAACTAGTGCATCGTATTTTCATTTAATTAAGCATTTCCTTAGTCATGGTTTTAGACATAGCGTAACACCAATCTCGCCCACGAAAAGGTCTTACGTTTTAGGCCTTTGGGGCTCCTTAGTTATGACGTCGAGAGGTACGCGGTGTGCCAGCGGTCCGTTCTTGGTACACCCTTACACCGGCATCTCTTTAACAGCCCACGATGTCTGCTGTTTCTGAGATGCTTCCACCCTTGGCGCGATAGCCGATGATCATTCCTTCCTGCACGTCCGTCAAATCACTACCTCTGTCCATTGTGCTCACGTAACGCACTATGGCTCATCTGTCCGGGCCGGCCGCTTATATCTCCGTGTGATCGCCCTTGTACCGTGCGCACCGTGATTCCGGGAGTGGTCAGATTATTCTGATACGACTGTGTGTTTACGTTTCAAAGAGGAAGAAAATAAAAAGTCTTGTTTCGGATACAAAGCGCAAGTCGTTCGATGCTATCTGTTTGTTCTAGTAATAGGTATCTAAACCTTGAGTACATTATAACGTTTTTTTCCTGTATCAGATCAGATATGTAGAGGATTTTAGGAAGGGAGTGTCTGACCCCAGGTCTTAAACAACGCTTAGAAATAGGAAGCTAGGAGATTTTGAGCTAGAGTGCCCGATAGGAAAGTGACACGGAAGCGAAGTAGAAAGGGGAAGGAAGACGCCCTTATTTATTACCGGGGGCCAGTACCCGGGGTCCGACGGCTTAACGTGCCCATCCGACGCTCGGCGGATATTTAGTGGATCGAACCTGAGGTCCTTTCCGTGGCAGTCACGAACGCTGCCCACTAGGTCACCCGCGGCCCGTTTTTATTCTGTAAAGCTGCAACTGAAAAGAAATTTTATGGTTTTTCAGAAGTATACTGCTTGAAAATGAAATTGTCCCATCCAGAAAAGTTAGCCAAATGAACCGAAAATCCCCAGAGATATAAAACATGCCGTGGATAATGCACCATTTAATTTCCAAGGCAATACAGCAGTTTGACATCCTACAAGCCAGGATACCGTAACAGCAGTCAATACCTTGTGTGACCTCCACGTTGTGCAATGCAATCAGACATACGGTGCGATCCCAGATATCACAGGACTCCTCTAGTGGTGTCCTGGTATATCTGGGATCACGCTACATTTACCTATAATTCAGCAGCATTCCAGGGCTGTCCAGGAGAAGCTCGCAAGCGACGTCCAATGAAGTCCCATACGTACATACTGGATGGATGATTGGTTCAGATATCTTGGATGCCATGGAAGCATATAACTCTTTTGAAGGCACACTCGGGAGATATTAGCGGTGTTTGGCCGAGCGTTATCTTGCCTTAAAAATGGCCTCTGGGATACCTCTCAGAAATGGAAGCTACACTGGGTGTAAAGGTCATCCACATACCGCGAGGCTGTCACAATGCCCGTTACGCGTATCAGAGATGACCTGCTGTTGTAACTAATGGAACAGGTATTCTTGGTTGGCGAGCGATGTGCTACTCGTTGAGAACAGCTGGATCCTCCCTGTAGCCATGTGGTCGCCAGACGTGCACTCCACAATCGTTAGCACAAAGACAGAATCTGGACTCATCGCGGAACACGACATTGTGCCGTTCTTGTCACCACGCATCTGTACTTCGACAACATTCCAGCCGAGCTCGATAAGACCCTACGACTAATGGCAGTTGGAGGAACGGCTGATAGCAGGGCAATCATCCTTGCAGTAGATTGTGCCTCCGCAATTGCCTGTAGACGAAATACGTGGATCGATGGGTGCTGTCGTGTCGTCCGTCTGACTGAAATGGTCCCTCTACAGCGGCTGGAGGTGCCTTCTTGCAACCACTGGTGCCAGCAAAGTCGAACTATTCTGGCATCCCAATGCACATAGGCGAGTTGACCAACCAGCTTCACGGAAACCTACGATCCTTCCTATCTCAAACACGTGCAACTGATGATAGGATTTGTTACGAGTTGTTCGTGATATCTTCTGTCTTTGGACACACTGTAGTACCCCTCAATATTCCATTGTTCCGTGAGACCTAGAGAACAGGACGCAATGCTTTCGGAGGCCAGTGTTTACCCTTTTATCTCTAGCACATCGCTCGTGATTGATTGCATATTCGAATGATTTGCATGTCCCACCTATCTGCACACCCGTACCAATATTAATGCCGACACGACGGTCCCCCACCTTCTTAGATCTGATAATCACTTCCCGTTAAAACTCCGACAAGTCCTTCCTTTTCCCCGTTTCACGGGCTTCTTACTGACGACATAACACACCCTGCCTCCTTCGTCAGTATAGTATATTCCCCATCGGTCTGCAGCCTCACTACTCTGTGTAATGGGACGCGTCCACTCGTGGAGACAGGGGTTGTCATAATGATCTGACCGATGATTATATGTAACGGAATGTGTATAACATGATAACATCCTATGTAACAACATCTTTCAAATGGCCCATATAGCACTGAATCTAGCGTACTTAAAGAATTAGAGTTGTTTCATACATCCCAGCAATACAAAATGAATTTATTTATTTTTATTTTTCGTGCCTTCTGCATGGCAACACTTTATGCGAAATTCCAAGAACATGACACCATGTGCCAAATTAATGCAACAGGATAAATCGGTGGACATTTTACCTCTTATAAAACGTCTGAACTTATTTGTGATGGCAGTTATTAAGAGAATTCATGATGCGTTGCTTCCGTCGTTTCTTCGGCGTTTGTACGTTACATTCTATTCTTGGAAAATGAATTAATCCGCCATTTGTTCTGCATTAAAAAAATCACGATAAACAGTCTTTCAGAATGTTCAGGATTAGGGTGAAAACAAATTTGCCTTTTGTTATGAAACAGTAAACATCAGATAACTTGTATTCATTCACTTGTAAATTTTCTTTTTTTAACTGCCAGGAATGGATTAATGCTGGACGGACCAGGTCAAACAGGAAGTCTCATCATCAGCACACGATTGTCTCGTTTCAACAAACAAAACGGCTTATGGACAGACCTGCTGAAAGCATTTTGTTTTTCGATATGTTCAATTACTGATGACCCTGAAGGGCCATTCGAATTTCATTATCTAAGTTCAGACGTCTTCTCTTTACCTTCTTACGGTACTTTTTTTCTTTGCAGCATGTTTACTGACGAACATCACTCGACTTTCTTATTTCCTGCATCTGACTAGCAATTCATTTTTTTCTTTTGTAATGATGGGTTATTTTCGAAAAACAAAACGTATAGTGCTTTAGGTCTGTGATCAACCTTTTTCGTAGTTTATTTGCTCTCAATTGGAATAGATAAATGTTGTAATCTCCAAAGAAAATGCCGTCACTTAAAGAAAGTTTTCCAAGTGATATGACAATGCCGTGTTTCTTGTAACCAATATAAAGTGAAGTGTGACGTATATTCTATTTTAACTTTCATTTTTTGTTCCTTTTCTTATGTAAATTTCAGTTTGTTCTCTTTTGCACTTTCCAAACTTAACGTGATATCTTCTCTCTCTCACATTAATGAGGTTTGGCAACACCCCTGAGGTCAGTGCGTAAGTGACGTATGCATGTTGATAAGAACGAGAAATGATATATATTTGGCGACGCAGTTGTTTTGAGTGTGGAGATGTTAAACCTTTGCTGAGATTATTGATGGTACGAGAGATTTAAAATGAGTAGACAGCAGATGTGTGTGTGTTGTGCCTCACTGTGATATGTTTTGGATTTCGTAGACAACGTTATGTGATTTCGTCTAAAGTTGCTGGACCAATAAAAAGTTGACGTAAGTTATTTGGATTGCTGTATATGTTTCGTCTGGCCCTAAAAGCCTTAATTTAAAGTGAGCTATCCGATACAATTAGTGCATCGCATTTACCATTAGTTTAACATCTATTCAGCCGGACATTTGGAAACTTAACATAACAACAAATATTGCATAACGTAAAAAGTGTGATGTTATAGCAGGAGGTGGTATAACGAATTAAAACTCTTACAAGAGAGATACACTCGAAAGCACCTACAAAAGATACCCGTAGTTTCCACTATCCTTCTGTCAAAAAGAAAATCAAGAGAATAATTGAAAAACCAACTGTTTAATGAGTGAACGACTCTTTTCTGCACAAGATCAAGAAGTTTTCTTTTGTTGGGAAGGTTGCTTGGGCACTATGCACGCCCCTCAAATAAGGAAACAGGACTCCAGGATTGAACGAACTGGCAGTTTATTTGTTTTCCAACCTGTTCATAGGAAAAGTACTGACTTACTCAAAAGGAAAGCCTGATGTTACGTTTTTTGTGTCTGGAATATGGTTATTCCACAATACGCTTTTTTACGCTTTCCAACCGTAGGTTGAAGAAGCGTACATGCTCCAGCTTTGCCCGTCTGTCTGTCCGCACGATAACTCGCGTAAAAATGGTTCGATTTCGATGAAATTTTAGTATGTGGTAGGTGACCACCTGGGGACGAACCCTATTGAAAATGGGTGAAATAGGGTCGATTGTCAGGACATAGGAGCGGCATCCATTCCATTGCCCTTATGCGTCATAACAGTGACGCCGTTTAAGGTGTGCGTCGCGGCGCTTTGAGGGGCCTCGCGTTGGTGGATAAATAAGATAAAATAAAACAAAAGAGAGAAAGAAAGAAAAATATAACATTAAGTACACAGACAAAAAGAAAAATCCCACAGTTCAAAACATATGAATTACCATCCCAGTTCTCCACTAGTCTGCATACACAAACATCACAGTGATGACGTCATACATACGCTCCCTCTTCCTGATTCAAAGTGCAGCGCCGAGAGCAATCTATTTTCTTCTCGCCGCTAGAAACTCTGTGATTGACGGGTGTGAGTGGACATCACGTCGCAACATTCTTTGAGTTTTACCGCCTATCTTGGGATCCACTTTTTGTGGATTTTCCGAAGCTGTTTTTCCAAAGCAAAAACAGTTGTGTGTGTGTGTGAAGTCAACTAGTTGCTGTGTTTGGCGATCTATTAACTTTCTTCGGTTGCTCATTCGTACTTGTTTTAACGTTTTAACCAGGTTCACTTCTCTACTTCGAATGTAACTAATAAACTTTTTAAGAGTAGAGTTTGCGTTAAGTGAGGTGAGTTGAGATGTCTAGAGAACGAGATAAGTTCCGTAAATTCGAATCAGGTTATCAAAAAGCAAAGAAAATGGAAAGAAGAGAAATGTTTTTACGAAGTCAGGAAGGTGCCTTCGATAAATTTTTACTACCTTCCCAAGTAGCAGTGAATATCGGCTAGATATCGGGCCGATATCGGTTATGTCGGCTGAATGTCGTTAATATCAGTCGACATTGAGCCGATATCGGACCGATATCGGCTACAGATATCGGACCGATATTGCAAAAAGTTATCCTCTCTGATATTTAGCCGATATCGGCTACAGATATGGGACCGATATCGGCTACAGATATTGGACCGATATTGCAAAAAGTTATCCTCCCTGATATTTAGCCGATATCGGTTATATCTGTTACCGACATGGAGCCGATATCGGACCGACATTAATTGCTACTTGGGGAATATCGGCTAGATATCGGGCCGATATCGGTTATGTCGGCTGAATGTCGTTAATATCAGTCGACATTGAGCCGATATCGGACCGATATCGGCTACAGATATCGGACCGATATTGCAAAAAGTTATCCTCCCTGATATTTAGCCGATATCGGCTACAGATATGGGACCGATATCGGCTACAGATATTGGACCGATATCGGCTACAGATATTGGACCGATATCGGCTACAGATATCGGTTATATCGGCTACCGACATGGAGCCGATATCGGACCGACATTAATTGCTACTTGGGTTCAGCTTCAGTTTCTGTGGCCAGCAGTTTATCGTTTGCTTCAAATTGCATTGAAGATAAAGGATCCAGTGATAATAATGTGGATGTGGTTCAAGTCAGAGCAAATGATACCATTGTTGCAAGTGTCTTTAGCCAGCTTACACGATTGTCTCATGTGAAGGAATGTGATTCATCATTTCAAATAAGTGAGGAATTTGTTCTACTGCCAGATCCATGTGAGTCCGGTCGCCTGTTTTAAACAACACACAGTTTGATGTAATCTTGCAACAAACAATGTAAGGTGTTCAATAACAAGTTTGGATTTTTGTATTCTCTACCGAAAATGAAACAAATGAATGACGAAGATCTAATGAAATATTGCAAAAACCTGAATTTGACCCTTCGTTCAGGAAATTCCCGCGATATATGCGGAGAGGAGCTATTCACAGAATTGAAAATATTTTAGTCAGAGAATTGGTTCCGGACAACATCAATACTGCCATCCAAATATTGCAATTTTTAAACGGAATGCAAAATTTATTCTCTAACGTAGCAATCGCGTACAGAATCATATTAACTGTGCCGATAAGAGTCACGAGTGCGGAAGGAAGTTTCTCTCGCTTGAAATTAATCAAATCGTATCTGAGGACAAGCATGTCTCAAGAAAGGTTAACTGCACTCTCTACATTGTCAATAGAACGCGATGTGGCATCAAAACTAAATTACGATGATATTATTGAAGATTTTGCTGGACAAAAGGCGAGAAAAGTCTCCTTTGCGTGACAGGTAAAACGTGAAGTTTTTCCTTTTACATAGCAGTATATTCATGAAATACGATGACTGTTTCTCTAACTTTTAAAGGACATTTTCTTAATGTGTTACAATTCACTAGGAAATTGATGTACCTATTTAAAACATTTTTCTTTTTGTTCCGCATTGGTTTCATTTTTAAAATACACAGCTACAGTAAAACAGATTTAAAAAATTCATACTGCATAGTGCATAGTGTTACTAAAATTTACCTTTTTTTTTTTTTTTTTTTTGCAAAAGAGAACGACGGTTGAGTTTAATAATAATAGCAGTTACAGTTACAAGTTTAAGAAAAATATCAGTTCCTTCTATAACAAATAAATGAGTGAAAAGCTTATCATCCCCTTATCAGAAAATAAAAATATTCTATTGCGTACGTACGCAAAATACCGTTAGTTGATTTAGCAAAAATTATTAGTTAGCTAGAGGGCCTCACCGGGAGAGTTCGCACAGGGCCTCGCGTAAGCTTGCGGCGTCACTGCGTCATAACTTCCGTAAAAATGCTTCGATTTCGATGAAATTTCAGTATGTGGTAGGGAACCACCTGGGGACAAACCCAATTGAAAATGGGCGAAATGGGAGTCGAAGGTCAGGCAGGACATAAGAGCGGGATTTATTCCATTGCCTTTATGCGCCATACCTTGCGTAAAAATGGTTTGATTTCGATGGAATTTTAGTATGTGGTAGGGAAACACCTAGAGACGACCGTATTAAAAATGAGAAAAATGGGGCCAAAGGTCAGGACACAGGAGCGGGATCCATTCCGTTGCCCTTGTACGTCATAACTTACGTAAAAATGCTTCGATTGCGACAAAACTTTATCATGTTGTTCCGGGGGTATAGAAAACCGGTTCTGTAGAATATCAACGAAACGGGGTCAAAGGTCATGTCACAGAAGTAAGATTTATTCCACGGCCATTATTCTCACAACTTACGTAAAAATGCTTCTATTGTGACAAAACTTTAGTATGTTATTCCTGAGGTATACTGAACCGGTTCTGTTGAATGTCATCGAAATGGAGTCAAAGGTCAGGAAACAGGAGCGAGATTTATTTCACAGCCATTATCCTCATAACTTGAGTAATGATTTCTGGTATGTTGGAAAGCGTATCATAATCAATGCATTGCATGATTTTACTAACTTGTTATTTGTATGTGTGTGTGAATCTAACGCCGCTGGTATGCATCTAAGTTTATAAGGAAACAGCAGTTCCTAAATTAGAGACACGGGTGCCGGAGGAGGGACAGCTCATGTTGCATTCTCTTTTATCTTTGCGGCACTTATAAGATTATGAGGTCACCTGACATTTGCATATCTTTAGGTGATAGCTGCGGTTCTTCGTTACTAGTCGAAGCCCGTCGGAATCGACGGTTAGTTTTTTTGTTGTTTTTTTTAAGAATAAACTCATATGACACAACAAATGTACACTTTATTTGATTGACAAATTAATTCAACCACTTCAGTAAAGACAATAGTCCTGGTTCGTGATTTTATTTTTTTTTTTTCGACTGAAGGTTTAACAATCACCGTGAGCAACTCAATGGGCTATTAGCAGTCGTCTGTCCCTAATTTAGGGTAAATGGTTCCAGCGAAGGGAGAGAGCCAGTGCCGTAAGACAAACACAATATCCATGCCTCACCGGGATTCGAAACCTGACCATTCACGAACGAATTATCATAAGCCAGCGCTTAGACCACTGCGCCACCGGGGGGGGGGGCAGCCATGCTCGTGATGCGCATCACGACTGCACCCTTTTTCAGTCGTAAAATGTGAGGCGGAAGTCCACTCATCTCGATCGGGTACAAAAATTCAACTGGATAGCGCTCTTTCACTCTCATCTTCAGTGACAACTGTATTTGTAAATGTTGTTGGAATGAGATTTGCGTTGCGAATACTCTTCACCCGTCGGATTCGACGGTTAGTTTTGTTGTTTTTGTTGTTTTTGTTTAAAAGAATAAACTCATATGTAACAACAAATGTAAGCTTTATTTGATTGACAAATTCATTCAACCACTTCAGTAAAGACAATTTTTTTTTTTTTTGCACCAGATCGAGATGAGACTTCCGCCTCTTTTTTTTTTTTTTTTTTTTTGACTGAAGGTTCAACGAGCACCGTTAGCAACTCAATGGGCTATAAGCAGTCGCCCATAATATTTTCACTAACAATGGTCAACGGAATGTTTATTCCCAACTTTACATAATGGGAAATGTCTTACCAACGTGAATAAACTATATCGAATGAATATTAAATTGTTTATATACATCACACAGTCCAACGGCATAACGCAATCAGGTCTTCGAGAGTGTTCGCTGTTCCGATGAGAAGAACTTTGATATGAATTGCGGCTAGCGTTGCTTTGCGCAACGGTTCGCTCAGAAAAGAGAAAACATCAGACTTTGGACTATCTCAGTCCCTCCAGGGTTCCACCTTCAACAGCGCGTGAGTCAACTGCAGGCGATCGAATGTCAACCGCACACTTCTCCCATAGACTTTACATTGAAACTTTGCCGCCCCACAATCTCATTTTCCTCTTCGACTGGCACATCTACATGGTAAGACCTTTATTTTGATACCTCAACCATATCTTTACGTTCAGCCGTTCTCTCTAGATAGGACTCAGAGTAAAAAACTTTATAGAATTAATATATAGATAAACTACGATTCCAACTGCCATTTTTTTTCGTCTCTCTTAACACGATAAAGAAATAAGTAAATAAGCGATCTCAAAAATATCTGATCATAGAACAATTCCGATTAATAAAGTGCCAAACACAGAGGTTCCTGTACTTACTTCTGTAAATTTGTTAATGTTGACCGGTGGGTATGGTGAAAAAAATATCCTTCTGAAGTAAGGTTTATCAAAAGAAATAACAGAAACAATTTGTAAAAACAAATGAAAATAAGGTAATTGCGACTCCTTTTGATTTAATAACTTCCAAAAACAAAAAAAATTGCCCTACAACATTTCGGGGGGGGGGTGAAAAAAAACAACTTAAAAAACCCTTCGCTGGATACGGCCATGTTAGCAAACAAAGGCATTTATGAATGAGTAGCGAACACATTATTCATACGAAGATGTCCTGGTAATGTGAGTAGAGCTATTCTTCCAGAGTTCAGTAGTTTGATGAAGTATTGTGTTCAGCACGTTGTTTTTACGCAAAAAATCAGAGCGCTGTAATTTTTAAATGCTGCGATGTCGTAGATTTATGACAGAGGGGTCATTCTCTTTCAAACAAGGACCTATTTAAGTCGGAAAATGTCGTTAACGGTTTGCTCCTTTGTTATTTAAAGAGCTTTCGAGACCTTGAGTTCGTTTCATCCGAAGTTTTCGGCGTGGGTAAAATGACCTTCATTCCTGGATGCCAACTCTCTGCTATCGACGGAGCCAAGGCTACCCACGAGCATATTTTAATGACGAAATCGAAACGCGAGATTTGTCTACCACCTGCCAGGTTTGGGAAATAAGGGAAAACTGTCTACATCCCCTTCCTGTTTCTCTACCTGCATGATCAATTAAAAAAACATTTAAGTCACGCTCCAGTCACTGTTTTCACTATTAAACTGCTAAAGGAAATTCCGGTAAAAAATTATTTTCCGACAGAATTTCCTGTTTCTGTCGATCTTGGAAAAGCTTATGTTGTACTTAATTAAAACTACAGGGGTATGATGTTTACGTATGCCAAAGCAAATGGAAATTACCTTGACAACGCTACACTCGCGCAATATGACTTCATCAATGAAAAACAATACATTCTTGCGTTGTTTCCTGCATGTCTGCAAAAAAAAAAAAAAAAAAAAAGAAAGGTGTGTGAGAAAAAATAAACAAAAATAGAATTTTTTTTGCCTGTTATCCATAAAAACAACAGCTTACGTAAAGTTTCTGACAAAATAAATGTGATTAATAGCAAAACTATGGGAATTCATTTCTTGATCTTTCTTTTATAAATTAAAAAACTCAAAAAACAAGATAGGAAATATAATGTTTCATAGGTATCAGGGTAGGTATGGTTTAAGAACCAGTAATTTATAATATTAGGATTGAATGATCCTAAAGTTATAATCGATCCTCTTTTGACTCTGTGCAAAAGTATGTTCTATCTTCATTAAGTCTATGTAAAGACAAGTTTACTTCAAATTCCCTCAGTGTGACAGCCCGTTTATTTCTTACTAGCTTTATGCAAAAGTATGTTTTTTCTTTGTTTTAACTGTAGTTTTACACAGATCAGCGCTTAATTCTCGTTAGCTTTATCGGAAGCCACATTTGATTATCAATTCTGGTAAAGGCACGATCAATCCTTATTAACTCAAAGAACGCATTTTTGTCTTTATCTTATCTTATCGGTGTTGTTTTTACTGTCTGTATCTTATCGAATCAGTGTAATTTAATTGCCTTTATGTTATCAAATCAGTGTAAGTGCTCATTTAACTATCATTAATTCCCTGTAAAGAAATATTGAGCTTGATAACAGCGTGTAAAGATAAATTTATACAAGGTATTAACAAAAAAATAAGTTTCTGTAAACATAAACAATTTTATTTAAACTTTTATTATGCCATAAATGTTTTGAAATTAATAATTTTCATGAGGGCAATATGTTCTTCACGTATTGTTTAGGCATTAAATGCTTGACGAGTCCAGACTAGATCGTTTGCAATAATATTTTATACAACCATTCGCAAAATTTTAAGAACACCTATCAATTTATTGAAAATTAAGATTTTCAAAGGAACAACTAATTACTAGTCATAGATATTTGAAAAATGACACTAGAAATCAATACTTACATTCTTTAGAACACAAAAAGACCGAAATCCGTTCTTTGTATGGCCAGTTTTGGCCACCTTTTTTTTTTTTTTTTTTTTTTTTTATAAAGGACAGGATACGATATTGCGTACTCTCAATAAGGGATTTGCAACAGAATTGTTTACGGGTTTTAAAAGCAGGAGTATCGGCACCGCACAAAGAAACGAAATGGCGGAGAGAAAAACAAGTCCGCAGATTTACGTTGACCGACGTGCTAGTTGATGAAAATAATAAATGCTGAACTTACTGACACAAATAACAAATAACATGTGCTTGTCATCTCAACTTTATCATGTTTTATTATTCCTGTTTCTCATTTATTCTAAATACGAGGAGAGTTCAGAAAGTAATCCACTTTTAGATAACAGAGTTTTTATTAGAACAGACAGAGGGTTCAAAATGCATAGGTAAGTGCATCCAAAATTTCTCTGTGCGAAGTTACGGTTCAAAATAATTTCCCCACATGAAGTAAACTGGAACATCTCTGAACCCAAGACTGGAATTCTGTTCAGAAATATTCTGGAGAGTGCTGTCTACCGCATGTTCTTAAGGAAGATATGATATTCTCTGTGTCATCAAACAACCCCCCCCCCCCCGACAATATCCTTTATCTGACCGAAAAAGATAAAAGTCTGACGGGAGTCCATATTTCATCTACTAACACAGCATTCGCAAAAAAAATTGTTTAGTTTATTCTTCGAGCATCTGCAGCAAGTGCCTGAAAATCACCACCCTTTCAAATCTAGGGTCAGCTGATGTAGAATCCATTTGGCAGATACGTTACAATAGCCATGTGGAATCCAACTGGCAGATACGTTATGGCAGCCGCGTGGAATCCATTTGGCAAATACGTTACGATAGCCATGAGGAATCAATTTGGCAGATACATTACAATAGCCCAGAGGAATTCATTTGGCAGATGCGTTACGACAGTCAGGTGGAATCCAACTGGGACATGCATTACAAAATCGAATTTGACCACGTGACGATAGTTCACGTGGTCTGCCCGTCTTCCGTTGTCAATTGTGCTTAAAGTTGATTTGTCCGAACTGAAACTTCAGCATTGTTTCCTCCTCTTTAAATCTGCTCTCTGCTTACGTTACTGACATCAGTTATCTCCATATCATTAGACACACACACACACACACTATCAAAGTTTCTTTAAAGAGATGGGTCATACAGGCCCTCCAGAATTTCTTCGTCCTGGAGCGGAAATCGAACCCACGTCTATCGGATTCCGCGGGAGTGTGCTAACCACTACACCACCCAGAACGACCAAGTCTTTTTTTTTTTTTTGAAGGTTTTAACGACCACCGTAAACAACTCAATGGGCTATAAGCAGTCGCCCGTCCCTAATTTAGGGTCACTGGTTCCAGGGAAGGGAGAGAGCCAGTGCCGTAAGACAAACACAACGTCCATGCCTGACCGGGATTCGAACCCGGACCCCTTACGGACGAATGATCAGAAGCCAGCGCCTTAGACCATTGCGCCACCGGGGCGGCCGACCAAGTCTTAAGTTTCCGATTAATTTGAAAATAACCATCACAGGATTCGCTAGTCGAAGCAACCGGCATTAACATCCATGTCATATGTACACCAATAAACGGATTCACACCCTCCAAAATATTTCCCAACAAGATTTGAGTGTTCATTGCAGAGACAGCACAAATGTATCGGTAACTTCGCATGAAGTTTAATGTATGATATTTTGAGCAATATGTCTATGCATATTTTTACCTAACATGCATTACTTTCCGAACTCCGTATTTTTTGCTAGTAACATTTAAACCTCTTTTCCTGCGTAACTCAAACCTTCATTGTATTTTTCCTATAATCGGAAATTAGTTAGACAAAAGTATGCTCAAACAGGATAATGATATGAGACTATTATCCTGAAGGGATAATATGAGATTATTGAATGTTTTTATACGATCCATCACTCCATCACTGTTGCTCACTGCATCGTTAAACCCAAAATACCAAAATCTATTATACAAGAAATGCTTATTCAAGTTTGTGCATGTATTTTGTTTTTCGTTATTCCGATGAACGCAGTGGCGTAACCATGTTTCAAAATCTGGAGGAGGGGACCAAAAACACATACACAGTAATCGGACCCCCCCCCCCAGATCATATGTATACATACTGTATATATACATTATGCAATAATATATACAATTATACATGCTGTATAAAAAAAAGTTTGTGACCCCCCCCCCGTACACACGCACACACGCAGGAGCAACACAGTTGCTGAGGCGCGATCTAACGGGCACGACATAGGCGCCTCTGTTGGCGAATTGTGGAACTTAGTGAACACAGCTATAAAACTATGATAGATAGGACAGAAATGTATAAATTACAAAGTCGGCTTTGCTTATTAGGAATCGATATCGCTGTTTTATTAAGTAGACATTATACACTGAAGAGCAATTGAATTAGAGACAGCTGGCGTTATGCAAATGTGGCGCTGTGGGCGGCCCTGTAAACGGAAACGACATGACGTATGCAGCGATCCGACAATATAAGGAGTGATGCGACGGGAATCAGTAAGGTTCGGACGAAGTATGGGTAAGACAAAGGATCTAAGCGTGTTTCATCGTGGGCAAATTGTCGGGGCCCGACGAATGGGTCACTCCATCTCGAAAGTCGTGCAGGCACTGGGATTTTCACGAGCCACTGGGTCACGGGTGCACCGTGAGTACATCAAATCCGGTAAAACCAACCCTGCAAGGGCCAACTGCCGTGGACAACAGCGTGTGGATGAGCGGGGTCATCGTCGGCTAGCTCGCATTGCAACAGCGGATAGACGGGCCACAGCGTAAGAAATCACTCGGCAATTTAACGCTGGTGCACAAAAATGTGTAAGAAGCCACACCATCCAGAACCATCTCCTCGCTATGGGGTACAGAAGCCATCGTCTCTCGAGGGTACTGCTGCTGACCGGACATCACAGGGTGCAAAGATTAGCATGGGTGCGGGAACATCGCCACTGGACCCTAGACATGTAGGAAAATATGGCCTGGACTGATGAGTCGAGATTCCCGTTGGTACATGCGGATGGCAGGATACGAGTACGGCACCAACCACATGAAGCGATGGATACTCTTAAAGCTGGTGGGGGTGGCTTTTTCGTCTGGGGACTGTTTACGTGGACTGAAATGGGACCCCTGGTACGTGTGACATCGTCCCTCACAGGTCAACGTTACCGGGATATCCTGGACGACCATTTGCTCCCGTTTGTGCGTCTTCAACATCCCACTGGGGACCTCATCCTGCAACAACACAATGCACCGTGCCATCGCTCCCGAATTGTATCCGAATGGTTGGATGAACACTCCACCGACGTGACCTCGCTTCCTTGCCCAGCTAGGTCACCTGACCTCAATCCCATCGAGCACATCTGGAATGCCAGCGAGAGAGATGTTCGGGGCTCTGACCTCCCTCCATCAAATCTTCGTGAACTGTGGGAGCTTGTTCAGGGGTCGTGGATCCGCATGGCTTCCCAACGCTTCCGGTGTCTTGTCGAGTCCATGCCGAGACAAATCGCCGCCGTCATCAGGGCGAAAAGTGGTGCTACACGTTATATAACGAAGTAAATTTCTCCGTCATTTTTGGTCTACGCCGGGATTCGAACCCGAGGCCGCTTATTCCGGAACAAGTCGCTCTACCAACTGAGCTACGCAGACATTTGTTCTGATTGCTATGTGCCTTTATGTCGTGTGCGTCCTGCTGGCAGGTACGTCACATCTCCCCCCACCCGAAAGAGGGCCGGGGGCATGGCCCACGGGTCAGCCGTGACCATGAATCGTTGCAGGCAGCCATCCACTGTAGAACGTGCACTTGAGAATTCCCAGTCAATCTGCTGGGTGGAATGCAACATCACACATTTTTATTTTTCGAAGTGCTGGAGAAGGAATTCTCTGATTTTTCCTGTCTCGCTGTGTGGAAATAACATCACACCAATGCGAGATTTTGAACGGCCGGGTCATCCGGATAGTTCGGGCGCCATTATAACGAAGTAAATTTCTCCGTCATTTTTGGTCTACGCCGGGATTCGAACCCGAGGCCGCTTATTCCGGAACAAGTCGCTCTACCAACTGAGCTACGCAGACATTTGTTCTGATTGCTATGTGCCTTTATGTCGTGTGCGGCCTGCTGGCAGGTACGTCACAGTTAGTAGACAGGTATCTCTAATTCAATTGCTCTTCAGTGTACACGTGTTTGTATTCTACGAAAAATCACAATCATATGTTATTAAATTTAGTCGCTTCAGCACATCATAAAAAAGTATGCATTGTATCATTATATTCCCGAAAAAATTAGGGGGTCCTTTAGATTGGGGATCCCCAACTCTGAAAATCTGGGTCCTGACCCCCCCTTCCGACCCCCAGTGGTTACGCCTATGAATGATCGTAATAAAGTTTTACATTAACTGTAGTGAGTAACCCCGAAGTCAAACTTATTATCAGCAGCATTTTGTAAATATGGCCTAGCACACCTTAGGTTTACTGCATTTCTACGCTTAGAGGCATTTTAAATTATTTGTAGCACAACAGCAAAAAAAAGTGCTTATGATCGTTTTCTTTTAAACGACATCCCTTTAGGATTCTTAAAAACGCATTTATATAGTTTAGAAGGTGATTCTTATTTAAAGTCGTGTTCGATCATTCGAAGGTCACTCATTCAGCAAATATGCATAATATCGCCGGCTTTCTCAAAAGCGATTGTTGCAAGACAACAGCCCAGCAACACGGCTACACTTCTGTTTAAAACTTAGCCTTCTGTTATACTGTAGATCGAAAAGTAGCGGGCGTTACTCATTATAACTGCCGAAGTGACAGCGGTTCGGTCAAGGCCTTCCACTAGCAAAAACTTTCGACACATCTGGTTTTTCTCATTACGGAGCACTTTAATTTTCTTAGTTTTAGTATTGGTCGCGTTACATTTAACGCCGCTTCAATATTTAGTACCCCACGTAACTTTCGAAATCCTCACTGATTACATGGTAGTAGCTTTGCTTCATTTAAAATTGTTTAAGCTACTATCTGAAGGCAGTTTTGTAAGAAAATCGTATCGTCAGAAGACAAACATTATGTAACCTCCCGCCAAATATGTTAAAACGCTCAGATCATGCATATGCACATACACCGAAGAGCCAGAGCATTATGACCACCAGCCTAATATGATGTTGGTCCTCCACGTCCCGCCAAAACAGCCCTTGCCCTGATATGCACAGAAGAGCCAAAACATTATGACCACCCGCCAAATATGTATGATGTTGGTCCCCCACGTGCCGCCACAACATTATGACCACCCGCCTAATATGATGTTGGTCCTCCACGTGCCGCCGAAACAGTCCTTACCCTGATATACGCCGAAGAGCCAAAACATTATGAACACCCGCCTAATATGATGTTGGTCCTCCACGTGCCGCCGAAACAGCCCTTACCCTGATATACGCCGAAGAGCCAAAACATTATGAACACCCGCCTAATATGATGTTGGTCCCCCACGTGCCGTCAAAACAGCTCTTACCCGGATATACACCGAAGAGACCAAAACCTTTATGGCCACTTGCCTAATATGTTGTTGGTCCCCCACGTGCCGCCAAAACAGCTCCTACCCGGATATACACAGGAGAGCAATTGAATTAGTGACAGCTGGCGTTATGCAAATGTGGCGCTGTGGGCGGCCCTGTAAACGGAAACGGCATGACGTATGCAGCGATCCGACAATATAAAGAGTGATGCGACTGGATTCAGTAAAAGTCGGACGCAGTATGGGTAAGACGAAGGATCTAAGCGCATTTGATCGTAGGCAAATTGTCGGGATCCGACGAATGGGTCACTCCATCTCGGAAGTCGTGCAGGCACTGGGATTTTTACGAGCCACTGTGTCATGGGAGCACCGTGAGTACATCGAATGCGGGAAAACCACCCCTGCAAGAGCCAACTGCCGTGGACAACAGCGTGTGGATGAGCGGGGTCATCGTCGGCTAGCTTGCATTTTAACAGCGGATAGACGGGCTACAATGCAAGAAATCACTCGATAATTTAACGCTGGTGCACAAAAATGTGTAAGCAGCCACACCATCCAGAACCATCTCCTTGCTATGGGATACAGAAGCCATCGTCCCACGAGGGTGCCGCTGCTGATCGCACATCACAGGGTGCAAAGATTAGCATGGGTACGGGAACATCGCCACTGGACCTTAGACATGTGAAAAAACGTTGCCTGGACTGATGAGTCGAGATTCACTTTGATACATGCGGATGGCAGGATACCAGTACGGCGCAAAACACATGAAGCGATGGGTCCTTCTTGCCAGCAGGCTACTCTTCAAGCTGGAGGAGGTGGCATTCTCGTCTGGGGACTGTTTGCGTGGACTGAAATGGGACCCCTGATAAGTGTGACATCGTTCCTCACAGGTCAACGTTATCGGGATATCCTGGACGACCATTTGCTCCCGTTTGTGCGTCTTCAACATCCCACTGGGGACCTCATCCTGCAACAAGACAATGCACAGTGCCATCGCTCCCGAATTGTATCCGAATGGTTGGATGAACACTCCACGGACGTGACCTCGCTTCCTTGGCCAGCTAGGTCACCTGACCTCAATCACATCGAGCACATCTGGGATGCCATCGAGAGAGATGTTCGAGGCTCTGACCCCCTCCATCAAATCTTCGTGAACTGTGGGAGCTTGTTCAGAGGTCGTGGATCCGAATGGCTTCCCAACGCTTCCGGTGTCTTGTCGAGTCCATGCCGAGACGAATCGCCGCCGTCATCAGGGCGAAAGGTGGTGCTACACGTTACTAAACAGGTATCTCTATTTCAATTGCTCTTCAGTGTACACTAAAGAGCCAAAACGCCACTTGTCTAATATGATGTTGGTTCCCCACGTGCCACCGAAACAGCTCTTACCCGGATATACACTGAAGAGCCAAAACGTTATGGCCACTTGCCTAATATGATGTTGGTCCCCCACGTGCCGCCAAAACACTATGACCACCTGCCTAATGTAATGTTGGTCCTCCACGTACCGCCTAAACGTCTCTTACCCGGATATACACCGAAGAGCCAAAACGTTATGGCCACTTGCCTAATATGATGTTGGTCCCCCACGTGCCGCCAAAACATTATGACCACCTGCCTAATGTAATGTTGGTCCTCCACGTACCGCCAAAATAGCGTTTTCTCGGTTATATACCGAAGAGCGAAAACCTTATGACCACATGCCTAATATGTAGTTAGTGCTCCACGTGTCGCCAAAACAGGTCTTACCCGGATGTATACCGAAAAGCAAAAACATTATGACCACCTGCTTAATATGATGTTGGTCCTCCACGTGCCACCAAAACAGCTTTTACCCGGATATACACTGGAGCCAAAACTTTATGACCACCTGCCTAACATGATGTTGTTGGTCCCCCCCCCCACTTGTCGCCAAAACATTATGACCACCTGCCTAATATGATGTTGGTCCTCCACGTGCCACCAAAACAGCTTTTACCCGGATATACACTGGAGCCAAAACTTTATGACCACCTGCCTAACATGATGTTGTTGGTCCCCCCCCCCCCCACTTGCCGCCAAAACATTATGACCACCTGCCTAATATGATGTTGGTCCTCCACGTGCCACCAAAACAGCTTTTACCCGGATATACACTGTAGCCAAAACATTATGACCACCTGCCTAACATGATGTTGTTGGTCCCCCCACTTGCCGCCAAAACATTATGACCACCTGCTTAATATGATGTTGGTCCTTCACGTGCCGCCAAAACAGCTCTTACCCGGTCATACACCGAAAAGCCAAAACATCTCCTACCCGGATTTACACCGAAGAGCCAAAACATTATGAGCACCTGCCTAATAGGATGTTGGTCTTCCACGTCCCGCCGAAACAGCTCTTACCAAGAAGCAAAATTACTTGACGTCCACCTTAACGGTTTAGCATAACGGTTTATGGTTTACGAAAATGCTTTTTGGACCGCTTTTGTTTTCCTTAGTGGTAAATTTAATAAGTGCTTTAAGTTCATACGACAAAAATCCGACCTTCCAAAAATTAACGACAGTAAAAAAACTCTGAAACTTCGTAATAACAAGCCTTATTTGCTTAGACATGCAATAAAAATTGAAATTTATATGAATTTTCTAGTTTCTATTTAATTAAAGTAATACATTTTTAACTTGTAAAGTTTTTATTCTTTTCAAGTGTTTAACCGTGCACAGACGGCAAAGATATTATGTACTGATCCGTAAATAAGACCTGAAAGGATGAATATATTAACTACTTTTCTTTTAAGTGTTTAAATACGTAGTCTGAAATGTTTATATACAAAGAGAGAGAGAGAGAGAGAGGGGGGGGGGAAGAGAACCTCGGATACCCTCCGAAAATAAAATCTCGACTATACGTCAGAAGTATATTTAATGATAAATGAGATCGAAAATTTTATTTAAAGACTGCAGAGACACACACCTTTTCTTATAATTTTAATTAACTTTTTTTTTGTCGGATTAAGAGTAGTATTGGGAGGGGGTGCAGTTTAAAAGATCTTTTATCTTCAAAATCAGCAAAGAACGAAACAAAGTAACTATTTATCGCTTGAGAAATTCTTGACATTATTGTGTGAGCACGGAAGACTGGTTCCGCCGATGATGTCACATCCTTTCGTAACGTCCTCTTAACCATTGCTTATCGAAAAACGAATAGCTATTACGTCACATCTACATAATGCGCTGGGGCTTGCGTATGTTTGTGGGTGCAGCTTAAAAGCAGGACCAAAGATTACGTACAACACATCACAAATTGCGCTTTCTAAAAAGGTCAACCAATTTCATATTTTACTCAACCGTTTGCCCAAAGGATCATTCATACGAACTCTACAATGTAAGTCAAGTAACCAAACCCGTCAACTGCCTGTCATGTATAATAAAATACACTGTTTGCCAAAAGAAAAGAGGCATCTCTAAGAAGTTGTTCGATCCTGATGAAACTCCGCATGCACGAACCTCAGGGCCGAATGTGCAAATAGTGAAAAATAACGACAAATGATAAAATAGTGGCTCGCCACATCGCATGGGAACCCCGCATCGAGAAGAGTATATCAAGAGCAAAGCTCGCACGTAGGGACAATTGTTGCAGTACGCATTGCGGTTGCATTAACCTCCATGGAATGTGAGGATGCCTCGACGTCGTATCCGTGCACAATACGTGCAGTTGAAGGAGTTCGAGAGAGGACGTATTATTGGGCTGAGAGAGGCCGATTGGTCAAGCAGCCGTATCGCCAGGCATTTCGGTCGGAGCGACGCGGTAATCGGACGATGCTGGTGTCAATGGTTCCAGGAGAACACAACCCAGCTACACGCTGGCAGTGGACGGCCGAGAGCAACGACAGAACGTGAAGATCGAGCGATTGTGAGAGCCTCGCGAACAGAACCGAATTCGTCACTCCCAACCATCCGTGGCCATCATACGTCGTCTACAGGTACGGAAGCAGACATCACGACCCTTGCCAGATGACTTGCGGCACGGGGACTACACTCGCGGAGGCCACTCGGCCACCTGCCACTGCCCAGAAAGCATTGCCGACACCGATTGTAGTGGTGTCGAGGCCGATAAACGTGGGATAGTTTCCACTTGCGTCGTGTTATCTTCAGTGATGAATCATGGTTTGCACTTGGGTCTGTAGACCAGCCGACAAACGCACGGATAATGCTTTCACCGTGGAACCAGGACTGCCAGTGGCAACTAATAGGCGACTATTGCTACTATTTTTGATGACAGGCGACTATGGCTACTATTTCCTACAAAAAACAGCCAAAAGAAACTATTTTCAGAAAAACCCTGAACCATTTTAACTGTAAGGCTACTGTTTTTTTACGCTTTCCAAAAGTAATTTGAAGAAGCGTATATGCTCCAGCTTTGTCCGTCCGTCTGTCCCTCCGTCTGTCTGTGCGCACGATACCTCGCGTAAAAATGGTTCGATTTCGATGAAATTTCAGTATCTTTTAGGGGACCACCTAGGAACAAACCCTATTGAAAATGGGTGACGTGGGGTCAAAGGTCACGACATAGGAGCGGGATCCATTCCATTGTCCTCATGCGTCAAATCTTGCGTAAATATGGTTCGATTTCGATGAAATTTTAGTATGTGGCAGGGGACTACCTGGGGACGAACCCTATCGAAAATGGGTGAAGTGGGGTCAAAGGTCAAGACGTAGGAGCGGGATCCCTTCCATTGCCCTTATGCGTCATAACTTGCGTAAAAATGGTTCGATTTCCATGACATTTTAGTATGTGGTAGAGGACCACCTGGGGACAGGCCCTATTGAAAATGGACAAAATGGGGTCGAAGGTCAGGACCTAGGACTGGGATCCATTCCATCGCCATTATCCCATACTATTAAAGGAGCAATTCTTGTATGTATGTAAATTTTATTTTGAAAACGGCTCTTAGGATGCTGATGAAAGTCGTTAACCTACGGTTTTCTGGTACTAGAAATCGATTTAACTTGATCTCGACTTTAGGAAAATTCGTTTAGAGGGTTAAATAACCACCCCGAATTACCACGTTTTTAGTGTCATGGTGTCGTTCCATTAGACGTTGGCGCGCGGTCACGCCATCTGTGTCATTACGTCACGCGTTGTGTGTGGATCCCATTATAGTTTTATGACGTCACACTCTTGCGAGCAGATGGTCGCGATTCCCATCTGCCACATTACGTCACGCGTTCTGTGCGTATGCCCCCTTCCGCACGATAAGTCGCGTAAAAATCGTTCGATTTCTTTGGCATTTTAGTATGTGGTAGCCGAACACCTGGGAAGGAGCCCTATTGAAAGTGAACGAAATGCGGTCAAAAGTCAGGACATAGGAGCGGGATCCATTTTCACTGCTCTTATGCGTCATAACTAGCGTAACAAATGTTCGATTTTGATGAAATTTTAGTATGTGGTAGGGGACCTCTGGGGACAAAACCTATTGAAAATGGGTGAAATGGGGTCAAAGGTCAGGACATAGGAGCGGACTCACTTCCATCGCCATTATGCGTCATAACTTACGTAAAAATGCTTCGATTTGTATGAAATGATAGTATGTTGTAGGGGCCTGCCTGAGGACGAATCCTATTGAAAATGGGCGAAATGGGGTCAAAGGTTAGGACACAGGAGCGGGATCTATTCCATAGCTCTTATGCATCATAACTTACGTAAAAGTCGTTCGATTGTGACAGAACTTTATCTTGTTATTTCGGAGGTATTCTGAACCGCTTCTGTTAAATATCATCGAAATGGGATCAAAGGTCAGTGCACAGAACCGAGATTTATTCCACAGCCATTATCCTCATAACTTGAATAATGATTTCTGGTATGTTGGAAAGCGTATCATAATCAATTTCTTTGCATGATTTTACTAACTTGTTATAAAACATAATTTGTGTTGCATATATCGATGAGCTTGTATACCATCTGTTTTAATATCGATACACGTGAATATTAACTTTGATATCGATATGTGCATGTCGAATCGATATGTCTTGTTCAGTTCATTGCTTCTACTCTATTGCAAGCTAGACCCACATGTGATTAGAGGTACGACCTGCTCAAAACGCGAAATGACGCCGAAGAAGCGTCCCGTTTTTCTGTTTGAGTTACGACAGAAGTGACCGCATGGTGGCTCTAATTACACGAACAAACTCCACAATTCACGCCCTCACCGTATTGAAGTTTTGTTTGGAATTTGCCGTTGAAACTTACCTTCCTGAAATCCAAAATCTTGCACCGAGTGATGCATAAATAATTGTCTAGTATCAATATCGAAGTATTTGATAAGGAAATTGCGTAGAATTAAAAATAAATAGCTAAACTGACTATCAATCAGTTTGAAGAATCGTACTCGTGAAAGAAAGAAATTAATAGAGGTCGTAATAGGACGGTATGCTGTACGAACATAGATGCAGTGCATGTAGATCTTAGTGGAAGGTATGAAGACATTAATTATGTAACTAGTAGAATAACAGGAGTACTTAACACATGAGAATGAAACACAGAATGGTACACAGCAGCGCATGATGCAAGTGCAAAACGAAAAATCACTAATTTAGATTTTTAAGTTGCAGAGATATTATTCACACTTAAGAACACACGACAGCAATGCAAAATTCATCTAGGCCGCCGTGAGTTGTGCGGGTAATAAGAGACCCCTGGTGAGACGTTTGTGCGTAAACATTTGAAATAACGAGACGCTAGAATTTGCCGAGACGCTAGAATTTGCCGAGACGCTAGAATTTGCCTTTCTCTAATCATATGTGGTTCTAGTTTGTTTGTTTTTTTTTATTGGAGGTTTAACGACCACCGTGAGCAACTCAATGGGCTACGAATAGTCGCTGGTCCCTAACTTAGGGCCACTGGTTCCAAGGAAGGGAGAGAACCAGTGCCGTAAGACAAGCACACCATCCATGCCTCACCGTGATTCGAACCCGGATCCCCTTCCGTACGAATTATCAGAAGCCATCGCTTAGACCACTGTGCCACCGGGGCGGCATGTGGGTCTAGTTGCAAGTATCATGGAGGAAAGTCAATGGCAAGATTAGAGATCTACGTGTGATAAGAGGAACGACCTACACAAATCAAGATATTCCGCTGAAAAAGTATCCCCTTTTTTTCTGTTTGGAATACGGCAGAGATTGACTATTCGAATGAGATTCTTGATAAACCTCATATCAGATAACTACGATTATGTCTACAGAACAAAACAAGTGATCGTCATAACACTGAATGACCACAACTATGGCCTCTGAAAGGAGAAGTACACATTTTTTTCAACACAGTGTATGAAGCCCACTTGAAATCTTATATATTTTTTACCAACCACAAAAGCAGAAGAAAGCTTTCCGTACTGGCTTGATACAAATGAGAACGTCCGACCTCCAGAACAATGACAAAGAAGGAAGTGTTTTCTAATTCCAAAGTTTGTATCAGGTTAGTTTATGTAAGTAGTTTTTGGTATATAATTGAATACAGTATTTTGTGGGTGGAATTTCCATAACCTTTATAGTGTCTTGAATGTCATTATATTGAAACTTAGATGCCCTTTTTTGTAGTGTGTGTGTGTGTGTGTATATATATATATATATATATATAATTATTTTTTTCACCAAAACGTGAACATGGGTTAAGCTTGTCACCGTATTTTGAAATAAATAAAACAAATAAACGAAAAATTTTTTTTTAGTGTGGAGAACTTACATTCTGAAACTCTTACACTTTTGGGAAACTATTTTAGTCATTAACATAAGCTGTTAAGGCTACTATTTTTACCATTAGTGGCTACTAAAGCAACTATTTTCTTGGGTGTGATAGGATGTGGAACGTCATACGGCTCGCACTCCGAGACTGACTGTCTGGGGAGCTATTTCCTACGACAACCGGTTACCCTTGGTAATCCCCCCCTTCCCAATACCACTCTCACTGCTCAACAGTACGTCGACGACATTCGATGACCTGTTGTGGTGCCATTCCTGTCCCAGCATCACCGAGTAATTTTTCAACGGGATAATGCCCGACCACAAACGGCACGCTATCCCAGGCCTGTCTCCGTAATGTTGACATCCTTTAATGGCTAGCCTGATCGCTCGACCTCTAACCGATCGATCATGCTTGGGACATAATGGGACGCAACCTATGCCCATCCCGGGATGTTGGTAAACTAGGCCGCAATTCAAACACCATCTGGCATGCTATACAACGGGACAGTATCCGTGAACTGTATGTGTCTATGTCACGGCGGATAACCGCTTGTATCTGAGCCAGAGGCGGTGCTGCAACGTACTGACTTGTTCCACTCGTGAAGATGTTTTATCCTGCACGTGTACATTGCACATACGAATTTTCATCCCGATTGGATTATTTCTTTTGGGTGCTTGGTTTTTTGTTTTTGTTTTTCAAATAGTTTAGCTCGCAAGATCTCTTGTCTACACAGCACAGTGGTTCTCTAGTATTGATTTTAGCCTTCGAACATTGGAAAGCGGCGGTGCTCCCGTACTCCGTAGATGAGATAGGCTTTGTTACACCTCTTCGTACATATACATTCCTAAGAATGCCATTCGGTCTTGCTGTTGCCGCTGCCACATTCCAGCGCCTAATAGACATTGTCCTACCACCCACTATTGGGGCCCAATATTCATGTTTTTTAAGATTAATTAATAACGATCAACTGTACACAAACTGTACGTAAAATGGTGATACTATACTAGAAACTCTATTTATTAGCATAAAAATAGAAATAAAAGTTTCCAAGCTTTAGCACGTCAACCAGACGGCTTTTTCAAGGACGGTAAATTTCTGTCTACTTACCTTGAAAAAGCCATCTGGTTGACGCGTGAAAACTTGAAAGACTTTTATTTCTAATTCTACTCCAATAAATCGGATTGCTAGTATAGTTTTGCTATTTGATGTTTATTTAGATGATGCTGTTGTAACATTCGCGACATCTGACGAACATCATAAGATACTGGATCAAGTTTTTGATTTTTTACATGTTGCTAGCGTTACACTCAAACCTATATAGCAAATGCGACTTTGGACCTGAGGAACTTATTTATCTTTGATTAAAAGTCACTCCGCAAGGATACGTTAACGATGACAGTAAAATGCAGGGCATCACCGAGTTTCCACGTCTAAAAATTCGAAGGAACTGTACCGCTTCCTAGGGATGCTTAGCTGGTACCAGGAATTCGTACCAACTATGAAACTCTGGAGAGCCCTTATGCCAATTAACGGGATAATAGAAACGATTTGTACGGTCAGAGACACATGAGAGTCAGTATCAACTGCTCAAAGAGTGTTAAATTTCGCCTTCTGGACGAGCATTTCCTAATCAAACCTAACCATTCTATTGCTCAAACAGTGTTTAATTTCACCTTCTGGTCCAGCATTTCCTAATCACACGTAGCCATTTTATGGCTCAGTGTTTAATTTCACCTTCTGGACTACCATTTCCTAATCACACCTAACCATTCTATTGTTCCGACAGTTTTTCATTTCACCTTCTGGACTAGCATTTACTAATCACACGTAACCATTCTATTGCTCAAACAGTGTTTAAGTTCACCTCTGGACTAGGATTTCCTGACCACACGTAACCATTTTATTGCTCAGACAGTGTTTACATTTCACCTTTTGGACTAGCACTCCCTTATCACATGTAACCATTCCACTGCACAAGCAGTGTTTAATTTCACCTTCTGGACTAGCACTCCCTGATCACACGTAACCACTCCACTGCTTAAACAGTGTTAAATTTCACCCTCTGGACAGGCACTTCCTGATCACACGCAACCATTCCATTCCTCAGACAATCAAATCGCACATAACCATTCTATTGCTCAAACAGTGTTTAATTTCACCTTCTGGACTATCATTTCCTTATCACACGTAGCCATTCTATTGCTCAAACAGTGTTTAATTTCACTTTCTGAACTAGTATTTCCTGATCACACGTAACCATTCTATTGCTCAGATAATGTGTGTTTAATTTCACCTTCTGGACTAGCACTCTCCGATCACACGTAACCATTCCAATGCTCGAACAGTGTTTAATTTCACCTTCTGGACTAGCACTCCCCGATCACACGTAACCATTTCAATGCTCGAACAGTGTTTAATTTCACCTTTTGCACCATATGTTTGGTGGCTCATCTTACGTCAAGAGTAAAGATTGTACGAAACTTTCCACACACTCGGGGATGCCTCACGTTTCTGTGATGCAAAAGGCACCTGTCCACAAACATAGCAAAAGTTAATTGGACTGTTCACACAAACACATACACTTGGTAGGCATGCCTAAAGATACACACAACACAAGTAACCCTCAAAATGCCATTAAAATCCATAAATCTTTACAATAGAAATGCATTTCAGTGGTGTGACAGAGAAACAAAACGACGCAATAATAGACACGTGTGCACCACAGCTTAGATGGGCCGAGCTCGAACCCTAAAGCCCGAAGTCGAGCCTGGGCTCGGGCAGTGTAATATTTACTGCGGTTTGGGCTCGGGCTGCTAGAGAAGGATAGAAAATTCTTTTTTTTTTTTTTTTTTTTTTTTTGTGATCTTAAAAAGACACACGAAACATTTAAAATAGCACACGAGACATTTCTTACGCTTTCTAGGTGGTAAAGAGAATTCTTTTTCTGGCAACTAGGTTTAGGTGAGGAGTGGGGACTCGGGAGGGTTATTGATTTCGGACTTGGGTAGCAAATTTCGTATTTCCGCGGTGAAGAAAAAAGTTCTTCAAGAACTACTGATACTGGATACTATTCAATAGATAACACACTCACGAAATGTTGCTCCCTACCTCCAAGCGGAAGCTCCTTGCTGATTCTATTGAATGCCGTTCGTAGATTGCAGCGCCGCCAGATCTTCCCGGATAACCGACGCCATTTGAAGCATTTTAGGAGGAAACGATTAGTCAAAGAAAATGGTCAGGAATATTATTTGTGAGTCTCGTATATTTTTTAAAGATTTTGCTCTGAAGGAAGTTGAATTGTGCTTGTATCATGGTTGTGACTTTGAAGAACCACGATTTCTTTAATTATCTAGATTTATTGGAGAAGGAGGTGCCTTCCATCTTGTCAGTGTCAGAACCCCCCCCCCCCTTTTATTTTTTGCTACCAAAACGTGTTGAATCTAGAGGGGGTTTTTTTTTCCACCGATGGCTCAGGTGATCTCATCTGTCAGATCTGAAACGCAATAGCCTTCCCGTTCAGATCCTTGATGCTATCTTGCGCTGGGGGCTTGTGAATTGTTTGCATTAACGGGAGTTAATAGTTCGTCCTAGCTAAAGAGAAAATCGGTTCCAGATATATTTACCTCAAGCGTACTTGCCTCTTTCATTTGTCGTGAGACAGATGTGTTCGTGTGAAAAGAACCTAATAACATCGGCAATGATCCGTGCTCGTCAGCATGTTCGTGTTTTGACCGACGACTGACTGAGTGGACTCAATGCTTTGCGGTCTCTTTCTCAGCTCGTAACTCGATTCATATCGACACACATACACGGTAAATACTCGTAACGAGCTCTACTGTTACAATATCCTGTTCGAATTTGATCGTCATGCGATTTCGATGCCAATGAATAGAACAAAGGCAAGGCTGATGTTTTATTCACTGCAGCTGTAGCACTCTTCTTTTAAAAGCCGCGAAGATTAGTAGGAAATGCATTTACTCTGAAGAGTACAAACATGGATGGACCCCATAGGCTGTTAAACTAAGTAATGACATTGAAGCTATTCTTTCCGCATGATTAGCTGCTTGTTCTTGGCCTCACAATTCACCTAGTTTAAAAAGGTCTGTGTTCCTTCAGATTGAGGAGTAAGTATATTATTGCTCATGCATACCTCATGATCGTTTTTTTTTCACATAGCAATAATCATCCAACCGGGTTTTTGTTTTAAACCAGTCTTCGTTATAACTAAATAAGAGTACACACGTCAACATTAATCAGTAATTAATTTCCCCTTCAGATTTCTGGTACAAAACTTTCAATATTACACAGTTTCTCCGCCAGGGGGCGTAGACGTATATCTTACTTTTGTCAATATATCTACTTCTAAGAGTCCAATTCGAAAAATTCCTTCTTTGTTGGATAGTGTTTTCCGCGTGACATGTTTTTCATGTAATTTCAAAATTTTCAAGTAATTCTTAGATTTTCCGCTAGGGGGCGTAGCGGAAAATTTTGTTTCCCCCTATATCTTTGCTTCTAAATCTCCGATTTGAAAAAAAAATTCTGCACCGGATACAGCTCCTGATGGGGAATCGTTTGCACAGAATTTCTAATTTTTGTAAAAAAATAGTTTGGACACCAGGGGGCGTGAATCTTAAATTCCGCTTCTGTTGTATTTGCAGCAAAATATGAGCTTCTAAATTCTCGATTGAAAAAAACGTCGTTTGTTCGCCGATACTACTCATGTCGACAAACCTTTTAGAAACATTTTCTTTTTAAAATAGTGCATGGTTTCTACGCCAGGGGGCGTAGATATATATCTTATTTTTGTCAATATCTCTACTTCTTGGTGTCCGATTTGAAAAATTCCTTCTTTGTTGGATAGTGTTTTCCGCGTGAAATGTTTTCATATAATTTCAAAATGTTCAAGTAATTCATAGACTTCCCGCTAGGGGGCGTAAATGTAAATTGCGTTTCCCAATATATTTCTTCTTCTAAATCTCCGATTTGAAAAATTCTTTCTGCACCGCATACAACTCCTGATGGGAAATCGTTTGAACATATTTTCTAATTTTTGTAAGAAATGGTTTGGCCACCATGTGGCGTAAGTCTTAATTTCCGCTTCTGATGTATTTGCAGCAAAATATGAGCTTCTAAAATCTCGATTGAAATAAAAGTCGTTTGTTGACCGATACTACTCCTCATGTCGACAAACCTCTTAGGAAAATTTCCTTCTTGAAAAATTGCATGGTTTCTACGCCAGGGGACGTAGATGTATATCTTATTTTTGTCAATATCTCTACTTCTAAAAGTACGATTTGAAAAATTCCTTCTTTGTTGGATAGTGTTTCCGATGCGAAATGTTTTTCCGATAAATTCAAAATGTTCAAGTAAATCATAGACTTTCCGCTAGGGGGCACAAAGGTAAATTGCGTTTTCTGCGTTATTTCTGCTCCTAAAGATCTGATTTAAAAAATTCTTCCTGTATCGCATACAAGACCTGATGGAAAATATTTTTAACATAATTTCTAATGTTTGGTAAAGAATGGTTTAGCCACCAGGGGTCATAAGTGTTAAATTCTGCTTCTGAAGTATTTGTTGCAAAATCTGGGCTCCTGAAAACTCGACTAATTTTTTTCTTCGACCGATGCCGCTTATATGGGTACACCTTTTGAGAATACTTTCTTCCTAAAATAATGCATGGTTTTCCTACCAGGGAACATAAAGTCACATCTTATTTTTGTCGATATCTCTATTTCTAAGAGTTCGTAAGCTCACGATTCCGTTTACAGCAATATCTGAGGGATTAAAAACCCGATTGAAAAACTTCTTTCTTCCGTCAGATACTATTGTTTTCTATACCGGTTCCATTGACTTTGAATAGCTTTGATAAATTTAATTTGCGTCAGAACGGATTCAAAAGACGTGCTTATTACACCCGAAAATTCGGTGTCATCTTTCTTGTTTTAGTAATGTTTTTAGTCTTTGTTGTTGTTCATTAATTAATTACTATAGCGTATAGCCCGTCCTAGGACGGTTATTTTTAAGCTTTAAATAAATATTAATACATAGGGCATGTTGCCCGTCCTGTGACGGAGTAAATTTTTAATTGAAGCAGATTGAAAACAAATCAAATAGACGCCGGATTTCTATAAGGAAATATAGTAAAAACTTATATAGTAGGAACTCATTCTGTTAGAACTAAAAATTATATGCTATTTATTTCCGTTTTTAAAAAGACCTCGCGATAAATAACATTGTGTGTAAAATATCTGTTGTTTAACAATTGTAGATTAGAGTGTTTTCATAGATCGATATTTTGCAAAATGTGTAACATATAATCAACATTAAACTCGGTAAGTTGTTTTCTTGTAAACTTACCTTGATAACTTTTACTTTGACTTTTCGCGTTAAATTACTTCTTCTTTGGCACACTTGTTATTCCCTTCACGGCTTGTTTCAGACTGTCCTATTCGACGTTTAGTTTGAAACTTCTTAACAAAGCTTTTTCTACAAAATAATGCAACAGCTGCCATTACAAATCGGAACTATCTAAATTCTCGACAATTGGGGCGACATCTGCTTTTAGATGCAATCTTGCTCACTTTGACATCTCAAGATTTCAGTTTTTATTGTAAGTTAGAGCGTTTAAATAAATCGATATTTTGCAAAATGTATAATATAATCAGCACTAAACTCGGAAAGTTAGTTAAATTAAAAAAATAAAAAATAATTGAAGTGTACAAATTAATATTCGAAATGTGCTTAAGTAAATTAATAAACAAACGCAACTTGCCATGATATTAAGATTTTAATTCGGATTTTGTAGATCGGAAAAATAGAACTCGAATCATTAATAATACAATGTTTTTAAATTAGCACGGGATCACCTTGACATCTAAAAGTGATCGCGTGCTGTTATAAAGCAGGCAATCATTTTGACATCGCGAGAGCACACACAATGCTACTTTGCGAGGCCACCCCGGTGGCGCAGTGGTCTAAGCGATGGCCTCTGATCATTCGTCCGAAAGGGGTCCGGGTTCGAATCCCGGTGAGGCATGGATGTTGTGTTTGTCTTACGGCACTGGCTCTTTCCCTTCCCTGGAACCAGTGACCCTAAATTAGGGACGGGCGACTGCTTATAGCCCATTGAGTTGCCCACGGTGGTCGTTAAACCTCAAATCAATCAATCAATACTTTGCGAGAGTTCGAGATGAGCCGGGTACGGGTTCGATCGGTGTGTTGTGTTTTGCTTGGCGGCTGCTGCTTTCAGGCGTTCTCGATACTTTCCAGTTCGTTGGGTCGCAGCCTTCTTGGGCTTCTTACATTCCTCACCACTTGCTCTTGCCTCTCGTTTTGATTTTCTCTACTTTTGCGTGTGTTCATTCTGCGAATTCCGCGGCATTGCCGAAAATGTTAACCCGCTCACACGAAAACATTTTTTTTTTATTTTAGTTTAAACCACTCAGATATGTTTTTTATATATTTGAATAGATCTCGTTGAGAGCTTTAAAACGATACCATGCACAGTCGTTTTGCCCTCACGGTTGTCCAGATATAAACCACGATATTGTCAAAATTGTTCACCAGTTCACAAGAACACAGTTTTTAAAATGTTCAGTTCAAACTACTGCGAAATGCTCTTCGTATATTTGAATAGATCTCGTCGAGAGCTTTAAAACGATACCCCGCACAGTCGTGTTGCACTCACGGTTGTCGAGATAGACTGAGTCAAACCCGGCGGCACATCCAGAAATATTGCGTCATCTCTCCCGCGCACAGAGAGCGTTGCGCGCACAATATAATGCGCAGTACGCAAATTCCATGCTGTTTACGAATACGCTAACACGATTAGTTTTCGGCACATATTTTTAACGCTATAATGATTTCAATCGGGACCAATTTTGTCAGAGGCGGTCGGTCGTATAAGTGGCCCCATACTATCCGCGGAGTTAGACGTAGTCGAACGTCAAAAATTCACCATCGAGCAATTATAGTTGCACCTTACACGCCAAAGAGCTTAACGAGGATAACTGGCTCAGCGGTAAGACACGCGCTTCCCGTTTTGAAGATCTCTGGTTCAGATCCTCACAGGGACGAATAAGAAGGGCTCGTTAAATTAGTACGCTGGAAAAGAAACTGACCAAAGAAGTGAAGGTTTTGCAAAATTTCAGTAAAAATACGGAAAATCCCGAAACGGATTTTTCTGAAATAAACGGTAGTACTGCCTAGGGAAATTCTGTCGAAATACTGAAATTAGAAAAAAACGGAAATTTCGTGAAAAAACGGGCAACTTTGCTGCACGTTATTTTCAGAAATTTTCCGTTAACTCACACCACTTATTTTTTACAGTGCGGACCTGGAAAAACCAAGTGGTTTTTACATGCAGTGACCCTAAATTAGGGACAGGCGGCTACTTACCAGCCCATTAAATGGTTCACGGTGATCGTTAAACCCATGTGATGTGAAGTATGTATCAAGACGACAAATAAAGACGACAGCAGTGAAGTATGTATCAAGACGACAAATAAAGACGACAGCAGTGAAGTATGTATCAAGACGACAAATCAAGACGACAGCAGTGAAGTATGTATCAAGACGACAAATCAAGACGACAGCAGTGAAGTATGTATCAAGACGACAGCAGTGAAGTATGTATCAAGACGACAGCAGTGAAGTATGTATCAAGACGACAGCAGTGAAGTATGTATCAAGACGACAAATCAAAACGACAGCAGTGAAGTATGTATCAAGACGTTAAATCAAGACGACAGCAGTGAAGTATGTATCAAGACGTCAAATCAAGATGACAGCAGTGAAGTATGTATCAAGACGACAGCAGTGAAATATGTATCAAGACGACAGCAGTGAAATATGTATGAAGACGACAAATCAAGACGACAGCAGTGAAGTATGTATCAAGACGACAGCAGTGAAGTATGTATCAAGACAGCAGTGAAGTATGTATCAAGACGACAGCAGTGAAGTATGTATCAAGACAGCAGTGAAGTATGTATCAAGACGACAGCAGTGAAGTATGTATCAAGACGACAAATCTGCCGCGATACATTCCGTCGGTGTAGTTTAGCCGGTTAGAGCAACTGGCTCCAGAGCTAGGAAGCGCGGCTCCGACAAATTTGTGTTTTCGCATTGGCGCCCGATTGTGAAAACGGATTTATTGGCCGTTGGGTTCTTCGAAAGATGTGCGATGTTTGTTTGTTCCACACTCCGTATGGAATTAATGAGAAATCACTCTTCGCTTAGAAAAGAATATGTGATGATATGGCGTACTACAAAGGTGAATCAGCACATGTTAAGACGATAAAGTTGCAGCGATAAATTCCTCCGGTGCAGTTTAGTGGTAAAGCATTCGGTTCCGCAGCAGAGGGATGCGGTTTCGATCATCGTCACCGAGAAATTTGTGTTTTCACACCCCAAAGAAACAAAAAATACTGTAAACGTCAGTGACGCAGGGGCTGCGGAAAGTGAAGTTCGTTGACCGGGCCTGAAATTTAGAATCATGGTGATCCCCCCCCCCCCTCTCTTCCCGCTTGCCGGAACAAACTGAAGAAAAATAATGCCTAAGGAACTTTGTTAGGGATTAGGACCACCTGACCACTTACCTAGAGCAACTTTCTAAGGCACTTCACAACAAAAAATCGCACATATGCCAAAAAAATTTCTTGGCTAAAATTATTAACCGGGCCCGGGCACTGGTGGCCCAGGCGGTTCCGCCGCCATTGCAATGACGGCACGGTGACGTAAGCGCTGACTTGTAAATTTTCGTCTGATATGGGTCTAGGTCAGTGGTATAACTAGCACAACGTGCCCCCCCCCCCGCAAGTTTTACTTCAGCACCCCTAAGCACAGTAATGTTCCCAGTATATTTCGAACATGAGGGAGGATGCATTTTTCGCGGTATGTGTGGTGGTTGGGGGGGAGGCGTTAGGAACTCAGGGAGAGTGTCTGCAAAAGTGATGGTGGTACAGAGCCCTATAGTTTTAACTTTATCTAAGTAGTTGATTTGAGAATACGTTTAATTGCTTCGTCCAAAACTAAAATAAATCCCTTGAAGAAATCCCCTCTTACACATAGCAGATCTGCGGCTGCTGTGAATAAATGTTGATGCCTGTCGTGCACGTAATCCTAGATAACTGACTGTTTTCCCACATCCTCCACAAGGAATCCCACTGGGCCTCGCGCTTTTCCTCAGCAGCGCAGAAAGAGGGCGATTGCAGAGCAATCGTATTACAACCCGAAGTCAAAGAGCCGAACACTTTCAATCTTCAGTGTTTTAAGAGTGAAACTAGGCATTTATTTGGGCAAAGCTAAATAAATATATCTTAAAGTAAAATATGAATATTTGGGTTAATTATTGTGCGTGTTTGAATTTTTTCATAAAACTATAACTGGAAGCTGCAGAACGCCCCTTCATTGCCTGCGCCCCCCCCCAGCTGCGAGGGTGGTAGTTACGCCTCGCTACTGGTCTAGGTTCGAATCCCCCATGAGGCAGGGATTTTGTGTTTGTCTTACGGCTCTGGCTGTGTCTCTTGGAACCAATGGCCCTAAATTAGGGACGGGTGACTGCTTACATTTACAGTCCATTAAATGGTTCATGGTGATCTTTAAACTTCCAAACAAAATAATTATATAAGCATCAGTAAATATTATTATTTCAAACAGACTTCAATCTGAACTACCAATGGAAATTCCGAAGTTTCTTTATTCCTGTCTCTTTCCTATTTCAACAACTGAATGTCCCAGTTCTGCATAACAGAAGAATTACGGTATTCAATACGTACAATTTTATATTTCCAAACATGGAATCACGTGCCTTGAACAATGCCGCTGACCTGGCGTCACACTTTCACAAAATAAAGATTGTTCCTGAACAAGAGGAATGAAACGCAGTTATTACTAATGCACAGCTATTTTGTTTCTTTTGTGCCCCTCAATTGCCGATGACCTCTATCCATTGATCTTTGCACACTCCTACAAATCAAATCTCGTTATTTTCTCGAAATAGGAGGCCGGTTTTATTTTGTTCCTGCTCAGGTCATCATTCAAAGGGAGATCAGACACAGATGATTCTAGAAAATTCTCAAGAGACGATCTCTAGATTTATTTACGCTCGGGTGTTTATCTTTTTGTTTGGCCGGCTTTCACTCATGAATGAATATCCGATCTACCAGGAACCAAGCCGAAACTGATTTTCGACAACGGTGGGTAAAATAACAATAGCCTGTGTTGCAGCTCTTTTGTCTTTTGTCCATTTATGTTGCCCTAATTTCAGTATCTGCGTGGTACCACGAGGCTTCATTCCCTCTGACCCCCGGTGACACTTCGCTTATCCGTATGACGTCATCAACGGTTGTTAGTCCGAATGAGCACTCGTCGAGGGAGAAGAACCTTTCTCACTTTCTGCCACCTTTTTTTTTTTTTTTTTTTTGTCGTGATGTTTTATTTTTCGACATTTGGGAGATCATTTATCTGCGACACGGGCACTTCCTCGAGTTTTCTGATATCCCCAGTACATGACCTCCTGGTCTTCCGCAACAGCGAATTCGAAAGAGAGCATAAGGTTTCGGTTGCACGCATGCATCTCATTAAAGATATCTTCTGGAAAAATCGCCAAGACGGGTAATTGCAACTGTCTGCCGACAGCAATGTCCATTGTGCATGCTGTCACTGACACGTAAAGTTTGTTAATTACTTTGCAGATGGATACGAAATGATTGTTTCACAAAAGCTTGGAGTGAGCAACATTTCGTTTTTGAAAACAGCACATCGCAATTAATATTCTTTTTTATTATTTTTTTTTTACAGCGAAACCCTCTGCATAACGGTCACCGCTCGAACTGGAGAACACTGATCGATGCTGTTGTTTTTTAAATAAATACATCGCTCTTTCCACTTTCCAGAAACACATAGCAACCGAAAAACTGTTTTCAGCCGCAGCCGTGGAATTGAACCACGGAAAATTCCACGGGAAAATTCCACAATTTTTCGGTTGCTATGTGTTTCTGGAACATGGAAAGAGCGATGTATTTATTTATTTACTGACGCCACGAATTTGGAGGATTTTCACGTTTTTTTGTTTGTTTGTTTTTTTATTGGGGGTTTAACGACCACCGTGAACAACTCAATGGGCTATAAGCAGTCGCTCGTCCCAAATCTAGGGCCATTGGCTCCAGGCAAGGGAGAGAGCCAATGCCGTACGGCAAGCACAACATTCCTTCCTCACCGGGATTCGTACCCGAACCCATCTCGGACGAACGATCACGGGCCAACACTTAGACCAGTGCCCCGCCGGAACTGCTGATCGATGTTGGAAGGTGGCAGTTGCTCAGAGGTTAGACCTATATTAATATATTTCGTAATTTGTGTTTGTGCTGAGAAGATCCCGGAAGTCAATTTGAAATTAGACACAGATGTGGTCAGAGATTATAGCGGTACGCAGACCAGGATGCCGACTACGTAATGTTAGCCTCGAGGAAGTGAGAATATGACATTTGGCGAGGCCCTCATCAATAGAGCAGCACCACTTTACGTTAAGCCTTTAATCGCAAACGGCGGCCATTAAAGTGTAAGCTGATGGTTTCCAAGGTTATTACAATGCATTTTATGTTGGCCGAATCGCATTCTTTCGTCGTAAATATTTCAAAGTTTGCATCGTAACTTGTTTCTTATGTGTGAGAAAATGCTATGCTGGATTTATAAAATCCTTCATTATTTTGAGACTCCTTCGCATTTTTATTTTAAACTGAAATACTTAAAACGTTAGTACGGATTCAAAACAAAACATAACATTAAAATTGAAAATTTTACTCGGCTATGAAGCATATTTCATTCCGGTTTTATATTGACATGATTTCTGTAATTAGAAACCACTCAATTCAAAAATACACACAGCTATAACTGCATGAAACTCCTTAAGGTACACTGTTAAAGATTTGGGGATAGGTTGCAGCAAAAATTGATGCTACACCAGCTGCAGCACTTTCTGAGAAAAGATGCACCATTCTGCGGTGTAAGCAAAACCCAACAATATAATGCAACCTTACTTCACTTTATGGAATAAGGTTGCACCAGAATATGGTGTATGGTTCATGGTGCAGTCTTACACCCTCAACTGTAAGGATACACCATTTTATAGTGCAACCTTACTCCAAAATATGGTGCAAAGTTGCACCACTTGTTGGTGTAGCTTTCCCAAAATGTGGTGCAGCTGGTGTAGTTCCAATTATTGATGCAACATATCACCAAAATTAAGTGTAGTCTTTTTACATCACTGCTTTATGGATAAAATATTTGAAAACACAGTTTCTGTGTACAATTTCAAAAAGTTTGTGTTTACTTCATGAATTTAGGAATAAAATGTTCCTTTTTTTTTTTCTTTTTAAATTTTTTCTCGCGTATTCGGAAGATTTTAATCCTTATTGCTTACATTAGCACATATAGTCTCAATTTCAAGATCAATACGCTGGGCCAATTAATGCCGCAATTTGAGCTTGTTGTACTACATTAGAAGCTTCTTCCATGTGAATAACCTCCACAGAAAACTAAAATGGTATTGTACTACACATGGCTAGGCACATATATGTATAACATCAGAAAGTTCAACGTGAAAATAATTATGTCAGGAACATCAAATATATGTGTGCTACAAAAATTATTTTCATCACTTACCTTATTTTAACTTGAGTGAACACTTCTTTAAAATTTTCCAAAATACGCACTCACTGTGACGATAAAACCAACATGGCGGATGCCTTAATGAAGGGAAGATTCCTGAGGAATGGAACAATGCTACAATGATCCTGCTACATAAAAAAAGATGCACAACACAACATTTGCCTCTTTCGGATGACTTGATGACGAAGACGCATGCGCCGTTTTCTTCAATGCCCCAAAATGTGGTGCGAGGTAACGCCTTTCTGGCTGCATTTGATAATTTGCACGAAAACGTGGTGCAAGTCAAACGTTTTCATGCACCACTTTATGGTGCAAGTGTGAAAATCGCGCCAGATCATGGTGTAAGTATCAGATGCTGCACGATATTGTGGAGCAACGTTGAACTGAAATTTTTAACAGTGTATCATGTAAACAACACCAATATCCCACACTTTGTAGCTTCACGGTTAAGTGTCCCAGAGTATCTCCAGAAGTCTTGTACTAACCTCTCTGGTTAACCTACAGAGACTTAAACTTAGTTCAAGATTGAAAATGTCCAGACATCGAACAGTAAATCCAACTGATTGCTTGCAGCTGAATTTTTGAACTAGCAATAGCGGTTTAAACAAAAGATCTTATCCGTTATATCTACCTACTGTTCACTAGAATTGGATAACCTACAGCTAAACTTTAACAATTAATCCTGGTGTAAAGTCTTTTGGAAGTGAAATGTTCGACCCTGTTCATAAACGGCCATTAGAAATAGCAATCTAAGAGATTTGAGTTAGAGTAGTCAGAGTGTCTCTACCACAGTACTTGCAACGTACTGCCTGACAAGAGTAATCCTACCTCAGTATCTGCTACGTACTACCTGACATGAGTAATCCTACCATATTACCTGCCACGTACTGCCTGACAAGATGTAGATGACGCATTAGTGAGATGGCACATGAGTCAAATCGGCAAGTTGTAGCGATATGCCTTGCCAGCGTAGTTCATTTGGGAGAATATAGCGATCCGGAGTAGGAAGACGTGAGTTCGAAAACCACCACCGGCAGAAAATGGTCAAATTCGCTATATTGCCGCCCAAACATAAAACGAATCTTCTAGCCGTGAGGTTCGAAGGATATGTGTGATTATTCTCCCGCACATCGTGTGAAATTAATGAAAGTTCTTTTTTCTACAGTAAGTTCCTTCAAGCATGGTTGTCGGCGTACCCAAACCCTTCGATTTCGTGCCCGCACCTTTCTCAAGAGGGGAATAATATAACGTACTACGTGGCATCACGTATATAACGTCGTCCTGAGGTGATGCTTGAATCAAATTGGAAATTTGCAGCGATAAACTTTGCCAGTGTAGTTCTGTTGGGAGAATATCATGCTCCAGAAAAGGAAGACGTGAGTTCGAATCACAACAACAACAAAAGTTAAAATTTTATATACCCTATAGGAAAGAAAGACAGAACCATTTTAGATACCGTGAAGTGTAACTGCACATTCAAGTAGCCACGTGCGGGAAAGCAGGAATAGAACCCACAGGAACTGAGCCAAGAAACACCTACGCGAGCGTTCAAATATTCCAGGGGTCAGCAACCATCCCCACTGGTCTTAGTGTGGGACTGAGACATACTCGGGAGCTGAAGCTTGCCTCAAGTTATTACGTTACACGTCAAACTAATCTTTAACTTCTGTCTTTGCACTTAAGCGTGCCATTGTGCCCACCATAATGCAACCCATCCTAACCGTGGCACAGTTCTTTTATTGACATTCTTTGTCTCCATGTTGCTGTCCCGCCGTAGTACTGAAGAAGCAAAGTAAACACCTAAGGAACAAGGTATCCGGTAGTTGTCCTTCCGGAGTTACTGGGCTGCCCGTTGACAACTATTAAGAGGTTCCGTTTTTCGGAGATTATCGCTAAATCGCTAATGGTAATCCAACGACAGTTGTTCTGTACCAACCAAAGCTTTGGAGGTGTCCGTAAATGGAGGTTTCACTGTATTATTTTTAACTGAAGATGCAGATGTGTAAAGAACACCATAAAAGCTTTTGGACTCTAAATCTTCAATGCTGTATTGTGCTTGAAGTGAAATGTTATGTGAAAAGACATTAGGGAAAAGAAAAATTATTCTTTCGTACTGTAGCAATAAAAAGAAAAACTTACTGACAGGGGCGTAGCCAATGGGAGGGTACGGACCCCGACACCCCGAAAATTTTCACTTGTAGTATTATTTCGATTGTTTTCATCCAGTCATTTCAAAATTCGTACTTCTTAAAAACATATTTATGTACAACTTATGCATTGTTTTTTCTCCATTAGTTAGTAGGATTAAACCTGTTAGCTGTAGTTATTACAACTGAATTCGAATATACATTATGTTAGGCGTTCAACTATTTTTCTCTGATCACTGCACTTTTTAAGAGTATTGTCTTCTCCTTTTTGCCCCTCTCTCTCTCTCTCTCTCTCTCTCTCTCTCTCTCTCTCTCTCTCTCTTTCTCTCTTTCTACTCCTGCGAGGACACAGAGGTGTATTTCTAAAGCACCACTGGACAAAGTTAATTTGCCGCATCACTTACAAAGAAAGTGTCTTTTTTGCCCTACGCGGATTTTATCTCGTATGTGTTAGACTCCTATTTTGGAAATCTGTGGTTCTCGTTCGACACTAAAGAGAAGATATATCTTACGTGGTGTGAGAAATGGAAGCTGAAACAGACATCAGAAAATTAATACCTGCAGACGTTACTATAGCTGTTGTTGGAATTCCTGTGATCATGAATTCTACCCAAGCATTAAGTGGTTACTAAAAGTTCTGGGTCAACTTCCAGTCTCAGCGGCAAATATACCATACTTTTTGATGATGACGAGGGTTAAATCCATTTTAAGGTACAAAACTGGACAGGAATGACTGAATGTTATGACTCTTCTTTCAGTTCATTTAAGTGTTCAAAGTGATGAAGAATGCAGCAACTTTACAGGAAGAACACAACACTGAATTGATGAGGAACGCAAGAAGGTGGCAACTAGAACACAGCACTGAAATGATGAGGAATGCGACAAAATGGTAGCTAAAACACGGTATTGAAGTGATGAGGAATGCAGCGAGGTGGAAGCTAGAACACAGCACTGAAGTGATGAGGAATGCGCCAACTTAGCAACTAGAACAAAGCATTGAAGTAATGAGGAATTCACCGAGGTAGCAGCTAGATCACAACGTTGAAGTGATGAGGAATGCAGTAATGTGGAAGTTATAACACAGCATTGAAGTGGTGAAAAATACAGCGAGGTGACATCTAGACACATCATCGAAGTGATGAGGAATGCAGCTAGGTGGAAGTTAGAACACAGCACTGAAATTATAAGCAATGCGACAAAATGGCAGCTAGAACACGGTATTGAAGTGATGAGTAATGCAGCGAGGTGAAACCTCGAACACTGCACTGAAGTGACGAGGAATGCGACTAGCATCTAGAACACAGCATTGAGGTAATAAGGAATGTATCAAGGTAGGAGATAGAGCACTCGTTGAAGTGATAAGAAATGCAGTGAGGTGTCAGCTAGAACACAGCATTGAAGTGATGAGGAATGCAGCGAGGTGGAAGCTAGTACACAGCACTGAAATGATGAGGAATGCGACAAAATGGCAGCTAGAACACGGTATTGGAGTGATGAGGAATGCAGCAAGGTGGCAGCTAGAACACAACACTAAAGTAATGAGGAATGCATCAAGGTAACTGTTAAAACGCAACATCGAAGTGATGAGGAATGCAGCAAGGTAGCATGCAGAACACAGCAAAGAGCACACAGTGCCATTGGAGCACACACACACACACACACACACACACACACACACACACACAATGTACCGTTGAGAAACACAGCTAACACAACACAGGTAGGAAAACAACACTGCGCCATAGAGAAACTGTAACAAGAAGAAATAAAACCTCCGACAGGTAAAGAAATATGTAGTCGTGTTAGTGAGAATCCAAATTAGTCCCTCTCAATGATGCAGGATCAAATGTTTCAATTCCAATGTGATCTGTTCTTCCTGAAGTTGAAAGGCAGCACTCGCAAATTTCTATTAGAATCGTTTTCACTTTCGGAAGCTTAAGTGTCTGTTCTTCGTGAAGTTGAAAGGGAGCACTCGCAAATTTGTATTAGAATCGTTTTCACTTTCGAAAGTTTTAAGTGTCGCTAATTGTCTTTGCGACAGAGCAAATAAGTTGCTTTTCTCGTGTAAACACCCAAGGCAATTTCCTTAAAAGGACTGTTGTAATCAGTGAATGGTGCTACGGCTGCTAAGGAAAAACAAAAGCAATCAAGATGTTGCTGGCGAAGGTCATACGTTAATACCGTGGGATAAATAAAAAACAAATGAAAATCGAAAAGAAAGCTGAGTATGTTTCTTATGAGCAACCGTAACTAAACATTCATAAAAATAATTGCACAAATGATTTCTCATTTGGCTATAGTACATATTGTATTTTTACTTGCATGCAGATTTTCCCAACTGGATGTGTTTTTGAAACATTTCTTTTACGAAGCAACAACGATTCATCGAAGGCATTTTCTGTCCATTCATATGTGTAAATTGAAGCGGTATGCAGCTGTGGTTTGTCATAAGCAAATCGAATATCTGTGCTCTTGTAAAGTATTATTATAATCGATAATAAATTTCGTGAAACCTTTCGGTGGTAATTCCAAAATTCTTCTCTCTTTTTATGGAAGAATTTTGCTTCTGTTATTTTTGTTATGGTATCGTGTAATTCTTTCCTGAGGACTGTCCTTCAACCTTATCGAGAATATCCTCAGGTGTCAGCATAGGACTTTACGTCACGGTGGGGCTAATATTACAAAAAAAAAAAAAAAAAAAGAAAGAAAGAAAGTAATATTATTTTATTTCCCTGGATAAGGCGTCCTTGTACTGTATCTAGATGCTCTGGAATTCCTTAGAAGACTCAAAATTGTTTTTCTATACATCGTTGAGGAATATTTTGAGTCTCTTGCAAAAAGAAATAAAAAAAGTAGTACATCAGAGACTTGGTGGCATTTTACTCTTTCTCTCTCTCTCTCTCTCTCTCCCTTCGTTCGGCCCCTAGCACTTGCTCGGTGGACCGTAATTCACGGCAATGCTGCAGGGCCATGAATGACTGCCAGCTGATGGCGCTGCCACCAACGGATCGCTACCGGGCCGTGAGCGGCATATTTCAGCCAGCAGTGACACATCACTGCCACCTGGTGGCCTTCCCAACACTTGTCTTTTTGCTGGATATTATTCCTGGAATTATTTAGCTAAATTTTCGATATTTGGTTTCAGGTTGGACAACCCAATTTTTAAAAAGTCTGACAAGATGTCAGTCAGTCGTGAATGAAGCTTTGATTTCACATATTTAATTTTGGAGAAAGCTTTTTCTCTCTCACAAACATAAGTGCCACCAAACACTGAAAGCATTTTCCTGGCAAAACTTTTCAGATTTGTAAAACTATTTCTAGTTCAAAAGAGAATAAAAAGTTATCAAACTTTCACTCTTAACAATGACTTCAAATTATTATCAGATTGCAAATCTGACAGTTTCCAACTGTAAATTCTCCTCGGTATCATTAACCGTAAAAGTAAAGTTCCTGCAATCATCATCAACCGTAAAACTAAAGGTCCTGCATTAATGGTATTTCATTCTTGTAAAGATCACCAAAATGTCTTTCAAACTCAGCTTTCAACAAATTAATATCGGTGACACACAGTGCTCAACATCGAAAACAAAGTTAAAAGACATATTGTCTACATACATTTGGAAATTGTAAAAAAATTTGCTCTGCTAACTGTCGCTTGAACAGTTCCAAATTCGACGATTGGACAACTCATCTGCGAGTTTATCTGGCGTTGCAAATTGAAATTGAGTTGATTGAGATAGTAATGTCTGTTAAAAATGCAAGGTTCCACAACCAGGAGGCGTGGGCCGAGTTTGATAACCCCTATTCTAAGGAAGCAATCTCATGTTGCTACAGTGGGATGCCTTTACTCATATTGAAACGTTTTGTTTTTTCAATGTTTTTTTCCGGTCTGATAAAACAAATTAATTCCAAGCGGTTTTCCAAATCTGCGAGGTGTGTTGCATTCGCATAAATAAAAAGATGTTAATAACTTTGATAACGTTACTCTGTTTGCGAGAGTGTTAATGATCTGTCTTCCGCGATTCAGTGAGACCTGCCACTGGCCTCTCAGGGTCAACGCCTTGAGGGGGTGGAAGCAGGTTACCTTTCACACCCACTGTGTCTTCAGTCGGTTGACCCCGGAGAGCACTACAACCCAGTGTCCTTACCGTTTCAGTCGGCGGGGATGCTTCAGTGGATGCGAGTGAAAGTTAAGGGAAATAAAAAGAAAAGAAAAACCGAACCCGGAAATAAATGTCTTTGAAACGCTGACACGAACTGACCCGGAGGGTCACCGAAAGGGGAAAACTATACTCGGTAGAATGACTGACCCCCTTGAACTCTAACACCCAGAAAGGGAATCTCATGAAATTTTAATTGCTTTCTCAGTGTCAATAAAGAACTCCAAGCAACTCAGTCGAGACGAATTAGTCCTTTATGTCGTTTTTTCTCTTTTAATGCTTTAGGTCCGGGTGCTCTAACATTATAACTAAAAGAAGATTAGCCAGTTTTCCGTAATTTTTGAAGCAACCTGACCTTCAAATGTATGCCAAATACCACTGTAATTTGTTTGACCTGAGAAAGCTCAGCGAGTGGTGCATCAATAGTTATTTGCTCCGGTTACATCACGCCACATATTTGTTTTAGTTTTAAAGCACCGTGACCAATTTTTAAAAAAAAAAAACGCTAAGCTCTTCAAAAGTTGTTTATTTGTCCTTGACTTAAGCAACCGAAGATCAGTCGTAATGCTCAGCAAACATGAGGACGGCAGCTCGGAAGACGTCATGTCATTTCTTAGTGGCGCAGTGGTCTAAGCGATGGCCTCTGATCATTCGTCCGAAAAGAGTCCTGGTTCGAATCCCGGTGAGGCATGGATGTTGTGTTTGTCTTACGGCACTGGCTCTCTCCCTTCCCTGGAACCAGTGACCCTAAATTAGGGACAGACGACTGCTTATAGCCCATTAAGTTGCTCACGGTGGTCGTTAAACCTTCAAACAAACAAAAAATCATTTCTTAACTAAGTTGCTGGAAATAAATATTCCTGCCAAGTAATGCAACAGACAGAAGGACCCCGACGAAACTTTCTAACAGATTCTTCTTGATGTTCTTCATTAAACGGCTCGTCGATTTTTCGAATCCTTTAGAGCAGGGTTGTCTTCTTACTGGCGGCCCGCTGAACGAACTGTTACGGCCCGCAAATGGAGAAAAAAAATTCATGAAAACAAAATGGAATCAAATCTGAATATTATGTATATTGCATTGCGCACCAACAAGCTGTGCGGGTCTTCGCTGGGTCGGTCAAATACAACGGAAATGGTAGTGAAAATAACGAATTTAATTAATGGCAGAAATCGTACTCTTACTCATCGAAAATTCAAAATACTTTTAGATGAACTGTGAAGACACAAGTTTGTCCGTGACGGCGATAAAATCGCGCCCCCTCACCCAGGGCTAAGTTGCTCTCCCAACTGAGCTATGCGGACGGAAAGTATCGCTGCAAATTTGTCGTCTTGACACGTGCTTTATCTCTGTAGTACGTCACATTATCTCCCCCTTTTTCTTTTTTTTTTTTTTTTTTTTGAAGCGAAGAACAAATTTTTCATCACTTCTAGACGATGTGTGGAACAAACATCACACACTTTTCGAAGAACCCAACGGCCGGCACACCCATTTTTACGTTCGGGCGCCAATGTGAAAACACAAGTTTGTCCGTGACAGGGTTCGAACTCGCGCCTCCTCACTCCGGAGTAAGTTGTTCTCCCAACTAAACTACACAGACGGAGGAATGTATCGCTGCATATTTGTCGTCTTGACACGCGCTTTACATCTGTAGTACGTCACAAAACTTCATGCCGAATACGTCGATATGTATAATAAATATGTATGACGAATACGTTAGATTATAATAATATGTATAACGAATACCTTAGATCATTTCATCGTGCAAACTGAACTGAAAGCCATCAGATCACAACTTTCTGTTTTAAGCCAATCTCTTCTGTCTGTGTCACTCACTCACTCCACCCATCTCTCACATGGTCTTCTTCTGGGTCTTTTTTGGTCCCTTGGAATCCAGTCTAGTACTTCAGTTTCCCAATGTGGTAGTCCGTTCATCTGGCAATATATTCAGACCATTGCGAATTGGGGTCTTCACTTTAATCATGGTCATCAACTCTTGTCATTTCCCATAGCCACGTGTTCTTCTTTCTATCATTCGTGGTTATGCCAAGCCTGTATTTCTCCATGCTTCTTTGAGTTGTTTGCAGCCTCTGAATATATTTCTTATTCAAAGTCCATATCTCTGTAGCATAAGTAAGAAGTGAAGTGATGCATTGATTACAGACATTTAAGACTTGATGGTAAATTGCTCTTGAAAATTGCACTGTTCCTCAGTTAGCCTTCTGTGCATCTATGAATACTGAAACGGAGCTATAGCCCATGCCTCGAGGGCCGGATTAATGCCTTAGTAGGTCCCTAGGCTTAGACATTTGAGTGAGCCTCTAGACTAAGACATCTGAGTGGGCCCCTATGCTAAGACATCTGAGTGGGCTCCATTGCTAAGACATTTGTGTGGGCTTCTAGGCTAAGACGTCTGAATGGGCCTCTAGGTCTAGGACATTTGAGTGAGCCCCTAAGCTAAGGCATCTGAGTGGGGCCCTATGCAAAGACATCTGAGTGTGCCCCATGGCTAAGACATTTGTGTGGGCTCCTAGGCTAAGACGTCTGAGTGGGCCTCTAGGCAAGACATTTAGTGAGCCCCTAGGCTAAGACATTTGAGTGGGCCCCTAGGCTAAGACATCTGAGTGAGCCCCTAGGCTAAGATATCTGAGTGGGCCGCAAAGAACTTATGACGGAGAATCATTGTGAAGTTTGTAAAAACAGGAAACTATAGCATATGCTTGTGATAACACGTAGTGCATTCTTCAAACTAATAAATTAGCTGCAGTTTTCATAAAAAGTCACTGGATTTTCCGTTGTTCTCACAAGAACGTCAGTTGAAAGTAAGCTTCAGATACTTGGATTTGGTTTTGGATTTTTTAATAATTCAGCATTGTATACTTTTCTTAGTACATCTTTTTAGTTATGCAATATGAAGACACCGTTAATGGTCGAAGTTCCCTTCGACCATTAACGGTTCCAAGTTGTGTGTGGGTGGATGGTAGTGAAAAAGCTCAAACTGCCTCGATGACCCTACACCAGAGATGGAAACGGGTCACGGGTCAACGGTTGACAATTTCTAGCGGGTCAAACGGGTCGGATCAAGGTGTTCCTGACCCGATTTTAACCCGGTTTTATTTCCGTTTTATTTTTGAAAAAAAAAAATATATATATATATAGTTTTTTTGTTTCAGACAAAGCTGCGCACATTCTGTGCTCAATAATGGTGCTCCCGGACTGAAAAATCATTTGTCGTGTGTTGAAGGAAAAGTGTCCCTTCCTTCTGAGGGGCAATGATGAAAACAACATCCACATTTTGGAAATTTTCAACTTATCATAAACTAACAGCAGAAACTGAAACTAAACATACAAGCTTACTTAATTCAAACATTTTGACTGTAGCGCCATCAAAATTAATGGACTTAGAGAAGTCGAATTCAAGTTGTTCAAAGAAATCAAATTCAAGTCTGCTACTCCTATGTAGGATGATATAAAGAAATTAGCTACCTACTCTACCCCTAAATGTACAGTCATTCGGGAAACTTTGGAGTTCGTCAACAACAGCGATACTTGCAATGATAGCGTCTCACTCGAATTGCCACGAATTTGGAACCAGTTCTTCAAGTAACGCCTTCTCCCTACCAGGATAGCACCAACGTGATGTCTCGTATCTTTAAATGAATATAACGTCGTATCTATTTATTTTCAAGTCAAATCACTGCGTTCAAATTGTTAAAGCGTTCTATTATTTAGTTTTCAGTTTCTGTCTAACTTCCTTGAAAAAGCCATTTGGTTGATGTGCGAAAGCTTGGAAACGTATATGTATATATTCCTACGCTAATAAATCGGATAACTAGTATAGTTACTATTTTCTACATAATTGGTGTACTGTTGCTCGTTATCAATTTATATCAATTAAATACTCCTTTATTTCAACAATAATGGCACATTTAGTATTTAGTATGCATGCCCTTGCTCTTTATCAGAGATTCAATGTGTCTTGGCAAGCTTTCCACAAGTTTCGTACAAGAGTCTGATTTCTTCATCATGGTGCCAAATTTCAATAATCGTTTCTGTGAGGGTGACCTTCGATGTGATGCTGGCTTTTCGCGGTCTCCTCTTCACAATGGACCATAGGTTCTCTATGGGGCTCATATCTGGGCTGTTTTCAGGCCATAGCAGAGTTTTATATTGTTGTCACTTAAAAACTTGGCAACAGACATTGCCTTATGGCACGGTGCACCATCATGCATAAAGACAAAGTCACCGTTTGGGAACAAGTCTTTCAATTGTGGGATTAACCTTTGCTCAAGTTCTTTTTTGTACTGATGCTGGTTCATCATAACTTCTGCAATGTATAGACGTCCTGTACCTTCAGCTGACATGACACTCCAGACCATCACCTGGGCAGGATGCTTGATCGTTTGTGCTACACACTGGGACAAGAACTTCTCGTGGGCACTTTTCCTCACGTACTGGCTGCTTCCTTCCGCTATAGCAAACATGGACTCATCAGAAAAACATACCTGAAAGATAAAAATAACCAACAGTGCAGTACAATTCTGCGTACCACGAAATCTCTTCAGTTTTGTGTCTGTAGTCGGTACGCTACTCTGTGCATGATTTCAGAGACAAAAATGAAACCTCAAATCAACTGATTAATTACAGGAACTGTGCTATTCCTTACCTTGCTCCAGTCGTTTCGGAATTGTTCTTGGACTTTTTTTGCAAAGGCAAGCCTCTTCTTTGCCATAGCAGGTGTGATTTGAGCCTTTTTTCGAGGACGGCGTGCACGGAGTCCAGCAGCAGTCAGTCTTTGACGGATAGAAGAATCACAAACATTTACCCCATACTTTTCCATAGTCATTTTTAAGTCTTTGCTGGTGGTTCTTCGGTTTTTCGTAGCAATTGGAATAAGTTTCCTTCCCCCTGTTGGGCTCAATTTATGCTTCCGTCCACAGTTTCCTACCCGAAAGGGTGCAAACGCACAGCCAGAATCCGAAGACTTCTTCAATCTACACACAAATGCTTGTGAAATTTTTAATCTATCTGGCATTTCTTCTTGTGTATAACGCTTTTCTTTCAGAGAACACTTGGCCAAAGCCACTTTCCTAGGAGGCAGTTCACTTGTCTTACGCATAGTCGAAAAATGATCATCAAGACACTAACGACGTAACAATTCAACTACAAACTTCAAACAATGGATCGTAAACTTTACAAACTGCACAAAAGGTCTCCAGGTAACCTACAATAAGAAAAACAACATGCTATTATACTAATTAATTACAAGGAACAATACACCAACTTTACTTAAATAGTATAATTATACTAGTGATCCAAAATTTCTTGGCGTAGAATAGAAATCAAGGAAACTTTGATTTCTATTCTACGCCAAGAAATTTCGGATCACTAGTATAGTTATACTATTTAAATGCTATTATACATCACCAAAACACAACATAACCTTACTTTTAAAATCGTCTGCTTACCCAATTTTTTTTTAATTGGAGGTTTAACGACCACCGTGAGCAATTCAGTAAGCTATAAGCAGTCGCTCGTCCCTAATTTAGGCCAAGTGGCTCCAGGGAATTGAGAGAACCAGCGCCGTAAGACAAACACAACATCCATGCCTCACCGGGATAAGAACCCGGACCCATCTCGGATGAATGATCAGAAGCCATCGCTCAGCCCATTTCTCTCTGCAGTGTAGGCACAATGGCATACTTCTGAACAAATGTTCCTAAATGCTGTCACATCAACCAACGTTTAAAAAAATATCCTCCAAACCATTCTTAAGGGATGAAAAATGATTTGTACCAACAAGTTAAACGGACCTTCTATATTAATTCCCGGCCAATATAATTTTTCATTAATTCACAGCGAATCACCTGAAAATATGTTTATCATTTTAGCTTCTTGAAGTTATCGATTATTAGTATTCTTTTGCAGAATTTGTCCGATTCGTAAATATAGACAAAAGTCGCTTTTATTAAATATATGTCTTTCTTTCCAAGACATTTAATGTCACAATTTTTTTTACTTCTAAAATATCCGTCCTAAAGATCGAAATAACAGCAGCACTTGAAAGAGTGAAAATTTTAAATAGGTTTATTTTTTATATTGACATTAGAATAAAATCATGTAAAACATATGCGAAATTAAACTTTCATTAAATAACAGAAGCAAACAATTCATTATAGATGATCACTAGGAGGCCAGTACGATACATTATCAGTTAAAATGTGATGAAAGGCATCACTATTTGCTGCTTTCACCTTTTCTCTCTACATGAATTCACATAAATAAATAAATATCTAACATTGAGCAATGGGTGCCCCACATTTTTTTTTTTTTTATTTTTTTTTCCCCACGAACTCTCAATGCCCTGCGTATGTGCACCTGTATCACTGTTAATGAATTCTAATGAATGATTGTTAAATGAGTATTTTTTTGGTTCATTTTTTAAATTTCCGTACGCTTTCCATTCATCCGAAATTATTGTAGTATATGGAGCAATTCGTTGACGAATAACTTCGCACAAAGTAGTAGCAGATCGGTCAGGTAAGGCAACTAGAAAGCACTCTTTTGTTTCTCTGCAAATGCCAACGAATACCTATTGCTGGGGCAAATCTCGTTCTCGATTGTATTTACGACGGCTAAATAGCGATTCATCTATTTCAACATGAGTGTTCGGACCACCTATAACATTCTCACACTTGAGTAATGCACTAGCACAAATTTCTCGCATATAGTTTGACCAATCAGCAGTCGTTCCTCTAGAAATATTTCTTTTTTTTTTTACAGAATTTTATTGTTGTTAATTTATTTGCCCATGAATAACTGAAAAGGCCGATTGAAGTAAAAGAAAGATTGCGACCTGTTAAATAACTGTACGAATGAAGTGGTTTTTCAGAACGACAACTACGTAGATTACATCTCCATCCGTCTTGTTTACCTAGTTCCAAAGTCATTTCGTGTCCCAAGCGGCGCTTAAAACTGGAAGAAAGAATTCATTTAGATTGAAAAAATGCAACTGCGCTCTCTTTTTCTTTAATTTTATCATACAATGATAATAAATTCATTTTTTTTTTCATGCAGAAAAAAGTAATCACTTGAACTACTTCCGATGTATTGTGACGTACCTGCCAGCAGGACGCACACGACATAAAGGCAGATAGGAATCAGAATAATCGTCTGCGTAGCTCAGTTGGTAGAGCGACTTGTTCCGGGATAAGCGGCCTTGGGTTCGAATCCCGGCGTGGACAAAAATGACGGAGAAATTTACTTCGTTATAGTATGCAATAACAACGAATATTTCTGACATATTCTGTAAAAGAGTACTAATCATCGATAATCACCGATAAACATCGATTATCAGCAATAACTTCAAGAACCTGCCAGCAGGACACACACGACATAAAGGCAGATAGGAATCAGAATAATCGTCTGCGTAGCTCAGTTGGTAGAGCGACTTGTTCCGAGATAAGCGGCCTCGGGTTCGAATCCCGGCGTGGACAAAAATGACGGAGAAATTTACTTCGTTATAGTATGCAATAACAACGAATATTTCTGACAAATTCTGTAAAAGAGTACTAATCACCGATAAACATCGATTATCAGCAATAACTTCAAGAAGCTAAACTGATAAACATATTTTCAGGCGATTCGCTGTGAATTAATGAAAAAATATATTGGCGGGGAATTAATATAAAAGGTCCAATTAAACTAATATTTCATGAAATATTGCATTTATTTAGAAGAAGAACTTTTTTACACCTCGTAGGCTTTTTTCATAGCAGTTTTTTTTTTTTTCAAACGATTACGAGTATACCATATCGGTTAAGCCTGCAAATCCACTATAAAGTGAAAAACTTCATGCGCGACAGTGTCATGTTATCTAATTTCTGTTTGATAGGTAACGTATCTATTGGAACACAGCAAACAGGAACCACCGTGTTGTTTTTCAGTTACTAATTTACATTGATAAGCTTTCTTTCAACCTCAAGGAGCGATGTTTTCCCCATTATGCCCTTTTTATTTCTTCCGTAAACAGAGGGCGTAGCCGTTTGTTCCGCCAGAAAGTCTCCCAGGCGAACTTGGCGTCATTCCCCTTCGGAGCTGTTTGCAACTCGTGAAACAAAAGGTGGACAGGGCAAAAGCAGATTTAACTTCACGGGCCGGTGGGTTTGCGGGAACGTTGGTACGCCGAACGTATTCATGAAACGTCTCAACCGTTTAAAGCAGATGGTACTGAGTCGAAAGGGAATTTCATGCCTGCCAAATCCAACTACGGCCTATTGCCGCAGAAGAATAAATGTGACATTTTTCAAAACGCAGCTACACTTCGTTGGGATAGCGCGTGATAACGATCTCCATTAGAATTCAAATGCACTCTCAGACAATTCAAAATACGTCAACGTTTCAAACCCAAGCATGCGTCTCATCTCCTATCTGTACACTCACTTACGACTACCCACATTTCTTCGTTCTCTTTCTCGTATAGCTCATTTCCCCCTTTATGCTCATCTATGCGCTATCAAGCGGAACATTATCAGCTGAACGGCACCGCAGTTCACAGTATGACGATCTGTTATCGATGAAAGGTCACCTGTTTGAAATCTTCTTCCTAAATCTTCAGAATATCATTTATTTCCCGTTAGAAAGATTCAGCGATTTATAAATATCGCTTCAATGTGCACAGATGTACGTGGAATTAATACACAGTATCTCCCTGATAATTTCACACCTTCAAGTTAACGATATACTGATTCGGTGAAATCTGACCGACGTTACAACTTTGTATATGAGAGAAACATATTGATATCGTCTCTCGATGAGAATACGATGCTTCCTACGCGAGTTAGACCTAGACCCACATATGATTAGAGAAAGACCTAGCCAAATGGCAAACTGTAGCGTCTCATTATTTCAAATGTTTACGCATAAGCGTCTCACCAGGGGTCTCTTATTACCCGCACAACTCAAGGCGGCGTAGATGAATTTTGCATTGCTGTTGTGTGTTCTTAAGTGTGAATATCTCTGCAACTTAACAATCTAAATCAGTGATTTTTGTTTTTGCACTTGCGACATTCGATGCTGTGTACCATCCTCTATTTCATTCTCATGTGTTAAGTACTCGTGTTATTCTACTAGTGACATATTTCATGTCTTCAAATCTTCCACTAAGATCTAAATACACAGCACTTATGTTCGTACAGCATACCGTGCTATTATTAAAACGATGACGCTAACTAATTTCAATGAAAATATTACTTATGTATCACTTGGTGCAACATTTTGGACTTCAGAAGGGTAAGTTTCAATGGCAAATTCTAAACAAACTTCAATATGGCGAAGGCGTGAATTGTGATGTTTGTGCGTGTAACTAGAACCACCATACGGTCATTTCTGTCGTAACTCAAAAAAAAAAAAAAAACTTACCCTTACCTTTTGAGCAGGTCGTACCTCTAATCACATGTGGGTCTAGGTTAGACCAAGGCTGAGCTTGATGAAGAAGATTAACCTTGGAAATAATAGACTTTTAGTGACTGGCTAGTGCGTGTGAAAGATGATTTTTGCCGCTAGATGGCACTGCGTCCAAGAAATAAACAATGCAGTTTCCGCGGTGTTGTTTTTTATTTGTGGTTTAACGACCACCGTGAGCAACTCAATGGGCTATAAGCAGTCTCCCGTCCCTAATTTAGGGCCACTGGTTCCAGGAAAGGGAGAGAGCCAGCGGCGTTAGACAAACACAACATCCATGCCTCAACGGGATTCGAACCCATACCCTTCACGGACGAATGATCAGAAGCCATCGCTTAGACCACTGCCCCACCGGGCCAGCACCGCGTTGTTTGCATGGCCGGATTATGTTTGTTAAAAAGAATTTCATTACAGTTTCACAAACAATCCGTTGTTTTCTCCGCAAAATATAATCCCTATTCATTTCGGTTTACTGCTGTTTGCCGATAAGCACGTCTCCTAAAGAGAAAATTGTGGAAATGTCCTTCCATGAATTCTCATTAGATCAGTACCTGAAGCAACTGTGGTTAGAAGCGATATCTCAGCTGGATTTTCAAACAAATGACAAGTCATCATCAGGTGTTGTTCGTAGTAAGCATTTTCTGTCTGATCATTAAGTCCTTAACGTGAGATACAAGCGACTGAAGGAAGATGCTGTACTATCTAAATATTTCCAGGTTATAAACATTACATAGAAAGTGCTTCCTACAAAACACAGCAGATATGTTCTTAAGAGAAATGATGCTGCACACTAACTGTACATATACAAAAAAGAAAACGAGTATAACGTACTTGGATAATACGTAATTATTAGTTCATTTTATAAATATAGTCAGGCATTACTTTAAATGAGAGATTTTATCGCGTATCTTTTCATCAGTAGCCATGTTAGGCTTAGCTAGCTATTGATAATGCGTTTTGTTGAAAAAGGAGACCGTTAGCTTATTTTAGTCTGCAAATATGTAATCGTTTTATTACCTATTAAACAATGACTGGGATTTATGTATAAATTAAATAATTTCCTATGGAAAACTTCCATGGCTCCAATGATACGAGTTCAGAATGTAAATAAAATCCATCTGTTCGAACGATGTAAATTATGATGCAGAAACCACAGAGTAGGAGACCCAGAGGTAACTCTTCCATAGAGTTTCATGACAACAATTTGGCTCTGAAGATCTCATTAGAACAGCGCTCCAGTGGACGGACATGGAACTAAAGCGTAGAAACCGTAACCGTGAGAGTTTACCTTTTCTTTATTTTCTTTTCAAGAGTTTATAACTCTCTCCGCGGTGCTACATATATAGCCACTGACATCGTATCACGTGACAGACGCTGTTGTAGTTTCATATCCGACCACTGGGGCGCTGTTCAAAAAGCGAGAGTTGAACCTCTGTATCTTCTCCTCTACGACAGAAACAACGTGCTTGTTTCTGAGTCACATGCCAATAGATGGCGCAGCGTCCCAACTCCTAACTTTTGTCCTCGCTGTTTTCGCTTAGTGTTACAGCCTGGTATGTTTTCTAGTTCAGCCTTGGTTAGACATTCTGATTCATGTGGGAGGTAATGTAGAAGCAGTGATCCTGCTACTATAGCACACAACATTTACAGTACTTTGAGTGTAGCGTCACTGCAAATAGAAAAATGTAGTTGCGGAAGTAGCACGCTGCAAAATAAAGTAGCTTGTAGCGGAAAATTATTCTACAAGTCGTGCTACTTAAAAAAAAAATATCTTCAAATCACGTGACATTTCCAGATTTCCTGAAACATTGGCTGGAACTGGAGGGCGTAAGTGTGCCCTGCCTACAATGACTTACTTCACTTGACTTGACTTGACTTGTGAAAGTTAGCCGAACTCGTCTTCCTTATGTTTTTGCAGGGAAGTCATCTCAGTCAGGCTGAAAAAACACCAACACCGTATACGAGATGATCGAGCTACCAGTTTTGTTGGGGACAGTTGATAGCGAAATTCGATTCTCTTATTAAAGAAAATCATTTCGCGGTTATTTATTGATAGTGTTGCTATTTGAATTCCTTGAGCATATCAGCTAGCCTGGAATATAAGCCACTGAATGTGATACTGAGTGAGTTACATATGGTGATCAGAGCTGAGATAAAGAAATTTGTGAAATTTATCTTTGTATTTAGTTTTGAATGCCATGTTTAAGAATGTGCATATATAGGAGTACAATTTTTTCTTTCAATTTTTGGATTGAAGGTTTGACGGCCACCGTGAGCAACTCAATGGGCTATAAGCAGTCGCCCATCCCTAATTCCACTGGTTCCAGGGAAGGGAGAGAGCCAGTGCCGTAAGACAAACACAACATCCATGCCTCACCGCCCGATTCAAACCCGGGCCCTTCACGGGCGAATGATCATAAGCCAGCGCTTAGACCACTGCACCACCGGGGTGGCCCAGAAAATAGGGAGTGGGATGAATAAGTGTAAACTGTTTTCTTTGGGGAAAGCACGAATAAGTGTAAACTGCAGTGGCGTACCGGAAGAACTTGGGGCTCACCCGCAAAAAATATATTCCAGGCGCTTTTTCGAAAATCTGCTAGCTTTCAATTGCTGAAAATTTTAAATTTCATATTAACTAGGTTTTATGGGTTTTTTAATAATCCACATTTTTTGGTACCTACAGATATTTTTCTTAAAACCAAAATTATTGCACTGAGTTACATAAAACACAAATGTGCACGTTATAAGTAAAAAAATATTGTCTTAGTTTTATATCATTACAAAGTAATTCAAAAAAAGGCTTGTAATAGTATAGAACTAGGCCCAACTTAATCACATCACTCAAATTTTATTCTTTTAGAGAACTAAGGCTATCCTCTTGAAATGTCTCACGATCTTACACACAGAACACCTAATGACCTTTTTCAATTTATACGAAAACACGAAACGTAAGCAAAAAAATAAATGACAATTAAAAACTATGTACTATTGAATATTTAAAAAATACATTAAATTATTTTAATTCTTATATGTATAAATAACACGCTTCACATAATGCCAAAATATTTTACACATAGTAATTTTTTTCTCTTGATTCTGTTATAAAAAAATGGCACATGTTTCCGTTTCTTGACACCCCCCCCTTCGAAGAACACCTTTCAGTTCATTACGAATATATTCGTATATTCTAAATGATGTGTAGTTATGTGCAAACACCTGTAATACATGACATTTTATCCTCATTGGTACAAAAATTACATTCATTGAACTGATATTTCTTTCACATACATGTATAGGGACTATTGCTTGGCTGTGAAAAGGGGCCTCCAGTTGTCCAGCGTAGCTATTTTGCTATCATCCAGTTTTTATAAACTAAATCCACAAAAATGATTTTCAAATGTTTACGTACTTATTTAAAGAAAATAAAGCAAACATTCGCATTCTTTTTTAATACTTCGAAGCTCTTGTAAAAATTAAAATCTTGGCTATTTCTTTAACCAGCTTCATATGCAGTTTCCGGAAGAAAAAAATTGTAAAACATTTTTCCAGAGGTTGGAGGACCTCTTAGCCGCGACCCAAACCTACAGCGATGCTGGGGTTGCGTTGGGCTATCAGTACGCCCCTGGTAAACTGATATTTTTCTTGGAGTGGGGAACGAATAATTGTAAACCGATGTTTTCCTTGGGCGGAAGGCACGAATCAGTGTGAACTCGAGTTTTCCTTGGGGTAGACACGAGTTATTGTAAACTGATGTTTTCCTTCGGGGGCATGAATTAGCGTAAACTAATATTTTCCTGGGGAGGAAAAGCACGAGTAAGTGTAAACTGATATTTTTTTGGCGTGGGGCACGAATAAATGTAAACTTATGTTTTCCTTGGGGGGGGGGGGGGGGAAGGCACAAATAGGTGAAAATTCATGCTTTCCTTAGAGGAGGAACGAATTAGTGTAAACCGATTATTTTCTTGGGGTTTCTTGGATGTTTTCCTTAGGTGGGAGGCACGCATAATGTAAACTGATGTTTTCCCTGGGAGGAAGACACGAATAAGTATAAACTCATGTTTTCCTTGGGCAAGACACGAATAATTTTAAACCGATGTTTTCCTTCGGCGGAAGGCACGAATAGGTGTAAACTGTTGTTTTCTTTAGGGGAGATACGAGGTTTTGTAAACTGATGTTTTCCTGGGAGGGCACGAATAAGTGTAAACTCATGTTCTCCTTGGGGGTCACAAATTAGTGTAAACTAATATTTTCCTTGGGGGAGGCAAGAGTAAGTATAAATTGATATTTTCCTTGATTAGTAAGGCACGAATAAGTGTGAACTGATGTTTTCCTTGGAGGGAGGGGAGACCATTCTTGGAAACAGTTTCTCCGTATATGTCACAAAATTTGGGTCTTTTAAGTGCGTAACAAAAATTTTTTGTTGTTTATTTTTCAAACACTGCTGATAAAGAACTAGGACGAACAGTCCAGCGCATTTTTGACAAGATGCTAAGTTTTCTGAAGATAAAATCCTCTTTTTTTTTATTTCTTTTAAGTGTTAAAGGTTTTTTTTCTGATGTATGAATTATGTTACACAATGTGTTTACATTGAGAGTATTTTGCCATGGTTTTACTTCCTGACAAAAAAATGAATCACAACCAAATCTAAAAGGTGAGCTGTGTGTGTGTAAAGCTCTTTGTTCTTTCTCTCTGGACTTCGTAACAATTAAATTAAATCTCCCTTTCATATTTGCTACCCCAATCGAACGCTTGCCCTTGCATTTAAATTTTCTAAAGTTGTTCTATAGCACAAGTACTACATATCCTTATATTACTTCTATAATCACACGCCAAATGAAATCTGAAAAACTAAAATTAAATTAAAATCGAATGAAAAGTTTTTAAAATCAGTGATTATTTGACTTTTCTAGTGTTTCAAAAAATTACAAAATATTTCACATGCATTCCTTTCCGTGATGCTTTCAAAGAGTTCGGACTCTCGTCAGTAAAGAAAATATTAAGTACTCCACTCATGCAGCGATTCGAACACCGAAATTTTATTTTAAAATCGTATTTTGTGAAGTCGTTGTTTCTGCTGTTAAGTTTAATAAACAGAGTTTAATTTTATTATTCTTTAAAGAAATGGAAAGACTGATTCGAACGCAATTTTCAGAAGAAATTATAAAAACGTTTTCCGGTTATTTTATTAATACATACAAAATTAGAGCACTTCGTTTTATGCTAACGTACACAGTGTGGCAAAGAATTTTTACGACTGGGTCTGTAAAATGAAATAGAAACAAGAAATTATAATTTGTTTTGGTTTGTTATTCAAAATAAGTCCCTTCGGCTTCAATACACTTGTTACAGCGATTTAATAATGATTCTAATGCCTGTTCCAGGTCACTTTGCGGAATATCCTCCAAAGCACGCGTCGAAGCTGTTTGTATGGTCGAAATATCATCAAAATAACATCCTTTTAACGTCATTTTAAGTTTTGGGAATAAAGAAAAGGCGCAGGGTGCTAATTCAGGCGAATACGGTGGATGATTCAACACACAGACGTTATTTTTCGCCAAAAATCTACGAACAAGAAGTGAGGTGTGACTGGGTGCATTATCGTGCAACAAACACCAACTGTTTTCATCCCGATATTCTGAACGAATGCGACGAATTCTGCCCATCAAACGCCTTAAAACATTTAAATAAAACTCACCAGTAATTGTTTGTCCACTTGGAACAAATTCTTTGTGGATAATAATACCCTTACTATCCAAGAATGTAATGAGCATTGTTTTGATTTTCGATGGAACTTTTCTTGTTTTTTTGGCTTGTGGTGAGTTTTTTGACTTCCATTCCGCACTTTGTCGCTTTGTTTTAGGATCATATTGAAAACACCAAGTTTCTTCACCTGTAACAATCGATTTTACGAAGTTTGGATCATTTTCAGCGGCTGAAATGATGTCTCTGCAATGTGCACTTCTCCTTGATTTTTGTTCATTGGTTGACGTGTATGGAACAAATTTAGCACAGACTTTTGTTTTGCCCAAATCTTCATGCAGGATGGTTCGAATCGTTTCTTTGTTGATGTTTAAAGACTCTTCCATCATTCTTAGTGACGCACATCGATTGTTTGCCACGAAATCACGCACTTTTTTAATAATCTCAGGTGTCCTAGATGAACTTGGTCTTCCGGTAAGCTTATCATCTTCTAGCGTATCTCTTCAGTCCAAAAAACGTTTGTGCCACAGGAAAACATTTGATCTACTTAAACAAAACTCACCGTAAACTTGTTTCATCATTTGGTACGTTTCCGTGGCACTTTTACCAAGTTTTGCGTTAAATTTAATAACAGCCCTTTGTTCTATCTTAATAATTCTACATGAAAAAAATTTTACTTCTCTAATGAACGGTCGTTTCGTTTGAGTTACTTTAACAACTGCGCAGTACTTTTGGCAGAAAGCAAGCAGATGATCACGGTTTATAACGCATTCGCGATTACAATGGTAACGCCACCGTTGGCTGAAATATAGCGCCAGTCTTAAAAATTCTTTGACGCACTGTGTATTTCAGAAATCTCTCTTGAAAATTTGACTCAGTGTCCTTTAAAGCAACATAATGCACCTTAACCAAAAGTAAAAAGGAATATAAGGATCACTGAAAAAACCTTTGGCATTGAGTGTTATGCGAAATGTTCTCACGATGCACATCGTTCAATTTTGTTGTTAGAGAGAAAGAATAATTCGTATACCCTCTCAGGATATTTCTGAGCTTATGCCAGATTGCACCAAGGATCAGCATTAAACCATTCTTATTTGATATCGTTATGTGTGTGGTAAAAGCAGAAGAGAGGGAAATAGAACCGTGAACAATGCTCTTTGCAGATGATGCAGTGACAAAATTGATAGAAAAAAGTAGAATGAAAGCTAAATTGGGGAAGAAATAGGGACTGAGGCACTAGAACCAAAACACGTACATTGTTGAAGTGGGGTTTCGAAGAATCGAACTATTGATATTAATATTCAGGAAGAAGAAGTAAAAAGAGTAAGAAGACTAAAATACCTAGGATCCGTGCCGGAGGAAGATCTAGATAGGACAGCAAAACTAAGCCGTAGAGCAAATTAAGTATGGCGGAAGTGATATGAAATGGCAGATCTGTTCTATGACAGAAGGCTGCCAGTAATGCTGAAAAGCGGTTTTTGTTGCTATAATAAAACTAATACAGTGCTGAGACTTGGCGAATAACTTCATCGATGGCTGCCCGTGCTATAGTGTCGCAGGGCTCCAGTACTCGACCAAGAGTTATTATTCTTGTTTTCACGACCTTCTGAAGTTTTCTGAACTCAGGTTGCTAGCTTTCCTGTAAAGCGCACACCCTGCTGCAGCTGCGTATTTTCTTAGTACTTCCACTTAAACGCTATCTGCTAGGAACTCCCAACTCATGTGGAAATCCTGATCCCAATGAGTGAAATTCTCGTACTCACGCATGATCTAAGCCCTGGCTGGCTTCTCACCATTCGTTCGAATAGGTCCGGGTTTGAATTCCGGTGAAGCATAGATATTGTGTTTGTCTTACGAAACTGGCTGACTATGACATTTTAGCCAATCGAGTTGCTCACGGTGGTCGTTAAATCCCCAAACAGCCAAACGAATATTCTCACATGGCCTCCCCAGTGATGCAGTGGTCTAAGCAATGGCCTCTAACCATTCATTTGAGATGGGTCCGGGTTTGAATTCCCGTGAAGCATGGATGTCGTGCTTGTTTTACGGCACTAGCTCTATCCCTTCTCTGGAACCTATCGCCTTAAATTAGGGACGGGCGACTCTAACTTATAACCCGCCGAGTTGCTCACGGTGATCGTTAAATTTCTTCCAAAAAAAAATCGCACATGAGCTAACATTGCATTGGGGCTGAAAGTGCTGCAGCCCCGTGCAAAAACACAATTGCTTTCAAAATTTCTTTCACTGGATGACATAAAAGGTAACCACATCGCCAAACGCTAAGATCACGACACCACGATTTCTTATTCTGAGGCCCTCATGTTGCGTACCAAACAGACATTACATCGCCTGAATCAGACGCAAAACTAACGGGCTCTCCGCAAATTTGAAGATACAGGTGGTTTTTGTGGTCTATGCCTTACCAACGACCACATTATAGCTTTCTATACAGTTCCCTTGTGACGAATATTATCAGATTCGGTTTAGAAATTTCTACAGCGATGCTAAATAAATCAGAAACGGAAGAATGGGTAGATAAAAGCATATCCAGTAGTGTGTCTTCTTCCTGTTACTAAGCAAGGAATGCCTAATAAGCATGTTGATTCTGGCTGAAGAGGACAATTTTCCATAACATTATAATTTTCTGCAACAAAGCGTCATTACTAACCGAAAAGAGAAAATGAACGTGTTTTCTTATTTGTTGCTCCAGAGTTCAAGCACTACGAGCAACTTTTATGGCTACAAGCAGTCACTCATTCCTAATTTTGTGTCCTCTGGTTCCAGGGAAGAGAGAGAGAGCATATACCGCAAGAGAAGCACAACATCCATTCCTCACCAGGATTCGAACACGGACATATGTCCGTCGAATGGTCAGAAGCCAGCGCTTAGACCACTGTGCCGCCGGGGCGGCAAGACATGGCACGATCACGCCTAACAAGCTGCCTCCGAACTCAACTCGAACGCAACTGGAAAACGTCAGAAAAATTAAACCTGTTAAAAATGCCTTTAAAAATAAGGAAGGCCGTTTTTTATGGATTTAAGCGAACAGAAATATCACTATTTCTTTTATAGCCAGGATTTTTCAAGTCCAGATTTTTATGTTACTTTCGACATCGTCACATCATAACTTCATTACATGTAGTGCATGCATTATTGCAGCAAAAATAACCTTTGTAAAATCGAGTCGATGACCGGGTGGTCTGAAACACTGGCTTCTGGCCATTCAACTGAGATGGATACGGGTTCGAGTCCCATATGAGCAAAGGGTTGTGTGCTTGTCCTAAGGATAAATTAATGTCTTTGGCTCTTTCCTGGAACCGGTGGTACTAAATTAGGGACAGTTGACAACCCATGCATCTTGGAGTTGCCCATGATGGTCGTTAAATAAAAAAATAATAAAGCAAAAACAAGAACCCTGATGAAGTCTTCTTGGCCCCGTAATCTCAGATAACCACGAATTGCCGCGATTTATGTAGAAAAAGCTTCATGACGCTGACGTAGAATTATTTTCTTTCAAAGATGTTTATTGAAAACAGTGAAAAAATACAGAATGAGTACATGGAAACAACACTATTTACAAGACCTGTTTTTGAAAAAAAAATGCGATGAACAGGTATTAAAGAATAAGAACACAAAGGAAAAAACTCCTGTGATGTGAAAGTCAGTGAAGAAATGATGGCCGCCCCGGTGGCGCAGTGATCCTTTAAGCGATGGCCTCTGATCATTCGTCCAAAAGGGGTCCGGGTTCGAATCCCGGTGAGGCATGGATGTTGTGTTTGTCTTACGGCACTGGCTCTCTCCCTTCCCTGGAACCAGTGGCCCTAAATTAGGGACGGGCGACTGCTTATAGCCCATTGAGTTGCTCACGGTGGTTGTTAAACCTTCAATCCAAAAGACAAAACAAAAAGCAACTCGAATTTGAACCAATAGAATAAACCAAAAAAAAAATGTAAGAAAAAAAGGCTACGTTCGAAGACTCATTACATAATAAAAGGAAACATACAAAACATGAAAACGATTAAGAAACGGATTTTAAAGAAATCGATGTTATCGAAAGAATAGCTTAATGACTGTGTTGTAATGTAGTTTTTTTTTTTTTTTTGGTTTAACGATCAACATGTGCAACTTTTAAGGGCTACCCCGGTAGCACATTAATGTCGAATTGACGTCGATTTTTGGTTGCTAGGTCGATATTACGTCGAGGCATAATTTTCGACGTAAAATCGATGAGACGGAACATCAAGAAAAATCAATAATTACATTGAATTTCAGTATACATGTAAACGGTTTTGCGTACTTTATCCCTTTTGTTCCATTAGGTCGAATAATCAATGTTTTTATGCGATCTGTAAGCAAGGTCAGTGTCGGACATGACCTTGCTTACAGAAAGAGAATTTTTTTTTTTTTTTTTTTGATTGGAGGTTTAACGACCACCGTGAGCAACTCAATGGGCTATAAGCAGTCGCCCGTCCCTAATTTAGGGTCACTGGTTCCAGGGAAGGGAGAGAGCCAGTGCCGTAAGACAAACACAACATCCATGCCTGACCGGGATTCGAACCCGGACCCCTTACGGACGAATGATCAGAGGCCAGCGCCTTAGACCACTGCGCCACCGGGGCGGCACAGAAAGAGAATCTCGTCTTACAACAGAAATGATAACCGACCAACTACCCAGCATCTAAAAAGTTTGTTTGGCGTAATGGTTGCAAAAGCGCATGTGCCGCCCCGGTGGCGCAGTGGTCTAAGCGATGTCCTCTGATCATTTGTTTGAAAGGGGTCCGAGTTCGAATCCCGGTCAGGCATGGATGTTGTGCTTGTCTTACGGCACTGGCTCTCTCCCTTCCCTGGAACCAGTGACCCTAAATTAGGGACGGGCGACTGCTTATAGCCCATTGAGTTGCTCACGGTGGTCGTTAAACCTTCAATAAAAAAAAATCAACGATAAAAAAAAAAAAAAGGCGCATGTGCGCGATGCTTACAGATCGTATACAAAACATCGATTATTCGACCTAATGAAACTAAAGGGATAAACGGCGTTAAACCGTATACATGTGCAATGAAATTAAATGTAATGAGTTTTCTTGAAGTTCGGCTCATCGATTTTACGTCGAAAACTATTCATCGACGTAATAACGACCTGGTAACCAAAAATTGACATCGATTCGACATTACAACAGTAATAGAATCGATGGCTAAACTGCGTAATATCGATATAGAATCGATGGCTAAACTGCGTAATATCAATATAGAATCGACATCTACACTACGTAGCAACGACGTATATGTTTTAAAATCGAATCTTCGTCTACTGTTGACTTGATATCGACTTAATTAGGTTTAAATTTCGACGGTGAAAAGACGTAACAAAAGTTGACATGGATATCTATATTCGACATTTCATATCGACCAAAAATCGATCAAAAATTCGACGTCAAAACGATGTAGCGTGCTATCGGGGTATAAGCAGTCGCTCGTCTCTAATTTTGGAACACTGATTTCACGGATGAGACATAACCAACGCCGTTTGACAAGCACGCCAACCACGTACAATCCGAGACTCGAACCCAGACCCAACTCGGACGCCCACGCCCTAGACCTTTCTGTCACCAGACAGGCATAGACATGGTTTCTTTATATTCCTTAATCGCTGTCACTGTACTTTGCATTGGACAAACTTTCCGTCATATAGCCCATTGAGTTGCTCACGGTGGTCGTTAAATCTCCAATCAAAAAAAAAAAAATTTCCGTCAGTGATCAAGTGATTTTGATACGATAGGACATTTCTGGTCGCAGAAGTATGCTCCGTCCTGTACAGACAGCATTGTTTCATTTGCAAAGACTAGTAAAGCAACATATTTATTCATTAGTTTTTTTTTTTTTTTGATTGGAGGTTTAACGACCACCGTGAGCAACTCAATGGGCTATAAGCAGTCGCCCGTCCCTAATTTAGAGTCACTGGTTCCAGGCAAGGGAGAGAGCCAGTGCCGTAAGACAAACACAACATCCATGCCTCACCGGGATTCGAACCCGGACCCCTTTCGGACGAATGATCAGAGGCCAACGCCTTAGACCACTGCGCCACCGGGGCGGCACATTAGTTTTTCACCAGTTACATTATAAATAAAATATCAGTGTAATAAAAATTATCGAAAAATGTCTATTTCAAAAAATGTTAGTCGTCAAACATCATTCGTAGGAGGAAAGCATGATTGAGTGGCTTCAGACACTGCTTTAGTTCCTGTATTCCGAAGTAGCAATTCACGATGAAGTTTTTATTCTTAAAGAACTAACAGACCTAGGTTGAAGAGAGCATGAATATTCCCACTCTATTATACCTGCTGCTTCAAGTTTATTATTATGGCTCTTCTGGAATTTCAAGTGCATTTTTATCAGCTTGTTTTTATAGCTGTAGGCGTTTCGGTTCCGTCACAGGAGACAGATTTACGGTGGTCTCACAACTGATGTTGAGTAGAAGTTCTTTGTTTTTAAAGTCTACAAGAATGTGACCGTATGCTCTAAATTGATGACGTCATAACAGCGGACAGCCACGCGCTTTACCTCACCCTTTTGCCTTTATTGCACTAAGCTATGGAGTTCATAAATCAGAGTATTCTCACATTTCAAATAACAGGGAATTGCTTTATATTATTAATTCAGAAAATCATCTAAAGGCTTGCACAGGCTCGAAATTTTTGACGCCCGTCCACACCATGACGTTTTACCATCTGCTAGAGAAAGATCGGGATCGTTTCCTTACTTAGATCATGCCGGGTTTTTTGTTTTTTTTTTCTCGTTATTAAATACAGGGACGAACCCTCCAATTTGGACAATAAAAATGTATAAAAATTGGACGATCCAGATGAACTGACCGTCCAATTTTTATCCAGAGTCGCATCCCCTTGGCAACTTAAGAAGCCCACCCTGAAATTTGTCTTGCCCACTCTGCCGCCCACCCAGTTCAAAATGTGTCAAATTTTTTTTTTTTTTTTATTGGAGCTTTAACGACTACCGTGAGCAATTCAATGGACTATAAGCAGTCGCCCATCCCTAATTTAGGGCCACTGGTTCCAGAGAAGGGAGAGAGCCAGTGCCGTAAGACAAACAGAACATCCATACCTCACTGGGATTCGAACCCGGACCCCTTTCGGACGAATGATCACAGGCCATCACTTAGACCACTGACTTACAATTTACAATTTAGATGTTGAAACATGATGGAGCGGCTGTCAATTTTCAATATATTAAACTTTAAAAAGTAATCGCCGCCCCGGTGGCGCAGTGGTCTAAGGCGTTGGCCTCTGATCATTCGTCCGTAAAGTCCGGGTTCGAATCCCGGTCAGGCATGGATGTTGTGTTTGTCTTACGGCACTGGCTTCTCTCCCTTCCCTGGAACCAGTGACCCTAAATTAGGGACGGGCGACTGCTCATACATTGAGTTGCTCACGGTGGTCGTTAAACCTCCAATCAAAAAAAAAAAAAAAACAATAAAAAGTAATCTGGACTCTCCAAGTAATAATAAGTCTAATGTTTTACTTCATGTAGACCGATTTACAATATTTCCCTCTAGGAATTGCGTTGTTTACTTCTACGTAGAAAGTTTATCAAAATAGCATCCGCAGGGACATGAAAACTTAATCGTTCTCCACTCTCCCGGATCCTTAGTTTAAGCCTCTTTTTTCTTTTTTGGTTGGAGGTTTTAACGACCACCGTGAGCAACTCAATGGGCTATAAGCAGTCGCTCGTCCATAATTTAGGGTCACTGGTTCCAGGGAAGGGAGAGAGCCAGTGCCGTAAGACAAGCACAACATCCATGCCTCACCGGGATTCGAACCCGGACCCCGTTCGGACGAATGATCAGAGGCCATCGCTTAGACCACTGCGCCACCGGGGCGGCTAAGCCTGTTTTCGTGTTAGTATGGCCAGGAGCAGAATGAGGAGAATGGATAGGAATTCGTTTTTTTTTTTTTTTTTTTTTTTTTATTGGAGGTTTAACGACCACCGTGAGCAACTCGATGGGCTATAAGCAGTCGCCGGTCCCTAATTTAGGGTCACTGGTTCCAGGGAAGGGAGAGAGCCAGTACCGTAAGACAGACACAACATCCATGCCTCACGGGATTCGAACCCGGACCCCTTTCGGACGAAGACCGCTGTGCCACCGGGGCGGCGATAGAAATTCACTGTGGGAGATCTTTACTAATTGCTCTGCTGTTTGTTTGTTTTTTACAAAATTGGTGATTCCAACACGGAAAGTGAAGTCTAAAGCTACACAATCATTCGTCCGAACGGGGTCCGGGTTCGAATCCCGGTGAGGCATGGATGTTGTGTTTGTCTTACGGCACTGGCTCTCTCCCTTCCCTGGAACCAGTGACCCTAAATTAGGGACGGGCGACTGCTTATAGCCCATTGACTTGCTCACGGTGGTCGTTAAACCTCCAATCAAAAAAAAAAAAAAAAGCTACACAAGCTCTATTAAGCCTGCCCTGGGACAGCGAGAAGTCAGCAAGTGGCTGACGGCTGCTTTGTTGGGAAGGAGTGCAAGGCAAAGTCGTTGGCTTGAAGGAAGGGAAGTAAGGAGGGGTCAGGATTGTGTCTGCGTATCACAACGTGAAAATATGATTTAGATAAACAAAAATGGCATATTCCTTTAAATAAATTGTCGAAATACGGTACTATTTTCGTTAGCAAAAATGCAAAACTTTGAAAAGTAATTAAGACAATGCATTCAGAGCAAACAAAATGTTGAAGGAGATGTTCAAGTAGCACTTGTATCTCATACCCGTGATGTAACTAGTCAGATCCGTGTATGTGTGTGTCCGGGTTAAGGCGGTGAGGAATGCACGAATTCCTTTGTAGCCGGTACGGAAAAGCATTAAAAAATCTTTATTTTAGTGATTCGTAAATATAGTTGCTCTCAAACTTGCCCCACCAAAAATAATGCTCACCCACCCATCACTCACCCTGATTTCGAAGTCTAGCGACATCCCTGATTAAATACGAGATCATCGTAAACTTTCGTTTTTGTGAATTGCTGTTCGAGGCGACTTGCGTGCAATCTTCCGGTACGCAACTGTTCCATTGGTCTTAAGATATGTGGATGGTATACTTTGATTTTGTCAGTCCACATGCCTTTCGTCTCTGCTGGACCGGCATCGTTATAAAAAGTAAAGTGCATTTCGATGTTTTACTTTACCCAATTGCTATGTTTTTAATTAGTTGATATAGTCCTCGTGCAGATCTTCTAACCATTCGTCCGACACTGACCTTGTTCCGAGTCTCCGATTATGCATGGGTGGTGTATTTCTGTGATAGCGTTGACTCTGTCTTTTCCCTGGAACCCGTTGCCCTAAATTAGGGATAGACAACTGCTTACAGCCCTAAGAGTTGCTCATGGTGATCGTTATGACCCCCTCACATACACACACACACACACACACACACACACACACACATAGCCCATAGTCTTTGTTTGTTTCTTTTTGAAGGTTTAACAACCACCGTGGTGAGCAACTCGATGGGTTATAAGCAGCCGCCCGTCCCTAATTTAGAATCACTGGTTCCAGGGAATGGAGAGAGCCACAGCCGTAAGGCAAATGCAACACCCTTGCCTCATTGGGATTCGAACCCGGACCCTCTCGAACGAATGATCAGAAGACAGTGCTTAGACCACTGCGCCACTTGAGTGGCAGCCCAAAAGCTGTTCATTGAAGAATCAACATATTTTTTTGTTCGGGGGTAGGGGAAAATGAAAAAGCCGCCCCGGTGGCGCAGTGGTCTAATCGACTGCCTCTGATCATTCGTTCGAAAGGGGTACGGGTTCGAATCCCGGTGAGGCATGGATGTTGTGTTTATCTTACGGCACTGGTTCTCTCCCTTCTGCGGAGCCAGTGACCCTAAATTAGGGACGGGTGACTGCTTATAGCCCATTAAGTTGCTCACGGTGGTCGTTAAACCTCCAATCAAAAAAAAAAAAAAAGTTCATTCGCCCGGTATGGGTCCGGGTTCAGATCCAGGTGAAGCATGGATGTTGTGTTTGTCTTACTACACTGGATCTCTCCCTTCCCTGGAACCAGCATGGACGATTGGGGAGATCGCCCTCCTCCCTCCCGGGTTCCTTAAAAATAAATAGACCCGAAAAATATTTTTAGAAAAATATGTAGGTAAAATCTTTTGATTTTACTGATAACAATCAGCTGAAACAGAAGTTTATAAACAAAATATTGTGTTCTATAAATAAAAAATTATATACCATATTATATACGTGTATTTACATATAAAACTGCATACTATATTATATATGTTTTATATGCACACACGTATATACAGATATATACTTGAATATATTAGGTGTGCAACTTAATTCTTGGCCCCTAACCGCAAGCGATCATAGAACGTCGGCAAATGCAAATAGCTGTGTGCGATAATGGCTGATTGCAGCGCCATCTAACAGCTTTCCAGGCAACTGTAACCGCTCACAGCTGTAGTGACAGAAGGGACGAAAGTTGACGGTGAAAGCAATGTCCTTTGAGAAGCAACATTTGAGGCACTGCCTCCGGTTCGCGTTTCAGCTGAAAAAAAGTGCCGCGGTAGCTCAGCAAATGATCCGTGCTGCTTTGGGTGAGGCTGCTGTGTCCTACAATACGTGTAAAAAGTGGTTCCAGAGGTTTAAGCAGGGAAATTTCGATCATGCAGAACGTCCGGGACAGCCACAGAAAGTTGACGACGAGGAACTGGAACAACTGTTGGACGCGGATCCCTGTCGCACACAGTCAGAGCTCGCCCAGGAACTCGGAGTAACACGGCAAGCCATTGCAAAGTGCCTGCACAAGCTTGGACGGATTCACAAGGAGGGCCGTTGGGAACCCCACCAACTAACCGCTGCGAACAAGTTTAGGCGCTACGATGTTGCTGTGTCCTTGCTCTCCAGATTCAAGAACAAGAATTTTCTCCACAAGATTTTGACCTGTGATGAGAAATGGATCCTCTACGATAATCCTAAGCGGCGCAAATCGTTGGTTTATCCAGGTCAACCTACCACCAGTACCGCCAAACCGAATATCCATGCCAGAAAGTTGTTGCTGTGCATATGGTGGGATCAGCGCGGTGTCGTACACTATGAGTTGCTCAAACCTGGTGAAACGGTCAATGCTGAGCGTTATTGTCAGCAACTTATTCGTGTGAGTGACGCAGTGGAGGCGAAAACGCCATATACACCGGCAGGGGCATAAGGTCGGTCCTGTTGCTTCAGGATAACGCACGTCCTCACACCGCGAAAACGACTTTAAACGCAATCACCAACCTGGGATGGGAGGTTTTGGCCCACTCGGCGTATTCTCCAGACTTCGCCCAATCAGATTATCACCTCTTTCGCTCACTGCAACATCACCTGAGTGATACGCACTTCACTTGTGTCGAGGAGGTCCACACAAGTATTGATGACTTTATCAACTCAAAACAACCCTCTTTTTTCCGCAGTGGCATTCGGCAGCTCCCTTACCGATGGCTCAAATGTATCCAACCCGACGGGGATTATTTCCCTGATTATGTACGTATTCGATTTGCTATAATTTGCTGTTAAAGTGTCGTGGGTGTAGCCGAGAATTAAGTTGCACACCTAATATATTTAAATACATGATGTGTTTGTATGTATGTATATAAACTACTGTTTGTGAAAATTGCAACACCATGAAGGAATAAGGTATCGCCGCCCCGGTGGCGCAGTGGTCTAAGGCGTTGGCCTCTGATCATTCGTCCGAAAGGGGTCCGGGTTCGAATCCCGGTGAGGCATGGATGTTGTGTTTGTCTTACGGCACTGGCTCTCTCCCTTCCCTGGAACCAGTGACCCTAAATTAGGGACGGGCGACTGCTTATAGCCCATTGAGTTGCTCACGGTGGTCGTTAAACCTCCAACCAAAAAAAATAATAATAATAAGGTATCACGTGAAACTTACAGGATGTGCAAAGTAGAGTAGGACATGCAAATGATTAGAAGTGCAGAGTCATTGCGCTTGTCTGTGCTCGGAAGCGCCGTCTGAGCAGTCGAGTGAAGGAGTGAAGGATTGAAGGATATAAAGAGAGGACTGTTTAGGATACACACCAGTAGTGCATCGCGGACTGCGAGTTGTAAAAGTGTCTCCAGGATTCAATAATGCCTCGGCGACGACGAAGGGCGCAATATCACCATGCGACAAAGTTTGAACAGGGACGAATGATTGATCTACGTGAAGGTGCATTTTCGTACTGCAACACTGCGGCTCGGACGGATATAACGCCACGACAGTGATGACCGTGAGACGGCAGTGGACCGAGGACAACCAGGTGCATCGACAATCTGGCAGTGGACTGAGAAATGTGACGCCACTGCGGGATGACCGACACCTCGTCCGAATGGCAGTGACGAACCGTTCAGCATCTACGCAAGTGTTAGCACAACATTGGAACACTGCAACAGGTGTGGCATTGTCTGCCTCTACAGTTCGACGCCGTCTGCTGCACAGAGGACTGGTTGCAAGCATCCCTTTGCGGCGGATTCCCTTGACCCTGAACCATCGCCACCTCAGGCTGGAATGGGGTTCTCAATACTACCAATGGCATGCTGATTGGCAACGTGTCGTGTTTTCGGACGAGTCCCGATTCAACTTGGACTACCATGATGGCCGCATGCGCATTAGACGGTATTGTGGTGAGCGCCTTCTTCCAGCATGCATTGTCGAGCGTCACGCGGGCCGAACGCCATGTGTAATGGTGTTGGGTGCCATTGGGTACCACTCGCGATCATCCCTGCTACGACTTGAGGGCAAGCTCAACAACGACCGCTACATCAGGGAAGTTGTACAGGCAGAAGTCCTGCCTTTCCTTCAGAGCGCTCCTGGCGCTGTATTCCAACACGACGATGCCCGACCAATCGTTTGCCAGGGATGTTCAAGCCCTCTTCGCAGTACAGCAGATACCGCTTCTTCCCTGGCCTGCACGTTCACCAGACATGTCGCCTATTGAACATGTCTGGGATATGGTCACCCGGCAACTGGCCCATCAAAGTCCTCCAGCGTTCAGTAACAATGATCTGTGGATACGCATACATGCCGCCTGGCATGCAATTACCCAGGACACCATCCAACACCTTTTCGATTCAATTCCACGCCGTCTGGAAGCTCTTATTGTAGCTCGCGGAGGCTTCACAAGATACGGATTTTTGCAGGTAAAAATTGCTATATTGTTTTGATATAATTAAATCACTTACATTGAATGTACGGTCATATCAGTAATGTGTAGTATAAATTTCATTCGAATCACATGGTTCCATCTTCGTGTCCCATTTTTCACAAACAGTAGTGTATGTACATATATACTTGGGTATATGTGTAGTATAAATCAAAAAGCTTTCCCGTCCCGTTGTTCTGGATCCGCCTTTGAAAACCATGTGGCCCTAAGTTAGGGACGGGTGACTGCTTATAGCCTACCGAGTTGCGGTGGTCGTTAAACCCCCAATCAACAACAACAACAACAAAAAGGTGAAAAGGACTATAATAACCGCGAATTATTATAAATATGGTTACGTATAGACAAATTTTACTGTAAGGCTTTTCCTTTCATTTTTCTTATACGTAGATTTCCGCATACGTTACTTCTGCACATACACAAATGCCCAAAAGAAAAAAAGGAAAGACAAGAGCCTGTACTTTGTACTTCTCCGTACAGTATCGGTTGTAAATTTCGCCAAGAACTAAAATAAATTTCTGTTTGTTCAATCGTGTAAGCAAATTTTGTTATTATTTCTCCTTTGCTAACTCGAGTACAAATTGAAAAAGGTATTATTAAGCAGATGTAATAGAAACATTCATAAATTTCTTCATTACGAAAATGCTATCTTCACATTAAAAACATCTAGTTTATGTACAAATCATTGATACAGAGAGCTGAGTACACACGCTTGAAGTAGATTTCTCTAAGTTCTGCACTCTCTGAGCAAAATGTTTAATTCATTCAGAAAATCTTCTTTCGGCGTGCGATATGCAGCTACTGTTACGAAGGCACCTCAACTGTTTCTTTGTTTTTTTTACAAAGTACTTCTGTTTGTCTTGTGATTAAAAAATTGTTTCCCTCTTTCTGGCTTCTTTTTTTTTTTTTATATGTAAAAGTAGGGTTGGTGAAAGGAATTGAATGTGTGGTTAGCGCAAGCATAACTGCGCCGTAGCAAGAAATACTCCCTCAGCTTCACTTGACAAATCCCTTATTGAGCAAACAAAACGGTGAATGCGGTAGCTTTTTTTTATTCTTTGTTTCATATGAAATATGAGGATATTTTTTTCTTTTCCTAAATTTGTTTGCCATGTAAGTAAAAGGCAAATACGGGTGTGGCCCTATGCTAAAGTTCAATGCCACGATTCCTTCCTGCGATGTTCGTTAGGCGTGAAGGCGATAACGTGATCCGGTCACGCCTTCCCCAAACTCAAAGTTGTCCTCCGCAGCTGCGTGAAACTTTTTGGTATTTTTTATGAGCCGAATATTATTTTGGGTGGCGTAAAACTTCAGCGAAAATGCTCGATGAGATGACGCTAAAAATTCAGCTTCTTTGAATTTACAAAAAAATAGAAAAACAATTGTGGGTGTGAGGACAAAATTCACAAATTTGCGGCATCAGATATTTTAAAATATGTTTTCTCCGAAAATGATTGACTTCAACCGTTCTGGGTTGTTTAAACACGGCTGACCAATTGTTCTTTAGGAAGGAAAAAGAAGGACGGTGAGTCAAAATCATTTTCCACGTATTCTGGAAAGATAGAGGCTGAGAGAATGCCGGGGGATTCTCCCACCGAAAACTTTTTCACCTATAATAGCTTGCAATTGCTTTTACGTGATCAATTCATGTTAAGAACGTTTTTTAATAATAATAAAATTAAATCATTTGTAAATGCCCCCCCTGCAGTTTGTAAAGTTAATAAGTTCACTGCAATTTTATAAATTAATTTATATACACATTTACACTATATTGACAAAAGTCACCGGATACCTAGAAGAGAAAAACAACATAGCATGTATTGACATACATTAGTACGGTGTCGGTCCACCTTTGGGCTTAATGTATGCACTGACCCTTCGAGACTTGCTTTCGACAAGGTTTTGGAACACATCAATGAGTGTGCGCTTCCACTCAGTACATAATGCTGCCACTACATGATGCTTAGCAGTAGGCCTTGGTTCCAAACTTCTTACGCGGCGCTCTAATTCATCCCATAGGTACTCTATGGAATCAAGACCAGGGCTCTGTGCTGGCCAGTCCACACACGATACGGAATTATCGTCAAACCATCCCGTGACAGTCCTTGCTTTATGGCTCGATGCATTATCCTGCTGGTACCAACAAGGCTCGGTTCCATAGTATTGCCACAGAGTTGGTAGGGTATAAATGCCCAGAATATCGAGGTAGACGTGCTGTTTAACAGGTTTGTCCACGATAACCAATGGGCCGGGACCATACCACGAAAAACACCCCCACACAAATACAGTGCCAGCTCCAAACTTCACCGTAGGAACAGTACACTATGGTAAAGAGCGTTCCCCCGCCTGCCGCCATACCCACACACGGCCTTCAGACTGATGGATCGTGTATCTGGATTCATCAGTCCATAGGACCCGTTTCCATTGATCTACGGTCCACGATAAATGTTATTTACATCATGCTAAATGACGAGTAGCATTCCAAGTGAAGATGAAAGGCTTATGAGCAGCAGCACCACCACGGTAACCCATGGAATGAAGTTCTCTGCGAATGGCACGTGTACATAACGAAGCTCCAGAATTTTTACTCACATGTACACTGAGGTCTTGTGCAGTACTCCGTCGATTAGCTGTAATGACTCTCCTGAGGCTTCGACGTCCTCTATCACTGATTTTCTTTGGTCTGCCTGTACGTTTTGCTGCTTCAGGCACGCCATGTGTCTTCCACTTATTCAGTACATCCAAAACAGTTGACTTGGGCATGTTTAAACGCCTCTCGGTTTCTCTTATGGGCAACCCACTGATATAACACCCAACAATCTTTCCTTTCTCAAAGTCAGTTCTCTCCCGCCGCGACATTTTCACTCAACCTCGCAGTGCGATATGATCACGGTCAGCTGCAGGCTTGTTTCTATAACGTTTGCAGCTATACTGCGCATCTGAACAACGCTGAGGATCCGTTCGTTTGCTTTTGAAGGGGTGTCCGGTGACTTTTGCCAATATAGTGTATATTATATGTACAACCCACATCACATAATGTCTTTCAATTAATGAACTAAGAAGATAAAACGATAAATATAAATTAAGATTGTATAACCCACCTTCATTTGGCTGAAGACGTAGCCAGAGCAGCAGACTGTATATAGATGTACGCGGATAGTTTCCAAATTATTGGCAGGTTTTGCAGATAGTTTTTGTTTGTAGATTAAAAATAAAATCAAAATGTTATTTACAGCAATTAGAACACTTCCTCAGGGCGTTTATTCAGATTAATATACTTAATTTTATTCTAATTTGAAGAACTTTATTGTTCACATCATCTGAGTTCTTTGTTTTTACAGACATTTCTGGCTTCTAGATTTCACCAAGGCCTGTTCTCAATGTATAGGAACTGTATCAAAAGTTCTATTTACACAGAAATAATTTAAATTTTATTGCCAGGTTCCTTTTGTTGCTGCCAGTTATTAAATTAAAATCATTTCCTTATGTATTTTGTAAGTCTAGTATTTTGGAATGGACGTTATTCACCTCGCATTGTATCATGGGAAAACTTTACCGTGTCTACGAACTAGCAATAGTCTGTTTACATGCGTTTTCACATTGCTTAACAAGGCTTTCATACCTTGTAGGAGTTCAGGAAAATCGTGATTTTCGTAAATTTATTAACGACATGCCTAAGTTTCGCTCATCGTACGGTTGTGTTAATAAATCCTGTCACCTAAAATGTACAGAAGAAGAAATACCTTTCCACAATTTTCCTCTGAAAAGGCTGAAACTGTTAAAAGAATGGCTGTGTAAAATGAAAAGCGAGGATTTCTATCCCAACGTGCATTCTCGAATACGTTCTGCCCACTTTAACGAGGAAGGTTTTAAATATTGTGACACTAAGAATAAAAGGCGGTTAAAACCTCGTACTATTCCTTCGATAGTTAATTTCCAAAAAAAAAAGATGCGAAAAAGGAAAAACGAATTGCATAACTAGATATGTAAGTTACGAATAATTTCTACCTTTTTTTCCCAAAGAACGAAACTTATCTTGTTTTAATGTTACGCATTCATTTTATTTTTAAGTAGATTACCCAGCGGACGGCAATGGGAAATTTTTAGTTGCTTTTTAATTCCAGTCTGTTTCTATATCACCTATTTGTCTCGACTTCTAAATATTTCGTTTAGCACCACAAAAAAAAAAAAAAAAATCCAGGTTTGTGTTTCAGATGTTTAACCAGTGTCTGACAATAAGAACGTGAAATTTAATATACCGTGTCTCAGAAATGCTTCATTAAAAATTTCAAAATGACTAATGGCGATGTTACACTGCATCATTTGAAATAAACATCTAACACAAAATTGTCTTGGTATATTTTTGCAACCTTGATTTGTCCTTCTAAGAAATTACTTGCATCTTCTTCGCCTTGCAGCTCTATTAATTCGTTGGCACACCCCAAGACTTTAAAATTTAAAAAATTGGCCAACACTAAGGGGTAATCTAACAGCGACAACATTGAATCAGCAGCCTTGTTGGTCTGCAGAAATCCACTTCTGACGTCATATGAATAAGGTCCATTAACTTGTTGAAAATGCTATTTACTTTGAAGGTTCATTGATGGAACTCTTTTTGTGGATATAAAAACTTCCTTTAATTAGTCTTTAGCTTTCATGAGGCATAGTCCAATATTTTAATACAGTGGCGTGCAAGAATTAAGGACGAGACGGTTTTTCGACTGTAACGTCGTGCAGAAGTGCTCCACGTCGACTCAAATCATGCCATAAGATCCCCAAGATGTAACAATATAGGACAAGTAAGCAAAACCGTCCAAAACAAGGAATCCAAAGGATACAAAGGCACTTTATTGAAAAGGTAGCTTCGAGCACAACTGGATAGAAAACAGAAACGTCCATGTGACAGGCGGCTGCCAAGAAAAATCTAGTCTTTAGTAGGGGATATTATCACCCCTAACTGCGTTACAGGATTTACAACGTCTGTCCATGCTGAGGACGAGGTTGTCAAGGATTTGTTGAGGCATCGCGGCCCATTCATCTTGTAGTGCCAATCGCAGCTGCGGAATCGTTGCTGGCGGCTGGTGACGTGCTGCCAAGCGTCTCCCGAGAAGGTCCCACACGTGTTCGATTGGATTTAGGTCCAGGGACTTTGCGGGACAATCCATGCGTTGAATATCTTCACTCTCCAACAGCTCTGCGACAGCCACTGTACGATGAGATGTAGCGTTGTCGTCCATGAAGAGGAACTCAGGACCCACAGCACCTCTTAACAGACGCACGTGAGGCAGGAGAACCTCGGTACAATAGCGGACACCAGTGACTAAACCTCCTTGGAAGATGTGGAGTTCAGTACAGCTACCTAGCATGATACCGTCCCAAACGAGAACTCCGCCACCTCCAAACCGGTCCCTTTTGATGATGTTGGAGGTGTGATTGCGTGTTCCCTGCTCTCTCCAGATGTGTATACGTCCAGAATCGCTCGTCAGAATAAATCGGCTCTCATCCGTAAAGAGAACTCGACCCCATTGTTGATGTGTCCAGTCCTTGTGTTCCTGGCACCACAGAAACCGCCGTCTCCGATGAGCAGGCGTTAATGGCACACACCGTACTGGTCGTCGTGCAAATAGGCCACCTTTGTGCAGCCTCCTGGCCACGGTAAAACGCGATAATGGACGTCCAGTTGTCTGTTGCATGTGCCTTGCGATTTCTCCCGCTGTCTGCCGTCTATCTCTTCTCGCCTGTACGACAATATACCGGTCGTTCGCCGCCGTGGTTGCTCGTGGACGACCACTGCTAAACTCTCGCACAGCTGTTCCTGTCGTTTGAAATGCTCTCCGAGCTCGTGAAACGATGCTGTGAGCGATCCCGAACTCCTCGGTCACACTAGTCACACTTCGACCTTCTTCCAACTTCCCAATGACGCGACCTCGGGTAATGTCATCCAGCTGTTGCCTACTGGATTGCCTGTTGGCCATATCACACTGTGGCAGCAACTCGACGTCGTTCAAACCGATGTACTCCGTGCAATAGCTTTCACTGAATTGCTACGCATACACCGCCCGTGTGCTTTATACCCTTCCGACACCCCCACCCCCCTACGTCATGCTGCATATATGCGCATGCCCCACCGTACCGGACCCTAGTCTTATCTCCTGAGTGGTCTTTCGGTCAGTTCTGAATGCTCGTTCTGCTGTTATGCTAATTTTTCCTCTTTGTCCTTAATTTTTGCACACCAGTGTATTTTGCCATAGAAGTGCATTTCACACACATTGCTGAACATTCAATTGTAATGTACTTATGTTGTCCTCGTTGAAATCTGTAATGTTCTAATAATTATTTGTTTTATTAATTTTTCTCTAAATTATTCTATTGTTATTGTGGTTCGCGCTTCCTTGGTTTGCAGCAAGTTTTCTGTTTCAGTGGTTGTGTACGCGGATATATTTTATTTTTATTCAACTCCGCACATAGCTATTTTTGCAAGTATTTCCTCAAAACTTCAGAATATGAGCCAGGAACTTGATGTCAAGAGGGTTAAAAATCGAATTACACACAAAAATAATAATGATGTACAATACTCTTATGCAAAAACTGAAGATTTAGAGATTGATGGAGGCAAATTTAGAAGCAACCGCCACATTTACCTTGCACAAAAAATATCAAGAGAGGGCCGCATCGAAGAAGAAATTAATAGTTTCATAAAACTTGGCTGTAGTGCATTTGGAAGAAAGAGCGCAATTTTCAAAATCAGTTTACGTGTATGTCTTAAAGTAAAAGTGTTTAATTAATTCAACCTTCGCGTTCTTACTTTTGAATATGGGCATGACCTTAATTAAATAAGTTAGTAAAATCATGCAATGCATTCATTATGATACCCTTTCCAACGTACCAGAAATCATTACTCAAGTTATTACTCAAGTTATGAGGACAATGGCTGTGGAATAAATCTCGCTCGTGTTCCCAGACCTTTGACCCCATTTCGATGATATTCAACAGAACCGGTTCAGTATACCTCCGGAACAACATGATAAAGTTTTCATGCAATCGAAGCATAGTTATGACGCATAAGGGTGATGCAATGGATCCTTTTTCTATGTCCTGCCCTTTGACCCCATTTCATCCATTTTCAATAGGGTTCGTCTCCAGTTGTCCCCTACCACATACTAAAATTTCATCGAAATCGAACTGTTTTAACGTGAGTTATCGTGCGGACAGACAGACAGACGGACAAAGCTGGAGCATATGCGCTTCTTCAACCTACGGTTGGAAAGCGTAAACAAGTTAGTAAAATCATGCAATGCATTCATTATGATACCCTTTCCAACGTACCAGAAATCATTACTCAAGTTATTACTCAAGTTATGAGGACAATGGCTGTGGAATAAATCTCGCTCGTGTTCCCAGACCTTTGACCCCATTTCGATGATATTCAACAGAACCGGTTCAGTATACCTCCGGAACAACATGATAAAGTTTTCATGCAATCGAAGCATAGTTATGACGCATAAGGGTGATGCAATGGATCCTTTTCCTATGTCCTGCCCTTTGACCCCATTTCATCCATTTTCAATAGGGTTCGTCTCCAGTTGTCCCCTACCACATACTAAAATTTCATCGAAATCGAACTGTTTTAACGTGAGTTATCGTGCGGACAGACAGACAGACGGACAAAGCTGGAGCATATGCGCTTCTTCAACCTACGGTTGGAAAGCGTAAACAAGTTAGTAAAATCATGCAATGCATTGATTATGACACGCGTTCCAACATACCAGAAATAATTACTCAAATTATGAGGATAATTGCTGTGGAATAAATCTCGCTCCTGTGCCCTGACCTTTGACCCCATTTCGATTATATTAAACAGAATTGGTTCAGCGTATCTCCGGAACAACATACTAAAGTTTTGTCGCAATAGAAGCATTTTTAGTCAAGTTATGGGCATATAATGACTGTGGAATAAATCTCGCTCCTGTGCGTGACCTTTGACCCCGTTTCGATGATATTAAACAGAATTGGTTCAGTATTTCTTCGGTACAACATGCTAAAGTTTTGTCGCAATCGAAGTATTTTTACGTAAGTTATGACGCATAAGGTTAATGGAATGGATCACGCTCCTATGTCCTGACCTTTGACCCCATTTCGTCCATTTTCAACAGGGTTCCTTTCCAGGTTGCCCCCTACCACATACTGAAATTTCATTGAAATCAAATCATTTTAACGTGCGGACGGACGGGCTGACAAAGCTGGAGCATATACGCTTCTTCAACCTACGGTTGAAAAGCGTAAAAAAGGTTTGCGAGGTCTGCAGTCGACTCAAAATGGCATGGGGAGATGCGCAACTATAGGAAAGATAGGAAGAGGAACTCGTGGATCAGGAAAATGATAAGAGTAGATGATATCATGATCGAAGTGAAGATTTTTAAATGACGATGAACCGGGCATGTTGCTCGAACCCCCGTAGCAGAATCACCGCAACGGGCGACGTGCGTCGCAGATGTTATTTTGGTTCTGCGTGCAGAGAAAAAGGATACCCCCGTGCAGAACTTTTATTCTAGTCCTCCAGACACACACACACACAAAAAAAATATCCCCAGAACCTTTCTTCTGGTCCTGCAAAAAAAAAAAAGAAAGAAAACATCTCCGCAAAAGAGCCTGATTTACGCTTAGGCTCGAAAGGCCTGGATCTGGGGCCCCATATTTTAGAGCGCCCCAGAATCGCAATGCGAAACAAATTTTTTGCTTTTTTTTATTACTATTTATTTATTTATTTATTTATTTGTTTATTTTGTTAGGAGGTTTAACGACCACCGAGCAACTCAATGGGCTATAAGCAGTCGCCCGTCCCTAATTTAGGGCCACTGGTTCCAGGGAAGGGAGAGAGCCAGTGCCGTAATACAAACACAACATCCATGCCTCACCGGGATTCGAACTCGGACCCATCGCGGACGAATGATCAGAAGCCATTGCTTTGACCATTGCGTCATCGGGGGGGGGGCTTTTTTTATTAATTAATTTTTATGAATGGAAAGAAAACATCTCCGTAACTTGAGTAATAACTTGAGTAATGATTTCTGGTACGTTGGAAAAGGTATCATAATGAATGCATTGCATGATTTTACTAACTTGTTTAATTAAGGTTCATGTCTATATCCAAAAGTAAGAACGGGAAGGTTGAATTAATTAAACACTTTTACTTTAAGACATAATGGTAAACTGATTTTGAAAATTGCGCTCTTTCTTCCAAATGCACTCCAGCCAAGTTTTATGAAACTATTAATTTCTTCTTCGATGTGGCCCTCTCTTGATATTTTTGTGCAAGGTAAATTTGGCGGTTACTTCTAAATTTGCCCCCATCAATCTCTAAATCTTCAGTTCTTGTATAAGAGTATTGTACGTCATTATTATTTTTGTGTGTAATTCGATTTTTAACCCAGTTCTTTATCCTTGACATCAAATTCCTGGCTCATATTCTGAAGTTTTGAGGAAATACTTGCAAAAATGGCTATGTGTGGAGTTGAATAAAAATAAAATATATCTGCGTACACAACCACTGAAACAAAAAACTTGCTGCAAACCAAGGAAGCGCGAACCACAATAACAATAGAATAATTTAGAGAAAAATTATTAAAACAAATATTTATTAGAACATTATAGATTTCAAGGAGGACAACATAAGTACATTACAATTGAATGTTCAGCAATGTGTGTGAAATGCACTTCTATGGCAAAATACATTGGTGTGCAAAAATTAAGGACGAAGAGGAAAAATTAGCATAACAGCAGGAAAAATTAGCATAACAGCAGGAAAAATGTCTTTTTTTTTTTTCCCCTGAGATGATAATTAACACCGGTGTTTTAACTAGTTTCCTTCACTACCACCTCATTTCAACTGCGCCTCCTTGATGTCGTGTCGTGTCGAAGCAAGAGTATCCCACAGGAGCATCCACTCTTAACCACAATGGCAACCTTTCTTGTTACTGCCATTTTCTAGTTGCTATATCGATGAAGGACTGTATTAAAGTTTGTGTATCGGAGTGATTGCTTTTCAGGAAAATTCTGCAATATTGTAGGGCGGCCCAATACTCTTATTTGCATATTTTTGTAGCGTAAAAATAATTTTTTTATGTTTATTGATGCTGCAATGACTTCAATTTGTGTGCGGGCATACAAAGATCTGGAGAGGCAAAAAAAAAAAAAAAAAAGCAACACTGTGAGAACGGTGTTCACACACACACACTCAAACCATCATACAACTTACTTTTGTCTTCAAAATCACAAATATATTGATTGCTTGTAAAAATCAGAACCTAGGGAACTTGGAAAAACTGATTCTTATGGAGTCCATTTAATTTCAAATGTGAGTAGTAGATAAGGCAGGAAAATCGCAGTGCTTTTCATCTGAAACTTGCAGATGAAATACTGTATAAATATCCTCTATTCCTATATATACACTTCTTGAGAGAGGTTTTGCATTACTAAGACATTTTGTAAAGCTTTGAGCATTTCATATTGTAAAGTATCAGATTTTAAAATTGCTTGGGTCTAAATTAAGTGAATTAATGAGCTGATTATTGTGATTTTATGAGTGTGAGAATTATCCAGTTATGCATGTTTGCTCAAATCTAAGTATTATTCCTCTGTTAATGGAATTATTCTGCTATAATATAATATCGAACACATCACAGGTGATTAATCAGCTACATGGAAGTTCACCTTGCTCCCAAAAGAAATCACTCGGTACCAAGTGTAAATAATGTTCATCGGTTAAAAATAAAATTAAAACAGGATGAATAACTTAACATCTGTGGATATTTTAATTATTACAAAACTAATAGCAATACTAGACTATTTAATACTATTTTACTTACCCGTCTACATTTTTAAGTGCTAATTTCCTTGCTAATATTAAGATTTAATGAAAGTAGACATTATTTCCCATTTTCTCTTGCACGCGTGCAATTTATTAAATCAACTTTTAAAATAATTGATAATATTTAGTGGCGACCAATGTACTTATTCTTTCAAGAATGTGGACGGGTCGGGGGGCCTCATCTTGTGCTGTGCATAGGGCCCGATTCTGTGTAAATCGGGCCCTGCCCCGGAACCCTTTTTAATCCGTTCTTGGTGACGACTAGCGACCATGAGCGCAAGTTTTCCGTCTGGGGTCGGAATTCCGTCTTTTAAAACTTTCCGAAAACAGAAATCAGACGAAGTGAAAATTTTTCCCATGATCGTAGTCTTTTACCCCATCTCCCGATGTTCGTTCTGTCCATTCTATTGTCAGTTTAAGATTCTGGAACCTTGAACATAAGCACTGTTCGTCGTTGAGTGAGAAAACAAAAATCCAAGAACAGTGGAGGAATGTTGGCCGTAAAGGACCAGCCACATAGTGGGAAGCCCGTAATCGCAACTTGCGATTTGAACAGGCAAAAAGTCGATGAGCTCATCAGGGAAAATCAAAGAATAACTCAAAGAACCATAGCGGGTAAGATGAACTTTAGTTTATACAGTGTCAATGGCATTGTTAGCGTTTTAGAACACAGCAAAATGTGTGCTCTTTGGGTACCGCGTCACCTATCGAAAACATGCCATGAAACATGCCAAAGGTTGCATGCTCGCTGTGAAAAATATGGAAGTGATTTTCTCCAAAGCATTGTGACTGGTGATGAGAGTTAGGTTCACCATTATGACCCAACAATGAAAAATCAATTGCTGAAATACCGACACCCATCTTCTTTCTCCTCGGGCGAAAAGATTCAGAACTCAAATTTCTGCCGGTAAGCGCATGCTCACTGTATTCTGGGATTGTAGGGGGATTATTCATCAAGAGCACATTATAAAAGGTACGACTGTTAACTCTGAGAGCTACGTGCATACCTTATAAAAGATGAATCAAAGAACAAACCGCATTCATATAGGAAAAAACTCAAATGATTCTGCAACACGACTACGCTAGTGCTTTCACTTCAGAGGCCATACAGAAAATCGGGTCTGAAGTTCCTGAACACCCTACCTACAGCACAGATTAGGCGCCGTCCGAATTCTAGTTGTTTTCTGCACTCAAGAGACATCTGAAAGAAATCCAGTTCACCTGTGACGAAGATGTCCAGTCCGTCCGTCTTCTGGTTGTTTTCTGCTCTCAAGAGACATCAGAAAGAAATCCAGTTCACCTGTGACGAAGATGTCCAGTCCGTCCGACTTCTGGTTGTTTTCTGCTCTCAAGAGACATCCGATAGAAATCCAGTTCACCTGTGACGAAAATGTCCAGTCCGTCCGACTTCTGGTTGTTTTCTGCTCTCAAGAGACATCCGAAAGAAATCCAGTTCACCTGTGACGAAGATGTCCAGCTTGTCCGACTTCTGGTTATTTCCTGCTCTCAAGAGACATCTGAAAGAAATTCAGTTCACCTGTGACGAAGATGTCCAGTCCGTCCGACTTCAGGTTGTTTTCTGCTCTCAAGAGACATCAGAAAGAAATCCAGTTCACCAGTGACGAAGATGTCCAGTCCGTCCGACTTCTGGTTGTTTTCTGCTCTCAAGAGACATCCGAAAGAAATCCAGTTCACCTGTGACGAAGATGTCCAGTCCGTCCGATTTCTGGTTGTTTTCTGCTCTCAAGAGACATCCGAAAGAAATCCAGTTCACCTGTGACGAAGGTGTTCAAGCCACTACGAGTAAATGGTTCGGAGTAATAACCTGAAGATTTTTTTACAGAGACGGGTTTAAAAAACTTGTTAAACGTTGGGCTACCTGAATCGAGAGTGAGGGTGACTACGTAGAAAGATAAAATATGTGAATTAAGGTGGACGTCTAGTGATTTTTCTTCCTATACTTCGAATGGGCAAACTTCTGTACACATTTTCCTCACAATTAATGCGTTCCCAAGGATGAAAATTTGAACATCGATTAAAATAACTTCATATTATAACTTGAAATACTTAATATTTTCTAAAACGTAGCCATAATTATATTAAAAATCAATAACTTTCCTTTGGTGGTGTTGAGACCAGAAAAAAGATGGCGCGACCTGTACATTGATGATGTCAGTAGACAAACAAATGTTGGATTGCTTAATTATGGTTATGTTTCAGAAAATATTAAGTATCCCAAGTTATAATATAAAGTTATTTTAATCGATGTTCAAATTTTCATCCTTGGGAACGCATTAATTGTGAAGAAAATGTGTACAGAAGTTCGCCCATTCGAAGTATAGGAAGCAAAATCACTAGACGTCCACCTTAAAGTAGAAATTCTGAGCTTTGTTTTGTTTCAGTTTTAATATTTTGCCACTTAGCTTGTACATAAACATGGAGCCATTACTTTCGGAACATCCTCTGTACAGGGCGTCTATAAATGAAGTCTGCAACTTCAGTATGCTTTTAAAAAAATACGATAGAAAGAAACTTACTTTAAACGTCAAGAGACGTGGCCAGTGTTAAAGTTTGTTAAGTCAGATGATAGATGACGCCAGGTGTCTCATGTAATGAAAAATCTCGTCAAGCACGGAATATAACAGACATGGCTTCCCCAGTGGAGAAAGCATGTTTTGGTTTGCTGAGTCAAAATCTCTAACAGCAGTTCAGCGTAAGTTCAGAAGGGAGTACAAGAGTCAGCCGCCGACACGAAGGAGCATCGAACAATGGGTAAATAAATTCAAAGCAACAGGAAGTTTCTTGAAAGGCAAAAGCACTGGGAGATCTTCCATTTCGGAGGAAAAGGTGGGAACTGCGTAAGGCTCATCTAAGGTGCAACTTCGACCAAAAGATCAACCACGTCGAAAAGTATTTGCGGTAGACATGCTCATGCTTGACGAAGACCCTACGCTCCTCTCACGGATCTGTTTCAGCTATGAGTCCACATTCCAGGTTTTTGGCAGAGTGAGTAAACATAATTGCCGAATCTGGGGCACGGAAAATCCCCATGTGGTAGTAGCACACGAGAGAGTCAGCCCAAAAGTTGATGTCTCGGCTGGCCTAATGGAAGACAGAATGATAGGGCTTCGCTGAACCTACCGTTACTGGCATAACGTACCTGGACATGTTCGCGATTCCACATCATTTCCAGCAAGATGGAGCGCTTCCGCGCTGGTATTTGGATGTACGCAGATATTTAGACCACAATTTACCAGGGCGTTAGATTGGACGAGGGGGTCCAACGCCATGGCCACTCCGTTCTCCTGATATTACTCCATACGATTTTTTTTCTTTCGGGGTTTATTAAGGACATTGTGTACAATAAAAAGGTTACATCAATCACTGTGCTCAAAGAACGCATTACTGCAGCCTTCCTCTTTGTTACGCCTGACATTCTACAGCGTACGTGGGTGGAACTGGACTATCGTTGAGACATCCTGCGAGCAACCAACGGAGCACATGTGGAGACAGTCCTACTGACAAGTAAGAAAAAATACTTTCAGTTATCATGTGTTTTGACGTTCAAATTAAGTTATTTAATGCAGTTTTTTTTTTTCAATTACCGAAGTTGTATACTTCATTTATGGACACCCTGTATATTCAAGAATGAAAAGGGCTGGCAGAATTTTCTAAAGAATGAAACGGGTGTGCAATTTTTTAACACTGAAAATGGTCCCTTATTTTTTTTTTTTTTTAAACGGTTCTTTTTAAAAAAAAATATTTTTCTTTTTTACTTTTTTTTTTTTTTTGGAATAACGAACCGGGCTCGTAACATGTTCTGAAGACAGTAAACAGGCACGCGAATTTATTTGAAGAAGCTTTGAATGGGGAGCAAGCTCGTAATCGTCGACAGCATCTCTCACTGGGAAAGCATGAGCATGCCTCATTTGTATGCATATACACAGTCGAGTCACATTATTGTGACCACCGCCTACTTTTGACGTCACCAGCGCGTAGCCAATGAAAGAAGGCACGTGTCGTGAGCTGCCTTGGTGGGTATATATGGTGTGCTGTAGGCATTCTGAAAACTTATCACTCGTTGCAGTCATAGATAAAAGGTGTGATTTTTCAGATTTGCAAAAAGGGATGATTATCGGCTTTCGGGCCAAGGGTCGTAGTATTTCTGAAACAGCGCAGTTTGTGAACTGTTCGCGTGCTGCTGTGGTTAAAGCGTATCGTGATTGAAGAAATTGCGAATCAGCGATGTGGAAACTGCGGAGCACTACGTGCCATTGATGTGAGAGGTGAACGTCGGCTCCGAAGGTGTGTGAGGGCCGATCGACACGTTACAGTGGAGCAACTCCATGGCCGAATGAACCAGGGGACTACCGGAAGTGTGTCTAAAACGACAGTTCAGCGAATCCTGCAGCGTAGGCGGCTCCGATGCAGACGGATTGTCACTGCACCTATGCTAACGAAGGTGCATCGGCAGAAAAGGCTTACATGAATTGGACCTCCGCTGATTGGCAAAGGATTGCCTTTTCCGGTGAGTCACGTTTTCTGCTTCATCGAACGGATGGACGTTGGTGTATAGGGAGAGAAACATCGAAGAACAAACACTCCTCAACCATTTCTGGAAGAACACAAGCTGGTTGGGGCAGCGTTATAGTCTGGGTAATGTTTTCGTGGCATTTCCTGGGTCCACTCATAGCTGTGAAAGGCATTATGGACTGAATTCGTTATGAATTCATTCTTGCAGACTACGTACACCCATACATGCTGATTGTCTTCCCTGGAGCGGATGGGACCTTCCAGAACGACAATGCGACGTGTCACACAGCTAGAAATGTCGGAGAGTGGCTGGAAGAGCACGATAAAGACTTCAAAATACTTCCCTGGCCCTTCTAATTCCCCAGACTTAAACCCAATTGAGCATCTGTTGGACCACCTTGATCGTGTTTTTCGCTCTATGGATCCGCCACCACGCACCCTTCAGCAGCTGTCAGATACACTGTAGTCAGCATGGCTCCACATGTCTGTGAACACCTTCCAGCACCTCATTGAGTCACTCCCAGCCCGTCTAGCAGCTGTCCACGCTGCACACGACGGTTACTCTGGATATTAGCGGGTGGTCACAATAATATGACTCGACCGTGTACACGCTTTGAAGCGCCAAGTTACTTCCCCGGTCGATGAGTGGTTAGAGGCGCTTGAGTATGACCATTCGCCAATATGGGCCACTTTTCGAGTCCCGGATGATGCGCTTGTCGGATGGCCCTGGCTCTGTCCTTCCCTGGAACAAGTGGCCTTGAATTAAGGACGGTGTACCAGTTGCTCATGGTAATCATTAAATTCGAAAACAAAATACCGATATAGCGCGAGACGGCAGTTTCTGATGTGCTCGGCTAATTTCCAAGGAAACAGCAACCATGACAGCGTATTAAAAACGCTTTGAGTAAGAAAGGATAATTTGCATAAACTATTAGTGCAAAAAAGGTAATCTTTCTTTGATGCAATCATGGATTTCCACACCACTAGAGACTTAAAATCCCGGAAAAATTAGGTGAAAGCATTTGCTTCCACAGCTGAAACCGGTTAGATTTTGAGGCTTTGTTTTATACTTTCTAAAGTTAATGTATATGGAAACCTAAAGTCTCCTTTAAGAATAATGCGTTTTCAATGTAAATCCTCACTTGTCTTAGTCATGCATGGCTTTATACTTTTCCGAATCGATAGTTTTCTCCGCTTTCGTCTTTTATCCCGAGGACAATTTAATACGGAAGGATTTGAGATGTTCGATTATCCGAAGAAACGCCGCTGATTAGACTGCTATGCCGCAAGATGGTCATGTTCCGGCAAACACATAGCGAAGACCTGGAATAAACTAGACGAAATAACCTTGATGTAGCGAAACAAATTGCTGATGGATTCAACTCAGATTGAAGCTATGTTATCAAATGATGGAGCCGTTGGAGCGTATTGTTTCGACAAACTACATCGCAAAACACTCTCTCCTTTTACTTATATGTTACACCATGCAAATAAACAAAACAAAAAACAAAACCGCATAAATGTCCGTATGCTTGACTTTGCAATTTTCAATAACTCTAATCTACCTTCAACTACCTGCATGGTTTGCATTCTCTAAACGATTTTTGTTTCTTTTTGGTTCCAATGCTGGCAAGTTTCATCGTACGACATTGGATTCAAAGACGTACCCAAGACAATAAATATTGCTCTATAGTTCCATCCGTTTGTGACGTCACCCTTATGTTACACGGACTGATACGTCAGTGTCGTGTTTGACGTCATACAAGACAGTGTTGGGATCCAATCGGAAGCCTTCATTGGGGAGCCGCGTATAGCCTAGTGATCAACAATCGAAACTGCAACAGAGAAGAGTCATGATCAGTCCAAGGCCGTCTAGAAAACACAATGCCATGAAATTAGAAAAATGAGTTCCCTCCGTTTTTGACCTCGCTGTCATGTTACACTGACGAGGAAATTAAAGCTTCCGATTGGGATCCAATCAAAATATAATAATATGTTGTATATTATTAAAATTTATTTTTAATATATCAATCCACTTAATCAAGGCTTCCGATTGGGATCCAATCAGAAGTCTTGATTAGGGAGCCGTGGATAGCCTAGTGGTCAATTTTCGAGACTGCCCCGGAGAAGTCTCATGATCAGTCCAAGGCCGTCTAGAAAACACAAGTCCATGATATTAGAGAGATGAGTTCCCTCCGTTTGTGACGTCACTCTCATGTTAGACGGACTAATACGTCAGTGTTGTGTTTGACGTCACATACGACAGCGTTTGTTGTTTTTTTTAATTGGGGGTTAAATGACCACCATGAACAGCTCAATGAGTTATAAGCAGTCGCCCGTCCCAAATTTAGAGCCACTGGTTCCAGGGAAGGGAGAGAGCCAGGGCCGTAAGACAAATGAAACATCCATGCCTCACCGGAATTCGAACCCTGACCCTTCACGGACGAATGGTCATAAGCCAGCGCTTAGACCACTGCGCCACCAGGGCGGCCGACGGCATCGGGAGCCAATCGGAAGCCTTGATCAGGGAGCCGCGGATAGCCGAGTAGTCAACAATCGAAACTGCGACAGAGAAGTCTCATGATCAGTCCAAGGCCGTCTAGAAAACACAAGGCCATGAAAATGAGAGAAATAAGTTCCCTCTGCTTGTGACGTCACTGTCATGTTACACGGACTGATACGTCAGTGTCGTGTTTGACGTCGTATTTGATGTCACACACGGATCCAAATGGATCCGTGTTGGATCCGTGTGTCACCTCAAATACGACACTGACGAGGAAATAAAGGCTCCAATTGGGTCCAATCAAAATATGATAATATTTTATATATTTTTAAAATTTATTTTTAATATATCAATCCAATTAATCAATTGAGATCCTTGATTAAGGGGATTGAATCTGGAATCGTCCGACCGTACATGGAGTGCTTTAATCACACTAGACCTCTAGCGAGCTAAAGAGCTTATAGTACTGTATCAGACTTGAACTTTGTTCTTGTAGCGGCACAGTCTTTTTTGTAAGTACACACTCAGATCTGCAAAGTGTGATAAAGAAATTTTGCTGACAAGTGGAATAAAAGATGAACTTACAGAAAGAGAAAATCGATGTATTATGCTTTTAGAAGGACTGAAGATGTAGAGGTTGATGGGACAAATTTAGAAGTAACTGATGTCTACATCTACCTTAAACAACAGATACCAAGGCAGACCACATAATAAGCGTATAAAACTTGACTGTAGTTTAACCCACCTAAGTTTCTTTTTTGAGTAGTGCGCATTTTCCGCTAGTGGATGTAACGTAAAATTACGATTTTCCCGATATCTCTGCTTCTAAAAGTCCGATTTGAAAAATCTTTTTGCATAGGATAGAGCTCCTGGTAGAAAATGTTTTGTTTATAATTTCTATTTTTCTTTTTTTTTAATGAATGGTTTGGCCAGTTGTGACTTAAGTATAAATTTCCGTTTCTGATAATTGTACAGAGATAATTCTGCTTCTGATAACTCAATTTAAAAAATCCTTAAGCAGTCAGATACCGCTCATCACGACAAACCTTTTAAGAATACTTCTGCTTAAAATAGTTTATAGCTTTTCCGCCAGGGGCGTAGACATATATCTTATTTTCGTCGATAACTCTGTTTCTAACAGTCCGATTTGAAAAATTATATCTTTTTCAGAGAGCGTTTCTGGTGCCAAATGTTTTGATATAACTTCAAACTTTTCTTAACGCACGAGTGGGCCACCAGAGGGCATCAGTTCACGTTTCCGTTTGCAGCAATACCACCGCGTGTAAAAACCCGAATGAAAAAAAAACCTTTTTCTGTCAAAAAAAGGAATTACTAATAACTACGAAAACACTTTTGTGTACATTTCCTACAAAAAACGATGCGCAATTTCCCCGCTAGGGGGCGCAAATGTTTAATATCTTTTTTCTCCGTATCTCTACTTCTAAAAGTCCGGTTTAAAAAATTCCTTCAACACCGCACACCATTTACCTTGTAGAAAACTTTGCCTGTACTCTTGGGTGAGAAATTAATAAGTGCATAAAACTTGACTGGTGTGTATTTGGAAGAAATAGTACAGTTTTAAAGAGCAATTTACCATTATGTCTTAAAAGAAAAGCGTTTAACCAGTGCCTCCTTCCAGCTCTTAGTTATGGTTCAAAGACACGGACCTTAACTAAAAACGACATGCGGACTCTGCGGGCAACTCAAAAGGGCATGGAGAGCTGAATGCTTGGTGTGACTAAGAAAGGTAGCAATAGGAACTCACGGTTCAGGAAAATGACAAAAGTTGATGACATCATGATCAAAATAAAGACCCTTAGGTAGAAGTGGGGTGGACACGTTGCTAGAAGAACTGACTACCGTTAGCTGGATACCAAAGGATAGGAAAAGACCCAGAAGAAGACTATGTGGTGGACGAGAGAATGGAATTGGAAAGCATACGAGAATGGCGCAGAAGAGAATTCCTCAAGACAGAGGATTGGGGAAGAGACTTAGGGTGACCTTTATCCAGCAGTCGATTGAGAACGATTGTTGATGATGAGAAACAAAAGAATGATGACATAGGTTTGCTAGAAGTGTCGTTTTCTTTCTATGGCATTGTAGCATGGCAGATCCGGTTCATGTCTTCCTACTCCGGAGATGGCAATTCTGCCGACTGAACTACGCCAGCAACGCTTATCACTGCATTTCAAAATTGTCTTTATTCTTCAAATAAAAATAGCATTTCTATGTACAAAATAGTAGAATTCTGCCAATAAATACAGTGGTATATACATCAACTGGAAAGTTCCAGTGAAACGTAAAACAAAATATTGTTAAAATCAAAAATTATTTCGCCACGAAGGGCGAAGGAGAGGCAGACAATAAAGCACGAGCGATGCAAATGAAAATGTATACTACAGTATTGTAGACAAGATAAGACATGATGCAACTTTCCGTTTTGATTCATGCGTCACCTTAGTAGTACGTAGCCTACACCCCCCCCCCCCGGTTTCAAATCAGCCAACAAATCATGCTTGAAGGAGCTCACTGGAGAACGAATTCTTATTAATTCCAGAAGTGTGGAAGAGTCATCACATATTATTTCGAATCTTCCAGACGATGTGTGGAAGAATCATAACACTTCTTTTTTCTTTGATTCGAGGTTTAACCACCACTGTGAGCAACTCAGTGGGCTATAAGCAGTCGCCCGTCCCTAATTTAGGACCACTGATTCCAGGGAAGGGAGAAAGCCAGCGCCGTAAGGCAAGCAACATCCATGCCTCACCGGGATTGGAACCCGGACCCATTTCGAACGAATGATCAGAAGCCATTGTTCAGACCACTGCGGCTGAGTTTTTTTTTTTCTTTTCTTTCCGAACCTCACGGCGAGGAGATTCCTTTTACTTTCGGGCGTCAATCTCTATGTACACTGGCGTGCAAAAATTAAGGACGAGACGGTTTTTCGAATGTAACGTCGTGCAGAAGTGCTCCACATCGACTCAAATCATACCATAAGATCCCCAAGATGTAAGAATATGGGACAAGTGAGCAAAACCGTCCAAACAAGGAATCCAAAGGATACAAAGGCACTTTATTGAAAAGGTAGCTTCGAGCACAACTGGACAGAAGACAGAAACGTCCATGTGACAGGCGGCTGCCAAGAAAATCCAGTCTTTAGTAGGGGATAGTATCACCCCTTGATGCGTTGTAGGATTTACAATGTCTGCCCATGCTGAGGACGAGGTTGTCAAGGAGCTGTTGAGGCATCGCGGCCCATTCCTCTTGTAGCGCCAATCGCAGCTGCGGAATCGTTGATGGCGGCTGGTGACGTGCTGCCAAGTGTCTCCCGAGAAGGTCCCACACGTGTTCGATTGGATTTAGGTCCAGAGACCTTGCGGGACAATCCATGCGTTGAATATCTTCACTCTCCAACAGCTCTGCGACAGCCACTGTACGATGAGATGTAGCGTTGTCGTCCATGAAGAGGAACTCAGGACCCACAGCACCTCTAAACAGACGCACGTGAGGCAGGAGAACCTCGGTACAATAGCGGACACCAGTGACTGAACCTCCTTGGAAGATGTGGAGTTCAGTACGGCTACCAAGCATGATACCGCCCCAAACGAGAACTCCGCCACCTCCAAACCGGTCCCTTTTGATGATGTTGGAGGTGTGATTGCGTGTTCCCTGCTCTCTCCAGATGTGTATACTTCCAGAATCACTCGTCAGACTAAATCGGCTCTCATTCGTAAAGAGAACTCGACCCCATTGTTGATGTGTCCAGTCCTTGTGTTCCTGGCACCACAGAAACCGCCGTCTCCGATGAGCAGGCGTTAAAACTTTTCTTACTTCAAACTTTTCTTAACGCACGAGTGGGCCACCAGAGGGCATCAGTTCACGTTTCCGTTTGCAGCAATACCACCGCGTGTAAAAACCCGAATGAAAAAAAAAACCTTTTTCTGTCAAAAAAAGGAATTACTAATAACTACGAAAACACTTTTGTGTACATTTCCTACAAAAAACGATGCGCAATTTCCCCGCTAGGGGGCGCAAATGTTTAATATCTTTTTTCTCCGTATCTCTACTTCTAAAAGTCCGGTTTAAAAAATTCCTTCAACACCGCACACCATTTACCTTGTAGAAAACTTTGCCTGTACTCTTGGGTGAGAAATTAATAAGTGCATAAAACTTGACTGGAGTGTATTTGGAAGAAATAGTACAGTTTTAAAGAGCAATTTACCATTATGTCTTAAAAGAAAAGCGTTTAACCAGTGCCTCCTTCCAGCTCTTAGTTATGGTTCAAAGACACGGACCTTAACTAAAAACGACATGCGGACTCTGCGGGCAACTCAAAAGGGCATGGAGAGCTGAATGCTTGGTGTGACTAAGAAAGGTAGCAATAGGAACTCACGGTTCAGGAAAATGACAAAAGTTGATGACATCATGATCAAAATAAAGACCCTTAGGTAGAAGTGGGGTGGACACGTTGCTAGAAGAACTGACTACCGTTAGCTGGATACCAAAGGATAGGAAAAGACCCAGAAGAAGACTATGTGGTGGACGAGAGAATGGAATTGGAAAGCATACGAGAATGGCGCAGAAGAGAATTCCTCAAGACAGAGGATTGGGGAAGAGACTTAGGGTGACCTTTATCCAGCAGTCGATTGAGAACGATTGTTGATGATGAGAAACAAAAGAATGATGACATAGGTTTGCTAGAAGTGTCGTTTTCTTTCTATGGCATTGTAGCATGGCAGATCCGGTTCATGTCTTCCTACTCCGGAGATGGCAATTCTGCCGACTGAACTACGCCAGCAACGCTTATCACTGCATTTCAAAATTGTCTTTATTCTTCAAATAAAAATAGCATTTCTATGTACAAAATAGTAGAATTCTGCCAATAAATACAGTGGTATATACATCAACTGGAAAGTTCCAGTGAAACGTAAAACAAAATATTGTTAAAATCAAAAATTATTTCGCCACGAAGGGCGAAGGAGAGGCAGACAATAAAGCACGAGCGATGCAAATGAAAATGTATACTACAGTATTGTAGACAAGATAAGACATGATGCAACTTTCCGTTTTGATTCATGCGTCACCTTAGTAGTACGTAGCCTACACCCCCCCCCCCCCGGTTTCAAATCAGCCAACAAATCATGCTTGAAGGAGCTCACTGGAGAACGAATTCTTATTAATTCCAGAAGTGTGGAAGAGTCATCACATATTATTTCGAATCTTCCAGACGATGTGTGGAAGAATCATAACACTTCTTTTTCTTTGATTCGAGGTTTAACCACCACTGTGAGCAACTCAGTGGGCTATAAGCAGTCGCCCGTCCCTAATTTAGGACCACTGATTCCAGGGAAGGGAGAAAGCCAGCGCCGTAAGGCAAGCAACATCCATGCCTCACCGGGATTGGAACCCGGACCCATTTCGAACGAATGATCAGAAGCCATTGTTCAGACCACTGCGGCTGAGTTTTTTTTTCTTTTCTTTCCGAACCTCACGGCGAGGAGATTCCTTTTACTTTCGGGCGTCAATCTCTATGTACACTGGCGTGCAAAAATTAAGGACGAGACGGTTTTTCGAATGTAACGTCGTGCAGAAGTGCTCCACATCGACTCAAATCATACCATAAGATCCCCAAGATGTAAGAATATGGGACAAGTGAGCAAAACCGTCCAAACAAGGAATCCAAAGGATACAAAGGCACTTTATTGAAAAGGTAGCTTCGAGCACAACTGGACAGAAGACAGAAACGTCCATGTGACAGGCGACTGCCAAGAAAAATCCAGTCTTTAGTAGGGGATAGTATCACCCCTTGATGCGTTGTAGGATTTACAATGTCTGCCCATGCTGAGGACGAGGTTGTCAAGGAGCTGTTGAGGCATCGCGGCCCATTCCTCTTGTAGCGCCAATCGCAGCTGCGGAATCGTTGATGGCGGCTGGTGACGTGCTGCCAAGTGTCTCCCGAGAAGGTCCCACACGTGTTCGATTGGATTTAGGTCCAGAGACCTTGCGGGACAATCCATGCGTTGAATATCTTCACTCTCCAACAGCTCTGCGACAGCCACTGTACGATGAGATGTAGCGTTGTCGTCCATGAAGAGGAACTCAGGACCCACAGCACCTCTAAACAGACGCACGTGAGGCAGGAGAACCTCGGTACAATAGCGGACACCAGTGACTGAACCTCCTTGGAAGATGTGGAGTTCAGTACGGCTACCAAGCATGATACCGCCCCAAACGAGAACTCCGCCACCTCCAAACCGGTCCCTTTTGATGATGTTGGAGGTGTGATTGCGTGTTCCCTGCTCTCTCCAGATGTGTATACTTCCAGAATCACTCGTCAGACTAAATCGGCTCTCATTCGTAAAGAGAACTCGACCCCATTGTTGATGTGTCCAGTCCTTGTGTTCCTGGCACCACAGAAACCGCCGTCTCCGATGAGCAGGCGTTAATGGCACACACCGTACTGGTCGTCGTGCAAATAGGCCACCTTTGTGCAGCCTCCTGGCCACGGTAAAACGCGATAATGGACGTCCAGTTGTCTGTTGCATGTGCCTTGCGATTTCTCCCGCTGTCTGCCGTCTATCTCTTCTCGCCTGTACGACAATATACCGGTCGTCGCCGCCGTGGTTGCTCGTGGACGACCACTGCTAAACTCTCGCACAGCTGTTCCTGTCGTTTGAAATGCTCTCCGAGCTCGTGAAACGATGCTGTGAGCGATCCCGAACTCCTCGGTCACACTAGTCACACTTCGACCTTCTTCCGACTTCCCAATGACGTGACCTCGGGTAAAGTCATCCAGATGTCGTGTACTGGATTCCCTGTTGGTCATATCACACGGTGGCAGCAACTCGACATCGTTCAAACGGATGTACACAATAGCTTTCACCGAATTGCTGAGCGTACACCGCCCGTGTGCTTTATACCCTTCCGACCCCTCCCCCCTTACGTCATGCTGCATATATGCGCATGCCCTACCGTACCAGACCCTAGTCTATCTCCTGAGTGGTCTTTCGATCCGTTCTGCCTGCTCGTTCCGCTGTTATGCTAATTTCTCCTCTTCGTCCTTAAAATTTTGCACACCAGTGTACATAACCAAAGTGGGAAAATGGAAAAATCCGAGTGTTTCCGTCCGCGAATTGTTCGACCACTTCTAAATGACCTAGAAATCTTTAAATTGGTATGCTAATATAACTGTAACGTACCAGGAGATGTGACGTACCTGCCAGAAGGACGCACACGACATAAAGGCAGATAGGAATCAGAATAAAACGTCCGCGTAGCTCAATTGGTAGAGTGACTTATTCCGGAATGAGGGGATCCGGGTTCGAATCCTGGCGTGGACAGAAATGACGGAGAAATTCACTTCGTTATATATCTTAACGTCCATATGCCTAGAAAAGTTCGAAAACTAAAAAAAATGATGTTCCCGTTCTCCCTTGGCCGGCGAAATCGCCCAGCCTCAATCCCACAGAGCACTTGTGGGGACTATTTGGATCGACAGGTTCGGCGTGCCGACCCACAATCACGTCATCCCCGGAACCTCCGTGCTCTGCTGCAGTCCGAATGGGCACGTGTGCCACGGGGAGCCATCCAGGGCCTCGTTGCTTCCATGCCACGCCATCTCGCCGGCGTTACGTGGGACAGGGGTGGTTATTTCCATTATTAGGTAGGTGGTCATATTATTCTGATACGACCGCGTATAAAATATAGCCTTTTGCCGGTGGTGGAATTCGAAGCAATGTCTTTTTACTCCGGAACGGGATGTTCTCCCAACTCAACCGCACCAACTAGTCTTATCGCTGCGGCTTGTGGTTTGGAATTATGCGTTACTTTAGTAGCGCGTCAGAGCGGGAAGGAAAGTAACTCTATCCATCTAAGAAATATATCGAAAGAAAAGAAAATAACAAGCTTTGTCCGCATTCAAAATACAGAACCCATTGTGGACGGAAAATTTAAGCTATCAAAAGTATTGTGATGTCTTTATTCATGCCGTCATGCACATGTTTATGCATGGCACCTAATATGGGAGATATAGAATTTCAGATGTTATTATGCTCATCTACACAACGAATAATTTCACCGATGATTTAACATTCCCAAGGACACCATGACAGTCTGGTCGGTCCTCTTGATGTCGTTTAGTTTTCTGTGTCCGTAAGTCGGGTGGTCATGTTTCGACCTTGCCGCATTTCCCGAATCTCAGAACATTTTAATTGTCCTCAATAACGCTCCTCTCAGCGATTTCTTTCTCGGTAAACACATCACCGGAAACACGTCACTAAGATGCAACGACGACTTTCTACTGCAAGGATACATATTGTTACGACCCAATTCCGCCAATAATTTAGTAATTAATGGGCGTGGTGGATGTATGAAATTAATTAAGTATTAATTATGTTCGAGGCTTGATTGGAGTTTAAAAGTGTAAACGGTAGATAAAGTTTTATCTGGGGGTTTGAAAAGAAAGGAGGCGAAGAATTTTCCCTCTGGCTGGGTGGTCTTAGAATAGCGCTGTTAGGTCATAAATATCAGGGCGCAGCTGTCGGCTGGTCTAAACAGGGTACATTTCGAAGAGGGACCACTTGCAGAAATGAATGAAGATGGGAGACCAAAGGTTTAGCGAATAATCGTAAATTCATCGATTGTTTGGGGCATTTTCGAGAACAATTGCTCTCTGTGTGGTCTGTGCAGAAAAATAAGATTTCGCACTTAGCGTGAAAATAAGGAAGAAAGTTCAGTTGTCTGTACGCTCTCCGATGTGAAAGGACTTGATACCTTGGATCTTCTATATGAATTGGGGAAAATGAAGCAGCGAACATCCCCGCATTTGGTAAGAAACGGAGACGACAACTCGAGGCAGCTGGAGATGCCAGTTTGCCATAAAGACAGCGGAATGCCTAAATCCGCGTGACAAAGCAGCAATTTCTGGGCTGGGAGCCTAATGGAAATTAGCGACTGGTTGGCCCAATGAAAGCCAAGTTACAGGGGAATTAAGAAATCTGCGAGTGGACAGTGGTCATTCCAATGAGAAGCGAAGCTCGGGTTCGAATGCCAACCACTGCAGTGTGGAATCGTCACCCCCATTCATCCCCTACTGTGGAGGAAGTGAAGAGTCGCGCTTTTCTGACAAAGCGAGGCTCCCTCAACAAACGCCTGGATGTGTGTGTGTGTGTGTGTGTGTGTGTGTGTGTGAGTACGGTAGCGCCCAGGGGACGCAGCTCCTACAATGAAATCCTCCATGTAAAAAGGAAGGTGTGTTTTACTTTACTGGTGCAATCACAATTTGGATTTATTCTTAACAGCATCCATGTAAGTAGAAACATTTTGTTTTTGTTATAATTTCTGCTACGCAAGTTAGTTGAGGAACTGAACTGAGAAATAGTGAGACTGAACTGTGAAATTTAAGTTCATTAAAACTAGCTCGCGGGAACTGATTTAGGTCAAAGTTGACCCAATACTCGTGTTCAGAAGACAGCTAAATTTTATTCATATGTGTGCCATTGTTATGTTTTCATAGCCAATTAAATATTTGTTTAGGCAGTCAGCGCAGTCATAAAACACATTATTTATGTGTACGCATGTGATTGGTCCAAATTGTTTTAAGTGTATGCCCATATATTACAGTTTTCGCGCCAAGAACTCCGTCGAAAGAGATCAGTGAAGAAATATACTTTATACCGCTCGTCCCGGTAATTGATCAATTGGTGGCGAGCGGTGGGATGATTAACCCAGCTCGGCCCGGTATCGTAACAATTGGTGGTCAACGGTGGGATGACGACCCACGGCAAATCCCGATCAACATTATAAAAATAGCAAAAGAATTGGAATTTTGTCGAGAAAACGCGCAATTGATGTCATGCTTGCTTTGATTTAATTCGCAATAAAGTACATAGAAAACAGTGCGCTGCTGCTCATCATATTTATAGTTCTGGTCATGGTCGTCTTAAGGGGGGGGGGACAACGAGGCCGGTGCCCAGCCTCCCCCACCCCTACTCAGCTGGGGTCTCCAACGCCCTAAGAGTTCTATGAGTTTACAAAAAATCACAAACTCTTTCACCACTCACCAGAAGGTTATTTTTTTTTTATTTCAAAAAAAGGAAGAAACATCAATGCAGAAAGTTGGAAATCCTTCTCCAACCCCCCCTTTTTTTTTTTTTTTTTTTTTTTTCAAATCTTGCTCGTAGTTTCGATTTCGCGAGGAGGCAGGATGAAAGTTAGGTGTTAAGGTGCATATTTCGTGACAAAATAAGAACCGAAAAATGCCGATCTCTCTCTCCCGATCCCGATTGTGAGTGAGGTATGAGGGTCTTGAGTGCCAAGCCCAAATCGCAGTTTTTTCGGAATCACTTTTTCCTTTTAAACAGTCACTTGTGTTGTCTATCTATACGAAGAAGTGCACGTATATATATCACTGAGGTTTGCCCACCTGGTCTACTTATATACACTGGCGGAAAGTGAAAAAATAACACCAAGAAGGAGACGTTTGATACCAACGAAATTTATACGGAATACAGAGGATTACGTGATTAAAACTTTATGGCAAAATACAGCTGTATTTGCTGGTAAACTGAAAAATAACATTTCCATGTAACATGGTTAGTACGAGGTTGAACCGCCATGAACTGCGTCACACTGTGCAATCCTGGCATGGAGTCTGTCGTACAGATGTTGGATGTAAGTTTGGGGTATTGAGTTCCAAGCATCCTCAACCTGGACGCGTAAATCGGGGATGGTCGTGGCTTCCCGTGGAGACCGGATAAGTCGTTGTCCCATATAATTCCACACGTGCTCAATGGGGGACAAATCTGGTGAACGTGCAGGCCATGGAAGTTTTCTCACACCCTGAAGTGCATGTTGCGTTGCACGTGCCGTGTGTGGTGGGCGTGCGTTATCTTGCGGGAAAACACCACGATATACCGACCTTACAAATGGCACAACAACGGGCTGAATGTTGTTGTTGATGTGGGAGGTGTTGTTTAACGTACCCGGTACAAACACTAGTTGTGTACGGGAGTGCTAGTTGATCGCTCCCCACACCAGGAGACTAGGTGTAGGCCCTGTGTGTCGCTGGCGGATGAAAGAACGGTGGAGACGCTCCCCTGTGCGTCTGCGAACACGCATACGGCCATCGGAGGCTCCCAAGCAGGATCTGCTTTCATCGCTGAACACGACAGATCGCCATTGCGTTCTCCAGTGCAGACGTTGGCGACACCACTGCAGCCGTTCCTGACGGTGGGCTGGAGTCAGAGGTACACATGCCAGAGACACACGTGCACGTAGTCCTGCATCCAATAGACGGTTGCGGATTGTTCGCACAGTCACCTCAGGTGCAACGGCAGCTCGGGTTTGCGTCGCAGTGGATATTCTGCTTGACAACGCCTCTCTTCTTATGCGTCGATCGGTCCGCTCATCAGTCTGTATGTGACTCCCGGTTCCACGTCTTCTGGTGTGGGAATGTTCCCCGGACCATCTACGCCACCATCGTACCACCACCGATACTTCCCGTCCAATTCGCTCCGCAATACGACGATACGACCACCCGGCCTCGCGGAGTCCGACTAGACGACCTCGCTCAAAGTCCGATAACTGCTGAAATCGTACACGTCTTCCATGTCCAGGCATTGTAGCTTCTTCAGGGTCTTCGCACGTGTCCGTACGCCGACGACTGATTACATTCACTTCGCCGTACTCCTTAAATACCACACCGACGATAATTTGCATATTATTCCGTGCTGTGGCGGAAGCGCTCACCGGTTGGTCCCGAAATTAACATCACACCTACGTAAACTCGACCCCATTAACATATGTAAATTTCATGATCGTCCGCCAATTCCTTCTTGGTGTTCTTTTTTCACTTTCCGCCTGTGTATATTCGATCTTCGCTGTTTAAGTAATAGGGGCCCCATTATTAAATAACTAACAATGACGGATACCGCATATCGGCATTTTTGTCCGGTGCGTCATATTGTCCGGAAACGGGGCCGGTTGGTTTATTTCTTCTGCTTTGTAGAATAGGGAAGAAACTTTATATCTTTTAGCACCCATTTTTTCGTAACTTACTAAGCAACTAAATAAAAGTGCATTTGGTACACTTAATGGAGTTCCACAATTTTGTCATGTATCATTTTTCATTCAAGTGGTATTTAAAAAGGTACTGGACATTGAATGTTTCTTCTCTGGGATAACATGGTGATAGTGGAGAATATAATAATTCTCATATGTTGTATATACATAATACCCATAATACCATGTATGAATAAAAAATACCCACATATTGTAAATAATACCATATATTGTGTACATATATAAGATCAGGGGCCCCGAAAAATGTGACGGCTCAGGGCCCCCAGAAGTGTTAACACGGCACTGGACACTGGATCTGGCTTCGTTCTATATTGAAAATATGTGCCCAGTTTGAAATATTAATGCTGTCCAAATGTTTCAATTGGTGTATCGTATTATAACACAAATTATGATAAATTTGTATCCTAATACGCCCCGGTGCTGATAAGTCTTTGGCTTTGTAAAGCAAACATCAAGCAACGGGATTGAAAAAAATTATTTACTTTACATATTCTCCCCTGTGCTCCACACACTCTACATAGAGACTTCCTTGTTATAACTTTTTTTACCCATCAAAAACAAATTCTTTCCGTTGTGCTGCAAACCACTCGTCCGCAGCTGCTGTGGGCTCCTCAATGCTTGAAAATCGTTTTTCCCTTGAGGTGTTTTTCAGGTCAGAAAAGAGGTAGTAGTCCGAAGGAGCCAATCAGGTGAGTAGGCCGGGTGTTTCAGAATTTAAAAGTGAAGATTAGCCAATTTCTGCTCCATAACGGCCATTTTGTGAGGAGCAGCACTGTCGTAGAAAAACGTATCCCTTTCGAACTTACCTCGACGTTTGGAGACCAGTTGCTGCCTCAGTTTGTCGACAAGTGCAACATAGTACTTTGCCGTGATGGTTGCACCCTTTTCCAAATAATCTACAAGCAAAATTCCATATTTGTCCCAGAAGACAGACGCCAACACCTTGCTTGATGACTTCTGCGTCTTGAACTTCTTTGGACGCTGGAAACCACTATGTCCCCATTCTTTGGGTTGTTCTTTGGTTTCTGGATCATTCATGTGATTCCACGTTTCATTCATAGTTACGAGACGGTTCAAACATTGCACACGATGCCGCCGAAATCTGTCCAAAGTGGCTTGAGAAGCAATAACTCGATCACGCTTCTGGTCAGTATTGAGACATGGGACGACCCATTTGGCTGAAAATGGCTTGAGAAGCAATCACTCGATCACACTTATGGTCAGCATTGAGGCATGTGGAACCAATTTGGCTGAAAATGGGTTGAGAAGCCATCACTCGATCATGCTTATGGTCAGCATTGAGGCATGGAAAGACCCATTTGGCTGAAAATGGGTTGAGAAGCAATCACTCGATCATGCTTATGATCAGCATTGAGGCATGGGAGAACCCATTTGGCTGAAAATGGCTTGAGAAGCAATCACTCGATCATGCTTATGATCAGCATTGAGGCATGGGAGAACCCATTTGGCTGAAAATGGCTTGAGAAGCAATCACTCGATCATGCTTATGGTCAGCATTGAGACATTTTGGAACCCACAGAACAACAGAATTTAGACTTACGCTGTACGCGGATAATTTCCAAATTATTAGCAGATTTTGCAGATAGTTTTTACTTGTAGATTAAAAAAAATAAAAATGTTACTTACAGCAATTAAAACACTTGCTCAAGGCTTTAGTCATATTAATGTACTTAACTATTTTAATTTGAGGAACTTTCAATTATTTTTCACATCTTCTGAGTTCTTTTGTTTTTACAGACATTTCTTGTCTCTAGATTCTATCAAGGCCTGTTCATCAACGTGCATGAACTGTATTAGAAGTTTCGTTTACGAGGAAAGAATTTAAATTTCATTGCCAAGTTCCTCTTGCAGTTGCCAGTTACTAAATAAAAATCTTTTCCTTAAGTATTTTGTAAGTCTACTATTTTTGAATTAAGTTGTTGAAAATGCTATTTATACTTTTTGAAGGTTCATTGATGGAACTGTTTTTCTGGATATAAAAACTTTCTTTAATTAGGCTTTTGTTTTTCTGAGGTTCATAGTCCAATATTTTCATATTTTACCATGAAGGTCCATTTCACACACATTGCTTCACATTCAATTGTAATGTACTTATTTTGTTTTAATTGGAATCTGTAAAGTTCTAATAATTATTCATTGTTTTATTAATTTTTCTATAAATTATCTTAAATCTGTTGTTATCGTAGTTCGCGTTTCGTGGGTTTGCAGCAAGTTTTCTGTTTCAGTGGTTGTGTACGCAAATACATTTAATTTTTATGCAACTCTGGGAACCCATTAAACTGAGAGCTTTCTCATGTCTAAAATCTCGTGAACAATATAGCCTACTCGTTCTCTGGATATCGCCGGGGTCTCTACTATCTTTTTAGTGGATATCTTTCGATCATCTAGGATCATGGAATGAATGGCATCTGCGTTTTCTAGAATTATCACTTGAGTTGGTGTCCCAGAACGTTCTTCGTCTTCGGTGCTCAAATGTCTTGTTATAAACCTAACAACCCAGTTTTTGACTGTGAAGTAGAAAAGGCGCTTATCACTTAATGTTGCCGACATTTAATTTAATTATAGCATATATTTTACTCTATAATATTGCTTCAAAACAGAAAAAGATCCAAAAAATATTCTTACCTTTCGATACCCATTATCACTAAATCCATTTTACGTATAATTTCTATTTGAAATAATGCATAAAATCACCGTTAGGGACGTAAATGCATATTGTTTTTTTTTATCGAAAACACTGCTTCTAAAGAGCGAATTTTAAAAATTCCTTTTGCATTATATGGAAGTCGTGACTATGAATATTTTGCATGAACTGTATAATATTTTGTGGCAAAATGCTTTGCCACTAGGGGGAGTAAGTGAATATGTCTGTTTTTAACGGCTTTGCAATTGTATCTTTTCTTCTAAAAATCTAACTAAAAAATTTCAGACGCCACTCACCGCGGAGAGCATTCGTGTGTGTGTGTGTGTGTGTGTGTGTGTGTGTGTGTGTCGAATTAATATTTAGTTTTCCCACTATGGGTCGTTAATATAAATCTCTGTAACGATGATATCTCTGCTTCTAAAAGGCCGATTCAAAAATTCTTTTTGCTACCGATAGCGTTTGTGGCGAGAAACATTTTCCATATGCAGTCGAATCCGTATATTATGAAGTTGACGGGAGAGTCAAAAACATTCGATGTATGATTGGATACGGATGGATAAAAAAATGCAGGCTGTTTTTTGGCATATTTTCATTAGGTCAGGTTTAAAACCAGGGGCGCCGACTTCACCAAATTATTGGGGGGGGGGGCAGACGTGAAGAGATCAGACGTACGAGGGGCACCTCTCTTTTATTGTCAGGATCAAAAATTTAAAAAAAGGAAGGAAAAAGATAAACTACGGAATTCTAGGTATGTTTTAAAACGCGATTATAATTGCTCATCAATTAATGAACAAGTAAACAGAACCATTTTTTGCAGAATATTAATATTTTTAAAAATAAAAATTCAGCCCGTGATTTTATAAAAACACCCAGAGCGATTTTATTTCCAAATGTTTATAAAAAAGATAAATTATCTGGATTACTTAAACAAAGGACAAGAAGTGATAAAAAACAAGAACAGGGGCGCCAGAAATTAATATTTTTATTTATTTTGTTTTTGATAATTGTTTTAAAATGAGCATTTTTTAAATTTAATAATTTCTTTTAAATTTTCCAAATGAGCAATGCTGAATATGTAAAAAAGTTTACCTATTTTGTTATTTATTATTTTTTTGGAAATAAATCGCTGTGGCCTCATCCTATGAGGTTAAAGCGATTATTGAATTAAACAGGACGAAAAATATTGGATGGACACTGCCCCGCCCCAGTAAAATTATTGGATGGGGCAAGGTGAATCTTGCCCCTTCCCCCATAGTCGGCGCTTATGGTTAAAACTAGTCAATCATTAACTGCCTGTCATTTAATCAAAGGTAAATAATACTTGTTAAATAAAAAGTATAGCTTGCAAAATAATATGTTTTAGATCCGCTGTAAGCAAAGTACAAAGGCCGTTCCATAAAAACTCAGAGTAATTTTTTTTTTGAGTTGGCAACCGTGCGAAGGAGTAAAAGTAACCACGCATACGACTAACTGAATTAAGGAAGTATCTATGGCAACAGTTATTAGCCGTGGCAGACGATTCTTGTTTTATTATCGCGCAGTTGTTTAAGGTACGTCCGCATTTCGCCATACAGCTATGGAGGTGAGCGATTCAGAGTTAAAAAGTGAAATGCGTTGTGCGATAAAAATTTTGCTATCGTTTGGGTAAAACGGCTCCAGAAACAGTTGATTTAATGAAAAAATCTTACAAAGATAAATGTTTGGGTGAGTCAACGATTGTTAGATGGCACCGTGATTTCAAAAAAGGGTGTTTGTCGGCAGAACTCATCTTAGGCCTGGTTGACCTGAAAGTGTTGTTACGGAGCGTATTGTTAACACTGTTTGGGTAATCCTGGAAGAAGATCGACGAATGACGTGTGAAGACATAGCGGCCTCAACTAATATTTCAAAAAGGCTACAAATTACTGTTGTATCATGTCTGTTCCAGATGGGTACCTGGTCACCTAATGAGAGAACAATTATTAGCAAGAGTTCAGGTGTGTCATGAGTGGAAACGAATGATTGCGAAAGATCCGAACTTTCTAAACACAGTAAAAATTGCCGATGAAACATGGGTCACTAATTCAACACCCCTCACGAAGCGCGCAACGTGTGTTTGGAAACACACAGGCTAGTTTCCGAAAAAGTCCGCCAAACCAATTCAGCTGGAAAAGATGATGATGATAATTTTCTTCGACCATAAAGGTGAAGTTTATCAGCATGCCGTTCCTCCACAAATTACTGTCAATGCTGAGTATTACATTTCAGTCTTGAAGCGTCTGCGGCGACACATATCGATTAAGTGGCCGGAACTGGTGGGCAAGTGGACCCTACACCATTATAACGTCCGCCCACACGTGGCTGCTTGTGCTCAACAGATTCTTGCGAAATGAAGTATTGAAATCATACCACAGCCTGCCTACAGTCCTGATCTCAACCCGTGCGATTTCTGGTTGTTTCCAACAATGAAGGAGAAGTTCCGTGGCACGACATTCAACACAGATGCTAACGTTATTGAAGGTGTATACAGAGGTCGCTAAAGCAGCTTCCACAAAACAAAATGCCTTCGCCACATGTTTTGAAAAGTGGACTGAACGATGGGACCGTTGTATATCATCCGAGGGAAGACACTTTGAGGATTATTAACATACATTTTGCTGTACCTATATTTCTTCATTTTGTGTGATTTTACTCTCAGTTTTTATGGAACGGCCGTTGTATTTAACATATGTAAAAATTAACGTATCTGCCAAAAATTTTAAATTTCACTTTTTACATGTTACGTCGGATATACACTATCTACCAACAAGTAATTGGACACCTGTGATAGCAAAGGAAAACGAAGTTTATTCACCTTCAATAGCTGGTGGAGCCTCCACGAGCGGCGATTACAGCTGCGACCCTCCGGGGTATACTCTCAACCAGGCGTTGTACGACGGCTAGCGGTATTTTCTTCCACTCGGCTAGGAGAAGACAGGTCAGTTCCTTCACCGATTTCGAATGGTGGGGGCACCCCTTAAGTCGATGCTCCAACTCGTCCCAGAGGTGCTCGATAGGGTTAAGGTCCGGACTCTGCGCAGGCCAGTCCATTCGATTAACCCCATTGTCACCATACCAAGCCATGGTGGATCTCGCAACATGACAGGTGGCATTGTCATCCTGAAAGTAACATGGGTCCACCCCGTAAAACTGCCACAACGTAGGAAGCGCACGGTCATCCAAAATGGCGCAGTAGGTCTCGGCGTTGAGTCTACCAGGAATTGCAACCAAGCGTCCTGTGCCATACCCCAGGAGAAACACCCCCATAGCATAATTGCACCGCCGCCGAACTTCACAGTTGGCACAATACATTCCGGCAGGAGGCGTTCTCCAGGAAGACGCCAAAACCAGACCCTGCCATCTAAACGGTAGAGGGTGAACCTTGATCCGTCGCTCCAGAGAACCTGTTTCCACTGTTCAACGGTCCACTGTCGACGTTCTTTGCACCACGTTAACCGAGCAGCGCTATTGGACTTGGTGATCAAAGGCTTGTGGGCGGCAGCATGTCCATGATAACGGAGCAGATGGGCGTCCGTACGGATGGTATTTATCAAAAGAGCACTCCCGGATGCCTGTTGAAACTCCTCGCGGATGCGGCCCATCGATTTGATGCAGTTTTTCCGAATTTCTCTGGCTAGCACCCGTCGGTCTCTAACTCCCAGTTCTGTGGGTCTGCCAGGTCGGGGCACATTCCGACAGTCACCTCTCATCTTCCACTTGCCAATCACGTAGGCCACTGTCGATTTTGGGTACTTCAACTCGCTGGATATGTCACGTATGGATCTGCCATTTCTGTGATACCCGACGATTACAACTTTCTCGAAATCAGAGAGCTCCGAACTGCGTGGCATCTTGCATGCGACTGGTTGCGTTGTTGTTTCCCACACGATATTTAACGGCGGCGGCCGTGACGTGTATCAGGGCCGCAGATATCGTCGATTGCAGGGGTGTCCAATTACTTGTTGGTAGATAGTGTATAGGAGCCAAATTTTTTAAACAGAGATTAAATGACTGAAAGGTGGTGACGGGAGAGAATAAAAGACAGCATTGTTTTAGCTAGATGTATGTTTGACAAGCGTGAGATGAGGAGAACGATTTAGTTAGAAAAAACAGACGAGACATTCTTGTCTTCATGAGAACTGACCTCTCTGTAAGAGGAAACACGGGATGTTGTGCAGCAGGTAAATTCTTGTTTTCCAGTGGAAGGTTAAAAAACTGGGTGAGAACGTCACTTGTTTGCTGATAATCGTGCTCAGTTTCGATATAAGCTGTTTCTCCAAAAAGTATTGTTCGTAATATGCGGTTAAAATAACATGGGAAAATATTATAAAGTTGAAGAGATCTATAAAAACTTCAGTTTAATGTAAAAAATATTGTGCTTTAAATTGGATCGTGATCCAAACAGCAGAAAAGCAATATTACGTTCTTAAGAAATCGTGACGAAAGCGTATAAAATGTAATATTCCGTTCACTTAAGAACTTGTTTAAAAGTTGCTATAACGGGTACTTCCACTCGACAGAAATATTAAAATCGCCATGACTGATTTGGAGTAGCAGCTGCCGTGCGTTAATTGCTTCCCCTTAGTGACCCCTCCAAGATCCAGTGGGTAGCATTCACCTATGGGTTTGCAAAACCGCCAAACTACAATGGGTACATTTCAGTTATTTCACAATGATTAAACCTCCAAAATGCGTCGCTGCCACGCAGATCATTGGTTGGTGACAACTGTGCCGACAGCCGGCGGCTCATGCGCTTTAAGAATAGCAATGACCAGTTTCTAAGTAAAGCGGTCGTTTTTCGCTCTTCCAATCTCACAATTGTATCTCTCAACTGAAATAAAATCAACAATTGCTTTTATTTATCATGTTTATCTTAATTTATTTCATGTTTCCGATTGAAATCAAATGGTCTTTTGGTTTCTGATTTCAATTGAACTCTTGAGAAGGCGGCTAACCGTAACACACGCTGCAAGCAGTTTCTTTCATGACTTTTTGACCGGGGGGGCAGATGGAACTTTACAGGGGGCAAGTTTTCCATTTGCTATATATACATGTATATATTCTCTTTTAACTATCATATCTCCATATATAGAACTAATTACTATATACAGTAATTACTATTTAAATTACTAAGAAGTCATTACTATGTACACTATATTGACAAAGGTCATCGGACACGTAGAAGAGAAACACAACATAGCATTTATTGACATACATCAGTACGGTGTCGGTCCACATTTGGCCTTAATGCATGCACTGACCCTTCGAGACATGCTTTTGACAAGGTTTGGGGACACAGCCATAGGTATGCGCTTCCATTCAGTACATAATGTGGCCGCTAACTGTTGCTTAGTAGTAGGCCTTGTTTCCAAACTTCTTATGCGGCGCTCTAATTCATCCCATATGTGCTCTATAGGATTAAGCTCAGGACTCTGTGCTTGCCAGTCCACACACGATACGGAATCATCGTCAAACCACGCCGTAACAGTCTTTGCTTTATCGCTCGGTACATTTTCCTGCTGGTACCAACAAGGATCGGTTCCATAGTATTGCCACAGAGTTGGTAGGGTATAATTTTCCAGAATGTCGAGGTAGACGTGCTAGTTAACAGGTTTGTCCACGATAACCAATGGGCCGGGACGATGGATCATGCATCTGGATTCATCAGTCCATAGGATCCGTTTCCATTGATCTACGGTCCACGATAAATGTTCTTTACACCATGTTTAACGACGAGTAGCATTCCGACTGGAGATGAAAGGCCTGTGAGCAGCCGCGCGACCACGGTAACTCGAATGGTACGTGTACATAACGAGGTTCCAACATTTTTATTCACCTGCACACTGAGGTCTTGTGCAGTAAGTACTCGGTCGATTTGCTGTAACGACTATCCTGAGGCTTCGACGTCCTCTATCACTGATTTTCTTCGGTCTGCCGGTACGTTTTGCTGCTTCAGGCACACCATGTGTCTTCCACTTATTCAGTACATCCATAAAGCAGTTGAATCGGGTATGTTTAAACTCCTCGCGGTTTCTCCTATGGAGAACCCACTAATATAACACCCAACAATCTTTCGTTTCTCAAAGTCAGTTCTCTCCCGCCGCGCACTCAACCTCACAGTGCGATATGATCGCGGTCAGATGCAGGCTTGTTTTTATACCGTTTGCAGCTGTACCACGCATCTTAACAACGCAGCGGATCCGTTCATTTGCTTTTGAAGGGATGCCCGGTGACTTTTTGTCAATATAGTGTATATAGTAATTACCTCTTCAAACATTTCAAGAGCAAACTTTCTCCAGCTAAACTGGGGGGGGGGCATTTTTCAGGATGTGGGTGTTGGTTTCGGCAGGCTTGAAATTCATATTTATTAAAATGCATTCATGACACTCCTGATTCTAAAACGCGATTCCTTGACTATGAGGTGTGACTAGTCTACTTATATTTTGAAGAACGGCATACGTCCTATTACACTTTTTAGTAAAATAAACTATTATAATGCTTGAACAAGTATTAAAAAATATATAACTGGAGAAATATTTGTAGCTCATTTCTGGGAGGGCTTGCCCGCCTGGTGTATGCCTGAAAGAAACAGTGGCTGCAAGAATCGCTTTTATTTGTTACCCTTGTGTGACCGTGTTTTTGTTTGGGGGGGGGGTCACCTTTGCGCGGCGTCTTCTCTTTCTGTTCGGTCGGAGGCAAGCAATGTGGGCCGCCCCGGTGGCGCAGTGGCCTAAGCGATGGCTTGTGACCATTCGTCCGAATTGGGTCCGGGTTCGGATCCCGGTGAGTTATGGGTGTTGTGTTTGTCTTTCGGCACTGGCTCTCTCCATTCCCTGGAGTCAGTGGCCCTAAATTCGGGAAGGGAGACTGCTTATATCCCATTGAGTTGCTCACGGTGGTCGTTAAACCTCCAATCAAAAAAAAAAAGAAAGAAGTGTGGTAGCGTCAGTTCGTACGAAAGAAACAAACGCACGAAATTCACCTTTTTTCCGTAAGAAAATGCGGATGTTTCTTCACTTTCTCTTCCTTTTAATTTGCTGAAACATTAAAAATGTAGTTACAGAATTTAGGAACACTAACTACAGGTATATTTGTTTTAACCTCGTTTTATACTCATCATCGACACATCTTTGAATCAAGATAAGGAACGTGTGAGATTTAACCCATTCGACTTATGCTCCATATCGACTTACTGTATAAGCCGAAAAGTACGGTAATTTTTAAGCCCTAGGAATCGAGACGAACGGAAGAAAAGTTTATGGAGCAGTGTACCGAGGAGAGACTCGTGCTTTCCAAAACCCCCAGAGGGTTAATCGCATCGGTATGTGCCCATTTCTCAAGTCAGCACAGTCCACTGATGATGCACAAAATACTCACGAAAAAGAGTTTCTAATGTCGCAGCTAAAACATTCGACAGACTTCGTCGCATTTCAGAATGATCGAAGCGGTTGCTACACCATTATTTGCTTTTTTTTAAACACGGTTACCTTCGGTGTCACGAAATCATGAAGCCGCAGCGTCACCATTGAATAATTCAGGAAATAACTGGTATAATGTATACTTGTTAAAATTTTCGTGTATCGCCTTAAGATAAGCACCTCATAATTTTTGTTCGATTTACACGGTGAGCAGCTGTAAACGAGCGATTTTTCTTCCTCTTTTTTTTTTTTTTTTGTTTTGTGCTATACATATTCGCTGACAGCATAAAGTAAATCCCAAGTAAAAAATGTTGATGTAACGAAAATGGGTAACGGAAGTAGTCAAAAACCATTGCTGAAATCTGATTTTTGAATGCTATCCCATGAAGTGACGCAGTTACTCAACACCAGTAATGTATTCAGGCATCCTCTCGAGGGGTGCTTAGCCCCCTAATCTACGAATGTCCCCCACCCCCGTAGATTTTTGGGTGATCTCCCCTTATATTTAGTCTAATTGTGCTTGTTTATAACTGAATATTTAGAGAAATTAATTTGAAAAATTAAGAACGTGAGGGAAAATATTATAATTTTTTATAAAAAAAATCCAAATGGACTGCAATCTGAAATTTCTATCATCCTTCAACAAAACATTAAACAGTCCTCGCTGAAAGGGCAATTTTTGAAACACTGATAACTCGGACTACTTCCGCAATAAAAACCTAATTCTGCACAATAACAGTAGAGATGTTTGCACTGCAATACATCATCATATTTTGGAGGCTGGCATTCAGTTTTATTTCAGTCTTCTGGATGCCGACATTCTAACGTGACGTTAGTGCTTCCAGTACAACAAAATATTTGCTACCTAATTTTTAACAAGAGCAAATTATTAGAAATTATTCTCATAATAAAGTTGTTGTTGTTGTTGATTTTCTGGCGGTCGTGGTTTACACTCTGTGATCAAAAAAAAAAAAAAAAAAAAAAACAGGTCACCTCCAGCTGGCATCGAAACGGTTACTTAGCTTTTGGTTTTATTACAACTATTTGCTAATCTAAATAATCAAAAGGGGCTGAAACCAAATGGCAAGGGAGTTTTCAGATAGCACTGTAATGGTTCCTTAATAATTATCAGAAACACGCTTGTGCATAGTAAGGCGAGGACATTTTTACCACTCCTAATGTCTTGGGGGATTTTATCCAGCATACCTTTACTAGCGTCCTCAATATTTTACACCACCACATGGTGAAATCCGTAGTCCACTACTGAATTAATGCAAAGGTATAACATTTTTAATCACTTGTATGTGTAGATTTCTTGGAATCTGCATTTGCGATATAAGAGCATAAGAACATTTTTGTACTCTATTTAGGGCCGCCGGTGGCCTAGTGGGCAAAATTCGTGACTGCAGCGGAAAGGATCTCAGGTTCGATTCAAATATCCGCCGTGCGTCGGATGGGCACGTTAAGCCGTCGGACCCCGGGTACTGGCCCCCGGTAATAAATAAGGGCGTCTTCCTCCCCCTTTCTACTTCGCTTCCGTGTCACTTTCCTATCTGGCACTCTAGCCCAAATCCCCTAGCTTCCTATTTCTAAGGGTTGTTTAAGACCTGGGGTCAGACACACTCCCTTCCTAAAATCCTCTACGTATAGTCATGATCATGTACTCTATTTAAAATTTATATAACAAAATTGTGATTATATGTATATAATCTGTCAACAAGTTTTAGCCCCCTCGAAATTTGTAATTGCCCCCCCCCCGAAAAAAACTCTCTGAATTCAACACTATATTTTACTAAACCATCGAACATTATTTCATCACATTTTACATAAACGTAGCAATATATCATAGCAATATGTGTAAATTACGGGAACCTTTTGCGAAATGTGAAAAAAACTATTGCAAAAATGCATTTTTTTATGCTCAAACAGTACCTCATAGTTAACGAAATTCAGTTTCCTCTCGACCGGAGTCGAGAAGCCAAATTTAGCAAATACCCCCCCTCCCAAGGGGATTACCTGCTATTGACGAGGGCTTTAAAGTGATGCATAGCACGATGGGGTGTAGCTTGTAGATATCCTAGACCAATCCTCCTCTCTCACACCCTTGCGATTCAGCTTTCCCTTCTACAGGGTAATTCAAAAGTCCCCGAACTCTTATGTTTTAAAACGTATTTGCAGTAAAACCATAAAAGATATCCGAGTATTGCTTCTTGTGGCTGTTGTGTGTGACCTTGGGGAACGAGCTGCGCCACGTGATAGCACCACGTGACACTACGCTTACGCGGGCGCTGGCAAGCACTAACGGTCGGTCAAACATGAATATCGCGCAAGAACAGAGAGTCGCTTTGTTAGAAGTTTATTTTGGGGGAAAATCTCACCAACCCCGTTGCTTCCAGCTCTTTCAAAGTAAGTTTCCTGATGCTCCTATACCAGGGAAAACAACTGTGTACGACCTTGTGAACCGGTTTCGAGAGACAGGCAGCGTTTAGGATAAGTCTAAAAGCGGCCGGCCGTCCGTCCGTGGTGACGACCACGTTTCTGGCGAAAATTCACGTTTTCCTGCAGCGCTCTCCCCGGAAGTCACTTCAGCGGATGTCTCAAGAGTTAGGGTCATGGTATTAAGCCTTCCAGAGGGCTATTAACGTCTAAAGCTACGGCCGTACAGAATTTCAGTAGTGCAAGAGCTACGTCCTTTGGACTCGGAAAAGCACCTTGCCTACTGCCAATGGTTTAAGAGTTTCACGCGCAACAATGTGACTAACCAGCTTAACAAAACTTTTTTAGTGACGAGACGAGACATGGTTTCATTTGAATGGATATGTCAATAGCCAAAACACTCGCATATGGGCTGCGAAGAATCCACACGCATTACGTGAGGTTTGACTTCACTGTCAGAAAGTTGGAAGTTGGTGTGCCATGTCTAAACGGCGAGCTGTAGAGCCATTTTTTACACAACTGTAAATTCCGCTGTGTATGCAGACATCATCCATCAATTTGTAGGTATGCTGGGAGAACACGAACGTTATTGTTGGTTTCAACAAGATGGAGCAACGTGCCACACATCAAACGACACAATGGAGATGCTCCGTGAGTTCTTCCACGATCGATTAATCTCGAAAAAACTTTGGCCGCCTCACTCACCAGACTTGAGTCCTCCAGACTTTTCTTTGTGAGGCTATCTGAAAGATACAGTTTACCACAACAACCCTAAAACGGTACAGGACCTGCGGAACAACATCATTACAGCCGTGAGGGACATACCAGCCAACACGCTGAAAAGAGTGTCAGCCAACATGTGTCATCGGGGGAATTTGCATCTTCAACAGAATGGTGGACAATTCCAGTATCTATTGTAAAGTGGTTTTCATTATCTGTAAGTATGAGTGTCAATATAACAGTATGTAAAAATAGTTATACATCACTATATTCGTGGTAGAAATATTTGAATTCAGACTTCGGGGACTTTTGAATCACCCTGTATCTTGCAGTCAGATTTTAGTTTGCGCATGCGCAGATGAACTTTCGTAGCTACATCACATCTCATCGGTGTCAGGGTCATTTCTTACGTTCATCTAAATCGGAATAATATATAAAAATGATAATAAATATTGTTTTGGGGAAACCAAATACTCGAAACACTAACTATTGCCGCCGCCATAGTTTAGTAAATACACTGGCGGAAAGTGAAAAAAGAACACCAAGAAGGAATTGGCGGACGATCATGAAATTTACGTATGTTAATGGGGTCGAGGTGTGATGTTAATTTCGGGACCAACCGGTGAGCGCTTACGCCACAGCACGGCATAATATGCAAATTATCGTCGGTGTGGTATTTAAGGAGTACGGCGAAGTGAATGTAATCAGTCGTCGGCTTACGGACACGTGCGAAGATCCTAAAGAAGCTGCAATGCCTAGACATGGAAGACGTGTACGATTTCAGAAGTTATCGGACTTTGAGCGAGGTCGTCTAGTCGGACTCCGCGAGGCCGGGTGGTCGTATCGTCGTATTGCGGAGCGAATTGAACGGGAAGTATCGGTGGTGGTACGATGGTGGCGTAGATGGTCCGAGGAACATTCCCACATGAAAAGACGTGGAACCGGGAGTCACAGACGGATTGATGAGCGGACCGATCAACGCATAAGAAGAGCGGCGTTGTCAAGTAGAACATCCACTGCGACGCAAATCCGAGCTGCCGTTGCACCTGAGGTGACTGTGCGAACAATCCGCAACCGTCTACTGGATGCAGGACTACGTGCATGTGTGTGCCTCTGGCATGTGTACCTCTGACTCCAGCCCACCGTCAGGAACGGCTGCAGTGGTGTTGCCAACGTCTGCACTGGAGAAAGCAATGGCGATCTGTCGTGTTCAGCGATGAAAGCAGATTCTGCTTGAGAGCCTTCGATGGCCGTATGCGTGTTCGCAGACGCACAGGGGAGCGTCTCCACCTTTCTTGCATCCGCCAGCGACACACAGGGCCTACACCTGGTCTCCTGGTGTGGGGAGCGATCAGCTATCACTCCCGTACACAACTAGTGTTTGTACCGGGTACGTTAAACAGCACCTCCTACATCAACAACAACATTCAGCCCGTTGTTGTGCCATTTGTAAGGTCGGCCCATCGTGGTGTTTTCCAGCAAGATAACGCACACCCACACACGGCACGTGCAACGCAACATGCACTTCAGGGTGTGAGAAAACTTCCATGGCCCGCACGTTCACCAGATTTGTCCCCCCATTGGGCACGTGGGGGATTTTATGGGACAACGACTTATCCGGTCTCCACGGCCAGCCACGACCATCCTCGATTTACGCGTCCAGGTTGAGGATGCTTGGAACTCAATACCCCAAATTTACATCCAACATCTGTACGAGAGACTCCATGCCCGAATTGCACAGTGTGACGCAGTTCATGGCGGTTCAACCTCGTACTAACCATGTTACATGGAAATGTTATTTTTCAGTTTACCAGGAAATACAGCTGCATTTTGCCCTAATGTTTTGATCACGTTATCCTCTGTATTCCGTTATTATGCTATATAAATTTCGTTGGTATCAGACGTCTCCTTCTTGGTGTTCTTTTTTCACTTTCCGCCAGTGTATTTGTTTTATGGCTCATATCTTCTTTCATTGGTTTTACGACAATAACATTCATCAATCTGCCTACTTATGTACCGCTCAATGTCAGGAATTAGTAAACCTTATTGTTTGTTGTTATAATTTAATTCCACTTAGTATGTACCGGACTGTGGCTCGCTGTGGTTCTGAGTGACGCGAATAAATGCAATGTATTGTACGCAAAGAAATGTATAATCTACAATCACTCGTTTTATTTCACACCCACAAAAATCTTGGCATGCAAAGGATGCACAGCATAAATTATCTTCAAAGAGTACCAGGATGCTCTCTCGGTTTTTTTTTTTTTTTTTTTTTGTCTTTTCCTGTTTCGGGTCGATCAACTATAATTGCTATAAACAGTCTGCCGTCCCTAGTTTGGGATCATTGGTTCTAGGCAAGAGACAGAGCCAACACCGTACGACAAACATTACGTATTAGAGATCTGCACGGCCCGCGGGCCGGGTCCGGCCTTTGCTCATTTCTAAGTTGAGAAAACGGGCCGGGCCCGAGCATTCAATATCAAATGTAAAACAGACACGGGCCGAGCAAGGTTTTTCTTTTCTTTCCTTTTTTTTTTATTTATGAGCAAAGCATTCGCTGTACGGTGCCTTTCTCGTTTGGAAATCTCCCAACATACAGCAGCAGGTTAAGATTGAATAATTTCCGCTGTTGGAAAAAATAGAAGTTTTACGACATCCTGCCCTTCTACAAAACAATTGGAGTGGGTCAGCTCCCCTAGTTTATCGATGCAAATGTGGTCCCCTCTCTCTCTCTCTTTCTAACTTCCACCCTCCTCTCATACTTCAGGGCAAGCTATTAACTGCAGCATTTATAAACCGAGCCACTTGCTCGCAGACGATCTTTTTTATTGTTCTGGTCGGCGACACTTTGTTCTCTAGATGTTGGAAAAGCTTTTAAGTTGTCTTAAATGGCACTAGAGAAATGGGCTGGGAGAAACTTACTTCTGTGTATAAATCTGCGCCGTATTTTTTCCCATTTTTGTACTCTCAGATAGTCAGCAGATGGCAAATGAACCCTTAAGTATCCCAGCCCAGCCGTTTTCAAAACTTCTATGACACTGGTTAGCTGGGCAGTCTGTCGTTGTTTTCCCTTAGCATATGCTCAGTTCAGCGTTGCTGATAAATACTGTTCTATACTTATTATGGAGTTTAAGAAAGCGAAAGATTGTCGCGAAAAATTCGCTTCCGGAGTATACGAGCTTGTTGACAATGTAAAGTAGAACGATCGGACTCATAATTCTGGATATTTCGTACTTTTCGAATTAACCCTCCTCCCCCCTGCCTCCCCTCTTTATCCCCAAAGAGAGTCCGGGTCCTGCGGGAGGCAATGATAATTTGAAAGCCCAGAAAATTTGAAAAGCATGGAAATTGTCGTTTACATGCAATATGTTTGAGTATACAACCCCCCCCCCCCTCCTGAGACGTCACGTGACTTTTACAGAGTCACAGAAATATTCCGAATTAACGTTTATTGTAATAGAATACATGTAGCAATTAAGAAAAAGAAAACTCTTTAGGAGTCGAATGACCAAGTGCAGCAGGTGTTAAATTCGTGTTTTAGTAATTGTTGAAATTTTATGGGCCGGCATGGGCCTTGGAAACATGAGAAATATATGGGCCAGGCTTTAATTAAAAAATTGTAAACGGGCCGGGTCTTCCAAATTAAGGCCCGTGCAGACTAATACGTATAACTCATCCGAGACTCGAACCCAGACGACTAAAAAAAAACATGCATTCGCCTCTGACTCACTCGGGTACTGGGACTGCATGACGCATTCTCATTCTGTTAGGTATATTCTCGCATTGGTTGCAGAAAAAATACTTGCACGTGGTGCAATTATTTAAGCACATTTGCAGGTTAGAAATGCGTTCATAACGAATATCTATCTAGATAAAATAACGTAAAGTACTCAGATGTATCGCCACTGATTCAATATTCAGCATTTCAAGAATCATTATCATTTTCAACCACTATTCACAGTCCACTTCTGGGTGAAGTTCTTCCACAACTCTCTTCCTTGAGAATTCTCATCTGTGTTTTCGAATTTCAGGCACCCATCTCCAGCGTGGCCTTCTTCTGGGTGTTTTCCTGTTCATTAGCATCCCGTTTCGTATTCTAATTGGCCAACGGTGGTCAATTCTAGAAATATATGTCCGGTCCATTACCTAGTCTGTACTTCTGGTGATTCTTAGCACCCTCTCTCTGCATTCACGTCGCTCGCTCTGGTCGCTGGAGACTGGGTGGCCAAGTTTTGAATTTTAAAGTCATCTGGGGATTTTAGCCATACTTAATGAAAACACCAAAAGCTGTAAGCATTACTATACGTATAAGTTTTTCACACGCACTGTCTAGCTTTCCCTAAGACGAAATTTTTCTTTCTAGCTCTCCCTAAGACAAATGTTTTTTTTTCTAGCTTTTTCTAGGACAAAATTCCCATTTCTATCTTCCCTAAGACAAAATTTTCCATTCTAACTTTTCCTTTCGAAATTATCTTAAGACGAAGTTATCCTTTCTAGCTTTCCCTAAAAGAACACTTTCCTTTCGAAATTTCCTTAAGACAACATTTGCTTTTTTTTTTTTTTTCGTAAGACAACGCTTTCCTTTCTAACCTTCTCTAAGACAAAATTTTCCTTCCTAGCTTCCCGTAGGAAAACATTTTCTTTTCCAACTAGATCTTCCTAAGACAAATACTTTCTCACTAACGTTTTCTAAGACAGAATTTTCACTTCTAGCTTCCCTAAGACAAAATTTTCACTTCCATCTTCCCTAAGACAAAATTTTCACTTCCATCTTCCCTAAGACAAAATTTTCCTTTAGCTTTTTCTAAGACACAATTTTTATTTCCTGCATTTCCTAAGACAAAAGTTTCCTTTCTAGCTTTTCTTGAGATTTTTGAATGGGGACGATTGATATTTATTCGTATTTCATACGATGCTGCTGTCGAGCTAGAGTGACTGAAATGCTTATTTTGCCATAAACATTAAGGAACATGCCTGGGTAATCAGTCATTTCAGAGCTACTGACTAGGTACTGCTTTGAACTACTGGGTTTGTGATACTTTACAAAAGACAAGTTCACTATACATCTGAGATTGCTGTCACATCCTTCTTGTTATGCTATGAAGCTACTACTACTCGTTAAATAATTACATTTTTTGTACACACCATATGAAAACAAAACCGTATATGAACTTTGTTTCTTGTTAAATGACCTTTTATCTTCTATACAGTCACTGCGCCTTACCAAATGTGTGCTAAATTTGTTTTGTTTTGTTTACAGGACAGAACGATTCTGGCGGTACTGGAGTCACGTGTCCGAATCCTGCAGTACCTGTATACGCATCTGTGACACTTTCTAGCGATATGAGGCAAGTCGGAACGACGGCGACGTATGCCTGTGACGAAGGATATGAACTCTTCGGGTGAGTTGAGTAAATTCCCCAATCTTCGACACAGAAAAAAAACGCATAACTTAAAACCTTAAAAGCAGTGTTACTTTTATTTTTTGGAGATACTCTGTAAATAGCTTTAGTACTCGAGCACGGTTAGTTGCAATTATTTCAAATATGCAAACAACAATAATGAATAACTATACAGTGTCGAAAAAAATCCGTAGCTTTAGTGCTCTTAGCACATCTCTGTTGTGTGTCTTCGTTAAAATGATCATAATAAAAGTCCTTTTCATACTCTGCATGATTTGCAGAACACTGTAAAGACTTTTATCGTCCACTCAGATTTTTAAACATAGGAACTCATTTTTTTTAAAGGCAATCGGCCGCGCATGAACGCATGTACTGCACGAGTTTAGATTATTCTGTGCAATTAAATGTGAATATGGATATTGCTTTTAAACTAAAATTGTAATCTAAAAAAATATCTTATGTCAAGTCAGGCAGTTTTTTCGACTATTTTCAGTTGAGACGTATAACTCTATTTCACCTTCCTTTTGAGTTTCTGTTTTCTTATGTAAATTTCTTTACTTCTTGGTTGAACATTTTCTCACTGAACGGCACGTAACTTCTCCGAAAAGCTTGTATATTTTGGCAACGCTGACGGTGAGTCAAGTGACGTGAAGCTGGACCCGATGGAGCTTTTGTATGGCCCAGGGCGAAATTTCATAGTGGGGCCCGGGGCAAAATGTTATTGAACGCCCTACAATATGCATCTCACATTATCGTTCCGTGGAAAAATATCGTCCATAAAGAACACACACGACACTATCATAAGGAACAAATTATTATTTCAAAACAGTACTTGCTTTAAGCTTAAGGAAAAGATCTTAATATGAATTGAAAGTTTCGAGAACTGCACAGTGTTGAAAAGAATCAGAGAGTAAAAAGTGTCAAAATGTGAGCTTTTCTTTCCGCGGGGAGGGAGTTCAGGTTGCATTGTGTTGCATGTCGAGGTTGCATTTGTTGCTTTAGCTAATCTACGTGAAGAATAGCAAGGATAACTCTAAACTAAATTCGTTTAAATACCCCCCCCCCGAAGCATATTTCAGTGATAGGTTTTAGATGCAAGGTGCAGAAACAGACAAATTAGTGAAAATTTAAACTTTTATATGCGCGCATTCATAAAAATTGTCTTTTTTTCACTTTTCTTAAAGTCACTGAACAATGGGCGTCCATGTATAGCCCAAAAACAGCTTCCATATTGTTCTTTTTAAAATAGTATAACTATACTAGTGATCCGAATTTCTTGGCGTTCAATAGAAATCAAAGTTTCCAAGCTTATCAAGATGGCTTTTTAAAAGAAAGCAAAGTTTCTAAGCTTATCCAGATGGCTTTTTCAAGGAAGGTAGACAGCAAATTGAATAATAGAACGCTTCAACAGTTTGAACGCTAGTCTTGACTTGACAATTTTTTTTTTTTTACGTATATTTTAAATACCAGATATTTTTACATATATTTTAAATACCAGATGACTTTTCCAAGGAAGGTAGACAGCAAATTGAATAATAGAACGCTTCAACAGTTTGAACGCTATGTCTCGACTTGACAATTTTTTTTTACATATATTTTAAATACCAGATATATATATCATACCAGATATTTTTACATATATTTTAAATACCAGATATATATATATAATACCAGATATTTTTACATATATTTTAAATACCAGATGGCTTTTTCAAGGAAGGTAGACAGCAAATTGAATAATAGAGCGCTTCAACAGTTTGAACGCTATGTCTTGACTTGACAATTTTTTTTACATATATTTTAAATACCAGATATATATATAATAGCAGATATTTTTACATATATTTTAAATACCAGATGGCTTTTTCTAGGAAGGTAGACAGCAAATTGAATAATAGAACGCTTCAACAGTTTGAACGCTATGTCTTGCCTTGGCAATATTTTTTTTTACATATATTTTAAATACCAGATATATATATAATAGCAGATATTTTTACATATATTTTAAATACCAGATGGCTTTTCAAGGAAGGTAGACAGCAAATTGAATAATAGAACGCTTCAACAGTTTGAACGCTGTGTCTTGACTTGACAATTTTTTTTACATATATTTTAAATACCAGATATATATATAATAGCAGATATTTTTACATATATTTTAAATACCAGATGGCTTTTTCTAGGAAGGTAGACAGCAAATTGAATAATAGAACGCTTCAACAGTTTGAACGCTATGTCTTGCCTTGACAATATTTTTTTTTACATATATTTTAAATACCAGACATATTCACAATTGACTCCCTGTATTTTCCGTTTATTAACGGACAGATGAGAATGTAATTATTCATTCAAAGACACGAGGCGTCATATTCGTTTAGCACGCGGAATCCTGGAATGAAAACAATAGACATTCACTATTTGAAGAAAATTTGTGGCAACTCCAACGAGATACTATCATTGTAGGACTCACTGTTGGTAATGATCTCCAGTGTTTAGCGAATGGCGATAGATTTAAAGGTGCAGTAAAGAGCTACTGTAATTCCTTTATGTCATCCCACATAGGAGTAACGGACCTGAACTTGACTTCTTTGTATAGAGCCGTGGTTACTTTACCGTTCTTTGTGTCCCTTTTCTGTTCGTTGACTCTAATTCTAAGTGAACGTTTAGCCATTCCAATGTATGAGTAGTAACGCTTGAAGCAGTCCGGATATTGTTCAGGGATGCCATAAACACCTGCTTCGTTGGAAAGAAGGGACTTGTCAGTATTTCCCTTAAGCATGGCATACAAATATGTCGAGAACCTTATGCCGACACCGAGGTTCATCTTCACTGTTAAAAAAAAAAATCTACTTAAAGATGAGAACCTGAACCTACTCGTTGTTTTGCAAGTACAATCGTATCGTAAACGAGTACATGACATGCTCAAATATAAGTAACCATACGTACTTACAAATAACTGCGTCAATAAATATAAATATAATCTCGTATTACTTCATTTTAGATATTATAGATTTCAAGAGAAATTATTTAATAAATGTGTAAAGTGACGCACGTAAATAATTAGTACAACAAAGTCACTGATCACAAGCAATTTAACTATGCATAAAGTATCTTTGTGTACGTTTTTACATTAGCTATATCTGTGTCAATCTCATAAATAATATATTGTCGCTTCATTACTATATTTGTCATAAAACTGTGCGATCTATTTGCCCAGCATGTGACAACGAGTATATCTATTATCCCAGATGTGCCATCGAATAACATACTTCCAGTTGATTCTACTAATAAATGAGTATGTATGGAGTACACGTATTCCAAGTTTGAAATAGAGTCGCGGCTGGCATAGTGGTTAAAGATTCAGACTGCTGATGGCGGAACCCCAGGTTCAAACCTGGCGTGGTGGTGTGAATGTTTAACAATCGCCGAATATCCGCCGTGCATTGGACGAGTACGTTAAGTGACGGCCCCCGGTTATGTATAAAAGAAGTTCATTCCTAAGCCCCCGTATTTTCTCTCTGCCTTCTATGTGCAAAATCGTACGCTTTTACGGTGGCGCCATCTAGTGTGCTCTTCTTCACAAACTATTCTGCTAGATTCGCTCTAATTTTTCTAAGTTAGAGCACATTTTTTTTTTACATATATTTGAAATACCAGATATATTCACAATTGATTCCCTGTATGTACTCAAAAATGAGTACGTGTCTTTTCCGAAAATGAGACACAAGTACTCAGAGCTATTATAAGCCCAGAATATACTCAAAAACGAGTACATTTTGCTTATTTCTAAGTACCAATTTTTAACAGTTTTCTTGAGTTCGTTCTTGAGTTGATAGGAAACATTTGGTATGTAGGGAGTTGAGCCCAGATAACGTAGCTGCGGCATAGAGAGGTTAACATGACTGGTTCTGGTATTTTCGATATAGTTATGTACCAGGTTCGAGGTGTATCCTGTCTCAGTGGGCAGTTCGACAATGTTTTTTAATTCGCATTGTCTAGAAGGAACATCAGACGAGATGGCAAAGACTCTTCTGATTCGAAACGGAAGAAAGCTGTCTTATAATCAGCGGGACAGAATTAGCTCCTAAGCATTAGGTTGGGGACGGTTGTAGTTTACAATAAACTTGGGTACGAAGGCGATTTTCAGGCAATTTGCTCTGAAAATTGCCTCCGTACACAAGTCTATTATATACAGTCTGTTATTATCGCACGTATGGGCTATCACAGGAGACGACCCCGACGACATCCTTTCTTAAATACGGTTTACCGGCACAGAAGACTCGCCTGGTGCAATGATCATGCAAGTTGGACGTCGGATGGCTGGAAAATAGTGTGCTGGTCTGACGAGTCGCGTCTTTTACTTCCACTCCGTGGATGATTATGCGTGGTCTCCACAGTGCAAGCCGGTCGAGGCGGTTGTATGGTGTGAGGCATGTTTACATGGCAGGAACTTGGACCCCTGGGTACAACGTATGACTGGTGCCAGCTATCGTGAATTGCTTGCTGACTCTGTACACCCAGCAATGTTACATTTTTTCCCGAATGGCGACCGTGTCTTCCAAGATGACGATGCGCCGAGCCACAGGTCCAATGATGTGCAGAAATGCTTTGAGGAATACAGTTCAGACTTCCATCATATCGATTGGCCTCCGAACTCCCCCACAGATAACAATCCGTTCGAGCACTTGTGGGACTCCGTGGAACGGCATGTCAGGTATCTGGATACACTAATCATCTCCTTAACTGCATTGAAGGTCACGTGACACACAGCTTGGTTGGCTATCAAGCTGTGTGTAATGCGAGAGGCATCAAGCTTCCAACTGCTTTCGGCATCTTATTGAATCAATGCCCCGTCGGATAGCTGTTGTACTCAGAGCGAAAGTAGAACCTACAGAGTATTAGGTAGGTGGTCATATTCAGTGATCACTCAGTATCTATTATACACACCGTCGTATCAGAATAATATGACCACCCACGGAATCACATACTCGTCCAGGCGCTTCACAGAGTGCATGTGACAAGGTCCACCACACAGAGATATAAGAGGCCAGTCAGGACAGATGAGCCATTGTGCGAGACGTTAGCACAATGGTCAGAGGTAGTGCTTTGACAAGCGTTCAAAAAGGAATGATCTTCGACTACCGCGCCAAAGGTGGAAGCACCTCAGAAACAGCAGACTTCGTGGGCTGTTCGCGAGGTGCTGTAGTAGGGGTGTACCAAGAATGGCCCGCTGGCACACCGAGTACCACCCGACGCCATAACTGTGGAGCCCCAAAAGCCATGGACTCCGGAGGAGAACGTCGCCTCCGTCCACTGGTAAAGGGCAATCGACGCGCAACAGTGCAGCAATTAATTGACTACGCAAATGAACGCTGGGGCACCCAGGTATGTGTCTGCGATAACAGCATAACGGACCCTGTTACGCATGGGTCTCCGGAGTCGAAGCTGCGTCAAGGCGCCCATGTTAACCCAGGTCCATCGGCAACGCAACGACGCCTGTAGTTTGCATGGGACTACATTAGACAGTGGAAGAGTGGGAAAAGGTTGCCTTCTCCGACAAATCAAGGTTTCTACTCCACAGAAGTGATGGGCGGTGGCAGATACAGCGTCAGACACACGAGAATCAACACTCGGACAAGCTTGTCGGTCAAGTACAGGCCAGCCGTAGCAGTGTGCATGTCTCGGGAATGTTTTCCTAGTATGACCTGGGATTGCCAGTAACCACTGGATGGGTCCCTGAACACCAATGGCTACCTGCCCATCCTCGCGGACCACATGTATCCCTTCATGTTGGACGTTTACCCTGATGGTGATGGTGTCTACCAACAGGACAATGCGCGGTGTCACTTCGCTAAAGGGATGCGTGACTGGTTCCATGAACACGACAGCGATGTCTCCGTTCTCTCTTGGCCAGAGAAATCGCCCGATCTCAATCCCGTAGAGCACTTCTGGGACTATTTGGATCGATAGGTTCGACGTGCCGACTGACAACCACTTCATCTTCGGGAGCTCCGTGCTCTGCTACAGTCCTAATAGGCACGTGTACCTCGGGAAACCTTTCAGGACCTCATTGCGTCCATGCCACCCCGTCTCGCCGCTGTCATTTGGGACAGGAGTGGTTATTTCCATTATTAAGTAGGTCGTCATATTATTCTGATACGACTCTGTATGTAGATCTTTATGTAAGAATTTGAAATGTATTTACCCAGTGGATGTTATGTATCGATCAACTGTTCTGAACTGTCTTGTGAACATTCCACCATTGTTTATGGGCCCCGGCCTAAAACAATAAAAATTATTATTATTATTATTATTATACTTGAAGTGTTAGCCTATGTGAATGCAAAAGATTATTCTACTCGTACATAACGTTTTGTTACGGTGCGTTATCTTATTTTCACGTGCCAAGTAATTCTGGGTAGCTTGCTTTTTTACTTTTAACTTCGGCTGCCAATAAGTTTTGTTCATGTCGACTTACTCACGTAGCAGCTATTCGACGTTATACAGTTTGTGTGCAGTGCAGGCTTATTGTTGAAGGACGTTTTCTTTTTGTCTTCTTGGCAGTGATCCAATGAGGGCGTGTCTACCCAGTGGGAAGTGGAGTGGAGAAATTCCTCATTGTGGTAAGTTTCTTTCTCTCTCTCTCTCTCTCTCTCTCCTTTCCTTTGTTTTAGTTCATTCTTTAAAACTGACCCACTTCTTTAGAAGTCGAAAATCGATCGAGCAATATTTTCACTGTTATTTTAGGGTTTTGTTTACATTGCTTCACGGCGGTTGTTGTTTTTTTTATTTTTACTTTTTTCGTTTGTTGTTGTTGTCTGATACGCGTAGTTCACGAAAATCGTCGTAGATAAACAGTCTGAAAGAAGTCGTCATTCGTGGTTTCAAAGAAACGGTCAACTAGTTTTACAAGATGTGATTTGGAAATAATGACACACATTTTCTCCTAGCATGGTTTGATCAGAACCACGGCAGAGTATTTCGTGCAACACAACACAGCTAAATTTGTTTGAGGAAATCCGTTTAGGACATGAGTTATCTGATAGTTTATAACACAAGAGCGAATAGTTAATCCTTTAAAGCTGACTTGTGTCGGCTTTTCTATTTGAAAAGCTTGGTAAAAAGGTGACTCGGTCTCGCGATCAAAGCCAGTAAAACATGAAACGTCTTTCTCGGGCATTGTTACCAACGCCTCTTCCTCAGATCTTGTTTCTAAATCCCAAAACTGGTAAAGCGTTCGTTTCTCGGGACTTCTGACCAAAACCGGCGATAAAAAAAACTACTCCTCAGGTCTCGTGACGAATGCCGGTAAAAAGTAAAATGTCTTCTTAGGAGCTTATTACCGAAACCGGTAAAAACTGAAATCTCCTAATACAGGCTTGTTACCGACTAAGAAAATATATATATCTTTCTCGTAACAAAAACATCTTCTTTGTGTCCTGTAATGAAATACGGCAAGGAGTAAAATATCTTCCAAAGGGCTTGTTACCAAAGCTAGTAAAAAGTGTAATGTCTTCCTAGAAGCTCGTTAGCGAAGCCGGAAAGAGAAATAAAACGTCTTCGTGTTATTAAGCATTCGTTTTGCATTTTGTGGGCAAAACAAGTAAAAAATAAGATGGCTTCCTTGGCGTTTCTGACCAAAACCGTTAGCATAAAAAAAAAAAAAAAAAAAAAAAAAAAAAAAAAAAAAAAAACTAGTTAGTTTTGGGCGTTGTGATCATCAGGTCTTGTGGCCAAAGCCAATAAGAAGTAAAATTTGTCTTTAGATTTTTTTTACCACAGCCGGTAAAAATAATAAAACATCGTTCTCGGGTAATAAAACTGCTTCCTCGTGCCTTGTGACCAAAGCCTGTTACAATAGATTTTCCTCGGGTCATATGACCAAATCTAGTAAATGAACAGAAGATCTTCCTCTGAGATCATGTGACCAATTGTAAAAAAAAAAAAAAAAAATAGGAATCTTCTAGGATCGTGAAAAGGATCGCAGTCCTAATGTATAAAATGTTCAAGCGCTTGATTGTATGCAAACAATAAATTTAACGATTTTATGTAATCAATTTATCGGATAAATATTTTTTACCGATTATATATGTATATATTTACATATATCAGAAAGAGAGAGTTTCTCGCATTTATTTGTCCGGTACCCAAGATTTGAAACTGCCGCCGGTGGCGTAGTGATCTAAGCGCTGGCTTATAACTATTTGCTCGTGAAGGGTCCGGGTTCGAATCCCAATGATCTATAGATGTTGCGTTTGTCTTACGGCGCAGGCTTTCCTCCCTTCTGTGGAACCAGTGACCCTAAATTAGGGACGGGCGACTGCTTATAGCCCACTGAGTTTCTCACGGTGGTCGTTGAAAACCTTCAGTGACAAAAAAAAACAAAAATTGAAACTACATTGGCTTTGCAGTCACAGGGAAACCCGTACCTACTCAATGTCCCAGCTAATTGTCTTAGATTTAAAATGTAATTCTAAAGAAAAGCACATGGGTTAAATTTAGACACAGTTGTTCCTTTCCTTCAGAACTGAGCGTTGGATCGCTATACAGATAAGAAATTCATCGTGCTGCATGAAGAATTTTCACTTCCTGGTGCGAACAATTCAGGCGTATTCCACTATGCGGGCACGCAATTTACTTTGGAATTGCATATACTTTCTTCGCTCATATTTACATTGATTTTAATCGAGTTCACGATTGCTTTCCGAGGACACGACCCAACGAAAAGCTCTCGTGACTTACGTCAACGCCACCTGGGCGGTATATCTCAGACTACGGGACCCTGTGTATGCTAGATAGGTACGTACGTTTCAAAGTTCAGACATCAAAATGGTGAGAAAAACTCAGTAATAAATAAATAAGTACAAGTTGAGCATTCCTTATCCAATATTTCAAAATCTGAAAAACCCTAAAATCTCCCACTGTGTTTTCGAGCATTGACATGACACTAAGAACGGAAAATTCCACTCAATGAAATGGTGAAAATAGTTCAAATGAGTCTGAATAAAGCTAATAGTGACAATAACAATGAAAATGAAGGTGATGTTGAAAATTCCACTCAATGGCATGACGAAAATAGCTGGAAATGTTTTCAATGAAGTTTATCGTGGTGGTAACAGTGAACGCGAAGATATGGTGAAAATAGCTGGAAATGGTTCCGAAGGAAGCTAATCATGAAAATAATAGTGAGGATGAAGATGGTGTGGAAAATTTCGCTCAGTGACACAATAGAAATTGTAAAATGGTTCTGGATGAAATTAATCGGTAGCAGTGTAGATGAAGATGATGCCTTTAACACAGCTGAAAAAAGTGTCCGTATACGACATACTAAATATGTGTGAAAAACTTAGGGTATCATGAATTCATAGGGAAACAAGAAATCGGGTCACTTTATTAAGGTATACTGTATATTAATTTTAGGGATTTTGCGCCCTACGCTTTACAATGGAAACAATTTCGACCCAGTTTCCTCAGCGAAGAAAGGTTTCCCATACATCAAAATTGGCCCATTGATAAAAATAGCCCTGACTTAGTTCGTACAATCGGTGTTTTTTGCGAAAAAACTTTCATGAACTACATTAAAAATCAATAACTTTACCTCTATGTAGTGGTAAGGAAGAGGGGCGCCACCTGTAAGCAAGTATCATAACTACATCGAAGTAAAGTTATTGATTTTTAATATACACTGCTGGCCACCCAAAATGCAACACCAAGAAAGAAGCATCCGATTGGCCTGAAATTCGCAGCATGCGTCACCCGCGAGAGGACATGCAAACGATTAGCATTACAGGGCATATGCAAATCATGTGCGCCCGGCACGCCACCGAAAAGCACTATAAGAAGGGTGCACATGAGGCGGGGTGTAAGTAGTGGATGTGTGTTGTGCTGCCGGACCTGTGCGTGGGAAGCTTCCTGATGCCTCGTCGCAGAATACGGCAGTCATTCCAGCACGTTTCGGAGTTCGACAGAGGACGAATAGTGGCTTATCGCGACAGCGGTTTATCGTACCGAGACATCGGCGCCCGTGTGGGACGACAGCCAGCCACAGTGTGGCGAGTTTGGACTCGGTCTGTGCAGGAGGGACGGACGGACCGACGTGAGCGATTGCCGCAGCCGCCGCACATCACCGAACGAGAGGACCGGCATGTTGTGCGGCGGGCATTGACCGCTCGCACCGCCACATCACGAACGTTAGCGCAGGAATTAGGGTGTGCTGCGCAACAACCTGTGTCAGCACGTACCGTTCGACGTCGTCTGCAGGAGCGGTGACTTGTCGCACGGCGCCCATTGCTCCGATTATCATTGACGTTACACCACCGGCGAGTGCGGCGGCAGTGGGCCGTTGAACGCCGCACCTGGACTACGGAATGGCACGAAATTGTCTTCTCCGACAATTCCCGCTTGTGCCTGCAACACCACGATGGTCGGATCCGCGTGTGGCGGCACCGCGGCGAGAGACTGTACGACGCCTTCATTATGCATAGCCATACCGGTCCGTCGCCCGGCGTTATGGTTTGGGGCGCAATTGGATATGACACCCGCACCCCTCTGGTACGCATCGCCGGTACACTCAACAGCCACCGCTACATCTCCGACGTTTTGGAGTCCGTAGTCCTCCCTTACCTGCAGGACCTGCCAGCGGCCACGTTTCAACAGGAAAATGCGCGCCCGCGCGTGGCACGCATTGTGCAACAATTCTTCCCGGCACACCAGATGTCACTGCTGCCGTGGCCCGCCTGTTCCTCCGATATGTCGCCCATCGAACACTTCTGGTTGCTGATCGGCAACCGAGTGTCCCGGCAAGCACCACCCGCGGCTACGCCTGATGAACTCTGGCAACGTGTGGAAGCAGCCTGGACCGACATGCCGCAAGCCCACATCCAAAGCCTCTTTCGGTCGATGCCGCGGCGTGTAGCGGCCGTTATTTGCCAGCCATGGGGGTCACACGAACTATTGATGTCTGCGTGTTCCGCAAGTCGCACGGGCCCGTAAGCTCAATCGTTTCATCTTGTATCTGTTGTTATGTGTCCAGTAAATCTGGCTTTGCTATCTCGTGCCTCCTTCTTGGTGTTGCATTTTGGGTGGCCAGCAGTGTAGTCCAGAAAAGTTTTTTGTAAAAAAAAAAAAAAAAACAATTGTACAATCTATATTAGGATGGGTTTAATCAGTGGGCCAATTTTGATGTATGCAAAATCTTTCTTCGCTGAGGAAATAAGGTCGATTTTTTCCCATTGTAAGTATAGGGAGCAAAACCATTAGATATCCACCTTAAATATACGACAGACTGTTATAACTAAGGTCAGTGATAGTGAGGCAGAATAAACGTTTGAAAAAAAGCGACTGGGCACAGTGCCTACTCTTTCCTAGAGCGTCCTCTTCCTGGTTTTTCAACTTCTGAAGTTCCTTCTCTTTGATACTTTTCATGATTACTTACTTTCCTTTACATTGCACAGTAATTAAATTCCTTGCACCGTCTGTCACAGTAATTATATTCCTCGTTCCATAGATAGCGTTTCTGATGAGAGATTCTACTCCTTACGGAAAACTTAACTAAAACCGTGAAACACGTACTTTTTAATCAGAACTTAAAACCATAGGTGGAGACGTAAAACACAGACTTCTTACAGGTTTTCCAAAATCTGATACACATTCGGCCCGAAGCGTTTCGGATGGGAGATGCAGAACCTTTAGTTCTTTACTGCTGCTCCTTAAAGTTATTCAAGATTTTTATAGTACTGCCCAGCGATTCGTATGAAGGAGCGACCTCAAAGCTTTCTCACACTGAATCCAAATTGCATTCAAAGTCGTTGCAATATCATCGACAAAGTTTCAATTCTACAAAGGTGTTCCATTGGACTGAGATCGGCCTCTATGCAGGCCATTCCAGTTCTTCCAATAAATCTTGGAATGTCATCTACAAAGTGTCAATTCTACAATCCTTGGGGTTGAGATGGGCCTCTATTCAGGCCAGTCAAGTTCTTCCAATAAATATTGCAATGTCATCTACAAAGTTCCAATTCTACAAAGGTGTTCCTTGGTTTTGAGATGGGCCTCTATGCAGGCCAGTCAAGTTCTTCCAATAAATCTTGCAATATCGCCTACAAAGTTTCAATTCTACAAGCGTGTTTCATTGAGTTGAGATGGGCCTCACTATCAAACAGGCCAATCAAGTTCTTCCAATAAATTTTACAATATCATCTGCAAAGTTACAATTCTACAAAGGTGTTCCGTGGGGCTTGAGATGGGCCTCTATTCAGGCCAGTCAAGTTCTTCCAATAAATATTGCAAAGTCATCTACAAAGTTCCAATTCTACAAAGGTGTTCCTTGGGGTTGAGATGTGCCTCTATACAGGCCAGTCAAGTTCTTCCAATAAATCTTGCAATGTCATCTACAAAGTGTCAATTCTACAATCCTTGGGGTTGAGATGGGCCTCTATTCAGGCCTGTCAAGTTCTTCCAATAAATATTGCAATGTCATCTACAAAGTTCCAATTCTACAAAGGTGTTCCTTGGTTTTGAGATGGGCCTCTTTGCAGACCAGTCAAGTTCTTCCAATAAATCTTGCAATATCATCTGCAAAGTTACAATTCTACAAAGGTGTTCCATGGGGCTTGAGATGGGCCTCTATTCAGGCCAGTCAAGCTCTTCCAATAAATATTGCAAAGTCATCTACAAAGTTCCAATTCTACAAAGGTGTTCCTTGGTTTTGAGATGGGCCTCTATTCAGGCCAGTCAAGTTCTTCCAATAAATCTTGAAATATCGCCTATAAAGTTTCAATTCTACAAGCGTATTCCATGGAGCTGAGATGGGCCTCACTATCATACAGACTATAACGAAGTAAATTTCTCCGTCATTTTTATCCGCGCCGGGGTTCGAACCCGGGTCCACTCATTCCGGAATAAGTTGCTCTACCAATTAAGCTACGCGGACGTTTTATTCTGATTCCTATCTGCTTTTATGTCGTGTGCGTCCTTCTAACAGGTACGTCACATCTCCTGGTACGTTACATCATCTCCCCCTTATTTTTTTTTTTTTTTTTTTTTTTTTTTTTTTTTCGAAGTGCTGCTCTTATTTTTCCTATCTCGCGGTGTGGAAATAACATCACACCAATGCGAGATTTTAAACGGTCGGGTCATCCGGATAGTTCGGGCACCATTATAACGAAGTAAATTTCTCCGTCATTTTTGGTCTACGCTGGGATTCGAACCCGAGGCCGCTTATTCCGGAACAAGTCGCTCTACCAACTGAGCTACGCAGACATTTGTTCTGATTGCTATGTGCCTTTATGTCGTGTGCGTCCTTCTGGCAGGTACGTCACATCTCCTGGTACGTTACAAGACCAATCAAGTTCTTCCATTAAATTGCAATATCATCTGCAAAGTTACAATTCTACAAAGGTGTTCCATGGGGCTTGAGATCGGCCTCTATGTAGACCTGTTAAGTTGTTCCAATAAATCTTGCAGTATCACCTACGAAGTTCCAATTATACAAAGATGTTCCATGGAGTTGAAATGGGCCTCTATGCAGGCCAATCAGGTTCTTCCAATAAATCTTGCAATATCATCTACAAATTTGCAATTCTAAAAAAGTGTTCCATGGGGTTGAGATCGGCCTCTGTGCAAGCCAGTCAAGTTCTTCCAATAAATCTTATTAAAAAATCAACTGTATGCTCGCCTCGGGCTTTAAAAACAGTAGCAATTCGACTTGGAATAGACTTGTCATGTAAGTCATGCACTTTTTGGAATTCCTAACAGTTTTTATTCGTAATGACAAAATACTTCATTGGAATAACGCATTTAGCTGTCTTGAATTTCTGTTGTAATCAAAACCAAGAATTTACTACAGCCTCAAACTCTTTGTCCTACTGAAGTTCTGCTGGTCCTAGAATGCTCTTTAAGTAGCCGTAAACATAAATTTAAAACCAACACTTTGAGCTAATCCATAAATTTAAAACCAATGTCCATTATATATAATTCAAGACTACACACTAGTGATGCGGATTTAGAATAAATTATCAACGTTTATTCACAATTAAATGTTTTATTAACATCGACTATGGTTTCGCAGAGCGTTTGGCTCGGCATCATTGTTGGTGATTATAGTTAGTGATTTAAATATTTACTATTGTTGATGATTTAAATGTTTTATTAACATCGACTATAGTTTCGTAGTTAGTTACAAACTGTTTTTTTCGCAGAGCGTTTTGCTCGGCAGTATGTCCATTGTTGGTGATTATAGTATTTTTGTTTTTATATTATTGCCAATTACATTTCTGTAGCAGATATCGTTAGTATTCTATGCATCTGTATGCTGCTGACCATAATCTATTCTATGCTGTTAACCATAATCTGTTCTATGCTGTTGACCTTAATCTATTCTATGCTGTTGATTCTGACATCAGCTGTGAATGTGGCATACGGCAAGCCATCTAATCAATCAAGCACCGTACGTGGTGGAGAAGCCAACCACGCAAATGACGGCGACGTCACAACAGTCCATGAAAACAAGTACTGTACAGAAACCAAATCCGAAAATTCTCCGTGGTGGCAAGTTGACCTACTAAGAACTTATCCCGTAAGAGTTGTCCGAATCGTCACCAGAGGGTGTTGCGGTATGTATTTTGCCATTCTTTAATTCTTACCACTTAATTTGTTAATATCTAGTAACATCAGTAGCTTATTTTCGAGGCCATGACTAACCGATAGTTCCTTTAAAAAAGGCAGAATATTATCAACTGCAGTTAGTTACAAACTGTTTTATGAAATGATGGAGCTTTGTGAGAATAATATATTTAACTAACGAACTTTCCTGAACGAACAGTTTATTGTATACCCTTAATTTCTTATTTTTGCTAGTTCGTACGTTTGCAGGTGAGAATATTAAAAACCCAGAAAATTTATAACTGGTGTAATTCAGATACAGAATTTGTACCTGCAGAATTTTAAAGGGACTTTTTTTTAATGTATGTCATGTAGTAGTGGCATTTTTTTGGCTCATACCTTTTCATTAAAATTTGTTTATGATTTTTTTTTTTTAAAACTAAAGTATGAGTTTTTTTAAACTAAATTTTCAGGATGATTTTACAAAATTTCCCATGCAGATGCTCAAAGTATTCAAATTCTTGTAGTGATTTGTGTGAAGAAGAAAAACTGATTATCATCACTATGAACGTATGCATAGTGTGAAATTTGTCAAAAGCATGAGTCAGCGCTAAATATTTTACATGACAATAAATCACGAGGTGAATATTCTCAAACGCTGGATTATAATACTTTATGGGTTAGCCGCACGAATTTCCCCTTCGAGGGTTTCAAATTCCAAATGTTGTGCACTTTTGAATGAATATTTTGAAACAAGCTTCTTTCCAAGAGGAAAAGAAAGAAATATTAAAAGAATGAAAAGGAGGTATTCCTTTACTGCTTTCGTAAGTTCTCCTGAAGTGTAAAACGCTTGGATTCCCATTTTTTAGAAGGTGTTTTGCAGAGTAGTAGATCAAAGCTTTTTTTTACTATTATGGCTGTAACTTTGATCAATGAAATTAACGGCACAAGTTGGCCTAACAAATGCTAGCTCTTTTTCATCCCAGAGTTCATTGGGATCAGAGGCGTAGTCAAGGGAAGGGGTGTCCTTGGGTCCGTAGCCCCCCCCCCTCCTTCAGGGTGGATTGCGTACGAATTTAAAGCAATATACACCGATGAACTGAAAATGGCCGCCCCGGTGGCGCAGTTGTCTAAGGCGTTGGCCTCTGATCATTCGTCCGTACAGGGTCCGGGTTCGAATCCCGGTGAGGCATGGATGTTGTGTTTGTCTTACGGCACTGGCTCTCTCCCTTCCCTGGAACCAGTGACCCTAAATTAGGGACGGGCGACTGCTTATATCCCATTGAGTTGCTCACGGTGGTCGTTAAACCTCCAATCAAAAAAAAAAAAAAAAAAAAAAACTGAAAATGATTGCGCCTAGAGGTCGAACGGTGGCGCAGGTGAAGTTCACAAATTATAGTATACGGAATATACGACCCGAGGATCGGCATTCGGTTAGTAGAATGTTCGGAGTCAGAATAGGAAAAGCTGCCGATTTATTGGAGTTTGATAAAGGACAATGTGCCTCGGAACAACGGAAACGGCACAGCTTATGGTTGTTCATGTGCCGCTGTAGTGAGTACGTATCAAAAGTGGTGCGCAGATGGCCAAACGACGAACTGTCGTCCGGCCGTGTGCCGTCTGCATCTCGTTGAAGCCACAGAGGAGCGGTGACCGTTGCGCATTGTTCACAGCGACCGTAAGGCCACAGCGCGACAAATCACCTCAAGCTACAATAGTGGTGATCAGGGCAATGTGTCACAGCACACAGTTCATTGCTGCCTTCTGCGCATGGGCCTACGTACCCGAAGACGCCAGTCGGGTTCCCATGCTCACTCCATGTCATCGCCTATAACTCATGAAATGGGCTCAAGATCATCGAGATTGGACCGTGAATAATGATTGGAAGAAAGTGGCCTGGTCTGACGAATCAAGATTCCTGGTATATCACGTAGACGGCCGAGTGCAGATACGTCGATTACTAACGGAGGCTATGGCACCTGGATGCACTGTTGGGTGGAAACAGGCCGTGCGGCGGGGGGTGTTATGCTGTGGGCTATGTCTTCTTGGGACACTTTAGGCTCCGTTATCCCAATAGCACAATCTCTGACAGCTGTCAGGTATCGGAACATCGTTGCAGACCAAGTTCACCCATTCATGACAAATGTGTTCCCTACTGGTGATGGCCATTACCAACAGGATAATGCGCCACTGCCAGAATCGTCAAGGAGTGGTTCGAGGAACATGCTGGTGACTTTCTGTCAATGTCCTGACCTCCAAATTCACCTGACATGAACCCAATCGAACATTTGTGGTTCGACTTCGAAAAGCGGTTTCGCGCTAGCCACCACCCCGGAATGTACGAGAACTGGAGGACCTGCTGTTGACATAGCACCAGATTCCCCAGGATATATATCGTCACCTCATCGAATTGATGCCTCGCCGAGTTGCCGCTGTTTCGCAGGCTAAAGGGTATCCTACAACTTATTAGGTAGGTAGCTCATCGGTGTATTTGTGTTGTATTTATGAGGTTTTCACCAATGAACCAAATCCATGGACCATTAAGAAATTTCTGGCTACGCCACTGATTGGGACGACAAAACCAGGTCGGAAATTTTAGTTTTGCAGTGTACTTTTAAAACACATGCATCTACCAGGTATTATCTCATAAATTCCCCCATGAAAAAAGTGCTGTTAGATCCTAGATGGAAAAGAATTGATGAAATATGCTTTGTAAAACGAATTCAATCGTGAGCAACCTTTAAAAAAAATTTAACGGTGAAAGAATTTTAAAAATCCGCTCATGATTGAAGTGTGTATTGTCAAAACACACTCAAAACGGGGTGTACCAGACAATTTTCCTTTAACAAACTGGGTTTGAACCAAAAAAAAAGAAAAAAATCACGAGTTATTTAAAGACTTCATTTCCAAATAAACCACCATTATGATCATTCTGAAAGTCGAAATGTGCACTTGCAACATAGCAATTTTCCTACGCAATTAGATTTTATATTTATTTGCTCACTGTTCGCCTACTGTGCGACGGTATTCGTATCTCCATCTTGAGAGTCGCCCTGTTCAAGTCTGCCCATTATTTTGACCCATGACCCACCATTTTGATTCACAAACCAGTGTTTGTAAATCGTTGTTTCTTTCAAGAATGAGTGTGCATGGGACACTAATTTCGCAATATATCTGAGACAGAATCGCTGCTCTGCGTCCGTTTGTGAAGATAAGACCATCACAATTTGTACTAGTGTCTCCTTCGAGAACACAAAACGAGAGTAAGAATTACCATTGATCCTGGGCTCCAAGTCCAACGAACTACGCCTAACTAGTTACTATACTGTGTAAATTAATTGGGATAAAGTAAAAAATCACTCTTTTTTCCAAAACTATGCCTTTATATCATTCTATGCCTTGATCATCATCATCATCATTGTCAACCATTATCAATCCACTGCTGGACGAAGGTCTCCCAAGTTTCCTCCACAACGGTCTGTCTTGTGCCAGTCTCCTCCATGTCACCCCTGCATACTTTCGAATTTCATCCATCCATCTCCCATGTGGTCTTCTTCTGGGTCTTTTCCTGTCCCTTGGAATCCAATCTAAAATTTCAGCTGTCCATCGATGATCTGTCCTTCTGGCAGTATGTCCAGCCCATTGCCATTTCAGGGATTTAACTCTGATCATGATGTCTTCCACTCTTGTCATTTTTCGGATCCACGAGTTCCTCTTCTTATCTCTCCTGGTTACACCAAGCATGCACCTCTCCATGCTGCTTTGAGTTGTCTGCAGCCTTTGTATGTCTCTTTTAGTTAAGGTCCACGTCTCTGCACCATACGTAAGCACTGGAAGGATGCATTGATCAAACACTTTTCTTTTAAGACATAATGGCATATTGCTCTTGAAAATTATGCTGTTTCTTCCAAAAAGCTCTCCAGGCAAGTTTTATACGCCGATTAATTTCTTCATCAATGTGACCCTCACTTGATATCTGCTGTCCAAGATAAACGTACGTGTCTGTTATCTCCAGCTTTTCTCCATCAATCGATAAATCTTCATTTCTTGTAAAAGCATTGAACATCACTTTTGTCTTCTGAAAGTTCATTTTTAATCCCACTTCTTTACTCTTGTCAGCAAGTTCCTGGATCATACTCTGCAGCTCTGATGGGGTAGTTGCAAAAATGACTACGTCATCAGCAAAACGAAGGTGGGTTAGATAATCTCCATTAATCTTTATCCCCTTGTTTTCCCAGCTCAGCGACTGAAAAACACCCTCCAATGTGGCATTAAAGAGCTTCGGAGATATGGTGTCACCTTGTCTCACTCCCTTTCCAATTTTTACGTGTGTTGTATTTTCAAACAGCCTAATCTTTGCACTTGCGTTTTCATAGATGTTATTAATAATATTAATGTATGCATCTTCAATACCGCAGGTTTTCAGAGCCATTGTAACTGCTGATGGTTTCACCGAATCAAAGGCTTTTTCATAATCGATAAAAGCCATGCACAATGGAAGTTCATATTCCCTCGCTCTTTCAATTAGTTCTCTCAGCACGTGGATATGATCTATTGTGCTGTAGCCACTCCCTGAATCCAGCTTGTTCTCTCGGTTGAGCCATGTCCAGTGTTACCTTCAAGCGGTGTGAAAGAACTTTAGTGAAGATTTTATAAACTACTGATAGGAGGCTGATAGGTCTGTAGTTTCCGAGATCCTCAATGTCACCTTTCTTATGTAGCAGGATCATTGTAGCGGTGTTCCAATCCTCAGGAATCTTTCCTTCATTAAGGCATCGAGTGAAAATTTGGGCGAGTACTGTTTCGATTTCTCCACTTGCTTCTTGTATGATGTCTACAGTAATTCCATCTTCTCCTGGAGCTTTTCCCCGCTTCATGTTCTTGATCGCATGTGCAACTTCTGCTGGAAGGACTGGAGGAACTCTGGTACTGGTATCTTTCATGATGTCTGGAGTGCATGTATCATCCCTTTCATATAATTTGGAGTAGAAATCTTTCACTCTTGCCAAAATTTCGCCTCTATTTCTTGTTACAGAACCATCTTCTTTTCTCAGTGCCATAATCTGTTTTCTTCCCTTACTGAGATGTCCCTTTGCTATCTTTAGGCTTTGGTTGTTTTCAATTGCTTTCCTCACTAGTTCACAGTTGAATTTTCTTACGTCTTCAGTGATACTTTTTCGTACTGTCTTGCATAGCTCTATATATTCCCCTTTGGAAGTCACATCTTCTTTAGTTGTCCTCATCTCTCTTCTTTTTTGCATCAGCATTTTCGTTTTTCCTGATAATTTATTTACATGCAACTTGTTCTTAGACCCAGCTAATTTTGTTGCTGTTTCCATAAGAGCTTTGGTTACTTTTCTGTTAACTTCAGAGATGTCCACTTCTTCCGATGTTAGGCCTTCTAAAGCAGAGAACCTGTTCTTCAGTTCCAACTTGAAGGTATTATGGTGTTTTTTAAGGTTGGTTATGTCAATAGATTTTGTTTGTCTTATGAGCTTGCCACGTTCAAGTTTAGTGTTGAGGTGCATCTTACATCTCACCAATCTATGGTCACTACCTGTGTTGAACTTGTTTAGCACACTGCAGTCTTCTATGACGAATTTTTTGTTACACATAATAAAAATCAATTTCATTTGTCGTCCCATTTGGATGTCTCCATGTCCATTTCCTGTGTGGCTTTTTCTTGAAAAGGAGTTCAAGATGAAAAACCCTTCTGCCTCTGCAAACTCAACGAGAGTATTTCCACGCTGGTTTCTGTTGCCATGACCGAATTTACCTACTGAAGTTTCATTCTGTTGCCGTTGCCCTATTTTTGCATTGAAATCTCCCATAATTATTTTCAAGTGCTGCTTACCTTTATTATTTAGATGACAAATTTCCTCATAAAATTCTTCAATTTCTTCTTCAGGATGACTTGTGGTGGGTGCATAAGTTTGAATAATCTGAGCCTGGTATCTTCTCGATAGTTGGATAACGAGTCGTGCAGCTCTGTCAGAGGAACTTTCAACTTCCACCAGTTTATCCTTCAGTTTCTTGTTTATTATAAATCCAACACCACTAGTTCTGCCAGTATCTGTCCCACGATAGTAGAAGAGATGTCCACTTTTCAGTTCGATGAGATCTTCTCCTTTTCTCCTTACCTCACTTAGCCCCAAGATGTCCCACTTGATCCTTTGTAGTTCCTCTTCCAATTCAAGAAGCATTGAATCAGAAGATAGGGAGCGTCCATTGTAAGTAGCCAAGGTCAGCATCAGTTGGCAGCCTAGTCCGGTCCTCCGGGGATTCTTAGCACCCTCTGCCTTCATGTCGCACTGGCCGCTGCCTTGGCCAGGTACATTCCAGCTGCCGGAGACTGAGGGCCAAGATTTAAGTTGTGGAATCATTTTGGAGGGGTTTGGCCATAACTCACCACGCTGGCCAAGCGGGTTGGTGAGTGTGGGATAGAATTTCCTCTAATCCCGATGGTATAGTTATACCGCTATGGGCGGTCGTCAGAGCCCCTTTAGTGGGAACAGGATGCACCACGAGAAGGCGGGGTTGACATTTGTCAAGGAGAGGCTGTGATGTTACGCATCACCTGACCTTACATCCCCTATGCCTTGATATACACTGATAAATACCTGTATTAGTATGAAGTATGTCCTCCTTTAGCAGAAATGACCTCTTGAATTTGTTTTGGCATTGACTCCATTAATTGAGTGCACATATTTTTGACTTCATAATCGTGGAACCACACTTTTATAGCATTCGTTATCATGCGTTCTTTGGTTCATTTTACCTAAACGTCTCTTCAAAATATTCCACAAGTTTTCTATACGATTTAAGTCTGGTGAATTTCCAGGCCAATCAAGCAAATTAATTTGATTTTCCGGCATGAAATTCTTGACCAACTTCAAATTGTGACATGGGGCCAAGTCATGTTGAAATGTCTAGTCAAAAGTTTGCGAGAATGGAACAATCCTACGTTGTAATATTTCTACGTACTTCGCCGAATTCATCATACCTTGAACAGGAACTAAGCTTCTAGTGCCATTTGATGTGAAAAACCCCCAAAACATCTATTTCAGAGGGTGTTTTACAGTTTGTTTGACATGCTCAGGTCTTAAGGATTCACAGGTGCTTCGTCTAACGACATTTGCTTGGTAACCCTGCACAAATAAATCACTGAAAATTACCTTTTTCCAGTTGTCAGCAGTCCATGATTTATATTTTTTGGCCCATGTTAAACGTTTTATCTTCATTTTCGCATTCAAATATTGTTTTTTCGTTGGTCTTCTTGCCTTCTGGCCAACTTCCAGAAGCCTACGGCGTACAGTCGAATCACTAACATCACAATCACTAGCCAATAAATCTCTTTGAAGGTCAGTGCTTGTTTGTTTTTCTTATTCATTTTACTATTTCTGATTAGATATTTATCTGTTCGTGGCGTTGTTTTTCGTTTTCTCCCACATTTACCTCTCCTTTTTGGAGACGGTGATCCAGATGCATTGTATCGCGTAAGCAGTCCTGATACACTTGATTTGCCTACACCAACTGCAGAAGCGATATCTCTCACTGTCATAGAAGTGTGATCCTTCAGAGCAATTATTTTTGCACGCTTCCTTGGGGAAATATCCATTTGTCAATACACGAAAGCAACACGTACTCACAGAGAGCAAAAACTAACATCCACCTGTCACACGCGAAAGCTCACAACTGAAGCTGAAGTGCCTATTTCCTGTTTAAAACCGGTCAAACCACATTCTTACTATCAAGTTCTAACAGTCACACCACTTCACAGCTGATAAAACCGGTTTACGTGGGTTTCCGACATCAACTGGCGATCACATTACAATTCTGAGAATAAAATAGCTTGTCCCAATTAATTTGCACGGCATAGTAGCTCAGCTGAATTACTTTATAACAGCAGCATGTTTGGTCCGGTGGCACTTTTCCCACATAAGTACCGAAATTTTTGTTGTGTCGTTTGAGGGCAAACACCAACATAGATAGAAGGAAACTTTTTCTTTAAGGAAATAACTTTTCAGATAGAAATAAAGCTTTAAACAGTATTAAAGATGATTACATTCACAAGTATCAAAATAATTCTTCGGTTCCAAAATACCCAGACAAAAAGAATACGAGAAAGTAACCCATTTGTCGAGTCAGGGGTGGATTCTCCTCAGGAACCAAGGAAAAGCTTCAATTTGTTAGGTTTTAATAATAAACTGAATATTTTTCGTGGAAGAAAATATTATATAACAGCATATTACTTTCGTTAATTAATTGGAAGAATTTATACACATACTAAGAACACCTTTTCATTTTGCGGGAAAATATCAGAAAGGTAGCCGGTTATTCCCGACAGTTGCGCCCCCCTCTCTCACGAAAATCCTGGATCCGCCCCTGTGTCGAGTAATCTACCAGGAAATGTCCCGTTGGGTTATCGGGACATTTCCAAGAGATGAGATGAGATGCTCAGTTTACCAATCATGTAGATTTTTCTTTTCTTGGCTCTATACCTGCAAAAAATCTACATGATTAATAAACTCAGCATCTCATGGGAAGTCACAGCTTAACCAAACACAGTTTTCAAATAATTTTGTAAGCCTGTAACAACGGCGTCACGGTAAAGATAAAAATATCATATTTTGGGAAAACACTTTGGACATAGACGTAGAGTTTTGTAAATCTCAGGGCATGCTGAAAACAAAAATGCAGGGAATATTATTTAAAATGAATAAGAAAATAAATAAAAATGTGTTATTTTTAATTGCTATCCAGTACTAAACTTTTGAAATAGTGCCAGTTTTGGATTCAACGCTCACACTTTTGAATAAATTTAACGTACACTCTACCTCAAAAAAATAGTTCCACCCAGAAGGACGTGTCGGATTGCAATACTATTCGGGAGGAAGGTAAAGGTTACCAGGAACAGTAAATGATTAAACATTGAGACTGATATGGGCGATATTTATTGAGCTGCACGCCAATAAGTAGTGCCTCTCGGTATGGCGTCGGGCCGCCATGTTTGCTCACACAGCATGCCAGATGTCTCGGCATGGAGTTATACAGGTTCCTAATGGTGTCCTGCGATAAGCCATCCCATGCAGCTTTGAATCTGCTCACGCAATTCATGCAGATTGTGCGGTAGGGGTGGAGTGTGGATAGCACGTCCAATAGCATCCCACACATTTTCGATCGGCGATAGGTCTGGCAATGCGGCTGACCATGGCAGAGGTCGGTACCTTGAAGGCAAGCTCTCGACACAGCAGCAGTATGTTGACGAGCGTTGTCCTGTTGGAAAATCGCACCGGAGTGAGCGTTCAGAAAAGGTAGGGCCACTGGTTGTAGGACCTCATCAACGTAACGTTGGGCTATCAAAGTGCCTGTAATAAACACCAAAGGTGATCTGGCATCGTAATCAATTGCAACTCACGCCATGATACCAGGCCTTCTGGACGTGTGACGCTCGACAACAAACCGTTCATCTTGGAGCTGACCACGGGATCTCCACGCACCAATTCCTTGGTCTTCTTCTCCAAGACAAAAGAGGGAATCGTCACTGAAGATCACCCTCTGCCATTCTAAGTGGCTCCATGATAGTCTGGCATGACACCATTGCAGTCTTTGGCGACGATGCAATGGTGTTAAGGACAATCGTAGAATGCATGCGTGTAGTCCTACATCGTGCAGCCGTCTGCCAATGGTGCTGGCACTAATCCGACCATGAATGGAGGACACCACTGCTTGCTGAAAATGCGCAGTCGTGGCTGTTGGGTCACTCCGAGCATGTCGGACAACCCGTCGGTCCTCTCTCTCTCTCTCTCTCTCTCTCTCTCTCTCTCCGTGGTTCGTTTAGGTCTCCCAAACCCTTCATGTCGCTTCTGCATGCCTTGTTCTATCCACTGCCACCAACAGCATGTTATGGTGATATCTGCACGACCGGTATGGCGCGCAATACTGCGATAAGACCATCTCGCTTCCCGGAGCCCGACGATGCGGCCCCTCTCAAACTTCTCCAACTGCCCGAATTGCTTCCGAATTTTTCTCCGACATATACTTTACTTGCAAAGGATGCAACCAACACAACTGCACGAGTCAGAATGGCAAGCACGCGCAACGGGACGACATTATATAGCCGGTCAGGTACAGCGCTATGACCCCTCCTTGCTGGCGTCACATGACGGCCGAGCGTGATACTTGAATCATTTGCATGTCTCACGATGTGAAACCTACCCACCAGGTTTCATTCCTGTCGGTTGCTTCCTTCTGGGTACAACTATTTTTTTTTTTTTTTTTTTTGACGTAGAGTGTTATTACCAGCAAAAAATGTTCTTGTTTTCCTTCATATTTTTTCTTAATGATTGTTGTTCGAGAGGAGCCGCGGCCGCCCCGGTGGCACAGAGGTCTAAGGCGCTGGCCTCTGATCATTCGTCCGTAAGGGGTCCGGGTTCGAATCCCGGTCAGGCATGGATGTTGTGTTTGTCTTACGGCACTGGCTCTCTCCCTTCCCTGGAACCAGTGACCCTAAAATAGGGACGGGCGACTGCATATAGCCCATTGAGTTGCTCACGGTGGTCGTAAAACCTCCAATCAAAAAAAAAAAAAAAAAAAAAAAAAAAAGGAGCCGCATCATTTCCCAGTAGATTTGAAAAAATATTTGTTATATAGAATTCAGCATATACAAGTAATTATGACTGATACAAAGTATTAGCCAAGGAGTTTAGAATAATACTTCTGGAGTTGCCCTGTGTCTCTAACCGTGAAGCCTCAAAGTATGGGAATTTGAAGTTGTTTGCATGATACCCATGTAGTCTCAGCTGTGTGAATTTTGTGAGTGGTTTTTGGCTGGAGAAATCGTCTTAATATCAAATCGGAATGAATAATGCTTCCCATACGAGTGAAATTTTCAATTTTAACATTATGTTTTGTTTTGAATTCGCACTAATGTTCGTGTATTTCAATTTAAAATAAAAATGGGAAGGAGCCTCAAAATAATGAATTTCATAAATCCAGTATTTTTTTACACATCGGCAGCCAGTTACGATGCAAGATTAGAAACATTTTCGACAAAAGAATGCGATTCGGCCAACACAAAACGCGTTTCGATAGGTTTGAAAACCACCAGCTTTCCCACACTTGAACTGGATCGCCCGCGGTTATGAGGCTTCACGCAAAGAGGTACTGCTTCATTAGCATGGGCATCTCCAGATATCTTATTGTAACCTCCTTGGTATTCCCGAATGTATGTTATACTAAAATAATATACTCAACACTCACCATTTCAAAAATGTATCTAGAATGTATTAATTTTGAACTATTATTTGGCTCATGTTTCTGTAATTAACATGATCCAAAGAATATTACAATATTGTATATACGATATACAAATAATTGCCAAAAGATAATTTAGGGTGCCCTCGCAGAAATCAGGGCATGCGATTTCTGAGAAGGCATGCTTAAGCAAGCATGCACTTGGTCGGAGCCTGTGACTCTATAAACCGTATTTTAATGAGCTGTTTAGATCCAGAATTTTGTGCATTTTTAATGTTTCGAGCAGTGCTGAACAAAACTAAATGTGTACAATATACATTATAACCATAAAAGTTGATTTAAAAATAATCGTGTATAAGCAATAAGGTTAAAGAATACTGATAGAAATTTACCGATTGGATTTCATATTTTTAAATATAGACTCGCATGTTTTATTTTTTATTTTTTTCTTGCGACGTACTGCATGTTAGTGTTATTCGAACAAGAAAATATTACAGAGCATTTTTGATTTGTAAAAACAGTTCATGAAACACAAGATATTTTATAAAATAATGCCTTCTAAGCATTTTAATTTAAATGCCTAACGGGCAAATAAACGCTCCGGTCTGGTGATGTTGTATCTGACCATTCTTGCGACCAGGTCCCTGCTTGCGTATAAGCAAACCTTATTTGCATAGGGAACTGGAGAAATTTCAGCCAATCAGAAGGCGGTATTCAGTTTCAGTGACAGCACCCATGGATGGGACATGGTAAGGTTTGCTTGTATGCGTACCCGGTGGCCGCACTTGTCGTTCGAGATGACTCCGGGTTCGAATCTCCGGTGAGGCACGGATGGTGCGTTTCTCTTATTGCATTTGCACTCTCCCCTTCCTAGTACCAGTGGTCCCCCAAATTAGGGGCGGCTGACTGATTATAGCCCATTGTGTTGCATCGGTGGTCGTTAAACTCCCAAACAGAGACGAGTAAGACGATCTCTGACACTGTAGAGTGTTGCCACGTCTTTAACCTGCTGTGTAAGACCTTTCAATTTTACAGACAGCTGGATATAACTGAAGTATGATTACAGCATCTAAAATGGCAAGGAAAATTTGCAATGACGAAATGAATCACAAATGAATTGTGACGTGCCTGCTCAGCAGGACGCACACGACATAAAGGCAGATAGCAGTCAGAACGAACGTCCGCGTAGCTCAATTGGTAGAGCGACTCATTCCGGAATGAGGGGACCCGGGTTTGAGCCCCGGCGTGGACAAAAGTGACGGAGAAATTTACTTCGTTATAATGGCGCCCGAAATTGCCGGATGACCCGGCTGTTCAAAATCTCGCAATGGTGTGATGTTCTTTCCACACCGCGAGAGAGGAAAAATAAGAGAATCCCTTCTCCAGCGCTTCAAAAAATAAATGTGTGTGACGTTGCATTCCACACACCAGATTGACTGGGAGTTCTCAGGTGCACGTTCTACAGCGGATGGCTGCCTGCAACGACTCATGGCCACGGCTGACCCGTGGGCCATGCCCCCGGCCCTCCTTCGGGGGGCGTGCCCGCCCAGCAGGACGCACACGACATAAAGGCAGATAGCAGTCAGAACGAACGTCCGCGTAGCTCAATTCGTAGAGCAACTTATTCCGGAATGAGGGGACCCAGGTTCGAGCCCCGCCCCGGCGTGGACAAAAATGACGGAGAAATTTACTTCGTTATAGAATACATCCCTCAATACTCAATTCATTTGTTTCTTCTCCCAATTTGAACCCTGAATTTAGCTGCTTTAAAGTTGCCAATGTTATGAACTTCTTCAATAATTTTCATTTTTTGGTAAAATAGTTCCCCAAATTGTAGGGGTGTAACAGCCCCTCTTTCTTCTTCGGTGCTTATGCCTTTGGTCACTCGGCCAGCTATGGGGTTTGTAAGAACGATGTGACATCCAAACATTATTGCTGAAAAATGGTAAGCAAAACTGTGTTCATTCATCCTTAAAACTAATTTGTTTTGTATCTGCTTTTTTCTTTTATAAAGTTGGCCAATTTGGTTTATTAACTGTTCTTTGACATTGACTAATTTTGTGTATGATTTCATTTTAATATTACCGCTATTTTTTTCAGGTCATCAGCCGCTACAAGATTTGGAGATAAGAGTTGGCAACAGTTCAACTGTTCAAGGCAACCGATTGTGTGCTTGGTATCCTAGGACGTTAGGTGAATACCAGTGTGACACATTGAAAGTTTCATTGTTCACAGTTTTCTGATCAACATTAATTTTACTTGCAAATCAGTTTTATTTTTTATTTTTTAACAATATCGTAATGTTGCACGTGTATTCGTGTGAAATTATGTTGTCTCTTCCCAGGAAACCATAGTCGTGCCCAATGAAGAGTCCAAGCGAAAAACTTTTCGTTCGGCTGGGCAGAAAAAAAGGCTGAAATCACTTTACGAGGTCTGAGTTCGAGTTGCTGATATAAGTGTAGCTTACATAGAAGAGACAGAAGTTCGAGCAAAGGCGGTGGAGGAGATAGACTGATAAACGTAATGCTAGAAGTTCTGAAACGACAGGGGACCAAATGAATGTGCAGCGTCAATTATATGAATGGGGGGGGAATTAGCAGTGAACAACGCGTATTGGAAAGCAAGAGTGTTTGATTCAGTTCATAATGTATCAGGGGCGCCAACTTCCCAATAATTATTTGGGAAGTTGGCGCCCCTGATACATTTTCGTGAGGGGGGGGGGATCCTGGATCCGCCCCCGGAAAATCCTGATTTTCGGAAATAACCGGGGAAGTATGTCTATAAATTCTTCCAATTTATTTATTTTTTTATTTAATATTTTCTTTCACGAAAAAATATTTGACTTTGTTATTAAAACCTAACAAATAGAAGTTTTTCCTTGGTATTGAGAGGAGGGCATGCGCCCCCTCTCTGCATCCGCCACTGGGGGCGGGCGTGAAGAGATCAGACGTGGGAGCAGAGGCGTAACTAATAATTTCTGCGCCCGGGTCAAACCACAAAATATTGCACCCCCATCTGTTCTTCTATCTTAAATATCACCATCATCATTGTCAACAACTATCAATCTACTGCTGGATGAAGGTTTTCTCAAGTTTCTTTTACAACGGTCTGTTTTGAGCCAGTCTCGTCCATGTCACTCTGGCATGCTTTCGGATTTCATCCCCCACCTTCCACATAGTCTTCTTCTGAGTTTTTTTTTTTTTTTCTGTTCCCTGGTATCCAGTCCAATATTTCAGCTGTCCATCGGTGACTCGTTCCTCTAGCAATATTATGTTCAGCCCATTGCCATTTCAGGCAACTGCTAAATCAGTAATATATATACATGTGTGTGTGTGAGACTATTATATTAAAATAGTAATAATATCGGGTAGTGAATGTTTTATGTATAAATATGTTTGTACAGCTTTTTGAAACTGCTTCGGAATTCAGACTTCAGGTACCACATCAAACGGACCGAATCTAGCTGGCAGCTGTGGCTCCCAGCCACGGTAATGATCGAATAGCCCTCAGAGAATTTTCAGCAATGTGAACGACATCCTTATTTTGCAGCACACTAAAGAAAAATTCGTTGTTGTCGACAAAGACTTTGGTTCTCCTTTAGTTGGACGAACTACATAACCGTGGCTTTAGTTCTGAACGTGAGCAACCAACATCGCTTAAACATTTTGAGGAAGAAATGCGAATTTTAAGTATAACAGAATTTGGTGTAGAAGTTTCGATTCCAATTTGAATCATATTATAAGCAGTGATTTTAGCCCTGTCTTCAGCTGCGCCCGGGGTAGCCGCCCCATCGTCCCGTCTCCTTCCTAGTTACGCCTCTACGTGGGAGGGTCATGTCTCTTCCATTGTCAGGAGGAAAATAAGGAAGGGAAGGGGCAAAAAGATAAACTACGAGATTCGACGTATATTTTATAACGCAATTGTAATTGCTCCTCAGCAAATGAACAAGGAAACATAAATTTTCTTTCACTGAATATTAATATTTTTTAAAAATAAAATTCAGCCTGTGATTTTTTAAAATATCCAGAGAGATTTTATTTCCAAAGTTTAGAAAAAAATATGAGAAATTAGCTGAGTTAACTCAAATAAAGAACAAGAAGGAGAAAAAAATAAATAGTTATATAAAGGCGCTAGATTATACGTTTCTGTATTTTATTTATGACACAATTGCTTTAATCATTTATCACATATCACGAGAACATGTTAAACACTATTAATACTGGCCTGGCAATCCAGTTTCTTATCAAATGAGCAACGCTGAGAATGGGAAAAATATTTTTATTTACACTTTCCAACCGTAAGTTGAAGAAGCGTATATGCTCTAGCTTTGTCCGTTATAAAACTTTAATAGGTTCCACAAACAACGCGTGACGTAATGAGGCAGATGGCGTGACCTCGCGCCAACATCTCAATCGCGAGTCGATCGCGAGGGTGTGACGTCATAAGATTTCTAAGAATGGGAACATTAATAGGACGACACCATGACACTAAAAGCGTGGTAACTTGGGGTGGTTATTTAACCCACTAAACGAATTTTTCCAAAATTCAGATTAAGCTAAATCGATTTCTAGTACCAGAAAACGATAGGTTAACCACTTTCATCAAAATCTTTAGAGCCGTTTTCAAAATAAAATTTACATATATACAAGAATTGCTCCTTTAATAAGATGTGATGTACTGCATCCCGGTCCTATGTCCTGACTTTTGACCTCACTTCACCCATTTTCAATAGGGTTCGTCCCCAGGTGGTCCTCTACGACATACTAAAATTTCATCGAAATCAAACCCTTTTTACGCAAGTTATGATGCATTAAGGCAATGGAATGCATCCCGCTCCTATGTCCTGACCTTTGACCCCATTTGTCCCATTTTCAATAGGGTTCGTCCCTAAGTGGTTGTCTACCACATGCTAGAATTTCATTGAAATCAAACCATTTTTACACGAGTTATCGTGCGGACAGACGGATGGACAAACAGACGGATGGACGGACAGACTTACAAAGCTGGAACATATACGCTTCTTCAACCTACGGTTGGAAAGCGTAAAAAATGCTTCGATTGCGACAAAGCTTTTTCATGTTCCGGAGGTATACTGAACCGGTTCTGTTGAATATCATCGAAATGGGGTCAAAGATCAAGACACAGGAGCGAGATTTATTCCACAGCCATTATCCTCATAACTTGAATAAAAATGCTTATATTGCAACAAAACTTTAGTATGTTGTTCCGGAGGTATGCTGAACCAATTCTGTTTAATATCATCGAGATGGGGTCAAAGATCAGGACACAGGAGCGAGATTTATTCCACAGCCATTATCCTCATAACTTGAGTAATGATTTCTGGTATGTTGGATAGCGTATCATAATCAATGCATCGCATGATTTTACTAACTTGTTTATTTCGTTATTTATTAATATTTTGGAAATAAATATTTATTAATTATTAATAATTGGAAATAAAGCTTAGTCCACCTTATGACGCTAAAGCGATTATTTAATTAAACGGAACCAAAAATATAGGGTGGGCACTGCCCCGCAATATAATTATTAGAGGCGCAAGATTCACCTTGCCCCCTATAATCGGCTCATGTGTAATGTACTGTAAAAAATTACAAAGGAAGAATGTACACATACGAGCCTAGAACTTTATAAATATCAAATTACAATTAGCAAGTTCCCATATCCGAGAAAAAACTAAACAAAACTAGTAAGCAGCAAAATACCAGGCCATATTGCGGCCGGTCATATATGCACGGAGCAGGGAAATAAAAAGAAAATTACTAAACAAGAAAATTTCGCGTCACATACTCTAATGTAAAGTCTTAAGGACAGGGTCGGTGCTATGGTGTTTGGCGCCCTAAGCAGGCCATCAACCTTGCGCCTCCAAAAATTTGTAATTTTTTGTGTGGCCAAACACAATTTCAATAATTATTCCAATGTGCAAAAATACAATGCAAACTGAATAAAAACTAATGGAAACTACATCCATTTACTTAACTGGTTCAATGAAAATGAAATTAAAATTTCATTTTGCGTGCTCTTTTTTCCTCAAAATTTCTCACAAGTATCTTCAAATCTATGTCACGGGCAATATTTTGTTCGATCGATAATGCATATAACCCAGCAAGGTTCTTTCCTGCATCCCCCGATGGAGAGAGAGAGAGTAAAACAAAAAAACAAAAAACAGAAAAAGGAAAAGAGAAGAGAATTCTAACGGAATAAGTATAGTAGCAGAGCCACTCTTGCACCTCGGGCTAGTGGTCAACATTCGTAACTGCTACGGAGGAACTTCAGTTTGGATCGCAGGTAGGTATACGAACGCTCGAACCACTAAATATCCGCCGTGCGTCAGACGGGTACGTTAAGCCGTCGAACCCCGGGTACTGCCCCTACCCCCGACTTAAATAAGGGCGTCTTCCTCCCCCTTTCTACCACGCTTCCGTGTCACTTTTCCATCAGGCACTCTAGCCAAAATATCCCAGCGTCCTATTTTTTAGGGTTGTTTAAGAACTGAGTTCAGACACTCCCTTCCTAAAATCCTCTACATATGATCTGTTCTGAACTACTCTTGCGCCCGTTCTTACTAAAAAATAGTCTGAGTGAGACAATTACTAACCTTTAGGCAAACTGCTCCGGTAATGCAGCGGTCTAAGCGCTGGCTTTTGACGATTTGTCAGAGATGAGTCCGAGTTCGAATCCCGACGAGGCGTGTATGTTGTGTTTGTCTTACTGCACTGGCTCTCCCTCTTCCCTGGAGCAGGTAGCCCTAAATTAGGGCAGGGCGAGTGCTTGTAGCCATCGAGTCGCTCGCGGTGGTCATTAAGCTTGACCCCCCTCCTCCCCTCCCTCCGTTCCCAAAGAACTTAGACGTTGAACATTGCTAGTATTTGTGATAGGAGTGGACGATCTGGATATTTCCATTGAAAGCCGGATAACACAGAATCTATTTCTTTAAAAAAAAAAAAAACCTTGTTGCCGCCGTCAAGGGTCGCCTGACTTCCCTGCTGCATGGAGACGAGCTTGTTTTATGGCAGTTTTTCGACAGATACGTGCATTCGAGGCGTTGTGAAAGGAGGGGGGGGCGATTAACGCAAGCTGACTTACCCGTTCCATAAGAACAGGTCTCCGTCTCTCAATGAATAAGAATTCACATCTTATATCGAATGGAGAACAGAAAAAACCGAGTCTATAAGACCTTAACCAGTCCATAAGAACAGGTCCCCGTTTCTCAATAAGTAAGAATTCGCAAGCTATACAGAGTGCATAGGAAAGTCCCTTTAGCCTGGAATAACTTGCGAACGGAGAGAGGTACAGTTATTCAAGTGAGATAACGGTATAGTAAAGCGACTACGCCCGATCGAATGCAATGCATAGCAGCGCCCCTAGTGGCGAAATGCGGAAGTTAGCCATTGCAAATCGAAAACGAAAAGAGATTGAGCAAAATTTCCAACTACAAAGTTGTAGAACATCACTTAATTAGTACAAAACGACATTTGTTTCACACGGATAAGATAAAATGTCGCCTGAATACCCTACAATGTCCGAAATCGATGCGCGACGATTCAAATCTACATAATCACATTTCGCAAATGTAGCCGTATGCAAATGCAGATTGTGACGTTGTACCGTACCTAAGATATAAAAACCAGTAGCAGGATGTACCCTGATCAGAAGTTTAGGTCTGCGTACGCTGTGTGAGAATGGCGAGCTAGGATTTCTGGGGTTACGTAAAAAATCAGGTGTGTGCAACAGCACCTACAAGTCTGCTGGATCTACGTCGTCGTGTTACAGATGCTTGCAATAGTGTGACACCTTCCATGCTGAGGAATGTGCATGCAGAGTTTCTTTCACGAATACAAATGTGTATCGTGGGCAATGGCGAACTCTTCGAACATACTCGACATTAACTTTTTATCACTGTGCGCCAGTTTGCCTGTTTTGTTTTTGTTTTGTCTGACGTCATCTAACTGTATTGACATAAGTATGCATTTATGCCATAAATTGTGTGTATTTGCTCATACCTATGCCTGTTCCCTTCAAACGTTCACACAAAAGGTCGCGCATTGATTTCGGACATTTTAGGGTATTCAGGCGACAATTTATCTTATCCGTGTGAAACAAATATCGTTTTGTACTAATTAATTGATGCTCTGCAACTTTGTAATTGGAAATTTTGCTCTATCTCTTTTCGTTTTCGATTTGCAATGGCTAACTTCCGCATTTCGCCACTAGGGGTGCTGCTATTGGTTGCATTCGATTGGGCGTAGTCGCTTTACTATACCGTTATCTCGCTTGCATAACTGTGCCTCTCTCCGTTCGCAAGTTATTCCAGGCTAGAGGGACTTTCCTATGCACCCTGTAAACATTGAACAACAGAAAATAAAAGTCTTTTTTTTTTTTTCGTTTTTCTTTCCCATTTATCATTTGATTTCATCAACTCTAAATCTTAGAGCCCCTCAAAGTTTGGCGCCCTAGGCTGCCTAGTTCGCCTAATGGTTGAACTGGCCCTGCTTAAGGATATGTCAAAATCTTAAAGATTTAGAGCTCAAATACTCGAGCAAACACGTCAACGCTCTGGTTGCTCCCTACAATGCAGTTTTCAATATATGCCGGAAGTAGCATGTTTTTTCCAGTATTTTCTTCTAATGTCTTTGGGTTCAACTCTCGTTGTTTTTACTAGCGCACCTCAAAAACTACGTTAGCGTCTGTCACGTAAGATGATGTCACTATCGCGGAGAAAGTTAAAGTTATAATTCTTGGGGATGACTAGACTTTCGCGGTTACGGTTACGGCACATTAATTCCCTGTTCGTTCACTGGCTCGCAGTCTACTGAAATCTTCGTTGCCAAAATATTAATATTTCCACCTCTATGGGAGATTTACCTCTGAGTCTCGTCCTCTGTGAGTGTAGCTGATGCTGAGTGATTTGGAAGCGACTGCATGAATGCTGAGAGCAACTCAATGGGCTATAAGCAGTCGACCACCGTGAGCAACTCAATAGGCTATAAACAGTCGCCCGTCCCTAATTTACGGTCAGTGGTTCTAGGGAAGGGAGAGAGCCAGTGCCGTAAGACAAAAACAACATCCATGCCTCACCGGGGTTCGAACCCGGACCCCTTTCGGACGAATGATCAGAGGCCATCGCTTAGATCACTGCGCGACCGGGACGGCCCAGCAATTTTGGGTAGTTAATACGTGGTCACTGACTCTCCGTAACGAACTTCGTTTGCTATCCTCTCCTCCTTCAAACGCACTGCTAATTGATGAGCCATTACATTATAACCACCCCCAGCAATGACGTAGTTCTAAATAAAAAAAGTGCCCTAGCAGTGAATGGACTAGGAAAAAAAATACTCTCAAAATTTTAAAAATCTGATTTATTATTTTTTAATTTTCATGACTAATTACCAATATCGATTTATATTAAAATAACTGCTTAAAACTATGTAATCTGAGCAATTTTAAATAACAGGAAGAATGTAGCGTGAGAGACATGCTAAGATTATAAAAAATTTTGTTTAAATACGGCTCTATACGATTTTAAATATGCGTTGGGTATATTTGTGAACTAACAGTAACATCAATTCAATATGGCTAACGCACCGTTTTTATTAAGATTATGTTGTACATGTGGAAGATTTTTGCATTGCCCGTAAGCAGTCAGAGAGTGAACTCAGGGGATTACTTTTATTGGAGTCGATGCCAATGGTGAGTTGCTTAATACAAATGTCCATCACTACCGTTTTCTCTCTGAGCACTGCAATCTTAACCCTACGGAGTCGTCATCTCCTACAGATTTATTTTGACTGTCTAGACAAAGGAGTTCACATTCTCTTTGTGATAGAATCTTATGATTTGTAAGACACCCTATTGCGCTACACAGCTACGTATATCTATCCACACAGTATTTGGTTGGTTGGTTTGTTTCTACACTGAAGAGCAATTGATTTAGAGATGCCTGTCTAGTAACGTGTAGAACCACCTTTCGTCCTGGTGACGGCGGCGATTGGTCTCGGCCTAGACTCGACAAGACAACGGAAGCGTTGGGAAGCCATACAGATCCACGACCCCTGAACAAGCTCCCACAGTTCACGAAGATTTGATGAAGGGGGTCAGAGCCTCGAACATCTCTCTCGATGGCATCCCAGATGTGCTCGATGGGATTGCAGTCAGGTGACCTAGCTGGCTAAGGAAGCGAGGTCACGTCGGTGGAGTGTTCATCCAACCATTCTGATACAATTCGGGAGCTGCATTGTCTTGTTGCAGGATGAGGTTCCCAGTGGGATGTTGAAGACGCACAAACGGGAGCAAATGGTCGTCCAGGATATCCCGGTAACGTTGACCTGTGAGAGACGATGTCACACGTACCAAGGGTCTCATTTCAGTCCACGTAAATGGTCCCCAGACGAGAATCCCACCCCCACCAGCTTGAAGAGTACCCTGCTGGAAAGAAGGATCCATCGCTTCATGTGGTTTGCGCCGTACTCGTATCCTGCCATCCGCATGTACCAACGTGAATCTCGACTCATCAGTCCAGGCAACATTTTTCCACATGTCTAGGGTCTAGTGGCGATGTTCCCGCGCCCATGCTAATCTTTGCACCCTGTGATGTGCGGTCAGCAGCGGTACCCTCGTGGGACGATGGCTTCTGTAACCATAGCAAGGAGATGGTTCTGGATGGTGTGGCTGCTTACACGTTTTTGTGCACTAGCGTTAAACTGACGAGTGATTTCTTGCACTGTGGCCCGTCTATCCGCTGTTACAATGCGAGCTAACCGACGATGACCCCGCTCATCCACATGCTGTTGTCCACGGCAGTTGGCCCTTGTAGGGATGGTTTTACCGGATTCGATGTACTCACGGTGCACCCGTGACACAGTGGCTCGTGAAAATCCCAGTGCCCGCACGACTTCTGAGATGGAGTGACCCATTCGTCGGGCCCCGACAATTTGCCCACGATCAGATGCGCTTAGATCCTTCGTCTTACCCATACTGCGTCCAACTCTTACTGATTCCTGTCGCATCACTCCTTATATTGTCGGATCGTTGCATACGTCATGTCGTTTCCGTTCACAGGGCCGCCCACAGCGCCACATTTGCATAACGCCAGCTGTCTCTAATTCAATCGCTCTTCAGTGTACATATGTTCCACAACTACCATGGGCAACTTGTATGGCTATAAGCAGTCAACGGTCCCTAATTTCGGGTCACTTGTTCCAGGGAAGAGACAGATCCAACACCTTTGTGGCCATGCATACCACCCATGATTCATCCGGGCTTGGGACTCAGTCTTAGCTCGGAAGAATGGTCAGAAGCCTGTTCCTCATACCACTGTACCACCGTGCCGGCCATTTCAGTAGTATAAACATTCGGTTAAGATACGAGTATGTTTGCATACAGAACACAGTTTTACCTATTTTTTGCATACATGATCATTTAAAAAAGTTCCTTTGCCCACATTCTTATACCAGGTAAGCATGAAAAGTGCCTTAGTGGCGCTAAGCCTAGAAAAATATTGCCTTAGCACCGCTAAGGTGCGCTAAGCTCCTTCTACATCACTGACCCCTGCCTGGAGAAATGAGCGCGCCTGGTGAAGTTCACAAAGAGCCGTATATATACAACCCGATGACCGGCTTTTGGTTAGTAGAGTGTTCGGAGTCAGAATCAGAAAAGCTGCCGATTTATCGGAGTTTGACAGAAGGACAAATTGTGATGGCACACGGCGCCTCGGAACTACGATCACGGAAGCGGCACAGCTTGTGGGTTGTTCATGTGCCGCTGTAGTGAGTACGTATCAAAAGTGGTGCACAGATGGCCAAACGATGAACCATCGTCCAGCCGTGTGTCGTCCGGAGCTCATTTATGCCAAAGGGGAGCGGAGATTGTCGCGCATTGTTCACAGCGACCGCAAGGCCACAATGCGAAAACTCACCCGCAGCTACAAGAGTGGAGACAATGTGTCGCAGCACATAGTTCATCGCAGCCGTATGCGCACGGACCTGCGCAGCCGAATACCCAGCCTGGTCCCCGTGCTCGCTGCACGTCATTGCCAATAACATGAAATGGGCCCAAGATCATCGAGATTGGACCGTGGATGATTGGAAGGAAGTGGACTGGTCTGACATATCAAGGTTTCCGGTGCATCACGTCGACGGCCGAGCGCAGATAAGCCGATTTCCAAGTGAGGCTATGGCAACCTGGATGCACTGTTGGGCGGAGACAGGCCGGCGGCTGCGGTTTTATGCTGTGGGTGATGTTTTCTTGGGACACTTAGGCTCATTATCCCAATAGCACAATCCCCGGCATCTGTCAGGTATTCAGAATGGAAGAAATATTCTTCTCATAATACGTGGTAAATACGTCATGATTATTAACACAGCAATCAGACATCACTGAATTAACTGCATTTACTGTTCTTCACGTAATATCAATCACATCAGAAAACTTGAAAATTTCACCGCCGTGGAGAGGGGATGAAATTTTCAAGTTTTCTGATGTGATTGAATTCACGTGTGAAACAGTAATTACAGTCAATTCTGCAATGTCTGATTGCTGTGTTAATTATCATATCTGTCAGGTATCTGAACATCGTTGCGGACCAAGTGCACCCATTCGTGGCAACTGTGTTCCCTGCTGGTGATGGCCATTACCAACAGGATAATGCACCATGCCACACTGCCAGAATTGTCAAGGAATGGTTCGAGGAACATGCTGGTGACTTTCTGTTAATACCCTGGCCTCCTGGCATGAACCCTATCGAGCATTTGTGCTTCAAATTGGAAAAGCGGGTTCGCGCCTAAATCACCCCCCCCCCCCCCGAAATGTACGGGAACTGGAGGACCTGCTGCTGACATTATGGTACCAGATACCCCAGGAAAACTACGGCCACCTCATTGAATCGATGCCTCGCCGAGTGGCCTCCGTTTTGCGGGCTAAATGGGATCCTACAGCTTTTTAGGTAGGTGGTCATAATGTAATGGTTCATCAGTGCATATTTGTGTTAGAAACGGTGTTTCGAACTATGAGTATGTACACATTTGGAAAAACCCCATCTGTCAAACTTGCTATGGCAATTTATTAGCTACAGGAGTGCTCTTACTCAGCACATCTGACTTCATAACCTTTGCAGGGTGGGCGGGGGGCTGCTCTACCTTAATTTTCAGTCACTCCTCCCAACTTTCTTACCTAGCTTCCTTCTTCTATTAGGCGTGCAACTTAATTCTCGGCCCCTAACCGCAAGAGATCATAGAACATCGGCAAATGCAAATAGCTGCGTGCGACAATGGCTGATTGCAGCGCCATCCAACAGCTTTCCAAGCAATTGTAACCGCTCACAGCTGTAGTCACAGAAGGGACGAAAGTAGACGGTGAAAGCAATGTCGTTCGAGAAGCAATCATTTGAGGCACTGCCTCCTGTTCGCGTTTCAGCTGAAAAAAAGTGCCGCGGAAGCCCAGCAAATGATCTGTGCTGCTTTAGGTGAGGTTGCTGTGTCCTACAGTACGTGTACGAAGTGGTTCCAGCAGTTTAAGCAGAGAAATTTCGATCTCCATGATGCAGAATGTCTGGGACAGCCACAGAAAGTTGACGATGAGGAACTGGAACAACTGTTGGACACAGATCCCTATCGCACACAGTCAGTGCTGGCCCGGGAACTCGGAGTAACATGGCAAGCCATTACAAAGCGCCTGCACAACCTTGGACGGATTCACAAGGAGGGCCGTTGGGTGCCCCACCAACTCACAGCTGCGAACAAGTCTAGGCGCTACGATGTTGCTGTGTCGTTGCTCTCCAGATTCAAGAAGAAGGATTTCCTCCACAAGATTTTGACCTGTGATCAGAAGTGGATCCTCTAAGATAACCCTAAGTGGCACAAATTGTGGGTTTATCTAGGTCAACCTACCACCAGTACCGCCAAACCGAATATCCATGCCAGGAAGTTGTTGCTGTGCATATGGTGGGATCAGCGCAGTGTCGTACACTATGAGTTGCTCAAACCTGGTGAAACGGGCAATGCTGAGCATTATTGTCAGCAACTCATTCGTGTGAGTGACGCACTGAAGGCAAAAAGGCCATACACCGGCAAGGGCAGAAGGTCGGTCCTGTTGCTTCAAGATAACGCTCGTCCTCACACCGCGGAAACGACTTTAAACACGATCACCGACCTGGGATGGGAGATTTTGTCCAACTTGGCGTATTCTCCAGACTTTACCCCGTCGAATTATCACCTTTTTCGCTCCCTGCAACATCACCTGAGTGATACGCACTTCACTTCTGTCGAGGAGGTCCACACAAGTATTGATGACTTTATCAACTCAAAACAACCCTCTTTTTTCCGCAGTGGCATTTGGCAGCTCCCTGACTGATGGATCAAATGTATCCAACACGACGGGGATTATTTCCCTGATTAGGTACGTATTCGATATGCTATAATTTACTGTCAACGTGCCATGCCTGTGGGCAAGAATTAAGTTGCATACCTAATAAAAGGAAAGTTTTAGATGTAAGGTCAGATACTCCCTTACAAAAGCATCAAATTTGCATCAACACCAACCTGTCTCAGTCTGCTGCTGGATGAAGGTCTCCCTAGGTTTCATTCACAAACTTGTCTTGAGATATTCTCTTTGTGTTATGCCACCATGCTTTCGACTTTCTTTTACTCATTTTTTTCATGCTCTTTTTCTGGGTCTTTTCCTGTCCCTTGGTGTCCAGTCTAGTATTTCAGTTGCCCAGTAGTGATCAGTGCTACCAATATGACCAGTCTATTGCTATCAAGTGGTCCTTACTTTCATGATGATGTCATCCACCCTTGTCTTTTCTTTTCTTTTCTTTTCTTTTTTTTTTTTTTTTTCATCGCCCGAGTGATCAGAAACAGTTTCTGACTACTCCCCTGAGTTGGAGCCCGAGTTCAAGTAGGAAATGAGGCATGGGTGATGTGCTTGTCTTATGGCACTGGCTTTCTTCCTTCCCTGTAACCAGTGACACTAAATTAGGGATGAGCAACTGTTCATAACCCTTAAAATTGCTCATGAAGGCATATAGTTAAACCCTGAAAAATAAAAAAAATAAATGATTTTTCTCAAGAAGCAGAAGAGATGAACACCAGAATTCATCTCTCCATGCTTCTTTCAGTAGTCCACAGCCTCTGAATGTCTTTTCAGTTAAGTTCCATATCTCTGGTCCATAAGTAGGAACAGGAAGTATTCATTAACTAAACATTTCTTTCAAGACAGAATGGTTAATTAAACTTGAAAATAGTACACCACCCCTGGTGGCACAGTGGTCTTCTAAGCGCTGGCTTCTGACAGTTCTTTTTTTTTTTTTTTTTTTTTGGAAGTTTAGTAACCACCATGCACAACTCAATGGGCTATAAGCAGTCACCCGTCCCTAATTTAACGCCACTGATTCCAGGGAAGGGGGAGAGCCAGCGCCACAAGACAAAACAACATCCATGCCTCACCGGGATTTGAACCCGGACCCATCTTCGAAAATGATCTGAAGCCATCGCTTAGACCACTGCGCCACCAGGGCAACTCTGACAGTTCATCTGGTTTCAAATCCCAGGTGTGGCACGGAAAGTGTGCTTGACTGGCTCTTTCCCTTCCCTGGAACCGATCACTTTAAGTTAGGAATGGGCAACTGCTTTAAGGCCACTGAATTGTCCATGGTTTAAACACCCAAGCAAAATTGTACAGTTCTTCCAAATACATTCCAGTCAAGTTTTATGTGACTATTAATATCCTCTTCAGTGTGGCCTTTGCTACATATTTTGTGGAAGCATACATCAATTTGGTTTTCTGTAAGTTCATCTTGAATATCACTTCTTTACACTTTTCAGCAATTTCTTTGATTATACTGAGGATGTACATACAAAAATGACTATCTTCAGTAAAATTAAGGTGGGTTAAGCAATCTTGAATAATATTTACTTCTTCGTCTTTCCAGTTTAATGATAGAAAGACATTCTGCATCTGCAGTGTGCCATTGAAGAGCTTGGAAGAAATGGTGTAACCTTATCTCACTCCCTTTCCAGTTGAACCTTTGCATTTCTCTAGATCTCATCAAAAATATTAACATATGCATCTTCAATTCTGCAGGATTTCTGCATTTTCCTAGATCTTATCAAAAATATTAACATATGCATCTTCAATACTGCAAGATTTCAAAGACATGACTGCTGATGACTTCACGGAATCAACAGTCTTTTTGTAATCAATAAAAGCCATACAAAGTGGGAGTTCATATTTATTCGCTCTTTTGATTAGTTCTCTCAGTACACTGGTATGATCCATAGTGCTGTAGGCAGTCCTGAATCATTCTTGTTCTTTTGGTTGAGTTATGCCCAGCGTTTCATTCAAGTGACGCCCAGTACCTTAGTGAGGACTTTGTAAACAACTGATAGAAGGCGCATGAGTCTAGTCCCTGAGATCCTTGAGGTCTTTTTTTGATGGAGGATTGTTCTAGTCATCAGGAATCTTCCCTAGAGTGAGACATCTGGTGAAAGGCATCCAGTGAAGAAAGTAAAATTTCATTTTTGCTGAAATACTCACATATTATTACCCAATTTATTTTATAGCATGACCAAGCTCCATCAGGTCAATCAATGAACGAGATAACATTGCTTCAGGATTGACAATGTCTTGTATGTGTTCCTTTCCAAAAAGCTATTTTGCATGAGGCTTAGCATTTGATGATTGATGCATCATTAAGTTTTAGCAAATCAAGATCCTGGGTAATACACAACATGATTAATACACTGCCAGTTAATACAGGAACCATTCAGTTTTAACAAACTAAAGCCACCCTATTGTGGCTGTAGGTACGTGAGAGCAGTTACCCTCCCAAAACAGTCATTCTATGGGTATAGATTCATGAGGGGCATAAAAAGTAGAAATGCACATCACGTGAATAAATTACTAAAAATTGTAACTGCAAAAGAAAATTATGCATTTCATCAGTAGTCTTTCTATTGTTATATTCACTATCTGATAAATGTTCATTCTGTGCTGGTTCCTTTTTCATTCTGCATTTCTGTCTGCTTTCACAAAAATTTTATGTTTCACATTATATTTACAACCATTGGCTTTTGGGTATTTGCCCAGTTTTCACATTTAGCAAAATCACATCAAACATCAGAAGTGCAATTTTTGAATGATCAAGAACATTTTCCTATAATGGAGGTATCACATAGCCAGATTTTCTGCTTTGGGGGAATCCAGTGTAGCTGGAATCAGTGCCACAGGCAGGAAAGGGGATGACCAGAAGGGAGAATTGACCCCTTCCTCCAAATATATATTCCATGAAACTTTCAAAAAGTGGAGAAAGTGGACTGATGATGAAAAAAAGAAAAGCTTATAATTTGTTTGTTCAGCCTTGGTTTCTAGAAGTGACAACAGTAGAAAAAAGATCAAAAAAAAAAAAAAAAAAAGAACATCAAAGGATTAGCTTTTCCTTTTCTTTTCTTTTCTTTTTTTTTCTTTTTTTCATTTTTATTCTCTCTCATGAAACCATTAGACTCAATCAACAACATTAGCAAAATTCTCCCTGTTGTTAACAGTTTAGCTTGACCAAATCAGGTAAAAAAGAAAATCTCAGGGAGGAGGGGGGAAGATTTTAGACCCATTGGACTCACTCCTAGACTGACTCAACTAGGTATCATAAAGAAAAAGAAAAACAGCATGTTATATGAGTGGAAGTGGACAACTTTTGAACTTGAGGAGCTGTGATTTCAACTTTTGCCCCCCTTTGAAAAACAAAAACAAAAAAAAAAAACTTGATGCAGTCCTGCTGATGGCTAAGTGGTATAGAGCACTGGCTTCTGATTATTCAAATGGGTCCAGGTTCCAATCATGGGTGAGGCATGGATGGTGTGCTTGTCTTGTGCCCGTTATTCTCTTTCTGGAACCAGCGGCCATAAATTAGGGGACAGGCTACAGCATTTAGCCCACTGAATTGCTCACATTGCTCATTAAGTCCCAATTACAAAAGCAATTATAATAATAACAAATTAAGACCCTAAGTCATTCAAAGCATTATTAATGCACTGCCAGTCAATGGACATACTATTTAGTTTTAACAAATTAAAATCCAAGGTAATCCACAACATGATTAATGCACTACCAGTTAATGGCAAATTTACTGTGTTGCTGATTTCATGATTGTATTGTTTTCAAAAAGTTTTCTGATTTGTGTTTATGTATGTTTACATTTAATATAAAATTTGAAGAAAAAATTTGAAGTACATTGTTTAATAAGTACTCCACTAATTGAGGAAATATTTTACTTCTGCAATTTTAAAATGCGTTTTAAAGAATTATTATTTCATATTCTTATTTCTGTCATGTTTAGATGATGGCGTTACTCAAGACTTTCCATGCGCTTACCCCATTGTTGGACGCTATGTTTTCATCCAGATTGTTGGTATACAAGGATCCCTCACATTGTGTGAAGTCATGGTATTCACAACTCAAGGTAGGCATGATTAGATAAGTGTTGCATATGTTGTATTAATCTTTTCATACACAGATTTGTAGATTCATTTAGTGCAGAAACTTGGACAGATATGAGAAACAAAAATTAACCATTTTTGAAGAAACTTGGATGGACATGAGAAACAAAAGCAAATCATTTTCAAAGAAACTTGGAAGGATATGAGAAACAAAAGGAAAACATCTCAAAGAAACTTGGACAAATGTGAGAAAGAAAAGCAAACCATTTTTGATGATACTTAAGGAGATATGAGAAACATAAGTAAACCATTTCTGAAGGAACTTGGATGGATATGAGGAACAAAAATAAACCATTTCTGTAGAAATATCTGGAAATCTTATTAAATTAACATTTTTTTTTTCAAATCACTGCAGTAGTGGTGTAAAAGGAGTGAATATTTAAATGGCTTTCCATACGCAGTTCTAGAGGCATTGTTTTTATTAGCAAAAAGATGAAAAAACTTTGTTACTTATAGTTATAATGTTAATTAAAGATCGTCATCATCACTGACCATTACATTTTTGTTATTTAAAAAATATTTATATTCATAATGTGATGCTAATGTAAGATCAATATACATGCCATTGGATAAGGTTTATTTGAGTTACTCCAACCATGAGAACCAGAAATTCAGGAAGCCTAAAAACTCCATGCTCTCTAGGAAATTATGAGAGGAAATGCCCTCTAAAATTTAAATTAAAGAAAAATGGGTTTCTCCTTGAAAATGGCAATTAAAATTATCTAATTTGTTCCTCTTACTCATCAGAATTTCTAACTCCAACACACAGTTTAGTCTGTATGAAAAAATATGTCTTGCATGTTGCATGTCATAAGTTTTTATTATGATTAATATGCTTTATAATACAGCACAGCCACAAAAGGGTTTAGTGGCCTCTTTTGTTTTCTTCTGTATATTGTCTACTTGTTGTTACCCACAGATGTTAATGAGAAAAAGTTCCAAAGTCATTTTAAAATGTTCTAAAACTTCATAATTAACTGCCTGAGTATTTCAGATTCTGCTGATATTTGAGTCCTATTGTCTATTTGGGTCTCAAGGAATTTGATGTAATTTAGAAAGTGTACATGAAGTTTTAGGATATTTTCAAATATGTATTATTTTTTATATCTATTTATACACTATCTACCAACAAGTAATTGGACACCCCTGCAATTGACGATATCTGTGGTCCTGATACACGTCACGGCCGCCGCCGTTAAATATCATGTGGGAAACAACAACGCAACCAGTCGCATGCAAGATGCCACGCAGTTCGGAGTTCTCTGATTTCGAGAAAGGTGTGATCGTCGGGTATCACAGAAATGGACGATCCATACGTGACATATCCAGCGAGTTGAAGTACCCAAAATCGACAGTGGCCTACGTGATTGGCAAGTAGAAGATGAGAGGTGACTGTCGGAATGTGCCCCGACCCGGCAGACCCACAAAACTGGGAGTTAGAGACTGATGGGTGCTGGCCAGAGAAATTCGGAAGAACCGCACCAAATCGATGGGCCACATCCGCGAGGAGTTCCAACAGACATCCGGGAGTGTTCTTTCGATGAATACCATCAGTAAGGAAGCCCATCTGCTCAGTTATCATGGACGTGCTGCCGCCCACAAGCCTTTGATCACCAAGTCCAATAGCGCTGCTTGGCTAACGTGGTGCAAAGAACGTCGACAGTGGACCGTTGAACAGTGGAAACAGGTTCTCTGGAGTGACAAATCAAGGTTCACCCTCTACCATTCGGATGGCAGGGTCTGGGTTTGGCGTCTGCCTGGAGAACGCCTCCTGCCGGAATGAATTGTGCCAACTGTGAAGTTCGGCGGTGGTGGAATTATGCTATGGGGGTGTTTCTCCTGGTATGGCACGGGACCCTTGGTCGCAATTCCTGGTAGACTCAACTACCAGGAATTGCGACCAACTGCACCATTTTGGATTACCATGCACTTCCTCCGTTGTGGCAGTTTTATGGGGTGGACCCATGTTACTTTCAGGATGACAATGCCACCTGTCATGTTGCGAGATTCACCATTGCTTGGTATGGTGACAATGGGATTAATTGATTGGACTGGCCTGAGCAGAGCCTGGACCTTAACCCTATCGAGCACCTCTGGGACGAGTTGGAGCGTCGAGACTTAAGGGGTGCCCCCACCGTCCAAAATCGGTGAAAGAACTGACCTGTCTTCTCCAAGCCGAGTGGAAGAAAATACTGCTTGCTGTCATACAACGCCTGGTTGAGAGTATGCCCTGGAGGGTCGCAGCTGTAATCGCCGCTCGTGGAGGCTCCACCAACTATTGAAGGTGAATAAACTTCGTTTTCCTTTGCTATCACAGGTGTCCAATTACTTGTTGGTAGATAGTGTATAATAAATTAGTTATTGTTCATTATAGCTCCAAAGTTGCCAAACAAGGGGCTTTTATATATATTAAAATTTCTTGTATTGAACTTTTGTTAAGATGTACATATTCATTCAGATTATATATTATCACATTTCCAGTTTTTATCTTATTTTTCATTTTCTTCTGATAACTGAATTCTTGTGCAGCATTTTTATGTAAGAACTATGAAAAAAAAATATTTTTTTTATGCATGTGTTTCAGAAATTTCATCTGGGCGTTGTGGAAACCAACTTGAACCATTGGAGCTTACAACATTTAGCCGAACCTGCTACGAATTTCAAGTTCAGAAAGGGGGATCATTCCAGGTTGCAGAGGAATATTGCCATGCAAGAGGAGGCCTTATGGTTCACCATGTCGAAGATCTGACCCACAATTTCATAGCTTCTGAGCTGGAGCGAAGAAAAGATCAGCTGAAGTCAAAGCTTGTGTGGCTTGGAGCTCAAAGGGATACTGGCCTGAGGTCCAAAACATGGCACTGGGTAGACAGTAAGGAAATTTTTTTTATTGTTTTCTACTTTAAAAAAGAAACTGCTCTTTCTCTGTCTCTTTTTATCTCTTTCTGTCTATCTATCCCTGTCTTCTTGTCTCTTGTGTATCTGTTGCTCAGATTAAAGTAAAATTCTGTTTATTTTAGTAGTTGGTTGAGTTAATAAAAAGTTTTCTTTTAATAAAATGTAGAGCAGATGATTTGACTAATAGTTTGGTATTTATGGTAGATGAGCCTGTGAAACAGTATCTGTGGGCAGAAGATCAGCCAAACAATTATAATGGTCAACAAAATTGTGTTGTTCTTGATGGAGGAAGAAGATGGCTTTGGAATGATGTCACATGCGATTTAGACTACTTACCATGGGTTTGTCAGTACAGTAAGTGCTATACACTTAATAACCTCATAGTAATTCAAGTTGCTATTGATTTTTTATACATGGTTATGTAAAAAGTATGATAATTAAAATTATAACATATGCCTTTGTGATTTTGTAATAGCTATATCAGTCAAGAGACTTGAAGACACAAGTTCAGGGTAATCGATATAGAATGAAGCCCATATATTTGGCTTCAGATTATGAGCTGGTGGTAAAAATGAGATACCAATGGGTACATGTGTGTGTGTGTGTGTGCGTGCGCATATAGTGTATGTATGTACACACACACACACACACACACACATCTATATATATGGTTGTGTGCACATACTCAACCATATATACATATATATGGTTGTATCAAAAGTAATGCAAAAGTGAGCATAACTTTTTTATTAACTGACAGAGGTCATTCAATTTCCACATGTTGGTAGAGTAACTCTTCCTCTAAAGTAACCCTTTTTTTTCATTGCAGGTAAATAATGGATTCCAAGCAGAAGCAACATGCCATCATTGAGTTTTTGACAAATTAAGGGTGCAGGCTGTCCTGCAAACACAGAAGGCTACGAAATGTTTACAGAGATGACACCATTGGCAAGAGCAATGTGTACAGGTAGATGAAGAAGTTTAAAGAAGGGGAAACCAGCATTGGCGACAAATCATGCAGTGGGGGACCATCATCTGCGACTACTAACACGAATCGTCAGTGAGTGGATGAATTGATTCACACAGAGAGACAAGTCACAATCAATGAGCTTGTTGCACAACTGGACTGTGGTCACAATGCCATACAGAAAATGGTGGAAGACTTAAGGTAACAGAAAGTGTGTGCAAAGTGGGTACCTCGGCAGTTGACGCCCGATTTGAAGGAGAGAAGGGTGGAAGTCTGCTCTGATCTTCTGGAAGCGTTTGAAGCCAATGAAGACACGTTTTTTTTTTCAATCTGGTGACAGGGGATGAAACATGGACATATCTTTACAATCTGGAAACAAAGAATCAATCCATGGAAAGGCATTACACCTCTTCACCAAGGCCTAAGAAATTCAAGAGCCAGCGATCAACGCAGAAAGTCATGCTGACTATTTTTTTAGGATGACAGGGGTGTCATTCTCATTGATTTTGAGACACTCAAGAAGCTTAGAGAAGCCATAAGAATGAAGAGACCAAACAAGAGCTTGAAAAGGATCCACATCCACCATGACAATGCAAGACCACACACATCTTTGGCAGCAAATTAGGCTGGTCGGTTGTCTCCCATCCACTGTACTGCCCTGATCTGGCACCCTCCGACTTCCACCTGTTTGATCCAATGAAGGACAGTCTCCAGGGACAATGATTTGATGACACAGACGAAGTGAAAGTGGCTGTGAAAAAGTGGGTACAACAGTCCTCACCTGAATTTTTCAGAGGATTCAAGAGTTAGGTTCAACGATGGTGCAAATGCATCGCTTGTGATGTAGACTATGTTGAGCAGTATGTTTGTATAAAGAAAGAGTTACTCTACCAACATACATGTGTTATTGGAATGACCTCTGTCAGTTAATAAACAGGTTATGACCACTTTTGCATTACTTTCGGTACAACCCTCATATACACTATATCGACAAAAGTCACCGGACACCTAGAAGAGAAACACAACATAGAATTTATTGACATACATTAGTACAGTGTCGGTCCACCTTTGGCCTTAATGCATGCACTGACCCTTCAAGACATGCTTTCGACAAAGTTTTGGAACACAGCGATAGGTATGTGCTTCCATTCAGTACATAAAGCTGCCGCTAAATGTTGCTTAGCAGTAGGCCTTGGTTCCAAACTTCTTATGTGGTGATCTAATTCATCCCATAGGTGCTGTATGGGATTAAGATCATGGCTCTATGCTGGCCAGTCCACACATGATACGGAATTATCGTCAAACCACGCCGTAACAATCCTTGCTTTATGGCTCGGTGCATTATTCTGCTGGTACCAACGAGGCTCGGTTCCATAGTATTGCTACAGGGTTGGTAGGGCACAATTGTCCAAGGTAGATGTTCTGGTTAACAGGTTTGTGCATGATAACCAATCGGCCGGGATCATACCACGAAAAACACCCCCACACGAGCATACTGCCAGCTCCAAACTTGACCATAGGAACAGTACACTGTGGTAAATAGCATTCCCCTAGCTGCCGCCATACCCATACACGGTCATCAGGCTGATAAATCGTGTATCTGGATTCATCAGTCCATAGTACCCGTTTCCATTGATCTACGGTCCACAATAAATATTCCTTACACCATGCTAAACGACGAGTAGCATTCCGAGTGGAGATGAAAGGTTTATGAGCAGCCGCTCATCCATGGTAACTCATTGAATGTAGTTCTCTGCGAATGGTACGTGTACATAACGAGGTTCCAGCATTTTTACTCCCATGCACACTGAGCTCTTGTGCAGTACTCTGTCGATTAGCCATAACAACTCTCCTGAGGCTTCGACGTCCTCTATCACTGTTTTTCTTTGGTCTGCCGCTACATTTTGCTGCTCAGTCATGCCATGTGTCTTACATTTATTCAGTACATCTAAAAAAATTGACTTGGATATGTTTAAATGCCTCTCAGTTTCTCTTATGGGCAACCCACTGATATAACACCCAACAATCTTTCCTTTCTCAAAGCCAGTTCTCTCCCGCCGCAGCGTTTTAACTCAACCTCATAGTGCGATATGATCGCGGCCAGTTGCAGGCTTGTTTTTATACCGTTTGCACCTGTACCGCGCATCTTAACAATGCAGCGGATCCATTCATTTGCTTTTGAAGGGGTGTATGGTGACTTTTGTCAATATAGTGTATATATATATATATGTACACACACACACACATAAATATATATAGTGTATACATTAGGTAGATAGATAAAATAATTTGATGTACATCATTCTTAATCTCTTTGGGAGGACTTAAGTCCCAAAGCACCCTCCCCCCGTGGGTGTGCCAGTGACATCACGTTCTGGAAGTGTGCTCTGTGCTCCAACAAGCACATCTATATGTTGTCGGGGGCATTTCTCAGTATTACACTGTTAGTTTGACTGATTTCCTTTGTAGCATTTTCTTTCAATGTATCAATTGTATGTGGTTTGTTACAGAATGCTTCTTTCCTAAAATATCCTGCAAAAGAAATCAGGTATGGCTAAATCAGAGAACTGTAGTAGAGGCCTGCACGGGTCGAGCCGATTGGGCTGGGTTCAAGCTCAATGTTGCATTGATCTCAGATAACTTGAGCCAAGCAACGTAAGTTGCTTCTTCAAGTCAGGGCAACATTTTAGTCATCTCTTATACAAAATCAGGTCTTAAAACCAGTTTATTTGTTGTTGTTTTTTGTTTTTTGGAAACTATTTGTCTTTGTTGAAGTTTCTTTACGGAAATTTAGAAATAAGTCTCAGAGCCCAGCATTGATCACTGTGCACATCTTGGTTATCAATTAAGGGTAGTTGAGAGCAATTAACTATTCTTCTGACAGCTAAGAATGTTATCACCTGAGGTGGCAACTGAAGTAAAGTTCTTCGTGAAAGTAAGGCTTATTGCGAAAAAAGTGTATCAACAGGAATCTGCAGAGCAATCATTCATCAAGAAAAGTAAAACTGGGAGGATACCAGTAAAAAAGAGTAAAGATTCGTTGAATTGGCTTATTACATGATTTTACCACATGATGAAAATCACACTGATTTGTTATCATGGTGGAAGTTAGATTTAAGTCAATGCCCACAGCTATGCAGGCCTCTAAGCATGTTATTTTGCTACCTCAAGTGCAAGGAGCAACAAAAAAAAAAAAAAAAAAAAAATTAGTACTGCCCAGAGGATGTTTGAAGAAAGAACTAATTGGAAGTTTGAGATTGTAGACAGCATTTTGTTCCTTCATGATAATTTTCCAAGATGAATTTTATACTGATCTTGATTTAGGTATATTTCTACACAATAATTCCTAAATCCATCTTCTCTTCATGTTATTTAAGACTATAATTTTGTAGAAATGGATGCCCGAGCCTATAATTTTGTAGAATGGCCCTGATACACCCACATAGTCGATGCCTGTAAAAGATAAATTTGCCGTATTTTTTCATAATGGATGGGGTGCTTCCACTAAAAGTCTGATTAATACAGAAATTTAACGTGGACCAGGAACATCAAACAAAGATCTTGGCCTCTAAGCATGCATTGTGCGGGGCTCCAAGAAGCAACCTGCCAAATTGGCTTGGCAGTTAGCGTGTGTGAGTCTGGAGGAATTTGAGGCCACTGTGGTGTAGCGGAAGCATATCTGGCCCATATCTGGAAGACCCTGGGTTCAACTCCCGGTGGCGGCCAATGAGAATTTTTCCATGACTCACTTATAAACATGGAAAGAACGAAGGTCTTTGTTTGATGTTAAAAGTCTGATATTGGGCAATTTTGTGCTAATCTTTAAAAAAATTCAAAATTGGTGAGTTAAAAGATTTGTTGTTTTTATTTTTATTTCTAAGCTTTAATTTTTTACAATTTTCCAATGAGTGCCATGCACCCATTGGAAAACTTTAATGGGTTCTTGAGCTCCAGAGCATCCATGTAGTTGCGTCTCTGTCTTCTAGTACATTTTTTATTCAACACAGAAGTTCCTTACCAACTGGTAAATAAATTACAGGACATTTTAAGTCCACAGTAGTTTCCTTCGGATTATAGGGACAATACTTGCATTCTAGAGGACTGCCTACATGATAAAACTAGACTCCATAATTCATGGAATCCTCTAAACATGTTTATTTAGCTGTAAATGAATTTATGGCACCTCTATTCATAGTGATTGTGGAATAACTTTTTTACGGGTCTTATAGAGGTTATTTTTCATGAAAGTTGGTTCACCTCTATTAATAGTGATCGTGGAATAACTTTTTTACGGGTCTTATAGAGGTTATTTTTCATGAAAGTTGGTTTGACAACCAATAAAGCCTAGTTCTTTTTTTTTCGCCATATATCCAGCCCGTATGGGGTTTTAATCCTAGTTGTAAATGAATTTATGGCACCTCTATTCATAGTGATTGTGGAATAACTTTTTTACGGGTCTTATAGAGGTTATTTTTCATGAAAGTTGGTTCACCTCTATTAATAGTGATTGTGGAATAACTTTTTTACGGGTCTTATAGAGGTTATTTTTCATGAAAGTTGGTTTGACAGCCAACTTTCATGAAAAATAACCTCTATAAGACCCGTAAAAAAGTTATTCCACAATCACTATGAATAGAAGTGCCATAAATTCATTTACAACTAGGATTAAAACCACATACGGGCTGGATATATGGCGGAAAAAAAAAGAACTAGGCTTTAGTTCTAAAATTTGACAACCAACTTTCATGAAAAATAACCTCTATAAGACCCGTAAAAAAGTTATTCCACAATGTCTATTTATTCATGGAACATAACATCTAATTAATTATTAGAATCTAATCTTACCAAAATGTCTCTGTTTTTAAGAAACTGACCATTCTTCTGAAATAATTCCATCACATTCTTCATAAGGCTACAGTACAACACATGCATTTTTATAAAACCTGTAGAAATCTCCATTTAACTTAATTTAAATCCACATTTATTTCAACTTAAGCTTTTGAATCCTGAAGAATAATTTGTAATCCCTGTAATTTGCTCATTGAACCTCTTTAGTGTGGTGGAGAAAAAAAGATGTATTTGATGGAAGTTTGTATATAATTCTTCATTGTAGTGTGATTGAACTTTGATTGCATCCTAAGTGTCAGTTTTAAGCTTGAAAACTGCGCATGGTTATATTTAATGTATATGTTTATTAATTTGTACCATGTAATTATATTTATTATTTATTTTTCTCTCTGAACCAAAGGCCCATCCAACTGTGGCAGTCCAGACCGACAAGAAAACTCCACCGTGTTGGAGAAAGACTATCGTTTGGGCCAAACAGTAACTTACCAGTGTCCATCTGGGAATATGGTAGTTGGTGACAGAATCAGAAAGTGTGATAGCAGTGGATTTTGGTCAGGGTCTGCACCATCTTGTAAATGTGAGTAATTTTCTTTGCAATGATTATCTCATAGACACTGTGTTTGCTGATTTTGAACTGCTAAAACATTTTACATATACTAGGGAGAATCGAAAAGTAATGCACAGTCATTTTTTTCTCTTTGTGTGTTGCAAGCAGCAGGCTGCAGTTTGGCAGGCAATGAGTTTAAATATCACGCTACAGACCGGTTTGGCTAGATCAGATGTCACCATTGTGGAAGACAGTGTGAACGATGGCATAAGGATGTCGCATTTGTTAGCATTGTATATGAATGAAAAGCAACACAGTGTAGTCCGATTTTTGTCGGATAAAGGGAAAACTCTGACGGAAATTCACAAAGAAATGGTCAAAGTGTATGGTGGTGATTGCCTGGACAGATGGTGCAGTTTCTTTGCAGAGGGCCGTGGCAACCTTACCGATTCACCACGTTCTGGTCGACCTGTAGCTGCATTATCACCTGCCACTTTGAGAGGCATTGAACAGGAAAATCTGAGTAACCAGTGGATCCATCTGCATACATTGGCACACAAGTTCAACATTTCATACAGTATAGCATACAATATTGTGCATGACAAATTGTAATTTTGCAAGGTCAGTGCACAATGGATGCCCAAGAATTTAACAGACGACCAGAAGGGACAGAGAATGATGTCATCCTTGGACCAATTGATGCATTATGCAGAAGAAAGACATGAATTTCTGGCAGGTGTAGTGACTGGCAATGAGTCCTAGGTGTGCCACTACACTCTCAAAACAAAGAAAGCCAGTACGGTATAGAAACATTCTGACTCCCCGCCAACCAAAAAATTCAGAGTAACACCATCTGCACAAAAAGTCCTCATGTTGGTGTTCTGGGACATGCATAGTGTTCTCCTGGTGGAGTTTCATCCAGCGGGTACCACCGTGAATGTTAAAACCTATGCTAACACATTGATAAAGTTACATCATGCCCTTTGTGACAAAATACCTAACAGAGACGCTGCAAATGTTGGCCACATTTTGCACAACTTATTCATGACAAAATTGCACAATTTGGCTGGGAGGTTCTCCAGCACCCACCATACAGCCCACAGCTGGCTCCTTCGGACTCACATCTGTTTGGTCCCTTAAAAAGATTCCTGGGTGGCCAACGCTTCAATTTGGCTGATGAAGTGAAATCAGTTGTCCACAAGTGGCTACATGCCCAGAAAACGGACTGTTATCAACAAGGTATACTAAAACTGGTACTATGCTGGGATAAATGTATCAAGAATCTTGGATCTTATGTTGAAAAAATAGCCAAGAAATGTAGTTTCACTGTGTATATGTTTTGATTTGCCTGTCTATTAAACTATTGCCAAAAAAAAAAAAAATAGTGTGCATTACTTTTCGATCCGCCCTTGTAATATCAACAATGTTTGATATACGATATATTCTACATCTTTAATGGTCACATTTTTTCATTTGATAAGCAAGTTTTCAATTCTCTCTTGATAAGGTTTTTTTTTTTTTTTTTTTTTTTGTGGTTTCAAGCATTTGGATTTTTAAAAATTATTGCTTCTTAGCAGAACTTTACCTGTGGAAAAATTTTGCTCCTAAAATGTTATTGCAAAACTTTGAATTAGAGACAGTCTTGACTTGGACAAGCCCAACTGATTGATATGATGGGTGTAGCTTTAGCTTCCAGTCAAAATATTGTATTGATGATTAGTTTGGCATTATTTATGTGAGCATTAATAAAGTGAAAATTAATTGCTCTTCATCTGTTACATACAAATGTGATTAGATGCAAAGGCTGTGCTACAGGTATTAAATTTCATTTGATAATGCAACTTGAGGTGAACAATCTCTTTCATATTCTCACATTAAGTAGCATTCGAACTCTATTTTCTTTTGTGAATGTAGGGTAGCACTGGAGGTAAGTTTTCAGTGCATCACTTTACATTTGGTATTTAACTTTAGGGCAACAGAAATGTTTTTCATCACCACTTGCAGCTTTATCCAAGTATAAAACAGAAAGAAAAGGCCAACAAATTCATAGCTATGTAATAAAAGTCATTCATAGCTATGTAATAAAAGTCTTACTGTTCATGTTGTATAATCTACGTCATCACCATTCGTACCATCTGCGAGATAAATATATTATTTATATAACATTCGATGCATGCTATTCTTTGTATATTAAATAAATAGGAAAATAATTTTTTGAGCAATATTAAAGTTTAAAATTCATACTCACTCTATTTACCACTGCCTTTTATGGCCTGTAAAGTTGTTGTTTTTTCAGTAGAGTGATCAGAGGCTGTGCCAATTTTCAATTTAATTTCACTATGAAAAAAAAAAAAAAAAGGGTGGGGAATGCTTGTTTTTTGCTTGATGTAACAAATAGAGACTGGCACTTACACCATAAAAATCAAGCAACCAACCAAATAAAGACTGTAGGGTATAAGAATGCCTGCATTTTAAGCAAGATTGAAGTTCAAAAATCAGCACAGTCTCCCCTCAGTCTGCCATGAAAACAGCTGTATGGGTCACAAGAGTTTGTGCTACCTTTGCTATAGACCAGGTGAACACCAGTTGAGAGCATCACTTTAGCATTACAAAAAAGATAAACGTTTCACAGATTGAAAAAGGAAGAAGATACTGTAAGGAATCGGAAAACACACATTTCATTAAGAAAATACAATAAAAAATTTGAAGCACATAAGGCCATTGTTCTGCAGCAGTATAAGTGACTGGAAGTGTCTTATGACAATGTTCTTTAACACATAAGTGGTGCAGAAATTGTTGAGTCAAAAATACAATCGAGAAAGGATATTGATTTTTAAAAAGCTTTTTACCACTAGGGAAGCAAGAAAAACTTGAATTCTGTTGCAACTAGAAATGTTTTGTCAAGAGATGTGGCATATGTATTTACAGAAACTACATCACCATATGCATTTGTTTTTATTAAAATCAGAAACATAAAACAGTATTTGTTTTTTCTCTTGAATTCTGTTTAAAGTACAGAATTTAATTTAGTCTGTGCACTGCATTTGTATTTTCATACATAAAATTGAAAATAAAAAAACGGCAAATTTTGCTTATCCGCTAAGCATTTTGCTACAGTTTTTCTGATGATATAACCAAATTTCTGCCTGGAAAATCCCAAGCTTAAACACTTCCTGTTCTGGAAATGATGCCTTCTTAAATTTGCATTTCCAGGAAAAGAAAATCCACTCATACCCTCAAATCTTCAAAAAATTGTACAATATCTTTCCAAACATCATACTCTGCTTAGAAGTGATAAAGCTGTTGGAGTCAATGATTGTGTTTCAGGGTAAGGAAACCATGAGTACTGGATAGTGCTGCCAAGCAGAATCATAGCTAGGGGGAGGAGGAGCAGTTGCCCACCAGAATGGTTATACCAGGGGCATAAATTCATACTCTGAGAAGAGTAAAAATAGAAATGCTCACCATGTTAATAAATTTACTGAAACTTGAAACTCAAAAAGAAAGTTATGCACTTCTTCTCTCTATATATATATCTCAGTGGATTTTATTCTAAAGACTTTAGTTAGCTGTTTATAGCTATTTCCACACAGCTAACTAGAGTACAGAGCAGTTTACTCTATGGGACTCTTATACGCATAAAGGGAATTGTCCAGAACAGCAGAGATAGGCACATAAAACAATATGCTGATATGCCAATCACCCGTGCATTTCCAAATGTGCTGTAGGGTTGAATTGCTAATAAGTCGCCTGTGCCCAATAGCAGGAAACCCCTCAGAGTGTTTAACCTCGAACAGAATTATTCCAAGCTCTACACTGAAAGCATCTTCCTAGTGTTAAGTTTGCTATCTGATACTCATTCATTCTGGGCTAGTTCGTTTTCCATTCTGCATTTTTGCCAAGTGATGTGATGCTGGCATTTTCATAAATTTTGTTTTAATTGACATTGGCTATTGGGTATATACTTAGTTTTCACATTTTTAGGAAAATTGTATATCAGAAACCAGAAGTGCAGTTTTTGAATGATCAAAATGCTTTCCTGTAACAGAGGTACATGAATGGAAATGCTGAATACTCTTTATGTGGAAGTGGGGAACTTTTGAACTCAAATGAGTATAATTCCAAGTCTTCCTCCCATCCAGGTAAGAAAAGCTTGCTCCAGCCCTGCAAGCCTGTGCTTATAAGACACATAAGTTGGCTTAGATCATTAGATATTGTATATCTTGAATAACTTGTGTATGAATTTTTTCTATGAAAGAAATATTGTGAAATTATCTAAATTTCAAGACACCTTTGTGTTGGATTACACTGGTTGTCTTATGCATGGTTTTGTAAATGTCTCTTTGAGCAGTAAGTCACTGAAGACCACAACTGTGATGCAATGCAGGGATCAGTATTTTGAAAGCTTAGTATGTACTTTCACTGTGCCTTCAGGAGAATAATGAAAGAAACTGATAGTATTAAAATGACCATGAATGTGTTCTGCAAGAAGTTTAGTATTTTTTATTGTATTTAATTACTTGGAATATTTAGGTCAGCTGATGAATGGATGTTAAGGGAATTTGTATCCTGATGCTGTTCACTCATCTGAATGATTCAATGTTGTCAGAATAAACCAGGTAATTTTATCTCTAACAAATGGTGCAGAATTCATTAATGTTGCTAAGTGTGTTAAAGATTAACTAATGTCTCATTCTTTACCCATATTAAATGGGTCGGAAGAGTTTGACAGAGAAATATACAAAGAACAGATGAGGAATAATGATAGTGATGACATTATTGCCATTTCAGATGGAATAGGACTAACACTCAAAGGACTTAGAGAAATATTTTATGAAGTGGATAAATTAAAAGTTTTTTAGAAAATAATGATCCTCTCCATAATTGTTCAGCCAAATGTTGGTATGAAATAAGATATGTGTTTGCTAGCTACAGGGAATTTTTGAAACAGAAAATATGAACTGGTAAACAAATGACTCTTGATTCATTATTTATGTGATCAAAATCATCAAAACCAGTTTCAAAAGCATCTGGACCTCAACTAGATGACTCTGATGTAAATCCATTGCTGTTGTGAAGAAATTAGGATGTGGTAGATGCATTTATGTCTCACTCTCACATACAAACCCCCTCCCCATCCTATCACAAAATTCACCCTAAGTTGTCTCATGATGCCCAACTCATCATTTTTTAAGGTAAGAAAATAAAACAAAATTGTGATAATTTGTATTTAAAATTTTTAAAATCTGTTTCTTTAAGTGACTGAGTGTAGCTTAATTCCATACAACAAAAAGTAAATGTATACGGGGTGTAATATTTAATTAGCATTTATAAGATAAAATGGTTAAAAAGTACTAAAATAAACTAGTTGGAAGTTACTTGCACATTAATTGGTAACATTGACAAATACATTAAAATATTGCTAATAATCAATGCTAAAGTTATGTAAAAAGGAAATACTGTAATAAAACTGGGAACTGGGATGTTTTAGTATCTACTTCTACCTTACTCACTGCATAAGTACATAGCATAGCATCAGTCAGCATCTAATTGAACATATGTCTGATGTTAAGAGAGACAGCCCGCATATTTCTTTTCTGTCATTAACCATCAGCAATATTTTTGCTATTTCTGACTGGATAAAATCAAAATGCATTGCTCCATTCATTAATAAAAAATCCGTTACATATTGTGAATGTTAATAAAATTTTCTTTCCCCTAACACGTGTAATAGACTCACCTCATCAAATTTGTGTTATTTGGAAATCCACTTCAAACTCTGGCAACATTTGATTCCCCATGTGTTAACATTTGGTCTTATTCATCTAATGCTGACCAAGTTAGAAGTAGCTACCAAAATGTCACAATTATATTATCTCCGTTCTATGCAACTTTAGAATTGCTTCTTTAGCAGTACTTTAATGTATTTGTCAGTGTTGTGTTACGTGGACATCTGCCATTCCTTTTTCATTAGACATTTGGTCCCTGTCAAACCTATTCCTATTACATCTTATGGGGAAGTGTACTTCAAGTTTCACAGTTCAATGGGAAATTTTCAATGCTCCATTGACCTCAGATAATGGGGATCTCCTTACTTGGTTTGTGCTAATATATATGACAACTGCATAACTTACTAATGTGTATGCTAACTCTATAATCAATCTAACCAAGAAGTTCTGAAGGCATCTGAATAAACTGATCTTCAGCCACAGATGGGCTAACTGAATAAAATAACATATTCCCATGATTCATGATTAAAACTATTGAATGATGGCATTTTCCCTGCTTGTGGAACCTGTGTATATATAAAAAGTAGATTTAAAACGAAACAATTACTTCACTTAACCTAAAAATACACACTTTCAACAAATGTGATCATATTTTGGCTTCAAGGTATTTTATATGTGGATTAGCTTAACTTACTTTTTATTCAGACTTACTTTCAGAGATCATTTTGATGGTGCAGCATTTTTCATTTCACTAATTTGCAGGATACTGTTTCCTTGTTTTTGCAGACATCCATTGTGGACCGCTTGGTGACATAGAATTTGGAACAGTGAGCTACCCTGATGATCGCACAACTTATAATGCCACTGTGAAATACACTTGTGATGAAAATTACACTCTGGTAGGAAATGAGTTCCGATGGTGTCAAGGAGATGGTAAATGGAATGGAACTGAGCCCAACTGTCAGTGTAAGTTTTATTTACTCTTTTTCGAAGGCTTATTTTGTAAATTGGAATGACTGTTCATACTTAAACAAGAGCCGTAGCTAGGTCTCAGAACAGGGGGAGGCTCAAGAATCATTCATATGGGGGGACTGAAGTGTCATCTGGAGGGGGGGGGGTGCTCTATGTTCAACTACAAACTGTATTTTCTCATGAATACAGATGCAAGTTTTACTTTATTTTTAATATCCTTTTGGTAATTTGCTTCATTAGCAAATAATTATGCCAGAAAGTAAAAACAATAAGATAAAATACAAAACATGAAATAAAAAGGGGAAGAAAGAAAACAGAACTCTCTTGAAATATAAAAAATAAATCACATTCTTAGAATTTGCTTGATGGTGGTTGTGCTGCATGCTCCTTATTTCTGGAGTCAAAATAATTCCCAACTAGCATGATTTTTTAGCTTAATGTTCTGGTCTCTTTTCTATGAGTCCACGCAATGGCATTGGGTATTTACTGATGTCATACTTCAACTTTTTCCATTCCTCTTCTTCGAATCCACTTTTTTCTCCATCTTTAATCACATATTCTCCTTTGCTGTGCTTGATTCTTCTTACTGAGTTCCATAACAATACCTCTTTCCCTTTTATAAATCAAGAGTATCAGAATCATGACAAAAAAACAAAACAAAAAAAACTATTTTCTTCACTACAAGCATCATAGAACTACTCCTACTGGATGAAAAACAATGAACAAGAACATGTTGAAAGCTTTTTCTCACATGTGCATGTGCAAGGATTTCCCTTTTCACTATTTTCGTGACACATAATTAAAATGTTCCCACAACAGAACTTCTTTAAGCAACTAACTACCAGGAATCTTTTAAACAGCAGCTTAGCGTCTTGTAGTCACTTATCAAATGATGAACAGGAGTTTAGATTTCTGCCCAATTATTCCTGCACCTCAGTTTCTTTTCTTTTCTTTTTTTTTCGGAAGGGGAGGGGGGTGTTATTTAAAATTTTGCATTGCACCAAAAATGAAAAAAAAAGGCATTTCTCTCTTCCCTGGCCCAAAATACTAACAAGCCTAGTCACCTTGTGGCTGAGAATCATTGGCACAGCTGATCCTACTGATTCACCTTTAAAATCAATTTCTCTGTAGTTATTTATTGTTCATGCTGTATCATTTCCGTTTTTCTTGTTTTTGAAAAATATAATGCATGACAAAATAAGGAAAAGCATTTATGCTTATAATGAAATACAAAAGTCATTTTCGCGAACTAACAAAAATAAAATTTCAAAGAATTTATAACGATGTGTATTTTCCAGGGGGAAGGGGATTGCTTGTCTTGCAGAGTGGCTGAGCCCTCCTTTAGCTCCCTGCTAGCTGTGGTCCTGACTGACAGTGGTGTGCCCAAGGGGGTTGGGGTTTACCTCGTTTTCCCTTTCAAATTTGGAACCTTTCAATATTTCAAAAATGTGATTCTAAATGGCAAGTTTTGATAGAATTTGAAATTGTTTTTGTCTCATGGCAACAATTGAATGTGTTTTCTCATTGAAGATGAGGAAGCGGCAAGGAGCCAAGGACCAGGATGTCCCATTGCAATGAAAAGCCAATACATGGGTCTACTACAAGTTTCTGTGGCTTCGAGGCAATGCCAAATTTGAGTTCCATGACTTATTTCAGATTACTCTAAAGCATGCTGAAAAGCAAGGAGTTTTGATTAAAATATCAAGATGCTCATCAAAACAAAACCAACACTGCAACATAAACCCAGAAGACTATTACAGGATTTCAATTTATGTGCCATTTTTAGACATGTTTATTAGTTCTTTGGAAAATAGTTTTTTTTGCACACAAATTTGTCTTATCAGGATTCCAGTCACTTTTCCGAATTTGTTTTCCGCAGAGATAAATAGCAAAATGTAAGTGGTCAACTAATTTGTGGTGGTAAGAATTTAGGTAGTAAGAATATTAATAATAATTTCCAGCAATATTTATTTGAATATTTTTTGTACAGATGTTACATACATTAAAAAAATGCCCTCATAACACATTTAATTGTGCAAAAAAAAAAAAAACATTTCGTAACGTCCCCCCCCACCCCCACCCCCACCCCCCAAAATATTCTGGGCATGCCCCTGCTGACTGAAACACTTATCTTTAAAAGTTAAGCAAAGAACATGAGGATGAGTGAAAGTCGCTGTGGAAATTTTGAGAAGTGGAAAAAACTGTGGACAACATTTACAAATAGTTCATTTGACAACAACAGACATGCAGACTGTAAAGCAAAACTAGTAATGGATGATTTTCTACTATTTGAAGTTTGTATAGAAATGTGAATGAGTGTATATACAGTATCAGAAAATGACCTGTAGTGATGATAACCTTCTTCTGCAACTTCGTCTTGGTGTATTATCAAATTCCAGAGAAACCATAACTTTCTCGGTACCTAGCACTTCTGTCAAAGACCCACACAAATGTAAGAATGGTGGTAGCTAATGTGAGATGCTCTCACAAATTTTCTCTGTGTGTGTGCAGAGCTTTGTCAAATATTTTGCATTTAGTAACTAAAACGGTGAAGTTCTTGCAGCTGAAAATTACTTGAGGAATATGAACTTCAATTATGCCTTTCACCAGAAACAGAGGCAGTTATGACTACAGAAGGACTGATTCTACTTGAAGAAAAATAGTATAATTTACCAAGTTGTAAGTTGTATGAATTATTTAAAAAGTGCCAAGATGCATGTGCCATCACCCTTTCCCAACTCCCCAGAACTCTTTCTTCCAGTATTTTAAAAACCTGGTTCAAATGTCAGTGTTTTCTAAAACACAGATAATGTGAATTTGGAAGTGGAAAAAAAGAAAGCTACAGTTCACTTCTGCAGAAAATTGTATCACTAATAGTTATTCTAGGTTAAAGGTTCCATTAATTGTCCCCAGTGGTGTGCCATGAACATTATATGTAGGCAGTGGCGTAGCCAGAAATTTCTCAAGGGTGGGGTCCATGGGTTTTGTTCATTGGTGAAAACCCCATGTATACATATATATCGCTTTAAATTAATACTAAATCTCCCCTCAAGGGGGGGTCAGGACCCAAGGACCACCCCCTTGGCTACGCCTATGTGTGTAGGCATGCAAAAATTGAATTAAAAAAAGTACATCATTTATAGTGGAATTCCATCCTGCTACTTTTTTTTTATTCTTCCATTTTTTGTCTTAAAATACAGGCTTTGACATCAAAATCTTCAGTACAACTTTTTCATTTATTACATTTTTTTTTATTTCTTGTCTGCGTATATTGCGTGAATAGGTTTTTATTCACCCAGTTTAATGTCACAAGATATTAGTTCCGTCAAGCATTTATCCAAACTAAGTTTGTATGAAGCTCTGAATAATTTGTAGATTGTTTTACTGCTTTATCCAGGTGGAAGAGTAAAAAAACTTAATTCACTTTTTAACCTAAAATAATCAAAATGAGTGGGATGTTTCTTTGAGTGAACTCAGAATCTTTGGGAAACTCGATGCTTTTTGCAGTACAATTTTTTGAGCCCATAAGCTTTCCATATAGGATAGTTATGGGGGATGATTATGATTGGAAAACTACCAGGTGGAAAGACTTTACCCTTTGGGAGTCTTATCTTCCTGAAAAAGTCATCTGGTTGATGTGGGAAAGCTTGGAACCTTTGAATTTGGCTTTACACCAAAAAATTCGTATTACTAGTGTATTTTAACAGTTTTAAATCTGAATTTAGACAATTTTTGAGTTTTACACTTTTTTTCTTTGGGAAAAGGTAAACATGCAGTTTCATTACAAAATAATAAACATGGCCAACAAAACAGTGTTGGAGATTTCATACACTACAAATCATGATGTCTGTTTGGTAAATAGAAGCATCAAAATATGTAATAAGTTTGTATGTTTAACCTACATACTTAATGATGATGTTAAGAGACTCAGGTTTGAGGTTGGTCTTTCGTTACTTACACATTCGAGCTTTTCTGTAAAACTTATGGAATCAAAAGACATTAATTTTGCATCATCCGTTTCTTTATTCCACTTTTGCAGTTTGCTTAAATTATCTTGAAGCATTATAGTGCTTCAGAAAGGCAAGAAATATGTGAAAATGTAGCCATACAATTTTCCAATTTTCCCCTGAAATTACATATGAGACATCAGATACTCACCATCAAAAGAAAATGAGCTTTCCATTGCTTGATGCAACTCTCTGTTTTGCATTTCGCTGCCAGATAATGAAAACCCAAACCAGAATGGAAAGAAACAGTGGGAGCAGAGGGAATGGACTCTGGTTCTCTGAGTGGTTGTCTGCCCAAGCTCTGAATGCAACAGAAATTTCACATACAATGGATTTCTTTGTTGCCATTCTTACTTATATGGCAAGGATACACTCACTCCAATGGAACAGTGTTACATGAGTATGAGCATACGAAGTTAGGGTCGCATTCTCGCTTTCAGTTCCAGCTAAAATGCACACAAATGTGTGCATTTGGTTTTAAATAAAACTTTTCTAAAACCAGGCACTTAGTCTAAATTTTTCTGTAAAAAACTGCAGCACAAAGCTTTTTTTCATATAATTTCTTTTTCAGAGAGTAAATTTTAGTTCATGTATTGCATACAATGACCACATGCCACTGATTGTCCCGTAATCTTCAGTTAACTAGAAAGTTCTTGGTTTTTTATTTCCATATTGTGGATTCCTATTCGAGCATGACATTTTCACAAAACATGCAGCCAAAGGCAGTCTGTTTTTTGAAAATGCATCTGCTGTGATAACATTATCACTGTATCATTTTCTCTTCTTACGGTTCTTTAAGCAAATTATGCTATTTTCTTCCCATCACTTGAAATTTTAAAAAAAGTGCTTTTTCTTCAGTTGTAATTTGTCCTTTTTTGGTATTTCGTTCAAAGTAGCTGTATTTATAAAAGCAAAAATAGCTGAAGATTTTATAAATATCAGTATTTTTAGATGTTTGTAGCTTCACAGCATGAAAAAGTATCGAAAAACATAGAGATTTGGTGTGTTGGTTACTAAGATCTAGATTTTCCTTAATACTTTTTAAGAATATCCACAGAGATTAGCAGGAAAAAGAACTAAAATGTTAAATATTATATGAAATGTTGGATTTTACATAAATATGTTTTTTTCTTTGAATAAAGCTCATGTTGAGAAATGGCTTCCTAGTTTAATTGAATTAATAATCTAAAGCAACTTATGGGATTTTACTAGGAAATTTTTTCATTGATGAAAAAATTTCCTAGTAAAATCCCATAAGTTGCTTTAGATTATTAATAAATATGTTGATTTTACCAGCAAAAAAAATTCATTTTGTGCCATCATAAATCATAAATTTAGTTTATCTTATTTTTTGTTTTTATGAACAGACCATTGGTGTCCTAACCTGAGAACATTGATTAATGGCACCATGGAGATTAGTGGACAAAAAGCTGATGATGAAGTGAAGTACACATGTGATAAAGGGCACAAACTCATTGGCAATGAGTCCAGGCTGTGTCAGTTGGGTGGTCAATGGACAGGATCTGATCCCACCTGTAAATGTAAGCATGTATGGTGTAGTTCTTTGTTTTTAATGTATTTTGTTTCATCATAAATTGTAAGTCTGTTTTATTTTTCTGTTTTTATGAACAGATCATTGGTGTCTTAACCTAAAAATCTTGAGTGAAAAACATGAAAAATGGTGCTTTAGTGCTACAGAAGTGAAATATTTCATTGTAAATATCAAGCATTTATAATTATTTTATTGAGAAATATCACTAGCCACATTGTTGTAGTGAAATTCCTTTAAATTTTGAGAACATCAAGGTTTTGAAAACTGGGCTGCGAATACACCAAGAATATTTACAACACGAGCAAACCGATTTCCGTTTAATTGCCGTAAGAGTACAAACTAAAAAACTAGAATGCTAGCTTTCACTGCCAAAGACGGGCGGCTTCATCAGGATAATGTTTACAAGGTTATGTGATTCTGTACCCAACAAAATCATATAACCTTGTATGATTCTCAGTATGATTCTGTACTCAACCTTGTAATCATTAGCCTGATGAAGCTACCCATTTTCAGCAGTGAAAGCTAGCGTTGTTTTTTTAGTTTGTACTCTTAACACCAATTAAATGGAAATCGGCATGCTTGTGTTGTAAATTTGGGAACATTGTTTGGGATCTGTAATGGCATTGTTTGGATTTTATTTTCCTTTATTTAGTTCTTGTTCTGCCTTTCTGTTGGTACTACCTCATTCTCTCATGGTAAAGTTATGCAGTCTGAGTCATCTATTATGTTACATCTTTCTTCCCTCTGGTTCTTAATCTTGATAGAAACAAGACAGGGAACTAGCCAGGTAATAGTTTTGGTAGACAAAAATTAAAGAGTTAATCTAACACCAAACATTTCAAAAGCACTCCTATTCCTTAGAAAAAGTTGGGAAATAGGAGGGAAAGCTGTTGAGTAAAATTAGAGTGTATAGCTGATACTTGTGCAGTCTTAGCTTCTACAGTTGCTCCAAGTAACAATAATCACCAACTTCTTGCATGTAATTGTTGGGCACCAACTGCTTTCCTTTTTTGGCCTTTTAGCAAAAGAGCTTTGATATAACTGTCACTAACACCTTGATGCTGAATGATGCAATTACATGGAATAAATGCAAGAATTACCAATTCCAGTACTAAAACAAAATTCTATGTTACAACAATTAGGTACAGTAAATACCCAAATAATTAGACTGATCTTAATTGAAATGATGAAATACATTTTCAAGTTGCTTAATCCATCCAGGTTGGCACTAGCTGCCATGAAATGACCAATAACCAAATCAAGGAGCCAAGAGGGTCTCAAACAACATGCTCATGTTGTGGTCCTACCTGGAAGCATGTGGAAAGATCTGTGGATCAAAAAATATAAGCATAATAACTGTACAATTTGAGGAAGTTGCCAGAAATGAGAATATAATATAGCTTGGGGGAAAGAGAAAGGAAAAAGATGAGTTAGCTCCAGGCCAGAGAAGAAAGAGGAATTAGACATCGTCAGGAGGAGTCCTTCCTTAGATGAAGCAAGTCACTGGAAGCACACACACATCCAAGGTTCAGAACTTCAACATGACAGATCCTCAAAAAAGAGGCTGAAGAGTAGGACAACCAAACATGGAGATGGGTATAAAAAGTTTAAGGCAAATATATTTCAGCCATTACAATGACCTTCATCAGTGCGACTATGATTGGTTTACGTTGCCAGATTGGAAAGGTAAGTTTTGTAATGGTAACTCCGGGTGATGTGACGCAATGAGGGATTTCCAGTTGTAAGGAACAAAAATGGGGAGCTCAGAGTTGGAAAATAAAATTTCCAAACTTTCTCTAAACCTCAGAGCATAACGATTTTGGAAGGGAGCCAACTTTTTAGTATCGGACCAAAGTGGAATAGCAAAAGTGTCAGCCATGGTAAGAAGAGACAAGGAAGATGAAGGTTTTCCAAATTTCACATCAGATTTGTGTTCCTGAAGTCTTGAGAGAATTTTCTGGAATGAACTTCCTATGTATGCGGTTAATCCAATGTTAGTCTTGATCAGAATTTTATACACTCCAGGCAAAGAAAGCGGTGGTCTTGGGTGTCTGTCATTACGGAGGATAACAGAAATTGAAGGTGAAGAACGAATGGCAAGTCTATATCCTTCTCTTTTGAAGATACTGATGAGTTTGTAGGCAGAAAGTTCGTGGTAAGGGATTGAGCCAGCAAACATTAGTTCCTTTTTTTGATGAAACAGGTTGAAGAGCAACAACTGGTTTTTTCTTATCATTTTGAATTAATTTAGAAACCAGGAGAGAGGAACAGCCATGTTGACTAGCGATCAAGCGGATGTTTGCTAATTCATTTTTTAGATTAACTTCAGTGTTACAAACCAAATGAGCTCGATGAATGAGACTTGAGGGCTGACAATTTATGTTGGTGGAAAGTATGAGAATTGAAAGGAATAATGCTATTGGTAGAAACGTTTTCGATAAACAGAAGTGGATAGAAGATTATTACATTTTGAGATGCTGATATCCAAGAAATTTATCTTGCGATCAATTTCTTCATTAATAGTGAATCTAATGGATGGGAATTTTTCAGTGATTAAATTTGTAAGTTGCAATAGATCTTTTTAGGAAATGCCGATCAAGACTAACATTAGATTAACCATGTACATAGGAAGAAGTTCATTCCGGAAAATTCTCTTAAGGCTTCTGGAACATAAATCTGATGTGAAATTTGGAAAACCTTCATCTTCCTTGTCTCTTCTTACCATGGCTGATACTTCTGCTATTCCACTTTGGTCCGATATTAAAACATTGGCTCCCTTCCAAAATTGGTATGCTCTGAGGTTTAGAGAAAGTTTGGAAATTTTATTTTCCAAAAATTGCAACTCTGAGCTTCCCATTTTGGTTCCTTACGTCTGGAAATCCCTCATTGCATCATGTCATCCGGAGTTACCATTACAAAACTTACCTTTCCAATCTGGCAATGTAAACCAATCGTAGTTGCACTGATATGAAGGTCATAATAATGGCTGAAATATAATATATTTGCCTTAAACTTTTTTATATGTAACTTAGCGTGTTCTACACTGCCTTCTTCTTAATTTGTTTGTTAGTTACGTGCATTGCCAACCACTCATTTATGGAGATGGGCTTGGGAAAAGCATTGGTTTGCAGGCTGAGTTAACGACTGGCCATGTGCCTTGTTGATGCTCATGGCAAAGCTGAGAAGAACAGAAAACTGTAGGTGTTTAAACTGAACTAAAAGGTCCGATGGGGCAATTGGAATGCATGAAATAGAAACATAGTCTCCTGCAACATGCCAATCATGATAGTAGCTTTGATGACATTTGATAGGAATTTCTGGACAATCAATTGTGTTTCATTGTAGAGTGTTGGTGATCCAGATTATATCAAGTTAAAAAAAAAAAATTCAAGAAAAGGAATAGCAATGTCAAACTTTAAAGAAATAAAACACTAGAAAATTCATATTTTTCTCACATTTCATTTCCTGTATTCTATTTGCATTTCATTGAAATATATTTCCTCTAAAAGAATCATGGAACAATTTATAACACATAATAACACCCAACAGTCTGAAATATAAACATGCCAGCAACAGTGGCGGCGGCTCGTGGTAGGAAAAATAGGTGAAGAGCTACAAGACCAATATGAAAAGATATCTCTTGTCTGTCTTCAATGAAAATCAGTTAATGAGAACTTACCTATTTTTTTATATATTAGATCAATTCTTCTTCCCTTTAAAGCTGTAAATTTGCCGATTATGTCGTCATAAAATGGCTGTTTCTTCGTGACATCAAGAAAATGTCTTTCGGAATAGAAATCTTTGCCAAAGAAGCAAGTTTAACTGGAGATATAGTGTTTCTTGAGTAAGTTTGTGTTCTTTTAAGGCAAGAAAAACTTCTTTCCACTGAAACACTTGCAGATGCAATTGTTAAAATCAGGGAAACCAATTTATAAGCTTCTGTAAAAATGTCTTTATCTCCATGAAGCACACGAAGAAGTTCATGAGTCGATATATTCCTTAATTTTTCATCAGCATATACAAGACACAGTTCATTTTTAAGGGGCTGGTGTTTAGTAAATATTTTTCCGTAAGAATGTTGTAGATTTTCAAAAGTGTGAGGGGGAAAGCATGAATTAAATTGGTCGAATTTGGTTGTGTCAGCAAGACAGGCAAATTGAAGTTTAAGTTTCTCACAGTCTTGAAATCTTATATCCATTTCCATAAGAATGTGATACAAAATTTCAAAATACAATTGTTTATAATTTTTAAAAGTTGTTTCTTGTGTAAGAGCAGCATATTCCCGTTTAGATCTGCTTATTTCTGTGATTTTGCTAGCTTTTCCAAACAGTGTTTCAAATACCTCATTGTTCCTTTTATGGCTCAAAATTTCATAAGTTTTTTTAATTTGAGTAACACAGTAGTTTATGTCTAGTGATTTTTCCTGCAAAATTTCGAATAATAGATCGGTGAAGCCAAATATTTCATTAAATACTATTGCCAAAAATGTAAATTCAAAAGTGTTCATATCATTTAAAAACCCTTGGGCAAGTTGAATTGACTTTTTGTCTGATTGGTCACTATTTGTGCAAAATTCGAATACTTCCTTCAATTTATCCCAATATTTAACTATTACACTTACTAACTTCGAAGTGGAGAACCGCGAGTTTCTGTTATGGTTGGCATGCATCTTGCGGTTGTTGATGTGAGTGTATTGTTTTTTCACCACTCAGCGAAGCGAGGCTTGCAAAAAATATTCGACACTTAGAAATTTTAGAAAAACTCTGTTGTAATACAAGGTTCAAACGATGTACTAAGCAATAACAAAAACAGCTTGAGAAGCTTTATGCTTAATTTTTTTCTGGAGCTCAGTCAAGTGTCCAGACATTACACTTGCCCCATCGTAACATTGTCCTGTTGACTTGTGTTGATAATCAAACTGTTCCAAAATTTTGTCTAGCATTTTGTATAAAGCATCTGATGCTCTATCTTCACTCACACCATGGAAACCCAAAAATCGCTCAACCAATACACCTTCCTAACCAACAGATCTTATTATTAAAGAGCACTCAGAAGTCTGGTTATGTCTTCCCATCTACTTGAATATAAAAGCATTGAACTTCATTTATTTCATTTTTGACATGATCATTTATATATTCAGAAATACATTCAATTAATTCGTTTTGAATAGTTTTTGAGTCACCTGTGAAGACATTTTTTATTGTTTCGTGTTGATTTTGAATTTTTAAAGGACTTCTTGATATCAACAGTGAAAGCAATTCCTTGAATTTCTATGATTTATCAAGTCAATGCCTTCATCATGGTCATGGAATGCTAGTTCTTGTTTACTCAAATACAGTACTGCATCAATCATTGTCTGCAGGAAAAGTCTATTTAAATGAACGCTTTTGTTGAAATGCATTTTCAAAAACCTAGCATTCTCCCTCAGAGCATCAACAATGGTGTTCTGATTATTTTCAAAATTATTTAGCATTAATTCGCATTTCAGTTGTTCGCTAGAATCACCACATTTGTGAAGTGATCATTTTATATTTAAGAAATCTGAAAATTGTCTTTATTGCACGCCGAATTTTATTACTAAAAAATAAGCAGGGCCAACAAAATAATGTTTGTAACACAGAAGGGCTACAAAGCCATTTATAGTCAGTAAACCAACAATTTTTAAAATTTATATTGTAAGATTTACTGCTCTTCTTGATTTCTTTCTTGATGACAATTGTCAGTGAATCCGTCGGTCGTCCTTGAAGTAAAATGTCTCTTTTATTTCCATCTTTCCACCGATTGAACGGAGTTTGCAATAAATTACAGACAATGTCGTTCACAGGATACATACTGAAAACTAAAACTATCACTATCAGTTAAACTGTACACGAAACTAAAGTAACTAATGAAGTTTTTAACAAACAATCACAAAACACAAAAAAACAAATCTCTTTTGGAAAGTATGTACCAAAACACTGCAAGGAAAAAGCCCTAGTGGATTGCAAAGAACCCTTGGCTATCCGTCCCGTTCCACTGCAATCTCTTCGGAAGGTCACAACTACAGAAGTGGAGCCTTGACGTCTCAAGCTAAAACATTTCACTTGCCCGGCAGATAGGGGAGGGTGACGTCACAGTTACCATGGCAACTCGGACGAAAACTGCAGACTTCCAAGCATTCTCATTTCAGCTCTTCACTTGAACTGTTTTACGTATAAGGACTTGTTTTCCTTATTGAACGCACATTGTGAATTGATATCTAATCAAAATTTTGGGTATTTTGGCACTCAATAAAGGCAAAATAAGAATATATTATAAGAAATTATTAAATAAAGCCTTATTTCAAATGAATTAGGTGAAGAGGCACTTCACCTACTTCACCTGAAAAGCCGCCACTGACCAGCCAACAACTGTGGCTGAAGAACACACAAAACACATTGGAAGTCTAACAGTAAACAGCAAAATCAAATCATTCACGTTGTGCCAAATTAAAAAGAATGGTTAAAGAAACCTAGTCAATATCTTTCCACAGAAATAGATTGGGACTGTTTATAGTGCATAGTAGAGCAGTGGGAGCCACAGTCTAAAACGAACTCATCAGAAACTGCAACAGAAGTACACATCTAACATTTTGGAAGGGCAGCCCCAAAATTTTGAGTATCACTATTAATATTCTCACTTCTGTAGTAGCCCAATGGGAGCCACAGTATGAAACATAAACTCACCAGCAAGTGAAAGAATACATGTAACACTTTGGAAGTGCAGTGCCAAAATTTTGGAAATACAGCATCTTTTAATATTGTCACTTCTATCATGTTTGACATGAAGTTCTCAGAGTTTACACAACAGTGCAATTAAATATTGAGTTTATGCAAAGTCTAATAAAATACAGTTCCTCAAGAGTGCAATGGAATAATGTTATGAAAAAGTGAAATGAAAAAGTGTTGTGTGAGTTTATGGCACAGCAAATCACAAGATCAAATTTCAACAATAGTTGAAAGCTTTGGAAATTAATTTAATTAATTAAAATGTTACAGATATGAGCACAAGAAAAGGAGGGGGCTCCAAGATGCGCACACTCTTGCCTTCTGCAAGTTTCTGCTAAATTTCAAACCTCTACATTCAGTAGTTTCTTCTTTAGGCAACTGACAGGCAGATAGACATACAGGCAAGCAGACATGATAATTTTATTTATTACAGATAGAGAAAGACTTTTCTTGGTTTATTGTGAAGCACATTTAATGTTTTTCTTGTTTTAGCTTATATTTATAAGGTTTCATGATTTGTGAACAAGAGGTGGAAAAACATGTTTTCTGCACGAGAATAGAATAAGCAAATTATTTATGTCTTTGGGAACCATTTCTTCAGAGTAAATTAAAGGGATATAAACAAGGCATATGTACAGTGTGATTCAAAAGTTCATTACAAAAGTAAAATGTGATTGAAAAAGATCTATGGGTTGGAGAGACATGCGTTTTGCAGATTATAACGAAGTAAATTTCTCCGTCATTTTTGGTCTACGCCGGGATTCGAACCCGAGGCCGCTTATTCCGGAACAAGTCGCTCTACCAACTGAGCTACGCAGACGATTATTCTGATTCCTATCTGCCTTTATGTCGTGTGCGTCCTGCTGGCAAGTACGTCACAAGATTAATACTTGCCAAGGTAAGGGATTTCATATGGCATCAAGAAAAAAATAGTTCAAAATCTAGACAATAGAGGGCACTGCTGCATAGAAAACTATGAGTGAGAATTGTGAAATGAGATCTACATTAAATTAGTGAAACTTACGTTATTTCAGCATGATCTACAGGTGCAAGTGCTTAATGTGTCCACCACTGCATTCCAGTACTGCGTGCAGTCATGGTATTTTGCCTGATACAGCATTGAACAACATGTCAACAAGAATGACTGATACCTCCTGCCGTATGGCATCTTTCAGTGATGATTAGGTCTGGGGGATTACCTCTATAGACACGAGATTTCAAGTAGCCCCACAACCAGAAATCAGCAGGTGTGAGATCTGTAGATCTAGGAGGCCATTTGTGTGCAATATGCCTGCTCAATAGACAATCGGCGCTAAATGTGCATGCCTGATTTGGTGCACACCTGATTTCATATTGCACGCCTGATTTCACGTTATATGCAAACCATTAGTTTAATAAAACCATGTGTTTTTTTCAATTTTGCAAGCAGAATGACAGCATGAACCTTTATTATTTTCGCACATTGAAAATGTAACAGCATTTTTCTGTCTGTAATGGTTTTTTATGTCTCAACCTAACATTGCTTTGTGCGAGTAATGTTCAAACATCACTTATGTAGCATTCTCTGCAGCAGCGCTTCCTATTGTCAAGATTTAAATGTTTTTTTTCTTGATGTCATACAAAATCCCATACCTCGGTGAATATTAATCTGCAAACCTTATGTCTGTCTGACTCATAGATCTTTTTAATTGCATTTTACTTTTGAAACCAAACTTTTGAATCACCCTGTATATCACAGGGTGATTCAAAAGTTCATTTTGATTTTTTTTTTAGAGTTAATTTTCTGCACATGGAACCTCTTCATATATATCACTTATGGAGTAGCAATGTTGCCAGCAACTGTAATCCAAGTTCATATGCTTTCAGTAAGCATAAGGGCTGTAACTTCAGATCATCACTTGATTTATCTTACTCAGAATCACTCAGTGACCAAGCAGTTGGGATATTATCTATTCTGCTAAGATGTGGTACTGCCATTGTGACCAATGCATGGGTGCCATACTGCATAGCAGTGATTGGAAAGCAACTACTGCTACAACTACATTCTTGAAAAATCAGCTTACTACAGCTACAACTACTTTTCCCAAAAAGTAGCTAGCTACACTACATTATCTGAAAAGTAGCTGCTTTTTAGCTACTTTTGCTATATTGTCTTTAGTCACAAGTGAAAATTCGGAAAATGATATTATATTCTTGGGTATAGCTTTCAGAGCTAAATATCAGGGCAAATTACACAAGTGGTTTTTCTTTTTATTTTCCTCAGCTCTGATCACCATACAGTATATGTAACACATTTTATCACATTCAGTTGCTTATATTATGTTTTTGTTGTTTGTTTATTTGGTGGTTTATCAATCACTGTGAACAACTCAATGGGCTATAAGCATCCATACAGCCATCCATCCCTAAGTTAGAGCCACTGGTTCCAGGAAAGGGAGAGAGCTGGTGCTGTAAGACCAACACAACATCCCTGCTTCACCAGGATTCAAACCTGGACCCATCTCAGATGAATGGTCAGAAGCCAGTGCTTAGACCACTGCTCCACTGGAGCAGCTTGCTTATATTCTATATCCAGGTTAGCTGATATGCCTAGGGATTTCAAATAAAAACACAATCAACAAGTATCTATGAATTCATTTCCTATGCTAAGAGAATCGAATCTCTCTTTCAAGTGTCATCAACAAAATTGTTAGCTCAATCACCTTGTACACACTGTTTTCTCAGGCTGACTGAGAATACCCCTGTAAATAGCATAAAGTAAGGAAGATAATACTTTATGGTTAACAGTTTGGCTGACTTTCACAGTGCAAATCAAGTCAGGTGATTATAAGCAGGGAATACTTACGTCAGTCGTGATGTTCTAGCCAATCATGTTTCAGGAAATCTGGAAATGTCACATGATTTAAAGGCTTTTTGTTTTTGTTTTTACTTTTTCACAGTAGCACGATTTGTAGCATAATTTTTTTTCATTCAACAAAATATTGTAGATGGTTTTAAAATTGAGGGGAGGACTCATATTACACTCCAATGCAAATTTTCAAGTTTAATGAAAGACTTTTTAAGTCAAAAGAGTTAATGAAATTTATTTTTAGACTGTAGTGGTACTAAACTGTAAACAGTTAAAGAATATGTAAGAGAAGAAAAGGTTTTGTGCTGACAAAGATAAAAAAAACTATCAGCATAAGCTGAACTCAGTATTATGCAGCTGACAGAATCTGCTTAATTCTACTTTTCAATAGCCAGTCTCTTGTGGCTGTTGTTACCAGTTTTGCCTGTTTTTTTTTTTAAACTATTCCTTGATTGACATAACAGCTGAAATAAGTCTAATCACTTCTATGGGACAGCTTGCAAAGATGACTTATTTCATCCCACAGAAGTGCTTAAACTGACTTGCATTATATTTTAGTCTTTTATCCTTTGGTGTATAAATTGTTCATTATAATCATAGAGCATGAAATAAAAGTCTTATTTTTAAAAATTTTCATTCAGGGAATTTCTCATCATTTATTGCATTGCTGTTTACTTTTTATATATATAGTTGTTGATTGTGGGCCACCAGAAATAGTAGAGAATGGAAGTTACCAACTCATCGATCAATTAACCACTTATCTGAGTCGTGTGACATACAGGTGTAATGACAACTATACTTTAGAAGGAAATCTAGAACGAACTTGCCTTGAGAATGGGAAATGGAGTAGTCGAAATCCCCGATGTAACTGTAAGTAGATACCTCACCACATTCTTCCAGTTGTCACATTTCCTTTCATTTTTAGTTGAAATCACCCATGATCAACTTAAAGTTGATACTTTATAGAAATGTTAATATTGTTGCAAATTTTTACGGCTGTCAACACCATGGTTTGCTTTGCTGTATGAGAATGAGAAAAACAAGGAAATTGATTATTGTTTTGATTACTGACCATTATCAGTTTGCAGTTAACCACTTATGAGAACACCTATTCTGTGAAAGTTCATATCCTTGACTCTGTGAGCCCTAGTTTCTTTTGTTTAACACTGGAAGAATGGTTTGCAAAAGTAACTCTGTTGGGTGAAAAATAATGTATTTCGGAGAAGGGGGGTATGTGAGTTTAGCAAGTTCCTGGATCATACAATTCTGAAGGGGCAGTTGCAAAAATTAATAAGTCATCAGCAAAACAAAAGTGAGTTAAATAAACTCCATTAACCTTTATTCCTTTGTTTTCCCAGTTCAAAGGGATAACGGTTAACGGAGATTATTTAACTCATCTTTTTTTTTTTTTTGATGACACAGTCATTTTTGCAACTGCCCCTTCAAAGTTGCAGAGTATGATCCAGGAACTTGCTGACAAGAGTAAAGAAGTGGGATTAAAATGAACTTTCAGAAGACAAAACTGATAAACAATGTTTTTATAATAAATGAAGATTTATCGATTGAGGGGAAAAGCTAGAGATAACCGATACCTACCTTTACCTTGGACAGCAGATATCAAATGAGGGTCACATCGATGCAGAAATTAATCGACATATAAAACTTGGTTGGAGAACTTTTGGAAGAAACAGTGCAATTTTTATGAGCAATATGCCATTATGTCTTAAAAGAATGTTTAATCAATGCATCCTTCCAGTGCTTAGGTACAGAGCAAAGACATGGATCTTAACTAAAAAAGACATACAAAGACTGCAGACAACTGAAAGAAGTGTGGAGAGGTGCGTGCTTGGAGAGGAAAGAAGAGGAACTCATTTATACAGAAAATGACAAGAGTGGAAGACATCTTGATCAGAGTAAAATCCTTGAAATGGCAATGTGTTAGACATGTTGCCAGAAGAATGGACCACCGATGGAGAACCAAAATTCTAGACTGGATTCCAAGGGACAGGAAAAGACCGAGAAGAAGACCACATGGGAGATGAAAGGATGAAATTCGAAAGCATGCAGGAGTGACAAGGAGGAGACTGCTGCAAGGTAGACTGTTGTGGAAGAAACTTGGGGAGACCTTCATTCAGCAGTGGATTGATAATGGTTGATGACGATGATAATGATGATGGATTTGCAGTTTGGTTACAAAGAAAGTGTGTAGGGAGGAATATCACAAGAAAGGGCAAGAAAGGTGAAGAGATCAGCCATGTTCTGCCTTTAGAGTACTAATCGGTAAACATTGCATGGAATAAAAGTGTCAAATTAAGATGGCATTCAACCAAAAAGGTAAACTCTTTGTTATTTTTATTCTTCAGTTTTGCTACTAAGAGATTATGCCTGCATGAAAAGAGGGGACACTATAGATTCTTTGATTGAATGAGCTTTCTTTTTTGTGGAAAAGTGTTCCCAAATGTTAATTAGGCTTTGTTTGTGTGTGTTTAGTGAAACCACGTTTGAGTAGGTATTCCCAGATGAATGATAAAAATTTTTGGTTTAAAAGTTTGAAGGTGTGATAGCATGAGGTCATAAAGCAAGGTAACAGAACTGACATTAAAATATGAATATGAATATTAAAAAGGGGGTAGTTAAAAAGGCATAAAAACACAGTTCATGCACTCCTTCTGCTGTCCCATATGCGTTTCAGCCCATATGTTCATGGCGGTCCTCAATGGGGGTTTAGATGTTGACTAGTTGCTGGAGAGTTCCGGTGCAACACAATCTGGTCATCATGCCATGTTGTATTATTAACATTATTCACGTCATTATCCGCATTGCAGATAGTGTCGCTAAGGCCATTTGTTGTTTGTCAATTCAGACATTGTAGTTTCTCGTGTCTTCTTTTGTTTTTCCTTTTCCTTTATGAATTAAATGTATATGTATGCATGTGATAACTAAATTTGTGAATTGCTGTTGCTACATTTATAAAGAAATTTACCGTTTGAGAGATTTTAACTGAACTGCTCCCAATTAACTTTTTTATGGTTTGGGGGTTTAACAACCACTAGGAGAAACTCGATAAACTACAAGCACTCACTTGTCCCTAATTTAGGGCCACTGTTTGCAGCAAACGAAAACAGCCATTTCCCCCAGGCCATAAGACAAACACAACATCCATGCATTATTGGGTTCAAACCTGGATTCATCTTGGATGACACTGGTTATTTTATCAAATACAGATGATGTTCACACAGTTTTAGAATGTTTGTGATAAGAAATTACAGAAAATATGTTTTAATTTCTATATTAAATGAAACCCATCGAAATCGATGGTTAGTTTTTTTGTTTATTTTTTTAAAGAATAAACTCATATGAAGCAACAAATGTAAACTTTATTTGATTGACAAAAAAGGTTACAAATTCATTCAAACACTTCAGTAAAGGCAATATTTTGAGTCCATTCATTTGTAACAGGTAATCCAGGTGTATCTTCGTGAGTGATCTTTACTGCAACAGAATCCTTTGATCTTGGTCGAGATTGGGCAACGTAGAACATACCATGTGAGAAGACTGGTTCTGGCAGGTATATTCCGATTTTAGCAAGTGTCTGTCCTTGACTCTTACTGTCATCACAAAGAAGAATATGATCGGAAATTGAATCCGTTTGATCGTAAAAGGGAAAGTGCTGTCGCTTGGAGTCAGCGGAATGTGTGGCAAGGTGTGCAACGACCCCCTTGTGTTCTCCGCACAAAATTTCACCGGAAATTGTACTTTGGAAGAGCGACTTTACGATCTTATGTGTGCCATTGACTAAACATTTCCTTGTGTCCGGGTTCGTGATTTTTTTTTTTTGACCAAAGGTTTAACGACCACCATGAGCAACTCAGTGAGCTATAAGCAGTCACCCGTCCCTAATTTAGGGTCATAGTTCCGGGGAAGGGAGAGAGCCAGTGCCGTAAGACAAACACAATATCCATGCCTCGCCGGGATTCGAACCCGGACCCTTCACGAACGAATGATCATAAGCCAAAGCTTAGACCACTGCACCACTAGGGTGGCCAGGTTTGTGATGAGCATCATGACTGCACCCTTTTTCAGTCGCAGAATGTGAGGCGGAAGTCCACTCATCTCGATCATGCGCAAAAATTCAACTGGATAGCGCACTCTTTCACTCTCATCTTCAGTCACAACTGTGTTTGTAAATGTTCTTGGAATGAGATTCGCGTTGCGAATACTCTTCATTCTCTCTTGTCTGGGACATATAGTTGCAACCCATTGATCGCTCACGCCTTCCAGTAAGGCTCTTATATTTGTTTTTGTTTTTTTTTTTTGGGGGGGGGGTTTCCTGCGGGAGAGACATTCTGTTAAGGCTAAGTATGCAATAAAGTATTTACTTACTTTAGGACTGATCATAGAACACCATGCACACACCAAGTCTGACACTGAACTGAGCACCTGATGTAGATAAAGGCTGCACGCTTCTCCCATAGACTTTACATGGGAATTTTGCCACTCCGCCATGCTTGAACCATTGCTGCAATCTCGGTTTTCTCTTTGACTGGCACATCTACATGGTAAGACCTTTATTTTGATACCTCAACCATATTTTTACATTCAGCCGTTCTCTCAAAATAGGTCTCACAGTAAAGAACTCAATATGTACATTCTAAATATTTTCACTAACAATGGTCAACGGAATGTTTATTTACATCTTTACATAATGGGAAACATTTTACCTATGTGAATAAACTCGATTGAATGAATATTAAATTGTATATCCAATGGCATAACTCAAGCAGGTTTTTGAGAGTCTTCGCTGTTCTGATGCGAAGACCTTTGATACGATCACCTGCTAACGTTTCCATGACAACATGAATCAGCATATGGAGGTGAATGGACCGTTGCTTTGTGCAACAGTTTGCTCAGAAAAGAGAAGACTTTGGACTTTGGATAATCTCAGTCCCTCCATGCTTCCGCCTTTAACAGTGCGTGTTTTGCAAAAGTTGTTTCAGTCAACCACACACAATCGTATGTCAACTGCATGCTTCTCCCATAGATTTTACATGGGAATTTTGATGCTCCACAATGCCCAAACCATTGCCCCAATCTTATTTTTCTCTTCAACTGGCACATCTACATGGTAAGACCTTTATTTTGATACCTCAACCATATTTTTACTGTGGAAATAACTTTTTTACTGGCCTTGTAGAGGTTATTATTCAAAAAAAGTTGGTGGTAAAATTTCGAATTGCGGTTGGACACTTCCAACTGAGTGGCAGCAACTACTCCAGTGACATAGTCCTGATGATGAACTAGGTTTTAGTTCGAAAATTTGACCGCCAACTTTTTAGAATAATAATCTCTATAAGACCCGTAAAAAAGTTATTTCCACAGTAAACTATGAATAGAGGTGCCATAAATTCATTTACAACATATTTTTACGTTCAGCCATTCTCTCAAAAAAGGTCTTACAATAAAAAACCTTATAGAATTAATATATAATTTTAAAGAGGAAATAGCATTCCTCTATCCATAGAGCCTTCAAAGAGTAGAACTCAATCAGAATGAGGCTACCAGTCATACATCTAAATCTACCACTCTGTTTCTTGAAAAAAAAAATAAAAAGAGACAGGTATCAAGTCTATACCTTTTGCTCATATTCTCCATCATTTATCACAATGGACTATTGTACCTTCAGATTGCTAAAAAGAGAGCGCTTTCTAAACGCAGACTTAAAACAATGATTGGAAAGCAGTAGAAGAGGAGTGGAATGAAATGCCACTCGCAATTTTAAGAAATGCCCGGTTATCTTGGAAATCTAGATGTAGGGTCATGGTCCAGAGAAATGATTATCTGATGGAACATTTAAGAAAGAAATAATTTTATTTTAAACATTAATTATATTGCTGGAAAATCGTTCTAAAAATGTGTGAAAATTCTCTGTAAGACAAGTAATTTATTGCCATTTGGCATATAAATATATCATAGTCAACTGTTACCATGCTGCCAGCTCACCAGAAGACTCAAAAACTGCATCGTCCTATAGCAAGAATTAAATCTGTATTTCCGGATCGTCACCCATGTACCAGTAGCAGATTGTGGGAGGATCACCTTCTGCCTAAAACTGACTTTTCCTTTTTAAATGGCCAGGATCATTAATGTGTTTATTTTTGCAAATTTATAGCAATAAATGCACAGATTTTTGCAAAAAAATTTGGAACAATTTAAATTTGCTGTGAATTTAGAGATTGAATGTTTTATTCCAGCTCAGAGAGGGAGGGGGGCGGGACAGAAAAAGAAAAGTAACTAGTGTTTCAGAAACAGAGAAAACCAGAAGGGAAAAGAAATTTTGACTACTGATCATGAAAAGCAATGCTTGTCCTTTGTTTGATGTAATATTTCTACACACAAGATAAAATCGACAGTAACACAATAAATGGACAAGAATGATTTGATGATTGAAGCAGGAAAGTTTTCTTTAAAATTCAGCTGTCAGAATATAATGACTTAAATTTAGTTTGAAAAATTTCATCCCAACTTGATATTTAAAAAGCATGGAGTTCTTTTCCTCACGAAGCAGGAAAAGAACTCCATGCTAAATTTTTCAGTTATTTTTTACACTTTGTTATTTTAAAATTTAGCATTTTTTATGGAAAAAGTTTTTAAAAAGTTGTACAATGTCAGGGAGGAGATACTGTGCCAGTTTGTATGTGTGTGACCCTTCCACAAATGCTGTGTACACTACAGCTACTACACCACCCAGAATGACTTAGTTGCAAGCAACTGAAGGACAAGAATATGAACACCAGGTTGTCCTAATACACTAGAGACAGGCAGAACCACCATATGGCAATGGCCATTTCCTGGGACATATGTAGAATTTTTTCTAGGGGGGCTAATGAAAAATGGAAGTTTTTGAAATCCACCAGAACAAAATTAAGGTTAGTGAAAAATACATGAAAAAATTAAAGCATTTTTTCTAATGTAAGTTGATGCATTTTTGTTAAATTAAGGCATTTTTTTTCCTGATGTAAGTCACATTTTTTACCAAAAACTTAAAAAAATTAAACATTTTCTGGGGGAAGGCCCCTGCCCCCCACTAAATTGCCATTGGTCATTCCAGTCTGACAGTATATCCCTGTCAGGAGTTACCAGCTCATCACATCCTATCATGGTGATTAATGAAGATTTACAGTTTCCTAAGGTATTGGGTGCATGGTAACAATTTGAATATGGCATTTATATGCCAAAAATAATATGTTTATATGACTAAAGGGGCTTACCAAAAAAAAAAAAAAAAAAAAAAAACTTTCTTCATTAATCTCTATAGCAAGAAAAATTGGGTTTTCTTTTCTTTTTAGTGGCATTTACTAGAATTCTCCTATATTGGTGAATATACAGTTGCAATCAAACACTGACATGACATTTTTTATGGATAATGTAATTCCCTGTTGACAAAAAAATGGTTTTAGAAATTTTAAATTATTGTGATCAAGTGCCACCATTTTTTCTTTAACTGAAACACATTCTGAGAATTTTGTTTCATTGTTGAAGGAGCCAAACAACAAACTGCTGCAAGCAAACTGTTTTAAGTACATGCATGCATGCATGCATACATACATACATACATATCACTAAGCTATTCTCTGAAATTCAGAGGTTAGCTCCACAAAGAAATACAAACTACCAGATGATTTTTACTTACTGTTGCTGTATCAAACTTCTCCATTTACTGTAATCTTGACATACAACTCTGGCTTCGCTGACATCCACCACACACTGTACACAAGATTTTCTATACTTCATACTCTTAATCTTTTTCTCATTCAGACACTCCTGAATCTAATCCTCTCATGACTTCCTTGGCCTTCCTTTGCCTTTCCTTCTTGCCACTTGGGCTAAAAGATTTTCTTACTAAGCATCTCATCACTCATTCTTTCACAATGGCCAAACCACCGAAGCATATTAGTCCCCACCTTGCTAACAACATTTTGCTTCACATTACACAACTGAAACATATCTTCATTCTTCACACAATCAACCTGTCTTGCCACAAATCCCCCATAACACATTTCTCCAGCACATAAACGACTTCCATATTTCTGTCATACATCAGAGTAGAAACAATTACACTTTCATACAGCCATGTATGAAAGTCAACTAAATTTAAGTCTGCATTTTTGAACTTCCCTTTTTGTTGGTAAAGTTCGATTAACACTTACCGCATGTGGGCTTGGCTTTCAATTCTTATTTTCGTTATGTGGATGCGGCATGGGGGTTTTTCATTTAGTTGCGGGTCCACTTCATTTTTTTTTTTTCCGTTGGTATTTATCTGGCTCGTCACTAAATGAGTTTTTTTCCTTTGCTGCCTCCTCATTTACTTCAATAATTTTTCATAACCCGAGTACTTTCGGTAATAACCCATTACCGTCATCTAGGGGACGTTTTGCTCTGACTAGCACGGACCGTGTCAGCTGGGCATTTCGGTGGTTCTCGCGAGCTGCTTCTGTTATCGGCTATCGCTTCTTTTTGGGCATTGTGGCACCATCTCTTGTTGGTCACTGATCTCATTTTTCGAACTTTTTCTTTTTTTGCTCAATTTTAATTAAATTTCTCCAGCTGTTTCTCAAAATATTAGGGTCATTATGGTTGCAAACTTTTGCCCTATTTTTTTCAATCATTACCGACTCTGCTATTCGGAGGTGTTTTTCGGATTTACAGCTTTTAATGATTTTTATATTTTCGAATTTAGGATATTTTTGGTTAGCCAGACAGTATTGAATAAGTGCTGTTTAAGTCATTATATTCTGACAGCTGAATTTAAAAGAAAACTTTCCTGCTTCAATCATCAAATCATTCTTGTCCATTCATTGTGTTACTGTCAATTTTATCTTGAAGTTTGTGGAAATGTTACATCAAACAAAGGACAAGCATTGCTTTTCATGATCAGTCAAAATTTCTTTTCCCTTCTGGTTTTCTCTGTTTCTGAAACACTAGTTACTTTTCTTTTTCTGTCCCCCCTCTCTGAGCTGGAATAAAACATTTAATCTGCAAAAATCTGTGCATTTATTGCTATAAATTTGCAAAAATAAACACATCATGGTTGCTTGGGGGGGGGGGGGTAACTACCATGCATCAGAATAGAAACAATTACACTTTCATACACAACCATGTAAGAGTCTCTTGAGAACCCATCATTCCTGTGACCCCCCCCCCCAAAGCAGCAATGACTTTCAATAAAAAATTTACTTACCTACTAATTTCACCATCCAATTTGTTCTCTCTGTCAAACACGCTTCCTAAATACACAAACTCATTCCCCTGATCAATCACTGTGCCATTTAGATTATATTACATTCAGTAATACCAGTTCCTCTCTCAAAAACCATAACTTTGATTTTTCCCTTATTTATACTCAGTTTGAATTTCATGCAAACTTCGTACACCTGGGACAATATAACTAAACTGTTTTAAGAGCCTGGGCAAATTGTTTTATGACAATGAAATATTGCTGCTTGAAAATTGCCAATTGTATTACAATCTGAATTTATGTGTTAAGATTTCTGAACATCTGTTGATTTGTATATGCTACAGTATTAACCTTTGCTTTCACAGTAATCAGCTGTGGGGAGCCAGACATTCCTAAAGGATCTTATCTTCAAAGAAATGCTACCTTTGCAATTCACTCTGAAATTCACTATCGTTGCAAAGCTGGGCACAAAATGGAACGGCATGGAAATGCTGTGAGGAAGTGCTTGCAAAATGGAATCTGGTCTGGTCTGTCACCAACTTGCACATGTAAGTTGCTTTCTGCAATTGCTTCTTTTTCTGTGGATAAGACAACTGAATTTATTTGAGTTCTCACTGTTAGAACACTATAAAATTTGTGTGATAATGGCATCTCCATTATTTCTGCTTAATAACTTTTTCTACTGCCTACTTTGTAAGTACACTACTCTCATCTAAATGTGAATACAGTAGGCACAGGGCCATAGCTTGAGGGCCGCCGCCTCCCTGAAAAGATTTGAGCCTGATGTCCGTCGAGCCATCCATATGAGAATTGTAAGTTTCAAAACACTGAAATGTTTAACAGCAAGTTGTTTAAGACACAACTATACAGTTCGTAGATCAATTTATCGCTCTTACTTTTATGATAAACTGTTGCAATCGTACTACACCATATTCCGTCCATTTCTCATCACTCATTTTTGAAATGCTTTGCATTCAGTGAGGTCTGTCCAAAACTTTAGGCACAAAGAAGTGTCGACAAAAAGTAGTAAGCAAAGGAGTTTGTGTTCTGTTGCTTCATAAAAATAAGAAGCAAAGGAACACAAACACTGAAAAGCAAGATAAACACTTGAAACTGCATCACACTATGCAATAGGAAACCAATACATGCAACAAATATAGTAATTATACATATTATTCCGTGAAATGAGGAGAATCTACATGTCTCAAAAGTTTAGACACAACAGAAAAAACAAACATACCATCATTGGATGTGAATGGTATTTACAGACACCTGTATCAGTTCAAAAATGTGTTTCTCTGTGGAATAAATTAATTTCTAGAGTTTAAAGTTATACAACTTTTAATTAATAGTTTATGAACTATTCATCATGTAAAAATAATTGGCATGCTGTCTTTGGTCTGCCTTGAATGATTTTCCTTTTGAGTTCTCAAAAACATTTTGTCCGTATTATTTTTTTCAGTTGCCTAGCCTAGGGGAACAAACAACAGTATCACATTGTTTAAAGTATATATTTGTCCAATTTCAATGAAACCAACTATAAACGTTTTTTAACACTGTCAAACTTCATCTTGATTGGTTAACTGGTTTCTGAGTCATTTCATTCTCAATAAATAAATAAATAAATAAAATAAAAATAAAAACATGCATATATATATATATATATAGCTAAAAAATTTCTATCCTCCAACATTACTAATAGCCTCCCTAGAATTTACCACTAATTACTGCCCTGAGTAGCCATTTGCTGGCCAGAAGGTTTCCTTTCTTAGCAAAAACACACAGTAGGCAAATTTGCAGTTTTAACTTGATACTATGTCAAAAATTGGATAGGAGAGCAAATAGTTTCTGTAGTGAACAAGAATTAAATTCTTCATAATTCTCTATAGCAGTGTCTTTCCAGTAGCTCAACAAAAAGAAAGACCAGAAAAAAGAGAGAAATGGGGAAAGCAAGATTGTCCCCCTTTTTTATTATTCTTAACCTGTTGTTTGTAAAGTGCTCTTAAATAAAATTAGAGATCCTTTAAAGGAATGAAGCTACAGAAAATATAAAATTTAATAATAAAAATTTCATTGTCATTCTCAGAAAAAAATCTTTTAGAATATTCAAAGCAAACAGATTATAAATTCTGAATTTGCTTGTAACACTTACTGGTCATCCATGTAAAACCTCTCAGAAAACTTGAAAATATTTGTGGAATTAACTTTTTAACGGGTCTTATAGAGGTTATTATTCAAAAAGTTGGTGGTCAAATTTTCAAACTAAAGCCTAGTTCATCATCAGGACTACGTTTTAATGAAAAACATGAACTAGCTTTAGTACTACGAAAAAACATGAACTAGGCTATCAGGACTACGTCCGAAGATGATGAACTTGGCTTTAGTTTGAAAATTTGACCACCAACTTTTTTGAATAATAACCACTATAAGACCCATAAAAAAGTTAATTCCACAGTACATTATGAATAGAGGTGCCATAAGTTCATTTACAACTTGAAAATTTCATCGCCCTGGAGCAGGAATCAAACCCAGATCTCTCGATTTCCATTCCAGAATGCTAACCATGAATTAAACTGAAAATGGGGAGATGCGGTTCGATTCGCACTCCAGGGGCATGAAATTTTCAAGTTTTCTGAGAGGTGTTACATGGATGACCAGTAAGTGTTACAAGTAAATTCAGAATTTATATTCTGTTTGCTTGGAATATTCTATCAATTTCCCATGTATTATGAAGAATATTTCTTCCTTCATTGATGAAATTTCTTTTATTATTTCTAAATAAAATTGTTAGTGGTTTGCATCTGAAAGTGATTCCATGTGAAAATTAATTTTAAGAAAAGTAATGGTAGTAGTAATAACTATAATAATACTAACAATGGGGGAAGCAAAAAAAATTGTAAAAAAAGAATGTCAACTGACTTTTCTAAAATGTTCTGAGGCATATGTGATTTCTTCACTGCTTGAACAGAAAATTTTGACAGAAGAGGACTTTGCTGCCGGATCTGTTTTTTTAATATGTCCAATACATTCACAATGGGGTTCAGATCTCAGCTTTGTGGTGCACACATACATACAGAGAAGATGGTGGAAGGAAGTTGCTGCCATGCTTGTTGTACACATCTTGCACAATGGACAGTAGCATTGCCATCCATGAAACATCTGACACTTGCTTAATAAAAAGCCAACATTGCAGGATAGACTTGATCAGCAACAATATTCAGATCTTCCTTGGACAACACCCGACCTTCCTGCAATATCAGTGGACCCATTCCGTATCAGTAGAATATTCCCAACACCATGATACCACCTCCAGAACCTTGAGTTGTGTTTACAAGGCAAGTTGGGTTCATTGCTTCATGGAGTACCCACCAAACTCCCTGCCTACCATTGGTACAGAACAAAGTATATTGCTACGCATCAGATCACATGACTTTTGTGCAGTGTCTCTGGTCACTGTGTTCCTGACACCACTGTAGACAAACTTTCTGATTCTTTGCAGAAATCAGTGGTTTCCATATAGGCAATACTGATACTCATATATACCAATACCGATACTCTTCAGTTCCATATGCATAGTTCCCTGAGATACAGGTCAGGAACAGCCTCCATTGAATGCTTTGATCAATTGCTGCACAAAGGAAGGCATGTTTCTCCATGCAAGCCTTCTCAGAAGGCATTGATCGTGTTCCGAACAGATTGGCATTGCTCCACAGTTACACCTCTGAGACAAGCAATGTGGGTTATTTTCTCACAGACTAAAGACCCAGGATATCTCACCTTTTGAGAAACCAGTCACCTCTGCTGTTTTCAAAATCATAGCTCCAGCCGAACGTGCACCCACAACAAGTCTTTTAACAAACTCCAAAAGATCCTTTGTTTCTCCCATTGTAATCAACACTATTGATGATTACTGAAGAGCAGTGGTCTTAAATAGTTGCTAGATCATTTGTGATACATGTGACCATGTATTCTGCATGTACGATATGCAAGTAACGTTTACGTACATCTGTATAAAGTTTCTAATTTACTTGCCAGCGTGTGTACAACAGTGACCCTGCGATATCACTATATTTCACTGTTATTAATGCAAATATAAAAATAGTTTATTTCTTGTGGTAAAATAAGAAATGTTTTTTTCAAATGATTTCTGTCATGCAATTATTGATTTCTCCATTTTCGTATGCATAAACGTTTTTGTGATGTGAATTTTTGAACCCTTTCAGTTGTAGACTGTGGACGAGTACAGCCACTGTTGAAAGGCGAAATTCAATATTCGAATGGTACCACACACCTAGGCAGCATTGTCACATATTCATGCAGTACTGGTTATAAGCTAATAGGCTCTCGACTTCGCCACTGTGTTGATGATGGAAAATGGACAGACTCAGCACCTAAATGTGAAGGTATGTGCATTATAATACAGCTCTTAAAAAATATATTTTTTGGTCATCTGTGGTGGGTTATATTTATTTAGACATGTGCAGTCTCTGAGCTTGTTTTAACCAACAGGCTGAAGAGATTGGTTGGCAACCAAGCATGGGTTGATGATTTGTGCCATTTGTGATTGGATCTTTATATGATAACATAAAATACTATGAACAATTGCAATTTTCTATCTACTGTAAACAGATGTGTTTTATATTTAAGACTTCACCAGTCATAATCAAGATCTGTCACACAAATAAAAAGTGAATCAGTGGCATTTAAGTCTTTCATGTTTCATCTTTCTTAGATAAAAATTAATTTAAAAATGTGTCAACAGAATCAGTAATGAGTTTGAAACTGAAATTCCAAGTTTAGTTTCACACTACACTTGGAATTTCATTAAAAAAAATAATTTTAAAAAGGTGAAGGCAGATTTTGACTGCAGGTGGCCGAGTAGTTAGAATGAATGATTTGACAGTGAGACAGGAACTGGGGATCCTCCAGTTATCAGTCCAGTGTGCCACTGCCACCAAATGCCCTCTGTGGTTCAGAAGTGATATTGAGCCATCAGTCCTAGGACGGACTCCTAATTAATTATAAATAAGTCTACTTCCCTTCCAGTAAGGTTATGGCTTGGGCCATTTGGCCTTGTGCAAAATATAAGTAATATACATACAGTCAGGGTTTAACTACCAACCAGCCATCAGTAAAATCTGGGAAAACCCAGGATTGGTCCAAGTCATCATACTTAGCATAATGTCCAAGCCATCATATAAAAAGTCTTTTTGTCCAAGAAGACATTTTCTAGGTCTCCAAAGCAAATTAATTATTTTCAGATTTTTCTTATTATTTTTTGCTGTTGTCAAGTGCTTAGCATGTGCTCCTTATAATCTGGCAAAAAAATCTATACAGATTTTGTGTTCTCATCCTGACACACTAGTTTGGGAACTAGATTTCCTTCTTGACTGAAGTTATAAGACAGTGGTGTGAATGTAATAACAGTTTATTATTATTTTGGTTTTCTGGGTAGCATTCATGAACGAAGCAGTGAGTGACTGTTTTTCTAATAAAGTATTTTAAAAACATACCGAAACAGTGGTCTTAGGAGGAATGCAGACGCTTGAGTCATATTTCTGCAGATTATTTCTTCTTCCTGCTGCTGAATATCCTAAATGGTTTAAAAGTTTTAGTAATCATCAAAAATCCTTAAAATAAGTAAAAAAGATCTGTGTCAGCTGCATTTATTAATATAATTTCAAAAATTACTATTACTTGTGTTAATTAGTTCATGGCAATCCTGCAGAAAACAGGCAACCACATTTGCTAGCACATATCAGTAACATCCTTCCCTCCCTCTCATTTCTGTTCATTCTCATCTTTTTAATTTTAGTTTTCCCCTCTGGGCTAGTGATATATACACTATATATACAAGGATTGTCCCAAAACAACTGATTATCAAAGGAAGTGGTTGTCTTTCTTAAAATATTGCCCATTGCATCGAATACAGGAGTCTCAACATTCCTCCCACTTTTTGAATTGTCTTCTGGAATTCTACTGCTGTTGAGACACCCCTGCGCAGCTGTAATAAGCTGCTGATCAGTCTCAAATTGTCATCCCGGTAATGTCTTTTTTTAAAATGGGGAACAACCAGAAGTTGCATGGTAATAAGTCTGGACTACGCACAGGTTGAGGCATCAACTTAATATTCATTTTCTCCAAATAAGAAATGGCAGAACTGGTTATTTGCGGCCTTCCACTGTTGTGGTGTAATATACAATTCTTTTTCAGGTGTGGTTGTTTTATTGTCACATATTTCTGCAGATTTTGTAACACTGTATCATATAGTAGTTGGCATTCATCCTAGTTTTCGGATGAACAATGTATTGATGGATCATTTCCTGACGATCAAAGAATGCTACCACCCCCGCTGATTTTGATTGACAAACTTTTTTCACTTTAGGCAATGACCACAATTTCAAAACACAGCTTTCTGTGTGGATCAAAATGTCATAGCCAAGTTTCGTCGCCTGTAATAACCCATTGCGTGACATTTGGATCTTTGTTTACTATTTGCTTTAATTGTTGACAAACATCGTACTCGATGATCCATTTGCTCCTGTGTCAAGAAATGGGGAACCCAAGTTGAACAAACTCGTTTCATGCCCAAATGCTTTAAAATTCTGTGAATTGGTGATTTTAGAATGTGAATCATATCTCTGATATCTCTAATTGAGAGGTGTCTGTCTTTCCGCATGATAACACCTATTCTATTGATGTTTTTCTCTGTAACACTCATTGAAGGTCTTCCTCCATGTGCGATTAAAGCTGCTGACTTACGACCATCCATAAATTCTTCATGCCATCTGTAAATTGTTGATTTTCCTATACATCCATCTTTATAAACCTCTTACATAAAACAGAAAGTCTCTCCCACAGACTTCTTAAGTCGACAGCAAAATTTAAGCACACATTTTTGTTCCCCTCTCACATCCATTTTTTTTTAAATTGCAGCGTGGAAACACTTGTTAGGGGTTCACAAAACAACGCTTATTAAACAGTGCACTACTGACAACGCATGCCTGATAAACAGGTGTGGCTGGTGGCTATGGTTACTACAATGACTACCTTTTATTTTTCAAGACTTGTATCAAGGTCGAACTCAGTATTGCACATTTTTTATAAAAACATTCTCAGTTGTTTTGGGACAAGCTATGTAGCTCATAAGTCTAGCTCAGGGATGGCCAAATTTTGAGGAACCAAGATCTACATTAAGCTATCATTCCCTACTGTCATCTACCCTGGTTTATTACAATGTTATAGGCATATTTAAATAGGAATAAGCCTATATCACGAGTGTTTTGTTAGTGCGTGTGGTTTTGTAAGTTTGGAAACAAATACAGAAAAAATAATATTTAAATCATTTTTATTTCTGAAACACTATTTTTCAAACAAATTATATAATTTTTCTTATGGATTCTTTATTTACAGTATTTAATTCTTAGATATTGATGTATGACGCTGTATGCCCTTACAAAGTTTAGAATAATCAGGCACATATTCAGAGATGCACAGTCAGAGACATGCTTCTAAATGAGCATCAGTCAGGCAGCTCCTGTATTTTGACTTCATTATTTTCATTTCTGAAAAAGCTGCTTTACAGAGATATGTGGATCCAAAGAAAGCAGTCAGTGGCAAAGCAACAGATCTTAAGCAGAAACATTTTTCTTCTGATGATAGAGTCTAAAATGTGTTATCTGATGCTCTTGCCTTCAGTACTATGTCGGATTGAAGTTTCAAAATTTCTGATACACAATCTGAAGAATCGAAGAGGAAAGTAGAGGAAATGTTTGTGATAAAACTTTCTTGATGTCACATTTGCGAAAAGGGTATGACATGAAGCTCAAAATGTGCTGAAAGTTTTTAGGTCTGTGAATCCTTTGCCAAATTCTGTTATCAGAACTTCTATCTCAGTGACATATTCGTCAAAATTGCAATCAGTTTGATGTGTTGTGCGTTTTTCCAGATTGGGAAAGTTTTTCAAATTTTCTTTACCAAGTTGACATTTTAGTAGGCCTAGTTTTGATTCGAAGGTATTCAGCAAGCTCACTAAATTTATAACACTCTTTCCTTTCCCTTGAAGATCGAGGATGAACGTGTTGTAGTGTGGCCTACACAAAACAAAAGCCAAACTTTGTAGCCAAGTAGCGTCTTGTAGCTGAGCATACTTTTCTCCCACTGCGTCTAGGAATTCGATTATTTCTGGCAAGAGATTCAAAAATCTTTCAGGAAACTTGCCTTTACTAAGCCACCTAGCATTCGTGAAAAACAGCAGGCCTTCATATTCAGCTTCATTTTCTTCTAGTTGGCTACGAAAAAGCCTCCTATGTAAACTTCATGCCTGAATAGAATTAGCCATTTTGGTAGTTATGTCGATAATTTCTTTCACATTTAAAACTTTGATGCATAGTGCATTTTGGTGGATAATGCAGTCAACAGAGGTAAGTCTGGAAAATCCTCATATTTCTTACAAAATGCAATGAACCCAATGGTTTGGCCTAACATCCAAGGTGCCCCATCAGTAGTGATACAAACAAGCCTCCATAATGGCAGATTTATTTTTTGGGGTGAATTTTATAAATATATTAAAAATATCTTGACCCCAAGTTGGTTAGGGTTGGGGAGAGAAATCTCGTTTATTCATTCTATTATCTGTTCTCAGGCAGTTCATATGGAACAACATACGTCTGCTTGATAAAACGAACGATTGACCGTATGAGAGCTTGTGATCGACAGTTTGGCCACCCCTGGTCTAGCCTATAGAGCCCCGTTTCTACACATTCTGGCTACATAAAATGCTAGTAGTTTCAAGCCTTTTGTTTGGAATCCACTTGTTTAATACTTAACACTTAATATATTATAAATTTCACTAAATTATGAGATTTACTCAGGAATTAAAAGATATTACTTACAGTCGAATTTTCAAGTAGCACCCCTACCCTTCCTCAGGACTATACTATAGTAGGTGTTACCATTCGTGAGCTAAATTCCAACCTTTCAAATCATGATATGAAATTTAGATTTCAATCATATGCTGGAATTAACTCATGAATGGCAACACCTACTATAGTGTAGTCCTCAGGAAGGGTAGGAGTACTACCCAAAAATTCGACTGTAAGTAATATCCTTTTATTCCTGAGGAAATCCCATAATTTAGTGAAATTTATAATATATCAAGTCTAGGATTAACCATGACATCAATTATTACCAAGCTTAACATTTAATTACCATTCATGTGGGAAGAAAGTTCACTGAAAATCAGTGTATAGATCAGTTAATTAAAAATATTATTTAAGTTATTGATTAATCAGTAAATCATTTTTTGCTTATTTTCTTTTAAGTCAAAATGCAAAGGAAAATGTTATTTGTACTAAAATAAATATGGCACTTTATATTAACTAAAAAAAAAAAAAAATTTACCAGAACTACACTACTGGCCACCCAAAATGCAACACCAAGAAGAAAGCATCCGATTGGCCTGAAATTCGCAGCATGCGTTGCCCGCAAAAGGACATGCAAATGATTAGCATTGCAGGGCATATGCAAATCATGTGCGCCCGGCATGCCACCGAGAAGCACTATAAGAAGGGTGCACAGAAGGCGGGGCGTAAGTAGTGGAAGTGTGTTGTGTTGCCGGACCTGTGCGTGGGAGGTTTCCTGATGCCTCGTCGCAGAATACGGCAGTCATTCCAACACATTTCGGAATTCAACAGAGGACGAATAGTGGCTTATCGCGACAGCGGTTTATTGTACCGAGATATTGCCGGCCGTGTGGGACGACATCCAGCCACAGTGAGGCGAGTATGGATTCGGTGGGTGCAGGGGGATGTATGGACTGACGTGAGCGATTGCCGCAGCCTCGGCACACCACCGAATGAGAGGATCGGCATGTTGTGCGGCGGGCATTGACGACTCGCACCGCCACATCACGAACGTTAGTGCAGGAATTAGGGTGTGTTGCGCAACAACCTGCATCAGCACGTACCGTTTGACGCCGTCTGCAGGAGCGGGAACTTGTCGCACGGCGCACATTGTTCTGATTACCATTGATGTCACACCACCAGCGGGTAGGGCGGCAGTGGGCTGTTGAACGCCACATCTGGATTATGGAATAGCATGACATTGTCTTCTCCGATGAATCCCGCTTCTGCCTGCAATACCATGATGGTTGGATCCACGTGTGGCGGCACCATGGTGAGAGACTGTATGACGCCTGCAATATGCATCACCATACCGGTCTGTCGCCTGCCATTATAGTTTGGGGCGCAATTGGATATGACACCCAGATCCCTCTAGTACGCATCACCGGTACACTCAACAGCCACCGCTACATATCCGACGTTTTGGAGCCTGTAGTCCTCCCTTACCCGCAGGACCTGCCAGCGGCCAAGTTTCAACAGGACAATGCGCGCCCGCATGTGGCATGCGGTATGCAATGATTCTTCACGACCCACCAGGTGTCACTGCTGCCGTGTCCTGCCTGTTCTCCCGATATGTCGCCCATCGAACACGTCTGGTCGCTGATCGGCAACGGAGTGTCCCTGCAAGCACCACCCACGGCTGCACCTGAAGAACTGTGGCAACGTGTGGAAGCAGCCTGGACCAAGCCCACATCCAAAGACTCTTTCGTTCGGTGCCGTGGCGTGTAGCGGCCGTTATTGTCAGCCATGGGGGCCACACGAACTATTGATGTGTGCGTGTTCCGCAAGTCGCATGGACCTGTAAGCTCAATCGTTTTATCTTTGTAGCTGTTGTTATGTGTCCAGTAAATCCGGCTTTGCTATCTTGTGTCCTTGGTGTTGCATTTTGGGTGGCCAGCAGCGTATTTTATGTGACCAACTATGAGTACAGGCAGTGGTTGGAAAAACTACTTTTTATTTTTAGCGAACTACAACTACTTTATGATAAATGTAGTTAACTACAACTACAACTACATTTTTAACAAAGTAGTGACTACAAACTACTTTGAAAATGTAGTCACTACTTCACTACTTTTAGGACCCGAATTTTGCGAGATTATTCAATACACACTCAAAGTTAAGGATGTTATATTACAACAAAATATTGTATATCCCATATACACCAGACTTTACAATGTAGCATATAGCATATCATATAAAGTGAACTGCACAAGACTGTACAATGTAGCATATACACTGCTGGCCACCCAAAATGCAACACCAAGAAGGAAGCATCAGATTGGCCTGAAATTCGCAGCAAGCATCACCCGCGAGGGGACATGCAAACGATTAGCATTGCAGGGCATATGCAAATCATGTGCGCCCGGCATGCCACCGAGAAGCACTATAAGAAAGATGCACAGAAGGCTGGGTGTAAGCAGTGGAAGTGTGTTGTGCTGCTGGACCTGGGCATGGGAAGCTTCCTGATGCCTCGTCACAGAATATGGCAATCATTCCAGAACGTTTCAGAGTTCGACAGAGGACGAATAGTGGCTTATCGCGACAGTGGTTTATCGTACCGAGTCATCGGCGCCCGTGTGGAACGACATCTAGCCACAGTGAGGCGAGTATGGATTCGGTAGGTGCAGGAGGGACGGACGGACCGACGTGAGCGATTGCCGCATTCGCTGCACACCACCGAGCGAGTGAACCAACGTGTCGTGCGGCAGGCATTGACGGCTCGCACCGCCACATCACGAACGTTAGCGCAAAAATTAGGGTGTGTTGCGCAACAACCTGTGTCAGCACGTACCGTTCAACGTCGTCTACAGGAGCGGGAACTTGCAGCACGGCGCCCATTGCTCCGATTACCATTGACGTTACACCACCGGCGAGTGCGGCGGCAGTGGGCCATTGAACGCCGCACCTGGACTACGGAATGGCATGACATTGTCTTCTCCGACAAATCCCGCTTCAGCCTGTAACACCAGGATGGTTGGATACGCGTGTGGCGGCACCGTGGAGAGAGACTGTATGACGCCTGCATTAGGCGTCGCCATACCGGTCCGTCGCCTGGCGTTATGGTTTGGGGAGCAATTGGATATGAGACCCGCACCCCTCTGGTACGCATCGCCAGTACACTCAACAGCCACCGCTACATCTCCGACGTTTTGGAGCCTGTAGTCCTCCCTTACCCGCTGGACCTGCCAGCGGCTACGTTTCAACAGGACAATGCGCGCCCGCAGTGTTCAACAATTCTTCATGGCCCACCAGGTGTCATTGCTGCCGTGGCCCACCTGTTCTCCTGATATGTCGCCCATCGAACACGTCTGGTCGCTGATCGGCAACCGAGTGACCCGGCAAGCACCACTCGCGGCTACGCCTGATGAACTGTGGCAACGTGTGGAAGCAGCCTGGACCGACATACCCCAAGCCCACATCCAAAATCCAAAGCCCTCTTTCGTTTGATGCCGTGGCTTGTAGCGGCCGTTATTGCCAGCCATGAGAGCCACACGAACTATTGATATCTGCGTGTTCCGCAAGTCGCACGGGCTTGTAAGCTCAATCGTTTCATCTTTGTATCTGTTGTTATGTGTTTAGTAAATCTGGCTTTGCTATCTCGTGTCCTTCTTGGTGTAGCATTTTGGGTGGCCAGCAGTGTAGAATATACCATATCATATAAAAACCTGGTTATCACATATAATTAGGGTTACCAGTCTTCTGGGATTAGCCTGGACAGTCCTGGATTTGTAATGACGTCCGGGGCTGTGTCCGGGATTGAAAAAAGTCCGGGATTTTTAAATGAGTGGTTATAAAGATAGCGAAAAATACACATAACTAATTATTTATTTCATTGCCATTAGTACTAAAAAATTTGACTTACCTCTATGTGCAATTTCAAATTAGAGACGGAAGACTTTGAAACCGACAGCTTCTTTTTTAACGGGCAAAGTTTGCACGTGACTGAAAAATTCCCGTTTACTTGCTTCTCGAGCACTGTAAATAATTATTATACGCTGACCAAGGCAGTTCAATTCTTTCTTCATCAAGCTGGACAGTAGGTGCCATATTTCAGGAAAACAGAAAAATTTATAATCACCGGGAAACATAAGTTAAATAAGTCTTCGAAGCAAGGAAAGCAAACACGTTCGTGATCACACGAGACGAAAACGACGACGAGACAAGTGTTGGTGTTGCCAACCTATGCTAGAAAACTTTGTGCTTTGAAACACCAATCGCTCTTATTCCGAGACCCTCGTTCGTCATAACCTGTCTATTTTAATCCGCTCCATAGCCGATATCATGAAAGAAATGCTCGCTAGATGGCGATACTTAGCGCTGGTGCTGTGCAGTTCAAACGAGTATTAGCTTTGGGGTGCAAACACACAAGACGATCAAGTGATATGTCGAAGGGCACCTTGTTTGTTTACTGAAGTAACGTTAAAAGTAGTGTCGAAACTCGCTACGAACTATAGAGGTTTGCATCGCGCTACTCGCTACACTACTTTTTTGTTTAAGTAGTGCGTTACACTACAAACTACGTGGAAAAGTAGCGACTACAGTAGTTTCGTTACTTGTAGCGCACTACTTCCGACCACTGAGTACAGGTTTATTAATTTTCTTTCTCTGCCTTTTTCTTTTTCATAGAAAGTTTTTTACTTTATTTACAGTTAATAATTACAATATATTCAATAAAGTTCATTCATTTAACTCAGACAGTTGTAATTCACTGGTTTTCAAGAGTATGAACCTTTTACGTAAATAGGATTTTTTTATGTGGTATATTGTTTTTTATTCTAGGGAAAAATGTTTTATTGCACGTGCTTGAATAACCTCCACAAATGTCTGCAATTTATTTTCTTTCTTCTAGAAATTCGTTGTGTGCCTCCAGAAGTTCCCAAAAATTCCACAGTTGTTTATGGTGGAAATGACAGGGCATCTGCAGATTCCTTTAAAATTGGATCTACAGTTCAATACAAATGCATTGCTGGACATTTAGTAAAAGGAGAACCCTTGCGAACATGTCTCCCTATAGGTGTCTGGTCACAAGAACCTCCTGTTTGTACATGTAAGTAATATTTTCCCCATCTGAGGCAAATATTTGTATATTCTTGTAAAAATTTTGGAAAGTTTACTACTCAGTCAAAATTTTTGGACTTTTGGATAATAGTGAGTACAAAAATAAATGAAATTAAAGATAGGTGAAGATGATGAAACCTGTGCTGCGTTTTATAAATTATTAAGAGGTAGCTTGGTTGTTGGGTTATTTTCTTTTAAGTAAAAGGTTGGTGAAGTGCAAGTTGCAATACCTGATTCAGGATGTTGCCAAGGGGATGCAAGAGTGGGCTTGAACCCACCCTGAAATTTTTCTTGCCCACCCTGCCGCCCACCCAGTTAAAAATGTGCCATTTTAAAATATATTTAACTTCAAAATATGATCTGGACTTTGCCAAGTAATAAGTCTTGTGTTTTATTTCATGTAGCCCTGCGTATTTTCCCCTAGGAAGTGTGTTGTTTATGTCTCCATAGAAAGGTTGTCAAAATAGCATCTGAAGGACTACGAAAATTCAGTTGTTCTCCATTCTTCCAATTCCTTAGTTTAAGCCTCTTTTTCATGCTTCTACGGTCAGGGGCAAATGAGAAAGGCAGATAGGAATTCAATTCACTGGGTGAGATCATTACTAATTGCTCTGTCATTTGTTTTCTTTACAAAATTGGGGATTCCAACACAGAAAGTGGAGTTTAAAGCTACACCAGCACTCAACTTCATGAGCACTACAAACGTTTCCAAATGACACTACAAATCAAAGATGCGTTATATTAATAGCTTTCAGATACAATTGCACAAGGGCAGTGAAAGTGTAGGAAGTGGCCAAAGACTGCTTTGTAGGAGAGGAGTGCAAAGCAAAGTTGCTGGCTTGAAGAAAGAGAATGTTAAGGAGGAGAGAGGGGAGGTATTGTGTCTGCGTGGACTGCATTAAAATTTGATATAAATAAACAAAAACGACATTCCCCATAAATTGTTCAAGTACATTACTATTTTCGTAAGCAAAAATGCAAAATTTTTAAAAGCGATTTAAGACAATGCATTCAGAGCAAGCAAAAAGTTGAAGGCAACATTCTAGTAACACTTTTGTCTTATACCGGTTGCATAACTAGTCAGATCTGTCTAGTAACACTTTTGTCTTATACCAGATGTGTAATTAGTCAGATCTGTGTATATAAAAAATTGCTATCAAGCTTGCCCCACCGAAAATAATGCTCACCCACCTGTCACCCATTCAGATTTCAAAGTTTAGCGATGCACCTGTACCTGATATCTCAAAACTTGAGTAAAGTCTGTCATCGAATCATCTGAAAAATCTAAAACTGAAAATACAGATGGTCTGGATCCTGCTTTTTATCTGTAATTCTCTAACTTCTTTCTCTTTTTTAGTCATACCATGTATGCTGTTCTTAAGAGTACATGTGTTGATGATTTAGGTGTACTCCAGAGTTTGATTTTGCATGCATGAGATTTTTTCACAAATTCGCGGAACTCTTTTTTTTTTTTTTTTCCCCCATCATTCAGCCAATTTCGAGATCGGTGCAAAACTAAAGAGAAATTTGGGGTGGGTTAGTGGGGGGTGGGGGGTCGTTTTCCATCTGGGGATGCTATTTTGTCATTTAAGACTTTCAAAAATTGTAGCTAAACAGAGTGAAGATTCTTCCCATAATCGTAATTTTTTCTCGCGATGTTCCCTCTATCCAATGCTGTTGTTAAGTATTATTTTATTGCATAAATATTTATATTTTAGCCTGAAACTTGTAGGCAACAATTTCTGAAAATAGAAGTTATACAGTGCAAAAATTCCCTTGTAACCTTCAGGCACGAGATTCTTCTGTGGATTCGAGGAATTCTGCACCCTCCCCAAATAAGGAACCACTGACAAAAGATTTGTAATTGTGGTAGCCCATTATTTTTCCATTATCATTTTGATCATTCACAAAATCGATGCACGACTGAACAGAAATTTTGGGGAAGATTGGTGGGGGTAAGGGGTCATTCTCCGTCGGCAGCCAGATTTCTATTCTACGAAACTCTCAAAAACAGACAATAGACGAAGTAAAGATTTCTCTCATAGTCAAATTTTTGTTTTCTCGCAATATTTCTTCTGCCAGTATTGTTGTTAGATATCATTTTGTTCCATAAATATTTGCATTTCATCTTGAAAATGGAGAAAAAAATTCCAAAAATGGCAGTCGGACGGAGCAAAGATCTCCATAATCATATTTTTTTCTTTTCCCCGGTGCTCCCACTCTCCTGTGTTGTTGTTAAATGTTATTTCCCTCCATAAATGTGGGCATTTAAGTTTGATAAGAGAATGGGAAATTTCCATAAACTTGATAAGATTAAGGAAAATTTCTAGAATTAAAAGAGACGAAGTTGAAAAATTTGTAAGAATTGATGCATTGCTTTCAGAATTATTTGCAACCTAAAAGTTACACCATTTATCTAAAATAGGGGAAGCTTTGGCATCAACATTCATGGTCATCAGGCTAAAAGTTCTTCCAGCTTGATGGATGAAATTATTGTCATCTGAGGACAGTGGCATAGGAAAGATGGGGTTCAAGAGGCTCAAGTCCTCTCCATTGGTTATCAAGGCACATTTCTCTCTTTAATGCCAAATCACATGATCTCTTTTTCTCTTTTAAAGCTGAAATTTAAATCTTGTTCATTAAAAATATCAAGGCGAATCTGAAAAACTGATAAAAAAACTTACTCAAATCACATTTTTTTCCCAACGAAGTCACAGATTTTTTCGAATCCCTTTGAATTTGTTTCACTGGCACAGTTTTTCTACATGTGAGCAACACACTCACAGAGTTTACTCGCTGTCGCTCACACCCCTGGAAGATGTCTTTATTCTTCCCGATTACTTTTAGAAGGTGACAAGTGTTGTATGAATGCCCCTCTATGACTGATATAGAAATGGGGGTGGCGGAGAGAAAGAAGATGCCTGTGCTCAGAGGACATAGTAAGATAAACAAGTAACTTGAGTCAAGTCTTCTTAGGTGTTTGACAGCTTGACCATTCCTCTGTACTTTGGGGGTTCAAACAATAGGGCAGAATGGGAGAGTTCAGTTTCAGAATCTTTTTTCTGATGTTACACTGTACCGTTCACGTGACAAAGTGACTCCCATCGGATTACATGTCGTTTTGTTGCTTTTCAGGTTTTAAAGTAGTATAGGAGTTATTTGCAGGATGAATTCATCTAAAAAACCGAAAAATACAATGTTGAATTTTTTTCACTAAAGTTCCAAAAAGAATGGAAAATTCTGAAGTTAAAGATGCAAAACACAAACAAGTAGTTAAAGAAAATTCTGTTAGTCTTGAAGAAAGTGCATCATCATCATCATCATCGTTCCTTTCAAGTGATATGGACATAGGACAAATTTTTGGTGTTTACCTTGATGATAGCCAAAAGCTAAAAGTCTTAGAAAATTCATGGAAACCGAATTCATCATTTTCCTTTCCCGCAAATGATAAAAATAGAAAATTCCAATCTCACTGGCTTGAAAAATATCCATGGCTATTTTACTCTGCAAAATTTGATGCAAAATATGTGTAGTTTTTTCAAATGAAGAAGACAGTCAAGGAAATCAATGATTGGGTAAATTGGTTTTACCTGCTTTTATACAATGGAAGGATGTTTTTGAATGCTTCACATCTCATCAATTATTCCAGTATCACAAGAACTGCACTTTTGCATCTGAAAAATTCAAGGAAATTATGAAAGGGCAACATATAAACATAAAAATACATCTTCATAGTAAAAGGAATGCATAAATCAATAAATACAGACAAAGACTCAATTCCATAATTAAAACAGTCATTTTTTGTGATTCTGAATTTGTCATCTTTTCTGATTTTGAATTTGTGAAAGTCCATGGAGCACACCTTCATAAATTGTGGTCTTGCTTTCATAATTTATCAAATATAAAAATGATACAACTGTTATGTATTTTTGTGTCCTCAGATTTCAATGAATTTTTCTGATTTTGAATTTCAGACATCGATTGTGGTCTCCCTCCTCCTGTACCACATGGTCACTGGCTTCTACCATCAAATACCACATATTATGGGAGCCAAGTTGAATATGTGTGTGACTTCAACTATGAACTGCGTGGACCTGGGCGGAGACTATGTCTTGAAAACAGCACTTGGAGTAGTAGCGAACCTTCATGCAATGGTAATTGTCTCATATTATAACGTTTCTATCATTATCTGTTTTTTAAATACTGTATATAGACAATAGCACTTACTCTGTATATAGGAATCTTGTAACTCACCACCGATTAGTTGAAAAAATTAAAAAAATTGTATTTTAAGTTATGATAGAAAGTTCAGCCAATGTATTTTATAAACATGCAAAAAAGGGTAAAAACATTGTAATAAATTTACAGTATGACCCAATTCTACTGATTATATATAGAGAGATGTCATGGTTTCCTCTGATTAAGCTAATTTAATAAATGAATTACTATAAGTACTTAGAGGGAAAAACAAATGAGGCGATTATTTTATTACCTCAAATTTTCGAATGAGACCCTCACTCATCATCATGAGAAATTTCAAAGAACTGGTAACCACATGGGATGGATTTGCCAACCTGCATGATCGCTGATGTTGCTAGTTTTAGAGTGCAAAATTTCAAAGGATTCTTCAAACTTCTGGATAATTGGGGTGGCTTGATGTTTAATTATTTTAAGAGAGCTCCAATCAGTTTTATGGCCTGTTTGTTGAACATGCCAATCCAGACCCATTTTTCTTGGAAACATTCCTAATAGCTGCTTTGTATTAATTCTAAGCATCTATCCTAAAAACTAGCTTAGTGCAGCAATACGTGGACAAATCGTAGATGGGAAAAAAATATATATATATCATCATGAAGTTCTGTTTCACATGTACTTATTTCCCAGGACAAGGGGAACAAGCTTTGTATGTTATTGTATATACATAGCTAAGCTTCAGGTTAAGAAACTAACTGATAAAGGTTTGATAAAAGTTTGACTTACCATATCAATTTTTGGTCACTGCTCAGCCGCTCCTTTATCATCGTTGTTGCTGTTTTCACAGTAGATGCATACATTTTGTTTATTTACTGTGAAAACAGCAACAACGATAATAAAGGAGCAGCTGAGCAGTGACCAAAAATTGATATGGTGAGCCAAACTTTTATCAAACTTTTATCAAACCTTTATCAGTTAGTTTCTTATCTTGAAGCTTAGCTATCTATGTACATACATATGCAGCAACACATAAAGTTTATTTCCCCTGTCTTGGTAATAAGTACAATGCATGAAACAGAATTTCAAGATGATACACATGTATATATATATATATATATATATATATATATATATATATATATATATATCTGATGCTGACCTTGGCTGCTTACAATGGACGCTCCCTATCTTCTGATTCAAGGCTTCTTGAATTGGAAGAGGAACTACAAAGGATCAAGTGGGATATCGTGGGGCTAAGTGAGGTAAGGAGAAAAGGAGAAGATCTCATCGAACTGAAAAGTGGACATCTCTTCTACTATCGTGGGACAGATACTGGCAGAACTAGTGGTGTTGGATTTATAATAAACAAGAAACTGAAGGATAAAGTTGTAGAAGTTGAAAGTTCCTCTGACAGAGCTGCACGACTTGTTATCCAACTCTCGAAAAGATACCAGGCTCAGATTATTCAAACTTATGCACCCACCACAAGTCATCCTGAAGAAGAAATTGAAGAATTTTATGAGGAAATTTGTCATCTAAATAATAAAGGTAAGCAGCACTTGAAAATAATTATGGGAGATTTCAATGCAAAAATAGGGCAACGGCAACAGAATGAAACTTCAGTAGGTAAATTCGGTCACGGCAACAGAAACCAGCGTGGAAATACTCTCGTTGAGTTTGCAGAGGCAGAAGGGTTTTTCATCTTGAACTCCTTCTTCAAGAAAAAGCCACACAGGAAATGGACATGGAGACATCCAAATGGGACGACAAGTGAAATTGATTTTATTATGTGTAACAAAAAATTCGTCATAGAAGACTGCAGTGTGCTAAACAAGTTCAACACAGGTAGTGACCATAGATTGGTGAGATGTAAGATGCACCTCAACACTAAACTTGAACGTGACAAGCTCATAAGACAAACAAAATCTATTGACATAACCAACCTTAAAAAACACCATAATACCTTCAAGTTAGAACTGAAGAACAGGTTCTCTGCTTTAGAAGGCCTAACATCGGAAGAAGTGGACATCTCTGAAGTTAACAGAAAAGTAACCAAAGCTCTTGTGGAAACAGCAACAAAATTAGCTGGGTCTAAGAACAAGTTGCATGTGAACAAATTATCAGGAAAAACCAAAATGTTGATGCAAAAAAGAAGAGAGATGAGGACAGCTAAAGAAGATGCGACTTCCAAAGTGGAATATATAGAGCTATGCAAGACAGTAAGAAAAAGTATCACTGAAGACGTAAGGAAATTCAACTGTGAACTAGTGAGGAAAGCAATTGAAAACAACCAAAGCCTAAAGATAGCAAAGGGACATCTCAGTAAGGGAAGAAAACAGATTATGGCACTGAGAAAAGAAGATGGTTCTGTAACAAGAAATAGAGGCGAAATTTTGACAAGAGTGAAAGATTTCTACTCCAAATTATATGAAAGGGATGATATATGCACTCCAGACATCATGAAAGATACCAGTACCAGAGTTCCTCCAGTCCTTCCAGCAGAAGTTGCACATGCAATCAAGAACATGAAGCGAGGAAAAGCTCCAGGAGAAGATGGAATTACTGTAGACATCATACAAGAAGCAAGTGGAGAAATCGAAACAGTACTCGCCCAAATTTTCACTCGATGCCTTAATGAAGGAAAGATTCCTTAGGATTGGAACACTGCTACAATGATCCTGCTACATAAGAAAGGTGATATTGAGGATCTCGGAAACTACAGACCTATCAGCCTCCTATCAGTAGTTTATAAAATCTTCACTAAAGTTCTTTCACACCGCTTGAAGGTAACACTGGACATGGCTCAACCGAGAGAACAAGCTGGATTCAGGAGTGGCTACAGCACAATAGATCATATCCACATGCTGAGAGAACTAATTGAAAGAGCGAGGGAATATGAACTTCCATTGTGCATGGCTTTTATCGATTATGAAAAAGCCTTTGATTCGGTGAAACCATCAGCAGTTACAATGGCTCTGAAAACCTGCGGTATTGAAGATGCATACATTAATATTATTAATAACATCTATGAAAATGCAAGTGCAAAGATTAGGCTGTTTGAAAATACAACACACATAAAAATTGGAAAGGGAGTGAGACAAGGTGACACCATATCTCCGAAGCTCTTTAATGCCACATTGGAGGGTGTTTTTCAGTCGCTGAGCTGGGAAAACAAGGGGATAAAGATTAATGGAGATTATCTAACCCACCTTCGTTTTGCTGATGACGTAGTCATTTTCGCAACTACCCCATCAGAGCTGCAGAGTATGATCCAAGAACTTGCTGACAAGAGTAAAGAAGTGGGATTAAAAATGAACTTTCAGAAGACAAAAGTGATGTTCAATACTTTTACAAGAAATGAAGATTTATCGATTGATGGAGAAAAGCTGGAGATAACAGACACGTACGTTTATCTTGGACAGCAGATATCAAGTGAGGGTCACATTGATGAAGAAATTAATCGGCGTACAAAACTTGCCTGGAGAGCTTTTGGAAGAAACAGTGTAATTTTCAAGAGCAATATGCCATTATGTCTTAAAAGAAAAGTGTTTGATCAATGCACCCTTCCAGTGCTTACGTATGGTGCAGAGACGTGGACCTTAACTAAAAGAGACATACAAAGGCTGCAGGCAACTCAAAGAAGCATGGAGAGGTGCATACTTGGTGTAACCAGGAGAGATAAGAAGAGGAACTCGTGGATCCGAAAAATGACAAGAGTGGAAGACATCATGATGAGAGTTAAATCCCTGAAATGGCAATGGGCTGGACATACTGCCAGAAGGACAGATCATCGATGGACAGCCGAAATTTTAGATTGGATTCCAAGGGATAGGAAAAGACCCAGAAGAAGACCACATGGGAGATGGGTGGATGAAATTCGAAAGTATGCAGGGGTGACATGGAGGAGATTGGCACAAGACAGACCGTTGTGGAGGAAACTTGGGGAGACCTTCGTCCAGCAGTGGATTGATAATGGTTGACAATGATGATGATGATGATATATATTCATCTACGATGTTACAGCTGCTTTATGTTCTTCCAACCTAGTGTGTAATCTGCATCCTGTTTCACTTATGTAAGGTAGTCACAGGAGCATTTTATACTATAAATGACTCCTTCTTAGAGTAAAACATCTTTTCCAGGTTATTTTAATAACGGCAAGTGATTTTTTTTTGTTTAAGCTTGGAGCTATTTTAACAATTTTTTTTGCTAATCTTTTAATATTTTTTAGCTTTTTAAAAGACCTCTATGGCAAATAACTTTTTGAAAAGCAAAGGAAAAAAAAAACAATGTTATGATAGGCTTTAAATAAAAAAAATAAAAATTACTTGCCCTCATTAAAACAACCTGGAAAAGATGCTTTACTCTAAGAAAGAGTCATTTATAGTAAAAAACGCTCCTGTGATCACCAGTGGCACAACTAGCATAACGTTCGTCTCCCTGCAAGATTTACTTCAGCACCCTTAAGCGCAGTAATTTTCCCAGGATTTCAAGCATGAGGAAGGATGTATTTTTCGCGATGTGTGTGTGTGTCTCTGGTCTCTGGTGGATAGGGAGAGGGGGGGAGTCAGGAAGAGTGTCTAGAAAAGTAATGCCGGTAGCTCTGTAGTTTTAAGTTTTTAAGTAATAGATTTAACATTACATGTAATTGCTTTGTACAAAACTAAAAGAAATCCCCCTTGTACATGGCAGATTTGTGGCTGCTGTGAATGAATAAATGTCGGTGTCTTTCGTGTACGTAAGACTGACTGTTTCTCGACATCCTCCATGGGGAATCCCCATGTGGCCTCGCGCTTTTCCTCAGCAGCGCAGAGAGAGAGGGCGATTGGAGAGAGATCATATTACAACTTGGAGCCAAAGAGCCGAATAGCTTCAATCTTGTAGGCCAGTGAGTGCTTTAAAAGTGAAACTTGGCATTTATTTAAACAAAGCTAAATGTACCTTAAAAGAAAATATGAACCTTTGGGTTTATTATTTGTTTGTTTGTCTTTGTGCGTGTTCGAATTAAAAAAAAAACTACAACTGGGAGCTGTGGTATGCCCCTTGGTTACCTGCGCCCCCCTCCCCCCAGCTGCAGGGGCTGCGACGGTGGTAACTATACCACTGGTGATCACACACTAAGTTAATAGAGCATAAAGCAGCTATTAGCAATGTTTCCGATAAAACAGGTCTGGATCGACATGTTCAAAAAACAGGCCACAAAATAGACTGGAGCTCTCTTAAAATAATTAAACATCAAGCCAGCCCAATTATCCAAAAGTTTGAAGAATCCCTTGAAATTTTTCATTCTGTAACTGGCAACATCAACAATCATGCAGGTTGACAAATCCATCTTACCTGATCACCAGTTCTTTGGAATCTCTCCTGACCATGCATGTGGGTCTCATTCGAAAACTTGAGATGATAAAATAAACGCCTCATTAGTTTTTCCCTCTAAGTACCCATAGTAACTCATTTAGTAAATTAGTATGACCTAGTCTTTTTTAAATATGGGACAAATATACTGCTTTTGAGTAATTCTGCATTTTATTTGTGGAAAGAAAAGCTAATAGTGGTGCTGTGTGTTACTGTCATAAATCTCATGATCACCTGTGCAATGGAAAACAATTATTACTATCATTTAAAATATAACACAAGGCAATATAAGTTGTCAATAGCAATGCCTCATTTTGTTCATTAAAGGTAAAAATTTCAGTTTCAAAAAGTGACCACAATTTTAAGGTTTCCAATGAAATTTGCAGAATAAGGCTTACAACTGCAAAATTTTTTGAACAATGTTTAATTTTTAAAAAAGTATGATTTCATATTCAGATCATTAGTTTAAAAACAGTTTACTGAACATGTGCATAATCTGAAAGCCCCAGTTATCGGATAACGGCAATGTCATCAAAGACTTGGTGTAATAAAGCCATTTTTTTTATTTATTTCTAATAAATGACTCAGATTTAAGGTTTTTGCAGAACAGCAAAATTACATAGATCATAAAAAGAAGACAATGATTTGCTGCTTAACTCTACTATTGCAGAAATTTCTTTATTGAGGAGGGGGCAAGAGGCTGTGAGATAGGGTCATCGCCAGGTTTACCCACATCTAGTAAATTATGCATCTGCCAATTACATCTTTCAAGAACCTGTATCCAACACATGCACAAGTGCCAACCTTGCTTATAGTATACGTGTACTTCAAAGAACGGGACACCCATTTTTCTGATAAAGTTGAGTCAAAAGTGCCGTAAAACTTCAGTCAGGAAAGAAGAGAATAGTGGCAAGACCTGCTGCTGACAACTGGGTGCGCAATTAGTGGGGCTAAGCATCGGGGGGGGGGAGCACTAATTTTGAAGGGCTTGGCAGAAATTTTGGAAAAAATTCTGTTCACGTAGATTTTACCAGATGCTCAGGATGGTATCCCCAATAAAAAAAAAAAAGGTTTTCAGGTGCATACTGTATGTAGTATTTATTGAGTGTATGTAGCACAGAGAACCATGGATATGAATATGCGTGGCAAGTTTACTATTACTTCCTAATTTTAGCTTACTTACGTCATGTTTTTGTTTGTTTGTTTTTTGTTTTGTTTAATTTTTTTTTTGTCATAAGGCTGTTTATGAGTTTTAGATTGTAACCTGAGAAGAAATATCTCTTTCTCTCTCCCTCATCGTTTAAACTATAATTACAAATATGGTGTCTTCCTGCTAATCTCTTAGACATTTGTTCAGAGGACTCCGTCCATTTCCCAGAAAACTATAACACTAAATTAAAAAAAAATTCGTTTTACATAACAAAATTTCTGTGAATTCAAAAAATTCACATACGTTTATCCAACTTCCCTAAAATCTCAGATTGTTGCACTCGCCATGTGTTTTAATTGCTGAAGTAGTTTTTTTCGAGGGGGGGTTCTCAAAGAAAAGTTGGGTGGTCCAGTGTCGTGCCTGGAACAGAATACATAGATTTGTTAAATTTCACTGCTTGTCATCACCTAACTTGCAAATATCTTATTTGATCATATGTGAAAGCCAACTTAGTTTCACTCCAAAAGCTCACTGTGGTTTTCTAACTTGAAACCTTAAAATAAATAGCAATTAATAAACTAATATCGTATCTTTGTAATTGAAAAGCATCTGATATTCTTTGCTTAGCTTATGTAAAGTTTCTTACTGTTTTGGTATATTTCAAATCAAAACATTTTTTATTTCAGTTGTATCATGTGGTATGCCAGAAACAAAAGATGATCAAAGCATAGTAGAAGGCAGCAGCTTCATTGTTGAGCACCAGATCTCATACAGATGTGGTGAGGGTTATGAACTTGTTGGTAATGCCAGCAGGACATGTCTCAACACTGGCCTGTGGAGTGGTGAAACACCTTTCTGCAAATGTAAGTATTATTCTGAATAGCAAACAATTTCATTTCTAATGTGAAACATTTTTCGTTTCTAAAGGAAACACTTCACAAAATTAAATTGTTTGAATCCAGTGCGCTAATTACTTAATATGTTCTCCAAATAAAATAACAGGGTAGTATTTAGAGGGGGCCTTGCCCCCTCCAAAGAGGTTTGTTTCTTTATTAAAATGTGATTTACATTAGAAAAATTCTTTAATTTAATAAAAATGCATCAAATGCACAATTATTTGCAAGCTTTCAACTTACAATAGAAAATAGTGCTTTTAATTTTTTCTTCTGCTTTTTCATTAACTTTTATTTTGTCCTGATGGATTTCAAACACTTTCATTTTTGGTCCCCCCCCCTCCAAAAATTTCTCTATACACCCCTGTAAAATCACATTTTGGGCAAAAAATAAAATAAAAGCATAAAATGAGTAATAAGCAAAAATATTCTATCTTTGGTGATACTTGATGTAAAGAAATTATTTTTTAATTACTGTTACAGACCAATGTTTGATTTATCACATGAATACAGCAGAGATAAAAGAAATTTCCAAAAACTTTTTGCTAGTTTTGAATTACTTAATTTTTGTGATTATGATTTAACATGGAATAATGTAATAAATATTTTATTGTGAAACCATGTAACTGCAATTCATTTTCCATAGAGCAGATTTTCTTTCATGTGGACATCTCTGGTGGAGTGAGATGATCACACTGCAGTGTAGCCCAGTCATCATCATTTCTGGCATGTTCAACTGATATTCTGATTGCTTTTCACATAACATTATTCACTTACATCTGATCAGTATTAGATTACTATTGGTGTTCCGCGAACCAGTTTCATTCACCTTTCGTCAACATAGCCATTTCAATGGAATTATGAACTCAGCAGAAAAAACATTAGAGGTAGCAGTGATAGGCAGTTGACATGGGCATCCTCTGCACAGATTGGAACAGATACAAACCAAATGCAGGCAACAAATAGCTGGACAACAGGGCTCCCTAACAGGGTATCACGGCCAACGAACATGGGTAAACATGGTCATCTGAGCAACTTTGATCATGGATGCATTATTAACACAAGACAGATGGGTCATTCTATCGCCAAAGTGGTAAGAATCCTAGGGTTCCTGAGGGTAACTGTATCAAGGCTGCACCACAAGTATACAATTGACAAATGTACCAGTGCCCAGAATGCAAGTGGTGGCTGATGATCCACGTGCCATTAATGATCGAGATTGCTGTAGACTATGCAGGTACAGACGACTGCTTGGTAATGGTGGCACAAATCACATCCAGGTTAAATGTTGGAGACATGGGTGCCTGCAGGAAAATTTCTCAAGGGGGGGGTCAAGTGTAATTAATTAAGGTTTGGCTGATATGTAGAAAACAGTAATTCGTGAAAATGAAAGATTAATACTATTACTATTACTTACTTACTTACTACACTAGAACACTACTACTACTATTATTATTATTACAATTGATGCTGCTCTTTAAGAAAGTGTATGTTAGTAATAGTCAAGTATTATCATGTACATTGGTAACTGTTTTCAAAATAATGAACAGTGTCGAGCAGGGCCACGCCAAGCCTTTTAAGTTCAGCACACACCACCCTGAGGGGAACTTGTTTGGGAATACTACCTTACAGTTTGCTAGGTTTTCTGCTTTCACGTTATCATTTTCCAATTCCAAATTTCCAGTAAAATTGGGATATTAAATGAAACGTCCCAAACTCCATCTTTCCTTACGGTCCAGTTCTGTGAGTGTAAAAAAAAGTAATAAATAAAATAAAATATAATAAAGGGGAAAATAATTCTACAGGGGGTCAAGTGACCCCCTCCCCCATCAGCACCCATGGTTGGAGGCCCAAACAACATCAGTGAGTGAACAGTATGGTGCACACTGCATACTCTTGGCTACAGGAGTCAACACCCTACTCTCGTGCCACTGTTGACTGCTTTTCATTGGAAATTATACCTTGCTTGGTTTTGGAAATATCAAAACTGGACCTCTGCAAAGTGGCCCCATGTTTTGTGGTCAGATAAATTCCATTTTCAGCTGTACCGAGATGACAAGAGAGTGCGGGTGTGGTGTCTACAGCATGAGCACCTGCACTCTCATTGGGGAGCCTTCTATGGGGCACAATTAGGTCTCTTAGTGTGTCAGGAGAGGCCCTTATCCACTGCATGCTACCGGCATGTGCTGGCTTATCAGCTACACGCTTTCATTACCTTCGTGCATCCTGCAGCCGATGGTCTGTTTCAGAAGGAGAGAGCACTGCCCCACTGGGCTGTAACCACCCAGACATGGCTTTAGGGACACTCATCTGGGTTTGGGACCATCCAGTAGCCCCCAAGGGCCCCATATTTAAACCCTGATGAAGGTGTCTGAGATACAGTGTAGTGGAGCATCAGATCCACGGATTCTGGATCGACATCTCAGGCGGAGTTGTGGACATTGCTGCAACAGGCATGCATTATCTCTGGAAACACTCTAGTATCTGGTGGAGTTGATGCCTCAGCATGTACAGGCTGTTATTCACACTAGAGGACAACCAACACACAATTAGGTGAACTGGGAGACTTCCATTGTGATTATTGTTGTTTGGTTTCATGGTCATACCCATAAAACCAACTTTCATCCCCAGTAACAACCTTAGAAAAAAAAATCTAGATCAGTTCTGACCTGTTCCTGAAGTTCCCTTCAGATTTCCATGTGATACTTCTGATCATCACTCAGCTATTGTGGCACGAACTTAAGTGTATTTAATTCCACTAAAAAACTGATAAACATCACTTGTTTCGTTATTTAATTTTTAATTTTTTTTTCATTACCTGTTTTGTATTTAATTCCACTAAAAACTGATAAGCATCACATATTTCATCAGTAATAAACCATAAATTTAATGAAAGGCAGCGGGTTGCCTAGTGGGCAACGTTCATAATTGCCATGGAGAAGACCTCAGGTTCGATCCCAGGCAGGTACGAACGCTCGACCCATTAAATTTCCGCCGTGCGTCGGATGTTCGCGTTAAGCCGTCGGACCCTGGGTACTGACCCCTCCAGTAATAAATAAGGGCGTCTTCTTCCCTCTTTCTACCTTGCTTCCGTGTCACTTTCCTATTGGGCACTCTAGCCCAAATCTCCTAGCTTCCTATTTCTAAGGGTTGTTTAAGACCTGGGGTCAGACACTCCTTTCCTAAAATTCTCTACATTTGATAAAAAAAAATCTTATGAAAAAGAACCAGCTATACTGTGCCTTACTTTTTCCTTTGCGTAAAAATTATTACTACAGATGAACAGTGCTGTAACTAGGCAGTGCAACAGGTATCCAAGACAAAGGGGACCCTGAAATGGAACACAAAAAAAATTGCCTTTAGAAAATGCATAGGGGGGGGGGATAAAATGTGATCAGCAGTAGGTGAAATAAAATGCTTTTTTCATTGTGTCCAATTAAAAATGTTTGCTGTTAAATAGTCTTGTATTAGCCAGTCATGATTGGAAGAGCATCTTTTTAAAATGATCCTTTCAAGGTTAGTAAAGAAGTGGTCTTCAGGCGAGCACACACCTCTTTGCTTAGTTGGCTGTTTTGTGGTTAGCATCCGTATTTGTGACGTCACTGAGCAGGGGAGGCACAAGGATTACGTCAATGAACTAGCACTGCAAGCACAATCATTAAACAGTTAGAGCCTCAGAGTAAAAGTTGTATATATTAAAGTTGTTAATACTATGGTTGGACCAGCAAACTCTGAGTTTTAATAATGGCTGCAGATCTCGCTATTAAGTATAGCCAAGATTTAAATATGTACGAGCTCACATGTGAAATTCAAAGCTTTAAGTTTGAAGCCTCAACAGTAATACAAAACATTAAATCTACAACTCCACTTGATACTCTATAAGCTCTTCACGACTTTGGATTAATTGAGTCATATCCAAATATAAATGTTACTCTCTGAATATTTTTTACTCTTCCTGTTTCTACTGCTTCATGTGAGAGAAAAGTTTCAGCAAGTTAAAAATAAGAATTATTTAAGATCCACTATCGGACAAGAACAATTGTCTAATCTTACCTTAATGTGCATCGAATATAATATCATTAAAGACATTAATTAAGATGATATAATCAATGAATTTACTGAAATAAAAGACAGAAAAGTGCAATTGAAATTATTCTTTTCATTTATAAATATATATGAATGATCTTGTATATTTCTTGTGTACACAAAAAGTATTTGTAAATAATTGTTTTATTATATTTGTTTTATTGTTACTCCCCTTCATCCCCCCCCCACCTCTCTGCCAAAAAAAAAATTAAGGGGCCCAAAAATAAAAGCTTGCATGGGGCACATGAAAAGCTAGTTACAGAACTGCTGATGACCAAGAGACATTTCTGTCCACTTCTCACACTCTTCTCACAGCATTTTTAGGCATCCATTTAATACATACATGCATCCTATTGATTCTGTAAAAGAGAATGGAGGAAGTCCACAACAAGAAAAATAACAAATGTTAGAAACACAAGAATTTGCTGATATTCTCAAAATTTTGATATTAAAACTGAGGTAGAAGACAGTACATATATGAATATAGCAGGAAAGGAATCAAGTTGCTATCAAGCAGTTATATCTTTGAATTAAAGCAAATGCTCACTCAGACAACATGAATAAATGACATTTATACACAAAGTGCTTTCTGTAAAATCATCATAATTAATACAGTAGTACAAAAAAAAAAGAAAGAAACTTATACTACACGCACTAACACATAAGTTGACTCTCCTAGTATAATGGCTAAAAATTTAGATCTGTGTAAAAGTTATCCTTTAATTTCAAGAGTTTGGAAGGCAATAGTGCAGAAGAGAGGTTTAATATTTTTTATTAATTTTCTTAATAAAATGCATATTTTCCCCATTTTTTTGTCTCCTTTGCATCAGTCAATGGAATCGGTGTTTTGAATTTTTCTAAAATTTAAATCAAGTCTGTATTAATGAAGCCATGGAAAATTCCAGCGACTAACTATCATAAAAATGGGAATTACTAATATTAAACTTTTTTCCCCTCATCATCTAATTTCCAAGTTGCATACCAACCCGTCTTAACCTTGTTCTCTATACTTGGAGCTAGCCTAAAATTATACTTCTTACTATTCTTATAATATTATACTTCTTACTACTACTGTACTTATTAGGCTAGCTCCAAGTTTAGGGAACAAGGTTAAGAAATGTTTTCCTAAAATAGTTCACAGAGAAGAAGATTTTTAAAAAAATGCAAGGTGTTGTCTATGAAGTAAAATGTAGTTGTGGACTACCTTACATAGGTGAGACAGGTCGTGGACTAGAAACTCATACAGCAGAGCATAAAGCTGCTATAAAAAATTGCTCCAACAAAACTGGTTTAGATAGTCATGTTACAGAAACTGGTCACAGCATGGATTGGAATTCCCTTAAAGTCATCAGTTTCCAAAGCAATTTTCAAAAAAGAAAGCTAAAAGAAGGAATAGAAATTGAGAAAAATCAGAATTCCATCATCAATGACTGCAGAGGATTATCCCTGCCTAACATCTGGCAGGTTTTGATGAAAAATAACCGTAACCGCGATAGTGATGGAAAAAAGTGACAAGAAACGACAGCCTGAAGAAGGAGAACAGTCTTCTCCGAAAATTTGCAATTAAAATAAAAAAATTCCTAGTAAGAATTCCCATAATAGAAGTTTTTGATTTGTGATTGAATTAAGAAACTAATAAGCCAATTCTCGACATAAGCTTTATTCATAATGATTTTTTTTTTTTACTGGTTGGAGGTTTAACAACCACCGTGAGCAACTCAATGGGCTATAAGAAGTCATCCATCCCTAATTTAGGGTCACTGGTTCCAGGGAAAGGAGAGAGCCAGTGCCATAAGACAAACACAACATCCATATCTCACTGGGATTCGAACCTGGATCCCTTTCAGACGAACGATCAGAAGCCATCACTTAGACCACTGAGCCACCGAGGTGGCGCGGCCATAATGATTTGAAACCATTTTATATATGAACTTCTTTAAGCTGCCATCCTTACTTACCAGCACTCTAGAACAATGGACAAAATATAGTGGTTTAACAAGGTTTGACTGTATTTCTAAAAAAAAAATACACTGCTGGACAATTGCTAAGGACGGATCATAAACGGCTATATAGCGCATAAAAAAGTAAGTGTGGTTGGATTCCAAGTGTAATAAAATAATGTCAGAATGCCAGGACATTACAAGAAAGACAATTTATTGTGCTCTGAAATCCAGAAGGCTTTGGAACGTGTTCAAGGGACAAACATACCATTTTGTGCAGAATACGTAAACGTGAAAAAAATGCAATTACCGTCCGCAGGCGTTCCGGCGTAAGATGTCAATACGGAATATGGTCACCATGGAGGGCGATGAAAGATTCCACACGTCGTGTCATGCTTTGCACAACATTATCAAGCAGCTGTTGGGGTAATTTATCCCATTCCTCTGTCAGTGCACGGATGAGGGTGTCCTTGTTTATTGGAGGGCATTGGCAACCAGCAAGACTCCTCCCCAAAGCATCCCACACATTTTCAATGGGATTCAGATCTGGAGAACGTGCTGGCCATACGAAGCGTTGAATATCCTTGCTCTCAAGAAACTCCTGGAAAGCGACTGTTCGATGACATGTTGCGTTGTCGTCCATGAAAATGAATCTATCACCCACAGCACCACTGAACATGCGAACATGAGGTAGTAGAACATCATTAATGTATCGTTGGCCAGTCATAGTCCCAGTTGGAAGCACATAGAGGGACGTACGGCCATTGATCATTATGCCAGCACATACCATGACACTACATGTCGGATATCGGTCCCTTCCCTGTATGTTTGCTGGACAATATGCAGTACCACTATCACGCCAGATCAGCTGTCGTCGACAATCAGACGATAGACTGTATCTACTCTCATCTAAGAAGAGGACAGCAGACCAGTCGATATCAGTCCAATTGCGATGTTGATGGCACCATTGCAAACGGGCGGTACGGTGACGTCTGGACAATGGGATGCACACAACAGGACGGCGGGCGTATAGTCCTCCTTCATGCAAATGTCTGGCGACAGATTTTCGGGAGATCCGCTTGCCAGTAGCAGCCATAAACTGATTTGCTACTTCACTAGCTGTGCTGCGCCGGTGTCTTTTTGTTGATAGCACTATGTAACGATCTTCTACAGGTGTCGTACTGCGAACACGACCTCCCCGTAACGTTTGCTACACTCTCCATTTGTTTGAAATGATTTCCAAAGCCTTGAAACAACACTGTGGCTGACGTCGAACTCCCTGGCAACATCTGTTATTTTTCGCCCTTCTTCAATCTTGCCAATAATACGGCCACGCGTAAAATCATATAGATGATGTCGGGAAGACATACTAAAAATTGCAAGTTCGTCAATTGATTCTTTCCGTTTCAACTTTGCGTTTGAACAACAACGGTCAATACGCATCAAATCCTTTATATCTCTTATCAGCGCTATGGCGTAACGAACACGTTTGGCAATCCAAAATTTGCATACGCACAACACGTCTTACTATATCCCGCACTTATGCTAATTTCCACATTTTCCTGCCTTCCATTTTATGGTTGCTATCGTTGCTATTGTCATCCGTCCTGAGCAATTGTCCGGCAGTGTAGTTATACATGAGCATATAGAGTATTTGCAAATTTCTTAATATTCAGTTTAATCCTTTCTTAAATTAGAATTTTCTTTCTTCTTCAGTGGTGGATTGTGGTAAACCTACAGCCATAGCCAATGGACAGGGTTTCTTAGCTAATGGAACTACAACTTTTCAAAGCCTTGTCCAATATCGGTGCTTGCCAGATTTTCAGATGGTTGGGGAACCATCCAGGATGTGCCTTGCCTCAGGAGAATGGAGTGGATTAGAGCCAAAGTGTACAGGTAAGGAAAAGCTTGTATATCAAGAGTATAATTTTGAGGTATAGGATATTTCCATAAATAAAAAAATTCAATTATCAGTAGTCATGAGTTGTATCTCTTATATGTTGTCAACAGCGATCAAAAATCTACTGAATTGTTTATCTGATATTCCAGCAGGATGACGTATGAACTTGGTACCTATGCCCTTCGGCTTTTTTTATTGTTTCAATATTTCAAAATTCTCCCTATTAGGCCTTTCTGCAAGACAGAAAGAGAAAAATTTTGAAATGTTTCCAGGAAAAAATTAAGAACAAAAACATTTTTTCTGCCAAGTAAAACTTGTCACATGTAAATTTTCCAATTACTTTATGAGTTTAAATGTGAGAATTTTAATAAAAATATTTTTTATTTTACCGGCATCTTTTTTTCTGTGAATCTGTCTGATTGGCTTATATAAGTTTTAGTACTTATATAATATAAACATCACCTCAATATAATAAATCTAGCATGATTAGTGATTAAAAATAAATAAAATATAGAAGTAAAAATATTTTGAAAATAATTATTTCAATCTATGAAAAGATACCTATTTGAATTCCGTATCATTTTGAATAGTGGAGTGGAGCCTCATAGTTTCTGTTCGTACCACTCAGCAGTGATGGAAACTTTTTCCGTTTTTTTGTACAAAAGTCCTTTCACTCATCCCACCCTCATACCCATAGAGCAAGTGCATCTTATACAAATCTTACAAAACTACAATTTTTTCTGTGCAATTTTTTCACTTCATAAATGTGTCAGTGCATGTGGAAAAAAAGTTAAAAGTTTTCAATGATGTGTGCTGGTGAAAGTTGAAAACTTTCCCTGACAGGACTTCAAGGACTATTAATTCTCTTACCCATAAATTTTGTTGTATTTTGAAAAGTTTCTGACACAGTATAATAATTACTAATGTAGGAATTCAGAAAGCTTTGAACTGTAGTAAAGTATTCCATTTCAGTTAAAACAGTAAAATTTGTTAAAGAATTATAAGAGCTATCAATATGAAACACCATTTTTTAACGTGCTCAAGATTTAATATCAGTTAAAAACATTCCTTATGTGAAAGTTCTTGTTCTCATTAGTAACTCTCAGAGGCACATCTTGCTTTCTAGAAAAGTTAGATGCATTTGAAACAAATTTAATCTTCGTTAATGTTAGTTTCAAATCTTTTAAGGTTAATCAAAATTTTAGCATCATCAACTCATTGTAAAGGTTAATATTTCCAAGATTTAATTTCCCAATTCTAGGGTCAACACTCCCAACGTACCTATACATTTAAACTTACAGAACTGTTACAGGTTGTAACCTGTCCCCAGACTCTGCTTTCAGGCTTTCTCCAGTCCAGAAAGTTGACTCCAAATGAGATAAGCATGTCCGACGGGAGGAACTATAGTGACAGTAGGGGAGGCAGGCAATGCTACTATGACAGCCAAAGTCAGTCTCTTTGTTGATACTTTAGAAATGGATCATCATTGTGCTCCTTGCACTGCTGAATGTAAAACTTACAAAACTCCTCTCACTAATGAAATGGCACCAACCAAATAAAACTTTAAAAAATTGTAGATCACATGAAATCAAATATCTGTTTACTATCTTCCAAAAATTTTTGTTTCAAATAATTGAACTAAAAATATAATAAAATGAGTCAGCTTCCTGGATCAGAGAAAGCAAGAAAGCTGAGCCTGGGGACAGGTAACAACCTGTAACAATTCTGTAAGTTTAAATTTATAGGTGCCTTGGGAGTGCTGGCCCTATAATTACGAAATTCAATCTTGAAAATATTAACCTTTACAATGAATTGATTATATTAAATTTTGATTAAACCTAAAAAAGTTTTGAAACTATATTTAACAAAACTCTTTCAGGTACTTCAAAGCTTTTCCGAAAAAGCAAGAAATGCAGAGAGTTAGTAATGAGAACAAGAATTATATTTTAGTTTAAAGAATGTTTTCAAATGGCAATAAAATATGTAAATTAGATTTTTTGGATAATCACATTAAAAGCATAACCTGTTCAGTGTTTTTTAGTGATGAAAAGTTATTTGGTGGGTGGGGGTGGGGTGGGGGGGGGTCACAGAGCCTTAGGATACATTTACCTGATAAGTTCTTTTGCAGCATGGTTAGTTCCCATATCTAAGTGGGAATCACTGTTGCAGATTCTCCTCATCAACACTTTCCTGTCTTGCACGAACTCGCTCTTTAATTTCCTTCATGCCATTGTTGATACAGTCCTTCCATCTCATCTTAGGATTTCCTCTAGTTCACTGTCCAGGTAGCTCTGTGCTCATAAGCCTTAAGTCCCATGCATTGTTTGTCCCTTTTCAAAATATGACAATGTCAGCATAGTCTAAAAATATAATATAGTTTTTAAGAGCTTTTGACTCATTTGAAACTTCTGGCAATCATAACTGTTGCCTTTATCCTTTATTTTTAATTGTCTCCTTTCCGAAACATATAGCTGTCTCACCAAGTATCTTGTCATTATCAAATATCAGCACTGCTATTGTAACTGCAGCATGAAAAACCAATTTTTCAGCTTCCTTTGCTTCCTTTTATCATAGTGTACTTGTGTTGCTTTTCCTCCAGTTATTCCATCCTGCTTTCACTCTGGTACTCTCTTCTTCCTTGAAATTTCTGTCTTCCTCCAAAATCAATGCCTGGTATTTGAATCTTCTTGTGGCAGCACCACTGTATACAAACAAACATCAACTTAAGTTAAAATAATATTTTGATGTTGCTACTACATATTTAGGAGTTCTCAGGTAGATACACGAGTTAGAAAGTCCATAAATATGTCCCTGCAATAATAGTTATCTTAAATTTATGTTGGAACATAATGCCAATATTCTTTTTTTTTCAACATTATTCATGTTTTTCAACTCCTTTTTGGATATGAAACACTAGCTGGTGATATTTTGACTATTATTTAAATTGCTAATTGTTACTAAATTTAATTACAAAATGCTGTACAAATTTACAAATACAGTTTTTAAGAGCTTTTGACTTTTAAAAGAACCCTATGAAGACAATATTTTGTAAATAAATTTAGTAACAATCAGCAATTTAAATAATAAATAATCAAAATATCACCAACTAGTGGCTTATAGTCTCATATCCAAAAAAGAGTTGAAAAACATAAAGAATGCAAAATAGTGAATATTGGCATTATGTTCCAACATTGATTTATGAAACAGACTCACGTTAAAATACATAGGTTTTTTTATCAAAATACATACTTGTGGTAAAAATAATTGAATAGTTAGCTTGTGAATAATACTGAGTTTACAGTAGAACCCTCATATAGGGTGTGCCATATAAAAGAGACCCTAGTATAATGAACGACAATAGTCAGGCAATGTTACTATCATCATCATCATCATTGTCAACCATTATCAATCCACTGCTGGACGAAGGTCTCCCCAAGTTTCCTCCACAACGGTCTGTCTTGTGCCAGTCTCCTCCATGTCACCCCTGCATACTTTCGAATTTCATCCACCCATCTCCCATGTGGTCTTCTTCTGGGTCTTTTCCTGTCCCTTGGAATCCAATCTAAAATTTCGGCTGTCCATCGATGATCTGTCCTTCTGGCAGTATGTCCAGCCCATTGCCATTTCAGGGATTTAACTCTGATCATGATGTCTTCCAATCTTGTCATTTTTCGGATATAAGAGTTCCTCTTCTTATCTCTCCTGGTTACACCAAGCATGCACCTCTCCATGCTTTTTTGAGTTGTCTGCAGCCTTTGTATGTCTCTTTTAGTTAAGGTCCACGTCTCTGCACCATATGTAAGCACTGGAAGGATGCATTGATCAAACACTTTTCTTTTAAGACATAATGGCATATTGCTCTTGAAAATTATGCTGTTTCTTCCAAAAGCTCTCCAGGCAAGTTTTGTACGCCGATTAATTTCTTCATCAATGTGACCCTCACTTGATATCTGCTGTCCAAGATAAACGTACGTGTCTGTTATCTCCAGCTTTTCTCCATCAATCGATAAATCTTCATTTCTTGTAAAAGCATTGAACATCACTTTTGTCTTCTGAAAGTTCATTTTTAATCCCACTTCTTTACTCTTGTCAGCAAGTTCCTGGATCATACTCTGCAGCTCTGATGGGCTAGTTGCAAAAATGACTACGTCATCAGCAAAACGAAGGTGGGTTAGATAATCTCCATTAATCTTTATCCCCTTGTTTTCCCAGCTCAGTGACTGAAAAACACTCTCCAATGTGGCATTAAAGAGCTTCGGAGATATGGTGTCACCTTGTCTCACTCCCTTTCCAATTTTTATGTGTGTTGTATTTTCAAACAGCCTAATCTTTGCACTTGCATTTTCATAGATGTTATTAATAATATTAATGTATGCATCTTCAATACCGCAGGTTTTCAGAGCCATTGTAACTGCTGATGGTTTCACCGAATCAAAGGCTTTTTCATAATCGATAAAAGCCATGCACAATGGAAGTTCATATTCCCTCGCTCTTTCAATTAGTTCTCTCAGCACATGGATATGATCTATTGTGCTGTAGCCACTCCTGAATCCAGCTTGTTCTCTCGGTTGAGCCATGTCCAGTGTTACCTTCAAGCGGTGTGAAAGAACTTTAGTGAAGATTTTATAAACTACTGATAGGAGGCTGATAGGTCTGTAGTTTCCGAGATCCTCAATGTCACCTTTCTTATGTAGCAGGATCATTGTAGCGGTGTTCCAATCCTCAGGAATCTTTCCTTCATTAAGGCATCGAGTGAAAATTTGGGCGAGTACTGTTTCGATTTCTCCACTTGCTTCTTGTATGATGTCTACAGTAATTCCATCTTCTCCTGGAGCTTTTCCCCACTTCAGGTTCTTGATTGCATGTGCAACTTCTGCTGGAAGGACTGGAGGAACGCTGGTACTGGTATCTTTCATGATGTCTGGAGTGCATGTATCATCCCTTTCATATGATTTGGAGTAGAAATCTTTCACTCTTGTCAAAATTTCGCCTCTATTTCTTGTTACAGAACCATCTTCTTTTCTCAGTGCCATAATCTGTTTTCTTCCCTTACTGAGATGTCCCTTTGCTATCTTTAGGCTTTGGTTGCTTTCAATTGCTTTCCTCACTAGTTCACAGTTGAATTTTCTTACGTCTTCAGTGATACTTTTTCGTACTGTCTTGCATAGCTCTATATATTCCACTTTGGAAGTCACATCTTCTTTAGTTGTCCTCATCTCTATTCTTTTTTGCATCAACATTTTCGTTTTTCCTGATAATTTATTTACATGCAACTTGTTCTTAGACCCAGCTAATTTTGTTGCTGTTTCCATAAGAGCTTTGGTTACTTTTCTGTTAACTTCAGAGATGTCCACTTCTTCCGATGTTTAGGCCTTCTAAAGCAGAGAACCTGTTCTTCAGTTCCAACTTGAAGGTATTATGGTGTTTTTTAAGGTTGGTTATGTCAATATATTTTGTTTGTCTTATGAGCTTGCCACGTTCAAGTTTAGTGTTGAGGTGCATCTTACATCTCACCAATCTATGGTCACTACCTGTGTTGAACTTGTTTAGCACACTGCAGTCTTCTATGACGAATTTTTTGTTACACATAATAAAATCAATTTCACTTGTCGTCCCATTTGGATGTCTCCATGTCCATTTCCTGTGTGGCTTTTTCTTGAAGAAGGAGTTCAAGATGAAAAACCCTTCTGCCTCTGCAAACTCAACGAGAGTATTTCCACTCTGGTTTCTGTTGCTGTGACCGAATTTACCTACTGAAGTTTCATTCTGTTGCCGTTGCCCTATTTTTGCATTGAAATCTCCCATAATTATTTTCAAGTGCTGCTTACCTTTATTATTTAGATGACAAATTTCCTCATAAAATTCTTCAATTTCTTCTTCAGGATGACTTGTGGTGGGTGCATAAGTTTGAATAATCTGAGCCTGGTATCTTTTCGAGAGTTGGATAACGAGTCGTGCAGCTCTGTCAGAGGAACTTTCAACTTCTACCACTTTATCCTTCAGTTTCTTGTTTATTATAAATCCAACACCACTAATTCTGCCAGTATCTGTCCCACGATAGTAGAAGAGATGTCCACTTTTCAGTTCGATGAGATCTTCTCCTTTTCTCCTTACCTCACTTAGCCCCACGATGTCCCACTTGATCCTTTGTAGTTCCTCTTCCAATTCAAGAAGCCTTGAATCAGAAGATAGGGAGCGTCCATTGTACGTTGCCAAGGTCAGCATCAGATGGCAGCCTAGTCCGGTCCTCCGGGGATTCTTAGCACCCTCTGCCTTCATGTCGCACTGGCCGCTGCCTTGGCCAGGTACATTCCAGCTGCCGGAGACTGAGGGCCAAGATTTAAGTTGTGGAGTCATTTTGGAGGGGTTTGGCCATAACTCACCCCGCTGGCCAAGCGGGTTGGTGAGTGTGGGATAGAATTTCCTCTAATCCCGATGGTATAGTTATACCGCTATTGGCGGTCGTCAGAGCCCCTTTAGTGGGAACAGGATGCACCACGAGAAGGCGGGGTTGACATTTGTCAAGGAGAGGCTGTGATGTTACGCACTATACATGGTAAAAAATAGTTGAAATGACAGAAAACAGGAGTAATTTGCCTGCATTTACAACAATTGGTGAAAGTGCTGTCCTCTGACATCAAGACACAGCTGCACACGACAGAACATGTTGTTCGTAACGCGCCACAACTCATCAGCAGTACTCTGGGCTATGACTTCTGTAATGTTCACTTTTAGTGATTTCGATCAAAAGTGAACATTTTCACTAATTTTGCCGGTGCTGCACAATGTGGAAATTTTTTTCTAAAGGACTCATTTAAAACCTTGTATGAGTTATTTCTGAAATACTGTTCCACAATAAAAATCCGTTGTTCCATACTTAAAACCATTTCCGTGTCCTTTGTTCTCTCTTCACTTATACTTATGACCATGTACCTATACTGTTCTGGCTGTGACTAACCACTACGGAGAATTCCTTTGCAGCTGCACATGCAGAAACCAGTTAGAAGTGGAACAAAGTCGTTTTAAGTGGAAACCCACCTAACAACGTCTGGCCACTGGGCCTCTTTTATATGGTGCACCCTGTATAATGAGCCCGTATTTAGAAATTTCTTTAATTTAATGAGTTAAACAGAAACTTTTGTTTGGCATAATGCTATTTCAAAGTCAATTTGATTGTTTTTAATAAACAAAATTTAATGAAGTTCCCGGATTTAATGAGGGAGAGAAAGGCTTAGATGATCACTTTTAACAAGCTAAGTAACAAAATTTAATGAAATCCCATACTTAATGAGTCAGATAAAATCTGTTGTGCCGCCCCGGTGACGCAGTGGTCAAAGCGATGGCCACTGATCATTCGTCCGAACGGGGTCCGGGTTTGAATCCCGGTGAGGCATGGATGTTGTGTTTGTCTTACGGCACTGGTTCTCTCCCTTCCCTGGAACCAGTGACCCTAAATTAGGGACGGGTGACTGCTTATAGCCCATTGAGTTGCTCACGGTGGTCGTTAAACCTCCAATCAAAAAAAAAAAAAAAAAAATCTGTTGCACACTGTCCTAGAATGGAGGAACATAAATGGTGGGTTACTGAATGAAACAGAAACAGCACAGTGTAATACTAGTGTGCTAGTGCAAAGATGTTAATGGGAAAGCAATGGGAGGAAGGAGTACATAGAATGCGCAACAAGCAAGTTACGCAAGAGGCTCCCACTGCCATACTCCAAAGGGCTATGGCTTGGGTGTATTGCATCAGCATAGTTGAAAACAAGCCACCTACTCCTAGGCAAAAGGAGGATGGGTGAGGCTTACGTGCATGTAAGTGGATATCTGGACAACAGTTGCAAAGAGAGATAGAGGAGTGACAGAATGGAGTGTCTCCAGAGAAGAAACAAGAGATGACAATTCCTGAAATTGTGTCCATTTCCTCTTTCACCTTCCAAGTGAGCATTGCACTGGGAGGAATGATGCTGCGTTTACTTAATGTGTGTTATGTAGTTAAGTGGTGTTCAGTCACTTATGGTGATCAGAAGATGAATGATGTGTCATGTGATTATAACTTTTCTTTTGTTAGCTTTTATTACTGCAGAAATATTAGTCTAATTAATTTCAAGCTTAGATGTGATACATATAACCCGGAGGTTTAGTGTACTCAATTTACGTTGAATGTCATAATATGTATAAGTGATGGTCATTAACAACGATATTTTGTGAAATTCTGTTTAACATAATGTTGACTCAAGATTCGTACGAAATACCAGTAATATAAATCTAAGCTGTCTCACCATACGATAAAAACACCAAGTTTCCAAACTGCAAACTAAAAACATTTATTTACAGACAAAAAACCTTGCAGAAAGCTAGCGCTTTCGGAGAACACATGTCTCCATCTACTGGCCCGAGTGCCACAAGACAAGCAACGCCCATGAGATATATATAGCACACCGTTGCCCACAATTCAACAGGGTACCAAGTTCCAAACATACCCCCCTTCACCAAAAATGAAGAGTACACACATAGTAATTTAGAAACCCATCAATCGCCCCCCTGTTGACATTCCCCCTTCTCAAAACACCGCCCCCCTTCCCTTGGTCCAAATAAAAAGTAAAGGACCTGAAAACAAATCAAACAAACTATTAAAGCATAATAATTAAAAAAAACTAAATTAAAAAAGTTCAACTGCAAATCAAAGTCCCTCATCTGTGGATGCCTCTTGGGTGGTAACCAACCTTCTCCAAGGGCTAGGTACATAGGTCGGCAGATCCTCATTACAACAAGTCACCGTAGTATAGGATGAACAAACTCTCGGACATGAATATAGTAGAGCTGCCGACGTTGGAATTCAATATCTTGGCACCATTCCAATCTGGGGAATATCTCTCATGATTTACAGCAGTAGTGAGTGCAGTACTTTTCGTTCCTGATCTGAGGGTGTATCTGTGTTCCCCCAGTCTGACAGAAAAGGTCCTAAGTGTAGAGCCAATATATATTTTTTTGGAGCCATGTCAGGGTCAGAGTGGATTAGGGGGAGGCTGTAAACACCATGTTGTTGCAGGGTGGAGGTCCTATCTCGGTCACGTCTGATCAGAGAAAAGATATTTCTATTATTAATTCCAAAATTTAATTGGTGTCTCTTGCAAGCTTTTTAAATTAGTGGCAAAGAGGTCGTACTTCAAGTTTGACAATAAAATATACCAACAGCTTGAAGGAGCCCCCATGGGTTCCCCACTCTTCCCGGTACTGGCTGAGATCCTGTTGGAACATCTTGAAAACCAGGTATTAGTGAATTCTGTTGTTAAGCCTCTGTTTATGATACGATATGTTGATGATGTGCTGGTTTTTGGCCACATACGCTTGCCCTTCTAGATCAATTCACAGCCTGTTTGTCTTCTCAGTACACGACAATCAATTTCACAAAAGAACTGGAACACTTGGGGAATCTACCTTACCTAGACTTCCTCTTAACTAGGGACCCGCAAACGCAGAAGATTAAGTTTTCTGTGTATAGAAAACCTACATTCAATCCATGTATTATACCATTTTCATCTGCCCACCCAACGCAATACAAAACTGCGGCTTTGTGTTTTCTGATTAGACATGCTCATACACATTCATCGTCCTGTAGAGCAAGAAAACAGGAACTCTCAACTGTATTATCCATTGCTCGTACATTTGGATATTCAGAACAATTTTTTCAAGAACTACTAAAGAGAGATGGACGACTGAAATTCACAACGTTATCCATGGAGACACGACAGAATAGATTTGAAGGTAGTGTAGAGTACAACCCTAACACCATACCTATTCTCAAAAAAGCTTGCAAGAGACACCAATTAAATTTTGGAATTAATAATAGAAATATCTTCTCTTTGATCAGACGTGACCAAGATACGACCTCCACCCTGCAACAACATGATGTTTACAGCCTCCCCCTAATCCACTCTGACCCTGACATGGCTCCAAAAAAATATATTGGCTCTACATTTAGGACCTTTTCTGTCAGACTGGGGGAACACAGATACACCCTCAGATCAGGAACAAAAAGTACTGCACTCACTACTGCTGTAAATCATGAGAGATATTCCCCAGATTGGAATGGTGCCAAGATATTGAATTCCAACGTCGGCAGGTCTACTATATTCATGTCCGAGAGTTTGTTCATCCTATACTACGGTGACTCTTGTTGTAATGAGGATCTGCCGACCTATGTACCTAGCCCTTGGAGAAGATTGGTTACCACCCAAGAGGCATCCACGGATGAGGGACTTTGATTTGCAGTTGAACTTTTTTAATTTAGTTTTTTGAAATTATTATGCTTTAATAGTTTGTTTGATTTGTTTTCAGGTCCTTTACTTTTTATTTGGACCAAGGGAAGGGGGGGCGGTGTTTTGAGAAGGGGGGAATGTCAACGGGGGGGGGCGATTGATGGGTTTCTAAATTACTATATGTGTACTCTTCATTTCTGGTGAAGGGGGAGGGGATGAAAGGGAGGGGAGGGGGTATGTTTGGAACTTGGTACCCTGTTGCATTGTAGGCAATGGTGTGCTATATATATCTGATGGGCGGTGCTTGTCTTGTGGCACTCGGGCCAGTAGATGGAGACGTGTTCTCCGAAAGCGCTAGCTTTCTGCAAGGTTTTTTGTCTGTAAATAAATGTTTTTAGTTTGCAGTTTGGAAACTTGGTGTTTTTATCGTATGGTGAGACAGCTTAGATTTATATTCTGTTTAACATGTTTGAGCTTAAAATTCAAATGTGTTGAACAGAATTTCAGAAAGTATTGTTGTTGACGACTATCACTTATACCTATTAATTTCAAGCTGTTCATTAATAATTCCTGTTTTCTCATTTGTTAAAGGATATGGTATTTATGTATTACTAAATAGTTTAGTATTAGGTGTACATTTTTTTACAATACCGCTAATTTGTCATCTTTATTTTCATGGAAGTGTTTTTTGGTTTTCTCATAAATGTTATTGGAATTTCCATTTTAAGCTTCACATTGTATCATGCTTCAAGTAAATCCATATAAAATATTTGTTTCATATATCAATTTTGCAGTTATAAACTGATTATCATTTCTTCTGATCTTGCAGATATTGTCCTTGATATCGACAACACGGCTGATGGACAATGTAAGTAATAAAATATGTAAGCTTAAAAAAGTAAAAATATTCCAATTTTTTTTCCATGAAGATTTTAAGTACAAAATATTGTTTACATCACACTGTTTCTCTTAAATATGTAAAAAAATTCTGGCACACATTAGAAATGGAAAACATTTTTACAAGCATACATACATATCATTAAGCTGTTCACTGAGATTCAGAGGTTAGCTGCTCAAAGAAAGACCATGTGCCAAGTACACATTTAACTGACAGAACTAGTATTTACTTACTGTTGGTGTATCAAATGTCTCCATTTAAAATGATCTTGGCCGATAGCACGAGCTTCATTAGCATCCATCACATGCCACACACAAGACCTTTTGTATTGGGTCGATTAATAAGTTCATGCCATTTTATTTTACGAGTGTTTCCCAAGTCAGTAGTGACTGTGCAGATGGCCAGTTGTATATCAAAATGTAGCCAGTAATATCGTGTATCTAAATCATATTGTGATTGTGGCTACTGGTTTTTTGATTTTCAGGTCTGGAAGTAAGGAGTGTCAAGTAGAGATGAATGAACATTTCTAACATCTGCCCCTGTATGAGTTTAACAAGGGATCCATAGCTGCCGAGGCTACTCAACAGATTTGTGCTGTGCATGGGGAGGATGCTATTGCTCTGAGGACAGCCCACAAATGGTTTGAGCGGTTCCGAGGTGGTAATTTTGACCTCAACAGCTCTCTATGCTCAGTCATCCATCTCACTTTGACGAAGATCGTTTGAACCATATCATCCATTTGGATCCATATCAAACCACATGCAAATTGGCCACTGAGATGGACTGTGATCAAGCCACAGTGGTGCAACACCTGGAACGTATGGGAAAGGTCTAGAAATTGGGGTCTTGGGTGCCTCACACTCTCACCAAGGACAACAAGAATTAGCGTGTTGCCATATGTGGTTCCTTGCTACCCCATTATTATGAATGTTCTCAGCAACACAAACCCTTTGTGTCACATATTGTTACTAAAGATGAAAAGCGGTGCCTGTACATGACTTTTAGGCATCAAAGGGAATGGTTAAGCCCAAACAAGATGCCCATACCTCGTCCAAAACATGACCTTCATCCTGCAAAGATCATGTTGTGTGTTTGGTGAGACATAGAAGGCATTATTCACTGAGAAATGCTGCCAAGGAATTGGACCATCAATGCTGTACTCTATTGTAAGCAACTCCACCATGTGGAGCGAGCAATTCAGCAAAAATGGCCACATAGGTGATAATGCACACTCTCAAAGTGTAAACATTACCAAAATAGCCATTCAGGACATAAAATGGGAGATCTTTACATATCCGGCCTATTCCCCAGATGTCTCCCCTTCAGACTATCACCTGTTCCGATCTCTGTCGAACGCACTCCATGGCCGAACGTTCAACAATGATGTTGTTCTCCAGAATTTCTTTGATTTCTTCGCAGCAAAACCTGCAATGTTCTTTCAAGAATTGCATTGCAGACCTATCCAGATGTTGGGACACCATCATAAACAATGGGGGTGGGGGGTATACATAATTGATTGATTCCATTTTCCCTTCTGATGTAATACATTCCTGTAGTGCGGTGAAGAAAAACATGAACTTATGCGTCAACCCAATACTTCATACTCATAATCTTTTTCTCAAGCAGACATTCCTAAATCTGGTTGTCCCACGATTTTCTTGGCCTTCCTCTACAACTCTTTTTGCTACTTGGGCTGAAAAAATTATCTTAGTCAGCACCTCATCACTCATTCTTTCAACATGGCCAAACTACCCCATAATATTGGTCTCCACCTTACTAACAACATTTTGCCTCACATTACACATCTGCAACCCATCTTTATTCCTCAGGTGATCAGTGTGTGCCTTACCACAAAACCCCCATAAGTAACGCATCTCTCCAGCACACAAACGACTCCTATGTCTCTTATGCAATACCCAGGCTTCACTGCCATACATCAGAGTAGGAGCAAATACGCTTTCATACACAGGCATTCAAGACTCTCTTGAGAACCCATCACTCCTGTGAAAACCTCCTAAAGCAGCTATGACTTTAAATGAAGAATTCACTTGCCTTCTAATTTTGCCATCAAATTTGTTCTCTCTGTCAAACATACTTCCTAAATATACAAACTCGTTCACCTTTATGTATGAAAAAAGTAATTGCAAGTTTAATCTATAATTAATGTAACAGTGAGTATATTTCACTAAAAAAAATCGTTCTTTCATTCTAAATAACATATTATATTTATTTATGCCCATAAAATCAAGCCAAGTTTTTAAAAAGGTTAACAGCTAGCTCTCCTCCCTCCTTTTTTGGCCACTCTGGTAGGTAAGTGGTCAGAAGTGTGGCTGATCATGCAAGCTGCACCCAGATTTGTGTCGCAGTCAAGTGGTGTGTTTATTCTATGGTGCTGGTTTGGTATACCTTCCCTGGAAAAAATGGCTACAAATTAGGCAACTCCTTATGGCCTGAAATGTTTGTTCGGTATAAGCTACCTTGAAACAAAGAACAAAACAAAAAGGAATTTTATTTAATATTTCGTTATATTTTTATTTTATTTTTTTGTCTTGCTTTATGTGGCAATAACAATTTTCAGGATTAAGCCTACCATACAGGGATTGGACAATATAATGTGAACATCTTGCTCAGAGATGTCACTTTTAATGATGCTGCTTACGTCGCAATACACAAAGATATCCACCACTTTTTGGTTGTAATAGCTTTGTTTAGAACCTCAAGGTCTTGTTTATGTGCATTTAAAGTGTCTTGTTGCAAAATTTCTTTCAGGGTGACAATGAAATGAATGGCTTAACGGACTTTGAAAGAGGGCTAATTGTTGGTGGCTAGCTAGTCGGTGCCTCTGTGACAACAGTTGGCAGGGTGGTGGGGTAGCAAGAGCATCAAGAGTCTAGTGTCATGACAATATATTGTGTTCGTGGCAAAACATCATTTGTGAAACACAAGAGTGGCCAGAAAATGACCCTGACTGATAGAGACAGAAGAGCATTAAAAAAATATTGTTAACCATAATAACAAGACCATAGCACTGACAATTAGTGCTGAGCTCAATCTGCATCTCCAGACCCCAGTATCAATGAAAATGGAGCACATGAAACTGCATAAACAAGATATTCATGGCAGAGCTGCTGTTGCAAAACCTCTGGTGATCTGGATGAATTTACAACGGCAAAGGCAGTGGTGCCAGGAGCATACAACGCGGACTGCCAATGCAAAGAAGCATGTAATGTGGTTGGATGAATCCTCATTCACACTGTTTCTCACCAGAGGATGTGTTTATTTGTGGAGAACGTCAGAAGCATACAACCCAGACTATCTGCTCCCAACAGTGTAGCATGTTGGTGGTACTGTCATGCTCTGGGCAGTCATATCATGGTTTTCAGCAGGTCCTCTGATCACCTTGAAAGGACGGATTACTGGCAGGGCGTATGAAACCATTTTGGCCAACCAAGTCCATCCAATGGTTCAGTCATTGTTTCTGCAGGGGATGCCATCTGCCAAGATGATAATGCCCCAATTCACAGAGCTCGGAATGTCCAATCATGGTTTGAGGAACAGGAGGACAGACGCTCACCCCTTCCTTGGCCTCCACAATCACCAGACTTAAGGTGGACGTGTAGTGATTTTGCTTCCTATTCTTCTAATGGGCAAACTTCTGTACACATGTTCTCCACAATTAATGCGTTCCCAAGGATGAAAATTTGAACATATTAAAATAACTTCATATTATAGCCTAGTATATTTTATACTTTCTAAAACATAACCATAATTAAGCAATCCAACATTTGTTTGTCTACTGACGTCATCAATGTACAGGTCGCACCATCTTTTTTCTGGTCTCAACACCACCAAAGGAAAAGTTATTGATTTTTAATATAATTATGGTTAAGTTTTAGAAAATATTAAGTATTCCAAGTTATAATAGGAAGTTATTTCAATCGATGTTCAAATTTTCATCCTTGGGAATGTATTAATTTTGAGGAAAAATGTATACAGAAGTTTGCCCATTGGAAGTATAGGAAGCAAAACCACTATATGTCCACCTTAAACATCATCGAACCATTGTAATCTGGGTGTGAAAACAGGGTAAGATCCCGTTATCCTCCTACATCTCTCAAGGACTTGAAGCAGTTTCTGCATGGAGAATGGTGTAACATCCTACTAACCACCATCCAGGATTTGTATGTGTCCATTCCAAGGAGGATTCAGGCAGTTTTGAATAATAAAGGTGGTCCCACACCCAATTAGGTACATGAAACCTTCTTTTCCTAGGTGTTCACATTATTCTGTCCAACCCCTATATATCTGCTAAGTCATTTGGGAAAATAATGCGATTGTCTTCTGTTCCCTTCTTAGAATCCTTCTTTCTAAAAATATAATAACTGGTGAACATAGTATGATTAGAAGCATAATAAAACACCTGGATAACGTGAAAACAAAAAGAAGCACTTTTGATTCTTATTTGATAAACAGCTAAAATTTACTGAATACAACCTGTTAGAGAGCACCTGTTATCAGCAAACAATTCATCTTATACAACACTAATAGTTGTTGTGTAAGATGAATTGTTTGCAGATAGAGGCACTTTCTGACACTGGCCATAAATTGAAAAGTAAAGAATCCTATATAACTGGGAAAATAGAATTACAAGTATCATAGTAGTATCTTAATTGTGAATAATTAAAGAACAAAATTGGCAGGAATCCAGAATCTACCACCTCTGAATCAACTACCACCTCTGAAGGTTTTTTGTATTCCATCATTTTTAATAAGCAACTTATTTCTGGCTTGCAATGTTTAGGTTGTTGTATTGAATGTACTGATTTTTTGTAACCTAAACTTACAGTTTTCTTGTGATAAGTATTTTGTTTAATTCCCCTTTCATCATTCATAAGCTTGTTTTTTTTTTCACAGTTGCTGATGGACAAGAGGCAGATGCATCAAAAACAATAGGTCAGTAATATTCAAGATAATTATTTATTCCTGATGTTATGTATGATGATTTCCTGTATATGTAAACCGTGTGTGTGTGTGTATCTGTTTGCAAATGTGAACAGATTAGAGATAAATAATGCTCATACACATGTGTATATGGCAATATTTGGGCTAAATACCTTGGTTTTTATGATATGAAAATCCTGAATTTTCTTTGAAACTACTTTTTTTTTTTCTTGGCAAGTTTTTTCTTTAATATCCATAAGGTTTCATGGGTTGCTTTTTTGTTCTGTTTTGCTTTTCTTGAAAATCTGTTGTGAAAATCCCAAAGACAAAGTTGCTATTGATTGGATGGTGATCCAGTGCACATTGCCAGAATAGGTCAAATTGATGTCAGTTTGGATGCAACAGATGTGTGTGGTCATCTTAGAAACATTTCAGAGGATCCAGGACCTGATGGTCCTTGCCCCTCTTTCAAATGTTTCTAGAAGTGACCTAATTATTACTGACCATTAATATTGTTGTTATTATTATTGTGAAAGCAATGTTTTATATGTTTTTTTTTGTTATATCCCCTTATCATTAAGTCTCTAATGCTTCATTAAAAGAGCAGTTTTAGTTTTCACAAATTCCTTTGTGTTACTCTTCTCTGAAATTGATGTCTCACTTCAATGTCATAATCAATTTTACTTTAGAAATTACTACAAATTATATTATTAAAAATTATTACAAATTCATACATTATTAATGAAATTCTCAACTTTTTACAAGGAGCTTAAAATAGATGAAGTAACCTAAGTTAAAAAAACAATGCAGTCTTACGCATGATTTAAAAAAATTTAATACTAAAAAATATATATACAAGTTAAAATATATACACATTAGACCTTTCTAGTTTACAATAAACTCATCCTCAGATGTAATAGAATACACAAGCACAAGCCACAAGGTGTTGGTTATATATACCATGACAGTCATGTCACAAATGACATACGTCCGAAAAGGAGGAAAATAAAATGAGGAAATCAGAAAACTTTGCACAGAAAGTTTACTAATTTATAAATACAGTCATCTATGCTGCAATGAAGATTCTCCTTGTACTATCCCCCTTTCTTGGAAGCAGTTAATGGACCGGGAAAAACACTGAGTCTCAAGAAATTGAGATTGACCACTTATTTCCGCACTTACGTTAAGCCTCTTTTTTGGACATGTGTCACTTGTGACACGACTATCATGGTATATATAACTAACACCTTGTTGCTTGTGTTAAACCTCTTTTTTGGACATATGTCACAGTCTAATGTTTATATATTTTAATTTGTATATATATTTTTTAATATTATTTTTTTTAAATCGTGCGTAATATGGCATGGCATTGTTTAACTTAAATCATATTTAGCACGGAAATATAATATCTGATAGATGAAGTAAGCATGATGTCATAACAAACGTGCAGTTTTTTTAGCAGATAGACATTGAGATACTTCTTTCATAAAAAAAAATTATACTTCTTTTAAAGTGGGTAGTGGTTTGCATTTGGATGTGTCACCTCATCAAATAAAACACCTGCTGGTGTAACTTTTCATTGGTAATTTTGCATGCAATATTAATTTGTTTATAAAGTTTGTATTTTTTAGGAAGTCACTGAAGTGATTTGGATACTGTTGGTTCTGAAACTTACCACCAAAGTTTTAGGAAACAAAAACTTACATAATCTTCCCCTTGAAAATCCATCTGTGATACTATATTCATTCAATAATCATCAATATATCTTATGCATTTGTGTGGTATTTTTGTACCTAATCATACTAATATATGAGGGTCTTGATCTGAACTTTCAGTGGCAAAGAGAGTGCATCGTGACAATATGGTTAATTTCTCATGGTGGAGCTTTCTCAGACATATGTAAACATAATATGGTGAGCAACAGGAAAATTAGGGATCTTATGTTTAGTGCTCTTTATGTTAATAAGTTCCAGTAAATGTTTAAACAAAATTTCAAAATTTTCATTGTAAAAATTATGAAATGTGTAAACTATTAACCACTGCATTTTTCATATTAAGTACTGAAGTTCATAGGTTCTGAACAGTTGATTTTGAAAAGGTGCAACCCATACTCTAATTAATACATTGAAAAAATATTCGCAAGTATAATGTATGCACGTCTAGTGATCTAAAAACATCAGACATCAATAAACATATCATTGCGAACCTTGAACATTTATTATATGTTACCTTATAATGGCATTTTTCAGAGATCCACAAGTTGAAATTTAAAGATATCGAGCAAAAAACTTGATAAAGGGCAGCCCTACCGTCGCAACTCAGCATGATGTTTTGATCAAATTGTTTTACCAACATGGCAGCAGAGTCTGTGACATCATGACATTTCACTGACTTTATTTCAATTACTAATCTTTCAACTATTACACAATCAAATTTGCTGCCTAGGATGAAATATGAAACAGCTCCATCATTTGATGCAAAGGTTAATTTTACGAATGACTGCCTGACCAAGGAGAGGAGTTCTCTCCGAAAATTTGCAGAACTTTGAAACTTTGCTAGATAAATCCCATAAAAAAAGTTAACTAGTTTGAAGGAAGTATGAGTGTGTGAGTGTGTGTGTGTGTGTACTGTAGAAAATAAGGGTTGCATCATGTTGTGATGTACACGACATGACATTTTCCACTATAAAGTTTATTCAAAATTAGTTAACTTTTTTATGGGATTTTTCTAAGTAAACTTACAAATTTTCGGAGAAAACTCTTCCCCTTCGTCAGGCAGTCTTTGAATCTAATCTCCATCACTTCCTTTGGTTATGGTTAACCTTGATTGTTACGGTGATTCTGCAAAATATCTTGCCACAGCTTAGGCAGCATTAATCCCTTGCAATAATTTATGATGGAGTTCTGGTATTTATCAATTTGAAAGTTTTTGTCTTAATGGGAACCATGCCATTTTCCTGTCTTTTGGCCCCCAAGTGTCTTAGTCAGGTCCTGCTTGGAATCCGTATTTTCTACAGTTCAGTGTTTCTTTTACAATCGTAATTACTAATAGCTGAGAACAATTAATTTTAAAAATGTCTCACATTCAGTGATATGTACAAGGTTGGTTCTCTGGGTAGGTTTAATTCCAACTTCCTTCATCTCATAGATACTCTTTTATTGTAGAAATGCTAATATTGTGATGTCGGATAGGAAAAACAATGACTGCTATAATGGAAGAATTAGTTTTTAAGAGAATATACATAGACTTCTTAATAATAATGGGTCTGTACCCCAGGACCAGCAATTTAATATAACTTATAAACCATGGTGGGTGTTCAGTGTTAGTTGGACTTGAACCATGAATCATGTTTTTAGGTTTCACCCCTAAGGGTCAAGGATAGCCTAAGCACTAGGCCATCCTTGACCCAAAATGTAGCTATTGATTCAATCAGTTCTTCTAACACATTTCGGTGTTGAACTTCATTACGTGGTTATAATATTTATTGTACATATTTGTCAACTATACAGTTATGATATGTTGTACTGTTTCTCACGTTGTATGAATATCGAAGGGCTCACGGGGAAACATTAATCTTTGTCTGACATTGGGCTATCACAGGTGAATGCTACTGAATATTAAAAATTAAGGTAAAATATTGTATAAATGAAAGCTGTTACTCACATTTTCATTTTCCTGGAATATTTCGGGATATTGAACATTTTACTTGGCAAAAGTATAAATTGCTTTGAAGTCTTCTGTTATCATTTCCAGCTATCACTTCGTGAAGATATTCTATTGGGTCGTTTCATAATTATTGGCCGATGCCGACAAGGCGAATTTGCATAGCCGGTTACGAGGCACGCCTCATAGGAGGAACTACGAAACGCCCATGCAAATTGAATTGGTTCAGTCCACGTGTATAAAATGGTCGATTTTAGAAAAAGCAGGCATATACTGTGTTCCAACAAGAAATATTTCAAGTGCATAGAGAATAGATAAAATGAATAAAATATACATAGGAAGTACCAAAAGAAGATTTAAAACAAGACTGGGAGAACACATATCCAACTGGAATAAAAAAATAAAATAAAACATAATTAATTCAACATTGTAATGATAATGAGACAATCCCAGATTGGCCGTAAGCCAAATTAATAACATCGCATAAAACAAAAGCTCAAATTTTAACATCAGAGGTAGTAATGATTGAAAAAACACGATATAAAAACTTTAATTACAATGACCCAGTCGACCTACCATACGCATGGAGATACCTCATTGAGCAAAAAGAAAAAAGAACAAAAAAAAAAACGACTAAAATAAACGATTTAAGATTGAGACAAATACTGAGTCGATCGACTTACGGAAGATGCGACACCAGACAATTTAAAATCGGGAACAAATTTGAATGTTCCAATCAAGAACTAACACGTACATGACGTAAAATGTGCAATAAAACCAAGATTTGAATGCGCAAAAGGTTCTGTCGACGTGGAACTTTTGGGTCATGTTGCAGATTGCGAGATATTTGGCCGATGAACAACAAGCACCATGAAAAACACGTCGTTTAACCCCCAGATGAAGACTACGAGAATAATAGTCAAAACTAGTTTGGGAATATTCGTGCAGCGGGAAACGAAGTCTAGGCTATTGTCAAGACAGAAGATTTTATCAGATCGATTTCCCTTCGACTTGACCATTCAATATTTTATTATTTTAGATTTCATTTTTATTGAATTATTTTATTTATTAGAATCATAATTCAGTAAAAAGAATAGTTACCTACCTGTATCAACTTATCAAGTAGAATATCTTCACGAAGTAACAGCTGGAAACGATAACAGAAGACTTCAAAGCAATTTATGTTTTCATCAAGTAAAATGTTCAATATCCCGAAATATTCCAGAAAAAGAAAATAGAGTAACAGCTTTCATTTATATAATATTTTATCTTAATTTTTAATAGTCAGTGGCATTCAACTGTGATAGCTCAATGTCAGTCAAAGATGAATGTTTCCCACGAGCACTTCGACATTCATACGTGAGAAACAGTACAACATATCACAAGTGTATAGTTGACAAATATGTACAATAAATGTAGCTATTGGTGTTGGTATTAGCAGATACTGTTTCATTTTAATTATGAGGTGTCTGCTACTAATCAAAGGAATTATGCTCAGAGCAAGATCTGTGCATTTTGTGCTTTTAAAACAAATGAAGTTCGGATTTATGTTTACACCAACTGGAATTTATAGCTGTTACATGTAATAAAGTGGTAGGCTAGTTGGGTTTGTGCTAAAAAAATTCTTGGCTATATTTCCTGTATTTTTAATCCAAAATAGTATGCAACCTGATTATAAGGTTAAAAATTAAATTGATTCCAAATTTCAATTCAGATGTACCCTTTGTGTATTTTTATTTTTGTTGCTTTTCACTTTTAAGTTATAAAGATTGGTGAAGAATACTCCAAATGTAATGATTTGACTGCTATTTGCCATTAAATGAAATCATCATTCTACTCTGTAATGTCTATTCTGCAAATTTTGGGGCCCACTCGCAGATGTAATTTCAACATTGTATTCCCTCCTCCACTTTTACTGACATGTTGATAATGGTTGTAGCATTTTTTGTCGGTTATCGATAACTTGATACATACCACTTCTATGTTCCATAGAATTTTGTTCATTCTCAAAACACATCTGACAATCTTTACTGTGCAAAAATTTCACTGTTACATCTTATATGTGGTTAGTGTATGAAGCAGTAATTATAAACCACTGAAACTGGTAATGTTGAATTTGATTATTAAAAATATAAGATAGAGAAAAAATAGTTTCTATGTTTTGTGTCATATCTAATGTATATTCATCTGTGTATGCACTAGTGAGTTTGTAGTGAATAACCAAATATTCCCTACTTTTGCACATGAAAATAATGCGTTTATTCTGTTCAGTTAATTCTTAAGAAATTGGGGATAATCAAACATTGATTATTTCCTGTGCTTTGATAGTAAAAGAGATGGAAGAGTGATTTTAAAGGCTGTGTGTCAAAATGTTAAAAGAAAAAAAAAAAATTCAAAACTGCGTAAAACTTTCAGTACTCGTAATTTGTAATAAGTTGTATTGATCAGCAGTCTTTTCTACATTCTGTTCCTTTTCTCTTTCAGGGATAGCTATTGCTGTTGGAGCTGGAGCATTACTTATTATTATCATTATTGTTGCTGTCATTTGTATGAAGACGTGAGTTCCTTTTATTTGTATTTTTATTGTGTACAAGAAATTGGGAAGGGATAACTACTGATTGTACTGAATCACAAAGAAAGCATTTCTAAAATACTGGGGTAACAGAAAATATAATATGCTTCGGTAATTGTTGTTGAAATACGACAATAATTACAGTGACCTTTTAATTTGTTGGTCTACATTATTTGACTTGGAGAATGCCTTCCAGACTACGAATATGTCTCAATTGTTTGTTTAGCAATGAACTTACACAAAATATTAATGAGCAATTAAAGTCTTCTGAAAATTCAACAGATTCTAGCTGGAAGATGGCAGCACAAGACCTGTGGTAAAAGATTCAAAAGCTAATCAAGTATGGAACAACATATGCGATTTGATGGCTGACGAGAGCCCTAGTGGCTGAAACCATGGTCCCATTATGCAGGGTGTTCGGAAATGATGTATACAATTTCAAAGTTGATTAGTACAAAAAGTATTTGCAATACGAATGTTTTATGTCTTGTCCACGTTTAAGCAAGTTCTAAATTTTAGTTTTCCTTTGATAAGTGACGCTAGGTGCCTGGTAATGCAGTGTGACACAACATAGTGAAAATGGCGACACCACAGGAGAAAAAAAGCTACTTGCGTGATGTGGTTTACAACATTTCATGTGTCAGGTACCATCAACAAGTATAATTGCTGAATTTGGGGTTCGGAAAATCCCCATGCTGTTCTGGAACATGCAAGACACAGCCCCAAAGTTAATTTTTGGTGTGGCATTATGTAGGACAGATTGATTCGACCATTCTTGTTTGCTGAACCAACAATAACCGGTGTCACATACCTGGACATGTTACAACTGTTCGTCATTCCGCAACTGCAGGAGATTTCAAACGTCATTTTCCAGCAAGATAGGGCTCCCCCTCATTGGTCATCAGACGTTCGTGCATGCTTGGATCAGCACTTCCCTGGTCGGTGGATTGGACATGGTGGTACAATGACATAACTCCCTGTGATTGGGGGGAGTTCCTTAAAGACATTGTCTACCAGACAAAGGTTGCCGCCCTCGGTGACCTGAAGGCGCGCATCACCACAGCCTTCCTCCACATCCCCCCAGACATCCTGCAGCATACTTGGTCCGAAATCAACTACCTCCTTGACATCCCGCATGCTACGAATGGAGCACATGTGGAAGTGTATTGATTGCAAAGCTATAAACTTTAGAACTTGCTTAATCTTGGACAAAACGTAAAACATTTGTATCGCAAATACCTTTTGTATGATTTAACTTTGAAATTGTATACATCATTTCCAAACACCCTGTAGTTTCCTTTACTGGCATTTTAATAAGTATCATCTTTGATTAAAAAACAATCAAACTTACAAGAGTTTGTTAAAATTCAGTATCCCCTCCCTCCCCCCACAAAATTTTGGGGAACAACAAATTTCAATAAATTTGGTAAAAACGAGCAACCACAAAATTTTCAGCAGCTGATACCTATGATTGTGCATTGTTTTACAGTGACCAAAGAATTACTGAAATTGCCTACATCAGGAATTTTCCATGAGTTTGCTATTTCCATGCTGTTAATTGAGAACTTCTCATGTGATGAAAGGTTTTGGTTGATCAAGGTCATAGAAAACTGTTCTTATGGAACTTTTTAACCTTATGTACCAAGGAATGTACTGAACAAAAGCACAAATAAACACTGATAATATATTCCCAACTTTTTTGCTGCATTTACAGATGACTTTATCACAGTATGCTGTGGTTGTTTTCTGCTGTGATTTTAAAACACATCTTGTGAAAGCTTTTCTTTTTCTTTATCTGCTTTAATCCTGGAATGATTTTATCAGTGATGCTAGTTATAAATTTTGTTCCTAGAAGTAATTTAATTTATATTGATCTATGCAATTATACTCTCTCTCTCTCTCTTTGTTATACACAGCACTAGTGTTTTTTACTACAGCATATTCATAAAGGTGAAGGAATCATGTACTATGAGGTTAACAGGATAGGTTGGCATGTTTCACAGTTTGTTATCCAAGACTGAAAAGTCCTGGATGGCTGTGCATAAAAGTGTAATTGTTCATACTCTGATGTATGGCAGCGAAACCTGCATACTGCAGAAGAGACATAGAAGTCTCTGTACTGAAAAGATGCATTATTTACAGGGAGCTATTGCAAGACATGTTTTGATCATGTGAGAATCAAAAATATGCTGCAGTTGTATAATGTAAAGCAAAATGTTGTTAGTAAGGTAGAGACAAATATTCTGAGGTGGTTTGGCAATGGTAGAAGAATGAGTGGTGAAATGCTAACATAATTTATTCAGGCTAAGTGGCAGGAAAGAAAGGTAGAGGATGGCCAAGGAAATCACAGGAGGACCAGATTTAAGAGGGTCTGCATGGGGAAAAAGGTAATGAGTATGAAGTACAAAAGGTCTTGTGTGATGGATGTCAGGGAGGCTCGAGTTGTGTGCCAAGACAGCTAAGCAGCTGTAAATGGCGATGTTTGATACTTGAACAGTAAGTAAAATCTATCTCCATCAGTTTTAAACTTTTATTTGTTAGATCAGTTTCCTTTGAGGAGATAACCCCTGAATCTCAGTAAACAGCTTAGTGGTGTATGTATGTAAAACTTTCTATATTTACATATCTTTTAAAAATATCATTTAAAGACCTGTTTTTTGCCCATTGAATCCATTTTTGACAGATATTTTGCATCTGAATAACATTTCCACATTGAGCTATATAGACAAGCTAATGTGCTCACGGACTGAAAAATTATGAAATAAAATTTAATAAAATGTATTTCTTTTTATTTATTTTTTTGCTATACTATATCTGTTTGCCTTGTGCTTGAATTTCCATACACACTTCCTCACAACATAGTAAGTACACCATTTCACTATTCATTCAGTAATGGAATCAGAACTCATATTTTAAAGTATTCAGAGTTCTGCATATATTAATATTATTTATTGTTTGTGGACAATAACTGATAACATTTATATTTACATAATTATTTATTTTATCATTCTATTATATTTAATTGTGCATGGGTAATAAATGGTATCAACATATAAAAACATTTTAATAGTTCTTCAATACAAACACACGTTCTTTTTCCACCAAGGAACAAATAGTGTTTGTGGTATACCTACTGTGTTCTGCAGAAGAGTGCATGAAAATTCAAGAACAAGACAGCAGGTGCATTAGTATATAAATTATACTTTATTAAACTGTATTTTATAGTTTTTTAATTAGTGCATTAGAATGAAGTTGCATGAATTGAGAAATAAGTTATTAAAGGGTGCATACAGTCCTACATGAAAATGTTATTTAACTATACAATATGTGTCAAAAATCGACTGAAAACTTCCTTTTCTAGGACTTCTTTTCTTGCAGACTCAAGGGCTTAATTTTCTTTTCATTATGCTAATCAGCTGGGTACTACAGGGCAGTCATTTCTCACTGACATCTACTGCCCACCCCATGCGGCACATCCAGGAACATTTCATTCAACATTTGTGTGTATGAGTGTGCATTCTTTTTAGAGGTCTCCCACACTGATAGTGGAACCTCTCCTCTGCCTGTCTTAGTACTTACTTATTCTCCAGAATAAACATCTTTTAATCACATGTTTTGCCCACAGTGTATGCCATGTTATCATCAGTGATCCATTTCTTTCTCTTTTGATTTTTTCATGTTTTACAAGTTGTTACTAGGAGTATGTTAAACATATTGTTTTATTGATCTGACTTGCTCAAAAATTTTCAGCTGATAACATGCAAACATGAAGATTAACAGGTTGTCAAAATACTCTAAGGAGATTATTGAACATTTAAAACTTTTTCTGTGTTCTGATCTTTGGAATCAACATATTTCAGTCACATCTGGACAGATCTTTTAAAAGGAAGATGATTAAAATAATATTTTCAAGAAAAAAAACCCATTAAAAATGAAAATTAAGACTTGATTGATTACTTAGAACTAGAGAGCTAGCAAGTCAGCATATGGTAAAATCATGTAATGAACCAATTCAATGAATCTTTCCTCTTTTGTGTTGATATCCACCGAGTCACTGAAATTATTTTTACTTTTCTTGACAAGTGGTTGTTGTACAGATTTCTATTGGTACATTTTTTTGTAATAAGCCTGTCTTTCATGCAGATCTTCACTTCAGTTGTCTTCTGAGGGAATAACATTATCAGTTATCAGAAAGATGTTAATTGCTCTCAACAATCCTTAACTAATATCAGTGATCAGCGCTGGGCTTTGAGACTTATTTCTAAAAACAAACTTCAAGACAGAAAGCTATGGAAGACAAACTGGACTTAAGGCCCTAATTTTATATGACAAGATAATGCTGGACTGGCCTGAAGAAGCAACTTATGTTGCTTGGCCCAGGTTACCTGAGATCAGCACAACTTATGCAGATCTCTGTTCCTTCTTACTGACCACTCAACAATCTTTGATCAGATGTAAAACTAACAGCAAGACAAAGTAGACAGAGTGAACTGAGAATTTGTTGGCCTCCTCCTACCTCTGGCTAATGTTTTATATCATTCTGACTGGTTGATGTCCACACAGTTGAAGAGAGACACAGAGAGATAAGGAAATTAGAATGGTATGTGACCTTGACGACCCACAGAGCTAGTTCCAGATTTGTGTGCTAAGAGTTTTCAAATATCCTTCTACATTTCTGATACATGCAAGCCCATATGAGCATTCTGTGCTAGCAGTCAGCACCCCCATGTGCAACAAAATAGTATATTACTTTTTTCATCATCATCAAGAATTTCCACTACTAAGCGGATTTCCTCGACCATATAGTTCAGCCAGAGTCTTCCTCCACTTCTCTCTATCCAAAGCCATCACTTCATCTAGTCCATTATGTTTTAAACTTGATTTAATTTCTTCCATCCACTTTCTCCTTGGTCTTCCTCTTTCCTGGAGGCATCAGGATTTCAGGAAGTCTCTCTGATGACATTCTCCTTACATGGCCGAACCATCGCAATCTCCGCATCTCAACAGTTTGAAGAAAATGTCTACTTTAACACTCATAATATCTCAAATTTTTGTATTACGCACTTTTTCGCATCTGGATTTTCTTGCAGAAAACCTCCAAAAGTCCATCTCTGTAGCCAATAATCTTTGTTGATGTCTTTTATTCAGTGTCCATGTCTCTGCACCACATAAAATGATGCTCTTTACAATCACAGAAAAAATGTGTCTTTTTACTCTGGGAAGGTCATTGCGGCTCCAAAGAACATGATTAAAAACAGAAATGGCTTTTCTGCTTTCCGCAATTCTCCGCTCAATGTCATGCACCATCCTGATGTATCACGGATCCGAGTTATTTAAATTCCTCAACTGTTCTCAACACAATATTATCGGTTATTTCAATGAAGTCTCTGGGATCATAGAACAAGTGCTTAATTTTATTTTTGTTAATTTTAAGTCCCCAATGGTCATATTCAGAGGAACATCTAAGCAGAACATGTAAGTTCACGGAACACGTAAGCTACGTAATCCTTATTTTCTGCCAAGATTACTTGATCATCCGCAAAGAGTAAATGGTACTCGAAATCATTCTGAATCTGTAATCCCAAAATATTACTATATTACTTTTTTTGTGTTTATTTAATTAACAAAAAATATTAAGACTTTTTAAATTTGCTGCATTTCTTGAAACACTTTTTTTGTATTTATCAATTACTCTCTTAAAAGAGAATATAAATGCAGTGCTTATGAATCTTCACTTTGACACACAGTTTTGAACTTCTTTTCAGGCGTCGAGCAAAGGTGATGAAAGGCAACTCAAACCCTGCAGTCAACAGAAGTGATGACAAAGATTCAACAACTCTGCGAGCTTACCCCAGATTAACCATTGACAGTGAAGTACACAATGGCAATAGTCTCAATGGCAATGGTGCCATTCGGAACAACCCTAATGGCTTAGTCACTTTCAGCAGCAACCCACAGCCAATTTATGCTAATGTAACAAGTAATGGCCATGCCACTGATAATTCTCAAACGACAGGAAGTGTAAGGCATCTCAGGAATGGTGTCATCCAAAGTGAAAGCCTTTAGTTTTTTGTCCAAGGCAATTTAATCAGGTGTTTAAATATGTACGAAGATTTATATAATGGACTGCAGAATCATTGGTCACAAAGGATTTCAAGTCATATTTTGTGATATGGAATATCCTTTAGATTTGATCAGAGCCTACATACCATATTTATTAGAACATTCAACTGAAAATACTATCTGTGGAATGATTGTTCTGGAGATTTATTACACAGTGAGATTAAAATATCATCATAAGATTCTTGTGTCACACAGAAGTTGTTGAACTGGCAGACTTAAGCATGCTTTGTTGACATAACTTGTGATGAAGTTTTGAATATACGTGATAAAGGCCTAGTATTATCTAGCCTTAACAACTGATAATTTTTCAAGTCACCGAGTGAACTTTGTTTAGTGTTTAGAACAATGTTTATTATCTGTTAAATGTTGATGTGTTGGAAAATATTTAAAGAAAAAAAAAAAAGACTTACATTTAAAATCTGTTAATGTAAATCATTAAATTGTTGACAAGTGCCTACCTAACCGAACACCTAGTTTGCATACACCTTTCTCCCTTTATTGTCTTCCAATAGTTGTATAGAATTTATTAGACAAGATTTAAAACCCAAATGAGCTTTACTTGGGACATCATTTCTTTGTGGTATTTTAGGGAATCTATGGTTTTACAATTTTTCATGATGAAACCTAAAACTACAGAAAAATGGTTTTTCTTGTTTGATTATTTGTATTTTGGTCATTTATGATCATATATCACCATCTTCACAGCCTGAAATAAAAAAATAAATTAAGCAAAAGAAAGCCTGTTTCAGCATCAATTAAAAGTGTGACATATGAAATGTTTAATGAAGCAATTAAATCAGCACAGAAGCTTTCCTCCCTAATTAGATCTTTTTATATATAACTCATTCATTTGTGAACTCTGTACCAGATGCCAGGTCAGGAAGTTGTTGAAGGAATATTGTTGCTAGATTTTGTAGTCTTTTGGACATATGTAAGAAATGACAATATTTTCTTTTTTCAGTTTCATTTGTGTAATATGTTTGTTATACTGAAGTTATTTAAGTGTTAAACTTTCTCACACTCAACAAAACGGAATACATAGTAGTGTTTTATTTATTTATATTTTTAATTTGTTTAGAGTAATATCCATGTTTTAAATGTATCATTTTCATACTTTATTGGAAGTGCAGTGCACACTATAAGGCAATCTATTGTACCATAATGCTATCCATTATGCACACAAATTGAAACTAGCTAAATCTTAAATTTTTGGATATCATAAAAAAAAATTTTGTGTATCTCTTATAGTTCCTTCTCTTTGGAGACTTCTGTGAAAAAAATTATAACAATAAAGTTAATGGCTTAAATGTTAACATCCATTACGAATTCCAATTGGTACACAGTAACTGAAATATATATATGCATTTATAAAGGGTTTATTAAAGAAAAAAAATACTTTGTGGTAGCTTCTTATCATAATTATGTGTCAACTATTCGAAATTACAGAAGTAGAACATGTGCTTTGCAGGTAAACAAGTGCACTAATTAAAATGCATTTGTGAATATGTTAGTAAGTTCCTAATTATGTTTCTGAATTAATTAAAAATGAAATATATCAAGTGAACAATAATGTTTTACCCTCAGTATATTAAAAAAAACTTGCAGCTTAACACTAAAAGCAAAAGTATAGGATACCTACATTTAGCAATGTACATCTCTCTATATTTCCATATCAACATTTAATGGTTCAAGATACCAAGCCAATTTCTTCCCATGGTAATGTGCAATTGACTTCATAAAAATTATTAAATTATAACCATTTAATAATGATAGTTCTTTTAGTAAGTAATATAATATTTATGTAGGTAGAGATTAAGAAGTTAATATTCGAATTTTTTAGCATTTTGATTGAATTATCTATAAATTTTTATGAAGTTAGCTGCATGTTACCACGGTAGATATTGGCTTGGTATTTTAAACTATGTGCATTAAATGTTGATATAGGAACATAACAAGATGTAAATTGCTTAATGTAAGTATCCTGTACTTTTGTTTTTATTTCTAAATTAATGACATTTCAAATTGCCTAGTTGTTAATCAAAGCACTCATTCAAAAATAATAATTAGCAATTATTTAATTAAGAACATTTTTTTAACACTTCCATAGGTGTATTTTAACTCTCAGTAAAATGACACATTTTTATTTGCATTGATCAAGGTGAAAATATTTGCAGTATGTGATATATCACCCTTTTGCTAATGGTCTTTCATGTGAAAAGTGTAGTATCAAATGTGTGACATGGTGGCCAAATATATAATCAAACTATGAGTATGTGCCCATAATTAAGTGAAACTGCAGGATATCTGCATTTCTGTTTTTGATAAACAATTGAAATACAGAATTGTTGGTTAATTTTACATGTGAAGTGAACTTTTCTTTGCTGTTGAAATTGTATGTATCTGAAAGCCATAAAGTTGCCTTACTCTGATTAAACAATAAGTAATTCTTCATAGGAAATAAAAAAACTGTTACAAATGTTTCCAGCTCCTGGATGACTATCAAGGTTCATTTTCAATTTTGACAATGTGTTTAGAACAATGTTATGATTAGGGCCTGGACTTTAATGACATTTGCATTTTTTTTTCATTTCATTTCATTTTTGGACATTTTTTTCTCTTTTAGAGCATTTTTTTTATGACATTTTCTTCATTTTTATTTTTGGAGCATTTTATTTTGTTTTAGGTCTTTTTTTTTTTTTTTTTTGCATTTTCTGTCATTTTTTAATAAAAAAATAAATTTTCATAAGGATTATGCTTTCAAATTGCAATACTCAAAACCAGGGTTGCCAGATGACCAAAGCAAAAAAACATTCAAAAGTAGGTCATTCTGGCAACTCTGCTTGAGACACTGTTTAGTGCTATCCAGTTTTGGGGGAAGAAAATCCCCATTGTCCACTTTTAAAAAGAACTGTGTGGGAGGGTAATGAACAAAGGAATTCAAATTCAGAGCTTCTTATCGTGTATTGTTGCTGATATTCCAGACCCCTTATGTACGAGAGACAGGTACTTATTTGTTTTTTCCTTTTCTTCTGAGTTTCACAGTGCATTTTATGGAGATAAAGTTCTAGTTTGTGAATTGTCTAAGATTGAAGCTATTTAATATATAATTTTGAAAAAAATATAATACAAACTGTTTTAGGAGGGGAAGGGGGTCCTTCAAACTTTAAGGGAATTTTTAGGTCATCAACATCGAGGGCCTGGATATTATTATTATTTGTCAATTTTGACAACGAACCCTGATAGTAATCCAAGAAATTAAAAATACTTACTCATGAATGACTTTACTCAGATCAAAATAGAATTTAAGTAATCCATGGGCTCGAAACATCTGTATATATAAATAAACAGCCCAGAACTTATGGAGTATTTGTGTTTTATCATTTCCTGTGAAGAACTGCTTATTGTATATATTTCTTCAGGTTTTTCCACTGATGTATGCTGTTTTCAAAGTTAGCCTAGCTGTACTACCATTTGGAGGTTGGAGGTTGAATACGTAATTAATGTACATACTTCCAGAATTATAAAAGATAACAAATTCCTTCATTCTCTTACCAATTTTATTAACAACTTGAATTTTGATAAAAACTGGATCTGCATAGCAGAAATGCTGTTTAATTTGATGTTTTAAGCACATTACTGAAAAGTACCATGTGATATGGAAAAAAAAAATTTTGGTTCACATAGAATATAAATAAGTTTGAGTAAAGCAATGCTGTCAACTTTATCTAACAGCTCTGTGAACTAATATGTTTATATATAATTGAAGGTACCTTAAGTACTGCTGTTTACTGTAAACTGAAATTACTCTTTGGCACACCACAAAAGAACATACATAGTAAAACTACATTTAGGATTCAAAACTTGGTGAAAAATATTTACACATATAATAACAAGCAGGTCCATTAAAATAAAAAAAAATACTTATCATATTGTTCTTTTTAGCAGCACATAACGTTCTCTCATTCAAATTAACTAGTTTGGAAAAATAATCTATTTGTGATCCTGTTTCAGGCATGAAAAATCTTAAAGTAGTGTTTGATTTTAAATGGTGAGACTAAACACTCTCAAGTCAACTCAATGTGAAAAAGTAGTTCATCTTATATTTTCATTTGTGTTTCTGAATCCATTTTATCAATGCCATAACCATGGTCATCTCTCATGCTCACTCCGCATCCTCAACTATTATCAATCCACTGCTGGATGAAGGTCTCCCCAAATCTCTTCTATAACTTTCTGTCTTGAGCAAGTCTTGTCCTTGTCACTCTGACATACTTAGGAATTTTATCCACTGATCTTCCACATGTTCATCTTCTGGGTCTTTTCCAATCCCTTGGAATCCAGTCAGGTATTTTAGTGGCCCAGTTCTTCTTGACACATATCTATCTCTCTTGGGATGCACTGAGGAACAAACTTCAGCCTGAATTACTGATATCATAGCTGAATACATAGCTCTGCTGGTAGTAATGCCAAAAATTGATATTGGCATCTTCGTTATTCTAACTTTACAGTAGTCTACAAAAGAGAAGCAAACAGAAAACATCAGCATACTGTACTTGTTGTGTTATTAAAGAGATGGAAGCTTCATAATAAAATTCCAAATTTTGAAAAAATAAAATATTCAGAATATGATTTGAGAACTCAGGTGCCATGGTGACTGGGCACCTTGGATTTGTCTATCCCTGTCTAACAGAAGCAAAATAATGCACAATGCTGCCAACGTTAATGGAAGATAATGCCAATTCAGAACAGCTCTTTCCCAGGATTCCCCCATACATTTTGAATAAAACTGAGATCAGAGAACTGTGGATGGCAGAGGAGATGATGGAAGTCCTCCTTGTGCTTATCAAACACCATTCTCACACCAATCTGGCATGATGCACTATTGCATTGTCATCCATAAACTTCGGGAAAGAAGTGTAACATTGCAGGCTGCACTTGGTCCACTACAACACTCACATATTTTCTGAAGATGCCATCTTATCTTCCACAGGTATCAGCCAACCCAAATCATACCAATAGAACATCTCCTTCAGCACGGTGCTATTTCAAGATTCTTCGTATGCCTGGTCCATTGCTTCATGAGGTTTTTGCAACACTCTCTGTAGACAGAAAACAATGTATAGCATGATTTACCTCAGCAATACTAAGCAGATTTTTCTGGGTTTTGCTAAGGCAGTTGGCTTCTGAGTGGGCAGATGAGTTTCAAGACCCAATTTTCTTTGAGTGACCAATTTCTTCCAATTACTCTGGACTTAAGTTAAATTCAACAGTCAGTTGCTGCACACTGGTCATGCAGTTTAAGTCTATCCCCCTCCCCTATGTATGCCTCGTGCATATGGAAAATCCAGTTATACAACTTTGACAGGGTTCATGGTAGGACTAAAAAACGGCAGTGTATTTGTATTTGTTATGGGGGAAAGAAGGGCAGCTTATACCTATATATGCTTTCAAAGAGCATTAGAGTATACATTTACTTTACAAAAACATGACCATACAAGCAGCGTTAATTTACCAGAAAAGTAACACTAATTCACTGCGGATATTAAAATATTATTATTATATATATTGTTATCAGTAAGTAATAGTTCAATTTGAGAAAATATTCTTTCTATTTCAGCATTTGAAATTGCTAAGGAACATGCAATGTTTAGAAGTTTCAGTATTGGTTCTTCTGTCCACAGTTCCTTCTAATTTTGGCAGATCTGAATATATTTTCAGAACTGGCAAATTACTACTCTCAATATCAGTTTGAGATAAAAACATTGGTTTGCACTGATCCCATTCTAATAGTAAATCACCTTCATCTAGGTCGAAGTATTCAGCCAGCTCCATTACTTCAGCAATGCCATAAATGCTAACAGTGGTTTCTGACCCTACTTTTCTAAGATACCAAAATTTGTAATAATAAACTAGTTTTCTAATCGTCTAGAAAGGGTTTCATGCAAATCATCAATAAATGTATGTGCATCTTTTTTAAATGGATTGTTAGCAGTAGGGTGGTAATTATAGACTTGAGGGCCAGTAGGTGGGATTTTTAAATTGATGGGGGGTGGGCAGGGTGCAGCATACTTCTAAAAACAGCTAGGATGACCCTGCCTTTGAAATGGTTGCTTTTGAAAAACAGGTACCATAATTTCTGTTGTATAATTCGCAGACCCTGAAATGCAGAAAAAAAAAAAAATCACCATATAATCTGCACAACATCAGAGATGTTGATACATAATTGTAATTTCTGACAGAAAAGTTGGTCACAGGATAACCCAGGAGTCCAAAGAAGTAAGAAAAAAAATAAAAAAACAATCTTATTAAATAAAGAAACTTTTAAAAGTATAATTTTTTCAATATGGAGATTAGTAGGATGACTTAATAATAAAGCTAAGTGGTGTGGCATCAATAGAAGAGAAAGTTTAATCACACCAATGCAACTCTAGAGTATGGTATTGCACCTAGCTACTGATGAAACACTGAACCAGAGCAAGTCATAGGAATACATTTAAAAGTAAAAAGAAAAAAGTTCTTACAGGAAAAGACTTTCAGATTAATCAAGAAACAAAAACGTCATTGAAAGCCTTCAAAATCTAATTCGTCAGAATTAGAATAAAGCATGGTTATTCTTCTGGTAAAACACGGTTGTTTGGTTCTTCTTCACAACTTCTAGAAGTTTATTAGATTTTAATCTGGATTCTGAGAAAAGCTTGATTTCCGAAAAGCATTTTTAATAGTTGTTGGTAAAATTTCATTTCATGCTTTCTTCACCCAGGCTGCAACTTCTACATAATTCGCTTGTCACATCTTACAGCTTTTGGTAAATGTGTGCAATCCTTTCATCATCCAATTTCCCCAAACCTCCATACTTTGCATTTAAAAGATCAAATATTAATTCCAACATCCAAAACTAGGTACACAAGGCACAGAGCACATGAGACCCAGAACAAAAAACTTTGAAAGGAGGCATGCATAGGTTCATGCAGCAAGCACTGTGCGTATGTTTGCTTTGGCTGATTGACAAATACAGGGAGGTTTATTTGCTCTGGGAGGCACAAGCAGTTAACATTGTCCTTCTCAACCATACAAAGTAACACCTGCTGTTTCTCCCACAAACTTCTCGGACCTTTCATTATAACATCCCTTTCACCTGTGCTCCACTCCATACAAACTCCTGAAGTGAGAAAGCATTTTCTGAGTTGTTTTTCCAATTATATATCACCTTTCCTGCACAATTACCTGTGGATTTTTTAAAAATCAAAAAGCTGCAAAAACGTTTAAAAAAAATAAGAAAAATCAGCACATTATGCACAGAACTTAAATTTTTAACTTTTTCTAGCAGATTATACAATAAAAATTATGGTAAATTCTTTTGTTTTGTTAATCATGGTTCCAGATAAATGTGCACCAACAATTAGACTTATAAAAGACAAGGCAAAAATGCCATCAGCACGTACAACATATTAGATTTGTGAATGGTAATGCAAAAAGATACCTTGTGGGTCAAACAATATAAATTTAGTTTTTTATATCTCTAAATGCATTGTACCTTTTTAAACTAAATGAAAAACAAACATGCATTTAACTAAAACAGATTTTTAATTATGATTTTTTGTAGTAATACAGTCTAATAGTTTTGTACATCAATAAGTTTAGCTATTTACTGAATGTCTATTTCTCGCATGTGCATCTTGTGTGGCCAGGTTGGTTGCACTTACAACAGGTTGTTTTTTTGTGTGCCTTTTTTGGTCGTGGTTTCACAGAGCCACATTTAAGTAGGTATACGTTCTTTCTGCTTTTAGTGCAATGACAACTACTGCAGGTGTTTGTACTCTCTCATCCTCAGTAGCCTTTCTACTAGTAGGCTTAGGCTTAGATTGTTCTGGGCAGGTAAGACTACCCACGCTGCAGAGAGGGGCTATTTCTTCAAAGAGATACCACTGCCATGCAAGTGTTAAAGTTGGTGAAACTAGAATATGTGGCATGTCAGTGATGTAATCGATGGTAACATCTTTCTTAAGAATTGTAAAATTCTGTGCTGGACTCAGGAAAATATTTAGAAGGGTGGCCAGAGGAGCCCCCCCCCCCCCCAGTGTTCTATATTTTAAATTTTTTGCTAGAAAAAAATGCTTTAATTTTTTCTTATATTTTTCATTAACTTTAATTTTGTTTAGGTGGATTTTAGAAACGTCCATTTTTATCAGTGCCCCTTCTCCTGAATTTTTTTTTTTTATATACCCCTTGGCTGGACTGTTTGTTCACTTGAACTCTGCATTCCACCACCAATACAGGATTCTCAGATTTAATAGAAAAATGATGAAATTTAGTAATTCCTGGTATGGCATTGCAGTATTTTGACAGGTATGTGTTTCATTCGAACCAAGCAACGCTCCTTTGATAACGTAAACGTTTTCTTCACTTTGTGTTTTTCCCCGTAAGGCCCCTTTTTTACATGACCACTCGCATTTGCATATATCGGTGTTTACTGTCCGCAACTATATTATCACAATGGTTTGTAACTTTTGGGCCAGCGTATACAATATAACTTTGAGTGGTTATGAATGCACTGTGTACAATGAAATTCAACATGATGCCCAGGTACTATTTAATGTTAAATTTAGCACGGTGGTCAGCATTTGTACATGTTCATCAAACTCCTTTTATTATAAATAATGAAATATTCTTTTTGAAAATTTGTGGCAGTAAACATTTTTAAATAAGAAAATACTATGTTAAAATTTTAAAATATAGTTTGGAGATTTTTGTTTCATGTTTCTATATGTTTTTTTAACTATAAAATAACACTTTGTTTTCTCATACTCAAAAATGTTTTTTTTAATGTGGAATTGTACACTGGGGAAATACATAAGAGCAACTATCCCATTATGTTGTAATACCATGGAATTTCAAAGACCAAGATGCAATTAGTGTACAAGAATCTTTCAAATTATAAATGTGGACCTTGAATGTCATATTTTTGGATATGTTGAAGTAAATACTGATGCTGTTGTGTAAAATAAATTCAGATTTACTTCTAAGCATAGAATATGAAAGGATGTACATAAAAGTAATTCTGGAAATAATATACAACTCCAAAGTTTATAAGTATGGAGACTGGAAAAAAAAACTGATTCTTAATGGATATTACTGACAACATACCAGCACACAGAATACTCATAACTTATCCATTTTGCATTAAAGTACAAAACATTTATAACATAATGCATAGAAATGAGCAGAAAAAATGCTCAGTATATAGGTGTGATCACTGTATGAGTCAGTAGGGTAGTGAAAAACCTAGTATTTTGTGTATACCTATCTGTTTAGTTCCTTAAATGTGTTTGTGTAGTAGTAAATCTACTTATTAGCATTGAATATATCAGTGTATCATAACACTGTTCCTGAAATTCAAGTATTGTGCAAAGTTCAGAGGTACTCTCTTGCAATTCTAGTGAGTGCACTACAACTCCAAACAAGACAATGATGTATTCTTCTTATCCATTATACTTACATGAATAAATCATTAACTACAATCTTTAATATTCTTTACAATATGTGGCTTCATAATAACTTTAGGTTATAACTATAACATTGAGCTACAGTTGATTTGATTAGTCCAATAAACTATCTCACAAAAGGTAAAATAATAAAGAAGTAAATAATTCACAATTTTGGTGACAAAAATTCAAACCATATTTTTTCTTATTTTTTGTTTTCCTTCTTATTTTGATTTGAGAAATTACTTTTCATAAATTAGAAAGATGCACTTAAAAATGCTTAGTGAAAAATGTGTACATATATCCTTTCTTTCAATTTGAAAGGTGGAAAAGGAATAAACCCTTGTTCACTTTAAAGCAAAGTTTGGCACGTGTTAGATGACTCAAATTTGGTATGTTATCTTTAGTAAAGAGGGTGCACAATGAAGCCTATGCATTTAATATATTTGCAAGACTGCCTTTCTTCTCCCCTCTTTTTCTGAATTTAGAAATATATGAAGTATTTCTGCAGAAATAGGGACATAAAAAGAAATTGCTTCACTATAAAATTACTGCAGTTACTTAATAGGAATAGCTTAGCATGTATTTTTGATAAAAAGTCATGATCATGTGTGATTTTGTATGCTGTCTTCAGGATAGCTCTTCAACAGCCTGTATTCTGATAGTGCCAGAAAATGCCTATAAAAGTATCATTTGCATTTTAAGTAGCATTAACTGCCTTATCCTCAGTACCTCTTCTTTCTTTTACTACATACCATGAAACTTTTGATTTGTTACTTATGTAGAGGAATAAAACAGCAAACTAAGTTTGTTAGACTATTTTCCTTAAGTACTGTATATAAACCTTAAGTATATGGAATTAAAATAATGTGTTATCAATGGGAGATGGACCAACAATATGACTCTGTTGTTATTGCTTGTCTGAAATGCATTTGAAATATTTCCCCTTTGTACATTATGTACATTAAAATGCAACTACCAGGCTGTAGTGTTATTACAGTGTGAGCCTGAAGTTTTTAATGTTTAGTATAAATGCATGGAAGTAACATTTTAGTCATTTTTCTGTCAGACCTACCTTGCTAATTCTGTACTGTCAACAAATGCTTTAGAAGATTCTTATATGTAATAGGCCTAAAATGAAACTTATTTTCACTGTGATTTTTTCTTTTTGTACAGCCGAATAAAAATGTTTAAAGATAACTTTGTCTCACTTGCAATCACTTCTCTTTTCTATTATTATAAAACAGAAATTGCGAGGTGCAGGTTTAGGTTGATATTAAGACCTTTTTGAGTTTTACTGAAATGAGTACAAATTACAATTATTGCACTTACAGACGTGCCAAAAATAGTACTTACATACTATCACGTCACTAGCAGAGAAAACATTTAAGTTGTTGCTGAACATTCAATCTATTCAAAGCCCTGGCCACATTTAATAGTTGAATTCATTCCGTGACTGCCTAATTTATATTCCCTTTCACAAAAGGCAAAGCAGTGTTAAAGGAATGTTATACCCATATGCAATTTTGTACGAAAAATATTCAAGTTTGGTTGTAAGCATAGGTGTGGACTACATAGTGCTCTGGGACTCAGGCACACTTTGAGCCATTACTAACAATATAGGCTTTACATAAATCCATAAACTGGGCATTTTTTTTAATTTTTAAAGAGAGTTAATGCTTCTATTTTCTTCTCTTCAGCACTTTTAAAAAATTATTTCTTACATGAAAATATGTTACAATAGCTGATATTATACCAACTTTTGTAACGGTTTATAGCAACCACAGCAAAAACATACTGTATGCAAAATATTTTAATGTAGATATGCCTCTAAAGAAAAATCAACAATAATATGCCAATTTGGAATTTATTTTCAGATGAGTAATGAATTTTAAGATTGCAAGAAATAAATTTCAAATACTGATTATGTTTCGGTTGATGTCAAGATGTACATGTCAAACAAGTTAGCAGAACCATTTAACTGTATTTAAGTTCCGCAAACATTAAAGAACTTTGTAACTTATTTGACATTAAATGTCAGTCATTACTGTTTCACACGTTACGTTAAGTTCTGCAATCAGGAGATTATTAAATGATGTTAGATACGCATGGGGCACAGTATCAGCGATTAAAATCAAGAAATAATGAACTATATATGTACTTACAATATCTGTAGTGGCATAAGAAGCTTCGACAGCCACTACAGATATTGTAAGTACATATATAGTTCATTATTTCTTGATTTTAATCGCTGATACTGTGCCCCATGCGTATCTAACATCATTTAATAATCTCCTGATTGCAGAACTTAACGTAGCGTGTGAAACAACAGTAATGACTGACATTTAATGTCAAATAAGTTACATTATCATGGCCACGTAAAAATATGTTCATCACAAATTGGCGAAATTTGAACAACGATATATTTAAAGAACTTATGTAAAATTAAAATAAAAAACAGATAATATGGTGGAATCACTTTTATACAAATTAATTCTGCACTAGTCCTGATATTTTACTTTAGTTTCTATCTCTTTTTCATTTCAGGTATACATATTTCATTAATACGTTTATACATTAAATTTTGAATTTTAGATTATCAAAAATACACAGTTCTTGGATTCTTTTATACATAATCCAGTACAACTTTAAGAGAATCGAGACACAGGGCTCCCACGGTCCTCATAAATCCTTAAAAGCCTTTGAAAAGTGTTTATTTTCTGTTGGGATTCTTCAGTCTTTATTTTTTACCAAAAATGTTAAGATGGTAATTTACAGAAAAAAATGAACCCTGGACTAGAGTAAACACATCTAACAGATTCCACCGCATAAGCCCATCACCATTTCTTGGTACTCATATTCCCCTTTTTGTACATGTAAATACCAATCATTCAGTTATACCATGAGAAAATTAAGTGCAAAATTGAAATCTTGAACACACAATTTTGACTTTAGTTTTGAAATTTAAACCATGAGATGATCGTGCGATATTCAAATCCTGAACTTAGCTTTAACTACAGTTTTGAAATTTACATGCACTTTATTGCATATATAATTATTCTCTCAGATAGGAAAGCTGACTTGTCCAGCACAAATGTCTTTTAAATTGTATAAATTTTAATTTATTACATCCACAAACTTAAATTATGTAGAAAAGTACTGCAAACTTCATCAGCATACTTCAATTTCCATATCTAAATCATGTGTAAAAGTATATTTATGCACATGTGATTGCTGCATATGCAATTGGTGAGGTCCTTAAAATTTTCTGCAAGGTGCTTAAAAGTCCTTAGAAAGTGCTTATTTTTGTGAGTGAGAAAGAGTGAAAACACTGAGACATCATTTTTTGCAGCCATGAAATAGATAATGCAACTAAAAATTTACTGAATAATGTTCACAGTTCTATCATTTTTTTCTCTGAATTCAAGAAATTTGAAACATGAAAGGTTAGTGAATATCTTACTCAGCGCTAATGCTAAATCAACTAGTGGTCAAACTGTTTCGAAAAGAGCGATGCTTAGAGGTAAAGGATGTGTAATACGGGTATTGAATATATAACAAATCCTATTTGGATTTACTACCTGTATTTTAAAGGTACGATTTTCTTTTTATATAATGAAAATATGAAATTGTATAGAATTTTTTGACCTAGTTGTCATAGCGAAATTAGAAAAAAATAATTAATACAAAAGTTAAAATAGGCACAAGCTTAAGGTAGCAAAGTTTCATGTATGTATATTTTACATTATAAACTAGAGTAATCTAAAATTATGTGGTTCTTTTTAGAGGCCAGTCTTTAATATTTTTAAATTTCTTTTATACATTTTTTTTACATTCACCTGTTTTTAGGGCCATCACCTAGAAAAACATATAACTGAAACTTTTTAGGGAGCAATCGAGTAATTATGTGAAGCACTTTTGAGACTTATTTTTCTTTTGATTTAAGTGACTCACTAATAATTTATTATAAACAAAAACTATTACTAGCACTTTTCAGTATCTATCGAATATACTCTGATCAGTAATGAAAAATAAACTTTAAAATTATTTTAGTAGATATGTAAAAAGTACACATTTTCTTTCTATGGATATATGGCGAAATGTTACCTGGCCACACCTTGCAGCAGCTACTTACTGTCACTTGACAGTAAGAGTACTCCTGAACTTGTGGTAACTTCCGGTTGTGTGTCTGTTCTTTCTTTTTCCGCAAGACTTCATACTTGTGCGTCAGGGCTTCTTTTCAAAAAATACCTCCACTGCTTGTTCAGGGTGAAACTCGCATAGTTTTGGTCCTTCCAGCATTATCCGCAATGGATAGTTCAAAGCATCAGAATTAATCCGATTACGGAAATCTGTCTTTATTCTTTTCATCGCAGAAAAGGCTCTTTCGACCTTAGCATTGGACATGGGCAATAATTTCATGATATTTATCATGTGGTTTAGATTTAGGAATTCATTCGCAAACTTTTCTTTCAAACATTTCCATAACTGTTGCTTTGACAGGTGTTGCAGATTTCTTAACCAAAAAGTGTTGAAATAATCCCCGTCCTCTTGAATTTTATCGTTGTCAATGTTGTTGGCAGTCAACAACTCACTGAAATGTTCAGATAATACAGTAATTTGGTCATCACCAAATTTTGCAAGAGTTGATTTGTTACAGTATTTGTCATTTTCTTGTAGGACTTCCGTCTCCAGTGAGTAGAGTTTAGGTCCCAGCCACCTACAGTGAGATCGCCTTTTGGGCAGGACACAGAAACGGAAGGAATGAGAGCAAGTCTAGCGACTTTGACAGAACAGTTTGTAGTGAGATTAGAGTACAGTAGATGGCGCCACCATACAAGTACGATGCTGCACACTGAGGGGTGAGAGAATTTCAGGGGGGTACAGGAAAGGATACCCATTTAACCGGTGGGTCCAACCTGGGGGCCGTCACTTAATGTGCTCATCCGATGCACGGAGGATATTCAGCAATTGTTAGTAAATCATACCATCTCTGAAAGATCAGCCCAGGTTCGAACCCGAGGACCTTGCATCGATAGTCTGACTCGCTAACAACTAAGCCATCCGCGGCTCAAGAGTTGATTTGTCTGTTGGCCAAAGCTTATGTAGGTTCTAACAGCTTGGCAGCGTTAAAAACCTGATTTTTGTGCAAGTCACCAAGCCGGGTACGCACTCACTGATGAGTATGATTTAAAAGATTTTCACAATTTCATAAAACACATCTACTGTCAAATTACTGCTTAGTTCAATGCCATGGAATTATACAGTTTTCACTGAATCACAGTCACTGGAATCACAAGCTGATACGGTTGCTAAGTCTTATAAAATTTTAGACAGGTCGGCCGTAAACTTTCTTTTCTTCATAATTTCGATAGAATCATAGAATTTTTCTAATGCGTTCAAAATACATAGTACATCCACGTCATTCAACTGGAGAGATGGAGATAAATTCGACAAATAATATAAAATGTTGCAAAGCAGCAACAGTAGCCAAGTTACAAATTTGATGGACTTAATTTTTCTCAAAATGTCTGTAATCCTGGCTTTTTCTCCTTTGCTTGATGGATCTGCAACCATATTTTCTAGTTGCTGTATAATAACAAATTAATTTTTAATCAGTGTCAGTGGCTTTGTGCATATCTGAAACCCATCAGGTGCCATGGACTCGCAAAGCTGGTATATCTGATACATCTTCATCAAGTATCGTTGAGAGCTCATGGAAGTCTCCAATTCTTATGGCACTTCTTTCATAAAAATTATGAATGTCTTCCATCAACTTATGTACCTTTTGAAATTGACAGCATAAAATCTTTTAGAGCCTAGCTGTAAGCAATGACTTAAACAGTGCATTGACACTAAACAAGGGCAGTTTTTCTTCAAAAGAGCAGCAACATCCATTTTCTGTCCCATGTTAACATTTGCTCCGTCAGCTAAAAATCCAATTAATTTATTTTCAAAATTGACTAATTCTACAATGGACTCTACAATTGCATTTTTGATACCATTAGCATAAGTATTTTTCCGTTTTTAATGCCAGAAATGGGAATTTGGTATCTCCTACTTCATTGACATACCTGATAAAAATGATTTCATTTCCAGATACATCTGTACTGCTATCAATAAATAAGGTAAAATAAGTCTGTCTTACTTAAGTCATTGCGCAAAGCAGTTTCGAAAACATTAGCAATGCACTCCATGAACTGAGCACACATCAAGGACGAATGGTAAGTTTGCCCTACATCAACACCGTGGTGTTTCTCTAACTCGATAAATTTAGGAAATTTTGAAACTGGAATTTTCTCTTTGGCAATCATATATGCTTAGGGGTCGATCCAGGTTTTTAAAGATGATACCCAATTTTGTGAAATTTTGCCTATTTTTGTGAAATTTGCTTATTTTTGTGAAACTTGGCATATTTTGAGAAATTTGCCTGGTTTTCTGTTTAGAGCAATTTTAATCCTCTATAACTATTACTCTGAAAGTAAAAATTGTCTTATTTCAGTTATTTTTTTAATTATTAGGAATAAAATAAGGTGAAATTAAGAATTTCATTTTATTTTATTTCTAATTGTTGTCCACGCTTTCTGGGTTTGCTGAAAGTTTTCTGTTTCATTGATTGTGCATGCCAGGGCTGGAAAAATAGGTTCCACATCTAGGAGACAGTTTCCAAAATTTAGGTGCCAGCTGAAGTAAATTCAAATTTTAAAGAATCACACTCAAAAGTAATGTCAAGATGATGGAACAGAGAGTTATAGTGTATTTTTCTTGTCATTTTTTAAAAACCCAAATCACTTACTGCTAAATAAAATTTCAATTTGATCCATACCCACCCCCACCCCCTACCATCATGTTTCTCTAGTTCGTGCTCTCAAAAAATTTAAATTTTAGGTTTTCATTTTATTTAAGTATAATTTATTGAAATTAAATTTTGCTCATATAAACCCAAAGTATCGTATTTATCTTCCTATAATCCGGAGTGGCATTATAACTCACAGGCGATGAAATTTAGAAAAAAAAATCTTGCCCATATTTCGTGGCGAGAATAAAAAAATTATTACGCATAATTTTCGGTGGCGTATTGTAAAATAAAAAAAACCATAATTTTTCCGTTATTTAATCCACGTCGACCTATCCGCAGACTGAGAAATTCAGAAATAAAATATCGGCACCTGTCTGTTGATCCTACAGCATAATTTCCGACAGAAAAGTCATGATTCATACGATGACACTAAGTCCAAAGATGTACGAAAAAAATTATCTCATAAAAAAAGTAACTGTCATTTTAAAGTACTTTTATGTTATTTTCAGATGGAAAAAAAACAAAAAACGAATTTTTTTCAGCATTGCTATTGTTTATTAGTAATTAGACCTAAAAATCCGTTGTATTTTGCATTTCTGAAAATATTTCTCAAAAACTGAAGGACGGACAAAAGCCATGACCTAATGTGATTAATGCAACAAATAACGAATGCGATTCGGAAAGTGATTACACTACCGCGACAGCAACAATTACGTGGGGTGTAATAGCTCAGCGAGCTGTCCAGAGCACTTAGCCTGGCCCGCTCAGCTATTCCACACTACTAACTGAGCGCAAAATATTTTCTGTCAAAATGCTCGTAAAAAAATAATAATGAAAAAGCCATGTTTCCTTCTCCTTGTGGCTCTCTAACCTTGTACTACGTAACATTTTTTTTTTTTGCTACTGTTAGCACATTTTCCAACACCACTAGCTAGTCCTGACACCACGCAAAATTTTTAAAAATTAAAGTACCATAAAATCTTGTTATCTGCAGAACTTAACATTTGAACTGATAATTCGTGGATTTATACGACGAAAGTACGGTTTTTACTGCGAATTATGCAAATTGAATCAAAAAACGAAATTGGGGTGTTCGCGACAAATTTTTAAGCGCCCGGAATTTTTTAGCCATTATTATTACTTTCATAAAACTAGGTTCGAACTGATCCGGGAGGAGGGGGAAGGGGGGGGGCAACATGGGGGGAAAGGTTGTATTAAAAAAGAAAAGTCATCTTAGGTCAAACATTTTTAAGTGCTGGTGGAAATGAAATAACTCATTTGCAATATATATATATATTAAAGGATGTAAGGTCAGGTGATGCGTAACATCACAGCCTCTCCTTGACAAATGTCAACCCCGCCTTCTCGTGGTGCATCCTGTTCCCACTAAAGGGGCTCTGACGACCGCCAATAGCGGTATAACTATACCATCGGGATTAGAGGAAATGCTATCCCACACTCACCAACCCGCTTGGCCAGCGTGGTGAGTTATGGCCAAACCCCTCCAAAATGATTCCACAACTTAAATCTTGGCCCTCAGTCTCTGGCAGCTGGAATGTACCTGGCCAAGGCAGCAGCCAGTGCGACATGAAGGCAGGGTGCTAAGAATCCCCGGAGGACCGGACTAGGCTGCCATCTGATGCTGACCTTGGCTACGTATAATGGACGCTCCCTATCTTCTGATTCAAGGCTTCTTGAATTGGAAGAGGAACTACAAAGGATCAAGTGGGACATCGTCGGGCTAAGTGAGGAAAGAAGAAAAGGAGAAGATCTCATTGAACTGACAAGTGGACATCTCTTCTACTATCGTGGGACAGATACTGGCAGAACTAGTGGTGTTGGATTTATAATAAACAAGAAACTGAAGGATAAAGTTGTAGAAGTTGAAAGTTCCTCTGACAGAGCTGCACGACTCGTTATCCAACTCTCCAGAAGATACCAGGCTCAGATTATTCAAACTTATGCACCCACCACAAGTCATCCTGAAGAAGAAATTGAAGAATTTTATGAGGAAATTTGTCATCTAAATAATGAAGGTAAGCAGCACTTGAAGATAATTATGGGAGATTTCAATGCAAAAATAGGGCAACGGCAACAGAATGAAACTTCAGTAGGTAAATTCGGTCACAGTAACAGAAACCAGCGTGGAAATACTCTCCTTGAGTTTACAGAGGCAGAAGGGTTTTTCATCTTGAACTCCTTTTTCAAGAAAAAGCCGCACAGAAAATGGACATGGAGGCATACAAATGGGACGACAAGTGAAATTGATTTTATTATGTGTAACAAAAAATTCATCATAGAAGACTGCAGTGTGCTAAACAAGTTCAACACAGGTAGTGACCATAGATTGGTGAGATGTAAGATGCACCTCAACACTAAACTCGAAAGTGGCAAGCTCATAAGACAAACAAAATGTATTGACATAACCAACCTTAAAAAACACCATAATACCTTCAAGTTGGAACTGAAGAACAGATTTTCTGCTTTAGAAGGTCTAACATCAGAAGAAGTGGATGTTTCTGAAGTTAACAGAAAAGTAACCAAAGCTCTTATGGAAACAGCAACAAAATTAGCTGGGTCTAAGAACAAGTTGCATGTGAACAAATTATCAGGAAAAACCAAAATGTTGATGCAAAAAAGAAGAGACATGAGGACAACTAAAAAAGATGTGACTTCCAAAGTGGAATACAAAGAGCTATGCAAGACAGTACAAAAAAGTATCACTGAAGACGTAAGGAAATTCAACTGTGAACTAGTGAGGAAAGCAATTGAAAACAACCAAAGCCTAAGGATAGCAAAGGGACATCTCAGTAAGGGAAGAAAACAGATTATGGCACTGAGAAAAGAAGATGGAAATAGAGGCAAAATTTTGACAAGAGTGAAAGATTTCTACTCCAAGTTATATGAAAGGGATGATGCATGTACTCCAGACATCATGGAAGGTACCAGTACCAGAGTTCTTCCAGTCCTCCCAGCAGAAGTTGCACATGCAATCAAGAACATGAAGCAGGGAAAAGCTCCAGGAGAAGATGGAATTACTGTAGACATCATACAAGAAGCAAGTAGAGAAATCGAAACAGTACTCACCCAAATTTTCACTCGATGCCTTAATGAAGGGAAGATTCCTGAGGATTGCAACAACGCTATAATGATCCTGCTACATAAAAAAGGTGACATTGAGGATCTCAGGAACTACAGACCTATCAGCCTCCTATCGGTGGTTTATAAAATCTTCACTAAAGTTCTTTCACACCGTTTGAAGGTAACACTGGACATGGCTCAACCGAGAGAACAAGCTGGATTCAGGAGTGGCTACAGCACAATAGATCATATCCACGTACTGAGAGAACTAATTGAAAGAGTGAGGGAATATGAACTTCCATTGTGCATGGCTTTTATCGATTATGAAAAAGCCTTTGATTCGGTGAAGCCATCAGCAGTTACAATGGCTCTGAAATCCTGCGGTATTGAAGATGCATACATTAATATTATTAATAACATCTATGAAAATGCAAGTGCAAAGATTCGGCTGTTTGAAAATACAACACACATAAAAATTGGAAAGGGAGTGAGACAAGGTGACACCATATCTCCGAAGCTCTTCAATGCCACATTGGAAAATGTTTTTCAATCACTGAACTGGGAAAACAAAGGGATAAAGATTAATGGAGATTTTCTAACCCCCTTCGTTTTGCTGATGACATAGTCATTTTTGCAACTACCCCATCAGAGCTGCAGAGTATGATCCAAGAACTTGCTGACAAGAGTAAAGAAGTGGGATTAAAAATGAACTTTCAGAAGACAAAAGTGATGTTAAATGCTTTTACATGAAATGAAGATTTATCAATTGATGGAGAAAAGCTGGAGATAACAGACACGTACATTTATCTTGGACAGCAGATATCAAGTGAGGGTCACATTGATGAAGAAATTAATCGGCGTACAAAATTTGCCTGAAAAGCTTTTGGAAGAAACAGCATAATTTTCAAGAGCAATACGCCATTATGTCTTAAAAGAAAAGTGTTTGATCAATGCATCCTTCCAGTGCTTACGTATGGTGCAGAGACGTGGACCTTAACTAAAAGAGACATACAAAGGCTGCAGTCAACTCAAAGAAGCATGGAGAGGTGCATGCTTGGTGTAACCAGGAGAGATAAGAAGAGGAACTCGTGGATCCGAAAAATGACAAGAGTGGAAGACATCATGATCAGAGTAAAATCCCTGAAATGGCAATGGGCTGGGCATACTGCCAGAAGGACAGACCATCGATTGACAGCTGAAATTTTAGATTGGATTCCAAGGTACAGAAAAATACCCAGAAGAAGACCACATGGGAGATGGGTGGATGAAATTTGAAAGTATGCGGGAGTGACATGGAGGAGACTGACACAAGACAGACCGTTGTGGAAGAAACTTGGGGAGACCTTCATGCAGCAGTGGATTGATAATGGTTGACAATGATGATGATGATGATGATATATATTTTTAAAAAAGTCGCTTATATGTCACGGATTTCTCATAAAGTGAACAGTCAGCCACACCCCACCATGTTCCTCTCCTCATAAGAGTAAACACGGTTCGCGGAATACCGTTTGGTACGGCAAAGCTAAATAAATAAACTTCCCAACTTTCTTTCTTGTGGGCAAGAACCAAACCTTCTTAAGTGATTAGCACAAGGGGGTTCGGTTTGGGGAGATGGAGACAGAAATCTAAGGTGAAACACTTCTAAATCGCATGGAGGGAGGAAGGACAGAGAACCAATCGCATTCTCCTTTAAAAGGATACACCCACAATCCTTTGGGATTCCTTTCAGAGAGCACGAGCGAGCGTTCCCTAAGCCGCCGGTAGCAAGGATGCAGGTTTTGACAGGTATCCGTCAGCGTCCGTTTTACTGAAAACAACATTTGTTTAAAAATAAAATGACATAATAGGTAAACATAATATTCAAGATGACTCTTACACTAAAATATTTTTTGCTAGATTAAAATTTTATGGGAAACGAATATACCATTAATTTCGAAATATTTCTGTGAAGATACTGTTTGAACAAAAAATATTTTTGTGAAGATACCGTTTGAACAAAAAATATTTTTGTGAAGATACCGTCCAATGGTATCAAATCCTGCCTGGATCGACCCCTGATTCTGAATTACTATATCAATTAATTTTCCAATTCGAACTTTAGATGCATTGGAAGCAACAATCATTGACTTATCAATAGATGTTTTTTGATAAAAAGCAGCGAGTGATTTTCTTTCATATTCTGCCTTGGTGACACTGGCACAGTGAATTTCTGATCTAGTGTGCCTTACCACATTGCCTCTTTTAATAACGAATCCAGAAACCCCATCAATAAAAGAAGAATTGAAATTTCGAAAAAATTTGTGCTGTCAACATTCTTCCGACAAAGTTCGCAATAGGCAGGCCGGATGGAGATTTTATCGGCGTCCACATTGTAGCGTAACCAACTACTTTTTGGATCTAATTCTTCCATGCACCTTTTCATGGTTGATATTTATACTTTGGTAGCTATGATTTCAAATAACAAAGAGTAAAACTGCAAAACTCCCATCTCCTTAAAATTAAGTGGCGACCAAACAGAAACAAAAACAGCGATAAGAGCATCTGTCCTTAAATGACACTCATGGTGCAGACAGGCGGGAGCGTGAAACCAAACATAGACGCTTTGCGGTCGGACGATGACCACCTCATCATCTTTTGACCGCACTGCACAGCTAGAGGAAGCTTTTTCCAACTGAAAGCAAACATAAAGTATACGTAAAGTTATGAAAACGTGAATTTTTTTTTTCACGCATAAACAAAATTGTATTTTTGATAAACGACGAGCTGCTCTATGGATTGAACATTTTAATGGAAATTTCCTTATTTTAAACTTTGAATCATGGTTTTGCGATTCAAATATGAGTTCGCATAACAAACTTCTATCATCCCCCCCCCCACGATATATATTTATATAAGTAAATATACTGAAAAATGTGTACTATGAAGTTGCACAACTAACGAGGGAACTGTTCTTAGCTACAAGAACCACGGGAGGTTCGGGGGTTTCCTTGGGGAGTTCTTCATTGATTGTGAGTAAAATTTTGTTTATATATATATATAATGCTAAAACCAAAGCAAAAAAAAGATTAAGAGAAAAAAATAAAACAATATTAAAAATAGAGAAAAAAACAAGAGGGAAAAAAATAATGAAAAATGCCAAAACTTCCGAACCAAACAAGCACTGGAGTAAATAATAAACAAAAAAAAAATATATATATATATATATATCAGTGGCATATATTCGAGGCTAGCTACAAAGCCCACAGAATGCACAAATAAAAGTTGATTAAATATACACAAATAAAAGTCAATTATCAATGGTATTAAGATATGTCAATGCTTTCGGTGCAAAAAAACCACGAGCGGATTCGCTTCTTTCGATTACGAGAATCAGTCTGGCGAGCAATGATCAATAGCATCAACGTAATGCAAATAAGTCTTCGAGGAGAGCTTCCTGCTAGCGTTTCCATGACAACATGAATGAGCTATGGAGGTCGTGAGTGGCCATTGCTTTGGCCAAGGGTTCGCTCCGAAAAAGAAGACTTCGGACTACCTCAGTCCCTCCATTTTTCCAGCGCGTGTTTCGCGAGAGTTGTTTCAGTTTGTGTGAAGTGTCAATGAATTAAAATCAGTGATATTATATCTTAAATTCCTGGCTTTGTTGGATTCAAACTGTTTTGATAAATTTTGTGAAAGCTTCCCTGAACATCTACTATCAGAGCTTAAAGAACTCTATGCTTCAAATTTTGATACAGCTCGATTAAAAAATGAACTGAAGGTACCAATTCCTATTAGTAGTTCTAATTCTGACTATTAGATAGCTCTAATCATTCTACTATTATCTTTTACGTGCAATATTTCAAAGTAACTTGTACAATATTCTAGAGGATAATGCTTACCTTGGCATTCCTTTCTAGCGATGCGAACATTTCACACACGTGTTTTCCGGGTATAAAGAACGGTAAAAATTGATGTGTTTGAATCCTAAGGCAAAGATCCAATGAGTATACCCAGCGAAAAGTGTGAGAAGTAAAGCTAGTCATCTCATACAACACACTTTAGGACAATAACATCAACAAAGACGGGAAAACACGTGTGTGAAATGTTCGCATCGCTAGAAAGGAATGCCAAGGTAAGCATTATCCTCTAGAATATTGTACAAATGAACTGAAGGTGTTTAATTCCCTTGATGAATACAGAAAAAATCAGTAAGAAACATTATTTGTTACATAAAGTTGAATAATTGGACATAGTGTTTATTGAGGTGTACAAATTAGCAGATCAATATTAAACTGTTCATCAACAACTGCAACTGCCGAAATAAGTTTTTCCGTATTAAAAATAATCAAGATATATCTTAGAGCCACACAAGGACATGCACATTCGAGCAACTTGGCTGGTTTGTTAATAGAGAAAAACATTATTTTGAAATATGAAAAAAAAAACTCAGAAGAAACATTTTTGTGTAAACATAACACTCAAGTTCACACAAAAGGAAAGAAGAATGGAGTTCATGTACAAATAAGTGTTCAAATCCTAATCCTCATATTTATTTGGTATCATGTTAGCAATAGCATGTACCTAAAATTTAGAATTTTTTTTTTACTTCTATTACTTAACAATTAAAAAATAAACTTCGGGATTTTTAAAAAACAGTACTGTGGTGGTGGTGGTGGTGTGTGTGTGTGTGTGTGTGGGGTGCGATAGTCCGCCACTGATACATATATATTGAGATGCAAGGTCAGCCTCTCCTTGACAAATGTCAACCCAGCCTTCTCGTGGTGCATCATGTTCCCACTAAGGGGCTCTGACGACCGATTAATAGCGGTACAACTATTATAACATCGGGATTAGAGGTAATGTTGTCCCACACTCAGCAACCCAGCTTGGCCAGCGTGGTGAGTGATGGCCACCCCCACCCCCTGCTTACACGGTTTCAAACTTGGCCCTCAGTCTCCGGCTACTGGAATGTACCTGGCCAAGGTAGCGGCCAGTGCGACATGAAGGCAGAGGGTGCTAAGAATCACCGGAAAACCGGACTAGGCTGCCATCTGATGCTGACCTTGGCTGTATTTAATGGATGCTCCCCATCTTCTGATTCAAGACTCCTTGAATTGGAGGAGGAACTTGAAAAGATCAAATGGGACATTGTGGGACTAAGCGAGGTAAGACAAAGAGCTCATTGAACTGAAAAGTGGACATCTCTTTTACTATCATGGGACAGATACTGGCAGAACTAGTGGTATTGGATTTATAATAAACAAAACACTGAAGGACAATATTCTGGAAGTTGAAAGTTCCTTGGACAGGACTGCACGACTCGTTATCCAACTCTCAAAAAGATACCAGGCTCAGATTATTCAAGCTTATGCACCCACCACAAGTCATCCTAAAGAAGAAATTGAAGAATTTTACGAGGAAATTCGGAATCTAAATAACAAAGGCAAACAGCACTTGAAGATCATTATGGGTGATTTCAATGCAAAAGTAGGGCAACAGCAACAGAATGAAACTTCGGTTGGTAAATTCGGTTTTGGGAACAGAAATCAATGTGGAAATACTCTCGTAGAGTTTGCAGAGGCAGAAGGGTTTTTCATCATGAACTCCTTTTTCAAGAAAAAGCCACACAGGAAATGGAAATGGAGACATCCAAATGGAATGACAAGTGAAATTGATTTTATTATGTGTAACAAAAAATTTGTCATCGAAGACTGCAATGTGCTAAACAAGTTCAACACAGGTAGTGACCATAGAATGGTGAGATGTAGGATGCACCTCAACACTAAACTCGAACGTGGCAAGCTCATAAGACAAGCAAATGTATTGACATAACCAACCTTAAAAAACATCATAATACCTTCAAGTTGGAACTGAGGAACAGATTATCTGCTTTAGAAGCCCTAACATCAGAAGAAGTGGATATTTCTGAAGTTAACAGAGAACTCACCAAGGCTCTTATGGAAACAACAACAAAAATAGGTGGTATTAACAGCAAGTTACATATGAAGAAAATTTCAGGAAAAACAAAAATGTTGATGCAAAAGAGAAGGGAGATGAGGACAAATAAAGACATAACTTCCAAAATGGAATATATAGAGCTATGCAAGACAGTGCGAAAAAGTATCACTGAAGACATAAGGAAATTCAACTGTGAACTAGTGAGAAAAGCAATTGAAAACAACCAAAGCCTAAGAAGAGCAAAATGACATCTCAGTAAGGGAATAAATAGATTATGGCTCTTAGAAAAGAAGATGGTACTGTAGCAAGAAATAGAAGTGAAATTTTGACAAGGGTGAGAGGTTTCTATTCAAAACTATATGAAAGGGATGACACACCTAATCTAGACATTACGACAGGTACCAGTACCAAAGTCCCTCCAATTATCCCTGAAGAAGTTACACATGCAATTGAGAACATGAAACGGGGAAGAGCTCCAGGAGAAGATGGAATTACCATGGACATTATACACTATCTACCAACAAGTAATTGGACACCCCTGCAATCGACGATATCTGCGGTTCTGATACACGTCACGGCTGCCGCTATTAAATATTGTGTGGGAAACAACAACGCAACCAGTTGCATGCCAGAAGCCACGCAGTTCGGAGCTCTCTGATTTCGAAAAAGGTGTAATCGTCAGGTATCACAGAAATGGCCAATTCATATGTGACATATCCAGCAAGTTGAAGTACCCAAAATTGACAGTGGCCTACATGATTGGCAAGTGGAAGATGAGAGGTGACTGTCAGAATGTGCCCCGACTCGGAAGACCAACAAAACTGGGAGCTGGGGACCGACGGGTGCTGGCCAGAGAAATTCGGAAGAACCGCACCAAATCGATGGGCCACATCCGCGAGGAGTTTCAATAGGCATCCGGGAGTGTTCTTTCGATGAATACCATCTGTAAGGAAGCCCATCTGCTCAGTTATCATGGACGTGCTGCCGCCCACAAGCCTTTGATCACTAAGTCCAATAGCACTGCTCGGCTAACGTGGTGCAAAGAACGTCGACAGTGGACCATTGAACATAGGAAACAGGTTCTCTGGAGCGACGAATCAAGGTTCACCCTCTACCGTTCGGATGGCAGGGTCTGGGTTTGGCGTCTGCCTGGAGAACGCCTCCTGCCAGAATGTATTGTGCCAACTGTGAAGTTCGGTGGCGGTGAAATTATTCTATGGAGGTGTTTCTCCTGGTATGGCACAGGACCCTTGGTCGCAATTCCTGGTAGACTCAACGTTGAGACCTACTGCACTATTTTGGATGACCATGCGCTTCCTACGTTGTGGCAGTTTTACAGGATGGACCCATGTTACTTTCGGGATGGCAATGCCACCTGTCATGTTGCGAGGTCCACCATGGCTTGGTATGGTGACAATAGGGTTAATCGAATGGACTGGCCTACGCAGAGCCCGGACCTTAACCCTATCAAGCACCTCTGGGACGAGTTGGAGCGTCGACTTAAAGGGTGCCCCCACCATCCGAAATCGGTGAAGGAACTGACCTGTCTTCTCCAAGCCGAGTGGAAGAAAATACCGCTAGCCGTCGCACAACGCCTGGTTGAGAGTATCCCCTGAAGGGTCACAGCTATAATTGCCGCTCGTGGAGGCTCCACCAACTATTGAAGGTGAATAAACTTCATTTTCCTTTGCTATCACAGGTGTCCAATTACTTGTTGGTAGATAGTGTACAAGCAAGTGGAGGAATTGAAACCACTCGCCCAAGTGTTTATCAGATGTCTGAATGAAGGGAAAATTCCTGAGGATTTGAATAATGCTACACTCCTTTCAGTAGTTTATAAAATCTTCACTAAAGTTCTTTCACATCGCTTGAAAGTAACACTAGACATGGCTCAACCAAGAGAACAGCTGGATTCAGGAGTCGCTACAGCACTGTAGATCATATCCATGTACTGAGAGAACTAATTGAAAGAACAAGAGACTATGAACTCCCATTATGCATGGCTTTTATTTATTATGAAAAGGCCTTCGATTCTGTGAAACCATCAGCAGTAACAATGGCTTTGAAATCTTGCGGTGTTGAAGATACATACATTAGCATTATTAATAACATCTATGAAAATGCAAGTGCGAAGATTCGGATATTTCAGGATACAGCACAAATAAGAATGGGAAAGGGAGTGAGACAAGGTGACACCATATCTCCCAAACTCTTTAATGCCACACTGCAAAATGTCTTTCAATCACTGAACTGGGAAAACAAAGGGATAACGAGGATCTGCATCAATTCACTAGGGAATTGGCCCAGCAAATAGGATACTCTCGTGATATTGTTGCCCATCACCTTCACTCGATGGGCAAGGTCCAAAAACTCAGTGCCTGAGTACCACATTCTCTGAATGCAAGAGACAAACTCCAGCACTCCACTATTGCTGCCAGTTTGCTTGCTCAATACCAGGCTACTCATGGATACAGAGATTTCTTTACCGCATTATCACCTGTGATGAAAAATGGTGTCTCTATGTCAATATGAAGCAGAGGAAAGAAAAGCCGAGTCCTCACATACGAGCAACATCTCGAGCCAAGGCTGAGCTACATCCACGCAAGACCATGATTTGCATTTGGTGGGATTGGGAAGGTGCAATCCATTACAAATTGTTTGAAAAGAACACCATGATCAATGGAACAGCTTTACGTTCAGCAAATGCACCGGCTCAACTCAACTGAAACGACCCAACCAACGGCATGGTGTGTTTCTTCAACACGACTATGCTCACCTTCACGTCGTTAATCTGACCAAAACTGCTATTAAAGATCTTGGTTGGGAAGTTCTACCATACCCACCGTATTCTCCTGATAAAGCGCCCTCGGATTATCACTTTTCCAGTCGCTCTCCAACAGTGTGCGAGGCGCATCGTTTAAAAACGTCAAGCTGAAATGGTGGCTCGATGACTTCTTCGAGTCAAAACCTGAGGATTTCTACCGTCGAGGCATTGACTATCTAGTGGAATGTTGGCAAGAGATCGTGAACAATGAAGGGGAATATATTACAGCCTGATTTGTGAAACCTTTTTAATGAAAAATAAGGATTCCAATAATTGGAAAAAAAAAACGAACTTATCTGACAACCCAATATTTTCATTTGCCACCTGAGGAGGAGGGGGCGGGGGTGCAGTTGAGGCCTGTGTTGCCAGGCCCCTTTTTTCTAGGCAAACACACATTTGAAATATATTCTATTCAAATGTGTGTTCACCCTCCTCCTCTCCGCATACCTGATGGAGTCGATAACGCCTGGGGCAGTCTTCGGAGGGCCAAGCCATTTCTTTATTCAGGACTGCACTTCTGGAAGGTGGGGTTGCTGGTGCATGAAATGTTTTCCTGTTGGTCTCTGTGGGTTCTGTTCCTATTATTCTGCGCACAGCATGTTTCAATGTACTGTTATACAATCATTGCTCATCGAAATAGATTTTTAACACAAAAACTGTGCAGTTACACTTCACTGTCCAGCATTTTTCTTTAGCGCACCCTAAACTTAATCTCCTAGCTTAATACAGAGGCGACTTTAGATATTTTAGGGCCGTAGGAGCTAAAAGATTCAGGGGCCCCCTCCCCTTCTTATCGCCTCAGAAATTTTCATCCGTCAGATTAACAAAAAAAAAAAAAGTAAAGTCAAGAAAAAAGTTTTACGCTTTTTAATCTATCTTCCTATTATTAGAACATTTTATAAGAAACAATGCTAGTGTAATCATTGTGTCTGTCCGTGCACATCAAACTTTTTGTTTCAACAGATTTCTAAAATTATTTTTGCGGCTAATAGGAAATCAAAGGCATTAGGTTTGGCACTTTAAATACCCCATATGCTTCACGACTTTACCGTTAAGTGCTGTCAAAGTCCAAAATTCAAGAAATTAAAGTTCTGTTGTGAAGAAAATATTCAATTTAAAGGAAAAATTATTTTTGTGCCCCTCAGATTAGGCTTAACTGTTCCTTCTCAAATACTTAAATTTTCCAATTAGTTCGTTAATTTCCTGCTAGATGCGCTGAAGACCAACAAATAATTTGGTTTTTACAGATTTTTCAAAAACTGTTTTTGCAAATGATAGAACATAAAAATTCATTAAAATTATTCCATTTTAAATTTCACTACTAGTTCATAAATTTCTCGCAGGGCTCAAAGTGGAAATTTAGTAAATGTTAGCTTTACGCTACGAACAGACTATTTCAGTGACAGCAAAAGTTATTTTTGAGTTCAATCCGTTAGGCAAAACTGACTATTTGAGCACCTTTTCATTTGCAAGTTACTAGGCAAATTTAATGCCAAGGGTAATGATAATGTAATTTCGCTAAATTTATAGCCACAGTGAGTGTAAATCGTCATAAAACTCGAATGCATTTCAATTACAAAATGTGCCCTTTCCATTGCTTTGGCTTTGTAAAATCATCTTTTTTTTTTATGTTATGAGCAAATTAGTATACAACGAGCATGGTATCAAGCAAAAATAAAATACTTGAAAACACTGGCAACCAGAAAAGTCCTCCAGATTATAAAATATGGGTTAAATGCAATTTGTGCACTGTACTTCACTTGAAATGGGTGGATGACTTTTCGTGGAGAAGTTTTCCTGTGGCAAACAGTTACCTAAATCGAAGAGATTTAGCCGTCCATGGCATAGACGAATGCTATAGACCAAGAAAGTTGGACAGTAAGAATATTATCAGTCAGTGCAGGTAAGCGAGAATGTGGAGTTCCTTGAAAGCTTTTTTTTTATTTTCATCAGAAAATTGAGGTCTGCATTTTTTTTGTTGTCAAAAAATGTGTGAGATTTTTATGCCTGCACTGCTGTTATCAGAAACAGAAGCATAAAGATTAAATGCAAAAGATCCGGTTTGAAAATGGAAAAGTGGTAACCACAGCTTTTCGAGTAAAAGTATCATTGAAACCTTTACTGCTTTCTCAAAAATTAGTTTTATGTCAATTTAAGGAATAGAAAAGGTGAGAATACTTGATAATTATCAGTATTAAACCAGGGAGGAGAAAGCAATAAGAAAATGTTGTTGTAATGCAGTAGAAATTTCTTTCAACATTATTAAATAAAAAAAGATAGTGTGACATTTTCCAATTTCTTTTTTTTTTTTTTTTTAGCCTAAATGTTAGCTCTTTTGGTTTAGGCTGGTTTAGAGAGATTAAGGCTAAGAAAGAACTTGATTACCCTACCACAAAGGGAAAAGGCAATAAACAGCAAACACCCCCAATCATCAAGACAGTTTCTGCAAGCACTTCTTTCTCATTGCAACTCAAGGCGGAAGAAGGTTACAACATAGATGCTTTCCTTTGGCTGGAAGTCGCATGAAAATGATTTATACAACAGCAGGCCAGTTAAGTATTTGCCTTAGACAATGAAAAGTGTGGCAAGCTTGAATTCTTACTTCACCTACCACTGAACAGAAGGCTAAATTATTTTACTGTTCCTTCCAAAACAAGGACATCGATTAGAACTCGAAAATTGGAGTATCGACAACAGCAAGAAAAAATATTTGTTACTAATATGAGAAAGTAAAATATCAATTGGCAATATAAATAAAGTAGTCGCTTTAAGGATATATTTGTTTCAGTCCATAAAAACTGAAACAATACTGGCAATCCAATTATATGTTTTCAGAACCACTCAAGCTCTGGGGCTTTAGGTGCGCACCTAGTTGGAAATCTGCCTCTGGCTTAATATCACTAAGGGGAAGTTTGAGACGAGGGAAACACCACTTTCCTAAAATCCTGTACACCATGATTTTATTTTAAACTAGCAGGGGCACCCTGTATTTCCCGGGTAAATAATTGTGGAATCACCAAGTTCAGTGGGTGAAATTTTATGAATGAAAAATATATTCATGTAATTTTCTAGTAAATTTATTTTAATTCATTTAGGTTATTGCTTTTTAGTAAACAATATTTTTGGTTTTTCCACCGAACCCTTCCAAAAAGCGTGTGCAGTCTAAGAGTACCATGATATACCAAATTTGGTTGTTCTAAATTGAAAACTGTAGAACTTTTTACAAAAATTTTGTATGGCCCAAAGCTCCAACCCCTTGCAAAAACTGTCTATGGTGTAGGTCAGAGTAACATGAGATAATATATCAAATTTGGTGGTTATAAATTGAAAACTGTAGAACTTTTTGTGAAAATTTTGTATGGGGGACCTTTGACCCCCGGGCTCCGACCCCTTTCCAGCACCATCTACGGTCTAAGTCAGAGTGCCATGAGATAGTATACCAAATTTGGTAGTTCTAAATTGAAAACTGAAGAAATTTTAACTAAAATAACGAAAATTCTGTATCCCCCCCCCCCCCCGATCCCTTCCAAAACCCTTCTACGGTCTAAGTTCGAGCAAAGAATATAAAGCTTGAAGAACGCCAACTCTCATAGAGACAACGTAAAACAGGCGACAACAGTGCCACCACATCTTAAGAGGTAATATGCTCTGTGGGAAAGTTAACATTCAGGAGCAAAACACGTTAGGGGGACTACAGCAGTGAAGCTTCTCTTTGATCCAAGACGGTTTCCTTCGATCTGATGACTGTTTTCTTTGAGCAGTTTTTTTTTTTTTTCTGTTTTCTGATATTGCTGCCCATCCATTATTTTGGTGAGAAAAATATGCAATGACATTAGTTAAATTAAATTTTTGCAAATATTATAGTTAGGCCTAAGGATCCATACAAACTGCAGACATTCCTAGTATTTGGCATTACTGAAAATGTTTCTGAAAAATTGAAGAACAAACAACAGCCTTAGGGGGTCATTCCATGTCAAATCAACCAAAAACAATATGATTTGACACCCATGATCTAAGATTTTGATGAAACTTGGCATGTTTGTTCCTTTACGGATTTAAGTAAGCATAAAAAATATTTGTGCTCTACCTCAAATGGTTTAGGTTTTACAGCCTGTTAGTTTTTGAAATTTCACGTTTTTTATCGATCGGGTGGAGGAAACGCAATTTGTTCTTTTTATAGAAAATAAATTATATCTTCCTTATTTACCAACCAATGTTGATGAAAAAATTTTTATGAGTATACGTTAATATGTAAGGAATCCAGAAAAAAAAAAAAATTAAACGACCTTGGAGGTACGTACCTACACATGGTCAAGAAAAATCCTGAAATGTTATTTTGAAATTTTTTGAAATGAAATACGGAGTTCCACGCTAAGTGGAATATCATCAAAAGGGAAAAGGATAATAATAAAAAAAAATAATAATTCTTGTTCTAAATGATATGCTCTACCACATGAAAAAATAAAACAAATGGTTTTTTCACTCCATTATTTTTTACTTCATAGACAAAAAATAATTTTAAAATTCATGTGTTTGCTTGCAGTGTGTTAAATTAAAATTTCCTTTTGTTTAAATACAGCCATTTTGCTTTAAAAACTATGTAAAGTAACCACTATTGTGTAATGCAGCCAAGACTACACAAACTTGGCTTGAAGAAACAGGATTTTAAAACGAATAACTAATAAAGTAAAATTTTTAATTACAAAGTTAGGCACATATTTACAATGTTTGTTGGAATGGAAAATGTATTGTTACAAAACTCATCATTACAAATATTTCAAATTGCAGGTCATTGTTTATTTAATTTCCTCCAGTTTTCAAAATTTGAATAACATGTATCATGCATTTTTGTGAGAATTGGTAAGTTCTTCCAGTCATTGTTTTTGGGGGTTCCACGATTGCAATGACATGAGGGATGGGTACTGCACATGCATCTTCCTTCTTGGGCCAGAAAAATTGTAGTGATGGTCCATGAGGATGTAAAAAGTTTACAGTGACATCTTCTTCTTCTTCTGCATTCACCTCACTCACCATACCAAAATACCATAAGTTGTCATATATGCAAGCGATAAAACATCCAGGATATAAATCTATTTTCACAAATAACGTCTGCTGCTTGTTACATAAGTTGAAAGTGAGAGCTGGTTTTTCATCACTGCTGATTCTTCTAGCCTCAATCATTCCCTAGTCATCTATTGGCTGAAAGCTGTGGAACGATCTTGTTCTTGGAAGAGTTTGAACATCTTTGATGCGACTTTTCAAAGTCAGGCGAATTGAATCAACCGCTTCTTTAGAAATAAGTTGGAAGTTAATATTTGTAATATTCATTTTACAAAACTCGAAAAATTAATTAGTTTTTAAAATTTGTCTGTCCAGATGTTGTTGAAGACAACATCTGGACAGACAAATTTTAAAAACTAATTAACTTTCCTAGCTAAACGTTTTACAGTACCCTTATTCCGCTACATTCTGTTTTACTGTGACTGGTTGCTAAAAATGACCACTGGGTTTTGAGTTGAAAGTCCTTCTCATGCAGATGCAGATTCATGAAGTTGTATTTATTTTTATATTGCCCAGCACATCCACCACTGAAGTAGTGAATGTTTGTTATATGTGGGTAGTTCTCTTTCAGAAAGGCAGTTACAGTTTTTTTGGATCTCATATACCATACTCATGTTATGTTTAAGGTCATCAGATATGATACAAAGAGGTAAAACCAGTTTTTCATTGCTTGCATCCTTGCAGTGAATCATGACAAGATGAATAGTGCATGAATCGGAGGTCCAGTGGTAACCTTGAGCCTCTTCTTGTACTGTGAAAGCATAGTTTTCACTAAAATCCATTGAGATAACAGCTGTATTTAAGGAAGCCGTTCCCTTTAAATTTAAAAATAATGAAGCTTGTGATTTGGCAATGTATGAATGTGGTATTAACTTGTTCAGTTTTTCTACTAACTTATCAATAAACTCACCAACTGATCTCGAGCAACGTATCATTTCAGTTCGATCAGTCGAAACCCACTGACTGTACTCGACAGGGTCTTCATCATCGTAGTCCTCAAATTTGGACTGTAAAAACTGGACAAGGTTATCTTTTGATGGGCACTTGTCACAATGCCTCAGCATACATTCTCTTCCTGCTCCTTCACAAACAATATACGACATAATTTCTTTGTAATCCTCTTCAATACCTGCCCCGTGAATCAATAAAATAACATTTTGATGTATTGTGCATACACACACTAAGTGTGTGCCACTGGCACCAGCCAAAACACACCACTTAGATCTCAGAGAACAAAATTTTGAAAAACCTATTTTCAAGTCAGGGTATTCCCATTTAAAATTTGAGTATAGCTCACTAAGATTACATAAAATCAAGCGTTTTCTCTTGTATACTTTTTTTCCTATACTCACCACATCCTTCATCCCTGGCAAAATTCTAGACTGTTCATCACTTTGATAAAACTTTTTACCAATTACTAATCTAAAGCAGCTATTATGGGAATTTTACTAGGAAATTTTTTCATTTAAATTGCAAATTTTTGGAGAAAACTCTTCTCCTTCTTCAGGCTGTCTTGTTGTTGTCACTTATTCCTGTCACTATCACGGTTACGGTTTAGGTTATTTTTCAACAAATCCTGATGTTAGGCAGGGAAAATCCTTTGCAGTCATTGATGATGGAATTTTGATTTTTCTCAATCTCTATTCCTTCTTTCAGCTTTCTTTTTGAAAATTGCTTTGGAAACTGATGACTTTAAGGGAATTCCAATCCATGCTGTGCCCAGTTTCTCTAACATGCCTATCTAATCCAGTCTTGTTGGAGCAATTTTTTATAGCTGCTTTATGCTCTGCTATACGAGTTTCTAGTCTGCAACCTGTTTCACCTATGTAAGATAGTCCACAACTACAATTTACTTCATAGACTACTCCTTGCATTTTTAAAATATCTTCATCACTCTAGAGAACAAAGTTAAAAAAATTTTTCCCTAAAATAGTTCTCTAAAGAGATGAAGATATTTTAAAAATGCAAGGAGTAGTCTATGAAGTAAATTGTAGTTGTGGACTATCTTACATAGGTGAAACAGGTCGCAGACTAGAAACTCGCATAGCAGAGCATAAAGCAGCTATAAAAAATTGCTCCAACAAGACTGGATTAGATAGGCATGTTAGAGAAACTGGGCACAGCATGGATTGGAATTCCCTTAAAGTCATCAGTTTCCAAAGCAATTTTTAAAAAGAAAGCTGAAAGAAGGAATAGAGATTGAGAAAAATCAAAATTCAATCATCAATGACTGCAAAGGATTTTTCCTGCCTAACATCTGGCAGGATTTGTTGAAAAATAACCTAAACTGTCAAGGTTAACCGTAACCGTGATAGTGACAGGAATAAGTGACAACAACAAGACAGCCTGAAGAAGGAGAAGAGTTTCTCGAAAATTTGCAATTTAAATGAAAAAAATTTCCTAGTAAAATTTCCATAATAGTTGCTTTAGATTAGTAATTGAATTAAGAAACTAGGAAGCCATTTCTCAACATGAGTTTTTTTACCAATTCAATAGTTTCAGGGCTCAACTTTTTCCCACGTTTACGATCTGGTTCTGCTAAAACACCCTTGTTTTTGAACAGTTTTTGAGCCTTACGAACAGAATAATCAGATGCATTGAAAGTCTTTTTTATTTTTCTTCTAGACCACATTAGTGAAGCTGGAATTGTCAGCATTTGAATCTGTTTGTTTCTTGACGTACCACTTATTTCATTTTTAATTATATCTACGAGCTTGTCCAGATCTTCAGATTTTTTTTATCACACTTTTTTCCTCATTTTTTGCCAGAGGCAAACCAACTTCAAGAACAGTTTGAATTTTTCTTTTTACATTTTCATGTACTCTTTGTAATTTTTCTTTACCATAAGATGATCTGCTATGTTCACCAAGTGCATGTAATTTCATTGGGGAACATCCGATTTCACGGAATGAAGAATTTAGTTGATCAATCACATTTCTTTTTTTGTAATTGGAGTAGTTCATCAGGAGTTAATCTCACATCATCAACTTCCTCATCTTGTGCATTTAAGCTACTTTCAACATTACTCTCATCAATTTGTTTGATTTTAAGTAGCTTGTTCCTGCAAAATGCACTAAGTTTTTGTCCTGGTTTCACTTTGTAGCCCTTTGATAAAATTATCCTACTCTGTTCTGCAGTTACAACACAAAGAGTTTTTTAATTGAAGATTTATGTTTTTTAAAAGGGTCATAACATACCTTTTGTAAAAATTCATACTTTTTCAAAATCACACTTTGATGATGAACACAAATAGTTTTTAACTGATAACTTGATTCCATTCTCAATTTTAAAACAGTTAAATCAGTTTCAGACAGTTTTTCAATAGTTTGTATGGCTTTTTTCTTGACATAGGGCAACAAATGACAATCGCTGTGAGTAACTTCCCCCACACTGCACTTCTCCATTTTTCCAACAATAAAAAAATACTTATTAACCATATATTCTTTTCAAAATATCATTAATATTAGGTACTAAGCAAAATTGCACACACTTAGTTGTTAACCAAACAGTTACAGTACAACAAAATCCAGCACAGTTCAGTAAAAACTAAATCAGATAAAAAAAAACTGCAAAACATAACCACCAATCATGCATGTTACACTGGCAATAGCCTGTGACTGACTGACTAGTGAATGCCAGGTTCTGTCTGCTGAGTAGGCTCACTTGTCCAGAAATGACAAAAAGACTTGACTTGTTTGGACATGTCTAAACAAGTGTGCCTGCTCAGCAGACAGAGCACCACTTAATGGTCTTGTTACAGCTTGAATGGTTTGATTGCTTACAATAAGATTTCCTGAAATAGCAGTTACTAGTGAGTTGACTATCAGTTTTTTTTTTTTTTTTTGTTTTGATTGGAGGTTTAACGACCACCGTGAGCAATTCAATGGGCTATAAGCAGTCGCCCGTCCCTAATTTAGGGTCACTGGTTCCAGGGAAGGGAGAGAGCCAGTGCCGTAAGACAAACACAACATCCATGCCTCACCGGGATTCGAACCCGGACCCCGTTCAGACGAATGATCAGAGGCCATCGCTTAGACCACTGCGCCACCGGGGCGGCCTATTAGAGTTTAGAACTAGTTTTTAAAACTAAATTAAATTGTAATGTAATTTTCTATTAATTAGGCCTAATTATTGAAAACAAAGAAATCAGTTATCTTATTTCTAAATCTCAATTTAGATATAATTTTGGATAGCCTATTTTATAACATTTTATGTATTTTTCTGTACAAGCCTAATTAACATTATTAAATCTACTATTATTTTAATCATGTACACCAAATTATTTAGTATAATTTTTTTGCTTTATTTTAAAGCTCTTTTTAATTTGAAATTGGTTGACATGTGACATTTTTGGTTCACATTTTTATATAATTTTAATTTAATGATTTCAAGAAAATGAGTGAGTCAAGTGATTTCTATTTTTGAAGTAGTCAGAAAAAATAATGGAGTGAAAAAAACATTCATTTTATTTTTTCATGTGGTAGAGCATATCTTTTAGAACAAGAATTATTTGAAAGAAATACGGGATTACGCCATATAATACAAATTTTGAAGATGACTTGTCACATTTACGCCAAAAAAACGGATTGTCATCTTCAAAAAAAAAAGAATTATTTTTTTTTTTATTATCCTTTTCCTTTTTGATGATATTCCACTTAGCGCGGAACTCCGTATTTCATTTCAAAAAATTTCAAAATAACATTTCAGGATTTTTCTTGACCATGTGTAGATGTGTAGAGGTACTTGCTGGTTTAATTTATATTTTTCTGGATTCCTTACATATTAACGTATACTCATAAAAATTTTCATCAACATTGGTTGATAAATAAGGAAGACATAATTTATTTTCTATAAAAGAACAAATTGTGTTTCCTCCACCCGATCGATAAAAAACGTGAAATTCCAAAAACTTTTAACAGGCTGTAAAACCTAAACCGTTTGAGATAGAGCAAAAATATTTTGTATGCTTACTTAAATCGATAAAAGGAACAAACATGCCAAGTTTCATCAAAATCTGAGATCATGAATGTCATAGTGCGGTTGAACTGACATGGAATGAATGCCCCCTTAACTAACCCGATTGGCGTAACAAAACTAACATATCCGATTTGTGAAGTGATTATGCTACTGAGAAGGTAACAATCACATGCTGTGAGTAGCTTGGCTGACAGTTCTTCACCCAAAGAATTGAAGTCAGAAATACGCATGTGCAGTCTGCTCCAGCATCAGCCTGCATGTTGGCTTCCGTGCACTGCATTTTAACTCTTTAAGATATGGCGCCGCTAGTTACGTCTCGCTGAGCCTTAACTTCTTCTCAGTTAGATATTCTTTGGTTAGAGTACCATGAGATAGTATACCAAATTTGGTGGTTCTAAGCTGAAAACTGTAGATTTGTATAGCGGACAAACAAACAAATATACAAACTTTCACTTTTATACATATAGATTGTTATATCGAGTTTCATTCAGCATTCTACCGTTGAAGAAAGCTCTGAAACGGTTTCCTTTGTGTGTACATTTTGTACAATCATTCCCCTTTTGTACCAAAGCAATGGACTAGCAATGTTACTCTAGGCCTAACCTCTGAACAGCAGTACCTCCCAACAACAATCACTTTTTCCCAGTTATTTGAAGGTTTTAATTTATATAACTGTGTGCCTATTAAGCAATAAAATAATCTTCTACAACTTATATGGTAGACATTTAGCCAAAGAAAAAAAAAATGTTGAAAGCTTTTGATGAGGCAAGTATCAAACCCACACATGGATATGATCCATTTAGTTATAACTTACAAACAATCCTTATGAACTGAGCAGCCAGTTGCCACAAATGACAGAACTGTCATGAGCGTGCAATGATAATTTTGCACTTGAATTACTTCAAACAAGCTTGCAAATATAAATTGCAAGGAACAATGCTGATCTTATATCCTCAGTTGTTTTCTTCAGGACATATGCCATACTTAATTACAAACAAAACAAAACAAAACCGAAAACACATACGACGTAGGCAAACAAGTTTCATGCCGACACAAAGAAAGTACGATACTTAAATTACTTCGGAGTGGCAAATATAATTTGCACGATGCAATGCTGATTTTAAATCATGATTCGTTTCCTCGGTGACATTTGCCAAACTTCCTTGAAAAAATCGGAGAAATGTATCCCGTGTCATCACCGGCACATAAGTAAACGTTGTTTGAAGAATGGTAAAATACCAGACCGTAACTAATTGCTTTCTTGACGTCGAGAACAATATACGCGTCACAACTACTCCGCATACCACTTATAACGCCGTCTTCACCTGGCAGGGCAGCAGCAAAATGAACGTGGTTTCGATTCATTCGGCATAATCCTTTCTCCATAATCTTCTCCAACTTCGATAAATATGTACCATGTATAACCGATTCTGGTGCAGAATCCTCGTTAAGCAAAGTCAGCAAACCATCTGCAGCAACGGGTATGGAGTGCCCTTGGTTTGCTCGAATCTGCAACATTTCAGGATCACCAGGATTCGTTCTCAGATCAAAACGCTTCTTATCATTTGTCTCAACAACTCTGACGATGTCATCTACTGTGTACCTCTTAAACTGCTGAAGCAACAAGATATTTTTAACATCAGCATATCCACCTTCAGCTAATTCCACTCCCTGTTTAGAAGCCCCATGTCTGAGCAGCCATGATAAAGATTTAGAAAGCCGAATCATGTCCTTTCCCGATTTTGTGTCAGAACGATTCATCATTTTACTCAAATAAATACAGTCATCAAAAAATCTAAACAAATCCCTATTTCTGAATGAATACTTGCAAATACGATCAGCACCAACACGTTGAGATACAACTGTAAATAAATATAATTTTTATGTTGCCACTTAAAAGTTGGGTTAAAATTTTTTTCAATAAGTACGAGTGGATGTTGAATAGGCCATTCAAGGACCTTGGAGGAGAATAGACTGGCAAAGGCACTGGTAGCCATTCGGATGCAACGAACAGCAATCAAAGACCTTGAAGCCGTCCCGGTGGCGCAGTGGTCTAAGCGTTGGCTTATGACCATTCGTCCGGAAGGGGTACAGGTTCGAATACCGGTGAGGCATGGATGTTGTGTTAGTCTTACGGCACTGGCTCTCTCCCTTCCCTGGAACCAGTGACCCGAAATTAGGGACGGGCAACTGCTATTTGCCAGGAGGTTTAACGACCACCGTGAGCCCATTGAGTTGCTCATGGTGGTCGTTAAACCTCCTGGCAAATACCTAGCTACTTCCGTCAGTTTTTGAAACCGGATGTTCCGCCATTAGCGAGGAGTGAAAGCTGTTCGTGAGCACATGCTGGTTGCGTGCGTGCTACAAATCGTGCTTTGAGGTGGTTCCACCTAAAATCTCTGTCTTATATTTCCAATGGTAAAATTTATTTATATATTTTCTTCGCAATTAATGTATTCCCAAGGATGAAAATTTGCACATCGATAAAACTAACTTTAAGTTATAGCACGGGGTACTTAATACTCACTAAAACATAACAATAATCAAGCAATCCAACATTTGTTTGTCTACTGACGTCATCAATGTATGGGTCGCGCCATCTATTAACAGGTCTAAACATTACTCAAAGAAAAATAATTGATTTTAATAAAATCATGGTTACGTTCTGGAAAGTTTTAAGTATCCCATGCTATAATTTTAGTTAGTTTTATCGACGTGCAAATTTTCATCCTTCGAAATACATTGATCATCTGCACCTCTCATCAATTGTTGTAGTGTATGTAATTGTTGTAGTGAATGCTCCTTGTGACTCGGAACCTTCTGATAAGAAAGAAGATTTCTGGAATGAGCTAAAAGCTGTTTTGAGCCAGTTTGGTGCGGGCGGTCGTAGTGAGCGATGGGTTTGCCTTCTCGGGGCGCTCCGTGGAAACAATGGCATACACAACAGCAACTAGGGCCTCTGTGAATTTTGGAGAGGTGCAAGCTAGTTCTGTGTGACATTGGCGAAAAGACTCCAACTCACTGGGTTTTGTTCCAGAATCCTTAGGTTGAATGACCAACTGGAATCCTCAGCTGTGGGCTAACCCCCCACACTGATTTACTTACCTGATTAAAAAGACAAAAAGAAATATTAAGAATGACTCAAGTGTGGGATATGGTGGACCTATAACAATTGAGAAGGACGGTCCACCATGGAATCGACCTGGACCTTCTAAACGGCGTATGAGAAAGAGATCTCGGCTGAGTGAATGTAAGATTGGTGTATGGAATACTAGAGGTATAAATGGCAAGATGAGTGAGGTGATTGAGGAGATGAATAAGTATAGACTGGATGTGCTGTGTGTAAGTGAAACCAAAAAGAAGGAAATTGGGGTAGAAGAAGTGAATGGCACGGTGAGTGTGTGGTCTGGAGTATTGGATAATATGAGAGGACAGGCTGGTGTAGGTGTGTTTTTAAGTGAAAATATGAGGAACAACTTGATTCACTATAGTTGCATAAGTGAGAGAATTCTCTCGATTCGTTTGAAAGTGAAACTTCAGAGAATTGTAATTGTTGTAGTGTATGCTCCTTGTGACTCAGAACCTTCTGATAATAAAGAAGATTTCTGGAATGAGCTAAAAGCTGTTTTGAGCCAGTTTGGTGCTAAAGAAAAAGTTATAATAGCAGGAGATTTCAATGCTAGAGTAGGTGTGCAGAATGTAATTTCTGACAATGTTCTGGGTAAGTTTAATGATCCTTGTGTTAATGATAATGGTGAAAGATTAATTGAACTCTGCATTGAGAATGGTTTGTGTGTATCTAATACATCTTTCAACCACAAGTATATCCACACATATACATGGGAAAATCGTACTCTTGGTCAAAAGAGTGTGATAGATTTTGTTGTGTACAATCAGCGTTTGAAGCACTTGTTGTGAGGTGCAGATGTTGGTTCTGATCATTACTTGGTAGCTTCACGAGTGAAAGTTAATGTTGGTTGGAGGAAAAGGAATAGGAAGAGACCCAGGACAGAAAGAATAAAGATTGATAGGCTCCTTGAAGCTCATCAGCGGTATACTGACTTACTCAGAGAACGACTGATGGATCTGAAGTCTGGTGAGAGGGATGTAGAAAAGAAGTGGGAATGTTTTAAGAACTGTGTTGTCACTGCTGCTAAAGAGGTCTGTGGCACCACAATAGTGGGTAACAATAGAGGTGATGCTTGGTGGAATAGTGAGATTGAAGAGGCAGTAAAGAGAAAGAAGGAAGCCTATTTGGGGATGTTGCAAGGTAGAGTCTCTGTGGAAGAATATCGCTGTAAGAAGCGTGAAGCTGCTAAGCTGGTTCACCACAGTAAGGCAAAAGATAGGAAGGAGAAAGTGGAAAGGCATGAACTGGCTTTTTGGAAAGATAGAAAGTCGTTCTGGAAGTACATGAGACTCAGAAAAAATAGGGGAAACAAAGTTGTAAGTTGTGTGAAGAATGAGATTGGGTAAATGATATGGGGGCCCAGTGAGTTAAGTGACAGGTGGGGTGAATACTTCTGTGAGTTATTAGATCAGGAAAGCAAAGATGATTCTGAGACAGGTGCAGATGATGTCACAATGAGGGATGAAAGCACAGAAGGGATCTCAAGAGAAGACGTGTGTAAAGCTGTAAAATCTCTTCAGAATGGTAAGGCAGCATGAGTTGATGGTATAACTGCAGAGATGTTGAAATATGGTGGTGACTCTATAATTGACTGGTTAACTGAAATTTGCCAGTTGTGTTGGGAGTTAGGAATGGTCCCTCGGGATTGGAAGGATGCTATTATTGTTCCCTTTTATAAGGGAAAAGGGTGATCACACTGAATGCTAAAACTATCGTGGTATTAGCCTACTGAGTGTGCCAGGGAAAGTGTTTGGTAAGGTTGTTATTGAAAAAGTACGGGGTCTTACTTCATTGAAAGTGTGGGATGTTCAGAGTGGTTTTATGCCTGGTAAAGGCTACACTAACCAGATTTTTGCATTACACATGATGATTGACTGTTGGGAAGAAAGTTTTTACTGCCTTCATGGATTTAGAGAAAGCTTACGACTGAGTGAATAGGACACTTTTGTGGAAGGTATTGGATGAATATGGTGTTATTGGGAATCTACTTAATAGTGTAAACAAGCCATGTATGCTGGTAGTAGAGCTTGTGTACGAGTGAATGGTGTTTTATCAAAATGGTTTTCCATTGGTGCAGGAGTTAGACAAGGTTGTGTAATGTCACCATGGCTGTTTAATATACTTATGGACGCATGCATGCGTGATGCCAAAATACATAATAGTGGTTTATGTCTTGGTGATATCCGTGTGTGCAGATGACTGTATGCTGATGACACTGTCCTGTTGGCAGAGAGCAAAAGTGAGTTGCAGAGTAGGTTGACTCGGATGCACGAAGTTTGCATGAAATTCAAACTGAGTATAAATAAGGGAAAAACCAAAGTTATGGTGTTTGAGAGAGGAACGGGTAGCACTGAATGTAATGTAAGTTTAAATGGCACTGTGATTGACCAAGTGAGTGAGTTTGTGTATTTAGGAAGCATGTTTGACAGAGAGAACAAGTTGGATGGTGAAATCAGTAGGCGAGTGAATTCTTCTTTGAAAGTCATAGCTGCTCTGGGAGGTTTTCACAGGAATGATGTGTTCTCTAGAGAGTCCCGCATGGCTGTGTATGAAACTGTAATTGTTCCTACTCTGATGTATGGCAGTGAAACCTGGGTACTGCAGAAGAAACATAGGAGTCGTTTGTGTGCTGGAGAAATGCGTTACTTACGTGGGGTTTGTGGCAAGACACGGTCTGATTGTGTGAGGAATGAAGATGTGTTGTAGTTGTGTAATGTGAAGCAAAATGTTGTTAGCAAGGTGAAGACCAATATGCTTCGGTGGTTTGGCCATGTTGAAAGAATTAGTGATGAAATGCTTACTAAGAAAATCTTTTCAGCCTAAGTGGCAGGAAGGAAAGGCAGAGGAAGGCCAAGGAAGACATGGGCGGATCAGATTCAGGAGTGTCTGCATGAGAAAACGATTATGAGTATGAAGTATAAAAGATCTTGTGTACGGCGTGTAATGGATATCAGTGAAGCACGAGTTGTGTGTCGAGATCGATGTAAATGGAGAAGTTTGATACGACAACAATAGGTAAAAATATCTGGAAGTTTGTATTTCTTTTTGGAGCTAACCTCTGAATCTCAGAGAACAGCTTAGTGATATGTATGTATGTATGTAATACATTGATTGCGAAGAAAATGTGTAAAAATTTTACCATTGGAAAAAAAAGGCAGAGATTTTAGGTGAAACTACGCATGCAGGTAGGAATAAGGGGAGAAAGCACTCTCCGTTGGCTCAATGCAATCCAATTGAAGCCAGCGAAACGTTAGGCTTGTGACGTCACTGCAGCCATCTTAAGCTTGACATGAGCAGACTATGCAATTGCCGTTAATGCTGTGCGAGGCATGAAGTTGGCAATTTGCTTTTAATTTTAATAAATTTGCCCTTCTTTATTATATTAATCGTTGATATACTGTTCTTAAGGATATTATTTGATGATTTATCAATGTTTAGGGCGTTACGGATACTTCTAAGTATTAAGAATTTGGGAAACATTTCGGCTGGCTTCTGGGGCATCGGCGTAAGTACAAGTGTTTTTCTCATTCTGTAGGTAAATCCGCCGTGTAATTTCATTGTTTTTAAAATTGTGTGTATGGTAATCTAAGTTTAGTGACGAATTTTAATCTAAGTTTAGTGATGTTTTACAGAGATCAGCTCTGTTAAAATGAAGAGAATATGATAGTGTACGTACGCCAATTAATGTTAAGCTGTAATACCCCAATATTACTTTATATTAGATATATTGTGATTTTGCTTTTTCACCTGTGAACAAGCACATGCTTTGAAAGATTTCTTTTCCGAGGAAATGCTTGGAACATACACCACATTGGTAAGTCTTTTTACCTGAATCCTGAATGACCAAGCATATGCCTTAAAAGATTACTTTTCTGAGCAAATTGCTTAGAGCACACATTACATTTATGAAGCTTTTCCCCTGTGTGAAGGGGGATGGGCTGTGAAAGAATACTTTCCCAAGAAAATTGTTTGGAGCATATGTCACATTGGTGAGGCTTTTCCCCCGTCTGAATGAGTAAATGCTTCTAAAGATCACTTTTTCGAGCAAATTGTTTAGAGCATACATCACATTAGTGAAGGTCCTCCTCCCATGTGTGAATGAGTAAATGCTTCGAATGTTCGCTTTTTCGAAAAAATCGTTTAGAGTATACATCGCATTGGTAAAACTTTTCAACCGTCTAAATGAGTTAATGCTTCGAAAGATCAGTTTTTCGAGCAAATCATTTGGAGCATAAATCGCATTGGTGAGGCTTTTCCTTCGTGCGAATGAATAAATGCTTCGAAAGATAACTTTTTCCAGTTAATTGCTTGGAACATCACGTTGGTAAGGTTTTTTTACCCGTGTGCACAATCATAAGCTCCGAAAGATGACTTTTCCGAGTTTCTATTAGAATGTTTTCTTCTATTAGCACAACAAAATGTCATACTGTTCAGTGCCATTCTGTCAATCAAAATGGGAAATTAAGCGGTTCGTATTTAAAAATTGACTTCATATATGCGTTTTACTACTAAATGTTCTTCGGAAATTAAAATATTTCATATTAAATGTTTCTCCTTTGCTTACCTGTGAAAAGCAACTGCAGGAGTTGGTCGCTCGGAATTGTTGTGACATCCGCAAACGCAACAACGCACCATTTCTAAAAAAAAAAAAAAAAAAAAAAATCAAATTTCGGAAATCGAACTTCTCACGTACGTAACCCAATGGCTCGAAACCACCATCAGAGGCTTAAGATGGCCGTCACACTGTCAGCGTCGTCTGCTAAGCAAGCTTCAAGTTTGTGACATCATACTTTCTTCCCTTATTCCTACCTCCATGGAACCACCTTAATTATTGTCAGGTTTGGGTCAGGTACTGCTTTAGACATGGATACAACATAACGGCCGATATAAAAACATAAAAAACGGATATTTTCACAAGTAAGTTAAATGTTTTGCTCATTGTTGTTCATAATGTCTTCGGGTGTAATTGAATAGATGATGCTTTTTACCAGTATGAGGGAATATATGTTTCAAGTATGAAGGAATATATGGATATTACATCATGTTCAAAATGTAGTAATTATCTCTAGAACAATGTTTTTTGGTTTGAATATAGTACTGTTAACAATTTTTGAATACCCTCTCTTATTCATTTCAATTTTTGGTATTCAATGTTCAAAAAATCAAACCTCGAAACACATATTCGACATCCAAATAGTCACATTTGAGGCTAAGGATTGTTTGCAATTGAGGTTTTTGAACATGGGATACTGAAAATATCAAAAATTGTGTGTTTTGAGACATCAGAATTTCTAAATTGTAATGGGAGCAATAAAAATAGAAATACAGTCAGGGGCGCGTCGAGGGCACTTGCAGCCCGGGTGCTAGCCTAGATTTGCCGCCCCCTCCTCCCCCCAAAATGAGTGAAACATTTTCTAATTTTTATTCTTCATTTTAAAAAGTGTAAGAACTAAATACCGTCAAGAACATCATTTCCTGTTACCCTTAAATTTACAGTTTCTATAAAATACAAATGCATCATATAAATATCTCAAAAAGCCGCCCCGGTGGCGCAGTGGTCTAAGGCGTTGGCCTCTGATCATTCGTCCGTAAGGGGTCCGGGTTCGAATCCCGGTCAGGCACGGATGTTGTGTTTGTCTTACGGCACTGGCTCTCTCCCTTCCCTGGAACCAGTGACCCTAAATTAGGGACGGGCGACTGCTTATAGCCCATTGAGTTGCTTTCACGGTGGTCGTTAAACCTCCAATCAAAAAAAAAAAAAAATATCTCAAAAAAAAAAAAATCTTCGAAACTCTGGTTTTATAAACGTGACCGTAAAATCTTCCATTCTGTCGATTTATGGATGTCTGCTTTGCGGGTAAAAACTTCAGATCAAGTCATCAAGTCCGATGTGACATATTATATCACAGCTGCCTTTACTGAAAAGGAGGGAGAAGAATTGTGACATACCTTGGTGTACTCAGCGGGGAGTTGACTCAGGAGCCCGGGCGGCCTCCCTATAAGATATAACATGGTCCTTTGTTATTGGCTGCTTATTTTTCAATATATTTGTATAGTGTATACGTTTGAACATGGACAGATTTGTACATGGTTTTAAATATATATTTTACGAATAATTGGAAACACACTTTAATATGGGTTGAGAGAGTTTTATCGCTTCTCAATATTTTGGGAGATGTTTTCTCCCGCCTACGGAGAAGTGGCCACCGGAGAACTGGCCCCACAGAGAATTGGACGGAGAACTGGACACTCAGAAAACTGAACGGAGAACTGGGCACTCAGAAAACTGAACGGAGAACTGGACACTCAGAAAACTGAACGGAGAACTGGACACATTGCAATTTCAGTGTCATGAAATTGTTCTGCATACATAAATATCGTTTGACCAGATTACCCACTACTTGAACAACTATTGTTCACAAAATATTTTTTTTATTATTATTTCAATTTCAATAGAAATTTAGACATTTCCGTGATTTTCGGGCCAAAGACAAAGCGGAAAACTGGCCCTCGGAATCAAGGGGGTTTGACAAGGGCCATGGTTACTCCGACTGGCCCCGGGCGACACGTTACAGGGAGTTCAATTCAGGGGCGGCGGAAAGTGAAGTTCGTTGACCTGTCCCGAAATTTCGATTCGAAATATAAAATGATGAATTGCTATGTAAATTTTCTGTTAGAATATTTAAATAGCAACGCCATATATAGGTACAAACTGAAGGAAATGTTTAAGGAATATATAAAAATAGTTTTAGTTGCCACAGCTGAATGGATGATATATTATTTTAAGATTTCGAACCTTATCAAAATTTTTAGGAAGATTTTTTATTTTTCACATTTTTGCCGTAAAACCTTTCTAAAGACGACGAGGATTGGCAAATGCAAAATAAGAGCAATCAGTGGTGAAGACACTAGAACAAAACAAACAAAACGTCTTACACTAAATCAGATATAAAAGTAAGTTGCTAATGTACATACCCATTTCTATTTCACTATTTACCGAAGTAATCCCTTCTTCTCCTGTTTGAAGAAATAAAGTCTTCCGCTATCTCTGACGGATTTTTTTAAATTTTGTCCAGGCTATTTTTATGGCAGTGCAAGAGCAGCAGATGATTCAGTCTGGATTGTGGCATTGTGGAGCGAATGTAAATTTTTAGTCTCTAAAGCGCCGAAAAGGGTCTTTCTGCTGTGGCAGAAGTCATTGGAATCACCAAATAAAGTCTTATAAGGTTGTGAATGTCGGGAAACATCGACTGGGCGAATTTAATGTGTTTGAATATGCATACAACATCTTTTACCGACCCAACTTGAAGTTCTGAATGAACATCATTATACGTCTTCAGAAGTCCTGGAAGCATTTGTAACTGAATCTTGAGTTTTTCTGCATCAGTGTCTTCAGAATACAGTTGCAATATTGTATTTGAAGTTTGTAAATCTCGTTGTGTGACAATGAAAGCTGAAATTAAAAGTTTTTCAATATCTCCCAACATAGTCAGCGTTAGCAGTTTCACATGTTTTTTCATAAATTGGATCAAAATTGTCTCTTTTATTCTGCAGTGTTTCTTTGAGTAATGTAATAATTTGATTTGTCTCGCTGGCCGTTATTGTAGTTTTCTGCTATTCTTTAGAACATTGTTCTGTTGCTGAAAATATATCCAGTGAAAGTTGTAGTCCCAAATAAGAGGAAAATTGCTGCATAAGAGCTTGTAGACCATTTGCACTACGTCCTGGCTCACTTCTTTCTTCAGAAATGTGTGCTAGTACTTCATCTATAATTTCATAATTGTGAATTATCGACTGCAGAGCTTTATTTCTAACAGTCCGCCTTATGACACAGATAGGTTTTTAACTTGTTGTGGAATTAAAATCTTTAGACATTTTCTCAAAGAAAGTTGACCATTTCGGGGAGATTTTAATTAAATTATGGAGATCGGAAGCAATGTTTAAAGCATTTCTTATGGGGTTACTTGCAGTAGTAACATCCTGAAGAAACAATTGTAAACTATGAGCAAAACAGTGTATAGAAACTGCAGCAGGGATTATGCTTTTTTACGCGAGAGGCAACACCCTTTAGACGACCAGTCATGTTTGAAGCGCCGTCGTATGTTTGCTCCCTTCAATTTTTTATGTCCAGCCCACACCGGATAAGTAGGTCAAAAATCATGGATATCAATGTTTCAGCTGTAGTGTTAGGAACATCAACAATTCCGATTATATCTTCGTGTATTTCATATTCCGGAATTACCCATCTGATTGCAATGCAAAACTGTTCGTGATGAGAACAGTCAGTCGTTTCATCTGCTATCAAAGAGAACCATTTTGATTGCTGAACAGAACAAATAATTTTCCTAATAAGTCTGTTGTAAAGATGTTGCAACAATTCATTTACAATATCTTGCGATAATTTTTTTATCATCTATCCACTTCAGTATTCCGGGATTATCTTCACACCTAACTTTTAGCAATTGCATTAAGTTACTTTCTTGCTCATCGTGACCTCTTAGAGCTAGACCTTGTCTTGCCAAGCATCCTACAGATGTGATCATTTTTAGAAATACTTTCTTTCTGGCAATCTGCTCTCACGGTGCAGGTCACTTATCATAGAACATACATTTACTGGTTGTTGGAAAGCATTCATATCCATTATGCACTTTAAATGTGATTTTTGACTTCTCGTGGTTTAGAAAAGTTTCCATGGCTCTTTTCCAAGCCTTCGTATTCTAGGGACGAATCTGTAGCCCTTAAAGGTATACGGTATACCCCAAATTTATGGTCATTATTCGTAGGATCTTTTTCATTTCTGACCATGGATAGGATATTCCTTGTCCTAATTCCAAAGGATACGTTGTTGTGTCGGCAGTGGTTCTTTAAGACGTTAATAACATCGGGGACATAGTCCATGGAACCCACAAATCTATTTCTAATGGGTTTTCTCTGTAAAGTCGTGGCTACTTGCATTCTAACCTTGTACATAATGTTGTTGACGACTTTATTCGGATAGCCGTGCGTCAAGGCAATTTCGTAAATTTTATTAAATTCTTGTTGGCGAAGAGCGGCAGAAGAGGAATGTGAGAAAGCTCGTCGTACGAGGGAATACAGAGCTGAAAGTTTGTAGTTTGCCGGGTGAGCTGAATTTCTGGGTATAATAGTGGAATGTGCCGAAGATTTGCGGTATATCGAGTAAGAGATATCCTGGGTATTAGGGTTGCGAACTAATTGAATATCCAAGTATGTGAGGGAATAATTGGTCTCGGTTTCAATGGTAAAATTGATTGAGGTATATTGTGAGTATAATCGTTCTGAAAAAAGTGTAAGTTCTGCAATGGATGATGGCAAAAAAAAAAAAAAAAAAAAAAAAAAACACGTCGTCGACGTAGCGGAGATATATCGTAGTAGTGGCTGAATGGAAAATTGAGCCAGAATTTTATCTTCTAAGGATTGTAGCAGAATTTTAGCCAGTATAGGTGATAGCGGGGAGCCCATAGGAGCCCCTTCAAGTTGTTGATAAAAACGTTGGTTAAACGAAAAACATGACCTTTTTTGTACAAGACGTAAAGCATTGAGGACAGCTTGTATTTCTTCGGGGGACGCTTGTCCTTGGGTAGTGAGTTTCTTTTCAATGATATTATGTACAACATTCACAGGAACATTGGAAACAATGCAACTACGTCGAAGGAGGCCATGAAAAAAAGCCTTTTCATCAGGGTTAAATTGGTTGATCTTAGAAATGGCTTGATTAGAGCTGGAAATAGAGTATAGAGAGTTGGTATCCAATGGTTTTAAATATTGAGACGATGCTTTTTCCATGGGTCTAGTTGGGATATGTTGTCCTGATACCAGAGGTCGAACTGGGTGAACCGTTTTATGGATTCTAATTTTCCCGAACATTTCCGAAATACGGAGTCCAAAAGGAGGGTGGAGGCTGGCAGAAATGCAGATGGGCAAGGTAATATCATGTTTTAACTTACTGACAGCAGTAATGGTTGCAGTAGTGTGATCTTTGGTAATACTCTATGCGGTATGCTATGGATTGCATCAAGAATTTAAGAATTGCAGTCAGCTCTATTCAGGATGATGATTTGTGATGACTTGTCAGCCGAAGTAATTGTTAATTCCCGATTATTTCTGAGTAAGTTGAGTTCCTTTTTCTCTTCTTTGAAACGATGAAAATCCGGTTGGTTGATTTTATGGTAATATGATTTCAAAACACGAACCGTATTAAGCCTAGCGCAGTCCCTTTCTGAAGACGGGATTGACCGAATAATGTTTTCAGCTTGTGGGATCAAACTAAATTTATTGAGATGTGTCACTGGATAGCCAAACTTGGCTCCTTGATTAAGAGCTGAAACTTGAACCTGGTTTAGTTGAATATCACTGAAATTGAGGAAAGTTTGCGGTCTGGGAAAATTCCTGGTAATACAAGGCCTATTCAGTATCTCTTCAGCCACAAGGTTCCTAAGTTTATTAATGTGATTGTTATGTAAACGCTTTATCATAGTGGACGAAATAGCCCTCACTGAAGTAAGCAGTCCATCCAGGGTGATCGGATAAATGCGATGAGTTAAATATAGATAGGTTATGGATTTGTTTTTTTTTGGATTGGAGGTTTAACGACCACCGTGAGCAACTCAATGGGCTATAAGCAGTCGCCCGTCCTTAATTTAGGGTCACTGGTTCCAGGGAAGGGAGAGAGCCAGTGCCGTAAGACAAACACAACATCGATGCCTCACCGGGATTCGAACCCGGACCCCGTTCGGGCGAATGATCAGAGGCCATCGCGTAGACCACTGCGCCACCGGGGCGGCAGATAGGTTATGTATGACTTGTGGTGAAGAAAATTAATATATCCTCGTTTTCCACATATCTGACCATCTAGCCTTTTTCGCTCTGCAGTCCCAAGGATATCAGAGTCTGGAGGGTAACCGGAGCACACTTGAGCTTGAGAAACTTTGGAATAACGTTTAAATCTCTGCAGTTTATAAGAAACGAGAGGTGAGTTTCCTCTTTGAAAAGTTTAAAACGCCAACGACGGAATAACTTGACAGCATGTTCCATATTGTAGTAATCAAGATGAGTAACAAAGAATAGTTACATACCATATAAACGGGTGATTGCAGGAAAATCTGTAGTTTTTCGTGCCGATTTGTACAATCTGAACAAAACAATTTCCGTTTTTGCACGATATTCAATAAGACATTATTTAAAACCACTGACTTACTAAAATCTTTAATTTACAATTAAAATACATAATAATATCGTAGTTTAAAACCATAAGACCTTTCAAGCTCGCTACGAGCTCATCCTTAGATGGGAGACTACAAACTAATGGAACAGGTGTTTAAATATCAAATTCTCCGTCACGTGATTGAAGGATGCGCGACAAATATGCGTGTAAACAATCAATGAAAACTGCAAAAATGTTGTAGTGGGAGTTGTCACTTGAGTTCGAATGGTCACTCCAGACAGCTGGTATCCACGAGTCTAGGATATAGCAAGGGGTTTCTTCATTGCAACAATACAGGCCATATCCAGGGAAAAATAGACTTTCCGCAAAGAGTGTGGTGAATTTCGCATTCGCAGTGGTGAGGACACAGGAATCCTCCCAAATTGGTACATGAGTTCCTTTCAAAGTCAGTCTGGATAGTGCCGTTGTTTGTACACCCATTTTGACATTGTATTTGTGTTCCCTAATGCACACCACTGCGAATACAAAATTCACATTGCTCTTTGCGCAAAGTCTATTTATCCGTGGATATGGCCTGTCTTGTTGCAATGGGTTTGTTTTGTGCTTTCAAGATTTTTCTAAAGGTACGTGAGTCTACTTAAATATTCTTGCGGTGAGTAAAACATACTCCATTAAACTTCATCCTAACCAGAGCACATTTAAGAAGACGGAGCCTGGGGGCTGCCCAGTATTTTGGGGGCCCCGTATGAGTGGCAAATCTAGGATTTCACTATGGGTGGATGAATAAAAATACCCAGGGGAAAATATGATGAGAAAGCCTTAAAAATATCCCTTCCGTATCGAAGTGTGTATCCATGATTAATGGACAAATCAATGGTAGCAAGAAAATGTATGGTTGAAAAATGGATACCAGTTCATTTCTGTCTTAATCTCGCCCCCCCCCCAAGGTTCAGCTTGTTGAAATTATATCAAAGTAATCGGCAAAATAATATGATACAAAGATTATTGTTCAAACGAATTCCTATTGTATGAAAACTTCTCCAATTACAGATATGTACAAAAAAAAAAAAAAAAAAAAGCATCTGTAATACGTTCAAATGATTTGAGGATGTACTGGGGACTACTATAGTTTTTGCGGTATCTTCCTAAAAAAGCGGAAAAAAATAAAAAAAAAGTTCACAAGGCGGTTTGGTATGGTTTTTGCGCCGTCCGGTGGCGCAGTGGTCTAAGCGATGGCTTCTGATCATTCGTCTGAATGGGGTCCGGGTTCGAATCCCGGTGAGGCATGGATGTTGTGTTTGTCTTACGGCACTGGCTCTCTCCCTTCCCTGGAACCAGTGGCCCTAAATTAGGGACGGGCGACTGCTTATAGCCCATTGAGTTGCTCACGGTGTTCGTTAAACCTCCAATCAAGAAAAAAAAAAAACAAGTTATGGTTTTTGCGGTGCTGTCTGCAAATAAAAAAATCCCTTTAGAACACTGTCAATTCTTCAAGCATCCTACATAATTCTGGGGCGCTTTGAAAATGTGGGGCCCGGGGCTGCATTCCCCATTCTTAAATGGGCTCGGATCCTAACATCTTTTCAACACTAGGGTTGCCAGATTTTTGCGAGGGCAAACTGGGACAATTTTTTTTTATCTTTCTATCATCACAGATATGAATATGCACAACCCAGAAACAGCTACCATAAAACACAGCAATATCTTTCAAGAAACAGAAAAGGCACAGGAACTGAAACTCCACCAAACAGTTCCTATGAGAAAAAATTTTTGTTTAAAAATATGCATTTTTTCTGCGTATAATTCTATATGATGCTCATTTCAGGTATAAACAGAGTTTGTAGGTATATTTCCCCTTACACATTACTGAAGCTCATTATAGCAATCGGTAAATTATGGTGAAATTTTAACTTTAGGCTCCTATACAAAAGTGTATTTACATATACAGGGCCGGCGCTAGCAAAAGTTCCGCCTTGTTCGACTTTTCCTCCGTAACAGCAGCAACATTGTCACGAATTCGTTGGTGTTATTCTTCGTTGTGGCAAATATTTCTTAGCTCATAGGTTTCACTCTTTTCCTTCCCTCTCTACTTCACATTTCATTACAAAATGTGTTAAATATTTTTCCTTCATAAATAAAGTTTACATTTCCCCAAAATTTTATAGATATTACACCAAGTACACGAAGTTCAAATATTGGAGAAAAACACTATCACAACCCAAAACGATATAGTATGTACCCCAATGAGTCATTACATTATGGCCACCTGCCTAATAAGCTGTAGACCGTCCTTTAGCCCGCAAAACAGCAGCCACTCAGCGAGGTATTGATTCCATGAGGGGGCGATAGGTGTCCTGGAGTATCTGGTACCATAATGTCAACAGCAGGTCCTCCAGTTCCTGTACATTTTGGGGTGATAGTGATTTAGCTCAAACACGCTTTTCCAAGTCAAACCATAAATGTTCCATTGAGTTCATGTCAGGTGAATTTGGAGGCCAGGGCATTAACAAAAATTCACCGGCATGTTCCTCGAACCACTCCTTGACGATTCTGGCAGTGTGGCATGGCGCATTATCCTGCTGGTAATGGCCATCACCAGCAGGAACACAGTTGCCAAGTATGGGTGAACGTGGTCCGCAACGATGTTCAGAAACCTTATGGGGCCAAAACTATACCAAGAAAACATCGTTCACATCATAACATCGCGGCCGCCGATCTCCCCCCCCCAACAGTGCATCCGGGTGCTACAGCTTGTGTTGGTAATTTGCGCATCTGCGCTCGGTCGTCTACGCGATGCATCAGGAATCTTGATTCGTCAGACCAGAACACTTTCTTCCAATCATCCACGGTCCAATCTCGATGATCTTGTGCCAATTTCTTGCGTTGTTGGCGATAACGTGCAGTAAGCATGATGACCCGGATGGACCTTCGGCTACGCAGGCTCATGCGCAGGAGGCTGCGATGAACTGTGTGCTGTGACACATTGCCCTGATCACCACTGTTGTAGCTGCGGGGGATTTGTCGCTCTGTGGCCCTGCGGTCGCTGTGAACAATGCGCGACAGTCTCCGCTCCACATCTCATTGATGCCTGGCATCAATGAGATGTGGGCTAAACACATCTGGACGACGGTTTGTCGTTTGGCCGTCTGTGTACCACTTTTGATACGTACTCACTACAGTGGCACGTGAACATATCGTTTCAGATATGTTCACGATATCGTTTCAGATATCGTAGTTCCGAGGGTCCGTACAATCACAATTTGTCCTTTATCAAATTTCGATAAATCGGCATTTTACCATTCTGACTCGGAACACTGTATGAACCGAAATCCGGTCCTCGGATTACTGCTCTGTGAACTTCACCTGCACCTCCGTTCGGTCTCCAGGTGCTCTCATTTCTCGAGGCTGGGGTTGGTCATAATCAAGGGCGCCCATGAGGGGGGACGGAGGGAGGGGTAGCCCCCCTAGCTGTTGGTATAGCCAAATTTCTGATAAATTTAAAACACTAAAGCAGACGAAACATTTTTTTAGAGCAGTTTTAAAAATAAGAAGACATTAATGATTGATTGTATCAATTAATTTTGTTGTATTTTAGTATCTTGTACATTTACTAAAATGTCTGACAGCCTTGAAGGACGTAAGGATTTTTCTTGCCCCCCCCCCCCCAATTACTCATATGGGCGCCACTGGTCATAATGCAATGGCTCATTGGTGTAAAGGTACTCTTGGATTAATAAGGAAGCCAATTAAACTTCTTTATTTCCATCTTTATTCTTTTAGCTGCAAAAAGCCTGTTTGCTGTTGAGTACTAAGCATCCTAAATGAGAAACTTAGTACTCGACGGGAAGCTTAGTACTTGACAAAAGTTGGAATAAAATAGAAATTTATGAGCCTACTGGTTAACAAATGGATTTACTGAACTTTTAATGCATTACAAATTAAACTTCCCGATAAAATTCTGTGATATAATGAAAAACAACTACATTTTCTTTACATCACAGAATTTCGTAATCAATAAATTACGCCAAAAAAATTGACAATTTTGTTTAAACAGGAAAAGAAGAAAATATTGTAAAGATAGTTCAAATACAAGAAATTTTTGTGGCTTTAGATTTTGCAAATTTTTGACAGCTTCTGTGTAGCCTAATTTTTTAGCCACTTGATGTTCAATTGAAGGCGTGCCAGTCCACTGAAACGGCTCTGTGACATAGTTGACTGCAAGTATGTCTTGCTAAGCTTAAATTTGGAGAAAATTCTCTCCCAACTAGCTACAGGTAGAGTCAGTAGGATACCGAGTGCTTCACTTATATTTGGGGCAAATTGTGTGGTTTAAAGTTTCTATCGGACCAATACCAGGCTCTCGTGAAATCGAGAGCACTTTTAGTTCATCTTTTAACTCATCAGAATTTATGTCTTCCGAATCTTTGTCCTGTGAAACATTGGAAAAGTTAGAACATTTTTCACTAAGCGATTAATAGTCATTTCTTGGAGCTTGCTTGCATTATAAAGAAAAGCAAAGGTATCACAGTGAGATTTCAATTGTATGAATGTTACTTGCAAAGATGTAATTATAATGTCTAAAAGGTGGAAGTAAAATTCAACTTTATAACACATTGTTAGATCTTCAATAGGTTCATCATCTACTGCATAAGTGAACTGCTTGTTTGCCCTCCCGTTTCATCACGAACGCACCTCTATCTACTGCGGACAAGCGCGCATGATCCTATCGCTTCTTTTCATCGCTAAAAGGATAAACAACCCAAATATTTTCTTTCAGGATATTTTTAATATTGGATGAAAGAAGTCCTTTACAAATAGGATAGGTTGCTTTCTCCTTTTTACCCTTCTCCGCTGCTAAAAAAAAAGGGGGGGGGGGGTAATTTTGCCGGCGGCCCTGTATATATACGTTTCTTCTAGCAAAAATTTTGGGGTGCTGGAGTTTTATAATTTAATGCAGTTTATAACGAAGTAAATTTCTCCGTCATTTTTATCCACGCCAGGATTCGAACCCGGATCCCCTCATTTCGGAATAAGTCACTCTACCAATTGAGCTACGCAGACGTTTTATTCTGATTCCTATCTGCCTTTATGTCGTGTGCGTCCTTCTGGCAGGTACGTCACATCTCCTGGTACGTTACATCATCTCCCCCTTATTTTTTTTTTTTTTTTTTTTTTTTTTTGTCGGAGTGCTGGAGAAGGGATTCTCTTATTTTTCCTATCTCGCGGTGTGGAAATAACATCACACCATTGCGAGATTTTGAACGGTCGGGTCATCCCGGATAGTTCGGGCACCATTATAACGAAGTAAATTTCTCCGTCATTTCTGTCCACGCCAGGATTCGAACCCGGATCCCCTCATTCCGGAATAAGTCACTCTACCAATTGAGCTACGCGGACGTTTTATTCTGATTCCTATCTGCCTTTATGTCGTGTGCGTCCTTCTGGCAGGTACGTCACATCTCCTGGTACGTTACAAGTTATACACTAAACAACTACCCCATCTTAAGAGAAAAAAACAATATAAATAATTCGTTGTATTATTCACTGTACAATTGTACTTAAAATTCCTGATATACAATATAAATAAACTCATGTGCACAACTATGTAAAAAATCACAAAATACTATAAATGCATAATTATCAACTTTTTATTGAGTTTTTATATACAAAAGGCTTCTTTGGAGGGTAAAACACAGTAAAATTATTTTTTATGTTTAACCTTAATAAACATTCTAGCTCCTAGATCTCAGAGTAGTGGGTAACTTACTACTTTTTCGCAGGGCATCACATGGTTCGCAGTGTGTAGGATCATAATTATGCATCACATGGTTTGCAATGTGTAGGCTCATACACTGAAGAGCAATTGAAATAGAGATACCTGTCTAGTAACGTGTAGCACCACCTTTCGCCCTGATGTCGACGGCGATTCGTCTCGGCATGGAATCGACAAGACAGCGGAAGCGTTGGGAAGCCATAAGGATCCACGACCGCTGAACAAGCTCCCACAATTCACGAAGATTTGATGGAGGGTGTCAGAGCCTCGAACATCTCTCTCGATGGCATCCCAGATGTGCTCGATTGGATTGAGGTCAGGTGACCTGTCTGCGGCCAAGCAAGCGAGGTCATGTCGGTGGAGTGTTCATCACACCATTCGGATACAATTCGGGAACGATGGCACGGTGCATTGTCTTGTTGCAGGATGAGGTCCCCAGTGGGATGTTGAAGATGCACAAATGGGAGCAAATGGTCGTCCAGGATATCCCGGTAACGTTGACCTGTGACGGACGATGTCACACGTACCAGCGGTCCCATTTTAGTGCACGTAAACAGTCCCCAGACGAGAATGCCACCCCCACCAGCTTGAAGAGTACCCTGCTGGCAAGAAGGATCCATCGCTTCATGTGGTTTGCGCCGTACTCGTATCCTGCCATCCACATGTACCAACGTGAATCTCGACTCATCAGTCCAGGCAACATTTTTCCACATGTATAGGGTCCAGTGGCGATGTTCCCGCACCCATGCTAATCTTTGCACCCTGTGATGTGCGGTCAGCAACGGCACCCTCGTGGGACGATGGCTTCTGTACCCCATAGCGAGGAGTTCGTTCTGGATGGTGTGGCTGCTTACACGTTTTTGTGCACCAGTGTTAAATTGCCGAGTGATTTCTTGCACTGTGGCCCGTCTATCCGCTGTTACAATGCGAGCTAGCCGACGATGACCCCGCTCATCCACACGCTGTTCTCCACGACAGTTGGCCCTTGCAGGGATGGTTTTACCGGATTCGTTGCACTCATGGTGCACCCGTGACATAGTGGCTCGTGAAAATCCCAGTGCCTGCACGACTTCCGAGATGGAGACACCCATTCGTCGGGCCCAACAATTTGCCCATGATCAAATGCGCTTAGATCCTTCGTCTTGCCCATACGGCTTCCGACTCTTACTGATTCCCGTCGCATCATTCCTTATATTGTCGTATCGCTGCATACGTCATGTCGTGCCGTTTACAGGGCCGCCCACAGCGCCGCAATTGCATAACGCCAACTGTCTCTAATTCAATTGGTCTTCAGTGTATATTTATGTTTAACCTTAATAAACACACACACACACACACACACATATATATAATATATATATATATATATATATCATCATCATCATCATCATCATTGTCAACCATTATCAATCCACTGCTGGACGAAGGTCTCCCCAAGTTTCCTCCACAACGGTCTGTCTTGTGCCAGTCTCCTCCATGTCACTCCCGCATATTTACGAATTTCATCCACCCATCTCCCATGTGGTCTTTTTCTGGGTCTTTTCCTGTCCCTTGGAATCCAATCTAAAATTTCAGCTGTCCATCTATGGTCTGTCCTTCTGGCAGTATGTCCAGCCCATTGCCATTTCAGGGATTTAACTCTGATCATGATGTCTTCCACTCTCGTCATTTTTCGGATCCATGAGTTCCTCTTCTTATCTCTCCTGGTTATACCAAGCATGCACCTCTCCATGCTTCTTTGAGTTGTCTGCAGCCTTTGTATGTCTCTTTTAGTTAAGGTCCACGTCTCTGCACCATACGTAAGCACTGGAAGGATGCATTGATCAAACACTTTTCTTTTAAGACATAATGGCATATTGCTCTTTAAAATTATGCTGTTTCTTCCAAAAGCTCTCCAGGCAAGTTTTGTACGCCGATTAATTTCTTCATCAATGTGACCCTCACTTGATATCTGCTGTCCAAGATAAACATACGTATCTGTTATCTCCAGTTTTTCTCCATCAATCGATAAATCTTCATTTCTTGTAAAAGCATTGAACATCACTTTTGTCTTCTGAAAGTTCATTTTTAATCCCACTTCTTTACTCTTGTCAGCAAGTTCCTGGATCATACTCTGCAGCTCTGATGGGGTAGTTGCAAAAATGACTACGTCATCAGCAAAACGAAGGTGGGTTAGATAATCTCCGTTAATCTTTATCCCTTTGTTTTCCCAGTTCAGTGATTGAAAGACATTTTCCAATGTGGCATTAAAGAGCTTCGGAGATATGGTGTCACCTTGTCTCACTCCCTTTCCAATTTTTATGTGTGTTGTATTTTCAAACAGCCGAATCTTTGCACTTGCATTTTCATAGATGTTATTAATAATATTAATGTATGCATCTTCAATACCGCAGGATTTCAGAGCCGTGGTAACTGCTGATGGTTTCACCGAATCAAAGGCTTTTTCATAATCGATAAAAGCCATGCACAATGGAAGTTCATATTCCCTCGCTCTTTCAATTAGTTCTCTCAGTACGTGGATATGATCTATTGTGCTGTAGCCACTCCTGAATCCAGCTTGTTCTCTCGGTTGAGCCATGTCCAGTGTTACCTTCAAGCGGTGTGAAAGAACTTTAGTGAAGATTTTATAAACCACTGATAGGAGGCTGATAGGTCTGTAGTTCCTGAGATCCTCAATGTCACCTTTTTTATGTAGCAGGATCATTGTAGCATTGTTCCAATCCTCAGGAATCTTCCCTTCATTAAGGCATCGAGTGAAAATTTGGGCGAGTACTGTTTCAATTTCTCCACTTGCTTCTTGTATGATGTCTATAGTAATTCCATCTTCTCCTGGAGCTTTCCCCCGCTTCATGTTCTTGATTGCATGAGCAACTTCTGCTGGGAGGACTGGAAGAACTCTGGTACCTTTCATGATGTCTGGAGTACATGTATCATCCCTTTCATATAATTTGGAGTAGAAATCTTTCACTCTTGTCAAAATTTCGCCTCTATTTCTTGTTATAGAACCATCTTCTTTTCTCAGAGCCATAATCTGTTTTCTTCCCTTACTGAGATGTCCCTTTGCTATCTTTAGGCTTTGGTTGTTTTCAATTGCTTTCCTCACTAGCTCACAGTTGAATTTCCTTACGTCTTCAGTGATACTTTTTCGTGCTGTCTTGCATAGCTCTATATATTCCACTTTGGAAGTCACATCTTCTTTAGTTGTCCTCATCTCTCTTCTTTTTTGCATCAACATTTTGGTTTTTCCTGATAATTTGTTTACATGCAACTTGTTCTTAGACCCAGCTAATTTTGTTGCTGTTTCCATAAGAGCTTTGGTTACTTTTCTGTTAACTTCCGAAATATCCACTTCTTCCGATGTTAGGCCTTCTAAAGCAGAGAATCTGTTCTTCAGTTCCAACTTGAAAGTATTATGGTGTTTTTTAAGGTTGGTTATGTCAATACATTTTGTTTGTCTTATGAGCTTGCCACGTTCCAGTTTAGTGTTGAGGTGCATCTTACATCTCACCAATCTATGGTCACTACCTGTGTTGAACTTGTTCAGCACACTGCAGTCTTCGATGACGAATTTTTTGTTACACATAATAAAATCAATTTCACTTGTCGTCCCAATTGGATGTCTCCATGTCCATTTCCTGTGTGGCTTTTTCTTGAAAAAGGAATTCAAGATGAAAAATCCTTCTGCCTCTGCAAACTCAACAAGAGTATTTCCACGCTGGTTTCTGTTGCCGTGACCGAATTTACCTACTGAAGTTTCATTCTGTTGCCGGTGCCCTATTTTTGCATTGAAATCTCCCATAATTATCTTCAAGTGCTGCTTACCTTTATTATTTAGATGACGAATTTCCTCATAAAATTCTTCAATTTCTTCTTCAGGATGACTTGTGGTGGGTGCATAAGTTTGAATAATCTGAGCCTGGTATCTTCTCGATAGTTGGATAACGAGTCGTGCAGCTCTGTCAGAGGAACTTTCAACTTCTACCACTTTATCCTTCAGTTTCTTGTTTATTATAAATCCAACACCACTAGTTCTGCCAGTATCTGTCCCACGATAATAGAAGAGATGTCCACTTTTCAGTTCAATGAGATCTTCTCCTTTTCTCCTTACCTCACTTAGCCCGACGATGTCCCACTTGATCCTTTGTAGTTCCTCTTCCAATTCAAGAAGCCTTGAATCAGAAGATAGGGAGCGTCCGTTGTAGGTAGCCAAGGTCAGCATCAAATGGCAGCCTAGTCCGGTCCTCCGGGGATTCTTAGCACCCTCTGCCTTCATGTCGCACTGGCCGCTGCCTTGGCCAGGTACATTCCAGCTGCCGGAGACTGAGGGCCAAGATTTAAGTTGTAGAGTCATTTTGGAGGTGTTTGGCCATAACTCACCACGCTGGCCAAGCGGGTTGGTGAGTGTGGGATAGCATTTCCTCTGATCCCGATGGTATAGTTATACCGCTATTTGCGGTCGTCAGAGCCCCTTTAGTGGGAACAGGATGCACCACGAGAAGGCGGGGTTGACATTTGTCAAGGAGAGGCTGTGATGTTACGCATCACCTGACCTTACATCCCATATATATATATATATATATATATATATATATACTTAAGAGCAAAACTGAAGACTAAGGAAAAACTTTAGAATTTAAAACGAAGGTTGCAAAATAACCTGAAAATCAAAACGCGCAACGCAGCAGTTTTGAAAATTCAGAATGCACATTCTATAAAGAAGATACCTAAGCAAAAAAATACATATATAATTTTGACTCACACCTAGTACAACATAGAAAAGGTTATGTATCTACCTGTGTGAGTAAAAGGAGAAAAGATAAAAAAATAAAATAAAACAACAGAATGTAGAAGGTGTCGAGAATACTGAGCCTTGGCTTTATCAAGGACCAGCAAAAACTCTGCATTTTCTCACTTCCACAAAGACCTAGTTGGAAATGGGTTTCTGCAAGGCCATAGATGCAAGTAACATTCCCACCTAACCTTTTCTATGTTGTACTAGGTGTGAGTCAAAATTATATATGTATTTTTTTGCTTAGGTATCTTCTTTATAGAATGTGCATTCTGAATTTTCAAAACTGCTGCGTTGCGCGTTTTGATTTTCAGGTTATTTTGCAACCTTCGTTTTAAATTCTAAAGTTTTTCCTTAGTCTTCAGTTTTGCTCTTAAGTAACTAATTTCAATTTATTATTTAGCAGCTCATGCGCAAATTCTAGTTGAAATGTTTTATTATTATTTTTTTATTACTAATTTTTTATTTGAGGTTTTTTTTCATTTTCTAATTTTTCTTTTTAGTATGTTTTGGATGCAGCTTTTTGGAGTGTAGTTTATGCTCGAGTTTGATCTTTTCTTGGACTGCTTATTTCTAAAAAGTTTTTCCTAGTTGGTTTGCTCAGAATTTGTATGTTTTGGCCCAAGTGGAGTTCTAAGGACGATGAAAGGATTGGAGGTCAGCTCAGATATTTTAAGTCCTCCCGCTCGGTTAGGCTAGCACCCTTTCCCATAGTGTATGAACTCGCTGGCAAAGGTAATCTAAAGTTATGAAATGACAAACGTTGTTTGACATGTAAATCTGCAGATCCTAACCTGTATTCTTCTGTTGAGGATAATTGCTCCAACAAGTTTTGCAAAGCCTACAATACCATCTATAAGCTCAACTGTACTGTCTGCAACCTTAGCTATATTGGCCAAAGTAAAAATCCTCTTCATCTTAGGATTAATGGTCACAGGTCTCTAGTAAACAAGTTCTCTAATTCAGGAGTGAACCCCTCCACAAACGCCAACCAGTACTCTACCTTTGAATTAGAGCATTTCCATACTCATGGTTTTGACAAAGTGAAAATAGAGGTACTACATATTATCCCTGACCTCTATGCTCGGCTAGAAACTGAATCCCTTGAAATTTTGCAGCATCAGTCTCTTTATCCCTATGGCCTTAATTCCACTCTATCTGACAATAAGCATAATCAGCATAAATTTTCAATTCGTGAACTCTTCTTTCTTGTTAATAATAAGAGCTGCTCTAGAGGTAATAGAGGACAGAGGTTATTTCGCACATCAAGCAAAGTTGATTTTGCTAACTTGCTAAAAACTCTGGAAAGCTTTAAAACTGGCACTAATTTTGTTAAAAATACTTACAAAATTCTCAAGTCCTTCAAGCACTCTGTCCTTAAAAGTTTTTTCAAATTCTGGAATGAAACTGCTGACCATGTTGATAAGCATGTTTTTGCTCTGGTTCTGGACATTCTTAAACATATTCTTAAAGATAAAATTTCTCTTAAAGAATTTTCCAGTAATTTTGTTACCATCAGGTTCCTAAATAAAGCCTACGATAATCTCAATGTAAGGAAGCTGTTCTACAATAATGCAATTTTTTTCCCATCCACAGGCACCAGTCTATTGTAAGTTTTAAATATGTTAAGACCTTAGGGTCAATAGTTAAAAACTACAAACTTAACTCTTCGAGCTACATTCCTGTAATTACTACATGTTCTTGTGATGAACATAAAGAAACAGTTCACTATGACAAGAATTACAACCATATTATCACCGGAAACTTGAGATTTGTTGAAAATGAAAAGCTTAGGAATTTATTAGAGTATGGCTCTAAATTCAGACCTTCCTTCACAATTTCCAAAGAAAGGATTCTTGAGAGCTTCACTCAAGATGTAAATAAGTACATCGTAAAAACCAGTTTAACGTACAATCAGCCTATTGAGGCCTTCGCAGAATGGAAATATAATATAATCAATAGCTTCACCGGTGAGTTGGCAGGTCTGGACTTTTGTTTCGACAGAAATCTCTTTTTCTCTGGAGAAGCTAAAAGGTCACTCTCCAAACTACAAGACCAATTTATTTTTACCACTACGGATAAAGCTAGCAATAATTTTGCAATTATCTGTAAGAAGTTCTATTTTGAATTGTTAACTATGGAACTCAATAATAGAGTAACATACGAGCCCGTAAGTTATTCTACCAAGCAGTTAGAAAATCGGTTTAAGGCATTCTTCAAGAAACTTAAAATTCCACAAACTAGAAGATATGAGCCTGAATTTCCATTTCTTTTTGCAACGGTTAAGTTTCATAAGGATCCTGTGAAGTTCAGGTTCATAGCTAGTGGAGTAAGGAGTCATAAAAAGAAAATAGATCTTGCTTTTGAAGATGTCTTAAAGAAGGTTTTGAAACACATTAGAAACTGTTCTAACTTGATGTACAGAGATTTTTGGATAATTAATAATAATGCAGAAGTAATTTCTACTATACTCAAAGTTTGTCCCCTAGATATTAATAGTTATGATTTTGAAAACCTATATACTAATCTGCCTCTATCAGATATAATCACTACCTTTAAAGAGCTGTATGCAGAATTTAAACTTAACCAATTTGTTGATGTAGGAACTTGGAACTCTTATCTCAATTGCTGCATAAAAAATAACCATATCTTATATAATAATACTCTCTATAAGCAAGTGAACGGTATTCCAATGGGAACATCAACGTCCACGAATATCGCTAATCTATTCCTGTTCTTTAAGGAATATAAATTCATTAAAAATCACCCCACCCGCTCAGATAACTACCTTTACACTTTTAGATATATTGATGATCTGCTGTGTATCAATAATTCAGAAGTTATAGAGAGTGATTTTGATAATATCTATCCTAGCTCTCTTAACTTATGTAAAACCAACCACAGTAATCAGGAACTTGAGTTCCTAGACTTAAGCATTAAGCTCAACAGAGGTAACCCATCTATTAGCCTCTTTGATAAAAGAGTTAATTTTCCTTTCATAGTAATTAAATATCTACACTGGAATAATAACATTTCAACCAAAGTAATTGAGAATGTACTAATTTCTCAGGTCCTAAGAATTTCAAGAATTTGCAGCAACAATTTGGACTTCAATTACCACATTAATATACTATTAGAAAGTTTTCTAGAGAACGAAATTCCTTCTTCTTTCATCAAAAGAACTTTAAGAAAAATTATTCTGAATAATAGAGTAAGGTTGGCAGATCTGCTTTAATTTTCTACACAGTTAATAATATGATTCTGACCAATCAAAGCCGTAAGGAAGTTGGCTAGAGGATGCCTATTAACTACCTAAAGGAACCTTAGTGCTATGGATATGACGGTCCTATTAAAACAAAAAATTAAATAATATAAACAAAATCACAAAAAAAGCTTAAAAATCTGTTTATAAAAGAAAATAAAAACAAATAAAAAAGAAAACTAGTTATTCATCACTAGGATAGCTATACTAAAAATAGTAAAACCAACATTAAAATTAATAAGATTCTGATTAATCTATAGAAGCTCACTAAGGTGATTTAATACATGCAAAGATTATTAAATAAACTGCTCGTGTATTTTATAATATTTCTCATGTATTCTGGAGAGTTAATTCTGCTCTTTCTGATCATACAGATCCACAGTCTTAAGTTTATATATTTTTTTCTCTGGTTAAAATCTCCGCGCGTTGGTTTCTTGCTGTATGAGGAGGCCATCAGCCCCACCCTCACTGCCCCCCAGCGTCTAGGGAGTGGCGGAAGAGGTCAGCCATGTTCTTCTCTTGTGAGGAGAAAAGTTTTTATCACACAAGAGGTAAGCTCTCTTCCTTGTTTTTGGGTACTAGGTTTTATAAGTTCAATGTTTGTACTTCATGTACTTTTTCTCTGTCGTTTTTTAGCTTTTCAGCTTTTAGGCATTGGTTTGTCTGTTAACATTTTTGCGGGTTTTAACTCTTTCTTTTCTTTGTAACTTTGAGCGTCTTTTGGGGTACCTAGGAACAGAAGATGGCTAAGCTTGTTCCTTTTCTATGCGCTGTCTATGCGCTGTTTTTTCAAAGTAGTTAAGTTCTTAATAACTAATTAATTATGCACTTAAAGCACTGCTGAAATACTTTGTACATATTGCAACTAACTGTTTAAGGTATATAACTTTCACAAAGTTTTCTTTAGTTAATTATTATCTTTAACTTATTCTCGTTTTCGTGCTGTCATAAGTTGTAGAGTAGGGGTTTTAGACTCAAGTTTTCTTTCAAAAATCTGTTCGTTAAAAATTAACATTTCCTTTTTTAATTGCAATGTAAAATTTGGATTTCTTTTGCATTGTTTTTCAGGTTTAAATTCTCTCTCAAACGAATTTGGAATTTCGTTATGGCTGAAAATCATTTCTAATTATTATGTCACTCTCACAGCTTGAGTTCTCTTTAATCTTCTTCTCTCTGTTTAATAGTAACAGATGAAGAGCATGGGTCGGGCCAGGAAGGTTAATGGATGCAAGCGAAATTGTTAACTAGTGCTAGGTCATGCAACTCTACGGAGGACATGACCTATATATATTTTTTAAACTATTTTAGGTGGGAATGTTACTTGCATCTATGGCCTTGCAGAAACCCATTTCCAACTAGGTCTTTGTGGAAGTGAGAAAATGCAGAGTTTTTGCTGGTCCTTGATAAAGCCAAGGCTCAGTATTCTCGACACCTTCTACATTCAGTTGTTTTATTTTATTTTTTTATCTTTTCTCCTTTTACTCACACAGGTAGATACATAACATATATATATATATATATATATTCTATAAAGAAGATACCTAAGCAAAAAAATACATATATAATTTTGACTCACACCTAGTACAACATAGAAAAGGTTATGTATCTACCTGTGTGAGTAAAAGGAGAAAAGATAAAAAAATAAAATAAAACAACTGAATGTAGAAGGTGTCGAGAATACTGAGCCTTGGCTTTATCAAGGACCAGCAAAAACTCTGCATTTTCTCACTTCCACAAAGACCTAGTTGGAAATGGGTTTCTGCAAGGCCATAGATGCAAGTAACATTCCCACCTAAAATAGTTTAAAAAATATATATATAAGTCATGTCCTCCGTAGAGTTGCATGACCTAGCACTAGTTAACAATTTCGCTTGCATCCGTTAACCTTCCTGGTCCGACCCATGCTCTTCATCTGTTACTATTAAACAGAGAGAAGAAGATTAAAGAGAACTCAAGCTGTGAGAGTGACATAATAATTAGAAATGATTTTCAGCCATAACGAAATTCCAAGTTCGTTTGAGAGAGAATTTAAACCTGAAAAACAATGCAAAAGAAATCCAAATTTTACATTGCAATTAAAAAAGGAAATGTTAATTTATAACGAACAGATTTTTGAAAGAAAACTTGAGTCTAAAACCCCTACTCTACAACTTATGACAGCACGAAAACGAGAATAAGTTAAAGATAATAATTAACTAAAGAAAACTTTGTGAAAGTTATATACCTTAAACAGTTAGTCGCAATATGTACAAAGTATTTCAGCAGTGCTTTAAGTGCATAATTAATTAGTTATTAAGAACTTAACTACTTTGAAAAACAGCGCATAGACAGCGCATAGAAAAGGAACAAGCTTAGCCATCTTCTGTTCCTAGGTACCCCAAAAGACGCTCAAAGTTACAAAGAAAGAAAGAGTTAAAACCCGCAAAAATGTTAACAGACAAACCAATGCCTAAAAGCTGAAAAGCTAAAAAACGACAGAGAAAAAGTACATGAAGTACGAACATTGAACTTATAAAACCTAGAACCCAAAAACAAGGAAGAGAGCTTACCTCTTGTGTGACAAAAACTTTTCTCCTCACAAGAGAAGAACATGGCTGACCTCTTCCGCCACTCCCTAGACGCTGGGGGGGCAGTGAGGGTGGGGCTGATGGCCTCCTCATACAGCAAGAAACCAACGCGCGGAGATTTTAACCAGAGAAAAAATATATAAACTTAAGACTGTGGATCTGTATGATCAGAAAGAGCAGAATTAACTCTCCAGAATACATGAGAAATATTATAAAATACACGAGCAGTTTATTTAATAATCTTTGCATGTATTAAATCACCTCAGTGAGCTTCTATAGATTAATCAGAATCTTATTAATTTTAATGTTGGTTTTACTATTTTTAGTATAGCTATCCTAGTGATGAATAACTAGTTTTCTTTTTTATTTGTTTTTATTTTCTTTTATAAACAGATTTTTAAGCTTTTTTTGTGATTTAGTTTATATTATTTAATTTTTTGTTTTAATAGGACCGTCATATCCATAGCACTAAGGTTCCTTTAGGTAGTTAAAAGGCATCCTCTAGCCAACTTCCTTACGGCTTTGATTGGTCAGAATCATATTATTAACTGTGTAGAAAATTAAAGCAGATCTGCCAACCTTACTCTATTATTCAGAATAATTTTTCTTAAAGTTCTTTTGATGAAAGAAGAAGGAATTTCGTTCTCTAGAAAACTTTCTAATAGTATCACACAAGAGGTAAGCTCTCTTCCTTGTTTTTGGGTTCTAGGTTTTATAAGTTCAATGTTCGTACTTCATGTACTTTTTCTCTGTCGTTTTTTAGCTTTTCAGCTTTTAGGCATTGGTTTGTCTGTTAACATTTTTGCGGGTTTTAACTCTTTCTTTTCTTTGTAACTTTGAGCGTCTTTTGGGGTACCTAGGAACAGAAGATGGCTAAGCTTGTTCCTTTTCTATGCGCTGTCTATGCGCTGTTTTTTCAAAGTAGTTAAGTTCTTAATAACTAATTAATTATGCACTTAAAGCACTGCTGAAATACTTTGTACATATTGCAACGAACTGTTTAAGGTATATAACTTTCACAAAGTTTTCTTTAGTTAATTATTATCTTTAACTTATTCTCGTTTTCGTGCTGTCATAAGTTGTAGAGTAGGGGGTTTTAGACTCAAGTTTTCTTTCAAAAATCTGTTCGTTATAAATTAACATTTCCTTTTTTAATTGCAATGTAAAATTTGGATTTCTTTTGCATTGTTTTTCAGGTTTAAATTCTCTCTCAAACGAACTTGGAATTTCGTTATGGCTGAAAATCATTTCTAATTATTATGTCACTCTCACAGCTTGAGTTCTCTTTAATCTTCTTCTCTCTGTTTAATAGTAACAGATGAAGAGCATGGGTCGGGCCAGGAAGGTTAACGGATGCAAGCGAAATTGTTAACTAGTGCTAGGTCATACAACTCTACGGAGGACATGACTTATATATATATTTTTTAAACTATTTTAGGTGGGAATGTTACTTGCATCTATGGCCTTGCAGAAACCCATTTCCAACTAGGTCTTTGTGGAAGTGAGAAAATGCAGAGTTTTTGCTGGTCCTTGATAAAGCCAAGGCTCAGTATTCTCGACACCTTCTACATTCAGTTGTTTTATTTTATTTTTTTATCTTTTCTCCTTTTACTCACACAGGTAGATACATAACCTTTTCTATGTTGTACTAGGTGTGAGTCAAAATTATATATGTATTTTTTTGCTTAGGTATCTTCTTTATAGAATGTGAATTCTGAATTTTCAAAACTGCTGCGTTGCGCGTTTTGATTTTCAGGTTATTTTGCACCCTTCGTTTTAAATTCTAAAATTTTTTCCTTAGTCTTCAGTTTTGCTCTTAAGTATATATATATATATATATGTATATATATATATATATATATATATATATATATATATGTTTATTAAGGTTAAACAAAAACATATATATATACACTGACGGAAAAAAAATCCCAACACCACAAAAAAATAGTTGTAGAGGAATGAAATGGCGGCAATACATTTGTATAGGCAACATATTTAATCGATCAAGGTTTCAAGATCACAGCTTATTGTAAGCGCGAGGAGAGCCATTTTAAATGTGAAATGCTGGTACATTAATAACCGGTGTAACCGCCAGAATGTTGAATGCAAGCACGCAAACTTTAATGCATTGTGTCGTACAGGTGCTGGATGTCAGTTTGCGGGATTGAGTTCCATGCCTGTTGCACTTGGTCGGTCAATACAGGGACGGTTAATGCTGGTTGGGCGTGACCTGGAGTTGTCGTTCAATGATGTCCCATACGTGCTCGATTGGTGAAAGATCTGGTGATCTAGCAGGCCACGGCAACATGTCGACACTCTGTAGAGCATGTTGGGTTACAACAGCTGTATGCGGGCGAGCGTTATCCTGTTGGAAAACATTCGCTGGAATGCTGTTCATGAATGGCAGCACAACAGGCCCAGACCGACGTACAACTGTGCCGTCTGGGTGCGTGGGATAACCACGAGAGTGCTCCTGCTGTCAAACGAAATTGCTCCCCAGACCATAACTCCAGGTGTAGGTCCAGTGTGTCTCGGCCGCAGACAGGTTGGTTGCAGGCCCTCACCTGGCCTCCTTCTAACCAAAACACGGCCATCACTGGCACCCAGGCAGGACCGGCTTTCATCAGAAAACACAACAGATCTCCACTCCGTCCTCCAATGAGCTCTAGCTTGACACCACTGACGTCAAACGGCAGTGGTTTGGAGTAAGTGGAATGCACGCTACAGGGCGTCTGGCTCGGAGCTGTCCTACAAGTAACCGATTTGTAACAGTTCGTTGTGTCACTGTGGTGGCAACTGCAGCTCGAATTGCTGCCGCAGACGCGGTACGATGCGCCACGGCCATACGCCGTACACTGCGGTCTTCCCTCTCAGTAGTGCCACGTGGCCGGCCGGAACCCGGTCTTCTTGAGGCAGTACCTTCACTTGACCACCGCTGCCAACAATCATGCACAGTGGCAACATTCCTGCCAAGTCGTTCTGCAATATTGCAGAAAGAAAATCCACCTTCTCGTAACCCTATTACACGACCTCGTTAAAACTCCGTGAGCTGTTGATAATGGCTTCTTCGTCTTCTTAAAGGCATTCTTGACTAACATCAACACCCTACATCGAATCTCAACGATAACTAACGCTCACGAACGTTACAGCGCGTATTTACAGCAAACCTGCTTTGCATGTTCCGAGGGGCGCTACTAGCGCCACACGTATGCGCCGAGCACGAAATTTGCATAGACGTCATCTTACAGATGTACTCTCACCGCCTACCAACTGTTGTTTATCTAACACAACCCCTTCTTGGTGTTGGGATTTTTTTTCCGTCAGTGTATATATATATATATGTGTTTATTAAGGTTGTCGGAAAAGTCATGACGTATTTTAGCCATGTTTTGCAAAGGTCATTTATTGATAGAAAGAACAAAGATCAATCAATGATATAATGCCCATTTTGTTCGATAACCTTTTGCCACCTTTCAGTGAGCTGTAGAATGCCTCGTTCATTGAAGGATCTGCCTTTCGTAGCGAAAAACTGTACAAGGTGTTGATTTACAGCCTCATCTGAATTGAACGTTTTACCATGCAAGGACTGTTGAAGAGAGCGAAACAAGTGAAAATCTGACGGTGCAAGGTCAGTCGAGTATGCTGGGTGTGGCTACACATCCCACTCCAGCTCCAATCATTTTTGGCGGGTGATCAAACTTGTGTGTGGTCCAGCGTTGTCGTGATGGAACACAACACCTTTATAATGAACGAGCTCTGGATGATAGATACGTTCAAACTGTCCAACTGCCAACAGTACACATTCGAATTGATTGTTTGGTTCCGTGGTAGGAGCTCGAAAAACACGACACCTTTAAAATCCCACAACACTGAGACCAGAACCTTCCGCTGATTACTTTGGATGTCGTCTGAGGCGAAGCAGCACGTCGGAACCAAGACCGTTTGCGCAGCACATTGTTGTACACAATCCACTTTTCGTCACCAGTTATCAGTCGGTTCAAAAAAGGATCGTTTTTCTCACGTTTAATGAGCATTGTACAGATGTTTGTACGCGCCGTCAATTGAGCTTCTTTGAGTTCATGAGGAACCCACACATCGGGCTTGCTTACGTATCCCAGCTTCTTCAGGTGATCGTAAACGCTTGAATGATGGATGTGCAATGTGTCTGCAATCTCTCGTGTCGTGTAACGAGGGTTTGACTCGATCAATGCCTTGATTTGGTCGTCATCAACTTCGGTTGGCCTCCCGGACCAAGGAGCACCGTTGAGGTCAAAATCACCAGCACGGAATTTTGCGAACCACCGCTGGCACTTACGTTCTTGTAGAGCATTATCACCGTACACTTTACGCACCGTTTCACGAGCTTGACGCGCGTTCTTCTTTTTACGGAAGTAAAACATGGCGAAAATCCACAGTTTGGTCTTCCATCTTCAACTTGATGTCAAATCTCTGCAAACCAACTGCATCGCTCACTATTCCTTTTAGACTGCAGCTAGAACTGGCACCTGTCGAATGCCATAGCGATAACAGAGCTGCGCATGCCTCTAGCACTTCCAAAATGGCCCAACCGCCATCGGGTGCCAAGATACGTCATGACTTTTCCGACAACCTAATTATGTGTCACACACTGCGACACCTAATTATATGAGACTTTTAAATTGTTTCTCTATTAAAGGAACTCTTGCAAATCGAGCAATTATATGAGACTTTTAAATTGCGTATGTATTAAAGGAACTCTTGCAAATCGAGCAATTATATGAGACTTTTAAAAATTGCGTATGTATTAAAGGAACTCTTGCAAATCGAGCAATTATATGAGACTTTTAAATTGCGTATGTATTAAAGGAACTCTTGCAAATCGAGCAATTATATGAGACTTTTAAAAATTGCGTATGTATTAAAGGAACTCTTGCAAATCGAGCAAACATGCTTCCTTTTTTTCACAACACACTGCGGCACTTAATTATGTGAGCCTTTAATATTATTTCTGTATTAAAGGGACTCTTTCAAATCGAGCACATTATATGCGACACTTAATTATGTGAGCCTTTTAATACCATTTCTGTATGTACCCTTAAATCGAGCAACATGCTTCCTTTTTTGCAACACCCTGCGAGCAATTAATTATATGAGATTTTTAAAAATTGCGTATGTATTAAAGGAACTCTTGCAAATCGAGCAAACTTGCTTCTTTTTTTTTCACAACACACTGCGACACTTAATTATGTGAGCCTTTAATACCATTTCTGTATTAAAGGAACCCTTGCAAATCGAGCATACATGCTTCCTTTTTTTAAAACAACACACTGCGACACTTAATTATGTGAGCTTTTAATATTATTTCTGTATTAAAGGGACTCTTTCAAATCGAGCAATTATATGAGACTTTTAAATTGCGTATGTATTAAAGGAACTCTTGCAAATCGAGCAATTATATGAGATTTTTAAAAATTGCGTATGTATTAAAGGAACTCTTGCAAAGCGAGCATACATGCTTCGTTTTTTCACAACACACTGCGACACTTAATTATGTGAGCCTTTAATACCATTTCTGTATTAAAGGAACCCTTGCAAATCGAGCATACATGCTTCCTTTTTTAAAACAACACACTGCGACACTTAATTATGTGAGCTTTTAATATTATTTCTGTATTAAAGGGACTCTTCCAAATCAAGCATACATGCTTCCGTTTTTTTCACAACACACTGCGACACTTAATTATGTGAGCCTTTAATATTATTTCTGTATTAAAGGAACTCTTGCAAATCGAGCATACATGCTTCCGTTTGTTTCACAACACACTGCGACACTTAATCATGTGAGCGTTTCATATTATTTCTGTATTAAAGGAACTCTTGCAAATCAAGCATACATGCTTCCTTTTTTTCACAACACACTGCGACACTTAATTATGTGAGCTTTTAATATTGTTTCTGCATTAAAGGAACTCTTGCAAATCGAGTATACATGCTTCCTTTTTTTCACAACACACTGCGACACTTAATTATGTGAGCATTTAATATTATTCCTGTATTAAAGGAACTCTTGCAAATCGAGCATACATGCTTCCTTTTTTTCCCAACACACAGCGACACTTAATTATGTGAACCTTTCATATTATTTCTGTATTAAAGGGACTCTTGCAAATCGAGCATGCATGCTTCCGTTTTTTTCACAACACACTGCGACACTTAATCATGTGAGCGTTTCATATTATTTCTGTACTGAAGGAACTCTTGCAAATCAAGCATACATGCTTCCTTTTTCACAACACACTGCGACACTTAATTATGTGAGCTTTTAATATTGTTTCTGCATTAAAGGAACTCTTGCAAATCGAGTATACATGCTTCCTTTTTTTCACAACACACTGCGACACTTAATTATGTGAGCCTTTAATATTATTTCTGTATTAAAGGAACTCTTGCAAATCGAGCATACATGCTTCCTTTTTTTCACAACACACTGCGACACTTAATTATGTGAGCCTTTAATATTATTTCTGTATTAAAGGAACTCTTGCAAATCGAGCATACATGCTTCCTTTTTTCACAACACACTGCGACACTTAATTATGTGAGCCTTTAATATTATTTCTGTATTAAAGGAACTCTTGCAAATCGAGCATACATGCTTCCTTTCTTTTCACAACACACTGCGACACTTAATAATGTGAGCTTTTAATATTGTTTCTGCATTAAAGGAACTCTTGCAAATCGAGCATACATGCTTCCTTTTTTTCACTTCTTTCTTCAAGTTCTGCTTGGTTTTCTTTGCAGGCACTGTAAGAAGCAATGCTGCATTTGTAGTCAAAACAGTTTCTTCTGAAGTTTCGTTTGGGATCTCAGAATTCCCATTAAGAACTTTTTCATGTTTTTTAACAAAATAGGCGTGCCGTATTGTATTTTCAGTACCGCTGTTCATCGGTCTTTTCACTCCTCTCTTGTGTTTCTTGTAGGTGAACATAGGGGTGAGAGGCTCATTTCCCCCACATTCAATAATATGACTGTGAAGGTCAGACACACAAGGAAACTTTAACTTGCATTTTGTACATATCAGATCACTCTGATCAGCCAAAGATGGTGGAACGCGACAATGATTCAATAGCCCGTAAGGGCTAACGTACCACTTACACATATCAGGTGGCACGAGGGGCTCACATTTTGTGCTTTCAGCTTCTATGTGTGGTGGCTGAATGTTCGGAAGATTATTTGCATGATGATTATGGCACAATTCAAGGGAGTGAAAGAAGTTGTCCTTAGAAACACAACAATTATGTGGAACATGAACCTTCCTACCATTTGAAGCTTCACGTTCTTCAACACCAATTCCTGGCCGCTTCTCAACACTCTTCCTACCATTTGAAGCTTCACGTTCTTCAACACCAATTCCTGGCCGCTTCTCAACACTCTCCTCTCCATCCACAGAATGGTAGTCTTCAGAATAATTAGTAGCAGGATTATTGCCAAGTAAGACCACGCTATCCAATTTACCCTGCACAGGTACTTCAAATTCTTTGGAATTACACTGTTCCACAAATTTTTTTCTGTGAGATTTGGATCTATATTGCTGTTGGGGGTTAAACACTCTTCCTGTTGATAATATTGCTGCATGTCAAAATCCTTGGGAAAATTGTAGGAAGCCCATGATACAGATGTAGTTATGCACGGATTTTTGAAAGCTGGCTCAGAAAACTGTGTAACTTCAGATTTCTTAAGTGACAGTTGGGAAGATTTCCCATCCAAAAAATTACTTAGATTGTCTTTTATTTGATCGGAAACAGATGAGTAAAACTGCTGTTCAGCGAGTTTTTTCTTTCAGCGGCAAACTTCTTCTGTTTACCTACCTTTCTCTTCAAAATGGGACTTGTCTGGGGGGCACTGAATTTATAAAGTATTCCACGCTTCCCATGCTTCATATGCAGGGGAGGATGATATAAATTTTGATGTTTCACCATCAGCTCATCAGAATGAAACATTTTTTTACAAAAGGGGCAAGAGTACATTGGAGCTGATGGTGTATGAGGGCCTGTAGCGACGGGAACGGGATTTGAAACAGAAGTTTCATCAACACCCATTTCTTCAAATTCACCTGTAAATAAATAAATTAAAAAACTTAAAATAAAAGAAATAAATGTACTTATAAAACAGACTTCATACAATTATCAATTTAGAAGTTTAACACAACGAATGCTCCATAAAACATATATTTGGTACAAAACGAGAACTTATGATATGAGAATGAGAACTGAACTTGACATACATTGTATGTGGAAAAAATAATACCTTGAAGCATATCATTTATTACCAAATTTTAATTCTAAACCACCTGCTTAAATTGTCATAATTGAAAGTTAACATATCTCCATTCTTTCTTACTGTGTTATGCCATTTTAAAATTACTGACCAAAATAAAAGCTTGATTAAAAGATACTCTTTACAAAGAAGTGGAGAATCATCTGACCACATACACACAAGTGCTGAGAGCACTATCCTGTTTAACCCCGAAGTATGACAGCTCGCCCCCCCCCAAATGATTAACCAGTTTAGGCATTAAAAATTATTGTTTCCTTTTGCAGACTTCCACTTTCCCCTTCCTCTGCAATTAAACAACGTGTTTATCAACTGCAGAGTGGGAAGGGACCTCGTTGTCTTTCTATAGTATTATAGCACAATTTTATTTGACCATTTGTTTTCTTCTGAAGTGATTTGGGGACCCAGGCATCCAGAACGACAGGGCAGCGCAACGATCTACATGGATTGCTCAATAGAATTAGCATGGAGCCACAGCGTGGGTGTATTAAATTTCCTTGACATGCTATGTAGTTTCTATGTTATTGAAGAAGCGTTACCTTCTCTACAGAAATCCACTAACGCATGACCTATGGCATTTGCTACCTAAGCCCGGAATAAATACCCCCCTGGGTGCCAGCTCCCCACCCAGACCCACTTCCCGAACAATTCTCTTTACCAACTGGAAAGTGTAATAGAAGTCTTGTGTGCTAAATCACATTTGAGAAAACAAATTTCTTTCACTTTCTCAGAGCCCGAGCCTGAACTGCAGTAAATATTATACTGTCCGAGCCTACACAGGCTGGGTTTCAATTTCAGGCTAAGTACACACTGTTATCTTTCTCTCTGTCTAGTCCCTTGCTGATGTTTCATTAGGCAATTAACATAAAGGTTTTGGGAAGAGTAAGATCTCCGCGTCTCCACCCATGTTGAGATACATAAAGCTTGTTGCTGCTAGCTTGTACAGTTGTGTCCTGCGCCATGTTTCTTTTTTGCTATTCTTTTTCTGAGGTAAAGTGCGGCTTCCCAAACCGATTTGGTAAACTATTGCTCCAGAAGGAAATGGCGCTCCTCGCTGAGCAGTAGTTAAACTTTTGAACAGGCCAAATATGCAGGTTCAGCAGTTCCATAGAGTTCCAAAGGAAGGTCTCAGCAGCGTCTGACCAGTCTCCAAGGGAACTAAATTTTGATGGCATTAGCCTCTGGGTAAACTCAAAGACTTCCCATGTGAAGGTACATACTAGTGCCGGCATTACAAACACGAAAGATGACACTGAATTTTCGGGTGTAATGAGCACGACTTTTGAATCCGTTCTGATGAGAATTAAATTTATCAAACCTATTCAAAGTCAGTGGAACCGGTATGGAAAACAATAGTATCTGACGGAAGAAGTACGTTTTTCGATCTGATTTTTAATCCCCCAGAAATTGCTGTAAACGTAATCGTGAGCTTATGCTTTCTGGTTGCAGACTTGTGCGTTAATAAAAATTTGAAATATATCAGAAACAATTCACAGTGGAAACGCTCTCCAACAAAGAAAGAACTTTTCTAATTGGATTCTTCGAAGCAAAGATATAAAAAAATATAAGATATGCATCTACGCCCCCTGGCTCGAAAACCATGCATTATTTTAGGAAGGAAATATTCTCAAGAGGTTTTTGGATGTAAGCAGTATCGGTCGAAGAAAAACAAAATTGAGTCGAGTTTTCAGGAGTACAGACTTTGCTGCAAATACATCAGAAGCAGAAATTAACGCTTATGCCCCGTGGTGGCCAAACCATTCTTTATCAAATATTAGAAATTTCATACGAAACATTTCCCATCAGGAGCTGTATGTGATACAGGAAGAATTTACGAAATAAGAGTTTTAGAAGCAGAAATATCGGGGAAAACGAAATTTACTTTGCTCCCCTTAGCGAAAAGTCTATTATTTATTTGAAAATTTTGAATTTATGTGAAAAACATTTCGCATTGGAAACACTATCCAACAAAGAATGAATTTTTCAAATCGGACTCCTAGAAGTAGAGATATTGACAAAAATAAGATATATATTTATGCCCCCTGGTGTAGAAACCACGTTTTATTTTAGAAAGAAAATATTCCTAATTGGTTTGTCGACGTGAGTAGTATTGGTCCACAAACGATTTTTTTTCACTTGAAATTTTAGAAGCTCAGATTTTGCTGCAAATACATCAGAAGAGGAAATTAAGACTTACGCCTCCTGGTGGCAAAAAAATTAATTACATACAGATGATTTCTCATCAGAAGGTGCATTCGGAGCAGAAAGAATTTTTAAAATCGGAGTTTTAGAAGCAGAGACATCGGGGGAAACGCAATTTATTTTTACGCCACCTAGCAGAAAGTCTATGAATTACTTGAACATTTTGAAACCATATGAAAAACATGTCACACAGGAAACTATCCAATAAAGAAGGAATTTTTCAAATCGGACCATTAGAGGAAGAGATATGGACAAAAATAAGATATACGTGTATGACCCCTGGCAGAGAAACCATGCAATATTTTTAGAAAGTATTCCGAAAAGGTTTATCGACGTGAGGGGCATCGGTCCGCGAAATAATTTTTTCAGTTGAGATTTTAAAAGCTCAAATTTTATGGCAAATACATCTGAAATAAAAAAAATTAACGCTTACCTCTCGGTGGCCAAAGAGGTAAGCGTTTTTTTTATTTCAGATGGAAACAAGCATTTCAGTAGGCCAGTCTTCTTGGCCAGGAAATAAAAATATTGTTTAATTTGAAATATTATGAAGTGCAGTTTTTCATAAAACTTATTCCGTTACTTCTGAAAGGGGTCATCAAAAGAAATGTTAGAACAAGATTTAAAAAAAAAAAGCGAGAAAGAAATTTGTCAGATTTCTATTGAAAGATAGAAAAAAAGAGAAGCCATTTTGTTTCAAATTATGGACAAAGCATGCCTATTGTTTGTTCAACGCAATTCTTATTTCTTCGAGCAAATAACTTATTAGGAGTGGTTTGATTCTTTTAGTACTACAGGTTCAAAATTTTTTGAAGAAAAGCGAAGGAAAGGCTTGCCTATATTTTTAAAAAAGTCATCGCTCTTTTCACGTTCCAGAAACACATAGCAACCGAAAAATTGTTTTCAGCTGTCTCCGGCGGCAGCTGAAATCACTTTTTCGGTTGCTATGAGTTTCTGGAACGTGGAAAGAGCGATGTATTTATTTATTTACTGACCGTATTTGGAGGATTTTCACCTTAAAAAAATTAAAATTATAAAAGCCTGTGACAATTTTAAAAATGTTCATTACAATGGAATATTTTTGTTGAGTCTTGCTATAATATCAGTGTGGTGGCTGAAATAGGTAACTAATTTATGTATAGCTAAATAAAATTATTTATGCCAAAAAAAAATCTAACTCGTGGATCCGAAAAATGACAAGAGTGGAAGACATCATGATCAGAGTAAAATCCCTGAAATGGCAATGGGCTGGACATACTGCCAGAAGGACAGACCATCGATGGACAGCCGAAATTTTAGATTGGATTCCAAGGGACAAGAAAAGACCCAGAAGACCACATGGAGATGGGTGGATGAAATTCAAAAGTATGCTGGAGTGACATGGAGGAGACAGGCTCAAGACAGAAAATTGTGGAAGAAACTTGGGGATATCTTCATCCAGCAGTGGATTGAAAATGGTTGTTGATCATTACACACACACATATATATAAAGGAGCATTTTAAATGTGATTTATTTTCAGTTCCTATGTTCTAGAAAAATATTGAAATTCTATATTTTTAAGTCGTCGAAATTACTTTTAAAACTAATTCGAGTTTAAAACAGTTTCCTGAAAAGTTTCTTTATATATATAAAGTAACTTTTGAAAAATTAAAATGCAAAAGAATAATTGATGAAGAATAAAAACTTGAAAATATGCTAAAAACGTGAATGCACATAAGCAGCCAACCCATGAAATGCCAAGTTATCAGAAATAAAAAGAGAAATGTTAGCGTTTTGTACATAGTTCGTGCAGTTTTTTGGTTTAGTCTCTTTCAAGTTAAGCACAGAAATATATTACTGTCCTTAACTTGAAAGAGACTAAATTTCTGAACATATTATGTGTTTAAATCAAAAGCTATATAACTCCGTATAATGTAGGAAGTGCGAGAAAATTAAGTCGGATAGCATATTTTCGGTTCCTACGTTCTAGAAAAATATTGAAATTCCATAATTTTAAGTTGCTGAAATTACATTTAAAACTAATTGAATTTTAAAACAGCTTCCTGAAAAATTCTCGTTAGCATTATTGATAACAATGGTATGATAAATCTACATGATGTATAGATAAAAATGGAATTAGTACTCACCTAAAAATTCCTCGGGCGATATTTCGGAATGGTTCATATTCACATCATGACACCGTCGTGAACTCATCACTAATTTTTTAGGCTCTTCTCTATTTCTACTTTATATTAACTACAAAGCAAATGTAAGGATTTTTCAAAATGGCGAACAATAACGCTGTTTAGATTAGTCAACAGTATCAGCAAAAACTTTCGTGGAAGTACTATAGAAATAGTTACTATGCTGTGCTATTTATGTAGAAGTGTGACTAATGAACTTTGGCGCCTCGGTACGTTATTGGTGGAAAAGTTCGTGCCCTTGTGAATTCTGTTTTCCCATTGGCAAACTTGTGGCCACGTGATTTCCAAACAACCAACCCCCGGTGTTAGGTACCACTAATCTCTTTAAGCTCTGCAACGGGTTCTGTATTTTTACTTAAATTTATTTTTAATTATTCCTTTAAACACTAAGCCTGGCATGGGCATTTTTGTTCTTTAATTTCCTTCCAATAGAAAACAAAAATGTTTATAACGTCCCGAAGATTAAAAAAATCTTTAGGGACGGTTGACTGCTTATAGCCCCTAGTCATTAAACCTCCAATAAAAAAAAAATAAAAATCTCGAAAAATGTAGGGCATTTTATTTTCGGGCATTTGTGGAAAACGTAGGAAAAGTGAGCTTTTTTGTGTGAAAAAAATGCAGTCGAGGAGAAATGTAACTCTTCAGTATTTTTACTTAATTTAGTGTTTGAAATTTGCTTTAAATGTTTTTTTTGTTTTTTTGTTAATGGAAAAGGAAAATTCTTTCCGACTTGGACTGTCGGCAAATGTATGCTTAATGTGCATTTGAGAGTGTAACAGTATCGTCGCCGGTATTCTCTTTTTCAGGAGGTGCCCATTTAGTAGGAGAAAACGGGCTAGCTGCAGCTATTCTTTCCGTGTGTGCGACATGAGAATTGGTGCCCTTTCACAATACTAAAGTAAATGGCACATTTCAAGTGTATCCATTGATAAAGCTACGTTTTAAAATTTTAGGTAGCGGTGCATGAGTGCACGTGGTGTGAGATTCAGAAAAAAAAACTCATTAAAGAAAAATATTTCTAGGATACATAGAGGCACAGAGCCTGATGTACGGGACGGCATTCGGGGTACGTGCCCAGGGCAATGGCCTTTGAACCACTGAATTTCCGCCGTGCGCCGGATGGGCACGTTAAGCCGTCGGACCCCAGGTACTGGTAAGGTTCTACTAACCTTGGGGTACTGGCCCCTTTTTTATAAATAAGGGCGTCTTCCTCCCCTTTTCGACCTCACTTCCATGTGATTTTTGTATCAGGCACTCGAGCCCAAATCTCCTGAAGTCATAAACAACCCTTCCTGCTTTGGGTTGTTTAAGACCCGGAGTCAGACAATCCCTTCCTTAAATTATCTACATATTATCTGATCTGATTCGCAATCTTCAACCTTTGAATAAAAGTTAAAATGATAATTTCAGAACTTTGCGTTGCAACACATGGAAACGACAATTATAATTTCCACAAATAAATAGAATACCATGTTGGCAAATTAATGTCTTAATCTGCCAATAACAACTATGTTTTTATAACCACGGGTGAATGAAGCCTAACACTTCTGTGAAATTATTCCACACGGAATATAAACTTCTGCCAATCGGTATCCAACCGATTCGAAGTGAAACTGCAAAAACAGATTAAGGCTCCTCTGTCATACATGCATGCAAATAACACGGGATGCCGAGGGGCCCATGTAAGCCTCTTATCCAGAGCCCGAAACTCAAGTCGGTCAGCGCACGGAGGAGTGTTGATCAATATCATGTTTACTAATAAAATTTGCTTTTGCAGGTCTAGTGAAATCTCCCAACAGAGCCGGGTTCATGAAGTTTCGTAGGGTTATTCGTAAATTTATTTGAAGCCGTCAAGGGCTTATGAAGTTATACAGACTAGGAAGGAAAGCAATTTTGGAGTTAAAGGAGCCTGGGAAAGTGGCTTTACACCGGGCAGTTCTTCAAAATGCAGGAAATGTTGGAGAGGGCCACCCCCTTGTGGGAGTCTTATTGTTTATTTTGGTTAGGCGAGTTTGAAAGAGGACGTATAATTGGGCTGAGAGTTCCAGTTGGTCAAGTCGCCGAGCATTTAAGTCGGAGCGACGCGGTAATCGGACTATTAGAGCAAATGGGTCGAGGGAGACAACGCCCAGAGGCACGTAGGCTGCAGACGGCCGAGGGCAAGAGCAGAACACAAGCTTCAAGCGATTGACAGCCGTACGAACATATCCCAATTCGTTGCTCTCGACCGTTCGTAGCAATGTGTCGCCTACAGATTACGGGAGTGGCCATCCGTAACGAAGCCAGACCACTTGCCGCACGGTGGGGGGGGGGGGGGCTAAATCTAAGGTCACTTCGCCTCCCATCATTGACGAACGAGCAGTGTTGGCCCCGACCAAAGTGGATAGTGTCCAGTGGCGTTGTGTTGTCTTCAGTGATGAGTCATGGTTTGCACTTGGTGCCCGGTGCTCGTGTTCCTAAAGTTTACATAAGAAGTCAATTCATTAATATTCCATCTTTAGTCGAAACAATTTTACAAGCCCAGGCCCTGGCCTTCTTAGCAAGTTTTAATCCGCTGTGCTCATGTTTGTTGCACTGCCGGCCACCCAAAATGCAACACCAAGAAGGACACGAGATAGCAAAGCTAGATTTACTGGACACATAACAGATACAAAGATGAAACGATTGAGCTTACAGGCCCGTGCGACTTGCGGAACGCGCAGACATCAATAGTTCGTGTGGCCCCCATGGCTGGCAATAATGGCCGCTACACGCCACGGCATCAAACGAAAGAGGCTTGGGATGTGGGTTTGGAGTATGTCGGTCCAGGTTGCTTTGCCACAGTTCATCAGGCGTAGCCAAGGGTGGTGCTTGCCGGGCCACTCGGTTGCCGATCAGCGACCAGACGAGTCCGATGGGCGAAATATCGGGAGAACAGGCGGGCCACGGCAGCAGTGACACCCACTTGCGGGCGCGGATTGTCCTGTTGAAACGCTGCCGCTGGCCTGTCCTGCAGGTAAGGGAGGACTCATCATCATCATCATCATTGTCAACCATTATCAATCCACTGCTGGACGAAGGTCTCCCCAAGTTTCCTCCACAACGGTCTGTCTTGTGCCAGTCTCCTCCATGTCACCCCTGCATACTTTCGAATTTCATCCACCCATCTCCCATGTGGTCTTCTTCTGGGTCTTTTCCTGTCCCTTGGAATCCAATCTAAAATTTCGGCTGTCCATCGATGATCTGTCCTTCTGGCAGTATGTCCAGCCCATTGCCATTTCAGCGATTTAACTCTGATCATGATGTCTTCCACTCTTGTCATTTTTCGGATCCACGAGTTCCTCTTCTTATCTCTCCTGGTTACACCAAGTATGCACCTCTCCATGCCTCTTTGAGTTGTCTGCAGCCTTTGTATGTCTCTTTTAGTTAAGGTCCACGTCTCTGCACCATATGTAAGCACTGGAAGGATGCATTGATCAAACACTTTTCTTTTAAGACATAATGGCATATTGCTCTTGAAAATTATGCTGTTTCTTCCAAAAGCTCTCCAGGCAAGTTTTGTACGCCGATTAATTTCTTCATCAATGTGACCCTCACTTGATATCTGCTGTCCAAGATAAACGTACGTGTCTGTTATCTCCAGCTTTTCTCCATCAATCGATAAATCTTCATTTCTTGTAAAAGCATTGAACATCACTTTTGTCTTCTGAAAGTTCATTTTTAATCCCACTTCTTTACTCTTGTCAGCAAGTTCCTGGATCATACTCTGCAGCTCTGATGGGGTAGTTGCAAAAATGACTACGTCATCAGCAAAACGAAGGTGGGTTAGATAATCTCCATTAATCTTTATCCCCTTGTTTTCCCAGCTCAGCGACTGAAAAACACCCTCCAATGTGGCATTAAAGAGCTTCGGAGATATGGTGTCACCTTGTCTCACTCCCTTTCCAATTTTTACGTGTGTTGTATTTTCAAACAGCCTAATCTTTGCACTTGCATTTTCATAGATGTTATTAATAATATTAATGTATGCATCTTCAATACCGCAGGCTTTCAGAGCCATTGTAACTGCTGATGGTTTCACCGAATCAAAGGCTTTTTCATAATCGATAAAAGCCATGCACAATGGAAGTTCATATTCCCTCGCTCTTTCAATTAGTTCTCTCAGCACGTGGATATGATCTATTGTGCTGTAGCCACTCGTGAATCCAGCTTGTTCTCTCGGTTGAGCCATGTCCAGTGTTACCTTCAAGCGGTGTGAAAGAACTTTAGTGAAGATTTTATAAACTACTGATAGGAGGCTGATAGGTCTGTAGTTTCCGAGATCCTCAATGTCACCTTTCTTATGTAGCAGGATCATTGTAGGCGGTGTTCCAATCCTCAGGAATCATTCCTTCATTAAGGCATCGAGTGAAAATTTGGGCGAGTACTGTTTCGATTTCTCCACTTGCTTCTTGTATGATGTCTACAGTAATTCCATCTTCTCCTGGAGCTTTTCCTCGCTTCATGTTCTTGATTGCATGTGCAACTTCTGCTGGAAGGACTGGAGGAACTCTGGTACTGGTATCTTTCATGATGTCTGGAGTGCATATATCATCCCTTTCATATAATTTGGAGTAGAAATCTTTCACTCTTGTCAAAATTTCGCCTCTATTTCTTGTTACAGAACCATCTTCTTTTCTTAGTGCCATAATCTGTTTTCTTCCCTTACTGAGATGTCCCTTCGCTATCTTTAGGCTTTGGTTGTTTTCAATTGCTTTCCTCACTAGTTCACAGTTGAATTTTCTTACGTCTCCAGTGATACTTTTTCTTACTGTCTTGCATAGCTCTATATATTCCACTTTGGAAGTCACATCTTCTTTAGTTGTCCTCATCTCTCTTCTTTTTTGCATCAACATTTTCGTTTTCCTGATAATTTGTTCACATGCAACTTGTTCTTAGACCCAGCTAATTTTGTTGCTGTTTCCATAAGAGCTTTGGTTACTTTTCTGTTAACTTCAGAGATGTCCACTTCTTCCGATGTTAAGCCTTCTAAAGCAGAGAATCTGTTCTTCAGCTCTAACTTGAAGGTATTATGGTGTTTTTTAAGGTTGGTTATGTCAATACATTTTGTTTGTCTTATGAGCTTGCCACGTTCAAGTTTAGTGTTGAGGTGCATCTTACATCTCACCAATCTATGGTCACTACCTGTGTTGAACTTGTTTAGCACACTGCAGTCTTCTATGACGAATTTTTTGTTACACATAATAAAATCAATTTCACTTGTCGTCCCATTTGGATGTCTCCATGTCCATTTCCTGTGTGGCTTTTTCTTGAAGAAGGAGTTCAAGATGAAAAACCTTTCTGCCTCTGCAAACTCAACGAGAGTATTTCCACGCTGGTTTCTGTTGCCGTGACCGAATTTACCTACTGAAGTTTCATTCTGTTGCCGTTGCCCTATTTTTGCATTGAAATCTCCCATAATTATTTTCAAGTGCTGCTTACCTTTATTATTTAGATGACAAATTTCCTCATAAAATTCTTCAATTTCTTCTTCAGGATGACTTGTGGTGGGTGCATAAGTTTGAATAATCTGAGCCTGGTATCTTTTCGAGAGTTGGATAACAAGTCGTGCAGCTCTGTCAGAGGAACTTTCAACTTCTACAACTTTATCCTTCAGTTTCTTGTTTATTATAAATCCAACACCACTAGTTCTGCCAGTATCTGTCCCACGATAGTAGAAGAGATGTCCACTTTTCAGTTCGATGAGATCTTCTCCTTTTCTCCTTACCTCACTTAGCCCCACGATATCCCACTTGATCCTTTGTAGTTCCTCTTCCAATTCAAGAAGCCTTGAATCAGAAGATAGGGAGCGTCCATTGTAAGTAGCCAAGGTCAGCATCAGATGGCAGCCTAGTCCGGTCCTCCGGGGATTCTTAGCACCCTCTGCCTTCATGTCGCACTGGCCGCTGCCTTGGCCAGGTACATTCCAGCTGCCGGAGACTGAGGGCCAAGATTTAAGTTGTGGAATCATTTTGGAGGGGTTTGGCCATAACTCACCACGCTGGCCAAGCGGGTTGGTGAGTGTGAGATAGAATTTCCTCTAATCCCGATGGTATAGTTATACCGCTATTGGCGGTCGTCAGAGCCCCTTTAGTGGGAACAGGATGCACCACGAGAAGGCGGGGTTGACATTTGTCAAGGAGAGGCTGTGATGTTACGCATCACCTGACCTTACATCCCAAGGAGGACTACAGGCTCCAAAATGTCGGAGATGTAGCGGTGGCTGTTGAGTGTACCAGCGATGCGTACCAGAGGGGTGCGGGTGTCATATCCCATTGCGCCCCAAACGATAACGCCAGGCAACGGACCGGTATGGCAATGCATAATGCAGGCGTCATACAGTCTCTCGCCACCACACGCGGATCCGACCATCGTGGTGTTGCAGGCAGAAGCGGGATTCGTCGGAGAAGACAATGTCGTGCCATTCCGTAGTCCAAGTGCGGCGTTCAACGGCCCACTGCCACCGCAGTCGCCGGTGGTGTAACGTCAATGGTAATAGGAGCAATGGGCTCCGTGTGACAAGTCCCCGCTCCTACAGACGACGTCGAACGGTACGTGCTGACACAGGTTGTTGCGCAACACACCCTAATTTCTGCGCTATGTGGCGGTGCGAGCCGTCAATGCCCGCCGCACAACTTGCCGGTCCTCTCGTTCGGTGGCGTGCAGTAGCTGCGGCAATCGTTCACGTCGGTCCGTCCGTCCCTTCTGCACCCAACGAATCCATACTCGTCTCATTGTGGCTGGATGTCGTCCCACACGGGTGCCGATGTCTCAGTACGATAAACCGCTGTCCCGATAATCCACTATTCGTCCTCTGTCGAACTCCGAAACGTGCTGTAATGACTGCCGTATTCTGCGACGAGGCATCAGGAAGCTTCTCACGCACAGGTCCGGCAGCGCAACACACTTCCACTACTTACACCCCGCCTTCTGTGCACCCTTCTTATGGTGCTTCTCGGTGGCGTGGCGGGAGCACATGATTTGCTTATGCCCTGCAATGCTAATCATTTGCATGTCCTCTTGCGGGCGACGCATGCTGCGAATTTCATGCCAATCGGATGCTTCCTTCTTGGTGTTGCATTTTGGGTGGCCAGCAGTGTAGGTTTGCATAACGAATCAAACTCGTAATGTTCCACTCCTCCTTAGGCACAGAACATTAACTACGAGGCCCTAGGTCGGGGATGTTTTAGCAATTTTTAAACTGCTTTGCTCATATTCATAAATATGGGCAGCCATAGCTTAGTTTTCAGGAGGGGCAAAGGGAAATTAATTTTCAGGAGGGTGCAAACTGAAATTAATTTTTAGGAGGAAGCAAACAGAAATTGATGAGCTGGGCTGGAACAACGACTTAACGTGTGTTAGGCGGATTTTTCGTTTTTGAAATCAATAAATGTATTTTTATAACATAACTGTTATTTTTATGTGCCTGCAAATATAAGTACGTGCTGTTCAAAATCTTTAAAACTTAATTTCTCAGAACCATGTTGTGGAAAAGTCGTTGTTTCACAGGCTTGAGTGAAAAGAATGACCACAGAAAGCAAGGGTGGATATAAAAGTTTCAGAAGGGGACTGCCATAAAAATGAACATTAAATTTGCAAAAATGAATTTGTAAGCGGGCGTAATGCTACGGGTGGGCTGCGGCTTTCAGTTTTTCTCTTCCCTCCCGCCCACCGTTTAGCTCTCGCATTCCAAAATAAAGAGTTTCGAAGTTTAGGGCAAATACCAACTACCAAGATCTTGCATTTAAAAGTTACACACATACAATATATGTCTAATTTTTACTGTTAAATCCGTTTTTACCATGAGTAGTTGGCATTTTTGATTTCAAAGTTGGTATTTGAACACAAGAATAACCTAAACGCATTATACCAGCTTAAATTTCTGGGGAGGAAAAGGTGCTGGTCCTGGTGGTAAGTGCTTCAGGGGAAGTCTTATCTCACACATTTCTACCTGGCTTTTGGGTGCGAATCCAAAGCAATCTGCGTAAAACAAAAATTTCTATGAAATTTGCTTCATAACTTTGTGACACTTCTTAGTATTGGTGTAGAAAAGTGATATGACAGAACGTCTCCACGCTCTGTACTGGACGAACGTTTAACATTCCATTAGAACAGAACACGGTGTATCGTACACCGTAGGGCAGAATAAGCTGTCCTGTGTGAAAGTGCAAAAAACGGCTGATAAATTTTTGGGCATGTGGAAAGCCTGGGCATGTATAAGGACACACTAGTAGGAGCGACCGTGTGACGCGTTGTAGAGAGAGTATCATTATTTTAATTCCTAGTCTCACAGCTGAATAAGTCTACACTGTTAAAAGTTTTGTTGTAGGTCACACCAAAAAGTAGTGCTTCACCAGCTGCACTATTTTCTAAGAAAAGATACATCCCTGTGTGGTGCAAACAGAACCCAACAACATAGCATAGCATTGTACGACTTTATGGGAAAGGTTACACCACATTACGGTGCAAGATTATACCATCTTACTTTTGTTTGCACCACACATTGGTGCATCTTGTATAAAGTCAAGCAGCTGGTGTAGTAAAACTTTTCGGTGCAGCCCACCGCAAAAGTTTTAGTAGTTATGAAGCTATTCTTTTTAAATCCTTTTATAAAGTTTTTAACTGTTTTTTGTACTATACTCGTAAATTATAATCATTTCTTTTAACATAAATGATTTACGGAAAACAATGTTCGTTTTCTTTACATTTTTTTCCTTACAAATCCGGACAAATGTTTTTCGTTTGTTTCTCGGTGATCGTCTGGTTGTTTGAAATACTTTAATTCCTATATTCTTAAAAAAATCGGTGAAATATTTTGTTTTACTCACGCAACTGAACGGCATAAGTCATTGACCTATAAGATAAAGGTTAAAAACATCCGCGAAATAATATGTATTTTCCTGTAAAGCTTTTCCAAGTACTAAGTTTTTACTGCATTCAGCATGTCCAGTTCATCATCAGCTCAAAGATAGTTTGGCAGTTTGAAAATGAGAAGAGAAAAAAAAATCAAAATTCAATTTAACTCGATAAGATGAATAGTTATGTTGCAATTATTCAATTACGAATCAGAATATCCGATAACGGAGAAAACATGGAATGCAATAAAATAAGGTGCAGCAAAAGCGATAATCCGATCTCCCACTTTTCACCCCAAAAAAGAGTGGAAAGGGGATAAACTAGGGTACAATGGAGGGGCTCAGACCTCGCCCTCATCGGGAAAATCCCGTTCCCATTCGATTACATTACACACCTCAGTATTAAGACAAAACTAACTTCAAACGATACTTTTATGAAGACATAACTAACCTCACAACGATACGTTTATAAGTTAACATTTCAGAATTATCTGATCTCTTGTTCTAGGTAAAAATTTATGACTAACAATACAGATACGTCTTCTCGTCTAGTGCTTCGCCCACAAAGGTACGTACTCGGTTTTCTTCAGTTGCACTAAAAATCGGGGCATGATTTCACCACTTTCACTGCATTTTGTACTTTGCACGGGAAAATGGTACAAGTCAGATGATTTCAAGCCCCAGTTTATGGCGCAAATGCCAAAATCGCACCACATCATGGGGAAAGTACATGAAATTACCCCGTAATGTCGGCAACGCTGAACCAAAAATTTTAACGGCGTATGAGCAAAACGGTTTAGAAAAATGGTTTATAATATTTGCAAAATTCGGTATGAAGAAAAATGTCCACATCTTGATAACAGGAAAATACGCCAGCTGTTGACATGGGTTTTTTTCCATGTCTGTTAGAAACATAGTCTTTTTTAATTTCACGAAGAAAAATCCTTATTTCGACTGAGAAATACAAATTTAGGCAGAACATTTCCTCTTCTCAGCCATATAACGTTGTCTAGAATTACAAGGACATCCTACCATGTTTTCCCAAAATGGAAGGAGTTCATTGTTAGAAGAAACAGAACAATGTTAATATGTGAAAACATGGAATAAAATATTATCAAGAGTAACTCAAACGTTTACAAAGTCTCTTGGCGAGGACGTATCTGGTACGCCATCATCCCGTATGAACTTATGCGAAGCTTTGTTTATGAGGTGGGTGTTCTTTTGATTTTATCACGTGTCTAAAAAAGATTCAGTTGAAAAGCTTATTTAAAGTTGCTTTCCTTGAAAACGCGCCACTGACTAAAACGAATAGTCTTGGACGTAGTTACTGTTGGTTGATGAGCCATGCACGTGTTCCTTCGAACAATGAAACTTTTCTACCATTTTGGGAACAAAAAAGAAATGCTAGTTAACGTTTGTGTTTCAACTGAGGAAACGTTCTGACTAGTTTTGTCGATTGATTAGTTGAATTGAAATATTTCTTCGTGAAATTAGGAAAATCCCATGTTTTCAACAGACGTTAAAAAACAGAAAACATCAGTCAACAGCTTCCGTAATTTCCTGTTTTCAAGATGTCGGCATTTTTCTTATTTTCGAGAAGTCGGTATTTTTCCTTCGGCATCCTTTAGTGCTTTCGAGAATGCCTAAAGCTCTGTTGATGTTCCATTTGCTAACACCATAAGGAATAGGGAAAAAGATTACAAACAGGAAAACATGCTCCTTTTTAAGGCCCTATGGCTTTCGCAAGCAGTGAGTGCAATGCCTACACATTCTTCGATTTGTGGGGCATGCAACCCACTACCTCTCACTTGTTAGCCACAACTGATCCCTACGTTTAAGGTCTTAAAGGATTCTGTATCTTTCCTTAATAAATTTATTTTTGATAATTGCGTTAAACACTAAGATGGCGTTGAACAATTTTTTTCTGTTAATGGAAAAAGACATTTCTTGCCAGCCAGTAAACAAGAAAAAACGCATATACTTGCTGAATATTTGTATTAAAAAAACAACCAAAAAAAAAAAACCTAATAAACTATCCAGGATTTTATTGTGGAGCATTTAGGGAAAATATAGGAAATGAGGCTCCTGAGACCAATTTGGTAAAAAAGAAAAATAAGTAAATACAGTCGGCAAATACAACATTACAGTATTTTTACTTATTTAACTGGCTGTTTAAAAAGTGCTTGAAACAATAGACATGGAAATGGCTTTTATTTTATTTTTCTGTTAATGGAGGAGCGAAATTCTTTCTGGCTTGATTTCGGACAGTCTACAGATGTATAAGTGGAAACAGTAGCGTAGCCAGAGTTTTTTTTCTTGATAGGTGTCCGCTGCGTAGCAGAAAATTATGAGCCTGCTGGAGCCATCTTTTCCGTGTGTACGACTTTGGAATTGGTGAGGCTAAAGCAAACGGTTTAGGAAAAGTATATCACCACTGGTAAAAGTACCTCTTGAATTTTTTGGAAGCGATGCATGAGTGTACTTGGTCTGAGATTGAAAAAAGCTTATTAAAATCAATTTTTTTTTGCAGACTCAACATTTTTACAGTACATAGAGGGGTGTTGGCCAATGCCATGTTTACTAGTAAAGTAGGCTTTTACAGGTTTAGTGAAATTTACCAGAAGGGCCTGGTTGATGAAGTTCAGTTGAATTATTTTTAAATTTATTAACTTATTTAGAGCTGTCACACACGCACACACACACACACACACACACATGTAGCGATGGAAAAACTTAGTAGAGTGAAATTATACAGACCAGGGGAACAATGGCGTGGTTTCAGGTTTGGGTGTAAAAGACCTGGAAAAATTACTTTACACCGGACAGATTTTAAAAATGCCGTCGACGTTAGAGAGGGCCCACCCTTGTGATATTCTTATTGCTTGTATTACCAGGACGAAACTTAAAGGTTTTGTGATTACCTTTGATTATTTTGGGCCTAAGAGTGAGATAGATCCCCGATGAGAATTGTGCAATTCGCTATCACAGATGAGAGAAATTTTGAATAATGATGCTAATACTAAAGGTCCTTGTTGGTAAGGTGTTTGCCAGAGTCTTCTGGAGATCCCTAGATTTAAGCCAATGAATTTTTCCACGGGCTCCGAGGATTTCAGAAGGGGATGGGGAAACATCTTTGACGTTTAAGTAAGCATGAAAGAAAAGAACTTCTTTTTGCAGGTTGGTGCATGATCAGGAAGAAGTGGGGTTCCTTAGTCATCGGTAGGTGTTTGCACGAGTGTTGAGGACAGAATGCACCTCTTTCATGATTGGAGTTTTGCGCATAAAGTTTGGGATAAAATGTGTGCATGGTTTGGGATTCCGGTGTTCAGCGGGGAACAGATTATTTTCCGTTCTCCGGTTGAAGGGTGGGAAAAGTTTTTCTAAATATTGTTCTGGTCCTAACCAGATTCAAAATTTTGAACGAAAGGAGTCCGTTGGATTTATGAGCTTTAGTGACAGTATCCCAGCTAATTCTGACACTGTTAGACGCAAGACGGAGTGCGAGCTTAAGGATAGGATCAAAATTGACGACAGGAAATTCACGGACATGGAGTTTATGAATAAGTGGCTTTTTTGACCAGGAGAGGTTATTGGGTCTAGAGCAACTAATGTTTCTTAAATTGGGGCTAACGCGTGATCAATATCTGGGGAATCTTGTATTAACTTAGGTCGTGTGTGTGTGTGTGTGTTGTTCATTGCTCTTGTGTTTTCACGTGAGCTTTCGTGTTTTGGTGTTTTCTTTTTTAATTTGACGTCTCGATCCTCCTTCGTGCTGCTATTTTTCATGCTCTGTTGTTTGCCTACTATTGTTTCTTGTTCTGAACAGGAATGTGTCACCCATAAGTTAGGTGTATCATATTGGAAAACGGCAAATTGTGCACCGGAGATTGGTGCGACGTTCCGGGAGGATATACGAAATGCATAAATTACAACTGCTCTCTCTCTGATAAGGTATCCAAACGAGTTTAGGACAAATGACCCCCGGATAACTCGCTACTCGTACAAGTAGCCACACGCACTTTAGGGACAGTATAAAAATTTCACTTCCTTGGTGTCTTACCTTACCTAACAAAAATGTATTTTTGTGTAAATCTGACATGTGCAATAAATGTCATTGTCACCTGTAAAACACTAGCATTTTTTGAGAGCAAAGTGCTGTAAATTTGTAGATATTTTAATGCTACAGTTTTCTTCGAATCAATAGATCAATAGTAAGACTAATTCTAATTCAGATAGGAGGGGGAGAAGGATTTCCTTTTTCCTCATTTCAGGCAGGCGAAATTGAAGAGGCATTGTCATTGCTAAATACTTTTCTAGTAATGTGCACCTGATCTCACTCTGACTAAAAAAAGCCGCTCCCGAAGCAGAAAAATGTCATACATTTATTGGTGCATCTTCTCGTAGAAAGCCGAGCAGCAAGTGTAGTATTCCTTTTTGATGCAGCCCACCGCAAATTTTTAGTAGTGATGAAGCTATTCTTTTTAAATAATTTTATTAATTTTTAACTGTTTTTTGTATTATACTCATGAATTATAATTATTTCTTTTTACATAAATGATTTACGGAAAATAAAGTTCGTTTTCTTTACATTTTTTTCCGTACTCATCCGGAGAAATATTTTTCGCTTGTTTCTCGCTCGTCGTCTGGTTGTTTGAAATACCTTACTTCCTATATTCTTAAAAAATCGGTGAAATATTTTTTTCATGCACACAACTCAGCAGCATAACTCATTGACCTATAAGATAAAGGTACTAATTAAAAATATCCGTTAAATATGTATTTTCCTATAAGCATTTCCAGTACTAAGTGTCATTTCGGCTAACAAAGTGCAGTGATGTTTTTACTGCATTCAGCATGTCCAGTTTTTTAACAGCTCAAAGATAGTTTGGCAGTTTGAAAATGAGAAGAGAAAAAAATCAAAAGGCAATTTAACTCGATAAGATGAATAGTTATGTTGCAATTATTCAATTACGGATAAGAATATCCGATAACGGAGAAAACTTCGAATGCTCGCATGCCATGTAATGAAATAAGACACAGCAAAGGTGATAATCCGAGCTACAACTTTTCACCCCAAAAAGGAGTGCAAAGAATATTAACTAGGATACAATGGATGGGATCTGACCTCGCCCTTATTGACAAAATTCCGTTCCCATTGGATTACATTACACTCTTCAGTATGAGGACAAAACTAACTTTAAACGATACCTTTACGTAAACAAAACTAAATTCAAACAGTACCTTTATGAAGAGAAAATTACGAACGATACTTTTATGTAGACATAACTAACCTCACAACGATACCTTTATAAGTTAACACTTCATAATCATCTGATCTCTTGTTCTAGGTAAAAATCTATGACACAATACAGATACGTTTTAACGGCTACTGCTTTGCTCACAACGGCACATACTCGATTTTCTTCAGTTACACTAAAAGTCGGGGCAAGATTTGACTACTTTCACTGCATTTTGTACTTTGCAAGGAAAAATGGTACAGATCAAGTGATTTCAAGCGACAGTTTATAGTGCAAATACCTAAATCGCACCACATCGTGGTGAAAGTACACAAAATTGCACCGCAATGTGGGCAACGTTGAACCAAAATTTTTAACGGTTTATGAGGAAAACGATTTACAAAAATGGTTTGTAATATTGGGAGAATTCGGTATGACGAAAAATTGGCCACATCTTGATAACACGAAAATACGATAGCTGTTGACTGATGATTTTTTTTTCATGTCCGTTAGAAACATAGTCTTTTTTTTTTAATTTCACGAAGAAAAATCCTGATTTCGACTAAGCAATCGACAAAACTAGGCAGCACATTTCCCCTTCTCAACCACATAAAGTTTCCTAGAATTACAAGGACATCGTACAATGTGTCCCCAAAATGGAAGAAGAAGTTCATTGTTAAAAGAAACAGAAAATAGTTAATCTATTAAAAAGTGGAATAAAATATTATCAAGAGTAACCTAAAACGCTTACAAAGTTCCTTGTCGTAGAACTTTTCTGGTACAACCACATCCCGTATTAACTTATGTGATGCCTTGTTTGTGAGGTGGGTGTTCTTTTGATTTTATCAGGTGTCTAAAAAGATTCAGTTTGAAAGCTTATTTAAAGCTGCTTTCCTTGTAAGTGCGCCACTAGGGCCGCGGGTGGCCTAGTGGTCAGCGTTCGTGACTGCTATGGAGATAACCTCACGTTCGATCATGGGCAGGTACGAACGCTCGAACCACTAAATGCCTGCCGTGCGTTAGATGAGCACGTTAAGCCGTCGGATCCCGGGAGGAAGACGCCGTTATTTATTACTGGTGGGTAATAAATTAGGGCGTTTTCCTCCCGCTTTCTACCTCGCTTCCGTGTTAGTTTACTATGGGGCACTCTAGCTCAAATCTCCTAGCTTTCTATTTCTAAGGGTTGTTTAAGACCTGGGGTCAGACACTCCCTTTCTAAAATCCTCTACATATGATCTGATCGGATATGGAATGCGCCATTAACTGAAACGAATAGCCTTGGGCGTAGTTACTGTTGGTTGATGAGCCATGCACGTGTTCCTTAGAACAATTAACATTTTCTACCTTTTTGGGAACAAAAAAAATGCTAATTAACGTTATGTGCTTCAACTGAGGCAACGTTCTGACTAGATTTGTCGATTGCTTAGTTGCATTGAGATATTTCTTCGTGAAATCAGGAAAAATCCCTGGTTTCTAACAGACGTTAGAAAACAGAAAACATCAGTCAACAGCTTCCGTATTTTCCTGTTTTCAAGATGTTGGCATTTTTCCTATTTTCGAGAAGTCGTTACTTTTTCCTTCGGCATTCTTCCGTACTTTCGAGAATGCCTAAAGCTTTGTTTATGTCCCATTTGCTCAAACCATAAGGAATAGGGGGGGATACAAACAGGGAAACATGCTCCTTACTAAGGTCCTATGGCTTTCAGAAGCAGTGAGGACAATGCCTACACCTTCTTCGATTTGTGGGGCATGCACCCCACTACCTCTCGCATGTTGGCCACCACTGATCCTTACGTTTATGGTCTTAAATGTATTCTGTATTTTTCTTAATAAATTTATTTTTGATAATTGCGTTAAACAATAACATACGGCGTTGCACAAATGTTTTCTGTTAATGAAAGAAGAAATTTCCTGCCAGCCAGTAAACAAGAAAAAACTTATTTATATTTATATTTTAAAAAAAACAACCTAAAAACTATCTACGATTTATTGTGGAACATTTAAGGAAAGTATAGGAAATGAGTCTCCTGAGAAAAATTGGTTAGAAAGAAAAAATAAGTAAATACAGTCGGCGAATGCATCTCTACAGTATTTTTTCTTATTAAATTGGTTGTTTAAAAAGTGCTTTAAACGCTAAGCATGGAATTGACTCTTTTTTCTGTTAATGGTGGAGCGAAAACCTTTCGCGCTTGAATTCGGTAAGCTAATTTTTCCGTGTGTGCGACGTTAGAATTGGTGAGGCTAAATCAAAGTGCTCACGAAAAGTATATCACCACTTGTAAAAGTATCTCTTGAATTTTTTTGGAAACGATGCATGAGTGTACGTGGTCTGAGATTGAAAAAAAAGACTTATTAAAAGCAATTCTTTTTGGCAGACTCAATATTTCTACATTACATAGAGGGTTGTTTACTGATTCCATATTTACTAGTAAAGTAGGCTTTTACAGGTTTAGTGAAATTTACCAGCAAGGCCTGGTTGATGAAGTTTAGTTGGATTATTTTTAAGTTTTTTAATTCATTTAGAGCGGTCACACACACACACACACACACACACACACACACATGTTGTGATGGAAGAGCTTAGTAGAGTGAAATTATACAGACTCGGGGAACAATGGTGTGGTTTCAGGTTTGGGTGTAAAAGATCTGTAAAAATTACTTTACATCTGAGAGATATTCAAAATGCCGTCGACGTTGGAGAGGGCCCAACTTTGTGATATTCTTATTGCTTGTTTTGCCGGGACAAAACTTAAATATTTTGTGATTACCTTTGATTATTATGGCCCTAAGAGTGAGAGAGTTCCCGGTGAGAATTTTACAATTCGCCATCACAGATGAGAGAAATTTTGAATAACGATGCTCATAACAAAGTTCCCTGTTGGCAAGGTGTTTTCCAGAGTCTTCTGGAGGTCCCTAAAGTTAAGCCAATGAACTTTTCCACAGGCTCCGATTTTGAGTTCAGAAGAAGATGGAGAAACATCCTTGACGCTCGAGTAAGCATGAAGGAAAAGAACTTCTTTGCAGGCTGGTGTGTGATCATCGGTAGGTGTAACCGTGTATGATTTGCACGAGTGTTGAGGACAGAGTGCACCTCTTTCATGATTGGAGTTTTGCGCATAAAATTTGGGATAAAATTTGTGCATGGTTTGGCCTTCCGGTGTTCAGCGGCGAAGAGATTATTTTCCGTTCTCCGGTTGAAGGGTGGGAAAAGTTTTTCTAATTATTATTCTGGTCCTTTCCAGATTCAAAATTTGGAACGAAAAGAGTCGGTTGGATTTATGAACTTTAGTGACAGTATCCCGGCTACTTCTGACACGGTAAGATGTAAGACTAAGTGCGAGCTGAATGATGGGATCAAAATTGACGACAGGAAATTCACGGACATGGAGTTTATAAATAAGTGTTTTTTTTTTTTTTTTTTTTTTGGACCTAGAGTGGTTACTGTGTCTAGAGCAAATAATGTTTCTTAAACCGCTAACGCTTGATCAATTTCAGGGTAATCACGTATGAACTTCGGTTGTGTGTGTGTGTGTGTGTGTGTGTGTGTTGTTCATTGCTCCCGTGTTTTTACATGCACTAATTAGGTGTTTTATTTTTTAATTTGACGTCTCCTCCTTCGTGCTGCGATTTTTCATAGTCTGCTGTTTGCCTACTCTTGTTTCTTGTTCTCCTGAACAGGAGTGTTTCACCCATAAGTTAGCTGTACAAAATGGGAAAACAACAAATCGTGCACCGGAGATCGGTACCCTTCTGTTGCTGCGACATTACGGGAGGATATACAAATTGCATTAATGACAATTTCTCTCTCTCTGATAAAGTATCCAAACGAGTTTAGGAGAAATGACCACTGGATAACTCGCTACTCGGACAAGTAGCCACACGCACTTTAGGTACAGTATAAAAATTTCACTTTCTTGGTGTCTTCTCTTACCCAGCAAAAACAGTCTTGCTGGCCCACCACTATATTGCCGCTGCCGAACCGTCAATAAAATGTATATGCCTCAACAGGGCCATCAGTTATCCATCACAGACAGTAGCTGCCTCAAGTGGACCTACAGCGGCCCTGCATTTACGTGCCAGAAATGATGGCTAGCCTAATGCGATCCGTTAGTTTGCCGGTAGTGGCAGCCGGCAACCATGTGACGTAACTGATGACTTGCCGAATCTCGTCCGCCAATTTCCCAGTTGTAGATATAAAAAAATCAACGAAAATCGCAGTTTCCTAAAGCTACAACTTTTTTTTTCTCCTTTTACGAAACTTGTGAATTACAGCACTGCGATGCGGAAATTTTCTCAACAGACCAGGAAAACGCCTGTTTGGATACGAACCAGGGCTGTCGGCGTGGGAGGTGAGTTCTCTACCGACCGGACTCATTCACCACGCACGAGCGTGTGCTTGAAACGGTCTGTTTCGTGAGGAATGTGTAATCGAATGGTTATCTCTTTCATTTTACAATATTGCGAGGTATTTTTCATAAAAGTCAGTTTCATGTAATTCATAAATTTATTTTTTGAAGCGTAACGATAGTTTTTTTTTTTTTTACCTTAAAGAAACTTCACTCATTTTTACGCACTTTAGTGTACCAACTTAAAGTTACTTTCCAAAGTTTTGTACTGTCCTTGTCGTCTTGAAAGGCGGTTGTTGAATTAATATATATTTATCCGGGTTCATGTCCCATTCAGTTACATTTTTAACGTTGTATCTTTCCTTTCCTTTGTCCGAAGCTATACATTTGTTTTAAAGAGGAAAGATATTTTATTTTACTTCTCGTTATTTTTAGAAGCGTCGCTTTTTTTTTTTCAAATAATTAATAAATTTTGTAAGCGTATTATTCTTTAGTTTGCCAGCAACGGGCTTCTAGTGGCACTTGCTTGGAGGCCCACAACTCACGGCGATGTTGTAGGGCCATCAATGGCACGCCAACTGGTAGCGGTGCCGCCAACGGACCGCTACCGGGCCGTGATCGGCAGATTTCAGCCAGCTGGTGGCCAGCAGATTCCCAGCACTTGTGTTTTTGTTGGGTACATAACAAAAATGTATTTTTGTGTAAATCTGACATGCGCATTAAATATCATTGACACCTATAAAACACTAGCATTTTTTGAGAGCAAATTGCCGTAAATTAGTAGATCTTTTAATGCTACAGTTTTCGTCGAATCAATAGAATAATAGTAAGACTGATTCTAATTAAGATAGGAGGGGAGAAGGATTTCTTTTTTCCCCATTTCAGGCAGGCGAAATTGAAGAGGCATTGTCACTGCTATATATTTTCTCTAGTAAAGTGCACGTGACCTCACTCTGACTAAAAACAGCCGCTCCTGAAGCAGAAAAATGTCTTACTTTTATTGGTGCATCTTCTCGTAGAAAGTCGAGCAGGCAATGCAGTATCACGTTTTCGTGCAGCCCACCGCAAAATTTTTATTAGTTATTAAGCTATTCTTTTAAAATCATTTATCAATTTTTTAAATGTTTTTTGTTCTATACTCATAAATTATAATTATTTCTTTTTACATAAATTATTTACGGAAAATAAAGTTCGTTTTCTTTACATTTTGTTGCTTACACATCCGGACAAATATTCTTCGTTTGTTTGTCGCTCCTCGTCTGGTTGTTTGAAATACCTTAATTCCTATATTCTTAAAAAATCGGTGAAATATTTTGTTTCACGCATACAGCTGAGCAGCATAAGTAATTGACCTATAAGTTAAAGGTACTAATTAAAAACATCCGTGAAATAATATGTATTTTCCTATAAAGCATTTCCAAGTACTAAGTCTCATTTCGGCTGACAACGTGCAGTGATGTTTTTACTGCATTCAGCATGTCCAGTTTTTCATCAGCTCAAAGATAGTTTGGCAGTTTGCAAATAAGAAGAGAAAAAAATCAAAAGGCAATTTAACTCGATAAGATGAATAGTTATGTTACAAATATTTAATTACGAATCTGAATATCCGATAACGGAGAAAACGTCAAATGCTGGCATGCCATGCAATAAAATAAGACAAAGCAAAGACGATAATCCGATCTCCAACTTTTCACCACAAAAAAGAGTGCAAAGAGGATTAACTAGGGTACAATCAGACCTCACCCTCATCGAGGAAATCCCGTTCCCATTCGATTACATTACACACCTCAGTATGAAGACAAAACTAACTTCAAACAATACCTTTATGAAGCCAAAACTAACTTCAAACAGTACCTTAATGAAGACAAAACTACAAACGATACTTTTATGAAGGCATAACTAACCTCACAATGATACCTTTATAATATTGAGTTAAAACTTCAGAATTATCTGATGTCTTGTTCTAAGTAAAAATTTATGACTAACAATACAGATGCGTCTGCTCGTCTACTGCTTCGCTCACAAAGTCACGTGCTCGGATTTTTTCAGTTGCCCTAAAAATCGGGATATGATTTCACAACTTTCACTGCATTTTGTACTTTGCACGGAAAAATGGTATAAGTCAGATGATATCAAGCCCCAGTTTATAGTGCAAATGCCAAACTCGCACCACATCATGGTGAAAGTACATGAAATTGCACCGTAATGACGGCAACGTTGAAACAAAATTTTTAACGGGGTATGAGGAAAACGGTTTACAAAAATGGTTTGTAATATTTGGGGAATTCGGTATGAAGAAAAAATGCCCACATCTTGAAAACAGAAAAATACGCCAGCTGGTGACTGATGTTTTTTTTACCATGTTTGTTAGAAACATAATCTTTTTTGATTTCACGAAGAAATATCCTAATTTCGACTAAGCAATCGACAAAACTAGGCAGAGCATTTCCCCTTCTCAACCATATAACGTTGCATAGAATTACAAGAACATCGTACAATGTGTTTCCAAAGTGGCAGAAGAAGTTCATTGTTAGAAGAAACAGAAAAATATTAATATGTGAAAATATGGAATAAAATATTATCAAGAGTAACCTAAAACGCTTACAAAGACCCTTGGCCGAGGACTGTTCTCGTACACCCTCATCCCGTATGAACTTATGCGATGCTTTGTTTATGAGATGGGTGTTCTTTTGATTTTATGACGTGTCTAAAAAAGATTCAGTTGGAAAGTTCATTTAAAGCTGCTTTCCTTTTAATATCCCCTCCTTGACGGAGAGAGAAAGTACACGAACACTGGTGAGTGTTAGACAGACACCCACCTCCTTCTTTTTCAGATTGGCATCGAGACGTTGAAAATGGATTCTGTTCGGGCATTTCGATTTGGTCTCGTTAAGTTGCAGTGACCCCCTTGGTGTGTCGGCGGCCGAGTGGTGTTGTGGTTCTCTGTGGTGTTGTGCGGTGCTTGGTTCCCCTTCCACCCGGACTGGTGTCACGGTTCCCAGTCGAAAGATATATCACCCTCTCCTCTCACTTAATTTTTATGTTTGTCTTTCCTACTGAATTCACTTACTCAAATCTCCTAGCTTCCTATTTTAAGGGTAGTTTTAGACCTGGAGTCGCCGCCCCGGTGGCGCAGTGGTCTAAGGCGTTGGCCTCTGATCATTCGTCCGTAAGGGGTCTGGGTTCGAATCCCGGTGAGGCATGGATGTTGTGTTTGTCTTACGGCACTGGCTCTCTCCCTTCCCTGGAACCAGTGACCCTAAATTAGGGACGGGCGACTGCTTATAGCCCATTGAGTTGCTCACGGTGGTCGTTAAACCTCCAATCAAAAAAAAAAAAAAAAAGACCTGGAGTCAGACACTCCCTTTGTAAAACTTCTTAAAATATCGTATCGTAAATGCACCACTAACTAAAACGAATAGTCTTGGGCGTAGTTACTGTTGGTTGATGAGCCATGCACGTGTTCCTTCGAACAATGAACCTTTTCTACAATTTTAGGATCAATAAAAAATGCTAGTTAACTTTATGTGTTTCAACCGACGAAACGTTCTGAATAGTTTTGTCGATTGCTTAGTTGAATTGAGATATTTCTTCGTGAAATTAGGAAAAACCCCATGTTTTTAACAGACGTTAGAAAACGGAAAATATCAGTCAACAGCTGCCGTATTTTCCGGTTTTCAAGATGTTGGCATTTTTCTTATTTTCGAGAAGTCGTTATTTGTTCCTTCGTCATTCTTCCGTACTTTCGAGAATGCGTAAAGCTCTGTTGATGTTCCATTTGCTGAAACCATAAGGAAAAAGGAAAAAAGATTACAAACAAGAAAACATGCTCCTTACTAAGGTGCTATGGCTTTCGGAAGCCGTCAGGGAAATGCCCACACATTCTTTGATTTGTGGGGCATGCACCCCATTACCTCTCGCATGTTGACCACCACTGATCTCTACGTTTATGGTCTTAAATGGATTCTGTATTTTGCTTAGTAAATTTATTTTTGATAATTGCGTTAAACACTGAGATACGGTGTTGGACGAATTTTTTCTGTTAATGGAAGAAGAAATTTCTTGCCAGCCAGTAAAGAAGAAAAAACTCATATTCTTGTGAATATTTATTTTAAAAAAAAACAACCTAAAAAACTATTCAGGATTTTATTGTCGAGCATTTAAGGAAAACGTAGGAAATGAGATTCCTGAGCAAAATTTGTTGAAAAGAAAAAATAAGTAAATACAGTCGGTGAATGCAACATTACAGTATTTTTCTTATTTAACTGGCTGTTTAAAAATTGCTTTAAACACTAAGCACCTAATTGGCTTTTTATTTATTTATTAGTTTTTTCAGTTAATGCAGGAGTGAAATTCTTTCTGGCTTGAATTCGGACAGTCGGCAGATGTATAAGTGGAACAGTAGCGTAGCCAGGTTTTTCTTTCTTTTTTTTTTCTTGATAAGTGTCCGCAGCGTAGCAGAAAATTATGGGCCTGTTGAAGCCATTTGTTCCGTGTGTGCTACGTTAGAATTGGTGAGGCTAAAACAAACGGCTCATGAAAAGTATATCACCATTGGTAAAACTACCTCTTGAATTTTTTGGAAGCGATGCATGAGTGTGCGTGGTCTGAGATATAAAAAAAACCTTATTAAAAACAATCTTGTTTGACAGACTCAATATTTCTACAACTTGTTTGACAGACTCAATATTTCTACATTTTGTTTGACAGACTCAATATTTCTGGGTATTCGTGTTCAGGAACATAAGTATGATATTCGAACTTTCCGCAATAATACAGCATTATCTAGAAACGTCGTAAATGGAACTTTGCAACCAGACTGGGCGAACATTAGACTGCTGAACTCCCCTGCGTACGTACACTCACTGCACCTTGATGAAAGCTTGTACATTGAAGCCTTGGGGAACAGGTGCTGTAATGATAATACGCCAGTGGACATACCAAAAGTTTGGAAAAACCACGTTGCCTGTTTGAACCTTAAATTATAATTATTAAATAAATTTAATGAAACAATAATATGTGAATGTGGCAATTTTAACAGTGCAACACAATTTGTATTATGTGTAACTAAAGCCGAAATTGTATCTATTGCTCGGCTGCGATGGCAACACTGTAACCTTGTGATGCTTGAGAACTATACCATGGTGCATTGCTGCGCTCCTGTAAAGGTCTACGCGAGTACTGCATTAACCTCTCTGTTCGACCTGATGATGGGGTAAGTGTTAACCAGAAAGTGCTAGTGGAGGTTTCAATTTGTAAATAAATTTTATCTTTTAATTAAATATCGTACATAGACGGTGGTATTTGTTTTGTATGACATAGAGGGGTATTGGACAATGCCATGTTTACTAGAAAAGTAGGCTTTTACAGGTTTAGTGAAATTTGCCAGCAAGGCCTGGTTGATGAAGTTTAGTTGGATTATTTTTAAATTTATTTATTTATTTAGAGCCGTCACACACACACATGTAGCGATGGAAAAACTTAGTAGAGTGAAATTATACAGACCAGGGGAACAATGGCGTGGTTTCAGGTTTGGGTGTAAAAGACCTGGAAAAATTACTTTACACCGGACAGATTTTAAAAATGCCGTCGACGTTAGAGAGGGCCCACCCTTGTGATATTCTTATTGCTTGTATTGCCAGGACGAAACTTAAAGGTTTTGTGATTACCTTTGATTATTTTGGCCCTAAGGGTGAGATAGATCCCCGATGAGAATTGTGCAATTCGCTATCACAGATGAGAGAAATTTTGAATAATGATGCTAATACTAAAGGTCCTTGTTGGTAAGGTGTTTGCCAGAGTCTTCTGGAGGTCCCTAGATTTAAGCCAATGAATTTTTCCACGGGCTCCGAGGATTTCAGAAGGGGATGGGGAAACATCTTTGACGTTTAAGTAAGCATGAAAGAAAAGAACTTCTTTTGCAGGTTGGTGCATAATCAGGAAGAAGTGGGGTTCCTTAGTCATCGGTAGGTGTTTGCACGAGTGTTGAGGACAGAGTGCACCTCTTTCATGATTGGAGTTTTGCGCATAAAGTTTGGGATAAAATGTGTGCATGGTTTGGGATTCCGGTGTTCAGCGGGGAACAGATTATTTTCCGTTCTCCGGTTGAAGGGTGGGAAAAGTTTTTCTAAATATTGTTCTGGTCCTAACCAGATTCAAAATTTTGAACGAAAGGAGTCCGTTGGATTTATGAGCTTTAGTGACAGTATCCCAGCTAATTCTGACACTGTTAGACGCAAGACTGAGTGCGAGCTTAAGGATAGGATCAAAATTGACGACAGGAAATTCACGGACATGGAGTTTATGAATAAGTGGCTTTTTTGACCAGGAGAGGTTATTGGGTCTAGAGCAACTAATGTTTCTTAAATTGGGGCTAACGCGTGATCAATATCTGGGGAATCTTGTATTAACTTAGGTCGTGTGTGTGTGTGTGTGTGTTGTTCATTGCGCTCTTGTTTTCACACGTGAGCTTTCGTGTTTTGGTGTTTTCTTTTTTAATTTGACGTCTCGATCCTCCTTCGTGCTGCTATTTTTCATGCTCTGTTGTTTGCCTACTATTGTTTCTTGTTCTGAACAGGAATGTGTCACCCATAAGTTAGGTGTATCATATTGGAAAACGGCAAATTGTGCACCGGAGATTGGTGCGACGTTCCGGGAGGATATACGAAATGCATAAATTACAACTGCTCTCTCTCTGATAAGGTATCCAAACGAGTTTAGGACAAATGACCCCCGGATAACTCGCTACTCGTACAAGTAGCCACACGCACTTTAGGGACAGTATAAAAATTTCACTTCCTTGGTGTCTTACCTTACCTAACAAAAATGTATTTTTGTGTAAATCTGACATGTGCAATAAATGTCATTGTCACCTGTAAAACACTAGCATTTTTTGAGAGCAAAGTGCTGTAAATTTGTAGATATTTTAATGCTACAGTTTTCTTCGAATCAATAGATCAATAGTAAGACTAATTCTAATTCAGATAGGAGGGGGAGAAGGATTTCTTTTTTCCTCATTTCAGGCAGGCGAAATTGAAGAGGCATTGTCATTGCTAAATACTTTTCTAGTAATGTGCACCTGATCTCACTCTGACTAAAAAAAGCCGCTCCCGAAGCAGAAAAATGTCATACATTTATTGGTGCATCTTCTCGTAGAAAGCCGAGCAGCAAGTGTAATACCCCTTTTTGATGCAGCCCACCGCAAATTTTTAGTAGTGATGAAGCTATTCTTTTTAAATAATTTTATTAATTTTTAACTGTTTTTTGTATTATACTCATGAATTATAATTATTTCTTTTTACATAAATGATTTACGGAAAATAAAGTTCGTTTTCTTTAAATTTTTTTCCGTACTCATCCGGAGAAATATTTTTCGCTTGTTTCTCGCTCGTCGTCTGGTTGTTTGAAATACCTTACTTCCTATATTCTTAAAAAATCGGTGAAATATTTTTTTCACGCACACAACTCAGCAGCATAACTCATTGACCTATAAGATAAAGGTACTAATTAAAAATATCCGTTAAATATGTATTTTCCTATAAGCATTTCCAGTACTAAGTGTCATTTCGGCTAACAAAGTGCAGTGATGTTTTTACTGCATTCAGCATGTCCAGTTTTTTAACAGCTCAAAGATAGTTTGGCAGTTTGAAAATGAGAAGAGAAAAAAATCAAAAGGCAATTTAACTCGATAAGATGAATAGTTATGTTGCAATTATTCAATTACGGATAAGAATATCCGATAACGGAGAAAACTTCGAATGCTCGCATGCCATGTAATGAAATAAGACACAGCAAAGGTGATAATCCGAGCTACAACTTTTCACCCCAAAAAGGAGTGCAAAGAATATTAACTAGGATACAATGGATGGGATCTGACCTCGGCCTTATTGACAAAATTCCGTTCCCATTGGATTACATTACACTCTTCAGTATGAGGACAAAACTAACTTTAAACGATACCTTTACGTAAACAAAACTAAATTCAAACAGTACCTTTATGAAGAGAAAATTACGAACGATACTTTTATGAAGAGAAAATTACGAACGATACTTTTATGTAGACATAACTAACCTCACAACGATACCTTTATAAGTTAACACTTCATAATCATCTGATCTCTTGTTCTAGGTAAAAATCTATGACACAATACAGATACGTTTTAACGGCTACTGCTTTGCTCACAACGGCACATACTCGATTTTCTTCAGTTACACTAAAAGTCGGGGCAAGATTTGACTACTTTCACTGCATTTTGTACTTTGCAAGGAAAAATGGTACAGATCAAGTGATTTCAAGCGACAGTTTATAGTGCAAATACCTAAATCGCACCACATCGTGGTGAAAGTACACAAAATTGCACCGTAATGACGGCAACGTTTAAACAAAAATTTTAACGGGGTATGAGGAAAACCGTTTACAAAAATGGTTTGTAATATTTTGGGAATTCGGTATGAAGAAAAAATGCCCACATCTTGAAAACAGAAAAATACGCCAGCTGGTGACTGATGTTTTTTTTTACTATGTTTGTTAGAAACATAATCTTTTTTGATTTCACGAAGAAAAATCCTAATTTCGACTAAACAATTGACAAAACTAGGCACAGCATTTCCCTTTCTCAACCATATAACTTTGCTTAGAATTACAAGAACATCGCACAATGTGTTTCCAAAGTGGCAGAACAAGTTCATTGTTAGAAGAAACAGAACAATATTAATATGTGAAAATATGGAATAAAATATTATAAAGAGTAAACTAAAACGCTTACAAAGACCCTTGGCCGAGGACTGTTCTCGTACACCCTCATCCCGTATGAACTTATGCGATGCTTTGTTTATGAGATGGGTGTTGTTTTAATTTTATGACGTGTCTAAAAAAGATTCAGTTGGAAAGTTCATTTAAAGCTGCTTTCCTTGTAATACCCCCTTGACGGAGAGAGAAAGTATACGAACACTGGTGAGTGTTAGACAGACACCCACCCCTTCTTTTTCAGATTGGCATCGAGACGTTGAAAATGGATTCTGTTCGGACATTTCGATTTGGTCTCGTTAAGTTGCAGTGACCTCCTTGGTGTGTCGGCGGCCGAGTGGTGTTGTGCGGTGCTTGGTTCCCCTTCCACCCGGACTGGTGTCACGGTTCCCAGTCGAAAGATATATCACCCTCTCCTCTCACTCAATTTTTCTGTTTGTCTTTCCTACTGAATTCACTTACTCAAATCTCCTAGCTTCCCATTTTAAGGGTACCTGGAGTCAGACACTCCCTTCTTAAAACTTCTTAAAATATCGTATCGTAAATGCACCACTAACTAAAACGAATAGTCTTGGGCGTAGTTACTGTTGGTTGATGAGCCATGCACGTGTTCCTTCGAACAATGAACCTTTTCTACAATTTTAGGATCAATAAAAAATGCTAGTTAACTTTATGTGTTTCAACCGACGAAACGTTCTGAATAGTTTTGTCGATTGCTTAGTTGAATTGAGATATTTCTTCGTGAAATTAGGAAAAACCCCATGTTTTTAACAGACGTTAGAAAACGGAAAATATCAGTCAACAGCTGCCGTATTTTCCGGTTTTCAAGATGTTGGCATTTTTCTTATTTTCGAGAAGTCGTTATTTGTTCCTTCGTCATTCTTCCGTACTTTCGAGAATGCGTAAAGCTCTGTTGATGTTCCATTTGCTGAAACCATAAGGAAAAAGGAAAAAAGATTACAAACAAGAAAACATGCTCCTTACTAAGGTGCTATGGCTTTCGGAAGCCGTCAGGGAAATGCCCACACATTCTTTGATTTGTGGGGCATGCACCCCATTACCTCTCGCATGTTGACCACCACTGATCTCTACGTTTATGGTCTTAAATGGATTCTGTATTTTGCTTAGTAAATTTATTTTTGATAATTGCGTTAAACACTGAGATACGGTGTTGGACGAATTTTTTCTGTTAATGGAAGAAGAAATTTCTTGCCAGCCAGTAAAGAAGAAAAACTCATATTCTTGTGAATATTTATTTTAAAAAAAAACAACCTAAAAAACTATTCAGGATTTTATTGTCGAGCATTTAAGGAAAACGTAGGAAATGAGATTCCTGAGCAAAATTTGTTGAAAAGAAAAAATAAGTAAATACAGTCGGTGAATGCAACATTACAGTATTTTTCTTATTTAACTGGCTGTTTAAAAATTGCTTTAAACACTAAGCACCTAATTGGCTTTTTATTTATTTATTAGTTTTTTCAGTTAATGCAGGAGCGAAATTCTTTCTGGCTTGAATTCGGACAGTCGGCAGATGTATAAGTGGAACAGTAGCGTAGCCAGGTTTTTCTTTCTTTTTTTCTTGATAAGTGTCCGCAGCGTAGCAGAAAATTATGGGCCTGTTGAAGCCATTTGTTCCGTGTGTGCTACGTTAGAATTGGTGAGGCTAAAACAAACGGCTCATGAAAAGTATATCACCATTGGTAAAACTACCTCTTGAATTTTTTGGAAGCGATGCATGAGTGTGCGTGGTCTGAGATATAAAAAACCTTATTAAAAACAATCTTGTTTGACAGACTCAATATTTCTACAACTTGTTTGACAGACTCAATATTTCTACATTTTGTTTGACAGACTCAATATTTCTGGGTATTCGTGTTCAGGAACATAAGTATGATATTCGAACTTTCCGCAATAATACAGCATTATCTAGAAACGTCGTAAATGGAACTTTGCAACCAGACTGGGCGAACATTAGACTGCTGAACTCCCCTGCGTACGTACACTCACTGCACCTTGATGAAAGCTTGTACATTGAAGCCTTGGGGAACAGGTGCTGTAATGATAATACGCCAGTGGACATACCAAAAGTTTGGAAAAACCACGTCGCCTGTTTGAACCTTAAATTATAATTATTAAATAAATTTAATGAAACAATAATATGTGAATGTGGCAATTTTAACAGTGCAACACAATTTGTATTATGTGTAACTAAAGCCGAAATTGTATGTATTGCTCGGCTGCGATGGCAACACTGTAACCTTGTGATGCTTGAGAACTATACCATGGTGCATTGCTGCGCTCCTGTAAAGGTCTACGCGAGTACTGCATTAACCTCTCTGTTCGACCTGATGATGGGGTAAGTGTTAACCAGAAAGTGCTAGTGGAGGTTTCAATTTGTAAATAAATTTTATCTTTTAATTAAATATCGTACATAGACGGTGGTATTTGTTTTGTATGACATAGAGGGGTATTGGACAATGCCATGTTTACTAGAAAAGTAGGCTTTTACAGGTTTAGTGAAATTTGCCAGCAAGGCCTGGTTGATGAAGTTTAGTTGGATTATTTTTAAATTTATTTATTTATTTAGAGCCGTCACACACACACACATGTGTGATGGAAGAGCTTAGTAGAGTGAAATTATACAGACCAGGGGAACAATGGCGTCGTTTCAGATTTGGGTGTAAAAGACCTGGAAAAATTACTTTACACCGGACAGGCTTTCAAAATGCCGTCGACGTTGGAGAAAGCCCGTCCTTCTGATATTCTTATTGCTTGTTTTGCCAGGATATAACTTAAAGATTTTATTATTACCTTTGATGATTTTGGCCCTAAGTGTGAGATGGATCCCCGATGAGAATTGTGAAATTCGCTATCACAGCTGAGAGAAATTTTGAATAAGGATGCTCATACGAAAGGTACCTGTTGGGAAGATGTTTGCTGGAATCTTCTCTAGGTCCCTTGAATTAAGCCAATGGAATTTTACATGGGCTCTGATTTTGAGTTCAGAAGGGGATGGCGAAACATCTTTGACGTTCGAGTAAGCGTGAAGGAAAAGAACTTCCTTTGCAGGCTAGTGCATGATCAGTAAGAGGATGGCGAGGTGGGGTAACTTAGTCATCGGTAGGTGTATGATTTGCACGAGGGTTGTAGAATGGTCGTTCATGATTGGAGTTTTGCGAATAAAATTTGTGCATGGTTTGGGATTCCGGTGTTCAGCGGGGAACATATTATTTTCCGTTCCCCGGTTGAAGGGTGGGAAAAGTTTTTTAAATATTGTTCTGGTCCTAACCAGATTCAAAATTTGGAACGAAAAGAATCGGTTGGATTTATGAACTTTAGTGACAGTATCCCGGCTAATCCTGACACGGTTAGATGGAAGCCTAAGTACGAGATCAAGGATAGGAACAAAATTGACGACAGGAAATTGACGAACATGGAGTTTATGAATAAGTTGCTTTTTTGGCCTAGAGTGGTTACTGGGTCTAGAGCAAGTAATGTTTCTTAAATTGGGGCTAACGCTTGATCAACTTCTGTGTAATCTTGTGTTAACTTGGATCGTGTGTGTGTGTTGTTCATTGCTTTCGTGTTTTCACGTGTAGCACTAGTTTGATGTTGTTGTTTTTTAATTTGACGTCTCCTTTGTGCTGCGATTTTTCATGGTCTGCTGTTTTCCTACTCGTTCTCATGAACAGGAGTGTTTCACCCATAAGTTAGCTGTATCATATGGGAAAGCGGCAAATTTGTATCCCGGAGATTGGTATCCCGCAAACTTGTACCAGGGAGATTGGTACCCTTCTGCTGATGCGACGTTACGGGGGGGGGGGTGTACAAATTACATAAATGACAACTCCTCTCCCACTGATAAAGCATACAAACGAGCTTAGGACAACTGACCACCGGATAACTCGCTACTCGGAAAAGTAGCCACATATACTTTAGGGTGAGTATAAAAATTGCACTTCCTTGGTGTCTTCTCTTACATAACAAAAATGCATTTTTGTGTAAATCTGACGTGCGCAATAAATATCATTGTCATCTATAAAACACTAGTATTTTTTGGGAGCAAATTGTGGAAAATTTGTAGATCTTTTAATGCTATATAGTGTTCGTCGAATCAATAGAATAATAGTAAGATTGATTCTAATTCAAATAGGAGGGGAAGAAGGATTTATTTTTTCCCATTTCATTTAAGAAAAATTGAAGAGGCATTGTCATGCTAAATATTTTCTCTAGTAAAGTGCACGTGACCTCACTCTGACAAAAAACAGCTGCTTCTGAAGCAGAAAAATGTCATCCTTTTACTGAGACACAAAAGCTAATATTCTTAACGTTTGTTCTCGGCAATTCTCTTAAGAATAAACAAATGGCCACATTAAAATGATTTTTGACGTTACTCAGAGTGTGAAATACGAATTTAATGCAACTAGATCCCGCAGTTTGCGAACTGAAGCCGCAATATATTTTACACGTAGGACAAGCGACGTTTCCCTTCAGTTATTTCATATCTCACAAAATTACGATAATAATGTTTTCTTTAACCGTAAGTAAAAAAGCACAATGTCTAATTTATACCGGATTGAAAACAAATTAATACGCAGTATTAAAACAACGTAAAATTTCTTCTTTCGTGCAGGTAAAAGAGCTCAATTAATGCTGTTTACTTAGTACACATGCCGTTTTGCCGTACAAGCTCTGCGATCAAAATGTCACCAGCTGCCGCCACTCATTCATACAAGAACTTCCAGTCTATGTATCTTAAAGTCTTTGAAATAATCCACATATATATAATTTTTAAGAAATCCACACACATCCAAACCTTTAAGATACAAAAGACTGGAAAACCGTAAGTTGAGGTGGATAGTTAGCTAGTGCCGCCCGGTGGCGCAGTGGTCTAAGTGATGGCCTCTGATCATTCGTCTGAAAGGCGTCCGGGTTCGAATTCCGTGAGACATGGATGTTGTGTTTGTCTTACGGCACTGGCTCTTTTCCTTCCCTGGAACCAGTGGCCTTAAATTAGGGACTAACGACTGCTTATAGCCCATTGAGTTGCACACGGTAGTCGTTAAACCTCCAATAAAATAAAATTTAGCTAGTAACCTTTTGCACTTACTTTATCTCTAAATATCAAGTTGAGGGTCTCAGTGTTTACTAGAACCTTGTGTCATTTACCGTGACTTGCAGTTTCAGTCTAGGCTTCTCACCTTCTTTTCTAAGCTTTTCCTCGAAACAATAGAGATGTTTCAGTATTTTAACTGCAAGATAGTTAGCTAGTAACCTTTTTCACTTATTTGATCTCTAAATATTAAATTGAAGGACTTACACTGGCGTTCAAAAATTAAGGACGAGACGGTTTTTCGAATGTAACGTCGTGCAGAAATGCTCCACATCGACTCAAATCATACCATAAGATCCCCAAGGTGTAAGAATATGGGACAAGTGAGCAAAACCGCCCAAACAAGGAATCCAAAGGATACAAAGACACTTTATTGAAAAGGTAGCTTCGAGCACAACTGGACGGAAGACAGCAAAGTCCATGTGACAGGCGGCTGATAAGAAAAAGCCAGTGTTTAGTAGGGGATATGATCCCCCTGAATGCGTGGCAGGATTTACAATATCTGTCCATGCTGAGGACGAGGTTGTCAAGGAGCTGTTGAGGGTTCGCGGCCCATTCCTCTTGTAGCGCCAATCGCAGCTGCGGAATCGTTGATGGCGGCTGGTGACTTGCTGCCAAGCATCTCCCGAGAAGGTCCCACACATGTTCGATTGGATTTAGGTCCAGAGACCTTGTGGGCCAATCCATGTGTTGAAAATCTTCACTCTCCAACAGCTCTGCGACAGCCACTGTACGATGAGGTGTAGCGTTGTCGTCTATGAAGAGGACTTCAGGACCCACAGCACCTTTAAACAGACGCACGTGAGGAAGGAGAACCTCGGTACAATAGCGGACACCAGTGACTTAACCTCCTTGGAAGATGTGGAGGTCAGTACGGCTACCAAGTATGATACCGCCCCAAACGAGAACTCGGCTACCTCCAAACCGGTCCCTTTCGATGATGTTGGAGGTGTGATTACGTGTTCTCTGCTCTCTCTCTAGATGTGTATACGTCCAGAATCGCTCGTCAGACTAAATCGGCTCTGATCCGTAAGGAGAATTCGACCCCATTGCTGATGTGTCCAGTTCTTGTGTTTCTGGCACTACAGAAACCGCCGTCTCCGATGAACAGACGTTAATGGCACACACCGTACTGGTCGTCGTGCAAGTAGACTACCTTTGTGCAGGCTCCTGGCTACGGTAAAACGCGATAACGGACGTCCAGTGGTCTGTTTTATGTGCCTTGCGATTTCTCCCGCTGTTTGCCGTCTGTCTCTTCTCACCTGTAGGACAATATACCGGTCGTCCGCCGCTGTGGTTGCTCGTGGACGATCACTGCTAACCTCTCGAACAGCTGTTCCTGTCATTTGAAATGCTCTCCAAGCTCGGAAACGATGCTGTGAGAGATCCCGAACTCCTCGGACACACTAGTCATACTTCGACCTTCTTCCAACTTCCCAATGACGCAACCTGGGGTAAAATCATCCAGATGTCGTCTACTGGATTGCCTGTTTTCCATATCACACGGTGGCAGCAACTCGACGTCGTTCAAACCGATGTACACCGTACAATAGCCTTCACCGAATTGCTGAGCGTTCACCGCCCGTGTGCTTTATTCCCTTGCGAGACTCCCCCTGCCCTCCGAAACACCCCCTCCCTCTACGTCATGCTGCAATATATGTGCATGCCCTACCGTACCGGACCCTAGTCTATCTACTGAGTGCTCTTTCGGTCCGTTCCGGCTGCTCGTTCCGCTGTTATGCTAATTTCTCCTCTTCGTCCTTTACACACCATTTTTGCACACCAATGTAGTTTTATTAGACCCTTCTGTCATTCAAAGGACTATGTATTGCTCTAAAGTGAAGGTTTCTGGTTAAACCTTCACAGGATTTGCTAACTCGTGTTTCTTTTCCCAGACTTTTCATCCTCGAGATTTGCAATTGTTTAAATTATATGAATAGGGAATTTCTCTCTATAATATATAATTTTACTAATTTTTCCTACCGTTTAGTAGCTATTACGAACTCATGATACTGCGGAAAAAACTTCCAAAATTAAAAGCTTTGTTCTTGGCAACTTATCTTAAGGATAACCAAATGGTCACATTAAAATTATTTTTGACATTGCTTAGAGTATGAAATACGAATTTCAGGCAACTAGATCACGCAGTTTGCAACCAACTGAAGCCGAAATATATTTTACACGTTGGACAAGCGACGTTTCCTTTCAGTTATTTCATATCCCCCCCAAATTACGATAATGATGTTTTTTTTTAATCGTAAGTTAAAAGGCGCAATGTCTAATTTATGCCACACTAAAAAAATTTAATACGCAGTATTAAAACAACGTAAAATTTCTTTCGCGCGGAAAAAAGAGCTTAATTAACGTTGTTTACATAGGACACATGCCGTTTTGCCGTACAAGCCCTGCGATCAAAATGTCGGTAGCTGCTGCCACTCATTTACACAAGAACTTTCAGTCTATGTATCTTAAAGGTCTTTGATACACACATGTATATATACATGTTTTTCCTAGGTAAATTTTGTGGAAAACTAGGGAACTTCTGTCTATGACTTAGGGAAACGTTTGAGGGACATGTTGGCAGCAACGGCTGCTACTGCTCCATGACCGTGACTGTTCCAACTTCCATGTGTGTAAGTGTGCTCACTGTTCAGTCTTTAGTGTTCTCGGGAATTGCTTTGTTGACTTCTTTCTTGTAGTTGATGGGTTGGTTTGTTGCTTACAAAGTTCCAAGATTGTTTTAAAGGTACGTGAGTCTACTTAAAAATTCTTGGGGTGAGTAAAACATACTCCATTAAACTGCGTCCTAACCAGAGCACTTTTAAGGAGACTGAGCCCGGGGGATGGACAGTATTTTGGGGGCCCCGTATAAGTGGCACATCTATGATTTCACTACGGGTGGATGAATAAAAATACCCAGGAGAAAATATGACGACGTAGCCGTAAAAATATGCCCTCCGTATTGAAGTGTGTATCCCATGATTAATGAACAAATCAATGGTAGCAAGAAAATGTAAAATTGTATGGTTGAAAAATGGACACCAGTTTGTTTCTGCTTTAATCGCTCCACCCCCCGAGGTTCAGTTTGTTGAAATTATATCGATTAGTCTGCAAAATAATACGATACAGATATTATGGTTCAAACGAATTCTTATATGAAAATTTTCCCAATTACACAGATGTGTACAAAAAAAAAAAAAAAAAAAAAAAAAGCATCTGTAATGCGTTCAAAAGATTTGAGGATGGGCCTGGGACGATTATACTCTTTGCGGACTCTTCCTAAAAAGCGGAAAGAAGTTAAAAAAAAATTCACAAGGCGGTTTCTTATAGTTTTTGCGGTGCTGTCTGCAAATAAAAAAAACTGTAGAACTCTGTCAATTCATCAAGCATAACTCCGGGGCTGCAGCCCCTCTCTTAAATGGGCTCCGATCCTGACACCTTTCAACACTAGGGTTGCCAGATTTCTGCTAGGGCAAACTGGGACAAAAAAAAATCTTTCTATCTTCACAGATATGAATATGCACAACCCTGAAACAGCTACCATAGAAAACAGCAATATCTTTGGAGAAACAGAAAGGCACATTAACTGAAACTCCACCGAACAGTTAACATGCGAACAGATTTTTGTTTGTACTGGAGGTACATTTCTTCTTATTATCAACATCTATATGGAAAGCATGCATTTTTTCTGCATATAATTCTATATGATGCTCATTTCAGGTATAAACAGAGTTTGTAGGTACATTTCCCCTTACACATTACTGAAGATCATTATAGCAATCAGTAAATTATGGTGAAATTTAAACCTAGGCTCTTATACAAAAGTGTATTTATATATACAGGGCCGGCGCGTGCCAAAGTTCCGTCCTGTTCGATTTTCTCTTTACATCTCCTTCCCCTCTCGAACAGCAGCAACATTGTCACGAATTCGTTGGTGTTATTGTTCGTTGTAGCAAATATTTCTTTGCTCATAAACAACCATGGGTTTCACTCTTTTTCCTTCCCTCTCTACTTCACATTTCATTACAAAATGTGTTAAATATTTTTCCTTCATAAATAAAGTTTACATTTTCCCAAAATTTTATAGATATTGAATCAAGCACACGAAGTTCAAATCTTGGAGAAAAACACTGTCACAATCCAAAACGATATAGTATGTACCCCAATGAGTCATTACATTATGGCCACCTGCCTAATAAGCTGTAGACCGTCCTTTAGCCCGCAAAACAGCAGCCACTCAGCGAGGTATTGATTCCATGAGGTGGCGATAGGTGTCCTAGAGTATCTGGTACTATAATGTCAACAGCAGGTCCTTCAGTTCCTGTATATTTTGGAGTGATAGTGATTTAGCTCAAACACGCTTTACCAAGTCGAACCAAAAATGTTCTATTGGGTTCATGTCAGGTAAATTTGGAGGCCAGTTCATTAACAGAAATGTACCGGCATGTTCCTCGATCCACTCCTTGATGATTCTGGCAGTGTGGCATGGCTCATTATCCTGTTGGCAATGGCCATCGCCAGCAAGGAACACAGTTGCCATGAAAGAGTGAACTTGGTCCGCAACGATGTTCAGATACCCGACAGCTGTCAGGGATTGTGTTATTGGGATAATAGGGTCTATAGTGTACCAAGAAAACATTGTCCACAGCCTAACACCGCCGCCGCCAGCCTGTTTCCGCCCATTCGTGCAGCAAGGTGCCATAGCCTCCGTTGGTAATCGGCGTATCCGCGCTCGGCCGTCTACGTGATGCATCAGGAATCTTGATTCGTCAGATCACACCACTTTCTTCCAATTATCCACTGTCCAAACTCAATGATCTTGTGCACATTTCATGCGTTGTTGGCGATGACATGCAGTAACCATGATGACCCGGATGGACCTTCGGCTACGCAGGCACATGCGCAGGAGGCTGCGATGAACTGTGTGCTGTGGCAAATTGCTGTGATCACCACTGTTGTAGCTGCGGGTGATTTGTCGCGCTGTGGCCCTGCAGTCGATTAGAACAATGCGCGACAGTCTCCGCTCCACTCTGGCATAAATGAGATGTGGGCTAAACATGGCTGGACGACGGTTCGTCGTTTGGCCATCTGTGTACCTCCTTTGATACGTACTCACTACACGGGAACAACCCACAAACTTCACCGTTTCGGAGATCGTAGTTTCGAGGGTCCGTGCCATCACAATTTGTTCTTTATCAGATTCTGATAAATTGGCTGCTTTTACCATTCTGATTCGGAACACTGAACGAACCGAAATCCGGTCCTCGGATTGCATATATACTGCTCTGTGAACTTCACGTGCACCTCCATTCGGTCTCCAGGTGCTCTCATTTCTCTAGCCTGGGGTTGGTCGTAATGCAATGGCTGATCGGTGTAAAGGTACTCTTGGATTAATAAGGAAGTCAATTAAACTTTTTCATTTCCATATTTATTCTTTTAGTTGCATAAAGCCTGCTTGCAGTTGAGCACTAATTATTCTAAATGAGAAACTTAGTACTTGACAAAAGTTGGATAAAATAATGGATACTTTTGTTTAAACAGGAAAAGAAGAAAATAAAGTAGATAGTTCAAATACAAGGAACTTTTCTGGCTTTAGATTTCGCAAATTCTCTGACAGCTTCTGTATAGTCTAACTTTTTAGCCAATTGATGTTCAATTGAAGGAAATCCAGTCCACTCAAACGGCTCTATCAAGACATACTTGCAGTTGACTGCAAGTATGTCTTGATAAGCTTAAATTTGGAGAAAATTCTTTCCCAACTAGCTACAGTTACACAGGTAGAGTCAGTAGCATACGGTGTGCTGCACTTATATTTCAGGCAAAATTGTGTGGTTTAATGAATTTTAAAGTTTCTATCGGACCAATATCAGGCTCCCGTGAAGTCGAGAGCCCTTTTAGTTCATCTTTTAACTCATCAGAATTTATGTCTTTTGCATCTTTTGTAACGTATACTCTAGATTCAGTTTCCTTTTGAGTTTACTATCTCTTGTTATTTTATTTTCCTATGCAAATTATCTTCTCACTTAACGAGATGTTATTTCTCCCGCTGAATGATATGTGGCAACGAGTGTAAGTCATGACGTGTGGTATGCAGTATATATAGGCGCGCTCAACGATACCAAGAGAGCTTCGTTTTATGTGATAGGTTCTTCTTAATTATGGTTATGCGATTCTACGAAAGTTCGGATATTCAGTAGTAGTGTGATTTGTAGAGTGTGTGTTGGATAATACCAGTTCTCCAATAAAAGGTTTTAAAGTGAGTACGTTTTTCTCAGTTCATATTATTGTCAGACCTCTGTCTGGCCGTTAAGTCTCTTTCATTAAGTGCCTCCATTAAGTCCAGGGTATATTGTGTTTACCGCTCTAATAAGGAGCCGTCAAGGTACACTTTAGCTACGTCAAGTACCCTTCCCATAACCCTAACGTGACATAACGAAAATTTCCCTGCAATACACGTCCAGGCATAAAACTTTATTCATTATACTTTGTCCTGTGAAACACTGGAAAAGTTAGAACATTTTTCACTGAGCAGATCAATGGCCATTTCTTGGAGCTTGCTTACATTATAAAGAAAAGCAAAGGTATCACAGTGAGATTTCAATTGTGTGAATATTACTTGCAATGAGGCAATTATAATGTCAGAAAGGGGGAAGTAAAATTCATCTTTATAACACATCGTTAGATCTTCAATAAGTTCATGATCTACATCATAAGTGAACTGCTTGTTTGCCCTTAACCCTTCATCATGAACGCACCTCTGTCTGCTGCGGACAAGCGCGCATGATCATATCGCTTCTTTTCATCGCTAAATGGATAAACAACCCAAATATTTTCTTTCTGCATATTTTTAATATTGGATGAAAGAAGTCCTTTACAAATAGGATGGTTGATTTCTTCTTTTTACCCTTCTCCGCTGCTAAAAAAGGGGAGGGATAATTTTGCCTGCGGCCCTGTATATATACATTTCTTCTACAAAACGTTTGGGGTGCTAGAGTTTTATAATTTAATGCAGCTATACACTAAACAAATACTCCATCTTAAGAGAATAAACCATTTCAATAATTAGTTGTATTATTCACTGTACAATCGTACTTAAAATTTCTGATATACAATATAAATAAACTGATGTACACAACTATGTAAAAAATCACAAAATACTATAAATGAATAATTATCAACTTTTTATTGGTTTTACATACAAAAGGCTTCTTTGGAGGTTAAAACACAGTAACATTATTTTTTATGTTTAACCTTAATAAACATTCTACTTCCTAGATCTCAGAGCATATCCTACAGTGGGTAAAGCATTATTTTTTCGCAGGGCATCACATGGTTTGCAGTGTGTGGGGGACAGAAGACTGCGACACTTAATTGTATGCGCCCTTAAGATACTTTCTGCATTAAAGAAACTCTTGCAAATCGAGCATACATGCTTCCTTTTTATCACTTCTTTTTTCAAGTTCTGCTTGGTTTTCTTTGCAGGCATTGTTAGAAGCAATGCTGCATTTGTAGTTAAAACAGTTTCTTCTGAAGTTTCGTTTGGGATCTCAGAATTCCCATTAAGAACCTTTTCATGATTTTTAGCAAAATAAGGATGCCGTATTGTATTTTCAGTTCCGTTGTTCATCGGTCTTTTGACTCCCTCTTGTTTTTCCTGTAGATGAACGTAGAGGAGAGAGGCTCATTTCCCCTACATTCAATAATATGACTGTGAAGATCAGACACACAAGGAAACTTTAACTTGCATTTTGTACATATCAGATCAGTCCGATCAGCCAAAGATGGTGGAACGCGACAATGATTCAATAGCCTGTAAGGGCTAACGAACCTATTACACATATCAGGTGGCACGAAGGGCTCACAATCCTTTGTGCTTTCGCCTTCTATGTGTGGTGGGTGAATGTTTGGAAGATTATTTGCATCATGATTACGGTACAATTCAAGGGAGTGAAAGAAATTGTCCTTGCAAACACTACAATTATGTGTAACATGAACCTTCCTACCATTTGGAAGATTATTTGCATGATGATTACGGTACAATTCAAGGGAGTGAAAGAAGTTGTCCTTGCAAACACTACAGTTATGTGTAACATGAACCTTCCTACAATTTGAAACTTCCACCTCTTCAACACTATTTCCTGGCCGCTGCTCAACACTATCCTCTCCACCCACAGAAGGGTAGTCTTCAGAATAATCAGTAGCAGGATTATTACCAAATAAGACTACGCTATTCAATTTACTCTGCACTGACACTTGAACCTCCTTGGCATTACACTGTTCCACAAATTGGTTATCTGTGAGATTTGGATCTATGTTGCTGTTGGGGGTTAAACACTCTTCCTGTTGATAGTATTGCTGCATGTCAAAATTCTTGGGAAAAACGTAGGTAGACCGTGCTACAGATGTAGTTATGCACGGAGTTTTGAAAGCTGGCTCAGAAAACCGTGTAACTTCAGATTTCTTAAGTGACAGTTGGGAAGATTTTCCATCCAAAAGATTAGTTAAATTGTCTTTTATTTGATCGGAAACAGATGAGGAAAACTGCTGTTCAGCGAGTTTTTTTCCTTCAGCGGCAGACTTCTTCTGTCTACCTACCTTTCTCTTGAAAATGGGACTTGTCTGGGATTCACCTGCAAATAAACCAATAAAAATATTCAAAATAAAAGAACTAAATATACTTCCAAAACAGACTTCATACAATTATCAATTTGGAAGTTTAACACAACGAATGCTGGATAAAACATATATTTGGCACAAAACGAGAACTTATGATATGAGAATGAGAACTGAACTTGACATACATTGTATGTGAAAAAATTAATATTTTGAAGCATGTCATTTATTACCAAATTAAAATCGTAAAGCACCTGCTTAAGTTGTCATAATTGAAAAGTTAACATATCTCCATCCTCTCTTACTGTCTTATGTAATTTAAAAATTATTGACCAAAATAAAAGCTTGGTTAAAACATATTCCATTACAAAAAAGTGGGGAATCATGGGACTAGATACTCACCAGTGCTGAGAGCCCAAGCCTGTTCGACACCGAAGTATGACAGCCCGAGCCCGCCTAAGCCCGAAAACTATGATTATCCAGTTTAGGCTTTAAAAATTATTATTTTCTTTTGCACACTTGCACGTTCTCCTTCAGCTGCAATTAATTAACATGTTTCTCAATTGCAGAGTGCGGAAGAGACCTCTTTGCGTTCCTATAGTATTATAGCACAATTTCCTTTGACCATTCGTTTTCTTCTGAAGTGATTTGGGTCCCGGCATCCGGAACGACCGGGCAGTGCAACATCCTACATGCATTGCTCAATAGAATTAGCAAGGATCCACCGCGTGGGCTTATTAAATTTCGTTGTTATGCTATGTTGTTTCTATGGTTATTGAAGGAGCGTTAGCGTTTCTACAGAAATCCACTAACGCATGACCTATGGCATTTGCTGCCTAATCCCAAATACCCCCTGGGTCCCAGCTCCCCACCCAGACCCACTTCCCGAACAATTCTCTTTACCAACTGGAAAGTGTAATAGAAGTCTTTTGTGCTAAATCACATTTGAGAAAACAATTTTCTTTCACATTCTCAGAGCCCGAGCCTGAACTGCAGCAAATATTATACTGTCTTAGCACACACATGCTGTGCTTCGATCTCAGGCTAAGCCCACACTGTTCTCTCTCTCTGTGTCTAGTCCCTTGCTGATGTTTTATTAGGCAATTAACATAAAGGTTTTGGAAAGAGTAAGATCCCAGCGTCTCCACCCATGTTAAGATACATAAAGCTTGTTGCTGCTAGCTTGTACACTTTTGTCCTGCGCCATGTTTCTCTTTTGCCATTCTTTTTCTGAGGTAAAGTGCGGCTTCCCAAACCGATTTGGTATACAGAAGGAAATGGCGGTCCTCCCTGAGCACTTGTTAAACTTTTAAACAGGCCAACCATGCATGTTCAACAGTTCCAAAGGAAGGTTTCAGTAGCATCTGACCAATCTCCAAGGGAACTAAATTTTGATGGCACTAGCCTCTAGGTAGGCTCAAAGACTTCACCTGTGAAGGTACGTCCTAGGGCCGGCATTAGAAACAAGAAAGATGACACTGAATTTTCGGGTGCAATAAGCACGTCTTTTGAATCCGTTCTGATGCGAATTAAATTTATCAAATCTATTCAAAGTCAATGAAACCGGTATGGAAAACAATAGTAACTGACCAAAGAAGGAAGTTTTTCAATCCCGTTTTTAATCCTGCAGATATTGCTGTAAACGTAATCGTGGGCCTACGCCCTCTGGTTACAGACTTGTGCAATAAAAAAATTAAATTATATGAGAAACATTTTGCAGCGGAAATGCTATCCAACAAAGAAAGAATTTTTCAAATTGGACTCTTATATGCTGAAATATAAACAAATATAAGATTTGCATCTGTGCCCCCTGACGAAAAAACCATGCATTATTTTCGGAAGAAGGTATTCTCAAAGTGCCTTTCGGTGTGAGCTGTATCAGTCTAGGAAAAAAATTTAGTTGAGTTTTCAGAATCTCAGATTTTGCTGTAAATGCATCAGAAGCAGAAATGAGAACTTATGCCCCCTGGTGGCCAAATATTTTTTTTTATTGTAGATATAACGACCAGTGTGAGGAACTCAATGGGCTATAAGCAGTCGCCCCCAAATCATTCTTTACCAAATGTTAGAAATTATATGAAAAACATTTTCCACGGAGCTATATGCGATACAGAAAGAATTTTTCAAATCCAAGTTTTAGAAGCACTGATATCAGAGGAAACTCAATTTACCTCTACACCCCCTAGCGGAAAATCTATGAATTACCAGAAAATTTTGAAATTATATGAAAAACATTTCACACTGGAAACACTATCCAACAAAGAAGGAATATTTCAAATCGGACTCCTACAAGTAAAGATATTGACAAAAAGAGGACATACATCTATGCCCCCTGGCGGAGAAACTGTGCATTATTTTAAGAAGAAAATATTCCCAGAAGGTTTGTCTACGTGAGTAGTATCGGTCCACAAACGGTTTTTTTTCAATTGAGATTTTAGAAGTTCAGATTTAGCTGCAAATACATCAGAAGAGGAAACTAAGACTTACGCCACCTGGTGGACAAATTTTTTTTTCCAAAAATTCGAAATATATGCAGAGGATTTCCCATTAGGATATCATCCGGTGCAGAAAGTATTTTTCAAATCGGACTTTTAGAAGGAGAGAAAATTGGGGGAAACGCACTTTATCTTTACGCTCCCTATAGGAAAGTCTATGAATTATCTGAAATTTTTTAAATTGTATGGAAAACATGCCACTCAGAAAACTCTCCAATAAGGGAATTTTTTTAAATCGGACCATTCGAAGCAGAAATCTAGATAAAAATAAGATATATATCTACGTCCCCTAGCGGAGAAACCATGCAATATTTTAAGAAAATATTCCGAAAAGGTTTATCGACGTGAGGGGCATCGATCCACGAAAAAATTTTTCCAATTGAGATTTTAAGAGTTAAAATTTTGAGCCAAATACTTCAGAAATAGAAATTAGGGCTTACGCCCCTGGTGGCCAAAGTACTCTTTACCAAAAATTAGAAATTGCATGCAAAAGATTTTTCATCGGGGGCTGTATCCGCTGAAGAAAAAAAAATTCAAATCGGAGTTTTAGAAAAAGAAATATCGGGGAAAATGTAATTTACTTTAACGCCTCCAGCGGAAAATCTATGCGCAACTTGAAAAAGTAACTAAACCGAAAATACTCTTCGACAAAAATTGAATCGAAAGATAAAAGAAGATTTTCAATTGGATGTTTAAAAGCAAGTATTCGGAATAAAATGCATTTTGAATTCTACGTCATCTGCATTTACGTCCTCTAGCCGCGAAATTGTACATCGTAAAATCAAACAAAAACAAATGAATGATCATCCTACGCATATTTCAAGATTCATAAAACAAAAAGAATTTTTCAAATTGGAATAATAGTTCCAGAAATATGGTGTCTACAGACGGATGGACAAACCTATAACATAAGCACGATCATTTTTTTACAAAAGACGTGCTTAAAACGACAGAAACAAGCATTTTGGTAGTCCAGTCTCTTTGCCCAGGAAATAAAAATATTTTTTATTATGTTGTGTTATATATATTTGTGTGTGTATATAATATAATGTTAGTTTTGAAAAGCGTTATTAAAAGAAATGTTAACAAGATTTACAGAATGGATAAAAAAGAGAAAGAATTTTGATTTCCATAGAAAGGAGGAAATAAAGAGAAACCATTTTGATTCAAATCATGGACAATGCATGACTTGTTTGTTTTGCAGTGCGTATTTCTTCGAGCACATAAGTTATTAGGAATGCGCCAATTCTTTCAGTTGTGCAAGTTCAAAATCATCACGACAGTTAAAAAAGATGGAAATAAGTATTTCAGTAGTAAAGTCTGCTTGCCCAAGAAATAAAAATATTATGAACTGCAGTTTGTGTAATTAATTCTGTTACTTCAGAAATCTGTTATTAAAAGAAATGTTAGAACAAAATTTAAAGAAAAGATTTAAAAAATAAGCAACAAAGAACTTTTATTCTTATAGAAATGGGGAAGAGAAGCCATTTTGGTTCAAATTATGGACAAAGCATGACTATTGTTTGTTCTGCAGTTATTTCTTCCATCAAATAACTTATTAGCAGTGGGTTGATTCTTTCAATTCTGCAGGTTCAAAATTTTTTGAAGAAAAGCTAAGGAAAGGCTTGCTTATATTAAAAAAAAATTCAAAATTATAAAAGCCTGAGACAATTTTCAAAATGTTCATTACTATGGAATATTTTTGTTATGAATCTTGCTATAATATCAGTGTGGTGGATGAAATAGGTGACTAATTTATGTATAGCTAAATAAAATTATGCCAAAAAAATCTGTTTTTTAATATGAGATGTTTACTTCATGTGTTTCTCCTGCAAAAGTGCTTAATATAAATCTTCTGTACTTTCCAGTAAGAAACCAAGATCCAGTTAATAACAAAGGATGCCAGTTACTAAATATACATACAGCTCGCAATATAATTTTTCGAAAAAAAAACGTGCTTGAAATGAGACTTAGGCATTTTTTCCTCTTAAAAGAATACAGGTGTGTTCTGAAAGAATCCAAATAATATATACATATAAACAGCAGAATACACCTGCATTCTTTCAAGAGGAAAAAAAATTACTTCATAAAGATATATGAAGAAATTCGAAGGTATGCTGGAGTGACATGGAATAGACAGGCTCAAGACGGACAATTGTGGAAGAAACTTTAGGGTACCATCCAGCAGTGGATTGATAATGGTTGTTTATGATTACACACCCATATATATAGAAAGGAGCATTTTAAATGTGAAAAATATTGAAATTCTATATTTTTAAGTTGCCGAAATTGCATTTAAAACTAATTCAATTTTAAAATAGCTTCCGGAAAAGTTTCTTTATATATATAAAGTAACTTTTTAAAAATTAAAATGAAAAAGAATAAGAATTGATGAAAAATAAAAAATTGAAAATATACTAGGAACATGAAATGTCAAGTTATCAGAAATAAAAAGAGTAATGTTAAATGTTAGCGTTTTGTCGTTCGTGCAGTTTTTTGGTTTAGTCTCTTTCAAGTTAAGGACAGAAATATATAAATATATATGTATATCTGTCCTTAACTTGAAAAAGACTAAATTTCTGAGCATATTATGTGTTATAACTCCGTAAAATGTAGGAAGTACGAGAAAATTAAATCGGATAGCATATTTTTAGTTCTTACGTTCTAGAAAAGTATTGAAATTCCATATTTTTAAGTTGCCGAAATTACATTTAAAACTAATTGAATTTTAAAACAGCTTCCTGAAAAATTGTCGCTAGCATTATTGATAACAATGGCAAGATAAATCCACACGATGAAAAGATAAAAATGTAATTAGTACTCACCCAAAAATTCCTCGGCCGATATTTCCGAATGGTTCATATTCATATTATGATACCGTCGTGAACTCATCACTAATATTTTAGGCTCTTCTCTATTTCTACTTTATATTAACTACAAGGCAAATGTAAGGATTTTTCAAAATGGCGAACAATAACGCTGTTTAGATCAGTCACCAATATCCGCAAAAACATTCGTGGAAGTACTATAGAAATTGTTACACTGCTGTGCTATTTATGTAGAAGTGTGACTAATGAACTATGGCCCCTCGGCACGTTATTGGTGGTAACTTTCGCGCCCTTGTGAATTCTGTTTTCCCAATGGTAAACTCGTGGCCACGTGATTTCCAAACAGCCAACCACAAAGAATTCTGCTGCGGCTCACTAAGTGGGGTTTGTAACATGACTACCCCCGTGTTAGGTACCACTAATCTTTTTAAGCTCTGCCACGGTTTCTGTATTTTTGCTTAAATTTATTTTTGATAATTCCCTTAAACACTAAACCTGGCATGGACGCTTTTATTTTCTAGTAGAAGAGTATTAAAAAATCTTTAATCCTCTTCCAATAGAAAACAAAAATGTTTATAGCGTTCCTAAGATAAAAAAAAATGTTGTTGTTTTTCAAATCGGGCGACTGCTTATAGCCCATTGAGTTACTCACGCAGTCGTTAAGCCTCTAATCAAAAAAAAAAAAAATCTCGAAAAATGTAGGGCATTTATTTTCGGGCATTTGTAGAAAACGCAGGAAAAGTGAGCTTTTTTGTGTGAAAAAAAAGGTGCAGTCGAGGAAAAATGGAGCTCTTCAGTATTTTTACTTAATTTAGTGTTTGAAAATTGCTTTAAATGCTAAACATGGCATTGGCTTTTTTTTGTTAATGGAAAAGGAAAATTCTTTCCGAATTGGACTGTCGGCAAATGTATGCTTAATGTGCATTTGAGAGTGTAACAGTAGCGTCGCCAGTATTCTCTTTTTCAGGAGGTGCCCATTTAGTAGGAGACCACGGGCTAGCTGCAGCTATTCTTTCTGTGTGTGCGACATGAGAATTGGTGCCCTTTCACAATACTAAAGTAAATGGCACATTTCAAATGTATCCATCGATAAAGGTACCTCTTCTTAAAATTTTAGGTAGCGGTGCATGAGTGCACGTGGTGTGAGATTCAGAAAATATTTCTAGGATACATAGGGGCACAGAGCCTGATGTACGCGACGGCATTTGGGACACGTGCCCAGGACAATGGCCTTTGAATGGGAGGAGGGCAAAATATAGTTATGTATTTTTGTGCGTCAAATTGATTCGCAATGTGAGCCACGGATGTCCTAGTGGTCAACGTTCGTGACCGCTACGGAGATGTTTCGGGCTCGAACCAATTTCCGGCGTGAGTCGGATGGACACGTTTAGCCGTCTGACCTCGGGTATTGGCCCCCTTTTTATAAATTAGGGCGTCTAACCTCTTCTACCTCGCTTCCATGTGACTTTTCTATCGGGCACTCTAGCCCAAATCTCCTGAAATCTTAAACAACCCTTCCTGCTTCAAGGGCTGTTTAAAACCCGGGGTCAGAGACTCCCTTCCTAAAATCCTCTGCATCTGATCTGATCTGACTAAAAGGTTTACATAACTAAAGTCAAATTAATAAGGTTCTACTTCTGAACACAAACATTATAAAGCCGTTGGTCCAGGGCGTAATAATGTTTGTTCTTCAATAGTAAAACTTTATTCGCTTGACTGTAGTTCCAGGTCTTGTAAGGAATTTTTAGCCCATCGTGCTGATATTAATAAAGTTTGCATAAAAGTCAATTTAAGAATATTTTGAGGTTTTACTGAGTCATTAAACGTTAATTAGAAGCTTTGGCCTTATTAACAATTTTTAATGCTCGTGTTCATAAGGTTTACGAAAGACAAAGTAATGATGTTGAGCTTTACCTCAGCAGTAACTCAGACTTAATTTCCCTTCTCTTCCACAGCCAGCATGCTTCGGCGGTGTAGTAGGGATAACGATGCCGAGCTCTAAATTTCCTATAAGGAGGCTGGCTACCCAATTGGTGCTGACCATTTTCTATTGAATCGAAACTGCAGTTCTTTTCGTAACCGCTTCAGAATGAATTTTTCCGTGCCGCAGGCTTGAGCGAAAAGAATGGCCACAAAAAGCAAGGGTGGATATAGAACTTTTAAAAGGAAACTGCCATAAAAATGAACATTAAATTTGCAAAACTGAATTTGTAAGCGGGCGTAATGCTACGGGTGGGCTGCGGCTCCCAGTTTTTCTCTTCCCTCCCGCCCACCATTTTTCTCTCCTTCCAAAATAAAGAGTTTCGACGTTTAGGGCAAATACCAACTACCAAGATCTTACATTTAAAAGTTAGACACATACAAATATGTGTAATTTTTACTCGTAACTCCGTTTTTACAATGGGCAGTTAACATTTTTCATTTCAAAGTAGGAATTTGAACACAAGAATAACCTAAACACACTATACCAGCTTAAATTTCTGGGAAGAAGAAGGTGGTGGTAAGTGCTACAGGGTAAGTCTTATCTCACATATTTTTCCATGGCCTTTGGGTGCGAATCGAATGCAATCTGCGTAAAACAAAAATTTCTATGAAGTTTGTTTCGTGACTGTGTCACTTCTTAGTATTGATGTAGCAGAGTGATATGACAGAATTTCTCCACGCTATGTACTGGACAAGCGACAATGATTATATATATATATGTCATATCACTCTGCTACACCAATATATCTTGGTTAAGCAGAGTGATATAACAGAATGTCTCCACGCTCTGTACTGGAGAAACGTGTAACGTTCCATTAGAACAGAATACGGTGTACCGTACACCGTAGGGCAGAATAAGTTGTCCTCTGTGAAAGTGCGGAAACCGGCTGATAAATGTTTTGGCATGTGGAAAGGCTGCGAATGAATAAGGACACACTTGTATGTGCAACCATATGACGCGTTGTGGAAGGAGTATTTTTATTTTAATTCCTAGTCTCACAGCTGAATAAGTCTACGCCGCCCCGCTGGCGCAGTGGTCTAAGGCGTTGGCCTCTGATCATTCGTCGGAAGCGGTCCGGGTTCGAATCCCGGTGAGGCATGGATGTTGTGTTTGTCTTACGGCACTGGCTCTCTCCCTTCCCTGGAACCAGTGACTCTAAATTAGGGACGGGCGACTGCTTATAGCCCATTGAGTTGCTCACGGTGGTCGTTAAATCTCAAAAAAAAAAAAAAAAATAAAATAAGTCTACACTGTTAAACGTTTTGTTGTAGGTTGCACCAAAAAGTGGTGCTTCACTGGCTGTACTAATTTCTAAAAAAAGATAGATCACTGTGTATTGCAAACAGAACCCAACAAGCAGTGTACGACTTTACGGAAAAGGTTACACCACATTAAGGTGCAAGATTGTACCATCTTACTTTTGTTTGCACCACACATTGGTGTACCTTCTCGTAGAAAGTCGAGCATCTAGTGTAGTACCACTTTTTGGTGCAACACACCGCAAACGTTTTAGTAGTTATGAAGCTATTCTTTTTAAATAATTTTATAAATTTTTTAACTGTGTGTTGTATTATACTCATAAAGTATAGATATTTTTTTTACGTAAATAATTTACGGAAAATAAAGTTTGTTTTCTTTACATTTTTTCCTTACACATCCAGACAAATATTTTTCGTTTGTTTGTCGCTCCTCGTCTGGTTGTTTGAAATACCTTAATTCCTATATTCTTAAAAAATCGGTGAAATATTTTGTTTCACTCACACAACTGAACAGCATAAGTCATTGACCTATAAGATAAAGGTACTAATTAAAAACATCCGTGAAATAATATGTATTTTCCTATAAAGCATTTTCAAGTACTAGGTCTCATTTCGACTAACAATGTGCAGTGATGTTTTTACTGCATGTCCAGTTTTCCATCAGCTCAAAGATAGTTTGGCAGTTTGCAAATGAGAAGAGAAAAAAATAAAGAAGCAATTTAATTCGATAAGATGAATAGTTAAGTTGCAATATTTCAATTACGGATCAGAATATCCGATAACGAAGAAAACTTCGGATGCTTGCATGCCATGCAATAAAATAAGACACAGCAAAGGGTGATAATCCGATCTCCAACTTTTCACCCCAAAAAAGAGTGCGAAGACGATTAACTGGGTTACAATAGAGGGACTCAGTCCTCGCCCACATCGAGAAAATCCCGTTCCCATTCGATTACATTACACACCTCAGTATGAAGACAAAACTAACTTCAAACAGTACCTTTATGAAGACTAAACTACAAACGATACTTTTATGAAGACTAAACTACAAACGATACTTTTATGAAGACATAACTAACCTCACAACGATACGTTTATAAGTTAACGTTTCAGAATTATCTGATCTCTTGTTCTAAGTAAAAGTCTATGACTAACAATACAGATACGTTTTCTCGACTACTGCTTCGCTCATCAAGGCACTTACTCGGTTTTCGTCAGTAACACTAAAAATCGGGGCAATATTTCACTGAATTTTGTACTTTGCAAGGAAAAATGGTACAGGTCAGATGATTTCAAGCCCTAGTTTATAGTGCAAATCGCAAAATCGCACCACTTCGTAGTGAAAGTACATGAAATTGCACGGTAATGTGGGCAACGTTGAATCAAAATTTTGAACTGCATATGAGGAAAACGGTTTAGAAAAATGTTTTGTAATATTGGGAGAATTCAGTATGAAGAAAAAATACACACATCTTGATAAGAAGAAAATACGATAGCTATTGGCTGATGGTTTTTTATTCCATGTCCGTTGGAAACATAGTCTTTTTTTAATTTCACGAAGAAAAATCCTAATTTCGACTAAGCCATCGACAAACCAACCATATAACCCTTCTCAACCATATAACGTTTCCTAGAATTGCATGGACATCGTACAATGTGTTCCCAAAATGGAAGAAGAAGTTCATTGTTAGAAGAAACAAAAAATTGTTAATCCGTGAAAACGTGGAATAAAAATTATCAAGGGTAATCTAAAACGCTTACAAAGGCCCCTGCCGTAGGACCTTTCTGGTACAACCTCATCCCGTATTAACTTATGCGATGCATTGTTTGTGAGATGGGTGTTCTTTTGATTTTATCAGGTTTCTAAAAAGATTGAGTTTGAAAGCTTATTTAAAGCTGATTTCCTTTGAAATGCGCCACTAACTAAAACGAATAGCCTTGGGCGTAGTTACTCTTGGTTGATGAGCCATGCACGTGTTCCTTCGAACAATGAACATGTTCTACCATTTTGGGAACAAAAACGAAATGCTAGTTAACGTTATGTGTATCAACTGAGGAAACGTTCTGACTAGTTTCGTCGATTGCTTAGTTTAAAATACATATTTCTTCGTGAAATCAGGAAAAGACCCATGTTTCTAACAGACGTTAGAAAACAGAAAACATCAGTCAACAGCTTCCGTATTTTCTTGTTTTCAAGATGTTGGTATTTTATTTATTTTCGAGAAGTCGTTATTTTTCCTTCGGCATTCTTCCGTACTTTCGAGAATGCCTAAAGCTCTGTTGATGTTCCATTTGCTGAAACAAATAAGAAATAGGGAAAAAATTTACAAACAGGAAAACATGCTCTTTACTAAGGTTCTATAGCTTTCGTAAACATTGGGGGCAATGCCCACACATTGTTCAATTTGTGGGCATGCATTCCACTTCTTCTCGCACTTTGGCCACCACTGATCCCTACGTTTATGGTCTTAAATGCATTCTGTATCTTTGCTTAATAAATTTATTTTTGATAATTGCGTTACGGTGTTCCACAAATTGTTTTTATTAATGGAAGAAGAAATTTCTTGCCAGCCAGTAAACAAGAAGAAAATTATATTTTTGCTGAATATTTATATTAAAAAAAATTAAAAAAGTTTGTTCAGGATTTTACTGTTAAGCGTTTAAGGAAAATATAGGAAATAAGGCTCCTGAGACAAATTTGTTAAAAAGAAAAAATAAGTAAATATAGTCGGCAAATGCAATATTTTTACTTATTTATTTGGCTGCTTAAAAAGTGCTTTAAACACTAAGCATGGAATCGGCTTCTTTTTTTTTTTCTGTTAATGAAGGAACGAAATTCTTTACGGCTTGAATTCGGAGAGTCGGGAAATGTATAAGTGGAAACAGTAGCGTAGCTAGTTTTTTTGTTTTGTTTTTTCTCGATAAGTGTCCGCTGCGTAGCAGAAACTTATGTGCCAGGCCAGCTGGAGCCATTTTTCCGAGTGTGCGACGTTAGAATTGGTGAGGCTAAAGCAAACGGCTCATGAAAAGTATATCACCACTTTTAAAAGTACCTTTTGAATTTTTTTGTAAGCGATGCATGAGTGTACGTGGTCTGAGATTGAAAAAAAACTTATTAAAAAATATTTTTTTTGGCAGACTAAATATTTCTACATTACATAGAAGGGTGTTTGCCGATGCCATGTTTACTAGTAAAGTAGGCTTTTACAGGTTTAGTGAAATTTACCAGCAAGGTCTGGTTGATGAAGTTTAGTTGGATTATTTTTAAATTTATTAATTTATTTAGAGCGGTCACACACACACACATACATGTTGGGGTGGAAGAGCTTAGTACAGTGAAATTATACAGACTCGGGGAACAATGGTGTCGTTTCAGGTTTGGGTGTAAAAGACCTGAAAAAATTGCTTTACATCGGACAGATCTTCAAAATGCCGTCGACGTTGGAGAGGGCCCACCCTTGTGATATCCTTATTGCTTGTTTTGCCGGGACAAAACTTAAAGATTTTGTGATTACCTTTGATTATTATGGCCCTAAGAGTGAGATAGATGCCCGATGAAAATTGTGCAATTTGCTATCTCAGATGAGAGAAATTTTGAATAACGATGCTAATACCAAAGGTCCCAGTTGACAAGGTGTTTGCCAGAGTCTTCTGGAGGTCCCTAGAGTTAAGCCAGTGAAATTTTCCACGGGCTCCGATTTTGAGTTTAGAAAAAGATGGAGAAACATCGTTCAAGTAAGCATGAAAGAAAAGAACTTCCTTCGAAATCTGGTGCACGATCAGGAAGACGTGGGGTTCCTTAGTCATCAGTAGGTGTTTGCACGAGTGTTGAGGACAGAGTGCACCTCTTTCATGATTGGAGTTTTGCGAATAAAGTTTAGGATAAAATTTGTGCATGGTTTCGCATTCCGGTGTTCAGCGGGGAACAGATTATTTTCCGTTCTCCGGCTGAAGGGTGGAAAAAGTTTTTCTAAATATTGTTCTGGTCCTAACCGGATTCAAAATGTGGAACAAAAAGAATCGGTTGGATTTATGAACTTTAGTGACGGTATCCCGACTAATGCTGGCGCGGTTAGATGAAACACTAAGTGCGAGCTCAGGGATAAGATCAAAATTGACGGCAAGAAATTCACGGGCTTGGAGTTTATGAATAAGTGGCTTTTTGGGCCTAGAGTGGTTATTGGGTCTAGAGCAAACAATGTTTCTTAAATTGGGGCTAACGCTTGATCAATTTCTGGGTAATCTTGTATTAACTTCGATCGTGTGTGTGTGTTTTGTTCATTGCTCTCGTGTTTTCACGTGCACAAATTTGTTGTTTTCTTTTTTAATTTGACGTCTCTTACTTCGTGCTGCGATTTTTCATGGTCTGTTGTTTGCCTACTCTTGTTCTCATGAACAGGAGTGTTTCACCCATAAGTTAGCTGTATCATATGGGAAGACGGCAAATTTTTATCCCGGAGATTGGTACCCTTCTGTTGCTGCGACGTTACGGGAGCATATACGAAATGCATAAATGACAACTTCTTTCCCTCTGATAAAGTATCCAAACGAGTTTAGGACAAATGACCACCGGATAACTAGCTACTCGGACAAGTAGCCACACGCACTTTAGGGACAGTATAAAAATTGCACTTCCTTGGTGTCTTCTCTTACATAACAAAAATGTATTTTTGTGTAAATCTGACGTGCGCAATAAATTTCATTGTCACCTATAAAACACTAGCATTTTTTGAGAGCAAATTGCCATACATTTGTAGATTGTTTGATGTTACAGTTTTCGTCTGATCAAGAAAATAATAATAAGACATTTGAATTCAGATAGGAGGGGAGAAGGATTTCTTTTTTCCCCATTTCACTCAGGCGAAATTGAAGAAGCATTGTCACTGCTAAATATTTTCTCTAGTAAAGTGCACGTGACCTCACACTGACTAAAATCAGCCGCTCTCGAAGCAGAAAAATGTCATACTTTTATTGGTGCATCTTCTCGTAGAAAGTCGAGGAGCCAGTGTAGTACCCCTTTTCGATGCAGCCCACCGGAAAAGATTTGGTAGTTATGAAGCTATTCTTTTTAAATCACTTTATAAATTTTTAAACTGTTTTTTGTACTATTCTCAAAGATTATAATTATTTCTTTTTACTTAAATAATTTACGGAAAATAAATTTCGTTTTTTTTACATTTTTATCCTTACACATCCGAACAAATATTTTTCGTTTTGCTTCACTCACACAACTGAACAGCATAAGTCATTGACATATAAGATGAAGGTACTAATTAAAAACATCCGTGAAATAATACTAGTATGTATTTTCCTATAAGGTCTCATTTCGGCTAACAAAGTGCAGTGATGTTTTTACTGCATTCAGCATGTCCAGTTCATCATCAGCTCAAAGTTAGTTTGGCAGTTTGCAAATGAGAAGAGAAAAAAATCAAAAGGCAATTTAACTCGATAAGATGAATAGTTATGTTGCAATTATTCAATTACGGATCAGAATATCCGACAACGGAGAAAACGGCGAATGCTCGCATGCCATGCTATAAAATAAGACACAGCAAAGGCGATAATACGATCTCCAACTTTTTACCCCAAAAAAGAGTGCAAAGAGGAATAACTAGGGTACAATGGAAGGGCTCAGACCTCGCCCTCATCGAGAAAATCCCGTTCCCATTCGATTACATTACACACCTCAGTATGAAGACAAAACTAACTTCAAACAGTACTTTTATGAAGACAAAACTAACTTCAAACAGTGCCTTTATGAATACAAAACTACAAACGATACTTTTATGAAGGCATAACTAACCTCACAACAATACCGTTACAATATTGAGTTAAAACTTCAGAATTATCTGATCTCTTGTTCTAGGTAAAATTGTATGACTAACAATACAGATACGTCTGCTTGTCTACTGCTTCGCTCACAAGGGAACATACTCGGTTTTCTTCAGTTGCCCTAAATATCGTGACAGGATTTCACCACTTTCACTGCATTTTGTACCAACCTCGCTATCGAGCGCCGCACCTCCCTCACTGCAGGCATTATGGTCTGGGGAGTCATTTCTAAAGATAGCCAATCAGCTCTAGTAGTGGTACGTTGATCATTGACGAGCCAACGGTATGTGTATGAGATCCTACGGCCCCATGTGCTCCCATTCCTGACTGGAATCCCAGGTGTGCTATACCAGTAGGATGATGCCCGCCTCCACAAGGCTCGGTTTGCCCAGGACTGCCTACATCATGTTCCGACACTCCCATGGCCTACCCTCTATCCGGACATGTTCTCCATCGAGCTTGTGTGGGACCAGTTGAAACGCCAGCTGCCGCCGTGCCGCACTATCCGGGATTTGGATCATACCGTCCAACACGTTTGGACCAGTCTGCCGCAGAACAACATTAGGCGTCTATTCGCCTCCATGCCGGACCGTATTGCAGCACGTACCGCCGCACGAGGCGGTGAGACGAGCTATTGAAGATGACCGGACTGCGTGCCACAGATTCATCTGTAATTGTCGTGCAGCTCTGTTTTTGCCATCATGTATATCATTCATCTGTATCATTACGTCAATAAAATTTCAGTTCAATCCGCTGCTTCTTTCTTGGTGGGCAAATTTCATTGTCTGTGAGTGTATTTTGTGAACAATAGTTGATCAAGTACGTATATAAATCATTATTTTTGAGGCCCTCTAGCATCGCGGACGCCGTGCCTGGACTTCGTTGGCTTCTCTAGAAATGCTTAATCTTCCATTTGAAGTTGTTTGATTCGAGAGATTTGCCATGTAGTGACAGTTCCGTCAAAAAATCCCTCCCCCCCCGTCCGTTCCGTTCATATCGTTTTCTATCCACGCTACCAAGAACTTTTCCTAAGAAACGATGGGTTGGATTACCACTTGCAGGGGTTTATTGGCCCACTGGGACACTGAAACATTTCCCGGTGGGCCACTTGAGAAATAGTCCACTTTCTGGTACTCTTTTTGGCTGGATATTTTGGTACGTACGAATATTTTTATATGTTACATCGTCTGATATTAAAGTTCCACGACAGTGGGTATTGCTCTGTTAATAGTAGTTTTAAAATAAGTTCTCATATGTTCTCTTGCACAACACATGAAGATCTAAGAAAGTGCAGACCTGAGCGATTCTGGAGATTGTTAATAGAAAGTAAACATCAAGTTTTGCTGCAAGTCCGGGAAGTCAGCAACGGAAACCTTCAGAATGATCAAAACTGTTTACGGGGAGAATGCCCTATTGCATGGTCGTCTTTTTGAATGGTATTCTCGCTTTCGCGAGGGAAGACGTTGGGAATGACCCAATGATTGGAAGACCGTCAACCAGCTTTTCTGAAGAAATGACGGAGAAATTTCGCGCTACCAGCTTTTCTGAAGAAATGACGGAGAAAGTTCGCGCTCTGGTGCAGTCAGACCGTCGAATGACAGTATGGATAGTCGAGGACGAACTCCATATCAACCGTGAGACAATCCAGCTGATTCTAAAGGAAGATCTCTGGAAAAGGAAAATTTGCCCCAGGTTTGTGCCGCACAGTTGGACCGAAGAACAGAAAGTGCAAAGAGTCGAAAGCTGCAAGGCGTTTGTTGCGGCCGTGGAATCGGACCACTCGATGCTGGACCGCATTGTGACAGGTGATGAGACGTGGTACTTTCAAAACGATCCAGCCTCAAAAAGGCAAAACATGGAGTGGAGGGCACCAAGTTCACCGAGGTCCAAGAAAGTTCCCTGCAGAAATCAAAAGGCAAGGCAATGCTGATCACGTTTTTGGACACCAAAGGCATTATTCACAGGGAGTGGCTTCTTGAGAGCGCAACAATTACCAGTGTCTTCTACCTGCAAGTTTTTGATCGCCTACGGAGGAGAATTCATCGTGTGGGGCCGCACCTGCGAGCACACGGAAGTTTGTTCCTTCGGATGACAACGCGCCTGCCCACTCGGCACTGTCGGTGGCACAGTTCCTCGCCAAGCCCGAAGTACCCAGGCTCAACAATCCGCCCTACTCCCCGGACTTAGCTCCCGCCGACCACTTCCTATTCCCCAAAGTGAAATTGGCGTTGAAAGGACGACGTTTCATGACTGTTCATGACATCAAGAAAACTGTTACCGCGGAAATGAACGGTGTCCCGGTAAATGAATTCAAAAAGTGTTTCACACATTTAGTGGAGCGATCAAAATGGTGCATCGATAAGAAGGGGGACTACTTTGAATAATCATAACCACAGCTGGACTCAGTGCATTAAAATTTTTTCGTCGTAACAGCAGCTGTCCTGGAACCTTTTTGTCAGACGGTGTATTTCCCCAAAAAGAGAAGTTTCCTTCAATCTATATGTTGGAAGTTTTCTCTGAAATGACATAACAAAATTTTCTGTACTCATTTGTGAAAAGCGTGATCGGGAGAGGAGTACTAAGCCCGCTGTTATAAATTCATTAAGTTAAAGCTCTCTACAGTTAGACATAGGTAGTTGGACTTGGAGCCAAACTTCGTTGGTATGCCCTACCCTGCCTTTGTAATGTTGAAGGGTGTACCATTCCCACACTCTTCTCCATAGACGACAAATAAAAAAAAAACAAAGCAATTCTTCCGTAGAGATATTCCGAAGTTTGTGTCCTACCCACATTTTTCTTTAAAAGAAACAACGATTTACCAGTAATGCTTCATCGGTCAAAATTATAAGTAGGCTTAAAAAAGGGATCTACTCTAGGAAAAGAAATTCTATTGCGCAGTAGGCGATCAGTGACAAAATGAACATAAAATAGTATCCCTAAACTACCAGGGACGTCACTAGACTTCGAAATCAGAATGGGCGACGGGCGGGCCAGCATTATTTTTTATTGGGACAAGCTTCATAGTAACTGTTCTTTTTTTTTACGAAACACTGAAAGAACGAATTTTTTGTGCCCCTTTTTTTTATTATTGAAGGTTTGACGACTAGCGTGAGTAACTCAATGGGCTATAAGCAGTCGCCCGTCCCTAATTTAGGGTCACTGGTTCGAGGTAAGGGAGTGAGCCAGTGCCATAAGACACATACAACATCAATGATACACGGGATTCGAACCCGGACCTCTTTCGGACGAATGATCAAAGGCCATCGCTTAGACCACTGCGCCACCGGTACTGCCATATCTACTTTAAGGTCACTGGCTCCAAAGAAAGGAGAGAACCCGTGACGTAAGACAAGCAAAACATCCATTCTTCACCAGATTCGAACTCGGACCCTCCTCGGAGGAATGGTTATACGCAACTCTTACACTACTGCGCCACCGGGGTCGCTTTAATGCTTTTCACTACCGGCTGCAAAGGAATTCGTGCAATCCCTATTCTCTCCACCTGGTCAAACATACATATACGGATCTGACCAGTGACGCCACGAGTGTAAGATCCAAGTGTTGGTAGAATGTTGCCTTCAACTGTAAATGGAGTGTTTTAATTTTGCATTTTTGCTTACGAAAATAGTACTGTGCTTGAACAATTTATTTAAACGAAAATGTCGTTTTTGTTTTTCTAAATCACATTTTAACGTAGTGCCACGTAGACACAACACCCCTCCCCCCTTAGCACCCTTCCTTCCAGCCAGCGACTTTGCCTTGCATTCCTCTCCTACAAAGCAGTCGTCAGCCAATTTCTGCACTTTCACTGTCCCGAAGCAGTCTTAAGAGTACGATTGTAGCTTCAGATTTCACTTTCTGTGTTGGAATCCCCTATTTTGTAAAGAAAACAGAGCAATTAGTAGTAATCCCCTCAGTGAATTCCTCCACCCTCCTCTTTAACCTCCTGGACATACAAACATGGGAAAGAAGCTTAAACTAAGGAATTGGGAGAGCGGAGAACAACTGAATTTTCATTGCCCTGCGGATGCTATTTTGATGACTTTTTTTTGAGACGTAAACAACGGATTTCCTATGGGAAAATACGTAGGGTACATGAAATAAAACACAAGACTTATTGCTTGGCAAAGTGCAGATTATTATATTTTACAGTTAAATACACTGAAAAATGGCAAATTTTGAACAGAGTGAGCAAGGCAAATTTCAGGAAGGGGGCTCAAGCACACCCTCGCATCCCCTTGGCGACGTCCCTGCATTCATTCATAAGCGGATATTTAAAATTATTTCACCATTAAACCGCGGTTAAGATCTGGTCACGACTAAACTCGTAGTTACAATGCATATTTCACCTGTTCTTTTGCATCTAGAATAAACAGATATTTTTTTCATGAGGGAACGTATGATTTATTTCCCTGCAGATAGGTGTGGTAAATCCTTGGTATTATACCACACCTATCTGTGGACTGCAAGACTTAAATTCCCGGCATAGTTTGGTTGTTCCAATCCTGGCAGTGATGTCTCTGATCCAGAGCATTGGCCAACCTATGCTGAGGCTACAGCTAAACCCCTTCCGAACCCAAAGCATCCGGAAAACCGCCCAGCAGGTTGAAGGTTCTGGGAACAAATGGTACAGCAAAGCCCAAAATTTTGACTGAGCTATTCTGCTCGGTTGTTGATGCTCCTGCTAAAAGAAATGGTGGCGTCAAGAGGCCAAGGAAGGAAACGTCTCCCTCATACATGGAAAATGGGAAACGGGCTGACCTAACCGAGGCCGTCATTAAACACCAGTCTGATTCACTATGCGTAGAGGTGCAAGAGGTCAACTCAAGCGTCTCCGTGATCGCGGAACAGGTACAGGTCACCAAAGACCCCGAGACATGTTTGCCATCTAACGTGTCCAAAAGGGTGCCACCGGTGGTTCGCAGAGGAATTAGCAACTGGCCTCTGATCTATGAGGGGATAGAAAAACAGCTTGAGGAGACGGAGTCGGTAAAAATGGTGGGAGATCGTACACCATAAATGTGAAAACCATCACCGATCATCGGCGGTTGACATCTCTCCTTGAAAATTGCAAGGTTAAGTTTTTCACTTCACCCTCCCGACAGAAAAACCGCTCATTGTTGTCATTAAAGGACTGGGATTGGGTATTCCAGTCGATAGCATCAGGGAACAGAGTCAGGACTCCTTTGCTGTCACAAAGGTGTGTCGTCTTCAAAACAGCCGCAAACAGGACCTTCCACCTCTCATGGTTCAGCTCGTTAACACTGAACAAAGCAGGAACATATTCCGGTTGGTATCTCTCCTTGGGGTTTCAATCTCGGTTGAACCCTACCGAACTCAGGGCAGGATACAGCAGTGCTTCAACTGCCAAGGCTTTGGTCATGCTATGTCCAACTGCAGACAGAAGCCAAAATGTGTACACTTCGGCAAAGGTCATTGCAGCATAGAGTGCACGGCTGGCCTGAATACAGCGTTTCTGTGTCAATCGCAGTGGTGAACATGGGGCTAACTGGAGTGGTTGCCCCATTTACAAGCAGCTTGCCAACAAGCTGCCGAAAAACAACAGGCACAAACCAGAGCTGAAGCAGAAGGTGTCAACAAAAAGCAGGGCCCCTACTAAACCTACTGCTGTTGACCCCAAACCGGTAAAGGAGAGTCCCCCAGCTGCTTCCATGCCTTTCACCACGCTAAAAGCTCCAAGAGGAAGAAATGTGAAAGGCAAAACGAACAAAAACAAGACTGCTGCTCAACCAGTAAAAGTTACGCCTGCCCGTCAGCCGATAACAAAGTGGCTCCCCAGCCACTACCGAAGTCACGGATCAAAAGCTGCTCTCAGAGCTTGTGGAGCGCATTGTACCACTGTCCTCAAAAGCATTTTGGTTGCCAGCTTGCGGCTTAAGCCTGAGCTCCCGAGCCTAATAGCGCATTATGGACAGTCTTAGCATAATGTTTTGGAAGGCGAACGGCATCAGGAATAAACTTGCTTAACTTGCAAGCTTCCTAAAAGATCATGACATCGGCGCTGCTCTTATCTGTGAGTCCAAACTAACACCTAAGATCAAGCGAGTCAGTGTCGCGAACTACCAGGTGTTCCGGCAGGACAGAGATCCGGCCCTCTATAGGCACGCAGCAGGAGGTAATGGCATTTTAGTCAGAAATGGTTTAAGTGCATCCATCGCACTCTTCAAGGATCTCAAGGATATTGAAGCACTGGCTGTTAAGCTAGAAACAAGCTCATGCTTGATTAATTTAGCTTCCGTTTATAACAGTCCAGGAAAGGTACCTTCTGACGGTGATCTTGACATCCCCTTTGGGGACTCTATCCCCACTGTTGTGGCTGGTGACTGGAATGCTAAACATCCTGACTGGTTTTGTCGTTCAACTAATAGTGCTGGGGTGGCACTATCGCAATACATTGACAAGCTGGATCTTACAGTTGCAAGTACGGTCCATCCTACTTGCACCCCGTCACACGGGGTTGGCGATGTCATTGATTTTGCTGTCTTCCAGTTTGTGAGGCACTCCAGTTTGTGAGGCTCAGGTCTCTGTGGTTTCTGGGCTTGACTCTGATCACGACCCAGTCCTACTGAGATTAAACGGAGTCGCGGCCACCCGGCGGACGATGATGTATACTGATTGGAAGTTGTTCCAGGAAATTATTGCTCAGTTTGATTCCCCTGCGGTGGACACTAGTACTCTCTCGAACGTTGACAGTGCGATGGAGGAACTTACTCGTTGCATACAGATAATCTTGGATCGATGCAGGAAGCCGTCAGCCCCTGCCCAAGACCCTTATGCACTTCCTCCCCGTATTGTCCGGATGATCCGCGAGAACAAATTCCGGAGGATCTGGCAGCGGTCGAGATCAGCCGACGACAGGGTTCATTATAACTCTTGTCGCGATTTCGTCAGGGCATAAATCCGCGCGTTTAGGGAAATCCAATGGAACAAGTACCTTCTCTACGTGGGTCAACCTCGTCAAGACGATGTGTGGACCATCCTTCGAAAACTCCGGTGTAGTAATACTATCATACCGCCCATTCTCGGTCCACAGGGTTTGGTGTACGGGGATGACGAGAAGGCTGGGATCCTTGCTGGTGCGTTGGAGCAGTAGTTCTCACCTCATGACATCCAAAATCCTAGTCATACGGATACGGTCATGGAGACTTTAGCTAAATAAGATCTTGATGATACAGATGAGGTCTTCTCGCCTGTTGATTACCTCCGTGTAACTCGACACATCAAAAAACTAGAGGTGAAGAAAGCTTCCGGAAGATACGGAGTTTCGGCAAGAGTTGTTCAACTGCTCCCTGAAAGCTCGATTCTGGTACTGGTGGAGATTTTCAACGGGTCTCTCCGGCTGAAGTATTTCTCCAGGGATTTCGAAAAGGCAGTGGTACTGGTGTTGCCCAAACCTGGAACCAATCATACCTTACCTGAGAACTACCGTCCAATACCTCTCTTGCCCGTCCTGGGTAAGCTCCTGGAGAGGGTTATCCTCTCTAGGCTTCTGGAGTTCTGTGAAGCTAAAGGTGTGATTCCTGACGAACAAGGTGGTTTCCGGTAGAAGCATGCTACGACTCACCAGTTGATCAGACTTACGGAATATGTTTCTGAAGGACGAGATAAGAGCGAGTATTCCCCTGCTGTCTTCCTGGACATCAGCAAGGCTTTCGACCGAGTTTGGCCTGACGGACTCCTACACAAGTTGCAGAAGCCCCGTTGCCCTCACCTACTTGTTGAGCTGGTTGGCTCGTACCTCAACAGCCACAGTTTCACTGTCAAGATTAACGGTGAGCTTTCTTCAGGAAAGAAGATTTGGGCTGGCGTTCCTCAGGGTTCGATTCTTGGACCAACGCTGTTCTCCATTTATCTGCACGACTTACCCAAACTCAAACAAGGGCAGGTCATGGTTTACGCACATGATACAGCTGTTGTCATCAGGTCACTGAACAAAAGCAGAGCAGTGAAGCTCCTCCAGGACTGTCTCTCTCAGCTGGAAACCTACTACACTGACTGGCGAATCAAGATCAATCTGCCTAAGAGCAGTGCGCTGTTGTTTTCTGGATCTCTCCAAGGAGTACTGAAACTCGTTATGTTTTAAGAGACAATCCCCTGGGCTACCTCCACTATGTACCTAGGGCTCCAACTCGATTGTCGACTTTCGTGGGTGGCGAACACCAGCTACAGCACGAATAAAGCTAGACAATGCCTTGGGAAGCTAGCTCCACTACTCCGCCGGAGAAGCTTCCTTACAACACGGCACAAAGTACTGCTGTACAAGACGGTCGTTAGGCCGGTGGTTACCTACGCCTCCTCCATCTGGATTGGTATTAGTAGGAAACAGCGAGAGAGCACTTCAAATGATCACTGCAGCTCCCCCTTGGACCCTACTTCGGAACCTGATGAACAGACTTGGAATCGAGAAGGTACATGAGTTTTCCATCAGACTCGCCAAAACGTTCTTCAAGAAAGCGGAAACCCACCCTAATGGATTTCTTAGGGGCGTGGTTGATTACATTCTCGACGAATTCCTTAGGTATCCCTGAACTAAGACGGCGATCGTTGACCCCCCTTTACGGAGAGAATAAGTATGTGAGCACTGGTGGGTGTTAGACAGACCACTACCCCCTCCTATTTCAGATTGGCATCGAGACGGTGAAAATGGATTCTGCTCGGGCATTTGGATTTGATCTCGTTGAGTTGCAGTGAACCCCCGGTGTGTCGGCGGCAGGGTGGCGTTGTGGTTCTCTGTGATGTTGTGCGGTTCTTGGTTCCCCTTGCTTCCCTTCCCACTCGACTGGTGTTACGGTTCACAGTTTCAAAAGTGTATCACCCTCTCCTTTCACTCATTTTTTCTGTTTATTTTTCCTATTGAGTTCACTAACTCAAATCTCCTAGCTTCCTATTTCTAAGGGTAGTTTTAGACCTGGGGTCAGACACTCCCTTCCTAAAACTTCTTCAAATATCGTATCGTATCATTCCAATCCTCCCCTGGCCGCCCCGGTTGCGCAGTGGTCTAAGCGATGGCTACACCATACCCATCCGTCAGCCCATATCAGGGTTCTAGATACAAGGGCTGGCTCATACGGCAGATTTCAGTTGTCCCCTGGTGACATAGCTGGAATGTTGCGGCTGGTGACGTAGCTGGGATGCATCGCTGAATGTTCGAAATCGGGTTTGCTTTGCTCTGTGCCTGGAACTCTAATGATAAATACAAACTACTGAGCTGCCGAATATGAAACAAAATGGTGAAATGATTTAAAGAAACAAAAGGAGTGAAGCAGATTATAACATTGATTGTTTCCTCTTTTATACACTGAGTGGCCACTTTATTATGACCACCTGGTAGTTTTACGCAAATGAGCTATAGCTGCACGCTGTTACAGCCAGAGGGAGAGACTAGTATAAAAAGGGAAAGCTTAGTGCTTGCGACAGTAGTAGAAGATATTTTAGGGTGACAAGATGGGTAAAAAATGCGATTTGACGGACTTTCAACGTGGGATGATTGTAGGAGCTCGGAGCCATGGAGCGAGTATCACCGAAATCGCCACATTCGTGAAATGTTTAAAGATCAGCTGTTGTTAAGGTGTTTACAGACTGGACTGTCAGCCAAAAAACTGGATCTCTACGTGCAACGTGTGGTCGTCATCGACTAGTGACTGCTCGGGAGGAACGGAGAGTGTCCAGACTGGTAACAGACAACAGAAGGGCAACAGTGCAGCAAATTACCGACCATCTTAATCAAGGATCCCCTCAAATGATGTCTGCACGCACTGTTCGCCGTACACTGCATTGGATAGGATATGGCAGCCAAAGGCCTGTTCGAACACTTTTGCTGTCTGCAGTTAACAAGAAAAAACGCCTCCAGTTCGCACAGGAGCACAAGGATTGGACAGTCGATAATTGGAAACAAATTATGTGGTCCGATGAATCACGTTTTCAGTTGCACCATGGCTGAGTGAGACTTTGTCGGAAACACCACGAAAGCATGGACCCCAAATGTATTGCTACAACCCTTCAAGCTGGTGGAGGCAACGTTATGGTTTGAGGTACGTTTTCCTGGCATGCTTTGGGCCCTTTAATTCGTGTTGATCAACGTCTAACTGGCATATCATATATAAACATCGTTGCGGACCAAGTGCATCCTGTCATGTGGGTGGTTTATCCCAATGGCGATGGCAACTTTCAACAAGTGCAGGATTGGTTTCAGGAACATGCCCGTCAGTTTACTTTGCTTATGTGGCCCACACAATCTCCAGATCTCAACCCCATTGAGAATTTGTGGGATGAAGTTGAACGAGCCATCAGAAAGCTGGATCCTCAACCCTGAAATCTCACACTCCTGTAAAGTGCTATTCATCAAGCATGGTCTCATATTCCACAAACCACCTATCAACATCTCGTGGAGTCCATGCCACGAAGAATCGACGCAGTATTAAAGGCAAAAGGTGGCCCAACGAAGTACTGAGGGGTGGTCATAATAAATTGGCCATTCAGTGTATATATGTGAATTACTTCCATCAAACGCGAAAATAATGCATTTTTGTTAGTAACAAAACCTCGGATACTGTAGTTTTTGTAAAACGTTTCGGATATTCAGGTGTCCGAGTAATTCGACTTCTACCCTCTAGAAGAGAGATTACCCGTGTTTTTTGTAAGTATGTTTCGAAAGCATTTGTCATTTTTATTTTCAATTTTTGAATTTTCGTATTTTCATTTTTTACCTAAATTTTCAGTTGTGATATGTTTCAATAAAAGCCAGCGCGAACGATTTCATTTTCTGGCTTTGCTAGAAAAGTTCTTTAAAATATCCGGGTTTTTTTTCCCTGTTTTCAGAAAGTTTAGCTCTATTTCCGTTATTGACAAATTGTAATTAAGATTTTTCTTTACTTTTAGCATATCACATTTCACGCAGAAAATTGTCTCTTTATCTGATGCAGATTGAATTAGGGCCACATTTTCTGCAAAAGACCTTTTTTGGGACTAAGATTTTTAAGTCTATCAAAAGCATCATGCAGTATTTTTCTCCTTTGTCTTTCACCTCTTGCAATGACATTTTCAACGTTTGATCTCGGTAAATTGACTGTTGGTATAGCCGACGATTTCAATATCTTTTTCCTTGGTTAACCAAGCAAGCGATGCATCGTATCGTCTTTGTACTTACTATTTAAAAAGTCCTGACTGCAAATCTTAGCATTTTTCAAATTAAAAGAATCTGTTCTGCAACACCTGTTAACCCAGTTTTTTGTAACTACTGGGTCGTTTCTAGTGAAACAGTGATAACTTATGCTTCGCCCTTTCGTATTCCCGCAGGTATTTTGGCGCGTAGCAACAGCGCAAGAAGCCATTGTACGAAAACGATGTACTAAAGAAATAAAATAAAAAATTCGATGTCATAAGTACAACCTAATGCAGATAATTAATGCGAATGCAACAAACGTGGGTTAACAGCATCCACCGAGCGGTTTATATCGCGCACTGACAAGTGACATGCATCCCCGTGACGTCACTGAGCGGCACAGGCGAGGACAACTTCAACGACTAGAAACACAAAGCGATGAGCCAGCCCCTGTTACTAAGCCCTGAGCCCAGTAAAACAAGCGGTTAAAAAACTCCTGTTTCTTTCCTACAGCTTAAATCTTCCTTTCTGCTTCTCCTTTCTGCTTCTTAGTCTCAAGGTCAAGTTGTGCTAGTCTCAAGGTCAAGCCGTGTGCTTCCTGTGACTTCCCTGCAAGCCAAGTCAGCGATAATCGGGTTTTGTGGAGTTAATCCCTTAATCCCTGTGTGCTTATTTCCGGTGCTTTCTTCAAAACTTACATGGTTCTTAACTCGCCGTTTGTGAAGGGTGTGTCTAGTGTACAGGGCCTGATTTCTGCACATGCACAGGGCCTCAGAATTTGTAGGGGCCTCCAAACTACCTTAATAATAATATAAATTTTCCGAACCAAAATATATTTTCCGTTATAGCACGAAATTATTATATTGTTCGGTTTCAAAATTCAGGATGAGATTTTGGAGACCAAATTATTATTATTTCGTATAATAAAGCCCACGCGTTGCGCTGAGCTGTTATCGGCCAGTGTAATATCTTAGTCTCACAATTATTTGTAACAATCAAAATGAAATGGGAACAGCCTGTATTCGGAGTAATACCATATATTATACATGAAAAACATTTCAGCATACATGTAGAATTTACTAAAAAAAAATATTATTAATATTAGTCTTGTAAGAAAAAAAATTTTGAATCAATATTCTTTTTATGTAGAATTTATTTTTACATAAATAAAAATACGTAAAAAATTCAATTGACACTATTTTATTTTATTTAAAGACTGTTGGCTTGTCTCTCTTGTCTCTGGCGCTCTTTGGCCAATCATGGCCCTGGCGCCATAAAAATCAACCAACCAACCAACCTAAAGACTGTTGTAATAATTTACATGGAGTGTTGTAATAATTTATCCCACAATGTGTGAGGTCAGCTGTAAGACTTTATGAGGGATTACAGCTTAAACTATCATTGGTTCATCATTTCCATTAAATTTATGGTAAACTAGATGTTTTAAATAATATGTCAGGTAGGATAGTTATTTGTTTCCGTAAATGATACTGTAAAGCAAAGAAAGAATTCTAGAGTAATTAATGTTACAGCTGAAGCTCTGTGGGTGCGGGGAAGTACAAGTAGTGTGAATGCTCGTCTATTACAAACCGCGTTGGCTATAAAGTTGACAAGCATGTCGGATGTGTTTTAATGTTTTCACTGCTAGAAAAGCTGCTTGCAAAAATATTTACCAGTACATATTCTTTTTGACTGTTTGACTGAAATTTTTAATCGAGGGGGCCCCCAGACATATAATGTGCACACGGCCTCGATTGACCTAAGTCGGGCCCTGCTAGTGTAGTGTGTTTTTAGTGCCGTGGTGAGTGTTTCGTGCTTTCAAGATTTGTGTGTGCTATCTTCCAAATGTTTTGTGTATGTTTGAATTGGTCTGTGACTCGCTCCAGCCAATAGTGTTTTTGTGTTGATCTAGACTGTGGGCAAGACAAATAGTGCCCCAGCCAATAGTGTTTTTGTGTTGATCTGGACTGTGGGCAAGACAAATTGTGCCCCAGACAATAGTGTTTTTGTGTTGATCTGGACTGTGGGTAAGACAAATAGTGCCCCAGCTAAGAGTGTTTTTATGTTGATCTGGACTGTGGGTAAGACAAATAGTGCCCCAGCCAATAGTATTTTTGGGAGATGCGGGTTTGGGTCCCGCTCCAGGACGATGAAAATTTTACAGTTTTCGGATATTATCTGACTTACCATCCTTGTCACATTTACGCCAAAAATCGGATTGTCATCTTCAAAATTTGTATAAAAGTTTCTATTGAATAATACCAGAAATCAATGCTTCTTTCGTTACCGAAACGTAGACGACTTTCTTTTACACACGGCATTGCTAATTTTTTGATTTCGATTTTACATTTCTACCTCGAAATGGCGAGCATTTTTAAAAATCGGGATAGATATTATGCTTGAAATTTACTTAGAAAGTTGCTGAAATTTCGGTGAAGCAACCTGTATATTTTGACTTTTACTGCAGTGAATGAACGTTTTCGTTTTGACCACTGAGCAGTTTTTCTTCTAAACAAATACATTTCCGAAAATTTGCAAACAGTTTAAAAGAACATTTCTCAGAAGTTGAGACATAAGTATTCGAACTCTCCACTGTACAACAACAATGAAAATGTAGCCTGACACTAGTTTTTAATATTCTGATTAATACTAAATTTAGGCTAAGTACATCAGTGGTGCACCCAAGATTTTTTTATGAGGGTAGCCCGATGTATTGAAAAAGCAAATAAAAAATGAACGGGAGAAAACATCTCCCAAAATGTTGGGAAGCGATACAAATATCTTCATCATATTATGCCGCAGGGATTTCCTGACCGACAGACTTCAGCCGTTCCTGACCGTTCCTGTCAGCCGCCGGGATTTCTTGACCGACAGACTACAGATGTTCCAGATCCATTCAAGTCTTTGAAGAGATCTACGCCACCTGAATTTACCAGTCCGATTAGGCCTGGAAAACGTTATCGTACTAGAGTTTTTTATGCGTCCTCGAGATAAGTAAGTTCTCGTGGACAGGTTCTTTTCTCCGTTTGTTGTTTTTCCTGCACGACCAGTTGGCGTGTCAGAATTTCTTTTTTTCCTGTGGGCCTATGCATTCTTTTTGTGTATATATGTGTTTTGTTTTTGATATTTCTTCTATGTCCATCTACTTATCCAATTTATATATATATATATATGTGCTTAGGGGTAAAATAATAAAAATTGTTACTGTTAGGCAGCTACAGACAATCTTCGCTGCTGATACAGTTGGTTTATGTATTCAACGATAATATGTGGACGTAATTTGAAATCTATATATATGTGCCTAGGGGTAAAATAATAAAAATTGTTACTGTTAGGCAGCTACAGACAATCTTCGCTGCTGATACAGTTGGTTTGTATTCAACGATAATATGTGGACGTAATTTGAAATCTATATCTATGTGCTTAGGGATAAAATAATGAAAATTGTTACTGTTAGGCAGTTCCATGGCAATCTTTGCTGCTGATACAGTTGGTTTGTAATCAACGATAAAATGAGGACGTAATTTGAAATTAAAAAAGTGATTCCTGCTAGGCAGAATAAAAGTAAGGTATGCCGATGCAGGTTTCTTCTGTTCAAGTATATAAAGTGTTTCTTGCTTCACAGACAATTGCTGCTGTCACAGATTTCTTGATTTTGTCATGCCAAGTTTGATATTGTACATACTGCTGCCACCAAAACAACAACAAAAAAGAGGTCGATAAACGTCAGTCAACGAAGTGTAAGACTTACACTCAAAATTTGATAGGTTTTCCGGACAAAAAAAAAATTAAGGGGGAGATGATGTAACGTATACTCTAGATTCAGTTTCCTTTTGATTTTACTATCTCTGGTTATTATATTTTCCTATGTAAATTATCTTCTTACTTAACGAGATGTTATTTCTCCCGCTGAATGATATCTTGCAATGAGTGTAAGTCATGACGTGGTGGTAGCCAGTATAAATAGGCGCGTTCAACGATACCAGGGAGAGCTTTTTGTTTATGTGCGTAGGGAGCTTTTGTTTATATGAGGAGAGCTTTTGTGTAACGTGAGAGAGCTTCGTTTATGTGATTAGGTTCTTCGTCATAATTGTGCTGAGATTCAACGAAAGTTCAGAAATCGAGTAGTTGTGTGACCTGTGAAGTGTATGTTGGATAATACCAGGAGTTTTCCCTAAATAAAGATTTTTCTTTAGTAAGTACGTTTTTCTCAGTTCATAGTCTTGTCAGACCTCTGTCTGGCTGTTAGGTTTATTTCATTAAGTGTTATTATTAACAACCAGCATAAGACTTTATTCATCTTAATTACTACTACAACATTACTATCAGTTATAAGCTTGTTCATTATTATTACTACACTACTAGCAGGAAAGTTTATTCATGATATAATTAACAACACAACAACAACCATTAGAAGAAGCTTTGTATTAATTATAAACTGCTTTTTTGCCCATCCCCTTTCATCACGAACACACCGCTGTCTGCTGTGGACAAGCACGCATGCTCCTATCGCTTCTTTTCATCACTAAAAAGTTTAAACAACCCAAATATTTTCTTTCTGCATATTTTTAATATTGGGTGACAGAAGTCCTTTACAAATAAGATAGCTTGCTTTCTCCTTTTTACTCTTCTCTGCTGCTAAGGGGCTAAGGGGGGGTAATTTTGCCGGCTGCCCTGTATATATACATTTCTTTTAGCAAACATTCAGGGGTGCTGGAGGTTTATACTTTAATGCAGCTATACACTAAACTACTACCCCATCTTAAGAGAATAAACAATTTCACTAATTAGTTGTATTATTCACTGTACAATTGTACTTAAAATTCCTGATATACATTATAAATAAACTCATGTACGCAACTATGTAAAAAATCACAAAATACTATAAATGCATAATTATCAACTTTTTATTAAGTTTTTACATACAAAAGGCTTCTTTGGAGGATAAAAACACAGTAAAATTATTTTTTATGTTAAACCTTAATAAACATTCTATCTCCTAGATCTCAGAGCATATCCTATAGTGGGTAACATAGTACTTTTTGGCAGATCATCACATGGTTTGCAGTGTGTAGGGGACAAAACACTGCGACACCTAATTGTATGCGCCTTTAAGATTGTTCCTGCATTAAAGGAACTCTTGCAAATCGAGCACACATGCTTCCTTTTTATCACTTCTTTCTTCAAGTTCTTCTTGGTTTTCTTTGCAGGCACTGTTAGGAGTAATGCTGCATTTGTAGTCAAAACAGTTTCATCTGAAGTTTCGTTTCGGATCTCAGAATTCCCATTAAGAACCTTTTCATGATTTTTAGCAAAATAAGCATGCCGTATTGTATTTTCAGTTCCGTTGTTCATCGTTTTTTTCACTCCCCTTTTGTTTTTCCTGTAGATGAACGTAGGGGTGAGAGGCTCATTTCCTCTACATTCAATAATATGACTGGTAAGATCAGACACACAAGGAAACTTTAACTTGCATTTTGTACATATCAGATCAGTCCGATCAGCCATAGATGGTGGAACGCGACAATGATTCAATAGCCCGTAAGAGATAACGAACCTATTACACATATCAGGTGGCACGAGGGGCTTACATTCCATTGTGCTTTCACCTTCTATGTGAGGTGGGTGAATGTTTGGAAGAATTTTTGCATGATGATTACGGTACAATTCAAGGGAGTGAAAGAAGTTGTCCTTGCAAGCGCTACAGTTATGTGTAACATGAACCTTCCTACCATTTGAAGCTTCCCATTCTTCAACACTGATTCCTGGCCGCTGCTCGACACTATCCTCTCCATCCACAGAACGGTAGTCTTCAGAATAATCAGTAGCAAGATTATTGCCAAGTAAGACCACGCTATTCAATTTACTCTGCTTTGACACTTCAACCTTCTTGGCATTACACTGTTCCACAAATTGGTTATCTGTGAGATTTGGATCTATGTTGCTGTTGAGGGTTAAACACTCTTCCTGTTGATAATATTGCTGCATGTCAAAATTCTTGGGAAAATTGCAGGAAGATCGTGATACAGATGTAGCTATGCAGGGATATTTGAAAGCTGACTCAGAACACTGTGTAACATCAGATTTCTTAAGTGACAGTTGGGAACATTTCCCATCCAAACGTTTGGTTAGATTGTCTTTTATTTGATCGGAAACAGATGAGGAAAACTGCTGTTCAGCGAGTTTTTTCTTTCAGCGGCAGACTTCTTCTGTCTACCCACCTTCCTCTTCAAATTGGGACTTATCTGGGATTCACCTGCAAATAAACCAATAAAAATATTCAAAATAAAAGAACTAAATATACTTCCAAAACAGACTTCATACAATTATCAATTTGGAAGTTTAACACAACGAATGCTGGATATATTTGGCACAAAACGATAACTTATGATATGAGAATGAGAACTGAACTTGGCATACATTGTATGTGAAAAAATTAATACCTTGAAGCATGTCATTTATTACCAAATTAAAATTCTAAAGCACTTGCTTAAATTGTCATAATTGAAAAGTTAACATATCTCCATTCTCACTTACTGTGTTATGTCATTTTAAAATTATTGGCCAAAATAAAAGCTTGGTTAAAAGATATTCTGTTACAAAACAGTGGGGAATCATGTGACTACATACTCACCAGTGCTTAGAGCCCGAGCCTGTTCGACACCGAAGTATGACAGTCCAAGCCTGTTCGACACCGAAGTATGACAGCCCGAGCCTGTTTGACACCGAAGTATGACAGCCCAAGCCTGTTTGACACCGAAGTATGACAGCCCGAGCCCGCAAACTATGATTAACCAGTTTAGGCATTAAAAAATTATTATTTTCTTTTGCAGACTTGCACTTTCTCCTTCATCTGCAATTAACCAACGTATTTCTCAATTGCAGAGTGCGGAAGGGACCTCTTTGTGTTTCTATAGTATTATAGCACAATTTTCTTTGACAATTCGTTTTCTTCTGAAGTGATTTGCGGTCCCGGACTTCAGGAACGACCGGGCAGTGCAACATCCTACATGCGCTGCTCAATAGAATTAGCAAGGAACCACCTCGTGGGCTTATTAAATTTCGTTGACATGCTATGTAGTTTCTATGGTTATTGAAGAAGCGTTAGCTTCTCTACAGAAATCCACTAACGCATGACCTATGGCATTTGCTGCCTAAGCACGGAATAAATACCCCCCCCCCTGGGTCCCAGCTCCCCACCCAGACAGACTTCCCGAACAATTATCTTTACCAACTGGAAAGTGTAATAGAAGTCTTGTGTGCTAAATCACACTTGGGGAAACAATGCTCTTTCTCTTTCTCAGATCCCGAGCCTGAACTGCAGTAAATATTATATAGCCTGAAATCGAATCTCAGCCTTCACAGGCTGGGCTTCGATCTCAGGCTAAGCCCACACTGTTCTCTCTCTCTCTCTCTCTCTCTCTCTCTCTCTCTCTGTCTAGTCCCTTGCAGATGTTTTATTAGGCAATTAACATAAAGGTTTTGGGAAGAGTAAGATCTCCGCGTCTCCACCCATGTTGAGATACATAAAGCTTGTTGCTGCTAGCTTGTACACTTGTGTCCCGCGCCATGTTTCTTTTTTGCTATTCTTTTTCTGAGGTAAAGTGCGGCTTCCCAAACCGATTTGGTAAACTATTGCTCAAGAAGGAAATGGCGCTCCTCCCTGAGCACTAATTAAACTTTTGAACAGGCCAACCATATACACTGACGGAAAAAAATCCCAACACCAAGAAGGGGTTGTGTTAGATAAACGACAGTTGGTAGGCGGTGAGAGTACATCTGTAAGATGACGTCTATGCAAATTTCGCGCTCGGCGCATACGTGTGGCGCTAGTAGCGCCCCTCGGAACATGCAAAGCAGGTTTGCTGTAAATACGCGCTGTAACATTCATGAGCGTTAGTTATCGTGGAGATTCGACGTAGTGTGTTGATGTTAGTCAAGAATGGCTTTAAGAAGACGAAGAAGCCATTATCAACAGCTCACGGAGTTTGAACCAGGTCGTGTAATAGGGCTACGAGAAGGTGGATTTTCTTTCCGCAATATTGCAGAACGACTTAGCAGCAATGTAACCACTGAGCATAATTGTTGGCAGCGGTGGTCAAGGGAAGGTACTGCCTCAAGAAGACCGGGTTCCGGCCGACCACGTGGCACTACTGAGAGGGAAGACCGCCGTGTACGGCGTATGGCCGTGGCGCATCGCACCGCGTCTGCGGCAGCAATTCGAGCTGCAGTTGCCACCACAGTGACACAACAAACTGTTACAAATCGGTTACTTGAAGGACAGCTCCGAGCCAGACGCCCTGTAGCGTGCATTCCACTTACTACAAACCACTGCCGTTTGCGACGTCAGTGGTGCCAAGCTAGAGCTCATTGGAGGACGGAGTGGAGATCTGTTGTGTTTTCTGATGAAAGCCGGTTCTGCCTGGGTGCCAGTGATGGCCGTGTGTTGGTTAGAAGGAGGCCAGGTGAGGGCCTGCAACCAACCTGTCTGCGGCCGAGACACACTGGACATACACTTGGAGTTATGGTCTGGGGAGCTATTTCCTATGACAGCAGGAGCACTCTCGTGGTTATCCCACGCACCCTGACGGCACAGTTGTACGTCGGTCTGGTGATTCAACCTGTTGTGCTGCCATTCACGAACAGCATTCCAGGGGGTGTTTTCCAACAGGATAACGCTCGCCCGCATACCGCTGTTGTAACCCAACATGGTCTACAGAGTGTCGACATGTTGCCGTGGCCTGCTAGATCACCAGATCTTTCACCAATCGAGCACGTATGGGACATCATTGGACGACAACTCCAGCGTCACCCCCAACCAGCATTAACCGTCCCTGTATTGACCGACCAAGTGCAACAGGCATGGAACTCCATCCCACAAACTGATATCCAGCACCTGTACGACACAATGCATGAACGTTTGCATGCTTGCATTGAACATTCTGGCGGTTACACCGGTTATTAATGTACCAGCATTTCACATTTAAAATAGCTCTTCTCGCGCTTACATTAAGCTGTGATCTTGAAACCTTAATCGATTAAATATACAAATGTATTGCCGCCATTTCATTCCTCTACAACTATTTTTACGTGGTGTTGGGATTTTTTTCCGTCAGTGTATGTTCAGCAGTTCCAAAGGAAGGTTTCAGCAGCATCTGACCAATCTCCAAGGGGACAAAATTTTGATGGCACTAACCTCCAGGTAGGCTCAGACTTCACCTGTGAAGGTACGTACCACTGCCGACATTAGAAACAAGAAAGATGACACTGAATTTTTGGGTGTAATAAGCACGTCTTTTGAATCCGTTCTGATGCGAATTAAATTTATCAAATCTATTCCAAGTCAATGGAACCGGTATGAAAAACAATAGTAGCAGACCAAAGTAGGAAGTTTTTCAATCCGGTTTTTAATTTAGCAGATATTGCTGTAAACGGAAACGTGAGCTTACGCCCTCTGGTAGCAAACTTGTGCCTTAAAAAAATTTGAAATTATATGAGAAACATTTTGCAGCGGAAATGCTATCCAACATAGAAAGAATTTTTCAAATTGGACTCTTATAAGCAGAAATATAAACAAATATAAGATTTGCATCTGCGCCCACTGGCGAAAAAAACATGCATTATTTAGGGAAGAAAGTATTCACAAAATGTCTTTCGACGTGAGCTGTATCAGTTAGGGAAAAATTTATTAGTTGAGTTTTCAGAAGCTCAGATTTTGCTGCAAATACATCGGAAGCAGAAATGAGCACATATGCCCCCTGGTGGCCAAACCTTTTATTATTATTATTATTTTTTTTTTATTGAAGGTTTAACGACCACTGTGAGGAACTCAATGGGCTATAAGCAGTCGCCCCAAATCACTCTTTACCAAATATTAGAAATTATATGGAAAACATTTCCCATCAGGAACTACAGTATATATGCTGTAGCTATATGTGATACAGAAAGAATTTGTTCAATCCGAGTTTTAGAAGCAGAGATATCGGAAACGCAATTTACCTTTACTGCCTTGAGCGGAAAGTCTATGAATTACTTGAAAATTTTGAACTTATAGGAAAAACATGTCACACTGGAAACACTATTCAACAAAGCAGTGGCGGTTTCACAGGTGAAGTGCCTCTTTACCTATTTTACTTAAAATAGATTTTATTCAGTATTTTTTATAATATATTCTTTTTTGCCTTTATTCAGTTCCAAAATACTCAAATTTTGAATAGATATTAATTCACATGGCGCGCTCAGTACGGAAAACAAATCCATATACGCAAAACAGTGCAAGTGAAGAGCCGAAATGAGAATACTTGGAAGTCTGCAGTTTTCCGACGAGTTGTCATGGTAACCGTGACGTCACCCTCCCTAATCTGCTCGCCCAAGTGAAGTGTTTCAGCGGTGTCACGTCAATTCGTCGCATGCGTCAGTTCTTCGCGCGTCAATTCGTTGACCACGACGATTCGTCGCGCGTCAATTCGTTAACCACGACGATTCGTCGCGCGTCAATTCGTCGCGCGTCTTTTCGTCGCGGACAAATTCGTCGACTACGTCAATTCGTCGCGTTTACAGATTTTGGTTACATACAAAACGAATGCAGGAAAACGTACGATTTCGAACGTCTTGCTCCCTGATCAAATTTATAAAATTTGGACACGCAGACAGGATAGGAATATTACGTTTTTCTTTGGCACTAAAAATATTGGACGGTAAACGGTTTTTGGAACGGGGCAGGGCCCGGTTGGTCAGAGCCCCCCATATACAAAATTTTCGTAAAATATACAGTTTTCAATTCAGAACCACCAAATCTGGTATACTATCTCGTGGTATTCTAACTTAGACTGTAGACGGTTTTGGGAAGCGGTTGGAGAGAGGGGGAGGGTGTTTTGAGCCCCCCCCTAGAGAATTGCCGTAAAATATAGTTTTCAATTTAGAACTACCAAATTTGGTATATTATCTCATGGTACTCTAACTTAGACGGTAGACGGTTTTTGGAACGGTGACGTCAGGGGCCCGGTTGGTCAGAGCCCCCATACACAAACTATTCGTAAGATCTACAGTTTTTAATTCAGAACCACCAAATCAGGTATCCTATCTCATAGTACTCTAACTTAGACGGTTGTCGGTTTTTGGAACGGGTCAAGGCCCGGGGAGTCAGAGCCCCTCCCCCCCCCCCCCCTTTACATACAAAATTTTCGTAAAATCTAGTTTTCATTTCAGAACCATCAAATTTGGTATCATGAAACTCTAACTTAGACGCTAGACGGTTTTTGGAAGGGGTTGGAGCCCGCGGGGTCGGAGCCCACCCCTCATAAAAATTTCGTAAAATCTACAGTTTTTATCTTAGAACCACCAAATTTGATATACTATCTTATGGTACTCTAACTTAGTCGGCAGACCGTTTTTGGAACGGGTAAAGGCCCGGGGGTCACAGCCCCCATACAAAATTCTCTTAAAAACTACAGTTTTCAATTCAGAACCACCAAATCTGGTATACTATCTCATGGTACTCAAACTTAGACGCTACACGGCTTTTGGAAGGGGTTGGAGCCCGGGGGGTCAGACCCCCCTCTGAATAATTTTTTTTTTGTAAAATCTACAGTTTTCAATTTAGAACCACCAAATTTGGTATACTATCTCATGGTACTCTAACTTAGACGGCAGACGGTTTTTGGAATAAGTCAAGGCGCGGGGGGTAAGAGCCCCCACATACAAAATTTTCGTAAAATCTATAGTTTTCACATTAGAACCACCGAATTTGGTATCATGAAACTGTAACTTAGACGGGAGGCGGTTTTTGGAACGGATCGGGGCCCGGGCGGTAAGAACATCCCCCTTCCCCCCAAAGAATTTTCGTAAAATATACCGCTTTCAACTTAGAACCGCCAAATTTGGTATACTATCTTATGGTACTCTAACTTAGACGGTAGATGGTTTTTTGGAAAGGGTCGGAGCCCGGGGTTCAGAGCCCCCCCCCCCCCATAAAGAATTTCTTGAAATCTACAGTTTTCAATTTAGAACCACCAAATTTGGTATACCATATCATGGTACTCTAACTTAGACCGTAGACGATTTTCGGAACGGGTCGGGACCCGGGGGTTAGGTCCTTCCCCATACAAAATTTTCGTAAAATCTACAGTTTTCAATTTGGAAAAACCAAATTTGGTATACGATCTCATGGTACTCTAACTTAGATGGTAGACGGTTTTGGGAACGGGTCAGGCACGGGGTCAGAGACCTCCCCATAAAAAAATTTCGTAAAATCTACAGTTTTCAATTGAAAAACCACCAAATTTGGTATACTATTTCATGGTACTCTAACTGAGAATGCAGGCGGTTTTTGGAAACGGTTGGAGCTAGTGGTTCAGAGGTACCCCCTCCCCATGCCAATTTTTGTAAAACCTACAGTTTCGTATTTAGAACGACCAAATTTATTACACTACCTCATTGTATTGTAACTTAGACCGCAGACGGAAAGGTTCGGTGCCCGGTGTGAAGGGGGCCCATTCAAAATTTTCGTAAAAATTACAATTTTTACTCTTAAGAACTGCATCTTAATACAGCACTCCATTACCCCACCTACGGTCTAGGTTAGAGGCCGTAGATAACAATAAAGTGAAAAAATATCCGGTTCATGGTGTATTAAAAACACAAATTAATAAACGTTAGCTTTCACCACCAACGGTTGCCTTATCAGGCAGAAATACAAAGTAATGTAAATAATGCAAATTCTTTTTTGCTTCGTATAATTAAATTAACTAAATCAAAAGATTTAAAATATGTTTCCTGGAAATTTACGGAAATAGGTTTTTCATTCATTAACTTTCACCCGCTGAACTTGGTGATTTTAGAAATAGTAATATTTACCTGGGAAATACCGGGTACCCCTGCTAGTAAGAATTAAAGATAATGTTACACTTTTAGTCAGGTACAAAACAATAATTAGAAAGCCCTAGGACTGGGCCTGTTTAGCAATTTTCAGTGTGCCGTGCTAATTTTCATAATGTTTTCATAGAAGTCCAAGATTTTAGCAATGCGCTTTTCTGAGTTTGGAATTATTAAGCAGACCTTAGGCCTAGAGATTTTTGATAGTATTAGTCCTCCGAGCTGATATTTATGTAGTTTTCATAGAAAATAAAATGAATTCTGTTTAAATGTTACTCGAGCACAAAGCATTAATAGATACGCCCGAGACCTAGGCATATGCATTCATAGTAATTTTTATAATGCTGTGATTATATGAGGTTTGCATGACAAATCAATTTAAGAGTGTTACGTTTATCAAAAATTATTTAAAAGGCCTAGGCCTAGCGGCCAATAATTAGCATTTGGTGCCTAAGTTAAAGCGTAACATTATTAACTTGATTTGTTATGCAAACCTTATAAATACGGCCACAGCGATTAAAAGTTACTAAAGAGTCCTTGTAAGTAATATTTTTGACCGAGTGCAAGTACAATTCACGAAATGTCAACAGGTCAAAATATCTAAGGTATTTCTTTTTTCTTTCTTTTTATTTCAGTTTTGACACTTGTATTAAGTTTTAAAAACATATATTTCTCCTATCGTATACCTTCATTGTGCTTTCAACAGAATTTCTTACCATGTTTTGGGTATTTTGTTTCGTGTGGTTGCAGTTTTTTTAATGTTTTGGGCATTTCATTTTGTGTGGTTACTTCTTTTTATGTTTTGGGCATTTTACTTTGTATATGTGTTTTTGCTATGTTTTTGTTATTTTCTTTTCTGTGGTGGTTGTAATGTCGACAGGATGAAAAGGGGAAACTGTGGACAGTCACGATGCCTACTTGCTTATAATTTTTTTTTTCAAATACAGCACATGATTTTGTATTGAGTTATACCACTTCTCACTAAGCGACTACAGGTTTCTTTAAATATGAACTTTTTCTTAGAGCCTTTTGTTTCCTCTACCTAGCTTTTTCGGCTCCGCAATTTCTTTTTTTTTTTTTTGGTTTTAGAATATTTTCCTTATTATTAATCTATTTTCTCATGCAAACTCTTTATGTAAGGTATGTTTGTTTTATCGAAGTATTTTGCAATTATACGTGAAGCCCTGTTGCTGAAGTAAAAAAAAATATTTCCAACTGAAACAACGCAGTTCAGATATTTTCCCGCTGTTAACTCAAAGAATGAAAACAAAAACAACAAATCTGTGCAATGGTTGAGGCATGAGACAGTACTTACTGGTAACCAGGCAAAGTTTTAAGGAAGAATGAGCTTAAGAATTTCTAACTGCAACAAAAAAAAGCATCCGCACTGTATCCCTCCCCATCCCTTAGTGCCGGCCTTTGGACGTCTTGAAAGAGAAGTCTTAAGGACTCATCTGTATCGTAATTGCCTGAGCATTCGCGACAATCTTCTGGTGTCGTAGTAGAAAAACACACTTCCTACTTCGCCTAAATTGCTTGGATGTAATGCCAACGAACAACGTTTTGCTCTCGCATTGGATTTCTGTTGCTTTTGATGGAATACTTTTCCCCTGGGGTTCACCGCTTTCACTATAGTCTTCAGGACAGACGGCAATACACCCCAACGTAAAACACCAATTTCACGGCAATTAACTGCAAATAGCGAAATAGAGGGGCGGTACGGGAAATAAGTCGAACGAGACAGATCTGAACTTAGAAAGTCGGGGGAGGGTGTTACATGAAAAACTGTGTTTGGCTTACAGATCATTTGATACGTAGGGACGTAGGTTTCGTTTAATATGTTACGGGGTAAACAAATTGTCTTTTCAGTATAACAATTTTCTTTCGTACGCATGGTGCAACACAAAAAATTTGAATTTATTTTTGAGAATTAGCATGACGCCTACCGGCCCAGAGTACAGCTGCCCAGTCCGCGCCTGCTGCCTCCTCCGGAACCTGGCTCCCGGGTTTTTTCGCATCTGTTGATCACCCGCCTGGAGCGTCCCAGCTGTAAAATACATGTACTTCTGCGTTTCGGAAAAACAAAAGATAAGATGCCGATCCTTAAAATTAACCACTTCTTGTGACCGCAGGTACGAAAATCTTGAACTTCGCTTAAACCCTAACTGGAGGAACAAGCTTCACGTGATTGTCTGTATTCTGAGTGTTTTATTGAATGGTTGCTCATTAGATCGTAGTTGACTGGAGAACAGAGGACGTGCTTGTTGAAACCTTTGTTGTGCGTTGTCAAGTGATAATAGTGGAAATATATCATTCTAAATATTTTGGAAAGAGAAAGTGCACTGTTTTCCGAAGGCACTATGCAGATTAAGAATGCAACATAAATAGTTAACTCACAAAAAAAAATGATTTGCTGAAATGGAAAGGGTATTTATTTTGCCATAACAGAGTGCGAGGTGATTTACGGTATTGTCACTGTATTGAAAGAAATTATGGAAATTGTACTGGCTTTGCTAGTACTATTCTTATTGGAGATGAATACAGGATGCGCAATGAGAAACCACATAATCATGCTCCAAGACCGGAGAAAAGTGATGTTGCTGTTGCAAGAGCGCAAATAAAAGAACGAGCGAGAAATACGGACGAAGCCCCTGCACAAATTATTCAAACCGTGACAACGTCAATGGCTACAGTAAACGCAGCTTACATGCCTAATATGGATGCACTAAGGCAAGTTGTAAAAAAGAGAAGACATGCCAAGACATGGCTGCGGAGCCTACGACTTCAGAACGGATCGATGCCCCAATAAATTTACAGGAGAAGATGGTGCAAAATTTCTTGGCAGATATAGCGCATTTGGACATCAAAGCATTATTTTATTTTTAAGAGAGAATAATTTACGAAAGCTTAAAGAAGCACCCTTCTGGATTATGGATGGGACATTTGAAACTTGTCCAACCCTTTTTAGGCAATTATGTTCCATTCATGCTATGGTTGAAACGAATCCAGAGATGCACAGACTTGTCCCACAAGTTTATGGGTTACTTTCCAGCAAGTATAAAGAATATAATACTATTATACAGTATTTTTGTAGGATTTACAAGACTATGCATCAGACTATGATATTCAGCTTGCACCACAATATACGCATAATAATAGATTTTGAAATAGCTACCGTTATAATGCTGCTAAAAAGGAATTTGGAAGCAGCACACACACAAATGTTGTTGGTTTCATCTCGGAAAAAAATGTGCTGAGGAATATCCATCCTCTTGCATAGCCTTGGAATATAGGGAAAACAGTGAGTTTGCTCTCAAAGTCAGACATTTTCAAGCACTCGCATTTTTTTCATCTGATGAAATTCCAGCTGCTTTTGAAGAAGTGAAATCAATTTTACTAGAATATGCAGATTCTGTAGTTCAGTGGTTTGAGGAAAATTATGTTCTTGGAAAATTTTGTGGAAGCAGAATAAACAATCCGAGCAGAAGCCCTCCACTGTCCCCGCCAACAATTTGGTCAGTAAGTGAAAACAATTTATTTGGCTTTCCCAGAACACAAAACGAACTTGAAAGATTAGACAGACGCTGGAATACAATTCTGGGAGAGAAAAAACTGTGACTGTACGAAATAATCAGTGAAATTGCGAAAGAGCAGAGAACAGCTATGGCTAAAATCGAAAGAGTGATAGCACAGATTCCAACAAATCCACCCAGAAGAGAAACGCTGGCAAGATAAAAAGGAATTCGAACTTCTTTGGTGCACAGAGACAATGTTAACATGCTGGACTTTTTAAGAGGAATTTCATATAATTCTACCCTTTACTAAAATGTGCTGGTATTTCTCACTAATTGAATTATACCTTTTACTAACTTGTATTTGAATTTTTCAAGAATGTAATTCCGCCGAAGATGCAAGAATGTAAAACACAACGCAAAATTAAAAAAGACAAAATTTTCAAAATAGCATGTCAAAAACATAAAATGTCAAAAAGTAATCCAAAATGTGAAACACATAAAAATTCAAAATGCAATCCAAAATGTGAAACAAATAAAAATTCAAAATGCAATCACAAGTCACAAGCATTACAAAAATGCGAAACGCTATGTAACAAGTACAACACAAAATAAAACAAATGCCAAAAAAAATGCATACGCTTTGTAAAATGTACAAAATAAAATAAATGCTATATTCATAAGGATTTCATGACGAGTCAAGTTAAAAATGAGCTTTTACTTAGACTTCAAATAATAATTACTAGCCTCTACACCTTTTTAAGTCTTTAATAAGTGCAGCATCATTAACCTGACTTGTCATCAAACATTATCAATATGACCATAGCATACAATCACTTAAAAGACTTGTTAATGGATGAATTGAGGAATCACCATGTTCAGCGGGTGAAAGTTAATGGCTGTTTATAGTTTTGTACTCGAGTAAATGCGCAACACAGTAAACTTGACTTTCTCTGAAAATTTTATGTATATGAGCACGGTTGATTGAAAACTGATAAAAAGGCTTAAGGCCTGTTTATTTATTTTTGTGCCTCAGTCAAAACGCAGTACTATAACCTTGGCATGTTATCGAAACCTTATGAATACGTCGGACTAAAAATTCCTAAAAAAAGTTTACGCCTAAGGTCTTGTAACTAAAGTTTTGTGACTGGGTAAAACTGCAACATTAATAACTTGACATGTTATGTTAACGTTGTGAATATGAGCACGGCGGATTAAAGATTTCAACAAATAGCCTTTGGGTTTAATGTGTTGTAGCTGAGTAAAAATGTAACATTATCTTGATTTTCTATATAAGCCAAACTACGTGCTGAAATGGCCCAACTATATATACGTATACTTCAACCAGCCTACATAGAAGTGGACACGTTGATATCAAAAACATACTTTTGTACGGTCCACAACAAATAGCAATGAACACGCCGCAATCTTTTTTCTTGGGGGTGGGGGAGGGGGGTTTACGACCACCGTGATCAATTCAGTGGGCTACAAGCAGTTGGACGTTCCCAATTTTGGGCCACTGGTTCCTGGGAAGGGGGACAGCCAGTGCCAGAAGTCAAGCACAACGTCCATGATTCACCGGGATTTGAACCAGGATCCTTCTCGACAAGTGGTCAGACCCCAGCGCCTAGATCCCTCCGCCGCCGTAGCGGCACACGTTGAAATGTATTTTTCATACGGCCCCAAACCCTCTTATGGACATACTAGATTGAACTGGACGCAAAGAAATCATTAATATAATTTGTACTAGCAGGGATACCAGTTATTTGCCAGGTACATATTACTATTTGTGGAATCACCAAGTTCAGCGGGTGAAAGTTAATGAATGAAAAAGATATTCCTGCAATTTTCCAGTAAACTTATTTTAAATTTTTTGATTTAGTTAATTTAATTTTGCGAAACAAAAAAGAAAGAAAAAAGAATGGGAATACTTACCTTCTAGGAGACATCTATAGAACTGCCGTACATCTGGCGTGTGCTTCTGTGAATCCCGCGACACAGAAATGCAATGTACCTATGTGATGTCGATTTTACGAAATTTTTATGGGGGGCGGGGGCTCCAACCCCTTCCAGAAACCGTCTAGCGTCTAAGTTAGAGTTTTATGATATCATATTTGATGGTTCTGAATTGAAAACTGTAGATTTTACGAAAAAAAATTATGGCGGGGTCTCTGACCCCCTGGTCTTGACCCGATCCCGAAACGGTCTACCGTCTAAGTTAGAGTACCATGAGATAGTATACCAGATTTAGTGGTTCTAAATTGAAAACTGTAGATTTTACGAAATTTTTGTGCCGGGGGGGGGGGCTCTCACCCCCCGGTTCCAACCCCTCCCAAAAACCGCCTAGCGTCTAAGTTTGAGTTTCATGATACCATACTTAATGGTTCTTAATTGAAAACTGTAGATTTTACAAAAAAATTAAGGGTGGGGGTCTGACCCCTGGGCCTTGACCTGTTCCAAAAACGGTCTACCGTCTAAGTTAGAGTACCATGAGATAGTATACCAAATTTGGTGGTTCTAAATTGAAAACTGTAGATTTTACGCGGCATTTTTATGAGGGGGGGGCTCTTACTCCCGGGCTCCAACTCCTTCCCAAAACCGTCTAGCGTTTAAGTTAGAGTACCATGAGATAGTATACCAGATTAGGTGGTTCTGAATTAAAAACTGTAGTTTTTAAGAGAATTTTGTGTGGGGTGCTCTGAACCCACGGGCCTTTACCCGTTCCAAAAACGGTCTGTCGTCTAAGTTAGAGTACCATGAGATAGTATGCCAAATTTGGTGGTTCTAAATTGAAAACTGTAGATTTTGCGAATTTTTATATGAGAGTGCCCTTACCCCCCGGGCTGCAACCCCTTCAAAAAAACGTCTATCGTCTAAGTTAGAGTACCAAGCGATAGTATACCAGATTTGGTGGTTCTGAATTGAAAACTGTAGTTTTTAAGAAAATTTTGTATCTGGGAGCTCTGACCCCCCCGGGCCTTGATCCGTTCCAAAAACGGTCTACGGTCTAAGTTAGAGTACCATGAGATAGTATACCAAATTTGGTGGTTCTAAATTGAAAACTGTAGATTTTACAAAAAAATTTATTCGGGGGGTCTGACCCCCGGGCTCCAACCCCTTCTAAAAACGGTCTGTAGTCTAAGTTAGAGTACCATAAGAGAGTATACCAAATTTGGTGGTTCTAAGATGAAAACTGTAGATTTTATGAAATTTTTTATGAGAGGTGGGGGGCTCCGACCCTGCGGGCTCCAACTCCTTCATAAAACCGCCTAGCGTCTAAGTTAGAGTACCATGAGATAGTATACCAAATTTGGTGGTTCTAAATTGAAAACTGTAGATTTTACGAAAAAGTGTTTATTCGGGGGGTCGACCCCCGGGCTCCAACCCCTTCCAAAAACCATCTAGCGTCTAAGTTAGAGTACCATGAGATAGTATACCAGATTAGGTGGTTCTGAATTGAAAACTGTAATTTTTAAGAAAATTTTGTATGTGGGGGGCTCTGACCCCCGGGCCTTGACCCGTTCCAAAAACGGTCTGCCGTCTAAGTTAGAGTACCATAAGATAGTATACCAAATTTGGTGGTTCTAAGATGAAAACTGTAGATTTAACGAAATTTGTTATGAGAGGGTGGGGGGCTCCAACCCCTTCCCAAAACCGTCTAGCGTCTAAGTTAGAGTTTCATGATACCAAATTTGATGGTTCTGAAAAGAAAACTAGATTTTACGAAAAACAATTATGTAGGGGGGGGGGGCTTTGACTCCCCGGGCCTTGACCCGTTCCAAAAACGGACAACCGTCTAAGTTAGAGTACTATGAGATAGGATACCTGATTTGATGGTTCTGAATTGAAAACTGTAGATTTTACGAAAATTTTGTATATGGGGGGCTCTGACCAACCGGGCCCTGCCCCGTTCCAAAAACCGTTTACCGTCTAATATTTTTAGCGCCAAAGAAAAACGTAATATTCCTATCCTGTCTGCGTGTCCAAACTTTATAAATTTGATCAGGGAGCAAGACGTTCGAAATCGTACGTTTTCCTGCATTCGTTTTGTATGTAACCAAAATCTGTAAACGCGACGAATTGACGTAGTCGACGAATTTGTCCGCGACGAATTGACGCGCGACGAATTGACGCAGTCGACGAATTGACGCGCGACGAATTGACGTAGGCGACGAATTGACGCGCGACGAATCGTCGCAGTCGACGAATTGACGCACGCGCCGAATTGACGTAGAACCGTGTTTCAGCTTCAGGCGCCTTACCTCTGCATCTTTCAGTTTTTTAGCGTGAAGTCGTGAGAGATCACGGTGGAGCGGGCAGACTACCAGGGTACCTTGCAATCTGCTATGGCTTTTCCCTTGTTGAAAGTTTTAACTGATATTTTAGGTTTGTGTACAATTTAACTGATAGTGATAGTTTTTAGTATGCATCCTGTGGACCACATTGTTTGTAATTTATTTCAAACTCCATTTAATCTGTAGAAAGATGAAGAAGATAAAAGAGGCATTTTGCTTCAAGGACGACCGACGGATTCACTGACAATTGTTGCCAAGAACGAAATCAAGAAGAGCGGTAAATCTAACAATATTAATTTTAAAAATTGTTGGTTTACTGACTATAAATGGATTTGCAGCACTTCTGTGTTAATTTTTTTTTGGCCCTGCTTACTTTTTAGTGATAAACATTCGGCGTAGAATGAAGACGGATTCTTAGATTTATTAAGCGTAACACGGTCACTTCATAAACATCGTGATTCTAGCGAACAACTGAAATGCGGATTAATGTTAAGGAATTTTGAAAAAATTCAAAACACCATTGCCGATTGCCTGAGGAAGAATGCCAGGCTTTTGAAAAGGCATTTTAACGAAAACGTTTGTTTAAATAGACTTTTCCTGCAGACAGTGATTGAGGCAGTATTAGTCTATACTTTATTTGAGCAAACAAGAACTGGCATTCCATGGCCATGACGAAAGCATGGGTTTGATAAATCGTGGAAATTTCATTGAATTACTTTCATTGTTGATATGAAGAAGCTCTTTAGGAATTGAAAATCAATACGAAAGGATAAAAACTATTCAAAATGAATTACTTGAACGTATTACTGAATATATAAACGATCACGTCAAAAATTAAATTATTTTTGATTGTTGGTTCGGAAGGTGTATTGGTTGAGGGATTTTGGGGTTTCCATGATGTGAATGAAGATTGAACGTCAGGAACTTTATATAAAATGCTAGACAAAATTTTGGAACAGTCTGATTACCAACACAAATAAATAGGACAATGCTACGATGGGGCAAGTATAATGTCTGGACACGTAAATGGGCTACAGAAAAAAGTCAAGGATAAAGCTTCTTAAGCTGTTTTTGTTAATTGCGTAGTTCATCGTTTGAATATTGTATTACACCAGAGTTTTTCTAAAATTTCTAAGTGTCGAATACTTTTTGCAAGCCACAGTGGAATTGCTTCACTTGTTCACCATTCTGCGAAGCGGTCTTACACACTTATATCAACAACCGCAAGACGCAGGCCAACCATAACAGAAACTCGATGGTCCTCCCCTTTGAATTTAGTAAGTGTAGTTGTTGAAGATTGGGATAAATTGAAGGAAGTGTTCGGATTTCTGACAAATAGCGAATAATCAGACAAAAAATCAATTCATCTTGCTAAGGGGTTTTTGAATTATATCAACTCTTTCGAATTTACATTTTTGGCTCCACCGATCTATTATTCGAACTTTTGAAGAAAAAATAACTAAACATAAACTACTGTGTACTCAAATTAAAAAAAACAAAAAAAAACTTGTGAAATTTTGAGCCATAATGGAACGATGAGTTATTTGAAACACAGTTTCGAAAAGCTAGCAAAATCACAGAAATAAGCACGGGAATATGCTGCTCCTACACAGGAAACAATTTTTTAAAATTATAAACAATTGTATTTTGAAATTTTGGACCAGATTCTTATGGAAATGGATATAAGATTTCAAGACTGTAAGAAAATTTCAATTTGTCTGACTTGCTGACACAACCAAATTCGAATAATTTAATGTATGCTTTCCCTCTCGCGCTCTTGAAAATCTACATTTTTACGGAAACATATTTACTAAACACCAGCGCCTTAAAAATGAATTGAGTCTTGTATATGCGGAAGAAAAATTAAGGAATATATTGACTCAAGAACTCCTTCGAGTGTTTCACGGAGACAAAGGCATTTTTACAGAAGATTATAAATTGGTTTTCCTCAGTTTAACAATTCCATCTACAAGTGTGCCAGTGGAAAGAAGTTTTCTTAAAAGAATACAAACTTGCGCAAGAAACACTAGTTCCCAAGATAGACTTGCTTCTTTGGCAAATATTTCTATTCAGGAAGACATTTTATTGATGCTCACGAAGAAACAACCATCTAATTATCTTCTGACGACATAATTGACAAATTTGCAGCTTTAAAAGGAAGAAAAATTGATTTAATATACAAAAAATAGGTAATTCCTCATTAAGGGATTTTCACTGTGGACAGTAGATATCTTTTCATACTGCTCTTGTACCTCTTCACCTATTTTTCCTACCACAAGCCGCCACTGCAACAAAGAAGGAATTTTTCAAATCGGACTCTTAGAAGTAGAGATATTGACAAAAATAGGATATAAATCTATGCCCCTGGCGGAAGAAACTGTTAAATATTTTAGGAACAAAATATTCCTAAAAGGTTTGTCTACGTGAGTAGTATCGGTCCACAAACGATTTTTTTTTCAATTAAGATTTTAGAAGTTCAGATTTAGCTGCAAATACATTAGAAGAGGAAATTAAGACTTATTTGTCCCCCTGGTGGACAAATAATTTTTTACCAAAAATTAAAAATATATGCAGAGGATTTTCCATTAGGATATCATCCGGTGCAGAAAGAATTTTTCAAATCGGAGTTTTAGCTCCCTATCGGAAAGTCTAGGAATTACTTTAATTTTTTTGTTTTTAATTGTATGGAAAACATGCCACACAGAAAACTATCCAACAAAGGAGTTTTTCAAATCGGACCATTAGAAGCAGAGATATAGATAAAAAATAAGATATAGATTGCGTGCAAAAGATTTTCCATCGGGGGCTGTATCCGCTGAAATTTTTTTTTTTCAAATCGGAGTTTTAGAAAAAGAAATATCGGGGAAAACGTAATTTACTTTTACGCCTCAAGCGGAAAATCTATGCGTAACTTGAAAAAGGAACTACACCGAAAATACTTTTCGACAAAAATTGAATCGAAAGATAAAATAACATTTTTCAATTTGATGTTTAAAAGCAAGTATATGGAATAAAATGCAGTTTGAATTCGACATCATCTGCATTTACGCCCTCTAGCGGTGAAATTCTACATCGTAAAAAAAACAAAAACAAATGAAGTATCATCCTGCACATATTTCAAGATTCATAATGCAAAAAGAATTTTTCAAATTGGAATTATAGTTGCAGAGATATAGTGTCTACAGACGGATGGACAAACCTATAACATAAGCAAGATCTGTTTTTTACAAAAATACGTGCTAAAAACGGTAGAAACAAGCATTCTGGTAGTCCAGTCTCTTTGCCCAGGAAATAAAAATATTGTTTATTATGAAGTGCAGTTTATATTCTCTCTCTCCTTCATATATATTGTGTTATATATGTGTGTGTGTATATAATATTCTGTTACTTTTGAAAAGCGTTATTAAAAGAAACGTTAACAAGATTTAAAGAATGGATAAAAAAGAGAAAGAAATTTGATTTCTATAGAAAGGAGGAAATAAAGAGAAACCATTTTGATTCAAATCATGGACAATGCATGACTTGTTTGTTTTGCAGTGCGTATTTCTTCGAGCAAATAAGTTATTAGGAATGCGTCAATTCTTTCAGTTGTGCAAGTTCAAAATCATCACGACAGTTAAAAAAAGATGAAAATAAGCATTTCAGTAGTCCAATCTGCTTGCCCAAGAAATAAAGATATTATGAACTGCAGTTTGTGTAATTTATTCTGTTACTTCTGAAATCTGTTATTAAAAGAAATGTAAGAAGAAAATTTAAAGAAAAGATTTTAAAAATAAGCAACAAAGAACTTTTATTCTTATAGAAATGGGGAAGAGAAGCCATTTTGGTTCAAATTATGGACAAAGCATGACTATTGTTTGTTCTGCAGTTCTTATTTCTTCCAGAAAATAACTTATTAGCAGTGGGTTGATTCTTTCAATTCTGCAGGTTCAAAATTTTTTGAAGAAAAGCTAAGGAAAGGCTTGCTTATATTAAAAAAAATTCAAAATTATGAAAGCCTGAGACAATTTTCAAAATGTTCATTACTATGGAATATTTTTGTTATGAATCTTGCTATAATATCAGTGTGGTGGATGAAATAGGTGATCAATTTATGTATAGCTAAATAAAATTATGCCAAAAAAATCTGTTTTTTAATATGAGATGTTTACTTCATGTGTTTCTCCTGCAAAAGTGCTTAATATAAATCTTCTGTACTTTCCAGTAAGAAACCAAGATCCAGTTAATAACAAAGGATGCCAGTTACTAAATATACATACAGCTCGCAATATAATTTTTCGAAAAAAAAAACGTGCTTGAAATGAGACTTAGGCATTTTTTCCTCTTAAAAGAATACAGGTGTGTTCTGAAAGAATCCAAATAATATATACATATAAACAGCAGAATACACCTGCATTCTTTCAAGAGGAAAAAAAATTACTTCATAGATATATATGAAGAAATTCGAAAGTATGCTGGAGTGACATGGAGGAGGCAGGCTCAAGACGGACAATTGTGGAAGAAACTTTAGGGTACCATCCAGCAGTGGATTGATAATGGTTGTTTATGATTACACACCCATATATATAGAAAGGAGCATTTTAAATGTGAAAAATATTGAAATTCTATATTTTTAAGTTGCCGAAATTGCATTTAAAACTAATTCAATTTTAAAATAGCTTCCGGAAAAGTTTCTTTATATATATAAAGTAACTTTTTAAAAATTAAAATGAAAAAGAATAAGAATTGATGAAAAATAAAAAATTGAAAATATACTAGGAACATGAAATGTCAAGTTATCAGAAATAAAAAGAGTAATGTTAAATGTTAGCGTTTTGTCGTTCGTGCAGTTTTTTGGTTTAGTCTCTTTCAAGTTAAGGACAGAAATATATAAATATATATGTATATCTGTCCTTAACTTGAAAAAGACTAAATTTCTGAGCATATTATGTGTTATAACTCCGTAAAATGTAGGAAGTACGAGAAAATTAAATCGGATAGCATATTTTTAGTTCTTACGTTCTAGAAAAATATTGAAATTCCATATTTTTAAGTTGCCGAAATTACATTTAAAACTAATTGAATTTTAAAACAGCTTCCTGAAAAATTGTCGCTAGCATTATTGATAACAATGGCAAGATAAATCCACACGATGAATAGATAAAAATGTAATTAGTACTCACCCAAAAATTCCTCGGCCGATATTTCCGAATGGTTCATATTCATATTATGATACCGTCGTGAACTCATCACTAATATTTTAGGCTCTTCTCTATTTCTACTTTATATTAACTACAAGGCAAATGTAAGGATTTTTTAAAATGGCGAACAATAACGCTGTTTAGATCAGTCACCAATATCCGCAAAAACATTCGTAGAAGTACTATAAAAATTGTTACCCTGCTGTGCTATTTATGTAGAAGTGTGACTAATGAACTATGGCCCCTCGGCACGTTATTGGTGGTAACTTTCGCGCCCTTGTGAATTCTGTTTTCCCAATGGTAAACTCGTGGCCACGTGATTTCCAAACAGCCAAACACAAAGAAGGTGGCGATCTGGGTTAAGACCATCCCCTTACAATTCACGAATTCTGCTGCGGCTCACTAAGTGGGGTTTGTAACATCACTACCCCCGTGTTAGGTTCCACTAATCTTTTTAAGCTCTGCCACGGTTTCTGTATTTTTGCTTTAATTTATTTTTGACAATTCCCTTAAACACTAAACCTGGCATGGACGCTTTTGTTTTCTAGTAGAAGAAAATTAAAAAATCTTTAATCCTCTTCCAATAGAAAACAAAAATGTTTATAGCGTTTCTAAGACTAAAAAGAATGTTGTTTTATAAATCGGGCGACTGCTTATAGCCCATTGAGTTACTCACGGTAGTCGTTAAGCCTATAATAAAAAAAAATCTCGAAAAATGTAGGGCATTTATTTTCGGGCATTTGTAGAAAACGCAGGAAAAGTGAGCTTTTTTGTGTGAAAAAAAAGTGCAGTCGAGGAAAAATGTAGCTCTTCAGTATTTTTACTTAATTTGGTGTTTGAAAATTGCTTTAAATGCTAAACATGGCATTGGCTTTCTTTTTGTTAATGGAAAAGGAAAATTCTTTCCGAATTGGACTGTCGTCAAATGTATGCTTAATGTCCATTTGAGAGTGTAACAGTAGCGTCGCCAGTATTCTCTTTTTCAGGAGGTGCCCATTTAGTAGGAGACCACGGGCTAGCTGCAGCTATTCTTTCTGTGTGTGCGACATGAGAATTGGTGCCCTTTCACAATACTAAAGTAAATGGCACATTTCAAGTCTATCCATCGATAAAGGTACCTCTTCTTAAAATTTTAGGTAGCGGTGCATGAGTGCACGTGGTGTGAGATTCAGAAAATATTTCTAGGATACATAGGGGCACAGAGCCTGATGTGCGCGACGGCATTTGGGACACGTGCCCAGGGCAATGGCCTTTGAATGGGAGGAGGGCAAAATATAGTTATGTATTTTTGTGCGTCAAATTGATTCGCAATGTGAGCCACGGATGTCCTAGTGGTCAACGTTCGTGACCGCTACGGAGATGCTTCGGGCTCGAACCACTGAATTTCCGGCGTGAGTCGGATGGACACGTTAAGCCATCTGACCTCGGGTATTGGCCCCCTTTTTATAAATAAGGGCGTCTAACCTTTTCTACCTCGCTTCCATGTGACTTTTTTATCGGGCACTCTAGCCCAAATCTCCTGAAATCTTAAACAACCCTTCCTGCTTCAAGGGCTGTTTAAAACCCGGGGTCAGAGACTCCCTTCCTAAAATCCTCTGCATCTGATCTGATCTGACTAAAAGGTTTACATAACTAAAGTCAAATTAATAAGGTTCTACTTCTGAACACAAACATTATGAAGCCCTTGGTCCAGGGCGTAATAATGTTTGTTCTTCAATAGTAAAACTTTATTCGCTTGACTGTAGTTCCAGGTCTTGTAAGGAATTTTTAGCCCATCGTGCTGATATTAAAAAAGTTTGCATAAAAGTCAATTTAAGAATATTTTGAGGTTTTACTGAGTCATTAAACGTTAATTAGAAGCTTTGGCCTTATTAACAATTTTTAATGCTCGTGTTCATAAGGTTTACGAAAGACAAAGTAATGATGTTGAGCTTTACCTCAGCAGTAACTAAGACTTAATTTCCCTTCTCTTCCACAGCCAGCATGCTTCGGCGGTGTAGTAGGGATAACAATGCCGAGCTTTAAATTTCCTATAAGGAGGCTGGCTACCCAATTGGTGCTGACCATTTTCTATTGAATCGAAACTGTAGTTCTTTTCGTAACCGCTTCAGAATGAATTTTTCCGTGCAGCAGGCTTGAGCGAAAAGAATGGCCACAAAAAGCAAGGGTGGATATAGAACTTTTAGAAGGAGACTGCCATAAAAATGAACATTAAATTCGCAAAACTGAATTTGTAAGCGGGCGTAATGCTACGGGTGGGCTGCGGCTCCCAGTTTTTCTCTTCCCTCCCGCCCACCATTTATCTCTCCTTCCAAAATAAAGAGTTTCGACGTTTAGGGCAAATACCAACTACCAAGATCTGACATTTAAAAGTTAGACACATACAAATATGTGTAATTTTTACTCGTAACTCCGTTTTTACAATGGGCAGTTGACATTTTTCATTTCAAAGTAGGAATTTGAACACAAGAATAACCTAAACACACTATACCAGCTTAAATTTCTGGGAAGAAGAAGGTGGTGGTAAGTGCTACAGGGTAAGTCTTATCTCACATATTTCTCCCTGGCCTTTGGGTGCGAATCGAATGCAATCTGCGTAAAACAAAACTTTCTATGAAGTTTGTTTCGTGACTGTGTCACTTCTTAGTATTGATGTAGCAGAGTGATATGACAGAATGTCTCCACGCTATGTACTGGACAAGCGACAATGATGATGATATATATATATACATATGTCATATCCTCTTCTACACCAATATATCTTGGTGAAGCAGAGTGATATGACAGAATGTCTCCACGCTCTGTACTGGAGAAACGTCCACCGTTCCATTAGGACAGAATACGGTGCACCGTACACCGTAGGGCAGAATACGTTGTCCTCTGTGAAAGTGCAAAAACCGGCTGATAAATGTTTGGACATGTGGAAAGGCTGCGAATGAATAGGGACACACTTGTATGTGCAACCATATGACGCGTTGTGGAAGGAGTATTTTTATTTTAATTCCTAGTCTCACAGCTGAATATGTCTACACTGTTAAACGTTTTGTTGTAGGTTGCACCAAAAAGTGGTGCTTCACCAGCTGTACTAATTTCTAAAAAAAGATAGATCACTGTGTATTGCAAACAGAACCCAACAAGCATAGTACGATTTTACGGAAAAGGTTACACCACATTAAGGTGCAAGATTGTACCATCTTACTTTTGTTTGCACCACACATTGGTGTACCTTCTCGTAGAAAGTCGAGCATCTAGTGTAGTACCACTTTTTGGTGCAACACACCGCAAACGTTTTAGTAGTTATGAAGCTATTCCTTTTAAATAATTTTATAAATTTTTTAACTGTGTGTTGTATTATACTCATAAAGTATAGATATTTTTTTTACTTAAATAATTTACGGAAAATAAAGTTTGTTTTCTTTACATTTTTTTCCTTACACACCCAGACAAATATTTTTCGTTTGTTTGTCGCTCCTTGTCTGGTTTTTTGAATTACCTTAATTCCTATATTCTTAAAAATCGGTGAAATATTATGTTTCACTCACACAACTGAACAGCATAAGTCATTGACTTATAAGATAAAGGTACTAATTAAAAACATCCGTGAAATAATATGTATTTTCCTATAAAGGATTTTCAAGTACTAGGTCTCATTTCGACTAACAAAGTGCAGTGATGTTTTTACTGCATGTCCAGTTTTTCATCAGCTTAAAGATAGTTTGGCAGTTTGCAAATGAGAAGAGAAAAAAATAAAGAAGCAATTTAATTCGATAACATGAATAGTTAAGTTGCAATATTTCAATTACGGATCAGAATATCCGATAACGAAGAAAACTTCGGATGCTTGCATGCCATGCAATAAAATAAGACACAGCAAAGGGTGATAATCCGATCTCCAACTTTTCACCCCAAAAAAGAGTGCGCAGACGATTAACTAGGTTACAATGGAGGGACTCAGTCCTCGCCCACATCGAGAAAATCCCGTTCCCATTCGATTACATTACACACCTCAGTATGAAGACAAAACTAACTTCAAACAGTACCTTTATGAAGACAAAACTACAAACGATACTTTTATGAAGACATAACTAACCTCACAACGATACGTTTATAAGTTAATGTTTCAGAATTATCTGATCTCTTGTTTTAAGTAAAAGTCTATGACTAACAATACAGATATGTTTTCACGGCTAATGCTTCGCTCATCAAGGCACGTACTCGGTTTTCGTCAGTAGCACTAAAAATCGGGGCAATATTTCACTGCATTTTGTACTTTGCAAGGAAAAATGGTACAGGTCAGATGATTTCAAGCCCTAGTTTATAGTGCAAATCCCAAAATCGCACCACTTCGTAGTGAAAGTACATGAAACTGCACGGTAATGTGGGCAACGTTGAATCAAAATTTTGTACTGCATATAAGGAAAACAGTTTAGAAAAATGTTTTGTAATATTGGGAGAATTCAGTATGAAGAAAAAATACACACATCTTGATAAGAAGAAAATACGATAGCTATTGGCTGATGGGTTTTTTCCATGTCCGTTGGAAACATAGTCTTTTTTAATTTCACGAAGAAAAATCCTAATTTCGACTAAGCCATCGACAAACCAACCATATAACGTTTTCTAGAATTACATGGACATCGTACAATGTGTTCCCAAAATGGAAGAAGAAGTTCATTGTTAGAAGAAACAAAAAATTGTTAATTCGTGAAAACGTGGAATAAAAATTATCCAGGGTGACCTAAAACGCTTACAAATGCCCTTGCCGTAGGACCTTTCTGGTACAACCTCATCTCGTATTAACTTATGCGATGCATTGTTTGTGAGATGGGTGTTCTTTTGATTTTATCAGGTGTATAAAAAGATTGAGTTTGAAAGCTTATTTAAAGCTGATTTCCTTTGAAATGCGGCACTAACTAAAACGAATAGCCTTGGGCGTAGTTACTCTTGGTTGAGGAGCCATGCACGTGTTCCTTCGAACAATGAACATGTTCTACCATTTTGGGAACAAAAACGAAATGCTAGTTAACGCTATGTGTTTCAACTGAGGAAACGTTCTGACTAGTTTCGTAGATTGCTTAGTTGAAAATACATATTTCTTCGTGAAATCAGGAAAAGACCCATGTTTCTAACAGACGTTAGAAAACAGAAAACATCAGTCAACAGCTTCCGTATTTTCTTGTTTTCAAGATGTTGGTATTTTATCTATTTTCGAGAAGTCGTTATTTTTTCCTTCGGCATTCTTCCGTACTTTCGAGAATGCCTAAAGCTCTGTTGATGTTCCATTTGCTGAAACAATAAGAAATAGGGAAAAAAATTACAAACAGGAAAACATGCTCTTTACTAAGGTTCTATAGCTTTCGCAAACATTGGGGGCAATGCCCACACATTCTTCAATTTGTGGGCATGCATTCCACTTCCTCTCGCACATTGGCCACCACTGATACCTACGTTTATGGTCTTAAATGGATTCTGTATCTTTGCTTAATAAATTTATTTTTGATAATTGCGTTACGGCGTTCCACAAATTGTTTTTATTAATGGAAGCAGAAATTTCTTGCCAGCTAGTAAACAAGAAAAAAATTATATTTTTGCTGAATATTTATATTAAAAAAAATTAAAAAAGTTTGTTCAGGATTTTACTGTGGAGCATTTAAGGAAAATATAGGAAATAAGGCTCCTGAGACAAATTTGTTAAAAAGAAAAAATAAGTAAATACAGTCGGCAAATGCAATATAAAGTTTAGGATAAAATTTGTGCATGGTTTCGCATTCCGGTGTTCAGCGGGGAACAGATTATTTTCCGTTTTCCGGCTGAAGGGTGGAAAATGTTTTTCTAAATATTGTTCTGGTCCTAACCGGATTCAAAATGTGGAACAAAAAGAATCGGTTGGATTTATGAACTTTAGTGACGGTATCCTGACTAATGCTGGCGCGGTTAGATGGAACACTAAGTACGAGCTCAGGGATAGGATCAAAATTGACGGCAGGAAATTCACGGGCTTGGAGTTTATGAATAAGTGGCTTTTTGGGCCTAGAGTGGTTACTAGGTCTAGAGCAAACAATGTTTCTTAAATTGGGGCTAACGCTTGATCAATTTCTGGGTAATCTTGTATTAACTTCGATCGTGTGTGTGTGTTTTGTTCATTGCTCTCGTGTTTTCACGTGCACAAATTTGTTGTTTTCTTTTTTAATTTGACGTCTCCTACTTCGTGCTGCGATTTTTCATGGTCTGCTGTTTGCCTACTCTTGTTCTCATGAACAGGAGTGTTTCACCCATAAGTTAGCTGTATCATATGGGAAGACGGCAAATTTTTATCCCGGAGATTGGTACCCTTCTGTTGCTGCGACGTTACGGGAGGATATACGAATTGCATAAATGACAACTTCTCTCCCTCTGATAAAGTATCCAAACGAGTTTAGGACAAATGACCACCGGATAACTAGCTACTCGGACAAGAAGCCACACGCACTTTAGGGACAGTATAAAAATTTCACTTCCTTGGTGTCTTCTCTTACATAACAAAAATGTATTTTCGTGTAAATCTGACGTGCGCAATAAATTTCATTGTCACCTACAAAACACTGGCATTTTTTGAGAGCAAATTGCCATACATTTGTAGATTGTTTGATGCTACAGTTTTCGTCTGATCAGGAAAATAATAATAAGACATTCGAATTCAGATAGGAGGGAGAAGGATTTCTTTTTTCCCCATTTCAGGCAGGCGAAATTGAAGAAGCATTGTCACTGCTAAATATTTTCTCTAGCAAATTGCACGTGACCTTACACTGACTAAAATCAGCCGCTCCCAAAGCAGAAAAATGTCATACTTTTATTGGTGCATCTTCTCGTAGAAAGTCGAGCAGCCAGTGTAGTACCCCTTTTCGATGCAGCCCACCGAAAAAGTTTTAGTAGTTATGAAACTGTTCTTTTTAAATCACTTTATAAATTTTTAAACTGTTTTTTGTACTATACTCAAAGATTATTATTATTTCTTTTTACTTAAATAATTTACGCAAAATAAATTTCGTTTTTTTACAATTTTATCCTTACACATCCGAACAAATATTTTTCGTTTGTTTCTCGCTCCTCGTCTGGTTTTTGAAATACCTTAATTCCTATATTCTTAAAAAAATCGGTGAAATATTTTGCTTCACTCACACAACTGAACAGCATAAGTCATTGACATATAAGATGAAGGTACTAATTAAAAGCATCCGTGAAATAATACTAGTATGTATTTTCCTATAAGGTCTCATTTCGGCTAACAAAGTGCAGTGATGTTTTTACTGCATTCAGCATGTCCAGTTCATCATCAGCTCAAAGTTAGTTTGGCAGTTTGCAAATGAGAAGAGAAAAAAATCAAAAGGAAATTTAACTCGATAAGATGAATAGTTATGTTGCAATTATTCAATTACGGATCAGAATATCCGACAACGGAGAAAACGGCGAATGCTCGCATGCCATGCTATAAAATAAGACACAGAAAAGGCGATAATACGATCTCCAACTTTTTACCCCAAAAAAAGAGTGCAAAGAGGATTAACTAGGGTACAATGGAAGGGCTCAGACCTCGCCCTCATCGAGAAAATCCCGTTCCCATTCGATTACATTACACACCTCAGTATGAAGACAAAACTAACTTCAAACAGTACTTTTATGAAGACAAAACTAACTTCAAACAGTGCCTTTATGAATACAAAACTACAAACGATACTTTTATGAAGGCATAACTAACCTCACAACAATACCTTTACAATATTGAGTTAAAACTTCAGAATTATCTGATCTCTTGTTCTAGGTAAAAATGTATGACTAACAATACAGATACGTCTGCTTGTCAACTGCTTCGCTCACAAGGGAACATACTCGGTTTTCTCCAGTTGCCCTAAATATCGTGACATGATTTCACCACTTTCACTGCATTTTGTACCAACCTCGCTATCGAGCGATGCACCTCCCTCACTGCAGGCATTATGGTCTGGGGAGCCATTTCTAAAGATAGCCAATCAGCTCTAGTAGTGGTACGTTGATCATTGACGAGCCAACGGTATGTGTATGAGATCCTACGGCCCCATGTGCTCCCATTCCTGACTGGAATCCCAGGTGTGCTATACCAGTGGGATGATGCCCGCCTGCACAAGGCTCGGTTTGCCCAGGACTGCCTACGTCATGTTCCGACACTCCCATGGCCTACCCTCTACCCTGACATGTTCTCCATTGAGCTTGTGTGGGACCAGTTGAAACGCCAGCTGCCGCCGTGCCGCACTATCCGGGATTTGGATCATACCGTCCAACACGTTTGGACCAGTCTGCCGCAGAACAACATCAGGCGTCTATTCGCCTCCATGCCGGACCGTATTGCAGCATGTACCGCCGCACGAGGCGGTGAGACGAGCTATTGAAGATGACCGGACTGCGTGCCACAGATTCTTCTGTAATTGTCCTGCAGCTCTGTTTTTGCCAACATGTGTATCATTCATCTGTATCATTACGTCAATAAAATTTCAGTTCAATCCGCTGCTTCTTTCTTGGTCGGCAAAGTTCATTGTCTGTGAGTGTATTTTGTGAACAATAGTTGATCAAGTACGTATATAAATCATTATTTTTGAGGCCCTCAAGCATCGCGGATCCCGCGCCTGGACTTCGTTGGCTTCCCTAGAAATGCTTAATCTTCCTTTTGAAGTTGTTTGATTCGAGATATTTGCCATGTAGTGACAGTTCCGTCAAAAAATTCCCCCGTCCGTTCAGTTCATATCGTTTTCTATCCACGCCACCAGGAACTTTTCCTAAGAAACGATGGGTTGCATTACCACTTGCAGGGGTGGATTGGCCCACTGGGACACTGAAACATTTCCCGGTGGGCCACTTGAGAAATAGTCCACTTTCTGGTACTCTTTTTGGCTGGATATTTTGGAACGTACGAATATTTTTTGTATGTTACATCGTCTGATAATAAAGTTCCACCACACTGGGTATTGCTCTGTTAATAGTAGTTTTAAAATAAGTTCTCATATGTTCTCTTGCACAACACATGAAGATCTAAGAAAGTGCAGACCTGAGCGATTCTGGAGACTGTTAATAGAAAGTAAACATCAAGTTTTGCTGCAAGTCCGGGAAGTAAGCAACGGAGACCTTCAGAATGATCAAAACTGTTTACGGGGAGAATGCCCTATTCCGTGGTCGTCTTTTTGAATGGTATTCTCGCTTTCGCGAGGGAAGACGTTGGAGGTGACCCAATGATTGGAAGACCGTCAACCAGCCTTTCTGAAGAAATGACGGAGAAAGTTCGCGCTCTGGTGCAGTCAGACCGTCGAATGACGGTACGGATGATCGAGTACGAACTCCATATCAACCGCGCGAAAATCCGGCTGATTGTAAAGGAAGATCTCTGGAAAAGGAAAATTTGCCCCGGGTTTGTGCCGCACAGTTGGACTGAAGAACAGAAAGTGCAAAGAGTCGAAAGCTGCAAGGCGTTTATTGCGGCTGTGGAATCGGACCATTCGATGCTGGACCGCATTGTGACAGGTGATGAGACGTGGTACTTTCAAAACGATCCAGCATCAAAGAGGCAAAACATGGAGTGGAGGGCACCAAGTTCACCGAGGCCCAAGAAAGTTCCCTGCAGAAATCAAAAAGCAAGGCAATGCTGATCACGTTTTTGGACACCAAAGGCATTATTCACAGGGAGTGGCTTCTTGAGAGCGCAACAATTACCAGTGTCTTCTACCTGCAAGTTTTTGATCGCCTACGGAGGAGAATTCATCGTGTGAGGCCGCACCTGCGAGCACACGGAAGTTTGTTCCTTCGGATGACAACGCGCCTGCCCACTCGGCACTGTCGGTGGCACAGTTCCTCGCCAAGCCCGAAGTACCCAGGCTCAACAATCCGCCCTACTCCCCGGACTTAGCTCCCGCCGACCACTTCCTATTCCCCAAAGTGCAATTGGCGTTGAAAGGACGACGTTTCATGACTGTTCATGACATCAAGAAAACTGTTACCGCGGAAATGAACGGTGTCCCGGTAAATGAATTCAAAAAGTGTTTCACACATTTAGTGGAGCGATCAAAATGGTGCATCGATAAGAAGGGGGACTACTTTGAATAATCATAACCACAGCTGGACTCAGTGCATTAAAATTTTTTCGTCGTAACAGCAGCTGTCCTGGAACCTTTTTGTCAGACGGTGTATTTCCCCAAAAAGAGAAGTTTCCTTCAATCTATATGTTGGAAGTTTTCTCTGAAATGACATAACAAAATTTTCTGTACTCATTTGTGAAAAGCGTGATCGGGAGAGGAGTACTAAGCCCGCTGTTATAAATTCATTAAGTTAAAGCTCTCTACAGTTAGACATAGGTAGTTGGACTTGGAGCCAAACTTCGTTGGTATGCCCTACCCTACCTTTGTAATGTTGAAGGGTGTGCCATTCCCACACTCTTCTCCATAGACGACAAATAAAAAAAACCACAAAGCAATTCTTCCGTAGAGATATTCCGAAGTTTGTGTCCTACCCACATTTTTCTTTAAAAGAAACAACGATTTACCAGTAATGCTTCATCGGTCAAAATTATAAGTAGACTTAAAAAAGGGATCTACTCTAGGAAAAGAAATTCTATTGCGCAGTAGGCGATCTGTGACAAAATGAACATAAAATAGTATAACTAAACTACCAGGGACGTCACTAGACTTCGAACTCAGAATAGGCGACGGGCGGGCCAGCATTATTTTTTGGTGGGACAAGCTTCATAGTAACTTTTCTTTTTTTTTACGAAACACTGAAAGAGCGAATTTTTTGTGCCCCTTTTTTTTATTATTGAAGGTTTGACGACTAGCGTGAGTAACTCAATGGGCTATAAGCAGTCGCCCGTCCCTAATTTAGGGTCACTGGTTCGAGGTAAGGGAGTGAACCAGTGCCATAAGACACATACAACATCAATGATACACGGGATTCGAACCCGGACCTCTTTCGGACGAATGATCAAAGGCCATCGTTAGACCACTGCGCCACCGGGACTGCCATCCCTACTTTAAGGTCACTGGCTCCAAAGAAAGGAGAGAACCCGTGACGTAAGACAAGCAAAACATCCATTCTTCACCAGATTCGAACTCGGACCCTCCTCGGAGGAATGGTTATACGCAACTCTTACACTACTGCGCCACCGGGGTCGCTTTAATGCTTTTCACTACCGGCTGCAAAGGAATTCGTGCAATCCCTATTCTCTCCACCTGGTCAAACATACATATACGGATCTGACCAGTGACGCCACCAGTGTAAGATCCAAGTGTTGGTAGAATGTTGCCTTCAACTGTAAATGGAGTGTTTTAATTTTGCATTTTTGCTTACGAAAATAGTACTGTGCTTGAACAATTTATTTAAACGAAAATGTCGTTTTTGTTTTTCTAAATCACATTTTAACGTAGTGCCACGTAGACACAACACCCCTCCCCCCTTAGCACCCTTCCTTCCAGCCAGCGACTTTGCCTTGCATTCCTCTCCTACAAAGCAGTCGTCAGCCAATTTCTGCACTTTCACTGTCCCGAAGCAGTCTTAAGAGTACGATTGTAGCTTCAGATTTCACTTTCTGTGTTGGAATCCCCTATTTTGTAAAGAAAACAGAGCAATTAGTAGTAATCCCCTCAGTGAATTCCTCCACCCTCCTCTTTAACCTCCTGGACATACAAACATGGGAAAGAAGCTTAAACTAAGGAATTGGGAGAGCGGAGAACAACTGAATTTTCATTGCCCTGCGGATGCTATTTTGATGACTTTTTTTTTTTTTGAGACGTAAGTAACGCATTTGCTACCGGAAAATACGTAGGGTACATGAAATAAAACACAAGACTTATTGCTTGGCAAAGTGCAGATTATATTTTACAGTTAAATACACTGAAAAATGGCAAATTTTGAACAGAGTGGGCAAGGCAAATTTCAGGAAGGGGGCTCAAGCACACCCGCGCATCCCCTTGGCGACGTCCCTGCATTCATTCATGAGCGGATTTTTAAAATTATTTCACCATTAAACCGCGATTGAGATCTGGTCGCGACTAAACTCGTAGTTACAATGCATATTTCACTTGTTCTTTTGCATCTAGAATAAACATATTTTTTTTTCATGAGGGAACGTATGATTTATTTCCCTGCAGATAGGTGTGGTAAATCATTGGTATTATACCACACTTATCTGTGGACTGCAAGACTTAAATTCCCAGCCTAGTTTGGTTGTTCCAATCCTGGCAGTGATATCTCTGATCCAGAGCATAGGCCAACCTGTGCTGAGGCTACAGCTAAACCACTTCCCAACCCAAAGCATCCGGAAAACCTCCCAGCAGGTTGAACATTTTGGGAACAAATGGTACAGCAAAGCCCAAAGTTTTGACTGAGCCAATCTCCTCGGTTGTTGATGCTCCTGCTAAAAGAAATGGTGGCGTCAAGAGGCCAAGGAAGGAAACGTCTCCCTCATACATGGAAAATGGGAAACGGGCTGACCTAACCGAGGCCGTCATTGAACACCAGTCTGATTCACTATGCGAAGAGATGCAAGAGGTCAACTCAAGCGTCTCCGTGATCGCGGAACAGGTACAGGTCACCAAAGACCCCGAGACACGTTTGCCATCTAACGTGTCCAAAAGGGTGCCACCGGTGGTTCGCAGAGGAATTAGCAACTGGCCTCTGATCTATGAGGGGATAGAAAAACAGCTTGAGGAGACGGCGTCGGTAAAAATGGTGGGGGATCGTACACCATAAATGTGAAAACCATCACCGATCATCGGCGGTTGACATCTCTCCTTGAAAATTGCAAGGTTAAGTTTTTCACTTCACCCTCCCGACAGAAAAACCGCTCATTGTTGTCACTAAAGGACTGGTATTGGGTATTGCAGTCGATAGCATCAGGGAACAGAGTCAGGACTCCTTTGCTGTCACAAAGGTGTGTCGTCTTCAAAACAGCCGCAAACAGGACCTTCCACCTGTCATGGTTCAGCTCGTTAACACTGAACAAAGCAGGAACATATTCCGGTTGGTATCTCTCCTTGGGGTTTCAATCTCGGTTGAACCCTACCGAACTAAGGGCAGGATACAGCAGTGCTTCAACTGCCAAGGCTTTGGTCATGCCATGTCCAACTGCAGACAGAAGCCAAAATGTGTACACTGCGGCAAAGATCATTGCAGCAGGGAGTGCACGGCTGGCCAGAATACAGCGTTTCTGTGTCAATTGCAGTGGTGAACATGGGGCTAACTGGAGTGGTTGCCCCATTTACAAGCAGCTTGCCAACAAGCTGCCGAAAAACAACAGGCACAAACCAGAGCTGAAGCAGAAGGTGTCAACAAAAAGCAAGGCCCCTACTAAACCTATTGCTGTTGACCCCAAACCGGTAAAGGAGAGTGCCCCAGCTGCTTCCATGCCTTTCACCTCTGTTAAAAGCTCCAAGAGGAAGAAAAATGAAAGGCAAAATGAACAAAAACAAGACTACTGCTCAACCAGCAAAAGTTACGCCTGCCCGTCAGCCGATAACAAAGTGGCTCCCCAGCCACTACTGAAGTCACGGATCAAAAGCTGCTCTCAGAGCTTGTGGAGCGCATTGATACCACTGTCCTCAAAAGCATTCTGGTTGCCTGCTTGCGACTTAAGCCTGAGCTCCCGAGATTAATAGCGCATTATGGACAGTCTTAACATAATGTTTTGGAGGGCGAACGGCATCAGGAATAAACTTGCTTACCTTGCAAGCTTCCTAAAAGATCATGACATCGGCGCTGCTCTTATCTGTGAGTCCAAACTCACACCTAAGATCAAGCGAGCCAGTGTCGCGAACTACCAAGTGTTCCGGCAGGACAGAGATCCGGCCCTCTATAGGCACGCAGCAGGAGGTAATGGCATTTTAGTCAGAAATGGTTTAAGTGCATCCATCGCACCCTTCAAGGATCTCAAGGATATTGATGCACTGGCTTTTAAGCTAGAAACAAGCTCATGCTTGATTAAATTAGCTTCCGTTTATAACAGTCCAGGAAAGGTACCTTCTGACGGTGATCTCGACATCCCTTTAGGGACTCTATCCCCACTGTTGTGGCTGGTGACTGGAATGCTAAACATCCTGATTGGTTTTGTCGTTCAACTAATAGTGCTGGGGTGGCACTATCGCAATACATTGACAAGCTGGATCTTACAGTTGCAAGTATGGTCCATCCTACTCGCACCCCGTCACACGGGGTTGGCGATGTCATTGATTTTGCTGTCCTCCAGTTTGTGAGGCACTTTCATCAGGTCTCTGTGGTTTCTGGGCTTGACTCTGATCACGACCCAGTCCTACTGAGATTAAACGGAGTCGCGGCCACCCGGCGGACGATGATGTATACTGATTGGAAGTTGTTCCAGGAAATTATTGCTCAGTTTTATCCCCCCGTGGTGGACACTAGTACTCGCTCGAACGTTTACAGTGCGGTGGAGGAACTTACTCGTTGCATACCGGTAATCTTGGATCGATGCAGCAAGCCATCAGCCCCTGCGCAAGACCCTTATGCACTTCCTCCCCGTATTGTCCGGATGATCCGCGAGAACAAATTCCGGAGGATCTGGCAGCGGTCGAGATCAGCCGACGACAGGCTTCATTATAACTCTTGTCGCGATTTCGTCAAGGCATAAATCTGCGCGTTTAGGGAAATCCAATGGAACAAGTACCTTCTCAACGTGGGTCAACCTCGTCAAGAGGATGTGTGGACCATCCTTTGAAAACTCCGGTGTAGTAAGACTGTCATACCGCCCATTCTCGGACAGGGTTTGGTGTAAGGTGATGACGAGAAGGCTGGGATCTTTGCTGGTGCCTTGGAGCAGTAGTTCTCACTCACCTCATGACATCCAAAATCCTAGTCACGCGGATAGGGTCATGGAGACTTTAGCAAAATAAGATCTTGATGATACAGACGAGGTCATCTTGCCTGTTGATTACCTCGGTGTAATTAGACATATCAAAAAACTAGAGGTGAAGAAAGCTTCCGGAAGATATGGAGTTTCGGCAAGAGTTGTTCAACTTCTCCCTGAAATCTGAATTCCGGTACTGGTGGAGATTTTCAACGGGTCTCTCCGGCTGAAGTATTTCCCCAGGGATTGGGAAAAGGCAGTGGTACTCGTGTTGCCCAAACCTGGAACCAATCATACCTTACCTGAGAACTACCGTCCAATCTCTCTCTTTCCCGTCCTGGGTAAGCTCCTGGAGAGGGTCATCCTCTCTAGGCTTCTGGAGTTCTCTGAAGCTAAAGGTGTGATTCCTGACGAACAAGGTGGTTTCCGGTAGAAGCATGCTACGACCCACCAGTTGATCAGACTTACGGAATGTTTCTAAAGGACGAGATAAGAGCGAGTATTCCCCTGCTGTCTTCCTGGACATCAGCAAGGCTTTCGACCGAGTTTGGCATGACGAACTCCTACACAAGTTGCAGAAGCCTCGTTGCCCTCGCCTACTTGTTGAGCTGATTGGCTCGTACCTCAACAGCCACAGTTTCACTGTTAAGATTAAAGGTGAGCTTTCTTCGGGAAAGAATATTTGGGCTGGCGTTCCTCAGGGTTCGGTTCTTGGACCAACGCTGTTCTCCATTTATCTGCACGACTTACCCAAACCCAAACAAGGGCAGGTCATGGTTTACGCAGATGATACAGCTGTTGTCATCAGGTCACTGAACAAAAGCAGAGCAGTGAAGCTCCTCCAGGACTGTCTCTCTCAGCTGGAAACCTACTACACTGACTGGCGGATCAAGATCAATCCGCCTAAGAGCAGTGCGCTGTTGTTTTCTGGATCTCTCCAAGGAGTACCGAAACTCGTTACGTTTCAAGACATAATCCCCTGGGCTACCTCCACTATGTACCTAGGGCTCCAACTCGATTGTCGACTTTCGTGGGTGGCGAACACCAGCTACAGCACGAATAAAGCTAGACAATGCTTTGGGAAGCTAGCTCCACTACTCCGCCGGAGAAGCTTCCTTACAACACGACACAAAGTACTGCTGTACAAGACGGTCGTTAGGCCGGTGCTTACCTACGCTTCCTCCATCTGGATTGGTATTAATAGGAAACAGCGAGAGAGCACTTCAAATGATCACTGCATCTCCCGCTTGGACCCAACTTCGGAACCTGATGAACAGACTTGGAATCGAGAAGATACATGAGTTTTCCACCAGACTCGCTACAACGTTCTTCAAGAAAGCGGAAACCCACCTTAATGGATGTCTTACGGGCGCGGTTGATTACAATCTCAACGAATTCCTTAGGTATCCCGGAACTAAGGCGGCGATCGTTGACCCCCTTAACGGAGAGAATAAGTATGTGAGCACTGGTGGGTGTTAGACAAACCACTACCCCCTCTTATTTCAGATTGGCATCGAGACGGTGAAAATGGATTCTGCTCGGGCATTTGGATTTGGTCTCGTTGAGTTGCAGTGAACCCCCGGTGTGTCGGCGGCAGGGTGGCGTTGTGGTTCTCTGTGATGTTGTGCGGTTCTTGGTTCCCCTTGCTTCCCTTCCCACTCGACTGGTGTTACGGTTCACAGTTTCAAAAGTGTATCACCCTCTCCTTTCACTCATTTTTTCTGTTTGTCTTTCCTATTGAGTTCACTAACTCAAATCTCCTAGCTTCCTATTTCTAAGGGTAGTTTTAGACCTGGGGTCAGACACTCCCTTCCTAAAACTTCTTCAAATATTGTATCGTATCATTCCAATCCTCCCCTGGCCGCCCCGGTTGCGCAGTGGTCTAAGCGATGGCTACACCATACCCATCCGTCAGCCCATATCAGGGTTCTAGATACAAGGGCTGGCTCATACGGCAGATTTCAGTTGTCCCCTGGTGACATAGCTGGAATGTTGCGGCTGGTGACGTAGCTGGGATGCATCGCTGAGTGTTCGAAATCGGGTTTGTTTTGCTCTGTGCCTGGAACTCTAATGATAAATACAAACTACTGAGCTGCCGAATATGAAACAAAATGGTGAAATGATTTAAAGAAACAAAAGGAGTGAAGCAGAATATAACATTGATTGTTTCCTCTTTTATACACTGAGTGGCCGCTTTATTATGACCACCTGGCTGTTTTACGCAAATGAGCTATGGCTGCACGCTGTTGCAGCCAGAGGGAGAGGCTAGTATAAAAAGGGAAAGCTTAGTGCTTGCGACAGTAGTAGAAGATATTTTAGGGTGACAAGATGGGTAAAAAATGCGATTTGACGGACTTTCAACGTGGGATGATTGTAGGAGCTCGGAGCCATGGAGCGAGAATCACCGAAATCGCCACATTCGTGAAATGTTTAAAGATCAGCTGTTGTTAAGGTGTTTAAAGACTGGACTGTCAGCCAAAAAACTAGATTTCTACGTGCAACGTGTTGTCGTCATCGACTAGTGACTGCTCGGGAGGAACGGAGAGTGTCCAGACTGGTAACAGACAATAGAAGGGCAACAGTGCAGCAAATTACCGACCATCTTAATCAAGGATCCCCTCAAATGATGTCTGCACGCACTGTTCGCCGTACACTGCATTGGATAGGATATGGCAGCCAAAGGCCTGTTCGAACACTTTTGCTGTCTGCAGTTAACAAGAAAAAACGTCTCCAGTTCGCACAGGAGCACAAGGATTGGACAGTCGATAATTGGAAACAAATTATGTGGTCCGATGAATCACGTTTTCAGTTGCACCATGGCTGAGTGAGACTTTGGCGGAAACACCACGAAAGTATGGACCCCAAATGTATTGCTACAACCCTTCAAGCTGGTGGAGGCAACGTTATGGTTTGAGGTACGTTTTCCTGGCATGCTTTGGGCCCTTTAATTCGTGTTGATCAACGTCTAACTGGCATATCATATATAAACATCGTTGCGAACCAAGTGCATCCTGTCATGTGCGTGGTTTATCCTAATGGCGATGGCAACTTTCAACAAGATAATGCGTCCTGACAGGGTGCTCGTATTGTGCAGGATTGGTTTCAGGAACATGCCGGTGAGTTTACTTTGCTTATGTGGCCCACACAATCTCCAGATCTCAACCCCATTGAGAATTTGTGGGATTAAGTTGAACGAGCCATCAGAAAGCTGGATCCTCAACCCTGAAGTCTCACACTCCTGGAAAGTGCTATTCATCAAGCATGGTCTCATATTCCACAAACCACCTATCAACATCTCGTGGAGTCCATGCCACGAAGAATCGACGCAGTATTAAATGCAAAAGGTGGCCCAACGAAGTACTGAGGAGGTGGTCATAATAAAGTGGCTATTCAGTGTATATATGTGAATTACTTCCATCAAACGCGAAAATAATGCATTTTTGTTAGTAACAAACCCTCGGATATTGTAGTTTTTGTGAAACGTTTCGGATATTCAGGTGTCCGTGTAAATCGACTTCTACCCTCTAGAAGAGAGATTACCCGTGTTTTTTGTAAGTATGTTTCGAAGGCATTTGTCATTTTTATTTTCAATTTTTGAATTTTCGTATTTTCATTTTTTTACCTAAATTTTCAGTTGTGATATGTTTCAATAAAAGCCAGCGCGAACGATTTCATTTTCTGGCTTTGCTAGAAAAGTTCTTTAAAATATCCGGGGTTTTTTTCCCTTGTTTTCAAAAAGTTTAACTCTATTTCCGTTATTGACAATTTGTAATTAAGATTTTTTCTTTACTTTTAACATCACATTTCACGCAGAAAATTGTCTCTTTATCTGATGCAGATTGAATTAGGGCCACATTTTCTGCAAAAGACCTTTTTTCGGGACTAAGATTTTTAAGTCTATCAAAAGCATCATGCAGTATTTTTCTCCTTTGTCTTTCACCTCTTGCAATGACATTTTCAACGTTTGATCTCGGTAAATTGACTGTTGATATAGCCGACGATTTCAATATCTTTTTCCTTGGTTAACCAAGCAAGCGATGCATCGTATCGTCTTTGTACTTACTATTTAAAAAGTCCTGACTGCAAATCTTAGCATTTTTCAAATTAAAACAATCTGTTCTGCAACACCTGTTAACCCAGTTTTTTGTAACTACTGGGTCGTTTCTAGTGAAACAGTGATAACTTATGCTTCGCCCTTTCGTATTCCCGCAGGTATTTTGGCGCGTAACAACAGCGCAAGAAGCCATTGTACGAAAACGATGTACTAAAGAAATAAAATAAAAAATTCGATGTCATAAGTACAACCTAATGCAGATAATTAATGCGAATGCAACAAACGTGGGTTAACAGCATCCACCGAGCGGTTTATATCGCGCACTGACAAGTGTCATGCATCCCCGTGACGTCACTGGGCGGCACAGGCGAGGACCACTTCAACGACTCTCAGAAGTTGAGACATAAGTCAACTCTCTACTGTACAACAACAATGAAAATGTAGCCTGACACTAGTTTTTAATATTCTGATTAATACTAAATTTAGGCTAAGTACATCAGTGGTGCACCCAAGATTTTTTTATGAGGGTAGCCCGATGTATTGAAAAAGCAAATAAAAAATGAACGGGAGAAAACATCTCCCAAAATGTTGGGAACCGATACAAATATCTTCATCATATTATGCAGCAGGGATTTCCTAACCGACAGACTACAGATGTTCCAGATCCATTCAAGTCTTTGAAGAGATCTACGCCACCTGAATTTACCAGTCCGATTAGGCCTGGAAAACGTTATCGTACTAGAGTTTTTTATGCGTCCTCCAGATAAGTAAGTTCTCGTGGACAGATTCTTTTCTCCGTTTGTTGTTTTTCCTGCACGACCAGTTGGCGTGTCAGAATTTCTTTTTTCGTGTGGGCCTATGCATTCTTTTTGTGTATATATGTGTTGTTTTTTTTGATATTTTTTCTATGTCCATCTACTAATCCAATTTTTATATATATATATATATATGTGTGCTTAGGGGTAAAATAATAAAAATTGTTACTGTTATGCAGCTACAGACAATCTTCGCTGCTGATACAGTTGGTTTGTATTCAACGATAATATGTGGACGTAATTTGAAATCTATATCTATGTGCTTAGGGATAAAATAATGAAAATTGTTACTGTTAGGCAGCTCCAGGCAATCTTCGCTGCTGATACAGTTGGTTTGTAATCAACGATAAAATGAGGACGTAATTTGAAATTAAAACAGTGATTCCTGCTAGGCAGAATAAAAGTAAGGTATGCCGATGCAGGTTTCTTCTGTTCAAGTATATAAAGTGTTTCTTGCTTCACAGACAATTGCTGCGGTCACAGATTTCTTGATTTTGTCATGCCAAGTTTGATATTGTACATACTGCTGCCACCAAAACAACAACAAAAAAGAGGTCGATAAACGTCAGTCAACGAAGTGTAAGACTTACACTCAAAATTTGATAGGTTTTCCGGACAAAAAAAAAAAAAAAAAATTAAGGGGGAGATGATGTAACGTATACTCTAGATTCAGTTTCCTTTTGATTTTACTATCTCTGGTTATTTTATTTTCCTATGTAAATTATCTTCTTACTTAACGAGATGTTATTTCTCCCGCTGAATGATATCTTGCAATGAGTGTAAGTCATGACGTGGTTGTAGCCAGTATAAATAGGCGCGTTCAACGATACCAGGGAGAGCTTTTTGTTTTTGTGCGTAGGGAGCTTTTGTTTATATGAGGAGAGCTTTTGCGTTACGTGAGAGAGCTTCGTTTATGTGATTAGGTTCTTCGTCATAATTGTGCTGAGATTCAACGAAAGTTCAGATATCGAGTAGTTGTGTGACCTGTGAAGTGTATGTTGGATAATACCAGGAGTTTTCCCTAAATAAAGATTTTTCTTTAGTAAGTACGTTTTTCTCAGTTCATAGTCTTGTCAGACCTCTGTCTGGCTGTTAGGTTTATTTCATTAAGTGTTATTATTAACAACCAGCATAAGACTTTATTCATCTTAATTACTACTACAACATTACTACCAGTTATAAGCTTGTTAATTATTATTACTACACTACTAGCAGGAAAGTTTATTCATGATATAATAAACAACACAACAACAACCATTAGAAGAAGCTTTGTATTCATTATAAACTGCTTATTTGCCCATCCCCTTTCATCACGAACACACCGCTGTCTGCTGTGGACAAGCACGCATGCTCCTATCGCTTCTTTTCATCACTAAAAAGTTTAAACAACCCAAATATTTTCTTTCTGCATATTTTTAATATTGGGTGACAGAAGTCCTTTACAAATAACATAGGTTGCTTTCTCCTTCTTACTCTTCTCTGCTGCTAAGGGGCTAAGGGGGGGGATAATTTTGCCGGCTGCCCTGTATATATACATTTCTTTTAGCAAACATTCAGGGTTGCTGGAGGTTTATACTTTAATGCAGCTATACACTAAACAACTACCCCAGCTTAAGACAATAAACAATTTCACTAATTAGTTGTATTATTCACTGTAAAATTGTACTTAAAATTCCTGATATAAATTATAAATAAACTCATGTACGCAACTATGTAAGAAATCACAAAATACTATAAATGCATAATTATCAACTTTTTATTAAGTTTTTACATACAAAAGGCTTCTTTGGAGGATAAAAACACAGTAAAATTTTTCTTATGTTAAACCTTAATAAACATTCTATCTCCTAGATCTCAGAGCATATCCTACAGTGGGTAACATAGTACGTTTTGGCAGATCATCACATGGTTTGCAGTGTGTAGGGGACAAAACACTGCGACACCTAATTGTATGCGCCTTTAAGATTGTTCCTGCATTAAAGGAACTCTTGCAAATCGAGCACACATGCTTCCTTTTTATCACTTCTTTCTTCAAGTTCTTCTTGGTTTTCTTTGCAGGCACTGTTAGAAGTAATGCTGCATTTGTAGTCAAAACAGTTTCCTCTGAAGTTTCGTTTCGGATCTCAGAATTCCCATTAAGAACCTTTTCATGATTTTTAGCAAAATAAGCATGCCGTATTGTATTTTCAGTTCCGTTGTTCATCGGTTTTTTCACTCCCCTTTTGTTTTTCCTGTAGATGCACGTAGGGGTGAGAGGCTCATTTCCTCTACATTCAGTAATATGACTGTGAAGATCAGACACACAAGGAAACTTTAACTTGCATTTTGTACATATCAGATCAGTCCGATCAGCCAAAGATGGTGGAACGCGACAATGATTCAATAGCCCGTAAGAGCTAACGAACCTATTACACATATCAGGTGGCACGAGGGGCTTACATTCCTTTGTGCTTTCACCTTCTATGTGAGGTGGGTGAATGTTATGAAGAATGTTTGCATGATGATTACGGTACAATTCAAGGGAGTGAAAGAAGTTGTCCTTGCAAACACTACAGTTATATGTAACATGAACCTTCCTACCATTTGAAGCTTCCCATTCTTCAACACTGATTCCTGGCCGCTGCTCGACACTATCCTCTCCATCCACAGAACGGTAGTCTTCAGAATAATCAGTAGAAAGATTATTGCCAAGTAAGACCACGGTATTCAATTTACTCTGCTTTGACATTTCAACATCCTTGGCATTACACTGTTCCACAAATTGGTTATGGGTGAGATTTGGATCTATGTTGCTGTTGAGGGTTAAACACTCTTCCTGTTGATAGTATTGCTGCATGTCAAAATTCTTGGGAAAATTGCAGGAAGATCGTGATACAGATGTAGCTATGCAGGGATATTTGAAAGCTGACTCAGAACACTGTGTAACATCAGATTTCTTAAGTGACAGTTGGGAACATTTCCCATCCAAACGATTGGTTAGATTGTCTTTTATTTGATCGGAAACAGATGAGGAAAACTGCTGTTCAGCGAGTTTTTTCTTTCAGCGGCAGACTTCTTCTGTCTACCCACCTTCCTCTTCAAATTGGGACTTGTCTGGGATTCACCTGCAAATAAACCAATAAAAATATTCAAAATAAAAGAACTGAATATACTTCCAAACCAGACTTTATACAATTATCAATTTGGAAGTTTAACACAACGAAGGCTGGATAAAACATATATTTGGCACAAAACGATAACTTATGATATGAGAATGAGAACTGAACTTGGCATACATTGTATGTGAAAAAATTAATACCTTGAAGCATGTCATTTATTACCAAATTAAAATTCTAAAGCACTTGCTTAAATTGTCATAATTGAAAAGTTAACATATCTCCATTCTCACTTACTGTGTTATGTCATTTTAAAATTATTGGCCAAAATAAAAGCTTGGTTAAAAGATATTCTGTTACAAAACAGTGGGGAATCATGTGACTACATACTCACCAGTGCTGAGAGCCCAAGCCTGTTCGACACCGAAGTATGACAGCCCGAGCTTGTTTGACACCGAAGTATGACAGCCCGAGCTTGTTTGACACCGAAGTATGACAGCCCGAGCCCGCAAACTATGATTAACCAATTTAGGCATTAAAAAATTATTATTTTCTTTTGCAGACTTGCACTTTCTCCTTCATCTGCAATTAACCAACGTATTTCTCAATTGCAGAGTGCGGAAGGGACCTCTTTGTGTTTCTATAGTATTATAGCACAATTTTCTTTGACCATTCGTTTTCTTCTGAAGTGATTTGCGGTCCCAGACTTCAGGAACGACCGGGCAGTGCAACATCCTACATGCGCTGCTCAATAGAATTAGCAAGGAACCACCGCGTGGGCTTATTAAATTTCGTTGACATGCTATGTAGTTTCTATGGTTATTGAAGAAGCGTTAGCTTCTCTACAGAAATCCACTAACGCATGACCTATGGCATTTGCTGCCTAAGCACGGAATAAATACCCCCCTGGGTCCCAGCTCCCCACCCAGACAGACTTCCCGAACAATTATCTTTACCAACTGGAAAGTGTAATAGAAGTCTTGTGTGCTAAATCACATTTGGGGAAACAATGCTCTTTCTCTTTCTCAGATCCCGAGCCTGAACTGCAGTAAATATTATATAGCCTGAAATCGAATCTCAGGCCGCCCCGGTGGCGCAGTGGTCTAAGCGATGGCCTCTGATCATTCGTCCGAACGGGGTCCGGGTTCGAATCCCGGTGAGGCATGGATGTTGTGTTTGTCTTACGGCACTGGCTCTTTCCCTTCCCTGGAACCAGTGACCGTAAATTAGGGACGGGCGACTGCTTATAGCCCATTGAGTTGCTCACGGTGGTCGTTAAAATTCCAACCAAAAAAAAAAAAAAAAAAAAAAAAAAAAGAAATCGAATCTCAGCCTTCACAGGCTGGGCTTCGATCTCAGGCTAAGCCCACACTGTTCTCTCTCTCTCTCTCTCTCTCTGTCTAGTCCCTTGCAGATGTTTTATTAGGCAATTAACATAAAGGTTTTGGGAAGAGTAAGATCTCCGCGTCTCCACCCATGTTGAGATACATAAAGCTTGTTGCTGCTAGCTTGTACACTTGTGTCCCGCGCCATGTTTCTTTTTTGCTATTCTTTTTCTGAGGTAAAGTGCGGCTTCCCAAACCGATTTGGTAAACTATTGCTCAAGAAGGAAATGGCGCTCCTCCCTGAGCACTAGTTAAACTTTTGAACAGGCCAACCATATACACTGACGGAAAAAAATCCCAACACCAAGAAGGGGTTGTGTTAGATAAACGACAGTTGCTAGGCGGTGAGAGTACATCTGTAAGATGACGTCTATGCAAATTTCGCGCTCGGCGCATACGTTTGGCGCTAGTAGCGCCCCTCGGAACATGCAAAGTAGGTTTGCTGTAAATACGCGCTGTAACGTTCATGAGCGTTAGTTATCGTGGAGATTCGACGTAGTGTGTTGATGTTAGTCAAGAATGGCTTTAAGAAGACGAAGAAGCCATTATCAACAGCTCACGGAGTTTGAACGAGGTCGTGTAATAGGGCTACGAGAAGGTGGATTTTCTTCCCGCAATATTGCAGAACAACTTGGCAGCAATGTAACCACTGAGCATAATTGTTGGCAGCGGTGGTCAAGGGAAGGTACTGCCTCAAGAAGACCGGGTTCCAGCCGACCACGTGGCACTACTGAGAGGGAAGACCGCCGTGTACGGCGTATGGCCGTGGCGCATCGCACCGCGTCTGCGGCAGCAATTCGAGCTGCAGTTGCCACCACAGTGACACAACGAACTGTTACAAATCGGTTACTTGTAGGACAGCTCCGAGCCAGACGCCCTGTAGCGTGCATTCCACTTACTACAAACCACTGCCGTTTGCGACGTCAGTGGTGTCAAGCTAGAGCTCATTGGAGGACGGAGTGGAGATCTGTTGTGTTTTCTGATGAAAGCCGGTTCTGCCTGGGTGCCAGTGATGACCGTGTGTTGGTTAGAAGGAGGCCAGGTGAGGGCCTGCAACCAACCTGTCTGCGGCCGAGACACACTGGACATACACTTGGAGTTATGGTCAGGGGAGCTATTTCCTATGACAGCAGGAGCACTCTCGTGGTTATCCCACGCACTCTGACGGCACAGTTGTACGTCGGTCTGGTGATTGAACCTGTTGTGCTGCCATTCATGAACAGCATTCCAGGGGGTGTTTTCCAACAGGATAACGCTCGCCCGCATACCGCTGTTGTAACCCAACATGGTCTACAGAGTGTCGACATGTTGCCGTGGCCTGCTAGATCACCAGATCTTTCACCAATCGAGCACGTATGGGACATAATTGGACGACAACTCCAGCGTTACCCTCAACCAGCATTAACCGTCCCTGTATTGACCGACCAAGTGCAACAGGCATGGAACTCCATCCCACAAACTGATATCCAGCACCTGTACGACACAATGCATGAACGTTTGCATGCTTGCATTGAACATTCTGGCGGTTACACCGGTTATTAATGTACCAGCATTTCACATTTAAAATAGCTCTTCTCGCGCTTTCATTAAGCTGTGATCTTGAAACCTTAATCGATTAAATATACAAATGTATTGCCGCCATTTCATTCCTCTACAACTATTTTTTCGTGGTGTTGGGATTTTTTTCCGTCAGTGTATGTTCAGCAGTTCCAAAGGAAGGTTTCAGCAGCATCTGACCAATCTCCAAGGGGACTAAATTTTGATGGCACTAAACTCCAGGTAGGCTCAGACTTCACCTGTGAAGGTACGTACCACTGCCGACATTAGAAACAAGAAAGATGACACTGAATTTTTGGGTGTAATAAGCACGTCTTTTGAATCCGTTCTGATGCGAATTAAATTTATCAAATCTATTCAAAGTCAATGGAACCGGTATGAAAAACAATAGTAGCAGACCAAAGTAGGAAGTTTTTCAATCCGGTTTTTAATTTAGCAGATATTGCTGTAAACGGAAACGTGAGCTTACGCCCTCTGGTAGCAAACTTGTGCCTTAAAAAATTTGAAATTATATGAGAAACATTTTGCAGTGGAAATGCTATCCAACATAGAAAGAATTTTTCAAATTGGACTCTTATAAGCAGAAATATAAACAAATATAAGATTTGCATCTGCGCCCCCTTGCGAAAAAAACATGCATTATTTAGGGAAGAAAGTATTCTCAAAATGTCTTTCGACGTGAGCTGTATCAGTTAGGGAAAAATTTATTAGTTGAGTTTTCAGAAGCTCAGATTTTGCTGCAAATACATCGGAAGCAGAAATGAGCACATATGCCCCCTGGTGGCTAAACCTTTTATTATTATTCTTTTTGATTGAAGGTTTAACGACCACTGTGAGGAACTCAATGGGCTATAAGCAGTCGCCCCAAATCACTCTTTACCAAATATTAGAAATTATATGGAAAACATTTCCCATCAGGAACTACAGTATATATGCTGTAGCTATATGTGATACAGAAAGAATTTGTTCAATCCGAGTTTTAGAAGCAGAGATATCAGCGGAAACGCAATTTACCTTTACGGCCTTGAGCGGAAAGTCTATGAATTACTTGAAAATTTTGAACTTATAGGAAAAACAAAAAAAACATGTCACACTGGAAACACTATTCAACTGTAAAACCGCACTTCACCTGTAAAACCGCCACTGCTATTCAACAAAGCAGTGGCGGTTTTACAGGTGAAGTGCCTCTTTACCTATTTTACTTAAAATAAATTTTATTCAGTATTTTTTATAATATATTCTTTTTTGCCTTTATTCAGTTCCAAAATACTCAAATTTTGAATAGATATTAATTCACATGGCGCGCTCAGTACGGAAAACAAATCCATATACGCAAAACAGTGCAAGTGAAGAGCCGAAATAAGAATACTTGGAAGTCTGCAGTTTTCCGACGAGTTGTCATGGTAACCGTGACGTCACCCTCCCTAATCTGCTCGCTCAAGTGAAGTGTTTCAGCGGTGTCACGTCAATTCGTCGCGTGCGTCAATTTGTCGACTACGTCAATTTGTCGCGCGTCAATTCGTCGCATGCGTCAGTCCTTCGCGCGTCAATTCGTTGACCACGACGATTCGTCGCGCGTCAATTCGTCGACTACGTCAATTCGTCGCCTTTACAGATTTTGGTTACATACAAAACGAATGCAGGAAAACGTACGATTTCGAACGTCTTGCTCCCTGATCAAATTTATAAAGTTTGGACACGCGGACAGGATAGGAATATTACGTTTTTCTTTGGCACTAAAAATATTAGACGGTAAACGGTTTTTGGAACGGGGCAGGGCCCGGTTGGTCAGAGCCCCCATATACAAAATTTTCGTAAAATCTACAGTTTTCAATTCAGAACCACCAAATCTGGTATACTATCTCGTGGTATTCTAACTTAGACTGTAGACGGTTTTGGGAAGCGGTTGGAGAGAGGGGCGGTGTTTTGAGCCCCCACTAGAGAATTGCCGTAAAATATAGTTTTCAATTTAGAACTACCAAATTTGGTATATTATCTCATGGTACTCTAACTTAGACGGTAGACGGTTTTTGGAACGGTGACGTCAGGGGCCCGGTTGGTCAGAGCCCCCCATACACAAAATATTCGTAACATCTACAGTTTTCAATTCAGAACCACCAAATCAGGTATCCTATCTCATAGTACTCTAACTTAGACGGTTGTCGGTTTTTGGAACGGGTCAAGGCCCGGGAGTCAGAGCCCCCCCCTCCCCCTTTACATACAAAATTTTCGTAAAATCTAGTTTTCATTTCAGAACCATCAAATTTGGTATCATGAAACTCTAACTTAGACGCTAGACGGTTTTTGGAAGGGGTTGGAGCCCGCGGGGTCGGAGCCCCCCCCCCTCATAAAAATTTCGTAAAATCTACAGTTTTCATCTTAGAACCACCAAATTTGGTATACTATCTTATGGTACTCTAACTTAGTCGGCAGACCGTTTTTGGAACGGGTAAAGGCCCGGGGGGTCACATCCCCTCCATACAAAATTCTCTTAAAAACTACAGTTTTCAATTCAGAACCACCAAATCTGGTATACTATGTCATGGTACTCAAACTTAGACGCTACACGGTTTTTGGAAGGGGTTGGAGCCCGGGGTCAGACCCCTCCGAATAATTTTTGTTTTGTAAAATCTACAGTTTTCAATTTAGAACCACCAAATTTGGTATACTATCTCATGGTACTCTAACTTAGACGGCAGACGGTTTTGGAATAAGTCAAGGCGCGGGGGTAAGAGCCCCACATATAAAATTTTCGTAAAATCTATAGTTTTCACATTAGAACCACCGAATTTGGTATCATGAAACTGTAACTTAGACGGGAGGCGGTTTTTGGAACGGATCGGGGCCCGGGCGGTAAGAGCACCCCCTTCCCCGCAAAGAATTTTCGTAAAATATACCGTTTTCAACTTAGAACCACCAAATTTGGTATACTATCTTATGGTACTCTAACTTAGACGGTAGACGGTTTTTGGAACGGGTCGGGCACGGGGTAAGAGCCTTCCCCCGTTAAAATGTTTCTTAAAAACTAGAGTTTTCAATTTAGAACCACCAAATTTGGTATACTATCTCATGGTACTCTAACTTAGACGGTAGATGGTTTTTTGGAAAGGCTCGGAGCCCCCCCCCATAAAGAATTTCTTGAAATCTACAGTTTTCAATTTAGAACCACCAAATTTGGTATACCATATCATGGTACTCTAACTTAGACCGTAGACGATTATCGGAACGGGTCGGGACCCGGGGGTTAGATCTTTCCCCCATACAAAATTTTGGTAAAATCTACAGTTTTCAATTTGGAAAAACCAAATTTGGTATACGATCTCATGGTACTCTAACTTAGATGGTAGACGGTTTTGGGAACGGGTCAGGCACGGGGTCAGAGACCTCCCCATAAAAAAATTTCGTAAAATCTACAGTTTTCAATTGAAAAACCACCAAATTTGGTATTCTATGTCATGGTACTCTAACTGAGAATGCAGGCGGTTTTTGGAAACGGTTGGAGCCAGGCGTTCAGAGGTCCCCCCTCCCCATGCCAATTTTTGTAAAACCTACAGTTTCGTATTTAGAACGACCAAATTTAGTACACTACCTCATTGTTTTGTAACTTAGACCGCAGACGGAAAGGTTCTGTGCCCGGTGTGAAGGGGGCCCATTCAAAATTTTCGTAAAAATTACAATTTTTACTCTTAAGAACTGCATCTTAATACAGCACTCCATTACCCCACCTACGGTCTAGGTTAGAGGCCGTAGATAACAATAAAGTGAAAAAATATCCGGTTCATGGTGTATTAAAAACACAAATTAATAAACGTTAGCTTTCACCACCAACGGTTGCCTTATCAGGCAGAAATACAAAGTAATGTAAATAATGCAAATTCTTTTTTGCTTCGTATAATTAAATTAACTAAATCAAAAGATTTAAAATATGTTTCCTGGAAATTTACGGAAATAGGTTTTTCATTCATTAACTTTCACATGCTGAACTTGGTGATTTTAGAAATAGTAATATTTTCCTGGGAAATACTGGGTACCCCTGCTAGTAAGAACTAAAGATAATGTTACACTTTTAGTCAGGTACAAAACAATAATTAGAAAGCCCTAGGACTTGGCCTGTTTAGCAATTTTCAGTGTGCCGTGCTAATTTTCATGTTTTCATAGAAGTCCAAGATTTTAGCAATGCGCTTTTCTGAGGTTGGAACTATTAAGCAGACCCTAGGCCTAGAGATTTTTGATAGTTTTCAGTCCTCCGAGCTGATATTTATGTAGTTTTCATAGAAAATAAAATGAATTCTGTTTAAATGTTACTCGAGCACAAAGCATTAATAGATACGCCCGAGACCTAGGCATATGCATTTATAGTATTTTTTATAATGCTGTGATTATATGAGGTTTGCATGACAAATCAATTTAGGAGTGTTACGTTTATCAAAAATTATTTAAAAGGCCTAGACCTAGCGGCCAATAATTAGCATTTGGTGCCTAAGTTAAAGCGCAACATTATTAACTTGATTTGTTATGCAAACCTTATAAATACGACCACAGCGATTAAAAGTTACTAAAGAATCCTTGTAAGTAATATTTTTTGACCGAGTGCAAGTACAATTTACGAACTGTCAACAGGTCAAAATATCTAAAGTAACAATGAAATTTGGAATATTTCTTTTTTCTTTCTTTTTATTTCAGTTTTGACACTTGTATTAAGTTTTAAAAACATATATTTCTCCGATCGTATACCTTCATTGTGCTTTCAACAGAAGTTCTTACCATGTTTTGGGCATTTCATTTTGTGTGGTTATTTCTTTTTATGTTTTGGGCATTTTACTTTGTATGGGTGGTTTTGTTATGTTTTTGTTATTTTCTTTTCTGTGGTGGTTGTAATGTCGACAGGATGAAAAGGGGAAACTGTGGACAGTCACGATGCCTACTTGCTTATAATTTTTTTTTCAAATACAGCACATGATTTTGTATTGAGTTATACCACTTTCTCACTAAGCGACTACAGGTTTCTTTAAATATGAACTTTTTCTTAGAGCCTTTTGTTTCCTCTACCTAGCTTTTTCGGCTCCGCAATTTCTTTTTTTGGTTTTAGAATATTTTCCTTATTATTAATCTATTTTCTCATGCAAACTCTTTATGTAAGGTATGTTTGTTTTATCGAAGTATTTTGCAATTATACGTGAAGCCCTGTTGCTGAAGTAAAAAAAAATATTTCCAACTGAAACAACGCAGTTCAGATATTTTCCCGCTGTTAACTCAAGGAATGAAAACAAAAACAACAAATCTGTGCAATGGTTGAGGCATGAGACAGTACTTACTGGTAACCAGGCAAAGTTTTAAGGAAGAATGAGCTTAAGAATTTCTAACTGCAACAAAAAAGAGCATCCGCACTGTATCCCTCCCCATCCCCTAGTGCCGGCCTTTGGACGTCTTGAAAGAGAAGTCTTAAGGACATATCTGTATCGTAATTGCCTGAGCATTCGCGACAATCTTCTGGTGTCGTTGTAGAAAAACACACTTCCTACTTCGCCTAAATTGCTTGGATGTAATGCCAACGAACAAAGTTTTGCTCTCGCATTGGATTTCTGTTGCTTTTGATGGAATACTTTTCCCCTGGGGTTCACCGCTTTCACTATAGTCTTCAGGACAGACGGCAATACACCCCAACGTAAAACACCAATTTCACGGCAATTAACTGCAAATAGCGAAAGAGAGGGGCGGTACGGGAAATAAGTCGAACGAGACAGATCTGAACTTAGAAAGTCGGGGGAAGGTGTTACATGAAAAACTGTGTTTGGCTTACAGATCATTTGGCACGTAGGGACGTAGTTTTCGTTTAATATGTTACGCACAAATTATTCAAACCGTAACAACGTCAATGGCTACAGTAAATGCAGCTTACATGCCTAATATGGATGCACTAAGGCAAGTTGTAAAAAAGAGAAGACATGCCAAGACATGCCTGCGGAGCCTACGACTTCAGAACGGATCGATGCCCCAATAAATTTACAGCAGATGATGGTGCAAAATTTCTTGGCAGAGATAGCGCATTTGGACATCAAAGCATTATTTTATTTTTAAGAGAGAATAATTTACGAAAGCTTAAAGAAGCACCCCTCTGGATTATGGATGGGACATTTGTCCAACCCTTTTTAGGCAATTATGTTCCATTCATGCTATGGTTGAAACGAATCCAGAGATGCACAGACTTGTCCCACAAGTTTATGGGTTACTTTCCAGCAAGTATAAAGAATATAATACTATTATACAGTATTTTTGTAGGATTTACAAGACTATGCATCAGACTATGATATTCAGCTTGCACCACAATATACGCATAATAATAGATTTTGAAATAACTACCGTTATAATGCTGCTAAAAAGGAATTTGGAAGCAGCACACACACAAATGTTGTTGGTTTCATCTCGGAAAAAAATGTGCTGAGGAATATCCATCCTCTTGCATAGCCTTGGAATATAGGGAAAACAGTGAGTTTGCTCTCAAAGTCAGACATTTTCAAGCACTCGCATTTTTTTCATCTGATGAAATTCCAGCTGCTTTTGAAGAAGTGAAATCAATTTTACTAGAATATGCAGATTCTGTAGTTCAGTGGTTTGAGGAAAATTATGTTCTTGGAAAATTTTGTGGAAGCAGAATAAACAATCCGAGCAGAAGCCCTCCGCTGTTCCCGCCAACAATTTGGTCAGTAAGTGAAAACAATTTATTTGGCTTTCCCAGAACACAAAACGAACTTGAAAGATTAGACAGACGCTGGAATACAATTCTGGGAGAGAAAAAACTGTGACTGTACGAAATAATCAGTGAAATTGCGAAAGAGCAGAGAACAGCTATGGCTAAAATCGAAAGAGTGATAGCACAGATTCCAACAAATCCACCCAGAAGAGAAACGCTGGCAAGATAAAAAGGAATTCGAACTTCTTTGGTGCACAGAGACAATGTTAACATGCTGGACTTTTTAAGAGGAATTTCATATAATTCTACCCTTTGCTAAAATGTGCTGGTATTTCTCACTAATTGAATTATACCTTTTACTAACTTGTATTTGAATTTTTCAAGAATGTAATTCCGCCTAAGATGCAAGAATGTAAAACACAAAGCAAAATTAAAAAAGACAAAATTTTCAAAATAGCATGTCAAAAACATAAAATGTCAAAAAGTAATCCAAAATGTGAAACAAATAAAAATTCAAAGTGCAATCCAAAATGTGAAACAAATAAAAGTTCAAAATGCAATCACAAGTCACAAGCATTAAAAAATGCGAAACGCTATGTAACAAGTACAACACAAAATAAAACAAATGCCAAAAAAAAAATGCATACGCTTTGTAAAATGTACAAAATAAAATAAATGCTATATTCATAAGGATTTCATGACGAGTCAAGTTAAAAATGAGCTTTTACTTAGACTTCAAATAATAATTACTAGCCTCTACACCTTTTTAAGTCTTTAATAAGTGCAACATCATTAACCTGACTTGTCATCAAACATTATCAATATGACCATAGCATACAATCACTTAAAAGACTTGTTAATGGATGAATTGAGGAATCACCATGTTCAGCGGGTGAAAGTTAATGGCTGTTTATAGTTTTGTACTCGAGTAAATGCGCAACACAGTAAACTTGACTTTCTCTGAAAATTTTATGTATATGAGCACGGTTGATTGAAAACTGATAAAAAGGCTTAAGGCCTGTTTATTTATTTTTGTGCCTCAGTCAAAACGCAGTACTATAACCTTGGCATGTTATCGAAACCTTATGAATACGTCGGACTAAAAATTCCTAAAAAAAGTTTACGCCTAAGGTCTTGTAACTAAAGTTTTGTGACAGGGTAAAACTGCAACATGCTCATATACATAAAATTTTCAGAGAAAGTCAAGTTTACTGTGTTGCGCATTTACTCGAGTACAAAACTATAAACAGCCATTAACTTTCACCCGCTGAACATGGTGATTCCTCAATTGACATGTTATGTTAACGTTGTGAATATGAGCACGGCGGATTAAAGATTTCAACAAATAGCCTTTGGGTTTAATGTGTTGTAGCTGAGTAAAAATGTAACATTATCTTGATTTTCTATATAAGCCAAACTACGTGCTGAAATGGCCCAACTATATATACGTATACTTAAACCAGCCTACATGGAAGTGGACACGTTGATATCAAAAACATACTTTTGTACGGTCCACAACAAATAGCAATGAACACGTCGCAATCTTTTTTCTTGGAGGGGGTGTTAACGACCACCGTGATCAATTCAGTGGGCTATAAGCAGTTGGACGTTCCCAATTTTGGGCCACTGGTTCCTGGGAAGGGGGACAGCCAGTGCCAGAAGTCAAGCACCACGTTCATGATTCACCGGGATTTGAACCAGGATCCTTCTCGACAAGTGGTCAGACCCTAGCGCCTAGATCACTCCGCCGCCGTAGCGGCACACGTTGAAATGTATTTTTCATACGGCCCCAAACGCTCTTATGGACATACTAGATTGAACTGGACGCAAAGAAATCATTAATATAATTTGTACTAGCAGGGATACCAGTTATTTGCCAGGTACATATTACTATTTGTGGATCACCAAGTTCAGCGGGTGAAAGTTAATGAATGAAAAAGATATTCCTGCAATTTTCCAGTAAACTTATTTTAAATTTTTTGATTTAGTTAATTTAATTTTGCGAAACAAAAAGAAAGAAAAAGGAATGGGAATACTTACCTTCTAGGAGACATCTATAGAACTGCCGTACATCTGGCGTGTGCTTCTGTGAATCCCGCGACACAGAAATGCAATGTAGCTATGTGATGTCGCATGCGTACGACTTCACATTGGCATTGATCATCTTTTTCTTACCGTTTTCAATTTTGAATATCTGGAACTCTCTGTTTACATTACATTATATTTGTTTCTGATAAGCCGCTCGTTGGTAGTGAAAGCTAAACTATATAGATTTGTGTTTTTAATACACCATTAAACGCATATTTTTGCACTTTATTGTTATCTACAGTCCCTAACTTATACCATAGGTTGGTTAGTTGATGGTTTATGGTGCAAGGACCTCAAAGGGCTAAAGAGCGCCTTAGAACGTAGATAGGGTATTCTGAAGAGTAAAAAACGGAACTTTTTACGAAAATTTTGCATGGGGCTACCTTGAACCGGGCCCCGACCCCTTCCAAAAACCGTCTACCGTCTAAGTTAGATAACCATAAGTAGCATACCAAATCTGGTTGTCCAAAACTGAAAACTGTAGATTTTACGAAATTTTTATGAGGAGGGGGAGGGGCTCTCACCCCGGGGTTCCAACCCCTTCGAAAAATCGTCTAGCGTCTAAGTTAGAGTTTCATGATAACAAATTTGTGGTTCTGAATTGAAAACTGTAGTTTTTAAGAAAATGTTGCATGTCTGTGTGTGTGTGCGGGTGGGGGGCTCCGACCCCCGATGCCTTGACCCGTCCCAAAAACCGTCGACCGTCTAAGTTAAAGTACCATGAGATAGTATACCAAATTTGGTGGTTCTAAATTGAAAACTAGATTTTGTGATTTTTTTATGAAAGGGGTACTTACCCCCTTCACAAAAAATCTGCAACCCCTTCCAAAATCGTCTAGCGTCTAAGTTAAAGTACCATGAGGTAGTATACCAGATCTGGTGGTTCTGAATTGAAAACTAGTTTTTTCAGAAAATTTTGTATGTAGGGGCTCTGACCCCCAGGCTTTGACCAGTTCCAAAAGCAGTCTACCGTCGAAGTTAGAATACCATGAGATAGTATACCAAATCTGGTAGTTCTAAATTGAAAACTGTAGATTTTACGAAATTTTTATGGGGGCGGGGGGCTCCAACCCCTTCCAGAAACCGTCTAGTGTCTAAGTTAGAGTTTTATGATATCATATTTGATGGTTCTGAATTGAAAACTGTAGATTTTACGAAAAAAAATCATGGCGGGGTCTCTGACCCCCTGGTCTTGACCCGATCCCAAAACGGTCTACCGTCTAAGTTAGAGTACCATGAGATAGTATACCAGATTTAGTGGTTCTAAATTGAAAACTGTAGATTTTACGAAATTTTTGTGATGGGGGGGGCTCTCACCCCCGGGCTCCAACCCCTCCCAAAAACCGCCTGGCGTCTAAGTTTGAGTTTCATGATACCATACTTAATGGTTCTTAATTGAAAACTGTAGATTTTACAAAAAAATTAAGGGGGCGGGCTCTGACCCCCGGGCCTTGACCTGTTCCAAAAACGGTCTACCGTCTAAGTTAGAGTACCATGAGATAGTATACCAAATTTGGTGGTTCTAAATTGAAAACTGTAGATTTTGCGAATTGCCCTTACCCCCGGGCTGCAACCCCTTCAAAAAATCGTCTATCGTCTAAGTTAGAGTACCAAGCGATAGTATACCAGATTTGGTGGTTCTGAATTGAAAACTGTAGTTTTTAAGAAAATTTTGTATGTGGGGGCTCTGACCCCCGGGCCTTGATCCGTTCCAAAAACGGTCTACTGTCTAAGTTAGAGTACCATGAGATAGTATACCAAATTTGGTGGTTCTAAATCGAAAACTGTAGATTTTACAAAAAAATTTATTCGAAGGGGTCTGACCCCCGAGCTCCAACAGCTTCCAAAAACGATCTGCAGTCTAAGTTAGAGTACCATAAGAGAGTATACCAAATTTGGTGGTCTTAAGATGAAAACTGTAGATTTTACGAAATTTTTAATGAGAGGGGGGGCTCCGACCCTGCGGGCTCCAACTCCTTCATAAAACCGCCTAGCGTCTAAGTTAGAGTACCATGAGATAGTATACCAAATTTGGTGGTTCTAAATTGAAAACTGTAGATTTTACGAAAAAGTGTTTATTCGGGGGGGTCAACCCCCGGGCTCCAACCCCTTCCAAAAACCGTCTACCGTCTAAGTTAGAGTACCATGAGATAGTATACCAGATTAAGTGGTTCTGAATTGAAAACTGTAATTTTTAAGAAAATTTTGTATGTGGGGGCTCTGACCCCCGGGCCTTGACCCGTTCCAAAACGGTCTGCCGTCTAAGTTAGAGTACCATAAGATAGTATACCAAATTTGGTGGTTCTAAGATGAAAACTGCAGATTTTACAAAAATTTTTATGACAGGGGGGGCTCCATCCCCTTCCAAAAACCGTCTAGCGTCTAAGTTAGAGTTTCATGATACCAAATTCGCTGGTTCTGAAAAGAAAACTAGATTTTACGAAAAAAATTATGTAGGGGGGGGGGGGGGGCTTTGACTCCCCGGGCCTTGACCCGTTCCAAAAACCGACAACCGTCTAAGTTAGAGTACTATGAGATAGGATACCTGATTTGGTGGTTCTGGATTGAAAACTTGATCTTACGAATATTTTGTGTATGGGGGCTCTGACCAACCGGGCCCCTGACCCGTTCCAAAAGTCGTCTACCGTCTAAGTTAGAGTACCATGAGATAATATACCAAATTTCGTAGTTCTAAATTGAAAACTATATTTTACGGCAATTCTGTAGGGGGATCTAACCCCCCTCTCCAACCGCTTCCCAAAACCGTCTACAGCCTAAGTTAGAATACCACGAGATAGTATACCAGATTTGGTGGTTCTGAATTGAAAACTGTAGATTTTACGAAAATATTGTATATGGGGGGCTCTGACCAACCGGGCCCTGCCCCGTTCCAAAAACCATTTACCGTCTAATTTTTTTAGTGCCAAAGAAAAACGTAATCTTCCTATCCTGTCTGCGTGTCCAAACTTTATTAATTTGATCAGGGAGCAAGACGTTCGAAATCGTACGTTTTCCTGCATTCATTTTGTATGTAACCAAAATCTGTAAACGCGACGAATTTGTCCGCGACGAATTGACGCAGTCGACGAATTGACGCGCGACGAATCGACGTAGGCGACGAATTGACGCGCGACGAATCGTCGCAGTCGACGAATTGACGCACGCGACGAATTGACGTAGAACCGTGTTTCAGCTTCAGGCGCCTTACCTCTGCATCTTTCAGTTTTTGAGCGTAAAGTCGTGAGAGATCACGGTGGAGCGGGCAGACTACCAGGGTACCTTGCAATCTGCTAGGACTTTATCCTTGTTGTTGAAAGTTTTAACTGATATTTTAGGTTTGTGTACAATTTAACTGATAGTGATAGTTTTTAGTATGCATCCTGTGGACCACATTGTTTGTAATTTATTTCAAACTCCATTTAATCTGTAGAAAGATGAAGAAGATAAAAGAGGCATTTTGCTTCAAGGACGACCGACGGATTCACTGACAATTGTTGCCAAGAACGAAATCAAGAAGAGCGGTAAATCTAACAATATTAATTTTAAAAATTGTTGGTTTACTGACTATAAATGGATTTGCAGCACTTCTGTGTTAATTTTTTTTTTTTTGGCCCTGCTTACTTTTTAGTGATAAACTTTCTGCGTAGAATAAAGACGGATTCTCAGATTTATTAAGCGTAACACGGTCACTTCATAAACATCGTGATTCTAGCGAACACCTGAAATGCGGATTAATGTTAAGGAATTTTGAAAAAATTCAAAACACCATTGCCGATTCCCTGAGGAAGAATGCCAGGCTTTTGAAAAGGCATTTTAACGAAAACGTTTGTTTAAATAGACTTTTCCTGCAGACAGTGATTGAGGCAGTATTAGTCTATACTTTATTTGAGCAAACAAGAACTGGCATTCCATGGCCATGACGAAAGCATGGGTTTGATAAATCGTGGAAATTTCATTGAATTACTTTCATTGTTGATATGAAAAAGCTCTTTAGAAATTGAAAATCAATACGAAAGGATAAAAACTATTCAAAATGAATTAATTGAACGTATTTCTGAATATATAAACGATCACGTCAAAAATTAAATTATTTTTGATTGTTGATTCGGAAGGTGTATTGGTTGAGGGATTTTGGGGTTTCCATGATGTGAATGAAGATAGAACGTCAGGAACTTTATATAAAATGCTAGACAAAATTTTGGAACAGTCTGATTACCAACACAAATAAATAGGACAATGTTACGATGGGGCAAATATAATGTCTGGACACGTAAATGGGCTACAGAAAAAAGTCAAGGATAAAGCTTCTTAAGCTGTTTTTGTTAATTGCTTAGTTCATCGTTTGAATCTTGTATTACACCAGAGTTTTTCTAAAATTTCTAAGTGTCGAATACTTTTTGCAAGCCACAGTGGAATTGCTTCATTTGTTCACCATTCTGCGAAGCGGTCTTAAACACTTATATCAACAACCGCAAGACGCAGGCCAACCATAACAGAAACTCGATGGTCCTCCCCTTTGAATTTAGTAAGTGTAGTTGTTGAAGATTGGGATAAATTGAAGGAAGTGTTCGGATTTCTGACGAATAGCGAATAATCAGACAAAAAATCAATTCATCTTGCTAAGGGGTTTTTGAATTATATCAACTCTTTCGAATTTACATTTTTGGCTCCACCGATCTATTATTCGAACTTTTGAAGAAAAAATAACTAAACATAAACTACTGTGTACTCAAATTAAAAAAAAAAAGAAAAACTCGTGAAATTTTGAGCCATAAATGGAACGATGAGTTATTCGAAACACAGCTCCGAAAAGCTAGCAAACTCACAGAAATAAGCACGGGAATATGCTGCTCCTACACAGGAAACAATTTTTTAAAATTATAAACAATTGTATTTTGAAATTTTGGACCAGATTCTTATGGAAATGGATATAAGATTTCAAGACTGTAAGAAAATTTCAATTTGTCTGACTTGCTGACACAACCAAATTCGAATAATTTAATGTATGCTTTCCCTCTCGCGCTCTTGAAAATCTACATTTTTACGGAAACATATTTACTAAACACCAGCGCCTTAAAAATGAATTGAGTCTTGTATATGCGGAAGAAAAATTAAGGAATATATTGACTCAAGAACTCCTTCGAGTGTTTCACGGAGACAAAGGCATTTTTACAGAAGATTATAAATTGGTTTTCCTCAGTTTAACAATTCCATCTACAAGTGTGCCAGTGGAAAGAAGTTTTCTTAAAAGAATACAAACTTGCGCAAGAAACACTAGTTCCCAAGATAGACTTGCTCCTTTGGCAAATATTTCTATTCAGGAAGACATTTTATTGATGCTCACGAAGAAACAACCATCTAATTATCTTCTGACGACATAATTGACAAATTTGCAGCTTTAAAAGGAAGAAAAATTGATTTAATATACAAAAAATAGGTAATTCGTCATTAAGGGATTTTCATTGTGGACAGTAGATATCTTTTTATACTGCTCTTGTACCTCTTCACCTATTTTTCCTACCACAAGCCGCCACTGCAACAAAGAAGGAATTTTTCAAATCGGACTCTTAGAAGTAGAGATATTGACAAAAATAGGATATAAATCTATGCCCCTGGCGGAGAAACTGTTAAATATTTTAGGAACAAAATATTCCTAAAAGGTTTGTCTACGTGAGTAGTATCGGTCCACAAACGATTTTTTTTTCAATTGAGATTTTAGAAGTTCAGATTTAGCTGCAAATACATTAGAAGAGGAAATTAAGACTTATTTGTCCCCCTGGTGGACAAATAATTTTTTACCAAAAATTAAAAATATATGCAGAGGATTTCCCATTAGGATATCATCCGGTGCAGAAAGAATTTTTCAAATCGGAGTTTTAGCTCCCTATCGGAAAGTCTAGGAATTACTTTAATTATTTTTTTTTAATTGTATGGAAAACATGCCACACAGAAAACTATCCAACAAAGGAATTTTTCAAATCGGACCATTAGAAGCAGAGATATAGATAAAAAATAAGATATAGATTGCGTGCAAAAGATTTTCCATTGAGGGCTGTATCCGCTGAAATTTTTTTTTTTCAAATCGGAGTTTTAGAAAAAGAAATATCGGGGAAAACGTAATTTACTTTTACGCCTCAAGAGGAAAATCTATGCGTAACTTGAAAAAGGAACTACACCGAAAATACTTTTCGACAAAAATTGAATCGAAAGATAAAATAATATTTTTCAATTTGATGTTTAAAAGCAAGTATATGGAATAAAATGCAGTTTGAATTCGACACCATCTGCATTTACGCCCTCTAGCGGTGAAATTCTACATCGTAAAAAACCAAAAACAAACGAAGTATCATCCTGCGCATATTTCAAGATTCATAATGCAAAAAGAATTTTTCAAATTGGAATTATAGTTGCAGAGATATAGTGTCTACAGACGGATGGACAAACCTATAACATAAGCAAGATCTGTTTTCTACAAAAAGACGTGCTAAAAACGGTAGAAACAAGCATTCTGGTAGTCCAGTCTCTTTGCCCAGGAAATAAAAATATTGTTTATTATGAAGTGCAGTTTATATTCTCTCTCTCCTTCATATATATTGTGTTATATATGTGTGTGTGTATATAATATTCTGTTACTTTTGAAAAGCGTTATTAAAAGAAACGTTAACAAGATTTAAAGAATGGATAAAAAAAAGAAAGAAATTTGATTTCTATAGAAAGGAGGAAATAAAGAGAAACCATTTTGATTCAAATCATGGACAATGCATGACTTGTTTGTTTTGCAGTGCGAATTTCTTCGAGCAAATACGTTATTACGAATGCGTCAATTCTTTCAGTTGTGCAAGTTCAAAATCATCACGACAGTTAAAAAAAATGAAAATAAGCATTTCAGTAGTCCAATCTGCTTGCCCAAGAAATAAAAATATTATGAACTGCAGTTTGTGTAATTTATTCTGTTACTTCTGAAATCTGTCATTAAAAGAAATGTAAGAAGAAAATTTAAAGAAAAGATTTTAAAAATAAGCAACAAAGAACTTTTATTCTTATAGAAATGGGGAAGAGAAGCCATTTTGGCTCAAATTATGGACAAAGCATGACTATTGTTTGTTCTGCAGTTCTTATTTCTTCCAGCAAATAACTTATTAGCAGTGGGATGATTCTTTCAATTCTGCAGGTTCAAAATTTTTTAAAGAAAAGCTAAGGAAAGGCTTGCTTATATTAAAAAAAATTCAAAATTATAAAAGCCTGAGACAATTTTCAAAATGTTCATTACTATGGAATATTTTTGTTATGAATCTTGCTATAATATCAGTGTGGTGGATGAAATAGGTGATTAATTTATGTATAGCTAAATAAAATTATGCCAAATAATCTGGTTTTTAATATGAGATGTTTACTTCATGTGTTTCTCCTGCAAAAGTGCTTAATATAAATCTTCTGTACTTTCCAGTAAGAAACCAAGATCCAGTTAATAACAAAGGATGCCAGTTACTAAATATACATACAGCTCGCAATATAATTTTTCGAAAAAAAAAAACGTGCTTGAAATGAGACTTAGGCATTTTTTCCTCTTAAAAGAATACAGGTGTGTTCTGAAAGAATCCAAATAATATATACATATAAACAGCAGAATACACCTGCATTCTTTCAAGAGGAAAAAAAATTACTTCATAAAGATATATGAAGAAATTCGAAAGTATGCTGGAGTGACATGGAGGAGACAGGCTCAAGGACGGACAATTGTGGAAGAAACTTTAGGGTACCATCCAGCAGTGGATTGATAATGGTTGTTTATGATTACACACCCATATATATAGAAAGGAGCATTTTAAATGTGAAAAATATTGAAATTCTATATTTTTAAGTTGCCGAAATTGCATTTAAAACTAATTCAATTTTAAAATAGCTTCCGGAAAAGTTTCTTTATATATATAAAGTAACTTTTTAAAAATTAAAATGAAAAAGAATAAGAATTGATGAGAAATAAAAATTTGAAAATATACTAGGAACATGAAATGTCAAGTTATCAGAAATAAAAAGAGTAATGTTAAATGTTAGCGTTTTGTCGTTCGTGCAGTTTTTTGGTTTAGTCTCTTTCAAGTTAAGGACAGAAATATATAAATATATATGTATATCTGTCCTTAACTTGAAAGAGACTAAATTTCTGAGCATATTATGTGTTATAACTCCGTAAAATGTAGGAAGTACGAGAAAATTAAATCGGATAGCATATTTTTAGTTCTTACGTTCTACAAAAATATTGAAATTCCATATTTTTAAGTTGCCGAAATTACATTTAAAACTAATTGAATTTTAAAACAGCTTCCTGAAAAATTGTCCCTAGCATTATTGATAACAATGGCAAGATAAATCCACACGATGAAAAGATAAAAATGTAATTAGTACTCACCCAAAAATTCCTCGGCCGATATTTCCGAATGGTTCATATTCATATTATGATACCGTCGTGAACCCATCACTAATATTTTAGGCTCTTCTCTATTTCTACTTTATATTAACTACAAGGCAAATGTAAGGATTTTTCAAAATGGCGAACAATAACGCTGTTTAGATCAGTCACCAATATCCGCAAAAACATTCGTGGAAGTACTATAAAAATTGTTACCCTGCTGTGCTATTTATGTAGAAGTGTGACTAATGAACTATGGCCCCTCGGCACGTTATTGGTGGTAACTTTCGCGCCCTTGTGAATTCTGTTTTCCCAATGGTAAACTCGTGGCCACGTGATTTCCAAACAGCCAACCACAAAGAAGGTGGCGATCTGGGTTAAGACCATCCCCTTACATCTCACGAATTCTGCTGCGGCTCACTAAGTGGGGTTTGTAACATCACTACCCCCGTGTTAGGTACCACTAATCTTTTTAAGCTCTGCCACGGTTTCTGTATTTTTGCTTAAATTTATTTTTGACAATTCCCTTAAACACTAAACCTGGCATGGACGCTTTTGTTTTCTAGTAGAAGAGGATTAAAAAAATTTTTAATCCTCTTCCAATAGAAAACAAAAATATTTATAGCGTTTCTAAGATTTAAAAAAATGTTGTTTTTTAAATCGGGCGACTGCTTATAGCCCATTGAGTTAATCACGGTAGTCGTTAAGCCTATAATAAAAAAAAATCTCGAAAAATGTAGGGCATTTATTTTCGGGCATTTGTAGAAAACGCAGGAAAAGTGAGCTTTTTTGTGTGAAAAAAAGGTGCAGTCGAGGAAAAATGTAGCTCTTCAGTATTTTTACTTAATTTAGTGTTTGAAAATTGCTTTAAATGCTAAACATGGCATTGGCTTTTTTTTTTGTTAATGGAAAAGGAAAATTCTTTCCGAATTGGACTGTCGGCAAATGTATGCTTAATGTGCATTTGAGAGTGTAACAGTAGCGTCGCCAGTATTCTCTTTTTCAGGAGGTGCCCATTTAGTAGGAGACCAAGGGCTAGCTGCAGCTATTCTTTCTGTGTGTGCGACATGAGAATTGGTGCCCTTTCACAATACTAAAGTAAATGGCACATTTCAAGTGTATCCATCGATAAAGGTACCTCTTCTTAAAATTTTAGGTAGCGGTGCATGAGTGCACGTGTTGTGAGATTCAGAAAATATTTCTAGGATACATAGGGGCACAGAGCCTGATGTACGCGACGGCATTTGGGACACGTGCCCAGGGCAATGGCCTTTGAATGGGAGGAGGGCAAAATATAGTTATGTATTTTTGTGCGTCAAATTGATTCGCAATGTGAGCCACGGATGTCCTAGTGGTCAACGTTCGTGACCGCTACGGAGATGTTTCGGGCTCGAACCAATTTCCGGCGTGGGTCGGATGGACACGTTAAGCCATCTGACCTCGGGTATTGGCCCCCTTTTTATAAATAAGGGCGTCTAACCTTTTCTACCTCGCTTCCATGTGACTTTTCTATCGGGCACTCTAGCCCATATCTCCTGAAATCTTAAACAACCCTTCCTGCTTCAAGGGCTGTTTAAAACCCGGGGTCAGAGACTCCCTTCCTAAAATCCTCTGCATCTGATCTGATCTGACTAAAAGGTTTACATAACTAAAGTCAAATTAATAAGGTTCTACTTCTGAACACAAACATTATGAAGCCCTTGGTCCAGGGCGTAATAATGTTTGTTCTTCAATAGTAAAACTTTATTCGCTTGACTGTAGTTCCAGGTCTTGTAAGGAATTTTTAGCCCATCGTGCTGATATTAAAGAAGGTTGCATAAAAGTCAATTTAAGAATATTTTGAGGTTTTACTGAGTCATTAAACGTTAATTAGAAGCTTTGGCCTTATTAACAATTTTTAATGCTCGTGTTCATAAGGTTTACGAAAGGCAAAGTAATGATGTTGAGCTTTACCTCAGCAGTAACTCAGACTTAATTTCCCTTCTCTTCCACAGCCAGCATGCTTCGGCGGTGTAGTAGGGATAACAATGCCGAGCTTTAAATTTCCTATAAGGAGGCTGGCTACCCAATTGGTGCTGACCATTTTCTATTGAATCGAAACTGCAGTTCTTTTCGTAACCGCTTCAGAATGAATTTTTCCGTGCAGCAGGCTTGAGCGAAAAGAATGGCCACAAAAAGCAAGGGTGGATATAGAACTTTTAGAAGGAGACTGCCATAAAAATGAACATTAAATTCACAAAACTGAATTTGTAAGCGGGCGTAATGCTACGGGTGGGCTGCGGCTTCCAGTTTTTTCTTCCCTCCCGCCCACCATTTATCTCTCCTTCCAAAATAAAGAGTTTCGACGTTTAGGGCAAATACCAACTACCAAGATCTGACATTTAAAAGTTAGACACATACAAATATGTGTAATGTTTACTCGTAACTCCGTTTTTACAATAGGCAGTTGACATTTTTCATTTCAAAGTAGGAATTTGAACACAAGAATAACCTAAACACACTATACCAGCTTAAATTTCTGGGAAGAAGAAGGTGGTGGTAAGTGCTACAGGGTAAGTCTTATCTCACATATTTCTCGCTGGCCTTTGGGTGCGAATCGAATGCAATCTGCGTAAAACAAAACTTTCTATGAAGTTTGTTTCGTGACTGTGTCACTTCTTAGTATTGATGTAGCAGAGTGATATGACAGAATGTCTCCACGCTATGTACTGGACAAGCGACAATGATGATGATATATATATATATATGTCATATCACTCTGCTACACCAATATATCTTGGTGAAGCAGAGTGATATGACAGAATGTCTCCACGCTCTGTACTGGAGAAACGTGCACCGTTCCATTAGGACAGAATACGGTACACCGTACACCGTAGGGCAGAATACGTTGTCCTCTGTGAAAGTGCAAAAACCGGCTGATAAATGTTTGGACATGTGGAAAGGCTGCGAATGAATAGGGACACACTTGTATGTGCAACCATATGATGCGTTGTGGAAGGAGTATTTTTATTTTAACTCCTAGTCTCACAGCAGAATAAGTCTACACTGTTAAACGTTTTGTTGTAGAATCTTTTTTTAGAAATTAGTACAGCTAGTGAAGCACCAAAAAGTGGTGCTTCACTAGCTGTACTAATTTCTAAAAAAAGATAGATCACTGTGTATTGCAAACAGAACCCAACAAGCATAGTACGAATTTACGGAAAAGGTTACACCACATTAAGGTGCAAGATTGTACCATCTTACTTTTGTTTGCACCACACATTGGTGTACCTTCTCGTAGAAAGTCGAGCATCTAGTGTAGTACCACTTTTTGGTGCAACACACCGCAAACGTTTTAGTAGTTATGAAGCTATTCCTTTTAAATAATTTTATAAATTTTTTAACTGTGTGTTGTATTATACTCATAAAGTATAGATATTTTTTTACTTAAATAATTTACGGAAAATAAAGTTTGTTTTCTTTACATTTTTTTCCTTACACATCCAGACAAATATTTTTCGTTTGTTTGTCGCTCCTCGTCTGGTTGTTTGAAATACCTTAATTCCTATATTCTTAAAAAATCGGTGAAATATTATGTTTCACTCACACAACTGAACAGCATAAGTGATTGACCTATAAGATAATGGTACTAATTAAAAACATCCGTGAAATAATATGTATTTTCCTATAAAGCATTTTCAAGTACTAGGTCTCATTTCGACTAACAAAGTGCAGTGATGTTTTTACTGCATGTCCAGTTTTTCATCAGCTCAAAGATAGTTTGGCAGTTTGCAAATGAGAAGAGAAAAAAATAAAGAAGCAATTTAATTCGATAACATGAATAGTTAAGTTTCAATATTTCAATTACGGATCAGAATATCCGATAACGAAGAAAACTTCGGATGCTTGCATGCCATGCAATAAAATAAGACACAGCAAAGGGTGATAATCTGATCTCCAACTTTTCACCCCAAAAAAGAGTGCGAAGACGATTAACTAGGTTACAAGGTTACAATGGAGGGACTCAGTCCTCGCCCACATCGAGAAAATCCCGTTCCCATTCGATTACATTACACACCTCAGTATGAAGACAAAACTAACTTCAAACAGTACCTTTATGAAGACAAAACTACAAACGATACTTTTATGAAGACAAAACTACAAACGATACTTTTATGAAGACATAACTAACCTCACAACGATACGTTTATAAGTTAACGTTTCAGAATTATCTGATCTCTTGTTCTAAGTAAAAGTCTATGACTAACAATACAGATACGTTTTCTCGGCTACTGCTTCGCTCATCAAGGCACGTACTCGGTTTTCGTCAGTAGCACTGAAAATCGGGGCAATATTTCACTGCATTTTGTACTTTGCAAGGGAAAATGGTACAGGTCAGATGATTTAAAGCCCTAGTTTATAGTGCAAATCCCAAAATCGCACCACTTCGTAGTGAAAGTACATGAAATTGCACGGTAATGTGGGCAACGTTGAATCAAAATTTTGTACTGCGTATGAGGAAAACGGTTTAGAAAAATGTTTTGTAATATTGGGAGAATTCAGTATGAAGAAAAAAATACACACATCTTGATAAGAAGAAAATACGATAGCTATTGGCTGATGGGGTTTTTTTCCATGTCCGTTGGAAACATAGTCTTTTTTTTAATTTCACGAAGAAAAATCCTAATTTCGACTAAGCCATCGACAAACCAACCATATAACGTTTTCTAGAATTACATGGACATCGTACAATGTGTTCCCAAAATGGAAGAAGAAGTTCATTGTTAGAAGAAACAAAAAATTGTTAATCCGTGAAAACGTGGAATAAAAATTATCAAGGGTAACCTAAAACGCTTACAAAGGCCCTTGCCGTAGGACCTTTCTGGTACAACCTCATCCCGTATTAACTTATGCGATGCATTGTTTGTGAGATGGGTGTTCTTTTGATTTTATCAGGTGTCTAAAAAGATTGAGTTTGAAAGCTTATTTAAAGCTGATTTCCTTTGAAATGCGGCACTAACTAAAACGAATAGCCTTGGGCGTAGTTACTCTTGGTTGAGGAGCCATGCACGTGTTCCTTCGAACAATGAACATGTTCTACCATTTTGGGAACAAAAACGAAATGCTAGTTAACGTTATGTGTTTCAACTGAGGAAACGTTCTGACTAGTTTCGTAGATTGCTTAGTTGAAAATACATATTTCTTCGTGAAATCAGGAAAAGACCCATGTTTCTAACAGACGTTAGAAAACAGAAAACATCAGTCAACAGCTTCCGTATTTTCTTGTTTTCAAGATGTTGGTATTTTATCTATTTTCGAGAAGTCGTTATTTTTCCCTTCGGCATTCTTCCGTACTTTCGAGAATGCCTAAAGCTCTGTTGATGTTCCATTTGCTGAAACAATAAGAAATAGGGAAAAAAATTACAAACAGGAAAACATGCTCTTTACTAAGGTTCTATAGCTTTCGCAAACATTGGGGGCAATGCCCACACATTCTTCAATTTGTGGGCATGCATTCCACTTCCTCTCGCACATTGGCCACCACTGATACCTACGTTTATGGTCTTAAATGGATTCTGTATCTTTGCTTAATAAATTTATTTTTGATAATCGCGTTACGGCGTTCCACAAATTGTTTTTATTAATGGAAGAAGAAATTTCTTGCCAGCCAGTAAACAAGAAAAAAATTATATTTTTGCTGAATATTTATATTAAAAAAATTAAAAAAGTTTGTTCAGGATTTTACTGTGGAGCATTTAAGGAAAATATAGGAAATAAAGCTCCTGAGACAAATTTGTTAAAAAGAAAAAATAAGTAAATATAGTCGGCAAATGCAATATAAAGTTTAGGATAAAATTTGTGCATGGTTTCGCATTCCGGTGTTCAGCGGGGAACAGATTATTTTCCGTTCTCCGGCTGAAGGGTGGAAAAGTTTTTCTAAATATTGTTCTGGTCCTAACCGGATTCAAAATGTGGAACAGAAAGAATCGGTTGGATTTATGAACTTTAGTGACGGTACCCTGACTAATGCTGGCGCGGTTAGATGGAACACTAAGTACGAGCTCAGGGATAGGATCAAAATTGACGGCAGGAAATTCACGGGCTTGGAGTTTATGAATAAGTGGCTTTTTGGGCCTAGAGTGGTTACTGGGTCTAGAGCAAACAATGTTTCTAAAATTGGGGCTAACGCTTGATCAATTTCTGGGTAATCTTGTATTAACTTCGATCGTGTGTGTGTGTTTTGTTCATTGCTCTCGTGTTTTCACGTGCACAAATTTGTTGTTTTCTTTTTTAATTTGACGTCTCCTACTTCGTGCTGCGATTTTTCATGGTCTGCTGTTTGCCTACTCTTGTTCTCATGAACAGGAGTGTTTCACCCATAAGTTAGCTGTATCATATGGGAAGACGGCAAATTTTTATCCCGGAGATTGGTACCCTTCTGTTGCTGCGACGTTACGGGAGGATATACGAATTGCATAAATGACAACTTCTCTCCCTCTGATAAAGTATCCAAATGAGTTTAGGACAAATGACCACCGGATAACTAGCTACTCGGACAAGAAGCCACACGCACTTTAGGGACAGTATAAAAATTTCACTTCCTTGGTGTCTTCTCTTACATAACAAAAATGTATTTTCGTGTAAATCTGACGTGCGCAATAAATTTCATTGTCACCTACAAAACACTGGCATTTTTTGAGAGCAAATTGCCATACATTTGTAGATCTTTTGATGCTACAGTTTTCGTCTGATCAAGAAAATAATAACAAGACATTCGAATTCAGTAGGAGGGGGAGAAGGATTTCTTTTTTCCCCATTTCAAGCAGGCGAAATTGAAGAAGCATTGTCACTGCTAAATATTTTCTCTAGTAAATTGCACGTGACCTCACACTGACTAAAATCAGCCGCTCCCGAAGCAGAAAAATGTCATACTTTTATTGGTGCATCTTCTCGTAGAAAGTCGAGCAGCCAGTGTAGTACCCCTTTTCGATGCAGCCCACCGAAAAAGTTTTAGTAGTTATGAAGCTATTCTTTTTAAATCACTTTATAAATGTTTAAACTATTTTTTGTACTATACTCAAAGATTATAATTATTTCTTTTTACTTAAATAATTTACGGAAAATAAATTTCGTTTTTTTTACAATTTTATCCTTACACATCCGAACAAATATTTTTCGTTTGTTTCTCGCTCCTCGTCTGGTTTTTGAAATACCTTAATTCCTATATTCTTAAAAAAATCGGTGAAATATTTTGCTTCACTCACACAACTGAACAGCATAAGTCATTGACATATAAGATGAAGGTACTAATTAAAAGCATCCGTGAAATAATACTAGTATGTATTTTCCTATAAGGTCTCATTTCGGCTAACAAAGTGCAGTGATGTTTTTACTGCATTCAGCATGTCCAGTTCATCATCAGCTCAAAGTTAGTTTGGCAGTTTGCAAATGAGAAGAGAAAAAAATCAAAAGGAAATTTAACTCGATAAGATGATTAGTTATGTTGCAATTATTCAATTACGGATCAGAATATCCGACAACGGAGAAAACGGCGAATGCTCGCATGCCATGCTATAAAATAAGACACAGAAAAGGCGATAATACGATCTCCAACTTTTTACCCCAAAAAAAGAGTGCAAAGAGGATTAACTAGGGTACAATGGAAGGGCTCAGACCTCGCCCTCATCGAGAAAATCCCGTTCCCATTCGATTACATTACACACCTCAGTATGAAGACAAAACTAACTTCAAACAGTACTTTTATGAAGACAAAACTAACTTCAAACAGTGCCTTTATGAATACAAAACTACAAACGATACTTTTATGAAGGCATAACTAACCTCACAACAATACCTTTACAATATTGAGTTAAAACTTCAGAATTATCTGATCTCTTGTTCTAGGTAAAAATGTATGACTAACAATACAGATACGTCTGCTTGTCAACTGCTTCGCTCACAAGGGAACATACTCGGTTTTCTCCAGTTGCCCTAAATATCGTGACATGATTTCACCACTTTCACTGCATTTTGTACCAACCTCGCTATCGAGCGATGCACCTCCCTCACTGCAGGCATTATGGTCTGGGGAGCCATTTCTAAAGATAGCCAATCAGCTCTAGTAGTGGTACGTTGATCATTGACGAGCCAACGGTATGTGTATGAGATCCTACGGCCCCATGTGCTCCCATTCCTGACTGGAATCCCAGGTGTGCTATACCAGTGGGATGATGCCCGCCTGCACAAGGCTCGGTTTGCCCAGGACTGCCTACGTCATGTTCCGACACTCCCATGGCCTACCCTCTACCCTGACATGTTCTCCATTGAGCTTGTGTGGGACCAGTTGAAACGCCAGCTGCCGCCGTGCCGCACTATCCGGGATTTGGATCATACCGTCCAACACGTTTGGACCAGTCTGCCGCAGAACAACATCAGGCGTCTATTCGCCTCCATGCCGGACCGTATTGCAGCATGTACCGCCGCACGAGGCGGTGAGACGAGCTATTGAAGATGACCGGACTGCGTGCCACAGATTCTTCTGTAATTGTCCTGCAGCTCTGTTTTTGCCAACATGTGTATCATTCATCTGTATCATTACGTCAATAAAATTTCAGTTCAATCCGCTGCTTCTTTCTTGGTCGGCAAAGTTCATTGTCTGTGAGTGTATTTTGTGAACAATAGTTGATCAAGTACGTATATAAATCATTATTTTTGAGGCCCTCAAGCATCGCGGATCCCGCGCCTGGACTTCGTTGGCTTCCCTAGAAATGCTTAATCTTCCTTTTGAAGTTGTTTGATTCGAGATATTTGCCATGTAGTGACAGTTCCGTCAAAAAATTCCCCCGTCCGTTCAGTTCATATCGTTTTCTATCCACGCCACCAGGAACTTTTCCTAAGAAACGATGGGTTGGATTACCACTTGCAGAGGTGGATTGGCCCACTGGGACACTGAAACATTTCCCGGTGGGCCACTTGAGAAATAGTCCACTTTCTGGTACTCTTTTTGGCTGGATATTTTGGAACGTACGAATATTTTTTGTATGTTACATCGTCTGATAATAAAGTTCCACCACACTGGGTATTGCTCTGTTAATAGTAGTTTTAAAATAAGTTCTCATATGTTCTCTTGCACAACACATGAAGATCTAAGAAAGTGCAGACCTGAGCGATTCTGGAGACTGTTAATAGAAAGTAAACATCAAGTTTTGCTGCAAGTCCGGGAAGTAAGCAACGGAGACCTTCAGAATGATCAAAACTGTTTACGGGGAGAATGCCCTATTCCGTGGTCGTCTTTTTGAATGGTATTCTCGCTTTCGCGAGGGAAGACGTTGGAGGTGACCCAATGATTGGAAGACCGTCAACCAGCCTTTCTGAAGAAATGACGGAGAAAGTTCGCGCTCTGGTGCAGTCAGACCGTCGAATGACGGTACGGATGATCGAGTACGAACTCCATATCAACCGCGCGAAAATCCGGCTGATTGTAAAGGAAGATCTCTGGAAAAGGAAAATTTGCCCCGGGTTTGTGCCGCACAGTTGGACTGAAGAACAGAAAGTGCAAAGAGTCGAAAGCTGCAAGGCGTTTATTGCGGCTGTGGAATCGGACCATTCGATGCTGGACCGCATTGTGACAGGTGATGAGACGTGGTACTTTCAAAACGATCCAGCATCAAAGAGGCAAAACATGGAGTGGAGGGCACCAAGTTCACCGAGGCCCAAGAAAGTTCCCTGCAGAAATCAAAAAGCAAGGCAATGCTGATCACGTTTTTGGACACCAAAGGCATTATTCACAGGGAGTGGCTTCTTGAGAGCGCAACAATTACCAGTGTCTTCTACCTGCAAGTTTTTGATCGCCTACGGAGGAGAATTCATCGTGTGAGGCCGCACCTGCGAGCACACGGAAGTTTGTTCCTTCGGATGACAACGCGCCTGCCCACTCGGCACTGTCGGTGGCACAGTTCCTCGCCAAGCCCGAAGTACCCAGGCTCAACAATCCGCCCTACTCCCCGGACTTAGCTCCCGCCGACCACTTCCTATTCCCCAAAGTGCAATTGGCGTTGAAAGGACGACGTTTCATGACTGTTCATGACATCAAGAAAACTGTTACCGCGGAAATGAACGGTGTCCCGGTAAATGAATTCAAAAAGTGTTTCACACATTTAGTGGAGCGATCAAAATGGTGCATCGATAAGAAGGGGGACTACTTTGAATAATCATAACCACAGCTGGACTCAGTGCATTAAAATTTTTCGTCGTAACAGCAGCTGTCCTGGAACCTTTTTGTCAGACGGTGTATTTCCCCAAAAAGAGAAGTTTCCTTCAATCTATATGTTGGAAGTTTTCTCTGAAATGACATAACAAAATTTTCTGTACTCATTTGTGAAAAGCGTGATCGGGAGAGGAGTACTAAGCCCGCTGTTATAAATTCATTAAGTTAAAGCTCTCTACAGTTAGACATAGGTAGTTGGACTTGGAGCCAAACTTCGTTGGTATGCCCTACCCTACCTTTGTAATGTTGAAGGGTGTGCCATTCCCACACTCTTCTCCATAGACGACAAATAAAAAAAACCACAAAGCAATTCTTCCGTAGAGATATTCCGAAGTTTGTGTCCTACCCACATTTTTCTTTAAAAGAAACAACGATTTACCAGTAATGCTTCATCGGTCAAAATTATAAGTAGACTTAAAAAAGGGATCTACTCTAGGAAAAGAAATTCTATTGCGCAGTAGGCGATCTGTGACAAAATGAACATAAAATAGTATAACTAAACTACCAGGGACGTCACTAGACTTCGAACTCAGAATAGGCGACGGGCGGGCCAGCATTATTTTTTGGTGGGACAAGCTTCATAGTAACTTTTCTTTTTTTTTTTTACGAAACACTGAAAGAGCGAATTTTTTGTGCCCCTTTTTTTTATTATTGAAGGTTTGACGACTAGCGTGAGTAACTCAATGGGCTATAAGCAGTCGCCCGTCCCTAATTTAGGGTCACTGGTTCGAGGTAAGGGAGTGAGCCAGTGCCATAAGACACATACAACATCAATGATACACGGGATTCGAACCCGGACCTCTTTCGGACGAATGATCAAAGGCCATCGTTAGACCACTGCGCCACCGGGACTGCCATCCCTACTTTAAGGTCACTGGCTCCAAAGAAAGGAGAGAACCCGTGACGTAAGACAAGCAAAACATCCATTCTTCACCAGATTCGAACTCGGACCCTCCTCGGAGGAATGGTTATACGCAACTCTTACACTACTGCGCCACCGGGGTCGCTTTAATGCTTTTCACTACCGGCTGCAAAGGAATTCGTGCAATCCCTATTCTCTCCACCTGGTCAAACATACATATACGGATCTGACCAGTGACGCCACCAGTGTAAGATCCAAGTGTTGGTAGAATGTTGCCTTCAACTGTAAATGGAGTGTTTTAATTTTGCATTTTTGCTTACGAAAATAGTACTGTGCTTGAACAATTTATTTAAACGAAAATGTCGTTTTTGTTTTTCTAAATCACATTTTAACGTAGTGCCACGTAGACACAACACCCCTCCCCCCTTAGCACCCTTCCTTCCAGCCAGCGACTTTGCCTTGCATTCCTCTCCTACAAAGCAGTCGTCAGCCAATTTCTGCACTTTCACTGTCCCGAAGCAGTCTTAAGAGTACGATTGTAGCTTCAGATTTCACTTTCTGTGTTGGAATCCCCTATTTTGTAAAGAAAACAGAGCAATTAGTAGTAATCCCCTCAGTGAATTCCTCCACCCTCCTCTTTAACCTCCTGGACATACAAACATGGGAAAGAAGCTTAAACTAAGGAATTGGGAGAGCGGAGAACAACTGAATTTTCATTGCCCTGCGGATGCTATTTTGATGACTTTTTTTTTTTTTGAGACGTAAGTAACGCATTTGCTACCGGAAAATACGTAGGGTACATGAAATAAAACACAAGACTTATTGCTTGGCAAAGTGCAGATTATATTTTACAGTTAAATACACTGAAAAATGGCAAATTTTGAACAGAGTGGGCAAGGCAAATTTCAGGAAGGGGGCTCAAGCACACCCGCGCATCCCCTTGGCGACGTCCCTGCATTCATTCATGAGCGGATTTTTAAAATTATTTCACCATTAAACCGCGATTGAGATCTGGTCGCGACTAAACTCGTAGTTACAATGCATATTTCACTTGTTCTTTTGCATCTAGAATAAACATATTTTTTTTTCATGAGGGAACGTATGATTTATTTCCCTGCAGATAGGTGTGGTAAATCATTGGTATTATACCACACTTATCTGTGGACTGCAAGACTTAAATTCCCAGCCTAGTTTGGTTGTTCCAATCCTGGCAGTGATATCTCTGATCCAGAGCATAGGCCAACCTGTGCTGAGGCTACAGCTAAACCACTTCCCAACCCAAAGCATCCGGAAAACCTCCCAGCAGGTTGAACATTTTGGGAACAAATGGTACAGCAAAGCCCAAAGTTTTGACTGAGCCAATCTCCTCGGTTGTTGATGCTCCTGCTAAAAGAAATGGTGGCGTCAAGAGGCCAAGGAAGGAAACGTCTCCCTCATACATGGAAAATGGGAAACGGGCTGACCTAACCGAGGCCGTCATTGAACACCAGTCTGATTCACTATGCGAAGAGATGCAAGAGGTCAACTCAAGCGTCTCCGTGATCGCGGAACAGGTACAGGTCACCAAAGACCCCGAGACACGTTTGCCATCTAACGTGTCCAAAAGGGTGCCACCGGTGGTTCGCAGAGGAATTAGCAACTGGCCTCTGATCTATGAGGGGATAGAAAAACAGCTTGAGGAGACGGCGTCGGTAAAAATGGTGGGGGATCGTACACCATAAATGTGAAAACCATCACCGATCATCGGCGGTTGACATCTCTCCTTGAAAATTGCAAGGTTAAGTTTTTCACTTCACCCTCCCGACAGAAAAACCGCTCATTGTTGTCACTAAAGGACTGGGATTGGGTATTGCAGTCGATAGCATCAGGGAACAGAGTCAGGACTCCTTTGCTGTCACAAAGGTGTGTCGTCTTCAAAACAGCCGCAAACAGGACCTTCCACCTGTCATGGTTCAGCTCGTTAACACTGAACAAAGCAGGAACATATTCCGGTTGGTATCTCTCCTTGGGGTTTCAATCTCGGTTGAACCCTACCGAACTAAGGGCAGGATACAGCAGTGCTTCAACTGCCAAGGCTTTGGTCATGCCATGTCCAACTGCAGACAGAAGCCAAAATGTGTACACTGCGGCAAAGATCATTGCAGCAGGGAGTGCACGGCTGGCCAGAATACAGCGTTTCTGTGTCAATTGCAGTGGTGAACATGGGGCTAACTGGAGTGGTTGCCCCATTTACAAGCAGCTTGCCAACAAGCTGCCGAAAAACAACAGGCACAAACCAGAGCTGAAGCAGAAGGTGTCAACAAAAAGCAAGGCCCCTACTAAACCTATTGCTGTTGACCCCAAACCGGTAAAGGAGAGTGCCCCAGCTGCTTCCATGCCTTTCACCTCTGTTAAAAGCTCCAAGAGGAAGAAAAATGAAAGGCAAAATGAACAAAAACAAGACTACTGCTCAACCAGCAAAAGTTACGCCTGCCCGTCAGCCGATAACAAAGTGGCTCCCCAGCCACTACTGAAGTCACGGATCAAAAGCTGCTCTCAGAGCTTGTGGAGCGCATTGATACCACTGTCCTCAAAAGCATTCTGGTTGCCTGCTTGCGACTTAAGCCTGAGCTCCCGAGATTAATAGCGCATTATGGACAGTCTTAACATAATGTTTTGGAGGGCGAACGGCATCAGGAATAAACTTGCTTACCTTGCAAGCTTCCTAAAAGATCATGACATCGGCGCTGCTCTTATCTGTGAGTCCAAACTCACACCTAAGATCAAGCGAGCCAGTGTCGCGAACTACCAAGTGTTCCGGCAGGACAGAGATCCGGCCCTCTATAGGCACGCAGCAGGAGGTAATGGCATTTTAGTCAGAAATGGTTTAAGTGCATCCATCGCACCCTTCAAGGATCTCAAGGATATTGATGCACTGGCTTTTAAGCTAGAAACAAGCTCATGCTTGATTAAATTAGCTTCCGTTTATAACAGTCCAGGAAAGGTACCTTCTGACGGTGATCTCGACATCCCTTTAGGGACTCTATCCCCACTGTTGTGGCTGGTGACTGGAATGCTAAACATCCTGATTGGTTTTGTCGTTCAACTAATAGTGCTGGGGTGGCACTATCGCAATACATTGACAAGCTGGATCTTACAGTTGCAAGTATGGTCCATCCTACTCGCACCCCGTCACACGGGGTTGGCGATGTCATTGATTTTGCTGTCCTCCAGTTTGTGAGGCACTTTCATCAGGTCTCTGTGGTTTCTGGGCTTGACTCTGATCACGACCCAGTCCTACTGAGATTAAACGGAGTCGCGGCCACCCGGCGGACGATGATGTATACTGATTGGAAGTTGTTCCAGGAAATTATTGCTCAGTTTTATCCCCCCGTGGTGGACACTAGTACTCGCTCGAACGTTTACAGTGCGGTGGAGGAACTTACTCGTTGCATACCGGTAATCTTGGATCGATGCAGGAAGCCATCAGCCCCTGCGCAAGACCCTTATGCACTTCCTCCCCGTATTGTCCGGATGATCCGCGAGAACAAATTCCGGATGATCTGGCAGCGGTCGAGATCAGCCGACGACAGGCTTCATTATAACTCTTGTCGCGATTTCGTCAAGGCATAAATCCGCGCGTTTAGGGAAATCCAATGGAACAAGTACCTTCTCAACGTGGGTCAACCTCGTCAAGAGGATGTGTGGACCATCCTTTGAAAACTCCGGTGTAGTAAGACTGTCATACCGCCCATTCTCGGACAGGGTTTGGTGTAAGGTGATGACGAGAAGGCTGGGATCTTTGCTGGTGCCTTGGAGCAGTAGTTCTCACTCACCTCATGACATCCAAAATCCTAGTCACGCGGATAGGGTCATGGAGACTTTAGCAAAATAAGATCTTGATGATAAAGACGAGGTCATCTTGCCTGTTGATTACCTCGGTGTAATTAGACATATCAAAAAACTAGAGGTGAAGAAAGCTTCCGGAAGATATGGAGTTTCGGCAAGAGTTGTTCAACTTCTCCCTGAAATCTGAATTCCGGTACTGGTGGAGATTTTCAACGGGTCTCTCCGGCTGAAGTATTTCCCCAGGGATTGGGAAAAGGCAGTGGTACTCGTGTTGCCCAAACCTGGAACCAATCATACCTTACCTGAGAACTACCGTCCAATCTCTCTCTTTCCCGTCCTGGGTAAGCTCCTGGAGAGGGTCATCCTCTCTAGGCTTCTGGAGTTCTCTGAAGCTAAAGGTGTGATTCCTGACGAACAAGGTGGTTTCCGGTAGAAGCATGCTACGACCCACCAGTTGATCAGACTTACGGAATGTTTCTAAAGGACGAGATAAGAGCGAGTATTCCCCTGCTGTCTTCCTGGACATCAGCAAGGCTTTCGACCGAGTTTGGCATGACGAAATCCTACACAAGTTGCAGAAGCCTCGTTGCCCTCGCCTACTTGTTGAGCTGATTGGCTCGTACCTCAACAGCCACAGTTTCACTGTTAAGATTAAAGGTGAGCTTTCTTCGGGAAAGAATATTTGGGCTGGCGTTCCTCAGGGTTCGGTTCTTGGACCAACGCTGTTCTCCATTTATCTGCACGACTTACCCAAACCCAAACAAGGGCAGGTCATGGTTTACGCAGATGATACAGCTGTTGTCATCAGGTCACTGAACAAAAGCAGAGCAGTGAAGCTCCTCCAGGACTGTCTCTCTCAGCTGGAAACCTACTACACTGACTGGCGGATCAAGATCAATCCGCCTAAGAGCAGTGCGCTGTTGTTTTCTGGATCTCTCCAAGGAGTACCGAAACTCGTTACGTTTCAAGACATAATCCCCTGGGCTACCTCCACTATGTACCTAGGGCTCCAACTCGATTGTCGACTTTCGTGGGTGGCGAACACCAGCTACAGCACGAATAAAGCTAGACAATGCTTTGGGAAGCTAGCTCCACTACTCCGCCGGAGAAGCTTCCTTACAACACGACACAAAGTACTGCTGTACAAGACGGTCGTTAGGCCGGTGCTTACCTACGCTTCCTCCATCTGGATTGGTATTAATAGGAAACAGCGAGAGAGCACTTCAAATGATCACTGCATCTCCCGCTTGGACCCAACTTCGGAACCTGATGAACAGACTTGGAATCGAGAAGATACATGAGTTTTCCACCAGACTCGCTACAACGTTCTTCAAGAAAGCGGAAACCCACCTTAATGGATGTCTTACGGGCGCGGTTGATTACAATCTCAACGAATTCCTTAGGTATCCCGGAACTAAGGCGGCGATCGTTGACCCCCTTAACGGAGAGAATAAGTATGTGAGCACTGGTGGGTGTTAGACAAACCACTACCCCCTCTTATTTCAGATTGGCATCGAGACGGTGAAAATGGATTCTGCTCGGGCATTTGGATTTGGTCTCGTTGAGTTGCAGTGAACCCCCGGTGTGTCGGCGGCAGGGTGGCGTTGTGGTTCTCTGTGATGTTGTGCGGTTCTTGGTTCCCCTTGCTTCCCTTCCCACTCGACTGGTGTTACGGTTCACAGTTTCAAAAGTGTATCACCCTCTCCTTTCACTCATTTTTTCTGTTTGTCTTTCCTATTGAGTTCACTAACTCAAATCTCCTAGCTTCCTATTTCTAAGGGTAGTTTTAGACCTGGGATCAGACACTCCCTTCCTAAAACTTCTTCAAATATTGTATCGTATCATTCCAATCCTCCCCTGGCCGCCCCGGTTGCGCAGTGGTCTAAGCGATGGCTACACCATACCCATCCGTCAGCCCATATCAGGGTTCTAGATACAAGGGCTGGCTCATACGGCAGATTTCAGTTGTCCCCTGGTGACATAGCTGGAATGTTGCGGCTGGTGACGTAGCTGGGATGCATCGCTGAGTGTTCGAAATCGGGTTTGTTTTGCTCTGTGCCTGGAACTCTAATGATAAATACAAACTACTGAGCTGCCGAATATGAAACAAAATGGTGAAATGATTTAAAGAAACAAAAGGAGTGAAGCAGAATATAACATTGATTGTTTCCTCTTTTATACACTGAGTGGCCGCTTTATTATGACCACCTGGCTGTTTTACGCAAATGAGCTATGGCTGCACGCTGTTGCAGCCAGAGGGAGAGGCTAGTATAAAAAGGGAAAGCTTAGTGCTTGCGACAGTAGTAGAAGATATTTTAGGGTGACAAGATGGGTAAAAAATGCGATTTGACGGACTTTCAACGTGGGATGATTGTAGGAGCTCGGAGCCATGGAGCGAGAATCACCGAAATCGCCACATTCGTGAAATGTTTAAAGATCAGCTGTTGTTAAGGTGTTTAAAGACTGGACTGTCAGCCAAAAAACTAGATTTCTACGTGCAACGTGTTGTCGTCATCGACTAGTGACTGCTCGGGAGGAACGGAGAGTGTCCAGACTGGTAACAGACAATAGAAGGGCAACAGTGCAGCAAATTACCGACCATCTTAATCAAGGATCCCCTCAAATGATGTCTGCACGCACTGTTCGCCGTACACTGCATTGGATAGGATATGGCAGCCAAAGGCCTGTTCGAACACTTTTGCTGTCTGCAGTTAACAAGAAAAACGTCTCCAGTTCGCACAGGAGCACAAGGATTGGACAGTCGATAATTGGAAACAAATTATGTGGTCCGATGAATCACGTTTTCAGTTGCACCATGGCTGAGTGAGACTTTGGCGGAAACACCACGAAAGCATGGACCCCAAATGTATTGCTACAACCCTTCAAGCTGGTGGAGGCAACGTTATGGTTTGAGGTACGTTTTCCTGGCATGCTTTGGGCCCTTTAATTCGTGTTGATCAACGTCTAACTGGCATATCATATATAAACATCGTTGCGAACCAAGTGCATCCTGTCATGTGCGTGGTTTATCCTAATGGCGATGGCAACTTTCAACAAGATAATGCGTCCTGACAGGGTGCTCGTATTGTGCAGGATTGGTTTCAGGAACATGCCGGTGAGTTTACTTTGCTTATGTGGCCCACACAATCTCCAGATCTCAACCCCATTGAGAATTTGTGGGATTAAGTTGAACGAGCCATCAGAAAGCTGGATCCTCAACCCTGAAGTCTCACACTCCTGGAAAGTGCTATTCATCAAGCATGGTCTCATATTCCACAAACCACCTATCAACATCTCGTGGAGTCCATGCCACGAAGAATCGACGCAGTATTAAATGCAAAAGGTGGCCCAACGAAGTACTGAGGAGGTGGTCATAATAAAGTGGCTATTCAGTGTATATATGTGAATTACTTCCATCAAACGCGAAAATAATGCATTTTTGTTAGTAACAAACCCTCGGATATTGTAGTTTTTGTGAAACGTTTCGGATATTCAGGTGTCCGTGTAAATCGACTTCTACCCTCTAGAAGAGAGATTACCCGTGTTTTTTGTAAGTATGTTTCGAAGGCATTTGTCATTTTTATTTTCAATTTTTGAATTTTCGTATTTTCATTTTTTTACCTAAATTTTCAGTTGTGATATGTTTCAATAAAAGCCAGCGCGAACGATTTCATTTTCTGGCTTTGCTAGAAAAGTTCTTTAAAATATCCGGGGTTTTTTTCCCTTGTTTTCAAAAAGTTTAACTCTATTTCCGTTATTGACAATTTGTAATTAAGATTTTTTCTTTACTTTTAACATCACATTTCACGCAGAAAATTGTCTCTTTATCTGATGCAGATTGAATTAGGGCCACATTTTCTGCAAAAGACCTTTTTCGGGACTAAGATTTTTAAGTCTATCAAAAGCATCATGCAGTATTTTTCTCCTTTGTCTTTCACCTCTTGCAATGACATTTTCAACGTTTGATCTCGGTAAATTGACTGTTGATATAGCCGACGATTTCAATATCTTTTTCCTTGGTTAACCAAGCAAGCGATGCATCGTATCGTCTTTGTACTTACTATTTAAAAAGTCCTGACTGCAAATCTTAGCATTTTTCAAATTAAAACAATCTGTTCTGCAACACCTGTTAACCCAGTTTTTTGTAACTACTGGGTCGTTTCTAGTGAAACAGTGATAACTTATGCTTCGCCCTTTCGTATTCCCGCAGGTATTTTGGCGCGTAACAACAGCGCAAGAAGCCATTGTACGAAAACGATGTACTAAAGAAATAAAATAAAAAATTCGATGTCATAAGTACAACCTAATGCAGATAATTAATGCGAATGCAACAAACGTGGGTTAACAGCATCCACCGAGCGGTTTATATCGCGCACTGACAAGTGACATGCATCCCCGTGACGTCACTGGGCGGCACAGGCGAGGACCACTTCAACGACTCTCAGAAGTTGAGACATAAGTCAACTCTCTACTGTACAACAACAATGAAAATGTAGCCTGACACTAGTTTTTAATATTCTGATTAATACTAAATTTAGGCTAAGTACATCAGTGGTGCACCCAAGATTTTTTTATGAGGGTAGCCCGATGTATTGAAAAAGCAAATAAAAAATGAACGGGAGAAAACATCTCCCAAAATGTTGGGAACCGATACAAATATCTTCATCATATTATGCAGCAGGGATTTCCTAACCGACAGACTACAGATGTTCCAGATCCATTCAAGTCTTTGAAGAGATCTACGCCACCTGAATTTACCAGTCCGATTAGGCCTGGAAAACGTTATCGTACTAGAGTTTTTTATGCGTCCTCCAGATAAGTAAGTTCTCGTGGACAGATTCTTTTCTCCGTTTGTTGTTTTTCCTGCACGACCAGTTGGCGTGTCAGAATTTCTTTTTTTCGTGTGGGCCTATGCATTCTTTTTGTGTATATATGTGTTGTTTTTTTTTTGATATTTTTTCTATGTCCATCTACTAATCCAATTTTTATATATATATATATATATATGTGTGTGCTTAGGGGTAAAATAATAAAAATTGTTACTGTTATGCAGCTACAGACAATCTTCGCTGCTGATACAGTTGGTTTGTATTCAACGATAATATGTGGACGTAATTTGAAATCTATATCTATGTGCTTAGGGATAAAATAATGAAAATTGTTACTGTTAGGCAGCTCCAGGCAATCTTCGCTGCTGATACAGTTGGTTTGTAATCAACGATAAAATGAGGACGTAATTTGAAATTAAAACAGTGATTCCTGCTAGGCAGAATAAAAGTAAGGTATGCCGATGCAGGTTTCTTCTGTTCAAGTATATAAAGTGTTTCTTGCTTCACAGACAATTGCTGCGGTCACAGATTTCTTGATTTTGTCATGCCAAGTTTGATATTGTACATACTGCTGCCACCAAAACAACAACAAAAAAGAGGTCGATAAACGTCAGTCAACGAAGTGTAAGACTTACACTCAAAATTTGATAGGTTTTCCGGACAAAAAAAAAAAAAATTAAGGGGGAGATGATGTAACGTATACTCTAGATTCAGTTTCCTTTTGATTTTACTATCTCTGGTTATTTTATTTTCCTATGTAAATTATCTTCTTACTTAACGAGATGTTATTTCTCCCGCTGAATGATATCTTGCAATGAGTGTAAGTCATGACGTGGTTGTAGCCAGTATAAATAGGCGCGTTCAACGATACCAGGGAGAGCTTTTTGTTTTTGTGCGTAGGGAGCTTTTGTTTATATGAGGAGAGCTTTTGCGTTACGTGAGAGAGCTTCGTTTATGTGATTAGGTTCTTCGTCATAATTGTGCTGAGATTCAACGAAAGTTCAGATATCGAGTAGTTGTGTGACCTGTGAAGTGTATGTTGGATAATACCAGGAGTTTTCCCTAAATAAAGATTTTTCTTTAGTAAGTACGTTTTTCTCAGTTCATAGTCTTGTCAGACCTCTGTCTGGCTGTTAGGTTTATTTCATTAAGTGTTATTATTAACAACCAGCATAAGACTTTATTCATCTTAATTACTACTACAACATTACTACCAGTTATAAGCTTGTTAATTATTATTACTACACTACTAGCAGGAAAGTTTAATCATGATATAATAAACAACACAACAACAACCATTAGAAGAAGCTTTGTATTCATTATAAACTGCTTATTTGCCCATCCCCTTTCATCACGAACACACCGCTGTCTGCTGTGGACAAGCACGCATGCTCCTATCGCTTCTTTTCATCACTAAAAAGTTTAAACAACCCAAATATTTTCTTTCTGCATATTTTTAATATTGGGTGACAGAAGTCCTTTACAAATAAGATAGGTTGCTTTCTCCTTCTTACTCTTCTCTGCTGCTAAGGGGCTAAGGGGGGGGATAATTTTGCCGGCTGCCCTGTATATATACATTTCTTTTAGCAAACATTCAGGGTTGCTGGAGGTTTATACTTTAATGCAGCTATACACTAAACAACTACCCCAGCTTAAGACAATAAACAATTTCACTAATTAGTTGTATTATTCACTGTAAAATTGTACTTAAAATTCCTGATATAAATTATAAATAAACTCATGTACGCAACTATGTAAGAAATCACAAAATACTATAAATGCATAATTATCAACTTTTTATTAAGTTTTTACATACAAAAGGCTTCTTTGGAGGATAAAAACACAGTAAAATTTTTTCTTATGTTAAACCTTAATAAACATTCTATCTCCTAGATCTCAGAGCATATCCTACAGTGGGTAACATAGTACGTTTTGGCAGATCATCACATGGTTTGCAGTGTGTAGGGGACAAAACACTGCGACACCTAATTGTATGCGCCTTTAAGATTGTTCCTGCATTAAAGGAACTCTTGCAAATCGAGCACACATGCTTCCTTTTTATCACTTCTTTCTTCAAGTTCTTCTTGGTTTTCTTTGCAGGCACTGTTAGAAGTAATGCTGCATTTGTAGTCAAAACAGTTTCCTCTGAAGTTTCGTTTCGGATCTCAGAATTCCCATTAAGAACCTTTTCATGATTTTTAGCAAAATAAGCATGCCGTATTGTATTTTCAGTTCCGTTGTTCATCGGTTTTTTCACTCCCCTTTTGTTTTTCCTGTAGATGCACGTAGGGGTGAGAGGCTCATTTCCTCTACATTCAGTAATATGACTGTGAAGATCAGACACACAAGGAAACTTTAACTTGCATTTTGTACATATCAGATCAGTCCGATCAGCCAAAGATGGTGGAACGCGACAATGATTCAATAGCCCGTAAGAGCTAACGAACCTATTACACATATCAGGTGGCACGAGGGGCTTACATTCCTTTGTGCTTTCACCTTCTATGTGAGGTGGGTGAATGTTTGGAAGAATGTTTGCATGATGATTACGGTACAATTCAAGGGAGTGAAAGAAGTTGTCCTTGCAAACACTACAGTTATATGTAACATGAACCTTCCTACCATTTGAAGCTTCCCATTCTTCAACACTGATTCCTGGCCGCTGCTCGACACTATCCTCTCCATCCACAGAACGGTAGTCTTCAGAATAATCAGTAGAAAGATTATTGCCAAGTAAGACCACGGTATTCAATTTACTCTGCTTTGACATTTCAACATCCTTGGCATTACACTGTTCCACAAATTGGTTATGGGTGAGATTTGGATCTATGTTGCTGTTGAGGGTTAAACACTCTTCCTGTTGATAGTATTGCTGCATGTCAAAATTCTTGGGAAAATTGCAGGAAGATCGTGATACAGATGTAGCTATGCAGGGATATTTGAAAGCTGACTCAGAACACTGTGTAACATCAGATTTCTTAAGTGACAGTTGGGAACATTTCCCATCCAAACGATTGGTTAGATTGTCTTTTATTTGATCGGAAACAGATGAGGAAAACTGCTGTTCAGCGAGTTTTTTTCTTTCAGCGGCAGACTTCTTCTGTCTACCCACCTTCCTCTTCAAATTGGGACTTGTCTGGGATTCACCTGCAAATAAACCAATAAAAATATTCAAAATAAAAGAACTGAATATACTTCCAAACCAGACTTTATACAATTATCAATTTGGAAGTTTAACACAACGAAGGCTGGATAAAACATATATTTGGCACAAAACGATAACTTATGATATGAGAATGAGAACTGAACTTGGCATACATTGTATGTGAAAAAATTAATTCCTTGAAGCATGTCATTTATTACCAAATTAAAATTCTAAAGCACTTGCTTAAATTGTCATAATTGAAAAGTTAACATATCTCCATTCTCACTTACTGTGTTATGTCATTTTAAAATTATTGGCCAAAATAAAAGCTTGGTTAAAAGATATTCTGTTACAAAACAGTGGGGAATCATGTGACTACATACTCACCAGTGCTGAGAGCCCAAGCCTGTTCGACACCGAAGTATGACAGCCCGAGCTTGTTTGACACCGAAGTATGACAGCCCGAGCTTGTTTGACACCGAAGTATGACAGCCCGAGCCCGCAAACTATGATTAACCAATTTAGGCATTAAAAAATTATTATTTTCTTTTGCAGACTTGCACTTTCTCCTTCATCTGCAATTAACCAACGTATTTCTCAATTGCAGAGTGCGGAAGGGACCTCTTTGTGTTTCTATAGTATTATAGCACAATTTTCTTTGACCATTCGTTTTCTTCTGAAGTGATTTGCGGTCCCAGACTTCAGGAACGACCGGGCAGTGCAACATCCTACATGCGCTGCTCAATAGAATTAGCAAGGAACCACCGCGTGGGCTTATTAAATTTCGTTGACATGCTATGTAGTTTCTATGGTTATTGAAGAAGCGTTAGCTTCTCTACAGAAATCCACTAACGCATGACCTATGGCATTTGCTGCCTAAGCACGGAATAAATACCCCCCCCCCCCTGGGTCCCAGCTCCCCACCCAGACAGACTTCCCGAACAATTATCTTTACCAACTGGAAAGTGTAATAGAAGTCTTGTGTGCTAAATCACATTTGGGGAAACAATGCTCTTTCTCTTTCTCAGATCCCGAGCCTGAACTGCAGTAAATATTATATAGCCTGAAATCGAATCTCAGGCCGCCCCGGTGGCGCAGTGGTCTAAGCGATGGCCTCTGATCATTCGTCCGAACGGGGTCCGGGTTCGAATCCCGGTGAGGCATGGATGTTGTGTTTGTCTTACGGCACTGGCTCTTTCCCTTCCCTGGAACCAGTGACCGTAAATTAGGGACGGGCGACTGCTTATAGCCCATTGAGTTGCTCACGGTGGTCGTTAAAATTCCAACCAAAAAAAAAAAAAAAAAAAAAAAAGAAATCGAATCTCAGCCTTCACAGGCTGGGCTTCGATCTCAGGCTAAGCCCACACTGTTCTCTCTCTCTCTCTCTCTGTCTAGTCCCTTGCAGATGTTTTATTAGGCAATTAACATAAAGGTTTTGGGAAGAGTAAGATCTCCGCGTCTCCACCCATGTTGAGATACATAAAGCTTGTTGCTGCTAGCTTGTACACTTGTGTCCCGCGCCATGTTTCTTTTTTGCTATTCTTTTTCTGAGGTAAAGTGCGGCTTCCCAAACCGATTTGGTAAACTATTGCTCAAGAAGGAAATGGCGCTCCTCCCTGAGCACTAGTTAAACTTTTGAACAGGCCAACCATATACACTGACGGAAAAAATCCCAACACCAAGAAGGGGTTGTGTTAGATAAACGACAGTTGCTAGGCGGTGAGAGTACATCTGTAAGATGACGTCTATGCAAATTTCGCGCTCGGCGCATACGTTTGGCGCTAGTAGCGCCCCTCGGAACATGCAAAGTAGGTTTGCTGTAAATACGCGCTGTAACGTTCATGAGCGTTAGTTATCGTGGAGATTCGACGTAGTGTGTTGATGTTAGTCAAGAATGGCTTTAAGAAGACGAAGAAGCCATTATCAACAGCTCACGGAGTTTGAACGAGGTCGTGTAATAGGGCTACGAGAAGGTGGATTTTCTTCCCACAATATTGCAGAACAACTTGGCAGCAATGTAACCACTGAGCATAATTGTTGGCAGCGGTGGTCAAGGGAAGGTACTGCCTCAAGAAGACCGGGTTCCAGCCGACCACGTGGCACTACTGAGAGGGAAGACCGCCGTGTACGGCGTATGGCCGTGGCGCATCGCACCGCGTCTGCGGCAGCAATTCGAGCTGCAGTTGCCACCACAGTGACACAACGAACTGTTACAAATCGGTTACTTGTAGGACAGCTCCGAGCCAGACGCCCTGTAGCGTGCATTCCACTTACTACAAACCACTGCCGTTTGCGACGTCAGTGGTGTCAAGCTAGAGCTCATTGGAGGACGGAGTGGAGATCTGTTGTGTTTTCTGATGAAAGCCGGTTCTGCCTGGGTGCCAGTGATGACCGTGTGTTGGTTAGAAGGAGGCCAGGTGAGGGCCTGCAACCAACCTGTCTGCGGCCGAGACACACTGGACATACACTTGGAGTTATGGTCAGGGGAGCTATTTCCTATGACAGCAGGAGCACTCTCGTGGTTATCCCACGCACTCTGACGGCACAGTTGTACGTCGGTCTGGTGATTGAACCTGTTGTGCTGCCATTCATGAACAGCATTCCAGGGGGTGTTTTCCAACAGGATAACGCTCGCCCGCATACCGCTGTTGTAACCCAACATGGTCTACAGAGTGTCGACATGTTGCCGTGGCCTGCTAGATCACCAGATCTTTCACCAATCGAGCACGTATGGGACATAATTGGACGACAACTCCAGCGTTACCCTCAACCAGCATTAACCGTCCCTGTATTGACCGACCAAGTGCAACAGGCATGGAACTCCATCCCACAAACTGATATCCAGCACCTGTACGACACAATGCATGAACGTTTGCATGCTTGCATTGAACATTCTGGCGGTTACACCGGTTATTAATGTACCAGCATTTCACATTTAAAATAGCTCTTCTCGCGCTTTCATTAAGCTGTGATCTTGAAACCTTAATCGATTAAATATACAAATGTATTGCCGCCATTTCATTCCTCTACAACTATTTTTTCGTGGTGTTGGGATTTTTTTTTTCCGTCAGTGTATGTTCAGCAGTTCCAAAGGAAGGTTTCAGCAGCATCTGACCAATCTCCAAGGGGACTAAATTTTGATGGCACTAAACTCCAGGTAGGCTCAGACTTCACCTGTGAAGGTACGTACCACTGCCGACATTAGAAACAAGAAAGATGACACTGAATTTTTGGGTGTAATAAGCACGTCTTTTGAATCCGTTCTGATGCGAATTAAATTTATCAAATCTATTCAAAGTCAATGGAACCGGTATGAAAAACAATAGTAGCAGACCAAAGTAGGAAGTTTTTCAATCCGGTTTTTAATTTAGCAGATATTGCTGTAAACGGAAACGTGAGCTTACGCCCTCTGGTAGCAAACTTGTGCCTTAAAAAAATTTGAAATTATATGAGAAACATTTTGCAGTGGAAATGCTATCCAACATAGAAAGAATTTTTCAAATTGGACTCTTATAAGCAGAAATATAAACAAATATAAGATTTGCATCTGCGCCCCCTTGCGAAAAAAACATGCATTATTTAGGGAAGAAAGTATTCTCAAAATGTCTTTCGACGTGAGCTGTATCAGTTAGGGAAAAATTTATTAGTTGAGTTTTCAGAAGCTCAGATTTTGCTGCAAATACATCGGAAGCAGAAATGAGCACATATGCCCCCTGGTGGCTAAACCTTTTATTATTATTCTTTTTGATTGAAGGTTTAACGACCACTGTGAGGAACTCAATGGGCTATAAGCAGTCGCCCCAAATCACTCTTTACCAAATATTAGAAATTATATGGAAAACATTTCCCATCAGGAACTACAGTATATATGCTGTAGCTATATGTGATACAGAAAGAATTTGTTCAATCCGAGATTTAGAAGCAGAGATATCAGCGGAAACGCAATTTACCTTTACGGCCTTGAGCGGAAAGTCTATGAATTACTTGAAAATTTTGAACTTATAGGAAAAACAAAAAAAACATGTCACACTGGAAACACTATTCAACTGTAAAACCGCACTTCACCTGTAAAACCGCCACTGCTATTCAACAAAGCAGTGGCGGTTTTACAGGTGAAGTGCCTCTTTACCTATTTTACTTAAAATAAATTTTATTCAGTATTTTTTATAATATATTCTTTTTTGCCTTTATTCAGTTCCAAAATACTCAAATTTTGAATAGATATTAATTCACATGGCGCGCTCAGTACGGAAAACAAATCCATATACGCAAAACAGTGCAAGTGAAGAGCCGAAATAAGAATACTTGGAAGTCTGCAGTTTTCCGACGAGTTGTCATGGTAACCGTGACGTCACCCTCCCTAATCTGCTCGCTCAAGTGAAGTGTTTCAGCGGTGTCACGTCAATTCGTCGCGTGCGTCAATTTGTCGACTACGTCAATTTGTCGCGCGTCAATTCGTCGCATGCGTCAGTCCTTCGCGCGTCAATTCGTTGACCACGACGATTCGTCGCGCGTCAATTCGTCGACTACGTCAATTCGTCGCCTTTACAGATTTTGGTTACATACAAAACGAATGCAGGAAAACGTACGATTTCGAACGTCTTGCTCCCTGATCAAATTTATAAAGTTTGGACACGCGGACAGGATAGGAATATTACGTTTTTCTTTGGCACTAAAAATATTAGACGGTAAACGGTTTTTGGAACGGGGCAGGGCCCGGTTGGTCAGAGCCCCCATATACAAAATTTTCGTAAAATCTACAGTTTTCAATTCAGAACCACCAAATCTGGTATACTATCTCGTGGTATTCTAACTTAGACTGTAGACGGTTTTGGGAAGCGGTTGGAGAGAGGGGCGGTGTTTTGAGCCCCCACTAGAGAATTGCCGTAAAATATAGTTTTCAATTTAGAACTACCAAATTTGGTATATTATCTCATGGTACTCTAACTTAGACGGTTTTTTGGAACGGTGACGTCAGGGGCCCGGTTGGTCAGAGCCCCCCATACACAAAATATTCGTAACATCTACAGTTTTCAATTCAGAACCACCAAATCAGGTATCCTATCTCATAGTACTCTAACTTAGACGGTTGTCGGTTTTTGGAACGGGTCAAGGCCCGGGGAGTCAGAGCCCCCCCCCTCCCCCTTTACATACAAAATTTTCGTAAAATCTAGTTTTCATTTTCAGAACCATCAAATTTGGTATCATGAAACTCTAACTTAGACGCTAGACGGTTTTTGGAAGGGGTTGGAGCCCGCGGGGTCGGAGCCCCCCCCTCATAAAAATTTCGTAAAATCTACAGTTTTCATCTTAGAACCACCAAATTTGGTATACTATCTTATGGTACTCTAACTTAGTCGGCAGACCGTTTTTGGAACGGGTAAAGGCCCGGGGGTCACATCCCCTCCATACAAAATTCTCTTAAAAACTACAGTTTTCAATTCAGAACCACCAAATCTGGTATACTATCTCATGGTACTCAAACTTAGACGCTACACGGTTTTTGGAAGGGGTTGGAGCCCGGGGGTCAGACCCCCCTCCGAATAATTTTTGTTTTGTAAAATCTACAGTTTTCAATTTAGAACCACCAAATTTGGTATACTATCTCATGGTACTCTAACTTAGACGGCAGACGGTTTTGGAATAAGTCAAGGCGCGGGGGGTAAGAGCCCCACATATAAAATTTTCGTAAAATCTATAGTTTTCACATTAGAACCACCGAATTTGGTATCATGAAACTGTAACTTAGACGGGAGGCGGTTTTTGGAACGGATCGGGGCCCGGGCGGTAAGAGCACCCCCCTTCCCCGCAAAGAATTTTCGTAAAATATACCGTTTTCAACTTAGAACCACCAAATTTGGTATACTATCTTATGGTACTCTAACTTAGACGGTAGACGGTTTTTGGAACGGGTCGGGCACGGGGTAAGAGCCTTCCCCCGTTAAAATGTTTCTTAAAAACTAGAGTTTTCAATTTAGAACCACCAAATTTGGTATACTATCTCATGGTACTCTAACTTAGACGGTAGATGGTTTTTTGGAAAGGCTCGGAGCCCCCCCCCCATAAAGAATTTCTTGAAATCTACAGTTTTCAATTTAGAACCACCAAATTTGGTATACCATATCATGGTACTCTAACTTAGACCGTAGACGATTATCGGAACGGGTCGGGACCCGGGGTTAGATCTTTCCCCCCATGCAAAATTTTGGTAAAATCTACAGTTTTCAATTTGGAAAAACCAAATTTGGTATACGATCTCATGGTACTCTAACTTAGATGGTAGACGGTTTTGGGAACGGGTCAGGCACGGGGTCAGAGACCTCCCCATAAAAAAATTTCGTAAAATCTACAGTTTTCAATTGAAAAACCACCAAATTTGGTATTCTATGTCATGGTACTCTAACTGAGAATGCAGGCGGTTTTTGGAAACGGTTGGAGCCAGGCGTTCAGAGGTCCCCCCTCCCCATGCCAATTTTTGTAAAACCTACAGTTTCGTATTTAGAACGACCAAATTTAGTACACTACCTCATTGTTTTGTAACTTAGACCGCAGACGGAAAGGTTCGGTGCCCGGTGTGAAGGGGGCCCATTCAAAATTTTCGTAAAAATTACAATTTTTACTCTTAAGAACTGCATCTTAATACAGCACTCCATTACCCCACCTACGGTCTAGGTTAGAGGCCGTAGATAACAATAAAGTGAAAAAATATCCGGTTCATGGTGTATTAAAAACACAAATTAATAAACGTTAGCTTTCACCACCAACGGTTGCCTTATCAGGCAGAAATACAAAGTAATGTAAATAATGCAAATTCTTTTTTTGCTTCGTATAATTAAATTAACTAAATCAAAAGATTTAAAATATGTTTCCTGGAAATTTACGGAAATAGGTTTTTCATTCATTAACTTTCACATGCTGAACTTGGTGATTTTAGAAATAGTAATATTTTCCTGGGAAATACTGGGTACCCCTGCTAGTAAGAACTAAAGATAATGTTACACTTTTAGTCAGGTACAAAACAATAATTAGAAAGCCCTAGGACTTGGCCTGTTTAGCAATTTTCAGTGTGCCGTGCTAATTTTCATAATGTTTTCATAGAAGTCCAAGATTTTAGCAATGCGCTTTTCTGAGGTTGGAACTATTAAGCAGACCCTAGGCCTAGAGATTTTTGATAGTTTTCAGTCCTCCGAGCTGATATTTATGTAGTTTTCATAGAAAATAAAATGAATTCTGTTTAAATGTTACTCGAGCACAAAGCATTAATAGATACGCCCGAGACCTAGGCATATGCATTTATAGTATTTTTTATAATGCTGTGATTATATGAGGTTTGCATGACAAATCAATTTAGGAGTGTTACGTTTATCAAAAATTATTTAAAAGGCCTAGACCTAGCGGCCAATAATTAGCATTTGGTGCCTAAGTTAAAGCGCAACATTATTAACTTGATTTGTTATGCAAACCTTATAAATACGACCACAGCGATTAAAAGTTACTAAAGAGTCCTTGTAAGTAATATTTTTTGACCGAGTGCAAGTACAATTTACGAACTGTCAACAGGTCAAAATATCTAAAGTAACAGTGAAATTTGGAATATTTCTTTTTCTTTCTTTTTATTTCAGTTTTGACACTTGTATTAAGTTTTAAAAACATATATTTCTCCGATCGTATACTTTCATTGTGCTTTCAACAGAAGTTCTTACCATGTTTTGGGCATTTCATTTTGTGTGGTTATTTCTTTTTATGTTTTGGGCATTTTACTTTGTATGGGTGGTTTTGTTATGTTTTTGTTATTTTCTTTTCTGTGGTGGTTGTAATGTCGACAGGATGAAAAGGGGAAACTGTGGACAGTCACGATGCCTACTTGCTTATAATTTTTTTTTCAAATACAGCACATGATTTTGTATTGAGTTATACCACTTTCTCACTAAGCGACTACAGGTTTCTTTAAATATGAACTTTTTCTTAGAGCCTTTTGTTTCCTCTACCTAGCTTTTTCGGCTCCGCAATTTCTTTTTTTGGTTTTAGAATATTTTCCTTATTATTAATCTATTTTCTCATGCAAACTCTTTATGTAAGGTATGTTTGTTTTATCGAAGTATTTTGCAATTATACGTGAAGCCCTGTTGCTGAAGTAAAAAAAAATATTTCCAACTGAAACAACGCAGTTCAGATATTTTCCCGCTGTTAACTCAAGGAATGAAAACAAAAACAACAAATCTGTGCAATGGTTGAGGTATGAGACAGTACTTACTGGTAACCAGGCAAAGTTTTAAGGAAGAATGAGCTTAAGAATTTCTAACTGCAACAAAAAAGAGCATCCGCACTGTATCCCTCCCCATCCCCTAGTGCCGGCCTTTGGACGTCTTGAAAGAGAAGTCTTAAGGACATATCTGTATCGTAATTGCCTGAGCATTCGCGACAATCTTCTGGTGTCGTTGTAGAAAAACACACTTCCTACTTCGCCTAAATTGCTTGGATGTAATGCCAACGAACAAAGTTTTGCTCTCGCATTGGATTTCTGTTGCTTTTGATGGAATACTTTTCCCCTGGGGTTCACCGCTTTCACTATAGTCTTCAGGACAGACGGCAATACACCCCAACGTAAAACACCAATTTCACGGCAATTAACTGCAAATAGCGAAAGAGAGGGGCGGTACGGGAAATAAGTCGAACGAGACAGATCTGAACTTAGAAAGTCGGGGGAAGGTGTTACATGAAAAACTGTGTTTGGCTTACAGATCATTTGGCACGTAGGGACGTAGTTTTCGTTTAATATGTTACGCACAAATTATTCAAACCGTAACAACGTCAATGGCTACAGTAAATGCAGCTTACATGCCTAATATGGATGCACTAAGGCAAGTTGTAAAAAAGAGAAGACATGCCAAGACATGCCTGCGGAGCCTACGACTTCAGAACGGATCGATGCCCCAATAAATTTACAGCAGATGATGGTGCAAAATTTCTTGGCAGAGATAGCGCATTTGGACATCAAAGCATTATTTTATTTTTAAGAGAGAATAATTTACGAAAGCTTAAAGAAGCACCCCTCTGGATTATGGATGGGACATTTGTCCAACCCTTTTTAGGCAATTATGTTCCATTCATGCTATGGTTGAAACGAATCCAGAGATGCACAGACTTGTCCCACAAGTTTATGGGTTACTTTCCAGCAAGTATAAAGAATATAATACTATTATACAGTATTTTTGTAGGATTTACAAGACTATGCATCAGACTATGATATTCAGCTTGCACCACAATATACGCATAATAATAGATTTTGAAATAACTACCGTTATAATGCTGCTAAAAAGGAATTTGGAAGCAGCACACACACAAATGTTGTTGGTTTCATCTCGGAAAAAAATGTGCTGAGGAATATCCATCCTCTTGCATAGCCTTGGAATATAGGGAAAACAGTGAGTTTGCTCTCAAAGTCAGACATTTTCAAGCACTCGCATTTTTTTCATCTGATGAAATTCCAGCTGCTTTTGAAGAAGTGAAATCAATTTTACTAGAATATGCAGATTCTGTAGTTCAGTGGTTTGAGGAAAATTATGTTCTTGGAAAATTTTGTGGAAGCAGAATAAACAATCCGAGCAGAAGCCCTCCGCTGTTCCCGCCAACAATTTGGTCAGTAAGTGAAAACAATTTATTTGGCTTTCCCAGAACACAAAACGAACTTGAAAGATTAGACAGACGCTGGAATACAATTCTGGGAGAGAAAAAACTGTGACTGTACGAAATAATCAGTGAAATTGCGAAAGAGCAGAGAACAGCTATGGCTAAAATCGAAAGAGTGATAGCACAGATTCCAACAAATCCACCCAGAAGAGAAACGCTGGCAAGATAAAAAGGAATTCGAACTTCTTTGGTGCACAGAGACAATGTTAACATGCTGGACTTTTTAAGAGGAATTTCATATAATTCTACCCTTTGCTAAAATGTGCTGGTATTTCTCACTAATTGAATTATACCTTTTACTAACTTGTATTTGAATTTTTCAAGAATGTAATTCCGCCTAAGATGCAAGAATGTAAAACACAAAGCAAAATTAAAAAAGACAAAATTTTCAAAATAGCATGTCAAAAACATAAAATGTCAAAAAGTAATCCAAAATGTGAAACAAATAAAAATTCAAAGTGCAATCCAAAATGTGAAACAAATAAAAGTTCAAAATGCAATCACAAGTCACAAGCATTACAAAAATGCGAAACGCTATGTAACAAGTACAACACAAAATAAAACAAATGCCAAAAAAAAATGCATACGCTTTGTAAAATGTACAAAATAAAATAAATGCTATATTCATAAGGATTTCATGACGAGTCAAGTTAAAAATGAGCTTTTACTTAGACTTCAAATAATAATTACTAGCCTCTACACCTTTTTAAGTCTTTAATAAGTGCAACATCATTAACCTGACTTGTCATCAAACATTATCAATATGACCATAGCATACAATCACTTAAAAGACTTGTTAATGGATGAATTGAGGAATCACCATGTTCAGCGGGTGAAAGTTAATGGCTGTTTATAGTTTTGTACTCGAGTAAATGCGCAACACAGTAAACTTGACTTTCTCTGAAAATTTTATGTATATGAGCACGGTTGATTGAAAACTGATAAAAAGGCTTAAGGCCTGTTTATTTATTTTTGTGCCTCAGTCAAAACGCAGTACTATAACCTTGGCATGTTATCGAAACCTTATGAATACGTCGGACTAAAAATTCCTAAAAAAAGTTTACGCCTAAGGTCTTGTAACTAAAGTTTTGTGACAGGGTAAAACTGCAACATGCTCATATACATAAAATTTTCAGAGAAAGTCAAGTTTACTGTGTTGCGCATTTACTCGAGTACAAAACTATAAACAGCCATTAACTTTCACCCGCTGAACATGGTGATTCCTCAATTGACATGTTATGTTAACGTTGTGAATATGAGCACGGCGGATTAAAGATTTCAACAAATAGCCTTTGGGTTTAATGTGTTGTAGCTGAGTAAAAATGTAACATTATCTTGATTTTCTATATAAGCCAAACTACGTGCTGAAATGGCCCAACTATATATACGTATACTTAAACCAGCCTACATGGAAGTGGACACGTTGATATCAAAAACATACTTTTGTACGGTCCACAACAAATAGCAATGAACACGTCGCAATCTTTTTTCTTGGTGGGGGGGGGGGGGTTAACGACCACCGTGATCAATTCAGTGGGCTATAAGCAGTTGGACGTTCCCAATTTTGGGCCACTGGTTCCTGGGAAGGGGACAGCCAGTGCCAGAAGTCAAGCACCACGTTCATGATTCACCGGGATTTGAACCAGGATCCTTCTCGACAAGTGGTCAGACCCTAGCGCCTAGATCACTCCGCCGCCGTAGCGGCACACGTTGAAATGTATTTTTCATACGGCCCCAAACGCTCTTATGGACATACTAGATTGAACTGGACGCAAAGAAATCATTAATATAATTTGTACTAGCAGGGATACCAGTTATTTGCCAGGTACATATTACTATTTGTGGATCACCAAGTTCAGCGGGTGAAAGTTAATGAATGAAAAAGATATTCCTGCAATTTTCCAGTAAACTTATTTTAAATTTTTTGATTTAGTTAATTTAATTTTGCGAAACAAAAAAGAAAGAAAAAGGAATGGGAATACTTACCTTCTAGGAGACATCTATAGAACTGCCGTACATCTGGCGTGTGCTTCTGTGAATCCCGCGACACAGAAATGCAATGTAGCTATGTGATGTCGCATGCGTACGACTTCACATTGGCATTGATCATCTTTTTCTTACCGTTTTCAATTTTGAATATCTGGAACTCTCTGTTTACATTACATTATATTTGTTTCTGATAAGCCGCTCGTTGGTAGTGAAAGCTAAACTATATAGATTTGTGTTTTTAATACACCATTAAACGCATATTTTTGCACTTTATTGTTATCTACAGTCCCTAACTTATACCATAGGTTGGTTAGTTGATGGTTTATGGTGCAAGGACCTCAAAGGGCTAAAGAGCGCCTTAGAACGTAGATAGGGTATTCTGAAGAGTAAAAAACGGAACTTTTTACGAAAATTTTGCATGGGGCTACCTTGAACCGGGCCCCGACCCCTTCCAAAAACCGTCTACCGTCTAAGTTAGATAACCATAAGTAGCATACCAAATCTGGTTGTCCAAAACTGAAAACTGTAGATTTTACGAAATTTTTATGAGGAGGGGGAGGGGCTCTCACCCCGGGGTTCCAACCCCTTCGAAAAATCGTCTAGCGTCTAAGTTAGAGTTTCATGATAACAAATTTGTGGTTCTGAATTGAAAACTGTAGTTTTTAAGAAAATGTTGCATGTCTGTGTGTGTGTGCGGGTGGGGGGCTCCGACCCCCGATGCCTTGACCCGTCCCAAAAACCGTCGACCGTCTAAGTTAAAGTACCATGAGATAGTATACCAAATTTGGTGGTTCTAAATTGAAAACTAGATTTTGTGATTTTTTTATGAAAGGGGTACTTACCCCCTTCACAAAAAATCTGCAACCCCTTCCAAAATCGTCTAGCGTCTAAGTTAAAGTACCATGAGGTAGTATACCAGATCTGGTGGTTCTGAATTGAAAACTAGTTTTTTCAGAAAATTTTGTATGTAGGGGCTCTGACCCCCCAGGCTTTGACCAGTTCCAAAAGCAGTCTACCGTCGAAGTTAGAATACCATGAGATAGTATACCAAATCTGGTAGTTCTAAATTGAAAACTGTAGATTTTACGAAATTTTTATGGGGGGCGGGGGGCTCCAACCCCTTCCAGAAACCGTCTAGTGTCTAAGTTAGAGTTTTATGATATCATATTTGATGGTTCTGAATTGAAAACTGTAGATTTTACGAAAAAAAATCATGGCGGGGTCTCTGACCCCTGGTCTTGACCCGATCCCAAAACGATCTACCGTCTAAGTTAGAGTACCATGAGATAGTATACCAGATTTAGTGGTTCTAAATTGAAAACTGTAGATTTTACGAAATTTTTGTGATGGGGGGGGGGGGCTCTCACCCCCGGGCTCCAACCCCTCCCAAAAACCGCCTGGCGTCTAAGTTTGAGTTTCATGATACCATACTTAATGGTTCTTAATTGAAAACTGTAGATTTTACAAAAAAAATTAAGGGGGCGGGCTCTGACCCCCGGGCCTTGACCTGTTCCAAAAACGGTCTACCGTCTAAGTTAGAGTACCATGAGATAGTATACCAAATTTGGTGGTTCTAAATTGAAAACTGTAGATTTTGCGAATTGCCCTTACCCCCCGGGCTGCAACCCCTTCAAAAAATCGTCTATCGTCTAAGTTAGAGTACCAAGCGATAGTATACCAGATTTGGTGGTTCTGAATTGAAAACTGTAGTTTTTAAGAAAATTTTGTATGTGGGGGCTCTGACCCCCGGGCCTTGATCCGTTCCAAAAACGGTCTACTGTCTAAGTTAGAGTACCATGAGATAGTATACCAAATTTGGTGGTTCTAAATCGAAAACTGTAGATTTTACAAAAAAAATTTATTCGAAGGGGTCTGACCCCCCGAGCTCCAACAGCTTCCAAAAACGATCTGCAGTCTAAGTTAGAGTACCATAAGAGAGTATACCAAATTTGGTGGTCTTAAGATGAAAACTGTAGATTTTACGAAATTTTTAATGAGAGGGGGGGGGGCTCCGACCCTGCGGGCTCCAACTCCTTCATAAAACCGCCTAGCGTCTAAGTTAGAGTACCATGAGATAGTATACCAAATTTGGTGGTTCTAAATTGAAAACTGTAGATTTTACGAAAAAGTGTTTATTCGGGGGGTCAACCCCCGGGCTCCAACCCCTTCCAAAAACCGTCTACCGTCTAAGTTAGAGTACCATGAGATAGTATACCAGATTAAGTGGTTCTGAATTGAAAACTGTAATTTTTAAGAAAATTTTGTATGTGGGGGCTCTGACCCCCGGGCCTTGACCCGTTCCAAAACGGTCTGCCGTCTAAGTTAGAGTACCATAAGATAGTATACCAAATTTGGTGGTTCTAAGATGAAAACTGTAGATTTTACAAAATTTTTTATGACAGGGGGGGCTCCATCCCCTTCCAAAAACCGTCTAGCGTCTAAGTTAGAGTTTCATGATACCAAATTCGCTGGTTCTGAAAAGAAAACTAGATTTTACGAAAAAAATTATGTAGGGGGGGGGCTTTGACTCCCCGGGCCTTGACCCGTTCCAAAAACCGACAACCGTCTAAGTTAGAGTACTATGAGATAGGATACCTGATTTGGTGGTTCTGGATTGAAAACTTGATCTTACGAATATTTTGTGTATGGGGGCTCTGACCAACCGGGCCCCTGACCCGTTCCAAAAGTCGTCTACCGTCTAAGTTAGAGTACCATGAGATAATATACCAAATTTCGTAGTTCTAAATTGAAAACTATATTTTACGGCAATTCTGTAGGGGGGATCTAACCCCCCTCTCCAACCGCTTCCCAAAACCGTCTACAGCCTAAGTTAGAATACCACGAGATAGTATACCAGATTTGGTGGTTCTGAATTGAAAACTGTAGATTTTACGAAAATATTGTATATGGGGGCTCTGACCAACCGGGCCCTGCCCCGTTCCAAAAACCATTTACCGTCTAATATTTTTAGTGCCAAAGAAAAACGTAATCTTCCTATCCTGTCTGCGTGTCCAAACTTTATTAATTTGATCAGGGAGCAAGACGTTCGAAATCGTACGTTTTCCTGCATTCATTTTGTATGTAACCAAAATCTGTAAACGCGACGAATTGACGTAGTCGACGAATTTGTCCGCGACGAATTGACGCGCGACGAATCGTCGTGGTCGACGAATTGACGCAGTCGACGAATTGACGCGCGACGAATCGACGTAGGCGACGAATTGACGCGCGACGAATCGTCGCAGTCGACGAATTGACGCACGCGACGAATTGACGTAGAACCGTGTTTCAGCTTCAGGCGCCTTACCTCTGCATCTTTCAGTTTTTGAGCGTAAAGTCGTGAGAGATCACGGTGGAGCGGGCAGACTACCAGGGTACCTTGCAATCTGCTAGGACTTTATCCTTGTTGTTGAAAGTTTTAACTGATATTTTAGGTTTGTGTACAATTTAACTGATAGTGATAGTTTTTAGTATGCATCCTGTGGACCACATTGTTTGTAATTTATTTCAAACTCCATTTAATCTGTAGAAAGATGAAGAAGATAAAAGAGGCATTTTGCTTCAAGGACGACCGACGGATTCACTGACAATTGTTGCCAAGAACGAAATCAAGAAGAGCGGTAAATCTAACAATATTAATTTTAAAAATTGTTGGTTTACTGACTATAAATGGATTTGCAGCACTTCTGTGTTAATTTTTTTTTTGGCCCTGCTTACTTTTTAGTAATAAACATTCGGCGTAGAATGAAGACGGATTCTTAGATTTATTAAGCGTAACACGGTCACTTCATAAACATCGTGATTCTAGCGAACAACTGAAATGCGGATTAATGTTAAGGAATTTTGAAAAAATTCAAAACACCATTGCCGATTGCCTGAGGAAGAATGCCAGGCTTTTGAAAAGGCATTTTAACGAAAACGTTTGTTTAAATAGACTTTTCCTGCAGACAGTGATTGAGGCAGTATTAGTCTATACTTTATTTGAGCAAACAAGAACTGGCATTCCATGGCCATGACGAAAGCATGGGTTTGATAAATCGTGGAAATTTCATTGAATTACTTTCATTGTTGATATGAAGAAGCTCTTTAGGAATTGAAAATCAATACGAAAGGATAAAAACTATTCAAAATGAATTACTTGAACGTATTACTGAATATATAAACGATCACGTCAAAAATTAAATTATTTTTGATTGTTGGTTCGGAAGGTGTATTGGTTGAGGGATTTTGGGGTTTCCATGATGTGAATGAAGATAGAACGTCAGGAACTTTATATAAAATGCTAGACAAAATTTTGGAACAGTCTGATTACCAACACAAATAAATAGGACAATGTTACGATGGGGCAAATATAATGTCTGGACACGTAAATGGGCTACAGAAAAAAGTCAAGGATAAAGCTTCTTAAGCTGTTTTTGTTAATTGCTTAGTTCATCGTTTGAATCTTGTATTACACCAGAGTTTTTCTAAAATTTCTAAGTGTCGAATACTTTTTGCAAGCCACAGTGGAATTGCTTCATTTGTTCACCATTCTGCGAAGCGGTCTTAAACACTTATATCAACAACCGCAAGACGCAGGCCAACCATAACAGAAACTCGATGGTCCTCCCCTTTGAATTTAGTAAGTGTAGTTGTTGAAGATTGGGATAAATTGAAGGAAGTGTTCGGATTTCTGACGAATAGCGAATAATCAGACAAAAAATCAATTCATCTTGCTAAGGGGTTTTTGAATTATATCAACTCTTTCGAATTTACATTTTTGGCTCCACCGATCTATTATTCGAACTTTTGAAGAAAAAATAACTAAACATAAACTACTGTGTACTCAAATTAAAAAAAAAAGAAAAACTCGTGAAATTTTTAGCCATAAATGGAACGATGAGTTATTCGAAACACAGCTCCGAAAAGCTAGCAAACTCACAGAAATAAGCACGGGAATATGCTGCTCCTACACAGGAAACAATTTTTTAAAATTATAAACAATTGTATTTTGAAATTTTGGACCAGATTCTTATGGAAATGGATATAAGATTTCAAGACTGTAAGAAAATTTCAATTTGTCTGACTTGCTGACACAACCAAATTCGAATAATTTAATGTATGCTTTCCCTCTCGCGCTCTTGAAAATCTACATTTTTACGGAAACATATTTACTAAACACCAGCGCCTTAAAAATGAATTGAGTCTTGTATATGCGGAAGAAAAATTAAGGAATATATTGACTCAAGAACTCCTTCGAGTGTTTCACGGAGACAAAGGCATTTTTACAGAAGATTATAAATTGGTTTTCCTCAGTTTAACAATTCCATCTACAAGTGTGCCAGTGGAAAGAAGTTTTCTTAAAAGAATACAAACTTGCGCAAGAAACACTAGTTCCCAAGATAGACTTGCTTCTTTGGCAAGTATTTCTATTCAGGAAGACATTTTATTGATGCTCACGAAGAAACAACCATCTAATTATCTTCTGACGACATAATTGACAAATTTGCAGCTTTAAAAGGAAGAAAAATTGATTTAATATACAAAAAATAGGTAATTCGTCATTAAGGGATTTTCATTGTGGACAGTAGATATCTTTTTATACTGCTCTTGTACCTCTTCACCTATTTTTCCTACCACAAGCCGCCACTGCAACAAAGAAGGAATTTTTCAAATCGGACTCTTAGAAGTAGAGATATTGACAAAAATAGGATATAAATCTATGCCCCTGGCGGAGAAACTGTTAAATATTTTAGGAACAAAATATTCCTAAAAGGTTTGTCTACGTGAGTAGTATCGGTCCACAAACGATTTTTTTTCAATTGAGATTTTAGAAGTTCAGATTTAGCTGCAAATACATTAGAAGAGGAAATTAAGACTTATTTGTCCCCCTGGTGGACAAATAATTTTTTACCAAAAATTAAAAATATATGCAGAGGATTTCCCATTAGGATATCATCCGGTGCAGAAAGAATTTTTCAAATCGGAGTTTTAGCTCCCTATCGGAAAGTCTAGGAATTACTTTAATTATTTTTTTTTAATTGTATGGAAAACATGCCACACAGAAAACTATCCAACAAAGGAATTTTTCAAATCGGACCATTAGAAGCAGAGATATAGATAAAAAATAAGATATAGATTGCGTGCAAAAGATTTTCCATTGAGGGCTGTATCCGCTGAAATTTTTTTTTTCAAATCGGAGTTTTAGAAAAAGAAATATCGGGGAAAACGTAATTTACTTTTACGCCTCAAGAGGAAAATCTATGCGTAACTTGAAAAAGGAACTACACCGAAAATACTTTTCGACAAAAATTGAATCGAAAGATAAAATAATATTTTTCAATTTGATGTTTAAAAGCAAGTATATGGAATAAAATGCAGTTTGAATTCGACACCATCTGCATTTACGCCCTCTAGCGGTGAAATTCTACATCGTAAAAAACCAAAAACAAACGAAGTATCATCCTGCGCATATTTCAAGATTCATAATGCAAAAAGAATTTTTCAAATTGGAATTATAGTTGCAGAGATATAGTGTCTACAGACGGATGGACAAACCTATAACATAAGCAAGATCTGTTTTCTACAAAAAGACGTGCTAAAAACGGTAGAAACAAGCATTCTGGTAGTCCAGTCTCTTTGCCCAGGAAATAAAAATATTGTTTATTATGAAGTGCAGTTTATATTCTCTCTCTCCTTCATATCATCATCATCATCATTGTCAACCATTATCAATCCACTGCTGGACGAAGGTCTCCCCAAGTTTCCTCCACAACGGTCTGTCTTGTGCCAGTCTCCTCCATGTCACTCCCGCATATTTACGAATTTCATCCACCCATCTCCCATGTGGTCTTTTTCTGGGTCTTTTCCTGTCCCTTGGAATCCAATCTAAAATTTCGGCTGTCCATCTATGGTCTGTCCTTCTGGCAGTATGTCCAGCCCATTGCCATTTCAGGGATTTAACTCTGATCATGATGTCTTCCACTCTTGTCATTTTTCGGATCCACGAGTTCCTCTTCTTATCTCTCCTGGTTACACCAAGTATGCACCTCTCCATGCTTCTTTGAGTTGTCTGCAGCCTTTGTATGTCTCTTTTAGTTAAGGTCCACGTCTCTGCACCATACGTAAGCACTGGAAGGATGCATTGATCAAACACTTTTCTTTTAAGACATAATGGCATATTGCTCTTGAAAATTATGCTGTTTCTTCCAAAAGCTCTCCAGGCAAGTTTTGTACGCCGATTAATTTCTTCATCAATGTGACCCTCACTTGATATCTGCTGTCCAAGATAAACATACGTATCTGTTATCTCCAGTTTTTCTCCATCAATCGATAAATCTTCATTTCTTGTAAAAGCATTGAACATCACTTTTGTCTTCTGAAAGTTCATTTTTAATCCCACTTCTTTACTCTTGTCAGCAAGTTCCTGGATCATACTCTGCAGCTCTGATGGGGTAGTTGCAAAAATGACTACGTCATCAGCAAAACGAAGGTGGGTTAGATAATCTCCATTAATCTTTATCCCTTTGTTTTCCCAGTTCAGTGATTGAAAGACATTTTCCAATGTGGCATTAAAGAGCTTCGGAGATATGGTGTCACCTTGTCTCACTCCCTTTCCAATTTTTATGTGTGTTGTATTTTCAAACAGCCGAATCTTTGCACTTGCATTTTCATAGATGTTATTAATAATATTAATGTATGCATCTTCAATACCGCAGGATTTCAGAGCCGTGGTAACTGCTGATGGTTTCACCGAATCAAAGGCTTTTTCATAATCGATAAAAGCCATGCACAATGGAAGTTCATATTCCCTCGCTCTTTCAATTAGTTCTCTCAGTACGTGGATATGATCTATTGTGCTGTAGCCACTCCTGAATCCAGCTTGTTCTCTCGGTTGAGCCATGTCCAGTGTTACCTTCAAGCGGTGTGAAAGAACTTTAGTGAAGATTTTATAAACCACTGATAGGAGGCTGATAGGTCTGTAGTTCCTGAGATCCTCAATGTCACCTTTTTTATGTAGCAGGATCATTGTAGCATTGTTCCAATCCTCAGGAATCTTCCCTTCATTAAGGCATCGAGTGAAAATTTGGGCGAGTACTGTTTCAATTTCTCCACTTGCTTCTTGTATGATGTCTATAGTAATTCCATCTTCTCCTGGAGCTTTCCCCCGCTTCATGTTCTTGATTGCATGTGCAACTTCTGCTGGGAGGACTGGAAGAACTCTGGTACCTTTCATGATGTCTGGAGTACATGTATCATCCCTTTCATATAATTTGGAGTAGAAATCTTTCACTCTTGTCAAAATTTCACCTCTATTTCTTGTTATAGAACCATCTTCTTGTCTCAGAGCCATAATCTGTTTTCTTCCCTTACTGAGATGTCCCTTTGCTATCTTTAGGCTTTGGTTGTTTTCAATTGCTTTCCTCACTAGCTCACAGTTGAATTTCCTTACGTCTTCAGTGATACTTTTTCTTACTGTCTTGCATAGCTCTATATATTCCACTTTGGAAGTCACATCTTCTTTAGTTGTCCTCATCTCTCTTCTTTTTTGCATCAACATTTTGGTTTTTCCTGATAATTTGTTTACATGCAACTTGTTCTTAGACCCAGCTAATTTTGTTGCTGTTTCCATAAGAGCTTTGGTTACTTTTCTGTTAACTTCCGAAATATCCACTTCTTCCGATGTTAGGCCTTCTAAAGTAGAGAATCTGTTCTTCTCCTTCATATATATTGTGTTATATATGTGTGTGTGTATATAATATTCTGTTACTTTTGAAAAGCGTTATTAAAAGAAACGTTAACAAGATTTAAAGAATGGATAAAAAAAAGAAAGAAATTTGATTTCTATAGAAAGGAGGAAATAAAGAGAAACCATTTTGATTCAAATCATGGACAATGCATGACTTGTTTGTTTTGCAGTGCGAATTTCTTCGAGCAAATACGTTATTACGAATGCGTCAATTCTTTCAGTTGTGCAAGTTCAAAATCATCACGACAGTTAAAAAAAATGAAAATAAGCATTTCAGTAGTCCAATCTGCTTGCCCAAGAAATAAAAATATTATGAACTGCAGTTTGTGTAATTTATTCTGTTACTTCTGAAATCTGTCATTAAAAGAAATGTAAGAAGAAAATTTAAAGAAAAGATTTTAAAAATAAGCAACAAAGAACTTTTATTCTTATAGAAATGGGGAAGAGAAGCCATTTTGGTTCAAATTATGGACAAAGCATGACTATTGTTTGTTCTGCAGTTCTTATTTCTTCCAGCAAATAACTTATTAGCAGTGGGATGATTCTTTCAATTCTGCAGGTTCAAAATTTTTTAAAGAAAAGCTAAGGAAAGGCTTGCTTATATTAAAAAAAAATTCAAAATTATAAAAGCCTGAGACAATTTTCAAAATGTTCATTACTATGGAATATTTTTGTTATGAATCTTGCTATAATATCAGTGTGGTGGATGAAATAGGTGATTAATTTATGTATAGCTAAATAAAATTATGCCAAATAATCTGGTTTTTAATATGAGATGTTTACTTCATGTGTTTCTCCTGCAAAAGTGCTTAATATAAATCTTCTGTACTTTCCAGTAAGAAACCAAGATCCAGTTAATAACAAAGGATGCCAGTTACTAAATATACATACAGCTCGCAATATAATTTTTCGAAAAAAAAAACGTGCTTGAAATGAGACTTAGGCATTTTTTCCTCTTAAAAGAATACAGGTGTGTTCTGAAAGAATCCAAATAATATATACATATAAACAGCAGAATACACCTGCATTCTTTCAAGAGGAAAAAAAATTACTTCATAAAGATATATGAAGAAATTCGAAAGTATGCTGGAGTGACATGGAGGAGACAGGCTCAAGGACGGACAATTGTGGAAGAAACTTTAGGGTACCATCCAGCAGTGGATTGATAATGGTTGTTTATGATTACACACCCATATATATAGAAAGGAGCATTTTAAATGTGAAAAATATTGAAATTCTATATTTTTAAGTTGCCGAAATTGCATTTAAAACTAATTCAATTTTAAAATAGCTTCCGGAAAAGTTTCTTTATATATATAAAGTAACTTTTTAAAAATTAAAATGAAAAAGAATAAGAATTGATGAGAAATAAAAATTTGAAAATATACTAGGAACATGAAATGTCAAGTTATCAGAAATAAAAAGAGTAATGTTAAATGTTAGCGTTTTGTCGTTCGTGCAGTTTTTTGGTTTAGTCTCTTTCAAGTTAAGGACAGAAATATATAAATATATATGTATATCTGTCCTTAACTTGAAAGAGACTAAATTTCTGAGCATATTATGTGTTATAACTCCGTAAAATGTAGGAAGTACGAGAAAATTAAATCGGATAGCATATTTTTAGTTCTTACGTTCTACAAAAATATTGAAATTCCATATTTTTAAGTTGCCGAAATTACATTTAAAACTAATTGAATTTTAAAACAGCTTCCTGAAAAATTGTCCCTAGCATTATTGATAACAATGGCAAGATAAATCCACACGATGAAAAGATAAAAATGTAATTAGTACTCACCCAAAAATTCCTCGGCCGATATTTCCGAATGGTTCATATTCATATTATGATACCGTCGTGAACCCATCACTAATATTTTAGGCTCTTCTCTATTTCTACTTTATATTAACTACAAGGCAAATGTAAGGATTTTTCAAAATGGCGAACAATAACGCTGTTTAGATCAGTCACCAATATCCGCAAAAACATTCGTGGAAGTACTATAAAAATTGTTACCCTGCTGTGCTATTTATGTAGAAGTGTGACTAATGAACTATGGCCCCTCGGCACGTTATTGGTGGTAACTTTCGCGCCCTTGTGAATTCTGTTTTCCCAATGGTAAACTCGTGGCCACGTGATTTCCAAACAGCCAACCACAAAGAAGGTGGCGATCTGGGTTAAGACCATCCCCTTACATCTCACGAATTCTGCTGCGGCTCACTAAGTGGGGTTTGTAACATCACTACCCCCGTGTTAGGTACCACTAATCTTTTTAAGCTCTGCCACGGTTTCTGTATTTTTGCTTAAATTTATTTTTGACAATTCCCTTAAACACTAAACCTGGCATGGACGCTTTTGTTTTCTAGTAGAAGAGGATTAAAAAAATCTTTAATCCTCTTCCAATAGAAAACAAAAATATTTATAGCGTTTCTAAGATTTAAAAAAATGTTGTTTTTTAAATCGGGCGACTGCTTATAGCCCATTGAGTTAATCACGGTAGTCGTTAAGCCTATAATAAAAAAAAATCTCGAAAAATGTAGGGCATTTATTTTCGGGCATTTGTAGAAAACGCAGGAAAAGTGAGCTTTTTTGTGTGAAAAAAAAGGTGCAGTCGAGGAAAAATGTAGCTCTTCAGTATTTTTACTTAATTTAGTGTTTGAAAATTGCTTTAAATGCTAAACATGGCATTGGCTTTTTTTTTGTTAATGGAAAAGGAAAATTCTTTCCGAATTGGACTGTCGGCAAATGTATGCTTAATGTGCATTTGAGAGTGTAACAGTAGCGTCGCCAGTATTCTCTTTTTCAGGAGGTGCCCATTTAGTAGGAGACCAAGGGCTAGCTGCAGCTATTCTTTCTGTGTGTGCGACATGAGAATTGGTGCCCTTTCACAATACTAAAGTAAATGGCACATTTCAAGTGTATCCATCGATAAAGGTACCTCTTCTTAAAATTTTAGGTAGCGGTGCATGAGTGCACGTGGTGTGAGATTCAGAAAATATTTCTAGGATACATAGGGGCACAGAGCCTGATGTACGCGACGGCATTTGGGACACGTGCCCAGGGCAATGGCCTTTGAATGGGAGGAGGGCAAAATATAGTTATGTATTTTTGTGCGTCAAATTGATTCGCAATGTGAGCCACGGATGTCCTAGTGGTCAACGTTCGTGACCGCTACGGAGATGTTTCGGGCTCGAACCAATTTCCGGCGTGGGTCGGATGGACACGTTAAGCCATCTGACCTCGGGTATTGGCCCCCTTTTTATAAATAAGGGCGTCTAACCTTTTCTACCTCGCTTCCATGTGACTTTTCTATCGGGCACTCTAGCCCATATCTCCTGAAATCTTAAACAACCCTTCCTGCTTCAAGGGCTGTTTAAAACCCGGGGTCAGAGACTCCCTTCCTAAAATCCTCTGCATCTGATCTGATCTGACTAAAAGGTTTACATAACTAAAGTCAAATTAATAAGGTTCTACTTCTGAACACAAACATTATGAAGCCCTTGGTCCAGGGCGTAATAATGTTTGTTCTTCAATAGTAAAACTTTATTCGCTTGACTGTAGTTCCAGGTCTTGTAAGGAATTTTTAGCCCATCGTGCTGATATTAAAGAAGGTTGCATAAAAGTCAATTTAAGAATATTTTGAGGTTTTACTGAGTCATTAAACGTTAATTAGAAGCTTTGGCCTTATTAACAATTTTTAATGCTCGTGTTCATAAGGTTTACGAAAGGCAAAGTAATGATGTTGAGCTTTACCTCAGCAGTAACTCAGACTTAATTTCCCTTCTCTTCCACAGCCAGCATGCTTCGGCGGTGTAGTAGGGATAACAATGCCGAGCTTTAAATTTCCTATAAGGAGGCTGGCTACCCAATTGGTGCTGACCATTTTCTATTGAATCGAAACTGCAGTTCTTTTCGTAACCGCTTCAGAATGAATTTTTCCGTGCAGCAGGCTTGAGCGAAAAGAATGGCCACAAAAAGCAAGGGTGGATATAGAACTTTTAGAAGGAGACTGCCATAAAAATGAACATTAAATTCACAAAACTGAATCTGTAAGCGGGCGTAATGCTACGGGTGGGCTGCGGCTTCCAGTTTTTTTCTTCCCTCCCGCCCACCATTTATCTCTCCTTCCAAAATAAAGAGTTTCGACGTTTAGGGCAAATACCAACTACCAAGATCTGACATTTAAAAGTTAGACACATACAAATATGTGTAATGTTTACTCGTAACTCCGTTTTTACAATAGGCAGTTGACATTTTTCATTTCAAAGTAGGAATTTGAACACAAGAATAACCTAAACACACTATACCAGCTTAAATTTCTGGGAAGAAGAAGGTGGTGGTAAGTGCTACAGGGTAAGTCTTATCTCACATATTTCTCGCTGGCCTTTGGGTGCGAATCGAATGCAATCTGCGTAAAACAAAACTTTCTATGAAGTTTGTTTCGTGACTGTGTCACTTCTTAGTATTGATGTAGCAGAGTGATATGACAGAATGTCTCCACGCTATGTACTGGACAAGCGACAATGATGATGATATATATATATATATATGTCATATCACTCTGCTACACCAATATATCTTGGTGAAGCAGAGTGATATGACAGAATGTCTCCACGCTCTGTACTGGAGAAACGTGCACCGTTCCATTAGGACAGAATACGGTACACCGTACACAGTAGGGCAGAATACGTTGTCCTCTGTGAAAGTGCAAAAACCGGCTGATAAATGTTTGGACATGTGGAAAGGCTGCGAATGAATAGGGACACACTTGTATGTGCAACCATATGATGCGTTGTGGAAGGAGTATTTTTATTTTAATTCCTAGTCTCACAGCAGAATAAGTCTACACTGTTAAACGTTTTGTTGTAGAATCTTTTTAGAAATTAGTACAGCTAGTGAAGCACCAAAAAGTGGTGCTTCACTAGCTGTACTAATTTCTAAAAATGATAGATCACTGTGTATTGCAAACAGAACCCAACAAGCATAGTACGAATTTACGGAAAAGGTTACACCACATTAAGGTGCAAGATTGTACCATCTTACTTTTGTTTGCACCACACATTGGTGTACCTTCTCGTAGAAAGTCGAGCATCTAGTGTAGTACCACTTTTTGGTGCAACACACCGCAAACGTTTTAGTAGTTATGAAGCTATTCCTTTTAAATAATTTTATAAATTTTTTAACTGTGTGTTGTATTATACTCATAAAGTATAGATATTTTTTTTACTTAAATAATTTACGGAAAATAAAGTTTGTTTTCTTTACATTTTTTTCCTTACACATCCAGACAAATATTTTTCGTTTGTTTGTCGCTCCTCGTCTGGTTGTTTGAAATACCTTAATTCCTATATTCTTAAAAAATCGGTGAAATATTATGTTTCACTCACACAACTGAACAGCATAAGTGATTGACCTATAAGATAATGGTACTAATTAAAAACATCCGTGAAATAATATGTATTTTCCTATAAAGCATTTTCAAGTACTAGGTCTCATTTCGACTAACAAAGTGCAGTGATGTTTTTACTGCATGTCCAGTTTTTCATCAGCTCAAAGATAGTTTGGCAGTTTGCAAATGAGAAGAGAAAAAAATAAAGAAGCAATTTAATTCGATAACATGAATAGTTAAGTTTCAATATTTCAATTACGGATCAGAATATCCGATAACGAAGAAAACTTCGGATGCTTGCATGCCATGCAATAAAATAAGACACAGCAAAGGGTGATAATCTGATCTCCAACTTTTCACCCCAAAAAAGAGTGCGAAGACGATTAACTAGGTTACAAGGTTACAATGGAGGGACTCAGTCCTCGCCCACATCGAGAAAATCCCGTTCCCATTCGATTACATTACACACCTCAGTATGAAGACAAAACTAACTTCAAACAGTACCTTTATGAAGACAAAACTACAAACGATACTTTTATGAAGACAAAACTACAAACGATACTTTTATGAAGACATAACTAACCTCACAACGATACGTTTATAAGTTAACGTTTCAGAATTATCTGATCTCTTGTTCTAAGTAAAAGTCTATGACTAACAATACAGATACGTTTTCTCGGCTACTGCTTCGCTCATCAAGGCACGTACTCGGTTTTCGTCAGTAGCACTGAAAATCGGGGCAATATTTCACTGCATTTTGTACTTTGCAAGGGAAAATGGTACAGGTCAGATGATTTAAAGCCCTAGTTTATAGTGCAAATCCCAAAATCGCACCACTTCGTAGTGAAAGTACATGAAATTGCACGGTAATGTGGGCAACGTTGAATCAAAATTTTGTACTGCGTATGAGGAAAACGGTTTAGAAAAATGTTTTGTAATATTGGGAGAATTCAGTATGAAGAAAAAATACACACATCTTGATAAGAAGAAAATACGATAGCTATTGGCTGATGGGGTTTTTTTCCATGTCCGTTGGAAACATAGTCTTTTTTTTAATTTCACGAAGAAAAATCCTAATTTCGACTAAGCCATCGACAAACCAACCATATAACGTTTTCTAGAATTACATGGACATCGTACAATGTGTTCCCAAAATGGAAGAAGAAGTTCATTGTTAGAAGAAACAAAAAATTGTTAATCCGTGAAAACGTGGAATAAAAATTATCAAGGGTAACCTAAAACGCTTACAAAGGCCCTTGCCGTAGGACCTTTCTGGTACAACCTCATCCCGTATTAACTTATGCGATGCATTGTTTGTGAGATGGGTGTTCTTTTGATTTTATCAGGTGTCTAAAAAGATTGAGTTTGAAAGCTTATTTAAAGCTGATTTCCTTTGAAATGCGGCACTAACTAAAACGAATAGCCTTGGGCGTAGTTACTCTTGGTTGAGGAGCCATGCACGTGTTCCTTCGAACAATGAACATGTTCTACCATTTTGGGAACAAAAACGAAATGCTAGTTAACGTTATGTGTTTCAACTGAGGAAACGTTCTGACTAGTTTCGTAGATTGCTTAGTTGAAAATACATATTTCTTCGTGAAATCAGGAAAAGACCCATGTTTCTAACAGACGTTAGAAAACAGAAAACATCAGTCAACAGCTTCCGTATTTTCTTGTTTTCAAGATGTTGGTATTTTATCTATTTTCGAGAAGTCGTTATTTTTCCCTTCGGCATTCTTCCGTACTTTCGAGAATGCCTAAAGCTCTGTTGATGTTCCATTTGCTGAAACAATAAGAAATAGGGAAAAAAATTACAAACAGGAAAACATGCTCTTTACTAAGGTTCTATAGCTTTCGCAAACATTGGGGGCAATGCCCACACATTCTTCAATTTGTGGGCATGCATTCCACTTCCTCTCGCACATTGGCCACCACTGATACCTACGTTTATGGTCTTAAATGGATTCTGTATCTTTGCTTAATAAATTTATTTTTGATAATCGCGTTACGGCGTTCCACAAATTGTTTTTATTAATGGAAGAAGAAATTTCTTGCCAGCCAGTAAACAAGAAAAAAATTATATTTTTGCTGAATATTTATATTAAAAAAATTAAAAAAGTTTGTTCAGGATTTTACTGTGGAGCATTTAAGGAAAATATAGGAAATAAAGCTCCTGAGACAAATTTGTTAAAAAGAAAAAATAAGTAAATATAGTCGGCAAATGCAATATAAAGTTTAGGATAAAATTTGTGCATGGTTTCGCATTCCGGTGTTCAGCGGGGAACAGATTATTTTCCGTTCTCCGGCTGAAGGGTGGAAAAAGTTTTTCTAAATATTGTTCTGGTCCTAACCGGATTCAAAATGTGGAACAGAAAGAATCGGTTGGATTTATGAACTTTAGTGACGGTACCCTGACTAATGCTGGCGCGGTTAGATGGAACACTAAGTACGAGCTCAGGGATAGGATCAAAATTGACGGCAGGAAATTCACGGGCTTGGAGTTTATGAATAAGTGGCTTTTTGGGCCTAGAGTGGTTACTGGGTCTAGAGCAAACAATGTTTCTAAAATTGGGGCTAACGCTTGATCAATTTCTGGGTAATCTTGTATTAACTTCGATCGTGTGTGTGTGTTTTGTTCATTGCTCTCGTGTTTTCACGTGCACAAATTTGTTGTTTTCTTTTTTAATTTGACGTCTCCTACTTCGTGCTGCGATTTTTCATGGTCTGCTGTTTGCCTACTCTTGTTCTCATGAACAGGAGTGTTTCACCCATAAGTTAGCTGTATCATATGGGAAGACGGCAAATTTTTATCCCGGAGATTGGTACCCTTCTGTTGCTGCGACGTTACGGGAGGATATACGAATTGCATAAATGACAACTTCTCTCCCTCTGATAAAGTATCCAAATGAGTTTAGGACAAATGACCACCGGATAACTAGCTACTCGGACAAGAAGCCACACGCACTTTAGGGACAGTATAAAAATTTCACTTCCTTGGTGTCTTCTCTTACATAACAAAAATGTATTTTCGTGTAAATCTGACGTGCGCAATAAATTTCATTGTCACCTACAAAACACTGGCATTTTTTGAGAGCAAATTGCCATACATTTGTAGATCTTTTGATGCTACAGTTTTCGTCTGATCAAGAAAATAATAACAAGACATTCGAATTCAGTAGGAGGGGGAGAAGGATTTCTTTTTTCCCCATTTCAAGCAGGCGAAATTGAAGAAGCATTGTCACTGCTAAATATTTTCTCTAGTAAATTGCACGTGACCTCACACTGACTAAAATCAGCCGCTCCCGAAGCAGAAAAATGTCATACTTTTATTGGTGCATCTTCTCGTAGAAAGTCGAGCAGCCAGTGTAGTACCCCTTTTTGATGCAGCCCACCGAAAAAGTTTTAGTAGTTATGAAGCTATTCTTTTTAAATCACTTTATAAATGTTTAAACTGTTTTTTGTACTATACTCAAAGATTATAATTATTTCTTTTTACTTAAATAATTTACGGAAAATAAATTTCGTTTTTTTTACAATTTTATCCTTACACATCCGAACAAATATTATTCGTTTGTTTCTCGCTCCTCGTCTGGTTTTTGAAATACCTTAATTCCTATATTCTTAAAAAAATCGGTGAAATATTTTGCTTCACTCACACAACTGAACAGCATAAGTCATTGACATATAAGATGAAGGTACTAATTAAAAGCATCCGTGAAATAATACTAGTATGTATTTTCCTATAAGGTCTCATTTCGGCTAACAAAGTGCAGTGATGTTTTTACTGCATTCAGCATGTCCAGTTCATCATCAGCTCAAAGTTAGTTTGGCAGTTTGCAAATGAGAAGAGAAAAAAGTCAAAAGGCAATTTAACTCGATAAGATGAATAGTTATGTTGCAATTAATCAATTACGGATCAGAATATCCGACAACGGAGAAAACGGCGAATGCTCGCATGCCATACTATAAAATAAGACACAGCAAAGGCGATAATACGATCTCCAACTTTTTACCCCCAAAAAAAGAGTGCAAAGAGGATTAACTAGGGTACAATGGAAGGGCTCAGACCTCGCCCTCATCGAGAAAATCCCGTTCCCATTCGATTACATTACACACCTCAGTATGAAGACAAAACTAACTTCAAACAGTACTTTTATGAAGACAAAACTAACTTCAAACAGTGCCTTTATGAATACAAAACTACAAACGATACTTTTATGAAGGCATAACTAACCTCACAACAATACCTTTACAATATTGAGTTAAAACTTCAGAATTATCTGATCTCTTGTTCTAGGTAAAAATGTATGACTAACAATACAGATACGTCTGCTTGTCAACTGCTTCGCTCACAAGGGAACATACTCGGTTTTCTTCAGTTGCCCTAAATATCGTGACATGATTTCACCACTTTCACTGCATTTTGTACCAACCTCGCTATCGAGCAATGCACCTCCCTCACTGCAGGCATTATGATCTGGGGAGCCATTTCTAAAGATAGCCAATCAGCTCTAGTAGTGGTACGTTGATCTTTGACGAGCCAACGGTATGTGTATGAGATCCTACGGCCCCATGTGCTCCCATTCCTGACTGGAATCCCAGGTGTGCTATACCAGTGGGATGATGCCCGCCTGCACAAGGCTCGGTTTGCACAGGACTGCCTACGTCATGTTCCGACACTCCCATGGCCTACCCTCTACTGGACATGTTCTCCATCGAGCTAGTGTGGGACCAGTTGAAACGCCAGCTGCCGCCGTGCCGCACTATCCGGGATTTGGATCATACCGTCCAACACGTTTGGACCAGTCTGCCGCAGAACAACATCAGGCGTCTATTCGCCTCCATGCCGGACCGTATTGCAGCACGTACCGCCGCACGAGGCGGTGAGACGAGCTATTGAAGATGACCGGACTGCGTGCCACAGATTCTTCTGTAATTGTCCTGCAGCTCTGTTTTTGCCAACATGTGTATCATTCATCTGTATCATTACGTCAATAAAATTTCAGTTCAATCCGCTGCTTCTTTCTTGGTCGGCAAAGTTCATTGTCTGTGAGTGTATTTTGTGAACAATAGTTGATCAAGTACGTATATAAATCGTTATTTTTGAGGCCCTCTAGCATCGCGGACCCCGCTCCTGGACTTCGTTGGCTTCCTTAGAAATGCTTAATCTTCCTTTTGAAGTTGTTTGATTCGAGATATTTGCCATGTAGTGACAGTTCCGTCAAAAAATCCCCCGTCCGTTCCGTTCATATCGTTTTCTATCCACGCCACCAGGAACTTTTCCTAAGAAACGATGGGTTGGATTACCACTTGCAGGGGTGGATTGGCCCACTGGGACACTGAAACATTTCCCGGTGGGCCACTTGAGAAATAGTCCACTTTCTGGTACTCTTTTTGGCTGGATATTTTGGAACGTACGAATATTTTTTGTATGTTACATCGTCTGATAATAAAGTTCCACCACACTGGGTATTGCTCTGTTAATAGTAGTTTTAAAATAAGTTCTCATATGTTCTCTTGCACAACACATGAAGATCTAAGAAAGTGCAGACCTGAGCGATTCTGGAGACTGTTAATAGAAAGTAAACATCAAGTTTTGCTGCAAGTCCGGGAAGTCAGCAACGGAGACCTTCAGAATGATCAAAACTGTTTACGGGGAGAATGCCCTATTCCGTGGTCGTCTTTTTGAATGGTATTCTCGCTTTCGCGAGGGAAGACGTTGGGGATGACCCAATGATTGGAAGACCGTCAACCAGCCTTTCTGAAGAAATGACGGAGAAAGTTCGCGCTCTGGTGCAGTCAGACCGTCGAATGACGGTACTGATGATCGAGTACGAACTCCATATCAACCGCGCGAAAATCCGGCTGATTGTAAAGGAAGATCTCTGGAAAAGGAGAATTTGCCCCGGGTTTGTGCCGCACAGTTGGACTGAAGAACAGAAAGTGCAAAGAGTCGAAAGCTGCAAGGCGTTTATGGCGGCTGTGGAATCGGACCATTCGATGCTGGACCGCATTGTGACAGGTGATGAGACGTGGTACTTTCAAAACGATCCAGCATCAAAGAGGCAAAACATGGAGTGGAGGGCACCAAGTTCACCGAGGCCCAAGAAAGTTCCCTGCAGAAATCAAAAAGCAAGGCAATGCTGATCACGTTTTTGGACACCAAAGGCATTATTCACAGGGAGTGGCTTCTTGAGAGCGCAACAATTACCAGTGTCTTCTACCTGCAAGTTTTTGATCGCCTACGGAGGAGAATTCATCGTGTGAGGCCGCACCTGCGAGCACACGGAAGTTTGTTCCTTCGGATGACAACGCGCCTGCCCACTCGGCACTGTCGGTGGCACAGTTCCTCGCCAAGCCCGAAGTACCCAGGCTCAACCATCCGCCCTACTCCCCGGACTTAGCTCCCGCCAACCACTTCCTATTCCCCAAAGTGCAATTGGCGTTGAAAGGACGACGTTTCATGACTGTTCATGACATCAAGAAAACTGTTACCGCGGAAATGAACGGTGTCCCGGTAAATGAATTCAAAAAGTGTTTCACACATTTAGTGGAGCGATCAAAATGGTGCATCGATAAGAAGGGGGACTACTTTGAATAATCATAACCACAGCTGGACTCAGTGCATTAAAATTTTTTCGTCGTAACAGCAGCTGTCCTGGAACCTTTTTGTCAGACGGTGTATTTCCCCAAAAAGAGAAGTTTCCTTCAATCTATATGTTGGAAGTTTTCTCTGAAATGACATAACAAAATTTTCTGTACTCATTTGTGAAAAGCGTGATCGGGAGAGGAGTACTAAGCCCGCTGTTATAAATTCATTAAGTTAAAGCTCTCTACAGTTAGACATAGGTAGTTGGACTTGGAGCCAAACTTCGTTGGTATGCCCTACCCTACCTTTGTAATGTTGAAGGGTGTGCCATTCCCACACTCTTCTCCATAGACGACAAATAAAAAAAACCACAAAGCAATTCTTCCGTAGAGATATTCCGAAGTTTGTGTCCTACCCACATTTTTCTTTAAAAGAAACAACGATTTACCAGTAATGCTTCATCGGTCAAAATTATAAGTAGACTTAAAAAAGGGATCTACTCTAGGAAAAGAAATTCTATTGCGCAGTAGGCGATCAGTGACAAAATGAACATAAAATAGTATAATTAAACTACCAGGGACGTCACTAGACTTCGAAATCAGAATGGGCGACGGGCGGGCCAGCATTATTTTTTGTTGGGACAAGCTTCATAGTAACTGTTCTTTTTTTTTTTTACGAAACACTGAAAGAACGAATTTTTTGCGTCCCTTTTTTTATTATTGAAGGTTTGACGACTAGCGTGAGTAACTCAATGGGCTATAAGCAGTCGCCCGTCCCTAATTTAGGGTCACTGGTTCGAGGTAAGGGAGTGAGCCAGTGCCATAAGACACATACAACATCAATGATACACGGGATTCGAACCTTGACCTCTTTCGGACGAATGATCAAAGGCCATCGCTTAGACCTCTGCGCCACCGGGACTGCCATCCCTACTTTAAGGTCACTGGCTCCAGAGAAAGGAGAGAACTCGTGACGTAAAACAAGCAAAACATCCATGCTTTACCAGATTCGAACTCGGACCCTCCTCGGAGGAATGGTTATACGCAACTCTTACACTACTGCGCCACCGGGGTCGCTTTAATGCTTTTCACTACCGGCTGCAAAGGAATTCGTGCAATCCCTATTCTCTCCACCTGGTCAAACATACATATACGGATCTGACCAGTGACGCCACCAGTGTAAGATCCAAGTGTTGGTAGAATGTTGCCTTCAACTGCAAATGGAGTGTTTTAATTTTGCATTTTTGCTTACGAAAATAGTACTATACTTGAACAATTTATTTAAACGAAAATGTCGTTTTTGTTTTTCTAAATCACATTTTAACGTAGTGCCACGTAGACACAACACCCCTCCCCCCCCTTAGCACCCTTCCTTCCAGCCAGCGACTTTGCCTTGCATTCCTCTCCTACAGAGCAGTCGTCAGCCAATTTCTGCACTGTCACTGTCCCGAAGCAGTCTTAAGAGTACGAGTGTAGCTTCAGATTTCATTTTCTGTGTTGGAATCCCCTATTTTGTAAAGAAAACAGAGCAATTAGTAGTAACCCTCTCAGTGAATTCCTCCACCCTCCTCTTTAACCTCCTGGACATACAAACATGGGAAAGAAGCTTAAACTAAGGAATTGGGAGAGCGGAGAACAACTGAATTTTCATTGCCCTGCGGATGCTATTTTGATACCTTTTTTTTTTTTTTGAGACGTAAGTAACGCATTTGCTACGGGAAAATACGTAGGGTACATGAAATAAAACACAAGACTTATTGCTTGGCAAAGTGCAGATTATATTTTACAGTTAAATACACTGAAAAATGACAAATTTTGAACAGAGTGGGCAAGGCAAATTTCAGGAAGGGGGCTCAAGCACACCCTCGCATCCCCTTGGCGACGTCTATGCATTCATTCATGAGCGGATTTTTAAAATTATTTCACCATTAAACCGCGATTGAGATCTGGTCGCGACTAAACTAGTAGTTAGAATGCATATTTCACCTGTTCTTTTGCATCTAGAATAAACATATTTTTTTTCATGAGGGAACGTATGATTTATTTCCCTGCAGATAGGTGTGGTAAATCATTGGTATTATACCACACCTATCTGTGGACTGCAAGACTTAAATTCCCAGCCTAGTTTGGTTATTTCAATCCTGGCAGTGATGTCTCTGATCCAGAGCATAGACCAACCTATGCTGAGGCTACAGCTAAACTCCTTCCCAATCCAAAGCATCCGGAAAACCTCCCAGCAGGTTGAAGGTTTTGGGAACAAATGGTACAGCAAAGCCCAAAGTTTTGACTGAGCCAATCTCCTCGGTTGTTGATGCTCCTGCTAAAAGAAATGGTGGCGTCAAGAGGCCAAGGAAGGAAACGTCTCCCTCATACATGGAAAATGGGAAACGGGCTGACCTAACCGAGGCCGTCATTGAACACCAGTCTGATTCACTATGCGTAGAGATGCAAGAGGTCAACTCAAGCGTCTCCGTGATCGCGGAACAGGTACAGGTCACCAAAGACCCCGAGACACGTTTGCCATCTAACGTGTCCAAAAGGGTGCCACCGGTGGTTCGCAGAGGAATCAGCAACTGGCCTCTGATCTATGAGGGGATAGAAAAACAGCTTGAGGAGACGGTGTCGGTAAAAATGGTGGGGTATCGTACACCATAAATGTGAAAACCATCACCGATCTTCGGCGGTTGACATCTCTCCTTGAAAATTGCAAGGTTAAATTTTTCACTTCACCCTCCCGACAGAAAAACCGCTCATTGTTGTCATTAAAGGACTGGGATTGGGTATTCCAGTCGATAGCATCAGGGAACAGAGTCAGGACTCCTTCGCTGTCGCAAAGGTGTGTCTTCTTCAAAACAGCCGCAAACAGGACCTTCCACCTGTCATGGTTCAGCTCGTTAACACTAAACAAAGCAGGAACATATTCCGGTTGGTATCTCTCCTTGGGGTTTCAATCTCGGTTGAACCCTACCGAACTAAGGGCAGGATATAGCAGTGCTTCAACTGCCAAGGCTTTGGTCATGCCATGTCCAACTGCAGACAGAAGCCAAAATGTGTACACTGCGGTAAAGATCATTGCAGCAGGGAGTGCACGGCTGGCCAGAATACAGCGTTTCTGTGTCAATTGCAGTGGTGAACATGGGGCTAACTGGCGTGGTTGCCCCATTTACAAGCAGCTTGCCAACAAGCTGCCGAAACACAACAGGCACAAACCAGAGCTGAAGCAGAAGGTGTCAACAAAAAGCAAGGCCCCTACTAAACCTATTGCTGTTGACCCCAAACCGGTAAAGGAGAGTGCCCCAGCTGCTTCCATGCCTTTCACCTCTGTTAAAAGCTCCAAGAGGAAGAAAAGTGAAAGGCAAAACAAACAAGAACAAGACTGCTGCTCAACCAGCAAAAGTTACGCCTGCCCGTCAGCCGATAACAAAGTGGCTCCCCAGCCACTACCGAAGTCACGGATCAAAAGCTGCTCTCAGAGCTTGTGGAGCGCATTGAAACCACTGTCCTCAAAAGCATTCTGGTTGCCTGCTTGCGGCTTAAGCCTGAGCTCCCGAGCTAAATAGCGCATTATGGACAGTCTTAACATAATGTTTTGGAGGGCGAACGGCATCAGGAATAAACTTGCTTAACTTGCAAGCTTCCTAAAAGATCATGACATCGGCGCTGCTCTTATCTGTGAGTCCAAACTCACACCTAAGATCAAGCGAGTCAGTGTCGCGAACTACCAGGTGTTCCGGCAGGACAGAGATCCGGCTCTCTATAGGCACGCAGCAGGAGGTAATGGCATTTTAGTCAGAAATGGTTTAAGTGCATCCATCGCACCATTCAACGATCTCAAGGATATTGATGCACTGGCTTTTAAGCTAGAAACAAGCTCAGGCTTGATTAAATTAGCTTCCGTTTATAACATTCCAGGAAAGGTACCTTCTGACGGTGATCTTGACATCCCTTTAGGGACTCTATCCCCACTGTTGTGGCTGGTGACTGGAATGCTAAACATCCTGATTGGTTTTGTCGTTCAACTAATAGTGCTGGGGTGGCACTATCGCAATACATTGACAAGCTGGATCTTACAGTTGCAAGTACGGTCCATCCTACTCGCACCCCGTCACACGGGGTTGGCGATGTCATTGATTTTGCTGTCCTCCAGTTTGTGAGGCACTTTCATCAGGTCTCTGTGGTTTCTGGGCTTGACTCTGATCACGACCCAGTCCTACTGAGATTAAACGGAGTCGCGGCCACCCGGCGGACGATGATGTATACTGATTGGAAGTTGTTCCAGGAAATTATTGCTCAGTTTGATCCCCCGCGGTGGACACTAGTACTCGCTCGAACGTTTACAGTGCGGTAGAGGAACTAACTCGTTGCATACAGGTAATCTTGGATCGATGCAGGAAGCCATCAGCCCCTGCCCAAGACCCTTATGCACTTCCTCCCCGTATTGTCCGGATGATCCGCGAGAACAAATTCCGGAGGATCTGGCAGCGGTCGAGATCAGCCGACGACAGGGTTCATTATAACTCTTGTCGCGATTTCGTCAAGGCATAAATCCGCGCGTTTAGGGAAATCCAATGGAACAAGTACCTTCTCAACGTGGGTCAACCTCGTCAAGAGGATGTGTGGACCATCCTTTGAAAACTCCGGTGTAGTAAGACTGTCATACCGCCCATTCTCGGACAGGGTTTGGTGTACTGTGATGACGAGAAGGCTGGGATCCTTGCTGGTGCCTTGGAGCAGTAGTTCTCACTCAACTCATGACATCCAAAATCCTAGTCACACGGATAGGGTCATGGAAACTTTAGCTAAATAAGATCTTGATGATACAGACGAGGTCATCTTGCCTGTTGATTACCTCGGTGTAACTCGACACATCAAAAAACTAGAGGTGAAGAAAGCATCCGGAAGATATGGAGTTTCGGCAAAAGTTGTTCAACTTCTCGATGAAAGCTGGATTCTGGTACTGGTGGAGATTTTCAACGGGTCTCTCCGGCTGAAGTATTTCCCCAGGGATTGGGAAAAGGCAGTGGTACTGGTGTTGCCCAAACCTGGAACCAATCATACCTTACCTGAGAACTACCGTCCAATACCTCTCTTGCCCGTCCTGGGTAAGCTCCTGGAGAGGGTCATCCTCTCTAGGCTTCTGGAGTTCTGTGAAGCTAAAGGTGTGATTCCTGACGAACAAAGTGGTTTCCGGTAGAAGCATGCTACGACTCACCAGTTGATCAGACTTACGGAATATGTTTCTGAAGGACGAGATAAGAGCGAGTATTCCCCTGCTGTCTTCCTGAACATCAGCAAGGCTTTCGACCGAGTTTGGCCTGACGGACTCCTACACAAGTTGCAGAAGCCACGTTGCCCTCACCTACTTGTTGAGCTGATTGGCTCGTACCTCAACAGCCACAGTTTCACTGTCAAGATTAACGGTGAGATTTCTTCGGGAAAGAAGATTTGGGCTGGCGTTCCTCAGGGTTCGATTCTTGGACCAACGCTGTTCTCCATTTATCTGCACGACTTACCCAAACTCAAACAAGGGCAGGTCATGGTTTACGCACATGATACAGCTGTTGTTATCAGGTCACTGAACAAAAGCAGAGCAGTGAAGCTCCTCCAGGACTGTCTCTCTCAGCTGGAAACCTACTACACTGACTGGCGAATCAAGATCAATCCGCCTAAGAGCAGTGCGCTCTTGTTTTCTGGATCTCTCCAAGGAGTACTGAAACTCGTTATGTTTCAAGAGACAATCCCCTGGGCTAATTCCACTATGTACCTAGGGCTCCAACTCGATTGTCGACTTTCGTGGGTGGCGAACACCAGCTACAGCACGAATAAAGCTAGACAATGCCTTGGGAAGCTAGCTCCACTACTCCGCCGGAGAAGCTTCCTTACAACACGGCACAAAGTACTGCTGTACAAGACGGTCGTTAGGCCGGTGGTTACCTACGCCTCCTCCATCTGGATTGGTATTAGTAGGAAACAGCGAGAGAGCACTTCAAATGATCACTGCAGCTCCCCCTTGGACCCTACTTCGGAACCTGATGAACAGACTTGGAATCCAGAAGGTACATGAGTTTTCCATCATACTCGCCAAAACGTTCTTCAAGAAAGCGGAAACCCACCCTAATGGATTTCTTAGGGGCGTGGTTGATTACATTCTCAACGAATTCCTTAGGTATCCCAGAACTAAGGCGGCGATCATTACGGAGAGAATAAGTATGTGAGCACTGGTGGGTGTTAGACAGACCACTACCCCCTCCTATTTCAAATTGGCATCGAGACGGTGAAAATGGATTCTGCTCGGGCATTTGGATTTAGTCTCGTTGAGTTGCAGTGAACAACCGGTGTGTCGGCGGCAGGGTGGCGTTGTGGTTCTCTGTGATGTTGTGCGGTTCTTGGTTCCCCTTGCTTCCCTTCCCACTCGACTGGTGTTACGGTTCACAGTTTCAAAAGTGTATCACCCTCTCCTTTCACTCATTTTTTCTGTTTGTCTTTCCTATTGAGTTCACTAACTCAAATCTCCTAGCTTCCTATTTCTAAGGGTAGTTTTAGACCTGGGGTCAGACACTCCCTTCCTAAAACTTCTTCAAATATCGTATCGTATCATTCCAATCCTCCCCTGGCCACCCCGGTTGCGCAGTGGTCTAAGCGATGGATACACCATACTCATCCGTCAGCCCATATCAGAGCTCTAGATACAAGGGCTGGCTCATACCGCAGATTTCAGTTGTCCCCTGGTGACATAGCTGGAATGTTGCGGCTGGTGACGTAGCTGGGATGCATCGCTGAATGCTCGAAATCGGGTTTGCTTTGCTCTGTGCCTGGAACTCTAATGATAAATACAAACTACTGAGCTGCCGAATATGAAACAAAATGGTGAAATGATTTAAAGAAACAAAAGGAGTGAAGCAGAATATAACATTGATTGTTTCCTCTTTTATACACTGAGTGGCCACTTTATTATGACCACCTGGTAGTTTTACGCAAATGAGCTATAGCTGCACGCTGTTACAGCCAGAGGGAGAGACTAGTATAAAAAGGGAAGCTTAGTGCTTGCGACAGTAGTAGAAGATATTTTAGGGTGACAAGATGGGTAAAAAATGCGATTTGACGGACTTTCAACGTGGGATGATTGTAGGAGCTCGGAGCCATGGAGCGAGTATCACCGAAATCGCCACATTCGTGAAATGTTTAAAGATCAGCTGTTGTTAAGGTGTTTAAAGACTGGACTGTCAGCTAAAAAACTGGATCTCTACGTGCAACGTGTGGTCGTCATCGACTAGTGACTGCTCGGGAGGAACGGAGAGTGTCCAGACTGGTAACAGACAATAGAAGGGCAACAGTGCAGCAAATTACCGACCATCTTAATCAAGGATCCCCTCAAATGATGTCTGCACGCACTGTTCGCCGTACACTGCATTGGATAGGATATGGCAGCCAAAGGCCTGTTCGAACACTTTTGCTGTCTGCAGTTAACAAGAAAAAACGCCTCCAGTTCGCACAGGAGCACAAGGATTGGACAGTCGATAATTGGAAACAAATTATGTGGTCCGATGAATCACGTTTTCAGTTGCACCATGGCTGAGTGAGACTTTGGCGGAAACACCACGAAAGCATGGACCCCAAATGTATTGCTACAACCCTTCAAGCTGGTGGAGGCAACGTTATGGTTTGAGGTACGTTTTCCTGGCATGCTTTGGGCCCTTTAATTCGTGTTGATCAACGTCTAACTGGCATATCATATATAAACATCGTTGCGGACTAAGTGCATCCTGTCATGTGGGTGGTTTATCCCAATGGCGATGGCAACTTTCAACAAGTGCATGATTGGTTTCAGGAACATGCCCGTCAGTTTACTTTGCTTATGTGGCCCACACAATCTCCAGATCTCAACCCCATTGAGAATTTGTGGGATGAAGTTGAACGAGCCATCAGAAAGCTGGATCCTGAACCCTGAAGTCTCACACTCCTGGAAAGTGCTATTCATCAAGCATGGTCTCATATTCCACAAACCACCTATCAACATCTCGTGGAGTCCATGCCACGAAGAATCGACGCAGTATTAAAGGCAAAAGGTGGCCCAACGAAGTGCTCACGACTTATAACACTTTCAGCTGTTACTTTTCTCTTAACTGTTAAAAGTGCAATTCTCTTGTGCTCACTTTTAGCAGTATAAATCTACAACTCTATTTTCCTATTCTTCTTTCAACCTTTCCAATCAGGGGACCCTACCCCAAATCTATCTACTTCTTCTTCGCTCCATACAACTTAATGTGAATTGGACCTAAAAAAAAAAAAAAAAAAAACGAAGTGCTGAGGGGGTGGTCATAATAAAGTGGCCATTTAGTGTATATATGTAAATTACTTCCATCAAACGCGAAAATAATGCATTTTTGTTAGTAACAAAACCTCGGATACTGTAGTTTTTGTAAAACGTTTCGGATATTCAGGTGTCCGAGTAATTCGACTTCTACCCTCTAGAAGAGAGATTACCCGTGTTTTTTGTAAGTATGTTTCGAAAGCATTTGTGATTTTTATTTTCAAATTTTGAATTTTCGTATTTTCATTTTTTACCTAAATTTTCAGTTGTGATATGTTTCAATAAAAGCCAGCGCGAACGATTTCATTTTCTGGCTTTGCTAGAAAAGTTCTTTAAAATATCCGGGTTTTTTTTCCTGTTTTCACAAAGTTTAGCCCTATTTCCGTTATTGACAATTTGTAATTAAGATTTTTTCTTTACTTTTAACATATCACATTTCACGCAGAAAATTGTCTCTTTATCTGATGCAGATTGAATTAGGGCCACATTTTCTGCAAAAGACCTTTTTTTGGGACTAAGATTTTTAAGTCTATCAAAAGCATCATGCAGTATTTTTCTCCTTTGTCTTTCACCTCTTGCAATGACATTTTCAACGTTTGATCTCGGTAAATTGACTGTTGGTATAGCCGACGATTTCAATATCTTTTTCCTTGGTTAACCAAGCAAGCGATGCATCGTATCGTCTTTGTACTTACTATTTAAAAAGTCCTGACTGCAAATCTTAGCATTTTTCAAATTAAAAGAATCTGTTCTGCAAAACACCTGTTAACCCAGTTTTTTGTAACTACTGGGTCGTTTCTAGTGAAACAGTGATAACTTATGCTTCGCCCTTTCGTATTCCCGCAGGTAATTTGGCGCGTAGCAACAGCGCAAGAAGCCATTGTACGAAAACGATGTACTAAAGAAATAAAATAAAAAATTCGATGTCAGAAGATCAACCTAATGCAGATAATTAATGCGAATGCAACAAACGTGGGTTAACAGCATCCACCGAGCGGTTTATATCGCGCACTGACAAGTGACATGCATCCCCGTGACGTCACTGAGCGGCACAGGCGAGGACAACTTCAACGACTAGAAACACAAAGCGATGAGCCAGCCCTTGTTACTAAGCCCTGAGCCCAGTAAAACAAGCGGTTAAAAAACTCCTTTTTTTTTCCTACAGCTTAAATCTTCCTTTCTGCTTCTTCGTGACCTGTGCTCATATGCTTGTGCTAGTCTCAAGGTCAAGCCGTGTGCTTCCTGTGACTTCCCTGCAAGCCAAGTCAGCGATAATCGGGTTTTGTGGAGTTAATCCCTTAATCCCTGTGTGCTTATTTCCGGTGCTTTCTTCAAAACTTACATGGTTCTTAACTCGCCGTTTGTGAAGGGTGTGTCTAGTGTACAGGGCCTGATTTCTGCACGTGCACAGGGCCTCAGAATTTGTAGGGGCCTCCAAACTACCTTAATAATAATATAAATTTTCCGAACCAAAATATATTTTCCGTTATAGCACGAAATTATTATATTGTTCGGTTTCAAAATTCAGGATGAGATTTTCGAGACCAAATTATTATTATTTCGTATAATAAAGCTCACGCGTTGCGCTGAGCTGTTATCGGCCAGTGTAATATCTTAGCCTCACCCTTATTTGTAACAATCAAAATGAAATGGGAACAGCCTGTATTCGGAGTAATACCATATATTATACATGAAAAACATTTCAGCATACATGTAGAATTTACTAAAAAAAAAATTATTATTAATATTAGTCTTGCAAGAACAAAAATTTTGAATCAATATTCTTAATTATGTAGGATTTATTTTTACATAAATAAAAATACGTAAAAAATTCAATTGACACTATTTTATTTAAAGGCTGTTGTAATAATTTACATGGAGTGTTGCAATAATTTATCCCACAATGTGTGAGGTCAGCTGTAAGACTTTATGAGGGATTACCGCTTAAACTATCATTGGTTCATCATTTCCATTAAATTTATGGTAAACTAGATGTTTTAAATAATATGTCAGGTAGGATAGTTATTTGTTTCCGTAAATGCTACTGTAAAACAAAAAAGAATTCTAGAGTAATTAATGTTACAGCTGAAGCTCTGTGGGTGCGGGGAAGTACAAGTAGTGTGAATGCTCGTCTATTACAAACCGCGTTGGTTATAAAGTTGACAAGCATGTCGGATGTGTTTTAATGTTTTCACTGCTAGAAAAGCTGCTTGCAAAAATATTTACCAGTACATATTCTTTTTGACTGTTTGACTGAAATTTTTAATCGAGGGGGCTCCCAGACATATAATGTGCACACGGCCTCGACTGACCTAAGTCGGCCCCTGCTAGTGTAGTGTGTTTTTAGTGCCGTGGTGAGTGTTTCGTGCTTCCAAGATTGGTGTGTGCTATCTTCCAAATGTTTTGTGTATGTTTGAATTGGTCTGTGACTCGCTCCAGCCAATAGTGTTTTTGTGTTGATCTGGACTGTGGACAAGACAAATAGTGCCCCAGACAATAGTGTTTTTGTGTTGATCTGGACTGTGGGTAAGACAAATAGTGCCCCAGCCAAGAGTGTTTTTGTGTTGATCTGGACTGTGGGCAAGACAAATAGTGCCCCAGCCAATAGTGTTTTTGGGAGACGCGGGTTCGGGTCGATGAAAAATTTCTCCAGGACGATGAAAATTTTCAAGTTTTCGGATATTATCTGACTTACCATCCTTGTCACATTTACGCCAAAAGTCGGATTGTCATCTTCAAAATTTGTATAAAAGTTTCTATTGAATTATACCAGAAATCAATGCTTCTTTCGTTACCGAAACGTAGACGACTTTCTTTTACACACGGCAATGCTAATTTTTTGATTTCGATTTTACATTTCTACCTCGAAATGGCGAGCATTTTAAAAAATCGGGATAGATATTATGCCTGAAATTTACTTAGAAAGTTGCTAAAATTTCGGTGAAGCAACCTGTATATTTTGACTTTTACTGCAGTGAATGAACGTTTTAGTTTTGACCACTGAGCAGTTTTTCTTCTAAACAAATACATTTCCGAAAATTTGCAAACAGTTTAATAGAACATTTCTCAGAAGTTGAGACATAAGTATTCGAACTCTCTACTCTACAACAACAATGAAAATGTAGCCTGACACTAGTTTTTAATATTCTGATTAATACTAAATTTAGGCTAAGTACATCAGTGGTGCACACAAGATTTTTTTATGAGGGTAGCCCGATGTATTGAAAAAGCAAATAAAAAATGAACTGCAGATCTCCCAAAATGTTGGGAACCGATACAAATATCTTCATCATATTAAAGTATGTTTCCATATATTTGAAATATATATATTTAAAAACATAAACACATATATATATATAAAAGCAGGCAATAATACAGAATAAAGTATATGTATAAGAGGAGGACCCTGGGTCACCTCCACTCGGTGCGACAGTTATAAAGATATTTTGTAAAACCAGTACTTACCTACTACAGGGTGTGTGCCATATAAAAGAGGCCCGAGTATAATGAACAACAACAGTTAGGCAATGTTACTATACATGGTAAAGAATAGTTGAAATGAGAGAAAACAGGAGTAATTTACCTGTGTTTACAACAATTACTGAAAGTGCTGTCCTCCAACATCAAGACACAGCCGCACATGACGGAATATGTTGTTCGTAACGCGCCACAACTCATCGGCAGTAATCTGGGCTATGCCATCAGTAATATTCAGTTTTAATTCATCAGTACGGATTAGTTGCATATACTTTCCATTTAAGTGCTCCTCACAGATAAAAGTCACAGGTGGAGAGATCGGATGATCTGGGTGGCCGTAGTCCCTTCAATACAGTTATGTCCTGCCCAAACACTTCATGCACATCATGTAGACTGTTTCGCGCAGTGTGCACCTTCCTGCTGAAAGAAAGCGTATGTTCACTCTTCTTCTGTAAGTGCGGCAACAAATGGGTTGAACAGTTGCTGAACATAGTGCTCCGAGTTGATGGTGTCAGTGAAAAAGAATGGGCCGACTATCCTCTTCGTAGACACAGCACACCAAACGCCTATCTTTTGGTCGTACAGAGGAGTCTCCATTGTCCATCTGGGATTCGCGTTGGTCCAAATCCTGCTGTTTTGCGCATTGACATACTCGGACAGATGAAACCATGCTTCATCTGTTATGTAATAAAGTGTTGGGTCCACTTCACAGCTGACAATGATCTCCTGAAACCACTTACAATATTGCATCCATTTTGCATAATCTGGAGTTTAAAGTTCTTGGAGTGGCATAACTTTTTTCCGGCCGAAAATGCAAATCCACCTTAAGTATGCGTCAGCATGACATGGCAGATATTCCCGCGGCAGACGATAATCGGCGAATCGACTTCCGAGGGCTTTGTAACATCATTGTGCACACATCCTTGATATTGTCTTCAGTACGAATTGTCTTTGGTTTGTTTCTTTTCCTGTTGCACACCGTGCAGGTTTCACGACATTTCCATACTAACTTCTGTACCACTGATTTCCCCAGTGCAGCACAATGTGGAAATTTTTCTGTAAAGAACTCATTTAAAACCTTGTATGAGTTATTTCTGAAATACTGTTCCACAATAAAAATCTGCTGTTCGGTACTTAAAACTATTTCCGTTGCCTTTGTTCTCTCTTCACTTACTTTTATGACTGCGTACCTACACTGCTCCAGCTGTGACTAACCACTCTGGAGAATTCCTTTGCAGCTGTACACGCAGAAACCGGTTCTAAGTGGAACAAAGTGGTTTTAACTGGAAACCCACCAAACAATGTCTGGCCATGGGGCTCAGTTGACACTTCATATAAAACTTAAAACTTGAAATTTGTGAAATGTAAATTAAGTTGCTAATTTCGCTGATGCCTTCCATTTCAATAATTTTCCCTGTGCAGCTATTGCAGTTCTCTGTATCTCTGCTCTTGCATTAATGCTTCTTATCCGTATGAAAGTTTTAGTCCTTACATACATCTTTATTATCTCTGTCTGAACACTTGGAAATTTCTCAGCATTTTTTTCACACAGTTTCTTGACAACATTATTTTCTTGTGAGAGAGAGACAGGTCCATGCATGTCAATGAACATCAGTTCGAATTGAATTACTTTTTGCAGCCAATCATCAGATGGTACCAGTAGACCACCCCGTGACAGTACCTCAATCCAGCCGCTGTCTCCTGTAGTTGTAGTTTTTGGAGCCGTGAGGAGTTGCCCAGTTGGCGTTCCAAGAGATTAATCGTGTTTTCTCCCCTTATGTGCAATATATCCAACCAGATAACGAAAGCCTTGAACTGAGCAATCAGATGCAGCAGGTGCTGGAGGATTGGAAACATTTGAAGTGTTGAATGATATGTCACGAATCTCAATTTCCCCTTCAATCATTGACAGTAATTCTGACATCTCTGGCAAAATGTCATTAAAAAGCTGTGATGTCAGGTACATATCATCTTCATTGCATAATTCCACAGGTGCACTTGAAAGGGGAATATCAGAGATATTGGAACACAGAAGCAATAAACGCAGACGATACTTGAATTCTACAGGTAGTGGGTGATCATAAAAATGACCAAGCCCACTTATACGAGAAAAAGGATTTTCTAGGCAGTCTTGATTAAGACGAACTGTAAGTATATATTTCATTCCTGTGTGCTTTAAATCATTGAATAATCCCAAAACTGACCGTATGGTAGTGAGAAACCCTTTTTGAAAGGGAAGCAAGTGCTTGGCTTTGCCAACTTTCATATTTTTGCAACATGTATACAACTTGCGCAGAATACTTTCTTGAGCTTCATAATTAATGCCAAAACCACATGCATGCAATTTGTCATTCGAAGGTGTTCTAGAGTTGAGAATATCAAACGAATCGTTCACACGTTGTATGAAAGCTGCTGTATCCTCTTCATCTGGCATGACGTACCGAATACCTTGTGCAGTATGTTCTGAAAATAGCTGCATTGCCAAGAATACACGCTGTCGTTCTCTGCCTGTTACTGTGATGTGATGAGTAGACAATTTAGGACAGATTTTCATTTTACCACAGTCTAATGCTAGTAACCGTTCAATCGTTTCTTTACAGGTTTGTTTGTTCCCTTCAAGTGTAAATCCATGATCAAGGAAATGGTTAATCAGCAGCTTATACAAATGCGGAATATCAGCAGAAACCCATACACACTTATCTGGGTACCTTGGGTTAGAAAAACATGTGTTGGTATAAGTAACACCCAATTCATTCCAAACTTTGTTATTTTTCCCACCAAGATCAGAAACTACAGCAACCACATGAAAACTGATGTCTTCTAAAGATGATATCATTTCCTTCAGTAGTGAGCCTGTCATTTGGATATCAAAATTAAAAAATATTGGCTGTTTCCATTTTCCAAATAGACCACGAACCATGGCTATTTGAACATTAGAGTGTGGACCAGTGATTTTATCTTCATCTTGGTCATAACAAATTCGACTATCAACATTCATTTCATCAAATGAAAGAACGCAAATACGTTCTAAATTTGTATATCTTTTTGCCTGATTTTCCATTAAATAAAGCACATCTTGCAGCACACCAGCGCAGCAGCAGAAGGAACGAGCAGTCCACCTTTTTAGGGTTGTAATCCCAGGAAAAGGATATCCCATTTTATTTCTGAGAAACAGATACGCTTTCTTAGAAATAGATCGCAGAGCGATAGCTATGCATACTTCTTCTTTGCTCCACTTTACACTGTTTTTACCTTGCAATAAGCAGCGCACTTGGTTTTTTGAAAATGTTTTCCACATAGTGTTAGTCACTTCAGCTGATGCCTGTGCCTTAGAATTTTTGGCACCCACAAGAAATTGTCGTCGCTTTACTGATAGCAAACTATTCAAAACATTGTTTCGACATTTCAATTTAGCACAAGAAGCTTTAAGTCTTTGATTTTCAGCTTGTAGATTTTTCATGTTAAGTAGTAGTTGCTGCATTTCCTCTGACTGGTTTGAATTTTCGGGTTGTGTGCCTTTGTCCATTTTTCTCTTCTTTGGGGATACACTGGAAATGGTTTCTAGGGCACGCTTACGAATTGCACGGACATTGCTTCTGTTTAATCGGTGAGACTTAGACAACACATTTTCTACACCTGGACTTCCTATGCTACTACTTGCATTATGTGAGGTGTTTGCAGTAATATGTGCATCTGCAACAGGAGTATTGTTACTACAGGGGAGATTTATGGACGGAATGGCATGCGATTTCAGCCTTTTCTGCTTACTCAATGGAAGGCTTAGTAATTCTGATTTCAAATCACGTTCATAATCATCTTCAGTAAAATGTCTGGAGCAAATTCTGGCATGTTTCACATTGACAACATCTTTTCGTCTACATTTGAATAGCCATGCTTTTTGTGATACCTGATCTTTCGGAAATGCATGATAAGTAATCCCAGTTCCTTTTGTTTTCTTATTCTGCGATGGACACAGAGCAACGACACAGTTGGGCATCGTTCTTTCCAAATAATAGCACAGAAAGGATGAGGTCGTGAAGTTTTCTAGCCAAACACACGGCAATACAGTGTTTTATTTTTGTTAAATCAATTGTAATGTTATAACGCCTACCTTTTGTAGCCAATGTTGTTATCTTTATCCTATCGCATAAAAATACGACTCTTTATCACAAAGAATTGATCAAAAACCATTAAACAAATCAAGACTAATAGCAATCTCAAACGTAAACAAACATCAAAGCAAATGATTTTGCGATTTTGCCTCCACTGGCCTCCACAGGTACGTCATGCGCGAGCCGCCCCAAAAATGCCTTCGCTACTGTGCATCGAAATGGAACCCCTCTGTTGAAACTCACCAGGTGTTGCCAACTGGGTAGTGTTGACTTGCTAGTTGGCGTCCGATGCGGGCTTTGAAGGGCCAGCAGTCGACTCCCTGTCTTCCCGGGATGGGAAGATGGTTTTTCCCTGGTTGATTTCTTTTATTGGAGGTTTAACGACCACCGTGAGCAACAAAATGGGCTATAAGCAGTCGCCCGTCCCTAATTTAGGGTCACTGGTTCCAGGGAAGGGAGAGAGCCAGTGCCGTAAGACAAACACAACATCCATGCCTCACCGGGATTCGAACCCGGACCCCTTTTGGGCGAATGATCAGAGGCCAACGCCTTAGACCACTGCGCCACCGGGGCGGCATTCCCTGGTTGAAACCACTGGGATTTCAACTTTCTAGCAACAACCCTGCATTCCCGTGTTGGCACAGAAGACTTAAAGGTTGCCCCCTTTGAGACAGCTGAACCCTTCTGGGCAGCTGGCATCTCTGTGAGAGAGATAGAAAGAGAAAACACACTACTAAGTGCTGAATGGGCTCTTCCACTCTAGCCAAAACTTGGCAAAACGGGAGTGACCGGGCTTTGGCCTAATCCTGGAACAAAGAGTCCTAAAACTAGGGGGACTGGCATTGCGACGAAGTACCTGCTAATTTGTCAGGTTCGAGCAACAGTCCTTGACTGTGCTGGATTTTGTCCTCACAAGGGCAGTTTTTCTCTGCCACTGCACCAAAACACGTTTATGGCAAAAAAAAAAATAGTAATAATAATTATGGGGAGTATGATCATGAGAACCCCCCTAGGATGCAATGGATTCCACAAGTCAAGAATCACTGTACCCACACTCCCCGGCCCCGACAAACGCTTATTAAAGTTCTGAATTGTATGTTGTTTACATTTTGTGTATTTTATGAATTGCCTTTCTGATTATGTTTCGGTTAGTGATGTATCTACATATTTGATCGTTACTAAGAATTGTTCGGTATAAATTCCGCACTTGAATGCTCGTAGTTTGGTCGGTAAATTATTTGGTTGTCGGAAAAGTCATGACGTATTTTGGCACCCGATGGCGGTTGGGCGGTTTTGGAAGTACTAGAGGCATGCGTAGTTCTGTTATCGCTATGGCATTCGACAGGTGCCAGTTCTAGTTGCAGTCTAAAAGGACTTTGGTTGATTTGCGGAGATTTGACATCAAGTTGAAGATGGAAGACCAAACTGTGCGTTTTCACCATATTTTACTGTTTTACTTCCGTAAAGGGAAGAACGCGCGTCAAGCTTGTGAAAAGTTGCGTAAAGTGTACGGTGATAATGCTCTACAAAAACGTCAGGGCCAGCGGTGGTTCGCAAAATTCCGTGCTGGTGATTTTGACCTCAACGATGCTCCTCGGTCCGGGAGGCACACCGAGGTTGATGACGCCCAAATCAGGGCATTGGTCGAGTCAAACCCACGTTACACGACACGAGAGATTGCAGCCACACTTCACATCCATTATTCAAGCTTTCACCACCACCTGAAGAAGCTGGGATACGTAAGCAAGCTGGATGTGTGGGTTCCTCATGAACTCAAAGAAGCTCAATTGACGGCGCGTATAAACATCTGCGATATACTCCTTAAACGTGAGGAAAACGATCCTTTTTTTGAAGCGACTGATAACTGGTGATGAAAAGTGGATTGTGTACAAAAATGTGCAGCGCAAACGGTCTTGGTCCCGAAAATGCTGTTTCGCCTCAAACGACATCCAAAGCAGACATTTGATCACCTGCAAACAATTATTGGAGCTTGGGTGGGATGTGTTGCCACACCCATCATACTCGCCTGACCTTGATCCGTCATACTTCCAATTGCTTCGCTCTCTTCAACAGTCCTTGCGTGGTATAACGTTCAATTCAGATGAGGTTGTAAATCAGCACCTTGTACAGTTTTTCGCCACGAAAGACAGGTCCGTCTATGAACGAGGCATTCTGCAGCTCACTGAAAGATGGCAAAATGTTATCGAACAAAACAGGCATTATATCATTGACTTATCTTTGTTCTTTCTATCAATAAATGACCTTTGCAAAACATGGCTAAAATACGTCATGACTTTTCCGACAACCCAATAATAGTTTTGGTTAGTTTATTACATATTTTGGATAATCAACTGGACTTCATTTGTGTCTCAGAGACATGGTTTGATGCGGAAAGCTGTCATGCGTGTAATACTGTGTACCGGGTTACCGTTTTGTATCGGCTTCCTGTTCGAGGATTCGAGGCGGTGGTGTTGCGATCTATGCTAAACGAAATTTGAATTTTTTACTATGTAAAAAATATACAATTATAAATGAACATTTTGAGATGATTGCAATTGATTTACAACAGTCTACAATAAGTGTGTGTTACGTGTCGCCCACCTCAGGGTAAACTTATTTTTTTCTTAATTCTTTTTCTAATTTTTTGGATGATATTAATTCCTAGGGAAGAACTCTTTATTATTTCGGGGTTTTTAATATTCATATACATACTGATAATAATGTTACTTGTTTATTTAACGATATAATTTCTGTTTCTGGGATGGCAAATGTTATTACAATTCCTACTAGAATTACGGAAAATTCCTCCTCTGCATTGGATTTGTGTAAAACTAATAATTATAATTCATGCTCGGGAGTACTTTCTTTTGATATCTGCACCTCTTATACTTAGTCGGGTCAGTGTGATCTACACGAAGGGGTAAAGGACTGATGTTGCTAATTATCGTCTCATATCTGTTATATCTGTATTTGCAAAAATATTAGAAAGGCTAATACTTAAACGGTTGTTATCTTTTATTGATGCTAACAACATACTTAACAAATGCTAAAGAAAACTGAACCTGGTTAACATAGATGACTATTCAAGTACTGGCTGTAATTGATGATTTTTTGGTTAGTGTCTTTCAGTTACCTGTGAAAAAAGCTATTCACTGTTTTTCTTGATGCACTTGGTAACATAACACTGCGCTATAGCTTGGTACCGGTGATTATGTAACATCAGGAGCTCATGCAGGCCTCCTCGGTGGCGTAGAGGTGTAAGGCGCTGGCTTATGATCATTCGCCCATACTTGGGTCCGGGTTTGAATCACGGTGAGGCATGGATGTTTGTGTTTGTCTTTCGGCACTGGCTCTCAATGTGTTACTTGTCCAACACTGGCTCTATGTGTATATTGGTCATTTAGCATACTGTAACCAGTTAGTAAAATCATGCAATGCATTGATTATGATACTCTTTCCAACATACCAGAAATCATTGCTCAAGTTATGAGGATAATGGCTGTGGAATAAATTTTGCTTCTGTGTCCTGACCTATGACCTAATTTCGATGATATTCAACAGAACCGGTTCAATATATCTCCGGAATAACATGACAAAGTTTTGTCGCAATCGAAGCATTTTTACGTAAGTTCTGACGCATAAGGGTAATGGAATTGATCCCGCTTCTATGGCCTGACCTTTGACCACATTTCGTCGATATTCAAGAGGATTTGCCTCCAGGTGGTCCCCTACCGCATACTAAAATTTCATCGAAATCGAACCATTTTTACGCAAGTTATGACGCATAAGGGCAATAAAATGAGTTTCGCTCCTATGTCCTGACCTTTGATCAAATTTTGTCCATTTTCAATAGGGTTCGTCCCCAGGCGTTCGCCTACCACATACTAAAATTTCATCGAAATCGAACCATTTTTACGCGAGTTACCGTGCGGGCGGACAGACAGACAGACGGACAAAGCTGGACCATATACTGTACGTTTCTTCAACCTACGGTTGGAAAGCGTGAATAAAAAGCAACATGGTTTTGTATGGGTGGTTCAACGGAGACTGCAGTTCTTGATGCTTTAAATTAGTTGCAGTACAATATTGATAAGGGTCTCAGTCACAGAGGTTAGTGTAATTGTGATTTTTCTGATTTGTCTTGCGCATTTGATACAGTTAGACATGACATTTTATTATCGACGCTTGAACACATTGGTATTAGGGGAGTTGCTAGAACTCTTTTTGAGAGTTATTTGACTGGGAGGAGGCAATATGTTCAGTTACAGGGTGTTCGTTCTAGTGTAAAAGCTATTTATTATGGGGTTCCACAGGGGTCAAGTCTTGGTCCCCTACTTTTTTAATTTATGTCAGTGATATCTTTAACGTTTCTTCCAATGCAAATGCGTTTTTATTTGCTGACGACACAAGTTCATTTTTTTTTCTGGTCATGCGGTATCTGAGTTGATACCACGCGTCAACCATGACTTGCGAGAGTATTTCACTTGGTTCTGTTGCAATTCTTTAACCCTCAATGTTTCTAAAACAAATTGTGTTCTTTTCTCTGGTCGAAGGGTTGAGACATTAACTACTCCCCAGATCTACTCGAATGATATTCCTTTGGCTTTTCATGCAAATGTTAATTTTTGGGAGTTCATTTGCATTAAAATTTACGGTGGGACGCACATGTTGATGCCTTGGCAGTTAAGTCGAAATTTCGTATTGGAGTTTTTTTCCAGGATTTCGAGTTGCTTGCCAATTCAGATAAAGTTAGCACTTTATTATTCTTTTATTTACCCATTTATATCTTACTGTCTTTTAGCTTGGGGAATGACAACTAGAGGAAATGTTAATATAATTTTTACTTTGCATAAAAAATGTGTACGATTGTTAAATCAATCGGAAAATGTGGATAGTTTGTTCCACCGTTATAAGTTACGGATTTTTGAGAAACTGTACATTTTCAGACTTATGTTTTTAATGCATGAGCGTGTCTATATTAATAAGCGCTTAAATCTAATTACTGTGTGTCGTCCTGCGCATGCATATCACACTCGTGGATATACTGATTTGGTGATCCCCAGAGCTCGGTCAAACGTGTCATAATATCAATGCCACTTGGGCACTTGCTCTCGACTCTGGAACGGGTTGCCGATTTATATTAAATAAATTGCTAACTATGCTTCATTTAAAAGAGAGTTAAGAGAATACTTGATATATAGTTAATTTGTTTATGGTTTGGCTATCTACATTTGTGATTATGTAAATTGCAGCTCTATATGAGGAAAAATTTTTGATTTGGCACTTTTGTTTTTTATTAGGGGACCAGGGGCTCGTCAGGTCTATATTGGCCTTTTCCCCTGACTCACTGCTATGTTGCACTACAGATGTTTGTATAAGTGTTTGGTAGTATACGTAGTACTATTCGTATTGTCATATGTGTTTTTGTATTACTATTACTTCATTTGTACTTTGTATTATATGTATGTTGTTAATGTATAATATTTACATGTGTGATGGTTCATGTGTTTGTATTAGTTGTATTTTCATTTTTGTGTTGTATTAATGCATTTCTTACATATATGTATACGACGTCTACAAACGATTGTAGCGGTTTCACGATTTTATTGTAGGTATGTTATTTGACATATGATCACGAAACTTTACAATTACATGTAACAATGCACAAAGTTTTTTTGAGGGCCTATTACAGGTGTTTGATATGCGCCCCTTGAGTAATTCTGCAAACATCAACTCTGTCATCAAATTCCTCCCACACGCGAGTTAACATGTCTCTATCAATGTGAGCAAAGGCATTGATGATGCGAGCCCGCAGTTCTGGTTGATTGGCTGGTAAAGGCGACACAAACGCCGAGTCTTTCACAATAATCCCACACGAAAAAATCGCAGGGGTTTAAGTCGGGGGAGCGTGAAGGCCATAGCAGCAGCTGGTGATCATCATTCCCAGCACATCCGATCCATCGCTTTCGCAATATGGCGTTCAAGAATTCACGAACATCGCGATGGAAATGGGGCGGAGCCCCCATCCCGTTGGTAGATGAAGTCCACACTGTCGGTCTCCAAATGCGGCATGAGCCAATGTTCCAAAATGTTCAGATACACTCGTCTGGTAACGGTCTTTTCGCAGAAGAAAAAGGGACCATAAACTTTAAATTTTGAGACCGCACAGATTTTTTGAGAATCCCGAATGTGCTCCGCGAAGGCGTGGGGGTTTTCTGTACCCCAGATTCGCACATTGAGCCTATTCACTTTGACACTAACAAAGAATGTTGCTTCATCACTGAAGACAAGTTTATCAGAAAATGCATCGTCTTCTTCCATAAAACTTTGAAATCGCGAACAAAACTCAAAGCGACTCACTTTCTCATCGGACGACAAGGCTTGTAGCAACTGCAAGTGGTACGGCTTCTACTTCAATCGTTTGCGTAAGATCTTCCAAATGGTCGATCGTGGAATATCCAGTTCTGTACTCGCTGTGCGCGTCGACTTCTGTGCACGGAACTTGACGGCACTGTTGGACACTAGCGTCTGCCGAGAGAGACATGATCAGCTCACGAACACTCATTCCGTTATCTCATTGGTGGATGCCGTCACGGCACCCAGACGGCACCGAGATGGCACCCACCAATTGGAGACCGCAGTGCGCGGTAGGGATGGGAAATGTTGTTCTTTCTACTGAACAGTTCTTCCCTGCTCCTGTTCTTTTTTCAGGAGCTGTTCTTTTATCTGTTCTTGTTCAGCTGAGCTGTTCTTTTAAAATATTTTGCTTCATACGAATGTGTATAAACATGTCGACCACAAGCCTTTTTCAGCTCAATAATTATGAAAATAGTTTTTTTTAGCTAAATAATTATGAAAATTAGTTATAACTAAGAAATTTGTTAATCAATAATAAATAAAACAAATTACAACAAGGAAAGGCTTACTTAGGAGCTCCAATGAGCACCGCACTTAATTACTCAATTTTTTCATTTATTTTTCCCAAGGTATGGGTTCCTTCGTCTTTTCTTTTTACAACCTGTATTAAGAACTGAAGTCGCTGTGTGATATAACATTACATCTCCTTGCAACACTTGTCTTAATTTTGCCTTCACAACTATTACCCATTGGAAAGGAGAGAGCAAAAATGTTCTGCTTTATGTGTTTTTTATGCACTAAAAAACACTGAAATACAATTGAAAAAACCTTGCTAAAAATACCTACACTGCTGAGTAGACACCCTACGCCAAATGGAAATTCTGGGAATTTTTTTACCTTAAACGGGATTCCTACCTAATAATTCTGGGTTACTGTCGCTTTCCTTGATAGGCAAACACGACACAAATGCACTTAAAAAAAAAAAGCACTTAAATACACTACAGTAATCCTGCGCCTTTCAAAAACGAAATCGGTATGAATATCGTGACTGACACTCCTGAGTTCCCACGATGAGTAAGTCCAACTAAAAATTTGTTGGACCCTTATCTGATAGCTGAAAAAACTATAATTAAATTTGTTTTACCTTTGGATGCAGCTCCAGCGAATACTTATAGCTACACTTAGGTACCTGAAATAACATTAAAAAAAATACTGGCTTAATCCAGCACAAAATATGTACTTTGAGAAAAAAAAATTAGTATTAGCAGTTCTGAAAAGAACTATTTTTGCCAAATATGTATGAAAAAGAGGCAGAAGGACACAAAACTTAATCCTTGGCAGTTTGTTCCGTGCACAAAAGAACAGAACACAAAGTCAGGGAACAGGTCAGGACCCAGGAACGTACTAACTAGTAAAGAACAGTCATTCAAACTGAACCTGTTCCGGAAAGGCATTCCGAGTCACTCCCACGTCACTGACGTCGGTAGCAGAACAGGAGCTGGCGAGAAAGAACAGGTTCTTTCATTTCTCCCGTTCTCCCCACATCTCTACGGAGTAGAGACTCCCAGACTCAAGAGAACAGGTTTTTTGGCAACGGAAGAACAGGCTGTTCCCGTTCAGTTCAAGGAACTGGTGCAAAAGAACAGGTTGTTCTTTTACTACCCATCCCTAGTGTGCGGTCATTGTGTTGTGTTGATGTTTTGATATGGGAACAATCATGGCTGCTTCGAAGATTTAAGATTTTATCTCGTGCTTTTTTGAAAATCTGCAGAATACACATTACACAATCGCATTTCTTTTTTGCTTTCACATCGGAACAGTGGAGGACTAAGCCTTTTGAAGGAATAAACGTGTATTTGTGGAGCACATTGATGCATTCGGTTTGTATCGTGATCGTCATTTCGTGCTGTCTCGATTATTCCCCCCTTCCCATCGAAACAGTGGAGGATTAAGCCTTTTGAAAGAATACAAGAATAAACCTGTATTTCTGGGCCGTATTGCATGGGGTCCACAGTCGAAATTTTTATGTGATGTTTGTATATGCCATTCGTAGTTACAATTTGTGTTTGCCCCTTCGTGAAAACTAAACAATCGCCACCCTGTTTGTGGTCAAAGGTATCGGAAGGTAAAAATAATGTTTTGAATTGGGTGTTTTCAACTAGAAATAAAAAACTTTGACTGCACTGGCAGTCCTTTATGAACTGGAGATTGGCTAATGTTATACAAAATCGTTAGTAACAGGTATTGGTAGACCTAGCCGAAACCCGTCGGAATCGATGGGTTAGGTTTTTTTGTTTTTTGAAAAGAATGAACTTATATGAAACAACAAATGTGAACTTTATTTGATTTACAAATTCATTCAACCAATTCAGTACAGACAATTAACACTGGTTCGTGATTTTTTCTTTTTGAAAATAATAAACTAATGTGAAACAGCAAATGTAAACTTCATTTGATTGACAAATTCATTCAACCAATTTAGTTGAGACAATAGCCTAGGTTCGTGATTTTTTTTGTGACTGAAGATTTAAGGACCACCACCAACTCGATGGGCTATAAGCAGTCGACCGTCCCTAATTTAGGGTCACTGGTTCCACGGAAGGGAGAGAGCCAGTGCCGTAAGACAAACACAACGTCCATGCCTCACCGGGATTCGAACCCGGTAGACTAAATCCGTTAAATTCCAGGATTAGTTTTTTTTTTTTTTGTAAAGAATAAGTTCAAATGATACGTTTATTTACATAATGGGAAACGTCTTACCTACGTGAATAAACTGGATCAAATGAATGTTAAATTGTATGTATACATCACACGGCGCAATGCAAACAGGTATTCGCTGTTCCGTTAAGAACTTTCATACAAATTCCTGCAATCATTGTTTTGCGTAACGGTTCGCTGAGAATAGAGACTTAGGACTGTCTCAGTCCCTCCATGCCTCTGCCTTCAACAGCGCGTGAGTCAACCACAGGCGATCAGATGTAAACTGCAGGCTTCTCCCATAGATTTTACGTGGGAAATTTGCCACCCCACAACACCCGGACCGTTGCCCCAATCTTATTTTACTCTTCGACTGGCACATCTACATGGTAAGACCTTTATTTTGATTCCACAACCATATCTTTAAGTTCAGCCGTTCCATTACAACTGGTTTTACAGTAAAAAACCTTAGAGAATTAATATATAGATGATACAACAACACCCATCCCCCTTCTAGAATTCAGAGTTTTGTTGCTGTCCTGTAGAGCTGGTGTGACATCGTGCCTCACAGGTCAACGTTACCGGGATATCCTGGATGACCATTTGCTCCCATTTGTGCGTCTTCCACAGAGGACCTCATCCTGCAACAAGACAATGCACCGTGCCATCGCTCCCGAATTGTATCCGAATGGTTGGGTGAACAGTCCACTGAGGTGACCTGGCTTCCTTGGCCAGCTAGGTCACCTGACCTCAATCCCATTGAGCACACCTGAGATGCCATCGAGAGTGATATTCGAGGCTCTGAGTCTGATCCCCCTCCATGAAGAAATCTTCGTGAACTGTGGGAACTTGTTCAGGGGTCGTGGATCCGTTTGGCTTCCCAACGCTTACGGTATCTTGTAGAGTCCATGCCGAAACGAATCGCCGCCGTCATCAGGGTGAAAGGTGGTGCTACACGTTACTAGACAGGTATCTCTAATTCAATTGCTCTTCAGTGTATATACAGAGAGCTTTTAAAAGTGGTCATGAAATTGCATTTCCCAACTTAGGTTGACACCTTGTAAATTGTAAACAAGTTTTTGGTAATGTATACATAGGATAATGATGTGTGCAAGGCCATAATAATCTCAAACATGAACAATGTGATTAATAAGTCTCATAGAAAATGAAAGCGCTACATAGCGGCTAAAGATATACGAGAGAACAATTGGCAGCTCTACAGGACAACAACAAAACTTAATTCTAGAGGGGGGGGAGTGTTGAACCATCTATATATGAATTCTATAAGGTTTTTACTGTAAGGCTAGTTGTGAGAGAATGGCTGAACGTAAACATATGGTCGAGGTATGTATCAAAATAAAGGTTTTATCATGTAGATGTGCCAGTCGTAGAGAAAAATGAGATTGGGGCAACGGTTCAGGCGTTGTGGGGCGGCAAATTTCCCATGTCAAATCTATGGTAGAAGTGTGCGGTTCACATCTGATCGCCTGCGGTTGACTGGAGGGACTAAGATAGTCCAAAGTCTCTCTTCTCAGCGACCTTTGTGCAAAACAACGCTAGTAAGAATTTGTATGAAAGTTCTTATTGGAACAGCGAACACTCGAAGACCTGATTGCATGTGCCATTGGGCTGTGTGATGTATACATACAATTTAACATTAATTTGATCCAGTTTATTCACGTAGGTAAGACGTTTCCCATTATGTAAATAAACGTATCATTTGAGTTTATTCTTTACAAAAAAAAAAAAAAACTAATCCTGGAATTTAACGGATTTAGTCTACCGGGTTCGAATCCCGGTGAGGCATGGACGTTGTGTTTGTCTTACGGCGCTGGCTCTCTCCCTTCCCTGGAACCAGTGACCCTAAATTAGGGACGGGCTTATAGCCCATTGAGTTGCTTGTGGTAATGGTAGTCCTTAAATCTTCAGTCACACACACACACAAAATCACGGACCTGGATTATTGTCTTTACTGAATTGGTTGAATGAATTTGTAAATCAAATAAAGTTCACATTTGTTGTTTCACATGAGTTCATTCTTTTAAAAAAAAACTAACCGTCGATTCCGACGGGTTTCGTCTAGTTTTACCAATGCCTGTTACTAACGATTTTGTATAACATTAGCCAATCTCCAGAAGTTCATAAAAGACTGCCAGTGAGGTCAAAGTTTTTTATTTCTAGTTGAAAACACCCAATTCAAAACATTATTTTTACCTTCCGATACCTTTGACCACAAACGGGTGGCAATTGTTTAGTTTTCAGGAGGGGGCAAACAGAAATTGTAACTACGAATGGCATATACAAACATCATATAAAAATTTCGACTGTGGACCCCATGCAATACGGTCCAGAAATACATAGGTTTATTCTTTCAAAAGGCTTAATCCTCCACTGTTTCGATGGGAATGGGAAGGAAAAAAGAATCGAGACAGCACGAAATGACGATCACGATACAAACCGAATGCATCAATGTGGTCCACAAATACATGTTTATTCCTTCAAAAGGCTTAGTCCTCCACTGTTCCGATGTGAAGGCAAAAAAGAAATATGATTGTATTCTGCAGATAAAAAAAAGCACGAGATAACCTCTTCGAATCGAAGCAGCCATGATTGCTCCCATATCAAAACATCAACAGAATGACCGCGGTCTCCAATTGGTGGGTGCCGTGACGGCACCCACCAATGAGATAACGGAATGCGTGTTCATGAGCTCTCTCGGCAGACGCTCGTCTGATGGACGACCCGTTGATTTCCCTTTACACAGGCATCCTGTTGCTTTAAACTGTTCATACCATCGCCGAAAGGAGTTGGCGCTGGGTGTTTTCCTAAATTTCGTTCGAAAGGGTAATTGCACTGTTGTCACAGATTGACTAGCATGAAATTCGAGGACAGCAAACGCTTTTTCGCTGTTTGAAGCCATCTTACCAACTATAAGACAGGTACTGACCTCTCGCGGCGACCAAAGTAAACTTTGAGCAATACGTGTCTGGTAACATCCAACTCCTTGAGCAGCATATCGCTAATATTACAGCACCAAAAAAAAAAAAAAAAATCACTAAACCGCTCCAATCATTTGTAGACACCATGTATTGTATTTTTTTTTTTTTGTAATTAGTTAATGCTTTTTAGGCCGCTCGGTGGCGCAGTGGGCTAAGGGGTGGCCTCTGATCATTCGTTCAAAAGGGGTCCGGGTTCGAATCCCGGTGAGGCATGGATGTTGTGTTTGTCTTACGGCACTGGCTCTCTCCCTTCCCTGGAGCCAGTGACCCTAAATTAGGGACGGGCGACTGCTTATAGCCCATTGAGTTGCTCACGGTGGCCGTTAAACCTCCAATATAAAAAAAAAATCCTTTTTAGCATGTCTTTTGTAAAAAAAGATCGTGCCTATGTTATCGGTTTGTCCGTCTGTACCCACGATATCTCTGCAACTATTAGTCCGATTTGAAAAATTTTTGCATTGGGAAGCTTGAAATATGCAAATGATGATCCTTCATTTCGTTTTTTTTTAACGATGTACAATTTCGCCGCTAGAGGGCGTAAATGCAGATGACCCTTACGAAAAAATTCTATAAAATTTTTTATAGAAAAGTGTTATAGAATTATGGCCCGTTTTTCTATAAATATGGTTCTATCAGGCACTCTATAGAAAAATGTCTACAGAATTTCTATAGATAGTGAACACAATTCTATAGAAACGACTAGGTTTTCTATAGATATCCTAATAGAAACCTCAGTGGAACCTTATATTATTTCTATAGGAGTTTCAATAGAAACTTATAGAACTACTAAAATGGTGTCTATAGAAAAAGGGGCCATAATTCTAAAGGATTACATCAAATCACTGTTTCTATAGATTTTTCTATAGAAACAGTGGTTTGATACAATCCACAGCATTCCATAAATGAATGCTAAGAGTTTGCCATTCAGTCTGTTCAAAACATTTTCTGAAGTAATGTGAAAAATTCCTTGGCTCGTGATTAATTTGGACATAAGTCATGTAACCATAAATAAAAGGTACTAAAACTTTAAAGATATACTTCAGCTATGTAAAAGTAAGAAAGTTTTCAAATGACAGCATAGGTCTCTTTGAATACAGGAGTGGATAGATGATAGTGTGGTTGCCAGAAGAAGTTATGAGTGCATTTTAAAAATGTATGCAGCATCTGTGCAAAAATATTCAAATAAATATTACAGAAAATTATTATTAATATTCTTATTACTACACAATGGTTGACCACTTATATTTTGCAATTTACCTATGCAGAAAACAAGTTGGGAAAAGTGATTGGAATCCTGATAAGGCCGATTTGTGTGCAAGAAATGTATTTTCCAAAGCACTAATAAAACTAATATACATGTCTAAAAGTGGTACATAAATTGAAATCCTGTAACAGTCTTCTGGGTTTCGTTAGAGCGTTGGTTTTGTTTTAATGTGATTCTTGGTTTTTTAATCAAAACTCCTTGCTTTTCAGCGTGCTTTAGAGTAATCTGAAATAAGTCGTGGAACAAAAATTTGACGTTGCCTCATCATCGCAGAAACTTTCGGTATACTAATGTATTGGCTTCTTCATTGCAATGGAACATTCTGGTCCTTGGCTTCTTGCCCCTCCCTCGTTTTAATGGAGAAAACACGCTCAGTTGCTGTCATGAGACATAAAAGCAATTTCAAATACTAACAAAAAATTGCCTTTTAAAATCGTGTTTTTAAAATATCGAAATGTTCCAAATTTTAGGGTGTTTTAACAACCAACCTCCCTCCCCCCTGGGCACAACACTGAAGCTGGGGGTAGATGATGAATTTCACTTTTTCAGAAAACATTTCTTGAGTTCCTTTAAAAGTTATTTTATTTTCCGTTATTTTTAATGAAATATACTACTTGATTATCTCATTTAGAATGCCATAAAAAATCATTTTCATAACATGATTGCCCCTTCACAAAACGTGTCCTGTTCTTAAAAGTTTATTTTACTACCACTTAATTTTGACGAAGCGTTCTAAGGGGTTGCCTTTGTTAGGGGAGTAATGTTATAAAAAAGAAAGCATTTCTATCACAGTGATTACTGCAACACAATCTCTAACCATTATATATTTTTTATTGTTCACAAGGTATAGGACTTTGTAAAATGTTTTGAGTCAACATGTCCATTTTACAGGGTGCGCACGCGTGCTTGAAAACCTGGAAAGTCCTGGAAAATCATGATTACGTTTTCAAGGCCTGGAATATCCTGGAAAAACGGTATTTTTTTAATGCTGTCTTGAAAAGCCTTGAAATTTGAAATTAGTGCTTAAAAAGAATGCCCTTTTAGGAAATCGTGTTACTGACTGTTACCCCTTAATTTTTTTAAGTTCCTCTCCTCTGTTCTCAAAGAAACCGCCGGCTACAGTGGTGTTTCGGATGTGCCCAAATCCTAATTTGGCTGGGGGGGGAAGCACTACTTCCAGTGCAATAAAATTGGATGATTACTAGCAGGTCTGTTAGGGAAGGGGGCTTGATGCATTCTCTAGCCCTGAGCTTGATGTCCGTCCGACAACTACTGAGAACAACAGAAGGGGAAAGAAGAGACATTTAGCATTTGCAAGGGGGTCGCGTGTTTACCAAGTCAGCTGGCATCCACCAGTGAAGAGTATGCCTGAACAACACATTCATCTGCTCCTTGTTTATTGCATTAAGACGCTTGCTTCCGGCCCACCCCTCAAGAGACTTCGGCTACTTATGATAAAAAATAAGAAAACTATCTTTGCGAATTTTTCACAAAAGTGGCTGAAATTTTTACGTTTACTATAATTGGATTACAGAAGCTCACTCCCAAAATTCCATTTGAATCGGTTTAAAACTTAAGAAGTTAGCATTGGAAATTTTTATTATGTGTGCCTCTTTAGACAGTGAGCCTTGAGCAGAAAGTGTGTTACCATAGCAACGCTTGATTGACAGCTGGGAGCGCTGATCCGAAGCCCTTGGTTGGGAAGAAAGCAAACACCTGTTTATCACTTCCACGGCTCAAAAGGACTAAGAGATATTTTCAGAAATCCATTTTCCGGAATTTTGAAAATAACACAGTAAAATTTTTACAGTGGTTAAAATACATCACAAAGTTCTAGTGCAAATTTCGCCGAATTCCGTTTGAAACTTTAGCAGATGCAAAAAAAAAAAAAAAAAAAATCTTCCGTTGCAAAATCGGATTCAAAAAAAAAGAAACGGCAATTATAAATTACGGGAAAAGCAAGCAAATTATTTTTTTTAGATGCCATGGTTTATTTAAACAGAGTGATCCTTAAATTTTGTTTCTGTGATGATATGGACTCTATTTTAATTACAAACATACATTTTTATTCAGATGTCTGAGTTACTGTTTTAATAAAAAAATCTATAATTAAAAAGTTTTCAATGGATTTAGGCGAAATTCAGCAGATAAACGTATTTTAGTAAATTGCAACGTTATGACGTAAATTTGGTCATTTTGTCGAAAATTAGGCAGCATTTTTTTTTTTTTTTACGTTTTCTCCTATAGTTAGGGTGAAGGAGGAAGACACCAGTGAGCTGCAGGTGGTGATTTATGGCGATGTGCCAAATGAAAAGAAGCCGTTCCATCAGGACATTCCAGAGGTTGAGTGTGCGTGGACGCGTGCTCCTGCTGTTAGAACTTAATCGGAATGTTTTCGGGAGGGGGAGAAATATCCGTTTCAGCTTTACAGCTTTCAGGCTCCTTTTTTTTTCTTGGTAATAAATAAAAACCATAGTTGCTGCATTCACCATTGATCCATATTCGCATTTCTTGAATATAAACAGCAGACAATCAGAAACATGGTGTTGGGTGGGTCTTGATGTTCTTCATTTGTATCTGCTGAATTTTGTTCTGTGGGAATACGGAATGAGTTATACTGTGAATACATACAAAACTACATATTTTTGAGCTGAAAAAATATGTCTACTTGTACACAGTAGCTAACGTGTGAACTCAGACGAAGACAATCGGACATATGGACGTCTGATTCCATAAAAAAATCAACCCATTTTATTATACACGACAGGTAAAAAAGAAAAAACATTACATGTTTTTAAACATTATAAAGGAAAGCGGATTTTTGAAACACCATGACTTGATGATATTAATTTCTGAAAGTTTTTTTTTTTCGATTTTAATTTCTGAAATCTTTTTTTTTTTTTCAATTACAATACACTGTAACATGATACCTGTGTGTTGTATCCCTTAGTTGTATGGCAGATTTTCAGTTGGCCGATATCCGCGATCGTAAGTGGTAGTTACATTGCTATTGTTGATGATGACAAGATAAATACTGGAGTAATGTAGAATGTTGCATAAAGTAAAAAAAATCGCCCCTTCGAACTTTTATGCGGTTATCATAGCTGATCAACCATTTCATTCCATGAACATCAGCACATTTCAATCATTTGACCATTGGGGGTCTGATGGAATTCAGCAGTGCTTAAGCGCCTAGCGCAACGAGAACATGCTAATTATGGACAGTTCTATTCCCTTCCCCCTATAATCCCTAATAATTGAGAGCGCATACTGTAGTTTCAAATATTCTGTGTATGAGCTAGTTTTCACGCTGTTCGTTATGTTTTTATTTTAGAAATTACTAACCCTTTCGAACTGTAGGTTGCAGAAACGTTTATGCTTTGGTTTTTTCCATTTGTCCGTACGATAATTCACGTAAAAGGGGTTGGATTTTGGCGAAATTTTAGTATGCTGTTAGGTACAACCTAGGAACCTACCCTGTTGAAAATGGTCGAAATTAAATTCAAAGGCATAGATATAAGAGCAGTATTCATTCTCCAAGCTTGAAGCCCTACGTCCACTCTCCAGCTGGGTAAGTATGAAAGATTTGAGACTTGGAGGAGGGGACCCAGTACAAAGTTTTGCTTCCCTCAGGCACTAAGTGTTTGTTAACATTTCCTTTCCTCTGGTTTGGAGCCCAGCTGTAAGAGGTGATGCTTTGTAACAGTCTTTTAGCACAACACTCTGTCTACTGATTGGCATACAGGTCATAAAACAGTAACTTCACTAAGTGTTGTTTCCTTGTTTTGAATGAAGACTTTAATCAATGCCAAAGCATTTGCAACCCAGGCTGCCTAAAGGACAAAGCTGGGGGAGCAGGAAAGAACATAGCAGTAAGACCCCTTTTTCTTTAATTACTTAAAATCTGGCCTATAGTAATTGGTCACATGTGTAGCCCCTTACTCAGGGGAAATTCTCAATTTTTAGTTGCGTGGTTCCTGATCTTAGATATTTTTTTGGTTTTCATTTACTGTTTCAGTTGATTTACCCATTTTTTCACCCCCATTAAATATGGGTAAGTGTACTTTTAGTGATCTTTGGCTAATAAATCCTAAATATGCTGGATGGATTAAAAAAGATGAAAGCAATTGCCATGTTGCAAAATGCATTTTTATCCATTAAAATAATAGATGTTTCGAATATGGGGGAATCCGCTTTAAGAAGCCACATGAAAGGAAAAAAACATAGTATGTTGACAGAAAGCTGTAAAAATGTTCCACTAACTGTTGATAAATTGCTATGTGTATCAAGTGATAAACAAGTACAGCCTATTGCATCCACATCTAATCCTCTGCATATTCCTCTTGAAAAAAATGCAACCATTAAAGCAGAAGCATTGTGGTGTTTAAAAGTGGTTAAATCTCATTACTCTTACAGGTCTTGTGCAGGTAATGATGTTTTATTCCGCCTAATGTTTTCTGATAGCAGAATTGCTGGAAACTTCAGCTGTGGCGAAAAAAATGTTCCTACATTTGTTGCTTTGGTTTGGCACCTCACTTTAAATCAGTGTTGGTTCAGGAAGTCAAAACTGAAAATGAAAATTTTGTGATTTTGTTTGACGAAAGTTTAAACAAGTTTAGTCAGTCAAAACAAATGGATATACATGTTCGTTTATGGGAAAAAGGAACAGTTTCAACCAGATATTTGTCATCAGTTTTTTTGGGTCATGCTAGTGCAGACATAATGATGGAAAAATTTCTTGAATGCATGGCGTGCCTCCCACTGTGTAACATTGTGCAGTTATCAATGGATGGACCCAATGTTAATTGGAAGTTTTTTGATATGCTGCAATCAACACTTAGTGCTGACTCAAATGTCCAACTCCTAAACACAGGGAGCTGTGGACTTCACATTGCAAACAATGCCTTTCGACATGGAGCCTCAGCAACAGGGTGGGAAATTCAAAAGTTGCTTTCATCATTATTTAGGCTTTTTAAAGATTCACCTGCAAGGAGGGAAGATTTTTCTAAAATAATTTTAGCCAGTAAGATGCCATTAAAATTCTGCCCACACAGGTGGCTAGAAAATACTCCTGCCTGCGAGCGAGCATTAGAAATTTGGGCAGACATTGAAAATTATGTTAACCAAGTTGAAAAGAAGTGCATCAAGAATCCCCACACTGTATCATTTGATGCTATCAAAACTTTCACTAAAGATCCTTTTGTTTTGGCTAAACTGCATTTCTTCAATTCAGTTTCAAAACAGCTGGTACCATTTCTCAAGGCATATCAGTCAGATAAGCCAATGATGCCTTTTATGGCCACAGATCTTGAAAAGATGCTAAGAAATATGATGAATCGCTTTGTTAAAAGAACCGTAATGGCAGAAGCTAACTCTGCCTTAAAGCTGTTACAAGTAGACCTTACAGATGCATCTCAGTGTTGTCACTATAAAGAAATTGATGTTGGGTTTCAAACAGAGAAGGTATTGAAAGAATTAAGTGCTAAGAACATTAGTGAACGCAAACTTATGGAGTTTAGAATGGAATGCCGAATATTTTTGCAAAAGCTAGTTGTGAAGCTATTGGAAAAAAATCCACTTAAGTACTCCCTTGTTCGCCACATGAAGTGTTTAGATCCTCGGTTGATGTCAAAAAATAGTGAGACTTGTATTAAGAATCTAACATCCATTCTCACACTTCTTGTTGATGCTCATAGAATACAACCAGAATTATGTGATGGTGTAATATGGCAGTTTAAGGAATTTGTGACCAGTGTTGCAGCAGTAAAATCTTCATTCATAAACTTTGATCCAGAAGATAAACAACAAAGAGTAGACACATTATTGTATGAGTACATGTCTTCTACTAAAGCTTTTAGTGAACTGTGGAAAGTTGTGAAACTTCTTTTACTGTTGTCACATGGGCAAGCTTCTGTTGAGAGGGGTTTTTCAGTCAATAAGGAGCTCATTGTAGAAAACATGAGAGAGGAGTCAATTGTAGCACAGAGAATTATTTATGATCATATATCCTATGTAGGTGGTATTGATAAGGTAAATATCTCAAAATCCCTTCTGTTATCAGTTGGAGCTGCAAGGCAAAAATGCATACATTATTTGGATGATAAGTCCAAAGAAAAGGAAAAAGCAGCCATATGTGGAAAAAGGAAAGCTATTTTAGATGAAATTGATAGCATAGAAAAGAAAAGGAAGCTCATTGAAGGAGAAGTCAAAGAATTACTTAACTCTGCTGATGATTTAGCTTTAAAAGCTGAAACTACAAATAACATTACATACATTGTAAAATCTAATAACTAGAAAAACTGCTCATGAGAAAAGAGCAGTACTTAAAAAAATGGATATGGAACTTGAAACCAAAGTCAGCAATCTTAAATCTGTATAACCATCCATTGATACTCCATATTTGTGGTATCTTCCAAGCATATAGAGAATTAATACTAAAACATAAAATTTTTATATTTGTACAATTTACAATAGAAATGAACTTTTTTTTTTCTTTGAAGCATGTTGAACTTCAAACCAGTTTTGATCTTATATCTTCATAATTATTTAGTGTTTTTCATATGAAGTTCATGTAAATAGACTAATGAACTCTTCTGTTCCAAAAACTTATAACTTTCTGCAACTAACTTCCACAATTGGGCTTCTTATTGGACTAAAACTTTGGTAAGTAATATAAAACCTTATATATACTTGTACAGTAAATACTCATGGGCTCCTAAAACATATTTTTGCTGTACATTTTACTATGAATTTGTGGCCAAAACAATTCAATCAATTGTCCTTAATGCATTGATCAGATTTTGGTTTATATAACTGACAAACTTCAATTTTTAAAAAAAAGCTTTTAAAAACTTAATTCATATAATTGTCTTATGTTTTGGGAGTTGAACCAAAAGTGGTTATTCTGATTCTGGTTATGATTGAAGCTTAACTGGAGGTAGAGATTCCTTATGCTCATCATTTATGTAAAATACTTAAGAATATCCTAATTTATACCAATAAAAAACTGAAATTATTTTATGTTTAAGGTTTTTATAAATAGTTTAGCTAGTTCCACATTTTGGGGTAGCACTTCATAAATTTAGTTTAGCAGTGATTTTGATTTAAAAAAATAAAAGTAAATTGAGGCAATCTTGTTTGATATGAAAAATAATTTTTGGAAAGTAATATGAGGCAAGTGTACTGGTAGACATAAAGGTGGTTAGATTCTTTTGGGTTGGGTGGTGGGCCAGGACTTTCTGACTTCTATGATGAAACTTATTTGAAATTTGTTGCCATGTTCCTTAAATTACACTTTCTGTTTTAAACTCTATTGGTTCACCTTTCTATGATCGTCCACTCCCGAATCATTTCTTGAGGTGCATAGTGATTCCGTGGCTTATGCTTTTTGATTTAACATAACTGTACTACAATTGGATGAAATTTTCCTCAAGTCTGGAACATATTCTGTCTAGTAATTAAGATTTTCATTGCCTTCAAAAGTCACATCCCAATATGCATCCACCAGTGGCAGTCATTGGGAATGTTAAAAAGAAAAAAATCATTCCCATGTATGGAAACACTTTTTATCAGAGCTAGAATCCACCTGTGGGCATAACAGGCACATGCCCCATTTCAAAAAAAAAGGGGGGGGGGGGTGAGTAAGTAGATAAGTGCTTTGCTTTGTCTCACGTTTCTTGTTTTCAGACATTACACTTTTTCACTTATGGATTTGCAACTCCACGTTTTGTCTTACATTGGCCCGAACTTTTCAGTGATCCACACAGCAGTACTTCAGAACTGCTGTTTGTGATGTACTCTGACAGGCAAGCACCCCATCTCCCCCTTATGGGTCCTCCATGTTTTACCACCATGTTTTTTGGAGGAAATAAATCTCAGAGATTTTTTACCAGTCCTCTGTTAGACGTGCGCCCTCCCCATTCTTAAATTCTGAATCTGCCCTCACTTTATTTTATAATAATTTCAGTTGTTACCAATAATAGTCTGATTACATGGAAGATAGTGCAGAATAGTGATGCAGCTAAAATGACTGATTGAATTAATCATTTTCTGATTGAGGGAAAGGATTTTCTGAATAGCCTTGTGGTAATTGCATCATGATTCAATTTAGCATTATTGGGTAATTCGCCAATTAAAAACATTAAAAAGAAATGTAATGGGTAAAAAAGCACACTCATCCATTTGCATCTTTCATCATTTTTATTACTTAAAACTGAAATTGCTTTTAAAAACTAATTTGAGCATGATACTGTAAAGCGTAGTAATCATCCTGGAATTTTTTGTATATGGCCTGGAAAGTCCTTGAATTTTTCCCCCAAAAAGAGTACGAACCCTGATTTTAGCAACTTCATCGTGGCTGTTGCAATTTTCTTGGGAATTCAGTTGCTCAGATTTAACTGGTATGACAAAAAACGGCGGTAACATAAGGTTGGTATTTTGATATCACTAACATCCGAAGTATTGAAACATAAAACGGGGTCAATTGCATTGTCATTAATAACAGTTTTTCAGACAAGTTTGAAACTTTGCTGATAGATTAGGAAAAGTGAGGTGAAATGCTGGGAGATAAATCAAGTAGTGCTTGCAGAGCCGTGTTTTTAATTTTTCTTTTAAATGTAGCTAAAGGCTATCTGTGTTCCACCTGCAGTCTGTGCATATTATATCCCAGTTTATATTTATCTACAATTGTTTCTGTATTTTTACCAAGAAGAGCCTTATTTTATTTTGGTATGCGAGTTGCTTTGTATTTTCCCAACACTTGTGTTTGGTCTTTAAACATTGAGGGTGCAGTATATCATATTTTTCACTATTTTATGAATTTAAACTTAATGTTTAGTCATGATTGCCTTAGTAGTTTAATTCTTGTGCTTAGGAATTACAATTCTTAAGTTTCTCCTTTAATGTCCAAATGCATTGCAATACCTAGGCTATAAAATAATTGTAAGTGCTTTATTTTATTGTAGGTATAAAATACGTATGGTGAAACACCTTTTGAGGAATTTGTATGCAAATTAGCCATAAAAAGAGCATTCCGATCCAGTTTGTTTGGCTCCGACACTGTGCTGTGCTCTTCTGTTTATTTTTGTACATAACATTAACTGAAATTTGTAAAAGGTATAAATTCTTTTCCTGTTTCAATTCATAGGTGATCACAAAACGTTATTAACTAAACAAATACACACTTCATGTATTCATTTCATTATTTTCATAGGCTTCGAACACAATGCATGTATTTTAAATCATAAGAGAATATATATATATACAGTGGTCACAAAAGTTAGGGATTATTATGGTTTCAAAGGGGAAGCATGGTGATATGCAAATTTGTGAGTACTGGAGAATTAGCATCATGACAACACAGCACATGGTGTGCAAGCTCCGACAACAATAGCCTCCAAGGAGTGGAAAATGGGAATTCACAATTAAATATTTTGTTCTAAGGTCATTTATTCACAATAAATATTTATTTTAAAATCAACTATAGTTTCACTGAGTATTTGGGTTGGCGTCATCAACATAAATGGAGCGCAAACGTTCAAATCATTGTGACATCAGTTCTGACGGACAGTGATCTGGATGGTAAATATCATATATCAATGTAGCATAAAATAAAAAAACCCCAACACGGTCAGCGAAATAGTTACAAAAGTACGTTTATTGAGTGAAAAGTTGAAATAATTGAGACCAAGTGAAAGAGGAGGCAGAATGCTCTGTCTCCTGAAAAACATCAGATCTAAGGAGACCTAATTAAGTATCTCTGAAAGGTGAAAGAGATCACACATTACATTTTCATCATAAAAAATCTCAACACCCCCAAAAAAAACTCCTGGAGGGGAAATGGGAGGAGAAAAGCCTGATGTGTAAATAATGAATAATGCAGAAGGTAAATAATGTAATCGCTTAATGAAGAAATAGAAATGATCCTGAAACAAATTATGAATGGGGTGATAAATACCATATAGAAAAGACTACGAAGATAAAAAACTCCAACACTCAAGGATTCGTCGGTCGGTTGGGGATGGGTATGGAATATCAAACACTTTTCCCAAGTTATAGCTGCTTAACCTTAAATAAGTATAAAATAAAACAATAAAAATAGCTACGTTTATAATCGAAAGTGTAACAAATTATGTACTCCTCCTAGTTTAAAATGCAGTTGATGATATATAAACCTGTTAACAAACGAATACATGAATGTGTTCATGTGTTAAGATGCGATCTACACGTGTTAAAATTCTGCACGTGTTACGAAACGAATGCATGAATTGTATTCGAAGCCATGAATTAAAACAGGAAAAGAACTTACCTTTTATGAACTTTCGATTAATAGCTTTGAAAGTAATATAATCCAGTTTGTTTGACATGATTTATCAAACGTGTAAATTTACTTCGATTCGATTGCTCCGCCGAAGAATAAAAGACTCCATTCTTTGGCTGCAGCTCAACTTGCTTCGCGCATGCGTGGAAAGAGGACTGATCAGAAAGTGTTTGGGGGTGATGCGAATTGTACTTGATGGCAGAAGTGCTTTCGTCCAGTACGGGCGATCCTGCTCGTGCCGTCGTATGAGCTCGCATATAATAAAATTGCCCATAGAATTATAATATGTAATAATTACTCATAAAATTGATAGGAAAAAGCTTGCGAATGATAAATGGAATGCTATGATTCGACCATATATAGATTCTCACGAAAAAGTTCTATGCATAGTTAATATGAACATTTCACGACTTTGATAAAAATATATGCAACGGGCCGTTGGATATTTTTATTCGCGCGGCCGGATATATATTTGTCAAAGAATAATGTATCAACTTCGCATGCGTAATTATAGCATTCTATTTGCAAATTCGTATTTTTACGCTTTTCGTATATTAATTTCATGAGCATTATAATTTTTATATTCTGTGTGACATTATTTTTATAAATATGTATATTTATAAAAATATAATATGCGCATAAATATTCCGTGTGCATAGTTTTTAAATTATAATGCTTATGAAATTAATTTACAAAAAGCGTAAAAATACGAATTTGCAAATAGAATGTTATAATTGCAGACTTGAAATAAATATTTAATGACCTTTTACAGATTTTTTTATCCATCATGTTAAATAACCAAAGATATGGTGATGACATGGGCTTCTATAGAAACAAACCTTATAGAATCAATGGCCATCCGATTCTATAGAAAACACTATCGAATTCTATAGAAAACTGTTTCTATAAGCCCACCATCACAGCTAGTCTATAAACATTTAATAGAATTCTATAGAGCTCTATACGGCTCTATAAAACGATTTTCGTAAGGGGATGTCGAATTCAAAAATACGTTTTATTCCACATATTTGCTTCTAAACATCCGATTGAAAAAATTCTTTTATCTTTCGATTCCATTTATGTCGAAGAGTATTTTAGATATAGTTATTTTTCAAATTACGCATAGATTTTCCGCTAGGGGCGTACATAAAAGTAAATGACATATTTCCCGATAACTCTTCTTCTAAAACGCCGATTTGAAAAAAAATTTCTTCAGCGGATACATCTCCTGATGGAAAATCTTTTGCATATAATTTCAAATTTTGGGTAAAGAATAGTTTGGCCACCAGAGGGCGTAAGGGTTAATTTTTGCTTCTGATGTATTTGCCATAAAATCTGAGCTAAAATATCAACTGAAATTTTTTTTTCGTGGACTGATGCCACTAACATTGATAAACCTTTTTGGAATATTTTTTCCCTAAAATATTCCACAGTTTCTCCGCCAGGTGGCGTAGATGTACATCTTATTTTTGTCAATATCTCTACTTCTAGGACTCTGATTTGAAAAATTCCTTCTTTATTCGATAGTGTTTTCTGTGTGACATGTTTTTCATATAATTTCAAAATTTTCAACTAGTTCATACACTTTCCGCCAGGGGCCTAGCGGTAAATTGCGTTTCCCCCTATATCTCTGCTTCTAAATCTCCGATTTGAAAAATTATTTGTGCACCGGATACAGCTCCTGATGGGAAATCGTTTGCACATAATTTCAAATTTTTGTAAAAAAATGGTTTGGCCACCAGTGGGCGTAAATCTTAATTTCCGCTTCTGATGTATTTGCAGCAAAATATGAGCTTCTAAAATCTCGATTGAAAAAAAGTAGCTTGTTGACCGATACTACTCACGTCGACAAACCTTTTAGGTACATGTTCTTCTTGAAATAATGCATGGTTTATACTCCAGGGCGTAGATGTATATCCTATTTTTGTCAATATCTCTACTTCTAGGAGTCCCATTTAAAAAAATTCCTTCTTTGTTGGATAGTGTTTCCAGTGTGACATGTTTTTCATATAAATTCAAAATTTACAAGTAAATCATAGACTTTCCGCTAGGGGGCACAAAGGTAAATTGCATTTTCTGCCTTATTTCTGCTCTTAAAGCTCCGATTTGAAAAATTCTTCCTGTATCGCATACAAGACCTGATGGAGAATATTTTTCACAAAATTTCTAATGTTTGGTAAAGAATGGTTTGGCCACCAGGGGTCATAAGTGTTAATTACTGCTTCTGATGTATTTGTAGCAAAATCTGGGCTCCTGAAAACTCGACTAATTTTTTTTTCTTGGACCGATACCGCTTATATGGATAAACCTTTTGAGAATACTTTCTTCCTAAATGAGAACTGCACGCGCATAGTACCAAAATTGACATGCGCGCGGAGGATGCCGAAATCAGACCTGCGCGCGCAGGGTGCTAAAGTCAGACGTGCGCGCAGAATGCTGAAATCAGACATGAGCACGCAGGATGCCAAAATAAGGTCTGCGCGTGCAGTGTTCCAAATGAGAACTTCACGCGCATGGTACTAAAAGTTAAACTGCGCGCCGAGGTTGCCGAACTCAGACATGTGCGCACAAGGAGCCAAAATCAGACCTGCGTGCGGAAATTTTCAAAAATCAGACATGTGTGCGCAGGGTGCAAAAATCAGACCTGTGCGCGTAGAGTGCCAAAGTCAGACCTGAGTGCGCAGCGTACCAAAATCAGAGCTACGCGCGCATGGTATCAAAATTGAACCTGCGCGCTAAGGATGCCGAAATCAGACATGCGCGCGCTGGTTGCCAAATCAGACTTGCACGAACAGGATGCCAAATCAGAAATGTGCGCGCGGGGTGCCAAAATCTGAAACGCGCGCATTATGCCAAGATCAGTCCTGCGTCTGCTGGGTACCAAAGTCAGACCTGTGCGTGCATGGTGGCAAATCAGACATATGTGCGCAAGGTACTAAAATCAGACCTTCGTGCCCAGGATTCCAAAATCAGACCTTCGCGCCCAGAATGCCAAAATCAGTCCTGCAAGGGCAGGTGCCAAAATGAAAAAAAATCGTGATAAAGACAACTGTGTTTTCTGAAGCCATAAAAGTGGTAAAGCATTTAAAAGTTTAAAAAATCTTGATTTTCTTCTACAAGAATATTGAAGTACAAATATATGTATATAGTTTTTCTTTTCGAGTTAGCAGGAGGCCTACTGGTCCAGAATATGGCGGCCCACCGGGATTTCTCCCGGTATCCCGGCAGCCCAGTCCGCCTGGATATTTGTGTTCTTTCAGGATTTCATAGAAAAAGTTGCTATCCAGCTTGCCCCACCAAAAATGACGTTCACCCATTTCGAAGCCTAGCAACATCCCTGTATATCGGCTGCACTAGGGCACGTTTCTGGTTGGAGGAGGCAAGGATAAGAATTTTTTTAATTGAATGTATATATAAAATAGTTCACTTCTGTATTCTATATGCAAATATTGTGTGCATGGTAACCCAAAGTTCTTATTGCGGGGTTTAAGCTAAATATTGAGACCACGCATCTCGAATGAGTTGCAGTTCAAATCGGGTAGGAATTTCTTTGTTCAAACGGCAGCCCTCAGAAAAACAAAAACAAAAAACAAACTTACAGAGTAACTTCTCTGTGGGTTAAAACTGTACTGCCCATAGGAAGACAGCAGGGAAAAGTTGAAAGGGGCTTGAGAGATGCATGTTTAACGGTCGTGAAGGGTATTTCTGCAGAACAACTGCATCCGGTGACCAGATCCAATAATAGCCATCCCTGGAGCTCTTTCTCTAATTCTTTAAGGGGTAACACAAAGAATTCTCCTTTCCACCCATTCTGTAGTCTAAAGAAAACATCCTGATGATCATTCACGAGCCCCACCACATTCTGAATTCTATTTCAATCTGTGTTGGCTTTTTCCTACGAAAGTCTGCTCTTCAAGGGTTACACATATCAGGTTTATATAGAAGTGCACGCGCACCGAGACGAACAGGTAAGTCACCATGTCTCAACGCGTTCCATCTTAGTGCACATGCACTTAGACATTGACCTAGATAAACTACAGATGGCGAGTCTTAAAGTTTTATTTTATTCTTACTTTTTGCATGTTCTATTACAGATATTAGCAGTTTGTTCTATGATACTTTGATACAGATGCCAGTGGAGTCTCAAGTAACGTGCGAAACAGTATTTTAACTATTAATTTAATTTAGTAACATTATATTTACAACTAGACACATATATAATGTGTAACACTATTGTATTAATGTAGAGTACAGTATATTTATTTCATTATAACAACAGGAAACTTGTTAAACATTATTACTGAATGCATTTCACAAAATGGCTATACACACATTTTCTGTGTTTAAATATTGAAAAAAGTAAAATTATGATTTTCAAAAAGGGAGACAGACAGATTGTTGAGCTACAGTGTATTTTTGTGGGAAATTATACCCTTGAAGTAGTCAATAACATTAAATATTTGGGAATAATAATTAAGGATAATTTAAAATGGAATATCAATATACAAAATATTGTAAATAGAATTTCAAGGGTATTGGGTTTAATTACATGAATTTTAAATAATTTAACAATTAAAATATTAAAAATACTATATTACAGTCTGATTTATCAATGTTTGACTTATTGTTTATTAGTATGGGGTCAAACTACTAAGACTAATTTATATAAATTACAATCATTACAAAATAGGATGGTCAAAATTTTAAATAATTTTAGGGGAATTAATATGAATATGGGGGTTTGGATTAATATCTACGGATTTTCAGATACCGAGAAAATATGGCAATGTAGATTATTACGATTCATGTATAAAAGAATAAAGGAGAATAGGTATCAATATTTAATTCAATTGAACACTGGGGGCATGACTGTCGAACTAGAAACAGAAATACATTTTTGTTACTAATGCCTAACACTTTAACCCAACAAAGATTTATTGATTACCAGGGATTGGTGTTATGGTATAATCTACCTTGTCAGCTAACACATATCAATAATTAGTTTCAAAAACAACTAAAAAAATATTTGCTAACAAATTAAAATATAAAATTTAATAATAGAAAATTATTAATCAGACCATATATGCACAAATTATATATATGCAGGACACTTGGCTTGACTACACACTTTAGATGAATTAGGATTCACTCAGGCAATATATATATATGTAGCCTTTTACTCAATTTCCTGTTCTGTGGTTACCCTGTACATAAGTATATATATTAGATATGTTTTTTTCCTTAATGCTATATGTTATAAAATTCGTATTGAAATGTAATATGGTGAAAAATAAAAATGAAATGAACACTTTTACATGCATTTTTGTTGGAAACCGTCTCACCTATAATAAAGATGCATACAGAAAATCTTTGTTTCACCACATACATATACAGTACTTTTCACTGAATCTGGAAGTTGATTTTGTAATGCAATTTTAAATATTGTCCATTATGCTGAAAATACTTTTTAAAATGTATATCAGATAAATGTTGAATTTTCTGAGTAACATATTTCACAGTGTCACAGGGATATCACATTTTTTTATTACAAGAGAAAAAGAAAGCAAAAAAAAAATATGTTACATACAATTTTCAATGTGCAAAACTAAAGAAGGTTTTGAAATGAATTAAGTAACAGATATTAAAACCATGTATGATTTGTATGTACATTCATAGTAATAAAACAAAATTCTTGATCATAATGAAATTCAACAGATTTAAAATGGTTGAACAAAAATAACTAAAATTAATTAATGACTTCTTAAGAAACATGAGAGTTCACTAAAAAATAGGACCCTGAAAGCAAATATAGACTGCTAAAAACATGAGCTAGGAAACAATTTGGATAAACATGGTTACGAATGGATTCACTTTTGTTAGAAGTGTAAAAGTATTAAAAATAAAATCTATTACCATATGAAGAAGTTCAACCACTTTTTTCCTATATGAAAATCATGAATATAAATGCACTGTACACATAGGGTTACAGCCTCAAATTAATACTAAATAACAAATGTTGAATAATAACAAACTGATAAATTCTCTAAAGCAATAGTAAAATATTTTGCTTGTTTGACATGTTCACTATGCAAAACAGACATCGAATATGCAGTGCAATTAAAACCAGTGTTTCAAAGTAACACAATTAAGCCTCCAAAACCAATGATGAGGTTACAACAACAAATAGTAAAAAATTACAAAATGCATTTGGCAGTAAATAATACACTATAAAAATAGTTTTGTCTTCTGGGTGATTTTTTTATATTGATATTTACAATGTGTCAATGGTATGCTTGTTATTCAAACCATGTGCTCATCCATATTTGCCCATACACCAACAACAAACATTTCTATGTCACATTCATTTTCTCCTCTAAGTACCCGGAAGTAGCCATCCTCACCCCAGTAAGGTCCCCACGAATTTGCACAAATCTACAGTAAGAAAGAAAATTACTGTTAATTAGTTTCACAGAATATAAAGCATTAGATATAAGAAATTTACACTGGCTGCAAACCATTAAAATGTGGAAAGTTTTCACAGAAAGTAAGATTTTAGAGTCCTCATAGACCAAATACAATTTTACTTTGTTAATGCCATACACTGTTTACAGTCTAAAAACTACAAAGGAATATTTCAAGGCATGTTGAAATAAAAACACATTTTCAAAATTTAACACAACAATGAAATGCAGGAAGCTTTTACAAGGGGAGTTTAAAAAAGATGCAGGCAAAATGTTCACCTGTAGTAACTTTGATCAAGATGACAAATAAGTTTCTTGCTTCCCCAAAAATCTGCTTAGCAACTAGCAAAGGTGGTAGTTTTGCACAACATTTATGTAGGTGCTTTGAGACAAAGGTTTAGGACAATATTTTGTAAGAAACTCAGAAAAACCAGTCAACAGACATCAGATCTCTCTCTATATATATACCTATATATCTCGTGGCAAGCTCATAAGACAAACAAAATGTATTGGCATAACCAACCTTAAAAAACACCATAATACCTTCAAGTTGGAACTGAAGAACAGATTCTCTGCTTTAGAAGGCCTAACATCGGAAGAAGTGAATATTTCTGAAGTTAACAGAAAAGTAACCAAAGCTCTTATGGAAACAGCAACAAAATTAGCTGGGTCTAAGAACAAGTTACATGTGAACAAATTATCAGGAAAAACCAAAATGTTGATGCAAAAAAGAAGAGAGATGAGGACAACTAAAGAAGATGTGACTTTCAAAGTGGAATATATAGAGCTATGCAAGACAGTATGAAAAAGTATCACTGAAGACGTAAGGAAATTCAACTGTGAACTAGTGAGGAAAGCAATTGAAAATATCCAAAGCCTAAAGATAGCAAAGGTACGTCTCAGTAAGGGAAGAAAACAGATTATGGCACTGAGAAAAGAAGATGGGCGGGTGGTCGTAGTGAGCGATGGGTTTGCCTCCTCGGGGCGCTCCGTGGTAACAATGGCACACACAACAGCAACTTTGGCCTCTGTGAATTTTGGAGAGGTGCAAGCTAGTTCTGTGTGACATTGGCGAAAAGACCCCAACTCTCTGGGTTTTGTTCCAGAATCCTTAGGTTGAATGACCAACTGGAACCCTCAGCTGTGTGCTAATCCCCCACACTGATGTACTTACCTGATTAAAAAGACAAAAAGAAATATTAAAAATGACTCAAGTCTGGGATATGGTGGACCTACCACACTTGAGAAGGACGGTCCACCACGGAATCGACCTGGACTTTCTAAACGGCGTATGAGAAAGAGATCTCGGCTGAGTGAATGTAAGATTGGTGAATGGAATACTAGAGGTATAAATGGCAAGATGAGTGAGGTGATTGAGGAGATGAATAAGTATAGACTGGATGTGCTGTGTGTAAGTGAAACCAAAAAGAAGGAAATTGGGGTAGAAGAAGTGAATGGCACGGTGAGTGTGTGGTCTGGAGTATTGGATAATATGAGAAGACAGGCTGGTGTAGGTGTGATTTTAAGTGAAAAGATATAGAACAACTTGATTCACTATAGTTGCGTAAGTGAGAGAATTCTCTGGATTCGTTTGAAAGTGAAACTTCAGAGAATTGTAATTGTTGTAGTGTATGCTCCTTGTGACTCGGAACCTTCTGATAAGAAGGAAGATTTCTAAAATGAGCTAAAAGCTGTTTTGAGCCAGTTTGGTGCTAAAGAAAAAGTTATAATAGCAGGGGATTTCAATGCTAGACTAGCAATTTCTGACAATGTTCTGGATAAGTTTAATGATCCTTGTGTGAATGATAATGGTGAAAGATTAATTGAACTCTGCATTGAGAATGGTTTGTGTGTATCTATTACATTTTTTCACCCACAAGTATATCCACACATATACTTGGGAAAATCGTACTCTTGGTCAAAAGAGTGTGATAGATTTTGTTGTGTACGATCAGCGTTTGAAACACTTAGTTGTTGACACCCGTGTGATAAGAGGTGCAGATGTTGGTTCTGATCATTACTTGGTTGTGTCACGAGTGAAACTTAATGTTGGTTGGAGGAAAAGGAATAGGAAGAGACCCAGGATAGAAAGAATAAAGGTTGATAGGCTCCTTGAAGATCATCGGCGGTATTCTGACTTACTCAGAAAACGACTGGAGGATCTGGAGTCTGGTGAGAGGGATGTAGAAAAGAAGTGGGAATGTTTTAAGAACTGTGTTGTCACTGCTGCTAAAGAGGTCTGTGGCACCACAATAGTGGGTAACAATAGAGGTGATGCTTGGTGGAATAGTGAGATTGAAGAGGCAGTAAAGAGAAAGAAGGAAGCCTATTTGGGGATGTTGCAAGGTAGAGTCTCTGTGGATGAATATCGCTGTAAGAAGCGTAAGCTGCTAAGTTGGTTCGCCACAGTAAGGCAAAAGATAGGAAGGAGAAAGTGGAAAGGCATGAACTGGCTTTTGGAAAGATAAGAAGTCCTTCTGGAAGTACATGAGACTCAGGAAAAATAGGGGAAACAAAGTTGTAAGTTGTGTGAAGAATGAGATTGGGGAAATGATATGGGAGCCCAATGAGTTAAGTGACAGATGGGGTGAATACTTCTGTAAGTTATTAGATCAGGAAAGCAAAGATGATTCTGAGACAGACGCAGATGATGTCACAATGAGAGATGAAAGCACAGGAGGGATCTCAAGAGAAGAAGTGTGTAAAGCTCTAAAACCTCTGCAGAATGGTAAGGCTCCGGGAGTTGATGGCATAACTGCAGAGATGTTGAAATATGGTGGTGATTCTATAATTGACTGGTTAACTGAAATTTGCCAGTTGTGCTGGGAGTTAGGAATGGTCCCTCGGGATTGGAAGGATGCTATCATTGTTCCCTTGTATAAGGGAAAAGGTGATCAGACTGAATGCAAGAACTATCGTGATATTAGCCTACTGAGTGTGCCAGGGAAAGTGTTTGGTAAGGTTGTTATTGAAAAAGTACGGGGTCTTACATCATTGAAAGTGTGGGATGTTCAGAGTGGTTTTATGCCTGGTAAAGGCTGCACTAACCAGATTTTTGCATTACGCATGATGATTGAAAAGTATCTGGCTGTTGGGAAGAAAGTTTTTACTGCCTTCGTAGATTTAGAGAAAGCTTACGACGAAGTCAATAGGACACTTTTGTGGAAGGTATTGAATGAATATGGTGTTACTGGAAATCTACTTAATAGTGTAAAAGCCATGCATGCTGGTAGTAGAGCTTGTGTACGAGTGAATGGTGTTTTATCAAAATGGTTTTCCATTGGTGCAGGAGTTAGACAAGGTTGTGTAATGTCACCATGGCTGTTTAATATATTTATGGATGCATGCATGCATGCGTGATGCCAAAATAGATAATACTGGTTTATGTCTTGGTGATATCCGTGTGTGCAGATTGCTGTATGCTGATGATACTGTCCTGTTGGCAGAGAGCAAAAGTGAGTTGCAGAGTATGTTTACTCGGATGCACGAAGTTTGCATGAAATTCAAACTGAGTATAAATAAGGGAAAAACCAAAGTTATGGTGTTTGAGAGAGGAATGGGTATCACTGAATGTAATGTAAGTATAAATGGCACTGTGATTGACCAGGTGAGTGAGTTTGTGTATTTAGGAAGCATGTTTGACAGAGAGAACAAGTTGGATGGTGAAATCAGTAGGCGAGTGAATTCTTCTTTGAAAGTCATAGCTGCTCTGGGAAGTTTTCACAGGAATGATGGTTTCTCTAGAGAGTCCCGCATGGCTGTGTTTGAAAGTGTAATTGTTCCTACTCTGATGTATGGTAGTGAAACCTGGGTACTGCAAAAGAAACATAGGAGTCGTTTGTGTGCTGGAGAAACGTGTTACTTACGTGTGGTTTGTGGCAAGACACGATCTGATTGTGTGAGGAATGAAGATGTATTGCAGGTGTGTGATGTGAAGCAAAATGTTGTTAGCAAGGTGGAGACCAATATGCTTTGGTGGTCTGGCCATGTTGAAAGAATGAGTGATGAAATGCTTACTAAGAAAATCTTTTCAGCCCAAGTGGCAGGAAGGAAAGGCAGAGGAAGGCCAAGGAAGACATGGGTGGATCAGATTCAGGAGTGTCTGCATGAGAAAAAGATTATGAGTATGAAGTACAAAAGATCTTGTGTACGGCGTGTAATGGATATTAGTGAAGCACGAGTTGTATGTTAAGATCGCGGTAAATGGAGAAGTTTGATACGACAACAATAAGTAAAAATTTCTGGTAGTTTGTATTTCTTTTGGAGCTAACCTCTGAATCTCAGAGAACAGCTTAAGGGATATTATGTAAAAAGAAGATGGTTCTGTAACAAGAAATAGAGGCAAAATTTTGACAAGAGTGAAAGATTTCTACTCCAAATTATATGAAAGGGATGATACATGTACTCCAGACATTGTGAAAGGTACCAGTACCAGCGTTCTTCCAGTCCTCCCAGCAGAAGTTGCACATGCAATCAAGAACATGAAGTGGGGAAAAGCTCCAGGAGAAGATGGAATTACTGTAGACATCATACAAGAAGCAAGTGGAGAAATTGAAACAGTACTCGCCCAAATTTTCACTCGATGCCTTAATGAAGGGAAGATTCCTGAGGACTGGAACAATGCTACAATGATCCTGCTACATAAAGAAGGTGACATTGAGGATCTCTGGAATTACAGACCTATCAGCCTCCTATCAGTGGTTTATAAAATCTTCACTAAAGTTCTTTCACACTGCTTGAAGGTAACACTGGACATGGCTCAACCGAGAGAACAAGCTGGATTCAGGAGTGGCTACAGCACAATAGATCATATCCACGTACTGAGAGAACTAATTGAAAGAGCGAGGGAATATGAACTTCCATTGTGCATGGCTTTTATCAATTATGAAAAAGCCTTTGATTCGGTGAAACCATCAGCAGTTACAATGGCTCTGAAATCCTGCAGTATTGAAGATGCATACATCGGTATTATTAATAACATCTATGAAAATGCAAGTGCAAAGATTCGGCTGTTTGAAAATACAACACACATAAAAATTGGAAAGGGAGTGAGACAAGGTTACACCATATCTCCAAAGTTCTTTAGTGCCACATTGGAAAATGTCTTTCAATCACTGAACTGGGAAAACAAAGGGATAAAGATTAATGGAAAGTATCTAACCCACATTCGTTTTGCTGATGACGTAGTCATTTTTGCAACTACCCCATCAGAGCTGCAGAGTATGATTCAGGAACTTGCTGACAAGAGTAAAGAAGTGGGATTAAAAATGAACTTTCAGAAGACAAAAGTGATGTTCAATGCTTTTACTAGAAATGAAGATTTATCGATTGATGGAGAAAAGCTGGAGATAACAGACATGTACGTTTATCTTGGACAGCAGATATCAAGTGAGGGTCACATTGATGAAAAAATTAATCAGCTTACAAAACTTGCCTGGAGAGCCTTTGGAAGAAACAGCATAATTTTCAAGAGAAATATGCCATTATGTCTTAAAAGAAAAGTGTTTGATCAATGCATCGTTCCAGTGCTTACATATGGTGCAGAGATGTGGACCTTAACTAAAAGAGACATACAAAAGCTGGAGACAACTCAAAGAAGCATGGAGAGGTGCATGCTTGGTGTAACCAGGAGAGATAAGAAGAGGAACTCGTGGATCTGAAAAATGAGAACAGTGGAAGACATCATGATCAAAGTTAAATCCCTGAAATGGCAATGGGCTGGACATACTGCCAGAAGGACAGACCATCGATGGACAGTCGAAATTTTAGATTGGATTCCAACGGACAGGAAAAGACCCAGAAGAAGACAACATGGAAGATGGGTGGATGAAATTCGAAAGTATATGGGAGTAACCTGGAGGAGACTGGCACAAGACAGATCGATGTGGAAGAAACTTGGGGAGACCTTCGCCCAGCAGTGGATTGATAATGGTTGACAATGATGATGATGATATATATATATACATATACAGAGAAAGAGAGAGCTTTTTACTACACTGAAGAGCCAAAACATTATTACGACCACGTTTTCTAATAAGGTGCTGGTCCTCCACATGCTGCCAAACAGCTCTTACCTGGTGAAGCATAGACACTAAAAGATTTCTAAAGGTGTCTTGTGGTATTTAGTACCAACATGTTACCAGCAGATCCTTTAAAACTTGTAATTTACATGGCTGAGCTGCTGCAGATTGGATTTCCTGTTCCAATACAAACCACAGGTGCTCAACAGGATTGATGTCTTGGAAATTTGGAGGCCAGGGCAACACCTGGAAGTCTTCCTCAGATTCTGCAAATCATTCTCGAACAACCCAAGTAGGTGCATTGTCCTGCCGGAAGAAGGTGTTGGAAACACAAGGGAACATACGGTGATCTTCCCAGTAGTCGAAAGGTAAAAGTCCACACAAGCAAGGAGGAGAAAGAATTGTTTAGAAATTCTCGGTGCATCAAGCGCATGGCTCATCACGTGAACCCACACATGCTAAATGGCAACCGAACATAAAAGGTGTTCTTCATCATCTGCAATGTTTTAATGCAAGCTATAAAATGAATCTTCAATATGTTCTGTTTATAGTGCTCCTATTACGTTATTTTATTAAATAGTTTATTTTTCACCAAAGGCTATCATTATTCAAGGTGAGTTAATTTGTGCATGCTATAATTCTTCTTTTCCAAAGTTTTAAGTCTGCCATTGGGGGATTGTGCTGCTAGCTTCCAAAGGCATCAACGATAAAGTGTAGATAGATAAACATTCTGTTTTATATATCACACATAATTATCACACAACCAATAGAAGGTACTTCTAGACCGGGATACTGGTGCTGTGAGAAGTTACACCTGTTCTGTAATGATATTTAGGTAGGTAGGTAGGTATTAGGCATCATGATTTCCTGCACGTGAATGACTGGACCCAGGGTTTTCCAGCAGAACATTGCCCTAAACATTACACTTCCACCACCAGCTTGTTTTCACTTCACAGTGCATCTTGGTGCAAACACTTCCCCAGATAAATTATGTCCATATAGTGAAACAGAAAACAAGATTCACTGGACCAGATGACCTTCTTCCATTCTTCCAATCATTCAAGGTCTAGTTTTGATGCTCATGTGCCCATTGTAGGAGATTTCAATGGTAAACTATGGTCAGCATGGGCACTCAGCATGACTTGCAGCTACCCAGTACCATTTTCAGCAGAGTTTGATGTATTGTATGCTGTGGTACACTACTCCTGTTACCACCATTCAAATTACTGGCCAAATGCACCACAATACCCCTTGCTGTTGGTTTGTACCATATGGGATGATACCCTTTGTTCACCTCTAGCATCAATGAGTTGTAGTCGGCCCACACCTCACCAGCAATTCGTGGGTTTACCTCCTTGGACCACTTCTTGAAGGGACTAACCACGGCTGACCATGAGCACCCCACAACAATGACATGTCTGACCCAGTCATCTGGGCATTACAATTTGGTCTTTGTCAAACTCACATAAGTCCTCTACCTTTCCCATCTGAAGAACAAAAGTAACACTGATTAACCGAGCTCAGTACCAGGTGTTATTTATACCATTTCATAATCTTCACATGCACTATTTACCTGCAGCTACCTCAGTTTGCATAAAGACACACTGGTTACAATGTTGTGGTATTTTGGTATAAATTTAAGGCTAGAAAGAGTCACTCCATCCCTAATTTACAGTTACCAGTTCCAGAGAAAAAGACAGGGCACTAAATTACATCATTAATTACTGGACTAGTTTACTAGTCCAGTTGTACCTCAATGACACTATCTTAATATACTGCCATAACTATCGTTCATTTACGTGCATAAATATCATAATGACAAATAGCTTACCTTTTAAGGCCAGCACCTTTAAACATTTCCCTGCATGTCAGGTTTGGGGTTTTCTGTTGGTTCCAGCCCAGTGTGGTGATCCCATCTCGCCATTGTTGTATTTCTCACATGCAGACGAGCAAATTAAGCGACACGAAGCATTTTGCAATAATACTTTAGTTCTCCATGACTTAGAAAACCTTTTGTATTCCTTTAAAAAACCCTATATAAATCAAACTCAAGCAACACAGGAAACTTATCAAACCAAAATTACTTTGACAAACCACTAACATACACAATTCACATTAACATCTAATACCCAGAAACCAAACAACACAAAAATATTCTAACCAAACCCCTAAAACCTATTTACATTATTTACAGTGAACCAGTAATTATTGCCGACTATACCATTCTATCTCATTCATGCACATTCAGATTTGTAATGCTAAGGATCCTAATATTCTATGTGAAAAATGGAAAGAATTAATTAAAACAGAACACAAAAATCAAAACCATTGAAGAAGAAAAGGAAGGTTTTTCCAGATTTTGCGATAGATGGAGCCATGGTGGAGGATTCGGCGATGGTGTCAGGATCGGATGAAACAGTGGATCTTTTCACTCACTCACTCTGCCTGCAGCAGAATGACTAACATCGATAACACTTCCTGAAAATGGCCCAGGAGGCGCTCGAGGCAATCTGTATGAGAAAGGCAGAGGTGTGGTGAGCATATGTTGTGTACATCCGGTTGAAGCGAAGGGCACGAATGAGATAGAGTGGCCTAGTTGACAATAATTACTGGTTCATTGTAAATAGGTTTTTAGGGGTTTGGTTGAAATATTTTTGTGTTGTTTTATTTCTGGATATTAGATGTTAATGTGAATTCTTGTGTATGTTAGTGGTTTGTCAAAGAAATTTCAGTTGGATAAGTTTCCTGTGTTGCATGAGTTTGATTTATATGTTGGTATAGGAGTTTTTAAAGGAATACAAAATGTTTTTGAAGTCAAGAAGAACTATAGTATTATTGCAAAATGCTTCGTGTCGCTTAATTTGCTCATCTGCACATGAGAAATACAACAATGGTGAGATGGGATCACCACACCGGACTGGGACCAACAGAAAACCCTTTAAATGTGTCGCCGTTCAAATCATTCAGGAATGCACAGTCTGGAAGAAACTGCCATTCATTTTTGAACGATGGCTCTTGTAAATCCCGGGTGTTGAGGTCTTTAAAATCAGTTGACAATAGCACATTAATCCAAAGGAAAAATATAATTCCATCGCAGTTGACACAAGGAATTCACTCGAGACACAAAATAAACATCTAACATATAATTAGCACAAACACATGACCAACCGCACACATACTAAAAGATACATAACATAAAACACTGGCGTTATTTTTCATCTGGAGTTCCATCTTGTTTAAAACACACCACCTTCTCCTTTTCTGAGTTTAAATCACACAATTTTTTTCTCCTCTCGCTTCTCACGGAGTACAGCGCCCTCTATCAAAATTGTCTCCACAGCTGCTCGGATTTTATTTATTTTTCTCTTCGGGAGTTGTTGTTCTTCTGACAACCCCAAACCTGATGTGCAGGGAAATGTTTAAAGGTGCTGGCCTTAAAAGGCAAGCTATTTATCATTAGTTATGCTTTTATTGTTGATCCAGTCAGTTTTGTGACACAAAAGCCATATCTATACTCAGGACAGAGCTAACCTGATTACCCTGTTAAGGTTGTGAAACTGATTCACTGACATGAAATCTCTTGTTTATCAGTATTTCTCCACACTCTAATGGGGTGCCATGTGTCGCGGACCCTTCCCCCTAAGGGTGACTGAAGGTGAGACAAAAGGAAGCTTCCCACGTTCCACACACATTACGATGTCCCCCCCCCACACACACACATACTTTCTCAACCTTGCTGGCCACCAGACAAACGATTTATGAATGAGTATTTTAAAACAGCAACCATGAAGGCAGGAGTAAGCTCATTACAATGAAAGCCAAGCCATTTGCCTCCCCGCTTCCGGCTAACAATTCTCCCCTCCCAGGCAAGGTAAATATCCTCATGATAACTGTATAGCCTCTCTGAAGCAAAACAGAAGTGATAATGATGCCGCCAAATGCGAATATTTGTATTTTTTAGAAATGCAACAGAAACTGGGATCTTCATTTTCTTAATGTGCGTACATATGGCATTTAGAACATCTGTATGTCCATGTGCTTTCTTAGGTCTCAGTTCAAGCTCAAACACGATTTTTAAACTGGAACTATATTATGCAGTAGAGGTACACACTCTGTAACTTGAACTCCATAGTCAGGTTAGCCTTGTCCCCAGTATAGATGCTATGGATGCACACGTCCTAGGAACACAAATTTCATTACATGTAAAGCAACACCATTTAAAAGAATGCTGAATCCACAAAGAAACCAGATATCTTTCAGGAAGATAAATTAAAATTAAAAATTATAGAGAAGATGAAATCTTTACCCAATATTTGACAGGCCGTCCATTCACATGATCTGTTCCCCACCTAAAGGATTAAAATAGTGGAAATATTATTCTTTAACATTCTTGAAAAAACAATATTACAGTAAATTCATCAGACATTCCATATACTGCAATAAATTTTACTTTCAAGTGTGGGGACATTCTTGTTTCTGTGAAAGTTATAATAATAACAAAGTAGCAATAGTTTTAAACTGTAATGTATACATGGAAATAAAAAAAGAAAAGGATAGAAATTGCTGAATCCGTTACTATATCAACATATAGTACTTTTGTAGAAACAGTTGTACTATAAAATGCAATTTCCTTGGGCAAAATTAATTTCTAAAATTTATATGGCATATATTTTATGTTATCTGAAGTTAAACTTTTTGCAGCAAACAGTTCATATTTTTAAAAAATGCTCCAGTACATTTCACAAAAACTTTTCTTGAGTAGAAATCTGATTGTTTTCAATAAAATTCATAAAACATGTTTTGCTAACATTTTTAATTTCTCTGGGCAGAAAAATTATGTTTCTAGAAAACAACCCAATAAAATATGCTTAATAAAAAAAATATATATATATATATATTTTGAGCAACACTATGGTACTTTCAGATTGCAAAAGTTTAGCAGAGTAGCCTTCATTTACCTTGAAACATTTTTAGGGGGATCTTGGTCTGTCCTAACCAAGTTGTGAATTAGGTATTTATCTTTACCATGTGGTGAAATACTGCATAACATAATATACAAAATAATAACTTTTCATCATGATCATCATCACCATCAACAATGGGAAAGTTCCTTAGATGTCTGTGCCAAGCGGCATCAGATATCAATAATTTTTTATTGTTTTATTACCAGCACATCGACATCCACTTCATTAGAATGCAGAACTATTATTTTGAAGGCATACTCAACTCAACTGAACTGTCAGGTGGTAACTTAATTTTGCTTTGAAACTCTGATTATTTTAAATCATTCTTTCTGGTTTGAAACAGCTGCAAACTTAATTAAACATGGATCATTTGCTAATTTATACACTTCAAGTAAATGGCCAGGGTAAGGAGTCAGTACTTACAGAAGTCAGTGTCCAGTTTATATTCAATAGCCCAGCATGTCAGTTATTCTTTAACAATCTGTGCTTAATAATAAGATAAATTGTCTCTGCATGAACATTTCATGCAATATACATTTGACAATTACACTACTCAACACACATTTTGGTGGCTCAAAATTTCGATCTATTTTTGGATATATTTGGGGTGCTGATTCCAAGAATGGCATTAGTTTTACCCTATCAGCTATAGTTTTGGAGATATGACGTAGCCACCGGTCATCCATTGAAATTTGGGATCCTTAATCACATAATATGCTATTCTAGAGAGAGAGAGAGAGAGAGAGAAGGAGGAGGAAGCATAGTTGTGCATACAGATAAAACCCATACTGTTCATCATCTGGTAAGTGACTATTTGATGATACGCTGCTATTAAAAAAATTTCCAGGTGGTTAACTTCCTACAAAGAAGCCTTGTAATGGGATTATTTTAGCTAAATGTCTCTCTTTAGGTGATGTAAAATAGTGCTATATATAAAGAGAAATCCTTGCATGAGAGAGAGAGCTTTGAACTTCTTCCCGCTCATTGTTTTGCAGTCAGGAGAAACGGTTTTGCAATGCAGATGTGGAAAAAGTGTTTATGGCAGGTGTCAGAGGACTTCTGGTTTTTGAGTGGGAAAGGGAGGTTTGACTGTTGACCATGGTAAGAAAAGGCTACTTCTAAATACCAGTGAAGGAGAATGCATGGTTAAGATGGAGGAGAAAGGGCCAAAATTTGGCCTCCTTAATGCCACTGCATGGATTCACAGAAAGGAACCAGAATGGTAAACTAAAAAATAAATAAATATTTTTATCCTAGTTGTAAATTAATTTATGGTACCTCTATTCATAGTGTACTGTGGAATTACTTTTTTATGGGTCTTATAGAGGTTATTATTCAAAAAAGTTGGTGGTCAAATTTTCAAACCAAAGCCTAGTTCCTGATCAGGACTACATCACTGGAGTAGTTGCTGCCACTCAGTTGGAAGTGTCTAACCGCAATTATCATTAATTGTGGTACTTCTTGCTATTTTGATCCCTTCTAGTTTCCTCTTTACTAAAAAGTTTGACTGGTGGGCGATTATTCTTACTGAGTCACAATTTATGGAGTGTCCACTTGCTTGTATATGTCTGTCTAGCCCTGTTTTGTTACTAATGCTCCTAATAGCTGTTTGGTGTTCTTTCATTTGGACTTTAATACTTCTCCCTGTTTCTCCTATATAGCTGAGTCTGCAGTTACAGTCGATGCAATATATTACGTCTTCTTGCAATTGGGTGCCCACTTCTTTCTGCTTTAAAGCTGGCAGGAATTTCTTTAATTTGTTATTTAGATCTGGAGCAAGCCTGATATTATATTTTGCTCAGATCCTTTTCAGTTTTTCAAAAAGTCCCATGTGGTACGTAATTTTGCTGGTGAATTTGAAGTTGTTTATTTCCTGCTTCTTTTTTGGCACTGCGTAAATAATTTCCCAATATGTGGGGAGGGGTAATTGTTTTCTGCCAATATTTCTTTTAATTCTTCATTGCGAAGATCTTTTTGAGCATCTGAAGAGACAAGGACTTCAATTTTTTCCAAAAATTGTCTCGCCGTATTCGACTTAATATAGTCAGGGTGGAATGAGCAGAAGTCTAACATCTTCCCTGTGCTAGTGGGATTTCTAGAAAGCTGAGTGAAGATTCTCCCCTCTCTTGAGGTCAAGGTTAAATCAAGGAAATTGATGCCGTGGTCATTTTCCAGTTCCAGGATGTACTGCAAATAATTTTCTAGCGAGTTAAATTCTGCCAGAATCTGAGAGGTAGAGATTAGTCCACATTATCTACAATAAACAGGACATCATCCATATATCTTACATAGAGAGCAAATATTGAGGGTTATACAAGGATGTTTGCCTCTAGTTTACTAATATTTTTTTCATGCTGGTTGGCAGTTATCTTTCCACAGTGATAATGACCGTGCAACTCTGCTTCTGTCAAAATTCTGATATTTTTTTATATTTCAAGAGAGTTCAATTTTCTTTCTCTCATCCACCTCCATTCTCATATTGAATTTCACTTTTTTTTTTTTTTACTTTACAGAATGGAGAATTTGTTTGCTACTGAAGTAAATTAATGAAAGGTCCAAAATTACAAAGCAAAACTTGCATTTGTATTTGTGGATGAATGTAGTTTGTTGAACAAAGAAATCCCCTAGATGAATCTTCAGCACCCCTCCCCGTTTCTGAGACCTAGCTACGGCCTTGGTATGGGTAATTGTTGCTAAGCAACAAGGTATGTTATGAATGGCTCTTTTACAGACCGTACCTACACAAAGGTGGTAACACTGTTTATATGACTTTTCTCAAAAGCAGTTGCCATTATCCAGTGACCTTGTCATGTCTTTTTGATGTACTTTTGGTTGGTTATGGTTATTTAATTGTCTCCAGCCATGTTCACTACAGTTATCTATAATTGAGCAGAAGACTGAATAAGATTTAATTTCATAAAAATACCACTAAAACTATTAGAAATTTTTTGAATTGAGTTATTAGACGGCCATGTACTCTTTTAACACTAAATCTCAACCAAATCATTATGAGCTCTTTTTTCTTTTTCTTTTTTCACAAATGTAGACCTCACATGTGTGAACCATAACAATCTCTCTACTGCAGCATATTTCATAGACTAAAAATGCAATATTCAGCCATCAGTAACACTGCATGAAGAATATTTACAACTCATACTGAAATTCATTGCAGATCTGTTCTTAAAAAGATTCATGGATATGATAAAATGTTCATAGCTGGGGGCATAAATTTTGGAAAGGACATAGGCCATGTGAGAACGCACACAAGGAACCTGAAAAACCAAAAAGCAATCATTCTGAGGACAACATTTCCTGTATTGAAGGAAGAATTATGGATGAAGCAGAAGACAGGCAGTGTATCAAACTGCAACACCTTCAGGTATATATCTGTACCTCTGAGCATATGATTCCGCATGGAAATCTCAAAATGGGATGTATCATTTTGCAGAGATCACTAGACTGTTCTATTGAGATCTCTACAATGTTTGCATCTCTCTGTGGTATCATCATCTTCTATTTCAAACCATCCCTGCTTTCACGTGTTCTAATATAGTTCACAAAAGTATTAACTCCATCTTTTATTTAACTCATTAAAATATTTGATCATATCCCCAATCTGCCACATGATTTAAAACTTGACTTCTTGTATTTCCTCTACATCCTACATGTTTCCAGAAAGCACTTTTGTCTTTCCAAATAGCCATCTTGATGACCTTAACACACTCACATTCTGACAAACCAGCTTTACTTCTCTTCAGAGTGTATTCCTTCTTAGAATCTTCACCTTTAAATGGTATGTTCTTACTACTCCACCAACCATGATCTTTAATACTTATATTACCTTTGCAGCATCAGCTATCTCTTCAGCAACAGTTACAACGCAGCTCTTAAAAAATACCCACTTCTTTCTCAGATCAGTCTCACACATGTTTAGCTGTTTCAGTATTTAACAGCAAAGCACCCATTGAATCCCATTTCAGGCTTCCAATTATTTTCCCTCTGTAGGTGTTTTCTGCAAGGTCTTAGTGTAAATGAATGAAGCACAAAAACAACTTTTACACAAGTGGAAGAAATAATGTTGCCATTTTAAGAAGTGTGATGAAAAAAATATGTGACTGCCACAGTATCTAAAATAGATCCACAACTTCAACCTATGGCATCATGCAGAATTTTTAGTGCTGTGAATATTTTTAAAGACTTTGTACTCTGGCATCAAATATCTTCCCTAACAACTGAAAATGCCACTCATAATGGAAAACAAGGACTCAATTGAAATGATTATTCCACCTGAGCATATGTATGTACGACTGAGAGCAGAGAACAGATAGACGAATTCAACAAAAGGATGCAAAAATACACAAGAGTCCCATTTGTTTTGCAACTGACAATGCTTACAAATTATAGGATAAATCAAGTGTGTTGACAAACCGGTTGGGGTACTGCAAAGTGGATTCCCCACTTGCTCACGGATGAACACAAGGCAAATTGTGTTATCACTTGTTGCCAATAAAAGTGCTGGCTACAACATGAGCTATGCTTTTTAGATCGAGTAATCACATGTGATAAAACAAAACAACAGAGCACTCAAATGGAAACACCCAGACTCCCTGATCCAAGAAAGCAAAGGTTCAAGCAAGTGCAGGGAAGGCCATGCACCTGGTTTTCTTCGATAAAAAGCGAATTGTATATGACCATCTTGTTCCACAAGGGAAATTTCTTACCAGTGCCTATTATTCTGAAGTTTTCAAAGGTCCCCTAAAGAAAAAAAATCCCCAAAATGCCCAGAATATGAGCAAACTGGTAGGATTTTGCATGCTTACCCAGCAAGTTATCCAAGATCGAGGCATCAAAATGATGGTGCACCCTCCGTATTCATCGGACCTGGTGCTGTGTGACTTCCATTTATTCCCTGAAGTGAAAAAAACAACTTTGTGGGCATCACTTTGCATCAAATACTGAACTGAACAATGTTATGATGGGGTATCTTGAACCACATGTCAAGAAAGGGCTTTGAACACATCTTCCAGAAGTGGATAGAAGAATGGGAATGGTGCATTCAGGTAGAGGGAGAATGATTTGAAGGTATGTAAGTGTAAGTATGTTTACTGCATTATACTTCTTACTTTAAGTGAAATCAGCCTAATTAATTTTGAATGACCCTCGAATTACATAATGGTACAAAAGCAATATAAAAATGTGTTGCATTCTTATCATCTTGTATTAAGCATTCTTTGATCCATAATTACCAGGTTTCTCAATTTAGCACATTTATTCTATAGTTCTGGGCTGTTTCTATATGTCGACAGAAGTTTCAATCCCCTAGATGACCATCAGGGCATGTCATCAATTCTGAACTGTCCTAGAAGGCTTCTGGGGAGGGGGCTCAAAACATCTGTGAATAGCTAATATGCTATGGTGTTTGCCTAAAAAGGAACTTTCAAACGTACCATAAAAAATTTTCTGTACAACATGTTATCATATAGCTCATCCATGCCAACATAAATTCACCAACAACACGACCTGTAAGGCACCTTGGCATTAGCATTTATTAAATAGTACTAGTAATAGTATAAAAGTAACTTATTATATTCCGGTTAGCAGGTATTTAATCCAGTAGTCTTCCAACACATAAATTGAAGGTTGTCAAATTTAAGGTTGGTCATGATTTGAAGGTGACCTTGGATCTAAAACATTTTTAATTAAAAAAATTTTTAAATTTGAGGTCACCTTCATATCATGATTCCATGACCAACCTTTAATTGTACAACCTTCAACTTATGGGTTGGAAGACTACTGGATTAAATACCTGCTAACCTGAATATAATAAGGTATGTTACTTTTATACCATTACTAGCACTATTTAATAAATGCTAATTCCAAGATGTCATACAGGTCATGTTGGTAAATATATGTTGGTGTGGATGAGCTATAGAGGTAGTGAATAATGATGACATGTTGTATACAAAATTTTTAGGGTACATTTGAAAAGTTCCTTTTTGGGCAAATACCATAGCATATTAGCTTAATAACCACATATAAAACATACATAACACAATATATATTATATATGTTGATTATTCCTCCATGAAATCTGTGGATTGATAGAAACATCTTGGAGCTGTAAAATGATTCTAGTATTATTTCTTCTGAATTACTTATTGTCTACTCCAGATAACTCAACCTTTTAGTTTTAGTTAGCACATTTTCCAGTTCTGTATGAAATGTAATGTCATGTATTTAGTATCATGCATAAACTCTTTGCTGGCATGAGCAGCTTACAGACCTCCAAAGATTGGTCAATTGAGAGTGCAGTTGTTTTACGAGGTAAGTGTGATTCAAAAAATTACACCTACAACTTTTTAATAAGATTGTAAAAGAAATTAATGGTAATTAATCATTCAGTAGACTGAACTACATAATATAACTCACTGAGACTTAAAAATTCACTAAAAATGTTCATTCCTTTTACAGATCTTAGTTCACAATTTCCACTTACCCAAGGATTCTAACTGAATGCCATCCTTGCTGCCTAAATGCATCTGGCAAAGAGTTAGAAATCTTTGAATGCCTGTAAACTCCAGATTTGTAGCTGAAGAAATCTTCATGAACTCGAAAAGTAGCTAATTAATAATAATAAAAAGAAGTTACTGGAATATCACTAATATTCTTAAGTACATAGCAAGCTAGAGATAAGACATGTGCTTGAAAAATTGTTATTTTTTTGAAACATATAGTACTACGTATAAAAATAAAACTCTTAACATTTTGTCACGCTGATTGCACATCAATAAAAATTTTATTGAAATGAACAGAAAAGCATACATGTCAGCAAAAAGTGTCAACATGTATGTTTCTGTGTTATGCATATAAATAAAGTGGTCATTCGATCTGCGGCTGCATTATGCAACAGAAAACTCCAAACATCACAATGGTATCTGCATGTTGAAAAAATTAACTAACATTTGGTTAATTAACTAAAACAAATCAATTTACTTATGGAATGCAGAAAGAACAAACCAGTTATAACTTCCATAATAAGACAAACACATACACTGAGATGCCAATTTGTTAGGGACATCTTCCCTTATCAAAATAAATAGCTCACTCCAATATGTAAGATGGCACATGAGCATGGTGTGTGGTGTAAAATCAAGCAGAGCAGCTCATCAAGCATCAGTTAGCATTCAATTGAGGAACAGAATGAGTGAAAAAGCCAGCGAGTGAGATCTGAGCAAATTTAAGTGTGGCTGATGGTTGGTCCATGGTGAATTTCAATGCATAATGGTAGTTGGCCCAATTAAATACATTATTTAAAATTAAGTGTTGTTGCACAATTATGTTATTGTAGTCCATTTTTTTCTTCCTGTGTGTCTTTGTTTGAGGTCCGTATAGATACCTTTTGTAAATTACAATTCACATTTTTCTAGATTTCTTTTCATGTTTCCATTTCAATATCTTGCCTACAACCAATATCAAACTACAGTGTGAAATCTCAATTATGGTGATATGCAGTGGCATAGGATGACCTAAAATTTATCTAGAGCTGAATATTTTAAAAATTGCTTTTAACCTTCTTCCATACTATAAAATATAATTTCAGTGGATTATACGGTTTCTAATCGCGAATGGTCAAAATCAAGCTTAACCACATAGAATTAGGTAAAAATTGTTTTTATGTATATGTAGTGCTGCATAACATTAAAAAAGCCAGTAGAAACAAAAGAAAGTATGTTTGCTTTTATTTCCACTTAACCAGGATATTTTGCTATACCACTCCACATTAAAAGTTTTAGACTGATTTTTATGTTTTTGTACTAAGCATATATTTGGTCAACATGAGCCAAATATTTGCTTGGTGCAAAAACATAAAAATATATATAATGTTATTATAACTTTTTTTTTTTCTTCATCTCTTAATAAACTGAAAGGATTTTCCCAGGGCCGGATTAAGGCCTTAGGTGGGCCCTTAGGCTAATACATTTGAGTGGGCCCCAAGGCTAAGAGACATGGTCACGTATAATGTTTTGCATGTGTGGGACACTACGTCGTAAACGCATATACGGTCCCTTAGGTGATGTCTCCCATTCAACCAATGAGAAGCATTGTTAGAAAAGGTATCTCCTTCCACTGTGATTTCTTGTATGTTGACGAGAAAGTGGCTGCTTGTTGACAATTTTCCAGCTTTATTCAGTGTTTTAGCTCCGAATATCTTCTTATTTTTAATGATTACTGTTAGGAATTCTGATTCAAGAATTTCTCAGTGTTGTTTATACCAGAAAGATGTTTTATTGCATGGCTTACAGCATCATTCATCAATATTTCTTTAATTGTGCTTTATTTACCGGGTTTGTCATTAGCTTTTTGCACTTAGGCAGATATCCGAACACCACACGTGTGTGCTTTGAGTTGATAATTAGCTAAATTTAGCTATTAAAAATAACAGTTAAAATGAATTTTGGTTTTCTTCATTCTATTAATGATTATTTTGGATACGTTTTTTCGTTAGAAGATGCTTTAAACGTTATCCAAAACTTCGAGATTTCTACAAATACACATTATATTAAAAAACGTGGTGCAGTTCAGAATCTTTGGCAAGCCCAGTTAAGTGATATTAAAGGTGCGAAGAAGGATGTCATGTTCTTCGAAGGGAAAAAAATTCCAATGTCGAAAACAGGATACCATTTGATGGCATGCCATTTATTTCCACTAATCACTGTACATTAGAGTGTCATCAAGGTCGTTCATTGAACAAAAGTAAGTTAAAAGCAATCCAAGATCATGACTACTCATGTAGTAAAAGCAAAGTTCAAACAACAACAAAAAAATTAATTGTATAGAAGAAATCCAACTGAAAGAAATTTTAAACGGATTTTTTCCCCAACCGATTTTGATGCTTGTCTTTCATGATAATTCCGTTGATAACGATGTTCAAAATCACACACATTTTAGGCACTCATGATAAATTTTTATGAAGCTGTTTTCATCCACCAATGGAGGTGTTCGGATATCTGCCTAAGTGCGAAAAGCTGATGACAAACCCGGTAAATAAAGCACAATTAAAGAAATATTGATGAATGATGCTGTAAGCCATGCAATAAAACATCTTTCTGGTATAAACAACACTGAGAAATTCTTGAATCAGAATTCCTAACAGTAATAATTGAACATAAGAAGACACTGAATAAAGCTGTAAAATTGTCAACAAACGGCCATTTTCTCATCAGCGTACAAGAAATCACAGTGGAAGGAGATACCTTTTCTAACAACACTTCTCATTGGTCGAATGGGAGACATCACATAAGGGACCATATATGCGTTTACTGACGTAGTGTCCCCCACACACAAAACATTATACATGACCAAGAGACATCTGAGTGGGCCTCAAAGAACTTGTGGCGGGAATCATTATGAAGTCCATTAAATCACAAAACTGTAGCAATATGCTGGTGATAATTAATACATAGTGCATTCTTCAAACTAATAAATTAGCTGCAGAGTTTTCATACTAAGTCACTGCATTTTTCATTGTTCTCATAAAAACATGAGTTAAAAGCTTAAGATTCATAGATTTTGTCATGGATTTTCGAATGATATATCATTGTATACCTTTCTTAGTTCATCTTTTTTGTTAAATGCAATGTGAAACCACATGGGACTTCGACAGTTTATGGTTCGAAGTGCAAATTGGGAGGTATGGGTGGATGGTAGTGAAAAAGCTGAAACTATCTCGCTTACCCAGCTGTACAAAGTGACACAAAACCTTTACCCTTGGTGAGTCACTGCCTTGAAATCTGTCCCTCTTCCAGCCTTTGTTTTTGACTAAGCGGAAATCATAAGAGACAGAAGTAAAACTATTTTATGAACCTCTCTCTATATACACTGAAGAGCAATTGAATTAGAGATACCTGTCTAGTAACATGTAGCACCATCTTTCGCCCTGATGACAGCAACGATTTGTATCAGCATGGACTCGACAAGACACCGGAAGCGTTGGGAAGCCATCAGATCCATGACCCCTGTACAAGCTCCCACAGCTCATGAAGATTTGATGGAGGGTGGTCAGAGCCTCGAACATTTTTCTCGATGGCATCCCAGATGTGCTCGATGGGATTGAGGTTAGGTGACCTAGCTGGCCAAGGAAGCAAAGGTCACGTCGGTGGAGTGTTCATCCAACCATTCGGATACAATTCGGGAGCGATGGCACGGTGCATTGTCTTGTTGCAGGATGAGGTTCCCAGTGGGATGTTGAAGAAGCACAAATGGGAGCAAATGGTCGTCCAGGATATCCTGGTAATGTTGACCTGTGAGGGACGATGTCACACGTACCAGGGGTCCCATTTCAGTCCATGTAAACAGTCCCCAGACGAAAATGCCACCCACACCAGCTTGAAGAGTATCCTGCTGCAAGAAGGATCTATCGCATACTCGTATCCTGCCATCCGCATGTACCACCGTGAATCTTGACTCATCAGTCCAGGCAACATTTTTCCACATGTCTAGAGTCCAGTGGCGATGTTCCCGCTCCCATGCTAATCTTTGCACCCTGTGATGTGCGGTCAGCAGCGGTACCCTCGTGGGATGATGGCTTCTATACCCCATAGTGAGGAGATGGTTATGGATGGTGTGGCTGCTTACACGTTTTTGTGCACCAGCGTTAAATTGCAGAGTGATTTCTTGCACTGTGGCCTGTCTATCTGCTGTTACAATGTGAGTTAGATGACGATTACCCTGCTCATCCACACGCTGTTGTCCACAGTAGTTGGCTCTTGCAGGGATGGTTTTACCAGATTCGATGTACTCACGGTGCACCAGTGACACAGTGGCTTGTGAAAATCCCAGTGCCTGCACGACTTCCGAGATTGAGAGACCCATTCGGTGGGCCCCGACAATTTGCCCACGATCAAATGCGCTTAGATCCTTCGTCTTACCCATACTGCGTTCGACTCTTACAGATTCGCATTGCATTACTCCTTATATTGTTGGATCGCTGCATACGTCATGTCGTTTCCGTTTACAGGGCCGTCCACAGTGCCACATTTGCATAATGCCAGGTGTCTCTAATTCAATTGCTCTTCAGTGTATATCTATCTACCTTTATATCTATTATTTGCCTAAGTATGCCTCCTGAGACCTTGGTCATGATGGGCCCCAAGGCTATAGAGGCTATAGTCCTTATAGACCCCCCCCCTCCCTTAATCCCACCCTGGATGTTCCACTAGAAAGTCCACTTTGTTCATTTTACTTACACGAGCAAACCTTACAACTTAACAACACAAACGAAAATTAGTTGCTCACTGACTGAGGAAGTTAAAAGCGACTAGCCCAAAAAAACAGTTTTACACATGTGCAGTTCAGCGTACATCTGCTCATTCATTACTGTTCTCTGAAGCATCAGCAAGGTGATGAGTTGACAAGAGTTGCCTCGAGCACCCACACAGTATTCAGTGAGCTCTAGTCAACAGATATGGAAGGCTGTAATGTGTGTTACCCAGTTATTTAAATATCGTAGTGGCTCACATTGCATTTGGAAAATCTGGGAATTGGTTACTAATACAGATTTTCTTTCACGATTTTTCCAATTAAAGGGAACAACAATGTTTTTCTCATTTTCATGCAGGGCTTAGCCCCGATGCCCATAATCACCCAACGCCACTGGTGTTATGCATTATTTTCAAAACAACATCGCCTTGGGATATAAAGCTATTAGAACAAGGAAAACTGGCAAGGTATTATTGAAAATTAGGCTTAAATGTGACTTATTACAATGAGGAGGATGGGTTTGTGGGCTGAAAAATACTGTACTGAAATGGAAAACCTAGCAATGACTTAGGAAAGTTAACATTTTTTTTTTTAAATGTTGTCTTGATATTTGTTTTTTTTTCTTAAATTAGTTCCTTTTTTATTTTAAATGCCTAAGAACTAGCACAGTATTAGGGATAACAACAATATGGGTTGGATAGAATTTAAGGGAGTATATGTATAATTAGGGATGTAAGGTCAGGTGATGCGTAACATCACAGCCTCTCCTTGACAAATGTCAACCCCGCCTTCTCGTGGTGCATCCTGTTCCCACTAAAGGGGCTCTGACGACCGCCCATAGCGGTATAACTATACCATCGGGATTAGAGGAAATTCTATCCCACACTCACCAACCCGCTTGGCCAGCGTGGTGAGTTATGGCCAAACCCTTCCAAAATGATTCCACAACTTAAATCTTGGCCCTCAGTCTCCGGCAGCTGGAATGTACCTGGCCAAGGCAGCGGCCAGTGCGACATGAAGGCAGAGGGTGCTAAGAATCCCCGGAGGACCGGACTAGGCTGCCATCTGATGCTGACCTTGGCTACTTACAATGGACGCTCCCTATCTTCTGATTCAAGGCTTCTTGAATTGGAAGAGGAACTACAAAGGATCAAGTGGGACATCGTGGGGCTAAGTGAGGTAAGGAGAAAAGGAGAAGATCTCATCGAACTGAAAAGTGGACATCTCTTCTACTATCGTGGGACAGATACTGGCAGAACTAGTGGTGTTGGATTTATAATAAACAAGAAACTGAAGGATAAAGTTGTAGAAGTTGAAAGTTCCTCTGACAGAGCTGCACGACTTGTTATCCAACTCTCGAAAAGATACCAGGCTCAGATTATTCAAACTTATGCACCCACCACAAGTCATCCTGAAGAAGAAATTGAAGAATTTTATGAGGAAATTTGTCATCTAAATAATAAAGGTAAGCAGCACTTGAAAATAATTATGGGAGATTTCAATGCAAAAATAGGGCAACGGCAACCGAATGAAACTTCAGTAGGTAAATTCGGTCATGGCAACAGAAACCAGCGTGGAAATACTCTCGTTGAGTTTGCAGAGGCAGAAGGGTTTTTCATCTTGAACTCCTTCTTCAAGAAAAAGCCACACAGGAAATGGACATGGAGACATCCAAATGGGACGACAAGTGAAATTGATTTTATTATGTGTAACAAAAAATTCGTCATAGAAGACTGCAGTGTGCTAAACAAGTTCAACACAGGTAGTGACCATAGATTGGTGAGATGTAAGATGCACCTCAACACTAAACTTGAACGTGGCAAGCTCATAAGACAAACAAAATCTATTGACATAACCAACCTTAAAAAACACCATAACACCTTCAAGTTAGAACTGAAGAACAGGTTCTCTGCTTTAGAAGGCCTAACATCGGAAGAAGTGGACATCTCTGAAGTTAACAGAAAAGTAACCAAAGCTCTTATGGAAACAGCAACAAAATTAGCTGGGTCTAAGAACAAGTTGCATGTGAACAAATTATCAGGAAAAACCAAAATGTTGATGCAAAAAAGAAGAGAGATGAGGGCAACTAAAGAAGATGTGACTTCCAAAGTGGAATATATAGAGCTATGCAAGACAGTAAGAAAAAGTATCACTGAAGACGTAAGGAAATTCAACTGTGAACTAGTGAGGAAAGCAATTGAAAACAACCAAAGCCTAAAGATAGCAAAGGGACATCTCAGTAAGGGAAGAAAACAGATTATGGCACTGAGAAAAGAAGATGGTTCTGTAACAAGAAATAGAGGCGAAATTTTGACAAGAGTGAAAGATTTCTACTCCAAATTATATGAAAGGGATGATATATGCACTCCAGACATCATGAAAGATACCAGTACCAGAGTTCCTCCAGTCCTTCCAGCAGAAGTTGCACATGCAATCAAGAACATGAAGCGAGGAAAAGCTCCAGGAGAAGATGGAATTACTGTAGACATCATACAAGAAGCAAGTGGAGAAATCGAAACAGTACTCGCCCAAATTTTCACTCGATGCCTTAATGAAGGAAAGATTCCTGAGGATTGGAACACCGCTACAATGATCCTGCTACATAAGAAAGGTGACATTGAGGATCTCGGAAACTACAGACCTATCAGCCTCCTATCAGTAGTTTATAAAATCTTCACTAAAGTTCTTTCACACCGCTTGAAGGTAACACTGGACATGGCTCAACCGAGAGAACAAGCTGGATTCAGGAGTGGCTACAGCACAATAGATCATATCCACGTGCTGAGAGAACTAATTGAAAGAGCGAGGGAATATGAACTTCCATTGTGCATGGCTTTTATCGATTATGAAAAAGCCTTTGATTCGGTGAAACCATCAGCAGTTACAATGGCTCTGAAAACCTGCGGTATTGAAGATACATACATTAATATTATTAATAACATCTATGAAAATGCAAGTGCAAAGATTAGGCTGTTTGAAAATACAACACACGTAAAAATTGGAAAGGGAGTGAGACAAGGTGACACCATATCTCCGAAGCTCTTTAATGCTACATTGGAGGGTGTTTTTCAGTCGCTGAGCTGGGAAAACAAGGGGATAAAGATTAATGGAGATTATCTAACCCACCTTCGTTTTGCTGATGACGTAGTCATTTTTGCAACTAGCCCATCAGAGCTGCAGAGTATGATCCAGGAACTTGCTGACAAGAGTAAAGAAGTGGGATTAAAAATGAACTTTCAGAAGACAAAAGTGATGTTCAATGCTTTTACAAGAAATGAAGATTTATCGATTGATGGAGAAAAGCTGGAGATAACAGACACGTACGTTTATCTTGGACAGCAGATATCAAGTGAGGGTCACATTGATGAAGAAATTAATCGGCGTACAAAACTTGCCTGGAGAGCTTTTGGAAGAAACAGCATAATTTTCAAGAGCAATATGCCATTATGTCTTAAAAGAAAAGTGTTTGATCAATGCATCCTTCCAGTGCTTACGTATGGTGCAGAGACGTGGACCTTAACTAAAAGAGACATACAAAGGCTGCAGACAACTCAAAGAAGCATGGAGAGGTGCATACTTGGTGTAACCAGGAGAGATAAGAAGAGGAACTCGTGGATCCGGAGAATGACAAGAGTGGAAGACATCATGATCAGAGTTAAATCCCTGAAATGGCAATGGGCTGGACATACTGCCAGAAGGACAGATCATCGATGGACAGCCGAAATTTTAGATTGGATTCCAAGGGACAGGAAAAGACCCAGAAGAAGACCACATGGGAGATGGGTGGATGAAATTCGAAAGTATGCAGGGGTGACATGGAGGAGACTGGCACAAGACAGACCGTTGTGGAGGAAACTTGGGGAGACCTTCATCCAGCAGTGGATTGATAATGGTTGACAATGATGATGATGATGATGTATAATTATACACATGACTGAACTGTCATGCCACATAATTAGGCTGTTATACTATATATCGCATTTCTCTGATAAACTGAAGAGATGTGCAACAGTAAGTCATATAACAGAGGACTTGAATCAGAGACAATGCCAAGGTGGATCCCAGTGCACTGTTCACCCTAAATTACACCATCTGCTATATAACAATGGAAGGCTGATCTATGCACCACTGCTGCTTGCAGCAAACAAGAAAAAAACCCATCTTAGATGGGCACAGGAACGCTGGAGATGAACCACTTCAAGAAAAGGTGACAGAGGCATGAGTGCCCACAACGAGGGTCAAGCCACCCCTGGAAATTGGAATACCCCAAAAGTAAAATCTAAATAAATAAAAATAAAGGCAGAATGGAGAAGTCATGAATTTTGAATATTTTTCAAGACTAGATGCTGTGTCTCCCGTATTGATCGCTACACTCACTATGGCAAACCATGCTCACCATAGTCTTTACTCGCTATCATCCCAGTGGACTTCTTGACCACTAAAACATGCAACCGCCCCATACCAGTGTAGCCAAACAAGTGCATACATCTAAAGTACCATGAACTGCTTTAGTATCTAAGTACAGTACAACATCCATTAACGGACACCTCCGAGCAATAGCAAGTTTTGATTGGTAGAGAACAGCTGCCTGCCATAGGATTAACATTAACTATAACCTCTGAACAATGAAACCCCTTGACAGTGGCCAATGGACACCTTAATCAGTCCTGAAAGCGATTTAACAGAGACCTTGTTCTTTAGGAGTTTAGGGAGTTCTTTTGGTACTTTGGTGAGAGGGATAATATAGGGTCAAATAATATTATTGCTAAAGAAAGTATATTTCAATGAGTTGGATTATGGCCAGGACCAGATTAAGACCTTAGTGGACCCCTAGGCTAAGACATCTGAGTCGGCCCCCAAAGAACTTATGACGGGGAAGAATTATGAAGTCCGTTAAAACCCGAAACTCTAGCTACTAAATTATCTGCCGAGTTTTCATAAGTCACTGTATTTTTCATTGTTCTCACAAGAACATGAGTTAAAAGGTTAAGATACTTAGATTTTGTCTTGGATTTTCTAAGGATTTAGCATTGTATACTTTTCTTAGTGCATAGCTTTTGAGCAATGATCTCTGTTTGATGCATAGCTTTTGTTATGCAATGTGAAGCCACAGGGGACTTCGCCCATTAGTGGCTCTAAGTGCAAACTGGGAGGTGTGGGTGGATGGTAGTGAAAAAGCTAAAACTGTCTTGCCTGACCACGCTGTATACGTACAGATATATACAACCTTTACCCTTGGTGAGTCACTGCCTTGAAATCTATCCGTCTTTCAGCCTCTGTTTCTGACCAAGTTGAAATCATACGAGACAAAAGTAAAACTATTTTATTGACCTCTCTCTCTCTCTCTCTCTCTCTCTCTCTTTCTCCCTATCTCTATCTATTTGCCCAGGCATGCCACCTGGGCCCTTGGCCATGGAGGACCCCAAGGCTATAGCCCCTATAGATCCCCTTAATCCGGCAATTATAATGGTGTGCTTAAGTGAAAAGAAAGAAATCAAAGTTTAGTTTTAAGTGAGGGAAGCTGTGTATGTTTTGGTTGCAACATGGGAAATGGGGGAGGTGTTGCTGGTGCCTGAAATGCTTTCCATTGGTGGCAGCTTATCTTTGGTCCTTGTGGGTTCCTGTTCCTATTCTTTGGTGCACAGACAGCTAACTGTACAGTTCGACTTCACAGTCTAACATGTTTCTACTATTTTTCTTGCCCTTAGTATGCCTTAAACTTAACCTCTTAGCTTTATATTTCTAAGGGGAAGTTTTAGAAAACAGGTCAGACACCACTTTCCTAAAATCCTCTACACCATGATTTTTTTAAATTGTTATTTTGAGTTTTGTTCAGCATTGTGCATTTGAAAAAAGCTCTACAACCATTTTCCTTGTGTGTAAGCTTTGCACAATTATTCACCTTTTATACCAAAGCAACGGACCAGCAATGTTAACCTAGACCTAACTTCTGAACAATGGTTCCTCTCAATAATGGTCACTTTTTCCTGGTCCAAGCAGCGACCATTATTCAGAGGTTTCACTGTATCATTGAATTGCTCTGAACCACTAACTACTCACCGTGCATCAGATAAGCAGACTAAGCTGTTGGCCTTGGGAAATTGGATCCCCCATTACAAACAAGACCATTTGTTCCTTTCCCCTCTCTTATTCTCTCTCCCTCAAAGTGCACATTATGATGTCATAATCTGGCATGTCCAGCTGTGTTAACTCACACTTTGAATCTGTCACTACTACTTCTCTGACCTGTCTACCCTCTATTGTTTCTGAGCCTCTAGGTTCAACCTACTGTCACTTCATTTTTGCTATGCGGCATATATGCACACCGGACAAAAAGTAGTCACCCCGTCAGAACTTACCTAATAATGGGTGAGCCTCTTGCCTTGATGACAGCATGAATCCAGTGTGGTAGAGGTTACACCAAGTTGTGGATGTACTGAACATCAATTTGCAGCCACTAGTGCGTCAATCGGTCTCGAAGTTCTGCCAGAGTACGTGGGTGTCTATTCCAGCATTTCACCTTATGTTCCAAATGATCCCACAGATTTTCAATAGGATTTAAATCTGGGGATTTGGCAGGTCAGTTGAGGTGAGACAATGTTGCTGATTGTTCGTCATGTCACTCAGACACACTTTTAGCCCTGTGCACATGGTAATTGTCGTCTTGGAAGACAAGAGTAGCAATGTGATGCTGCTCTTGGAGATGTAGGACAAAGGGCAACACTTTGTCATTCAGAATGTGGAGGTACAGATGCTGGCTGAAATTCCTTGTTGCTGCAACGAGAGGGCCCACTTTGTGGTATGAAAAACATCCCCAAACCATCACAGAAACACCTCCAGTTTGAACAATACTTTCAACATAATCAGGATTGAAGGCTTCATTGGGCCTATGATGCACTCGTCACCTCCCATCATTGGAGCAAAAAAAAAAACAAAAAAAAAACGAGACTCATCAGACCAAATTACCCGTTTCCAATTTTTTGGTGCCTCTGAGACCATTGATAATGTGCGACTTTGTGACTTGCTGTTAAAAGAGGCCTCTTGCGTGGTACTCTGCTCCAGATGTCCATCACATGCAGTTCTCGTCGTAATGTCCTTTCGGAAATTGATTGGAGTGGACTTTGTGACCTACTGTTAAAAGAGGCCTCTTCCATGGTACTCTGCTCCAGATGTCCATCACATCCAGTTCTCGCTGCAATGTCCTTTTGGAAATTGGTTGGAGTAGACTTTCATTGACTGTTTGGAGCAACGGTTGCCTGGTTTGAAACCGATTTGTAGTTACTAGGCAGGAGTGAAACATGGCGGTGGCCACTGTTGGTGAGAATTGTTTTCCGGCCACAGTTACGTTGCCAATTTTCAGTTGACTGCGAACTACACCACTGTTTGTAGAGTCACTTCAACACACCCACAAATTGGGCGACTTCATTCACTTTGTATCTATGGGCACGGCCAAATACGATGGCCCCTTTTTGCCATTCAGAAACGTCTATCTTACGACCCATATTGCAGACTAACTTCAACACACATGTTGCTCTTTCCCAATGCCTGAGACAGAAATGATCCCGTAGACCACGTCAGTGCTATTTATCTCCCACCAATGCTATCATGGCACCATCTGTGCAACCGGTAACTTCCTACTGTCATTTCTGTTAGGGATGACTAAGTTTTTGTCCGGTGTGCTTACAAGTCCCATGGAACATAGGTAGTTGTGTCTAAACCTTTTCTGTGGGAATAAAGGGAAGGGTGTGTTTTGGAGGTGAAACATTCATGTCACAGAGTGTATTACACTGCAAGCATTGTTATCATATGCACAATGTGCATTTATTATTCAGAATTCCTATTACAATTAAATACCTGAATTCCAGCAAATCCCATACATAGCACTGTCTTGAAGAAACTTTGCCAGGATGAAGGGAATAGATTACCCCCTTCTTCAGTGGCCTAGCCAGAAATTTCTTAAGGAGGGAGGTCCATGGATTTGGTTCATTGGTGAAAGCCTCATATATACATATACATCGCTTTAAATTCGTACTCAATCCCTCCTCAAGGGGGTCTGGACCTGAGGACTCCCTCTTGCTACGCATCTGCCCTTCTTCAATGCAATGTTAGCATAGATCAAATCTGTTGTCTACCTCAATTTTTCTTTCATTATTCAGAGTATATAAGAATGTTTTCAGATTTCATTATATTTTTTAAAGAAAAATATGAAAGGCATTCATGTTTTTCACTTAATGATGAATTCTGGTAAATCTCTGATAGTGATTTCAGATCAGAAAACCTTATATAATTTTATATCATTCACAAAATTCGAAATTTCTGTATTTTTGGTTTTGATGTAGCATAAGTTCTTCTAAATAGTTTAATGACTAAATGCCATCATAGATTTTTGAAGTGTAAGGGACAGGTTAAGTATGTGTGATACATCAAGTTTGGGAAATTTATAACTTTCCCATGAAATTTATTTTTTAGATAAACATGTCGAATTTATTTGGAAGGGGTTAAGTATGCAATAAAGTTTGGGAACTTTATAACTTTCTGCTTAGTTCTAGTCCAAAATCACCTGACAAAATCTTGTGTTGCAATGTTAGCAGAGAAGTCACTAAAGATTTTGAAACCCGTGAGTGGCACTATATTCTTACTAAAACGTGATTGGCTGTTTTTGATTACATGACAGTTATTTTTCTTGGCTAGCGGCCTGATTAAACCATTTCCATTTTCTCTTTCCTTTTCTGTTCTGGGATTTTAATGGCCTCTATGAGCATAAAAATATACAGTACACCTAAGAGGAGCCTTTAATTCAGAGCAACTGGTTTCAGGAAAAGGAAGAACCCATCCATGTCTTACCTGACATTCAAATCTATGATTAGTCATATAAGAACCCAGAAGACCCCATATCAAACGGTTTAACTGCTTAATATATCTCTCCCACTAATTTTTTTAAACAAAATGAAAATAATAAAAACAATTCCACATTAATCATTTCTAGAACTTAACATTCAATCAGTACACTTTTATCATCAGATAAAAAAAACCCACCCTACCTTGAACTGGTCCGTTGTAATATATTTCACGCATTATCTCTTCTTCCTATAGGATGAAAATTAAAATGAAATATATTTCAAATAATCTATGAAATAATTAGTTGCTTGGCTGCTGAAGATAAAAATAAATATTTCACAAATTTCAGAAATTTCTTTCTCAATAAATGAACAAAACACATAAACACAGGTTTACTTTTTTACATTACTTTTATACACCGTTATAACCTTTCATCTTATGTGAGCTTTATGACCCCAACGCCTATTATATAACTTGAAAATTTTCTGATTGCAGTAAGTCACTTCATAAATGAATATTACTTATATAAGTACACCCTGTAGCTTGGATTCATTGTTCTGTTTGAAAATGCTTACATCCAGGTATTTCTGTTTTAACCTAACGAGGAAAATAATGTGTGTTTCATTTTGTTACAAATTATAATGATAAAAGCATTTGAACAATATAAAAATCAAAGCCAATAACACCACTTCAAAGTTTAAAAAAATTGTTTGGTGACAGCTGATTCAGATATCTTATGTTATCTCAGCACATGTCCTTGTGGTAAGCTAAGATGTTCTCTTAACATTTTAGAATTTCTGTTATGTTTAGAGTTATTCTTAGCAGATAAGGCAATGACAGATTATAGTTATTCAAAAAACCTTGGATATCATTACCAACAATGAGTCCTGCAATAATAGCATCTCACTAGATTTGCCATGAATTTGGAACCAATTTTTCAAATAATGAATGCCTTTTGTTTTCCTTCTAGGATACTGCTGGCCAAACCAGGATTACACCTTGTGTCTTTGAATTAATAACTACATTAAGTGGTGGACTGGCCATCCATGAACAGCCCTGGAAGCTAAGTTTTTACTGCCCACTTTTGGGAAGAATTATCAAAGTACCCCAACCCTAAATTTAAAGCTATATCAGCATTACCATTTCAACACAAGTCTATGAATTATTGCAGTGTCTGCATTGAGGCAATATTTAACTAACATTTAACACATTTTTGGAGGGGTCCCAGTATAAAATATTTCTAGTTAAATTTAATGTATGAAAAAACATTACTTCCATTGCTGAAGCAACACATAGGTATTCTCTGAGAGAGGCTGTTGAAGATTTTAGTCCATTCTTATTAATATTATTGCGGTGTTGAATTCTGAGTTGTGATAGTTTCTCAGTTCTGATGGGTCAAAATGCTCTCTCTCTCTCTCTCTCTCTCTCTTGCTCTGTCTCTTGCTCTCTCTCTCTGTTTCTCTCCCTCTCTCTGTCTCTCTCTCTCCCTCTCTCTGTCTCTTGCTCCCTCTCTCTGTCTCTTGCTCCCTCTCTCTGTCTCTTGCTCTCTCTCTCTTGCTCTGCTTCTCGCTCTCTCTCTCTCTCTTGCTCTGTCTCTCGCTCTCTTTCGGTGTGTCTCTCTCTTGCTCTGTCTCTCACTCTCTCTTGCTCTGTCTCTCGCTCTCTTTCGGTGTGTCTCTCTCTTGCTCTGTCTCTCTCTCTGTCTTGCTCTGTCTCTCTCTCTCTCTCTTGCTCTGTCTCTTGCTCTGTCTCTCACTCTCTCTCTCTCTTGCTCTGTCTCTTGCTCTGTCCCTCACTCTCTCTCTCTCTCTCTCTTGCTCTCTCTCTCTCTCTCTCTCTCTCTCTCTCTCTCTCTCTCTCTCTCTCTCTCTCTCTCTCTTGCCATAAACAAAACATGCACAAAAAACCATCTTGAAACTTCTGGAATTGCAAGAATTTCAGTGCAAATTTGTAAAAATGAGAGAAAGTAAATGATGCAAAGATTAGCATTTATTTAATTATTTTCAAATGGACACAGCATTTTAAAAAAGATGCAACTGAAACGGATTTCCAAAAGTGTACTTCAGGAATTCATGTAACTGTAAGGCCAAACAAAAAAAGCAATACATCAGATGCAGATTTTGTTATAATGAAAAGCATACAGTAAAGCAACCCGAAGGTTTTACCATAGGTGAACCTGAATGCGCTAACGTATACAACGAATTTCGAGTTTCTATACCTGACTATTGATAATATATTTAATATTTGATTATATTGTATTGATTATTCAACTTCAATTAGCAAAAATGAATTGAGGTACAGGAACTTTGATGAAGGGAATGCCGCATAAGCATGAAAGTCAATGGGGGGGGGGTATCATAAACAGAGTTAAGCTCAACAAAATGTTTGTTATGCAAGGGTTTTTTTGTTGTTGTTTTACAAGCCGTCAAACTGGTAAACAAATTTTGTTGTTTGAGCATATAATTTGGGTTTCTTCTACAAGCATGGTGATGGACAAATACATGTACTTTTTTTCTTGAGAGTTAGCACATGCCTGCTGCCCTAGAATATGGTGGCCCAGTCCGTGCCCAACAATATTCACACCTATTTGTTTACTATCAAGTTAAGTCCCCGCATTTCAGCTCAGAGGCGTAACTAGGGTGGGGCAGGTGGATTGGCTGCTCTGGGCACAGCTCAAGAAAAGGCACCAAAAGTTGCAGTTTGCAATCTGATGAAAATTAAAATCAAAACTTTTGCACTAGTTCCCGGCACATTTTTTTTTTTTTTTTTTTTTTTTTTTTTGCCCACCATACTTTGTGACATATAACGAAGTAAATTTCTCCGTCATTTTTGTCCACGCCAGGGCCCAAACCCGGGTCCCCTCATTCCGGAATAAGTCGCTCTACCAATTGAGCTATGCAGACATTTGTTCTGACTGCTATCTGCCTTTATGTTGTGTGCGTCCTGCTGGCAGGTACGTCACATCTCCCCCTTCCCCCAAAAGAGGGCCGGGGCATGGCCCACGGGTCAGCAGTGACCATGAATCATCACAGGTAGCCATCCGCTGTAGAACGTGCACTTGAGAACTCCCAGTCAATCTGGTGCGTGGAATGCAACGTCACACACATATATTTTTCGAAGCGCTGGAGAAGGGATTCTCTGATTTTTCCTATCTCGCGGTGTGGAAAGAACATCACACCATTGCGAGATTTTGAACAGCCGGGTCATCCGGAAAGTTCGGTCGCCATTATAACGAAGTAAATTTCTCCGTCATTTTTGTCCACGCCGGGGCTCGAACCCGGATCCCCTCATTCCGGAATAAGTCGCTCTACCAATTGAGCTGCGCGAATGTTCGTTCTGACTGCTATCTGCTTTTTTGTCGTGTGCGTCCTGCTGGCAGGTACGTCACACACATGTCCATTTACAGAATTTGTTTATAATATGTTTCACCAGATTCATTGACTTTAGAAGCTTAAAATTATCATTTCTTCCTCAAAATATTCAGGAAATATTGTTTGTTGATCATATTCAGAAATGGAGGAATGGTGATATAGTCGCCCAACTAACAAGGAATCATGGTTTTCGTCGACAGCAATGGGGCCTGTGGTTGTTTTTTAATTGGATCGAAGATAATGAGCTGCAAGATAAGGATATCATTCACATGTTGAAGATTTTCTGGGAGGCTATTTGATGATTGCTGTGGCTACGAGCCACAACTGCCAGCTACGTTCGGTCTGTTTGATGTAGTACCGAAGTCCGAACCAGTTGGCAAAAAGCTGTACAAACAGTTACAGATTTATTGTACCTCCTGCATAGAGATAATTTCTCTCCACAGTAATTTTCTTCCTTCCCTCCCCTCTCCCTATATATACAGGGGTTGGACAGAATAATGTAAACACTTAGGAAAAGAAGGTTTTACATACCTAATAGGGTGTGGGACCACTTTTGGCGTTCAACTGCCTGAATCTTTCTTGGAATGGATGCATACAAATCCTGGATGGTGGTTAGTGAGATGTTACACCAATCGTCTAATTTTCGTGCAAATGTAAATATTGAGGAAGGTACACAAGAAGACCGTCATTACACGATACTAATAAGTCATAAAATCACTAAAACCTAAGATAAATTAAAAACCTTTAATTGCGGACTTAGCACAGTTAAAACATACCATTCTTCATGCAGAAACTACTCAAGTCCTTTAGAGCTGCAGGAGGATAACAGGATCTTACTCTGTTTTACAACACAGACCACAGTAGCTCGATGATGTTTAAGTCTGGTGATTAGGGAGGCCAAGGAAGGTGTGAAAGTTCGTCCTCATGTTCCTCAAACTATGGTTGGGCATTTTGAGCTCTGTGAATTGGGGCATTGCCATCTTGATAGATGGCATCCCCTGCAGGAAATCGTGTCTGAGCCATTGGATGGACTCGGTTGGCTAAAATGGTTTCATACGCCTAGCCAGTCATCTGTCCTTTCAAGGTGATCAGGGGACCTGCTGAAAACCACAATATGACCATCCACAGGATGACAGAACCATCACCATGCTGCACTGTTGGGAGCAGACAGTCTGGGTTGTACACTTCTGATGGTGTTCCCCACACGTAAACATGTCCTGCAGTGGGGAATAGCGTGAATGTAGTTTCATCCCACCATATTACATGCTTTCATGCATTGGCAGTCTATGTTGTATGCTCCTGACACCACTGCCACATCATTGTGCATTTACCCAGGTCACCAAAGGTTTTGCAATAGCAGCTCTGCCATGAATATCTTGTTTATGCAGTTACCTGAGCACTGTTTTCGTTGATACTGGGGTCTGGTATACATATTGAACTCCACACTCATTTTTGGCACCATGGTTTCTCTTATTGTGGGTAACAATCCTCTTTAATGTTCTCCTGTCTCTATCAGTCAGGGTCGTTTTCCGGCTGCTCTTGTGTTTCCAGACGAGGTTTTGCCATGAACACGGTATGCTGCCATGGCGCTAGACACAGTAGCCCTTGAAACCCCCACTACCATCATGACTGTTGTCATGGAGGCACCAACTAGCCACCCACAAAGTTAGCCCTCTTTTGAATCCATTAGGTCGCTCATTTTGTTGTCACCCTGAAAGAAATTTTGCAACAAGACACTTTAAATGCACATAAACAGGACCTTGAGGTTCTAAACAAAGCTATTACAACCAAAAACTGGTGGATACCTTTGCATATTGTGATGTATGCAGACGCATTAAAAATCACATCTCCAAGAGTGGTGTTCACATTCTTTTGTCCAACCCCTGTATAAATATTATCAGAAGTTTTTATTATACATATAATAGAAAGGCAGATGGGGTGCAATATTTTGTGGTTTTCCCTGGGTGCAGGAATGCCTAGTTTTGCCTCTGGTTCTATTATTCAGTTTGTAGTCCACCTTCCTTGAAAATGCCATTTACAATAAAAACTGAAATTTTGAGTTATTTTTTCAGGTAGAACCATTTAATGGTGGTTTTAACTGCTGTAACTTTTTACATGTTATATTTCCTTTGAGTGGAAAGCAATTTCTCGGTTGGAAGTTATTAATATTCGCTGTGAATATATATCGCGGTAGTCCAATGCTATTCAAGGAAAAATCTTTCATGTACCTCTCGGTTGTAGTTGGTCGATGTTCAAATCTTTGCACTGTTGTTCTCATCAGGTTCTTGGGTGTAGGCTTTTTGACTAACTTCAAAAAGTCTGCACGTTTCTTGAGTAGGATATACTTTTTAGTTGAACTACGGGAGGCACATGAAGACAAAGGAGATGTGAAAATTACGTTGGGAAACTTGAAAAAGGAAAATGAATTACTCGTAAAAATATTCGCATGAGGAATTGCAATCACCAAAAACTTCGTCAGACTTCTTGAATGTATTGTCCGATGCATTTCGGCAGATATGTCTGCCATCTTCTGGGACCTCTGGTTAAAAGATGGCAGACAGATCTAAAGTATATCCTACTCAAGAAACGTGCAGACTTTTGAAGTTAGTCAAAAAAAGCCTACACCCAAGAACCTGATGAGAACAACAGTGCAAAGATTTGAACATCGACCAACTACAACCAAGAGGTACGTGAAAGATTTTTCCTTGAATCGCCTTCGATTACCGCAATATATATTCACAGCGAATATTAATAACTTCCAACCGAGAAATTGCTTTCCACTCAAAGGAAATATAACATATGTAAAAAGTTACAGCAGTTAAAACCCCCATTAAGTATGGAAAACATGCTTTTTTTAAATCTCGATACATCGAGAAATACGTGCGTAAAATTTTGAGATGTCAAAGTGAGCAAAATCGCATTTAAAAACATTTTCAGCTCTTACATGAATGAGTTTTTACTATATTTCCTTACAGAAATCTGGCATCTATTTGATATGTTTTCAATCTGCTTCAATTAAAAATTCACCCCATCCTGGATAGGGCAACACCCCCCATTATATGAATATTTGTTTAAAGCTTAAAAGCAGCCTCCCTAGGATGCACTGAATGCAGGCTTATTATGAATAGTTGCACATGCTAGTAAATTTGTGAGATAAAGAACCACTCAAGAGACCCATCATCTAACTAATTGGAGTTGGATTACCTAAGATGGCAAATTTGACAGTCCATTACCAGGTCATCAATGGGATCATGAATGTTTTATACCATGGCGGTCAAAGGGCAAACATCATTGGGTGTCACCAGTGTGCATCTTCACAGAGAGTCAAAGGAAGCCTGGCAAACTAATGATACAAAAAAGAATCCACCTACCTTGGGACCCACTCTGTAGGGTGGTGTGGAATGGTACAGCATGCCTTCAGCACCATTTGGACAATGGACTTTTTTGTTAACTATACCATTCAACATTTTGAAAGGACAGGTAATTTTCTTCCCATTCTGTCCACTTGCATAAGGAAAACAGCTCTCTGTAGTCACACTATAAATAGAAATAAACACAAATAACATGTAAAATTTGGTTTACCTAAATACCTTCTCATTCAAAATCAACAATCTTTAATTATAAATTGGGGTTTTACTGCAACTGCAAGAAGTATTCACATCTGTTTTAAGGAACAAGAGTAAGAATAAACATTTCTCTTGGCTTTAACCTCCAATTAGTTTGTTAAAAAACAGGCTTTTCTGATATCTTTTATGATTATCAATGCTTCTTGCAAAACTAATTTGGAAGCAGAGAGAACACTAAAAACCCACAGTAACTTCGTAACCGAAATTTCATCACTTATAACCAAATTATACTTTGTTTAGAAAAAGTATGCGCTATATTCCACTTCCATTTGACAAGAATTTCTCACTTTGTTGAAGTAGTGCAATTAAGGTGATACCTTTTCACTTAGAAGATTTTGATTAGAGTCTGCCACAGGGATTTTATTTATAAATAGGATAATTAAAAACATGCCCAGGAAAGCAGATTCTTTCATCCCCCTATTTTTGACAGGTTAAGAAAAGCACAGAGTCGTGCAAACACGCATTAATGTACAGTAAACTCCAGGTTACCTATCACTCATTAGGTGTAACAGATAAGAAAAAGTGTGGTACAACCAGTGGCGTCAGGACGCTTTTGATTTAGGGGGTACAAGCTCATGAACCTTACATCTCAAGGATTAAGCCATCTATGGATGACCCCCCTCCAAATTTTTTTTTTTGGGGGGAGGGTAGTATATTAGAGCTTTTATAAAATACGTATACTGATCAGGAATTCATCTGAATGAACATTGTTATCATCATATTATTATTAATTATTCCCATTATTATTTTTATTGCTGACAAAAAGTTCACATTATTAATTTCTTATCAGAAAATGAATCGAGAGTGTTTTTTTTTTTTTTTTTGTGTTCTCTCTTGTTAACTTTTGTACTCTTTTTTTCCATTAAAATATTGAGCAGGGACAAGTCAACATTAGGATGAATTTCTGTCAGCAGGGTTTGGAAAAGAGGGATTTCTCAGAAAATGTTATATAACTCTTTAAAAGAACGAATTAAATTTCTTATCATTTTTGTTTACGTTAATAAAGTAAAACCGCAGTAAGATCAAAACTGCTCCACCTGCGAAGATAGTACCATTGAAGCATTACGAAGTCTATATTAAAAACTTTGAACAATACATAGGCTGACAATTGATGTAAAAAGCACATTGGTCTGGTGCAAAGCTAAATGATGGTGGAGATATCAAGGAATTGGAGTTCTATGAGTGGTATGTGAAATCCGTAATGCACTTGTTGTATTGCTACAGATCTTAAGACAGAAAAAATTTTAGTGCCGAGGCTGCGGGCGCTGAAATGTCCACTTGTGCATTAATTTTGTTTTCAAAGTGCAGAAAGGACGACCTGATCAAGATGCATGGAATTTTAAGAGAAAAGAAACACTGATCACAAGTATGTTGTCAAGCCCTAGCCCTACCATATGCTGTTTGAAGTTATTAACAAAAACCTCGCACTCGTCGTTTCCCTGCAGAATTAATTTGCTGGAGTTTCCCAGATGGTTGGTCAGTTTTTGGTGGATGAAAAGCCTTCCACTACAAGCTTCGGATATAAAAAACAAACAGATGACCCGTGATATTTCTTTGAAAAAAAGAGAATAATAAAAAAAAATAAGTAGCATATAAATTTTACAGTTCACTCTTTATGAATGATTGGTTTGTGTTTGCTCATATCTGGGGGGTACAGTAGATATTAATGTATCCCTCTCCAAAATTGGGGGGGGGTACATTGTACCCCTGTAAACTCCCCCACCCCCGTTCCTACGCCACTGGGTACAACACCATCTAGTGAAGGTTAATATAATTATTTGTCAGTTCACAAGTCAGCATGTTTACATGCTTATTTTTAAAATCATATTTACAAATATAATTTTTTACTTATATTAAAAAACAACAACTGTTAACAGTAAGAAAACAATTTAATGAGACAAATTTAGCATGTTAAAAAAAAAACATTTCATGAAAAGTACTGTGTTATGCATTTTTGTTTGCTCTTTGTTTGTGCCTTTACTGAGTAAGATTTCAAATTCTATGTAATAAGAGCACTTGGTCATGTCTGCTTCATCTTATTTCTCAAACCATTTAATGCAATTAGAGAGCACAGTCTCTGCTTCCACATGACTGACATTGGCTCTTGTCTCATCATTTTCCAATTCATCTGATTCCAGTTTCTCTGGATTTAAAATGTCTTGAATAATTTTATCATCTGTTAAATGTTCATAACCCATGTCATTCATGTCACTATTGAGCCAGTTGGTTATCTCCTCCCAAGAAAGATTTTGAAAATCTGAAACATTTGACACTGATGAAAGCAACTCCAATTCATCATCATGCGTGCTACCACCATTACTGTTACTAGGCCGTACTTTTCTCTAGCATTTCTCCAAAGTTTCTTCCCACAAATCACTCCAGGCAGCCATGTTGTATAGGGCACTTTTGTTGTTGTAGAATTTCCAGAACTCTAGGACATTTGATTCATTATCAGCAAGTAGCAGCTTCCAAATGAAGGCATTTCGATAATGTCTTTTCATAAATTAACAGCTGAGTTTAACAATAGAGAAAAAAGGGGAACAACATAAAACACACGAAGATTGTACTCTGTCAACAATATGGGATGTTCACTCCTATAAAGCTTGCACTTGCATTTCAAAAATACTTCATAAATTACTTTTTATAATACAGTAGAACCCACTTATAATGATGAGTTTGAGACTGATGAAAACCCTCATTAAATCCGGGCACTCGCTAAACCTGTTTTGGGGTGAAAATTCTTACCATGTAAAAATATGTGTATGTAATAATATCCATATATGTTTACATTATACATGACAATTCGATATACTTAAAAGATTTAATTACATCACTAGTACTGTAGTTAATTAATTAAATCTTCTAAGGATATTCAATTTGACAGCCATGTTGGACTGACCGCTGTTTAACTACATAGTACAAATTTAACTGAAGCAGCACCGATCCTCCCAATGCAACACTCACCTAGAGGGTGAAAGGGGCAATGGATACAATTCCAGTAATTGCCATTTCATTTCCCCCCTTCAGCGACACCCCCATTCCTTCACTCTCTGTAATCGTCGCCCAGAAATCCACTTACACATGCATAAGGCCCACCCATCCTCTTTTTACCTAGGAGTAGGTGGCCTGTTTTCAACTCTGCTGATGCAGCACCCCCAAAGCATAGTCCCTTGGAGTAGGGTGATGAAGAGAGTCTCTTGCACAACTTCCTTGCTGAGCATTTGCTGTACTTCCTCCCCGTTGCTTTTCTAACAACATTCTTCCACTAGCCCACGAGAATTCCCCCAGCACTGTTCCAATTTCATCCTGTATGCTACCGTTTCTATTCCTCCATTTCAGGACAGTGTGCAGCAGATTCTCCTCTGCCTCATTAAATAAGGAAATTTGTTAAATTTTGTTTGTTAAAAGTGAGCATTTCTCTTCCTCATTAAATCTGGGGGCTTCATTAAATTTTGTTCATTAAAAACAATCAAATTTACATTGAATTACCAAGCAAAAATTCCTGTTGTGTTTGTTAAATATGAGATCTTGCTAAATATGTGCTTGTTATAGTCGGATTCTGCTGTATCAACATATGCAGGGCCAGTACTATAATTAGGCCAACTAGGTACCTCTCTAGGGTGCAGACCTCAGAGGGACACAGTACTGACTTTTGAGACGGTGTAGTTTTTATACAGATTAGTTTTTTAACATGTGTAAAAAGTGCACAACAGTGCAGTGGAATGTAATTAATAACAAAGTTTTACAAAAAGTTTCTATATGCTGCTTTTTATTTATCCTTTTTACATGATTTTTCTTTTTTGATATTAAGTGATAAATTGATGTTGGTAATTTGGGGTGAGGGGGTTACAGTTAGCCTCTCCTAGGGTGCAAAATAATCTGGCACCAGCACTGAACATATGTATCACCACTTCCACAAGCTTGTACAGTTAATGCAAGGCAGCTGAAATCCACCCATTTGTGCTGTTGACACCATATTTTGGAATGGCCATTAGTGTGTATTAAATAAAAACATAATTCATCTGACTTAGCGACTGTTTTCAAGTCCTCAAGGGTCCAGTTTTTGTGCTCCTGTGCCCACTTCAGACAAATTTGTCAGTTTTTAACAAGAACAAAAGGTAGACAAAGGAGACGTCTATTGTTTTAGCCCATTTGCACCAATGTGTGGTGAGCTGTGTATGCTGAAAGTCTCCTCTCAGTTAGTACTGCACAGTTATTTGACACAGTGCAGCTTGTCTGTTACCTTGTAAAATCCTCTTCAGTTTCCATTGCCCTCATCAAACATCATCAACCAGAAATCTTCTCACAGATGGAAGCAGTGAGAGATCTTCCATCTGTGGGAATATCTTTGACTGCTTGTTTTGTTCTTTGTGCACCACTCATTCATGAGTGAAAGCTATAAGGAATTGTCAAGACTGAAAGTTTTTCTCTATCACCCCCCCACCCCCGCTTTTAACATACGTACGGACGTATCACCAAGCTGTTCTCTGAGATTCAGATGTTAGCTACACAAAGAAATACAAACCAGCAGATAAAGTTTTAAGGCTCTACGAGACCCGCCATCTTGTATTGCTGCCTTCTCTTGTTAACCAACGGGAAAGCGTATTTCACAAATTGCTCGGGCAATTTTGCACGTTTTGGAACACTGTTTGTGGCTAACACAAGATATATGATAAATAAAGAGTTCCCTGGTTTCAGAATTTTTATTGGCCTTTCCCTTCATTTTTTATCTGCAGCAAAAGTCGTACCAAGGCGTCTTCCATAGTTTTATTAATTAATAAAAAATACTTAAGAGTCCAAAATGAAAATCTGAAACCAGGGAAATCTTTATTTATCATATATCTTGCATTAGCCACAAACGGTGTTCCGAAATGTGCAAAATTGCCCGAGCAATTTGTAAAATACGCTTGCCCGTTGGTTAACAAGAGAAGGCACAATACAAGATGGCAGGTCTTGCAGAGCCTTAACTTATTATTTATTTGCTGTTGCTGTATCAAACTTCTCCATTTACAACAATCTTGACAAACAACTCAGGCTTCACTGACATTCATCACACGATGCACACAAGATCTTCCATAATTTCCTTGGCCTTTCTCTGCCTTTCTTTCCTGCCACTTGGGCTGATTTTTTTTTTCTTAGCAAGCATCTCATCACTCATTCTTTCAACATGGCCAAATCACCTAAGAATATCAGTCTCTACCTTACTAAAAAAATTTTGCCTCACATTACACAACTGTAACACATCTTCATTTCCCACACAATCAGAGAGTGTCTTGCCACATACTCCCCGTGAGGAATGAAGATGTGTTGCAGTTGTGTAATGTGAGACAAATGTGTGAACCACTTATTCATAAGTTACTAACATTTTGCCTCACATTACACAACTGCAACACATCTTCATTCCCCTGGCCTTTAAACCGTAACAAATTAGGACTGTGCATGCATCCTGCATTTGTCGCCATTATCTTCTTTCATTAATCTAATCCCACCCATTTATATGTTTATATATATATACACTGAAGTGCCAGAAAAAATGGTACACCAGTCTAATACTTGGTAGGTCCCCCACGAGAGCGCAGAACTGCAGAAATATGACAAGGCCTGGACTTCATTAGTAGCTTCTGGAAATATGCTGTAGGCAATGCACACCATACTTCCTGCAGAGCGTTCCACAATTTGGGTGTATTCCAAGGTCACGCATTCCTGTGTTCCATAGCGCATTGCATGGCATCCCAAATATGTTCTATCACGTTCAGATCTGGGGACTTGGGTGGGAATGGCAACACCCCAAACTCAGATGAATGCTTCTCTAACCATAATGTGGCATCCTGACACTTGTGTGGAGGTGCATTGTCCTGTCCAAACAGGCCCAACCCATCAGCATGAATTCAAAACATGAACTGGTGTACCTCGTCAGAAAGGCTGCGCACATAGCGTTGGCCGGTCACAGGCATTTGTAGATGCACCAGGGGTCCCAGTGAAGTTCAGCTAAACACACCCCGTACCATTACGGACCCCCACCAGCTGGTACAGTTCCCTGTTGACAGGCAGGATCCATGGCTTCATGGGGTTTACGCCACACACGAATCCTTCCATCTGCCTGATACGGTTGGAAACGCGACTCGTCAGACCAGGCTACTTGTTTCCAGACATCAAGTGTCCAGTGGCGGTGCTGCCATGCACCCATCAAGGGGACTCGAGTTCGGCGTCGGCCTCCAAAGTTCATATCGTGCAGGGTACGTTACACAGTCCGGACGCTGATGCTTGTTGAGGCTCCAGCATTGAATTCCGATGATACCTGCGAGAGTGTTGCACACCTATCGCATGAAACGATTCTTGACAGCCGACGATGGTCACATTCACCCAATGTCTTTTTACAGCCACAATGGTATCGTAGGTTGGAGGTTTTGCCGGAATTCTTGTAGTCACGGTACATCCATGAAATGGTCGTCCGTGAAAATCCGAAATTTGTTTCTACCTCCAAAATACTATGGCCCATCTCACGAGCGCCAACTATGACACATCGTTGAAAATCACTTAAATCGTTATTACTTGTCATTCTCATGCCGAACACAGCTCTGACAGCTGGCAAGGATGTCTATTGTTTTATATACGTACGGGCGGACGCAACCGAGTACACGCATAGGTGACGTTGCTATGTATTTTGCATAAGCTTGTCTGTACCAGTTTTTCTGGCACTTCAGTGTAATATACAGTGAAGTCACATTATTGTGACCGCCTCCTGCTTTTGATGTCAACAGCGTGTAGCCAATGAAAGAAGGCACGTGTTGTGAGCTGGCTTGGAGGGTATATAAGGTGTGCTGTAGGAATTCTGAAAACATATCACTCATTGCTATCATGGATAAAAGGAGCGATTCATCAGATTTCCAAAAAGGGATGATTGTTGGCTTTTGGGCCAAGGGTGGCAATATTTCTGAAACAGCGCAGTTTGTTAACTGTTCACATGCTGCTGTGGTTAAAATGTATCGTGATTGGAGAAATAGTCCCACTGCAAATAAGTGATGTGGAAACTGCGAAGCACCACGTGCCATTGATGTGAGAAGCAAACGTCGGCTTCAAAGGTGCATGAGAGCCGATCTACACGCTACAGTGGAGCAACTCAATGGCTGCATGAATTAGGGGGCTACCGGAAGTGTGTCTAAAATGACAGTTCAGCGAACCCTGCTGCATATGGGGCTCTGATGCAGATGGATTGTCACTACACCTATGCTAACAAAGGTGCATTGGCAGAAAGGGTTTACATTTGCATGTTAGTATCGGAATTGGACTTCTGCTGATTGGCAAAGGATTGCCTTCTCTGATGAATCATATTTTTGCTTCATCAAATGGATGGACGTTGGTGCATACAGCAAGAAACATTGGAGAACAAACACTTTTCAACCATTGCTGGAAGAACACAAGCTGGTAAGAGCAGCATTATGTTCTGGGGAATGTTTTTGTGGCATTCCCTGGGTCCACTCATACCTGTGGAAGGCACTATGGACCGAATTTGTTATGAATCCACCCTTGCAGACCACGTACACCCATACATGCTGATTGTCTTTCCTGGGCGAATGGGATCTTCCAGATCCCATTCGCCCAGGAAATGACAATGTGAAGTGTCACACAGCTAGAAATGTCTGTAAGTGGTTGGAAGAGCATGAAGAAGACTTCAAAGTACTTCCCTGGCTCCCTAATTCCCCAGACTTAAACCCAATTGAGATCTGTGGGACCATTTTGATCATGTTGTTCGATCTATGGATCCTCCACTACTTACTCTCCAGCAACTGTCAGATGCACTGCAGCACAGCAACAGCATGGCTCCACATACTGGTGAACATCTTCCGGCACCTTACTGAGTCACTCCCAGCCCATCTAGCTGATGTCCATGCTGCACAAGGCAGTTACTCTGAATACTAGCTGGTGGTCACAATAATGTGACTCGGCCATGTATACACACATACACATACATGTGTGTGTGTGTGTGTGTGTGTGTGTGTGTGTGTGTGTGTTGATAAGCGAAGAAGCTGGATTCAGGGGTGGCTACAGCATTATAGATCATATCTGTGTACTGAGAGAACTAATTGAAAGAGCAAGGGAATATGAATTCCCATTATGTATGGGTTTTATTGATTATTGAAAGGCTTTTGATTCTGTGAAACCATCAGCAGTTACATGGGCTTTGAAATCCTACTGTGTTGAAGATGAATGCAATTGCATTATCAATAAGACATATAAAAATGCAAGTGCAAACATTAGGCTATTTGCAGATGTGGCACCAATTAAAATTGGAAAGGGAGTGAGATGAGGTGGCACCATATCTCCCAAACTCTTTAATGCAACATTGTAAAATGTCTTTCAATCATTGAACTGGGAAAACAAAAGGATAAAAATTAATGAGATTATTTAACTCAACTTTGAGATTATTAACTCAACCTTAGCTGACAAGTGTAAAGAAGTGGGATTAAAAATGAACTTCCAGAAGACAAAACTCATGTAGAATGCTTTTACAAGAAATGAAGATTTATCAATTGATGGGGGAAAGCTGGAGATAACCGATTCCTACATTTACCTCGGGCAGCAGACGTCAAGTGAGGATCATATTAATGAAGAAAGTAATTGCTGCATAAAACTTGGTTGGGGAGCTTTTGGAAGAAACAGTGCAATTTTTAAGAGCAATATGCCATAATGTCGTAAAGAAAAGTTTTAAATTAATAAATCCTTCCAGTGTTTACGTATGAAGCGGAGATGTGGACCTTAATTAAAAAAGATATACAAAGACTGCAAGCAACTGAAAGAAGCATGGAGGGATGCATACTTGGTGTAACCAAAAATGATAAGAAGAGAAACTTGTGGATAAGGAAAATGACAAGAGTGGAAGAAGCATCATGATCAGAGTAAAATCGCTGAAATGGCAATGAGATATGGACATGTTGCCAGAAGGACGGATCACCAATGGACAACCAAAATTTTAACCTGCATTCCAAGGTACAAGAAAAAACCCAGAAGACCACATGATTAAGAAGAAGGTAGTGTAGAACACGCTAAGTTACATATCAAAATTTAATGCAAATATATTTCAGCCATCACTATGGCCTTCATCAGTGCGACTACGATTGGTTTACGTTGCCAGATTGGAAAGGTAAGTTTTGTAATGGTAACTCCGGGTGGCGTAATGAATGGGATTTCCAGATGTAAGGAACAAAAATGGGGAGCTCAGAGTTGCAATTTTTGGAAAATAAAATTTCCAAACTTTCTCTAAGCCTCAGAGCATATCGATTTTGGAAGGGAGCCAACTGTTTAGTATTGACACTTCTGCTATTCCACTTTGATCCAATACTAAAAAGTTGGTTCCCTTCCAAAATCGATATGCTCTGAGGCTTAGAGAAAGTTTGGAAATTTTATTTTCCAAAAATTGCAACTCTGAGCTCCCCATTTTTGTTCCTTACATCTGGAAATCCCTCATTGCATTACGTCACCCGGAGTTACCATTACAAAACTTACCTTTCCAATCTGGCAACGTAAACCAATCATAGGCGCACTGATGAAGGCCATAGTAATGGCTGAAATATATTTGCATTAAACTTTTATACATAACTTAGCGTGTTCTACATTACCTTCTTCTTAATTAGTTTGTTAGTTACGTGCATTGCCTACCACTCAGTTAAGACCACATGAGAGATGGGTGAATGAAATTCAAAAGCATGTGGGAGTGACATGGAGGAGACGGGCACAAGACAGACCGTTGTGGAAGAAACTTGGGGAAACCTTCATCCAGCAGTGGATTGATATAATGGTTGGTGATGATGATGATATATATATATTCAAATGTTCAAAATTTCAATCCAATGGCATGGCCAAGGAAGGACTGAGGCTGACTTGGAGAGATAAAGAGAGAAGTTTTAATTGAGTCAATGTCAGTCAATTGACCCATGTCATGATTGTGCACACACCTGGAGGTACATTGGCCTCCACTACCACCATGTTTCACTCTCATTTACAGCAGAGTTTTTGCAGCAACGCATAAAACATGTGTTCGTTGATGCACGTTTGAGTATCAACAAACTCAAAGCTCCAAATGCAAAGTAAAACTTTCAACTTACCTTCTGTATCAAGCTGAAATAGAAACATTTATGGAATAAATTGATATTTAACAACAATACATGATATTTAACAACAATACAGAAGAAACATCACAAGGAAAATATTTTATTACTATTACAGGAGAAATTTTTGTTCCATCTAACTTTCAAATTTGGAAATTTGTCAAAGGCAGAATTTCGTCCCCAGGACGGAAAACTTTTACCCATGCACTCATTGTACACCCTCAATAAACTGTGTTTACACAGCCCAGAAGGTTTGCTGTTTATGAGATGCTTGCACCTCCCTGCCTATTGCCCACTATTGTGAATGCCTCTGTCAAAATCACCAGAATCAGGGATATTTTCTACTCTTTGTATGTATCTGATCATTTGCAGAGAGATGTTCACACAGCCATCACAATATCATATTTGCATACATAAGTGATGATGGCATGTGTCTGGTTACTGTTGGATATTACTAATAGTTTGCTACTTTAGTGTATAACCAGTATGTTCTCAGCATTTTGGTAACTTCCTAATTAAACAATATATTTCTATGTGACAGAAAATGAATTTTTTTTTTATGAGTGCCTACATCCTGGAAATATCGGTTCTTAAACTTTCAACTGGAAAAAATCATGCACATTTTTATTCAATAATAAAAGTGGAGTGGCTTTAAGCTATGAGCCAATAGCAGGATTTTTAGTGTGAAGTAGATATGAATTTCAAATTTATGTTTCAGATGATATAGTTTTATTTTGGAACTGAGTACCACATATACTCACATATAAGCCGAAAGGTTTTGGAAGAAATCCTGCTTTCAAAGTTGAAGAGGTCAGCTTATGTGCTGGTCAGTAAAAATTAGGGCTGGGTCCTGTGAATTCTCCCACAGAACTTACTGTAGGATTTGTTAGCATTTTAGACTGCAGTTTTATGTACATCACTGCATAATAGTTTTCTGACCTGAAAACTATCATGCAGTGACACAATCATATCCTCAGTTATGCCCATCCCTTTGAGAGGGTATAGCTGAGGATTACTTTGAGGGGGCATAGCAATGAATAATAACTAGAATGGTATGTTTATTGTGCTCTCAAAATATCGGGGTCATAAATTTTATACTGGAAGTCATAAATTTTATACGTTCGTTTTTTAGAATTTGTTATAATAGACATCTTAATGAGCTTAGATTTTGCAATAGCTTCGGTCAAAATTTGCCAACTGTACCCGAGTTATTGGTTACCATTGGTGGCTTGTTTTAGTATAATGTAGAAATGTTAGCATATTTGTATTTTTTTACATGTTTGATAATTGAACCCATCGAAAATCCAAACTACCAGTGGTCCTAATTAGTTCGGATTTTCAATGCTCTACTGTACTTTCAAAAAATAAAAATAAAAAATTATGAAATATTTTCCCATTCAGAGTAGAATTCCTACAGAAATAGGTGCTGCTAATATGATAAGTGAAAAACCTAATACCATTTCAAATTGAGACTGATTTATTGCTTCCAAACATGAAATATGTCATTACTTCCCGTGCGCAACCACAGTATGCCATCGACACCACGTAAATCGCTTAGCTCGCGGGGTAGGCCACAGCCAATCAGGCATCTCTCCTCTCTTGAGTTTTTACTGCAAGTGTGGATGTGTGTGTCTTTCGCTCCGTGATGGTGAAAGCCATCTGCAATATGGAATGGCAAAAACATGGTGTTTAACAAAAGGTGGTAACTTGTAAAAAGATAGACATGGGCTTGTTACTTCTTGGATGAAAGAATTGTGGGATGCAATTTCACCAGAAATGGCTGTAAAGTCTTTCAAAAAAAAAAAAAATTCTGCATATGTAATGCAATGGATGTTACTGGAGTTATTTGGAAACTCAGGTAATGAATCATAGTCTGAAGGTTTTTACAGAAAATAATCTCAGAAATTTGCATAATTCATTTCAATAAATATATTTTACAAAATCTTGAAATTTAATGTCAGCTTATATGCTAATCAAGGTTTTTCGCAAAATTTTAGCTATTGAAGTAAGTAGGGGTTTTGCTTATGCATGAGGTTGACTTATACACAAGTATATGGTAAAACAGATTAAAAAAAAGACTTAAACAACACATATCTAACTGGCAAAAAAAGAAGCCAAAACTGCTTTAGTGCAATTCTGCTTGGAAAACCGGACATTCCCAAAGTTCGATGAAATTAAAATGCTAAAAAAGAATAAAAAATCGGAAAGGCAAATGAGGAGGGAAGAAGCAATATTAATCTACAAAAAATAAAGCAAGGGTATGTAAGCAGAACGACCCTAGCACATTATCGGGCCTGTGGAAAGAACTAATAAGACAAGAAAAACAACAACAAAAGAAAAACAGGCAAAAAAAGACAAGAAAACCAGAATAGGAGAACTAAAAAAAAAAAATTAAAAAAAAAAATACGGGGGAAAAAAAAAGTGTTCTTAACGAAACATAGATGGCGCCAGCCGGGCTTGATACGAAATATATCCAGGAAAGTTTTTCCGACGAATGGCAACAAGGAGTATCGGACTTCATTAGCGCAAAGTTAACCACGAACATCGGTGGTAAAGTCGCCACGCTCCTGAAGATGCCCAGAGTATGGGCGAAAATTTCGAGTATAAAAAACGGTAAAAATTGATGTTTGAATCCTAAGGCAAAGATCCAATGAGTATACCCAGCGAAAAGTGTGAGAAGTAAAGCCAGTCATTGCATACAATGGACTTTAGGACAATAACATCAACAAAGGACCGGAAAACACGTGCGTGAAATGTTCCCGTCGCTAGAAAGGAATGCCAAGGTAAGCATTATCCGCTAGTTTTTTGTACAAACTCATAATGTTTTGATAGCTGATGCCTTGAGAATAAATGCACTTCACACAAATCCAATAGTGCCAAAAAAAAAAAAAAAAAAAACATACCTTTTGGGTTAAAGATGGCTTTGTTTTAATAAAACAAATACTCACTAAACTTCAGCAAGAGTGATATACAATTGAACAAAAAAAAAAATACAATAAGAGTTTGATAAGTAAGATTAATCCTTAGTTGTAGACATATCTGTGACAGCAAGGTTTCGATTGAATTGATTATATTGAAAGGGTTCACTCAGTTAAAAGTGTACACTTCATAAAGCAGTTGTTTGTAATTCACTAATCACTACATATTGTTTCCTCCTATGCAACTTCTCATGGGGAGAGAACTGCTCCTTCTATCCAAGCTCCTATCCTTCTATCGAATTATCATTAAGTATATTTAGGTTGTTAGAATTACATAATCTAATTGGAAGGCCCTGATTAAAACAGAACAGAAAAGAAACGAAAAAAGAAATTCCAATGCTAGATTTTGACCAAATCAAAGAACAGATGGTACCACAGGCAAACATTGAGAAAGACTGTGAGAGAGCAGAGGACCGGAGATGATTGCATTACTTGCTCTGCAGCTGCAGAGAGGAATGGTTGTTCCAACAAGCCTCCTGAAGACAGCAAGGGTCTGACAGAAAGTGCTTGAGGCAGATGAAGTCATGGTGGTGAGGCTTACAGTACTGGTGGTTAAGCGTATCTGGTTTACTGTTGGAATACTAAGTATAAGGTTAGAGGAGGAAGGTTGAGCCATTATATAAATGAATTGAGCTGATGTAATACGGCTTCTGTAAATAGTGTACATAGATAGCGTTTTAATATGAATGTATGTAAAAATGTTGTGAATATAAGGACGTAGGAAGCAATGCGACCAAAAGGATTAGGGTTAAAGTCTCCAATGAGTGGAGTGTAAGTTGTGTATAGTGTATTTAGCCTTTTAAATATATGTTGAAGATAGGGAAATTTGGTGTGCATGTGATGAATATGAGTAAGTAATTGTAATGCGTTGGCTCAAAAAAAAAAAAAAAATATGTGATGACGGAAGTGACTCCGAAAAACTTGCAAATGATATGCGAAGACACAGGGAAGAGATACGATGACCACGAAATGTCCATCCCATATTATGACAAGTCAGCCGGAAATATATGTGTGGTAAATGTAGCAAGAGGAACAATAAATAACCTTTAAGGTGAGTTTCCATTATTGAAGTTAAATACAAGTAGCATGTCAAATAAGGACAATTTTGGGAATATGTATGTATTTTTGAGTTGTGTCTTTTGTTATTATTTATGTTTAATTATTTTTCCTTTTTGAATGTCTGTCAGAGCATAAATAATGGTCTTATGCTAACAATAACTCGGCAAAAAAAAAAAAAATGATGGGGGAGCCTAGTCCCTTCTGAGTCTATGCCTGGCTAGATAACTAGGCAGGAAAACAAGCTGGATCAGTAATCAATAATACTGTAAAAGGAAAACAGACTTATAAAATAGGGTGCATATTTGTCCACAGATCAACAGAAGAGGCAGCCAAAGAGACTGAGTAAGATATGTAGATATAAAGAATGAAAGAGAAGATAAGGAAAGAGATTTAATGAACTCTTCAAAAATTACCCAGTTTTCCTTAAGTAATACCAAGCCTTGTCCAAATGGCCACCTTCACAAGCTCTTTGTCCACGATTCTGGCATGACAACAGCTGTTGTGATGACAGATCAAATCTTTCAGTACCCAGTGACTCAATAGCCAAACGATCTGAAGCAAGAGCTACAAAGAAAGAAAAGAAACGTATGAATATGTTCTAATTAAACATCTGCTAAATTAAAATTAATAATGCACTATTATCTAGCTTCATCAACCATAAGTCTGAAATGACAATTTCTGAACTTTAATTTCAGAAGTGTGATGTATAACTCTATTTAACCTTCCTTTTGTGTGTTTTCTTATGTAAATTTCATTACTTCTTGGTTAAACATTTTCTCACTGAATGACATATTACTTTTTTGAACACCTTGTATGCTGATAGTGAGTCAGAGCAAAATAAATGATGATGATATTGAACATGAATAATGTAGTAGTGGTGTGTAGAGAGACAGCTTGTAAATAAAGTGTGAAGAGTTGATTAGCAAAGGTGATTAAAGCCTGTTTGATATCTATGTAAATTGCTGAATATATATTGTCATTATATGACTGAGATCAATGTTGATACAAGAGATATTTTATGTTATGGATAAAAATAAAAATGTGGCAATTATACTGATAACCTAAACTTTCAGTATGTGGAAAAATAAAGGAACAAGCTGTTGTTATTTATGATTATTTCACCTTGGCTGTTATTATTATAATTATAATAACAATTATTATTGTTATTATTATTACAGAAGCGAGATTTATATTTCAACAAAGTTTTTGTCTAGGACTACGAACATTAATTCATTAAACCAAAATTCTATAGAATTTAGAATCCCTCTTTCTGTTAACCTAATTTCATTCATAAAATAAAATTCAAAATGATGGATTTAAGTTTTAGGGATGGTAGTCAATCACATGCTGCAGTTGCGCATATATGCAGCATAACGTGGTGGTGGGGGATGTCGGAAAGGGTATAAAGCACACGGGCGGTGTATGCTCAGCAATTTGGTGAAAGCTATTGCACGGTGTACATCGGTTTGAACGATGTCGAGTTGCTGCCACCGTGTGATATGGCCAACAGGCAATCCAGTAGATGACATCTGGATGACTTTACCCGAGGTCGCGTCATTGGGAAGTTGGAAGAAGGTCAAAGTGTGACTAGTGTGGCCGAGGAGTTCAGCATTGTTTCACGAGCTTGGAGAGCATTTCAAACGACAGGAACAGCTGTCCGAGAGTTTAGCAGTGGTCATCCCCAAGCAACCACGGCGGCGGACGACCGGTATATTGTCCTACAGGCTAGAAGAGACAGACGGCAGGCAGCAGGAGAAATCGCAAGGCACATGCAACAGACAACGGAACTTCCATTATTGCATTTTACCCTGGCCCGGAGGCTGCACAAAGGTGGTCTATTTGCACAACGACCAGTACGGTGTGTGCCATTAACGCCTGCTCATCAGAGACTGTGGTTTCTGTGGTGCCAGGAACATAAGAACTGGACACATCAGCAATGGGGTCGAGTTCTCTTTACGGATGAGAGCCGTTTTAGTCTGACGAGCGATTCTGGACGTATACACATCTGGAGAGAGCAGGGAACATGCAATCACACCTCCAACATCATCGAAAGGGACCGGTTTGGAGGTGACGGAGTTATCGTTTGGGGCGGTATCGTGCTTGGTAGCCGTACTGACCGCCACATCTTCCAAGGAGGTTCAGTCACTGGTGTCCGCTATTGTACCTAGGTTCTCTTGCGTCACGTGTGTCTGTTTAGAGGTGCTGTGGGTCCTGAGTTCCTCTTCATGGATGACAATGCTACACGTCATCATACAGTGGCTGTCACAGAGCTGTTGGAGAGTGAAGATATTCAATGCATGGATTGGCCCACAAGGTCCTCGGACCTAAATCCAATCGAACACGTGTGGGACCTTCTCGGGAGACGCTTGGCAGCACATCACCACAGCTGCAATTGGTGCTACAAGAGGAATAGGCCGCAATGTCTCAACAGCTCCTTGACAACCTGGTACTCAGCATGGGCAGACATTGTAAATCCTGCAACGCAGTCAGGGGTGATCATATCCCCTACTAAAGACTGGATATTTCTTGGCAGCCGCCTGTGACATGGACGTTTCTGTCTTCTGTCCAGTTGTGCTCGAAGCTACCTTTTCAATAAAGTGCCTTTGTATCCTTTGGATTCTTTGTTTGGACGGTTTTGCTCACTTGTCCCATATTCTTACATCTTGGGGATCTTATGGTATGATTTGAGTCGATGTGCAGCACTTCTGCACGACGTTACATTCAAAAAACTGCCTCGTCCTTAATTTTTGCACGCCAGTGTATAATATGCTATTATTGCAGAATAAAAATTCAACAATCCTCTTTACTGTTTCACAAATTATATTTTACACGATTTCCAGAAGTCAAATATTGCACATAAAAATAAGCCTTTAGACATAAGATATAACTACAGTAAAAAAAAGGGATGAATATAAATGGCTTACCGTGAAACTTTATATTGTTGAAAATATGATATTGCATGGTATGTTATATATACACAGTATGCTGCTGCCAATTCTGATTGTAAAACCAAAAACACCAAACAAACCATTGGAAGAAAAATGAACAGAGTATATTTATAACAGTTGAATCTGGGGTTAAATACGAAGTACACTAGGCCTAACATTATGGATTGATATTCCAAAAACATTGCATAGAAAGATTAAAAAACATCAGCTTCTTCATCGGGATATTCAGACTAGTTTTGGTTTAAAATAAGAAAGCCTTCCTCAGTGAGTTGTAGTCTGCGCTAGCATAGTAGAGAACGATGTTATCTGGCTCTTTGGAGCAGCCACTATGATGTTTCGGACTTGGTACACTGCCGGACAATTGCTAAGGACGGATGACAATAGCAACGATAGCAACCATAAAATGGAAGGCAGGAAAATGTGGAAATTAGCATAAGTGCGGGATACAGTAAGACGTGTTGTGTGTATGGAAATTTTGGATTGCCAAACTTGTTCGTGATGTCATAGCGCTGATAAGAGATATAAAGGATTTGACGCATATTGACCGTTGTTGATCAAACGCAAAGTTGAAAGGGAAAAAATCAATTGACGAACTTGCAATTTTCAGTATGTCTTCCCGACATCACCTAGATGATTTTACGAGTGGCCGTATTATCGGCAAGACTGAAGAAGGGCGAAAAATAACAGATGTTGCCAGGGAGTTCGACGTCAGCCACAGTGTTGTTTCAAGGCTTTGGAAATCATTTCAAACAGATGGAGAGTGTAGCAAACGTCACGGGGGAGGTCGTGTTTGCAGTACAACACCTGCAGAAGATCGGTACATAGTGCTATCAACAAAGACACCGGCGCAGCACAGCTAGTGAGGTAGCAAATCAGTTTATGGCTGCTACTGGCAAGCGGATCTCCCAAAAAACTGTCGCCAGACGTTTGCATGAAGGAGGACTATACGCCCGCCGTCCTGTTGTGTGCATCCCATTGTCCAGACGTCATGGTACCGCCCGTTTGCAATGGTGCCATTCACATAGCAATTGGACTGATAACGACTGGTCTGCTGTCCTCTTCTCAGATGAGAGTAGATACAGTCTATCATCTGATTGTCGACGACAACTGATCTGGTGTGATAGTGGTACTGCATATTGTCCAGCAAACATACAGGAAAGCGACCGATATCCGACATGTAGTGTCATGGTATGGGATGGCATCATTATCAATGGCCGTACATCCCTCTATGTGCTTCCAACTGGGACTATGACTGGCCAACGATACATAAATGATGTTCTGCTACCTCATGTTTGCATGTTCCGTGGTGCTGTCGGTGATAGTTTCATTTTCATGGACGACAACGCAACATGTCATCAAACAGTCACTGTCCAGGAGTGTCTTGAGAGCGAGGATATTCAACACCTTGTACGGCCAGCACGTTCTCCAGATCTGAATCCCATTGAAAATGTGTGGGATGCTTTGGGGAGGAGTCTTGCTGGTCGCCAATGCCCTCCAATAAACAAGGACACCCTCATCCATGACAGAGGAATGGGATAAATTACCCCAACATCTGCTTGATAATGTTGTGCAAAGCATGACACGACATGTGGAATCTTGCATCGCCATCCATGGTGGCCATATCCCGTATTGACATCTTACGCCGGAACGCCTGCGGACGGTAATTGCATTTTTTTCACGTTTACGTATTCTGCACAAAATGGTCTGTTTGTCCCTTGAACATGTTCCAAAGCCTTCTGGATTTCAGAGCACAATAAATTGTCTTTCTTGTAATGTCCTGGCATTCTGACATTATTTTATTTCACTTGGCATCCAACCACACTTACTTTTTATGCGCTATATAGCTGTTTATGATCCGTCCTAAGTAATTGTCCAGCAGTGTATTATGTTGCCACCTTTGTCATACATTTGATTCTGTATTGGATGGCACTTTAGCTCTATAGTTCAATAAATGGTGCAACAGAGTTAAAGCGTCATGTGATACAGAATTAGATGTATAATGAAGGTGGCAACATGACACCAAGTGTGAATCATCATAGTGGCTGCTCCAAAGAGCCAGATAACATCGTTCTCTACTATGCTAGCGCAGACTACAACTCATTGAGGAAGGCTTTCTTATTTTAAGCCGAAACTAGCCTGAATGTCACAATGAAAGAAGCTGATGTTGTGCTCCATTGTTTTAATGTTTTTTAATCTTTCTGTGCAATGTAAATGTAAATGCAATGTTTTTGGAATATTAATCCATAATTTTAGGCCTAGCGTACTTCGTTTTAACCCGAGATTTAACTGTTATAAATATTCTTCATTCATCCTTCTTTCAATGGTTCATTCAGAATTTTTGGTTTTACAATCAGAATTGGCAACAGCATACTGTGTATATATATATAGCATACCCTGCAATATCATATTTTCAACAATATGAAGTTTCATGGTAAGCTGTTTATATTCACCACTTTTTTGCTGTAGTTATATCTTATGTCTAAAGGCTTATTTTTATGTGCAACATTTAACTTCTGGGAATTGTGTAAAAATAACATGTGAAAACAGTAAAGAGGACTACTGAATTTGTATTCTGCAGTAACAGCATATTAACAAGAAAACAGTTATACATGCACAGTTCAGATAACTTCAGTTTGATGCAGAAATGAAAAAATACAAAGGCATTTACAACACAAATCTTCACACTCGTCCTATGGGCAACACAGAGAGTAAATAACTGTACACTTTCGTTTTAAATATTATTGTTTGGAGTTAAGTGAATGAGTGAGTAAGAGAGAGAGAGAGAGAGAGAGAGAAAGAGAGTGTGTGTGAACCATGAGTTCAGTTCAAGATTCTGAGATGGTAGAAAAACATTTCTTCATGAACAGTTTTAAAGGTGTTAATGAAAATGTAACAGTTGTCAAATACACAAATAAACAGATGCACTGGTGGTGGAAATCCATTGCCACAGAACATTTTATGTCACTGTCAGCGTAAAATATGGTGAAATAGCATTCTAATGCATTTAGACAGTTTTTCAATGAACAAATTGTGTTCTTTATCAGAAACACTAAAAAATTAATTTTTGGTTTTAAATTACTACTGGGTTCATAATAGTTTTTAAGAACAAAAAAAAAAAAAAACACTCTGAGAAACAAAACAATTTTTTAAGGACCCCCAAAAATCTTGATTTTCAGTCTCCATATATATATATATATACACTATCTCATCATCATCATCATTGTCAACCATTATCAATCCACTGCTGGACGAAGGTCTCCCCAAGTTTCCTCCACAACGGTCTGTCTTGTGCCAGTCTCCTCCATGTCACTCCCGCATACTTTCAAATTTCATCCACCCATCTTCCATGTGGTCTTCTTCTGGGTCTTTTCCTGTCCCTTGGAATCCAATCTAAAATTTCGGCTGTCCATCGATGGTCTGTTCTTCTGGCAGTATGTCCAGCCCATTGCCATTTCAGGGATTTAACTCTGATCATGATGTCTTCCACTCTTGTCATTTTTCGGATCCACGTGTTCCTCTTCTTATCTCTCCTGGTTACACCAAGCATGCACCTCTCCATGCTGCTTTGAGTTGTCTGCAGCCTTTGTATGTCTCTTTTAGCTAAGGTCCACATCTCTGCACCATATGTAAGCACTGGAAGGATGCATTGATCAAACACTTTTCTTTTAAGACATAAGGGCATATTGCTCTTGAAAATTATGCTGTTTCTTCCAAAAGCTCTCCAGGCAAGTTTTGTACGCCAATTAATTTCTTCAGCAATGTGACCCTCACTTGATATCTGCTGTCCAAGATAAACGTACGTGTCTGTTATCTCCAGCTTTTCTCCATCAATCGATAAATCTTCATTTCTTGTAAAAGCATTGTACATCACTTTTGTCCTCTGAAAGTTCATTTTTAATCCCACTTCTTTACTCTTGTCAGCAAGTTCCTGGATCATACTCTGTAGCTCTGATGGGGTAGTTGCAAAAATGACTATGTCATCAGCAAAACGAAGGTGGGTTAGATAATCTCCTCTACCAACAAGTAATTGGACACCTGTGATAGCAAAGGAAAATGAAATTTATTCGCCTTCAATAGTTGGTGGAGCCTCCACAAGTGGCGATTACAGCTGCAACCCTCCGGGGCATACTCTCAACCAGGCGTTGTACAACGGCTAGTGGTATTTTCTTCCACTCAGCTTTGAGAAGACAGGTCAGTTTCTTCACTGATTTCGGATGGTGGGGGCACCCCTTAAGTCGACACTCCAACGCGTCCCAGAGGTGCTCGATAGGATTAAGGTCCGGGCTATGCGCAGGCCAGTCCATCCCGATAAACCCCATTGTCACCATACCAAGCCATGGTAGACCTGGCAACATGACAGGTGGCATTGCCATCCTGAAAGTAACATGGGTCCATCCCGTAAAACTGCCACAATGTAGGAAGCGCATGGTCATCCAAAATGGTGCAGTAGGTCTTGGCGTTGAGTCTACCAGGAATTGCGACCAAGGGTCCCGTGCCATACAAGGAGAAACACCCCCATAGCATAATTCCACCGCCACCGAACTTCACAGTTGGCATAATACATTCCGGCAGGAGGCGTTCTCCAGGCAGACGCCAAACCCAGACCCTGCCATCTGAACGGTAGAGGGTGAACCTTGATTCATCGCTCCAGAGAACCTATTTCCACTGTTCAACAGTCCACTGTCGACGTTCTTTGCACCACGTTAGCTGAGCAGCGCTATTGGACTTAGTGATCAAAGGCTTGTGGGCGGCAGCACGTCCATGATAACTGAGCAGATGGGCTTCCTTACAGATGGTATTCATCGAAAGAACACTCCCGGATGCTTGTTGAAACACCACGCGTATGTGGCCCATCGATTTGGTGCGGTTCTTCAGAATTTCTCTGAAGAACCGCACCATCGGTCTCTAACTCTCAGTTTTGTGGGTCTGCCGGGTCGGGGCACATTCCGGCAGTCACCTCTCATCTTCCACTTGCCAATCACGTAGGCCACTGTCGATTTTGGGTACTTCAACTTGCTGGATATGTCACGTATGGATCGGCCATTTCTGTGATACCTGACGATTACACCTTTCTCAAAATCAGAGAGATCTGAACTGCGTGGCATCTTGCATGCAACTGGTTGCATTGTTGTTTCACACACAATATTTAATGGCGGCAGCCGTGACGTGTCGCAGGACCGCAGATATCGTCGATTACAGGGGTGTTCAATTACTTGTTAGTAGATAGCGTATATATAGTCGTATCAGAATAATATGACCACCAACCTAATAATGGGAATAACCACACTTGGCCTGGATGATGACAGCGGTTTGATGGTGTGGTATGGACGCAATGAGGCCCTGGAAGGTAGCTCAAGGTACAGGTGCCCATTTGGACTGGAGCAGAGCACGAAGCTCCCGGAGATGACGTGGTTGTGAATTGGCACATCGAACTTGTCGATCCAAATAGTCCCACATGTGCTCTATGGGATTGAGGTCAGGCGATTTTGCTGGCCACGGGAGAATGGAGTCACACACCTCCCCTTAGTAACATGGCATGGCACATTGTCCGGTTGGTAGTCACCATCGCCACCAGGGTAAATATCCAGCATAAAGGGATGCATGTAGTTGGTGAGGATGGACAGGTAGCCATTAGCATTCAGGGACCCATCCAGAGGTTACAGCGGTCCCATGTCATACAAGAAAAACATTCCCCAGACATGCACACTGCCACCGCCAGTCTGTACTTGACCAACCAACATGTCTGAGTGTTGGTTCTCGTGCCTCTGACACTATATCACCACCACCCATCACTTCTGTGAAGTAGAAACCTTCATTCATTGGAGAATGCAACCTTTTCCCACTGTTCCGTTGTCCAATGACGGTAGTCCCACGCAAATTGCAGGCGTTCTTGCTAATGGATCTGGGTTAACATGGGCACCTTGATGCAGCATTGACTTTGGAGATCCATGCATAACAGAATTCGCTCTACTGTTATGGGGGACACGTACCTGAGAGCCCCAATGTTCATTTGCATGATCAATTGCTGCACTGTTGTGCATCGAGTGCCCTTTACCAGTCAACGGAGGCGACGTTCTTCTCTGAGGTCGATGGCCTTTGGGGCTCCACATGTCAGGAGGTATTCAGTGTACCAGGGGTATATTCTTGGTACATCCTTACTACAGCACCTTGCCAACATCCCATGAAGTCTGCTGTTTCTGAGATACTTCCACCCTTGGCGTGGCTGCTGATGATAATTCCGTTTTGAGCGTCCATCAAATCACTACCTCTGCCCATTGTGCTCATGTTACACACTATGGCTCATCTGTCCTGGCTGACTGCTTATCTCAGTGTGGTCGACCTTGTCATGTGCATTCTGTGACGCGCCTGGCTGGGTGCACTGTGATTCTGGGGTGGTCATGTTATTCTGATACGGCCGTGTATACACTGAAGAGCAATTGAATTAGAGATACCTGTCTAGTAACGTGTAGCACCACCTTTCGCCCTGATGACGGTGGCGATTGGACTCGACAAGACACCGGAAGTGTTGGGAAGCCATACGGATCCAGGACCCCTGAACAAGCTCCCACAGTTCACGAAGATTTGATGGAGGGGGGTCAGAGCCTCGAACATCTCTCTTGACGGCATCCCAGATGTGCTCGATGGGATTGAGGTCAGGTGACCTAGCTGGCCATAGAAGCGAGGTCACGTCGGTGGAGTGTTCATCCAACCATTCGGATACAATTCAGGAGCGATGCATTGTCTTGTCGCTGGATGAGGTCCCCAGTGGGATGTTGAAGACGCACAAATGGGAGCAAATGTTCGACCAGGATATTCCGGTAATGTTGACCTGCGAGGGACGATGTCCCACATACCAGGGATCCCATTTCAGTCCACGTAAACAATCCCCAGACGAGAATGCCACCTCCACCAGCTTGAAGAGTACTTTGCTGGCAAGAAGGATCCATCGCTTCATGTGGTTTGCGCTGTACTCGTATCCTGCCATCCGCATGTACCAACATGAATCTCGACTCATCAGTCCAGGCAACATTTTCTCACATGTCTAGGGTCCAGTGGCGATGTTCCCACGCCCATGCTAACCTTTGCACCCTGTGATGTGCGGTCATCAGCAGTACCCTCATGAGACGATGGCTTCTGTACCCCATAGCGAGGAGATGGTTCTGGATGGTGTGGCTGCTTACATGTTTTTGTGCACCAGTGTTAAATTGCCGAGTGATTTCTTGCGCTGTGGCCCGTCTATCTGCTGTTACAATGCGAGGTAGCCGATGATGACCCCGCTCATCCACACGCTGTTGTCCACGGCAGTTGGCCCTTGCAGGGATGGTTTTACTGGATTTGATGTACTCACGGTGCACCCGTGACACAGTGGCTCGTGAAAATTCCAGTGCCTGCAAGACTTCCAAGATGGAGTGACCCATTTGTCGGGCCCCAATAATTTGCCCAGTATCAAATGCGCTTAGAGTCTTACCAATATTGCGTCTGACTCTTACTAATTCCCATTGCATCACTCCTTATATTGTCGGATCGCTGCATACGTAATGTCGCTTCCATTTACAGGGCCGCCCACAGCCCCACATTTGCATAACACCAGCTGTCTCTAATTCAATTGCTCTTCAGTGTATATACTAATTATGGCATGTATGTGGCATCTGATTCACCCTTCAACTCGTATGAATGGCACTATGAACAGTGCAACAAGCATTGTGGGTGATTTGAGTGTGGCACCTCAGAAACTTGGCCACTATTTATATATATTTATATAAATAATGTTTAAAATGTCTAACAAGAATATATAAATATAATGTTTAACAAGAATATGGACCTCCATATCAGCAAAAAATATATTATTATGTGAGAAATTTTTGCAGCAGCTAACTTACGTAAGGACCGAAAACTTTCACCCATGGATACATACACACACAATCCTTAAAAAGGTGAAAAAATACATGCAGTTCTCCCCAATACCCAAAGAAATTTTGCCATTACAAGTAAATGCCCTACGTGATCATGAAATTGCTAGCATTCTACAATTTGATTGGGCATCTTTTCTCTTTTGTTGAATCTTTTTATAGTAATTTAAAGTCATCTTTTTGAAAAAAAAGTATAGGTAAACTTTTTGAAAAAAAATGCAACCTTAATCCTCATGTTGTTTTTTTCTTTTAAAAATATTTTTTAAGTTACAAGGGAACATAGCTAAAACTGTGAGTTATGAGCACATGTGAAGAAAACTAATGTGCTTGTCCTTTCCTGTAAACTACGTAGGTAGGTGTAATATTTTTATATTCCTCTTGGGTTGCCGTGAAATATTTTGTTTTGTGTATTTCTGTTCCTTTCAATTTGAGATTTTTTTCTGCTCCCAAATGCTTAACATTGCATTCATTTTTCACAAAGAATGATGTTCCCATCCTTATTAGAACGGTTATTTTTATGACTTTCCTACAAATCTATAGATAACTATTTGATGCAGATAGACACTACAGAGTTAGCATTACATCATTATTACATATCTCATACTATGTATTAAAATAGTACATAGTTATAAAATAAGTGCACAGATACACATTATGGTTTAAAAATTATATGTATATGTATATATAAAAACCTGATATAATGCATTATTCATAATTTATGACAGATACACATACCATGTAATCGATAAAAGAATCCAGTGCTAGTTGATAAATTTATTATTTTGCACATGACCTGACACTACAGCACAATTTCTTTAGGACAACATTATTGGTGCACAGCAATTTCACATCATTGTTTGCTGTTTGATTAAATGAAAGCTGGAACTTCACAAGCAGAGAGATCTAGAATACTCTTTGGTTTTTATACTTGCTTTACACAACTTATGGCTCAATATTATTTGATTTATTTTTTGTGTTAATTCATTATTTACAACTACAGTTACTTCATTTGCTTGGAGAGTCCATGGTGCAAAATTGCAAATCTCAGATGTTTGGCAATAGCTGACACTTAGTTTCCCAATATTATCGATAAATGAGATATTGTATAACGAAATGAATTTAACATAAGACATTTATCAGTAGGTGAAAAATTAACTCACCAGTAGTAGAAAATGCCCATGATGCAGCGCAGTCTCCTTGGTCTTTGATTGGCTGAATAAGGCCTCTCCATCTTTCTCGGGCATCAAAGGATTGTGGGAGGGGTCCGTTGGTAATCATATGAATTTCAGTCATGTCCATAGTCTGTTGAATCAATTCACGAAGAAACAAAAAATTAAATTTTTGAAAATGAGCCCGATCAGTTAGAAGACATGCTTAAAATAAATTTAAAAAATGAAATAATAAGAAAATGCAGAGTTGCAAAAGGAGTAATATGAAATTATTTCCTGGATGAAAACAGAAGGCTAGTTAGTCATTGCTGAGTTTAGCATGAAATTTCTGTTAATTGAGATAACATTAGGGTGTCTGAAAAAAAAATTTTAGTTTTTGCATTGCTTTCTTTTGTGTTGTTTGTTAATTTAGGTAGTTTCAGCAGGATGGATTGTCGATGATGAAGATTGTATAAAAACTTACGTGGGGATCCAAATCATGGAGAGTAACATGTTTTAAAGTATGCCCTGAACATTTATCACATTGTACAAAATGCCCACAAAGTTTGAAATCTTCATTCTGTTGTACTATCACTGCAATCAAAGATATGAGGTGGCTTATACAGTCTGAAAAATAAACAGAATAGGTGTTGCATTCACTCAGATAGGCAAATCTACTTCAAAAAGTCTGAGGCCAGTGATATGAGCTTAGTGAGGAAGAAAAGTTTGGGAAGGCTCTGTGTGGTTGATATGAATGTCATGCTCACGTGAGGCTATGAAGAAAATCTAACAACGGGCATCCACAAATTGTAGGTGAACTTGAGAGTTTCCAGATCTACCATTGCTGACTACCTGCACAAGCTAATAAAAGTCTAAGGGGGCATATAACATGACTCCAACCTCCAACACTCAGTTAACCAAGTGGATAGTTACTGGATATGAGAAGATCTATCATCATAATCCAAACACCTTCAACCACTGGTTGGACCCAGATGAACCACGCTTTACTTTCTCCAAATAAGAATGTTTCAAGAAAAAGGGTCATACTGTGTCTCCAGTGGAATTACAAAGATGTAATCCACTTTGTGCTTTTTCAAATGGATGGGCTATCAACACCAAAATTCAGGGGCACATTTAGAGGGGGGTCCAAGGGGTCTTGATCCCCCAAAAGTAGTGTTTCATTTTTTTGTTAAAATGCAACTTATATGAGAAAAATGCTTTAATTTAATAAAAATGCATCAACTAACATTAGAAAATAATGCTTTAATTTCTCTTCTGTTTTTTTTATTAACTTTTTTTTTTGTCCTGATGGATTTCAAAAATTTCCATTTTTTGTTGCCCCCTGCCTCTGAAAAAAATTCTGGGTATGCCCCTGTAGAAATGTATGCCAAGCAGATGGATGAAATGTACAACAAACTGAAGCAATGTTTCCCATACCCAGTCAAAAGTGAACACTTTTTCAATAGGACAATGCAATGTATCATACTACCATCTGGATACAGGTAAAGCTTCACAAACTTGGAATTAAGCTCCAGCCACATCTAGTGTACAGCTCCTGACCTCACTTTTTCTGGTGTTGTTTTGGTCAGCGGCACATTTTCTCCATGGCAGGCACATCACTGATTTGGATGACATCAAGCATGGGTGTATAAAATAAAGGGTTATTACACATACTGGCCACTGAATTTGAAACTTTTATTCAACACCTGGTTAGACTTTCTTCAGGGGTCTAACAAGGTGTTGAATAATATCACTCATTCCAATTGCTCTCCTCCCCCAACAATCAGGGAAGGTTGGAAGGGGGAGCAATCGGAGGTCAAGAGTGATATGATTAGCAAGATGAAGTATTTGAGGGGGGTGACAGCAATTTGATTGAATTTTCACAGCTCTATTTATGGGGAATTGCTAATAATAAATTTATTATGTAGGTAAGCTAACACAAGCTGATGGGTTCATACCTCATAAATGGATGATTCTAGCTCCCTCCTTACTCTTGTTCTTATTAGTTTATACTTTAAGATTTGCAATATTATTTAGATTTAATGATTTAGCCAGAATTACAGCACATATGTGGTATGGCATAGATTTCACAAGGTGTTGTAGTGCATCTACTGTATGTCTACAGCATACCAGGCATTCACCAGACAGTCCTTTAACTGGGTCAGATTTAGGCTTGCTCCTGGATCTGTTATTCTAATATGTCCCAAAGATCCTAAATGTGGTTCAGATCTGGGCTTTGTGGTGGGTAGGGTAGATAGTGGAAATTGCTGCAGTGCTCTCTGAATCAATATTGCACAATGGACAGTAGCAGTCATCCATGAAACAGCCATCAGCAGTTGGATAAAAAGTCAACATTACAGGACTAACTTGATTGGCAACAATGTCCAGATAATCCTTGGAAGACACCCGACCTTTCAAAAATATCATGGGACTTGTTCTGTATCAACAGAACATGCCCCACACCTTGACACCATTTCCAGAACCTTGACTTATGCTTACAAAGCAAGCTGGATCCATTGCTTCATTGGGCTGCTGCCAAACTCTCTGTCTACTGTTGGTACAGAACAAGGTCCTAAACTTCTTCAATTCCATACAGCTTTTATTAAATATTTTGGTAAACTGATTCATGCAAGAAGTCCCGTTTCTCTGTACAAGCCGCCTCAGACAACAGTGATTTCATTTCTGACAGATTTTTGACACGCCACAGTTATGCCTCTAAGACAAGCAATGTGGATTATTTTTTCACTTATTAAAGACCTGGGATATCTCACCTTTTGGGAAACCAGTCAGCTGTACTGTTTTCAAAATCATTGCTCCAGATCACAACTCTCAATTCAATTAACAATTACAGTATAAATGAATTTATGGCACCTCTATTCATAGTGTACTGTGGAATTAACTTTTTATGGGTCTTATAGAGGTTATTATTAAAAAGTTGGTTGTCAAATTTTCGAACTAAAGCCTAGTTCATCATCAGGACTACGTCACTGGAGTAGTTGCTGCCACTCAGTTGGAAGAGTCCAACCGCAATTATCGTTAATTGTGGTACTTCTTCTTCTTGCTATTTCGATCCCTTCTTCTAGTTTCCTCTTTACTAAGTTTGACTTATAAAAATAATCGCCCACCAGTCAAACTTAGTAAAGAGGAAACTAGAAGAAGGGATCGAAATAGCAAGAAGAAGAAGTACCACAATTAACGATAATTGCGGTTGGACTCTTCCAACTGAGTGGCAGCAACTACTCCAGTGACGTAGTCCTGATGATGAACTAGGCTTTAGTTCGAAAATTTTACAACCAACTTTTTTGAATAATAACCTCTATAAGCCCCATAAAAAAGTTAATTCCAAATTACAGTATGTTTTTAGACCTAATATATTTGGTGTTATAAAAAATTTTGCCAATTCTCTGATGAGTAACACAGTGTTTAAAAATCCTTAAGAAAGGAACTTGGTCCAAGTTGGTAGTATCTTGGAAGAGAATGGATAAATACCGTCACACGAAGAGACCCCTGGAAGTGCAGAATGAGCACTTGTTGTTGGTGATAAACACAGAGCGAAACAGATTTTCATAACAGGAATGTTCAAGAATAGGTCATGACAATGATCACCATAAGTGGAAGATGAGTATAATCACATTTTCTAGTGACTTTGGAGAACATTTCTGGTCTTAGATGAGAAATGTGGAGATTGGTTTTACAAGAGTAAAATTGTGCTTGGAGGTTGTTTTTGCTTCATCTTAAAATCTGTGGGATTCGAGATAGTATGCTACGTAAAAACTTCTAGTTTTCAGTCAAATATTCTGTTGATGGAAGCTTTGTGTCTGGTCTCCCTCCCTGTATGTAACCTCTAGCAATGCCCCACAGTAGGGCATTATAGGAAAACAAAAACTTCATCATAAGTGAAATGACACGACAATGTGTCTTTTTCTGGCCAGCTGACAGCCAATTGAAGTGACCTTCATCACTTTAATTACTTGTTATTCACAGCAATCATAATTGCACACTTGCTTGTAGTGTACAGGTCATCATATAACATCTCATAAGAAAACTTACAAATTAGAGCGCCTTGGAGAGGGAATCGAACCCAAATCTTCTGATTTCCATTCAAGCCTGCTGTCTGTTATGCAACCTAGGCCAATGAAGTTCCAAGTAACTGAAGCTACGCAATTATAGCATATAAATCTGAACAACCTCAGATTTTGCTAGTTGAGACAGCCCTATGATTCCTTGTAGTGTCAATAAACCTTTAAAAAAGAGCTCATTGACATGTAATGGTAGCATACTCAAATGGAAATCGGGAGATGCGGGTTCGATTCCCGCTCTAGGTGATGTAATTTTCAAGTTTTCTAAGGAGCTGTTACATGGAGTCCAGTAAACTATAGGCAATTCAGTACATAATTCTAATTGCTGTGAATAATCTAGTGAATTTCATATGAGTTTATGAGGAATATTTCTTCCCTAATTTCTGTAATTACTTATATTCTAGGGTTCAAATAAGAAAGAGTGAAATTCAGATGAGTTACATCAATCTCTGGGAAATGTATTTTTATAGAAATAAACACCAAATCATAGGATATTGCTTAAATTCTGCATTAGTTGCATGCTAAATATCACTAATAATTTATTTATGACATTTATTCTATCACATGGAAAACAAAGTAATGTAACATTTTTTCAGGTACTTTTAATACCCTCATGTTTCTTACAACCACAGCCATTGAGCTTATTCAGATGCTGTCTTTCTAACATCATGCAAAATACAATATTGCATTTTATGGGGGAAAAACATCAGATTTTAAATGAAAAACTGACACCTTTTTTTTTATTAATAATCTATAAATGAAAAAATTTCCTAGTAAATTCCCGTAAGTTGCTGTAGATTATTAATTCAATTAAACTAGGAAGCCATTTCTCAATATGAGCTTTATTCAAAAAACCTTTCTTTTGTTTTTGAAGAGTGGAGGGGGGTGGAGGTAATGACAAAACTATGAGCAACTTTTAGGGCTATAAGTGGTCACCACCCACCCCTTTTAAGATTACTGAGTCCAGGAAGGGACAGAGCCAGCATCATTAGACAAACATACAACCCATTTCTCATCTAGATATTCGCCGCCCCGGTGGCGCAGTGGTCTAAGCGATGGCCTCTGATCATTCGTCCGTAAGGGGTCCGGGTTCGAATCCCGGTCAGGCATGGATGTTGTGTTTGTCTTACGGCACTGGCTCTCTCCCTTCCCTGGAACCAGTGACCCTAAATTAGGGACGGGCGACTGCTTATAGCCCGTTGAGTTGCTCAAGGTGGTCGTTAAACTTCCAATCAAAAAAAAAAAAAAAAATCTAGATATTCAAACCTGGGCCCATCTTAAACAATTGGTCTGAAGCCAATACCTCTAACTCATCGGTAATCTCTTGACTTGAGCACAGCCTATTTTAAGTTGATCATCAGTAGTGCATCTTGAGTCAGTGAAACTGGACAATCTCCCTCCCTCTGTTTTCTAGCATTAAAAAAATTAGATAGCACAGTTTTTGACTCACTAAAGAATTGAAATAATATTGCAGGTGTGTGCTTTCTGTTACCTGAGAGAAAATATTGGTTTTTAGTGTGTAATAGAAATTGTGCTTTTGCTGCTGATCTTATTCCAAGGGCTTGTTTGAATGGAAGCAAAGCAAATACAGCCAACAATATAGCACATTTGCATCACTGAATCCAACTAATGACAGATACTTTTGGTAATTATTTACATTAAAACATCAAAATGCTTTTCCTCCCTGTGTTCAATTTTAATTTCTGAAAGTGTTGGCTGAGGTCTTCCACTTTGCATAGTTGAAATTTGTTCCAATATCTTTAAAATAGCTGGTGCAGCACAACATATACATTCTCTATTGGGAGAAAGACACCAACCTGCACAAGGTAACATGTTAATGGTTTTTCACTCCATAATGTGGGTATAAAGAGCAGCTCTTCATACTGTCGCTATAGAAATATATGGTGGGTTCAGGAAGACTCTCTACTGAGAGGTAATCACTGATAGTGAGGCCTGTAGGTCTGAGTTGCTTGGGCATGGTGTAAAAAAAAAAAATCATCCAGAGAAAGAAAGGGGAAGGGAATGAAAAATGTCCTAATTTTTACTAACCCGGAATAAGTATTGCTTGTTTCCTGTTTCATTCTCTATTTATTAAATAACAGATCAATATTGGCAGTCACATGCCTATATGGAAACCACATGATTTCTGTGAAGAACCAGAAAGTTTGTCCACAGTGGTGTCAGGAACACAGTGATTGGACACTGGAAAAAAGTCATGTGGTCCGACGAGTCCTATTAGGAAACCACTGATTTCTGCAAAGAACCAAAAAGTTCATCTACAGTGGTGTCAGGAACACCATGACTTGGCACCGGAAAAAAGTCATGTGGTCCGACGAGTCATATACGGAAACCACTGATTTTTGTAAAGAACCAGAAAGTTCGTCTGCAGTGGTGTCTGGAACACCTTGACTGGGCATGGCATGTGGTCCGACGAGTCCTACACAGAAAACACTAATTTCTGCAAAAAACTGGAAAGTTAGTCTACAGTGGTGTCAGGAACATAGTGACCAGACACGGGACAAAAATAATATGGTCTGATGTGCAGCAGTATACTTTGTTCTGTACCAACGGTAGGCAGGGAATTTGGTGGGTGTCCCATGAAGCAATGAACCCAGCTTGCCTTGTAAACACAACTCAAGGTTCTGGACATTGTGTCATGGTATAGAACACATTCTGTTGGTACAGAATGGGTCCCCTGATATTGCTGGAAGGTCAGGTGTCCTACAAAGATTATCTGAATGCTGTTGCCAATCAAGTCCATCCTGTAATGTTGGCTTTTTATCAAGCAGGTGACATCTGTTTCATGAATGACAATGCTACTGTCCCTTGTGCAAGATGTGTTCAGCAATGGTTCAGCAAGCATGGCAACAACTTCTACCATCTCCCTTGGCCACCACAAAGTCTAGATCAGAACCACACTGAGAATGCATAAGCAGGGACATCACCAGACTTCGAAATCTGGATGGGCGACGAGTGGGCGAGTATTATTTTTGATGAGGCAAGCTTAATAGCACCTTTTTTATATTTTACGAAACACTGAAAAAACAATATTTTAATGCTTTTTTTTTTTAACTGAACGTCAAACGACCACCGTGAGCAACTTAATGAGCTACAAGCAGTCACCCGTCCCTAATTTAGGGTCGCTGGTCCTAGGGAAGGGAGGAGAGAACAAGTGCCGTAAAACAAACAGAACAGCCATACCTCACCGGGATTCGAAACCGGACCCTTCTCTGATGAATAGTCACAAGCCAGCGCTTAGACCACTGCACCACTGAAGTCGTTTCAATGCTTTTCACTACCGGCTACAAAAGAATTCGTGCAATTCCGATCCTCTCCAACTGGACACATATACATACATGGACCTGACTAATTATGCCATGGATGTAAGATACAAGTGTTGGTGGAATGTCGCCTTCAACTTTTTGCTTGCTCTGGATGCATTGTCTTAAATTTCATTTTAAAAAGTTCCATTTTTGCTTACGAAAATAGTACTATACTTGAACAATTTATTTAAAAGAAAATATCATTTTTGTTTATCTAAATCAGATTTTAATGTTGTACCACGCAGATACAATACTGCACCCCTCCTCAACTTCCTTCCTTCCAGCCAGCGACTTGGCCTTGCACTCCTTTCATACAAAGCAGTCATCAACCACTTTCTGCACTTTCACTGACAGTCTTAAGGATGCTAGTGTAGCTTTAGGCTCCACTTTCCGTGTTGGAATCCCCTATTTTGTAAAGAAAACAAACAGAACAATTAATAGTGACCCCCTCAGTGAATTTTTATCCACCCTCCTCATAAGCCCCCTGTCCATACAAACATGAAAAAGAGGTTGAAACTAAAGAATTGGAAGAGTGGGCAACTGAATTTTTTTCCTTTTGATTCAAGTTTTAACAACTACCGTAAGCAACTCAATGGGCTATAAGTAGTCGCCTGTCCCTAATTTAAGGCCACTGGTTCCAAGGAAGAGAAAGAGCCAGCACCGTAAGACAAACACAACATCCATGCCTCACAGCGATTCGAAACCGGACCCATCTCGGACGAATGGTCAGAAGCCATCGCTTAGACCACTGCACCACCGGGGGCGTCACTGAACTTTCATGGTCCTGCTATTTTGATAAAATTTTTTGGAGATGTAAACCATGCACTTCTTAGGAGAAAATACGTAGTTACATGAAATAAAACACAAGACTTGTTACTTCGCAAACTGCCGATTATATTTAAAAGTTAAATATGTTGAAAAATGGCATACTTTGAACTGGGTGGGTGGCAGGGTGAGCAAGACAAAATCGCACCCCCTTGGCGATGTCCCTGTGCATAAGGCAGGTAAGACAAAACAGATCTATGAGCAAAGTTCTTTTCTGTCAAATCTGAGCCAGTTAAAGGAGGCGTACATGCACTCGAACACCTTGTGGAATCTATGCCAAACTGCATATGTCCTGTAATTCAGACTAAAAGAGCTCCAACCCAGTATTGAATGGTTTCTAATTCAGTGGCTAGCATGCGTAGATCATTGTGCTTTTTTTTGCAAAGAATAGAAAGACGAGGCTGAAAATAATGGCAATCATATTTCAAATGAAGGCAAACTCTGAGTCTGTTTGCATAACATACTTTTCTGAGCCCACTAAGTTTAATTTAACTCCAAAAAATATAATTCTAACACACAAACTGAACAAATAACTTCATGAAACCAAAATACTTGCTTGTTCTCTAAGTGGGTATTATTTTTAAACCACTTTAAAATGGGAGTGGAATGAAAGTGAATAAGCTTTCTTTTTATCCCATTTCTCAAATAAAGATATGACACCAATGCATGCGCGTTAGTGCTACATTATTTTCAAGAAACTTAGACAACAATATCTCACTGGTCTGATGGGTTTGAATGTTCCCAGGCGATGAACAACTCCTTCTTCAAGGGTTTTCCCCCAGAAAAAGGGGTAGCTGTCAGCCTGCCATCTGAAAAGAAAGAAAATAGAAAAAAGTGAACATCTCAATTGTTTAATAACTTAATATCAAAGACAGAGAGAGAGAGAAAACAAAAATCATAAAAAGAAGTTATATTGTTGAGCTGCACCCCATTTTAGCATCAGGCAGCTACAGCTATTTTTGAAGGGAGTCACTCTCAAGCAAAGTTCAGTTTCCCAAATAAATTACAAAATACAAAATTGGAGCATCAATCATATTTTAAGAAAAGTAAGTTAAATGCAATAATTCTGGAAATCATGAAGACAGATGTCACGAGCATTTTCAGTAGTTTAAACTTCAACTCGAAATCAAGGATCTTTCTCTTTATCTGAAAATTTAGAGATAAATAGATTGCATAACATAATAAAATTTAATTAAGTTTTATTTCCATAAGTATTTATCCATCATTTAATTATGATTGTTGAAAATAATCACTAACTTCAAACCAAAAGTACCTACAATTTCATCATGTATAGGTTTGGAAAGTTGGTGTTTTATTATCTGTTGAATGATCATACAGGTTATGCACTAAATTGTACTGAACACATTTGTCGTGGTTCCATTTCTTAGTCACATAAAAACTGGATAAAAGAAAACATGTCAAGATATCTTTGTTAGGTTTATTCTTCCATCTCTCTTTCTGAAAAAATTATAACTTTGCTTTTAATAGTGGAATTGAAGTGATTTCATGTCTGTCTGATGATACAGAAAAGCAGGAAAACAAAATTATCAGTATTTTCTGGTGTAAATAGAGAGGGTGGGACAGGGGAGATTGATCCCACTGTAATTTTTATAGCATGTTTTTTCTTATCGTGTGTGTGTGTGCGCGCACACAGTGGCATAGGAACAGGGGGGGTTACGTACCCACCAAATTTTGGAGAGGGGTACATTAATATCTACTGTACTCCCCCCAGATATGAGCAAACACAAACCAATCATTCATAAAGAGTGAACTGTAAAATTTATATGCTACTTATTTTATTTTAATTCTCTTTTTTTCAAAGAAATATCACAGGTCATCTCTTTTTTTTATATCCGAAGCTTGCAGTGGGAGGCTTTTCATCCACCAAAAACTGGCCAACCATTTGGGAAACTCTAGCAAATTAGTTCTGCAGGGAAACGAGTTCAAACGACTGCCAGCTTGAGCAGAAGAAAGGCGCCGATATTATGACACCTGTCAGTCACCTACAGCTAATGACATTGCGATGGTTTGAAACGGAGTGTCATTTCAGTGCCCCCAGCCCCAGCACTAAAATTGTTTTTTGTCTTAAGATCTGTAGCAAGACAACAAGTGCATTACGGATTTCACATACCACTCATAGAACTCCAATTCCTCGATATCTCCACCATCATTTAGCTTTGCACCAGACCAATGTGCTTTTTACATCAATTGTCAGCCTATGTATCATTCAAAGTTTTTAATATAGACTTCATAATGCTTCAATGGTAATCTATCTTCGCGGGTAGAGCAGTTTTTATCTCACTGCAGTTTTACTTTATTAACGTAAACAAAAGTGATAAGAAATTTAAGTCGTTCTTTTAAAGAGTTATATAACATTTTCTGAGAAATCCCTCTTTTCCAAACCCTGCTGACAGAAATTCATCCTAATGTTTACTTGTCCCTGCTCAATATTTTAATGGAAAAAAAAGTACAAAAATTAAAAAGAGAGAGAACACAAAAAAAAAAAAAAAAAAACTTCTCCATTCATTTTCTGATAAGAAATTAATAATGTGAACTTTTTGTCAGCAATAAAAATAATAATGGTAATAATTAACAATAATATGATAATAACAATGTTTATTCGGATGAATTCATGATCAGTATACGTATTTTATAAAAACTCTAATATACTATCCCCCCAAAAAAAAATTCGGAGGGGGTCATCCACAGATGGCTTAATCCTTGAGATGTAAGGTTCATGAGCTTGCATCCTCCTAAATCAAAAGCGTTCCTACGCCACTGTGTGCGCACACACACAAACAAATAATTATACTGTGGAATTAACTTTTTTACCGGTCTTATAGAGGTTATTATTAAAAAAAGTAGGTGGTCAAATTTTCGAACTAAAGCCTAGTTCGTCATCAGGATTACATCACTGGAGTAGTTGCTGCCACTCAGTTGGAAGTGTCCAACTACAATTATCGTTAATTGTGGTACTTCTTCTTCTTCTTGCTATTCCCATCCTTTCTTCTAGCTTCCTCTTTACTAAGTTTGACTGGTGGGCGATTATTCTTACTGAGTCCCAATTTATGGAGTGTCCACTTGCTTGTATATGTCTGTCTAGCCAGTTTTGTTACTAATGTTCCTAATAGCTGCTTGGTGTTCTTTCATTCGAACTTTAATACTTCTCCCTGTTTCTCTTACATGGCTGAGTCTGCAGTTACAGTCGATGCAATATATTACTCCTTCTTGCAATTGGATGTCCACTTCTTTGTGCTTTAAAGCTGGCAGAAATTTCTTTAATTTGTTATTTAGATCTGGAGCAAGCCTGATATTATATTTTGCTCCGATCCTCTTCGATTTTTTGAAAAGTCCCTTGTGGTACATAATTTTGCTTGTGAATTTGAAGTTGTTTATTTCCTGCTTCTCTTTTGGCACTTGAGTAAATAATTTCCCAACATGTGGGGAGGGGTAATTGTTTTCTGCCAATATTTCTTTTAATTCTTTTTTGTGAAGATCTTTTTAAGCATCTGAAGAGACCAGGACTTCAATTTTTTCCAAAAATTGTCTCGCCGTATTCGACTTAATATAGTCAGGGTGGAATGAGCAGAAGTCTAACATCTTCCATGATGAGGGGTAATTGTTTTCTGCCAATATTTCTTTTAATTCTTTTTGTGAAGATCTTTTTAAGCATCTGAAGAGACCAGGACTTCAATTTTTTCCAAAAATTGTCTCGCCGTATTCGACTTAATATAGTCAGGGTGGAATGAGCAGAAGTCTAACATCTTCCATGTGTTAGTGGGTTTTCTAAAAAGCTGAGTGAAGATTAACCCTTCTCTTGAGGTCAAGGTTAAATCAAGGAAATTGATGCCATGGTCTTTTTCCAGTTCCAGGGTGTACTGCAAGGAATTTTCTAGCGAGTAAAATTCGGCCAAAATCTGAGAGGGTAGAGATTGGTTCACATTATCTACAATAAACAGGACATCATCCATCTATCTTACATAGAGAGGAAATATTGAGGGTTGTACAAGGATTTTTGCCTCTAGTTTACTTACATAATAATTTGCTAGCAGAGGTGCTAGTGGAGAATCCATTGCAAGTCCTGAAGTTTGCCTGTAATATTTCTTTCCAAACTGTAAGAAATTATTCTTAAAAGAAAATAGGAGCAGTTCATATATGCCAAGCAGCATTACTCTATTGTAGTTATGGAATACTATTTTTTTCCGCCAGGTCATCAGAAATGAATTCCAGCAGGAGGTCCAGGTTAATGTTAGTAAACATCGATACTATATCCAAGCTTGCCATTACTGGATGAATTAATTCTGGCAAGTTGTCTAGTTTTCCTTTCAGCTGCATGGATTTTTTTAGAAGGTAGGGAGGAGAAGGGTAAAATTTCTCTGAGGTGAATAAGCAAATAATAATTAATGTTGGAGAGTGGAGAATTTCTAGTCTATTATAGGTCTTATTGGATGGCCTTATTTGTGAATTTTTAACAAACAATTATTTCAAATTATGTAGAGAAAAATATAGATAAAATTGATTTTTACTGTGTCTGTCTAACATTTAGTTATAACTTTTAAGCGGTTACACAGTTCAGAAATAAGAACATGGTATGGCCGTAAGTACAAAGTTTCACATTCATATGCATTTCACATATTAAAAATCCTCTTACTGGCTCAAAATTTACCACTTTAATTAAAGAATAAAAATTTATTGATGTTGTTTTAAATAAATGGTTAAAGAAAGTGGATTTCTATTTTTCAACATACGTAGCTATGGCTATGTAATCACAAGGCAAGTTTATGGGTTATGAATATACCATTCATAACCCATAAACATATTAAAAATCCTCTTAGACTAGCATCACAAATGTGACAGAATGTAAAAAATAGTCATCAGAAATATTTATACAATCATCACTTTAAAAGTTTCTTCCAGATCTTGATTTAATCTGAATTTGTGAATTTGACAAAAAACAAAACATGACTGGAAAATAATAGAAATAATCAAATTTGATGTTTAACTGATATAAATCACAAGATAACAAGCACTTGAATTTGAACACTGCCTTAAATCTGCTCTTTAAACCCATTACTTCACAGCACAAAATTTCTGCAAGATATATGGATGATACTGGTATTAATTTAGACAACAAGAATAGCTATCTTCTGTATGACATAATATACTTTTTCAAAACTGTAGATAAAGTTCTGAAATTCACCCTAGAGATTCAAAAAAAAATCACCTAAATTATTTGGACTTGACATAAGTGGGAAAAGAAAGAAAAATTGAAGCTCACATATCAAAAAACCGACCAACAACAATAAAATCACGAAAGAAATATGGGATTACGCCATATAATACACATTTTTAAAGATGACAATCCGATTTTTGGCGTAAATGTGACAAGGATGGTAAGTCAGATAATATCCGAAAACTTGAAAAATTTTTTTTTCATCGTCCTGGAGCGGGACTCGAACCCGCGTCTCCCAGAATTTTTAAAGTTTTCGGATATTATCTGACTTACCATCCTTGTCACATTTACGCCAAAAATCGGATTGTCATCTTCAAAAATGTGTATTATATGGCGTAATCCCGTATTTCTTTCGTGATTTATCTGCTTCTCCGGGCAATCACGGGATAGCATTATTAACCTCCAGATTCGCTAAACATGAATGCTGGTTGCTTCGACTAGCGAATCCTGTGATGGTTAAATTCAAATTGATCGGAAACTTGAGACTTGGTCGTTCTGGGTAGTGTAGTGGTTAGCATACCTAGGCGTTTTCTGGGAGACGCGGGTTCGAGTCCTGCTCCAGGACGATGAAAAAAATTTTCAAGTTTTCGGATATTATCTGACTTACCATCCTTGTCACATTTACGCCAAAAATCGGATTGTCATCTTCAAAAACAATAAAATGTTAGACTATCAGTCAAATCATCTTAATTACAAATATGGTCTATTTTTTGAATAAATACTCTAAACGCATCTGTCCTTGCATCTGTTCGTCAATGAAGTAACAGGTGAACAAAATAATGGATATATCATAAAACCTGGGGCAAATGCTGGGCTCCATCAGATACAAAAAACAGAATTTATTTAATCCGATTTTTAGAAGTGGAGATATTTCTGTAGAGATAAAGACAGAGAGACTAACTAATAGATTAATTAAAAGTTGCAAATCTTGTGCTCACCATGCAAATAAACAACAACAAAAAAACAAGGACTTGATGAAGTAGCATAGAATTTGCCCATGAAGAATTAATGTGACTTCTTAGCCATAAGGTAGTTAGTTCTCTTTGTTAACAATCCAGATATGGAATGTCAAAGAATAAAAGCATGTGTAAGTCGCTTTCCTTTTCCATTAGTATTATACACCAATGAACCATTACATTATGACCACCTACCTAATAAGCTGTAGGATCCCCTTTAGCCAGCAAAACAGCGGACACTCGGTGAGGCATTGATTCGATGAGGTGGCGATAGGTGTCCTGGGGTATCTGGTACCATAATTTAACAGCAGGTCCTCCAGTTTCCATACACTTTGGGATGGTGGTGATTTAGCGCGAACCCGCTTTTCCAAGTCGAACCACAAATGTTCGATTGAGTTCATGTCAGGTGAATTTGGAGGACAGAGCATTAACAGAAAGTCCCCAGCATGTTCCTTGAACCTCTCCTTGATGATTCTGGCAGTGTGGCATGGCACATTATCCTGTTGGTAATGGCCATCACCAGCAGGGAACACAGTTACCATGAATGGGTTAATGTGGTACGCAATGAGGTTCACATACCTGACAGCTGTCAGGAATTGTGCTATTGCAATAATAGGGCCTCAAGTGTCTCAAGAAAACATGGCCCACAGCATAACACCACCGGTGGAGGTCTATTTTGCTCAACAGTGCATCCAGGTGCCCAGGGTTTAATATGTTCCAGAGCGCACCGGAGCTCAGCTCCGGTACTTTTTTCCCTGACGGAGCTGAGCTCCCCCACTAATTTGCAACGAACCCTCATCTCACATTTACATCTGGGTTGCAAATTTCCAAGAGTTTGTGGTGTGCCGTAAAAAAATATTTTAATCTGTCAAATTGGAGCATCTTCAAACACTCCCAGTCCCCTAGCCTAGCGCCTGGGGAACAATGATACAGATGTCTTTTGCTGATGTCGCAAGCGTGGACACTAGGTTGGCCATTGCTTAGGAGTTACGAGGGGCTGAGGGGGTTGGGGCAGAAAAGTTTTACTGGCCACAGCTGGTGTACAGTAATCACACATAAGCAACAAAGAGATAACAGGAGTCCCTCAATTGTTAACCATGGCAATGGCACTGTGGCAGGCACATTTGTAAAGAAAGATAAGGGGGTTTCCATTCTGAAGGGTGAAAGGGGATTAAAGGGCTGAAAACATTTTCAGTCAGCAGTTGGGGGGGGGGGGTCAGCCGGTTGGGGTGGGAATTATCCACCCTGCTGCTAGCCTGCTGTCCAAATCTTTATTGGAAAGGAATTTTCTGGATAACGGGTGCTCCCATTTCGTAGGTCCACGTGTCGTCGTATCCTTTTTGTATTTTGCCATCAGGTATTATCTACCGCAGATAGAAGAACTAGGTCTGATTGTTTGTTTTGCTGTTCAGGAAACAGAGTAATATGTGCAGTCACACGCAGTAATCTTTTGTAAATAGCTGGGAAGTTTTTTTTCAGCATAGTTTTTATTCGAAAAGATAAAGTTTATATTAAAATTAAATTACCACGAGGAAGCAAAAGTGTACTATACATGACTTTTTTTTTTTTTTTTTTTGTCAATACGGAGAAAGTTAACAAGAAAGTTTGTTTATCGGCATCCCCACAAGAGTCAACAAAAGTTTCTTCAGATGTTGCTGATTTGATGAATTCTTTGCCATCTGTAAGTAATGCAGATACAATTTTTTCACCTAAACAAAACAATTTAGTAACTCCAGTATTAAATTATTGTAAACCGATGTGTTGGTCAAATGAGCAAGAATTTTCCAAGAGTTAGTTTCTTTGATCCTCAATCAAGGGAGGGAAAATTATTCAGCCTGCTGTTTGCAAAAGTTATTTTAAACTCGTGTGAAAGTAAAGCTTAAGCAGGGAAAGTGCAGAATAAAAAAATTATCTTTTTAAGGATATAAATGGAGGCCTCCACCAAGGTTGTGGCCTATTGTTTCATTCTCCAAAGCCCCCCCCCCCCACACACACACACCATCTCCCTCAATCTGGCACTGCTCTGATTGCTAGCTATCTTCTAGGTAAGGAATCCTGAAAAGCACAGCTTCATCAATCTCAGTGAAAAACACCTGGGCCTGCCAATCTTCCCTTGTCACAAATCCTTTGTGCCTCCATTAAGGATGAAACTTTTAAAGAGAATGAACTCAAAATTTACATAGACTCCATACGCCCACGACTGAGACAGACATGGTGTCATTTACCTCAAAATCCAGGAGCACTGAGATCAATGAAGCCATGATATTGGCAATTCCCATATGACATATAATCTAATTTAATTTTCATTTTTAGTTGTCTTTCTCTATGTAAATGTTTTCATTCCCTTTAAAAGTTTCATCCTTAACTTTAGACTTTCTTACTCACTGAATGTTTTGTGGCATCAGATTTGAGTTCAGGGTGCGTGACATGTGTGTTGACATTATAAGAGCAAGCTATATAATGTTGAAGCAAGCAGCAAAAACTCTGGTGTGATGTTGTGGCGTACTGTTGATGAATTATGGTAGCAAATCATTGTAATTAGTACCTATATTAGATGTAAACACACCAAACCCAATTTGACATATTATCACAATTGTGAATTGTGCTAATAAGGTCATTTGTTGAAATGTTGCGTTCCTAAAATGCTGTGAAGTTACAACAATAAAGACCATTTTTTTGTAAATGATTTCAAAGATTTATCTCTTCTGGCTGTTAGGTCATCTAATTTAGCTCAGTGTCTAATTAAGAACTGTTTATGAACTAATTATCCCAGGCTTAACAGTACATAGTTCCAGTGATATGAAAACAACCGATTGATGGCATGAAGGTAATATTTAAATAATGACATAATTAGCCAACAAATATTACAACCAAAGAAGTAACATTCCCTTCATACCTACCACACTATTACACAAAAATATGATACACCTTGTACTTTGCTGAAACTCAGAATATTGGGAAAATGTCTGTAGTAAGATATTTTTTAATGATCCTTTTTTTCACATTGCAGTTATTTCACATACTTTGGGAACATCTGGGTACTTATCATGTTGCGTTGGTAAGAAACAAAATGTTACTTTTTCTTCAGAAGAAATAATTTTTTGCTGTTCCAACACATAAAATGTCCTTTTTGCAGCCATTTTAAAAAGAAAACTAAAAAAAAATGTCTTGGGCTATGATGTATGGGGGAGGAGATGTAATGGTTTGCTTTGGTTTTAAAGATTGGCAGGGGTACTTATGGTATCACATGATGTGAATAAGCAGATGTGATGTCATCTATTGTCATGTTGGGCATACCAAAACACCGTGTCTATTTGATAAACCTAGAAGAATATTAAAGGGGGAAGGGAGCATTGTGTGCTAAAACCTTGGGCTGCAACCCCAATGGGGGCCTTCACGGATAATAAAAATAAATTTTATAATGAAAAAACATATTTTAAGTATCTGAAATTACTAGCATTTCTGCCACTTAAAGGTAGATCTGAATACTTTATATTATAATCTGACAGCTTCATTCACACCATACTGAGAGAAACATTTTTCTGAACTAAGAAAATGTATTTAAACATTCTGAATATAATGTACTGTTATCATATTTTTAATTTAGTCTTCGAAAATATTTTAGTTAGAAGTGATTGATTGGGCAGTTCAGCTATGTAAAACAAATAAAAATACAACTAATATACAGAAAAAACTCCTAAATATACACCCCCAAATAGCAGATGCCTCTATTCAGCAGATAGTTTTTTGAGCCCCAATACAAAAGTACATATGTATGTTTCAGTATATTTACCTGTAAATAATGGGTGCTCCGAATAACAGACAGTAATCTCAATCACAAGACAGTTAAAAACATGAGTGTTCAAGGGAAAAATTCGGCAAATTCTTGCGAAAAAGGTTTTGTTCTTCTTTGGATGAAAGTTGGGCACTTTTTGTTCTCCAGCCTGCAGGGGTGGTTTGTCATTAGCGGCCAGAGGGGCCGGGCCCCACCAAAAAATTTCTATTTCTAGAAATAATATTTTTTGCCCTGATTCTTATTCTCTCTCTTAACTACATGGTGATAAACCTTTCCCTTCAAAAACCATTACCTAAGGGAAAAGTTTCCTTCAAAAATGAAAAACTATTCCCTGAGGAAAGAGATCATGTTCAGAGTGTGAGGTTATTGGGACCCAGCTCCAACAGGCCCCAGTAACATCACTACGCTAGCAAAGAGGAGACGATTTCCTCCCCGTCTCATTCAGTATGATGACCTGCATACAACACTGCCTTAACCGCGTGTGCAAAAAAAGCTGTGCGGCCAGATCTATCTGGCCCCACGCTAATTTGATTGGCCGAGAGAGTATCCATTTCCTTAACGCCGTGGGTTGACAGAGAAGCTTACAACGACTAAGCTCAAGGGTGGCGGGAGGGTTTCAAATGTCACAGCAAAGTTCAGTTAGTTGTTTTTTCTGTGTGTGTCTCTCTTGGTGATGTGTTGTTCCTTTGTGTCGTGACTTTTTCGCTTGTCGAGTACAATGAATGGAGAGGATATTTTGTTAAAATCTCTGCTCTTCTTTGCTTTAAATGTGGAAGGAAAGCTTCACTTAAAAAACTCAGTGCGCTTATCACCCCAATAATTTTTAGTTTGAGCTTCACTTAAAAAAACACAGTGCTCATTAGCCCAAGAATTTGAGTTGAAAAGCTTCACTTAAAAAAACTCGATGCTTATCAGCCCAAGAATTTGAGTTTCCAAGAGTATGAAGTTTACAAAGTGCTTTGAAGAACTAATTTCAGTTTTAACTAAGATGATTTTCTATGTTAAAAATAAATAAATAAATAAGAAAACCTGTAAGTATAATTTTCACATGAGTACATATATGTTTTTAGGTTTCACAAGTTCTTTAAAAAAAGGTTAAACCTTTCAAATAATGGTACTCATTCTATATGTAGTATGGTACTCATTCTACATTGGACGGAATTCATGAAACATTCCCTCGCTGCATATATTTGGAGTTATTATTTTTTTCACTACATTTTTTTATCCTGTGAATCCTGTGATTATTCCTCAGTTGAGAAATCTGAAGAAACACAAAGCACAACTAACATAAATTAATTCTCATATGTTTTAAGGTAAAAATTTCATTTAAGGAGATTTAACATTTTTCTGTTAATAGTTATGCATTCTATTCTGAGGAAATTTTTTTCATGTGCAATACAATAGTTGACATATTCCTGCCTGATTTGGGCATTATTGTGATTCAAGGGGATAAACAGAGGCAGAGTAAAGGAATCTTAGGGGTGGGGTGGTTGGTCTGAATATTTGGCCTAATTATGACATTTTTTTTTTATTTCATTATTTGACTTCGGCTACTGTGGCCCCACCTGTTTCAGTTGCCATGAGCCACCACTGGCAGCCTGTGGTATCAATATGGCCAATATTTTGTTGGAGGAGGGCAAAACAGCTACCGTATTTTTCAGTATATAAGATGGAACCTTATTTTTTGAGACAAACATAAGACAAAAATAAAATGGCATTTTAAAGATTTTTATTGAGAAAAAAATTATGTGTGAAAATAGTAGTTTATGAGTCATTAAATACTTGTGATCTGCAAATTAGCAATGTGCGAAACCGATGATGAAAACAACATGGAGAAATGCCACTCGGTCCATCACCCAATGACATACTTCCTCTGCAGAATTAGCCCACAATGTTATACCTTCATACAACAGTTATATAAACATTCCTTTTTCCCATTTTTTGAGAAAATTGAACATTTATTTACTTTATGAATTTGTCATATGGCCATTATTTTTTTCATTCATCCGAGATTTTGCCACCCCTTAAATTTGTTAACCAGGCAAGTGCCTATATGTAATAAATTCACCCCTGCCTACAGGTATAATTTCTGATGAGACCACCATCAGAGCAGCAGAATGTAGATGTACACTTTTATAGTCAGATTTTTTTCTTCTTGGCACTTGACAATAATGGAATCGCCTGATTTTGGGGGTGCAACAAGCACTTCCTAAGTCTAAACAGATGTGATTTGCAGCAGGAAGGAAGCAGGCGAAGGGTTTGGTAGTAATCGTACCTTAGGGCAGAATTCTTTTGGAAAGTCTGGCAGTAAACATTGCTTAATCTGAAGCAATCTTTGTCTCTTAAGTGATCCTTCTTAAGGGAACAGTGAGATTTCTCTTCCCAGTAAGCAATGTGAGACAATGGGGGAGACAACAATGGAGTGGGTGGGGAGATGAACTAAAGGGTGGGACTGCCATGGTAATGGGTCTTAAAATCTTAGCCCCGCAGGGAACATGTGCCTGGGAAAGTTTTTGCCTGCTGTCTTTGAGCATCAGAAATCACCTCCTTCGACACGTCGCACCCAAAATGCTTGTACCCCCAAACGTAGGTGATTCCATTATCATCAAGTACCAAGTAAAAAAAATCTGACTATACGCAAATAGTTTCCAAATTATTAGCAGCTTTTGCAGATAGTTTTTGCTTACAGATTAAAAATAAAATAAAATATTATTTACAGCAATTGAAGCACTTACTCAAGGCTTTTTATTCAGATTAATATACTTAACTATTCTAACTTGAAGAACTTTCAAATATTTTTCACATCTTCTGAGTTATTTTGTTTTTTCAAACATTTCTAGCCTCTAGATTTTATCAAGGCCTCTTCTCAATGTATAGAAACTGTATGAAAAGTTTTGTTTGCACAGATAGAATTTAAATTTTACTGCCAGGTTCTCTTGCAGTTGCCAGTTTTTAAATTAAAATCATTTTGTTATGTATTTTGTAAGTCTAGTATTTTTAAATTAACTTGTTGAAAATGATATTTATAATTTTTCAAGGTTGATTGATGGAACTGTTTTTCTGGATATAAAAACTTTCTTTAATTAGTCTCTTGTTTTCATGAGGTTCATACTCCAGTATTTTTCCATAAAAGTCCATTTCACACACATTGCTGCAGATTCAATTGTAATGTACTTATGCTGTCCTCATTGGAATCTGTAATGTTCTAATAATTATTTTTTTGTTTTATTAATTTTTCTTTAAATTATCTTATTCTATTGTTCATGCTTTGCAGGTTTGCAGCAAGTTTTCTGTTTCAATGGTTGTGTACACAGATACGTTTTATTTTTATACAGCTCTGACACTATATGTAGAATAAAAAGTTTGCACCTTCAAAACTTATGAATAATTAATTCATCCAGTTTGGTGCTGCTGAAGATCTCTGTTCCCATTAATGACAAATGATAACTAAAACTGTATGAATGACCTGTTTATGGTTTAAACACAACTGAAAGCTCTACTAGGATTATGCAACTGAAAAAAAAAAGTAAAATTACAAGGACTCACCCAAGGTTAGCATCGTTTATGGCATTTATGAGATCTGGGCGCATTAAGCAAACATTCTGTTCGCAGTCAAATCTGCCAACATGTGGAAATTTCTTCCATACACAAGTGCTAAAAATGAACAAATATTTATGTAAGACACAACATGTGTGATCACATATATACAAAAACTTTTAATTTTTTTAAAATCAACTTTGTGATACAGAACAAAAGACTAAATTTACAGCTATATTGTACAGTTATTAGAAAGCAGAAATGCAAGTTTTGCTCTTCTGCAAGTAAAACAATACACTAGTTCTTTAATACGAGTAGAAGGAAGAACACAGAAAAAGTAATTGAAAGATATCCTCCTGCATTCGCACAGAGCAAAAAAAGGGCACTGTTGAAGTTTTCAGACTCAGCACTATGAGCGGACATGCGCAGTGGTGGACTAGCGATCCATAAACGGCTCTGGAAACTATTTTGTGCGGCCCACTTTTAGGGAAATTATCAACGTGTCCCATGCCATGGACATGAGCAGTGGTGGACTAGCGATCCATAAATGGCTCTGGAAACTATTTTGTGAGGCCCACTTTTTAGGGAAATTATCAACGTGTCCCATGCCATGGACATGCGCAGTGGTGGACTAGCGATCCATAAACGGCTCTGGAAACTATTTTGTGTGGCCCACTTTTTAGGGAAATTATCAACGTGTCCCAAGCCATGGACATGTGCAGTGGTGGACTAGCGATCCATAAACGGCTCTGGAAACTATTTTGTGTGGCCCACTTTTTAGGGAAATTATCAACGTGTCCCATGCCATGGACATGCGCAGTGGTGGACTAGCGATCCATAAACGGCTCTGGAAACTATTTTGTGTGGCCCACTTTTTAGGGAAATTATCAACGTGTCCCAAGCCATGGACATGTGCAGTGGTGGACTAGCGATCCATAAACGGCTCTGGAAACTATTTTGTGTGGCCCACTTTTTAGGGAAATTATCAACGTGTCCCATGCCATGGACATGCGCAGTGGTGGACTAGCGATCCATAAACGGCTCTGGAAACTATTTTGTGTGGCCTACTTTTTAGGGAAATTATCAACGTGTCCCATGCCATGGACATGCGCAGTGGCGGACTAGCGATCCATAAACGGCTCTGGAAACTATTTTGTGTGGCCCACTTTTTAGGGAAATTATCAACGTGTCCCATGCCAAAAAATAATGGTATGTCAGCATCATCATTTACTGTTTAAACATCTTTTCAACACAAGTCTACTAATAATTACAATAGTTTTGTAGTGAGGCAATAATTAAAAATATTGTACATGCTTTCCTGGACAACAGATTCCTAGTAAAATTTAATGTGAGAACAAAATTACTTCCATTGCTGAGAAACAACAGGCAAGGTATGTACGTTCTCTGAGAATATACGTAGAAGTATTTACTCCATCCTTATAAATTTTATTGCGAAAACTGAATTAAGAATTTGTAAGGTTCTCACTAAAAAGTGAGAACGGACATTAAAATGTGCCAAAAATTAATTTTTTAAGACTTGCCTATCATTAATACGATAATTACAAAAAAATCTCTTCAGAAAACTGAAGACATCCAGAATTGCAAGAATTTCAGTGCAGATTTACAAAGTGGAAGAAATTAAAGAGTCTAAAAATACTTTAAAATTGAAAAAGTACTTGTGACCAAAATAGACTTTCCAGAACTGCAGTTCAAGAATTCTTGTCACTGTTAAGGACCAAAAAGTAGTAAATCACACATAGATCTGGTTAAAAAAAATAAAAAAACATGCACATAGAAAAAGCAGGAACACAAAAATTTTGCCGCAGATGAACCTCAATGTATTTACGTACATGGTGAATTTCGGGCTTAAATCCCAGACTATTGGTAGTATATTTGACTAGATTGTATTGATTATTTTAACCATGATCAGCAAAACCAGACTGAGGTAGAGGGTATCAGCTATATCAGCCCAAAGGGACAAGCTTAAATCTGAAAGTCGAGAAAATGTTAACAGGTGTATCAAATAGTGTTTGGCTCAACAGAACATTTGCTATGTAGCCCCCGCCCCTCCCCATTTCTGAAGTGGTCAAAGAGGTAAACAAACTTTGCAATTTTAGTATAACTTGGTTTTCTTCAACAAGAATGTTGAACTACAAGTGTATATGCTTTTTCATTCTTCAGTTAGTGAAGGTCTATTGGTCCAGAATATGGCAGCCCACCGGGATTTGTCCCGGTGTCCCTATGGCCCAGTCTGTGCCTCGACATGGGACATGTGATAGTAGCTTCCATGACTTGTATGTAGGAAGAACTCAGTGGGTTCACGTGCTGCGTTTGCTTGGTATCGTACTCACAAATCTCCCTTTCTCCCCTTTTTTTGCATGTCTGTGTGTATTACATTTTGTACCTTCAATTTATCATGTAGCTAGGGTTCATTCATGATTAAAGTCTTCAGTTCAGATAGCCTATATTTGGGGGAGTCAAACTTTTTACTTGCATACATTTAATTCTGAAGAGATAATCTTTCAACCAATGAGACAGGACCTGTCTGCTGAAGGTTACAATAGAATATATAGCAGATTCCATTTAATTGGGCCTTGGCTAATTTTGCCAGCCATTTATCTGGGATGATTCATGAAGAACATCCCAAATTAGCTCTTTGGGATAAAGCGTCGCATAACTGGGCCACTCGCGTAATTAGGCCAAAGTGTTTTAGCCCTGATGTGTTCCAATTAACCCGAGTCTACTGTAATAATAATAATAATAATAAATATTTTATATGCTGCACACAGATTCACAACAGAGTAATGATTCATTCAGTTAAAATCCCTCTAAAGTTGGTTGTTGAGAATAGTTACATCTAGGGTGTGAAATGATTTACTCCCACTTTACTAGCAGCACTATCTAGTAAATGTCAGATGGGCTAAGGCCAAGCCCAAGCCTGGGCCAGACTTGGACAGGCTCCTAATAGCATCACTGATTTCATCTCAAGGTCAGGAGGACATTTTTTTAATGATAAAAACACAGAGTTAATATTTTTCAGTTTCAAGAAGGGAGATCCAGTTTTCTTGATGTGGTGCCCCTGAATCCTGATTTGGTGGTAAGGGAATTGATATACACTGAGTGATTCCTGAATTATGACCACCTACCTAATACTCCATAGGTCCTCCTTTTGCCTTCGGTACAGCAGCTATCCAATGTGGCATCAATTCAATAAGATGCCAGAAGCAGTTGGGAGGTATGGCCAACCAAGCTGCGTGTGTTGCAGCCTTCAATGCAGGCATGGAGGTAATTGGTCTATCCAGGCGCCTGATATGCCATTCCAGTGTGTTCCACAAGTGTTCTACGGGATTGATCTTGGGGGGGGGGGGGGGGGAGTTTGGAGTCCAATTGATATGCTGGATGTCTGAACTGTGTTCCTCAAACCATTCCTGCACAACATCAGAGCTGTGGTTCAGTGCACTGTCATCTTCTTGAGGACACTGTCACCCTCCAGGAAAATGTGCAACATTTGTGGGTGTACAGAGTCACCAAGCAATTCACGATAGTGGGAACCAGTCACACATTGTTTCACATGTACCAGGGGTCCAAATTCCTACCAGGTAAACATGCTCCATACCATACAATCACCTCCACCTGCCTGCAATGTGGAGACGATGCAGGATGGATTGAATGCTCATGTTTGCACCAAATATGTACACAACTATTCACTGAGTGGAGTAAAAAATGCAACTCATAAGATCAGCATACTTTTTCCCAGTTATCAGACATACAATTTGCATGATCTGTGCACCAGGCAAGTCTTTTGTATCAATGAACAGTTGTTAGGAGATGATGTCATTAGAGTCATTTGCTGTTATAAGTGTGATGGATGCATGGTCATGACAGATACTGTTCTGGATTGACCTCTGTTGTATTGGACAGTCAACTGTTGGCCAGTAAGAGTTGTCGGACTCGGAGCTCACCTCTCACATCAACCTTTCGCTGCCCTGCACAGTTTTGCCTCCAGATCATTGTTTGAGCATTTTCATGCCAGTTCTGATGCGCTTTAACTACAGCAGTTTGTGAACATCCCACCAGTTTAGACACTTGGGAAATCGAGGCACTTGCTCTCCAAGCTGCCACAGTGTATCCCTTCTCCAAGTCTGATAAACCTTTCCTTTCACCCATCACACTCTGAACTTCACTACCCATGGCTCCACTCACAGCTTATGTACTATGTCGGTTGATTAATTGCACTCTCTTATAAATCATGTGGTCAATGGGCAGCATCTACTTTTGATAGGTGCGGTCATAATTCAGCGATCACTCAGTGTGTGACTGTTGGTGATTTAAGTGCTTTTGTGGGAGAGCAACTAGTCATAGTGGAGTAAGGTTGAGGGAGTGGAGAGAGAAATTAGGGAATTCTGCACTGACAGAGGCACTAGGGTGGCCAGCAGCCAGCAACAATTGCCCTGGGAGAGAGCAAAGAGATTATCTCAATTCTTAGAGATTTCACAAAATACACCGATGAGTCATTACATTACGACCACCTACCTAATAAGCAATAAGATCCCCCTTTAGCCCACACAACAGCAGCCACACGGCGAGGCATCTATTCGATGAGGTGGCAATAGGTATCCTGGAGTATCGGGTACCATAATGTCAACAGCAGGTCCTCCACTTCCCGTACATTTCGGGGTGGTGGTGATTTAGCGTGAACCCGCTTTTTAAAGTCGAACCACAAATGTTTGATTGGGTTCATACCAGGTGAATTTGGAGGGTAGGGCATTAACAGAAAGTCACCAGCATATTCTTTGAACTACTACTTGACGATTCTGGCAGTGTGGCATGGCGCATTATCCTGTTGGTAATGGCCATCACCAGCAAGGAATACAATTGCCGTTCTCAATAAATGGGTGAACTTGGTTCGCAACGATGTTTAGATACCTGACAACTGTCAGGTATTGTGCTATTGGGATAATGGGGACTAAAGTGTCCCAAGAAAACAACGCCCACAGCATAACACCGCCGCTGCTGCCGGCATGTTTCCACCCAATAGTGCATTCAGATGCCACAGCTGCCGTTGGTAATCGGCATATCCAAGCTCGGCCATCTACGTGATGCAACAGGAATCTTGATTCGTCAGACCAGGCCACTTTCTTCCAATCATCCACGGTCCAATCTCAATAACCATGGGCCCATTTCATGCGTTGTTGATGAGGATGTGCAGTGAGCATAAGGGCCAGTGTTGCCAGGTCGTGCTATTTTATAGCAAAAATGTTATTTTTTCTGCCCTAGCGCTATAATATTTTTGTGAATGCTATTTGCTACATTTTTGGGAAAATTTTGCTATTTTCTGCTGAAAATTTTGTATTTTTCTTTAAATCCAACTTGTATGCCAACACATTTTTTGGCACTTTGTTGGCCATTTGGATATGCAAAGTTCAAATGCAGAGCTTGTTGTTTAACCGTATAATGATGAAATTTAGTTTCCAGAACCGTCTTGAGTAACTCAGTGCATTTTTTTTTTTTTTTACCTCATTGGATTTTTTGATATTGCCAGATTTCTTTTTACTTATGTATCCATGTTCCTTCATCCATCCTACAAAGTTGGTTGGTTTCTTTCCATTTGCTATCTGTACTATTGAGCACTTCGAATTATCACTGGGTGCAATTACACAACAAGATTGTAAACAATTTTGATTATTTGAAACTTCTTGCAAACTGCTACTCAGGAATATGCTTACTGCAAACCAGAGGTCCAGTGACTGATCTTCTTCTTAATTTTTAAAGACCAAAATGCTCAAATGTCGAAATTGGAAGCAGAATACAGGAATTTATTGTGTTTGGATTGGGCTAAGCACTTTAAGGGCAGCATATCGACCTATCCAATCGAACTGTAGGGGGTACTCTGTACCAATATTGCATAAGAGGCAATCCATTTACAATTCTTTCTCTGTCTTAGCTGCACATTCTGTACCCATCACCCATCAGCAATGTAGTTGAAAGAATATTTTTTAAAATGAATTTGCTGAAAAATGGAACACGAAATCACATGAAAGTTGAAATGCTTCAGACTCTGAAAATCAGGTGCCATTTGAATTTTGAAGCAAAACATAGCAAAAATTTTACAATTACTAGTAAAATGCTAAAAAATTTTGAAAATTCAATGTACGATAAATGCATGCATGTATTATAAGGACACTGATAATGATGATAGTATTGACATTATTGAAGAGTTTAATATTACAACCAATGTTTAATTATAATCCATTAAAACAAGAATCTTACTTTCATAGACATGATTTGCTTTATTCACTCTTATTCTGTGTTTTGTGCCATTGCACCCTAAAATTATGTGCCCACATGTGATTAATTTTTATAGGAAAATGCGATACTCTGATGAGGTATGGGATTTTTACAATTGAATGAATGGTATACAAAGTTTTTTGTACAACCGCAGTACTAAAAAGTATGAGAGATGAATAAAGTTCCTTGAAGTTAATTTTTTTTTCTTGAAATGCTATTTTTTAATCTATTATCGGAACTCTGATGTCAGGTTTTTGCTATTTTTGATGTCAAACCTTGCTATTTTTCTAACATCTGACCTGGCAACGCTGATGGGGACCCGGCTAAGTCTTCGGCTATGCAGGACCATGTGCAGAAGGCTGTGATGAACTGTGTGCTGTGATACATTGCCCTGATCACCACTGTTGTAGCACAGGTAATTTGTTGCACTGTGGCCTTGTGGTCACTGTAAACAATGCGCGACAGTCTCCACTCCCCTCTTGCATCAGTGAGCTGCGGACGACACGTGGTGGATGACTGTTCATCGTTTGGCTATCTGCGCACCACTTTTGATACATACTCACTACAGCAGCACGTTTACACCCCACAAGCTGCACCGTTTCCGAGATCGTAGTTCCGAGGCACCATGCCATCACAATTTGTCCTTTATCAAACTCTGATAAATCGGCAGCTTTTCCCATTCTGACTCCGAACACTCTACTAACCAAAAGCCGGTCCTTGGGTTGTATATATACTGCTCTGTGAACTTCACCTGCGCCACTGTTCAATCTTTAGGTGCGGTCATTTCTCTAGGCTGGGGGTGGTCATAACGTAATGGCTCATGGCTCATCAATATATTTTATTGCGATGTTTCAAAAGTTTTTCAATGACAGGGAAATCCTGGAATCCCACACTGACAGTGGCACTAGGGTGGCCAATGGCCAGCTGCAATTGTCCAGGAACACAGCAAAGAGATATATATTTCAATTATCATAGAATCCACAAAATACTTTATTGCAATGTTTAAAAAATATTTCATATTTTTTTCCTTTTTGAATGTTTGTACTCTTTTATGGTATCAGTGGCACATTCAGTGGAGGTGGCCCAGGGGCCAGGTCCTCCCCATGAGGTATCACTTGGTCCTTCATTCTTTGCTATTGGCTACTTATTTTTAAACATACTTGAATGTTTTTAAATATATATTATACAAATAATTGGAAACCCACTTTCATAAGGCAAAGACGTTTTTATCGCTTCCCAATATTTTGGAAGATGTTTATTCCTGAGTATTTTTATTTGCATCTTCAATATTTTGGGCCATCCCCCATAACGGAATCCTGGGTGCGTCTCTGTATGGTATAGATTAATAGAATATGTATTTAAAAATTTTTATGCAGGCTGAAATTCTAGTTTACGTCTTAAAATAATTCTTTCAACACAGTCTGGATAAATGCAGATTACTGCACTTTCTGCAGTGGAATCCAAACATTCTTGTTTAATCATTGTTCTTGTCATTTTTTATGAAATATTCTTGAAAATATGCTATGTAAAATTGCAAATGTTGCAGCATTACTAATTAAATACAAGCCACTTTTTTAAGAATAAAATTCTAAATTTTCCCCATTTCATCATGAAAATGACTAGGGACTATATACATTGCACATTTTATTTTACAGTTACATCTCTCCTAATGAGATGAATAAATGCTGAGCATTATATTCAAAAAACACATTCCCGTTTCGCGTAAACATCTGATTAAAGGGAAGAAAGTGTCAGTACTCGGTAGAGCAGGGCTTGTGTGAGCTTGGGCTCCACAATACATAGATCTCATTGGGCTGAAAAGGCACTGGCATATTTGGGCTCTGAAAACTGAGCCCCAAGTCATCTCTACTAGCTAGTAATGTAATTTCCATCGTTTAATCCATGGATTATCTGTTAAAAAAATAATGAATTATTAAGGTGGATGTCTAGTGATTCTGCTCCATATATTTACAATGGAAAAAATACTTACCCAATTTCCTTAGTGAAGAAAGATTTCCCATACATCAAAATTGGCTCACTGATAAAAAACAAGCTAACTTAAATTGTACAATTGGTGTTTTTTGCATAAAACTTTCCTGAACTACATAAAAAAAACAATAACTTTCCTTTAATTTAATGGTAAGGAAGAGTGGCGCCACCTGTAAGCAAGTATCATAATTAGACCGAAGAAAAGTTATTGATGTTTAATACAGTTCTTTTTTTACAAGAAACACAGATTGTGCAATCTAAGTTAGGATGTTTTTTTTTTATCAGTGAGCCAATTTTGATGTATGGGAAATCTTTCTTCACTGTGGAAATAGGGTCGAAATTTTTCCGTTGGAAGTATAGGGAGCAAAATCACTAGACATTCACCTTAATAGAAGAAACCCAATGTAATATGAAGATACAGGTCCACAAACAAATAGATGGATAACCATTTTTTTTACTCACGAGCATTTTGACAAGAAATACGATGCAACGAGGGTAGTATTTTATTTGCTCTCGCAGATGATCATAGGCTTTGGGAAGCTCAGTGTCACACAGGCTTGTGTGTGCCACAGGTCTAACTACGGATTCCAACTACAAAATTATCAGATCTAACTACAGAACTGTGCTGAAAAAAAACTCGTGTTTTTTGCTCTTATTCCCTTGAAAGTAAAACAAAATTAGTTTATCTTTTTGTAATAAGATAGCTTTTTTCTTTTTCTCTTCTTTTTAAAATTCTTTGGAATGATGGGTCCTCCTGTGAATCATGACATTTATGTAGGAAATGACGGTTCGGGTTCAACATCACAGGTGCTGATTACAGAGCGATTTCTCTTTTTTGAATTTCATAGCCAGCAGAATTCACATAAGCTTGAACCGGTGAGCCATTACATTATGACCATCTTCAGCCTAGAGAAATGAGTGCGCCTGAAAGCCGAACGGTGGCGCAGGTGAAGTTCACAGAGCAGTATGTGTACAACCCGAGGACCGGCTTTCCGTTAGCAAAGCGTTCGGAGTCAGAATGGGAAAAGCTGCAGATTTATCGGAGTTTGATAAAGAACATGTTGTGATGTGCACGGTGCCTCGGAACTACCATCTCGGAAATGGCGTGGCTTGTGGGTTGTTCACATGCCAATGCAGTGAGTAGGTATCAAAAGTGGTGCACACTGCACAGATGGCCAAACGAGGAACTGTCGTCTTCCTGTGTGTCGTCCGCAGCTCATTGATGCCAGAGGGGAGCGGAGACTGTCGCGCATTGTTCACAGTGACCGTAGGGCCACAGTGTGACAAATCACGCACAGCTACAACAGTGGTGATCAAGGCAATGTGTCACAGTACACAGTTCATCGCAGCCTTCTGTGCATGGGCCTGCGTAGACAAATACCCAGCCGGGTCCTCATGCTCACTGCACGTCATCGCCAACAGCGAATGAAGTGGGCTCAAGATAATCTAGATTGGACCGTGGATGATTGGAAGAAAGTGACCTGGTCTGACGAATTAAGTTGCTTTGTGCGTCATGTAGACGTCCAAGCGGGGATAAGCCGTTTAATAACGGGGGCTATGGCACCTGGATTCACTGTTGGGAGGAAACAAGCTGGCAGAAGCGGTGTTACGATGTGGGCGATGTTTTCTTGGGAAAACTTTAGGCCCCATTATCCTAATAGCATAATCCCTGACAGCTGTACCCATTCATAGCAAATGTATTATACTGAAATTATACCAATTCATAGCAACTGTATTCCCTGCTTGTGATGAGACCCAATACCAACAGAATAATGCGTCATGCCACACTGCCAGAATCGTCAAGGAGTAGTTCGAGAAATATGCTGGTGACTTTCTGTTAATGCTCTGGTCTCCAAATTCACCTGACATGAACCCAATCGAACATTTGTGCTTCGACTTGGAAAAGTGGGTTCGCACTAAATCACCACCACCCCGAAATGTACGGGAACTGAAGGACCTGCTATTGACATTATGGTACCAGATACTCCAGGATACCTATCGCCACCTCATCGAGTCGATGCCTCGCCGAGTGGCCGCTGTTTTGCGGGCTAAACGGGATCCTACAGCTTATTAGTCACGTGGTCATAATGTGATGAATTCATATACTGTATATAGAATTCATACGGTACTAAAAAGTTCTTAGTAGAAAATTTGAATCTAGAAAACTAAACGGTAAGAAAAAAATTCTTACTAGCAAATCTGGAGTGTAAAAGAAACACCACAGATTTTGCGCTATGTTGATACAAGTGCAACCTTAAGCTGTAAAGTGGGGTATTATGCCATCATGGGTAATCGTCGTCAGTTCAGTGTCACTTCGTGCATCCTGCTACCTACAGACGTTGAAATGGAGGATAGCCAAGAACAATGTTATACCATAAAATGTTGTTGCTTAAGAAATCCGGTTTTGCTGAAGCATTTAGCTTCAGGAAGCCACCGTACAGAAGACGAGAAGCGTACATGCAGAAGTCTAATTTTGTCCGCGGTCGCACTACGCTTCTGAGGAAAGGCTGTATGTCAGTCACAGGTGTAGGTGAGGCCTGGTGCAACCAGGCCACATTTTTCAAGGCCTGGCCGTGCCGGGCTACTTTTTATCTAACTGAATCGCCTCTTTTTAATTTATTTATTGAACCGTCACCCATCGAAATCTACATTTTTATTTTAAACACAAATAGTCGTAACAGAGTTTTTTTTTCCTCTTTCTTCCTTTTCTTCTTCTTCTTCTTCTTCTTATTTCTTCCCCTCTCTCTCTCTCTCTCTCTCTCTCTCTCTCTCTGTTTATATATTTTTTTTCATGGTGGCTACGCACAAATACAATCTTTTGTTTATTGAAACCACCTGTATACCTTCACGGACAATGAAATTTGCGCATCTAGAAGAAATCACTCTACAACAACGGAACTTTGCAAATAGCTAGAGAGCGTGCTGGTAGGCAAATGATCCATGTTTGGTGCGATTGCGCATGACCGCACTCCCAGTGGTAGCGCAGCAAGAACGAACCGGCGGCCTTATGAACAGGCGTGTAGTTGATGCCACGTGAAAACGAAAAGCACCGACCGAGACTACAGAGTGACAAAAATGCTGCGTAGACGCCAGAGACGTCGGTTTACGCAACTTACGGACTTTGAGAGAGGCCTGATCATCGCACTGAAAACCGCAGGGTAGTCGGCGCGCCGTATAGCCCGCCACGTGGATCATTCTGACCATACCATCCGACTGTGTTAGTAGCAGTGGACACGTGACGACACTTCCACACGGCGGACCAGGAGGACCACCGGTAGAGAGGACCGATGGATCGTGCGCAAAGGCACGAAGGAATCCCACGGGGACCCGGTCCACTATATATGCAGATGTAGTGGGTCCTGTGTGCCCACGAACCGTTTCCCGATGCCTCGCGGAAGCGAATCTGTGATCCCAGCGCCCGTTACGTGTGCTGCCATTAACACCGGAACATCGCCGGCTCAGTGTATAGTGGTGCCAGGCCAGAGACGTGGATCGTCACAGACTGGCGACGTGTGGTGTTTAGCGATGAGTGCCGCTATGTTTTGGGGACAGATGATCATCGTGTCTCGGTGTGGAGGTCCCCGGGTCAACGGCACAATCTCAACCTCGTTATCGAGGGCCACACCTTCCCCACTGCAGGCATTATTGTTTGGGGAGCCATTACTTACGATAGCCGATCAGCTCTAGTAGTGGTACTTGGATCATTGACGGGCCAGCCGTACGTGGATGAAATCCTACGGCCCCATGTGCTCCCATTCCTGGCCAGAATTCCAGGTGCGCTATACCAGCAGGATAATGCCCGCACGTACACGGCTCGGGTTGCCTAGGACTGCCTACATCATGTCCAGACACTTCTATGGCCTGCCCGCTCCCCGGACATGTTCCCTATCGAGCATGTGTGAGACCAGTCCAAACGCCAGCTACCGCCGTGCCGCATTATCCGGGATTTGGAGCACACCGTTTAACACATGTGGGCCAGTCTGCCGCAGGACATCAGGCGTCTGTTCGCTTCCATGGTGGACCGTATTGCAGCATGTATCGCTGCACGAGGTGGTGCGACGCGCTAATGAAGATGACCGGACTGCGTGCTACAGATCCCTCTCTAATGGTTTTGTAACTATGTTTTTGCCATCATGTGTATCATTCATCTGTATCATTACGTCCATAAAATTTCAGTTCAATCCGATGCTTCCTTCTAGGTGCACAAATTTCAATGTCCGTGAGTGTAGTATACAATATATATATACAATATACACTGCTGGCCACCCAAAATGCAAAACCAAAAAAGAAGCATCCGATTGGCCTGAAATTTGCCGCATGCGTCGCCCGCGAGAGGACATGCAAACGATTAGCATTGCAGGGCATATGCAAATCATGTGCGCCCTGCAAGCCACCGAGAAACACTATAAGAATGGTGCACAGAAAGGCGGTGTGTAAGTAGTGGAAGTGTGTTGTGCTGCCGGACCTGTGCGTGGGAAGCTTCCTGATGCCTCGTCGCAGAATACGGCAGTCATTTCAGCACGTTTCAGAGTTCGACAGAGGACGAATAGTGGCTTATCGCGACAGCGGTTTATCGTACCGAGACATCGGCGCCCGTGTGGGACGACATCCAGCACCAGTGAGGCGAGTATGGATTCGGTGGGGGCAGGAGGGACGGACGGACCGACGTGAGCGATTGCCGCAGCCGCGGCACACCACCGATCTAGAGGACCGGCATGTTGTGCGGCGGGCATTGACGGCTCGCTCCGCCACATCACGAACGTTAGTGCAGGAATTAGGGTGTTGCGCAACAACCTGTGTCAGCACGTACAGTTCGACGTCGTCTGCAGGAGCGGGGACTTGTCGCACGGCGTCCATTGCTCCGATTACCATTGACGTTACACCACCGGCGAGTGCGGTGGCAGTGGGCTGTGGAACGCCGCACCTGGACTACGGAATGGCACGACATTGTCTTCTCAGACGAATCCCGCTTCTGCCTGCAACACCACAATGGTTGGATCCGCGTGTGGCGGCACCGCGGCGAGAGACTATGACGCCTGCATTATGCATCGCCATACCGGTCCGTCGCCTGGAGTTATGGTTTGGGGCGCAATTGGATATGACATCCGCTCCCCTCTGGTACGCATCGCCGGTACACTCAACAGCCACCGCTACATCTCCGACGTTTTGGGGCCTGTAGTCATCCCTTACCTGAAGGACCTACCAGCGGCTACTTTTCAACAGGAGAATGCGCGCCCGCACGTGGCACGCATCGTGCAACAGTTCTTCACGGCCCACCAAGTGTCACTTCTGCCGTGGCCAGCCTGTTTTTCCGATATGTTGCCCATCGAACACGTCTGGTCGCTGATCGGCAACCGAGTGGCCCGGCAAGCACCACCCATGTTGAACTGTGGCAACGTGTGGAAGCAGGCTGGACCGACATACCCGAAGCCCATATCCAAAGCCTCTTTTGTTCGATGCCGCGGCGTGTAGCGGCCGTTATTGCCAGCCATGGGGGTCACACGAACTATTGATGTCTGCGTGTTTCGCAAGTCGCACAGGCCTGTAAGCTCAATCGTTTCATTTTTGTATCCGTTGTTATGTGTCCAGTAAATCTGGCTTTGCTATCGCGTGTCCTTTTTGGAGTTGCATTTTGGGTGGTCAGCAGTGTATATATATATACATATATACCTGGCCAAGGCAGCGGCCAGTGCAGCGGCCAGTGCGACATGAAGGCAGAGGGTGCTAAGAATCCCCGGAGGACCGGACTAGGCTGCCATCTGATGCTGACCTTGGCAACGTACAATGGACGCTCCCTATCTTCTGATTCAAGGCTTCTTGAATTGGAAGAGGAACTACAAAGGATCAAGTGGGACATCGTCGGGCTAAGTGAGGTAAGGAGAAAAGGAGAAGATCTCATCGAACTGAAAAGTGAACATCTCTTCTACTATCGTGGGACAGATACTGGCAGAACTAGTGGTGTTGGATTTATAATAAACAAGAAACTGAAGGATAAAGTGGTAGAAGTTGAAAGTTCCTCTGACAGAGCTGCACGACTCGTTATCCAACTATCGAGAAGATACCAGGCTCAGATTATTCAAACTTATGCACCCACCACAAGTCATCCTGAAGAAGAAATTGAAGAATTTTATGAGGAAATTTGTCATCTAAATAATAAAGGTAAGCAGCACTTGAAAATAATTATGGGAGATTTCAATGCAAAAATAGGGCAACGGCAACAGAATGAAACTTCAGTAGGTAAATTCGGTCACGGCAACAGAAACCAGCGTGGAAATACTCTCGTTGAGTTTGCAGAGGCAGAAGGGTTTTTCATCTTGAACTCCTTCTTCAAGAAAAAGCCACACAGGAAATGGACATGGAGACATCCAAATGGGACGACAAGTGAAATTGATTTTATTATGTGTAACAAAAAATTCGTCATAGAAGACTGCAGTGTGCTAAACAAGTTCAACACAGGTAGTGACCATAGATTGGTGAGATGTAAGATGCACCTCAACACTAAACTTGAACGTGGCAAGCTCATAAGACAAACAAAATCTATTGACATAACCAACCTTAAAAAACACCATAATACCTTCAAGTTGGAACTGAAGAACAGGTTCTCTGCTTTAGAAGGCCTAACATCGGAAGAAGTGGACATCTCTGAAGTTAACAGAAAAGTAACCAAAGCTCTTATGGAAACAGCAACAAAATTAGCTGGGTCTAAGAACAAGTTGCATGTAAATAAATTATCAGGAAAAACGAAAATGTTGATGCAAAAAAAAGAGAGATGAGGACAACTAAAGAAGATGTGACTTCCAAAGTGGAATATATAGAGCTATGCAAGACAGTACGAAAAAGTATCACTGAAGACGTAAGAAAATTCAACTGTGAACTAGTGAGGAAAGCAATTGAAAACAACCAAAGCTTAAAGATAGCAAAGGGACATCTCAGTAAGGGAAGAAAACAGATTATGGCACTGAGAAAAGAAGATGGTTCTGTAACAAGAAATAGAGGCGAAATTTTGACAAGAGTGAAAGATTTCTACTCCAAATTATATGAAAGGGATGATACATGCACTCTAGATATCATGAAAGATACCAGTACCAGAGTTCCTCCAGTCCTTCCTGCAGAAGTTGCACATGCAATCAAGAACATGAAGCGGGGAAAAGCTCCAGGAGAAGATGGAATTACTGTAGACATCATACAAGAAGCAAGTGGAGAAATCGAAACAGTACTCGCCCAAATTTTCACTCGATGCCTTAATGAAGGAAAGATTCCTGAGGATTGGAACACCGCTACAATGATCTTGCTACATAAGAAAGGTGACATTGAGGATCTCGGAAACTACAGACCTATCAGCCTCCTATCAGTAGTTTATAAAATCTTCACTAAAGTTCTTTCACACCGCTTGAAGGTAACACTGGACATGGCTCAACCGAGAGAACAAGCTGGATTCAGGAGTGGCTACAGCACAATAGATCTAATCCATGTGCTGAGAGAACTAATTGAAAGAGCGAGGGAATATGAACTTCCATTGTGCATGGCTTTTATCGATTATGAAAAAGCCTTTGATTTGGTGAAACCATCAGCAGTTACAATGGCTCTGAAAACCTGCGGTATTGAAGATGCATACATTAATATTATTAATAACATCTATGAAAATGCAAGTGCAAAGATTCGGCTGTTTGAAAATACAACACACATAAAAATTGGAAAGGGAGTGAGACAAGGTGACACCATATCTCCGAAGCCCTTTAATGCCACATTGGAGGGTGTTTTTCAGTCACTGAACTGGGAAAACAAGGGGATAAAGATTAATGGAGATTATCTAACCCACCTTCGTTTTGCTGATGACGTAGTCATTTTTGCAACTACCCCATCAGAGCTGCAGAGTATGATCCAGGAACTTGCTAACAAGAGTAAAGAAGTCGGATTAAAAATGAACTTTCAGAAGACAAAAGTGATGTTCAATGCTTTTACAAGAAATGAAGATTTATCGATTGATGGAGAAAAGCTGGAGATAACAGACACGTACATTTATCTTGGACAGCAGATATCAAGTGAGGGTCACATTGATGAAGAAATTAATCGGCGTACAAAACTTGCCTGGAGAGCTTTTGGAAGAAACAGCATAATTTTCAAGAGCAATATGCCATTATGTCTTAAAAGAAAAGTGTTTGATCAATGCATCCTTCCAGTGCTTACGTATGGTGCAGAGACGTGGACCTTAACTAAAAGAGACATACAAAGGCTGCAGACAACTCAAAGCAGCATGGAGAGGTGCATACTTAGTGTAACCAGGAGAGATAAGAAGAGGAACTCGTGGATCCGAAAAATGACAAGAGTGGAAGACATCATGATCAGAGTTAAATCCCTGAAATGGCAATGGGCTGGACATACTGCCAGAAGGACAGATCATCGATGGACAGCCGAAATTTTAGATTGGATTCCAAGGGACAGGAAAAGACCCAGAAGAAGACCACATGGGAGATGGGTGGATGAAATTCGAAAGTATGCAGGGGTGACATGGAGGAGACTGGCACAAGACAGACCGTTGTGGAGGAAACTTGGGGAGACCTTCGTCCAGCAGTGGATTGATAATGGTTGACAATGATGATGATGATATATAGGAAACAGGAAAAGACCCAGAAGAAGACCACGTGCAAGATGGGTGGATGAAATTTGAAAGCATGCGGAAGTGACAAGGAGGGGACTCGCGCAAGTTAGACCGTTGTGGAAGAAATTTTGGTATATCATCCAGCAGTGGATTGCTAATGGTTGTTGGTGATGATAAACAATATATGTATTTAATTTCGAAGGTGTGTTGTCCCCCTCCCCCAATCCCTCCGCATACCTGTTGGGATTGATAACGCCTGGGCCGGGGTTCCGAACGCCAGGCCACTTCTTTGTTTCAGGACTGCACCATTGATGTCAGTACAAGATACCGCCTCTCGTGTCCGCTGCAACGCGAACGCGGTGATTCGTATATGGCCGCAGTGGTAAGAAGTGTGCGTGAGGCCCCGGCTCCGACGTGTTGGGTCTGGAGCGCGACGCGACACAAACGATCATGACTACCGACACTTGCTCCGCATGGCGTTGGCCAACAGAACAACGGTACAAGCGACAGTGGTGGCAGTAGCATGTCAGATGTTGACTAAACGCAAGCTCGGTTCGATGTCTTTTGTTGAAACCTGGAGTTAGAGTGTTCCGTCCGTTGCTGAGACTTCCGTTGACGTTGCAGCAACGACGCCTCAAGTTGCAATGGAGCTAAGAATGAAAACAACAAAACGATCACTGCTAGGGCAACAGTGTTTTCCGATGAGGCTAGATTCAAACCTGGCCTGATCCTAGTACGGCAAACGTCTGGTGAACGGCTGCATGCATGCATTGTAGTCATACGGCCCCAACACTGAGCGTTATGATTCTGTTCACCCATACATTGCTGAGACCTTGAACAGTCTGCAGTACATCAATGACGGTTTGGAGGCTGAAGCGCAACCTTTGAAGTGGACTGTTCCCGGTGACACCTTTCAGAAGGAAAAGACCCGGCCTCATGCGGCGCCGACTGGGCGACAAGCTCATAGATGAATCTCGCCGACAGACGGTAGCACGTCGATAGCAGCATCTGCCTTTGATTGACAGGAAGAGAAGCATGTGCTCGGAAGCTGTAATTCTATTTGATTGACGGGAGAAAGAGAAAGTTGTGGGCAGGAAGGCCCTCTGTAGCGAACCGACTGAAAGGAACGGTCGGAAAATAGCCATTGTGCCGTTGTTGTTCCTATTGAGTGGTACACGCAAGCAGGACCGGTGCACACAACTGTCAGTATTGAGTTAGGCGTCTTATGCAGTTGTAATATTCTAGTTTATTATATTTAGCTATGGTATATTTATATCTTGTGGCACATTGCGATTTTTTATATTAGTTTTATTTTGTTATAATTGTGTCGGCGTTCTAAATTATTAAGGTGATGTCATTGAAGAAGAGGAGAGTGAACAGTGAGTGTCGTGTATTTCAAAAGAAGTGAACTGATTGCTTTTCTGTCAAGCAGAAGCAAAACCTTGTTTGCTTGATTTATTTTGAAACTATTTCCGTTGTGAAAGAATACAACTTAAAAAGGCATTATAATACCAAACACGCTAATTACAGCAATTTCAAATATAAGCTGAGAAATGATAAGATAGAAAATTTGAAGAACAGTACAGTATATCTGCTATTCTTGAAGCTGAGAAAAGATAAGGTAGAAAATTTGAAGAATATAATATCTGCTTAACAGAAGCTTTTCCACAAACAGAATAATGAAGCTGACAAAATACGAGGGTTGCACCGAAAGTAATGCAAAAGTGGGCATTACCTTTTTTAGCACGTCTTTTGTAAAAAAAGATCGTGCTTCTGTTATCGGTTTGTCCGTCCGTCCGTCCGTCTGTACCCACGATATCTCTGCAACTATTAGTCCGATTTGAAAAATTCTTTTTGCATTGGAAAGCTTGAAATATGCAAATGATGATCCTTCATTTCGTTTTTTTACGATGTACTTTTACGATGTACAATTTCGCCGCTAGAGGGCGTAAATGCAGATGATGTCGAATTCAAAAATACGTTTTATTCAACATATTTGCTTCTAAACATCCGATTGAATTTTTTTTTATCTTTTGATTCCATTTATGTCGAAGAGTATTTTAGATATAGTTCCTTTTTCAAATTACGCATAGATTTTCCGCTAGGGGCAGTAAAAGTAAATTACATTTTTCCCGATAACTCTTCTTCTAAAACTCCGATTTGAAAATTTTTTTCTTCAGCGGATACATCTCCTGATGAAAAATCTTTTGCATATAATTTCAAATTTTTGGTAAAGAATACTTTGGCCACCAGGGGCGTAAGTGTTAATTTTTGCTTCTGATGTATTTACCATAAAATCGGAGCTTCTAAAATATCGATGGAAAAAATCCTTTCGTGGACTGATGCCATCACATCGATAAACCTTTTCGAAATAATTTCTTCTTAAAATATTCCACAGTTTCTCCACCAGGGGCGTAGATGTACATCTGATTTTTGTCAATATCTCTACTTCTAGGAGTCCGATTTGAAAAATTCCCTCTTTGTTGGATAGTGTTTTCCGTGTGACATGTTTTTCATATAATTTCAAAATTTTCAATTAGTTCATAGACTTTTCGCAAGGGGGCGTAGCGGTAAATTGCGTTTCCTCCTATATCTCTGCTTCTAAATCTCCGATTTGAAAAATTCTTTCTGCACCGGATACAGCTCCTGATGGGAAATCGTTTGCCCATAATTTCTAATTTTTGTAAAAAAATAGTTTGGCCACCAGGGGGCGTAAATCTTAATTTCCGCTTCTGTGGTATTTACAGCAAAATCATCATCACCATCATCATTGTCAACCATTATCAATCCACTGCTGGACGAACGTCTCTCCAAGTTTTTTCCACAACGGTCTGTCTTGTGCCAGTCTCCTCCATGTCACTCCCGCATACTTTCGAATTTCATCCACCCATCTCCCATGTGGGCCTTTTTCTGTCCCTTGGAATCCAATCTAAAATTTCGGCTGTCCGCCGATGGTCTGTCCTTCTGGCAGTATGCCCAGCTCATTACCATTTCAGGGATTTAACTCTGATCACGATGTCTTCCACTCTTATCATTTTTCGGATCCACGAGTTCCTCTTCTTATCTCTCCTGGTTACACCAAGCACGCACCTCTCCATGCTTCATTGAGTTGTCTGCAGCCTTTGTATGTCTCTTTTAGTTCAGGTCCACGTCTCTGCACCATACGTAAGCACTGGAAGGATGCATTGATCAAACACTTTTCTTTTAAGACATAATGGCATATTGCTCTTGAAAATTATGCTGTTTCTTCCAAAAGCTCTCCAGGCAAGTTTTGTACGCCGATTAATTTCTTCATCAATGTGACCCTCACTTGATATCTGCTGTCCAAGATAAACGTACGTGTCTGTTATCCCCAGCTTTTCTCCATCAATTGATAAATCTTCATTTCGTGTAAATGCATTGAACATCACTTTTGTCTTCTGAAAGTTCATTTTTAATCCCACTTCTTTACTCTTGTCAGCGAGTTCTTGGATCATACTCTGCACCTCTGATGGGGTAGTTGCAAAAATGACTATGTCATCAGGAAAACGAAGGTGGGTTATATAATCTCCATTAATCTTTATCCCTTTGTTTTCCCAGTTCAGTGATTGAAAGACATTTTCCAATGTGGCACTAAAGAACTTCGGAGATATGGTGTCACCTTGTCTCACTCCCTTTCCAATTTCTATGTGTGTTGTATTTTCAAACAGCCGAATCTTTGCACTTGCATTTTCATAGATGTTATTAATAATATTAATGTATGCATCTTCAATACCGCAGGATTTCAGAGCCATTGTAACTGCTGATGGTTTCACCAAATCAAAGGCTTTTTCATCATCGATAAAAACCATGCACAATGGAAGTTCATATTCTCTCTTTCTTTCAATTAGTTCTCTCAGTACGTGGATATGATCTATTGTGCTGTAGCCACTCCTGAATCCAGCTTGTTCTCTCGGTTGAACCATGTCCAGTGTTACCTTCAAACGGTGTGAAAGAACTTTAGAGAAGATTTTATAAACCACTGATAGGAGGCTGATAGGTCTGTAGTTCCTGAGATCCTCAATGTCACCTTTTTTATGCAGCAGGATCATTATAGCGTTGTTCCAATCCTCAGGAATCTTCCCTTCATTAAGGCATCGAGTGAAAATTTGGGCGAGTACAGTTTCGATTTCTCCACTTGCTTCTTGTATGATGTCTACAGTAATTCCATCTTCTCCTGGAGCTTTTCCCCGCTTCATGTTCTTGATTGCATGTGCAACTTCTGCTGGGAGGACTGGAAGAACTCTGGTACTGGTACCTTCCATCCCTTTCATATAACTTGGAGTAGAAATCTTTCACTCTTGTCAAAATTTCGCTTCTATTTCTTGTTACAGAACCATCTTCTTTTCTCAGTGCCATAATCTGTTGTTTTCCCTTACTGAGATGTCCCTTTGCTATCCTTAGGCTTTGGTTGTTTTCAATTGCTTTCCTCACTAGTTCACAGTTGAATTTCCTTACGTCTTCAGTGATACTTTTTCGTACTGTCTTGCATAGCTCTATATATTCCACTTTGGAAGTCACATCTTCTTTAGTTGACCTCATCTCTCTTCTTTTTTGCATCAACATTTTGGTGTTTCCTGATAATTTGTTCACATGCAACTTGTTCTTAGACCCAGCTAATTTTGTTGCTGTTTCCATAAGAGCTTTGGTTACTTTTCTGTTAACTTCAGAGATGTCCACTTCTTCCGATGTTAGGCCTTCTAAAGCAGAGAACCTGTTCTTCAGTTCCAACTTGAAGGTATTATGGTGTTTTTTAAGGTTGGTTATGTCAATAGATTTTGTTTGTCTTATGAGCTTGCCACGTTCAAGTTTAGTGTTGAGGTGCATCTTACATCTCACCAATCTATGGTCACTACCTGTGTTGAACTTGTTTAGCACACTGCAGTCTTCTATGACGAATTTTTTGTTACACATAATAAAATCAATTTCACTTGTCGTCCCATTTGGATGTCTCCATGTCCATTTCCTGTGCGGTTTTTTCTTGAAAAAGGAGTTCAAGATGAAAAGCAGCAGATTTTGCAGCAAAGTATGAGCTTCTAAATTCTCCATTGAGAAAAACGTTGTTTGTTGACCGATACTACTCATGTCGACAAACATTTTAGAAAAAATTTTCTTCTTAAAATAGTGCATGGTTTCTACGCCAGGGGGCGCAGATGTATATCTTATTTTTGTCAATATCTCTACTTCTAGGAGTCCGATTTGAAAAATTCCTTCTTTGTTCGATAGTGTTTCTAATGGGACATGTGGTTCATATAATTTCAAAAGTTTCAAGTAAGTCATAGACTTTCCGCTAGGGGGCGTAGCGGTAAATTTCGTTTCCCCCTATATCTCTGCTTCTGAATCGCCGATTTGAAAAATTCTTTCTGCACCGCATCCAGCTCCTGATGGGAAATCGTTTGCACATAATTTCTAATTATTGTAAGAAATGGTTTGGCCACCAGGTGGCGTAGGTCTTAATTTCCGCTTCTGTTGTATTTGCAGCAAAATATGAGCTTCTAAAATTTCGATTGAAAAAAAAGTCGTTTGTTGACCAATACTACTCATGTCAACAAACCTTTTAGGAAAATTTTCTTCTTGAAAAAATGCATGGTTTCTACACCAGGGGGAGTAGATGTTTATCTTATTTTTGTCAATATCTCTACTTCTAAGAGTACGATTTGAAAAATTCCTTCTTTGTTGGATAGTGTTTCCGATACGAAATGTTTTTCCTATAAATTCAAAATTTTCAAGTAAATCATACACTTTCCGCTAGGGGGCACAAAGGTAAATTGCGTTTTCGGCGTTATTTCTGCTCCCCAGCAAAAACACAAGTGCTGGGAAACTGCTGACTGAAATCTGCCGCTCACGGCCCGGTAGTGGTCCGTTGGTGGCAGCGCTATCAGTTGGCGAGCCATTGATGGCCCTGCAGCATCGCCGTGAATTGTGGGCCTCCAAGCAAGTGCCACTAGTGGCCCGTTGCTGGCAACCAATGCAACCCCCAACAGCAGGAGGAAGCAACGGGACTGCGCATGCGCAGAAGCAACACTTGCTGTGTCTCTCATGGTACCAGTTAGTTGAAGACGACGCTATCGCCATCGTGTTATTTTAGTGGATGTTAAGAAAAAATCCATATGTGGAGAGGCGAATTAATTTCCTAATGAAATTTTACGTCGACGAAGATATCAGATTAAGCCGTGAAATACTAAAACTCCGATTTGAGAAATTCTTCCTGTATCGCATACAAAAGCTGATGGAAAATATTTTTAACATAATTTCTAATGTTTGGTAAAGAATGGTTTAGCCACCAGGGGTCATAAGTGTTAATTTCTGCTTCTGAAGTATTTGTTGCAAAATCTGGGCTCCTGAAAACTTGACTAATTTTTTTCTTGGACCGATACCGCTTATATGGATAAACCTTTTGAGAATACTTTCTTCCTAAAATAATGCATGGTTTTCCTACCAGGGGACGTAAAGTCACATCTTATTTTTGTCGATATCTCTGTTTCTAAGAGTTCGTAAGCTCTCGATTCCGTTTACAGCAATATCTGAGGGATTAAAAACCCAATTGAAAATCTTCCTTCTTTGTCAGATCTATTGTTTTCCATAGAGGTTCCATTGACTTTGAATAGCTATGATAAATTTAATTTGCATCAGAACGGATTCAAAAGACGTGCTTATTACACTTGAAAATTCGGTGTCACTTTTCATGTTATTAACTGACAGAGGTCATTTAAATTGCACATGCTAGTAGAGTAACTCTTCCCCTATAGTAACCCTTTCTCATTGCAGGTAAATAACGGATTCCAAGCAGAAGCAACGTGCCGTCATTGAGTTCTTGACGAAGGAAGGGTGGAGGCTGTCCGACATCCACAGAAGACTACAGAATGTTTACGGAGATGACACCACTGACAAGAGCAATGTGCACGGATGGATGAATAAGTTTAAAGAAGGGTTCAAAATCGCTTTTATTTAACGTTAGGATATAGGAGACGGGCTGTATTAAGGCTTCTCAAAATAATCTAAAAGTTACATAAGGAGTGTAACAAACGACTGAAACTATTTACAAGTATGTACAACACAATGCAAGTAACATCGAAGACAAGCAACAAGAATAACAGACGAAAAGTCACACGATGAGGTGTATGTATGAGAAACACAAAAGCACAAACTCTCTGATAGTTCGTAAATTAAGAGTCCACCTACTGTGAGGTGTAATGAGGAGGACGTACCGGGGAACCATGAAGCGGCCGGGGACCAGGTGGAGAAGAACTCACGCTCACGTCGCTGAGCAACGGCAACGTGATATTCTAGTCGGAGACGAAAGAGGAGACGTGCACGGAAGTGACTTAGCAGCGCTGTAGTAGCTCGGTGGACGGTGAGAGGGGTGGTGATGGTACGACACTGTTGATGGAATACATAGTTGACGTGCTTCACGAGTACAAAGATGTAAGAGCAGAACGGTGGTAATTTGGCCGCTGGAGAAACCTCAAGAGGAGCGTACGATATGCATCGAAGATGAGATCCACTGCGGCGGAGCGTTGAGCAATGGAGAAAGCAAGATTGAAGAGCGGCTGCAAGACGGTGCAATGCAGGTAAACGTGAGAAATATCAGCCTCCCTGGTCCAGAAGGGGCATAAAGGTGTGGCAAGAAAAGTCATGCAGTGGAGGAGGGAGGAGACAGGAAGACGGTTATGAAGGAAAAGCCAATGTGTGTTGATTTATAGTGGAGCAGAAAGAGGGGAGAGAGCAGCGGACCACATAGCTGACGTGGAGGAAAGAGAGGAGAGAGCAGCGGACCACATAGCTGACGTGGAGGAAAGAGGGGAGAGAGCAGCGGACCACATAGCTGACGTGGAGGAAAGAGGGACGCCTAAAATGGGAAGGCGAGTAGGAGAGCGGGATGTAGAAAGAAAACGGTAAAGAGCCGACGCCGACAGTGAGGAAAGAGGAAGAACCGAGCCGTGAACTGGTAAGAAAAATGGAAGAGGGAGGGAAGCAGAAAGAGCCGGGGAAAGGCCAGAGGAGGAGGCAAGGGTAGGGATCCGAGAAATAATAGCAGAAAGAGGGGAGTCGTAGACATAGCGAGCGGAGCGGGAAGAAGGAAGAGCAAAAGGTAGGCTAGAAAAGGGCCGCCAGGAAAGGTCAGGAGTAGTAAGGTCGCGGACAGTAACAACTCCTGCACAGAGCCAGGTAAGAAAGGCTAAGCACGGAAGATAGGGAGGGCGGAGAACAGAAGAGAGGAAGAGTGGTTTAGCAAGGAGCTCGTAGGTAGAAGCTGGCAGGGAACGGGAGAGGGGAAGGGAGCGGAGCAGGTGGAAGGCGAGAAGGAAGGAGAGGGCAGTGGTCTTTTAGAAGCTGGGAGAGGAAAGTGAAGTTAGGATTGCGCGGTGAGACGATGACATCCAGTGCAGTGACAGCGTCGGGCACAGGCCATGTTAAGAGACGAAGAAACGTTGCAATTCGAGAAGCCTTGTACTATAACTGCACATCAATGAGACCCATGCCGCCATAAGCCGATGGCTGGCATAGTCGAGGAACGCCGATCCAGTGATCGCAGGTCCAGATGAGTGATGTTAAGCAGAGAGAAATGTCTTGCAGGCGGGAGATCGGACACTTGACTGCCAACCAGGAGTGTGTGCACAGAGACAGCAGGCAATTGCGGGTAATGAAGAACAGAACTGGGCACGTCGCCAGGATGCAGCCGACCGAAGCAGATGTGGGTGTATAGCAGACCACGAAGCGCTGGAAGCAACGTGAGGTGTGCCAACGTGGACTCCTAGGAAACGTTGGGAGGAGGCAGACCATGCGGCTCCCCAGGGGGGGGGTGTGTCACTGCGGAATCGCACCATAAGACAGTGCTCTTGGATGTATTAAATGCTGCGCCGGAGCAAGACGCATAGTTCGCAAAGAGCAGACGAAGGCGAGGAAATTGTGAATTCTGACGAATGTAGAGAGCGACATCGTTGGCATACGCAGTATAAGTGATAGCATAGTGTCTCGTGCTGGCGATGGTCGGTGGCAGAGAGGCATGGAAAGAAAGTTGAACGGAGCAGAGAAACGGTCCTATGACGATTGCGAAGAGCAGGCCGGAGAATGGGCAACCTTGCCACACTCCGCGGCGGAAGGTGATCGACGCTGTAAGAAAAGTGGGCAGCATAACATGAAGAACAGCGTCCCGATGGAGGGAAAGGAATTGGGAATCCGAAATGGAGAAGCGTAGCTGAGAGATAAGAGTGGGTGATGTTATCAAAGGCGGATTGTTGGTCAAGAGAGAAAAGGGCAAGGGATTCAGAGCGGGCACCGGCAAGATTAAGGAGATGAAAGTTGTGGTAGATAGAACGGTCGGGAACGGTGTAAGTTTGGTTAGGGGAGAGAATGTAGGGGAGAATAGGATTAAGCCGGCGGGAGATGAGTTTGGTGTAGAGTTTGTAGTCGAGATTTAAGGGGAAAATGGGACGCCAATTCTCCAAGTTAAGAAGAGCACCCTGCTTGGGGAAAAGGACGACGTATGCGACTGTGAAGCTCCTCATTAGGGAAAAGGAAAGAAAAGCAGCAGCAAAAACAGAGAGGAGAAAAGGTAGGAGGACAGGTAAAAAGGTTTGATAGAAGAAGAATGGAAGGCTGTCCGGACCCGGGGCGGCGTGAGAGTCGAGAGAAGAGAACGTAGTAGAAAGTTCAGGTATCATGGGGGGAAGGAGGAGAGAGGTAGCAAGATGAGAGGGGACTTGAGGCAAGTTAGAAGGAAGAAGACAAAGGGCTTTAGTAGATGGCGGAGGAAGCTCACAGAATTTCTCTGTAAAGTGCGTCCGCACCTGAGTGCAAAGAGTAATCGGATCAGCAGACACCTCTCCGCAGGGTAGGCGGAGATGCTGGAGCAAGGCGGAGGCTCGGCGCGTAGATTCCCTGGACGAGAGAAACTCGTAGTTGCAAGCATCTGGCGCCAGATGTTGGAGGCGAAGACGACGGTAGGCCTGTTGAGCCAGTGGTAATAGTAGTAGCGAGTGAAGGACCTCCTGGTAGGTGGAAAAGAGAGGTTCGTCTAAGCTGAGGTGAGAGAGCATCAGGCGGATGTGATCAAACTGCATCTTCTTGAGCGTCAACGCCGTAAATGAAAGGTTGCGGACGTGGAGGATGAGCTGGTGTTTTACCTCCATCCAACAGGCGAGGTCACAAGGAGCAGACTGAAGCTAGGAACGCCAAGTGGCAAGGAAAGAACGCACTGAAGAGCAGAAGTCAGGATCCCCGAGGAGGGTATCACCGAAAGTCTATGGGCGGGCCGTCCGGGGCTGTGCTAAAACAGTGTGTACAGTAATAGCAATGGCACAATAATCAGAGGAAGCTGTGGGTTGGATGAAAGAATCACTCACTGCCAGGAAGAAGGGTAGGCAAAGTGCAGAACCGGTCGAGCCTGGCAATCGAAGGACTATGCGCACGAGACGAACGCCAGGTATGGGAGTCTGTCGTCGGGTGTAAAAATCGGTGAACATCAACAAGCCAGTAGTCAGAGACAGTAAAAAGCGCACAAGATTGGTTCTGAACTCTCGGGAGGGAGGAGAGCGGTCGAGCAATGGGTCAAGAGTGTAGTTGAAATCGCCACCTAGCAATACCTGGTCGGTATGAGGTATACGAGAAAGGACGCGACGAAGGTGTGTGAAGAGCACTGATAAATGAGTATCGGAACATGTCACATAGATATTGAAGATGTGGTAACGTACTGCAGCTATGGTGAAAGTGAAGCACTGTAAAAGATCGCGGCATAAATTGCGGACGGAGAGGGAGGTCAGAGAAGAACGGAATGTATTACGAACAGCAAGACCTCCACGAGTTGATAGACGAAAAGCATGATGAAACGTGAAATTCCAGTGACGCCAGAGGGTGAATAGGGATGTAGAGAGACAACTGGTTTCTTGCAGCAGGAGCAGGTCAGCGCCCAACGGGACGAGGTCTTCATGAGCTAGTGCATTAACGAGGTGGAATGCAAACCCCCGACACTTAAGCGATGTTATCTTGAAGACTAAGCTCAGTCGAAGGATGCATGGAGTACTGAATGGCAGTGAAAAGAGTCTTTAAGCGATTGCAGAAGCACAGACCCCACGGGAGATATCGGATGTTCCGTCGGAGCAGATGCGAAAGGGCGTCCAGCTGGCCACTCACCACAGAGAAGACGCCTTCGTACACTGACAAAAAGGTACGTGCAGTGATTGCTGTGGAAGGGCTCAACAAATAATCAAGAAGTTCCGCATAAGAAAGCGGCTCGGGAGGAAAACCATCGTCCTTGAGTATAGCAGAAAAATCTTCTAGCGTTGGAAAAGGCCCATCGTAGACAGCTGCAGAAAAATCAGCAGCGGGAGATCAGGATAATACGGGAAGACGAGCGAGGTGAGACGGAATTTTTCCTCTTCTTCGCCCTTCCACGAGTGGATCTGCGACGTTTGAAGGGAGTCTGTGACACACTGGCGTCGGACGAAGAGTTTAGGCAGGAGGAGTCTTCAACAGCCGGTGTAGAAATGCCCACGGTAAAGGCGGGGGTAAGATCCTCTGTGAGTTCTACAGGAGCAGACACGATGCGCTGAGGAAGTGTGGCGTCAAGCGAAGGAAAATTCTTCTGCGTGACGGCGAGAGAGGCCGTCGAATAAATTTGTTGGCCAACGGCTTTAGTCAACTTGTTGGAAGATCTAGGTTCTGGGACCTTCCACGCAGTAGCGGTAGGTGATGTTCGAGGCGGAAGAGGAGTAGAGGATGATGGAGTACCATGGAGAGCTGACGGTGCAGAACGAGGGCAGTGTGCACGGAGATGGCTCTCCCCTTGACAATGAAGAGAAGTGATGACATCAATACGTCGGCCTTGTTGATCGCAGCGAAAATTGAGGACCTTCGGGCAAGCTAGAATGTGGTCATCTGATGGAAAAATCACCCGGGCACTTCAACGAAATCCTCCGATGGACTTATCCGGATCCTTAGGCTCTGCGGAAAGGGTCGTCGCAGAGCCGACTACCCTCCCAAACTTACTAAGTAAGGTACACAGCGTTATGTCCGAAATCTCAGGGTGGAAGGTGACCTGGATGGGGCGCTGAGCGACAGGCTCAACCTGAAGGTGAACAACATTGAGAGACAGGCCCCTGTCAGGACAAGATCAGCATGTGCTTTAAGGGCGAAGTACACTAACACAGACCGTGGTTTGCGGGCCATATGGGTGATTGCTCCTGGTGGGAGCAATTTCTTGAGGGCGAGACTGTACTCCTTCAGCTTCGTATCAGGGAGAGCATAGAAGCAAACTCCTAAGTCCATGGTGGAAATAAGTTGCTGCCTGCCGGGGAATCTTCAGGGATGTCGATGGTAGCGATAGAACCGTCGGCACGCACATAAGAGTCTGGTAGAACCTCCGCATGAGATGTGGAGTGCATGGCTACTGAATTAACAGAAGAACACGAGCGAGGTGCAGGACTGGTACGAGAAGGCAACGAGGCAGTGCTAGTCGATGGAAGCGGCTGCTGCAGAACACATCCAGAACACATGACGGATAGCTGCGTTGTGTCAACAGTACTGGCAAGAGCAGGGCAGGCAGCCCGAGCCAGTGAAGAGGAGTCACGTGCTTCTGCTGGCGGACGGATGGATGGATCCTCCGTCAGCCGGCGATTGTGATTGGTCTCCTGAAGTAGAAAAAGAGGAGGCGGGGGAGCTTCTGTGATATGGGCGGGGACATCGCCCTTATCAGCCGCCGCCATACGTGATGGCGAGGGTTAACTTAAGAAACGATCAGCTCGGTCGGAAATTATAAACAAGGATTGCAGAAACAATATCGTACTCAACGATCTGTGAAGTAGGAAGAAAGTAATATTCACGGGGAACGCACAAAAAGACCCCAAACTTAGAGCTCAGAGCGACACGTCATGCAAGTTTAAAGAAGGGAAAATCAGCACTGAAGATAAACCACTCAGTGGGAGACCATCATCTGCGACCACTGATACGAATCGTCAGCGAGTGGATCGCGCGGAGAGACGAGTCACAATCCGTGAGCTCGTAGCACAACAGGACTGGTTACAATGCCATACAGAAGATGGTGGAAGACTTAGGGTATCGGAAAGTGTGTGCAAAGTGGGTACCTTGGCAGTTGACACCTGATTTGAAGGAGAGAAGGGTGGAAGTCTGCTCTGATCTTCTGGAAGCGTTTGAAGCCAATGAAGATACGTTTTTTTTCGATCTGGTGACAGGGGATGAAACGTGGACATATCTTTACGATCCGGAAACAAAGAATCAATCCATGGAATGACGTCACACCTTTTCACCAAAGCCTAAGAAGTTCAAGAGCCAGCGATCAGCAAAGAAAGTCATGGTGACTGTTCATTCCAGAAAATCAAGGGTGTCTTTCTCCTTGATTTTCTGGAATGTGGCCGTACTGTGACCAGCGAGCGATACATGGAGACACTGGAGAAGCTTAGAGAATCCATAAGGAGGAAGAACGAAAATCTGAAAGGGATCACATTCACCATGACAATGCGAGACCACACATATCTTTGGCAACAAATCAGGGGATCAGCAAATCAAGCTGGTCCGTGGTTCCCCATTTATCGTACAGTCCAGATCTGGCGCCCTTCGACTTCCACCTGTTCCGTCCAATAAAGGACAGTCTCCGGAGACAAGGATTTGATGACACAGACGAGGTGAAAGTGGCTGTAAAAAGGTGGGTACAACATCCCGCACTTGAATTTTTTCAAACAACGGCCGTGCCTTCTGACCACTTTTTGTTTAGGGGGTTTAATATCCACAGCGCACAAGGCTATACGTATAGTCATCCGTCGCTAATTTGAGGCCACTGATTCCTGGGTGACGAGAGAGCCACTGCGGTAGGACTAACGTACAATTCATGCCTCACTAGGATTCGAACCCGGACCCATCTCGGGCGAGGAGTTAAAAGCCAACATCTAATACCACTCGGCCACAGGGGTGTGTTGCCTTTTGACCTCCCATACGTTCCCGTTGAAATACGTGTTACTAAATACAGCACGCCGCCCCTGGGGCGCAGCATTTTAAGCGATTGTTTCTGGCCGTTCGTCCGAGTGGGCCCGGGTTCGAGTCCCGGATGATGCATAGATGGAGTGGATGTCCTTCCGCATTGGCTCTATCCGTTCCCTGGAACCAGCTAGTCTAAATTTGGGATGGGCGACTGCTTTAACCCTTACAGTTCACGATGGTCGTTAACTCCAACTACGTACACAAATAATAATAATAATATATATAAACACCTAGATCCGTCTGTCTTTGTGGAACGCTTGACGTCACACCTGTGCCTGCATTGTTGGGCCATCACTTATCGAACAATTTCTGCGTGCTCTCGCGATGACAAAAATGATTGTCTACTATATAATAGCACGTGATCACTTTTAGATGTCATGGTGACCGGGTGCTAATTTAAAAAAAAATGGATTATTAATGACTCGAGTTCTAGTTTTCCGATCTGCAAAATTCGAATTGAGTTTTTAATATCACAGCAAGTTGAGTTTGCAAGTGATCACATTGAGATGTCAAGGTGATCGCTGAAATCTTGAGATGTCAAAGTGAGCAAGATTGCATCTAAAAGCAGATGTCGCCCCAATAGCACATTGTCGAGAATTCAGATAGTTCCGATTTGTAATGCCAGATGTCGCATTATTTTGTAGAAAAGGCTTTGTTATGAAGTTTCAAACTAACTGTCGAATAGGACAGTCTGAAACAAGCTATGAAGGGAATAACAAGTGTGCCGGAGAAAAAAATTATTAAGGTAAGTTACATGAAAACAACTTTCCTAGTTTAGTGCTGATTATACAGGGTGTTCGAGAATTTTTGGACACATTACAAAATTACATAAAACAAAAACATTAAACAGATAGAAAGAAACTGATTGTACTAATTTACAATGTAACTACACAAGTTAATAAATTTTGATGTGAGATCCCTTGGTTGCTCGTAGTACGTCCAAGCGATACAAAATTTCATGCCATGTATTGGCAAGCATCTGAGGAGTTATGCAATTAATAGCAGCTATGATACGCTGCTTCAGTTCCTGCAAATCAGTACAAGGCGTCTGATATAACCCCACATGAAATAATCCAATGGAGTTAGATGTGGAGAGCGTGGAGGCCACGGAATGGGACCACCACGCCCAATCCATGTGTTGGGGAAATGCTCATTTAGGCACTTACGTACACACGTTGATCAATGCTGTGGCGCCCTCTTGTTGGAAAACGACATTGTCATATCTTTTGATCTGGGCTACAGCGAAATTTTCTAGCATTTCCAAGTTAATGTCACCATTTATGGTTTCTTCGCAGAAGAAGAAATTGCCAATCACTTCTCTTTTTGATAAGGCGCACCACACATTAACGTTTGGAGAATCACGTTTCAGTTCAATAGCAGCATGACGTGGTTCACTGCCCCATATCCTGCAGTTGTGACGATTCACAATACCTGATACATGAAATGTGGATTCATCACTAAAAATTACAGTACTGAGAAAGTTTTCGTCGTTTTCCACTCGAACCAGCATATCCACAGCGAAATCGTATCGCAGAGTGTGATCATTTACATGCATCTTTTGCACTATTTGAATTTTACAAGCATGAAACTTTAATTTCTTGTGCAAGATATCGTGAACTGTCGATTTCGGAATGCACAGTTCTCTGCTTGTTTTACGAACGGATTTCCTGGGGCTTCGTCGGAAACTTTCATTAACTTGGTCAACCGTATCACCGCTGATGCTAGGCCTACCGGCTCCTCCACGATGTTTCACATTGCCAGTTTCTTTAAACTGTTTCATCCACCGCTTAATTGAATTCGTTGACGGAGGATTACAACCATACTCTAACCGGTACCGTCTTTTAACTTTATTGACAGACTTTAATTCCGCAAGCCCTAACACACACATCGCCTTCTGCTGTACGGATGACATGACTACTGATTGCGCATTTCTCATACATTCCTCATCAGGCCACACCTAGTACCATCTATCGGATTCTCAGAATAACTTTTCTGCAAAACAAAAATATAGAAACCGTGTTAGTAATACGTGACATAGAAAAACAGACAATGCTCATAGTTTTTTTTTTTTTTGTACATAATTTTGTAATGTGTCCAATAATTCTCGGACACCCTGTATTACACATTTTCCAAAAGTATCGATCTATCTAAACGTTCTGATCAACAATTGTTAAACAACAACAAATATTTTACACAGAATGTGATTTATCCGAGATCTTTTTAAAAACGGAAATAAATAGCATATAATTTTTAGTTCCAAAATGATTGAGTTCTTACTATATAAGTTTTTACTATATTTCCCAACAAAAATTCGGCGTTTATTTGATTTGTTTTCATCCGCTATATATTAATATTTATTTAAAGCTTAAAATCAACCATCCTAGGACGGGCTATACGCTAGTAATAAATAAATAAATAAATAAATAAATAAATAAAAATAAAAATTACAGCCCTCGATTTCTATTTTGAATAAGGGAAGTTAAGAAATAAGTATTGCGATAGATGGCAGCACGTGCGTTATTAACGCTCGTAATATAACTTCACAAGGATCAGTTCGAAGCCTTGTTATAATTGTTGCTTAAGGAAGCTTTAGCTTAAGTCCAAGAGGGATGGTTCCCAGTGCCGGCCCATGCCTGTAAGAAAGGAAGCTTTAAGTCCAAGAGGAACGTCCCCTTGCCTCACACAGAATTTGTCATTTTCTTGTAGGACTTCCGTCCACAGTGAGTAGAGTTTAGGTCCCAGCCACCTACAGCGAGATCGCCTTTTGGGCAGGACATAGAAACGGAAGGAATGAGAGCAAGTCTAGCGACTTTGACAGAACAGTTTTAGGGAGATTAGAGTACAGTAGATGGCGCCATCGTACAAGTACGATGTTGCACATAGAGAGGTGAGAGAATTTCGGGGGGGGTATGAAAAAGGATACCCATTTAACCAGTGGTTCCAGCCTGGGGGGGGGCGTCACTTAACGTGCTCGTCCGATGCTCGGCGGATATTCAGCGATTGTTAGTAAATCACACCATATCTGAAAGATCAGCCCAGGTTCGAACCTGAGGACCTTGCATTGATAGTCTGACTCGCTAACCACTAGGCCATCCGCGACTCTCCAAGAGGGACGCTGCTCACTGCCGGCTTATGAATGCAAGAAAGGCATCGGGGCGCATCAATTATGGGGGGCAGCTATGACAAAGCAACTATTGTAAAATTTTAGATGTTGAATAACCTGTGTGGCGAAAATAAAAAAATCCTAGGGCTTACATAGCTTTATCTCGTTTTATAGCTGAGAACAAGGAGTGATTTTTACACCAATTATCGCGCCTCCCTCTTTGGCCGCAGCTTTCTTGCTTTGTCACATCTGCCAATGCATCCTCTTTCCCTTTCCCTTTCTTTTTCTGAATAAACGAAACTCAGTGTTTACTTGAGTGAAGTGTTGCATTTCTCATTAAACAAAGGAAGAAGTTGCTCGGAGCAACCGTTAATGGTGGGACGGAATTTCGCTCTCGAAAAATTTCACAAAGCACCCCCCCCTTCGCGTGAATAAAATGTAAAAGACATTGAGAACAGTAGCGTCGCTAGGAATGATGGATTGGGGGTGGGGGAGGGGGAAGGCCAAGCCCATCCGTTATACATATATCATCATCATCGTCAACCATTATCAATCCACTGCTGGACGAAGGTCTTCCCAAGTTTCCTCCACAACGGTTTGTCTTGTGCCAGTCTCCTCCATGTCACCCCTGCATACTTTCGAACTTCATCCACCCATCTCCCATGTAATCTTCTTCTGGGTCTTTTCCTGTCCCTTGGAATCCAATCTAAAATTTCGGCTGTCCATCGATGGTCTGTCCTTCTGGCAGTATGTCCAGCCCATTGCCATTTCATGGATTTAACTCTGATCATGATAACTTCCACTCTTGTCATTTTTCGGATCCACGAGTTCCTCTTCTTATCTCTCCTGGTTACAACAAGCATGCACCTCTCCATGCTGCTTTGAGTTGTCTGCAGCCTTTGTATGTCTCTTTTAGTTAAGGTCCACGTCTCAGCACCGTACGTAAGCACAAGAAGGATGCATTGATCAAACACTTTTCTTTTAAGACATAATGGCATATTGCTCTTGAAAATTATGCTGTTTCTTCCAAAAGCTCTCCAGGCAAGTTTTGTATGCCAATTAATTTCTTCATCAATGTGACCCTCACTTGATATCTGCTGTCCAAGATAAACGTACGTGTCTGTTATCTCCAGCTTTTCTCCATCAATCGATAAATCTTCATTTCTTGTAAAAGCATTGAACATCACTTTTGTCTTCTGAAAGTTCATTATATATATATGCCAGATTTTTTCTCTGTATCACAGGACAACTGTCTAAAACTGAATTTGAATAAAATCGACAGTAAATAGAGCATTTTTGTCTGGAATACGTTTCTTGTGTGTTAGAGAGCTCGTACACACAGTGACTACTTGGATTAAAGACCGTTGTTTGACGCTGTTTTCTAAGAGAAATATTTCGCGGTGCTATTTTTAAAAAAATCCATCCTAGTAGCTCCGAAAGTATGGCTTGCAGTGGACAAAAAGAAAAAAACTTATATCACAAGAATTCGTAGCAACACTGTTCTGCAAAAAAAGAATCTATGATACGACAGTTCTCCACTCTCAATGCCCTTATTCTATTTAATGCCCGATGGCCAATTACATCCACCAATAAACTACCGTAACGAGAAATGTGCTAATACCCCACCGAAATTCCTTTACCCCGTGAAACAAACGCCTTCACTTAGTGGAAACTTCTGCTCCCTTTCATGCTGTTTTTTATTACCCTAGTAAAGATTCCGCCTTTTCACATGAATATTACCGTTTCCGACAAGCTGTTGCAGTTGCTGTCGTACATCGTTCCTTCAGTCTTTTGGCCTACGGTTGATTCTCAGGGTTTGGGCTTTTGTTAGCTTGGGACTGATGGTACGTGCCTCCACGATACCCCCCCCATAAATCATTAAGTTGTTTGACGTATTGTGCCCGAATGGCCTAATCCTTTCAGAGACCAAGCGACGAGATTACCCCAACTAGAGTAATGTTATTTTAATGATGTTGCTGTGACACCTGACCCCCTCATCGCGAAAACAAGGGAATCGAAGGAAGAGGGGTTTTTTTTATTTGACAACAAAATATGTATATAAGAAAATTCCCATCTGCCTTTTTTTTAAGTGGAAAAATATTACTTAGTTAAAAGCGTCAAAATCCTGCATTCACAAATTGGTAAAAAAATTAGAGACAACAGGTAGTCTTTACAATCAACGTGCAGGAGGCCGGAAGATGTCCGAACGCACGGAGTAGGATGAAAGATAAGCTAATGCAAGAAAAGGTTTATTTTTATTGGGAGGGCTTTGCGCTTTGGGGGGGGGGGGGGGGGCTTGTGCCCCGAAAAGTTGGTCTGACGACTCCACTGATTGAGAAATTATTTGCGCATTTTTGTCTATGTCTAGAATCACTCACGAGTAGAAAAATTCAGAGGCGTAACTAGGGCGGGATAGCTGCCCAGGGCGTAGTTCAAGGGAGGGTGCAAAAAACCATTGTTTACAATCTGAGTGAAACTAGAATTGAAACTTTTGCATCAGTTTCCGGGACATCTTTTTTCCGGTCTACTTTGGCATTTGTCCATTTACAGAATTTGTTTATAATATGTTTCGCCAGTTTCGTTTGCCTTGACAATTTGTAATTCGCATTTCTTCCTCAAAATGTTTAGGGGATGCTTCAACTCTAAAGGAGATGGAAAAATCTGTACAAACAGTCACAGTTTGATTGTGCCTCTCTCATAAAGATAACATTGGAGTATGACTTTAATCTCGTTCTTGTCGAGCAGTGTATTGAGGGGGAGTCGAAAGTTTTGCAATATTTGGATCAATTTATGTCTTCAAACGTACCTTTACGACGAAAGCTGACAAACACTCAAAGTATAGGCCACCATGTTGTACCGTCTTTAGCCAGCTGCCTGCCAGTTCTTCGATTCCGCGGCGGTACCAGTTCGTGTCCTTCGAGGCGAAGAACTTCTTCACCCCAGCTGCCAGCTCCTCCTGGTTGTTGAAGTGCCGCCCACGAAGGACGGAAATGGGCCATGGACCGCAACAAGTAATAATCCGACGGGGAAAGATCCGGACTATATGCTCGGTGTGGCATCAGTTCGATGTCCTCAAATTCCTGGAGTTCTTCCCGGGTCGTTCGCACGGTATGAGGCCGAGCATTGCCCTGCTGTAGGACAACGCGTTTTCTGTTCACCATTGCCGGGTACTTCTCCTCCAAAACGGTATACACCCGCTCCATCTGTTAAGAGTAGAGGTTGGCGTTGATGGTTCGACCAACTGGAACAAATTCCTAATGGATTATCTCCTCGAAATTCATCCAGACGCAGAAAATCCCCATGTGCTCGAGGCGCCCACATTTAGCAACAGATTCAGGAAGCTCGTCCGGACTTAACCACTGCCATTGTGTGTTAGAATTACGGAAATAGACTCACTTTTCATCGCACGTAACAATTCTCTTGATGAAACGTACATTGCGCAGGTTTTCTAGGATTATCGTGCACACTTCCACTCGGCGGCTTGCTTCAGCTGGCGTCAGTTCGTGAGGGACAATGCGGCAGCCCCTGTAGACCTTGCCGAGGTCCTGAAGTTGACGAACCACGGTGGTCTGTGATATGCCCAGCTCGCCTGATAATCTCCGAGTGCTGGTTGTTGGATTTGCCTCTACGGCCTGACGCACGGCTTCCGAATCCACGGGTCGCAGGCCTACCTGACCTTGGCTGATCGTCGAGGTTTCTGTCACCTGAGCGAAATTTCTTGAACCATCTGGTTACGGTGCTGTGATCCAAGGAACCTTCCCCTTTCGCATGACAAATGTTTCGTGTTGCTTGGGCAGCGTTATGGCCAAGCTCAAACTCGTAAAGCAAAAGTTCCCTAATTATTAGCCGATTGTGGCTGTTCATCTTTTAGGCGTCCCAACCACAGACAGAACAAACACAGCAACGACTGCCACTTTATATCCCTTTCGACTGATTGCAGTGCGCGACTTGAACTAGTTTAAACACGTGACACACCCGCCTCAGCACATGCGTTTATGCAAATATTGCAAAACTTTCGACTCATCCTCTGTATTTACTTACGTGTTACATCATCACAACCATTATCCATCCATTATGTTGGATGAACGTCTCCCCAAGCCTCTTTCACAACTTTCTGTTTTGAGCCAGTCCCCTCCACGTCAGTCCGGCATGATTTCGAATTTCATCCACTCATCTCCCACATGGTATTTTCTTGTTCTTTGGAAACTGGTCCAATATTTGAGTCGTCCAGCGGTCGTTCTTTTTCTTGTTCACTGCCATTGTGGGTTTTTACCTTGATCATGATCTCATCACTCTTTCCATTTTCGTGATTTTCATCTTCCTATCAGAAAAATGATGAGAGTTAGATGACATTCATCACGTTCAAGGTAGAAACTCTTAAATGACAATGGGTTGAGCATATACTCATACACGGTCTTGTCAGAATAAATATGACCACCTACCTTATAATGGGAATAACCACCCTTGGCCCGGATGACAGCGGCGAGACGGCGTGGCATGGACGCAATGAGGCCCTGGAAGGTTGCCCGAGGCACACGTGACCATTCGCACTGCAGCACAGCACGGAGGTCCCGGAGATGACGTAGTTGTGTGTAGGCACGTCGAACGATCGAAATAGCCCAACAAGTGCTCTATGGGATTGACGTCGGACGATTTTGCCGGCCAAGGGTGAACGGAGACATCGCTGTCGTGTTCCTGGAACCAGTCACGTATGTGCTGTTGGTAGATACCATCACCACCAGGATAAACGTCCAACATGAAAGGATGCATGTGGTCAGCGAGGATCTACAGGAAGCCATTGGCGTTCAGAAACCCATCATGTGATACTAGCGGTCCCAAGTCATACCAGGAAAACAACCTCCAGGCATGCACACTGCCACCACCGGCCTGTACCTGACCAAAAAGGGTGTCCAGGTGTTGGGTATCGTGTGTCTGACGCTGTATCCGCCACCGCCCGTCGCTTCTGTGGAGTAGAAACCTGGATTCGTCGGAGAAGACAACTTTTCCCACTCTTCCTTCCACTGTCCAATGACCGTAGTCCCATGCGAACTGCAGGCGTCGTTGCCGATGGACCTGGGTTAACATGGTCGCCTTGACGCAGCGTCGACTCCTGGAACTAATGCGTAACAGGGTTCTCTCTACTGTTATCGGGGACACGTACCTGGGTGCCCCAGCGTTCATTTACGTGGTCAATTGCTGCACGGTTGGGCATCGATTGCCCTTTACCAGTCGACGGAGGCAACGTTCTCCTCTGGGTTCGATAGCCTTTGGGGCTCTACAATTATGACGTCGAGAGGTACTCGGTGTTCCAGCGGTCTATTCTTGGCATATACACCCTTACTACAGCACCTCGCGAACAGCCCACGAAGTCTTCTGTTTCTGAGATGCTCCCACACTTGGCGCGGTAGGCGATGATCATTCCTTTATTTGAACGTCCGTCAAATCATTACCTCTGCCCAATGTGCTCACGTTACGCACTATGGCTTATCTACCCTGGCCGGCACCTTATGTATCCGTGTGGTTGACCTTGTCACGTATACTCTGTAACGCGATTAGGCAGGTACACTGTGATTCCGGGGGTGGTCATATTATTCTGATACAACTGTGTGTATACACAATAAAAAAAAAAACCAGGCAAAATGCCATCACTTAAAAATCCTAGAATAAGCCGAAGAAAGCTCTATTGGAAATTTAAATGCGCATAAGCTGTAGAGAAGAATTTTCCCCCAAAAGAACGATACCCCCCCTCCCCCCGCCCAAAAAAGAAAGCCTATAAAGAAAAAAAGAAAAATTGAACAGGTTTTTAAGTTCTTCTTGTTTCTCTTGCACCTACCTTTTACTGACATTGGAAATTATATATACACTATATTGACAAAAGTCACCGGACACCCCTTCAAAACCAAATGAACGGATCCGCTGCGTCGTGAGGATGCGCGGTACAACTGCAAACGGTATAAAAAAACCTGCAGCTGACCGCGATCATATCGCACTATGAGGTTGAGTAAAAATGTAGTGGCGGGAGAGAACTGACTTTAAGAAAGGAAACATTGTTGGGTGTTATATTAGTGGGTTGTCCATAAGAGAAACCGACAGGCGTTTAAACATACCGAAGTCAACTGTTTTGGATGCACTGAATAAGTGGAAGGCACATGGCGTGCCTGAAGCAGCAAAACGTACCGGCAGACCAAAGAAAATCAGTGATAGAGGATATCGAAGCCTCAAGAGAGTCGTTACAGCTAATCGACGTAGCACTGCACAAGACCTCAGTGTACAGGTGAGTAAAAATGCTGGAACCTCGGTACGTATACGTACCATTCGCAGAGAACTTCATTCCATGGGTTACCATGGTTGTGCGGCTGCTCATAAGCCTTTCATCTCCACTCGGAATGCTACTCGTCGTTTAGCATGGTGTAAAAACATTTATCGTGGACCGTAGATCAATGGAAACTGGTCCTATGGACTGATGAACCCAGATACACGATCCATCAGTCCGATAGCCGTGTGTGGGTACGGCGTCAGCCAGGGGAACTCTATTTACCACAGTGTACTGTTCTTACAGTCAAGTTTGGAGCTGGCAGTGTACTCGTGAAGGGGTGTTTCTCGTGGTATGATCCCTGCCCATTGGCTAGCGTGGTCAAACCTATTAACCACCACGTGCACCTCGATATTCCATTCAATTATGCCCTACCAACTCTGTGGCAATACTATGGAACCGAGCCTTGTTGGTACCAGCAGGGTAATGAACCGAGCTAAAAAACAAGGACTCTTACGGCGTGGTTTGACGATAATTCCGTATCGTGTGTGGACTGGCCAGCACAGAACCCCGATCTTAATCCCATAGAACACCTATGAGATGGATTAGAGCGCCGCATAAGCAGTTTGGAACCAAGACCCATTACTAAGCAACAGTTAGCTGCAGCATTATGTACTGAATGGAAGCGCATACATACCTATCGCTGTGTTCCAAAACCTTGTCGAAAGCATGTCTCGAAGGGTCGGTGCATGCATTAAGGCCAAAGGTGGACGGACACCGTACTAATGTATGTCAATAAATCCCATGTTGTGTTTCTTTTCTAGGTGTCCGGTGACTTTTGTCAATATAGTGTGTGTTGTTTCTCTACCAGACGAAGTGTCTTGGTAAACTGTACGTTCCGTCTCTAACTCAAAACCGCCAAAAATGTCACACGTGTCGTTTCTAAAATAACCAATTCATTTTTTAACGTGAATGAAATCACCATTTGCCCTGTTACAATTTGTGTCACTAAGTACTTGAACACTTGATCTCTAAATTTTTGGAAGTGCGATGAGGTAGAGCAGGCCGCCCCGGTGGCGCAGTGGTCTAAGGCGTTGGCCTCTGATCATTTGTCCGAAGGGGTCCGGGTTCGAATCCCGGTGAGGCATGGATGTTGTGTTTGTCTTACGGCACTGGCTCTCTCCCTTCCCTGGAACCAGTGACCCTAAATTAGGGACGGGCGACTGCTTATAACCCATTGAGTTGCTCACGGTGGTCGTTAAACCTCCAATCAAAAAAAAAAAAAAAAAAAAAAAGGTAGAGCAGCCAAACGCACGTACGTTAAATTGAAAACATTACGTAAGTTTTCTTCAGCGAAACGTTCATAAAAGGGGCACCGAAGTTGCACTAGGCGCAAAACATCGCTTATGCCTGCGTGCCTTTATGCTATCCAATGCAAGCCGGAATCAGTCTTTTCCCACTACGCACCTTACTGCTGACTAATGCTTGATAACCAGAAGAAAAGACTCATTAGTAAATGTATCAAAAAATTTAGGTCCACCAGGAAGTTCTCAATACCAGATCATTATCAGCATGGCACGCAAACCTTAAAAATGCAAATTCCTATCCCTCCTGGCTACTCACCACAAATCGCACTTGTTCATTACAAAATAATGTCAGTGATTATAAAACATTAGTTTTAAGTAACAGTAATAAAACGCATTAATCTTACCATTTATTGCAGTTGATCTTCTCAGTATCGTTAATTCTGTAGAACTTGCCTTCGTGCGTGCACTCTGGAAAAAAAAGACAATCTAAAATAAAGAAAGGTGGTCTAGTAAATGACCGTGAGACATATTATTTATTAGTTTCCTGTTATGGTGAGGCAGGCGTTAAATGCTTATTAAAAAGGAATTCCTCTTCTTGTAGAGCCCAGCGGCGGAGACAACATAATTGCGATGAGTAATTGATGGACAACGACGACCATTTCCGTCACATTACTCCAAGAACTTTCTGTTTAAAAAAAAGAAGGTAAAGAGAAAAAAAACAGAAAAGAGGGAAAGAATACAAGAAAGCAGAAGTGTAGATAAAGAAAAAGGCAGAGTATAAAAACAGCACACACACACACACAAAGCAAAACAGAAAGAAAAATTTTCAAGTAAAAGGAAACACATTCATAGACAAACGGCCTGGCTTCAAATCAAGGATTTTACGACTCCATGTTTCCCTATACCAGCCACAGGCGGTTCTTACAATACAGAAAAAAAAATTGTGACACCCTTTACACAAATCAGGACCCACAACCATTCATAGTGGAAATAAAACATTTTCCTTTCTCCTCAAGCAATAGAAATATTATCTAGCCAGTAGAGAAAAGAACAAAAAAATAATTACGAACATCATGATCATTATATAGACATACACCAAGCTGTTCTTTCCATGTAACGTAATGACAGAAATTTGATCGTGCTGGAACGGGAATCGAACTCGCATCTCTTGATGTGCGTTCGAGTATGGTAACCATTACACTACCAAGGACAAAAAAATCCAAACAACTGCGGTATTTAATCTGGAACGTCAAACTTTGATTTCACTGCTCCAGTCGAAACAAACGTGTCTCATTGTAGTGGAAGTTAGATCTAACTTTTGCAGTAAAATAAAAATGCTAAGTTAAATCTAACTCAGCACTACGACGAGACACGTTTGTTTCGACTGGAGCAGTGAAATCAAAGTTTGACGTTCGAGATTAAATACCTCAGTTGGTCGGATTTCTTTTGTCCTCGGTGGTGTAATGGTTCGCATACTCGAGCGCAAATCGGGAGATGTGGATTCGATTCCCATTCCAGGACGATTAAATTTCTGTGGTTTCGTTATATGGAAAGAACAGCTTGATTTATGTCTACATTTATTATTCCATGTATTTAAAACTTGCTATTTACTCATTTGCTGGTGATCTAACTTAGCACTACGATTAGACACTAATTTAGCACTACTATGAGACACTAACTCAGCACTACGATGAGACACTAACTTAGCACTACGATGAGACACAACTTAGCACTACGATGAGACACTAACTCAGCACTACAATGAGACACTAACTTAGCACTACCACGAGACACTAACTTAGCACTGCCATGATACACTAACTTGGCACTATGATGAGACACTAACTTAGCACTACAATGAGACACTAACTTAGCACTACGATGAGACACTAACTTAGCACTACCATGAGACACTAACTTAGCACTGCCGCCCCGGTGGCGCAGTGGTCTAAGCGATGGCCTCTGATCATTCGTCCGAAAGGGGTCCGGGTTCGAATCCCGGTGAGCCATGGATGTTGTGTTTGTCTTACGGCACTGGCTCTCTCCCTTCCCTGGAACCAGTGACCCTAAATTAGGGACGGGCGACTGCTTACAGCCCATTGAGTTGCTCACGGTGGTCGTTAAACCTTCAATAAAAAAAAATAAAAATAAAAAATAACTTAGCACTATGATGAGACACTAACTCAGCACTACAATGAGACACTAACTCAGCACTACCATGAGACACTAACTTAGCACTACCATGAGACACTAACTTAGCACTACCATGAGACACTAACTTAGCACTATGATGCGACACTAACTCAGCACTACAATGAGACACTAACTTAGCACTACCATGAGACACTAACTTAGCACTATGATGAGACACTAACTCAGCACTACAATGAGACACTAACTTAGTACTACGATGAGACACTAACTTAGCACTACAATGAGACACTAACTTAGCACTACGATGAGACACTAAGCACTACCATGAGACACTAACTTAGCACTACGATGAGATACTAACTCAGCATTACAATGAGACACTAACTCACCACTACCATGAGACACTAACTTAGCACTACCATGATACACTAACATAGCACTATGATGAAACGCTAACTCAGCACTACAATGAGACACTAACTTAGTACTACGATGAGACACTAACTTAGCACTACGAGAAGACACTAATTTAGCACTACTATGAGACACTAACTCAGCACTGCGATGAGACACTAACTTAGCACTACGATGAGACACTAACTTAGCACTACAATGAGACACGTTTATATCGACTGGTGCAGTGAAATCAAAGTTTGACGTTCCAGATTAAATACCTCAGTTGTTTGGATTTAATTGTCCTGGGTGGTGCAATGGTTAGCATACTCGATCGCACATCATGAGATGCGAGTTCAATTCCCGTTCCAGGACGATCAAATTTCTGTCATTACGTTACATGGAAAGAACAACTTGATTTATATCTACATTAATTATTCCATGTGTTCCCAACTTAATATCAAGATGATTGGTTTCAAATTATCTGTATGGCTTTAACGTAAAATAAATGTTATTGATATGTTCCGGAAAACCACGAGGCAAAAAGGGGAATATTTCTCTGTGTACGACAGAGACTTAAACTTCTAACAGGGCAGGGCCGGCTGGACTATAGGGGCGGTCGCCCCAGGCCTTCAAAGGGCCCCACAGTTTTGGAAACAAAAACAAAATCATTTTCGGTTGAATTTTTTATGTTTATTATTATTATATTTTTAAATTTTGTGGCGTGATACCCCTAAAGTGACTTTTATTATTTGCAAATTTCAAATGATTATTGTAGCCAACTTAATCTTTTCAGCATTCATGAAATAATAAATTAAATTTCATCATTTTGTGGCTCTTTACGTTTATTATTGAACAATTTGTGTGTATACCAGATACGTACTTAAATTTAAAAAATAAAAGAACAACATTAAAGATGGTTTAGGGCTACATTCTACGTGGAGACCAGTTTGACTTTAAAAACAGTACTGGAAATTTAAAAAAATAATAATCATATATGAGCGGGTGTAAAAGTTAAAAAAAAGTCACTAATTTGCATCAAAAATCAATCACTAGAACATGAATAACGAAAAAAAAAAAAAAAGAAAACTATTTATAGGAATTCATATCACAGGGATCTTTATTATTTGCTAAGCAAAAATATTCGCTGCAGAAATTAGTTGAAGACATTCTTTCATCATTTGAATAAAGCTCATGTTGAGAAATGGCTTCCTAGTTTCTTAATTCAATTACTAATCTAAAACAACTATTATGGGAATTTTACTAGGAATTTTTTTTCATTTAAATTGCAAATTTTCGGAGAAAACTTTTCTCCCACTTCAGGCTGTCTTTTCGTTGTCACTTTTTGACAAGTGACAACAAAAAGACAGCCTGAAGAAGGAGAAGAGTTTTCTCCGAAAATTTGCAATTTAAATGAAAAAATTCTAGTAAAATTCCCATAATAGTTGTTTTAGATTAGTAATTATTTTATCAGTTTCTGAGGAAATTTATATAAGAATCACAATACAACCTCATCGAAACGAAAATAGTAGATTTTAACGTATTTTTACTCTTTCTCTTTCTTTCTCTGAAATTTCAATCCACATTTTGATCTTTTTCTAAGCTTAAGGCAAATATTTCTTGAAATAATAATTTTTTCTGTACGATAATTTTCGTGTGTGTTCTTTAGGTACGATATTTTTCACGTCACGATTTTATTACGATTAGAAATTTAGTTCGTAGGCCCGGCAAAAGTTCCATTCGGCCCTATAAGTGGGTCATTTTAAAGGTTTTGCACACTGTGGGTTACTCTTAAGAAACGAATTTATTTCACAACATACCTTTACGGGTCTTTGAAGTAATCTCCATGTTTCTTTATGACAGTGGCCCAACGTTTGGGTAGTGCCTTGTATTCCAGTCAGGACACCAGACGCGAGGCGTCAGATTAGTCGGGTCAGATCATTAGAAACATCCTGAATCGTTTCCCGTGGAGTGTCTTCTTCAGTTTTGGGGAAAAGTCTTAGTCTGATGAACTCATGACAGGATTGTATAAGCGCGTGGGGAAGCACCCCATCCATACTTTTCCAGAATGTCTCTTAACAGCACGGGTAACATGCAGCCTCGAGTTATCGTGCAAAATGATGACACCAGCTTCCAGCATGTCGGGCGTCCTTTGGCGAATCTTTGGGTGCAAAAAATTTTGCAGAAACTTTCTGCAGTATCCCGCTGTAAGAGTGGTCCTCTTGGGCACCCTTCTGTTGCTGTCACTACAACCTTGGTCGCGCCATCTGATAACGGGTCTAACATTACTCAAAGAAAAATTATTGATTTTTAATACACTGAGTGGCCACTTTATTATGACCACCTGACAGTTTTAAGCAAATGAGCTATGGCTGCACCCTGTTGCCGCCAGAGAGCGAGGCTAGTATAAAAAGGGAAAGCTTAGTGCTTGCGATAGTAGTAGAAGTGATTTTTTGGTGACGAGATGGGTAAAAAATGCGATTTGACGGACTTTCAACGTGATATGATTGGAGGAGCTCGGAGCCATGGAGCGAGTATCCCCGAAACCGCCGCATTCGTGAAATGTTCCAGAGCAGCTGTTGTTAAAGTGTTTAAAGACTGGACTGTCAGCCAAAAAACTGGGGCTCAACGTACAACGTGTAGTCGTCATCAACTAGTGACTGCTCGGGCGGAACGGAGAGTGTCCAGACTGGTAACAGACAACAGAAGGGCAACAGTGCAGCAAATTACGGACTATCTTAATCAAGGATCCCCTCAAATGATCTCTGCACGCACTGTTCGCCGTACACTGCATTGGATGGGATATGGCAGCCGAAGGCCTGTTCGAACACCTTTGCTGTCTGCAGTTAACAAGAGAAAACGTCTCCAGTTCAAACAGGAGCACGAGGATTGGACAGTCGATAATTGGAAACAAATTATGTGGTCCGATGAATCACGTTTTCAGTTGCACCATACCATTGGCCGAGTGAGAATTTGGCGGAAACAGCACGAAAGCATGGACCCCAAATGAATTACTACAACCCTTTAAGCTGGTGGAGGCAACGTTATGGCTTGGGGAATGTTTTCCTGGCATGCTTTGGGCCCTAAAATTCTTGTTAATCAACGTCCGAATGGCACATCATATCTAAACATCGTTGCGGACCAAGTGCATCTTGTCATGTGGATGGTTTATCCCAATGGCTATGGCTACTTTCAACAAGATAATGCATCCTGCCATAGTGCTCGTATTGTACAGGATTGGTTTCAGGAACATGCCGGTGAGTTTACTTTGCTTAGGTGGCCCCCACAATCTCCATATCTTAACCCTATTGAGAATTTGTGGGATGAAGTTTAACGAGCCATCAGACAGCTGGATCCACAACCCTGCAATCTCACACTCCTGGGAAGTGCTATTCATCAAGTATGGTCGCAGATCCCACAAACCACCTATGAACATCTCGTGGAGTCCATGGCACGAAGAATCGACATAGTATTAAAGGCGAAAGGTGGCCCAACGAAGTACTGAGGGGGTGGTCATGATAAAGTGGCCACTCAGTGTATAATTATCGTTATGTTTTAGCAAGTATTAAGTATCCCATGCTGTAACTTACAGAGAGTTTTATCGATGTGCAAATTTTCATCCTTGGAAATACATTAATTACGAAGAAAATATGTAAAGAAGTTTTACCATTGGAAACATAAGGCAGAGATTTTCGGTGGAACCACCTTAAATTTATCAAAGCTATTCAAAGTCAATGGATCCGATATGGAAAACAGTAGTATCTGACCGAAGAAGGATGTTTTTTCAAAATGTTGTTGTACGTTTGCAGATACTGCTGTAAACGGTATCGTGAACTTACGCCCTCTGTTGGCAGACTTGCACCTTAAGAAAAATTTGAAATTATATGAGAAACATTTCGCAGCGGAAACGCTCTCCAACAAAGAAAGAATTTTTCAAATCGGACTCTTAGAAGTAGAAATATCGACAAATGTAAGATATGCGTCTGCGCCTCCCAAGAGGGAAAAACATGCATTATTTTAAGAAGAAAGTGTTCTCAAAAGGTGTTTCGATGTGAGCGGCATCGGTCGACGAACGAATTTTTTCGGTCGAGTTTTCAGGAACTCAGATTTTGCTGCAAATACATCAGAAGCAGAAATTAAACGCTTATGCCCGTGGTGGCTAAACCATTTTTACGAAATATGAGAATTTATACGAAAAACATTTCCCATCAGGAGCAGTATGCGATACAGGTAGAATTTTTCAAATCGGAGTTTTAGAAGTAGAGATATCGGGGAAAACGCCATTTAATTTTACGCCCGTAGGGGAAAAATCTATGCATAACTTGAAAAAGTGACTATACCTAAAATACTCTTCGACATAAATGGAATCGAAAGGTAAAATAATTTTTTGAGTCGGACGTTTGGAAGCAAATTGGTGGAATAAAATGTGTTTTGAATTCGATATCATCTGCGATTACGCCCTCTAGCGGTGAAACTGTACATTGTAAAAGAAAAAGAAAACGTAATGAAGGATCATCATTCGCTTATTCCAAGCTTACAAATGCAAAAATAAGTTTTAAAATCCGGCTAATAGCTGCAGAGATATGGTGTCCACAGACGGACGGACGGACAAATCGATAACAGAAGCACGATCTTTTTTTTACAAAAGACATGTTAAAAATGCCGGTATGTGCCCGTTTTTTAACGGAATTTCCGTTTTTAAAAGTTCCCGTTTTTTTTTTGTTTTTTTTAACTTTCGTATTTCCACATATTTTCCGTAATCAGAAACTCCCCTCATTTCAAAAAAGACCGTTTTAGGTTTTCCCGTATTTACACAGAAATTTCGCAAAATCGAAGACGTCGAATTTTTCAGCCCTTACACCACAAAATCCTCTTTGCGGCAGTGGAGCTCGAACCGCGGTCGTTTGTGTTAGCTGAACAGAAACTCCGAGTTTTAACCATTGAGCCAAAAACACTCAGAAATCTGAATCACGTTCATGGTAAAACTAGAATTGCACGATGTTGAATGTTTTCTTTCATTCATGCGAGTGACTTAGTCATTCTTTTTTTTGTCGGACATATTATTTTTGACGTAGGACAACGTCTAACTCCGCGGATAGTATGGGGCGGCTTACGGCTGGCCGCCTGTGACAAAAAATAGGTCCCAATCGAAATCATTATAGCGTTAGAAAAACGTGCCACAACACTAATTGTGTTGGCATATTCCTAAACAGCGTTGAGTCCAATTCGCGTACTGCGCAATACATAGCGCGCGCGCGACGCTCTCCTCGCTCCTTGTGCGCGGGGGAGATAGATGATGCAATATTTCTGGGTGTGCCGCCGCGTTTGAATCAGTTATTCTCGGCAACCGTGAGCGCAACACAACTGTGCGTGGTATCGTTTTAAAGCTCTCGATGAGATCTATTTAAATATACGAAGAACATTTCGCAGTGGTTTGAACTGAACGTTTAAAAAAAATGCTTGTGAACCGGCGAACACTTTTGACAATATCGCGGTTTATCTGAACAACAGTGAGTGCAAAACGGCTGTGCGTGGTATCGTTTTAAAGCTTTCGACGAGATCTACTTAAATATATAAGAAGCCTATCGCAGTGGTTTATACTAAAAATTTTTAAAATTGTTTTCGTGTGAACGGGTTAATATTTTTGACAATGCCAAGAAATTCGCAGAATGAAAGCAAGCAAAATTGGAGAAATTCAAAACGAGAGGCAAGAGTAAGTGATGATTAACGTAAGAAGCCCAAGAAGACTGCAGACCAACGAACTAGAGAGTATCGAGAACGCCTGAAAGCAGCCGCCGCCAAACAAAATTCCAACACACCGATCGAACCCGTACCCGGCCCATCTCGAACTCTGCTTTGTGTTGGCAATGTATTCAGCATTATTTGTAAAAATTATATGAGCTACTTTTCATATCATAGACACGTGTTGGCTATAACAAATTAAATAAACGCTTTGAAACCGTACTCGACTAGCTCATTTCAACTCTCCGATCTGCAAGTCCTAGTCCTACGTTCCAAACTGACGGCTCAGTCAGAACTGAGCCTACCTGTATGTTGTTCTTTTTTTTTTTCCTTATTTGAATACTTTTATAATAATTTTATTTTTCTGCAGGTGGGCTAATCACAAATTAAGTATTTTTTTTTTTTCATCGTGATTTACGAATCAAGAGAATGCTTTGGAACTTGAGATCCTTTTTAAACTGACAATGACCTTCAATTATCCTTAAGAAAAGGTTAAATGTACTGGTTTATATTAGGTGTGCAACTTAATTCTCGGCCACAGGCACGACACGTTGGCAGTAAATTATAACAAATCAAATACGTACCTAATCAGGGAAATAAACCCCGTCGTGTTGGATCCATTTGAGCCATCGGTCAGCGAGCTGCCGAATGCCACGTCGGAGAAAAGAGGGCTGTTTCGAGTTGATAAAGTCATCAATACCTGTGTGGACCTCCTCGACAGAAGTGAAGTGCGTATCACTCAGGTGATGTTGCAGGGAGCGAAAGAGATGATAATCAGACGGGACGAAGTCTGGAGGGTACGCCGGGTGGGACAAAATCTTCCATCCCAGGTCGGTGATCGTGTTTAAAGTCGTTTTTGCGGTGTGAGGACGCGCGTTATCCTGAAGCAACAGGACCGACCTTCTGCCCTTGACGGTGTATGGCCTTTTCGCCTCTATTGCGTCACTCACACGAATGAGTTGCTGACAATAACGCTCAGCATTGACCGTTTCACCAGGTTTGAGCAACTCATAGTATATGACCTCGCGCTGATTTCACCATATGCACAGCAACAACTTCCTGGCATGGATATTCGGTTTGGCGGTACTGGTGGTAGGCTAACCTGGATAAACCCACGATTTGCGCCGCTTAGGATTATCGTAGAGGATCCACTTCTCATCACAGGTCAAAAACTTGTGGAGGAAATCCTTCTTCTTGAATCTGTAGAGCAAGGACACATCAACATCGTAGCGCCTAGACTTGTTCGCAGCCGTGAGTTGGTGGGGCACCTAACGGCCCTCCTTGTGAATCCGTCCAAGCTTGTGCAGGCGCTTTGCAAATTTCGATCTCCGTGTTACTCCGAGTTTCTGGGCGAGCTGTGACTGTGTGCGACAGGGATTCGCGTCCAACTGTTGTTCCAGTTCCTCATCGTCAACTTTCTGTGGCTGCCCCGGACGTTCTGCATCACGGAGATCGAAATTTTCCTGCTTAAACCACTGGAACCACTTTTTACACGTACTGTAGGACACAGCAGCCTCACCCGAAGCAGCACAGATCATTTTCTGGGCTTCCGCGGCACTTTTTTTAGCTGAAACGCGAACAGGAGTCAGTGCCTCAAATGTTGCTTCTCGAACGACATTGCTTTCACCGTCAACTTTCGTCTCTTCTGTCACTGCAGCTGTGAGCGGTTACGGTTGCCCAGAAAGCTGTTGGATGGCGCTGCAATCAGCCAATATCGCACACAGCTATTTGCGTTTGCCGACGTTCTATGATCGCTTGCGGTTAGGGGCCGAGAATTAAGTTGCACACCTAATAGCATTATTTCACAAAACTCTCAGCCGCCCCGGTGGCGCAGTGGTCTAAGCGATGGCCTCTGATCATTCGTCCGAAAGGGGTCCGGGTTCGAATCCTGGTCAGGTGTGGATGTTGTGTTTGGCTTACGGCATTAGCTCTATCCCTTCCCTAGAACCAGTGACCTTAAATTAGGGACGGGCGACTGCTTATAGCCCATTGAGTTACTCACGGTGGTCGTTAAACCTCCAATAAACAAAAAAAAAAAAAAAAAAAAAAACTCTCAAATGTAAAATTTACACTTGATAGCTCTAATAGCTTTTGTCTTAAGGCTGTCTTTGAATGAGTGTAAGAGAAATTCTATCCTATATCTGCAATCAGGGGCGGATTGGGACGACCAAAGCAGGCCGGGAATTCTAGTCTTCCAGTCTGCTGTTAAAAACGCATGTATTTACAGGTGAAGAAATTTCCTCATGAAAAAAATTCTGTTAGATGCTAGACGAAAGAGAACTGGTATGCAACGTAAAATGAATTCAGTTGTGAATAAACTTTAACAGAAATTGAACAGTGAAAAGATTTCAAAAATCCGCCCATGATTAAATGTCACATTAAATGTCAGGCCCATGATTAAATGTCATGATTAAATGTCCACGCTTAAAATGAGTGCCGTAACAGATAATTATTTTCATTTAAAAAATTTTGTTTTGAAAAAAAAAAAAAAAAAGAAGTTTCTTGAGCACCCCATTTCTAATAAAATCACCTGAAATTTCGTTCTGAAAGTTGAAATGTGCACATGCCACATAGCTATTCCGCTACGCAATTAATTTTTATATCTATTTGGTCAAGAATCGCCTACTGCGCTACAGTATTGGTAACTCCTCATTGAATAGACTCTTTTTTTAAGTCTACCCATTATCTTTATCCACGAGCCACTATTTTTACCCATGAACCAGTACTGGCAGATCGTTGTTTCTTTTAATATAAATGTGGGTGAGACACGGATTTCAAAGTATCTCTGCCAGATAATCACTTTGTACTCTGTGTCAGTCTGTGGATAAAGAGAGAGGATGATGGGCCATTACAATTGTGGTACTAGTGTCTCCTTCAAGATTACAAAAAGATAGTAGGGCATACCAATGACCCTGGGCTCCAAATCCAACAATCTACGTCGAGCTGTAGTTAGTTTTATATTAATTAATTCATAACGATGTATTAGGTGCACAAATAAGTTTTAAAGCGTTTTTTTGTGTGACGTATACCGCTAATTTACATATCCGACATTCTCCCGCGTTGTTGTCATGCGACCGTGACTGCTCCAGAGTATAAAATATGACACAGAAGTTTGCCCAACAGTCCAACGCACTTGCACATCGGTAGGTGAAAGATGGCAAGCGATACTGTATTTATTCGACACCGTTACGAATTTCATCAAGGAGAATGCTGCAAAAGCATGTGCATCGATCTGTTCTGTTCTGGGGGAGAATATTGTATCAAAAACACGTGTGAGTTTTGGGTTAGACGGTTTAAAGCAGGTGATTTTGATGTTAGCAATCGAGAACGTAGCTGCGCTCCGCAGAAGATTGCACATGAGGAACTGCAAGCATTGCTGGATGAAGATTCGTCTCAAACGCAAAAAGAACTATGGGGCTAACTCAAGAAACCGTTTCCAATCGTTTACGCGGAATGGGAAAGATTCAGAAGGAAGGAAAATGGGTGCCACATGACCTGAGCGAAGGGAACAAGGTTGAGCGTGTCGTGAAGTGTTTGAATCTGTTGAATAAACAACACAGAAAGTCTCTCCTGTGGAAAATCGTCACCGAAACGCAATATTCACTCTAAAAAAGTTCTGCTGTGTATCTGGTGGGATATGAAGGGTGTGCTCTATTATGAACTATTGGATCAGGGTCAAACTGTTACTTCTGATCGCTACAAGCAACAATTGCTGCGATTGAACCAGGAAATATATCGGAAACGTCCATTTACAAGCAAAGGATTGCGCCCCGTGAAATTACTTCACGACAACGCTAGGCCGCATGTCGCGAAATCTGTCAAGGAAACGTTATTGACGCTTGGCTGGGCAGTTTTAGAGCACCCGGGCGTATAGTCCCGACATACTCGTCAGACTATCATTTGTTCCGATCGATGCAGCATAATTTGTCTACTGTACGGTTCCAGACATGTGACGAAGTGCAAAAATGGGTTGACGACTTCATCGCGTCACACGACGAAGTATTCTTCATGGCTGGAATGCGTTAGCTGCCCGACCGATGGCGGAAGGTGATAGATAATGACGACGCATATTTTGATTCGTAAATGTATTGTCGTTTTCTCTCAAATTGCATGTTGCGTTGTTTTAAAACGCTTTAAAACTTATTTGTACACCTAATGCTTGGTCGGGCAGCAGTTTTCCCACATAAGTACAGAGAATTTTGCTATGCCATTTTACAGCAAACGACGAAGAAAGACCGATAGATGGAAACTTTTTTTAAAGGAAATAACTTTTCAGACAGAAATAAAGCTCACATGAAGTTAACGATTATTATTCATAAGTGCCACAAATAATTATTCGTTTGCTCAAAAAAATCCAGACAAAAAAAAACAAAAAAAAAAACACGAGAAAGTGGGCCATTCCTCGAGTGGTCCACCGGGAAATGTCTCGGTGTCCCGGTGGGCCGAACCGCCCCTGTCTGCAATGTCAATTCTTTTGTACACATTTTCTCGAAGACTATTACTTTGAAGTGTTTGAAATTTTGAGCACATATAAAAACGGCCCGTAGCTAGTATATTCCACAGTTATTATTCCGAAAAATGCATAAGAATTTTTTTTTAATTCAATTTATCTGACTTGAATGCATTCCAATTTGCCGCTAGGTGGCGCGATAAGTTAGCTTAGCAGTGTTTCTGTCTGGAAGAAACGAAATCTCTCATTTCTGTCTGATTTGTTTAATTATCGAGGCCAAAAGTGAGATTGGAATCTTGTCTTTCATAAATCGTCTTAAAACCTACTGCACGTTCATTTTTTGAAGAGAAAATGTGTACATCAGCAGAGAACCCCTGAATCTGAACTATAGAAACTCCGCTTACTTATCGAGCTCCACCATCCAAATAACCTCATTGGTTAAAACGTAACAGCGCTTATTTTGTCTTTTCATTGTTGAGCCAGCAAGAGATCGCTTCCATTCTGAATATGGTGAGGTCTGCAGTGATTTGCTGACGCCAACTTCTGGGACAGTCCCTCAAGACTTAAAAGCCACGCCCAAGGAGTAATTTTCGGCGCCATCTATCGCAGAAGATGAACCCTAACACTCATTCAAAGACAGCCTTAAGGGGTCCAAAGACTGATACAAAGACATCGTACAATCATCTGTACAATAATTTAAATACCTGGTTTCTTTCGGTAAAACAATATCGTAGCTGGTGCACAAAATGGGGAGAGAAGAAGAAATATCATGTGCCACAATAACCAAAATTTAAGAGATATGCTCTACCCACAATATCCAATTTCGCTACAGAACTTTAAAATCAGATCCTCCGACAGCCGATTGAAATTTAACAGTTAATCAAATCTCAAGTATTCCCGCGAATCGCTTCTATTACCAGAAATGTTTCGTCGTATGGATACGGAAAGAGTGAGAACGGAGTCATTCTGTTAATATACAAAAGGAATTGCGGAAAGGTTTCCGAAAATTCAGAATTGTCCGTCAAAACATCTTGAAAATGGCAATTTACCGTCAACACTGTTAAACGTTTTTTGGTATATGTTACACCAAAAAGTGATGCTACACCAGCTGCACCACTTTTGAGGAAAAACACACGATTGTGTGTTGCAAACAAAACCCAACAACATGGTACAACCTTGCTCCACGCTATGGAACAAGTACAAGGTTGAACCACTTTATGGTGTAAAATTGCACCATGTTGTTCGGTTTTGTTTACACCGCACAGTGGTGTATTTTTTCTCAGAAAGTGGTGCAGTTGGTACAGCACCAGTTTTTGATGCAACCTACCACAAATTTTTTAACATTGAATATAAACAGTGCTCGAAATGAAAATTTTGAAGTACCGGTATGCTCATATTTAGCTAAAAATCCTCTGGAAAAAATACCTTCACTAAAAAATCTCTAAAACCGAGGAAGTAAAAGAAAAAAAATCCGCTGAAGAAAAAATACTTTGAAAATATAATCGACAGTTTCGTGGAATACTGTTACACCATACGATGGCGCTCGATTACAGTTGGTTAGTTTGTGGACCCCAGCGGGCACTACTTATGCTACACCGAAGACTGGGGTTAGATTTTTTTATAATGAGGAGTCTCTACCCGGGGACCAACGGATTAACGAGACTTCTGAACCTCGGATAATCATTAGTGATTCAGCTGGACTTGAACCCAGAACTTTAAGGTCCAGAGCCGAAAAAGTAGTCTCCTTCCAATAAGGACTTCCATAAAGTAGAAAGTCGGGCAATCAGAACTACCGCAATCAGAATAAATATTCAGTCTTAAATTACAGAGGGTGAATCGAAAGTTTTGCAATATTTGCATAAACGCATGTGCTGCGGCGGGAATGTCACGTGTTTGAACTAGTTCAAGTCGCGCACTGCAGTCAGTCGAAAGGGATATGAAGTGGCAGTCGTTGCTGTGAACAGCATTGTATGTCGTCGTTCTGTCTGTGGTTGGGACGCCTAAAAGATGAACAGCCACAACCGTCTAATTAGGAAACTTTTACTTTACGAGTTTGAGCTCGGCCATAACACTGCTCAAGCAACATGAAACATTTGTCATGCGAAAGGGGAAGGGTTCCGTGGACCACAGCACAGCAAAAACATAGATCAAGAAATTTCGCTCAGCTGACAGGAACCTGGCAGGCCGCGAATCGTGGATTCGGATGCCGCGTGGCAGGCCGTAGAGGCAAATCCGATAACCAGTATTCCGAGATTATAGATGGACATATCACACCCACCTTTAGGACCTCGGCAAGGCCTAAAGGAGCTGTCGCATTGTCCCTCACGAACTGACGCCAGCTGATTCAAACCGCCGAGTGATGGAAGTGTGCACGAAACTCCTAGAAAACCAGCGCGATGTACGTTTCATCAAGGGAATTGTTACGTGCGACGAAAAGTGGGTCTATTTCCGTAATCCTAACACACAACGGAAGTAGTTGACACCTGGCCAGCTTCCTGAACCTGTTGCCAAACGTGGGTGCTTTGAGTACAAGGTGATTATCTGCGTCTGGTGGAATTTCGAGGGGGTAATCCATTACGAATTTGTTCCAGACGATCGGACCATCAACGACAACCTCTGCTCTAAACAGCAGGAGCGGATGTATGCCGTTTTAGAGGAGAAGTACCCGGCTCTGGAGAATAGACAGCGCGCTCTCCTACAGCAGGACAACGCTAGGCCTCATTCCGCGCGAACTAACCGGGCAAAACTCCAGGAATTTGAGGGCATCGAACTGATGCCACACCCACCATATAGTCCGGACCTTGCGCCGTCGGAATTTTACTTGTTGCGGTCCATGGCCCACTTCCTTCACGGGTGGCACTTTGACAACCAGGAGGAGGTGGCAGCTGGGCCAAAGGAGTTTCTCGCCTCTAAGGACAAGAACTGGTACCGCCGCGGAATCGAAGAACTGGTAGATAGATGGCTAAAGACGGTGCAACGTGATGGCGTATACTTTGAAGTCTAGTCAACTTTCGTCGTAAGGGTACCTATGAAGACATAAAGTGATCTTTACAGTTCCCACATAGCTATTTCTCAAGGGCACGAAGCACATAAGGTTTTTGTGTTTAAGAATGCGCGCTCGTAAGTCAGGGGGAAAAATCATTTCCGCAGTCCCTACAACTAAAATTAGTACCGGTATGTAAATTCCGGGTAAAAAAAGTACCGGTATAGAATAATAGGAAAAAATAAATGGTGGTGTGCCATACCAGCGTATACCAGCCAGTTTCGAGCACTGAATATAAGGAAAGGAATTGAGGAAAGTTTTCTAAAAATTAAGAATTTCCCTGGTGCACGAAAAATCTGTGAAATTCAGATTTCTTTCCGTCTTTTCACGGAAAAGGTTGTATCAAAAGCATGCTTCGTTAATTCACGAAAGGAACCACGGAAAGTGGCACGAGAATTTCAGAAACCTTTTTACAGTGTACAGTCATTTTATGAAACTCCATCGAAGGCAAATAATTCACATATACTCTCCATACAAAGAATACGGTAAAACGCAGTGTTACGCACGATTAAAACGAAGTACAAAGATGACGTATGTACTTCGTAAAATTACTTTTAATGACCCTTAACCACACTGCTGGCCACCCAAAATTCAGCACCAACAAGGAAGCATCCGATTGGCCTGAAATTCGCAGCATGCGTCACCCGCGAGAGCACATGCAAACGATTAGCATTGCAGGGCATATGCAAATCATGTGCGCCCGGCACGCCACCGAGAAACACTATAAGAAGGGTGCACAGAAAGGCGGGGTGTAAGTAGTGGAAGTGTGTAGTGCGGCCGGACCTATGCGTGGGAAGCTTCCTGATGCCTCGTCGCAGAATACGGCAGTCATTCCAGCAAGTTTCGGAGTTCGGCAGAGGACGAATAGTGGCTTATCACGACAGCAGTTTATCGTACCGAGACATCGGCGCCCGTGTGGGACGACATCCAGCCACAGTGAGGCGAGTATGGATTCGGTAGGTGCAGGAGGGACAGACGGACCGACGTGAGCGATTGCCGCAGCTGTGGCACACCACCGAACGAGAGGAACGGCATGTTGTGCGGCGGGCATTGACTGCTTGCACCGCAACATTACGAATGTTAGCGCAGGAATTAGGGTGTGTTGCGCAACAACCTGTGTCAGCACGTACCGATCGACGTCGTCTGAAGGAGCGGGGACTTGTCGCACGGAGCCCATTGCTCCGATTACCATTTACGTTACACCACCGGCAAGTGCGGCGGCAGTAGGTCGTTGAACGCCGCACCTGGACTACGGAATGGCACGACATTGTCTTCTCCGACGAATCCCGCTTCTGCCTGCAACACCACGATGGTCGGATCCGCGTGTGGCGACACCGCGGCGAGAGACTGTATGACGCCTGCATTATGCATCGCCATACCGGTCTGTCGTCTGGCGTTACGGTTTGGGGCGCAATTGGATATGACACCCGCACCCCTCTGGTACGCATCACCGGTACACTCAACAGCCACCACTACATCTCCGACGTTTTGAAGCCCGTAGTCCGCCCTTAACTGCAGGACCTGTCAGCGGCCACGTTTCAACAGGACAATGCGCGCCCGCACGTGGCACGCATCGTGCAACAATTCTTCACGGCCCACCAGGTGTCACTGCTGCCGTGACTCGCCTGTTCTTCCGATATGTCGCCCATCGAACACGTCTGGTCGCTGATCGGCAACCGAGTGGCTCAGCGAGCACCACCCGCGGCTACGCCTGATGAACTGTGGCAACGTGTGGAAGCAGCCTGGACCGACATACCCCAAGCCACCATCCAAAGCCTCTTCCGTTCGATGCCGCGGCGTGTAGCGGCCGTTATTGCCAGCCATGGGGGCCACACGAACTATTGATGTCTGCGTGTTCCGGAAGTCGCACGGGCCTGTAAGCTCAATCGTTTTATCTTTGTATCTGTTGTTATGTGTCCAGTAAATCTAGCTTTGCTATCTCGTGTCTTTCTTGGTGTTTCATTTTGGGTGGCCAGCAGTGTATATACAAAGATTAAAATGACACTTATAAGTTCTTTCGGACTCCCCTGGAGTCTTTCATCAGATGAAACATAACCGTATAAAAGGTTGTCGTGGCGTATAAATAAGATAGTCGTTGCCACTGAATAATGAAATTCACAGAAGAAAGTAAAAGTCTAGCAATTTACATACCGATGGCCAGCACCAAACACAGATAAGGAGGGGGCGCACATTGTTCCAGAATTCAGGGTAGAGTAGGATATTTCTTTAATTTTAACAGGTACAATGGCTTTATAAGCCTGGGAAACTTGGGTAGGCGAATCCTCGTTGCAACACATATTAAAGAATCTGTGAATGTACAGACTCTCTGTAAAGCGAATTTGAGTCTTATTGGCAGGGGTTGTCAGGATCCTAGTTTCTTCCCAGTGTCATCTTCGGACTTTTTTTAATCGTGTATAACACAGCGTTTTACCTGATGAGGTTACCTGATCATTGAATTTATTCTGCACACACCGCCATAATCATTAACAAAGAATATGGTTTCATAAAAGTATCCAGAGATTTTAACTTCAAAATCCTGCGAGTATTTTAATCTTGCAGTACTACACTTCCGTTGAAACTACATTGGAGAACTGTACACTCCCAACTACAACATGAATTAATACATGTTGCATAAGTAGCGCAGTTGTCTACCAGTGCTGAGATGGACCGAGCCCGAGCCAGAAAGCCCGGGTCCGAACCGGGCTAGGGCTGCATAACATTTAATACGGTTCGGGCTCAGGCTCGGAGACAGAGAGAGATAAAGATTTTTTTTTAAATAAATTTTGTATGTTTTAACATACGAGATTTTTCTTACGCTTTCTAGTTACTAAAAAGAATTCTTTGGCAACAGGGTCTGGGCGGGGGTGGGAACTTGGGTGGGCTATTTAATCTGGTCATGGGTAAAAAAAATACCATAAGCTACGTGTTAGTGAGTTTCTGCGGAGAAAGAAAAACTACTTAGATACCAGATAGCACGCCGACAAAATTTTGCCCCCTAACTCCACGAAGCAGCTCCCTGCTTATTCTATTGAGCTAAGTACGTAGTTTTTAATGCCTTCTGATCTTTTCCGATGCCCGGGCGCCCGAAACATTTCAGGTAGAAACGAATGGTAAAAAAGTCGTGCAACTATACTATAGAAAGACACTGAGCTCTCTACCCCACTTCCCAGTTAAAAAAGACATCGGTTAATTGCAGGAGGAAGACAGTGGAAGTACGAAATAGATTTTTTTTTTCAATAACAATGCCTAAATAGGTTCGTCATACTTTTCGGGCTCTATCTTGCGATATAAAATTCGGGCTCGGGCTGTTAAAACTGAGTCCGAACTCAGCTCTGTTGTGTACGTTGGCTTCTGACCGTTCATCGGAGTGAGCTCGGGTTCAAATCCCGAGTTAGGCATGAATGGTGTGCTTGGCTTACGGCACTGGCTCCGACCTTTTCTAGGAACCAGTGGCCCTAAATTAGGGACGGGCGCCTCCTCATAGCCCATTGAGTTGATCACGGCGGTTGTTAAACCCCCCAACCAAAAAAAAAAAAAAAAAAGAAAAAGAGAAATGTTTATCAGATTGCAAACAGCATAGTTACATTCACCTATCATTAAGTGAACTAGTGAAAGCTTGTCTTTTCACATACACTCTCCATACAGGAGAGTGTATGTGTAAAGACGGGGAAAAATAAGACACGTAGCGTAATTTTTTAATAACCAGGTATTTTTTGAAGATGACAATCCGTTTTTTGGTGTAAATATGACAAGGATGGTAAGTCAGATATAAATCAAGTTTTGGGATATTATCTGACTTATCATCCTTGTCATATTTACACCAAAAACCGGATTCTCATCTTCAAAATTTGTATTGTTCGGTGTAATCCCGTACTCCATTCAGGTATTTTTTTTTGTTTTTGAACTTGGAATTGCGCTGTTGCAAATGCTAAAATGCTATGGTAGTTCTGCGCAGAAGCACAAACAGTATTTTTCTTTATCTTTCTTCTTTATGTTTCATTTCTTCTATAGGCATAAATAAAAGAATACCTGGTTATATTCTGCGAAAAAAAATTAGTTATATTCTGAGAATTTCGTGGTTTAAGGAAAAAAGAAAGTTCCCAAATCATATTTATTCAGCATACGCATGAAATAATAACAACACACTGTTACCTACTGTATTGGAACTCCCAATTCTTAGGCTTAAATGAGAAAAGAAACTGGTTTGACAATCTAAAGTAATAATTTTAGGTTCCCAATATCTAAAGTAATAATACGACGAACAATCAGCAACATTGTTTTACCTCGACTGGCCCGCCAAATCCCCAGATTTAAATCCTATTGAAGATCTGTGGGATCACTTAGAACAGAAGGTGAAACGCCGGAATATGCACTCACATAATCTGGCGGAACTTCGGGACCAAATGACGCACGAGTGGCTGCAAATCGATGTTCAATACATCCACAGCTTAGTGGAGTTTCTACAACATCGGATTCATGCTGTTATCAAGGCAAGAGGCGCCGCGCCGTCACCCGTTATGTTCTGACAGGCGTAACTAATTAGACAGACAGACACAGCCAGGCATTTTCTTGTAGGACTTCCGTCCACAGAGAAGATTTAGGACCTACAGCGGGTCCGCCTTTTGGGCAGGGCATTGAAACGGAAGGAGTGAGAGCAAGCCTAGCGACTTTAACAGAACAGTTTGTAAATGAGAGAGAGCACAGTAGATGGCGACACCGTACAAGTACGATGTTGCTCATAGAGAGGTGAGAGAAAGTCAGGAGGGAGTAGGAATGGATACCCAACGTAACCGGGGGGGGGTCCAACCCGGGAGCCGTCATTTAACGTACTCGTCCGATGCACGGCGGATATTCAGTGATTATTAGCAAATCACACCATCTCTGGAAGATCAGCCCAGGATTGAACCTGGGGACCCTCTACTGACAGTCTGACGTGCTAACCACTAAGCCATCAGCGGCGTAACTAATTTTTTGTCCGGTGTTCAACGTGCTTATGTACCCTGTGCTCCAACACTCAATACAAAAATATAGGCATTACTACATTGAAACATTAAATATACGAGGGCGTATCAAAAAATAAGTTTCACATAGCGGCGACTATCAGAAATGGTAAGAACGCGGCTGCGTAGTGACGTCATACATTTCATCGTCTGCTTGCGGAAAAAGTGTGGCACAATTGTGCTGCGTAGTTTATTCGTTAACGGTCGTTTGTTACGGCACATTATCTGGAGTGTTACTCAAAATTGGAAATTCGCAGAACAGTGCGTTTTTATGAGCAAAATGTTTGAATCCAACTGAAATCCATTGTGAAGTGTCGGCTGTTTATGGAGAAGAGACAATGTCTCGGCTGGCAATTGAAAAATGATATAAGCAGTTCGAAGAAAGACGTACGGATTTGACAGATGAACCGGGCAGAGACAGACCTTCGACTTCCACGACCGTTGATCACCTTTCGCACGTTGAGGAGTTGATTAGTGATAACCGCAGGATTAAAATTAATGAAATTGTCGAAGATTTGGGCGTGTCATATGGTAGAGTACACGCTATCATTCACCAGCACTTGCATTTCAAAAAAATGTGCGCAAGTTGGGTTCCACGATCTTTAACGGAATAGCACAAAAACCACGATTTGCGTCCACACTCGCGTTCCTGCAATGTTATTCTGAAGAAGGCATAAATTTTTTGCAACGCTTCGTCACCGGAGATGAGACGTGAGAGAATCATTCGCACCAGAAAGCAAATCGCCACTCAGCACAACAACTGAAACACAAAAGACGACACCAAAGTTCCGGGTGCAATCACGCGTTTTGAATCCGTTCTGACGCGAATTAAATTTATACCAAAGTTATTAAAAGTCAATGGAGCCGCTATGGAAAGCAGTAGTACCTGCCCGAAGAAACAAGCTTTTCAATCGGGTTTTTAACCCCGCAGATTTTTCTGTAAATAGAATCATAAACTTACGCCCTCTGGTTGCATATTTCTGCGTTAAGAAAAATTTGAAATTGTATGAGGAAAATTTTGCAGCGAAAAGCTCTGCAACAAAGAAAGAATCATTCAAATCGGACTCTCAGAAGCAGAGATATCGACAAATATCATATATGCATCTACGCCACCTGGCGGGAAAACATGCATTATTTTAAGAAGAAAGTATTCTCAAAAGGTTTTTCGATGTGAGCGGTATCGGTCCAGAAAAGAATTTTTTCAGTCGGGTTTTCAGGAGCTCAGATTTTCCTGCAAATAATCAGAAAAGCAGAAATTAACACTTATGCACCATGGTGGCCAAACCATTCTTTACCAAATATTAGAAATTATACCAAAAACGTTTCTCATCAGGAGCTGTATGCGATACACGAAGAATTTTTCAAATCGGAGTTTTAGAAGCAGAAATATCGGGGGAAACGCAATTTACCATAATGCTCCCTAGTGGAAAGTGTAGGAATTACTTGAAATTTTTAAAATTATATGAAAAACACTTCACACCGGAAACGCTATCAAACGCAGAAAGAATTTTTTCAAATCGGGCTGTTAGAAGTAGAGATACTGACAAAAAAAAATTATATATATATATATATATATATATATATATATCTACGCCCCCTGGCAGAAAAACCACTCATTATTTTAAGAAGAAAACATTCCGAAAAGATTTATCGACGTGAGTGGTATAGGTTCACAAACGATTTTTCTTCAATCCAGATTTCAGAAGCTCAGATTTTGCTGCAAATACATCAGAAGCGGATACTAAGACTTGCGCCCCCTGGAGGCCAAACAATTTTTACCAAACGTTAGAAATTATATGCATGAGATTTCCCATCAGGAGCCGTATCCGGTGCAGAAAAAAATGCTCAAATCGGAATTTTAGAAACAGAGATATCGGGAGAAACGCAATTTACCTTTACGCCTCCTAGTTGAAAGTTTGTGAATTACTTGAAAATTTTGAAACTTTATGAAAAACATGTCACACCGGAAGTTATCCAATAAAGACGGATTTTTTAAAATCAGACCATTAGAAGCAGAGATATTGACGAAAATAAGATATACGTCTACGACCCCTGACGGAGAAATATTTTAAGAAGAAAAGATTCCGAAAAGGTTTATCGACGTGAGCGTCATCGGTTCGCAAAAGAATTTTTTCTATCGAGATTTTGGAAGCTCAGATTTTGCTGCAAAAACGTCAGCAGAAGTTAACGCTACGCTCCCTGGTGGCCAAACCATTTATTATTAAAAATTAGAAATATACGCATACGACCCTAGCGGAAAATCTATGCGTAACTTGAAAAAGTGACTATACCTTCGACATAAATGGAATCGAAAGGTAGAAGAATTTTTTCAACCGGATGTTTAGAAGTAAATATATGAAACAAAATGTATTTTGAATTCGATATCATCTGTATTTATGCATTTACGCCCGCTCTCTAGCAGCGAAATTGTACACCGTAAAAAAAAAAAAAAAAAAAAAAGACGGAATGAAGGATCATCATTCGGATATTTCAGGCTTCTCAAAGCAAAAAAAAAAAAAAAAAAAAAAAAATTCAAATCCGACTAATAATTGCAGAGATATGGACGGCGGACGGACAGACAGACGGAGAAACCGATAACATAAGCACGATCTTTTTCTACAAAAGACGTGCAAAAAATACGTTACAAATTATTATAGTATATTTTATCGCATTGCAAAGCCTATGAAAATCAAACTTGTCTTTTTGCGACTCTGCCTGTCTATAAAATTCCGGATTCTAGATGAAATCTTCACAATTAAGAATCTGAGACCAGTGCTTCAGAATGGAACACATGAGCTCTTTTGTACGCTTTCCAACCGTAGGTTGAAGAAGCGTATATGCTCCCGCTTTGTCCGTCCGTTCATCCGCACGATAACTCCCGTAAAAATGGTTCGATTTCGATGAAATTTTAGTATGTGGTAGGGGACCACGTGGGGACGAACCCTGTTGAAAACGGGAGAAACGGGGTCAAAGGTCAGGACATAGGAGCGGTATCCATTCCACTGCCCTTATGCGTCATAACTTGCGTACAAACGTTTGGTTTCGATGAAATTTTAGAATGTGCTAGGGGACGACCTGGAAACGAATCCTGTTGAAAATGGACGAAATGGGCTCAAAGGTCAGGACATAGGAGCGGGATCCATTCCATTGCCTTATGCGTCATAACTTGCGTAAAAATAGTTCGATTTCGATGGAATTTTAGTATGTGGTAGGGGAGCACCTGGAGATGAACCTTATTGAAAATAGGCGAAATGAGGTCAAAGGTCAGGACACGGGAGTAGGATCCATTCCATTGCCCTTATGCGTCATAACTTGCGTAAAAATAGTTCGATTTCGATGGAATTTTAGTATGTGGAAGGGGAGCACCTGGGGATGAACCTTATTGAAAATAGGGGAAACGAGGTCAAAGGTCAGGACACGGGAGTGGGATCCATTCCATTGCCTTTATGCGTCATAACATACCTAAAAATTCTTCGATTGCGACTTTACCATGTTGTTCCCGAGGTATACTGAACCGGTTTTATTGTATATCATCGAAATGGAGTCAAAGGTCAAAACACAGGAGCAAGATTTATTCCACAGTCATTATCTTCATAACTTGAGTAATGATTTCTGGTATGTTGGAAAGCCTATCATAATCAATACATTGCATGATTTTACTAACTTGTTTTATGCTTTCCAACCGTAGGTTGAAGAAGCGTATATATGCTCCAGCTTTGTCCGTCTGTCTGTCCGTACGATAACTCGCGTAAAAAAATGATTCGATTTCGAAGAAATTTTAGTATGTGGTAGGGGACTAGACGAACCCTATTGAAAATTGGCGAAATGGGGTCAAAGGTCACGACATAGGAGCGGGATCCATTCCATTGCCCTTATGCGTCACAATTTGCGAAAAAATGGTTCGATTTCGATGAAATTTTAGTATCTGGTAGGGGACCACACGGGAACGAACCCTATTGAAAATGGGATAAATGAGGTCAAAGGTCAGGGCATAGGAGCGGGATCCATTCCATTGCTCTTATAGTTCATAACTTGGGTAAAAATGGTTCGATTTCTATGAAATGTTAGTATGTGGTAGGGGACCACTTTGGAATGAATTCTATTAAAAATGGGCGAAATGGGGTCAAAGGTCAGGACGTAGGAGTGGAATCCATTCCGTTGCACTTATGCGTCATAACTTAGGTAAAAATGCTTCGATTGCGACAAAACTTTATCATGTTGTTCCGGAGGTATAGTGAACCGGCTCTATTGAATATCAGTGAAATGGAGCCAAAGGGCAGGATACAGGAGCAAGATTTATTCCACAGCCATCATCCTCATAACTTGAGTAATGATTTCTGGTATACAAATTTTGAAGATGACAATCCGATTTTTGGCGTAAAGTGACAAGAATGGTAAGTCAGATAATATCCGAAAACTTGAAAATTTCATCGTCCTGCAGCGGGACTCGAACCCGTGTCTCCCAGAAAACGCCCAGGTATGCTAACCACTACACCACCCAGAACGACCAAGTTTCAAGTTTCCGATCAATTTGAATATAACCATCACAGGATTCGCTAGTCTAAGCAACCGGCATTCATGTTTAGCGAATCTGGAGGTCAAGAATCTTATCCCGTGTTTGCCCGGAGAAGCAGATAAGTCATGAAAGAAATACGTACGGGATTACGCCGTATATTACAAATTTTGAAGACGACAATCCGATTTTCGGCGTAAAATGACAAGGATGGTAAGTCAGATAATATCCGAAAACTTGAAAATTTCATCGTCCTGGAGCGGGACTCGAACCCGCGTCTCCCAGAAAACGCTCGGGTATGCTAACCACTACACCATCCTTGTCACTTTACGCCAAAAATCGGATTGTCATCTTCGAAATTTGTATTATACGGCGTAATCCCGTACGTATTTCTTTCATGATTTCTGGTATGTTGGAAAGCGTATCATAATAAATGCATTGCATGATTTTACTAACTTGTTTTTTATGCGGATCCTGAGTGCATCGATTTAAAATTAGAATGTTGAATATCGATGATACGTCCAGGAATTAACTACGCCACGAAATGGTGAAGCTAAAAAGTTAAATCCTAGAGATTTATCAATTTTTAAATAGCGCGTATGTGTATGAGCCATGAAATGCGAAACTATTTTTTACGCGTTCCAACCGTAGGTTGAAGAACCGTATATGCTCAAGCTTTGTTCGTCTGTCTGCCGGTCCGCACGATAACTCGCCGTAAAAATGGTTAGATTTCGATGAAATTTTAGTATGTGGTAGGGGACAACCCTATTGAAAATGGGCGAAATGAGGTCAAAGTCAGGGCATAGGAGCGGGATCCATTCCATTGCCCTTGTGCATCATAACTTAGGTAAAAATGCTTCGATTGCGACAAAACTTTACTATGTTGTTCCGGAGGTATACTGAACTGATTCTGTTGAATATCATTGAAAGAGGGTCAAAGGTCAGGGTACAGGAGCGAGATTTATTCCACAGCCATTATCCTCATAAATTGAGTGAAAATGCTTCTATTGAGACAACACTTTAGTATGTTGTTCCGGAGGTATACTGAACAAATCAATAGTCATGGTGGAGCGGATGGTTTTTCAGCGTGCGATTTCCGGTATGTTAGAAAGCGTATCATAATCAACGCATTGCATGATTTTACTAACTTGTTTTTTTTTTCGTCCAACCCGAAAGCAAACAACATACCTTTCTCTGATGAGATCAAGATCAAGGTTCAACTTTGGTTGCACGAAGAAGGAGCACACAATGCTGTGTGAATTCTGTCAAAGTTGCAACATACCACGTATGAAAGAATCAAAGAACCGTGTAGTTTTGATGATCTGAAATTCAAATTTTAAAGTATAATAGCAAAAAACGTATAAATGAATTACATATTAGCGACTTAAAAAAAGCGTTAGAAACTACTGTAAAATATCGAGACTAACGCAGAAATACGTACAAAAGTGAAAAATGTATAACTGTGGCTCCACCCTGTACTATAGATTTCCATTTATTGTTCTATGGCATATTGCCGACTTTTTCCCTATTTCTACTTCATACACACGCGTCCAAATGTTCACCAGAAAAATCAGCAATCGAAAGTAGTTATCACAAAAACCATTTGTTGTAGCTTGCACGAGCAGAAATGGCGTACGTAATCACATTTCTCGGGGAGGACAAATGCTCCCACCTTGTTAATCCCTTATGGGTGACCATGTTGATGTACACACGTGTACATCAACATGGTAACAAAAAAAAAAAAAATCAGTCCAACCCGAAAGCAAACAACATACCTTTACTTATGTCTGCAGACATAAGTCTATTTACTTATGTCTGCAGACATAAGTAAATTGCCAGCTGATTTGTTGATAATATTTATTTTCTGTCCGAATGGAATGCAAGGAGCTGTAGTCTTAGCTGAATTTAATATCTGATAGCCATGCCCTTTGCAGTACGTAAAACTTTCGCCCTGTCAGGCATTCTGGAAATGAGATCACCATGCTCTGTGGAATCACGATTCACGTAACAAGGCCTGCAGGTGCGCCTTGTTGGCTGGTTTCTGTGGCATCCGTCGTAATTTTTCATTCAATGTGGCCCACAGGTGGTTCAGTTGGGTTCATATCACGGCTCTGGCTTGGCCACGGAAGTTTCTGGATGGCGTTTTGTTCGTTCCATGTTTGGGTACGTTTTGCCCTATGACATGGAGCGTCATCCTCCATGAACAAAAAGGTAGCCTTTGACATCTGACCACAGGATAATATTGATAGCTGTCCCCTCTCAAGGATGGTTATGTAGTTTTGTCTTATGACATGAAGCTCCATCCTCAATGAACAAGGAAGTAGCCTCTGACATCTGACCAGCGGAGAATATTGATAGCAGTCCCCTCTCAAGGATGGTTATGTAGTTTTGTCTTATGACATGAAGCTCCATCCTCAATGAGCAAGAAGGTAGCCTCCGACATCTGACCACCGGAGAATATTAGTAGCAGTCCCCTCTCAAGGATGGTTACGTAGTTTTGTCTTATGACATGAAGCTCCATCCTCAATGAGCAAGGAGGTAGCCTCTGACATCTGACCACCGGAGATTATTGGTAGCAGTCCCCTCTCAAGGATGGTTATGTAGTTTTGTATTATGACATGAAGCTCCATCCTCAATGAGCAAGGAGGTAGCCTCTGACATCTGGCCACCGGAGAATATTGGTAGCACAGTCCCCTCTCAAGGATGGTTACGTAGTTTGTCTTATGACATGAAGCTCCATCCTCAATGAACAAGGAGGTAGCCTCTGACATCTGACCGCCGGAGAATATTGGTAGCAGTCCTCCCTCAAGGATGGTTATGTATATTTGTGCATTGGTGTTGCCTTCACATTCTATGAGGACTGAACAACAAGTCATACATATGGTGGCTCCCCATATCATGATTGAAAACCCGCCATGTTTCACAGTTGGCTGTAGGTGCTTCAAACTGAATTCCTGGCTGGGCAATCGCCATACCCAGGCCTTGCCACTGTCTGAAAACTATGCGAACCGGGACTCATCAGAGTCCCACTTTGAACAATTTTCAGACAGTTTAAAATCCCTGTCCCAAAGTGGGACAGGAATTTGCAAGTTTGCAGCAATCTACGCTGGCTGGTAGAGCCGCAATTAGGGCGGGGCAGAGCTCAGCTCAAGAGAGGGCGCAGAAATCACTGTTTGTTTGGAATGAGATTACAATTGAAACTGAAGCTTTTACACAAGTTTTTGACAGAATTAAAATTAGAATTTCCTCCTCAAAATGTTGAGGAGTTGTTAGTTGCTCACATTCAGTAATGAAGGCGTGGTTGTATAGTCCGTCCGATTGAAGAAGAACCATGGCCCCCTTTTACAACAACTGGGCTCCAAGTACTTCTTTAGTTGGATGAACTTATACGTTGCAAGATAAGGATGTTGTTCACATTTTTGAAGATACTTTAGAGGTGATTCAGTCTTTGTTGTGGCTGCATACCACCACTGTCAGCTACATTCGGTCCGCTTGATGCGATGCTGAAGGTCTGAACTCCGAAGCAATTGCGGAAACCTGTTTTGTACCCTTTTTATTGTAGTGCTGTTGTATTTTTGAAATTGTATCTGCTTTTTGCTGTCTTTAAAGTTATTTTGCTCAAAAATTCTTCTCTGCAGTTTGTGCTCGCTTAGATTTTCAGTGCTGTTTTTTGTTCTTTTGGTGTGTGTGTGTGTGTGTGAGAGAGAGAGAGAGAGAGAGAGAGAGAGAGAGAGAGAGAGAGAGAGTGAAAGAGAAATAGAGAGAGTGAAAGAAAAAGAGATACAGAGAGAGAGAGAGAGAGGACAGAGAGAGTGAAAGAGAAATAGATAGACAGATAGAGAGAGGGAGCGTGAAAGAGAAAGATAGATAGACAGATAGAGAGAGAGAGAGGGAGAGAGAAAGGGAAAAAGATAAAGAGAAATAGAGAGAGTGAAAGAAAAAAGATACAGATAGAGAGAGAAGGACAGAGAGAGAGAGAGAGTGAAACAGAGAGACAGAGAGAGTGAAAGAGAGAGAGAGAGAGTGAAAGAGAAATAGATAGACAGATAGAGAGAGGGAGAGTGAAAGAGAAAGATAGATAGATAGAGAGAGAGGCAGGGCGCAATATTATGCGGTTTGCCCCGGGCGCAGAAATGCCTAGTTACGCCCCTGTGGCTGGCTCCGAGATCTGATTGCCCCGCGATTTGTCTTCTCTGAAAGTCGCTTAAAGTTCCTTGGCTCCTTTGGGTTGAGGCATGTTCGTTTGGTGTCACCTACTCACTGACGCTGTCCTGTAAAAAATATATTAAATGGAATTCGAGCATGCAATGCAATATCAACTCCACTACATAGCGAAAATGACATTACGACAGGTGTCCATTTACTTATATCATTCATGTCTGTGTATTTCAGCTTCACAGAAATTTGCATTTTACACTTATAACGAAGTAAATTTCTCCGTCATTTTTATCCGCGCCGGGGTTCGAACCCGGGTCCACTCATTCCGGAATAAGTTGCTCTACCAATTAAGCTACGCGGACGTTTTATTCTGATTCCTATCTGCCTTTATGTCGTGTGCGTCCTTCTGGCAGGAACGTCACATCTCCTGGTACGTTACATCATCTCCCCCTTATTTTTTTTTTCGAAGTGCTGAAGAAGGGATTCTCTTATTTTTCCTATCTCGCGGTGTGGAAATAACATCACACCAATGCGAGATTTTGAACGTTCGGGTCATCCGGATAGTTCGAGCGCCATTATAACGAAGTAAATTTCTCCGTCATTTTTATCCGCGCCGGGGTTCGAACCCCGGTCCACTCATTCCGGAATAAGTTGCTCTACCAATTAAGCTACGCGGACGTTTTATTCTGATTCCTATCTGCCTTTATGTCGTGTGCGTCCTTCTGGCAGGTACGTCACATCTCCTGGTACGTTACACACTGAACACTACACTGTTCAGGAGCGCCGACTTCACCATATTATTAGGGAGGGGGGAGGCAGGCGTGAAGAGACCAGACGTGAGAGGAGCACTTCTCTTCCGTTATAAGGATGGAAAAAAAGGCAAAAAGGTATAAAGTACGAGATTGGGCGTATATTTTAAAATATAATTGTAATTCCTCATCAGCAAATGAACAAGGAAACAAATAGTCTTTCATTAATATTTTTAAAAATAGAATTTATCTAGTGACTTTATAAAAACATCCAGAGATTTTATTTCCAAATGTTCATAAAAAGTATGAGAAATTAGCACGGTTACTCAAACAAAGAACAAGCATAAAAAATAAATAGATAAAAAAATAAAGGCGCTACAGATTATACGTTTCTACATTCTTATTTATTTCATTTTTGATGATTGTTTTAAACATTTACCACGTATCACGAGAACATATCAAATACAATACGTGGCTGGCAATCCAGTTTCTTATCAAATGAGCAATTCTGAATATGGGAAAAACGTTTTTACTTATTTTGTTATTTATTAACTTTTTTGAAGTTAATAACTTTGGCCTCATAAGGTGGATCTTGGTCCGCCTTATGAGGCCAAAGTGACAATTAATTAAACAGGACGAAAAATAGTGAGTGGGCACTGCCCCCCCCCAGCTAAATTATTGTGGGAGCAAGGTTTAGAGGTCCACGCGGGGGGCCGGGTCGGGCCTTATTTTAGTTTAGAGAGCAAAGTACCGGGCAGGGAATGGCCACGTCGACCCATTCTTTTTATCGCAATGGTAAAGAAAAAAAAATCGTGTTCCCCGATTTTTTGAGGCACTCACAGTGTTTTAACCAATCTGTAGATATTAAGATGGTAAAACCATTTTGGGGCATGTTGACAAAAAAAAAAAAAAAAAAAAAGGTTCGACCCCGAGCGAGTGTATGTGTTTTGTAGATACAGAGTGGGGGACAGGGTGTCTGTAGTGGGATGAGGGTGTGTGTGTGTGTTTGTATGAGAGAGTGGGACGACATGAATTTTTTTCCCTATCCCTAATCTGTTTAGGGATTGACTTTTGTAGTGTTACCTCTTTACTAGTTCAGAGAAAGGGATATTCTGAACGCGCTTAGTCTTCCTTTTTCTCTCTTTTTAAAGGTTATATTTTTCGATAATTGTCAAAGTTTAGTTAATATTTTTAGGCTTACATTCAACTAAATATTTTCAATAACATCTCATTTCATTATTTAATTTTCACATTTTAATAAAGTACAACAGAAAGACAAAATAATATCAAATGGCACATCACGGGCCGGGCATAATTAAGAGCTGAAATTGACGGGCCAGAGCCGAGCCGAGCTCACAAATTAGGCCTGTGCAGACCTCTAGCAAGGTTCACCTTGCCTCCCACACCCCCTGGTCGGTGCCTATGACTCTGTTACACTGAACAATACACTACTATCACTATTCTCCATCGAAACTATTACATGGTCGAACAAAATAAATCAGACACGTCCCAGACGCATACGAAATTACTCCTCGGCAACCTCTGTTAGAAACTTGGCGTCTCTGATTCAGTTAGCAGCTTTAAGATTACACTCTCTCTCTCTCTCTCTCTCTCTCACACACACACACAAATAATCACTACTTTCTGGATCCTCCCGCTGCGTTGTTGATACAGATCTCTTAAACAACAGTCTTCTCTCTCTCTCTTTTTTTTTTTTTTTTTTTTTTTTTCACTTGCTCAGCAGCCGAATTATATAAAGCCAGGAAGGAAGTAGTTCTAAACCGGGTCTTAGCAAAAAAAAAAAAAAAAAAAAAATACAGGTGGAAGTTCCAGATATTTTGAACAATCTACCAATAACACAATACTTTTTTTCTTTTTTTCTTATCCTTCTTTTTTTTAATGATCCGCAGGTGCTGATGCGGCACAATGAAATAGCCACCACGCAGCTGCCCCATGCTAACGGCCAGTGAACCAAGTCCACGCATCGGAAACCTCTTCCCTCTAACACTTACTTCAGACAAACCTCGGTGGTAGCCTCTCGCTCAGCAAACTACGAAGATAATAGCCATAGGGGTGGTAGAAAAAAATATATATATATGAGAGAGATCAAATCATAAAAGCGATTAAAAAGAAGAAAAAAACTGCTTCTGGGAGATGTCTGCTCACTACTCCACGTGCTTTAAAGCCTACAATAGCCAAGGAGTGTGGTTTTTTTTTTCCTTGGACGGCTAAAAATATTGAAAATAAACATATAAAAAATATAAGTAAATAAACCTCCCAAGGAGAATTCGAATGGGGCTGTTTATGGGAGACTGCGCGTTGTGACTGATTATTCGAGAGGGGGAGGGGGGGGCGAATCCATTTTCCCTCCGTCAGAGCTCGACTCAAAGAAGTACACAGCAACCGGGGAACCGATTTCAAGGTCGTGAACAGCTTTTTGTTATTTCGCCGTGAATTCCTTTTAACGAACACTATGGCTGCCTGCAACTACAATAAGCGCTTTCCGCCGAATTTATAAATGCGCACGTAAATTCTTGTTGACAAATAAAGGATAAAATTTAGGTACTTTCCGCTTTGGGGGAGAAAAAAAAATTCTTAATTCTGCATTGCAATCCCCCCCCCCCCCCGATGTTATGTTTTGTTAACAATCGATTTAGCGATTTTATACAGTATCACGCGTTATCGGTGCGTAAATAACGACAAAACCCCAGTGCACGTTACACTCAAGAAAACAAATATATTACGTAACGATTTTTTTTTTGGTCGTTGACAAGTACTGCAACAGTCTTGTGGATGGATTAGGAACTTTTTTAAACATGAGAGTTCCCCTTCCACGCACACACACACACACACACAGAGAGAGAACAAAAGAAAGAATTTTCAGAGCCGCAACATATCATATAGCATGTATCATTGGGATTTGGTATTTGAGAACAAGTAGAAAAAAAAACAACTTTTAACTTAGGACTACGTCTAACTCCACGGATAGCATGGGGCGACTTACGGCCGACCGACTGTGAGAAAAACAGGTCCCGATCGAAATCATTTTAGCGTTAAAAACACACGCCGCACACTAATCGTGTTAGCATATTCGCAAACAGCATGGAGTCCAATTCGCGTACCGCGCAATACATCGTGCGCCCGGTGCGCGGGGGAGATGATGCAATATTTCTGAGGGTGCCGCCGCGTTTCACTCAGTCTATCTCGGCAACCGTAAGCGCAACACGACTGTGCGTAGTATCGTTTTAAAGCTCTCCACGAGATCTATTCAAATATACGAAGAACATTTCGCAGTGGTTTGAACTGAACATTTTAAAAATTGTTTTCTTGTGAACCAGTGAACGCTTTTGACAATATCACGGTTTACCTGGACAACCGTGAGTGCAAAACGACTGTGCGTGGTATCGTTTTAAAGCTCTCGACGAGATCTATTAAAATATACAAAGAACATTTCGCAGTGGTTTGAACAGAAATTTTAAAAATTGTTTTCTTGTGAACCGCTGAACACTATTGACAATATCACGGTTTATTTGGACAACCGTGAGTGCAAAACGACTGTGCGTGGTATCGTTTTAAAGCTCTCGTCGGGATTTATTCCATATATAAAGAACACACCGCAGTGATTTAAACTAAAATGTTTTCGTTTGAATAGGTTAACATTTTTGACATTGCCACGGAATTCGCAGAATGTACGCAAACAGAAGTGGAGAAAATTACAACGAGAGGCAATAACAAGTGATAACGAATGTAAGAAGCCCAAGAAAATAAGAGCACCACGTTTTTTTTTTTTTTAGTGGAGATTTAACGGCCACCGTGAGCAACTGAATGGGCTATAAGCAATCGCCCGTCCCTAATTTAGGGTAACTGGTTCCAGGGAAGGGCGAGAACCAGTGCCGTAGGACAAACACAACATCCATGCCTCACCGGGATTCAAACCCGGACTCCTTTCGGACGAATGATCAAAGGCTATCGCTTAGAACACTGCGCCACCGGGGCGGCGCACCACGTTGAGTAATCGTCTATCGACCTGTTTTGTGTTTTCAATGTATCCAGCATTACTTGTAAAAATTATGTAAGCTACTTTTCATGTCATAGACCTGTGTTGGCCAAAACAAATGAAATAAACGCTTTGAAACCATACTCGACTAGCTCATTTCAACTCTCCGATCTGCGAGTCGTAGTCCTATGTTCCAAGCTGACGGCACAGTCAGAACTGAGCCTACCTGTATTTTTTTTCATCACCTTTATCAATTACGTATTTATACCTTTAAGTCAGTTAGTTTTTACTTTAATTTTGTATGTTTGTACGAGTCGTTTAAAGAAATATAAGAGTTAGGAAGTGCATTCACGAAATTTGCGCACCAAGAAGGAAGTATCGGATTGAACTGAAATTTTGTGGACGTAATGATACAGATGAATAATACACATGATCAGTCCGGTCATCGTCAATAGTGCGTCGAACGACGCCGTGCGGCGATACATGCTGCAATAAGGTCCGGTATGCAGGCGAACAAACGCCTGATGTTGTCCTGCGGCAGACTGGCCCACACGTGTTCGACAGTGTGCTCCAAATCCCGAATAGTGCGGCACGGCGGCAGCTAGCTGGCGTTTCAACTGGTCCCACACATTTCCGATAGCGGACATGTCCGGGAAGGTCATGGAAGTGTCTGGACATGACGTAGGCAGTCTTGGGCAACCCGAGTCATGTGCGGGCGGGCATTATCCTGCTGGTATAGCGCACCTGGAATTCCCGCCAGGAAAGGGAGCACCATGGACCGTAGGATCTCATCCACATACCGCTGGCCCGTCAATGATCCACGTACCACTACTAGAGTTGACCGGCTATCGTAGGCAATGGCTCTCCAGACCATAATGCCTGCAGTGGGGGAGGTGTGACGCTCGACAGCGAAGTTGAGATTGTGTCGTAGACCAGGGGACCTCCATACCCAGACACGATTATCATCTCCAAAACGAAGCGGCACTCATCGCTAAACACCACACGTCGCCAGTCTGTGGCGTTCTACGTCGCTCTAGAATGACACCATTGGAAACGAAGATGGCGATGTTCCGGTGTTAATGCGTGCTTTGTTCTACCCATTACAGCCAACTGCGTGCTATGGTGATATTCGGACGACCAGTATGCGCGCGCAATATGGCGATACGGCCATCCGGCTTCCCGGAGCCCGAAGACGCGGCCCCTCTCGAACTCCTCCAAATAATCGAATTGCGTCCTAACGTTTCTCCAAGGCCTACTTCACTTGCAAAGGATGCAGCCAATACAACAGCTCGAGTTAGAATGGCAAGCACGCGCAACAGGATGACCTTATATAGCCAGTCAGGCACAGCGCTACGACCCCTCCTAGCTTGCGTCACATGTGTGCGGCCAAGCGTGATACTTGAATCATTTGCATGTCTCACGATGTCAAACCTACACACCAAGTTTTCATTCCTGTCGGTTGCTTCCTTCTGGGTGCAACTAATTTTTTGAGGACCAGTGTAGTAAAACCATTTTCGGAAACTTAGAATTGTGCAGTTGCAAATATTAAGATGTTATGCTAATTCATGTGCAGAAGCGCGAACAGTATTATTTCTGTTCTTTTTTTTTCTTTTCATTTCTTCAACTGGTACAAACAAAAGAATACCTGATTATATTCTGCGAATTTTTTTTTAGCTATATTCTGAGAATTTCGTTATTTAAGCAAAAAGAAAGTTCCCAAATCATATTTCTTCAGTGTACGCATGAAATAATAACACACTGTTACCTACTGTATTGGAACTCTCAATTTTTAGACTTAAATGAAAAAACGATGTTGGTTTGACTGTCGAAAATAATCATTTTTGGTTCGCAAGGGGAATATATTAAAATTAAATTTCATCCGATAGGATTCTGAATGAAAAATTCTGTATGTCGTTTATGAACGAGAAAGTCGAACCAAAATTCCTGACGTAACGTTTTCCTGTTTCTAAAGAGTTGATCGTGGGACGTAATGCATCTCTGACGTCATGTGAGAATGATTTGGGTGAGATGACGTCAAGCCAGCAGCTGCGACAAATCGGTCTTCGTTGTTATGACGACAAGTCAAAGAGGTACGCGCGTGCGCTAGGACAAACATTCAGACGTTCAGACAGAGGAAATTATATTATTTTAGATTTTTATGAACTTTTAAAAGTTTACAAGACGTCAGAGAAATTAAGAAAAAAAAATCCACATTTTTTAAAGTGATCATATTTTATTTATAAAATATGATCACTGTGTTTTAACACAGTTGCAAAAATATTAATTTAGCAGTGTATATACACTGTCCTGCCATTAATATCCGGAAGCCTCTCTATTAAAAATAATTAGGTTGTACGCAAGCACCATTTTACCAGCCCAACTATAAACATGCTGGTAGATCGTTGATGAGATAACAGCGCGACTGCGAATGCAAGATACCTTCTTGTTTGACATAGTTAACTGACTTCCAGTGCGGATTGATAATAGGGTGCCACATAAGCAATCGCTCCGTACATGTATTTCAGATTTTAGGAGTTTTGAAGATTCCTACGTCGATGGTTGGTGATATGCAAATGGCAGCGGACTGGGGCTGAATCTGCCACGTAATGACCAAGTGAGCCCCCGAAGCTAACAGCACATGACAGGAGAGATCTGTAAAGGACTGTCCGTACAGAGCGCAAATCAACATAAGCTCAAATACTGGAAACCTTACGTGGCTCTATTAGGACTGACGTTAGCACCGGCACAGTGCGCAGAACGATGAACGGCATGCAGAGAGGGAACTAGGCGTTTCTGCACCCGGGGCAAACCACAAAATATTGCGCCCAAGGTGACCAGACGTCCGGCTTTTGGAGGGCGTGTCCTCTTTTCCTTACCATGTCCTCCTATCATCCAGGCATTAATGAAAATAGCACAAATGTCCGGCGTTTTTTTAATAAGGAACAATTCAAATGCATTTTGATCAAATTCTTCTATTGTAATCATATATCCCATCAAGCCACCGCAAAAATGTATTCATTCATTTCTGGATTCTCGCGCGCGTTCTTCCTTCTGCCCCGCCCCGGTCAGTTTATTCCAGCAGCTGCCTGCTGTAGTGAGTCAGTTGTGAGCCAACAGCGCAGAGAGTACTCGCCAGTGCCGCGTTAGTCTGTCTGTCGTTCATCGCACGTGGACGGTGCCATGCGGTATAGTCGTGTAAACAATCTGCTCATATTGCTTGTTTTGTGTGTTGTGAATTTTCGCAGTAAGTTATTTCTCTTTATAATTCAAGTTTCTTTATCAGTTAGTGAAGTAAATGCACAGATAGTTAAGGCTGCCTTTGAATGAGGTAGGGTTCCCCTTCTGCGATAGATGGCGCAAAAATCACTCCTTGGGCGTGGCTTTTACGTCTTGAGTGACTGTCCCAGAAGCTGAAGTCAGCGAATCACTGCAGACCTCGCCATATTCAGAATGGAAGCGGTATGTCGTTGGCTCAACAATAAAAAGACAAAATAGGCGGTGCTACGTTTTAACCAATAACGTTGATTGGGGTGGAGCTTAGTAGGTAGACGGAGTTTCTTTAGCTCAAATTCGGGGGTTCGCTGCAAATTTACACATTTTCTCTTCAAAAAATGAACGTACAATAGGATTTAAGATGATTTATGGGGAAACAAGATTCCAGTCACACTTTTGGCCCCATTCAATTATTTCCATTTGGCCTAGATAATTAAAAAGAATCAGACAGAAATGAGAGATTTCGTTTCTTCCAGAGAGAAACACTGCTGAGCTAACTTAATGCGCCATCTAGCGCCTTAATTGGAATACTTTCGAGTCAGATAAATTGAATTAAAAAAATTCTAACAATTTTTTCTGAATAATAACTGTGGCACATATTACCATAGGTCGTTTTTATTTGTGTTCAAAATTTCAAACACTACAAAGTAATAGTCTTCGAGAAAATGTGTACAAAAAAATTTACGTTGCGGATATAGGATAAATTTCTCTTACACTCACTCAAAGACAGCCTTAAATACAATTTTTAAGACATGTCATGCTCTGAATTTCACAAATATTTGTTAAAGAAACCCGATTTACTGACGACAATTTCTTCCAGTGAAAAATATTAGTAAAAATGTCCAGCAGACTAAAACTTTTCTTTTTTTTTTTTTTTTTAAAGTTCTACACGCATAAACTCTCATATTGTAAAATTTAAATACAGAGTATGTGCCTTCATATTTATTTTTGAACAAATTTATTGTGGCTGCCCCCGCCCCGGTGGCGCAGTGGTATCAGCAATGGTTTCTGATCATTCGTTCGAGATGGGTACGGGTTCGATTCCCGATGAGTTATGGATGTTGTGTTTTTTTGTTGTTTTTTTTACCGCTTTGGCTCTTTTTCTTTCCAGGAACCAGTGACCTTAAATTAGAGACGGGCGACTGCTTATAGCCCACTGAGTTGCTCACGGTGGTCGTTAAATCTCAAAAAAAAAAAAAAAAAAAAAAAAAAAAAAAAGCGTCCGTTTTCTTGAAATGTCTTCTTTTTTTAATGAAAATGTCCTCCCATTTCAAAAGTAATCTGCTCACACCGATTGCGCCCCCATTTGCCTATCTATGTTACACGTACATATATTGGGTGTGTGCAAAAGTTAAATAGGGTGCCACATAAACAATCGCTCCGTACATGTACTCAGCAGTTTTGAAAATTCCTACGTCGATGGAATCTTCAAAACTGCTGACCGGAGTAGTTACGTCACAGATGACGCTGCGATGCCGAATTTTCGGCCAATAAAGCGTGGAGTAGTAGAGCATATAGAGGCACCAGGTTTGTCCGAGTGAGTCATTCGTAACGGAAATCACGGACGGTGTAACATGCCACGCGATAAGGAGCACATTAGACATTGTTTACTGTACGAGTCCGATAAAGGCAGTATACTGCAGCTGCGGCTTGCCGCAACATCTGTGATGTGTATGGGGAGGATGTAGTTGATGATAGGATATGTCGCCGTTGGTTTCGGAAATTACGGGACGGAGACAGAAGCTGTAAAGATCAACCACGTCCTGGACGTCCATCCGTGTTTTCTGACGAGGATGTGGACCAAGCCACAACAAATGACCCACATCCAACCGTTCAGGAATTAGCGGAAACGTTGTCGGCACACAGAACAACAGTCGAAAGATGGATGCTTTCGCTTGGGTTCATCACCAAGTTCGATAACTGGGTTCCGCACCAGCTTTCTGGAAAGCAAAGAGAGGAGAGAATCCATACCTGTGTTTCTTTGCTTTCTCGTCACAGAAATGAACCGTTTTTGGGACGACTTGTAACGGCTGGTGAGAAATGGGCACTGTACCGCAATGTAAAGCGCCGACGGACTGTGTGTGCCAAGGTGAGAAGCATGCTCCATCGACCTCAAAAGGAGGACTGCATCCCAAAAAGGGTTTGTTGAGTGTTTGGTGGGATGTCCAGGGAATAATCCACTGGGAGGTGTTGGCACCTAACCAAACGATAAATGCTGACCTGTACTGCCAACAGTTGGACTGATTGCGAGAACAACTGACATCGAAGCGGCCAGCACTCGTCAATCGCAAAGGCGTGATCCTTCATCATGAACGCCAGACCTCATGTTGCTTTAATCATACGACAAAATTTACTGGACTTTGGTTGGGAAGTGTTACCTCACCCGGTGTATTCCCCTGACCTGGCACCTACAGAATACCACCTTTTCCGATCGTTACAGAACGCCTCCGCTCTCCAAACCTTCGATGATGTGGGCGATGTGAAAACGGCATGACATGATTTTTTTACTCGAAAACACAGGAGTTTTTCCGGCGTTGGGATTCACCTACTCATAGATAAATGGCAAGAGGTCATATACACTGGCGGAAAGTGAAAAAGAACACCAAGAAGGAGACGTCTGATACCAACGAAATTTATACAGCATAATAACGGAATACAGAGAATAACGCGATCAAAACATTATGGCAAAATACAGCTGTATTTGCTGGTAAACTGAAAAATAACATTTCCATGTAACATGGTTAGTACGAGGTTGAACCGCCATGAACTGCGTCACACTGTGCAATTCTGGCATGGAGTCTGTCGTACAGATGTTGGATGCAAGTTTGGGGTATTGAGTTCCAAGCATCCTCAACCTGGACGCGTAAATCGGTGATGGCCGTGGAGACCGGATAAGTCGTTGTCCCATAAAATTCCACACGTGCTCAATGGGGGACAAATCCGGTGAACGTGCAGGCCATGGAAGTTGTCTCACACTCTGAAGTGCATGTTGCGTTGCACGTGCCGTGGGTGGACGTGCGCTACCTTGCTGGAAAACACCACGATGGATCGACCTTACAAATGGCACAACAACGGGCTGAATGATGTTGTTGATGTAGGAGGTGCTGTTTAACGTACCCGGTACAAACACTAGTTGTGTACGGGAGTGATAGCTGATCGCTCCCCACACCAGGAGACCAGGTGTAGGCCCTGCGTGTCGCTGGCGGATGCAAGAAGGGTGGAGACGCTCCCCTGTGCGTCTGCGTACACGCATACGGCCATCGAAGGCTCCCAAGCAGAATCTGCTTTCATCGCTAAACACGACAGATCGCCATTGCGTTCTCCAGTGCAGACGTTGGCGACACCACTGCAGCCGTTCCTGACGGTGGGCTGGAGTCAGAGGTACACATGCCAGAGGCTCACGTGCACGTAGTCCTGCATCCAGTAGACGGTTGGGGATTGTTCGCACAGTCACCTCAGGTGCAACGGCAGCTCGGATTTGCGTCGCAGTGGATGTTCTGCTTGACAACGCCGCTCTTCTTATGCGTCGATTGGTCCACTCATCAGTCCGTCTGTGACTCCAGGTTCTACGTCTTCTCATGTGGGAATGTTTCTCGGACCACCGATACTTCCCGTCCAATTCGCTCCGCAATACGACGATACGACCAGCCAGCCTCGCGGAGTCCTACTAGACGACCTCGCTCAAAGTCCGATAACTGCTGAAATCGTACACGTCTTCCATGTCCAGGCATTGTAGCTTCTTCAGGGTCTTCGCACGTGTCCGTACGCCGACGACTGATTACATTCACTTCGCCGTACTCCTTAAATACCACCGACGATAATTTGCATATTATGCCGTGCTGTGGCGTAAGCGCTCACCGGTTGGTCCCGAAATTAACATCACACCTACGTAAACTCAACCCCATTAACATATGTAAATTTCATGATCGTCCGCCAATTCCTTCTTGGTGTTCTTTTTTCACTTTCCGGCAGTGTAGAATGATGGCAATTATATGAAATCCTAGGTACGTTATTTGTTGTGTTCTCCTCCTTTCTTTGAAGCCTACAAAAACGGGTAGAACTTATGCACACACACACACAGGGAAGCGGTTGCGCTGGCTTTTCTAAGGGTTTCGCCAATTTAGTCTTCAAATTCAATTTGTTTTCGCCAAAGGGTTATAACACTATGAAAAGGTAATCGCCAAAGCTTTTTGTTTTCCATCGCCAAAACGATTTCTTTTTCGCAAATTGCGAAGAGGGCGATCAGCAGCGCGACCCATGCACACATAAATATATACTGCTCGGCACAATAAAAATAAAGTCACATACAAATGTTATCTGTTATCTTTATTTGAGAGGTACAATCAAACGGTAACTGTCTGTACAGCTTTTCCCAACTGCTTCTGAGTATGAACCTTCGGGACGTCATCAATCGGACGGAATACAACTAGAAGTCATGGCTTGCAGCAGCAAATAATGATCGAATAGCCCCCACAGAATCTTTAACAAAATGAACGATATCCTTATCTTGCAACGTCCCATCCAAGTAAAGAAAAACCAGCAGGCCCCTATTGTTGTCGAAGGAGGCTGTGGTTCTTCTTGAGTTGGACTGACATTTCTGAATGTGAGCAAATAACAATCCCCTGAACCACCGGCATGGCCCAGTTGGTTAAGTCGCTGTGCACTGTGTGGGTGGCTGACGTTTCAGACGGGTGTTCGAATCCCAGCCCTGCTGGCCATCTAGTCTGCGGTTTTCCAGCAGACTTCCTGTGTTTGTGGACGCGAATGAGTAGATGGTTCCCTGTGAAGTCATCCCCGGACGTACTTTGTCCTTGGTCCTTCCGATTGGGGGTTGGGCGAGGGGCTAACGACCCCACCTCGTAAAAAATATCTCGTTATGAAATCTCACAAACACAGTCCCTGAGAAGGCCAAGGCCCACACAAGGCTGTCGAGTCATTGAAGAACAATCTCCTGAACATTTTGAGAAAGAAATGCGCATTTGTCAAGACTACCCAAACTAATGTTAAAACACATTACGAAAAGTCTGTAAATGGACAATTGACGAAGTATGGAGCGAAAAAACTGCACCGGAAACTGATGCAAAAGTTTAAATTCGAATTTTAATCCTGATTGCAAGCAGGGATTTTTGTGCTCTCTCGTGAGCTGCGCCCAGGACGGGTCTGCCCCAGACTAGTTTACTCCTCTGACGGCATGCGCTACTACGGTCGAGCCAGGGACGTAGCCAGCAGGGGGATAGAGGGACTCAGCCTCCTCCTCTGCAAGGAAGCAAGCCTGCGCCCTCCTGAAAAATGGACGTTACTAAAAATTTTCTGAACTTCTACTTTCGGTGTTTTATATAAAAAAAAAATTATATTTCCATATAAGCACAAATGCTTTACGTTATTTATCCGTGTATTGCGAACAGACAACAAGAAAAAAGGAAAATTGAAATGATACATCACGAAAGATGAAAAATTAAAAGAAAAAAAAACTTCTGGATGTAAATCAGTACCAAAAGCAGCAGCAGTGATTCTTCTCTGCTACATGGGGGCCGGACTTGTTGCCGATAGAGGTCAGGGGAAGAGAGACCCCCCCCCTTTTTTTCGATAAACGTAAAATACACTGCTGGCCACCCAAAATGCAACACCAAGAAGGACACGAGATAGCAAAGCCAGATTTACTGGACACATAACAACAGATACAAAGATGAAACGATTGAACTTACAGGCCCGTGTGACTTGCGGAACACGCAGACATCAATAGTTCGTGTGGCCCCCATGGCTGGCAATAACGGCCGCTACACGCCGCGGCATCGAACGAAAGAGGCTTTGGATGTGGGCTTGCGGTATGTCAGTCCAAGCTGCTTCCACACGTTGCCACAGTTCATCAGGCGTGGCCGCGGGTGGTGCTTGCCGGGCCACTCGGTTGCCGATCAGCGACAAGACGTGCTCGATGGGCGACATATCAAGAGAACAGGCGGGCCATGGCAGCAGAGACACCTGGTGGGCCGTGAAGAATTGTTGCACGTTGCGTGCCACGTGCGGGCGCTTATTGTCCTGTTGAAACGTGGCCTCTGGCAGGTCCTGCAGGTAAGGGAGGACTACAGGCTCCAAAACGTCGGAGATGTAGCGGTGGCTGTTGAGTGTACTGGCGATGCGTACCAGAGGGTACGGGTGTCATATCCAATTGCGCCCTAAACCATAAATCCAGGCGACGGACCGATATGGCGATGCACAATGCAGGCGTCATACAGTCTCTCGCCGCGGTGCCGCCACGCGCGGATCCGACCATCGTGGTGTTGCAGGCAGAAGCGCGATTCGTCGGAGAAGACGTTGTCGTGCCATTCCGTAGTCCAGGTGCGACGTTCAACGGTCCACCGCCGCCGCACTCGCCGGTAGTGTAACGTCCATGGTAATCGGAGCAATGGGCGCCGTGCGACAAGTCCCCGCTCCTGCAGACGACGTCGAATGGTACGTGCTGACGCAGGTTGTTGCGCAACACACCCTAATTCCTGCGCTAACATTCGTGATGTTGCGGTGCAAGCCGTAAATGCCCGCCGCACAACATGCCGTTCCTCTCGTTCGGTGGTGTGCCGCGGCTACGGCAATCGCTCACATCGGTCCGTCCGTCCCACCTGCACCCACCTAATCCATACTCGCCTCACTGTGGCTGGATGTCGTCCCACACGGGCCCCGATGTCTCGGTAAGATAAACCGATGTCGCGATAAGCCACTATTCATCCTCTGTCGAACTCCGAAACGTGCTGGAATGACTGCCGTATTCTGCGACGAGACATCAGGAAGCTTCCCACGCAGAGTTCCGGCAGCACAACACACTTCCACTACTTACACATTTCTTATAGTGCTTTTCGGTGGCGTGCCGGGCGCACATGATTTGCATATGCCCTGCAATGCTAATCGTTTGCATGTCCTCTCGCGGGCGACGCATGCTGCGAATTTCAGGCCAATCGGATGCTTCCGTCTTGGTGTTGCATTTTAGGTGGCCAGCAGTGTATAAAAGAACATTACCCCCCCCCCTCCGTCCTAAGAAAACCCCAGGAGGAGTGGGAGAGAGATGCGCAGGTGGAAGAGCAGCTGACCTTACGGATGAAACACTGTTCATCGCTTGCTAAATGACTACGAGATGCTAATCTGCTGTTAAAAAACTTCCAGGTGGCGAATTGCTTATAAAGCAGTGCATCCCTTTAGGCGATGTAAAACAGTGCTAAGGAGAAATCGTCTTGAGAGAGAGGGGGGCGAGAGAGAGAAAGGGAGGGGGATGGAGGGAGGAAGCGAGAGAGGGAGGTAGAGGGAGAGAGGGGAGAGAGGAGGAGAGTGGAAGGGGAGAGAGAGAGAGAGGGCGAAGTAAGATAACCAATAGTACTAATAGTGAGTCTGTTGTTTGATCCAAAAGGAGTAAGGTAACTAATAGTACTAATAGTGAGTCTGTTGTTTGATCTAAAAGGAGTAAGGTAACTAATAGTACTAATCGTGAGTCTGTTGTTTGATCCAAAAGGACTAAGGTAACCAATATTACTAATAGCGAGTCTGTTGTTTGATCCAAAATCAGTAAGGTAACTAATAGTACTAATAGTGAGTCTGTTGTTTGATCCAAAAGGAGTAAGGTAACTAATAGTACTAATCGTGAGTCTGTTGTTTGATCCAAAAGGAATAAGGTGACTAATAGTACTAATCGTGAATCTTATTGTTTGATCCAAAAGGAATAAGGTGACTAATAGTACTAATAGTGAGTCTGTTGTTTGATCCAAAAGGAGTACGGTGACTAATAGTACTAATCGTGAGTCTATTGTTTAATCCAAAAGGAGTAAGCTAACTAATAGTACTAATAGTGAGTCTGTTGTTTGTTCCAAAAGGAGTAAGGCAACTAATAGTACTAATACTGAGTCTGTTGTTTGATCCAAAAGGAGTAAGGTAACTAATAGTACTAATAGTGAGTCTGTTGTTTGTTCCAAAAGGAGCAAGGTAACTAATAGTACTAATACTGAGTCTGTTGTTTGATCCAAAAGGAATAAGGTAACCAATATTACTAATAGTGAGTCTGTTGTTTGATCCGAAAGGAGTAAGGTAACTAATAGTACTAATAGTGTGTCTCTCGTTTCATCCGAAAGAAGTATGGTGACAAATAAAACCAGTGGCGTATATTCGAGGCTAGCTATAGGCTAGCTACGAAGCCCAGAGAATGCACAAATAAAAGTCAATTATCAATGGTATTAAGATATATCAATGCTTTCGGTGCGAAAAAAACACGAGCGGATTCGCTTCGTTCGATTATGAGAATCAGTCTGACGAGCGATGATCAACCGCATAACGCAAGTAGGTCTTCGAGAATCTTTGCTGTTCTAATGCGAAGAACTTCGATACGATGCCTGCTAGCGTTTCCATGACAACATGAATGCGCGTATGGAGGGGAATGGACCATTGCTTTGCGCAACGGTTCGCTCAGAAAAGAGAAGACTTCGGACTACCTCAGTCCCTCCATGCTTCCGCCTTTAACAGCGCGTGTTTCGCGAGAGTGATTTCAGTTTGTGTGAAGTGTCAATGAATTAAAATCAGTGATATTATATCTTAAATTCGTGGCTTTGTTGGATTCGAACTGTTTTGATAAATTTTATGAAAGCCTCCCTGAACATCCTGTATCAGAGCTTAAAGAGCTCTATGCTTCAAATTTTGATAAGCTTGGTTAAAAAATGAACTGAAGGTGTTTTTTTCTCTTGATGAATACAAAACAAATCATTAAGACACATTACTTGTTACATAAATTAGAATAATTGGACATAGTGTTTATTGAGGTGTACAAATTAGAAGATCTAATAATAAACTTTCCATCAACAACCGCAACTGTCGAAAGAAGTTTTTCCGTATTAAAAAGAATCAAGATATATCTTAGAGCCACACAAGGACATGCACATTCGAGCAACTTGGCTGATTTGTTAATAGAGAAAAACTTTCTTTTTAAATATGGAAAAGTACTCGGAAGAAACATTTTTGTGAAAATGTAACACTCAAGTTCAGACAGAAGGACAGAAGAATGGAGTTCATGTACAAATAAGTGTTCAAATCCTAATCCTCATAATTATTTGGTATCCTGTTAGCAATAGCATGTACATAAAATTTAGAAAAAAATGTTACTTCTATTACTTAACAATTAAAAAATAAACTTCGCAATTTTTTAAAAAACAGTACTGTGGGGGGAGGGGGAGGGGGAGATAGCCCAGTTCTCGGACCCAAGATACGCCACTGAATAAAAGTAATAGTGAGTCTGCCGTTTGATTCAAAAGGTGTATGATAACTAATAGCACTAATAGTGAGTCTGTCGTTTGAACCGAAAGAAATAGGAAAACTAATAGCAAATGTAAAATGTAGCCATTAATGAAAATTTAGCAGTGCATGAAATTCCATAACGAAGGGTTTTTGACGATCAAAGAAATGTTCGCTATAAGAAGAGGAGTCCGATACAAAAGTTTCGCATCGGACTAAATGTACATTAGATTTTCTCATAATGAAAGCTGTTCGAAATACAACGAAGCTTTTACGTCGGATTTTCAAAAATAGAGATAAGCAAGCAAATAGAACACACATTTACTCCCCTATTGCAGAGGAAAAACTGCGCATTATTTGAACTACAAATGTACCCCAAATGTTTTGACACTGTGAACTAACTGTATCTGAAAAAAAAGAATTATTATTATTATTATTATTTTAGAATCTGTGATAGAGTCGCACACGAGTTCGTCCTCCCTGGCGGCCGGACTGTGAACTAAGAAGAAATGTACGCTCCAGCAGCGGATAAGCTGTGCATTATCTGAAACGGAAAATGTATACAGAATGCTCCTTCAATGTAGCGAATGTGATAAAAAAATAAATAATTCTTACTTAAATTTCTTTAAGGGGCAAGCAAAATTAATTTCGGGATGAATAGTTGGGTGCTTTCCTCCACTTAGCGGAAAGATTGTGCGTCGCGAAAAGAAACGATCACTATTCATTGAGTTCAAGCGAAAATAAGATTTCCCGAAATTCTAGGAGCAGAGATGTGGCGAATGCAAGGGCGATGATAGCATTACCAAGAATTTTTTCACGTGTCTTCGTATATGTTCAAGAACGTGCCATAAATCTATACTTTGAATTTCACTTGACTAAGATGGTTTCGAAAACTTTTGCTACAGGTGTGATAGTGCACGAATCAGAGAACTAATCTGGGACACGCAGTGGAGATACACACTTCACTCAAGGCCATATTAGACTATCAAACGGTTATTTAGAAGTTGCAAATGTTCTTGCTGAAAGATGATATTAATGGCATCGTTGAATTCCAAGGTGAAACGTATCGGCGATTGGTGGGAGTCAAAGTTCACTTCGCACTCGAAGTCTACAAGCTGGCCATCACAAGCTCTGTGTGTGTGTGTGTGTGTGTGTGTGTGTGAGTATAGTGGCTTAAATGAAGCGAAACGTCCTCCAGACTGGCATGTGTTGTTGACCAAACTCTTTCCGACGGAACGAATTAAAACAAACCTTTAGTCACGATGCAAAGAGGTCATGCATGTTGCTTAAAAGGTGCACTGCGTACATGCCTGCGTGCTTGTGTGATAGTGCATAGTAAGCTAAAGCAGATGTAATACGTATGCTCCATTCAAAATGGTGTACGGACGTAAGATCGCGGGAACTATTGATAGATCTCTTTCGGTTGAATTGCGGCAAGAGATTTGTCCATTTGTCTGAAAAATATCGTTATACGTATCATAGGCGCCGACTTTCCAGAAATCCAATGGTCAGCTCAGGACTGCCGCCCCAGTGGCGCAGTGGTCTAAGCGATGGCCTCTGATCATTCGTCCGAACGGGGTACGGGTTCGAATCCCGGTGAGGCATGGATGTTGTGTTTGTCTTACGGCACTGGCTCTTCCCTGGAACCAGTGACCCTAAATTAGGGACGGGCGACTGCTTATAGCCCATTGAGTTGCTCACGGTGGTCGTTAAAGCTCCAATCAACACAGCTCAGGACTGGGAAGGGGGGCACAAACTTTGCTTAACAAAAATTTTGCCAAAATCTTTCATTAATCGCGCATATTTAGTACGTAGAGCCCCGCAGAGGCAATATTTTTAGGCCCGAGCCCGGCCCCACCCAATTAATGTCATGCCCGACCCGGTGTTTTATTTTTAGGGCCCGGCACGCCCGTTCAGGTCCGTCATAGGTTTCATTTGCGTAACTGTCACTTGCTTTAACACAGACGGTATTTGTACTATAACTTTTTGGACTAACTGGAAACTCGTGTAAAAAGAGGGCATAGTTAACTAACCTACCAGTAACCAAAATTACAGCAAATGCAATAAATAGTATTCAGTGAACTTAAGTAAATTATCGTCATTTCATAATCGAACCCTTCGTCAGGTCAGATCACTATTTATACGAGTCAAGTGTTGTCTTCTTTGACACTTTTGTCCAGAACATAATATAAATTGATGCTCAGTTACACACACGCACACACAATAACATTCTTAATGGTTAATAGTTATTACAGCAAACTCTCGTACGCAGAATATGATTCCGTTCTGTTGGCTAGACGTCTTTGATTTTATTCTTCAGGTTTAGGATATAACTCCCAAAATCCAAACGTAACACACTTTTCCGATTGTTTTGCTCCTCGAACCTCTAATTTACCCAACACAATATTCATCCATATTTAAAACAAAGCAAATAACAAATCAAAATTATAAAGACAGAATAGTTTACTAGCGCATATTAATTCCTATAAATGCAAATCATCGTACGGAGCAAGTTTTAACGTACCAGGAGATGTGACGTACCTGCCAGAAGGACGCACACGACATAAAGGCAGATAGGAATCAGAATAAAAAAAAACGTCCGCGTAGCTCAATTGGTAGAGTGACTTATTCCGGAATGAGGGGATCCGGGTTCGAATCCTGGCGTGGACAGAAATGACGGAGAAATTCACTTCGTTATAATGGCGCCCGAACTATCCGGATGACCCGACCGTTCAAAATCTCGCAATGTTGTGATGTTATTTCCAAACCGCGAGATAGGAAAAATAAGAGAATCCCTTCTTCAGCACTTTCAAAAAAAAAAAAAAATAAGGGGGAGATGATGTAACGTACCAGGAGATGTGACGTACCTGCCAGAAGGACACACACGGCATAAAGGCAGATAGGAATCAGAATAAAACGTCCGCGTAGCTCAATTGGTAGAGCAACTTATTCCGGAATGAGGGGACCCGGGTTCGAATCCTGGCGTGGACAGAAATGACGGAGAAATTCACTTCGTTATAAAGTGTTTTTCTGGTGTAAACTTCCGAAATAAATGGAATATGGATTCAAAGAGGAGTTCGATTGCCAAAGATCAAAGACGAAAAGACGCGCGCAAAATAAATAAATAAATAAATAAAAAATAGCACAAAGCGGGAGAGAAGAATGATTGCGAGAAACAAGAAATATGATCACGGGAAGGGAAAGACAGAGACTTCAAAAACGGAATGACCTAAATTTATCAACAAACTGACTACACGGTACACACGCAAGTGCAGGCCCGTCCAGCCCGCCTACTAAACTGTAGGTCCGGCGCTTAAGTTTTAAATTACAGGCAGGCGCGGCCAGTGCAGGGCTCTATTAGTACGTAAAGAGCATCGAGCAGTCCAAGGGATCGCTGTACTCACTGTACCCTAGACCTGTTTCAGAAATAATGATATTAACTACTCTTTTACGTTTAAATAGTACTCTGGCACTCAAATGTGACAAAAAATTTAATATTTTAAAATTTTGTTACTGGGAATCACGAAAATTTTGTTGAAACACAGAAATTTTAATCTGAATTATATATGTTTTAAATTCTCTTAAAAGAATAATAAAATACGCACACTTCTACGACTGTCGGACTGAGCACATCTGCTGTTGAAATATTCTTCATAAAAATTGAGTATTAGGTCCCAGTGGCGCAACTAGCAGAACGTGCCCCCCCTGATTTACTTCAGCACCCCTAAGCACAGTAATTTCCCCAGGACTCTGAAATGGGTGTGTGGTGGTTGGGGAGGGGGGGGGTGTTTGGAGGTCAAGAAGAGTGTCTACAAAAGTAATGGTGGTACCTTGAGCCCTGTAGTTGTAACTTTTTAAGCAATAGATTTGTCAATAAATGTAATTGCTTTGTCCCAAACTAAAATAAAGCACTTGAAGAAATCACCCTCTTACACATGGCAGATCTGCGGCTGCTGTGAATAAATGTTGACGCCTGTCGTGCACGTAATCTTAGGTAACTGACTATTTTCCCACATCCTCCACGGGGAATAACACTGTGGCCTCGCGTTTTTCCTCAGAGAGAGGGCGATTGGAGAGCGATCGTATTATTTACAACCCACTGCAGAGCAATCGTATTAAAACCCGAAGTCAAACAGCCGAACGCTTTCAATCTGTAGGTGTGTTTTAAAAGTGAAACTAGGCATTTATTTGGGCAAAGTTAAATATATCTTAAAGCAAAATATGAATCTTTGAGTTAATTATTGTGCGTGTTCGAATTTTTTCAAGAAACTGTAACTGGAAGCTTTAGTAAGCCCTTTCGTTACCTGTGCCCCCCGTTACGCTATTGTTAGGTCCCTTCAGCAAGAATTTCTAGGAAACTACGGGAGTTCTACTGACATTACGTTCAGCTTTCGGAATTGGAGTATGCACACTCGACGCATATCGGTATGTTGCAAGAAGAACAAAACGAAGCAGTTTTGCACTTCTTTGTCGCTGGAAATAGATAGCATTGTTTTACAATTTCCTCTTGCCAATTTTCAACTTTTTTCCCCCCATCCTAACCTGCTCTTTCCTGTTTCCAAAAATGCGTTTCATGAACAAACGTAATTCCTTTTGACAGTCTCGTGTTATTCAACCTCTCTTTTACATCATTTAGATCTATAAAATGCTTAGCTAGAGATTTCGTGAATTTCAACCGTGAGATAGAGGACATGGCTGGTATGAGACTGATACAAAATGTATGCTTCGACTGTACTCATACACCGATAAGCCATTACATTATGACTAATAAGCTGTAGGATCCCGTTAGCCTGCAAGACAGCGGTCACTCGGCGAGGCATCGATTCGATGAGGTGGCGATAGGTATCCTGGGATATCCTGGGGTATATGGTACCATAATGTCAACAGCAGGTCCTCCAGTTCCCGTACATTTCCGGGTGCTGGTGATTTAGCGCGAACCCGCTTTTCCAAGTCGAACCACAAATGGTGGATTGGGTTCATGTCAGGTGAACTTGGAGACCAGAGCATTAACAGAAAGTCACCAGCATGTTCCTCGAACCACTCCTTGACGATTCTGGCAGTGTGGCACGGCGCATTACCCTTTCGGTAATGGCCATCACCAGCAAGGAACACAGTTGCCAAGAATGGGTGAACTTGGTCCGCAACGATGTTCAGATACATGACAGCTGTCAGGGATTGTGCTATTGGGATAATGAGCCTAAAGTGTCCCAAGGAGACATCGCCAACAGCATAACACCGCCGCCGCTGGACTGTTTCCGCCCAACAGTGCATCCAGGTGCCATAGCCTCCGTTGACAATCGGCGTATCCGCTCTCGGCCGTCAACGTCATGCACCAGGAATCTTGATTCGTCCGACCAGGCCACTTTCTTCCACTCATCCACGCTCCAATCTCGATGATCTTCGGCTCATTTCATGTGTTGTTAGCGATGACGAGCAGTGAGCTTGGGAATCCGGTTGGGTCTTAAGCTATGTAGGCCCATGCGCAGAAGGCTGCTATGAACTGTGTGCTGTGACACATCGCTCTGATCACCACTGTTGTAGTGGCGGGTGTGGCCCTGCGGTCGCTGTGAACAATGCGCGACAATCTCCGCTCCCCTCTAGCATCAATAAGCTGCAGACGACACACGGCTAAACGGTTCATCGTCTGTGTACCACATCATCTGTGTACCACTTTTGATACGTACTCACTACAGCGGTACATAAACAGCCCACAAGCTACGCCGTTTCCGATATCGTAGTTCCGATGAGCCGTGTCATCGCAATTATCCTTTATCAAACTCCAACAAATCGCCAGCTTTTCCCATTCTGACTCCGAACACTCTACTAACCGAAACCCGGCCCTCGGGTTGTATATATACTGCCCTGTGAACTTCCCCTGCGCCACGTTCGGTCTCCAGGCGCGCTTATTTCCCTAGGCTGGGGGTGGTTATAAATTAATGGATCATCGGTGTACATAATATTCGAAAAATATGCAGCCACCTGGCCAACGTGTGGTGCGACGACTAGAGCTATGAATACTGCATTTTTTACCTAAAGCATCCACACCTCCTTTTGTGCAATAACAAAAAGTATTTCCGGTTTAAATACACTCAGTGTACAAGAAATTCTTATTCTTTTTTAATCTATTTTTGCTATGGAAATTTTCTTTATTAAGTGAACTCTCTTGTTCGTGATGTGTTTCTCTGGTTACCTCTTCTGACTGTTCTGAAATGCTGCTATGAGTACTCTGAATGATTTCATCACCTTCATCCTCAGAATTGTCTACGTTTGTCAAATCCGATCACTTTCCATTTAGTATAAAATGATATGATCATCATCATTCTCAAAGTGAGGTCGTGATCGAGCGATATTCGCAAACAATTCGGGCTAGTCACGATGCCCAATTACTGACCATAACTAAGATGACTAGATATTGGAACACTGATTTCAGGACAAAAGGGCGTGGTATCCCCAAATCAGTAGATCATTTGGTGACACATGTATTCTCAAAATAAAAATGCAAACCTTTTTGTCACAAAACTGTATTGTTTCTCTTAGTGTGATATTACATAGGAAAATTTATGTCTTAAAAGGATATACAGGGTGATTCATAAAGAAGTATACAGTTTCAACGCACTATAAAACAAAAACAATGTAAGGTAGTTTATGTTACCTGTAACAGAATTGTAGGGGAATGTTTCAAGTTTTTTTAGAGACAGTCACAGATGTTCCATGCGTGCACCCTTAGTCACACGACACACTTCCTCACCGATGGACTGGACGAGCCGCGGACTACAACATGCCACTGACCCAATGGCCACCCAGAAGTCCTGACTTAACACCTTGTGACTTTTTTCTGTGGGGATACGTAAAGGACAAGGTATTCGCCCATCCCCTTCCTGTTGATCTAGCGGGGCTGAAACAGCGTATCACAGCCACTATCACTGCACTTGATTCAGATATCTTAGAACTACAACATGCCACGGCTACCCAGAAGTCCTGACTTAACACCTTGTGACTTTTTCCTGTGGGGGTACCTAAAGGACAAGGTATTCGCCCATCCCCTTCCTGTTGATCTAGCGGGGCTGAAACAGCGTATCACAGCCACTATCACTGCACTTGATTCAGATATCTTAGAACTACAACATGCCACGGCCACCCAGAAGTCCTGACTTAACACCTTGTGACTTTTTTCCTGTGGGGGTACGTAAAGGACAAGGTATTCGCCCATCCCCTTCCTGTTGATCTAGCGGGGTTGAAACAGCGTATCACAGCCACTATCACTGCACTTGATTCAGATATCTTAGAACTACAACATGCCACGGCCACCCAGAAGTCCTGACTTAACACCTTGTGACTTTTTTCCTGTGGGGGTACGTAAAGGACAAGGTATTCGCCCATCCCATTCCTGTTGATCTAGCGGGGCTGAAACAGCGTATCAAAGCCACTATCACTGCACTTGATTCAGATATCTTTGTTGGCGTTTGGGCGGAAATGGATTACCGGCTCGATGTGTGTCATGTGACTAAGGGTGCACGCATAGAACATCTGTGAATGTCTCTAAAAAAAACTTGAAACATTCCCCTACAATTCTGTTACAGGTAACATAAAATATCTTACATTGTTCTTGTTTTATAATCCGTTGAAACTGTATACTTCTTTATGAATCACCCTGTATTTTGTAGAATGTTAGTAATTCACACTGATAAAGCAGACCTATATGATGCCGAGAACATATTAGCAGAAGTGAAAAGCTTTGCCTTAGGTATATGTGCTGAATTAAAATCAAGCTGCATAAAATACGGAATGAATCGCAAGGCGAATTTTTCATTTTGCCAAAGGACAGTCGAAATTCGGCCACCCCAATGAACTCAGAACAGGTACATCAGTCGACATTTGGCCGCCCCAGTGGTGCAGTGCTCTTAATGCTGGTCACTGACTACTCGTACAAGTTGGTACGGGTTCGAGTTCCGAATGAGGTATGGGTGGTGTGTTTGTCTAACAGCATTTGCTCTCTCACGTCCCTAGAACGAATGTTCCCAAATTTGGGAACCGTGACTACTAATAATAGCCTTTAGAGTTGCTCACGGCGATCATTATACTTGGAAAAAGGAAAAAAAAACAGTTAAAATTTGTTTCCACAAAAAGCATGTAAGAAAATTAATAGAACGAAAACTATTTTTAAGAACATTTTTCAATAGAAATCAAACGAGCTAATGAGAAAGTGTAAATTCGAAGACACTTTAGGAAAAATACCAAAATTTGGGAACAACGTGCTTCCCCAAATGCGTCACACATTTTTGGGGACATTAAACTAAATTCGAGGACTGTCCTCAAGAATTCGGGACTTCTGGTCAGCTTAACCATAGCACATTCTGGAAATCAAAAACCAGTGAATTCTATTCCAAACGCAATGCGAAATTACATTGATTCAGCTTTCACGCAACGAGAACGATAATGGCACTGCAATAACAGTCTAAAACTCACAGAGTAAAAGTAACAAGCAATCTGAAAAGTCAGAAGACTTCTCCCGAACCCCAACCACTGAAACTTGGAAGAAAGCAAAGTTTCTTTTCAGGCGTCATACTTTTCATTGGACCGAACTACGCAACTTACGAAAGAGCTTCGAACGAAGCGTTTCGCGAAACGTAAGTAGCGTCGTCCGGTCTATGAAATCCCAGTACCAAAAAAAAAAAAAAAAAAAAAAAAATGCTACGTGTGGTGATCCCAACAAAGCTTGCATATGATTGCTTAATTAATAAGATATCGGAAGGTACTAGAAGGTACAAGTCATTTTAGGTCCATTGTATATACAGTATGTGAATAAAGCATACATTAACAATTGATGCGGTCCCTGGGACAGCACGACGCCACTGAACAGAAAATGACATACTGTACGTACACTGTAAAAATATTTCTAAAATTCACGAGCCATTTTTCGCGATTCCTTTCGTGAATTAACGAAGCATACATAGTCGAATCACATTATTGTGACCACCTCCTACTTTTGACAGTCAACAGCGCGTAGCTAATGAAAGAAGGCACGTGTCGTGAGCTGGCTTGGAGGGTACACTGTATAAGGTGTGCTGTAGGCATTCTAAAAACATATCGATTGTTGCTGTCATGGATAAAAGGAGCGATTTATCACATTTGCAAAAAGGGATGATTATCGGCTTTCGGGTCAAGGGTGGCAGTATTTCTGAAAGAGCGCAGTTTGTGAACTGTTCGCGTGCTGCTGTGGTTAAAATGTATCGTGATTGGAGAAATGGCACCATTGCGAAAACGTGACGTGGAAACTGCGGAGAACCACGTGCCATTGATGTGAGAGGTAAACGCTTCGGCTTCGAACGTGCGTGAGGGCCGATCGACACGCTACAGTGGAGCAACTCACTGGACGAATGAACCAGGGGGCTACCGGAAGTGTATATAAAACGACAGTTCAGCGAACCCTGCTGCGTATGGGGCTCCGGTGCAGACGGATGCTCACTGCACCTATGCTAATGGAGGCGCATCGGCAGGAAAGACTTATATTTGCACGCCAGTATCGAAATTGGACCTCCGCTGATTGGCTAAGAATTGCCTTCTCCGATGAGTCACGTTTCCTGCTTCATCGAACGGATGGACTTTGGCGTATAAGGCGAGAAACATCGGAGAACATCCTTCAACCATTGCTGGAAGAACACAAGCCGGTGGGGGCAGCGTTATGGTGTGGGGAATGTTTTCGTGGCATTCTATGGGTCCACTCATACCTGTGGAAGGCACTATGGACCGAATTCGTTATGAATCCATTCCCTGCAGACCACGTAAGCCCATACATGCTGATTGTCTTCTCTAGGACGGATGGGATCTTCCAGAACGACAATGCGACGTGTCACACAGCTAGAAATGTCCGAGAGTGATTGGAAGAGCACGATGAAGACTTCAAAGTACTTCCCTGACCCCTAATTCCCCAGACTTAAACCCAATTTAGCATCTGTTAGACCACCTCGATCATGTTGTTGAATCCTCCACCACGCAACCCTCGAGCAGCTGTCAGATGCACTGCAATCAGCATGGCTCCACATACCTGTGAACACCTTCCAGCAACTTATTGTGTCACCCCAGCCCGTCTAGTTGCTGTCCGCGCTGCACACGGCAGTTAATATGGATATTAGCTGGTGGTAACAATAATGATACTCAACCGTGTATTTTTGATACAATCTTTTCCGTGAAATAGGAGGGGGGGTACTTGAATTTCACGGGTTTTTCGTACTCCAGGAAAATTCTGAATTTTCCGAAACATTTCTCTAATTCCTCTTGTATATTAACGGTAAATTGATGTTTCTATGAGGTGTTAACGGAAAATTCTGAATTTTCAGAAACCTTTCTACAATCTCTTTCGTATATTAACAGAAAAATTCTGTTTTCATTTTTTTCCATATCGATATGAAGGAAAATTTCCGACATTGTGCAATTCGCGGGAATACTTGAGGTCTGATTAACCATTAAACTGACTATGATATAAAACTGATTGTATGATTCTAAAATGATTGAACTGATTTAAATCGCTTTAAAACTGACTGTATGATTGATTGTACGATACAAGGGGGTCCACAGACTGACACAATCAGTCCGTGGATCACTTAAGACAAAAGCTGCTATAGCTACCAAGAGTAAATTTTATATTTAGGAGTTTTATGAAATAATATAATAAAACAGTGCGAAGCCTTCTCTTAAAAAGATAATTGAAAGTAATTGTTAGATTAATGAGATCTTAAGTTCCAAACATTCTGTTGCTTCGAAAAATCACAATAACAAATAGCAATTTCTAATAATTCCTCCTACAGAAAAAATAAAATTACAAACGTGTTCAGAAAAATAATGAGTTCCAACAGAAAATAAAATGGCTGATTCACCCACATTACTAACAAAAAATGTGTCTTCATCGAACAATTAGAGTTTTACCTTATACGTGACAGGGCTTTATGCGCTTGTCTGGCGCAGTGAAAAGACACGCAATTGGTAAGACAGCTGCTGGTGCAAACCTCACCACGGAAGAATGAGAAAGGCCTGAAAAATTCAGAGTCGAAGAAGGTTTTGCAAAAATACGGAAAAACTGGAAACGGATTTTTCTGAAATGAACGGAATTACTGACTACGGAAATTCTGTCAAAATACTGAAGGTAGAAGTGACGGAAACTTTTAAAAACGGAATTTTCGTTAAAAGACGGACACCTACGGGCAATTTTGTTGAACGTAGTTTTCAGAAATTTTCTACGAATTCACAACACTTTTTTGTTTTTTACAGTGCAGTATTTATTCAACGTATGTAGTACTAGGAACCACGGACACGAACCTCCATGGCTTTTAACAAGTTACTATTTCTTCGCAAATTTAGCTTAATCAAGCCATTTTTTTTATCCTTTTTTAATATTTGCTGTCATAAAGGCAGTTTATAAATTGTAATTTGCAACATGACAAAGAATATTTCTTTCTCATCTTTTTAAACTATAATTACGAAAATGATGTCTTTCTACTACTCTCATAGGCATTCGTTCAAGGAGCTGCTTCCGTTTCACAGAATAGAACAACCCTAAATTTAATGTTTCAGCCCATTTCTCCGAGATGGGTCCGGGTTCGAATCCCGTTGAAGCATGGGTGTTGTGTTAGTCTTACCGCATTGGTTCTCTCTCCTTTCCCTGGAGCCAGTGATCCTAAATTAGGAGTAGGCGGCTATTCATAGACCATAGAGCTGCTCACGTTAGTCGTTAGCCCCCCACCCCCACCCAAAAAAGAGAACAACTAAAAACTGCTGGCCTACCAGTACTTTTTGTACTTTCAACTCGTTCTCGTTTCCAAGAATTTCATCATTCACGACTTCATTAACTTAACGTTAGGTGGCTTCTTTCCATATTAATTTTAGTTCTTAACTTTCGCTGAACATTAACAGGAGATTCTGTTTCTGCCAGCTACACACCACCTTGTGCCTTCTCTGTTAAAGACGCCATCTTAATTGCGCAGTTGTTTACAGCGCGCCTAGAGGCGGATGCGGTAGACGAAACACGCCGGCACAGAGATTCTATGATACGTGCATAAGATCACTTGTAAAAAGGAAACGGATGTGAGACTCGTTACTAAAATATTAAAGCATACTGTAGTTAGTGAGAAAATTATTTGAAGTAGAAATTATATGCGGCAAATGTTCTTCGTGGTAAAAGACATCAGATAGGAAGAAATTTTCAATCAGAATTCCAGATGCAACGATGGGAAATATAATATATTTTGTATTCAATAAATTAAATAAATAAGGAATAAAAATATTTTGTAGAAATTACACGCGGCAAATGTTTTTCGTGGTAAAAGACGTCAAATGGGAAGAAATTTTCAATCAAAATTTCAGATGTAACGGATGTGGAATATAATATATTTTGTATTCAATAAATTAAATAGATATGGAATAAAAATATTTTGATGTGGAATAAAATATATTTAGAATACATCTCAATTTACGCCCTCTTGTGGCATGACTATGCACACAAAAGCAAAAAAGGTAAACGACTTCGTTCTCATATAGTTCAAAGTTCTCAATGAATTAATAGTTTTTCAGATTGAGTTAATAAGAGAAGAGATGTGGTGTCCCACAAACGGATGGACGGACAAAGTGATACTATAAGCACGAGTTTTTTTTCAAAAGATGTGCTAAAGATCAACGACTTCGAAGACGGTCTGACTACATCGCATAAGAATTTATTTTCCGAAGTTTAACAACCATCATGACTAAATCTTGGGCTATAAGCAGTCGCCCGTCCCTAATTTAGGTCCACTGGGTCCAGTAATGGAACAGAGTAAGGGCCATCAGACAGACAAACAGCCCGCCCCTGATTAAGGGCCACTGGTAACAGGAAAGGGACAGTCAGCTCCGTCAGGCAGACAAAGAGCCCGTTTCTAATGGTTCACTGGGAAGGAACAAAGTCAGCGCCATCGGACAGACAAACCTTCCGTCCATAATTAAGGACTTCTGGTAACAGGAAAGGGACAGTCAGCTCCGTCAGACAGAGCAACCTCCGGTACTTTATTTAGGGCCACTGGTTCCAGGGAAGGAACTGCCAGCGCCATCGGACAGTCAGCTCCGTCAGACAGACAAACCTCCCGTACCTAATTTAGGGCCACTAGTAACAGGAGAGAGGGCCAGCGCCATCAGACAGACAAACCGCCGATCCCTAAATTAAGGCCATTGGTAACAGGAAAGGAACAGTCAGCTCCGTCAGACAAACCACCCATCCATATTTTTAGGTCACTGGATCCAGGGAAGGAAAAGTCAGCGCCATCAGGCAGAAAAACCGCTCGCCCCTAATTTAGTGCCACTGGTTACAGGAAAGGGACAGTCTGCGCCATCGGACAGACAAGCCACCCGTCCAAAATCTCAAGCAACTGGTTCCAGGGAAGGAATACAGTAAGTGCCACCGGACAGACAAACCTCCCGTCCTTAATTTAAGGCTGCTGGTTTCAGGGAAGGAATAGAGTCAGCGCCATCAGACAGACAAATTGCCCGTCCCTAATTTAGGGTTACTGGTTCCAGGGAAGAGATGTCATCCGACAAACAAATCGCCCATCCCTGGGTTATACTTGCTGATCCAGGAAAGGGTAAGTTAGCTATCAGACAGACAAATCGCCCGTCAGTAATTTAAGGCCACTGGTTCCACGGAAAGTGTAGACTCTGCGCTGTCAGACAGAAGAATTTTCCGTCCCTAATTTGGATTACTGGTGCCACAGATGGGACGTACACAGGATAGTCGAAACACCCATATAGCACCGGGATTTGAGCCCGGGCACATATCGAACGGATGGTCAGAAAACAGCGCCTCGAACCACTCACCCATCGAGTAGGCGACGCAGTTTTGATTGGAGGTTTAACGACCACCGTGAGCAACTCAATGGGCTATAAGCAGTTGTCCGTCCCTAATTTAGGGTCACTGGTTCCAGGGAAGGGAGAGAGCCCAGTGCCGTAAGACAAACACAACATCCATGCCTCACCGGGATTCGAACCCGGACCCCGTTCGGACGAATGATCTGAGGCCATCGCTTAGACCACTGCGCCACTGGGGCGGCACGCAGTTTTGATACACTGTATTCTAAAATGGAAATTTCTGAAGAGACGCCCATGCTTTCAAAAAGATAGGAAGCTGACAATCTGGCGAAGAAGTGAAGAAAAAAAAATAAATAAAAAAGAACATCTCCTGACAGTGATTTTTTTATGAAATCACTGAAGCGTACAAATCTCTCAAAAATCTCCTGTTATTGACAAACTGGAACTTCTTTCTTCGCTTGATTGTGAGAAATACGGATGTTTTGCGAAGGAATTTCCAAGAAAATGTCTTTCAAGTGTTGGCAAAAAAATCATGGACTCCCGTGTTGCGTTTGAAAAACGAACTCTCATACAACTATTCTTTTTCCGAATTCCAAAGAAAACCTGTGTACGAGTAACAGCTGTACCTGCATTCTACGGGAATCACTGATGGTTCACAGGAAATTACAAAACGATTCCTGGAAGAAGTGCTTCGCTTTAGCAGAAAGATCGTTTTCAGTTCTTCGGAGAATGCACACGTAACGGACCATTTAAGCGAAAAGCATATTGTATGTGGACATTCCCTTTTCCCTACTGTTGGTAGAAAAATCCTACCTAAGAAACTGATCAAAGGACTATAACGAAGTAAATTTCGCCGTCATTTTGGTCCACGCCGGGGATCGAACCCGAGTCCTCTTATTCCGGAACAAGTCGCTCTACCAACTGAGTTACGCAGACGTTCGTTCTCGCTACTATCTGCCTTTATATCGTGTGCGTTCCCATTCAAAATTCGACTTTCATTTACACAGGAAAAAACGCAATAACTTTTTGGCCAACCCAATAGAAATAGCTACTTATGTCCGCCACCGGCGTTAGGAAAAATCCTAAATTGCAAAATTTTCTCAAAGAGAAAGATATCCGAAGGAAAAAAAGACTTTTTAAAATCAAACAGCAGACAAGAAGAAAATACAGCATAGTTTACACTGGTAGCGAAAAACTGCGCCTTATCTGAAGCAGAAAACGGAAATAAAACGTTCTTCATAGTGAAAGGCGCCCTACCATGAAAGAATTTTTTCATTCGGATTTTTAAAATTGGAGATTCTCCAGCAAATGGAAACAAACATTTTGCTTCCATTTTCTACTTTAGGAATGTCACGACCCTTCACAAAAAAGTAAAACTGATGCAAAATAATCTTCATAGAGAGATGGAATCGGGTAGGATGGAAAATGAGTTTTTCAAATACGATTTTTAGAAATAGAGTTAGCGAGAAAACGTTTCAAACATATGCGTACCTTAGCTGGAAAACTGTGCATTATTATTTAAAGGGGATAAATTTTCACCATACATAGCGTACAAAAAAAAGATGTTTAAATGTGGAAATACAGCTGGCAACAGAAATACACACTCACACCACTTAGCATAGGAACTGTGCATTACGAAAAATTCAGATATACAAATATTCTTTTTTATACGGATTGGGGGGGGGGGTTAGATGGTCGGGATTCGAACCCGGATCCATCTGGGACGAATGATCAGAAGCTATCGCTTAACTTTGACAGAGCCTCACTGAAAAGAAAATAGTTGAATTAACCTGTTTCTGAGTTCTATTTCAAAGAGAGAGAGAGTAATATCGCTTCATTTCCTCCCATTACAGCAGAACGTCCTGGGCCGCGGTGGCCTCTGATCATTCGTCCGAAAGGGGGTGCGGGTTCGAATCCCGGTCAGGCATGGATGTTGTGTTTGTCTTACGGCACTGGCTCTCTCCTTTCCCTGGAACCAGTGAACCTAAATTAGGGACGGGCGACTGCTTATAGCCCCTTGAGTTGCTCACAGAGGTCGTAAAACCTACAATAAAAAAAAAAAAAAAAGTCCTGGCGCAACATCTTCCCTTGTTAGCTGGCCTTGTCATTCCCAAGTAGTTTTACCTGAAGTAAACAGGAAGTACTTCCACGTAGGTAATTATATTACTAATTTTTCGTATTCTATTTTTCTTTTTTTAGCCTCTACATATATGTGTACATTTGTAATCGCCGTTTATAATGCGGATAAGGGCGCCAGAAGCGCAAATTATCATTTCCTAAAGTAAAACATCGAAAAGGCCCAGAAAATACATCCGAAGAACAATATTTTCGGAATTTCTAATTTTCTACAGCAACTAAACGGGGGAGAAAGAGAGGGGGGACCGCCCGGGTGGCGCAGTGGTCTAAGCGATGGCTTCTGATCATACGTTAGAAAGGGGTCAGGGCTCGAATCCCGTGAGGCATGGCTGTTGTGTTTATCCTACGGCACTGGCTCTCTCCCTGTCCTGGAGTCAGTGATCCTAAATTAGGGACGGGCGACTTGTTACAGTCCATTGAGTTGCACACAGTGGTCGTTAAACCTCCGATAAAAAAAAAGAGAGATAGAGAGAGAAGAAATTTGATGCTTACAATAATTATTAGTTACAGGACAGCAAATAATACAACATATCGCACATAAAAAACAGCTCTCATGTTAATTGAAACTAGTACATTTTTCCGGGCGTATTCTTATCATAAGATTCCTAGGGGCGTTTATTATGACATGCGTCTGAGCATGGTAACTGAGAACAAATTTTTTTCCCCATTTGGAGGTATAAAACAGATCAGATCATATGTAGAGGATTTTAGGAAGGGAGTGTTTGACCCCAGGTCTTAAACAACCTTTAGAAATAGAAAGCCAGGAGATTTGGGCTGGAGTGCTCGATAGGAAACTGACACGGCAGCGAGGTAGAAAGGGGTAGGAAGACGCCCTTATTTATCATCGGGGGGCCACGGGCCAGTACCCGGCGTCCGGTGGCTTAACGTGCCCATCCGACGCATGGCGGATATTTAGTGGTGCGAGCGTTCGTACATGTCAGGGATAGAACGTGAGGTTCCTCCGTGGCAGTCCCGAATGTTGACCACCAGGCCTTCCGCGGCCCAGGTTTAAAACAACAACTGTGAACAACTATAAGTAGTCACTGGCTCCAGGGATGGACGTAGGCCAAGCGCACCAACCATGCTCCACCTGGGACCAGAACCCAACTCGGACGAACACCCAGAAACTTACGCTCATGACCAGTGGGCCACCACCGAGATCTGCAATATAATACGACCACGCACACATAAAACAAGAAAGAGGACACCGAATTTTTGGTTGTAATGAGCACATCTTTTGAATTCCTTCTGATCCGAATTAAATTTTTCCAATTTATTCAAAGTCAATGCAACCGGTTAGAAAAAATCAACCGGATTTCTACAACCGATAAAACATCCAGAAATAGAAACATCTACTTACTTACAGCAGCGGCTAAAGTATGTTACGAAAATTAGCAAATGGCGCACAAAAATCTTCTCACACCAGAAAGAAGGTATCAGAGACAAAATGATTTTAAAATCGAAAAGTCAAAAGAAAATATACAGAAGGAAACATGATATAATTCTACGCTTACTAGCGGAAGAATTTTGAATAATGGGAAACTTGAAAATAGGCGAAAAATATTCTTCATGGGAAAAGCTATGTTAAGGAAGAAGAACTTTTCAAATACGTCTCCCGGAAGCAAAGCTGACGAGAAAATCGTTTTGAGCTTTACACCCCTTAGCAGGAAAACTGTAAAATACTTAAAGAGGAAAATGGTCCACATCTCTACTGTAGCGAGTAGTATACCGTAGAAGAGAAATTTCTCAATAGGGTTTTTAGAAGCGGAGATACAGCTGCAAGCAGAAGTACACAAGCACCACATAGCGACAGAACTCTGAACTACAAAACTCCTCAAATACTAACCTAAAGTGTTCTACAAGGTAAATGGTATCCTGTGTTGAAAGAAATTTTTAAGTGGCACATGTAGAAGCACAGGTATTGACAAAAACAGATTAGACATTGGCGCCCCCAGCGGCGAGATCTTGTGCATTATTTCGGGAAGAAAATACACACAAGGAGTTTTCACAGTTAGTAGTACCTGATTGATAAAGGATTTTTCAATCGGATTTTTAGACCCGCAGATACTGCTGTAAATAGAAACGTGAACTTACACCCTCTAGTGGCAAACTTATGCGCTAAGAAAAATATTAAATTATATGAGAAACATTTCACAGTGGAAACGCTCTCCAACAAAGAAAGAATTTTTCAAATTGGACTTTTAGAAGCAGAAATATTGATAAAAAATATGATATATAATACGTCTACGCCTCCTGGCGGAAAAAACTATACATTATTTTAAGAAGAAAGCATTCTGAAAAGGTTTTTCGAGGTGAGCGGTATTGGCCTACGAAAAAAAATTTTCAATCGAGTTTTCAGGAGCTCAGAATTTGCAGCAAATAAATCAGAAGCGAAAATAAATACTTACGCTCTCTGGTGGTCAAAATATTCTTTACCAAAAATCAGAAATTATAATCAAAACATTTCTCATCAGGAGCTGTATAGGCTGCACGAAGAATGTTTCAAATCGGACTTTTAGAAGCAGAGATATAGGAGAAAACACAATTTATCTTTACGCCCCTAGTGGAAAATCTATGCATTACTTGAAAACTTTGAAGCTATATGAGAAATATTTCGCACATGAAACGCTCTCCAATAAAGAAAGAATTTTTGCAAATTGGACTCTTAGAATCAGAGATACCGACAAAAATACAATAAAACAATAAGTATTACGCACCTAATTTAGTGTGGGAGCACCCTTGACATTTAAAACTGCTTGAGTCTTCCTTGGAATGGACGCATACAAGTCCTGGATGGTGGTAAGTGGTATGTTGTACCATTCTTCCTGCGGAAACTGCTCCAATTCCTTGAGACGCCGGAGGATGATAACGGGATCGCACTCTGTTTTCCAACACAGACCACAAGGGCTCAATGATGTTTAAGTCCGGTGATTATGCAGGCCAGGGAAGGTGTGCAGTGCAACAACTAATATTAGATTCTTTGTTTTCCCCTTTTCGTGATTCGTGTACCACCCACCACCCCAATTCGTTGGAAGAGGGGTGGTGGAAGGGGAACGATGTAGTACGGCAGTGACTACGAGTACTTGTGCTGCGTTGTCTCCATCCGTTCTTACCGAGGTGGCATTCTTCGGGTTGTTTACTCTTTATCTTTTTTCCATTTCTCCAACGCCGCCACCCCACGCCTCAGCTTATCTACTAGAATCTTGTGTCAGACTTCCCCTAGTCTCAAGGATTCTTACTGTTTGCCGTGTCACGTGACTGGAGTGAAGACGGAGCGGAGCCTGGCGGCCTGGGACAGGAGGGGAAAACCGGATATTCGCGGTATTACTAGAATATTCTTTGATGACATAAATATGGGAGCGTTATTCATTTTAGAATGAGTTGGAACGTTTTCATCGAAAATTGAGCCACGGTTTTAGCGTAAGTGTAAAACCCTCTCGGCGAGTAGTTTTTGTAACAACACGTATCCCTCGAATATATGAGTATTTACTTTTCTCTGTGGTGGTTTTGCTTTTCGTAAAGTTGTACATCCAAAATGGATGTACGATCGTATTTTAATTTCAATGCAAAGAAGAAAGACAATATTTTCGAAGGAAGACAATACTCTCAAGTGAAAGTAGATCTATGCCTAGTACTAGCGCTTTTTCAGTGTCACTGCAAAATGTGCAAAAACAGGTAGTTCGAAGAAAGAGGGATCACATCAGTTAGGAATTATTTTTCCATTAACACAATTTGGTGCACAGAAAAGGCAATTCAATGCTGGTTGGTACAGTTTTCATGGCTTGGGTGCAATGTTTCATTAAACAGTGCTTTTTGTCTTCCGTGCCGTGCTTTCTTACTGAAACAGCGTCTAAGGTGGAAACTGTTTTTACGAAAAATGGAGTTTGCAACTGGAAAAAATATTTAGAAAAACTAAAATTACATGAAAAAACTGATTGCCATTTTAAAGCCATGGAACTTTGAATGAACTATAACACTGTTACAAGTCCAGGTGTAGGAAATGTGGAACAACAAATTGAATTTGCCTTAGTAGGAAAAATAAAAAAGAGGCGAAATTTCCTGAAGAGAGTTATTTAAGTTCTTTCTTTTGACAGTAAGGCAAGGGTTGACCCACAGAGGACATGGTGAGTCTCATGAAAGCAAGAACAAAGGAAACTTTCTGGAAATTCAGCTTTGACTCTAAACATTTTGTGAATGGAATTCACTGTCTGTCACCTGGTACAATAGGAATTGAGCATTTTCTCAACCTGAGTAATATGGAAAAGTTTTGCGAATTTTATAATACGAACCTTCCTGAAGGAGAAGTTACAGCAGCTAAAAAAAATTTATAACAAAAAAGAAACAACAACAACAAAAAAAAAAAAAAACAGAGACATTGCTAGAGATGCTGGGATTACTGCCTTGTGTTCTGTTTCCAACTTTACACAAATTGGTGAAAATAGCAGTTACAATTCCTTTTACGCAGCCTCGGTGGCGCCGTGGTTTAAGCGATGGCTTCTGATCATTCGTCCGAAAGAGGTCCGGGTTCAAATCCCGGGGAGGCATGGATGTTGTGTTTGTCATACGGCACTGGCTCTCTCCCTTCCCTGGAACCACTAACCCTAAATTAGGGACGGGCGACTGCTTATAGCCCATTGGGTTGCTCACGATGGTCGCTAAAACTCAAAAAAAAAAAAAACATTCCTTTTACTTCAATATGTTGCGAGAGGTCTTTCAGCTGCTTGCACAGGCTCGAATCATACCTTCGTTCAACAATGGGATAAGAACAGCTTTCAGGTTTAGCACTTCTCTCAATCCAAAGTGACGAATGTAGGAAAATCTGTTTAGACTGTGTTTTGGATACATTTGCTTTAAAACCAGAGAGAAGGTTGCAGTTGTCACACCGTACTTTGAAGTACCAACATTTAAAAGTACTTCATTTTGACTCTTCATAATGCTATAATTTTACCTTTCATCATTAAAAGTGCTTCATTATTCTTTTGCGCATGTAGTACACTATCTACCAACAAGTAATTGGACACCTGTGATAGCAAAGTAAAACGAAGTTTATTCACCTTCAATAGTTGGTGGAGCCTCCACGAGCGGTGATTACAGCTGCGACCCTCCGGAGCATACTCTCAACCAGGCGTTGTACGACGGCTAGCGGTATTTTCTTCCACTCGGCCTGGAGAAGACAGGTCAGTTATTTCACCGATTTCGGACGGTGGGGGCACCACTTAAGACGACGCTCCAACTCGTCCCAGATGTGCTCGATAGGGTTAAGGTCCGGGCTCTGCACAGGCCAGTCCATTTGATTGACCCCACTGTCACCATACCAAGCCATGGTGGACCTCGCAACATTACAGGTGGCATTGTCATCCTGAAAGTAACATGGGTCCACCCCGTAAAACTGCCACAATGTAGGAAGCGCATGGTCATCCAAAATGGTGCAGTAGGTCTCGGCGTTGAGTCTACCAGGAATTGCGACCAAGGGTCCCGTGCCATACCAGGAGAAACACCCCCATAGCATAATTCCAACACCGCCGAACTTTATAGTTGACACAATACATTCCGGCAGGAGGCGTTCTCCAGGCAGACGCCAAACCCAGATACTGCCATCCGATCGGTAGAGGGTGAACCTTGATTCGTCGCTCCAGAGAACCTGTTTCCACTGTTCAACGGTCCACTGTCGACGTTCTTTGCACCACGTTAGCCGAGCACCGCTATTGGACTTCGTGATCAAAAGCTTGTGGTGGGCAGCACGCCCATTACAACCGAGCAGATGGGCTTCCTTACGGATGGTATTCATCGAAAGAACACTCCCGGATGCCTGTTGAAACTCCTCGCGGATATGGACCATCGATTTGGTGCGGTTCTTCCGAAGTTCTCTGGCCAGCACCCATCGGTCTCTAACTCCCAGTTTTGTGGGTCTGCCGGGTCGGGGTACATTCCGACAGTCACTTCTCATCTTCCACTTGTCAATCACGTAGGCCACTGTCGATTTTGGGTACTTCAACTCGCTGGATATGTCACGTATGGATCGGTCATTTCTGTGATACCCGACGATTACACCATTCTCGAAATCAAAGAGCTCCGAATTGCGTGGCATCTTGCATGCGACTGGTTGCGTTGTTGTTTCCCACACGATATTTAACGGCGGCGGCCGTGACGTGTATCAGGACCGCAGATATCGTCGATTGTAGGGGTGTCCAATTACTTGTTGGCAGATAGTGTATTTTCTTCAGTTAGTGTTTTGAAATATTTTATTTATTTTCTTAAAGTTAATCAGCGTATAATAATGATATATTTCATTACAATAAAAGATGAGGTGCTTAATGTTTATTTATTTGTGGAAAATAAGAGTGAGCAGCTATTGATGATAGATTTTTCTTTAAGCCCCACGAAGTCCCCCAAATGTGACATTTCTAGTTACGCCACTGCGCCACACGCTACCCTCCTCCGAAAAGTCATGTTGTTCTTAAATTCCTCTTGCATAAATATAAATAAGGTCGTTTCTGAATGGTTTCATACAAATAACAGATTAGACTTAGCAATCAAGTAATCCTTGGGTAAAGTTCATAAGGAAACCTTGCATTGTAAAAATAAAAGCAACGTGTAAATGATTGAGCAACTCGAAGTGGCAGAAGGGAACAGTATCTACGGGTTAAGCAAAGGAATACGTATGAAAAACGACGTTGACGAATTCAGCTGTCGTATTTGTTCCAGGAAGGATTTATAACATCTTGCAAGACGTCATTAAGCAGCATTACAGCGAGGAATGTTATATTTCGGGCTCTTAATCATTCGTTTCTTCCTGCAATTTATTCTTATCTCAGTGGCGCCCTCTAACCCTTCTTGGGCCATTTGCACGCCTTTCTTCTTTCATTTACCTCGTTACGGCGACGCCCATGCACTTATTATCGTCCGGGCAGCAGACGTCTTCATTTTTGACACTCTTCACTGATGAGATCTCATCTTACTTTCGATTATCTTATCTCCTGTATCTAACCATAACTTTTTGGTGCGGTTTTCTCCCCTCGTTAGTATTACGTAAGCTTTCCGATCATAAGGAACAGGATACTGAAGCTTAACTTTTTGATTTAAGGAGTTAGCGTCACTTGACGGAGTTCGTTAGGTAACTGGGGAATTAATGTCACTCAACGAAGATGTGTTTATCATAAAAGTAATTCCAGTATGATTGGTCGTTGTGAGTTCTTTACCACGTGACCACCGAGAAAGTTAACAACGAAATTACCTTACAGTAATTTCGTTAATTACTTTATATAAACTAGACAAAACTCGTCGGAATCGGCGGTTATTTATTTTTTTTTTTTTGAAAAGAAAAAACCCATATTAAACAACAAATGTAAACTTTATTTGATTGGCAAATTCATTCAACCACTTCAGTAAGACTCGAAGAAAAACAATACGCTCAGGTTTGTGATGGTTTTTTTTTTTGACTGAAACTTTAACGACCACCGTGAGCAACTTAATGTCCTATAAGCAGGTGGCCGTCCCTAATTTAGGGTCACTGGTTCCAGTGAAGGGAAAGAGCCAGTGCCGTAAGAAAAACAGAACATCCATGCCTCACGGGATTCGAACGCGGACCCTTCACGAACGAATCATCATAAGCCAGCGTTGAGACCACTACGCCACCCGGCCAGTTCGTGAAGAGCATCACGACTGCACCCTTTTTCAGTCGTCAAAATGTGAGGCGGAAGTCCACTCATCTCGATCGTGTGCAAAAATTCAACTGGATAGCGCACTCTTTCACTCTCATCTTCAGTCACAACTGTATTTGTAAATGTTGTAGGAATAAGATTCGCGTTGCCAATACTCTTCAGCCTCTTTTGTCTGAGACATATAGTTGCGACCCATTGATCGCTCACGCCTTCTAGTAAGGCTGTTAGGTTTTAATTTTTCTTTCTGCGGGAGAGACATTTTGTTAAGGGTAAGTATACAATAAAGTATTTATTTACTTTAGGACTGATCATAGAACACCATGAACACACCAAGTCTGACACTGAACTGAGCGCCTGATGCAGATAAAGGTCGCACGCTTCTCCTATAGACTTTACATGAGAACTTTGCCTCCCCAACACGCCCGAACCGTTGCCCCAGGTTTTAAAGAACACCGTGTGTGTGTCTAAGGCTAGCCGGCCGCCTGAGTGGTCTGAGGTAGAGCCCCGGAGAGGCAATATTTTTAGGCCCGGGCCCACCTAGATAATGCCAGCCCTGCCATACAGGCCCGGCATAGGTTTCATTGCGTAACTATCACTTGCTTTAACATAGACGGTATTTGTACTGTAACTTTTTGGAATAACTGGAAACTCGTGTAAAAAGAGGGCATAAGCAAGTTAACTAACCCACCAGTTATAACGAAGTAAATTTCTCCGTCATTTCTGTCCACGCCAGGATTCGAATCCGGATCCCCTCACTCCGGAATAAGTCACTCTACCAATTGAGCTACGCGGACGTTTTGTTCTGACTACTATCTGCCTTTATGTCGTGTGCGTCCTGCTGGCAGATACGTCACATCTCCTGGTACGTTACACAGTAACCAGAGATACGTCAAATGTAATAAATAATATTCAGTGAACTTACGTAAATCATCGTCATTTCATAATCGAACCCTTCGTAGGGTCAAATTACTGTTTATACGAGTCAAGCATTGTCTGCTTTGACACTTTTGCTCCGATTATAATATAAACTGATGCCCAGTTACACACACGCGCACACACTAACATGCTTAACGGTTAATAGTTAATACAACAAACTCTCGTACGCAGAATATGATTTCGTTCTGTTGGCCCCAACGTCTTTGATTTTAATTCTTCAGATTTAGGATATAACTCTTAAATCCAAATGTAACCCAATTTTCTGATTGTTTTGCGCCTCGAACCTCTGATTTACCCAATCCAATATTCATATATATTTAAAACAAAACAGGTAAAAAATCAAAATTATGAAGACAGAGCCTAAGAATAGTTTACTAGCGCACATTGAAGCTTTAATTGATTCCTAATTCCTATAAATGCAAATCATCGTACGGGGCAAGTGTTTTTCTGGTGTAGACTTCCGAAATAAATGGAATATGGGTTCAAAGGGAACAGAGATTGCCAAAGATCAAAGACGAAAAGACACGCGCAAAATAAATAAATAAATAAATAAACAAGGAAGATGACACCGAATTTTCGGGTGTAATAAGCACGTGTCTTGAATCCGTTCTGACGCAAATTAAATTTAACAAAGCTATTCATAGTCAATGGAACCGGTATGGAAAACAATAGTATCTGACGGAAGAAAGAAGTTTATTCAATCGGGTTTTTAATCCCTCAGATATTGCTGTAAATAGAATCGTGAGCTTACGCCCTCTGGCTGCAGACTTGTGAGTTAAGAAAAACATGAATTTATATGAGAAACATTTCATACCGGAAACGCTCTCCAACACCGAAAGAATTTTTCAAATCGGACTCTTCGAAACCGAGATATCGACAGAAATAAGATGTGACTTTACGTCCCCTGGTGGAAAAACCATGCATTGTTTTAGGAAGAAAGTATTCTGAAAAGGTTTTTCCATATGAGCGGTATCGGTCCAAGATAAAAAAAATTTAGTCGAGTTTTCAGGAACCCAGATTTTGCTACAAATACATCAGAAGCAGAAATTAACACTTATGTCCCCTGGTAGCCAAACCATTATTTGCCAAGCATTAGAAATTATGTGAAAAATATTTTCCTTCAGGTCTTGTATGCGATACAGGAAGAATTTTTAAAATCGGAGTTTTAGAAGCAAAAATAACGCAGAAAAAGCAATTTACCTTTGTACCCCCAAGCGGAAAGTCTATGATTTACATGAACATTTTAAATTTATAGAGAAAACATTTTGCATCGGAAACACTTTCCAACAAAGAAGGAATTTTTCAAATCGGACTCCTAGAAGTAGATATATTGACAAAAATAATATATACATCTACGCCCCCTGGCGTAAAAACTAAGCATTATTTCAAGAGGAAAATGTTCCTAAAAGTAGTATCGGTCAACAAACGACTTTTATTGCAATCGAGATTTTAGAAGCTCATATTTTGCTGCAAATACATCAGAAGCGGAAATTAAGACTTACGTCCCCTGGTGACCAAAGTATTCTTTACCAAAAATTTGAAATTATATGCAAAAGCTTTTTCTATCAGGAGGTGTATCCGCTGAAGAAAAAAAATTCAAATCGGAGTTTTAGAAGAAGAGTTATCGGGGAAAATGCAATTTACTTTTACGCCCCCAAGACGGAAAATCTGTGCGTAATTTGAAAAAAGTAACTACATTTAAAATACTCTTCGACATAAATGGAATCGAAAGATAAAAGAATTTTTCCAATCGGATGTTTAGAAGCAAATATGTGGAATAAAACGTATTTTTGAATTCGACATCACTGCATTTACGCCCTCTAGCGGCAACATTGTACATCGTAAAATTAAAAAAAAACGAAATGAAGGATCATCATTCGCATATTTCAAACTTCCCAATGCAAAAAGAATTTTTCAAATCGGACTAATAGTTGCAGAGATATCGTGGGTACAGGCGGACGGACGGACAAACAGGTAACATAAGCACGATCTTTTTTTACAAAAGACGTGCTAAAAATAGCACAAAGCGGGAGAGAAGAATGATTGTGAGAAACAAGAAATATGATCACGGAAAGGAAAAGACAGAGACTTCAAAAACAGAATGATCTAAATTTATCAACAACCTGACTACACGGTACATATGCAAGTGCAGGGCCATCCAAGCCCGCCAACGAAATTGTAGGCCCGGCCCGTAAGCTTTAAACTACCGAGCAGGGCTCTAGTCTGAGGAGTTGGATTCTAACCATTCGTCCGAGATGGCCCTGGTTCGTGTCTCAGATGAGGAATGGGTGGTGTGTGTGTCTGCTGCACAGGGGCGGAACCAGGATTTTCGTGAGGGGAAGGAGAGGGGCGCAGCGTGAAATTACCCTATGGAAATGGAAAATACAAATCCCAATTAGCAGTAGCGCACGCAGAAATTTTGCGGGGGAAGGGGGTGGACGGTCACGGCGCACAGAATTTTCCCAAGGTGGGTGAGACCCCCCTTAAATTTACCTGAAAAAAAGGTTATAACGAAGTAAATTTCTCCGTCATTTTTGGTCTACGCGGGATTCGAACCCGAGGCCGCTTATTCCGGAACAAGTCGCTCTACCAACTGAGCGACGCAGACGATTATTCTGATTCCTATCTGCCTTTATGTCGTGTGCGTCCTTCTGGCAGGTACGTCACATCTCCTGGTACGTTACAACATCTCCCCCTTATTTTTTTTTTTTTTTTTTTTTTTCGAAGTGCTGGAGAATGGATTCTCTGATTTTTCCTATCTCGCGGTGTGGAAAGAACATCACACCAATGCGAGATTTTGAACGGTCGGGTCATCCGGATAGTTCGGGCGCCATTATAACGAAGTAAATTTCTCCGTCATTTTTATCCGCGCCAGGATTCCAATCCGGGTCCCCGCATTCCGGAATAAGTTGCTCTACCAATTGAGTTACGTGGACGTTTATTCTGATTCCTATCTACCTTTATGTCGTGTGCGTCCTTCTGGCAGGTACGTCACATCTCCTGGTACGTTACAAGGTGTCATAACAATTAAGAAAGAGGTTGACTTTTGTACATTTATTCTTATCCAGTTACTAGTAATGTTGTAGGAAGTATCTATGGCACCAGTTATTAGCCGTGGCAGACGATTGTGGTTTTGTTATTGCGCAGTTGTTTAAGGTACGTCTACATTTCGCCATACAGCTATATGGAGGTGGGTGATTAAGAGTTAAGAAGTGAAATGCGTTGTGCGATAAAATTTTGCTATCGTTTGGGTAAAACGGCTCTAGAAACAGTTGATTTAATGAAAAAAGCTTACAAAGATAAATGTTTGGGTGAGTCAACGATTGTTAGATGGCACCATGATTTCAAAAAAGGACGTTTAACGGCAGAACTCGCTCCTAGGCCTGGTCGACCTGAAAGTGTTGTTACGGAACGTATTGTTAATTTTTGTTTGGGCAATCCTGCAAGAAGATCGACGAATGACGTGTGAAGACATAGCGACGTCAACTAATATTTCAAAAACATCGGCATTCCGCATTCTACGCGACAAACTACTGTTGCATCGTGTGTGCTCCAGATGGGTATCTCATCACCTGACGACAGAACAATTGTTAGCCAGAGTTCAGGTGTGTCATGAGTGGAAACAAATTATTGTAAAGGATCCGAGCTTTCTAAACACAGTAATAATTGCCGATGAAACATGGGTCCATTATTTCGAACACTTCACAAGGAGTGTCCGGAAACACACGGGCTCACCTCCTGCGAAAAAAGTCCGCCAAACCAAATCAGATGGGAAGGTGATGATGATCATTTTCTTTGATCATAAAGGTGTAGTCTACGGGCATACCGTTCCTCCACAAATTAATGTCAATGCTGAGTTCTACATTTCAGTTTTGAAGCGTCTGCGACGACACATATCGATTAAGCGACCGGGACTGGCGGGCAAGTGGACCCTACACCACCGTGATAACGCCCGCCCACATGTGGCTGCTTGTGTTCAACAGTTTCTTACGAAATGCAGTATTGAAATCATGCCACAGCCTGCCTACAATCCTGACCTCGTCCAGTGAAATTTCTGGTAGTTTCGAACAATAAAGGGGAAGTTCCGTGGCGCAATATTCAACACAGATGCTGACGTTATTTAAGCTGTACAGGAGTAGCTAAAGCGGCTTCCACAAAATGTCTTCGCCACATGCTTTGAAAAGTGGACTGAACGATAGGACCGTTGCATTTCATTCGAGAGAAGATACTTTGAGAAAGAATAACACATATCTTGCAGTTCCTATATTTCTTCATTTTCTGTAATTTTACTCTCCGTTGTTTCCTTAGCACATCTGTTTAGTTATGCAATGTAAAGCCACAGGGGACTTCGAACATTAACGGTTCCAAGTGCAAATTGGGAGGTGTGGGTATGTGGTAGTGAAAAGGCTATCTCGCCGACGCCCTTGTACACAGCGACATGAAATCTTGGTGAGTCACAAAAAATCTGCCCTTCTTCAGCCTCTGTTTCTGACTACGTAAACATCATACAAGACAAAAGTAAAACTATTTCATAAACCTCTCTCTTTGTCTTATTTGCCCAGGCATGCCCCCTGAGCCCTTGGTAATGGTAGGCCCCAAGGCTATAGCCCCTATAGATCCCCTACAGACCCTTCCCCTTCCTTAATCCGGCACTGCTTCATGCCAGTGGTGCAGTCCTGAGGAAAGAAATGGCCTGGATCACCGAAGAGAGATCCAGGCGTTATCGACTCCAGCAGGTAGTCAGGAGGAAGCCAATAAACCTTTGAAATCGAATATTTGTATATATACACAGTCGAGTCACATTATTGTGACTACCCCCTACTTTTGACGTCAACAGCGCGTAGCCAATGAAACAAGGCACGTGTCGTGAGCTGGCTTGGAAGGTACATAAGGCGTGCTGTAGGCATTCTGAAAACATATCACTCGTTGCTGTCATGGATAAAAGGAGCGATTTATCAGATTTCCAAAAGGGGATGATTATCGGCTTTCGGGTCAAGGGTGGCAATATTTCTGAAACAGCGTAGTTTGTGAACTGTTCGCGTGTTGCTGTGGTTAATGTGTATCGTGACTGGAGAAATGACACCATAGCGAATAAGCGATGTGGAAACTGCGGAGCACCAGGTGCCATTGATGTGAGAGGTGAACGTCGGCTTCGAATGTTAGTGAAGGTCAATCGACATGCTACAATGGAGCAACTCGCTGGCCGAATGAACTAGGGGGCTACCGGAAATGTGTCTAAAACGAGAGTTCAGCGAACCCTGCTGCGTGTGGGGCTCCAATACAGACGGATGGTCGCTGCACCTATGCTAACGAAGGTACATCGGCAGAAAAAGCTTACATTTGCACGGCAGTATAAGAATTGCACCTTCGCTGATTGGCAAAGGATTGCCTTCTCCGATGAGTCAAGTTTTCTGCTTCACCGAACGAATGGACTTTGGCGTATAAGGCGAGAAACATCGGAGAACAAACACTCTTCAACCATTGCTGGCATAACACAAGTTGGTGGGGGCAGCGCTATGGTCTGGGGAATGTTTTTGTGGCATTCCCTGGGTTCACTCATACCTATGGAAGGCACTATGAACCAAATTCGGTATGAATCCATTCTTTTAGACCACATACACCCATACATGCTGATTGTCTTCCCTGGGGCGGATGGGATCTTCGAGCACGAAAATGCGACGTGTCACACAGCTAGGAATGTCCGAGAGTGGTTGGAAGAGCACGATGAAAACTTCAAAGTACTTCCCTGGTCCCCTAATTCCCCAGACTTAAACCCAATTGAGCATCTGTGGGACCACCACGATCGTGTTGTTCGCTTTATGAATCCTCCACCACGCACCCTTCAGCAGCTGTCAAATGCACTGCAGTCAGCATGGCTCCACATACCTATGAACACCTTCCAGCATCTTATTGAGTCACTCCCAGCCCGTCTAGCTGCTGTTCGCGCTGCACACGGCGGTTACTCTGGTGATCACAATAATGTGACTCGGCCGTGTATGTTGGTGCAGTCCTAAAAAATAAAATAGTACTGTAGCAGTATCCTACATCCCGTCCGACACTGTCAACCACTGCAAAATTACAGGGGAGGGCGAGTTAGTTGGAGCAGTGGGCCAACCGCAATTTGAAATTTCAAAAACTTTGCATTGCTCTCTACTGTCAGAAACACAGGAAGCGACTTTGATCAAACGTAATCCCTTGTCTTTGTGATTGATTACTTTTTACGTGCGGCTGGTACCCACTTCACTGGCTATTTCTGAGGTGGTTTCAGTAAACAAAAAAAGTTAAAAAGTCTACGTACGCCGGGAAGCGTCTCTCAGGGAGCTCGAACCATGAGAAGGCTGAAGCACACGCAACTGAGAGAGCGATTTCAGGAAGCTTCTTGTCTCAGGGAGTTCGAACTGAGGCACATGAAGAGACTGAAGCACACGTAACTGCGAGATCGGTTTCGGGAAGCGTCTCTCAGGGAGTATGAGGAGGCTGAAGCACATGCAACTGCCGAGAGCGATTTCAGGAAGCATTTCTCAGGGAGTTCGAATCAAGGCACATGAGGAGGCAGAAGCACACGTAACTGCCAGAACGATTTCGGGAAGCGTCTCTTAGGGAATTTGAACCGAGGCACATGAAGAGGCAGAAGCGCACTGTCTGCAAAAGCGATTTCGGGAAACATCTCTCAGGAAGTTAGAACTGAGGCACATGAAGAGGCAGAAACACACTTGACTGCGAGAGCGATTTCGGGAAGCGTCTCTCAGGGAGTATGAGGAGGCTGAAGCACACGCAACTGCAAGAGCGATTTCGGGAAGTGTCTCTCAGGGAGTTCGAACCATGAGGAGGCTGAAGCACACGCAACTAAGAGAGAGCGATTGCAGGAAGCGTCTCTCAGGGAGTTCGAACTGAGGCACATGAAGAGACTGAAGCACACGTAACTGCGAGATCGATTTCAGGAAGCGTCTCTCAGGGAGTATGAGGAGGCTGAAGCACACGCAACTGCAAAAGCGATTTCAGGAAGCATCTCTCACGGAGTTCGAACCGAGGCACACGAGGAGGCAGAAGCACACGTAACTGCGAGAACGATGTCAGGAAGCGACTTGAGTAGTGATGGAACATTCGTGAACGATTCATTCACAACGAATGACTCTTCACCGAGAATGGTGAATGGTTTGCTCTCACCACTCTGAATGACCATTCAATCCGCCATTACTGCGATACACACTGAAGTCGCAGCACGTTTAACTGTAAAAGCACCATGAGTTCTGAAACCAATTCCCAATAAGAAAAGTAATTTATAAGTGTCAATCATTATGTACAGTAAGTGAGCATTCAGCAGTCAACTAGGTAATGATGAAACTTAACAGTGGGAATGAAATGTGAATACCATTTGAAGCCACCCCGGTTGAGCAGTGGTCTTAGCATTGGTTTCCTACCATTCGTCGGAGATGGGTCTGGGTTCGAATCAGAGTTGGAAACAGCACAAGGTCAATGGGTCGACAATTTCTTGCAGGTCAAAAAGGGGTCGCGTAAAGGTGTTCCTGTTCCGATTTCGACCCGGCTTTATTTCCGTTTTATTTTTGAAAAAAAATCAAATAGAAATGCGCATTGTGGAATTTTGTGCTTGATACTGGTGCCCGCGGACTGAAAAATGATTTCTCACGCGATATAAAGGAAGAGTGCACCTTCCTTCTGAGGGGGCAATGATGAAAATAATGTTACAGTGGACAACCCCCCCCCATCCTAAAACCTGAAGAAAACTCTAAAATTTGTACACCATGTCGTGTATTGTATGAGGCAGCTGGGAATCACAGTTCGGCAGGCTCACATGTTCTTTTACAGTTTACAGTTTTTTTCTTTATTTCTCATTTACGTTGTTTTTTTCTTTCGGCTGTTCTCTAAATTGATTAACAAAATTGCGGGATAATTAGGAAGTCGCTCCAATGCTCTTGAAGCGAGAAATGTGATAATTTGCCATTCTGAATCGCTAGACCTCACACATAGCCCTGAAGTGAAACATAAAAATTCCTATCTCAAGGGTCTTCGAGGGGTGAAAAGCGAGCGAGGGAGGATGCGCTTTCGAATGCGGATGGAGGCAGCAAATTCGAAGTGGTTTTTCACTTTTCTCTTTTCTTCTTTCCGCTTGTAGCTTAACGCTGTGGTCCGTATGTTTATTTCAGTGGGTGGGCCAAGAGACCCTCAGCAGACACATAACTCTGTCAGCAAGAAAGATATTCTGACGTCTGCGAGGGGCAATGGACAATTAAGAGTATAGAATCGCCGAAAAGAATAGGGGGTGAATTCGAGCTTCGTTTTCGGTCGGTAGTTGCTGATGTACGCTTAAAGAAAAAGCACGTCTGATTTCGCTCGGCCGAGAAAACTAATCTCAGGGCTGGCGGTCACAACTCGTTAAAAATGGAAACAAAACCTGCAAGGGGCATATTTGAACTGCATACTCAGGCAGAGTAGATGTTATGCTAACGGAAAGGAACTGGCTGAATTGGGAATGAACGGTCAAAAAGGACGGAAGGTAGCGACGGACGGCAATCTACTATAGCAGCAGCGGAAGTGAGGGGTCCCACTCTCCAGGCAGCTGTCGGTCAAAATTATTTCTTCACGACAACAGAAATCATTTCCCAGGAACACAGAAAATCAGTCTCGGAACCCGCAACAGCAGATGTGAGAGGGGCTATTTTGTTTAACGGCCACCTTCAAATCGTCACGAGAGTAGATCAGTGTGCACTCTAATCATTGCAACAAAGTGCGGCGTGATATCACCATTTTAATTGTGTGCTTCATTTACATCAAGCTTCAAAGTGAAGTGTTAAATTCATCGATGCTGCCGCATGGTGCAAGTGTTTGTGTGAGTGTGTGTTTTTTATCTTGTTTTATTATGTGATGCACACTGGATTTGCACAGCAAAGTCACGAAACTGTAAGTAGATGAATATTTCCTTTTTTTATTTCGCACATCTGCGAACTTGTGCCATCCCGACACCCAAAGCTGCATGGACCTAGATGCAATAATGCTGAGTGACTGAACCTCAGATGAAGTACCTGCATATACAAACTTCAATTTCTTACAGGGCCCATTTCCTGATTATTTTTTTTTACAAGAATAAGTGAGAGGGTTTCAATTTCTTACAGGGCTCATTTCCTGATTATTTTTTTTACAAGAATAAGGGAGAGGGTGTGGCACACAAATTCCGCTGGGCGGGACAGTTTCTTTTAACTTTGGTTCAGGGCCAATGCGAGCGGGGAAGGGATCTGCATGTGCATGCTTATTAGATTTAGTTAATTAACTTTGGCAGTATTTCGCACCTATAATCGTATACCGCAAATTAACGTGCTTGTGTATTTTGTGTCGCGAGTATTTTTAATGTGATCGTTTGCATATAATTTTTTTTTCATTCTCTAAGCAATTGTATATGAATATCACCTGCAGCTCTATTTAGTGTGTTAACGAGTAGTATCTCTTGTTCAGATAGTCCGGTGGAGACTCAGTCGGCTTGTGTCTTCCGACAGTAAAGTGTGACACCGTATGCTGCCCACATAAGAGGGGCAATTGTCTATGCGCCCAGAGAGCGCCGTATCTGTTTAAATCTCGCAGAACGTAATTAAATGTTGTGTTGTGTATTTGAGAATCATGTGTTATTTGCGAAAGTGAGTGTTGTACTGGCTGGTTGGGGATTGAATGCACCGGAGTAAGATCCGGACCACTACACTGTCACGAAGTGGTGATTGCGGGTGAACCTCATCACAACTCTCTGATCCCGAAGTACCGTTTTTTTTTTTTTTTTATTGTTGTTGTTATTTTGTTCACACGGTGGATTTACCCAAGCCTCATGCTTTGGGTCATTATTCCAATTTTCATTTTTTACGTTCTGGCGTGAATCTTTGAGTGCAGCGGTGCACCTGAGATTCACATCTGGTGCCGCGGCCAACTAAATTGTACGACAGGTTCCAAGCACCGTTACCGGCCGACTCGGCAAAAACACTGCTAGTGCCGTGTAACAATAACATGAACATTTTGGAAACTTTCAACTCATCAGAAGCTGGTGAAAATTGGTGTTGCTGTGAAACATATTCTGCAGCTTGATTATGTTATCAAGGAAACTGCAAAACCTGAAAATTGAACATATAATTTACTTAATTCAAAGATTTTGACTGTAGCGCCATCACAATTAGGTGGAACAGCCTTAAAATGACTGCGCAGAGACTTTTTGACTCTCGCATATATATGACGAGGAAGTCATTTTTGTAACTACCCCTTCAGAGCTGCAGAGTATGATCGAAGAACTTGCTGAAAAGAGTAAAGAAGTGGGATTAAAAATTAACTTTCAGAAGACAAAAGTGATGTACAATGCTTTTACAAGAAATGAAGGTTTATCAATTGATGGGGAAAAGCTGGAGATAACCAATTTCTGCATTTAACTTGGGCAACAGATATCAAGCGAAGGTCAAATTGATGAAGAAATTAATCGGCTTATAAAACTTGGTTGAAGAGCTTTTGGAAGAAACAGTACAAATTTCAAGACCAATATGCCATTATGTCATAAAAGAAAAGTGTTTAATCAATGCATTCTTCCAGTGCTTACATACGGAGCAGAGACGTGGATTTTAAGTGCAAAAGACATACAAAGACTGCGGACAACGGGAAGAAACATGGAGAGATGCATGCTTCGTTTAACCAGAAGAGATAAGAAGAGGAGCTTGTGAATAAGAAAAATGACAGAAGTGGACGAAATGAGCAAAGTGAAATTACTGAAATGGCAATGTGCTGGACATGTTGCCAGAAGAATGGACCACCGATGGACAACCGAAGTTTTAGACTGGATACTAAGGAACAGGAAAAGACCCAGAAGACTACATGGGAGATGATTGGATGAAATTCGAAAACATGCTGGAGTAACATGGAGGAGAGTGGCTCAAGACACACAGTTATGGAGGAAACTTGGGGAGACCATCCAGTAGTGGGCCGATAATGGTTGAGAATGATGATGATGATGATGATGATGATGATGATATACACTATCTACCAACAAGTAATTGGACACCCCAGCAATCGACGACATCTGCGGTCCTGATACACGTCACGGCCGCCGCCGTTAAATATCGTGTGCGAAACAACAACGCAACCAGTCGCATGCAAGTTGCCACGCAGTTCGGAGCTCTCTGATTTCGAGAAAAGGTGTAATCGTCGGGTATCACAGAAATGGACGATCCATACGTGACATATCCAGCGAGTTGAAGAACCCAAAATCGACAGTGGCCTAAGTGATTGGCAAGTAGAAGATGAGAGGTGACTGTCGGAATGTGCCCCGACCCGGCAGACCCTCAAAACTGGGAGTTAGAGACCGACGGGTGCTGGCCAGAGAAATTCGGAAGAACCGCACCAAATCGATGGGCCACATCCGCGAGGAGTTTCAATAGGCATCAGGGAGTGTTCTTTCGATGAATACCATTCGTAAGGAAGCCCATCTGTTCGGTTATCATGGACGTGCTGCCGCCCACAAGCCTTTGATCACCAAGTCCAACAACGCTGCTCGGCTAACGTGGTGCAAAGAACGTCGACAGTGGACTGTTGAACAGTGGAAACAGGTTCTCTGGAGTGACGAATCAAGGTTCACCCTCTGCCGTGATGGCAGGGTCTGGGTTTGGCGTCTACCTGCCGGAATGTATTGTGCCAACTGTGAAGTTCGGCGGCGGTGGAATTATGCTATGGGGGTGTTTCTCCTGGTATGGCACGGGACCCTTGGTCGCAATTCCTGGTAGACTCAACGCCTAAACCTACTGCACCAGTTTGGATGACCATGCGCTTCCTACGTTGTGGCAGTTTTACGGGGTGGACCCATGTTACTTTCAGGACGACAATGCCACCTGTCATGTTGCGAGGTCCACCATGGCTTGGTATGGTGACAATGGGGTTAATCGAATGGACTGGCCTGCGCAGAGCCCGGACCTTAACCCTATCGAGCACCTCTGGGACGAGTTGGAGCGTCGATTAAGGGGTGCTCCCACCGTCCGAAATCGTTGAAGGAACTGACCTGTCTTCTTCAAGCCGAGTGGAAGAAAATACCGCTAGCCGTCGTACAACGCCTGGTTGAGAGTATGCCCCGGAGGGTCGCAGCTGTAATCGCCGCTTGTGGGGGCTGCACATACTATTGAAGGCGAATAAACTTCGTTTTTCTTTGCTATCACAGGTGTCCAGTTACTTGTTGGTAGATAGTGTATATATATGCAATATGATCATATGCTTCACATCATTCGTCCAAGATGGATGTCCGGGCTCTAATTCAGGTAAGGTATGGAAGTTGTGTTGGTCTTACGGCGCTGCTGTCTCTCTCTCTCTCTCTCTCTCTCTCTCTCCTTCCCAAGAACCAGTGGCCCTAAATTAGGGATGGGCGACTGCTTACAGCCCACTGAGTTGCTCATGGTGGTCGTTAAACCTTCACTCAAAAAAAAAAAAAAAGTAACAAGCAGCCCCCCATCCCCCAACAGCAATTAATGCGTGTGCCACTGATTAAGAACGCTCTTTGTTGATCTCACCACAGTGACTTCATTGTGCTTCGTGCTTTCCGAAGCAGGACAACGTATTCCCGAAAGAATGACTATCTTCTTTATAGTTAGTTCATGGGATGTAAAATTAAGATACAGAAATCGATTAACGGAAGGAAGTGTATCTGAGATTTTATTTTTGAATTCAAATTTATTTACAAGTGTTTTTTTTTTTAAATCTAAAAATATACACTCATGTCCAGAAGTTAAGCATGATCAATATACCTGTGAATATTTCAAGAACCAATAGTTGGAAAGGCACGAAACTGGGTATGCATGCGTACTAACGTCCTGCAAGTACGACAGCAGACAAAACAAGTTATGAAATAAAGTTTATTGCGTTACTTACGCAAATTTACAAAAACCAACAGCACAGTGATTTTCGTGCTGAGTACATCAAATTGAGAAAACGATAGAGCCCCATGATTAATAAGGGATACGGGGACCCCTTGCAGCCCCGCAAGCACCGCATCGACTTCTCATGCTGGTTATCAGGCTTTTGAAGAGCTCTGAAGACAAGCCCTACTCCTGACGAAGAGCAGTTCGGAGCTCCGGAATGGTCCTTAGTGGAGGCTGATGGGATGCAATTCGCCCCCTAATGCATCCCATGCATTCTCTACCGGATTCATATCTGGAGACCTTGCCGGCCACTCCATGTGCTGGATATCTTCGCTTTCGAGAAAGTCATCCACCGGCTAAGCTGTGTGGGGACGTGCATTATCGTACATGAATACCAGCTCTGGCCCACTGCACTTCTGAAAAGTCTCACACGGGATTCATCTCGTCTCGGTACCTCAGAACATTAACGGTACCTCTGTCGAAGATATAGAGCTATGTGCGCCCGTTCAACATGATTCCTGTTCATACCATGACACCACCACCACCAATTAGTCCCTTTCCCTGATGTTATTGGGGTTGTAATGTGCTCCTCGTTCTCTCCAGAAAGTGGTTCGACAAGAATCAATCTGTAAACCGAATTTAGACTCATCAGCGAAGAGCACATTACTCCACTGATGAGTCCAGATACATGTTACAGAGGTTATTAGACCGCCGTGCCCAGTTTCGATGTCCCCAACTCCTGTTCAAACGGGCACTCCTGTTCACAGGGGCGAGCAGGCGGGACACAAACTACTGGACTTCTGGCATAGAGACCAGTTGCCCTGAGCCTGCTGTAAACAGTTTGTCTTGAAACTATTGGACCTGAGGTGACCGCAAGCTCTACAGAGTGTTTGCCTGGAAGACATCGTCCTATGATGTCTAATGCAAGATACCGGTCCTGCTGAAGGATTGTGACCCTTGGACGACCTTGCACTGGTTGGAGTGTAACTTCTCCTGCGTCTCGGAACCTCCTCCAAAGTCTGGAGATGACACTTTGCAGCACATTCAGTACTCTGGAGACGGCAGTCAGAGACTGTCCTGATTCGAACGTTCCGATTATTCTACCCTGCAAAAAATGGTCAACCTGGCGTCTTTGTTCCATATTACATTCCTGATCATCAATGACAAGAACTCTTCTCATGGGTACTGGAAGAAAATGAATAAGACATCCAGGGTAGGGTAAGCTGTTTTTATGGAACTGTGAGATATCTGTATATCGAACGTTAGCGGACGTTATTTGACCGTGCACTCCGCTTGGTTTAGGTGTGTGACTTATTTAGATACCAATGTCCTCTGTTTAATCGGTTTTGACCCTTTACTTTGTATGTTTTACCAATTACGATAAACTTTTGGACACCAGTGTATGGGTACATAGTCCAGGCGAGCTGAATTACAAGGATAATTACGCTGAAAATATTTGGTATTTGTGAGTTTCTAATTGGAAATGCAACCAAACATAATTGCGAGAACATGTTTATAATTATTTTGCTTAGTTTTCTAAAATGCAATAAATTATTATTTCACATCGACAGCTATTATACACTGGGATAGAAAACATAAGGACCGTTCGGGGTTTTCTTTTCTTTTTGCCGTAGCTTCGCAATGAAGCAGCCTGGAGAGATGAATGTCATACCACAGAGACCACAGTATGTACCAAACGGGGGAATGAACAAACACATGCGCAAAAATGAATACAAAAGTGCACATTGGGACTTTACTAACTAAGAAATGACCGCAAAGCAGTACACACCATGGTACAGAGCCATCGTTTCCACAGATGGATTACAGCAAAGAGGTGGTCGTCAGTATGGAATATGATGTCCCCTAACAGCAATGGCTGCGTTGAAACATCTGCACTGCAAACGCACGGCACACATTTGGAACACGCTGGGAACGCTTTTTTAATAAATGCGTTCCAATGTGTTCCGGTTGTGTTCTGCTGACGACAAATGTGTTCCCAATGCGCTCCAAATATGTTCCTAATGTGTTCTTCTCCTGTACAATGTGCTCTAGTGTGGCTATACTTAACACGAGGCTGTCGATGATTTCTTGGGGTAACTTTGCCCATTCCTCTCGTAGTGCACGTTTCAACTGATGGGCATTTTCCAGCAGATGTGAGCGTACAGCAAGAAGTCTCCTCAGAGCGTCTTACACACGTTATATGGGATTTAGATTCGGGGACTACACAGGCCAATCCATAGGAGTGATATTCTCACTTTCCAACAGCTCACCTACTGCCCGTGTACGAATGGGTCGAGCGTTATCGTCCATAAACATGAACTCCGAACCAATGGCACTTCGGAATAGGCATACATGGGGAAGGAGCACTTCATCGCAGTGGCGGGTTGCGGGTACCGAACCTCCTCCTAAAATGTGGAGCTCAGTACGACGATTTAGCATAATGCCTCCCCAGACGAGCACACCAACACCGCCATACCGATCTCTTTCGGTAATGTTAGCCGCTCGATAACGTGCTCCCACCTCTCTCCAGATCAGCTGACGCCCAGAATCGCTCGTGGTACTGAAACGACTCTCATCCGTAAAGAGTATCATACGCCATTGCTTTATGGTCCAATCCTTGTGGTCCTCACACCATTGTAATCGATGTCTCCGATGGATAGGCTTTAACGGGATGCAACGTTCAGGTCGTTGAGGAAATAGTCCACCTTTATGTAGTCGTGTGTGGTCATCTGCAGTTTGCCTCGCGATATTGTCCGCTGTCTGGAGTCGATCACGTTTGGCCTGTAGGACCCTATATCGGTCATATCTGGCAGTTGTTTTCCGTGGCCGATCACAACCGACCTTTCTAACAGCTGTTCCTGTCGTTTGGAAGGTCTTCCACGCACGTGAAACAATGCTGTGGGTCACGCCAAACTCGTCGGCGATACCTGTTACAGATCGCCCTTCCTCCAGCTTTCCGATTATTCGACCACGTGGCTGCGAAACACTAACAAACCATTCGAACCTCTTTACAACGCCGCGCACTTTCGCTTTCCGTTTCCTGCCTTTCTACGAGATGCTCCTTATATCCATTTCAGCACTGTCATGTGACCTGCGACATCACATTTCGGAAATTTGCATACGCGTCGTCTTTCTACTGATCCGCTTGCGTTATGCTAATCGCCTCAAGCTTGTGTGTTTCACTGTGCGGCTATAATCTGCAGCACTAGTGTCCGTCCTCAAGTTTTGCACGCCAGTGTATTTCGCAGTGCAAGAGTTTTACGCTCTTGGCAAATCATTCATCGTGAATGGCGGAGACCGCTGTTTTTGGCAGTTTGTCAACATCTGCTGTAGCTCCTGAATGAAATGCGAGATTACACCATATAATACAAATTCTGAAGATGACAATCCGTTTTTTTTTTTTGGTGTAGATATGACAAGGATGGTCTGATTATTATCTAACTTACCATCCTTGTCATATTTACACCAAAAAACAGATTGTCATCTTCAAAATTTGTATCTGCTGTAGCTTTGAAAGCGCGTTGGTCGAACGGTCTCTCTGCAACGAATTATATACTCAGTGAAAGTGACAAATGTTAGTAGACGACAAGGTTATGCTCATCCAGCACTTCCGGTGATTACTTTGTGACGTCACTGTCCAAATCTACATCGTAACACTACCTAATCTCCACATTTCTTTGTATCTGCACCATAGCAGCGTGTCGGAATTATTATTCGTAAACCAACTGCAATAATCTTCATGAATCAAGAATTCTACCAGATTTTTTAATGCATAATGTTTTCAATTTTTAATTTAAAAAATTTGGGAAATGTTGCAGAAAAACTTTTCCTATTTCCCATAGTGAAATTCTTTATTGTATGTCCTGCTGTGCGTTTTTACTTCTAAATTTATATAAAACCAGCAAAAATTCCCGTTGTAACTAATTAGCATTATTAACAAGTATAGCCGTTTTCCCGCCCTTTACCTAAAACAAAAATGTGCGGGAGGTATTTTTGAAATCTTTATTACTAAAATATTCACATGACTGTGAATTTCTTCTGTATTTAATGTAAACGCGCTTTTCAATAAGCTTTTTGCTCTGCGTTTAAGTTATAAAAATTGTTTACAAGACATCTTCCTCCATAGCTACAGTTCGGATCTACGATTCACATGTTAGGACGGTGACGTCACGATTATTTGTGTGCGAGGAAGGCTGCATGAGCAAACCTTAAAACCTTGAGCTTGACGCCAACCTGAAAACTGAATGATCATTCGTGAATGGCTCTTTTGCATGAATGATGAATGGACTCCCAAGAAGGAATAATTTTTGCCGGATACATACTAAGGATTTTTTTTTTTTAATTTCATTGAAGGTTTAACAGCAACCGTGAGCAACTCAGCAAGCTATTAGGGCTACTGGTTGCAGGGAAGGGACAGAGCCAGTGTTGTAAGGCAAACACAACACCCATGCTTCACAGGTTTCTAACCAAGATCAAGTGGCGTAGCCAGAAATTTCTGCGGCGGAAGGGGGAAGGCATGGATTTGGTTCATCGGTGAAAGCCTCCCGGGAAAAACACTCCAAGTAAAAATAAGCCCAAAAGTCAAAAAATGAAAGAAACGTTACTGAGAATTTTTTTTTTTAATATACACTATCGAGTCACATTATTGTGACCACCTGGTAATATCCAGAGTAACTGCCGTGTGCAGCGCGGACAGCAGCTAGACGGGCTGGGAGTGACTCAATTGGGTGCTGGAAGATGTTCACAGGTATGTGGAGCCATGCTGACTGCAGTGCAGCTGCTGGAGGGTGCGTGGTGGAGGATCCACAGGGCGAACAACACGATCGAGGTCGTCCCACAGATGGTCAATTGGGCTTAAGTCTGGGGAATTAGGCAGCCAGGGAAGTATAATACTTTGAAGTCTTCGTCGTGCTCTTCCAACCATTCTCAGACATTTCTAGTTGGGTGGTACGTCGCATTGTCGTTCTGAAAGATCCCATCCGTCCCAGAGAAGACAATCAGCATGTATGAGTGTACGTGGTCCGCAAGGATGGATTCATAACGAATTCGGTCCATAGTGCCTTCCACAGGTATGAGTGGACCCAGGGAATGCCACCACCAGCTGGTGTTCTTCCAGCAATGGTTGAAGAGCGTTTGTTCTCCGATGTTTCTCGCCTTATACGCCAACGTTCGATGAAGCAGAAAACGCGACTCATCGGAGACGGCAATCCTTTGCCAATCAGCGTAGGTCCAATTGCGATACTGCCGTGCAAATGTAAACCTTTTCTGCCGATGCACCTCCGTTAGCATAGGTGCAATGACTATTCGTCTGCATCAGAGCCCCATACGAACCAGGGTTCGCTGAACTGTCGTTTAGACACTACAGGTAGCCCCTGGTTCATTCAGCCAGTGAGTTGCTCCACTGTAGAGTGTCCATCGGTCCTCACGTACCTTGGAAGCCGACGTTCACCTCTCACATCAATGTTCACGTGGTGCTCCGCAGTTTCCAGGTCGCTTATTCGCAATGTGGCCTTTTCTCCAATCACGATAAACTTTAACCACAGACAGCAGCACGCGAACAGTTTACAAACTGCGCTGTTTCAGAAATACTGCCACCCTTGGCCCGAAAGCCGATAATCACCCTTATTGAAAATCTGATAAATCGCTCTCCTTTTATCCATGACAGCAACGAGTGATATGTTTTCAGATGATCATATGATCCTATGTAGAGGATTTTAGGAAGACGTTAAGCCGTCGGACCCGGTCTGACCCCAGGTCTTAAACAGCCCTTAGAAATAGGAAGCTAGGAGATTTGGGCTAGAGTGCCCGATAGGAAAGTGACACGGAAGAGAAGTAGAAAGGGGGAAGAAGACACACTTTTTTATTACCAGGGGCCAGTACCCGGGTTCGACGGCTTAACGTGCCGATTCAACCCACGGCAGATATTTAGTGGATCGAGCGTTCGTACCTGCCTGGGATCGAACCTGAGGTCCTTTCCGCGGCAGTCACGAACGTTGCCCACTAGGCCACCCGCGGCCCTAACGAGTGATATGTTTTCAGAATGCCTACAGCACACCTTATATACCCTCCAAGCCAGCTCAAGACACGTGCATTCTTTCATTGGATACGCGCTGTTGACGTCAAAAGTAGGGGGTGGTCACAATAATGTGACTCTACTGTGTATATATCGCTTTAAATTCGTACTCAATTCCTCTCAAGGAGGGGACGGCAGTCGGACCAGAGGCTCCCCCTTCCAGGCTACGCCTATGCCCGGACCCTTCTCGGACGAACGGTCATAAGCCAGCGCTTAGAACACTGCGCCCCGGAGCGGCCCAGGATTTCTTAGAACACTGCGCCACCGGAGCGGCCCAGGATTTCTTAGAACACTGCGCCACCGTAGCGGCCCAGGATTTCTTAGAACACTGCGCCACCGGAGCGGCCCAGGATTTCTTAGAACACTGCGCCACCGGAGCGGCCCAGGATTTCTTTATGGGGGAGGCCCAAAATATTGAAGATGCAAAATTGCAAATGAAAATACCCTGATGAAAATATTTCCCAACATGTTGGGAAGCGATAAAACTATCTCCTGCATATTAAAGAGCGTTTCCAATTATTCGTAAAATAGGTATTTAAAAACATGTACAAATATTTTAAAAAATAAGCAGCCAATAACAAAGAACGAAGGACCAAGTGATACTTCATGGCGAGGGCCCACTGATTTATGCCATCACCAGGGTTCCCAATCATTCCCTTTCAAAAAATATAAGCACTTTTTAAGGACTTTCAAGCGCCCCACAAAAACTTTTTAAGGACCTCACAAATTGAACATGCGAAAATAACATATACACAAATATACTTTTACACATGATTTAACTATACAAACTAAAGTCTGTTGATGAAGACTGCAATATTGTAACATATAATTGAAGTTTGTGGATGTAAGAAAACAGAATTTATTCAATTTAAAAGGCAGTTAGTTAGTTCTGCTGGTGAAATCAATTTTCATATAAGAGAATAATCACATAGGAAACAAAAACAATGAAAATCATAAAACTGCAGTTAAAGTTACAAAATCTGGATTTGCATATTGTACATAATTATTTCATAGCTGGAATTGTAAAACTAAAGTCAAAATTACAAAGTCAAGTTCGCCATAGAGTTTGCCCTGCCCTTTGCTCTCCCGTGGGCTTTCTGCCGACGCCATATGGCGTCACCATCAACATAGCCAACAAGCAGCAGAATTTGTATGCAGTACATTGTAACTTCTATTATTATTATTTTTTTATTGGAATTTTAACGACCACCGTGAGCAACTCGATGGGCTATAAGCAGTCGCCCGTCCATAATTTAAGGCCATTGGTTCCAGGGAAGGGAAAGAGCCAGTGCCGTAAGACAAATACAACATCCATGCCTCACCGGGATTCGAACCCAGACCCTTCACGGATGAATGGTCAGAAGCCATTGCTTAGACCACTGCGCCATCGGGGCGGCAACTTCTACTTTTCACGAAGGCAATCAGGAAAGAAAAATAAGTACATTTTAAGGAACTTTGGGAAATTTCTGGCAAAAATTATGGACTTTTAAGCACCCTAAAGAAAATTAAGCACTTTTTAAGGACTTTTAAGGAATTATAAGGACAGTGGGAAGTCCGCATCATACAGAGATACGGTGTCTACAGATGAAGGAACAACGTATGGATGGACAAAACGATACTAAAAGAAAGTTTCTGGGGAAAAAAAAAGAGAAGGAAAAGGAAAGGAACTTTCTACAGATGCGTTTTTAAGATACAGAAGGAAAGGAGCAACAAGGAAAGTACGCAGTATTTCCTTTTCACCAAGGCAGATGCTTTTCGAGTATCACGCACGAAATTATGAATAACGAAAGCGTTTTGTGTAGCATGAGCACAAAATCGAAGGCCTTGAACCATCCCGTAAGTTTCGGAATGACACATTACTAATTGCTGTACAAGTAGCTGCTGAAACTCGATGATGTAAGGGCAAATTATATCACGACACGGATAAAGGATAAAAATCACATCAGGACTACCACACAGTCGGACGGAAAATCTGAGTTAATATACCATGCCAACAGTAAAAACATCATAAAGTTAATGATACAGAAAGAACGCCGGATACTCATTACATTGCTTCAAGGGCAAGCAAGATGATAATAAAATGTGTAAAAAAAAGTTGGGAAAACAGAATGACAAAAAAGATTGTACTTACATTAAAGAGAAAGGGAGCTGACGCACATTGATAATTTAAAGTGATCTTAAAAATATCCGGTGAGAACTCTAATGTTTCTGTAATAATGGTAATTGTAAATAATCTTGTAATGGTCAGGGCTTGAAGAATACCATGCCAGAGATGCCCGGCGAATGTAAATTATGGGTGTCGGACATTTGCCCACAGGACACTGGCCTACCGGACATTTACCCACCCGGACAAGAGCCCACTCGGACACTGGCCTACCGGACATTTACCCACTCGGACACTTGCCCACCAGGACAATTATCTACTGGACACGAGCCCACTGAACTAGAGCACACTTAACACAGTAACTTTAGGAATAATCGCAACCATATTTCCAAAAATTTAAGCAACATGACCTGTTTTGATTTTGGGAGATGGTGTATACCCGCCGAAATTTTTATTTTGTATGCCGTGTGACCCAACGCACGCTTGGAACAGGATGTACACCCACCGGATTTGTACACCCGCCGAAATTTTAAATTTGTATGCAGTGTGAGCCAACGGACGTTTTGAAAAGGAATTCGAATTGTCTCAACTGGTAGGGGGGACGAATAGTACCCAAAATAAAGCACGCCGCATGCAAATCAAAAACGACACACCAGATCACTACGGGAAACCGCAAATTCGTACCCGGGAGATTGGTACCCTTCAGAGTCTTCGACGTTTCGGGGCCACAAATTGCATAAATGGCAAATTGCGTTTCGTTCCGAGATCTTGTCAATGTGTGAGTTTTTCTAGTAAAACAAAACGAAATGTATGAGTCTTCCTAGGGATATAAATGAATATCTAAGATCATAACGACACAAGATTTATGTACAAGCTTTGCGACTCACTAATCTGCTGATATAACGCACCTGGAATCTTAACCATGAATGGGAGCACATGGTGTTGTAGGATCTCATCCACATACCGCTGGCCCGTCAATGATCCACGTACCACTACTTGAGCTGATCGGCTATCGTAGGCAATGGCTCCCCAGACCGTGATGCTTGCAGTGGGGGAGTTGTGGCGCTCGGTAGCGAGGTTGGGATTGCGCCGTTGCCGGAGACCTCCATACCCGAATACGATGACCATCTGTCCCCAAAACGAAGCGGCACTCATCGCTAAACACCACGCGCCGTCAGTCTGTGGCGTTCCACGTCGCTCTGGCCTGGCACCACTGCACACGGAGCCGGCGATGTTCCGGTGTTAATGGCAGCACATGTAAGGGGCGCTGGGCTCGCAGATTCGCTTCTGCGAGGCGTCGGGAAAATGGTTCGTGGGTACACAGGAGCCGCTACATCTGCCTGTACAGTGGACCGGGTACCCGTGCGATCTGTTCTTGCCTGGCGCACGATCCGTCGACCCTGTCTACCGGTGGTCCTCCTGGTTCGTCCGGAGCCGCTCCGCCGTGTGGCAGTGCCGTCACGTGTCCACTGCTCCCAACGCAGTCGGACGGTATGGTCAGAACGATCCACGTGGCGGGCTACAAAGCGCGCCGACCACCCTGCGGTTTTCAGCCCGATGATCAGGCCTCTCTCAAAATCCGCACGTTACTTAAATCGACGTCTCTGGCATCTACCCGGCATTCTTGTCACTCTGTACTCTCGCTTGCGTCGGCCGGTGCTTTTCGCTTTCATGGGGCATCGACTACACTCCGGTTTATAAGGCTGCCGGTTCGTGCTTGCAGCGCCACCACGGGATGTGCGGTCATGCGCACTCGCACCGAACGTGGATCATTTCCATACCAGCACGCACTCAAGCTTTTTGCAAAGTTTAGCGGTTGTAGCATGTTTTCTTCTAGGTGCGCAAATTTCATTTTCCGTGAGTGTATATTAATTTAGGTGTAGGGGTAACCCCCTTAAATTTTAACATTTCTAAAAACAAAGTGCACATTTTATAAGGTTCGTGAATATTTATGTGATCAGTTTCCTTACACTAGATCGGAAACGTCTTCTAACGTTACGTATTATCTACAAATCCTCCATAGTGGGCAAATGTCCGGTGGGCAAGTGTCCGGGTGGGAAAATGTCCGGACCCCGTAAACTATCGGCCTTTTTTGGAATAGAATTTCCTACTACAAGGAAAAGGACAGTTGTCACGTGTCATGTTTCATTTCATTGCTAATCACTGGAAGTTGTATTATTATTATTATGGAGTGCCAAGGACAGATGAATATCACTTCTTTAATTTCTGTATATTTATGCTCTAGGTTCAGAAATTGGTACCATATGTATAGTTTTGCTCCAAATATGGTTTATAGTAAGCGACGGGACGCATGCCTCTGATGGAACTGGCCTCCAGTGTTTAGTGATAAAAAGTGAAAACTTCAATGAAAGAAATCACTAAATTTCTCAAATACCAATTTCATCATCACACCATTTCATACCCATTTCAGCATCATCATCTTAAAACTTGAGATACATGCTTTCGTGCATTGAACATTTGAATACAGACCCTTAAAACGGAAATGCAAAACATGTAAAAAAAGTTCATATTTTTTTAACTTAAAAAAAAATGAGGGTTCTGATTTGTTATCTTAACGCTGTCTTTGAATGAATGTTAGGGTTCATCTTCTGCGATAGATGGCGCAAAATCTCACACCTCGGGAGTGGCTTCTATATCTTGAGCGACAGTCCCAGAACTTCGCGTCAGCGAATCACTGCAGACCTCACCATATTTAGAACGGATGCGGTCTCTCGTTGGCTCTACAATGAAAAGACAAAATACGCGCTGTTACGTTTCAACCAATGACGTTTTTTGGGAGTGGAGCTCAGTAAGTAAACATTCAGGGGTTCTCTGCTAATGTACACATTTTCTCTTCAAAAAATGAATGTACAGAGGAATTTAAGATGATCTACAGAAGACAAGATTCCAATCTCACTTTTGCCCCTATTCATTGATTTCTATTTTGGCTCAGATAATTAGAAAAATCTGGCAGAAATATGATATTTCGCTGCTTCCAGAGAGAAACACTGCTGTGCTAACTTATCGCGTCCTCTAGCGCCAAATTGGAATGTTTTCGAGTCAGATAAATTGAATTAAAAAAAAAGCAAACACATGTTTTGGAATAATAAGTGTGGCATATATTAGCTATGAGTCGTTTTTATTTGTGCTCAAAATTTCAAACACTACAAAGTAACAGTCTTCGAGAAAATGTGTACAAAAGAATTTACATTGCAGATATAGGGGGAAAAAGATGAACCCTAACAATTATTCAAAGACAGCCTTAAAAGAGAAATTTTCTTAGGCATCCAGCTTTCACTACATGGGCAGGTAAATAATTTCTGCACATGCCCAGCAGGGCATGTAACTTTCCAGATATTTTTCAAACCCTGATGGTAATTGTAAATAAGTTGTAATGGAACAGGAGAATAATGTTAATTTTATTAATTTTAATGTCGTGTAAACACTTAGAAACTTTTAGTTATTAATGTAATATGCAAATAATTAAGAACCTTGCATTTTAAGAATGTTTTAAAAATTGTAATCGTGGAAAACTTTCGAAGAATATGTTTTTGTTTCTATTTGCGGAGCTAGTAAGTCTTCTAAAATAATTACTATGTCAGCTAACTATCTGGAGAAAGATATTGACCTGGACGCCGGATTCCTGTACATAGTACAATAGAAGGTTGCCTTTTAGAGCCAATCATTGGTACGTATTTCCGTTTCTTAGTAAGTAGAGTCCTTCGGGCTAAATACTATTAGGCGGTGGACATACTTGGACGCTGGAAAAACAGCTTTTCGTCATGGGCTCGGACATGCGGTCATCTCTGGAGGCGAGCGTTTGGAAGCTGACCGTGGGAGACAATGGCTGAGAGAGGGATGTTTGAAGGAGAAGGAAAAGGACGTTTTTAGCAAGATAGCAAGAAGTTACTGACTGAGAGAGTGACACAGAGGTTGATTTGATTTCAGGAAGGAGGAAGTCGACGGAACTTCGGGAACTGTGCGAGGTCTGAATGCACTAGAGGGCAAGAATGAAGGTAGCGAGCGGACAATTAATTGACCTTGGATCAGCAGAGAACTCATATCAATATAATAGCCGATGACTAAGGATACATAAATTTCGCCAGAAAAAAAAATCGAAATTTCGCAAAAAAAATATTTTAAAATCAAAAACTTCGCATTTATTCGCAAAAACTGAAGACAATTTTTTTTTCAAAGTTTACTTAGTTTACTGTTTTTCAAAGTTTACTTACTGGTAAGCTAAGTACCAAAATACTTAGTTAAAAGCTAACAACATTGTAGTAGTATCTATATTATCTTCCTTTAGCCTTTGCTTTCTGTCAGTAATAACGATGTTGTACATACTGAAATATCTCTCAGCATCCACACTGTTAACAGAATTATGAAGGCTTTGAATAGCTGCCTTTGCATAGTTTAGGTAGCAGCATTTTGTTGCTTTTAAAATCTGTATGACATCAACGGTGTCTCTTGGTTGACCACTATAAGTAGATGTCTGTGAAAATGATTGTATCCATCGATGAGCTCATCCCGTGGTATGTCTTTAAAAAATGGTATTTTAGAGAAGCTATTCAATAATAAATTTGCGTTTAAAGATGATGTAGGTGTCGTCGCGGCTACAGATGGACAAAATAGTCTGCCAATATGCTGGCAGGCTTCATTTGTTACGTTGGATGTCACGTGGAGAGCCCATTTGCTTTTCTAGATGAACATTACAAAATTTTGCACATCACAACATTTGTATCGCTTAAATACAATCCCTCGTGGTCCAACTTTTTCACTCTATCAACTAATTCCTTCTTAGGGCGGCCCATATTGATATACGTCTATCAAACGGATAGCCAGTGTTGTAGTCTACTAGCGAAATGCAAAAACCAAATATGTGCTCATTCGTATTCTTTCAAGGCCAGCCAGCCAGCCAGTGCTACTGAGCGGCGCTGGCTGACTCGCCGAGAGAGAAAGAGGTGTGGCCTAGGGTTTCCCGGGTAACGAACGCTGAGTAGGACATGCACGGCGCAAGTGCTGCGCGGAATTACGTCCTATTTCCGCTATAAAAAATGTTAATTATCGAAATGTAGCGGAAAAGTAGTTAAAATCAAATTTTCGTATTTATTCGCTTATTTTGGCAAATTTTGCATTTATAAAATTGCAGCGGTAAGTCAAGATCGGCGTAGTTCACTCGGGAGAGTGACTGGTTCCGGAGCTAGGAGACGTGGCTTCCAGATACACCACCGGAAGAAATGGGCTTACTTTCACATTGGCGTCCGAAAGTAAAAATGAATATCCTGGAAGTGAAGTTCAAGAAAAATGTGTGATGCTTCTTCCACACATCGTCTGGAATTAATGACAATTCCTTCTTCAACGCTTTGAAAATGTGTTATGCTTCTCCCGCATATCGTCTGGAATTAATGAGAAATCCTTCTTCAATGCTTCGAAAAATATGCAATGCTTCTTCCACACATCATCTGGAATCAATAAGAATTCCTTCGTCAGCCCTTTGAAAATGTGTGATGCTTGTTCCGCATAAAGTTTGGAATTAACGAGAATTCCTTCTTGAACGCTTCGAAAAGTGTGGGATGCTTCTTCTACACATCGTCTGAAATCAATGAGAATTCCTTCTTCAACGCTTTGAAAATGTGTGATGCTTCTGCGGCATATCGTCTGGAATTAACTGAGAATTCCTTCTTACAGCGAGTTTCTTCAATCGTGGCTGCCGAAGGAACCAAAACTTGCGATTTCGTGTCCCCGCCTTTCTCAAGGGGGGATATATATGTGGCGTAGCTACTTCAGAGGTGACGCACATGTCGAGATGGCAAAGATGTAGCGATAAGCTTCGTTGATGCAGTTCAATCGATTGAACAGTCGACTGAGCAACGATGTCGAACACGCACTTATTTCTTTGCTTCCCAGCTGCCATACGTCCACAGGTACGTTATGCAACAGCTACCCAGAAAATGGGAGCAGATCGTGGCAAACGATGGCGACTACATTTTGGACTGATTTGTACTTGTACATACAATAATCAGTACTTTCCTGTTGCCTTGCTTTTGAAGACATTACTTTCTTTCCAACCCAATACGTCACACAGTCTCTTAAAAACCAATATTTTAGTCGGCACGCCCCTTATTGTTAAATAGTGTAGATCAACTACAGACTGAAACCAGAAATGGAAACGGGTCACAGGGTCGATAATTCCTTGAGAGTCAAACGGGTCGGGTCAAGGTGTTCCTGACCGGATTTCGACCCGGTTTTATTTCAGTTTTATTTTTGAAAAGAAAATATATTTCGAAGAACTATGCAAGAGGTCTTTGAAATAATACTTTAGAGCTGCAGAGTATGATCCAGGAACTTGCTGAGACGGGTAAAGAAATGGGATTAAAAATGAACTTTCAGAAGACAAAACTGAAGTACAATGCTTTTACAAGGAATACAGATTTATCAGTTGTTGGGGGAAAGTTAGAGATAACTAATTCCTACATTTACTTTGGGCAGCAGATATCAAGCGAGGGTCACATTGATGAAGAAATTAATTGGCGTAAAGCACTTTGTTGGAGAGCTTTTGGAAGAAACAATACAATTTTAAGAGCAATGTGCTATTATGTCTTAAAATAAACGTGTTTAATCAATGCATCTTTCTAGATCTTACGTACTGAGCAGGGATGTGGACCTTAACTAAAAAAGACATACAAAGACTGCAAACAATTGAAAGAAGCCTGGAGAGATACATGCTTGGTGTAACCAAGAAAGTTGAAAAGAGGAACTCGTGAATAAAGAAAATGATAAGAGTGAGAGACATCATGATCAGAGTAAAATCCCCGAAATGGAATTGGGCTGGACATATCGCCAGGAGAACGGACCACCGATGAACAACCGAAATTTTAGACTGGATTCCAAGGGACAGGAAAAGATCCAGAAGACCACGTGGGAGATGGATGGATGGAGGAGACTGGGCCAAGACAGTCCGTTGTTGAAGGAACTTGGGGAGACCTTCATCCAGCAGTGGACTGATAATAATTGACGATGGTGGTGGTGATGATGATGATCATATATTCGAATTTATACTCCAAAACAGATTTGCCCGGGTCAGGTCCGGGTCGGTTCCAATTATGTAACGGTCGTGTCCGGGTCCAAAAACGTGCAACCCGTTTCCAACTCTGGCTGAAACGCCAAGTCGGAATACCAGAGTAAGATGGTAATGAAAAAACATAAAAAATACAAGTTAGTAAAATTACGCAATGCATTGACTTTGATACGCTTTCCAACATACCAGAAATCATTACTCAAGTTATGAGGATAATGGCTGTGGTATAAATCTCGCTCCTGTGTACTGACCTTTCACACCATTTCGATGATATTAAACAGAATTGGTTCGGTATACCTCCGGAACAACGATACTAAAGTTTTGTCGCAATAGAAGCATTTTTAGTCAAGTTATGAGGATAATGGCTGTGGAAATAAATCTCACTCCTGTGCTCTGACCTTTGACCCCATTTCGATGATATTCACCAGAACCGGTTCAGTATAACTCGAAAACAACATAGTAAAGTTTTGTCGCAATACAAGCATCTTTAGTCAAGTTATGAGGATAATGGCTGTGGAATAAATCTCGCTCCTGCGTCCTGATCTTTGACCCCATGAATTGGTTCAGTATGCCTCCGGAACAATATACAAAAGTTTTGTCGCAATAGAAGCATTTTTAGTCAAGTTATGAGGATAATGGCTGTGGAATAAATCTAGCTCCTGCGCTCTGACCTTTAACCCAATTTCGATGATATTAAACAGAATTGGTTCGGTATACCTCCGGAACAACGATACTAAAAGTTTTGTCGCAATAGAAGCATTTTTAGTCAAGTTATGAGAATAATGGCTGTGGAATAAATCTAGCTCCTGCGCTCTGACCTTTGACCCAATTTCGATGATATTAAACAGAATTGGTTCGGTATACCTCCGGAACAACGATACTAAAAGTTTTGTCGCAATAGAAGCATTTTTAGTCAAGTTATGGGGATAATGGCTGTGGAATAAATCTCCCTCCTGTGCCCTGAGCTTTGACCCTAGTTCGATGATATTCACCAGAACCGGTTCAATATAACTCCGGAATAACATGGTAAAGTTTTGTCGCAACCGAAGCATTTTTACGTAAGTTATGACGCATAAGCAGGGTGGAATGGGTACCGCTCCTATGTCCTGACCTTTTACTTCATTTCACCTATTTTCAACAGGGTTCGTCCCCAGGTTGTCTCCTACCACAGAGTAAAATTTCATTAAAATCGAACTATTGTTACGCAAGTTATCGTTCGGATAGACAGACGGATAGAGCTGGAGCATATACGCTTCTTCAGCCTACGTTTGGAAAGCGTAAATAACAGAAATGAAAGGCGCATGAAAACACCCTGGGTGGGCACATACGTTTTTGTCTTGCCAACTGCGTATTTTGCCATCAAAGTGTTAATTTCGTGTAAGATTATATCTTCCGCTTCTATGACTTCAGCACTGCCATTGACCGTTCTATGTTTTTGAGTCTTACACCGCCAACAGCGCCTCATTAAATTCCGCAACATGCGAGACGTGCGTGCCGAAGGCATTAATTACACGTTATGTATAATGGAGCACTAATGGGAGATGGCGGGATTAATGCGTTTTAATGTGGTCGGACAGGTACCACTGACATCCGAACAGAATATTAAATCATTCGTGACATCTTACGAGAATAAGCTGTTGACTTTCAAACATCGTAAAATAATAAAAAAGAAATGAGAGAACTCCTATTTATATTTTTATTTTATTATGAAAATACAGCAATCTTCGAAACCGAGGCAACATTCTGAGATACGTATGATAATCTCCTAAAAGCTACACCTCAAAAAATTACATATATAACAATATGATTTCAATAAGGAGAAAAAAAAAGGAAGATGGTAATTTTTTTGTGACGTATATCTCTAACTTTTAACCCTCATTTCTGAGTTTCTCTTCTAACATAAATTGTGTAACTTTTCTGTTAGAATTTCTTTCTGAACGGCACGTTTTCCCTAGTGTATGGTTATTATACGACGAAAGACGATTTACTAATTATATTTTGACGTACGTTATCTTGATTTATATACAGTGGCATACGTGAAAAACTCGCCTCCCCCTCAATTTTTTTTATTTTCGAGGCTCTTTTGCGAAAATCCATTTGCTCTGATTTACTGGAAATTTTAAATTTCTTATCGTTAACTAGGTTTTACGGGCGTTTTAAAAATTCAAATTCTTTGAAACCTATAGGTACTTTTCGTAAAACCAAAATTGTTACACTTTATTTCGTGTAACACAAATGTACACGTTGTATTAGGTGCACAAATAAGTTTTAAAGCGCTTTTTTTGTGTGATGTATACCGCTAATTTACATATCCGACATTCTCCCGCGTTGTTGGCATGTTAACATAACTGGTCCAGAGTATAAAATGTGACACAGAAGTTTTCCCAACAGTCAGACGCACTTCCACATCGGTAGGTGAAAGATGGCAAGCGATACTGCATTTATTCGACACCGTTACGAATTTCATCAAGGGAAAAGTGCTGCAACAAGCCCAAAATAAATCTCTCCCTATAGTCTCCGCTCCGCCGCCTCGGTGGCGCAGTGGTCTAAGGCGTTGGCCTCTGATCGTTCGTCCGTAAGGGGTCCGGGTTCGAATCCCGGTCAGGCATGGATGTTGTGTTTGTCTTACGGCACCGGTTCTCTCCCTTCCCTGGAACCAGTGACCCTAAATTAGGGACGGGCGACTGCTTATAGCCCATTGAGTTGCTCACGGTGGTCGTTAAACCTCCAATCTAAAAAAAAAAACAATCTAGTCTCCGCTCCACTCTGTTGCAGAATTCCATTTACCAACTCGAAAGTGTAATTAAAGCCGCCTATACTAAATGCTAGATCACATTAAAATCACAGTTAAAAAAAATCAAAGGGGTACGGTAGCAACTGTGCCGCAACCTACAACATAGAACTACGTCGACTGTCACTATTTCATGGAACTATCTCACGAGTTCTACGTCCTCAAAATGTTCAGCGAAAGACAGTTGACGTAGTCTACGTTGTAGGTTGCGTCAGAGTTGCATTTGTGCCCATTTGATTTTTTTTTTTTCAGATATAAAATTTTTAAGAAATAAAACGACAGGAAAGTTTTACTTTATTTATACTTAAAAGCAACTTAAACTGTATATATACAATTCATAGTAACTTATGCTGATTATAAATGAATGCTAGTAGAAGGCGTGGTATCATCGTTATCAGTAGTTACTGCTAAAACTGTTTCTGAAGAAATCGTTCTTCAGAAACAATTTTTCAAACTCCTTAGTTGCCATGTTATAAATTTGGTGGTACGTCTCGGGCCTAATGTACTCTTCTTGTTGTTGCTCTTGTTCCAGTCTAGATTCGGAATGCATCGGAGATATACAGGTTTGAGACGTAATACATTCATTATCCAGCGAAGTTGTGAAGACTAGCGATGTACATTGGTATTCCATGCTCGGAGTGTTTGAAAATTTGGATCGATGACATCAATCCCCATCTGTTTAGGCTCAATTTGTGCAGCTGAAGTGGAAGGTTGTGGCTCTAGAATCGAACTCGGGTGAAACGCATCCCGGCACGAGGACTTTTGGCGCTCCATTCATTCCAGTGACCTTTAGGTTGTTGACTTAGCGGGCCTTTTCGGATTTCTCTCGTTCTCCTCTAGCTGTTTCTTCAACTTTTGTCGGTTACTATAGTAATTTTCCCTAGATTTTCGCGGCATTTCTAAATTTATGTCACCATATTTTTTTATATCTAGTATTAAATACATTTAAAATCCACTTAATTTCGGTTTAACACATACCACCGTTAGCTCTGACCGTCAGCTACAGAATGCGGAGCTGAGGACATTGCTGTCTTCATCTATTCGCTAGTTATCAACCTTAAAAGGGCGTGCGGCGAAACAAAATCACGCGAAATTTAGGTTAACTTTCTAACGCTACTGTATCAAAGGGTTAAGGAGTGGAAGGTTGAAACTTGTTTTGCTATAAATGGGACTCTATAAACTATCTAATGACGTATTATCTATTACTCTAGGATTATTAGATTCAAAGTTATAAGCGTTCAAAGTGTGGCATGCTTTGGTTGCATCCGTGCTACCGACGTTACCCCCTACCCAAAGCGGAAAAAGACGTAGCTCTACGTAAAAAAAAAAAAAACAATAATAATAATTAAATTCAGAGCCCGAGCCCGAACTGCAGTAAACATTATGGAGTCCGGTTCGAGCCAGGCCTCATCTTCGGGCTCGGGCTTAGCCTGTCTCAGCACTGATGTGAAAATGATACAATAAACAAGTTAGTAAAATCATGCAATGCATTGATTATGATACGCTTTCCAACATACCAAAAATCATTGCTCAAGTTATTACTCAAGTTATGAGGATAATGGCTGTGGAAGAAATCCCGCACCTTTGACCCCATTTCGATTATATTAAACAGAATTTGTTCAGTTTACCTCCGGAACAACATACTAAAGTTCTGTCGCAATAGAAGCATTTTTAATCAAGTTATGAGGATAATGGCTGTGGAATAAATCTTGCTCCTGTGTCCTGACCTTTAACCCCACCTCCGGAACCACATGATAAAGTTTTGTCGCAATCGAAGCATTTTTACGTAAATTATGACGCTTAAGGGCAATGGAATGGATCCCGCTCCTATGCCCTGACCTTTTACTCCATTTCGCCCATTTACAATAGAGTTCGTCCCCAGGTGGTTCCCTACCACATACTAAAATTTAATCGAAATCGAAGCATTTTTACGCACGTAATGACGCATAAGAGCAATAGAATGGATCTTGCTCCTATGCCCTGACCTTTGACCCCATTTCGCCCATTATCAATAGGGTTCGTCCCCAGGTGGTCTCCTACCGCATACTAAAATTTCATCGAAATCGAACCATTTTTACGCGAGTTATCATGCGGACACACGGTCAGACAGACAGATGGACAAAGCTGAAGTACATACGTTTCTTCAACCTACGGTTGGAAAGCGTAAAAAAGCTGGTGATTCTCAAATACATGTTACTGACAGATGGATGCCATATTAATCATACATGTGAACATACCTCAGAAAACCTGAAAATTACGTTGTCCTGGACAGGAATTGAACCCCCATCTCCTAATCTCCTGGTCGCATAATATACTCGAACGTAAATCGGGAGGTGCAGGTTCGATTTCTGTTTCAGGACAACGTAATTTTCAGGTTTTCCGAGGTATATCCACAAGTTCGTGATTTTTAGGGCCAGCTTAAGGTGGTAAGCAAGCAGTGGCGTAACCATGTTTTAAAATCTGGGGGGTCCGATCACATATTGTATGTATACATATATACAATATTATATCATCATCATCATTGTCAACAATTATCGATCCACTGCTGTATGAAGGTCCCCACCAAGTTTCTTCCACAATTGTCTGTTTTGAGCCTGCCTCCTCCATGTCACTCCGGCATGCTTTCGAATGTCATCCATCCATCTCCCATGGGGTCTTCTTCTGGGTCTTTTTCTGTCCCTCGGAATCCAGTCTAAAATTTCGGTTGTCCATCGGTGGTCCGTTCTTCTGGCAACATGTTCATACATACTGTATAAGATAGAGTTTGGGACCCCCTCCCCCTACGCACACACGCACACGCAAGAGCAAAGCAGATGCTAAGGCGCGATCTAACGGGCACGACACAGGCGCCTCTGTTGGCGAATTGTGGAACTTAGCGAACACAACTGTAAAACTATGACAGATAGGGCAGAAATGTAAATTACAAAATTGTAGAACTGACTTTGCTTATTATAGGAATCGATATCGCTGTTTTATTAAGTACACACCATACACGTGTTTGCATTCTACGAAAAAATATAATCTTATATTATTAAAGTTAGTTGTTTCACATCATCAGTGTGCTAATATACACTGCTGGCCACCCAAAATGCAACACCAAGAAGGAAGCATCCGATTGGCCTGAAATTCGCAGCATGCGTCGCCCGCGAGAGGACATGCAAACGATTAACATTGCAGGGCATATGCAAATCATGTGCGCCCGGCACACCACCGAGAAGCACTATAAGAAGGATGCACAGAAGGCGGGATGTAAGTAGTGGAAGTGTGCTGTGCTGCCGGACCTGTGCGTGGGAAGCTTCTTGATGCCTCGTCGCAGAATAGGGCAGTCATTCCAGCTCGTTTCGGAGTTCAACAGAGGACGAATAGTTTCTTATTGCGGCAGCGGTTTATCGTACCAAGACATCGGCGCCAGTGTGGAACGACATCTAGCCACTGTGAGGCGAGTATGGATTCGGTGGGTGAAGGAGGGACGGACGAACCGACGTGAGAGATTGCCGCAGCCGCGGCACACCACCGAACGAGGGGACCGGCATGTTGTGCGGCTGGCATTGACGGCTCGCACCGCCACATCACGAACGTTAGCGCAGGAATTAAGGTGTGCTGCGCAACATCTTAATTCCTGCAACGGCACGTGCTGACGTGCCGTTCGACGTCGTCTGCAGGAGTGGGGACTTGTCGCACGGCGCCCATTGCTCTGATTACCATTGACGTTACACCACCGGCGAGTGCGGCGGCTGTGGGCCGTTGAACGCCGCACCTGGACTGCGGAATGGCACGACATTGTTTTCTCCGACGAATCCCGCTTCTGCCTGCAACACCACGATGGTTGGATCCGCGTGTGGCGGCACCGCGGCGAAAGACTGTATGACGCCTGCATTATGCATCGCCACACCGGTCCATCGCCTGGCGTTATGGTTTGGGGCGCAATTGGATATGACACCCGCACCCCTCTGGTACGCATCGCCGGTGCACTCAACAGCCACCTCTTCATCTCCGACGTTTTGGAGCCTGTAGTCTTCCCTTACCTGCTGGACCTGCCAGCGCCCACGTTTCAACAGGACAATGCGCGCCCGCACATGGCTCGCATCGTGCAACAATTCTTCACGGCCCACCAGGTGTCACTGCTGCCGTGGCCCGCCTGTTCTCTCGATATGTCGCTCATCGAACACGTCTGGTCGCTGACCGGCAACCGAGTGGCCCGGCAAGCACAACCCGCGGTTACGCCTGATGAACTGTGGCAACGTGTGGAAGCAGCTTGGACCGACATACCCCAAGCCCACATCCAAAGCCTCTTTCGTTCGATGCCGCGGCGTGTAGCGGCTGTTATTGCCAGCCATGAGGGCCACACGAACTATTGATGTCTGCGTGTTCCGCAAGTCGTTGTTATGTGTCCAGTAAATCTGGCTTTGCTATCTCGTGTCCTTCTTGGTGTTGCATTTTGGGTGGCCAGCAGTGTAAGATAGAGTTCGGGACCCTCTTTGAAAATAATGAATATATCATTATATTTCCGAAAACATTGGGGGGGGGTCCTTTACATTGGGGATCCCCGACTCTGAAAATCCGGGGGTCCTGACACCACCGATCCCTTCCCCCAGTGGTTACGCCTGTGTAAGCAAGGTATCAAGGTGCCTTCTATAGGGGGGGGGTCTTAAACAACGCAAAATTTAAAATGTTCAATAACCTGCGTGGGAAAAATAAAATATTTCTGGAGCACCTATAGCCTTATTTCGTTTTGTAGCAGGGAACAGTATTGACCAATTTATCCTGCCTCCCTCTTCGGACATAGGCTATCTTGCTTTGTCGCATTTGCCAACACTTCTTTTTTCTATTTTTCTTTTTCTGAAAAAAGGAAGCACAGTGTTTATTTTCCCTTCTCCCCACAGTGCCATATTTTCCATTAAACGAAGGAAGCTGTTTGGAGCAGCAGTTAAAAAAACACTAAAAATTTCATGGAACACTAGTTCTTTTCGCATGAATAAAAGAAGACATTGAGAAATTACTGACGTATTTTTATCTCTGTATTCCGAGTAGCGAGGAACATCAAGGGAACTGACCTGGTAAGGCGAATCTAGTATAGGTAACCCTCGATTTGCGCCGACTGAGAATAACGCCGATTTTGAAACCAGAAGGTCAGATGGGAAGAAAAATATATTTTATTTTAATTCATAACGTTTTACAATTTTTCTCGTACATCTAATATTAAATCGTAATTCTTACATCGCTGATTTTGAATAAAAATTATAAATACAGTCATCTCTGCAGTTATGTATGTTTCGTTAACGCGAATTTGCTCTAATGAGATGGATGAATCGGTAAAAGTTGCTTATGCAAACCTTTTGCATATGCGAGTTTGTTATGCGATTTCCTTCATGGCGTTTAAGTTTTCAAAGGGCAAATTTAATCTCTGCGGAGGTTCCGGGGTTATTTTTATTACGCAATCTTCTATAGGTCGGCACCTTACATGAATGCAAGCAGAAACCACAATCAATCACGGGGACCAACGATTTGCGCACCCACTCATTGATTGTGAGATGTAATCCCCTCATAAACCGAAACCGTTCCACGACAGTCACGTGAGCATGAGTCACTCGTCTTGGTGAGTCGTTTCCCTTCTGCCTGGAAAAGGAGTAAGGAAAGTTTGTTTTGGTTCCGTTCCCATTCGCTCCTCAAGAGGGTTCACCCATTTGGGTGTCTGGCATGGAAAGGAGTGGAAAGAGGATAAGACGTAAAGGCTACATAAAATGCGCTCAGCTCACTTTTTCGTTCACACATTGAATGTTCTGAAACCTGTGAGCTAACGTGTCTGTGTTGTAGTTATATTCACTTTATTTCAGAGCTTTAAATGTAATGCCATTAGTACACTGGTGTGCAAAAATTAAGGACGAAGAGGAGAAATTAGCATAACAGCGGAACGAACAGGCAGAACGGACCGAAAGACCGCTCAGGAGATAGACTAGGGTCCGGTACGGTAGGGCATGCGCATATATGCAGCATGAGGTAGGAGGGGGGGGTGTCGGAAGGGTATAAAGCACACGGGCGGTGTACGCTCAGAAATTGAACGACGTCGAGTTGCTGCGACCGCGTGATATGGCCAACAGGCAATCCAGTAGACGACATCTGGATGAATTTACCCAAGATCGCGTCATTGGGAAGTTGAAAGAAGGTCGAAGTGTGACTAGTGTGGCCGAGGAGTTCGGGATCGCTCACAGCATCGTTTCACGAGCTTGGAGAGCATTTCAAACAACAGGAACAGCTGTTTGAGAAAGTTTAGCAGTGGTCGTCCACGAGCAACCACGGCGGCGGACAACCGGTATATTGTTCGACAGGCGAGAAGAGACAGACGGCAGACAGCGGGAGAAATCGCAAGGCACATGCAACACACAACTGGACGTCCGTTATCGCGTTTTACCGTAGCCAGGAGGCTGCACAAAGGTGGTCTATTTGTACGACGAGCAGTACAGTGTGGGCCTTTAACGTCTTCTCATCGGAGACGGCGGTTTCTGTGATGCCAGGAAATCAAGAACTGGAACATCAGCAATGGAATCCAGTTCTCCTTACGGATGAGAGCCGATTTAGTCTGACGAACGATTCTGGACGTATACACATCTGGAGAGAGCAGGGAACACGCAATCCCACCTCCAACATCATCGAAAGGGACCGGGGTGGAGGTGGCGGAGTTCTCGTTTGGGGCGGTATCACGCTTGGTAGCCGTACTGACCTCCACATCTTCCAAGGAGGTTCAGTCACTGGTGTCCACTATTGTACCGAAGTTCTACTGCCTCACGTGCGTCTGTTTAGAGGTCCTGTGGGTCCTGAGTTCCTCTTCATGGACGACAACATTATACCTCATCGTACAGTGGCTGACGCAGAGCTGTTGGAGAGTGAAGATATTCAACGCATAGATTGACCCGCAAGGTCCTCGGACCTAAATCCAATCGAACACGTGTGGGACCGTCTCGGGAGAAGCTTGGCAGCACGTCACCAGCCGCCAGCAACGATTCCGCAGCTGCGATTGGCGCTACAAGAAGAATGAGCCGCGATGCCTCAACAGCTCCTTGACAACCTCGTCCTCAGGATGGACAAACGTTGTAAATCCTGAAACGCAGTCAGGGGGATCATATCCCATACTAAACACTGTTTTTTTTCTTGGAAGCCACCTGTCACATGGACGTTTCTGTCTTCTGTCCAGTTGTGCTCGAAGCTACCTTTTCAATAAAGTGCCTTTGTATCCTTTGGATTCCTTGTTTGGACGGTTTTGCTCACTTGTCCCATATTCTTACATCTTGGGGATCTTATGGTATGATTTGAGTCGATGTGGAGCACTTCTGCAGGACGTTACATTCGAAAAACCTCTCCTTAATTTTTGCACGCCAGTGTATATTACTCGTCAGTGTTTGGGAGCCGAGAACGCATGTCCTTGACTTGTTTACGGTTCACCAGAGCAGGGGACTTTCGGCTTAAAGCGGCATATAGCCGCTCCAACTGGTCATACTGCAGTTGCGCATCAATGCCTTGGCCATCTTGTACCAATTCCTAATGAAAGGGGTTCTCAAAGTTCCACCATACGCAGGGGTCGTGCTGCCGATCGCATTCTTCGCAATTTGCGAAAAAATCGGTTTGACGATGGAAAAAAGGTTTGGGCGAAAATATGGGCGGTTACCTTTTGACATGTTTACAAGTGGACAGACGGTAGCACGAATGTGTTTGATGAAGCTCGCTCAGGCCGTCCGTCTATCTCTCGCACAAGAAACCATCTGGGTCACATCGATGCGCTCATTAAAGAAGATCGCCGGGTCTGAGATCGCCCAAAAGGTAAATATTAGCTATGGTTCTGCGTTCTCAATAGTGCATGACGATCTCGGATATTACAAAGTTTGCGCCAGATGGGTGCCACGGCACTTGCCTGATGCGCACAAGCAGCAGAGCCTGGAAATTGGCAGAATTTTTTTACAGCGGTATGAGTCAGATCGCAGTATTCTGAAGAGGATTGTCACTCGGGACGAAACATGGGTCCATCATTACGTCCCCGAGAGCAAAAGGCAAACCATGGAGTGTAAACATCCTAGCGTACCATGCAAAAAGAAGTTCAAAGTTATCCCTTCGACACGAAAATTAATGCTGACACTCTTTTTTGACATAGAAGGACTCATCGTTGAACATTATCAAGCACAGGGTGACTCAGCTAAGAGTCGGTCATATTGTGACTTGCTGAAAGACAAATTGAAACCAGCAATTCGCACAAAATGACAGGAAATGTTATCCACAAAAGTGCTGTGGCTGCACGACAACGCTCGTCCACATACGGTATTGGCAATTCAACAAACAATTATCGAGTTGAAGTTCACCACACCCGCTTACAACCCCGATCTGGCACCGTGTGACTTTCATGTCTTCTGGCTTCTGAAAGATGCTTTGCCAGGCCTCCGTTTTGAAAGTGATGTCCTGGCACAGGAAGCGGTGCATTCGTGGCTGCAGGAACAACCCAAAACATTCTTTTTTGCAGGAATCCAGAAGTTTGTAGATCGATATAAAATATGCGTTGAACTACAGGGGGACAATGTTGAGAAATAAGGTAATTTTTATCTGTATGCCTCTTAGTTTCTTTAACACAGAGGGTGAGTCAAACGCTTTGCAACATTTGCATAAATACATGGGTATGTACCGTGTTTAAACTAGTTCAAGTCGCACACTGCAGTCAGTCGAAAGGGATATAAAGTGGTAGTCGTTGCTGTGAACAGCATTGCATGTCGTCGTTCTGTCTGTGGTTGGTACGCCTAAAAGATGAACAGCTACAACCGGCTAATTAACGAACTTTTGCTTCACCAGTTTGAACTCGGCCATAACGCTGCTCAAGCAACACGAAACATTTGACATGCGAAAGGGGAAGGTTCTGTGGATCACAGCACCGCAACCAAATGGTTCAAGAAATTTCGCTCAGGTGACAGAAACCTCGACGATCAACCAAGCCAGGTAGGCCGCGAACCGTGGATTCGGAGGCCGTGCGCCAAGCCGTAGAGGCAAATCCTACAACCAGCACTATGAGATTATCAGGCGAGCTGGGCATATCACAGACAACCGTGGTTCGTCACCTTCAGGACCTCGCCAAGGTCTGCAGGAGCTGCCGCATTGCTCCTTAATCACTGACGCCAGCTGAAGCAAACCGCCAAGTGGAAGTGCGCACGAAACTAATAGAAAACCCACGCGATGTACCTTTCATCAAGATAATTGTTACGTGCGATGAAAAGTGGGTCGATTGCCGTAATCCTAACACACAATGGCAGTGTTTGCGCCCGGGCCAGCTTCCTGAACCTGTTGCCAAACGTGGGCGCTTCGAACACAAGGTGACGCTTTGAGTCTGGTGTAATTTCGAGAGGATAATCTATTAGGAATCTGTTCCAGACTGTCGGACCATCAACGCCAACTTCTACTCTAAACCGCTGGAGCGGATGGATACCATTTCGGAGGAGAAGTACCCGGCTCCGGTGAACAGGAAGCGCGCTGTCCTGCAGTAGGACAGTGCTCGGCCTTATACCGCGGGAACGACCCGGGGAAAACTGCAGGAATTTGAGGGCATCGAACTGATGCCACACCCACCATACAGTCCGGATTTTGCTCCCGCAGAATATTACCTGTTCTGGTCCATGGCCCACTTCCTTCGCGGGCGGTACTTCAACAATCAGAAGGAGGTGGCAGCTGGGGTGAAGGAGTTCTTCGCCTCGAAGAACAAGACATGGCACCTCCGCGGAATCGAAGAACTGGCAGACAGATGGCTAAAGGCGATGCAACACGATGGCCTTGCTTTGAATGATAGTCAGCTTTCGTCGTAAAGGTACTATGAAAACATAAAGTGACCCAAATATTGCAAAACTTACGACTCAACCTCTGTATACGACAACGTTGACCTTACTTTTTGATTTACTCTCGTGCTTACCCAATATGCCTACATTTTTAGTACTCTTTATTTTTCTGCAGCATAACTCATAGCAGACTTGGGAATTCAAAGTCTATCTACCCAAGGTAAATGGATATTCATTTTTCATTTGGAAAAAAAAACATTTTGGAATTTCCTTTGTGGACAACGACTCGTGGGCCATTAAAAGTGCTCCGCGGGTCGCGGGTTGAAGACTCCTGCTGCGCAGTGGTCTAAGCGATGGCCTCTGATCATTCGTCCGGAAGGGGTCCGGGTTTGAATCCCGTGAGGCATCGATGTTGTGTTTGTCTTACGGCACTGGCTCTCTCCCTTCCCTGGAACCAATGATCCTAAATTAGGGAGGGGCGACTGCTTGAGTTGCTCACAATGGTCGTTAAATCTCCAATCAAAAAAAAAAAAAAAAAAAAAAAAGACTCCTGCTCAGACATACTAAAACGCAGGAATGACTGTTCGTATAACATTTAGATGGAAGAGCGAAGGTTACAAAAAACAAACGGTATAACTGGCGGGAAATTCAGGAAGAGGTTACAGCAACAACAACAAAAAAAGAAAAAAAAAAAAAAAAAAAAAAAGAAGAATATGGTTAGTGGGCAACGATGGTCCGAACAGAATAGCCCCATCAGAACGAACGTGAAGTGGTTCGAGATGTAAGTAGCTCTGGCTAATTCTGATGCTATAGCAGCTCCAGCAATTCTTCATATATACAAACAATTAACATCGCGTCTTTCTCCGAAGGAAAGGTCATTCCACCCTCCTTCCAAATCGTACTTCCTATTTGAAGCTGGAACTTGTTTGAAGTGGAAGCGAGTTTAGCTACTGCATGACTAATAGCTACAACCGATGAAAATTATCACTTTGTAAACCTTACTAAACAGTTCTTGGAATTTTTATCGTGGCTTTTCCGGGATCATTTTAACAACTTGATCAAGATGCGATGGGAAGCTTTTTCGTTTAAATTGGACCACACATACTGGTACTGCCCAATAACCTAATACATACTCCAACTTGAATGATTATAACTACTGCTTTCATTGGGATTCGGTAGATGGAAAAAAATGGAACTTTGAATATTAAATGCAGCATATTACGCAAATCAAAAAAAAAAAGTAGCATGACATTTCCTAAAATTGAAGGCATTTTAGTGACAACACAAAAATAAACTCGGAACTAATTAATAATGAAAAAAAAAAGACGACGCTGAATTCTTGGGTGGGTATAATAAATGCGTCTTTTGAATGTTTTAAACGAAACAAAAAAAGAACTTTTTTAAAGCGGAATTTAAAAAAAAGAAAGAAAACTAATCAGTGAAAAAGAAAATCCATGTACGTCCCTCAGTGGAAAAACTCCGCATTGTTTAAAATACACAATATGCGCAGTGTCATTAATACTCATAATGGATGGAGACAGTTACGAAACGAATTTTTTTAATCGGATTTTCAGAGTCGGTAAAATATCAACAAATAGGAACAGCTACTTACTGCAGAAACGTGGAACAGCTACTATATCCACAAATAGGAACAGCTACTAGCTGCAGAACCGTGCCCAACGAAAACTCCCAAACTGTGAACGAAATGTTAGTCGTAGCGGAATATAAACGAGGAAATGAGAATTTTTGAAATCGGGCAATTAGTAGAAGAGATATAGAAGACAATGGGGTATTACTTCACGCTATCTAGCGGGAAATTTGCATGGTAATTAAAGCAGAGCATGTGCTCAAAATATTCTTCATTCACGGTGAAGGTTTAGAGCCAAGAAACGCAGACGTCGCCAAAGGGGTGCGGCCGCCCCTGCGGCGCAGGTGGTCTAAGCTATGGCTTCTGATCCATCGTCCGAAAGGGGTCGGTCCGGGTTCGAATCCCGGTGAGGCATGGACGTTGTGTTTGTCTTACGGCACAGGCTGTCTCCCTTCCCTTGAGTCAGTGGCCCTAAATTAGGGACGGCGACTGCTTATAGCTCATTGAGTTGCTCACGGTGGTCGTTCAACCTCCAATAAAAAAAGGGGGGGGCTCCAATTTCGCTTAACCACTGTACCGCTCACCCGGTTTAAGATGTGCCCTTTTTCAGTTTTTTAAATTTTAAAATATAATCGGGTTTTGCCAAGAGATAATGAGTTTTCGTGTATCCCTACATATCTCCCCCTAGGAAGTGCGTTGTTAACTTCTCCATAGAAAGGTTATCATCCGCAGAGCCATAAAATTCCAGATGTTCTCTCTTCAAAGTCCTAAAGACTAGACCACACTTTGAAGCATTCTTTGCAAACAGTTTGCGAACCAGTGGCTGATCCAGCAGGGGGCGACTGGGGCGAACGCCCCCCCCCCCTCCTCTCCCCTAAACTTTAACAAAAATTTTATGTTTAAAGTAGCAAAGATCGTAAATGATTAACTTGCATATTTTGTTTTCAGTTTTTCTAAAAAAAGTTTAACAATTAAACTTACTACGGAATTGGATTTAAAATACGTATTAACACTGATTGAGCTTCAGTAAAAAAGAAAGAGAAGGGAATAGAATAAAACAGAGAGAGAGAGAGAGAGAGAGAGCAAAAGGTAAAGGGAAGACAGGGACAGTGGGGGGGGGAAGCATGGGGGTATTCTTTGTTAGTTCTTTGTTATTGTCATATTGTCTAGCGTCTGTATCGTCTCGAAACAGGGTAAGGCAAAGCTAGGTACTGAAATCAGAGTACGTGGGATGAACTTTCAATACCAATCTGATCTACGTACGTATCTTAATTGGATCGTACACAAAATTCGTAAAAATGATAGTAGTCTCTTCTGAACTATAATAAAAACGGAAACTTCCAAACTTTCTCTTAGCTTTTGGAAATTTTGGTGCTGTAAAAGGATCGCAGGAAAAGATTAATAATATCGTAAAAAATCCAAGCTGTTTAAATTTGGTAATCGTTGAGTATTAAGAGGCACTGTTCACTTGGTTTCACATTACCTACTCATTTAAAGGAAGTTTTCAGTTATTCAGACGGGATTAGGGGAACTTTGTTTTTCGAAAGAAAAATTAAGTTCTCTTCATCTCATTTTTGTACGAGTGTGATTGTAACACACACTGAGTACGCCCCGTGTGTCTACCGTCCTTCACTGGAGTTTTCATTCATGTACGTAAAGTAACTGATATCAGAACTGCTTTCTTTTTCCTATTTAACGTTAATTTCCAATGCACGTAGAGTTTCGTTATTTCATCTCCAATGACAAGAAGTTGAAATTGATTCTTATTCTTGCCGTAGGGCACAGTAAAACAAAAAAAAGGGGGGGGGGGAGAGTGGGACAGCAAAATTCCAGTTACCGTGTTTCATATTTAGCGATTTTAGGACAAAGCTATATGTGTACATTATATTTTGGTTGAAATCAGGCGTGTATTTACTTTAATGCATAAGAATAATGTCAGGTGGGCACCACAAAAATTTTTTTTATTAAATTAACCAACTCCGAATTATAGGTCTGAGCTGATTTAAAAAAAAACCATAAAGTTTATTTCTTCGGGAAACGCGCGATTGATCGCACCGAAACAATTGTGATTACTCACCTATTGCTTGCTCTCCTTCAGGTATTTAACGATTTAACATTCCTAGAACAAGTGAATGTGTTTTAAAGACCTTGCAAAGGAACGCGAGGTACGAGTGGCACCTCCAATATGCATAATGTACATCTAAAAATACCCTTCCATAAAGTCTTCATCCCGCCGCCCTTTTTATACCCGAAAAACCGTCCCCATCCTAGAGTAAACTTCTGGATCCGCCCCTGTTGCGAACAATTTGCACACAATTTACAAACATTGTTTTTTCAGACATGTTTCATTGATGTTTTGCGTCCATACCTGCCAAGTTGACTTCAAGATGTTTTCCGAGGATTATGTGGCGATATCTTCTGCTTTGTTTGTCATGGTGGACTCTGTTTCGCGTCAGCCTAGGAAAAAACCTTGGTGGACTCGAAACTGCACGAGGGGTCTCACAATTTACCCCAGTAACACACTGACATTGGCCAACGGTTGGCCCAATGATATTTTTGCATCGGCAGCGTTGGGCGAAGATTGTGTTGTTTATCGAAGATTGTGTTGTTTATCGAAGATTGGCCAACGGTTTTTCCAACTACATATGACCAACCATTTATCAACAAATGACCACTTAACAGTTGTCCGATGGTTGTCCAACAATACATGACCAACCATGGTTGTCCAAGAGCACATGATCACATTAGAAAACTGTTTGCAACAGTTTTCCAATGTGGGTCCAACCGTTGAATCAACACATATCCAGTTGTTGGCCGCCGAGTCGCCTCGTCGTTGGGCCGACTGTTGAAAGCCCACGGTTAGTCAAACATAATATTGCTACCTGGATAATAGCTAACCTCAAGCTACATGATGGTGCTGGGTTCCGAAACTTTACCCGGATGAGTTCCAAAGACTTTGAGATTTTATTGCTAACTAGATGAAAGCCCGTCAATAATGACGGGGGAAACTAAAATTTATGATACAGAAATTATTGACATTTATTTATTGAGTTTTTAAGTTCCACGTCAATAGATGGCGACGTTGGCTCACAGCTTTCTGAAAATTTTCTCTAGCAGTCGGTTATAGAATTTGATACTACGGGCTGTCTGTTTGTTATGTGTTTTATAAAACTTTTAGTCCCTATTTGGTCAACACTTCCTTGTACACAACATTTTTCGTATACACTGACTGCGAACCCTGTATCGATTTCCCCTGTTCTTTTCCGTGAATTATTTTTACCTTGACGTCGTCAGATCGTCGTACTCTTGACGTTTCCACATACAGATGGCTAAACACCTGGTTCAGTTAGTGAATCAAAATTCCTGATGTAAAGTTTTTCGTAGCCGCAACGGTGGCGCAGGGTCTAAGCGATGGCCTCTGATCATTCGTCCGTAAAGGGTCCGGGTTCGAATCCCGGTGAGGCATGGATGTTGTATTTGTCTTACGGCACAGGCTCTCTCCCTTCCCTGGAACCACTGACCCTAAATTAAGGACGGGCGACTGCTTATAGCCCACTGAGTTGCTCACGATGGTCGTTAAACCTCCAACCCCCCCCCCCAAATCGTATCTCTAGAGTTGATCGTGTGACGTAACGCATCTCTGACGTCATGTGAGAATGATTTGAATTAGATGACGTCACACCAACAGCTGTGTTCTTTGTTGCTATGACAACAAAACAAAGTGGTATACGCGACGACTGTGCGCATGTAGTTGATGACGTCACTTACACGAAAAGCTAAGCGTGACGTCACAAACATTTGTTTCTCGGTTGTTGCTATGACGACTTACAAAGTGGCACGGAGGAGGACTCTAGGAGATTATATATTAGGATGGTAGGCCGAAGATATCAAGGAAGAACACACCGTGTAGGGCTGCAATTCCACTTAACATACAACTGGCTGTGACTTTGCAGTATCTTGCGAGTGGTGATTTGCCCTTTTTCGTAGCTAGGCCTCGACGCCTTTGACAATTTTTTTTTTTTTTTTGATTGGAAGTTTAACGACCACCGTGAGCAACTCAATGGGCTATAAGCAGTCGTCCGTCCCTAATTTAGGGTCACTGGTTCCAGGGAAGGGAGAGAGCCAGTGCCGTAAGACAAACACAACATCCATGCCTGACCGGGATTCGAACCCGGACCCCTTACGGACGAGTGATCAGAGGCCAACGCCTTAGACCACTGCGCCACCGGGGCGGCTGACAAATTTGGAATGGTTTGCATTGAAAAAATAAATCCAACCATGATACTTACCTTTTTTATATGATTGGATTTACCTGTCATCAAAAAACTCATTTCTTTGACAGGTAATTTAAAATAAAACCAACTCACATATGATTACAATGTAGATTAAAATATAATTAAAATATGCCCTTATTTATTGCTGTGTTTGCAAACAATGTTTCCTGTTTTCCATTTTAAATGGAAAACAGGAAACATTGTTTTCTTCTACGAGAACAAAATAATTTGTTTCCGAAATGTTTGCAAACATTTCGGTTAAAAAATAATTCATTTCAATCCAGTTTTTCGGAACGCATACACTGCTGCAAAGATATCGAAAACAAAAGTATGCACTTTAGCTACCTAGTGGCAAAATTGTGAGTTACAAAAAAATCAGAAATCTTATATGAAATATTCTTCCCCACGAACTCTTTCCGACGCTGAAAGAATTTTTCAAACTGGACTTTTAGAAGAGGAGATATCGGAAAAAATTAGAAATTCAATAGACATTCACTATCCTCTTCCTCGCTGTCATCTTCGAAAGCCTCCTTTTCTCTGGCGGTTTCTACGCACACCGGCCACTGAATTAGAAAACTTTATGCAAATGTATGTAAACGTCACTTACGTAGCGTATATGCAAAATACGTGTTCACGTGCTCATCACGTGACCCCAGCAACTATTTAAGACTGTTCTTCGTCAATAGTGCCCGTCACAATGGGGAGAACAAAGATCTTTTCGGGGTTCCATAAAGGGTTTATTATTGTGGGTGCCCTTCTGGCTGGAACGACGATTTTGTAAACAGTAGAGCTGACTGGTTTCTCAATATCCATGGTCTTTAACCAGGGGGAAAATAATCCAAATTGCTTGTCTAAGAGACGTTACTGTGGCGCGAAGACAATGTGTCAGAAACGAGATTGGTCTCGTCTGAAAAGGCTTGTACGGAAAAACAAGACTTCCTGTCAGCTGCATTTGACCTAAGCATTCAACGAAGGCCGTTCCCGACCCATATCTCAGCTAGCTATTCTAAGAGCATTGAAGAGGTTTGGTATTGGCAGTGAAGTGCCTTTACGGATAGGACTGATTTCTGCGATGAACCGGAAAGTTCGTCTACAGTGGTGTTAGGAACACCGTGATTGGACACTGAAAAAAAGTCATGTGGTCCGACGAGTCCTATACGGAAACCACTGATTTCTGCGAAGTACGGGAAAGTTCGTCTACCGTGGTGTCAAGAACACCATGATTGGACACTGGAAAATAATCATGTGGTCCGACGAATCCTATACGGAAACCACTGATTTCTGAGAAGTACGGGAAAGTTCGTCTACCGTGGTGTCAAGAACACCATGATTGGACACTGCAAAATACTCACGTGGTCCGACGAATCCTATACGGAAACCACTGATTTCTGCGAAGAACCAGAAACTTTTTCTACAGTGGTGTCAGGAACACCGTGACTGGACACTGTAAAAAAGTCATGTGGTCCGACGAATCTTATACGTAATTCAACAGAACCGGTTCAGTATACCACCTGAACAACATGATAAATTTTTGTCGCAATCGATGCATTTTTAGTCAAGTTACGAGGATAATGGCTTAGGAATAAATCTCACTCCTGTGCCCTGACCTTTGACCACATTTCTATGATATTCAACAGAATTGGTTCAGTATACCTCCGGAACAACATGATAAAGTTTTGTCGCAATAGAAGCATTTTCAGTCAAGTTATGAGGATAATGGCTTTGGAATAAATCTCGTTCCTGTGCCCTGACCTTTGACCCCATTTCGATGATATTCAACATAATTGGTTCAGTATACCTCCGGAACAACATGATAAAGTTTTGTCGCAATCGAAGCATTTTTACGTAAGTTATGACGCATAAGGGCGAAGGAATGAATCCCGTTCCTATGTCCTGACCTTTGACCCCATTTCTTCCATTTTCAATAGGGTTCGTCCCCAGGTTGTCCCCTACCTACCACATAATAAAATTTCATCGAAATCGAACCATTTTTACGTGAGTTATCGTGCGGACAGACGGGCAAAGCTGGAGCATATACGCTTCTTCAACCTACGGCTGTAAAGCGTAAAAAAAAAAAAAAAAAAAGTCCCATTCACCAAAGTGTAACAGAGTTTACTACAGCGATTTGCCGAAAGCAGCTACGTAACCTTTCATTACCAGAAGGAAACGAATACTCGAACCACACCAAATTGGCTCTGGAATGAACTCCGGCACCATAATAGTTCGTCGAGAACTGAAGGAAGTGGGTTTTCATGGCCAAGCAGCCTCGGTGTAAAGGTCGGCGTTTAGTGGACTTTGGAGCAATGAAATGTGTTTTGTTGACGAATCACACTTCACCATCTTGTAGCCGAACGGACGAGTCTGGACATAGATGATGATACCACGCGAACACCACCTGACGGATTGTGTTGTACCAACTGTGACGTTTGCTGGGGGAGGTGTCATGCTCTGGGAGATGTGTTTCATGATTTGGGTCCTTAACGCTGCAGCCTACACTGTAAAAACATTTCTAAAATTCACGAGCCAATTTTCGTGATCCGTTTCATGAACTAACGAGCATATTTCTGATGCAACATTTTTCGTGAAATGACGGAAAGAAACCTCAATTTCACAGATTTTTCGTAAGCCAGGAAATTTCTGAAATTTTCAGAAACCCTTTTGCAATTCCTTTCGCATACACAGTCGAATCACATTATTGTGACCACCGGATAATATCCACAGTAAACGCCTTGAGCAGCGCGAACCGGGGTGGGAATGACTCAATAAGGTGCTGGAAGGTGTTCACAGGTATGTGGAGCCATGCTGACTGCAGTGGATCTGACAGCTGCTGGTGGGCGCTTGGTGGAGGATCCATATAGCGAACAACACGATCGAGGTGGTCCCACAGATGCTCAATTGAGTTTAAGTCTGGGGAATTAAGGGCTCAGGGAAGTGCTTTGAAGTCTTCATCGCGCTCTTCCAACCAGTCTCGGGCATTTCTAGCTGTGTGACCCGCCGCATTGTCGTGCTGGAAGACCCCATCTGCCCCAGGGAATACAATCAGCATGTATGCGTGCACGTGGTCTGCAAGGATGGTTTCACAATTAATTCGGTTAATAGTGCCTTCCACTGGTATGAGTGGACACAGAGAGCGCCACGAAAACATTCCCCAGAAGATAACGCTGCCTCTACCAGCTTGTGTCCTTCCAGCAATGGTTGAAGAGTATTTGTTTTCCGATGTTTCCCGCCTAATACGCCAACGTCCATCCTTTCGATTAAACAGAAAACGTGACTCATCGGAGAAGGCAATGCTTTGCCAATGAGCGGAGGTCCAATTGCGATACTGCCGTGCAAATGTAAGCCTTTTCTGCCGATGCACCTTCTTTAGTATAGGTGCAGTGACCATCCGTCTGCATCGGAGCCCCATACGCAGCACGGTTCGATGAACTGTCGTTTTAGACACACTTACGGTATCACCCTGGTTCATTCGTCCAGTGAGTTGCTTCCCTGTAGCGTGTTGATCAGTCCTCACGCACCTTCGAAGCCGACGTTCACCTTTGACACCAATGGCACGTGGTGCTCCGCAGTTTGCACGTAGCCTATTCGCAATGGTGCCATTTCTCCAATCACGATACGCTTTAACCACAGCAGCACGCGAACAGTTAACAAACTGCGCTGTTTCAGAAATACTGCCACCCTTATCCCGAAAGCCGATAATCATCCCTTTTCGCAAATCTGACAAATCGCTTCTTTAACTCATGACAGCAACGAGCTATATGTTTTCAGAATGCCTACAGCACACCTTATAAACATTCCAAGCCAGCTCACGACACGTGCCTTCTTTCATTGGCTACGCGCTGTTGACGTCAAAAGTATGAGGTGGTCACAATAATGTGACTCCACTGTGTATTAACAGTAAATTTCCGTTTTTAAGATGTGTTAACAGAAAATTTTGATTTTTTTAGAAACTCTTCCGCAATTCCTTTCTTATATTAACGGAAAATTTCCGTTCTCACTTTTCCCGTATCCGTATGACGAAAACATTCTGGTAACAGGAGAGACTCGCGGGAAGGTTTGATTAATTGTTAAATTTAAATCGTGCGTCGAGGGATCTGATTTTGAAGTTCTGTAGCGTGATCGGATATTGTGGGTAGAATATGGCATGAAATTTGGTTATTGCGGCGCACGATATTTCTCCACTATTTTGTGCGCCATATATTGTGTCATCGTTAGAAACCGGATATTTAAATTATTGTACAGGTGATTGTACGATGTCTATGTACCAGTCTGTGGAGTGCTTAAGACAAAAGCTATTATAGCTATCAAGAGTAAATTTTATATTTAGAAGTTTTTTTAAACAATCCTATAGTACGTTTCACCATTTCTTAAAGATACATGAAAGTTATTGACAGTTAAAAAAAACAAGAAAAAAATTTCAAGTTCCAAACATTATGTTGCTTTGAAATATCACGTTGAAAAAAAAAATACTTAATTTGTGAGAAGTCCGCCTAGAGAAAAAGTAAAATTATTACACGCGTATTCAAATAAAAAAAAAAAAAAAGTAATAACCTCCAACAAAAAATAAAAATGACTAAATTACTCGCATTTATAGGGTGGACGTCAAGTAATTTTGCTTCCTATACTTCCAATGGAAAAACTATTTTTTTTTTTTTTTTTTTTTTTGATTGGAGGTTTAACGACCACCGTGAGCAACTCAATGGGCTATAAGCAGTCGCCCGTCCCTAATTTAGGGTCACTGGTTCCAGGGAAGGGAGGGAGCCAGTGCCGTAAGACAAACACAACATCCATGCCTTACCGGGATTCGAACACGGACACCTTTCGGACGAATTATCAGAGGCCATCGCTTAGACCACTGCGCCACCGGGGCAGCAGGAAAAACTTCTGTACACATTTTCTTCACAATTAATGCGTTCCCAAGGATGAAAATGTGAACATCGATTAAAATAGCTTCATTTTATAACTTGGAATACTTAATATTTTCTAAAACATGACCATAATTATATTAAAAATCAATAACTTTTTCTTTGGTGGTGTTGAAACCAGAAAAAAGATGGCACGACCTGTACTTTGATGACGTCAATAGACAAACAAATGTTGGATTGCATAATTATGGTCATGTTTTAGAAAATAAAATTCCACGTTATAAAATGAAGCTATTTTAATCGTTGTTCAAATTTTCATCCTTGGGAACGCATTAATTGTGAAGAAAATGTGTACAGAAGTTTTTCCATTGGAAGTATAAGAAGCAAAATTACTAGACCTCCACCTTAATGAAAAATATCCCCGTGAGATCAGTTTTACCTTTAATGTGAGTCCCACTCCTACTACTTCCTGGCTCGGAGGTTAAGACGCACGGCCTGTGTAGACCTGATCCAAATTCTATCCCAGCTACCACCTTCTCGCTCCGGAGTGAATTACTCCAACGACTAAGCTTCACCGACGGAATGTATCGCTGTAGATTTGTCGTCTTGACACGTGTTTCACCTCTGTATGTCATACAATGTCGAACGTGAACTTACTCACTTCTTTGGGTCCAGGGCGCCATAATTCTACATGGACGGTATACAATAATTGCCAATATGATGGGAGCAGGTCGTAGCAAACGATGGCGACTAATTTTGGTCTGATTTGTACTTGTATATACAGTATATACGGTAATTAGCACTTTTTTGTTGCCTTACATTTGCAGACATTAAGTTCTTTCCAACCCAATACATATGGCTTCTCCAATAATTTTAGAAAATTTGTGATCGGCGTGATATTATTGTTTCTTACAACTAAATCTGGTACAGCGGGTATGATTGCGTATACCAACTTTCCAATTGATATTCAAATTCCCTTATAACAGTCATTTCTATAAAAAGATACCGGGAAGCTGCTGTGTGAAAAACGCAATTACTCCACTGATTTATTTCTTCCCGACTTCCTTCTTCATTAGAGTGCTTAGTCATCATTAGCTCAATGCGTACGTTTCCTATTTAATTCGCAAGTGAATCTTTCATTACAGGAAATTCATTACAGGAATTATTCGCAAGTGAATCTTTCATGACGTGATTTATTGAGAGTTCTTTTACTTCTGAGGTTGAATAATTACGTCTTCAGCTACACAGATGCTGCTCCTGAGAAGAGACGGTACTAGGAGTGCTATGTGTAAAGTAAGATGCAAATCTCCCTTAAGATAACTTCTTCAATAATTTTAGAAATTTGTCAAAAAACAAAAAAAAAAAAAACATATAATATCAAAAACAAAACCATTCATAGAAAGGGTTCGTTTTTGGTAGCCAAGACATCTGTAGTATCATATCAGAACAGGCCGTTCAAGGATTTTAACATGCCGCTTCAATGCCCGAGTGGTCTGAGGATGCTGGCTCTGCCCCTTCCCTGAAGCCAGTGGCCCCAAATTCGGGTCCGACTGTTGATAGCTCATATTCCTTAAAGGGGGCCCAAATTAGTGGCAGACTGTTTATAGCTCCGATTGCTTAAAGCGGCCCCAAATTAGGGACTGACTGTTCATAGCTCTCATTGCTTAAATAAGCCCGAAGTGTTCCTAACGATCCATTTCTGCGTTCTCTATTGCGTAGATTAATTGAGCGAAGCGAGGCCGAAGGCCCGAGCGGATCTCTCTTCACGAGACTCGAGACAATTAGTTGTTCGGGCATGGGTACGAGATGACACATTCGATCACCGTGTTTTTTGCATGCGATTGGACATCTTCTATGGTCAGGTTTTGACGCCTTCCGATTCCCGAAATTCCGTGTCACTGAGAAATAATCGTCCAAAAACTCGCATTTTTAGGGGGTTTCCGAGTGTTGAGAAGGGGTTGTTCGTTGCCTATCTCCCCCAAATATCTTCAGCCGATCGCGGTGACACTTGCCACAGAGAAAGGGAAGGACATGGGGAGTGATATGGGGTTGGTATCATGGTGATTGGTCGTGTAGTATAAAAATAATGACCATTAAAAAACTGACCAATTTTAATGATAATTGAAAAAATCCGCTCACTATACGAGACTTGGGACAATTAGTTGTTCGGGTTTAGCTACGACATGACACATCCGATCACCCAATTTCTGACATGAAATTGGATATCGTCCATGGTCAGGTTTTGACGCCTTCCGATTCCCTGAAATTCCGTGTCATTAAGGAATTTCAATTAAAATTATTAAAATTGGTCCGTTTTTTAATGGTCATTATTCCTATAGGACACAACCAATCGCCATGATACCAACCGCATGTCACTAATCATTGACTTTTTCAATTAAAAAAACACGCGAACATTCCATTACATTTGTTTACATTCGATAGTCGCAATTTTTCCCGACGCAATTTGCTCGAGTTTTTTAGTTCTTTTGCTGTCAATTTGAAATTATTTTGGTTCAAACTGATAAAAAATGAAGCGGAGCACATTGTGGACACAAGAAAAAGGTTAGAATTGGCACCGGTAAGCCTTTTTTGTTTTGTTTCTGTTTTTGTCTTGCTTTTATTTCTTTTCTAACTGTAACTGCTGAAGTCGCGTTCGAGGTCAGCAATATGGCGTCAATGACGTTCGTTGCTTGTCGGTTCGGTGAGTCTTGATGAAAAACGTGGTTCCCGATTTGCGTGTGTCTCTCCGCTTTGTTTAAATGCAACCTGATTACAACAAACGTGAGGGCGTGAAGGAAAGTAGTTCATGATAAATTTTACACATTTCTGTTTCAGAATGTTCCGTACTTTTGTTCTGGAATTCATAAATTTTACGGGTTCGTTTTTTTAGAATTTGTTATAATAGACGCCTTAATGAGCTTAGATTTTGTAATAGCTTCGCTCAAAATTTGTCAACTGTACCCGAGTTATCGGTTACCGTTGGCGGCTTGTTCTAATCTTATTCACATCATTAAATAATATTAATCTTTTTAAAAAAATAGAACGGGTAAATTAATAAAATAGAACCAGTGCCGTATGTAATCAAACAGTTTAACATGAGATCCTGCCCGGGTTTTCCGTCATGGCCAGGGCAAGTGCACATCCGTTCCCCTGGCATCAGGATCACCTCAATCCTCTCCTCTTTCGTCAATGCCATCTTCAGTTACCTGCAACAAACAACGGTTATTTCAGTTTTCTGTGTTGATAATTTGTGAACCACAACACATACGTCAAATCTGATTACGGCAATCAATAATTTCTGAGAAAATTCTGGTCTTGTTTAGTATGCAACATGACCCCGTTACCATCTGAAATATTTGACCTTGATCCAATATGGCGGATTTCAAGATGGCGACCATGTTCCGGAAATGGCCTAATTGCTTCTTTGCTGAGGTATTCAGATATTTCATTTTCCCTCCCGCTTCTGAAATACAAGGGTGTCCTGCGACTTTTGAATCACCCTGTATATTTGTGATGTAGTGGCATGGCGCCTGGGCCCTTGGTAATGGTGAGCCCCTAGGCTATAGCCCCGTAAGATTTCTCCCTTACCCTTAATCCGGCCCTGCGTCTACGGAAAAACAATGTTAAGTTCAAGAATTCAAGTACAGGTTCTTTGCGTAATACGAAGTCAAAACATGTGTTGAGTTGTAAGCATTCTGTGACTGAGCAGATGAACTCCACGGAGATTCAAGTGAAAGCGGTGGTCACAAACCTTACGAATTATGTGTCTACGAAGAAAGAAATGGCTCTATTTTCACTTTCCCAGCAGGTGGGAAATAGCTCAAGGTCACTATCATTGAATTTGTGCTTTCCGCGACGTCCCGATAGAAAGTTCCTGCCTCAGTTACCCCAAGGCAAGGCACATCCATCTATGTATGAGCATAAGAATTGAGCAAGAGAACCGAGAGACACGCACAAGTTCTTGCCAACAGAGTATGACTTATTTCCAAACAATCTTATAGACTAGCTTATAGCCCGTCCTAGGACGGTTGTTTTTAAGCTTTAAATAAATATTAATATATGGAGATGTTTCCCGTCCTAAGACGGGGTGAAATTTTTAATTGAAGCAGATTGAAAACAAATCAAATAGTAGCCGGATTTCTGTAAGGAAATATAGTAAAAACGTATATAGTAAAAAATGATTCATGTTAGAACTAAAAATTATATGCTATTTATTTCCGTTTTGAAAAAGACCTCGCGATAAATAACATTCTGTTTAAAATATTTGTTGTTTAACAATTGTAGATTGGAGCGTCTAGATAGATTGATATTTTGCAAAAGATGTAATATAATCAGCATTAAACTCGGAAAGTTGTTTTCGTGTAAACTTACCTTAATAACTTATACTTTGATTTTTCGCTTTAAATTACGTTTTCTCCGGCACACTTGTTATTATAAATAACCCTTCACGGCTTGTTTTAGACTGTCCTATTCGACGGTTTGTTTGAAACTTCATACCGAACCTTTTCTACCAAAAAATGCAACATCTGGCATTACAAATCGGAATTATGTACCTCAACAATGTGCTATTGGGGCGACATCTGATTTTAAATGCAATCTTGCTCACTTTGACATCTCAATATTTCAGTTTTTATTGTTGGTAAGAGCGTTTAGATAGATCAATATTTTACGAAATGTTTAATAGAATCAGCACTAAACTCGGAAAGTTAGTTAAATTAAAAAAGGAAAAAAATTAAAACGTACAAATTAATATTCGAATTGTGCAAAATTAAATTAATACACAAACGCAACTTCCCGTGATATTAAGATTTTAATTCGAATTTTGTAGATGGATAAATACAACTCGAGTCACTGATAATCCAATGTTTTTAAATTAGCATGCAATTACCTTGACATCTCAATGTGATCGCGTGCAAACTCAACTTGCTGTGATATTAAGAATTCAATTCGAATTTTGTAGACCTGAAAAACATAACTCGAGTCACTAGTAATCCAATGTTTCAAATTAGCACGCGATCACTTAAAGTGATCGGGTGCTATTATATAGCAGGCAATCATTTTGAAATCCCGAGAACACACACGAATTTATCAATGAGCGATGGCGTAACAATGCAGACCTTGCTGTGACGTCAAGCGTTCCAGACAGACAGACGGATCTGAGTGTTTATATTATTAACCAGCAAGAATAAAAACGTTTTAGACGCATTTCAAAGAAGTAGAAACTTCTTTTTAGCACGCCATTTGTGTGCAAAAGGTTTCAATGCATCTACATTCAGAGGTGATATTCTAAATTGATAACAACCTTTGCGTACTGATCACAACATGGATGGCGGTTGGATACGGGGAAGGGGAGTTCAAGACGATTGGCGATCTAAGTAAAAAAAAATTACTGCTGCGTATGATGCGTCATACAATGAAGAGCAATTGAATTAGAGACAGCTGGCGTTATGAAAACATGGCGCTGTGGGCGGCCCTGTAAACGGAAACGACATGACGTATGCAGCGATCCGACAATATAAGGAGTGATGCGACGGGAATCAGTAAGAGTAGGACGCACTATGGGTAAGACGAAGGATCTAAGCGCATTTGATCGTGGGCAAATTGTCGGGGCCCGACGAATGGGTCACTCCATCTCGGAAGTCGTGCAGGCACTGGGATTTTCACGAGCCACTGTGTCACGGGTGCACCATGAGTACATCGAATCCGGTAAAACCATCCTTGCATGGGCCAACTGCCGTGAACAAACAGCGTGTGGATGAGCGGGGTCATCGTCGGCTGGCTCGCATTGTAACAGCGGATAGACGGGCCACGGCGCAAGAAATCACTCGGCAATCTAACGCTGGTGCACAAAAACGTGTAAGCAGCCACACCATCCAGCACCATCTCCTCGCTATGGGGTACAGAAGCCATCGTCCCACGAGGGTACCGCTGCTGACCGCACATCACAGGGTGCAAATATTAGCATGGGCGCGCGAACATCGCCACTGGACCCCAGACATGTGCAAAAATGTTGCCTGGACTGATGAGTCGAGATTCACGTTGGTACATGCGGATGGCAGGATACGAGTACGGCGCAAACTACATGAAGCGATGGATCCTTCTTGTCAGCAGGGTACTCTTCAAGCTGCTGGGGGTGGCATTTTCGTCTGGGGACTATTTACGTGGACTGAAATGGGACCCCTGGTGCGTGTGACATCGTCGCTCACAGGTCAACGTTACCGGGATATCCTGGACGACCATTTGCTCCCGTTTGTGCGTCTTCAACATCCCACTGGGGACCTCATCCTGCAAGAAGACAATGCACCGTGTCATCGCTCCCGAATTGTATCGGAATAGTTGGATGAACACTCCACCGACGTGACCTCGCTTCCTTGGCCAGCTAGGTCACCTGACCTCAATCCCATCGAGCACATCTGGGATACCATCGAGAGAGATGTTCGAGGCTCTGACCCCCTCCATCAAATCTTCGTGAACTGTGGGAGCTTGTTCAGGGGTCGTGGAACCGTATGGCTTCCCAACGCTTCCGGTGTCTTGTCGAGTCCATGCCGAGACGAATCGCCGCCGTCATCAGGGCGAAAGGCGGTTCTACACGTTACTAGACAGGTATCTCTAATTTAATTGCTCTTCAGTGTATGCTAGAATGTTAATAAAATGAAGGGCAATCAGGTAATGGATTAATTACATTAAACACAGTGGACATATCAGTCTGTATCTCAATATTAAGGAGAGCACCTCACAGATTTTTGATTAATGTTCATGGAAGCCACCGTTTTTAAGTTTAACCATCTAGTAATAGTCGTCAGAAAAATACTCAATCTTCGTCAAAATCGGAAAAAAATTATGAGAGCCATTTTGCAGAACTATATAGGTGAACACAATCTCTCTCCTACGTTCGAAATATTGATTCGGTTTCATTAATCTTAAACCAGCTAAATCACTTATCTTTCGGAAAATATTATTAACATTACATCCTGATAAACGATGAAACAAGGCAACAAGAAAGATGACACCGAATTTTCGGGTATAATGGTACTGGTACTGCTGTAAACGGAATCGTGAACTTGCGTTCTCTGGTTGCACACTTGTGCGTTAAGAAAAATTTGAAATATATGAGAAATATTTCACAGAGGAAGCGCTCTCCAATAAAGAAAGAATTTTTGCAATCTGACGCTTAGAAGGTCTTTTGAATCCGTTCTGACGCGAATTAAATTTATCAAAGCTATTCAAAGTCGATGGAGCCGGTACGGAAAATAGTAGTATCTGACCGAAGAAAGAAGTTTTCCAATCGAGTGTTTAATCGTGCAGGTACTGCTGTAAACGGAATCGTGAACTTACGTTCTCTGGTTGCACCCTTGTGCGTTAAGAAAAATTTGAATTATATGAGAAATATTTCACAGCGGAAGCGCTCTCCAATAAGGAAAGAATTTTCGCAATCGGAATCTTAGAAGCAGAGATATAGACAAACATAAGATATGCATCTACGCCCCCTGACGGGAAAAACATGCATTATTTTAAGAAGAAAGTACATATTCTTAAAATATTTGTTGATGTGAGCGGTATCGGTCCAGAGAAGAATTTTTTCAGACGAGTTTTCAGAAGCTCAGATTTTACTGCAAATACATCGGAAACAGAAATTAACACTTATGCTCCCTGGTGGCCAAACCATTCTTAACCAAATATTACAAATTATATGAAAAACATTTCCCATCAGGAGCTGTATGCGACACAGTAAAAATTTTTCAAATCGGAATTTTAGAAGCAGATATCGGGGGAAACGCAATTTACCTTAACGCCCCCTAGCGGAAAGTCCATGAATTACTTGAAAATTTTGAAATTATATGAAACACATGTTGCACCTAAAACTCTATCCAATAAGGAAGGAATTTGTCAAATCGGGCCATTAGAAGCAGAGATATTGACAAAAATAAGATATACATCTACGGTCCCTGGCGGAGAAACCATGCATTATTATAAGAAGAAAATATTCCGAAAAGGTTCATCGACGTGAGTGGTTGTGGCAAATACATCAGAAGCAGAAACTTGGCACTTACGCCCCCTAGTGGCCACAACCATGCTTTACCAGAAATTAGAAATTATATGAAAAACATTGCCCATCAGGAGCTGTATCCGCTGAAGAAAACATTTTTGAAATCGGAGTTTCAGAAGTACAGATATTGGGGAAAACGCAATTTACTTTTACGCCCCCTAACGGAAAATATATGCGTAACTTGAAAATATGACTATACCTAAAATGTTCTTCGATAGAAATGGAATCAAAAGGTAAAATAATTTTTTTAATCGGATGTTTAGAAACAAATATATATGGAATAAAATGTATTTTTAATTCGATATCATCTGCATTTACGCCCTCTAGCGGCAAGATTGCACATTGTAAAAAAAAAAAAAAAACGAAATGAAGGATCATCATTTGCATATTTCAAGCTCCTCTGCAAAAAGAAGTTTTCAAATCGGACTAATAGTTGCAGAGATATGGTGTCTCCACAGGCGAACGGACGGACAAATCGATAACAGAGGGATGATCTTTTTTTACAAAAGACGTGCTAAAAAAAAAAAAAGGAAGAACAATAAAACTCAGTACTGAATAGGCGAATATCTATAGTGCTAACCATCCGAACGTCGAATTTAACAAAAGATTAGCGGAGCTGCCAGTATAGCACTGCTATTTATATTTCCGGCCCACCAGCCGACATCGTATCGATAAATTAAATTCTACATTTGGCATACCGACATAAAAAGTACAAAGTTAAATATATGGATACTAGGAGAAAGCTCGTCAATAATGACGGGGGAAATAAAATGTTTTTTAAATCATTTATTTATTGAGTATTTCTTTGATCGCATATCATCATCATCATCATTGTCAACCATTATCAATCCACTGCTGGACGAAGGTCTCCCCAAGTTTCCTCCACAACGGTCTGTCTTGTGCCAGTCTCCTCCATGTCACCCCTGCGTACTTTCGAATTTCATCCACCCATCTCCCATGTGGTCTTCTTCTGGGTCTTTTCCTGTCCCTTGGAATCCAATCTAAAATTTCGGCTGTCCATCGATGATCTGTCCTTCTGGCAGTATGTCCAGCCCATTGCCATTTCAGGGATTTAACTCTGATCATGATGTCTTCCACTCTTGTCATTTTTCGGATCCACGAGTTCCTCTTCTTATCTCTCCTAGTTACACCAAGCATGCACCTCTTCATGATTCTTTGAGTTGTCTGCAGCCTTTGTATGTCTCTTTTAGTTAAGGTCCACGTCTCTGCACCATACGTAAGCACTGGAAGGATGCATTGATCAAACACTTTTCTTTTAAGACATAATGGCATATTGCTCTTGAAAATTATGCTGTTTCTTCCGAAAGCTCTCCAGGCAAGTTTTGTACGCCGATTAATTTCTTCATCAATGTGACCCTCACTTGATATCTGCTGTCCAAGATAAACGTACGTGTCTGTTATCTCCAGCTTTTCTCCATCAATCGATAAATCTTCATTTCTTGTAAAAGCACTGAACTCATTTCTTGTAAAAGCACTGATCACTTTTGTCTTCTGAAAGTTCATTTTTAATCCCACTTCTTTACTCTTGTCAGCAAGTTCCTGGATCATACTCTGCAGCTCTGATGAGGTAGTTGCAAAAATGACTATGTCATCAGCAAAACGAAGGTGGGTTAGATAATCTCCATTAATCTTTATCCCCTTGTTTTCCCAGCTCAGCGACTGAAAAACACCCTCCAATGTGGCATTAAAGAGCTTCGGAGATATGGTGTCACCTTGTCTCACTCCCTTTCCAATTTTTACGTGTGTTGTATTTTCAAACAGCCGAATCTTTGCACTTGCATTTTCATAGATGTTATTAATAATATTAATGTATGCATCTTCAATACCGCAGGTTTTCAGAGCCATTGTAACTGCTGATGGTTTCACCGAATCAAAAGCTTTTTCATAATCGATAAAAGCCATGCACAATGGAAGTTCATATTCCCTCGCTCTTTCAATTAGTTCTCTCAGTACGTGGATATGATCTATTGTGCTGTAGCTACTCCTGAATCCAGCTTGTTCTCTCGGTTGAGCCATGTCCAGTGTTACCTTCAAGCGGTGTGAAAGAACTTTAGTGAAGATTTTATAAACTACTGATAGAAGGCTGATAGGTCTGTAGTTTCCGAGATCCTCAATGTCACCTTTCTTATGTAGCAGGATCATTGTAGCGGTGTTCCAATCCTCAGGAATCTTTCCTTCATTAAGGCATCGAGTGAAAATTTGGGCGAGTACTGTTTCGATTTCTCCACTTGCTTCTTGTATGATGTCTACAGTAATTCCATCTTCTCCTGGAGCTTTTCCCCGCTTTATGTTCTTGATTGCATGTGCAACTTCTGCTGGAAGGACTGGAGGAACTCTGGTACTGGTATCTTTCATGATGTCTGGAGTGCATGTATCATCCCTTTCATATAATTTGGAGTAGAAATCTTTCACTCTTGTCAAAATTTCGCCTCTATTTCTTGTTACAGAACCATCTTCTTTTCTCGCATATATATATATAGTTAATTAACTGCACGAAGGGCTTTAATGTAGTTATTTAAATGTATTTATAGTTAATTATCCTGATACAGAATCGGAAACGAACTAGTTTCGTCAACGTGATGTATGGAACCATCACCATTTTGTATGGAACCACCACCAACTTGCACAGTGCCTTGTTGACAATCTGGGTCCATGGGGTTTGCGCCACTCCCGAACTCTACCATCAGCTCGTAACAACTGGTAGCGTGACTCATCGGACCACGTCACATGTCGCCAGTCTTCCAGGGTCCAATTACCGTGGTCATGAGCCCAGGTGCGACTCTGTGTCCGATGTCGTTGTGTTAACAAAGGCACTCTGGTGGGTCTTCTGCTCCCATACCCCATAGACACTAAATTACGCTGCACTGACCTGATGGTTATGTTTCTGGTACCTCCTGCATTGAATGCGGATATTATTTGAGCCAGTGTCGCATGTCTGTTAGCACGGGCAATCCTGGTCAGACGCTGCTGGTCACGGTCATTCAGCATCTGTGTTAGACCACTACCCTGCCCACGATGGGTGATAATGCCTTCCACGAGGTATTCTGGGTACACACGTGACACCGTGGATCGAGAAATGTTGAATGTTAGCACAACTTCGAAAATTGAATGTCCCATCCGTCTGTCTCCCACTACCATGCCTCGTTCAAACTCCGATAATTCACGTCGGATTGCCATAATCATACTGGCGGTTGTTCAACCTGACTCGCGAGATTACACCTCGCTACTGATAAAAATCGTGGAGTGCGTCGAAGCCTTTATACGACGGCAGTGCTAGTTAAAAACTTGTATACTGCTATCCCACAATCTTTGGCACTTCAGTGGATAAATATAAAGGCATATATCGTCGTAAGCTCAAGCAATAGCATTCGCAGTTCAGATAGCAGCTTATCAGAATTTGAGCGATTTCGAACGTGGTATGATAGTCGGCATCCGGGAAATGGGTCACTCCATCTTGTAAATTACCATGAAATTTGGATTTACACGGTCAACAACTTCAAGGGTGTACCTGGACTACACAAACTCAGGGAAAACATCCAGAGTGCGAGACCAGTGTGGCCCGTAGAAAAGCCCTGGACGATCGTGGACAGCGGCGTCTGGCATGCATATCGTAGCATCCGCCCAGCGTGCAACATTACTTCAGATCACAGCGCAAATCAATGCTGGGTCCAGTAGTAGCATCAGCGTTCGAACAGTGCAATGTTCCTCGTGTTCTATGGAGTTCCGAAGCAGACGTCCCACTCGGGTGTCATTGCTGGCCCGACGACACAAGACTAAGTGCCCCGTCTGGTCACGGTAACACCACCGTTGGACACAAGATGACTGGAAACGTGCAGTCTGGTCCGACGAATCGCAGTACGAACTGTTTCGGGGAAAAAATGGCTGACTACGGGCATGGCGACAACCCAACGAGGCAATGGATTCTGCATGACTACAAGGGACAGTGTAGGCCAGCGGTGGTTCTGTTATGGTGTGGGGTGTTTTCAGCTGGCACGCGTTAGGATCCTTCATACGTCTGCAGACCGCACTGACCGGTGGAGGCTACGAAATCATCCTTGGAGATTATTTGCGCCCATTCATAACATGCAACCACTGCGAGGAGTGCGACCTCTTTCAACACGACAATACGCCACAGCACAAGTCCACAGTCGTCCGATTATGGCTGCAGGAACATTCCACGGAGTTTGGCATCCTGAATTGGTCCCCCTCGTTTGCTGGATTTAAACGCCATCGAAACACATTTAGAATGCTGTTCAACATGCCGTCAATGCCAGGAATCTTCCACAGGCGAATATTACGGAATTGTGGGATGCTCTTCAGGAAGTATGGGGTGTACTGTCTCCACAGTACTACCGAGAGCTTGTTCAGTCCATGCCCCGTCGCGTTGCTACCGTTGTCCGACGGCGAGGAGGACTAAATCGGAATTAGCTAGGTATTCCAGCTTTTTTTTTATTGGCACTTCAATCTGTATGTATACATACACCGATGAGCCATCACATCATGATCACCCACAGCCTAGAGAAATGGCTGCGTCTGGAGACCGAACGGTGGCGCAAGTGAAGTTCACAGAGCAGTATACATACAGTCCGAGGACCGGCTTTCGGTTAGTACACTATAAAAAAAAATTGTAGATTTTACGGTTTTCAACCGTTTTCCAGGGTGCCAACACAAAACCGTAAAATCTACAGTTTTATGCCGTGTTGGAGCAAAGCTAACACCGTATTAAACTGAAGAAAACAGCACAGAATTTGGCTGGAGCGAGTCACAGTCCAAATAATCACGAAAACACAAAAATTTGGCTGGAACGAATGTGTTGATTGTGTTGGAGCAAAGCTATAGCTTTGCTCCAATATGGCATAAAACTGTAGATTTTACGGTTTTATGTTGGCACCCTGGAAAACGGTTTAAAACCGTAAAATCTACAGTAATTTTTTTACAGTGTAGAGTGATCGGAGTCAGAATGGAAAAGCTGCTGATTTACTGGAGTTTGATACAAGACAAATTGTGATACCACGGCGCCTCGGAACTACGATCTCGGAATCGGCGTGGCTTGCGGGTTGTTCACGTACCTCTGTAGTGAGTACTTATCAAAAGTGGTGCACAAATGGCCAAACGATGAACTGTCGTCCAGTCGTGTGTTGTCCGAAGCTCATTGATGGCAGAGGAGACTGGAGACTGTCCCGCATTGTTCACAGCGACTGCATGGCCACAGTGAGACAAATCACCCGCAGCTACAGCAGTGGTGTTTAGAGTAATGTGTCACAGCACACAGTTCATCGCAGTCTTCTGCGCATGGGCCTGCGTAGCCGAATATCCAGCCAGGTCCCCATGCTCACTGCACGACATCACTAACAACGCATAGAATGGGCCCGAGATCATCGAGATTATACCGTGGATGATTGGAAGAAAGTCGCCTGGTGTGACGAATTAACATTCCTGGTGCATCACGTAGACGGCAGAGCACGGACACGTCGATTACCAACGGAGGCTATGGCACCTGAATGCACCGTTGGGTGGAAACAGGCCAGCGGCGGCGGTTGTCATGCTGTGGGCGATGCTTTCTTGGGACACGTTAGGCCCCATTATCCCAATAGCATAATCCTTGACATCTGTCAGGTATCTGAACATCGCTGTGGACCAAGTTTACTCATTCATAGCAACTATGTTCCCTGCTGGTGATGACCATTACCAACGGGATAATGTGACATGCCACACTGCCAGAATCGCCAAGGAGTGGTTCGAGGAACATGCAGGTGAATTTTTGTTAATGCCCTGGCCTCCAAATTCACCTGACATGAACCCAATCGAACATTTATGGTTTCACTTGGAAAAGCAGATTTCAGTTAAATCACTATCACCCCAAAATGTACAGGAACTGGAGGACCTGGGGTTGACATTATGGTACCAGATACTCCAGGAAAGCTATCGCCTTCTCGTCGAATTGATGCCTCGCCGAGTGGCCGCTGTTTTGTGGATATATATATATATATATATATATATATATATATATATATATATATATATCATCATCATCATCATCATTGTCAACCATTATCAATCCACTGCTGGACGAAGGTCTCCCCAAGTTTCCTCCACAACGGTCTGTCTTGTGCCAGTCTCCTCCATGTCACCCCTGCATACTTTCGAATTTCATCCACCCATCTCCCATGTGATCTTCTTCTGGGTCTTTTCCTGTCCCTTGGAATCCAATCTAAAATTTCGGCTGTCCATCGATGATCTGTCCTTCTGGCAGTATGTCCAGCCCATTGCCATTTCAGGGATTTAACTCTGATCATGATGTCTTCCACTCTTGTCATTTTTCGGATCCACGAGTTCCTCTTCTTATCTCTCCTGGTTACACCAAGCATGCACCTCTCCATGCTGCTTTGAGTTGTCTGCAGCCTTTGTATGTCTCTTTTAGTTAAGGTCCACGTCTCTGCACCATACGTAAGTACTGGAAGGATGCATTGATCAAACACTTTTCTTTTAAGACATAATGGCATATTGCTCTTGAAAATTATGCTGTTTCTTCCAAAAGCTCTCCAGGCAAGTTTTGTACGCCGATTAATTTCTTCATCAATGTGACCCTCACTTGATATCTGTTGTCCAAGATAAACGTATGTGTCTGTTATCTCCAGCTTTTCTCCATCAATCGATAAATCTTCATTTCTTGTAAAAGCATTGAACATCACTTTTGTCTTCTGAAAGTTCATTTTTAATCCCACTTCTTTACTCTTGTCAGCAAGTTCCTGGAACATACTCTGCAGCTCTGATGGGGTAGTTGCAAAAATGACTACGTCATCAGCAAAACGAAGGTGGGTTAGATAATCTCCATTAATCTTTATCCCCTTGTTTTCCCAGCTCAGCGACTGAAAAACACCCTCCAATGTGGCATTAAAGAGCTTCGGAGATATGGTGTCACCTTGTCTCACTCCCTTTCCAATTTTTACGTGTGTTGTATTTTCAAACAGCCTAATCTTTGCACTTGCATTTTCATAGATGTTATTAATAATATTAATGTATGCATCTTCAATACCGCAGGTTTTCAGAGCCATTGTAACTGCTGACGGTTTCACCGAATCAAAGGCTTTTTCATAATCGATAAAAGCCATGCACAATGGAAGTTCATATTCCCTCGCTCTTTCAATTAGTTCTCTCAGCACGTGGATATGATCTATTGTGCTGTAGCCACTCCTGAATCCAGCTTGTTCTCTCGGTTGAGCCATGTCTAGTGCTACCTTCAAGCGGTGTGAAAGAACTTTAGTGAAGATTTTATAAACTACTGATAGGAGGCTGATAGGTCTGTAGTTTCCGAGATCCTCAATGTCACCTTTCTTATGTAGCAGGATCATTGTAGCGGTGTTCCAATCCTCAGGAATCTTTCCTTCATTAAGGCATCGAGTGAAAATTTGGGCGAGTACTGTTTCGATTTCTCCACTTGCTTCTTGTATGATGTCTACAGTAATTCCATCTTCTCCTGGAGCTTTTCCTCGCTTCATGTTCTTGATTGCATGTGCAACTTCTGCTGGAAGGACTGGAGGAACTCTGGTACTGGTATCTTTCATGATGTCTGGAGTGCATATATCATCCCTTTCATATAATTTGGAGTAGAAATCTTTCACTCTTGTCAAGATTTCGCCTCTATTTCTTGTTACAGAACCATCTTCTTTTCTCAGTGCCATAATCTGTTTTCTTCCCTTACTGAGATGTCCCTTTGCTATCTTTAGGCTTTGGTTGTTTTCAATTGCTTTCCTCACTAGTTCACAGTTGAATTTCCTTACGTCTTCAGTGATACTTTTTCTTACTGTCTTGCATAGCTCTATATATTCCACTTTGGAAGTCACATCTTCTTTATTTGTCCTCATCTCTCTTCTTTTTTGCATCAACATTTTGGTTTTTCCTGATAATTTGTTCACATGCAACTTGTTCTTAGACCCAGCTAATTTTGTTGCTGTTTCCATAAGAGCTTTGGTTATTTTTCTGTTAACTTCAGAGATGTCCACTTCTTCCGATGTTAGGCCTTCTAAAGCAGAGAACCTGTTCTTCAGTTCTAACTTGAAGGTATTATGGTGTTTTTTAAGGTTGGTTATGTCAATAGATTTTGTTTGTCTTATGAGCTTGCCACGTTCAAGTTTGGTGTTGAGGTGCATCTTACATCTCACCAATCTATGGTCACTACCTGTGTTGAACTTGTTTAGCACACTGCAGTCTTCTATGACGAATTTTTTGTTACACATAATAAAATCAATTTCACTTGTCGTCCCATTTGGATGTCTCCATGTCCATTTCCTGTGTGGCTTTTTCTTGAAGAAGGAGTTCAAGATGAAAAACCCTTCTGCCTCTGCAAACTCTACGAGAGTATTTCCACGCTGGTTTCTGTTGCCGTGACCGAATTTACCTACTGAAGTTTCATTCTGTTGCCGTTGCCCTATTTTTGCATTGAAATCTCCCATAATTATTTTCAAGTGCTGCTTACCTTTATTATTTAGATGACAAATTTCTTCATAAAATTCTTCAATTTCTTCTTCAGGATGACTTGTGGTGGGTGCATAAGTTTGAATAATCTGAGCCTGGTATCTTTTCGAGAGTTGGATAACAAGTCGTGCAGCTCTGTCAGAGGAACTTTCAACTTCTACAACTTTATCCTTCAGTTTCTTGTTTATTATAAATCCAACACCACTAGTTCTGCCAGTATCTGTCCCACGATAGTAGAAGAGATGTCCACTTTTCAGTTCGATGAGATCTTCTCCTTTTCTCCTTACCTCACTTAGCCCCACGATGTCCCACTTGATCCTTTGTAGTTCCTCTTCCAATTCAAGAAGCCTTGAATCAGAAGATAGGGAGCGTCCATTGTAAGTAGCCAAGGTCAGCATCAGATGGCAGCCTAGTCCGGTCCTCCGGGGATTCTTAGCACCCTCTGCCTTCATGTCGCACTGGCCGCTGCCTTGGCCAGGTACATTCCAGCTGCCGGAGACTGAGGGCCAAGATTTAAGTTGTGGAATCATTTTGGAGGGGTTTGGCCATAACTCACCACGCTGAACAAGCGGGTTGGTGAGTGTGGGATAGAATTTCCTCTGATCCCGATGGTATAGTTATACCGCTATGGGCGGTCGCCAGAGCCCCTTTAGTGGGAACAGGATGCACCACGAGAAGGCGGGGTTGACATTTGTCAAGGAGAGGCTATGATGTTACGCATCACCTGACCTTACATCCCATATATATATATATATATATATATATATATATATCCGTTGTGGAGGAAACTTGGGGAGACCTTCGTCCAGCAGTGGATTGATAATGGTTGACAATGATGATGATGATGATGATATATATATATGATATATATGGACATCTCTTCTACTATCGTGGGACAGATACTGGCAGAACTAGTGGTGTTGGATTTATAATAAACAAGAAACTGAAGGATAAAGTGGTAGAAGTTGAAAGTTCCTCTGACAGAGCTGCACGACTCGTTATCCAACTATCGAGAAGATACCAGGCTCAGATTATTCAAACTTATGCACCCACCACAAGTCATCCTGAAGAAGAAATTGAAGAATTTTATGAGGAAATTTGTCATCTAAATAATAAAGGTAAGCAGCACTTGAAAATAATTATGGGAGATTTCAATGCAAAAATAGGGCAACGGCAACAGAATGAAACTTCAGTAGGTAAATTCGGTCACGGCAACAGAAACCAGCGTGGAAATACTCTCGTTGAGTTTGCAGAGGCAGAAGGGTTTTTCATCTTGAACTCCTTCTTCAAGAAAAAGCCACACAGGAAATGGACATGGAGACATCCCAATGGATTGACAAGTGAAATTGATTTTATTATGTGTAACAAAAAATTCGTCATAGAAGACTGCAGTGTGCTAAACAAGTTCAACACAGGTAGTGACCATAGATTGGTGAGATGTAAGATGCACCTCAACACTAAACTTGAACGTGGCAAGCCCATAAGACAAACAAAATCTATTGACATAACCAACCTTAAAAAACACCATAATACCTTCAAGTTGGAACTGAAGAACAGATTCTCTACTTTAGAAGGCCTAACATCGGAAGAAGTGGACATCTCTGAAGTTAACAGAAAAGTAACCAAAGCTCTTATGGAAACAGCAACAAAATTAGCTGGGTCTAAGAACAAGTTGCATGTAAATAAATTATCAGGAAAAACGAAAATGTTGATGCAAAAAAGAAGAGAGATGAGGACAACTAAAGAAGATGTGACTTCTAAAGTGGAATATATAGAGCTATGCAAGACAGTACGAAAAAGTATCACTGAAGACGTAAGAAAATTCAACTGTGAACTAGTGAGGAAAGCAATTGAAAACAACCAAAGCCTAAAGATAGCAAAGGGACATCTCAGTAAGGGAAGAAAACAGATTATGGCACTGAGAAAAGAAGATGGTTCTGTAACAAGAAATAGAGGCGAAATTTTGACAAGAGTGAAAGATTTCTACTCCAAATTATATGAAAGGGATGATACATGCACTCCGGACATCATGAAAGATACCAGTACCAGAGTTCCTCCAGTCATTCCAGCAGAAGTTGCACATGCAATCAAGAACATGAAGCGGGGAAAAGCTCCAGGAGAAGATGGAATTACTGTAGACATCATACAAGAAGCAAGTGGAGAAATCGAAATCAGTACTCGCCCAAATTTTCACTCGATGCCTTAATGAAGGAAAGATTCCTGAGGATTGGAACACCGCTACAATGATCCTGCTACATAAGAAAGGTGACATTGAGGATCTCGGAAACTACAGACCTATCAGCCTTCTATCAGTAGTTTATAAAATCTTTACAATTACTAAGGTTCTTTCACACCGCTTGAAGGTAACACTGGACATGGCTCAACCGAGAGAACAAGCTGGATTCAGGAGTGGCTACAGCACAATAGATCATATCCATGTGCTGAGAGAACTAATTGAAAGAGCGAGGGAATATGAACTTCCATTGTGCATGGCTTTTATCGATTATGAAAAAGCCTTTGATTCGGTGAAACCATCAGCAGTTACAATGGCTCTGAAAACCTGCGGTATTGAAGATGCATACATTAATATTATTAATAACATCTATGAAAATGCAAGTGCAAAGATTAGGCTGTTTGAAAATACAACACACATAAAAATTGGAAAGGGAGTGAGACAAGGTGACACCATATCTCCGAAGCTCTTTAATGCCACATTGGAGGGTGTTTTTCAGTCACTGAGCTGGGAAAACAAGGGGATAAAGATTAATGGAGATTATCTAACCCACCTTCGTTTTGCTGATGACGTAGTCATTTTTGCAACTAGCCCATCAGAGCTGCAGAGTATGATCCAGGAACTTGTTGACAAGAGTAAAGAAGTGGGATAAAAAATGAACTTTCAGAAGACAAAAGTGATGCACAATGCTTTTATAAGAAACGAAGATTTATCGATTGATGGATAAAAGCTTGAGATAACCGATACCTACATTTACCTTGGACAGTAGATATCAAGTGAGGGTCACATTGATGAAGAAATTAATCGGCGTATAAAACTTTCTGGTGAACTTGTGGAAGAAACAGTACAATTTTTAAGAGCAGTATGCCATTATGTCTTAAGAGCAAAGTGTTTAATCAATGCATCGTTCCAGTGCTTACGTATGGAGTAGAGACATGGACCTTGACTAAAAAAGAGATACAAAGACTGTAGACAACTCAAACAAGCTTTTTAGAGATGCGTGCTTGATGTAACCAGGAAAGATAAGAAGAGGAACTTGTGGAGAAGGTAAATGACAGGAGTGAACGACATCATGACCAGAGTGAAATCACTGAAATGACAATGGGCTGGACATGTTGCCAGAAGAACGGATCACCGATGGACAACCGAAATTTTAGACTGGATTCAGAGTGACAGGAAAAGACTCAGAAGAGCACCCCACTGGTGATGGATGCGTGAAATTCGAAAGTTTGCTGGAGTGACATGGAGGAGACAGGCTCAAGACAGACAATTGTGGAAGAAACTTGGGGAGGCCTTCATCCAGCAGTGGATTGATAATGGTATATCACGATGATGATGATGTAAGACAGTACAAAAACGTATCACTGAAGACGTAAGGAAATTCAACTGTGAACTAGTGAGAAAAGCAATTGAAAACAATCAAAGCCTGAAGAGAGCAAAGGGACATCTGAGTAAGGGAAGAAAACAGATTATGGCTCTGAGAAAAGAAGATGGTTCTGTAACAAGAAATAGAAGCGAAATTTTGACAAGAGTGAAAGATTTCTACTCAAAACTATATGAAAGGGATGATATATGTACTCCAGGCATTACAAAAGGTACCAGTACCAGAGTTCTTCCAGTCCTCCCAGCAGAAGTTGCACTTGCAATCAAGAACAGCAAATGGGGAAAAGCTCCAGAAGATGGAATTACCGTAAACATCATACAAGAAGCAAGTGGAGAAATTGAAACAGTACTCGCCCGAGTTTTCACTCGATGCCTTAATGAAGGGAAGATTCCTGAGGATTGTAACAATGCTACAATGATCCTGCTACATAAAAAAGGTGACATTGAGGATCTCAGGAACTACAGATCCTCGAGTTTATAAAATATTCACTAAAGTTCTTTCACACCGCTTGAAGGTGACACTGTACATGGCTGAACCGAGAGAACAAGCTGGATTCAGGAGTGGCTACAACATAATGGCATACTGCTCTTAAAATTGTAGATCATATTCACCTACTGAGAAATTTAATTGAAAGAGCGAGGGAATATGAACTTCCGTTATGCATGGCTTTTGTCGATTATGAAAAGGGCTTCGAATCTGTGAAACCATCAGCAGTTACAATGGCTTTGAAATCCTGCGGTATTGAAGATGCATACATTAATATTATTAATAACATCTATGAAAATGCAAGTGTAAAGATTCGGCTATTTGAGAATACAGCACCCATAAAAATTGGAAAGAAAGTGCGACAAGGCGACACTATATATCCCAAACTCTTTAATGCCGCTTTGGAAAATGTCTTTCAGTCACTGAACTGGGAAAACAAAGGAATAAAGATTAATGGAGATTATCTAACGCATCTTCGTTTTGCTGCTGACTTAGCCATTTTCGCAACTGCCCCATGAGAGCTGCAGAGTATGATCCAGGAACTTGCTGACAATAGTAAAGGAGTGGGATTAAAAATGAACTTTCAGAAGAAAAAAGTGATGTGCAATGCTTTTACAAGAAATGAAGATTTATCGATTGATGGGGGAAAACTGGAGATAACCAATACCTACATTTATCTTGGACAGCAGATATCAAGTGAAGGTCACATTGATGAAGAAATTAATCGGGGTATAAAACTTGCCTGGAGAGCTTTTGGAAGAAACAGTATAATTTTCAAGAACAATATGCCATTATTTCTTAAAAGAAAAGTGTTTGATCAATGCATCCTTCCTGTGCTTACGGATGGTGCAGAGACGTGGACCCTAACTAAAAGAGACATACAAAGACTGCAGACAACTCAAAGAATCATGGAGAGGTGCATGCTTGGTGCAACCATGAGAGATAAGAAGAGGAACTCGTGGATCAGGAAAATGACAAGGTTGGAAGACATCATGATCAGAGTAAAATCCCTGAAATGGCAATGGGCGGGACATGTTGCCAGAAGGACAGACTATCGATGAACAACCGAAATTTTAGACTGGATTCCAAGGGACAGGAAAAGACCCAGAAGAAGACCACATGGGAGATGGGTGGATGAAATTCGAAAGTATGCGGGAATAACATGGAGGAGACTGACACAAGACAGACCGTTGTGGAAGAAATTTGGGGAGACCTTCGTCCAGCAGTAGATTGATAATGGTTGATGATGATGATGATATATATATATAGTATAAAAATTTTCTTATGCTCATATACCGCATGCAAATTCCAAGAAATTTGGGCCGCCCCGGTGGCTGAGTGGTCTAAGTGCTGGCTTATGACCATTCGTCCGAGCAGGGTACGGGTTCGTATCCCTGTGAGGCATGGATGTTGTGCTTGTCTTACGGCACTGGCTCTCTCTCTAAATTAGGGACGGGATTAAAAATGTAAAAATGTTATACCTTTACTTTAATTCTGTAATGCACAACGGATTTCACCATGGGGTGGTGTAAAATATTGAAGACGCTAGTAAGATAACGCTGTGCTGGAAAATATCCCTCCCAACATATTAGGAGTGGTAAAAATGCCCTCACCTTACTACAAGCGTGTTTCTAATTACTAAGGAATCATTACAGTGTCACCTGAAAATGTATGGTGCAAACCATCTTCCTGCCACTTGGTTTCAGCCCCTTTAGATTATTTAGATTAGCACGTAGTAGTAGAGGTCTGCACAGGCCGGAACGGCCCGCTAAGCCCGAGCCCTGCCCGGAATGCGGGCCGGATCGGGCTTTTTTTTTTTTAGTTTAGAGAACAAAGCAACGGGCCGGGCCGGATCGGAATTTTTCCCAAACACTTACGACTGGGCTGAGACGGACCGGGTCAAGTCGAAGTATTCTTTTTATGGCAATGATAAAGAAAGGAAAAAGTCGTGTTCCACGATTTTCTGGCCTGTTTAACTGTATTGTTAGCTTTACTTACTTCCATGACACAGCCCAAGACGTAATAACAAAGGCAAAGAGAAGCACTCACAGTGTTTTTACCATCTGTAGGTATTAAGATGGTAAATCAACTGTGGAGCGTGTTGGCAACAAAAAGATTCGACACCGAGCGAGTGTGTGTGTGTGTGTGTGTGTGTGTGTGTGTGTTGTGTGTGGAGCGAGGGATGCCTGTAGTGGTGTGTGTGTGAGAGAGCGAGAGAGTGAGAGAGTAAGAGAGTGAGAGAGCGGGAGAGAGAGCGGAAGAGAGAGCGGGAGAGTGTGTGTGTGTGTGTGAGAGAGAGAGTGAGACAGCGAAACTGTGTGTGAGAGAGAGTGAGAGAGCGAAACTGTGTGTGTGAGAGAGTGAGAGACCGAGAGAGAGTGAGAGAGCGAAACTGTGTGTGTGTGAGAGAGAGCGAGAGAGAGTGAAAGAGAGCGAGAGGAGTGTGTGTGTGTGAGAGAGAGGAGAGAGAGAGAGAGTGTGTGGGAAGACATCGATATTTTCTCCTATCCCTAATCTGTATAGGGACTGACTTTTGTAGTGTTACCTCTTACTAGTTCAGAGAAAGGGAGATTCTGAAAGAGCTTTGTCTTCCTTTTTCTCTCTCTTTTTAAAGGTTATATTTTTCGATAATTGCCAAAGTTTAGTTAATATTTTTAGGCTAAATATTTTCAATAATATCTCATTTCATTATTTAATTTTCACAATTTAATAAAATACAATAGAAAAACAAAATAATACCAAATAGCCCATCACGGGCTAGGCCTGGCTTCAATAAGAGTTGCAATTCACAGGCCCGGCCCGGGCCGATTGTCTAATAATGTATTTGAAACGGGCGAGGTTGCGTCTTAAACGCACGAGCTTGGGCCAGGCCGGGTTTACCAAATAAGGCCCGTGCAGGCCTCTACGTAGCAGTAAAAAACAAACAACAAACCTACGGGGGGGGGGCTAAGCCCCCAAGAAGATGCCGGAATACATCACTGGTTGTTCTTAATACCAGGTATTTCCTAATCTTCCCGTGAAACAGGAAGGGATAATATCTCGGTTAATGTCACTTATTTTGCTTGCTCATAACCGTGCAATAAATGTAGTTTCTTCAAAACCAGGGGTTCGCAATATGCCGTTCCGTTCGCACAACAAGGAAAAATATTACGAAGTTCAAGGGAATCTACAAGAACTTCGATTTATGCGGAACTTCGTAATACGCGGGCTCGTTGCATTTGGGTTCGACTCAATAGAAGCAAGAAGCTTCGATGAGTCGAACGATGGCTTCATTGTACTTGTATTTTAGTAAGTGAACAGTGGGTAAACAATCATAATTCGTTGCTGAAAATTCCCATGGGCACGCGAGAGAATTTGTTTAGATTAACGTCAATTTGGGCACACACTCTCAAAAACGTTCACTATCCTTACGTTATACAAAACATTCTTGCCTCTTCATGTCACTTTAAAAAATGCTAAAACTCGCATTTTCAGAGCTCCTATGGAAAAATATTTTAAACAGAAAAAGCATTTTATTTTTAATAAGCAGAACAAAAAACAATTTTTTTTATGTATATACACTCAAAGACAATGAAATTTGAGCACCAAGAAGGAAGCATCAGATTGAACTGAAATTTTATGGACATAATGATACAGATGAATGATACACATGATGGCAAAAACAGAGCTGCAGGACAATTACAGAGGCATCTGTGGCACGCAGTCCGGTTATCTTCAATAGCGCGTAGCTCGGCCTCGTGCGGCGATACATGCTGCAATACGATCCGGCATGGAGGCGAACAGATGACTAATGTCCTGCGGCAGACTGGACCATACATGTTGGACGATGTGCTCCAAATCCCGGATAGTGCAGCACGGCGGCAGCTGGTGTTTCAACTGGTCCCACACATGCTCGATAGGGGACATGTCCGGGGAGCGGGCAAGTCTTGTAAGTGTCTGGACATGACGTAGACAGTCCTGGGCGGGCATATCCTGCTCGTATAGCGCACCTGGAATCCTAGCCAGGAATGGGAGCACATGGGGCAGTAAGATCTCATCCACATACCACTGGCCCGTCAATGATCCATGTACCACTACTTCAGCTGATCAGCTAACGTAGGCAATGGCTCTCCAGACCATAATGCCTGCCGTGGGAGAGATGTGGCGCTCGATGGCGAGGTTGGGGTTGTGCCGTTGACCCGGGGGACTTACACACCCGGACACGATGATCATCTGTCCCCAAACCGAAACGGCACTCATTGCCAAACACAACACGTCGCCAGTCTGTGGCGTTTCACGTCGCTTTGGCCTGGCACCACTGCAAACGGAGCCGGCAATGTTCCGGTGTTAATGGAAGCACAAGTAAGGGGTGCTGGGATCGTAGATTCGCTTCCGCGATGCGTCGGGAAATGGTTCATGGGCACACAGTAGCCGCTACATCTGCCTGCATAGTGGATCGAGATCCATTCGTACCTTGCGTACGATCCGTTGATCCTCTCTACCAGTGGTCCTCCTGGTCCGTTCGGAGCCGCTCCGCCGTGTGGCAGTGCCGTCACGTGTCCACTGCTCCCAACGCAGTCGGACGGTATGGTCAGGACGATCCACGTGGCGGGCTATACGGCGCGCCGACCACTCGGCGGCTTTCAGCCCGATGATCAGGCCTCTCTCAAAGTCCGTAAGTTGCATAAATTGACATCTCTGGCGTCAACCCGGCATTCTTGTCACTCTGTACTCTTGCTTTCACTTTCATGGAACATCGACTACTCTTATCACTCTGTACGGTGCTTTTCGCTTTCATGGGACATAGACTACACGCCTGTTTATAAGGCTTCCGGTTCGTGCTTGCAGCGCCACCACAGGGTGTGCGGTCATGCGCACTCGCACCAAACGTGGATCATTTGCATACCAGCACGCACTCTAGGTATTTGCAAAGTTTCGCGATTGTAGCATGTTTTTTCTTCTAGGTGCGCAAATTTCATTATCCGTGAATGCATATGCATGTACATATCTGCGGAAGCACCAGCACTTTTACCCTCAACCAACATTATAGAGGAACATAGGGGGGAGGAGAGTGACAGTTCGTCCCCAGCCTCAAACAACATTGCAGAGGAACATGGGGGGGGGGAGGAGAGTGACAGTTCGTCCCCGCCCTCTGCCAGCATTGCAGAGGAGTGTGGGGGGAGGAGAGTGACTCATCCTTTGTGTAGTTGTTTTAAAAAAAAAAAAAATATATATATATATGTGTATATATATATATATATATATAATTCTAATAGTAAATTAATAAATTTTTATATAAACCTAATTAACTACCTTGTCTTCACAGCTTTCATTATACTCTTTTTCAACTTTTACCAAGCCTGTCTGCTCTTAATCATTTTCCACGCTTTTAAAAATCTGTGGCTGATAGTTCTTTGTCTGGCGCTCTTTGGCCAAACCTGGCCCTTGCGCCACTAAAATCCACTAACCAACCAACCAACCAACCAGCACCAGCACTTTTTACAGAACTGGATAAAAACAGGTGAAACAGTTAGATACTTTACTGAAATAGACAACTAGGCAGCAGTTTTTATAATGCAACGAATTTGTAAACGGAATTTAACAATTAAAAAAATAACGGGCTGTACCCGAATCGGTGCCTAGGTCAGACAGAAAAAAAAAAAAAAAACCCTGATTCGTCTGTCGCACGTCTGTCTGATTCGTCTGTTATATATCCTAGCAAGAAAATGTATGCAGACTCTCGTTGCCTGTAGAACGAGTACAATACATTAAGGCGCGGTGACACTTTTTTTACTGCAATGTTACCTTAATTGCATAAAAATAAACTGCGAAATTTATCAAAATCAATTTGAGCTTGGCGAATAGGCGGTAGCAAAAAGCTACGAAATAAAAAAAAAATAAACTGCAAAATTTATCGAAATCAATCTGTACTTGGCAATGGGCAGTAGCAAAACAACTACGAAATAAAAAAAAATAAACTGCGAAATATATCAAAATCAATCTGAGCTTGGCGAATAGGCGGTAGCAAAAAAAAACTACGAAATAAAAAAAAACCGCGAAATTTATCAAAATCAATTTGAGCTTGGCGAATAGGCGGTAGCAAAAAACTACGAAATAAAAAAAAATAAACTGTGAAATTTATCAAAATCAATTTGAGCTTGGCGAATGGCGGTGGCAAAAAACTACGAAATAAAAAAAAACTGCAAAATTTATCGAAATCAATTTGAGCTTGGCGAATAGGCGGTAGCAAAAAACTACGAAATAAAAAAAATACGCTGCGAAATTTGTCAAAATCAATCTGAGCTTGGCGAATAGGCGGTGGCAAAAAACTACGAAATAAAAAAAAATAAACTGTGAAATTTATCAAAATCAATTAGAGCTTGCGAATAGGTGGTGGCAAAAACTACGAAACAAAAAAAAATAAACTGCAAATTTATGAAAATCAATTTCAGCTTGGCGAATAGGCGATAGCAAAAAAACTACGAAATAAAAAAAAATAAACTGCGAAATTTATCAAAATCAATTTGAGCTTGGCAAATCGGTAGCAAAAAAGTACGAAACGAAAAACTGCTCTGTTATTTCTGTACTAGAAAGAGTTGATCCCAAGCTATGGGAATCTCGCACCGTTTCTGGGCATAAACGAGTCCACGTAGATTCAGATTCGTCTCAAGTGCGCACTTTTGTTCTCTGGTAGATGGCGTTTAATTTCTTCGCTTGCCTTTCACGCTGGCTACTGCAATCAGCTTCAATTTGCAGTCCCAGTGGCGTCGGTTTCGGATGTATCTCTCCCCCGACCCTAGTAAATCGACACGCACTCTTCCGCCAGTTTACTAGCTGGTGTATCTACTTTTGCGATCCAGGTCACGACAAAAAACATTCACCGTTCAGCGGCGCAGTTATTGACTCATGTAACATTTGCTATGCGCTAACTTCCCCAAAGCATCAACATTTAAAGTTCCTTCCTTTCGCGGGATTGTTTACAACAGATGCGAAAAAAAAACACAAAAAAAAAAACCGAAAATAAACGGGGGCGGGGGGGAGACGGGGGGGCGGTTGACTCCTCGTGTCGTCTTGTTATTAATTGAGGTTCTTCTACACGGTATACACTGAGTGGCCACTTTATTATGACCACCCCTTCAGTACTTCGTTGGGCCACCTTTTGCCTTTAATACTGCGTCGATTCTTTGTGGCATGGACTCCACGAGATGTTGATAGCTGCTTTGTAGAATCTGAGACCATGCTTGATGAATAGCCCTTTCCAGGAGTGTGAGATTGCAGGGTTGTGGATCCAGCTGTCTGATGGCTCGTTCAACTTCATCCCACAAATTCTCAATCTGGAGATTGTGGGGGCCACCTAAGCAAAGTAAACTCACCGGCATGTTCCTGAAACCAATCCTGTACAATACGAGCACTATGGCAGGTCGCATTATCTTATTGAAAGTTGCCATCGCCATTGGGATAAACCATCCACATGACAGGATGCACTTGGTCCGCAACGATGTTTAGATATAATGTGCCACTCAGACGTTGATCAACACGAATTAAAGGACCCAAAGCATGCCAGGAAAACATTCCCCAAACCATAACGTTTCCTCCACCAGCTTGAAGGGTTGTAGCAATGCGTTTGGGGTCCATGCTTTCGTGCTGTTTCCGCCAAATTCTCACTCGGCCATCGGCATGGTGCAACTGAAAACGTGATTCCTCGGACCACATAATTTGTTTCCAATTATCGACCGTCCAATCCTTGTGCTCCTGTTTGAACTGGAGACGTTTTCTCTTGTTGAGTGCAGACAGAAAATGTGTTCGAACAGGCCTTCGGCTGCCACATCCCATCCGATGCAGTGTACGGCGAACAGTGCGTGCAGAGATCATTTGAGGGGATCCTTGATTAAGATGGTCTGTAATTTGCTGCACTGTTGCCCTTCTGTTGTCTGTTACCAGTCTGGCCACTCTCCGTTCCGCCCGAGCAGTCACTAGTCAATGACGACCACACGTTGCACGTAGAGACCCAGTTTTTTGGCTAACAGTCCAGTCTTTAAACATTTTAACAACAGCTGCTCTGGAACATTTCACGAATGCGACAGTTTTGGTGATACTCGCTCCATGGCTCCGAGCTCCTGCAATCATCCAACGTTGAAAGTCCGTCAAATCGCAACTTTTACTCATCTCGTCACCCAAAAATCACTTCTACTACTCTCGCAAGCACCAAGCTTTCACTTTTTATACTAACCTCGCCCTCTGTCGGCAACAGCGTGCAACCATACCTCATTTGCTTAAAACTGTCAGGTGGTCATAATAAAGTGGCCACTCAGTGTATAACACTGAGATGCCGGTTCCGTAGGTACAACTGCCCTTGTCACTAACTCCAGCATTATGTGAGCGAGGTTTTCGGTACAATTCAGGTAGACAAATTCGTCCAGCATCAAAATAATTTCTTTTTTTTTCTGATGCAGAGAGCGGTTACGCGAATTTCTTTCTAAAGCCCGTTTCAGATAAAAAAAAATTTTTTTATTAATTTCACGGGGTGTTTGGTGAGGTTTTTTTAGAGGGGGAGGGAGAATTATTTTTTTTTCTCTAATTTAATTAAAGTCGAATCACCAAGTTACGTCGAGCATCAAGACTGCGGAGAATCCAGTGTTTAGCCCAGTAGGTTTCCAACCGTAAAGTGTCAAAACCGAAATTTCTTCCTTTCGCGTGGTATATACTATGTACACTATGTTGCCTAAAGTATTTTGATCATGCAAATCCTGGATTAAAGCGTTCTTAAGGTGGATTAACATGAGGCCATAGGCGCCGACTACAGGGGGCAAGATTAGGGAGGGGCAGTGCCCACCCAATATTTTCGTCCTGTTTAATAAAATAATCGCTTTTGCCCCATAAAGTGGACCAAGTTCCACCTTATGAGGCCAACACGATTTATTTCCGAAAAATTTATAAATAACAAAACAAGTAAACTTTTTTTTCCCCATATTCAGCATTGCAAGATAAGAAACTTGATTGCCAGCCCCGTATTTTGTTCGACATGTTCTCGTGATGTTTAAAACAATTATGAAAAATAAAATAAATAAAAATACAGAAACGTATAATCTCCAGCTCCTTTACGTATCTATTTGCTTTTCTAGGCTTCTCGTTCTTTGTTTGAGTAACAGTGCTAATTTTTCATATTTTTGATAAACGTTTGAAAACAAAATCTCTCGGGATATTTTTATAAAATCGCAGGCTGAATTTCATTTTTAAAAATATTAATATTCAGCAAAAGAATATTTCTATTTCCTTGTTCATTTCCTGATAAGCAATTACAATTGCGTTCCAAAATATACGTCGAATCTCGTAGTAGAAGGACCACAAGTTGTAAATACCAAATAAAGCATTAACCTTATGGGAACGCAAACAACACTATTACCACGCTCCCGGCAGTACGGTGGTTGCGGAATACTTAATCATCGTCTAACTGGATAAATAGTGAGGTTGCGCCCCCATAAATGTAAGGAACCCAATCTCAAAGTTTACGGACGTCGCGTTGTATTTCATATACATTCGTTACGAGGTATGTAAAAAACCCATATGCCGCAAATTGTGAATTAGAGAAATATACACAGCCTAGAAAAGTTAGCTACACCAGGTTAAATAATATACAATGTTTATTATAATGAAAAGTATGTGAATTAAGTAATTACAGCCTTCAGGGGGAGGCCAAATAAAAGTTACGTTTAAATTAAAAGGATAGAATACCCATGTTGACTGGTCCACTGCTGCGTAAGCCTGTTACACTCCTGAGCTTAATTTTAAAATAAACCCCTCAATCTATCTCGAGGAGGCCTAGCGACCATGCATATGTATATATACAGATAGCATCGGAACTGGAATTGAGGAAAACAACATCATCTTACCTTCCGTCGGTTGGGTTGTCCCTCGTTGAGATCCCTCCGGTGACCGCGTGGGTACTTCGATGGACCTGTCTATCTACTTGGCTGACACGGCTGGGACCGCGCACTGGGCTTTCCGTTTCCTAGCTATGCCTACATCAGTGTCCTCGTATATTCATCTATAAGACTATATCTATATGCTCATAACACCTAAGTCCCTAGTATCTCGTAACTAGTCTATCTAGTATATGCGTCCATAACTTTGGGCTTAAGGGTCCTGGTCCCTGAATATCTTCTCTCTGAATATATCGCTCTGTGAATAATATAACCGAATACACTCTTGCTTACCTTTTTCCGTGTATATATTTACGTCCCTTTAATTTCCCACGTGGTAGGGGCGTGCCTCTAGTCCTCTAGGAACTTTCCGCCTGGGGTCTGGATTGGTCAGCCGGGTTGACCAGCGCTTGACCTTAGTGGTCATTGGTTGACCCTCTGATCCCCTCAGCTACCTTTTCGCGGCAGCCGGCGTGTTGGGCAGGTGAGGCTTCCCCAATTTCAATGGGACATAACTTCTGAGATCGGATGAATAGCGGAGAATTTGCCGGGGCTTCCCTCTGACAGCTACGACTTCCTAGTGACACCACGATGTACTTTACGACTTTCGCTGGTGCCTACTTCTAGAGGAGATGGTCGTAAAACGTAACTCGTCTATTCATCTGACCGCGGTTTGGACTTTTGCATGTGCATTTCTGAAATACCGGTATGTTTTGTCCTACCAGCAACGCTAGCACTGGGGCCATTTCGTAAATTTCGTGAATACCGCGCCTCTTCTCACAAGAGTGAAAAGACGATGGATTCCCTGGTCATTTTCCACGGGTGTCCGAGGGAACCGCGATAAGCCGCCTTGACTATCTGGGCTTTTTGCTCCAGTGGGGAAAAGGGGGTTTATGAGGCAGAAAGGGAGCAAAGGAAAAATAATTTAAATTAAGTAAAAAATAATTAAAATTAAATTAAACCTGTTCTTTGCAATTAAATAAACCGCAAACAATGTGGCCCGAACTACGAAGTTGTTCCACGGCAACAGCACAACACTCCGGTGAAATGCAGAACGAAAAACAAACCAGTGCAGAACGAACGATTATCGGATAGTGAACGTAACAATAGGAAGAAGCTTTAGGGCTTGAAAAAATTCCGTTCAATGTTAAACGCTCAGAGAACTTTCTGCGACAGAGTACAGATGATTAATTAGCTCTTCATCCCAGCGACATGTTCGGAAAGGTCATGGAGGTTAGGCATATCATCATATTGTTTTCCATGCCTCCAATCACTGCTTTGGAAAATTACCTTCATGGATATGAGATGTTCACACCTCATAGTGTATGTTACTCTGTACCCTAGTTAACTGTATGAAACAACCCAGTCTTTAAAAAGAAAAACTGATGAGTATAATTTTTTTTATAGTTAAAATTTATATTTTTACATCCCGCAGAGCATGAATTTACGCCTCCGGAATGACCATTCTGGGAGGTTTGAAACCGCTTTCTCTGACCTCCCGGTAGCTACGGCCCTGATGTGATCGCATGCTGCAGGTTGCTCACTTTCATCATGGTCGCATGCTGTTTGCGGTGCCAATCTGGTGGTTGCTCTAGGCCAGGAGTCACCAAACTACGACCCGCGGGCCAAATCCGGCCCGCCAGGAAATTTTTATTTTGACAATTTTAAAATTAATTTTACATCTTTTAACTTTTTTTCTAACTGAGAAAGGCAGTTGCTATATGTCACAGCATGGCTGGATATCATAGCAACGTTTGATTGACGCTTCGCTTTTAAAACCTGTTTATTATTAGAGGAGAAGGTCTAAATATGGGCTACCACTTTCATTTGAGGACCCGTTACAGATTTTTTAAATTAAAGATTTTTTCGATTGAACACATTACAATATATCGGAGACTTGTTTCCCGTGTGGTATCGGTTTGACGTAATTGTTAAAAATATCCGTTGTGTTGGAAATGAAGGTTTTACAATGAGAGTCAAAATGATGACTTTTGAAAGCAGGGTCCAAATATGGGCTACCCTCAAAATATCCATAAAAAGAAATACAAAAATAGCAATAAAGAGAGGAAAACATTTTTTTAATGCAAATAAATGTGTCAGAATACATTTAAATAACAAAATGATCTTGATAATCCGAACATCTGCTGTTTCGAACATATAAGAATGCACATATTTGTCATTTAAAAAAAATCAAATTGCCGGAAAAAGGATACTATTCTTCGATGTTAAAGGTCTATTTACAAACGTCACAGATGAAATGATACTTTTCGGCACCTGCTCAATCACTGTGCGCCCACATACTGCATTGTAGGTACGTCACCCGTAGTTCACCCTTTGAGTCTTCAGAGAACAGTCCACCGCAAAATATGTAGCTCGCATCCTTGTCGTTAGATTAGTACCCTTGAGGTATTTCAATTGTTGCTGTCACTGCCATCCAGAGGAGGATCTACAGGGCCAAAATCATCTTCTGATTCCGATCAGAGCCGTTTTCGTTTTGAAGACCGTATTTCTCCAGTCGGCGGTGTTTCACTAGTTGACGCTATGACTGCAGTTAGAGTTTTTGAAGCAGCCGATCGTTTATATTGTTGTTGAGTAGGCCTACATTTCACCCTCTTCTTGCGTTTGTTGGCTGCACATGTTTCCAAAGACAGAGACAATGCTGCTTTGTACGGTTCTTCAGTGATCATTTTATTTAGACCCCACCGGGTAGCTCGTATTTAGACCCATTGCATACTGACTATTTGAGGGTTGGCAGTCAGTACCGTACATTACTATTGAGTGAACCATCTATGCTAAAACAAGCTCAAGATATCTGTTGTACCCATACTAAATTAGCTTTAAGTTTAACGGAGTGTTGTACATAAAACAGAATACACGTACCTGTCGAAACTTCCGCTGTGATGCAAAAGACAAAATGACACTTTATCAAATATTGCTTCTCGATCGCTCGCCTGCTGTCGAAACTTCCGCTGTGATGCAATAGGCAAAATGACACTTTATCAAATATTGCTTCTCGATCGCTCGCCTGCTGTCGAAACTTCCGCTGTGATGCAATAGGCAAAATGACACTTTATCAAATATTGCTTCTCGATCGCTCGCCTGCTGTCGAAACTTCCGCTGTGATGCAATAGGCAAAATGACACTTTATCAAATATTGCTTCTCGATCGCTCGCCTGCTGTCGAAACTTCCGCTGTGATGCAATAGGCAAAATGACACTTTATCAAATATTGCTTCTCGATCGCTCGCCTGCTGTCGAAACTTCCGCTGTGATGCAATAGGCAAAATGACACTTTATCAAATATTGCTTCTCGATCGATCGCTTGCTGTCAAAACTTTCGCTGTGATCCAATAGGCAAAATAACACTTTATCAAATATTGCTTATCTAACGATCGACCGCTGTCGAAACTTCCGCTGTGATGCAATAGGCAAAATGACACGTTATCAAATATTGCTTTTCGATCGCTCGCCTGCTGACAACAAAATAACCACGTACACGTCGTATGTTCGTGAGGCACCGGTTCACACTATTTCGACCAGGTTACAGCAACAATCAAACACTGTACTGCCACTAGCCCGTATTTATACCGTATCCCATATTTGGACCTTCTCCTATACTACTTAAGTGCCTTTCAGAAGAGTGAGGGAGGATTTTCAGTGCTGTGACTCACAGCCCATCTGCGGCCAGCAGCAGCATCTGCTGACTCACACACTCACACATTCTCTCTCTCTCTTTCTTTTCTTTCTTTCTTTTGAAGTTTAACGACCACCGTGAGCAACTCAATGGGCTATAAGCAGTCGACCGTCCCTAATTTAGAGTCACTGGTTCCAGGGAAGGGAGAGAACCAGTGCCGCAAGACAAACACAACATCCATGCCTCACCGGGATTCGAACCCGGACCCCTTACGGACGAATGATCAGAGGCCATCGCTTAGACCACTGCGCCACCGGGGCGGCACCTCTCTCTCTCTCTCTCTCTACCAAATATCGGAAATATAGCTAAATCATTCCAGAAGCAATACCATTCTTCTCATTGATTTTTTTTTCTAGTCTAAGATGTCATGAACTCATTTAGTAAGTTTAACTTTGTATTTGTTTTAGATGCGTATAAATATCTTGAAATATTTATTTGAAAACTCTTATGTTAAATTACAAAACATATAAAATTACTTACACATTAACACATATTAGTAATTAGTGCACTGAAAATTTACAATATCTGCATTAATTGATTTTTGATTTACCATTTTTTTAATCCGGCCCGCCGAGCTTTACCCAATTTCCCATTTGATCTTTCTCTCCAAACGTTTGGTGACCCATGCTCTAGGACACCAGCGTTCTCAGCACAGATAGGTGCAGTTGTGCAGTCGCATGATGAGTGGAAAACAAAATGGATATAGGGAAAACAAATTTACGCGTAGAATACCGAGAAAAACTTATATTGTGGGATGTGCGAGACATGAACTACAAAGACAATCGGGAAAATGTCAAGGTTTGGAAAGAACTGGCTTTGAGAACTTTGATTGTTCGGCAAAGGAAGACAAAGTTTTGAAAACAACCTTTCACAGATACAGAAAAAAAAAAAGTCCGGATCAGCTGTAAGGAACCAATGGTTGCATTACATGCCACTGTGCTTTCTTCTTGAGGTTGATGGGCCGAAGAAGGGAATTTCAACAGATGAAAGATGGACTTTGATGTGGTGTTTTTATTCAGTTTTATAAAACCAGAATACCGACGACCAAGCATGTTTATTTGCGTAACAACACAATGCTTTGTAGAGTACCAGTAACTAAAAGTGCAACTTTCTGAACCCACAAGTGTCATCAGCAAGAAGTTTATTTAAAAACACATTGCGATGCACATCACTATTTACACAAAGCTTTCTGCGCGACATCATACGTTTCCTTTTCCTGTTCAAAAGGATAAGGTTAGCCGCTGACGCCACTGTCTGTACCGATATCTCCACAAAAACTGACTCGAAAATTTAAGCAACCAGTCGCTCTAGGTGCAAAAGGGCAACCAACGTTTGCTTGTTGCAGCTTAGAGATGCATGGACTGACCTGGGATGTGATAGGGTGCGATAGCACCTGGGCCTATACACCGATGAACTATTACATTATGACCATCCACAGCCGAGAGAAATGAGCGCGCCTGGAGACCGAACGGTAGCGCAGATGAAGTTCACAGAGCAGTATTTACATATACAACCCGAGGACCGGCTTTCGGTTAGTAAGAGTGTTCGGAGTCAGAATAGGAAAAGCTGCCGATTTATCGGAGTTTGATAAAGGGAAAATTGTGAAGGCACGGCACCCCGGAACTACTATCTCGGAAACGGCGCATCTTGTGGGTTGTTCACGTGTCACTGTAGTGCTTACGTACTGTCGCGCATTGTTCACAGCGACCGCAGAGTCACAGTGCGACAAATCACCAGCAGCTACAATAGTGGTGATCAGGGCAATGTGTCGCAGCACACAGTTCATCGCAGCCTTCTGCGCATGGGTCTGCGTAGCCGACGACCCAGCCTGGTCTCCATGCTCACTGCACGTCATCGCCAACAACGCATGAAGTCGGCCCAATCGCGATTGGACCCTGGATGATTGGAAGAAAGTGGTCTGACGAATCAAGATTCCTGATGAACCACGTAGACGGCCGAGCGCGGATATGCCTATTACTAACGGAGGCTATGGCCTGTATGCACTATTGGGCGGAAACAGGCCTGGGACGGCGGTGTTATGCTGTGGACGATGTTTTCTTTTTTTTTTTTTTTTTTTTTTTTTTTGGACACTTTAGACCCCATTATCCCAATAGCACAATTCCTGACAGCTGTCAGGTATCTGAATATCGTTGCGGACCAAGTTCACACGTTCATGTCAACTGTGTTCCCTGCTGGTGACTTTCTGTCAATGCCCTGGCCTCTAAATTCACCTGACATGAACCCAATCAAACATTTGTGGTTCGAATTGGAAAAGCGGGTTCGCGCTAAATCACCATCACCCCGAAATGTACGTGAACTGGAGCACCTGCTGTTGACATTATGGTTCCAGACACACCAGGAAACCTATCGCCACCTCATCGAATCGATGCCTCGCCGAGTGGCCGCTGTTTAACAGGCTAAAGGGGGTCCTACAGCTTATTAGGTAGGTGGTCATAATGTATTGGCTTATCCGTGTACGTCCACCCGCCCTAGAAAAAGACACCCCAAAAACGCACCTAAAATGCATATTCGGTAACTTTATATATTAAAAAAAAATTTTCAGAGTTGATAAAACGCACAGCAACTTAAATTGGCCAAAATGAATGACCTATTTTTGTCTCTTTCCCTGCTGGATGCGTATGTATTAGGGGTATGCAAAAGCTTCCGCGTTTTAAGGAGAAAAGACACAGGAACGATCAGGAAAACAGTACACATTTATTCAACGAAATATTCCCGTTAGCAGCAATGACCTTTTGCCATTTTGCAGGCAACAAATGAATGCCCCTGTGATAAAAGGACTCTGGTTTTGAGCTAAAGAACGCAGCGACGAAAGAAATGTTCCACCTCTGGAACTGTGTTAAACCGCTGTTGGGCTAGGGCATGTTGCATAGAGCAAAACAGATGAAGGTCTGAGGGTGCAATGTCCGGGGAGTAAGCTGGGTGCGGTAATACCTCCCAGTGTAACTGTTCAAGGGTTGATTTCGTGGTGACTGTTCAAGGGTTGATTTCGACATGTGGTCTAACATTATTGTGTAACAGAATGACTGGGCTGCGTCCTTTACTTGTCCATGGGCGTTTTTGCTCGATTGCAGCGTTCAGTTTCATCAACTGACCGCTATATCGTTCTGCAATGATTGTTTCGCCCGGTTTCAACAGTTCGAAGTACAACACTCCATGCATATCCCACCACACGCCCAATAGCCCCTTTTTCCCGTGGATATCCTGTTTTGCAGTGGATGTTGATGGCTGGCCTGGGTCGACCCAAGATCGCTTGCGTACGGGGTTGTCGCAAAAGACCCATTTTTCATCCTCGGTGACAACCTTCCACAAGAAATTCTACTCTCGAAACCTCTTCAGCAACGACATGCAGATGCCCAATCGTTAACCAATATTACGCTCCGTTAAAGTATGCGGAACCCACTTACCAATCTTCTGGATCTTCCCCAAGGCCTGTTGATGCCGTACCACCGTCGATTGAGCCACTTTCAAACGTTTCGCCAGTTGCGTGGTCGATCGTGTGGCATCCTCTTGCAACAGCGATTCTAGCTCCTCGTCTACACGTTCCTGCGGTCTACCTGCACGTGGCTTGTCTTCCAAGCTTAGATTACCTTCCTTAAACCTGGCAAACCTTTCTCGACACGTCAGCTTACCCATAATCGTTTCGCCATACGACTGACATATTGAACCGTAAGCTTCACTCGCACTTTTCCCTAAATTAAACATGAATAACAAACAGTGCCGTAAATGAACTTTATCGGCTGCCATGCTTGGCTTCATATACGAACTGACAGCACGGGTCGCCAGCCGGTTAGACCTTAACAGCGCCTGCTAGCGGGGGCGGCGGAAACTTTTGCATACTCTTAATAGTAAGTATGAGTTAATCTTACTCGCATCTGGTGTCCGTCCATCTATCTCCCTTGCATCTCATTATCTCACTCGCACCTCGTGTTCGAAATGTAACTCCTCTCAACCTCGACTACCCCTTCTTTCACCTTGCTTTCCCTACCTTACCTCCGTATCCCCAAAGAATATATAGTCCAATCTGTTCCAAAAATGAAAAAGCCTGCTGAGAAAACATTCCTACCATAGTTTAGAAGATCATTGAATCCGCGATGCAACATCAGAGAGGAATCCATAAAGTCCGAGTAAAATTAAATGACGAATATACACCAGGAACAGATGGGAGGACTCACTGCGACTACGAAAGACGCATAAGGCATAAATAATAACACAGCCAGGCGCCAGCCGCAAGCTCATTAAAACTCCCATCTCAAGTTACAGCACGAGCAGATGCCGAGGCTCCTGGTGAGAAGTCGCCCCGTGTTAAGGTGTTCTTGTTCTGACTTGTGTGATGCCAACATTTCAAGGGGCTAGGGGGGGATACGTACGGCGCCGATTTCATAGGGAACCAAGCCCGTAGACAGGATTCGACAGGTGGGTGGGCGACTCTTTTTTCAGAGCGGGCAGCTATGTAGGGTATATATACTGGTGCGCGGCTGCCTTTTCCCTGCCGAAAAATGCGAGGGTGGGAAAAAACTGCCGACTCAGGGTGGGCGATCTCTCCCCTCCCGCGCTACGTGCCTGCAGAGAACCCTCGTATTCACGTATATTCCTAACTTTTCACATTTCGGCTAACACACACACACACACACAGTCGAGGGCCCTAGTAGTAAACAACACCCCCGGGCCTTTTTGTCCCAGTCCACCACTTCCGCAGGCAACAAGGTTACCACTAGTTGCCTCAGTGTAAAGCCACCTTTACGTACAGTGAAACCTGTGTTGTCGGTCACTTGCATTCCGCGGCCACCTGCCAAAGTGGGAAGGAAGTTTTGTCTGGCACGGATGTTATCGCCAATAGAAACAATGCCTAAGCACGGGTGCACTCGAGTCCTGGCGCCGACAGTTCACTTCTTTTTTCAAGGCCTGGCGGCGCCAGACTGTTTTTAAGTACGATTCAGTTATGTAACTGAATCGTACTTCTTTATTTTATTTTTTCAATCGTTGCCCATCGAAATAGACTTTTTTTTTTTTTTTTTGTTAACTCTTACGCTTTCCAACCACCGTAGGTTGAAGAAGCGTATATATGTTCCAGCTTTGTCCGTCTGTCCGCACGATAACTCGCGTAAAAATGGTTCGATTTCCGTGAAATTTTAGTATGTGGTAAAGGACAACTCGGGACGAACCCTATTGAAAATGGACGAAATTGGGTCAAAGGTCAGGACGTCGAAGCGGGATCCATTCCATCGCCCTTATGCGTCATAACTTGCGTAAAAATGCTTCGATTTGCGACAAAACTTTATAGTATATGTTGTTCCGGAGGTATACTAAATCAATTCTGTTCAATATAATCGAAATGGGGTCAAAGGTCAGGGCACAAGAGCGAGATTTATTCCACAGCCATTATCCTCATAACTTGACTAAAAATACTTCTATTGCGACAATACTTTAGTATGTTGTTCCGGATGTATACTGAATCAATTCTGTTCAATATAATCGAAATGGGGTCAAAGGTCAGGGCACAGGAGCGAAATTTATTCCACAGCCATTATCCTCATAACTTGATTTTTTTTTTGTTTTTTTTTTTGATTGGAGATTTAACGACCACCGTGAGCAACTCAATGGGCTATAAGCAGTCGCCCGTCCCTAATTTAGGGTCACTGGTTCCAGGGAAGGGAGAGAACCAGTGCCGTAAGACAAACACAACATCCATGCCTCACCGGGATTCGAACCCGGACCCCTTTCGGACGAATGATCAGAGGCCATCGCTTAGACCACTGCGCCACCGGGGCGGCCCTCATAACTTGAGTAATGATTTCTGGTATGTTCGAAAGCGTATCATAATCAATGAATTGCATGATTTTACTAACTTGTTTCTGTTTTTTCTACAGTCGAACCCGCTTAATGGAATATCGGATAGTAGAATATCCCGTTTAAAAGAATGAAATTCTTATGTCCCAAACCTCAACCTTTGTACATAATGATAAAACGCTCCGGTTATTATTATTTTTTTTTTTTTATTGGAGGTTTAACGACCACCGTGAGCAACTCAATGGGCTATAAGCAGTCGCCCGTCCCTAATTTAGGGTCACTGGTTCCAGGGAAGGGAGAGAGCCAGTGCCGTAAGACAAACACAACATCCATGCCTCACGGGGATTCGAACCCGGACCCCTTTCGGACGAATGATCAGAGGCCATCGCTTAGACCACTGCGCCACCGGGGCGGCCCTCATAACTTGAGTAATGATTTCTGGTATGTTCGAAAGCGTATCATAATCAATGAATTGCATGATTTTACTAACTTGTTTCTGTTTTTTCTACAGTCGAACCAGCTTAATGGAATATCGGATAGTAGAATATCCCGTTTAAAAGAATGAAATTCTTATGTCCCAAACCTCAACCTTTGTACATAATGATAAAACGCTCCGGTTATTATTTTTTTTTATTGGAGGTTTAACGACCACCGTGAGCAACTCAATGGGCTATAAGCAGTCGCCCGTCCCGAATTTAGGGTCACTGGTTCCAGGGAAGGGAGAGAACCAGTGCGGTAAGACAAACACAACATCCATGCCTCACCGGGATTCGAACCAGGACCCCGTTCGGACGAATGATCAGAGGCCATCGCTTAGACCACTGCGCCACCGGGGCGGCCCTCATAACTTGAGTAATGATTTCTGGTATGTTCGAAAGCGTATCATAATCAATGAATTGCATGATTTTACTAACTTGTTTCTGTTTCTTCTACAGTCGAACCCGCTTAATGGAATATCAGATAGTAGAATATCCCGTTTAAAAGAATGAAATTCTTATGTCCCAAACCTCAACCTTTGTACATAATGATAAAACGCTCCGGTTATTATTATTTTTTTTTATTGGAGGTTTAACGACCACCGTGAGCAACTCAATGGGCTATAAGCAGTCGCCCGTCCCTAATTTAGGGTCACTGGTTCCAGGGAAGGGAGAGAGCCAGTGCGGTAAGACAAACACAACATCCATGCCTCACCGGGATTCGAACCAGGACCCCGTTCGGACGAATGATCAGAGGCCATCGCTTAGACCACTGCGCCATCAAGGCGGCCAACGCTCCAGTTAACAGATTAAGAATATTGGATTAATCCCGGTTATTGGAATAAATTTTTGCTCTTTCAAGGTTACAAATGATTAGCAGTTTCTTTACACAAGGCATTTTGGGGGTGAGGATTTGTGTTGTGATTGTTCACAAAGAGAAACACACGTACAATGTGTGGTTCTTAGTGTGGAGATTATAGAAGAAGAAGATGATGATGATCATGTGGTTATTGAAGAACCTTCTCATACGGAAGTGAATAATGCATGCAGCATTTTAAGACGCTTTTTTTTATTATTGGAGGTTTAACGACCACATTGAGCAACTCAATGGGCTATAAGCAGTCGCCCGTCCCTAATTTAGGGTCACTGGTTCCAGGGAATGGAGAGAGCCAGTGCCGTAAGACAAAAACAACATCCATGCCTCGCCGGGATTCAAACCCGGACCCCTTTCGGACGAATTATCAGAGGCCATCGCTTAGACCACTACGCCACAGGGGCGGCAAGACGCTTCTTGGAAAATAAGAGTAATGTGGACTTCTACCGATATTATAAACTGGAAAATCAAGTAACAAATTTATTAAATTCCAAAAAAAAAAAAAAAACACAATGCATAAAAAATGATTATTTTGCCAAGCCATGAAGTATACTATGCATATGTACAGTATTATATTCATCAACTTGTACGCTATATTGTGTACAGTACTGTACTGCATAACATTTTAAGTCCTATAAAACAACATTTAACTTAGTTTTTATCTGTTCTTTGAAAAAAAAATTTCTTCACTATGTATTTACGTAGATATACGTACTTGAGTTCGTATGTAAATGCAGAGGTATGTGAATTTATTTGGAAAGATCCCGGATAATAGAATATCCCGCTTATTGGACTATTTTCTTATGACAAATAGGCTATTCCATTTAGCAGATTCGATTGTATTTCCTCTCTCTTTATTTTTTCTTTCATTTCAAAGGTTTGTTGCCCCCCCTTCCACGAAAAACAAATTTATGTACCCCTGATCAAGTGACTCCCAAGGACCCCGGATTTACACCCTGTGGAAGCTCTCTATGATGATGCCGTTGAGCAGAACGTCAGATCAGTGGATCCTGGATCGTAGTCTCGGACAGAGTTGTGTACATGTTGCAACACGCATTACCTCCGAAAACTCGCCGGCATCTGATGGAGTTGATGCCTTGGTGTTTACAGGCTGTTATTCATGCTAGAGGAGGACCAACACGCTATTAGGTAAGTATCTCTAATATTTTGTCCATTGAGTGTATATAAAGAAATATACGGTCGAGTCACATTATTGTGACCATCAGCTAATATCCATAATAACCGCCGCGTGCAACGCGGACAGCAGCTAGACGGGCTGGGAGTGACTAAATAAGGTACTGGAAGGTGTTCGCAGGTATGTGGAACCATGCTGACTGCAGTGCATTTGACAGCTGCTGGAGGGTGCGTAGTGGAGGATCCATAGAGCGAACAACACGATCGAGGTGGTCCCACAGATGCTCAATTAGGTTCAAGACTGGGTAATAATGGGGTCAAGGAAGTGCTTTAAAGTCTTCATCATGATGCTCTTCCAACCACTCTCGGACATTTCTAGCTGTGTGACACGTCGCACTGTCGTTCTGGAAGATCCCATCCGCCCCAAGGAAGACAACCAGCATGTATGGGTGTACGTTATCTGCAAGGACGGATTCATAACGAATTCGGTCCATAGTGACTTCCATAGAAATGAGTAGACCCAGGGAATGCCACGAAAACATTCCCCAGATCAAAACGCTGCTCCGACCAGCATGTGCTCTGCCAGCAATGGCTGAAGAATGTTTGTTCTCCGATGTTTCTCGCCTTATCCGTTCCATGAAGCAGAAAACGTGACTCATCGGAGAAGGCAATCCTTTGCCAATCAGCGAAGGTTCAATTCCGACACTGCCGTGCAAATGTAAGCCTTTTCTACCGATGCACCTTCGTTAGCATAGGTGCAGTGACCATCCGTCTGCATCAGAGGCCCATGCGCAGCAGGGTTCTCTGAACTGTCGTTTTAGACACATTTCCGGTATCCCCCTGGTTCATTCGGCCAGTGGGTTGCTCCACTGCAGCGCGTCGATCGGCCCTCGCGCACCTTCGAAGCCGACGTTCACCTCTCACATCAGTGGCACGTGGTGCTCCACAGTTTTCAGACTGCTTATTTGCAATGGTTCCATTTCTCCAATCACGATATACTTTAACCACAGCAGCACGCGAACAGTTCACAAACTGCGCTGTTTCGGAAATACTGCCTCCCTTGTCCCGAAAGCCGATAATCATCCCTTTTTGGAAATCTGAATCGCTCCTTGTATCCATGACAGCAACGAGTGATATACTTTCAGAATGCCTACAGCACACTTTTTATACCCTTTAAGCCAGCTCACGACACGTGCCTTCTTTCATTGGCTACGCGCTGTTGACGTCAAAAGTAGGACGTGGGGACAACAATTTGACTCGACTGTGTATTTTTTTTATTTATTATGGGTGTGGTTTAAAGAATTATGAGGAAGCACTGCATGCTGTGTGGCAACAAACGTTTTTCGCGTGCTATGGGTACGTCACCTCTGCCCTATTCCTGAATCAATAAATTGTACATTCTAAAGCCTTTTTCGATACCTGAATTGAATATATACCGAAAAAGGCGAGAAAAGTAATGCCACAAATCACTGCTTTTGTTTCAAAGAATGCAGGGGTGTGCAAAAGTAATGCATCACCTGCAAAATTCGTGAATTTTTAAAACCCTTTTTTCTTACTAATTAATTTCCAAAGTTGTTTCATCATTTATGTCAATAGATACGAAATTTAAGGAAGATTTTTAAAATGTCTTAGTTTTTCCTGTAGCTACTTCTGTTCTTAAGATATGACATAAAATATGGGGTTTGACAAACACATTGAATTTCACGTTAGCTTCGTATCAGTTGTTACAGCCAATCATTGACATTCTTTTACCTAATTGGCTGCTTCCTAATGCTATCCTCAGTGGCGTATCTTGGGTACGAGATCTGGGCTATCTCACCCCCCCCCCCCACCGTACTGTTTTTTTAACAGCGAAGTTTAATTTTTAATTGTTAAGTAATAGAAGTAAATTTTTTTCTAAATTTTAGGTACATGCCATTGCTAACATGATACCAAATAACTATGAAGATTAGGATTTGAACACTTATTTGTACATGAACTCCATTTCTTCTTCTGAATACTTTATCCGTACATGAACTCCATTCTTCTTTCCTTTTGTGTGAACTTGAGTGTTGTTACCTTTTCATAAAATGTTTCTTCTGAGTACTTTTTCATATTTAAAAAGAATGTTTTTCTCTATTGACAAAATAGCCAAGTTTTTCGAAAGTGCATGTCCTTGTGTGGCTCTAAGATATATCTTGATTCTTTTTAATGCTGAAAAACTTTCGGCAGTTGCAGTTGTTGATGGAAAGTTTAATATGAGGTCTGCTGTTTTGTCACCTCACTAAACACTATGTCAAATTTGTTCAACTTTATGTAAAACGTAATGTAATGTCTCTTGCTGATTTGTTTCTGTTCATCAAAGGAATAAAACACTCTCAGTTCATTTTTTAGTCGAGCTGAATCAAAATTTGAAGCATAGAGTTCTTTAAGTTCTGACAGTAGATGTTCAGGCAAGATTTCACAAAATTTATCAAAACAGTTCGAATCCAACAAAGCCACGAATTTAAGATAAAATATCTCTGATTTTAATTCATTGACACCACAAAAACTGAAACAACTTTCGCGAAACACTCTTATGGGTGGGAGTATGCGAGTGACTGAGATAGTCTGTCTTCTTTTTTCGGAGCGAAGCGTTTCCCAAAGCAATGGCCCATTCCCCTCTGCCAGCTGATTCATGTTGTTATGGAAACGATAGCAGGCGTTTGTAGGTAAGGTTTTCGCATCAGAACTGCTAAGATTCTGGAAGAGCTGCTTGCGTTATGCCGTTGGTTTTTGCTCGCCAGACTTGAGTCAAAGAAGCGAATCCGCACGCGTTTTTTTCCGCAGCGAAAGTATCGATATATTTTAATACCGTTGATAATTGACTTTAATTTGTGTATATTTAATTCAGTTTTATTTGTGCATTCTATGGGCTTCGCAGCTAGCCTCGATTATACGCCACTGGATATCCTAATCCTATTCCAGCCTTTATAAGGGTTGACGCACAGCTACTAGAGCACTGTAATAGTCGCATCTTGTTGTTATTAGGGTATAATTTGTGTACATTCTCAATAATTGTTGAAACTGCGGAATTGTCCACAGCGGACAGAGTAAAAACAGTTGTTCTTCATGAAGGAGGATATTCTTCAAGGGAAATCGCTGAAAGAGTGAGCTGTAGTCAATCTACAGTTATTAGGCTACTGAAGAAAGTAAAAACACCGCTGATATTAAAAAAATGCATCGCAGTGGAAGGCCCAGATCCACTACAACCAGGCAGGACAGAGTGCTCAGAAAGCTAAGCTTGGCAGACAGGAGGCTCAAATCACCTGTGTTGCTTCAACGATGGACTGAAGTGACTGATGTTACTGTTAATGCATCTCCTGTTAGGAGGAGGCTGCTTTACTATAACTTACGTGGCTGCAAAGGCTGGCGTAAACCACTGTTAACCGCAAATCAAAGACAGCGTAGACTTCAGTGAGCAAAACAGCATGTCTCATGGCGAATCAAGCAATGGGAAGATATTCTTTTCAGTGATGAATCAGAATTTTGTTGTAATGGGAATCAGAGTAGTGCCTATGTAAGTAGATTCAAGCCTGAAGAATTCCCTCCAAGTTGCTTAGTGGCTATTGTTAAGCATCCGGTGAAGGTCATGGTTTTGGAGCTGCATGTGTGCACATGGCGTTGGGAACCTCCATATTGTCGATGGTACGGTAAATGCCCAGAAATACATCTGGATATTAGAAAACAAGATGCTACCATCATCTAGAAGACTAAAGCATGAAGAATTCCATCCAAGTTGCCTAGTGACTACTGTTAAGCATCCGGTGAAGGTCATGGTTTGGAGCTGCATGTATGCACATGGCTTTGGGAACCTTCATATTGCTGACGGTACGGTAAATGCCCAGAAATACATCTGGATATTAGAAAACAAGATGCTACCATCATCTAGAAGACTAAAACATGAAGAATTCCATCCAAGTTGCCTAGTGACTACTGTTAAGCATCCGGTGAAGGTCATGGTTTGGAACTGCATGTGTGCACATGGCGTTGGGAACCTCCATATTGTCGATGGTACGGTAAATGCCCAGAAATACATCTGGATATTAGAAAACAAGATGCTACCATCATCTAGAAGACTAAAACATGAAGAATTCCATCCAAGTTGCCTAGTGACTACTGTTAAGCATCCGGTGAAGGTCATGGTTTGGAGCTGCATGTGTGCACATGGCGTTGGGAACCTTCATATTGCCGATGGTACGGTAAATGCCCAGAAATACATCTGGATATTAGAAAACAAGATGCTACCATCATCTAGAAGACTAAAGCATGAATAATTCCATCCAAGTTGCCTAGTGACTATTGTTAAGCATCCGGTGAAGGTCATGGTTTGGAGCTGCATGTGTGCACATGGCGTTGGGAACCTCCATATTGTCGATAGTACGGTAAATGCCCAGAAATACATCTGGATATTAGAAAACAAGATGCTACCATCATCTAGAAGACTAAAGCATGAAGAATTCCATCCAAGGTGCCTAGTGACTATTGTTAAGCATCCGGTGAAGGTCATGGTTTGGAGCTGCATGTGTGCACATGGCGTTGGGAACCTCCATATTGTCGATAGTACGGTAAATGCCCAGAAATACATCTAAATGTTAGAAACCAAGATGTAACCATCATCTAGAAGACTTTATGACAGCAATTTGATTTTTCAAGATGACAATGCTTCCTGTCAGCGTGCTAAAATAGTGAAAAAGTTGCTTCATGAAAAAAATGTGCAGCATCTTGATTGGCCACCACAGTCACCGGACTTAAACCCGATCGAAAATTTGCGATTTAAAGTTTCATGTGAACTATCAGAAAAGAAACCAACAACCAAAATTCAACTCATTGAAGATGTTATTCGAATTTAGAATCATACTGTTCAGCCCAATCTTTTGCAAAACCTTGTTCAGAGTATGCAAATAAGATGTAAAGCTGTGATGAAAGCTAAAGGCTGGGCAACAAAGTATTAGGTACAATTTATAATTCTGCTTCATTATATTTGTGCATTTAAATGTAATTTCATTCCTTGTGAATTACGAAAACGATTTATTGCTGTAAACGTAAGAAAAATGATAAATGTGGGTTAAGGATCCTTTTCAAAATAATTTCGACTTCGTCATGATTTTTGCAATGTATTATTTTAAGAATAGAAGCAGCTACAGGAAAAACTAAGACATTTTTGGAATCTCGATTAAATTTCGTAACTAATCATATAAATGATGAAATAACTATAAAAATTAGTTAGTTAAACAAAGAGTTAAACTTAAAAATTCATGGTTTTTGCAGGTGATGCAATACTTTTGCACAGCACTGTACATTGTCGTTACTCTTTGACTTATCCTTCCTTACAATATGTGTATTTACCCTACGCTGATGTTGTCCATAATAAAAACAAGTTAGTAAAATCAGGCAATGCACTGATTACGATACGCTTTCCAACATACCAGAAATCATTACTCAAGTTATGAGGATAATGGCTGTGGAATAAATTTCGCTCCTGTGCCCCGACCTTTGACCCCATTTCGATTATATTAAACAGAATTGGTTCAGTATACCTCCGCAACAAAATGATACAGTTTTGCCGCAATCGAAGCATTTTTACGTAAGGTATGACGCATAAGGGCGATGGAATGGATCCCGATCGTATGTCCTGACCTTTGACTCCATTTCGCCCATTTTTAATAGGGTTCGTCCCCAGGTTGTCTCCTACCACATACTAAAATTTCATCGAAATCGAATTATTTTTACGCGAGTTATCGTGCGGACAGACTGAAAAAGCTGGAGCATATACGCTTCTTCAACCTACGGTTGGAAAGCGTAAAAAGTTTTCAAGTGAATACTGTACGTAGTATTGACTCAATGTATATATAGTATGGGAAACATAGATACGAATCCCTATGGCAAGTTACTATTTCTTCGCAATTTTAGCTTACTGAAGTCGGGTTTTTTTTTTTTTTTAGCTTTCATAAGGCTGTTTATGAATTTTAGTTTGTAACCTGATAAGGAATCTCTCTCTCTCTCTCTCTCTCTCTCTCTCTCATCGTTTAAAACTATAATTACAAAAATGGTGTGCTTCTCCTACTCTCTTAGAAACTTGTCCAGAGGACTCCATCCACTTCCCAGAAGCACAAACAACAAATTTAACAAATCAGTGATTTTGAGTAATTCACAAGTTCCCTAGAATCTTAGATGGTTGCACCCGCCATATGTTCCAAATGTTTATATATTAGGGGTGCTAAAGGATCTGCAGTTTTGGCACCAGTCCCATTACGGCGTCGCACGATATCTTCCTCCGGTCCGCTGCGGACAGTTCCGCAGTCTTAATTGAGAATGTCCACAAATTGTACCCTAATAACAACAAGGAGCGACCAGTAAAATGCTTTAGTAGATCATATCAGATCATATGTAGAGGATTTTAGGAAGGGAGTGTCTGACCCCAGGTCTTAAAAAACCCTTAGAAGTAGGAAGCTAGAAGATTTGGGCTACAGCGACCGATAGGAAAGTGACACGGAAGCGAGGGAGAAAGGGGAAGGAAGACGCCTTTATTTATTACCGAAGGGGGGGCAGTACCCGGGGCCCGACGGCTTAACGTGCCCATCCGACGCACGGCGGATATTTAGTGGTTCAAGCGTTCGTACCTGCCTGGGATCGAGCCCGAGGTCTTCTCCATGACAGTCACGAACGTTGACCACTAGGCCATCCGCTGGCCCACAATGCTCTAGTAGCTCTGCGTTAACCCTTATAAAGGCTGGAGTAGGATTAGTATAGCATTAGGAAACAGCCAATCAGGTGAAATAATGTCTATGATTGGCTGTAACAACTGATACTCAGCTAACTTGAATTTCAATGTGTTTGTTAAACCCATATTTTATGTCATATCTTAAGAACAGAAGTAGCTACAGGAAAAACTAAGACATTTTTGAAATCTCGAATAAATTTCGTATCTGATGTCATGTAAATGATAAAATAACTATGGAAATTAGTTAGTTAAACAAAGAGTTAAACTTAAAAATTCACGGATTTTGCAAGTGATGCATACTTTCGCGCACCACTATACATTGCTGTTACTCTTTGACTTATGCTTCCTTCCTTACAACATGCACGAAATTCAATACAGAAGGAAACGATGAGGTTTCAAGAATTAATAGAAGCTTTATAAAGGGAAATAAAGAAAGAATGGAAGTTTTAAAAAGGGAAATTAGGGTAATTAAAAATATATATATCAGGACTTCCAACATGTGAAAGCATAGCTCACAAAAATATATAATACACGAAAGAAACATATAAAAGGAAATTAAGAAAACAAATAATGATTTTCCACGACTAAGCACACAGCTCGGGCCCTGAGGCGAGGCCACCCAGTAAGAAAAAACAGAACAATAATTATTCTCTCATCATTAATTTCCCAAATCGCTTGAAGGATAAAAAAAATAATTATAGGTTGATATATCAATATGTTGTGAAGGCTGAAATCAAGTGGCCAATATTTTGTGAGGGTTAGTTATTAAAAAAATAAAATAAAAATACCTTTTCAGTTAAAGAATTTAGAATAAATTTGTTTTCGCTCTTCTACCCATTAAATCTATTTCCGTAAAACTCTCACGCGTCTTACCTGAAATGCGCACCGATAAAAGGAATTCCAGAAAGCACGGAACTGGCGTAAGATCATGTGCATATTCATAAAAATTTCATGCAACAAGTTTGCGTCCTGATTTGTAGCAAGTCTTGCCATTTTTGTCATTAAGCTTGCAAACTGAATCCCTTGGAAAATGAATTTGCAAAAAATTAACATCCACCTTACAAACAATCTTAAATGATAACTTTTTAAATCTCATCCAGATAATAAGATGGGGTCCAAGCAGACACATTTCTAGAATTATGGGTAATACCAAGCAAATTTGTTTTATTTTTTCTCGAACACATAAGTGGATATCTTTAGAAAATAAAAAAAACGCCAGTTATCAGTATAAAAAAAATGGGTTTGCGATTAATCCAAAGCAGTGGTGACGTCAGCCGCACAAAACTGGATGGGCTATTAGGGAGAGCTAAGCATGACGGGAGGGAAGGGGCACAAATTTTGGCAAATTACCTAAGCTGATAATGTTATTCCTAGCAGAAAAACGTTTTCAAGTGAATACCATACGTAATATTTATCCGATGTACAGTATGTAATATGGGAACCATGGATACAAATATCTATGGCAAATTACCATTTCTTCGCAATTTTAGCTTAGTTAGGTCGGGGTTTTTTTTTTTTTTTTCTGCTTTCATTTTCATAATTAGGAATTTTAGTTTGCAACCTGGCAAGGAATCTCTCTCTCTCTCTCTCTCTCGCTCTCTCTCTCTCTATATTTATCTATCTATCTACCTATCTTTTAAACTATAATTACAAAAATGGTGTGTTTCTACTACTCTCTTAGAAATTCGTTCAGAGTACTCCGTCCATTTCCCATAGGTACAAACACTAAATTTAACAAACAATTAATTTTATACAACAAAATTTCAGTAGAATTCGAGAAATTTACATAAATTTATCCAAATTCCCTAGAATCTTAGATGGTTGCATCGGCCATATGTTTCAACTGCTTAAATATTTGGGGGGGCTGAAGGGTAGGCTCAAAGAAAAATTGGGTGGGCTGAAACCCACCATAGCTCACCCATAACATCGCGCCTGGCCCAAACTACATGTAACAAAACCCAGGGTCCATACACATTCGCAGGAAATAAATTTCAGCGGTTTTCCAGGAGTTAATAAAAAAAATTTTTAGAAGTTTAATTTTTTCCAGAATCATATCGCTTTGTTTTATGTGTACTTTGCAAACTGCGGGGTAATTTACTACGCATTTTTAATTCTCATGAAGTCTTATGGGTTCCGTTGTTACAGTGTGTTCTTCAGCGTGCTTTACATCTTCAACGAAGTGGAAAAATTTCCCCGAATAAAAATTGCTCTCATAAAACTTGTACGAAGCAATCTGGAATTTATGACAATGATAATAATACAAAACAAAACAATTTTGCCATGACACCCAAGATTCCCTATTCCATAGTCTTCTATTCTCACGCACATTGATGGCAGGGAATCCAAATATGGACCTCCTTCAGTGAGGAAAGCACCTGCCAGAATAGAAATATGGACCTCCTTCAGTGAGGAAAACGCGTGCTAGAATGTAAATACGGACTTCCTTCAGTGAGGAAAGCCCGTGCTAAAATGGAAATACAGACTTCGTTCAGTGAGGAAAGCGCGTGGTAGAATAGAAATATGGACCTTCAGTGAGGAAAGTGCGTGCTAGAATGGAAATATGGACCTCCTTCAGTCAGCAAAGCGCGTGCTAGAATAGAAATATGGACCTCCTTCAGTCAGCAAAGCGCGTGCTAGAATAGAAATATGGACCACCTTCAGTGAGGAAAGCGCGTGCTAGAATGGAAATATGGACCTCCTTCATTGAGGAAAGCGCGTGCCAGAATGGAAATATGGACCTCGTTCATTGAGGAAAGCGCGTGGTAGAACAGAAAGAAGGGTCATCTTGGACTCGCGGGAAGGTTTCCACACGCTATTGTGACTCCAACTGCACACAACTGCTTTACTACAAACCAGTGTCGCTGTAAATACCAGGATGATTCAAAAGTCATTGCCGTTTTCTGACAGTTGATGAAAACGTGCATGAATACATAAACGTAAAAGTTTAATCTTCGAAATAGAGACCATCGTGCTCAAGGCTCTACAGCATCGTCATGCCATGTCTTGAATCCCCCTGCGAAAAAAATTCCTTTGATTTCCAGGCGGAAAAGTCTTGGACATAGAGTCCATCGTGCTCGAGGTCCTACACCATCGTCATGCCATGTCTTGAATCCCCATTCGAAAAAATTCCTTTGGTTTCGAGGCGTGGTCTTGGCCCTCATGTCTTGAGACATAGAGTCAATCGCGCTTGATGTCCTACACCATCGTCATGTCATGTCTTGAACCCCTCTGCGAAGCGAAAACATTCCTTTGATTTCGAGGCGGAAAAGTCTTGGTCCTCAAGTCTTGGACATAGAGTCCATTGTGAGTACATCGTGGTCGAGGTCCTACACCATCGTCATACCATGTCTTGAATCCCCCCTGCGAAAAAATTCCTTTGGTTTTGAGGCGAAAACACCTTGGACCCCAAGTTCAACATCGTGAATATTCTGGAAGTGTTTCACTCGTAGAAAATGTGAGATGTGCCGGAATACGTGGTAGTCAGAAGGCGCAAGATCCGGATTATAAGCAGGGTGGAATATTAACTTAAAACCCTCCATTTCCTGTATTTGTTCCTTAGTTGATCGGGTACGATGAGTAGAAGCATCATCCTGTTGGATGATAACTCGTTCCCGGTTCACCAGAGCAGGGTGCTTCCGGCTTAAAGCGGCATACATCCGCTTCAACTGGCCACAGTACAGCTACGCATTAATGCCTAGGACATCTATAACCAATTCCCAATGAATGGAGCCCCTGAAAGTTCCACAATACGCATAGCATTACTTTGTGCTCAAATCGGCCCCTTTTTTTGGGACTGGGTCTGGTGGCTTTTTAGGATATAACCACTGTTTTTACATGTAAGGATTCCGGTAAAATATCCACATTTCGTCACATGTCACAATTCGCCTAAAGAAACGGTCGTCCTAGGGATTTTCGAACAATTGGCGACACGCATGCACACGTCGCTGAGCTTGAGCAGCAGTCAGTTCATGGAGTACGTGTCGATAGCTTCGGTGCGACATGCCGAACTTGTGCAGTTGGCGAACAATTGTGAGCTGAGGTATTCCCAGCTCATTTGACAGTTGTCTGGCGCTTGTGCGCGGATTTGACTCTAAGGATTGGGTTCAGCTTCAGAATTAACAACCGCAGGTCTTTCAGCACATGCTTCGTCTTCAAGGTTGCAGTCGCCATTTTTAAATCCATGAAACCAAAATCTTGCCGTTCTTTCAGACACTGCTCCTTCACCCTCCACAGCACAAATTAGCCTCGCTGCAGTTGCCATTTTTTTTTAAAAGAAAAACTGAAACAGCACTCAGATCGTGTATTTCTCGTTCATTGGTGAAAAGTTTCCAACAAATCACAGCATCGTGCGCTCTTATTTATACCAACTGGACGATATCGGTTTTCCGGTCATGCGTTGTTCTTACCTGAATAACGCATGCGCACCGAGAAATTGCCTGACACAGGACGACTCTTCAAAACGGCAATGAGTTTCGAATCACCGTAATACAGCACTCAAACTTTTTGCACTGTAGGGTCACATCAGATGAAAGAAATGAAATGATGTCATCACGAGCAAACGCCGCAGGAAGCTAGAACAAAATGACGCATTCAGTCCAAACATTTCGACCTATTTTTCTTCCCTGCAAGAAATAATTCCGGGACCTTTCACAAAAATATGAAAAATCAACGGAAGAAAAGGAAAATCAAAATCCCAGGACTTTTCCAGGATTCCAGGAGCCGTGTGAACCCTGAGAACCAACAAATAATTATCTACAACACAGTCATGAGATCTCTTGCTGAAAGGTCAAATGACTTTTCTTTTTAAACTTTCCAACTCTTAAGTATGTCCTGCACGCCGGGGTGTATCGATCCTGATCATCTGATCTTATGTAGAGGATTTTAGGAAGGGAGTGTCTGACCCCAGGTCTTAAACAACCCTTTGAAATAGGAAGCTAGGAGATTTGGGCTACAGTGCCCGATAGGAAAGCGACACGGTACCGAGGTAGAAAGGGGGAGGAAGACGCTCTTATTGGAATGTAAATAGCAGGCCAATATTTCCTCTTTAGTTTTCTAGTTTTCAACATACATTTGAAGTCCGTCATTGGAAGAATAAAACGTATATATACTTTTATATATACCCGGTCGAGTCACATTATTGTGACCACCAGCTAATATCCACAGTAAACGCCTTGTGCAGCGCCGACCCTGGGTGGGAGTGACTCAGTAAGGTGCTGGAAGGTGTTCACAGATATTTGGAGCCATGCTGACTGCAGTGCATCTGACAGCTGCTGGAGGGTGCGTAGTGGAGCATCCATAGAGCGAACAACACGATCGAGGTAGTCCCACAGATGCTCAATTGAATCTGGGGAATTAGGGGTCCAGGGAAATACTTTGAAGTCTTCATCGTGGTCTTCCAACCACACTCGGATATTTCTAGCTGTGTGTCACGTCGCATTGTCGTGCTAGAAGATCCCATCAGCCCCAGGGAAGACAATCAGCAGGTATGGGTGTACGTGGTCTGCAAGGATGGTTTCGTAACGAATTCGGTCCATAGTGCCTTCCACAGGTATGAGTGGACCCTGAGAATGTCACGAAAACATTCCCCAGGTCATAACGCTGCTCCCACCAGCTTGTGCTCTGCCAGCAATGGTTGAAGAGTGTTTGTTCTCTGATGTTTCTCGCCTTATACGCCAACGTCAATCTGTTCGATGAAGCAGAAAACGTGACTCATCGGAGAAGACAATCCTTGGCCAATCAGCGGAGGTCCGATTCCGATACTACCGTGCAAATGTAAGCCACACACAGACACACATCTGTGTGTGTGAGTAACTTGAGCTCATCAGTGTCTTTTGTTTGGGGATATAAACAGGGCAGTAAAAGCTCACACAGATGTGTGTCTGTCACAGACACACACAGATGTGTGTCTGTGTGTGTGCATAGTCGAGTCACATTATTGTGACCACCTCCTCCTTTTGACGTCCACAACGCGTAGCCAATGAAAGAAGGCACGTGTCGTGAGCTGGCTTGGAGGATGTATAAGGTGTGCTGTAGGCATTCTGAAAACATATCCCTTGTTGCTGTCATGCATAAAAGGAGCGATTTATCAGAATTGCAAAAAGGGATGATTATCGGCTTTCGGGGCAAGGGCGGCAGTATTTCTGAAACCGCAGTTTGTGAATTTTTCGCGTGCTGCTGCGGTTAATGTGATTGTAGAAATGGCACCATTGCGAATAAGCGACGTGAAACTGCGGAGCACCACGTGCCATTGATGTGAGAGGTGAACGTCGGCTTTGAAGGTGCGTGAAGGCCGATTGACACGCTAGAGTGGAGCAACTGACTGGCCGAATGAACATGAGGGCTACCGGAAGAGTGTCTAAAACAACAGTTCATCGAACCCTGCTGCGTATGGGGCTCCGATGCAGACGGATGGTCACTGCACTTATGCTAACGAAGGTGCATAGCTGAAAAGGCTTACATTTGCACGGCAGTATCGGAATTGGATCTCCGCTGCTTGGCAAAGTATTGCCTTCTCCGATGAGTCACGTTTTCTGCTTCATCGAACGGATGGACGTTGGCGTATAAGGCGAGAAACATCGGAGAACAAACACTCTTCAACCATTGCTGGAAGAGCACAAACTGGTGGTGGCAGTGTTGTGGTCTGGAGAATGTTTTCGTGGTATTCTCTGGGTCCTCTCATACCTGTGGAAGGCACTATGGACCGAAGTCGTTATGAATCTATTCTTGCAGACCACGTACACGCATGCATGCTGATTGTCTTCCCTGGGGCGGATGGGATCTTCCAGCGCGACAGTGCGACGTGTCTCACAGCTAGAAATGTCCGAGAGTGGTTGGAAGAGCACGATGAAGACTTCAAAGTACTTCCCTGGCCTCCTAATTCCCAAGACTTAAACCCAATTGAGTATCAGTGATACCACCTCGATCGTGTTGTTCCTTGTTGTTCCTCGGTCTATCGTGTTGTTCCATGTTGTTCCTCGGTCTATGGATCCTCCACGACTCACCCTCCAGCAGCTGTCAGAAGCACTGCAGTCAGCATAGCTTCACAGTCCACATACCTGTGAACACCTTCCACGCCTTCCAGCACCTTACCGAGTCACTGCCAGCCCGACTAGCTGCTTATTATGCTGTTACAGTTAAACAGTATATATATATATATATATATATATATATATATATATCGGCTGTTGAAAATACAACACACATAAAAATTGGAAAGGGAGTGAGACAAGGTGACACCATATCTCCGAAGCTTTTTAATGCCACATTGGAAAATGTCTTTCAATCACTGAACTGGAAAAACAAATGGATAACGATTAATGGAGATTATCTAACCCACCTTCGTTTTGCTGATGACGTAGTACTTTTTGCAACTACCCCATCAGAGCTGCAGAGTATGATCCAGGAACTTGCTGACAAGAGTAAAGAAGTGGGGTTAAAAATGAACTTTCAGAAGACAAAAGTGATGTTCAATGCTTTTACAAGAAATGAAGATTTATCGATTGATGGAGAAAAGCTGGAGATAACAGACACGTACGTTTATCTTGCACATCAGATATCAAGTGAGGGTCACATTGATGAAGAAATTAATCGGCGTACAAAACTTGCCTGGAGAGCTTTTGGAAGAAACAGCATTATTTTCAAGAGCAATATGCCACTATGTCTTAAAAGAAAAGTGTTTGATCAATGCATCCTTCCAGTGCTTACGTATGGTGCAGAGACGTGGACCTTACCTAAAAGAGACATACAAAGGCTGCAAACAACTCAAAGAATCATGGAGAGGTGCATACTTGGTGTAACCAGGAGAGATAAGAAGAGGAACTCGTGGATCCGAAAATTGACAAGAGTGGAAGTTATCATGATCAGAGTTAAATCCATGAAATGGCAATGGGCTGGACATACTGCCAGAAGGACAGACCATCGATGGACAGTCAAAATTTTAGATTGGATTCCAAGGGACAGGAACAAACCCAGAAGAAGACCACATGGGAGATGGGTGGATGAAATTCGAAAGTATGCAGGGGTGACATGGAGGAGACTGACACAAGACAGACCGATTTGAGGAAACTTGGAGAGACCTTCGTCTAGCAGTAAATTGATAATGGTTTACAATGATGATGATATACATATACACATGCATGTATCTTTTCATTTCAGTGCGCTACAAATTTTGCAGATATACTTCTCTATAATTTCAGCATGTACAAGATTTGTGAAAATATCAATATCTACTGTTTAAACAACCCATGTTTGTGCTTAGTTGCTTTTGCCTTGTTTTGAAAGATAAAAATAAGACTGAATAATCGTGTGTAGTTTGCGAAAAATGATTCCCGGTTTTAAAGATTCTTAACTATAACAAATTTAACAATTCTCTATTTTTTGAAGTTTTCCAGTTCTAAAAATTTTTAAAAGCTTCATAATAAAAAAATTTTAGCGTTCGAAAAATTTGCTTTCATCCAAGCTATCCCGCCCCTCTCCCAACCCACACACACACCCCGGAAAAAAATGTTTTCAACACATCCTAATTTCTGGATGAAGCCGCTTTACACAGTGTAATGAATTATAATTTTTTTTTATCTGTTTGCTATGCTGTCACGGATGAACAGTAAATATGAATTTTTGAACCTATAGCAAAAAATTACATTTCTCTTGGTGAAAAAAAATTCTGTTTTACTTATTAAAATCTATGCGACTGGGAATGAAATTATAAAATCAAAACAAGAAAAAATTGTGGGAAGGGTTTGATTAAACTCCCATCCCCCAAGTAAACCCGGCCTACCCCCTGGAAGTAGCAGTGTTTCTTGACGATTTTGCTCGTCTCGTGAAGTTCGGACGTGCCCTGAATCAGGAGAATGCAGACCGGTGGTTGCCCCCCCCCCCCCACTCCCTTTCCTGTTACGTCATACATCTCCCGGTGTCCAAACAATAGCTTGGGTAAAATGATATCACTGCGTAGAAAAATAATAGCTTAAGCGTAGCATCTTTGTTTCAGATCTTCGCTCGGTCAATGTTTTCAATTACGAGATTTTGAGGTGCTCAGGAACAAAAACGTAACATGACCAAAGCATAAAGCTTAAAATCTTTATCTGTTTCAAACTAAAAATACTCTCATAGTAAGCGCTGGTAACAACCACTTACTATCTTAGCATGTTTTCCTATACTCACAGTAACTTTGTTGCTGCCTCTCGGAGGGCCACTATTCCTCGGTGCTTAGGGCCGTGGGGTTCAGTCACGATCATTTGGCATTTGTTTTGTTCTTAATCCCTTGCAAAATTGGTTAGGTCACAATCATACTGTTACGTATTTACTACGTTAAACATTATAGTTTCAATAAACTTTGTAAAATCACAATAATAAAAATTACACCCGACAGCTGTTTCAAAAGCAACAACAGTCGTATTACGAGTTGTTTAAGTTTTCACAGGTTCAACGCAGTCCGCTGTCCATTGGGAACAGTGGCGGCGTTTATATATTGATAACAAAAGAAATAAAAATCGGTCCCAAAATGAGGGTGTCGAATTTCTGTTATACATGTTGAATAGACTATATTGCAGCGAAAAAAAGAGAGAAAATCAAATTCATCATTTCTCTAAATACCTACCAATATGAAATTTCTCAGCTTCAAGTAAAAAAAACATGTTTGTATACTAATACAACAACACAGCAATCTACATAGATTTTATGAAACGCTTTTTAGAATAAAAAAAAATAAAAAAATATAATAATCAAAACAATTACTTACTTTCAGATAATACTGAATCACAAAAAAAGGGGGGGGGGATGAAATATTAAATCAACTAACTAGCTAACTCGAGTATCACCAAAGAACATCCCAGTAGCACGTGAAAATACGACTGACTACGAGAGTACTTCGGTGAAATGGCATAAATGCGCATGAGCATCCACGCCGCGCCGTTGCCAAACCAAAAATCTTAAATATCGCCGGAATGTAACTTCAAGGTAGCAATTATGTACAATGAAAAGTATAAAACAGTAGTATCGGTGAATGCTATTTTTAACGTAACCGTAATGTACAAGACTCTCACAACTTTTATGTTTTTAGGCTCTCACAACTTTAATTTTTTGGAGACTCAGTTCACAATTTAGAAATATCGTTTTCTGGTGTTGAGAGCGGTTTCGCTACCGGCAATCTAAAACCGGCTTTATCTACATTTATTTATTAATTAATGTTTTATGGGGGCTTTGTTAGGTTTTATTTTGGGAGGGTGGAAATCAGTATAATTATTTTTATGTTCTCTACTTTATTTAAAGTCCATGTTATTATAATTTACACTAAAAATACTGTTATTGGCTCGAACTATTCCACCCCCTTTAGTCAATGAACATAAGTTCGTGTATTCCGTTCACATATAAGTATAAACATCGTAGTTATTGTGCTTTCAACCCAGCGACGCCCATAGCTTAGTTTTCAAGAGGGGCAAACAGAAACTGTAACTGCAAATAAACAGGGTTCCCACTATTTTTCTATCAAAAAATATAAGCACTTTTTAAGGACTTTTTAGCACCATACTAAAAAAATTTTAAGACCTAACAAACTGCACACGCAAAAATAACATACACAAATACACTATAATGACAAAAGTCACAGGACACTGTAACGTACCAGGAGATGTGACGTACCTGCCAGAAGGACGCACACGACATAAAGGCAGATAGGAATCAGAATAAAATGTCCGCGTAGCTCAACTGGTAGAATGACTTATTCCGGAATGAGGGGATCCGGGTTCGAATCCTGGCGTGGACAGAAATGACGGAGAAATTTACTTCGTTATAATGGCGCCCGAACTATCCGGATGACCCGACCGTTCACAATCTCGCAATGGTGTGATGTTATTTCCACACCGCGAGAGAGGAAAAATAAGAGCGGCACTTCGAAAAAAAAAAAAATAAGGGGGAGATGATGTAACGTACCAGGAGATGTGACGTACCTGCCAGAAGGACGCACGCGACATAAAGGCAGATAGGAATCAGAATAAAATGTCCGCGTAGCTCAACTGGTAGAGTGACTTATTCCGGAATGAGGGGATCCGGGTTCGAATCCTGGCGTGGACAGAAATGACGGAGAAATTTACTTCGTTATAACACCACTTCAAAAGCAAATGAACGGATCCTCTGTGTTGTTAAGATGCGCGGTACAGCTCCAAACGGTATAAATACATGCCTGCAGCTGACCGCCATCATATCGCACTGTGAGGTTCAGTGAAAATGTCGCGGCGGGAAAGAACTGACTTTGAGAAAGGAAAAATTGTTGGGTGTCATATTAGTGGGTTGACCATAAGACAAACCGAGAGGCGTTTAAACATACCAAAGTCAACTGTTTTGGATGCACTGAATAAGTGGAAGGCACATGGCGTGCCTGAAGCAGCAAAACGTACCGGCAGACCAAAGAAAATCAGTGATAGAAGACGTCGAAGCCTCAGGAGAGTCGTTACAGCTAATCGACGGAGTACTGCACCAGACCTCAGTGTACAGCTGAGTAAAAATGTTGGAACCTTGGTATGTACACGTACCATTCGCAGAAAATTTCATTCCATAGGTTACCGTAGTCGTGCGGCTGCTCATAAGCCTTTCATCTCCACTCGGAATGCTACTCGTCGTTTAGCAGGGGGTAAAGAACATTTATCGTTGACCGTAGACCAACGGAAACGGGTCCTATGGACTGATAAATCCAGATACACGTTCCATCAGTCTGATGCCCGTGTGTGGGTATGGCGGCAGCCGGGGGAACTCTATTTACCACAGTGTACTGATCCTACGGTCAAGTTTGAAGCTGGCAGTGTACTCGTGTGGGGGTGTTTCTCATGGTATGATCCCTGCCCATTGGTTATCGTGATCAAACCTGTTAACCAGCACGTGTACCTCGATATTCTGTTCAATTATGCCCTACCAACTCTGTGGCAATACTAGGGAACCGAGCCTTGTTGGTACCAGCAGGATAATACACCGAGCCATAAAGCAAGGACTGTTACGGCGTGGTTTGACGATAATTCCGTATCGAGTGTGGACTGGTCAGCACAGAGCCCTGATCTTAATCCCATAGAGTACCTATGGGATGAATTAGAGAGCCGTATAAGAAGTTTGGCACTAAGGCCTACTACTAAGCAACAGTTAGCGGCAGCATTATGTACTGAATGGAAGCGCATACTTATCGCTGTGTTCCAAAACCTTGTCGAAAACATGTCTCGAAGGGTCAGTGCATGCATTAAGGCCAAAGGTGGACCGACACAGTACTAATGTATGCCAATAAATGCTATGTTGTGTTTCTCTTCTATGTGTCCAGTGACTTTTGTCAATATAGAGTATAGTTTTACACACGCCAACTATGCAAACTAAAGTCTGTTCATGAAGCCTGCAAAATCGTTGTATATAATTCAACTTTGTGGATGTAATAAATTAGAATTTATACAATTTAAAAAGACAGTTCTGCTGGTCAAAAAAGTTTTCATATCAGAGAATAATCACATATGAAACAAAAAGAATGTAAATCACGAAACTGTAGTTAAAGTTACAACATCTAGTTTTGGATTTGTTACAAGATCAAGTTTTTTTTTATATTGCACATAATTTTTTCATGGCTTGAATTGTAGAACCAAAGTCAAAGTACCATGAGTCAATGACGAGAGCTCCTCCTGCCCCATGCTCTCCCACGGGCTTTCTGCTAACGTCACATGGCATCATCATCAACATACCGAACCAGGAGCAAATGTTGTGCGCACTACATTGTATGAGGTGTACAAATACGTTTTAAAGCGTTTTAAGACAACGTAACATGTAATTTGAGAGAAAACAACAATACCTTTACGAATCAAAATATGCGCTGTCATTATCTATCACCTCCCACCATCGGTCGGGCAGCTGACGGATTAAAGCCATGAAGAATACTTCGTCGTGTGACGAGATGAAGTCGCCAACCTATTTTAGCACTTCGTTACATGTCAGGAACCGTACAGCAGACAAACCATGTTGTATCGATCGGAACAAATGATAGTCTGAAGTGGCTACGTCGGGACTATGTCGGGTACTCCAAAACTTCGCAGCCAAGCATCAATAATGTTTCCTTGACAGATTTCGCGACATGCGGCCTAGCGTTGTCATGCAGTAATTTCACGGGAAACACTCTTTTGCCTGTAAATGGACGTCTCCAACAGATTTCCTGGTTCAACCGCAGTAATTTTTGCCTGTAGGGATCGGCAGTAACAGTTTGACCCTGTTCCAGTAGTTCATAATACCCTTCATATCCCACTTGATGCACAGCAGAACTTTCTTGGAGTGAATATTGCGTTTCGGTGTCGAAGTCGTTGCTTCACCGGAGTCTACCCAGTGTTTTTTGCGTTTGGGATTGTCGTACCATAACCGCTTTTCACCACCCGTAACGATTTTCCACAGAAAAGACTCTGTGTTGTTTATTCAACAGATTCAAACACTTCATGACACGCTCATCCTTGTTCTTCTGGCTCAGGTCATATGGCACCCATTTTTCTTCCTTCTGAATCTTTCCCACTGCGCCTAAACGATTGGAAATGGTTTGTCGATTTACCCCCAGTTGTTCAGCTAGTTCTCTTTGCGTTTGAGACGAATCTTCATCTAACAATGCTTGCAGTTCCTCATGTGCAACCTTTTGCGGGGCGCCGCTACGTTCTCGATCGCTAACATCAAAATCACGTGCCTTAAACCGTCTAAACCAAAACTCACAAGTGCTTTTCGATACAATATTTTCCCCCAGAACAGAACAGATCGATGCACATGCTTTTGCAGCACTTTTTCCTTGATAAAATTCGTTAACTAATGCAGCGTCGAATAAATGAAATATGGCTTGCCATCTTTCACCTACCCATGTGCAAATGCGTTTGACTGTTGGGCAAAGTTCTGTGTCACATTTTATACTCTGGACCGGTTACGGTTACTTGCCAACAACGCGAGGGAATGTCTGATATGTAAATAAGCGGTATACGTCACACAAAAAACGCTTTAGAATTTATTTGTACACCTAATAACTTCTGCATTTCACACAGGCAGTTAGGAAAAGAAAAGCATTTTTTAAGCACTTTGGGGGATTTCAGGCAAAAATTAAATACTTTTTAGCACCCTAAAAAAATTAAGCACTTTTCAAGGATTTATAAGAACCCTAGTAAGTACAGACACCATATGCGAATTTCCACTGTGATTTCTTGTTAACTACATACCCGCCTTTTTACCACACTCTCGACCTCGACGCATAAATTTAATTGGAAACCAGAAGATTCCAATCTATACAAAGACGGATTTCCCATTAGGTGCAATAAGCGCTAGCTGGGAGCCTAAAGCTGAAGTTCAAATGTGTGCTTTTTTTTTTTTTTTTTTTGATTGGAGGTTTAACGACTTCCGTGAGCAACTCAATGCGCTATAAGCAGTCACCCGTCCCTAATTTAGTGCCACTGGTTCCAGGGAAGGGAGAGAGCCAGTGCTGTAAGACAAACACAACATCCATGCCTCACCGGGTTTCGAATCCGAACCCCTTTCCGACGAATGATCGCTTAGACCACTGCGCCACCGGGACGGATTAATGTGTGCTTCGCGAGTCCCCTACTCAGAATGTCGGCGGATGGCTCCCGGCGCGCGAAGTAAAGATAACTTCCCGATTACATCACTCTATACCGCTTTTGAAAACTGTGAATTCCCTAAAATCATTAAAAGCATTCTTCACAAGTTTGAGAAGAAATCTTCAATCCATAGAAGCTGACGCCAAAATCTTGTGCGGCAACCATAAATTTAAAGATTAAAAATATCGACAGAAGAAAAGGAAAACGTTTTTTGATGAGGCTACAGAAAAGGAAGTTCTAAAGGAAAGAGAGCATTTTATCACAAAAACCGCTTACATTGTATGTGATACGGTAACATCTGAAATTCGCCGTAGAGAAAAAAATCTATGAAGACTTATTTGGCAATGTTTGCTACTTTTTTCAACATTCAGATGACAAGTGACGAAGTGCGGGAATCTACTTTAAAACTGATGAAGACATACAAAGAGGATATTGTTCTAGACCAGTTTCAAGACGGAATTTTTCAGTTTTTAAAATTTATTAAGGTGGTTCCACCTAAAATCTCTGCCTTATGTTTCCAACTTCTTTACATATTTTCTTCGCAATTAATGTATTCCCAAGGATGAAAATTTCCACATCGATAAAACTAACTTTAAGTTATAGCATGGGATATAATACTTGCTAAAACATAGCCGTAATTTTATTAAAAATCAATTATTTTTCAACATTACTCAAAAGTAATGTTCAGACCTGTTAATAGATGGCGAGACCTGTACATTGATGGCGTCAGAAGACACACAAATTATTCGATTGCTTGATTATGGTTATGCTTTAGCAAGTATTAAGTATCCCATACTGTAGCTTAAAGCTAGTTTTATCGATGTGCAAATTTTCATCCTTGGGAATGCATTAATTGCGGAGAAAATATGTAAAGAAGTTTTACCATTGGAAACATAAAGCAGAGATTTTAGGTGGAACCACCTTAAGGAAGAAGGTGTCAGCGATTACATGGATTGATACCAAGTACAATGCCTTAATGATGGATTGCGATCAACATTTCCAAGCGTCGAAACAATATTGTAAAATGTTTTAACCATGCCAGTAACGAATACCTGCGGCGAAAGGTCCTTTTCAGTTTTGAAGAGGGTAAAATATGACTTATGAAATTTATTAGGGAAAGAAAGTTGTCTCATATATTCACGATGTTTATAGAACCAGATTTAACAAATTCTTTCAGTTATGGTGCCATATTAGACACTTTTTCCAAAACTAAAGCGCGAAATAAAGTAGTTGAAAATTGCGACCGTACTACTAAGATGTTTATTTTATCACACTCCCACATGTATTCCAGCTAATTTGATATTGCTAATAAAAGGGGCCTCTACTTCAAACTGCGCTTAGGGCCTCAGAATGTCTAAATCCAGCTCGGAATCTATATAAAATACAAAGGTCGCTCCATAAAAACTGAGAGCACTTTTTATTTAGTTGGCAACAGTGCGAAGGGGAAAAATAACCACGCAGACGACTAACTGAATTAAGGAAGTATCTATGGCAACAGTTACTAACCGTGGCAGACGATTCTGGTTTTGTTATTGCGCAGTTTAAGGTGCATCCAAGGAGGTTATATTACTGGAGACACCACTCCTATCCACGCAGCATTGGCCGCCATAAGTCACCGTCTGTGCTGCAAATGACGTCAGGAGCAGGCACGAAGCAGCCGCAGAAGAGAAGCTGCTTGGAAACCAATGGAACAAAAGCTTCTAAGCGTATAAACAGATAAAATGAGTAATTCAATAATATTTAATAATGATACACAAGCTTACTGTTTCATCAACGGTATAATTTAATTCATTTTTGCCTGCTTGTGACGTCACACCACAGATTAGCTGTGACTTATGGCGGCAGAGCCAGTGGTGTCTCCAGTAATATAACCTCCTTGGGTGCATCTGCATTCCGCCATACAGCTATGCAAGTGAGTGATTCAGAGTTAAAAAGTGAAATGCGTTTTGCAATAAAATTTTGCTATCGTTTGGATAAAACGGCTCCAGAAACAGTTGATTTAATGAAAAAAGTTTACACAGATAAATGTTTGGGTGAGTCAACAACTTTTAGATGGCACCATGATTTCAAAAAAGGGCGTTTCTCGGCAGAACTCTCTCCAAGGCCTGCACGAAGATCGACGAATGACGTGTGAAGACATAGCAGCGTCAACTATTATAGTATTTCAAAAACGTCGGAATACGTATTCTACGCGACAAATTTATTGCTGCATCGTATGTGTTCCAGATGGGTACCTCATCACCTGAAGAAAGAACAATTGATAGCCAGAGTTCAGGTGTGTCATGAATGGAAACAAATGATTGCAAAGGATCCAGACTTTCTAAACACAGTAATAACTGCCGATAAAACATGGTTCCACTATTTCGACCTCCTCGCGAAGCGCGGAGGTCGAAATAGTTGAACAAACACACACACTGACACTGTTATGCTCGCCTTTCAGATTATGATTTTTTATTTTTTTATCTTTCATACTGTACGTATATACGCTGACTTCCAACATACAATGAGAAATTTCATCATTACTTTCTACTGTAAAATTTCGCTCTTTTTACTGGAAATTTCCTATGCTTTTTCTGTTTTTACGGGATACACACACATTCAGAAGTTCTAAATATAAATTAGCAATCAGAATTAGTGTTATTGCGGCAATCCTTGTAGTACCGTCAAAGAACTACAAGTTAATTTCCAACGGACGGCAAATCCCCCTCTTGTCCCTCTATATGGGCGCCTATGCTATCAACCACATAAAGAAAAATAGAAAAATATCGTTTAGTGAGGAGGTAATACATTAAGTTCACGATCATGGATTTTAATCATAGTCATACCGTGGGGGGAGAGGGGTGACGGCATGTGCGCCCAACATTAGAAAATTTAAATGCGAGAGAAAGCCAATGGTGGGGTAGCACATATGAATGGGAAGTTTAATGGAGTCGCTACGAAGTTAAAGATGAAGAGCCAAGGGCTTCACACACACACACAAAATACACCCGCTATTATGCTCGCCTTTCAGATTTGGTTGCGATTCGTTTTTGTGAGGAAGTAAAACCACGGCAAACTATTTTTTTTTTTTTTTTGATTGGAGGTTTAACGACCACCGTGAGCAACTCAATGGGCTATAAGCAGTCGCCCGTCCCTAATTTAGGGTCACTGGTTCCAGGGAAGGGAGAGAGCCAGTGCCGTAAGACAAACACAACATCCATGCCTGACCGGGATTCGAACCCGGACCCCGTTCGGACGAATGATCAGAGGCCATCGCTTAGACCACTGCGCCACCGGGGCGGCCACGGCAAACTATCAACAAGAACACATTACGTAACATTATTCATGTAACAGCAAAAAGATATGTAATATTTGAAAGAAAATGTAAAAAAAGCGAGGACGTTACCTTCAGAAAAGTTATTATCTTGTCAAAAATACGCTAGATTGTTCGTCACGGTCGTAATTAGACTTTAATCGGTGGGGGAGGGCAGTAAAAATATTCTACAGCAAATATGTTATCTAACTATCTATCTACCACGGCCGTGACTAGACTTTGTTTCGGGGTTTAAAAAAAACTATTCCACAGCAAAGATCTAGATATCAATCTATCTATCTAATCACTTAACAAAAAAATAAACTCTTTAGTTTTTAGTATATTTGAATTAGTTACCTAGTAACGACACATGAACTTACTCAGCATTAACAGAAAAACAAACTGAACAATATGAGGCAGAGATCACATGAAAACAAGATCGATGAAGCCACTATGCCTCCCCGGTGTCGCAGTGGTCTAAACGATAGCTTCTGACCATTCGTCCGAGAGAGGTCCGTGTTCGAATCTCGGTGAGGCATGGATGTTGTTTGTCTTGCGGCACTGGCTCTCTCCCTTCCCTGGAACCAGTGGCTCTAAATTAGGGACGGACGACTGCTTTACAGCGTACTAAGTTGCTCACGGTGGTCGTTAAACCCCCAATAAAGAAAAAAAAAGCCGCCATACCAAGGTACTTTGACGTTTAATTGGCCGTCTAATAGTTGCTATCATAACAACTGCATATTTCTTATTATACCAGTACGTATAGTGAGAAAAAATTGCCCTTCTGAAGTAAGGTTTGCCGCCCCGGTGGCGCAGTGGTCTAAGCGATGGCCTCTGATCATTCGTCCGAACGGGGTCCGGGTTCGAATCCCGGTGAGGAATGGATGTTGTGTTTGTCTTACGGCACTGGCTCTCTCCCTTCCCTAGAACCAGTGACCCTAAATTAGGGACGGGCGACTGCTTATAACCCATTGAGTTGCTCACGGTGGTCGTTAAACCTCCAATCAAAAAAAAAAAAGTAAGGTTTATCAAAGAAAATAACAAAAAAAATGTGAAACCAGTGGCCCTAAATTAGGGACGGGCGACTGCTTATAGCCCATTGAGTTGCTCGCGGCGGTCGTTAAACCTTCAATCAAAAAAAAAAAAAAAAAAAAGGAAGAGAAGATCACGGTGGAAGAGAAGATCACGGTGACTCTTGTGGATCTGATAACAAACATTTAAAAATAAAAATTCGGGGGAGGGTTTGGACCCTAAAAACCCCTCCTGGATACAGCCATGCTGTTCGTCATCGTTCATTATTAGCAGTGATTGAAGAGTACTGAAAAAATGAAAAATAAAATGTTTCGTTATGCACTTAAAGATCCAAAATTTTTAAATTTTTAACATTTATGGAGAAACTGTTTTCAAGAATGGCTTCCCCGCAAAGGGAAACAATTTATACCTTTTCTAACCCCTCCCCCAAAGGAAAATGTCAGTTCGTACTTATACGCACCCCCCTTCCCAGGGGTGGCGCCGCCGATCGCCATCTTCGCAATTTGCGGGGGGGGGGGGAATGGAAAAAGAGCTTTGGGGATTACCTTTTTGTACTGTTATAACTCTTTGGCGATTAGAAATTGAGTCCCTGCCCGTCCCTAAGAAAACACCCTTATTCACGTCCCACCTCAATTTGTTTGGTGAACTATTTTGCTTTTCATTGGGGGTTTAATGACCATCGCGAGCAACCCAGGGCCGTAAGACAGCCACAACATCCATTCCTCAGCGAGATTCGAACCCGGACCTATCTCGGATGAACAGAAACCAACGCTTAGACCACTGCGCCACCGTGAACTGTGCCAATCGTTCAAGTTTAATTCGATCCGTATTCATTCGTTCACATGTTTCTATTCTTTTACAATTAAATTCCCTTCCTAAACGGAAATACCAAAAAAAAAAAACGCATTATGAGGGCGGGGTATACAAACGCTTAGAAAGCTAAAAAACACGGACGGGCAGGCTATTTAAACTATTCTGAAAATAATTATATATAGCATTTTTTTTTAAACAAAAACATCCCCCCCCCCCCTTTTCCGCGCCTTTGTAAAAAATCCTCGATTCGCCAGAAAACAGAAAAATCCATGACGATAAACTAATTACTTACCGGGTTTAATAAGAGTTTCGGGAGGTGTTGGTTTTGTCGGCTTTGGAACTCCAAGACAAACAGGCCAAAAATCTGGACAACAATCGTCTCCGCTTGTTCGATTACAGAAGATGTCGCAGTAGCACACGGTTCCCAAAATCGGCACGGTACAAGTGTCATCTCTGCCCGGGCAGCACTGTTCGGGGTATCTCTGACGGCAAAAATACCCTCGTAGGTCGTCATCAAGATAAGCTTCAGAAAAACAAAGCAGTCCAAGGAGCAGAGGCAAAATTGAAATCACGGGGCCGCGGCGGAATGAAAGAAATCCTTTCATGGCGAAGAGCGTCGTCTTTTAACTCACTGGAACTTATTAATCACCAACCGCGCAGGAGTACAACACAGCTATCGCACCTTTTCTTCAGAGAAATCTAGTCACTCAAAGCGCTCAGAGATCCCACCACCTTAGAGTTAATCTTCCGAATAAAACTGCGAAAGGTTGAAGAACCGCGGCGTTGTTGACACGATACCGTCTGTCACTTCATGCGGAACAGCAGCTCCACCTGTTGACGGCGGCAAAATTGGACCTCTGCTAACTTTCAATGCCGACTGCTGTTGAAAGAACACGAAGACAAAACAAAAGCTTTCCGGGTGTAAAGCGATTGGTGCGGATCGCGCCTTTTTTTTTTTTTTTTTTTTCCGTTCCTCTTCTTCTGTTAGCATGATCAATCAGTATTTTTTTTTTTTACACTTTTTTTCCAGAGCGCAGTGGCTTTTGTAGGCCCGGACTTCGGAACACCCATCTTGTGAGAATATTGTTTAAAAATTTGGTCTCATCAGAAAACCGATTTGAAAAAAAAAAAAAAAAAAAAGTGCCTAACTGTAAATTGTGGTCCCAAGGAAACAAGAAGTGTAAATGACCCACAAGAATAAAAAGAAAAAACCTTTCGTTCAAATTCTCGTATGCTCTTGTTACTTGTTTTTCGTTCTCACAACTTCTCTTGGTAGACACACGCACACAAACATGTCAGGAAATGACGTCCGTTTTTTTATATAGCTGTCTGTTCGTCATGTATTTGATGTCCAAATTTTCATGCACATGCTGGGGGGCTGGGGGGCAAGTTCGACATTCAGTGTTACAGGACTTTTTGACCGAGCGGGGGGGGGAGTTTTCCATTTGCTGTATGTATATATAATTTTTAACTACTATATATATAGAGAGAGAGGAGGAGAGAGAGAGAGAGAGAGAGAGAGATGCGTATTTAGGGGGGGGGGGCTTGGGCTACCCGAAAGTGTTTCATTTTTTTAAGTTTTTGGTTAAAATGCGACTTATATTAGAAAAAAAAAACAACGTACATTCGGAAAAAATGTTTTAATTTTTCTTTTATTTTTCATTAACTGTTCTGTTGGATTTCAAAAACTTCCATTTTTCGTCTGCCCCCCCCCCCCCAATGTCTATATACCGCCCTCATATAGTAATCAATTCTTCAAACATTTCAAGAGCAAACTTTCTTCATTCAGCTAAACGAGGGGGGGGGGAGTTCAGGGTGTGGGCGCTGGTTTCGGCAGGCTTGAAATTTTTTTCTATTAATATGCATTCAACACACTCCTGATCCTGAATCGCGATTTCCCGACTTTGAGGTATGATTAGTCCACTTATCATACTTTGAAGCATAGCATGCGTCTTAATACACTTTTCAGCAAAATAAACTATAATATTTGAACAAATGCTAAAAAATACATATATAATTGGAGGAATATTTGCAGCATCAAAAGAAACGAAACTTTCGTTTTCATTATAGCCTGAATTTATTAACATTTGGCTCGGTAACATAAAATGTCTCCAGGAGAGGGCGGATGGTCGTTTCCGGGAGGGCTTCTCCCCTTCCCCCCACCCCCACCCCCAGGATGAATGCGTGAAAGAAACACCGTCGACATTCCTTAATAGATTTTACGCTTAGGCGCGGTATAATTAATTATTCTAAGAAAAAAGAAAAAAGAAAACTAGAAATGTTTGTCAAAACTTAGATTTATTTAAAAAAAAAAAAGATTAGTTTTTGATCAACTTCTACAAATTGCAAATTATACTTATTTTTGGCCAAAAGGATACAAACCTTTGGTTTAGTTTCGAGTGAGGCCTCTTTTGCTGCAAATGCCAACAAGTCTGGGACACCGCATGGATTCTATGAGACGCACGAGTTCGATTTAATCCAAAAGTTCCTGCAGCAAAATATTGCGCGACTGTCTCAGTGTTGACGGAATTAGATCGACTTCGAACAGCTCTTTTTAACATGTCGAAGACATATTCAATGCGATTCGGATCAGGGGATTATGAAGATAAGGAGAGATGATAGATATCCTCCTCGTGCTCATCAAGCAATTCTTGCACACATGCGTTGTTGCACTGTCATACGTAAAAGACGCCACGACATGCAGGGAAAAAGTACAACACTGCAGGGCGCATTCGGTACGTTTCAACGATCAGCTACTTCCTGGATGTTATCTTATTTTCTGCAGGTATCAGCAGACTCGTTCATTCCCTGGATGAAAACTCAGTAATTTTCAGGAGTCATCTTGCTTTCTACAGGTATCAGTGGACTCAGGTATTCCTGGATTCATCTTCAACACTCGGGTACTTCCTGGATTCATCTTCAACACTCGGGTACTTCCTGGATTCATCTTCAAAACTCAGGTATTTCCTAATGTCACCTTCAACACTCAAGTGTTTTCTGGATATCATTTTCAAAAGTCAGGTATTTCCTGGATGTCACTTTCAACTCGCAAGCATTTCCAGTATGTCATCCTCAATACCCAGGTGTTTCCTAGGTGTCACCTTCAACACTCAGGTATTTCCTGAATGTCGTCCTCAACACTTAGGTTTTTTCTGGATATCACCAAGGGCGCCGGGGGAGGGGGGGGTTCGACCCGACCTGAAAGAACCCCCCCCCCGCTGTTGGTTTAGTCACATTTCTGATAAATTTAAAACACTAAAACACAAGAAACCTTTTTTTAAAGCATTTTTTAAAAATAATAAGATATTGATGATTGATTGTATCAATTATTTTTGTTGTATTTTAGTATCTTGTACATTTACTAAAATGTTTAGCAGCCTTGAAGGAGGTAAATATTTTTCTTAGTTCCCCCCCCTCCTAAAAGTTAAAAGTACTCACATGGGCGCCACTGGATATCGCCTATCACCTTCAACACTCAGGCATTTCCTGGATGTCATTTTACTTTCTATTGGTATCAGCGGACTCATGCACTTCCTCGATGAACGCTGGGGTACTTCCTGGATGTCACCTTCAACACTCAGGTATTTCCTGGATGTCATCTTCAACACTCAGGTATTTTCTGGATGTCATCTTCAACACTCAGGTATTTTCTGGATGTCATCTTCAAAAATTAGGGATTTCCTGGATGTCATCTACCACAGTCAGGTATTTCCTGGATGCCATCTTCAACACTCAGGTATTTTCTGGATGTCATCTTCAACCCTCATGTCATCTTCAAAACTCTTTGGTAGTTTCTGGGTGTCATCTACAACACTCAGATATTTTCAGGATGTCATCTTCAAAAATCAGGGATTTCCTGGGTGTTATCTACAACACTCAGGTATTTCTTGGATGCCATCTATAACACTAAGGTATTTTCTAGATGTCATTCTACTTTCTACGGGTATCAGCTGACTCAGTCCGTAACAAGAGATAGCATGGTGCCATCTAGAGATGCTTGGATTAGGTTCACAAGGCATGTCGAGTCCACTGCCTCACGAGTTTCTTGCGACACTCTGAAGAGTTTATCAATGCAAAACAACATAGTGTATATCGTGATTCATCTGACCACTTCACTTTTTTCCATTGTCTTACTGTCGACTCACAGTGTTCTGGCTGAAATGGTTACTCTGAGAAACCAGTAATGTCTTTTTTATCGTTAATCGTGGTTCCAGCAAAAAGTACGCCTACGATAAGACTTTTTTCGAATACCGACAGGTTCTTGGTTTTTCCAATGTTCACGTGAGTTACTACAGCCGAATTATCTGGACACTCTTTATAAAGGGCGAGGAAAAACGTCATAAGATTGTGTGACTGTCATATTTGTATACATGTATAAGTGCATGTATTTGCGTCTATTTTCCGCGATTGTCTTATCATAAAGGTACGTATATTTTGGACAAAGTGCACATACATACGTGTATACACTCGTGAGCTATGTCATTATGACCACCCCTGTCTCCACGAGTGAAGGCGCCCCAAAGCACATAAAAGTGACGTCACTCACCGGCGCGGAGTACGCCATACACTCAATGGACAAAACATTAGAGATACGTACCTAATAGTGTGCTGGTCTTCCTGTACCGCGAATAACAGCATGTACACGCTGAGGCATCGACTCCATCAGATGCGTTTCTGGAGGTAATACCAGCCATGCTTGTGTTGCAGCATTGTCTACAAAGCCGGTCGAGACATCGGTTCAGGATCCATGGATCTGATGTTCCGCTCTACGCCATCACAGAGAGCTTCTACAGGGTTTAAGTCCGGGGACCTTGGGGGTCACCGGATGATTCTAAACTCAGATGAGTGTTCCCCGAGCCATGTCTTGGTGGTTGCGACCTGGTGGGGCGGCTCATTGTCTTTCTGAAACAGACCATCGGCCGCAGGATGCGTAAAGGCCGTGAAAGCGTGTAGGTGATCAGCCAGCACATGCTGGTAGTGCGCAGCTGTCAAGTAACTCTCCAGACACACTAAGGAAGCATAGGCCGCAGGATGTCCGAAGACCAAGAAAGTGTGTATGTTCGCAGCTGTTAAGGACCTCTCCAGGTACACCAAGGGACCATAGGCCGCCGGATGCCCGAAGGCCATGAAAATGTGTAAGTGATCAGCCAGCACATGCTGGTAGCGCCTAGCGGTTAAAGACCTCTCCAGACACACCAAAGGGACCATAGGCCGCAGGATGCCCAAAGGCCATGGAAGTGTGTAGGTGATCAGCCAGCACACGCTGGTAGTGCGCAGTTGTTAAGGATCTCTCCAGGCACACTAAGGGATCATAGGCCACAGGATGCCCGAAGGCCATGAAAGTGTGTAAGTGATCAGCTTGCACATGCTGGTAGCGCCTAGCGGTTAAAGACCTCTCCAGATACAGTAAGGGACCATAGGCCGCAGGATGCCCGAAGGCCATGAAAGCGTGTAGATGATCAGCCAGCACATGCTGATAGCGGTTAAAGACCTCTCCAGACACACTAAGGGATCATAGGCCACAGGATGCCCGAAGGCTATGAAAGTGTGTAGGTGATCAGCCAGCACATGCTGATAGCGGTTAAAGACCTCTCCAGATACACTAAGGGACCATAGGCCGCAGGATGCCCTAAGGGACCATAGGCCGCAGGATGCCCGAAGGCCATGAAAGTGTGTTGGTGATCAGCCAGCACATGCTGATAGCGGTTAAAGACCTCTCCAGACAGAGTAAAGGACCATAGACCGCAGGATGCCCGATGGTCATGAAAGCGTGTAGATGGTCAGACAGCACATGCTGATAGGGGTTAAAGATCTCTCCAGACACACTAAGGGATCATAGGCCACAGGATGCCCGAAGGCCATGAAAGTGTGTAGGTGATCAGCCAGCACATGCTGGTAGCGGTTAAATAACTCTCCTGACACACTAAGTCACTAAGGGACCATAGGCCGAAGGATGCCTGAAGGCCATGAAAGTGTGTAGGTGATCAGCCAGCACATGCTGATAGCGGTTAAAGACCTCTCCAGACACACTAAGGGATCATAGGCATGTGCTGGCTGATCACCTACACACTTTCATGCCCGAAGGCCGTGAAAGTGTGTAGGTGATCAGCCAGCACATGCTGATAGCGGTTAAAGACCTCTCCAGATACACTAAGGGATCATAGGCCACAGGATGCCCGAAGGCCATGAAAGTGTGTAGGTGATCAGCCAGCACATGCTGATAGCGGTTAAAGACCTCTCCAGATACACTAAGGGATCATAGGTCACAGGGTGCCCGAAGGCCATGAAAGTGTGTAGGTGATCAGCCAGCACATGCTGATAGCGGGTAAAGACCTCTCCAGACACACTAAGGGACCATAGGCCGCAGGATGCCCGAAGACCGTGAAAGTGTGTAGGTGATCAGCCAGCACATGCTGATAGCGGTTAAAGACCTCTCCAGACACACTAAGGGACCATAGGCCGCCTGGATGTCCGAAGGCCATGAAAGTGTGTAGGTAATCAGCCAGCACATGCTGGTAGTGCGCAGTTGTTAAGGATCTCTCCAGACACACTAAGGGACCATAGACCGCAGGATGCCCGAAGGCCATGATAGCGTGTAGATGATCAGCGAGCACATGCCGATAGCGGTTAAAGACCTCTCCAGACACACTAAGGGACCATAGGCCGCAAGATGTCCGAAGGCCATGAAAGTGTGTAGGTGATCAGCCAGCAAATGCTGATAGCGGGTAAAGACCTCTCCAGACACACTAAGGGACCATAGGCCGCAGGATGCCCGAAGACCGTGAAAGTGTGTAGGTGATCAGCCAGCACATGCTGGTAGAGTGCAACAGTTAAGAATCTCTCCAGACACACTAAGGGATCTAATGTGTCTCATGAGAATGCCCCTTAAAACATCCCAGAGCCACCACTGTCTGGAACAGAGCCGACTTAGCACGACGGGATCATAGCCTTATGCTGTCGATGCCACACCCATACCCTCCCGTTAGCTTGGTACAGCTGAAAACAGAATTCATCTGACCACACGACGCGGAGCCATTCTGATGATATCCAGATGTGATGTTTTCGGCACCAGGTGAAGCGTAATGTCAGATGACGAGCAGTCAACAGTATCACACGAGTAGGGGCGTCGACTCGCGTAGCCAGAGTAAGCAGCGTGCGCTATACGTTCGCTCGCTGACGTTGCTTGGGTCTTCGTCATTTACCCTGGATGCGACTTGCGCCGTCGTCGCCAAGTTTTCGGTCTGTACCAGCCTCGATGATCTACATCGACCCCGGACATCCATGGGGTGTGATCGGCTACCGCTTGCTCTCTCGGAGCTGGTACGTCCGTCGATGGTATACTCGCGGTACACCCTTCATACGGTTGCCCTAGGGAACCCTAGTTTCTTACTACTCGGGCGATAGAATGGCCCATCTGTCTTGCGCCGACAATGCGTCCACGATCAAAGTCACTCTGATCACCATGCAATAGGAAGATTATTTTCGTGCAGTATATAGATGAATGCAGACTTTAGCCGTAGTTTCACGATGACACAATAAAACCCAGTGATGAGTTAAAAACTTTAATAAGATAAAAACACATACACATAAGTTAAAATACCATTAGACCTTTCAAGGCTGCATCAGCCTCGTCTTCAGATGGAAGAAACTACGTCGTGAAACACATGGGCACATATATATGCAGGAGTAAATTAGAGCAGTTACCACTGAAAGAGACGCAAAGGTAATAATAAAAGTTTTGATTATGACGCCTAGATACAAAGGTGAAATGAAATGAAATCTGAGGTCGGCAGACTAGTGAGTAATGACAGTTAGTGATGAATATTATTTAGCAAAAGTTTCCATGCTTGATGAACAAAAGCAGGTAGGTCCTCATTAAAACAGGTATTTAAAAAATGACAGATGTACAAACTCTCGGTGAATAGTAGAGATGCCTTTTTGGGAGGGCAAGCAAGGATGGTTGCGTCGGTCCAAGAATGGTAGTATGAGCCCTTATTAACAAGACGAGACAAGGCGGTAGATTGTGAACCAACTTTAACGTTATACACATGTTCAGAAAGTCTTGTTTTAATGTTGATCCAATGTAAACCAAGTTCCTAGTTTCTTACTCTATGGCTTTGAGGAGAACACAATACACACCATGTCTGTCAGTAAGCTCCACTGAGTCACGGTCATTTTTAACCATAGACAGAATGTTTCTGGTTTTAATGCCAAAATCCATTTGGATTTTGGCATTAAAATGGTTTGGTCACCAGGAGGCATAAGTGTTCATTTCTGCTTCTGGTGTATTTGCAGCAAAATCTGAGCTCCTGAAACCAGCCTAAAAAACTTTTTTCTTGGGCAGATATCGCTCGCATTGAAAAACCTTTCGAGAATACTTTCTTCCTAAAATAATGCATGTTTTTCCCGCCAAGGGGCACAGATGCATATCTTATATTTGTCCATATCTCTGCTTTGAAGAGTCCAATTTGAAAACTTCTTTCTTTGTTGGAGAGCGTTTCCACTGCGAAATGTTACTCATATAAATTCAAATTTTTATTAACGCACAAGTCTGCAGCCATAAGGCGTAAGCTCACGATTCAGTTTGCAGCAATACCTTCGGGATTAAAAACCGATTGAAAAACTTCTTTCTTCGGTTCCATTGACTTCGAATAGTTTTGGTAAATTTAATTTGCTTCAGAACGGATTCAAAAGGCGTGCTCATTACAGCTGAAAATTCGGTGTTTTCTTTCTTTTTATAAGATAATACTGAGGATCAGTTTCATAAAAAAACACTGATCATTACAACCAGTGGCGTATATTCGAGGCTAGCTGTGAAGCCCAGAGAATGCACAAATAAAAGTCAATTAAATATACACAAATAAAAGTCAACTGGAGGAAACCCTTCGGAATCGACGGTAAGTTTTTTTTTTTTTTCTATAAATGTAAAATGAAAAGGAACATCCCCCTCCCCCCGCCCAACCTTTCCTTAAAAAAGAAACAGGGGAAGTGGGAGAGAGATGCACAGATGGAAGTGCAGTTGACCTTACGGATGAAACACTGTTCATCGCTTGCTAAATGACTACGAGATGCTAATCTGCTGTTAAAAAACTTCCAGGTGCCGAATTGCTTACAAAGAAGTGCATCCCTTTAGGCGATGTAAAACAGTGTGCTAAAGAGAAATCGTCTTGAGAGAGAGAGGGAGGGAGAGAGAGAGGGAGCGAGAGGGAGGGAGAGAGAGAGAGAGGGGGGGAGCCAGAAAGAGAGAGTGAGAGAGAGAACGAAGTATGGTAACTAATAGTACTAATAGTGAGTCTGTTGTTCGATCCAAAAGGAGTAAGGTAACTAATAGTACTACCAGTGATTCTGTTGTTTGATCTAAAAGGAGTAAGGTAACAAAAAGTACTAATAGTGAGTCTGTTGTTTGATCCAAAAGGAGTAGTACTAATAGTGAGTCTGTTGTTTTGACCGAAAAGGAGTTTGATCCAAAGGAGTACAAATAGTGAGTCTGTTGTTTGATCCAAAAGGAGTAAGGTAACTAATAGTACTAATAGTGAGTCTGTTGTTTGATCCATAAGGAGTAAGGTAACTAATAGTACTAACAGTGAGTCTGTTGTTTGATCCAAAAGGAGTAAGGTAACTAATAGTACTAACAGTGAGTCTGTTGTTTGATCCAAAAGGAGTAAGGTAACTAATAGTACTAGTAATGAGTCTGTTGTTTGATCCAAAATGAGTAAGGTAACTAATAGCACTAATAGTGAGTCTGTTGTTTGATCCAAAAGGAGTAAGGTAACTAATAGCACTAATAGTGGGTCTGTTGTTTGATCCAAAAGGAGTAAGGTAACTAATAGTACTAATAGTGAGTCTGTTGTTTGATCCAAAAGGAGTAAGGTAACTAATAGTACTAATAGTGAGTCTGTTGCTTGATCCAAAAGGAGTAAGGTAACTAATAGTGCCGCCCCGGTGGCGCAGTGGTCTAAGCGATGGCCTCTGATCATTCGTCCGAAAGGGGTCCGGGTTCGAATCCCGTGAGGCATGGATGTTGTGTTTGTCTAACGGCACTGGCTCTCTCCCTTCCCTGGAACCAGTCACCCTAAATTAGGGACGGGCGACTGCTTATAGCCCATTGAGTTGCTCACGGTGGTCGTTAAACCTCCAATAAAAAAAAAATAAAAAAAAAATAACTAATAGTGAGTCTGTTGTTTGATCCAAAAGGAGTAAGGTAACTAATAGTGAGTTTCCCGTTTCATCCGAAAGAAGTATGGTAACTAATAAAACCAGTGGCGTATATTCGAGGCTATCTAGGAGCTATCTACGAAGCCCAGAGAATGCACAAATAAAAGTCAATTAAATATACACAAATAAATGTCAACTAGAGGAAAGTTGACTTTTTTAAATATAAACGCATATGAAAAGTTTATTTACATCTTTACATAATGGGAAACGTCTTACGTACGTGAATAAACTGGATCTAATGAATGTTAAATTGTATGTATACATCACACAGTCCAATGTCACAACGCAATCAGGTCTTCGAGTGTTCGCTGTTCCGATAAGAACTTTCAAATAAATTCCTGCTAGTGTTGTTTTGCACAACGGTTCGCTGAGAAGAGAGACTTCAAATCTTGGACCATCTTAGTCCCTCCATACCTCCGCTTTCAACAGCGCGTGAGTCAACCGCAGGCGATCGGATGTCAACCGCACGCTTCTCCCGTAGACTTTACATGGGAAATTTGCCGCCCCACAACGCCCGAACCGTTTACCCAATCTCATGTTTTCTCTTCGACTGGCACATCTACATGGTAAGACCTTTATTTTGATACCTCAGCCATATGTTTACGTTCAGCCGTTCTCTCACAACTGGTCTTACAGTAAAAAACCTTATAGAATTAATATATAGATTATAAACGGTATTAAGATATGTCGATGGTTTCAGTGCGAAAAAAACACGAGCGGATTCGCTTCTTTCGATTAAGAGAATCTCCAGTCTGGCGAGCGATGACCAACGGCATAACGCAAGCAGGTCTTCGAAAGTCTTCGTTGTTCTGATTCGAAGAGCTTTGATACGATCGCCTGCTTGCGTTTCCATGACAACATGAATGAGCGTATGGAGGGGAATGGACCATTGCTTTACGCAACGGTTCGCTCAGAAAAGAGAAGACTTTGACTAGCTCAGTCATTCACATACTTTCGCCTTTAACAGCGCGTGTTTTGCGAGAGTTGTTTCAGTTTGTGTGAAGTGTCAATGAATTAAAATCAGTGACATTATACCTTAAATTCGTGGCTTTGTTGGATTCGAACTGTTCTGATAAATTTTGTGAAAGCCTCCCTGAACATCTACAGACAGAACATAAAGTACTCTATGCTTAAAATTTCGATACAGCTTGACTAAAAAATGAACTGAAGGTGTTTTATTCCCTTGATGAATGCAAAATCAAATCAGTAAGAGACATTACTTGTTACATAAAGTTGAATAAATTGGACATAGTGTTTATTGAGGTGTACAAATTAGCAGACCTAATGTTATACTTTCCATCAACAACTGTAACTGCCAAAAGAAGTTTCTCTTTATTAAAAAGAATCAAGATATATCTTAGAGCCACACAAGGACATGTATTCGAGCAACTTGGCGGGTTTGTTAATAGAGAAAAACCTTATTTTTAAATATGAAAAAGTACTCGGAAGAAACATTTTTGTGAAAAAGTAACACTCAAGTTCACACAAAAGGAAAGAAGAATGGAGTTCATGTATAAATAAAGTATTTGGAGGAAGAGTGTTCACATCCTAATCCTCATAATTATTTGGTATCATGTTAGCAACAGCATGTACCTAAAATTTAGAAAAAAAAGTTACTTCTATTACTTAACAATTAAAAATTAAACTTCGCAATTTAAAAAAAAAATAGTACGAGGGGTGAGATATCCCGGGTCTCGGACCCAAGATAGGCCACTGATTAAAACTGATGTCCGTGTAAATAATCATCGCGTTTGCCTTTTAATGTAGACACAATTGGATCTGTTCCACTTGTCTTCCTAAAAACCTTAACTTCTTAGTCAACGATACCCAGACGTTCCCAAAGTATGTGAAATAAGTGCTATACTCAAAAAATTATTAATACAGGTATCGAACTTCAGACATTTTCCTGATATTCTGCGTTTTAACGAAACTAGGGAAAATCTTTGTATCAGAGAGTAATAAATTATCTGAAATAAAAAATTTTCATAACAACCAGTATGAATTTAAAGAAAACGGGTAGCATGTGTTGAATAATTTTAGTTTTGGTCAGCTTTTTCTCTTCAGACCAATTCTGAGGTGAGTCTTGTCCACTGGATCAATAGATGGTGAGTATTGAAAAAATACAGACATTCTTAGACAGCATGTCCCTGAGTGTGTAGGTGATCTTAAAACCCAGAAAAATCAGTAGATTACGAAAATCTATCAGAATACAGGAGTTCAAATCAGTAGATCTACTGATAAATCAATGGAATGGCAACACTGCTACGGACCATCATGCGAAATAACCGTCCCCCTTGAGCCGGTGCTCCATCTCGTAATTCATAAATTCTTTAATTACCATACTAAATATTTTTCTAATCATTTTACAAATGTTTTCAGTTAACTGCAATCTTTCCATTAAAAAAAAATATCCTTCCACATTTCTCAAAACAGTTCCAGTGGTGGTGTCTCTTGTTCAGAGTTGAAAACGGGTGAAAAAATTCGAACCCGAACGTCCCATAACTGGAACCCGACGTGGACCCGATCTGGACCCGTAACTGACCCGGAAAAATCTGCTTTGACCTATAAATTCTAAACTCAATTTACACATATACACAGGGAGCATAGGGAAGTCCCTTTAGCCTGGAATAACTTGCGAACGGAGAAAGGTACAGTTATGCAAGTCAGATAACGGTATAGTAAAGCTACTACGCCCGATCGAATGTAACCAATAACAGCGCCCCTAGTGGCGAAATGCGGAAGTTAGCCATTGCAAATCGAAAACGAAAAGAGATAGAGCAAAATGTCCAATTACAAAGTTGTAGAGCATTAATTAATTAGTACAAAACGACATTTGTTTCACACGGATAAGATAAATTGTCGCATTAATACCCTAAAATGTCCGAAGTCGATGCGCGACCTTTTGTGTGAACATTTGAAGGGAACAGGCATAGGTATGAGCAAATACACACAATTTATTGCATAAATGTGTACTTATGTCAATACGGTTTGATGACGTCAGACAAAACAAAAACTAAAAAGGCAAACTGGCGCACAGTGATAAAAAGTTCATGTCGAGTATGTTCGAAGAGTTCGCTATTGTCCACGATACACATTTGTATTCGTGAAAGTAACTCTGCATGCACATTCCTCAGAATGGAAGGTGCACGCATCTGTAACACGACGATGTAGATCCAGCAGACTTGTAAGCGCTGTTGCATACACCTGATTTTTTACGTAACTCCAGAAATCCAAGCTCGCCATTCTCACACAGCGTACGTAGACCTAAACTTCTGATCAGGGTATATCCTGCTATTGGTTTTTATATCGTAGGTACGGTACAACGTCACAATCTGCATTTGCATGCGGCTACATTTGCGAAATATGAATATGCAGATTCGAATCGTCGCACATCGATTTCGGACATTTTAGAGTATTCAGGCGACAATTTACCTTATCCGTGTGAAACAAATATCGTTTTGTACTAATTGATTGATGCTCTACAACTTTGTAATTGAAAATTTTGCTTTATCTCTTTTCGTTTTCGATTTGCAATGACTAACTTCCGCATTTCGCCACTAGGGGCGCTGCTGTTAGTTGCATTCGATCGGGCGTAGTTGCTTTACTAAACCGTTTTCTAACTTGCATAACTGTACTTCTTTCCGTTCGCAAGTTATTCCAGGCTAAAGAGATTTTCCTGTGCACCCTGTATATACATATCAACGTAATATATATATTCAGCGCAATAACTGCTTGATATTTAATAACTGAAATCCTTTTTTAATAATAAAATTTGGTTATTATATTTGCTAAATTTCAGTGCCATTTTAGTGCCACTATTTTGCGTAATCCAGAAGTAATGGCTCACTATGACCGTGACCATGGAGTATATTACAAATGGGAATCATTATTTCGATATTTTTTTAAATGTATTTAGATTGTTCACTATTTCCACGCTTTGATGGAGGTGCCCATACTTTTATACGGTCCGCTAGATTTTTGGTTCCATAATCTTTTATTACACCGTCGACATCTTTCTCTGTAATTATACACTTTCCACAATTTGAACAACAAGCAAAACCAAATAACACAGAATTATTCACCGGTTTCTTAATGAGACGAAACAATTTCCAGCATTCACTCTTCCCCTTGTGTTTTACAACAATAACGTATTTGTTGGCCTCGACGCTTATCTCAACCTCCTTAATATTAAATCCATCCATATTAACGAATAAGGAGTTAATTTCTACATAACATGTATGTCATGGGAACAGGATGTTAGCACATCAATCGAAAACCTCCGAATGCTCAATGTAAAAGATGCGATGTGAAAAGTAACTCTTAGTCATACAGTGAACTTCGCACGGAGAGAGTGAATCAGCTGAGAAGCAGGTGAAAGGCGTTTGCCTATACCTAGCCCTAGACAATCGCACTGTAAAACAAAGCAAAGGAAGTGTCTTTTTACGATATGGTGTCGATATGTCTGACGTCGATCGGTGGAAATCTTTGTTGCTTTAAGAAAGAGGCGACAATATTTTTGCATGGCAAATCATTATTCACTCCGTGGGCACCAGTATCGACTACAGAATTCCACAACGCGCAGTTTTCTTTGGAATATATTTTTCTTCTTTCAAAATAAAACGGGAACAGAACCGAGTCGAAATCGGGTCAGAAAAACCTTGACCCGATTCGTTGACCCGTGACTCGTTTCCACCTCTGCTCTTGTCCCCTTCCCAACCTTTCCTCCTCCCCCCTGTCGCCATATTGTGCATCATAACTAGGCCAGTCATTGTTTCGCGTCCCGAATTTCAGCAAGTATTTACGCGAATTTTTGGGGTTTTGATGTAATTTCGTGAATATCAAATATATCAGCAAATTTACGACTTTTTCCAATTTTTTCCGAATTTCTATTCTAATTTTTAGATTATTTTCCATATTTAAATAATTTTATTACTGCATTCATTAGAATCTACGGGGGAAATATATCGCTAAGTAATCCTACTCCAAATTCCAAACCAGAACTTTAAACCTTGAATCACCCCTCAAGACTGTTCGTTACGAAGAGACTTATAGAACAAACTTGACGGGTAATTCCAGCTCATATGCACTCTACTGAAGAATGCACGTGTGGTATTTCGTGATTTCCACCCTCTGTTACTGTTGAAATACCTTGGCGACTTGCCACAATAGTAAACCGCAAACCTGATGTCATCAATTTTATTAGTAGTTTTCGCTGGGAAAACCAGCTCACAGAAAAGAGTGTCTGAGTTTTGTAGACGCTTAGCTTAGAAATATTTTGTTTCGTGTAAGTATTCAGTCTACAAGGTTTCTAGATATTGTTTGTTAATTTTGAGGATGAGCCACGTGAGTGAAATGAGTGCATCTGAAAGACGCAAGCAGTACAGCGAGGGAACATTTCATGTGAACAAAAATCTATTGTACTGTTCGTGTTGCAATATAACAGTGGATTTTTCAAGAAAGTACAGTTGTGAAAAGCATTTAGCAAGCAAGCTGCATGAAAAAAATTAGTGTCTGAACAGTGAACCGGAAATAATGCAGAAATGTGTTGATGAATTAATTGAGAACAGAACTTAACAAAAAAAAACAAAAAAAAAAAACGGTATCGCTCAAATGAACTTTTGAAATTATCTGGTACTTTGTGCAGCTAACAACCCACTTCCCAAACTGGATAACCCTACAATAACTCTTGGAAAATTCGTTGAAAGTTATTAGTGTTATTCCAAACGCAAATTGGATGCGGAAATGTTATTTGCCGAAAATATATGATATTCACAAGCAACAAGTGAAGAACATCAAACAAAGATCTTCGCTCTTTCCACGTTTATAAGCGAGTCACGGAAAAATTCTCATTGGCCGCCACCGGGAGTCAAACCCAGGGTCTTCCAGTTACGCGCCGGATATGCTTCCGCTACACCACAGCGGCCTCGAATTCCTCCGGACTCACACACGCTAACTGCCAAGCCAATTTGGCAGGTTTCTTCTTGGAGCCCCGCACAATGCTGGGGATTCACCATAGATGGTAAGCAGCAACTGAAGGAATAATTAGAAGGCAAATTAATAATTAATACAGACATTTAACGTGGACCAGGAACATCAAACAAAGATCTTCGCTCTTTCCGCGTTTATAAGTGAGTCACGGAAAAATTCTCAGTGGCCGCTACCGGGAGTCGAACCCAGGGTCTTCCAGTTACGCGCCGGATATGCTTCCGCTACACCACAGCGGCCTCGAATTCCGCCGGACTCACATACGCTAACTGCCAAGCCAATTTGGCAGGTTGCTTCTTGGAGCCCAGGACAATGCTGGGGATTCACCAAAGATGGTAAGCAGCAACTGAAGAAATAATTAGAAGGCAAATTAATAATTAATACAGACATTTAACGTGGACCAGGAACATCAAACAAAGATCTTCGCTCTTTCCACGTTTACAAGTGATTCACGGAAAAATTCTCATATGATGTTACTGGTCCACGTTAAATGTCTGTATTAATTATTCATTCGCCTTCTAATTATTTCTTCAGTTGCTGCTTACCATCTTTGGTGAATCCCCAGCATTTTGCGGGGCTCCAAGAAGCAGCCTGCCAAATTGGCTTGGCAGTTAGCGTGTGTGAGTCCGGAGGAATTCGAGGCCGCTGTGGTGTAGCGGAAGCATATCCGGCGCGTAACTGGAAGACCCTGGGTTTGACTCCCGGTGGCGGCCAATGAGAATTTTTCCGTGATTCACTTACAAACGTGAAAAGAGCGAAGATCTTTGTTTGATGTTCCTGGTCCACGTTAAATGTCTGTATTAACAAGTGAAGAATTTTTTTTAAATCGTTATCCGGTATAAGCATCGTTGCAGACGAAAATACTGATTCAGAAGGTAGGTACATTTTGAATATTCTTGCTGTTCCATCAGCTGAAACGAATGCTGAAAGCTATAATGCTGAAAGCTGTAATGCTGAAACCTCTTTGAATGCAATCTTCCTCGAGTGCATCACTTTGGAATCCGCAAGTTTTAAAGCAGTCAACGAGGCGATACTTCAGTGCCTCGCTGAGGTATGTTTCCAAGGGCTACAAATAGTCGCCCGTCCCTAATTTGGGGTCACTGGTTCCGGAGAAGGAAGTCAATCAGTGCTATAAGGCAAAGAAACGACCCATATCTCATGCGGGTTTGAACCGAGCACATCTCGGACGAATGGCCAGAAATCAGCACTTCATCAATAGGGCACCTTATCCATCACCTGGCTTATAACGAGGTCCGATCAAAAAGTTCCGAGACTAGGCTGATATACGACAAAGTACTTACGTTTGGCTATGATCTCCCTGAAAGTAATCTTCTCGGGCAGCAATACACCGCTGTCAGCGTTTTTGCACTGTTGGAACAATTCCAATCGCATCAGAGAAGGACTCAAAGGAGCTGATGAAACCGGCGTCGAAGGGCGTCCTTGCACAGCCCACAAACAAAGAGACATACCTAATTTATGAGTTGCACAATTCCAATCGCATCAGAGAAGGACTCAAAGGAGCTGCTCAAACCGGTGTCCAAGGGCGTCCTTGCATAACCCATATCGGCGAATGAAGGACTGTTGCACCCTCTCGTAGACTCCCGGTGTGGTGTTAATCTTGTCCGCAGCAACAGCGATTTGCGATACGAGATCTTCCAGGAGTCCACAGGTGTCTCGTACACCAATGTTTCTATGTGCCCCCAGAAGACGTCCAGTGGATTAAGATCCGGGGAGAGTTGAGGCCAAGCCACATATCCTCTGCGTCCAATCCACCGCCCGGGATATGTCGCGTTTAGGAAGTATCGGACCTTGATGCAAAGTGTATTGGGGCTCTATCATGCATAAACCACATGTCCCTCCGTGTGGTGAGAGAAACATCCTGCAATAAACGGGAAGCACTTTCTCCACGAATACACGCTACCCTGCGCCGGTCAGACGTTCTTGCAAGAGGTAAGGTCCCACCAGAGAATCACCAAGGATGCCTGCCCAGATGTTGACGCCAAAGCTCTTCTGGTGTTTACGAGGGTTTGTGACGTGTGGATTTTCTTAAGCCCAAGCGAGCAGGTTGTGACTCTTGAAAATGCCTTCCCGGGTAAACGTGGCTGAATAACACTACTGCGGGAAAGTGCGGAGGAGGAGTGTTCATCTGGAACATCCATCTAACAAATTCTACCCGGCGGGGTTAGTCATCTTCGTTCAAAGCTTGGACCTTCTGCTCGTGGAAAATCCGTGCCTCATGCAGAACACCCCACACCGAAGTTTGACAAACACCCATTTCGGATGCAACCGCTCGCTTACTTGTGGAAGGGGCTTCTGGAAATCGCTGAAAGACACGCTGTTCCATTGCCGGTGTCCGCACACGTCCAGTATCCCTCCTTGAAATAGTCAACGAGCCCGCTTAACGCAGTCTTCGATCAGCACTGGCGAAGGTCGAATGGCGAGGAATACGACGATTCGGAAATCTCTCACGATACCAGGGCCGGATTGTCCCACCGGGATATTTCCCGGTGGACCATCACTCGAGAAATGTCCCACTATTTCTCGTGTCCTGTTCGTCTGGATTGTCTGGAAAGAACGAATAATTGTTTTGGTACTTATGAATAAAAATCGTTAGATTCATTTGAGCTTTATATTATCTGTCTAAAACGCTATTGTCTTAAAAAAATGGCGTTTAATTCTATCTGTATGTATGTTGGGCGTTTGCTGTAAAATGACAAACGAAATTCTCTCTACTCCAGTGAGAAATTTGTTTAAATGACCAAGCAAGCTGTTATAAATAAATTAATATAACTGTGGTTAAGCGTAGGTCATTGGACTTGGAGCCGAAAGGATATTGGTATAGGGCCTACCCTCCTTCTGTAATCTTAAAGGAGGTACTAGTAACAAATTTCATGGTACATCATCCCCACACCTTTACCCACGTGCAGACATAGAGCACAAAGACATTATACGGCAGAGATGTTCCGTAATCTGTGTCCCACTCACATTTATCTTAAAAGAAACAACGATCTACCAGTACTGGTGTCATGGATCAAAATGGTAGTTCGTGAGTCAAAGTAACGGGTAGACTTAAAAAAGGCATTTATTCAAGGAGGTGGTACAAATACCGTTGCTCAGCAGACGTTCAGGGACCAAATAAATATGGGTATCGTTTACTTGATCGAAAGGTCACTTGACCAAAAATCACTTCGCCGAAAATCACTTGATCGAAAGGTACATTTTACCGAAGGGTCACTTGACCGAAAAGTTCATTTCACCGAAAGGTCACTTCACCTAAAAGTTCATTTCATCGAAATGACATTTGATCGAAAAGCTCATTTCACCGAAGGATTACTTTACCTAAAAGTTCATTACATCGAAAGATCATTTCACCGAATGGTCAGTTTATCGAAAACTTAGAATTTTGTTGTTAGAGATCTGTTGGAGTGTGGTGGGGTTTTTTGAAATACTGGCCACCTAAGCATTATCGGATTGTATAAAAAATATACTCTTAATTTCTATGAAACACCTCCACATGAGTAGGTTTTTCGAAATGCAACATTAATTATAATGCTCAGATCTGTGCCTTTGTGTCAAATTTTAATCCTCCTAGCTCATATTCATAAGGGGTAAAGTAAATCAAGTAAATAATGTTCCACTTTTACTGAACCGCAAAACATAAATTTTTTGACCGTAGGCCTAGATGCAGGGCATTTTAACAGATTTTAACTCTACTCATATTCATAAGCATTACATAAAATGTAAAGTAATTTTTTATGTAAACCTTATGAACAGAAGCACCCACGGTTAAAATTTGCTAAAAAGGCCTAAGCCGAGACATAGGGTCCTAAAACTGATTCTTTTTGCCTGAAAAAATGTGCAACATTATTAACTTCACATTTTATGTAAACCTTATGAACATGAGTTCGTACGATTAAAATTGGGTAAAAAGGCCTAAGCCAAGGCCTAGGGACCTAAAGTTGATTCTTTTTGTCTGAAAAAATGTGCAACGTTATAAATTTTACTTTTTATGTAAACTTTATCAACATGAGCACTGAACATGACTTTTATGTAAACCTCATGAACATGATTTAAATTTACTAAAAAGGCCTAAGCTGAGGCCTAGGAACTTAATTATTTTTGTCTTAAAACTAAATCTTTGAGTTCGCTGTGACACGGGGAAATCAAAAGTGCAATTTGAGTATGATCCCCTAATGTTTCGGTGATCTGTCTGGCGAACTTGCACCATGCTTCAACAGATCCTGTAATGAAATCCAAAGTTTTCGATAAACTGACCCTTCGGTGAAATGACCTTTCGATGAAATGAACTTTTAGGTAAAGAGACCTTTCGGTGAAATGAACTTTTCGATCAAATGACCGTTCGGTAAAATGTACCTCTCGATCAAGTGACCCTTCGGTGAAATGAACGTTTCGATCAAGTGAACTTTCGGTGAAGTGATTTTCTGTCAAGTGACCCTTCGGTGAAGTAAACGTCGGGCAAATGAACCAGACCCAATAAATATATATCATTATCTTGTAAAACACCCTGTTTTGAGCATGGTTTGACATGCTCCATTCCGTCATGAGTGGATATTTTAAATACTTTCACCCTTAAATTGCTGCTAAAATTTGTTCACGACTAAATTAGTTTTACAGTGCATAATTCAACAGTTCTCAGTCACCCAGGAGCTAAGAGAATTTTTGTTTCAGGAGGAAATTTACAAGATGTTCCCTTGTGAATACATGTGTTTCTGTAGTAGACCACAAGAGTAAAATCCCCGGCCTGGTTTCGTCCACCCAATCCGCCCAATACACGGTACAGTTTCCGTGCTTCACGTCCATTACCACATGCTTGGCCGTACATCAGATGCATATGCGACAATTCCTCGTATGTGTAGTCCTCCATGCCCTTCACGAATACGTCAATTCTCATGTGATGTTTGCACGGTAATATCGATGAACGGGTTCGACTGCGTTTTTAAATGTTTGCTCCTCATCGTCTACGCACGTGTTCAGCGCACCTGATTTGCATCTTGTGCTTCTCATCCACTGGTTGGAACTCCGTGTGCCTGCTGGACGTTTTTCGAACGTGCTCTTTTCTGGCACTAGGAGTAGAATGCGGCCCTAGGTTTCTTTGCAAATATTGTTCGTCTTGATGTGTACTATCACCGCTCTTGTTTTGTTGAAAGAGTTTACAATCACCCTGTATATATTCAGCAGTTGAAAGGGTACAACGACAAAAAGAAAGATGACACTGAATTTTCGGTTGTAATGAGCACGGCTTTTCACTCCTTTCCGACGTGAATAAAATTTTTCAAAGTAATTCATAATCAGTGGAATCGGTTAGGAAAAAAATCAACCGGATTTCAACAAACGATAAAATATTTCAACAATCGATAAATATTCCAACAATCGATAAAGCATCCAGAAATAGAAACAGCTACCTAATCTTACTAGCGAATGAAAAGTACAAGGGGCATCCTGAAAGTAATACCTCCTCCTTACCAACTTTTGTAATTTTGAAGTGATTTTAAAGAAACTGCACTGATATGTACTATGATATGTTACCAATATGGGAAACACATTTTTTTTTCAGAACCGGAAATAAAGATCATGAATGACAGAGAAAAGCAGCGAGACATAGTTGAATTCCTGGAAAAAGAGGAATGTGAGGCTCCAGAAATTCACAGAAGACTCCTCGTGGTGTATGGAGCTTCGCACAATCGATATCAGTAATGTCCAAAGATCGATGAAGAGGTTTTGAGAGGAAGAAATTTCAGTGTCAGACAGACAACAGAGTGGAAAGACTCGCAACTGCAGTGACAAATGCCAACAGGCAACGAGTGAAAAGACCTCATCACAGTTGATCGTCGTATCACCATCCAAGAGGGTTTTTTTTTAATTGGAGGTTTAACGACCACCATGAGCAACTCAATGGGCTATAAGCAGTCGCCCGTCCCTAATTTAGGGTCACTGGTTCCATGGAAGAGAGAGAGCCAGTGCCGTAAGACAAACACAACATCCATGCCTCACGGGATTCGAACCCGGACCTCTTTCGGACGAATGATCAGAGGTCATCGCTTAGACCACTGAGCCACCGGGGCGGCCCAGGAGTTGTGTGATGTAATTCATTGTGGTCATAGTGCTATGTAAACAATAATTAGGGATCTGGGCTACAGAAAAATGAGTTCAAAGTGGATCATAAGGAACCTAACCCTTGTACATGTGTCCGAACCTCTTGGACTGTTATGAGAGGGGGGGGGGTGTTTTCTCTAATGTTGTGATGGGGGATAAAACCTGGGTGCTCTTTCATGACCCAGAAACAAAACGTGCGTCAATGGAATGGCACCGCTCATCTTCACCTCGACAGAAAAAGGTGAAAACAACTCGTTCCTGAAGGGAAAGTAATGGTGACAATTTTCTGGGACAAATACGGTGTCATTTTGACTGATTTTCTTGAACGGGATGCAACAATAAGCAGTTCTCACTGTCTGCAAACATTGACGTAGCTAAAGGTAGCTATCAGAAGGAAAAGACGTCACATTCCACTTCACAGTGTTGTTTTACACCATGATAACGCACGTCCCCACACCTCAATGGAGACTTCACAGGCTATTGCCAAAATGGAGCGGATGGTGATGGCCCAAACACCACCAACAGTCCTGATTTGGCTCCCTCAGACATTTTCCTGTTTGCCCTTTTGAAAAACACCCTTCATGGGGAACATTTGGACGATGTGACAGACGTTAAACTGGCTGTGAACTCATGGGTGAAACGACAGCCTCAGGAATTTTTCCAAAATGGATTTTACCAATGGGTTCAAAGACGGAGGAAATGTATAGAAGGTGATGAGAAATACTTTAAATAGGCTAGCTATATCAACAATGTGTCGAAGAATTTTGCCACCAAGTTTCACATTTTTGCTGCTACAAATAAAAATTTTATGAGGGACAAGGCATTACTTTCAGGATCGCCTTTATACACTGGTGTGCAAAAATTAAGGACGAAAGAGGAGAAATTAGCATAACAGCGGAACGAGCGGGCAGAACGGACCGAAAGACCACTCAGCAGATAGACTAGGGTCCGGTACAGTAGGGCATGAGCACATATGCGGCATAACGTAGGGAAAAGGGAGTGTCGGAAGGGTATAAAACACACGGGCGGTGTACGTTTAGCAATTCGGTGAAAGCTATTGCACGGTGTACATCGGTTTGAACAACGTCGAGTTGCTGCCACCGTGTGATATACCCAACAACAGGCAATCCAGTAGAAGACATCTGGATGACTTTATCCGAGATCGCGTCATTGGGAAGTTGGAAGAAGGTCGAAGTGTTACTAGTGTGGCCGAGGAGTTCGGGATCGCTCACAGCATCGTTTCATGAGCTTGGAGAACATTTCAAACGACAGGAACAGCTGTTCGAGAGTTAGCAGTGGTCGTCCACGAGCAACCACTGGCGGCGGACGACCGGTATATTGTCCTACAGGCGAGAAGAGACAGACGTCAGACAGCTGGAGAAATCGCAAGGCACGTGCAACAGACAACTGGACGTCCATTATTGCGTTTTACCGTAGCCAGGAGGCTGCACAAAGGTGGTATATTTGCACGACGACCAGTACGGTGTGTGCCATTAACGCCTGTTCATCGTAGACGGCGGTTTCTGTGGTGCCAGGAACAGAAGAACTGGACATATCAGCAATGGGGTCGAGTTCTCTTTACGGATGGGAGCCGATTTAGTCTGACGAGCGATTCTGGACGTATACACATTTGGAGAGAACAGGGAACACGCAATCACACCTCGAACATCATCGAAAGGGGCCGGTTTGGAGGTGGCGGAGTTCTCGTTTGGGGCGGTATCATGCTTGGTAGCCGTACTGGCCTCCACATCTTCCAAGGAGGTTCAGTCACTGGTGTCCGCTATTGTACCGAGGTTCTCCTGCCTCACGTGCGTCTGTTTAGAGGTGCTGTGGGTCCTGAGTTCCTCTTCATGGACGACAACGCTACACCTCATCGTACAGTGGCTGTCCCAGAGCTGTTGGAGAGTGAAGATATTCAACGCATGGATTGGCCCGCTCATCGTACAGTGGCTGTCCCAGAGCTGTTGGAGAGTGAAGATATTCAACGCATGCGGATTGATGCCCGCAAGGTCCCCGGACCTAAATCCAATCGAACACGCGTGGGATCTTCTCCGGGAGACGCTTGGCAGCACGTCACCAGCCGCCAGCAACGATTCCGCAGCTGCGATTGGCGCTACAAGAGGAATAGGTCGCGATGCTGCAACAGCTCCTTGACCACCTCGTCCTCAGCATGGACAGACGTAAATCCTGCAACGCAGTCAGGGGTGATCATATTCCCTACTAAAGACTGGATTTTTCTTGGCAGCCGCCTTTCATATGGACGTTTCTGTCTTCTGTCCAGTTGTGCTCGAAGCTACCTTCTCAATAAAGTGCCTTTGTATTCTTTGGATTCCTGGTTTGGACGGTTTTGCTCACTTGTCTGATATTGTTACATCTTGGGGATCTTATGGTATGATTTGAGTCGACGTGGAGCACTTCTGCACGACTTTACATTCGAAAAACCGTCTCGTCCTTAATTTTTGCACGCCAGTGTATGTTATGAAAATTGACTAACTGCGCACAAAAAGTTTCTCATAACAGAAGGAAGATATCAGAGACAAAGGGATTTTCAAATCGAACAGTTAGGAAAAGAAATATAGAGGGAAGCTATATATTTCTCCCCCTGAAGAATTGTGTACAATGAAAAAGTTGATAATGTGCGAAAACCAGTCTTCATAGCAAAAGCAATGCTAAGGAAATTTTCTCTTTCAAGTACGGCTCCTGGAAGCACAAATAGTAAGAAAAGGGGATTTTGACATTTATGCTCACCAAACCAGCAGAGTTGGAAACTGGTCAAAAACTTTTGGATCCGGACCAAGCCATCACAAAATTGGATCCTACCCAGACAAATCTTCTTTGAACTATAAACTCGAATATATCATCATCGTTGTCAATCATTATCAATCCACTGCTGGATGAAGGTCTCCCCAAGTTTCTTCAATAACGGACTGTCTTGGGCCAGTCTCCATCCACCCATCTCCCACGTGGTCTTCTGGGTCTTTTCCTGTCCCTTGGAAAGCAGTATAAAATTTCGGTTGTTCATCGGTGGTCCGTTCTCCTCCCAATATGTCCAGCCCATTGCCATTTCAGAGATTTTACTGTGATCACGATGTCTTCCACTCTTGTCGTTTTCCTTATCAACGAGTTCCTCTTTTTACCTTTCTTGGTTACACCAAGCATCCATCTCTCCAGGCTGCTTTCAGTTATCTGAAGTTTTGGTATGTCCTTTTTAGTTAACGTCCACGTCTCCGCTCCGTACGTAAGCACTGGAAGGATGCATTGATTACACACTTTTTTAAAAAAAAAATGGCATATTGCTCTTAAATATTTTACAGCTTCTAAAAGCTCTTCAACCAAGTTTTATACATCGATTAATTTCTTCATCAATATGACCTTTGCTTGATATCTGCTATCCAAGGTAAATGTAGGTATCGGTTATCTCCAGCTTTCCCCCATCAATCGATAAATCCTCATTTTCTGTAAAAGCATTGTACCTCAGTTTTGTCCTCTGAAAGTTCATTTTTATTCCTATTTCTTTACCCTTCTCAGCAAGTTCCAGGATCATGGTCTGCAGCTCTGAAGTAGAATTTTTTTTTTTTTTTTTCAAAAATGTAACGGAAATAAAATCCGACCGGGAACACCTTGATCTTTTTTCCTTTAGCCGGCGAAACCGGCCGACCTCAATTCCATAGAGCACTTATGGGGCTCGACAGGTTCCAAGATCCTTGTACAGGTCCGTTGTCATCTGGGCCAAGGGTGACGGTTCCCATTATTAGTTAGACGGTCATATTATTCTGATACGAATGTATACGTTGTTTATGCTGTTTTTGTTTACAATTTCTGTTTTTTTTTCCTTCCTGAAAACTAAGCTATGGGCGCCCATGGAAGAAAAGGAAAGGAAAAACAGTTCAGCCAAATATATAATTTAGATACAATTTTCATTCAAAAATTAGCACACTGCCCACCAAAGAGCGATGATTTTTAACTACACTGGACCATACCTTGATGCCAAAATAAAACTGGCTTTTCTGTATTAACGTAATTTCATCGGATCGCTGGATTTCGATAGGATTTGCTGGATTTACTTGAAAAATTGCATTTAGCTCTAGGTATCCTATCTCGCAAACTCTTCAGTGCCGCATTGTAGAATGTCTGGCAATAATCGAACTACAGAGGGTGAGTCCAAAGTTTTTCAATACTTGGATCACTTTATCTTCATACGTACCTTTGTGACGAAAGTTGAGTATCATTCAAAGTATAGGTCATCGTGTTGAACAGTCTTTAGCCATCTGTCTGCCAGTTCTTCAATTCAGCTGCGGTGAATAGAAAAAAAAAGGGACAAGCGCAGAATGAGTTCTGCGTTTATCCTTCGAGGCGAAGAACACCTTCACCCCAGCTGCCACCTCCTCCTGGTTGTCGAAGTGCCTCCTGCGAAGGAAGTGGGCCGTGGACCGCACAAGTAATAATCCGACGGAACAAAATTGGGCATGAATCAGACGGGAAGAAGTCCAGACTATATGCTTGCTGTAGCATCAGTTCGATACATTCAAGTCCCTGGAGTTTCGCCCGGTATGAGGCCGAGCGTTGTCCTGCTGTAGCAGAGCGCTCTTTCTGTTCACTACTGCCGGTTACTTCTCCAAAATGGCATACATCCGTTCCAGCTTTTCAGAGTAGAGGTTGGCGTTGATGGTCCGACCGTCTGGAACAAATTCGTAATGGATTATTCCCTCGAAATTCCGCCAGACGCAGAGCATCACCTTGTGCTCGAAGTGCCCACGTTTGACAACAGGTTCAGGAAGCTGGTCCGGGCTCAACCACTGCCATTGTGTGTTAGAATTACGGAAATAGACCCACTTTTCATCGCACGCAACAATTCTCTTGATAAAACATACATCGCGAGGGTTTTCTAGGAGTTTCGTGCACACTCGGCGGTTTGCTTCAGCTGGCGTCAGTTCGTGAGGGGCAATGCGGCAGTTCCTGTAGACTTTGCCGAGGTTCTGAAAGGTGACGAATCACGATGGTCTGTGATATTTCCAACTCGCCTGATAATCTCCCAGTGCTGGTTATCGGATTTGCCTCTACGGCCTGGCACACGGCCTCCGAATCCACTGTTCGCGGCCTACCTGATCTTGGCTATTCGCGAAGCTTCTGTCACTTTAACAAAATTTCTTGAACCATCTGGTTTCCGTGCTGTGGTCCACGGAACCTTCCCCTTTCGCATGACAAATGTTTCGTGTTGCTGGAGCAGCGTTATGGCCAAGTTCGAACTCGTAAAGCAAAAGTTCTCTAATTAGCCGGTTGTGACTGTTCAACTTTTATGCGTTCCAACCACAGACAGAACGACGACATGCAATGCTGTTCAAAGCAACGACTACCACTTTATATCCCTCTCGACCGACTGCAGTGCGCGACTTGAACTAATTTAAGCACGTGACATACCCACCGCAGCACATGCATTTATGCAAATATCGCAAAACTTTCGACTCATCATCTGTAGGAAGATAAAGGGGCAACGACTAATGGAAATTGTTTAACCCACGTTTAGTTGACGACATTATTATTTTTGCAAGTATTCCCTCAAAGATAGGTATAGTCCATGGATACAGGAACTCGATGACAAGACCAAAGATCTTGTTTTAAAACTGAACTTACAGAAAACAAAATCGATGTACAATGCTTTTATAAAAATTGAAGGTTTCGAAGTTGACAGGGCAAATCTAGAAGTAACCGATTCATACATTTAGCTTAGACAACAGCTATCAAGCGAGGACCACATAGAAGATGAAATAAATTGGCTTAGATGTGTGCTTAACAGTGATTTTCCTGTCACAGTGTATAGGAGTCACCGACTTTCTTGTAACAGTGACAAAACTATCGTTTACGATGGGGGTGAGGAAGCAGTAAAAGAACGGCGAATCACTGTTTCACTTGTAACAGTGACAAAATTATAAACGGCTTGCTTTGAATTCTTTGTTTACGAGTGAACGCACAGCGGTAAGGAAACTATCTTAAGCGTGGGAAAAGGGGAGACTGAAAGAAAGCTCACTTTACTAGTGACCTCTATTATGTTTTAACATAAAAGGAGACGAACTGTTTACATATGGTGACTGAAACTATAACATAACAATGGTTTTGCAACCCAAGCATTGCTCGAACACGGCTTACGGTGCCATACTTATAATGAATTTCAAACTATTACTTTTTGTGACTGGTCATAACGGTGACCAGAGGTGTAAACAGGCATTTATACGCCCCGGGGAAACCACAAAATATTGCCCTCCATCTGTCTGCTTGTTTGTCTGTCTGTCTGACTGTCTCTCTCTCTGTGTGTCTCTCTCAATCCCTCTACATATGTGCGTGTGTCGTGGATCACAGTCGCAAGTCGCAGTGCTGATCGAATAGCCCCCGAAGGAGATCTTCAAGAATGCATTCAATTAAGGAAAAGTCGCGAGCCCCATTGTTGTTAACAAAGGCCGCAATTCTTGTTTAGTTGAACGGCCTATAGAACCCCGCCTTGATTTCGACAATGAATTAAACTAAGGAAAAGTCGCGGGCCCCATTGTTGTTAACAAAGGCCGCAATTCTTGTTTAGTTGAACGGCCTACAGAACCCCACCTTGATTTCAACAATGAATTCAACTAAGGAAAAGTCGCGGGCCCCATTCTTTTCGACAAAGGCCGCTTTACTTGAAAAGACTACACAGAGGCGTATCTAGGCATTTGCCCGGGGCGAACCTCAAAATATTGCCCCCATCCGTCTGTCTGTCTGCCTGTCTCTCTCTCTCTTTTTTGCATATGTGTGTGTATGTGTGTGTGTCGTGAATCGCAGTCGCAAGTCGCAGTGCTGATCGAATAGCCCTCAAAGGAGATCTTCAACAATGCATTCAATTAAGGAAAAGTCGCGGGCCCCATTGTTGTCGAAAAGAGCCGTGGTTCTTATTTAGTTGAAAGCACCATAGAGCCCCGCCTTGATATCAACAATGAATTCAATTAAGGTAAAGTCGCGGGACCTATTGTTTTGGACAAAGGCCACAGTTCTTCTTTAGCTGAAAGGACTATAGAACCGCGCCGTGATTTAAACAATTCATTTAATTAAAGAAAAGTCGCGGCCCCATTGTTGTTGTAAAAGGCCGCGGTTCTTCTTTAGTTGAAAGGGCTGTAGAAACCCTCCTTGATTTCAACAATACATTCAATTAAGGAAAAGTAGAGGGCCCCATTATTGTCGACAAAAGCCGCGGTCTTCATTAGTTGAAAGGACTATTGAACCCCGACTTGATTTCAACAATGTATTCAAGGAAAAGTCGCGGCCCCATTGTTGTCGACAAAGACCGCGATTCTTCTTTAGTTGAACGGACTATAGAACCCTACCTTGATTTCAACAATGCATTCACTTAAGGAAAAGTCGCGGGCCCCATTGTTTTCGACAAAGATTGCGGTTCTTCGTCAGTTGAAAGGGCTATACAGAGGCGTAACCAGGCATTTATGCGCCCGGGGCGAAACCACAAAACATTGCCTCCCATCTCTCTGCCTATTTATCTTTCTCTGTCTGTGTGCGTGTGCGCGTGTGTGTGTCGTGGATCGCGGTCGCAAGTCGCAGTGCTGATCGAATAGTCTCCAAAGGAAATCTTCAACAATGCATTCAATTAAGGAAAAGTGTTCCATTGTTGTCGACAAAGACCGCGGTTCTTCAGTTGAAAGGACTATATAACCCCGCGTTGATTTCAACAATGCATTCAATTAAGAAAAAGTCGCGGGCCCCATTGTTGTCAACGAAGGCCGCGGTTTTTGTTTAGTTGAAAGGACTGTAGAACTCATCCTTGATTTTTGGAAATGAGCAATAAGTGTCTCATGAACATTTTGAGGAAGAAATTCGAATTTTAGGTATACCAGAAACTGATAAAATTTCAGTTCCAATTTTAATCAGATTGCAAGCAGTAATTTTTGCGCCCTCTGTTGAGCTGCGGCCCGCGCAGCAGTCCGGACTGCCCTGCTGTTCTAGTTCCGCCTCTGACGAGGACAGGGATTTTTAAGTAACGGTGACAGAGCAACAGTGACATTATTTCCGACCCATCTCTAGCATGCGTATAGAACTTGATTGGAGAGTTTTTGGGAGAAACAGTCTTCAAGAGTTTTTGGAAGAACAGTCGTCAAGAGGAGAGCTTTTGTAAGAAACAGTTTTCAAGCGCAATTTACCATAATGCCTTAAAAGAAAAGTTTTTAATCAATGCGCCCTTCCAGTTCTTACTTATGGATCAGAGACATGGACCTTAACCACAAAAGACACACAGAGGCTGCAGACAACTGAAAGGACAATGGACCTATGCATTCTTGATTTAACCAGAAAAGATAGGAAGAGGAATACATGGATTAGAAAAATGACAAAAATTGATGACGTAATCAAAATGAAGACCCCTCAAGTGGAAATGGGTTGGTCATATCTAAAACTGAAAACTGGTGGAAAACTAAAGTATTAGATTGGATATCAAGGGACAGGAAAAGACCCAGAAGAAGACACGGGGGAGTATTAAAATTCGAAAGCATACTGGAGCGGCTTGGCAGAGACTGGCTCAAGATAGAAAGTTGTGGAAAAGACTTGGGGAGACCTTTATTCAGCCTTTACGTCTTTAATACCTTTCCCTTTTTATCACCCTTCCCATTCCACTACTCCCATTTTTACTTCCTTATATTTAAAGTACAAAAAGTACAGTGATCAATCGAAATCAGACCCGGATTTACGCGTTTTGGCATTCAAGGAACATTTCACCATTTTGGTAAGAAAGCATTGTAATATTAGGGGCCTAAATTGGGCCCGTTTTGGGGTACAAAAGCAAAAATCAGCTCCTATTATCGAGTAAGATTTCGTTGGAAGCGGAAACTAATATAGAGTGCATGGCAAATGCCATTTACCTGGGAGTCTAAGTTCTCGAGATACATATTTGGATAGGGACAGTTGGGTACAGCACGGGCAATTCTACGGTCCGCCTGAAAGCGAACAGTAGGACAGCCTGGGGGATTTATTGCTTCTACAATTTTTTTTTCGCCTGTGTGAAACAGGCATAAATTTAGCTCCAGAGAACAAGATAATCTCCTCTGCTTTCAGCGTAATTAAGGGACACTCCTATCTGGACTAAATTCACTGAAACTCATAACTAGACTCCTTAATATTGACTAGATTAATTAAACTTCCAGCTGCAATAACTTCTCCACTGCAATATCCTGACCTCAAAGTTCTTAACAACAGTAGAAAAAGGAGTTTCAAGGGACTGCTAAGTGAGGAAAAGAGTTTAAAGGGACTGCCAAGTGAGAATGATTTAGAGACTAACTCTACCTACTAAAAAAAAATGTATGGGACAATAATTCCACGAACTGTGCAATTTTTTTATTGGAAAAGAATTACAAGACATTTGTATTTTAAAAAGAAAACAACTTACGTCGTACAGGGTTTACCGGAACGCGTACTGGCTAGAGATGGAAACGGGTCGCGGGTCAACGGGTCACAATTTCTTGCGAGTCCAGTAGGTCGGGTCAAGGTGTTCTTGACCCGATTTTGACCCGATTTTATTCCCGTTTTATTTTTGAAAAGAGAAAAACATATTCCAAGGGAAAATGCGCGTCGTGGAATTCTGTAGACGATACTGGTGCCCACGGAGTGAAATAATGATTTGCCATGCAAAAATATTGTCGTCTCTTTCTTAAAGCAACGAAGATTTCCACCGACCGACGTCAGACACACCGACACCATATCGTAAAAAGATACTTCCTTTGCGTTCTTTTACAGTGCGATTGCCCAGGGCAAGGTACAGGCAAACACCATTCGCCTGCTTCTCAGCTGATTCACTCTCTCCGTGCGAAGCTCCCTGTATGACTAAGAGTTACTTTTCACATCGCATCTTTTACATTGAGCATTCAGAGGTTTTCGATTGATGTGCTAACATCCCGTTCCCATGACATGTCATGTCGAAATTAACTCCTTATTTGTTAATATGGATGGATTTAATATTAAGGAGGTTGAGATAAGCGTCTAGGCCAACAAATACGTTATTGTTGTAAAACACAAGGGGAAGAGTGAATGCTGGAAATTGTTTCGTCTCATTAAGAAACCGGTGAATAATTCTGTGTTATTTGGTTTTGCTTGTTGTTCAAATTGTGGAAAGTGTATAATTACAGAGAAAGATGTCGACGGTGTAATAAAAGTTTATGGAACCAAAAATCTAACGGACCATATGAAAGTATGCGCACCTTCATCAAAGCGTGGAAAAAGTAAACAATTTAAATACATTTGTGTAATCGTAAATAATGATTCCCATTTATAATATACTCTATGGTCACGGTCATAGTGATCCATTACTTCTGGATTACGCAAAATAGTAGCAATAAAAATGGTACTAAAATTAAGCAAGTATTATAACCAAATTTTATTACTAAAAATGGATTTCAGTTATTAAACATCAAGCAGTTATTGGGATGAATATATACACTATCTACCAACAAGTAATTGGACACCTGTGATAGCAAAGGAAAACGAAGTTTATTCACCTTCAATAGTTGGTGGAGCCTCCACGAGCGGCGATTACAGCTGCGACCCTCCGGGGCATACTCTCAACCAGGCGTTGTACGACGGCTAGCGGTATTTTCTTTTACTCGGCTTGGAGAAGACATGTCAGTTCTTTCACCGATTTTGGACGGTGGGGACACCCCTTAAGTCGACGCTCCAACTCGTCCCAGAAGTGCTCGATAGGGTTAAGGTCCGGGCTCTGCGCAGGCCAGTCCATTCGATTAACCCCATTGTCACCATACCAAGCCATGGTCGACTTCGCAACATGACAGGTGGCATTGTCATCCTGAAAGTAACATGAGTCCACCCAGAAAAACTGCCACAACGTAGGAAGCGCATGGTCATCCAAAATGGTGCAGTAAGTCTCGGCGTTGAGTCTACCAGGAATTGCGACCAAGGGTCACGTGACATAGCAGGAGAAACACCCCCATAGCATAATTCTACCTGCCGCCGAACTTAACAGTTGGCCCAATACATTCCGGCAGGAGGCGTTCTCCAGGCAGACGCCAAACCCAGACCCTGCCATCCGAACGGTAGAGGGTGAACCTTGATTCGTCGCTCCAGAGAACCTGCTTCCACTGTTCGACAGTCCACTGTCGACGTTCTTTGCACCACGTTAGCCGAGCAGCTCTATTAGAGTTGGTGATCAAAGGCTTGTGGGCGGCAGCACGTCCATGATAACCGAGCAGATGGGCTTCCTTAGGGATGGTATTCATCGAAAGAACACTCCCGGATGCCTGTTGAAACCCCTCGCGGATGTGGCCCATCGATTTGGTGCGGTTCTTCCGAATTTCTCTGGCCAGCACCCGTCGGTCTCTAACTCCCAGTGTTGTGGGTCTGCCTGAGTCGCGGCACATTCCGACAGTCACCTCTCATCTTCCATTTGCCAATCACGTAGGCCACTGTCGATTTTGGGTACTTCAACTCGCTGGATATGTCACGTATGGATCGTCCATTTCTGTGATACCCGACGATTACATCTTTCTCGAAATCAGAAAGCTCCGAACTGCGTGGCATCTTGCATGCGACTGGTTGCGTTGTTGTTTCCCACACGATATTTAACGGCGGCGGCCGTGACGTGTATCAGGACCGCAGATATCGTCAATTGCAGGGGTGTCCAATTACTTGTTGGTAGATAGTGCATAAATATTACGTTCATATATATATATATATATATATATATATATATATATATATTCTATAAAGAAGATACCTAAGCAAAAAAATACATATATAATTTTGACTCACACCTAGTACAACATAGAAAAGGTTATGTATCTACCTGTGCGAGTAAAAGGAGAAAAGATAAAAAATAAAATAAAACAACTGAATGTAGAAGGTGTTGAGAATACTGAGCCTTGGCTTTATCAAGGACCAGCAAAAACTCTGCATTTTCTCACTTCCACAAAGACCTAGTTGGAAATGGGTTTCTGCAAGGCCATAGATGCAAGTAACATTCCCACCTAAAATAGTTTAAAAAATATATATATAAGTCATGTCCTCCGTAGAGTTGCATGACCTAGCACTAGTTAACAATTTCGCTTGCATCCATTAACCTTCCTGGCCCGACCCATGCTCTTCATCTGTTACTATTAAACAGAGAGAAGAAGATTAAAGAGAACTCAAGCTGTGAGAGTTACATAATAATTAGAAATGATTTTCAGCCATAACGAAATTCCAAGTTCGTTTGAGAGAGAATTTAAACCTGAAAAACAATGCAAAAGAAATCCAAATTTTACATTGCAATTAAAAAAGGAAATGTTAATTTATAACGAACAGATTTTTGAAAGAAAACTTGAGTCTAAAACCCCCTACTCTACAACTTATGACAGCACGAAAACGAGAATAAGTTAAAGATAATAATTAACTAAAGAAAACTTTGTGAAAGTTATATACCTTAAACAGTTAGTTGCAATATGTACAAAGTATTTCAGCAGTGCTTTAAGTGCATAATTAATTAGTTATCAAGAACTTAACTACTTTGAAAAAAACAGCGCATAGACAGCGCATAGAAAAGGAACAAGCTTAGCCATCTTCTGTTCCTAGGTACCCCAAAAGACGCTCAAAGTTACAAAGAAAAGAAAGAGTTAAAAGTGCAGCAACAATTTGGACTTCAATTACCACATTAATATACTATTAGAAAGTTTTCTAGAGAACGAAATTCCTTCTTCTTTCATCAAAAGAACTTTAAGAAAAATTATTCTGAATAATAGAGTAAGGTTGGCAGATCTGCTTTAATTTTCTACACAGTTAATAATATGATTCTGACCAATCAAAGCCGTAAGGAAGTTGGCTAGAGGATGCCTATTAACTACCTAAAGGAACCTTAGTGCTATGGATATGACGGTCCTATTAAAACAAAAAATTAAATAATATAAACAAAATCACAAAAAAAAGCTTAAAAATCTGTTTATAAAAAGAAAATAAAAACAAATAAAAAAGAAAACTAGTTATTCATCACTAGGATAGCTATACTAAAAATAGTAAAACCAACATTAAAATTAATAAGATTCTGATTAATCTATAGAAGCTCACTAAGGTGATTTAATACATGCAAAGATTATTAAATAAACTGCTCGTGTATTTTATAATATTTCTCATGTATTCTGGAGAGTTAATTCTGCTCTTTCTGATCATACAGATCCACAGTCTTAAGTTTATATATTTTTTCTCTGGTTAAAATCTCCGCGCGTTGGTTTCTTGATGTATGAGGAGGCCATCAGCCCCACCCTCACTGCCCCCCAGCGTCTAGGGAGTGGTGGTAGAGGTCAGCCATGTTCTTCTCTTGTGAGGAGAAAAGTTTTTGTCACACAAGAGGTAAGCTCTCTTCCTTGTTTATGGGTTCTAGGTTTTATAAGTTCAATGTTTGTACTTCATGTACTTTTTCTCTGTCGTTTTTTAGCTTTTCAGCTTTTAGGCATTGGTTTGTCTGTTAACATTTTTGCGGGTTTTAACTCTTTCTTTTCTTTGTAACTTTGAGCGTCTTTTGGGGTACCTAGGAACAGAAGATGGCTAAGCTTGTTCCTTTTCTATGCGCTGTCTATGCGCTGTTTTTTTCAAAGTAGTTAAGTTCTTGATAACTAATTAATTATGCATTTAAAGCACTGCTGAAATACTTTGTACATATTGCAACTAACTGTTTAAGGTATATAACTTTCACAAAGTTTTCTTTAGTTAATTATTATCTTTAACTTATTCTCGTTTTCGTGCTGTCATAAGTTGTAGAGTAGGGGGTTTTTAGACTCAAGTTTTCTTTCAAAAATCTGTTCGTTATAAATTAACATTTCCTTTTTTAATTGCAATGTAAAATTTGGATTTCTTTTGCATTGTTTTTCAGGTTTAAATTCTCTCTCAAACGAACTTGGAATTTCGTTATGGCTGAAAATCATTTCTAATTATTATGTAACTCTCACAGCTTGAGTTCTCTTTAATCTTCTTCTCTCTGTTTAATAGTAACAGATGAAGAGCATGGGTCGGGCCAGGAAGGTTAATGGATGCAAGCGAAATTGTTAACTAGTGCTAGGTCATGCAACTCTACGGAGGACATGACTTATATATATATTTTTTAAACTATTTTAGGTGGGAATGTTACTTGCATCTATGGCCTTGCAGAAACCCATTTCCAACTAGGTCTTTGCGGAAGTGAGAAAATGCAGAGTTTTTGCTGGTCCTTGATAAAGCCAAGGCTCAGTATTCTCAACACCTTCTACATTCAGTTGTTTTATTTTATTTTTTATCTTTTCTCCTTTTACTCGCACAGGTAGATACATAACCTTTTCTATGTTGTACTAGGTGTGAGTCAAAATTATATATGTATTTTTTTGCTTAGGTATCTTCTTTATAGAATGTGAATTCTGAATTTTCAAAACTGCTGCGTTGCGCGTTTTGATTTTCAGGTTTTTTTGCACCCTTCGTTTTAAATTCTAAAATTTTTCCTTAGTCTTCAGTTTTGCTCTTAAGTATATATATATATATTTATATAAATTGAGTTTCGAATTTATAGTTCAAATCAGATTTGTCCGGGTTAGTTACGGGTCCGAATCGGGTCCAGGTCGGGTCCAGTTATTGGATGTCCGGATCCGGGTCCGACATTTTCGATCCGTTTCCAAATCTGGTACCGGCTAGAAAAGAAAGTTCCGGAACGTGTACCGGCTTAAAATGAAAGTCCCGGAACGCATACCGGCTTAAAAAGAAAGTCCCGGAATGCATACCGGCTTAAAAAGAAAGTCCCCGAATGCATACCGACTTAAAATGAAAGTCCCGGAACGCATACCGTCTTAAAAAGAAAGTCCCGGAATGCATACCGGCTTAAAAAGAAACTCCCGGAATGCATACCGGCTTAAAAAGAAAGTCCGGGAACGCATACCGGCTTAAAAAAAGTCCTGGAACGCATACCGGCTTAAAAAGAAAGTCCCGGAACGCATACCGGCTTAAAAAGAAAGTTCCGGAATGCATACCGGCTTAAAAAGAAAGTCCCGGAATGCATACCGGCTTAAAAAGAAAGTCCCGGAACGCACACCGGCTTAAAAAGAAAGTCCCGGAACGCATACCGGCTTAAAAAGAATGTCCTGGAATGCATACTGGCTTAAAAAGATAGTCCCGGAACGCCGTTCCGGCCTCATTACACTACTGTATGTAAAACAGTGGTACGGAAATATTTTAACCAGTAGATTTAGATTGAGACAACGCTGTATCCTTTGAGGATACGAATATCTTACGAGTTTTTTTTTCTTTTTCTTTTCTTTCTTTCTTTCTTTTTTTCAAATTCTTTTTTTTTTTTTCCTACTTGTCTTTTTACACCGTCCTTCGCAAAATTTTCAGCACAAAATCTAAGCAGTCATTCAGCCGACATAAGTTGTTGAAGAAAAGTAAGCTACGCAACTCTAAGGAATTTGACCCGAAGACTTTCTCTTGTCTTACTTAGCAGGTGGTTTCTGCCAAAGAAGTGACCCATCACCAACCGGTGTTTTAGAAAAGATTTCCCCTGGTTCGATAACATCATCTGATGAAGTAAGAGTAAAATGTATTTGATTGGGATTATGGGATCATTGCCAGCTGGATCATGCACACGAATTCAAGGAACTCTGGGAGAGAAAAAAAAAGTTCTGTGAAAGAATCTTATCTTGAGGATTTAAAACTTAATGTGACCGTGACCTTACATAAGAACCGGTTGCGAGATGAAATCTTCTTCCGAATTCGCGATGCTGAATACAATGAGATATCTCCGCTCTTTTTCTCTTGGAAGGAAAAAAAAACGAAATCTTTATCCATTCGAACATCATTCAAGTAAGCAATGACTTTTTTTTTTCATTCAAGTAATTTCGTATTCATGAAAAAAATATGTCACTTCGTAGACATTGCTTAGGAAACATGTGCCTTGCAATTTAATTAGTATTATTTTTTTATTTCTCTCCCACCAGACGACTTCTGAACTGAAATTAAAGTTAGAAACTAATTTCCGCAGGCTACAAGACAATGGCTCAAAATGTTTCCAAAACAAGCACTCTTTGCGTGTTTCTGTGTGTTTTTGACAAGCTGTGATTATTCCAACAGCTGTTTTTGACGAGCTATGATTGAATGAATTTTTGTTTCACGATGTTTATTGTACGCTGTTGTTTCAGGCGGTGATAGTCAGATAAGACAGTGATCAGTTTGTAAATATCGCAGAATTAAACACGAAGTCAACCCATGGCTAACACGCGTCCAATTATTTTTGTTCATCTCAAATAATTGCTGTACATCTGTGGCGTAAATAACGATTAAGAGATGATTAAGGGCCCGAAACGTTAGGGAGAGCCCATAGAGGATTAAAAAAATAAAATTTAAAATTCAAATCCACCGACGAGAAAAAAAAACAAAAAAAAAAAACAGGTAGGCTGAGTTCTGATTGAGCCGTCAGTTTGGAACGTAGGGCTACGACTTGCAGATCGGAGAGTTGGAATGAGCTAGTCGAGTATGGTTTCAAAACGTTTATTTAATTTGTTATAGCCAACACATGTCTATGATATGAAAAGTAGTTACATAATTTTTACAAATAACGCAGGATGCATTGCGAACACAAAGAAGATCGATACAGGAATTACCCATCGTTGTCTTCTTGGGCTTCTTACATTCCTCATCACTTGCTCTTGCCTCTCGTTTTGATTTTCTCCACTTTTGCTTGCATTAATTCTGCGAAATCCGCGACATTGTCGGAAATGTTAACTCGTTCACACGAAAACAATTTTAAAAATTTTTAGTTAAAACCACTGGGATGTGTACTTTTATTTTTTTTTTTTGAATAAATCCCGTTCAGAGCTTTAAAACGATATCACGCACAGTCGTTTTGCACTCACGGTTGTCCAGATAAACCACGATATTGTCAAAAGTGTTCACCGGTTCACAAGAAAACATTTTTTTAAATGTTCAATTCAAACCACTGCGAAATGTTCTTCCTATATTTGAATAGATCTCGTCGAGAGCTTTAAACGATACCACGCACAGTCGTTTTGCACTCACGGTTGTCCAGATAAACCGCGGTATTGTCAAAAGTTTTCACCAGTTCACAAGAAAACATTTTTTAAATGTTCAGTTTAAACCACTGCGAAATGTTCTTGCTATATTTGAATAGATCTCGTCGAGAGTTTTAAACGATACCACGCACAGTCGTTTTGCACTCACGGTTGTTCAGATAAACCGCGATATTGTCAAAAGTGTTCAGCGGTTCACCAGAAAGCAATTTTTAAAACGTTCAGTTCAAACCACTGCGAAATGTTCTTCCTATATTTGAATAGATCTCATCGAGCGCTTTAAATGATACCACGCACAGTCGTTTTGCACTTACGGTTTTCCAGATAAACCGCGATATTGTCAAAAGTGTTCACCGGTTCACAGGAAGACAATTTTTTAAATGTTCAGTTCAAACCACTGTGAAATGTTCTTCCTATATTTGAATAGATCTCGTCGTGAGCTCTAAAACGATACTACGCACAGTTGTGCTGCGCTCACGGTTGCCGAGATAGACTGAGTCAAACGCGGCGGCACTCCCAGAAATATTGCATCATCTCCCCGCGCACAAGGAGCGTGGGAAGTGTCGCGCTCATGATGCATTCGCAGAAACGAATTGGGCGCCATGCTGTTTACGAATATGCTAATATGATCAATGTGTGGCGTGTATTTTTAACGCTATAATGGTTTTAATTGGGACATATTGTTTTCACAGGAGGTCGGCCGTAAGTCGCCCCATACTATCTGTGCAGTTAGACATAGTCTTATGTCAAAGGGGGGGGATTCTGCAAACTGCAAGCTAGAGGAGGAAAACTCTTTTTGGTTCGCTCGTCTGCGTGTGAGCGAACTTAAGCGCAGGGGAAGTCATTGTCAGATGCCAAATATTGGATGACAGATTTAAAGGACTTGAAGACGCATACACAGTAAATGTGTTTTACATACGTATTTTTAGACATACACAGTCGTATCAGAATAACCACCCACCTAATAACGGGAATAACCACCCTTGGCTCGGATGACAGCAGCGAGACTACGTGGCATGGACGCAATGAGTCCCTGGAAGGTTGCCCGAGGCACACGTGCCCATTCGAACTGCAGCAGAGCACGGAGGTCCCGAGGGTTGTGGGTCGGCAGTTGAACCTGTCGATCCAAATAGTCCCACAAGTGCTCCATTGGATTGAGAACGTGCGATTTCGCCGGCCAAGGGACAACGGAGACATCGCTGTCATTTTGCTGGAACCAGTCACTCACACCCTTAGCGACATGGAACGGCGCTTTGTCCTGTTGGTAGACACCATCGTGACCAGTGTAAGCATCCAACATGAAGGGATGTATGTGGTCGGCGAGGATGGACAGGTGGTCAATGGCGTTCAGGGACTCATCCAGTGGTACCAGCGCTCCCAGGTCACACCAGGAAAACATCCCCCAGACGTGCACAGTGATTGCACACTACCACCGCCGACCTGTACCTGACCGACAAGCGTGTCCGGGTGTTGGTTCTCGTGTGTCTGACGTCATATTCGCCACCGCCCGTCACTTCTGTGGAGTATAAACCTCGATTCGTCGGAGGAGACAACTTTTTTTTTCGCTGTCCAATGACTGTAGTCCAAAGTGAACTGCAGGCGTCGTTGCCGATGGACGTGCGTTAACATGGGAGCCTTGACACAGCGTCAACTCCGGAGACCCATGCGTAACAGGGTTCGCTCTACTGTTATCGGGGGCACGTACTTAAGTACCTCTGCTTTCATTTGCGTGATCAATTGCTGCACTGTTGCGCGTCGATTGCCCTTTACCAGTCGACGGAGGCGACGTTCTCCTCTGGGATCGATGGCCTTTGGGGATCTGCAGTTATGACGTCAGGGGGTACTCGGTGTGCCATTGGTCCATTCTTGGTACACCCTTAATACAGCATTTCGCGAACAGCCCACGAAGTCTATTGTTTCTGAGATGGTTCCACCCATGGCGTGGTAGCCGATGATCATTCCTTTTTGAACGTCCGTCAAATCACTACCACTGCCCATTGTGCTCACGTGACGCACTTTGGCTCATCTGTCCTGGCCGGCCGCTTATATCTCCATGTGGTCGACCTTGTCACGTGCACTCCGTGACGCGCCTGGGCGGGTACGCAGTGATTCAGGGGGTGGTCCTATTATTCTGATACGACTGTGTATGTCTAACACAAATTAGAGAAAGATTAATCAGTATGCAGACAATTGTCAATAATTTCACATTTTTCGAAATTTATAACTCGCTTATACTAACAGAAAGAGGAGTTTTAAAACGTGCAGAAAATTTTCGAAAAACACATGTAAAAATTTCGCCATTTAATTTTTGCGAATAGTTTCAAATAGCTGTATAAAAGAAGAAATTAAACCAATAAATTTAATAGAACTAGAAGAATTGTTAATAAAAGAGTTTAACAATTTGTCACGTGGTTATACGGACGTCTTATAACGTAATTTCTTTTCGTGCTGAAGTTTTGTCGTTCTTCTTACGTTATTTCTAAAACATTAAATAAGCATACGATGAAATAATTCCTAAATGAATATTTATAGCCAGACAAATCATTAAAACAGAAGTCAACTTACGGGAATTGGCCTTATTCCAGCTTTATATCAATAGATCAGATCACATATCCACTTATCCACCATACACGAACAACGGGGAGTATAGGGCCTATGTCAGGCCATTTTGGCCTTTTCCCTTGTCTTCCCTGTTGTTACAGTCTATGTTCATCATTTATGAATTGTCAATTTTTTCCACTCTTTTCTTTTTCTTTTAAGACCATGTAACTACAAAAATAAATAAATAAATAAATAAATAACTGTTGTATCGTAGTTTTTATCTATCGTTCTTATCTCATACAGTCATACGTCACGTTCACTCTGACCTCAAAAGTGTTGCCAACAGTATTCTCGTGAGAGAGAAGATGTCACGTTAAGTTGTGAAGTATAATTGAGAACAAACTCAAAATTTACATAGGGAAAGAAACTAAAAATGAAAGTTAATTTAGAATATACGTCACAGTCTATACAGCACTAAATTTACGTCAAGCACTACTTGTTGCAGCAATTACTTCTGAAAGATAATTCAGACAAGCTGAAATAGTCAAAAAATATTTGCAAAGCATAATGTGTCTATAGAACGACTGAAATATCTTTCACTATAGTTACCATTGAAACCGAAGAGCCAGATAAATTAAATACCAAAGATTTAATCAGTCTTTTTCTATGCAAAAGTAGGAAGATATATTTCTTTTAGTGTTAATAATCTGTCTATCTATAAAAAATATAAGATTTTTTTCAGTGCAAAGCCGCTTTTACAAGTTAAAATATATGTATTTTTATTTTCTATGTCGCACTGTTGCGCTGTGGTCGCTGTGAACAGTCTCCGCTCCCCTCTGGTATCAGTGAGCTGCGGACGGCACACGGATGGACGATAGTCCATCGTTTGGCCATCTGTGCACCACTTTTGATAGGTACTCACTACAGCGGCACGTGAACAACCCACAAGCGGCGCCGTTTCCGAGAAGGTAGTTCTGAGGCACCGTGACATCACAATTTGTTCTTTATCAAGCTCCGATAAATCACAGCTTTTCCCATTCTGACTCCGAACACTCTACTAAACAAAAGCCGGTCCTCATGCTGTATATATATATATATATATATATATATATAGGTCAGGTGATGCGTAACATCACAGCCTCTCCTTGACAAATGTCAACCCCGCCTTCTCGTGGTGCATCCTGTTCCCACTAAAGGGGCTCTGACGACCGCCAATAGCGGTATAACTATACCATCGGGATTAGAGGAAATGCTATCCCACACTCACCAACCCGCTTGGCCAGCGTGGTGAGTTATGGCCAAACCCCTCCAAAATGACTCCACAACTTAAATCTTGGCCCTCAGTCTCCGGCAGCTGGAATGTACCTGGCCAAGGCAGCGGCCAGTGCGACATGAAGGCAGAGGGTGCTAAGAATCCCCGGAGGACCGGACTAGGCTGCCATCTGATGCTGACCTTGGCTGCGTACAACGGACGCTCCCTATCTTCTGATTCAAGGCTTCTTGAATTGGAAGAGGAACTACAAAGGATCAAGTGGGACATCGTCGGGCTAAGTGAGGTAAGAAGAAAAGGAGAAGATCTCATTGAACTGAAAAGTGGACATCTCTTCTACTATCGTGGGACAGATACTGGCAGAACTAGTGGTGTTGGATTTATAATAAACAAGAAACTGAAGTGTAAAGTTGTAGAAGTTGAAAGTTCCTCTGACAGAGCTCCATGACTCGTTATCCAACTCTCGAGAAGATACCAGGCTCAGATTATTCAAACTTATGCACCCACCACAAGTCATGCTGAAGAAGAAATTGAAGAATTTTATGAGGAAATTCGTCATCTAAATAATAAAGGTAAGCAGCACTTGAAGATAATTATGGGAGATTTCAATGCAAAAATAAGGCAACGGCAACAGAATGAAACTTCAGTAGGTAAATTCGGTCACGGCAACAGAAACCAGCGTGGAAATACTCTCGTAGAGTTTGCAGAGGCAGAAGGGTTTTTCATCTTAAACTCCTTTTTCAAGAAAAAGCCACACAGGAAATGGACATGGAGACATCCAAATGGGACGTCAAGTGAAATTGATTTTATTATGTGTAACAAAAAATTCGTCATAGAAGACTGCAGTGTGCTAAACAAGTTCAACACAGGCAGTGACCATAGATTGGTGAGATGTAAGATGCACCTCAACACTAAACTCGAACGTAGCAAGCTCATAAGACAAACAAAATGTATTGACATAACCAACCTTAAAAAACACCATAATACCTTCAAATTGGAACTGAAGAACAGATTCTCTGCTTTAGAAGGCCTAACATCGGAAGAAGTGGATATTTCTGAAGTTAACAGAAAAGTAACCAAAGCTCTTATGGAAACAGCAACAAAATTAGCTGGGTCTAAGAACAAATTGCATGTGAACAAATTATGAGGAAAAACCAAAATGTTGATGCAAAAAAGAAGAGTGATGAGGACAACTAAAGAAGATGTGACTTCCAAAGTGGAATATATAGAGCTATGCAAGACAGTACGAAAAAGTATCACTGAAGACGTAAGGAAATTCAACTGTGAACTAGTAAGGAAAGCAATTGAAAACAACCAAAGCCTAAAGATAGCAAAGGGTCATCTCAGTAAGGGGAAAAAACAGATTATGGCACTGAGAAAAGAAGATGGTTCTGTAACAAGAAATAGAGGCGAAATTTTGACAAGAGTGAAAGATTTCTACTCCAAATTATATGAAAGGGATTATACATGTACTCCAGACATCATGAAAGGTACCAGAGTTCTTCCAGTCCTTCCAGCAGAAATTGCACATGCAATCAAGAACATGAAGCGGGGAAAAGCTCCAGGAGAAGATGGAATTACTATAGACATCATACAAGAAGCAAGTGGAGAAATCGAAACAGTACTCGCCCAAATTTTCACTCGATGCCTTAATGAAGGGAAAATTCCTGAGGATTGGAACAACGCTACAATGATCTTGCTACATAAAAAAGGTGACATTGAGGATCTCAGGAACTAGAGGCCTATTAGCCTCCTATCAGTGGTTTATAAAATCTTCACTAAAGTTCTTTCACGCCGCTTGAAGGTGACACTGGACATGGCTCAACCGAGAGAACAAGCTGGATTCAGTAGTGGCTACAGCACAATAGATCATATCCACGTACTGAGAGAACTAATTGAAAGAGCGAGGGAATATGAACTTCCATTGTGCATGGCTTTTATCGATTATGAAAAAGCCTTTGATTTTTTGAAACCATCAGCAGTTGCAATGGCTCTGAAATCCTGCGGTATTGAAGATGCATACATTAATATTATTAATAACATCTATGAAAATGCAAGTGCAAAGATTCGGCTGTTTGAAAATACAACACACATAAAAATTGGAAAAGGAGTGAGACAAGGTGACACCATATCTCCGAAGCTCTTTAATGCCACATTGGAAAATGTCTTTCAATCACTGAACTGGGAAAACAAGGGGATAAAGATTAATTGCGATTATCTAACCCACCTTCGTTTTGCTGATGACATAGTCATTTTTGCAACTACCCCATCAGAGCTACAGAGTATGATCCAGGAACTTGCTGACAAGAGTAAAGAAGTGGGATTAAAAATGAACTTTCAGAAGACAAAAGTGATGTACAATGCTTTTACAAGAAATGAAGATTTATCGATTGATGGAGAAAAGCTGGAAATAACAGACACGTACGTTTATCTTGGACAGCAGATATCAAGTGAGGGTCACATTGGTGAAGAAATTAATCGGCGTACAAAACTTGCCTGGAGAGCTTTTGGAAGAAACAGCATAATTTTCAAGAGCAATATGCCATTATGTCTTAAAAGAAAAGTGTTTGATCAATGCATCCTCCCAGTGCTTACGTATGGTGCAGAGACGTGGACCTTAACTAAAAGAGACATACAAAGGCTGCAGACAACTCAAAGCAGCATGGAGAGGTGCACGCTTGGTGTAACCAGGAGAGATAAGAAGAGGAACTCGTGGATCCGAAAAATGACAAGAGTGGAAGACATCATGATCAGAGTTAAATCCCTGAAATGGCAATGAGCTGGACATACTGCCAGAAGAACAGACCATCGATGGACAGCCGAAATTTTAGATTGGATTCCAAGGGACAGGAAAAGACCCAGAAGAAGACCACATGGAAGATGGGTGGATGAAATTCGAAAGTATGCGGGAGTGACATGGAGGAGACTGGCACAAGACAGATCGTTGTGGAGGAAACTTGGGGAGACCTTCGTCCAGCAGTGGATTGATAATGGTTGACAATGATGATGATGATGATGATATATATATACTGCTCTGTGAACATCACCTGCACCACCGTTCGGTTTCCAGGCGCGCTCATTTCTCAAGGCTGGGAGTGGTCAGAAAGCAATTGCTCATCGGTGTGTGTATTTATAAGTTTCGGCACGTTTTTGACAAAATTTGATGCAAATTCGTTGAAATTTTTTTACCGACATGACAAATGCGGCGAACAGCTTCACACACGTAAGATCAAAGCACTACTGTAAAAAAAAAAACCGGACGAGCAGCGGAGACGTAACTCACTGAACATGCGTAGTAGGTTCCAAAGTAAACCTGTGTCAAACCGCTTCCTAATGTGTCGCGCGATTCCGAACTTATGCAACGAGTCTGGATACTTTTTTAACACACCTCGTACAGAACCGTACATAGAGTACTTCGGGCTGTGGAACACAAAACAGTCCGATAAATTGAGGTGTCGGTTACTTGGGAGTGTTCGTTAAGAAGGTTTTACTATGCAGGGTGTTCGAAAAGTAACTGTGCACTAAAAGTAGCACTTACCATGACCTAGAAGAGATGTTGGAAATGAGAACGTCCGGACATGTCTGCACACGCTTCCGTATGTTGGTGAAGACCTTTCTCAGGGTATGTGGTGTGATTTATGGTTTTTTTTTTTTTTTTTTTTTGAGGTTTAACGACCACCGTGAGCAACTCAATGGGCTATAAGCAGTCGCCCGTCCCCAATTTAGGGTTACTGGTTCCAGGGAAGGGAGAGAGCCAGTGCCGTAAGACAAACACAACATCCATGCCTGACGGGATTCGAACCCGGACCCCTTACGGACGAATGATCAGAGGCCAGCGCCTTAGACCACTGCGCCACCGGGGCGTCCTGTAATTTATTTGATGTGGGTCGTTATTACAGCCTGTAGCTCTTGAAGTGTGCGACGTCCTACCTGCACTACTCTTCTGCCCAACCCGACTAGCTCAATCTCCCACAGAAAGGACTGTCTTAACTAAGCTGACATGTTAATTAAATTCAATATCGACAGTGCTCAAAAACTTTACTACACAGTTTCAGTTCTTCAAAATGTTTAATTTCACAAAAATATTAGCTTTCAAAAGTAATATCACATTTACCTTGAGAAGTTCTACCCCCAGCAGAAGAGGCACGAGCAATTCTAAGCCGAATATTGTAGCATAAACAGAAAATGCAATAATTAACAGCCACGGAATCTAAGCACACACACCACTCGTCTGTATGGACGCTCACCGAAAGGCACATGAGAGCCAACTGTAACATGAAGCGGATAGCATAAACAGCAAACCGTCGATCAGGTCAGTCCGATACCTGACAGTTATCAGTTCCAGCAGTAACTCGGCACACATTCCGCTCTGCAACATGGGCGTTCACCGGAAGGCAGATGAGAGCAAAATTCCACTTCAGCATCACTGTGTCGCTATCTACTCTTCTAGATGCATGGCTCCTACAGGGTCGGCAAATCCCCAAACAAAACAAAAAGAAATGGGCGAGCATGCCAGCAAAAACCAACACAAACAGACAAGAAAACAAAAAGCAGCAGCAGCAGCAGCCAGAAATAACAAGCTCGTAAAATAATGCAAAGCATTGATTATAATACGCTTTCCAACATACCAGAAATCATTACTCAAGTTATGAGGAAAATGGCTGTGGAATACATTTCACTCCTGTGGCCTGGCCTTTGACCCAATTTCCATGATATTAAACACAATTGGTTCAGTATACCTCAGGAACAACATACTAAAGTTTTGTCGCGATAGAAACATTTTTACTCAAGTTATGAGGATAATGGCAATGGAATAAATCTCGCTCCTGTGCCTTGACCTTTGACCCCATTTCGATTATATTAAACATAACCGGTTCAGTACATCTCCGGAACAGCGTGATGAAATTTTGTTGCAACCACTTTTACGTAAGTTATGACGCATAAGGGCGATGAAATGGATCCCGCCCCTATGCCCTGACCTTTAACCTCATTTCGCCCATTTTCAATAGGGTTCCTTCCCAGGTAGTCCCAGACCACATACTAAAATTTCATCGAAATAGAATCATTTTTACGCGAGTTATCGTGCGGACAAATAGACAGACAGACGGACAAAGCTGGAGCATATACGCTTCTCCAAATTACGGTTGTAAAGCAGCAGCAGCAGCTCTGAATCAATAGTACGTGTTCTTTTATCTTAATCCACAACAGAGAGATAGGAAAACGTATTCCAAAGATATGTACACTAAAGAGCAATTGAATTAGAGACAGCTGGCGTTACGCAAATGTGGCGCTGTGGACGGCCCTGTAAACGGAAACGACATAACGTATTCAGCGATCCGACAATATAAGGAGTGATGCGACGCTAATCAGTAAGAGTCGAACGCAGTATGGGTAAGACGAAGGATCTAAGCGCATTTGATTGTGGGCAAATTGTCGGGGCCCGACAAATGGGTCACTCCATCTCGGAAGTCGTGCAGGCACTGGGATTTTCACTAGCCACTGTGTCACGGGTGCGCCGTGAGTACATCGAATCCGGTAAAACCATCCTTTCAAGGACCAACTGCCGTGGACAACAGCGTGTGGATGAGCGGGGTCATCGTCGGCTAGCTCGCATTGCAACAGCGGATAGACTGGCTACAGTGCAAGAAGTCACTCGGCAATTTAACGCTGGTGCGCAAAAACGTGTAAGCAGCCACACCATCCAGAACCATCTCCTGGCTGTCGGGTACTGAAGCCATCGTCCCACGAGGGTACCGCTGCTGACCGCACATCACAGGGTGTAAAGATTAGCATGGGCGCGTGAACATCGCCACTGGACCCTAGACATGTGGGAAAATGTTGCCTGGACTGATGAGTCGAGATTCACGTTGGTACATGCGGATGACAGGATACGAGTACGGCACAAACCGCATGAAGCGATGGATCCTTCTTGCCAGCAGGGTACTCTTCAAGCTGGTGGGGGTGGAATTCTCGTCTGGGGACTGTTTATGTGGACTGAAATGGGACTCCTAGTACGTGTGACATCGTCCCTCACAGGTAAACGTTACCGGAATATCATGAACGACCATTTGCTCCTGTTTGTGTGTCTTCAACATCCCACTGGGGACCTCATCCTGCAACAAGACAATGCAGCTTCCGAATTGTATCCGAATGGTTGGATGAACACTCCACCGACGTGACCTCGCTTCCTTGGCCACCTATGTCACCTGACCTCAATCTCATCGAGCACATCTGGGATGCCATCGAGAGATATGACCTCCCTGCATGAAATCTTCGTGAACTGTGGGAGCTTGTTCAGAGGTCGTGGATCCGTATGATTTCCCAACGCTTCTGGTGTCTTGTCGAGTCCATGCCGAGACGAATCGCCGCCGTCATCAGGGCGTAAGGTGGTGCTACACGTCACTAGACAGGTATCTCTAATTCAATTTCTCTTCAATGTAGATGCAGACAAAAAGCAAACAATGAACCGAAGAAGTGGCACTCAAGGAAAATGTTGCGAAGGCTTTAGATTTTATCAAATACCTTTCTGTGATTGCCCGTAATGTGACAAGTGTATGCGGATTTCCTGCGTACCCGGACAGATGGAACCATGCCTCATCTGTAAAGAAAGTCATGTCCAGTATCTCCTCACCTTCTTCAGACAGGAAATCTTGGAACCACCAGCATTACCGAACACGGGTCACGTGGTCTGTTTCTGTCACCTGATGCACCGCACACACTTTGTACGGGTGGAAACGCAACCTCCTTTTCAGAATATTGTGGGCTGTACTCTTTGGCACATTAGCTTCTTGTGACAGCAGCCTCGCGGACCTCTGTATCCTGTCCTGGATATCCTGTACGGTCTCTTTTGACGTACCATGGCCTACCGGAGCAGGGGGCAACCAGAACACTGCCAGTTTCCCGAAACTTTGCTATGAGCTGACGTACCGTATTGCGGTTGGGGACGTCTGCATCACGGAATTTCCTAGCGAACTATTTTTGCATTTCGTCTGTGTACTTGTCGTTATGGCGAAAGACATGTTCTTCCAAAAACACTTTCTGTTCAACCGTCAGCACCATTGTCCTTGTACCGAGACGAGTGATCAATCGACACATCTGCCTCCGTCGACCAAGCGTTCGGGAATGGCTTTCGCTCGAAGTGGCAGCCTCCGGGTGGGAAGACATGAAGGTTACGTGACACAGAGCACTTCCACGTGGCGGGTCACTTCTACTGTAATTCCATTCAAAATTTCTTTAGTACTGCAATTCGTACATTCAGCGCATAATCATTATTTGGACACCCTGTATATTTTAAGCGCATTTCCGTTTCCCTAATGTCTTGAATCCTGAATCGTTAGGTTAAGTACTGAAGTGAAGTGACAACTTAGGTTTAAGTTCCAAATAAGTTTGTAAAATCATGCAATGCATTCATTATAATACGCTTTCCAACATACCAGAAATCATTACTCAAGTTATCACTCATGTTATGAGAATAACGACTGTGGAATCAATCTCGGTCCTGTGCTCTGACCTTTGATCACATTTCGATGATATTCAACAAAACCGGTTCGGTGTACCTCCGAAATAACATGATAAAGTTTTGTCGCAATCGAAGCATTTTTACGTAAGTTATGATGCTTAAGGGCAATGGAATAGATCCTGCTCCTGTGTCCTAACCTTTTACTAACATTTCATCCAAATCGAAGCATTTTTACGTAAGTTATAACGCATAATGGCGATGGAAGTGATTCCGCTTCTATGTCCTGACCTTTAACCCCATTTCGCCCATTTTCAATAGGGTTTGTCGCCAGGAGGTCCCTACCACATACTAAAATTTCATCGAAATCGAACGTTTTTTACGTTAGTTATGACGCATAACAGCAGTGGAATGGATCCCGCTCCTATGTACTGACCTTTGACCCCATTTCGTTCACTTTAAATAGGGTTCCTTCCCAGGTGATCCCCTACCAGATACTAAAATTTCATCGAAATCGAACGATTGTTACGCGAGTAATCGTGCGGACGGACAGACGCACACAACGCGTGACGTAATGAGGCAGATGGGAATCGCGAACATCTGCTCGCAAGAGTGTGACGTCATAAAACTTTAATAGGATCCACACACAACGCGTGACGTAATGAGACAGATGGCGTGACCGCGCGCCAACATTCTCAAACGCGAGATTGTGACGTCATAAGATTTCTAAGCATTGGTAACATTAATGGAACAACGCACTGAAAACGTTATAATTCGGGGTGGTTATTTAGCCCACTAAACGAATTATCCTAAAGTCGACATCAAGCTAAATCGATTTCTTTTACCAGAAAACGGTAGGTTAACGACTTTTATCAAAATTCTTAGAGCCGTTTTCAAAATAAAATGTATATACATACATACAAGAATTGCTATTTTAAGGTGGACGTCAAGTAATTTTGCTTCCTATACTTCCAATGGAAAAACTTCTGTACACATTTTCTTCACAATTACTGCGTTCCCAAGGATGCAAATTTGAACATTGATTAAAATAGCTTCATTTCATAACTTGAAATACTTAATATTTTCTAAACCATAACCGTAATTATGCAATCCAACATTTATTTGTCCACTGACGTCATCAAAGTATACAGGTCGCGCCGTTTTTCTCTGGTTTCAACACCACCAAAGAAAAAGTTATTGATTTTTAATATTATTATGGTTATGTTTTAAAAAATATTAAGTTTTCCAAGTTATGATATGAAGTTATTTTAATCGATGTTTAAATTTTCATCCTTGGGAAATCATTAATTGTGAAGGAAATGTGTACAAAAGCTTTTCCATTGGAATATAGGAAGCGAAATTACTTGACGTCCACCTTAATAATATGGGATAAGGGAGATGGAATGGATCGCAATCCTATGTCCTAACCTTTGACCACATTTCGTCCATTTTCAAAAGGGTTTGTCCCCAGGTGGTCCCCTACCACATACTGAAATTTCATCGAAATCGAACCATTTTTACGCACGTTATGACTCATAAGGGCAATGGAATGCATCCCGATATTATGTGCTGACCTTTGACCCCACTTCACCCATTTTGAATAGGGTTCGTCCTCAGGCGGTCTCCTACCGCATAGTAAAATTTCATTGAAATCGAACCATATTTACGCAAATTATGACGCATAAGGGCAATGGAATGATCCCGCTCCTACGTCGTGACCTTTAACCCCATTTGTCCCATTTTCAATAGGGTTCGTCCCCGGTGGTCCCCTACCACATACTAAAATTTCATCGAAATCGAACCATTTTTACGCCAGTTATCGTGCGGACGGACGGACAAAGCTGGAGCATATACGCTTCTTCAACCTACGGTTGGAAAGCGTAAATGGCTAAAGACTTAACTTAAAACCGTATAGCACTTAAAAAAGAAACTAAAAAGAAATGGGAAAGAAAAATCGTCGGTGAGCATAATTGCAAACAATTTGAAGCATGGCAATTGGCCTTGTGAATAATGGTGTGTTATTCCCACCTTTCACATTGTTGGACAATTGTTACAGCATCGCATTCGGAGATTGCTTTCAACTAGAATAAATTATCAACGTTTTTTCACAATTAAATGTTTTATTAACATCGACTATAGTTTCGCTCTGCGAAACTATAGTCGATGTTAATAAAACATTTAATTGTGAAAAACGTTGATAATTTATTCTAAATGAACATCACAAGTGTGTAGTCTTGAATTATATATAATTGCTTTCAACATTTGTTCGCTGTGATCAGCGCGAGGCGTAGCAAGAGTAATTTCTCTTCTGTTTGTACGTTGCCTTGAGGACACACCGAAACATTAAAATTCTCTCCTAAATGAGCCTCGAACAAGAGTTCATTAGGTGAATGAACGAATTCCGAAGCTGACATTAAGTAAACTTAGTTTTTCTCTCCAAGCAGCTATGGCATCGTTAAGACGATGGTCCACACTTGTTGGTGGATCGCTTAACTCATCAAACACACCTGGCTTAAATGACAAAATTGTTTTACTTAGAAATAATACGAACTAACTTGAGAAAAATATGTACATGCACTCACACACATTTACAGAGTTTAGGTAACACCCTTCTGCTGTCGTTAGAGGAATCTTAAAAAATAAATAAATAAAGGGTTTCAGAAAAAATAAGAATAAAATCTGCACTGAAGCAAAGTTGAGCTTGATAAGATCTGTCTGGGGCATTAAGATTCAGTATGAGTAATTTATCAGACTAGTAAAACATGTAGGCTCACAGATAAAAAAAAATTTGTTTTCAAATTTTGAATATACTACCTCCGTTGCCTGCATACGTAGGTGACGACACAAAGAATGAAAAAGAAAAAGGACTTGAATTCTTGAATCTACTGTTTAAGTCTTTTGATAAGTCTCAAACTAAATTCGATGAAATGAAAAATTGTCACGTTATTTTATTTCTCTCCTCAAATCGATGGCCCTGAACCGGGGAGGTGGTCTGTGTTCATCTGCAAACTAAGTTTTTCCACAAGTATACATGGAAAGGTATTTCGGGTTATTTTTACACTCTTTTTGTATTTTAACTTACAGTGTATATAGTTCTTCGACTTCAAAAGGTAAAAAAAATTAAAAAAAATAAATAAAAGGGAAAAGTAAAGAAGAAAACTAGACTTTCTTGAATATGAACAAAATATCAAATTCGCCGAGCTCCGCTGGCGGTGATTCAGATGCAAATTCCATATTGCTAAAGGAAAAATAACCGCATTTCCCAATTGGCATAAAAGAAACTGTGGATGGCATAGATATAGATAAGGACACGTTGATAGATGTCATCCTGTAGCACCTGGTCGGGAAACCGTCTGCACGTTACGTTCTAAGTTCACTGTCAAGCAGATATCCCCGATTCTGTTTTGGGGTGTCCAGAAAAATTGTACACACACATGTGTCTGTGTGTGTGCAATACATTTTTTTTTACCAATTCCATGAACACACAGCGAAAAAACTATTTCGTCACGCCTTTTAAGGGTTGTTTAAACTTTTACAAATGACTTCTTGCTTTTAATATTGGGTCGTTTCATAATTATTGGCCGATTCGGACAGAGAGAAACAAACAGGAGTAGCAGACGACAAAATGCATTTTATTCCGAAAAATTTCTGCCCTCGGCAGCAATACACTGTGCCCAACGTGTTTTCAGTACAAAAATGCCACGGTGGCAGAAACTGGCATCACAGTGGTCAGAGGAATCTCATGCCCAGGATCACTGTCCGTTATTAAAAGATATTTCAGTCGTTCTAGACACATTATGCTTTGCGAATAATTTTTGGCTATTTCAGTTTGTCTGAATGATCTTTCAGAAGTAATTGCTGCAACAAGTGGTGTTTGACGTAAATTAAGTGCTGTAGAGTCGTCCGGATAACCACGTGATAAATTGTTAAACTCTGTTATTAACAATTCTTCTAGTTCTATTTAATTTATTGGTTCAATTTCTAATTTTATTGAAACTATTCGCAAACATTAAATGGAGAAATTTTTACATGCGGTTTTCGAAAATTTTCTGCACGTTTTAAAACACCTCTTTCTGTTAGTATAACCAAGTTATAAATTTCGAAAAATGCGAAATTATTGACAATTGTCTGCATACCGATTTAAAGCGCAACAAAGTAACTCAAACGTTCTTTTTTTATTGAGCCCACCATTACATCGGGTATTTACCTCGAAATGATGCATCTGTACGTTGCACCTCAATTAGAAGAGCTGCAACCATGGGTAATGTTCCAGCAGGATAGTACGCCCCCGCACTGGGGTGTACCTGTCCATCAATTCTTAGATGACAAATTCCCTAACAGATGGATAGGCAGAGATGGTCCCATACCGCCACTAAGATCCCCAGACATTACGCCCCTTGACTTCTTTTTATGGGGTTGCATTAAGGATCAAGTTTATGCAACACCAGTTGCAGATATTAACGCTTTGAAAGAAAGAATAACCGAAGCGTTAGCGACCATCACAGATGACATGTTACAGCCGACATGGAAAGAGATAGAGTACCGACTAGATGTCCTCCGTATAAAAAAAAAAGGAGCCCACGTTGAGGTATAGTGATGACCCGGAAAAAAACTCTGGATTTCAGGTCAGCTATATTGGAAAACCGTATATGTCTAACGAGCGTGGCTCATTTTATACGATTTATCGTAATCAGGGAAAGACTTTAGACACACCCTGTATTATAAGGCAGTACATTTCACATTTTCTTAAAAATAATTGAAAGTCATTGTCAGCTTAAAAAGATCTCGAATTCCAAAGCAAGTTGTTGCTTCGAAAAATCGCGATGAAAAAAAATGCATAATTGGTAATAAGTCTTCCTATAGAAAAACTAAAATTATTACAAACCTATTCAGAAAAATAATAAGCTCCAACAGAAAATAAAATGACTAATTCACCCTCATTAATAGCAAAAAACATTTCATCATCACGCGATTAGAGATCTCATACGTGTTTTTTGGCTCAACGGTAGCACGCACCACTACTTTTGAGCAGGAACCCGGTTCGAAACCCATTAGGTGCAAAGAGAAAGACCTCTCACTTCAGGAAAGTAGTCTCTGGTAAAAGTAGGTGAAAAATTCAAAGTCGAAGATTTTGCGAATTTCTGCAGAAATACGGGAAAATCTGAAACGGATTTTTCTGAAATAAACATAATTATTACGGGAAAATCTGAAACGGATTTTTCTGAAATAAACATAATTATTGACATACGGAAAATACGTCAAGATGATGAAGTTAAAAGAAACAGAAACTTTTAAAACCGGAAATTCTGTTAACAGACAGACACTTACCGACAACTTTGCTACACATCATTTTCAGCAATTTTATGTCAATTCGCAACGCACTTAGTTTTTACAATGTGCACTTGCTTTCATTCAGCGTACAGAAATAAATTTGTGTACGGGCTTTTCCGAAGATCTTAAGTCTAAACCATAATCTAGAGAATGACTTCTTGTCCCATTTGCTTTTATTTTTCCTGTTCTAAATTGGCTGTAAAATTAAACAGTAATTATCAAAGAGCTAAAAACAGAAATTTTATTTCATTTTCTCCTTCTCTGAGGCATTCAACTGATTTACAATGAGGCAGCACTTTATTTAAAGAAAATTCTTTAAAATATAAGTAAAAATTTAAAAGCTTATGGTACGTTGTAGATTCAAATCCAAAATTTGCAGGCAGATGTTTCAGTAATATTTTAAAATCAAGAAATGTCATTTATAAATATGTAAACATAAAATATGACTGTGAAATTTATAAAATTGTGCAAATTAATCTTGCGTGAAAAGAACATGATTTTAATTTTTATTTCAATACCCAGTTTTAATAATCAACACATGTGCTAAAAATTCCACAGAGTTGTTTTTGAGAAAATGTTGATTACTTTTTATGATGAAAAAAAACTACATATAATATAAATATAAAATTTGAATTGGAAGTTTTCTTGTTTTTTTTTTTTTGTTTTGTTTTTACATTAAAATATGTTTACTTGGATTTGTCTGATTTTTCCTGGCCAAGGTGGCTGTACCGGATTCTGTGCATTACACATAGTTGATCAAACCCGTGATTTTAAAAGAGAACGGTTTCAGAAGGACCGTTAAGCCTCACGGTTGGATACGGTAATTGATAAATAAAATAGTAAAGCAACACAAACTTTGAGGAGAATGGAAACAAAACAACGAACAATCCTTCTGCATAGAAGAAAAGGCTGAATCCGTGTGAAAGTTAAGCTTACGCAAACCCAAGGCAAGAGAAAGGCACAAAATTTACTTTTAAGTATATCAGAGATGTCGCTAGGCTTCGAAATCAGGATGGGCGAGCATTATTTTTGGTGGGGCAAGCTTGATAGCAACTATTTTTTCTTTTCTTTTTCACGAAACAATGAAACAACGAATTTTTAATGCTTTTTATTATTCATGAAAAAAATACGGGATTACGCCGTATAATACAAACCCTGAAGACGACAATCCGATTTTTTGCGTAAATGCGACAAGGATGGTAAGTCAGATAATATCCGAAAACTTGAAAATTTTCATCGACCTGGAGCGGATATTATCTGACTTACCATCCTTGTCACATTTATGCGAAAAATTGGATTGTCATCTTTAGGGTTTGTATTATATGGCGTAATCCCGTATTTCTTTTATGATTTGTCTGCTTCTCCGGGCAAACACTGGATAAGATTCTTAACCTCCAGATTCGTTAAACATGAGTGCCGGTTGTAACGCACCAGGAGATGTGACGTACCTGCCAGAAGGACGCACACGACATAAAGGCAGATAGGAATCAGAATAAAACGTCCGCGTAGCTCAATTGGTAGAGCAACTTATTCCGGAATGAGGGGACCCGGGTTCGAATCCTGGCGCGGATAAAAATGACGGAGAAATTTATTTCGTTATAATGGCGCCCGAACTATCCGGATGACCCGACCGTTCAAAATCTCGCAATGGTGTGATGTTCTTTCCACACCGCGAGATAGGAAAAATAAGAGAATCCCCTCTCCAGCACTTCAAAAAAAATAAAAATAAGGGGGAGATCATGTAACGTACCAGGAGATGTGACGTACCTGCCAGAAGGACGCACACGACATAAAGGCAGATAGGAATCAGAATAAAACGTCCGCGTAGCTCAATTGGTAGAGCAACTTATTCCGGAATGAGGGGACCCGGGTTCGAATCCTGGCGCGGATAAAAATGACTGTGAAATTTACTTCGTTATACGGTTGCTTCGACTCACGAATTCTTTGATGGTTATATTCAAATTGATCGGAAACTTGAAACTTGGTCGTTCTGGGTGGTGAAGTGGTTAGCATACCCGGGCGTTTTCTGGGAGACGCGGGTTCGAGTCCCGCTCCAGGACGATGAAAATTTTCAAGTTTTCGGATATTATCTGACTTATCATCCTTGTCACATGTACGCCAAAAATCGGATTGTCATCTTCAGCTTATTATTGTTATTATTATTGGAGGTTTAAGAACCACCGTGAGCAACTCAATGGACTATAACCCGTACCTAATTTAGGGCCACTGGCTCCAGGAAAGAGGGAGAGCCCGTGACGTAAGACAAACACAACATCCATTCCTCATCGGGATTCGAACCCGGACCCTGCTCAGACGAATGGTAATAAACTAGGGCTTACCATCGAGCCTGTATTAGATGGAGACACCACTGACTCTGACGCCATAGGTCACAGCTAATCGTTGGCGTGACGTCACATACAGGGAAAAAAAAACTAAATTATACAGTTGATAAAACAGTAAGCTTGTGTATAATTGATAAAAATTATTCAATTCGTTATTTTATCTGTCTGTACGGCTAGAAGCTTTTGTTCCATTGGTTTCAAAGCAGCTTCTTGTCTGCGGCTGCGTCTTACCTAGATGTGACGTCACTTGCAGCACGGACGGTGACTTGTGGCGGTCAGTACTGCGTGGATAGAAGTGGTGTCTCCACCTAATATAAACTCGATGGGGCTTACACCACTGCGCCACCGGTGCTTTCACTGCCGGCTACAAAGGAATTCGTGCAATTCCCACCCCCACCACTTGGACACACATACTGTACATACACGAATCTGACTGTACTCCGAGTCACCCTAAAAATATACTCTTGTTCAGATCAGATCAGATCATGTGTAGAGGATTTTAGGAAGGGAGGAGTGTCTGACACCAGGTTTTAAACAACCATTAGAAATAGGAAGCTAGGAGATTTGGGCTACAGTGCCCGATAGTAAAATGACACAGAAGCGAGGTAGAAAGGGGAAGAAAACTCACTTATTTATTACCGGGGGCCAGTACCCGGGGCCTGACGGCTTAACGTTTCCATCCGACGCATGGCGGATATTTAGTGGTTCGAGCGTTCGTACCTGCCGGGGATTGAACCCAAGGTCTTCTCCGTGGCAGTTATGAACGTTGACCACTAGGCCATCCGCGGCCAATGTACTGTTGTTAAAGGCCAGAGAACCTTATCACGACTCGCCGTGGAACACAAGAACGGTATCCATCCACGTTAATGTGCTCTCCTGCTGTTTCTTTCCTGATACTCCCCCCCACACACACATCATACAACAGTAGGAATTGTGAATTGGGGTCTGGTGGAGTCCGAACTTCTTCCTCTACTGCCTGTTGAAGTAACCCACCCTTCGAGTTTCCCCGATCATCAATTTACTGCCTTTGCGTTGTGAATGTTGGGAGAGGTATTCTACCACCTCAACTCCCACTCTCTCTCTCTCTCTCTCTCTCTCTGAGTTGCATCCCAAATGGACAGAAACATCCAAGAATGCGAAGCTCTTATTTGAGTAACTTCTCATATCAAAGTTATTTCTAAAATCTCCCTACTTCTTTCTGGAATCTGTTTTAGATAGTATTTTAGTCTGATAAACTGCTGAGCAAACAAAAATGAATTCTAAGCAATAACTATCGCTCTAAACCCTAGGGACTATTTTTCATAGCGGAGGTAGCTGTTTCGTTGTCTTCATAGTGGTACACTCTTATGTTGACTCGGAGTATAGTTACGCCACTGGTGTAAGATAGAAGTATAGGCAGAACGTCGCCTTCAACTTTTCGCTTGCTCTGAATGCATTGTCTTAAGTTGCTTTTCAAAATTTTGCAGTATAGTAGGTACAGCATTGGCGCACCCACGGAGGGGGCTTTGGGGGCTTAAGCCCCCTCCAAGGTGATTAAGAGCGACGTAAGTCACAAATTAAATGTTCAAAAAATTAATTCGAAAAATTACGTGTCTGTTATAGTGTCTTCTTCCCAAAGAGATTAAGAGCAACGTACGTCACAAATTGAACACTCAAAAATATTGGTTTACATGTTCAAAAAATTACATCAAAAAATTACGTGTCTGCCGTAGTATTTTCTATTACATGGTGTCTTCTTCCCAAATAGATTAAGAGCGACGTACGTCACAAATTAAACGTTCACAAATATTATTTTGGAGGGGCTATATATATATAGCCCCCACCAACAAGAATTCCTGGGTGCACCACTGAAGTACAGTACTATTTTGCTTATGAAAATCGTACTGTACTTCAACAGTTTTATTTAAATAATAATGTCGTTTTTGCTTATCTAAATCACATTTTAACGTTGTGCTACGCAAACACAACACCTCTCCTCTCCTTAACTTCCTTCCTTCAAGCCAGCGACTTTGCTTTGCACTCCTTTCCTACAAAGCAATTGTCAGCCACTTTCTGAACTTTCACTGTCCAGGAGCAGTCTTATGAGCGCTAGTGCAGCTTTAGACACCATTTTCCGTGTTGGAATCCCCTATTTTGAAAAGAAAATAAACAGAGCAATTAGTAGTGACCCCCTCAGTGAATTCCTATCCACCCTCCTCATTATCCCCCCCCTCCCGGCCATACAAACATGAAAAAGGGGCTTAAACTAAGGAAGTAGAAGAGTGGAGAACAACTGAATTTTCATGGCCTTCCTGATGCTATTTTGATAGCCATTTTTGGTGGCATGAACAACGCACTTCTTAAGGGAAAATAGTAGAGCTACGTAAAATAAAACACAATACTTATTACTTGGCGAAGTGCAGCTTATGTTTTAAAGTTAAATATACTGAAAAATGGCACATGTTGAACTAGGTGGGCGGGGGCAAGACGAATTTCAGGGTAGGTTTCCCTTGGCGACGTCCTTGCTGGTGGAGAACCCCCCCCCCCCGCGCTTTCCCCCATCGAGGTTGCGGCCCGGCCCTTGTCCCTTGCCTTTAACTTTGATGTCTAGTGGTTTTGCTCCCTATGCTTCCAATGGAAAAGAATTCGACCCCAGTTCCTTAGCGAAGAAAGATTTCTCATACATCAAAATTGGCCCACTGATAAAAAACATCCTATCTTAGATTGTACAATCGGTGTTTTTGGCAAAAAAACTTTCCTGAACTACAGGGATTGTCCAAAATTATGGAAACACCTTGAAGCAATAGTTGTTAGGCACCTAATATGGCTTGGGAGCACCCTTGGCATTTAAAACTGCTTGAATCCTCCTTGGAATGGACGCATACAAGTCCTGGATGGTGGCAAGTGGTATGTTGTACCATTCTTCCTGCAGAAACTGCTCCAGTTCTTTGAGAGACGCCGGTGGAGGATAACGGGATCGCACTCTGTTTTCCAACACAGACCACAGGGGCTCAATGATGTTTAAGTCCGGTGATTGTGCAGGCCAGGGAAGGTGTACAACTTCATCCTCATGTTCCTCAAACCATGATTGAACAGTTCGACCTCTGTGAATCGGGGCATTATCATCTTGAAAAGTGCAATCCCCTGACGGAAACAATGTGCCATTGAATGCACATGGTCAGCCAAAAGAGTGACATAGTCACCGCTGGTGATCCATCCGTGTAAGGTGATAATGGGACCTGCTGCAAACCACGAGATCATGGCCCAAACCATTACGGAACCGCCCTCATGCTTCACTGCAGGAAGGAGACAGTCTGGGTTGTAAGCTTTGGGGGTTCTCCCCACTTAAACCCGTCCTGTGGTGTGGAATAGTGAGAAACTTGATTAATCGAAAAACAAGACTTGTTTCCACTGATCCGCAGTCCACGTTTTATGTTCCTGGCACCACTGTAGACTCTGTTTCATATTCACCTGTGACACCAGGGGTTTTGCAATCGCATCTCTGCGGTAAATATTGTGCTTATGCAATTCCCTTCGCACGGTATGCGTCGACACTGAGTTTTGGAGATGTGCATTAAGCTCAGCGGTCACTTTCGTAGCCGTGGTCTTCCTCCTTGCGGTCACAATCCTCTTTAATGTCCTCCTGTCTCTCGCAGTGAGTTTGGTTTTCCTTCAACAGTTGTGTCTCGCAGATGATGTTGTACCGTGAACATTGTATGTTGTCATGACCTTCGACACGGTACCTCTCGATACCCCCCAATACCTGTGCCACTTTGGTTACCGACGCACCATCCAGACGGGCTCCTACAATCTGCCCTCTTTCGAACTCCGACAGGTCACTCATTGTGCCTTTACCTTGAACGAAATTATGCAATCACCGATTTACAATGCAATCACACAGACCCTTGAGATTATAAGCAACAATTTTTTCCAAAAAAGAAATGTAGCTACATGTTCGTTTTATTCAAAAAGCAGCACATACCAAAGTCACTGTTTTCAGCGAGGTGTTTCCATTATTTTGGACAATCCCTGTATGTTCAAAATCAGTAACTTTACTTCGATGTAGTTATGAAACTTGCTTACAGGTGGCGCCACTCTTCCTTACCACTACATCAAAGTAAAGGGATTGATTTTTAATATATAGGCTTACCGTACCTGCCGGTTTGACTGGGATTGTCCCGGTTTACCGGATTAGTCTCCGCGTCCTGGCCGGTTAGTTCAGTCAGAATAAATAAAAAGTTTATTATGCAGGAACCCCTCCTAATCAGGACATCAACCGGGCGCGTCGTGCGGATTGTTTGTTGAGGGGGCCACAGAGTTATTGAAAGATTAGCATGTTAATCACAATTTTAAGTTGTACCGAACGAGTTAATAGGAATGCCGAGGGAGTTTTTATTTTTTGATTTTGTCATATCTGTAAAAGATATTTTTACATTTTATAGTTTTTTTTTAAAAATCCTTTAAATTTAGGATGTAAAAATCCCGAAAAAAATGCATATATGCCAATTCGTTAAAAGAAGATCATCTTTTTCCGAAAAAGGTAAGCAGCTATGTTGATAAGGTTAAATGAACAGTGTTCATCTAAATTTTCAGTGTCTCATGGTTGACGTTCCGACCTAAAAGATAATCTGAAATGTTGAAGACATAAGACAGGTTTGTCGGCAGCCGGTATATAGTTCTACAAACCTGAGCAGAATTGTGGAGTTCATTTTCTGCCTACCAGGCTTCGGCTTCTGTCGAAAGGTTGATGAACAATGTGTGGACTATGGGTGTACTGATAATAGCCCCTGCAACTCTCCCGCCCACCACCACCACCACCACCAGTGCGTGGGGTCCTCACGGCTAAGAGGGCCTCTAGCCTCAATAGAAGGATTTTTCAAAATATTTGATGAAACTTCATATGAAACTGGTTAAAGAAATAGCCAGGAATTTTTAAGAGCAGATTTGAATGAAGTATTAAAAAGAAAAGCATTTTTTTTTTTCAGTAAATGAGTAAAATCTTCAAGAAATCATTTTCGCTTTAGTTTATAAAAACTGGATGACGGGAAAGCACTCACTGCAGAGAACCTAAGGCCACTTTTCACAGCCATAGCAATAGTTCTTATGCATGTATAATAACAAGATAATGTGAATAAAATATCAGTTCAATAAATGAAACTTTTATATCAATTTGGACAAGGCGTTATATCTTACACTTGTCTGCGCATAACTACGCATCCTTCATAATGTAATGAGCTGAAAGGCGTTCTTCGCGAACTAAAAAAACAGAGACATATGAGATACACACAGTCGAGTCACATTATTGTGACCACCTCCTACTTTTGACGTCAACAGCGCGTAGCCAATGAAAGAAGACATGTCTCGTCAGCTGGCTTGGAGGGTATATAAGGCAATTTGAAAACATGGGCCGCGGGTAGCCTAGTAGGCAACGTTCGTGACTGCCGCGGAAAGGGCCTCAGGTTCGATCCCAAGCAGGTACGAACGCTCGATCCACTAAATATCCGCCGTGAGTCGGATGGGAAAGTTAAGCCATCGGACCCCGGGTACTGGCCCCCGGTAATAAATAATGGCGTCTTCCTCCCCGTTTCTACTTCGCTTCCGTGTCACTTTCCTATCGGGCACTCTAGCCCAAATCTCCTAGCTTCCTATTTCTATGGGTTGTTTAAGACCTGGGGGCAGACTCTCCCTTCCTAAAATCCTCTACATATGATCATTTTTTGAAAACATGGCCGCGGGTGGCCTAGTGGGCAACGTTCGTGACTGCCACGGAAAGGACCTCAGGTTCGATCCACTAAATATCCGCCGTGCGTCGGATGGGCACGTTAAGCCGTCGGACCCCGGGTACTGGCCCCCCGGTAATAAATAAGGGCGTCTTCCTCCCTCTTTCTACCTCGCTTCCGTGTGACTTTACTATCGGACACTCTAGCCCAAATCTCCTAGCTTCCTGTTTTCTAGGGGTTGTTTAAGACCTGGGGTCAGACACTCCCTTCCTAAAATCCTCTACATATGATCATGATCAGTTGAAAACATATCTCTCGTTGCTGTCATGAATAAAAGGAGCGATTTATCAGATTTACAAAAAGGGATGATTGTCGGCTTTTGGGCTAAGGGTGGCAGTATTTCTGAAACAGCCCTGTTTGTGAACTGTTCACGTACTGCTGTGGTTAAAGTGTATCGTGATTGGAGAAATGGCTCCATTGCGAATAAGCGATGTGGAAACTATAGGAGCACCGCGTGCCATTCATGTGAGAGGTGAACATCGGCTTCGAAGGTGCTTGAGGGCAGATCGACACGCTACAGTGGGGCAACTCACAGACCGAATGAACCAGAGGGCTACCGAAAGTGTGTCTAAAACGACAGTTCAGCAAACTCTGCTTTGTATGGGGTTCTGATGCACACGGACGGTCACCGCACCTATGCTAAAGAAGGTGCATCGGTAGGAAAGGCTTACATTTGCACGGCAGTATCGGAATTGGACCTCCGCTGATTGACAAAGGATTGCCTTCTCCGATGAGTCACGTTTCCTGCTTCATCGAACGGATGGACATTGGCGTATAAGGTGAGAAACATCGGAGAACAAACGCTCTTCAACAATTGCTAGCAGAACACAAGTGTGGGGGCAGCGTTATGGTCTGGGGGATGTTTTCGTGACATTCTCTGGGTCCACTCATACCTGTGGAAGGCACTATGGACCGAATTCGCTATGAATCCATCCTTACAGACCACGTACACCCATACATGCTGATTTTATTCCCTGGGGCGGATGGTATCTTGCACACGACAATGCGACGTGTCACACAGCTAGAAATGTCCGAGAGTGGTTGGAAGAGTACGATGAAGACTTCAAAGTATTTCCGTGGACCCCTAATTCCCCAGACTTAAACCCAATTGATCATCTGTGGGACCACCTCGATCGTGTTGTTTGCTCTATGGATCCTCCACCACGCACCCTCCAGCAGCTGTCAGATGCACTGCAGTCAGTATGGCTCCACATACCTGTGAACACCTTCCAGCACCTTATTTAGTCACTCCCAGCTCGTGTAGCTGCTGTCCGCGCTGCACATGGCGTTTACTCTGGATATTAGCTGGTGGTCACAATAATGTGACTCTACTGTGTATAACAGAGTCAAAAGAAAATACTTTTACCATGTGCAAAACATGATACTATGTTGTATATTTTTATATTCAAGAGTAAATAATTTAAACAATCTTACTCTTTTTGTGCTACAATTCTGAATTGTTACTTTTTTATTTGCTTGCTTATGTTCTGTATTTGCGTATAAATCGGAAGATCATTTAGACACTGTCACACGGCCGTTACGTGTTTTGCCTGTGTGATCGTGAGGCACTTCAAAGAGGCTGGCCTTAGTTCTCTAAAAGAATATAATTTCCATGATGTGATTAACTTTGGCGTAAGTGTTTTGTAATACTTTGTATGGGTGTAAAACTAAGTCAGTCATTTTAATTACGGCGTGTACATTTGTGTTACACGCAATAAAGTGCAACAATTTTGGTTTTACGAAAAATACCTATAGGTTCCAAAGAATTTGAATTATTAAAACGCCCGTAAAACCTGGTTAATAATACGGAAGTTAAAATTTTCATTAATTGAGAGCAAATAGATTTTCGCAAAAGGGCCTTGGAGATATTTTTGCAGGGATGTTCCGAGTTTCTCAGATACGCCACTGGTGTGGACTGCAGAATGATAGTATACGCAAATTAACAGTGAAAGGTCTAACTTACTACAAATTAAACTTTGAATTAAATTACACTGAAATTTATAAAAAGAAATTAACGAAACTTTTTCTTTAAGTGTTCGGGCGATTAATACATACGAGTGGTTTCAACCGAATTAGTATTTTTAGCAGTGATTTTGTTACTCCTATGGTAAATTACACTTTATGGCTTCACATTCATGTTCATGCTTTTGCATTGATGATATTGAAGAACAGTACTTTCAATGAGTTGATTTCATTTTTTCGGGCAAATCTGTACATATAAAACTGAAGGCCCTCACTGACTCATCACCGTATCTCAGAAACTACTGAACTTAGAACTTTCATATTTGGCAGGAATGTTCCTTTTGCAACATAGAGGCGCACTAAGAAATGATTTTTTCCAACGATAACTTTAAGTGGGTCGAAATGTTTTTTAAATAACCCAGCTTTGATAACGCTAGGACGTTTTGCAATGATCGAGCCATTGTTGCCCAGCAACTGAAGCCCCGCCCTAAGTTTTGAATGACTTGAATTGACCTGCTCAGTACATATTTTGTTCAAAATTTATTTGTTATTTGTTCTGAATTTATTTAACAAAAAAACTTAAAAATCACGTAAAAAGTGCTGTATCATAATATGCTTTGCATTTAAACATTTATTATCGTTTGACATATCGGATATCAAGGTTTTTGAGTCAAAATCAAATTACCAACATTCGTTCTCACCGAAGCAACGGTGGTGTCATATAAGTGTTTTGTTGTTGTTGTTTTTGAGTCAAAATCAAATTACCAACATTCGTTTTCACCGAAGCAACGATGACGTCATATAAGTGGTAAGGTGACAGCAATAAATATAAATATGCGGATAGATTTTCATAGTAATTGAAATTTGAAAACAAAAAAGTTTCCCCCTTGAGATATTAGCGATGGCATCACAATTTTGCTCACGCTTCCAAAAACATCTGACTTGCTAGCTTTTAAATGTAAAGTTTCGAACGAAATTGTTTACGAAATTGTTTATAAGCACGGTTCTTTTTACATTTGTGCTGAAAGTAACAACATAATTTGTTCTTTTTTCTGCTATTATTTTGTTCTGTTGTCTCTTAATATTTGAACAATGAAAGTGAAGAGTAACGGCGTATTTTGATTTGTTTCGTTTAGGCTTGAAGTTTTAAATTTATAGTTATGAACGAAAGTGCTTATGTGTCGTCTGGCAGAATAAGTCGGGTAGACGTGTTTCCCAAAAGAGCGAAGAAATATGCACTGTATGGCCATTTCAACTCGATTGTTTGCATGGGATACAAATCTGATAGAATTTACATCGATCTAAATAATTTATGATAATATAGCAATAATTATAAATAAGAGATAAAACTAAAGTTCGGGTAGATTACGTCAAATAATCAGTATGAAAAAGAAATAAGATATCCGTTTATTGACGTACAAACGTTATGAATAAAGCGTAAGCTTTCAACACCAACAGGTGCCTTCTTCAGACTTGTTCGTGGTTAGTAAGGCAAAAGTAACAAAGAATAGAAAATTTTAAATAAAGTAAACATGAACAGAATTTGAGAACGTGATATGTTGCGTCGAGAGCATGCGACAACGAGAGATGTCAACAGGAACGTGCTAAGCGTGAAGGAATGTGCGCCATATTTGGGGAAGCTCAAATGAGACGTCTTCTTTGCAAACTACAGGGTTACTCAAAATCTCCATGGTTTCCCTGACGGCAGTGCCCCTGGCGGTAGTATAAGGGGCGATTCGCTTTATCTGGTCCCATTTCGGGATGGCGGAATGGGGGAGCCGCGGATGGCTTAGTGGTTAGTGTTTCAGGCTATCGATGCTGGGTCCCCAGGTTCAAGCCTGGGCTGATCTTTCAGAGATGGCGTGATTTACTAACAATCGCTGAATATCCGCCGTGCATCGGACGAGCACGTAAAGTGACGGCCCCCAGGCTGGACCCACTGGTTAAATGGGTATCCTTTCCTATGTCCTCCCTGAAATTCTCTCACCCATCTATGTGCAATATCGTACTTGTACGGTGGCGCCATCTACTGTACTCTAATCTCACTACAAACTGTTCTGTCAAAAGTCGCTAGACTTGCTCTCATTCCTTACGTTTCTGTATCCTGCCCAAAAGGCGATCTCGCTGTAGGTGGCTGGGACCTAAACTCTACTACCTGTGGACGGAAGTCCTACAAGAAAATGATGCTGACCCCCATATCATGGCGGAATGGGTAACCACTTCTCTGGATAAGGCGGTTGTCAATCTTCCGTGCGAGACGTCCCGTTTGTGTTCGATAAGTCGAAGAGCAAAAGAGCGTTTTGTCATTCCGATGTAGTACCTGGTGGTACCATCCATGTATTCCAATGGTATGGAGTACACTCCCGCATCAGTCAGAGAGGTATGGGTGTTCCGGGATGAAAGCAGGTGGCGTGATATCGATCTCGGTGAGCGTATTCCAAAACTAAGCCCGAGTTTCTTTAAGGTGTTCTGCAAGAAGTAGGTCAGGCCGGGTACATACGGGCAAGCCCCAATGTATTGCAGAGAAGGCTTGGTATGGCGGCTACCCGGGTTGGAGAAAACAGCATCGGCGTTCTTGATAATGTCCTCGATCACTTGCACACTGTAGCCGGAGGAAAAGGCCAGATCTCTTAGGTTGTCGACTTCTTCAATTCTGGCTGCAGAGTCCGATGAGAGAATAAAGGCACGTTTAGCCCTATGTCTGAAAATGGCTAATTTGTGCAGAAACTGGTCCCATAGAGTATATCATTTAGACTGTATCATTTAGATTAATCATCTATGCACGAACTTTGATCCGGTCATGCTCGATCCTATCTTTCTTTTGTACTCAAAATATAGAATATTTTATAGTAATAATTTACTCAAAATATAGAATATTTTGAGTAAATTATTACTCAAAAATATGCAATATTTTGATTACAAAAAGAGATAGAATCGAACATGACCGGGACAAAATTCTATTTTCCTTCTGTACTCGAAATATAGAATATTTCGAGTATTATTACTCAAAATATTCCATATTTTGAGTATAAAGAAGAATAGAATCGAACATGACCGGGACAAAGACTCTATCTTCCTTTTTGTACTCAAAATATCTTGAGTATTATTACTTAAAATATTCCATATTTTGAGTAAATTATTATAAAATATTCCATATTTTGAGTAAATTATTACTCAAAATATTTTGAGTATTATTACTTAAAATATTCCATATTTTGAGTAAGTTATTACTTAAAATATTCCATATTTTGAGTAAATTATTACTCAAAATATGGAATTTTATTAATTACAAAGGAAGATAGAATCGAACATGACCGGGACAAATATTCTATCTTCCTTTTGTACTCAAAATACAGAATATTTTGAGGGATTTTTATTACTCAAAATATTCCATAGTATTACCCAAAATATGGAATATTTTAGTAATAATATAACATATGTATTTTTGAACTCGAAAATATGTTTATCCTATTAATATATAGTAGTTCAGGAAAGTTTTTTTGCAAAAAACACTGATTGTACAATTTGAGTTAGGATGTTTTTTTATCAGTGGTCCAATTTTGATGTATGGGAAATCTTTCTTCGCTGAGGAAATAGGGTCGAAATGTTTTCCATGGGAAATATAGGGAGCAAAATCACTAGGCGTCCACCTTAATCCGACCCTGGAATTTCATATAGGCAGAGTCGGATGGAACTTTTGTGGGGACCGCAGCAAAATTTCATTGCTGGGACGGCGGCAAAATTTCATTGCAGAACCCAAAGAAAAATTTCATTGCAGGGGCCCGGATAATTTTTTTTTTTTTTTTTTTTTAGGATTGAGGTTTAATGACCACCGTGTGTAGCTCTATGGGCTATAAGTAGTCGCCTGTCCCTAATTTAGGGTCACTGGTTCCAGGGAAGGAAGAGAGCCAGTGCCGTACGACAAACACAACATCCATGCCTCACGGGATTCGAACCCGGACATTTCTCGGACGAATGGTCATAAGCCAGCGCTTAGACCACGGCGCCACCGTGGCGACGATAATAACTTCATTGCGACACCTAGAAAATAAATCTCATATTTTAATAAAGTCGTCACGAAAAAAAAATGTCGTCCGTAGAGATCACACACGAAAACTCTCATAAAGGAAAAAATTATCATCTCGAAGAAGCATTTGCTTTAACCTTAAGGAAAAGGCCATAATATGGTTTGAAACTTGAGAGGGAAAAAAGAATAAAGTGTTAAAATCTAAGATATTCTCTTTGGGGAGAGCAGGGGGGTCGCCAAGGGGATACGAGGGTGGGCTTGGGCCCAATGTAAAATTTGTCTCGCCCACCCTGCCGCCCACCCAGTTCAAAATGGGCCATTTTTCAGTATATTTAAATTTAAAATATAATCTGGACTTTGCTAAGTAATAAGTCTTGTGTTTTATTTCATGTAGTCCTGCTTATTTTCCCATAGAAAGTGCGTTGTTTACTTCTCCGTAGAAAGGTTATCAAAATAGCATCCGTAGGGCCATGAAAATTCAATTGCCCTCCGCTCTTACAATTCCTTAGTTTAAGCCACTTTTTGATATTTGTAGGCCAGAGAGGCAAATGAGGAGAGTGCATAATAATTAACTGAGGGGTTCTTTACACTGTTAAAAACTTTCTGATACGTTGCACCAAAAATTGGCGCTACTCAAGCTGCACCACTTCTGAGAAAAGATACACCGTTGTGTAGTGCAAACAAAGCCCAATGACATGGTGCAACCTTGCACCATGTTATGATACAAGGTTGCATCACATTATGGTGCAAGGTTTCACCATGTTATCGGGGTTTTTTTGCACCATCTTTTCTCAGAAACTGGTGTAGCACCACTTTTTGGTGCAACCTACCACCAAATTTTTAACAGTGTACTATAATCGCTCTGCTGTTTGTTTTCTTTACGGAATAGGGGATTTCAACACGGAAAGTGGGATCTAAAGATACAATAACGCTCTTAAGACTGCCTTGGGACAGTAAAAGTGCAAGAAATGGCAGAAGACTGCTTTGTAGGAGAGGAGTGGAAGGCAAAGTAGCTGGCTTGAAGGAGGGGAGCGTTAAGGAGAGGGAGAGGAGGTATTGTGTCTGCATGGCACGACTTAAAATTCGATTTAGGTGAACAAAAACGACGTTTTCCTTTAAATTGTTCCAGTAAAGTACTGTTTTCATAAGCAAAAATGCTAAATTTTGAAAAGCAATTTAAGACAATGCATTGAGAGCAAGCAAAAAGCTAAAGCCGATATTCTAGCAACACCTGTATCTTACACCAGTGGCGTAACTAGTCACTGTATGTGTGTGTGTGTGTGTGTGTGTGTGTGTGTGTGTGTTTCCAGGTGGAGGGGGGATTGCACGAAATTCCTTTGTAGCCGGTAGTGAAAAGCATTAAAATTTAGAAAAAAAAAAAAATGCTATCAAGCTTGCCCCACCAAAAATATTGCTCGCCCAATCAGATTTCGAAGTTTAGAGACGTCCCTGGGGGAGAGGAGACTGAAGTTGTATTGTGATTCTTATAAAAATTTCCTCACAAAATGATAAAAAGGTACCTGCATATCGAATATTTTTGCGTAGAAAATAATGTGATCTAAAACAAATTCGTGTAAATAGTTTTTTTTTACCTGACACATGGTTTAGTGATTGAATTTCAATGGAAAGTGGAGTAACTAACAAATTAGCGATTTTTTAATTTTTTTTATATGCGCTCATTTATGAAAATTGCTTTTTTGTAATTTTAAAGTCACTGATAATTGGCCTCCAAATGTAACCTAAAAACAACTTTGAGAACATGTTTTTTATTTTTTTTTTAATTTAAGTATCTGGTTTACACACTAATTGTTGAATATATGAAAGCAGGAAGCCACAAAACGATGAAATTTAATTTGCTATTTCATGAACGTGAAAAATATTAAGGTGGTTATAACAATAATTTGAAATCTGAAAACCTCAGTAACTCTGCAGCGAAGGGCGATAATCTATTCAAAAGTGAAGGAAATTGGAAACTTACAAGATCCGCGCCGCAAAACTTACAAAAACAAACAATATAGATATGAGAAATTCTACCAAAAATAATTGTTTTTATTTCCTAAATGGCGGGGCCCTGTGAAGGCACAGGGCTCGGGGCGCCGGTCCTGCATATCGGAGTAAATATAATTAAACTTGCGGTATTCATAGTTTAAAGAACTGAGTTTAGGATATGGACAAAGCTATCCGAGTACCGATCACAAAATTCTGACCCTATTTATTCCACGTGCACATTGTTCAGCTAAAGAATCGTACTTAAAAACAAGAATAAATTGTGATTTTGACATGTGGAGACTTTTCGCAGATCTTCTTGCTGAGATTACAAGAATGCTCAGTGACAGTTTGGTAGGATGACTCAGCAAAAAATCTTTGATCACTAAACAGCTGGGAAGAAGTACTAGACATTCTGTTCTACCCAACGATAGTGAGGGGGTATAGCTCAGTGGTAGAGCATTCGACTACAGATCGGGGTATAGCTCAGTGGTAGATCATTCGACTGCAGATCGAGAGGTCCTCGGTTCAAACCCGAGTGCCCCCTGTCAAGGCAGCTTTTTTTTTTTTTTTTTTTTTTTTTTGGACTGAATGATTTGCCACTTATCAGGAGAATTCTCTGATTTTTTTTCTCGGTAGGATTTAAAAATGAAAGGCACTGTTTGGCCTTTCATTTTAAAAATCAACGGTATGTGTTTTTTAAGTTAAATCCTACTGAGAAATTTCAGTTGCCTGAAAGTTTCAGATAAGTGACGGCTCCTTCATATTACACCAAACGACAGAAAATAAATAACTTCATGGTGTTTTTGACTAGAAATGACATTGCATTTCTGGTAAAAAAAAAAAGACTAAAGATTCTGAAGTGAAGCTTCAGTAACTTTGAAAGCCGTCTTCGATCATTAATGGTCAGTGTTCCCTCAAAAGATTTAGTCGCCCATATATATGCAATTGGGATGTAAGGTCAGGTGATGCGTAACATCACAGCCTCTCCTTGACAAATGTCAACCCCCGCCTTCTCGTGGTGCATCCTGTTCCCACTAAAGGGGCTCTGACGACCGCAAATAGCGGTATAACTATACCATCGGGATCAGAGGAAATGCTATCCCACACTCACCAACCCGCTTGGCCAGCGTGGTGAGTTGTATTAAACACCTCCAAAATGACTCTACAACTTAAATCTTGGCCCTCAGTCTCCGGCAGCTGGAATGTACCTGGCCAAGGCAGCAGCCAGTGCGACATGAAGGCAGAGGGTGCTAAGAATCCCCGGAGGACCGGACTAGGCTGCCATTTGATGCTGACCTTGGCTACCTACAACGGACGCTCCCTATCTTCTGATTCAAGGCTTCTTGAATTGGAAGAGGAACTACAAAGGATCAAGTGGGACATCGTCGGGCTGAGTGAGGTAAGGAGAAAAGGAGAAGATCTCATTGAACTGAAAAGTGGACATCTCTTCTATTATCGTGGGACAGATACTGGCAGAACTAGTGGTGTTGGATTTATAATAAACAAGAAACTGAAGGATAAAGTGGTAGAAGTTGAAAGTTCCTCTGACAGAGCTGCACGACTCGTTATCCAACTATCGAGAAGATACCAGGCTCAGATTATTCAAACTTATGCACCCACCACAAGTCATCCTGAAGAAGAAATTGAAGAATTTTATGAGGAAATTCGTCATCTAAATAATAAAGGTAAGCAGCACTTGAAGATAATTATGGGAGATTTCAATGCAAAATTAGGGCAACAGCAACAGAATGAAACTTCAGTAGGTAAATTCGGTCACGGCAACAGAAACCAGCGTGGAAATACTCTCGTTGAGTTTGCAGAGGCAGAAGGATTTTTCATCTTGAATTCCTTTTTCAAGAAAAAGCCACACAGGAAATGGACATGGAGACATCCAATTGGGACGACAAGTGAAATTGATTTTATTATGTGTAACAAAAAATTCGTCATCGAAGACTGCAGTGTGCTAAACAAGTTCAACACAGGTAGTGACCATAGATTGGTGAGATGTAAGATGCACCTCAACACTAAACTGGAACGTGGCAAGCTCATAAGACAAACAAAATGTATTGACATAACCAACCTTAAAAAACACCATAATACTTTCAAGTTGGAACTGAAGAACAGATTCTCTGCTTTAGAAGGCCTAACATCGGAAGAAGTGGATATTTCTGAAGTTAACAGAAAAGTAACCAAAGCTCTTATGGAAACAGCAACAAAATTAGCTGGGTCTAAGAACAAGTTGCATGTAAACAAATTATCAGGAAAAACCAAAATGTTGATGCAAAAAAGAAGAGAGATGAGGACAACTAAAGAAGATGTGACTTCCAAAGTGGAATATATAGAGCTATGCAAGACAGCACGAAAAAGTATCACTGAAGACGTAAGGAAATTCAACTGTGAGCTAGTGAGGAAAGCAATTGAAAACAACCAAAGCCTAAAGATAGCAAAGGGACATCTCAGTAAGGGAAGAAAACAGATTATGGCTCTGAGAAAAGAAGATGGTTCTATAACAAGAAATAGAGGCGGAATTTTGACAAGAGTGAAAGATTTCTACTCCAAACTATATGAAAGGGATGATACATGTACTCCAGACATCATGAAAGGTACCAGAGTTCTTCCAGTCCTCCCAGCAGAAGTTGCTCATGCAATCAAGAACATGAAGCGGGGGAAAGCTCCAGGAGAAGATGGAATTACTATAGACATCATACAAGAAGCAAGTGGAGAAATTGAAACAGTACTCGCCCAAATTTTCACTCGATGCCTTAATGAAGGGAAGATTCCTGAGGATTGGAACAATGCTACAATGATCCTGCTACATAAAAAAGGTGACATTGAGGATCTCAGGAACTACAGACCTATCAGCCTCCTATCAGTGGTTTATAAAATCTTCACTAAAGTTCTTTCACACCGCTTGAAGGTAACACTGGACATGGCTCAACCGAGAGAACAAGCTGGATTCAGGAGTGGCTACAGCACAATAGATCATATCCACGTACTGAGAGAACTAATTGAAAGAGCGAGGGAATATGAACTTCCATTGTGCATGGCTTTTATCGATTATGAAAAAGCCTTTGATTCGGTGAAACCATCAGCAGTTACCACGGCTCTGAAATCCTGCGGTATTGAAGATGCATACATTAATATTATTAATAACATCTATGAAAATGCAAGTGCAAAGATTCGGCTGTTTGAAAATACAACACACATAAAAATTGGAAAGGGAGTGAGACAAGGTGACACCATATCTCCGAAGCTCTTTAATGCCACATTGGAAAATGTCTTTCAATCACTGAACTGGGAAAACAAAGGGATAAAGATTAATGGAGATTATCTAACCCACCTTCGTTTTGCTGATGACGTAGTCATTTTTGCAACTACCCCATCAGAGCTGCAGAGTATGATCCAGGAACTTGCTGACAAGAGTAAAGAATTAGGATTAAAAATGAACTTTCAGAAGACAAAAGTGATGTTCAATGCTTTTACAAGAAATGAAGATTTATCGATTGATGGAGAAAAACTGGAGATAACAGATACGTAAGTTTATCTTGGACAGCAGATATCAAGTGAGGGTCACATTGATGAAGAAATTAATCGGCGTACAAAACTTGCCTGGAGAGCTTTTGGAAGAAACAGCATAATTTTCAAGAGCAATATGCCATTATGTCTTAAAAGAAAAGTGTTTGATCAATGCATCCTTCCAGTGCTTACGTATGGTGCAGAGACGTGGACCTTAACTAAAAGAGACATACAAAGGCTGCAGACAACTCAAAGCAGCATGGAGAGGTGCATACTTGGTATAACCAGGAGAGATAAGAAAGAGGAACTCGTGGATCCGAAAAATGACGAGAGTGGAAGACATCATGATCAGAGTTAAATCCCTGAAATGGCAATGGGCTGGACATACTGCCAGAAGGACAGACCATAGATGGACAGCCGAAATTTTAGATTGGATTCCAAGGGACAGGAAAAGACCCAGAAAAAGACCACATGGGAGATGGGTGGATGAAATTCGTAAATATGCAGGAGTGACATGGAGGAGACTGGCACAAGACAGACCGTTGTGGAGGAAACTTGGGGAGACCTTCGTCCAGCAGTGGATTGATAATGGTTGACAATGATGATGATGATGATGATATATGCAATTTAACCGAAATTTGACACACGGAAAAGGCGTGACGCCGTAGGTCCAACCGTCTTAAAATTAGGAATGAACAGTTGTTCAGATACGAAAGCTTTAAAAAAGTAAAAGTAATGAAAAATTAGAGTTAGAGTGTACGCATTGTCTTTGGGTAAATGCTAAGTATTTGAAACGCTAAGTTTCATACTCTGATTTAAACTAAGTTTTGTATGTTTTTAATTTTGTATTTTAAGTAATTAATTTGCGTGATCATTAATTGTCAGGAGTGTTTTAAATGAATTAATTTTATTTACAATGTGTTGGAAAGATGATACATTGTTAGGATTTAATTATTATTATTATTATTATTTTTTTTTTTTTTTTTTTTTTTTGTAGAATTCCGTTTGCAAAATGAAGAAATCCCACAAGAAGCTGAAGAATTTGTTTTGCTTGTGTCTGTTAGAGCTCTAATGAAGCTGCCCTTTGCAAAGCAAGAAGAAGTCCTTGATAAGGCTCTAGAACGCTTTTGGTTGGGTCTGTTAGAGCTTTAAAATCTGCCCTTTGCAAAGCAGAAAGAAATCTCAGAAGTCCTCAAATGTGAAGGTTTTCTCTTGTTGAGTAAATCCTATAATTTGACTGTCATTGCTTTTGCCTTGGATAACTTGCGCTTGTAGAGCTGCCCTACAAGCGCAAGTAGAATTAAGTTAGTGTCAGCTGAAAAGAAAAGATGAGTCACCACCAGAAGGGAATATTTGGAACTGTCAGAACGCGCGGGAAAGCTTAAGAAGGTAGGGTCCCTTACAGCCACAATAAGCTAAAAAGAGACTTGGCCCCTGTATATACGTATATATAATCCTTCCTTAATCTAGGTTGATTTTTTAGCTATAAATGACTGCTGCCATATGTTCTATAATCCTTCCTTTTTCTCCCGGTTGATTTTCCCCCCCCCCATCTTCCCTTCCGTTTTCCGAATCAGAGTTTTCTTGTGTTTTCAGTAATTTGCTATAGTTGGGTTATGTTTTCGATTTTTCTTATACGCAGCCACTGGCGTTATGGAACTTCGAATTCTGTGTAGTAAGCTGATGAGTGTCTTTTATTTTGCCTTATATATATATACACACACTATCTACCAACAAGTACTTGGGCACCTGTGATAGCAAAGGAAAACGAAGTTTATTCACCTTCAATGGTTGGTGGAGCCTCCACGAGCGGCGATTACAGCTGCGACCCTCCGGGGCATACTCTCAACCAGGCGTTGTACGACGGCTATCAGTATTTTCTTCCACTCGGCTTGGAGAAGACAGGTCAGTTCCTTCACCGATTTCGGACGGTGGGGGCACCCCTTAAGTTGACGCTCTAACTCGTCCCAGAGATGCTCGATAGGTTTAAGGTCCGGGCTCTCCGCAGGCCAGTCCATTCGATTAACCCCATTGTCACCATACCAAGCCATAGTGGACCTCGCAACATGACAGGTGGCATTGTCATCCTGAAAGTAACATGGGTCCACCCTGTAAAATTGCCACAACGCAGGAAGCGCATGGTCATCCAAAATGGTGCAGTAGGTCTCGGCGTTGAGTCTACCAGGAATTGCGACCAAGGGCTCCGTGCTATACCAGGTGAAACACCTCTATAGCATAATTCCACCGCCGTCGAACTTAACAGTTGGCACAATACATTCCGGCAGGAGGCGTTCTCCAGGCAGACACCAAACCCAGACCCTGCCATCCGAACGGTAGAGGGTGAACCTTGATTCGCCACTCCAGAGAACCTGTTTCCACTGTTCAACAGTCCACTGTCGACGTTCTTTGCACCACGTTAGCCGAGCAGCGTTATTGGACTTGGTGATCAAAGGCTTGTGGGCAGCAGCACGTCCATGATAACCGAGCAGATGGGCTTCCTTACGGATGGCATTCATCGAAAGAACCCTCCCGGATGCCTGTTGAAACTCCTCGCGGATGTGGCCCATCGATTTGGTGCGGTTCTTCTGAATTTCTCTGGACAGCACCCGTCGGTCTCTAACTCCCAGTGTTGTGGGTCTGCCGGGTTGGAGCACATTCCGGCAGTCACCTCTCATCTTCTACTTGCCAATCACGTAGGCCACTGTCGATTTTGGGTACTTCAACTCGCTGGATATGTCACGTATGGATCGTCCATTTCTGTGATACCCGACGATTACACCTTTCTCGAAATAAGAGAGCTCCGAACTGCGTGGCATCTTGCATGCGACTGGTTGCGTTGTTGTTTCCCACACGATATTTAACAGTGGCGGCCGTGACGTGTATCAGGAGCGCAGATATCGTCGATTGCAGTGGTGTCCAATTACTTGTTGGTAGATGGTGTATATACAAAAATAACGCCAAACCCGTGACAGAAATGTTTTTTTCAAAAATTAGGAGGAAAACATAAAACAAAATAAAACAGAAAACAAACCGGAGAAAAACAAAACAAACCCCAAACGTCCAAAGCAAACAGGCTCCGGAGCAAGCCAAACAACAACAACAACTGAAACAAAAAAACAGAAGAACTTTGGGAGAGCAGATCAACGATTGATTCTCTTATGGCTTCATCAAGGGCAAGCATGAAGAAAATCACTCACTTATCTACTGAGACCAGAAAAGTGTGGGTTTTTGCTAATTTAGTTTGATATAAGGACAAATTAAATTTAAGATTAAATTCAACAGATGTTAAAGGGACAGACCCAAAATCAGCAAACTAAACCACATCGCCCGACCACACACAAATAACCTAGAGAATTCTAGTAAACTACACTTTTGGAATTAGGACCAACTCCCCTATTTATACAACCCAGTTAAGAAATTAATTACTGAATAAACGTGAAGAGCTTAGCCGAATGAAAAGGTAAACATGTACAGTACCATTTTTCCAGAAACTTTGAAATATTGAGAAAAATATATTTTTAAATAATATACTAGCAATTGTGCACTAGAATTAATGTATTGTGGTAATATGAGAGATTGAATCCATAGAACAAAAGTGAAAACTACAGAGAAGCAAGAGTGAAGCCCAAGACTCATAAAGACTACCAAAGAAGTTAAGCTTAGTGCACACCTAAAAATAACAAATATATACGCCACATCTAAAATAGTATTGAACAACAAAATAATAAAAGATAAAATGTAATACAGAGTGCTGCTAGTACAAGGTAAACTATTTACAATAATATTGTTCTAATCAGTCAAGTACCACAGGAAGACCCTAAGCCTACAGAACATTTTACTTGTAACTAAATTCTGGTTACATGCAACAAAGGAGCCCAAAACGCTGACCAGAAATCCCGCGGAAAAACTGTAAACACTCCCAAAACGAATATCATACTTCTAAAGAGTCTGATGAAGAACTCAAATAAAGAAAAAAATTAAAAATAAAATATACTAACCAAAAAAAAAAAAAAAAAAAAAAATAACAACTTACCAAACAAATGCAGCAGTAACGCACCATTGCTCTACAGGGCAACCTACTGTTAATGGAAAGGCATTTCCGTCGCAGCGCTACCTAGCGGCCAACTATAGAACCTTCCTGGGAAGAAAAAATAATAAGGGGGTTCTCTCATGTAACCCTCAAACGACTCCAGAATTATTATGCTGAAAAAACTGCAACGAATTTTCAGAGTAACCCAGAATACTAGTAAGCACTTTTTGACTTTTTGGGAGAACAGTAATTTATATCTCTGCTCCCAGAAGTTTTAAAAGTATTTCAATAATCCAAATAGCAGTACCCTACCCAAACTTTTGATAATTATATGCTTCTAATTTTTCTTGCTTTTATTTTTATATATATTTTTTAGATATCTTTATGTAAGAGTTCCATGTATTTTTTTTGTAAATTTTTAATTAAAATCTTTTTTTGAAACAAAGGACAGGGAGAAAATAGTGTATTATAGGTTCCTAAACTGGTAGTTGACCACATCATCATCTAAACCTCTAAAAATAGCTTTAAAAATTGAAGTAGATGCATATCTTATATTTGTCAATATCTCTGCTTCTAAGAGTCCGATTTGAAAAATTCTTTGTTTGTTGGAAAGCATTTCCGCTGAGAAATATTTCCTGTCTTTCCGTTGCGAAAGACGGCGTGTGTGGGAAAACGGAAAGCGCCCTCCAGCGCCTAACCTCGTAACTTGCGACCATGCTTGCTCTGACGAAAAGTGCTTGTTTCGGTGTGTTCTATCACCCCTTAAAATTTGTTCCATTAGTTTTGAAACACCCTGTATACAATATGGACCTGAATTTTGTTTTCTTTATTGGGGATAACATCAGCAGCATCGGGTATAACCTAGATGAACAGAATTTTCCGCAAACCTTCTGCTAAATACTTCCTAAATACTTCAAAATTTGTGCCCCCCTGATACTTAGCACCCAAATAACCCCTCCAGTTCTGAACTGCTGTCGTCGCCACTGGATGGCGCCAGTACATAATTGGGTGCAGGACTGTTCGGAACAGTCAGGGAAGGATAAATAAATAAATTAAAAAAAACAAAAAAACAAGAAGACCCACCGAATTATAATGAATATATACGCCACATCTAAAATAGTGTTATAAGCATGTCTTTTGAATCCGTTCTGACGCAAATTAAATTTATCAAAGCTATTCAAAGCCAATGGAACATGCATTATTTTAAGAAGAAAGTATTCTCAAAAGGTTTTTCGATGGAAGCGGTATCGGTCCAGAAAAGAATTTTTTCATCCGGTTCTCAGAAGCTCAGATTTTGATGCAAATACATCAGAGGCAGAAATTAACACTTATGCACGTTGGTAGCCAAAAAATTTTTTTACCAAAAATTATAAATTATACGCAAAAGATTTCCCATCAGGAGCTGTATCCGGAGCAGAAAGAACTTTTCAAATCGGAGTTTTATAAGCAGTGGTTTCGGGGAAAACGCAATTTACAATTACGCCCCCTAGCGGAAAGTTTATGAATTACTTGAAAATTTTGAAACTATACGAAGAACATGTCACATCGGAAAGTCTATCCAATAAAGAAGGAATTTTTCAAATCGGACGATTAAAAGCAGAAATATTGACAAAAATATGATATAAGTCTACGCCCCCCTGGCAGAGAAACCATGCAATGTTTTAAGAAGTAAAGATTTCGTAAAGGTTTACCGACGTGAGTGGCATCGGCCCAGGAATGAAGGTTTTCAATCGAGATTTTAGATGCTCAGATTTTGTGGCAAATACATAAGAAGCAGAAATTAACGCTTCTGACTCCTGGTCCATTATTTACCAATAATAAAAAATTATATGCAAAAGATTTCCATCAGAAGCTGTATTTCTGAAGAAAAAAATTTCAAATCGGAGTTTTAGAAGCAGAGATATCGGGGGAAACGCTATTTAATTTTACGCTCCCTAGCGGAAAATCTATGCGTAACTTGAAGAAGGGACTATACTTAAAACACTGTTTGACATATAAATGTAATCGAAAGGTGAAAGAATTTTTTCAATCGGTTGTTTAGAAACAAATATATAGAATAAAATGCATTTTGAATTCGATAGCATCTGCATTTACGCCCTCTAGCGGCGAAATTGGACATCGTAAAAAAACGAAATGAATGATCATTCATCATTCGCATATTTCAAGCTTCCCAATGCAAAGAGAATTTTTCAAAGCGGACTAACAGTTGCAGAGATATGGTGTCTAGAGACGGACAAACCGATGGCATAAGTAAGCACGATCTTTTTTTACAAAAGGCGTGCTAAAAATGACGTAAGTAAGCTAAAATTGCGAAGAAATAGAAAATTGCTAAAGTCCGTAGAGGTTCGTATCCATGGTTCCGAGTAGGTTACTACATACATTTAATAAATACTACACGCAGTATGCGCCTGAATTTTTTCTTTATTGAGGATAACCAGTGGGTGGAAAAACTACTTTTTATTTGTAGCGAACTACAACTACTGTGCAGTTTGTCATTTTCATGTAGGACTTCCGTCCACAGTGAGTAGAGTTTAGGTCCCAGCCACCTACAGCGAGATCGCCTTTTGGGCAGGACACAGAAACGGAAGGAATGAGAGCAAGTCTAGCGACTTTTGACAGAACAGTTTGTAGTGAGATTAGAGTACAGTAGATGGCGCCACCGTACAAGTACGATATTGCACATAGATGGGTGAGAATTTCAGGGAGGACATAGGAAAGGATACCCATTTAACCAGTGGGTCCAGCCTGGGGGCCGTCACTTTACGTGCTCGTCCGATGCACGGCGGATATTCAGCGATTGTTAGTAAATCACACCATCTCTGGAGGATCAGCCCAGGCTAGAACCTGGGGACCCAGCATCGATAGTCTGAAACACTAACCACTAAGCCATCCGCGGCTTAACTACAACTACTTTATGATAAATGCAGTTAACTACAACTACATTTTTAACAAAGTAGTGACTACAAACTACTTTAAAAATGTAGTCACTACTTCACTACTTTTAGGACCCGAATTTTGCGAGATTATTCAATACACACTCAAAGCTAAGGATGTTATATTACTACAAAATATTGTATATCCCATATACACCAGACTTTACAATGTAGCATATAGCATATCATATGAAATGAACTGCACAAGACTGTACAATGTAGCATATCATATGAAATGAACTGCACAAGTTAACTGCACAAGAAATGAACTGGTTATGACATATAATTAGGGTTACCAGTCGTCCGAGATTGGCCCAGACAGTCCTGGATTTGTAATGACGTCCGGGGCTGTGTCTGGGATTGAAAAAAGTCCGGGATTTTTAAATGAGTGGTTATAAAGACAGCGAAAAATACACATAACTAATTATTTATTTCTTTGCTATTAGTACTGAAAATTTTTTACCTCTATGTGCAATTTTAAATTAGAGGCGGGTGACTTTGAAACCGACAGATTCTTATATAACGGGCAAAGTTTCCACGTGACTGTAAAATTCCTGTTTACTTGCTTCTCGAGCACTGTGAAATAATTATTATACGCGGACCAAGGCAGTTCAATTTTTTCTTCATCAAGCTGGACAGTAGCTGCAATATTTCAGGAAAACAGAAAAATGTATAATCACCTGGAAACATAAGTTAAATAAGTCTTCGAAGCAAGGAAAGCAAACACGTTCGTATTCACACGAGACGAAAACGACAACAAGACAAGTGTTGGTGTTGCCAACCTATGCTAGAAAACTCTGTGCTTTGAAACACCAAACGTTCTTATTCCGAGACCCTCGTTCGTCATAACCTGTCCATTTTAATCCGCTCCAAGCCAGTATCATGAAGGAAATGCTCGCTAGATGGCGATGCTTAGCGCTGGTGCTGTACAGTTCAAACGAGGAGTATTATCGCTGTGTCGCAAACACACGGGACGATCAAGTGATATGTAGAAGGGCACCTTGTTTGTTTACTGAAGTAACGTTAAAAGTAGTGTCGAAACTCACTACAAACTATAGAGGTTTGCATCGCGCTACTCGCTACACTACTTTTTTGTTAAAGTAGCGCGTTACACTACAAACTACGCGGAAAAGTAGCGACTACAGTAGTTTCGCTACTTGTAGCGCACTACTTCCGACCACTGAGGATAACATTAGCAGTGTCGGGTAAAATCTACATGTACAGAATATTTTGCAAACCTTCTGCTAAATACTTCAGAATTGGTGCCACCCCCACCCTCCTCCCGCGTATGATACTATACCTTCCTAATAGCTTTCCAGTTCTGAACTGCTGGCGTCACCACTGGATGGCGCCAGTACGTAATTGGGTCCAGGACTAATTAATAATAAGGAACTATTCGAATTACTAGTATAGGTGCAGCACTGTTCGGAACGGTCAGGGCAGTACAGAGAAGTAAAAAAAAAAAAAAAAAACGGTATGTTAAACAACTATTACTGATGATCATTGTTGTAATGTTCATGAAACATTCTTTCACATTTGGACGTCACAAACAAAAAGAAAAAGAAAATACTTGGTTATAAAAAAAATTCTAAACGTATGTTATTTTCCCCCGTCATTATTGACGGGCGTTCGCCTAGTTTTTAAATATTAGATTAAATTACTATAGAACATATGAATTTATAAAATTTTAGTTTTAGCGGTAAAAAGAAAATCTGCTTAATTTTTTCATGGCTATCTCTAAAAGTATCGCCAATAAGGTAATATACCAGTGGCGTACTTTCCAGGCTAACTAGGCTAGCTGCGAAGCCCAGAGAATGCACAAATAAAAGTCAATTAAATATACACAAATAAAAGTTAATTATCAACGGTATTAAGATATGTCGATGCTTTCGGTGCGACAAAAACACGAGCGGATTCGCTTCCTTCGATTAAGAGAATCAGTCTGGCGAGCGATGACCAAAGGAATAACGCAAGCAGGTCTTCCAGACTGTTCGCTGTTCTGATTTGAAGACACGATCGCCTGCTAGCGTTTCCATGAAAACATGAATGAGCGTACGGAGGGGAATGGACCATTGTTTTGCTTATCGGTTCGCTCAGAAAAGAGAGGCCTTCGACTATCTCAGTCACTCGCATGCTTCCATGTGTAACAGCGCGTGTTTCGCGAAAGTTGTTTCAGTTTTTGTGAAGTGTCAATGAATTAAAATCAGTGATATTATATTTTAAATTCGTGGCTTTGTTGGATGTTTTGATAAATTTTGTGAAAGCTCCCCTGAACATCAACTGTCAGAACTTAAAAAACTCTATGCTTCAATTTTTGAAGCAGCTCGACTAAAAAATGAACTGAAGGTGTTTTATTCCCTTGATGAATGCAAAAACAAATCAGTAAGAGACATTACTTGTTACATAAAGTTCAATAAATTGGACATAGTGTTTATTGAGGTGCACAAATTAGCAGATCTAAGAAAAAACTTTCCATCAACATCGGCAACTGCCGAAAGAAGTTTTTCCGTATTAAAAAGAATCAAGATATATCTTAGAGCCACAAAAGGGCATGTACATTCGAGCAACTTGGCTGGTTTGTTAATAGAGGAAAACATTGTTTTTAAAAATGAAAAAGTGCTTGGAAGAAACATTTTTGTGAAAACCTAACACTCAAGTTCACACAAAAGGAAAGAAGAATGGAGTTTATGTACAAATAAAGTATTCAGAAGAAGAATGGCATTCATGCACAAATAAGTGCTCAAATCCTAATTCTTATAATTACTTGGTATCATGTTAGCAATAGCACGTACCTAAAATTTTGAAAAAAGAAGTTGCTTCTGTTACTTAACCATTAAAATTTAAACTACGCAATTTAAAATAAAAACATAACTGGGGGGGGGAGAGATAGCCCATGTCTCGGACCCAAGACACGCCACTGAATTGCATCATAGGTTGCATCGAAATTATACCTCAGTACCTTTACAGCATCCATACATACTACTTTCCCATCTTCTTTCAGAAAGCGGTTTTATAGTCAATATTGGGATGGCGCTCCCGGTTGGGTGAACACCAGTTTCCCTAATCCGTTTCCCTTAATTCCTGTTTGTCCTAAACACATTTACCTTAATCGCGTTTCCCCGAAATCGCTTTTACCCGTATTCCCATTTCCACTGATTTCGTTTGCCCTAATCTCGTTTCCCCTAAATCTCGTTTCTCCTAATTCACGTTTGCCCTAAACATGTTTACCCCAATCGCGTTTCCCCGAAATCGCTTTTACCAGAATTCCCATTTCCCCTCATTTCGTTTGCCCTAATCTCGTTTCCCCTAAATCTCGTTTGCCCGTATCAAGTTTTCCCTAATCCGCGTTACCCTAATTTTTGTTAACATTAAATAAACCGGTGGGGTCTTGATATCTCAAGGGGATTATTCTTTGCCATCCTGTTGATGAAATATGTCGACCACCGTTCCAGCAAAAGTGTGAAGAAGTACACCTGGTTATTACCATTATTCGGATAGTCCTTAACGCAGCCATTGCATCCGTCCCCCCCCCCCCTCACAGATAAGGTAATACATCGCGCTAAACTTTTATTAAAGCAAGAAATAGTATTGTAGTGCATTCGCTAAAATTGTGAATGCAGAAGGTCCACTTTTTAAGAGTTCTTAGCGTACCAGACCCCCCCCCCCCTCCGTACGAGATTAAATATGAGCCGTGGAAATTCCTTTTGCCAATTCAGTTCCACCGTAATAGTAGACGTCAGTCTGTCCCGATTGAATGTTTTCCCACTTACCGCCATCACTGATTGGGTGAAGGAGAACTGGCCACAATTAAGGGGCCGTATAAAAACTGCGTTTTCGACCGCTTCGTGGCCACGTACCCAGAGGTTGTTTTTTTCTGAATCACATAAAGTTTCCGTAATATCGTATTTTTTTAACTGCGGTATTTAATGTAATTCTTCATAAAAATTGTTTATAATCTACAACCCAACAGAAGAATTTCGCGCTTTAAGAACTCCAGCTCAATAAATTCTCTGCAAACGCAGGAAGTATGTCCGGAGGGAGGGGGCTTTATACCAAATAATATAAAGAATTTCTGGTCCAATCAGGAGATTTTCAACGTTTGCAAACTACAACTCTACAAATTATCTGAGGACACGTGCAAACGCAGGAAACCTGTCGGGAGGGGGGGGGGGGACCTTAACACCGAAAAAAAAATGTAAAGAGTTTGTAGCCCAATCGGGAGATTTTCGGCGTTTACACGCTACAAGTCAGCCAATTTTCTGCGGGCATGTGCTAACGCAGGAAACTTGGGGAGGCTTAATACCAAAAATACAAAATATAAAGAATTTGCTGCCCAATTGAGAGATTTTCGGCGTTTAAACAGTACATCTCAACATATGATTGTCGGGGGAGGAGGGGAGGGGGGCTAATACCGAAAAAAAATGTAAGAGTTTGTATCCCAATCGGGAGGTTTTCGGCGTTTACACGCTACAAGTCAACAAATTTTCTGCGGGCATGTGCTAACGCAGGAAACTTGGGGAGGCTTAATACCAAAAATACAAAATATAAAGAATTTGCAGCCCAATTGAGAGATTTTCGGCGTTTAAACAGTACATCTCAACAAATTCCCTCCGGGAATTTGTTAACGCAAGAAACCTGTCGGGGGCCCTGAGCACTCCGACAGGTTTCCTGCCTTTGCACGTGCCCTCAGATAATTTTTTGAGCTGCAATTTGCAAACGCTGAAAATCTCCCGATCGGAACGGAAATCCTTTATATTTTATGTTTTCGGCATTAAACTCCTCCCCCTCCGATAGACAGATTTCCTGCGGTATCCAAAGCCCACAGATATTTGTAGCTGTAAACGCTGAAAATCTCCGAATCAGACCAGAATTTTTTTATATTTTATATTCTCGGCATTACCCCCCCCCCCCCCCGACAATTTTCCTGCCTTAGCATATGCCCTCAGAACGTTTCTCGCACGGACAGTTGTACGGCTGCTTATCAAGAACTGGCAGTTCAGACAATCACTTTATTTTGATCATGACCGGAAACGGGACAAAGAATGTTATATATGCGCATTATGAATTATTTTCAAAAAAAACAAAATAAAATTTTGTACTTAAATTTATGTAAAAATTAATTATAATTTTCTTTCACGTGAAAAACTAACTGCCGACCATTTAATTTTTCGGCCAATTACTTTCATCGGTTGCTATGAAATTCAACTACAGTTCTTATGGATGGATCGGATTACAAGTGTTATCATAGCCCTGTTTTTCAGAGATATCTTCACCGCGAGCGAAGCTGTGGATACAGCTAGTATATAAGTTATATGTAACAATTGCCTCCTCCAAAAAAGAAGCTATAATATGTCTATAATCGTACATGACAAAACTTGTTTTTACCGGTAAAGCGGACTTGTGTAAATTGACAGAGAGGAAGCCGACTTCTTGAATTATTCAAAGCGTCAACTGAACTTGCGCTTTACAGATTTTTTTTTTCTTTTAGTTTTATATGAGACTTGTGTTTTTTGAAAATTTTAATTCACGGGAAAGAGAAAATGCTGTTGCTAAAGGTATTTATTTCATGTAAAAATGAATAAAAATTGAAAAATATTCTCGTACAAGGGCGGCAAATGCCTTTGGCGCGCCCCTGTTTGGATGGAGAGCTTTTGGAAAAAAAACAATACAATTTTCAAGAGCAATATGCCATTATGTCTCAAAAAGAAAAGTGTTTAATCAATTCATTCTTCCAGTGATTACGTACGGAGCAGAGACGTGGACCTTAACTAAAAAAAAACATACAAAGACTGCAGATAACTGAAAGCGGCATGGAGAGATGCATGCTTGGTGTAACCAGGAGAGGTGAGAAGAGAAACTCATGAATAAAGAAAATGACAAGAGTAGAGGATATCATGATCAGAGTGAAATCCCTAAAAAGGCAATCGGATGAACATGTTGCCAGAAGAACTGACCACCGATGGACAAACGAAATTCTAGGCTGGATTCCAAAGGACAGAAAAAGTTCCAGAAGACCACAAGGGAGATGGGTGGATGAAATTCGAAAGCATGCGGGAGTGACATGGAAGAGACTGGGTCAAGGCACACCGTTGTGGAGGAAACTTGGTGAGATCTTCATCCAGCAGTGGGTTGATAATGATAATTAAATATCATCATCATCATCATTGTCAACCATTATCAATCCACTGCTGGACGAAGGTCTCCCCAAGTTTCCTCCACAACGGTCTGTCTTGTGCCAGTCTCCTCCATGTCACTCCCGCATACTTTCGAATTTCATCCACCCATCTTCCATGTGGTCTTCTTCTGGGTCTTTTCCTGTCCCTTGGAATCCAATCTAAAATTTCGGCTGTCCATCGATGGTCTGTTCTTCTGGCAGTATGCCCAGCCCATTGCCATTTCAGGGATTTAACTCTGATCATGATGTCTTCCACTCTTGTCATTTTTCGGATCCACGTGCTCCTCTTCTTATCTCTCCTGGTTACACCAAGCATGCACCTCTCCATGCTGCTTTGAGTTGTTTGCAGCCTTTGTATGTCTCTTTTAGCTAAGGTCCACGTCTCTGCACCATACGTAAGCACTGGAAGGATGCATTGATCAAACACTTTTCTTTTAAGACATAATGGCATATTGCTCTTGAAAATTATGCTGTTTCTTCCAAAAGCTCTCCAGGCAAGTTTTGTACGCCGATTAATTTCTTCACCAATGTGACCCTCACTTGATATCTGCTGTCCAAGATAAACATACGTGTCTGTTATCTCCAGCTTTTCTCCATCAATCGATAAATCTTCATTTCTTGTAAAAGCATTGTACATCACTTTTGTCTTCTGAAAGTTCATTTTTAATCCCACTTCTTTACTCTTGTCAGCAAGTTCCTGGATCATACTTTGTAGCTCTGATGGGGTAGTTGCAAAAATGACTATGTCATCAGCAAAACGAAGGTGGGTTAGATAATCTCCATTAATCTTTATCTCCTTGTTTTCCCAGCTCAGTGACTGAAAAACACCCTCCAATGTGGCATTAAAGAGCTTCGGAGATATGGTGTCACCTTGTCTCACTCCCTTTCCAATTTTTATGTGTGTTGTATTTTCAAACAGCCGAATCTTTGCACTTGCATTTTCATAGATGTTATTAATAATATTAATGTATGCATCTATATACATATGTATATTTTCCTGAATTTGACGATAAAAAAAATTATATATATTACACAACGATTTTTTTCCTGAATTTTGACGATAAAAGAAACGTTTTATTTTGCTTAACGAGAATCAGGACAAGCGTGAATTAGGGAAAACATAAATTTAGGAAAACGTGAATCAAGGCAAAGGAGAATTAGAGCAAACTTGATGCAGGAAACGTTTTTAGGGGAATCTTTGATACGGACAAACGTGTTTAGTGTAAACTTGAATTAGGGGAAACAAGATTTAGGGTAAACGAGATTTAGTGGAAACGACATTAGGGCAAACGAAATTAGGGGAAATGGGAATTCGGGTAAAAGCGATTTCGGGGAAACGCAATTGGGGTAAACGTGATTGGGGCAAACGGGAATTAGGGAAAACGGATTAGGGGAAGTGAGGCTACGCGCCAGGTTGGGACGTTGTCTTTCATCCCCAGTCAGCGCGTCCCTGATCCGGAGGACCTGCCAGTGTCCGCAAATTCCACCATTTGCTGCCTAATTTTCCAACTGTCCTCAAGATCCACGCCACCATAGGAAAGCCCTCGCCTCTATTAATTACTGTACTTCACGCATTCGAAACGTTCCGTTAACTAAAATCAAGCGCTGCACCTCCTGACCAATATTTTCCACAAATAAAATATTTGATCTACCGTTACAATAACAAAGATATTAATACCGTGTCTGAATATCGTAGTCGACATTGTGGGCAACTCTCCCAGAAATCTCCAGACGAACGTACACTATATTGACAAAAGTCACCGGACACCCCTTCAAAAGCAAATGAACGGATCCACTGCGTTGTTAAGATGCGCGGTACAGCTGCAAACGGTGCAAAAACAAGCCTGATGCAAACCGCGATCATATCGCAACTGTGAGGTTGAGTGAAAATGTCGCGGAGGGAGAGAACTGACTTTGAAAAAGGGAAGATTGTTGGGTGTTATATTAGTGGATTGTACATAAGAGAAACCGAGAGGCTTTTAAACATAATACCTAAGTCAACTGGTTTGGATGTACTGAATAAGTGGAAGACACACGGCGTGCCTGAGCAGCAAAACGTACCGGCAGATCAAAGAAAATCAGTGATAGAGGACGTCGAAGCCTCAGGAGAGTCGTTACAGCTAATCAACGAAGTACTGCACAAGACCTTGGTGTACAGGTGAGTAAACAAGCTGGAACCTCGGTATGTACACGTACCATTCGCAGAGAACTTCATTCCATGGGTTACTGTGGTCGGGCGGCTGCTCATAAGCCTTTCATCTCCACTCGGAATACTAATAGTCGTTTAGCATGGTGTAAAGAACATTTATCGAGGACCGTAGATCAATGGAAACGGGTCCTGTGGACTGATGAATCCAGATACACGATCCATTAGTCTGATGCCGCCCCGGTGGCGCAGTGGTCTAAGGCGTTGGCCTCTGATCATTCGTCCGTAAGGGGTCCGGGTTCGAATCCCGGTCAGGCATGGATGTTGTGTTTGTCTTACGGCACTGGCTCTTTCCCTTCCCTGGAACCAGTGACCCAAAATTAGGGACGGGCGACTGCTTATAGCCCATTTGAGTTGCTCACGGTGGTCGTTAAACCTCCAATCAAAAAAAACAAATTAGTCTGATGGCCGTGTGTGGGTATGGTGGCAGCCGGGGGAACTATATTTACCACAGTGTTCTATTCCTATGGTCAAGTTTGAAGCTAACAGTGTACTCGTGTGGGGGTGTTTTTTTGTGGTATGGTCCCAGCCCATTGGTTATCGTGGACAACCCTTAACCAGCACGTCTACCTCGATATTCTGGACAATTATGCCCTACCAACTCTGTGGCAACACCGAGCCATAAAGCAAGGACTGTTGTGGCGTGGTTTGACGATAATTCCGTATCGTGTGTGGACTGGCCAACACAGAACCCTGATCTTAATCCCATAGAGCACCTATGGGATGAATTAGTGCGCCGCATAAGAAGTTTGGAACCAAGGCCTACTACTAAGCAACAGTTAGCGGCAGCATTATGTACTGAACGGAAGCGTATACATATCGCTGTGTTCCAAAACCTTGTCGAAAGCATGTCTCGAAGGGTCAGTGCATACATTAGGGCCAAAGGTGGGTCGGCACCGTACTAATGTATGTCAATAAATGCTATTTTGTGTTTCTCTTCTAGGTGTCCGACGACTTTTGTCAATATAGTGTATGTCAGTACACCTGATCACACGCTGTTTATGCAAGTGGTGTAATATGATGTCCGTTTTCGAGTCCATCAATGAAACAAAACATGAATCATGATTAAGGAGCATTTTAGGTCCAGCGGAAGTAGCTTACAGAAGGACGAAAGATTGTCGAACTGTCACGTGACTTCCGCTCGGACAATCCTTTTCCTCTGCATCAGAGGAAGAACCTTGGTTTGTTGGGTCAATTGACCGGAAGCCTTGGAGGCTCGCGAGAGGGAGCAAATGAGGCAGGAAATACAGAGCGACGGTAATAATATTTACTAAATAATAAAAAACAAATATTTTTGCCGGTGATTTGAACTGCGGTTCTAATACTCAAGCAAAATGCGATGAATAATTTAATCAAGGACAGTGTTGCGCACGTCGAATGACTTCCAGTTTTATGCATCTTACAAACTGCGCCGGGGGAGCTTTTTAACACTAGAATTGTCAGCATAGATCTCGCGGACGCAATCAGGATAGGGTTAAAAATTCCTTTGGAACCCTTTTTTATAAAATTCGCATTAGCAGTGCTATCTCCTATGTCTCTGTCTCAGTCTGATGTAATTAAAGAGCTCCTAAGCATAAACAAGAAAGGTGACACAGAATTTTCGGGTGTAATGAGCACGTCTTTTGAATCCATTCTGACACAAATTAAATTTATCAAAGCTATTCAAAGTCAATGGAACCGGTATGGAAAACAGTAGTATCTCACCGAAGAAAGAAGTTTTTCAATCAGGTTTTTAATCTCGCAGATACTGCTGTAAACGTAATCGTGAACTTGCGCCCTCTGGTTGCAGGCTTGCAAGTTAAGAAAAATTTTAAATTATATGAGAAACATTTCGCAGTGGAAACACTAAGAAAAACGTTTTGTTAATCCAACAAAAATTTTGTTGAATCAACAAAAATTTTTGTCGTATACAGGCAACAAAATTTTTTGTTGAATTTGCAAAATTATTTTGTTGAAAATTATTGTTGATTTAACAAAATTTATTGTCATCACGACAAAACGTTTTGTTCATTTAAAAAATGATTAGGTTGATTTTGGGGAATTTGTTTGATCCAACAAAACATATTGTTATCATGACAAAATGTTTTGTGGCTGCAACAAAATATATTGTTATCATGACACAATATGTTTTGTTGCAGCAACAAAACATATTGTCATGATAACAAAATTTATTGTCATCACGACAAAACGTTTTGTTCATTTAAAAAAATGATTAGGTCGATTTTGGGGAATTTGTTTGATTCAACAAGACATATTGTTATCATGACAAAATGTTTTGTGGCTGCAACAAAATATATTGTTATCATGACACAATATGTTTTGTTGCAGCAACAAAACATATTGTCATGATAACAAAACGTTTTTTAATTCCCGAAAATCGACAAATAATTTTGTTAAATGAACAAAACGTTTTGTCGTGATAACAATAAATTTTGTTAAATCAACAATAATTTTCAACAAAACAATTTTGCAAATTCAACAAAAAATTTAGTTGACATTTTTGTTGAATTAACAAAACGTTTTTCTCAGTGAACGCTCTCCAACAAAGAAAGAATTTTTCAAATCGGATTCTTAGAAGCAGAGATATCGATAAATATAAGATATGCATCTACGCCCCCTGTCGGGGAAACATGCATTATTTTAAGCAAAAAGTATTCTCAAAAAGTTTTTCGATGTGAGCGATATCGGTCCAGAAAATAATTTTTTTCAGTCGAGTTTCCAGGAGCTCAGATTTTGATGCAAATACATCAGAGGCAAAAATTAACACTTATGCACCCTGGTAGCCAAATTTTTTTTTACCAAATATTAGAAATTATATGAAAAACATTTCTTATCAGCATCTGTATGCTATACAGGAAGAATTTTTCATGTCGGAGCTTTAGAAACAGAAATATTGGGGAAAACACAATTTACTTCAACGCCCCCTAGCGGAAAATCTGTGAGTTGCTTGAAAATTTTGAAATTATATGAAAAACATTTCGCACCGAAAACGCTATCCAACAAAGAAGGATTTTTTTTTTTAATCGGACTCTTAGAAGTACAGATATTGACAAAAATATAATATTAAGAAGAGACAGAAGCAAGATATACATCTCCCGATTTGACTTCTCCCCATTTTTTCTTATGGGGACATTTGGAGTGTCGTTCTTACAGCAATAAGCCACGCACGTTAGAAGACTTAGAAAGCAACATCAGTGCAGCAATACAGACTATTGATGAGGTCGTGCTGAGGAGGACCATCGATAATATGCAATGTTGCGTTCGAGTGTGTTTGGATGTCGGTGGAGGACATTTCCAACATTTATTGTGAAGGGTGCTACATTCCCATGAACTAAAGTATTAGGTGCTTGAATTAACTCCCGCTATTGCCCAATAGAACGCAGCAGTGGTGCGCTGTGACCCGGGCCACACTTGACCTCCCTAGCGCACGCACGTACCGTCCATAGTCTGGGCGAAGCAGTGTGTGACACGCGATCGGAGGGCACAGAACACGAGTTTGTATCGCATTCACGATGTCGAGTTTCGTACCCAAAAAGGAGCATTTGCGGGAAGCATTACTCTTCTGCTTTCATCTCAAGAAATCTGCAGCGGAAAGTTATCGTTTGCTAATGCAGGCTGTAACGTACCAGGAGATGTGACGTACCTGCCAGAAGGACGCACACGACATAAAGGCAGATAGGAATCAGAATAAAATGTCCGCGTAGCTCAACTGGTAGAGCAACTTATTCCGGAATGAGGGGACCCGGGTTCGAATCCTGGCGCGGATAGAAATGACGGAGAAATTCATTTCGTTATAAGGCATATGGGGAACATGCCCTATCGGAAACAGCATGCAGAGAGTGGTTCCGACGCTTCAAAGCCAACGAATATGACGTGAAGGACAAAGAGCGCCCTGGCCAGCCGAAAAAGTTCGAAGATGGCACATTGGACGAGGATTGATGTCATACGCTCCACGAGTTGTCTGAAATACTACCGGTCGAAGAATCAACGGTTAGCAAACGTTTAAAGGCAATGGAAATGATCCAGAAGCTCGGAAACTGGATCCCACATGGGGAAAGCGACATCACCAAACGTGAAACCATGTGTGAATTGCTGCTGCAACGACACAAACGGAAGTCGTTTTTTGCATCGAATAGTGACTGGCGATGAAAAATGGATTCGTTACGACAATCCTAAGGGCAAGAAATCATCGGTTCGTCCCAGCAAATCATTAACCTCCACGCCTAAACCGGACACCCATTGCAGGAAGGTGCTGTTGTGCATTTGGTGGGATCAAGTTGGTGTTGTGTATTCTGAGCTGCTGCAACCCGGTGAAACCATCAATGCTGAACGGTACCAACGTCAATTACTCGAAGTGAAACGTGCACTCACGGAGAAACGGCCGCAATACGCCAAAAAAACATTCCAAGGTTATTCTTCTCCACGACAACGCCAGACCTCATGTCGCCAAATCCGTGAAGGAACTCTTGGAGGTACTTGGCTGGGACTTCTTACCCCACCCGCTTTATTCCCCGGACATTACTCCCTCTGACTTCCATTTGTTCCGGTCGCTACAACATGGCCTATCAGAGCAGCACTTCCTTTCTGTCACGGATATCCAAAAATGGCTCCATGAATGGTTCGCCTCGAAAGAACCTGCATTTTTCTATTGCGGAATCCATTTGTTACCCCAAAGGTGGGAAAGGGTCGTAGCTGCCAACGGACACTACTTTGAATAGACTATTCTGTACCGTTCTGTGGCAACACACGGGTGTTTTTGTGGCAAAAAACAACGGGAATTAATTCAAGCACCTAAGTACGTTGCAAATCACATGCCAAGTAGAGTGTGTTGCAAAATATGACGGATTCTTTGAGGTGACTTCCTAGTGAAACACCCTGTAACATCAGAAAGATAATTTCATGCAGAATGTAATGCAGCACTATATTAAAAAATACATTTTAATAGAAATTATACACAAAAAAAATGTGAAAAAACTTATTTCATAACTTCTCACCATTAGTAGTAAGTCGGAAAATCTTTTGTCGCAATTACAGCCTTACAAGCGTTTTAGTTCTTCAGATGAGCATTATATTATGACCAACCCAGCTTAGAGAAATGAGCACGCCTGGAAGGGAAGTTTAACAGAGAAGTACATATACAACCCGAGGACCGGCTTTCGGTTAATAGAGTGTTCGGAGTCGGAATGGGAAAACCTGTCGATCTCTAGGAATTTTTTTTTTTTTTTTTACTGGTGGTTTAACGACCACCGTGAGCAACTCAATGGGCTATAAGCAGTCGCCCGTCCCTAATTTAGGGCCACTGGTTCCAGGGAAGGGAAAGAGCCAGTGCCGTAAGACAAACACAACATCCATGCCTCACCGGGATTCGGATCCGGACCCCTTTCGGACGAATGATCAGAGGCCATCGCTCAGACCACTGCGCCACCGGGGCGGCCTATCGAAATTTGATAAAAAACAAATTGTAATGGCACGGGGCCTTGGAACTACAATCTCGGAAGCGGCGCGGCTTGTAGGTTGTTCACGTGCCGCTGTAGTGCGTACGTATAAAAAGTGGTGCACATATGGCCAAACCACGAGCCGTCGTCCAGCCATTTGTCGTCCTCAGCTCAGTGATGCCAGACGGTTGCGGAGATTGTCTGTCGTGCATTGTTCACGGCGACCGCAGGGCCACAGTGCGACAAATCACCCGCAGCTGCAGCAGTGGTGATCAGGGCAATGTGCCACAGCGCACAGTTCATCGCAGCCTTCTGCGCATGGGCCTGCGTAGCCGAAGACCCAGCAGGGTCTCCCTGCTCACTGCACGTCATCGCCAACAACGCATGAAATGGGCCCAAGATCATCGAGATTGGACAGTGGAGAGTGGGCTTGTCTGACGAATCAAGATTCCTGGTGCATCACGTAGACGAAGGAGCGCGGATACGCGGGCTACCAACGGAGGCTATGGCATCTGGCTGCACGACTGGGCGGAAACAGGCCGGCGGCGGCGGTGTTATGCTGTGGGCGATGTTTTCTGTTATGCCTCATTATCCCAATATCTCAATCCCTGATAGCTGTCCAGTATCTGAACATCGTTGCGGATCAAGTTCACCCATTCATGGCAACTGTGCTCCCTGCTGGTGATGGCCATTACCAACACAATCGTCAAGGAGTGGTTCGAGGAACATGCTGGTGACTTTCTGTTAATGACCCGGGCTCCGAATTCCTCTGACATGAACCCAATCGAACATTTGTGGTTCGACTTGGAAAAGCGGATTCGCGCTAAATCACCTCCATCGCGAAATGTATGGTAACTTGAGGACCTGCCGTTGACATTGTGGTACCAGATACTCCAGGATAGCTATCGCCACCTCATCGAATCGCTGCCTCGCCGAGTGGCCGCTGTTTTACGGGTTAAAGGGGGTCCTACAGCTTGTTAGGTTGGTGCTCATCGGTGTAGTGTGAAACCAAGACTATATGATTGCATCTATCAGTTGCGCTTTATTCCTTGGTTGCTTCTGTCTATAACAAGTTTCTTTAACGGGCTCCGCGTATTCCTGTCGGATTGAGCTCAGGGATATTACCTGGCCATTATAGCAGTGTAATATGATTTTCCTGAAACTACATTTCATATACAGCAGCAACATGACAAGGTGCTAAATCCTGTTGAAATAAAATAGGCTTCATTCTCCTGGAAAAGACCACGTGCCGAATGCTTCAGTTTTGACTCGAGTGTATCAATGATGTACTGTTTGGCATTTAAAGTACCATTCATCACACAAATTCCGCCCACACCTTTTGCTGTCATGCAACCCCAGATCATAACGCTGACTGGATGCTTCGTGGTAGTTGTAATGCATTTGGTTAGCAAATCTTGCGATTCTGACAGGATAGTTTGTAAGTGAGAAACAGCACACTAGACGGCGCCACCGTACAAGCATACGATTTTGCACCTAGAAGGCAGAGAGAAGTTCACCGGGGGCCGTCACTTAACGTGCTCGTCCGATGCACGGCGGATATTTAGCGATTGTCAGAAATTCACACTACCAGGCTAGGTTTGAACCTGGGGTCTAAATCTCTAACCACTAAGCCATCCGCTGCTCGATTTCAAATTTGATCAAATAATCATATGTAGAGGATTTTAGGAAGGGAGTGTCTGACCCCAGGTCTCAAACAACCCTTAGAAATAGGAGGAGGGTAGGAGATTTGGGCTAGAGTGTCCGATAGGAAAGTGACACGAAAGCGAAGTAGAAAGGGGGAGGAAGACGCCCTTGTTTATTACCGGGGGGCCAGTACCCGGGGTCCGACGGCTTAACGTTCCCATCCAACGCAGGACGGATATTTAATGGATCGAACCTGAGGTCCTTTCCGTGGCAGTCACGAACGTTGCCCACTAGGCCACCTGCGGCCCAATTTCAAATTTGGAATACGTGTACTCCATACATACACATTTATTCATAGAATCAACTGGAAGTATTTTATTCTATGGCACATCTGGGATAATAGATATACTCGTTGTCACATGCTGGGTAAATGCAACGCACAATTTTATGACAAATATAGTGATGAAGAGACAATATATTATTTATGAGATTGACACTTAATGTAAAAACGTACACAAAGATACTTTATGCATAATTACATGACTTGTGATCAGTGACTTTGTTGTCCTAATTATTTATGTGTGTCACTTTGCACATTTATTAAATATTTTCTCTTGAAATCTATAATATCTAAAATGAAGTAATGCGAGATTATATTTATTGACGCAGTTATTTGTATGTACATATGGTTACTTATATTTGAGCATGTCATGTACTCGTTTACGATAGGATTGTACTTCAAAAAAAAAAAAAAAAAAAACGAGTAGGTTCAGGTTTTCATTTTTAAGTATTTTTTTTTTTGGCAGTGTTCTTCTTACAGACATGCCAGCCTTCAAAATCTGAAAATCAGGAGATTTTGACAGCTCATAAAATCACACAAGCGCTATTTTTTATCAACATTTTCCAGACATATAGGAACAATTTCCCAGAAGTAGTGTTATCGTTTCATTAAAAGTTCTGAAGAAAAAGAAAAAGAAAAAAATAGCGCAAAAATAAATACTCCCTCCCCCTACTGATATTCGTTTTCAGGTACGTCGATTCCGCAAGATAATGAAAACGTAAAATGGCCAGCATGGTGTTTTTTGACGAATAAAATAGCAGCCAGCTGTTTTTCGTTCCTTCTGCTGTAGGTTGTACGCGAAGGAGAAGCCGACAAAAAACATTCTTACTCACATCGCCTTTCGTTACAAGGCAAGGCCAACTGTAACTACTCCCTTTTGGCGTTAAGGCTCTACGAGACCCGCTATCTTGTATTGTGCCTTCTCTTGTTAACCAACGGGCAAGCGTATTTCACAAATTTTCACAAATTGCTCGTGCAATTTTGCACATTTTGGAACACCGTTTGTGGCTAACGTAAGATATATGATAAATAAAGAGTTCCCTGGTTTCAGATTTTCATTTTGGACTCTGTAAGTATTTTTTATTAATTAATAAAACTATGGAAGACGCCTTGGTACCACTTTCGCTGCAGATAAAAAATGAAGGGAAAGGTCAATAAAAATTCTGAAACCAGGGAACTCTTTATTTATCATATATATTGCGTTAGCCACAAACGGTGTTCCAAAATGTGCAAAATTGCCAGAGCAATTTGTGAAATACGCTTGCCCGTTGGTTAATAAGAGAAGGCAGCATACAATATGGCGGGTCTCGTAGAGCCTTAAGTGAATTAATTCTCCGCAACTCAATGAATAAAAGAAACACGGAATCACACCATTGTACAATACAAATTTGGAAGATGTGAATGCGTTTATTGGTGTAAATATGACATGGATGTTAAGTCAGATAATATCCAAAAACTTGAAAATTTCGTCGTCCTGGGCCGGAAATCGAATCCGCGTCTCCCGGATGTCATATTTACACAATAAACGGATTCACATCTTTCAAATTTGTATTGTCTCCACAACTCCGCTGTTTATCATCCCTTAGAATGCGCGAGGCTCTGTTGAGGCGATGGGTTGAAAGACTGAACAGGGCAGCTCCCATCAAATTACTGACCCTCCTGGCTGCTCTTGGTTGATGCGTCGTATGACAATCGGACTGGGAGAATTTTTTTTTAAAGCAAATTTTTTTTTCGACCCGTCTCGGACGATTGGTCAGAAGGCAGCGCTTAGAACACTGTGCCACCGGGAAGCTTTCTTTTTTCAGATAGGAGGGAGAGGAAAAGTACGAAACTAATTACTGTAATGTCGCCTTGCATCGACGCAGAAATCAAAAGATTTCACAAGCGGTTCGAAATCATGGTGGTTGATGGAATTTCGACCATCCTAACGGCTAATTCTTGGTGAAAATCAAGGGAATTTGACATTCATCCGGAGAGCGGGAGAAAGGGCTGAAAATCCGGAGAGTTGGTATATCTGCATATTAGGTGTGCAACTTATTTCTCGGCCCCTAACCGCAAGCGATCATAGAACGTCGGCAAATGCAAATAGCTGTGTACAATAATGACTGATTGCAGCGCCATCCAACAGCTTTCCGGCCAACCGTAACTGCTCACAGCTGTAGTGATAGAAGGGACGAAAGTTGACGGTGAAAGCAATGTCGTTCGAGAAGCAACATTTGAGGCATTGTCCCCTGTTCGCGTTTCAGCTGAAAAACAGTGCCGCGGAAGCCCAGCAAAGGATCTGTGCTGCTTTGGGTGAGGCTGCTGTGTCCTACAGTACGTGTAAGAAGTGGTTCCGGCGGTTTAAGCAGGAAAATTTCGATCTCCGTGATGCAGAGCGTCCGGGACAGTCACAGAAAGTTGACGATGAGGAACTGGAACAACTGTTCGATGCGGATCCCTGCCGCACACAGTCAGAGATCGCCCAGAAACTCGGAGTAACACGGCAAGTCATTGCAAAGCAATGCACAAGCTTGGACGGATTCACAAGGAGGGCCGTTGGGTGCCCCACCAACTCACAGCTACGAACAAGTCGAGGCGCTACGATGTTGCCGTGTCCTTGTTCTCCAGATTCAACAAGAAGGATTTCCTCCACAAGATTTTGACCTGTGATTAGAAGTGGATCCTGTACGATAATCCTAAGGGGCGCAAATCGTGGGTTTATCCAGATCAGCCTACCACCAGTACCGCCAAATCGAATATCCATGCCCGGAAGTTGTTGCTGTGCATATGGTGGGATCAGCGCGGTGTCGTACACTATGAGTTGCTCAAACCTGGTGAAACGGTTAATGCTGAGCGTTACTGTCAGCAACTCATTCGTGCGAGTGACGCAATGGAGGCGAAAAGGTCATACACCGGCAAGGGCAAAAGGTCGGTCCTGTTGCTTCAGAATAACGCGCGTCCTCACACCGCGGATACGACTTTAAACACGATCACCGACATGGGATGGGAGATTTTGTCCCACCCGGCGTATTCTCCAGACTTCGCCCCCATCGGATTATCACCTCTTTCGCTCCCTGCAACATCACCTGAGTGATACGTACTTCACTTCTGTCGAGGAGGTCCACACAAGTATTGATGATTTTATCAACTCGAAACAGCCCTCTATTTTCCGCAGTGGCATTCGGCAGCTCCCTGACCAATGGCTCAAATGTATCCAACACGATGCGGATTATTTCCCTGATTAATAGCGTAATCGATTTGCTATAATTTGCTGTCAACGTGCCGTGCCTGTGGCCAAGAATTGCCAATACTTTATTCATTACTACCAAATATGGATATTCTGGTCTCATCACTCCAGGTGACTCTCTCCCATTGTTCCTCAGACCAAATAACTTGGCTTTTAGCCCATTCTAATCTCTTCGTTCTTTGTTTGGGAGATAGAAATGGCTCTTTCCTTCGAATTCTACAATTTAAACCAATCTTTGAGTCTGCGTCAAACAATCCTAGCACTCATCCTCAAACCACATTGAGACAATACGTTTTTAATTGACTCAGGTGATTTTCTTCTGTCACCTAAACACAGTCTTTTAAGTATTCTATCAAACATGCTGCTGTGTTACCAGTTTGGTTTTGAATTGACTGGATCTGCTGATACCTCCTGCACAGTTTAGAAATACCTCTTTTGATTAGATTTTCACTTACTTATGATTTCCTCATAAGTGTAACCTTCTTCACGCAAAGTTAGTATTCTACACTGCTGGCCACCCAAAATGCAACGCCGAGAAGGACACGAGATAGCAAGGCCAGATTTACTGGACACATAACAACAGATACAAAGATGAAACGATTGAGCTTACAGGCCCGTGCGACTTGCGGAACACGCAGGCATCAATAGTTCGTGTGGCCCCCATGGCTGGCAATAACGGCCGCTACACGCCGCGGCATCGAACGAAAGAGGCTTTGGATGTGGGCTTGGGATATGTCGGTCCAGGCTGCTTCCACACGTTGCCACAGTTCATCAGGCGTAGCCGCGGGTGGTACTTGCCGGGCCACTCGGTTGCCGATCAGCGACCAGACGTTTTCGATGGGCGACATATCGGAAGAACAGGCGGGCCACGGCAGCAGTGACACCTGGTGGGCCGTGAAGAATTGTTGCACGATGCGTGCCACGTGCGGGCACGCATTGTCCTGTTGAAACGTGGCCGCTGGCAGGTCCTGCATGTTAGGGAGGACTACAGTCTCCAAAATGTCGCAGATGTGGCGATGACTGTTGAGTGTACCGGCGATGCGTACCAGAGGGGTGCGGGTGTCATATCCAATTGCGACCCAAACCATAACGTCAGGCGATGGACCGGTGTGGCGATGCATAATGCAGGCGTCATACAGTCTTTCGCCGCGGTGCCGCCACACGCGGATCCAACCATCGTGGTGTTGCAGGCAGAAGCGGGATTCGTCGGAGAAGACAATGTCGTGCCATTCCGCAGTGCAGGTGCGGCGTTCAACGGCCCACTGCCGCCGCACTCGCCGGTGGTGTAACGTCAATGGCAATCGGAGCAATGGCTGCCGTGCGACAAGTCCCCGCTCCTGCAGACGACGTCAAACGGTACGTGCTGACACAGGTTGTTGCGCAACACACCCTAATTCCTGCGCTAACTTTCGTAATGTGGCGGTGCGAGCCGTCAATGCCCGCCGCAAAACATGCCGGTCCTCTCGTTCTGTGGTGTGCCGCGGCTGCGGTAATCGGTCCGTCCGTCCCTCCTGCACCCACCGAATCCATACTCGCCTCACTGTGGTTGGATGTCGTCCCACACGGGCGCCGATGTCTGGGTACGATAAACCGCTGTCGCGATAAGCCACTATTCATCCTCTGTCGAACTCCGAAACGTGCTGGAATGACTGCCGTATTCTGCGACGAGGCATCAGGAAGCTTCCCACGCACAGGTCCGGCAGCACAACACACTTCCTCTACTTACACCTCTCCTTCTGTGCACCCTTCTTATAGTGCTTTTCGGTGGTGAGCCGGGCGCACATGATTTGATATGCCTTGCAATGCTAATCGTTTGCATGTCCTCTCGCGGGCGACGCATGCTGCGAATTTCAGGCCAATCGGATGCTTCCTCCTTGGTGTTGCATTTTGGGTGGCCAGCAGTGTGCATCCCTTTCTAGGTTACGAGTCAAATCTTTTCACTCTATTTATCGTCTTACTAAGTTATCAAGGAATGGGAAAATCCATTAAAAAGAACAGTTGCCCACTTGATGCCACTCACACAACTGAATAGGAGTTCTATTATTTGCTCTGACACTTGGAAATGAGAGATGACTCATACCAATACCTCACTGGTCCCATCCTGTGTCATAATAACACTTGATTGGCTCTCACACCAATCAGTCTTATTAGTCAGTTATGAGTTAAGGAAATCCACCTTTTGTTACACACGTGGTCCGTCCCAAAAGTAATGAGAATGATTACAAAACAAATGCGTTTAATCAAAATACATACCATTAGGCCCGATCACCTTTGAAGTACAGTGGGACTGAACACACTTATTCCAGCGACGCTGCCATTCGTCGTAGCAGTGGTGGAAGTCTTCATGTGATAGGCTCCGCAGAGCCCTCGTCGCGGCTGAATGGGCGTTTGCAACAGTAACAAAATGGTGTCCTTTCAGGTGCGTTTTGATTTTCGGGAACAAAAAACAGTCACACGGTGCCAAGTCAGGGCTGTAGGGGAGAGAGGAAGGGGGAGTCCGCGCCAGTCACACATCATTGGCTGTGAGGGAGTTCACAGCCAATGATGTGTGACTCGGCACATTGCCATTGTAGAGGATCCACGTTTTGGCAATGTCACGACGCTCTCGCAAAACCCTTTTCCTCAAACGCTCCAGGACCTGTAGGTAAAAAGTCTGATTGACTGTTTGTCCTGGTGGTACAAATTCTTTGTGTAATACCCCTCGACAGTCAAAAAAAAAAAAACGAAGAGCATTGATTTCACTTTTGATTTGCTCATACGAGGTTTCTTCGGTCGAGGTGAAGATGGAGTGTGCCATTCTGAACTCTGCCTTTTTGTTTCGGGATCGTACTCAAACATCCATGTTTCATCCCCAGTAATCACTTTACGCAAAAAGTCGGGCTCAGTTGCCACATGATCCAACAGTTTTTTGGGAAATGGACATACGATTCTCTTTCTGCTTATCGGACAAGTTTTTTGGGGGGGACGAGTTTTGCTCAAATCTTCCTCTTGTTGAGATTTTCCGTAATGATTCGATGAACCACCGTTTTTGGTACGCCGACTTCGTCTGCGATTAGTTGGACATTGAAACGTCGGTCCCGTTCCAGAGAAGACTTGATAACGGCCACATTGTCATTGGTCCTTGACGCTGAAGGTCGCCCTGAGGCACTGCTCATCCTCAACGGCTTCCCTTCCAACTTTGTGCCACCTGTAAACTTGGGCTGATGACAAAGCTGCGTCCCCATACGATGTCTTCAGCATCTCTAAGGTTTCTGCGGCTGTTTTCCCCAGTTTTACGCAAATTTTGATTGCGTAACGCTGCTCAACGCTCCTTTGCATTTTCTTCCGTAACGAGTGTGAAAAACAAGGGTGCATTTTTTTTACCGTTCCGACGCTTCGAAAGGCTCACCCTCAACTGAGGATGGTCCAGCCGTTTACTTGAGATACCCACGCAACGACCTGCATGTCTGCAAGCACTGTTCGTCATCGATTGCTGTAGAGAGGCCTCGTTACTCGCCGTCCATTGTTGAGACTTCCCTTCACTCTGAACCATAGGCGCCAGCAATTGCAGTGGTGCCACGAACGTCAAAATTGGAGTGCTGAATGAGAGCATATTGTGTTTTCGGTGAGTCCAGATTCAATCTAATGCATCACGATGGGCGGATCGGTTCACAGCTACCGTTGTGAATGGCATCTGGAAGGCTACATTGTGCAGTGCCATAAAGATCCCACGATTCCGCTATTACGTTTCATTCAAGCACTCGCTTACTACGCATCACAGGCACATTGAACAGCCAACACTACATCACGGAAGGGCTGCAAGCTGAACTTCTACCCTACCTTCAGACAACCCCGGGAACCGTCTTCCAACGAGACAATGTCCGACCCCATGTTCCTCGTACTGTCGAAGATGTACTTGTGCGCATCAAGTCGCTCGTCTTTCCTGGCCTGCTTGCTCGCCAGATTTGTCGCCTATAGGGAACGTCTCGGGTGTCATCGCGCAACGACTGGCTCGCATGGCCTCGCCGCCTGTCACAACCAACAAATTGGGGATGCGTGTAGCAGCAGAATGGAATGCAATACCGCAGACGACCATCCAAACTCTGTTTCATTCGATCCCACGGCTGCCATCACCGGCCATGGTGGATTCACTTATTACTAATTTATTGGCCTTCCTCATCACGAACCAATATGCAATTGTGGTTGTTTGTAGCTTGTACCATAACTAATCACTCCCATAAATTTCATTGTAATTGCTTGTTTCTTTCTTGGTGTTGCAGTTTCTATTAAGAGCAGTGTAACTAAAGGATGATGCAATAATTTACACTTGTGTCAGCCACCAACAAACTCTTTCACAGTCAGGCTTAGAACTTATTGCACACTCCTCGCAGCTGCCAACTCCAGACTCTTTAACGGCTGAAGCATTCCCTTATTTTCCTAACCATACAATCACTAGACAGCGAGCAGAAACATCGTGTGAAAAACAAAGCCATGAAAACCTGGCTGCCAATAGCTTGATGGTGTGTCTTCGTTTTAGAGAGCTCTTTACAACAAATTTTGGTTAGAGCAAACGAAATACATTTGTGGTAGCTGAGGAGACTGCCTGTATCAAGAATAAATCGATATGTCCGTATGTGATTTAACCGATTCTTCTCTTTCATCGACTTGGAGTCGGAACGTAATGTTCAGTTTTATTATGAACAGTTTACTTTTTGTTTTGTTTTGGGGTTAGACCAATATGAGCAACTCAACGGGCTATAAGCAGTAGCCTGTTCTTAATTTAGGGCCACTGGTTCCAGCCAGTGTTATTAAGAAAAACACACCATCAGGGAGAGACAGTGCCGTAAGAAAAACACACCATCTATATGCAACACAGATTTGAACCCATCACTTAGACCACTGTGGCACCGAGCTGGCTGAGCCTGCTTTTGCTGATGACGCTTTAACTACTACTAACCTTAATTCACCAGTCTTGGGGGTCACCATCAGGGGAGCACTGGCTCACAATAAACAGTTATCCTATCTTAGTGCACCACACATCCAAGTGTTACCTAAACTTTCATGGGTACGGGAGAACTTCCAGTTCCATTTCTCCAAGCACGAAGAGAGGACATTATTTGCCAATGAGCTGATAAAATAAGTCATCCTGGAGGGGAAGAGAACCGAAAATTTCACCTGCTCATTAAAATACTTTTCCTTCCCCCACTGAAATTTTACTTCGGGTTTATTCACATTAAAAACAGGGGAAGGAAACACGCATATTTATGTATTTATTACTGAATTTTGGAAAATATGTATTTAGCTAAAAATCCGTCCCTTACAAATTACATTTAAGGACTTTTCCGGGAATCTGAGGGAAAATAAGGATGCAAAGGCCTATTTAGGATGTTCTCCTTTAATTGCAGGAGACATATAAACCGTGCATCAGGATGGCCTGCACTAGTTCACTAGAAGGCTCAACAAGTAGATTTTTCTTCACTACCTCTTTTCCTGGACAAACACCTTGCTTCATTTTCTGAAGCAGTAGAGCATAAATATATTTACACCATTCAATTTGCAGATGGAAAATACCATTGACAGAAAATATAATAAAATTATTTTACACTTTTGTAGTGTTTCTGTAACCTCGCCTTTAAATAAAAATTAATAATTTCGGGGGAATAGTGATTTTATACAGATGACTTGGTTTGCTTAAATGTGTGAACGTGCCAAAGAATCAAATGCTAAATCATTGTGAAGGTGACAATATTTGGTGCTAATGTTTAAAATGACTGATGTTTTAATATATGTTGTGCAGATCTTGTGTTTGGTTTGCTTGATAGCACAGAACGCCTGGCATTCTTGTTTTTCTATTTATCCAGATCATTTTTCTGTAGTTATTTTTGAAATTTATCCACATATTTATATTCCTTTAAAAGAGCAGAAAATAAGTGAGGAAATGACTATTCCTTCTATGAAACCAGAAACTTAAAAAGTTATTATGGATTTTATTCAGGAATTAAACATAGGATTATCCTACTTCAGGATGACAACTGCAAACAGTGTTGCCATTCTCTTGCAAGTGTCAACCCCCTAAAATCATTCATTGCCGTATTTCTTGTAATTTCCGAACTTTCTGCGAGTTTTCTCTTAAGGAAGTGTTGCTCACAGGCAAGAATTTCAATCGAGTCCCATAGAATTTTTTTTTTTTTTTTTTTTTTTTTAGATTGGAGGTTTAACGACCACCGTGAGCAACTCAATAGGCTATAAGCAGTCACCCGTCCCTAATTTAGGGTCACTGGTTCCAGGGAAGGGAGAGAGTCAGTGCCGTAAGACAAAACACAACATCCATGCCTGACCGGGATTCGAATCCGGACACCTTTCGGACGAATGATCAGAGACCATCACTTAGACCACTCCGCCACGCGGCCCATAGAATTTTATGGCCCGTGTTTTGCACATGCCTTTGCAAGCCAGTTTTGTTAGATAAATTTTTAATCACCACTTTATGTTCCGCTACAAGTTGTTTTAGCAGCTTTCCTGCCTCACCCACACTTAATACGTATTATGGACAACTCCCTCTTTTTTCATAGTATTTTCTTCCTGTAGGGAGGCAGTGGCTGATTTTATTTTTTAACCCAGGAGCTAACCTGATGGGGAATTTTTGCTGATATTTTACAGCTTCTCAAAAAGTCCTTTATAATAGACTTTTCTTGACATAACCATTGTATTTTTTTTACTACTTGATTACGTTTTTTTTTTTTTTTTCTTTTTTTAAGTATTTTCCACCATTTGAGGAGGGTAGTTGCTTGTTATTGCCATTATTTTTAGTTATTTCCCTTGGTGTACGTTTTCTGTGGGTAGGGAGTTATGTGTTTCTATTTTCACTGCAAATTGTTTGACCACATTTGTCTTAATAAAGTTTGGGTGGTATGAGTGAAAGTCCAGAATTTTTTTCTGTTCGTAGAGTTCTTGTAAAGTGATGTAGTGAATTTTCCTTCAACACACTTAATGCCTAAATCTCGGAATTAAATATGTTATCCTCGTGGAACTCCAAAGTGAACTTTAGATCTTGGCCTACAGAGAATGATTTCACAGGGTAGTGCTTGATTTTTACTTTCAAGGACGAAGAATATATTCACATGTCACCGGACACCCTTTCAAAAGCAAATGAATGAATCCCTGCATTGTTAAGTGACCGGTACAACTGCAAACGGCATAAAAACAAGCCTGCAGCTGACCGCGATCATAACGCACTGTGAGGTCGAGTGAAAATGTTGTGGCAGGAGAGAACTGACTTTAAGAAAAGAAAGATTGTTAGGTGTTCTATAGTGGATTGTCCATAAGAGCAGCCGAGAGGCGTTTAAACATACCCAAGTCAACTGTTTTGGATGCACTGAATAAGTGGAAGACATACTGCATGCCTGAAGCAGCAAAACATACCGGCAGACCAAAGAAAATCAGTGATAGCGGGCGTCAAAGCCTCAGGAGAGTTGTTACAGCTAATCGACAGAGTACTGCACAAGACCTCAGTGTACAAGTGAGTAAAAATACTTGAACCTCGGTATGTACATGTACCATTTGCAAAGAACTTCATTCCATGGGTTACCATGGTCGTGCGGCTGCTCATAAGCCTTTTGTCTCCACTTGGAATGCTACTCGTCATTCAGCATGGTGTAAAGAACATTTATCGTGGACCGTAGATCAATGGAAATGGGTCCTATGGACTGATGAATTCAGATACACGATCCATCAGTCTGATGGGTGTGTGGGTATGGCGGCAGCTGGGGGAACGCTGTTTACCAGTGTACTGTTCCTACGGTCAAGTTTGGAGGTGGCAGTGTACTCGTGTGGGGGTGTTTTTCGTGGTATGGTCCCAGCCGATTGGCTATCGTGGACAAACCTGTTAACCAGCACGTCTACCTCGATATTCTAGACAATTATTGCCCTACCAACTCTGTGGCAATATTGTGGAACCAAGCCTTGTTTGGTACCAGCAGGATAAGGCACTGAGCTATAAAGCAAGGACTGTTACTGCATGGTTTGATAATTCCACATCATGTGTGGACTGGCCAGCACAGAGCGCTGATCTCAATCCCATAGAGCACCTATGGGATGAATTAGAGCGCCGCATAAGGAGTTTGGAACCAAGGCCTACTACTTAGCAATAGTTAGCGGCAGCTATGTACTGAATGGAAGCACATACCTATCGCTGCGTTCCAAAACCTTGTCGAAAGCATGCCTCGAGGGGTCAGTGCATGCATTAAGGCCAAAAGTGGACCAACACCATACTAATTTATGTCAATAAATGCTATGTTGTGTTTCTCTTCTAGGTGTCCGGTGACTTTTGTCAATATAGTGTATCTTCCGTATAGGGTGAAGATGGAAGGTGCCAGTATGATTTCTTCTTTTAGCTTCCCCATAAGTTAGCCAGGAATGGGGCCAAAGGCGATCCCATAGCAAGTCCAGCAGTTTGCTTTTAAAAAAAAAATATTCCAAACTGGAACCAGTTGTGTTTTAGGATGAAAATAAGAATTTGATATAGTCATGTAAGGATAGCCTTGTCCATGTTATGAAACACAGTTTTATCAGAAAGATCTTCAGCAAGGAATTCCAGTAAACGATCAGTGTTAATGTTGGTATACATGGATTGTATATCTAGGCTTGCTAAGATTGGGCTTTCTAAGGTAGGAAGATCTTTTAACTTAGACAGCAATTCTGCTGAGTTTCTTAATAAGGCTGGGGGATCAGGAAAGATACTTTTGAGATGGGAGAGAAGGTAGTATTGCAAATTTAAGAGGGGAAATTTTCGAATCTACAATAGGCTTAATGTTCTTAATTGTGGGCCACGTTCGTGACTGCCACGGGAAGGACCTCAGGTTCGATCCCAGGCAGGTACGAACGCTCGATCCACTAAATATCCGCCGTGCGTCGGATATTTAGTGGGGGCCGTACCCCGGGTACTGGCCCCCCGTAATAAATAAGGGCGTCTTCCTCCCCCTTTCTACTTCACTTCCGTGTCACTTTCCTATCGGACACTCTAGCCCAAATCTCGTAGCTTCCTATTTCTAAGGGTTGTTTAAGACCTGGGGTCAGACACTCCCTTCCTAAAATCCTCTACATATGATCATGTTCTCAATTGTCCCACAGAGTTAGGGAATCCTATGATGAACTTTTCCGTACTCCTTGAAATCGTGTGAAGTTTAGTCTCTCTCTCTCTCTCTCTTCAGGGAGCTCAGAAGTTTAGAGTAAGCTTTGATAGCAGGTTCCATCGGGTTCAAAGCGAGTTGCTCATAATTCGGCTTACTTAGCTCTTCCTCCATCTTACCTAGCTCCTCCGCCACCTAAGTATTTTTCCTTATTCAAAAGAACCAGCGCTTTACTCTTGTCTGCTTTCATTGCTACTGTCTCTTGGGGTTTTTTAAATGACTTCAGAGCAACTAGTTGGGCGGGAATGAAATTTATGTCAGAATCTTACTATTTTTTTCAAAATCTGAGATACACTTAGCATATTGGCTTCTAAGATCGGTAGCAGCTGCTGGGTCATTTTTCTCTGTGGAATAGCAAATGCATCCCAGATCAGAAATCAACTTCTTTTTGTCCAGTTTTTTTGAAGCAAGGTTAAAGTTATTACCTACATTAAAGGTAATAATGTTAACCTTGCTTCAAAAAAATCAAGCACTACCCTATGAAATCCTTCAGTGGTTTAACTCTGTAGATTTATTTATTTTTTTTTTTTTTTGATTGGAGGTTTAACGACCACCGTGAGCAACTCAATGGACTATAAGTAGTCGCCCGTCCCTAATTTAGGGTCACTGGTTCCAGGGAAGGGAGAGAGCCAGTGCCGTAAGACAATCACAACATCCACGCCTGACCGGGATTCGAACCCGGACCCCTTACGGACGAATGATCACAGGCCAGCGCCTTAGACCACTGCGCCCCCTTAACTCTGTAGACCAAGATCTAAAGTTCACTTTGGAGTTCCATGAGGATAAACATCTTGAATTCCTGGATTTATCTATTAAGTGTGTTGAAGGAAAATTCACTACATCGCTCTAAAAGAAACCCACGAGCACAAAGAAAATTCTGGACTTTCACTCATACCACCCAAACTTCATTAAGGCAAATCTGGTCAAACAATTCGCAGTGAAAATAGAAACACAAAACTCACTACCCACAGAAAAGGTACACCAAAGAGAAGAACTAACAAGTTATTAAATTCATGCAATGCATTGATTATGATACGTTTTCCAACATACCCGAAATTGCGTGCAGACAAACCCTCCTCCCTACATTGACTATTGATTCATTCAGTATACCTCCGGAACAACATACTAAGTTTTGCTGGAATAGAAGCATTTTTACTCAAGTTATTACACAAGTTATGAGGATAATGGTTGTGGAATAAATCTTGCTCCTGTGTCCTGACCTTTGATCCCATTTCGATGATATTAAACAGAATTGGTTCAATATACCTCCGGAACAACATACTAAAGTTTTGTCGCAATAGAAGCATTTTTAGTCAAGTTATGAGGATAATGGCTGCGGAATAAATCTTGCTGCTGAGTCCTGACCTTTGACTCCATTTCGATGATATTCAACAGAACCGGTTCGGCAGACCTCCGGAACAACATAAGTTTTGTCACAATCAAAGCATTTTTTTTAGTTATGATGCATAAAGGCGATGGAATGGATTCTGATCGTACATCCTGACTTTTGACCCCATTTCGTCCATTTTCAATAGGGTCCGTCCCCATGTTGTCCCTTACCACACACAAAAAGTTCATCTAATCGAACCATTTTTACACGAGTTATCATGCGGAAAGACAATACAGACAGACAGACAAAGCTGGAGCATATACGCTTCTTTAACCTATGGTTGGAAAATGTTGAAAAGAATACTAATAATAACAAACAACTACACCCCTCAATACTTTAAAAAAAAATGTAGCCAAGTAGTAAAAAAAAAAAAAAAAATACAATGATCATGTCAAGAAAAGTCATCTATTATAAGGGGCTTTTTGAGAAGCTGCAAAATATCAGCAAAAAATTTCTCATCAGGTTAGCCCCTGGGTTAAAAACTAAAATCAGCAGATACCTCCCTAGCCTTAAGCAGGAAGAAAATAATATGAAAAAAGAGGGAGTTGTCTATAATATTAAGTGTGAGTGTGGCCTAAGCTATGTGGGCGAGACGGGAAGGCAGTTAAAGCAATGTATAGCGCAGGGATGGTGAACCTGTGGCACAACACGATTTGGGTGGCACACCAATATGAAAACATTAAATAAAAATTTAGTTTTTTTATAGATAATTTTTCATCATATCTGCAGTGTTTTCTTGCAAATAACTGAGCTTTGACAAGAAAATTTATCTAGCCAAGAAATGTCCTCCAAAGGGGTAGTAAATAAATCAACCTCACCTCATTTAATCGCCTTATGCATTAATCCCCCCTCCCCAAAGCAAACAGGAGGTGGCACACTCGACACTTGAAAGCAGTAAAGCAAACTATAAGTGGCACACTATCGGAAAAGGTTCACCATCCCTGAACTATAGCAGAACATAAAGCGGCGATTAGAAATGTATCTAACAAAACTGGCTTGGAGAGGCATGTGCAAAACACGGGACATAAAATTCTATGGGACTCGATTGAAATTCTTGCGTGTGAACAACACTTCCTTAAGAGAAAACTCACAGAAAGTTGAGAAATTACAAGCAGCAATGAATGATTTTAGGGGATGGACACTTGCAAGAGAATGACAACACTGTTTGCAGTCGTCATCCTGAAGAAGGATAGGGCTCCTATCCGAAAATTTGACTTAATTCTATGTTTAATTCCTGAATAAAACCCATAATAACTTCTTAAGTTTCTAGAGCAGAAAAGTTGTCCAGATGTTGTCATAAAATGATCGAAGTACAATGACCCAATAAATATCACAGAAGCACTGAAATTTTACACTGAAAGATATTTGACAGCAATAGTTCTTTATTAGCATTTCAAAATTTTAACTTTCCATAAAAGCATTTAAAATATTACATCATTTGGGTTTAGCTAATAATGTGCATAAAACTATCAAACATTAAACTTTAAAACACAATTACAAAAATATGCAATTGGTTTTCTTTAAAAATGTATAACAATAAGGCAATTTTTGATTTTGTGCTTTAAGGCAGCTTTTCATTTAGCATTCAAGGCTCAGTGAATGGCAATGTCATCAAAGTTTATTCTGCAACATTGAAAAGGCTAGGATGGGGAATTCTTTTGGTTCCAGGACTGCTTCATCATTTCCTCGACCTTAATCTGTTCACTTGTTGGCTTACCAAGCCACTGCTGCTGTTGGTCAAACATCATTTGGTGAATTTTTGCTTGTTCTTCCTCACCCAGATCCTCAAAGGGTTTACTGCAGTCAATGGCACGAACATCAATCTTCGGCTCACTTTGTATGAGTGCTTCCCAGTATCTCTCATAGCCCTTTTCCAAGTAAACCTAAAAAGAATACAAGTCACTAAATTAAAGTTTTGATTTTTGTTTTGTTATATACAGGGTGTCCGAGAATTATTGGACACATTACAAAATTATATAAAACAAAACATTAAGCAGATAGAAAGAAACTGACTGTACTGACTTACAATGTCTACACAAGTTAATAAATTTCGATGTGAGATCCCTTGGTTGCTCGTATTATGTCCAAGCGATACTCGATTTCATGCCATGTATTGGCAAGCATCTGAGGACTTATGGAATTAATAGCAGCTGTGATATGTTGCTTCAGTTCCTGCAAATCAGTACAAGGCGTCTGATAGACACGATTCTTCACATAACCCCACATGAAATAATCCAATGGAGTTAGATCTAGAGAGCGAGGAGGCCCCAGAATGGGACCACCATGCCCAATCCATCTGTTGGGGAAATGCTCATTTAGGCACTTACGTGCAGACATTGACCAATGCGTTGTTGGAAAACGACGTTGTCCTATCTTTTGATCTGGGGTATAGCGAAATTTTCTAGCATATCCAAGTAAATGTCACCATTTATGTTTTTTTTTTTTTTGCAGAAGAAGAAAGGGCCAATCACTTCTCTTTTTGATAGGGCACACCACACATAGACTTTTGGAGAATCACGTTCCAGTTTAATAGCAGCATGAGGCGGTTCACTGTCCCATATCCTACAGTTGTGACGATTCACAATACCTGATACATGAAATGTGGATTCATCACTAAAAATTACAGTACTGAGAAAGTTTTCGTCATTTTGCACTCGATTCAGCATATCCACAGCGAAATCGTATCGCAGAATGCGATCATTTACATGCATCTTTTGCACTATTTGAATTTTATAAGCATGAAACTTGCCGTGTGCAAGATATCATGAACTGTCGATTTCGGAATGCACATTTCTCTGCTTGCTTTACGAACGGATTTCCTGGGGCTTTGTCGGAAACTTTCATTAACTTTGTCAACCGTCTCACCGCTGACGCTAGGCCTACCGGCTCCTCCACGATGTTCCACATTGCCAGTTCTTTAAACTGTTTCATCCACCGCTTAATTGAATTTGTTGACGGAGGATTATAACCATACTCTAAACGGTACTGTCTTTTAACTTTAATGACAGACTTTAATTCCGCAAGCCATAACACACACATCGCCTGCTGTACGGATGACATGACTACTGATTGCGCATTTCTCATACATTCCTCATCAGGCCACACCTAACGCCATCTATGGGATTCTGGAAATAATAATTCTGCAAAACAAAGATATAGAAACCGTGTTAGTAATACGTGACATAGAAAAACAGACAATGCTCATAGTTTTTTTTTACATAATTTTGTAATGTGTCCAATAATTCTCAGACACCCTGTACACACTGGTGCCCAAAATTAACATGGCAAATACAAATTCAAGAATATGTCCAAAAGGAGACGACCAATTGTAAAGATTTTTTAGACACTTGTAAGGGGAAATGCTAAGTTGATGTACCCAAGCAAAGTTGTGCAAGCTCCAATGGAAATATGCAAATGACAACCACACAGCATTGAGCTGGCGGGCACGTGACCTTGATATATGTTCTGAGTGCTGTGTGGCAATTGAAGCTGGAGTTGAACTGTTAGTGAAAGAATGGCACTGCGCCATTGCTTAGAAGACTCTTTCTAGTGTACAGTGATTGGTAGTTTGGAAGCAAGCAAATACAAGCTAAGGTAGCAAGAGGGATGAATATGTTGAGGCAACTTGTCTCCAACAATCTCTGGAGACAGTTCCAGAAAAAGGGAATAATAACCAGAAAACCACAAGAACACCCATCAGCCACAACAAGTCAAGACAACCGGTATTTGTCACTACTAACAGCTTGCTGCTAAGGAGTCGACAGCTAGGCAACTCTCACAAGAGCTCTCCCCTGCTACATATGGGAACTGCGATATTGAGGCAACCAGTTCACAGAAAACTCACAAGAAAGGTCTGTATTCAATTAGCCGCACCACACAGAAGAGTTCATTTGAACTGGGCCTATATTCCCTTCAGTGATGAGTTGTGATACAGCCTACACACGGATTCTTGACATGTGTACATTTGGAGAGAGGTGGGAAGCCAAAATCTTCCCTCTGGCATTAGGGAAGTTAATCACTAAAGTGGCAGAGGACTCCTGGTTTAGGCTGGCATCAAGTTGGAGGGACGTGCACTGCTGCTTGTGTTAGAAGAGACACCTTGATTGCTGCATGCTACAGGGATGGCATCCTAGAGCCCGTATACAGCTCTTAAGAGGATGTGTTGGCCACCAGTTCCTTTTTACAGATGATAACACCCATCTCCATAGGGCTTGGCTAATCGATGATAACTTGGAGGGCCCAGAGTTATATGTACGGCTCTTCAGGGGAGGTGTTGGCCACCAGTTCATTTTTTACAGACGATAATCTCCATAGGGCTTGGCTAATCGATGAATACTTGGAGGGCCCAGAGCTTCATGTACGGCTCTTAAGGGGAGGTGTTGGCCACCAGTTCTTTTTTACAGATGATAACATCCATCTCCATAGAGTTTGGCTAATCAATGAATACTTGGAGAGCTTAGAGACCCATGTACGACTCTTAAGGGGAGGTGTTGGCCACTGTTGGCCACCAGTTCCTTTTTACAGATGATAACATCCATCTCCATAGAGTTTGGCTAATTAATGAATACTTGGAGGGCCTAGAGACCCATGTACGACTCTTAAGGGGAGTTGTTGGCCACCAGTTCCTTTTTACAGATGATAACATCCATCTCCATAGAGTTTGGCTAATCGATGAATACTTGGAGGGCCCAGAGCCTCATGTATGGCTCTTAAGGGGAGTTGTGGGCCAGCAGTTCCCTTTTTTACAGATGATAACATCTGTCTCTAAAGAGTTTTGCTAATCAATGAATACTTGGAGAGCCTAGAGACCCATGTACGACTCTTAAGGGGAGGTGTTGGCCACCAGTTCCTTTTTACAGATGATAACATCCATCTCCATAGAGTTTGGCTAATCAATGAATACTTGGAGGGCCTAGAGACCCATGTACGAATCTTAAGGGGAGGTGTTGGCCACCAGTTCCTTTTTGCAGATGATAACATCCATCTCCATAGAGTTTGGCTAATCAATGAATACTTGGAGGGCCTAGAGACCCATGTACTACTCTTAAGGGGAGGTGTTGGCCACCAGTTCCTTTTTACAGATGATAACATCCATCTCCATAGAGTTTGGCTAATCAATGAATACTTGGAGGGCCTAGAGACCCATGTACGACTCTTAAGGGGAGGTGTTGGCCACCAGTTCCTTTTTACAGATGATAACATCCATCTCCATAGAGTTTGGCTAATCAATGAATACTTGGAGGGCCTAGAGACCCATGTACGAATCTTAAGGGGAGGTGTTGGCCACCAGTTCCTTTTTGCAGATGATAACATCCGTCTCCATAGAGTTTGGCTAATCAATGAATACTTGGAGGGCCTAGAGACCCATGTACGAATCTTAAGGGGAGGTGTTGGCCACCAGTTCCTTTTTGCAGATGATAACATCCGTCTCCATAGAGTTTGTCTAATCAATGAATACTTGGAGGGCCTAGAGACCCATGTACTACTCTTAAGGGGAGGTGTTGGCCACCAGTTCCTTTTTACAGATGATAACATCCATCTCCATAGAGTTTGGCTAATCAATGAATACTTGGAGGGCCTAGAGACCCATGTACGAATCTTAAGGGGAGGTGTTGGCCACCAGTTCCTTTTTACAGATGATAACATCCATCTCCATAGAGTTTGGCTAATCAATGAATACTTGGAGGGCCTAGAGACCCATGTACTACTCTTAAGGGGAGGTGTTGGCCACCAGTTCCTTTTTACAGATGATAACATCCATCTCCATAGAGTTTGGCTAATCAATGAATACTTGGAGGGCCTAGAGACCCATGTACTACTCTTAAGGGGAGGTGTTGGCCACCAGTTCCTTTTTACAGATGATAACATCCATCTCCATAGAGTTTGGCTAATCAATGAATACTTGGAGGGCCTAGAGACCCATGTACGACTCTTAAGGGGAGGTGTTGGCCACCAGTTCCTTTTTACAGATGATAACATCCATCTCCATAGAGTTTGGCTAATCAATGAATACTTGGAGGGCCTAGAGACCCATGTACTACTCTTAAGGGGAGGTGTTGGCCACCAGTTCCTTTTTGCAGATGATAACATCCGTCTCCATAGAGTTTGTCTAATCAGTGAATACTTGGAGGGCCTAGAGACCCATGTACTACTCTTAAGGGGAGGTGTTGGCCACCAGTTCCTTTTTACAGATGATAACATCCATCTCCATAGAGTTTGGCTAATCAATGAATACTTGGAGGGCCTAGAGACCCATGTACTAATCTTAAGGGGAGGTGTTGGCCACCAGTTCCTTTTTACAGATGATAACATCCATCTCCATAGAGTTTGGCTAATCAATGAATACTTGGAGGGCCTAGAGACCCATGTACGAATCTTAAGGGAGGTGTTGGCCACCAGTTCCTTTTTGCAGATGATAACATCCGTCTCCATAGAGTTTGTCTAATCAGTGAATACTTGGAGGGCCTAGAGACCCATGTACTACTCTTAAGGGGAGGTGTTGGCCACCAGTTCCTTTTTACAGATGATAACATCCATCTCCATAGAGTTTGGCTAATCAATGAATACTTGGAGGGCCTAGAGACCCATGTACGAATCTTAAGGGGAGGTGTTGGCCACCAGTTCCTTTTTGCAGATGATAACCTCCATCTCCATAGAGTTTGGCTAATCAATGAATACTTGGAGGGCCTAGAGACCCATGTACGACTCTTAAGGGGAGGTGTTGGCCACCAGTTCCTTTTTACAGATGATAACCTCCGTCTCCATAGAGTTTGGCTAATCGATGAATACTTGCAGGGCCTAGAGACCCATGTACGACTCTTAAGGGGAGGTATTGGCCACCAGTTCCTTTTTACAGATGATAACATCTGTCTCCATAGAGTTTGGCTAATCAATGAATACTTGGAGGACCTAGAAACCCATGTAAGACTCTTAAGAGGAGGTGTTGGCCACCAGTTCCTTTTTACAGATAACATCCGTCTCCATAGAGTTTGGCTAATCAATGAATACTTGGAGAGCCTAGAGACCCATGTAGGACACTTAAGGGGAGGTGTTGGCCACCAGTTTCTTTTCACAGATGATAACATCCATCTCCATAGAGTTTGGCTAATCAATGAATAAATACTTGGAGGGCCTAGAGACCCATGTAGGACACTTAAGGGGAGGTGTTGGCCACCAGTTCCTTTTTACAGATGATAACATCCATCTCCATAGAGTTTGGCTAATCAATGAATACTTGGAGGGCCCAGAGCCTCATGTACGGCTCTTAAGGGGAGTTGTTGGCCAGCAGTTCCCTTTTTTACAGATGATAACACCCGCCTCCAAATGGCTTGGCTAATTGATGAATACCTGGAGGGCCTAGAGACCCATGTATGACTCTTAAGGGGAGGTGTTGGCCACCAGATCCTTTTTTTACAGATGATAACACCTGTCTCTATAGGGTTTGGCTAATCGATGAACACCTGGAGGGTGAGAGCTAATACCAGGAATGGGTGGCCACGAGATTTTCAAACCTGAACCCAATAGAGCATGTCTGGGATGTCCCCTTAAAGAACTTCGACATGCCTTGGTGTAAAGGAGTGGCACGCCTCAAACTCTCATTCACAGCCTTGTAAACAGTGTGGAGGTTCATTGTGTGAGCTGTACTGCTGTTCCGGGTAATTATACTCCCTTCTAATTAGCTCCTGGAAATCTGTCCCTTTCACTGCATGCTCCTTCTCATGCGGCAAGGGCACTCTCTCTCTGTTGTGTATTGCTGCATTACTGATATGTGTGTCCGTACAAACTGTAATTAAACTATCGTGTGGATATTGTCAGTGTTCATCATGTTAATTTTGGACACTGCTTAGTTAAAGAAAAATTTCCGTTAGTTTACAAAACTAGATAGAATTCATTAAAAAGAACGTGCGTGCCTGCTCCTATTTCATGAACTTACCCTTAACTGTTTACATAGAATACAGGTAGCTAAAATAAATTATAACATGGGACATGAATTCATGCTGAATATTATTCACAAATATAATTTATGTTTCCTCCTTGTGAATAGTAAATTAGATCATCAACAATGCAGTTCAGTAGCAAATGCATGTGGTGGCAGATGGAAATTTCCCTTTAATCTTAAATTTTTTCTCACTGTGTGGCAGAAATCATCTGGCTTTGACTTCTGTAGGGTGATGATATTCACAATGCCAGTGAATATATTTTTAGAAAATCACAAAACTTTGGGGGCATCAAATTTTTTTTACATTTTCATATGTTATGGTAAGAAAAATTTAGGGGTTACCTGAATTTTTCTTATAATAGAGCATTCTAATATACAGTATATTTATACATGTAAACACATGAATAAGTAGATGACATTACATTCAAAAATGAAAAGAGATAATTGTGAACACTGTGCGTAATTCTGTATATATGAGACTGATGAAGAAAAAAAGCTGCACTTTTTTTAAGAGTGAAAAATCAAAACATGCGGCAAACCAGTGTGAATATTAATGCAGCATGAGCAAGATGGAATAGTACACTGTAATTTATTTATGTAAATATTAAAACTGGAACACATTTCACATACAAAATATAAAATGATTGATATTTAACAACAAAACAGGATACAGGGGAACATTGCATGGGAAAAAATTACAATTACGGATGAAATCTTCCTTCCCTTCGACTTCCATTTTTGTAAATTTCCTTCCATTTTAAGGCTAAAATACAAATTTCTATGGAATAAAATTATATTCAGCAGCAATACTGGGCAGAAGGAAGAGATGTCGCAAGAAAAAGAGATTAGAATAATCTTCACTCCATTTAACATCCGTCTTCAAAATTTTGATAGATGAAATACCATTCACAGATGGAAAATTACACCACTTCTCAAAAAACTTTCTCTTCACTTTTGCAATCTTGAGAATGACCCAAATGACGACAAAAAAAAAAAAAAAAAAAAACATAATTCTGCGAATCCGCAGAAGAATCCCATGTATGAATCTGTTACAGTTTTAAGGGGGGGGGGCTCCTAGTTTTCACCTATACACTAATGCAATCACATGTTACATAGAATGCATGTGGATAAAACTGACCAGTACTGAAGCAATGACTTAAATTTATTGTTATAAAAGAACTTTCGTTTCTACGTAGTGAGAATCTAATTTCAATAAGTGCACTCATTGTCATAAAAATCCGCGCAACGAAAAAAACCCAAGCGATTAACGCGAAACTCAGCAAATAGCTGCGGGGAGGGCAGACATGCTAATCATTAAAGTTTCGTGCGATTCCGCATGCCCGCAAGTCTAAGACCGATGCTGCAATTGCAATCCTTGGGGCTTATAAGGTGCCACACAGGGGACTCCACATACGTGCCCAAGTGCACGGTAAGAGTCAGGTGAGATCCCTGAGCTACAGCCACATCTAGGAGCCGCTGTAGATGTATGAACAGGCAACTGACAGAGTTTGAACAAGGCTGTATCAACGGGATGAGAGAGGCAGGGTGGCCGACGCACTGAATCGGTCGCCATTTCGGCCGGTTGGACAGTACAGTGTGATCGTGTTGGGAGCTATGGACACAGGAAGGCATCCAGACACTGTGGACTGGCTCTGGACGATCCAGACACACCAGCAGCAGAGAGGACCGTGGGATCGTGAGAGTGGCATGCACAGATGCTACGGTGTCCTTGTCCAATATCCAGAGACATGTGGCGGCTGTACAAGGGACTCCTGTGTCCGCTAGAACCATTTCCAGATGCCTGGCAGAGATGAATCTGCACTCTTGACGGTCCTTACATTTTCTGCCATTAACACCTGACCATCATCAGTGTCGACTGCAGTGGTGTCAGCAGCGAGCAACATGGAATGCTACAGACTGGCGATGTATAGTATTCAACGATGAATCCCGCTCCTGTATGGGAATGGACAACCACCATGTCAGAGTGTGGAGGACCACAGGTGAGTGCTACAATCCCAACCTCACTGTACAGCAGCACATGTCCGAACTGCAGGCATGATGGCCTGGGGAACCATCGCATATGACAGCCGGACTTCCTTCGCAGTGATCCGAGGGACGCCGACAGCCCAGCGCTATGTCCAGGAGATCCTGTGGTCCCATGTGCTGCCTTTCTTGGTGGGGTGGCCCGAAGCCATTTTCCAACAAGATAATGCCAGTCCGCACAGGCTTGGATTTCCCAGGACTGTCTATGTCATGCTTCGGTGCTTCTGTGGCCAGCCAGATCACCTGATCTCTCGCCCATCAAGCACGTATGGGACCAGATGGGACGCCAGATTTCTTTATGTTCCAGTGTGCATGATTTAGAGCGTCAGTTGCAAGAAGTGAGTGCCAATCTGTCCCAGGATAACACACGGTCTCCTTTACTCTATGCCAGACCGTATTACCGCATGTATCTGAGCACGAGATGGTCCAAAGCGGTACTAATGCTGACTGGAATGTGTAGCGTATGTCCGTGGGAAATCATCCTGCTGCTGTGATATTGTAATCACTTCTGTCCTTGGCATGTACCACTTCACTACTAAAATCTCATTTCAATCCGATGCCTCCTTCTTGTTGAGCAGATTTTTATGGAAATGAGTGTACATTACTGTGAGTTGTTAAATTTCTATTTTATTACATTTTTTAGCCATTCTGTATATCGCAGAGCAGTTAGTCAAACAGGTTTATTGAAATTAGATTCTGAACACAGTTGGTCAAGCAGGTTTATTGAAATTAGATTCTGAATGCAGTTGGTCAAGCAACTTCTGTTTCTGGAAATCGTTGCCCATATTTCCAAGCTGAAATACTAACATTTTTTCAATAAAAAGGTATTTAACCATACTATACAGAAGAAAACATCACAAGGAAAATAAATAACGATGATTACAAGAGAAATCTTCACTCAGTCTAATTTCCATTTTTAGAAAATTTTGAAAAACAGAATTTTGTCTCTAGACGAAAAAACTTGCACCCATGTGTGTAAATGGCATGAGCTACCAAAAATCCTTTCAATGGAGTAACAACAAATTAAATGTCTAGGTTTACAAGGGGAAAAAATCTCATTTGGCTTATCTTGAACCCACAATTTCCACATACAGTTTATGAATGGTGCACAATATGGATTGCTAAACATTATTATATACATACATGAGATGCGCATTTCCATCATTCAGATTTCCTCAGAACACTAAATGTTGTGATAAACTGCTCATAGTACATTTTTATTTTTCATTTGGATAGTGCAGGATGTACAGCATATGTCTCAGTAAAATTCTGCTGTGTACATGAGTTGTTCAGTTGGTCTCAATGAACCATTTTCTAGATATAGCTGTACCAGACATAAGTAAATAGACATCTGATTTGTCAATATTTATTTTCTGTCTGCGTGGAATGGAATGAGCTGTAGTTGTAACTGGATTTAATATCTGATAGATATATCCTTTGCAGTACATAGGGCTTTCACTCTGCCATGCATAGTAGAAATGAGATCAGCAATGGTGCTCTATGGAACTTGATGTAACAAGGCCAGCAGGTGTGCCTTGTTGGTTGATTTCTGTGGCATTCGTCATGATTTTCCATTCAATATGGCCCCCAGGCTCAATTGGTATCATATCAGGGCTCTGGCTTGGTCACGACGCTTTCCACATGGCGTTTTGTTCGTGCCATGTTTGGGCACATTCTGCCCTATGACGAAGAGCGCCATCCTCCACGAACAAGGAGGTAGCTTTTATTTTATTTATATGTCAACAAACTTGTCATATCATTCACTGTTTCTAACGTTATTATAAAATTGAGCACGGGAAACGTCGATATAACAATATATATTAAATTTTTTTTTATTTCAACTTGTTATTCACACACCTTCTCGAGGTTCCTTAAGAAATTTTAGATTTTCAGCATTTGAAGTCTTCAAATAGACATGGAATTATTCTTCATATGGATATTCTAATGTAGCGTAAATTTGACAAAGTCCTCCAATATGTAGATAAAAAAGTTAGTAAATGATCATCATTATTTCAGATTCGTCTTTTAATACATGATTTAAGAATTTTAAAAGAGTTAAAACATTAGAACCTCCCGATGAGATAAAACTTTCAAACCTCCCGATGAGATAAAACTTTAGAATCTACTGGCAGAATTGATGCTGCCAGTAGAATTGATGTAGATGGCCAAGAAACAACATGTATGAGAAATAACTCGTATATACCCACCGAAGATGATTACAAAATAGTAATTGAAACTAATATGGGAACTTATGCAACTGGAAGCGGAGATTAAGCCATCATCGATAAAAAGATGTTATATTACCAAATTCAACTTGGAAGCTTATGCCAAGAGAAGTGGAATATATTATTGCCAATTCAACTCACCATCATCGGGAGGTTCAAAAGTTTTAACTCTTTTAAACGAATCTGAAATAATGATAATCATTTACTAACTTTTTTATCTACATATTGGAGGACTTTGTCAAATTTACGCTACATTAGACTATCCATATGAAGAATTATTCCATGTCTATTTGAAGACTTCAAATGCTGAAAATCTAAAATTTCTTAAGGAACCTCGAGAAGGTGTGTGAATAACAAGTTGAAATAAAAATTTTAAATATATATTGTCATATCGACGTTTCCCGTGCTCAATTTTATAATAACGTGAGAAACAGTGAATGATATGACAACAAGTTTGTTGACATATAAATAAAATAAATCATAACCACGTAATAAAATTCGACAAAGAGAAATATTTGATGATTTAATATAAGGAGGTAGCTTTTGGCATCTGATCACTGGAAAATACCATAATTTCGGGTAAATAAGCTGCACTGGCATATACGCCGCAGCGGTTAAAAAAAGGGGCGGAATGAAAAAAATCACCAGAAATGCCGCACCTTCGCAGTAAGGCGGGGAGTACCACTGCAGAATCTTGAAAACATTACGTAGATAAAAATATAGTACCTGATCTTTCAAATAATAAATAAAATATCAGTTAAACAAGATTCAATCTTAAGTATAACACTCACCATACTACTTATATAAAAATGTACTCGAAGAATTCATAAGGTGCTAAACTAATTAAAAAACATTTAAGAATTTAAAAAATATGTGCACAACATTCTGAAAATATATGGTACACATATTTTTTCAATCAAATCCATCAAAATCGGAAACTTCACTGTCCGAATTAAGAAGTTTTAAAAGCTTATCATCTAAAAAAACTCTGGGGTCGTCTGCATCACTTTCGCTGTCTTCTGGCGTTTCACCGCAGTTTTTAGAAATAATGTTTGCTTCAGTGAAGCCCAAAATAATCGTCAAAGTACTGATGTTTTTCCAGGATTCAGAAAAACATATTTATTTACCATTAGCTTAAAACTAGAAGTATAACTTCTGCGTTGCGTCATTTTACTTTCCATGATAATGTAGAACTACGCGAACTCAAGAAAAGGCGATTTGGCGAACTGAATGCAACGAACGCGATTTTGCACATGATGTCCTTGCGTTAGCCTCGGAGCGAAGCTGGTGACGTCATGAGTTCAAAGAGAGTTAGTTGCTCGGAGCATGAAACAAGGGCAAATTCCCTGCAAAGTTTCACCCCGCCACGGATTTTTCCGAGTTTTATCGGTCACCGCTTTCTTACCTGTCCGACCTCAATCCTATAACCTATTATTGTCATATCTTGTTTTAAGAGGGGTGGGTGGAATTTATTGCACGTGGCAGTAACATCGTTATTCTATTCCCTCTCTATTGAGATACCTTCCCGCGGGAAAAAGAATGGAACAAGCCAAAACGTTTTTTGTTACATAATTTCACTCCGCAAAAAAAAAAAAAAAAAAAAAAAAGTTGTATACGTCACTTTGGTGTATAAGTCGCGCGGGTCGAAAATTTAATTTTGAACTCGTATTCGCTGCGGCTTATCAACCCAAAATTACAATACTAGTAGCAATCCCCTCTCAAGGATGGTTATGTGTTTTTGTGCATTGATGTTGCCTTCACATTCTATGAGGACTGAATGACCAATCATCCATACGGCTCTCCATATTATGATTGAAAAACTGCCATGTTTCACAGTTGGCTGTAGGTTCTTCAAGCTATACAAAGTTCCCAACAACAAGATCTTCAGAATTAAAAGAAGAAACATCTTCAAGACCAGTATGATTATCAGCATGTTCTGCAATCACATTATTTCCTACAAAAAATTACTCTTGCGTTATCTAAGTTGGATGCTGCTGTCTGGGCAAAAAAAAGATGACTATCATCAGAGATTTGAAAGTGATATTTTGATTGCAACCTGTTGGCATGTAATAAGCATTCCCACCTGCTAGCGAGTAGCGGTTTTGACTGACTTATGTCATCAGCACAAATAAACAGACTTTGACTCCTGTAACATGTTTATTTACACATTAGAAAACATCCTGCAGAATTGACAATCATCAACCTAGATTTTACTAATGTCTCTACCAGAATCATGAAAGAAATACGGGATTACGCCATATAATACAAATTTTGAAGATGACAATCCGATTTTTGGTGTAAATGTGACAAGGATGGTAAGTCAGATAATATCCGAAAACTTGAAAATTTTCATCGTCCTGGAGCGGGACTTGAACCCGCGTCTCCCAGAAAACGCCTAGGTATGCTAACCACTACACCACCCAGAACGAGTTTCCGATCAGGAAACTCGTTCTGGGTGGTGTAGTGGTCAGGAAACTTGATCGTTTCAGAACGAGTTTCCGATCAGGAAACTCGTTCTGGGTGGTGTAGTGGTCAGGAAACTTGATCGTTCTGGGTGGTGTAGTGGTCAGGAAACTTGATCGTTCTGGGTGGTGTAGTGGTTAGCATACCTAGGCGTTTTCTGGGAGACGCGGGTTCAAGTCCCGCTCCAGGACGATGAAAATTTTCAAGTTTTCGGATATTATCTGACTTACCATCCTTGTCACATTTACACCAAAAATCGGATTGTCATCTTCAAAATTTGTCTCTACCAGAGTTGTACAAAAATAAAAAGTATCTGCGTACACAACCACTGAAACAGAAAATTTGCTGCAAACCCGGGAAGAATACACCACGATAACAATAGAATAAGATAATTAAAAAAAAAAATTAGGAAACAATAAATTGTTGTTAGAACATTACAGATTCGAATGAGAACAAAATAAGTACATGACAATTAAATGTGCAGCAATGTGTGCGAAATGGATCGGTTATGGGAAAATATTAAAATATTGAACTATGAACCTCATAAAAACAAGCGATAATTAAAATGAAGTTTTTATATAAAAAAAAAGTTTGTTAATGAACCTTCAAAAATTATAAATAGCATTTTTAACAAATCAATTTAAAAATAGCTGACTTACAAAATACGCAAGAACAAGATTTTAATTTAATAACTGGCAATTGCAAGAGAAACCTGGCAATAAAATTGAAACTGTTTTTGTGTAAACGAAACTTTTAATACAGTTCTTGTACATTAAGAAAAGGCCTCGATACAAATCTAGAGGCCAGAAACGTCTGAAAAAACAAAATAACTTAGAAAATGTGAAAAATTATTGAAAGATCTTCAAGTTAAAGTAGAATTAAGTATATTAATCTGAGTAAAGCCTTGAGCAAATGTTTTAATTGCTGTAAGTAACATTTTTATTTTTTTTAATCTACAAGCAAAAACTATCTGCAAAATCTGCTAATAATTTGGAAACTATTCGCGTACAGCATATGCACGTACATCTACATTCTGATACTCTGGTCTCTACTTTGCATTTCAGTGTCCCACCAGTCCCATCAACTGCACACTTGCCATGTGCAAAAAAAATTCCACCCTTCAGTGACAAAGTCCTGCTTCAAATAAGAAAGATTTTACAGAGTGAATTGGTTTTCAAATTGAGCTGCATTTCCATCAGGAAAAATTGCTAACTTTTCTATTTCTGGGAATTCGGCCTTTAATGCAGCTATAACACCATTTATTACAGCTACAATATGCTTAATATTTCCTGGTAACCATGCACAACTGGTAAATATACAGTAGTGTTATCTGCTGGTGCCTCCACAGTGTCCATGCTGGATTTTTTTTTTTATTTATTGGAGGTTTAATGACCACTATGAGCAACTCAATGGGCTACAAGCAGTTGCCCGTCTCTAATTTAGGGCCGCCGGTTCCAGGGAAGGGAGAGAGCCAGTGCTGTAAGACAAACACAACATCCATGCCTCACTGGGATTCGAACCCAGACCCCTTTCGGACGAATTATCAGAGGCCATTGCTTTAGGCCACTGCACCACCAGGGCGGCACTCTGGATTTCCTCTTGGGAGATAATACTATAATTTTCAGCAAAATCAATTTGGAGCACACCTTTATTTGGTGACTGAACCGAATTGATTAGTAGTGTTATCTGCTGGTGCTTCCACAGTGTCCACGCTGGATTTTTTTTTTATTTTTTATTGGAGGTTTAACGACTACTATGAGCAACTCAATGGGCTACAAGCAGTCGCCCGTCCCTAATTTAGGGCAGCCGGTTCCAGGGAAGGGAGAGAGCCAGTGCTGTAAGACAAACACAACATCCATGCCTCACCGGGATTCGAACCCAGACCCCTTTCGGACGAATTATCAGAGGCCATTGCTTTAGGCCACTGCACCACCAGGGCGGCACTCTGGATTTCCTCTTGGGAGATAATACTATAATTTTCAGCAAGATCAATTTGGAGCACACCTTTATTTGGTGACTGAACCGAATTGATTATGAAGCACAGTTATGACATCTTCAACAAAACCATCAATTTCAATCACTTTTTGGAATCCATCTATATCTTTCCATTGATTCCATGTTAGAAATGTGTCTATATCTATCTCTTCAACACACATGCGAACATCACTTTTACAGTCTGTGCAAAATCCAACCATACAATTCTCATTTTGAATGCTGCAGCACAAAACACTCAAAAGTTCTATTTCATTTGAAGGAAACTCTGGGGAATTGGAATTTTGCTGACCAAGGATTGTATTAAAAAATGTAAATTTGCATGATATTTGCAAGCACGTACATTCCGTGGTGTTTAGTAAATTAACATCACGTATTCAGGACACAGTTCGTAGAACTTAGTATTTTGAATTAAAATGTTCTGATTTTCATTTTTGAACTGTGTGAAAACATCACTTATAGTCATCAGATTGTCTTTTTTTGCATTAAATTGTGCCTCCCTGATGGTGAGTCCTTTATTGATTTCACATCTCTTTTCTGGTGCTTGTCTACTTATATCATTATGGCACAAAAAACTTTTTTTTTGTGTGTGTGCTATTTGATATACAGCGTGAAGTCTTTTCTTTTTCATTAAACAGAGTTGTGGCAATGTCAGGCATTACCTCAGTACCAAAGTGAGACTTTCAATAATGTCACACCCGTCACTAAAACGTGTCACACCCGTCACACCTCGGTTGAGGTCCTAGAATTAATTTTTTTCTACATGACTTTTTCTACACTTGTTCAGACTGCTGACAGCCAAACTTCCACAAAGTTTTACATTTCTACATAAAGGGGTATACAGTATACAGTTTTACATTTCTACATAAAGGGGTATGCAGTATACTATCTTTTATGGTCATTTCAGTGCAGTGACGGGAGTGACAGACAGCAGACTAAAAAACATTTTTTTTAATTAAATTTCCACTTATTTTTAATTGTAAAATATGCTGTTACAAAGTGGTTTGGACTCTGCTACATCTAACAAATACAACTGCAAGTGAAAAACAGTTGTCAAAACATCTCCAGAACTGGTATTGACAATGTCTAATTACTAAAATGTAAATCCTACCTTTTGTTCAGGATGTTTAAGACTGAAATGCAAAGAGACAATTATTTATATAGCATTTCTTGTTGTGAATTCGAATTCTACGTACTCATACCTTCAATTTGATGTATGATAAATGATAATATGATACAATTAAATTTTTTCCCTGTTTGTCCACTTTTTCATGGAATGGCTGTTTTACAGAAGTTTTGTAACATGTCAGGATTTAATACATGTTTGTCAACTCTGAAAAGGATTTTAAATGGAAATCTTTACCTGCCAACGTTGGCAAGAACCTTGTCAGTAGTATGTAGTATTATCGCACGGCACACATAGATACTTTCTTACAAAACAGTTCATCTCTTTGTAAAAAAGAAATACGCATCACAACAAAACGTTACAACATACAAGGACACTAATGAAATAAACACGTGCAAAACACAAAGCTGGTTCCCCTGGCAAGGATACGATAGGTAACATTGCGAGATTTGAGTTCGAAACTTCCATCAATAAAAATCAGTCAGATGCGTTCAGAATTCGACACTTGACAGACAGAAAATCCCAAATTTGTAAAAACTGCATCAATTTTTTTTCAAATTTTCCAACTTTGTTACTCCCATTTTGGGTAATTTTCCCCTCCCTTATCAAGCTTAAATGCAAAAACTTATGGGACGGGGGATATTTAACAACGCAGGAGAGTGGAAACATTGTGGGAGGGTGATTACGGGAGAAATCTTTGTTTTCCGGTTTTGGAAATTTCCCCCTATCTTCAAGCTGAAATAAAAATATTTATATACAACAAAATGTTGTTTAACAATAATACTGGACAGAGGCAACATCGCGAGAAAAAGACATTACAATTACGGAAAAAATCTTAACTTCGTCCACTTTCCGTTGTAGAAAATTTCATAAAGATGGAATTTCGTCCTCCGACGAACATCCCCTCCCCCCATTTCTGTTCAATTGTGCATCGATCTCCTAAAGTGACCAAAATAACAACGAAAATTGCGGAATTCCTGGTATTCACAGGAAAATCTTATGTCTGAAGATTACTGGGAAATTTTTGCGGCGCCTAACTTCCGTTTTCGCAAATTGTTGCTTACAGTTTTAAGCTGAAATACAAACATTTATGCAATAAAATATTTAACAAGAATATTAGACACAAAGGCAACATCGGCAGAAACAAATTACAATTACTGCAATTTTATTTTTTTTACACTGTTTAACAACCATTTTTAAAAGTTTTGAAACACGAAATATCGTCTCCCAGATGGAAAACGACACCTCCCCCCATCTCCCCAAAATTCTCTTCAGTTTTGCATCGATCTTGACAAGGATCTAAATTATGACATTTTAAGCAGAATTCCGCGAATACACTTAAGAATCTCATGCACATCATAAAATAATAGCAAATTTAAAAAAAAATTAAAAATTAAAATTCGCAGAACCCGTAGTTGTTGCTTTTTTTTTTTAATGGGAGGTTTAACAACCTGACCACCTTGAGCAACTGGCTATAATAAGCAGTCGCCCGTCCCTAATTTAGGGTCACTGGTTCCAGTGAAGGGAAAGAGCTAATGCCGTAAACAAACACAACATCCATGCCTCACCGGGATTCGAACCTGAACCCCTTTCGAACGAATGATCAGAGGCCATCGCTTATACCACTGTGCCACAGGGGCGGCAATCCATAGTTTAGACAGTGAGTTCCATAATCAGACAACAAAATCCATAGAAACTACGGACATTCCATAGTAGTTGGCAGGTATGGAAATCTATATTCAAATAATTCAGTCAGTGCACTTAAAATGACATGGATAGAAGTGCAAGCTAGCTGCTGATGACAGTCAAATCCTGGAACCATCCATAAATGCACAGAAAAGTTAACCATCAAATGCACAATCAGTTCATGCAGCCATTTTTTTTAATGCTTACAGATTGAAAGGGTAGCAAATGTTTACATTAACCCCTTAACTGGGTATGACATCTATAGATGTTTTCGTGTTAGACTTCTACAGTGGGTATGATGGCATAAGTCGATCATAAAATTTCTCCCCGGATTTCTCTTGGGAGTGATGGCATAAGACGTCGCTTTAGAAGTCTACCGTATTAGTAAGAAACTACAAAAGACAGCCAATCCTGAACCATCTCTAAAACAAATTTTCCTCCATCTATACCCCTGGGCAAAATGTTTGTGTAGATAAATCACTTCTCCTCTGGAGGGGTTGACTGAGTTGGGTACAGTACATACCAGGGCGCGCAAAACCGCCCCTGCGGACGATTAATTTCCCAAACACGACGTCCGCGTGGTCTGCTTTCTCATTCCCTCTCATTAAGATTTCCCATGTGAATTTTACGCCTGAAGCACGCGGGGGGGGGGGGGGGGTTGTAAGGATAGCGACTTTGCAGTTGCTATTTTTTTCTTCTTCCTTTCTCTCCCGTCTATCTCCGTCCCCCAGTCATCCCTTGTTTAGTTTCATTTGTTAATACTGGAGAGACCCAGTATTAACCAATGCAACTAAACAATGGTTGCTTCTTCAATTCACGTGTGACCTTGACATCTCGCACATGTGTTGCCCGCCATAATATTGGTTTCCCGTGCATTACCGTTTCCTGGCATCCTTGACGACAATCGCACCTAATGCCTATTCTATCTCTCATCTTTTGCCATTTTGCAGTTGAAAATTCTGGATTCTGTGTAACAAGCTTTTTGCTATGAAAGCAGAAATGTATTTTATTTTATTTTCTGTATGTACATAAAAAAAAAATTCAGTAAAGTGACGATATTTAATATGCACGTATTTCTCGACGTATCGAGATTAAAAAACATGTTTCATATACTTTATTATTTTTCAGTTAAATCCATTCAATAGTGGTTTAACTGTTGGAACTTTTACATATTATAGTTCCTTTGTGTGAAATGCAATTTCTCAGTTGGAAATTATTAGTATTTACTGCGAAACAAATATCTCGGTAATCAAACGTAATTCAAGGAAAAACTTTTCACGTACCTCTGAGTTGTAAGTGGTCGATGTTTGAATCTTTGTATGGCTGTTCTCATCAGGCTCTTGAGTGTAGACTTTTAAGAATTGTCGACACATTTTCTTCACGGGTCCCAAAATTGGATAGACAAATTCATCAAACAAATTAATTTGTCTATCCAATTTTGGAACCCGTGAAGAAAATGTGCCGATTAAATTCTTAAAAGTCTAAACTTAAGAGCCTGATGAGAACAGCCATACAAAGATTCGAACATCAACCACTTACAACTGAGAGGTACGTTAAAAGTTTTTCCTTGAATTACGTTTGATTACTGAGATATTTGTTCGCAGTAAATACTAATAATTTCCAACTGAGAAATTATTTCACACAAAGGAACTATAACATGTAAAGTTCCAACAGTTAAACCTTTATTGAATGGATTTAACTGAAAAATAATGACGATATTTAAATTCTACGTAGTTGTGGTATTTATACGAGTCTGACGAGTTACTTTCAAAGGTGGACGGGTAAAATTTCCAAGATTTTTCGTGCCCTGGTACAAACCCTCAAAACGCCACAGATTTGGTATGAAGCTGTACAAACTGTGTGAGTGTAGTTCAGGATATATCTGGAAGTTCACTGTGTATACTGGCAAGGATACTGTATATAGTCAGAACCATCCAGGAGAGAACACAACTGCAAGAATAGTTCTTGAACTTAGTAATTATCTACTAGACAAGGGATATTGTTTGTACCTTGACAATTGGTATACTAGCCCAACATTGGTGGATAAGCTTTGTAAGAGGGGAACTGATGTTGTGGGGACCATGAGGAATAACAGCAAGCAGTTTCCACAATTTGTGAAAAAGGCAAAATCACAGAAAGGCGAAACAGTTACAGGCTATCAAAAGATGGTAGAAAAAAGTATCCAGGGCAGATTACATATGTGGAGTATTTAATATCCAGTTAACGAGTAAATGATTAAAATGACAATACATGTTGCAAATCAATGTTTCACCATCATTACTACTATTTTAGCTGCAACTGTTAGTCATATCTGCCAGTAATACACCTGAACGTGAAGGTGGTGAGCATGTGTTAAATTATGATTACCAGTTTCACACCACATTGTGATGCACTTTTCACAAGAAACCTACTGACTACAATTAAATTAACGAAAAAACGTTACCACTACTGTACTTCATGTTATTTTAGGTTTAATACATAGTGCTTTCTGGCTTGACCCTTCGTATGATGAAAATTGCATTCTAAAAGTGTATCATATGATTCGTGAAGAATGAAATCGTAGGGCTACTCACCATGTTTCAAACATGTTATGTATACAGGAATGGCTTTATAACTCCTGTGCTATTACTCCGCCCATCGTTGTAATACCATAAAATTATTTGCAAAAACTTTTGCATCGTCACATTCAACGCGTAAAAGTACAACCAGTTGTAATCCCATAAGTCGACGAACGTCAGATGTACAGAACATCACAAACGATAAAGAGGTCAAATCTCGAAGGCAAACATACAGAACATCACGAACGATGAAACAGCCAAAAAACCAAAGTCAAACGTACAAACATCACGAACGACAAAAGAACAGATAACAACCCGAACCATGATAGTATATAGATGAAATGAAGTAAAATGCAAAGAATAAGGCCAACACCTTCAAGCTATACAACCATACCAGTTTCTGCATATACCCAATGCCATCCTCAGTGGTACCAGCCACTGCTAGTCATGTTTGCACGAATGCACTTACAACCATACTGAATTCACTTAAGACACACGGGCCAGCCACACCCTTCGGCAGCAACATACAAAGCATGATATTAAACGTCAAAGGCGCCATCTATCGTTCGAGAACGATGTCTTTGTTCTTTGGGGCAATCAACTTTATCATTTTGTTCTTTCCTTTTTTTATATGAAAATTGTTTTTTCTTCCATTTTTGTTCAACCTCTATCATGAATTTCCACGCATATGGTAGATCTATCGGTACATTATTATTACAGTTCTTCCCTCTTGTCTTTTCAATAACTATAGCCTCAGAGATAAACTGTTGCTCATACTTTCTGTGTGATGTTATTAGTTTGGTGTCAGACCAATCTGGTGTTAAATTATTCTCTAGGCAGTATTGCATTAGCGATGTTTTCATCTCCTTCTGGTGCCAGTTTGATAAGTGCTCTTTCAGTCTACACTGTAGATGTCTCCTTGTGCTACCTATATAACATTTCATTTGATCACCTTCCTTATTAACGGTAGGTATTGAGTATACTCCCGATCTTTCAAGGATACACATCTTATCATTAGTATTCAATATTTTCCCATTGCTACGTACTGTTTCTGCGAGTTTAATGTTGTGATTAGCACATTCTTTTTTAATAACATTGCTTAATGGCAGCAAATACGGGAATTTCACGAAATACTTATTTTCACTTTCAGTAACTTCTTGTCCTTTATTTTTTAGTTTGTTTTTTACATTTACATACATGGACTGTATTAACTGTTCATTGTAACCAAACTCATGGGCCACAGATTTCACCCATTTGATCTCCTTCTCCTCAGCTTTTTTGGTGGAAGAAAAATTAATAGCTTTTCTTATGAAGAATGAAAAGGCAGCGGTTTTGTAGCACCACGGATGAGAAGAATTGTATGTATGGGATGATGGCCGAAATATAGGTTGATTTTCTATATACTGATATTTTTATACAATTTTTGCTTGTGTTCCTAAATAAAGTGATGTCCAAAAAGTTGAGCTTGTTGTCCATTTCTCTTTCAGCAGTAACAGTTATTGTAGAGTAATAACTGTTGTACCTGCATATTAATTCTTCAAGTTTACTTTCGGAATATCAGTATATAGAAAATGAATGTATATTCCGGCAATCATTCCGTATGTTCTTTTTATGCGTGGCGTTACAAAACCGCTGCCTTTTCATTCTTCATAAGAGCTATTACCGTAATTTTGGGTAAATAAGCCACACTGGCGTATACGCCGCAGCAATAATAGAAGGGGCAGAATGAAAAAAAAATCACCAGAATCGCTGCACCATCGCAGTAAGGTGGGGAGTACCACCGCGAAATCTTGAAAACATTACATAGATAAAAATATAGTACCTGATCTTTCAAATAATAAATAAAAATATCAGTTAAACAAGATTCAATCGTAAGTATAACACTCCCCACTACCTATTTTATAAAAATTTACTAGAAGAATTCATAAGGCGCTTAAACCAATTATAAAACATTTATACTTCAAGAATTTAAAAAATACACGCACAACATACTGAAAATACATGGTACACATATTTTTTCAATCAAATCCATCAAAATCGGAAACTTCGCTGTCCGAATTAAGAAGTTTTAAAAGCTCGTCATCTAAAAAAACTTCGGGGTCATCCGCATCACTTTCGCTGTCTTCTGGCGTTTCACCGCAGTTTTTAGAAATAATGTTTGCTTCAGTGAAGCCCGAAATAATCATCAAAGTTCTGATGTTTTTTCAAGATTCGGAAAAACATATTATTTACCATTAGCTTAAAACTAGAAGTATAACTTCTGCGTTGCATCATTTTACTTTCCGTGATAACATAGAACTACGCGAACTCGAGAAAAGGTGATTTGGCGAACTGAATGCAACGAACGCAGACGTCATTTAGGGTTGCATGTCACCGATAAATTTTGCACATGGTGTCCTTGCGTTAGCCTCGGAGCGAAGCTGATGACGTCATGAGTTCAAAGAGAATTAGTTGCTCGGAGCATGTAACAAGGGCGTTTTCCTGCGAAGTTTCCCCCGCCACGGATTTTTTTTCGAGTTTTATCAAAGTCATCTGTCTCTTACCTGTCCGACCTCAATCCAAAAACCTATTATTGTCATGTCTTGTTTTAAGAGGGGTGGTGGAATTTATTGTATGTGGCTGTAACATCATTATTCTATTCCTTCTCTATTGAGATATCTTCCCGTGGGAAAAAGAATGGAACAAACCAAAACGTTTTTGTTACATAATTTCGCTCTGTCAAAAGAAATAAAAAAAAAAAAAAAAAAAAAAGCCTCATTCTTCGCCATGGTGTATAAGACGCGCGGGCCGAAAATTTAATTTTGAACTCGTATACGCCGCAGCTTATCTACCCGAAATTACGGTAATTTATCTTCCACCAAAAAAGCTGAGGAGGTGGAGATCAAATGGGTGAAATCTATGGCCCACGAGTTTGGTTACAATGAACGGTTAATACATTCCAGGTAGGTAAATATAAAAAACAAACTAAAAAATAAAGGACAAGAAGTTACTGTAAGTGAAAATAAGCATTTCGTGAAATTCCCATATTTGCCGCCATTGAGCGATGTTACTAAAGAAGAATAAGCTAATCACAACATTAAACTCGCAGAAACAGTACGTAGCAATGGGAAAATATTGACTAATAATGGTAAGATGTCTATCCTTGAAAGATTGGGAGTATACTCAATACCTACCGTTAATAACGAAGGTGATCAACTGAAATGTTATATAGGTAGCACAAGGAGACATCTACAGTGTAGGCTGAAAGAGCACTTATCAAACTGGCACAAGAAGGAGATGAAAACATTGCTAATGCAATACTGCCTAGAGAATAATTTAACACCAGATTGGTCTGACACCAAACTAATAACATCACACAGAAAGTATGAGCAACAGTTTATCTCTGAGGCTATAGTTATTGAAAAGACAAGAGGGAAGAACTGTAATAATAATGTACCGATAGATCTACCATATGTGTGGAAATTCATGATAGAGGTTGAACAAAATTGAAAGAAGAAACAATTTCCATATAAAAAAAGGAAAGAACAAAATGATACAGTTGATTGCCCAAAAGAACAAAGATATCGTTCTCAAGCGATAGATGGCGCCTTTGACGTTTAATACCATGATGCATTGTATGTCGCTGCCGAATGGTGTAGCCCATGCGTCTTACGTGAACACAGTATGGTTGTAGGTGTAATCGTGTGAACATGACTAGCAGTGGCTGGTACCACTGAGGATGGCATTGGGTATATGCAGAAACTGGTATGGTTGTATAGCTTGAAGGCATTGACCTTATTCTTTGCATTTTACTTCATTTCATCTATATACTATCATGGTTCGTGTTGCTATCTGTTCTTTTGTCGTTCGTGATACTTGTACGTTTGACTTTAGTTTTTTGGCTGTTTCATCGTTCGTGGTGTTCTGTATGTTTGACTTTGAGATTCGACCTCTTTATCGTTCGTGATGTTCTGCACGTTTTACGTTCGTCGATTTATGGGATTACAACTGGTCGTACTTTTACGTGTTGAATGTGACGACGCAGAAGTTTTTGCAAATAACTTTACGGTATTACGACGACAGGCGGAGTAGTAGCACAGGAGTTATGAAGCCATTCCTGTATACATAACATGTTTGAAACATGGTGAGTAGCCCTACGATTTCATTCTTCATGAATCGTATAATACGTTTTTATAATGCAATTTTCATCATACGAAGGGTCAAGCCAGAAAGCACTATATATTAAACTTAAAATAACGTAAAGTACAGTAGTGGTAATGTTTTTACGTTAATTTAATCGTACTTTGTGCCACGTGATAAATGCATGCAATATAGTTATATCATCATCATCATTGTCAACCATTATCAATCCATTGCTGGACGAAGGTCTCCCCAAGTTTCCTCCACAACGGTCTGTCTTGTGCCAGTCTCCGCCATGTCACTCCTGCATACTTTCAAATTTCATCCACCCATCTTCCATGTGGTCTTCTTTTGGGTCTTTTCCTGTCCCTTGGAATCCAATCTAAAATTTCGGCTGTCCATCGATGGTCTGTCCTTCTGGCAGTATGTCCAGCCCATTGCCATTTCAGGGATTTAACTCTGATCATGATGTCTTCCACTCTTGTCATTTTTCGGATCCACGAGTTCCTCTTCTCATCTCTCCTGGTTACACCAAGCATGCACCTCTCTATGATTCTTTGAGTTGTCTGCAGCCTTTGTATGTCTCTTTTAGTTAAGGTCCACGTCTCTGCACCATACGTAAGCACTGGAAGGATGCATTGATCAAACACTTTTCTTTTAAGACATAATGACATATTGCTCTTGAAAATTATGCTGTGTCTTCTTCCAAAAGCTCTCCAGGTAAGTTTTGTACGCCGATTAATTTCTTCATCAATGTGACCCTCACTTGATATCTGCTGTCCAAGATAAACGTACGTGTCTGTTATCTCCAGCTTTTCTCCATCAATCGATAAATCTTCATTTCTTGTAAAAGCATTGAACATCACTTTTGTCTTTTGAAAGTTCATTTTTAATCCCACTTCTTTACTCTTGTCAGCAAGTTCCTGGATCATACTCTGCAGCTCTGATGGGGTAGTTGCAAAAATGACTATGTCATCAGCAAAACGAAGGTGGGTTAGATAATCTCCATTAATCTTTATCCCTTTGTTTTCCCAGTTCAGTGATTGAAAGACATTTTCCAATGTAGCATTAAAGAGCTTCGGAGATATGGTGTCACCTTGTCTCACTCCTTTTCCAATTTTTATGTGTGTTGTATTTTCAAACAGCCGAATCTCTGCACTTGCATTTTCATAGATGTTATTAATAATATTAATGTACGCATCTTCAATACCGCAGGATTTCAGGGCCATTCTAACTGCTGATGGTTTCACCGAATCAAAGGCTTTTTCATAATCAATAAAAGCCATGCACAATGGAAGTTCATATTCCCTCGCTCTTTCAATTAGTTCTCTCAGTACGTGGATATGATCTGTTGTGTTGTAGCCACTCCTGAATCCAGCTTGTTCTCTCGGTTGAGCCATGTCCAGTGTCACCTTTAAGCGGTGTGAAAGAACTTTAGTGAAGATTTTATAAACCACTGATAGAAGGCTGACAGGTCTGTAGTTCCTGATATCCTCAATGTCACCTTTTTTATGTAGCAAGATCATTGTAGCGTCGTTCCAATCCTCAGGAATCTTCCCTTCATTAAGGCATCGAGTGAAAATTTACGCGAGTACTGTTTCGATTTCTCCACTTGCTTCTTGTATGATGTCTACAGTAATTCCATCTTCTCCTGGAGCTTTTCCCCGCTTCATGTTCTTGATTGCATGTGCAACTTCTGTTGGGAGGACTGGAAGAACTCTGGTACTGGTACCTTTCATGATGTCTGGAGTACATGTATCATCCCTTTCATATAATTTGGAGTAGAAATCTTTCACTCTTGTCAAAATTTCGCCTCTATTTCTTGTTACAGAACCATCTTCTTTTCTCAGTGCCATAATCTGTTTTCTTCCCTTACTGAGATGTCCCTTTGCTATCTTTAGGCTTTGGTTGTTTTCAATTGCTTTCCTTACTAGTTCACAGTTGAATTTCCTTACGTCTTCAGTGATACTTTTTCATACTGTCTTGCATAGCTCTATATATTCCACTTTGGAAGTCACATCTTCTTTAGTTGTCCTCATCTCTCTTCTTTTTTGCATCAACATTTTGGTTTTTCCTGATAATTTGTTCACATGCAATTTGTTCTTAGACCCAGCTAATTTTGTTGCTGTTTCCATAAGAGCTTTGGTTACTTTTCTGTTAACTTCAGAAATATCCACTTCTTCCGATGTTAGGCCTTCTAAAGCAGAGAATCTGTTCTTCAGTTCCAACTTGAAGGTATTATTGTGCTTTTTAAGGTTGGTTATGTCAATACATTTTGTTTGTCTTATGAGCTTGCTACGTTCGAGTGTAGTGTTGAGGTGCATCTTACATCTCACCAATCTATGGTCACTACCTGTGTTGAACTTGTTTAGCACACTGCAGTCTTCTATGACAATTTTTTTGTTACACATAATAAAATCAATTTCACTTGTCGTCCCATTTGGATGTCTCCATGTCTATTTGCTGTGTGGCTTTTTCTTGAAAAAGGAGTTCAAGATGAAAAACCCTTCTGCCTCTGCAAACTCTGAGAGTATTTCCACGCTGGTTTCTGTTGCCGTGACCAAATTTACCTACTGAAGTTTCATTCTGTTGCTGTTGCCCCATTTTTGCATTGAAATCTCCCATAATTATCTTTAAGTGCTGCTTACCTTTATTATTTAGATGACGAATTTCCTCATAAAATTCTTCAATTTCTTCTTCAGGATGTCTTGTGGTGGGTGCATAAGTTTGAATAATCTGAGCCTGGTATCTTCTCGAGAGTTAGGATAACGAGTCGTGCAGCTCTGTCAGAGGAACTTTCAACTTCTACAACTTTATCCTTCAGTTTCTTGTTTATTATAAATCCAACACCACTAGTTCTGCCAGTATCAGTCCCACGATAGTAGAAGAGATGTCCACTTTTCAGTTCGATGAGATCTTCTCCTTTTCTCCTTACCTCACTTAGCCCGACGATGTCCCGCTTGATCCTTTGTAGTTCCTCTTCCAATTCAAGAAGCCTCGAATCAGAAGATAGGGAGCGTCCATTATACGTTGCCAAGGTCAGCATCAGATGGCAGCCTAGTCCGGTCCTCCGGGGATTCTTAGCACCCTCTGCCTTCGTGTCGCACTGGCCGCTGCCTTGGCCAGGTACATTCCAGCTGCCGGAGACTGAGGGCCAAGATTTAAGTTGTGGAGTAATTTTGGAGGGGTTTGGCCATAACTCACCACGCTGGCCAAGCGGGTTGGTGAGTGTGGGATAGCATTTCCTCTAATCCCGATGGTATAGTTATACCGCTATTGGCTGTCGTCAGAGCCCTTTTAGTGGGAACAAGATGTACCACGAGAAGGCGGGGTTGATATTTGTCAAGGAGAGGCTGTGATGTTACGCATCACCTGACCTTACATCCCATAGTTATATATCATAGTTAATACGCTTATTTTGATGTTTTTTAAACCCACTGACTTATTCCTTCTCCCACTGCCAGTTCCCCAGCACCTACCTACACATTATTATTTTTTTTTCATTATTGGAAGCATATCAGGAAAAAACTAACAATGAAAATTAGTCGTAAGTTGTTGTTTTTTTTATTCTTATAAACTAACAAGCAAAGCGATACTGCAAGTATGAGAAACTCTTGTGAATTAATTTTTGTGAAACATCAAGAAATGTATACAATGTAGGAATTTACAAGTCATTTACAAAGAGAAGAATGAGGTACATATTTCGTATTAACTGAAGCAGAAAAACACATTATACTACCACAACTTCTAAGTTCTTTTTTATTTAAAGTCTTACAAGATGAGTGAAATTTATCACAATATGCAGAAGCGGAAATTCTATAAAAGCACTTTTATACTTATTTAGCTGTACATAGAATACTAGCACATTTTGAAATACACAATTCATGATTGATATGAAACAGAAAAAACATTACTTTTGATTAGCTATTTTTTAAGTCAAATAATTAACACAGTGAATTCTAAAATTAATTATAGCAAAAAGATACGTACATCAATATGTTGACCGGGAAACAGACTCCAAGTTGAATCTTTCAATTTAATTTCATACAACAGCTCTCCATCCAAAAGAATTTTCCACTGCTCCTCATCAAACATCTGTACTTTCAAATGAGTGCGTTCAATTTGAACTTTCACAAGTTTACAACTTTTTATGCTTTTAGGGACCTGAAAAACAGATTAGTTTTGTTCCTTTAAAACAACTATACATGAAAGATTTTACATTCATTGAACTACAAGCACCAAAACAGTAAGCAGATGAGGTGCACCTAGGGAGAAAGATTTTACCATTTTTTGGCACTTTTTAAAAAGCCATTTCATGTGAGGGTGGTTCCTTTACAGAATTATTTTGATGACATATGCATATACGAGGGCTGTACCGAAAAGTAATGCAAAAATGGGTGTAACTTTTTTATTAACGGAAAGAGGTCACTCAAATTTCACATGTTGGTAGAGTAACTCTTCTCTATGCAAAGGTACTAACTCAACATAGTCTCCATCACAAGCGATGCATTTGCACCATCGTTGAACCCAACTCTCGAATCCTCTTTGAAAAGTTTCAGGTGTGGACTGTTGTACCCACTTCTTCACTGTCATTTTCACCTCATCTGTGTCATCAAATCATTGTCCCCAGATACTGTCCTTCATTGGATCAAACAGGTGAAAGTCGGAGGGTGCCAGATCTGCGCTGTACAGTGGATGGGGGACCGCCAACCAGCCTAATTTGCTGATTGTCTGATTTGTTTGCCAAAGATGTGTGTGGTCTCGCATTGTTGAAGGTGAATGTGGATCCTTTTCAGATTCTTGTTCCGTCTCTTCCTCCTTATGGCTTCTCTAAGCTTCTCGAGTGTCTCAATGTACTGCTCACTGGCCACGGTACGGCCACGTTCCAGAAAATCAAGGAGAATGACACCCCTCTCATCCCAAATAATGGTCACCATGACTTTCTGTGCTGATCACTGGCTCTGAACTTCTTAGGCCTTGCTGAAGAGGTGTGACGCTATTCCACAGATTGATTCTTCATTTCCAGATCATAAAGTATGCCCACATTTCATCCCCTGTCACCAGATCAAAAAAAAAAAAAAAAGGTCTTCATTGGCTTCAAATGCTTCCAGCAGATCAAAGCAGACTTCCACCCTTTTCTCCTTCAAATCTGGTGTCAACAGCCGAGGTACCCACTTCGCACACACACTTTCCAATACCCTACATCTTCTGTATGGCATTGTGACCATAGTTCAGTTGTGCAACAAGCTCACGGACTGTGACTTGTATCTTCCTGAGAATCAATGCACCCACTCGCTGATGATTCGTGTCAGTGGTTGCAGATGATGTTCTCCCACTGTGTGGTTTATCTTCAATACTGGTTTCCCCTTCTTTAAACTTCATCCATCTGTGTGCATTGCTCTTGTCAATGGCATCATCTCTGTAGGGTCACTCCATGTCAATTCACCCAGGGTATGACACCCACCAACTCAGATTTTCATGAAACTTTTTTTACTTGTTACTACCACCAAGTTACTAATCCATGTAAAATTTTTCCTCTCTAGGCCACATAATTTCTGAGATATAAAATGTCAAAGTTTTGGAAAATTGCACATTGATGACGTTTCCGAGACTTCGCTTTTAGACGCAGTATTTGAGAAAAAATTCATAGTTCTGTGTCTAATCAACATATCACTAACAAATTTTTACCACATGTCAAGCAGAGTACGTACATTTCAGAAAAAACATATTATATAAATCTTGCCTACCTCTGAGAGACACTAAAATTTATTAAATTTTTTTCTAAAAAAATTTTTAAGTGTGAAGACGTTGCTTCATTAAGTGAATATTATGGCATAAGGCACAGGAGTTACCAGAGCGCTTTTTTTTTTAATTGAACCTAAAAGTATAGTCTAAAAGGCTGTGAAAGAAAAATAGTGGGATTTTGATTGCTAATATAATTATTTTAACTTATAATTTGACACATTCTATGCAGACACTTATGCATCATAATAGATAATTTACCTGTATGTGATAATTTGGCCTAATATAGAATAAATGTAGACTAGTCAAATAATTTAAAATATTGTACTGTTCGATGCCAAACTTAACTTTACCGGCTTGGTATAAATTTGATATTGAAAAAATCAAATTGAATTAGTCATGATTCAATTTAAAAATTGTTTTGAATGAATTAGGTTTTTTTTTTTTTTTTAACTGGATGGAATACTTTGAGGCAAGTGGGATAAAACTAGCTGTACCAGCAATTTGAACATAGCAATCTAAAAGCATGAGTTGATTCTTTTTTTTTTTTTTTATTAGAGGTTTAACGACCACCGTGAGCAACTTAATGGGCTATAAGCAGTCGCCCGTCCCTAATTTAGGGTCACTGGTTCCAGGGAAGGGAGCGAGCCAGTGCCGTAAGACAAACACAACATCCATGCCTGACTGGGATTCGAACCCGGACCCCTTACGGACGAATGATCAGAGGCCAGCGCCTTAGACCACTGCGCCACCGGGGCGGCCATGAGTTGATTCAACATGAGTCATTCTTCTGTGTACAGGATTCAACTGGATTGCACTACTAGTCAGTCTCAGCTCAGTCATCTGCTATCTATTGTTGAGTGAAGGTGCTTTATGCTGCTTCAAATGTTAAAAAGTTTTCAGAAGTAGGTTATTCCTCTTAGTTACAGTTAAAGATCATTTTTCTGTTCCATGGTTTAAAAGAAAGTGCTTTTAGTATCCCTTTGAAATATTAGTTTTAAAAATATCCCAAACTGAACAGCTTGTTGAACAATGTAGTATAGGAAAAGAAAGAGGAACTGAGTGCCATAAGAAGAGTTACACACAGGAGGTGAATCTGATAAACTTTGAAACAATAAGTGCTTCAGAAAAAGAACTTTTGGCCTTGAGAAGTGGGGTAAGTTATGAACTTCTGTTTAATATTTGTGAGCATCATAAAACATACTGAGGAAATATGAAACTTACCAGAAAAGTTGTTTTGATCCATTTAAGTGCCACAAGAAAAAAATTAAAAAAAGCATTGAGGAATGTGACCTTTGACTTTTCAAAGAAAATTAATAAAATTCTAATGATGGTGAAATCAATTCCTGGACAGAAGATATGTGATGCATGTAGAGAAAAGGTGCAGAAACACTCACAATTTTTAAATGAAAATGATGACATTAATGAGGTGGACACAGATAGTGACAGTAACCAGAGTATTTGTACTTTAGAAACATCAATTTCCAAAGAAGAAACATCAGGGGAAATTATTACATCACTGGCAGAGATAGGGGAGTCTCCTTTGAAATTCCATGCCATTGCATCACACAGCAAATCTGCCTTCTAATTTAAAAAGTAAAGTTAGTAGGGTTATAGAAAAAGAATTTTCTCCACCTGAAAAAGATGCCAAAAAACTGCCAAAAGATTTAAAACAAAAAGATGATATGGATGTGCTTGTAGGTTTACTTAAAGCAAAACTTGAGAGTTCAATGACACAGCGAGAAAAGATACAGCTTTTGGCTCTTGTTCCTACTTCATGGAGCAGGAAAAAAATCATGGAAGAGTTCCATGTAAGTGAATATGCCATCCGTCAAGCAAGATACCTTCTCAGAGACAAAGGAATCATGGCTTTACCTGAACCTAGAAAAGGAAAAACACTCAGTGAAAATATAATTGAATTGGTGAAGAACTTTTACCAAAGTGATGAATACTCTCAAATCATGCCAGGAAAAAAGCACACAGTCAGTATTTCTAAAAATTTTCATGTACAAAAGAGATTATTACTTGCTAATTTAAATGGATTGTATTCTGCTTTTAAATTTGAGTAACCCAACATTAAAATTGGCATCTCGAGATTTTGCATGCTGCGTCCAAAATGGGGCGTGTTTGCAGGGTCTTCTGGAACACATTCCGTTTGTGTTTGCACAATCCATCAAAATGTAAGTTTCTACTTCATGCTTGTTGTATAGAAGAGACATACCAGGACCTGACTGATTATTTAGTCTGTTCCAAGGATAACAAAGACTGCACACTGCTCTCAATGCCCATCCAATGAAAATTTGAAAAGTTTTCTACTCGAAAAATTTGAAAGAGTGGGACCCTGAAGATGAAGTGTCATACAGTTCATGGGTATCGACAGACAGAACACAACAGCTGAAATTCACTGTAACATTTGATGAATATTTAGCAACTTTAATTGAGAAACTAGAGAAACTTGTGCCACATGCATTTATAACTAAATCCCAAGCAAACTTTCTAAAGAAAATGAAAGCAAACCTTGAATCAGATGCAGCTATTGTTCTCCTAGACTTCAGTGAAAATTACTCATACATCATTCAAGATGCAGCGCAAGGGTATCACTGGACAAGCGACAGTTGTTCACTACATACAGCTGTAATCTACACACGTGTCCACCACTCTGAAGACCTACTTGTTTTAAGTGCGTGCTTCTTGTCCGATGATTTAGAGCATGATGTAGCCTTTGTATACGGAACACAAAAAATAATCACTGAGTATATAAAGAAAAACTTTCCCATTGTAAAAAATGTAATTTATTTCAATGGCGGATGTGCTGCACAGTATAAGAACTGCAAAAACTTTCTCAATCTTTGCTACCACAACCAGGACTTCTCTTTAGCAGCATCATGGATATTTTTTGCAACCAGTCACGGGAAATCTCCTTGCGACGGTATTGGTGGTACAGTTAAGCGGCTGGTTACCCGAGCAAGCCTTCAAATGTGTCCTGGTGATACAATAAACTCAGTTGAAAAAATCCGCAATTTCTGTGAGCCAAGAGTCAAAAACATAAAATTCTGGATGGTAAAAAAAGAAACACTTTCAGAAACACGTCAGCAGCTAGAAGCCCGATTCTCCAAAGCAAAAACAATTCCTTGTACACGTGGCTTTCACCATTTCATCCCTGTGTCTGAAGATTCCATTGGAACAAAGAGAACTAGTTTTGATGAAAATTTCAGCCCTATTTTCCACTTCTCCGGAGAGCAACCACCTGCAGTCAAGATGTCACAGATCTCTACAAACTCATACATTGCATGTATTTATGACAGTCACTGGTTTTTTGGATTAGTACTTTCTAAACATGTGGAGGAAGGTGATGTAAAAGTAAAGTTCATGCACCCGTATGGCCCAGCACTATCATTTCACTGACCTCCACAGAAAGAAGACATCTGCCACATTCCCCTGTGTAGCATCATTTCTTGTGTTAGTCCTCCCACCACCAAGGGCTATGGAAGGGTGTACTACTTTCCTGAAAAAGAGGCTGATTTAATACAACGCCAGTACAATAAGATATGACATCTCAGATGAAAAGTAAGATTAATTATTCAAGCTTTTAATTTGTTGAACTAAAATATTCCATTGGTTGATTATCCTAATTAGTTATAGATACCTACTAATTGTCACACTTCTTATATTTTTATCACTTACAGTTGAAAATTTTGTGCTGTAGACAAATTTTTATTTATTTATTTAAGTTAGTATGACAATTTTTTTTTGTCATAAGCTTTCTCCACATTACTAAAATTTGTAATTTATGCTCTTCATACACTGTTAAAAAAATTCTAAAATTTACCTATGAACATTCTTGTCTATTATGATGCATAGTGTCCCATTTGAAATTATCTGTGCTTAGATAGAAAAACTTTATTTATAAGTTAAAATAACTATATTAGCAATCAAAATCCCACTATTTTTCTTTCACAGCCTTTTAGACTATACTTTTAGGTTTCATTAAAAAAAAGCGCTCTGGTAACTCCTGCACCTTATGCCAATATACTCAATGAAGCAATGACTTTGCACTTAAAAATTTGTATATAAAAAAATTTAATAAATTTTAGTTTCCCTCAGAGGTAGGCAAGATTTATATAATATTTTTTTCTGAAATGTACATACTCGGCTTGACATGTGGTAAAAATTTGGTAGTGCTATGTTGATTAGACACAGAACTATGAATTTTTTTCTCAAATACTGTGTCTAAGAGCGGAGTCTTGGAAACGTCATCAATGCGTAATTTTCCAAAACTTTGACATTTTATATCTCAGAAACTATGTGGCCTAGAGAGGAAAATTTTTACATGGATTAGTAATTTGGTGGTAGTAACAAGTAAAAAAAGTTTCATGAAAATCTAAGTTAGTGGGTGTCATTTCAAAATTAAGCTGGGTGATCTGACATGGAATGGTCCTGTAAACATTCAGTAGCCTTCTGTGGATGTCGGACAGCCTGCACCCTTCCTTCGTCAAGAACTCAATGGTGGCATGCTGTTTCTGCTTGGAATCCATTATTTACCTTCAAAGGGTTACTATAGAGGAAGAGTTACTCTACCAACATGTGCAATTTGAACGATCTCTGTCAGTTAACAAAAAAATTATGCCCACTTTTGCATTACTTTCGATACAACACTCGTATACACTCAGTAGACAAAACACTAGAGATAGGGGTGACGGGCAGTTGGCATGGGCATCCCAGCACAGAGTGGAATAGACCCAAACTGAACGAAGTCGATAAATAGCTGGACAGCAAGCAGGGCTTCCCAACAGTGGGTCGCAATTGATGACATGGGTAAACGTAGTGATCTGAAGGAGTAAGATTGTGGGCACATTATTGGGGCAAGACAGGCGGGTCATTCTATTGCCCCAGAGGTAAGAATCCTAGGATTCACAAAGGCAACTGTATCAAGGACAAGGGTGTACTGCGAGTATATCCTCGACAGATGTACCAGTGCCCAGAGAGCAAGCCATGGCTGACCGGGATCAAAATAGACTAATAAGGCTGGTACAGACTGACTGCCCGACAATGGTGGTGTATATCACATCTAGGTTAATTGTCGGAAGCCCAAGCAGCATCAGCAAGCAAACAGTATGGTGCACGCTGCATACTAGAGCTGAGTTCGGGCTCAATTTTTGGAGCCTGAGCCCGTACGAGCCGTGGTATATCAGCCTGAGCTTGCCCGAGCCTGTGGTATGTCAGCCTGAGCCCGTCCGAGCCCAAATTTTATATTGCAAGATACAGCCCGGGCCCGAACGAGCGTGAAAACTTGCTAACCTGTTCAACCATTATTAAAAAAACATCTTTTCCACAATTCCACTCGCTCCCCCTTCCTGCGATTTACCAATGTATTTCTTAAATGGGAAATGGTTGGAAGGGACCTCTATCTGTTTTTACAGTGTAACTGTGAGATCTTCTTTGTCCGTTCGTTTCCGCCCGAAGTGCTTTGGGCGGCTGGGCATCCAAAATGATATGGTGGCGCTGCAATTGTATGTTGCTCAAACAATGCCAATATTATCGCGCCATAATGTGCTGCAATATGTGTGTTGCTAAATGGAATTAGCAGGGAGCTACTGCATGGAGATAAGGGGTAAATTATCGTCGGCATGCTATCAACTATCCAATACCTAGTTCTTGAAAAGCCTTTTCTTCTCTTTAGAAACATACAAATGCATGGCCTATGGCATTTTCTACCCAAGCCCGGAATAAATAGCCATCTCGAATGTCCTCTCCCTAACTAGAACCAGCTGCTGAAGAATTTCCTCTCCCTAACTAGAACCAGCTGCCGAAGAATTCCTCTCCGTAACTAGAACCAGTTGCCGGTTCTAGTTACGGAGAGGGAATTTATCAATTATAAAGCATCTCATTTGCTAAATTATATAAAATCACATTTATATAAAAAAAAAAAAATTCTCCCTCTCCCACTCTCTAAGAGCCTGAGCCCGAACCGTAGTAAATATTCTACAGCCCGAGCCCAATTCGGGCCCGGGCTCTGCTTCGGGCTTTCGGGCTCAACCCGTCTCAGCTCTGCTGCACACCCTGGGCTATGACATATCTGCCAACATTGGCAAGAGCCTTGTCAGTAGTAACTACTATTATTGCACAGCATACATAGATACAGGCGAGTGGGAACGTCGCGGGAGGGGACGATTACGGAAGTAATCTTTGCTCCGTCCAACTTCCGGTTTTGGAATTGCCCCCCCCCCCCTCGTATTTTCAAGCTGAAATACAAATACTTATGGAGTAAAAATGTTATTTAACAATAATACTGGAAAGAAGTAACATCGCAAAAAAAAAAGAAATGACGATTACGGAAAAATCTGAACTTCGTCGACCTTCCGTCTTCGAAAGTTTCGTAAAAATGTATTTCCGTCCTCCAACCCCCCCCCCTCTTAAAATCTATATTCACTTGGTCGTTGATCGCGTGAATGACCAAAATAATAATGCGAAAAAGGCGGAATGCCTCGCATTCGCGGAAGAATCTTATGCCCGAAGATTACAGGGAGGAAATTTTCGCGGCGTCCAAGTTCCGTTTTCGCGAATTACTGCCTACAGTTTCGAGCTGAAATACAAACATTTATACAATAAAACGATATTTGACATGAATACTGGATACGAAGCCAACATCGGGAGAAACAAAAATACGATTACGGCAAAAAAATTTTACTCCGTTTAACTATCGTTTTCGAAAGTCTTGAAACACGAAATATCGTCCCCAGACGGAAAATGACCCCCTCCCCCTCCCCCTAAATTCTCTTCAGTTTTGCACCGATCTTGAAAATGATCTAAACGACAAAAAAAAAAAAAAAAAAAAACGCGGAGTTCCGCGAATCAGCTTAAGAATCTCATGTACATCATAAAATAATAGCAAAAGGAAGAAAAAAAACTTGAAAGATGAAAACTCGTGGAATCCGTAGTTTTGTAGTCAGACAACTAAATCCGTAGAAAGTACGGCCATTCCGTAGTAGTTGGCAGGTATGCTACGAAAGCCAAAACCCTACTCGTGTGCCACTGTTGACCGCCGATCGTCGGACATTTTTCGGCTGTTCCGGAGCTGACGGAAGGGTGCGGGTGTAGCATCAAAGGCACGAGGCTACGGCCCCCGCCCGTTCGAGGCAGCGTCGACTCTGCGACGGTTCGGGAAGCCTTCTCGTGGGTCGCGTGCGGTCCCTTGGTGCACGTGAATGTGGCGTGCTGGCTTGACTGCCTACACACTTTCCTGGCCTTTGTGCATCCTGCGGCCGATGGTCTGTTCCAGTAGGACGATAGGCCATCCCACCAGACCACAACCACACAGGCATGGCTCCTCATCTAAGTTCGGAATCATACAGTGTCCCCCCCCCAAGGTCCCCAGATTTAAACTCGACAAAGCTTTCTGGGATGCTGTGGAGCAGAACATTAGATCCAAGGATCGTGGACCAACGTCTCGGGTGGAGTTGCGGGGACAATGTTGCAACAAGCGTGGCTGGCACTACCTCCAGCATCTGGTGGAATTGATGCCTTGACAGTACAGGCTGTTATTTGCACTAGAAGAGGGTCAACATATTAGGTAGGTATGTGTAATGTTTTGTCCACTGAGTATATATATATATATTCATCATTGTCAACCATTATCAATCCACTGCTGGATGAAGGTCCAGCAGTAGATTGATAATCCACATATATTACTTTTTTTTTCAATCTAGAGCAATGTGAATGATATTACTCAAGAGTGGTATTAAACTACAAATTCACCACAGCAACCATGTACTTCAAATTTTCCAGCTAACCCATTTACCCCGCGGTTATTTTATAGTACAAATGACATGAAACCTCTCCTGTAAGAGTGCTTCTTTGGCAGTTGCAGTGCTTGGCCCTCAAAATGAAATAAGTCTAGTATAATTTTTCTTTAATAGTTATTTATTTACGATCTATTGTTGATTAAAAACTATACTCTTAGGACTGGTTATTGTTAATAAAAAGTTATTTAAATGGGTATTCTACACAGCGCTTGATTTCGACTCAGTAGTTAGCAGCAAATTGTTAGCTAGCAAATGCATTTTGCTAGTGATAAAAGTGGTTCTAGCAAAAGTTGCTAGTGGAAAATTTTTGAATGTTTTAGTGTGAACTGTAAAGTGCCACTGCATTGCGCATGTGGAATATTTTAGACACATACAAAAAGGAACAACTGCTTTCTGGAAATGAATGTTTCTTGAAAAGTACAAACATTATAAAAACATTTTGGCACTAGTAGAAATATCCAGCATATTTCCCTTATCTACTTGTGCATGTTAGGTTGGGTTCAGTTTCATGAAGAGAATCCAGAGGGTGATTGGAGGGGAAGTTTAAACTTACAAACAATGAATGCTCTCACAAGTATTGAGGCTGAAGGCCTGTCTGAACTCTGAAGACAAGTTTGACCCCAGGCCTGCTGTTTTAAAGTGGTATGATGAAAAGACCCAGAATCCAGATCGCAAACCATATGGAAAATAACTTAAGATTTTGAACAGTGTTCTTGAATTTTGTGAATACTGTTAAATGAAAAAAATGCTTTTTTAATATTTGCATTTGAATTAAATTGTTAGAATTCATGTCAGGTTATGAAAAGGTGAGTTATATCTAAATATTTGTAATCTTTTCAGCATTACAATGTGACAGTTACAGGGGTGAAATCAAAATTTGTTATGATTGGCTAATGGAGGGGACATGTTAAATTTTCTTTTGTATAATGTTAATAAACTTTCGCTATTAGATAATGCAATTTGCTAGTAAAAATATAAGGCCATTAGCAAGTGTTGCTACTGCTAAACAAAAAAATTAAATCAAGGCCTGATTCTAAAATGCTCCTGAACTTTCCTACAAGTAACTACTTTTTATCTTCAGTTTATGAGACAACAAATTTCCTAAAACCTGCATATGCATGTCTTTTTGTCACTAAGCACATAAGTAGGCTTACACATGTGTGCTGTAGTAAAAATATAGGTATTTGTTCAACTCTGACTTTTTACTTAATTGATTCATCTCGAGAAAGATGACTGCTTTATTTCAATATTGGAGTGTGAAACTGAAATTTTTATGAATTGTTTTTAGTATTTTCTTAGCCTGTTTCCAAGGTCCCTAAATGTAAAACTCTGGAAGCTAAAGTACATTTAAAAAAAATTCCATTGCTACTATTACAGCATCCAAATAGCTCTTTATTTTCTAGACTCATCATTTTTCTTCAGATTTAGAACACACAACTATACTTCTCACACATTTCTAATGCCACCAAATCATTTTTTTTAATGGGCAATCTTCAGGCAAACAGTCACTGCACTTTTAACACATATGTAAGGAGAAAAACTCGGGGTATTTACCTGATTTCATTTACTTCTTCTCAGCAGAATGAAAATTTCATGTGCATATGTCTGCACCTTGTTTCTATTATTCTGCCCACTACCTGTATAATTCATATAGCAAATACAAACTTGGATGGATTCTTATAGATTTGCCACTAGTGCCCGCTTACACACCACCCTTGGTGCATCACCCCCCCCCCGTGATTGAGGGATTAACGACCACCGTGAGCAACTTGATGGGCTATAAGTAGGGTTCGTACAGCAGGGTCCAAAACTTTTTCCAGGACTATTTAAGGACTTTCCAGGACATCATTTTCCAGGTTTGCATTTTTGTTATTGCCATACATAATATAAATACATCAGTTTATTAAAAAAAATTAATATAGAAAGCAAAAAATTGCCTCAACAATTCAGAGGCAGGTAAGACACACACCTGCCTCCTGAGGATGACAGATGACTGTTGAGGATTGTGTGTGAAGGGCTGAATGAGGGTGACACTTGCAGTGGGGTTAGCACTGGTTTTTAAACGGATGGAGCATTTTGTTAGTCATAGTTGACAAAGGTTTAGCCACCTGGGAATGTAATGTAGTGTAAATATGTACATAGTTTTTTAACTGAATGTATGAATGATTAGTATGCTTGTGTGGTTTTTATGGAATTGACGAGCTATGGTTACACCTCATATGGCAAAAAAAAAAAAAAAAAAAAAACGGCGTTGTTTGTCTAACAAATAATAATAATAAAAAAATACGATATTTCGTCCCCGGAAGAACAATCATAAGCAAGGTGTCTGTAAACCTTTGAAGGCCAACAACATTACGATAATTGACGTGCTTGAAGTGTTTTACAGAGGAAATTACCATGATCTTTAGGGTAAGTGATTGTTATTTTTTTAATAGTATATCAGTAATGAATTGCACGTAAATATGCGCACTTTCCTGGATTTTAATACCTTAAAAGTGCAAATATAATAATTCTGAAACAGCTCAAACTGATTCTTTATCACCCACCAATTTTTTTTTTTTCTGCACAGTGAGATTATTATTGTTGCATTCTTATTTTACTTAGTAGATATCATACAAAAAAAACCAAAAAAAAAAACACTATAGTTATGTCAAATGACTTTTAGATAACACTTTAGATTTACTATGTCTCATCATGTGGTTTTTCAATCCAGATACACCCATGTTGGAAATGTCAAAATTTTTCTTGCACAATTTGCAATGAGCTTTAGATAGATATGTTACTGGTATCAGGTAACAGCCAACCTGAAAATAAACTATTATTTAATCAAACTCCTTGGAATACATATTTTCCAGCCATACTCCAAAAGAATGAATAAAATAATCCATAATCGGTGATCAAACAATAAATCACAACCTCATTGTTAAATGAACAAAGTAACAAATGCGAGAGATGGAATAGAAAGCATAAACAGGTGAACATGAACAAACACACAAACAAACAAGAAATACAGCTCAGGCAAAGATGGAAATACCTAACAAAAGGTGTAGCCCGCAAGCGTTTCTCAGGACACGTGAAACACTGCACGCTGGGGGTGGGGATTGGTTATTGAGCCCAGATGGCCACTTCGGCTTCAGCAACGGAGACATGGTAGTTTTAACGGAGAGCGCCCCTTGCCCCACATCACTGCTTTCACCTCCAAATTCTTTTTTAGCCAGTCAGTGAGTGCATGCATGTTTCCTGCTACACTATTCAGTGTCCACCCTTCAAGACCAGATTGTATCGTGGCGAATGCGGAAATTCTGGCACAGCAGCCCGGGCTTCTGCTATCGGACCTTTCATTGCCCAGTTTACGACACAAAGAGAAGGTAGCCACCATGGCAGGAGTTACCTATCGAAATTTAGAGAAAACAAAAAAACATCCACAATTCAAAATAAAGTCCCCCAATTCCAAGGACTTTAAAAAATACAATGCCCGTTCCTGCTACACTGTTCAGTGTCCACCCTTCAAGACCAGATTGCATCGTTGTGAATGCGGAAATTCTGGCACAGCAGCCCGGGCTTCTGCTATCGGACCTTTCATTGCCCAGTTTACGACACAAAGAGAAGGTAGCCACCACAGCAGGAGTTACCTATAGAGTTTTAGAGAAAACAACAAAACAAAAAACATCCACATTTCAAAATAAAGTCCCCCAATTTCAAGGACTTTAAAAAATACAATGCCTGTTTCCTGCTACACTGTTCAGTGTCCACCCTTCAAGACCAGATTGCATTGTGGCGAATGCGGAAATTCTGGCACAACAGCCCGGGATTCTGCTATCGGACCTTTCATTGCCCAGTTTATGACACAAAGAGAAGGTAGCCACAATGGCAGGAGTTACCTATCGAGTTTTAGAGAAAACAACAAAACAAAAAACATCCACATTTCAGAATAAAGTATCCCGATTTCAAGGGCTTTACACCAAAAAATACAATTTTCCAGGACTCCATAAGAGCAAATATACCGTTTTCAAGGATTTCCAGGATTGGAAATCAAAATTTTCAGTTACCAGGACTTTCCAGGTCCTGTGCAAACCCTGTATAAGCAGTCGTCCATCCCTAATTTAAGGCCACTGGCTCCAGGGAAGGAAGAGAACCTGTGCTGTAAGACAAACACAACATCCATGCCTCACCAGGATTTGACCCATCTAAGGTGAATGGTCATAAGCCATCGCTTAGACCACTGAGTCATCGACGCGGCCACCCTTCATGAAAATAAAATTTAAAAAAAATCAAAGTTTAGAGCATTTTCTTTAGACACTGAGCAGCGTGTTTAGTGGTACTTAAAATGCTTTCACTGTTTTCGTAAGTTGTGAAACCATTTGCTATTGAAAATCTCCTGTAGCAATGCTCATGACCCCTGGGCACCACTTCCTCTCCCATCTCTGCATTCAAATGGGATTATGCCACAAGTTTGTCATGCTAATGATTTTCAGGGTCCAGACTATGATGACTTTTGCATATCTATCTATCTATCTATCTCTCTATCTCTCTCTTACTCTCTTAGAGTGTTTTCAGAGGTTTTATGACATTTTTTTTTACATTTTTTGAGCAGGTTTTTACTAAAAAATTAAATTTTCATAAGGACAGACCTGCCAACCAATCAGAACCAAAAAACATAACACTCAAATAGAAAAATCGTAACACGACGAGTGCTGCTAATTTTTGAAGCCTATTTCAGTTATATAAATTCTTGATAGTTGCAGGTGTAAGAGGAGGGAGGTTGCTTCGAATAAACAGATGCTCATCCACATTCCAGTGTCGACCAATCAGCAGCTTTAAGCAAGACGAAGAGTCAAAATACGAATCAGTCTCGAATGTTATACGAAACGAGTTGCATTCGTCCATCGGTTACCGATTGCACTGGACTTAACTTATTTTATTGCTGTTGGGAAACTTGAGGCAGAGGAATTTGTTAAGAGAAATTGGAAACCTTTCTGAGAAAAAATCTTTCAAAGGGGAAAAACAGATTACACATAAATTTTTCCCTACTTTTGTCTGAAAAGGGGAATACATGACTTTAAAAAAAAACGTATTTTTGGCAGTAAAATCATATTATCGTACTGCAGTGTTATCGTACTAAATATGATAAAATTGTAACAGTTGGTAGGTCTGTGAGGATTATGCTAGTCCTTCTTTTAAGAAAAGCACACATTGGGAAGTTTTAAGTTATTCAGAAAAAGATGAAGAAAGAATGGCATGTGCTGCAAAGCAGCACTTGGAGAGCTGTTAAAAAACAAAATAATAAAAAAGCATGCCAGTTTTGGAAAAGTCTTCCAGGTGAACAATAAAAATGTATCTGCAAATGAGAGCAAAGACAGAGGAAATGGAAATAATGATGAAACTTGGACTCATCCAAGAGAAAAAGGAGTCATCATCACATCCAAGTTTTGTTTTCAAGATTACGTGAACACTGGTGAGGAGCACTCGATAGAACTGCTAAACACAGATGTGGACACAGAGGAGAATATTCAGGGCAAGAATGACAATCAGTCAAAAGATGTAGGAATCACCACAGAACAGAAAAGCAATTTCAAACAGACTTGCTATAAAAAATTTAGAAAATCTTAAGTTTACTTTGCATCCAGAAACATTTTGACCATTGCATCAGAAGTTGAAAAAAATTAACAGTTACAATCATAAGCAAAGATTGACTCATTTTCCACATAGAATGTTAACAGCAAAACTAATTTACCTTTTTTTTTAAGTGAAGTTTCAAATTTTTGCAGTTACTTAAATTTTTCAATTAAAAAATTTGCTTGATGCAGATCTTATTCATATTTTTATTACCAACTACAGATTTCAATTAACAAGCAATATTAATCTTTGAATAATTGATAAACACTTTATGATTGACTAACCTGACATAATGTAATACACCAGAAATAGCCCTTTTTTAATCTGCTTGACTCTAACAAAGTTCACATACATCGAATGTTGTTAAATCTCCCTTCCACTTCATTATACATGGGTTCAACTATAGCAGGGGTTCTCAACCGGTGGGGAATTTCGTAGTTTCAAGGGGGAATGCGGCGCCAGCCTGGCACATCGTCTTTTCAGTCCCCTGACTTCACCGCGGCACTCGCTGCTGCATCCCAAGCGAAGAAAAAAAAATGAAGAACCGAGAGAGGAATCTGGCGTGCTGCCAAAGTCACCGCTCGCTCGAAACCGGTTGGAAACGCTTTTGTTGCAAAGGAAAAGCAAGTTTTTACGAACTCCTATGTGTTCACATCACCCTGTAACGTCGGAACTTGTTATTGCACGTTCATTCTTTGCAAGGAAGTTGTAGTTGAGGGAGGGGATTTTTGTTGCTGAAGGGCTTATGATACTATTTCCTCATGAACTTTTTATTTATCAATAGTAGAACAGAATGAGTGTAAAAAAAGAGCGTATGATAATCCATGTATTCAATATGGATTCACATCAGTTAAAGTCAATGGAGAAGACAGACTTCAATGTGTTATTTGTAGCAAAGTTTTGCCAAATGATTCCCTGAAACCAAGCAAGTTGAATCAACATTTGCAGAATGTTCATCCTCAACACAAGAACAAGGACAAAAGCTTTTTGAGCAGCATGGGAATTCTCTCAAAAGATGAAACTGGATTCAACAGGGGCATTTCAAGAAATGAACCACAAGGTTACCGAAGCTTCTTACGTCGTAGCATTGGAGATAGCAAAGCAGAAAAAAACACATACAATTGGGGAAACTTTGATCAAACCTTGCGCTCTCAAAATGGTGGAAATTGTGTACGGAAATGAAATGGAGAAAAAACTTGCAGCAGTTTCACTATCAAATAGTACTGTTCAAAGGAGAATTAGTGACATGGCCATTGATATCAAGGATCAAGTTATGCAGGAGATTAAGGGTGCAGCATTTGGCTTATTTTCAGTTCAACTTGATGAATCGACTGATGTGGCATCGTGTTCCCAGTTCCTGGTGTTCACAAGATATCTTCACTTAGGTTCATTTAAAGAAGAGTTTCTCTTTTGTTCTCCTCTAGAAACAACTACCAAGGCCTCAGATATTTTTAAAAAGGTTTCATCTTTCTTTGAGTCAGAAAATCCTTCGTGGGATTATGTACTATATGTGGTGCTGTACAGCTATGTTGGGGACAAAATCTGGATTTCAAGTTAATGTGAAAAAGTTGCCTCCAAAAGTGAAAGGCATTCATTGCATGATCCATCATCAAGCACTGGCCTCAAAAACACTTCCAGCTCCACTATTGATGGTTTGGGATCAAACAATTCAAATTGTGAATTTTGTCAAGGGAGGAGCTCTTAATTCATGACTTTTCACGCAGTTATGTATTGACCTGGATGCAGGCCATCATTTGCTTCTTTTCCACACAAATGTTCGTTGGCTTTCAAGAGGAAATGTAAGTGAGCGAGTATTTGAAGCTTAGAGATGAGCTTAAAATATTTTGTAAAATTAAGAGTAAGATGGAATTTTTTGCCTGGTTAGACAATGAGGAATGGATCTTGCACCTTGATTATTTGGTTGAAATTTTTGAACAGCTGAATAAATTGAATCTTCAGATGCAAGGAAGAAATACCAACATCATAAAATTCATCGATTCTTTGAAAGCTTTTATGAGTAAACTAGAAAATTGGAAGAGAAAAGTCAACATGAAAAATGTTGCAATGTTTGAGAAATTGTCATCAATTCTTGTTACTAGTGGTAATGATGAAGTACTTCCAGAATTTGCAAAAAATGAAATTTTGCAGCATTTGACAGCACTAGAAAATGAATTCAGCAGATATTTTCCTGAACTTTGTGATGAGGAGTTGGACTTAGTTCGAAATCTATTCAAATTATCGGTTGAAAAAGTTCTTGATGCTTTTCAAGATGAATTTCTGGAACTGACGACTGATTCGCGAGCAAGAGACATGTTTGATGAGAAACCAGTCACAGAATTTTGGCCTCTGATGTGTGACTCTTACCCAAGAGTGGCTGAGAGAGCTATCCGTGCATTGCTTCCATTTGTGTCGACGTATCTTTGCGAGTCTGGCTTTTCAACTCTGTTGCAAATGAAAACAAAACAACGAAGTAGATTGAAGGTTGAAAGTGGCCTGCGTTGGGCTCTTTCAGGCACTCCTCCGCGTATCCAAGAATTGGCAAAGAAAAAACAATCATAGGTTTCTCATTGAATATAAAATGAATTACAATATCCAAGGCATGTTATTGAATTTTTTATTAATTGAGGTATGCGTCATTTTATTAAGCCAGATTTAAGTATTTAGTTTATGAATATAAAAAACTAATTTTATTCATGTTCTAAAATTCATCAACATTCTTATTGCTGTTTAGAAAGCTCTGCTATAAAAATAATCTAAATAAATATATATGTACTAATATAGACAAAAAAGATTTTCAGTGGTATATTCATTAAATTTGGAAATCCATTTTTTGCAGTTTTGGAGGGGGATGACCTTTCTGACATATGGTGAAAAGGGTGCATGGGGAAAAAAAGGTTGAGAACCCCTGGACTATACATTCATACTAGAATGATGAACTAAATTAAGCTTTGTTCACATTAGCACAATTCTTAACTACCTATTTAAACCTGTATAACTATCACCATTCACCACCATTAGCTTCATACACAGAATATTAAAAACTTGGCTTTCTTCAGGATCATCAAATTAAAAAGGACAGTTAATCTCACATTTGCCAGAAATACAAAGGCATAGGGTTCGCACAAATTTGTAAATTATAGCATTTTAAACACAAGATTAACTCATTTACCTAATTATAAATCCTTATTAATTTTTCAACTACTTGGGGCTGCGCCTCTAGGCTCGCTACACTCGTTTCCAGAGTAGCGCTCGGGCCCTGCAGCCCGATCTCCAAGTATATCACATGAAATAAAAACGGAAAATTCATATAAATTTCAATTTTTATTGCATGTCTAAGCAAATAAGGCTTGTTATTCCAAAATTTCAGAGGTTTTTTTACTGTCGTTAATTTTTGGAAAGTCGGACTTTTGTCGTTTAAACTTATCGCACTTACTAAATTTACCACTAAAGAAAACAAAAGTGGTCCAAAAAGCATTTCCGTAAGCCGTTATGTTAAACCTGCTTCCTATTAAGGTAGACGTCAAGTAATTTTGTTTCCTATACTTCCAATGGAAAAAACTTTTGTACACATTTCCTTCACAATTATTGTGTTCCCAAGGATGAAAATTTTAACATCGATTAAAATAACTTCATATTATAACTTGGAATACTTAATATTTTCTAAAACATAACCATAATTATATTAAAAATCAATAACTTTTCCTTTGGTGGTGTTGAAACCAGAAAAAAGATGGCGCGACCTGTACTTTGATGACGTCAGTAGACAAACAAATGTTGGATTGCATAATTATGGTTATGTTTTAGAAAAATGTTAAGTATTCCAAGTTTTTTTTTTTTTTTTTTGATTGGAGGTTTAACGACCACCATGAGCAACTCAATGGGCTATAAGCAGTCGCTCATCCCTAATTTAGGGCCACTGGTTCCAGGGAAGGGAGAGAGCCAGTGCCGTAAGACAAACACAACATCCATGCCTGACCGGGATTCGAACCCGGACCCCGTTCGGACGTATGATCAGAGGCCATCGCTTAGACCACTGCGCCACAGGGGCGGCGTATTTCAAGTTATAAAATGAAGCTATTTTAATCGATGTTCAAATTTTCATCCTTGGGAATGCATTAATTGTGAAGAAAATGTGTGCAGAAGTTTTTCCATTGGAAGTATAAGAAGCAAAATTACTTGACGTCCACCTTAAATAACTGAGATAGCTTTACCAACAAAACATATGCATAACAAATTCTCTGCGTCACCATGGCAGCAGGTCACGGTTCCTCTGTGGCTATCATGAAGACAGATCAGCCGTTCGTTTCTTTCCGTTGCATCTTTAAAAAATTCTTAAAAATCGGAAAATGACTCTTTCTTAAAAAAAATTTTTGTAAAAAAGGGACGATAGTTGTTAGTTTATGCTGTAAAAATTGAAATGCGTTATGATTTATAGTTTGCCATATACTCATTTTTTTTATGGATCCCATCACAAAATAGAGAATTTTGTGAAATTTAGAAATTTAATTTCTTGTAAACTAAACCGAAATTCAAGAAAAGGGCAATGAGGTGCAAAAATTCGGTCATGGCACTACATGCATATAAATTTTTGTGGTTCTGTTGCTGTTAGTGTGTCCGGAACGCGACCTGATAGCACTTTTTTGCTTACCTTAACTTAGAAATACAATAGGTCTTGAAGTATCGCCAGAATCGAAAAATGGTTTATTTCAGCATGTCCTCCAAACAATTCTCTGCAGACTATGTAAATTTTATATTTTTGTGTTCAATATGTCTTGCGCTGCGAGCAAGGAAAGCAAGAGTGTTGCGAAATTTCTAAAACAGCAGCAGCAGCGGTGGCAGTTACTTTTTTTAGAATAGACGGACAACAAATGTGTTTATTGTTAAATTCTATTTTCATAAAAAGACAAACACATAAGAAGTTCTAGATACTACACACAGAAATATTTTGATCATTAAGACAAGTTGTCCACTTTTTTTGAAGCAGTAAGTTGCACTTACTTTTACTTGAACCTCCAAATGATTCATACACTGGGACCAACTGTAATTATCATATGAAGCTCCATTGTAACACTCTGGATTGGCATCATAATACCTTCTTTCACTGTAAGGTAATTTTCATATTAGATCAACCAAAAAAGAAAGTGAAATGAACAAAATGCAACACAATACATACGAGGTTAGGCTATGAAATAATGACTCTGTACTTGTGGCAAATGAAATGTACAGTGCGGGTCAAAAGTGACAGGGCAGCCCATGACCTTAAACTGTCGGTAACTAGAAATACCAAGTGCCCCTTACTCTCTAAATTACTTTAGTGACACATGTCAATGAAAATAGACGTGTGCTTGTGTTGGCAAAATGTTGTGTTCAAGAATTGAGCAATGGAAAAAGCATAAAATACCGGGTGAAATTAAAGAAAATGCCTACTGAACCTTTTCTTTTGTTAAGTAAGGTGTACAGGGAAGATGCATATCATGTGCTCTATAAGAGGTTCAGTGAAAGCCGAGACAACACTGAAGATGACAAACAAACATCCAAGGTGTTCACACACTTCAAAAACACAAGACAATGCAGACAAAATCTATGTAATTGTTTTAAATGATCGATGACCAAGTATTCATAGTTGAAATAGTAAACATCGATGAATAGACTGATGGGCATAATTTTACATAAAACTATGAACATGACAAAAATTTATGCCAAGATGGTTCTGAAGCTTTTTGCACCTAAACAAAATGAAAATTACAAGCACATTAGTGCTAACATTCTGGGGCAAACTCAAATAAACCTCAACTTTTTAGAAAGTATCACTTATGATGAAAACTGGATTTTTTAATACGACCCTGAAACAAAACAAAAAAATCAATCAATGCATAGGAAAACACCAATGTCACCAAGGATGACAAAGGCATAGCAAAGTAAGTCCAAGTGCAAAGCCATGTTAATGGCTTTCTTTGACATTAAGGTTGTAACTTTGGCACAGCAGGTTATCAATGGAGCAACAGTGAACCAGCATTACTATAAAACAGGGGCGGTTCATTATTAGGGGCCAGAGGGGCCGGGCCCCACCTAAAACTTTCTATTTCTAGAAATATATATATATATTTTTTTTTTTTTTGCCTTGATTCTTATTCTCTCTCTCTTTACTACATGGTGATAAACCTTTCCCTTCAAAAACCATTACCTAAGGGAAGAGTTTCCTTCAAAAACGAAAAACTATTCCCTGAGGAAAGTGATCACGTTCAGAGTGTGAGGTTATTGGGGCCAGCTCCAACAGGCCCCAGTAACATCACTACACAAGCGAAGAGGTGACGATTTCCTCCCCGTCTCATTCAGTATGATGACCTACATACAACACTGCCATAACTGCACGTGCAAAAAAGCTGTGGGGCCAAATCTATCTGGCCCTGCGCTAATTTGATTGGCCAGGAGAGTATCCATTTCCTTAACGCCGTGGGTTGACAGAGAAGCTTACCCCGACCAAGCTCAAGGGTGGTGGGAAGGTTTCAAATGTCGTAGCAAAGTTCAGTTAGTTGTTTTTTCTGTGTGTGTCTCTCTCGGTGATATGTTGTTCCTTAGTGTCGTGACTTTTTCGCTTGTCAAGTACAATGAATGGAGATGATATTTTGTTAAAATCTCCGTTCTTTGCTTTAAATCTGGAAGAAAAGCTTCACTTAAAAAAACTCGGTGCTTATCAGCCCAAGAATTTGAGTTTCCAAGAGTATGAAGTTTACAAAGCGCTTTGCAGAACTAATTTCAGTTTTAACTAAGATGATTTTCTATGTTAAAAATAAATAAATAAATGAGAAAACCTGTAAGTATCATTTGCACATGAGTACATATATGTTTTTAGGTTTCACAAGTTCTTTAAAAAAAAAAAAGGTTAAACCTTTCAAATAATGCAAATGGTAGTATGGTATTCTATATGGAACGAAATTCATGAAACATTCCCTCCCTGCATATATTCACTGCATTTTTTTATACTGTGAATCCTGTGATTATTTCTCAGTTGAGAAATCTGAAGAAACACAAAGCACAACTAACCTTTGCTCGTTTTATATGTTTACAACTAACAAATTAATGCTCATATGTTTTAAGGTAAAAAATTTATTCAAGGAGTTTTAACATTTTTCTGTTAATAGTTATGCATTCTATTCTGAGGAAAAAAATTTCGTGTGCAATACAATAGTTGACACATTCCTGCCTGATTTGGGCATTATTGTGAGTCAAGGGGGTAAACAGAGGCAGAGTAAAGAAATCTTGGGGTGGTGGGGTGGAGTCTGACTAGTTGGCCTAATAAGGACAGTTTTTTTTTATTTCATTGTTTGACTTCAGCTACTGGCCTCACCTGTTTCAGTTGCCACGAGAGGCCACTGCTATAAAATACATAGGACTGATGAACTAAATAAAAAAGCTGAACTTTTCAAGTTGTTGAAAATATTTATAATTTTTGAAGGTTAATTTAATAAAACTACTTTTCTGGATATAAAAACTTTCTTTAATTAGTCTTGTTTTTATGAGGTTTATAGTCCAATCTTTCAATATTTTGCCATAAAGGTCCATTTCACACACATTGCTGCACATTCAATCATAATGTATTTACTTCATCCTCATTGGAATCTGTGATGTTCTAACAATTATTTATTGTTTTATTAATTTTTCTTTAAATTATCTTCTTTTGTTAGCGTAGTTCGTGCTTCGAGGGTTTGCAGCAAGTTTTTTGTTTCAACGGTTATGTACGCAGGTACTTTTTATTTTTATACAACTCTGCTTTCCACAGAAGTATCCAATTTACTCGGTCATAAGCTTTCTCTAAATCATACATGAGACTGACCAAAGAACAAAAAGCTGAACTTCTTAATCGGGCGAAAAAAAAATCAGAACATGCGACAAGAAAGTGTGAATATAAAGCAGCATGAGCAAGATGGAATTGTTCACTATATTCACAATATAAAATTGCTGAATTCAAAACAAAATAAAGTTTTTTTTTAAAGACACTGCTTCAAACACATTCCTCTATCTCTATCTTTGTACTTGCTAGAACATCTGCTCAATTTTCCTCTTGTGTTACTTTCATCTCAGCAAGTTCCATGGCCATATTTGTCTTTTGTTGACTCTGCAGAGATAGTTTTATGAAAAGATTCGAACACGCACAATAATTAACCCAAAGTTTCATATTTTGCTTTAAGGTATATTTAGCTTTGCCTAAATAAATGCCTACTTTCACTTTTAAAACACTGAATGTCATACAGATTGATGGTGTTCGGTTCTTCGACTTGGTGTTGCAATGGGTTGTAAATAATTCAATCGCTCTCCAATCGCCCTCTCTGCGTTCTTGAGGAAAAGCGCGAGGCCACAGTGGGATTCCCTGTTTTTTTTTTTTTTATTGGAGGTTTAACGACCACCGTAAGCAACTCAATGGGCTATAAGCAGTTGCCCGTCCCTAATTTAGGGTCACTGGTTCCAGGGAAGGGAGAGCCAGTGCCGTAAGACAAACACAACATCCATGCCCGACCGGGATTCGAACCCGGACCCCTTACGGACGAATGATCAGAGGCCAGCACCTTAGACCACTGCGCCACCGGGGCGGCTGGGATTCCCTGTGGAGGGTGTGTGAAACACTGTTACCTAGGATCACAACAGCCGCGCAGACCTGCCATGTGTAAGAGGGTGATTTCTTCATGTGATTTATTTTAGTTTGGGACAAAGCAATTAAATGTAATGATAAATTTATTACTTAAAAAGTTACAACTATAGGGCTCTAGATAGCACCATTACTTTTTCAGACACTCTCCGCAACTTCCTAACCCCCCCCCCACCACCACCACACAACTGCGAAAAATGCTTCCTCCCTCATGCTTCTTGCGGCGGGGGCACGCTGTGCTAGTTATGCCACTGACTCAAGGTCTAATTGCAGATGTTCTAGCACATTGAATTTTAGCATTTGATGTGTTAAGAAAAATACATAAGAACTTATACTACTTTAGGAGCACTTGTGCCCACAACAGGTATTCCTAACCAGTGTAACAAACTCCAGAAGCCGCAAATTCTAATAGGACAATCAACCAAACGAGGGCACAAAAGTCTTTCTTACAAAATTAATTTCTCAAAATCAAAGTGAAAGCAGATGCATAATTTAGTTTTCAGTTTTCATAGCTTTTCCGATTCTTTTTTTTTTTTTTTTTTGATTGGAGGTTTAACGACCACAGTGAGCAACTCAATGGGCTATAAGCAGTCGCCCGTCCCTAATTTAGGGTCACTGGTTCCAGGGAAGGAAGAGAGCCAGTGCCGTAAGACAAACACAACATCCATGCCTCACCGGGATTCGAACCCGGACCTCTTACGGACGAATGATCAGAAGCCATCGCTTAGACCACTGCGCCACCGAGGCGGCCTTTTCCGATTCACAGGTATTTGGTTATTTCTTGCCTTTTTTTTTTTTTTTTTTCAATATGCCGACATTTTCTTCTTGCTTCTTCCCTCACTTTCAGATTTAATGACTACTTGTTTTTTTGGAGGGGAAGGGGGAAGGAGGCGTTTAACATCTATCATAAGCAGATCTTTGGGTTATAAGCAGTTGCACGTTTGGGAAGAAGAGCTAGCGGTGTAAGGCAAACTCATTGTGCTTAGTTCATCGAAACCAGAACCTCTGACCACTTGGCAGGTAAGGTGGCTTTGATTATTTTTTATGGTCTGCTGCATTCGAAAACTGACTTACCACATATTCCTTATCCACGGGATGGCCAGAAACTAGTCTCTGACCACTCTGGTACTGGGGGTGTCTTTGACTGTTTTCTGTAGACCGGTTAGGGTTGTTTTTTCTGATTGGAGGTTTAACGACCACGGTGAGCAACTCAATGGGCTATAAGCAGTCGCCCGTGCCTAATTTAGGGTCACTGGTTCCAGGGAAGGGAGAGAGCCAGTGCCGCAAGACAAACACAACATACATGCCTGACTGGGATTCGAACCCGGACCCCTTACGGACGAATTATCACAGGCCAGCGCCTTAGACCACTGCGCCACCCGGGGCAGCTCCTGGTTAGGTTTAGAAAGTGTCCACAGAGTTTAGAGGCTCCAGGAAATGAACAAAAGTAAATCCAGAAATAAAGATCACTGCCTTGCATTTTTTCTTGCTTTTTGCAAGTACTGTATTCAATCTTTCTTTTGTGCAGTAAGCTGCTGTTCTACGCACTCAAGACACCTAGTTTTTTTTTTTTTTTTTTTTTGATTGGGGGTTTAACGACCACCGTGAGCAACTCAATGGGCTATAAGCAGTCGCCCGTCCCTAATTTAGGGTCACTGGTTCCAGGGAAAGGGAGAGAGCCAGTGCCGTAAGACAAACACAACATCCATGCCTGACGGGATTCGAACCCGGACCCCTTACGGACGAATGATCAGAGGCCAGCGCCTTAGACCACTGCGCCACCGGGGCGGCACACCTAGTTTTGACAACTGCTATAATTTGCATTCATGATCAACAAATACACAAGATGGATAATATTGTGCAATTCAGATCTCTACAGATGTAATCAACATTCATTTTGATGGCTCAAAATTAACATGTCTTCACTTCCGTTGTTTATATCTAGCATCATGTTGTAATGGAACGCGAACCACGACGATGTAAATTTAATTTACAATACCTTCTATAACATTTAATATGATGACAATAACAAAGTTAACTTCAGGGAATTTCCGTCGATGATAATACAAAAGTATGACACATTGGATTTAAAAGCACGTGCGTTTGTGTGTGCCTGCATTTATGAACTACAGAATTTGTACGGGACATACGCTTTCAAATTTAACGATACACAGATGTGTTTACAATAAAAAGATCCAACAAAAAAAGAAAGGAAATAATCAACTACTGTTTCTAGTCGATCAACATAACGGTTCAAAAGTCAACAAAGTAATTACTTGCCTTGCCATATTCTATCTGAGACTGAGAGTAAACCATATAGGAAAGACGGGGCGGGCTTCTCTGTGGAACGGGGTAAACTAAAAAAAGAAAAAGAAACCCTGCTTCCATACCACGAACAAAAATTTCCTTCACCAGATCCAAAAATTCCCTTTCTAACATCGAAATTCCCTGCAACTCCAAATTACCAAAGAGAACGAAAAAAAACTTTAAAAATATAGGCATTGCATATCACACAGATTTATTACTTTCCCGGGTGGCTCTAATTTTCAGTTTTTCCCCAATTTTTTAGTTTTCTACTTTAAAAAATACGTTTTTACAGCTATGTTGTTGCACAAGTCACTCAAGTGATAGGTCTGGCCCTGCATAAACTACCCCCCTTTCCACGGCACAGTGTTTCTACCGTTTTCAATTCTGCATGGATCCCTGAGTCTCTTCAGTTTTATTTGTCTGCTTTTGTTTTTTTTTCTCGCTATTTTAAACTCATCGTCAACATGGAAATGTACAGATTTTAGCCACTATAGCAGCACACACATTGATGAGCACACATGGCGTGTGTTTGACGTATCTAGAATCACGTCCATTTAGCGTCTATACGTTTCATCTAGAAAATGTAGATTAAACGTAATCTGAAAAGACATTGGACAGTAATTGGATATCCCGATTACGAGGATTAAACGTAATCTGGACTTCCGTGGTCGTCCATTTAGGTTGTATATACTTAACATGGTGGGCGCCTTTTAGATCGATTGCGTTGTGTGGGTTGGTACTAATAAGTGAACCACTTCAAACTATTATTGAATTTGAAGTTCTATTCTTTTTTTATTGGAGTTTTAACGACCACCGTGAGCAACTCAGTGGGTTATAAGCAGCCGCTCGTCCCTAATTTAGGGCCACTGGTTACAGGGAAGAGAGAGAGCCAGGGCCGTAAGACAAACACAGTATCCATGTCTCACTCCCTCGCCGGGATTCGAACCCGGACCCATCTCGGACGAATGATCAGAAGCCAAAGTTTAGACCACTGCCCCACTTAGGGGCGAACTCCTATGCGCCTTGGCTCAATTGCTTTAGGTTGGTTGAAGGCAGTGCTTCTTTCATGACTCTTTCGCCGGGGGAGGGGGTCAAATGGAACCTTAGATGGGGCAAGTTTTCCATTTGCTATATATACATACACTGAAGAGCAATTGAATTAGAGATACCTGTCTAGCAGTGGTGACTCGTGATAAGCTGAGATGTGGGGGGGGGGGCTGCTTATCAATTTTGTAGATATCGCTTCGAATAAGCTATGTTACTGAGCCTGTGCTGATGCTGTCCGTTTAATAATAATAATAATAATATATATATATATATATATCATCATCATCATCATTGTCAACCATTATCAATCCACTGCTGGACGAAGGTCTCCCCAAGTTTCCTCCACAACGGTCTGTCTTGTGCCAGTCTCCTCCATGTCACCCCTGCATACTTTCGAATTTCATCCACCCATCTCCCATGTGGTCTTCTTCTGGGTCTTTTCCTGTCTCTTGGAATCCAATCTAAAATTTCGGCTGTCCATCGATGATCTGTCCTTCTGGCAGTATGTCCAGCCCATTGCCATTTCAGGGATTTAACTCTGATCATGATGTCTTCCACTCTTGTCATTTTTCGGATCCACGAGTTCCTCTTCTTATCTCTCCTGGTTACACGAAGCATGCACCTCTCCATGCTGCTTTGAGTTGTCTGCAGTCTTTGTATATCTCTTTTAGTTAAGGTCCACGTCTCTGCACCATACGTAAGCACTGGAAGGATGCATTGATCAAACACTTTTCTTTTAAGACATAATGGCATATTGCTCTTGAAAATTATGCTGTTTCTTCCAAAAGCTCTCCAGGCAAGTTTTGTACGCCGATTAATTTCTTCATCAATGTGACCCTCACTTGATATCTGCTGTCCAAGATAAACGTACGTGTCTGTTATCTCCAGCTTTTCTCCATCAATCAATAAATCTTCATTTCTTGTAAAAGCATTGAACATCACTTTTGTCTTCTGAAAGTTCATTTTTAATCCCACTTCTTTACTCTTGTCAGCAAGTTCCTGGATCATACTCTGCAGCTCTGATGGGGTAGTTGCAAAAATGACTACGTCATCAGCAAAACGAAGGTGGGTTAGATAATCTCCATTAATCTTTATCCCTTTGTTTTCCCAGCTCAGCGACTGAAAAACACCCTCCAATGTGGCATTAAAGAGCTTCGGAGATATGGTGTCACCTTGTCTCACTCCCTTTCCAATTTTTATGTGTGTTGTATTTTCAAACAGCCTAATCTTTGCACTTGCATTTTCATAGATGTTATTAATAATATTAATGTATGCATCTTCAATACCGCAGGTTTTCAGAGCCATTGTAACTGCTGATGGTTTCACCGAATCAAAGGCTTTTTCATAATCTATAAAAGCCATGCACAATGGAAGTTCATATTCCCTCGCTCTTTCAATTAGTTCTCTCAGTACGTGGATATGATCTATTGTGCTGTAGCCACTCCTGAATCCAGCTTGTTCTCTCGGTTGAGCTATGTCCAGTGTTACCTTCAAGCGGTGTGAAAGAACTTTAGTGAAGATTTTATAAACTACTGATAGGAGGCTGATAGGTCTGTAGTTTCCGAGATCCTCAATGTCACCTTTCTTATGTAGCAGGATCATTGTAGCGGTGTTCCAATCCTCAGGAATCTTTCCTTCATTAAGGCATCGAGTGAAAATTTGGGCGAGTACTGTTTCAATTTCTCCACTTGCTTCTTGTATGATGTCTACAGTAATTCCATCTTCTCCTGGAGCTTTTCCCCGCTTCATGTTCTTGATTGCATGCGCAACTTCTGCTGGAAGGACTGGAGGAACTCTGGTACTGGTATCTTTCATGATGTCTGGAGTGCATGTATCATCCCTTTCATATAATTTGGAGTAGAAATCTTTCACTCTTGTCAAAATTTCGCCTCTATTTCTTGTTACAGAACCATCTTCTTTTCTCAGTGCCATAATCTGTTTTCTTCCCTTACTGAGATGTCCCTTTGCTATCTTTAGGCTTTGGTTGTTTTCAATTGCTTTCCTCACTAGTTCACAGTTGAATTTTCTTACGTCTTCAGTGATACTTTTTCTTACTGTCTTGCATAGCTCTATATATTCCACTTTGGAAGTCACATCATCTTTAGTTGTCCTCATCTCTCTTCTTTTTTTGCATCAACATTTTCGTTTTTCCTGATAATTTGTTTATATGCAACTTGTTCTTAGACCCAGCCAATTTTGTTGCTGTTTCCATAAGAGCTTTGGTTACTTTTCTGTTAACTTCAGAGATGTCCACTTCTTCCGATGTTAGGCCTTCTAAAGCAGAGAACCTGTTCTTCAGTTCCAACTTGAAGGTATTATGGTGTTTTTTAAGGTTGGTTATGTCAATAGATTTTGTTTGTCTTATGAGCTTGCCACGTTCAAGTTTGGTGTTGAGGTGCATCTTACATCTCACCAATCTATGGTCACTACCTGTGTTGAAGTTGTTTAGCACACTGCAGTCTTCTATGACGAATTTTTTGTTACACATAATAAAATCAATTTCACTTGTCCCATTTGGATGTCTCCATGTCCATTTCCTGTGTGGCTTTTTCTTGAAGAAGGAGTTCAAGATGAAAAACCCTTCTGCCTCTGCAAACTCAACGAGAGTATTTCCACGCTGGTTTCTGTTGCCGTGACCGAATTTACCTACTGAAGTTTCATTCTGACCACTCGTCCGAGTTCGAATCCCGTGAGGCATGGATGTTGTGTTTGTCTAACGGCAATGGCGCTCTCTCTTACCTGGAGTCTGTGGCCTTAAATTAGGGACGGGCGACTGCTTACAGCCCACTGATTTGCTCACGGTGGTCGTTAAACCTCCAATAAAAAAACTTGCCAAAAACCCGTTGAATTCCTTCTTTCCTTGGAACCTGTGTTTTGCGAATTATCGTTGGGAGTAAACTGTAGTTACGTACACTAGCTAATTTCTTAATAACTAGGGGTCCTGGACACAGGGCACGTACCCAGGCCCCTAATTAATGCACTAACATTTATTTTTTAGTATTACGGGTAGCAAAAACACGTCGGCGTACACCAGCTAATTTTAGCTAAATGTTTAGTTTTAATTTACAAATTTCGAACATTTATTTTTTCCTTGCATTTATTAAAGTAGATAGTATTTGTGTATTAAGGCAGCACTTCTCGTGCTTTCTGCAATTATACGTGCAATTATAGAATAATTGCGCGAAGCACCAGGGGCGCTTGATTTAATACGCAAGTACTATTGTTAATTTATTAAGAGTACGATTCGTGCCTGGGGATGGGGGGGGGGCGCTAGTCTCAAGTTGGCCTCTGTTTAAAATTACAATGGTCTATTAATATATGTTGTTTCTTCTGCTTCAATGACATTAAAGGTTGGATTATTTTTAAGTTCTTAAAAGTTCTTTTCTTTCATATTTGAATTTATTGAATGTCTGATTCTTTATTAGTTTCCTCTAGACGCATTTTTAACTGTCCTATATGCACTCATTGTCGTAAAAATCCACGCACCAAGAAGGCGGAGTTGGATTTAATTGAGATTTTAGTACTGACATGGTACACACAAAGGACAGAAGTGATTATAATATCATGGCAGCTGGACGATTTCCAGCGGACGTACAGTACACATTCCGGTCAGCGTTGGTACCGCGTCGGAGCGCCTCATGCTCAGATATCTGCAGTGATATGGTCCGGCATGGAGTTAACGAGACGCCGTATGTTATCCTGGGACAGATTGGCCTTCACTTCTTGCAACTGATACTCTATCTAAATCACGAACACTGGGACATGGAGAAAGCTGGCGTCCCATGTGGTCCCACATGTGCTCAATGGGCGAGAGATCAGGCGATCTGCCAGGCGGCCACAGAAGTGTCAAAGCATGACAGACCGTCCTGGGAAACCCAAACCTGTACAGAAAGGCATTATCTTGTTGGAAAAAGGCTCCGGGACACTCCGCCAGAAAAGGCAGCTCATGGGGCAGAAGGATCTCCTGTACTTAGTGCTGGGCTGTCAACGTCCCTCGGATAACTGCGAGGCAAATCCGATTGCCATACGCAATGGCTCCCCAGATTATCACGCCTGCAGTTTGGGAACTGTGTCGCTGTACAGTGAGACTGGGATTGTAGCGCTCACCTGCGGTCCTCCACACTCCGACACAGTGGTCGTCTGTTCCCATACAGAAGCAGGATTCGTTGCCAGTCCGTAGCATTCCACGTTGTTGACTCAACTGCAATCGACGCAGACGGTCTGGTGTTATGGCAGAAACCGTAAGGGCCGTCGAGAGTGCAGATTCGCCTCTGCCATGAGTCTGGAATTAATTCTGGAAGACACAGGAGTCCCTGAACAGCCGCCCCATCTCTGGAAACTGGACAAGGACGTCGTTGCATCTGTGCATGCCGCTTTCACGATCCTTTCTGCTGGTGGTGACTGGGTGCCTTCCCTTGCTCCCAAAATGATTGCACCGTACTGGGTCGACCGGTTGCCTTTCCTCTCTCTTCCTGACGATACGGCCTCGTTCAAACTCAGTCAGTTGCCCGTACGCATATATATAGCGGCTCTAGGCATGTCTATGCTCAGAGATCTCACCTCTCTTACCGTGTACTTCGGCACGAATGTGAAGTCCCCTGCGCGGTGCCTTATAAGCCTCAAGGATTTTCAGGCATTACAGCACCGATCTTGGACGTGCAGAAACACCCGGAACTTTAATCGTCCGCATGGTTGGTTGGTTGGTTGATTAATTGATTTTAATGGCGCAAGGGCCATGGTTGGCCAAAGAGCGCCAAACAAAAGACATCAAAACAAAACATATTCAATAAAAAACGTACACAAGGTTAAAAACAGGCTGATGTGGTAAAAATGAAATATGAGAGTGAAGTTAAAATCTAGATGAATTTAAAAAAGTCAATTTCGTGTAAAAATGAAAACACTGCTTTCATGTCGCCGGCTTCGCCAATAAGAATTTGCAGCGCAGCTGCTCCTTCGTCCAACAGATGAGAGTGAAAATGACGAAAACGATGATCACAAAACCGAACACAAGTACACAAAACATGAAGGACAGTGAGACGACAGTTGCACGTCTCACACACCGGGGCACTCTCGCCACACAGCAAAAAGCGGTGAGTAAAACGACAGTGCCCAATGCGGAGACGCGCAAGAACTACTTCCTCACGACGGTTCTTCCGCAAACTAGACTTCCATAGTCCGATCTGTGGTTTGATAGTATGCAGCTTATTGCTGCCCTGCTGAGACCACAGGGACTGCCACTCGTCCATGAGAAATGTCCGGATCAAAGGTCTAAAATCGCGGAAAGACAGTGGCAGCCGAGCTGGCGACATGGAGGAAACAGACCTGGCAGAGATCTGCCAGCTCGTTACCCCGGATTCCAACATGGCGAGGAACCCAACAAGACCGGACCAGGAAGCCATCACCCTCCAAAGTTCCAAGAAGACGACGGACATCACTGACGACAGGTGAGTCCGTGTCCTCTGGAGAAGATAAAACTTGGATGACGGACTGGGAATCAGAGCAAACCATAGCGCGACGATGTGATCGAGACTGTATGTGGCACAAAGCGTGGTGTACCGCACGCATCTCTGCCGAAAAGACGATGGATTCAGGCGGAAGCCTCTCAGCATGTGAGGCATCGCCACATACAAAAGCGGATCCAACGACATCCCCGGATTTCGAGCCATCGGTGAACACAGGCACGAAATCCGGGTAGACAGACAGTTTTTCAGCAAAGAGCTGTTGGTACACCAGAGCAGGAGTGGACGACTTGGCCGCACACAAAGAGAAAGGCCAGCCGTTGCTTGAACGGGCTGCCAAGGAGGTTGGTTGAAAAAGGTGGTCAAATCAATCCTAGACAAGTTTAGACCAGCATCGCGCACTATGGCAGACATCCGAACCCCGAACGTCGGAACACAGGAGGGGCGGTGTGAAAACAAGCGGACACGGTCCAGTTGGAAGATGGAACCATGCCGTGGATGATCAGGAAGAGATTTCAGTTTTGTATAAAACTGAAGAGACTTACGACGGATGCATAACGGCGGCTCATGAGCCTCCGCATACAGGCTATGTACGGGAGAGGTACGGAAAGCACCAGTACATAGCCGCAATGCCTGGTGATGGACGGAGTCCAATGGCTTTAAAACCGATGGACATGCTGAACCGTACGTAATGCATCCGAAGTCTAACTTTGACCGAATAAGAGAGTGGTAAATGCGAAGCATTGAGCACCTGTCAGCCCCCCAAGATGTTCCAGAGAGGACCTTCAGGATACTCAATGACTTCGTGCACTTCACCTTTAAGGATTGAATGTGAGGACAGAAGGTGAGTGCGCTGTCAAAGGTGAGTCCAAAGAACTTGACTGCAGACACCACAGGAATGGTAATACTCCCCAGACGGAGATTGGGGTCTGGGTGAAGATCCCGTTTGCGGCAAAAATGCACGCAAACGGTCTTCTGGGTCGAGAAGGCCAAAGCCATTGTGAGAAGTCCAGTTAGAGATCTTGTTAATAGCCGTCTGCAGCTGTCTTTCAATGGTGCACATGTTAACAGAAGCGCAAGAAATCTGTAGATCATCCACGTACATGGTTCCACGAACCGTCGGAGGAAACAGTTTGAATATGTGATTAACACGAAGGATGAACAGAGTAACTGATAAAATGGAGCCTTGAGGGACACCCTGCTCTTGTGGGTACATCGCAGAGAATGTCGACCCAACGCGCACATGGAACATCCGGTTCTGGAGAAAACCGGCAATGAATGTTGGTAAATTTCTCCGCAACCCGCAGTCGTACAGATCACGGAGAATGCCGTATCTCCACGTCCGATCGTAGGCTTTTTTTATGTCGAACAACACGGAGACCATGTGCTGACGCCGGACAAACGCCTCCCTGATCGATGTCTCAAGGCGAAGATGATGATCGGTGGTGGATCGAAAACAACGGAATCCACTCTGATGAGGGGAAAAGATGTGATGAGTTTCTAAATAAAACAGCAAACGAAAATTGATGATGCACTCGAGCACTTTACAAAGGCAGCTCGTCATAGCAATTGGCCGGTAGTTCAACGGGTTGGTGGGATCTTTACCAGGTTTAAGAACAGGGATGACAAAAGCAGTGTGCCAAGAATCGGGAAAATCGTGCTCATGCCAAATCCTGTTAAACAGGATTAGCAAACATTCAAGAGAGGACAGAGAGAGGTGCTTCAGCATGTCATAATGGATGTTATCCGGTCCGACAGATGTCCGGCCGGACCTATTCAAAGCAATCTTCAGTTCCACGGCAGTCAGCGGGCTGTTGTATTCCTCCGAGGAAAACGCTCCGAAGGAAATCTTTGACCTCTCAACCCGAGTCTGCAACTGCCGGAATGAAGAAGGGTAATTGTTGCTGCTGGACACCGAAGAAAATGCGGTGCCAAGACAGTCAGAAATACCTTGAGCGTCAGCAACCGTTCGTCCATCACTCTCGAGAATGGAGAGTTCCCCACATGGGTACTTTCCCCGAATCTTACGAATCCTGTCCCAAACGATCTTAGGGCTGGTAGTGCTATTAATTCCGGATACATAGTGTATCCACGAGTCCCGTTGACTATGAAGACGAACCAATCGCGCGTAAGACTTTGCTTTCTTGAAAGCAAAGAGGTTCACATCGGTGGGATACCGACGAAACCTACCCCAAGCCTGATGTTGAGTCTGACGTGCAGCCTTGCAATTCCACCAAGGTCGCGGGCAACGTGGAAGGTTGGTCGACGTCTTTGGGATGGAGAGGTCTGCCGCGTGCACAATGCAATCCGTTACCGCTGTAACAGCTTCACTGATCGTGCAGGCACCATAGCAATAGTAATGGTCGCTGAAGCCGTGAATGTGTCCCACTTGCCTCGATCGATAGCCCATCTAGCAGGACGGGTAGGATGGCGGTATCCGCCGCATGCTAGACGAAGAAAGATAGGAAAGTGATCGCTGCCAAGGGGATTACTAGACACGCTCCAGGACCAGTCAGGATATAACGATGGTGAACTCAGAGACAGATCAATGGCTGAGTACGAGCGGGTAGGTTCATGAAAATAGGTCGTTTCCCCCGTGTTGTGAAGACAGAGGGACGTGTTGGTGAGCAGGAACTCGACAACGCGGCCCCTTGATTCTCGAGTGTTAGCAACCCACAACGGATTGTGTGCATTGAAATCTCCTAGAAGGAAGAAAGGAGGCGGCAACTGATCAACTAAATCTTACAAATCTGAAAGGCTTACAGCTTCATGTGGTGGTACCTAGATGGAACAGACTGTGAACAGGTTGCCACAGAAATTCTCACCGCCACGGCTTGCAGAGTTGTCTGAAGAGCGACCGCAGTAGCACAGGTACACCATGAGGAACAACAACGGCCACTCCTTCACAGGCGATAATTCCGTCCTCATGATCTTTATGAAAAATAGAGTATCGGCGCAGCGAAAGAGTGTCCGCCGTGCGAAGCTTTGTCACCTGGAGACACACGCACACAGGTGTATGCGAAGACAGTAAGCCTTTCAGATAATCAAGGCGTCGTCGCAGACCTCGGCAATTCCACTGAATGATGGAAGCCATAATGGAAAAAATAAGGAAAGAAAAGGCTGATACGACTAAAACGTCTCATAATACGCTTCAGAGTCCATGAGCTCCAGGCCGTCTGCGGTGTCTGGAGGTAAGACAGGGTTGTGCTTACTCCCCGTGTTTTTGGATGGTTTTGCCAGACTCTGAGTGTTAGAGCTGTGTTTCGGTGAGGATGTGCCTGGTTTCACCGGATCGGGTTTCTTCTTTGATTTGCCCAGAACTTGGGTCCCAATGCTGGCAGAGGAGCTTTTCGGCAACGGTGTGGATGCCGCTTTCGATTCAAGACGGCGAGACTTTAGTGCCTCCAATCCAGCAGCAACGATGTCCTCGAAATCGTAGGGACACCGCTCTGGGATGTGAACCTCAGTCTGGACAGCAACAGTAGCCTTCTGGACCACAACTGAGGCATATGTACGTCGACCTGGTGGCCCAGGGGCGATCCGCCGTCTGGCCTCTGGATAAGAGAGATGCTCAACGGTCTTCAGGCGTTGAATAGTCTGCTCCTCCATCCACTTGGGAAATTACTTAGAAGCAGCAGAGTGGGTACCGTCGCAGTCGGTGCAGTGTTCAGAAGCCGCCGAACATTCCAGCAAAAGATGATCCGCAGAACCACATCGACCACATCTAGCCACATTACGACACGACTGCTGAGTGTCCGTAGTGCTGGCACTCGAAGCACCTGAGAGGATTGGGTATATAGGGCCGAACGTCAAGATGTAAGTACCCCGCCTTGATGGAAGTCGGTAGGGTTGGGGAGTCAAAAGTTAAGATGATATTGCGAGATGGAACAAGTTTCCCATCTCGCCGAAACAGAATCCGTCGAACCCCAGTGACATGTTATTCCCCTAGTTCGGCAAGTAGCTCCTCATCGCTGCAGTCAATTAAATCGCTGGAGGTGACCACGCCGCGAGAGGAGTTGAAGTAGCCGTGCGGTGTCACTTGCACCGAAATACCCAACAGTGCGGTCGTGGTAAGCAGAGTGGCGCTATGTCTGGAATGTGAGGTTTCGACAAGATCTCCTGAAGGAAGCTTCTTGACATTGCACGGAGAGCTAGCAACGGCTTGAAGAGCCTTATTGATCCAGAAGGGGCTCTTGGCACCTAAAGGTTGTAAAGGATCGATAGAATGTATCAAAAGAAACAGAGCATTGCAAGTGTCAGAGACAAGTTTCTTGGTGGAAATGATGGTCCCACCCTCCATTGGACGCTTTGGTATCGCACCATGGGAAATGTCTTTGGAACCCATAAAGAAGAGAGAAGATTCACCCGCCGACTTCCCCACCCACTACCGAGCCCAACGAGGGAGAGCCGGAGGTCCGCAAGCCGAAGTGGACGCAGGACACGGCTCTAGGGTTAGGAAGCGGATATAGCAAGTTGATGGGGAAGATATGCACTCGCCGTGCACCCAGACTTTCCCATGCCTGGGGAACACCCCTTTGGCATGCCCACCTACCCCCAAACTCACCCTGCCTAACGTAACGACAAGCCGTTAGAAGTCTGAACTCAACTAGGCCACAGACTTCCTGACTAGGAGAGGGTTTGTTCCTAGCCACCCGTTTAGGGTGAAGCAGGGGGCAAAGAGGAGCGTTGGCACCTCGCGACAACAACATTCAGGCCACCAGAAACATCCAGCATCCCCTTTTCCACCTTACGGGTCACCGCACACGGCAAACGTGCAGGCAGGTTTAGCTAACCAGCTCGGAAAACCAAGGAAGGGAACATAAAATGGAGAAGACAGGAATGAAAAAGAGAAACTAAAATCCAGAGCCGGCGCATAATCACAACTCCAACAACCTACAACTGAGGCGGGAGCGTGTCAAGAGAAAAAACAAAAAACACAAAACATAAAAAATGTGAAAATCATCACATATAGTACATGTCGGCTCGGGCCGTGGGGACGCCATCCTCCAGCAGCTGGATGAACAGCTGTTCCTTCGGTAATGAAATCGTACTACAGGAAAAAGCAAGATGTTCCGTCACAAGGTCAGCTCGGGCCGTGGGGGCGCCGCTCCCCAAATAACCGGAAACCCAGTTATTCCTGTGCGGGGATCGTCCGCATGTCTGCCCTCGAGTTTCGCGTTAATCGCAGTTTTTTTTCTAGGTGAGCGGATTTTTATGACTAGCTGTATGCAGATGACTCTGTCCTGTTTTTTTTTGTTGTTGATTGGAGGTTTAACGACCACCGTGAGCAACTCAATGGGCTATAAGCAGTCGCCCGTCCCTGATTTAGGGTCACTGGTTCCAGGGAAGGGAGAGAGCCAGTGCCGTAAGACAAACACAACATCCATGCCTGACGGGATTCGAACCCGGACCCCTTACGGATGAATGATCAGAGGCCAGCGCCTTAGACCACTGCGCCACCGGGGCGGCGACTGTCCTGTTGGCAGAGAGCAAAAGTGAGTTGCAGAGTATGTTGTCTCGGATGTACGAAGTTTGCATGAAATTCAAACTGAGTATAAATAAGGGGAAAACCAAAGTTATGATTTTTGAGAGAGGAAATGGTAGTACTGAATGTAATATACTAAATAGCACAGTGATTGTCCAGGTGAATGAGTTCGTATATTTAGGAAGCATGTTTGACAGAGAACAAATTGGATGGTGAAATTAGTAGGCGAGTGAATTCTTCATTGAAAGTCGTGGCTGCTTTGGGAGGTTTTCTCAGGAATGACGGGTTCTCAAGAGAGTCCCTCATTGCTGTGTTTGAAAGTGTAACTGTTCCTACTTTGATGTACGGCAGTGAAACCTGGGTACCCCAGAAGAAACATAGGAGTCGTTTATGTGCTGGATAAATGCATTACTTACGGGGCGTAGGGGTGGCAAGACACGTTCTGATTGTGTGAGGAATGAAAATGTGTTGCAGTTGTGTGATGTGAAGCAAAATATTGTTAGCAAGTTGGAGACTGATATGCTTCGGTGGTTTGGCCATGTTGAAAGAATGAGTGATGAGATGCTTACTAAGAAAATATTTTTAGCCCAAGTGGCAGAGGAAGGCCAAGGAAGTTGTGGGAGGATCAGATTCAGGAGTGTCTGCATGAGAAATGGATTATGAGTATGAAGGTCTTGTGTACGGCATGTGATGGATGTCAGAAGATCGCTGTAAATGGAGAAGTTTGATACAGCAACTGTAAGGAAAAATTATCTGGTAGTTTGTGTTTCTTTGTGGAGCTAACCTCTGAATCTCAGAGAACAGCTTAGCGATATATGTAATTTTATGACAATGAGTAGTTTAAACCACAATGGGGTTGAAATTACCTAAAATATTTTCTAATCATCATCATCATCATTGTCAACCATTATCAATCCACTGCTGGACGAAGGTCTCCCCAAGTTTCCTCCACAACGGTCTGTCTTGTGCCAGTCTCCTCCATGTCACCCCTGCATACTTTCGAATTTCATCCACCCATCTCCCATGTGGTCTTCTTCTGGGTCTTTTCCTGTCCCTTGGAATCCAATCTAAAATTTCGGCTGTCCATCGATGATCTGTCCTTCTAACAGTATGTCCAGCCCATTGCCATTTCAGGGATTTGACTCTGATCATGATGTCTTCCACTCTTGTCATTTTTCGGATCCACGAGTTCCTCTTCTTATCTCTCCTGGTTACACCAAGTATGCACCTCTCCATGCTTCTTTGAGTTGTCTGCAGCCTTTGTATGTCTCTTTTAGTTAAGGTCCACGTCTCTGCACCATACGTAAGCACTGGTAGGATGCATTGATCAAACACTTTTCTTTTAAGACATAATGGCATATTGCTCTTGAATATTATGCTGTTTCTTCCAAAAGCTCTCCAGGCAAGTTTTGTGCGCCGATTAATTTCTTCATCAATGTGACCCTCACTTGATATCTGCTGTCCAAGATAAATGTACGTGTCTGTTATCTCCAGCTTTTCTCCATCAATCGATAAATCTTCATTTCTTGTAAAAGCATTGAACATCACTTTTGTCTTCTGAAAGTTCATTTTTAATCCCACTTCTTTACTCTTGTCAGCAAGTTCCTGGATCATACTCTGCAGCTCTGATGGGCTAGTTGCAAAAATGACTACGTCATCAGCAAAACGAAGGTGGGTTAGATAATCTCCATTAATCTTTATCCCCTTGTTTTCCCAGCTCAGTGACTGAAAAACACCCTCCAATGTGGCATTAAAGAGCTTCGGAGATATGGTGTCACCTTGTCTCACTCCCTTTCCAATTTTTATGTGTGTTGTATTTTCAAACAGCCTAATCTTTGCACTTGCATTTTCATAGATGTTATTAATAATATTAATGTATGCATCTTCAATACCGCAGGTTTTCAGAGCCATTGTAACTGCTGATGGTTTCACCGAATCAAAGGCTTTTTCATAATCGATAAAAGCCATGCACAATGGAAGTTCATATTCCCTCGCTCTTTCAATTAGTTCTCTCAGCACATGGATATGATCTATTGTGCTGTAGCCACTCCTGAATCCAGCTTGTTCTCTCGGTTGAGCCATGTCCAGTGTTACCTTCAAGCGGTGTGAAAGAACTTTAGTGAAGATTTTATAAACTACTGATAGGAGGCTGATAGGTCTGTAGTTTCCGAGATCCTCAATGTCACCTTTCTTATGTAGCAGGATCATTGTAGCGGTGTTCCAATCCTCAGGAATCTTTCCTTCATTAAGGCATCGAGTGAAAATTTGGGCGAGTACTGTTTCGATTTCTCCACTTGCTTCTTGTATGATGTCTACAGTAATTCCATCTTCTCCTGGAGCTTTTCCCCGCTTCATGTTCTTGATTGCATGTGCAACTTCTGCTGGAAGGACTGGAGGAACTCTGGTACTGGTATCTTTCATGATGTCTGGAGTGCATGTATCATCCCTTTCATATAATTTGGAGTAGAAATCTTTCACTCTTGTCAAAATTTCGCCTCTATTTCTTGTTACAGAACCATCTTCTTTTCTCAGTGCCATAATCTGTTTTCTTCCCTTACTGAGATGTCCCTTTGCTATCTTTAGGCTTTGGTTGTTTTCAATTGCTTTCCTCACTAGTTCACAGTTGAATTTTCTTACGTCTTCAGTGATACTTTTTCGTACTGTCTTGCATAGCTCTATATATTCCACTTTGGAAGTCACATCTTCTTTAGTTGTCCTCATCTCTCTTCTTTTTTGCATCAACATTTTCGTTTTTCCTGATAATTTATTTACATGCAACTTGTTCTTAGACCCAGCTAATTTTGTTGCTGTTTCCATAAGAGCTTTGGTTACTTTTCTGTTAACTTCAGAGATGTCCACTTTTTCCGATGTTAGGCCTTCTAAAGCAGAGAACCTGTTCTTCAGTTCCAACTTGAAGGTATTATGGTGTTTTTAAGGTTGGTTATGTCAATAGATTTTGTTTGTCTTATGAGCTTGCCACGTTCAAGTTTAGTGTTGAGGTGCATCTTACATCTCACCAATCTATGGTCACTACCTGTGTTGAACTTGTTTAGCACACTGCAGTCTTCTATGACGAATTTTTTGTTACACATAATAAAATCAATTTCACTTGTCGTCCCATTTGGATGTCTCCATGTCCATTTCCTGTGTGGCGTTTTCTTGAAAAAGGAGTTCAAGATGAAAAACCCTTCTGCCTCTGCAAACTCAACGAGAGTATTTCCACGCTGGTTTCTGTTGCCGTGACCGAATTTACCTACTGAAGTTTCATTCTGTTGCCGCTGCCCTATTTTTGCATTGAAATCTCCCATAATTATTTTCAAGTGCTGCTTACCTTTATTATTTAGATGACAAATTTCCTCATAAAATTCTTCAATTTCTTCTTCAGGATGACTTGTGGTGGGTGCATAAGTTTGAATAATCTGAGCCTGGTATCTTCTCGATAGTTGGATAACGAGTCGTGCAGCTCTGTCAGAGGAACTTTCAACTTCTACCACTTTATCCTTCAGTTTCTTGTTTATTATAAATCCAACACCACTAGTTCTGCCAGTATCTGTCCCACGATAGTAGAAGAGATGTCCACTTTTCAGTTCAATGAGATCTTCTCCTTTTCTCCTTACCTCACTTAGCCCCACGATGTCCCACTTGATCCTTTGTAGTTCCTCTTCCAATTCAAGAAGCCTTGAATCAGAAGATAGGAGCGTCCATTGTACGTTGCCAAGGTCAGCATCAGATGGCAGCCTAGTCCGGTCCTCCGGGGATTCTTAGCACCCTCTGCCTTCATGTCGCACTGGCCGCTGCCTTGTGCCAGGTACATTCCAGCTGCCGGAGACTGAGGGCCAAGATTTAAGTTGTGGAGTCATTTTGGAGGGTTTGGCCATAACTCACCACGCTGGCCAAGCGGGTTGGTGAGTGTGGGATAGAATTTCCTCTAATCCCGATGGTATAGTTATACCGCTATGGGCGGTCGTCAGAGCCCCTTTAGTGGGAACAGGATGCACCACGAGAAGGCGGGGTTGACATTTGTCAAGGAGAATAGGGGAATATAAGTTTGTTTTTTCAAGATGAGACGGTGGAGCAAATTTAATATCCCTATACAATACTGTCATCTTGATTTGTGTTAATTCAAATGAAGGTATATTCAGATACTCCAGCAACAGTTTCTGTACAGGCTGGTAATGGGAATTATTGCTGTTCTTAAGAATCCGGTCAAATTTAATTTGAAATCTCTTCATAAACACTTCTTGCTTTTTATAGCCAAGACACGAAACAATTTTTTTTTTAAAGAAATGTCAGTACTCGTTTCAAGATGGTTGGTATAGTTGTCTTTATCAGATAATGTTCATAAATTTTGAAATAGTTAATATAATATATATCAAATACGTGGAGATAATTGTAAATGGACGATATCATCACTCTTTCCACGTTATTTTTTAAACAACGCATAGCGACTGAAAAATTGTATTCCGGCACTGCTGGGATCGAACCCCAGAACTCTCGATAACTAGTCGAGTGCGTTCGAATTTACGCTACAGCGCCAACAATTCTCAGCGCCATGCGTGGTTTATCAGTCAGCATCTGACTACACGAATACGTGCCGCCCCGGTGGCGCAGTGGTCTAAGGCGCTGGCCTCTGATCATTCGTCCGTAAGGGATCCGGGTTCGAATCCCGGTGAGGCATGGATGTTGTGTTTGTCTTACGGCACTGGCTCTCTCCTTCCCTGGAAGCAGTGACCCTAAATCAGGGACGGGCGACTGCTTATAGCCCATTGAGTTGCTCATGGTGGTCGTTAAACCTCCAATCAAAAAAAAAAAAAATAAAAAATAAAAAAATACACGAATACGTATTGATGGTCTCAGCAACTGAGATGTCGTCATCTGGTGGCATTTAACGCAACAGCTATTTTAATTGTAGCTGATAAATTCAAAGGGCGATAGAAATGGTTAATATATATCAAATACGTGGAGATAATTGTAAATGGACGATATCATCACTCTTTCCACGTTATTTTTTAAACAACGCATAGCGACTGAAAAATTGTAGCCGCCCCGGTGGCGCAGTGGTCCAAGGCGTTGGCCTCTGATCATTCGTCCGTAAGGGGTCCGGGTTCGAATCCCGGTGAGGCATGGATGTTGTGTTTGTCTTACGGCACTGGCTCTCTCCCTTCCCTGGAACCAGTGACCCTAAATTAGGGACGGGCGACTGCTTATAGCCCATTGAGTTGCTCACGGTGGTCGTTAAACCTCCAATCAAAAAAAAAAAAAAATTGTATTCCGGCACTGCTGGGATCGAACCCCAGAACTCTCGATAACTAGTCGAGTGCGTTCGAATTTACGCTACAGCGCCAACAATTCTCAGCGCCATGCGTGGTTTATCAGTCAGCATCTGACTACACGAATACTTGAATAGTAATATCAACATTCTTTATTGGCAATCTCAGCGGTCCGCTCTCCCTCTAGCGGCAAAAGGAAGAATTACTGTAGTACGGGTAACGTTTTTGGCTCAATGCTTGGCTGTTGGTAGATCGCTCATTACGTTCAGTTGTCGTAATTTGGTGTATTTTTGCATTCATTCTGGAATTAGAGAGTTGTATAATGGAGAATTCCGTGAAGAAGAACAAATCATATTGTTGTGTCCCGCAATGTCGTTCCCAAGGTTTCGGCTATGTTTTTCACAAGTTAGTATAAACGTTTGTGCCTTGCGTTTGAAATCCTTCCAGTGAAATGCTATTAACCTAGTAACGTCTTTGAATGAATAATAAACAAGGCAGCATGTTTTTATTGCATAGTAGTAATTAAAAAATCCGCATTTCTACATGATCTTGAAAACAAATAATTGCTGTTATCCATATAAATTTAAACTTCATTATGGAACAAGATTTGCAATGTTCTGTCAACAGCCATCGGTTCAAAAACGCAGAACCCAATTATGATCAACAATTACCAATTCACAAACACTTTTAGGAACAGAATGTTCAAAAATTACAAAAGTTATTATTGACAGTATTGAAAATGGGTCCTGGGAAACGTCAAGTGAAACGAAATGTCAGCTTTTAATAGTAATTCGGATTAGAACACCCGTGTCGGTATTACTATATCTCTTGCCTGAAAATGTAAAATTAAAAATTATCTGTTACAGTAAAGCATTACTGCTACACAGTGCTTACACGTTCCACTTCTGCCCGCTTTACAAGAGCACTCAAATGACTTTATAGAAATTTCACTGTTACTTGTATCTAAAACACCGTTGATGTAGTGAGGCGACGACGTTATTGCGGTGGACTGAATGCAGTGCGAAACTATGAGAATTTCTCTTCCATCTTCCTTCTTAATCCCACAAGAATTTATATGGCCTACATTAACAATCACTTCTCCTTCTTTAATGCATCTTGAATTTTTGGAATCGTCCACAAATTTTATTATTTTAAGGATTGAAAGAGACAAACCAGCCATTATAACATTCGACTTTATGGAAACACGTGCGACGTTACCCGTACTAGAGAAGTTTGTTTACGTTTGCGCAGCGCCCCTATAGTTCGTTGAGGTTCCCAATTGAACCTAAATATGTCCTTTTTTTCTTTTGATTGGAGGTTTAACGACCACCGTGAGCAACTCAATAGGCTATAAGCAGTCGCCCGTCCCTAATTAAGGGTCACTGGTTCCAGGGAAGGGAGAGAGCCAGTGCCGTAAGACAAACACATTTTTTTTTTTTTTGATTGGAAGTTTTTTTTTTTTTTGATTGGAGGTTTAACGACCACCGTGAGCAACTCAATGGGCTATAAGCAGTCGCCCGTCCCTAATTTTAGGGTCACTGGTTCCAGGGAAGGGAGAGAGCCAGTGCCGTAAGACAAACACAACATCCATGCCTCGCCGCCCCGGTGGCGCAGTGGTCTAAGCGATGGCCTCTGATCATTCGTCCGAACGGGGTCCGGGTTCGAATCCCGGTGAGGCATGGATGTTGTGTTTGTCTTACGGCACTGGCTCTCTCCCTTCCCTGGAACCAGTGACCCTAAATTAGGGACGGGCGACTGCTTATAGCCCATTGAGTTGCTCACGGTGGTCGTTAAACCTCCAATCAAAAAAAAAAAAAAAAAAACATCCATGCCTCACCGGGATTCGAACCCGGACCCCTCACGGACGAATGATCAGAGGCCAGCGCCTTAGACCACTGCGCCACCGGGGCGGCGATTGGAAGTTTAACGACCACCGTGAGCAACTCAATGGGCTATAAGCAGTCGCCCGTCCCTAATTTAGGGTCACTGGTTCCAGGGAAGGGAGAGAGCCAGTGCCGTAAGACAAACACAACATCCATGTCTCACCCTGGATTTTTTTTTTTTTGGAGGTTTAACGACCACCGTGAGCAACTCAATGGGCTATAAGCAGTCGCCCGTCCCTAATTTAGGGTCACTGGTTCCAGGGAAGGGAGAGAGCCAGTGCCGTAAGACAAACACAACATCCATGCCTTACCGGGATTCGAATCCGGACCCCTTTCGGACGAATGATCAGAGGCCATCGCTTAGACCACTGCGCCACCGGGCGGCTCCTTTTTCAGCGCGTCTTTTGTAAAAAAAGATCGTACTTATGTTACCGGTTTGTCCGTCTGTACCCACGATATCTCTGCAACTATTAGTCCGATTTGAAAAATTCTTTTTGCATTGGGAAGCTTGAAATATGCGAATGATAATCCCTTACTTCGTTTTTTTTTTTTATGCGATGTACAATTTCGCCGCTAGAGGGTGTTAAACGCAGATTATATCGAATTCAAAAATACGTTTTATTCCACATATTTGCTTCTAAACATCCGATTGAAAAAATTATTTTGTCTTTCGATTCCATTTATGTCGAACAGTATTTTAGATATAGTTACTTTTTCAAATTACGCATAGATTTTCCGCTAGGGGGCGTAAAGGTAAATTACAATTTCCCCAATAGCTCTTCTTCTAAAACTCCGATTTGAAAAATGTTTTCTTCAGCGGATACACCTTCTGATGGGAAAATCTTTTACATATAATTTCAAATTTTTGGTAAAGAATACTTTGGTCACCAGGTGGCGTAAGCGCTAATTTTTGCTTCTGATGTATTTGCCATAAAATCTGAGCTTCTAAAATTTATATCGATTGAAAAAATTCTTTCGTGGACTGATGCCACTCACATCGATAAACCTTTTCGGAATATTTTCTTAAAATATTCCACAGTTTCTCCGCCAGGGGCGTAGATGTATATCTTATTTTCGTCAATATCTCTACTTCTAGGAGTCCGATTTGAAAAATTCCTTCTTTGTTGGATAGTGTTTTCAGTGTGACATGTTTTTCATATAATTTCAGAATTTTCAAGTAATTCATAGACTTTCCGTTAGGCGGCGTAGAGGTAAATTGTGTTTCCTTCTATATCTCTGCTTTTAAATCTACGATTCGAAAAATTCTTTCTGCACCGGATATAGCTCCTGATGGGGAAATCTTTTGCACATAATTTCAAATTTTTGTAAAAAATGGTTTGGCCACCAGGTGGCGTAAGTCTTAATTTCCGCTTCTGATGCATTTGCAGCAAAATATGAGCTTCTAAAATCTAGCCAAAAAAGTTTGTTGACCGATACTACTAATGTCGACAAACCCTTTTAGGAACATTTTCATCTTGAAATAATATGCATGGTTTCTACGCCAGGGGGCGTAGACGTATATCTTACTTTGTCAATATCTCTACTTCTAGGAGTCCAATTTGAAAAATTTCTTCTTTGTTGGATAGTGTTTCCGACGCGAAATGTTTTCCTATAAATTGAAAATTTTCAAGTAAATCATAGACTTTCCGCTAGGGGGCACAAAGGAAAATCGTTTTTTCTGCTTCCAAAACTCCAATTTAAAAAATTCTTCCTGTATCCCATACAAGACCTGTTGGAAAATATTTTTCACATAATTTCTAATGTTTGGTAAAGAATGGTTTGTCCAGGAGGCATAAGTGTTAATTTCTGCTTCTGATGTATTTGTAGCAAAATCTGGGTTCCTGAAAACTCGACTAAATTTTTTTTTATCTTGGACCGATACCGCTCTGCAGACATGTCAACCAACCCAAACTGAAACGGCACACCCAGCTCCTGCTGTTGTGAACTACCACGGAGACAAACGAAACATATCTTTCCTTAGGGGCCATCCATAAAGTACATCACTGATTTTTTACTATTTTTAAACTCCCCCCCCCTCCTCATTTTGTCCGATTGTTGAAGTACGTCCTAATTCCTGCAACCCCCTTTATTTTTGACGACTGCTTTTAGAAGTCCATTGAGAAACAGTAAGGAAACATGTAATTATTTAAAGGAATCTTCTATATATTTAAGTTTCCTTCAGAAAATATATATTATTTAGGCATTAATTTATTCCCAAATGCTACCCGAACTTTTATCATTCTGAAATAAAGATCCATTATACAAATGAACACATGCATTCAAGGTTGCGACACTCCCGATTATACCATCTACAAAACAAGATAGATTTGGTAGTATGAATACGAGAACTTAATATTCTGATTTATCTAAATATCAGAAATCTGAAATATTTCATAACTTGTTTTAACTACTAAAAGAGAAAAAAGGGAAAACAAAAAAATGCCATCCATTATGTTTTTACTGCTGAACGTCTGAATTACCAAACCTCCCCCATGTCACATTTGGTCCAGTTATCAGGAACGGAGGAACCCCCTCTCCCTGTAATCTCAGACGTACTTTATGGACGGCACCTTATACACCGCAGCAAAGCCCTTGTGGCTCACCAGTGCTTTTCTGCAATAGGGTCATTCATGTCAAATTATCACAATTTATAACATTTTTCTACCTCACCAACTTAGATTTTGATAAAACTTGGCATACTTAATTGATCCTATGTATTTATGAAAAAAAATGCATTTTTAAAATTTTTAAGCTCACAGGGGGAAAATATATTTAAGCCTAAATTTTCAAAATTTTATTATAAAATGGCCTACTAGTGATACTTTAACTATCTGTTAATCAACGACCAATTGAGATATGGAGTTGGAAGTGGTCTCATTTTAAAGCCCCTTTAATGGGCTTTTATATGATATACAACACAATAGTTTATAAAAAAACACAAAATTCAAAATCCAACTGAAAATTTCAAAATAGATTTTCCCAAAGAAGTTTTTTTTTTTTAATTTTGAAAAAAATCTCAAAATTAGTTCATACTTATCTGTAACTATCTACAAAATATTTTTTTGGAATCATAAGATATGAGAGATAACACATATGCATGATCAAGAGAAAATAATGGGATCCTAATTTGTCAAGTACCTAACAAAAAAAGAAATTTCCACAGCATAATTTTTTAACAATTTTTATGAATGTTGCTTTCTGTGTGCATTACTTTTTCCTTTCTGTTCGGTTCTGACAGTTTGTTCAATTTCAGGCGATTTTTTTTTTTTTGATTGAAGGTTTAACGACCACTGTGAGCAACTCAATGGGCTACAAGCAGTTGCCCGTCCCTAATTTAGGGCCACTGGTTTCCAGGGAAGGGAGAGAGCCAGGGCCGTAAGACAAACACAACATCCATGCCTCACCGGGATTCGAACCCGGACCCATCACGGACAAATGGTCACAAGCCAGCACTTAGACCACTGGGGCGGCTTTTAGGTGATGTAATTGAAACTGATAGCTTGCAAAATGCAAGCTGAAACAGGCATGAACATGTTGGATCATCCAACAGATCCATTCCACTCCTCTCCACATTACTGCACTTGGCTCAGTCACCCAGCAGAGTTTGTGAAGACAACTTGCCTTTATTTATTGTTGATAAATGTGAATGTAGTGCAAATGATTTTTAATGTGAAGTGATAGGGTGAGACAGTTTTTTTGTTAGTAAGTTTTCAACAAAACTCCTCTAAAATGGATAAGAAATGGGCTTCAAATTGTTTTAATCCATTTAAAATATGAAACCACTCTGATATAAGGAAGGGATTAAGACCAGTGACAACATGGATGTGTTTCCTTTTTCCTGAAACACAAATGATAGCTAAAGTTTGTGACAGCTACAGGAAAGAACTGAGCAAGATGAAAACTGAGGTTACAAAAGATGAAATTACAAGTTTTCTAAGTACTAGCCAGGATGTAGGGACTGCAGTACCTATTGTGATAGTGATCCTGCTGTATTATTTCCTTCAGAAGCTTTAAAAACATTTAATACATCCCTCCAAGACATAGGAGAGTCCCCCATTGACCAGAAAAAAGCAGAATATAAACGATATTCTACTGAAAAAGATAAAAGAATCAATACTGCTGTAAAGCACAAACTTCTTGTCAATGCAGAGTCTTCCGACAGTGAAGCGAGTCCCAAGATGAAACTATTTTAAGTCGCCTGAAAACAAAATTCCCATCTTTGACGAACAGAAAGGAAAAGCTCATGATGCTGACTATTTTGCCTGAATCGTGCAGTATTGAGAAGATTGTGCGGGAATTTAATGCACCAAGTTATATGGCGAGACAGTCAAAGACACTTTTGAAACAAAAAGGAATTCTATCTACTCCAGATCAAAAACCTGGAAATACTCTACTTGTGAAGACAGCTGAAACTATAAAAACACTTTATGAAAGTGATGAGGTCAGCAGACCTATGCCTGGCATGAAAGACTTTCCATGAAGGGCAGCACTGGCCAAAAAATTTATGTCTCCAAACACCTAATGCTTAATAATTTAAAGGAGGTGGACATATTTTTTAAAGAAAAGTTTTCAAATGTACATGTGGGTTTTTCAAAATTTGCAGAGCTACACCCAAAGAATTGTGTTCTAGCTGGTCAGAGTGGTACACATGCAGTTTGTGTGTGTACCATACATCAGAACATAAAACTTATGACTGAAAATCCCAAGTTATCATCAATTACTAATGGTGAAATAAAAAACTACAAAGATGCCCTTGTAAAGATAGTATGCAACCAAGCATGAATTGACTGCCACTTGTGTAATTGTGCATCCTGCCCTAGAGTTCAAGCAATTCAAAGTTTGCTAGAAAATGCCTTCAAAGAAAATCTTATCGAGACTAACTTTTTGCCAGTGGGTATCTGTACACAGATGCACCTTAGAGACATTGCAAAAACAGTCTCTGAATTTGTCAACCTATTTTGTGAGAAAATTTTCATTTTACTTCGCCATGACTTCATAGCTAAACAACAAAGTTCATTTATGAATCATGTCAAAGAAAATTTGTCCGATTCAGAAATTGCTGTTGTGTGAGATTTTTCAGAAAACTATTCTTTTGTCGTGCAAGGTAAAGCACAGTCCTATCATTGGACCGGCAACCAAGCTACAGTGCATCCATTTGTTGTATATTTTAAAACAGTAGAACAAACTCAGCATATCAGCTTTGTTGTGATTTCAGACTGTCTCAAACACAATACTGCAGCTGTGTATTTATTTCAAAAGAAACACTTATTTTGAAGAGCAGATTTGAGAAATTGCCCAAAGAATCTATTATTTTTCTGATGGCTGTGCTGCACAATATAAAAACAAGAAGAACTTTTTAAATTTATGTCACCATAAAAAAAGATTCCAACATTGCAGCAGAGTGGCATTTTCCTGCCACAGATCATGGCAAAGGGGCATGTGATGGTGTTGGGAGGACGGTGAAAATGTTGGCAGCAAGAGCAAGTCTCCAAAGACCAAACAAAGACCAAATAATGACGCCGAGACAACTCTATGAATGGGCGAAAAAAACATTTCAAAAATTGACTTCACATTTGTTACAGAGGAAGAGTACATTGCAAAAGAGCAATTTTTGACTGATCGCTTCAGCAAGGCACAAACTGTACCAAGAAATCAAAAACTACATGCTTTCATACCTTTAAGTGAAACAAAAATCTCAAACCTTTCTCTTTTGCTCAAACGTTATGTAACGTACCAGGAGATGTGACGTACCTGCCAGAAGGACGCACACGACATAAAGGCAGATAGGAATCAGAATAAAATGTCCGCGTAGCTCAATTGGTAGAGCAACTTATTCCGGAATGAGTGGACCCGGGTTCGAATCCTGGCGCGGATAAAAATGACGGAGAAATTCACTTCGTTATAATGGCGCCCGAACTATCCGGATGACCCGACAGTTCACAATCTCGCAATGGTGTGATGTTATTTCCACACCGCGAGATAGGAAAAATAAGAGCAGCACTTTGAAAAAAAAAAATAAAATAAAAAAAAAAAAATAAGGGGGAGATGATGTAACGTACCAGGAGATGTGACGTACCTGCCAGAAGGACGCACACGACATAAAGGCAGATAGGAATCAGAATAAAATGTCCGCGTAGCTCAATTGGTAGAGCAACTTATTCCGGAATGAGTGGACCCGGGTTCGAATCCTGGCACGGATAAAAATGACGGAGAAATTCACTTCGTTATAGTTAGTCGAACATACTGTAACAATATGTACAGGAAGACTGCTTTTCAGTGAAATATGTGGTTATGTCATTGCACTATGCAGTGACAATTGGTGGTTGGCCTACGTTTTAGCAAAACAGGAAGAGAAGGATGAAGTAAAGTTAACATTTCTTCACCCAGCAGGTCCGTTCCTTCATTTGCTTATGCTAAAAATCCAGATTTTTTTTTTTTGATTGGAGGTTTAACGACCACCGTGAGCAACTCAATGGGCTATAAGCAGTCGCCCATCACTGGTTCCAGGGAAGGGAGAGAGCCAGTGCCGTAACACAAACACAACATCCATGCCTCACCAGGATTCGATGATCAGAGGTCATCGCTTAGACCACTGCGGCAATCCAGATGTTCTGTGGATTCTTTAGACATGTCCTGCGTAAAGTGAACCCTGTAACACCAACTGGCCGTACATACACTCTGAGCTCGAGAACTCCAACAAGCCTTCCATCAGTTCACTACCTCAAGAAAATACTGAAAATATGACCACTTGGGTAAAAATGGATTGAACTAAAACAATTATGTGAGTTAATCTTTTTAATGATATAACTGCATATGTGCCTATTGATTTTATAATTATATTGCACTGTATATTTATTTTCTTCATTTTTATGGCCTCACATCATTGGAGATATAGTTACTACCTAGAGATAATATAACAAAAAATCTCAAAAGCTACAGTGTATGGAGAAGAGGGGGGGGGTGAAGTACAAAACAGCAAATCTGGGTTACATTTACCTTGATCATGCCTATGTGTCACCTCTCATACTTATGATCCCCAAAAAAATATTTTGTGGGTAGTTACAGATAAGTATAAACTAATTCTGAGATTTTTTCAAAATTAAAAAAAAATCCGTTTTTGAAAATAGATTTTTAAAATTTTCAATTGGATTTTGATTTTTTTTTTTTATAAACCCTGCTGTGTTGTATATCATATAAAAGCCCATTTAAAGGAGCTTTAAAATGAGACCACTTCCAGCTCCATATCTCAATTGAGAGGCCCGCTAAAGCAATATAAAAATCTCCAAGCCCGTTTTGAACCGAAAATCAAACTCAGCGTTCCCACTCAAAAGTAATAAAAATTCTCTGACTTTTCCAGGTTCTCCAGGTGGTTTTTAAAGTTTTCCAGAGTGGCATGTTGCAAAGAATTGTTACATTTCATTTCATTCAATTTATTTTTCTCACCAAAGCACACACTTGTAAATTCTTAAAGTAATTTGTCTTTATAAAATTATGTGCTTTTCATTAATAACAACTAACTGTGCACATTATTTTCTGTACCAAAGTTCCGTGAACTTTTGTGAATACTACCCACACAGAATTTGTAAATACATTCCCATAGAAACAGGTCATATTAAGAAAAAATCTGTCAGTTGAATAGCTTCACTTTTTCTATAACACAATGCAGCTCAGCTTAATGATGGAATGGCTCTGTTCAAAGAAACATGTTTCAAGAGAACCAACAGACAAAGGACTTTGATCCATCATTTGGTTGGTTCCCTTGTGAAGTGTTTCTTCAAGCAGGAGCTATTGTGCCTAATTGTTCCATGTTATAACAACTGCCTACAGAAATTGAACAAAAGCTTAATAACAGGCAATTTTAAAAATTCAATTTTGCATCTTTTTTTTAGAGAGTACAGGAAACATTTAATATAACTGAAAGTAAGATCTACCAAATTCTAGGCAGGTAGTAATTGCAAGCAAAAGTTTGAAATCTTGAAAAAAGTTTTTATGGCAAAATAAAGTATCCATTGATTTTTACAAAAAAAGGGGGGGGGGTAATTTCCCCTGATTTTTACAAAAAGGGTAATTTTCCCTGAGTTTTCCCTGATTTTTGGAACCATTTTCAAATTCCCTGAGAATTCCAGGTTGAGTGGGAACCCTGAAACTTTACATAGCTCTAACATTTCACATAATGAACATAGGCTCCTAAAAATTGGCATTTTTGCACTACACCATAGGACCATTAAGCACCCCAAATTTCATAAAAATATAAGGTCAGTCTGAAACAGTGCGATGAGTTGACATGGAATGAGCCAATAGGAGAAAAGACGACGGGAGAAGGAAAAAAATCGAACAAGCTAAAGGAGCGTGCAAGAATGAAGACTGAAAGAAACCAGGTCGGGGGATGAAGCAGCACCGACAGAACAAAAAAATGATGGGGATAAAAAGAACGGGCAAAACAGGAGTGGGTGGGATGACTAAAGAAAAAAATGATCGGCAACATTCACTTTAGTGATTCAGCAGCTTTTTGTCACAAAATTACTGCTTTTATCACGATTTGGTGAAAATGCAAGCAAGTACAGCTTAAACATTGTTCTGGTGGGGAAGAGGGTCTAAAATTTAGCCTGCTTATTAAAATACTGTTCCTTTCTTTCTTCCTTCCCTGAACTTTTAACTTCGGTTTATGTGCACTAAAAAATGGAAACTTGTAAATTTATGTATTTATTACTGAATTTAGGAAATTATGTATTTGGCTAAAAACCCATTCAGGAATCTCGAGGGGAAAATAAGGAGGCAAAGGCCCATTTAAGATGTTCTTAAACTGCAGGAGACATAAAAACCTTGCATCTTAAAGTTAATGCCTCAAAATGACCTGCACCAGTTCACTAGAAGGCTCAAGCAGATTTTATTTAGCACAAAATCTGTTCCTTACCAATTATATTTCAGGACTTTTCCAGGAATCTGAAAGAAAATAAAGATGCAAAGGCCCATTTAGGATGTTTTTCAATTTCAGGAGACATCCAAACCTTACATTATAGTGGCAAGAGAGCATGCTGTGCATTAATACCTCTATTTAAATTTTAGTTCCCTCTTTTCATGAAACCATGAGATGGCGCTCCTGAAAGTTTCGAAATGATTTCTGAACATTAGCCCGCTTTTCTATGGCGTGTTCGATGGATAGCGATTGAAAAGGCCATTTTTAGATCAGTCATTAAAAGTACAGGGCTGCCAGCCTATCACAATCAAGAAAATAGTTGCTTTAGTAGCCACTAATAGTAAAAATAGTAGATGCCTTCTCAAAGCACCTTTGCAACTTGTATTTCAAATTGTTAGAATATGTTTTGAATTGTTAGTCTCTCATTCAACATCTTCTTAGATAAAGATGCCTTCTCATCTGAACGAACTCTTCGTGATACAGAAGATCCTCTCTCTACGTCGAAGTTGCCATGTGATAAAGCAAGGCATGCTTTCACAACTTCAGCCAAAGAGGGATATTTCCAGTCTGCAAATATCTTTTGAAACAATAGGTCTCTTCAAAAATGATCTATCCTAATTTCGCTGTTTGGAATAAATTCTTATACATACAAGTACATCTATACCTAGACCCACGTGATTAGAGGAACGACCTACTCAAATGACAAAAAGTACAGTCTTGTTTTTTTTAACAGATACACAGAAATGTCTCACCAGGTGTTCTTTCGATTACCACTTAATTTTTTTGTTATGAACAATTCCTAATTTATATTAAACAGTTTGTAGATAATGTAAAATGAGTTTATGTCTGTTGGCGAAAACGTGCATTTTTTGTGTCATTCGGAAAATAAAGCTGTAAAAACAATCGCGCAAATTTATTTCAATGAACATATTCATGAAATTCTAGGAACAAAATTTTTGATTTGAAATCGATACATTTAACTGCAAATAAACTTCAGTAAGCACAGAAAACAAGTCTTTCATACTGTGAAGGCAAGATATGTGCTCGCTTCTGGCTCTGCCGTATTCCAAACTGAAAAACAGGACACTTTTTCGGCGGAACATCTTGATTTGAGTAGGTCGTTCCTTTAATCACATGTGGGTCTAGTCTATACTTACCACTGACTTCCCTCCATGATATTTGCAATAAAGCAGAAAGCAATAACCTGAACAAGACATATCGATAATGATTCGCACGGTGCATATGCTTTCTTCAATCACAAAATTCCAGGACTTTCGGATTTTTTCCCCCAGGATATGATCCAAATGCTCTTACTTAAAATATAGTGAAACCATGTGTCTGTTCAATTTGTAGCTTACAACAAACAACTTCCTACACGCTTGGGCAAACTTAAAAACAGAATATTAAAAATGATGTATGCTGCAGCTAATCGGAAACTTAGAATTGCAGATAAATACTGAAATATAAAAACTGTCACTGAAAATGTGACCAGGTTTAATATATACTAAAGTTTTATATACAGTATACTACACTGGATTTTGAGAAAACTTTCTTTGACTTTAGTTCAATTATTGAAGCAAATTACAGAATAAAAAAATCCCCATAAAACTCAAATATACACAAGTATGTGGCATCTCTCTTGAAATGCTTTCATATACCACACAATCAATACATAAAATACTATTTATATTTAATTATTTTGAAATAATGGTTACATTGGAAATTTAAGGGTGAGGAAAGGTGAAATATCTAGAACTTTTTCAAAGGACCAAAGGGATTGTTAAATCATGGGAGCAAGTATTTGCATTACATTTTATTTAGGGAAGGAATTTTAAACATAATATCGATGCTATAGCTACGTTTTAATGGCCTTATGTCCAAGGGCTGTGTGCAATTGCATTCATTAATGATCATGGCAATTTAACTGGGCATGATTAAAAAAACTAATTATAGAAGCTCAGAAAATACTAAGAAACAACTAGATTTAAGTTTGTGATATTAGAAAGCAATCTGATTTTATGGCAAATTTTTATATAAAGTACTCATTACAAAATTTCAGTAAAGGTAAAATACCCCCCCCCCCCAAATCAGCTATTTACTTCCACCGGTGGCTAAAAAATATAAAAATATGTTACGAAAATTAACAAATGGCGCAAAGAACGTTTCCCATTGCAGGAGGAAGGTATTAGAGACAAAAGGATTTACAAATCGATCAGTAAAAAGGAGATGTATATTAAAAGGAAACATGATATAACTATGCATTTCAGCAGAAGAATTTTGCATAATGGAAAAGTTGAAAACAGGAGAAAAGCATTCTTCATAGCAAAAGCTATCTATGGAAAAAAAAATAACTTCTCAAATACATCTCCCGGAAGCAAAGATAGCAAGAAAAACGTTTTGACCTTTACAACACCTAGGGAGAAGTTGTACATTATTTGAAAAGGATCTTATTGTAGCAAAAATCTTATTCACTCTCCATCTTTATTATAGCAAATGGCATACAGTAAAAAAAGATATTTCTCAATAGGGGTTTTACAGGCAGAGATAGCCTGCAAACAGAAGTACACAAACACCACCTAGTGGCAGAATTGTGAACCACAAACCTCCTCAAACACAAACCTAAAGTGTTCTAAAAGGTAAATGATATCTGGTGTTAAAAGAATTTTTTTAAATTTGACATTTAGAACAGATATTAAGAAAAATAGATTAAATATTTGCATCCCCTAGCGGCAAAATTGTGCATTACTTTGTGAAGAAAATACAAACAAGGAGTTTTCATAGTTAGGTATCTGATCGAAAGAATATTTTTCAGTCTGGTTTTTAGTCTGCAGATATTGCTGTAAACGGAAATGTGAGCTTACACCCTCTAGTGGCACACTTGTACGTTCTTTAAGAAATATTATGAGAAACATTTTGCACTGAAAAAGTTCTCCAACAAAGAAAGAATTTTTCAAATCGGACTCCTAGAAACAGATATGGACCAAAAATAAGATATACGTGTCACCCCTGGTGGGAAAATTGTGCACAATTTAAAGCAGGAAGTATTCTCAAAAAGTTTCCAGAATTGAGCGGTATCGGTTCATGGAAGAATTTTTTCAAGAGTTCCCAGCTCAGATTTTGTTGCAAATACATCAGATGCCAAAATAAACATTTACACCCCTTGGTAGCCAAACCATTCTTTACCAGAATGAGAATTTGTACGCAGAACATTTCAACCTCAAGAGCTGCATCCGACTCAGGAAGAATTTTTCAAATCAGACTTTTAGAAGCTGAGATATTGGGAAAATCGCGATTTACCTTTACGCCCCTAGCGGAAAATTTATGCATTATTTAAAAAAGGAACTAACTAAAATAGTCTTCAACGTAAATGCCATTGAAAGGAAAAAAATTGTTCAATTGGATATTTAGAAGCAAATATATGAAATGCATTTTAAATTCGATACAATCTTCATTTGCATCCTCTAGTGGTGAAGTTTGGGCATCGAAAAAGAAAAAACTGAGCGAAGGGATCATCATTCTCACATTTTAAGCTTCCCAATACAAAAATATTACAAATTGAACCAATAATTGCAGAGATATGGTCTCCCCAGTGGGACAAAGTGATAACATAAGCAAGACACAAAAGATGCTAATAACGCACTTCAGTCCTCCTAAACAAGAAAACAGATAGTGCCCCCCCCCTCCAAACACACCTCTTGTAGGGGGTGGGGAGGGAAATTTGTCAGACATGTTATGTCAGTAGAAAAATCCTCAACTACAAATCATCGTGCAGCAACAAAAAGCAGAAATGGATAAAATTCCATGACATGTAACAGAATTTTAGGACATTTCCAGGACAAAATGGAATTCCAGGATGCGTATGAACCATGGATTTGACATATACACATCAATATTAAAGTTGATATTCACGTATATCAATATTAAAAGTGATGTTATACAAGCACATCGAAATACGTAACACAAATAACGTTTTTTTTTTAAAAATAGCCTTCCAATTAAAATAGTTCAAGGTTTTTGTGAAAGTAGTTGCTTTTGGCTGTTTTTTTTTTTTTTTTTTGTAAGAAATAGTAGTTATAGTCCCTATTTAGTCACCACTGGCAGCCCTGAAAGTAGTAGTAATAGGTGTAACGTTGAGAACACGTTTTGTACCTGGATGCAACAGTGGTTATAAGTCCTGCAAACAGAAGGTAACTATTTTCCATGCCAAAAGATGAGGCAAAGTGGAATGAATGGAATTTTTTTTTTTACTTGCACTAAACTAAATTAGTGGCTGCAAACTTGATTAACTATGCCTCTTTAATATTTTTTTGGGGGGGGGATCTTTTATATATCACATTTTGTCTAAAATTATTGAAATTGGGTGAAGTTTTTTTCGTACAAAGTTCTGTAAACTTTATCATGGAAAGATTAGGTTTAAGTACAGTAACATGTGACACCTAATTAAACTGTGTCCTGTAGAGATGGAGAAAAGAGTTGCAACAGGATCAGAACGGAGTTCAATACGATTGGGCAAAATTCCCAATAATTACGGAGAAAATTTACATCCAGTAATGTATTTGTACTAACCAGCTTTGCGACACTTAGATTCAATGCAAGATTAAGCATTTTCTGAATAAATTTGATGAAGCTTCCCCAAAACAAACCATTTGAAAGACTATTCACTTATACCTATCTATACACGACAATCTCTTTTAGCAGGGGTCGCACTGGCTTTTTTAAAGTTCTCGCCAATTTAGTCGCCAAAGTGTTACGACACTATGAAAAGGTAATCTCCAAAACAATTTCTTTTTCGAAAATTGCGAAGATGGCGATCAGCAGCGTGACCCGTGACTTAGTATAACTAACTGCATGATAAAGAAAAAAGGTTCTTTGGTAAAAATTTTAGTGAAATTATTGTATTGCACAGAACAAAAACACTTCTATTATGAGCACAGTTTACAGCAATAGCATCTTCAGCGACCTTTCATGATTTTAAGAATCTGTCTGCAGAAGCACATGTCAACTTCTCTTGTAGCAGCTATACCTGCATATTAGAATGAATGCCTCAGGATGACCTGCACGCACTAGTTCACTAGAAACCTCAAGCACATTTTCTTTCACTACCTTTTTTTCCTGAACACTTTTGCTTCATTTTCTGAAGCAGTAGAGTATAAATATATTTACATCATTCAATTAACAGAAAAAAAAAATTCTTACATTTTTGTAGTGTTCCTGTAACCTTGCATTTAAAACTAAATTAACACTTTTGTGGGAAATGTGATTTTAGTACAGTTATTTGTTTAGATGTGTACACATGCAAAGATATTCAACTGCCAAAGAATCAAATGCTAAATCATTGTGACGATATCTGTTCCCAATTTTTAAAATTACTTATTTTAATATACGTTGAGCAGAAATCTTGTTTGGTTTGATTGATAAACACAAAGCACCTGGCGTTGTTTTTCTATTTATCCAGATAATTTTTTCGTGATTATTTTTGCCATTTACCTGGCTCACACTTAAGACTCGTGTAAACCATGGGACAACATTCATTCTGAGATATGTAAATTACAAGTAGTAAGAAAACGTTTGCACTTACCATACATTTAAAGTCGTACTGTGGTGCCATATGTAGGACATACATGTATAATAAATACTCTAAAATGCTCAGATTACCACCAGTCGTTTTTTTGTACGCAACTTTTTTTTTTTTTTACGAAAATGTTGGTTACACCATGGTTTACACCCAAACCCTTCATTTATATTCCTTTGAAAGAGCAGAAAAGTTTTACAGATGTTAAATCAAATTGTTCCAAGTGCAATAAACCCAATAAATCACAGAAGCAATGACATTTTACAATGAAAGCAATTGGCAGTAAGTTTATTAGCATTTCAAAATTTAAGCTTTTAATAAAAATATTACATCATTTGTGTTTTAGCTAATAATGAGAATAAAACTATCAAACATTAAACTTTAAAACACAATTATAAAAATTTACAATTAGTTTGCTTTAAAAATGTATAACAAGGCAATTTTTGGTTTTGTGCTTTAAAGACAGCATTTCATTTAGTACTCAGTGAATTGCAAGTTCATCAAAACTTATTCTGCAACATTAAAAAGGCTAGGATCAAATGGCTGTCCCTTGAATGGGGAATTGTTTTGGTTCCAGGCCTGCTTCATCATCTCCTGGACCTTAATTTGTTTGCTTGTTGGCTTACCAAGGCGCTTCTGGTGTTGGTCAAACATCATTTCTTGAAGTTTTGCACGTGCTTCCTCATCCAGATCCTCGTAGGGTTTACTGCAGTCAATGGCACGAACATTAATCTTCGGCTCACCTTGTACAAGTGCTTCCCAGTACCTCTCGTAGCCTTTTTCCAGGTAAACCTTAAAATAATACAAGTCGCCGAATTGAAGTTTCCACTTTTGCTTTCATTTATAAATACACTGGTGTTCAAAATTAATATGACAAATACAAATTCAAGAATATGGTCCAAAATGAGGCTACCAATTGTAAAGATTTTTCAGAGAGTTTTGCAAGGGGAAATGCTAAGTTGACGTACCCAAGCAACATTGTGCAAGCTCCAATGGAAATAAGCAAACGACAACAGAACGTCGAGCTGGCAGGTGCACAACCTTGAAAATGTTGTTCTGAGTGGTATGTGGCAATTGAAGCTAGAGTTGAACTGTTAGTGGAAGAATGGCACCACACCATTGCTTAGAAGACTTCATGGTGGACAGCAATTGGTAGTTTGGAAGCAGGGAAATAGCAAGCTGAAGTAGCAAGAGGGTTGGTTGAATGTGTTGAGGCAAGTTGTCTTCAATCTCTGGAGACAGTTCCAGAAAAACGTAATAACCAGAAAACCACGGCAAGGAAACCAATCAGCTACAACAAGTCAAAACAACTGGTATTTGCCACTAACAGTTTGTCCCTAAGCTTGACAGCCAGGCAACTCTCACAAGAGCTTTCCCCTACGTATGAGAACTGGGATAGAGGCAACCAGTTTACAGAAGACTCCACAAGAAACGTCTTTATTCAATTAGCGACATCTCACAGAAGAGTCCATCTGAACTGGGCCCCAACAACATCACCCTTGATCAATGTGCATGCATTCTCTTCAGTGACTTCAGCTGCGGTAAAGCCTAAACATTGATTCATGACATGTGTACATTTGGAGAGATGGGAACCCAAAATCTTCCCTCTGGCATTAGGGAAATTGATCACTAAAATGGCAGGGGACTCCTGGTTTAGGCTGGCATCATGTTGGATGGATGCACACTGCTGCATGTGTTAGCAGGTGGCACCTTGATTACTGCATGCTGCAGGGATGGCATCCTAGAGCCCTGTATATGGCTCTAAAGGTGATGTGTTTGCCACCAGTTCCTTTTTACAGATGATAACACCCATCTCCATAGGGAATACCTGGAGATTGGAATATCTAATCGATGAAACCTGGAGGGCCTACAGGCTTCATGTACAGCTCTTAACCCTTTCTACTCAAATAACTTTTCACCCATACACACCCAACATCTTTTCTGCAGTGGTTGGTTGGTTGGTTAATATATTTTAATGGCGCAAGGGCCATGGTTGGCCAAAGAGCGCCAAAACAAAAGACATCAAAACAAAACTAAAGCAATAAAAACGTACACAAGGTTAAAAACAGGCTGATGTAGTAAAAATGAAATATGATAGTGAACAAGTTAAAATCTAGATAAGTTTAAAAAAGTCAATATCTTGTAAAAACGAAAACACTGCTTTCATGTCGCAGGCTTCGCCAATAATGGTTTGCAGCGTAGCTGCACCTTCGTCCAACAGATGAGAGTGAAAATGACGAAAACGATGATCACAAAACCGAACACAAGTACACAAAACATGAAGGACAGTGAGACGACAGTCGCACGCCTCACACACCGGGACACTCTCGCCACACAGCGAAAAGCGGTGAGTAAAACGACAGTGCCCAATGCGGAGACGCGCAAGAACAACTTCCTCACGACGGTTCGTCCGCAAACTAGACTTCCATAGACCGATCTGTGGTTTGATGGCATAGAGTTTATTGCTGCCCTGCTGAGACCACAGGGACTGCCACTCATCCATAACAAATTTCCGGATCAACGGCCGATAATCTCGGAAAGACAGTGGCAGCCGAGCTGGCGACATGGAGGAAACAGACCTGGCAGAAAGATCTGCCAGCTCGTTACCCTGATCCCAACATGGCCAGGAACCCAACAGAATCGGACCAGGAAGCCATCACCCTCCAAAGTTCCAAGAAGACGACGGACATCACGGATGACAGGTGAGTCCGTGTCCTCTGGAGAAGATAAAACTTGGATGACGGACTGGGAATCGGAGCAAATCAAAGCGCGACGATGAGATCTAGACCGTATGTGACACAAAGCGAGGTGTACCGCACGCAGCTCCGCCGAAAAGACAGTAGATTCAGGCGGAAGCCTCTCAGCATGGGAGGCATTGCCACACACGAAAGCGGAACCAACAACCTCACCGGATTTCGACCCGTCAGTAAAGACAGGCACGAAATCCGGGAAGAGAGACTGTTTCTCGGCAAAGAGCTGCTGGTACACCAGAGCAGGAGTGGAAGACTTTGGCCACACACAAAGGGAAAGGTCAGCCGTTGCTTGAACCGGCCGCCAAGGCGGTTCATTGTAGAACCGGGTCGAACCAATCCTTGACAAGTCTAGACCAGCATCGCGCACCAAGGTCGACAACCGAATCCCAAACGTCGGAACACAGGAAGGCCGGTGTGAGAATAGGCGGACACATTGTGGTTGGAAAATGGAACCATGCAGTGGATGATCAGGAAGAGACTTCAACTTGGTGAAGAATTGAAGAGACAGCTGCTTACGTCGGATGCACAACGGCGGTTCATGGGCCTCGACATACAGGCTATGCACGGGAGAGGTACGGAAAGCACCAGTGCATAGCCGCAGAGCCTGGTGATGGACAGGATCCAGAGGCCGCAACACGGAAGGACGTGCCGAACCGTACGTTATGCAACCGAAGTCTAACTTTGACCGAATCAGAGAATGGTAAATGCGAAGCATGGAGCACCTGTCAGCCCCCCCAAGATGTTCGAGAGAGGACCTTCAGGATACTCAATGACTTCGTGCACTTCACCTTTAAAGACTGAATGTGAGGTCGGAAGGTGAGTGCTCGGTCAAAAGTTAGCCCAAGGAACTTGACTTCTGACACCACAGGGATGGTAGAACACCCCAGACGGAGGCTGGGGTCAGGGTGAAGGCCCCGTTTGCGGCAAAAATGCACGCAAACGGTCTTCTGGGTCGAGAAGCCAAATCCATTGTGGGAGGCCCAGGTAGAGATCTTATTAATGGCCGTCTGCAGCTGCCGCTCAATAGTGCGCATGTTGACAGATGCGCAAGAGATCTGTAGATCATCCACGTACATGGAGCCACGAACCGACGGAGGAAGTAGAGTGAAAATATGATTTACACGAAGGATGAACAATGTCACAGAAAGAATGGAGCCTTGAGGGACACCCTGCTCTTGTGGGTAGAACGCAGAGAAGGTCGACCCGACGCGCACACGGAAACTCCGGTCCTGGAGAAACCCGGCGATGAAAGATGGTAGGTTTCCCCGCAATCCGCACTCGTGCAGATCACGGAGAATGCCGTATCTCCAGGTGCGGTCGTAAGCTTTCTCCATATCGAAGAACACGGAGACCATGTGCTGACGCCGGACAAACGCCTCTCTGACAGATGTCTCAAGGCGTAGATGATGATCTGAGGTGGATCGGAATTTCCGAAAACCACTCTGATGAGGTGAAAGAAGGTGACGTGATTCCAAATAAAAAACTAAACGAAAATTGATGATGCGCTCTAGAACTTTGCAGAGGCAGCTCGTCATAGCAATTGGTCGGTAGTTCAACGGGTTAGCGGGATCCTTACCAGGTTTGAGAACAGGAACGACAATGGCAGAGCGCCAAGACTCGGGAAAGGCATTCTCTAGCCAAATCCTGTTAAACAGGACCAGCAGACAGTCAAGAGAGGACGGAGAAAGGTGCTTCAGCATGTCATAATGGATGTTATCCGGTCCGACAGATGTTCGGCCGGACCGATTCAGGGCAATCTTCAGTTCGACGGCAGTCAGCGGGCTGTTATAATCGGTAGCGGAAAACGGTCCAAAGGAAACCTTGGACCGTTCAAGCCGCGGCTGTACCTGCCGGAACGAAGCAGCGTAATTGCGGCTGCTGGACACCGAAGAAAATGCGGCGCCCAGACAGTCAGCAATACCCTGAGCGTCAGCAACCGTTCCTCCACCACTCTCAAGAATGGAAATTTCCCCAGAAGGGTACTTACCCCGAATCTTGCGGATCCTGTCCCAAACGATCTTAGAGCTGGTAGTGGTGTTAATCCCGGATACGTATCGTATCCAAGATTCCCGTTGGCTACGACGACGTACCAAACGCGCGTAAGATTTGGCTCTCTTGAAAGCAAGTAGGTTCGCGTCGGTGGGGTACCGACGAAACCTACCCCAAGCCCGATGTTGGGCCTGACGAGCTGCCTTGCAAGTGGAATTCCACCAAGGTCGCGGACAACGTGGAAGATTAGTCGAAGACTGAGGGATGGTAAAGGCTGCCGCGTGCACAATACAATCCGTTACCGCCGCAACAGCTGCATCGATCGTACCCGAGGTCACCATGACGGGAGTAATGATCGCTGAAGCCGTGAATGAGTCCCACTTGGCTCGATCGAAAACCCATCTAGCAGGGCGAGTAGGATGACGGTACCCGTCACCTGCTAGACGGAGAAAGATGGGAAAATGATCACTGCCAAGGGATCATCAGACACGCTCCAGGACCAGTCAGGATATAACGATGGCGAACTCAAGGACAGATCAATGGCTGAGTACGAGCGGGTGGGTTCATGAAAATAAGTGACTGCCCCGGTGTTGTGGAGACAGAGGGACGTGTTGGAGAGAAGAGACTCGACAACACGGCCCCTGGAGTCACGAGTGGTAGAGCCCCACAACGGATTGTGTGCATTGAAATCTCCTAAGATGAAGAAAGGAGGCGGCAGCTGGTCGACTAAATCTTCCAGATCCGAAAGGCTCACTGCTGTATTTGGTGGCATGTAAATGGAACACACTGTGAACAGTGTGTTCACAGACAGTCTCACTGCCACTGCCTGCAAAGATGTCCGAAGGACAACTGCAGTGACAGGAATACCATGAGGAACAACAACGGCCACTCCTCCGCAGGCGACGACACCTTCCTCATGATCTTTGCGGAAAATGGAATGTCTCCGCAGCGGAAAAGTGTCCGTTGTTCGAAGCTTTGTCTCCTGGAGGCAAACGCACACAGGTGTGTGCGAAGACAGTAAGCCTTTCAGATCATCAATTCTTGGTCGCAGACCTCGGCAATTCCACAGAACGAGCGTAGCCATAATGAAAAATAAAAGGAAAGGATGAAAACGAAAACGACAGACGACTAGAATGTCTCCGAGTCGTCCATCAGCTCCTGACCATCTGCAATGTCCGGAGGCAACACAGGGCTGTGCTTACTCACACAGGGCCGCGCCACCGGGGGTCTTTGTGGTGTTACCCCGCTCTGTTTCGAGGGGGACGATCCTGGTTTTACCTTTGCCGGCTTCTTCCTAGATGCGCCCTGGGACTGGGTCCCAGTGCTGGCAGAGGATGTTGTCTGCACAGAGGATGTTTTAGGCGTCGATGTGGATGGCGCCTTGGATTCAATGCGGCGAGACTTCAGTGCCTCCAATCCGGCAGCAACGATGTCCTCAAGATCATAAGGACACCGCGCCGGGAGGGACACATCAGTCTGCACCGCAACAGTAGCCTTCTGGACCACAACCGATGCATAGGAGCGCCGGCCTGTTGGTAGAGGAGCTATCCGCCGTCTGGCTTCAGGATAAGACAGATGTTCTGTCGTCTTCAGGCGTTGGATAGCCTGCTCCTCGATCCACTTTGGGCACTGCTTAGAAGAAGCCGGGTGAGAACCCTCGCAATTGACACAATGATCCGCCTCAGCGGAGCAGTCCGCCAAAGAGTGTTCTGGCGACCCACAGCGTCCACACTTCGCTACATTACGGCAAGACTGCTGGGAGTGACCGTAATGCTGGCACTTGAAACATCTCAAGGGGTTCGGAATGTATGGGCGAACATCGAGCCGCAAGTACCCCGCCTTGATGGAAGTCGGCAGGGTAGGGGAGTCAAAAGTGAGCACGATGTTCCGGGAGGGAATAGACTTCCCATCCCGCCAGAAAAGAATGCGCGAACCCCAGTGACATGTTGTTCCCCAAGTTCTTCCAGCAATTCCTCATCGCTGCATTCCAGCAGGTCGCGGGAGTTGATAACACCGCGAGAGGAATTGAGGTAACCATGGGGAGATATTTGGACTGGAACGTCCAGCAGAACGGTCGTCTCCAGCAAGGTGGCACTGTGACGAGGATTGGAAGTCTCCACAAGAAGATCCCCTGACGGGAGCTTCTTGACACTCTTTGGTGAGCCCGCAACGGCCTGAAGAGCCTTATTAATCCAGAAAGGACTCTTCGAACCGAGGGATTGTGCTGGATCAACAGAATGAAAAGAAGAAACAGAGCGTTGCAGTTGGAACTGAGTAGTTTCTCTAGTGGAGGAGGGCGACCCATCCTCCACACGGCGCTTCAAAGGAACAGCATGGGAAACACTTTTGTTTGCCATGAAGAAGAGAAAAGATTCGTCCGCCGACCTCCCCACCCACTACCGAGCCCAACGAGGGAGAGCCGGAGGTCCGCAAGCCCAAGAGGACGCAGGACACGGCTCTAGGGATAGTCAGCGGATATAGCAAGTTGGTAGGGCAGACACACGCTCAGCGTGCACCCAGACTTTCCCGTGCCCGGAGAACACCCCTTTGGCATGCCCACCCTACCCCCCAACTCACCCAGCCGAACAGAACGACAAGCCGCTAGAAGTCGGGACGCAACTCGGCCACAGACTTCCTGACCAGGAGTGGGTTAGCTCCCCAGCCTCCCGTTTAGGGTGAAGCAGAGGGCAAAGAGGAGTGTTGGCTTCTGGAGACACTACAACCCGGCCCCCAAATACCTCAGCCTCCAGCATCCTCATTTCCACCTGTACGGGTCACCGCACACGGCAAACATGCAGGTAGGTCTAAGCTAACCAGCTCCGGAAAAACAGAAAATGTAGCATAAAAAAAGAAAAGACAGGGAAGAGAACGAGGAACAAAACCCAGAGCTGGCGCCTCATCACAACCTCAGCAGCCTACAACTGAGGCGGGTACATGCCATTAAATGAACTGAAGACGAAAAAAGCAAAACAATAAGAGAAAATCGGCTCGGGCCGTGGGGACGCCATCCCCATCAGCTGGATGAACAGCTGTCCCTTCGGTGATGGTATCGTTCAAGAGTAAACGAAAAGTACTCCGTCACAAGGTGAGCTCGGGCCGTGGGGGGCGCCGCTCCCCAAATAACTGGAAAACCAGTTATCCCCGTGCGGGGTTTCTGCAGTGGAGGCCATAACTTAACAGTGAAAGTTCAGCTTTGGCTCGCCAGCCCCGACACACGAGCTATAGAGGCATCATCGGCATGGCGGGTGACACCTGACCTATTTGGTGAAAAAATGTCTCTTGAGCCTCAACATACAAGCTACATAAGCATCATCGGCGTTGCAGTGACACCCAACCTATTTGGTAATTTCGTAATGTCAGGTGTCGCCAGACAGTCTAGCAGAAAGGGTTAAGGGGATGTGTCTGGCTACCAGTTCCCTTTTACGGACAATAACACTCATCCTCCCCCCCCCCCCCCACAGGACTCTGCTAGTAGAGGAATACCTGGAGAATGAGGAGGGTACTCGCAGGATGGAGTGGCCCACTAGATTTTCGAACCTGAACCCAATAGAGCTTTTCTGGGATGCTCCTTCCTGAAATTCAACGTCTTGGTGAAGGAATGGCACCTATTGTCCTAAACACTCATTCACAGCCTTGTAAACAGCATGAAGGCTCACTGTGTGAGCTGTGCCTTCATGCTATTTACAAGGCTGTGAATGAGTGTGCCACTTACTGCATCATTGCATGCTTCCTCTTCATGCAGCAAGGACATTCCTATTCTGTTGTTAATTGCTTCATTATAGATAAATGTATGTCCATACAAACTGTAATTAAACTATTTAGTGGATTTTGTGTTTGTCACCAATGTAACTAAACCATAGTTAAAAGAAAAATTCTGTTAGATTTACAAAACTAGATATCATTTAAAAAAGAATGTGCACGACTGCTCCAATTTCAAGAAATCACTCTTAACTACATAGAATGGGTGGTGGCCAAAACAATTTATAACATGGGATTAGTTCATGCTGAATATTATTCACAAAGATAATTTACATTTCATCCTTGTGAATAGTAGATCAGCAACAATGCAGTTCAGTAGTAATTGCATGTGGTGACATAATTTGCATTAAATAGCTTAAAAGGCTGACACTCAAAGAAAAGGAAGCTGACTTCTGGAGATTTGTCACACCAACCAGGCATAGTCCAAAAATTACAGTATCTGCAGAGTTTAGATGTAGTCCTAAGAGCCCAGGCAAGAAATTTTGCGATCTTGGAAGCAAAAGTTGCCGTAAGGGTCGCACCTGTGAAGTCGTCGTGCTGCTCAGAAAACTAAAATATCTTCCTTATTTTCACGAATTAACTCACACCCAACGTGATTATATGTATACTTCAAAGGCTAATTCTGCAACTCAGTGTTGATCTGCTTTATGCACTTATTTTTTCATACTGGCAAAAGCTTTTATATATACATTTTTTATTAATCATGCTACTGACGTTATTTGTTTGCCTTTATTAATGCTCAAAGTCATTTATGTAATCAATATAAATCACAGTTAATCTTAAGACTCCCGTTACAATATCGCATTGCTCGTAAAACCGCACAATTGTCTAAATTCCACTCAATGTCTACAGGATGGTTCTCTGCTCACTGCAAAAGATTCTGTCTTAGAAGTAATTAACTTATAAATTATCGCTTGTACTGCTTTCGATTAATGTTTTCTTTAATATGTTCCTTTTATGTTTGTTATGCTTTTTTTCTCATCTACAGATGTTTTTGTTAGAATGAAGTTGCTTTATGCTTCCTTTTACCAGCTGCCTCGCACGTGTTCGTGGATCTCGCCGCAAACACTTTGAAACAGTGGTATCTGCGTCTCTGCTTTCTCGCTTTCAAGTGGTTTGACCTACTTTCATTTACTGCGCACTGAGCCTTCGCGTTGAGCTCCGCTTTTTTATGAATGGGAAAGCTCTCCCTTCTTTTTTTTTCTTTTGCATTTGTGAAGATTTTATCTTCAGCCAAGTATTAAAGTAATTACCCATTGTTAACATCAGATGATAATGCTACAGCTTATTAGCGAGAAAGCATTTCCAGCCAAAGCCTTCAACTATCGACAATCAATTAAAAAAAAAAAAAAAATTAAAATTAAAATCGAAGCAAAACTCAGGATCACAGAGCCAAGAAACACCTGTATTGCATGCCAGATTAACCAAGAAGAATGAACAGAATTTGTCTTTCCGTCCCACCAGTATTGTTTGGAATAAGTCCCTGCTAATAGAATCATCATGGGGCAGGCTTTTGCATTGTTCATGTTCTAAGCTTTTGTTCAGGAAAGTGAACATCAAACTGGTCTCCCCACCCCAGAGAATTCAACGTTCCTTCTTCCCTTGGTTGCACTGCACCTTCTTGCATGACATATGCGGCAGCCAACAAAAGAGATACCCTGGGCACGCTCTACACAGAAGCCTCTGACATCTGTGTGCTTATGTCCCTATTCCATCCCTCACTCTCCCCCATACAAAGGGCATTCCTTTCACAAACAAACCTCACCTTAAGACCTACACGAGCATTTCCCATTCCTCCACCACTTTCCCTCCTAAACCAACATCAGGACAGCGGAGTTATCGTTTAAATAGAAGTGTCTAACGTAGGAGTAAAGGGGGGTGTATGATCACAGGAGTTTGTAAAAAAAAAAGAAGTTTGAAAAAATTTACTAAGCATCTGCCTGAAAAAACAAGATGACACCGAATTTTCGGGTGTAAAAAGCATGTCTTTTGAATCCATTCTGACGCAAATTAAATTTATCAAAGCTATTCAAAGTCAATGGAACCAGTATGGAAACAATAGTATCTGACGGAAGAAAGAAGTTTTTCAATTGGGTTTTTAATCCCTCAGATATTGCTGTAAATGGAATTGTGAGCTTACGCCCTTTGGTTGCAGACTTGTGCGTTAAGAAAAACACGAATTTATATGAGAAACATTTCGCACCGGAAACGTTCTCCAACATAAAGAATTTTTCAAATCGGACTCTTAGAAACAGAGATATCGACAAAATTTAGATGTGACTTTACGTCCCCTGGTGGGAAAACCATGCATTATTTTAGGAAGAAAGTATTCTCAGAAGGTTTTTCCATATGAGCACTATCGGTCCAAGAAAAAAACAATTTAGTCGAATTTTCAGGAGCCCAGATTTTGCTACAAATACATCAGCAGAAATTAACACTTATGCGCCCCCTGGTGGCCAAACCATTCTTTACCAAACATTAAAAATTATGTGAAATTTTTTTTCCATCAGGTCTTATGCGATACAGGAAGAATTTTTCAAATCTGAATTTTAGAACAGAAATAATGCAGAAAACGCAATTCACCCTTGTGCCCCCTAAGCAGGAAGTCTATGATTTACTTGAAAATTTTGAATTTATAGGAAAAACATTTCGCATTGGAAACACCATCCAACAAAGAAGGAATTTTTCAAATTGGACTCCTAGAAGTAGAGATATTGACAAAAGTAAGATACACATCTACGCCCACTGGCATAGAAAGCCATGCATTATTTCAAGAAGAAAATGTTCCTAAAAGGTTTGTAGACACGAGTAATATCGGTGAACAAACTACTTTTTTTTTTTTTTTTTAAATCGAGATTTTAGAAGCTCATATTTTGCTGCAAATACATCAGAAGCGGAAATTAAGACTTGCGCTTCTTGGTGGCCACACCATTATTTTTTTTTTTTTCAGAAATTAGAAATTATGTGCAAACGATTTCCCATCAGGAGCTGTATCCGGTGCAGAAAGAATTTTTCAAATCTGAGATTTAGAAGCAGAGATATAGGGAGAAACACAATTTACCTCTACGCCCCTAGCGGAAAGTCTATGAATTACTTGAAAATTTTGAAATTATATGAAAAACATGTCACACTGAAAACACTATCCAACAAAGAAGGAATTTTTCAAATCGGACTCCTAGAAGCAGAGATATTGACAAAAATAGGATATACATCTACGCTCCCTGGCGGAGAAATTGTGGAATATTTTAAGAAGAAAATATTCCGAAAATATTTATCAATGTGAGTGGCATCAGTCCACGAAAGAATTTTTTCAATCTATATTTTAGAAGCTCAGATTTTATGGCAAATACATCAGAAGCAAAAATTAACACTTACACCCCTGGTGGCTAAAGTATTCTTTACCAAAATTTTGAAATTATATGCAAAAGATTTTCCATCAGGAGATGTATCCGCTGAAGAAAACATTTTTCAAATCTGAGTTTTAGAAGAAGAGTTACCAGGAAAAATGTAATTTACTTTTAATGCCCCCTAGCAGAAAATCCATGAGTAATTTGAAAAAGTAACTATATCTAAAATACTCTTTGACATAAATGGAATCTAAAGATAAAATAATTTTTTCAGTCTGATGTTTAGAAGCAAATATGTGGAATAAAACTTATTTTTGAATTCGAAATCTGCATTTACGGCCCCCTAGCGGCAAAATTGTACATCGTAAAAAAAAAAACGAAATAAAGGATCATTCGCATATTTCAAGCTTCCCAATGCAAAATGAATTTTTCAAATCGGACTAATAGTTGCAGAGATATCGTGGGTATGGACGGACAAACTGTTAACATAAGGACGATCTTTTTGCAAAAGATGTGCTAAAAACAGGGAGGGAAGAAACAGCCTTATCAAGAAAAAAAAATTTGGCATAAGGGCCACACAACCAAAAAATTTCACTTTTAGTAACTTGGCCCAAAATTATGGTAGTATGGGAGACTTATGGCTGACTGCCTGTGATAAAAATTGGTACCAATTGAAATTATAGCATTAAAAAATATGTGCCACACTAATCCTGTTAGCATATTCCTAAACAGCATGGTGTCCAATTTGCGTACTGCACAATACATCATGCACGTGATGCCCTTGCTCCCTGTGCATGGGGGAGATGATGCAATATTTCTGAGTGTGCCGCTACATTTGACTGTCTATCTTGGCAACCGTGAACACAACATGACTGTGTGGTATCGTTTTAAAGTTCTCGATGGGATCTATTCAAATATACGAAGAACATTTCGCAGTGGTTTCAACTGAACATCTTAAAAAAATTTTCTTGTGAACCGGTGAACACTTGACAATATCGCGGTTTATCTGGACAACCGGTGTGAAACGACTGTGCGTGGTATCGTTTTAAAGCTCTCAACAAGATCTATTCAAATATATAAAGAACATATTGCAGTAGTTTAAAAATAAATAAAAAAAATTGTTTTCGTGTGAATGGGTTAACATTTTTGACAATGCAGCAGAATTTGCAGAATGAACGCAAGCAAAAGTGGAGAAAATCAAAACTAGAGGCAAGAGCAAGTAGTGATGAGGAATGTAAGAAGCCCAAGAAGCCCAAGCACCACATTGAGTAATTCTTGTATTGATCTGCTTTGTGTTAGCAATGTACCCAGCATTATTTGTAAAAAAATATGTAAGCTACTTTTCTTACAGACCTGGACATGTGTTGGCTATAACAAATTAAACTCTTTGAAACCATACTCTACTAGCTCATTTCATCTCTCCAATCTGCAAGTCTTAGTCCTACATTCCAAACTGACTGCTCAATCAGAAATAAGCCTACCTGTATTATTATATATATACACTGCCGGACAATTGCTAAGGACGGATGACAATAGCAACGATAGGAACCATAAAATGTAAGGCAGGAAAATGTGGAAATTAGCATAAGTGCGGGATACAGTAAGACGTGTTGTGCGTATGCAAATTTTGGATTGCCGAACTTGTTCGTGACGTCATAGCGCTGATAAGAGATATGAAGGATTTGACGCGTTTTGACCGTTGTTGTTCAAACGCAAAGTTAAAAGGGTAAGAATCAATTGACGAACTTGCAATTTTCAGTATGTCTTCTCGACATCACCTAGATGATTTTACGCGTGGCCGTATTATTGGCAAGATTGAAGAAGGGTGAAAAATAACAGATGTTGCCAGGGAGTTCGACGTCAGCCACAGTGTTGTTTCAAGGCTTTGGAGATCATTTCAAACAAATGGAGAGTGTAGCAAACGTCACGGGGGAGGTCGTGTTCGCAGTACGACACCTGCAGAAGATCGGTTCATAGTGCTATCAACAAAAGACCCCGGCGCAGCACAGCTAATGAGGTAGCAAATCAGTTTATGGCTGCTACTGGCAAGCGGATCTCCGAAAAACTGTCGCCAGACGTTTGCATGAAGGTGGACTATAGGCCCGCCGTCCTGTTGTGTGCATCTCATTGTCCAGACGTCACCGTACCGCCCGTTTGCAATGGTGCCATCAACATCGCAATTGGACTGATAACGACTGGTCTGCTGTCTTCTTCTCAGATGAGAATAGATACAGTCTATCGTCTGATTGTCAACGACAACTGATCTGGCGTGATAGTGGTATTGCATATTGTCCAACAAACATACAGGAAAGGGACCGATATCCAACATGTAGTGTCATGGTATGGGCTGGCATCATGATCAATGGCCGTACGTCCCTCTATGTGCTTCCAACTGGGACTATGACTGGCCAACGATACATTAATGATGTTCTGCTACCTCATGTTCGCATCTTCCGTGGTGCTGTCGGTGATAGATTCATTTTCATGGACGACAACGCAACATGTCATCGAAGAGTCGCTGTCCAGGAGTGTCTTGAGAGCGTGGATATCCAACGCCTCGTATGGCCAGCGCGTTCTCCAGATCTGAATCCCATTGAAAATGTGTGGGATACTTTGGGGAGGAGTCTTGCTGGTCACCAATGCCCTCCAATAAACAAGGACACCCTCATACGTGCACTGACAGAGGAATAGGATAAATTACCCCAACAGCTGCTTGATAATGTTGTGCAAAGCATGACACGACGTGTGGAATCTTGCATCGCCCTCCATGATGGCCATATCCCGTATTGACATCTTACGCCGGAACGCCTGCGGACGGTAATTGCATTTTTTTCACGTTTACGTATTCTGCACAAATAGGTCTGTTTGTCCCTTGAACACGTTCCAAAGCCTTCTGGATTTCAGAGCACAATAAATTGGCTTTCTTGTAATGTTCTGGCATTCTGACAATATTTTATTTCACTTGGCATCCAACCACACTTACTTTTTTTATGCGCTATAGAGCAGTTTATGATCTGTCCTTAGCAATTGTCCAGCAGTGTATATATATATTTTATGGCATCCTATCAACTTTCTACAGTACAGAATGGATGATCATTGGACAGTGTTGAAAGGCCAACAAAAAATCTGCTTCACCAACTGCTCTGCAATATAGAGAATGCCTAAAAAATGTAAAATGGAAATTTAATACTTACAGAAATGTATTGAAATTAGATTCTTGCTACATAACTAAAGTTCTTTTACAACCTAATAAATCTAAGTCATCACCTTATCACAGTTCAGGTTTTCTATGCCACATGTGACTGCATTAAATATATGGTGAAAATAGGAGGCATTGCCCCCCCTCACCCCAACTTAAAACTAACAGGTTAGTCAATGTGTTTCACAATTGTCTTATTTTCCTTTTTGAAGATAATGTTATTTTATGCATGTGTTTGCATGTACAAAAATACTGTATATTAGAATGTTCTATTATAACAAAATTCAGATCCCTAAATTTTTCTTACCATAACCTAAATTTTTCTTACCATAACATTTTTTGTATGAAGTTAGCTATTTTGTACCCTTCATAGTGGTACACTTAGGTTGACTGAGTATAGAGGCAGGGGAATTTGCTAAGAGAAATTGAAACCTCGGAGAAAAACCTTTCGAAGGGGGGGGGGGAGGACAGATTACATGTACATTTCTCCCTACTTCTGTCTGAAAAAGAGGGGAGCACGATTTTTTTTTTCTTAAATCTTATTTTTGGCAGCAAAATCATCTTACTGCAGCATGATTTATCGTACTAAATATGATAAAATCTTAACAGTTGGCAAGTCTGAGATAGTAAACCCAACTGGCCCACTGCATTTTTCAACTGTTTTTGCATTATGGCCAGGTGGTCATCCTACTGGCTTTATTTCTCCACAAAAGTGGAGATTCTTATATGGGTGGCATGTATACAAGAACAGAAGCAGTCAATATTATGAAGACCACTGTTCAGTGAAAATTCACAGACTAGTGGACAGATAACTATTAGGTCATTCCAAAAGTAATGGTTTTTTTCTCCTCCCCACTCCCTCCCTTTGTTTTTCAAAAAAAAAATGCACATAATAATATAGAGCTTATCAGTATTAAAAGTGTTTCCTGTGTGAACTATATGGTAACTAATTCAAGCAATTTTGTAGTTTTGCAATTGGTTAAAAATGGCAAGTGATTTACCAAGTGAACATTAATGGTAAGTGTTCAACAAATTTCGTAACAGAAACAATGCAACTTCACCAGTCAGCAACAATACCATACCATAGTGTATCCGGAAGTGGTGAATGTGAGGAAACTTCAGGAGGTGGTTTCTGAAGTTTCAAAGTGGTGATTTCGGTTTATAGGATGCTCCAAAATTGGGTAGATCCTTCACATGTTGATGATGAATGCCTCTGAGCTATAGTTAAGGAAAATCCACAGCAGACACTGGATGAAACTACAGAATCAAGTGTAGCTATGGTAAACATCTTTAAGTCACTTTCACGCAACGATCAAGGCTGGAGTATGGGTTCCTCATGCACTTAAGCAAGGACTAACTTCAATGCATGTCCATTTGCTCAGCACTTCTATCTAGACAAGAAAACGGCCCTTTCTTGGAGAGGATAGTTACAGGTGATGAGATAATATTATATAAAAATTCTACTCGCAAACTGCAATGGTTATCACTTGATGAAACTTCTAAAACAGCAACAAAACTGTACATATTAATGGAAAAAAGTTTTACTGTGCATTTGGTGGGAACAAAGCTGTGCAATTCATTACAAGCTCTTAAAATCTGGTGAAACTATTGACTCAGATGTCTACTGTGACCAACTTACTCGCCTTCATGCACAAATTCCACTCAAGCTGCCTGCAACAGCCAACAGAATGAGTTCTTTTCCAGGACAACATGCACCAACACACCTCACAGAGCATGCAAAAAAAATCAAAGAATTTGGTTGGGAAGTGCTACCTCATCCACCTTACACCAAGCCCAGACATTGCAACTTCCGATTACCATTTGTTTCGATCGATGCAACATTACTTAGCTGGTAAACATTTCAAAACACTTGAAGAGGTCAAAAATGGTATCAAACAGCATTTCTAGTCTCTGGTATCCGGGTGTTTTTTTTTTTTTTTTTTTTTTACAGAGATGGTACCAATAACTTGATTTCAAGATGGGTACAGGCGACAGACAATCATGGTAATTACATTTCTGACTAATTATAAGTGCTATGCTTGTTGTGATGTTACTTCAAAATTCTTTAAAAAAAATGACAGTTTTGGAATGACCTAATAGTAATGACAAAGACATTTGGTGGTACCTCAGGTGTAGGTGTCCCTGAGAAGTGGTGCAGGTTACAATGAAATATAATCCAGAATTAGTAAAATAAAACAATGGAATGACAGCTGTGTTTTGGTTAGACAAAATTCATCTACAATGGTCACAAGAAACTGGATGGTTATTAAAGTGCTGGCAAAGGCAAGTCATGCCAGTTCACAATCAATAATACATAGGTGAAACAGGAAATATTATGAAAGGTAGATGTCTAACTTCTTTGAAAAAGCCATCTGATAGATGTGCAAAAGCTTGGAAACTGATTTCTACTCTACAAGAAATTTGGATTCCTAGTATAGTTATACTATTTTTAGTATTGTTGGTGTATACCAGTCTTAGCATAAATACTGTTACAAACATTTGACAGATGGGGCACAACCGGTGTGTAATGTCACCGACCAGCCAGGAGGCATGAAGCAGCAGGTGAATCATTGTGTATTCAGTCACGGAGGAGACAACGTGTTTTGTTAGTTAAGTACTTGCCATGGAGTGAGGCAATTATGAGAATTGTGTTGCTGTAATAGCACTGCACAAAGTTGGAAAATCAGCTTCCGAGATTTTCAACATGAAGGTGTGTGTGTGTGGGGGGGGGGGGAGGATCAGCCGAATTTTTGTCTACTGGACCATAAAAAGGTTCCTTTAGACTGGGAACCATGGCTGACTGCCTCAGAAAGGGTCGGCTGTGTACTGTAAGGACTGCTTGCCTGGTGAAAGCAGTGACAACTCATTCCACGAAATCTTGTCAGAAAACAATCAGTGATGGCTCGTGAGCTGAACATTTAAATATTTGGAGTGACCTAAGGGAGAGAGCTTACCAGCAGTGTTCAGGGCACTTCCTCACCCCACAACTGAAGCAGCAGAGGGTGCTAAAAGCGAAACATTTGCTGCAGCATTACCTGTTACGCAGAGTCGCCGCAGACAGATTCTTTTCTCTGATGAAAAAAATGTTCACTTTGAAGAGGCTTTCAACCACTAAAATGACAAGGTGTATGTGTCAACCTCATGAGCTCAAGAGAAAGCTCCAAGGACCAAGAGGGGGCCATCATCCTGTTTCTGTCATGGTTTGGTGGGGAGTCTTCTACGAGGGGTACCACGAAGTTCCACTTCTGTGAGAAAGGAGTGAAAACATCCACCAAAGTAAACCAGGACAGTTTTTTGAGCCAGTGGTAAAAAAAATGTGAGTCGCACCCTCTTCTAAAACAGACAGTGGAGCTTTCAGCAGGATTCCACACCTACCCACAAGGCAAAGTTAATTCAGGAGTGGCTTCTGGTGAATTTGCCAGACCTTATTTCTCCAGCTGATTAGCCTTCAAAGTAGCCCAGACTTCAAAACCCATTGGACTACAAGGTGTGGGGCCACACTAGAGGACATGGCCTGCAGAAAGAGACACCCAGTATTGACAGTCTCAAGTGCTCTTTGGTGCAGATAGTAGCAGCTTTCCCTGTGGAGAGCCAACATAAAGCTATTGATGAGTGGCCACAGAAACTGAAGGACTGTGTTAAGGCAAAAGTATGCCATTTTGAAAAGTTATCAGTGCCACATATTCACAGGTATTTTGAAATATCTTTAAATTTTTGTTATTTCATTGAATACTTTGTAACAGTATTTATGGTAAGACTAGGTAGTTCCTTATTTCAGGAAATATTTTAATAACTATTTACATCTTAAGTTCATTGCACAGCTTACTGGAGCAAACTGACCAAAAATGCTCAGAAACATGGTGAAAAAGGAAAGTGTGGCTTGAGGAGAGGTAAATTGCACAATAACAAATTCAAGTAACTTTTGCAGAAGTTATGTAAGTGTCAGGATTAAATATACGTTTGTCAACTCTGTAAAGGCTTTTGAAATGAAAATTACTCAATTTAGTTAGTGTAGTTACAATGCTATGGAGTGAAAGGCAAGCTGTTGATAGACAGTCAAATCCTGATGCCATCCATAAAAACATAAAAAAGTTAATCAAATGTACAATCAGAGTTCATGGTGCCATTTTTTTTATGCTTTATGGATTGAAAGGGTAGCAAATGTTTGCATTAGTGATTAAAATAGCAATACATGTAGTGAACCAATGTCCTACCAGCATTACTACAAGTTGTTAGTCATATTGCCAGTAACACACCTGAATGTAGTATGCATGTGTTAAATTATGATTACTAGTCTCACACATTGATGCACCTTTCACAGGACTGGCTGTTCTTTCTCCCATTGCCAATTCCCCAGCACCTACCTACAAGTCAATTTTTTTCATTATTGTAAATGCACCAGGATATAAATAATAAAAATTTTAGTTTTTTTTTTAATTCTTAGAAATGAACACATGCAAAACAATACTGCAAATACAGTGAATTAATTTTTGTGAAACATCAAGAAATATATAGGATACAGGAATTTACAAGTCATCTAGAACAGAGAAGAATGAGGTAGATGTTTCGTGTTAACTAAGCAGAAAAATATATACTACCACAACTTCTAAGTTCTTTTCTTTGAAGTCTCACAAGATGAGTGAAATTCATTACAATATGCACAAGTACAAATTCTATCAAAGCACTTTACTTACTTAGCTGTACACAGAAGAATACTTGCACATTTTGAAATACACAATTCCTGACTGATATAAAACAGAAAAAAACATTACTTTTGAGATTAGCCATTTTTTTAAGTCAAATAATTAACACAGTGAACTCTAAAATTAATTATAGCAAAAAGATACATACATCAATGTGCTGCCCAGGAAACAGACTCCAAGTTGAATCTTCCAACTTGATTTCATACGACAGCTCTCCCTCCAGAAGACTTTTCCACTGCTCCTCATCAAACACCTCTACTTTCAGATAAGTGTGCTCTATTTGAACTTTCACATGGTTGCTACTTTTTATTCCTTTAGGAACCTAAGAAACAGATTAGTTTTGTTTCTTTAAACCCACTATACATGAAAGCTTTTATATGCATTGAAACACAAGCACCAAAACATTCAACAGATTAGGTCTATCTAGGGAGGAAGACTACCATTTTTGGCACTTTCAATAAGTCCTTTCATGCGAGAATGGCCCCTTTAAAGAATTATTCTGATGACATACATTTTATATATATATATTTTACTCAGTCAGTAGAAAAGACCATTAAAGAGGAATGATGGAAGTTGACACAGGCACCCCCACCCTGTGCAGAGTGGAACAGACCCAAACTGAATGCAGACAATAAGGGGACAGCAGGGTTTCCCCAACAGTGTATTGAAATGACGAACATGGGTAAATGTGGCGATCTGAGCAACTTTGATTGTGGACTCAATTATGATGCAAGACAGGTGGGTCATTTATCACCCAGGAGGTAAGAACCCTAGAGTTCCCGAAAGCAACGGTGTCGATCTGCCTGGGCCCATCAATTGCAGCTCTTTTTAGGCCTGGCCCAGCCTGTGATGTGCCATTTGGTATTATTCCGTTTTTTTTTTTTTTAATTTTATTAAATTGTGAAAATTAAATAATGAAATGAGATTATTGAAAATATTTAGATGAATGTAAGCCTAAAAATATTAACTAAACTTTGACAATTATCGAAGAATATAGCCTTTAAAGAGAAATACAGGATTACATCATATAATACAAATTTTGAAGATAATCATTTTTTTTTTTGGTGTAAACATGACAAGGATGGAGAGTCAAATATCTGAAAACTTTAAAATTGAGTCGTCCTGGAGCAAGAAGCGAACTGGGGTCTCCCAGATAGCACCCAGGTATGCTAATAACATAGTAATATTGATAGCACTCTGGTATGGTAATTAATCGGAAACTTGAGACTTGGTCATTTTGGGTGGCGATGTGGATAGCATACTCAGGCGCAGGGCTCGACAAATCCCGGGTGCCAGGTCGCCCAGGCACCTAAAAAATGTGGGCCGTGGCGCCCAATTTTCTTCTTAGTTGAGATTTCGTAATATATTGCGGTAAATGCTGTAATTTCTGTTGTGTATTCCATAGATTATCTATTAAAAGGTTATAAATTTAGGTGCTGCGGACACCGGTAAAAAAACCCCAAAAAAATAAACGGTGCGTCGTTTTAAGAAGTCCGTGAGGTAATTTGTCAGGAGAGGTAGTGTTATTGGGAAAGTACAGACAATGCGGTAACTAAAAAAATATAACCTAACAGCGAGATAGAAGATTGCAAAGAGATTGTAAGAATATATATTTTTTCTTTTAGAAGTATTTTTACAGAAAATATGATGCAAGGAAGACGTTACTACTTGCGCGTGCGGAAGCCTATGCGGTGCGAGAATCCATGACTTTCGGGAATCCCGCAGAGTTGTTCTGTAGCGTGTAGCCATTCTGCGAATCGCATAGCCTAGTTTTGGTGCGCCGATTGTATTAGTTAAGGATTTTTTTTTTTTCGGTATTCAGTTGAAACGTGTTCAAAAATAAGACAATGCTATGGACTGTCTGCAATTTAAACGGATTTTTTAGTCTAACTAATGAACTGCGATAATTCGACAACAGCTGGCGATTTTAGTTCCTTTTTTTTTTTTTTACTTGAAAGTAACAAAAAAGTACTTCAAAATGAGTTACTTTTTCAATAAGGTCTTTTTTTCTTGCATCTTTGGATTTCTGAGTTGGTCCTGTGAATCGCAGTTTTCTGTCGGAAATTACGATTCACGATTATGATAGGTGCGGATAACGTTTTGCCGATTATATGACATGCATGCCAATTACTACGGAATATTCGTATTTTCTATGGATTTAGTTGTCTATGGATCTTCATTTTGTTTGAAAAATATATTTTGCCATTTCATTATATACGTAAGATTCTTTAGTGGATTCACGGAATTCTCAGTTGTTTTTTTTAAAGTCATTTAGATTGTTCTCAAGATTGATGCAAAACCGAAGAGAATTTGGGGGTTGAGTCATTTTCCATCTGGGGACGGTATTTCGTGTTTCAAAGCTTTTGAAAACAGTAGTTAAATGGAGTAAAATGAGTTTGCCCTAATTGTAATCTTTTTTCTCCCGATGTTGAGTTTGTGTCTAGTATTCTTGTTAAATATCATTTTATGGCATATATGTTCGTATTTCAGCTTGAAACTGTAGGCAAGAATTTGTGGAAATGGAAGTTAGACGCTGCGAAAATTGCTTCCTAATTTTCAGGCTTGAGGTTCTTTCGCGAATCCGAGAAATTCCGCCTTTTTCGTTATGTTGGCCACTCAGAAGATTGATGTACAAGTAAACAGAATTGTGTGTGTGTGTGTGGGGGGGGGGGGGTTGTAATTTTTCTAGCAATGTTGACTGTGTCCAGTATTTTCAAGTAATATTTTACTGCATAATTTTTTTCTTTTCACCTTGAAAATAGGACAAAAATTTCCAAAACCGGAAGTCGGACGGAATTCCCGTAATCGCTATTGCCCTTTTCCCTCCAGTGATGTTCCCACTCTCCAGCATTGTTAAATGTCCCCCGGCCCCACTCCATAAGTTTTTGCATTTAATCTTGATAGGGGAAGAAAGAAATTCTCTAAAACGGAAGTGACAAAGTTGGAAAATTTGTAAAACTTGATGCATGGTGTTCAAAAGTACTAATATTCCCAAAGTTACACAATTTATCTGAAATAGTTGTAGCTATGATATCATGCGCTCATGGTCCTCAGGTTAATTGTTGTTATCAGAGGGCACAAAAACCAAGAAAAGAAAAAAGCGACAATGAAGAAGTAGAGAGAGAATGATAGCAGCAGAAAGCAAAATGAAGCAATGGTGCTGTGCAGTTGCAGAGTAAACAAAAGACAAATTGACAGTAGTCTGCATTCTTGCTATCTGTTTTGATTTTTCACCAGTTAAAATGTTCAGCATTTTTTTCTCTCTCCCTTCTTTGGTCTCATCTTGTCTTAAACTGCAATTTTAGAGGCAGTATGATCATATGGTAAGTGGAGGTTTGTGCAATGCGCATTCACTTGCTTGGATTTCCTGTCTGTCAGGCATTGAGAGTTCTAAACACATCTTACTGATTTTTAATAGTGGAAGTTTCAAACTTAAATCTTGCGATCATGCCCTTGCTGGGGAATCAATTTTGTGTTTCTCACGTGTTAAGTTTGTTTCATTAGAGTCCTTGTTTGTTGTAACGTTTTGTTGGGGCACATATTTGTTTTTCACAAAGAGATGGACCATTTCGTAAAATAGAGTATGTGTGCCCCGCAATACTAGTTATTAGTAACAAGGCTATTGCCAATGTTGGCAGGTATGAACTGTTTTTCTTTAATATAATAATCATGATCTGAGACATGCGCGGATAATGCGAAGGAAAAAAATTGTTTTTCTCAAAATTTTCCGATCTACGAATCGTATGCCGCTGTGAATTATGTGTGGGATTTTTTTTTCACAGCCTTTGGATTATATGCTCTTGTGGATCTCATGAAGAAAAAAAATATGGTACTTTGAATTAATATGTACAAAATATGACATCCACAAGTAGTATTTTAATAAAATAGAAATCTGAAATTTTTATTTCTTGAGATCTACTGAAAGAATGGAAAAAGAAAATTGTGAAGCAAATTTTAGCTTTATTTTGCAATAAGTGGTTTGGGTAAAAAGAAAATTTTTTTTTTTTAACAAGGATGGTTTACCACTTTTCTTCCCGGACTTCGTTTCACCTGGCACCTAAATTTTGGAGCTTAGATCTAGAACATTTTTGTCGAGCCCTGCCCAGATGCAGGTTCGATTCCCGCTCTAGGAAGACGGAATTTTCAAGTTTTCGGATATTATCTGACTCACACCATCCTCATGTTTACACCAAAAAAAAACGGATTATCATCTTCAAAATTTGAATTAGTTGAAATTGAGTTTTAAGTGAGAGAAGCCTCTTTTGTAAAGGTTTAAGTTACAACAAAATAGTGACAAATTTCTTACAATAAAGTAATATAAGTAGAGATTTATATAATCCTAGACTTACAAATATTAAACTAAATACAGCATGTTATACAAACCTAATCAATTTAGGTGTTTTTAATTTTGTTCAATTTAAATTCCTTTAATGCAGAGGTTTCACAAGAGTGATGCATTTGTCAAGAGGTCAGATATTCAGAAGGGCAGAGAAAAGTATTACTTTCACCATGATTTACGATAATGAAACCTGGTTACTACAAAAAGGCTCAGGTATCATATGCTGAAGAGATGAACTACTTACACGGGGATTCACAAGACTAAGATGTAAAATGAAAAATTATGGAGGTGCTAAGAAACACCACACTGAAACAATGAGCGATGAGGTACTCAAATTTTTTTTTCAACTCATGTGACAGGAAAGAAAGGTAGACAAAGACCAAAGAAATTGCGAGAGGACCAGATTCAAGAATGTCTGCTTGAGAAAAAGATTACGAGTATGAAGTACAAAAGATCTTGTGTGCGACGTGTAATGGATGTCAATGAAGCCTGAGCTGTGTGCTGAGATCTTTGTAAATGGAGACATTTGATACGCCAACAGTAAATAAATTCTAGTTCCTTCAGTTAAAAGTTTACTTGGCAGATGGTCTTTCTTTGAGGAGCTAACCTCTGAATCTCAGCTAACAGCTTAATGATATGTATGTAAGAACTAGTGGAAGGAGCAGATTCAAGAATACCTGAAAGTGAAAAAGTTAATGAGCATGAGATACAAAAGTTGTGTGGGAACCTAGAGTTCCATACAAAGACATCAAAAAATGGAGACATGACACATCAGCATCAATTTAATGTAATAACAGCAGCAACTAAAAACTTGTTAAATTGTCTTTCTTTGAGGAATTGAGTTACAGATCCATGATATGACCTGTCATGGAGCTCAATATGTAATGTGGTTCAATTACTTGATGTGTTGATGTTTTTCTATTAGTGGTTTAAAGGATTAGGGCCCAATCCTTGGTTCCACTATGCGAAAAAAAAAATCACATCCACACATTGTCTCCAAGAATGATTCCTTCTTTTTATTTTATTTTTTCCTCTCATTGATTTTTTTTTTTTTAAGGCGGACCAAGCAACTGGAACAAAACAATGATCCTTTTTTTTTTCCATTTTCTAAACCATTCGCTCCAGGATTTCTTTGGAAATGGTGCATTTATATATATATATTTTGTACGTGTACTGTATATGTACCTTCGAACAAGAACTCTGGAGATATTTGAAAATAAAGTAACGGCTTAACATGTCTTTGTGTAATTAGACCATTTGTGAAATAAATTAACTTCACTTTAGAAATTACTTTACATACATGTGGTAATAACATTAAATCGTAACGTGAAATCATGCATAATTAATTTAAGCTTACATTATGACAGAAAGTTTGTGATATTCAGGTGTGTTAGCAAGACAAAATTTGACAGTTTTATATTAGGAGAGTAGAATAACCTTTTTTTATAGGAAATTTTTTTCCAAATTCTGAAATTGTATGAAAATGTGAAAATTATTGTACTCATGGGTTTGAAAAATGTTAATTTGTGTATCTGATATAAATTTTGTGAAAATTAGGATTTCCTGAATCTGCGCCACTTCGTTTTTTTCATACAGGAGACTGACGAAAGAAAAAAAAAAGCTAAACTTTTTAACCGCACGGGTGAAAAATAAGAACGTGCTGTGAAACAGCGTTCTTATTTATATATGTTTTACATTTAACAGCAACACAGGATAAATGTAACATCGCGGAGAAAAAAATTACGATTGGCTAAATCTACGCTCTGTCAGACTTCCATTTTAGGAAAGTTTTCCTCCATTTTAAGGCAGCAAAACAAATATTTACAAAATAAAATTATATTTAACAACACTATTGGTAGAAAAAACACTGAGAAAAAAGGATTACGATTACAGGAGAAACTTTCACTCCGTCTAACTTCTATTCCCGGAAGTTTAGAAAGTCTGAATTCCGTCCAACGACAAAAAATTACGCCATCACCAATCCAATCCCTCTAAAATTTCTGTTCAGTTCTTCATCAATCTCGAGAACCATCGAAATGACGATGGAAATGGCGGAATTCTTCGAATCCACGGAAGAATCTCTTGCCTGAAGTTCACAGGAAAATTTTCGTGCCAACATCCATTTTTGGAATTTTTCTTACATTTTCAAGCTGAAATACAAATATTTATGGAATAAAATTATATTTCACAATACTGTGCAGAAGAAACATCGCGAGAAAAAGAAATCACGATTACGGGGGAAATTTCACTCCTTCTAACTTCAGTTTTTCGAAAGTTTTGAAAAACAAAATACCATCCCCAGATAAAAAACGACCCCCCCCCAACTAATCCTCCAAAATTTCTTTTCAGTTTTGCATTGATCGAGAATAACCCAAATGATAACAAAAAGCAGAATTCCGTGAATCCGTGGAATAATCTCATGTAGGTTTTTTTCACTAGAAACATTTCCAGGCTGAGTTTCAGACAGGGAGACACCAACCTTTGAGATAAGAATCTCACATTTCCTGTTAGTCTAGAAGATTCTTTGCAGAGGTCACCTTAAAACTTGCAGGTGTTCTAGCCCTGGGGCAAAGAAGGGTGAACTTCAAGATTTTGCAAGTCACGTTAAGGTATGTATGTTGAAGGGGTCGCCATGATGACCCAGCAGATTTTTTGTTCTACCCACATTCGCACGCACAGTCATTCTTCGCCTTAGGCTCCAGAGAATGAAACTGCTTTTTTACCCAATAGCGTGGTTAGGCTAGAGCTCCCATTTTGATGCATGTGCGAAAGACTTTGGTCAGAGGAGAGAGTTCACGCTTTTCACTTGCCTCTTGTTGGACTGAGGTCAGCACCCACTGACTTGTTCCCACCCACGCACAGTGTTGTTGTTTTTTAATTATTATTATTATTAGACCATGCTGATGATTGAGCGAAAGCAAAAATCGGCCATCCATTTGTATTCGTTGGACACAAGTCCGTGAGGACGATTAGATCATACGCTTACGACTGCCATTTCGAATCTGTCTGGAGTAGCAAGGCTTAGGTGAGGCCATCTTTCTGTAGTAGGCCCACTGTTCTTCAGATGGACACCAGATACTAGGACGCTTTCCGAGGCGATAATGCGCCTAAGCAACACATGCCGAAGAAGCGGTACCAACTCCGTCTGGAGTGACAAGGCTTAGAGGACGCCGAAGGCCGTACACTATTATTCCACTGTAGCCTCACCTTTCTTCAACATGGACACCAAAAATTGGAATTGCAACTGCTGCTATCTTATGTAACAAATTGAAATTATGCACCCTACTAAACTGAATTGGACTCTCATTTTTGTTATTTGTGGGCATTTTTGGAAAAAGCAAAATTGTATTAAAAATTTCAGCCAGGCGAGAAGCAGCCTGGTCAAAAATAAATACAACTGAAGTCAGTTTTTATACCTTAAATTCAGAGTCACCTTTATTACGTGTTTGTGCAGTGAATCCAAATCAAGTCAAATTTCATGTAGGGTTTGTTTGTTTTTTTTTTTTGGGGGGGGGGGTCAAGTGCATAAATTACCTCTGCATTTGATAGTTCTCAAGTACATACATACATACATACATACATACCATACATACATCTGGTCATTGTTACCCAAGATTAGTTAATTATTTACAACGTATCATACTCATTCCAACAATTATTTGCTAAAAAAAAAAGATTGTATCTGCATTTGGCAAAGTAAAGTCCACAAAAACATGACTTCTGCATGCTTGCAGAATGTGATGAAATAACATTTTTCATATTATAAGAAATACATAATGCCATATATGCAGCCACACCACTAAATGTGTAACATAGCGCTATAACTCATTCCAGCAAATTATTTGCTCCAAAAAGCAGATTGTGTCTGCATTTGGCAAGTCTACAAAAACACGAAATCTGGAAAAAGGTGTTGATTTGACAATAGCTCCTAAATTAAATGAGACAACCACTGCATGCTTGCAAAATGCGACAAGAAATAATGCTATACATAGCCGAACCTCGACACAATGAGCTCATATAATATGAAGTTCTACAAAAGAATTTTGTGGAACTGAATTGTGTTCCAGAATTTTATAGATCCCTAGAACTTCATATTTTAACCGCAGGTTACATACATTTTTGGAGAAATCATACATAAGTTCTGCATGGTTATGAGCAATCAAAGTAGGTGGCACTCGCCCAGTTTTAAACCCTTCCAAATTCACCAGATACCTGATTTTGACAACTGATGGTTTCCCCATACAGACAGATCATTTCTGCATGACAAAATTTTTTTTTTGCTTCCTCCCTGTCCCACCGACACATCTCCTTGGGTTAAGGCAATCAACAATGATATTCAGAAAAAAAGTGGACGATTCTTATTGTAGACAACTGTATGGGTCAATGTGGTTTTAAAAACAGTTCATCTTCCTAAAGTACAAAGATCCCAGTGGATCAGGGAAGAATATGAAACATGAAAGTTCTTTTAAGAAACATACGCATTGGGAAGTTCTAATTAATTCAGAAGATGTAGCAGCAGCTACTGATGTTAGTGTGGCACATGGTGCAAAGCAGCACTTGGAGAGCTGTTTAAAAAAACAGAAAAATATGCCAGTTTTGAAAAGTCTTTAAGGTGAACAATAAAGGCATATCTGCAAATGAGAGCAAAGACAGAGAAAGTGATTAAGATTATGAAACTTGGACTCTTACAAGAGAAAAAGATGTCACCTTCAAGTTTTCTTTTTCAAGATTACATGAACATAGAAGAGCACTCAGCAGAATTGCTAAACACAGATGTGGATACAGAGAACATTCAGGGCAAGAATGGTGACTAGTCAAAACATGAAGAAATCACAGAAAAGAAAAGCAATTTCAAACAGACTTGCTACAGAAAGTTTAGAAAATCTCAAGTTTGCTTTGCATCCAGAAACATTTTGACCACTACATCAGAGGAAGTTGGAAAAAAAACCAGTTGCAATCATAAAAAGAAATGACTCATTTTCAACATAGCATATTACAGCAAAACAAATTTAACAGGTTAAGTTTCCAATTTTTGTAGCTACTTTAATTTTTATATTAGAAATTTTGCTTGAAGATCTTACTCATTTTTATTACAAACACTACAGATTTCAATTGACAAACTTTTTATGATTGACTAACCTGACATAGTACACCAAAAATAGCCCTTTTTTAATCTGTTCAACTAACAAAGTTTACGTACATCGAACATCATTAAATCTCCTTTCCACTTCATTACATATGGGTTTGACTGTATATTCATATCAGAATGATCTAAATTAAGCTTTGATCGCATTAACACAATTCTTCAGTACCTGTTTAAACCTGTATTACTATTATCATTAACTTCATATACAGAATATAAAAAAGAATAAATATTAAAACCTTGGCTTTCTTCAGGAACATCAAAATTTAAAAAAGGACAGTTATCACAGTTGTCAAAAACACAAAAAAGGACAAATTTAGGTTTGAACAAACTTGTCAACTACAGCATTTTAAACTAATGCATTTACCTAATGAAAAATTAAGCAATAAGGATTATAAACTACAATAAAATTGTTTAAAATGTTAAATTCCATTTTCATAAAAACAAGCACAAAACAAGTTGACAATCAAAATATTTCTGTGTGTAGCATTTACAAGACAATTTATCCACTTTTTTTTTTTTTTTTTTTTTTTGTTGTTAGCAGTTAAGTTGCACTTACTTTTACTTGAACTTCCAAGTGATAGATATCCTGGGACCAACTGTAATTATCATATGATGCTCCATTGTAACACTCTGGATTGGCATCATAATACCTTCGTTCACTGCAAGGTAATTTTCATATTAGATCAAACAAAAAGTGAAAAACAAAATGCCACACTTATATAAAAAATCAGCAAAAAATTGCTAATGGCATTTCATTATACTTAGATAGTTTCTGAATCAAATATACTTATTAAAATGCCAGTAAAGGAAATTATAATGGGGCCATGGTTTCAGCCACTAGGGCTCTCGTCAGCCGTCAAATCATGTACGTTCTGTTCTTGACCAGCTTTTGGATCTTATCGCAGGTTGTGTCTTGTGCTGCCATCTCCCAGCTGGAATCTGTTTAATTTTTGGAAGACTTAATTATTGGTTGTAAATATTTTGTAAAAACAATGAGTAAATTCTTATATTTTGTTAATTTTGCAACAAGAACCCATCTCTCAAAATTAACAGAATATGAGATAAATCTCCCATCGTTTTCACAAAATGTTAACCAATTAAGTTTTCCAAATATTCAACAGATTCCAGCTGGGAGATGGTAGCACAAGACCAAAACCCTATGAGAAAAGTACAAGAATGGAGCAAAGTACATGTTTTGATGGCTGATGAGAGCCCTAGTGGCTGAAACAACCATGGTCCTATGATTAAAATACCAGTAAAGAAAATAAGTATAATTTTTTATTCAAAAACTATAAAATGCAACACAATACATGCGAGGTATGGCTATGAAATAATGATAACGTGCTTGTGGCAAACGAAACACACAGTGCTAGTCAAAAGTGACAGGGCGGCCATTGACTTTAAACTGTCAGTAACTGGAAATGCAAAGTTCACTTCACTCTGCGTTAGTTACTTCTGCGACACTTATCAATAAAAATAGCGAAAATAGACGTGTTGTGCATTGGCAAACTGCTGTGTTTAAGAGTTGAGCAACAGATAAAGTAAAAATTTCTGGTGAAATTAAAGAAAATAATTAATATGCCTACTGAAACCTTTTCTTTTGTAAAGTGAGGCAGACAGGAGAGATGCATGTCATGTGCGACATAAGAGGTTCAAGTGAGAGCTGAGACCACATTGAAGAATATGACTAATGCCTGAGATGCTAAAGAATTTCAAAAACAGAAGACAATGAGAGCAAAATATATTCAATTGTTTTAAATCATCGATGACAGAGTACTGGAAGGGTAGCAGAAATGGTAAACATTGATGAAGATACTAATGGGGTAATTCCATACTATTTCAACAATTTTCCTTTAAATTGGTTGCTGACATATATATATATATATATATATATATATATTATTTTTTTTAAATTTTTTTAGAGAGTTCAAAACTAATGTTATAAAAAAGAGTTCCTGACCATTTGGCAGGAAGGTCCCTAGATGTCGCTTGGAACACCTCCATTTTTGGAGTTGCAAGCATTTATGCAAAATGATGCAACTTTTCCCCTAATTTAGCTAATTTGAAAATTAAAAAAACTTTACTCAGAATAAAATGCTGATTATTTTGGTTTATCCTTTTTTTATTATCTGAGAAGTTTTGGAAATTTAATTGGTCAAAGTTTACTATTGAAATTTGCATTTTTTCAATTTCAGAGCCAAATTTTCATCGGGAAGGGGTCAAAAACACTCAAACCAATTTTATTGTACAAGAACCATGGTAACATTGTATCTAGGGTGGGAAAACTGGAGTGTTTTGAACACTTCCAAGATCTTTTTACTGATAAAAATGGGAAATTTTTAATTTTTCCAGTAACTATCTCCAGTGGGGTACACAGTAAAAATCTAATTTTATACCACAGTGACTTCCATAGATGACTTCTTACAAGAACCATGGTAACATTCCCATTTTCATCAGTCAGTGGTAACCATGGTAACATTCCCATTTTCATCAGTGGAAAAATCTTGGAAGGGCTTAAACACCAGTTCTCTTACCCTAGATACAATCTACTGTTACCATGGTTCTTGCACAATAAAATTAGTTCGAGTGTCTTGACCCCTTCCCGGTAAAAATTTAGCTGGGAAATTAAAAAAACATTCAAATTAAACTTTGACCACCAATAAAATTTCCAAAACACCTCAGATAACAAAAAAGGGTAAATCAAAATAATCGGCACTTTATTCTGAATATGGCTTTTGAATTAGCTAAATTAGGGAAAAAGTTATAGCATTTTGCATAAATACTTGCAACTCCAAAAAACAGATGTTCCAAGCACTAGGGACCTCCCTACCAATCGGTCAGGAATTTTTTTTTATAAAATTGGTTTTGAACTTTAAAGATATATAAACAAACAACTGCAAAAAATAAAAAATGGTGTAGCAACCACCTCTTGTTGAAATGGCATGGAATGACCCAATGACCAAAATTTTACATAAAAATATGAACATGACAAAAGCTTGTGCCAAAATGGTTCTGAAACTTCTTGCACCTGAACAAAAAGAAAATCTCAAGCAAATTGTGCTAACATTCGGGGGGGGGGGATTCAAACATGCCAATCTTTTATTATCACCTGTGATGAAAACTGGATTTCCCAATACAACCCTGAAACAAAAAAACAATGCATAGGAAAACAATGTCACCAAGGATGACAAAGTAAATCCAAGTGCAAAGCCACATTAATGGCTTTCTTTGACATTAAGGGTGTAACTGAGTGGATTCCTGAAGGAGCAACAGTGAACCAGAATAACTGTAAAATACACGAGACCGATGGGGGGGGGGAGCTTAACTTTTAACCAGGTGAAAAATCAGAATGCACTGCAGAACAGTGCAAATGTAGCACATGAACAAGACAATTGTTCACTGAAATTTGTGTAACTATTAGACTAGAGCTCACCACTGTATTCAAAATATAAAATGTTTGTCATTTAACAACACAGGCTAAGGGCGGGAGGGGGGGGATTACAGTGAATTTTTTTTTTATGATTATAGGCAAAATCTGCAGGAGCTCTGTCATCCATTTTCAGAAATTTTCCCTCTATTCTCAAGCTGAAATACAAATGTGAGGAATAAAGTTATATTTAACAACACTACTTAGTGGGCAGAATAAACATAAGAAAAAAAAAACTATTGCAGGGGTGTTAGTGCCCCTACCATGTTTCGAAGCAATTCTTGGGGCGGAGAAAATATGCAATTTGTAGCAGAAACTTTGGGTTTTGGAGTGAGAAAATTTGCATTTCGGAGCAGAACTCAGGTTTTGAAGCAGCTAATGATAGCATTTTTAATTGTTTCAAGTCCATGCTGTGCTTTTAAGTTATGTTTATTAATGAATTACCATTATTTTATGAACTATGAACATATTTCAGGTTTTTGGACATTTTACGGCTTCTTGTACGGCTGTTAATTAGCATTTCTGTCATTCCTACAGCGAGATAAATGGGAAAACAATTAATTATACTACCCAAGCTTCATTGAAAACTACATGACCTGCAATATTTTAAGTGTAGCACATTAATATCAGGGATTTTCTTCTGAATACATTTGTTTCGCTGCAACACGAATAGGATGCTGCTGCATCCAAGGAATGTTGCTATTGTTACTGAATGCTTGTGAATATACACTTATGAAGAATAAATAATATGTAATTACTGTTTGTTCTTTGGTTGGTTTTTAGCAGCATATTTTTCAAGATTCATGGAATTCAGATGAAAATACATTTCTAAAACCAATCAACTGGCAAAGCCACGTGTACGTGGTTTGCGTGTGCATCACAAACTTTTAAAGTTTTCTGAAGGAAAGTGCACCTTCGATATAAAAGGAAAACTAATGTCGCATTTAATAATCAAATTGTAAAATCACCTTTCAGCAGTTGTGCCATGATACTCTTCATACAATGTTTTTCATCCAGTAATTATCAATGTCAAACTTTCGTTATTGCTGTGAACAATTACAACTGGAACCAAAGGTACAAGATAACAGTGAAATTTAGTAAAGTTGGTTAGATAAAAGCTGCTTCCATCGCTTAAACACTTGCACAGTGACATTTTGGTGTGGTATTGCCCCCCCCTCTTCTTCAGTAGTAATAGAATCAGTTTATGACTTTTTTTGTTGCTGTCTGCAAGAGCCACTGCTGTTGCATACATGGGATCCTGTAAGTATGGAACTGGACATTAAGCAGCCGATTGCGAGTTAGTAAGTGGTTCAACGCACCTTCCATCTGGAAAAAGAAAAATGTGAGGGTGAAGATGTTCCCCAAGGTAGGTCAAAATGAGAAAAAGAAAACCTAAAAATTCTGCAACCTGAACGTACAGGGCAAAATTCAGACTTTAAGAACCAAAAGATCGGTATTCCTGATAACAAGTTATGCGATATAAACAATCCTTTCATTTATCCATAGCGCTCGTGAGCGATTTTAATTAACATACATGAGACGGATGAAGAAAAAACGAAGCTGTACTTTTTAATTTGGTGAAAAATCAGACTGTGCGGTGAGAAAGTGAATATTACGAAGCATGAACAAAACTGAATTGTTCACTGTAGTTTATTTATGAAAATATTTAACTAGATCACACCACTGTATTCACAATGATAAAATTACTGAATTCCAAACAAAAGAGGGTGGTTTTAAAAGACATAGCTTCAAACAGTTTTTTTCCTGGTTTTGTTTTTGTACTTGCTAGAAAATTAGCTCTGGTTTCCTCTTGCGAGCAAACCCTACTTTCTTCTCGGCAAGTTCCACGGCCATATGTCTTTTGTTGACTTTGCCACTGGACAGCATTCACTGTTTACTTTTTTTTTCTGCAGATAGTTTTCCCTTACCACTTTTCTCTCTTTTTTTATTTTTTTATTCCCACAGATGACAATTTTATTCATCATACTTAAAGAACTTTCAGCCTGAGAACCATGAATTCTGATATCAAAGCTTTCACTATTTTAGATAAATGGTGTAGTTTTCAGAGAATGAATACCTTTTTTTTTACCATGCATCAATTTTTACAAATTTCCAAACTTAGACACTTCCGTTTTTGGAAATAATTTCCCCACCCTTATAAGCTACAATGCACACACATTTATGAGGGTGAAGACATTTAACAACTGCATTGGAGTGGGTAACATCCCGGATACAATTACGGAAGAAATCTTCGCTCTGTCAGACTTCAATTTTTGAAAATTTATTCAACATTTTCAAGCTGAAAAACAAATATTTATGGAATAAAATGATATCTAACAATACTGGGTAAAGGAAAAATCGCGAAAAATTTTTTTACGATTACGAGAAAAAGCTTACCTCTGTCAATCTACTTTCAGTTTTCGAAGGATGAAATTCCGTGCTCCGACGAAGAAAACGACCCCCACACCACAACCACCAATCCTCCCAAAATTTCAGTCCAGTTATGCATTGATTTCATAAATGGTTTAAATGATAAAAAAAAAAAAAAAAAAAAAAAAAGACTGAATTCTTCGAATCAGTGCAAGAATCTCATGGCCGAAGATTACGGGAAATTTTCGGGTGGCCCAACTTCCGTTTTCGGAAATCGTTGCCCACAATTTAAAGCTGAAATTATATTTAACAACAATACTGAACAGTAGCAAGATCGTGCAAGAAAAAAAAAACTACGATTACAGAAAAAAATCTGCACTCTGTTTAACTTCCGTTTCCGAACGTTTAAAAAGACAAAACGTCCAAAGACTGAATACGACCCCCCCCCGCCTCCCCCCAACTAATACCCCAAACATTTCTTCACTTTTGCATTGATCTCGGTGGTGGTGGGGGGGGGGAATCCGCGGAAGAATCTCATGTACAAATTAACCACTGAATCTATTTCGAATGACTTAAGATTACGCTAAAATATTGATGACCGGTAAATTTTAACTTTTGGCACCAAATTGGAGCGGATTTCGTAAAAAAAAAAGCGATTTTTTAGCAGAAAGGCGCAAGAACAACGTTTTGGCGCGGTTTGGCGCAGGTCTGGCAGCACTGCTATTTCAGCAGAACCCTTCCCTCAGTCTAACTTCTATTTTTAAAAGTTTTGAAAATCCAAATTCTGTCCTCTTCATGGTAAAAGACACCTCCCTCCAATTCCTGTGTAGCTAGCTGTGCATCTATCTCGAGAACCACCAAAACGAATTCTTGGAATCAATGGAAGCACCTAGTGGCAGAAGATTACGGAAATTTTTGTGCCCTCTACCTTCCATTTCTAGAAAATTTCCCCTCCCTTTTTAAGTTGAAATGCAAATATTTAATTTATAAAATAATATTTAACACTGGGAAGGAGTATCGCAAGAAAAGGAGAACAGGATTATGGGGGAAATTTCCACTCCACTTCAGTTTTTTTTTTTTTTTTTTTTTTTTTTTTTAAAGGTTTGGAAAAACACCATCACCAAAAGGGAAAAGAACCCTCCCCCCCCAAAAAAAACCATTCTCTTCAGTTTTGCATCGATATAGAAAAGACAAATGATGCTACAAAAGCATAATTCCTCGGAAGAATCTCACGTATGCTATAAACAGGTTCTGCCGACTTTCAAAGAGCAAGTCAGAAGAAAGGAGGCCACAGTTGTGGAAAAAATGTGCTTCATCCTTCATTCGGAAGAACAATGCACCAGCTAACTCAGAGCTCTCAGCAGAGCAGCACAACGTAGGCATATGTAGATATAGTTTCCAAATTGTCAGCAGATTTTGCAGATGGTTTTTGCTTGTGGATTTAAATAAATATGCACTTACTCAAGACACTCAGATTAAAATTCTTAATTCTATTTTTACTTGAAAAACATTCTATTTTTATTTATCATCTTCCGAGTTATTTTGTTTTTACAGATGTTACTGGCCTCTAGATTTTATCAAGGCCTGTGCTCAGTGTATAGGAACTGTATCAAAAGTTTATTTTATACAGAGAATTTAAATGTTTATTGCCAGGTTCCTCTTCTAGTTACCAGTTATTAAAATAAATCTTTATTTTACGATTATGGAATTAAGTTGAAAATGCTATTTATGAAGGTTCATTAATGGAATTATTCTGGATATAAATTTTTTTTTTTTTTAGTCCGTTTGAGGTTCATTGTCCAGTATTTTAATATTTTGCCATAGAGGTCCATTTCACAGACTGCTACACAGTCAATTTTAATGTACTTATTTTGTCACTATTGGAATCTAATGTTCTAATAATTATTTATTGTTTTATTAATTTTTTCTTTAAATTATCTTATTCTATTATCGTGGTTCGAGCAATGGTTGTGAAACATTTTATTTTTATACAAATCTGGCTCTCCCTGAATGAGTTTTTAGCCAAGAAGCACATCGCACTGCTTGAACATCCCACGAACTCGCCAGATTTGGCCTTGAGACTCTTCCCCCAAGTCAACCCATTTTGGGTCAGTTACTGAGGCAAAGAAGAGAAGGATCAAGCTTTACAACAGGATCTCACCATATGAGCTACAACACTGCTTTGCCCATCGGTTGATCAGAACGGAGTTGTGTGTTGATGTGGAATGGGAGTACACTGAAGGTGACAAGAGTTAAAAACATTGTTTCTTATTTAACTAAAATTATAGTGACAGTCTCGCTATTTAATAGCCATACCTCATACACCGAAGTAGCAAATTATTACGAACACCAACAACAGCAACTAGGGCCTCTGTGAATTTTGGAGAGGTACAAGCTAGTTCTGTGCGACATTGGCGAAAAGACCCCAACTCACTGGGTTTTGTTCCAGAATCCTTAGGTTGAATGACCAACTGGAACCCTCAGCTGTGGGCTAATCCCCCACACTGATGTACTTACCTGATTAAAAAGACAAAAAGAAATATTAAGAATGACTCAAGTGTGGGATATGGTGGACCTACGACACTTGAGAAGGACGGTCCACCACGGAATCGACCTGGACTTTCTAAACGGCGTACGAGAAAGATCTCGGCTGAGTGAATGTAAGATTGGTGTATGGAATACTAGAGGTATAAATGGCAAGATGACCGAGGAGATGAATAAGTATAGACTGAATGTGCTGTGTGTAAGTGAAACCAAAAAGAAGGAAATTGGGGTAGAAGAAGTGAATGGCACGGTGAGTGTGTGGCCTGGAGTATTGGATAATATGAGAGGACAGGCTGGTGTAGGTGTGATTTTAAGTGAAAATATGAAGAACAACTTGATTCACTATAGTTGCATAAGTGAGAGAATTCTCTGGATTCGTTTGAAAGTAAAACTTCAGAGAATTGTAATTGTTGTAGTGTATGCTCCTTCTGACTCTGAACCTTCTGATAAGAAAGAAGATTTTCAGGAATGAGCTAAAAGCTGTTTTGAGCCAGTTTGGTGCTAAAGAAAAAGTTATAATAGCAGGGGATTTCAATGCTAGAGTAGGTGTGCAGAATGCAATTTCTGACAATGTTCTGGGTAAGTTTAATGATCCTTGTTTGAAAGATAATGGTGAAAGATTAATTGAACTCTGCATTGAGAATGGTTTGTGTGTATCTAATACATTTTTCAACCACAAGTATATCCACACATATACTTGGGAAAATCGTACTCTTGGTCAAAAGAGTGCGATAGATTTTGTTGTCTACGATCAGCATTTGAAACACTTAGTTGTTGACACCCGTGTGACTATAGGTGCAGATGTTGGTTCTGATCATTACTTGGTAGTGTCACAAGTGAAACTTAATGTTGGTTGGAGGAAAAGAAATAGGAAGAGACCCAGGATAGAAAGAATAAAGGTTGATAGGCTCCTTGAAGATCATCAGCGGTATTCTGACTTACTCAGAGAACGACTGAAGGATCTGAAGTCTGGTGAGAGGAATGTAGAAAAGAAGTGGGAATGTTTTAAGAACTGTGTTGTCACTGCTGCTAAAGAGGTCTGTGGCACCACAATAGTGGCTGACAATAGAGGTGATGCTTGGTGGAATAGTGAGATTGAAGAGGCAGTAAAGGGAAAGAAGGAAGCCTATTTGGGGATGTTGCAAGGTAGAGTCTCTGTGGATGAATATCGCTGTAAGAAGCGTGAAGCTGCTAAGTTGGTTCGCCACAGTAAGGCAAAAGATAGGAAGGAGAAAGTGGAAAGGCATGAACTGGCTTTTTGGAAAGATAAGAAGTCCTTCTGGAAGTACACAAGACTCAGGAAAAACAGGGGAAACAAAGTTGTAAGTTGTGTGAAGAATGAGATTGGGGAAATGATATGGGAGCCCAGTGAGTTAAGTGACAGATGGGGTGAATACTTCTGTGAGTTATTAGATCTGGAAAGCAAAGATGATTCTGAGACAGACGCAGATGATGTCACAATGAGTGATGAAAACACAGGAGGGATCTCAAGAGAAGTGTGTAAAGCTCTGAATTCTCTTCAGAATGGCAAGGCTCCAGGAGTTGATGGCATAACTGCAGAGATGTTGAAATATGGTGGTGACTCTATAATTGACTGGTTAACTTAAATTTGCCAGTTGTGCTGGGAGTTAGGAATGGTCCCTCGGGATTGGAAGGATGCTATCATTGTTCCCTTGTATAAGGGAAAAGGTGATCAGACTGAATGCAAGAACTATCGTGGTATTAGCCTACTGAGTGTGCCAGGGAAAGTGTTTGGTAAGGTTTTTATTGAAAAAGTACTGGGTCTTAAATCATTGAAAGTGTGGGATGTTCAGAGTGGTTTTATGCCTGGTAAAGGCTGCACTAACCAGATTTTTGCATTACGCACGATGATTGAAAAGTATCTGGCTGTTGGGAAGGAAAGTTTTTACTGCCTTCATAGATTTAGAGAAAGCTTACGACAGAGTGAATAGGACACTTTTGTGGAAGGTATTGAATGAATATGGTGTTACTGGAAATCTACTTAATAGTGTAAAAGCCATATATGCTGGTAGTAGAGTTTGTGTACGAGTGAACGGTGTTTTATCAAAATGGTTTTCCATTGGTGCAGGAGTTAGACAAGGTTGTGTAATGTCACCATGGCTGTTTAATATATTTATGGATGCATGCATGCGTGAAGATGCCAAAATAGATAATAATGGTTTATGTCTTGGTGATATCCGTGTGTGCAGATTTCTGTATGCTGATGACAAAGTCCTGTTGGCAGAGAGCAAAAGTGAGTTGCAGAGTATGTTGACTCGGATGCACGAAGTTTGCATGAAATTCAAACTGAGTATAAATAAGGGAAAAACCAAAGTTATGGTGTTTGAGAGAGGAACAGGTAGCACTGAATGTAATGTAAGTATAAATGGCACTGTGATTGACCAGGTGAGTGAGTTTGTGTATTTAGGAAGCATGTTTGACAGAGAGAACAAGTTGGATGGTGAAATCAGTAGGAGAGTGAATTCTTCTTTGAAAGTCATAGCTGCTCTGGGAGGTTTTCACAGGAATGATGGATTTTCTAGAGAGTCCCGCATGGCTGTGTATGAAACAGTAATTGTTTCTACTCTGATTTATGGCAGTGAAACCTGGGTACTGCAGAAGAAATATAGGAGTCGTTTGTGTGCTGGAGAAATGCGTTACTTACGTGGGGTTTGTGGCAAGACACGATCTGATTGTGTGAGGAATGAAGATGTATTGCAGTTGTGTGATGTGAAGCAAAATGTTGTTAGCAAGGTGGAGACCAATATGCTTCGGTGGTTTGGCCATGTTGAAAGAATGAGTGATGAAATGCTTACTAAGAAAATCTTTTCAGCCCAAGTGGCAGGAAGGAAAGGCAGAGGAAGGCCAAGGAAGACATGGGTGGATCAGATTCAGGAGTGTCTGCATGAGAAAAAGATTATGAATGAGTATGAAGTATAAAAGATCTTGTGTACGGCATGCAATGGATATTAGTGAAGCACGAGTTGTATGTCAAGATCACTGTAAATGGAGAAGTTTGATACGACAACAATAAGTAAAAAATACCTGGAAGTTTGTATTTCTTTTTGGAGCTAACCTCAATCTCAGAGAACAGCTTAGTGATATGTATGTATGTACCAAACAATCAGACGAATGCCATCTTCACTTACGTACTCAACTATGACATTGGGATGGCTTCGTAAACAGCTCACTGCAAAGGATACAGACATGTTTGAAATGTAGATAGTGGTGATATGGGAAAGGCTCTTGATTTAAGTGACTTTGAAAAAGGTACACACGATAGCAAACACTATACTCAGAGCAAAGCTAATATATGCAATTAAAGCTGCAGAGTGTATACTTCCACTGCATAATACAGTTCCAGTTAAAAACTCCTGTTCAAGCTTGAATTGAGACCTAAACAAGAAAGATGACACCAAATTTTCGGGTGTAATAAGCACGTCTTTTGAATCCGTTCTGACTCAAACTAAATTTATCAAAGCTATTCAAAGTCAATGGAACCGGTATGGAAAACAATAGTATCTGACGAAAGAAAGTTTTTCAATCTGGTTTTTAATCCCTCAGATATTGCTGTAAACGGAATTGTGAGCTTACGCCCTTTGGTTGCAGACTTGTGCTTTAAGAAAAACATGAATTTATATGAGAAACATTTTGCACTGGAAACATTCTCCAACATAGAATTTTTTAAATCTGAGTCTTAGAAACAGAGATATAGACAAAAAATAATATGTGACTTTACGTCCCCTGGTGGGAAAACCATGCATTATTTTAGGAAGAAAGTATTCTCAAAAGGTTTTTCCATATGAGCAGTATCTGTCAGAGAAAAAAACAACATTTAGTTGAGTGTTCAGGAGCTAAGATTTTGCTACAAATACATCAGAAGCAGAAATTAACACTTATGCACCCTGGTGGCCAAACCATTCTTTACCAAACATTAGAAATTATGTGAAAAATATTTTCCATCAGGTCTTGTATGCGATACAGGAAGATTTTTTTCAAATAGGAGCTTTAGAAGCAGAAACAACGCAGAAAACGCAACTTACCTTTGTGGCCTTTAGCAGAAAGTCTATGATTTACTTGAAAATTTTGAATTTATAGGAAAAACATTTCGCATTGGAAACACTATCCAACAACAAAGGAATTTTTCAAATCGGACTCCTAGAAGAACAGATATTGACAAAAATAAGATACATCTACGCCCCTGGCGTAGAAACCATGCATTATTTTAAGAAAATGTTCCTAAAAGGTTTGTCGACATGAGTAGTATCGGTCAACAAAAGACTTTTCAATGGAGATTTTAGCTCATTTTGCTGCAAATACATCAGAAGTGCAAATTAAGACTTACGCCACCTGGAGGCCAAAATATTTTTTACAAAAATTTTAAATTATGTGCAAAGGATTTCCCATCAGGAGCTGTATCCAGTGCAGAAAGAATTTTTCAAATCAGAGATTTAGAAGCAGAGATAGGGGAAACGCAATTTACCTCTACGCCACTAGCGGAAAGTCTATGAATTACTTGAAAATTTTGAAATTATATGAAAAACATGTCACACTGAAAACACTATCAAACAAAGAAGACATTTTTCAAATCAGACTTCTAGAAGTAGAGATATTGATGAAAATAAGATATACACTACGCCCTGGCAGAGAAACTGGAATATTTTAAGAAGATATTACGAAAAGGTTTATCGATGTGAGTGGCATCAGTCCATAAAAGAATTTTTATTAATCTATATTTTAGAAGCTCAGATTTTATGGCAAATACATCAGAAGCAAAAATTAACACTTACACTTCCTGGTGGCCAAAGTATTCTTTACTAAAAATTTGAAATTATATGCAAAAGATTTTCCGCCAGGAGGTGTATTCGCTGAAAAAAACATTTTTTCAAATTGGAGTTTTAGAAAAAGAATCATCAGAAAACATGTAATTTACTTTTACACCCCTAGCGGAATATCTATACGTAATTTGAAAAAGTAAGTATCTAAAATACTCTTCGACATAAATGGAATCTAAAGATAAAAGAATTTTTTCAATAGGATGTTTAGAAGTAAATATGCGAAATAAAACGTATTTTTGAATTTGACATCTGCATTTACGCCCTCTAGCGGCGAAATTGTACATCGTAAAAAAAAAAAAAAAACTAAATGAAGGATCATCATTTGCATATTTCAAGCTTCCTAATGCAAAAAGAATTTTTTAAATCGGACTAATAGTTGCAGAGATGTGGGTACAGACAGACTGGTAATATAAGCACAATCTTTTTTTACAAAAGACATGCTAAAAATAAAAAGCACAAGGATATATAGATGTTCTACATGTACATACATAAAGAAACCCGAAGATCCCATTTTCGGTCATGTTTCTAAAAAATACAAATATTCGCATTTTGGCAAAGTCATTGTCACTTCTGTTTTGATTTATAGAGGCTATATACAGTATACACTGGGGATATGTACTGCGAGCGGGAAAGAAGTGTATTAGCCTTTTCTTCATGGTTACTGATTTAGAAATAGTTTGTCTAGTGGTCAGCAAGGTTGAGAAAGTGCAAGGTTTGAAGGGGGGTGGGGGGAGGCATCGTGATGGAATGCAGAAAGTTTCCTTTTGCTTTGCCTTAAAGTCACCCTTAGGGAAAAGGGTCCATGACACAAAGTACCCCATTAGTGCACGGCGAAATACTGAAACAAGAGATATCTTGTCAGTAAATTCAGTTTTACAGCATTAGCAGTGTAGTCAGGTTAGCTTTGCCCTGAGTATAAGTGGGGAGGAGCGAGCGTCTTAGAAACAGCAAACCTTTTTAGCTATGCGAAAACAACTGTATACAGGATGTACAGTTAAAATAGTATCACTATACCACAGTAATCCTAATTTCTTGGTGTAGAATAGAAATCAAAGTTGGCTGTCTACCTTCCTTGAAAAAGCGATCTGGTTGATGTGCAGAAGCTGGGAAACTAATTTCTATTCTACAACAAGAAATTCGGATTACTGGTTATACCATTTTAATTATAGTTGGACAGTTTCTTTTTATTAATTAGGATGTACAGTGTCCAGCACACAAACGAAATAAGCATGCACCAGTCTTCCTACACTCAGAAATCACCGTTAAATGTTATTAGGCAACAACAGCTGGAGAGGACTGTACGAGGTAACACATTAGAGCACTGTATCAAATAACAGTGCAGTATGAAAAGTGGTATAGAAATGATAATTTCAGCAAACTGGGCTCAAATTTGCTATAACAGCAAATCCCCCACTGTATTACTTATCTAAAATGTGATTCATCAGACCAGAGGACCTTTTTCCAGTCTTTAAAGGGTTCAGTTTTGGTGCACTATGTATGCAGATCATCATGCTGATGGCAGAACACATTGGCAGTAGCTCAAAAACATAATACCCTGCACATCCTACCAAACAGGCAACAAGACATTATGTGCGTGCAATTCGGCTTTGGGGGTTGGCATGGGCTATTTTGGGTCAACCACTGTTTCAAGGCATTGACATTGTTGTACAGGACCTATTTCTCGTCACCTGTCACAATGTGGTTCAAGAACTGTTCCAACTTGGTCTCGTGCAAGTAGGGAAACTCATGTGATTTGCTTTCTGTCAACTGAGTTGATGGGGTACCTAAACTCCTCTTGTGCATCTTTCCAAGTTGACACAACTTCACGATAATGCTCGTGTGAGTAGTCCCCAGCTGTTTGGCCAACTCCCACGTGCATACCTGTCAACCTGTACGGTTTGCCCGTACTTTGTAAGTTTTTTTTTACATTTTCGTTCGTGTATGGCCGTACAAACATTTTGTATGGTTTTTTTTAATCTCTGAAAAGCTTTTTTGTAAATTATTTACATTAACTGGCCCTATTCTAAAACGTTTTTGCGGATATAATACCAAACGTTTTAAGTTCATTCCATGGATCGCGCAACCGCAGCAGAATCACTGTGACGGGCGATGTATGTCGCATATTTTATTTTGGTTCTGCAGACAAAAATGATATCTCCAGAAACCAATTGAAGCTCCTCTTGCGGACTTCCGATCATGGATGCAAGTTTTTCGTCTTTGGACGAAATTCAGTCTTCAAAACTTTCCAGGAAACGAAGTGAAGATTCCTCCTGTAATTTTTTTTTCTCACGATGTTTTCTTTTCCAATATTGCTAAATATCATTTTATTCCATTGTGTTTCAGTCTGAAAATGGAGTTACAACTTCCGAAAACGGAAGTTAGACGCAGCCTTGTAATCTTACATTCCTTTTCCGCAATGTTCCCTCTATCTTGTATGGTTAAGTATAATTTTGTTACATAAATGTTTATATTTAAGACCGAAAACGGAGAAAAATTTTCTGAAAATGAAAGTTGAACAGAACAGAAATTTATCCCATAATTGTAAATTGGAAGCACAAAAAATTTCGACAAAGGAAGCTAAAAAGCAGCGACTAGTTCTTCCGAATTTGCATTTTTTTTCCGGTGTTTTCCCTGCATTGTATTATTGTTTAAACATATTTAAAATATAAGATTGAAAATGAAGAAAAATGTCCCGAAAATGGAAGTAGGACGGAGTGAAAGTTTTTTCCCCCTTAATCGTAGTTTTTTTTTCCAGCAATGTTCCTTTGTCCTGTATTTTTAAATAAAATTGTATTCCATAAATCTCTTAACATAATTATATTCCATAATCAAAACAAGTAGCTGATTTAAGGCAAATCAACTTCAATAATCGCGAGGTACAGCACGATGACATCACACTAGCAGTAGGCCTCTCCAACAAGACATTAATGGAAGAAATGAAACTTAATGGCGCAGATAAAAAGTTATTTTTCGCAGATGTGAGAAACTTATGTAGCAGTAGCATACCTGCCAACTTTTGCGTTTTAACTGTTCTTTACGATTTTACGCATAGATAGCTATTTTTTTTTACGCATTTCCATATATTTAAAATAAATTTTTTTTTTAAATCTTCCTTGGGAATTATTTGTTAAGGTTTCAGTTAAATCATACCTGCCAGTTTTCTGTTTTTTTATATGGTCTTCTGGTTTTCCGGCAGGAAGAACTTTCCTTCCGGATTTTGAAAATTCTGTATTTTTTGTTAAAAATATCCCTATAAATAAAATATATAGCAGAGATGGGAATTTTGTGCCTTTGTGCGCCAAAACACGCATGCCCTGTAGTCATTGTTGGGACTTTGGCGCAGTAAATTCTCTGTGCACACTGTTATGCTTGACGCTGAATAAAGATTATGCGGTGGAAGAAAGATTAAGACTCCAACTACTGCGGATTTTACGTAGTTACTATCAAAATCGTCGGTGGACTACAGAAAATGTTGAGTATGCTATGATAATAGTCGGTCCACTACGGACGACGGAAAACATCGAGTATACTATGGAAATAGTTGGTCCACTGCGGACGACGGAAAACATCTAGTATACTATGGAAATCGTTGGTCCGCTACGGACGATGGAAAACGTTGAGTACGGTATCAAAATAAGATATAATTTGTTTATATTATAAACATCTAAAAATTATAATGCACAAATATTTGCATTTATTTTTACTTGGACATAGCTAAATTCATTATAAATGTTGTTCACGCATAGTTAAAAAAAAAAAAATCATTAGAAATGTCATTCGCACGAAATTTTACACATTTGAATTTTCTCAGGTTGGCAGGTATGCAGTAGTGAGAAAGATGGTGGATAAATTTCCATTTGAAAATCAGGTGCTGAAAGACCTGAAGTACTTGACTTAACCCTCAAAAACAACCTGAAGTACACACACATTTGTAGATTAGCAGACACCTTTGCTCCACACTTTGATCAGGATGCTCTAAAGGATGAGTTTAGTAACTATTATATGATCTCTGATGACTGTGTGCCTGTACTTATAGACAGTGGCCAGAAAAAGAGCTTTTGTAGCTACTAGCTGGATATTATAAGCCTGAGAACAAGTACTGGTGGCATCTGCTTCCCAAATCTTGAGTATTCAGTGACTACTTACTTTGCCTCACAATAATGCTAGCTGTAAAAGATCTTTCTCCATGATGAAAAAATCCATACAGGCTGTAGGAAGTCCCTGAATACAGATACACTGACATGTTTTTTACATTGTAAAATAAACATTGACACTTGTTTCATTGGCTTTAAACCCACTGACTACATTTTGGAAAAAAAGCAAAACCTACATGTGTTGAATATATACAACACACTAAGATTAAATTGCTTAAATATACATAAAATTAATACATGTACATCAGTTGCTGTCATAAAACTGTTGAGCTTGTAAAATTTGTGTAATAAATTTTGTGTGTAAGGGTTATTTAGTCTTTGTAAGGTTTTTATTGGTCCAGTGTACAGGTTATCACCTCAAGAGGTTGACAGGTATGCACGTGGGTCAGTCTCCACTAAGGTCTTCAAAGCATGTCCACATCCACTGATGCAGGTCTTCTGGTGTAGCGACAGTGACAGGCCAAAATTTTCCTCTTAAACCATTCAAACCAATGACAGCACTGCCGATATATGGCATTGGAGTACACACTGGTAATGTTTCTTACACCACTTGCAGGGGTGCTACCATGATGAAACTCAGAGCATGAAATGGCAGATCTGCTCTTTGTCCACTTCCATGTTGGCTGGCACTTACACTCTTTGCCTTCCAATAGCCAACTGCCACCAACTTTAGCCACATATCGGTTATGTCAAGCTGTTGTGCTGAGCAATCTCAGTGGCCAATGTGCACCGTGGTCAGGGCTTCGACTTAGGGTACCTCACCATCGGACATTACTTTCTTTCCAACCCAATGTTATAAGTAAATTCTGTAAATGGACAAATAAAGAGTGTAGCATGGAAAAACTGTACCAGAAACTGGTGCAAAAGTTTCAATTCTAACTTTAATCAGATTTTAAGCAGTGATTTTTGTGCCCTCACCTCAGCTGGGCCCAAGGCAGCAGCCCTGCCTGCACCTACCTAGTTACGTATTTGCTACACTAAACCAGGCAACAAAAAAAAAAAAAAGTATTTGTTAGCTCCTGAATCAAAGTGCACCAAATGTGCCCAGCACCTTGGAAAATAAATACAAAATTAGAAAATTTATTGCAGTTCCAGAGACCAAACAGCCTGCGGCACTGAGTCCTGGGTGAAGCATGGGTGGTAGAGAAGGGTCGGAAATGACAGTTACTTTTGTCACCATTCCTGAAAAATCGCTCACCATTACGACCAGTGACAAAAAAGTAACAGTTCCAAATTCACTGATATGTCACTGTCAGCATGTTTGGGGTGCAAAATTACTGTTACATGATAGTTTCAGTTACAATTAATCTCCTTTTCTGTTGAAACAGCATAGTCTGCTAGTGACTGAGCTTTTTTTCAGTCCTTAAGTCTTTATAAGTGGAAGACATTTTATGCATTTATGTGTGACTACATCAAGTTAAAAGTTTTAAAACACAATTATTTAAGTGGCCAGTTTATTTGAACCAGATGGTGACCAATATTTTCTGCACTCTCCAAGAAGTTCACATAGTGCTGGGTTTTACAACAGGTATGGCAAAACAATTCCTTAGTGCCCCCTTCCCCTTATCTCAGCAGTCGAGATCAAAGATCAAAAACCTTTCCTGGTAATAAGTGTGCCCTTTAGTCCTTTATTACATTCCACATCCCAGGGAATGTAATAAAGGACTAAAGGGCACACTTATTACCTGGGAAAGGGTAGTCCCCCTGACATGGACATAATTGCCACCAGACAAGAACAAATTAAATGACTCAACCACCTCTTTTATCAGAGGTTCTTCCCCATTGTTCAGTTTTAGTAGATAATCAGTCAGAAAGGATTAGTTTTAATCATCCTTCTAAATCACCACCTTGAATAAGGGAAAAGCAACTTTCAGATAGGCAGGTTCACTCATTCCAGCAGATTTAGTTTTGCTAAACCCAAGTTAATTCGTCCCAGCCAGCTAAGGGGTTAAACCAAGTCTAACTAGCCACTTTAAAGACAAATATTGGAAACATGTTAAAACTAAAAACTCAGAAGGGGGGGGGAATACTTACGGATCTTCATTTTTGACATCTTTTTCATGCTTATCTTCAACCTCAGGAGTGTTATCTTGCTGTTCAGTGTCCTCCTTTGTGGTATCAACAGTCCTAGAATCATCATCCTTTGTGGTATCAACAACAGCCCTAGAATCATCATCCTTTGTGGTATCAACAACAGCCCTAGAATCATCATCCTTTGTGTCACTGCTGCTTTTTTCCTTAGACAACTCTTCAGAAGCTTTAATCTCTTTACATACTTCATTTTTGGAAGGCACTTTTTCTTTTTCAGGAGCTTTTTCTAAAAGAAAGAAGTTTACAGCTTTAATATGTAATGAGATGTTTAAGGTATTTTAGCTGCACACCACCTGTATTACAAAAAAATCAAAGTTTTCTTAGAAACACCATTGATCAGTGCTGATAACTTCAATCAATTGAGTCAGACCTCTTCACTTAAAGACTATCTACATCATCAGAAGCAAGAGTTTACTGGCCAATGGCCAGCGGACCACTGGGTAATTCGAACGCAGCATTAGCAAACTTCAGCAAAGCTCAAAATAACCCACAAATAAATAAAAATTAGCTACTTACTTACACCAGAGGCTAAAAAGTATGTTACAAAAATGAACAAATGGTGCAAAAAACATTTCCCATAGTAGAAGGCATTAGAGACAAAGATTTTCAAATCGAACAGCCAAAAGAAGAGATATAGAAGAAACCCTGATATAACTAACTATGCTTTTAGCAGAAGAATTTTGCATAATGGAGAAGTTGAAAACAGGCAAAAAGTATTCTTCATAGCAAAAACTATGCTAAGGAACAAACTTTTCAAATACATCTCCCGGAAGCAGAGATAGCAAGAAAGATGTTTCGACCTTTACAATCCCTAGGTTTTGGGAAGTTGTGCATTTGAAGATTTATCTTGTTGTAGCAAAAATCTTATTCACTCTCCATCTTTATTATAGCAAATGGCATACAGTAAAGAAGAAATTTCCTTTTTTAAGGGTTTTTAGGAGGCAGAGATAGGCAGCAAAAAGTACACAAACACCACCTAGCATTAGAATTGTGAACCACAAACCTCCTCAAATGCAAACCTAAAGTGTTCTATAAGGTAAATGGTATCTGGTGTTAAAATATTTTTTTAAATCTGACATTTAGAAGTAGAGATAGAGAAAAATTGATTAAAAATTTGCACCCCTAGCAGCAGAATTTTGCATTATTTTGGGAAGAAAATACAGTTTTCGTAGTTAGTAGCATCTGATCGAAAGATTTTTCAGTCTGGTTTTTAGTCCTGCAGACATTGCTGTAAACGGAAACTTGAACTTACGCCCTCTAGTGCTGCACTTGCATTAAGAAATATTTGAAATTATATGAGAAACATTCTGCATCTAAAGAAAATATTCAAAGAAAGAATTTTTCAAATCTGACTCCTAGAAACAGAGATATGGACATAAATAAGATACATGTATGCCCCTGGTAGAAAAATTATGCACTACTTTAAGCAGGAGGTATTCTCAAAAAGTTTTCCGAGGCGAGCGGTATCTGTCCACGAAGGAATTTTTTTCAATCGAGTTTCCAGCTCAGATTTTGTTGCAAATACATCAGAAGCAAAAATAAACACTTACACCCCCTGGTGGCCAAACCATTCTTTACCAAAAATGAGAAATTATATGCAAAACATTTCCCCTCAAGAGCTGTATCCAATGCAGGAAGTATTTTTCCAATTGGACTTTTTAGAAGCTGAGATATTGGAAAAATCATGATTTACCTTTATGACCCTAGCGAAAAATTTATGCATTTGAAGAAGGGACTAACTACAAGTCTTCGATATAAATGTCATCGAAAAGAAAATTCTTTCAATTGGAAATGTAGAAGCAAATATATGAAAGAAAATGCATTTTAAATTTGGTATCTCCATTTGCACCCTCTAGCCGCAAAGTTGTGCATCAGAAAAGAAACTGAACTCATAGATTCTCACATTAAGCTTTTCAATACAAAAAGACTTTACAAATCAAACTAATTCCAGAGATGTGGTCTCTCCGGTTGGACAGACAAAGCGATAATATAAGCACGACGCAAAAGATTCTAATAGCGCAGCTTCAGTCCTAACAGACAAGGAAACAAACACATTTTGCAGGGGGTGGGGAGCGAAATTTGTCAGACATAAGTTGTCAGTAGAAAAATCCTTAACTACAAAACGTGCAGGGACAAAAAGGCAAGAATGGATAAAATTCCAGGACATGTACGAACCACGTAAACTCCTACTGAGGTGTTAACCACAATGGAGTAAACAAACACTAGATATGTTTGAAGGGTTTGTTAGGACCTTTATCTTAAAACAAAAGATGGCAAAGTTGTAGACAAGGTTTAACTGCAACATTGCAACCAAAGGATTTGAAGACAAAGGAATTAAAAAAATAAACTGAGGAGTGGTAGGAAATTCCAGAAGTAGACAAGTGACCTTTCCTCAAGAATTCAGTGTTCTCTCTCAAATACACCTTTTTAAGGACATTTAAGCAGCCTGCAATTTTTTTTAAAGACTGCCCCAATTGCATTAACAAGGCCATTTGCACAAATATACCTTTACACATGACTTAATTATGCAAACTGAAGTTTGCAATACTTTCCCATTACAGTGATGGAAAGTCGCAAAACCATTTTTGGAGCAGGTAAAGTATATTTTTGGAGTGGCAAAATGTGTTTTTGGAGCAGGTGAAACACATTTTTGAAGAAACAAAATGCAATTTTGGAGCAGATAAAGTACATTTTTGGTGTAAGAAAACATTTTTTAGAGCAGGTAAAATATTAGTAGATAGAACAAACTCAAGCAGAAAATGTTTTGGAAATAGATGCACCCTACTCAAATTTAAAACATCTTGCATAGAAATACACACATATGCAAACATTTTAGTTTTCAAATAGATCAAAAAATTTTTTTAACCATAGCAGGATTCCATTACAATACAATTCCGAAAATCCGCGTGGATTCGAGCATCGGTCACAGTTAACAGACTGGTAAAAAAAAGTTTCAGAAATAGAATTTTTTTTATTTTCCAGCTAACAAAAAAAAAAAATGTTTAAGATATTTTTAAAGGTTTTTAAAATATGTGTTTTCTCCATTTGAAAAATATTACTAATGATATACGTAATAGTGTTCACCCTAGAGACTGTTTGGTGGGTGCCTGCCCAGCTGACTGTTTAAGCTGCCTATCACTTTTTCACCAAATTGCGACAAGCACAATACGCCAGAAAAAAGTTCACCTGAATAGTCAAAAAACGAATGCTAAAAATTGTGTTTTGTTTGTTTTTTAATCCTTGTTACCATTAAAAAATTTGCTCATTTTTATTTTTATGTGGATAAAAATAAAACGTTTAATCTTACATCCACATATAAGGAAGATAGCTGTCTAAGCACGAACACTTTAGATCAAACCAATTGCAACACTCAGATGAAGATAAGACCTGTCACCGGTATCAAAAGTATACTCAGTTTAAAATTATGACGACACGAATAACTCATTCCATTGAGGTTTAAAAGGTTTAATGTTAAAAAACTTTTTTAAACCTCAATGAATGAGTTATTTCGTGTAGTCATAATTTTTAACTGAGTATACTTTTGATATCGGTGATACGTCTTATCTTCATCTGTAAGTGTTGCAATTGGTTTGATCTAAAGTGTCCGTGCTTAGCTGTCTATCTTATATGTGTATCAATTAGCACGATAGTGTCTTCATCATATCTAATCTTACATCTCCCGCGCGCGCGCAGTCTCCATACTGAGAATCCACAACTTAGTTCTGTTAACTGCTAGGAGTTCGACATGGGGGGGGGGGCGTGTGTGTTTGTGTGTGGGTGGCTTTTAAGTGTTTTAGTGAACTGGAGGAGATAGATGGCAGAAAAGGGGAGGGTGATATTGGGTGGGGCCAGCAGAATGCGACAAGAGCAAGAGGGGAAAAACTTCCTCTTCAGCTCACATGATTGCTGACCTTAAATGAAAAACGCAAAAATGCATTTTCGCAAATTTTTCAGACAGCTGTCTGAAATTTCTATAAGTACCATAAATCCTTGTTACGAATGGATCTGCAAAATTTCGCCTGGATTGTTTAATAACTTTTTAAACTAGCCATGAAAATTTTAAACATTCCTGTGTGCCTGTCCCTCTTATATCTCTTAATAAAAATGTTCATGGCTAATTAAAAAGTTTTTAACCAATTAAAGCAAAATTGAGAGTTTACTACTCTTAGCTGATTAAATTTCAGCCAGTTTAATAAAGAATTGACAATGATGAGTTTTCTTATATTTTTTTTTTATCCAGTCTACTGGCAAAACCTTTGTAGTAAACAGGGAACCCTGCTCTTACGTAATGCAGTTATGGGAGATGGAGAACCCTCCTGCTTTCCCCGCCATCCCACTTGTTGAATTTAGCGGACAAGAAGTTTTGTTTCAAAGTTGATAAGCTGCTCTTTCCTTTGTATGCTACACTATGGATATTTGTTGAATACTGTATAAATAAAAATATGCTTTTTTAATGTGAAACATTTGAGTATGATACAGTATTTTGTCATTTACAGTAGTACAAGAATTGCGATAGTTCAAAGGAAAAATGTATGGCGTGTGAACAATGGACAGAATGTCACACAGGGACGGGGTGGGTGGTGGTTGATGAATGTCAAATAATTCCCGCACTTCAAACCCCAGTGCCGCACGCTGGCGAAGTTAAAAAAAGGGGAGGGGGAGTTTGTATACGTACGTATGATATTTACCGCGATGCAATTACTTTACTATAATGTCAAAACAATGATAAAATTAATTCAACTACAGAGAAATGTGCCGTCTGCTAGATTTAACAAGCGATCAGCACTTTCATTGTGCAATTGTGTTCATCACTTCAAGCTTACTTAGCATTAGTTTTTTTTTTTTTTTATGGAATGTTTGACATATACAGTATTTTGTAAGTAAAAATTCAATTAATTAATATAGTACTACTGTATTATGAATTTGTTCCCTATATTTTACTTATTAAATACTGTACATATATCATCTACACTACTGGACAATTGCTAAGGACGGATCATAAACGGCTATATAGCGCATAAAAAAGTAAGTGTGGTTGGATGCCAAGTGAAATAAAATAATGTCAGAATGCCAGGACATTACAAGAAAAACAATTTATTGTGCTCTGAAATCCAGAAGGCTTTGGAACGTGTTCAAGGGACAAACAGGCCATTTTGTGCAGAATACGTAAACGTGAAAAAAATGCAATTACCGTTAGCAGGCATTCCGGCGTAAGATGTCAATACGCGATATGGCCACCATGGAGGGCGATGCAAGATTCCACAGGTCCTGTCATGCTTTGCACAACATTATCAAGCAGCTGTTGGGGTAATTTATCCCATTCCTCTGTCAGTGCACGGATGAGGGTGTCCTTGTTTATTGGAGGGCATTGGCGACCAGCAAGACTCCTCCCCAAAGCATCCCACACATTTTCAATGTGATTCAGATCTGGAGAACGTGCTGGCCATACGAGGCGTTGAATATCCTCGCTCTCAAGACACTCCTGGACAGCGACTGTTCGATGACATGTGGCGTTGTCGTCCATGAAAATGAATCTATCACCGACAGCACCACGGAACATGCGAACATGAGGTAGCATAACATCATTAATGTATCGTTGGCCAGTCATAGTCCCAGTTGGAAGCACATAGAGGGACGTACGGCCATTGATCATGCCAGCCCATACCATGACACTACATGTCGGATATCGGTCCCTTTCCTATATGTTTGCTGGACAATATGCAGTACCACTATCACGCCAGATCAGTTTTCGTCGACAATCAGACGATAGACTGTATCTACTCTCATCTGAGAAGAGGACAGCAGACCAGTCGTTATCAGTCCAATTGCGATGTTGATGGCACCATTGCAAACGGGCGGTACGGTGACGTCTGGACAATGGGATGCACACAACAGGACGGCGGGCGTATAGTCCTCCTTCAGGCAAACGTCTGGCGACAGTTTTTCGGGAGATCCGCTTGCCAGTAGCAGCCATAAACTGATTTGCTACCTCACTAGCTGTGCTGCGTTGGTGTCTTTTTGTTGATAGCACTATGTACCAATCTTCTGCAGGTGTCGTACTGCGAATACGACCTCCCCCGTGAAGTTTGCTACACTCTCCATTTGTTTGAAATGATTTCCAAAGCCTTGAAACAACACTGTGGCTGACGTCGAACTCCCTGGCAACATCTGTTATTTTTCGCCTTTCTTCAATCTTGCCAATAATACGGCCACGCGTCAAATCATCTAGGTGATGTAGGGAAGAAATACTGAAAATTGCAGGTTCGTCAATTGATTCTTTCCTTTCAACTTTGCGTTTGAACAACAACGGTCAATACGCGTCAAATCCTTTATATCTCTTATCAGCGCTATGACGTCACGAACAAGTTCGGCAATCCAAAATTTGCATATGCACAACACGTCTTACTGTATCCCGCACTTATGCTAATTTCCACATTTTCCTGCCTTCCATTTTATGGTTGCTATTGTCATCCGTTCTTAGCAATTGTCCGGCAGTGTACATAAATTCCAAATACTACTAATTACAGTATTAAATACATATTACTAATTACTTTTACTAATTATTAAACAAATGAAAGCCTATAAACATACATACATACTATCCTATTTGAATTAGTATTTTATAGCTAAGAGAACCTGTGTGTTTATAGTACATATGTACTAGTAAACACACACAGGTTCTCCAAAATCCACATAATTTAAAATCTGCACAAACCTCTGTAACCAAATTGTGCGGATTTTCGGAATTGTACTGTATTAATAATTTATTTTATAAAAAATGTTTAATTTTTCGCTGCTTTTCTCAATTTTTAATTGCTCACTTCTATTCTTTTCTAATTTTTTAAGATGGCAATGTTTTGTTTTGCTTCTTTTACAGTATCTGTCCATTTTCTATTGCACTCATGTCTTTTTTATGCCACATTCAATGTTCATCTCAGCATTGTTTAACATTTTATGAGGGAATCCAACTGCTACAAATGTTCAGCTTCTTCCCGTTTTAAAATCATCTTGTGAACATTCAATTTCTTCTCTTTTTTGCTTGTTTTGCTGCATTTTTCCAGCACTAATCTGCTTTTGATATTTTTTTCAGGATTCTTTATAAGCTGTCAGAAGTTTTTTGGTTACATTAATTTCACTCATATCTCCATTTAATCTTTTGACATGATCTTTGTGCTTCTTGCTCTCCGCATGATGCCTACAATCATCGCAGCCGCCTTGCAACAGGCTACAATCGCAGCCACATGGCTTATAAAATGTGATTCAGCAAAACTTTAGATGCTTCATAAAAAGGCTATTCTTTACTATACATACTGCGATACACTTGACTATAAGTCATATCTGACTTCGTTCTTTTGGTTGTCATAGCTGTTTCACTGCTAACTTTCGTTTCGTTTTAATCTAAATTAACTCTTTCCAGTCAAATAACTTTTCACCCATACTCGCACAGAACGCTTTTTTTCCCCTGCAGTAATATAAACATCATTCATAATAGCTATAGAGGCATCAGCATGGCGGCTGACACCCGACCTATTCGGCAAAAAAATTCTCGCAAGCGTCGACATGGAGGGTGCCACCCAACACGTGCGATATTCGGCGAAAAAGAAATGTCTCGCAAGACCCGACATACGAGCTATAGAGGCGCCATAGACATGGCAGATGACACCCGACGGAAAAGAAATTCCTTGCAAGCGCCGACATTTGAGCTATAGAGGCATCGCTGATAACACCCAACACGCAAGCTATTCGGTGAAAAGAAAATTCCTCACGAGCACCGACATGCGAGCCATAAAGGCGTCATCGGCATGGCGGGTGACACACAGATGACGTTTTTTTCTTTATCCGGTGGAAAAAAAAAAAAAAACGTTTCACAAGCCCTGACATGCGAGCTATAGGGGAGTCATCAGCGTGGCGAGTGACACCAGACCTATTCAAAGAAAAAGAAATGTCTCGCGACTACTGACATGCGAGCTATAAAGGAGTCATCGGAGTGGCGGGTGAGCTATTCGGCGATTTCGTAATGTTGGATGTCACCCGACAGTCTTGTGGAAAGGGTTAAAACGTTTGCACCAAAATTTTCACAAGCACAAAGCCACATGCAATCAATGTAAAGAGTTGGCAAAAGGCGCTGAGCCGAGTTCCTTCTCTACTTTTGCGCACGGTACTCTCAAATCACTGTATGGGGAATCAAGTGACAAACTGCGCCTCCGTTGGTGGGGAAGTCAGAACATTGAAGGCACATAAGGGATTATCTGTAAAGTGTGTTTTTTCGACCAAAAGACAAAAAAAATAGAAATTGCGTGCAGGGATCTTGCAAGGGCTTTTCCGTAGTTTTTTCAGGTGACTTCCATAAAACCGTAAGATGGAGTGAAAATCCGTAAAAGTTGGCATCTCTGAATACCTATGAATCCTTCAGAAACAGAACCATTGTATCCTGCCACAGAGCAGCCATTTTCAGTCGTCCTCCGCATCGACAAAATAGCTAATGACTGACCTTACGCTATATTTACGTAATCATGCACCTCGCCCGGAATGAAATAACTGCGCTATCCCAAAGAGCAGAGAACGACATATAAACAATCTCAATTGCACAGAACTCCGAAAGACCACCAAACTATCAGTAAACAATCTTAATCAGGATTTCGTAACGGCATCATTTCTTCTACATGCCACGTGATTACAACAAAACTCCTCCATAAAGCAAAAACAATTTAATTTCCTACATCGCAAAAATAGTTGTTTTATCGTCACTTTTGCCAGAAAAACAATGAATTAGAAGGTAGGTGAAAAAGATTCTGAAATTTTTGGATTGGCAGTACGGTACGTGTTGATTTAGAGTCCTTTTCACCAAATTATGCGTAGACCTTAAAAAAGCGTCATTCGATTCGACGTTTAAAACTGCATTTTTTGCCGTGAAAACTTTTTTGCTGTGGATTGCCGTTTCGGCGCAAATAATAATTTTTTTCGTAATTTGTAGCAGTTTAGTGCAAGATAATGAAATTGACGCAGTTCGGCACAAACTTTCCATCACTGCATATAATTAAAGTTTGCAGATTTAATAAATTAAAATTTATGCAATTTAAAAGACAGTTCTGCTGGTGAAATCAGTTTTTCTATTTGAGAAAATAATCACACATGCAATCAAGTGTATGTCAATAATAAAACTAGTGTAAAGTAGGGATTTCAAAATTTGGATTTTGCACATAACAGTCTCAGTTTATATTGCAAAACCAATATCAAAATTGTGTGTTGAAGATTTCAATTTTCCACTTAATTTTTTTCATGGCTAAACCAAATAATTCTTATTTACATAAACAAGAACACTAAGTGAAATATCAGTACAAATCTCTTATCTCGCACTGCCCCCATGCTTTCCAACAGGCTTTCAGCAACTTACTTCACATCATAAACATAACCAACCAGCAGTACAAGTTCTAGGCACTGCATCATAACTTCTGAATTTTACACAGCCTGTTAGGAAAATAAGTACTTTTTACTGTTTTGGGCAAAAAAAAAAAGACTTGAGCACCCCAAAAATAAGCAGTTTTTGGAAGACTTCTAAGGGTTTTATTATGACTGTGGGAACCTGGAGGAAATAAAATTGCTTGAACTCTCCATGTCATACAAGACACATACGCTCTCCTCACACAGATGCACCATTATAGACTTTTCGAAAGTTCAATGTACAACAATGTTCTGCATGCTTTACACCACAAAAAGTGTTTCATTTGTTCCTGAAGACATGACTGGCTCTAAATATGATCTAAATAATAAATGCACATAATACACATGGGTCATTCCACGCGAAATAGTCAGATTTTGAATTAATTTTCCACCAACCCATCTCCGATTCTTACGATTTTTTTTTTAATGGGTAGCTACTCCCAACTTATAAAACCTCTGAAAGTTTCAAATTTTTATTTCCGATAGGTTAGAAGATATAATTTTTTGAGTTTTGGTGCATGGCGGACATATTTTGCATAAAACCGCAAATATCTCCGTTATTTAGAATAAAAAGATATACATAAATCATCATTCCTTAATTTTTACCAAGGAATCCATTGGTGCAATACACGCGTTTCTATCTGCTTTAGTTTTTGAATTATGAGCAATGAGAGAGCCTTTCTTCAATGCTTAAAAAGGCAATGTAGTGCACTTGGAGAGCTGCAGTTATTATTCTTTGCAAAGAAAGGTTTAATCTATCAAATGAAGAAAAAACACCTCGGGCTTTTGCCTGAGCGCCGAGAAAATAATTTTTTAACACTGTGCAATGGCCAGTGCATTGCCACGGTGACAGCGCAATCGGTGTCGTGGCCACGGCTGTGCGGAGACTTGGTACCAGAAGAACGGCATTCCTCCCGCACGCAATGCGGACCCAATTTGGACGAATGATCATGAATATGATCATTCGTCCAAATTGGGTCCGCATTCGAATCCCAGTGAGGCATGGATGTTGTGTTTGTCTTATGGCGCTGGCTCTCTCAGTTATAAATGGCCCCAAATTAGGGACGGACGACTGCTTATAGCCCACCGAGTTGCTCACTGTGGTTGTTAAACCTCCAATATATATAAAAAATATATATAAACTTGCCGTTCGCCGCAGGATGAAAAATGATGTTGAAAAAAAAAGTGTTAGCAAGATTTTATATGCGCACGCAAAATCTCCGATTATTTTCTGTGAAGGTAATATACTTTTTCTGTAGCGTGGAAACTAAATATGACCAGCGAGAAAATTTCATGTTCGTGTCACTGATGTAAACCAATCTGAATCAGTTCTAAACTTTCGGCTTTTTAAAGTTTATGAATTGTAGATTTTTAAATAAAAAAGAAAAATGGCATTCCACATGGCTGTTAGTTTTTGTACTTATTGGGGGGGGGGGGAGTCATCTGAACGAATTTCTAAGAGAGCAGCAGAAACACTCGTTTTGGAATTATAGTTGATAACGATCAGAGATTCCTTGTAAGGTTACAAACTGTACTTCATAAATAGCCTTATGAAAGAGAGAGAGAAAGACCTATGTAAGCTAAAATTGCGAATAGTAACTTGCCATAGATTTGTATCCATGGTTCCCATACTACGTACACTTGAAAACTTTTTCTCACTAGGGATAACATTATCAGGGATCATAGCATACTTCTGGAAAATTTTAGGTAGGAATTTTAGGACTTTTTAGAAAAATTTTAGGAGTGTATTTCAATAAAAACTAGATGTATATTTGTATACATCTAGTAAAACAACTTTGTATACATTGTAAAGAGTTTGCTTCACACCCTTCAACCATATATACTGATAGACTGCGCATGACATCAAAATTTCTGGCTCCAACATAAAATCACATAACAGTCAAAAAGATGGGTTACACCTGCTGTGCTTATGGTTGCTCTGAGCGATATAGTAAAGAAAGTTCTATGATTTTTCATGGGTAAGAAACAAATTAAATACCTAAGTCAATAAAGTTCAATTACTTAACCAGAAACTTGCAGCTATTGATATAAAAATATAGTAACTTAAGAAAAAAAAATGGAATGCATGTTCCAAATTCTTCGCAAATGTTCATCACATTATAAATCACAAAATGTAAACAACCCGATCATGCACGTATATAGCTCATAAGTAAACTTACCTGAAGAGTTTTCATTATATATGAGGCGCATTCACATAATACACCGAAAACACTGAAGTTCTGCAGCGTAAATTAGTAATCATAACAGCATTTTTACACGAAATTTGGAGTCTGATGATGACGTGCCCAATGTTTGAGCCATGGCGGCTTTGATGCAGCTATTGCCAATGTGCAGTCCATTAGTATATATGGTCGAAGTTCACACCCAATTTTTTTGCATAACGTCTAATGTCTAAAGTTTAAGTATGATTTACTTCTAATGTTCAGTTCTTATCTTTTCACGTGTTATTATCATATTCAAGTATATTTACCACATTCAAGTTTCACTTTGAACATAAATATGCTGTTGAACCAGAAGCAATTCACGATTTTCACAGTAAAGTTTTCAGGTTTCACATTAAATTATAATAACCTAAAAAGGTAATTGAAAACCAAGAACTATGTACAATTGTTCACTGAATTACTTTTTTCATATTATTGTTTTAACCTTTTCCTGATTAGCCTATCTTTTTCTGCTTCCACCACAACTAATTTACTTCCAGTTTTCTTTATTTCAGCTGAACCTTGTATGATCAAGTTAGAGGCAACTGCTATTTCAACAGTATTTTGTTTTTCTACAGCTTTTCTCATTCTTTCTGTTCCCTCTTGAATTACTGCTAGGGAGGCTTCTTTATCTTTTTTTAAGTCTATTTATTTCTGCATCATTTTCTTTTATTTTGTCATCAAACTCAGCTTTTCTTTTTTTCTCTAGCTGCTTTTCCTTATTTTCCCCTCTCTTTCTGCTTCCTTTCTTTTACCTTTTTTGATTCTTCTTCCTTCAGCTTATCAACATACTCTTTATAAAATTTATGTGAATCACGAACACTATTTAACAAATTTCTTGTTATGGGAACTTTACTTACACATCCATAGTGTTTAATGGCCCCTTTAACTATTCTTAATGATGTTATAGTTGAGTCTTTTAAGTTAGCCTTGTCCTTCCTTAACAGAGCAGTGTTAACCAAAAATCCCCTTTCTGCATCAGCATTACCATGAGGTAAAACTAAAATTGACTTGATGAGTTTAGCAAGATTTGAGTATTTTTCTTTTCCGCTAGAGTCTTTAATACTAAATATATTACGCCAGTAATGATCAATCCGCACTGGAATATGCCCTTCCTCTGAAAATTTCACTAGTTCATCTAGAGTTGGCTTATCGCAATTTAAAAGTTTCCACTCTTCTCTTACTCTATCAATTTGTTCCTCAGAAAGATGCAAAACACTTGAAATTCTGGTTATTTCCGAAAGTCCTTCAGTGACTGAAAGTTGAGTTGACTCTTTCTTTGGTTCTTTTACCTTTAAAACTTTTATGTCTCTTAGCTTTTGATTGCAGAATGGCAAATTTGACTTTAAATATTTTGTGGTTGCAATTAGTGATGATCTTACATCTAAGAGAAATAATTTCTGCCTGGTCTCCTGAACATTCCTGAGGAGATTTTTGTCTTCATACCAACTTCTAACTCCCCTAGTTTTTTCCATGAATTTTTGTTTTCAAAATCTACATTCTTTAGGTCTTCTCCAAATTTCCCTGCAATAACATCATCTTGGATAAACTGAGCCATAACATTCCTCATTAAAGTATTTAAATCAGAATATAACTGGTGTATTTTTGGTTCTTCACTCTGATAACATAATGAAAACTTTTCAAAATTTTGGTGTGAAAATGAAATTAATGCTAAATAGCAAGGAGTTAGCTCATTTTTCAGGAAACAGTGAATTCTTTTATACCTTGCCGAATTGCGCAGTTGTTTTTCAAATATTTTTTGAGATGGCAAGAAGTTTAAAAAATATTCTGTAATATTTAGCCATTGATCCAAGAGCCTCTGGGCTACAGAACCAACCGTTAACCATCTGTTGCTGACATGACGCAAAAGAAATTTGGCAATGACCAATGTTATATCCTCGACAGATTTATAATCCTCTCGTCTTGCAGCATTACTCTTTAAAAAGTAATGCATATCAGTAGCAAATTCGTCAAAATCTATATTTAAGCTTGTCAAAAAAATTTTAAATGCATTACTAACAACATGCAGGTTGCAAAAACCTAGTTCCAAAGATTTCTGGCCTGTTTCTTGTTTTACAACTTCATTGAATTTGCGTAAAAAGCACTTATTTACATTTGGGCTGTCCATGGATACACAAATAATTCTGTTCAACGAAATATTGAAGGATGATAACACATCAAGAATTTCTTTTAGCAAAATATCTGCTGTTGCATGACCCAGAAAAACGCTTGTTAGGTATCGGCAAGAAACTGAATTTATTTCTGAAGACCAGTACCTGAGATACACATCCAACTGCCGTTTCACTTATGTATTTGTAGTTTCATCAAATGCTATAGTAACCTTTCCTGGGCTACTAGATGCAATGTCTTTTTTCAAATCCTCTTCAAAATATTTTGACAATCCATGTGATATCACATAAGCAACTTTTTTTCTTTAAGTTGCATTTTGGCTGCAATAGCAGAATCAGGAAACATTTCTTTGAAAAGTTCAACTGTTTCAGTGCATGAAACAAAAGACATTATCCTTAGCAACTTTCATGGCCCATAATGCTTCGGCTTTAGCCAACTGTAAACCATGACTCAGTACTTCACTAATATTTGTTTTGGGCTGAAGATCCCGTCCTCCAAAGGCTTTCAGGATGGACTTATTTTGAAATTTACTTTGAAATTTCTGCAAATGTTTTTTTCCTTTATGATGCGCTTTTACTTGTGAAAAGCCACTATTAGAAATGTTGAAAATTTCTGAACACAATATACACTTAGCAGAAAATATTGTTTCAGTTGCAGAACACCATTCTTTCAACTTCACTCCGTCCAATTCTTTGGCGAGCCACGCAACTTGAAATTTCGTTTTGGATTTAGGCATCTTATTAAACACTTGTATTACTAACCAGAAAATGAAAGGGAAGTACAAAAACACGTTCCAATATTGCAAAACCAGACAACTTCCCGAAATTTGGCTGCGAGGATGTCAGAAGATAGAAAAAAAAAAAAAAAAAAGCAGGTCACCACTAGAGAACTGAACCTGCACACAGCACAGAGAACACCATAAAAGACGCAAAACCAGAAACTATCATACGCATCTCACGCAAGTTCAGTCAAAGCGAGTCGGAGCTGAGATATATTGCGCATCGAAGGTCGCTGTCGCCGACGCACGATCGAAGGTCAATGATCACGTGCTCTACTGCCTGCCACGATAACACTCAGCTACCATCCCATCGTCATTACCGGAGGTTACGGAAGGAGACCACATGTTTCCTCTTTGCTTCCACCTACCTGCGGTTTACAATAACAAAACATCAGCAGAAAGAAGAGGTTCCACAAGGCATGTACAAAAATAAAGTACGATCTCCTGCGTGCCACGGAGTTCGTCTGCAAAGCGCAAACCAGGGGTGAAAATGACCTCTCCCCTTTTCCCTTAGATCTCTTGTTACTCTCGAAAACTGTCCGAAGGCAAAAAAGTGGAGCGCCCACCCCGAAGCAAGTGCATCTCGATGGAGTCATTTTCCCTCCCTTCAGCAGCACAGCATATAGGCTGTGTTTCTACAATAACAGGTCTTTTTACCTTACCGTAATGGTAAATTTATTGGCGTTAATAACGGTTGTATTTTTTATAAATAAGCTTACAAAAATTTTAGGAAGAATAGCAAATTTTAGGTATAATTTTAGGAATTTAAGGAGGGTCACAAAATATTAGGAATTTTAGGAGGAATGCGATCCCTGCATTATCAGTGTCGAGTAAAGTGTACATAAACGGAATTTTTGCCAAAATTTCTGCCAAACACTTCAAAGTGTGTGCCTCCTCTCCCATCACGTTTAGCCCCCTCCCCTTCCTTAATGGCCCACCCAGTTCTGAGCAGCTAGCGTCGCCACTGCCCTGCATTTGTTAACTTATTTGCCATTATGGTAGGACGTTTTCTGTTTGCCACAGATGTAGAACTGTTTATTTTTCTTAGAGACGATTTACTCTTTTTATCCGTGCTATGGCAGACACGCTTGCTTCTAGTTTTTTTTTTTTTTCCCCTCTCTTTTAAAGACAGGATAGCCCCAGACCTCGAATCCCTCAGATCCTAATTTAGGACCTCTGGCAAACAGAGAACGAATTTCTAAGAGAGCACCACAAGTGGAAAAGCTCCGTAGTGTATTTTCTCAGATCTCTTATTCTCTTGCGATTTGAAAGTTGCTGCCTATTTTTCAGCGTCTTTGTGCATTGTTATTGTGGCGTAATGCGTTAAACTAAAACAAAAAAAAAAAAAAAACTAATTCTTAATTCAAGAGACAATTAAAGTAACTTGTCAATATGAGGATGATAACTGCGTTGCTACTGATAAAGAGAAACAGCTCATAAAACAGAGCGGACAAATTACGATCGTTAAATAGTAACAGGAGTTCCATACTTGTTTTTCATAAATTCGTAATCAATAATTGCGATACATTGGGTATTACATTAACGAAAACGTACTCATACGTTCGAGGCTGTTAATATTTCTCATTTCTAAATTTATTCGCATGATTAAAAAAAAAAATAATAACTGAAATAAATCCAATTACTACCACTCTGACACCGGGATGTGATTATAGGACGCATACAATTTTTCGTTCAGTGTAACAGTCAAACTGTATTTTCCTATTTTTGGGCTACACCACGAACAGTTAAACTGTGTTTTTCTTATTTTAGGGTGCTGTGGAGCGTTTTGTTTCATATGAGCTTTTGAGAGTTTCGTGAGCTCCCACCTGACGCGTAATCTTTAAATAAGCAACTGAAATAAAAAATAAATAAAAAACAGGCAAGATGACAACTGCGAAATATACTCGTTCATTTAAATCGATAACATTTTTTCTAACCCGAAGCTGAGCCTTGCTAACGTCATCATCTGTGATCGTCAAGTATCTGACATTAACTAAAATGCAGTATATATCTCCTCTACCTCGCAAGAATAGGCACCGAGCTATATATCTCCGATTACTTTATTTCTCAAGCTGTCATTCCTTGATCATTTTCTCTTACAGCAGGCGTGGACAACTAAACAATTTATTAATTCCTGAAATAGAACTATTTCATGTCTAAAAATTCTGTCGAATATTGCGTGAAGAGTAGAAATCATTAATCAATATTCCAAAAACTATTTTCAACGTCAATTGCATAATTTATAAGTGTCAGTACTGTATATCGTTAAGCTACACGGGGAGAAAAATTTATATTAGTTCTTCTCATCTTTGATTGGTAAGAACACCAATATATTTCCGACGTCTGTTGCATAATTTTTATGCGTTATTTGTGTGTAACCTTTTTCACGGTATAGCTCATATTGGTAAGCTGTACGGAGAAAATGGTTTTTATTAGTTTTCCTTGTCGTTGAATGGCTAAGAATCTGACGATTTGGCGTGAAATGACCCTTTAGTAATATTTTACAGTTGTATTATTTGAAATGCCTTTAAACATAACATTAATTCACTATCCTTCCTCCTTCAAGCATCACATCAAATTATCGTGCGATCTGACCAACGCGTGCAATAGTATCTTGATCTTCAGCCCGCCCGAAGGCAAACATCCACTTCCGCTGCCGTTGGCTGGCTGCCAATGCTATTCGCCGCGCGCTATTTCACAGTGGCAAAATACGAGCCGTGCACCATATTTAAAAATTCCTTTCTCAGCGCGCACGTGAAAGCCCAAGGTTTTTTTTTTCTTCATTTGTAAGACTAAACTTTTCTTTAAAAACGAAAAACAATTGTGATCTTCTAAGTGCTGTACTACATTGCTTTTTTACGTTTTGAAAAAAGGCTCTCCCGTTGCACGTAACTCAAAAACAAAAGATAGAAATTCGTGCAATGCACCAATCGATTCTTTGGAGGAAATTACGAAGGAGTGGTGATTTTTGTACTTTTTTATCCAAACAATGGAGATATTTAAGTTTTTACGTGCTTAAGGCCCGCCATGCACCAGAATTCGAAAGTTAATATCTTCTAATCTACGGGAAATAAAAGAATGAAACTTTCAGGATTTTCATACCTTGGGGTGATCTATTCATGAAAAAAAAATTCGTAAGAATCGGAGATGGTGTGGTGGATAGCATCTGACGATTTGGCGTGGAATGACCCACATGTATTAGGTGTGCAACTTAATTATCGGCCACAGGCACGACACGTTGACAGCAATTTGAATACATACCTAATCAGGGAAACAATCCCTGTCGTGTTGGATACATTTGAGCCATCGGTCAGGGAGCTGCCAAATGCCACTGCGGGAAAGAGGGCTGTTTCGAGTTGATAGTAGATACTTGCGGGGACCTCTTCGACAGAAGTGAAGTGCGTATCACTCAGGTGATGTTGCAGGGTGTGAAAGAGGTGATAATCCGACGGAACGAAGTCTGGAGAATACGCCGGGTGGGACAAAATCTCCCATTCCAGATCGGTGATAGTGTTTAAAGTCGTTTTCACGGTGTGAGGACGTGCGTTATCCTGAAACAACAGTACAGACCTTCTGCCTTTGCCGGTGTATGGCCTTTTCGCCTTCATTGCATCACTCACACGAATGAGTTGCTGACAATAACGCTCAGCAGTGACTGTTGCACCAGGTTTGAACAACTCAGTCTACAACACCGCACTGGTCCCACCATATGCACAGCAACAACTTCCTGGAATGGATATTTGGTTTGGCGGTACTGGTGGTAGGCTGACCTGGATAAACCCACGATTTGTGCCGCTTAGGATTATCATAGAAGATCCACTTCTCATCACAGGTCAAAATCTTGGAGGAAATCCTTTTTGAATCTGGAGAAGAACACAGCAGTGAGTTGGTGGGGCACCCTCCTCGTGAATCCATCCAAGTTTGTGCACGTGCTTTGCAATGGCTTGCCGTGCTACTCCGAGTTCCTAGGCGACCTCCAACTGTGTGCGACAGGGATCAGCGTCCGACAGTTGTTCCAGTTAATCAACTTTCTGTGGCTGTCCTGGACATTCTGCATCATGGAGATCAAAATTTCCCTGCTTAAACCACTGGGACCACTTACTACTGTAAGACATAGCAGCCTCCCCAAAGCAGCACAGATTATTTTGCTGGGCTTCCGCTGCACTTTTTTCAGCTGAAACGTGAACAGGAGGCAGTGCCTCAAAAACTGCATCTCGAATGACATTGCTTTCACCGTCAATTTTAGTTCCTTCTGTCACTACTGCTGTGAGCAGTTACGGTTGTCTGGAAAACTGTTGGATGGCGCTGCAATCGGCCATTATCGCACACAGCTATTTGCATTAGGCGACATTCTACGATGGCTTGCGGTTAGGGGCTGATAATTAAGTTGCACACAGGGTATCCACAGAATTTTCAAACCTGATTTCCCTGACCAAATATATAAGAAATCCCTGACCTTACACAAATAGGTTTATTTGAGTTTTTCAATATATGTGCCATGATAATAAATAAAATTGAATAATTGAGAAACTTATATTTAAAAGTGTTTGTTTGACGTATAAAGTTTCCCAAATAACTGATTCATTTAAATTTTTTTTTTTTTGGATCGGCCTCCACCTTCTCCATAGCTGACCAACTCACCTTTTAAATTTTAAGTTCTTTTTTTCATGGTTTTACATTTATTGAAGAAACACTCAAACCCATACACAATATTCAGAACAGTTACTATAAAAATATTACAGTAGGAACAGTCACTGTTTTTATATTACACACCACTTTTCTTTTCCCAATCTGAAATCTTCGCCTGCAATGCTGCTTGCTTCTTCCAACTCTAGTTCCTTCGGTACTCTGTCTTTCCCCCTTCAATTCCTTTATTTCATGATCAATTTTTCTTTCAGTTTTTCTTTTTCGTTTTGAAGAACCTTTTTCTCAAGATAATCCCAATAACTTCGTCTGGAGGCTCTTACAGAAAGAAGAAGCCTTCTATTGATGGCAATTTGTTCTACTCCTCCCACATTTTTAATGGCATCAAAAACTGTTCTCTGACAAATCAGGGATTCTTCCAGGAGATTTTCCACAAGAGACTTATTTGACAGAAAATCCACCTTCCGCTGAAACATTTCCACGAGACAGACAAGTTTTTATTACATCCCTAAGTTCACCAAATTGTTTTTGGTTGTCACTGTGAAATTTGTCTAATCCAATGGAATCATCATGACTGTCTAAAAATTCATCAAACTGAGACTTTAAAACAGATTGAGCTTCTACACACAATGCAGCGTACTGTTTACTAGCTTTTTCAGCAGTCATCTAAAATCCTATTTGCACTAAGTAAAACTTTGAGCAAAATTTCTAATCTACTTGCCTAGACTCTGCTGCTGCACTATAATATTTGGGTCCAAACAAGTTACCCCACAGACAAACAGATTTTAGTGGGCTTTTCTCACTAAGTTTTTCAATCATACTGGCCACACGTTTCCTAAATTCAAGCTTAAACTCTAATTTCTCTCTTCCTGAGCACTTCACTTCTTTTAATAGCTTTTTAGCACTAAATATAATATCAACTTTCTCAATTGAGAGAAGATTTTCACTTTTTGATACATCTTAAGTTAGCAGTTTTGAGACACTATCAGCTTCACTTAATTTGTCAGGCTTCAAAGCTTTGTGCCAACAAATTTTTAATCAGATCCAGCAAATCAGTGTGTAAGAAAAAAAAATTAAAGGCTTTGGGCTCTGAAACCTTCTCAAAAAAGATTCACACTCTTAAGCTATAGTCCTAAATGCAGCCAATTTGCATTTCAACCAGTAGACTTTCCATGAATTCTGCAAGAAACATGTGCTGTTTGCTGAAAACCGATGATTCTTGAACATATTTCTTGATATGATCATAGTCAAGCAATGCCCTAGTCAAACAATTAACATTTTCCAACCACCTTACAGTGCAAAATTTCAAAAGGGAAATCTTTACATCCAGTAATCATAGTATAATTTGCACGGCGAGCAGGACTATCTTTTAAAAAGTAGTACAAGTTACGCAGAAAGTGATGTATATCCCATTTCACTGCTTCAAGTCCAGTTTTCATAGCTCCATTTGACCACGTGAAGACCACATACTCCAATGTAAACTAATAATTTGCCATCTGGATTTTCAGTTCTAAGTTTATCTTTCAGCTTTTGAAGAAAGCTGAGATTAACATTAGGTTCATCCATTGACACTTGTAGCATGTTATCCAAGGGAAGAGGTGCATCTTTAATGAATTTCTCTAAAAGGTCATTAGCTGTTGCCAGTCCTTTTTAAAAACACTTAAGTATCTAGTAGACTTTTTGCAGATTGACATCCCAATAATGAACAAACTGATCCATTTGCCCACGCTGAGCAATTTTGTTTAGTGATTCATCAAAACAAATTACAAAGACAGTGCACTGCTTCAGATCGTCCATTCAACACTCTTTGAAATGTGGTGCCAATCCGTGGTTTATCACATAAGATGCTTTGCTTTTGCCTAAAGTAAATTTTGAAGCTATTGCACTGTCAGGAAACATTAACTGAAGTGTTTTGTTAATCTGTGTACAGGAGTTCAGAAACATTCACTTGGACAACACTTCCATGGCCCATATCATTTCTGACTTTGTTATATCATCTTTCACTACATAAGCATTAATTGTCACTGGGCTTCACATCATCTTTCACAACATAAGTATTTGAGTCATTAGACATAATATTTTCTAGAAGTACTGATTCCACATTTCCTGAGCTTGTTGATGGCAAGAGTTTGTTATTACAAAGAGTTCTTTTTCACAGAGGAAGTGAAAGAAGCAAGACTGAGCTGAGACATTTTAGCACAGGTGTTTTTCAAATGATTAGGGCTATTTCCGTGGCTGGAGACTGCCAACACCCCATGTTGCTAAGCTTGGAAGTTTTAGAGCACACTTTACAAAATGCTGATTCATTGTTGCCGTTCCCAGCAGCTATCCAACCAGAAAACTCAGGATTTAATTGTTCATCCAACCATTGTTCATTAAACACACAACACTTTGACACTGCTGCAGTCTTAATTGCCTTTTAACAAGGTATAACTTATATCAAATTTTCTTCTACTCCTTTGACCTAAAACAAAAAGAAATGTTAACAAGTAATATAACACAACTTAAATAGGTAGGAAATACAAGGTTACATTAGTAGGAAGGGGAAGTTAGTGACTGTCTGCAACACCAAGTGCGTTGGGCGATGAGGGCGCCACTCCTTGACGCCGGATTAAAACTAGTTGTAGTCTGCGATTGAAATTTCCCTGACTTTTACCAACATTTCAGGCATTTCCCTGACTTTCCAGAATGTGGACACCCTGGCACACCTAATAGATGCAAACCTCTGCAAGTTTTTTTCAGTAATAAACGTTTTCTTTCAGTAACCCAGCACACAGCAGCAAATTGGTGTATCTAATATGCCAACAAATCCCAATGTGTCACAACAAGTATTACAGAAAGAAAAAAGTGTTAGTGGTAGAATTAAAATACCGTCTACATTAAAAATATAAAGGATTACCTTCAGAAATCTTAAACTTTTTCTTTTACTCTTAATGCCTTCAAATTTTGACAGAATTGAAATCTACAGCTGCTCCTGTATAACCCATTTTACTGAAGAACTGAACGGTAGACTTACTCTGTTTTAAGTTTGTAGTTCATAGTTTATATAGTTGAACAGGTTTTGGTGTTCATTCTTCGACTATAATTTCATACATCACATTGAAATATCTTTCATTCTGAAGACCATAAATACATAAAGAAGCTTTCACGATTTTAGAAAAATGAATTTGAACACCATGCATCATTTCCTACAAACTTAATTTTGTCACTTCCATTTTCGGAAAACTTTCCCTCCCTTAAAAAACCAAAATGCAAACATTTATGGAGAAAAAATATTTAACAATACAGGACAGTGGAATTGTGGGGGGGGAGATGATTACTTGAGAAATTTTTGCTCTGTCAGACTTCCGTTTTCAGAAATTTTCCTACCATTTTTCAAATTGAATTACATGTATTTGTTAAATAAATACAATATTTATGCCAAAAAATATTTAATACTGGACAGCAGCATCATGAATAATAAAAAAAAAACTATTATGGGAGAAATCTTCACTCCATCTAACTTCCATTTTTGAAAGTTTCAAAAGACTGAATTCTATTCTGTGACAGAAAACAATCCCCCACTAATCCTCCCTCAAATTCCATTCAGCATGGCATCAATTTTGAGAATAACCCAAATGGCGACGAGAAAGCGGAAGAATCTTGTGCCTGTTTTACTGAAGCTGAAAAAGGGTATATAAAAACATAATGCAAAAATTTCAGTAAGATACACAAATTAAGAATCTTACCTTGTTGAACTAGTTTTGGAACGGTATTACTGATATTTGCCTTTTTCAATTCTATTTCAATATACTTCTTGCAGATCTATAAAGTTATGAACATTTTAAGAACAAAAGATGCAGGGTGAATTTATAAAACACAATCAGAAAATAAGTACTGTTCCATAAATTTAAAATGCCTAAATAATTATTGATCTGTAAAAGCAATACATGTAATGGGGTATGATACAAAACAAAACTGCACTATTAGTAACTTAATTTGTAAGAGGAAGCAATAAACAAGTAAAACTATTTATTTATCCACAGTTGTGTTCACACAGAGGTTTATCAAAATAATGGAAACACATACTGTTTGTGAAGAACTTTATTAATAAGCTGTCAGGCCCACCTCAGGCTTTCAAAAACCAGAAGCAATTTGACTTGGTAATACTTATACAAGTCATGCACATACAAAAAAAAAAAATACAAAATAAATAAAAAATCTGACCATTCTTCCGACAAAATATGCCCCAAGTGTACCAGTGATGTTGGAGGTGGAAAGTTCTGAGCTTTTGCTTTAGATATTGCCACAAATGTTCAATAACATTGAGATCTGGAGATTGAGGTGGTCATGGTAGCTGCTGTACCTCATCCTCTGCAAACCCCAACTTGACACATTTTGCACAATGCACAGGTGCATTATCTGCTCGAAACTAGGGACAGTCATTAGGAAACAATGCCTGCAGCACTGGGTGCAGAAGGGATTCATGCATTGCAGATGTGGCAAGACCCTGCAGAATAACTAATGGCACTAAGGAATGTTATGATACGGCACACCCAGCAGCAGGTGTCCACCTCCATGCTCCACAGTCGAAACCAAACAGTTGGGGGTGAAATGCTTATGCAGGCGTTTTTTGCCAGACCTACTCTATCAGTGGTGGGAACAATGAAGCATAACTAATGAGACCACATGGCACGTTGCCAGTCTTTAGCATCCCAGTTTTTATGTGCTTTGCACCACCTTACTTGTTTTATTGCATTAATGTTGGTAATCAGAGGGTTGTGGATTGCAGTACGGTTATAAATACTAGCATGGAGTTCCTGAGACTAATTGTTATGATGGACACTGGATCATTTTGACTGGTGTTCAACCCTGATGCTATCTGCGGTGCTGTGGTTTGGGCTTCTAATGTACAATCTATGCCAACGTTCACCTATCCATATCTGACATCTTCGTATGACATCCACAATTTGCACATTTTAAGGAAACATTGTGTCCTTTTTGATAGGTAGTCATAATCTTTGATACAGTTCTTGTTACACCTATTTTAGCTATTCTAGTAACAAACTCCTGCAAGGCACATTACCAATGATCATGCCTGTTTTTAATGTCAGCGAGATTTGACATTGTCAACAATTATTCCACAACATCTGTTTCACCTGCGACTATGGCACTGCTATGGGATGGCCAACATATTGCATTCCTTTGCATACCTTGCATTGCTGGTGAAATAGTCCATATGATTTGCATATGGTGCACGAGTGAGCTCCAGTCTCTGATGGAGTTTCCATTGTGTTGATAAACCCTGTGTGTCGTTCCTCCAAATTTATTCAGCTAGTTGTGCAAAGTCCATTGTTTTTCATAGCATGAGTGTGTGTTAGCAGAAATTGCTTTGCAGTAGGCAGTCAATAATACTTCATGCTTCAGACAAAAATGTGCAAGCACTAAAATTACATAAGAGAACTTACAACATACATCCAACTGACAAAAATGGCCATGAAATAACTTCACACAGTTCTGAAAAAATAAGAGGAAGCACCAGTATGTCAAGATATTGGTGCCACCTTAATCTAATCTGATAGTTTTTTTTAATAATTCTATCATTTTAGAAATATTAGATTAGCAGAGCCCACTGAGGAAACAAGAGATTACATTTGCAATAATGACTTCTTTTTTGTAGCATAGAAGCCACTAATTGAATAGGAGCAGAAACTCTTAGAAAACATTTTCTTCAAAGGCACTAACCACTTCAGAGTTTCACGAAATTTGGCAGGGAGAAAGTTCTTATGGCAGAAATAAGCCTATAAATTTTTCAGCTTTGTTCACTTTATAGTATATAGCTGTACATCCATTTCAAGTGAAACAAACTTTTTGGCTATAGCAGAATGACTTTAAAATTTTTATTTAATTACTGTTTTACGGAGATCAGCTGCAGAGTAGTAAAACATGCAGATTTAAAACTGATCTATTTTGTTGTGTACCTTAAAAAACCAGTAAAACCAATTGAAATATACTCATTGTTATAAAAATCTGTGCACCAAGGAGGAGGAATCTGAAATGAAATTTTTGTAGTAAGTTTGTACATACCAAGGACTGAAGTGATTACAATAGGACAGTAGCCGGACTATTTCCCCGTGGATGTATGGTACACATTCTGGTCAGCGTTAATACTGCATCGGACCACCACATGCTCTGATGCATGCGGTGATATGGTCTGATATGGAGTCAAAGAGATGCTGTATGTTATCCTGGGACAGATTGGCCTACACTTATTGCAACGGACGCTCTAAATCATGAACACTGAGACACTGAGAAAGCTGGCGTCCCATCTGGTCCCACACGTGCTTGACATCAGGTGATCTGGCAGGCCATGGAAGCATCAAGGAATGATGTAGACAGTCCAGGGAAACCCAAGCACAGTGTGGAAGGGCATTATTTTGTTGAAAAATGGCTCCAGACCACCCTGTCAGGAAAGGAAGCACATGGGGCTGCAGGATCTTCTGTATGTAGCGATGGGCTGTTAACGTTCCTCGGATCACCGAGGAAGTCCAGTTATCATATGCGATGGCTTCCCAGACCATCACGCTGGCAGTTCAGGACTTGTCCCGCTATACAGTGAAGTTGGGACTGTAGCCCTCATCTGCGGTCCTCCACACTGACACTGTGGTCGTCCATTCCCATACAGAAGCGGGATTCATCAAACACTATACGTCATCAGTCCATAGCATTCTATATTGCTCGCTGTTGACACCACTGCAATCGACGCCGACGATCAGGTGTTAATGGAAGAAAACTTAAGGGCCATCGAGAGTGCAGATTCACCACTGCCAGGCATCTATCTGTAAATGGTTCTGGCAGACACAAGAGTCCCTTGTACAGCCACCACATCTCTGGATATTGGACAAGGATGTTACATCTGTGCATGCCACTCTCACGATCATCTCTGCTGGTGGTGTGTCTGGGCCGTCCAGAGCCAGTCCGCCGTGCCTGGGTGCCTTCCAGCGTCAATTGCTCCTAACACGATTGCACCATACTATCAGACAGACCCAAATGGAGACCACTTTGGTGTGCCGGCCAACCTACCTGCTTCATCCCGACGATACAGCCTGGTTTAAACACAGTCAGTTGCCTGTACGCACATCTACGGCAGCTCTGTGGCATGTCTGTTGCTCAGGGATCTCGCATTACTCTTAGTGTGCACTTCGGCATGAATGTAGAGTCCCCTGTGCTGCGTCTCACGAGCCCCCAAAGATTGCAATTGTAGAGCAGGTCTTGAATGTGTGGGCATGCAGAATCGCACGGAACTTTAATCACCTGCCCTCCCTGTAGCTATTCATTGAGTTTCGTGTTAATCGCCTGCATTTTTTTTTTTTTGATGTGCAGATTTTTATGACAATAAGTATATTACAACTTGGTGGGAAACAAAAACAAAACAGGATGTATTTGAAATGACAGAGGTACACAACTCAAAATGTGGTTTAATATAATTACAGGTAATGTGGTCTAATTGCACTATGATGGGAGGACTCACTTTAGGACTTTTTCTGGAATACAGATTAATTACTTTACATAATGAAAAACTTTCCATTTACATACATGATATTCAGTAGTAGTCTTTCCAACATGGTATACTGTTTTGAATGGATTCCTTACAAAATTCAATAGCTACACACTACCTACTGCATAAATTTAAAAAATTACCGTATATACTCGCGTATAAGTCGATCCCGGAATGAGGAAAACAAATTTTCAATTTATTCAAAAACATTTGAAAACGAAAAAAATATATATATAATACTAAATTTAATTTGTATACCCAAAAACTTCATCGGAACCCTTCAAAATCCGATTCCGAGTCAGACTTGCCAAACAGTTCAAAGAAGTCTTTCACAGTCATCAGCGCGTCATCATAAACATCAGTATTCCCATCTATGCCTGTGTCATCAGAATCACTGTCATCATCACTCATAAAAATCTCATCATCCTCTGTGCCATCAAGTTTGTTACTAATGCAACATTTCTTGAATGATTTCACGACCATTTCTGCAGGTATCGCATCCCAAGCATCCTTGACCCATCGCGCAATCAAAACAATATCCGGCTTCTTTAGATTTCCGCCCTTGGTTTCAGTCGGCAAATCAGAACTTATCCAATCTGCCCAATACCTCCGCACATTGTCCTTGAAGGGCTTATTAAGGCAGACATCTAGTGGTTGAATAACAGATGTCAACCCACCTGGGATGACAGCAAGAGTTGTTTTTGAATTTTCTGCAGTTTTTTTCACTTCTGCACAGTGGTGTGCAACAAACATATCCCACACCAAAAGAGAAGGTTTCCTCAAAAGTGCACCTGGCCTTTTGTTCCACACATTCTTTAACCAGTCAATTGTTCCGGATTCATTCATCCATCCTTTTTCATGGGCACGAACGAGCACACCAGACGGAAAGACAACGCTTTTCGGCAGAGTTTTGCATTTGAAAATAATTACCGGAGGTAGCTTACTGCCGTCGGCCAAACAGGAAAGAAAAACCGTGAAACTGGATTTTTCGTGGCCAGTCGTTTTGATCAAGGTATTTTTTTCGCCCTTTGGGTTCACAGTCTTATTTCCAGGAAGGTCGAAACAACATGGCGGTTTCATCCATGTTCTCTATTTGGGAATGTTCAAAAGCAGTCTCTTTTCTCTTTTGAATTACATACTTTTGAAATTCCATTATCTTTGCTTCGAGGTCACGAGGTAACTTTTGTGCAATTTTGGTGCGCTGGCGTAGACACAACCCATAGCGGTTCATGAACCTTGTGCACCAACGTGGTGAGGCACGAAAAGTGTTATTCGCGGCTGCTAACTTTTCATCTTTTGCGAGCTTCATTGCTTGCAAACGTATACCAGTTCGCGTTACAATGTAACCATTTTGTCTGCAGCACACAATCCAATCATTCAAGACACTTTCCAGCTTTGGGAAAGATGTCGTTCCACGGCGCAGCGCCTTTTGCGATTTTCACCAAATCCGATTTTTTACGCCAATCTCGAATCAGTTTTTCGTTAATGCCAAATTGACGTGAAGCAGCACAGTTGTTAGTATTTTCTGCAAAAGAAACCACTTTCAACTTGAATCCTGCATTATAGGACATCTGTTTCTTTACACAATCCGTGTCACCCATAATAGGAGAAGCGAGACACGTGCGATTAAGAACAAACAACACCTAACACTGGCTGTCGCATGGCTCCGTTACGTCGAAGGTCAGCGCAATCAACTGGTAGTCGGAAGGGCGGAGCTTTCTATGCGCAGCTGTAACTGCGCTGTGGATACGCAAAGCCAGGAGAGAGGAGACTTTCGGAGGGTCGCGATTTCGTAATTCTACCACAGTGTTTTTCTTTCTTTCTTTCTTTTCTTTCGGAAAGTTGCGATTTCGTAACTAATACTGCGTCAGCATTTTTATTTCTTTTGGGATGGATTGCCTTTTGCCTCACGGAAAGAACTTTTGGACTTACGATTTTTTTAGACCCCGCGTATAAGTAGAATCCATTACTTTGAAGCTCTCATTTTGTCACAAATTTCTTGACTTATACGCGAGTATATATGGTACTATAAAGAATAATTCAGATTAGGATGCCCGAGCAAACTTTTGAAAGAATCTTCAACAATTTAATGTGCCTAACCACAACAATCAAACAGAATTTGAAATTTTATTCCTCATATATCCATTAAAAAAAGAAAAAGCAACATTCACCACAAGATATACCAAGGTACTTACAAAAAGTTAAAAAAAATATTCTATAATTTCTATACCATTCAAGAATGCTCTTTTTTTATTTAAGAGCCATCAACAACCGAAAGGAAAACTATGCTTCAATATCTGCAGACAAAAAAAAAAAAATATATATATATATATATATACATTTAAAAACATCCTAAACACCTATATCACTCAAGAATGTTTTCCTCGGTGTTGACATACACAAGACCGCCCAAGGAACAAAAACGCTGAACTTTTTAATCAGGAAAAAAATCAGAACATGAGTACGAGAAAGTGTGAATATAAAGCAGCATGAGCAAGATGGAACTGTTCACTGTATTCACAACATAAAATTACAGAATTCAAAACAAAATAAACTGACTGTAAAAGACATTGCTTCAAATAAAACTTTTTTTTGTACTTGCTAGGACATCAGCTCAATTTTTCTCTTGTGCTGCTTTCCTTAGCAAGTTCCATGGTCATATTTGCCTTTTGTTGACTCATCCATCAGCTGCACAGCAATCTTTGCTTAGTTTTTCTTCGTTGATATCATTCCCTTCCCATTTCTCCACCATTTTTTTCTTTTTACCTTTTATTCCCTCACATGGCAATAATTTATACATCATGCTAAAAGAACTTTCAGCCCGAAGACCATGAATGCGCGATATCAAAGCTTTCACTACTTTAGATAAATGGTATAACTTTCAGAATCTAAATACTTTGGAACACCATGCATCAATTCTATCAAATTTTTGAACTTAGTCACTTCTGTTGTTGGAAAATTTCCCCTCCCTTATCAAGCATAAGTGCACACATTTATGGGAGAAAGCAACACTTAACACAGGATAGTGAGAACATCGCAAGAGAGAAAAATGCGATCACGGGAGAAATCTTTGCTTCGACCTACTTTTTTGGAAACTTCCTCCATTTTTAGGTTAAAATGCAGTATTAGTGGAACAAAAGGATATTTAATAACAATACTGGGCAAAAGGAACATAGCTAGAAAAAAAATACATTTACAGGAGAAATCTTCTCTGCATCTAACTTCAGTTTTCGAATGTTTCGACAGACTGAATCCCATCGTCAACCAGAAAACGAATCCTCCTCCCCCACCATAATTTCTGTTTAGTTGTGCATTGATCATGGGACGTACTACAGAGGTGAAAACATGTGTCAAGACGACAAATCTGCAGCAAGACATTCTGTCCGCGTAGCTCAAATGGGAGAGCAACTTACTTCAGAGTGAGGTCACACGGATTCGATGGCCATCACGGACAAACTTGTGTTTTCACAATCCCGAGAATGCCCAAAATGATAACAAATAGCTGAATTCTTCGAAACAACGGAATAATCTAATGCCTGAAGACTACAGGGAAATCTTGTGCTGTTTTACCTTCCGTTTTCGGAAATAGTTGCCCACAGTTTCATGCTGAAATACAAACATTTATGCAATAAAATGACACTTAATAACAATATTGGGAACAGGCAACATTGTGAGAAAAAAGAAATTACGATTACGGGAAAAATAGTCACTCATGTAACTTCAGTTTCCAAAAGTTTTGAAAGACGAAATACCCCCCCCCCATTTCTCTTTAGCTTTGCATCGATCTTTAGAATGACCCAAATGATGACAAAAAAAACGGCGGAAGAATCTCATGTGTTGAACACACCCGAGAATGAACGATTTCAATATTAAAAAACATTCTAGAAATGTCAATAACATTCTGATTGACTTAATCAGAATACAAATAAGAGGAGCATTCACTGACCTACTGGAATTAAATTTATGTTGATGTGGAACAGCTGGTTAAGCAACTATCGCGCTTTTTGAGAATAACAGAGTTCCATTTATCTGCTCGCTTCTTCCATTGGAAATAATGCTGCACCCAGCTTAAAGCCACAGGCAAACATACCACAAAGAAATTTTAATAGGTTGACCATTATGATCCCACCCCCTGCAGATAACAGTAGCAGAGCACATTTAATGACGTTCACACAGGATAAATGACCACAGACTAACAAAAAAGGAACTTTTTAACTGGGTGAAAAACAGTGAATAATGCACCACAACCAGGAGTAATTTAAATATTAACTGTAATTTAAATATTAAATGTAGTACATTGCTGTACTCTCAGAACAATTTAACATGTTCGTTGCTGCTGTGCTATTTTAACAGCAAGCATGCAGTGACTGAAGGAAACCTGGGCAGATCCGAGATTCCACAAGATATCCCCATGGATGAGCTATGCATTTGGATCAACCTACCCATGTTTGGATCTCATAGCTTTTGCATGACTGCTATTTTAAAATGAGAAAATTTATCCATAATTGATATTTGTAATTACAACCTTTAGTAACTTCAGGGATATAAACACATCTATAGCATATCCTGTAGACTAATTACTAAATCGTAAAATTCTTCAGTCGCAAAAAGATTGGAAAATTAGACTGCTTCAACACCTGTCATTAATTTTCAGTCCTAGTACACACCAGTGAACAGAATTATTCTTGTAAATACCCCATATATTGGAAACATGTCCAATATCGTAAGGTTTAAATTAAACGTGCAACAATGTAATAATACGTTTAGGGTAACTTACCATTTCATGGTCTTGCTCCCAATTCCACATTTCCAGCACGCGAGTTGTGATCACAATGTTGCATGTTTCTAGAGGTAACATGGGGTCTCTTCACTTCTCAGCTGAAGTCATTCACTTTATTCTATTCTTGGTTATATAGTTGGTTTTTTTACTCTCCTTCCAGAGGCATGTAGTAGTAATCCTAAAAGACTTCATTTTCATACCAAAACGTAGTCACACAAAATATGCTCACTAGATACACTACTTGTGGTCCTATTTACACGTCAACACTAAAAAAAAAATAATACCCCCCCCATCATACATACATGCATACCACACATTCATACATTTAGTAGTAGAGCATTTGTTGGTTGTACATAGCACATATCATGACCTTTGATAGGTCACGAGATATGTGCAAGCGGAAGGCTGGGTTAAAAAAAACATCGACGTAGTTGATAGAGGTGGAAACGTCTTATGTATATAGTGAGTTTAAAGAACATCTGTTGGTTGTACATAATGAAATGTATGAATGTGTGGTATGTATGACGGAAAAAAAGATTTTTTTTTAGGGTTGACATGTAAATAGGACTGCAAGTAGTGTATCTAGTAAGCATATTTTGCGTGACTACGTTTTGGTATGAAAATGAAGTTTTTGAGGATTACTACATGCCTCTGGAAGGAGGGGGGTAAACAACAAAGAATAGAACAGAATAAAGTGAATGACTTCAGCCTGAGAAATGTGATGAGCCTCCATGCTATATTTAGAAACATGCAACATTGTGTTCACAACTCACATGCTGGAAATGTGGAATTGGGAGCAAGACCATGAAATGAAATGGTAAGTTACCCTAAATGTAGAATTATTCTTTTGACATCAGGAACATCATACCAACGTGTAGTCGAAATATGTTGAGGCTGAGTATGAGAGAGAACATCACATTCTTCATTTTCACTTTTAATGCTGGTCATACTACTACTACTACTACTACTAAAAGAATGTTTCTGCATATGATAAATTGTTGGGATCATTATTTCCACGGCAGGATGTGCCCGCCAATGAACTTTTGGTTGAGAGGGACTGGAGATAGCCTGTCTGATATCTGTTTCCACAAAACAAAGCATTGAAGTCAATATGGGTTTCCTTGAAATCCCTTTAGTGTCCTCAATAGGCCGCCCTCTCACATATGAACTCTAAGTAGCAAATGCTTCTTATTGCCACTCAAGTATTTATTTATTGACAGTTTCCTTCACCACAAAACTAATTATGTTCCAAGGAAAATAAATATAGCAGTGAGAAGCACACACTGTTAAGTTTATGGGGAGTAAACTTACTTTCCCTTCCCTAAATTTTTAGAAGTGGAGGTACATTTGCAACCATAAATATGCAGTAACACCACCTAATAAAAGAACGATGAACTACCAAAGAGTCACAAGTACATGCAGTGTTTCACATGTTGAATGGCAACCAGTGTTAAAAGAATTTTCAAAATCAGACTTTTAGAAGCAGAGATATAGAAAACCATATTAAATATCAGCACTCCTAGCAGGGAAATTGTGCATTATTTTGAGCAGGAATGTAAACAAAATGTTTCCACAGTTAGTACCTGACCAAAAAAGTTTTTATCTTTTTTATTTTTTGAATCTGGTGTTTAGTCATGCAGATACACTGTAAATGTCGTGAACTTATGCTAGTGACAAACTTGGGCTTTAATTGAAATCATGTGCAAAACATTTTACTCTAGAAATGTTCAAAGAAATTTTTAAACTTAAGAAAAATGAAAATAAGAATAACATACAAAAGTATAGTAATTTAAGCAGAAGGTATTATTCTCAAAAGATGTGATGAGCAGTATCTAACCACAAGAATTTTTTTTAATCGAGTTATCAGAAACACTGGTATTGCTGCAAATACATCAGAAAGAGAAACAGACACTTGTGCAACAAGTGGAAAAAACCATTCTTTGCCAAAATTTAGAAATTGTATGCAGAACATTTCCTAGCAGGAGTTCAATCCAATGCAAAACCAATTTTTCAAATCAGACTTTTAGAAGCAGAAATGCAAAGGAAATCTCAATTTGACATTACAAGCCCACAAGCAGAGAAAAAAAAATCCTCAATAGTTATTTTGTTATTGAATGGAAAAAAAAATCAGACACTTAGAAGCAATGATATGGAATAAAATGCATTTCGAATTCAACAGCATCTCCATTTATGTCCTCTAGCAGTGAAGTTATGCACCGTAAGAAACTGGAAAGCAAAGATCATAGTTCTCACAGTTTGAGCTTCCCAATGGACAAAGAATTTTTAAAATCAGACTTAGTTACAGAGATATGGTGCCCACAGATGGATGAACAAAGCAATAACACACTTTTATTTACAAAAAGACTTGCTAATAATATGTAAAGAAATTCACTTAAAGCTATTTGTTCTTTTACATTATCAATACATAATTTGTCTTTTGTCCACTGACAATTCATTAATGAAAAAAAAACTTTCTGTATTTGCATTGTGAAGAGTTGAGAAAAAAGTGTGCTGGTGTTCTTAAGATCCAGCGTTTCATATTTCCAAAAAAAAAAAAAAAAAAAGACTTTTTTTCTTCTTTTTGCAGGCTAGCAATTGATAAAATTGTTCACTTTTATTCTGATACAGAGCTACCTCATACCTGCAGTTACAGAACAAAAGAGTATTTTCTGCTGCTGCAAAGGCTTTTTATTTAGAATAGACAAATATTGCAAAATAAATGTATAAAAATTAGTTTCCTTTAATACAAATGAAGAGTAATCCAGAGAAAATATATACATATATGAACACACAAGAGGTCTGCTAAAAAAGATCCTGATCTTTTTTATATGATTGCATGTATTCAAGAAATTGTAGATGTTCACAACATTTCAAATGGATTGTGTAATCACATTCAGACTGAAAAATTGGAAATGCATCAAATTGTTGCAAAGATTGTCCACATCTGACCCAGGATCAGAGAGGCAATCACCCTGCAATCTGTAAAAAAAAAAACCAAAAAAACTTGGGTTGCACAAACAAATAAGGAAGAAATTTTCACAAAAAGAAAATGCAGTCTTGACAGTGGGTTGGAAAAGTTTAAGACTGAAAAAACTCTTCAATCTCAAAAATAGCAGACAACACACAAGCTCTTAAACAGAGCAACGCAGCACAATGACATTACAACAGAGACAGTAAACAAGAGGCTACCTGCCAAGGTCACTGCTACCCTGCATCACCAAAACTGCACATGAATGTGATATTGTGTTAGCATGTGATCATAAAAAGTTAAGAGAACTTTAAAACAGACTTTGTATATATTTCTACAGAAAATGTTTCTTGTGCAAACTAGCATGCTCAAATCTCCTGAATTGGTTCAGAAACTATTTGATTTTCTGTACTTATTGCTATAAATATATTTTACACAAAACAATGCATGAACCTTTCCTTTGAGCTCCTTATTTATTATTATTTTTTTTTAATTTGTTCCATAATGGTGGCCGTCAGGAGGCTCCACTAAGCACCACAGCCAAAGTTGGGAGCCACTTGAAAATGCTGCTAATTGGCAAGTCCAGTAAGTTTAACCAATCAACATTTTAAACAGCAAGAACTAAGACCACACATTTTGCAAATTTCTGGAAAAGAGGACAAGACTGGGTAAAAGACAATTATACCACATGCACCATTGGGGGCACTAGAATCTGTCCACTACTTTCCTGGAATAGGCAGTTCTTGATCACAGGAACACTAACATTAATTTAAAATTTTACAAATTTGCTCTTTTTCACTATACTTAATGGTACAGGGTGTGCTATATAAAAGAGATGCGAGTATAATGAACGACAACAGACAGGCAATGTTACTACTATACATAATAAAGAATAGTTGAAATGACAGGAAACAGTAATTTACCGGCATTTAACACAATTGCTGAAAGTGCTGTCCTTTGACATCAAGACACAGCTGCACACGACAGAAAATATTCATAACACGCCACAACTCATTGGCAGTAATCTGGGCTATGGCATCTGTAATGTTCACTTTTAATTCGTCAAGGGTGTACGGATTAGTTGCATACACTTTCCCTTTCAACGCTCCCCACAGATAAAAGTCACAGGTGGAGAGTTCGGGTGATCTGGGTGAACATAGTCCCTTCGATACAGTTCTGTCCTCCCCAAACACTTCCTGCACAGCACATAGACTGCTTAATGCAGTACGCGCTGTTGCACCATCCTTCCGAAAGAAAGCATATGTTTGCTCTTCTGTAAGTGTGGCAACAAATGAGTTGAAAAGTTGCTGATGTCAGTAAAGAAGAATGGGCTGACTATCCTCTTCGCAGACACAGCACACCAAACACCTATCTTTTGATCGTACAGAGGAGTCTCCATTGTCCGTCTGGGATTCGTGTCGGTCCAAATCCTGCTATTTTGCGCATTGACATACCCAGACAATGAAACCATGCTTCATCAGTCATGTAATAAAGTGTTGGGTCCATTTCACCACTAACAATGGTCTGAAACCATTTACAATATTGCATTCATTTTGCATAACAGGAGTCAAGTTCTTGGCGTGCCATAACTTTGTACGGCCGAAAATGCAAATCCACCTACCTTGGGTATGCGTTGGCAGGACGTGGCAGATATTCCAGTTGCAGACTATAATCGGCAAATCTACTTCCGAGGGCTTTGTAACATTGTGCACACATCCTCTATATTTGTCTTCAGTACGAACTGTCTTGGGTTTGTTTCTTTTCCTGTTGCATACCATGCCGGTTTCACGAATTTGAGCACTAACTTCTGTACCACTGATTTTGCCGGTGCCACACAATGTGAAAATTTTTCTGTAAAGAACTCATTTAAAACCTTGTATGAGTTACTTCTGAAATACTGTTTCACAATAAAAATCTGCTGTTCCATACTCAAAACCCATTTCAGTTGCCTTGGTTTACTCTTCATTTACGACCATGTAACTACACTGCTCTGGCTGTGACTAACCACTCCGGAGAATTCTTTTGCAGCTGTACACGCAGAAACCGGTCAGAAGTTGAAAAAAGCGGTTTTAACTGGAAACCCGCCAAATGTCTGGCCACTGGGACTCATATGGTGCACCCAGTATATTCCATTCCCTTTCAGTGTGAATTTGTTCAGTGCAGACAGTATGCTATGAAATCACTGAAGATATTTTAAACTAAAGAACATCTAAATCAGCATACCATGTTCACCATCTTTCGTGCAACACCAGGAGGAAGCCCCTTGTCAGAGTCACTTCTCTTTACCTCGAAAAAATCAGTTCTGTAAAGAAACCGAAGGGCATTAATTACATGGTGCAACTACAATTATACAACCTTACCTGACATATAGCAAAAATTAAAAACAGGCAATTTTTTTTACCCCCTACGGATCCTCTAAACAAGTGCTAGTGCGTGCGCGCTTGTGCAAAGAATTAAGGACGAAGAGGAGAAATTAGCATAACCAGGGCTTGACAAATATGTTCTAGATCTAGGAGCCAGCTCCAAAATTTAGGCGCCAGGTGAAACGAAGTCAATAACGCATGAACAAAAAACATGTTTGGTTAAGACTTATGACGCTGGAGCGAAAAGTGGTAAACCATATTTGTTATTTTTTTTTCTTATTACCCAAACCACTTATTGCAAAATAAAGTTCCAGTTTGCTTCATAATTTTCTTTTCATATTTTTTCAGTAGACGATCCCAAAAAATTTCAGATTTCGATTTTATTAAAATACTATTTGCAGAAATCATATTTTGTACATATTAATTCAAAGTGCCATTTTTTTTTTCTTCATATAATCTGTAAACCATAAAATTCAGAAAAAAATTTTGTTCTTGAGATGCACAAGGGTGTATATAATCCAAAGGCTGAAAAAAATAAATAAAAATACCATGTATACTCCGCTGTGGCATATGATCTGTAGATCGTGAAATTCTGAGAAAAACAAGTTTTTCCTTTGCATAATCTGCAGCAGCATGTTGCAGACCATGATATTTAAAAAAAAAAAAAACAAAAAAAAAAAAAGTCCGTACCTGCCAACAGCCTTGCTACTAATAACTAGTATTGCATGGCATACATGGGATTATTTTATGAAATAATCCATCTTTTTGTAAAAAACAAATATGCGCCTCAACAAAATGTTACAACAAACAAGGACTCTAATGAAACAAACTTAACACGTGCGAAACACAAAGTATTTTCCCCAGCGAGATTCGAAACTTCCACTAGTGAAAATCAGTAAGATGCGTTCAGGATTCCACGATGCTTGATAGACAGGAAATCCAAGCAAGTGAACGTGCAGTGCCCAAACCTCCACTTACCATATATGATCATACTGCCCCTAAAATTGCAGTTTAAGGAGAAAATGAGACCAAAGAAAGGGGGTAAAAAGCTGAATATTTTAACTGGTGAAAAATCAAAACAGACAGCAAGAATGAGCACTGTACTACTGTCAGTTTGTCTTTTATTGACTCTGCAACTTCACAGCACCACTGCTTAATTTTTCTTTCTGCTGATATCATTCTCTCACTACTTCTTCATTGTCACTTTTCTTTTCTTGTTTTTTATGCCCTCTGATAAAAACCATCAGCCTGAGGGACCATGAGTGCATGATATCAAAGCTTCAACTATTTTAGATAAATGGTGTAACTTTGGGAATAATACTTTTGAACACCATGCATCAATTTTTACAAATTTTAGTCACTTCCGTTTTCGGAAATTTCCTTCTTCCTTTATTAAGATTAAATGCAAAAACTTAGGGGGGGGGCATTTAACAGCGCTGGAGAGTGGGAACATCGCAGGTGTGGGGGGGGATGCGATTACGGGAAATCCGTCCGTCTTCCGGTTTTGGAAATTTTTCTCCGATTTTCAAGCTGAAATACAAAAATTTATGCCGTGAAATGATACTTAAAATACTGAACAGAAGTAACATCGCGAGAAAGAAGAAATTATGATTACCGAAAAAATCTGAACTCCGTCGGCTTTCCGTTTTCGAAAGTTTCGTAAAGATTGAATTCCGTCCCCCCTTCTTCAAATTCTGTTAACTTGTGCATCGATCGCTTGAGTGGCCAACATAACGAAAAAGACTGAATTTCTCGAATTCGCGGAAGAACCTCAAGATTAGGAGGCAATTTTCGCGGCGTCTAACTTCCGTTTTCACAAATTCTTGCGACAGTTTCAAGCTGAAATACGAACATATATGCCATAAAATGATATTTAACAAGAACACTAGACAAACGCATAATCGGGAGAGAAAAATTACGATTAGGGCAAATGCTTTTACTCCATTTAACTACTGTTTTCGAAAGCTTTGAAACAAAATACCGTCCCCAAAAATGAACCCCCCCCCCAAAAAAAACAATTTTTTTTTTGTTTTTAAACAAAATGAAAATTCGTAGAATCCGTAGTTTCGAGCGTGAGTTCCGTAGTCAGACAACAAAATCCGTAGAAACTAGACATTTCGTAATAACTCGCATGTACGACAGTCGTATAATCCGCACCTATCATGTTAATCGTGAATAGTAATTTCCCACAGAAAACTGCGATTCACAGGACAGTCTCAGAAATCCAAAGATGTAAGAAAGAAATGATAGTCTTATTGAAAAAGTAACTGTCATTTTGAAGTACTTATGTGCTACTTTTAAGTAAATAAAGAACTAAAATCGCTAGCTGTTGCAGCATTACCGTAGTTCATTAGTTACACTAAAAAAATCCGTTGAAATTGCGGACAGTCCGCATCGTCTTATTTGTGAATACGTTTTAACTGAATACCGAAAGTAAAAAAAATTTAACTAACACAATTAGCGCACCAAAACTAGGCAATTCGATTCGCAGAAAGGTTACATGCTACGTACGGAATAGCTTTGCGAGATTCCCGAGAGTAGCGGATTCTCACACCTCGTAGGCTTCCGCACGCGCGAATAGTAACGCCTTCCTTGCGTCAGGATATGACGGTCCTATTAAAACAAAAAATTAAATAATATAAACAAAATCACAAAAAAAGCTTAAAAATCTGTTTATAAAAGAAAATAAAAACAAAAAAAAAGAAAACTAGTTATTCATCACTAGGATAGCTATACTAAAAATAGTAAAACCAACATTAAAATTAATAAGATTCTGATTAATCTATAGAAGCTCACTAAGGTGATTTAATACATGCAAAGATTATTAAATACACTACTCGTGTATTTTATAATATTTCTCATGTATTCTGGAGAGTTAATTCTGCTCTTTCTGATCATACAGATCCACAGTCTTAAGTTTATATATTTTTTTCTCTGGTTAAAATCTCCGCGTGTTGGTTTCTTGCTGTATGAGGAGGCCATCAGCCCCACTATCACTGCCCCCCAGCGACTAGGGAGTGGCGGAAGAGGTCAGCCATGTTCTACTCTTCTGAGGAGAAAGGTTTTGTCACACAAGAGGTAAGCTCTCTTCCTTGTTTTTGGGTTCTAGGTTTTATAAGTTCAATGTTAGTACTTCATGTACTTTTTCTCTGTTGTTTTTTAGCTTTTCAGCTTTTAGGCACTGGCTTGTCTGTTAACATTTTTGCGGGTTTTAACTCTTTCTTTTCTTTGTACCTTTGCGCGTCTTTTGGGGTACCTAGGAACAGAAGATGGCTAAGCTTGTTCCTTTTCTATGCGCTGTATTTTCAAAGTAGTTAAGTTCTTAATAACTAATTAATTATGCACTTAAAGCACTGCTGAAATACTTTGTACATATTGCAACTAACTGTTTAAGGTATATAACTTTCACAAAGTTTTCTTTAGTTAATTATTGTCTTTAACTTATTCTCGTTTTCGTGCTGTCATAAGTTGTAGAGTAGGGGGTTTTAGACTCAAGTTTTCTTTCAAAAATCTGTTTGTTAAAAATTAATATTTCCTTTTTTAATTGCAATGTAAAAATTTGGATTTCTTTTGCATTGATTTTCAGGTTTAAATTCTCTCTCAAACGAACTTGGCAATTCGTTAAGGCTGAAAATCATTTCTAATTATTATGTCACTCTCACAGCTTGAGTTCTCTTTAATCTTCTTCTCTCTGTTTAATAGTAACAGATGAAGAGCATGGGTCGGGCCAGGAAGGTTAATGGATGCAAGCGAAATTGTTAACTAGTGCTAGGTCATGCAACTCTACGGAGGACATGACATATATATATTTCTTAAACTATTTTAGGTGGGAATGTTACTTGCATCTATGGCCTTGCAGAAACCCATTTCCAACTAGGTCTTTGTGGAAGTGAGAAAATGCAGAGTTTTTGCTGGTCCTTGATAAAGCCAAGGCTCAGTATTCTCGACACCTTCTACATTCAATTGTTTTATTTTATTTTTTTATCTTTTCTCCTTTTACTCACACAGGTAGATACATAACCTTTTCTATGTTGTACTAGGTGTGAGTCAAAATTATATATGTATTTTTTTGCTTAGGTATCTTCTTAATAGAATGTGAATTCTGAATTTTCAAAACTGCTGCGTTGCGCGTTTTGATCTTCAGGTTATTTTGCAACTTTCGTTTTAAATTCTAAAGTTTTTCCTTAGTCTTCAGTCTTGCTCTTAAGTATATATATATATATATATATATATATATTCTTACAATCTCTTCTCGGTCTTATTTCGCTGTTACGTTACATTTTTTCTGTTACCGCATTTTCGGTACTTTCCCAATAACACCACCTCTCCTGACAATTACCTCGCGGACGTTTTTAAACGCTGCATCGTTTGTTTTTGTTTTGTTTTCCTTTAGCGGTGTCTGTGTACCTAAATTTATAACTTTTTAATAGATAATATATGGATTATACAACAGAAATTACAGTATTTACTGCAAATTACGAAATTTCAAGTAAGACGAAAATTATGCGCCACGGCCCGAATTTTAGGCGCCTGGGCGACCTGGCGCCCGGGATTTGTCGAGTCCTGAGCATAACAGCGGAACGAGCAGGCAGAACGGACTGAAAGACCACTCAGGAGATGGACTAGGGTTCGGTACGGTAGGGCATGCACATAAATGCAGCATGACGGGGGGGGGGTCTGAAGGGTATAAAAGCACACGGGCAGTTTACGCTCAGCAATTCAGCGAAAGCTATTGCACGGTGTACATCGGTTTGAACAACGTCGATTGCTGCCACCGTGTGATATGGCCAACAGGCAATCCAGTAGACGACATCTGGATGACTTTACCCGAGGTCGCGTCATTGGAAAGTTGGAAGGTCGAAGTGTGACTAGTGTGGCTGAGGAGTTCGGGATCGCTCACAGCATTGTTTCACAAGCTTGGAGAGCATTTCAAACAACAGGAACAGCTGTCAGAGTTTAGCAGTGGTCGTCCACGAGCAACCACGGCGGCGGGCGACCATTATATTGTCCTACAGGCGAGAAGAGACAGACAGCGGGAGAAATCGCAAGGCACATGCAACAGACAACTGGAAGTCAGTTATCGCGTTTTACTGTGGCCAGGAGGCTGCACAAAGGTGGTCTATTTGCACGACGACCAGTACGGTGTGTGCCATTAACGCCTGCTCATCGGAGACGGGGGGTTTCTGTGGTGCCACGAACACAAGAACTGGACACATCAGCAATGGGGTAGAGTTCTCTTTACGGATGAGAGCCGATTCAGTCTGATGAGCGATTCTGGACATATACACATCTGGGGAGAGAGCAGGGAACACGCAATCACACCTCCAACATCATTGAAAGGGACCGGTTTGGAGGTGGCGGAGTTCTCGTTTGGGGCGGTATCATGCTTGGTAGCCGTACTGATCTTCACATCTTCCAAGGAGGTTCAGTCACTGGTGTCCGCTATTGTAGAGAGGTTCTCCTGCTTCAAGTGCGTCTGTTTAGAGGTGCTGTGGGTCCTGAGTTCCTCTTCATGGACAACGCTACACCTCATCATACAGTGGCTGTCACAGAGCTGTTGGAGAGTAAAGATATTCAAAGCATGGATTGGCCCGCAAGGTCCGAGGACCTAAATCCAATCGAACACGTGTGGGACCTTCTCGGGAGACGCTTGGCAGCAAGTCATCAGCAGCCAGCAACGATTCAGCAGCTGCGATCGGCGCTACAAGAGGAATGGGCAGCGATGCCAAAACAGCTCCTTGACAACCTCGTCCTCAGCATGGACAGACATAAATCCTGCAATGCAGTCAGAGGTGATCATATCCCCTACTAAAGACCGGATTTTTCTTGGCAGCCGCCTGTCACATGGACATTTTTGTCTTCTGTCCAGTTGTGCTCGAAGCTACCTTTTCAATAAAGTGCCTTTGTATCCTTTGAATTTCTTGTTTGGACGGTTTTGCTCACTTGTCCCATATTCTTACATATTGAGGATCTTATGGTATGATTTGTGTCGATGCGGAGCACTTCTGCACGACGTTACATTAAAAAAACAGTCTCATCCTTAACTTTTGCACGCCAATGTATGTTAGAGTACAACATAAAAGTACCCTGAAAACAAAGTTTGGGATTTATTTTCCCAACCCCTTTGGAAATATGGGTCCTCAAACCCCCCAAAATGAGTTAAAATAAGGATTACCATTAATTAACACAAATTAAGTAAATGTGGAGATAACAATGGGTGCCTAGATAGAGGTAAATAACCTGTATATTCATATGCAATAACTTCATTTCCATAGCATAATAATTTGTCAGGTATTGGGGTGGGGGTTGCAACACTGCCAAAATTTTCATTTTTTGGGATACAATAAATCCAAATGGGTAGCAGAAATATTTTTTCTGAGGACTATCTTCTATTGCATATCTAAATATTCTCAAAGTTTTGTTGCGTTTCAAAATAGTTTCCGAAATAATGCAAATTTGCCCTTCATGGTATGCAATATGGGAATAAGAGTAGCTAAAAAATTTTTTGCTGTGCTGTTCAGATTTACTAGTCTGTGTAGGATCATTTTTGCTGTTTTTAGCATGAAAAATAAGATGTAACCAATTTCAACACAAAGTCACCAAGCCAAATTATCGCAAGCTGTGAATCACCTTTACTTACGAAAATAAAAACTTGTTTAAAAGGTTAAAAATGATTAAAACCAATGTGCGAGATCTTTCGGGTCCGTCTCCACAGACCCATCTTCAGTTCAGGCACGAGAACACACAGGGCACGCTGGCTTATATAAAATCAGCACATGCACTGAAGTTTTGCACAACTTTTACAGACTTTGGATAGTACTTTGTGTCCCATATTTTAAAACCCATTATAAAAATTATGAATTCAGGTTTCTTTTCTAACACCCAGTTATCAGCAATTTGTTCTTGCTCAGGGCTCATTCTCTTTCCCTGGCCATTTTGGATTCATTAAGTAGTGGCAAGGGTGAAGTGCTTCATCCATTTTTTTTTTTTTTTTATTACCGGTGTATATTGTTTAAGATCTGCATTTCCCATAAGATCTTGCCACAGTTCCACTGCCTCAGAAATGTTTGTTCAGCCTGGAGAATGTCTAGTACTCTACTAATCTCTTAGCTGTTTTAGCATGTGTATTGCATCTTTGTAAATGATTATAATCTCTAGAATTTTATTTATGTTTGGGGGAATTTGCAGATCATTTGAGTGCTTAAACAGGTAAATGCATCTATGTAATAATAAAAGCAAAATAGGTATAATTAAAAAAATTGAGCACCAAGCTTTCCCATTTTAAAATGTTACTTTTGAAACTACTCTTTGAAGAAAATATCCCAAAATTGCAGTAAAACTCCAAAGTATACTCCAGTTTAAAAAAACAACAATAAAACCACTACAATGTAAGTGGGTTTTTAAAGGGTTTTTTTGGGGGACGGGGGGGGGGGGTGGATAGACAACCTTAGACGAAGACCTTGTCTTTGACACAGCACCATGTAAAAAAGTTGCAGGCTGTTGGATCCAGATTTTGTGGTGGCCAACATGTGAATGACATGTTGCTGGTTGCATGGCTGACCCATCACAGAAAATTTGTGGCACATTCCATTTCAGTTCAAGGAATTTTGCAAATAAGTATCAGGTGACTTGCAGGAATTTTCCTGAAAAAATATATTTCAAAATCCTAGTCATAATTCAGAAAATCACTTATTTCAGGAGGGAAAAATTGTATGCAAATTGACATTTTTACAATGCTGCCACAGTAAAGCCTCTGCAGCAAAAGTAAACTTCTGATTTTTAGGAATTAACTTGAAATTTTTAAGCTACAGCTGAGATTATATTCCTGTAGGAAGCACAATGTGGTGGCTTTAATATGCACTATACTTTTAAATCAGGGTATGGAACTGGCTTTAGCATTTTAGCTAAAATCTCCAGAAACATTTTAGCATTTTGAAATTTCTTTTAGCATTTTTTTTTATAAACAATTTAGCATTTATTTAGAAAGATTTATTTAGAGACCAATAAAAACACTAGTTTAAAAAAATAAAAAATTTCATTAAGTTACAATGCGACAATGTTTTTTATTTAACCAGTTTTCATATGCAATTCTAAAATTGAATTCCTTAAACCAGGCCTTTCTATGTTAATGGTTAATATGCGTTTTACATTTTCTGTTGATAAATGATTTCTAATAAGAAAACAGGGGTGCTTATTCTGTGAAATCAAATTTCCTGAAACCAAACCCAAATTTCCTGAAATTAACATAGATTAATACTTACAAAAAAAAAAAAAAACAGAATGAATGTGTGTTACATTCGTAATTTATTTCCCAAGTTCTGATATTTTTTTAAAGAACAGTGGCCGTTATAAAATTTTACTAATTGCAAATTTCCAGCGTTTGGCCCTTCAAAGCTATAAATAATACTTATAAGAAGTAAAATACTGAGAAAAAATAAAGTAAAAAAGGCAACTTACATAATTGATGTCTTGCCTGCCTGTGTCAATGGTGTATTTTCTTGTGCAGAAAAGACTGAAATGTATATTGACACAGTTTGTTCAGTTTATACTTTAAATGATTTGTATATTCACATAATAAGTCATCAATGCTGCTGATTGAGGCAAAACTTAATACTTCACAATGCTTTAGAAAAAAATTTGTTTTATTTTGCTGCAAATCCTTTGCAAGATATTTACGTTTACTGCACCCAGATTCCTGCTTTGGTGTCGACAGATTTTGTGTTGGAATTTTGGGCTCACCACAATCCTTTGTACTTACAGAGCTAGCTGCTGATGATTTATTTATTTATTCCAGAAAAATGAACTCCAATTACTTCATGCCTTCTATCACACTTTTCCTTAGTTGATTTGTGATTAATTTTCCAGCTTTGCAACATGTTCTGTAACCAAGTTTTGTCAACTGCAGTGGTGATCGGATTTTCAACACCATAACATTTCAAACGTTGAACATTTCTTTGCTAAGAGGTTATATTTGATGGTATGATAACTGTCCAAGCTTTTTGCATCTAAACTAGTTCTGTGCTGTGTGATTATATTATCCATGAAATTAAATGAGCTTTCCACAATTGGCCCATGAAAGCATGAGATGAGGGCTTTTACAAGTTTACCCAATGTGGAGTATTTTTTTATTCCATCATGTGAGCACTTGACACTGCAACTCAGTATTCATCAATGCCTTTGGGAATTTTATTTTTTTCACATTTCTCATTGGCTGAGTAATTAAAGATATCACTAATTGCTGTATCGATTTGATATGATCTGATTTCTTCATCAATAACAAGCATTTCGTTAGCAGATAGCACTGAGCTACATGCATCAGTCAATTTTGGAAGAGCTATATAGGTAGTAGCTTGGCCCCTAAGAGAGGGGTCTAACCCTGAAAAACTAATCAGAGTAGAATTTCCCACAGGAAGTTTTCGGATGTATAACGAGTTATTAAGGAGCATGCCAGATAACATTCCTTTAGCTCTTTCTTAAATGAAGATACCATATAATCATTTGATGTACTTGCAGCAATAAGTTTTTTGGCTTCTCCTCCAACATAAATAAATTTGTCTTGCAAGTGATTATCGCCACTCTTCAAACCTATTTTCAAAAGATCCTTGTGAGTTTTGCACTTTGAGATTATTTCATTTTAATGAAAAATGATAAAATTTTCTTTATCAACACAAAAAGTTCAACATGCAATCTATGCAACATAGATTTTTTGGTCTGAAACAGCTTTATGTATTCATTGAATATAGGCAGAACAGCTTTGTACAGATGGATTTCAAGTAATGTTTTCTTCTGCACCACAAAAAGGCTTTCAATAATTTTATTCTTCCTTTGTTTTCCCATTCCTGTTAAACTTTTTGATTTCAAAGAATCGTGGATTTTCAAAAGTTTGGGCACACAAGAATTACTAATTTTTCTTTCCTCATACACTTTATCCAAATCAGACTTATACAAATTTCTGTCTGAATCTTTAATCCAAGAATAATAGAAGATTAGCAAAGCATCCCACAACAAAATCATGCGTTCAACTGCTGGGAGCACACAGCCATCTATAATTTGGTCGTGAAAGTGGGGAGAGAGCTTTTGAATTCCCAAAATCATACAGATTTTGAAAAATAGTTCTCTTTTGTCAACACTTAAGCAAGTCAAAGTGAATGTTGTCGCACAATGATTCAATGTGCATTTTTTAAAAAGGAGCAGCGAATATTTTTACACTGTTGTTAACAGTATGGCAGCTATCACCATCAATATGAAGTAGATGTGGAGCTTTGTTGTTATGAACTAATGTTTCTACACCATTTTTTTTACCCCTCATAGTGTTGCACTAGTACATTAGGAGACTAATTAGGTTACTCCAAAGAATGCCATTTCCTTCTATTAAATTTACTATTTTTGAGTAAATATTGGCTGCAGTACAAACCTGAAGTTGAATCAATGATAAATGTAGTATTACGACTTCTTGTTGTTCAGGGCAAAAATATTGTGCAAGAATAGTTAAGACACTACAATTCGCCCGACTTGTGCTCTTATCAATATTTAATGAGAAGGGAGTATGAGGGTATCTACAATTTGGTTTTTTTATTGTACGAGCAAGGCCATCTCTCATTTTGTATGTAACAAACAGTTGACCTATTCATACTTAATGCCTGTAATGCCTTTGGGTCCTTTGACAATGTCTGGGCCAGTTTTATAAGTTGAGGCCCAAGTGTATAAGGAAGAGAGTGTTCCGCTATGAATGAACATAAAATTGCCTCTGATTTAACTGTATGGGTACTTAGATCTAGTGGCTTTTCATCACCAGCAGTGTTTTCTGCAGACGTATAAGAATACAAGTTCATTGAACTCTTTACAGATGTTTTTGAAGATTTGTATTGTGAAGAATTTGAATGGCTTACCAATGCTTTTACACCATCCTTTTCATATCAAATGCTTTTGTTGCACCAAAAATGCAGAAACATTCCCCAGGAGAATCAGCATTGGCATCTTGCTTCTGAAGCCAATCCCAGCGACATTTATTGCGGATCCAAAACTTCATTATCATAAATTACATGCAATGTCAGGAACAAACTATTCTGTAGAATAGCACTTCACCAGGAGGAGCAGCAAGGATAAGTCCAGAGTTCGCCAAAATGCGTAATTACGCGTCTAGGACGCATCGAAAAGTTGTTTACGCATCAAAATTTTGCCAACGCGTAAAAATTCGAATCGAGAATTTTAAGCTGAAAAATTTTTATTTTCAACTTTTTATTCAAATTTTGTATTTCAAAACATATCAGCGGTATACTTTGTTACCTCAGGCCAGATCTCACGTTGTAGACGACTATACCTGGCCGTGGTTTTCTTGGCGCGACCGGAGCTTTGGTGGCCTGACCCACCAGCCAGTCAGGATGTGACGTCAGGGAGACATCGTTCCTTATCTTGAAGTCATCGGCTCATCGGGAGTGCAATCGCATCACAAAACTCCTGTCTTTGCTGCTACAGCTCATGCTCGATCAGACTAGTGAAGTACGCTTTCGCAATCACAATTCTGGAGCGCCTTGCTTGTGGTCGTGATTTATACTTCGTCATGACCATGGTACGTGGTCGTGATTTGTAGAGATTGAAACAGCTTTATCAGACACTGTAGTATCGAACGATGTGTCGAAACAGCGTACTTTAGTCTTTTTTCCCGGCTAGACTTAGTCCAATGGTGTAGAAAAGAAAAAACGCAGAGGAAGGAAACAATGAAATATGCAAAAAAACTAGTGGTGAAAATACGAAAGCAGCCAACGAACATGAACACTTCATTAGAAACTGAAGAATGCGTTGTGTTACATCGACGTCAAAGTTGGAAATTCATTCTTGTTCTTTACTAAAATGGTACAAAGAATTTGCAGGGATTACTTTCCATGTGCTTGTAAGTGTTTATGTTATTTATGTATTATATATATAATTTTTTTTAACTAAAAAAAGAAACAAAACGTCCAAATGCATTCAATAGTGAAATATTTTTAACATGAAAAAAAAAAAGGTTTTTTTTTAATAATTTCCCAATGTTTCTGCACCTTTTTTATTTCACTCGTTAATTTTTCTAAAATACTCCTCACTTTTAAAAATTACTCCCTAAATTTTTCCAAAGGAGTAAAAATACTCCTTCAAATTATTTTTTTTGGCAAACTGAGGATAACCAGTGGTCTCCACAGTGCAGCAGCAGTCCAATGGAGCAGGAACAAGTTGAAGTACTTTTAACTAAAAAAGTGCAGTGAATTCAAGTTACCATACTACTGAAGCAGGGTGGGGGAGGGATGAAGAGGGGACAGTCACCCACATCCTGGACTCAGATTTCTCTGCATTTTAAGAAAGCCAGAAGGTCAAAGAGTGCATTGAAACCAATGACAAAGATTTTCTGAGCAGCAACCAGCAGGCATGCCAAAGGGAAGGGGGAGGGGTGAACAAAAAGTCAGCAGGGAGATCCTCCCTAGATCTCTGATGATGAGATGAGAAGTCTTGAAGGTCAAAAGCAGCAGACAGAGTGGGTGGGCCAGGAGCAAAGGGTACTGCCAGGAAAAGAAAGGGGTGAGAAATTTCTGTTTGGCATTAAGTATGAATAGGCTCTGGGCACCACAAAGGAAAGCAAACAGTTAACACACTTTTAGAAGACAAATATAACATCAGGTGGGGGATCTCTCCCAGCTGAATTGGGTAGACACAGAGTGGACCTGTTTCTCTTCTCTGTGGGGGTAGATTGGCAGTCTGATTTCCCCAACTCCGAGTGGAATTGAGTTTTGCTTTGGGCCCCCAACCAAGGGAAAACAGGGAAAGGTCAGTGACAGGCCTTGCCAGTGGCTATAAAATAAAATTTATATAAAAAAAAAACGCCGAAAATTCCAATACAATGCCGAAAATTTCCGTAAAAAAAAAAAAAATGCAGAAAATTCCCGGAGTACAACACTGCCGAAAATTTCCGGAATTTCCGAAAAATAAGCACCCCTGTAAGAAAATTCCGTACGAAAAACAGCAGAAATGTAAAGACAAAACAAAAGAAAAATAAATAAAATAAAGTCACTTTGCATGCAAACAACAAAAACCAAAAGCTTGATCCGTTCTGTAAATGTCAAACAAAATTCTCACCTTCGCACACAAAAAATGAAAAAGAAACAAAAGTACATTATTATGCATTAAAATGTTTCCAAATACAAAAAGTAAAAACACGAATCTTAAAAAGTGAGGAAGGAAGAGAAATACTTGTACACTGCACAACTGTCAAGAAAAATACAACTTTCCTTCTATGAGCAGCAAACAAAAAAGTGAAAAAGTACTTTGTGGATGATCTTTCGATGTAACTAACGCACTCCAAGCTTCGCTAGAGTGTGTTTGTTTATGTTACGGAGCAACAGGAGCGCGAGAAAATTTCATTACAGCTGACGTGCAAGTGCAGTAATGACAGGCACGAGGAAAACGTGGGAACACACGCAGGTGTTCTTCGCCAATCTTGGCAAACAAAACAGTATAAAAAAAAAAAAGAAGTCACTATGTGCTGTTCATGAGAACACTCATAAGTGTTTTTTCGACAAACATTTCGTTAAGTCAGCGGGAAAATAAGTGCCCACGGCGCTCGTAAGGTTCGATAGAACGAAGTGGATGGTTGCAGGAGATTGAACTATTTTGATTGAGCAATCGAAATATTAAAAATTCCGTAAAAGAAGACATCCATAAATCGGTAAAATTAAGCAGAAATCCGTATAAGTTAGCAATATGTTGAATACTTTAAAATTTGTACATCTCACTTTTTTGAAATCTTCAACATTTGTGGCAAAATAATTTAGGACACTAAACTACACATTTACCCTTATGTAAATAAAAAATAAATTCAGATTTAAAACTAAATTTGTGGAATTTATTCCGAAATTTGTAAACATGACGACATTTTGAAATTAGTTTTCGTAGACTGATTGCCAAATGCGATTGCCCATCTTGGACACGCTGTTTTTGAACGCGTGACAAAGAAAAAAATTAATTTAACTTAAAAAAAATAAATAAAGAGGGAAAAAAATTAAATAAAGAGGGGAAAAAATTACCTTCAGCAGTTGCAAGGATGTTTTTCTTGGATTTCTGGCATAGCTCACACGAAATGTAAGGTTGACCGTCATGTCATCTTACTTTGGCCCACTTAAAGTGAAAGCCACTTCACTAAACTTTTGGATACCTTAAGTTTTTTAGCTGGCTGTTGTGTAGTAGTAGTAGTAACACTCAATAGTTTTTTCGTTTGGAACTTATTCCTAACCATTTATCCATATTTAGACTACGAAAAAATGTTCAACACACGAATAAGGCCATGTGAAAAAGACTACTGCGGAAGCGAACACGTGAGAGATGACCACGGTTGGCGACTAGGTGTTGCCAATTTTCAAAAACCCAGAACGGGGAGAATGTATGGAAGAACACTGTTTATGACATCTTAGAAACTGGATTGGCTACTAGTTTCTATGCATCATTTGACGTCACATGACGAAAAAGAAATTCCACCACGACTAGATTTCTTATGCATACCATGGAATCGCAGAATTTTAATGGCTCTCACTAAGAAACAGCGCCATTTAAACGTTTTCGTATTTATGCGAAAGAAAAAAATATTAGCAAAATTGCATTCATTTTCGCAAAATGCGATCGCAGTTTAAACCCTGCTTTCAATGTGGCTGTGCTTAAGGTTTATGTAAAAATAAGTGAAGTAAAAACATTCAAAAAATGCAATTTTTTTATTTCTTTTAGAATATTATACAATTGTTTTACCTTGAAAATTCATGTACAGGCGGTTCCCCTCTTTGCTTTGCCTGCACTTCAATTTACACTTTTGCAATGATAATCAAAACATTGAAAAAAAAAAATTCAAGATTTAAGAAAAAGTGTCAGAACTTCAAAAATTAATATTTAAGAAAAGCCTTTTAAAAATCTGAATTTGGTTGGTGAGTCATATGCTAGTAAAAGATAAAGCAATACAAAAAGGTAGTATCTTAGAGTATAAAAAAAAAAATTTACAACTAACACTGTACATTTCATATCGAAAATTTTCTGAGTGAAAATCTGACTGGTAGGCTCAGAAAAACTATGTATATAAAAGATACATCTCTATTTTATATTCTACAGGTTTCTTCACTTTCCTTTTCATATATAATTTCCACATTTTCAACATAATCTCCATTTCAAGAATTGCATCAAAGTAATCCCTTTATTCTTTTGCATCACTTTCTTCCTTACAGTTTTTCAATGCAGTGTATCCTCTACATATAGCAACAAAAAAAACTAGTTTCATCAAATCTCATTCTATTGCATCTTGGCATCCTAATCCCTTTCAGTTTTAACTGCAGGGTCTATTCCATATTTTTTCAACTTTGTATATTCCAGCAACATTTCAACTATGTCATTTTTCAACCACAGCAATCATATGGTACAGATTAATGAATCATACCTTGGGGATTTGGCATCATGTTAATGAAGCACAATCTGCATATCAGAAAGTTGAACTATTACTTAACAAGGTAAACATGTCATTTTCTCATTATTCTAACTTGCTTAAGAGATGCCCATATTACACCACAGTAAATGATAAGCACACACACCCATGCCCCCACCATTAAAGACAGTATAACATGAGAAACAGATAATACACAATTCTTTATAATTACATCAAAGCAGTATATATACAGTGGTGTGCAAAAACTGCATTTTTATATTTTAATTAGATGTGAAACATTTTAATGGAGATCTCAAAAATTTTAGTTTTTCCTTTAGCCGCTTCTGTTCTTTAGATACATAACAAAAATTAATAAAGTTTAAATTATCATGAGCACGATCATTTATCCAATAGTTAGGTTTACAGCAATAAATCTTTAATTCATAAGGAATTAAATAAAATTAAAATACAAAAATAAAATGAAGCAAAATTATAAAATGTACCTAATATTTTGTTGCCCAGCCTATAGCTTTTAGTCACAGCTTTGCATCTTGCTGGCATACTATGAACAAGGTTTTGTAAAAGATTGGGTTGAACAATACGATTCCAAATTTGAATTACATCTTTAATGAATTGAACTTTGGTTGTCAGCTTTTTTTTTTTTTTTTTATGTTTTATACAACACTTTGAACCACAAATTTTTGACCAGGTTTAAGTCTGGTGACTATGGTGGCCAGTCAAGATGCTGAACATTTTTTTCCTGAAACTACTTTTTCACTACTTTAGCAGGATGACAGGGAACAAACATTATCTTGAAAAATAAAACTGACAAAGTCTAGATGATGGTAGAATCTTGTTTTCTAATATCCAGATGTATTCCTGAGCATTTACCATACCATCGACAATATGGAGGTTCCCAAAGCCATATGCACTGTAGTCCTTAAGCAACTTGGACAGGGCTGGAAAATTACTGGGCGCCAGGTCACCTTAAGATTTGTTCCTGGTGCCCAACTTTATTTTATTTCAAATTTCATAATAATTTGCAGTCATTACTTTGAGTTTATCGATGCAAAATGTAACTTCAGCAAATTGTAATTTAATGAAATCAAACTGAAATTTTCTGCTTTGATCGCACTTATAAATTGCGTCAGTTTTAATCACGATACGTGCGTTTCAAACAGAGAAACCCTCCAAGTCATGTGACTAACCTGTCAGATCGCGGAAGCATTGAAGATTGCACGCTTCGGTTTAGCTGCTGGCCCGGGACGGAGCCAACGCTGGTGCAGAAAGAGCATGACGCAGCGACGGCATTGCAGATTCTCGGAAAGGTGTGCACAGACTTTCTATTTTCTCAACATTGTTTAAGATTTCTTCAAAGTTTAAGACAAAGAAAGGGAAATTTTAACGCATTTTTAACATTGACTCCCATTTAAGATATAAAGCTGTAATCGTTAGATCCCTCCCTATTTTATTTTAGCTTTTATTCTTCCATATTTTTCAAACAGATAACTTCAACTTGATGAGATAATTGCTTTTCTTGAGCTTTGAATATATGAAGCGGTATTTTTATGCACTTTTAACGCACCACGCACGTTTGATGTGTGGTGGTTAAAGTGCATAAAAATATTTCGGAAGCTAATAGCGCAACCCCTTTCCCATGTTAAGGTAATTTTTTTTCTTTAAATTACAAGATCCATACCATAGTTTTTAAAGCGTTTTCTGTTTCTGTGGCCGTTGGCATTCCGTAAGTTGAAGTCAACTTTTTTTTTCCCTATTGCTTCCAGATATCAATCTAACTGAATACTAAAGTTAAAGGTTGGTTTTTTTTTCTCTTTTTAAAAACCATATTTTTACACATTTTTATCGTTTATCTTCCGTTTTTCATGGTCGCATTATGGAGGCATTCCGGAAGTTGATCGCAATTTTTGCCTTTTTGGCTTCCAGAGTTTCATTGCAGTCAGATTATTGCGGGTTTTTTGTTTTTTGTTTTGTTTTTTTACAAAATCCATATTTGTTAAGCATTTGCAACATTGCCTTCCGTTTTTCCGCGGCCATGCAGCATTTTTGGAAATTGACTGTCGCATTTTATTTTATTTATCTTTACTTCCACATGGCTTCATCTGGGATTTCTTTTTCTAAAACCATATTTTTACGTATTCACTCAAACTAGAAAACCTTCGAATGATTCCGTATCAACTCAACACAATTTGAAGACATTTTTTACCTCACCATCTCAGATTTTAATGAAATTTGGTGCATAGGTGGCCTCTATATAGATTAAGAAAAATACCAAATTTCATTGTCATATATCCACTGGTTTTTAAAATACAGATATATAAAATGTCCAAAAACACCCCAAAATCGGAAGATTGATATGTTTTTAAATTGCAATTGCAGCTCCCCAAATTAAGATAGAGAGATGGGAAAGGTATCTCTTTGTAGAATTTTTTATGCTCTTTTATTTGATGTACAACACTATAGGTGTCAAGATAAAAAAAAATTCATATTTTAAAATTAAAATTTTGAATTTTTCAAAATGAGACGCTCCAAAAAATTCGAATTTTTTTAAAACAATCTTTATATGTTTGGTATTTGATTGTGTGAGTTGTAACTTGGGATGATAATGAGTTTACTCAAAAAGCTATATTCAAATTTAGCCTAACAAGAGTTTAATGAAAAAAAAATTAAAAAACATGTAAACTGAAAAATAAATTTGGGCTTAATCTTAAAGTTTCATTAATAACAACAGATATAGTATTTTTGTTATTTAAAGCCATTTATTTAAACAATGTTTTAATTTTATTTGTTTAAAATCTGAGACTACATGGGTTTAAAAATTTTATTAATTTCATTATTCAGAATTTGAAATAATTCACAATACAACAAGGAAAATGACACCGAATTTTCAGGTGTAATAAGCACGTCTTTTGAATCCGTTCTGACGCAAATTAAATTTATCAAAGCTATTCAAAGTCAATGGAACCAGTATGGAAAACAATAGTATCTGACCGAAGAAGGAAGTTTTTCAATCGGGTTTTTAATCCCTCAGATATTGCTGTAAACGATCGTGAGCTTACGAACTCTTAGAAACAGAGATATCGACAAAAATAAGATGTTACTTTATGTCCCCTGGTGGGAAAACCCTGCAATTATTCTCAAAAGGTTTATCCATATAAGCGGTATCGGTCCAAGAAAAAAAATTAGTCGAGTTTTCAGGAGTCCAGATTTTGCAACAAATACTTCAGAAGCAGAAATTAACACTTATGAACCCTTGAACCCTGGTGGCTAAACTATTTTTTACCAAACATTAGAAATTATGTGAAAAATATTTTCCATCAGGTCTTCTTGTATGCGATACAGAAATTTTTTTTCAAATCTGAGCTTTTAGGAGCAGAAATAACACAGGAAACGCGATTTACCTTTGTGTCCCTAGCGGAAAGTATGATTTACTTAAATTTTGAATTTATAGGGAAAACATTTTGCATCGGAAACACTATCCAACAAAGAAGGAATTTTTTAAATCGTACTCTTAGCAGTAGAGATATTGACAAAAATAAGTTATACATCAACGCCCGACCCCTGGCGTAGAAACCATGCATTTTTTCAAGAAGAAAATTTTCTTAAAAGGTTTGTCGACATGAGTAGTAACGGTCAACAAACGACGTTTTTTTCAATCGAGAATTTAGAAGCTCATATTTTGCAGCAAATACAACAGAAGCGGAAATTATGATTTACGCCCCTGGTGGCCAAACTATTTTTACAAAAAATAGAAATTATGTGCAAACAATTTCTTATCAAGAGCTGTATCCGGTGCAGAAAGAATTTTTCAAATCGGAGATTTAGAAGCAGAGATATAGGGAAACTGCAATTTACCGCTACGCTCCCTAGCGGAAAGTCTATGAATTACTTGAAAATTTTGAAATTATATGAAAAACATGTCACACAGAAAACACTAACAAAGAAGGAATTTTTCAAATCTGACTCCTAGAAGTAGAGATATTGACAAAATTAAGATGTACATCTACGCCCCTTGGCGGAGAAACTGGAATATTTTCAGAAAATATTCCGAAAACGTTTATCTATGCGAGTGGCATCAGTCCACAAAAGAATTTTTTCAATCGATATTTTAGAAGCTCCGATTTTATGGCAAATATATCAGAAGCAAAAATTTACACTTACGCCCCTGGTGACCAAAGTATTCTTTACCAAGAATTTGAAATTATATGCAAAAGATTTCCATCAGATGTATCTGCTGAAGAAAAAAAATTTCAAATCTGAGTTTTAGAAGAATAGTTATCGGGAAAAATGTAATTTACTTTTACGCCCCCCAGCGGAAAATCTATGCGTAATTTGAAAAATTAACTATATCTAAAATACTCTTAGACATAAATGGAATCCAAAGATAAAAAAAATTTCAATTGGATGTTTAGAAGCAAATATGTGGAATAAAACGTATTTTTGAATTCGACATCTGCATTTATGCCCTCTACTGGCGAAATTGTACATCGTAAAAAACAAACAAAATGAAGGATCATTCGCATATTTCAAGCTTCCCAATGCAAAAAGAATTTTTCAAATCGGACTAATAGTTGCAGAGATATAGTGGGTACAGACGGACGAACAAACAGATAACAGAAACACTATCTTTTTTTACAAAAGACATTCTAAAAAAATACTTTAAAAAGTAATTTCAATTACTGCTCAAGAAACACAGCAAAATAATAACATGGCATTGAATTGCATACATTTACGCAAATTATATTCCTAATCTTAAACTTAGATAGTCACTTAAAGCAGAATCTCCTAAAATTAAAAAAAAAGTTGCATCATTGTTTTGAAGTGAAATCACCTGTAGATCCTTGATATAGTCTAAAAGCTTCAGTAGTTAGGTGTATTTCTGTTTCAGAGAGATTGCAGTCTTCCTGTCGGAGTCACAGGATTTACTTTACACAAGACGTAACTTATAGGAAGCCATAATACATCTTGTGGGCTAGGGTAGGAAAAGGATGCAGATGGACCAACTGGATGTAAAAGCGAGACCTTAACTTCATTCTCACTCTTCTTTTGCTAGAACATATGCTACCCACCAGTTGTTTTCATAGATTATGGTTATGTAACCACTAATTTGTTATTTGCAGTCTGCCTTGTAATGCTGATACTTTTTCAGTAGCTGACTCGTTTGATTCTGAGAACATTTTCACTTTTATTCTTGAATTACTCAATGGGATAGGAATAAAAGCATGAAGTTTCTGGGTAACCTTGTATTGCTAGAGACTTGCTTAGGCGATTTTCCAAAAATTGGTCTGTTTCTATGTATTCTTCTTGACTTCCATATGTAAAGTTTGCCACAAAAATGTTCTGAATTGCCTATTCGTACAACTGAAATGGTGTTTGAATTTGATTCTTGTAAGGGCGTTGTAAGCTGGCTCGGGCAGCTAACCTTTTCACCGTTCCACCAACGCCATCACACGGCCCCTTCCCGTATGCTATTGCTGAAAAATGTCATTCAGCATCAATGTTGAAGTCATCTTGATGGAAACATAAGTTTGTGAAATTTTTCCGATTTTTGTACAGGGCTGCAGACCAGTCAGAGAAACAGTAAATTTTTTGACGCTGTTTTCACCAAACTTACTTTTCAAGAAGTTAATGGTTTTTTTTGGAAGCAGTACAGTGCAATTATGTTGTGCTCTAAACATTCAGAAATTACTACAAAACTTACATGTTCAGTCTTTTCTGTTTTGTAATAGATGACAAATGGGTGGACTGTGGCTTGCCCACTGGTCCAGTGATAGCTTTGGGCTTCATCTTGAAGAAAACTAATTTTCAGCAAAATCACAAATGACTAGAAATTCTGGGTCCTTGAGGTTTTCCTTAGTACTATTCATAAAAGAGCTTTGCTGCTTAGCAATGAAGTCATGTCTGACCAAAGCAGACAGTTTTTCACAAAACAAATCAATAAAATCTGAAGTTGATTTTTCTAATGTCTCCAAGTTGCATCTATCAACTGTAATCCATTGGCAAAAAGTTAGTTTTTCAACTAAGTTCTCCTCAAAACCGTGTTCCATTACATTTCTTACTTCCTCATTCCCAGGACAGGTGGGACACTTCCCCAAATGATAATCTATGGAAGCAGGGTTGCACAATACTCTTGCAAGACAATGTTTGTAGGAAGACAATTGTCCATTTGTTAGTGAACCAATTCTTGCATTTTCCATCATCAGTTTTACATTTTGGTGTGTGGTGCATACACATACCGTATGAGTACCACTAGACCATGCCAGGGAAGTTTTTTGGTCCGAGCTCTGCAAATTTGGAAAAACTGACTTTCGTGCCTGCAAATTTATCTTCGAATGACTTATAAACTTCTGTCAAATTATATAAAATCAGCCTCTTTGACAATTTAACTTTACCACCGTTTTCAGTCCCAACAGAAACAATCTTTCATTCCAGGTAAAACCCGACTAATTTCATCACTTTGGTAAAACGATCGTACTACTTCAACTACTTCAGAAGAGAGAGACTTACCTGGTTTTCTATTAAGGCTTTCCCAAATTCCTTTCTCCTTCAGAATTTTTGATTGTCTTCCCATATCATTAGGAGCATTGAACTCTTGCATGATTTTCCTAACACTCCATGACTCTGGTAAGCAAATCAAAATCATCAACTGTTTATCTCTAGTGCAGTTAGAAAAATTACTTTTAAGATTTCCATAAGAGAGTCATGAAGTATTTCATCCTCGTCATCAGATGACTTGAATATTTGTAAAAAGCTTCCGTTTCATAGCAGAACTGATTTTTTGAATTTTGGTTGAAGCATAACATTTAGATTTTAGCTTTTTTCTTATTGACAGGTGATTCACCCAATTCATGGAGCGAAGTATTCAGTGTTTCAATTACTTCTGACATAGATGCAAAATTTTCGTCCATTTTCTCATCAGCACAGGTTTCATTTGCCTCTTGACTAATTTTAAGTTTTCAGCTGCTTTCTGCAAGAATCACAAATTTTAGTCTCTTGATAAGTCATCAAAATTTTCCAACATCCAGTCTGCCACATTTCTTAGATTTTTTTTTATCCCTTACTCTATGGTCACTTTTTTTAAATGGATTGAAACATTGTATTACTGCATATCTTGTACTTTCCATTGTTGATTATTTGTGCATAAAATGTGAAATTCAAATAGTAAAATAACTGCCTCCCATTACCTGTTCTTTTTATTTTTCCTAAAAAAATCCTGCACAGCTTCAATTTATAAAAGTCTAGTACATTTATCCTTACAAGGTTATTGAGAATGAGAGAAAGATCCACCACCACCACTTTTCCCAGTGGTGTGTCTTTTCACTTCTCTTAACAAACCCGCCCTGAGCAAAAGTTTTAGAACACAGTGAAATATATCAAACATACTGTCACAAAATTTAACATCACTGAGAAACAAACTGATTTTCAAAACTGAAAAGGATATACTTTATTCAATTTAAAGTTTTCAACCACAAAAGTTTTCAAACACATCACTTTCACTGCATGAAACACATATGATCACTATCAAAACCTAAAGCAGACTGAGAAACACATCTGATCACCATCAAAACCTAAAGCAGACTGAGGTCTGCAAGGTAGGAATGCAAGTTGCTGCTTGTTGGGTCTTGTTACCAATGATCTAAACAGAATCAGTTTTTCAAGTCAGAACATGCAGAGTTTTGTCCAAAACAAAAAATAGTTTACAGTACAACTGCACAGTCTTTTTTTTTAATATTGTGTTGTGAATTATTACAAATTCTGAATAATGAAATTAATAAAAATTTTAAATCACTGTAGTTGCAGATTTTAAACAAAATTAAAAATAAAACATTGTTTAAATAAATGGCTTTAAATAACAAAAATACTATCTATTGTTATTAATGAAACTAAGATTTAGCTTAAATTTATTTCCAGTTTACATGTTTTTTTTATGTTTTTTTTCCATTAAACTCTTGTGTTAGGCTAAATTTGAATATAGCTTTTTAAGTACACACATTATCATCCCAAGTTACAACTCACAATCAAATACCAAACATATAAAGATTGTTTTAAAAAAAATTTGAATATTTTGGAGCGTTGCATTTTGAAAAATTCAAAATTTGAATTTTTTTTAATCTATGGTGTTTTACATCAAATAAAAGAGCATAAAAACTACTGCAAAAAGATACCTTTCCCATCTCTCTATCTTAATTAGGGGAGCTGCAATCACAACTTAAAAACATATCAATCTTCCAATTTTGGGGTGTTTTTTGGACATTTTATATAGCTGTATTTCAAAAACTGGTGGGTATATGATGATGAAATTTCGTATTTTTCTTAATCTATATAGGTGCCACCTATGTACCAAATTTCATTAAAATCTGAGATGGCCAAGTCAAGTCGCTGTGTTGAGTTGATACGGAATGACCCCTAGTCAAGAAACCTGGTAAATCATTTCAACATGAAAAATGCATGGTAGCATACAATGTGCAAATGTGCCCAAAAGCAACACTGCTTGCTGTATGTGAAAAAAAAATTGAAAAACTGTTTGAACTTCTGAAGATGTGTTTTAATGTAGCATATTACACTAAAAACAAACCTTTCAGTGACATGAAATAACTTAATACTGGCTGATAAATTAGGAGTTGAAGTTAGAAACTAATATAGTAATCAAGACTTGCAAAGAGTTTATTTTGCATATTGTAACTGATACAAAAAGAACTGGTATGTGAACTTTAAGGCCAGAACTGTGAATTGTTATAAGATGGCTCCACTGATAAAGGAGGTGTGGAAGAATCTAACTTGTGTATGCTTGGTAAATTAAAAAAAAGGTAAGATATTTTTATCTATTCTTTTCTTGAAGATGTCACTGCGGATGGATATTAGAAATCCATAGAAGGTGAACTAGAAACAGACTTTCACATTGGTTGTCTTCTGACCATCTAGTTGGAATTGGAACAAATGGGCTGCAAGTATGATTGGTGCAGAAAATGGACTGGTACAAAAACTGTATCAGAAACAAGCATTTAATAGGCATTCACTGCATTGCTCATAAGTTAAATTTAAGTGTATTAAGGGCAATAATGTAAAATTCATTGATTAGGTTGATTCAGCACTTTGAAAATTCTACAAAATCTATCAGCATTCCTCAAATAGAATGCATCAATTAAAGAAGTATCACATACATCAGAGTCAACCTCTAAAATTTAAATACCTTCATTATGTAAGATGGTTGCAAGTAAAATCTGTGTACTTGCTGCAGTTGTAAAAAACTGGAAGTGGGTAATTATACATCTTGAAAATATTACAAACTAAAAAGGAAACAGTTTAGCTTCAGCAGTTGCAAAGGGCCTTCTAAAAAAGTTAAGATTTCAGTTTTATAAACATACTGCACTTTCTTTTAGATTTCCTGTCTGTATTTATGAATTTGTCCCTCATTTTTCAAAAGGAAATACTTATTAGTGAAGTGGAACTTCATGTTAAAAATGCCATTTCAACACCTCAGATAATGAAGGATGCACCTGGCTATCATGAAGATAATTGTTAATAAAACTCTTACATGAATACATCAAGAAGTGCAGCTGCATGGGTTTGACAATGCCAATTCTTCATTTCAAATGGATAAGAAGCTTCTGGAATTTGGTTTCTAGGACTGAATGGAAGCATTCACAGGTATACAAAGATCTGTTGATTGACTACAGCCCACTCTTTCAGCAATTTGCCTTGAATATCCCTCTTCATGCAGAACTACTTTTACTCTGTCCACTGTGGACAATTCAAATTTTTGCCATTGAGAATGTACACAAATTATACCCTAATAGCAACAAGAAGCAACCACTACAATGCTCTAGTAGCTATGTGTCAACCCTTACAAATGCTGGAGTAGGATTAGGATCTAGCATTAGGAAGCAGCCAATTAAGTAAAAGAATGTACGATTGGTTGTAACAACTGATACACAGCTAACATGAATTTCAATGTGTTTGTCAAACCCCATATGAAATATATTAAGAACAGAAGTAGCTACAGGAAAAGCTAAAGACATTTTTGAAATCTCCATTAAATTTTGCACATGTAATGACAAGGAATTATGAAAATTAGTTAAAAAAAAAAAAGTTAAAACTTTAAGAATTCATGGTGTCTGCAGGTGATGCAATACTTTTGCCTATAACAGTCACAGCTAAGACAATTAGCTAGAACTACAATATTATGCACGTGGAAATTCCATGTAGCACACAACACCTATGCCATTAAAACTTTGTTATTGCAAATGGTGGACAACACATCACAATGGCTAGGCACCAATTTTCAAATTGAGAAATTTAAATGGCAAATAATGCACACACAACTGATATGGTATAAGACCATAACTGGAAAACGGCTAACCTTCCGAAAGTGGCCCGCTCCGATAGATAGCGCCACGGTTGCACTTCACCTCTGCTCTCTTTTAGGGATTTCACGTGATGAAATGCGTTATAGTTACTTACGTCACTTTGTTATCAAGCAGTTCTTCCCTGGCAGATAAAACTTTTCTTGCTTTTATTCTGCTAGCTTGACAGTTTCATATTCAAGAGTAAAACCTAATCTTCAGTCATAATAAATATTTCACACATATGCCACAATGTACATACATAAAGGTCCTTTTAAGGGCCACCTTTCATCCATATTATTCACTTCCTTTGCCAATTTCACAACGTAATGCTACGCCTCACGATGTAGCGATAACGTTTCGCCATCTATCGTCGCTTCCGAAAACTATTTCTGGGCCACATTCGGAAGGTTTACCTGGAAAACATTGTTTTAAACTCAGGTCAAATTATGTGGTCCTTAATGGAAACTGGTACTTAAGTTGGAGAAAACTACCCAGAAACAAGTAATAACTTACTCAGTAGATGGGTAGACTGACTGTTACAAAGCACAGTAACTACATGCCTTGTCATTTCGTATTTTATAATTAGAAGCCAGAACCAGGTTTCCCACCCTTTCTCCCACAAAAGCACTTTTTAAGCACCCTCCCCTTTTTTCTAAGGACCTTACCAACTGCATATGCAACAATGACATATGCACAAAAATGTTTTTACACACAATATGCAAATTAATGTTTATGAAGTTTGTGGTATTTCCCCAAACAATTCAAGTTTGTAAATGTAATAAACTAGAATTTATGCAACTTAAAAGACAGTTTCTTTTGGTCAAGTCAGTACCAAGAAATGGGTGATGGGGGATTGTTGGGTGGAATTTGCTGGATGTGTTTAATTTAGCCCATGGTTCAATTTTTTCAGCAAGTGTTTTCTCCCCACATTATTATTATATTATTTTATTTTATAGCTGGGGACAAGAAATTTTAGCTGGATGATATTAATAACCCCTTTCCAAATAGAGAGAGAAAAAAAAGGACGTTTTGCTTAACATTATTATACTTAAATATCTTTAGCAGTGTGGTAGGCATTAATGTAACATAACATGATAAACAGAAAATTGTACATAAATGATAAAAATACTAATAAATCATTCAACACAGATTTGAGAGAGTTTTCATTAATATTTATATGGTGCATGTGGGAATAAGTTTTCCACTCTTAAGTGCATTATGAAAAGCATTCATTACAGGAAATTTAGCTGGGTGGCAGAGAAAATTAGTTGAGCAGGTTGCCCAATAAAAAGGCTCTAGGGAGAACACTAAACAAATTACTTATCTTACACTGTCCCTAGCTTTCACCTGAAAACCAACCAGCAAGGAAAAATAATTTTTTTAAAGACTTTTTCCCATTTTTTGTCAAAAAATAAGGACTTAAGCACCCTAATAAAAAAAATAAGCACTTTAAAGGCTTTTTAAGGACCACGGAAACCCTGCAGTACACAAAAAAAGTTGGGCACTTACATTCTCACATTACCTTAAACAGTCACTTGTTTTAAGTTTTTTTTTACTAGTGCTAATATAATGCAAAACAGAGCTTGAAAGTCACCTAGTGTTATTTTAAAATTTACTTACAATTCTGTATTTTAGGCCTACCACAATGATGCACTTACAGAACTTGTGATTTGACAGACTCAAGGGGGGGGGGACTACAAAACACAACAGAAAATCCTAATAATCATATTCAATTCATACATTTATAAACAAGACTATTTCAAAATCTAGATGACAAGAGTTTGATACTACCTTACCTCACTGAATCAAGTTTTGCTACAATGAGGGTATTTTAGTTAAAACAAAGAATTTTTTTTTTATTATAAACATAATCTCATATCTCACCTTCACATCTTGTCTTCATGTTCTTTACATCTATGCTTGCGAAAAGACTGTCCAACGTTAGCACAAAACCAAACACACCAGGAAACAATTTGCGCCCCACCTGCACACACATGAAAGTATGCAGATTATACATATGTGGATGTTCAATCCCTGCCCAATATGCATTAACAGTTCTACTTGTGCGTTACTGATTGTACACTAAATCATTATGAATGTACTCATTACACCACACACCTAGAAGTGCAAGCCACTACAGTTAGTGACTGGCTGGCCCATAACAAAAAAAAAAAAAAAGTTGGCACATGAGGAATAACTGTAGGTAAAATTTGTATGGCTAGTGTAATTGTATATTTACAGTTGTAACTTTGGTCTAGGTTATGCAGACGGGATGAGAGATATCACCAACATCAATAGGGTGGGGGCCTGCATACAAGACCAAGTCAAAGAGTTATTTGCATTCAACAGTTTTTGTCAATATTTATACAGCTGTACATGAATTTAATTCCCCTTATGCACAGGTAATCATTACTAACATGCTTATGTGCCTATCACTTAAAGCAAATATATTTGAACATAAAGCTCCATGTAAAAAACAAAATGCAGTCTTCATTGATAAACAAAAGAATCTTCTTTTGGAAGAATACGAGCAGTTAACTTTGTTTTGGTATTAAATTCCATTCTATTCCAACAATTTTCAAATTATCCAGACCATATTTGTACAGCAATTTTGTGATTCAGCAAAACTACCCTTGAGATTCTTTCCAATTCTGTAAATATTAGGTGTATGTTGTCATACAAAATTTGGCAGTACGTCTCAGCACGAACTCTCCTTTACAGCTATTAGCATTATTTACTTCCACTAAATCCTCCCCTCACCCACCCCCACAAGTAAAGGCATATTGCTAAGACATATAAATGCAGAGTTTTAGAACAAATATACTACCCATTTTGCCTACTATAAGAGTAGAACTCCATACACATTCAGTTTACTAACATTTCAAAAACCTTTGCTACAGAACTTCTTACACCATAAACGCTAATAGCAAATAATGTTACACAATGAATATCTTTCAAGAAACTTTTAACAAAGGAATCCTACCTTCTGTGCAAAAACGAAAACACAGCATCGATCAAGCGATCTATACCACCAACATGAGTCAAAATAGCGAACAGGGTATCATCATACTGTCCAACAGACATCTTTATTCTCAATAAAGGACACTCAAATTGAAATGAAGACAACACCACGACTACACTTAACGAATTCACGACGCCTAAAGTTCCTACTTCGCACGAACTGATAGCAAATTTCAAACCGAAACTGTTTTAGGAATTCGCACGTGACATATGTGACAGTTACGGTCTCAAAGGACACAGCAAAACTTTGAAGAAATCGAGATCCACGTACTTATGTCACCTGTTTATGCAAAGATCGGCTTGCTCCAAGGAGGTGGGCTTGCTCGCAATGCAACATAAAACAGCCATTAGTTGAGGCTGATGGAGCAGCATGCAGAGCCCTAATTACAGGAAGCACCCGGTAGGAAAGCACGTGAAAAGAAAGTGAATTTTGTCGAAACGTTTTTACATCTCAAAAATATTATAGAATTTTTAAAGAAACTCTTTATTGGACTGTGCTTTCACAGTGCTCCAATAACAATCGTAATTGGCCTGGATCAAGGTATTGGACACATAATATCGTAACTCGTGGGCCCATGACTTAACTACACAGGAATTAGTGACATATTGTATATGAAAATTTATGTCTTAAAAGGATATTAATTTATGTCTTAAAAGGATGTTGGTGATTTGTACCAGCAAAGACGAGCTATGATGGAGAGAACAGATTAGCAAAGGTAAAATGTTTTACCTTAAGCATATGTGTTGAATTAAAATCAAGCTGCACACTAATAAACGAATTGCATCGCGAATTTTTCATTTCGCCAATCTTTTTGGAGGAACTCAGAACAAGTACAGTCGAAATTTGTCCGCCCCAGTGGTGCAGTGCTCTTAGTGCTGGCCACTGACCATTCGTACAAGTTAGTAGGGGTTCGAGTCCCGAATGAAGCATGGGTTGTGCGTTTGTCTTATAGCACTGACATTCTCCCTTCCATAGAGCGAAAGACTCCAAATTAGGAATAGGTGACTGCTTATTCCGAGTTGCTTACGGTGTTGGCAAACTCGAAAAAAACCCAGTAAAAATCTGTTTTCACAAGAAACAAATTGGAAAATTAGTGCAACGAAAACATTTTAAAGAACATTTTTCGTTAGAAATCTAACGAGCTAATGGCTAAGTGTAAATTCAAGGACATTTAAGGACAATACTCAAAATTTGGGGACAATTCGTTTCCCCAAAGGCTTCAGACGTTTTGGGTAACAGTAAAGTAAATTCACCGCCCCGGTGGCGCAGTGGTCTAAACGATAGCTTCTGATCATTCGTCCGAGATGGGTTCGGGTTCGAATCCCGGCGAGGCATGGATGTTGTGTTTATCTTACGGCCCTAGCACGCTCCCTTCCCTGGAGTCAGTGGTCCTAAATTAGGGACGGGCGACTGCTTATAGCCCACTGAGTTGCTCACGGTGGTCGTAAACCTCGATCCAAAAAAAAAAAAAAAGTAAATTCGAGAACTGTCCTCAAGAATTCAGGACTTCTGGTCAGTACCCATAGCCCCACGTGATTGTTGGATTTAACGGCTAAGAAAGAGAGAATTTTTTTTTTTTACTTTTTTCTGAGAAATGTCAATTTGGAAGAACATTATAACAAGAAAGATGACGCCGAAATTTCGGTTGTAACGAACACGTCTTTTGAACCATTTCTGACGGAAATAAAATTCATCAAAGTTATTCAAAGTCGGTGGAACCAGTTAGAAAAAGTCCACCGGGTCTCTACAATCGATAAAACAGCCAGAAATAGAAAGAGCTACTTACTTCCACTCGCTGCTAAAAAGTATGTTACGAAGATTAACAAACGGCGGACAAAAGTTTCTCATACCAGAAGGAAGGTATTGGAGTCAAACATATTGTCAAATCGAACACTTAAAAGAAGAAATATAGAAGGGAACATGATATGACTGCCGCTTTCTAGCGGAAGTATATCGCCTAATGAAAAACGACAAAAAATATTCTTCATGAAAAAAGCAATGCTAACGGAAAAGAATTTTCAAATATGACTTTTTTTTTGGAGGTTTAACGACCACCGTGAGCAACTCAATGGGCTATAAGCAGTCGTCCGTCCATAATTTAGGGTCACTGGTTCCAGGTGACCCTAAATTATGTGTTTGTTTTACGGCACTGGCTCTCTCCCAGGTAAGGGAGAGAGCCAGTGCCGTAAAACAAACACAACATCCATGCCTCACCGGGATTAGAATCCGGACCCCTTACGGACGAATGATCAGAGGCCAGCGCCTTAGACCACTGCGCCACCGGGGCGGCAAATATGACTTCTAGAAGCAGAGATAGAGAACAAACAGCTCTTGACCTTTACGCCAATTTGAGGGAAATCTCTGCATTGTTTAAAGAGGGTAATGCTTCACTTGTCTACTGTAGCGAATGACATACAGTCACTCCAATATGTATCAGAACAAAATTAAAAATCATAGAGCACGTGATCCTAAAATGGGAAGGCAACTTGTCTAAATGTCAAGGTCCCGTTAGCACCTTATCCCACCATTTAAAAAAGGTGAAGGTAACCGGTCTAAAAGTTAAGATTACGTTATTCTCACAATATAACGTTATATAAATGGTGAAGGCAACCCGTCTAACGTGAAAAGGAACGTTATTCTCACAATATAAAGGGTGAAAGCAGCCCGTCTGAGCGTTAAGATACCGTTATTCTCACAATATTACAGTGTAGATAACCTGTCTGAGCGTTAAGATACCGTTATTCTCACAATATCAAAGTGAAGGCAACCTGTGTGAGCGTGAAGATACCGTTATTCTCACAATATCACAGTGAAGGCAACCCGTCTGAACGTTTCCAATGGCGTTGTCACAATTATGCGTCATTATGTAACGCCAAAGGTTGAGAATGTGCGAAATGACACTATGATTATATAAAACATGAGACCAAAGGTTGAAAATGTAAAATATGAGACCAACGGCTGAAAATGTGACAAATGACACTATGATTACAGAAAATATGAGACCAACGGCTGAGAATGTGAGAAATGACACTATGATTATAGAAAATATGAGACCAAAGGCTGAGAATGTGAGAAATGACACTATGATTATAGAAAATATGAGACCAACGGCTGAGAATCTATGGTAACGATTCATAGTGTTCATTGATTTGTGAAAAGACTCTACGAGATATGTCACAATGATCGAAAAAACTAACCCAAGACTCTTATTACATATCACCAATGAGTCGTAACTTGTAAACTCTCCCTTTTATACATAATATGTCACGAATGGTTAAAAGACTTGTAAAAACTCCAAAACATGAACCAATGGTCAGAAACTTTGACAAAAAAAATGGGGAAAGAGGACCAAAGTCCGTTTTCCCCATTTTTTTATTTTTATTTAAGAATAGCCGCTCTGGTGGCGCAGTGGTCTAAGGCGCTGGCCTCTGAGCATTCGTCCGTAAGGGGTCCGGGTTCGAATCCCGGTCAGGCATGGATGTTGTGTTTGTCTTATGGCACTGGCTCTCTCCCTTCCCTAGAACCAGTGACCCTAAATTAGGGACGGGCGACTGCTTATAGCCCATTGAGTTGCTCACGGTGGTCGCTAAACCTCCAATCAAAAAAAAAAACAATTTAAGAATAATATATACAACCAGATATAATGAATATAAAAGAAATATTTACAATGAAGGTTGTATAATGAAAGTTAATGATGAAGAGTCCCCATTTTTAATATAAGAAACTTCAATGTGATATCGTCCTTCTATATCAGATGTTTCCAGCACCGGAGTGATGGGATTTTCAACATCAACCAAGGGAACAGTTATTTTCAGAGGGGGAACTGTAAAAATTGGTAATGGCCTTGCTGATGTAGAAGGCCCTGCTGATGTTGAAGGCCCTGCTAATGTAGAAGGCCCTGTTGATGTTGAAGGCCCTGCTGAAGACTCAGTGGATGGCTCCGTTGACAAATAATCCGTGGATGGCTCGGTTGACAAATAATCCGTGGATGGCTCCGTTGACAAATAATCCGTGGATGGATCCGTTGACAAATAATCCGTGGATGGCTCCGTTGACGAATATTCCGTAGACGGCTCTGGAGGCGGCGAGTCCTGAAATCTTTCATCCGTCGTTAGGCGAATTCTTACATCACGACGAGGTCGTCCGTTGATCCTGCTCTTCCTCCTCGTTCTCCTCCTCTTCTTCATCCCCTTTTTTTTCTTGGGTACAAATTTCTTATCATATTCCTAAGTTCCAGGCTTTGCGGGAACTCCATCATCCATGTTTTGATAACTTTTGCGTTTCAGTTATCTAAACGAATACATATTATAGGCAGAATGAAATAAAGTCGTGAGCGCGCTCTCACTCCTTTTATACTCTCTCTCTCTCTCTCTTGACAGGATATCCTTCACGTGCACATCTCATGTTACTCAAAGTTGGTAAAGCGGAAAAACAAGAATAACAAGTCACCTAATGACGTCAACAGGAAGTTACGAAATCCAAACGCTATAAAAATGGAGGCGTAACCCAACAGTCTCTCTTTCTCTCTTATCTTGTTAGAAAACCATCATGGGCCAACAAAAGAATAATCTGCTACAGGAATCCAATCGGCTCATGGATGAAATAATAGCGTTGCAGCAAAGCGGCATTTTAGAAATCATATATCCTCTACCTAATGACCTGATACATAGATTGAATCAATTATTGCAAGAGATATTAACGCTACAAGAAGAACCGAATGAGATTATAGACACTCTGGACAGAATGCTGAGGGAGTTGGAAGGTCTAGACGAAGAGCAATTTCTTCGCGACAAGGGACAAATCAAAGATGTACAGCAGGAAGAGATTGAACAACTATTGGAGTCAAAAGAAGATTTAATACCCGATGAGATAGTTGAAATTGTGGAATCTTTGGAGAGGGACTATCCCGTTATGGAACAAAATATGAAATAGAACCTAAGGGAATAGAAAAAGGAAACTCATGTTGGAAATTCTCAGAAATGGGATATAAATAAATCATGGCGCAAGATATCAGCATCCTGTTATGAAACAGGATATGGTTTGCGTATAAAAGAGTGAGAAATGAACATTTCTCACCACTTTGCTAGCCAGCCGTGCCACTGTTCAGATCTCTTGCCAGACTCTACAATCTCCGGAGCTCTCTCGGCAGCCACCTAGGCTAATCTCCGCATCTCTCTCGGCAGCCACCTAAGCTAATCTCCGCATCTCTTCAGTCTCTATATCTCTCTTGCCAGCCAGCTAAGCCAGCCAGCCTCACCAAGTTTCCACGCCAAGGTAAGCCAGCGAACCTCTTCAGTTTCCACGCCAGCTAAGCTAGCCAACCTCACCAAGTTTCCACGCCAAGGTAAGCCAGCCAACCTCACCAAGTTTCCACGCCAAGGTAAGCCAGCCAACCTCTTCAGTTTCACCGCCAAGTTACATCTTTCTATATCGCCAGCCCTCATCCAAGCCAACCTCATCACATTCCATCATGTGCTTCTCCTTAGTAAAGGAAAACGGAGCAATCTGCACGTTCCAGTGCAGCATCACTGAAATCTCCCACCTAAACTTCGTGTGCATCACCAAATTCGGCGAAAAAGTGTTCCATCAAGGAGAGAGTGACCCCAATCATCTTTTCGCCATCCTTCCATATCGGGTGACATGTCTCCTCCTGAATGATGTACCCGCAGACAGCTTTGGACACGTGCAAGCTCAGCTCAGCTTTGCTTCGGATTCCCTCAGCAAAGGAGAAGCCATACAGGGACTGTTAGATGGGACTCTCTTAATGGCAGAGTATACCGTTACCTACGAAAATCCTGTTCCCCAAAACAACAGATACCTTGGCGTGGTGTCGGTGGAAAAAAGTGCTCCCGTGCCTGAGAAACCTGGATGATGACTGCATTATGCAGATGTAAGGACTGTTGCTTTCCTTCATATTGAAATAACTATTTTAAACATCTTTGTAAATAAGTGTTTTCTAATATAAATAATTGTTTAAAACATGTTTTGTAATGTATATACTTTGCAAATAGCAATAAAGCATGAAAAAATGGGGAAGAGAATCTCGTATTTGAAATTCTCTTCCCCATTTTTTTTACAAGTCCAGCTAACCATTGATTCAGTTTGTATATTAGCAATAAAGACTGAAAAAATGGGGATCTCGTATTTGAGATCCCCATTTTTTTACAAGTCCGGCTAACCATTGGTTCACCATGTATATTAGCAATAAAGACTGAAAAAATGGGGAAGAGAATCTCAAATACGAAATTCTCTTCCCCATTTTTTTACAAGTACGGCTAACCATTGCTTCACCATGTATATTAGCAATAAAGACTTGGCATAACTTGATCCTGACGAAAAATAGCCCATATTTGGATCTCTATTTAAAGAATTGTTGACCATTGGTTTAGTTTGTGAGAATCAAGACAGGAAAGAGTGTAGGAAATACAAAAAATGGAATAAACATCCGGTTATGAAACAGGATGTGACTTGTTATATAAAAGAGCGTGACATTTCTTGTCTTCTCAGTTGGCTAAATCAACGTCCAACCAGTAACTTTGCCAGCCAACCCACTCTTAGCCGCAGCCCAAGTTTCGCCAGAGCCGTCAACCCAGCTACTCAGTTTCAGTTTCGCCATAGCCAGCTACTCAGTTTACTCCGCAGTTTCAATTTCGCCATAGCCAGCCACTCAGTTTACTCCGCAATTTCAATTTCGCCATAGCCAGCTACTCAGTTTACTCCGCAGTTTCAATTTCGGCATAGCCAGCTACTCAGTTTACTCCGCAGTTTCCATTTCGGCAACCAACTCTGCCAAGATGTGCTTCTCCCTCATTAAGAGAAATGGAGTGATATGCTCACTTAAATGTGGCCTAGCAAATACCAAGCATCTAAACTTCATTTATATTTGCAAACTGGAAGAAAAAATGCTAACACAGGGACAAAATGATCCAGAGTACCTCAAGAGCCTCCTAGAGGACAGGGTGTATTGCGTTATGCTTAACGATGTTCCTCCAAAAAGCTCAGGAGAGGTGCAAGTACTCGTGAGTTACGGATCTGAAACAATTTCCAAGGGAGAGCTGTCCAAGGTCTGATGGACGGGACATTTTTAATGGCTGAATACCTAGTGAGCTGCCGTCGCTCGGTTCCCGTCCATTCAAGATGTTTGGGCGTCGTTTCCATTCAGGATGAAGTGATCCCGCTTCTGAGGAAAATTAAAAAGGACTGCCAGGTATACATGTAAAAAAACTTTAATGTGTCAAAACGTATCGTGTGTTGTGTAAATATCGCTGTGTGTTGTCAAATATCATAATCTTTTATTATATATTTTATATTTTAACCTTATAATCGTATTATTGTATTAATCAAATCATATTTTGTAAATATATTGGCAATAAAGACAAAAAAATGGAGAAGAGAATCCCGTATTTTGGGATTCTCTTCTCCATTTTTTTTAAGTCTTGTTGTTAACCATTGGTTTCGTTGTATATGTCATGTTATATTCCCATTTTTTTAACCATTGGATAAAAGTTGCCACGATGCCTTATTTTTCTTCAAACCGGATGTGTTGCACAACATGTTGAAATTCATTCTCCATAACGTCATTTCTCGATAAAAATAACAACAGAATGAGGGTATTTAAACGCAGGAAGACAGAAGATGATTATTATTCTACACTTGACACCCTTCTCTTTTTGGATTTCTCTTTCTACATTACCATCATCATGTGTCGACCAAAATACATGGAAGAAGAAGTTGAAAGCATTACAGAGTTTTGCTTCTGGGAAGAGGATGATTTTTTACAAGATTGGAATGAAGATGAGGATCCTCAGGATGATACTTAGAATCTACCGAACGATATTGATTACTGGAATCAACTCGTAGCAGAATATTACCAAACAAGTGAAGGCATGGAACCTTACTGGGATTACGATTTTTACCCGCCGTATAATCTGTCTCGAGAACAGAATAACGCATATCAGATGACTCAACGCGTTCGCTTTACACATGGCATTACGAATTCAATTGTCAAATCAATGCTTTTAAAGAAATCCAAGGACTGTTCTCCCATATTCTCAAACTTAAAAACGCTTGATACAAACTGAGCTCATGGATTCTCAAAGTTAAAAGGAAGTGAACCACAGAGAAGAGAGGTAGTGAACTTTCGATAAAAAAAATGACGGTCAAAAGAGAAATTTCCTAGATGTGATACTTTTTTTTTTTTTTTTTTTGATTGGAGGTTTAACGACCACCTTGAGCAACTCAATGAGCTATAAGCAGTCGCCCGTCCCTAATTTAGGGTCACTGGCTCTAGGGAAGGGAGAGAGCCAGTGCCGTAAAACAAACACAACATCCATGCCTCACCGGGATTCGAACCCGGACCCCGTTCGGACGAATGATCAAAGGCCATCGCTTAGACCACTGCGCCACCGGGGCGGCAGATGCGATACTGAAAAATTGGTCTTTATTCATTTTTTTTAATGATGCGGATGTAATAAACCTTTTGTGTGTCATCAACAAACTAATTTGAATTGTTAAATTGATTTTTCACTTTTTAATTATGCGGATGTAATAAATCTTTTGTGTGTCATCAATAAACTAATTTGAATTGTTATTTTTTTAAATGATGCGGATGTAATAAATCTTTTGTGTGTCATCAATAAACTAATTTGAATTGTTAAATTGATTTTTCAGTCTTTATCGTGTGATTTATTGACTCTCGATATATATACGTAGGGGTTTAAATATTGACTTTACACTCTTGATGAATAAAATGGGTCTTCTGGGAAGAGGATGATTTTTTACAAGATTGGAATGAAGATGAGGATCCTCAGGATGATACTTGGAATCTACCGAACGATATTGATTACTGGAATCAACTCGTAGCAGAATATTACCAAACAAGTGAAGGCATGGAAACTTACTGGGATTACGATTTTTACCCGCCGTATAATCAGCCTCGAGAATAGAATAACGTGACATCACCAGAATTAAGCAACCTTACATTTGTTTGTCTGCTGACGTCACTAATGTACAAGTCGCGCCATTTATTAATAGACTGAATATTACGCAAATAAAAATGATTAATTTTTAATATAGTTATGGTTATGTTTCAGCAATTATTAAGTATCCCGTATTTGGGAACCCCATTTTTTATAAAGTCGTATTAATCATTGGTTCATTATAGTATTCGTCCAATTACAGTAATAAAATAAATGATCTTTGAAAACTGACGAAAATAACATTTATGAATATCGTTATCGAATCAATTTCTGCATATCGTTATCAAATCAATTTGTGTTATCGAACCTGAATTTCTATTTGTATAATGCCGATCTGTTGCTAAAGGCATTTTTAGAATCATATAATATAAAAATAAGAAATATATTTACACTCATAAACACAATAAGTACTCATAAACAAATAAAGAACACAATAAATACAAAACATATAAAGGTAAGTGGAAAGATAAGTGTATTTAATCCTGTGACAGTTATTTTGTATCTTAAGTAACTATGTGAAATATAGAATAATCCAATTAAGTCAGTATGTTTGTAATATTCAAAACTATAAGTCAATATGTTAGTAAATCTTCAAATGTAATTTTCAAAAGTATAAGTCAGTATGTTAGTAATCTTCAAAACTATAAGTCAGTATGTTAGTAATCTTCAAAACTATAAGTCAGTATGTTAGTAATCTTCAAAAGTATAAGTCAGTATGTTTGTAATCTTCAAAAGTATAAGTTGTTAGTAATCTTCAAAAGTATTTATCCCTTACCACTGAAAGAGTATACTAGTCAGTATTACATACAGCACAGAAGATCTAATCTTTTCTCAAGCAAATATCTCATGATTTCCTGGACCTATAAATAATATATTCCAATAATGAAGATATTTTGATCACACAAGACACTTCAAACTAAAACAATATATATATATTTTAATTAATTTTTTTTTGATTGGAGGTTTAACGACCACCGTGAGCAACTCAATGGGCTATAAGCAGTCGCCCATCCCTAATTTAGGGTCACTGGTTCCAGGGAAGGGAGAGAGCCAGTGACGTAAGACAAACACAACATCCATGCCTGACCGGGATTCGAACCCGGACCCCTTACGGACGAATGATCAGAGGGCAGCGCCTTAAACCACTGCGCCACCGGGGCGGCTTAATTAATTTCCACCTAATATTTATCATGTTGACAGTGTTTGAAGATATTTTGATCTCTCAAGACACTTTAAAGAAAGTAAACAACAAAAAGGCTTTAAAATCAATATAATGGTTTTATTATACATGACTGAAGATATGAATATATCTCTCTCTGCAGGTATTGGAAATTTCTCTCTAAAAAAGGATAGCCATTCAAAAAGGGGGGAATAGTCATCATAATTTTGTCCTATTTCGTTGCAGAAAGGAAATCAGTTCCACTTCACTCATTGTCCTATTACGTTGCAGAAAGGAAATCATCAGTTCCACTTCACTCATTGTCCTATTTCGTTGCAGAAAGGAAATCATCAGTTCCACTTCACTCATTGTCCTCTTTCGTTGCAGAAAATAAATCATCAGTTCCACATCACTCATTGTCCGGATTCCATCAGCTCCACTCATTGTCCTATTTCGTTGCAGAAATAAATCCATCAGTTGCACTCATTGACCGGATTCCATCAGCTCCACTCATTGTCCTATTTCGTTGCAGAAAGGAATCCATCAGTTCCACTCATTGTCCGGATTCCATCAGCTCCACTCATTGTCCTATTTCCTTGCAGAAATGAATCTATCAGTTCCAGAAATGAATCTATCAGTTCCATACTTTTGAAGATTACTAACATACTGACTTATAGCTTTGAAGATTACTAACATACTGACTTATAGTTTTGAAGATTACTAACATACTGACTTATAGTTTTGAAGATTACAAACATACTGACTTATAGTTTTGAAGATTACAAACATACTGACTTATAGTTTTGAATATTACAAACATACTGACTTAATTGGATTATTCTATATTTCACATAGTTACTTAAGATACGAAATAATAGTCACAGGATTAAAAACACTTATCTTTCCACTTACCTTTATATGCTTTGTATTTATTGTGTTCTTTATTTGTTTATGAGTACTTATTGTGTTTATGAGTGTAAATATATTTCTTATTTTTATATTATATGATTCTAAAAATGCCTTTAGCAACAGATCGGCATTATACAAATAGAAATTCAGGTTCGATAACACAAATTGATTTGATAACGATATACACAAATTGATTCGATAACGATATTCATAAATGTCATTTTCGTCAGTTTTCAAAGATCATTTATTTTATTACTGTAATTGGACGAATACTATAATGAACCAATGATTAATACGACTTTATAAAAAATGGGGACCCCAAATACGGGATACTTAATAATTGCTGAAACATAACCATAACTATATTAAAAATTAATCATTTTTCTTTGCGTAATATTCAGTGTAACAATAAATGGGGCGACTTGTACATTGGTGACGTCAGCAGACAAACAAATGTAAGATTGCTTAATTCTGGTTATGTTGCGTTATTCTATTCTCGAGGCAGATTATACGGCGGGTAAAAATTGTAATCCCAGTAAGGTTCCATGCCTTCACTTGTTTGGTAATATTCTGCTGCGAGTTGATTCCAGTAATTAATATCGTTCGGTAGATTCCAAGTATCATCCTGAGGATCCTCATCTTCATTCCAATCTTGTAAAAAATCATCCTCTTCCCAGAAGACCTATTTTATTCATCAAGAGTGTAAAGTCAATATTTAAAACCCTACGTATATATATCGAGAGTCAATAAATCACACGATAAAGAATGAAAAATCAATTTAACAATTCAAATTAGTTTATTGATGACACACAAAAGAATTATTACAACCGCATCATTAAAAGGTGAAAAAATCAATTTAACAATTCAAATTAGTTTATTGATGACACACAAAAGATTTATTACATCTCCATCATTAAAAGGTGAAAAATCAATTTAACAATTCAAATTAGTTTATTGATGACACACAAAAGGTTTATTACATCTGCATCATTAAAAAAAATGAATAAAGACCAATTTTTCAGTATCATATCTAGGAAATTTCTCTTTTGACCGTCATTTTTTTTTTATCGAAAGTTCACTTCATTTTAACTTTGAGAATTCATGAGCTCAGTTTGTATCAAGCGTTTTTAATTTTGAGAATATGGGAGAACAGTCCTTGGATTTTTTTAAAAGCATTGATTTGACAATTGAATTCGTAATGCCATGTGTGTAAAGTGAACGCGTTGAGTCATCTGATATGCATTATTATATTCTCAAGACAGATTATACGGCGGGTAAAAATCGTAATCCCAGTAAGGTTCCATGCCTTCACTTGTTTGGTAATATTCTGCTACGAGTTGATTCCAGTAATCAATATCGTTCGGTAGATTCCAAGTATCATCCTGAGGATCCTCATCTTCATTCCAATCTTGTAAAAAATCATCCTCTTCCCAGAAGGAAAACTCTGTAATGCTTTCAACTTCTTCTTCCATGTATTTTGGTCGACACATGATGATGGTAATGTAGAAAGAGAAATCCAGAAAGAGAAGGGTGTCAAGTGTAGAATAATAATCATCTTCTGTCTTCCTGCGTTTAAATACACTCATTCTGTTGTTATTTGTATCGAGAAATGACGTTATGGAGAATGAATTTCAACATGTTGTGCAACACATCCGGTTTGAAGAAAAATAAGGCATCGTGGCAACTTTTATCCAATGGTTAAAAAAATGGGTATATAACATGACATATGCAACGAAACCAATGGTTAACAACAAGACTTAAAAAATGGAGAAGAGAATCTCAAAATACGGGATTCTCTTCTCCATTTTTTTGTCTTTATTACCAATATATTTACAAAATATGATTTGATTAATACAATAATACGATTATAAGGTTAAAATATAAAATATATAATAAAAGATTATGATATTTGACAACACACAGCGATGTTTACACAACACACGATACGTTTTGACACATTAAAGTTTATTTTACATGTATACCTGGCAGTCCTTTTTAATTTTCCTCAGAAGCGGGAGCGCCGCCCCGGTGGCGCAGTGGTCCAAGGCGTTGGCCTCTGATCATTCGTCCGTAAGGGGTCCGGGTTCGAATTCCGGTCAGGCATGGATGTTGTGTTTGTCTTACGGCACTGGCTCTCTCCCTTCCCTGGAACCAGTGACCCTAAATTAGGGACGGGCGACTGCTTATAGCCCATTGAGTTGTTCACGGTGGTCGTTAAACCTTCAATCAAAAAAAAAAAAAAAAAAAAAAAAGAAGCGGGAGCACTTCATCCTGAATGGAAACGACGCCCAAACATCTTGAATGGACGGGAACCGGGCAACGGCAGCTCACGAGGTATTCAGCCATTAAAAATGTCCCGTCCATCAGACCTTGGACAGCTTCTTCCTTGGAAATTGTTCCAGATCCGTAACTCACGAGTACTTGCACCTCTCCTGAGCTTTTTGGAGGAACATCGTTAAGCATAACGCAATACACCCTGTCCTCTAGGAGGCTCTTGAGGTACTCTGGATCATTTTGTCCCTGTGTTAGCATTCTTTCTTGCAGTTTGCAGATATAAATGAAATTTAGATGCTTGGTACTTGCTAGGCCACATTTAAGTGAGCATATCACTCCATTTCTCTTAATGAGGGAGAAGCACATCTTGGCAGAGTTGGTTGGCGAAATTGAAACTGCGGAGTAAACTGAGTAGCTGGCTTTGGAGAAATTGAAACTGCGGAGTAAACTGAGTAGCTGGCTATGGCGAAATTGAAACTGCGGAGTAAACTGAGTAGCTGGCTATGGCGAAACTGAAACTGAGTAGCTGGGTTGACGGCTCTGGCGAAACTTGGGCTACGGCTAAGAGTGGGTTGGCTGGCAAAGTTACTGGTTGGACGTTGATTTAGCCAACTGAGAAGACAAGAAATGTCACGCTCTTTTATATAACAAGTCACATCCTGTTTCATAACCGGATGTTTATTCCATTTTTTGTACTTCCTACACTCTTTCCTGTCTTGATTCTCACAAACTAAACCAATGGTCAACAATTCTTTAAAAAGAGATCCAAATATGGGCTATTTTTCGTCAGGATCAAGTTATTCCAAGTCTTTATTGCTAATATACATGGTGAACCAATGGTTAGCCGGACTTGTAAAAAAAATGGGGAAGAGAATCTCGTATTTGAGATTCTCTTCCCCATTTTTTCAGCCTTTATTGCTAATATACATGGTGAACCAATGGTTAGCCAGACTTGTAAAAAAAATAGGGAAGAGAATTTCGTATTTGAGATTCTCTTCCCCATTTTTTCAGTCTTTATTGCTATATACATGGTGAACCAATGGTTAGCTGGACTTGTAAAAAAATGGGGATCTCAAATACGAGATCCCCATTTTTTCAGTCTTTATTGCTAATACACAAACTGAACCAATGGTTGGCTGGACTTGTAAAAAATGGGGAAGAGAATCTCAAATACGAGCTTCTCTTCCTCATTTTTTCATGCTTTATTGCTATTTGCAAAATATATACATTACAAAACATGTTTAAAACAATTATTTATATTAGAAAACATTTATTTACAAGGTTGTTTAAAACAGTTATTTCAATATGAAGGAAAGCAACAGTCTTTACATCTGCAAAATGCAGTCATCATCCAGGTTTCTCAGGCACGGGAGCACTTCTTTTTCCACCGACACCACGCCAAGGTATCTGTTATGTTGGGGAACAGGATTTTCGTAGGTAACGGTATACTCTGCCATTAAGAGAGTCCCATCTAACAGTCCCTGTATGGCTTCTCCTTTGCTGAGGGAATCCGAAGCAAAGCTGAGCTGAGCTTGCATGTGGCCAAAGCTGTCTGCGGGTACATCATTCAGGAGGAGACATGTCACTCGATATGGAAAGATGGCAAAAAGATGATCGGGGTCACTCTCTCCTTGATGGAACACTTTTTCGCCGAATTTGGTGATGCACACGAAGTTTAGGTGGGAGATTTCAGTGATGCTGCACTGGAACGTGCAGATTGCTCCGTTTTCCTTTACTAAGGAGAAGCACATGATTAAATGTGATGAGGTTGGCTTGGATGAGGGCTGGCGAGAGAGAGATGTAACTTGGCGTGGAAACTGAAGAGGTTGGCTGGCTTACCTTGGCGTGGAAACTTGGTGAGGTTGGCTGGCTTAGCTGGCGTGGAAACTGAAGAGGTTGGCTGGCTTAGCTGGCGTGGAAACTGAAGAGTTTCGCTGGCTTAGCTGGCGTGGAAACTGAAGAGGTTGGCTGGCTTACCTTGGCGTAGAAACTTGGTGAGGTTGGCTGGTTTACCTTGGCGTGGAAACTTGGTAAGGTTGGCTGGCTTAGCTGGCGTGGAAACTGAAGAGGTTGGCTGGTTTAGCTGGCGTGGAAACTGAAGAGGTTGGCTGGCTTAGCTGGCGTGGAAACTGAAGAGGTTCGCTGGCTTAGCTGGCGTGGAAACTGAAGAGGTTCGCTAGCTTAGCTGGCGTGGAAACTGAAGAGGTTGGCTGGCTTACCTTGGCGTGGAAACTTGGTGAGGTTGGCTGGCTTAGCTGGCTGGCAAGAGAGATGTAGAGACTGAAGAGATGCGGAGATTAGCTTAGGTGGCTGCCGAGAGAGATGCGGAGATCAGCTTAGGTGGCTGCCGAGAGAGCTCCGGAGTTTGACGAGTCTGGCAAGAGATCTGAACAGTGGCACGGTTGGCTAGCAAAGTGGTGAGAAATGTTCATTTCTCACTCTTTTATACGCAAACCATATCCTGTTTCATAACAGGATGCTGATATCTGGCGCCATGATTTATTTTTACCCCATTTCTAAGAATTTCCAACATGAGTTTCCTTTTTCTATTCCCATAGGATCTATTTCATATTTTATTCCATAACGGGATAGTCCCTCTCCAAAGATTCCACAATTTCAACTATCTCATCGGGTTTTAAATCTTCTTTTGACTCCTCCAATAGTTGTTCAATATCTTCCTGCTGTACATCCTTGATTTGTCCCTTGTCGCGAAGAAATTACTCTTCGTCTAGACCTTCCAACTCCCTCAGCATTCTGTCCAGAGTGTCTATAATCTCATTCGGTTCTTCTTGTAGCGTTAATATCTCTTGCAATAATTGATTCAATCTATGTATCAGGTCATTAGGTAGAGGATATATGATTTCTAAACTGCCGCTTTGCTGCAACGCTATTATTTCATCCATGAGCCGATTGGATTCCTGTAGCAGATTATTCTTTTGTTGGCGCATGATGGTTTTCTAACAAGATGAGAGGGAAAGAGAGACTGTTGGGTTACGCCTCCATTTTTATAGTGTTTGGATTTCGTAACTTCCTGTTGACGTCATTTAGGTGACTTGTTATTCTTGTTTTTCCGCTTTACCAACTTTGAGTAACATGAGATGTGCACGTGAAGGATATCCTGTCAAGAGAGAGAGAGAGAGAGAGAGAGAGAGAGAGAGAGAGAGAGAGAGAGAGTATAAAAGGAGTGAGAGCGCGCTCACGACTTTATTTCATTCTGCCTATAATATGTATTCGTTTAGACAACTGAAACGCAAAAGTTATCAAAACATGGATGATGGAGTTCCCGCAAAGCCTGGAACTTATGAATATGACAAGAAATTTATACCCAAGAAAAAAAGGGGATGAAGAAGAGGAGGAGAACGAGGAGGAAGAGCAGGATCAACGGACGACCTCGTCGTGATGTAAGAATTCGCCTAACGACGGATGAAAGATTTCAGGACTCTGCGCCTCCAGAGCCGTCTACGGAATATTCGTCAACGGAGCCATCCACGGATTATTTATCTACGGATTATTTGTCAACGGAGCTATCCACTGAGTCTTCAGCAGGGCCTTCAACATCAACAGGGCCTTCTACATCAGCAGGAACTTCAACATCAACAGGGCCTTCTACATCAGCAGGGCCTTCTACATCAGCAGAGTCTTTTACATCAGCAGGGCCTTCTACATCAGCAGGGCCTTCTACATCAGCAGGGCATTCTACATCAGCAAGGCCATTACCAATTTTTACAGTTCCCCCTCTGAAAATAACTGTTCCCTTGGTTGATGTTGGAAATCCCATCACTCCGGTGCTGGAAACATCTGATATAGAAGGACGATATCACATTGAAGTTTCTTATATTAAAAATGGGGACTCTTCATCATTAACTTTCATTATACAACCTTCATTGTAAATATTTCATTTATATACGTATATTTCATTTATATTCATTATATCTGGTTGTATATATTATTCTTAAATAAAAATAAAAAAATGGGGAAAAAGGACTTTGGTCCTCTTTCCCCATTTTTTGTCAAAGTTTCTGACCACTGGTTCATGTTTTGGAGTTTTTACAAGTCTTTTAACCATTGGTGATATATTGTGTATAAAAGGGAGAGTTTACAAGTTTTTTTACGAGTCATTTGTGATATATAATAAGAGTCTTGGGTTAGTTTTTTCGATCATTGTGACATATCTCGTAGATTCTTTTCACAAATCCATGAACACTACGAATCGTTACCATAGATTCTCAGCCGTTGGTCTCATATTTTCTATAATCATAGTGTAATTTCTCACATTCTCAGCCTTTGGTGTCATATTTTCTATAATCATAGTGTCATTTTTCACATTCTCAGCCGTTGGTCTCATATTTTCTATAATCATAGTGTCATTTCTCACATTCTCAGCCGTTGATCTCATATTTTACATCCTCAACCTTTGGCCTCATGTTTTATATAATCGTAGTGTCATTTCGCACATTCTCAACCTTTGGCGTTACATAATGACGCATAATTGTGACAACGCCATTGGAAACGTTCAGACGGGTTGCCTTCACCGTGATATTGTGAGAATAACGGTATCTTCACGCTCAGACGGGTTGCCTTCACTGTGATATTGAGAGAATAACGCTATCTTAACGCTCAGACGGGTTGCCTTCACTGTAATATTGTGAGAATAACGGTATCTTAACGCTCAGACGGGCTGCCTTCACCCTTCATATTGTGAGATAAACGGGACTTTTCACATTAGACGGGTTGCCTTCTCCTTCATATTGTGAGAATAACGGGACTTTTCACGTTAGACAGGTTGCCTTCACCATTTATATAATGCTATATTGTAAGAATAACGGGATCTTAACTTTTAGACCGGTTACCTTCACCTTTTTTAAATGGTGGGATAAGGTGCTAACGGGACCTTTGACATTTAGACAAGTTGCCTTCCCATTTTAGGATCACGTGCTTTATCATTTTTAATTTTGTTCGGATTACTATTGAAGTGACTGTACAGTAAAAAAGAAATTTCTCAATAGGGTTTTTAGAAGCGTAGATACAGCTGCAAGCAGAAGTATTAATGCCGCCCCGGTGGCGCAGTGGTCTAAGCGATGGCCTCTGATCATTCGTCCGAAAGGGGTCCGGGTTTGAATCCCGGTGAGGCATGGATGTTGTGCTTGTCTTACGGCACTGGCTCTCTCCCTTCCCTGGAACCAGTAACCCTAAATTAGGGACGGGCGATTGCTTATAGCCCATTGAGTTGCTCACGGTGGTCGTTAAACCTCCAATAAAAAAAACAACAACAGAAGTACACAAACATCACCTAGCGACAGAATTGTGAACCATAAGACTCCTCAAATACTAACCTAAACAGTTCCACAAGGTAAATGGCATCCGGTGTTGAAATAATTTTCTAAATCACACATTTAGAATCATAGATATTTAGAAACGCATGTTAAATATTGGCGTACCCTAGCGGCGAAATTGTACATTATTTTGGGAAGAAAATACACATAAAGAGTTTTCATAGTTATTAGCACCTGACCGAAAAATATTTTTTTACATTGGTTCCCGCAGATATTGCTTTAAAGGAAATCCTGATCTTACGATCTCTGTGGCAAGCTTGTAGGCTAAAAAAGATTTAAAATTATGTGAGAAACATTTCGCACCGGAAACGCTGTCCAACAAAGAAAGGATTTTTCAAATGACACTTTTACAAGCAGAGATATCGACAAAATAAGGCGGGGAAAATATGCACTATTTTAAACAGGAAATGCTCTCGCAAGGTTTTCTGAGGTGAGCGGTATCAGTCCACGAAATAATTTTTTCAATCGAGTTTTCAGAAGCTTAGATTTTACTGCAAATACATCAGAAGCGTAAATAAATCTTACGCTCCCGGGTGGCCACATCACTCTTTATCAATAATTAAGAAATATATGCAAACATTTTGGAGCTGTTTCCGATGCAGAAGAATTTTCAAATCGGATTTTTAGAAGCAGAGATATCGGATAAAACGCAATTTACCTTTACGTCCCCTAACAGAAAATCTATGCTGTGCTTGAAAAAAGAAACTGTGCCTAAAATAGTCTTCGTCATAAATGACATTGAAAGAAAAAAATAATTTTTTCGATCGGATATTTCGTAGGAAATATATGCAGTAAAATACACTTTGAATTCGATGTCATTTGTATTTACTCCCTCTGGCGGCGAAGTTGTGCACCGATAAAAGCCGGAATGCAAGGATAATCATTCTCACATTTCGAGCTTCCCAATGCAAAAAGAATTTTTCAGATCGGAATAACAGTTGCAGAAATATGGTGTCCACAGATGATAGACGGAAGGACAAGCCTATAACATAAGCACCATCTTCTTTTACAAAAGACGTGCCAAAAAGGTGATGGGCACTTCACATTTGATATTCGTCTACCTGGCGTTCGACATGTGAAGGCGCTCCTTCTTGCATGAACATGGTAGTGTCAACCCTTTCCCATTCTTGCAAAGCAGGAATAACATGTGGTGGCAGAAGAACGCAGTACTCCTTCACTGGCCATAATGCACGTTACTGGGCTTTGTGTGTAGTGGGTTTGAAGAAAAATGATCCAATGGTGAAATCTACTGTGAAGCCACATGATATCGTCGCACATGGACTCTATAGAGGTTTTTCGTGAGAAGCAGCTGGTCATGCAGTTCCTGATATTCGAAAGTTCTGCGAGTTCACAGTCCCAGTAATAGTGAAATGTGACTCATCTGACCACGTGATAATCCAAGGCTACAGGTTATTCACTTACAGTCAGCCCAGTAATCGGAGAGCGAATTCCAAGCGTCGTTCTTTGTCGTCCAATAGCAGATTTTGCATCCCACGAACAGCGGCGTGCCTTGAAAGTTGTGTGCAGGCATGGAAAAAAATCATACGCCATTTGTAGTGGAAATTCATCCTGCGATTGTTTTTATTCTTCCGTACTTTGTCTTAAAGTATGCGTTTCGACATCGAAATCTTCAGTAGAACTTTTTCAGTTATAATTATTTTTTAGGTATGTCTTGTCTTTGCGTATATTGCTTGAAAAGGTTTTTATTCACACAATTTAATGACACAACGTATTATAGTTCCCTCAAATATTTATCCAAACCAAGTTCATGCAAAGATTTGAACAATTTGCAAAGTGTTTTACTGCTTAATCCAGGGGAAAGAGTAAAAAACGCTTAATTCACTTTTTTACCTAACAAAATCAAAACGAAATAATACGTTTCTTTGACTGTATTTGGGTTCGGAAAACGCGATGCTTTTTGCATCACAATTTTTTGAGCCCATAAGCTTGTCATATATAAGCTGACCAGACATCCCCAATTATTGACAGCCGCGGATGGCTTAGTGGTTAGCGAGTCGGACTATCGATGCAAGGTCCTCAGGTTCGAACCTGGGCTGATCTTTCAGAGATGGAGTGATTTACTAACAACCGCTGAATATCCACCGTGCATCGGACGAGCACGTTAAGTGACGGCCCTCAGGCTGGACCCACTGGTTAAATGGGTATCCTTTCCTATGCCCCCTGAAATTCTCTCACCCATCTGTGTGCAACATCGTACTTGTACGGTGGCGCCATCTACTATATCTAATCTCACTACAAACTGTTCTGTCAAAGTCGCTAGACTTGCTCTCATTCCTTCCGTTTCTGTGTCCTGCCCAAAAGGCGATCTCGCTCTAGGTGGCTGGGACCTAAACTCTACTCACTGTGGACGGAAGTCCTACAAGAAAATGACAAATACCAATTCTTGAGGACAGTCCTCGAATTTAGTTTACTGTCCTCAAAAACGCCTGAAGCCTTTTAGGGACGCAAAATGTCCTAAAATTTTAATGTTTGTCCCCAAATGTCCTCGAATTTACATTTCCTCATTTAGATTTCCAATGAAAAATGTTCTTAAAAGTAGTTTCCGTTGTACTAATTTTCCAAAATGCTTCTTGTGAAAACAAATGTTGACTTTTTTTCTTCTTTCTGGGTTTAACGACCTCTACGAGCAACTCTAAGGACTATAAGCAATAACCTGTCTCTAATTTGGAGACATTCGTTCTAGGAAAAAGAGATACCAAGTGCTGCAAGACAAACACACCACCCATGCCTCATTCGGGACTCGAATCTGTACTAACTCGTAGGAATGGTCAGTAGCCAGTATAACGAAGTGAATTTCTCCGTCATTTTTATCCGCGCCAGGATTCGAACCCGGGTCTTCTCATTCCGGAATAAGTTGCTCTACCAACTGAGCTACGCGGACGTTTTATTCTGATTCCCGTCTGCCTTTATGTCGTGGTCGTCCTTCTGGCAGGTACGTCACATCTCCTGGTACGTTACATCATCTCCCCCTTATTTTTTATTTTTTTTTCGAAGTGCTGGAGAAGGGATTCTCTTATTTTTCCTATCTCGCGGTGTGGAAATAACATCACACCAATGCGAGATTTTGAACGGTCGGGTCATCCGGATAGTTCGGGCGCCATTATAACGAAGTAAATTTTACCGTCATTTTTGGTCTACGCCGGGATTCGAACCCGAGGCCGCTTATTCCGGAACAAGTCGCTCTACCAACTGAGCTACGCAGACGATTATTCTGATTCCTATCTGCCTTTATGTCGTGTGCGTCCTTCTGGCAGGTACGTCACATCTCCTGGTACGTTACATCATCTCCCCCTTATTTTTTATTTTTTTTTCGAAGTGCTGGAGAAGGGATTCTCTTATTTTTCCTATCTCGCGGTGTGGAAATAACATCACACCAATGCGAGATTTTGAACGGTCGGGTCATCCGGATAGTTCGGGGGCCATTATAACGAAGTAAATTTTACCGTCATTTTTGGTCTACGCCGGGATTCGAACCAGGGTCCCCTCATTCCGGAACAAGTAGCTCTACCAATTGAGCTACGCGGACATTTTATTCTGATTCCTGTCTGCCTTTATGTCGTGTGCGTCCTTCTGGCAGGTACGTCACATCTCCTGGTACGTTACACCAGCACTAGTCAAAGCACTACGGGCGCGGTAAAATTTCGACTGTACTAGTCCTGAGTTTCTCCAAAAACTTTGGCAAAATGAAAAATTCGCCATGCCATTACTATGGTGTGCAACCTAATTTTAATTCAGCGCATGCACCTAAGGTAAAGCATTCCACTTTTGCTAATATGTTCTCGCCATTATAGTTCTGCTTTGTCAATGCAAATTACCAACATTCTACAAGATATATCCTTTTAAGACACAGATTTTAATGTGTAATATCACACTTATTGAAGCAATGCAGTTTTGTGATAGAAAGATTTGCATATTTTTTTGAGTAGGTATGTGTCCACAAATGAACTACCGATTTGGGGACGCCACGTCCTTTTGTCCTCAAATCGGTGTCCCGATATCTGGTCACCTTAGCCATATAGGGTAGTTATGGGTGGGGGGATGATTGTCATTTGGAAACTACCAGACGGAAAAATTTTACCCTCTGGGTGTCCATATTCCAAAAGCCATTTGGTTGATTTGCGAAAACTTGAAACCTTTGATCTTTGTTTTACGCCAATAATACGGATTTCTAGTGAAGTTGCTGTTCTAAATCTGAATTTTTGCAATTATTTTTCTTATTTAGGAAAGATTAAAAATTTTCTAACAGTTTAATTACAAAATAATAAACACGACCAACAGAACAGCTTTGGAAATTTGAAACACTACAAATCTTGATATTAATTAGTTTGTATGTTTGTGCACTTAACGACGATGTTAAGCAACTCAAGTTTGAGGTTGGTGTTTCATTGCTTACACATTCGGATTTTTCTATAGAACTTAGAGAATCAAAAGACTTTTTAATTTTGCGTTATCCATTTCCTTACTCCCCTTTTTCAGTTTGCTTAAGGTGAATCCACCTAAAATCTTTGCCTTGTATTTCCAATGGGTAAACGCCGCCCCGGTGGCGCAGTGGTCTAAGCGATGGCCTCTGATCATTCGTCCGAACAGGGTCTGGCTTCGAATCCCAGTGAGGCATGGATGTTGTGTTTGTCTTACGGCACTGGCTCTCTCCCTTCCCTGGAATCAGTGACCCTAAATTAGAGACGGGCGACTGCTTATAGCCCATTGAGTTGCTCACGGTGGTCGTTAAACCTCCAATCGAAAAAAAAATGGGTAAACTTCTGAAGCCATTTTCTACATAATTAATGCGTTCCTAAGAATCAAAATTTGAACATCGATAAAAAGTATTGTGATATTATAGCCTAGTATACTTAATATTTTCTAAAATTTAACCATAATTAAGCAATCCAACATTTGTTTGTTTACTGACATCATCAATGCACAGGTAACGCCATCTACTTTTTCTGGTCTCAACACCACCAAAGGAAAAGTTATTGATTTTTAATATAATTATGGTTAAATTTTAGAAAATATTAAGTATACTAGGCTACAATATGAAATGCTTTTTATCGATGTTCAAATTTTCATCCTTGGGAATGCATTAATTGTGAAAAAAGCTACAGAAGTTTGCCCATTGGAAATACAAGGCAAAGATTTTAGGTGGATCCACCTTAAATCTTCTTGAAGCATTTCAGTGCTTCAGAAAGGCAAGAAATATACAAAAATGACGCCGTACAATATTCCAACTGAATTAGAAAATGATCCCTGAAATTACGCACTATATAGCAGATACTCACCATCAATAGAAAACGAACATTCCATTGGTCAATGCGTCACTCTCTTTCGCATTTCAAAGTCTTTCAGCGGCACTTAACGAAGGCCGCTGAAAGACGCCACCTCAATCCTAGTGGTAGGACGACTTATTACCCAAATCCTAGTGGTAATACATAGTGGGAAGAGAGGAAACAGACTGCGTTTCTCTGATTGGTTGACCGCCCAAGTCCAGAATGCAATGGCCGATTTCGCATCAAACGTTATGTCCCTGGCAAGCACGGCGCAATCTCACATGAGTTCGGGCATGATGATAAAAAGTTCGGTTCGCAGGAGCTCGGAGCCATGGAGCGAGTATTACCGAAACCGCCGCTTCGTGAAATGTTCCAGGGCAGCTGTTGTTAAAGTGTTTAAAGACTGGACTGTCAGCCAAAAAACTGGGTCTCTATGTGCAACGTGTGGTCGTCATCGACTAGTGACTGCTCGGGCGGAACGGATAGTGTCCAGACTGGTAACAGACAACAGAAGAGCAACAGTGCAGCAAATTACAGACCATCTTAATCAAGGATCCCTCAAATGATCTCTGCACGCACTGTTCGCCGTACACTGCATCAGATAGGATATGGCAGCTGAAGGCCTGTTCGAACACCTTTGCTGTCTGCAGTTAACAAGAGAAAACGTGTTCAGTTCACACAGGAGCACAAGGATTGGACAGACGATAAATGGAAACAAATTATGTGGTCCGATGAATCACGTTTTCTGTTGCACCATGCCAATGGCCGAGTGAGAATTTGGCAGAAACAGCACGAAAGCATGGAACCCAAATGCATTGCTACAACCCTTCAAGCTGGTGGAGGCAACGTTATGGTTTGGGTAATGTTTTCCTGGCATGCTTTGGGTCATTTAATTCGTGTAGATCAACGTCTGACTGGCACATCATATCTAAACATCGTTGCGGACTAAGTGCATCGTGTCATGTTGATGGTTTATCCCAATGGCGATGGCTACTTTCAACAAGATAATGCTTCCTGCCATAGTGCTCGTATTGTACAGGATAGGTTTCAGGAACATGCCGGTGAGTTTACTTTGCTTATGTGGCCCCCACAATCTCTAGATCTCAACCCCATTGAGAATTTGTGGGATGAAGTTGAACGCGCCAGCAGGCAGCTGGATCCACAACCCTGCAATCTCCTACTCCTGGAAAGTGCTATTCATCACGCATAGTCTCAGATTCCACAAACCACCTATCAACATCTCGTGGAGTCCATGCCACGAAGAATCGACGCAGTATTAAAGGCAAAAGGTAGCCGAACGAAGTACTGAGGGGGTGGTCATAATAACTTGGCCACTTAGTGTATATGCAACCCGAAGACCGGCTTTCGTTTAGTAGAGTGTTCGGAGTCAGAATCGGAAAAGATGCCGATTTATTGGAGTTTGATAAAGGGCAAATCGTGATGGCACGAAGCCTCGGAACTATGATCTCGGAAACGGTGCGGCTTGTGGGTTGTTCACGTGCCGCTGCAGTGAGTACGTACCAAAAGTGGTGCACATATGGCCAAATAACGAACCGTCGTCTAGCCGTGTGTCTTCGCAGCTCATTGATGCACGAGGTGAGCGGACACTGTCGCAAATTGTTCACAGCGACCGCAAGGCCTGCAGTATATATACAACCCAGCTACAACAGCGGCGATAAGGACAATGTGTCACAGCACACAGTTCATAGCAGCCTTCTGCGCATGGGTCTGCGTAGCCGAAGATTCAGCCGTTTCAACTCATTGGGCTATAAGCCTTCGCCCGTCCCTAATTTAAGGACACTGGTTCCAGGGCAGAGAGACAGCCAGCGCCGTTAGACAAACACAACATCGATGCCTCACGGGATTCGAACCCGGACTCATCTCGGACGGATGATCAGAAGCTATCGCTTAGACCACTCTGCCATCGGTGAGGCCATTAACTTTTGTAACAGATTTCAATACCATGAGACCAGGCAGGAACTACGTTTCTATGTAGGTATAACGGTTGCCCAAATGAAAGGGAGGCTCGTGTAATAGCGTCGTTGTATAATTACGTAGAGTTGTGCATTTGCGCCAGTAGATGGCGTGTCATGTCAGGAAGCACGCTGTTATCGGTGAAACATGTCAGTGTGCTTTTTGCACGTGCGGAGGCAAGTTGACTACGTAGGGTCATGACATGGATTCGTCCAAACAGGCGCAGCGGGCAGTTATGCAATTTTTGATGGCAGAAGGTGTTAGTGGAGCCAAAATGTATCGTCATATGAAGGATGTGTATGGGAATGGGTGTCAGTCACGGTGTACAGTGCACCGCTGGTGTAGTGAATTTCGTAAAGGCCGTGTGAATGCGGAGGACATTCCGAGACCTAGTCAAGCACACGTGGCCATTGCTGCCTGCCGTGGACAACCTAGTGAAGGAGAATATCCGAATCACCACCCGCGAGCTGGCGACAACATTGTCCGTGAGTAAGGGAACTGTTAACACCATTCTCAATCGCCGATTGGGATACAGCAAGGTTTGAGCACAATGGGTTCCCCAAGCATCTCCAGGAGGAGTAGAAGACTCGGCGAATGTGTGCTTGCCTGGAGCATCTGCATCCTTACCACGCAGAGGGGGACAGTTTCTTTCCAAGATTGTGGTCGCAGATGAAACTTGGTGCCACCACTTCGATCCGGCAACAAAACGGATGACTATGGAATGTCGGTATTTCAACTCTCCACGCCCAAAAAAGCTCAGTCCTCTTTAAGAGCTGGAAAAGTGATGCTCACGGTTTTCTTCGATGAGAATGGCGCATTGCTGTTGGAATTGGCTGGATGCAGGCAGTACGGTCAACGCAACCACATACTGCGATACGTTACACAACCTCAAAATGGCCATCAAGGATAAGCGACCCGGTATGTTGTCAAACGGGGTTATTCTGCTGCACGACAACGCACGCCCGCAGGTGGCGACAATGTGCTTGTGCCAAGATTTTCTGCGGAACTTCCGCTGGGAGGTCCTCGACCATCCCCTCTATAGTCTCAATCTGTCGCCCGGCGACTACCACATCTTCGGGCCACTGAAAAAAGCTCTCAAGGGCTACCGGTTTCGCTAACGACGCTGAGTTCCGGGAAGCCGTTGAAGACTGGTTCCACAGCCAACCACGGACGTTCTTCGCTCAGGGTATCCACAATCTCGTGCCGCTCTGGGACACTTGCTTGAACCCACAAGACGACTAGGTGTAGCGGGTATGTAGCCCATGTATCACTCTTACTTCCTGTATGTTCACATATTCCAACCTATAAACCCTTACGGCAGAAAACCGACAGTCTCAGTTTCATTTGGGCGACCCTTATACTGTATATACCTTGGTTTCTATGTAGATCCCTAAACTAAACAGAAACCATGGTATTCTCGCTGGAAGTAGAGACATGAAGAAGAAGAGAGACTACACACACCCTCGAAGGAAAAAGGATGAAACTTTATAAGACTAATGAGCTTACCTGTGATTTGGTGATTGAATTTATAAATATCGAACATAACATATATTTAAGCTCGTTTTCTAAATTGCAGATTAGCTAATTAATCTTTCAAATTGCAGGAGAAAAACAGTTAAAATTGTGCTCTTAAACTAGCCATACAGTGTTTCCTATTTTATTTTCCGGCAGGGAGGACGAGGAGGTTAACGAACACGTGAACAACTCAGTGGGTTGTAAGCAGTCGCCCATTCCCAATTTGGGCCCACCGGTTCTAGGGAACCGGCGGAGCCACAGCCATCCAACAGGTGCCTCACTCATGCCTTATTCGTGGCTCGAATGCGTTATTCGAAGACTGCCAAGGCCGTCTAGAAAGCATAAGGCCATGATATCAGAGAAATGAGTTCCTTCTGTTTTTTTTTTTTTTTTTTTATTGGAGGTTTAACGACTACCGTGAGCAACTCAATGGGCTATAAGCAGTCGCCCGTCCCTGATTTAGGGCCACTGGTTCCAGGGAAGGGGAGAGCCAGTGCCGTAAGACAAACACAACATCCATGCCTCACCGGGATTCGAACCCGGACCCCTTACGGACGAATGATCAGAGGCCAACGCCTTAGACCACTGCGCCACCGGGGCGGCCCTCTGTTTGTGATGTCACTCTCATGTTACAATGTCTGACTCGTCGGTGTCGTGTTTGACGTTATACACGACAGCGTTGGAAACCAATAGGAAGCCTTGGTTTTCGCGTGACGTCACTAAAAGAGGGAACTAATCTCTCTTATGTTATGGCCTTGTATTTACTAAACGTCCTTGAACGTGCGCCAGGGCCGTAGCTAGGTCGCAGAACTAGGGGGCTCATCTGGGGGGATCAAATTTTTGCTAGGCGTGGGCAAAGAGGGCAGTCGCTCACACGGTTTTGCCGACTTGGGGGACATTCACTAAATTCAGGAGATTTCAGAATGGAGTTAGTGGCAGACATTTTGTTTTTCGGATTTATGACTTTTTCAGCGGATTTTTTAATGTTTTGAACGATTTCAGTAACTTTTTACATTTATGGTTTCAAACATTTAAAATGTTGTATTTGAAACTTCTTCAGTTCAGTAGTTTCCATAACCGTGATTTTTAATTCTTATAATATGAAATCCCTTTCCCCTTTCCGCTTTTATTTTTGACAGGCACAGAAAGCTTGCCTGTGCCAACTGAGTTACACTAAAAGAAAAAAAAATCTGTGATCACTTAGGCCGTAAATATGATAGTGGTGCGATGAATACTCCCTTCTCGTTCGCTCGGAATGTAAGAGAGGCCGAGAGAGTAACAACGAGCAGTGGACTGTGATGAAAAATAGGTTTTGGCCTGCTAAGATAATAATATATATATTTTTTTCTCAGTAAGCTCTTTGAACTAGATTTTTTAGGCATTTCAAAATTATTAGTGTTTTCCCTCCTCCTTAGATGTAGAATTATCAGATTGTGTTTTGTATGCTTTAGAATTCCAGAACTTCTCACCTTTAATTGTTTCCGTCTTTGGAGCCCCTTCGCGTCGCCATAGGTGTTAGCAAGTGTCACGCCAAGAAAAGCAAAACAAATGTACGAATATGTTACCTCCAGCATAACGAGGGACCTTCCCTTTGAGGGCACGGAACAGACCCAACGGTAATAGGATCCCATGTGGTCTTAAAGTGCTTCTTTCGCCATCAAGGGCAACATTCAATTGTCTCCTTAAAACTACAAAGGATGCAGCCTGGGACTTAAGCCCCCAAAGCTTCCCACCTACTTTTAATCCGGTCCCGAGTGCAAGTACGCCTCCATCCTTGATTACTTTCTTTTAGCTTGTTCTTCTAAATTTAACGTCCCCCCCCTTCTAAAATGCGTTTCTTGTTCCTTATAACTCCTACGGCTAGTAGAGAATCACTAAAATTACTAATACAGCCGTTGCAACTAATTCACAATTCAAAAAGTCGAAATTCCTTTTTTCTTTTGAGTTGCATTCATACTGCGTCGTTTTACTGTTACTTAGCTTTTTAAAAAGTCCAGTATACGAATAAAGTATTTATGCCTGTGATGAAATATCAAAGTCATTTACGTAAACCATCGAAATAAAAGTTTAAGTCATTTTTGACAGCGCCAATTTTCCAGGGGGGCTCGCTAGCCTAGTAGGGGGAGCTGAGCCCCCTCTAGCTCCCCGCTAGCTACGGCCCTGGCCAGCGCCTTAGCCAAATCGGCAGCCGAGGCCGCACATAGTTTCACTGTGTTATTAAAAAGATCGTAACATGAACTGAAACCATTAGAGGTACCTACCTAACAGCGTGTTTGTTCTCCTCTAGCGCGGAAAACAGCCTGTACACGCCGAGGCATCGACTCCACTAGATGCCGGAGGGTTTCCGGAGGTAATTCCAGCCATGCCTGTTGCAGATTTGTCCACAACGCTGCCCGAGACATCGGCCTAGGATCCATGGATCTGATATTCCGCTCTACGGCATCCCATAGAGCTTCCACAGGGTTTAAATCAGGGGACGCTGGGATCCCCTGGATGGTTCCAAACTCAGATGAGTGCCTGGGTGGTTGCGAAAAGGGGGGGGGGTTTTTCTTCTGGAACATTCCATCAGCCACAGGATGCACAAAGACTATAAAAGCGTGTAAGTGATCAGCTAGCACATGTTGACAGCGCGCAGCGGTTAGGGATCTCTCCAGACGCCCAAAGGGACCTAATGTGTCCCATCATAAGGCTTCCCAAACCATCACACAGCCACTACCGCCTTGAAGAGAGCTGACCTAGCACGGCGAGGTCATGGCCTCACACTGTCGACGCTACACCTGCACTTTCCCGTCATCTCGGTATAGCCGAAAAACGGGATTCACCTGAACGCATGACATGGCGTCACTCTGCACAGGTCCAGTTTTGATGTTCCCTCCACCAGGCGTGGAGTAATATTCGATGATGAGCAGTGAACAGTAGCGCACGAGTAGAGCGTAGGCTTACGTAACCCAGGGTATGCAGCGTGTTCTATACCGTTTGCTCGCTGACCCTGATTGGGCCTCCGACATTTAAAATGAATGTGATTGGGGCCGTCGTTGCCAAGCTTTCGGTCTGTACCAGCCTCGATGGTCTACGTCGACTCCGGTAATCAAAGGCGTGTGGTCGGCCACCACTTGCTCTCTGGGCGCTGATACGTCCATCGATATTATACTCGCAGTACACCCTCGATGCCGCCGCCCCGGTGGCGCAGTGGTCTAAGCGATGTCCTCTGATCACTCGTCCGAAAGGGGCCCGGGTTCGAATCCCGCTTTGGCATGGATGTTGTGTTTGTCTTACGGCACTGGCTCTTTCCCTTCCCTGGAACCAGTGACCCTAAATTAGGGACGGGCGACTGCTTATAGCCCATTGAGTTGCCCACGGTGGTCGTTAAACCTCCAATAAAAAAAAAAAAAAAAAAAACACCCTCGATATGGTTGCCATCGGAAACCCTAGTGTTTTTATCATTTGGGCGATAGAATGACCCACCTGTCTTGGGCCGACATTGTTATTTCCCTGGATTTTCCTTCTTTTTTTCTTTTTTTTTTTGATTGGAGGTTTAACGACCACCGTGAGCAACTCAATGGGCTATAAGCAGTCGCCCGTCCCTAATTTAGGGTCACTGGTTCCAGGGAAGGGAGAGAGCCAGTGCCGTAAGACAAACACAACATCCATGCCTCACCGGGATTCGAACCCGGACCCAGTTCGGACGAATGATCAGAGGCCATCGCTTAGACCACTGCGCCATCGGGGCGGGGCGGCTTTCCTTTTTTTCTTTTTACGCTTTCCAACCGTAGGTTGAAGAAGCGTATATGCTCCAGCTTTGTCCGTCCGTCTGTCCGCACGATAACTCACGTGAAAATGGTTCGATTTCGACGAAATTTTAGTATGTGGTAGGGGATCACCTGGGGACGAACCCTATTGAAAATGGGCGAAGCAGGGTCAAAGGTCAGAACATAGGAGCGGGATCCATTCCATTGCTCTTATGCGTCATAACTTTCTTAAAAGATTTTCGATTTCGATGAAATTTTTGTATGTGGTAGGGAACCACCTGGGGACGATCCCTATCGAAAATGGGTGAAATAGGGTCAAAGGTCAGGACATAGGAGCTGGACCCATTCCATTGCCTTTATGCGTCATAACTTGCGTAAAAATGGTTCGATTTCGATGAAATTTTAGTATGTGGTAGGGAGCCACTGGGGACGAACCCTATTGAAAATGGGCGAAATGGGATCAAAGGTCAGGACACTGAAGGGCGATCCATTCCATTGCCCTTGTGCATCATAACGTACCTAAAATGCTTGGATTGCGACAAAACTTTATCATGTTGTTCCGGAGGTATAGTGAACCGGTTCTGTTGAATATCATCGAAATGGGGTCAAAGGTCAGGACACAGGAGCGAGATTTATTCCCCAGCCATTATCCACATAACTTGAGTAATAATTTCTGGTATGTTGGAAAGCGTATCATAATCAATGCTTTGCATGATTTTACTAACTTGTTAAGTAAAGCACTCGGAGGCATTTAGCTCTTTTATCTAATTCACCATTTTTCGAGTTAAATCTGCTTCCCAAAATGATACAACTTTAAAACATGTTCTGTTTGGTAAAAGAGCACATTATATCTCTCCCTGTCTGCCAAAGATATATAACAAATTTTGGTGAGTAGTACACGTTCTCATAAGTGGCATGAAATTAAGAGGAATTCTTTTAAAAACAGAAAACAATAAAGAGGTTGAGAATCAAAATGGTATGGAAGCAGTAAATGTAAGGTTGTCATTATCACATTATCTCTCACTCTCTCTTTTTGTTTCGGAGTTTGATTACCAATGACCACCATGGACAATTCTTTGGATGATTAGCGGTCTCACGGCCCCGGTGGCCGAGTGGTCTGAGGCCCGGTCTTCTAACCAGTCGTCCGAGGTGCAGCAGGTTTGAATTCCGATTGAAGCAAGGACTAAAGCTAGATCTGTTCCATATGAAGAACCAGGGCCACCAAATTAGGGACAGACGACATCTTATCCTGATAAAAAACCATGATCCTGATAAAAAACCATTGATCACTGATCCTGATAAAAAACCATTGATCTCTGACAGCATTTAGAGTTTCTCAAAGTGGTCCCGATAAAAAAAAAAAATCATTGGCCTTTGATACCTAATTAGGGCCGCTGGTCTCGATAAAAAAAACCCCATAGCCTCTGATACCTAATTAGGGCCACTGGTCCCGATAAAAAAAACACTTGTCTCTGATACCTAATTAGTGCTACTGGTCCCGGTAAAAAAAAACAAAAAACACTTGCCTCTGATACCTAATTAGGGTCACTGGTCCCGATAAAAAAAAACATTGGTCTCTGATACTTAATTAGGACCGCTGGTCCCGACAAAAAAACCATTGGCCTCTGTTACCAAATAGGACCACTGGTCCCGATAAAAAACCATTGGCCTCTGATACCTAATTAGGGCCACTGATCCTGATAAAAAACCATTGATCTCTGATAGCTAATTAGGGCCACTGGTCCCGACAAAAAAAAACCATTGGCCTCTGATACCTAATTAGAGCCATTGGTTCCATGTAAGGGCAGGGCTATGATACTTAATTAGGGCCACTGGTCCCGGTAAAAAACCATTGACCTCTGATACCTAATTAGGGCCACAGGTCCTGACAAAAAAAAACCCATTGGCCTTTGATACCTAATTAGGGCCGCTGGTCCCGATATAAATACCATTGACCTCTGATACCTAATTAGGGCCACTGGTCCCGATAAAAAAAAACACTTGTCTCTGATACCTAATTAGTGCCACTGGTCCCGATAAAAAAAACACTTGCCTCTGATACCTAATTAGGGTCATTGGTCCAGATAAAAAAACATTGGTCTCTGGTACTTAATTAGGGCCACTGGTCCCGACAAAAAAACCATTGGCCTCTGTTACCTAATTAGGACCACTGGTCCCGATAAAAAACATTGGCTTCTGATACCTAATTAGGGCCAATGGTCCCGATAAAAAATCATTGACCTCTGATAACTAACTAGGACCACTGGTCCCGATAAAAACATTGGCTTCTGATACCTAATTAGGACCACTGATTCCGATAAAAAAAAACCCCATTGGCCTCTGATACCTAATTAGGGCCACTGATCCCGATAAAAAAACCATTGATCTCTGATACTTAATTAGGGCCACTTGTCCCGACAAAAAAAAAAAAAAAAACCTATTGGCCTCTGATCCCTAATTAGAGGCATTGGTTCCATGTAAGGGCAGGGCTATGATACTTAATTAGGGCCACTGGTCCCGACAAAAGAAACCCATTGGCCTCTGATACCTAATTAGAGCCATTGGTTCCATGTAAGGGCAGGGCTATGAGACAAGCACACCACCCATACCTTATCAGGGACTCGAATCCGTGCCATCTGGAACAGTTGGTCAGAAGCTAGTGACTATTCATTTTTCTTTTCAGCAAACAAGTCATTTTCCGTGGCCCTTGCGCCATTAAACACGAAACAACCAACCAACCAATCAACCATTTTCAGTGAAATGATGTGCTAGCTCTTGAAGAGTGCATCAAAAATTGGTTAGCAGGGTAGATTGGTGACGTAATTTTTTATTGTAATATTTACAATATTATTACGTTGCAGTAAGGCACGAACTGCGATTTCATTGTCTTTCGTCAAGAAGGGGAGTAAAGTCAGAACTCTACTAAATGAGGACGTGTATCTGTAGTCACAACCTATTTCAGCCATCAAAATGTTCTTTTATGCTTTGTGGTTAATGTTTATCGCAACGTTTGTCTTGGATGTGGCAGAACTGCGTAAGATAATTTTTCTATCTCCTAAATAAATTCTTGAAAAATTAAATAACGCAACCATAGCACTGATTATTCACGAATTGATTGTTGTTCGGAGGTTTAACAACCACCGTGAGCAACTCGATGAGCTACAAGCAGTCTCCCGTTTTAATTTAGGGCCACTGGTTCCAGGGAAGGGAGAAAGCCAGTGTCGTAACACAAACACAACATCCATGACTCACAGGGATTCGAACCCGGACTCATCTGAGACGAATGGTCAGAAGCCAGCGCTTAGACCACTGCGCCACCGGGGAGGCCGAAATACTTCTATCCTCCATCGTGTGATGACCATAGATCAACAACAGGTGGCTGACCGAAATGAGTATTGCATCATGAGGCATAATTATTTATTATATTAGATTTTTCGTGCCACCGGATTAGGAACGAATCTCAGTTGAGACATCAGCATTTCTCCTTTGTCATTTTCTTTTATTGGAGGTTTAACGACCACCGTGAGCAACTCAATGGGCTATAAGCAGTCGCCCGTCCCTAATTTAGGGTCACTGGTTTCAAGGAAGGGAGACAGCCAGTGCCGTAAGACAAACACAACATACATGACTGCCGAGATTCAAACCCGGACCCCTTTCGGACGAATGATCAGAGGCCATCGCTTAGACCACCGCCTCCACCGGGGCGGCCTTTTGTCAGTTTGAAAGCTATTGTTGGGTGTGTGAACTGTTGCATCACACTCACTTATAAATTTTTTTTTTTTTTTTTGGTTGAAGGTTTAGCGATTACTGCGAGCAACTCAATGGGCTATAACAGTCGCCCGTTCCTAATTTAGGGCTACTGGTTCCAGGGAAGGGAGAGAACCAGCGCCGTAAGACAAACACAACATCCATGCCTCAGGGGGATTTGAACCCGGACCTTTCTAGGACGAATGATCATAAGCCAGCACTTAGACCACTGGGCCACCGGGACGGCACTTATGATTTCAATAATCTGATCAACAATTAGCTTCCGATTGCTTTTGTTGGCAGATTAGGGACATGTCAATCGGTGTCTCCCAATGTCATTATACTCTCCTGACTTAAGAGTCCAGAAGTTTGAAATAAAGGGCAACATACTGGAAAACAGATTTAAGTGAAAATGAAGACTCGCCTGGAAACATGGTCTCATTCGGAGGTACGCGCTCCTATTAGATTGATCGATGTGACGATCGGTAGCCAATGAAACATTTGCATCTGCGACAATCTGTGGGAAAGTCAGCCTTTTGTCTTCTTGTAACTGGGGCCGGATTTAGGCCTTGGGCCTCTAGGCTAAGACGTCTGATTAGGCGCCAAAGAACTGATAATGGGGAATCACTATGAAGTCTTGCAAAATGCAAAATTCTAGCGACATGCGTTGGATTTGTGATAATTAATATGTTGTGCGTTCTTCAAACTATTAAATTAGGTGCATAGTTTTCTTACCAGTAAGTATCAGGAGTTCACTAACATATAAATCACTTATTATACAAAATCGCACTTATTTGAGTACGAGGTAAAATATAGAACTCGTTTTTATAATAATAACACCATACCTTTTCTACTAGTCTCAAAGAGGTTTTTTTTCTTGGTTTTATTTGGGCAAAATAATGTATTAAATCATAGAAATCCATTGTTCTCACTTTCAGTTATAATTTTTATGAGTGACCTTACCCAGTCACTTTCAGCGCCCTTTTCATTGCAAGCTCTCTCCTTTTCTTACACATACTTCCGGTTTGGCGCACGAAGACATTAGTCATGCATGAACAAGATTTGTAACACGCAAACCTTATCCAAAATATTAGTTCCGCAAAATTAAACGTAATCATGCACAGTAAAAACTACTGGAGAATGTCAACAATAAATTTTTACAAGAAGCTGTGGCTGGGTAGGAAAGGGGGGGGGGGGGGGGGGCTATTCGGGGGCTACGATCGTACGAAAAGCAAACATTTTGAAGTGCTTGGCAGAAATTTGGACAAACATTTCAATTCATGTAGATTTTACCTCACGCTGATGATTTATCGCCAGCAAAATAAAACTTTTCTTGGTACATATTGTACGTAGTACTGGGAACCATGAATACGATCCTCCATTGGCTTTAACAATTTACTGTTTCTTTGTAATTTTAGCTCACTTACGTCACTTTTTTCTCATCTCTCTTTAAAATTTGCTGTCATAAGGCAGTTTTTGAATTTTGGTTTGCAACCTGACTATGAATCTCTCTCTCATCTTTTTAAACTACAATTACAGAAATTGTGTCTCTCTTGTATTCTCTTAGACATCTCCCCCAGAGGATTCACACCATTTCACAGAACAGTACAACATAAAATTTAACAACAAATTCATTTTATAATGTAACAAACTTTCTCTGAATTGCTAACATTCCCATATACAAGTTCCCTAAAATCAGTAGCGTCGCTAGGAATTACGGATTGGCGGGGGAGGGGGGGGGCTAAGCCCATCCCTGATATATACACTATAATGACGAAGTCACCGGACACTCCTTCGACAGCAAATCAACGGGTCTGCTGCGTTCTTAAGATGCGCGGTATAGCTGCGAATGGTATAAAAACAAGCCTGCAGCTGACCGCGATCATACCGCACAGCGACGTTGAGTGAAAATGTCGCTGCGGGAGAGAACTGACTTTGAGAAAGGAAACATCGTTGGGTGTTATATTAGTGGGTTGTCCATAAGAGAAATCGAGAGGCGTTTAAACATACCCAAGTCAACTGTTTTGGATGTACTGAATAAGTGGATGACACATGGCGTGCCAGAAGCAGCAAAACGTACCGGCAGACCAAAGAAAATCAGTGATAGAGGACGTCGAAGCCTCAGGAGAGTCGTTACAGCTAATCGACGGAGTAATGCATAAGACCTCAGTGTACAGGTGAGTAAAAATGCTGGAACCTCGTTATGTACACGTACCATTCGCAGAGAACTTCATTTAATGGGTTACCGTGATCGTGCGGCTGTCATAAGTCTTTCATCTCCCCTCGGAATGTTACTCGTCGTTTAGCATGCTGTAAAGAACATTTATCGCGGACCGTACCGTAGATAAACGGAAACGGGTCCTATGGACTGATGAATCCAGATGCACGATCCATCAGTCTGATGGCAGTGTGTGGGTATGGTGGCAGCCGGAGGAAGGCTATTTACCACAGTGTACTGTTCCTTTGGAGCTGGCAGTGTACTCGTGTGGGGGGTGTTTTTCGTGGTATGGTCCTGGCCCATTGGTTATCGTGGACAAACCTGTTAACCAGCACGTCTACCTCGATATTCTGGACAACTATGCCGTACCAACTCTGTGGCAATACTATGGAACCAGCCTTGTTGGTACCAGCAGAGTAATGCACCGAGCCATAAAGCAAGGTCTGTTATGGCGTGTTTTGACGATAATTCCGTATCGTGTGTGGACTGGCCAGCACAGAGCCCTGACCTTAATCCCGTAGAGCACCTATGGGATGAATTAGAGCGCCGCATAAGAAGTTTGGAACTATGACCTACCACTAAGCAACAGTTAGCGGCAGCATTGTGTACTGAATGGAAGCGCATACCTATCGCTGTGTTCCAAAACCTTGTCGAAAGCATGTCTCGAAGGGTCAGTGCATGCATTAAGGCCAAAGGTGGACCGACACCGTACTAATGTGTGTCAATAAATGCTATGTTGTGTTTTTCTTCTAGATGTCCGGTGACTTTTGTCGATATAGTGTATAACTGTATATATACTGAAGAGCAATTGAATTAGAAACAGCTAGCGCTGTGGGTGGCCCTTTAAACGGAAATGACATGACGTATGGAGGGTTCCCTATCACTTCGTCCGTGTTCATTTCGTCCACGCTCACTTCGTCCAGTTCATTTCGTCCAACGTTCACTTTGTCCACTGTTCACTTCGTCCAATGTTCACTTCGTCCAATGTTCATTTCGTCCACAGTTCACTTTGTCCACGTTCATTTCGTCCTCAGAATGAATGGAATACCGTCGAATTTTTTTGTTTTAATGGAGCTTTTGTTATAGGCAGAAGAAAAGGTCAGTGGACATTGCTTGCAAGCAATTTTTTTTTCTGTCAGAGTTTCTCGGTTAAAATAAAACGATTTTTTTTATTGGAGGTTTAACGACCACCGTGAGCAACTCAGTGGGCTATAAGCAGTCGCCCGTCCCTAATTTAGGGTCACTGGTTCCAGGGGAGGGAGAGAGCCAGTGCCGTAAGACAAACACAATATCCATGCCACACGGGATTCGAACCCGGACCCATTTCGGACGAATGATCAGAGGCCATCGCTTAGACCACTGCGCCACCGGTACGGCAAAAAAAAAAAAAAAAAAAAAAATAAATAAATAAAAAAATAAAAAAAACGATTTGAAATGTTATTTAAAGTAAAACAAGGAACTTAACTTTGAAGTGCTTTTTAACTCTTTTTGTGTGGTACGATGTCAATCACTACAGCATGACTCACGCTATGTTCGGAAAACGTCTTTAAGGTGGGATTTTTTAATAACGCGGCACTTTTACTTAGGCACTAAATATTTACATAAGATGCCAAGTTATTAATATTTCTCTTTTACTTACTTAGGCACTAAATACTAATTACTATACCTCATGTGTAGGCCTTTTGACAGTTTTTATTCTGCTGATGTCATATTCAAAACGTTTACGTATCCACTCAAGGTAATAATTGTGATTTTACTGAGGCACAAAATATTAATTCAAAATCCCTAGGCTTAGGCCGTTTCAACAGTTTTATTTTATGGATCTCATATTCATAACGTTTACCTATCAACTCAAGGTAATAATATTGCGCTTTTTTTTTTGGCACTAAATAATATTTCATATGCCCTAGGGCGCGGCCTTTTTCACAGTTTTTATTCTAATCACGTCATATTCACAATATGTACATATCAAATCAAGATATACTGTGCATTTGCTCAGGCACTAAACATTATTTCATGGGCCCTAGGCCTAGGCCTTTTTTGCAATATTAATTCTACGGATGTCGTATTCATAATGTTTACGTATCAAGTCAAGGTAATAATATCACGCTTTTGCTCAAGCACTAAATATTATTTGGCCTAGGTCAAGGCCCTTTTCACTGTTTTTATTCTGAGTACGTCATATTTCTAACATTTTTTACATCAAATTAAGGTAATAATATTGCGCTTTTGCTCAGGCGCTAAATATTATTTCATAGGCACTATGCCAAGCCTTTTTTCCGCTGTTTTTATTCTAAGTACGTCATATTCGTAACATTTTCATTCATTCTGAGGACGAAATGAACGTGGACAAAGTGAACGGTGGACGAAATGAACATTGGACGAAGTGAACATTGGACTAAGTGAACAGCGGACGAAGTGAACAGTGGACAAAGTGAACGTTGGACGAAATGAACTGGACGAAGTGAGCGTGGACGAAATGAACACGGACAAAGTGATCCGTCACCCGTATGGAGCGATCCGACAATATAAGGAGTGATGCGACGGGAATCAGTAAGAGCCGGGCGCAGTATGGGTAAGACGAAGGATCTAAGCGCATTTGAACGTGTGTCGGGGCCCGACGAATAGGTCACTCCATCTCGGAAATCGTGCAGGCACTGGGATTTTCACGAGCTACTGTGTCACAGGTGCACCGTGAGTCCATCGAGTCCGGTAAAACCATTCCTGCAAGAGCCAACTGCCGTGGACAACAGCGTGTGGATGAGCGGGGTCATCTTCGGCTAGCTCGCATTGTAACAGCGGATAGATGGGCCACAGTGCAAGAAATCACTCGGCAATTTAGCGCTGGTGCACAAAAACGTGCAAGGAGCCACACCATCCAGAACCATCTCCTCGCTATGGGGTACAGAAGCTATCGTCCCACGAGGGTACCGATGCTGACCGCAGCTTCAATGGGCGCGGGAACATCGCCACTGGACCCTAGACATGTGGAAAAATGTTGCCTGGACTGATGAGTAGAAATTCACGTTGGTACATGCGGATGGCAGGATACGAGTACGGCGCAAACCACATGAAGCGATGGATCCTTCTTGCCAGCAGAGTACTCTTCAAGCTGGTGGGGGTGGCATTCTCGTCTGGGGACTGTTTACGTGGATTAAAATGTGACCCCTCGTACGTGTGACATCGTCCCTCACAGGTCAACGTTACCGGGATATCCTGGACGACCATTTGCTCTCGTTTGTGCATCTTTAACATCCCACTGGGGACCTCATCCTGCAACAAGACAATGCACCCTACCGAAAACATTTTACTCCGTGAAACAAACGCTTTCACTTAGTGGAAACTTCTGCTCCCTTTCATGCTGTTTTTTATTACCCCAGTAAAGATGCCGCCTTTTCGCATGAATATTACCGTTTCCGACAAGCTGTTGCAGTTGCTGTCGTTCATCGTTCCTTCAGTCTTTTGGCCTACGGTTGATTCTCAGGGTTTGGGCTTTTGTTAGCTTGGGACTGATGGTACGTGCCTCCACGATACTCCCCCGTAAATAATTAAGTTGTTTGACGTATTGTTCCCTAATGGCCTAACCCCTGCAGAGACCAGGCAACGAGAATTACCCCAACTAGAGTAATGTTATCTTAATACTGTTGCTGTGACCAGTTGCGGCCCTAGTCGTTGCGGGGCCCCGGGCGACTGCTCTTCACGGGTCCCTTCGCAATAGCAATAACCCAAAACCATCGCAATAACCCCTTATATATGTAAAAAATTACTTGTTGCTTACTCTGACCGTAAACCAGTTGCTCGATTTTTTCCTTTTTTTCTTCATATAAACCCTCACTTCGGGTGAATGTGATCAAAAAGCAATTTTTTTTTTTATCGGGAATTATGGTATTGATTTTTATGAAATAAATACGATGTAATACAATACATTGTTTATTAATATAATTAGGAATCCAAAATATTACCTTTCCAAAATGACCTGCTACTAAATAAACAAGGGCAACTGTATAATTATAAGATAAGTGTATTATTTAAAGAAGAAGAATGCAACATTTCTTGTATCTGAAGTCTTTAAACCAACCACTGTAGTCCAGAGTAATTGCCACGTCGTTTTCTATAGATAGAAGAGCGAATACATTGCAACTCACTACTTGTTCCCGAAATTGCGGCAAAACTCCTATGAAAAATATCTTCAAAAATAAAAAAGTTCAATTTAGACATTACTCCACAACTTTCCCGCTGAAAAAAATGTCTCTGACCAAAAAATAATTTTTTTTTAACAGAGTAATTTTTTGATGTCACAATTAAAAGCAGTAAACAAATATTAAAATTGGTCATTTATTTGTATATGATCGTGAACTACAACCACAATATTTTAGGTGACGCCAGGCAAAAAACTACTAATTAATTGGCAATGGTGCGGGGCCCCTCTAGGCGCGGGGCCCCTCTAGGCGCGGGGCCCTGGGTGGTTGCCCGGTATGTCCGTACCTGTGGCCGCCACTGGCTGTGACACCTTACCCCCTCCCCCCCCTCATCGGAAAAAAAAGGGAATCGAAGGAAGAGGAGGTTTTTTTGCTTTGACAACAAAATATTTAAGGAAATTTCTGTCTGCCTTTTTTTCTAAGTTGAAAAATATTACATAGGTAAAAGTAAACTAATACAAGAAAAGGTTTATTTTGATTTGGAGGGCTTTGCGCTGGGGGGGGGGGGCTTGAGCTCCGAAAAGTAGTCTAACGACACCACTACCCCTAAAATCTTAGATGGTTGCATTCGTCATATGTTCTAACTCTTTAAATAAATATTTTGGAGGAGCTAAAGGGTGGGCTGAACGTATCTTGGGTCCGAGACCTGGGCTATCTCCTCCCTCCCCCTCTCCAAGTACTGTTTTTTTTAATTGCGAAGTTAACTTTTTAACTGTTAAGTAACAGAAGTAACTTTTTTCTAAATTTTAGGTACATGCCATTGCTAACATGATACCAAATAATTATGAAGATTAGGATTTGAACACTTATTTGTACATGAATGCCGTTCTTCTTCTGAATACTTTATTTGTACATGACCTCCATTCTTCTTTCCTTTTGCGTGAACTTGAGTGTTACGTTTTCATAAAATGTTTCTTCCGAGTACTTTTTCATATTTAAAAAGAATGTTTTTCTCTACTGACAAAACAGCCAAGTTTTTCGAACGTGCATGTCCTAGTGTGGCTCTAAGATATATCTTGATTCTTTTTAATGCAGAAAAACTTCTTTCGGCAGTTGCAGTTGTTGATGGAAAGCTTAATATGAGGTCGGCTAATATGTACACCTCACTAAACACTATGTCCAATTTATTCAACTTTATGTAACACGTTATGTCTCTTACTGATTTGTTTTTGTATTCATCAAGGGAATAAAACACCTTCAGTTCATTTTTTAGTCGAGCTGTATCAAAATTTGAAGCATATAGTTTTTTAAGTTCTGACAGCAGATGTTCAGGGAAGCTTTCACAAAATTTATCAAAACAGTTCGAATCCAACAAAGCTACAAATTTAAGATATAATATATCTGATTTTAATACTTTGACACTTCACAAAAACTGAAACAACTCTTGCGAAACATTCTTATGGACGGGAGTATGCGAGTGACTGAGATAGTCTAAGTCTTCTTTTTTCTGAGCGAACCGTTGAACAAAGCAATGGCCCATTCCCTTCTACCAGCTGATTCATGTTGTCATGGAAACGCCAGCTGGCGGTTGTACGGAAGGTTATCGCATCAGAACTGCGAAGATTCTGGAAGAGCTGCTTGCGTTATGCAGTTGGGTTTCGCTCGCCAGACTGAGGCAAAGAAGCGAATCCGCACGCGTTTTATTTCGCACCGAAAGCATCGACATATTTTAATACCGTTGATAATTGAGTTTTTTATTTGCGTATATTTAATTCAGTTTTATTTGTGCATTTTCTGGTCTTCGCAGTTAGCTTAGCTATCTTCGAATATACTCCACTGGCTGAACGTAAATTTGGGTGAGCTTACCCGTAAAGTCGCGCCTGCTTCGTAGTGAGAAATCTGAAACCGTCTCGCCGACGTAATTGTACTTATAACATTACGAAATGTTCATCGTACCTGAGTCACTTCCTTCAAGGCGTTTTCTTTATAACCTTTGTTTGTGATCGAGTGTGAAATCATGCGAGACGGAAGCCAAGAGCCCTGAAGGGTAAACAGTGTAATCCACGAATATCAAATAAAATCGGAACTCAGAAGAAATATACATGCATGCTCCAGGTACGTATCAGAGGAAGGTTCAGGGGGTTCGACCCCCTAGAACTGCACAACAATAACAAAAAATGTGTATTTTTTTTAAATAATTGTCGACAAAATTATTTTAACGAATAGACCGCTAGAAAAGGTGATAAAGAAAGGCACAAAATTTTAAGTCCCATTTTGAGTGTCACGCCGAGGATTGGGGTGATGTTTCTGCTCTAAAGCAAAGAATGGGTGGAGTGAGCTGATCAATGATTCATAAAGGGCCCTGGAAGTTGATTTTGCGCTGCCCATTTTTAAGAAAATTATCAAGGTAACCCCCCCCCCCCAAAGCGTTATTTCAGCATCACCGTTTACAATTGAAACATCTTTTTAACAAAAGTCTACAAATCATTGAGGTTTATCATATTGAAGCAATAACATTCATCAGTATTTTACCCATTTTCCTGGACAAACCGCAGCTCTCTAGTAAAATGTTGTGTAAGAAAAAATTACTTCCGTTGCTGAAAAGCGACAGACGTTCTCTGAGAGAGACTCTACAAGACTATTCTATTTTTACGAACTGTTTTGCGATAACCAAATTCAGAATTCGTAATAGTTTCTTCGGTTATAGCGAGAACAGAAATCCAAATGTGCCAAAAATAAATTTATTTTTCAAGACTTATAAAATAACAAAAGAAATCTCTTAAGAAATTGAAAATGTCCAGAATTTCAGAGCAAAAAGTGAAAGAAATCAAAGAATGCGAAAATTAATTTTTATTTAATTAACAGGGAAACGTCTTTTTGCTCTAGCTGAAACAGACTTCCCAGAACTGCAGTCCAAGAATTCATGTAACTGGAAGGCCCAAATAGTAAATTAATGCACATCTGGTAAAAAAAAAAAAAAAAAAAAAAAAAAAGGAAAAGAATGTATAATGCATATACAGGGTGTCTCAAAAATACACGGCAAAACTGCAGGAATGAGTTCCTCATAGGTAGATAAGAAAAAAGTTTATTTCAACATAGGTCCAGAAATGATTGGTTTCCGAGTTATGAAGGTCTGTCTATAACACTTGACTGTTCACATTACCTGACTAAGGTCTGTCTTGGTTTCCCTGTTCTTTGCCAGAATGTTTTATCTGCCGCAGGTAAATTCCTTCATCACAAGGTACTGACAGAATCTGGTGGTTTTCCTTTCCGACCATGCACTCAAATCAGGAGCAAGCGGATATGCACTTTATGTACGGTTTGGCGGATGGCAATGATCTGGAGATTAGTCGTTTGTACGACGAAAGGTTCCCAGCTCTAAGAGGTCCAGACAGGAAAACGTTTGAAAGTATCCATCGCCGCCTTTGTGAACATGGGACCTTTACATCTCGTGCTGCTGACAGAGGACGACCAAGATCTACGACTCCTGAAGTAGAGGCGGAGATTTTGGATGTTGTGCAGCGACTCCTGGAATCAGCACACGCAGATTAGCAATGCAACTGCCTGTTCATCGTTCGGCTATTTGGAGAGTGTTGCGAGAAAAACACCTGTATCCGTACCATCTGCAACGGGTACAGGCCTTGTTACTAGCAGATTACCCTGCGCGAGTAATGTTCTGCCAGTGGTTCTTGCAGCAGTGTGGTACAACTCCTATTCACCGATGAAGCACAGTTCACACGCGACGGAATCTTAAACTTTCACAATAAGCAGGTATGGGCCAAAGAAAACCACATACAATTCTTCCATCATTCCATCACGTCACCAACAGCGGTTCAGCCTAAACATCTGGCGGGTGTTTTTGGTGATAAGTTATTTGGGCTCCATGTACTTCCCAACAAATCAGGGTGAGGGCATACCACACCTTTCTGGAAAACCACATGCCTGATTTCTTGGACGACACGACACTGGTCATTCGTCAACAAGCACACTCTATGCAAGATGGAGCTCCCGCACATTTTAGCCACCTAGCTCGCAATTACTTGAATCGAAAAATTCCTAGTCGGTGGATAGGTAGAGGTGGACCCATCTGCCTGGCCTCCACGCTCACCAGATTTAAACCCTCTAGTTTTCTTCTTGTGGGGCCATTTAAAATCATTGGTGTATTCGACTCCAGAAGCAGATGTGGAAACTCTCCACAATCGAATGTGGCAGGTTGTGAAACAATACGACACACGCCAGGAATTTGGCAGCGTGTTCGCGAGTCCATGAGACATCGATGTGAGGCCTGTATGGAGGCAGAAGGTGGATATTCTGAACAATTAATGTAGGGTTATGTGAACAGTTAAGTATCATAGACAGACAGACCTTCATAACTCGGAAACCAAGCATTTCCGGACCTATGTTGATATAAACTTTTTTTCTTATCTACCTATGAGGAACTCATTCCTGCAATTTTGCCGTGTGGTTTTGAGACACCCTGTATAGAGCAGCAAACCAAAAAAATTACCGTAGGTGAACCTCAATGCATTAACATACACAATGAAATTTCGAGTTTCTATCCCAAACTATTGACAGCATATTTGATTGGGTTGGATTGATTATTCAACTGCAACTGGAAAAAGTACTGAATTAGAAGATATCAGCCCAAAAGGACCGGCTTAAACTAAGAATTTAAGAAGGAGGGATTGTATATCAAATCAGGGTTTGGCTCAACAGAACAATTTGCTACGTAAGTTTCTTTCTTTCGAAGCCGTCAAAGTGGTAGATAAACTTTGTAGTTTCAACATTATTTACTTTTCTTCTGTAAGAATATTGAAGTGCAAGTATATACGAGGTCCGATCAAAAAGTTCTGAGATTAGGCTGATATACAACAAAGTACTTACGTTACTTAAATCTGGCTATGATCTCCCTCAAAGTAGTCTTCTTGGGCAGCGATACACCGCTGCCAGCATTTCCCCCACTGTTGGAACGCTCCCTTAAAGTCCTGTTTGCGAATCGTGTCAAGCACCGTCTGCGATTCGTGCTGGACCTCGTCAATGGTTTCAAAACGGTGACCCTTGAGCTCCAGCTTCATCTTCGGGAACAGAAAGAAGTCGCAGGGGGGCCAAATCCGGCAAGTAAGGCGGGTGAGGAAGGGTAGTTATGCTGTTGCGGCAGCAAAACTGTGTTGCTAACGCTCGACGAGCTGATGCATTGTTGCGATGGAGCAGGAAATCGCCTCTGCGCTACATTTTAGGTCGTTTGCGGCGAATGTCGTCCCTAAGACGCCGCAGAACTTTACAGTAAAAAAGGGCGGTGACGGTCTGGCTCTGGGGGACGAATTCACGGTGAACAACCCCACGAATGTCGAAGAACACGATGAGCATGCTTTTGCTGCGGACTTGTGGGGCCTTCTTCGGTCGTGTAGATCCCGGGCTCTTCCACTGCGACGACTGTTGTTTGGCCTCCGGGTCGTAACCGTAGACCCAAGTCTCGTCCTCAGTGATGACCCGCGACAGGAACGTTGGTTCATTCACCACCTGCTGACAAAGATCTTGACAGAGTTCGACACGGAGCGCCTTCTGTTCGGGGTTCAGAATCTTTGGCACAAACTTTGCAGCAATGCGGTGCATGTTCAAAACCGACGTCAGAATTTCTTGCACTGTTCCGTATGACACATTGACGATGGTTACAATGTCTTGAATGGTTCTCCGACGTTCCTGATGCACCAGTTCACTAATTTTGTCCACATTTTCGGGGTTTTGCTCGTGGACGGTCGCCCTGACCTCTCGTCGTCTTTCAGTGCCGTTCTATCGCTCTTGAAGCGCGAGTGCCACTCAAAATACCTCGCATGACTCATATGCTTCAATGCCATAAGCCTGCCGAAACATTTGATGCGTCTCCGTCCCCGATTTACCAAGTTTGACGCAGAATTTGATGTTCGCTCGCTGTTCTAGTATGCAGTTCATACCGAAATCGCAGTAGTGTTCTGCATGTGGTCACCAAATATCGTGTAGCAGAGCTCCCGATGTTCACAGAACGACGCCACTCGGCACAATGACTCATGAAGGTCACTGCCCTCGACCGCTGCTCGCGCATCCACGTACTGCCTCTGTTAGCGCACTACGTAACTAGTCTCGGAACTTTTTGATCGCACTACGTATGTTCCCAATCCGCATTCAAGGGTCATCTGAAGTTTTTAATGTTATTCATATTATTACTACATCTATAACAAGAGTGAAAGACATCATGATCAAAGTAAAATTCCTGAAATGGCAATGGGTTCGACATGTTGCCAGAAGAACGGTCCACCGATGGTCAACCGAAATTTTAGATTGGATACCAAGAGAAAAAAAAAAAAAAACAGAAGACGACCACATGGAAGATGAATGGACGAAATTTGAAAGCATGCCGAAATAACATGGAGGGGACTGGTTTAAGACAGACAGTTGTCCACTCGTGTGCACCACTCGTGTCTCCTCCGAAATGTGAGACCGGACCTAGTTGCGGCGATTGGTCAAAGCCCTACGCCTATACAATATGTTTGTAACACAAAGTACCATATAAATTCATAAATATGTTTTCGGTAAGTCAGGTCTTTTTTTTTTTTTTTTTTTTTTTTTTGATTGGAGGTTTAACGACCACCGTGAGCAACTCAATGGGCTATAAGCAGTCGCCCGTCCCTAATTTAGGGTCACTGGTTCCAGGGAAGGGAGAGAGCCAGTGCCGTAAGACAAACACAACATCCATGCCTGACCGGGATTCGAACCCGGACCTCTTACGGACGAATGATTAGAGGCCAACGCCTTAGACCACTGCGCCACCGGGGCGGCAAGTCAGGTCTATAGTCTTTGGGAAAGTTAATGATCTTGAACGTAGTTCGATCATGAATATGGCTATGATTGTATGTCATATTTACCTAACCACGGAAGTAATTACGACGTCTGCAAATATAAGTGGGTGGTTCAAGACTGACCTCGAATTTTTGCTGTAACTCTCCAGGTTCTATACAGATTGCAACAGAATTCGTACGGCAAGTGTGTGTGTACCTTCTCTTCAGCCAGCAGTGGTTTCGTCAGGCAGCGCGTGCGAGGTGCATTGTGGGAAGTATGGATTCAGATTGTCAGTGAGTGTGAAACAGAGTAGTAGTATTAAATTTACTGAAAAGGAGAAGGTAAAAACCGCTGAACTTTTTCACTAAGATTGCAAGCAGAGCGTAGGTTTAATATACTGTCAAAGGCAAGTGTCCACGATTCGAGCAACAAGTTTTCCGAGGGCCGAAAAAGAGCAGCAAATGAAACGCATGGACATGAGTTCGCATCTGCTGTTACCGAAGTGTCATTCGCGTGGAACAGGTTATTTTGGAAAATAGAAAAGTAAGGGTACGTGACATAGCTGCAATAATGAACATCAGTGTTGGTAGTATGGGGAAAAAATCCATGGGCACCTGGTATTCAGAAAAGTGTGTGCACGTTGGATACCAAAAGCGATGACATTTAATCAGATGTCCTTTTCTGTCGCCATATGCACAGAGCTTTTGAATTGCTTTAAGTCTGAGGAAGATTCATTTCTGCAAAAGATCGTGACTAGTGACAAGACTTGGGTTAATTATTTTACTCCAGAAACCAAGTGAGTCACCTGTGAATGGCGCCACAAGTGTCCCCACAGCCGACGAGTTGAACAGATTGTGACTAATGACAAAACTCGGGTTAATTATTTTACTCCAGAAACCAAGTGAGTCAGCTGTGAATGACGCCACAACGGTCCCCCACGGCCGACGAGTTGAGAAGATCGTGACTAATGACAAAACTTGGGTTAATTATTTTACTAAAGGAACCAAGTGAGTCAGCTGTGAATGACGCCACAACGGTCCCCCACGGCCGACGAGTTGAGAAGATCGTGACTAATGAGAAAACTCGGGTTAATTATTTTACTCCAGGAACCAAGTGAGTAAGCTGTGAATGACGCCACAACGGTTCCCCACGGCCGACGAGTTGAGAAGATCGTGACTAATGACAAAACTTGGGTTAATTATTTTACTCCAGGGACCAAGTGAGTCAGCTGTGAATGACGCCACAACGGTCCCCCACGGCCGACGAGTTGAGAAGATCGTGACTAATGACAAAACGTGGGTTAATTATTTTACTCCAGAAACCAAGTGAGTCAGCTGTGAATGACGCCACAACGCTCCCCCACGGCCGACGAGTTGAGAAGATCGTGACTAATGACAAAACTCGGGTTAATCATTTTACTCCAGGAACCAAGTGAGTAAGCTGTGAATGACGCCACAACGGCCCCCACGGCCGACGAGTTGAGAAGATCGTGATTAATGAGAAAACTCGGGTTAATTATTTTACTCCAGGAACCAAGCGAGTAAGCTGTGAATGACGCCACAACGGTCCACCACGGCCGACGAGTTCAGAAGATCGTGACTAATGGTAAAACTTGGGTTAATTATTTTACTCCAGAAACCAAGTGAGTAAGCTGCGAATGACGCCACAACGGTCCCCCACGGCCGACGAGTTGAGAAGATCGTGACTAATGACAAAACTTGGGTTAATTATTTTACTCCAGAAACCAAGTGAGTCAGCTGTGAATGACGCCACAACGGTCCCCCACGGCCGACGAGTTGAGGAGATCGTGACTAATGACAAAACTTGGGTTAATTATTTTACTCCAGGAACCAAGTGAGTCAGCTGTGAATGACGCCACAACGGTCCCCCACGGCCGACGAGTTGAGAAGATCGTGACTAATGACAAAACTCGGGTTAATTATTTCACTCCAGGAACCAAGTGAGTAAGCTGTGAATGACGCCACAACGGTCCCCCACGGCCGACGAGTTGAGAAGATCGTGATTAATGACAAAACTAGGGTTAATTATTTTACTCCAGGAACCAAGTGAGTCAGCTGTGAATGACGCCACAACGGTCCCCCACGGCCGACGAGTTGAGAAGATCGTGACTAATGACAAAACTCGGGTTAATTATTTTACTCCAGGAACCAAGTGAGTAAGCTGTGAATGACGCCACAACGGTCCCCCACGGCCGACGAGTTGAGAAGATCGTGATTAATGACAAAACTTTGGTTAATTATTTTACTCCAGGAACCAAGTGAGTCAGCTGTGAATGACGCCACAACGCTCCCCCACGGCCGACGAGTTGAGAAGATCGTGACTAATGAGAAAACTCGGGTTAATTATTTTACTCCAGGAAACCAAGTGAGTCAGCTGTGAATGACGCCACAACGCTCCCCCACGGCCGACGAGTTGAGAAGATCGTGACTAATGGTAAAACGTGGGTTAATTATTTCACTCCAGAAACCAAGTGAGTAAGCTGCGAATGACGCCACAACGGTCCCCCACGGCCGACGATTTGAGAAGATCGTGACTAATGACAAAACTTGGGTTAATTATTTTACTCCAGAAACCATACGAGTCAGCTGTGAATGACGCCACAACGGTCCCCCACGGCCGACGAGTTGAGAAGATCGTGACTAATGACAAAACTTGGGTTAATTATTTTACTCCAGGAGCCAAGTGAGTCAGCTGTGAATGACGCCACAACGGTCCCCCACGGCCGACGAGTTGAGAAGATCGTGACTAATGACAAAACTCGGGTTAATTATTTTACTCCAGGAACCAAGTGAGTAAGCTGTGAATGACGCCACAACGGTCCCCCACGGCCGACGAGTTGAGAAGATCGTGATTAATGACAAAACTTGGGTTAATTATTTTACTCCAGGAAACCAAGTGAGTCAGCTGTGAATGACGCCACAACGGTCCCCCACGGCCGACGAGTTGAGAAGATCGTGACTAATGACAAAACGTGGGTTAATTATTTTACTCCAGAAACCAAGTGAGTCAGCTGTGAATGACGCCACAACGCTCCCCCACGGCCGACGAGTTGAGAAGATCGTGACTAATGACAAAACTCGGGTTAATTATTTTACTCCAGGAACCAAGTGAGTAAGCTGTGAATGACGCCACAACGGTCCCCCACGGCCGACGAGTTGAGAAGATCGTGATTAATGACAAAACTCGGGTTAATTATTTTACTCCAGGAACCAAGTGAGTAAGCTGTGAATGACGCCACAACGGTCCCCCACGGCCGACGAGTTGAGAAGATCGTGATTAATGACAAAACTCGGGTTAATTATTTTACTCCAGGAACCAAGTGAGTAAGCTGTGAATGACGCCACAACGGTCCCCCACGGCCGACGAGTTGAGAAGATCGTGATTAATGACAAAACTTGGGTTAATTATTTTACTCCAGGAACCAAGTGAGTCAGCTGTGAATGACGCCACAACGGTCCCCCACGGCCGACGAGTTGAGAAGATCGTGATTAATGAGAAAACTCGGGTTAATTATTTTACTCCAGGAACCAAGCGAGTAAGCTGTGAATGACGCCACCACGGTCCACCACGGCCGACGAGTTCAGAAGATCGTGACTAATGACAAAACTCGGGTTATTTATTTTACTCCAGGAACCAAGTGAGTAAGCTGTGAATGACGCCACAACGGTCCCCCACGGCCGACGAGTTGAGAAGATCGTGATTAATGACAAAACTTGGGTTAATTATTTTACTCCAGGAACCAAGTGAGTCAGCTGTGAATGACGCCACAACGGTCCACCACGGCCGACGAGTTGAGAAGATCGTGACTAATGAGAAAACTCGGGTTAATTATTTTACTCCAGGAACCAAGTGAGTAAGCTGTGAATGACGCCACAACGGCCCCCCACGGCCGACGAGTTGAGAAGATCGTGATTAATGAGAAAACTCGGGTTAATTATTTTACTCCAGGAACCAAGCGAGTAAGCTGTGAATGACGCCACAACGGTCCCCCACGGCCGACGAGTTCAGAAGATCGTGACTAATGGCAAAACTTGGGTTAATTATTTTACTCCAGAAACCAAGTGAGTAAGCTGCGAATGACGCCACAACGGTCCCCCACGGCCGACGAGTTGAGAAGATCGTGACTAATAACAAAGCTTGGGTTAATTATTTTACTCCAGAAACCAAGTGAGTAAGCTGCGAATGACGACACAACGGTCCCCCACGGCCGACGAGTTGAGGAAGATCGTGACTAATGACAAAACTTGGGTTAATTATTTTAGTCCAGGAACCAAGTGAGTCAGCTGTGAATGACGCCACAACGGTCCCCCACGGCCGACGAGTTGAGAAGATCGTGACTAATGAGAAAACTCGGGTTAATTATTTTACTCCAGGAACCAAGTGAGTAAGCTGTGAATGACGCCACAACGGTCCCCAACGCCCGACGAGTTGAAGAGATCGTGACCAGTGACAAAACTTGGGTTAATTATTTTCCTCCAGAAACCAAGTGAGTCAGCTGTGAATGGCGCCACAAGGATGCGTCATGGCCGACGAGTTAGAAAGTACGTATTGAATCTTATGCTCTTGGGCTTTCAATGATAAAAAATTTAAATCACATCCTTCTGATGGTTAACGTAGATTTAAAGTTGATGAAATAATCCTACTATTTAACGCAAGAATACTGAATATTGCTTCAAAGCTCCATGCAGCGCCAAGTAAGGCAGTGCGGTCTGCAGGAAAGCTAATGTTTACCTCACTCTATGATGCAAATGTGGTATTTTTTGTGGATTTGTTTTTTGATTGAAGGTTTAACGACCACCGTGAGCAACTCAATGGGCCCCGTGCCTAATTTAGGGCCACTGGTTCCAGGGAAAGGAGATACCCCGGAAGCACTTTACATCGATTCGACGTCGAATTTTTGATCGGGTTTTCGTCAATATGAAACGTCGAATATAGATATCCATGTCCAGTTTTGTTACATTTTTTCGACGTCGAATTTTAAACCTATTAAGTCGATATCAAGTCACCAGTAGACGAAAATTCGACCTTTCGAGAGAAACATACATCGTTGCTACGTAGTGTAGACGTCGATTCTACGGTGATATTACGCAGTTTAGTCATTGATTCTAGTACTGTTGTAATGTCGAATCTATGTTGCTCTACAATTTGGATGTTGAAACATGAAATTCTAAACTTTCAATCGTGGCATAAAGCGTAGAATGTATTCGTATTTGTAGTACGATTTTACGACGCTGTCTACGATTAAAAGATCAGATATTTTTTTTTATTGTTTCAACATCCGAGTCTTTTCGCACGCATTCAAAAAGACACATAATTTTCAAAAATTTCACAAAATTATTAGTGTCTGTCAGCATCGCGCTAGGCCTATCCCTAATTGGGATATGCGTAAGTGCAAATTATATATCTTAAAGAATAATTTTACTTAAAGGAAGGAGACTCAACTTCTTATAAACATACTTAAGCAAAATAAAAACAAAAAAAAAAAACTTTTAACTTACCGGCAAAAAAGGATACAGGTAAGAATCTCGTCTTACAACAGAAATGGTAATCGACCAACACCCCGGCATCCAAAAAGTTTGTTTGGCGTAATGGTTACAAAGGCGCATGCGCGCGATGCTTACAGATCGCATAAAAAACATCGATTATTCGACCTAATGCAACTATAAGGATAAGCTGCGTAAAACCGTCTACATGTATACTGAAATTCAATGTAATGATTTTTCTTGACGTTCCGTCTCATCGATTTTACGTCGAAAACTATGCCTCAACGTAATATCGACCTGGTAACCAAAAATCGACGTCGATTCGACATTACTGTGCTACCGAGGGAGCCAGTGTTGTAAGACAAACACAATATCCATGCCTCACCGGAATTCGAACCCAGACTCTTATCGGACCAATGGTCATAAGCCAGCGTTTAGACCACTGCGCACCGTAATGGTTGGATTTCCATCAACGGGGAGCAACGATAAATGCACAGTATTCCGCTCCATTGTAACAGAGAAGCTTCGAACCGTCATCTGTAAGAAGAGGCGAGGGAAAATATCGAAACAGGTCATCCTGTTGCATGACAACGCTAGGCCACATAAAGCTGACGTAACAACGACAGCTGTGGCATTACTGAGCTGGGAAATACTCAGCCATCTCCAAAACCCCTGAAGATTAAGAAAGCCTCCGAACTGGTCTGTGAAGTCAGAGCTAGTGGGCCGACCGACACCAGCCTCGAGCTCTCTGCTCCTAAAAACGTCAACGAAGTACCGTGGTGTTTACGCAGAGAAATAATTTCTCGAGTGCGATACTAGATAATTTGCGCACACAGCAAGAAATCGACCATGTTTTCGTTTTTTTTCTGGGTAATTTTTATCCTTAGATAACATCGAAAGATTACATCTTTAGCTTTCATTTTTTTCTCAGTTTACAGCAATGATACCCGCAAATCGGGGAATTACAAAGTTTTGCTCTTGTGCTGGGAAATGATTTCATGTACGGGTCTTAAAACTAAATATTTCAGGAAAATTTTCCGTTTGTTTGCAATTTGGCTAAAGGAGCACGAACATAAGTTTTTCACGCATAACGTGAAAAGCCCAGCATTTTACGTTAAGCATTTTTGCAACAACGATTTTTTTAAGTGCGTTAATGGCAAATTGGTAGGACTGTATGAACATAATCATTTCACTTAAAACTTTTCGAAATTCCCTTCGCATTCAATTCACTAAAATGAAAGAAAAAAAAAAAAAGATTTTTCCTTAATTACGTAACGAAGTGAAAGCAAAATTTCCGATTCAATAAGTATATTTACTGAAAATACGTTAAGATGTATGCGCAAATCTTGCAAATACTTTTAGAAGGTAAAATAATAATAATTATAAATTAATATCATTTAGGAAAAGTTCTTTGTCAAATGAACATGGAATGTATTAATTTGGATATCTTCGAATTTATGCACATAACACTGCAAATTTTATGCTGGTAAATCTGAATGTCACAATTTTTTTTCATTTTTCAATATTTGTAACGATATTGAAGATATCAATTAACACATTAACAGACTCCCTAAAAAGCGGAAAACAGATGCATTAATAAATGTGTTCCGTCATTATGCATAGTACTCTCTTTTTTGTACGATGTTCTCTTTGCAGGGAGGAACGTTTCACTGTCAATATTTCTGAAACTATCCTTATACATGTGACAATGAATGTAAGTAGGAATTAAAGTGCTGCTTTGCAAAAGAGTTCAATGTAGACAATTCAAGTTCATAGTTTCTCTAATCCGAACTTCAGTCTCTAGCGCAACTAAATTTAAATTAAATTGTACATTCAGTAACTTAAAAAAACTGTAAGCCCATGAATATATATGTACATACATACATTTAAACTTATCAGCCAGAAAACTTCAGGGATCGTGCTGAAGTTTAACGATATAACTGAATTCTTTCGAACGCATTCCAAACTTTCGGATACATTGCTTGGACATCCAATAAACTTTTCTTTGGGCTAGGCTTCAGATCATCAGCGCATTAAGTAGTTCTGTACATTTCGTGCGTATTCTTGTTTTAATTAGGACACTGATACACAGCAATTTTGTGAAGAAAAATGACATTTGTTTTACGGAAATGAAATGTTGATTACTAAATAACGTAATTATTTATTGCCAGTTTATTTGCCTGGTTAACCTTACTTAGTATCTGATGCCCTGATAATAACTGTACATCTCTTTTTTTTTTTCAAATTGAGTACTACTAACTATGCATTTTGTAAAGAAACAACATTTATTTTATAGAAATGAAATGTTGAATGGTAAGTAATATCATTATTTAAACCATAACAAATAATGAGCTGATAATCGGAAGGCTAGCCGTTAATTTTACTCCGTCAATCAAAATAACGACTAACAGTTCACTAAATTATAGTTGTATATTTACAACGAAAGCAGAACATGCTATCATGAGAACAATTAGGCTGAACTATATAGCCTTTGAATTCACAGTGGATTCAAAATTCTTTATTCTTACGGAAGAGACCATCATCTTCGAAAGCTTTCACCTTCAGGAAAGCTGAAAATAGTGGCTTTTGGATGTGCTTTGTAATTAGATCTACATAAAGGCACTCAATATTTTCCAGGCATGGTGCATAAAAACGCTAACTCACGTGCACGACTACCGAAAGCTCAATACTGACCAATGCTACATGAACGCACAGCTAATATCGGCATTCCCATTACGTTTGCCCTTTGACCTCTCAGGAGAGAGGGATTGCGATAGCCATCTGACTGTGACGTCAAACCCGTTCGCAGTTCGCGCGCTGGGGCTTTCTCTACAGGGTGTTTTGGCCATCCCCCTACAGTTCTGACTTGGCTCCAAATGATTTCCACCTGTTCGTCGGCGCACTTGAGGAGCACTTAGGAAGGAAGAAATTCACTACATATGAACCACTGCAGTGGTGTGGCCTACAATGGCCATGAGAGCGACCCAAGTCATTGTACATGGCTGAAATTCAGAGTCTTCCATGGAGATGTATACGTACGGGAGAATGCAGGTCAACAGTGAACTGCCAACATATTTAAACCAAAAAGATAGTTGTTGTGTTTTTATTTTAAGCATGCTTAAGCTGGAATTAGATGTGAAATGATACTACGTCTGAGCAGTTCACTATTAGTCAACCAGATTAAGTTGATCCGGAATTCCAAAACGTCTCTCCATTCTGTTTTCAGAGCCTATTAATTTCGAGTTCTCCCATGAAGAGCAATTGGTAATTGGAGGCGAAGGTGATGAAACGGATCAAGACCACTACGACATAGGTAAAATGCTTATTTTATCCTCCTTATAAGTACAAAATACATGTAATAAATTAAACATTGATAAGCGAAATCCATAAGTACTCCTTATAAAGTACATGTAATAAATTAAACATTGATAAGCGAAATCCATAAGTACTCCTTATAAAGTACATGTAATAATTTAAAAATCGAAACGTGAAATCCATTCAAATTTGTGATTAGATTTTTTTTTTTTTTTTTTAAATTTTCATGTCATATCATGGAAACTCCTATCATTCCGTAGATAACAGTTTCCTGCAGACTCCTGAAAAATCTAGCTACGTGTCAACAAAAGCTTATAAAAATGAAATTATTTTCGAGACCAGAAAATAAATGAAAAGACGCAACAATTGGTTCGTGGGAATTCCCGGAAGGAATCTAACATCTGTCTTTTTTTCTTTTTTTTTTTTTAACCTTTTCTGTTGCTGTCATCACCTATGCGAAATGCACTTAGAAAACACTTTTAAACTCTCCATTTATCGAAAGTACCTAATCTATATATGTAAAAGTGAAAGTTTGTATATTTGTTTGTCCGCTGTACAAATCTATAGTTTTCAACTTAGAACCACCAAATTTGGTATACAATCTCATGGCACTCTAACTTAGACCAGACCATAGAAGGGTTTTGGAAGGGATCGGAGGGGGGGGGGGGAGGGGTGTCAAAGGGCTCCCATACAAAATTTTCGTTATTTTAGTTAAAATTTCTACAGTTTTCAATTTAGAACCACTATATTTGGTATACTATCTCATGGTACTCTGACTTAGGCCGTAGACGGTTTTAGGGAGGGGTTGGAGCCCGGTCGTCAAAGGGCTGGGGGGGGGGGGGGGTTGCAAGGGTCCCCATAAATTTTTTTCGTAAAAAGTTCTACAGTTTTCAGTTCTAGTTTTCAATTAAGAACACCCAAATTTGGTATATTATCTCATGGTACTCTGACTTAGATCGTAGACGGTTTTGGGAAGGGGTCGGAGCCCGGGGGTCATAGGGCTGGGAGTCAAGGGCCTCCATACAAAATTTTCGTAAAAAGTTCTGCAGTTTTCAATTTACAACCACCAAATTTGGTATATTATCTCATGATACTCTGACTTTGACCGTAGACACCTTTTGGAAGGGGTCGGAGCCGGGGGTCAAGGTCCCCCATACAAAATGTTCGTAAAATGTTCAAGTTTTCAATTAAGAACAACCAAATTTGGTATATTATCTCATGATACTCTAACTTAGACCGTACACGGTTTTTTGAAGGGGTCGGAGCCCGGGGAGGTCAAGGGTTCCCCATACAAAATTTTCGAGAAAATTTCTACAGTTTTAAATTTAGAACCACCAAATTCGGTATACTATCTCATGGTACTCTAACGTAGACCGTAGACGGTTGTTAGAAGGGGTCGGAGCCCGGGGTTAAGGGGTCCCCACACAAAATCTATAAACAACTAACAGATAAATGATAGAGATTCCACGAATATTTTCCCGGGAAATACAGGGTACCCCTGCTAGTATAACAATAGATATTAACTAACATTTAGCAGTACTGAAGCTGAAATATAAATTACACGAATCGTTTTAATTAAAAAAAATGATAAAGGCAGGAAAACCTGAAATCAGAACTGTTTTTAGTTTGTTTACTCTTAAATTATAAGTTGACATCCTTGAGAATTTTTTCTTTGAGGAACAACACCTAAGAACATCTGAAGCTGTAGGGAGTCGCCCGTTCCGAATTTAGGGCCACTCTCTCCAGTGCAGTGGTGTACCTGAAAAACTCGGGGCCATCCTTCAGAAAATATCTTCCGAGGCCCTTTTGCAAAAATTTGTTTGCTTTCAATTACTGAATTTTTTTAAATTCAATACTATTAACTAGGTTTTACGGGCGTTTAAATAATTCAAATTCTTTGGAACCTACAGGTATTTTTCGTAAAATCAAAACTGTTACACTTTATTGCATGTAACACACATTTACACGGTGTAATTAAAATGATTGCCCTAGTTTTATACATACAACGTATTACAAACACTTACGCCACAGTTAATCATATCATGCAAATTTTATTCTTTTGCAGAACTAAGGCCAGACACTTTGAAATGCTCCACGATCACACACACAAAACACCAAATGGCCTCTAATGATTTTTTGCAATTTATACGAAAACACAAAATATAAGTAAGCAAATAAAAAAGCAACAGTTAAAAATTGTGGGACAAAAAGAGTCAAAGAATTTACTCTTTAATATAAACACACACACACACACACACTTAACATAATGTCACAATGTGTTGCCTGCACATAGTGAAAATCTGTTCTTTTGACTCTGTTATACAAAAAATGGCAGAGGTCTCTGTGTTTTCCTTCCCGCGAAGAGCAGATTTTAGCTCATTATATTCTCAAGCATCCGTAGTTATTATGTGCAAACAAGTGTAATGCATAACTAGTTATCCTCACAGATATAAAAATTTCATTTATTGAAGAGACACACACTAAAGTCGCACAGCACGTTTGACTCTCAACCGTGAATAGTGAATGGTTCGCTCCCACCGCTGTGAATGATAATTCAATTCGCCACTACTGAGACGCCAACTGAAGTCGCACAGCACGTATGACTCTTTACCATGAACGGTGAATGCTTCGCTATCACCGGCGTGAATGATCATTCAGTCCGCCACTACTGAGACGCCTACTGTAGTCGCACAGCACGTTTGACTCTTCACCGTGAACGGTGAATGTTTCGCTATCACCGGTGTGAATGATCATTCAGTCCGCCATTACTGAGACGCCCACTGAAGACGTACAGCACGTTTGACTCTTTACCATGAACGGCGAATGTTTCGCTATCACCGGCGTGAATGATCATTCAGTCCGCCACTACTGAGACGCACACTGAAGTCGTAAAGCACGTTTGACTCTTCAATGTGAATTGTGAATGGTTCGCTCTCACCGCTGTGAACGATCATTCAATTTTCCATTTCTGAGACGCACAAACACTGAAGTCGCACAGCACGTTTGACTCTTCACCGTGAACGGTGAATGGTTCACTCTCACCGATGTCAGTGATCATTCAATCCGCCACTACTGAGACGCACACTGAAGCCGCACGGCACGTTTGAGTCTTCACCGTGAACGGTGAATGGTTAGCTCTCACCGCTGTCAATGATCATTCAATCCTCCATTACTACTACACACACTGAAGTTGCAACGCGTGTATCTTCCTTCCGCCCGCATGAGCTCAGAAACGAAGTCTCAATAAGAAAGTTGATGTCGAGAATTAATAGGTGTCAACTGTTATGTTAGTGAGCAATCAGTAGTCAGCTAGGAAATAATGGTGAAATTTAAGAATGGGAATGATATGTGAAGGCATTCATTTGAATGGTGTTCCAATTCGTTCTGCTCGTGACAAATCATTCACCATGAATGGTGCGAGAGCTCGCGATCTTTTGAGCAGCCTTGTCAAAAAGAGCTGTGAATCAACACACACTGAAGTCTCATGACGTTTAACTTTCTTCTGCCCGCATAAATTCAGAAACGAATTTCCATTAAAAAAGCAATGTCGATAATTAATAAGTGTCAACCGTTATGTGAGTGAGCGATCAGTAGTCAATTAGAAAATAATGCTGAAACTTAAGGATGGAAATAATATGCGAATGTATGATGCCGTATTTGAATGATGTGTCCGATTCGTTCGCAAGACCGATCTCGTGAGGAATCATTCATCGCGAAAGATAAATGATGTAGAGCTCTCGCTCTTTCGGGCAGCTTGCGAAAAAGAGCTGTGGCCTTGCACGAGCTTTATTTAGTAGTAAAAACAGGATCTCTACAGAGAATCATACACTCAGAGCATTGACAACCTGGAAATCGTATGCTTATTCGTTTGAACGATCACTCGTGAAGGACTCTTTTCCGTGAATGATTGATAAATGAGCTCCCAAGAAGGAATGATTTATGTCATCACTATTCGGCTACCCCTTGAGGACTTAAACCGTTACAGTCAGCTTTTGGGGGGGGGGGGGGTGCAACGACTACCGTGAGCAACTCGATGTTTCGCTGGTTAAGTCACATGCTCCTAATTTTAGACCATTAGTTCGACGAAAGGGAGAGAGCCAGTGGCGTAAGACAAACACAACATTCATCCCTCACCGGGATTCGAACCCAGACCCATCTCGGACCAATATCACTTAAACCACTGCGCTACGGAGCGACCAGAGTTAGCGTCAGAACACAAAAATTTGCAAACAATCGACTGTTTCAACTTCTCGCTTATATTATTTAGGATAGGGCCATCTTTGTTAAAAAGGACAGAAAGTGTTTGAGTTCGTTCAGGTCCACAGATAGCCTCTTCTACAGCAAAATATCGCGCAAGATTGTCAGTGTTCACCGAAGAAGACATCGATGCCGAACAGCTCTTTGCAGCATGTTCCAACATACTTTCAATAGGATTGAGATCGGGGTACTGTGAAGCCCAAGTGAGGTGAAGGAAGTTCTCCTTGTGGGCATCAAACCATTCTTGCATGACTTTGGCAAGATGTATAGCGCTGTCACCCGTAACGACGATGCCACCTCATGCAAGAAAAAAGTACAACATTGCAGGGTGTGCTTGAACCGCTACCACACTCAGTCATTCCCTGGAATGTCATATCACTGATATTACCTTATCCGTACCAACAGAGCATGTGCCATAGCAAGATGCCACTTCCGATGCTTGGATTGTGTTTACAAGGTATACCGGGTCCATAACTTCATGAGGTTTTCACCATACCCTTTTTCGGATATCAATGCAAAACAATGTATGAGGTGATTCATTTGACCATATCACTTTCTTCCATTTCTTTATTGACCACTCAATGCGTTCTCAGCATCATTGTAAGCCGATTTTCCAGTTTATTACAGAGACCTGTGGCTTCCAAACGGGCAGATGGCTTTCAAAACCAAATTTCTTTAACTCTCTACGCATGTTTCAGGTCGAAATGGGCTTATCCTTACCATGGTTGAATTCAGCAGTCAATTGATGCCAGAGGTTTATCCAGGAATTTCATACTGGGGGGACTATTGGGGGTGTTGAAATTTGGGGGTGAGGTGTTAGATGAAAGCAAATTTTTCGAAGGCCGAAATTTTTATGGTGAAATATTCAGGCGCTTTAAACCTAGGATTAAAAATGCCAAAAACTAAAAAAAAAAAACAATGAATTAGAATTTTTTTGTAGTAATAAAGATTAGTAATAACAGGGAATCATTTTTTCAAAACCTACACGCGGTTTTTTTGTTTTTGAGCTGTTTCTATTTTTTTTTTATCACTCATATCTAAATGTTTCCCTAACCAAGACTAGAGCAAAGAAGCATTAACATGGGTTGCTGAAACAGTAGATATTGATATTTTCACAGGTCTTATACGTGCTGACATGATTCTAAAGTACGAGGCGTGTTAGCAATATAGTAAGTAATGCCTCCACGCAAATGTCTCGCACATGACTTGTTGTCTACCAACCAGTCAGACAGCAAATTAGAACTCCGTACATCTAATCATTCGTATTTAATTGTGTTTAAAATGGATGATTCTTTTTCAACTGTGTCAACGGGTGTCAAACAACAATCAGTCATAGAGTTTTTAACTCATAAAAATGCACCTCCCAAAGAAATTCACGCTAGATTAGTGGCGATTTATGGTTCTAAAACTTTGGGCATAAGCACTGTACGTCTGTGGGTAAGAAAATCGAAGAACAGTAGCGGAATGTTGGCCGTAAAGGATCATCCGTGGAGTGGGAGGCCCGTAATCGCAACTTGCGATTTGAACAGGCAAAAAGTCGATGAGCTCATCAGGGAAAAACAAAGAATATCTCAAAGAGCCATAGCAGGTAAGATTAACATTAGTCTATGCAGTGTCAATGGCATTGTTAGCGTTTTAGGATTCAAAAAAATGTATGCTCTTTGGGTACGGAGTCACCTGACGGCTGAAATGAAGAAATCAATACTTGAAACATGCCGGCAGGGGTACCCGGTATTTCCCGGGTAAATATCACTATTCGTGGAATCACCAAGTTCAGCGCGTGAAAGTTAATGAATGAAAAAGATATTCCAGTAATTTTCCAGTAAATTTATTTTAAATCATTTAGGTTATTGCTTTTTGGTAAACAATATTTTTCGAGGAAGAGGAATGGAAATACCTACCTTCGAGGAGACATCTATAGAGCTGCCGTACATGTGGCTTGCGCTTTTGAGAATCTTGCGGCACTGAAATGCAATGTACCTTTGTCATGTCGCGAGCATGCGATCTGACATTGGCATTGACCATTCTTTTGTTTACCGTTTTGAATTTTGAATATCTGGAACTTTCTATTTGCATTACATTGTATTTCTTCCTGATGAAGCCGCCCGTTGGATAATGAAAGCTAACGTTTATTCATTTGTGTTTTTAACACACCATTAAATGGATATTTTTGCACTTTATTGTTATGTACGGTCTTGAACTTAGACCATAGATCGCGTATTGTGCTGAATTGTGTTGCAGTTCTTAAAAGTAAAAAATGGGACTTTTTACGAAAATTTTGTAGAAGGGCCCCTTGACCCTGGGCTCCGCCCCCATCTGAAAACCGTCAACGGTTTAAGTAAGTGTACCATGAGATCGTATACCAAATTTGGTGGTTCTAAATTGAAAACTAGATTTTACGGAAATTTTGTTATGGGGCCCCTTGACTCAAAGCTCCGAAAACCGTCTATGGTCTAAGTTAGAATACCATGAGATAGTATACCAAATTTGGTGGTTCTAAATTGAAAACTGTAGTTTTTACGGAAATTTTATGTGGAGGCCCCTTGACCCCGGGCTATGAGAAATCCAGGGCTACGACCCCTTCCAGAAACTATCTACGGTCTAAGTTAGGGTACCATGAGATTGTATACCAAATTTGGTGTTTCTAAATTGAAAACTGTAGATTTTACGAAAATTTTGTATGGGGGCCCCTAGATCCCTGTCTCCGACCTTTTCCAAAAGCAGTCTACAGTCTAAGTTAGGGTACCATGAGATAGTATACCAAATTTGGTGGTTCTAAAATGAAAACTGTAGATTTTACGAAAATTTTGTATGGGGGCACCTTGACCCTGGCCCCCGACACCTTCCAAAAACCGTCTACGGTCTAAGTTACAGTACCATAAGATAGTATACCAAATTTGGTGGTTCTAAATTGAAAACTGTAGATTCGTGTAGTGGACACACATACATACAAAAAAACAAGCAATTTTATATACACTGCTGGCCACCCAAAATGCAACACCAAGAAGGACACGAGATAGCAAAGCCAGATTTACTGGACACATAACAACAGATACAAAGATGAAACGATTGAGTTTACAGGCCCGTGCGACTTGCGGAACACGCAGACATTAATAGTTCGTGTGGCCCCCATGGCTGGCAATAACGGCCGCTGCACGGCGCGGCATCGAACGGAAGAGGCTTTGGATGTGGGCTTGGGGTATGTCGGTCCAGGCTGCTTCCACACGTTGCCACAGTTCATCAGGCGTAGCCGCAGGTGGTGCTTGCCGGGCCACTCGGTTGCCGATCAGCGACCAGACGTGTTCGATAGGCGACATATCGGGAGAACACGCGGGCCACGGCAGCAGTGACACCTGGATGGGCCGTGAAGAATTGTTGCACGATGTGAACCACGTGAGGGCGCGCATTGTCCTGTTGAGACGAGGCCGCTGGCAGGTCCTGCAGGTAAGGGAGGACTACAGGCTCCAAAACGTCGGAGATGTAGCGGTGGCTGTTGGGTGTACCGGCGATGCGTACCAGAGGGGTGCGGGTGTCATTTCCAATTGCGCCCCAATCCATAACACCAAGTGACGGACCGGTATGGCAATGCATAATGCAGGCGTCATACAGTCTCTCGCCGCGGTGTCGCCACACGCGGATCCGACCATCGTGGTGTTGCAGGCAGAAGCGGGATTCGTCGGAGAAGACAATGTCGTGCCATTCAGTAGTCCAGATGCGACGTTGAACGGCCCACTGCCGCCACACTCGCCGGTGGTGTAACGTCAGTGGTAATTGGAGCAATGGGTGCCGTGCGACAAGTCCCCACTCCTGCAGATGACGTCGAACGGTACCTGCTGACACAGGTTGTTGCGCAACACACCCTAATTCCTGCGCTAAAGTTCGTGATGTGGCGGTGCGAGCCGTCAATGCCCGCCGCACAACATGCCGGTCCTCTCGTTCGGTGATGCGCCGGGGCTGCGGCAATCGCTCACGTCGGTCCGTCCGTCCTTTCTGCACCCACCGAATCCATACTCGCCTCACTGTGGCTGGATGTCGTCGCACACGGGCGCAAATGTCTCGGTACGGTAAACCGCTGTCGCGATAAGCCACTATTCGTCCTCTGTGGGACTCCGAAACGTGCTGGAATGACTGCCGTATTCTGCGACGAGGCATCAGGAAGCTTCCCACGCACAGGTCCGGCAGCACAACACACTTCCACTACTTACACTCCGCCTTCTACGCACCCTTCTTATAGTGCTTCTCGGTAGCGTGCCGGGCGCTCATGATTTGCATATGCCCTGCAATGCTAATCGTTTGCATGTCCTCTCGCGGGCGACGCACGCTGCGAATTTCAGGCTAATCTGATGCTTCCTTCTTGGTGTTGCATTTTGGGTGGCCAGCAGTGTATATAGATATAGAAGTAATTTTCTTCAAAGGCTTGTGACTGGTGATGAGCGTTGAATTCACCATTATGACCCAGAAATGAGAAATCAATCGCTGGAATATCTACACCCAGTAAAGGCCTAAATTTTGAAAACTCAAATTTCTGTCTTTAAGTGCATGGTCACTGTGTTTTGAGACTACAGAAGCATTATTCTTCAGGAGTGCATGGTCAAAGGTATGACTTTCAACTCTGAGAGCTGCGTGCATCCCTTAAAAAAAGTTAAACCAAAGAATAAACCGCGTGCGTCCGGTAGGGAAGGAAAGCCAAATATTCTGGAACACGAAAACGCCAAATCCCACGCCAGTGCCTTCACTTTAGAGGCCGTACAGAAAATCGGGTTTGAAGTTCTTAAACACCCGACCCACATCCCAAATTTGGCGCTATTCGACTTCTGGTTGTTTTCCGCTCTCGAGAGACATCTGAAAGGAATTCACTTCACCTGTGAAGACGATGTTCAAGCCGAAACCAGGAAATGGTTCCAAGAAAAATCTGAAGATTTTTACAGTTTAAAAAACTTGTTAAACGTTGTCGTATCTGTATCGAGCGTGAAGGAGATTATGTTGAAAAATAAAATAGGCCTAAAAGGGTTATAGAATACTACTAACATGTTGGTTTCTTCCTTACAGTTGAGAGAAAGTCAGAATAAAGAAGGCAACTTTCTCTTACCTTGAACCCTAGAGAATGACCATTTCTTTCCAGTGATTGACTGCTCTAATACCAATAAATGACCGCAGGCAGAAATTATTGAAATGTGTTGCTTAAACCAATGGAAATTGTAATTTTCTTGTCTTTTAACACGGGCTTCCCATAAAGTAAGCCTCAGAGCAATTTCTTCTAGTTTAACCTCTATTAAAATGTGGAAATGTTACTGATAATGTTCATTTAAATTAAATTTATAAGGATCAACTTGGGAAAGAGGAAAATCAGTCTACCTATAAACAAAAACCAAGTTTGATTCAGATTTAAAACAAATATAATTTATTAACATTCAAGCAAAACTACAAGCAGCTCATCCTGTATACTCTAGCAGGAACTTGGAATTAATAACAAATATAATTATAATTCAGAATTATTTAAAGTTCATAATAAGCAGAATACATATCATTACAGGCCACATAAGTAATTATCCATTTCAGGAACTTTGAAAACACAAGACCCGTTTGCAACTGTCTCAGGCTCTTTAATGTGCGCTGTTTAATCGCTATGGCTGTACCATATTTGATCAACTTTTTTGGCCATTTCCATTTGTCTTGGTTGGCCTTTGCCATTACTTTTACTTCGGATTCAGTATTATCTTTTGTCATCACTATTCCTAAATAATATTTCCCCTCATATTTTACAATAACATAATCAACTTAATTGAAATCAATGTTATGGACATCACTTACGGCAGAGCGAGTTGCAAACAGCTCAAAATGAAATCTACACTGCTGGCCACCCAAAATGCAGCATCAAGAAGGACACGAGATAGCAAAGCCAGATTTACTGGACACAGAACAACAGATACAAAGATGAAACGATTGAGCTTACAGGCCCATGCGACTTGCGGAACACGCAGACATCAATAGTTCGTGTGACCCCCATGGCTGGCAATAACGGCCGCTACACGGCGTGGCATCGAACGAAAGAGGCTTTGGATGTGGGCTTGGGGTATGTCGGAGCAGGCTGCTTCCACACGTTGCCACAGTTCATCAGGCGTAGCCGCGGGTGGTGCTTGCCGGGCCACTTGGTTACCGATCAGCGACCAGACGTATTCGATGGGCGACATATCGGGAGGACAGGCGGGCCACGGCAGCAGTGACACCTGGTGGGCCGTGAAGAATTGTTGAACGATGCATGCCACGTGCGGGCGCGCATTGTCTTGTTGAAACGTAGCCGCTGGCAGGTCCTGCAGGTAAGGGAGGACTACAGGCTCCAAAACGTCGGAGATGTAGCGGTGGCTGTTGAGTGTACCGGCGATGCGTACCAGAGGGGGGCGGGTGTCATATCCAATTGCGCCCCAATCCATAACGCCAGGCGACGGACCGGTATGGCGATGCATAATGCAGGCGTCATACAGTATCTCGCCGCGGTGCCGCCACACGCGGATCCGACCATCGTGGTGTTGCAGGCAGAAGCGGGATTCGTCAGAGAAGAAAATGTCGTGCCATTCCGTAGTCCAGCTGCGGCGTTCAACGGCCCACTGCCGCCGCACTGGCTTGTGGAGTAACGTCAATGATAATCGGAGCAATGGGCGCCGTGCGACAAGTCCCTGTTCCTGAGACGACGTCGAACGGAACGTGCTCACACAGGTTGTTGCGCAACACACCCTAATTCCTGCGCTAACGTCCTTGATGTGACGGTGCGAGCCGTCAATGCTCGGCGCACAACATGCCGGTTCTCTCGTTCGTTGGTGTACCGTGGCTGCGGCAATCGCTCACGTCGGTCGGTCCGTCCCGCCTGCACCCATCGAATCCATAGTCGCCTCACTGTGGCTGGATGTAGTCCCACACCGGCGCCGATGTCTCGGTATACGATAAACCGCTGTCGCGATAAGCCACTATTCGTCCTCTGTCGAACTCCGAAACGTGCTGGAATGACTGACGTATTCTGCGACGAGGCATCAGGAAGCTTCCCACGCACAGGTCCGGCAGCACAAAACATTTCCACTACTTACACCCCGCCTTCTGTTCACCCTTCTTATAGTGCTTCTCGGTGGCGTGCCGGGTGCACATAATTTGCATATGCCCTGCAGTGCTAATCGTTTGCATGTCCTCTCGCGGGCGACGCATCCTGCGAATTTCAGGCCAATCGGATGCTTCCTTCTTGGTGTTGCATTTTGGGTGGCCAGCAGTATATATCAGAAGCAAGTGACATTGCATCTGAATCTGTCTCGGTTTCACTTTCCCAATCTTTGCGTTTTCTTATATTTTTTTCTTAGGATTCATTTTTTGTTTTTTCCTTTCCTCTCTTTCTTCTTTACGTTGTTTGCTTTGCACTTTCTTTCTCTTCCTTTTCACTTGATTTCTTATCATAGTATTTTCACAACGAAAGGAATATTTTCAGTTTTTCTTTTTTTCTTTCCAATATCTTCTTCATTTCCATGTTTTGACCAGTGTAAGTGATTACTCCGAACATGAGTGACACCTTTTGATCAAAATTATGTATGTGGAACAGCGGCAGTGCTTGTAAATAGTCCGGGTGGTACATTAGTATAATTATCAGACTCATGAAGAACTGCAATGGGATATCATCTGATACATACTAATTTGATTTCCATTGTTTTCACTATCCTGTAGAATAATACTTTCTTGATAGGTAATATCTTCTGTTGAAGCAGAAATGTTGACTGGTTTGCTTGCTGTCATTCTTAGAACAGGCTGAGAACTGTTAACGTGAATTTTGGATTTTATTGTTTTCCATAGAGAAAACAATACTTTTTCATTTACTGCTTCCATTCTGGTTGCATCTGCTTACCTAAGGGACTCCAGCATATCTAGAGGTATCTCCTTCTCTGTCACCCTGAGTGCAAAAATGTATTCTTCTGTGTTTTCATGTCTATTGGACTCTTGTCCTTGGCTGAATAACTCCTTTCGTCTAGTTGAAATGCATTTAATACAATCGTCCCCATCAGGATCGAAAGGGAATAATCCACGCACTTCAAAAACTCTCTTGATGGTATCAGCTTTCAAAGTTTTCTGATAAGCTTTGCTGAACAAAATAGCAAAATTAACTTTTCAAATTGGTCATGAAATTTCTTGTTTGTGTTTCCTGAAAACGTTTCTCCACTCGCTCTTCAGAGGTCGAAAAATTTCTGCATCACAAGGCTGTAGAATATTCGCTACGTCTTTTGATAGAAGGCAAAATATCATAATTTGCTTTTCTACACAGAATTTGTACAGCTCCTCATTTATATGGGACTTATGTCCATCCAGAAGTAAAAGTGTGGAGAACTCAATTTGTTTAGCAACAAGTCATGGATAAAACACATTTGCAATATATTCGAAAAGTGTTGCACTTATCATCCATCCAGATTCGCTTCTCCAAACTGCATATCCTGTCGGGGACAGATTCGGCAGCATCTCTAGGAACCCCTGCCTGGTAAGGATAAACAATGATTGGATCTACCGTCGAACCATTTGCTGAATAATTACAGAGTACTGTGATGCATTGTTTTCTCCTGACCACGTGCTATATCATAGAAATTCCTATACATCTTTGGTCCTAGAAGTTTGCCTGCTTTAGGACAAAATTCCATCCCTATCTCGTCTGCATTGAATATGCAGCTTGGAACTTTAAGAAAATCATTAGCTCCTACTTCTTCCAAAAAACCACTTAGTTCCTTAAACAACTGCTGTATTATTTCTTCTGTAACAGCAACCCGCGCTCCCGATATTATTTCTGTATTTCTCCTAGCTACAGCAGGATTTCGTTCCATTAATAACTGTATCCATTTCCTCCCTGGCCGATTGTTTTGAAATGGATTACTTCGTTGAGTTTCTATAACCTTTCGGACGGCATCCTTCACCTCATCAGGATGCATAGGGTAACGTAGCTTGGCTTTCCCAATTTTCCACTTTACCAAGCGGTCTTCTTCTTTCGTCACAGTTGAAGGTGACCACATTCTCCTCTCCATGGGTACCCTATCATTCAGTTTATTTATGAGAGTTCCTTTAGGAATATTGGAAGTTTTACTAGCTTTATTGGCACTTATGGTGCCACTTCGTTCTACCGCTATAGCGTCAGACAAATCATCTTCTGTATAGCGGAAGTGAGAGTATGACCTTTTCTTTCCCTCTGCCCAATCTTCCATGTTGGAATGTAATCTATATAAACGAGGAGAATAATATTAACCTAGAATTTCATCATATCCAATAATTAGTGTATAACCAATAAATGACTACTGTCACCCAGTTAATGACCGACACGCAATTTATGTCGGTCATTTACTGCTAGCAGTACTCATTTAGGTGATTCAGTGGTACAAAAATATTCGCATTATTTATAAGGTGGTCATTATACTTGGTAACAGAGCACGAGACAGAATCTTTTCTAACACCAGTGTATGACCGAAATGGTCATTCACTGGTACCATACCAGGGAATTGCTCCAGTATGTGACCACCACTACTACTACTGCATGCATTTGTGGTTATATACGTTTTCTTTCAATGAAAAATATATTTATGACTTTTAAGTTCCACAAAAATTATAATAAAAGTAAGAAGGAATACTATAATATGTGATATTATATTACTGCATGATTAATCGCACAAGGTTTACCTTATTGTGGAGTTTGAACAGAACAAACAATCTCGCTGCCCCCATATGTATACCACCATCTTGGATTCTGTATCACGTAATTATTGTCAGCCAATCACAAGCCTTACAAGAGACTTCGCTGCTTCTTTTAATTGTGCAACTACATTGGCTAACAGACCTATTGAGCTTATAGTAAACGTTTTAAGTGGAAATTGGTCATTTACTGGATCCGGTCATTCACCCTAGATGCTTTTTGCAGAAAGTTCTATTTGTCTGTGATTGAATTTCATACAGCAATTAGGAAATATTCATGTTGTGACTCTTAACTGGTCATTTACTAGAACACTCACCCTAGTTACAAATGTGCAAATTTATCAGAATACACAGGAACAGTCACAGCACAGATAGGCAATATTCTTTAACGGAAAGCCTAGCGATATATATTGTCAAACAGAAGTCATCGCTCTTTCTACGTTTTTATAAGTGAGTCACGGAAACATTCTCATTGGCCGCCACCGGGAATCGAACCCAGGGTCTACGCGCCGGACATGCTTCCATTGTACACCAGCGGCCTCGAATTCCTCCAGACTCACATGCACTAACTGCCAAGGCACTTGGCAGGTTGGAGTGTTGTTGCAGTGGAAGCATGTCAGGCGCGTAACTGAAAGACCCTGGGTTCGATTCCCAGTGGCGGCCAATGAGAATGTTTTCGTGACTCACTTATAAAAATGTGAAAAGAGCGATGACTTTTGTTTGATGTTCCTAGTCCACGTCAAATGTCTGTATTGATCTTTATTGTGCTAAAAAATATTCAACTCCCTTTGTAGATGCAAATTGTTGAAGAGTCTTGTTCATTTAGAACACATGCTGAAACACACATTTCTGTTGTTCCAGCTCAGAAGCTGAGAAATAATTACATAACCGAGTTTACTTGCAGATGAAACAGGACTAGAAGAAGCCGGACTCATAAGAAGAAAGCGTAATGCCCAGTGGGCGCCAGACTATGATCTATACGGTGAATGGGCAGAGGAGTATTACGCAAGCTACGAGGCACCCAAAGAAGCTCAAGGCGCTGCCGTCGAGGAACCCAAAAGGGATATTCTAGACAAGGTAAGTGCAACGTTTCGGCCAAACATAATATTTTACCACAAACGCTTGAGAATGTTTTTAATCCGTGGAACAAAATACAGTAAATATAATGATTACTGTCTTTCTAACCTTCTTCTTTTCTTAATGAAAATTTCGGTTGCTTCTCGTTATGTTTTCACACTGAACGTCATATCTGAACTCCCATGAGTTTTTCTTCTCCGGGCTATGACTGGAAGTCAGTCAAGACATAATAATTGGTAAAAAAAAAAATGCAGGGAAAACGCAGCATGAATGTCTGTACTGATTAGGAATTTTAGCTCACACTAGTGTTGAATCCGTAATGAATGTGTACAATTACATACTATTAAATCTTTTATTGTACTGCTAGTTGTAGCTGAGTTAAATGCATTTTAAAGCAAGGAATAAACCAGTGACTTCGAAAACCTGATGGTAACGAGGTGTGTCTCAGAAGTTCTCGACATGACCATGAAGGCACGGTTTTGGAAAAATATGGTAGGCCTCTTTTCCTACAGAGTGCCTTTGAAGGTCAACACACTTTTTACATAGGCGCTTCAACGTTCTTATACCCTCCAAATAAAATGATTTGTCAAGACTGTCAAAATAGGCTACCACATGATCAATAATGAACACCAGATAAATTCGGGAATAGTTGGTAGTCAAAGGGGGAAAGTTCAGGTGAGTAGGGAGGGTGTGAGAACAACTGACCTCCACATTCACAGATGGCGGCTGTTGATATGTGCTTTGGAGTATTATCCTGATCAAGCAACTCCCATTTGGCCAGCTTTCCTGGGTGTTTATCCTTCAAATGCCATCGAAAGTTCTGTATTAGGTTAGCATGGTATACACCGGTTCTGGTTTAGCCATTCGCAAGGTAATCCACCGTCACCAGCCCTTCCGCATTCCCGAAAACTGTCTCCATCACCTTTCCAGCAGAAGTGAAAGACTTTGCTTTATTTGAAGGAGGTGAGCCACCATGGTTCCATTGTTTTGACCTTAAAATATAGTGTTGTGCCCATGTTTCATCCACCGTTACAAAAAATCTTCAGGAATGACTTCAAACAGTGCAAGGTTGCCTCGTAACGTATTCCGTCTGATCAGTTTTGGCTCAAGTGTCAGGTATTTTGGGACCCAACGGGCAGCAGCCTTTGCCATTTTCAGATATTCTGTCAGAATGCCACACCAACTGTTCTTTTGGGCATGTGCAATGTCTCACTACTCTGCTTGACTGTCTATCTTGATATAAAGTAAATTTTTGCTAGCAGTTAACAAGCTTTTGTGCACCATGGTGCGGCTTTTAGCACATTTTTTTCTTAAATTACGTGCTTAGAGTATCACTATATCCATCTTTGCACACCATAACTCAACACCTAGTAATCGGTTCAAAACCTTCTTAAATGTTACGAAGCTTAAATTGTGAGTACTTAGATCCAAACTTTACGGTCTTTTCCCGATGTATTACCGCTAAGAGTCGTAAATGCAGAATACGAAATATATTTTATTCCGTAGCATTGCTTCTAAAAATCCTCTTGAAGTAATACTTTTCTTCAATGGCTTTTTCCATGACCATTATATATACAGCTTAAAATATTTTACAGTTTTTCTGCTAGTAGGGATAAATGCATTTTGCGTTATTCTCGATATCCCTGCTTCTAAAAGTCCGATTTCAAAATTTCTTTTTGCGCTGGCTATCGCTTATGCTGAAAGAAAATGTTCTCTTAATTTCTCATTTTCACAGTTTGGCTACTTTCGGGTATAAGAACATGCACTCTGTAACATTGTTATTGCATCACCTAGATGCAGTAGGAAAATCCAACTGATGTTCATTGATGCTACTGTATGGGAAACAAGAAAGACAGAATTACACTGTCAAAAAGTATTATCTGAAAGATAAAGCACACCAGTAAGAGCTACAACCACCTCTGTTGGCAATGTATTCAGTAACGTGGCGTGGCATTGCGTCGTAGAGACGTCTGTTGGTCCCTTGCCGTACTGCCGAACATGCTAAAGATCTGCTAACAATTTGCCAAGCCTGTGGTCACGCCCCGAACTTTAGGAGGCCTGGCCTGTGTATGGCATGGTCCAGATATTCCTGTTTACGGCCCGGCATGGCCAGTTTCAAACTTTCATCACGTTCTCCGCTACTTATTGCAAATAACTTAAGACTTCCTTTGGAGAAACAAAGCTTCCCTACTGAACTCAACTACCTCAGTAGTATACGGATTGTAAAGCACAGAGACGTGCCATTTCTCGTAGAAATTCCTTCCACAGATGTTAGATATGGTGACATGGTAACTTTCTTATCAGGGAATTTGGAACTGTTAGTTTTTATCACTGGTCGTAACGGTGACAGTGATTTTTTCAGGAACGGTGTCCAAATAACATTGACGTGATTTCCGACCCATCTTTCCCGGTGTAACATGGAAGAGACTTGGGGAGACGTTCATACACACAAGCTGGAAAATGCTTATTGTGGTACATACACTATACTGACAAAAGTCCCCAGACACCTAGAAGAGAAACACAACATAGCATTTATTGACATACATTAGTACGGTGTCGGTCCACCTTTGGCCTTAATGCATTCACTGACCATAAGAGACATGCTTTCGACAAGGTTTTGGAACACAGCGATAGGTATGCGCTTCCATTCAGTACATAATGTTGCTGCTAACTGTTGCTTAGTAAAAGGGCTTGGTTCCAAACTTCTTGTGCGGCGCTCTAATTCATCTCATTGTTGCCCTATGGGATTAAGATCAGGGCTCTGTGCTGGCCAGTCCACACACGATACGGAATTATCGTCAAACCACGCCGTAACAGTCCTTGCTTTCTGACTCGGTGCATTATCCTGCTTGTACCAATAAGGCCCGGTTCCATAGTATTGCCAAAGAGTTGGTAGGGCATAACTGTCCAGAATGTCGAGGTAGACGTGCTGGTCAACAGGTTTCTCCACGATAACCAATGGGCATAGACCATACCACGAAAAACACCACCACACGAGTACACTGCCAGCTCCAAACTTGACCGTAGGAACAGTACACTGTGGTAAATAGCGTTCCCCCGGCTGCCGCCATACCCACACACGGCCATGAGAATGATGGATCGTGTATCTGGATTTATCAGTCCATAGGACCCGTTTCCATTGATTTACGGTCCACGATAAATGTTCTTTACACCATGCTAAACGTAAAGTAGCATTCCGAGTCGAGAGAAAGGCTTATGAGCAGCAGCACGACCACGGTAACCCATGGAATGAAGTTTTCTGCGAATGGTGCGTGTACATACCAAGGTTCCAGCATTTTTACTCACCTGTACACTGAGGTCTTGTGTAATACTCCGTCGATTAGCTGTAACGACTCTCCTGAGGCTTCGACGTCCTCTATCACTTATTTCTTTAGCCTGCCGTACGTTTTGCTGCTTCAGCACATAATGTGTCTTCCACTTATTCAGTACACCCAAAACAGTTGACTTGGGTAGGTTTAAACGCCTCTCGGTTTCTCTTATGGACAACCCACTAACATAACACCCATCAATCTTTCCTTTCTCAAAGTCAGTTCTCTCCCGCCGCGACATTTTCACTGAACCTCTCAGTGCGATATGATCGCGGTCAGCTTCAGGTTTGTTTTTATACCGTTTGCAGCTGTACCGCGCATCTTAACAACGCAGCGAATCCGTTTATTTGCTTTTGAAGGGGTGTCCGGTGACTTTTGTCAATATAGTGTATATAAACACACTGTACAAACTATTACGGAACGTTAACTTTATTCCTTAATATGAAGTTACATCACCACCTCCTTTAATTACAGCTTTAATTTTGTTTGGCATGTTATTAATATGACTCAGTATCACATGCGTATCAAGTTTATTCCACTCCATGCGCAAAAGATCCCTCACTGCAGGAAGTTGATTTTTCTTCTTCAGGGCCCTTTCTAATATGTCCCAAATTTTTTTATCACATTTAGATCGGGTGAATTTGCAGGCCAGTTGAAATGTGGAACGTCTCTCTCATGTTCTTTAAACCAATCCAGCACTATTCAAGCTCGACTGACACCAGAGTTATCATCTTGAAACACAGGATCCATTATGTGTCTTTCTTGTTACAAAAACTGGACGAATGGCAGTAATACATTATTTAAAAGTGACACATAATCCATAGACTTCATGCGATTGGACAACTCAACGGATGGTCCAATTCCAGTATTGGAAATACAGCCCCAAAACATGACACTTCCACTTCCTTTTTACACAGCTCTTTAGACACATTCTGGGTTAAATGCTTCTCCAGCCTTCTGCATGACCCTAGACCAACCATCAGTGGAATACCAGGAGAATCTGGATTTGTTGGACCATATTATCCTTCCTAACTATGTAATGGTCCAGTGACGATGCTGTTTTGCCCAAGCAAGGCGATTTTTCTTCTGGACGGTTGTTAACTTCGGATGTATTCGGGCAACACGACTGAAAATGCCCAAGACATGCAGTTCTCTCCTTACCATTTGTTCTGAAAATTGGTTTGCTGGGTCCAGCATTGTACTGTTGAAGCAGTTCTTGACGAGCCTGAAAACGTGCAGCAGTTGCTAATCGTCCCAAACGTCTGTGATCCCAATTTCTTATCATAAAGCATCGACCACAGTTGCTCCGCTTACAGTGATAGCTTCCGTACTTTTTTTGTTAATTGGAGGTTTAACGACCACCGCGAGCAACTCCATGGGCTAGAAGCAGTCGCCCGTCCCTACTTTAGAGCCACTAGTTCCAGGAAAAGGAGAGAGCCAGTGCCGTAAGACAAACACAACATCCATGCCTCACTGGATTCGAACCCGGACCCCTTTCGGACGAATGATCAGAGGCCATCGCTTAGACCATACGTTTTGCACTGAAAACGGACACAACAAACTTCGCTATATCTTGCAAGGAATGACCATACTCTCGGCCAAAACCAGTGGCCCTCTTTTTTGCTACTCAGCAAAGTCACTTTTACGACCCCAGAGTTGTACCTGTAAAACGAAATACATAATGCTATAGATGTTTTAAGCATACACCTCAGACATCCACAATCATAATCGAGAAGTTTCACTCTCCATATTTATATATCTCGTTACTTTAATCAACTTTATACTTATATACATGTTTCAATCAGCAATCCGTAATTTTTGTCCAGTGTGTTCAGGGCAGTAGCTACCGGGAAGACAGGGAGGGCGGTTGTCCTCCCAGAATGGTCATTTCAAGGGCGTAAATTCATGCTATAGGGCAGGGATGGCAAACCTTTTCCAACTAGCGTCCCACTCAAAGTTTGCTTTACAGCTTTCAAGTGTCTAGTGTGCCACCTCTTGTTTGCATTTTTTTTAGTTAACATTTTGTCATGAAACTTTTTTTTGTGAATACCATAAAAATGACAATAACAGAATAGGTGAGTAAGTGAGTTTTAAGACTAAGACAATTTCAATTTGAACCTGATTTAATTCATTAGAAGATAACTGAAAGGTTATACTTACATAATTACATTAGTTTGAAACTTGTTGCTGAGTGCTGCTAGCCGAGACATTTATGTTGGGTTCATAACCTGTTATCTGCAACATCACGTAAGATGCACTTAAGTGTGAATCAAGACGGTTCAGACTTAAGTGCGTCTTGCTTTTGGGAATTATTGCATAAGGCGATTAAAGAAAGTGAGGTTGCTTTGCTACCCCTTTGGAGGATACTTCTTGGCTAGATTAATTTTCTTGTCAGAGCTCGGTTATCTGCAAGAACACACTATGGACATGTCGAAAAATTACTGTTTTCGAAAACCTAAATTTTTATTTAATGTTTATGCTGTCATACAGGCGCCCCACCCAAATCGTGTTCGTGTGCCACCAAGTGGCACGAGTGCCATAGGTTCGCCATCCGTGCTCTAGGGGATGTTTAAAATAAACATTGTAACTAAAACAGGAAGTTACATACTTCAGTATTATCCTTTTAAGGACTTTGGTTAGTCTTATACAGTATTCCATGCAGTTAACCAGGGTACTGAGTAACATACACTGTGAGGTCTGAACATCTCATATCCACGAAGGAAATTTTCCAAAACAGTGAATGGAGGCATAGAAAACAATATGCTGATATTTCAAACCTCCATTACCTTTCCGAACATGTTGTCGCGATGAAGAGCTAATTAATGATCTGTGCTCTGTCGCAGAACGTTCTCTGAGTGTCTAACCTTGAAAGGAATTTTTCCAAGCCCAACCCCTAAAACTTCTTCCTATTGTTACTTTCATTATCCGAAACTCATTCGTTCTGCGCTGGTTTGTTTTTCGTTCTGCATTTCTGTGGAGTGTTGTGTTGTCGGTGTTCACATAAAGTTTACGCTTTACCTGGTATTTACAACCTGTGGGTTTCGGATATTTACTTAGTTTTTACATTTTGAATAAAATTATGTCAAAAACCTGAAATGCGATTTTTAACGATCATAATACTTCCCTATAACGGCGGTGTACGAGAAAATATTAGGGGTATGCAAAAGTTTTCGCCGCCCCCGCTATCGGGGGCTGTAGGGGTCTAACCGGTTGGCGACCTGTGCTGTCAGTCCGTACATGAAGCCAAGCATGAGGGTCGACAAAGTTTATTTGCGGCACTGTTTGTTATTCATGCATAATTTAGGAAAAAGTACGAGTGAAGCAAACGGTTCAATATGTCAGGCGTATGGCGAAATTGTTATGGGTGAGCGGACGTGTCGAGAATGGTTTGCCAGGTTTAATAAAGGTGATCTAAGCTTGGAAGACAAGCCACGTGCAGGTAGACCGCAGAAACTCGCAGACGAGTAGCTGGAATTTCTGTTGCAAGAGGATGCCACACAATCGACCACGCAACTACCGAAACGTTTGAAAGTGGCTCAATCGACGGTGATACCGCATCTATAGGCCTTAAGGAAGATCCAGAAGATTGGTAAGTGGGTTCCGCATACTTTAATGGAGCGTAATATTAGTCAACAATTGAGCATCTGCATGCCATTACTGAAGAGGTTTCAAGGGAAAAATTTCTTGTGGAAGGTTGTCACCGGGGATGGAAAACGGGTCTATTGCGACAACCTCGTACGCAAGCAATCCTGGGTCGACTCAGGACAGCAGCCAACATCCACTGCAAAACAGGATATCCACGGGAAAAAGGTCCTGTTGTGTGTGTGGTGGGATATGCGTGGAGTGTTATACTTCGAACTGTTGAAACCGGGCGAAACAATCACTGCGCAAGGATATAGCGATCAGTTGATGAAACTGAACTCCGCAATCGAGCAAAAACGCCCATGCACAAGTAAAGGACGCCGCCCAGTCATCCTGTTACACGATAATGCCAGACCACATGTCGGTGTAACCACGAAATCTACCCTTGAACAGTTACACTGGGGGTTTTTACCGCACCCTGCTTACTCCCCGGACATTGCACCCTCAGACTTTCATTTGTTTCAATCTATGCAACATGCCCTTGCCCAACAGTGGTTCACCACAGTTCCAGAGGTGGAAAATTTCGTCACTGCGTTCTTCAGCTCAAAACCCGAGTCCTTCTATCACAGGGGCATTCATTTGTTGCTTGAAAACTGGCAAAAGGTCATTGATGCTAACGGCCAATATTTCTTTGAATAAATGTGTACTAGTATTCTGATTGTCCCTGTCTCCTTTCTCTTTAAACCTTTGCATACCCCTAATTAAAACCGCGTATTATTTGAGTGGAACTCAAAGGGGAGTAATTTTGAACTCGAAGGGGCACAATTTCAAGTTACATCCTTCTAGATAAGAAAAGCTTGCTACGGTCCTGGGGGTGTTTAAAATAATTTGTGCGCGTATCAAGAACCTGATGTTTAAAATACCTGCAAAAGTCGGATCACTGTTTTATTTGTATTCCATCTTGAGCAGTTCCGCTTGATTTGATGGGCAGTAGCTGGATAACGACGCGTTGGCCTCTCCACAATGATCCATCGGAATCGGGGTAACATGGAAAAGACTTTGGGAAACCTTCATCCAGCAGTGGCTGAAAATGGCTGATGTTCATTGTGATCATCATCATCATCATTGTCAACCATTATCAATCCACTGCTGGACGAAGGTCTCCCCAAGTTTCCTCCACAACGGTCTGTCTTGTGCCAGTCTCCTCCATGTCACTCCCGCATATTTACGAATTTCATCCACCCATCTCTCATGTGGTCTTTTTCTGGGTCTTTTCCTGTCCCTTGGAATCCAATCTAAAATTTCGGCTGTCCATCTATGGTCTGTCCTTCTGGCAGTATGTCCAGCCCATTGCCATTTCAGGGATTTAACTCTGATCATGATGTCTTCCACTCTCGTCATTTTTCGGATCCACGAGTTCCTCTTCTTATCTCTCCTGGTTATACCAAGCATGCACCTCTCCATGCTTCTTTGAGTGGTCTGCAGCCTTTGTATGTCTCTTTTAGTTAAGGTCCACGTCTCTGCACCATACGTAAGCACTGGAAGGATGCATTGATCAAACACTTTTCTTTTAAGACATAATGGCATATTGCTCTTGAAAATTATGCTGTTTCTTCCAAAAGCTCTCCAGGCAAGTTTTGTACGCCGATTAATTTCTTCATCAATGTGACCCTCACTTGATATCTGCTGTCCAAGATAAACATACGTATCTGTTATCTCCAGTTTTTCTCCATCAATCGATAAATCTTCATTTCTTGTAAAAGCATTGAACATCACTTTTGTCTTCTGAAAGTTCATTTTTAATCCCACTTCTTTACTCTTGTCAGCAAGTTCCTGGATCATACTCTGCAGCTCTGATGGGGTAGTTGCAAAAATGACTACGTCATCAGCAAAACGAAGGTGGGTTAGATAATCTCCATTAATCTTTATCCCTTTGTTTTCCCAGTTCAGTGATTGAAAGACATTTTCCAATGTGGCATTAAAGAGCTTCGGAGATATGGTGTCACCTTGTCTCACTCCCTTTCCAATTTTTATGTGTGTTGTATTTTCAAACAGCCGAATCTTTGCACTTGCATTTTCATAGATGTTATTAATAATATTAATGTATGCATCTTCAATACCGCAGGATTTCAGAGCCGTGGTAACTGCTGATGGTTTCACCGAATCAAAGGATTTTTCATAATCGATAAAAGCCATGCACAATGGAAGTTCATATTCCCTCGCTCTTTCAATTAGTTCTCTCAGTACGTGGATATGATCTATTGTGCTGTAGCCACTCCTGAATCCAGCTTGTTCTCTCGGTTGAGCCATGTCCAGTGTTACCTTCAAGCGGTGTGAAAGAACTTTAGTGAAGATTTTATAAACCACTGATAGGAGGCTGATAGGTCTGTAGTTCCTGAGATCCTCAATGTCACCTTTTTTATGTAGCAGGATCATTGTAGCATTGTTCCAATCCTCAGGAATCTTCCCTTCATTAAGGCATCGAGTGAAAATTTGGGCGAGTACTGTTTCGATTTCTCCACTTGCTTCTTGTATGATGTCTATAGTAATTCCATCTTTTCCTGGAGCTTTCCCCCGCTTCATGTTCTTGATTGCATGAGCAACTTCTGCTAGGAGGACTGGAAGAACTCTGGTACCTTTCATGATGTCTGGAGTACATGTATCATCCCTTTCATATAATTTGGAGTAGAAATCTTTCACTCTTATCAAAATTTCGCCTCTATTTCTTGTTATAGAACCATCTCCTTTTCTCAGAGCCATAATCTGTTTTCTTCCCTTACTGAGATGTCCCTTTGCTATCTTTAGGCTTTGGTTGTTTTCAATTGCTTTCCTCACTAGCTCACAGTTGAATTTCCTTACGTCTTCAGTGATACTTTTTCGTGCTGTCTTGCATAGCTCTATATATTCCACTTTGGAAGTCACATCTTCTTTAGTTGTCCTCATCTCTCTTCTTTTTGCATCAACATTTTGGTTTTTCCTGATAATTTGTTTACATGCAACTTGTTCTTAGACCCAGCTAATTTTGTTGCTGTTTCCATAAGAGCTTTGGTTACTTTTCTGTTAACTTCCGAAATATCCACTTCTTCCGATGTTAGGCCTTCTAAAGCAGAGAATCTGTTCTTCAGTTCCAACTTGAAAGTATTATGGTGTTTTTTAAGGTTGGTTATGTCAATACATTTTGTTTGTCTTATGAGCTTGCCACGTTCCAGTTTAGTGTTGAGGTGCATCTTACATCTCACCAATCTATGGTAACTACCTGTGTTGAACTTGTTCAGCACACTGCAGTCTTCGATGACGAATTTTGTGTTACACATAATAAAATCAATTTCACTTGTCGTCCCAATTGGATGTCTCCATGTCCATTTCCTGTGTGGCTTTTTCTTGAAAAAGGAATTCAAGATGAAAAATCCTTCTGCCTCTGCAAACTCAACGAGAGTATTTCCACGCTGGTTTCTGTTGCCGTGACCGAATTTACCTACTGAAGTTTCATTCCGTTGCTGGTGCCCTATTTTTGCATTGAAATCTCCCATAATTATCTTCAAGTGCTGCTTACCTTTATTATTTAGATGACGAATTTCCTCATAAAATTCTTCAATTTCTTCTTCAGGATGACTTGTGGTGGGTGCATAAGTTTGAATAATCTGAGCCTGGTATCTTCTCGAGAGTTGGATAATGAGTCGTGCAGCTCTGTCAGAGGAACTTTCAACTTCTACCACTTTATCCTTCAGTTTCTTGTTTATTATAAATCCAACACCACTAGTTCTGCCAGTATCTGTCCCACAATAATAGAAGAGATGTCCACTTTTCAGTTCAATGAGATCTTCTCCTTTTCTCCTTACCTCACTTAGCCATTGTGATATACGTATATAATATGTACATGTGTCAAGAACCTCATATTTACAGTGCCTGAAATAGTCGGATCACTGTTTTATTTGTATTCCATCTTTAACAGTTCCACTTGATTTGACAGTCCGTAGCGCGGTAACGACGTGGTGGCGTCTCCACAATGATTTGATAAAAAAAAAAAGCTTTTATTCTAAATACCTTTCGCATGCGATTTTTCAGCACCCTGTATATACACTGAGTGGCCACTTTATTATGACCACTGGACAGTTTTAAGCAAATGAGCTATGGCTGCACGCTGTTGCCGCCAGAGGACGAGGCTAGTATAAAAAGGGAAAGCTTAGTGCTTGCGACAGTAGTATAAGTGATTTTTGGGTGACGAGATGGGTAAAAAATGCGATTTGACGGACTTTCAACGTGGGATGATTGTAGGAGCTCGGAGCCTTAGAGCGAGTATCATCGAAACCGCGCCATTCGTGAAATGTTCCAGAGCAGCTGTTGTTAAAGTGTTTAAAGACTGGACTGTCAGCTAAAAATCTGGGTTTTTACGTGCAACGTGTGGTCGTCATCGACTAGCGACTGCTCGGGTTGAACGGAGAGTGTCCAGACTGGTAACAAACAACAGAAGGGCAACAGTGCAGCAAATTACAGGCCATCTTAATCAAGGATCCCCTAAAATGATCTCTACACGCACTGTTCGCCGTACACTGCATTAGATGGGATATGACAGCCGAAGGATTGTTCGAACACCTTTGCTGTCTGCAGTTAACAAGAGAAAACGTCTCCAGTTCGCACAGGAGCACAAGAATTGGACAGTCGATAATTGGAAACAAATTATGCGGTCCGATGAATCACGTTTTCAGTTGCACCATGCCGATGGCCGAGTGAGAATTTGGCGGAAACAGCACGAAAGCATGGACCCCCAAATGCATTGCTGCAACCCTTCAAGCTGGTGGAGGCAACGTTTTGGTTTGGGGGATGTTTTCCTGGCATGCTTTAAGCCCTTTAATTCGTGTTGATCAACGTCTGACTGGCACATCATATATAAACATCGTTGCGGACCAAGTGCATCCTGTCATGTGGATGGTTTATCCCAATGGCGATGGCTACTTTCAACAAGATAATGTATCCTGCCATAGTGCTCATATTGTACAGGATTGGTTTCAGGAACATGCCGGTGAGTTTACTTTGCTTAGGTGGCTCCAACAATCTCCAGATCTCAACCCCATTGAGAATTTGTGGGATGAAGTTGAACGAGCCATCAGACAGCTGGATCCACAACCCTGCAATCTCACACTCGTGGAAAGTGCTATTCATCAAGCATGGTCTCAGATCCCACAAACCACCTATCAACATCTCGTGGAGTCCATGCCACGAAGAATCGACGCAGTATTAAAGGCAAAAGGTGGCCCAACGAAGTACTGAGGGAGTGGTCATAATAAAGTGGCCACTCAATATATAAGCTATGCCACAACACTCAGCAGCAGTATTTTGCTAAGCTTACCTGTTTCAACTTTTCCGCCTATTAAGCGGAATTGGTCTCAATTCAAGCTCCTTCCTCCAAGCCAAGAATCTGGAATTTCGCCACTAAGCTAGCCACAATTTTTTTGGAATTGTATCCCATCCTTTTTATGTGTATTTGCTTTTGTCAGAACAAAAAATGAATATTGAAATTCACAAGGTAATTAATAATAAAATTTGCAATTTTCTTTTCGTACAGTTGATGGACATTCGTGAGAATAAGACAAAAGAAGAAACGGAGAAAGAACGGATCGAAAGGGTGAAGAAAAAGGAAAAGATGAAACAGACATTCATGTGGGTCACGTGGATTGTTAGCTTTATCATCCTGTGCACATTTTTCGGAAGGCTCAGTTGAGTAACGTCCTATACTTCGTTGAACTCTTCTTAGTATTGAATACGTTTTAATAGTTAAAACATCACAGTTCATACTGCTAAAATGGCAGAAGTTCCTTCACAGCAGGATCATGCTTTTCTTTCATCAGTTACAGAGCAATCTTCCTGGAAGCAATTTTTGATCGTTACGAGGAGTTCTTATGCATATGCAAAATAATGAGTTATAATGTACAGAGGGTGAGTCGAAAGTTTTGAAATATTTGCATAAACGCATGTGCTGAGGCGGGTATGTCACGTGTTTAAACTAGTTCAAGTCGCACACTGCAGTCAGTCGAAAGGGATATAAAGTGGTAGTCATTGCTGTGAACAAGATTGCATATCGTCGTTCTGTCTGTGGTTGGGACACCTAAACGATGAACAGCCACAACCGCCTAATTAGGGAACTTTTGCTTTACGAGTTTGAACTCGGTCATAACGCTGCTCAAGCAACACGAAACATTTGTCATGCGAAAGGGAAAGGTTCCATAGACGACAGCACTGCAACCAGATGGCTTAAGAAATTTCGCTCAGGTTACAGAAACCTCGACGATCAGCCAAAGTCAGGTAGACCGTGAACCGTGCATTCGTAGTCCTTGCGCCAGGACGTAGAGGCATATTCGACAACCAGCACTCTAAGATTATCAGGCGAGCTGGGCATATCACAGACCACCCTGGTTCATCACCAGGAGCTCGGCAAGGTCTGCAGCAGCTGTCACATTGTCCCTCACGAACTGACGCCAGCTGAAGCAAACCGCCGAGTAGAAGTGTGCACGAAACTCCTAAAAAACCCGCACGATGTACGTTTCATCAAGATAATTGTTACCTGCGATGAAAAGTGGGTGTAATTCCGTAATCCTAACACACAACGGCAGTGATTGAGCCCGAGCCAGCTTCCAGAACCTGTTGCCAAACGTGGGCGCTTCGAACACAAGGTGATGCTCTGCGTCTGATGGAATTTCGAGGGCATAATCCATTACGAATTTCTTCCAGACAGTCGGACCATCAACGCCAACCTCTACTATTAACAGCTGGAGCGGATGTATGCCGTTTTGGAGGAGAAGTAACCTTCACTGGTGAACAGAAAGAGCGCTCTCCTACAGTACAACAACACTCGGCCTCACACCAAGCGAACGACCAGGGCAAAACTCCAGGAACTTGAGGGCATCGAACTGATGCCACGTCCAGCATATACTCCGGACCTTGCCCCATCGGATTATTACTTGTTCCGGTCCATGGCCTACTTCCTTTGCGGGCGGCACTTCAACAATCAGGAGGAGGTAGCAGCTGGGGTGAAGGAGTTCTTCGACCCGAAGGACAAGAACTGGTACCGCCCGCGGAATCGAAGAACTGGCAGACAGATAGATAAAGACGGTGCAACACGATGGCCTAAATTTTGAATGCTAGTCAGCTTTCGCCGTAAAGGTACGTATGAAGACATAAAGTGATCAAAATATTGCAAAACTTTCGACTCATCCTCTGTAGAATCGAAGAACTGGCAGACAGATAGCTAAAGACGGTGCAACACAATGTCCTATACTTTGAATGTTAGTCAGCTTTCGTCGTAGAGGTTCGTATGAAGACATAAAGTGATCTAAATATTGCAGAACTTTCGACTCACCCTCTGTAATCGAAACGGATTTCTATTGTTTTGGGGCGAAACTGATCGCCCGACCGATGATAAGGTTTCGCGAATCGTTAGGCGGGGGTTTGAGAAACCATTAAGTCCTGCCGGGATTTGATGCGAAAGCTATTCTTCTCTTCTTCCTTTGGCATTGCATCATCATGTAATGCCAGAGGAAGAAGAGAATCTTAATGGAAGCTACAGTTCGGTTTGGAGGCAATTGACGTTGACTATTCATAATTACCGGGAATTACCTTCATTAGGATTGTCAGCTAAGAATGCGCCAGACTGGGTGGCCAGCCTAACGCTGGGGGATTCTTTAAATGTCATCTTCTGACCATTCGTCCGAGATAGTTCCGGTGAAGCATGGATCTTGTGTTTGTCTTACGACACTGGCTATCTCCTTTCGTAGGACCAGTGGCCCCAAATCAGGAACGGTGGTCGTTAAACCCTCAGATAGGAAAAAAATTGCTGAAGCCTAGAGGCTCACAATAGGAAGGTTGGTAGACAAAGAGAAGTCAGTAGACATAGCCATTAGTGCGGGACCGACTAAGGTCGCACAACGTCGAAGTACACACTGGTGGTAATAGGTAACAGGGAAAAGGATGAGAGAAAGAACAGACTTCCTCATTTTTAACCGTGGGTCCGGCGGTTCAACTTGCCCATCCGACCCACGGTGGGTATTTAGTTGCTGGGACGTTTCCAGCCTCCATGGGAGCAATATGGAGACATTTCCATTCGTATGAAGATACACTGACCACTAGGCCAGCCACTGCTCTTCTGACCCCAACCAGCCAAGTGCCAATTTTTATAAACTCGCTTTAATCGCCAATTTCCAGCAGTGGGCGAAACAGGGTCCGTCAAACGGTTCTGGTCCACCACCCCTTTCGAGAAAATAGTGGCCCCGCGTGGGGGACGGGAGACCGCCCAGCTCTAGATTCTGCAGGAGTTGGTTACCTCCCTAAAAACAGAGATCAAGTAAATCCCCATTGCTTAGTTGTCAGATGCGCTGCTTTCTGCCTAATAGTCAATTCTGGGACTGAGTACGAGTCCTGATGAGTGTCGCTCTTGTCTCTCTGCCTTTTAATTTTTTTTTTTTTCGTTTGGGGAGTTGACGATCACAGTGAGCAACTCAGCGGGTTATTAGCGGTTGTCCGTCTCTAATTTAGGACCACTGGTTTCATAAAAAAGAGAAAGCCAGTGTCGAAAGACAAGCACAAGCACAACATCTACGCCCAACCAAAGAATATAAACGCTTCGCGTGAAGAAGCTCAACTCTCGTAGAGATAATGTAAAACAGGCGACAGCAGCGCCACCATGTAATGCGGCAGCAGATGCTCTGCGGGAAAGTTAACATTCAGGCGCAAAAAGCGTAGGAGACACGGGACGGGAAGCCTATTTCACGGAAAGGAAGCTAAGCTTTGATCTGCGACTGTTTCCTTCGGTCTCATTGGGTCTACTAAAGCATTTTTTTTTGTTGTTCTTTTCTGAGTATCCCTCCTGTCCCTTCTTTTGGTGAAACAAATATATACATTGGCAATTAATATTATTTTAAGGAAATTTTAGCAGTTTTATTCTCACTTTAAGCACCGTAGTAATACCAGGTTGCTTGGCATGAATTTCATATTTACAATATACCTTAAATGTCAAAAATGCTGAGGCTGGTTTCCCAGTAGCAGCCATAATAATAAAAAAAAAAAGCAAAGACAACCGCAGTTTCCCAAAGCTACAATTTTTTTTTCTACCCTTCCGAAGTTTGTAAATTAAACGCACTGCGCTGGAGAAATTTTCTCAACAGATCGGAAAAACATCCGTTCGTATCTGAGTAGGTTCGAACCTGGGCCGCTGGCGGGATAGCTGAGCTCTCTACCGACCGGACTAACTCGCCACGATCGAGTGTATGCTTAAAGCTGTCTGTTTGGTATGCATTGTGTAATCGAATGCTTCCCTCTTTCATTTTACAATATTACGAGGTATTTTTCATAAAAGTCAGTTTCATATAATTGATAAATTAATTTTTTCAACGTAACGATAGCTTTTTTTTTCAGCAAACGTTGTTTTAATGGTTTTCCAGGATATTTGTTTCAAACGGTTTCAAATTTGTTCTTGTCATTCATCCACTCCATTCCATGAATTGTTATTCATCGGAATGGAGTGGGTGTATTTCATGGCTGTAATATAAACGCAGATCTAGATGAGAACAACAAAACCTTTGAACAAAACGCCAACACAAACAAGCGTTTATATTCTTTGAACACAAACACGCATGCTCAGTCTAACTCAGTCTGCTCGGCATCCTGCGGCATCAGCCTGTAATGTTGGCTTCTGTGTAGTAATTCTTTGCCGCATAATATAGTGGCGCTAGTTACGTCTCGCTGAGCCTTACCTTCTTATCAGTTAGATATTCTTTGGCCCAACCAGGATTCGAATCTGGACCCATCTTGGACGAACGGTCAGAAGCCAGTGCTTAGGCCACTGCGCCACCAAAACGGTTGCCCTTCATGGAACCAATTATCCCAAATAAGGGACGGGTGGTTGCCAGTGGCGTATATTCGAGACTAGCTAAGCTAGCTGCGAAGCCCAGAGAATGCACAAATAAAACTGAATTAAATATACACAAATAAAATGTAGTTATTAAAATATGTCGATGTTTTCGCTGCGAAAAAAGACGTGCGGATTCACTTCTTTGGCTCAGTCTGGCGAGCGAAAACCGACGCACAACGCAAGCAGCTCTTCCAGAGTCTTCGCAGTTCTGATGCGAAAACCTGCCGTACAATCTCCTTCTAGTGTTTCCATGACAGCATGAATCAACTGGTAGAGGGGCTGGCCCATTACTTTGGGAAACGGTTCGCTCAAAATAGCGAACACAAACCATCTCAGGCACTCGCATACTCCTGTCCATAAGAGTGTTTCGCGAGAGTTGTTTCAGTTTTTGTGAAGTGTCAATGAGTTAAAATCAGAGATATTATCTTAAGGTGGACATAAATTAATTTTGCTTCCTATACTTCCAATGGAAAAACTTCTGTACACATTTTCTTCACAATTAATGCGTTCCCAAGGATGAAATTTTTTTATTGGTTTTTAATATAATTATGGTTATGTTTTAGAAAATATTAAGTATTCCAAGTTATAATATGAACTTATTTTAATCGATGTTCAAATTTTCATCCTTGGGAACACACTTATAATTGTGAAGGAAACGTGTGCAACAGTTTTTCCACTGGAAGTATGGGAAGCAAAATTACTTGACGTCCGCCTTAAATTCGTGGCTTTGTTGGATTCAAACTGTTCTGATAAATTTTGTGAAAGCTTCAATGAACATCAGCTGTCAGAACTTAAAAAACTGTATGCTTCAAATTTTGATACAGCTCGACCAAAAAATTAACTGAAGGTGTTTTATTCCCTTGATGAATACAAAAACAAATCAGTAAGAGACATTACGTGTTACATAAAGTTGAATAAATTGGACATAGTGTTTAGTGAGGTGCACAAATTAGCAGACTTCATATTGAGCTTTCCATTAGCAACTGCAACTGCCGAAAGAAGTTTTTCTACACTGCTGGCCACCCAAAATGCAACACCAAGAAGGACACGAGATAGCAAAGCCAGATTTACTGGACACATAACAACAGATACAAAGATGAAATGATTGAGCTTACAGGCCCGTGCGACTTGCGGAACACGCAGACATCAATAGTTCGTGTGGCCCACATGGCTGGTAATAACGGCCAGTACACCCCGCGGCATCGAACGAAAGATGCTTTGGATGTGGGCTTGGAGTATGTCCTTCCAGGCTGCTTCCACACGTTGCCACAGTTCATCAGGCGTAGCCGCGGGGGTAATTGCCGGGCCACTCGGTTGCCGATCAGCCACCAGACGTGTTCGATGGGCAACATATCGGTAGGACAGGCGGGCCACGGCAGCAGTGATACCTGGTGGGCCGTGAAGAATTGTTGCACGATGCGTGCCACGCGTGGGCACGCACTGTCCTGTTGAAACGTGGCCGCTGGCAAGTCCTGCAGGTAAGGGAGGACTACAGGCTCCAAAACGTCGGAGATGTAGCGGTGGCTGTTGACTGTACTGGCGATGCGTACCACAGGGGTGTCATACAGTCTCTCTCCGCGGTGTCGCCACACGCGGATCCGACCATCGTGGTTTTGCAGGCAGAAGCGGGAATCGTAGGAGAAGACAATGTCGTGCCATTTCATAGTCCAGGTGCGGCATTCAACGGCCCACTGCCGCCGCACTCGCCGGTGGTGTAGCGTCAATGGTAATCGGAGCAATGGGCACCGTGCGACAAGTCCCCGCTCCTGCAGACGACGTCGAACGGTACGTGCTGACACAGGTTGTTGCGCAACACACCCCAATTGCTGCGCTAACGTTCGTGATGTGGCGGTGCGAGCCGTCAATGCCCGCAGCACAACATGTCGGTCCTCTCGTTCGGTGGTGTGCCGCGGCTGCGGCAATCACTCACGTCGGTCCGTGCGTCCCTTCTGCACCCACCGAATCCATACTCGCCTCACTGTGGCTGGATGTCGTCCCACACGGGTGCCGATGTCTCGGTACGATAAACCGCTGTCGCGATAAGCCACTATTCGTCCTCTGTCGGACTCCGAAACGTGCTGGAATGACTGCCGTATTCTGCGACGAGGCATCAGGAAGCTTCCCACGCACAGGTCCGGCAGCACAACACACTTCCAGTGCTTACACCCCGCCTTCTGTGCACCCTTTTTATAGTGTTTCTCGGTGGCGTGCTGGGCGCACATGATTTGCATATGCCCTGCAATGCTAATCGTTTGCATGTCCTCTCGTGGGCGACGGATGCTGCGAATTTCATGCCAATCGGATGCTTCCTTCTTGGTGTTGCATTTTGGGTGGCCAGCAGTGTACATTAAAAAGAATTAAGATATATCTTAGAGCCACACAAGGACATGCACATTCGAAAAACTTGGCTGTTTTGTCAGTAGAGAAAAACATTCTTTTTAAATATGAAAAAGTACTCGGAAGAAACATTTTATGAAAACGTAACACTCAAGTTCACGCAAAAGGAAAGCAGAATGGAGTTCATGTACAAATAAGTGTTCAAATCCTAATCCTCATAATAATTTGGTATCATGTCAGCAATGGCATGTACCTAAAATTTAGAAAAAATTTACTTCTATTACTTAACAATTAAAAGTTAAACTTCGCAATTAAAAAAAAACGTACGGGGGGGGGGGTGATAGCCCAGGTCTCGGACCCAAGATACGTCACTGGTGGCTGCTTATAGCCCTTAGAGCTCCGATGGTCGTTAAAACCGAAAAAAATTAATTTTTGTTCTTGCTTTCCTCAAGTAAATTAAAATTGCCTACTAGTTGTAGTAAAACCCAATTTCTTGTTAGAATGGTGTTAGTTGCACAGTTAAAAAAACAACAACATTGAAATACATTTTACATAATAGATGTAAGTCTTTTATCAAACAACTTTCACACCAGAGAATTCGGTGTTATCTTTCTGGTTTTTCACTTTGTGCGAGATCTTGTAACCTAACCATAAGCTGTTGAGTGCCAAAAGAGAATAAATCTGAGTATGTTTATCTGCTCTTATTCTTCCTCATTTCAGTAACTAAAGTTTTAGCAGCTCTAGGCCTGGATTTCTGCGACTCTATGGGCTTCAAGAAAAAGGCCGAGAAAATTGTTAATGCCTTTGTTCCCGGTGTCTACATACACCCAGATGGGAGGAGAGAATTTTACATACCTACAGAAGAAGAACTTGAAGCACTTCAGGAAGTCCAGAAACTTCTAATGAGCTTGCGCACTCACTGAATGAGCATATTATAAAGTGTTAAACAATAAATTAAAAAATACCTACAAAATGATTTACTTAATCGCTTTTTTCCATAAAATTAAAAAAACAAAACAAAACAAGGATTCAAATTTATTTTTATGCCAAAACGTTAACAGTTTGAAACACGAGAATATTGAAGTTTTTAAATCGAGTACGCACTCTCCAAAACATCTGATACCTGTTTTACCTTCACAAACTTTAAAATGAAAGCAATATTTAATATGCACGACACAGCAAAGATGAGTACATTTAATAGAATTTAATTGTTGACCGAGTGGTCAGAGGCGCAGATTTTGGGTTAATCGTCCGAGTTGGGCTCGGATTTGAGTCCTGGACGAGACATGGATGGTGTGGCTGGCACAAATCTCTTGCATGTGCTTTGCAGTTGTAATCAATTGCACCTCCTCACGTGACATATCCGTCCTGCGAGTTTCAATCCGATTGCATACGTTTTTCCTGGCGTTGTATTTTCAACAAACAACAATGTGCCACTGCAATATCTACTTTTAGGGAAAATTTGTTATGATTATAAAATATCCATGCTGTTGATTATGTTGGAACACTTGTTCTCTTCTCAGTCAAGGGAAAGAAGAAAAAAGTATACTGGGTAATTGAGCTGGCCCCAGTGGACTTCACAGCCTTACTAAAAATCGGCAAGGTCAACCTTGCCTGGAGGGTTCTCACCACCCGAGAATTCTTAAGAGAAACCAGCTGCTTTAAATGCAACGAGTTCGGGCCCTATAAGGATAAGTGCTCCATCGTTTTCCAGAGCTGTGCCCGCTGCGGCTAGGCTAGCCACAAATATTAGAAATGTCCCAATGAAACCCAGTGCTCCAACTGCAGCAAAGCAAACGAGAGATTCAAGCTAAAGCTGGACACGGCACACTCTACTCTAGACATGGACTGTCCAAGTCTTAGACGGGAACTGGAGAGAGATTCAAGTTAAAGCTGGATACGGTACACTCTATTCTAGACGAGGACTGTCCAAGTCTCAGACGGAAACTCCAGACATATTTAAGCTAAAGCTGGAAGCGACACACTGTAGTCTAGACGCGGGCCGTCCAAGTTTTAGACCGGAACTGGAGAAACCGAGTAGAGTACGGCTGAATCCTCCAACAACAGATGGAGACGGGACTGCGTTCCTGAGGAAGAAACACGGTACTGCGCTTCCATGGAAACTGTGAAATGTCTAAGTGAATATTTCTATCTCAGCATTTAAATATCAATGTGAAACTTGTTTTCAATGTGATTGTAACTGTGCTTGTACAATGCCACGGAAATGGATTAATGGCCTTTGACTAGAAAGAAAAAGGAAAATTGTCCGCGCGAACCAATCTCCCAGAGGCACTCAATAGCACGGTCCGTCATGTACGACTCCCACTTAACCCACCCGTACATGGGTCCAAACCTGTGGCTTCTCATAAACGCACCAAGTTAGCTCCTTCAATCCCTGTGGAGTCAGCATTTTGACGATACAGGTGGATGTTCATCGATGTTGGAAAACTTAGTACAGTATGTAAAACAACAACAACAACAACAAAACCAACACTGTAACTCCATATGTAATCACATCAATGCATACTTTTATCAAAGTATTATAAAACTGGGCACTTCCACTATTCTAAATCAACCAATCAGTCTTTCTGGTAGGTTTAGAAGTAAATTCACATTCAGTTGCACAGACAAAAGAATGGAAATATTGAGAAACGTGATAGGGCATCCTGATTGGATACATTTAAACCTGTAAGTGACAGATGTACCTGAACCAAATTGTGCCCAAAATTTTCTGCATACCCTACACAGAAATGTTCACGGGTTTTAGGAAATCTATGGCCAAATATTCCTTTCTTGCTCTCATCTCAGCAGTACACACCATAGACCTCTTAATGGTGAAAAGCTCTGCCTTCCAGTTCTTTATTCTTCACTCCATGACCCAAGGGATGATGCGAAAGGACGAGTCCCGCTGATTCAGACATCATGCCACAAAGTAGAAACACGTGACTCCAGCATCATTCTTTTCTAAGGTTCTTCGCCATTGTTTTAGCTGGTAATTATTCAAAAATACCTAAACCAAATGGGCACTATGTGATTCAGATCAATCAGACTGACCAGAACCAATTAATGCTCAAAGTGTTCTGCGTTCCTCAAACAAAAATGTTCATCTAGCGGCCGGGTTTTATGAAAGCTACGGAAAACATTTCCTTTCCGTCCTGTCATCTCAGCAGTACCGACCATAAACCTGTCACCCGCAATAAACTTTCCCTTCTAGTCCTCTATGCTCTGCTGCATGATGAGGAAGAGCGAGACATCATGTTTCTAGATAGAAACAAGTGATTCAAACATTTGTCTTAGGCTGGTTATCATTGCTATAGCCCTTTAAGCAGATAATAGTCAGAAAGGATTTGTGTCAATTATCCAACTACGTGACTACTCTGAATAACAAAGCTAAGCTTTCTGATCGGCAGGTTCACTCTTTCCAGCCTCATTCGGCCCACTTCTTAGACAGCGGATATACACTCCAGAAGACAAAACATTAGAGATAGGGGTGATGGGCAGTTGACATGAGCATCCCTCGCACAGAGTGCCGAACGCAGGCGATAAATAGGCGAACAGCAAGGCTTTCCAACAGTGTATCGCAATCGATGAACATGGGTAAACGCGGTTGAGCGACGTTGATAGCGGACGCAATATCGGCGCAAGACAGATGGATCATTCTACTGCCCAAGTGGAAAGAACTCTCGGTCCGAAGGGCAACCGTACAAAGGTTGAACAGCGAGAATACCGTCGACGGACGTACCAGTGACCAAGCGGTGGCCGACCACACGCCACTGAAGACTGGGATCGATGTTGGCTGTACTCAAGTTCGTACAGACCGACGACCTCTTGGCAACGGCAGCGCAAATCACATACGGGTTAAATATCGGAGGCCCACGCACCGTCAGCGAGCGAACGTTGTGCACCCTGGGCAAGGGGAACCGACGCCATGCTCGTGTGCCACTATTGACTGTTCGATATCGGACATTGCACCTCACCTGGTAACGGAAACATCAAAACTGGACCTCTGCAGAGTGGCATCGCGTCGTGTGGTCAGATGAATCCCGTTTCAGGCTAACGGGAGGTTGCGGGTGTGGCGTCGACAGCATGAGGCAATGGCCCCGTCGTGCAAGGTCGGCTCCGATCAAGGCGATGGTGGCTCTGTGATGGTTTCGAAAGCCTTCTCATGAGACACATTACGTTCCTTAGTGTGTCTGGAGAGGTTCTTAAACAGCCCCGGATTAAGGTGGGATCTAAAAGGTCTATAGCCATTGAGCCCCACTGTTCTAGGGGCCCCTTCACGTGGAAGTTTTGCTGTGTTTAAAAATCAGATTGTGAAGAATTTTAAAATATAATTGAAAATGAACAGAACTGAATTGTTAAGTGAATTATATTATTACTTTCTTTTTTTGCTGATTTTATCAATCTAAGAAATAATTTCCTCGTTATTTGTCGAGCTTGAGAACTGTGTACACGTGTTAACTCTATCTGAGCTGGTTTTTTTCAAAATACATTTGAATGGATTTACAGCTTACAGGGAGAATAAGAATATAGTTATAGTGATTGGGGTGGTGTTAAGGATTCCTCCGATCTTCCCCACGTGCCCCCTACGTCCAAGAAGCAATAAAACCCGGCACTTCCACATACCACATAGCAGATGTAAACATACCAACCGGTCCACCCTCAAAAGCTTTCGGGCCAAAGCCTGCGCATACTGACTTAAATTTCATTCAGTTACTCTGTGCTCTCTTACTTGAGAACTTTATTTCATCATGTCCATTAAAAAAAATGTAATAGTGGTGCGTTGAAACGGAAAATTAGGAACGAAAAATTAAAATCAGAGATGCGGCTTCCGAAGTTAACCTCATTTTTTCATAGCAAAGTTCCACATGCTAATTCATTTGGATTATCAAGCGAAGCTGAGCAGATTCAGGAAAAATCTGCATTTCATAATACAACTGATTACACCCCTGATTCAGGATCTTTAGTTGAACTTGAATCACAAAGTGAGGAGTATTTAGAATACTCAACATATTCTACTACAAGTACTGAAATTAATGACATTTCTACTTCATCGCAAAAATCGGATAGTGCAGAAATAATTACAAATACCAACATATGCCCAGATCCAGCTTTGTGGCCAGTTGACATGGACTGCCTCTTTCGAGGTATGTGCTTGAAGAAAGGTTCGGAATATTTTCAGAACAACACAGGTGATTTCAGCACATCTGCACGCCAATACAGCACACAAAAGAGATACTTTTCTTCAAAGGTTTTTCAGAAGACTGGCAAATGGAGAAAGGCAGAAAATAAAGTGGCTATTTTATTCCCCATCAAATGGGAGTGTTTAATGGTTTTTTTTTTTTTTTTGATTCGATGTTTAACGACCACCGTGAGCAACTCAATGGCCTATAAGCAGTCGCCCGTCCCTAATTTCGGGTCACTGGTTCCAGGGAAGGGAGAGAGCCAGTGCCGTAAGACAAACACAGCATCCATGCCTCACCAGGATTCGAACCCGGACCCCTTTCGAACGAATGATCAGAGGCCATCGCCTTAGACCACTATACCACCGGGGCGGCCCTGTTTTGTTTTGTTTGTAAACTGTTTTCTGGAAATAGACATAATTAATTTACGGGAAGCGGATTTTCTAACTGGAAAAACGCAGAAGAAAGAACGAAGTTCCATGAAAATAGCAAGGGACATCGCCAAGCAATGCTAGATTGGTTAAACAGAATCAAAAATAAAAACCACGGGGATCAAAAAATGGAAAAAATATTTCAAACAGAACTGTCATACTGGATTCAAATTTTGAAAAGTGTTGTGGCAGTAATAAAATTTCTCGTTGAACGAGGACTTTCTCTTCGTGGGGAAGACAAAATTATTGGATCTCCTACAAATGGTAATTTTTTAGGGATTTTGGAACTGATTTCCAAATTTGATCCATTACTTAAGCAACACTTTGAAGAGAAAGGTAATAAAGGTAGGAGGCGTGTTTCTTACCTGTCTTCGTCAATTTTTGAAGAATTTATTCAACTGATGGGATCCAGAGTCTACAACAAAACAGTAGAGGAAGTAAAACAAGGAAAATATTTTTCTCTTATAGTCGATTCAACGCCGGATATTTTGCATGTAGACCAGTTATCCATTGTTTTTCGGTACTGCATCCAAGGGCGTGTACACGAACGTTTCCTATGTTTCTTGCCAATAAGTAGCCACACGGGGAAAACTTCTGGAAGATAACCCTCTTCCAGAAGTTTTCCCCGTGTGGCTACTGTTGAAAACTTCTGGAAGATAACCCTCTGTGCGACAATGTTGAAAAACTTCTAGAAGATAACCCTATCGATATTAATGACTGCAGGGCTCAAACATATGATAATGCGTCAAACATGTGTGGTCAGTATGAAGGCTTACAAGCACACATAAAAAAATAATAATTCGCTGGCTCATTATGTTCCCTGTGTAGGTCATTCGCTAAACTTAGTCGGTGAGTACAGCGTTGATTAATGTGTAAATGCAAGGAATTTTTTCGGATTTCTGCAGCGACTTTATGCATTTTTTGCTGCATCCACACACAGATGGGACACTTTAACATTAAAAATGAAAAGTTTTGGGAAAAGTACAGTGACGTTGAAAAGTTTGTCTACTACAAGGCGGTCATCACGTGATGATGCTACAAAAGCACTCCTTGTAAACTATGATGCTATATTTGAATCGCTCGAAATTGTGACGAATTCGCACAGCGAAAAAAGAGACATAAGAATAGAAGCAAAATCTTTGCAAAAGAAGTTGACCAAACTGGAGACTTCCTTTATGGTTATATTATTGAACAAAATTCTACAAAGATTTAAAAGTACAAGCAAAGTCTTGCAAAACCCAGGATTAGATGTGATAACGGGAAAATGTATGTTGAACTCACTTGTAGATTTTGTTGCAAGTTTGCACGAAAAATATGAAGATCTAGAAATCCAGGCTTTAAGTTCATATGTGAATAAGGATTATGCTACTGATGATATTTCAGAAAGAAAAAATCTGTCCAGAAAATTTCCGACGGAAAAAATTATATTTTACAAGGTGCTGAAAAATTCAGAGTGGAAACATTTTACTTGATAATGGATAAATTATTAATTGAATTGAAGCGACGCAATGAAAAGTATGCACAAGTGGCTGATATTTTTGGGTTCTTAACGAGATTGCCCTGTATAGAAAGGAGCTCACTGGAGCAAAATGTGAAAAATATTGTGGAATTATACCCCAGTGATATAGTAGAAAATTCCTTATTGGAGGAAATTGAACAGTTCTGTGCGTACATAAACGGCACAAATGTTGTTGAACCAAACGCCATGAAACTCTTGCAAATAATGGTAGATAGTGAATTGATGGACGTTTTCCCAAATCTGTACATAATGTACAGAATGTATTTATGCATACCAGGAACAAACTGTAAAGCTGAGCGTTCCTTTTCCAAACTCGCTTACATTAAAAATAAGTTTCAATCAACAATGACGAAAACGAGATTATCTGCAGAGTGTCTGATGTCCATAGAACGAGACATTTTCAAAAATATGAGTTTTGATGATGTGGTTGAAGACTTTGCCAAAACCAAATGCAGAAAGAAACTGTGAATGTCACCATGAACAGTAAGATACTTTTGTTTCTTCCGTAGATTAATTAATCAAACTTTGACCTTTGTTCACCGCATCAGGGGCTGTGCGGTGGAAATTCACATTCATAAAGTGTTAACCGAATATTCTGTATTTCATATTCTCAATTAGTTGATAAGTAGGATAAATTAAAGCTTATTATTGTAATTATGAAGATATTTATCTAAACTGAGTGACCAATATATTAGGAACACCAAAATGTTTTCCCCGTGAGAAGAACATCCGAAGTCCAATAACTGTTTAACCACTAATATTTTAATGAAACAAAATTTCATTGAACAAAAATTGTACTCATGAAATTAAACAAACCCAATGCAGTATGCACCCAAATTTAACATCAGTCATTGCATATTAAATTACAAGGAAATGAGTGGAAGCTGAAAGATATAAGATTTCTTCCACCTATCCTAATAATTATTCAAAGAAATTACGTTAAAACAGAACATATATTATACAACGATGGTGAGTAGGATGACTTTATTCAGCGTTTGAGCCTCATGTGTCATATGATTACATGTGTGTGAATTAATTATTTAAAATATATATATATGATTGAGGTAATAATAATTTCTTTGTGTAACACGAGATTTGAAAAATCGCTATAAACCTATAAATGAGTAGAGTAAAAGTGGTAGGGGCTAGGGGCCCCTAAAAATCCTTAGCATCGTATCTCAAAAGTCTTAATCCAGCCCTGTCCTTAACCGCTGCACGCTACCAACATGTGCTGGATGATCCCCTACACGCTTTCATGGCCTTCGCGCATCCTGCGGCCGATTAACTGTTTCAGCAAGACAATGTGACACCCCACTGAGCCGCAACCGCCTAGGAATGGCTGTAAGAGCACTCATCTGACTTTGGAATCATCCAGTGGCCCCCGGATTTAAACCCTGTGTAACCGCCTAGGCATGGCTCTAAGAACACTCATCTGACTTTGGAATCATCCAGTGGCCCCCGGATTTAAACCCTGTGTAACCACCTAGGCATGGCTCTAAGAACACTCACCTGACTTTGGAATCATCCAGTGGCCCCCGAATTTAAATCCTGTGTAACCACCTAGGCAGGGCTCTAAGAACACTCATCTGACTTTGGAATCATCCAGTGTCCCCCGGATTTAAACCCTGTGTAACCACCTAGGCAGGGCTCTAAGAACACTCATCTGACTTTGGAATCATCCAGTGGCCCCCGAATTTAAATCCTGTGTAACCACCTAGGCAGGGCTCTAAGAACAATCATCTGACTTTGGAATCATCCAGTGTCCCCCGGATTTAAACCCTGTGTAACCGCCTAGGCATGGCTCTAAGAACACTCATCTGACTTTGGAATCATCCAGTATCCCCCGGATTTAAACATGGTGTAACCGCCTAGGCATGGCTCTAAGAATACTCATCTGACTTTGGAATCATCCAGTGGCCCCCGGATTTAAACCCTGTGTAACCGCCTAGGCATGGCTCTAAGAACACTCATCTGACTTTGGAATCATTCAGTGGCCCGCGGATTTAAACCCTGTGGACTCTCTCTGGGATGCTGCAGAGTGCCACATAAAATCCATGTATCCTGGACCGACGTCTCTGGCGGAGTTGTGGACAATGTTGCAACAGGCATGACTGGCATTACCTCCGGAAACCCTGCGGTATCTGGTGGAGTCGATGCCGCGGCGTGTACAGGTTCGCGCTAGAGGAGGATCACAAGAGTTGTCTAATTTGTGAACCTTGGAGCCGACCATGGCGCTTTTTAAAGAAAAATTGCAATTTATATGAATAAATCACAGAGAGATGTTTGTACTGAGGGTTAGTATAAGGGTGTTCAAATGAAAAGGTACGAAACGTCATAAGAACGTAACCGTTAACATATTTGTCTATGCCGCTATGGGAGAACGTAGCGACACATCTAGGGATGCGATTGGAGTCGCCAGCGTGGATCGGAGCATGCGCGGGCGCCCGCATGCGCAGGAGAGAGCAGAGGCTCTTATAAAGAGCGCCGTCCAATTGACGCGGCAGTGTGTGTGAGGACAGGATGGCGTTCACATTGCAAAATTCGACGATTGAGGAGCAGCGAGGCGTTATCCGATTTCTGACAGAGGAAGGTGTTTAACCGGCCGCTATTCATCGCCGGATGGTGACCGTATATGGGGAAGACTGTGTGTCCGACAAGTCAGTGAGAAAATGGAGTGCCCGTTTTCGTGCAGGCCGTGAGAGCTTGGTTGATGACCTGAGACCGGGCCAGGCAAACACAGTCATCACGGCCGATCTCATCGACAAGGTGGACGACCTAGTGAGAGGTGATCGGCGTGTCACATTGCGAATGTTGGCGGTGGAGGTGGATGTCCGCGTTGGAACAGTGTGGACAATTGTTCACGACAGGTTGCGTTATCGGAAGGTGTGCGCGCAGTGGGTTCCGAAGCAGCTCACCGACCAGCAAAAGGAACTGCGTATGGGGCTAGCACTTCAACATCTGTTTCGGTATCATGAAGACCCCGCTTTCCTGGAGCGGATCGTCACAGGTGATGCGATTTGCATGTGTTTGGTCCCCTGAAAAAACATCTGAAAGGGAAGCGCTTCCACTCGGACGACGAACTCAAGGACGCTGTGCAGGACTGGGTCTCGTCACGGCCATAGGAATTCTGGGAACAAGGAATCCTTCGGTTCGTTAATCAATGGGGTCGTTGTGCTACGGCCTATGGTGTATACTTTGAATAAAGTCTTCATTTATACCCACAGTGTCGTTTCGTACCTTTTCATTTGAACACTCCTAGTATATGAATACCACAATGGGGTTTTAGATTGGGCGGAATAGAAATATCTAAGTCTTAAGCTTAGTGCACTTATCTGCCACAAGAACACACAGGCCGCCTCGGTGGCGAAGTGGCCTAAGCGCTGGCTTATGACCACTCGTCCGAGAAGGGTGCGGGTTCGAATCCCAAGCATGGGTGTTGTGTTTTTCTTACGGCACTGGCTCTTACCCTTCCATTAAACCAATGGCCCTAAATGGACGGACGACTGCTTATAGCCAATTGAGTAGCTCATGGTGGTCGTAAACCTTCAACAATAAAAAAAGGGCAACACGCTGTTAGGTAGGTATCTCCAGTGTTTTGTCCACTGAATGTATTCGTTCGAACTTATTTCAGCCCATTTTCTTAACCCCGAGTTGATGCGTTCCAGTCGGTTAAAGCAAACGGAGACGAAGTTATGAGTTTGCAGCTTTAGACTCCGCCACAGTCTGAACAGACCGATATGCCTGGGCGAGAAAAAGGAGTAAAGGAATGGGAATCGAATCCCGAGAAAAATTAATCCTTCATGAACACACATGAAAGGCACATACACATAATTGGCGGCATATAGATGCAGTACGTTTTACTGTTTACCATGTAACGATCTTTCAGAAAACGTGAAAATTTCTTTGCCTATTCCAGGGTGATGCAATTTTCAAGTCACCAACGATGCATATGTGTCTTTCATGTGTATGTTTGAAGAACAATTTCTTCCTGGGATTTGATTCCCATTCCCAGCAATAGCAGAAATAAAAAAAAAAAAGTCAGGACATGATTTTTTTTTTTTTAATTTAAGGACACGTAACATACACCGATGAGCAATTACATTATGACCACCTACCTAACAAGCTGCAGGACCCCGCCCCTTTAGCCCGCCAAACTGCGGCCACTCGGCGAGGCATCGAATCGATGAGGTGATTGGTACCCAGGGATATCTGGTACCATAATGACGGGAGCAGGTGCTTCAGTTCCCGTACATTTCGGGGGGGGGGTGATTTAGCGCGAACCAGGTTTTCCAAGACGAGCCACAAATGTTCGATTGGGTTCATGTCAGGTGAATTTGGATGCCAGGGCATTGACAGTAAATCCCCAGCATGTTCCTCGAACCGCTCCTTGACGATTCTGGCAGTGCACATTATCCTGTTGGTAATGGCTATCACCAGCAGGGACCACAGTTGCCATGAATGGGTGAACTTGGTCCGCAACAATGTTCAGATACCTGACAGCTGTCAGGGATTGTGCTATTGGGATAATGGGGACTAAAGTAAAGTGTCCCAAAAAACATCGCCCACAGCAGAACACCGCCGCAGCCGGCCTGTCTCCCCCAATAGTGAATCCACGACATTAAAATTTTATTAGGTAAATAAATAGAACTTCTTTCTTTAAAAAAATTGTACAAGTACATTACTATCCTCATAAGAATAACGCAAAATTTTGAAAAGTAATTAGCCGCCCCGGTGGCGCAGTGGTCTAAGCGATGGCTTATGATCATTCGTCCGAAAGGGGTCCGGGTTCGAATCCCGGTGAGGCATGGATGTTGTGTTTGTCTTACGGCACTGGCTCTCTCCCTTCCCTGGGGCCAGTGGTCCTAAATTAGGGACGGGCGACTGCTTATACCCCATTGAGTTGCTCACGGTGGTCGTTAAACCTCCAACCAAAAAAAAAAAAAAAAGTAATTAAGATAACGCATTTCCAGTAAAAAAAAAACAAAAGTTGAAGTCGACATTTTACTAACACTTGTAACTTATGCCTCTAACCTACTAAATATTGTCATGCTATCTTGTTGGTTTACCAAAGGTGGTATAAGTTGAAGGCGACATTAATTTATAAGGTATAAATTGAAGGCAACATTCTATTAACCAGTGGCGTAGCCAGAAATTTCTTAAGGGGGGGGGGGAGGGATCGATGGGTTTGGTTCATTGGTGAAAGCCTCGTATATACGTATATATCGCTTTTAATTCGTGCTCAGTCTCCCTTCAAGGAAGGGGTTCAACCCCCCTCTCCTCTGGCTACGCCACTGCTACTAACACTTATAACTTACGCCTCAAAACTACTAGTCATTTTCATGCTATCTTGTTGGTTTACCAAAGGATGGTATAACTTATAAGTTGAAGGCGACATTCTACTAACACTTATAACTTACGCCTCAAAACTACTAGTCATTTTCATGCTATCTTGTTGGTTTACCAAAGGTGGTATAACTTATAAATTGAAGGCGACATTAATTTATAAGGTATAAGTTGAAAGCGACATTCTACTAACACTGATGTGTAATCAAGGGGGATGGGGGAAGGACTCTGCGCCGAATTTCTTTGTAGCCGATAGTAAAAAGCATTAAACATTTGTTTTTTTCAGTTTTTCTAAAGTAAAGTTGCTATTAAACCTGCCCCAGCAAAAATAATACTCGTCCACCCTTCGCCCACCCTGATATCAAAGTCTAGCAACGTCCCTGCTTATATTAAGAAAAAAAAAAAAATCCTCCGGAAAAAATACCTTCGCACGAAAATCTCCAAAAGTGAAAAAAAAAAAAAAAATCCCCGGAAGAAAAACTCTTTTGTTTGGAAATGATGTAATTAGCAATTCCGTGGAATACTACTTCACCTTAGGTCAGAAACGATGGCGGTCGATAAGAATTGATTGGTTTGTGAACCCCAGCGGGCTCTACTTACACTACACCGAAAACTGGAGTTAGACTTGTCTATAACGAGGAGTCTATACCCAGGGACAAACGGATAAACCAGACTTCTGAACCTCGGCTAATCATTAGTGATTCGGCTAGACTTGAACCCAGAAATTTTTAAGGTCCCGAACCAGGAAGGCAGCCTCCTTCCAATAGGGACTTTCATGAAGTAGAAAATCGGGGAAATTAGAACCTCCGCAATCAGAATGAATAACCTGTCCTTTAAATTAATAGCAATCTCACCTACCTAAAAAAAAAAAAAAAGTTCGGAGTGGAAAAAGTTTATAGTCACTAACACTTATAACTTACGCCTCTAAACTACTAGTCATTGTCACGCAATCTTGTTGGTTTACCAAAGGTGGTTTGTGTTGGAAATGGAAATTTTGTGTTTAATCTATTACTCCCAATTCTTTATTCAGTAAAAAAAGCTCTTCAAATTGAATATATTAAATTAATGATATAATAAAAATCCCGTCCTTTACCCTACCCTTTGCGGTTCCTCAAAGGGCACGAGGCACATAAAGTTTCCATGTTTAAGAATGCGCGCTCTAAGTCAGGGACGAAAAAAAAAAAAAAAAAATAATAATTAAAAAAATATCATTTCTGCAGTTTCCACTACTAAAATCAGTACCAGTATGTAAATTCCAGGGTAAAAAAAGTTCCGGTATGAAATACTAGGAAAAAGGAAGTGCCGGTATTCCATACCAGCGTATACCATCCCATTTCGAGCACTGCCACTACATCGAAGTAAAGCTATTAATTTTTAATAAAGTACAGGAAAGTTTTTTTGCGAAAAACACCGATTGTACAATTCAAGTTAGGATATTTTTTTTCAGTGTGCCAATTTTGATGTATGGCAAATCTTTCTTCGCTGAGGAAATATGGTCGAATTGTTTTCCATTGGAAGTATAGGGAGCAAAATCACTTAACGTCCACCTTAACACCATTGTCTTATTATTATTATTTTTTTAAGCTTCAATTAAGAGCTAGTGTGATGTACCTTGTTCAGTAATAAAGACTTCTTTGCCTTCAGTAAATCAGCTATTTGTTCCTCGAGTTTTGAACAGCATTTCTATGCTTTATACTATCAGCCTGTAAAAATACTCGTCTGTCATACAGTATTAGAATCCCTGAACTTTTTGTTAAAAGCAAATTTTCACTACTGCCGATTGCAGCTGCTTTCGATAAAAAACAAACAAACAAACAAGAAAGATGGCACCGAGTTTTCGGTTGTAACAAGCACGTCTTTTGAATCCGTTCTAACACGAACTAAATTTATCAAAGCTATTCAAAATCAATGGAACCGGTTTGAAAAACAATCAATCGGTTCCATAGATAAAACATCCAGAAATAGAAACATCTACTTAGTTCCACCAGTGGCCAAAAAGCATGTTACTAAGATTAACAAATGACGAACAAAAAGTTTCTCATAGTACAACGAAGGTACCAGAGAACAAGTTAGTAAAATCATGCAATGCATTGATTATGATACGCTTTCCAACATACTAGAAATCATAAAATGGCTGTGGAATAAATCTCACTCCTGCGCCCTGACCTTTGATCCCATTTCGATGATATTCTACAGAACTGGTTCAGTATACCTCCGAAATAACATGATAAAGCTTTGTCGCAATCGAAGCACTTTTACGTAAGTTATGATGTGTAAGGGTTATGGAATAGACCCCGCTTCTGTGTCCTAACCTTTGACCCATTTCGCCCATTTTTAATAGGATTCGTCCCCAGGCAGGCCCCTACAACATACTAACATTTCATCCAAATCGAAACATTTTTACGTAAGTTATGACGCATAATGGCGATGGAAGTGATTCCGCTCCTATGTCCTGACCTTTGACCCTCATTTCGCCAATTTTCAATAGGGTTTGTCCCCAGATGATCCCCTACCACATACTAATATTTAATCGAATTGAACCTCTTTTACGTTAGTTATGACGCATAAGAACAGTGGAATGGATCCCGCTCCTATGTCCTCACCTTTGACTCCATTTCGCTCACTTTCAATAGGGTTCCTTCCCAGGTGATTACCTTCCACATACTAAACTTTCATCGAAATCGAACGATTTTTACGCGAGTTATCGTGCAGACGAACATACGCACACAACGCGTAACGTAATGAGGCAGATGGGAATCGCGGCCATCTGCTAGCAAAAGTGTGACGTCATAAAACTTTAATAGGATCCGCACATTTGTTTGACTGCTGACGTCATGAAAATACAGGTCGCGCCATCTTTTTTCTTCCCAATTAATGCGTTCCCAAGGATGAAAATTTGAACATCGATTAAAATAGCTTCATTTTATAACATGGAATACCTAATATTTTCTAAAACATAACCATAATTATGCAATCCAACATTTGTTTGTCAACTGACGTCATCAAAGTACAGATCGCGCCATACTTTTTCTGGTTTCAACACCACCAAAGGAAAAGTTATTGATTTTTAATATAATTATGGTTATGTTTTAGAAAATATTAAGTATTCCAAGTTATATTAAGAAGTTATTTTAATCGATGTTCAAATTTTCATCCTTGGGAACACATTAATTGTGAAGGAAATGTGTACAAAAGTTTTTCCATTGGAAGTACAGGAAGCAAAATTACTTGACGTTCACCTTAATAATATGGGATAAGGGCGATGGAATGGATCGCAATCCTATGTCCTGACCTTTGACCCCATTTCGTCCATTTTCAATAGGGTTCGTCCCCAGGTGGTTCCCTACCACATACTGAAATTTCATCGAAATCGAACCATTTTTACGCCAGTTATCGTGCGGACGGACGGACAAAGCTGGAGCATATACGCTTCTTCAACCTACGGTTGGAAAGCGTAAAAAAGAGAGTTTCAAATGGAACAGTTAAGGTGGTTCCACCTAAAATCTCTGCTTTATGTTTCCAATGGTAAAACTTCTTTACATATTTTCTTCGCAATTAATGTATTTCTAAGGATGAAATTTTTTTTTTTTTTTTTTTGATTGGAGGTTTAACGACCACCGTGAGCAACTCAATGGGCTATAAGCAGTCGCCCGTCCCTAATTTAGGGTCACTGGTTCCAGGGAAGGAGAGAGCCAGTGCCGTAAGACAAACACAACATCCATGCCTCACCGGGATTCGAACCCGGACCCCTTACGGACGAACAATCAGAGGCCAGCGCCTTAGACCACTGCGCCACCGGGGCGGCTATGATGAAAATTTGCACATCGATAAAATAAACTTTAAGTTATAGCATGGGATACTTAATACTTGCTAAAACATAACCATAATTAAGCAATCCAACATTTGCTTGTCTATTGACGTCATCAATGTACAGGTCGCGCCATCTATTAACAGGTCTGAGCATTACTCAAATAATAATAATTGATTTTTAATATAATTATGGGTATGTTTGAGCAAGTATTAAGTATCCCATGCTATAACTTAAACTTAGTTTTATTGATGTGCAAATTTTTATTCTTGGGATATGTACCATTGGAAACATAAAGCAGAGATTTTAGGTGGAACCACCTTAAAAGGAGAAATATACGTAAAAGTAAACGTGATATAAGTCTATGTCTGCTAGTGGAAAGATTTTGCACAACGGAAAAGTTGAAAATAGACGAAAATTATTCTTCAAGGAAAAAGTTCTGCTAAGGAAAAAGAACTTTTCAAATACGTCTCTCGGGAGCAGAGTTAGCGGAGAAAAAAAAAAAAAGTTTACGACCTTTACGCAGCTAGCGGGAAATCTTTGCGTTATTTAAAGAGGATAACGCTCCACATCTCTGTGGTAGCGAATGGCATACATACAGCAAAGAAGAAATTTCTCAATAGCGCTTTTAGAAGCGGCGATACAGCTGCAAACTGAAGTACACAAACACCACCTAGCGACAGAACAGTGAACTACAAAATTTCTCATATACTAGCCTAAAGTGTTCTACAAGGTAAATGACGCCCGGTGTTGAAAGAATTTTTAAGTCGCACATGTAAAAGCAGTGATATTGAGAAAAACAGATTAAGCATTTGCGCTCCTAGCGGTGAAATGATGCACTATTTTGGAAAGAAAACGCACGCACAGAGTTTGCATAGTAAGTAGTATCTGATCGAAGAAAGAAGTTTTTCAATCGGGTTTTTAGTCCTGCAGATATTGCTGTAAACGAAAACTTGAACTTACGCGCTCTGGTGGCAGACTTGTGCGCTAAGAAAAATGTGAAATTTTATAAGAATCATTTCGCAGCGGAAACGCTCTGCAACCAAGAAATATTTTTTCAAATTGGACTCTTAGAAGCAGAGTATCAACATGCATTATTTTAAGAATGTATTCTCAAAAGGTTTTTCGATGTGAACGGTATCGGTCCACGAAAGAATTTTTTCAATCGAGTTTTAAGGAACTCAGATTTTGCTGCAAATATATCAGACGCAGAAATGAACTCTTACGCCCCCTGGTGGCCAAACCATTCTTTATCAAATATTAGAAATTTTATTCAAAGCATTGCCCATGAGAAGCTGTATCCAGTGCAGAAAGATTTTATTAAATCGGAGTTTTGGAAGCAGAAATATAATATTGCAGGAGAAAACGTTAGAAAACGCAATTTACCTTTATGCCCCGTAGCAGAAACTCTATGCATTACTTGAAAAATTTAGAAATTATATGAGAAACATTTTGCACCGGAAACGCTATCTAACAAAGAAGGAATTTTTCAAATCTGACTCTTAGAACCAGAGATATTGACAGAAACAAGATATACATCTAGGCCCCCGGCGGAGAAGCCATGCATTATTTGAAGAAAATATTCTCAAATGTTTATCGACATGAGCTGTATCGGTCAACGAAAGAATTTTTTCAATCGAGCTTTTAGAAGCTCTGATTGTGCTGCAAATAGCTACGAAGCAGAAATTAACGTTTACGCCCCCTGGTGGCCAAACCATATTTTACAAAAAATTAGAAATTACAATTAAAACATTTCCCAACAGGAGACGTATCCAGTGCAGGAAGAAATTTTCAAAACGGAGTTTTAGAAGCAGAGATATCGGGGGAAAATCAATTTACCTTTACTCCCCCTAGCGGAAAGTCAATGAATTACTTGAAAAGTTTGAAAATATATGAAAAATATGTCGCACCCAAAACTTTATTCAACAAAGAAGAAATTTTTGAAATCGGACCATTAGAAGCAGATATATTGACAAAAATATGACATGCATCTACGCCCACTGGCGAAGAAACTATAAATTATTTTAAGAACAAAATATTCCGAAAAGGTTAATCTACGTGAGTAGTATGGGTCAACGAAAGAATGTTTTAAATCGAGATTTTAGAAGCTCAGATTTTGCTGCAAATACATCAGAAGCAGAAATTTATACCAAAGATTAGAAATTATATGCAAAATATTTCCCATAAGGAGCTATATCCGCTGAGGAAAAGATTTTTCAAATCGGAGTTTTAGAAGCAGAGATATCGGGGGAAACACAATTTACTTTTACGCCCCCTGGCGGAGAATCTATGAGTAACTTGAAAAAGTGACTATACCTAAAATAATTTTCGGCAGGAGTGGAATCGAAGGGTGAAATAATTTTTTGAATTGGATGTTTAGAAGCAAATATATGGAATAAAACGTATTTTGAATTCGATATCATCTGCGCTTACGCCCTCTAGCGGCAAAATTTTGCCTCTTAAAAAGAAACGAAATAAAGGATCATCATTCGCACATTTCAAGCTCCCTAATGCAAAATGAATTTTTTAAATCGGACTATTAGTTGCAGAGATATGGTCTCTATAGATGGACGGACAAATCGATAACATAAGCACGATCTTTTTTTTTTTACAAAGGATGTGCTAAAAAAGGTCTGATTTTGAAAGTGCATTATTATTCTTTCAAAATTTTAGGGCAAAATAATAAAATCTAAGGACTTTTAGGACAAATCCTATGTATTTCTTTGATCTGAAACACTGGTGATACACCGAGGAGCAAAAACCTTACGACCACCTGCCTAATTTGATGTTGGTCCTCCTCGTGCCACCAAAACAGCTCTTACCCGGCGATTTTTAGACGCTACAAGACTTCGAAAGGTGTTCTTATTCAAGGGGCCCCAGAATTATGCAGGATGCTCGACAGTTCTACAGTAGTTGTTTTTTTTCGACGATAGCACAGCAAAAATTAGGAAACTGCCTTGTGAAAATTTGTTTCTACTTCTTCCCTCTTTTTCAGGAGTCCACAAAAAGTATAGTCACCCCCAGTCCAGTGGCGTAACTATCACCCCCGCAGCTGGGGGGGCAGGTAACAAAGGGGCGTACTAACAGCTGCCAGTTATAGTTTCATGAAAAAGTTCGAACACGCACAATAATTAACCCAAAGATTCATATTTTGATTTAAGATATATATTCTTTGCCTAAATAAATGCCTACTTTCACTTTTAAAACACTAAATACCCTACAGATTGAAAGTGTTCGGCTCTTTGACTCCGGATTGTAATAGGATTGCTCTGCAATGGGTTGTAAATACTGCAATACGATCGCCCTCTCTCTGCGCTGCTGAGGAAAAGTACGAGGCCACAGTGGGATTCCCCGTGGAGGATGTGGGAAAACAGTCAGTTACCAAGGATTACGTGCACGATAGGCGTCAACATTTATTAACAGCAGCCGCAGATCTGCCGTGTGTAAGAGGGTGATTTCTTCAAGTGATTTATTTTAGTTTTGAACAAAGAAATTACACGTATTGTTAAATCTACGTTAAAACTACAGGGCTTTAGGTATGGCCCTTACTTTTCCAGACACTATCCCTGACTTTCTAACCCCATTTCTGCAGTAGAGGCCATAACTTAGCAGTGAAAGTTCAGTTTTCGCTCGCCAGCTCCGACATACGAGCTACAGAGGCATCATCGGCATGGAGGGCGACACTCGACACACAAGATATTCGGCGAAACGGAAATGTCTCGCCAGCACCGACATACGAGTTATAGAGGCGTCATAGGCGTGGCGGATGGCGCCCGACACGCGAGCTATTTGGTGAAAAAAATTCCTGGCGTGCACCGGCATGCGAGCTATAGAGACGTGAAGAGTTATACGGCGAAAAAGAAATTTCTCGCGAGCTATAGAGGCGTCATAGGCGTGGCGGATGACGCCCGTCACGCGAGCTATTTGGTGAAAAAATTCCTCGCGAGCGCTGACACGCGAACTATAGAGGCGTCATCGGCGTGGCAGACGACATTTCTTTTTATCTCTTCGGTAAGAAAGAAATGTCTCGCGAGTTCCGACATACGAGCTATGGAGGCGTCATAGGCGTGGCGATTGACACCGGAGTTATTCGGCGATTTCGTAATGTCGGGTGTCACCCGACAGTCGAGCGGAAAGGGTTAAAACGTTTGCACCGGGATTTTCACAAGCACAAAGCCATATGTAATCAATGTAAAGAATTCGCAAAAGGCGCTGAGCTGAGCTCCCTCTCGGCTTTTGCGCACGGCACTCTCAAATAGCTGTACGGGGAATCACGTGACAAACAGCGCACGAGAAGCTCCGCCTCAGTTGGGGGGAATGAGAACATCGAAGGCGTATTATAGGGACTACCTGTAATGTGCGTCTTTTTTGACCAAAAGACGGCCAAAAATAAAAAAAATTGCGTGCGTGGGCTTTTTCGTAGCTTTTTGGGGTGACTTTCGTAAACCCGTAAGATGGAGTGAAAATCAGTACAAACTACGGAGAATCCGTAAAAGTTGGCATCTCTGGAAATTACATCCTTCTGAGTTCAAAATGTCCTTACTTCCACTCGAATAGAGAGTAAGCAGTTTTTACTTTCTCACACCTTCGTTATAGGAAAGTACACTATAATGACAAAAGTCACCGGACACCAATTCAAAAGCAAATGAACGAATCCATACGAACATCGCGAGAAACATAATTTACAAATTACAGAGACATTTTCGCTTCGTCTAACTTCTGGTTTTGAAGTTTGTTACCTTTATTTTCAAGCTGAAATGCTAACATTTGTGCAAAAAATTATATCTACCAAGAGTGCTGGGCAGACAACGACATCGGGAGTAAAAATAATAATAGAAAAAAATATTACGGGAGAAATCATCACTCCGTTTAACTTCCGTTTTCGAAAGTTTTGAAAAACGGAATTCTGTCATCCGACGAACCCCCTTTCTACATTCTATTCAGCATAGCATCGATCCCGAGAATTACCCCCAAATGACAACGAAAAAGCGGAATTCCGCGGGTGAATCTCGTGCCTGTTTTCAAAGCAGGAAAATCAAATGGCGATTTTCCACAATTTCGTCATGTCCGCATTACCGTAATTCCAACCAAAAATTCATATTACAGAAATTCTGTACTGATTGGGATCTATGCACACTCATCAACATGCCTGAAATGCTGTCTATCAGAAAAGATGGTCAAAACTAGAAAAGTATCACATTTGTCAAAGACTTTTCATTTATGCCTATCACCATTAGAGGAGCAGGCATTGAACTGTGGCGTCATTTTCATTTACACACCAAGAAAAACAATTTCTGAATATAAGCTTTGTGAATATGCAGCTACACAAAATACAATGGAAGTAAAAATCACTAGAACCACATGCCAGCTAAAATTTAAGAGAGAGGAAAATATTATTTTCACAGCTTATTAAACACATCATACACAATGATACGACAGTTAAACTTCAGTATAAACCTTTATTTTTTAAAGCTTTAAAATAATAATGATAACACAATACTGCCAAGAATACGACTCATGTAAACCACATAGTAACATTAAAACTCTATCTCCCATTCCACAAACCAACAAACAGTTTCCAAGTCAATGAAGAGAAAGAAAGTAAAAGAATAAGTGCGTAATTACACTCAGCACAAATCTGGAGGGTAAGAAAATCAAGTACTGTGGAAAATTTCAGGAAGGAAAGAAAATTACGGATTATCTCAGAAAATGTCTCAGAATACATGTAATTCCGGCAACCTTAGCAAATAAATGTTTTTCACTCAGCTGACTTCGCTATTTTTTTTAATGTTTTTACTCATAACATTGGGGTAAATTTTGTAGGGAGTAGCTACTTGTGCCCTTTCTACTAAACTTACAATGACTGACTTCTGTCAATCACCAGGACTGAGTTGGGTTCCTTTTTGCAAATTAAGTTATTTAATGTCATCAAAAGATTATTTTCCCGTATGCAGCTAATTCTTATCTAGTTTTATCCAAATCTCAGAGGGTTCATACTAATTTTTAAGGACAAAAATTAAGCACTTTTTAAGCACCAAAACAACTTTTAAGTAATCACAAGAATCTCTTGATTTCCACTCTCGAGAGAACTATACACTGAAGAACAATTGCATTAGAGACAGCTGGCGTTATGCAAATATGGCGCTGTGGGCGGCCCTGTAAACGGAAACGACATGACGTATGCAGCGATCCGACAATATAAGGAGTGATGCGACGGGAATCAGTAAGTGTCGGACGCAGCATGGTTAAGACGAAGGATCTAAGCGCATTTGATCGTGGGCAAATTGTCGGGGCCCGACGAATGGGTCACTCCATCTCGGAAGTCGTGCAGGCACTGGGATTTTCACGAGCCACTGTGTCACGGGTGCACCGTGAGTCCATCGAGTCCGGTAAAACCATCCATGCAAGGGCCAACTGCCGTGGACAACAGCGTGTGGATGAGCGGGGCCATCGTCGGCTAGCTCGCATTGTAACAGCGGATAGACGGGCCACAGTGCAAGAAATCACTCGGCAATTTAACGCTGGTGCACAAAAGCGTGTAAGCAGCCACACCATTCAGAACCATCTCCTCGCTATGGGGTACAGAAGCCATCGTCCCACGAGGGTACCGCTGCTGACCGCACATCACAGGGTGCAAAGATTAGTATGGGCGTGGGAACATCGCCACAAGACCCTAGACATGTGGAAAAATGTTGCCTGGACTGATAAGTCAAGATTCACGTTGGTACATGCGGATAGCAAGATACGAGTACGGCGCAAACCACATGAAGCGATGGATCCTTCTTGCCAGCAGGGTACTCTTGAAGCTGATGGGGGTGGCATTCTCATCTGGGGACTGTTTACGTAGACTGAAATGGGACCCCTGGTACGTGTGGCATCGTCCCTTACAGGTCAACGTTACCGGGATATCCTGGACGACCATTTGCTCTCGTTTGTGCGTCAACATCCCACTGGGGACCTCATGTTGCAACAAGACAATGCACCGTGCCATCGCTCTCGAATAGTTGGATGAACACTCCACCGACGTGGCCTCGCTTACTTGGCCAGCTAGGTCACCTGACCTCAATCCCATCTGGGATGCCATCAAGAGAGATGTTCGAGGCTCTGACCCCCTCCATCAAATCTTCGTGAACCGTGGGAGCTTGTTCAGGGGTCGTGGATCCGTATGGCTTCCCAACGCTTCCGGTGTCTCGTCGAGTCCATGCCGAGACGAATCGCCGCCGTCATCAGAGCAAAAGGTGGTGCTACACGTTACTAGACAGGTATCTCTAATTCAATTGCTCTTCAGTGTAATTTACAGAGGTTGGACAGAATAATGTGAACACCACGCTCAGAGACACGACTTTTAATGCAGCTGCATACGTTGCAACACGCAATGGAATCCACCACTTTTTGGTTGCAATAGCTTTGTTTAGAACCTCAAGCTCCTGTTTAAGTGCATTCAAAGTGTCTTGTTGCAAAATTTCTTTCAGGGTGACTTCGAAAGAGGGCTAATTCTTAGTGGCCAGCTAGTTAGTGCCTCTGTGACAACAGTCGCTAGGATAGTGGGGTTATTGAGTTAACTGTGACTAGTGCCATGACAGCATACCGTGTTTGTGGCAAAACCTCATCTGCAAAACACAAGAGTGGCTGAAAAACGACCTTTACTGATAGAGACATGAGAGCATTAAAGAGGATTGTTACCTGTAATACGAACACCATGGCACTGAAAATGAGTGTGGAGCTCAATCTGCATCTTCAGATACCAGTATCAATGAAAACAGTGGACACAGAATTGCATAAACAAGATATTGCAAAACCTCTGGTGACCCGGGAGAATGCACAACAGCAACGATGGTGGTGCCAGGAGCATACAACATAGACTGCCGATGCATGGAAGCGTGTAATGTGATCGGATGAATCTACATTCACACTATTCCAAATGGCAGGACGTGTTTATATGTGGAGAACACCATCAGAAGTGTACAACCCACACTGTCTGCTCGCAACAGTGCAGCATAGTGGCGATTCTGTCATGCTTGGGGCAGTCATATCATGGTTTTCAGCAGGCCCCTGATCACCTTGAAAGGACAGATGATTGGCAGGGCGTATGAAACCATTTTGGCCAACGAAGTCCATCCAATGGCTTAGGTATTGTTTCCTGCATGGGATGCCATCAATCAAGCTGAAAATGCCCCAATTCACAGAGATCAAAATGTCCAATCATGGTTTGAGGGACATGAGGACAAACTTTCACACCTTCATTGGCCTCCCTAATCACCAGACTTAAACATCATTGAGCCACTATGGTCTGTGTTGGAAAACAGAGTAAGATCCTGTTATTCTCCTCCTGCATCTCTCAAGGACCTGGAGTAGTTCATCCAACTAACCACCATCCAGGATTTGTATGCATCCATTCCAAGGAGGATTCAGGATGTTTTGAATACCAAAAGTGGTCCCACACCCTATTAGGTACATAAAATCTTCTTTTCCTAGGTGTTCACATTATTCTGTCCAACCCCTCTATACACAATAAAAGCTCTGAATGACGGACACGCTGGGACTTCAACATTTGTCTACTAATGGGTGGTGTCCGCTATTCGGGAGGTTGACCTTCAAGCACGACTAGGTTCACAATAAAAAAAAACTTCATATTAAATAGTACACTATATAATTAAAATGAAGTTTTCTGATTAAATGTTCATATTTTTTGCCATAGTTTTACAGTGAGAAACAATATGTATGGATGCATACAATATGGGTGGACACATACGCCACTTGTACAGTGTTTTCAATTTAAAGTACAGTGCATACAATGAATGTATTTTGATGCAGGTTTAAAAATATGTATGTAACAATAAAAAAATAAAACATATTACACCATAAATTTTAAAATGCGCATTCTTACTGCTCATTATCTAATTAAATCAGTCAGCAATTTTTAGCTGCCGAAAATCTGATAAAAAAAAAAAAAAAAGACTGAAAGAAAGAAATGCTTTTTTTTTGGCAATTCATAGCATAGTATCTGAAACAATCATTTGATGTTTCTGAATATTTCTGTTTCACACATTATGTTCTGTGGAACAGAAATATTCAGAAACATCAAATGATTGTTTCAGATACTATATATGTTCCACGTATAATGGCACGATTCGGTTAATGTGCAACTAGAATTCATAGCATGTTTTCCTAAATGTATTTTTTAATTCTTCAACCGTGCTAATCTCCTCACATCCCATTTGTTTACAAAAAACTTCTGTAACGCTCTTAACTCTTCACTACACTTTACAGTGTCTTTAAAAATATTGCATATCTCTCCTACAACTGCATCTGATTCTTCTTCAATAACATAATTTTCTTTCAGTGTTTCCAAAGCAACGAACTCGTTCACATTGTATGCTGCCTCTTCGATACACAGATCTTCATCAACTGTAATAAAATCTTTTGCATTTCCTTCACTGTTTAGATAAATAATTTGAAAATGGCATCTAAATCCTCTTCTTCTGGATTGACAATGAATACTCCATTTTGTTTGAAAGAAACTGTTTAGCCCACTTCTAAGAAAAGATTGGCCATATTGAAACCACAGATCAGCAGTTTATGTAATATGGATCTGGAAGACGAAAAGTACCCTTTTTTTGTCCAAAAAAAAAGCTAAACAAAAACTTTGCTACAAAAATGCATTATTTTCCCCCTCTTGCACAGTCACATTTTTAATTATTTTATGACCAATGTCGCCATCCCTTTTTCAGAGAATCCATTATTTGGAGGCAAATACATAAAACCGTATAATACTTAGGGACTGGAGATTGCAAAACTATCATTCGCTATGTGGTAGTGTCCATTAAGGAGGTTCTACTGTATATACAATCATTTGCAAAAGTTTAACACCACCTGTTGGTATTACCAGATCTGAACGTGATAGAACAAATTTGGGATGCCATGCAACGCGTTATCGAACACAGGAATCCGAGACCTCGGAATACACCCGAATTGTGGAATGCTCTGCATGAAGTATCGTGTGCATTGCCTACAGCATATTTCCAGAAGCTAGTGGAGTCCATGCTCTGTCGTATTTCTGCAGTCCTGAGCTCCTGTGGGGGACCTACCAAGTATTAGACTGGTGTACCAGTTTTTTTGGCACTTCAGTGTATAACACTAACAAATAGAGGTAATATTGTGAGAAAAAAATTATTAGGAGAGAAATTTTTATGGTGTCTTACATACCCAAGGACAGAGAAAACTTCTACCCATGGTTTTAACACCAACGACAGAAAAATTCACACCACGGACAAAACTTTAAAATTATTTAAAACATGCAAGTGCCTTCACATATTTACATCACCAGAAAAGTCTACTATATCTCAGCTGTAAATACCTGTAATAAAAGTCAGGTTACAGCCTTTTATTAATAAAATCTTGACTACAATAAAAGTTGGGATACAGTAGACTTTTCCAGTAATATAAATAAATACCTGAAGGGAATCTCAAATTTTAAATGTTTTTTAATATTTCTAACTTAGTGCAATGGTGCATAGGGTTTGAAAAATGTTCAGGTTTTTGGTAATTCACAGCGACCGTGTCATTAGTGTGAAAATGCTATTGTCATAAAATTTGTTGAAACAGTTTTTCAATTTTTTCAAAATTTTAGGAATTTTAACTTTGAATTAATGAATTATCAAAAAGGTTCTTAAAGAAAACAACTTTTAAATGTTTTGTAAATTGATATTTTATGTGAAAGAACGTAACAGGAGTGGAAAATAAAATACAATGCTTTTCTACAGCATTTTGAGTAAGCTACAATTTGCTTTGTATTGTATCATTTTGGATTTAGCTTACATTGATGCATAAATACATTTTACTATCCACTGATCACCAAAATAAATGATCACTCACAAAATGCAAACAAATGAAAATTGATAATTGAAAGTAGCCATTTTTAATTTCTTGTACATCATTGGACAATAAGATGCATAACAAACTTTATAAATATTTTAAAGCTATCTAAAAATTCTATTGTAGGAAAAAATATAAGATTCACTTATAAAAACAATGAGTGGAAATTGGTAACATTCCAAAAGCTTAAAATAAATTGAAATTGATATTTTTTTCTTTATCATCATTGGACAGCAGAAAAATTCATAAATATTTCAAAGCCATCAATAAATCCTGTGGTAAAAAGGAATCCCATGGCCAAACAAAAGAACAAATGTGTGAAAAAAATATTCTTTTCAACATTTGAAGAAGTATTTTATGAATTGAATACCTTCATATTGAATGCCTACATTGTATATAAATAAAGAACTTCCTAGTTTATCTAAAGTTTCAGACAATTTCTTTTATCAGTCCCTAATCTATAAGCATGTTGCCAATTTAAAACTTTAAATCTGCAGAAAATTTTCTCTTTCAATTCTGTTTTCAGCCTTACTCACTTCTGCTATCCATCAGGTGGCAATGCCAACTAAAATCTCTCTCTACATATGAGCAAAATTCTGTCTGTTCTCTATATATTCTCAACCATCTAACCTATCAGCACCAAACTTTGCAGAGTATCAACTCCCTGTGACCCAATGGGTAACATAGGGTATCACACAGAACATACAAGTACGAATCACCTGACACAGACAGAAATATTTACTATACTATGTATGCTATTTCTATGGGAAGATTTTGAACTGGTTTCTTTAAACATTGTTTTGAATTGGACAGAATGTGTGTGATTTACAATGTGAAATTTGATCTTGCTGTTATCTGTCTTATATGCTTATGGAATAACATTTCACTAAATTTGCGGTACTTTGACATTTGTGATAAAATTTGCACATCTTCACAATGCCTTACAAAATTGCATAAAATATAGGCAACGTTGTTCTTCACAGATGATCCATTAGCTCCTGCATTTGAGTTGTGAGTTTTTACAAATATTTGCTCTTTTAGACGGTTTCACAAAATAAACTCCAGAGATATCTAGCAAACAAATTGCAAAGACCAAAGTTCCTTTTAATATATTTTCTTGTATTGAAAATCAAGATTTAAATGGCTGGAATACCCTGAAAAACCTTAGTTTTCCTTGGTTGATAATTAATGTGCATAATATCTTTCACATTATTTGATATGTGAAAGATGTATGAAAGTTTATACAATGTGGCATTCACTAAATACATAAACATTAAGAACTTACGTACCTTATGCTGTCTCCTAATATTATCTGGTAATGACATTTTGAATGCACATCGGTTTTGTTTTATATTTTTTTCCTCCTTTAGGACTACATTCTCCAATTGGCAACCAGTAGGCTAAACTCCACTCAAAATGAGCATTCATCAACTTAGGAACATTAGGGTCTCATGCCATCAGATTGCTGTTGGCAGCAGCACAGACAACAAGTGCATTTCCTCCTTGAAGGTGCTGGTATGTTGTCAGTGAAAACCTTTGAGTTTGTTTGTGGGAGGGCGTTTTTCTGCAGCAGTTTGTCAAATAACTTTTAATTTTAACTAATAGCAGTATTTTAAATTAGGATGTAACTTAAAGTAATGTTGTAGATAAATACACAAATTTGTAAATAGTGTTGGAGTGAGTTGTGAGCATGAGTTGACTTGGGCTGGGTTAGTAATATCCCGTCTTTTACTTTTTTTTTAACATTTTTAATGTTCTTATTATATGAATGTTCGTTTTGAGTGGTGTTTAACTTACTGATCGTCACTGAGAGAACGTAAAGGAAAAAGAAACAAAAAACAAAAACCCAGTTATATTCAAAATGTCATTATCAGATAATACAAGGGGTGATAAGAAAGTATCAAGATTGCATGCATAACTGTTAAATAAAGTGGTGGAGCAGAATGCCGTTTGGCAGGCTGTGACCTTAGAACCTACTGCACATAAGCCTGTCATGAGAACAGTGTTTGTGCAGCATGTTATATGCTGTGGCCAGTTGTTCGGAGCCTAATCTGATCGACGTGTCACATTAACAATCTCTAAAAAAGTTGAACAATGCATTGGCATCAAATTCTGTCAGAAACTTGGGGGTTCTTGCAAAGAAACTTATGACAAGTTACTGAGAGTGTATGGAGAGGACTACATGAATGGTCCATGACTGTATGACTGGTAAAAATGTTTCGAAAATGTGCGTGAAAGTGTCCAAAGTGACGATCATTGTGGAAGACCCTCAACATGCAGGAATGAAAGAAACGTCCAAGAAGTTCATTCCGCGGTGTGGGAAAATCGCAGAATTACTATCAGAGAACTTGCTAGCAACTTAAACCTTAGTTTTGGATCAGTATAAGCAAATGCTCACTGAAGATTTGGGGATGAGACGTAGCTAAACGAACTTCTTGGATGTTTCTTCTTTTATTCCTGCTTATTGAGGGCCTACCACAACGATCGTCACTTTCACAGCCATTTTCAAAACGTGTACCAATCGTACACTAATAGACGACTCATGCACTCTCTTAAACTTGGCATGCATAAGTTTCTTCGCAAGAATTCCCAAGTTTTTGACAAAATTTGATGCAAATGCGTGGCTCAACTTTCTCAGACATCATTAATGCAATACGCTGATCAGACTAGACTCCAAACAACTGGCCACAGCACAAAAGGTGATGCATCAATAGTGTTTTCTTGGCAGATACATGTGCAGTAGGTTCTAACATCACCGCCTGTCAAACGGCATTCTGCTGCAATATTCCATTTAACAGTTATGCATGCAATCTCAATGTTTTTGGATCACTCCTTGTATTGGGAGATAGCATAAAGTACATAAGTCTTTAATGTTTATACACCCGATATTTGATATGTGAAAACCAAAATGTTTGGAATGCTGGTTTTCTTTTTTGAAAAGCTACTGTATATTTCCTGTCATCAGCTACTTACAGAACTGCAGAACATTTTGCAAGAATGCTGGAATATGCAACAACATCCTTCTTATTTGCGATGAGACTGCTTTTTCATAATTGTTCTGTTGGATGCCTCTATTGTGTAACATGGTTAACTAAAGTTCTGTGTACAATTGCACCTTGAAATACCTCAAAACTTTGCACAATGCTGGCAAAAATTAGCTAACACAAACTGCTTTGGTTCATTTGTGTACCTTCCAGATTTTGAAGGTATCTTTAACAGAAAGGCGATCTAACAGTGGCACTACTTCTGAAACAAAGTACCCAAAGACTTAATTTTTTATGTAAATCACCAGACTGGATATACATTGACTTTATAATCGATACACATTATGGGTATTAAACATAACAAAAAGCAACAAAGTGAAACTACAACTCTGAATTCAAGCTTGGAATGATAAATACTGTTTGTCATAAAATGTCAGAAAGTACAACTCAAATGATTATACAATAATCGCACAAGACACAAAAAACCAAAACTGGACTTTTCATGAAATGGAGCAGTACATTTTAAGAGATCCAGATTATGTTATATGAGATACTCAAAACGTAACCTAGATTATTTTATTTCTGTGATACATAAACAAAATGTTTTGTGAATCAGCAAATAGTTATGCAACTTCAGAAATGAAAGCAATATAATATCAAACCAGTTTCATGGCAATAAAACAAAAAATCAAACAAGACACAAATCTTCTAAGCATCCAAAATATTTTCAGCACATAAATATAGTCATTTCACAAAATGTAATGCTATTCACTTTCAGAAACTAATTAATTTGCACATTGATGAACATATGGATACATATGATACAGGTACTTTTTTATAATTATAATATTTTGAAATGGAAAAATTCACAATAATTAAGCCATGAACAAATGTCAACAGGTCAGAGAAATACTGAAGAGTTGAAAAATGCAACAACAAAGAATAATATATTGAAAGTATGTGCCAGAGAATTGAAATATATTTTTCTTAATGATTTCTCCAAAACCTTTGCTGAAAATGTGGTCAGTTTATCTATAGACATTCCCCTGAAAAGAAAAACCATTATTCATATAGAAAAACATTATATTATTCTTTGTTGTTGCCCCTGAAAAGAAAAACATTTATAAACAAGTGAACGAGAAGAGAAAAAAACAAAAAAAAACAAACAAACAAGGAACCAGTACCACTAGCATCAAATCTTGTGAATCTTAATAAGTAAATGTCACTTTCTTTATCACTGCTCTACTGTTGCCATCAATATATCTCCTGAACAGATGTTGATTGAACTAACATCTGTTTCACAGGGGATACTTAACATGTGCCAAATAAACCAATACAGGAATATGTAAATAATTATATTCAGACCTCAGCGCAAACTTCATTGTAAAAAGTAGTGAGAAAAGTGACTTTTTCTGAGAAAAAAGTGAGAAAAGTGACAATTTTTTTTTTTTTTGTAGTGACTAAATAGTGACTGCTCAAATAATTGAAAACCAGACTAAACCGTTTAAAATGATAGAGCACATTTAAAACGATAGAAAACACACACACACACACACACACACACAGTATATGGATAGAACATATAATTTGCACTTTGAACAGATTTACTTTATTCTTTGCTCAACAGTGAATAATTCACTTTATATTTTGTGATAGAACATATGTTATTCAATGTGATTATCTATTGTAAAAAACAACAACAATATATTGGATGGGCAGGTGATTCCTTTCAATATTTTTTATACACTACTGTTTGTGAAAATTGCTGCACCAAGAAGGAGGAACCATGCGATTCGAATGAAATTTACACCAAACATTACTGATATGACTGTACATAAGTGATTTAATTTTTGGAACAATACAATTTTTACCTGCAAAAATCAGTATCTTGTGAAGCCTCTGCGAGCTGCAATAAGAGCTTCATGACGAGTTGGCATTGAATCGAAAAGGTGCTGAGTGGTGTCTTGAGTAATTGCTTGCCAGGCAGCGTGTATACACGGCCACAGATAACTGGTACTGACCACTGGAGGACTTTGATGGGCCAGTTGCCAAGTGACCATATCCCAGACATGTTCAATAGGCGACATGTCTGGTGAACGTGCAGGCCAGGGAAGATGCAGTATCTGCTGAGCTGCGAAGAGGGCTTGAACATTCCTGGCAACATGAGGTCAGGCATTGTCCTGCTGGAATATAGCGCCTGGAGTGCTACGAAGGAAGGGTATGACTTCTGCCTGTACAACTTTACTGATGTAGTGGGCGCTGGTGATATTGCCCTTAAATCATAGCAGCCGAGATCGCAAATGTTACCCAATGGCACCCCACACCATCACACTTGGCGTTCGGCCTGTATGACGCTCAACAATGCATGTTGGAAGAAGGCACTCACCACAATACCGTCTAATGCGTATGAGGCCACCATGGTAGTTCAAGCTGAATCGGGACTCATCCGAAAACACGACATGTTGTCAATTAGCACGCCATTGTCTGCATTGAAAACCCCATTGCAGCCTGAGGCGTCCGTGGTTCAGGGTCAAAGGAATCTGCCGCAAAGGGATGCGTGCAACCAGTCCTCTGTGCAACAGACGTGTCGAACTGTGGAGGCAGACAATGCCACACCTGTTTCAGTGATCCACTGTTGAGCTAACACTTGCGAATATGTGGAACAGTTTGCCACTGCCATGCGGAGTCGTCACATTTCTCAGTCCACTGCCGGATTGTCGATGCACCTGGTTCTCCTCAGTCCCCTGCCGCCACACGCACATCACTATCATGGCGTTATGTCTCGTCCGAGCCGCAATGCCACTGTACGAAAATGCACCTTCACGCAGACCAATCATTCATCCCTTTTTGAACTGTCGTATGGTGATATTGCGCCCTTTGTCATCGCCAAAGCATTATTGAATCCTGGAGACACTTTCACAACTTGCTGTCCGTGATGCACTACTGGTGTGTATCCTAAACAGTCCTCTCTTTATATCCCTCACTCGAATGTTCAGGCGGCGCTTGGCGCTTACTGGGCACCAAGACATGCGCAATGACTCTGCATTTCTAATCATTTGCATGTCCTACCCTGCTCTGCATATTCTGTAAGTTTCATGTGATTACCATCATTCCTTCATGGTGTTGCAATTTTCACAAAATGTAGTAGATTTTATCAGCATGATGACATTTGACGATTTATATACTGCACTAGCAAAATAAGTATGCTCTAGAAATGATTACATATACAAACTACCATAGGTTTATACGTATAATGAAAGACTATTAATAAAGAATGAATGTAATGTTTAACAAGAAAGATGACACCGAATTTTCGTGCGTAATAAGCACGTCTCTTGAATCGGTTCTGACGCAAATTAAATTTATCAAAGCTATTCAAAGTCAATGGAGCCAGTATGGAAAACAATAGTATCTGACGGAAGAAAGAAGTTTTTCAATCGGGTCTTTAATCCCTCAGATATTGCTGTAAACGGAATCGTGAGCTTACGAACTCTTAGAAACAGAGTTATGGACAAAAATAAGATATGACTTTACGTCCCCTTGTGGGAAAACCATGCATTATTTTAGGAAGAAAGTATTCTCAAAAGGTTTATCCATGTGAGCGGTATCGGTCCAAGAAAAAAAAAATTTTGTCGAGTTTTCAGAAGCCCAGAATTTGCTACAAATACTCCAGAAGCAGAAATTAACATTTATGACCCCTGGTGGCCAAACCATTCTTTACCAAACATTAGAAATTATGTGAAAAATATTTTCCATCAGGTCTTGTATGCGATACAGGAAGAATTTTTCAAATCGGAGTTTTAGGAGCAGAAAACACAATTAGACTTTGTGCGACCAGCGGAAAGTCTATGATTTACTTGAAAATTTTGAATTTATAGGAAAAACATTTCACATCGGAAACATTATCCAACAAAGAAAGAATTTTTCAAATCGGACTTTTAGAAGTAGAGATATTGACAAAAAGAAGATACACATCTACGCCCCCTGGCGTAGAAACCATGCATTATTTCAAGAAGAAAATGTTCGTAAAAGGTTTGTCGACATGAGTAGTATCGGTCAACAAACAACTTTTTTTCCAATCAAGATTTCAGAAGCTCATATTTTGCTGCAAATACATCAGAAGTGGAAATTAAGATTTACGCCCCCTGGTAGCCAAACCATTTTTTTTTTACAAAAATTAGAAATTATGTGCAAACGATTTGTCATCAGGAGCTGTATCCGGTGCAGAAAGAATTTTTCAAGTCGGAGATTTAGAAGCAGAAATATAGGGGAAATGTTATTGTGCTCCAATGCCTGCTGGTGTGTGCACTGGCAATAACTATTAATAATAAGGGTAGTCACTCGAATCTCAAAAACTATGTTTTCCCAGTATTAGAGAAGACACAGGCTCGCTATTCGAGGACGGGCGTTGTGTTTCACCCAGCCGACGTTCCGTGTATCGGGGTCCGCTGAGTGCCGCAATGTTTATAAGTAATAGTCTAGTTTTTCATTTCACTTTTACTTTGTTAACTTAGAAATTTTGAATTTTTACTTGCACTGATCTGAAAGTTACTCGGTATTGAACTGGAGGATATTTTTCTGAACATTCACTTCCAAAGCACTCACTCACACACCCAACTCTCAATCGTGGTTAACATCTTACTTCACAAAATTGGACACTTAAATAATATTTAGGAGACTCATAATAACTTAGGAATAAAATATGTTTATTTGCCTGATGAAGGCTTGAAATTAAAAAATACACTCAGTCATATGTATATATATATATGCTTGAAGACCCTTTTATCTAAATTATTTTACAAAAAGTTAACTTTAATCTCTTATTTTTATTTAATATATCTGAAAATTTTGAAACATAATTTAAGTAAAATGATTCCTTATCATACACAATTTCCTGCTCTGATCAAATAATTACTTTACTCATCCATTTCATTTCTTCTATTTCCGCCCTACTTTTCTCAGCATTAATTGAGAGCTGGTTTTATTTCCGACACTGACTTAGGTTCTACTATGCTCTTTTTTAACCCACGGTTCAACATACGAAATAGATAAACAAGAGGAAACCATTATGGTCGGAAATGTCCTACCTTCTATCCCTCGATAAGGGCTGGCGTACAATTCTCCTCCAAATGGTTCCTGTTGTATTCAGGCAGATTCCTTTCTTGGGTGCACAACATGCCTTCCTGGATCTTTTATAAGTTGTCACTGTCACTATTCTCAGAGTCCAACTTTTTCATTACGGCAGAAATATAGCTCCCTTTTTGGGTACATCCCCGATCCTCGGAGGTAATTGTCTAAATCACACAAGCGAGAGCGAGGCTTGGATACAACCTTCTCGTGTCACTTAGTTTTTCATTAATGCCTTGATCCTTGGCTCCCTAGTTCTTCCTCAACTTTTTTCACCATGCTATCTCTTTCATTTTTGGGCTCCTCTTTCAATCTACGCAAATCTCTCTACCCCAGATCCTCCCACCAAATCACAGATTGGTCAAATAATTATCATTTCCTGATCTGGTTTGCTCTGGGCTTCCCGCCAATACTCTGATTTGCCATCTCTTCGCCCCGTCCAAAATTTGCGTCCGCCCCTGAATTCTAGGAATTTCGTGCCCGTGAATCTTCCTGGGTTGTAAATTTCCCCACCATAAAACTGTTATGGTTTTTCCGTGTCTGGCGCCACGCTATTCTTTTTACCAGACTTGATGTAGCAATTCTCAAGATGACTGGCGCCAGACTCCAATAAAACGTCTGCCCGCCATTCATCCTCTTTGTAGAATTACTCCACCTTATTCAATATTGCTGGCTCGCGGGGGCCATGAGAAGAGATGCCCCGTGGTCTTACGCTACAGCAAGCGGGCTGACTGGAAGTTTCCTTCAACTCGGAGAGGGGTACTATCCCGAACCCTGCCTCGGCGCGAATCCAAGTAAGAAAATCTAAGGAAAAAATTAAATCACGAAATGTAGAGATTTGAGGAGATCACGAAATGTAGAGATTTCATAAATTCCTAAATTTATTAATTTTTACACCAGCTCCCCAAAATCTCTCCCATTTATTTGATTAATTTTAAAACCTCATTTCTTTTTCGCTTCTCAGATTTATTCACAACTTCCAATACAGGGAAAAGGTGCACGCTCACTCACGAGCACTGCAACAGAAACACAATTTACCTTTACGCCCCCTAGGAAAAAGTCTATGAATTACTTGAAAATTTTGAATTTATAGGAAAAACATGTCACACTAGAAACACTATCCAGCAAAGAAGGAATTTTTTAAATCGGACTCCTAGAAGTTGAGATATTGACAAAAATAAGATATACATCTACGCCCCTGGTGTAGAAACATTGCACTATTTTAAGAAGAAAATGTTTCTAAAATGTTTGGCGACATGAGTAGTATCGGTCTGCAAACGACGTTTTTTCCAATCGAGAATTTAGAAGCTCATATTTTGCTGCAAATACATCAGAAGCGGAAATTAAGATTTACGCCCCTGGTGGCCAAACCATTTTTTTTACAAAAATTGGAAATTATGTGCAAACGATTTGCCATCAGGAGCTGTATCCGGTGCAGAAAGAATTTTTCAAATCGGAGATTTAGGAGCAGAGATATCGGGGAAAACGTAATTTACTTTTACGCCTCCTGGCGGAAAATCTATGCGTAATTTGTAAAAGCAACTATTCCTAAAATATGTTTCGACATAAATGGAATCGAAAAATGAAATAATTTTTTCAATCGGATGTTTAGAAGCAAATATGTGGAATAAAATGTATTTTTGAATTCCACATCATCTGCATTTACGCCCTCTAGCGGTGAAATTGTACATTGTAAAAAAAAAAAAAAAAAAACACGAAATGAACGATCATCATTCGTATATTTCAAGCTTCCCAAAGCAAAAAGAATTTTCCAAATCGGACTAATAGTTGCAGAGATATCGTGTTTACAGACGGACGGACAAACTGATAACATAAGCACGATCTTTTTTTACAAAAAACGTGCTAAAAAAATTAAGAAAACTATTTTTCCGAATTATTTTCGTAACTGGCTGAAATTTGTACATATACTATAATTGGCTAGGAGATGCTGACCTTAAAAATTTCAAGTGAATTGGCAAAAACGTTTTTAAATTAGCCGTAAAATGCCGATTACGAATTCTGGTCATGCCAGCCACATGATAAAGACCAAAAAAAAAAAAAATAAAAAATTATGGCCCGTTTAAAAAGTTTTTAATTGATTTTTGCGAAATTTGGAGGGTTCATTTCTATTAGCGATTTATGGCGTTGATCAAAATTTCAGAGATTTTCATGAAAAATCTACGGAGATAAACTTTTGTCATTTTTATCCCACTAGAAAAAATCTTCGAGTTCGGAACCTGCTGGCTGCTGTGGGCAGGGTTACGGGTAGAGAGGTGCGGTGTGTGCGTCACTGCCTCTTGCCGGAGCTCCGCTCTTGACGATGACGAAGCTCACTCTTGCTGCTGTGGTGAGTGGTGAGTCGCGTTTACAACTTGTGACCCCACACACGAGTGTGTTCGACAGAGATGGGTGTTTAACAAAACAATTTATTTTTGTTTCAGGATTTCTTTTTTCATCTGACAAAAAATCCCTTAGATATAAAAAAAAACAATGCAAAACTGTAGCTAAATTGAAAAAAAATACGGGCACACTTAAGAAAAAGGTGAGAATAGTGACAAAATTTAAAAAAAAGGTAACAAAAAGCGACAAATTTAAAAAAGGTGACAAATAGTGAGAAAAGTGACTTGCACCGAGGTCTGTATATTTCATTTACAGGCATGATGACCAGAAAGGTGCCTGAAGGCTGAGATTATATATATATGAGTATAATAAAGCATTCATACTTATAAGCCCAGAAATACATTTACCGGGCTGTAGGGTACACGAGGCAGAAACTCCCATTTGTACTTTGCCAAAAAATTAGTAATGAGCTTCCAAATTTGCGGTGTTGAACTGTTATGTAGAATCAGCAACCCACCCTACTGGGTCATTTGTTATGCATTTAACAGAGCAGCCTTTGAAGAAAATTGTGGTAACACTGTGCAGTGACAGTATTGCCAGTAAGCACCATGTCATGATGACACTAACACAACTGCATACAAAGATCCCCATAAGATTCATTCTCAGCATTCCCCACCACAATTTTTTGGGCTTTTGAGAGAAAGAGAATCCAAGTTTCATTAATAGCCAAAATTTTATGAAGAAAATCCTAATCCTCATCAGCGAACCATTGAAACAGCTGCTATGAATTTCCTGGAAAAGTGTTTTTGTGCATCACTCAATTTGTGGAAATCTATCACACTGACACTCCACTTCTTCAACAATTCAGTTAAAATGTTAAATACAGATGCATGATTCCAATATCTGCTGCACTCTCCTCACAGGTGACTCCATGGAGACCTTTGAGGAACTGGACAACAAGTTGAATGGAGATCATCATCATCATTATCATCATTGTCAACCAATATCAATCCACTGCTGGATGAAGGTCTCTCCAAGCCTCTTCTACAACAGTCTGTCTTGTGCCAGTCTCCTCCATGTTACTCTCGCATACTTTCGAATTTCATCCACCCATCTCCCCCGTGGTCTTTTCCTGTCCCTTGGAATCCAATCTGAAATTTCGACTGTCCATTGATGGTCTGTTCTTCTAGCAGTATGTCCAGCTCATTGCGATTTCAGGGATTTTACTCTGATCATGATGTCTTCTACTTTTGTCATTTTTCTGATCCACAAGTTCCTTGTCTTATCTCTCCTGGTTACACCATGCATGCACCTCTCCATGCTACTTTGAGTTGTCTGCAGCCTTTGTATGTCTCTTTTAGTTAAGGTCCACATCTCTGCACGATACGTAAGCACTGGAAGGATGCATTGATTAAACACTTTTTTTTTTTAAGACATAAAGGCATATTGCTCTTGAAAATTATGCTGTTTCTTCCAAAAGCTCTCCAGACAAGTTTTATATGCAGATTAATTTCTTCCTCAATGTGACCCTCACTTGATATCTGCTGTCCAAGATAAACGTACGCATTTGTTATCTCCAGCATTTCTCCATCAATCGATAAATCTTCATATTCTTCTCATAATATGTGACTAATATGTCATGATAATTAACACAGCAATCGGACATCGCTGTATTGACGGTAACTGTTATTACGTGTGAAACAGTAATTACAGTCAATTCAGTGATGTCTGATTGCTGTGTTAATTATCATGAAGTTCAACGGACCTGTCATCTGTGGCAGTCTTCAGCTTCCCTGACTTGGGCCATTTTGCAGGCTTTCACATCTTTATGAAAGTGTGATATTCACATTGCTGCAGAAGAAAAACTTTCTTTCTCCAAACTTTTTTCTGCAGTGTGAATATCTGTCAGAATGGTAGTAAAAAAAAATTCCGTTTGTGATATGTTTACCTGTGGCTTTAAACTAGGTGAAGCATTATTTTTAATAACAAACCAACGAAATAAGCGGAGATGGGGAATTATTCTTGGAAAATACGGTACATGAATATGCGCTATCAGTCGTTAGGGTCAAACGGGGACTTTATGTTTGTAGGCTCAAGCAGTTGAGTTAATTTTCAGTCTTAATGTAAGACAGCTGAAATTCACATGCAAAACAGTACCTGAAACCTCTGCAAGAACCATTTTCAGTGACAGTTGTGCCAAAACGAGATGTAGTACGATACAAAACACATTTTCTTCTGCTTTTCCCGCTTGTAAACTAATCAACTTGCCCACAAATTCTTCTATACCATAACATGTCAGTTAAATTTTTGGTGGACATACATTTCACCCAGTTTCATCCGCAGAGTAAACATGTGATCTGAAGAAGCCCATAACCACAGGGAACACAACCAATCAGTAGTAGTACATGAAGCATGAGCAGAGAAGTTGCTTTGCTATGGTTAATGCTTTTAACTTAATCTCATTTAAAGGTTCCTAAATCCAACAGTTTTTAAATTTTACAAACTTGACATCTTCTATTTTGTTAGCTTTTCTATGCTTATCTATACTCCACAAAAAACAAAACTGTATAATATTTTTAAATTTTTAATATATGTACTAAAAATCAGTAAATAGTTTTCCTAACACCTCCCTTCATCATCTTTGATGGAAAAGATACAATGTGATGGAAATCTGCTACTCTGTCATCAGAGTGCGTGGAAGAGGGTCAGAATGGTTGTCAAATAAAATTTTGTTTGTGATATGTTTACCTGTGGCTTTAAACTAGGTGCAGCATTATTTTAAATAACAAACCAATGAAATAAACGGAGATGCAGAATTATTCTTGGAAAATACGGTACATGAATATGCACCATCAGTCGCTAGGGTCAAATGGTGACTTTTTGTTTGTGACTTTGCTACATAGGCTCAAGCAGTTGAAAATCAGATGACTGGTTTTCTGGGTGATCATCTAAGTTGGGTGCAGTTTGTGTCCTAGATAGAACATGGGTGTTGTGTTTGTTCTACAGATTTAGTGCTTTGCCTTCTCTGGAGCCAATGGCCTTCAATTAGGGGCTGGCAAGTACCATAGCCTTAGATGCTCATAGAGGTAATTAATAGGGCTGTCGACCGATCAATATTTTTAATCAGTTAATATTTCACCATCGATCAATTAATCGGTAATTTGATTGAGTGATAAAAAATACTGTCACAAAAAATATATGACTATAGATTATATTATGCATTATTCTATTGTTATATGGATACCAAATCCGTTGTCTGAAATGTTAGGGTGTTGAATGCATCATAGCCCGTTAATCTAGTAGTATTCATTGCTTTACTTCAATAAAAAATCAGAAATACAAATTAATAATAATTACCTTAAACCCGGTTTACAGTCACTGCTTTAGCCAAGATTTTAGGCACAAGAGCTCAAAGTTCGAAGTTTGCTGACAACAATACCAGTGGCACTAAACATTCTTCCACTTGGCACAGACTTTGCAGGAATGCACAGGAACCATTTTGCTAAAGTAGCAAGCAACGGCAACTGTAATGAATGAGTTTTCCACCACTGAAGAGGATCTGTAAAATTGTTGTCGAGTTCAGGCAAGCTCTGATAAATTTCAAGCTCTAATTCTATTTGGTGTGTTGACATTTGTGTATTCCTTTATTTCTGTTTCTGGAATATTTATAATACTGAAAACATATAATAGTTTTCTTCATTTCCGTTGCACATTACTTCATTCTTGGTGTAAGGGCAGCTGCTGATTTGTGCTACTGGATGAAATTCTGTTCCACACTAGCTCTCGGTTTTTTTCTGGTATACAGTCAAGTGTCTTGAATCGAGGGTCAAGGGCAGTAGCTTCTTCGTACTTGTTGTATAAAGCCCATTGACTGAGTCTTTCCATCAGATCATCAAGCAGCATAGCTTTAAATGTGCGAATACATGCTGGGTCGGTATCAAACAATGTCATTGCGCTTTTGAGGTGTGTAAAAGCAGGAATTACAACACTTGTGACCTTCGAGTATTTCAGTGATTTCCAAGCAAGGCTTCGATAAGCTGATTAGCTTCTCCAGCACTTCCTACTCAATTGTTGTCATAACAGGGGTATTCGACGGGATGGCTACTAGAGTGTTGTCTACTGCTTTTTTAGCTTTCACCAGACTTTCCAACATGATGTAGGTACTATTCCAGCATGTCAATATATCCTTCTGCAGTTTAGTGTCAGGAAGACCAAGTTCTTTTCGCTTAGACGAGAGTGTAGCCTCTAAATGTGAGCTGTGTTTAAAATATCCTACAATTTTTCGGCATTTAGCTAGAACATTTTCTATCAATGCAACTGTAAGAGCTTTATTTATACTTAACTGTAAAGTATGTGCTAAACATCTTACACTGTCAAACTTTGATCTGTTAACGCCAAGTACAATATTTCTGGCATTATCAGTGCAGATGGCAACAACTTGTCCATTAGTTCCCATTTTTCGACGGGCTCCTCAAATTCAGTTGTACACTGATTTGCAGTATGCTTCTCAATCACCTGTTTCACTTGAAGAGTTGCATCACAATAATGCCACTCATTGTCGTCCAGTGTGCTGTTATTGCTAAGTAGCTGTCGTTGGCGAGCGAGTTCCAAAAATCTCATGTCAAACTTGCATAGGAAGCTCTCTTTAATTCATTAAAAACTCTTGACTTCTGAATGTCGTAAATTTGGACAATTTTGTTCATAATGGTACTTCTGGCAGGTAAAATTGCAACAGTTATAATTCAGAGCTGTTTCCAACAACACTTTCAGGCCAGGATCTTCAACAATACTGACAGGTCTTGAACTAGATGCAATCCACAATGCTAATTTATTTGTTAATTCCTGTTCTTTTAATGCAGAAACAGGCTTTTCGAGGAAGGAAGTTTTACCCATTTGCTTCATAGCAGTGGCATTTGAACTAGGCTGCTCCTGTGGCGTATTTGATACAGTTTCCGAGAGTGGATGTTGAGATTGTAAATGATAATGTAAGCTAGTTACACTTCCACTGCACTTAAATTTTTTCTTACATTTTAAACAATAAACATGTCTGTGATCAGTAACTTCCCCACTGTCTTTTAATTTATATCCAGAACAAGAGGACAATTTTCCTTTTAATCCCTGAAACTTCATTTTTAAAGCTCAAATAAACGTGACAGCAAGAGATGAATCAGCATTCAAACTTTCTTTCATTAACAGACACTCACATCCCAGTAGGCTCTGCCACCAATAAAGGAACACTATTTGCTTTTTTCAATGAGGAGAGTGGGGATAAACATTTGCCCCAGATGTTTGCTCTTGCACTGGAAATTCTCCCTGTTGACGGATACAGTACTTCTGCGACGGTACTCAACTAGGTCCCTGGGTAATTAAGACTAATTGTATACCCCCTTTGATTCCAAGAAACACGTGTATTAATTCCGTATCTTTCCTATTGAAAGCTGCTTCTCGTTGTGAGGCCCGGCTGGACCAGCGCCGTATTTTCACCTCGGGAGACCCGACCACTGAAACAACTGACTCTGTCCAGTTGATTCAGCTGAGACAGGAGTAGAAGAGGTGTGGCACTCCTTAATGACTGACTGAGCTGCATTTTCCCTGAATAGCTGCAGTCAACAAGGAATAGCAGGGAGGGGAAGCACAAACCACCATATGAAAAGTGAGTACAGAGCACAGCAATAGAAGAACGGGGGAACCACGAGGTCAAGAAGCCCTTAATGAAATGCTGGCAGGACAAGTACGGTGATAAAGGCCGAAGTTCGGGAATTTGTGATGGACTTTGAAGACTAGCATACTGACACACAATGAATGAAGGAATCCCTGCTGATAGTGGTCACTTCTAGATTTAAATTCCCATCACCATAAAAAGACTAGTTTTCAAGAAGTGAAGACATGAGCACAAATGGTGTATTCAACAAATTCAAAACTATATGCAGTTTTTTGGAAGTTCTTAATGAATTTTATGTTTATACTAATTTTTTAAGTAACTGATTAATCGGAAGAAGAAATAATCGGCGATTAAAAATTGAAGAAAACAATCAGCGATCAAACCCGACAGCCCTAGTAATTAAACAATTGTGTGTGTGTGTGTGTGTGTGTGTGTGTGTGGGGGGTCATGTATATAACAGAGTGCAAGGACAATCTGACAGTTTCAGTCCAAGTACCAACTTGGTTCATCCTGTAGGATTTTGAGGCACTTTTTGAATCCCAAATATTTCAGGTGTTTTTTGTAATACATGAATCATGTGTTAGGATGTGCACACATTTTGTTTTTGTTGTTTAGTTCCCATTTAATAGTTTTATCAAAGTTTATACAGAAATTTTCAACTCAATTGTTTATTGTCATCAGACTTCCCTCAAAAAAAAAAAAAAAAAAAAAAAAAGTATTATTTATTGTTCACATGCATCAAATTTGGTGCAACAGGCAACAATCATGAAAAAGCTATCCTTGTTTTTAAAAATATGAGGTAAACACTTAAGTTTCTGTTTAAAATATGAGGTAAACAGTTAAGTCTCTGTTTGTCCTACAGCACTGGTACTCCCCCTTCAATTTTCTGGTGGCAAAAATTGAATGAAATTTAGATGTAACATTTTGACAATGTTGCTGTGCTTATGAAACCAAAATAAATGAAATACATTTCTAGGATATTTAGTACTGTACTTTTCAGGAATTAACAATAATCTGGTTTTTTTTTTTTTTAAAGCATTTCATGAAGTATTATAGTGCTAGATAACCTGACAAAAAAATTTCAAATTACACTTAAATCCTTGGAAATGCATAGGTAGTTTGTTTTTAATTAATTTCATTCATAACCCATTTCGATAAATTTTTAAACACTTCGGTGCTGCACATTATTAAACACATATTGAAAATTTTTCAAACAAGCAATATTTTTTGAAGTCGGCACCAATGGTTCTAGTAAATGTAAGTAAACTACAGTGGTGTGCAAAAGTATTGCATCATCTGAAATTTTAAGTTTAACACTTTTTTTAACTAATTTTCATAGGTTATTTCATTGTTTATATGTCCTTAAGATGCAAAAAATGAATGAGATTTCAAAAATGTCTTAGTTTTTCCTGTAGCTCTGGTTCTTAAGATATGACATAAAATATGGGGTTTGGCAAACACACTGAAATTCATGTTAGTTGCATATCAGTTGTTACAGCCAATCATAGACATTCTTTTACCTGATTGGCTGCTTCCCAATGCTATCCTAATTCTACTCCAGCCTTTATAAGGGTTGACGCACAGCTACTAGAGCATTGTAGTGGTTGTTTCTTATTGTTATTAGGGTATAATTTGTATACATTCTCAATAATGGTTAAAACTGCAGAATTGTCCACAGTGGACAGAGTGAGTAAAATTAGTTGTTCTGCATAAAGAGGGATATTCTTCAAGGCAAACCGCTGAAAGAGTGGGTTGTAATCAATCTGTAGTTATTAGGCTAGTGAAGAAAGTAAAAGACACTGGTGATATTAAAAATGTGCATTGCAGTGGAAGACCCGGATCCACTGCAACCAGGCAGGACAGAGTGCTCAGAAAGCTGAGCTTGGCAGACCGGAGACTCAATTCACCTGAATTGCTTCAAAGATGGTCTGAAGTGACTGATGTTGATGTAAGTACATCTACTGTTAGGAGGAGGCTGCTTCACTATGACTTACGTGGCTGTAAAGGCAGGCACAAACCACAGTTACTCGAAATCAAAAACAGCGTAAACTTCAGTGGGCAAAACACTGTCTCGTGGACAACCAAGCAATGGGAAAATGTTCTTTTCAGTGATGAATCACAATTTTGTCTTAATGGGAATCAGAGTAGTGCCTATGTAAGGAGATTCAAGTATGAAGAATTCCATCCAGGTTGCATAGTGACTATTGTTAAGCATCCGGTGAAGCTCCTGGTTTGGAGCTGCATGTGTGCATATTACGTTGGAAACCTCCTTATTGTTGATGGTACGGTAAATGTCCAGAAATACATCTGGATATTAGAGAACAAGATGCTACCATCACCTAGAAGACTTTATGATGAAAATTTTATTTTTCAAGATGGCAATGCTTCCTGTTATCTTGCTAAAGTAATGAAAAAGTGGTTTCAAGAAGAAGAAAAAAATGTTCAGCACCTTGATTGGCCACCACAGTCACCGGACATAAACCCGATCAAAAAATTGTGGTTCAAAGTGTCGTATGAACTATCAAACAACCAAAATGCAACTCACTGAAGATGTAATTCAAATTTGGAATCATACTGTTCAACCCAATCTTTTACAAAATCTTGTTCACAGTATGCCAGCAAAATGCAAAGTTGTAATTAAAGCTAAAGGCCAGGCAACAAAATATTAGGTACATTTTATAATTTTGCTTTATTATATTTCTGTATTTAAATGGTATTTCATTCCTTATGAATTACCAAAATGACATATTGCTGTAAATTTAAGTATTGGATATATGATCCTTTTCATAATCATTTAGACTTGGTCAGGATTTTTGCAATGTATCTTAAGAACAGAAGTACCTGCAGGAAAAACTAAGACATTTTTGAAATCTCCATTAAATTTTGCATCTAATGACATATAAATGATGAAATAACTATGAAAATTACTTAGTTAAAAAGAGTTAAACTTAAAATTTCACGGTTTTTGTAGGCGATGCAATACTTTTTTTGCACAGCACTGTAATATTTCGTAAATTCTAGAGATGCCTCATATGTTCTCAAAATAGTTACATACCTTTTCTTTCTAAATCCTTCATCTCCAAAATATCACTTTTCAATTTAAGCTTCCAGATTTCTCGACATAACTCATCTCTAGAATATTTTAAAATTCATAAAGGTAAGAAAAAAATGGAATAATGATAATGATTTTGAGATTATTTTATGACAATATGAGAGAGACAGAGAAAGGAAAGAAGAGCACCTATATTTGAAAAAATGCACATCATTATAGCTTATCATCAGGCTGAACAGAATGTAAATTTTAATAGAGCATATTTACATTATGATTTGGGCAATCAAATCAACTAACTGCACTGATATTTTGTTTTGAAAGCAATTACTATCACTGAATTGAAATAATTAAATATCATGCTACATTACACAGGTGTGAAAACAGTGTAAGAGTGAGCATCATATACGCAGGGCTTGAAAAATATCATGCCTGAGGTGCCCAAAGCATGTAAATTATTGACCTGGGAAGGTAAATAAAAATATAGTTGCCCAGTCCAGGCGACTAAATTTAAAAAACTTTGGAATAGAATTTCCTACTACAAGAAAAAATACAGTTGTCGCATGTAATGTTTCATTTCATTGGTAATCTGTGGAAGTAGTATTATTGTTACAGAATCCCAATAACAGAAGAATATCACTTCTTTATTTTTGTATGCTCAACGTCCAGAAATTGGAACCATGTGTAGTTTTGCTCCAAATGCTGTTTACAGCCAGTGACGGGATGCATACCTCTGATTGAACTAACCTCCGATGTTTAGTGACAAAGGGTGAACTTTAGCAAAAGGAACATGACAGAATCACTAAATTTTTCAAATACCAGTTTCATCATCATGCCATTTCATACCAATTTCAGCATCATGACCTTAAAACTAGAGATACACACTTTTGTACACTGAACATTTTGAATAGAGACCATTAAAAATAGAAATGCAAAACCTGCAAAAAAGTTTCATGTTTTTTTAACTTAAAAAAAAAAATAAAGGTCCTAATTTGTTATCTTTAAAGATAAATTTTCCTATGGGCATCTAGCTTTTACTACCTGAGCAGGAAATAAATTTCTGTGCATGCCCAGCTGGGCATGAAACTTTTCAGATATTTTCAAAGTCCTGATATGAAATTAGAAAAAAAAAAGAAGACTTAGAAAAGTTACACACCAAAGCATGTACAATTATTTAAAAATTCGATTTAGTCATAATATGTACAGAACATACCCTAAACCAAATCATAATATGAAGAAAGTTAATATTCATATATTATGACCAAGTAGAAATTTTCAAGGCCTAAAAAATCCTTTAAAACAGAGAACATTCCTTTACCAGAAGTTTCATGAATACATGTGTGCAGAGTTTGTACTGAGTTTTGGAAGTCCCTTTAAGAAGTTGACAATATCTGAACTTTTTAAGTTTAATTTCACTGAAAATTCATGGTTTCCATTTCTTAGTCACTTCTTGCAATATCAACAGACAAAAAGAGCAAACATTTTTTCTTTCATTCATATATAAAACAAGTTAGTAAAAACATGCAATTCATTGATTGTGATACGCTTCTTAACATACCAAAAATCATGTGCAGACAAACCCTCCTCCCTACCCTGACTATTGATTTGTTGAGTATACCTCCCGAACAACATACTAAAGTTTTGTCACAATAGAAGCATTTTTTCTCAAGTTATGAGGAAAATGGCTGTGGACTAACTCTCGCTCTTGTGCCCTGAACTTTGACCCTATTTTGACGATATTAAACAGAATTGGTTCAGTATACCCCCAGAACAACATACCAAAGTTTAGTCGCAATAGAAACATTTTTAGTCAAGTTATGAGGATTATGGCTGTGGAATAAATCTCGCTCCTGTGCCCTGACCTTTGACCCATTTCGATGATATTCAACAGAACTGGTTCAGTATACCTCCAGAACAACATGATAAAGTTTTGTCGCAATAGAAGCATTTTTACGTAAGTTAGGACACATAAGGGCAATGTAATGGATCCCGCTCTTATGTCCTGACCTTTGACCCCATTTCAACCATTTTCAATAGGGTTCATACCCAGGTTGTCCCCTACCACGTAATACAATTTAATCGAAACCAAACCATTTTTACGCTAGTTATTGTGTGGGCAGGCGGACAAAGGTGGAGCATATACGCTTCTTCAACCTATGGTTGGAAAGCATAAAAAAAAACAAAAAGTTCAAAATTCGAACTTCAACTTTCAGTCACCATCTTTCATTCCCTGTAAAGTGGTTTTTCTGCACTGTGAGCATGCAGTAGTGTTTTTGAACATTCATTTCACTTTAAAGAGAAGAGAAGATGCTTTCTCTGCTCCTTGATATAACAAGATGTGACTAAGAAATGGGAAAGCACACATTTTAAGTGAAATTAAATACTGAAAATTATTACTGCATTAAAAGAATTTTTGAAACCGTCATCACATGTGTAAGTTACATTGAAAATTATAAGCAGAATGTTTCCGTAGCGACTTCTACCTTCAGCAGCCATGGAATGAGACACGTGGTAAAAGCGTCAGTTGTTGCCAGATTTCAAAATCACTTTCCAAATAATAGGGATGTTAAAAGTTGCATCAGTATTGCAGGTGTTAGGGGTAAGGTAGATTTCAATACTTTCGCCTTACCTGAGGGCATGCCGATTGCAGAAGGGGGCGATCTGCTTAACATTGTGCCAATAGGGAATCGTGGACATATCGCTGATGGTTAAAATTGAAAGGGAGGTGGAATGGCTGCCTTTCTTAAAATCAGTGATATGCTCCATCAATTGCCGGTTTATGCTGTAGTAAGTACTACCAATATGATGGGTAACGCCTGTGGAAGTGTTGATAGGGATAGAGTAGACACCTTATTACTCTAGGGGTTTACTGAGATCTCTGTCATTAAGGATGAGGTTGAGAAGATGTGGAGGTTGTTTGACTGCAATCCTGTAGCCAAAATACTTGAAAATAGAGCAACCTTTATGAGTGAAGAACATGATAAAGGGCAAAGTGCCAACAAACTGATGGGTGGTGGAAGGTTCAGGCAGTAAACTAGATCTATTCTGTGATTCAAACCTCTTGATTAGTCTACATACTAAGAGGGGTGGAAAGCCATGCAATTTGCCAATGTTGATGATGTTCAGATATTCTTGTTGAAGAGCAGAATGGCTGTTGCAAATAAGGTTGGCACGGTGAATGTATGACTTTAGAGCAGACAGTTTGTATTTTCCAAAGGTGCGAGAATGGAAAGGGATGGTATTATGGGTGGCAGAAGGTTTCCTGTAAACAGAGAGGCCAAGTAAGAAGTCTGGGTTGATGTTGATGTTAACATCCAGAAAACTAATATATTGTTGATCTGTTCTTAAGAAGGGAATTTTATATGTGGAAATTTTGAAGTTATTTAGGACATGAGTTGAAACACAGAGTGTTTTTCGTGTGGCCAAATAATGAAGATGTCGTCCACATACCATAACCAAATGGTGGGTTTTAAGAGGGATGGGGCAACAATTAATGTTTCAATATTCTGCAAATAAATTTCAGCAAGTAAGAGGGAAAGAGGAGAGCCCATAGGTACACCTTGTTTTTGTTGGTAATAGATATCATTGTTTACAAAACAGGAATACTTTTCCAATGAATCAAAACAGTCATGAAGAGATTTGATCAGTTCTCCAGGAAGTTCTTGGTGCTCCATTAGTTTTTTGACCATGAGCATGTAGGCATCACAGAAAGGAACAGAAGGAAACAATAAATCCACGTTAAAGGTGTACAGGAAATCTTGAGGACTGATGGAAGAAGGGAGTTTCTGGAAAAAGTCCTTGGTCAATACAACAGAATAAGGATGATTTCTCGTCAGAACTTTGCAACATTTGACCAATTGCCTTTCAAGATTGACTGCAGGAGAAAAGGTGTTTTCAATTAATGGTCTATGTAAAGCTGTTAGTAAGATTTCTAAAAAATCTTCTCTGAATATTTTTCTTAGGAGACACCCCCCCCCCCAGCTTATTTTCAAACTCCCAGGTTGTTCTTACAGATCAAGCTACATAACGCTGGGCATCCCATTAGGCCATTAATTGAAAACACCTTTTCTCCTGCAGTCAAACTTGAAAGGCAATTGGTCAAATGTTGCAAAGTTCTGACAAGAAATCATCCTTATTCTGTTGTATCAACCAAGGACTTTATCCAGAAACTCCCTTCTTCCATCAATCGTCAAGATTTCCTGTACACCTTTGACGTGGATTCATTGTTTCCTTCTGTTTCTTTCTTTGATACCTACATGCTCATGGTCAAAAAACTAATGGAGCACCAAGAACTTCCTGGAGAACTGATCAAAGATCTTTATGACCATTTTGATTCATTGGAAAAGTATTCCTGTTTTGTATACAATGGTATCTATTACCAACAAAACAAGGCATACCTATGGGCTGTCCTCTTTCCCCTTACTTGCTGAAATTTATGAGAAAAATATTGAAACATTAATTGTTGCCCCATCCCTCTTAAAACGCACCATTTGGTTACGGTATGTGGACAACATCTTCATTATTTGGCCACACCAGAAAAACACTCTGTCTGAACTCATGTCCTCCATAACTTCAAAATTCCTGCATATAAAATTTTTTTCTCAAGAACAGATCAACAATAATATTAGTTTTCTGGGTGTTAACATCAACCCAGACTTCTCACTTGGCCTCTCTGTTTACAGGAAACCTTCTGCCACCCATAATATCATCCCTTACCATTCCTGCACCTTTGGAAAATACAAACTGTCTGCTCTAAAGTCATACATTCACCGTGCCAACCTTATTTGCAACAGCCATTCTGCTCTTCAACAAGAATATCAGAACATCATCAACATTGGCAAATTGCATGGCTTTTCACCCCTCTTAGTACATGGACTAATCAAGAGGTTTGAATCACAGAATAGATCTAGTTTACTGCCTGAACCTTCCACCACCCATCAGTTTGTTGGCACTTTGTCCTTTATGCTGTCCTTCACTCATAAAGGTTGCTCTATTTTCAAGTCTTTTGGCTACAGGATTGCAGTCAAACAACCTCCACATCTTCTCAACCTCATCCTTAATGACAGAGATCTCAATAAACCCCTAGAGTTACAAGGTGTCTCCTCTATCCCTATCAACACTTCCACAGGCATTACCCAATATATTGGTAGTACTAACCGCGGCATAAACCGGCGATTGATGGAGCATATCACTGATGTTAAGAAAGGCAGCCATTCCACTTCCCTTTCAATTTTAACCATCAGTGATACGTCCGCAGTTCCCGATTGGCACAATGTTAAGCAGATCGTCCCGTTCAGCAATCGGCATTCCCTCTGGTACCGCGAAAGCATTGAAATCTACCTTACCCCTAACACCTACAATACTGATGCAACTTTTAACATCCCTATTATTTGGAAAGCGATTTTGAAATCTAGCAACAACTGACGCTTTTACCACGTGTCTCATTCCATGGCTGATGAAGCTAGAAGTCGCTACTGAAATGTCTCGCTTATAATTTTCAACGTAACTTACGTGTGTGATGACGATTTCAAGAATTCTTTTAATGTTTTGTGTGTTACGTGCTTTCCTGCCAATTCTTCTCACTATGGAACTGCATTGCTCACTCTGCAGTGAAAACAATCTTACAGGTCAAGGTAAAGGTGCAGAATCATCATGAACAGATTAAATACCAATTTTGAAATTTCATTTTGCTTTAAAAAGGGGAAGGGGTCAAAAATGCTTGCTGTACCAATTGATTTCAAGGAAGAGACTATTAGACAGGAAAACATGCATTTCATTAGAAAAGTTCTTTAAATATGAAGCCACCTATAGAAACAAATTTTAAAACAAGGAGCATAATCAGAAAAATATAAAAAAATTAGAATGTAATCAAGAAGAGAAATGAGAGAAAAAAAAAAAAAAAAAAAGATGTGCAGCTTGATCAGAAAAAAATTGGAATTCCAAAAATCGAGGAACATTCTCATTTCTGCAAGAAAAACAATTTCCAGCAGTTCCGAACATTTTTGGCCATCAGTGAGTATCAAAACATTCAAAAAATATATAACAAAATCGACACAATGCCATGTTATTAAAAACAACCAATAAACTATTCTCAAAATGTTCAATAAACATAATAAACGTGAAGACATGTAAAATAAACTTTAAACAGATGTTGAATAGTATTATTTCATAGAGATTTTCAGTTTTTGTAGTATATTTAGTTTATATTTCATAGCAAACTAATGATCTCCATAGTGAAAATGGAGAATCCCTAGCACCTGGACTGTCTGGGAATTCTCAGAGAAGCAATGCTGAGGCACATAGCAAAGTTTATAGAATCACACCTGCCGCTTGCCCCATCAGCAGAAGAGGAACGAGTGCATGTCTTCTGGGAAGGAGAACTCAAAACAGCTTCCAGCAAATGAAAAGAAACTGGGAATTGGTGCGGAGGAAAAATTCACCTCCCTCCCACTAAATGAGCAGAGAAAGAAATTGAAAATTCCTAAGTTCAATAACTTCTAGGAGTCATAATTAAATTTAAGTACTTTTCCAGGAGCCTGAGGGAAAATCAGGTGAAAAAGTCCATTTAAGGCTGTCTTTGAATGAGTGTTAGGATTCATCTTCTCTCATAGATGGCGCAAAAAACCACCCCTTGGGCATGATATTTACGTCTTGAGTGACTTCCCAGAAGTTGGCATCAGTGAATCACTGCAGACCTCACCATATTCCGAATGGAAGTGGTCTCTCATTGGCTCCACAATGAAAAGATAAAATATGCACTGTTACGTTTTAACCAATGGAGTTATTTGGGGGTGGAGATCAGTAAGTAGGTGGGGTTTCTATAACTCAAATTCAGGGATTGTCTGTACACATTTTCTCTTCCAAAAATGAACACACACTAGGATTTCAGATGCTCTATAGAAGACAAGATCCCAATCTCACTCTTGCCCCTATTCATTGATTTCTTTTTGGCTCAGATAATTAGAAAAATCAGGCAGAAATAAGAGATTTCATTGCTTCCAGACACAAACACTGCTATGCTAACTTATCATGCCATCTAGCGCCAAACTGGAATGCTTTCAAGTAAGATAAGTTGAATTAAAGAAAAAATTCTTACGAATTTTTTGAATAATAACTGTGGCATATATTAGCTATGGGTCATTTTTATTTGTGCTCAAAATTTCAAACACTGCAAAGTAATAGTCTTCGAGAAAATGTGTACAAAAGAATTTACATTGCAGATATAGGATAGCATTTCTCCTACACTCATTCAAAGACAGCCTTAAGGAGTTCCCAAATTCCAGGAGGTGTATAAGCCCTGCTATGGTGCTCAACCTGCAATTTCTGGGATCATATGAAGCACTTAACAGAGAGTGACATTCAAGGAAAAGGAACACAATATTTACAACAGAATGACCCACTTTCATTGATGCTTCATTATTAATTACATACACTGCCAGAAAGTGAAAAAAGAATACCATTAAAAACTGTAGCTGCATCTATGAGATTTATGTTGTACCAATAACTTGTTAAGAAAGGAAAGTAATTACACATGTGAAGTGATTCAATGTTTATTTTACTTTTTAATGTGCATTACAGTGTACAGAAGGCACATTTTAATAAGGTGTTGCACTTCCTCCAGCAGCAATACAAACTTCCAATCTGGCGTGCAATTGGTTGTACAAATGTTGGATATCACTCTGGGGGATAGCATTCCATGGCTTTCAACTTGGACGCATAATTCCGAGATGGTCGCTGCCTGCCGGGGTAAGCACAGGAGAGATCTCGAGAGAAGAGGTGTATAAAGCTCAAAAATCTCTTCAGAATGGTAAGGCTCTGGGAGTTGAAGGCATAACTGCCCAGATGTTGAAATATGGTGGTGACCCCGTAATTGACTGAAATTCGCCAGTTGTGCTGGGAGTTAGGAATGGTCCCTCGGGATTGGAAGGTTGCTATCATTGTTCCCTCGTACAAGAAAAAAGGGGATTAGACCAACTGCAAGAATTATCGTGGTACTAGCCTACAGAGTGTGCTAGGGAAAGTGTTTGGTAAGGCCATTATTGAAAAAGTACGAGGTCTTACATCAGAGAAAGTGTGGGATGTTCAGAGTGGTTTTATGCCTGGTTAAAGGCTGCACTAACCAAAGTTTTGCATTATGCATGATGACTGAAAAGTATCTGGCTGTTGGTAAGAAAGTTCTTGCTGCCTTCATAGATTTAAAAAAAGCTTATGACTGAGTAAATAGGACACTTTTGTGGAAGGTATTGAATGAATGTGGTGTTACTGGGAATGTACTTAATAGTGTAAAAGCCATGTATGTTGGCAGTAGAGTTTGTGTACGAGTGAATGTTGTTTAATTAAAATAGTTTTTATTGATGCAAGAGTCACACAAGGTCATGTAATGCCACCATGGATATTTAATATATGTATGGATGCATGCAAGTGTGATGCCAAAATAGATAATACAGGTTTATGTCTTGATGATATCCATGTGTGCAGATTGCTGTATGCTGATGACACTGTCCTGTTGGCAGAGAGCAAAATTGAGTTGCAAAGTATGTTGTCTCGGATGTACGAAGTTTGCATGAAATTGAAACTAAGTACAAATAAGGGAAAAACCAAAGTTACGGTTTTTGAGAGAGGAACTGGTAGTACGGAATGTAATATAAGTCTAAATGGCACAGTGATTGACAAGGTGAATGAGTTTGTGTATTTAGGAAGCATATTTAACAGAGAGAACACATTTGATGGTGGAATTAGTAGGCAAGTGAATTCTTCATTGAGAGTCATGGCTGTTTTGAGAGGCTTTCACAGAAATGATGGGTTCTCAAGGGAGTCCCGCATGACTGTGTATGAAAGTGTAATTGTTCCTACTCTGATGTATGGCAGTGAAACCTGGGTATTACAGAAGAAGCAAAAGGAGTCGTTTGTGTGCTGGAGAAATGCATTACTTACGGGGGGTTGTGGTAAGACACGTTCTGATTTTGTGAGGAATGAAGATGTGCAAAATGTTGTTAGCAAGGTGGAGACTAATATGCTTTGGTGGTTTGGCCATGTTGAAAGAATGAGTGATGAGATGCTTACTAAGAAATTTTTTTGGCCCAAGTGGCAGGAAGAAGAGGCAGAGGAAGGCCGAGGAAGTCATGGGAGTATAGGTGCAAATTAGAACTCGCCAGATGGCGATTAACTGACAACTCTGGCAATTAAATTTATTTCAGTGGTAGCAGAGGTGCCAACTATTACGGACTGTCCGTAATTATTACGGAATTACGAACAGGTTGGAAGACTTACAGATTTCAGTGCGTTTCGGAGAATCACAATTTTGTATCCTTTTTTGTTAACCCTTTTAGTGCGACGCGGTCGATTCGTCGGCGTTTGATTTCGATCCGAGTATTTTCCGAATCAGATGGCAGATATCAGTGTCGACAATCATATCATTTATCAATCATATCGTTTTGAAATGGAATCTCCATGAATCATATCGTCAAACGGCGATATTATCGAAAGAATCGTAATATGCCGCAAGAGTCGTATCGTGAAATAGTTTGTGCTTGCCTATCGGGCTTCCCACGCTCCTTCTCCGTGTGACGGGAGAAAGGCTACTTTAGCCAAAACTTTTCCTACTGCAGTTAAGGCAGGGCTGTTCACTTGGCCTTGTCGGTGAATTATAAAACGTCCTACTATCGGAAATCACTTTTTCAAGCCCCGTTCGAAGTGCAATAATGCGCAACTACGCAGGGTCTCGTGATGGTGGGCGTTTATTTTTTTTTGCGAACTTTTGCAGCGCGGGAAAACGAAATGCGGTGTTTTATTACTAGAAGCTCTTCACATTATTCATTTCTTTTTTCCCAAACAAACAGACACAATCGCAAAACTCCGTGAATTACGAATCCACCTCTTTTTCCAAACTGGTGTTAGCAGAGGATGACTTTATTGACAGCTTGTTCCTCAGACCTACTGCATGAAATGCTTTTGTAAGGTTATTTGAAATGGCTTGTTGCAGTGAGAGTGAAAGTTTTGAATCATCTGAGAGTGATATTGGCCAAGTAACATCAAGCCAGAAAACTAGCCACCGTGACACGCACACAATATCTTCCGAAAGTGAAGATCTTGATAGGGTATCTTCAGGTCATGAAAGCGAATGGAAGGATGTAATAGAGGGAAGTGATGAACAATCTCAGCATCCTTTTCATTATCATGAAATGCAGGGGCCCAAACATGCTCCTGCAACTGATGCGGCACCTATTGCATATTTTTACTTGTTTTTTACTAATTTAATCCTTGGAATTATTGTTTCTGAAACAAATAAATATGCAAAGAGGTTTCTCCAGGAACATCCAAATCTTTCTCCCAAATCTCGAGCTAGGAAATGGAAAAATGCTACGAATGCTGAAATAAAGGTTTCCTCAAAATATACATAATATCTAAGGTATTTTACCTGATATTGTCAAAGTATTTTGCACATTGCTCTGTGAGGCACATGCTCCTGGCCCGAGAGGTCCCTTCGTTATGGACCTTTGGTTAGTTATAAAAAATTTTTTTTGCAGAAATAAAACAGTTAGGTTATATATTTTTAGTTCTACATTCATTCATTCGCACAATCGTCCGTAACGAAGGGACCTCTCGGGCCCTTCGTTACGGACGATTGTGCAGCCGAGAGGTCCCTTCATTAGGTCCGTAACGAAGGGACCTCTCAGGCCAGGAGCACGTGCCTCACAAAGCAAACAAAGTGCGAAATACTTTGACAATATCAGATAAAATACCTTAGATATTATGTATATTTTAATCAAAAGCACGTTTATAACATAAGAAAACCCATACGGTTGCCTCATGAATTGCATTTTTCATAAAGGTTTCCTTGCGTGCCTTCTAATATGGGAATAATCAGTAGCCCATGTAGGACGAGATAATTGCCGAAGGTATATCCAGTCAAAAAAACACGAGGATTATGTAAAATGAAAGACGCAATAAAAGCCTTTGGATAATTTTTTTGCAAAAAAGAATGAAAATAGCATGATAAACACTGAATTGCTGTTTACTACATTCGTTGTGGAGCATAACCTACCTATAAGTAAGCTGTGATCATGCTAGTCCCTTGTTTCATGCTATGTTCCCAGACTGTGATATTGATGAAGCTGGATATCCTAGAGCAGATCAAGGTTAATAGACAGTAAGGTTTGCTTATCCTGCCTCCCTCGCAGCGGAAGTGCCGGTCTCTTACGTAGTGACGTCAGTGTACGACACGACGCAGCCAGCAGGACGGATAGACTGTTAATACAATTGAAGCACTCGCGGGAGAAATGTCAACAACTTTTTACTCAAATACGCTCTGAATCTGAAAGCTTGCAACCAAGATGTAATGCAAAAGCACATCTGTAATATAATCAGGAAAAACGGACATCCATGTGAATATTTTATTTAGAGTAAACCGAGAATGTGAAGAAACTTATTATGCATTTCTTTCATTTTTTTTTTCAAATCTGTTTAATCTGAATATCTAAATAGGATATTGACATGACACTAAGGAAAAGTGCAGGGACAGTGATTATACCTTCTAATTTATTTATATGCAACTGTAATACTGTCTTTAAATAAATTCAAAAGAAGGAAAAAAACCTTATAAGATTATGCTGTCAGAACCTCATGAAGAAATCCTTTTATGCGGAACAAATATAAACTTGAGTAGCATTCCACTAACTTGCTTAATTAAAAAGTTGGAAATTAATTTCACTAAATGCTCTGTTATTATTTGTAACTAATCGCTGAACAGAAAAGTTAAAATCATGGATCTTTGCAATTTTTGTTTGTTTGTTTCTTTAGTCATATTTTATTCGCTAAATTTTGAGAACTTTAAGAATCGGGACATTATTTAACGTAAAAAAATTCTTTCTTCACTTACCTTTGTCATGTTCCTTAGGTAACTGTTTTAACCAATTTTCTCTTCTTGGGTTGGCAATATATTTTTTGCTGAGCGTTAATATGGCGCATACGGATCATAATTCGGGTTTTCATGAATAGTTTGATGGCAGGGTGCACATTTGGAGGGAACTGATGGGCAGAAGCTTCCACTGCGGTGTGAACAATTCTTTTAACTTTCCTTAAATTATTTTTCCCATGTAGTTTTAAAAAAATTTCTTCTACTTGGATAACCATGCTCATCCACTCATTTGTTGGATGTTGCAAGCAGCCTCTGCTTATGACAAATTTTCTAGGACATCTTGATTAACTCTGCGAGTTAAAAAATATTTTAGCTCATATTTTTCGCTTAGAATCTTGTGGACAGCCATTACGGATGTAATACTGGCCAGAAGACCTTGCTGAAATGGTAGGGCATTTTTTCTTCCAACAACGCGCATCTGCGAAAAAGTGTTGTAAGCCTCATTCAGAAGTTGAAATTGCTGTTGATTGTTACCTAAAGCACATCGGAATGGTTTGTCTGAGAATGGTTGCCTTGAATTCATTGTATCAAAAAATCTGTCAACAAGAAGAATAAAATTTGCTGCTTCATCATCTTCGGGAAATAAATATTTGATGGCATTTCCAACACGCTCCAAAAGCAACTGTACAGCATAACGTACAATCTGCCTATTTGCTCCTTTAACACGTATGTGTGTTTCACTCATATTATACGCTATTTTTAATTCCTTACTGTCCTTCTCTAATAGCTTTTCAAATAGGGAGCAAATTTATCACTATATTTCTTATTTTTATGCCACTGTCCAAAATATGGTTTTGCAATAACTTTACCATATGCGGAATGTCAGCAAATACATTTATATGTCTGTTTTTGTCGAAAGGATTTTCAAAGAACAGACTCTCAGGCGATATAGCCAATTCTTTCCATAATTTCTGGTTTAAAGCTCCCAGATCTGAAGTAAGAGCAAACACAGGAAACATGATATTTTCTACGGCACAAATTACTTTCATTAATATTTCTCTGAGACTGGAACCACTAACGTCAAAAATCGTAAAATACTGGTTGTTTTCAGGGATTAACAAGTCCTCTTGCCATGAATACCGGTACGTACCTACACGGTCCTATAACTTCATCTGTTTCAATATTATAGCACATTTTGCTGGAAACTTTCATTTCATCTATAGAAATTACACATGTTCTTTTGGCTTCAGTCATTTGCATTCCTTGGCTCTGCATCAGTTTTAAAGTTGTGGCTTGAATTCCAGGTGAACATTTAATTGTAGCTACCCATCGGTGCAACGTTGACAAAGCAGGAAGCGGAATATTAACTTTATTTCTCAAGTAGTGATATGCTCTCCTGGAAACAGTTCTTAATGTTATTGCAGCTGCAATATCAGTAGAATTTCAAACAATCCGTTTTTGGCCAAACAAAACCCTTATCTGTCCTGGAGTAAACACTGTAGAAAGCAAATTTTTTATGCACATTTCTCTGTCTTTTTTCTCATCTTTCCGTAACCTTCGCAATTCTAATAATTCTTTCTGCATTTGATTCTGTTTTACTTTGAGGACTTTTACACGTAAAGTTAGACTATGGTTTGAAGAGCTCAAATATAATATTTGTTTTTTCAGCTTTTCATTTTCCTTCATCAAAATATAATTTTCCTTCATCAAAATATAATTTTCCTTCATCAAAATATAATTTTCCTTCATCAAAATATAATTTTCCTTCAATAGAATTTCATTTTCTGTTTTCAGGTCTTTCATACATTCAATTTCAGTATTTTCATCATTGGCACTCCACATGTCTTCCAAAATTTCCTCTGCATTATCAGAGTTTATCAAATCACCAACAAGATCAGTTCGTTTCCTTTTCTCCTGTCTGTTCTTTCTCTCTGAATTAGAATTTACATTAAAGTTTCCCGGGAGGTTTAAACTTGGTACAGCTGTGTCCTTTAGCATTTTGCGGATAGGCAAACCTAGAAGTTCATTCCTTAAATCGCGTTCGTAGTCTTCCTGAGGAAAATGTTCCGAACAAATAGCTGAATTCATTTCGTTGAAACTGTCAGCTCGTTTGCATCTCAATTTCCATGTTTTACGCAAAACTTCATTTTTCGGAAACCTATGGTAATGAATGCCATTCCTTCTGGTTTTCGAATAATAATTTTGACACGTTGCTATTGCGCACGAACCAGGCATGCTCAGTGTTTAACGTATAACCAAGGAAAAGAAAATTTGTTTGCTACAAATACCTAGCTTCAAATGAGACAATGTAGCTTTCAGACCCTGAACCAGAAAAACGGGAGCAAGCAGCTTCAGGTGCATGGGGTGTGGAGATCTCCGGGACTGTGACATCACGAAGGTGACCCCTGAGACAGTGCTCAGCGGAAGTGTCGGATAAGCATAACCTAGTCTACTAACCTTGAGAGCAGATGTGGCATGGAATGAAATATCTAAGATGAAGGATTCATCTGGCCTTCCCAAGTATTCTGCAATGCCTAAACTAATGTTGGCAATATTGACTATCCCTCACAGCAATTCCTCTACAAAGAGAATATTTAGTATAGTAAGGAAAAAGCTCACATACTTCTGCCCAACAATGAGCACCAAAACATTAAGTGTTCTTCTTGTACAGAAAAGTAAAGCATTTTCCTCAGGTGAGCCGTGTCTAAAAAATAAGTTTTCTGAAAAAGAATATACCGCTGTAAAACAAGCAACAAGGGAGTCTTTGTGTCAGCAATGACATGAGGTAAGTACAATATTGATAATTTAATTTCATAATTTTTTAATCAGGATAGTGTAAACATATAAGGTTATTACACATTTCACACATTAATTTCTCATGAAATACCCTTTCCGCACGTTAACGATGAGGCTTCGTATGGTGATTACTGATAGGCTCCTCGGAAGGTCATCACCTCATACAAGTATTACAGGTTACACAGTAATACTATAATATTGTCCTTAACTTTGAAAAAAAAAAAGGTGTGTTACATTACTGAACGTTTGTGTTCCATTACTGAAAAATCCCCTCTTGATTACTGATACGTTCTGCTAGAGGTTGGCACCTCTGTGGTAGCCAATTTGGCCATTTGTCATTTTTAGTGCCAATTTACAAATTATAATAATTCAGAAGTAAAAGCCGTGAAACCAGTCCTAATTAAGGATAGGCAAAAAACCTCGATGTTTCTGAACATCACAGTTTTGCCACAAATAATCGTTGTTTAAACCTCGATGTTGCAGAAGCTGATTCATCAAGGTTTCATGACCGATGTTTAAAACTGGTAAAGAATATTTTCTACATAAAGTAAATATATTTCTTTTTGTTGCATTGTTGTATAGAGGAAGGGAATATAATCTTTTTATGTCGTGAATTGGATGTTTGGTTGCCAATGTTTCATCGGCAAAATAGAGTTCTTTTCCTCGATACTACAGGAACCATTACTGTGCAGATAGAAAAGTATGAATTCTTCGGCTCATTATCAAAAATATTGAAACATGGAGGATTTTACTTATACACTGAGTGGCCACTTTATTATGACCATCCCCCTCAGTACTTCGTTGGGCCACCTTTTGCCTTTAATACTGCGTCGATTCTTCGTGGCATGGACTCCACGAGATGTTGATAGGTGGTTTGTGGAATCTGAGACCATGCTTGATGAATAACACTTTCCAGGAGTGTGAGATTCCATGGTTGTGGATCCAGCTGTCTGATGGCTCGTTCAACTTCATCCCACAAATTCTCAATGTGGTTGAGATCTGGAGATTGTGGGGGCCACCTAAGCAAAGTAAACTCACTGGCATCTACCTGAAACCAATCCTGTACAATACGAGCACTATGGCAGGAAGCATTATCTTGTTGAAAGTAGGCATCGCCATTGGGATAAACCATCCACATGACATGATGCACTTGGTCTGCAATGATGTTTAGATATCATGTGCCAGTCAGACATTGATTAACACAAATTAAAGGGCCCAAAGCATGCCAGGAAAACATTCTCCAAACCATAACATTGCCTCCACCAGCTTGAAGGGTTGTAGCAATGCATTTGGGGTCCATGCTTTTGTGCTGTTTCCGCCAAATTCTCACTCGGTCATTGGCATGGTGCAACTGAAAATGTGATTCTTCGGACCACATAATATGTTTCCAATTATTCGATTGTCCAATCCTTGTGCTCCTGTGAGAACTGGAGATGTTTTCTCTTGTTAACTGCAGACAGCAAAGGTGTTTGAAGAGGCCTTCAGCTGCCATATCCCATCTGATGCAGTGTACGGCGAACAGTGCATGCAGAGATCATTTGAGGGGATTCTTGATTAAGATGGTCTGTAATTTGCTGCACTGTTGCCCTTCTGTTGTCTGTTACCCGTCTGGACACTCTCCGTTCCGCCCGAGCAGTCACTAGTCGATGACGACCACGCATTGCACTTAGAGACCCAGTTTCTGGGCTGACAGTCCAGTCTTTAAACACTTTAACAACAGCTGCTCTGGAACATTTCACGAATGCGGCGGTTTTGGTGATACTCGCTCCATGGCTCCGAGCTCCTACAATCATCCCACATTGAAAGACTGTCAAATCGCAGTTTTTACCCATCTCGTCACCCAAAAATCACTTCTACTATTGTCACAAGCATTAAGCTTTCCCTTTTTATACTAGTCTCGCCCTCTGGCGGCAACAGCGTGCAGCCATATCTCATTTGCTTAAAACTGTCAGGTGGTCATAATAAAGTGGCCGCTCAATGTATATCGAAAATTTTCACCGATACTATGGATATTTTGGGAATGAGTAATCCTGGGGGAAAAAAAGATTTGCAAAATGGTTTTTATTTTGCACAGTGAGTGGCTTCTTTGTAAATAACAGCAGTTACATTAAAGTTTCTATTACCCCCCCCCTCCCCTCACACACACCTCTTTTTTTTCTATGCTGGAGACTTCTTTTTGGCCACTAAGATTTGCTAACTTACCAGTCGGGGGTTGTTTTTTTTTTTTTTTCGGAGACCAACTTTTTTGGACTTACCCGCCAGTGGCCACTTTGCTAAAATTCCAGTCTGCAGCTATACATGGGAGGATCAGATTCAGGAGTGTCTGCATGAGAAAAAGATTATGAGTATGAAGTACAGAAGATCTTGTGTATGGCGTGTGATGGATGTCAATGAAGCCTGAGTTGTATGTCACGATCTCTGTAAATGGAGAAGTTTGATACGGCAACAGTAAGTAAAAATTATCTGGTAGTTTCATTTCTTTGTGGAGCTAACCTCTGAATCTCAAGAGATCTTAGTGATGATGATGATGATGATGAAGAAATTGCATGGCTACAGACAAAAATTTTCACAATTTTGGGGGATTTTTAAGCACAAACATAATATGGCTCGTGAACTTATCCCTGTAAAATAAGAGGTTTAACAAAACAGTACAAGTACATACAATTTTAAAAACTAAAACTACAAACCTGTGATTCTTGTCAGTGATACCAATTTTTTCTAATGTTGTATCATTCATTCGGACCAGCGAGCGACCTGCAAACAACAAAAGTAAACATGACACACTTGCAATAACATACAAAGTTTATATTCATTAACAGTGTCATATTGGTTAGAGGGAAAAATATTCAACACAACATTCATTTCATTTGCTGCACAACAGTTTGGGAGATTATTCCCACCAAGTTTCCACAATACAACTATAAGCTGCAGAATCAAATAGCCAAACACATTTATAACACATCCAAATCAAAATTAATATAACTTTGAATGCTTGGGATACCGAGGAAAAATCTAACCAGTTTCATATGTCATAGGGTCTGGATTCACATTCTGTAGGAGACATGTGTGATGTTTTTGTTCTATGGTTCAGTTTCTCCTCTTTCCTTTAAACCAGTACTCTAAATTATGACTGAGTGGTTGCTTTTAGCTCCAGAGAAGTTTTTACATTTAAAATTAGAACAGCTCAACAAGAATGGTCCTGTACTTCCTGTGATGAACAAGCAGCTTCAACCCACAGGTACCCATGGTGTGAGGGTGCACATACCCTCCCCTGGAAATTCGAGTGTGCCATCACAATTGTTGGGAAGCATTACGGAAATTTTTACAGTAAGTCACAACCTTTTTGCATATACATTTATGGAGTAATATCTGAGTAACCTCACTGATTCAGCTACAGACACTGAACATCAACATCTAATAAGTGTGAAATTGGCATTTCTTAAACTAACAATGTGATGAAATTATGACTGGATTTTTCAATAGCTCATTCCAGAGTTTAAGCTGGCTCAAGAAATACAGTAGCAAAAATGCTAACATGGGGAAAAAAGTTGTAACAAAATGCTAAAGATAGTTAGCTGCTTTTGTCGCTCGGAAAGTCCTAACCACAATTGAATCATTCACACTAACAACGCTTTAGACATCAGTGGAAAACTAATGTTTTATGGCCTTGGGGAATGCTGTAGATGTCACAGCTGACTCTGGTTTAAACTTAAACTTTGAATGGGGAAAGTGGTCTAATCCCTCTAGCCTCTATAATCTTACCATGCCCCAACCTTTATGGAGTGCTCTGGAGTGTATGGAGGAGGAGGAGGTGATTGTTCCAACAGGTGCTATAGGAACATACCTTTAAGGATTAAGAAAATAATATTAGTGGAGTGTGAATTGCTGCCAGAATTTTGGAAGCTTTAGTTTTCACAGAAATAGAAAAGCCGGAGCAGAATCTGCTGATGGTTAATATCTAAACAGCTGGTGCTATTTTCCTACGGACACTGATTTTCCTCTCATATTTTGGAATAACTCATCGCATTTCACGAAAATAAAGACAGTAACTTAACCTCTGCTCAAGGGCTGATCAATAAGTAACTTCCAGTGACCTTCCGTGGCAGATTAGATGTACATAAATTGATGTCCCCCAACATCATCACAGTCTCCTCACTACAGGGCATTGTTTGGCACGGGAGTCTGAATAAAAAGGCAATTGCTGGAGAAGAAATTTAAGTAAAAATGTGATAGATTAGGTTTCTCTTGTCATGGAAAATGCTGGCAGTGGAGACCCATCACCAACTGCAAGATCTTCACGTCAAAAGTATTCTGCTTCCAGGCAGATCATCATCTTTACTTGAATCTGTTCTCAAGCACTTTGCCTTTTTATTTAAGCTCTCATGCTAAACAATGTCCTTTAGTCAAGAGAGTGTAATAATGTTAGGATATGCCAATTTTCATATTCCTAATCTGCTGCCAAAGGTCCTTAGAAGTTACTTATAATTCAGCCCTTGTATGCTGCTGTTCGATCAGAGCTGAAGCAAGATTTTCTTATTTGGGAGGGGTGAGAATTAAAATTATATGTCTTAGTGTTCAAACTCACTTCTCAAATAATACACAGTCTTTACTTTCAAATATCTTCCATATATATTCTGTTCATTCAAAATTCACTCTTTTCATTTCCAACACAATTTTACTAAAAGTGTGAAAACTATGTAAGCACCGAAGAATAAAGTGAAATGTAAAGGTTATGTGAATGCTAACATGACATTCTGTAGAAATGCAGAATGAAAAATGAACCACCACAGAACAAATGAGAATCACATAGTGAATCTCATTTGTTCCATGACAAGAGAAACCTAATCTATCACATTTTTACTTACATTTCTTCTCCAGCAATTGCCTTTTTATTCAGACTCCCGTGCCAAACAATGCCCTGTAGTGAGGAGACTGTGATGATGTTGGGGGACATCAATTTATGTACATCTAATCTGCCACGGAAGGTCACTGGAAGTTACTTATTGATCAGCCCTCGAGCAGAGGTTAAGTTACTGTCTTTATTTTCGTGAAATGCGATGAGTTATTCCAAAATATGAAAGAAAAATCAGTGTCCGTAGGAAAATAGCACCAGCTGTTTAGATATTAACCATCAGCAGATTCTGCTCCGGCTTTTCTATTTCTGTGAAAACTAAAGCTTCCAAAATTCTGGCAGCAATTCACACTCCACTAATATTATTTTCTTAATCCTTAAAGGTATGTTCCTATAGCACCTGTTGGAACAATCACCTCCTCCTCCTCCTCCATACACTCCAGAGCACTCCATAAAGGTTGGGGCATGGTAAGATTATAGAGGCTACAGGTATTAGACCCCTTTCCCTTAGATCTTCACGTCAAAAGAATACTTTTGACGTGAAGATCTTGCAGTGGAGACCCATCACCAACTGCAAGATCTTCACATCAAAAGTATTCTACTTCCAGGCAGATCATCATCTTTACTTGAATCTGTTCTCCAGCACTTTGCCTTTTTATTTAAGCTCTCATGCTAAACAATGTCCTTTAGTCAAGAGAGTGTAATAATGTTAGGATATGCCAATTTTCATATTCCTAATCTGCTGCCAAAGGTCCTTAGAAGTTACTTATAATTCAGCCCTTGTATGCTGCTGTTCGATCAGAGCTGAAGCAAGATTTTCTTATTTGGAAGGGGTGAGAATTAAAATTTTACGTCTTAGTGTTCAAACTCACTTCTCAAATAATACACAGTCTTTACTTTCAAATATCTTCCATATATATTCTGTTCATTCAAAATTCACTCTTTTCATTTCCAACACAATTTTACTAAAAGTGTGAAAACTATGTAAGCACCGAAGAATCAAGTGAAATGTAAAGGTTATGTGAATGCTAACATGACATTCTGTAAAAATGCAGAATGAAAAATGATCCACCACAGAACAAATGAGAATCACATAGTGAATGTAAGAATAGGAAACCCCTTTCAGGACAGGGCTTGGAAAAATTCCATTGTAGGTTCAACACTAAAAGGAAATTTCTATGGCAGAGCACTGATGACTGATAAGCTCTTCATCCTTTTGGCATATTCAGAAAGGTCCCACCAGTCAACATGGCCAAACCACCAAAGCACATTAGTCTCCAACTTGTTAACAACATTTTGCTTCACATTACACAACTGCAACACATCTTCATTCCTCATACAATCAGAACATGTCTTGCCACAAACCCCTCATAAGTAACCCATTTCTCCAGCACACAAATTACTTCTATGTTTCTTCTGCAGTACCCAGGTTTCACTGCCATACATCAGAGTAGGAACAATTACACTCTCATACACAGCCATGCGGGACTCTCTTGAGAACCCATCATTCCTGTGAAAATCCCCCAAAGCTGCTATGACTTTCAATGAAGAATTCACTCACCTACTAATTTCACCATCCAATTTGTTTTCTCCGTCAAACATGCTTCCTAAATACAAAAACTCATTCACCTGGTCAATCACTGTGCCATTTAGAGTTATATTACATTCAATACTACCAGTTCCTCTCTCAAAAACCATAACTTTGGTTTTTCCCTTATTTGTACTCAGTTTGAATTTTATGCAAACTTCATACATCCGGGACAACATACTGTGCAACTCAACAGGACAATGTCATCAGCATACAGCAATCTGCACACACAAATATCACCAAGACATAAACCACTATAATCCATTTTTGGCATCACGCATGCACGCATCCATAAATATATTGAACAGCCATGGTGACATTACACAACCTTGTCTGACTCCAGCAGTAATAGCAAACCATTTTGATAAAACACCATTCACTTGTACACAAGCTCCACTGCCAGCATACATGGATTTTACACTATTAGATTATGAACAAGTTTATGGGTGGTATAAATGTTTTAAAGTGGAATATGCAAAGCAAACTTTATTTTCTTGTACCACTTACTGGTCATCCATGTAACACTTCTTAGAAAACTTGAAAATATCATCTTCCTGGAGATGGAATCAAACCCCGCATATTCTGTCAATTTTCCATGTACACTGGTGTGCAAAAATTAAGGACGAAGAGGAGAAATTAGCATAATAGCAGAATGAGCAGGCAGAACGGACCGGAAGACTACTCAGGCAATAGACTAGGGTCAGGTACGGTAAAGCATGCGCATATATGCAGCATGACGTGGGAGGGGGGGTCGGAAGGGCATAAATCTAAAGTACACGGGCGGTGTACGCTCAGCAATTCGGTGATAGCTATTGCACAGGGTACATTGGTTTGAACGATGTCGAGTTGCTGCCACCATGTGATATGGCCAACAGGCAATCCAGTAGACGACATCTGGATGACTTTACCCAAGGTCACGTCATTGGGAAGTTGGAAGAAGGTCGAAGTGTGACTAATGTGGCCGAGGAGTTTGGGATCGCTCACAGCATCATTTCACGAGCTTGAGAGCATTTCAAACGACAGGAACAGCTGTCTGAGAGTTTAGCGGTGGTCGTCCACAAGCAACCATGGCGGCAGACGACCGATATATTGTCCTACAGGCGAGAAGAGACAGACGGCAGACAGCGGGAGAAATCGCAAGGCACATGCAACAGACAACTGGACATCCGTTATCGCGTTTTACTGTGGCCAGGAAGCTGCACAAAGGTGGTCTATTTGCACCATGACCAGTACGGTGTGTGCCATTAATGCCTGCTCATCGGAGACGGCGGTTTCTCTGTGGTGCCAGGAACACAACAACTGGACACATCAGCAATGTGGTCAAGTTCTCTTTATTGATGAGAGCCGATTTAGTCTGATGAGCGATTCTGGACGTATACACATTTGGAGAGATCAGGGAACATGCAATCACACCACCAACATCATCGAAAGGTACCGGTTTGGAGGTGGCAGAGTTCTCGTTTGGGGCGGTATCGTACTTGGTAGCCGTACTGACCTCCACATCTTCCAAGGAGGTTCAGTCACTGGTGTCCGCTATTGTACTGAGGTTCTCCTGCCTCGTGTGCATCTGTTTAGAGGTGCTGTGGGTCCTGAGTTCCTCTTCATGGACAACAACGCTACACCTCATCGTACAGTGGCTGTCGCAGAGCTGTTGGAGAGTGAAGATATTCAACGCATGGACTGGCCCGCAAGGTCCCTGGACCTAAATCCAATCGAACACGTGTGGGACCTTCTCGGGGGACGCTTGGCAGCATACCACCAGCCGCCAGCAACGATTCTGCAGCTGCGATTGGTGCTACAAGAGAAATGGGCTGCGATGCCTCAACAGCACCTTGACAACCTCGTCCTCAGCATGGACAGATATTGTAAATCCTGCAACGCAGTCAGGGGTGATCATATCCCCTACTAAAGACTGGATTTTTCTTGGCAGCCGCCTGTCACATGGACGTTTCTGTCTTCTGTCCAGTTGTGCTCGAAGCTACCTTTTCAATAAAGTGCCTTTGTATCTTTGGATTCCTTGTTTGGACGGTTTTGCTCACTTGTCCCATATTCTTACATCTTGGGGATTTTATGGTATGATTTAAGTCGATGTGGAGCACTTCTGCACGACGTTACATTAAAAAAAACGTCTTGTCCTTAATTTTTGCATGCTAGTGTATTATGAAGAATATTTCTTCCTTCATTGTTTTAAAGATGGTCGTGAAAGTGTTGGGAGTGATGAACAGTTGGGGAGGCCCATAACCAGCAAAAGTGAAAACGATGTCGAACCTGGGCGCTCAACTGCGGAGAAAAATAGCCAAATCAGTGTTCACAAGTTATCTGAAGACTTCAACATTAGCTTCGGTTTAGTTCAGTTGATTCTTGTGGACAATTTGGGTATGAGACATATCTCAGACAAATTTCTGCCAAAACAGCTGCTAGCTGCTTGAGTGCATTGAAAACAATTAAAACTTAAAAAAAAAAAACTATTATAACTGGTGAGGAATTATGGGATTATGAGTATGACCCCAAAACTAAAGCCCAGTCTTGACAGTGGAAGACCCCAAACCTCTCCCAGACCCCCCCCCAAAGCAGCATGACAGAGCCACAGCAATGTCAAGACGATGCCCACTGTTTTTTCCAATCATGAGAGAATTGTGCATCATGAATATGCTCCATCAAGCCAGACAATAAACAATGTTTAGTTTTGCGACACTTGAGGGATGCAATTCTTTGCAAAAGGCTGTCATCGCACGAGAGTGGTGAGTGGCAACTCCACCATGACAATGCACCTGCTCAGTGCTTGTCAAGAAACTGCCCAACAACTTGTGCAGCAGTTTTTTGATGAGCACCACATTGCACAGGTCTGACAACCACTCTATTTACCAGATCTTGCTCCCTGCAATTATTTTTCTTCCCCAAAATCAAATACCACTTGAAAGGAAAAAAGATTTCATGCTACTGAGAAGAAACAAGAGAATGCAATGAAGCAGCTGTTCTCTATTTCAGAAGATGACTTCAAAAAATACTTCGAGCAGTGGAAACAGCACTGAGCTAAGTGTGTGGCTTCGGAAGGGGACTATTTCAAAAGCGATTAAGTTTAAAATCTGTAAGACTGGTACCTTTTTTTTTTTAATATATCCAGACTGGATACTTTTTTATCACACCCTGTATGCCTCTCTCTGCTGTTTTGGACAATTCCTTTCATTACGCACGTATTTCTCGATGTATTGAGATTTAAAAAAACATGTTTTCCATACGCTATTTTTTTCAGGTAGAACCATTTAATGGTGGTTTTAACTGCTGTAACTTTTTACATGTTATATTTACTTTGAGTAGAAAGCAATTTCTTGGTTGGAAGTTATTAATATTCGCTGTGAATATATATTGCGGTAATCGAATGCGATTCAAGAAAAAATCTTTCACGTACCTCTCGGTTGTAGCTGGTCAATGTTCAAATCTTTGCACTGTTGTTCTCATCAGGTTCTTGGGTGTAGGTTTTTTTGACTAACTACAAAAAGTCCGCACGTTTCTTGAATAGGATATACTTTTTAGTTGAACTACGGGAGGCACATGAAGACAAAGGAGATGTGAAAATTACATTGGAAAACTTGAAAAACGGAAAAATGAATCACTCGTAAAAATATTCTCAAGAGGAATTGCAATCACCAAAAAAACTTCGTCAGACTTCTTGAATGTATTGTCCGATGCATTTCGGCAGATCTGTCTGTCATCTTCTGGGACCTCTGGTTGTCCTCGTAAACTGTAGAGAGAACGGACGACCAGAGGTCCCAGAAGATGGAAGATGGCAGACAGATCTGCCGAAATGCATGAGAGGGGGGGGAAGGGGATTCTTTTAAATGTAATTTTGTATGTTTTAGCACATGCAAGACTTTTCTTACACTTTCTAGTTGATAAAGAGACTTCTTTGGCAGCTGTTTCTGGGTGGGGATTAGGGATTATAGGGAAAGCAGTGAGGTAGCAATGGAGTACTCAATTGCTACTAGTTCACTTTTTCCATGAAGTACATTTCAGCAATCAAATTTCAATACTCGATTACAACTAGTTCACTGTTTTCCATGTAACATCCCAGAAAACTTGAAACCTGAATCGCTTTAGAATGGGAACCAAGCCCATTTCAAGGACAATGAACCTCTGAATAAACCGGGAGGTTTACGCAGAAGTTCATTGCCCTGGGTGGTGTAACAGTAGCATTCTCAAACAGAAACTGGTAGGTGTGTGTTTGATTCCATTGCAGAGCAATTAAATTCTCAAGCTTTCTGAGATGATCTGACTGCCAAAAGTAATATATGCTTTTATATTTTGCATGCGCTTGTGAAGGTTATTTCTTTGTCAGTATATGTGAACAAACAGTTATCAAAACAGAAAAACTAACTATGCATACCAGTGATATCATGTTCCAAAAAATAACTGGCATAAAGAGTATGGTAATCTTGACAATGACGACGCAACCATTTCAGGACATCAGCATTTGTCCAGAAGAACACTGGCTTTGGTCGGGTATTTGTCTTCTTCTGACTATCTTTATCCTTTCCAGCACTGGGTGTAGAGCACTGAAAATGAGAAATTGATGTTTAAAAAACAACAACCTAGAAAGCAAATTATAACACAATTCACAATACTACTCTTCACGTTAGCACACACACACACACACACACACATATATATATATATATATATATATATATATATATATATATATATATATATATATATATATATATGGGATGTAAGGTCAGGTGATGCGTAACATCACAGCCTCTCCTTGACAAATGTCAACCCCGCCTTCTCGTGGTACATCCTGTTCCCACTAAAGGGGCTCTGACGACCGCCAATAGCGGTATAACTATACCATCGGGATTAGAGGAAATGCTATCCCACACTCACCAACCCGCTTGGCCAGCGTGGTGAGTTATGGCCAACCCCCCCAAAATGACTTCACAACTTAAATCTTGGCCCTCAGTCTCCGGCAGCTGGAATGTACCTGGCCAAGGCAGCGGCCAGTGCGACATGAAGGCAGAGGGTGCTAAGAATCCCCGGAGGACCGGACTAGGCTGCCATCTGATGCTGACCTTGGCTACGTACAATGGACGCTCCCTATCTTCTGATTCAAGGCTTCTTGAATTGGAAGAGGAATTACAACGGATCAAGTGGGACATCGTCGGGCTAAGTGAGGTAAGGAGAAAAGGAGAAGATCTCATTGAACTGAAAAGTGGACATCTCTTCTACTATCGTGGGACAGATACTGGCAGAACTAGTGGTGTTGAATTTATAATAAACAAGAAACTGAAGGATAAAGTTGTAGAAGTTGAAAGTTCCTCTGACAGAGCTGCACGACTCGTTATCCAACTCTCGAGAAGATACCATGCTCAGATTATTCAAACTTATGCACCCACCACAAGTCATGCTGAAGAAGAAATTGAAGAATTTTATGAGGAAATTCGTCATCTAAATAATAAAGGTAAACAGCACTTGAAGATAATTATGGGAGATTTCAATGCAAAAATAGGGCAACGGCAACAGAATGAAACTTCAGTAGGTAAATTCGGTCATGGCAACAGAAACCAGTGTGGAAATACTCTCGTAGAGTTTGCAGAGGCAGAAGGGTTTTTCATCTTGAACTCCTTTTTCAAGAAAAAGCCACACAGGAAATGGACATGGAGACATCCAAATGGGATGACAAGTGAAATTGATTTTATTATGTGTAACAAAAAATTTGTCATAGAAGACTGCAGTGTGCTAAACAAGTTCAACACAGGCAGTGACCATAGATTGGTGAGATGTAAGATGCACCTCAACACTAAACTCGAGCGTAGCAAGCTCATAAGACAAACAAAATGTATTGACATAACCAACCTTAAAAAACACCATAATACCTTCAAATTGGAACTGAAGAACAAATTCTCTGCTTTAGAAGGCCTAACATCGGAAGAAGTGGATATTTCTGAAGTTAACAGAAAAGTAACCAAAGCTCTTATGGAAACAGCAACAAAATTAGCTGGGTCTAAGAACAAATTGCATGTGAACAAATTATCAGGAAAAACCAAAATGTTGATGCAAAAAAGAAGAGTGATGAGGACAACTAAAGAAGATGTGACTTCCAAAGTGGAATATATAGAGCTATGCAAAACAGTACGAAAAAGTATCACTGAAGACGTAAGGAAATTCAACTGTGAACTAGTAAGGAAAGCAATTGAAAACAACCAAAGCCTAAAGATAGCAAAGGGACATCTCAGTAAGGGGAAAAAACAGATTATGGCACTGAGAAAAGAAGATGGTTCTGTAACAAGAAATAGAGGCGAAATTTTGACAAGAGTGAAAGATTTCTACTCCAAATTATATGAAAGGGATGATACATGTACTCCAGACATCATGAAAGGTACCAGTACCAGAGCTCTTCCAGTCCTTCCAGCAGAAGTTGCACATGCAATCAAGAACATGGAGCGGGGAAAAGCTCCAGGAGAAGATGGAATTACTGTAGACATCATACAAGAAGCAAGTGGAGAAATCGAAACAGTACTCGCCCAAATTTTCACTCGATGCCTTAATGAAGGGAAAATTCCTGAGGATTGGAACAACGCTACAATGATCTTGCTACATAAAAAAGGTGACATTGAGGATCTCAGGAACTACAGACCTATCAGCCTCCTATCAGTGGTTTATAAAATCTTCACTAAAGTTCTTTCACACCGCTTGAAGGTGACACTGGACATGGCTCAACCGAGAGAACAAGCTGGATTCAGGAGTGGCTACAGTACAATAGATCATATCCACGTACTGAGAGAACTAATTGAACGAGCGAGGGAATATGAGCTTCCATTGTGCATGGCTTTTATCGATTATGAAAAAGCCTTTGATTCGGTGAAACCATCAGCAGTTGCAATGGCTCTGAAATCCTGCGGTATTGAAGATGCATACATTAATATTATTAATAACATCTATGAAAATGCAAGTGCAAAGATTCGGCTGTTTGAAAATACAACACACATAAAAATTGGAAAAGGTGTGAGACAAGGTGACACCATATCTCCGAAGCTCTTTAATGCCACATTGGAAAATGTCTTTCAATCACTGAACTGGGAAAACAAAGGGATAAAGATTAATGGAGATTATCTAACCCACCTTCGTTTTGCTGATGACATAGTCATTTTTGCAACTACCCCATCAGAGCTACAGAGTATGATCCAGGAACTTGCTGACAAGAGTAAAGAAGTGGGATTAAAAATGAACTTTCAGAAGACAAAAGTGATGTACAATGCTTTTACAAGAAATGAAGATTTATCGATTGATGGAGAAAAGCTGGAGATAACAGACACGTACGTTTATCTTGGACAGCAGATATCAAGTGAGGGTCACATTGATGAAGAAATTAATCGGCGTACAAAACTTGCCTGGAGAGCTTTTGGAAGAAACAGCATAATTTTCAAGAGCAATATGTCATTATGTCTTAAAAGAAAAGTGTTTGATCAATGCATCCTTCCAGTGCTTACGTATGGTGCACAGACGTGGACCTTAGCTAAAAGAGACATACAAAGGCTGCAGACAACTCAAAGCAGCATGGAGAGGTGCATGCTTGGTGTAACCAGGAGAGATAAGAAGAGGAACACGTGGATCCAAAAAATGACAAGAGTGGAAGACATCATGATCAGAGTTAAATCCCTGAAATGGCAATGGGCTGGACATACTGCCAGAAGAACAGACCATCGATGGACAGCCGAAATTTTAGATTGGATTCCAAGGGACAGGAAAAGATCCAGAAGAAGACCACATGGAAGATGGGTGGATGAAATTCGAAAGTATGCGGGAGTGACATGGAGGAGACTGGCACAAGACAGACCGTTGTGGAGAAAACTTGGGGAGACCTTCATCCAGCAGTGGATTGATAATGGTTGACAATGATGATGATGATGATGATGATATATATATATATATATACCATTATCAATCCACTGCTGGATGAAGGTCTCCCCAAAGTTCTTCCACAATTGCCTGTCTTGGGCCTGTCTCCTCCATGTCCCTCCAGCATACTTTCGAATTTCATCCATCCATCGCCCATGGGGTCTTCTTCTGGATCTTTTCCTGTCCCTCGGAATCCAGTCTAAAATTTTGGTCGTCCATTGGTAGTCCGTTCTTCTAGCAACATGTCCAGCCCATTGCCATTTCAGTGATTTCACTCTGGTCATGATGTCCGTCCACTCCTGTCATTTTTCTTATCCACAAGTTCCTCTTCTTATCTTTCCTGGTTACACCAAGCATGCATCTCTCCATGCCTCTTTGAGTTGTCTGCAGCCTTTGTATGTCTTTTTTAGCTAAGGTCCATGTCTCTGCTCCATATGTAAGCACTGGCAGGATGCATTGGTTAAACACTTTTCTTTTGAGACATAATGGCATACTGCTCTTAAAAATTGTACTGTTTCTTCCAAAAGCTCCCCATCCAAGTTTTATATGCCGATTAATTTCTTCATCAATGTGACCCTCACTTGATATCTGCTGCCCAAGATAAATGTAGGAATCGGTTGCCTCAAGCTTTTCTCCATCAATCGATAAATCTTCGTTCCTCGTAAAAGCATTGTACATCACTTTAGTCTTCTGAAAGTTAATTTTTAATCCCACTTCTTTATTCTTGTCAGCAAGTTCTTGGATCATATTCTGTAGCTCTGAAGGGGTAGTTGCAAAGATGACTATGTCATCAGCAAAATGAAGGTGAGTTAAGTAATCTCCATTAATCTTTATCCCTTTGTTTTCCCAGTTCAATGATTGAAAGACATTTTGCAATGTGGCATTAAAGAGCTTGGGAAATATGGTGTCACCTCGTCTCACTCCCTTTCCAATTCTTATTTGTGCTGCCAATCAAAACTTGCCATTGCTTTTGAGGTTTCCGTTGTTCAGAAATGTCTGTCAACTGATGTTTCACTGTGGAATGTTTTGCTTCAGCTGGAAGCTGTGCACATGAAAACCTTATTTGCAACCAGGTACTTCAAAGTAAGATGTTATATGTTACTTCTCGAAATATATGGGCACAGTTTCTAGCATTAGAAATTACTTTTTCTTGAAATTTTGTTTGGTATTATAAAAGTTCTGTTACCTTACGATCTTGAGTTGTTTTCATAAATTCTATGTACAGTGAAACTGTGGTCATGTTTTTCTAGCGGATTACCTTAAAAAGCGTACAAATGTAGAAGATATAATAAAAAAAAAAAATTCAAAATGTTTAATACTACTGAAAATTTTATGCTTTGAAGGAGTACAAGATAACCCTTAGTGATTTATAACAGTGGTTTCCAACCTTTTTCCATTTGCAGACCGGCAAAATGTTAAGGAAACTTTCGTGGACCAGCAATGCCAAAATAAAACCTTTAGGCTGTTTTCGAGCATTTAATCTCGTAATATTCTACATTATAATGATCGCTGGTACAATCCTTAATTTATACATCAGATTACTCCATGTCACCTACTTACAGCTAATATAATTTAATCTATTAAAATTCCTTAATGCTAAATAATAAGTGCAATCCATAATCAATATACCACAATATTCTCCTTACCATTAATAATTTTTTTCTGGGGTCAATGTGACATCTGTTGCTGCTGCTTCATGATAATCTTCTGGAGCAGTGGTTCCAGTGTCGTTTTGTGAAAGACAAAGAGCAGCAGTAATGTCCATTATGTTCCTGTGCTTTGTTTTGATTGCCAAAATGGCTAAAAAGGTTTTCTCGCAATATATATGTGGTGAAAAAAGTTACCAATGTTTTTAGAGCTTTGTCGCTGAGATTTGGATATACTTCCTCCATAATACCCCAAAACTGAGTCAGAGATTTGGATCTGAATATTGATACCAGACTGACATCAGAAGGAAGTTCAACAAAGCTTTCCTTTTGCTGGTGTGTTAGCCTGCAGGAGTTCAGATCTTCTGTGAAGAAATTAGCGATCTAAGTTTTCTTTAATTTTCGGTGACAGGCGTCAAAAAAGTATCTAGATCTAGATTTCCTCTTACTTTGACTCCATTTCAATTCAAAAGAAAATACATAAATTCAGTCGTTTCTTGCAGACCAGTACCAGTCTATGGACTGGCAGTAGGGAAACATTTATAAAATCAAACTAGTGGCGAAAGAAAAAGAAAGTGTTACAAATTATAATACATTTTATCACATTGCAGAAATCATAGTCTATAAAAATCCTGATTCTAGATTACATGAAATCCTCACAACTAGGAATTTGAGAGCAATGTTTGAGAGTGCAGCACAAGAATTTACAGGTATTCTTTCTGCAGATCCTGCATGCATCCATTTAAAAATAAATATTGATGGCATATTTAGGTTTGCATCCTAATATGCTATGAAATGGTGGAGACACAAAGTTAAATCCCAGAGCTTTATCGATTTTTAAATTGTGCACACATGCACGAGTCAAGAAATGTGAAACCAATATTTCATCCAAACTGAAAGTAAACAACAAACCCTTCTCTGATAGGATCAAGATTCAACTTTGGCTACACCAAAAAGGAACAGAGCAAGGTTGTTTTGATTTTTTCAAAGTTGTAAAATACTGGGTTACGTATAAAAGAATAAAAATACCACGTATTTTTGATAATCTGAAATTTAAATTTTAACATATAATCGCAAAAAGCATAGATATGAGTTATATATAACTGAATTACACTCACAGACAATGAAATCTGCGCACCTAGAAGAAAACATGCTAAAAACATGAAACTTTGCAAATAGATAGAATGCATGCAGGTATGCAAATGATCCATGTTTGGTGCGGTTGCACATGACCACACACTCTGTGGTGGCACTGCAAGCACGAACCGGCAGTCTCATAAACCGGCATGTAGTCGATGCCCCATAAAAGCGAAAAGCACTGGCCGACACAAGCAAGAGTGCAGAGTGACAAGGATGCCGGGTAGGCACCAGAGACGTTGATTTACACAACTTACGGACTTTGAGAGAGGCCTGATCATCTGACTGAAAACCGCAGGGTAGTCGGCATGCCATATAGCCTGCCACGTGGGTCGTTCTGACCATACCGTCAGACTGCGTTGGGAGCAATGGACACGTGACGGCACTGCCACACAGCAGAGTGGCTCTGGATGGACCGGGAGAGAGGATCGACGGATCGTGCGCCAGGCACGAACGGATCCCACTGGGACCCGATCCACTATACAGGCAGATGTAGAGGCTCCTGTGTGCCCACAAACCATTTCCCGTTGCCTCGCAAAGCGAATCTGCGACTATAGTGCCCCTTTGTGTGCTGCCATTAACACCGGAACATCGCCGGCTCCGTTTGCAGTGGTGCCAGGCCAGAGTGACGTGGAACGCCACAGACTGCCGAAGTGTGGTGTTTAGCGATGAGTGCTGTTTCATTTTGGGGACAGATCATCATTGTGTCCAGGTCTGGAGGTCCCCGGGTCAACTGCACAATCCCAACCTCGCTATGGAGAGCTACACCTTCCCCACTGCAGGCATTATGGTCTGGGGAGCCATTGCCTACGATAGCCGATCAGCTCTAGTAGTGGTACATGGATTATATTGATGGGCCAGCGGTATGTGGATGAGATCCTATGGTACCATACCATGTGCTCTCACCCCTGACCGGGATTCCAGGTGCGCTATACCAGCAGGATAATGCTCGCCCACACATGGCTCGGGTTACCCAGGATGGCTTACGTCATGTCCAGAAATGTATGTGGCCTGCCCGTTCCCCGGACATGTCTCCTATCGAGCATGTGTGGAACCAGTTGAAATACCAGCTGCTGCCGTGCCGCACTATCTGGGATTGGGAGCACACCGTCCAATATGTGTGGGCCAATCTGCCGCAGGACAACATCAGATGTCTGTTCGCCTCCATGCCAGACCGTATTGCAGCATGTATCACCGCACAAGGTGGCACAATGCCCTATTGAAGATGACCGGACTGCGTGCCACAGATCCTTCCTGCAATTGTCCTGCAGTTCTGTTTTTGCCATCATGTGTATCGTTCATCAGTATCATTACGTTCATAAAATTTCAGTTCAATCCGATGCTTCCTTCTTGGTGCACAAATTTCATTGTCCGTGAGTGTAAAAAGAAGTGATAGAAAATACAGTAAAATATCAAGACTAACACAGAATTACACATAAAAGTGAAAAACGTATAACTGAGAAATGTATAAACGAGGTTCCACTGTAGTCACTGATTCATTAATCAACTTTTTTTTTCCAATAAATAACAAGTAAATGTTATTTTATAATTAAGTTTAGTTATGTTCATTGGGCTGAAAAAATATTAAAACAATAACTGAAAGAAGCACTGACTTTCTTATATCACGCATTAGTTACGATATGGGAAAATAAATGATGGGACATTTTGGCAGTTAACTTCTAATTACGTTCCTCAGCTGTAAAATAAGACATGTGGTATTAGTAGCAGTTGTTGCCAGATTTCAAAATAGCTTTACAGATGACAGGGATTTGATAAAGTGTATTTGGGTTGCAAGTGTTAGCAATTGCGAGTCCTTTAACTACCGCAAAAGCATCAACATTTAACTTTCCCCTAACACTTGCAACACAGACTCACCTTATCAAATCACTATCAATTGGAAAGGTAATTTGAAATCTGGCATTAACCGATGCTAATACCACATGTCTCATTTGACAGCTGTGGAAGGAAGGTAGAAGTTAACTATTGAAACATCCCATCACTTATTTTTCTATAATGCAACCAATGCGTGTTATAAGAAATTCAGTGCTTCTGTAAATTTTTATTGTGTTGCATGCATTACTGTCAATCCTTCATTATCAAAATATTATGTTGGTAAATTAACAAAGCAATGGGTTATCAACTATGAATGTTTAAAATTCTAGTAGAATTGGAGCAATAACATATGCATGTTAGGTATGTCAAATTTGCTTAGGAGCCACACTTTAGCTGAGTAATTATTAGAATAGTAAGTTTGCATATTCATAAATCAAACTTAAGTTCCTGAAACTTCACTGTCTTGGGTGATGCAATTAGTAGTATGCTTGAACAGAAATAGAAGATGCAGATTTGATTCCTATTACATGCCACTAATCATATGCTCGAACAGAAATGAAACATGGAGGGTGATTCCTGTTCCATGACACTAATTACATGCTAGTTTGAACAGAAACGGAAGATGCAGGTTTGATTGCTGTTCCATGCTACTAATTACATGCTTGAACAGAAATGGAAGATGCAGGTTTGATTGCTGTTCCATGCTACTAATTACATGCTTGAACAGAAACGGTAGATGCAGGTTTGATTGCTGTTCCATGCTACTAATTACATGCTTGAACAGAAATGGAAGATGCAGGAATAATAACACAAATAATAACATATAAACTCAATAATTTCCTATAAACTCAAGAACGGGCTCAGAAAGATGAACCTCGGTGTCAGCATAAGATCTCCGCCACCTTTATATGCTATGCTTAAGCGAAATACTGACGAGCTCCCACTTTCCAACAAAGCAGGTGTTTATGCCGTCCCTCTACAATATTCAGATGGCTCCAAACGATAATACATTGGGATGACTAAACGTTCATTTAGAATTAGAGTCAACGAGCATAAGAGGGACATAAAGAACGGCAAATTAACCACGGCCCTATCCAGAGAAGTGCAGTTCAAGTCCGCCGATCCTATGTGGGATAACATAAAGAAATTAGCTGCCTACTCTACTCCTAAATCCACTGTCATTCGGGAAACATTGGAGATCATTACCAACGATGAGGCCTGCAATGATAGCGTCTCGCTAGAATTACCACGAATTTGGAACCAATTCTTCAAATAATGAATGCCTTTTGTTTTCCTCCAAGGATTCCGCGTGCAATACGAACATGATGTCTCGTGTTTTTATTGAATAATTACGTTCGCATCTCTTCGTTTATTGTCAAGTCAACTCACCGCGTTCAAATTGTTGAAATGTTCTATTATCCAGTTTGCTGTCTACCTTCCTTGAGAAAGCCATCTGGTTGATGTGCGAAAGCTTGGAAACCTTGATTTTATATACGCCAATAAATTCGGATAACTAGTATAGTTGTACTATCTTATATGCAGGTTTGATTCCTGTTCCATGCCATTAATTACATGCTTGAACAGTCACGGAAGATGCAGGTTTGATTTTTGTTCTATGCTTGAACAGAAATGGAAGATGCAGGTCCAATTTTTGTTTCATGCTTGAACAGAAATAGAAGATATAGGTTTGATTCCTGTTCCATGGTATTAATTACATGCTCGAACAGTAATAGAAGATGCAGGCCTGATTCCTGTACCATGCTTGTGCAGAAATGGAAGATGCAAGTTTGATTCCTGTTTCATGCTACTAATTACATGCTTGAGCAGAAATGAAAGATGCAGGTTTGACTCCTGTTTCAGGGTGAAGTAATTTCCAAGTTCTCATTTATATGGGAAACAGTAGAAAACATAGCAATAATGTGCCAATAATGGCATTTGTACAAGCCTTTTATGAAGAATTCATTCTTCATGGAATTTGCTTCCTATTAAATTCTACATGTCAAATAAGTACTTTCAGAACATTTACAACTGTATTTTACAGCATTAATTATGTATAAAAAAAAATTCAAGCATGATGAAGGACAGAAATCACTTTAAAAATGGATAACATGAATAATAACTCTAGCAATCAAATTTTTCTTGGTAAGTTATACAACAGAAAGGTTTACCTGTCGCAGGAGTGGTAGAGGACAAAATTGTGATAGATTTCTATATACCAGTAATATACAGCCCCTACAGCTTTCATTTACTAGAGCACTTTTAAATAATGAATGATCAGAGGCTAGATAACATTATGCATTGTAGACGTAGCAAAAATACATGAATTTAAAAATAATGAACAATAAAAGAGGAAATGAAAGTCAGAACCTTGCTTCTGTTTGTCATGTTATCTTCACGTAGATGTCTCCCAGCAGCTCTTTCTTTCAGCACCTTCTGAGTGGTGCTATCGCCCATATCTTAATCCCATACTATTGAGGAAGCGGTACTACAATTCTAGAAACAAAGAAAGAAATGAAGAAAATAAAATGCTTCGATTAATCAATATATAGTATTTAGTATTCGTTCATCACACAACCAGAAATTCTGCATTCAGCCAAATCGTTGAAAAAAAATGCAAAAGTTTTTCAAAACAGACTGGCAAAATATTGGGTTTGTGAGAATGAAATGCCGCCCAAAGGACCAGCCAGAATTTAATAGTAGGACAACTTACCTAGGGACAATAATCCCCCTAGGCATCGACATATAGTTGCCATCTGTCCGGCAAGGCCATGATCCCGGAACGAAAAAAGTCTAATGGCTGGGACCCGAAGAAGTCATCAACTGCACGTTGAACCTCTTTGTCTGTCGTGAACTGTTTCCCGGACAGGAAGTGATCCAAGCGACAAATTATATGATAGTCAGTTGGAGACAAGTCTGGGTAATAGGCAGGATGAGGCTGTGCTTCATAGCTCAAGGCACTTAGTGTCAGCATTGTTCGTTGTGTGACATGAGGGCGAGCGTTGTCCTGGAGCAGAACACCACGTCTGTTGACCAAAGCCGATTGTTTCTGCAGCAATTTTCGGTGCATCTGGTATAATTCAGCACAAAAATATTCTGCAGTGATGGTTTGCCCTCTTGCCAAGAAATTCCAATAAATTATCCCGGCTATGGACCACCAGACAAGGAGCACCATCTTCTTGGTATGTAAGGGTGGCTTAGGATGCCATCCAGCAGGCTGTGTCTTGCTTAACCATTGTGAAGATCATTTCCGGTTATCATAAAGGACCCACTTCTCGTCACAGGTGATGATTCGATGAAGTAGAGGTTCCTGTTTATTCCTGGCAAGTAGCGACATGCAGATTTCCAAATGCCTAGTCTTGTTGGCAGGTGTCAACTCGCGCGGCAGTCAGATGTCCAGTGTTTTTTTTTTTTTTTTTTTTTTTTTTTTTTTTTTTTTTTACCTTACCCAGCGCAGCCAGATGCCGAACAACTGTCGTGTGGTGTACACCTTCCTTTGCTGCCATCTCATGACACGTTTTTTGGGGATCCGCTTCAACCACACGTAACAGAACATTGTCAGAAACAAGAGATCAGTGACCACGCGCTTCGTTTTGCAGGCTCGTATCTCCTCTTTGAAACTTCGCAAACCATCGCTGAATGGTTTGTTCATTGGCTGTATTCTCCCCAAACGCTTTGTTAACGTTTTGAGCGGCAATTTCTGCGGAATGACCCAGTTTGAAATCATACAGGAAGATGACTCTCAAATCCTGCATCTGCATGTTTTTTGCAAGCCACGTTACATCCAAACAAACCAAGCCTGAACCTTGTTCTTCACACACATGCTATCTATTTATAGTAACTCTGTGACATAATATCCACAACACCTGTGGGTGGTTCCATTCCACTGTGGTGGGGGTCTGCCTCCACTGCTCATTTGCACCAACCCAAGAAACTGATCAGTGAAACTGTTTTCAGACTATATATATATATATATTTCATATATATCACCAGTGGGGATATTTGTATACAGGTCAGGAACAGTTTCAGTGTTCAGTTTATTTTGCCAGTTTGTTTTAAAACTTGGTGAGCTTTTGGAAGAAACAGTACAATTTTCAAGAACAATATACTGTTGTCTTAAAAGAAAAGGTTTTAATCAATACATCCTTTTCAGTTTTTATGTATGGAGAAAAGACATAGACCTTAACTAAAAAAGGACATACAGAGACTGACAAGCATGGTTGGCTGCTTGGTGTAACCAAGAAAGAAAAGAGGAACTCATGGATCAGAAAAATGACAAGCGTAGAAGACATCATGATCAGAGTAAAATCCCTGAAACGGCAATGGGTTGGACATCTAGCTACAAGAACTAACCACTGATGGACAACTGAAATATTAGACTGAATAGCAAGGTACAGAAAAGACCATGAGAGAGATGGGTGGATGAAATTCAAAAAGCATGCTAGTTACATGGAAGAGACTGGTTCAAGACACACAGTTGTGAAATCCATGAAGTGGTAATGGGATCAGCATCTTGCCAGAAGAGCAAATCAATGATGGACAACAGAAATATTAGACCGGATAGCAAGGGATAGGAATCAGCCATGTTCCTTGAATTTGAACACCAACTCAGCAGTGCAAGAAACCAGAATCTCACAAGCCAGACAACTCGACCATTGAATGACTCAAAGAAAACAACATGTAAATAAAATACAGCATATATCCATGAATTATCTTTACAACTTCAGGCATGAATTAAAATTTCAAGAACTGAGATAATTTGTTGCGTTTGTAAGACAGTCTCACACTTTTAAGATCATTTTTCTGTTTACGGGTAGGTGTGTACATGGAGTTTGTAATTGACACCATCAAAATTTCTGCAAATGGATACTTCCCAAGAGAAGGTCCAGTGTGTTGCCTGGTACACATACACAAAATCAGACACTCGAGTTTAATGATATTTCAGAATTAGGTATGGAAGGGACCTATCATCCATGAGTGGCACAAGAAATTTATTGAAACTGGCAGATCAAAAAGTGGCTGGTTATGCCACATCAAAAAAGTGGCTGGGTATGCCACATCAAAAAAGTGGCTGGTTATGCCACATCAAAAAAGTGGCTGGTTATGCCACATCAAAAAAGTGGCTGGTTATGCCACATCAAAAAGTGGCTGGTTGACCAAGTACAAGCAGAGAGGACACTAAATGCGTGTCACTCATAGCCTTACAAAATCTGTTTGTACTGCTGCTAGGCAGTTACATTTACTATGTTCAACGGAACAAAAAGTTCTGCAAAAGCATTTGTGATAGTACACATATGGAGTGTAACTACTGCAGCCTATTCAGCCAAATGATAAAACTGCATCTGCAGTTGACACATAGGTGTAGTGTGACCAAAAATTGGGGGGGGGGGGGGTCTCAGAAATAGTTTCTCCAAAAATGCTCCTTTTCAATTGCTATAACTTAAGATTTTACATGTCTAATATATCTAAAATTACAAGATGTACCAGGCTTGGTTGTTTCACCCTAATGAGGACGGGGGAAAAAAAAAGAAAAAAGAAAAGCCTTTCAAAGCACCTCATGTAGTCATCTGATGATGGAAACTATCATCAGACCACTGCATGCTATTGTGAAAGCAGTCATAGCAATGCTCGCTATTGTGTAGCATTGTTCTCTTGGCCGTGTCACACTTTATAGCATTTAAAAAGAAAACGACTATCATAGTTGTTGTTTTTTCAAATTTTTAATTTGAGGGGGCCCTTCCCCTGATGCTATGCCTATGAGCTGACAGACAGGCTGGATTGACAATAATGGAGGCTTCTTCCAATGTGCCTTCTTCAGTGATGAAGATACCTTTCATGCTTGGGGGCTTAGTAAACAAACATAAATGACTCAAAGGTCATTCATGACTGCAGTTATGTCCCATTTTCGTTTCTTTCTTCCATGTTTACAAAATAAATTTTTACAGATACTTCATTATATGTGATTACAGTATCTATAATTAAAGTGTAGGATGATCGTCACATTCTGAGTGGAGGGGATTGTCCATGCAGGAAAGGTAGGTGCCACTATCTCAGTAACTGCAGGCACTGTTGCTTGCTCAATGGTTCTCATAGTGAAGGTGTAGTTGGTACTGTTCAAAGAGGCGACTCACATACATCCATTCAATATGTATGAAATGGGGAAATTTCACCACTGGTTGACAGTCAAGGTGAAAGTCGGTTGGCATATTCTAATGGACATTCTTCCAATGGACATTCTTACCAGAGTTGAGAAAACAGATAACTCACAATCCCTCAATTCACAGCATATTACACAGCAATTCAAAACTTGCAGATGCGATACAGTTTGTCAAAATCAGAAAAAACTATTTTGCAGCAGCAAATGGTATCAACGGCAATAGTGACAGTAAAATGAAATGCACTGCATCCAAAATCATGAGTAATATGTAATAGAGATAGAAACAGAACAAAATGTTAAAAAGAGGTACAAGCTTACCTGTCATCTGGCGACACTTCTATCAGCACCGAATAAACAGACTACAGGGTGAAGTCCTCAGTACGAGATATATCCACCCCATACTGCAATGCACGTTTGGCACCAAGTGGTTTACAAGCTCTTAGCATAAATTATCCCACTCCTGCTGGAGAACCTTGGTAAATGGTGGAATGGTTTCTGGTGGGGGACCCCTTTGTGTAACATGTCTTCCCAGGATGTCACACGTATATTCGATTGGTTTGAAATCCGTGGAGCACACTGGACACTGTCTAATGGACATTCTTACCAGAGTTGAAAACGGGTCACAAATTTTGGACCTGGATGTTCTATAACGGGACCCGACCTGGACAAATCTGCTTTGAATTATAAATTCAAAACTCCATTTATATATATATACATATAAACGTAATATATGTATTTATCCCAATAACTGCTTGATGTTTAATAACTGAAATCCTTTTTTAATAATAAAATTTGGTTACTTGCTAAATTTTAGTGCCACTATCTTGCATAATCCAGAAGTAATGGCTGACTATGACCGTGACCATGGAGTATATTAAAAATGGGAAATCATTATTTACGATTACACAAATGCATTTTTTAAAAATGTATTTAGGTTGTTCGCTCTTTCCACGCTTTGATGGAGGTGCGCATACTTTCATATGTTCCGTTAGATTTTTGGTTCCATAATCTCTTATTACACCGTCGACATCTTTCTTTGTAATGATACACTTTTCACATTTTAAACAAAAAGCAAGACCAAACAACATGGAATTATTCACCGGTTCCTTAATGAGACGAAATGATTTCCAGCATTCACTCTTCCGCTCATGGTTATCAACAAACACTCATTTGTTGGCCTCAACGCCTTTCTCAACCTCCTTAATATCAAATCCATCCATATTAACAAATAAGGAGTTAATTTCGACATGACATGTCATGGGAACGGGTTGTTAGCACATCAATCGAAAACCTCTGAATGCTCAATATAAAAAATGTGATGTGAAAAGTAACTCTTAGTTATACAATGAACTTTGTACGGAGTGAATCAGCTGAGAAGCAGGCGAATGGCGTTTGCCTGTACCTTGTCCTGGGCAATCTCACTGTAAAAGAACGCAAAGGATCTTTTTACGATATGGAGTCAGTGTGTCTGACGTCATTCGGTGGAAATCTTCGTTGCTTTAAGAAAGAGACGACAATATTTTTGTATGGCAAATCATTATTCACTCCCTGCGCACCACCAGTATTGACTACAGAATTCCACAATGCACATTTTTCTTTGGAATATATTTTTCTCTTTTCAAAAATAAAACAGGAATAAAACTGGGTCAGAAACACCTTGACCCGACCCGTTGGACCTGCAAGAAATTGTTGACCCGTGTCCATCTCTGATCCTTACTAGCCAATACTTGATCACAGCTGCTGTCCAGTGAGGATGGGTGTTATCATCCATAAAAATCAAATCTGTGACCACAGCACTACAGAACATGGCAAAGAATCACATCACTGTAGCCCAGTGATTCCCCCTTGATCCATCACTTGCAGTTTGGCATGGCCATCAACCATAATATTAGCACACACCATGATCCCATGCGACTGCCATATCTATTCCATTGAACAATGTTCCTGGCATTATACGTAGTTCCACATTCCTTCCAAATCAACTGCCATTTTGAATCTGATGAAAGAGTTAAGTGGCTTTCATCTGTGAACACTGCCTTGGCCCATTGATCTGATGACCGGCCAAAAAGAAATATTCACCACTGATGGCAAGCTGCACGATGCACTCTGCATAACGGTAGACAGCCAGGACCGTAGCAAACTTTTCTTATCTAGGAAGGCAAGACTTGAAATTACACCCCTTCCAGTTGAAAATTATGCCCCCTTCGAGTTCCGCTCAAATAATACGTGGTTTTTACTTTCTTACACACCATCATTATAGGGAAGTATTACGATTGTCCAACAATCGCACTTCAGGTTTTTGACATAATTTTATTCGAAATGTAAAAACTAAGTAAATACCCAAGAACCACAGTTTGCAAATACTAAGTTAAGCGTAAATGCTAGGTAAACACTGACACACAACACTCCACAGAAAATGCAGAACGAAAAGCACACAGCGCAGAACGAATGAGTATCGGATAGTGAACATAACAATAGGAAGAAGTTTTAGGGGTAGGGCATGGAAAAATTATGTTCACGGCTAAACACTCACAGAACTTTCTGTGACAGAGCACAGATGATTATTTAGCTCTTCATCTCAAGGACATGTTCAGAAAGCTCATTGGAGTTAGACATACCAACATACTGTTTTTTATGTCTCCATTAACTGTTTTAGAAAATTCCCTTCATGGAGATGAGATGTTCACACTTCACACTGTATGTTACTCTGTACCCTCATTAACTGCATGGACTACTGTATGAAATTAACCCAAGTCCTTGAAAAGATAATACTGAAGGAGGTAACTTTCTATTTTTAATTACAATTTCTATTTTATACATCCCCCAAACATGAGTTTACACCCTTGGAATGACCATTCTGGGAGGGCACCTTCCCCCCCCCAGTTGCTACGGCCTTGTAGACAGCATATAAGTTTCCAGGTATATAGTCCTGCTGCATTTTTTCTCTCTAAATAGTGGACATTTTTTTGTGCATATTGAAGAAAGATTAACAGATGCTTCTTCATTTATATTATTTCCGTCTGTTAGACCTCCATTAAGTTTGAAGAATATATTTTTTTCTTTTTTGAGTGGAGGTTTAACGACTACCGTAAGCAACTCAATGAGCTATAAGCAGTTGCCCGTCCCTAATTTAGGGTCACTGGTTCCACAGAAAGGAGAGAGCCAGTGCTGTAAGACAAACACAACATCCATACCTCACCGGGATTCAAACCCGGACCCCTTACGGATGAATGATCAGAGGCCATCGCTTAGACCACTGCACCACCGGGACGGCTTTGAAGAATACTCCCAAGATTTCCTGAAAAGCCACTTTCAATGACTCATGAAAGACCTGTACAGATAATATTTTTGATTGCCTGGGACTTTCTGAATTATATCTTCAGTTTGTCATCATTCCAATTTGAATCTGTTGTGAAACTGAATGACTGCTTGGTGTCGAAAGACTTTGGCAAGACTATTGGAAGTGTCCAAACTTGTGAACTTAAGTATGATAATCCCAGAGTTCTTCAAATGTCTCAGCAGAAAGGGACTTTTGTGCATTGAAATGCATCAAGACCTACTATCAAAACCCAACAGCTGAGGATAGATTAGCTTCAATATCTATAGAGAGAGCTCTCTTTAAGGAGCTGAAAAACAGCCATCACTTTCATAATGTAATCACCAATATCTTTGCCACCAAGGATAGAATTGATCTTAGGTATAAATAACAGTAGTCAGTAAGATACGTTTTTCTATTTCTTTATACTGCTTTATTATTTATTTATTTTTCATTTTATTGTTTGATTTTTTATGCATTTATCTTTGGGATATATTAATTCCTTAAAAAAGTTCGTTTTTCTTTCCCAAAACCTCACTTCCTACACTCCATCCCTTTACATCCTAAATGCCACAAAAACCAGCAGTTGCACCTTCTTCCTTACATTGACAGTCATTTCTCATTCAAACCCCAACAAGTTACTCCCTTTCCCCATTGCATGAGCTTCATACATGAGAAATGGCATATTCTGCCAGGCTGTCTATATATATCGGGTGTCTCAAGAAAGATTGAAACAAGCTTTCATCTCTTCAACGGTTGATCACAGATACATACTTTCAATTATAAAAATACTGAAAATGATGTAAAGAATTATGACATGGCAGTTGCACTCATGTGGGTGGCATTTGCATTAAAATAAAAAAAAATTTATACAGCTTCGCTCAAAAAAATGTTCAATTAAAAACAAGTTGTGCAATGTTCAAATTAGTCTAAAAAAACATTTACATTAGATGCTTACTGACTCAGAATAGGTTTCTGACCATGAACCTAACTAGGAACAAAGTGAAGAAGGATTTATACAAGATTTGTATTGACTCTCAACAGGATATTAGGCCAAGTAAGTAACCATGAACAAAGTCAAAGAATATTTATATTTCGTTCATTATTACCTGGCAGTTTGGAAAGATTAACTAGACTAATTTTAGGGTAAGTTCGCATTGTAAAAGGTGTATCTTTTCTCTAGCTAAACACCAAAAAAATCATGGGACAGGACAGAAAGAGGAGTGAATGGAGGGTTGAAGTTGAAAGGACTTTTTCCTGATGTTGTCCCTAACTTTACCACTTCACTCTCTCCAACATCCTATTTAATGAGAAGCTCCTAAGTACCACAGGGAGTAATTACTAGAAGGAACCCCCATGTCCCACCACTGTTTGGTATTTAGCTAGGGAAAAGATAAGTCTTTTGTAATATGAACCTATCCTAAAACTAGTCAAGTGAATCCTTCCCAATTGCCAGGTAAGAGTGAAAGGACAATATTAAGGTGCTTATTATCTTAGAAATGGTTTCTGAGCAGGTACCTAAGAACAAATAATTCAGGGTGCTTAAAAATTATGTAATGAATCAAAGGCTATTAATATCAGTCATAAGCCTGCACACCAAAAGCTTTGCAACTGTTGGTTTGAAACTGACTTTTGGGGTAAGACATGGCTATATGCTGCTCCTACTTTGCTTGTGATTTGTAATGACTAATGGCTAAATGAAGTACTTTAGCATCTGATGTTGAAGCAGGTGCCTCTGACAATAGCTGATTGTTGCAAGCTGATGATTTAGTATGAATTTCTAAGAGTATAAAAGTTACAGCATAACCATAGTCAGGTGAACAGAATGTGCAAAAAGTTGAAATGAAGATAAATGTTTTGGTAAATCTAAATCATTTTAGTATTTGGGATAGAAGTACTAATAGCTCCATAAATACTAATAGCTTCATTTTTACTTACATTTTTCTTCTCTTCCAAGTACCTGACATATTTTTGATGGGCACCTGCTGCTTAAGTCATCAATTCTTTTGTAATGACAACATTTGTCAGGCCACCCACCACTTTAATTGTGGTCATCAATTGATCACTTTGCAAAGATCGAGATCTGCCAAGTTTTCAACCATCAACTTCTTGTTAATTGAGAAACCCCTTTTCACTGTGGCTTGGACCATGGGAAAGAAGTAATAGAATTTTTATCACTCCCCACAAGTGAGAAAACTTTAGTTCTTCAGCCAGAAGATCATAAAAATACTCGCCAACACGATCAGCATTTCGGTCAAAAATGTTTCCTTTGGAGTTTCTGCACGGTAAATCAACATTAAGTATGCTAAATTCATTTTGAAATTTTGTGAAAACTTTTAGCACAGTATCACAGTCAGATTCAGCTACTTTCTTTGCATTCACTAATGAAAGTAATATATTATGCACTTTTGTGTTTTCTTCTACTTCACCACTTACCAAATTACAAGGATTTAAACACGTCATATTTTGCACCACTGAATACCTAAGTGGCGACTTTTCCTAAAGGTTTTTAGTCATTTTTACTAAAAACTTCCTGCTTTACTAAAAACTTCCTGCACTTATAATAGAATTCCATAAATTGTTTCTCACATATCTCCTTACTTCTGCTTAATTCAGACAAAATATTAGAAGCAACAAAACCTACACTTACTTTACTAACATCCTTGTATAGTTTTATATCTTCTACATCAATGTTTAGTAATTTCAGGGAAGATATTGCAGGCTTTAATTCTTCATCTTTTGTAAATCTTTGCATCAGTCGTTTAACATGTTTGTACAGAGGCGGAGCTAGGATTTCTTTCACCAGAGGCACAGCAGAATTCGGCGCCCCCACTCCCCTCACCCTTCCTTCATCAACATATTAACTAAACTTTATTTTTAAAGTTTTGAGATTACATCTGCTAGCATTTTCTTAAATTTTACAGTTGCACCTGATTTGCGGTTTTGTTTTTCGAGGTTCAAAATGAATAAAACTCCGTTATTAATGTCATAACAATCATGGGTTTTTGTGATATTGAGCACAAGCAACTTATTAAAGACATTATCACTTTATTCTTTTTTTTTGCTTGGAGGTTTAATGACCGCTGTAAGTGATTTAGTGGGCTATAAGCAGTCGCCCATCCTTAATTTAGGGTGACTAGTTCCAGGGAAGGGAGGAGCCAGTGTCGTAAAACAAGCACAACATCCATGCTTCACCGGAACTCGAGCCTGGACCCACAAGAATGAATTATCATAAGCCGGCGCTTAGCCCACTGCTCCACCGGGCGGCCAATTAATTTCTTTGAATGAATCTTTACAGTTAATAAATTCAAGAGTTCTTTTACAGTAAAAACAATAATTAATTTAATATTTTAGTCTTAACTAATTAATAAGTTTCCTGTGTTCAAAAACTCGTCAACTGGTCTTTCACCACACTGTTCTATTACTTTGTTTTTAAATAAATAACTGTAACATTAATACACTGTTCACTAAAATAACACTTAATTCAATATACAAACTATTTTTTATTCAATACACAATCCCTTTTGAGTTTTACATTTTAAATATTTGTATGACATAATCGTTTAAACAATTGAATACAGCTGTGCATTACAATTTAAGATGAAGCCCAGTTTTTTAAACTTCGAGAAGAATTTCCAGTGATAGGCATGTCTACAACTTGACTTTTCTGGCAGCAAAAGCCTTTATGATATCATCATAAGAAAATTTTGATGCAAACTCATGTTCTGTGAAGATCATACTTAAATTTGTCAATCTCCGTCGGCTAGCTGTGCTCTGCAGATATGTTTTGATAAGCTTCAGTTTACTAGAACTTCTTTCACTGGAACAGTTTCTATCTTTGTGGACCACCTTGTCTTAGATTAGGATTCGAGAGACATTTTAACATGTTTGTGTAATATTTCCCATCTGGCTGTGGAGAACTCCAAAGCCAGATGGGAAATATTATATGCGTCTGGATTTACACTAGCAGCTTGAACCCTCACTTGATTAAGAGAGTGAGATGCACAGGGCAAGAAAAATGCAAGTTTATATTCTTTAAGGATGCATGTTCTGAACCCACTTGCACCTTCCTGCTGTGTGAGCTCCATTGTCATATGACAGTCCTCCGCAGGTTTACGAGAATTAAACCATCTTTTTCCAATTTTCTTACTATTGCTTTAGCAAGAGTTCCACCTGTTCTTCTACTGACTAAAAAAATCAATGAAACTCTCTGTGACCTAAGGACCTTCTTCCCCATCTTGATATATCTTATTACCTGAGATACACTGTCTGACAGAAAAAATGCTACACCATGAAGGAATGCTCGAAAATGGACCAAACTGCACACCCAGATAGCCAAGTAGGTCCTGAACAAATGATTTAATTGTCACATACAGACTAGGTTCCAGTGGCCAAATACACAGGATGATCAATAAGGGGTATGACCTCCATTTCGGGGGATACAGCGTTGAATCCAACATGGCATCGAGGCAATGAGAGTCCGAATGGAGTCCTGGCGTATCGTTGATCATGCGGTGTTGATCCAAGTCCACAGTTTATCTTCATTTTGCGGGGGGTGGCAGGGTACTCAACCAACGTTCAATCGTGTACCACAGATGTTTGATGAGCGAGAGGTTAGGGGATCGTACTGGCCACGGAAGCATCCGCACACTGTGTAAAGCATTCAGGCTGATCCGAGCAGTATGCGGCTGGGTGTTATCCTGTTGAAGCACGGCGTTTGTGATGGCCTGCAGATACGGTAGTGCACGGGCCACAGTACCGCATCACATTGTAGCGTGCCATCAATGTGCCCGCAATGCGTACCACCAGCAGTGAGCAGCTGTTTACACTGATAGTACTCCACACCATGATTCCACGTTGCCGGGCCATGTGGCCCTCTACAATGGCAGAGGAATCTGCCCGTTGGCCACATCGCCTCCCGACTATCACACGGCGATCATCTGTAGTGAGGCAGAACCACGATTCGTCGCTGAACACCACACTGTTTCATTCGGCACCCCATGCAACTCTGGAGCTACACCATGCCAAGTGGTGACCATGATGGCTCACTGTTTAGTAGTCTTTGCGATAGATGGCTGGACAGCAAACCAGATGCAGGCAATCAGTGCGAAACTGTCCATGTCAATATAGGAACATCCAAACCTCTCCGTACACTACGTAAATGTTGCCCGTTGTGGCCTGCGGGTCTGCTACGGCATGACATCGGATGCAACAATTGGTGCGCTCGGACGCCCGTTTCCGTGCTCTGGTCCTGCTACGATGTTGCACAGAACCTTCCTGGGACCACTGTCTCTAAATGTGACACAGGGTTGTGGTACCATGTTGCGTTTCTTCCGCAATACGATGCAAGGGCCATCCGGCGGTATGGAGTCCTACAATGACACCTCTTGTGAACTCATCCGTTTGATGAAATCATGTACGAGGACATCTTAACAGCACTGGCACCCCTGGTTCGCTCTCCAGACACAATTACAGCAGAACCACTCACTTCTCGCGGCCATGATGACATTTCGACTGATGGCCTCACTGGCTGGTTGTCTGCTTATATTCAGTGTGCCATTCGTGTGATTGGCCTGCAAATGCAATCATTTTCATACTTTGTATGTGTGCACCCACCCTGCAATTTGCATGGCGCTGTGTTCAATCAAGTATTCATGGTGTGGCATTTTCTCTGTCAGGCAGTGTATTTGATCTTTTTGACTAACATCGGGTGTTGTATTTCATGAATTCATGTCTCGGAAAATAAACAACATCGAAAACTACACATTTTGCTTAATTTGTCTCTAATTAAGCATAATGTAACCCTAATGAGAAAGGGGGAGGGGTTGCAACAATGTAATAGATGAAATGTCAGAAAACAATTATATAGTTTGCTTTTTGCCTGATTTGGACTCATTCTATTGAATTGATGGCTATGATAAGCTTTAAAGTACCTAAAACTCCAAGTTTTATAAGTACCAAACAGTTACATTTGGTAAATTTTGTATTTCATGAATTCATGTCTCAAATAATTAAAAAGCTACAGTGCTAAAAAAAAATTTGCCATTCATTTATTTTCTGTGTATTCCAACAAAACTGTGTTAAATTTTATGAAAATTCAAGTAGGTCAGGTTGAACATTTTTTGTGATTTGATTTGATATTGAAATGTCTTTATAGTCTGTGACAAATGCTTGAAGTTCCCTCCAGCTGTAAACTTGTATTATTCCCAAGAATTTTACTGACTAATGATCATTTTTTATTATTTAAGATAATTTGCATTAACACAGTGGCAGCTTGCGACTGTAGAAATGGGTGAAGGGGCTACCTGCAAAGATTTTCTTATTAAAAATAATGTGGTCAACGATTTTTTGAAATTTCATGGTTTTAATGAAGAAATACTTTCATCACATTCACAAACTGGAAGTTATTGTTTATTTAAATATAACACAGTTTGAATGACAACACTCAGAAAAAGTCCACCTTGGCAGAAAATCATCATGCCATTAATTCCCATAAAACAAGTAGGTTTTTATGGTAGTTGAAGCACACTTAAAGTTATGTATAATGGTTTTTAAGGCAAATATATTTCAGCTACTGCTATGGCCTTCATCATTGCGACTACAAAATACATAAAACTTTTCCCCATAAAACATCCATAACAGTGTTCAAATTGTAATACACACATCAAATGTTTGGCAGAATCATGATGCTTATGAAAATCACAAGTTACATTTGCAAAGTTTCCAAAGCTTGCATGCTTCCAAGCTGTGATGAAAGATTAATTAGTTTCGTGCTGTCAAAATCGTAAAAGGAACACAGTGCTGTAATTTTTGCAAGATAGTCAAACTGACAACTTTAAAACCACCATTAAAAGCCATGATATGTTTAAACATACGCCTATACTACATAGTCAAAAGTGTCAAATAATAAAAACACACCAATGCATAAGGTCCTTTCAGTCTCACTATGAGATCATCTTCAGATGCTGTTCCTAACTGAAATGAAACGTTTGCAGTAGAAGGTTACGGCACTGGGTATGCCCTGGTCATGACATGCTCTTTAGTTCAATGTGCGCATGCTACAGTGAACTCGATATTGATTGTGACCACAATCAACATAAAGAGCATGTCATGACCGGGACACACCTAATATCGTAACCTTGTACCGTAAATGCTTCATTTCAGTTAGGAACAGCATCTGAAAATAATCTCATAGTGAGATTGAAAGGACCTCATGCATTGGTGTGTCTTTATTTTTTGACACTTCTGACTATGCATTATAGGCGTATGTGTTAACATATCATGGCTTTTAATTGTGGTTTTAAAGTTGTCAGTTTGACTATTGTGCAAAAATGACGACATTGTGTACCTTCTATGATTATGCTTTCAAGCATTCCTTCTTTTTTTTTTTCACCCCAAGAAGCATAGTACATCAAAAGAGGTTTTGTGATCTCCTTCCAACAACTTCTGCATGGTCATAAATATTCTTTATACACCCAAGTTTTTAAAATGCAACTGCTATGATTTTCCATTAGATTTGTTTGCCTTTTCTACAGACTAAATATCAGTGGGGTCCAGTTGAAAACCAGAAAGTCTTATCCTTCCAAAAAAAAAAAATAGTCTCTAGAAAACTGTATGCCGATTCATTTTCAAATTTTTTTTTTTTTATAACAGTGTATATAAATTTTAAAACAATACTAACAGAGGAACATACTAAAAAAAAAGAAGTTATACTGAATTCCACAAAACAAATGCTATAAACAACAAAATCTCCTTACAGAATGAAGTGGTTTAATGCAGCCAAGGTCAAATTACACTCACTTAATGTACGTTCTTTGTGACTGTACTGATGGGAGAGTGAAGTGACGTTAAGACGAGGGTGACCAGACATCCGGCTTTTGGAGGACATGTTGTCCTTTTCTTACCATGTCCTCCTGTACTCTAGGCATTAAAGAAAATAGCCCAACTGTCCTGCTTTTTCAATATGGAATAATTCATATGCATTTTGATCAAATTCTTCTATTGTAATCATATATCCTATCAAGCCACAGCTAAAATGTATGAATTCATTTCTGGATTTTTGTTGGCACCCTTTCTCCTCCCCAGAAAGTTTATTCCTGCAGATGCCTGCTGCAGTACGTCACTTGCAAGTCAACAGCTGAGAAAAAAATCCCACCAGTGCGCATTTGTCTGTCAGTCGCCCATCGCACGTGGATGGTGCCGTGCAGTGTAGTCATATAAACAGTCAGCTCATACTGCTTGTTTTGTGTGTTGTGAGTTGTTGCTAAGAGTTTTTTCTTTTTATAATTCCAAGTTTCTCAATCAGTGAGAGGTATACAACTAGTTACATACAATTTGCAAGACATGTCATGCTCTGAATTTTTTTTTTTTTTTTTTTGATTGGAGGTTTAACGACCACTGTGAGCAACTCAATGGATTATAAGCAGTCGCCCGTCCCTAATTAAGGGGCACTGGTTCCAGGGAAGCGAGAGGGCCAGTGCCATAAGACAAACACAACATCCATGACTCACCTGGATTCGAACCCGGACCAGAAGCCATCGCTTAGACCACTGCGCCACTGGGGCGGCCTCTGAATTTCACAAATATTTGTTAAAGAAACCTGATCTACTGAAGCAAATCTCTTCCAGTGAAAAATATAAGTAAAAATGTCCAGCAGAACAAAATCTTTCTTTCTTTTTAAAAATTTTACACACACAAACTTTCAAACTGAAAAATGTAATTATACAGTATGTGCATAGGCATAACCACTGGGGGCCAGGCCCCCGAGCTTTTTAGAGTTGGGGATCCCCAATGTAAAGGACTCCCAAAAATTTTTCGGGAATATAATGCATACTTTTTTATGATGTGAACCAACTAAATTTAATAATATAAGATTGTAATTTTTCGTAGAATGCAAACACATGTATAATGTGTACTTAATAAAACAGCGATATCGATTAAGCATGGTTACCAACATCGTTGCCGTATAACAGAACTGAGAAGAGCAGGAAATAGAAAGGGCTGTGTGTTATTTATTGCCTCGAGTCATTCAGGGTCAGAGGAAAGGATATCACTGACTGAATCTCGAGTCCTATGCTTTCAATTAACATGTCCTTCTCGACTCAAAGCCACTGGCTCACCTTTGGAATGAGACCGGAGCAGATGGCGTCACATTTCACATGTGGTGCCGAGCGGCCCGAGTCCCAAACAGATAGATAAAAAAAGCACTCACTGTCCATTTGTTTTTTGTTTGGGGGGGGGTTGCACTTGCATCTGAGTGAATGTTTGTTTGGTTCGCTTACATTTTATACGACACGGAGGGAGTCAGGGAGACCTCAGGGGTCTTTAGAATTAGACGTGTGTTTATTGTACAGCATTACTGACATCTTGGAGAAAGTTCGAGTTGTGGATTGTGAAGAATGAGTGCACAGTTAACGGATGTTTTATTTTTCGTGGGACTTTAAGATACTGCAGACTGTAGTATACATTTTTATTTTCTCCTTCCCAACATTTGTTGGCTGCATGAGTTACCAAATACCAATCAATGACAATAAGGGTAGTTCTTCACAATGTTGGCTTTTGATAGCTCTATTATTTAGTTGAGTGTTGAGTCATTACTCATCAGTTATGCTCTCATGCAATTAAGAGTTTGTTGTTAATTAGCCATGTCTGGAATGAAAAGAATTTAGTCATTTTTTCTGCAAACACTTTTCAAGAAGCAAGTAATTGAGTAACTTGCTCAGGAAAACCAGCAGCCAGTTCAGGACAGCCACGAAAAATTGTCTACGCAAGTTTATTCGAAAGTTATCGTAAAAGAGCCGTCTTGTTTAGGTGGAGAAGTGTTGCCAACGAGAACGACTGGTCTACAACCTGATGATTGAGTTGCTAGTTCAAGTTCAAAAGCAACAGATTTAGAATCCTTCAGGACTCTAGATTCACCAAGCCAACCCAAAGATGTGAGCATAATTCCAAACATGCAAAGTGGCAAAAAAAAAAACCCTTTGCTTCCAATCAAAATGGTTTAAAGACTATCCTCGGTTACATTATGCAGGAGAATTAAATGTGGTTGCATGTTTTTACTGCGTAAACGCACGCCATGGTTTTGCAGTTCCACACTGGGCAAAAAACGCAGAAGATGCATTTGTTTCGATTGGATACAGAAACTGGAAAAAGGCCTTGGGAAAAAAATGGCCGTTTTGAAAAGCACCAGCAATCGCACAGCCATATCCTAGCTGTAAACCATTACAATCAGCAAAGAAATCTAATTTCTAGCCAGTTATGCAACCAAATTGAAAACAATCAAAGTGTGCTAGGAAATGTTTACGTTTGATACTTACTAGTCTTTGATATCTAATCGAGCAAGTCCAAGCTATAAGAGGTAATGAACACGAAAGTGGAAACTTCGAAACCCTTTTGCTTCTTCAAAGTGAAGATCAGCCCGACTTAAAACAGTGGTTACATCGACATAATTCTTATACTTCACCTGCTGTGCAAAACAAGTTGCTTCAATTGATGGCCAACAGTATTCTACATGAAATCAGAGATGAGATTTTTACAGAAGGTAAATTAACATATGCTTTCATAATGGATGGTACGACAGACATTACTATGACTGAACAAGAGTCATGTTGCATACGATTCGTTGACGAAGATCTTCATGCATACCAGATTTTTGTTGGAATGTACGCATCAAAAGAAACAACTGGGAAAGAGCTGTGCTGTGGAAGATGTTTTGTTGCGATTAAATCTTCCACTGTGTTTAATGAGAGCACAGACTTATTATGGAGGAGCCAACATGGCTGGTACCTACTCGGGATGTCAGGCTTTAATTAAGGAAAAAAATAATCTCACTCTGTAAGCCCATTGTGGCATCCATTGTTCTAACCTAGTGATGGAATCTGTTGTCAATGATCATCCATCTGTTAGAGATGCTGTGCAATGGGTCCATGAAGTGGGTGTATTTTCAAAAAACAGTAGGAAATTTAAAAGGGTGTTATCCTAGATTGTGAAAGAGAATGATAAAGCTGAATGTAGATAGTCATTAAAGCCACTTGGTCTGACAAGATTGGACAGTTCGAGCCCATGCAATCCAGACTGTTTTAATACAGTATGATCTGGTATTAAATGCCCTTAGTGAAATTGCTGAGTATGGAGCTGGTGAGGCAAAAACAAAAGCCAATGGTCTGTTTGATCGCTTTTCCTACGGAAATACTTTACTTGGACTAAAGATGATCATTCAAATTTTTGAATTACAAGAAAACTTAAACTATTCACTTCAGGGTCGAAATTTGACTGTAACAGGGATGATGAATGCTGTATCTCTTACCACACAGCGATTAGAAAAATTGCAGAATGAAAAGTGTTGTTCTGACATCTTCAGTGAAACTAGCGAAAAAGTAAAGCACTTTAAACTTAATCTATCCGACACTTTGAACTTATATTCGACAACCACGCCATAGGTATGTTCCCAAAGTTTGGAATGTCGTCCAATAGAAATGAGTAATGAACTGTATTTCCGGGTGATTTATTACAAAAACATAAGACGTTTCTTCAGCAGGTTTGAGCTACACATTTACCTTTTTTTTTAACCCATCTGTTGCCATATTACCTATTTGTACAGACTTCTAAATATTTTGTTAAAAAAATAATAATTCTAGATTTGTTTCAGATGTTTTACCAATGTCTCCCAATAAGAATGTGAAATTTAATATACTGTGTCTCAGAAATGCTTTATTAAACATTTCACCACGGCTAATGGCGATGTTGTCTTGCATCATTAGAAATAAACATCGAACACAAAATTGTCTTAGTATATTTTTACAACCTGGATTTGTTCTTTTAAGAAATTAATTTCATCTTCTTCACCCTGTAGCTCTATTTATTCGTTGGCATACTCTAAGCCACTAACATTTAAAAAATTGGCCAACAGTAAGGCGTAATCTAATAGCGACAACACTGAATAAGCAGCTATAAGTGCAAACAGGAATTTTAGATAAGTGGCTCAAAAAAAAAACAAAAAAAAAAAAAACTGGCCAGCAGGTTAACGAATCTTAGTGGCCAAAAAGAAGCTTCCAGTATAATAAAAAAAGAGCCGGGGTGGGGGAATTAATAGGAACTTTAATGTAACTGCTATTATTCTCCTGGATGGCTTTATCTAAACATAAAAACCACTCAATGCGCAAAAAGAAAACATTTTGTAAATCTTTTTCTGCGTTTCCTCATTCCCAAAACATCGATAGTATCGGTGGAAGTTTACCATGTGTCTGTGAAAACCTCGGTGTTTTGAGATTAAGCCGATGAATTCGTACTTATCGGTGGGTAAAATCTCTACTCAATATAATGGCGATTACTCACAAAACCAAATCAAGTAACCAATGATATCTGTTAAAATGCTCAATGTATCGGTGGAAACCTTGATGTTTTTCGACGTATAGGTTCCTGTAGCATCGAGGAAGAACTCAATTTCGCTGATGAAACATCGACCAAAACAACCAATTAACAACATAAAGATATGGTATTTCCCTTCCTCTTTACAATGCAACAAAAAGAAATTCATTTACTTTACACAAAAAATATTCTTTGCCATTTTCAAATATTGGTAATGAAACCTCGATGTTTTTCCAATGTATTGGCTTCCGAAACATCGAGGTTTCAGCCCTTTTAGTGTTACATGTAATGTTTATGTATATATGCCAGAAATGCTAAGCCATTTTCTTATATATTATATATATATATATATTACATTTTAGATATCCAAGATTCCATTTTTTATTCGTGCCAGGTTAAAAAAATATGGAAATAATTGCAGATGAACTTTTATTTACAATTAAAACCAGATTAAAATCGTCGCAAGATCTTTCAGAGGGTCCGTCATCAGGATGACGACCCACTATGGCTAATGACAGACTTAGTGGATCTGAAATATCTTGCGACGATTTTAATCTGGTTTTAATTGTAAATAAAAGTTCATCTTTTAAAATCTGCAATTATTTCCATATTTTTTTAATCGTGTCTCGACAGCTTTGAGTTTTCGTGTACATTTTAAATAACTGAATTTTGTTTAAGAAATAACTACGTTTTTGGAAATAGAAATTACAAATTCAAAGCAAATTTTCAAAGACTATTCTTTTTTCTGAAGAAAAAAAAAAAAAAAAAAGAGGAAATATAAGAACTTCCTTAATTTTGAATATGCTCTTACAGATTTATGTTATTCTAAAGTGATTCAAAATCATCACTATCCCTTGGCAAACTTTCACTCTCATTACAAAACTAACCATTTCCTTAAAGGCTGTTATTATATATACTAAGGTGATTCAAAACACACGTCTGCAAATACTGAGGAAAAAGCTGTCAATAAAGTTCGTCCTCAGCTAAAACACGAATTTGTAAAAAGATGTGGGGGATTCGTAATTTGCTGAGTTTTGCGATTGCGTCGGTTTGTCTGAGAAAAAAGAAGTGAATAATGTGAAGAGTTTCTAGTAACAAAACACATTTCGTTCTCCTGTGCGACAAAGTCCGCAAGAAAAATTAACACGCCGTTGTCACTGGACGAGTTACGTGTTATTGCACTTTGAACGGGGCTCGAAAAATTTATTTCCGACAGTGTAACACCCTATAATTCACCCACAATCCCATGTGAACAGCCCTACCTCAACTGGCAGGGGTTTTTCAGTAAAAAAAGTTTTGGCTAAAATTTGCCTTCTGCTCGTCATGTGCGTGGAGAGACTAGTGAACACGAACTTACGATATGATTCTTACACACTGTGTATTCTCATGATTTTTTCAATAATATTGCTGTTTGATGGTATGATTCGTGGAGATTTCATTTCAAAACAATATGATTAATAAAAGATACGATAATTCAAACCGCTATCTGAGTCAGGGACTACTCGGGTCGAAATCGAAGGCTGATCATTCAGTCCACCGCGGTTTTAGCACAACACGTGCAGGCCAATGAATCGACCGCTGTCACACTAAATGGGTTCTGCAACGTCGGGGTTTAAACATCGATTATCGGTGGCAAAACTTCGATGTTCAAAAACATCAAGGTTTTTCGCCATCACTAGTTAGGACTGGTTTCAATTTATTTTACCTTTACTTCAGAATTATTATACTTTTGTAAATTGGCACTAAAAATAAAAAAAATTACCAACCTGGGACCACTGAAATAAATTTACCTGCCAAAGTTTGCAGTTAATCACCATCTGGACAGTGGCGAGTGCTAATTTGCACCTATATAAGCAGTCATGATGGTCCACAGAAATCCACTTCTGACGTCACATGGATAAAGTCCATTCTGCTTCCTCGTAGCACAGTTATTCCGTGGAAAACATAGTTCTCATAATATGTGGAAATACATCGGAATTAAAATAGCAATCACATTAGATGATGTTACATGATGAACATCATGCTTTACTCAACTACATTACGAGAAAGCAGGAATTTGCTTCGACTGACAAAAATTCGAGAATGTGCTGATTCTTAAAACACTAGTATACTTTGGACTTCATCAAAACATGCTCAAACAGAAAAAATGCAGGTTCGATTCCCACTCCAGGCAATGTAATTGATGTTATATGATGAACAGTATACAGGCATTTCAGAGATGTCCGATCGCTGGTTTAATGGTTCCGACATATTTCCACATATTATATTTCTTCCACAGAATTTACCTGAAAAACTGGTGCTTTACTTAACTACTCTATGAAGCTAAATTTGCTTCAACCGGAAAAAATCTGAGTACGTTTTGATTCTTAACGATCAGATATTTGGGACTTGAACATCCAGGGTGGTGTAATGGATCACATACTTAAATGGATGTTAGGAGATAGGGGCATGATTCCCACTCCAGGACTACGTGATTTTCAAGTTTCCTGAGGTAACTGATGTCATGTGAGGAACAATAAATACAGGCAATTCAGATGTCTGATTGTTGTGTTAATAATTCCAATAATTGGAAGTCCACCTAAAATAGTAATTCTAACAGTTCTTGGAAACTATTATAATAATTTGTTTTTTTTCTTACAAATTCTAGGTGAAGTTGCACTTCAATAACTTACCTTGGCAAACTGGGCTAGCCATGAGGGATCTTCTCAATGTATAAGAACTGTATCAAAAGTTTCATTTACGCAGAAAGTTTAAATTTTATTGCCAGTTATTAAATTAAAATATTTTTCTTATGTAAGTCTACTATTTTTGAATTAAATTGTTGAAAATGCTATTTATAAATTCTGATGGTTATTATGGAACTGTTTTTCTGCATATAAAATTTTTCTTTAATGAATTTCTTGCTTTTATGAGGTTCATAGCCCAATATTTTGCCATAAAGGTCCATTTCACACACATTCAGTTGCAATGTACTTATTTTGCTCTCTTTGGATCTGTAATGTTCTAATAAAAATTTATTGTTTTATTAATTTTTTTTAATTATCTTATTTTGTTGTTAACGTGGTTTTGCGCTTTGCCAGTTTGCTGCAACTTTTCTGTTTCAATGGTTGTGTACGCAGATACATTTTATTTTTATACAATTCTGGCCAGCACTTAGACCACTGCGGCAGGGGTATTGAGCACAAATTTAAAGCGTATATATGTACATGTATATTAAGAAAAGTTTTTTTTTAATCAGTAATGTTTTTTTCATCATTTTTTTTTACTTTTAAAGACTATGGACTTATTCCTACATGAAGAATTTAGTTTTTTCAGGCTTTCACAGATGAACCAAATCCATGGACCCCAACCCCTCCCCCATTAAGAAATTTCTGCCTACGCCACTTAAACAAGTTTGAAAAAATCTCCTACGTGAAACCCCTACAAACTACATGCAATTTACACTGCCTCAAAGCTACAAAAATGAACTCATTACTTTTTGGCATTTCTCTCAATTTGTTTACACAGATAGAAGTTATAACATATAGATGAAACTTTGGGGGGGGGTAAAAACTTCAGCAATCCGAAGGAAAAATAATGAAATAAGACATAGTCAAATGCAATTCACCTTTAATAACAATTAAATCTATTCACCTTTTACTTTAATGTGGCTTGTTTTGAATTTCATTTTTATTACAATTACACTAACAATGAAATATTTGATGCTTGGTGATTAGCACATATTTACGCAGCATAATAATCAATAGACATTGTAATCCACCAAGGTAGCAAAACAGCATTAAAATTCACCGAGTTTCCAGTGATCTATCTCTAGCAACAACAGAGTCATCAAACTTAATCATGAAGGTAGTTCCCTTATGCCAGTGTACAGTAACTTTAGCAGGGAAGTTTGAACAGACAAGTACAGCTTCAATTATCCCAGCTATAAATGCAGCACAATTTAAGCTACCCTTATCCTTAGGTATAGAGATGTATTTATTTACAACTGGTTCCTTTTCAATGATGAAGTACGTCCTCTCATCGTCATTGGCATGTTCCAGTTTATCAGCTTCCTTTCCAAACAAGGCTTTCCACATGGTTGTTTTGATGAACACCAGAATGTTCAACAGCTTCGTTTCACGTTTGAAATTCCTCTCACGCACAAACAACAAATCAAGGACCCTTTGACCCACATGATAACCAAGTTCGGACAATTTGGCCTGCAGCTCGGGAACAGACAACACCCGATTCTGACAATACTGCACTATTTCCGAAAACAGTAATGCATATGCAGAGATGTTTATTTCACCCTTACCTTTGCTGAGGGGTTTTTCTAGAATGCTTATTTTTGGGACTGGTCTCAACGAAGACATTGCAGGAATATGAGTACAGTTATCAAAAGTCAAAATACTTTAAATAAGAACAGCTTTCTTAAGACTCTAGGAATGTAATTTACAATAACAAGAATTTTTGATGCTGAGCAGCATGCATAGAAGCCTCAAAGGTGACGCTGACAAAAGGTTCCCAGCAATGCTTTTATTCTTTATTTTGCTGGCATCTGTGGCATATTTTTACCATGATATTATAGTTACGGGAAATAAATGGCTACTGCACAAGCTAAGCACAAAAAAGAAAATCAAAATTTTTACACAAATAACACACCCAAAATTGAAAAAGTAAATATTTAACTCACAGCGTGATTCCAGATTTCTAAATCAAACAAAAGAGCAGAGGATTCTAAAGATAAAAATTCTGCAGGTGGAGCCTAAGCTATTAGGCCCCGCCCACAGGCCTTTTATTCACAGTGAAACGGTGTTCGTTCGCTTAGTTTAGAGGTATTTAACTTCGCTCATTAAACTTTACAGCTGTTTAGATACGGTCGTTTAGCTTTTCAGTTATTTAACTGCTGTCGTTTAGCCTTAGAGATTTTTTTTTATTGGAGGTTTAACGACCATTGTGAGTAACTCAATGGCTATAAGCAGTCGCTAGAGTAACTCAATGGTTATAAGCAGTCGCTAGAGTAATTCAATGGCTATAAGCAGTCACTAGAGTAACTCAATGGCTATAAGCAGTCGGGATTCGAACCCGAGCCCATCTCGGAAGAATGATCAGAAAGCATTGCTTAGACCACTGAGCCACCGGGGAGCGTATTTCACAAGTGAATATACGGAATTGCTATTAAGGCCATTTCCGCCACGCGATTGGTGCAGAGCTACTTTCGAAATAGCTAGTAGGCGGGGCCTATGAGGAGAAGCACGTAACAGGAACACCGTCTTTTATCAGGGGAAGTTCTGCTTGCTAAGAAAGTCATCGTGAGGTTACTTACATATGTGACAAATGATCATATTGAAATATATCGTGGAAAGTTTTATCGTGGGAAGTTCTTCTTCCTAAGAAATTCACTGTGAGGTTACTTAGTGACAAAAGATCATATTGAATTATATCGTGGGAAGTTCTGCTTCCTAAGAAATTCACTGTGAGGTTACTTAACATATGGGACAAATGATCATATTGAATAATACGGTAAAATAATTTTGTGCACGACATTTTTTTTTCTTTTTTTGATTGGAGGTTTAACGATCACCGTGAGCAACTCAATGGGCTATAAATAGTCGCCCGTCCCTAATTTTGGGTCACTGGTTCCAGGGAAGGGAGAGAGCCAGTGCCGTAAGACAAACACAACATAGATGCCTCACCGGGACTCTAACCCGGACCCCTTTCGGACGAACGATCAGAGGCCATCGCTTAGACCACTGCGCCACCGGGACGGCATTTGTGCGCGACATCATAAGGAATACCTGCAGTTTCTCAGATTAATACCAGTCGAAATCTATATTAATATTAAAACTGAGGAGAACTTCAAGAAATAGCTAGTTTGAATCAAGGAGGTTAGAATAAGGTATCTGGAGATGCCCAAGTTAACGGAACAGTACCACTTTGAGTGAAGCCCATGGAGCATGTTTTAGGTGGAGACACCACTGTGTCTGCAGCCATAATTCACAGGCCGCCCCGGTGGCGCAGTGGTCTAAGCGATGGCCTCTGATAATTCGTCCGAAAGAAGTCAGGGTTCGAATCCCGATGAGGCATGGATGTTGTGTTTGTCTTACGGCCCTGGCCCTCTAATTTACCTGGAACCAGTGACCCAAAATTAGGGACGGGCGACTGCTTATAGCGCATTGAGTTGCTCACGGTGGTCGTCAAACCTCCAATCAATAAATCAAACCATAAGTCACAGCTAATCTGCGGCGTGACGCAGTTAGCAGACAAAAACAAACTCTCTGGTTAAAAAGATACATATGAGTGTGCTACATTCCTGTTGTGCTTTAGGTGCTACATTCGTGTGCAATCGCATATAAAAAAACGGATTACACTGAATTTATTAGGTATGTAAAAGACACGAAACTGCTGTCATCGAAATAAAAATTCGATATTGTGTAATATTTATATAAACATTTAGCACGATAATTGCGCATTGCGGCTTCTCTTCAAAAGCACTTCAACTTATAAATGGGTGATTTTAAAGTCCTTAAAATCGTACAATTTCAGAAGTTGTGTAAACTGTTAATAGTTTCATTTCTTAATTTAGTTGTCTGAAACGAAACCAGACGTTAAAAATCACTTTAAATTGAAATCAAATGTACACACCCAGTTGAATATCGAAAGTTCCAACACATCATTTATTTTACTTCTAGGCCGTGCTACCAGGAGTGAAAACATTTAAAATTGATCTTGGATTGAGCAGTACTTTTTATAGAAAACTTATAAACTTGCATTTTTTTCTGAATAATTTTGATGTCCATCTGCTTTTCTGACTTCTTTTGAGTTGTGTGCAGCCCATTGAAATATATATTTCTTAATATTCACTACACTCTTAACCGAATTGTTCATGGTACCTAACATGCTAGTCATTTCTGAAACTTACTCTTTCAATTTTTAGTTACAGCCATGAATCAGTTTATTTTTAAAGCACTAGGGGACACAGGTTGCATGACATGGGTGTTGGGATTTAATCCCAAAACAGCATATTTTTTTGCTGGACTTGGGGCTATATATAAATAATGTCCCTGTAGTCCACAGTGGTATCAAATTTGCTAGGGTATTCATAATCACTGCCATTGCTTTAGTGAAGTAAATAGGTGAGACATTTATTCAGTAACTAGGATGGGGAAATGAGAACACAATACTACACCTCTGCATATCTTATGAGCGTCTTATATAGTGAGTTGTCTCGCCAACCCGTTCTCCAGCTGGTAATGAAACTATGAGGTGGGTGGGGTAGAACCTTTTTCCCATTTCTGATACCACAAAAACAATAAATTTACAAGTGGGGAAGTGCGAGAGGTTTATTAATGTCACAACATTAAAAAAGTTTTTTAACCCCGTCATGACATTAAAAACAAATAATTATAAGAGAATATGCAACTATTAGATTGCACCATGCAGCTAAACAAGCTACACAGAAAATAATATGAATGAATGTACGTTCAAACCTAACAAAACTTTTATTGCACAAAAATCAGTAAATGTAGGCATAATGAACATGTTGATTTATATGAGATTTTTGTTTTGTAAATGATTCCTACTCTACACGAGTATATATATATCATCATCAACCATTACCAATCCACTGCTGGACGAAGCTCTCCCCAAGTTTCTACCACAATTTTCAGCCGTAAGCTAGTCTCCTCCATGTTACTTAAGCAAGTTTTCAAATTTCATCCACCCAATTCCCACACGGTCTTCTTCTTGGTATTTTTCTGTCTCTTGGAATCAAGTCTAATATTTCAGTTGTCTAATGGTGGTCAGTTCTAGAAGTGTGTCCCATCCATTGTCACTTTATAGACTTTACTTTGATCTTCATGTTTTGGATTCATGAGTTCCTGGTTATGCCAAGCATGCAGCACTCCATGCTTCTTTGAGTTGTTCACAGCATCTGTATGTCCTTTTTAGTTAAGGTTACTGGTTCACAAGTAAGAACTGGAAGGATGCATTTATTAAACACTATTTTAAGACATAATAGAAAATTGCTGTATACTGTACTTAATCTTACTTTTTTTTTTTTAATGTGAAGAATAACTTCAGGGAAAAGTCAGTTTGAAAAATTTGGGATTTGTTTTTACTAATTATCAGGAGGAGCCTATTCATGGAAAAACATATATAGTACTATCACATATTGATTCAGTGCATATTGATATGGAACAGATAAATGTAAATTCTGTATTTGAAATATTGTATGGTATGAAAGTGAAAATTTGTAGTAATACATTCATATTTACCTTTTTTAATAACTGATATATAAGTTGGTTTTGTATGGAGTGCACATTCGGTTAAAATCATAGTTTACTATGATTTTCAGGATACATTACCTGTTATATATTTATATTTAATAGTGTTTCAGTTATAGTGTTAAACAAACTTGACCGCCCCGGTGGCGCAGTGTCCTAAGGCGCTGGCCTCTGATCATTCGTCCGCAAGGGGTCCGGGTTCGAATCCCGGTCAGGCATGGATGTTGTGTTTGTCTTACAGCACTGGCTCTCTCTCTTCCCTGGAACCAGTGACCCTAAATTAGGGACGGGCGACTGCTTATAGCCCATTGAGTTGCTCACGGTGGTCGTTAAACCTCCAATCAAAAAAAAAAAAAACAAACTTGAGAAAACAAATTTATTTCACTAGATCTTAGGATCAGTTCTTTTTTCCCCCTCCCAAGGTTCACCTGCTTTAAATGAACGCGGAACACATTTAAACCGTGTATCGTGTGCATTATTCCCATTAATTGTTTGTGTGATACATTTTGTTTGTTGGCACTGGTAAATGTAGACCAGGCACACATTGGTATAATCTATATAAATTTAATGCAATACTACAATGGGAAAACATACAGAATAAATTACACTCCAAACACATGAGCTGCACCATTATTAATGTAAAACCAATGTAACATTATTACAAAAAACTGGTCATTGTTTTAAGGATAATATATTATCTGTCCATTATGGTATAATTTTGTCCATAATAATGAAAATTCATGATAGTAAAAAAAAAACGTGCTCTTTTTAATTAATGTGTTGTGTGTTTTTTTTAGAAACACATAAATCTAGAGACTCTTCATTAATGTGATAAATCTTTGACTAATAGAGAAGTAAAATTTCAAAAATATGTTTTTTGAGAATTGCATCATTGTAATCTGTGGCCTTTATATTGTCACTAAAAACCACAATTTCCTAGTGGGGCTAGTGAGTTCTTTTGCATGCGATTTTTTTTATTGGAACAACTTTTCAGACACACTATGCCAAAACCAATGGGTCTTTCCGTGAATTCTAAGATGCCACATTTGTGGGAACACCATGGCAAAATGACCTGAGAATACTGGTTCTTTGTATACTCAAGGGGGGGGGGGTTACCAATGAGCAATAGTCTTCGTAGAAATCGACTTATCCACAGGTGGCGGAGAAATTCCTTAACAAAATAGTCACCAGTAATGCTCACTTACTGCAATGACTTCTTTGCTAATGCTGTAAATACCATGATAGCAAGCTGTATAAAATTTTAGAAAATCCCTGTTAGTCATCAAAAACAGGGACGCGCCAAGCGGGGGTTCAACGGGTGCCAGATTCCGGGGGCGGAAGAATCCACAATCAATTTTTTCGGTTAATAAATAAATATCAGTGACGTGGGAGAAGTTATGAAAACGTTATACTGTGAGAAATCGTAATTCTAAGTGGAACGTTTACTTTTTTAGTAAAAATAACTCGTTTATAATTCAACAGATAACGTCTTGAACTCAGAGAATAATTCTTACTGTTTTGTTCAGTAACAGATACCGCGGGCAAAGGATTGAACATCCTTTTTCAATTTTTTAAATCTTGAAGATTTCAGCATTCATGAATGCGTGGCCAGCGCTATGACAAATGGGCACAATATGTAGGAAAAACACAATGGACTTCAAAAAGCATAATTTGTCGACTTAAGACCCTTACGCATTTTATGTACTTTGAGCGGTTCATACTTTAAATCTGGTCGTAAATGACGACGAAAAAATTTCCCTACAGATTGTGAACATTTTCAGCATTGTTCAAGAAATATATGCTTACCTTTCTGAATTACCTTATCGTTGGCAAATTTTCAAGAAAGAGTTTCCAGCGTTGACCGTAAATCAGGGTGAGAAAATGTTATAGGATCGATGCAATACGGGTAACGAGCAATGGGGTACAATTTCGATGTATTCAACGATATTAGATATTTTGGTTAGAATTGTTAAAGAGACGCCCATCTTGTTAAATATTACATGTATATATATATCATCCTCCTCCTCAACCATTATCAATTTTCTGCTGGATGAAGATCTCCCCAAGTTTCTTTCACAACGGTCTGTCTTGAACCAGTCTCCTCCATCTTACTCCGGCATGCTTTTGAATTTCATCCACCCATCTCCCACGTGGTCTTTATTTGGGTCTCTTCCTGTCTAAAATTTCGGTTGTCCATTGATGGTCCGTTCTCTTGGCAATATGTCCAGCCCATTACCATTTCAGGGATTTTACTCTGATCCTAATGTCTTCCACTCTTTATCATTTTCCTTACCCACGGGCTTCTCATATTATCTTCCTTAGTTATATATACTGTATGTGTGTGTGTGTGTGTTCATCGAGAAGCTGTAATATGTTTATCATCGTACATGACGAAACTTTTTTTTACCAGTAATGCAGGCTTTTGTGTAAATTGACAGAGAGAGAGAGAGAGCGGAAGCTGACTTCTTGAATTATTCGTCGCGCCATCTGAACTAGAGTGTTACAGATTTTTTTCTTCAATTTTATATGAGATAGTAGTGTTTTATGGAAAATCACAATTTACCGGAAATAGAAAAAATGTTGCTAAAAATATTTATTTAGTGTAAAAACGAATAAAAATTGAAAAATATTCTCCTACAAGGGGACGGCAAATGTGGACTTGCACCGGTGGGCAAATGCTCTTGGCGCACCCCTGATCAAAAATATCCAAATGCTAAGTGAACTAACAGTGAACTTAATGTCAAATGACCTATCATTAATTCATTATTGTACATTTTATTGATTATTTTATTTAGTGGTTGTGAAATATGCAGAAGGATATATTGCTGTTCATATGACAATAATATGGTTGGTAAGGTTTTATGGTTTAACAGTATTAATCTTCAGTCATTGTACGTATTTTAATTGTTGAATTAACAGAAAATTCTGTTACAACTGTATGTAATTACAATAGGAGTTAGTTGGGCAAAGAATGTCCTTAATGCTATCTGGAATGTAATTTGTAAAGATTTACGTTGGGGACAATTATATTGAAACCAACACTTACAGGTTCAATAGTTTGACCCAACTATTGAACATACTTTTTGTAAAATATTTATTATTAAAATTTGATTTTCTTGTAAAGGGTAATTCTAGCTATGTTATTTTTTTTATTGTAGTTGAACTGTGGTGGAATTTAATGTAATATTTTTTTGGATATATGATAACTATATCCTGTATGGGTACATATGCTCATTACACATTGTGGGTCTACTCTGGAGTGATATGTATAATTTTTTTATATTATGAGCTGTGTTTTGGTTGTTTTTTTTGTTTTTGTTTTTTTGTGAAAGCGTGGAGTTTATATTTATGTCACACAAAAGTGTTAAATCGTTTTTTTAAGCTGCTTTCTTCTTTTATATTTATTATTTATTGTAAGTATAGCAGTGGACATAAACAGATTTGATTCTATGTTCCTAGATACTGAATGAAATTTTAAATGTAATGAAAAATAAGTGACCTGCTATGACACCTGTGCATATTTTGTGTTAATAAGGTAATATCTTTGAAAGTAGATGTGGTGAGCATAAGAATGACCTTTGTATGGAGAATATATGCGCATGCATGTTTATCATTTGTTTTGTATTTCTTTATTTTTCCCTTATTCTGGTTGAATACAGTTTGAATGATTTAATACCGCAGCGAGATTTCAAAAATATGACCTCTTATTAGCGACCCTTGCTGTAAACTTTGAAGTAAGGAAATATATTCGACTTCAGAAACTTAAATTAGTGAGATTACTGAAAATATTAAATTATCTGCACATATCAGGCAAGTAATTCTATTATTTCAGCACCTAACCTTCTGTGAAAAAATCGCATTCCGATTTTTGTTTCGTAACGTCTCTGAGTTTACATTCCCGAAATACTGTTTTTTTTCTTTCTTTCTTTTTTTCTCTTTTTAAAAATCTTGTAAAATTATGAAGAAAAAAACATTTTTATTTAAATAGTTGCTTAAAGAGTAAGGTTGTATAATTGATAATTATTAAATCCCACATTTTATCTGTCTAAACGCCTCGTTGCTTCACTGGTTTCCGTAGTTTCAAAGCAGCTTTTTGCCTGCTTGTGACGTCACAGGCAACGCGGGCGGTGACTTATGGCGGCCAATGCTGAGTGGGTAGGAGTGTTGTGTCCATCTAATATAAGCTCGATGGTGAAGCCTTCCTTTATGGTGGGGTAAGGCTGCGGGTGGCCGAGTGGGCAACGTACGTGACTGCCACGGAAAGAGCCTCAGGTTCAATCCCAGGCAAGTACGAACGCTCGATCCACTAAATATCCGCCTGCGTCAGATGGGCACGTTAAGCCGTCGGACCCCGAATACTGGCCCCCGGAATAAATAAGGGCGTCTTTCTCCCCTTTCTACTTCGCTTCCGTGTCAATTTCCTATCGGGCACTCTAGCCCAAATCTCCTAACTTCCTATTTCTAAGGGCTGTTTAAGACCTGGGGTCAGACACTCCCTTGATAAAATCTTCTACATATGATAATGTGATCATCTTCCTTTATGGTGAAGCCTATAACCGCAAGAGACCATCGAGCTTATAGAGCTTTTGCACGTGACGTCACAAAAGTGTTTGCTAGACTTCAGGGTGGTTAGAAAGTACCCGAGCTGGTCTCTCTCCATACTTTTTAATGGCTGGTACTGCTGTAAATAGACCAAAATAACTGATTGCTGTCTAGACACGGTACCAAACAATGGAGATAATTGTACATTAAAAGATGAACTTTTATTTACAACTTAAAACTATATATACAGGCGAGATCTTTTAGACCCACTATGGGTCCATCATCAGGTACCGCAGAGGGGTCGTTCCGGGTTTATAAAGTCGGGAAAAACAACAACCCACAATGCATTAGCATGGAGGCGCCGCTCAAGCCCACGCATGCGCACTTGTTAAATATACAAACATGCAAATATTACAAAGGTACAATAAACACGATTGCGGATTACGGTGTTAATAAAATGTGCCGCCCCGGTGGCGCAGTGGTCTAAGGCGCTGGCCACTGATCATTCGTCCGTAAGGGGTCCGGGTTCGAATCCCGGTCAGGCATGGATGTTGTGTTTGTCTTACGGCACTGGCTCTCTCCTTTCCCTGGAACCAGTGACCCTAAATTAGGGACGGGCGACTACTTATAGCCCTATGAGTTGCTCACGGTGGTCGTTAAACCTCCAAAAAAAATTTCTCCATGATGAGGGTAATGTCGACAGCATGTCGTCATTACAACATTGGTTAGCAAATATATAGTTATATACATGCTTTCAGTGAATAATGAGCCAGTCTTAGTGGCAGGTGTTGCTAAGATCTTGGTGTTGTTCCAGTCCGGGATGTGTTGGCCTTGTTTAACTAGTCGGTATAAGGCAGTGGTACCCGATCCAGTCCGCACATTGTACATCTGTTCAGAAATAAAGGTAGCAACAGTTCGAATCGTGGATCCTATGTAATTGGTGTCCTGTATATCAGACTCAGTAGCTGTTGATGGAATAGAATAGTCACCATGCCTTTGGAACGTATTAACCTTGTCCCGATCCCTCCTAATCAAGGAAAATGATTTATGCGTGCGTATACCAACAGCTATGTTCTGTTTGTGACAAGCCTTTTTTTTTAATGTATATAACCTCAGGAACATAGTCGACAGAACCGACGTATTTAGCCGTTTCCTCATTTCCTCGTAAAGAGGTGTAGGTGGATCGCTGGCATTTACGAAGTTGCCTTGCCACAAAATCCTGTGGGTACCCGTACCGGGAGGCCAAATCAAAAATAAATTTAATCTCTTTATTGCGATTTCTAACGGAAGAAGAGTGTGAGTGCGCCCTGCGAAACAGAAAAGACAATGCTGCACTCTTATGTTAATATGGACTGGCTGAGGTAAATGGAATCAATGCAGGGGGTGCAGAAGGTTTTCGATACACCGAGAATGAGAAGGAACGGTTGGAGGTGTTACGAGTTAAACAGAAATCCAGAAAAGATAACGATCCTTAAGTTTCAAGTTCAATTGTTAATTTAATGGAAGGGAAAGGGGTGGAAAGCAAATTAGCAAAATCCTGAAGTGCAGGAACTGAGTGAGGCCAAATAATCAACACATCATCGACATATCTTAAAAACAAGAGTGGCTTTAAAGGGCACTGCTCAATCACCTGGTTTTCCAGTTGTTGTAAGACCATTTCCGCCAACGAAGCCAAAAGCGGTCAGCTTATGGGTGTGCCCGCTTTTTGTCGATAGAAAACGTCATTAAAACGTTAGTATGTTCGTCGGGCTATTAGTTTCAAAGCGTCTATAATGGCAACAGCTTCAGTAGGAGTAACACCTAAAATAGGAAGCTTTTCTTCGATAAGGCAGTGAGCTAGGTCAAGCGGGACACTAGGGAATAAAGAGACCACATCCAATGACGCTAGGAAAAACGGAGAATCCCAAGTATCAAATGACCTAATTTTGGCAAGAGCTTAAAAAGAACTAAGGATAGAAAAATTGGAATTAATGACTAAAGGTTTTGGGAAACTGGTTAATGCATTTTCCAGGGGACGGGTGGGGTTAGCATAACCCAAAACCAATGGGCGAACAGGGCGGCCCTTCTTATGTAGTTTGATCCCATCCGCTCCCTTGAAAAAGCATTAATCAGTTTCCTAAAATCTTTAGTCATTAATTCCAATTTTTTTATCCATAGTTCTTCTCAAGCCCTTGCCAAAATTAAATCATTTGACTCTTGGGATTCTCCGTTTATCCTAGCGTCACTGGATGAGGTCTCTTTATTCCCTAGTGTCCCGCTTGACCTAGCTCACTCCCTTATCGAAGAAAAGCTTCGTATTTTAGGTGTTACTCCTACCGAAGCTGTTGCCATTATAGACGCTTTGAAACTAATAGCCCGACGAACATACTTCCGTTTTAATGACATTATCTATCGACAAAAAGCGGGCACACCCATAGGCTCACCGCTTTCGGCTTTGTTAGCCAAATGGTCTTACAGCAACTGGAAAACCAGGTGATTGAGCAATGCTCTTTAAAGTCACTCTCATTTTTAAGATATGTCGATGATGTATTTGGTTATTTGGCATCACTCAGTTCCTGCACTTCAGGATTTTGCTGATTTGCTTTCCACCCCTTTCTCTTCCATTAAATTTACAATTGAACTTGAAACTCTGGGATCGTTACTTTTCTGGATTTCTGTTTAACTCGTAACACCTCCAAACGTTCCTTCTCATTCTCGGTCTATCGAAAACCTTCTGCACCCCTGTATTGATCCCATTTGCCCCAGCCAGTCCATATCAACATAAAAGTACAGCATTGTCTTTTCTGTTTCTCAGGGCGTACTCGCACTCTTCTTTCGCTAGAAATCGCAATAAAGAGATTAAATTTATTTTTGATTTGGCCTCCCGGTTTGAGTACCCACAGGATTTTTTGGCAAGGCAACTCGTAAATGCCAACGATCCACCTACACCACATTTCTAAAAAGGCTTGTCGGAAACATAACATAGCTGTTGGTACACGCACGCATAAATTATTCTCCTTGATTTGGAGGAATCGGGTTCAAGGTTAATATGTTCCAAACGCACGGTGTCTATTCTATTCCATTAAAAGCTACTGAGTCTGATATACAGGATCAACGATTCGAACTGTTGCTACCCGTATTTCTGAACACATGTACAATGTGCTGGCTGGATCTGGTACCACTGCCTTATCTCGACTAGTTAAACAAAGCCAACGCATCCCGGACTGGAACAACACCAAGATCTTAGCAACACCTGCAACTAAGACTGGCTTATTGTTCACTGAAAGCATGTATATAACTCTATTTGCTACGGAATGTTGTAATGACGACATGCCGTCGACATTACCCTCATCATGGAGACAATTTATTTTACACCATTGTACATAGCATCATAATCCGTAATCGTGTTTATTGTATCTTTGTAATATTTGCATGTTTGTATATTTAACAAGTGCGCATGCGTGGGCTTGAGCGGCGCCTCCATGCCAATGCATTGTGGGTTTTTTTTTCCGACTTTATAATCACGGAACCACCCCTCTGCGGTGTCTGATCATGGGCCCATAGTGGGTCTGAAAGATCTCGCACGTATATATGGTTTTAAGTTGTAAATAAAAGTTCATCTTTTAAACTGCAATATTCTCCATTGTTTGGTACTGTGTCTAGACAGCAATCAGTATTTTGGTGTATTTAGTTGGCACGAATAGCACGGACGTTTGGATACCTACGCTGCCTATGGTACTGTAAGTGTGTTTTCGATTTACTTCTTGATCCTTTAGAATGGATCGAGCTATCAACATTTTGTTCCGCATGCGGGGGAAGCACGCCTGTGAAGGCACGTACTTCAGGTTTTGTTAATGAACTGCAAGGAACTACAATTGATTCGAAATTTTTTGACTATTAATAGGAGTGCTATTTCAGCAAAGGACGAACGCAATTTGTCCATTGTTCAGCATAAACGTTTGTTAAATGTTATTCGCAGTAAACGATGCCTTATTGACTTCCTCAACAGAAAGTCATGTACTGCCTATTCTTGGCTTACGAGACTAGCACACCCTACTATTTTGGATAGGATCATGACTGTTCACTCAGCCATTTGTTGGTTCGACATCGACCGGTTACAACAGAGACACATTAAAAAACTTTGCACTCTAATGGATAGAAAGACCGATGGTATGTATGATCCATCAAGATTCATACCGACAACAGGCTCAACGACACAAGCCACTTTTGTGAACCTCAGTACGATATCTGTTAACGATATTCAAGCTTCTGCACTTTCCCGTGGACATAAATGCTGCTATCCGGTCTTTAATCATGACCAGATCAAGCTGATTTCTCAAACTGAGAGCATAATACCATGTTTGCCACACGAGGAACAGGAACCAACTCTCTACAAGATTACCCGTGTAATGGCACAATCTGAGAAGGCTCTGCGAACCAAGCAACACAGGACATTGCATGAACGAAAACAGCTGTTGCTTTTGTCACACGACTCTAAATTAGCAGTGACTTCTGCTGATATATCACAGCAAATCATACTAAGGAACCACGAAGATTATAACCGTAGAGTTGCAGAGGCTATTGACAAAATACCACATGAAATAACCCGATCTGGCCCAACTTCTGCAACCATAGTAGCTCTTAGCAAATTGAAAAACCAGGGTTTTCTACCAACTAACATTTCCAATTGCATGGATCCACCCAATGGCCCTAGGATCCCTGAATTATTTGGCAAGGTCAAATTACAAAAGGAGGGTCACCCTGTTCGCCAATTGGTTTCGGGTTATGCTAACCCCACCCGTCCCCTGGAAAAGACATTAACCAGTTTCCCAAAACCTTTAGTCATTAATTACAATTTTTCTATCCATAGTTTTTCTCAAGCCCTTGCCAAAATTAAGCCATTTGACTCTTGGGATTCTCCGTTTATCCTAGCGTCATTGGATGTAGTCTCTTTATTCCCTAGTGTCCCGCTTGACCTAGCTCACTGCCTTATCGAAGAAAAGCATCCCATTTTAGGTGTTACTACTACTGAAGCTGTTGCCATTATAGACGCTTTGAGCGTTCCTGTCAGCCGCAGGGATTTCCGGACCGCCAGACTTCAGCCGTTCCTGACCGACGGATTTCAGCCGTTCCTGACCGTTCCTGTCAGCCGCAGGGATTTCCGGACCGCCAGACTTCAGCCGTTCCTGACCGACGGACGTCAGCCGTTCCTGACCGTTCCTGTCAGCCGCCGGGATTTCTTGACCGACAGACTACCGATGTTCCAGATCCATTCAAATCCTTGAAACGCTCAACGCCACCTGAATTTACCAGTCCGAATAGGCCTGGAAAACGTTATCGTACTAGAGTTTTTTATGCGTCCTCGAGATAAGTAAGTTCTCGTGGACACGTTATTTTCTCCGTTTGTTGTTTTTCCAGCACGACCAGTTGGCGTGTCAGAATTTCTTTTTTTCGTGTGGGCCTATGCATTCTTTTTTGTGTATATATGTGTTTTTTTTTATATTTCCTCTATGTCCATCTACTAATCCAAATTTTTTTATATATATCTATGTGCTTAGGGGTAGAATAATAAAATTGTCACTGTTAGGCAGCTCCAGGCAATCTTCGCTGCTGATACAGTTGGTGTGTATTCAACGAGAATAATGAGAACGTAATTTGAAATTAAAAGTGATTCCTGCTAGGCAGAATAAAAGGAAGGTATGCCGATGCAGGTTTGTTTTGTTCAAGTATACAAAGTGTTTCACAGACGAATACAGATTTCTTGATTCTGTCATGCCAAGTTTGAGATTGTACATACTGCTGCCACCAAACAACAAAACAAAAAAGAGGTCGATAAACGTCAATCAACGAAGTGTAAGACTTACGCTCCAAAATCGATAGGTTTTTCGAAAAAAAAAATTAAGGGGGAGATGATGTAACGTATACTCTAGATTCACTTTCCCTTTGATTTTTTACTATCTCTGGTTATTTTATTTTACTATGTAAATTATCTTCTTACTGAACGAGATGTTATTTCACCCGCTGAATGAGATCTGGCAATGAGTGTAAGTCATGACGTGGTGGTAGCCAGTATAAATAGGCGCGTTCAACGATACTTAAGGAGAGCGTTTGTTGTTGTATAGGAAGAGCGTTTGTTTATGTGAAAGAGAGCTTTTTGTTGATGTGTGTAGTGAGAGCTTCGTTCTATGTGATTAGGTTTTTCTTCATTATTGTGATACGATTAGTGTGTGTGTGTTGGATGATTCAAGATTTTATCTAATAAAAAGTTGTTCTAAGTAAGTACGTTTTTCTCAGTTCATAGTTTTGTCAGATCTCTGTCTGGCTGTTAGGTTTATTTCATTAAGTGTTATTAGTAACAACCAGAATAAGACTTTATTCATCTTAATTACTACTACAACATTACTACCAGTTACAAGCTTGTTCATTATTATTACTACATTACTAGCAGGAAAGTTTATTCATGATATAATTAATAACACAACAAGCATTACAAGAAGCATTAGCTTAGAAGAAGCTGAATTCATTATAAATATATAAATCAGTAGCAGAAGCGTTATATTCATTATAATTGGCTTAGTAGTAAAAGCCATATTCATTATAACTCTTCTTCCGCTAGAAATCGCAATAAAGAGTTTAAATTTATTTTCAATTTGGCCTCCCGGTTCGGGTACCCACAGGATTTTGTAGCAAGGCAACTTCGTAAATGCCAGCGATCCACCTACACCTCTTTACGAGGAAATGGTTAAATACGTCGGTTCTATCGACTATGTTCATGAGGTTATAGACATTAAAAAAAAAGGTTTGTCACAAGCAGAACATAGCTGTTGCCTGTTGGTATACACACGCATAAATTATTCTCCTTGATTAGGATGAATTGGGACAAGGTTAATACGTTCCAAAGGCACAGTGTCTATTCTATTCCACTAAAAGCTACTGAGTCTGATATACAGGACACCAATTATACAAGATACACGATTCGAACTGTTGCCACCCGTATTTCTGAAGAGATGTACAATGTACGGACTGGATCGTTTACCACTGCCTTATCCAGACTAAATAAACAAGGCCAACACATCCCGAACTGGAACAACACCAAGATCTTAGCAAAACCTGCAACTAAGACTGGCTTATAATTTACTGAAAGCATGTATATAACTCTATTTGCGAACCAATGTTGTAATGACGACATGCCATCGACATTACCCTCATCATGGAGACATTTTATTTTACACCATTGTACATAGCATCGTAATCCGCAATCGTGCTTACTGTATCTTTGTGATATTTGCATGTTTGTATATTTAACAAGTGCGCATGCGTGGGCTTGAGCGGCGCATTTATGCTAATGCATTGTGGGTTGTTGTTTTTACCGACTTTATAATCCCGGAACCACCCCTCTGCGGTGTCTGATGATGGAGCCATAGTGGGTCTAAAAGATCTCGCATGTATACATGGTTTTTAGTTGTAGATAAAAGTTCATCTTTTAATCTACAATTATCTCCATTGTTTGGTACTCTGTCTAGACAGCAATCAGTTATTTTGGCGTATTTAGTTTGCACAAATAGCACGGACGTTTGGATGCTGTAAAACGAGTTTTAAAAAACTGTCTTTCTGACAAAGTTTGCCATCTTAATGTGGTGGAAAATCAACGTTACAAAGAAAAGCTTAGAATAAATGGCATAGAAAATAAATATGACATATCGGAAAGACATTTTTATCGTCTGGAAGTTTGTGATGCTACGCACCTCCCTGATCTGAAGTATCAAGGTATTTATAACTATTTAATAGGCAGTTTTTCGTGATATACCGGAAAATCTCTAAAAGCTTATAAAATCCTTGATGCACATAAATATTTTACCAATGGGTGGGTTAAAAATGCATTAATTCTGAAGACTGAAAACGAAAGATTTTTTATCCGGTCTAAGGTAAGTTGTTACATTTCTGACTGGTTTCAGTGTGTATGGGTGGTTCCAGTGTGTATTGCAATTAAAAAAAAGAAAATACCGACATATGATATCCCGAAAAACGGACTATTTTTTCACCAAAAAAAAAAAAAAAAAAAAAAAACCGGATCCGGGAAAACCGAAGATACAATAATGTATGACAGCACCCTTTAATTCTATGTGGACGTATATCCTTAAATTTCGGTTCGGAAAGAAAAGCATCTGTTTCAGTATTTAGAAATCAGTAACAGTACAAAATCTTGAAAGTTCAGTACTGATATAAATTCGATTATTAACGTAGTAAAATATGCAGATTTATGATACCTGAAAAGAAGTTTTTACTGCAGATCCTGTCATACGGCCCGGACGACCATGCCTTCCGATTTACGGCTATTTTCCACATAATTAGACGTTTTTCTTCCTTTGGAAAGCGATAAAAGGAAATTCCACTATCTTATTCGTACTTTGAAAAGCTTCCATACGCCACACAACTTTTAACCATTTCTAAAACTTCAAACAATCGAGTGACAGAGGTACCAGAAATCGCTTCCCCATGTTAATCCTATGGGAACCTCAGCAGCCGAACTTTCTGCAACCACCCGGAAGTAATCGGGACATCAAACAGGATGTCGGAGCAAAGGCTCTATACTAGATAGAGACACCACTCCTATCCACGCAGCATTGGCCGACATAAGTCACCGCCCGCGCTGCCTGTGACGTCACAAGCAGGCAAAAAGCTGTTTTGAAATTACGGAAACCAGTGAAGCAACGAGGCGTTTAGGCAGATAAAATGAGGGATTTAATAATTATCAATTATGCAACCTTACTGTTTAAGCAACTGTGTGAATAAGAATGTTTTTTTCTTCTTAATTTTACAAGATTTCTAAAAAGAAAAAAAAGAAAGAAAGAAAAAAACCAGCATTTCGGGAATGTAAAATCGGAGACGTTACGAAACAAAAAATCGGAATGCGATTTTTTCGCAAAAGGTTAGATGCTGAAAGAATAGAATTATTGCCTGATATGTGCAGATAATTTAATATTTTCAGTAATCTCACTAATTTAAGTTTCTGAAGTCGAATATATTTCCTTACTTCAAATTTTACAGCAAGTGAAGGGTCGCTATTAAGATGTCATATTTTTGAAATCTCGCTTCTGTATTAAATCATTCAAACTGTATTCAACCAGAATAAGGGAAAAATAAAGAAATACAAAACAAATGATAAACATGCATGCGCATATATTCTCCATACAAAGGTCATTCTTATGCTCACCACATCTACTTACAAAGATATTACCTTATAACACAAAATATGCACAGGTGTCATAGCAGGTCACTTATTTTTCATTACATTTAAAATTTCATTCAGAATCTAGGAACATAGAATCAAATCTGTTTATGTCCACTGCTATACTTACAATAAATAATAAATATAAAAGAAGAAAACAGCTAAAAAAAAACGATTTAACACTTTTGTGGGACATAAATCTAAACTCCACGCTTTCACAAAAAAAACAAAAACAAAAAAAACAACCAAAACACAGCTCATAATATAAAAAAATTATACATATCACTCCAGAGTAGACCCACAATGTGTAATGAGCATATGTACCCATGCAGGATATAGTTATCATATATCCAAAAAAAAAAAAAACATTACGTTCAACTCCACCACAGTTCAACTACAATAAAAAAATAACATAACCAGAATTACCCTTTACAAGAAAACCAAATAATAATACTTATTTTACAAAAGTATGTTTAATAGTTGGGTCAAACTATTGAACCTGTAAGTCTTGGATTCAATAGACCGTATGCATTGACGGCACGAAACCGTGGTTCGCGTCACTTTTTCGTCTGCTGCTTTCTTGCAGAACAACTGGTGTACAAGTGAGATCAAAGATGCATTACATGGGCAACGTAAGTGGGTTATATGGCGATCAAAAATAGCTTTATTCTGATAAATTTAAGTTATCGGGCAATTGTGGTGACCCATATGTAATTCCATACTCATTTTTCCTGAACAATATTGAGGTCTTGCCACGAATAGAACACGGCGATATTGTTAATTATTTCGTTTTTTGCACGAACGCCTTCACTTCCGAGCAAATGAAATCGTGCAAGTCATTCATAAAGATCTTCCTAGAGTATTTTTAGATAACGCATCAGTAAATCTATGAACATACCTGTTACAAAATGTAAACTACACACTCTAGTGTTCCTTCGTTTCCGGTCATCAATGTCAACTCTGCTGATACGTGATAACCACAAATTTTGGCGCTTCTGAACAAATTTTTTTATAATTCAGATCCCATTTCGTTCAGTCAGATGGTCATCTATAATAGGACACATCGTTATCTCTCCCACTTCGGTTACCGCAGCCGAAAATAGCACATAACACCATCTTGCTTAACGCTCCACAATGCAAATCCAAGCAGTGTTTGTACACCAGTTGATCACCGTCTGCTAGGATGGTTTACCTTGCTGTGACGTCATATGCATACGATCAACATAATTGTTCCCAAAGTAAATCTTTACAAATCTCATTCAAGATAGCATTAAGGACATTCTTTGCCCAACTAACTACTATTATAATTACACACAGTTGTAAGAGCACTTTCTGTTAATTCAACAATTAAAATACAATGACTGAAGATTAATACTGTTAAACCATAAAACCTATTATTTTCATATGAACAGCAACCATATTATTTTCATATGAACAGCAACATAACCTCCTGCATAATTCACAACCACTAAATAAAATAATCAATAAAATGTATAATAATGAATTAATGATAGGTCATTTGACATTAAGTTCACTGTTAGTTCACTTAGCATTTGGATATTTTTGATCAGGGGTGCGCCAAGAGCATTTGCCCACCGGTGCAAGTCCACATTTGCCGTCCCCTTGTAGGAGAATATTTTTCAATTTTTATTCGTTTTTACACTAAATAAATATTTTTAGCAACATTTTTTTCTATTTCCGGTAAATTGTGATTTTCCATAAAACACTACTATCTCATATAAAATTGAAGAAAAAAATCTGTAACACTCTAGTTCAGATGACGCGACGAATAATTCAAGAAGTCAGCTTCCGCTCTCTCTCTCTCTCTCTGTCAATTTACACAAAAGCCTGCATTACTGGTAAAAAAAGTTTCGTCATGTACGATGATAAACATATTACAGCTTCTCGATGAACACACACACACACACACACACATACAGTATATATAACTAAGGAAGATAAGATGAGGAGTCCGTGGGTAAGGAAAATGATAAAGAGTGGTAGACATCATGATCAGAGTAAAATCCCTGAAATGGTAATGGCCTGGACATATTGCCAAGAGAACGGATCATCGATGGACAACCGAAGTTTTAGACTGGATTAGAATAGCAATATATCCTCTGTATGAACCGCTCAAAGTACATAAAGACCCAAAAAAAGACCACGTGGGAGATGGGTGGATGAAATTCGAAAGCATGCGGGTGTAAGATGGAGGAGACTGGTCCAAAACAGACCGTTGTGAAAGAAACTTGGGAAGACATTCATCCAGCAGAAAATTGATAATGGTTGCGGAGGATGATGATATCATCATCATCATCATCATTGTCAACCATTATCAATCCACTGCTGGACGAAGGTCTCCCCAAGTTTCCTCCGCAACGGTCTGTCTTGTGCCAGTCTCTTCCATGTCACTCCCGCATACTTTCGAATTTCATCCACCCATCTTCCATGTGGTCTTCTTCTGGGTCTTTTCCTGTCCCTTGGAATCCAATCTAAAATTTCGGCTGTCCATCGATGGTCTGTTCTTCTGGCAGTATGTCCAGCCCATTTGCCATTTCAGGGATTTAACTCTGATCATGATGTCCTCCACTCTTGTCATTTTTCGGATCCACGTGTTCCTCTTCTTATCTCTCCTGGTTACACCAAGCATGCACCTCTCCATGCTGCTTTGAGTTGTCTGCAGCCTTTGTATGTCTCTTTTAGCTAAGGTCCACGTCTCTGCACCATACGTAAGCACTGGAAGGATGCATTGATCAAACACTTTTCTTTTAAGACATAATGGCATATTGCTCTTGAAAATTATGCTGTTTCTTCCAAAAACTCTCCAGGCAAGTTTTGTACGCCGATTAATTTCTTCACCAATGTGACCCTCACTTGATATCTGCTGTCTAAGATAAACGTACGTGTCTGTTATTTCCAGCTTTTCTCCATCAATCGATAAATCTTAATTTCTTGTAAAAGCATTGTACATCACTTTTGTCTTCTGAAAGCTCATTTTTAATCCCACTTCTTTACTCTTGTCAGCAAGTTCCTGGATCATACTCTGTGGCTCTGATGGGGTAGTTGCAAAAATGACTATGTCATCAGCAAAACGAAGGTGAGTTAGATAATCTCCATTAATCTTTATCCCTTTGTTTTCCCAGTTCAGTGATTGAAAGACATTTTACAATGTGGCGTTAAAGAGCTTCGGAGATATGGTGTCACCTTGTCTCACTCCCTTTCCAATTTTTATGTGTGTTGTATTTTCAAACAGCCGAATCTTTGCACTTGCATTTTCATAGATGTTATTAATAATATTAATGTATGCATCTTCAATACCGTAGGATTTCAGAGCCATTGCAACTGCTGATGGTTTCACTGAATCAAAGGCTTTTTCATATTCGATAAAAGCCATGCACAATGGAAGTTTATATTCCCTCGCTCTTTCAATTAGTTCTCTCAGTACGTGGATATGATCTATTGTGCTGTAGCCACTCCTGAATCCAGCTTGTTCTCTCGGTTGAGCCATGTCCAGTGTCCCTTTCAAGCGGTGTGAAAGAACTTTAGTGAAGATTTTATAAACCACTGATAGGAGGCTGATAGGTCTGTAGTTCCTGAGATCCTCAATGTCAACTTTTTTATGTAGCAAGATCATTGTAGCGTTGTTCCAATCCTCAGGAATTTTCCCTTCATTAAGGCATCGAGTGAAAATTTGGGCGAGTACTGTTTCGATTTCTCCACTTGCTTCTTGTATGATGTCTACAGTAATTCCATCTTCTCCTGGAGCTTTTCCTCGCTTCATGTTCTTGATTGCATGTGCAACTTCTGCTGGAAGGACTGGAAGAACTCTGGTACCTTTCATGATGTCTGGAGTACATGTATCATCCCTTTCATATAATTTGGAGTAGAAATCTTTCACTCTTGTCAAAATTTCGCCTCTATTTCTTGTTACAGAACCATCTTCTTTTCTCAGTGCCATAATCTGTTTTTTTCCCTTACTGAGATGTCTTTTTGCTATCTTTAGGCTTTGGTTGTTTTCAATTGCTTTCCTTACTAGTTCACAGTTGAATTTCCTTACGTCTTCAGTGATACTTTTTCGTACTGTCTTGCATAGCTCTAAATATTCCACTTTGGAAGTCACATCTTCTTTAGTTGTCCTCATCACTCTTCTTTTTGCATCAACATTTTGGTTTTTCCTGATAATTTGTTCACATGCAATTTGTTCTTAGACCCAGCTAATTTTGTTGCTGTTTCCATAAGAGCTTTGGTTACTTTTCTGTTAACTTCAGAAATATCGACTTCTTCCGATGTTAGGCCTTCTAAAGCAGAGAATCTGTTCTTCAGTTCCAATTTGAAGGTATTATGGTGTTTTTTAAGGTTGGCTATGTCAATACATTTTGTTTGTCTTATGAGCATGCTACGTTCGAGTTTAGTGTTGAGGTGCATCTTACATCTCACCAATCTATGGTCACTGCCTGTGTTGAACTTGTTTAGCACACTGCAGTCTTCTATGACGAATTTTTTGTTACACATAATAAAATCAATTTCACTTGTCATCCCATTTGGATATCTCCATGTCCATTTCCTGTGTGGCTTTTTCTTGAAAAAGGAGTTCAAGATGAAAAACCCTTCTGCCTCTGCAAACTCTACGAGAGTATTTCCACGCTGGTTTCTGTTGCCGTGACCGAATTTACCTACTGAAGTTTCATTCTGTTGCCGTTGCCCTATTTTTGCATTGAAATCTCCCATAATTATCTTCAAGTGCTGCTTACCTTTATTATTTAGATGACGAATTTCCTCATAAAATTCTTCAATTTCTTCTTCAGGGTGACTTGTGGTGGGTGCATAAGTTTGAATGATCTGAGCCTGGTATCTTCTCGAGAGTTGGATAACGAGTCGTGCAGCTCTGTCAGAGGAACTTTCAACTTCTACAACTTTATCCTCCAGTTTCTTGTTTATTATAAATCCAACACCACTAGTTCTGCCAGTATCTGTCCCACGATAGTAGAAGAGATGTCCACTTTTCAGTTCAATGAGATCTTCTCCTTTTCTCCTTACCTCACTTAGCCCGACGATGTCCCACTTGATCCTTTGTAGTTCCTCTTCCAATTCAAGAAGCCTTGAATCAGAAGATAGGGAGCTTCCGTTATACGTAGCCATGGTCAGCATCAGATGGCAGCCTAGTCCGGTCTTCCGGGGATTCTTAGCACCCTCTGTCTTCATGTCGCACTGGCCGCGGCCTTGGCCAGGTACATTCCAGCTGCCGGAGACTGAGGGCCAAGATTTAAATTGTGGAGTCATTTTGGAGGGGTTTGGCCATAACTCACCACGCTGGCCAAGCGGGTTGGTGAGTGTGGGATAGCATTTCCTCTAATCCCGATGGTATAGTTATACCGCTATTGGCGGTCGTCAGAGCCCCTTTAGTGGGAACAGAATGTCCCACGAGAAGGCGGGGTTGACATTTGACAATTCTAACCAAAATATCTAATATCGTTGAATACATCGAAATTGTACCCCAGTGCTCGTTACCCGTATTGCATCGATCCTATAACATTTTCCCACCCTGATTTACGGTCAACACTGGATACTCTTTCTTGAAAATTTGCCAACGATAAGGTAATTAAAAAAAGTAAGCATATATTTCTAGAACAATGCTGAAAATGTTCACAATCTGTAGGGAAATTTTTTCGTCGTCATTTACGACCATATTTAAAGTATGAACCGGTCAAAGTACATAAAATGCGTAAGGGTCTTAAGTCGACAAATTATGCTTTTTGAAGACCATAGTGTTTTTACTACATATTGGCCCCATTTGTCTTAGCGCTGGCCACGCATTCATGAATGCTGAAATCTTCAAGATTTAAAAAAAAATTTGAAAAAGAATTTTCAATGCTTTGCCCGCGGTATCGGTTACTGAACAAAACAGTAAGAATTATTCTCTGAGTTCAAGACGTTATCTGTTGAATTATAAACGAGTTATTTTTACTAAAAAAGTAAACGTTCCACTTAGCATTACGATTTCTCACAGTATAACGTTTTTATAACTTTTCCCACGTCACTGATATTAATTTATTAACCGAAAAAAATGATTATGGATTCCTCCGCCCCCGGAATCTGGCGCCAGGGTGCTTAACACCCGTTGAACCCCCGCTTGGCACGTCCCTGTTTTTGATGACCAACAGGGATTTTCTAAAATTTAATACAGCTTGCTATCATGGTATTTACAGCATTAGCAAAGAAGTCATTGCAGTAAATGAGCATTACTGGTGACTATTTTGTTAAGGAATTTCTCCCGCCACCTGAGGATTAGTCGATTTCTACGAAGACTATTGCTCATTGTTAACCCCCTTCCCCCGTGTATACAAAGAACCAGTATTCTCAGGTCATTTTGCCGTGGTGTTCCTACAAATGTGGCAACCTAGAATCCAGCATAGTGTGTATGGGAAAGTTGTTCCAATAAAAAAAAATCGCATGCAGAAAAACTCACTAGCCCCACTAGGAAATTGTAGTTTTTCGTGACAACGTAAGGGCCCCAGATTACAATGATGCAATTCTCAAAAACATATTTTTCAAATTTTTCTTCTCTATTAGTCAAAGATTAATCACATTAATGCAGAGTCCCTAGATTTATGTGTTTCTAAAAAAACCACAACACATTAATGCAGAGTCCCTAGATTTTTGTGTTTCTAAAAAAACACAACACATTAATTAAAAAGAGCAAGTTTTTTTTACTATCATGAATTCTCATTAATATGGACAAAATTATACCATAATGGACAGATAATATATAATCCTTAAAACAATGACTAGTTTTTTTTATAATTTTGCATTGGTTTTACCATTATATGGTGCAGCTCATATGTTTGGTGTGTAATTTATTCTGTATATTCCCCCATTGTAGTATTGCATTAAAAATATATGTATTATACCAATGTGTACCTCGTCTACATTTACCAGTTCCAGCAAACAAAATGTTATCACACAAACAAATAATAGTAATAATACACACGATACACGGTTTAAAATGTGTTCCGTGTTCATTTAAAGAGGGTGAACCTTGGGAGGGGAAAAAAGAACTGATCCTAAGATCTAATGAAATATTTTTGTTTTCTCAAGTTTGTCTAACACTATAACTGAAACACTATTAAATATAAATATACAACAGGTAATGTATCTTGAAAATCATAATAAACTATGATTTTAACCGTATGTGCACTCCATACCAAACCAACCTATATATCAGTTATTAAAGAAGTTAAGTATGAATGTATTGCTACAAATTTTCACTTTCATATCATACAATATTTCAAATACAGAATTTACATTTATCTGTTCCATATCAATATGCACTGAATCAGTGTGTACCAGTACTATATATGTTATTCCATGAATAGGCTCCTGATAATTAGTTAAAAAAATAAATCCCAAATTTGTCAAACTGACTTTTCCCTGAAGTTATTCTTCACATAAAAAAAAAAAAAAGAAAGATTAAGTACAGTATACAGCAATTTTCCATTGTCTTAATATAATGTTTAATAAATGCATCCTTCCAGTTCTTACTTGTGAACCAGTGACATGGACCTTAACTAAAAAGGACATACAGATGCTGTGAACAACTCAAAGAAGTATGGAGTGCTGCATGCTTGACATAACCAGGAACTCATGAATCCAAAACATGAAGACCAAAGTAAAGTCTATAAAGTGACAATGGATAGGACACATTTCTAGAACTGACCACCATTGGACAACTGAAATATTAGACTGAATACCAAGGGACAGAAAAAGATGGGTGGATGAAATTCGAAACTTGCTTAAGTAACATGTAGGAGACTAGCTTACGACTGAAAACTGTGGTAGAAACTTGGGGAGAGCTTCATCCAGCAGTGGATTGGTAATGGTTGATGATGATATGCATACTCGTGTAGGGGAGGAAGCATTTAAAAAAAAAATATCATATAAATCAACATGTCCATTATGTCTACATTAACTGATTTTTGTGCAATAAAAGTTTTGTTAGGTTTAAGCGTACATTCATTCATATTATTTTCTGTGTAGCTTGTTTAGCTGCATGGTGCAATCTAATAGTTGCATATTCTCTTATAATTAATTTTTTTTAATGCTGTGACGTGATTAAAAAACTTTTTAATGTTGTGACATTAATAAACCTCTCGCACTTCCCCACTTGTAAATTTATTGTTTTTGTGGTATCAGAAATGGGAAAAAGGTTCTCCCCCACGCACCTCATAGTTTCATTACCAGCTGGAGAACGGGTTGGCGAGACAACTCTCTATATAAGATGCTCATAAGATATGCAGAGGTGTAGTGGTGTGTTCTCATTTCCCATTCTAGTAACTGAATAAATGCCTCACCTATTTACTTCACTAAAGCAATGACAGTGATTATGAATACCCTAGCAAATTTGATAGCAGTGTGGACTACAGCGACTTTATTTATATATAGCCCCAAGTACAGCAAACAATATGCAGTTTTGGGATTAAATCCCAACACTTATGGCATGCAACCTGTGTCATCTTGTGCTTTGAAAATAAACTGATGCATGGCTGTAACTAAAAATTGAAAGAGTAAGTTTCAGAAATGATTAGCATGTTAGGTAACATGAACAATTCGGTTAAGAGTTTAGTGAATATTAAGAAATATATATTTCAATGGGCTGCATACAACTTAAAAGAAGTCAGAAAAGCAGATGGACATCAAAATTATTCAGAAAAAAATGCAAGTTTATAAATTTTCTATATTAAGTATTGCTCAAAAACAAGTAGAACCAAGTGCAATTTTAAATGTTTTCCCTCCTTGTAGCACAGCCTAGAAATAAAATAAAGGATGTGTTGGAACTTTCAATATGCAACTGGGTGTATACATTTGATTTCAATTTCATGAGTTTTTTGACGTCTTGTTTCGCTTCAGACAACTAAATTAAGAAATGAAACTATTAACAGTTTACACAAGTTCTGAAAGTGTACGATTTCAAAGACTTTAAAATCACCCATTTATATGTTGAAGTGCTTTTGAAGAGAAGCCGCAATGCGCGATTATCGTGTTAAATGTTTATATATATATATTACACAATATCGGATTTTTATTTCAATGACAGCAGTTTCGTGTCTTTTACATACCTAATAAATTCAGTGTAATCCGTTTGTTTTATATTGCGATTGCACAATACTAATCTAGCACATAAAGCACAACAGGAATGTAGCACACTCACATGTATATTTTCAACCAGTTTGTTTTTGCCTGTTTGTGACGTCACGTCACAGATTAGCTGTGACTTATGGCGACAGAGCCAGTGGTGTCTCCACCTAATAAAGCTCCATGCAAGAGACGGCCGTCAAAGTGTGGGAAAGCTGATGGTTCTCAAGGCTATTGCAATGCATTTTGTGTTGGCCGAATCACCTTCGTTCGTAGCAAATATTTCTAATTTCGCATCATAACTTGCTGTCAATGTGTGCGAAAATGCTGAATTTGTAAAATTCTTAATTATTTTCAAGCTCCTTCCATTTTTATTTTAAATTGAAATACACGAACGTTAGTGTGAATTCTAAACAAAACATAACGCTAAAATTGAAAACTTTACTGGTGTAAGAAGTACAATTCACTCCAGTTTGATATTAACAGGGTTTCTGCATCCAAAAACCACGCAATTCCAAAATACACACAACTGAAATTACATAGGTATCATGTAAACAGCGTCAGATCCCCACAGTTTGCAGCTTCACGGTTAAGAGACTCAGGGCATCTCCAGAAGTATTATTCTAACCATGTAGGTAGGAATAAAAGGAGACGCTGTCTCCAACTCCTCCTATGTTAGCAAAGGGAAGCTGGGTTTATACGCTTCCGCGGTGAAAGTAGTATGAACCAAAGACCTTTAAGATACATAGACTGGAAAACCATAAGTTAACCGGGCGACATTTGATGTTCAGCGTTGTACGGAAAAAATCTGTCACATCTCGTTCTTTACTATAAGCGTTCGTGTGTTTATATCAATTATATCCATTTTTTAAATGTATAACCAGTAAGATTTCATTTTTTGTTTTTATAAATAGTGTGTATATACAGTCGAAACCGTTTGTAAGGAAGTTGAAGGGAGTTAAGAAAGTTCGTTATACGCAAACTTTGTTTTATTCGATTTTGCCTTAAATGTATCAGCAAACGAGCAAAAGTTATGTAAAAAAGCACATACAGTATACTACTATAGTACGTATGTATTAGAAAGCAGAAGTGAAATAATTGAAACATTTACCTTTAATTTTTCATTCACACTTCTGGAAGTAACTATCCTGAGTTGCCTGTTTTTCGGATTGAACAATTGCTGTAGACAGCTGTTTTTCTATTTGATCCAACAATGCTGAATAAAGGAGATTTTTTGACGCAAAAAAAGCACGCAAATTATCAAGACTTTCAATTGCTACCGCATTTGATATTTTTTTAACTTCTGCGTCTTCTTCCTCCTCATCAGTGGACGCGTCATACTGAGAGTTTAACACGCCATCAACGATGTCCTGATCTGTATTTTGAGATTCCGTTGAGATGTCATCACCAGCCAGCAGATAATCTGGAAAAGATAAATCCGATAAAATGAGCCCTTTTGCGCTCAGGTGATTCATGTTTCGTCTTTAGTAGTAACCACCGTGTCTTCATTTACTACTGAAATACCAAAACCAGCATGTTTCCAACAATTTTTTATGGTTACATCAGTTACGGTAGTCCAAGCATTAGATAGCATATTACATGCCATTCGAGCATCGATGACAGTTGATTGCCTCTTTTCCACGTTAATAAGAATTTTTCTGAGTAAAATTTTGCGGTAATGCAATTTTAGGTTTTTTATAACACCCTGATCCATGGGCTGAAGTTTTGATCTAGTGTTTGGTGGAAACCGATGTACATTTGTAGATATGTTAACACTATGTCAGACGAATGTGCTGCACAATTATCGACGAGCAGCAGAACTTTCCCATTTTTCTTTGTCATTTCGTTGTCAAATTGTTTCAACCATTCTGTAAAGAGTCCCGATGTCATCCACGCTTTCTTATTAGCTCTGTAACTTACTGGTAATTTTTCACCTTTCTTGAAGCATCTGGGATTTTTTGATTTCCCGATTACGAAAAGTTCCCTTTTATCGGATCCATCCATATTTGCGCACAGCAATACAGAGTTAAACAGAGTTTTGAGTTTTCCCCAACAGAATATTTTTCACCTTTGAAAGCTAAGGTTTTTTCTGGCAATAACTGATAAAAAAACACCAGTTTCATCAGCATTGTAAACATCGCAAGCTTCATACTGCAAAACTAAGGTTTCACTTGATTCCAGCAACTTTTGGGTTGTTTCATCATCCACGGAAGCACTCTCTCCGCAAATGGACTTAAATATGATTCCATGACGCTCTTCAAATCTTTGAAGCCAACCATTGCTTGGCTGAAAATAAGGTTTTCCTAGAAGTCGGGCGAAATCTAATGCTTTTTCCTTCAGCAAAGGGCCAGAGACTGCAACATTTTTGCTTCTCACTTCTTGGAACCACTTTAACAACGTTGCTTCCACGTCTGTATAAAGATCTTCACGAAATCGTTTTCTATCATGGCTAAAAGAACCTTCCGAGAACTTTCGCTTCAAACCATCCTTATTTTTTAAAATTGTGGATAGTGAATTTGCCGGAATGCCAAATGTTTTGACTACGTAGCACTTCTTTTCCCCTTTCTCCACCAAATTGATTGCTTCAGTTTTATCACTTGAACTCAGTGTTTTTCGTTTAGCAACTGACCTAATTTGCCAGCTTGTGTTGGTGCGTTCTAACGAACGAATTTGTGAGAAAAATTGCTGCTTCCAAAGCTTTAAACCATCAGATGCGCCCGCTTATATAGGTATTGCAGAAGTGCGATTAAGACAAACATCTGCCTATCTGGTCCATCCGAACAATTTAACATACGGCCCCAAAACGAAGACGCTGACATTGGACACCCCTGGCATGATTCCTCAACATCCCACCTCCTGATCCTTTATCACATTCCTCCTTCTGTTCTCAAGCTGGGAAACAAATCATTTACCCTCTAAGCTCTTGGGGTGATGAAGCGGGGTCTCTCCAGTGAAGGAGAATTAAGGAAAAGTCGGGGATTCCGACACAGCCTGGCTAGTCTTCGGGCATTTCACTGAGTCAGAGGTCTCAAGATATCCTGAAGAAGAAAAAAGAAAATGGCTACTCTCCCGCAGGGGAAATGTTGAATGGGAAAAAGGCAAAAACTTCGTTATATATGATTTTGGACAAAACTGCTGTTCGTAATATCCAGTTGAAATAACATTACGATGGCATTGAAAATTCAGGGAACTGCAAAGACATCGCTATATATGTTTTTTTTTTTTTTTTAAGTTTAACGACCACCGTGAGCAACTCAATGGGCTATAAGCAGTCGCCCGTCCCTAATTTTGGGTCACTGGTTCCAGGGAAGGGAGAGAGCCAGTGCCGTAAGACAAACACAACATCCATGCCTCACCGGGATTCGAACCCGGACCCTTTACGGACGAATGATCAGAGGCCATCGCTTAGACCACTGCGCCACCGGGGCGGCTCGCTATATATGAACCTTCCTTATATCCGAACTCGTTATATGAGGGTTCAACTGTATTGTAAAGTATTTCAGAAAATAATATAGCCAAATTTAATGAGCTAAACAGATTTTTAAAACGGTTATATCTTGCGTAGCGTACGGATGTACCAATAAACAAGCAACTGGCCAGCAGACACTTTCATTTTGTAGGTTTCCTCATAATAATTGTAATGCTTTGGGGAAGTGCGTAAATGCTCTAAGACGTGCTAACTAGAAACGAAGCTAAGCCAAGCCAAAATCTGACGATTGCCATTTAGCAAGAGGCATCACACACTTTTGCGGTCTCACTATACCGGTATCTCCTGTCTGGAAATAGAAAAGAGAAGTGCGACGACCAAATTGTCCCCAAGAAAAAAAAAGAAAGAAAAAAGAAAAAAAAAGGAAACAGAATCATATAATTTCATTCGGATGACTGTGACTAGCACTTGACGTGCTAGTCACAGCAATGTTGCCGTGACTTGCAGTTTCAATTTAGGCTTCTCACCTTCTTTTCTAATCTTTCTCTGGAAATAATAGAGGCATTTTAAGTTCAGGATAGTTAGCTAGTAACCTTTTGCACTTACTTTATCTCTAAATATTAAGTTGAGAGATACAGTTTGTACTAGAACCTTGTCTCATTTACCGTGACTTGCAGTTTTTTTTTGATTGGAGGTTTAACGACCACCGTGAGCAACTCAATGGGCTATAAGCAGTCGCCCGTCCCTAATTTAGGGTCACTGGTTCCAGGGAAGGGAGAGAGCCAGTGCCGTAAGACAAACACAACATCCATGCCTGACCGGGATTCGAACCCAGACCCCTTACGGACGAATGACCAGAGGCCAGCGCCTTAGACCACTGCGCCACCGGGGCGGCAACTTGCAGTTTCAATCTAGGCTTCTCACATCCTTTTCTAATCTTTCCCTTGAAATAATAGAGGTGTTTCAGTATTTTAAGTGCAAGATAGTAAGCTGGTAACCTTTTTCACTTATTTCATCTCTAAATATTAAATTGAAAGAATTAGTTTTTACTAGACCCTTGTGTCATTCACCAAACTGTTTATGGCTCTAAAGGGAAAGTTTCTGGTTAAACCTACACATGGTTTGTTAACTCGTGTTTCTTTTCCCAGAATTTTCATCCTCGAGATTTGTAATTGTCTAAACTTTAAGTTATATGAAGAGGGAATTTCTTTCTATCATATTTAATTTGACTTATTTTTTTCTCCCGTTGAGTAGCTATTACGAATTCATAGTACTGTGGTAAACACTTCCGAGCCGCCCCGGTGGCGCAGTGGTCTAAGCGATGGCCTCTGATCATTCGTCCGTAAGGGGTCCGGGTTCGAATCCCGTGAGGCATGGATGTTGTGTTTGTCTTACGGCACTGGCTCTCTCCCTTCCGTGGAACCAGTGACCCTAAATTAGGGACGGGCGACTGCTTATAGCCCATTGAGTTGCTCATGGTGGTCGTTAAACCTCCAATAATAAAAAAAAAAAAACACTTCCGAAATTAAAAGTTTTGCTCTCGGCAATTTCTCTTAAGAATAAACAAATGGCCACATTAAATTGATTTTTGAGATTACTTAGAGTATAGACCGTATGCATTGACGTCACGAAACCGCGGTTCGTGTCACTATTTCGTCTGCTGCTTTCTTGCAGAACAATGGTGTGCAAGTGAGATCAAAGATGCATTACATGGGCTACGTAAGTGTGTTATATGGCGATCAAATATAGCTTTATTCTGATAAATTAAAGTTATCGGGCAATTGTGGTGACCCATATGTAATTCCATACTCACTTTTTCTGAACAATATTGTGGTCTTGCCACGAATAAAACACGGCGATATTCTTAATTATTTCTTTTTTTGCACGAACGCCTTGACTTCCGAGCAAATGAAATCGTGCAAGTCATTCATAAAGAAAGGTTAATTCCAGTCTAAAGACCTTCATAGAGTTTTTGTAGATAACGCATCAGTAAATCTATGAACATACCTGTTACAATATGTAAACTACACACTCTAATGTTCCTTCGTTTCCGGTCATCAATGTCAACTCTGCTGATACGTGATAACCACAAATTTTGGCGCTTCTGAATAACTTTTTTTATAATTCTGATCCGATTTCGTTCACTCATATGGTAATCTACAATAGAACACATCGCTATCTCTCCCACTTCGGTTACCGCAGCCGAAAATAGCAGATAACACGATCTTCCTTAACGCTCCACAATGCAAATACAAGCAGTGTTTGTGCACCAGTTGATCACCAGGGCGTCTGCTAGGATGGTTTACCTTGCTGTGACGTCATATGCATACGGTCTTTAGTGGCGAGAAGAGATAGTGTGCCGCGTGGTAATACCTCACTGTTTAAATTTCAGTTCCCTCTTTTCCTGAAACCGCTAGACAGTGCTCCTGCGAGCTTCTATGCTATGATTTTCAAACGTTAGCACGCGTTTCTATGGGGTGTTTGGTGTATAGTGAGTAAAAAAATAATTTATTCGTTAGATCAATCATGAAAATAAGTAATAATAAGAGTGTAACGTTGATAACGTGTTTTGTACCTGGATGTAACAGTGGTTACAGATCTCGTAAACAAAAAGTAACTCTGTTTTCCGTGCCGAAAGATGAGGAAAGGCGGGAGGAATGGAGCAAGGCGATTCCTCGTGCTGACAAAGAGCTAGAACAAAAATGTGTGCTATGTGAACGTCATTTTGATGAAAGTTTTATAGAAATTTTTAAAACGCTTATAAATGGTGAAATCATATCAATGCCCAGAGCTCGGCCTGTATTTTTAGATAATGCTGTACCCACAATTTTCCCAGTACAAAATAAAAATGAAAAAAAAAAAGAACCGATTTTTTTGTTTTATCTAATGTAAGTTGGTGAGTACATGTTTTGCATGTTATTTAAACAATAATACAAAAATTAAATTTTAGGGGGCGAGGGTTTCATGCTTCCCCTTAGTATATTGTGTCAGTAAATCAGTGCCGTGAATTTTAATTTCCTCTGTAAACTTCATGCAGCATGTATCACATTATCAAGTCACTAATGTGACACATACTTTACATTTTTTACTAAATTTCTGTCTGGATTTGTTGCGAGAAATATGGTTATCTTTGAAATCGTTTTTGACAAGTTACCAATAGTATTATTCGATCCAGGGTTTAATAAAATCTGATCTCAATGTTTTTTATGTTTCAATTTACCAATAAAATTTGTTTTGGGATATCAGTGAATTTCATTGCTTTTATCTTTTAAACGCCAGCGAGATACGAACGGGGCGGCAGTTTAAAATCCTTACTGAGAGAGAGAGAGAGAGAGAGAGAGAGAGAGAGAGATGTTTCCTGGAATGTTCATGAACGATTGAGCTTTCTAAGGGGCAAATAATTGTTAACATTTTACGGAAAAGTCACGTAAATTCAAGTGTTTAATTAGACATATTAATTACGGAGAACATTTGTGTCCAGTAATGTATTTGTACTTATCAGCCTTGTAACGCATACATTCAATGATAGATTACGCATTTTCCGATTAAAGTTGACGAAGCTTCCCCAAAATCCCCATTTGAAAGAATATTCACTTATATCTGTCCATGCATGATATTAATAACTTTTAGTATAATTGCAGGACAACGAAATAGATATTTTTTTGGTAAAATTTTAGTGAAATTACTATACTGCACGGAACGACAAGCACGTGTAGCTATGAGCGTAGTTCACAGCAATAGCATCGAAGCTGTCTTCAGCGCCTTCTGTGGTTTCATGATTTCAAGAACCCGTCTGTACTGCAGACGGGTTCTGCAGAAGCGCACAGTTCACTATCTCTTCTAGCCACTATACTTAGAGTGTGAAATGCGAATTTCCTGCAACTACATCACGCAGTTTGCAACTGAAGCCAAAATGCATGTATATTCTACACGTAGGACAAGCGACGTTTCCCTTCAGTTAATTCATATCCCCCAAAATTACGATAATGTTTTTAATCGTAACGTAAAGAGCGCTGCCCCGGTGGCGCAGTGGTCTAAGCGATGGCCTCTGATCATTCGTCCGAAAGGGGTCCGGGTTCGAATCCCGGTGAGGCATAAATGTTGTGTTTGTCTTACGGCACTTGCTCTCTCCCTTCCCTGGAACCAGTGACCCTAAATTAGGGACGGGCGACTGCTTATAGCCCATTGAGTTGCTCACGGTGGTCGTTAAACCTTCAATAAAAAAAAAAAAAGAGCAATGGCTAATCGACCTTATTCATATGACGTCAGAAGTGAATTCCTGCGAACCAACATGGCTGCTGATTCAATGTTTTCGCTATTTAATTATCAATTATTGTTGGCTAATTTTCACAACCCTAACGTCATGGAGTTTGCCGAGGAATTAATAGAGCTATACGGAGAAGAAGAAATTAATTTCTTACAAGAACAAATGAAGGTTGCAAAAATATACCAAGACAATTTTGTGTTCGATGCTTATTTCTCATGACGCAGGAGACCATCGCCGTTAGTCATCATGAAGTTTTTCATGTAGCATTCTCGTACACGGCATATTAAATTTTCATGTTCTTATTGTCAGACGTTGGCGACATATCTGCAACAAAATTGAGTATCTTGTTTTGTAAAACAAAAACATTTAGAAGCTCAGACAAATACGTAATAAGGAAAAAAACTAGGGTTCGCATGCTAGGCAATCTGCTTAAAAATTAAATGAACGCTTGACATTAAATAAAAAGAGAAATTATAGATATGTTTGTTTTATTCTTTGAGGAAAGAATAAAAGAAACATATATATAATTCGTAATTTACCGATTCAAATGTTCCATCAATTTTCTCTTACCTTTTTTTCTTTTTCTTTTTTGAAATTGAATTTCGAAGGAATACCACGAGGTTTCAACTGCCTTTGATTCGTAGTGTCATAATATCCAAAAGATTTTTCGTTAAAGTGGACAGAACATATTGGAGAGTGCACATCAGAATGGAAATCACCGCGTTTCATTTTACGCAGCCATTCCTTTAATAATTTCGTCTTTTTCGGAAAAAATTAAGGAATGTTTTTCTTTCGTCTACACAATTTAGATTGCAGGATTTATAAGCACAAGCGTACGATGGGCAAAAGTTAGACATGTCATTAATAAATTTACGAAAATCGCGATTTTCCTGAACCCTCGCAACGAAACGCCATATGTTAAGCAATGGGAAAACGCATGTAAACAAACTGTTGTTGGTCCTCGGCCACGGAAAGGCTTTCCCATGATGCAATGCGAGGTGAATAAGGTCCATTTATACCCCACTGAAAAAAATTAATACGCAGTGTTGAAACAACGTAAAATTTCTTCCTTCGCGCAGGTAAAAGAGATTAATTAACATTGATCACTTGCGATACATGCCGTTTTTACCGTACAAGCTCTGCTATTAAAATGTCGCCAGCTGCTGCCACTCATTTACACAAGAACTTCCAGTCTATGTATCTTAAAAGGTCTTTGGTACCAACAGCTTTGGTGTTGCTAACCTCAAGATGCAAAAGCAGACGATTTTCCGTAGAGAAGCATTAATGAGACCCTGCTCATTTTTTTAAGATTTTATATTGTCTTAAATTATAAACGAAATGGAACAGCAGTGAAATCGGTTTAACAAACTCGTAGTATTACGTGAAAGGAATTTTAGTAAAATAACTTAAATTTTCGTCGACGAAAAGAGATCTAAAACAGTGTCTTCGTAACCGCCGAGACGTGCATGAACAAACGATTTAAAACATGTTTTAGATTAAATGTAAGTTTTTAAAACGTTTAAAATCTTTCTTTGTCTTAGCGGGTTATTGTAAAATATTGTTTATCATTGAAATAGTAACGGTCGAACTTCAGAGAATTTGTATGAGTGAATGTTTCCAAGCAGCGGCGCCGGCTAAACGAAATTATTGGGTAGACAAGCTTAAAAAATCGGGCTTGAAAGGGGAGTAACACTTCTGTCCTATTGTCAGCAGGAAAATTAAAGCAAAGTACGATATTCAAAGTTGAAAAGCAATTACGATTGTTCTTAAGCAATTAAACAAGGGGGAGGGTGATATTCTCATTGGACATTCGTATTAAAAAAGTTGATGAAATATCTAGATTTTATTTCCAAGCCTTTATGAAAAAAAACCCATGGGAAATCTGTGTGTTTGTTGAAAGAAATTTAATTAAAAAAATCAGGCGCAAAAGATAATGTTTCCGTACTTTCATTGATTTTATTTTTTAAAATTGCTTTAAGCACTTGACATTGACTAATTTTTTTTTTACTAATGGCAGGGGCAGATCCAGAGGGAGGGCGTGGGGGCGTGCGCTTTCCTCAGGAACCAAGGAAAAGCTTCGAATTCTTAGGTTTTAATAATGAATTGAATATTTTTTCAAAGTATTACTTAATAGTATACTGGTTTCGTTAATTAATTGGAAGGATTTCTAGACATACTAACAACATTTTTTCATTTTGCGGGAAAATATCAAAAAGGCCCCCAGTTATTCCCAACACTTGCTCGGGGGTGGGGGGTGGGGGTGGGGCATATTGTTTATACAGAAATAGTAACACCCACGAAAATCCTGGATCCGCCCCTGACTAATGGAGGAGGGAAATTCCTACTATTTTGAACTGGGGCGGGTTTCAAGGGTATGAGTGTAAATAATTTTAAAACTGCAGGGCACACAACAGCCTTAATAGGAAGGGAACATTTTTTTATAAAAGTATTTCAATTCACATTTTTTGATTTGAAAATGATGTACATAAAAAAAAACCCTAAAGATAAAGGATGCAAAATATTGGGTGCGTTGTACCTCCTTGGTAGAAAAATTATTTGGAGAGGGGGTGGGGGTGGGGAAGGGATTCGTCTTGTTTCCACACCCTATGTTCCCAAAGGGGATATGGCATAAGTTAGTCAATTTATCTCCATAGCATTTCGCACAGAAATACTGTGCAGTGTTTTCCCTTATTTCACTAAATTGCAATACATTTCCATTGTCACATAAAAATTGATTGATTCACTTATACTGCAAAAAACACTAAAAACATGGGTTTCTGCTTGTTGGTGAGAAATAAATAATTAACACAAATATTACATACTTCTAACACTATCACTATTAACAGAGATACATACGTACATAATGAAATAAGCTAATAGCTTTTAAATAGTAAATGATGTACAGATGTGTGTATATTACAAGGACTTTTAACTTGGTTTCTGAAACACACGTATACCATTCACGAGCAAGGTTATATTTATCTATTAATAAATAATTCATCAAGAATAAATCCTGCACTTGCTCACATAACATATGCTCAAGAATAGGAAAATCTGATCACACAAGGTGTAGTTATTCAACGCACCAACGTGATTAATTTTAACTAATGACACAAAACCTTGCTAACAGTAGCCCATATGTTAACGCACATTTAATCTACATTTTATGGCCACAAAAATTAATGGAGGACTAATCTGAAGTGCATGGGAAATATAGAAGTGCAAATTTTCTGCCATCAGTTTATGGTACTGAATCATGCTTTGTTCACTGATATCCATGTAACATCTCCAGTACTAAAATCTGATTTCCAAAAATAATGCCGACCTTTAAAGCTTGAACTTCTTACAACAGCATTTTTCATCTAATTAGTCAAGTAATAAAGTTTTCACTCAATTTATTGGTTTTCTATAACTATACATTTTTATATCATCATCATCATCATCATCATTGTCAACCATTATCAATCCACTGCTGGACGAAGGTCTCCCCAAGTTTCCTCCACAACGGTCTGTCTTGTGCCAGTCTCCTCCATGTCACTCCCGCATACTTTCGAATTTCATCCACCCATCTCCCATGTGGTCTTCTTCTGGGTCTTTTCCTGTCCCTTGGAATCCAATCTAAAATTTCGGCTGTCCATCGATGGTCTGTCCTTCTGGCAGTATGTCCAGCCCATTGCCATTTCAGGGATTTAACTCTGATCATGATGTCTTCCACTCTTGTCATTTTTCGGATCCACGAGTTCCTCTTCTTATCTCTCCTGGTTACACCAAGCATGCACCTCTCCATGCTTCTTTGAGTTGTCTGCAGCCTTTGTATGTCTCTTTTAGTTAAGGTCCACGTCTCCGCACCATACGTAAGCACTGGAAGGATGCACTGATCAAACACTTTTCTTTTAAGACATAATGGCATATTGCTCTTGAAAATTATGCTGTTTCTTCCGAAAGCTCTCCAGGCAAGTTTTGTACGCCGATTAATTTCTTCATCAATGTGACCCTCACTTGATATCTGCTGTCCAAGATAAACGTACGTGTCTGTTATCTCCAGCTTTTCTCCATCAATCGATAAATCTTCATTTCTTGTAAAAGCATTGAACATCACTTTTGTCTTCTGAAAGTTCATTTTTAATCCCACTTCTTTACTCTTGTCAGCAAGTTCCTGGATCATACTCTGCAGCTCTGATGGGCTAGTTGCAAAAATGACTACGTCATCAGCAAAACGAAGGTGGGTTAGATAATCTCCATTAATCTTTATCCCCTTGTTTTCCCAGCTCAGTGACTGAAAAACACCCTCCAATGTGGCATTGAAGAGCTTCGGAGATATGGTGTCACCTTGTCTCACTCCCTTCCCAATTTTTACGTGTGTTGTATTTTCAAATATGTGTTGTATTTTTTTTTTTTTAAATAGCCTAATCTTTGCACTTGCATTTTCATAGATGTTATTAATAATATTAATGTATGCATCTTCAATACCGCAGGTTTTCAGAGCCATTGTAACTGCTGATGGTTTCACCGAATCAAAGGCTTTTTCATAATCGATAAAAGCCATGCACAATGGAAGTTCATATTCCCTCGCTCTTTCAATTAGTTCTCTCAGCACGTGGATATGATCTATTGTGCTGTAGCCACTCCTGAATCCAGCTTGTTCTCTCGGTTGAGCCATGTCCAGTGTTACCTTCAAGCGGTGTGAAAGAACTTTAGTGAAGATTTTATAAACTACTGATAGGAGGCTGATAGGTCTGTAGTTTCCGAGATCCTCAATGTCACCTTTCTTATGTAGCAGGATCATTGTAGCGGTGTTCCAATCCTCAGGAATCTTTCCTTCATTAAGGCATCGAGTGAAAATTTGGGCGAGTACTGTTTCGATTTCTCCACTTGCTTCTTGTATGATGTCTACAGTAATTCCATCTTCTCCTGGAGCTTTTCCTCGCTTCATGTTCTTGATTGCATGTGCAACTTCTGCTGGAAGGACTGGAGGAACTCTGGTACTGGTATCTTTCATGATGTCTGGAGTGCATATATCATCCCTTTCATATAATTTGGAGTAGAAATCTTTCACTCTTGTCAAAATTTCTGCCTCTATTTCTTGTTACAGAACCATCTTCTTTTCTCAGTGCCATAATCTGTTTTCTTCCCTTACTGAGATGTCCCTTTGCTATCTTTAGGCTTTGGTTGTTTTCAATTGCTTTCCTCACTAGTTCACAGTTGAATTTCCTTACGTCTTCAGTGATACTTTTTCTTACTGTCTTGCATAGCTCTATATATTCCACTTTGGAAGTCACATCTTCTTTAGTTGTCCTCATCTCTCTTCTTTTTTGCATCAACATTTTGGTTTTTCCTGATAATTTGTTCACATGCAACTTGTTCTTAGACCCAGCTAATTTTGTTGCTGTTTCCATAAGAGCTTTGGTTACTTTTCTGTTAACTTCAGAGATGTCCACTTCTTCCGATGTTAGGCCTTCTAAAGCTGAGAACCTGTTCTTCAGTTCTAACTTGAAGGTATTATGGTGTTTTTTAAGGTTGGTTATGTCAATAGATTTTGTTTGTCCTATGAGCTTGCCACGTTCAAGTTTAGTGTTGAGGTGCATCTTACATCTCACCAATCTATGGTCACTACCTGTGTTGAACTTGTTTAGCACACTGCAGTCTTCTATGACGAATTTTTTGTTACACATAATAAAATCAATTTCACTTGTCGTCCCATTTGGATGTCTCCATGTCCATTTCCTGTGTGGCTTTTTCTTGAAAAAGGAGTTCAAGATGAAAAACCCTTCTGCCTCTGCAAACTCAACAAGAGTATTTCCACGCTGGTTTCTGTTGCCATGACCGAATTTACCTACTGAAGTTACATTTTTATATATAGTAATTAATATAATACACTGCTGGCCACCCAAAATGCAGCACCAAGAAGGAAGCATCCGATTGAACTGAAATTCGCAGCATGCCTCGCCCGCGAGAGGACATGCAAACGATTAGCATTGCAGTGCATATGCAAATCATGTGCGCCCGGCACGCCACCGAGAAGCACTATAAGAAGGGTGCACAGAAGGCGGGGTGTAAGTAGTGTAAGTGTGTTGCGCTGCCGGACCTGTTCGTGGGAAACTTCCTGATGCCTCGTCGCAGAATACGGCAGTCATTCCAGCACGTTTCGGATTTCGACAGAGGACGAATAGCGGCTTATCGCGACAGCGGTTTATCGTACCGAGACATCGGCGCCCGTGTGGGACGACATCCAGCCACAGTGAGGCGAGTATGGTTTCGGTAGGTGCAGAAAAGACGGACGGACCTACGTGGGTGATTGCCGCAGCCGCGGCACACCACCGAGACCGGCATGTTGTGACCGGCATGTTGTGACCACCAGACCGGCATGTTGTGACCAACATACCGGCAGAGGACCGGCATGTTGTGCGACGGGCAATGACGGCTCGCACCGGCACATCACGAACGTTAGCGCAGGAATTAGGGTGTGTTGCGCAAAAACCTGTGTCAGCACATACCGTTCGACGTCGTCTGCAAGAGCGGGGACTTGTCGCACGGCGCCCATTGCTCTGATTACCATTGACGTTACACCACCGGCGAGTGCGGCGGCAGTGGGCCGTTCAACTCTGCACCTGAACTACGGAATGGCACGACATTGTCTTCTCTGACGAATCCCGCTTCTGCCTGCAACACCACGATGGTCGGATCCGCGTGTTGCTGCATCGTGGCAAAAGACTGTATGACGCCTGCATTATGCATCGCCATAGCGGTCCGTCGCCTGGCGTTATGGTTAGGGGCGCAATTGGATATGACACTCGCACACCTCTGGTACGCATCGCCGGTACAGTCAACAGCCACTACTACATCTCCGACGTTTTGGAGCCTATAGTCCTCCCTTACCTGCAGGACCTGTCAGCGGCCACGTTTCAACAGGACAATGTGCTCCCGCACGTGGCACGCATCGTGCTGCAATTCTTCACGGTCCACCAGGTGTCGCTTCTGCCTTGGTCCGCCTGTTCTCCCGATATGTCGCCCATCGAACGCGTCTGGTCGCTGATCGGTAACCTAGTGGCCCGGCAAACACCACCCGCGGCTATGCCTGATGAACTGTAGCAACGTGTGGAAGCAGCCTGGACCGACATACCCCAAGCTCACATCCAAAACATCTTTCGTTCGATGCCGCTGCATGTAGCAGCCGTTATTGCGAGCCATGGGGGCCACACGAACTATTGATGTCTGCGTGTTCCGCAAGTCGCACGGGCCTGTAAGCTCAATCGTTTCATCTTTGTATCTGTTGTTATGTGTCCAGTAAATCTGGCTTTGCTATCTCTTGTCCTTGGTGTTGCATTTTGGGTGGCCAGCAGTATAGAATGAATTGATATCTTGCCCACATAAAAAGGAGTAGAATTTTTTTTTCATAACTTGGAAATGCTTTGAATATAGTTGGAATGGCATTTTCTTTCAAACACACCTTATGGGATTTTCTTTGAAACATATGTTCTTCAAAATGTTCTGAACAAGTTCTGCTGAACATTGAAGGTTTCCAGTCTTTTCTTCGTATGGCTTGTATCCATGCAGCTCTTTGTTCTTCATTGCTTGGAAACCTGTACATAAATATAATTCAAAACTCATAAGCATTTGTTGAAATGAAAGATCGGTTCTGTGCATACATAAAGAAACAACTGAAATATAAACAGCGCACTGAGTCAATGTTAACAATTGGAACGCTTTATACGAATACATTTCATAAACTGTGAGGCCGCCCCGGTGGCGCAGTGGTCTAAGCGGTGGCCTCTGATCATTCGTCCGAACGGGGTCCGGGTTCGAATCCCGGTGAGGCATGGATGTTGTGTTTGTCTTACGGCATTGGCTCTCTCCCTTCCCTGGAACCAGTGACCCTAAATTAGGGACGGGCGACTGCTTATAGCCCATTGAGTTGCTCACGGTGGTCGTTAAACCTCCAATCAAAAAAAAAAAAAACTGTGAGAAAAGTTAGGAACGTGATTTTTGAGAATTTCAGCAGATGCTTGGAGGGGGTGGGGTATACAATGGAATGTTGAGAGGTTTTTGATGCATGTTCAATATATATATTTACAAAGTTATAGCTCTATCAGGGCCAGCAGCATAAAACTTCGCTGCAAAACACTCATGTTTGATCACTTTACAAGTGTTTCCTTGTTCATTTGTCTCTTACTTCCATTCTTTTTTAATATTTTAAATATCTGTGCCCCCTTTGTGTTTCACCTTTTCATCTGCTGTTTTTAGTATCAACATAACTTTTTGTTTCATATACAAAATAGCTCTGTTGTCGATTAGGAGATATTAACAGTGATGTTTTTCACTGTTACATAATTCCAAGAAACTGTGAGTGCAGTGATTGACATGCAAAAGTCACTGTTTTATGCACTCTGCTACTCCAGAAAATCTGTATATGTACTGTGAAATTTAATTTTTATTGAAGGAGCTCCAATGCTATTACTTACCTGTTCTTATCCAACACACCCTGGCTATTACTTTATGATGAGTATGTTTTATTGGATACGATCAATTCTATAATCTAGTATACTTACCAAGCCCTAAAACAAGAAAAAAAAAACAACAACAAAAAAAAAAACCCCGCAGACAGATGAACTTTTGGTATATGCAGCTAATTCCTAACCTCTATCGTTGTCAATGTGATGTGAAGTTTTTAGAAATGAACACAGTCATGATTCTAGGTGTGTTGCTAATAATTCAAAGACGATTATCTTTATGCTATAGTGACATTGAATATCCTTTAAAACGTGAAGTTATGAACATGAGTCCGATTACATAAACTGCATTATTCCCAAAAACTTTGCTACAAGTTTCGTAAACAGTTCCGTGCAACCTATGTACGTAAACACAACAACTTCGTAACTTTGCCACAAATTCAGAACACTGCATAATAAGCTAAAAACTAGAAAATCGCGGCAAATTATGCAGTAACTATTACAATCAATTGCAATAAACGGTTGAATCCCAAATAACCTAAGAATTTATACCTAGAAAACATAAAATAAAGTGATACTAACCGGTGGAAAGTGATACCAGGTGTTTTCCTTTTGAATTTATTTGCACAGCCAAATGCCACACAACATCTCATCGAAACTAATTATGAGCACACTGAAGAATGCTGTCAAACACACACAAAAAAATCTACACTGGCAAACCACTTTAACAAAAAATATGAGCTTCTAAAAATCACAAATTTTCAATACTTTTTTATGGCAGACATGACCACGAGGGTAACCAACGCTCGGTAGGTAGCCAAACACGCGGAGGGATATTACAACAGATCGGCTTCAGAAATCAGCGCTTAAGGCGTTTCCTCTTATTCTTACCTCCATGATTCTGACCTCCTTGGTTTTAGTACCATACTCCGTATCGGCCAAAAGATGGCAGCACGTCAACCTAGTACCCATCATGATTCGTGCGCTTGTGAGGGTGGGTATATAAGGATACTAAAAGGTACCCTTTTAAAGGTCCTTTCTACTACCATGAAAAGGACCTTTAACAATAAAAAGTATGTCTCTACACCGAAATATTTACTATAACGATAAATTTTTTCCTCATGAATGTGAAGAGGTCTAGCTAGAAAAAATCAAATAAAGTGATTTTGTCTTAGCAAAGAACTACCTAATGACACGAAGTAAGACCTCAAAACAGTGTTCTGTTGAAATAAGACAGTTCCGTTAGAATAAATACTCCAGAATGTTGTTTGCCATATATTGTGTCTTATAAAATAGCAAGTGATCTGTCATATATATATATTTCTAATATTTAGGAAATTCCTCATATTTTTGTCCCTTCAAACGTCATCAAAAATGCTTTCAATTCCACATTTCAACTCCCCTTCTTCCCAAAATAAAAAAAAGTCCTTAAACAACTCATGGGTTTTCCATACAAAACACATCAGTACTAATCCTGAGTTAAAGGAGGAGTGAGCGCTGACGTGCTGACATCTCGCGGCCCTGTGAGAACTATATACAGTAAAGGTACTTCGGAAGACAAGTCACAAGTTCGTGAAGTCATGTTAATATAAACCCCTACCAATAAAGTACACTCGTCAATCATAAAAGTTACATGCTAAAAATATCAAGAAGAATAAAATGGCAGCTGTCTAAGCATGTAGAAAACTACCCAAAACGTACAATTAGAACTTTACTACTAAAAGGCATATTAGGTAAAAACAAGATCTTTCGCAACAGGCGCCCTGTGCGTCATCAGGTTAAAAGAACTGGCGCTAAGAGAAAACACACACTTAATATATAGATAGTCCCGAAGACAACAGCGATCCCGGTGAGTGACATGATATCCGCGTCACAACTCGGTTACAGCGAGAAACAAAGCAAAGAAAGAAAACGCCAAATAGATTACAAATACGTATTCACCGAAGTGAAAAATAAGCACAGGGTCCATTATCAACCCCCGCAGTAGGGTACTTCGCACGACATAAAAAATTAAATAAGCGAATCCACGGTGCATGTACATGTGCAGGTAAGTCATCGTTACAGCATACGTCCTTAAAAACGTCAATATACAAACTTTCGGCGAAGAGAGTCATATACCTACCTCTGGTCCTAAGTAATAAATAAGTCTCAGACCATGAGGGCAGATGAGTTCCAGACTTAAGTACACTCTCTATTTACCTCCTGTCGCATTCCAACTGTACGGGTAAAACAACTGAAGGTAACCATTGTAGCAAAGAAAACACCCAAACATTAAAATGGCTTATGGCGAGTGCGGCGAAGCCTACATGTCTCCGTCACATGACTCTCCTCATAGGCCCCGCCTACTCGCAATCTTCAAAGTAGCTCTGAATCAATCGCGTGGCGGAAATGGCCTTAATCGGAATTCCGTATATTCACTTGTGAAATACGCGTCCGGGTTTGGGCCGATCGTTAAAACATTAGGAGTATTTACAAGGGCGCGGCAAAGGGCTTTGCCCCCCGAAAGGTTTTATTTTTTGTAAGTTTTTGGTTAAAATGCAACTTACATTAGAAAAAAAATGCTTTAATATATTAAAAATCCACCAGCTGCTATAATTTTTCCTGCTTGTTTTTATTTAACTTTTATTTTGTTTTAATGGATTTCAAAAAATCTATTTTTAGTCGGACCTCCCCCTCCCTTCCTCCCCTCCCCAAAATTCTAAATAATTCCCTGGTTCAAACTAACCATAACAGGAATATCTATCTTTTATGATTTCATCGGAGTTAAACGGGTATTTACCCAGAGTTTTTTCATTAATTGCAAAACGTAATTCTATTGCACTAAAGTTCTAGACATGTTGAAATTTCTCTATTGGCGTTAAAGCAGGTGAATTCTCTTTAGTTCAGCAGGAGACCTAAATTTGTAGTGCAGGTGTGTGTCAGAAACTGCCATCAGTTTAACTATAACATTCTGTGGCCTGTGCCTTCATGAAAAAACAAACAAAGAATTGCGCGAATTCTCTGCATGTGCTGCAGTTTTTTACACGAAAAATTTAAACTACGCACCAAATGTTTTCAGAAAAGTTTTGTTTAAAACAAAATTCAGCCAATTGTGTTTATTTTTAGTCAGAATTGATGGAACAAGATAGAATTTGACAGCTGTTTTCGCATCGTCAAGCCTATGCGAGACTGTGCGAATGTGTGTAAGTCGAGTAGGATATACAGAGAAAAGACAACAACACAAACGAAACCTGAAGTCGCAACTGCCTTCAGGCAGTCGACCAATTAAAACACAATGAGTCCTTCGTTTTGTCTCACTTGTTTATTCCCACTTCGAATGTGGCTTCGTTAACTGCCGTGTGAAAACGCGTAAAAAGACGAAAGAGCTTAGTACATCAACCAGTAGAAAAGCAATATTTCTTTTGATTGTGACCTTGTCTCTAATTTACCGTCCGTTGCATAACTTCAAGGGGATATTTTCGGATACAGTTGGAAAATTGCATTGCTACTTTTTACATATTCCTTGCTTTTGCGAAGCTCTAAATAGCTTCAAGAGAATTTAAGCATACTACCAGTTCAAAAGGAACGTACCCAAGTGGATTACGATGTGGCAAAATTAAAAAAAAAAGTGTTTCGATTCCCTATGTTTAATAAAAAAAACCCGAATGTGTATGTTAAGCAATGAAATCCCATCCTCGAACCTGAGTCCCTTAACCTCATCGTTAAGCAAGTAAAACATACACTCAACATTTCAACACTTCTATTTACGAAGCAAAATGGAATACATATATTTTTTTGATTGGAGGTTTAACGGCCACCGTGAGCAACTCAGTGGGCCCTAAGCAGTCGCCCGTCCCTAATTTAGGAACACTGGTTTCAGGGAAATTAGAAAGCCAATACCGAAAGACAAACGACATCCATGCCTCACCGGGATTCGAACTCGGACTATCTTGGAGGAGTGGTCAGAAACTAGCGCTTAGATCACTGCGCCACCGAGGCGGCAAACTCGAATTGTAATAGACAGGGGCGGATTTATGACTAGCCCAACTTAGGCAGTGCCTAGGGCTGCAGGAATTCCGAAAAGCACTCCGTGAGAACCAATTAACTTCACTCTTTCGTAATGTGAACATAGCGTTAAGAATTTTTGCGAGCTTATGGACTTATAATGCATCTGATGGAAAGTCCTTTAGTTTTCTTAAAGGGGTTAAGAGCTACCTTAGGAACTTATCCACGGATTTGAGACCTTCCTGTTTGGCTAATTTTGTTGCAAATGCTGAATTTGTAAAGTAACTCAATTTTGAAGGTATAATTAAAAGCTTTGCTGCCATGAAAGCACGTCTGGTGGACTTGTAAGAAGAGGCATCATTAAAAATTTTTTCAATATTGCTTATAATCAGTAGCGTGCCGTGAACATTATGTATATGGATGCAAAAACAAAAAAAACATACGTCATTTATAGCGGAATTCCATCCTGCAACTTTTTTCTTATCCTTCCGTGTTACTTTGTCTTAAAATATAGGCTTCGACATCAAAATCTTCAGTAGAACTTTTTCAATTGTTATTAAATTTATTTTAGATAATATGTCTTGTCTTTGCGTACATTGCGTGTATAGAATTTTATTCGCACAATTTAATAACACAAGGTCTTAATTCCCTCAAACATTTATTCAAACCAAGTTTGTGCAAAGCTCTGAATAATTTGTAGGTTGGTTTACTGCTTAATCTAGGTGAAAGAGTAAAAAATACTTAATTCACTTTTTAACTTAACGAAATCAAAACAAGTGGGATATAATGCTTTGAGTGAATTCAGGTTCTCTTCGGGGAACCCAGGCATTTTGTATCACAATTTTTTGAGCGCATGAGCTTTTCATATACGATAGTTATGGGGGATGATTATGATTTGGAAACTACCAGAGGGAAAATTTTACCCTCTGAGGGGACTATCTTCGAAAAAGCCATTTGGTTGATGTGCGAACGCTTGGAACCGTTGATTTTTTTTTTTGCGCCAATAAATTTGGATTACCAAGGCCGGTGCTCGGGTGCTTAGCGTCCTAGACGAGCAATCTGAAAAGTATTGCGCCTCAAATATTTGTTATTCATTTGTGTGCCCAAATATATTGCATTTATTCAATAACGTCAAGATGCAAAAAAAAAAAAAAAAAAATGCAACGTAAGCTAAATAGAGAGAAACTAATGGAAATTACATCTAATTACTAACTGGCGTAATGTAAATTAAATTTCGTATAGTGTACTTTACGGCATGAAAAATTAACAACAAGTGCATTCGAATCTTTGTCACGGGCAGTTTCTTATTCGATCTACAACGTACACTGCTGGCCACCCAAAATACAACACCAAGAAGGAAGCATCCGATTGGCCTGAAATTCGCAGCATGCGTCGCCCGCGAATGGACATGCAAACGATTAGCATTGCAGGGCATATGCAAATCATGTGCGCCCGGCACACCACCGAGAAGCACTATAAGAAGGGTGCACAGAAGGCGATGTGTGAGAAGTGGAAGTGTGTTGTGCTGCCGGACCTGTGCGTGGGAAGCTTCCTGATGCCTCGTCGCAGAATACGGCAGTCATTTCAGCATGTTTCGGAGTTCGACAGAGGACAAATAGTGGCTTATCGCGACAGCGGTTTATCGTACCGAGACATCGGCGCCCGTGTGGGACGACATCCAGCCACAGTGAGGCTAGTATGGATTCGGTGGGTGCAGGAGGGACGGACGGACCGACGTGAGCGACTTGTTTCTTAGGAAGCAGAACTTCTCACGATAAAACTTTTCACGATATAATTCAATATGATCATTTCTCACTTATGCTAAGTAACCTCACAGTGAACTTCTTAGGATGCAGAACTTCCCACTATATAATTCAGTATGAATTATTTGTCACATATGTTAAGTAACCTCACAATGAATTTGTTAGCAAGCAGAACTTCCCCAGATAAAAAAAAAAAGTGTTCCTGTCACATGACTCTCCTCATAGGCCTCGCCCACTCACAATCTCCAAAGTAGCTCTGAACCAATGGAGTGGCGGAAATGGCTCTAATCACAATTTCGTACATTCATTTGTGAAATACACGCTCCGGATCCCACCTTTCGTGGGGCCCCAAACTGTGTGCGTGTTGTTTTTTTAGTAATTATTCATCCTCAATGAAAAAAATTACGATGTAAATATATCAACTCTGAAAATATTTAATGTAAGACAACTTTAGTAAAAACAAATGAATAATGAGATGAATAATAAAAAAAAACACCCTTGCAAACTGCAAAGCCAATCTGATATTCATGATCTTCACGTGATCACGTGCTCAAGTTCTTTAATCCAATTGCTTGGAACGACACCTCTGAAATCCCACTTTGATGTTGAGATGCTGCTAACTCTAACTGGCAGATATGACGTCAGAATGCGGAACTGCTGACGTCAGCTTTGACGATTCAACCAGCCGTACACTTAACAAGTTGGTAAAATCATGCAATACATTGATTATAATACGCTTTCCAACATACCAGAAATCATTACTCAAGTTATGAGAATAATGGCTGTGGAATAAATCTCGGTCCTGTGCCCTGACCTTTGATCCCATTTCGATGATATTCACCAAAACCGGTTTGGTATACTTCCGAAATAACATGATAAAGTTCTGTCGCAATCGAATCATTTTTACGTAAGTTATGATGCATAAGGGCTATGGAATAGATCCCGTTCCTGTGTCCTAACCTTTGACCCCATTTCGCCCATTTTCAATAGAAGTCGTCCCCAGGCAAGACCCTACAACATCCTAACATTTCATCCAAATCGAAGCATTTTTACGTAAGTTATGACGCATAATGGCGATGGAAGTGATTTCCGCTTCTATGTCCTGACCCTTGACCCCATTTCGCCCATTTTCAATAAGGTTTGTCGCTAGGTGGTTTTCTACCACATACTAAAATTTCATCGAAATCGAACCTTTTTTACGTTAGTTATGACGCATAATAGCAGTGGAATGGATCCCGCTGCTATGTACTGACCTTTGACCCCATTTCGTTCACTTTAAATAGGGTACCTTCCCAGGTGATCCCCTACCAGATACTAAAATTTCATCGAAATCGAACGATTGTTACGCGAGTTATTGTGCGGACGGACACAATCACACAACGCGTGACGTAATGAGGCAGATGGGAATCGCGACATCACTCGCCGCAAGTGTGACGTCATAAAACTTTAATAGGATCCACACACAACGCGTGACGTAACGAGACAGATGGCGTGACCGCGCGCCAACATTCTGAAACACGGCGAGATTGTGACGTCATAAGATTTCTAAGCATTGGTATTATTAATGGAACAACGCCATCACTAAAAACATTATAATTCTGAATGGTTATTTAACCCACTGAACGAATTCTCCTAAAGTCGAGATCAAGCTAAATCGATTTCTAGTACCAGAAAACGGTAGGTTAACGACTTTCATCAAAATTCTTAGAGCTGTTTTCAAAATAAAATGTACATACAAACATAGAAGAATTGCTACTTTAAGGTGGACGTCAAGTAATTTTGCTTCCTATACTTCCAATGGAAAAACTTCTGTACACATTTTCTTCACAATTAATGAGTTCCCAAGGATGAAAATTTGAACATCGATTAAAATATCTTCATTTTATAACTTGCAATACTTAATATTTTCTAAAACATAACCATAATTATGAAATTCAACATTTGTTTGTCTACTGACGTCATGAAAACACAGGTCGCGCCATCTTTTTTCTGGACAATTAATGCGTTCACAAAGATGAAAATTTGAACATTGATTAAAATAGCTTCAGTTCATAACTTGGAATACCTAATATTTTCTAAACCATAACCGTAATTATGCAATCCAACATTTTTTTGACCACTGACGTCATCAAAGTACAGGTCGCGCCATCTTTTCTCTGGTTTCAACACAACCAAAGGAAAAGTTATTGATTTATTTTATGATTATGGTTAGGTTTTAGAACATATTAAGTGTTCCAAGTTATAATATGAAGTTATTTTAATCGATGTTCAAATATTCATCCTTGGGAACACATTAATTGTGAAGGAAATGTTTACAAAACTTTTTTCCATTGGAAGTGTAGGAAGCAAACTTACTTGACGTCCACCTTAATAATATGGGATAAGGGCAATGGAAAGGATCGCAATCCTATGTCCTGACCTTTGACCACATTTCGTCCATTTTCAATTGGGTTCGTCCCCATGTGGTCCCCTACTACATAATGAAATTTCATCGAAATCGAACCATTTTTACGCAAGTTATGACGCATAAGGGCAATGGAATGCATCTCGATCTTATGTCCTGACCTTTGACCCCACTTCAGCCATTTTAAATAGGGTTTGTCTCCAGGCGGTCTCCTACCACATAGTAAACTTTCATTGAAACCAAACCATATTTACGCAAGTTATGATGCATAAGGGCAATGGAATGATCCCACTCCTACGTCGTGACCTTTGACCCCATTTGTCCCATTTTCAATAGGGTTCGTCTCTAGGTGGTTCCCTACCACATAGTAAAGTGTCATTGAAATCAAACCATATTTACGCAAGTTATGGCGCATAAGGGCAATGGAATGATTCCGCTACTACGTCGTGACCTTTGACCCCATTTGTCCCATTTTCAATAGGGTTCGTCCCTTGGAGGTCCCCTACCACATACTAAAATTTCATCGAAATCGAACCATTTTTACGCCAGTTATCGTGCGGACGGACGGACAAAGCTGGAGCATATACGCTTCTTCAACCTACGGTTGGAAAACGTAAAAGCACTAGATATACAAACGCACTTAACCCACAAATGGTACCTAACCCACAAAAAAACGCCTATCGGAGAGGCCAGTTACCTTGACATTAACCGTAACCGTTACAGCTGATTTTTTTATTGGATTTTTAACGACCACCGTGAGCAACTCAATGGGCTATAAGCAGTCGCCCGTCCCTAATTTACGGTCACTGGTTCCAGGGAATGGAGAGAGCCAGTGCCGTAAGACAAACACAACATCCATGCCTCACCGGGATTCGAACCCGGACCCCGTTCGGACGAATGATCAGAGGCCATCGCTTAGACCACTGCGCCACCGGGGCGGCTACGACAATTTCATATAAGCATTTGTTAAAATAGTGTTCACTATAAAGTAAATATCTTTCAGTTCAACATTAATAATGCCGTAAGGGACAATCGAGGACATTTAAAAAATTATTAGGGGGCCACAAATTTGGATATGCAAAGTGCCCCAAAATTTCCAAGTCGGTCTCTGCATAGGAACAGGCTTGGTTTTTGGCACATGCACTCTTTCGCGTTGGTGTAGGATTTACTGCAAACTGACCTACCCACTCTATAAGAGCAAATCTCCGTTTCTCGCATGCACTCAAGAAATAAAAATTCGTAAGCTATATCGAATATCAACAGAAAACAAAATTACCTTTGTTTTCATCGTTTTATTCTCTTATTTATTGACTCATTCGATTCCGTCAACTGTAAATCTTAACGCACCTCAAATTCTGGCGCCCTAGGCAACGGCCTAGTTCACCTAGTGGTTAAACCAGCCCTCCGGATTACTATAATGTTTTTACTGTTTCAAATCTGAATTTGACATTTTTGAGGTTTACATTTTTTTTTGCTCTGGGAAAGGATAAAAAGTTTTTAACAGTTTCATTACAAAATAATAAACACGGCCAACAAACAGCCTTTGGAGATCTGAAACACTGCAAATCTTGTTTGTTTGTTAATTTTTTTATTGGAGGTTTAACGACTATCGTGAGCAACTCAATGTAAGCATTCGCTCGTCCCTAATTTAAGGTCACTGGTTCCAGGGAAGGTAGAGAACTAGTGCCGTAAGACAAACACAGCATCCGTGCCTCACCGGGATTCGGACCCGGACCATTTTCGGACGAATGATTAAAAGTCATCTCTTAGACCACAGCGCTGTTTGGTAAATAGAAGCGTGGGGATATGTAATAAGTTTGTATGTTTAACCTGCATACTTAACGACGATGTTAAGCGACTCAGGTTTGGACTTTGGTCTTTCGTTGCTTACAGCTTCGGAATTTTCCGTAAAACTTAGGGAATCCAAAGACATTCCCGCCCCGGAGGCGCAGTGGTCTAAGGGATGGCTTCTGAACACTCGTCTGAGATGGGTCCGGGTTCGAATCCCGGTGAGGCACGGATGTTGTGTTTGTCTTACGGCGCTGGCTCTCTCCCTTCCCTGGAACCAGTGACTCTAAATTAGGGACGGGCGACTGCTTATAGCCCACTGAGTTTTAAATTTATAACGAGGAACAGTACACCAATTAAGTAGAAAATAGTAACACTATACTAGTGACCCGATTTATTGGCGTAGGAAATAAACACAGAAGCGTTTCCAAGTTTTCGCACATCAACCAGATGGCATTTTCAAGGAAGTTAGACAGAAATTGCTAACTGAAAAATAGAACGCTTAACAATTTGAAAACGAGAACTAGACAATAAATAGATGCGATGTTATATTCATTTAAAGATACGAGGCATCACGTTGGTTGTACGCGGGATCCTGGTAGAGAAAAGGCGTTACTTGAAGAATTGGTTCCAAATTCGTGGCAACTGGAGTGAGACACAATCATTGCAAATATCGCTGTTGGTAATGATCTCCAAGGTTTCCCGAATGGCTGTTCATTTAGGGGTAGAGTAGCTAGCTAATTTCTTTATATCATCCCACATAGGAGTAGCGGACTTGGATTTGACTTCTCTGGATAGTGCCGTGGCTACTTTACCGTATTTTGTGTCCCTTTTTACATTCGCTAACTCTGATTCAAACGTACGCTTGGTCATTCCAATGTCTTGAGGGCGTTTTTGAGTTTGTAAGACACACTTGGTATGTAGGGAACGCCCTCAAGAAAATGAACTACGGCGTCGGCATAAGGTCTCCTGCATCTTTATATACTATGCTAAAGAGAAATACTGAAAACCCACCTCTTTTCAGCGAAGCAGGTGTTTATGTGATCCCCCTACAGTTTCCGAACGGTTCTAAACGATAGTGATCTAAGGCGCTGGCTTCCGACCATTCGCCCTAGTTGGGTTCGGGTTCGAATCCCGGTGAGGCATGGTTTGCATTTGTCTTACGGCATTGGCTCTCAGTGTGTTAAATGTTCAACACTGGTTATCTGTGTACATTGGTCATTTAGCATACTGTAAAAATCTATGTTTGATGTATACTTGTTCACAATGTGTTACATGATCAACACTGTCTATACTGTGTAAATTGATCATTTGGCATGCTGTCAACCATGTACGATTTGTACTTGTTGCTGTGAAATATCTGTATCCTGCTTCTGTCTGCCTGTTTGTCATGTCTGTACCACCAGGTCCAATAAATCCTTTTTTTAAACGTTAAATAAAAAAAAATGAAAAAAACAAAACAAAACAAAATACAGAACAAAGTACATAGCAAACGCTTTATTTAGCCAAACACCGTTTTTGATACACTCAGTTCCTCTTTCTGGATTTTCAAATTTAAGCCCCATCCCTTTGGGCTTATATCCTCCACCTCAGTTAGCTTTTGCCAATTCCACATTTACTGCTAAATAATCGATACAATTTAATCAAACGCGCTATCAAGAGTCTGGCATAGAAATTCGAATTTCATCGTATTCGTCAATGCATTGAGGTTTACCAACGGTAAACTTATGGTGTTGCTGCTTTTTATATGTACGTTTTTTGTACGTATATACCTTTTTTCTGAATGAGATCTGCATCTGATTTATTACTTTTCAAGCCTTACGGTTACACGAATCCTTGAACTGCAGTTCTGGAAAGCCTGTTTCAGTTAGGGCAAAATACTTTATCAATTTGTAAGAAAATTAATAAATAAAAATTAATTTTCCCGTTCTTTAATTTCTCTCACGTTTAAAATTTTCTCTGAAATTCGTGGACTTCTAGACATTTTCGTTTTTAAGAGATTTTTTCCTAATTATTATATTAATGATTGAAAAGGAAATTAATCTTTAGTGCATTTGGATTTTCGTTCTCACTAAAAGCTGTTACAAATCCTGAATTCAGTTATCGCAATAAAATTCGTTAGAATGGAATCAAGTGTTCGACAGTCTCTTTCAGAGAATGTGTCTTGTCTGTTGCTATAGCAACGGAAGTAATTTTTTCTCTTACGTTAAATTGCATCTGCGGTCCAGGAAAATGGGTAAAATGTTGGGAATTGTATTGCCTCAATACAAAAAATTACAACGATTCAGACTTGTGTTGAAAAGATATTTAAACAGCAAACGGTGGTGCTGGCATACCGTTTTCTTTAGGGATGGTGTACCTCGATAATTTTTCTCAAAAGTGGGCCGCACAAAGTAGTTTTCTGGGCTGTTTATGGATAGCCAGTGAGCCGCTGGCTATAGATATTCCTGCTCTGCATTTTTGAGGGGAAAGAGAATGGTAAGCACTAAAAGGCCCAGGTCACCAGCTAGTTATTTAAACTTCTGTTGCCAGGCCAGATAGTTTCTTGGGCAAATTGAACTTCTGATGAATGATGAGGAACTTCTTAAAAAGAAGCAGATAATTTGTAATGGTTCATAGAACTCTTAACCTGTTAAGGGCGACATGCCTCACACGAGGCCCAAACGTAGTCTTCCGCGCGAGGGACTAGGTGCTTCATATGAGGTTTTCGCACTTTCCGCATAGCGCACAATTGTTCGCATGCGGAGGCTGCCAATGGCTTTTATACAGCTCCTGCCATCTCAAGCAGGGCTCAACTTTGGTCAGTTGAGGCCCTACGCACAGTCTATGTCCGAGGCCCCCTCGATCAAAAATTTTCAGTCAACAGTTGAAAAGAATATTTTCTGGTAAATATTTTGTTACAAGCAGTTTTTCTACGAGTAGCAGTAAAAGCATTAAAACACATCCCACATGCTAGTCAACTTTATAGCCAATATGTCTTGTAATACACGAGCATTCACACCAATTGTACTTCCCCGCACCCGCAGAGCTTACAGCTGCAACATTAATTGCTCTGGAATTTTTTTGGTTTTATATTATCATTTACGGAAACAAATAACTATCCTCCCAGAGTTATAATTTAAAACCTCTAGTTTACTATAAATTTAATGGAAACGATGAACTGATAGTAGTTTAAGCCGTAAGATGTAATCCCTCACAAAGTGTTACAGCTGACCACAAAAATTTCATCGGGACAGTGAATTATTTATGCTACTGGCCTGAATGGCCACTATATTTTTGTCTGGTTTGTTTTGGAATTTACAGGTTTATAAAGAACTGAACCAAATTTCAGAATATTGAGGTTTGTTTATGGCAGTTTTCGAATTTTTTGAAATTCAGATAATTACTGCTGAAAATCTGAATATCAGAATTGCAGATCATACTTCAGTTTTATGAAAATTTTGGACTGTAGGAAACCGAGGTCCAAATCAAAATATTTAGATTAAGACAACACCACTTTTTGCCCAAGTATTGACCCCAGAGTACGGGTCTTTCATTATGCTTTCCAACTAGACGATGAAAACCCATTTACGCTCTGGCTTTGCCCATCTGTCTGAATCTGGCTTTGCCTATCTGTCTGAATTCTGCCCACATGAGAGAACCTCCTGTCTTTCACACAGAAGCAAAGTGTTCTACACTGGCGTGCAAAAATTAAGAACGAGACGGTTTTTCGAATGTAGCATCGTGCAGAAGTGCTCCACATCGACTCAAATTATACCATAAGATCTCCAAGATGTAAAAATATGGGACAAGTCAGCAAAACCGTCCAAACAAGGAATCCAAAGGATACAAACGCACTTTATTGAAAAGGTAGCTTCCAGCACAACTGGACAGAAGACACAAACGTCCATGTGACAGGCGGCTGCCAAGAAAAATCCAGTCTTTAGTAGGGGATATGATCACCCCTGACTGCGTTGCAGCAACGTCTGTCCATGCTGAGGACGAGATTATCAAGGAGCTGTTGAGGCATCGCTGCCCATCCCTCTTGTAGCGCCAATCGCAGCTGCGGAATTGTTGCTGGCGGCTGGTGACGTGCTGCCAAACGTCTCCCGAGAAGGTCCCACACGTGTTCGATTGGATTTAGGTCCCGGGAACTTGCGAGCCAACCCATGCGTTGAATATCTTCACTCTCCAACAGCTTTGCAACAGCCATTGTACGATGAGGTGTAGCGTTGTCGTCCATGAAGAGGAACTCAGGACCCACAGCACCTCTAAACAGACGCACTTGAGGCAGGAGAATCTTGGTACAATAGCGGACACCAGTGACTGAACCTCCTTAGAAGATGTGGAGGTCAGTACGGCTACCAAGCATGATACCGTCCCAAACGAGAACTGCGGCACCTGCAAACCGGTCCATTTCGATGATGTTGGAGGTCTGATTGCGTGTTCCCTGCTCTCTCCAGATGTGTATACTTCCAGAATCGCTCGTCAGACTAAATCGGCTCTCATCCGTAAAGAGAAGTCGACCCCATTGCTGATGTGTCCAGTTCATGTGTTCCTGGCACCACAGAAACCGCCGTTTCCGATGAGCAGGCGTAATGGCACACACCGTACTGGTCGTCGTGAAAATAGACCACCTTTGTGCAGCCTCCTGGCTACGGTAAAACGCGATAACGGACGTCCAGTTGTCTGTTGCATGTGCCTTGCGATTTTTCCTGCTGTCTGCCTTCTGTCTCTTCTCGCCTGAAGGACAATATACCGGTCATCCGCCACCGTGGTTGTTCGTGGACGACCACCGCTAAACTCTCGGACAGCTGTTCCTGTCGTTTGAAATACTCTCCAAGCTCGTGGAACGATGTTGTGAGCGATCCCGAACTCTTCGGCCACACTAGTCACACTTCGACCTTCTTCCAACTTCCCAATGACGTGACCTTGGGTAAAGTCATCCAGATGTCGTCTACTGGATTACCTGTTGGCCATATCACACGGTGGCAGCAACTCGACGTCGTTCAAACTGATGTACACCGTGCAATAGCTTTCCCCGAATTGCTGAGCGTACACCGCCCGTGTGCTTTATACCCTTCCGACCCGCCCCCCTACGTCATGCTGCATATATGCGCATGCCCTACCGTACCGGATCCTAGTCTATCTCCTGAGTGGTCTTTCGGTCCGTTCTGCCTGCTCATTCCGCTCTTATGCTGATTTCTCCTCTTCGTCCTTAATTTTTGCACACCAGTGTATGAAGGTGGCTTTTGGTATGTTGCAAAGTGTTTCATAATCGATCAATCAGGCTCTGATCTCAAGGATGGTAGATCACTTACCACGCACAGTACTTGCATCACGTGCATGAGAGGGGGTACTGCAATGGCCAAAAAATCTAGTCGTCAACAGGTTAAAAGAGCTGATTGTAAGCCTTATTGTGAAAGAGATGAATAAGAAAAGAAATGGTTTCCCTCGACCCGAATCTGCCTAATTAACGTGCAATACAATTAGAGGGACCCAACAGCTTGTGTCACAAGTTCAAGCTGTGCTAGTACTTCTGGAAATTCGTATGAAAACTTGGAAATGAGATTACTTACTGTAGTGGAATTTCGATGTATTACATTCGCCACCGAAATAGGGTTACGATAGAGTAATCGAGGTCGATGTACACCGAAGAGCCAAAACCGCATGATCAGCGTGTTTTAAGGCTGTCTTTCAATAAGTGTTAGGGTTCATCTTCTGTGATAAATGGCGCAAAAAATAACTCCTTGGGCGTGGCTTTTAGGTCTTGAGTGACTACCCCAGAAGCTGGCGTCAGCAAATCACTGGAAACGTCACCATATTCAAAATATAAGCGGTCTCTTGTTGACTCCACAATGAAAAGATAAACTACGCGCTGTTACGTTTCAACCAATGACGTTATTTGAGGGTGGAGCTCAGTAAGTAGGCAGAGTTTTAATAGCTCAGATTTAGGGGTTCTCTGCTAATGTACACATTTTCTATGCAAAAAATGAACGTACAGTAGAATTTAAGATGATTTGTGGAAGACAAGCTTCCAATCTCAACTATGCCCCTATTCATTGATTTCTACTTGGGCCAGATAATTAGAAAAAGAGATTTCGTTGCTTCCAGGCAGAAACACTGCTATGCTAACTTATCACGCCATCTAGCGACAAATTGGATTGCTTTCGAGTCAGATAAATTGAAATTGAAAAGAAAATTCTAACACATTTTTCGGAATTATAACTGTGGCACATTTTACCTATGGATCGTTTTTATTTGTGCTCACAATTTCACACACTACAAAGTTAGAGTCTTCGAGAAAATGTGTACAAAAGAATTTACATTGCAGATGTAGGGTAGAAGATGAGATCTAACACTCATTCAAATATAGCCTTAATGCAAATCATAAACTGCATCTAAACGATGCAGGGTGTGAAGGTCACGAAACCGTATAAAGAACACATGTACTGAGCTCTTTTTTTATTGCAATGTTTTAACCGTATAAAGAGCACATGTACTGAGCTCTTTTTATTGCAATGTTTTAACCGTATAAAGAGCACATGTACTGAGCTCTTTTTTTATTGAAATGTTTTAACCGTATAAAGAACACATGTACTGAGCTCTTTTTTTTTATTGAAATGTTTTAACCGTATAAAGAGCACATGTACTGAGCTCTTTTTTTATTGAAATGTTTTAACCGTATAAAGAACACATGTACTGAGCTCTTTTTTTATTGCAATGTTTTAACCGTATAAAGAGCACATGTACTGAGCTCTTTTTTTATTGAAATGTTTTAACCGTATAAAGAACACATGTACTGAGCTCTTTTTTTATTGAAATGTTTTAACCGTATAAAGAGCACATGTACTGAGCTCTTTTTTTATTGAAATGTTTTAACCGTATAAAGAACACATGTACTGAGCTCTTTTTTTTATTGAAATGTTTTAACCGTATAAAGAGCACATGTACTGAGCTCTTTTTTATTGAAATGTTTTAACCGTATAAAGAACACATGTACTGAGCTCTTTTTTTTATTGCAATGTTTTAACCGTATAAAGAGCACATGTACTGAGCTCTTTTTTTATTGAAATGTTTTAACCGTATAAAGAACACATGTACTGAGCTCTTTTTTTTATTGCAATGTTTTAACCGTATAAAGAGCACATGTACTGAGCTCTTTTTTTATTGAAATGTTTTAACCGTATAAAGAACACATGTACTGAGCTCTTTTTTTTATTGCAATGTTTTAACCGTATAAAGAGCACATGTACTGAGCTCTTTTTTTATTGAAATGTTTTAACCGTATAAAGAACACATGTACTGAGCTCTTTTTTTTATTGAAATGTTTTAACCGTATAAAGAGCACATGTACTGAGCTCTTTTTTTATTGAAATGTTTTAACCGTATAAAGAACACATGTACTGAGCTCTTTTTTTATTGCAATGTTTTAACCGTATAAAGAGCACATGTACTGAGCTCTTTTTTATTGAAATGTTTTAACCGTATAAAGAACACATGTACTGAGCTCTTTTTTTATTGAAATGTTTTAACCGTATAAAGAACACATGTACTGAGCTCTTTTTTTATTGCAATGTTTTAACCGTATAAAGAGCACATGTACTGAGCTCTTTTTTTATTGAAATGTTTTAACCGTATAAAGAACACATGTACTGAGCTCTTTTTTTTTATTGCAATGTTTTAACCGTATAAAGAACACATGTACTGAGCTCTTTTTTTATTGAAATGTTTTAACCGTATAAAGAACACATGTACTGAGCTCTTTTTTTTATTGAAATGTTTTAACCGTATAAAGAACACATGTACTGAGCTCTTTTTTTATTGAAATGTTTTAACCGTATAAAGAACACATGTACTGAGCTCTTTTTTTTATTGCAATGTTTTAACCGTATAAAGAACACATGTACTGAGCTCTTTTTTTATTGAAATGTTTTAACCGTATAAAGAACACATGTACTGAGCTCTTTTTTTTATTGACATGTTGTAACACGTGTACTGAGCTCTTTTTTATTGAAATGTTTTAACCGTATAAAGAACACGTGTACTGAGTTCTTTTTTTATTGAAATGTTTTAACCGTATAAAGAACACATGTACTGAGCTCTTTTTTTTATTGACATGTTTTAACCGTATAAAGAACACGTGTACTGAGCTCTTTTTTTTATTGAAATGTTTTAACCGTATAAAGAACACGTGTACTGAGTTCTTTTTTAATTGAAATGTTTTAACCGTATAAAGAACACATGTACTGAGGTCTTTTTTTATTGAAATGTTTTAACCGTATAAAGAACACATGCACTGAGGTCTTTTTTTATTGAAATGTTTTAACCGTATAAATTTAGAATGGGCACATGACTGAGTTTTTTTTTTATTGCAATGTTTTAACCGTATAAATTTAGAACACATCTACTGAGCTCTTTTTTTTTTATTGAAATGTTTTAACCGTATAAAGAACACATGTATTGAGCTCTTTTTTTTATTGAAGGTTTTAACGACCACCGTGAGCAATTCAATGGGCTATAAGCAGTCTCTGGTCTCTAATTTAGAATCACTTGTTCTAGGGAAGAGATGTTGCGTTTTCTTATACCAGTGTCATAAGACAAACACAACATCCATGCCTAAGGTGACCAGATGTTGGAACACTGATTTGAGGACAAAATGGCTTGCCGTCCCCAAATCAGCAGATCATTTGGGGACACGTACATGCTCAAAGTAAATATAAATTTGTTTTGTCACAAAACTGTATTGTTTATATCATCATCATCATTAATCCACTGCTGGATGAAGGTCTCTCCAAGTTTCTTCCACAATGGTCTGTCTTCAGCCTGTCTCCTTCATGTCACTCCAGCATACTTTCGAATTTCACCCATCCATCTCCCATGGGGTCTTCTGGGTCTTTTCCTGTCCCTCGGAATCCAGTCTAAAATGTCGGTTGTCTATCGGTGATCTGTTCTTCCGGCAACATGTCCAGTCCATTGCCATTTCAGTGATTTCACTCTGGTCATGATGTCGTCTCCTCCTGTCATTTCCCTTATCCACAAGTTCTTTTTCTTATCTTTCCTGGTTACACCAAGCACGCATCTCTCCATGCTTTTTTGAGTTGTCTGCAGTCTTTGTATGTCTTTTTTTGTTAAGGTCCATGTCTCTGCTCCATACGTAAGCACTGGAAGGATGCATTGATTAAAGACTTTCCTTTTAAGATATAATGGCATACTGCTCTTAAAAATTGTACTGTTTCTTCCAAAAGCTCTCCATCCAAGTTTTATACGCCGATTAATTTCTTCATCAATGTGACTCTCACTTGATATCTGCTGCCCAAGATAAATGTAGGTATCGGGTTTCTCAAGCTTTTCTCCATCAATCGATAAATCTTCGTTTCTTGTAAAAGCATTGTACATCACTTTTGTCTTCTGAAAGTTCATTTTTAATCCCACATCTTTACTCTTGTCAACAAGTTCTTGGATCATACTCTGCAGCTCTGAAGGATTGTTTATTTAAGTGTGATATTACATATGCAAATTTATGTTTTAAAAGTCAGTGCAATTACCATGAGAAAATTTTCCGTGACTCATTAATAAACGTGGAAAGAGCGATGACTTCTATTTGATGTTCCTGGTCTACGTCAACTGCGTATTTATCATTCATTCGCCTTTTAGTTGTTTGTTCAGTTGCTGCTGTTCGTCTGTGGCGAATCTCCAACATTGTTTGGGGGCTCCAAAGAAGCAACCCTGTCATGTGGTTTGGCAGTTTGTCCTTTGTGAGTCTGGAGAACTTCGAGGCCGTTGTGGTGCAGTGGAAGCATATCCGGCGCGTAACTGGAAAACCCTGGGTTCGATTCCCGGTGGCGGCCGATGAGAAATTTTTTCCGTGACTCACTAATAAACGTGGAAAGAGCGATGGCTTCTATTTGATGTGTATTTATTATTTATTTACCAACATTAGCTCGCACAATGTTGGTAATTTGTACTGACTAAGTAGAGCTATGATTGCGGCGACATATTATCAAAAGCGAAATTCTTTACCTTAGGTAATAGGTATATCTGATGAATTATCATAAAATGAAGCTGAAGAGTGATGAATGAATCGCATGGCGAATTTTTAATTATGCCAAAATTTTTGGAGGACCTTAGAACAAGTACAGTCAAAATTTGGCCGCGCCAGAGCTACAGTGATCTTAGTACTGGCTACTGACCATTCGTACAAGTGGGTACGGGTTCGAGTCCCGAATGAGCTGGGGCCGCGGGTGGCCTAGTGAGCAACGTTCGGGACTGCTACGAAAAATGCCTCAGGTTCGATCCCAGGCAGGTACGAATGTTCGAGTGGCCTAGTGGGCAACGAAAAAATGCCTCAGGTTCAATCCCAGGCAGGTACGAACCGCGGGTGGCCTAGTGGGCAACGTTCGTGACTGCTACGGTAAAGGCCTCAGGTTCGATCCCAGGCAGGTACGAACGCTCGATCCACTAAATATCCGCCTTGCGTCGGATGGGCACGTTAAGTCGTCGGACCCCCGGTACTGGCCCGCCGGTAATAAATAAGGGCGTCTTCCTCCCCCTTTCTACCTCGCTTCCGTGTCACTTTCCTATCGGGCACTCTAGCCCAAATGTCCTAGTTTCCTATTTCTAAGGGTTGTTTAAGACCTGGGGTCTTAAACATATTTGGAAAAGAAAGTGACAAAAAGAAATCTAATAATGCTACTACAGTCTATATTTATGTATGGTTTTAACGACTTAGCTTCTCCCCCTCCCTTAGTCTATTTTGAAATTGAAGGAATTAGAGATATAATCTTACTATTCATCTGCCTAATGTTGCAGAGTATACAGATACAAATTTTTGAGGCTGCCAACTAAACTACAAAAAAAAAAAAAAAATCTGTTGCTACCTGTTTCTTCTGGAACGTGGAAAGACCGATATATTTATTTATCAACTAAACTAAACTGATTCTGGGAATGTGTAACTCTCAGCACAATGCACACACAGAAATAAATAAATGAAAAATAAACTCACCTTGTACTGATTTCGCCCTCATGGTTATGAGCATGTGTTAGAACATGCATGCTTGATAATTTTGTCCCACACATGAAATGAAGATTGAAATATATTTATTTGCATGGGGTTTAGGGTAATTAGACTGGAACTAGGATTTAATTTCTCTGTGATTTTCTATCTAAATGTGCTTTTCAATCAATGTGTTTTTGTATTTTTGCTCTGTAACCATGTAACTGAATTAAAGGCTTCGGCATACGAAAAGTAAAGGAAATGTTCGCGTGACGAACCGATCTCCCAGAGGCTACACGGTCCATCGTGTACGACCTCCCCAGTTCGCACCGCCTGTCGGTGTGTCCGAGTCTGCGGTTTCTAGATCGGGATTGGTACCGTAGCGTATACCGCGGGTAAACGCAAGAGAGAGAGAGAGAGAGAGAGAGAGCTCAGCTAAACCCTGTAGAGCCTGCATTTTGGTGGAACAGGGTAGATGAATCATCATTCTTATTGTTATTATATTTTCCCTCACTTTCTTCAACTTTTTTTAAAATTAATTTCTTCAAATATTTAGATATAAACGAAAACAGTTAGACTAAATATAAGAAGAGAACTCCCAAAAATACTAGAGGAGGGAGCGTTCATGGATTTTCGGGCGGTTAGCCTCCCCCCCCCCGAGAAGATGACTGAATACATCCAAGATGCACCATGGTACGAAAATAAGCCGACGGAAGAAGTGCTTTGGGCAAGTAATGCTTTGGGCAATGTATTGCTAGGAAACCCTAACTCTAGTCATTCGTGTGCAGGAACCTATGCCGTCTATCGCCTATGTAAACATTACTGTAGCCATGCGAAAATCTTTCATGGCAACTGCATTCCTCCTCTAGTAGAGCCTTCTTTGAGCAGAATAATGCTCCATGCCACACTGCTCAGAGTCTTCCAGAATGGTTCTTCGAACATTAGGAAGACTTCCAGGTATTGCACTGGCCACCAAATTCCCTTGACATTTGTCCAATCGAGTATCTACGGTTGGTAATGGAACAGCAAATCCGATCTGTAGCGTCTCAACCACGTAGCTCACAAGAGTTAAAGGATCACCGAAACTTTCTTTACGCCACGTTGCGCAATAATTGTAATGTTATATAATTTTCTGCTGTAATTACTGTCACTAATTTATTTGCATAATAACTGGGTTTGTTATTTATGTTCACAATCATCGAGACAAAAATAATTTTATGACGCATAAAATACTCTCATCCACGTAAACAGCCATTGCGTTAATAGATAGTCTGCGATATTAGTGGTACGCTGCCAGTGCGATCAAGGAAAACACTATTATACACTAAATTGATCTTTAATTTATCCCTTGTGGAAATGCATGGTTTCTTAGTGATTTACAATCCTTCATCTTAAATGCATGGTATGTAGGGTGCGTAAGATGAAAACTTACATGCACGGTATGTAGGGTGCGTAAGATGAAAACTTACATGCACGGTATGTAGGGTGCGTAAGATGAAAACTTACATGCACGGTATGTAGGGTGCGTAAGATGAAAACTTACATGCACGGTATGTAGGGTGCGAATGATGAAAACTTACATGCATGGTATGTACGTTGCGTATGATGAAAAACTTACATTAATGGTATGTAGGGTGCGTACGATGAAAAACTTACATTAATGGTATGTAGGGTGCGTACGATGAAAAACTTACATTAATGGTATGTAGGGTGCGTACGATGAAAAACTTACATGCATGGTATGTAGAGTGCGTACGATGAAAAACTTACATTCATGGTATGTAGGGTGCGTAAGACGAAAAACTTACATGCATGGTATGTAGGGTGCGTAAGATGAAAACTTACATGCACGGTATGTAGGGTGCGTAAGATGAAAACTTACATGCGCGGTATGTAGGGTGCGTAAGATGAAAACTTACATGCACGGTATGTAGGGTGCGAATGATGAAAACTTACATGCATGGTATGTAGGGTGCGTATGATGAAAAACTGACATTAATGGTATGTAGGGTGCGTACGATGAAAAACTTACATTAATGGTATGTAGGGTGCGTACGATGAAAAACTTACATTCATGGTATGTAGGGTGCGTAAGACGAAAAACTTACATGCATGGTATGTAGGGTGCGTAAGATGAAAACTTACATGCGCGGTATGTAGGGTGCGTATGATGAAAACTTACATGCACGGTATGTAGGGTGCGTAAGATGAAAACTTACATGCATAGTATGTAGGGTGCGTAAGATGAAATCTTACATGCACGGTATGTAGGGTGCGTAAGATGAAAACTTACATGCATGGTATGTAGGGTGCGTATGATGAAAAACTTACATGCATGGTATGTAGGGTGCGTATGATGAAAAACTTACATGCATGGTATGTAGGGTGCGTACGATGAAAAACTTACATTAATGGTATGTAGGGTGCGTATCATGAAAAACTTACATGCATGGTATGTAGGGTGCGTACGATGAAAAACTTACATTCATGGTATGTAGGGTGCGTAAGACGAAAAACTTACATGCATGGTATGTAGGGTGCGTAAGATGAAAACTTACATGCACGGTATGTAGGGTGCGTAAGATGAAAACTTACATGCACGGTATGTAGGGTGCGTAAGATGAAAACTTACATGCATGGTATGTAGGGTGCGTATGATGAAAAACTTACATGCATGGTATGTAGGGTGCGTATGATGAAAAACTTACATTCATGGTATGTAGGGTGCGTACGATGAAAAACTTACATTCATGGTATGTAGGGTGCATAATACGAAACACTTACATGCATGGTATGTAGGGTGCGTAAGACGAAAAACTTACATTCATGGTATATTGGGTGCGTAAGACGAAAAACTTACATTCATGGTATGTAGGGTGCGTAAGACGAAAAACTTACATTCATGGTATGTAGGGTGCGTACGATGAAAAACTTACATTCATGGTATGTAGGGTGCATACGATGAAAAACTTACATGCATGGTATGTAGGGTGCGTACGATGAAAAACTTACATTCATGGTATGTAGGGTGCGTAAGACGAAAAACTTACATGCATGGTATGTAGGGTGCGTAAGACGAAAAACTGACATGCATGGTATTTAGGATGCGTAAGGTGAAAAACTTACATTCATGGTGTGTAGGGTGCGTATGATGAAAGACTTACATGCATGGTATGTAGGGTGCGTAAGACGAAACACTTACATGTATGGTATGTACGGTGCGGAAGGTGAAAAATCAAACATTCATGGTATGTAGGGTGCGTAAGATGAAGGATTGCATCGCATGGTATACAGTAGCTCCCTATCCCTTCAAAGTTCCTTTTCCCAAATCCCCCAAACTGTCCAAGTTCGTCCCTAAATATGCGTCAGAGTGTCTTATGTAAAAAAAAAAAAAAAAAGAGGTTTCAATGAAATTAGTTTTGCAGATATCTCTTGATTAAGCCTAAAACGATTTATTTCAGTCTTGGTCATATTTCTGTAATGCACGATTTCGTAAGTTATAAGCTTTGCGTTGCAGCTTCCTCAGACAAGTTTGCTAACAAAAATAAGGAAAATCATATTTACAAATGTGCTACGTTGCACGTGTCTAAGGCTTTTGATTACGCATTTCTACAGAAAGGAAAAAAAAAAAAAAAAAAAAAAAGCTCATTACTGCGCTAAAACGGTTGTCATTATGGCACCATGGATAACATTGGAACTTTTCCTCTCGTTTTCTCACTTTCCTTTTTCTTTATGAAGCCGACGATTCTCTGAAGAAATGGATTAATTACATTAAATGACGGAAGGTGACTTTAAAAACATTTAAAAAAATGAAAATCAGCTTTTTTTTGTGTACAGCGAACCTCTTTAAACCGCCAATGTTTGTTTCATACACCAAATAACCAATATGGTCGTCCCAGTGGCGCAGTGGTCTAAGGGCTGGCTTCTGACCATTCGTTTGAGATGGGTTTGGGTTTGAATCGCGGTGATGAATGTCTGTTTTGTTCGTCTTACGGCACTGACTCTCACCCTTTCTTAGAAGCAGCGTCCCTAAATTAGGAACAGGTGACTTCTTATAGTGTTATACCTCCGGAACAAGTGACCTCTTTGCTCACAGTTACCTTTCTTTTGGGTTGGAGGTTTAAAGACTACGCCCCGGTGGCGCTGTGGTCTAAGCAGTGACTTCTGACCATTCGTCCGAGATGGGTCCGGGTTCGAACCCTGTGAGGCATGGATGTTGTATTTGTTTTACAGACACAACATCCATGCCTCACCGTCCTCTCCCTTCTCTGGAGTCAGTGGCTCTAAATTAGGCACGGGAGACTGCTTATAGCCCACTAAGTTGCTGTGATCGTTAAACCTCCACTAAAAAAAACAAGCTAGTTAAATCATACAATTTATTAATCATGATACGCTTTTCAACATACCAGAAATCATTACTCGAGTTATTAGGATAATTACTGTAGAATAAATCTCGCTCATGTGCCCTGACCTTTGAGCCCATTTTGATGATATTAAACAGAACAGGTTCAGTATACCTCCGGAACAACATACTAAAGTTTTGTCGCAATAGAAGCATTTTTAGTCTAGTTATGAGAATAATGGATGTGTAATAAATCTCGCTCCTGTGCCCTGACCTTTGACTCCGTTTCGATGATATTCAACAGAACCGGTTCAGTATACATCCGGAACAACATGATAAAGTTTTGTCTCAATCGAAGTATGTTTGGGTAAGTTATAGTGCATAAGGGCGATGGAATGGATCCCAATTTTGTGTCCTGACCTTTGATCCCATTTCATCCATTTTCAATAGGGTTCTTCCCCAAGTTGTCCCCTACCACATACTAAAATTTCATCGAAATCAAACCATTTTTACGTGAGTTATCATGCGGACAGACAGACAAACGGACAAAGCTGGAACATATACACTTCTTAAACCTACGGTTGGAAAGCGTAAAAAAAGAAAAAAACCCACCGTGAGCAACTCAATGGGCTATTAGCAGTTGCCCGTCCCTAATTTAGGGCCACTGACTCCAGGGAAGGGAGAGAGCCAGTGCAGCAAGACAAACACAGCATCCATGTCTCACCAAGATTCAAACGCGGACCCAACGTGGGCAAATGGTCAGAAATCAGTACTTAGACCCCCAAACTAAAAAAAAAAAAAAAAAAAAAAAAAAAAAAAAAAAGCTGCTCAACTCAGGCGGCGGAGATTGTTTTTGATTTTAAAGTGCAGGCATTGTACAACTTCGATACTCATATTTTGAAGATACAATTACTGTTTTTGTTGGGAAAAAAAGACTGCGCAAAAATTTTCAATATTTTAATTAATCTGCTTTCCCGTTTTAGGGAACTTGTGATGATAGCCTTATGAAATCATTATTTCATTAAAAAAAGTTATCGCCAATCATTTTATTTTCATGTTTAGTTAATGTTGACCTATTCAGTCAGATTCTTGTTTACTCGAATTAAAGAGCCCTGTAAGCATAGCTTATGTACTTATATGGTCAAAGTCAGGCCTTAGTGTAGTTCTTCGTAGAACAGAGGTTTTCGAGTTCTAGTTAGAGACCCAAGCCGTGACCTTCGAGATGAAGACCATGATATTTCATTTACGAGGTCACGCTTCCCGTTAATCCCTGTCAATGTATATTTAAACTTTCTTATTCAAAGTAAATATCAGTTACTACACAATGCTTTAATCTTGCTGCATTATTATTATTTTGAATTAAAAGATACTAGAACTAAAAGATCATGATAATTTTATATTTTTTAATGTCTTTTTCTTCAAAATGAATGATGATCAAGTTTGCTAAAAATATTTTGTAGTTACCGCTATTTACTTTGAAAAATAAATTTTAAATATGTAATGCTAGTTCTTGCTGACGGAAAACCGCCGCAGATGGCCTAGTGGTCAGCTTTTGGGACTGCCACGGAGAAACCTTAGGTTCGATCGGACCACTAAATATCCGCCGTGCGTCGGTTGGGGACGTTAATCCGTCGAACCCCGGTGCTGGTCCCCCTGTAATAAATAAGGGCGTCTTCCTACCTATTTCGACCTCGCTTCCGTGTCATTTTCCTATCGATCATTCTAGCCCAAATCTCCTAGCTTCTTATTTCTGAGGGTTGTTTAAGAGCTGGGGTCAGACACACCCTCCTAAAATCCTTTACATATGATCTATGATGTGATCTGACTGACGAAAAAGGGCCGCGGATGGCCTAGTGGTCAACGAACGCTAGAACCACTAAATAACCGCCTTGCGTCGGATGGGAATGTTAAGCCGTCGGACCCCGGGTGCTGCCCCCGGTAATAAATAAGGGCGTCATCCTCCCACTTTCTACCTCATTTCCGTGCCACTTTCCTATCGGGCACTCTAGCCCAAATCTCCTAGTTTCATATTTCTAAGGGTTGTTTAAAACCTGGGGTCAGACACTCCATTCCTAAAATCCTTTACATATGATCTATCATCTGATCTGACTGACGGAAAAGGACCGCGGAGGGCCTAAAGGCCAAAGTTCGTGACTGCCACGAAGGAACCTCAGGTTCGTTCCTGGCAGGTGCGAACGCTCGAAGCATTAAATATCCGCCGTACGTCGGATAGACACGTTAAGCCGTCGTACGCAGTATACTGGCCCCCCGGTAATGAATAAAGGCGTCTTCCTCCCTCTTTTTCTCCCGCTGCCGTGTCATTTTCCTGTGGGGCACTATAGCCCAAATCTCCTAGCTTCCTATTTCTAAGGGTTGTTTAAGACCTGCGGTCAGACATTCCCTTCCTAAAATACTCTGCATATGATCTGATCTGACTCACTGACGGAAAGCGTGACGTCACGAATGAAGTGTCATGGACTTCTCCAGCTCGAAGGCCACGCCCAAGCTAAGGCCTTTCTCATACGCCCAAGCTAAGGCCTTTCTCATAAGTTACAAATACAGAAAATAAGTAATAAAGGAATCGTCATCAGCGTAAGTACGCTGCTCGGCATAGAAACTGCTACACCATGAAGGAATGCAACGAAGTGTGACTAAACGTACCACACATGTAGACGAGTATAGGTAGGAAACACCTGATTTAATTTCTGAGGAATTACATGAAGGCCCTGCGCGAGTAGGCAGTATGATGTGGCCTAAGTCAATAGGGCGTATGACAGCCATGCTGGGCTATACATTCGGGAACACGGCGTGGCCCGAGTGGAAATATCGCCGGATGGTGTCCTGATGTGTCCACAATTCACTGGCATTGCGGGGGGGGGGGGGATCAGGCAAAGGTGTTCAGTCGTTTGCCCAAAACTTCAGCCGCCCCGGTGGTGCAGTGGTCTAAGCGATGGATACTGACCATTCGTCCGCGATGGGCCCGGGTTCGAATCCCGCTGAGGCATGGATGTTGTGTTTGGTTTACAGCACTGGCTGTCTTCCTTCCCTGGAGCCAGTGACGGTAAATTAGAGACTGGCGATTAAGTTGCTCACAGTGGTCGTTAAACCCCCAATAAAAAAAAGACAGAAAAAACTTCCAATACGCCCTCTATTGGGGAGAAGCATAGACGTAACTAGACATTTCTGCACCCTGGACAAACTGCAAAATATTACGCCCCTATCTATAATTTTTTTTCGTAGTTATTATTATTTTTTTATTGATTGGAGATTTAACGACCACCATGAGCAACTCAATGGGCTATAAGCAGTCACCCGTTCCTAATTTAGAGCCACTGGTTCCAGGAAAGGGAGAGAGTCAGCGCCGTAAGACAAACACAACATCCATGCCTCACCGGGATTCGAACCCAAAACCCTTTGGGACAAATGATCAGAAGTCATCGCTTAGACCACTGCGCCACCGCTGCTTTCCGTAATTTAACGACCACTACGAGGAGTCGCCCGTACCTTATTTAACGACAGAGCCAGTGCCATGAGACAAACACAACACCCATTCATTCTTCACCCCGGTTTTGAATCCGCTCCCACTCAAACGGAATCTGATAGAAGAATAGATGTACAACATGATATTTATGTGTGAATCCTCCGTAACAGGTCCCAATACACAACTACCTCATGTACAGGGAAGCGCTCCGATCTTGACTCCAAAGCTTGGACGGTTATTTTAAGCAATGCTTCTCAAATGCTATTCAAGTCCCAGGTGCTTGCAGTGGACTAGTTGTTTATTCCGAAATAAGAAATTTTAACGAAGCACTATCAGTAAGCGTCATCCGCTGTTATTAGGGGTATGCAAAAGTTTCCGCCGTTTTAAAGAGAAAGGAGACAGTAACAATCAGGAAACCAGTGCACATTTATTCAACGAAATATTGGCCGTTAGCATCAATGATCTTTTGCCATTTTTCAGGCAACAAATGAATGCCCCTGAAATAGAATTATTCTGGTTTTGAGCTGAAGAATGCAGTGACGAAACGTTCCACCTCTGGAACTGTGGTGAACAGCTGTTAGGCTAGGTCATGTTGCATAGAGCGAAACAGATGAAAGTCTGAGGGTGAAATATTCGGGGAGGAAGCCGGGTGAGGTAAAACCTCTCAGTGTAACTGTTCAAGGGTTGATTTCGTGGTGGCACAGACATGTGGTCTGTTATACGTCAATTCGTCGCCTGCGTCAATTCGTCGACTACCACAATTCGCCTCGCGTCAATTCGTCGACTACGACAATTCGCCGCGCGTCAATTCGTCGACTACCACAATTCACCTCGCGTCAATTCGTCGACTACGACAATTCGCCGCGCGTCAATTCATCGACTACGACAATTTGGCTAGCGTCAATTCGTCGACTACGACAATTCGCCGCGCGTCAATTCGTCGAGCGTAAATTCGTAGCGGATAAATTCGTCGACTACGTCAATTCGTCGCGTTTACAAATTTTGGTTACATACAAAACGAATGCAGGAAAACGTACGATTTCGAACGTCTTCCGCCCTGATCACATTTAAAAGGTTTGGACACTCAGACAGGATAGGGATATTACGCTTTTTCTTTGGCAATAGAAATAAATTAATATGCCTAACGCCTAAGCTTCGGCCTTTTTAACCGTTTTTATTCTATCGTGCTCATATTCAAAAAGTTTACACACCAAGTCAAGTTAGTATTATTGCGATTTTGCTTAGGCATTAAATATTAAGACCTTGGCCTTGGCCTTTTTTTTATTCCATCGTGTTCATATCCGGTGGCGGTCATAATGTCGACGGTCAAAATGTCGACAGGGTCATAATGTCGACGGTCAAAATGTCGACAGGGTCATAATGTCGACAGTCAAGATGTCGAGAGTTCAAAATGTCGATAGGGTCGAAATGTCGACACGGTCATAATGTCGACATGGCTCAGAAAATGTCCTCATGGTACTCTAATTTAGACCGTAGACGGTTTTTGGAAGGGGTCGGGGCACGGGGTCAAGAAGCCCCCATAAAATGTTTTCGTAAAATCTACAGTTTTCAATTTAGAACCACTAAATTTGGTATACTATCTCAATGCACTCTAACTTACATGGTACATGGTTTTTGGAAGGGGTCGGAGCCCGGGGACAAGGAACCCCCGTACAACATTCTCCTAAAATCGACAATTTTCAATTTACAACCACCAAATTTTGTGTACTATCTCACGAAATTCTTACTTAGACTGTAGATAATTTTTGGAAGGGGTCAGTGCCCTGGGGTTCAGAACCCCCCATACAAAATTTTCGTAAAAATCTAGAGTTTTCAATTTAGAACCACCAAATTTTGTGTACTATCTCATGGAACTTTAACTTAGACTGTAGACGGTTTTTGGAAGCGGTCGGAGCCGGGTGCGGGGGTGGGGGTGGGGGAGTGTCAGAGACCCCCATGCAAAATTTTCGTAAAATCCACAGTTTTCAATTTAGAGCCACAAAATTTGGTGTACAATCTCATGAAACTCAAACTTAGACTGTAGACGGTTTTTGGAAGGAGTCGGAGCCCGGGGATCAGAGCCTGCCCCCCCCCCACAAAATTTTCGTAAAATCTACAGTTTTCAATTTAGAACCACCAAATTTGGTATACTATCGCATGAAATTCTAACTTAGACCGTAGATAGTTTTGGTTTTTGGAAGGGGTCGGCGCCCTGGGACAGGAACCCCAATAAAAAATTTGCGTGAGATCTACAGTTTTTAATTTAGAATCAACGAATTTGATATACTATCTCATGGTTCTCTAACTTAGACTTAAGACGGTTTTCGGAAGGGGTCGGGGCCTGGGGTCAAGGTGCCCCATCACAAAAATTTCCTGAAATCTACTTTTTCATTTAGAACCACCAAATTTATTATATTATCTCATGAAACTCTAACTTAGACTGTAGATTGTTTTTGGAAGAGGTCGAGGCCAAGTAGCCCCCATACAAAATTTTCGTAAAATCTACAGTTTTCGTTTTAGAACATCCAAATTTGGTATACTATCTCATGAAACTGAAACTTACGCCGCCCCGGTGGCGCAGTGGTCTAAGGCGTTGGCCTCTGATCATTCGTCCGAAGGGGTCCGGGTTCGAATCCTTTTGAGGCATGGATGTTGTGTTCGTCTTACGGCACTGGCTTTCTCCCTTCCCTGGAACCAGTGACCCTAAATTAGGGACGGGCGACTGCTTATAGCCCATTGAGTTGCTCACGGTGGTCGTTAAACCTCCAATCAAAAAAAAAAAAAAAAAAAAAAAAAACTGAAACTTAGACCTCATGTGGTTTTTGGAAGGGGCCGGGGAGCCCATACAAAATTTTCGTAAAATGTACAGTTTTCAATTTAGAACTACAAAATTTGGTATACTATCTCATGGTTATCTAACTTATACGGTAGAAGGTTTTTGGAAGGGGTTGGGGATTGGGGTTACGAGGCCCCATACAAAATTTTCGTAAAAAGTTCCATTTTTTATTCTTAAGATCTGCAACACAATTCAGCACTCCAATACCCTATCTACGTTCTAAGGCGCTCTTTGGCCCTTTGATGCCCTTGCGCCATAAACCACCAACTAACTAACCAACCTACGGTCTAAGTTAGAGACCGTAGATAACAATAAAGTGCAAAAATATTCGGTTAATGGTGTTTTAAAAACACAAATCAATATAGTTTTGCTTTCACTACCAACAGGCGGCTTATCAGGCAGAAATATATATAATGTAATGTAAATAGAGAGTTCCAGATATTCAAAATTCAAAACGGTAAGAAAAAGATGATCAATGGCAATGCCAATTCGTACGCATGCGACATCACATAGGTACATTGCATTTCTGTGTCGCGGGATTCTCAGAAGCACACGCCAGATGTACTGCAGTTCTATAGATGTCTCCTCGAAGGTAAGTATTCCCATTCCCTTTTCTTTCTTTTTTGTTTCGTAAAATTAAATTAACTAAATCAAAAAATTTAAAATTAGTTTCCTGGAAAATTACAGGAATATCTTTTTCATTCATAAACTTTCACCCGCTGAACTTTGTGATTCCACAAATAGTAATATGTACCTGGCAAATACCTAGTATCCCTGCTAGTACAAATTATATTAATGATTTCTTTGCGCCCAGTTCGTTCTAGTATGTCCATAAGAGCGTTTGGGGCCGTATGAAAAATACATTTCAACGTGTGCCGCTACGGTGGCGGAGTGATCTAGGCGCTGGCTTCTGACCACTCGTCGAGAAGGATCCTGGTTCGAATCCCGGTGAGTCATGGACATTGTGATTGACTTCTGGCACTGGTTGTCCCCCTTCCCAGGAACTAGTGGCCCAAAATTAGGAACGTCCGACTGCTTACAGCCCATTGAATTGATCACGGTGGTCGTTAAACCCCAACTAAAAAAAAAAAAAAGGTTGCGACGTGTCCATTGCTGTTTTTATGGAGCCTTATGAAAAGTACGTTTTTGATATCAACGTGTCCACTTTCATGTAGGCTGGCCATAAAATGTTAGGGGACCGTACAAAATTGCACTTTTCTTTTCACCTTGTCAGCGCTTCGGTATATGGTTGAAGTATACATATATACTGTATAGTTGGGCCATTTCAGCACGTAGTTTGGTTTATATAAAAAATAAAGATAATGTTACATTTTTACTCAGTTACAACACATTAATCCCAAAGGCTATTTCTTGAAATCTTTAATTCGCCATGCTCATATTCACAACGTTACCATAACATGTCAAGTTATTAATGTTGCAGTTTTACTCTGTAACAAAACTTTAATTACAAGACCTTAGGCGTAACCTTTTTTTAGGAAGTTTTAGTCCGACGTATACATAAGGTTTCGATAACATGCCAAGGTTATGATACTGTGTTTTGACAGATGCACAAAAATTAATAAACAGGCCTTAAGCCTTTTTATCAGCTTTCAATCAACCGTGCTCATATACATAAATTTTTCAGAGGAAATCAAGTTTATTGTGTTGCGCTTTTACTTGAACTGTAAACAGCCATTAACTTTCACCCGCTGAACTTGGTGATTCTTCAATTCATCCATTAACAAGTCTTTTAAGTAATTGTATGCCATGGTCATATTGATAATGTTTGATGACAAAGTCAGGTTAATGATGTTGCGCTTATTAAAGATTTTTGAAAAGGTATAGAAGCTAATAATTATTGTTTGGAGCCTAAGTAAAAGCTCATTTTTAACTTGACTTGTCATGCAATACTTATGAATATGGCATTTGTTTTATTTTGTACATTTTACATAGCGTGTGCATTTTTTTTATGTTTTGGCATTTGTTTTATTTTGTGTTGTACTTGTTACAATTGCGTTTTGAATTTTTGTTATGCTTGTGACTTGTGATTGCATTTTGAATTCTTATTTGTTTCACATTTTGGATTACTTTTTGACATTTTATGTTTTTGACATGCTATTTTAAAAAAATGTCTTTCTTAATTTTGCGTTGTATTTTACATTCTTGGATCTTCGGCAGAATTACATTCTTGAAAAATTCATATACAAGTTAGTAAAAGGTATAATTCAATTAGTGAAAATACCAGCACATTTTAGTAAAGAATAGAAATATAAGAAATTCTTCTTAAAAAGTCTAGCATGTTAACATTGTCTCTGTGCGCCAAAGAAGTTCGAATTCCTTTTTATCTTGCCAGCGTTTCTCTTCTGGGTGGATTTGTTGTTTTCTGTGCTATCACTCTTTCGATTTTAGCCATAGTTGTTCTCTGTTCTTTCGCAATTTCACTGATTATTTTGTACAGTCACAGTTTTTCTCTCCCAGAATTGTATTCCAGCTTCTGTCCCATCCTTCAAGTTTGTTTTGTGCTCTGGGAAAGCCAAATAAATTGTTTTCACTTACTGACCAAATTGTTGGTGTGAAAAGCGGAGGGCTTCTGCTCGGATTGTTTCTTCTGCTTCCACGAAATTTTCCAAGAACATAATTTTCCCCAAACCACTGAACTACAGAATCTGCATATTCTAGTAAAATTGATTTCACTTCTTCAAAAGCAGCTGGAATTTCATCAGATGAAAGAAATGCGAGTGCTTGCAAATGTCTGACTTTGAGAACAAACGTACTGTTTCCCCCATATTCCGAGGCTACGCCAGAGGATGGATATTCCTCCGCACATTTTTTCCGAAATGAAACCAGCAACATTTTTGTGTGCTGCTTCCAAATTCATTTTTAGCAGCATTATAATGGTAGCAATTTCAAAATCTATCATTATACGTATATTGTGGTGCAAGCTGAATATCATAGTCTGATGCATAGTCTTGTAAATCCTGCAAAAATCTTGTGTAATAGTATAATATTATTCATTCTTGCTGGAAAGTAACCCATGAACTAGTGGGACAAATCTTTGCATCTCTGGATTCGTTTCAACCATAGCATGAATGGCATATAATTGCCTAAAAAGGGTTGAAAAATTTTCAAATGTACCATCCATAATCCAGAGGGGTGCTTCTTTAAGCTTTCGTAAATTATTTTCTGTTAAAAATAAAATAATTCTTTGATCTCCAAAAGCGATATTTCTGCCAAGAAATTTTGCACCATCTCTTTCCTGTAAATCTATTGGGGCATCGATCCGTTCTGAAGTCGTAGGCTCCGCAGGCATGTCTTCTCTTCGTATTCGTTTTACAACTTGCCTTAGTGCATCCATATTAGGCATTTAAGCTGCATTTACTGTAGCCATTGGCATTGTCACGGTTTGAATAATTTGTGCAGAGGCTTCGTCCGTATTTCTTGCTCGTTCTTTTACTTGCGCTCTTGCAACAGCAACATCACTTTTCTCCGGTCTTGGAGCATGATTATGTGGTTTCTCATTGCGCATCCTGTGTTCATCTCCAAGAAGAATAGTACTAGCAAAGCCAGTACAATTTCCATAATTTCTTTCAATACAGTGCCAATACCGTAAATCACCCCGCACTCTGTTATGGCAAGATAAATACCCTTTCCATTTCAGCAAATCATTTCCTTTTTGTGAGTAAACTATGTTGCATACTTCATTTGCATAGTGCCTTCGGAAAACAATGCACTTTCTCTTTCCAAAATATTTAGAATGATATATTTCCACTATTATCACTTGACAACGCACAACAAAGGTTTCAAAAAGCAAGTTCCCTGTTCGCCAGTCAACTACGAACTGATGAGCAACCATTCAATAAAACACTCAGAATACAGGCGATCACGTGAAGTCTGTTCCTCTAGTTATAGTTTAGGTGAAGTTCAAGATTTTCGTACCTGCGGTCACAAGAAGAGGTTAAGTTTAGGGATCGGCATCTTATCTTTTGTTTTTCCAAAATGCAGAGGTACATGTATTTTACAGCAGGAACATCCCAAGAGGGGGATCAACGGAGGCGAAGCACCCGGGTGCCAAGTTCCGGGGGCGGCGGCAAGCGCGGACTGGGTCACTGTACTCTGGGCCGGTAGACGTCACGCTAATTCTCAAAAATAAATTCGAATTTTTTTCTGTGCTGCGCCATGCTTATGAAAAAAAAATGTTATACTAAAAAGACAATTTGTTTACCCCGTAAAGTATTAAAAAAAAGACCTACGTCCCTACGTGCCAAATGGTCTGTAAGCCAAACACAGTTTTTCATGCAATACCTTCCCCCGACTTTCTAAGTTCAGATCCGTCTCGTTCGACTTATTTCCTGTACCGCACCTCTCTTTCGCTAATTGTAGTTAATTGCCGTGAAATTGGTGTTTTACGTATGGGTGTATTGCCGTGTGTCCTGAAGACTATACTGAAAGCGGTGAACCCTAGGGGAAAAGTATTCCATCAAAAGCAAAAGAAATACAATGCCAGAGCAAAACTTTGTTCGTTGGCATTACATCCAAGCAATTTAGGCGAAGTAAGAAGTGTATTTTTCTACTACGACACGAGAAGATTGTTACGGACTCTCAGCAATTACGATACAGATGTGTCCTTAGGACTTCTCTTTCAAGACGTCCAAAGGCCGGCACTAGTTGATGGGGAGGGATACAGTGCGGTTATTCTTTTTTGTTGGAGTTAGAAATTCCTAAGCTCATTCTTCCTCAAAACTTTGCCTGCTTACTAGTAAGTAGTGTCTCATGAATCAACTATTGCCCAGATTTGTTGTTTTTGTTTTCATTCTTTGAGTTAACAGTGGGAAAATTCCTGAACTGCGTTGTTTCAGTTGCAAATATTTTTTAATTCAGCAACAGGGCTTCACGTATAATTACAAAATCCTTTAATAGAATAGACATACCTTACATAAAGAATTTACACGAGAAAATAAATAATAATAAGGAAAATATTCTAAAACCAAGAAAAAAATTGCGGAGCCGAAAAAGCTAGGTAGAGGAAACAGAAGGATCTGAGAAAAAGTTCATATTTAAAGAAACCTGTAGTTGCTTGATGAGCAAGTGGTATAAATCAAAACAAAATCATGTGCTGTATTTAAAAAAAAATTGTAAGCAAGTAGGCATCGTGACTGTCCACAGCTTCCCCTTTTCATCCTGTCGACATTATAACCACCACAGAAAATAAAATAACCAAAACATAACAAAAATACCCATACAAAGTGCCCAAAACCTAAAAACAAGTAACCACACAAAATGAAATGCCCAAAACATTAAAAAACTGTAACCACACAAAATAAAATGCCCAAAACATGGTAAGAAATTCTGTTAAAAACACAATGAAGATAAACAATAGGATAACTATATGTTTTTAGAACTTAATACAAGGGTCAAAACTGAAATAAAAAGAAAGAAAAAGAAGTATTCCAAATTTCATTATTACTTTAGATATTTTGACCTGTTGACATTTCGTAAATTGCACTTGCACTCGGTCAAAAAATATTACTTACAAGGACTCTTTAGTAACTTTTAATCGCTGTGCTCATATTTATAAGGTTTGCATAACAAATCAAGTTAATAATGTTGCGCTTTCACTTAGGCACCAAATAGTAATTATTGGCCGCTAGGCCTAGGCCTTTTAAATATTTTTTAATAAGCGTAACACTCTTAAATTGATTTGTCATGCAAACCTCATATGATCACAGCATTATAAAAATTACTAAAAATGCATATGCCTAGGCCTCGAGCGTATCTATTAATGCTTTCTGCTCGAGTAACATTTCAACAGAATTAATTTGATTTTCTATGAAAACTATATAAATATCAGCTCGGAGGACTGAAAACTATCAAAAAGCCCTGGGCCTAGGGTCTGCTTAATAGTTTCAACCTCAGTAAAGCGTATTGCTAAATTCTTGGACTTCTATGCAAACCTTATGAAAATTAGCACGGCGAACTGAAAATTGCTAAAAAGGCCCAGGTCTAGGGCTTATAATTATTGTTTTGTACCTCACTAAAAGTGTAACATTATCTTTAGTTCCTACTAGCAGGGGTACCCGGTATTTCCAGGATAAATATTACTATTTGTAGAATCACCAAGTTCAGCGGGTGAAAGTTAATGAATGAAAAAATATTTCCGTAAATTTCCAGTAAACTTATTAAATTTTTTTGATTTAATTAATTTAATTATACGAAACAAAAAAGAATTTACATTATTTACATTACATTGTATTTCAGCCTGATAAGGCACCCGTTGGTGGTGAAAGCTAACGTTCATTAATTTGTGTTTTAATTCGCCATTAACAGGATATTTTTGCACTTTATTGTTATCTACGGCCTCTAACGTAGACCGTAGGTAGAGTATTGGAGTGCTGTATTGGGATGCAATTCTGAAGAGTAAAAAACGTAATTTTTATGGAAATTTTGAATAGGGCGCCTTCACACCGGGCACCGACCCTTTCCGTCTGTGGTCTAAGTTAGAATACAATGAGGTAGTATACCAAATTTGGTCGTTCTAAACTGGAAACTGGATTTTACGAACATTTTGTATAGGAGGGAGGGGTCCTGACTCCCCTGGCTCCAACCGCTTACAAAAACAGTCTACAGTCTAAGTTAGAGTTTCGTGAGATAGTATACCAAATTTAGTGGTTCTAAATTGAAAACTGTAGATTTTACGAAAATTTCGTATGGGGGAGGGGGGGGGCCTGACCCCGTGTCCCGACCCGTTCCAAAAGCCATCTACCGTCTAAGTTAGAGTACCATGAGATAGTATACCAAATTTGGTGGTTCTATATTGAAAACTGTAGATCGTTCGAAAATGTTTTATGAGGGGTCTCTGATTCCCCGGGCTCCAACCCCTTCCAAAAACCGTCAGCCCTTTAAGTTAGAGTTTCATGATATCAATTTAATTTGGTGGTTCTGAATTGAAAACTGTAGATTTTACGAAAATTTTGTATGTGGGGGCTCTGACCCCCTGGGCCCGACCCGTTCCAAAAACTGTCTACTGTTTAAGTTAGAGTACCATGAGATAGTATACCAAATTAAGTGGTTTTAAATTGAAAACTGTAGATTTTACGAAAATTTTGTAGGTGGGGGCTCTGACCCAGTGCTCCTACCCGTTCCAAAAACCTTCTACCGTCTAAGTTAGAGTACTATGAGATAGTACACCAAATTTTGTGATTCTAAATTGAAAACTGCAAATTTTACGACGAAAAATTTGTGTGTGTGTGTGTGGGGGGGGGGGGGGGACCCCGTGCTCGGACCCGTTCCAAAAACCTTCTACCATCTAAGTTAGAGTACTATGAGATAGTACACCAAATTTAGTGGTTCTAAATTGAAAACTGTAAATTTTACGAAAAATTGGGGGGGGGCTCTGACCCCTCTGGCTCCAACCGGTTCCAAAATGCGTCTACAGTCTAAGTTAGAGTTTCTTGAGATATTATACCAAATTTGGTGGTTCTAAATTTAAAACTATATTTTACGAAAATTTTGTATGGCGGGCTCTTAACCCCCAGGGCCCCGACCCGTTCCGATAACGGTCTACTGTCTAAGTTAGAGTACCGTGAGATAGTATACCAAATTTGGTGGTTCTAAATTGAATATTGTAGATTTTACGAAATTTTTTATGAGGGGGCTTTGATCCCCCGGGCTCCAACATTTTCCAAAAACCGTCTACCGTCTAAGTTAGAGTTTCATGCTACCAAATTTGGTGGTTCTGAATTGAAAACTGTAAATTTTACGAAACTTTTGTATGTGGGGGCTCTGACCTCCCGGGCCTTGACCCGTTCCAAAAACCGTCTAGTCGTCTAGGTTAGAGTACCGTGAGATAGTATACCAAATTTGGTGGCTCTAAATTGAAAACTGTAGATTTTACGAAAATTTTTTAGGGGAGGGGGGTTGTCTGATCCCGTGCCCTGACCCGTTCCAAAAACCATCTACCGTCTAAGTTAGAGTACCATGAGATAACATACCAAATTTGGTGGTTCTAAATTGAAAACTGCAAACTTTTGTAGGGGGGGGGGGGTTGCTCTAAAACCCGGGTTCCGACCCTTTCCAAAAACCGTCTACCTCTAATATTTTTAGTGCCAAAGAGAAAAAGCTTAACATTCCTATCCTGTCTGAGTGTCCAAACCTTATAAATTTTATCAAGGCGGAAGACATTCGAAATTGTACGTTTTCGTGCATTCGTTTTGTATGTAACCAAAATTTGTAAACGCAGCGAATTAACGTAGACGACGAATTTGTCCGTGACGAATTGACGCGCGACGAATTGTCGTGGTCGACGAATTGACGCAGGCGACGAATTGGCGTGACACCCATGTGGTCTGGCATTATCGTGTAACAGGATGACTGGGCGGCGTCCTTTACCTGTCCATGGGGTTTTTCTGCTTCCGCGCGGCATTCAGTTTCATCAACTGATTGCTATGTGGCTGCGCAGTGATTGTTTCGTCCGGTTTCAACAGTTCGAAGTACAGCATTCCGTGCAAATCACACCTCACACACAACAACACCTTTCCCCCCATGGATATCCTGTTTTGCAGTGGATGTTGATGGCTGGCCTGGGTCAAACCAGGGTCGCTTGCGTACTGGGTTGTCGCAATAAACCCATTTTCACCCCCGGTGACAACCTTCCACAAGAAATTCTTCCCTTGAAACCTCTTTAGCAACGACATGCAGATGCCCAATCATTGACCAATATTACGCTCCGGTAAAGTATGCGGAACCCACTTACCAATCTTCTGGATCTTCCCCAAGGCCTGTAGACGCCGTACTACCGTCGATTGAGCCACTTTCAAACGTTTCGCCAGTTGTGTGGTCGATTGTGTGGCATCCTCTTGCAGCAGCGATTCCAGCTCCTCGTCTGCGAGTTCCTGTGGTCTACCTGCACGTGGCTTGTCTTCCAAGCTTAGATCACCTTTCTTAAAGCTGGCAAACCATTCTCGACACGTCCCCTAACACATAACCGTTTCGCCGTACGTCTGACATACTGAACCGTATGCTTCACTCGCACTTTTCCCTAAATTAAACATGAATAGCAAACAGTGCGCAAATGAACTTTATCGACCGCCATGCTTGGCTTCATGTGCGAGCTGATAGCCTGTGTAGCAGGCCGGTCAGGTCCCTACAGCCTAGCGGGGACGGCGGAAACTACTTTTGCATACCCCTAATACACTGCTGGACAATTGCTAAGGACGGATCATAAACGGCTATATAGCGCATAAAAAAGTAAGTGCGGTTGGATGCCAAGTGAAATAAAATAATGTCAGAATGCCAGGACATTACAAGAAAGACAATTTATTGTGCTCTGAAATCCAGAAGGCTTTAGAACGTGTTCAATGAACAAACAGGCCATTTTGTGCAGAATACGCAAACGTGAAAAAAATGCAATTACCGTCCGCAGGCGTTCCGGCGTAAGATGTCAATACGGGATATGGCCACCATGGAGGGCGATTAAAGATTCCACACGTCGTGTCATGCTTTGCACAACATTATCAAGCAGCTGTTGGGGTAATTTATCCCATTCCTCTGTCAGTGCACGGATGAGGGTGTCCTTGTTTATTGGAGGGCATTGGCGACCAGCAAGACTCCTCCCTAAAGCATCCCACACATTTTCAATGGGATTCAGATCTGGAGAACGTGCTGGCCATGCGAGGCGTTGAATATCTTCGCTCTCAAGACACTCCTGGACAGCGACTGTTCGATGACATGTTGCGTTGTCGTCCATGAAAATGAATCTATCACCGACAGCACCACGGAACATGCAAACATGAGGTAGCAGAACATCATTAATGTATCGTTGGCCAGTCATAGTCCCAGTTGGATGCACAAAGAAGGACGTACGGCCATTGATCATGATGCCAGCCCATACCATGACACTACATGTCGGATATCGGTCCCTTTCCTGTATGTTTGCTGCACAATATGCAGTACCACTATCACGCCAGATCAGTTGTCGTCGACAATCAGACGATAGGCTGTATCTACTCTCATCTGAGAAGAGGACAGCAGACCAGTCGTTATCAGTCCAATTGCGATGTTGATGGCACCACTGCAAACGGGCGGTACGGTGACGTCTGGACAATGGGATGCACACAACAGGACGGCGGGCGTATAGTCCTCCTTCATGCAAACGTCTGGCGACAGTTTTTCGGGAGATCCGCTTGCCAGTAGCAGCCATAAACTGATTTGCTACCTCACTAGCTGTGCTGCGCCGGTGTCTTTTTGTTGATAGCACTATGTACTGATCTTCTGCAGGTATCATACTGCGAACACGACTTGCCCCGTGACGTTTGCTACACTCTCCATTTGTTTGAAATGATTTTCAAAGCCTTGAAACAACACTGTGGCTGACGTCGAACTCCCTGGCAACATCTGTTATTTTTCGCCCTTCTTCAATCTTGCCAATAACACGGCCACGCGTAAAATCATCTAGGTGATGTCGGGAAGACATACTGAAAATTGCAAGCTCGTCAATTGATTCCTTCCCTTTCAACTTTGCGTTTGAACAACAACGGTCAATACGCGTCAAATCCTTTATATCTCTTATCAGCGCTATGACGTCACGAACAAGTTCGGCAATCCAAAATTTGCATACGCACAACACGTCTTACTGTATCCCGCACTTATGCTAATTTCCACATTTTCCTGCTTTCCATTTTATGGTTGCTATCGTTGCTATTGTCATCCGTCCTTAGCAATTGTCCGGCAGTGTATTATGCCCAGTTAAGGATATGACTCACACAATGTCATCTTATAGAACAAGTTCATATGGATATACAACTCTTGATGGCTTAACGCTCATGGAATACCTGCCGACAATTGCTTTATGTCGACTTTTACGCCGGTTTTTTACTTTTTATATAGTTGAAGCACACAGTGTACAATCACTAAAAGAAGTGTATGCTGCACCTAAAGGAGTTTTTGTTCCAGAGGTTTTTTTCCTTTTTTCAGTTTTGGAAATTTTTCTGGCGAAGGTATTTTTTCCGGATGATTTTTAGCTAAATATGGACATACCGGTACTTCAAAATTTCCATTTTGAACACTGCGTATAATGCTCATTATTGGAACGCGAAGTACTTCAACATAACAGAAGTTAATGAATTATATTTTTCGGAGCTTGAAGACATAAATAAAGAAAAACAATCCATTAACTAATAATATCATTTCCTTTACAGGGCCGGATTTAAGGGGGGGTCTACAGGGGCCCTGTAGAGGAAATGTTATTATTACAACATAACAGAAGTTAATTAATTATATTTTTCGGAGCTTGAAGACATAAATAAAGAAAAACAATCCATTAACTAATAATATCATTTCCTCTACAGGGCCGGATTTAAGGGGGGGTCTACAGGGGCCCTGTAGAGGAAATGTTATTATTACAACATAACAGAAGTTAATTAATTATATTTTTCGGATTTAAGGGGGGGGGTCTACAGGGGCCTTGTAGAGGAACGTTATTATTGGGGTCTATAGCCTTTGGGCCCTACCATGGCCAAGGGCCCAGGAGTCATGCCTGGGCAAATAATAGATAGATTGATAGATAGATAGATAGATAGATAGATAGAGAGAGAGAGAGAGAGAGAGAGAGATATTTATAAAATAGTTTCTTTTGTTTCGTATGATTTCCACTTAGTCAGAAACAGAGGCTGCAAGGCAAACATATTTCAAGGCAGTTACTCACCAAGGGGGTGAAGGTTTCATGTTACTGTGTGCAGCGGGGTCGACGAGACAGTTTCAGCTTTTTCACTGCCATCCACACACACCTCCAAATTTGTACTTGGAAACCGTTAATTGTCGAAGTTCCCTTTGGCTTCATACTGTATTTAACAAAAAAGGTAAACTAAGAAAACTATACAATGGCAAATCCGTATTAAAACCAAGACAAAATCTAGGAATCTTAAGCTTTTAACTCATGTTCTTCTGAGAACAATGAAAAATACAGTGACTTATTATGAAAACTCTGCAGATAACTTATTAGTTTGAAAAATGCGCTACGTAATACTTATCACAAGCACATTGCTACAGTTTTGTGTTTTAACGGACTTCATAATGATTTCCCCGTCATAATTCTTTGAGGGCCCACTCAGATGTCTTATCCCAGAGGCCCACTAAAGCTTTAATCTGGCCCTGATCCTGTATATCCAACTGTTATAGATATACCAGATGTGACAATTTAATTTCCGGAACGGCCGCGTAGTGTCGGTCTTTAGTGAACCTGCTGAGAAGAAAGGACTTCATGTCATTAGAACCAAGTGCTATACCCTATATATGAAGTTTCATAGGCTTTGCGACCATATTGCCTTAAACAACCTTACCTTCCGCATGGACATGTTAGTCAAAAGACTCCAGGAATCCCTTTCCTCCAGACACAGCAAGAAACTGGATTACTTGAAGTCTTCCCAGACTCCTAAACCTAATGATTTCACCATTCCCTTCGTTAATATTTCTAACCGGACGCTCTCCCGAGAAGAAACTAAAGTTTTGGAACTTGGACCAAAGTTCGGCTTCCGATCGAGACCGAACCCAAAAAGCGTCGTTTCTGAGTTTGTGAGCATAATATCGCGGGTTCCAGAAGACAACAAAGACGAACAACGTGAACTGTGTTGCTGTAGGTCAAAATCGTGGTACAATAAGAAACAACCGTTTAATAATTTCAAAATTCTAAGGACGATTTCGAACCTTAGAAATGACCGCTCCATAATGTTGATGCTAACGGACAAATCCGGCCAGACAGCGTATATGGACGCAGCGGACATCAATAAGAAACTAAAAGACTTTTTTATCCGATTCTAGATCTCTAATCTTAAGAACGAACCCTCTAAATTCTTGGATTGCGCCGGTTCAAAGAACTGCAAGACTAACCGCTATTCTGGACGATCTCAGAAATGCCTGCAAATTATCGCCTAACTCTCAGAGCCTAAAACTCTTAGGAAGACTTAAACATTACAAGCCCGGCAATCCATTGAGACCGATCGTGTCCAAGACATCTGCACCGACGTATCACATAGATAAAGCATTATCCAAATTCCTAACTAATCGTCTACCGGAATCGGAATTTATAATGACTTCCACTCTAGATTTTATCACGAAAACCAAATAGCTCACTGTTTAACAACGCGACATTATCGACAGTCTCGATGTGGTTTCTCTTTGCACATCGGTTCTCGTGCCAGAAACCATCGGAATGTTGAAGGAGGCTATATCTAATTCGTTACTTTATTCGCAGGAGTCTTGCCTCAACATCTTCAAGTAAATGGACCTGGTCTCAAATTCCAGTTACTTCAGTTTCCAGGGATAGATCTATAAACAGATAAACGGCGCTCCTATGGGATCCTTGCTTTTAGCCGTAGCAATACTTCGTCCAGTTGAGCAATATATATTCACCAATATCACCCCAAGGCCCACCACTAGGCTACGATATGCGGACGACGTATTTTTCACATGGCTTCACGAAAAGGAGACTCTCCCACTTTTCCTTGATAAAGTCAATTACCATAGGATGTATACCCTATGATTAATTTCACTATGGAGTTTGAGCGCAATGGTACATTACCTTATCTGGACGTTCTGGTGAACAAATCGCCTGACAACCGCCTTTGCACAGAAGTCTATTATGAAGCCACCCCCGTTCCCAACCTGTTGCTTCACAGTTCATTCTGCCCTGATTCTTACAAGAGAGCTCTCCTCCTTTCTCGAATTAGAAGAGCCTTCGCCGTCTCCTCCGATGTTCACTCTAAACAATGCGAACTAAAAAAACATAATTGAATTGGCCACTGAGTCTGGATACACCTCGAACCAGATACGAAATTTTATCGAAAAATCCAAATCCAGCCGTATTAATCCTTCTGTGAAGCAACTAAGCTACTGGGCACTATTCCCTACATACCAAGTGTTTTCTATCAACTCAAGAACGCGCTCAGGTGGATGAACTTCGGTGTCGGCATAAGGTCTCCAGTATTTTTATATACCATGCTTAAGAGAAGTATTGACAAGCCCATCTTTTCAACGAGGCAAGTATTTATGCCATTCCAGACGGCTCCGAGCGATACTACACTCATTGTCATAAAAATCCGCTCACAAAGAAGGAGGCGTCGGATTGAAATAAGATTTTAGTAGTGAGATGGTTGTGACGTGTATTCTAAATTAACTTTCCTTTTAACGCTGCTGGACATTTGCTAAGGACGGATCATAAACGGCTATATAGCGCATAAAAAAATAAGTGTGGTTGGATGCCAAGTGAAATAAAATAATGTCAGAATGCCAGGACATTACAAGAAAGACAATTTATTGTGCTCTGAAATCCAGAAGGCTTTGGAACGTGTTCAAGGGACAAACAGGCCATTTTGTGCAGAATACGTAAACGTGAAAAAAAATGCAATTACCGTCCGCAGGCGTTCCGGCGTAAGATGTCAATACGGGATATGGCCACAATGGAGGGCGATGCAAGATTGCACACGTCGTGTCATGCTTTGCACAACATTATCAAGCAGCTGTTGGGGTAATTTATCCCATTCCTCTGTCAGTGCACGGATGAGGGTGTCCTTGTTTATTGGAGGGCATTGGCGACCAGCAAGACTCCTCCCCCAAAGCATCCCACACATTTTCAATGGGATTCAGATCTGGAGAACGTGCTGGCCATACGAGGCGTTGAATATCCTCGCTCTCAAGACACTCCTGGACAGCGACTGTTCGATGACATGTTGCGTTGTCGTCCATGAAAATGAATCTATCACCGACAGCACCACGGAGCATGCAAACATGAGGTAGCAGAACATCATTAATGTATCGTTGGCCAGTCATAGTCCCAGTTGGAAGCACATAGAGGGACGTACGGTCATTGATCATGATGCCAGCCCATACCATGACACTACATGTCGGATATCGGTCCCTTTTCTGTATGTTTGCTGGACAATATGCAGTACCACTATCACGCCAGATCAGTTGTCGTCGACAATCAGACGATAGACTGTATCTACTCTCATCTGAGAAGAGGACAGCAGACCAGTCGTTATCAGTCCAATTGCGATGTTGATGGCACCATTGCAAACGGGCGGTACGGTGACGTCTGGACAATGGGATGCACACAACAGGACGGCGGGCGTATAGTCCTCCTTCATGCAAACGTCTGGCGACAGTTTTTCAGGAGATCCGCTTGCCAGTAGCAGCCATAAACTGATTTGCTACCTCACTAGCTGTGCTGCGCCGGTGTCTTTTTGTTGATAGCACTATGTACCGATCTTCTGCAGGACTGCTAACACGACCTCACCCGTGACGTTTGCTACACTCTCCATTTGTTTGAAATGATTTCCAAAGCCTTGAAACAACACTGTGGCTGACGTCGAACTCCCTGGCAACAGCTGTTATTTTTCGCCCTTCTTCAATCTTGCCAATAATACGGCCACGCGTAAAATAATCTAGGTGATGTCGGGAAGACATACTGAAAATTGCAAGTTCGTCAATTGATTCTTTCCCTTTCAACTTTGCGTTTGAACAACAACGGTCAATACGCGTCAAATCCTTTATATCTCTTATCAGCGCTATGACGTCACGAACAAGTTCGGCAGTCCAAAATTTGCATACGCACAACACGTCTTACTGTATCCCGCACTTATGTTAATTTCCACATTTTCCTGCCTTCCATTTTATGGTTGCTATCGTTGCTATTGTCATCCGTCCTTAGCAATTGTCCGGCAGTGTAGTTTCTTTCCCTATGTAAATCTTGAGTTTATTCTCAGTTATATCTCACTCGTAACGTGATATCTTTTCTCTCAAACGAATACTGTTGGCAACATAATTGAGGTTGAATGAACGTGACGTATGCCTGAGATATAAGAACAAGAGATAAAAACGAGGACTAAACTGTTGATTAAAGCGAGCGTTGTCAAGCGAGGTTGCTGGAGAGCGTTGTGTTGTAAACTGATTATTATTGAAAGGAGCGTTGTGAAAAGAGCGTTGTGTTAAGAGTTGTGTGGTGTGTGGAGCGTTTACTGCAATATGCTAAGCTATGTTACGATGTATTGGTTACGTCCTGAATAAAGCATCTTTTCCGTAAGTTCGACTTCTGTTGTTTACATGTTTCGTCTGGTTGTTAAGGTTTAATTTAGGAACCATTTCTTCGTATGGTGATGTTTTTAAAATAACGTAGACGTAAGACAAGACTTCTACGTCATATGGTACATACCAATAACAGAAGTCATTACAATATCACAGCAGAAGGACGATTTCCCGCGGACATACGGCACACATTCCGGTCAGCGTAAGTACCATGTCGGACCGCCTCGTGCTCGGATACATGCAGTGATACAGTGCGGCATGGAGTCAAAGAGATGCCGTATGTTATCCTGGGACACATTGGCCCACACGTCTTGCAACTGATGATTGAAATCACGAACACTGGGACATGGAGAAAGCTGGCGTCCCATCCGGTCCCAAACGTGCTCGATGGGTGAGAGACCAGGCGATCTAGCAGGCCACGGAAGCGTCGAAGTATGATGTAGACAGTCCTCGGAAACCCGAGCCGTGTGCGGACGGGCGTTATCTGGTTGGAAAATGGCACCGGGCCGCCTCGCCAGGAACTGCAGCACATGGGGCCGCAGGATCTCCTGTACGTAGCGCTGGGCTGTCAGCGTCCCTCGGATCACTGCGAGGGAAGTCCGGCTGTCACACGCGATGGCTCCCCAGACCATCACGCCTGCAGTTCGGGAAGTGTGCCGCTGTACAGTGAGGTTGGGATTGTAGCGCTAACCTGCGGTCCTCCACACTCTGACACGGTGGTCATCCGCTCCCATACAGAAGCGGGATTCGTCGCTGAACACTATACGCCGCCAGTCCGTAGCATTCCACGTTGCTCGCTGCTGACACCACTGCAATCGACGCCAACGATGGTCAGGTGTTAATGGCGGAAAACGTCAGGTCCGTTGAGAGTGCGGAGTCCCTTGTACTGACGCCACATGTCTCTGGATATTGGGGAAGGACGTCGTTGCATCTGTGCGTGCCGCTCTCACGATACCACGGTCCTCTCTGATGGTGGTGTGTCTGGGTTGTCCAGAGCCAGTCCGTAGTGTCTGGGTGCCTTCCGTGTTCGCTGTTCCCACCACGGTCGCACCGTTCTGTCCAACTTGCCCAAATGGCGGCCGATTCGACTCGCCGGCCATTCTGCCTCGCTCATCCCGACGATATGTCCACGATATACCTCGGAGTTTGAACCAAACTCCGTCAGTTGCCCGTACGCACATCTACGGCGGTTCCTCGGCATGTATATCGCTCCGAGATCTCACCTGAATCTTACCGTGCACTTCGGCACGAATGTGGAGTCCCGTGCGCGTCACCTTATAAGCCCCAAGGATTGCGATTGCAGCGCCGGTCTTGGACACGCGGGCATGCAGAATCGCACGAAATTTTAATCATTTGCATGTCTACCCTCCCCGTAGCTATTCGCCGAGTTTCGCATTAACCACGAGGTTTTTTTCATGGTGCTCGGATTTTTTTGACAACCCACACATCACAGAATATTTCGTATATGTTACAAATACGTAGCACTGAAACATTGAGACTTTTCAGATACGTTGCGCAATGTAACAGTAATGTTTCAGAAACTTTACGGTTACGTTAAAATGTCCTGAAACGTTACATAAGTGAACCCCTGTCCAGCAGGTTCCTAGGTAGATGCATTATCCCACTCGACCACGGGTTGCCTCGCTCTTACAGCGTTCTGTATGAACTAACAAGAAGGCCAATGCTTTGCGATTACGTTATTTAATAGGCTCGAACCCCTGTCTAGCGGGTTTCTAGGTAGATGCCTTATCCCACTCGATCAGCGTTCTGCAGGAACTAACGAGAAGACCAATGCTTTGTATTTAATAGAAATGCGTTATTTTTTCCACGGATCATTTTATTTTCCTGTAAGATGACTTAAATTTCTTCATGATTAATCAGCTAAATGTACCTTTTAATGCAAATCTGACTCTATTTATTTTTCTAAACTTGAGTAGTCGTTAAACTTCTCAATATATCAACATTATTTTTTTTTCTACCTTTACAAACTAACAACTACTTTTATTGAGACTTTTTTTCTGATTCAAAACCAACAAACGTACTAAGATATTATACACTGGCGTGCAAAACTTAAGGCCGCACACTACTGTACACTAACTAGCTAAGTCGAGTACGACAGTATCGCCAAAGAATATCCCAGTAGCACCTGGAAATACGACTGCGAGAGGGCTTCGGTGAAATGGCGTAAATGCGCATGCGCATCCACGCCGTTGCCAAACCAAAAATCTTATATATCGCCGGAATGTAACATCAAGGTAGCAATTCTGTACAATGGGAACTGTAAAACAGTAGTATCGGTGAATGCTATTTTTAACGTAACCGTAATGTACAAAGAGTTATGTTCCAAAATACACTGGCGGAAAGTGAAAAAAGAACACCAAGAAAGAATTGGCGGACGATCATGAAATTTACATATGTTAATGAATTCGAGTTTACGTAGGTGTGATGTTAATTTCGGGACCAACCGGTGAGCGCTTGCGCCACAGCACGGCATAATATGCAAATTATCGTCGGTGGTATTTAAGGAGTACGGCGAAGTGAATGTAATCAGTCGTCGGCGTACGGATACGTGCGAAAACCCTGAAGAAGCTGCAATGTCTGAACATGGAAGACGTGTACGATTTCAGCAGTTATCGGACTTTGAGCGAGGTCGTCTTGTCGGACTCCGCGACACCGGGTGGTCGTATCGTCATATTGCGGAGCGAATTAGACGGGAAGTATCGGTGGTGGTACGATGGTGGCGTAGATGGTCCGAGGAACATTTCCACACGAGAAGACGTGGAACCGGGATTCACAGAAGGACTGATGAGCGGACCGATCGACGCATAAGAAGAGCTGCGTTGTCAAGCAGAACATCCACTGCGACGCAAATACGAGCTGCCGTTGCACCTGAGGTGACTGTGCGAACAATCCGCAACCGTCTACTGGATGCAGGACTACGTGCACGTGTGCCTCTGGCATGTGTACCTCTGACTCCAGCCCACCGTCAGGAACTGCTGCAGTGGTGTCGCCAACGTCTGCACTGGAGAACGCAATGGCGATCTGTCGTGTTCAGCGATGAAAGCAGATCCTGCTTGGGAGCCTCCGATGGCCGTATGCGTGTTCGCAGACGCACAGGGGAGCGTCTCCACCCTTCTTGCATCCGCCAGCGACACACAGGGCCTACACCTGGTCTCCTGGTGTGGGGAGCGATCAGCTATCACTCCCGTACACAACTAGTGTTTGTACCGGGTACGTTAAACGGCACCTCCTACATCAACAACATCATTCAGCCCGTTGTTGTGCCATTTGTAAGGTCGGTTCATCGTGGTGTTTTCCAGCAAGATAACGCACGCCCACACACGGCACGTGCAACGCAACATGCACATCAGGGTGTGAGACAACTTCCATGGCCTGCACGTTTACCGGATTGGTCCCCCATTGAGCACGTGTGGGATTTTATGGGACAGCGACTTATCCGGTCTCCACTGCCAGCCACGACCATTCCCGATTTACGCGTCCAGGTTGAGGATGCTTGGAACTCAATACCCCAAACTTACATCCAATATCTGTACGACGGACTCCATGCCAGAATTGCACAGTGTGACGCAGTTCATGGCGGTTCAACTTCGTACTAACCATGTTACATGGAAATGTTATTTTTCGGTTTACCAGCAAATACAGCTGTATTTTGCCAAAATGTTTTGATCACGTTATCCTCTGTATTCCGTTATTATGCTGTATAAATTTCGTTGGTATCAGACGTCTCCTTCTTGGTGTTCTTTTTTCACTTTCCGCCAGTGTAGATGTTGCTGAAACGTATTTGTAAGATATCTCTGAAAGTGTAACGAAAATGAGAGATTGTAACATTATTGATACATATCTGAAGCTTACGCGAGGCCCTGTGCGAACTCTCCCTGCTAGACCCATTTGTTAAAGCTAACTAATAATTTTTGCTAAATCAACTTGGTTAACGGTATTTTGCGCACGTACGCAATAAAATATTTGTATTTTCTGACAAGGTGATGATTAGCTTTTCACTCATTTATTTGTTATAGAAGGAACTGAGGTTGTTCTTAAACTTGTAACTGTAACTGCTATTATTATTAAGCTCAATCGTCGTTCGCCTTTGCAAAATAAAAAAAAAAAAGAAGGTAAATGTTAGTAATACTATGCACTATGCAGTATGAATTTTTAAAATCTGTTTTACTATAGCTGTGTATTTTAAAAATGAAACCTATGCGGAAAAAAAAAGAAAAATGTTTTAAATAGGTGCATCAATTTCCTAGTGAATTGTAACACATTAAAAAAATGTCCTAAAGTTAGAGAAACAGTCATCGTATTTCAAAAATATGCTGGTATGTAAAAGGAAAACTCCACGTTTTACCTGTCAGGCAAAGGAGACCTTTCTCGTCTTTTGTCCAGCAAAATCTTCAATGATATCACCGTAATTTAGTTTTGATGCCACATCGCGTTCTATTGACAATGTAGCCGGTACAGTCAACCTTTCTTGAGACAAGCTTGTCTTTCTTGTCCTCAGATACGATTTGATTAATTTCAAGCAAGAGAGAGACTGCTTTCAGCACTGGCGACTGTTATCGGCACAGTTAACATGACACTGTACGCGATAGCTACGTTAGAGAAGGGATTTTGCATTCCGTTTAAAAATTGCAATACTTAGATGGCAGTATTGACGTCGTCCGAAACTAGTTCTCTGACTATTTTGCAATTCTGTGAATGGCTCCTCTCCGCATATATCGCGGGAATTTCCTGAACGAAGGATCAAATCCAGGTTTTTGCAATATTTCATTAGATCTTCGTCATTCATTTGTTCCGTTTTCGGTAGAGAATACAAAAATCCAAACTTGTCATTGAACTCCTTATGTTGTTCAAAACGAGATTTCAGAGACTGTACTGCAGTGTCTATAATAGGATAAAAATACTTTATTTTGAAGACTTCCTCTGAAGATTTTGTATTCCTTAAAGGCTCATCGTGTACTACGTAATCAGATTCTTCTTTTTTAAGCCACACTATGCTCAGAGAATTTTGGATCAACACGTAACTGTTCACCAATTTCACGAGCTGCCAGAATTGCTGAACTGAAGCCTTCGTTTCGAAATTGGTTCAGAAATTTAATAACCACCTGAAGCATATTTTCTGCAATGTCAAGCAGCACGCTTCTCTGATTGAAGTGGTTTGTTCACACTGTTTAGAGAAAAGAGTATGTCATACCATATAACAATACCCAATAAGAATTCATGACTATGAAGTTCATGCACTGCCAATGAGTGAGCTTCACATTAGATTTTGGATCATTTACTGCGTCCGCAACTTCAAGAAGTGCGTCCCTTATTTCTTTTGTTTGGTATCTAATGGGTTCAACACTTTCTACACTGCTTTCCTATCTAGTGTCACAGGACTTCTTAACAGTAATTTAAGAAGTCCTGAGCGTATGTATGGTGTCACTGTGATGTTTGTGCGCGCGGACTCGCGAAGGACTGGGATCGTAATTCATATGTTTTGAACTGTCGGATTTCTTTTTAGTCTGTGTACTTAATGTTATATTTTTCTTTCTTTCTTTCTTTCGTTTTATTTTATCTTACTTATCCACCAGCGCGAGGCCCTGTGCGGTCGCACACCCTTAACGGCGGCCCTGATGGGAATGAGTGAACACCGGAATGACCAAGCGTTCATTCAGAATTAAGCTCAACGAACATAAATGAGACACAAGGTACGGAAAAGTAATCACTGCCCTGTCTAGAGAAGTCAAGCTTAAGTCCGCTGATCCTATGTAGGATGACATCAAGAAATTAGCTTCCTACTTCACGCCTAAATCTACTGCCATTCGAGAAACCTCAGAGATAATTACCAACAGTGAGGCTTGCAATGATAGCTTCTCTTTAAAATTGCCACGAGTTTGGAACCAGTTCGTCAAATAATGCTGCGTTTTCTCCCACGATACCGCGTGCACAACCAACATGATTCCTCGTTTCTTCGAATCAATAATCACATTTGCATCAATTCATTTATTGTCTAGTCAAGTCACCGCGTTCAAACTGTTGAAGTGTTATATTATTCAGCTTGCAGTTTGCTGTCTGCCTTCCTTGAAGAAGCCATCTGGTTGATGTGCGAAAGCTTGGAAACTTTGATTTCTATTTTACTCCAAGAAATTCGGATCGTTAATACAGTTGTACTATTCTGAGTAGAGCGGCGATGCCATTTACAGCTGATGGCCAGGAGCTATCGGAAATGACATCACAACTGATGACGTGTCGAGGTGGCTCCGGTTAAGGCAGCCGCAACATCAACGAAAGAGTTTGGTAAGAAACTGCTTTTGGGGCTGTACATAAAGTACGTCCGAGATTACAGGGGAGGGGGGAGGTTTAATAATTGGAACATCCATCGGCAAAAATTTAGTGGATCGTATTTCTTCGCTTTGTTTTCCCTTTTTTTCTTCTCTTAAAAGTTGCAAAGGTATGAAATATTTCAGATTTCTGATGATATTTAGCTAAATCAGAATATTAATACTAATTATGAAAGAAATACGGGATTACACCATATAATACAAATATTGAAGATGACAATCCGATTATTTTTGTAAATGTGACAAGGATGGTAAGTCAGATAATATCTGAAAACTTGAAAATTTTCATCGTCCTGGAGCGGGACTCGAAGCCGCGTCTCGCAGATAACGCCCGGGTATGGTAACCACTACACCACCCAGAACGACCAAGTCTCAAGTTCCCGATTAATTTGAATATAACCATCACAGGATTCGCTAGTAGAAGCAACCGGCATTCATGTTTAGCGAATCTCGAGGTTAGGAATCCTGACCTTGTCACATTTGCACCAAAAATCGTTACACCAAAAATCATTTACACCAAATACCATCCTTGTCACATTTACACCAAAAATCGGATTGCCATCTTCAAAATTTGTATTATATGGTGTAATCCCGTATTTCTTTCATGATTTATCTGCTCCTCCGGGCAATCACGGGATAGGATTCCTAACCTCCAGATTCGCTAAACATGAATGCCGGTTGCTTCGATTAGCGAATCCTGTGATGGTTATATTCAAATTAATCGGGAACTTGAGACTTGGTCGTTCTGGTAGGTGTAGTGGTTAGCACACCCGGACGCTATATGGGAGACGCGGGTTCGAGTCCCGCTCCAGGACGATGAACATTTTCAAGTTTACGGATATTATCCGACTTACCATCCTTGTTACATTTACACCAAAAATCGGATTGTCATCTTCAAAATTTGTATTAATATTAAGTTCTCGTATTTGTACTACCAAATCTATCGTGTTTTGTAGATGATATAATCGGGAGTGTTGGAACCTTGAATGCGTGCGTTCATTTGTAGATCTCTATTTCAGAATGATAAAGTTCGGGAAACATTTGAGAATAAACTAATGCCTAAATATTGAATAAATATTTTCTGAAGCAAACATGCAATTATATGGAAGATTCCTTTAAGTAATTACATGTTTTCTTTCTCTTCCTCAACGGACTTCTAAAAGCAGTTGCCAAAATTAGGGGTTGCGGGAATTAGGACGTACTTTTTAGACGGAGGGGTGTCAACAATCGGACAAAATGTGAAAAGGAGGGGGGGGGGGAGTCTGAAAATGGTAAAAAAAAACACGGACGTACTTTATGGACGGCCACTTTTACAGAACTGACGCAATACGTTAGGTCGAGTTAAAACTAATACTTTTTAATGCTCGAAATATTTCTTACGCCCCATAGCAAATGTCGCGCCCCTTCTGAGGGTCACGCCCGACAGTTTGGGAACCACTGCCTTAGGCATTCAGCATGATTCACAACAGCACTAGTCGGATGATTTTTGCTGACACAAAGTTTTCTTTCGTTTCGAGTTGAGTTTCCTCATCCTTAATTACAACCTGCACAATTGCATTAGCACTTAAAATTTCATTACTGGAAATTTCCGGTTTTTAGTGAATCACGCACTCACTGCTTCCTTATGTATTTCTATTGAAGTCACCAAACTGATGCAGATTATAATGACGGCTGAAAATAGTCATCAACGTTAAGAATAATTTTCCTGGAATTCTGGCGGTATTTTCTTCTAAGATTTATTCAGTGTGATATCTTAACAGAAGCTATTATTAACTAACAATAAAACAAAACAAAAGCAGGGTTAGGAAACCATTATTACCTTCTTCACTCAGTTTAAATAAGAAGCTTTCTCTATAGAGTGCTTGAAGTTTTAAATACCTTGGTTAGCTAATTGGATTTTTGCTGACACGCTGCCCTGGTGGCGCAGCAGTGGCGTCGTCAGCCTTTCAGGGAAGGGGGATGATGATGGTTGGGGGAGGGGATTCACAAATTTTGAAGTGCTTGGTAGAAATTTCGGCAAAAAAAAAAAAAAAAAAATCGTTCGTGTAGATTTTACCCGACGCTGATAATGTTATCATATTTTATGCCACCCCGGTGGCGCAGTGGTGTAAGTGCTGGCTTATGATCATTTGTCCGGAAGGGGTCCGAGTTTTTTTTTTTTTGATTGGAGGTTTAACGACCACCGTGAGCAACTCAATGGGCTATAAGCAGTCGCCCGTCCCTAATTTAGGGTCACTGGTTCCAGGGAAGGCAGAGAGCCAGTGCCGTAAGACAAACACAACATCCATGCCTCACCGGGATTCGAACCCGGGCCCCTTACGGACGAATGATCAGAGGCCAGCGCCTTAGACCACTGCGCCACCGGGGCGGCGGTCCGAGTTCGAACCTCCGGTGAGGCATGGATGTTGTGTTTGTCTTACTGCACTGGCTGTCTCCCTTCCCTGGAACCAGTGGCCCTAAATTAGGGACGGGAGATTGCTTATAGACCAATGAGTTGCTCACGGTGGTCGTTAAACCTCCAATCTAAAAAAAAAACCAACGTATTTTATGACTACAATACTTGTGATGTTGAGACAGAATAAACCAGCAACGTTTATTCAGAATTAAATATTTTATATTAAGATCTACGTGCGTTTTATTTTTATTTCTCCGTGCGTTTGGCTCGTCTTCGTCGAGACGAATGCTATTTGTCTTGATGAAGCTGAGAAAACAGCAGCTTGTCGGAGATCGAAGCCTCATCTCCTCGCTCCGGATTGAGTTGCTTTTACCGAATAAGCTACACCGACGGAATGTATCGCTGCAGATTTGTTGTCTTGACAAGTGTTTCACCTCTGTAGTACGTTACATCATCTCTCTCTCTTCTTCTTCTTCTTCTTTTTTCTTTTTTTTGTAGCGAAGAAGGAACCTTTCATTAATTCCAGACGACGTATGGAACGAACATAATATATTTTTCGAAGAACCCAACGGCCAATAGATCGCTTTTGACGTTCGAGCACCAATGTGAAAACACAAATTTGTCGGAGACGAAGATCGAACTCGCGTCTCCACGCTCCGGAGTGAGTTGCTCTGACCGACTAAGCTACACCGACGGAATGTATCGCCGCAGATTTGGCGTCTTGACACGTGCTTCACTTCTGTACGACGTCACAAAGCCAAGCCAAACGCTCAGCGAAACTATAGTAGATCTTAAAATAAAATATTTAATTGAGAATAAACGTTGGTGATTTATTCTAGCTGATAATGTTATTATTACTAAGAAAAAAAAGTTTTCAGGTGCATACTGCACGTAATATTTATTCAGTGTATGTAGAATGGGAACCATGGATAGAATCTTCATATCCGTTAACAGGTTACTAGTTCTTCGCAATTTTAACTTACCATCGTCGTATTTTCGTATTTACTTTTACTTTTTTTGCTGTCATAAGTCTGTTTATGAATTTTAGTTTGTAACATGACAAGGAATATCTATTTCTCTCTCTTATCTTTTTAAACTGTAATCACAAAAATGGTGTTTTCTATTATTCTCTTACACATTCGCTCAGAGGACTCCCTCCATTTATTTCCCAGAAACACAAACACTGAATTTAACAAAACATTCATCTAATATAATAAAATTTCTGAATTCGAGAAATTCCAAGATCCCTAAAATCTTAGATGATTACACCAGCTATATATTCCAACTGCTTAAATGTTGGTGGCGGGGGTGGAGATGAAGGATGGGCTCAAAGAAAAGTTGAGTGGGTTGAAGCCCACCCCAGCCCTCCCGTAGCGTCCTGCCTGTGGTGCAGTGGTACAGACACTGGCTTCTGACCATTCGTCCAGACGACTGCTTGCTCACGGTGGTCGTTGAAAACAAAAAAGTACGCTGTAACACTTGAGCGGTGGGCTGTCTCTAATTTGGGCTTCTGGTTCTAACAAACGGCCAAAGTCATTGGACAAACACACCACCCACGTCTCATGCGGGAGTCAAACTCGTGCCCATCTCGTACGAATGCTTACAGTCCAATAACTCGAAGGGTTATAAGTAGTGGTCTGTCTCTAATTTAGGGCTTTTTGTTCTAGCAAACGGCCAAAGTCATTGGACAAACACACCACCCACGTCTCATGCGGGAGTCGAACTCGCGCCCATCTCGTACGAATGCGCACAGTCCAATAACTCGAAGGGTTATAAGTAGTGGTCTGTCTCTAATTTAGGGCTTCTGGTTCTAACAAACGGCCAAAGTCATTGGACAAACACACCACCCACGTCTCATGCGGGAGTCAAACTCGTGCCCATCTCGTACGAATGCGCACAGTCCAATAACTCGAAGGGTTATAAGTAGTGGTCTGTCTCTAATTTAGGGCTCTTTGTTCTAGCAACCAGCCAAAATCATTGGACAAACACACCACCCACGTCTCATGCGGGAGTTGAACTCGTGCCCATCTCGTACGAATGCTCAGGGTCCAGTTCCTCAGACTGCTTGGTCACCATGGTTTAATGCCTATCCTGAGCAACTCTAAGGGCTGAAAGGATTAGACAGCCCCGAATTTGTGGCCTTTGGCTCCAGGAAACGGCCAAAGCCATCGGACAAACACACCACCCATACCTCATACAGGACACTAACTCGGGCTCGTCTTGGACGAATGTTTAGAATCAACCGCCTCAGTATCGGCCACCGGAGTTTAACGACCACTTTGCGTAAAGTCAAAAAGCTGTAAGCAATGTTTCCTCTAAGTAGCGGGCGGGCGCGGCCGCGCAGCAACAAAACTTCCTCCGCGCAGCTGAAATATCTTCAGCGCAGTAAGGATTTTAGATTAAAATTCCCAAATCACTAATTAATTTTCATCAGTCGAAAATCAATTGCCTGCAAAAATAATAATAAATAAATAAAATTCGGGCTCTCAAAAGTCAAAACAGCACTTTGCTTAGATGCCGTTCGCCTCCTTCTAAGTTCCTCTTCATTCTCAAAGGCTTCTTGCAAAGTAGCCTCGTCTGAGCAGATAGCGAACGCGAGAATGAGAATGCGGGTTAGTGATTTTCCCAATTCGAGAAAGAGGCAGATTTGAGTCTTTTCTTAAAACAAAAACACATCAGCGCTAGCCAATCACAGCAAACCGTAACCAAGTTCATTGTACTAACTAATGCACCCATGCTAGTTGGCGGCGGAAAGGATTCAAAAGACATGTTCATTACAACGGAGAATTCGTAGCCATCTCCCTTGTTTTATCATGTTTGAAGGTGTATCCATATCTACAAACTGAATTCGAAAAAATGCCGCCCCGGTGGCGCAGTGGTCTAAGATGCTGGCCTCTGATCATTCGTCCGTAAGGGGTCCGGGTTCGAATCCCGGTCAGGCATGGATGTTGTGTTTGTCTTACGGCACTGGCTCTCTCCCTTCCCTGGAACCAGTGACCCTAAATTAGGGACGGGCGACTGCTTATAGCCCATTGAGTTGCTCACGGTGGTCGTTAAACCTCCAATCAAAAAAAAAAAAAAAAAAGAATTCGAAAAACGAATTTTCCACTGGATAACGCATAGGGACGATGTGTCACGCATTTGTTAATTTCAAAGACGAACATTCTCTTGCTAGGTGGCGTAAACTCTTTTTTACATATTTAGCCAAACGTTTACACTCATGTCCAAAAATTAAGGGTCACTTATGTTTTCATAGCATACTTTTAGTCCAACAGAATGTGGATGAAAATATTTTAACTGGAGTGAACAAAGATGAAAAGGACATGTACACATATTACTACGCATGAATTTCTGCTTATTAATAGAGAAAATCGATAAAAGAACAAAACATACCATTTTCTGACGTTGGCTCACAATAACTAAAATTGACCGAAAAAAAAATGAATAATTTTTCATGGGTCATTTTAATAGGGTATCTGTCCACCCCCGACGGCAATGCATAATTGGCATGGGTGGGTCATGCTTTTCACGAGATTGTCCAGAAGATTCTGGGGGAGGTTTCTTCATTCTTCTTTTAGCGCCATCACTCGGTCTTTTTTTGGTGTCAGATGGGGTATCCGGAAGTAACGGGGTATGGCGTTCAGCAATGCGCCGTCCCAGAGCGTCCCAAGCATTTTCGATTGGGTTCAGGTCTGGGGAGTACGCAGGACACACCATTTTAGTCGATCCCCTCGCTCCCCAACAGTTCAGCAACACACGATGATCGACGAGGATGGGGGTTATAGTCCATAAAACGAAAGAATTTTCCTCAGCGTCACGCCTTACATGTTCTAAAATGACCTCTTCTCAATAACGCAGTGTATTCATTAACCATTTCTCCAACACCAGGAGCTCTGTAGCCCATTGTTCACAATCCCAAACAAGACCATTATTCCACCATCTCTGTAACGGTCGATTTTTACGACGTTTCTGGCTGAATAGGCAGTACGGGGTTCTCGCTAGATGTATTGCCGCCTAAAGTCAGATGATAAGCAAAATCGGCTTTGGTCTGTCAACAGAATATTTGCCCATTCCTCTTCACTCCATGTGGAGTATTTACAAAACCAACAATAGCGAGTTGTTTTGCGTTCTGGGGTCAATGGAACAAACTGTACAGGTCATCTGGCATACAATACGAAATGATTGAAACACCTTGACACGGTTTGGCGCGATATTTTGGTACTCGTTATTGATTCCAGCTGATTTGCTAACTTGCCAGCAGTTATTCGGCGAGATCTTTTAGCCGTTACAAGATAACGATCTTGTGATTAAGTAGTTTTACGTGGTTACAACAAGATAACGATCTTGCGATTGAGTAGTTTTACGTGGTTTAGTAGTTTTACGTGGATACAACAAGATAACGATCTTGCGATTGAGTAGTTTTACGTGGTCACAACAAGATAACGATCTTGTGATTGAGTAGTTTTACGTGGTCACAACAAGATAACGATCTTGTGATCGAGTAGTTTTACGTGGTCACAACAAGATAACGATCTTGTGATTGAGTAGTTTTACGTGGTCACAACAAGATAACGATCTTGTGATCGAGTAGCTTTACGTGGTCACAACAAGATAACGATCTTGTGATTGAGTGGTTTTACGTGGTCACAACCAGATAACGATCTTGTGATCGAGTAGTTTTACGTGGTCGCAACAAGATAACGATCTTGTGATCGAGTAGTTTTACGTGGTCACAACAAGATAACGATCTTGTGACCGAATAGTTTTACGTGGTCGACCACCACTGAACCTTCTGGCAGATATTCGATGTTCAGAAAATTGTTTCCAGATCGGTGATACTACACTCTGGAGCAGTAGCGCACCCAGAAATTTCCCGATTGGGGGGGGGGGGGTGCACACAGAATTTTCGAAAGGCGGGGGTGACCCCTCTAAATTTACCGGGGAAGGGTGTGTCTGACCCCAGCTCTTAAACAACCCTCAGAAATATGAAGCTAGGAGATTTGGGCTAGAGTGCTCGATAGGAAAGTGACACGGAAGCGAAGTAGAAAGTGGTAGGAAGACGCCCTTATTTATTACCGGGGGGGGGGGAGGGCAGTACCAAAACCCCCTGGAGAGAAAGCCCCAGCGCGCGAAGGGGTGTGACGTCACGGTCAGAGGGCCATCGCAATCCCTCTCTCCAGAGAGGTCAAAGGGCAAACGTAAGGGGAATGCCGATATTAGCTTCGCGTTCATGCAGCATTGATCAGTATTGAGCTTTCGGTAGTCGTGCACGTGAGTAAGCATTTTTATACAACATGCCTGGAAAATATTGAGTGCCTTTATATAGATCTAATTACAAAGCACATCCAAAAGCCACTGTTTTCAGCTTTCCTGAAAGCGAAAGCTTTAGAAGAAGGCGGATTTCTTCCGTACGAATGAAAATTTTGAACCCACCGTGAATTCAAAGGTTAGTTAAGTTTTCATGACAGCATTTTCAGCTTTCGTTGTAAATACAATTATAATTTAGTGAATTGTTAGTCTTTTTTTTTAATTGACGGAGTAAAATTTAAGGGCGAGCCTTCCGATTATCGGCTCATTATTTATTGTCGTTTAAATTGTGGTATTAATAACTATTCAAAATTTCATTTCCATAAAGTAATAGTTATTTTTCTTTACAAAATTCGTAGTTTGTAGTGTTCAAATTGAAAAAAAAGTTGTACATATATTATCAGCGCATCAAGTACTAAGGTTAACAAGGCAAAGAAACTGGCAATAAATAATTACGTTATTTATTAATCAACATTTCATTTCTGTAAAACAAATGTCATTTTTCTTCATAAAATTGCTGTGTATCAGAGTCCTAATTAAAACAAGAATTCGGAATTAATATATTCGATGTTCATTTGACAAATAACCTTTTCCTAAATGATTTTAATTTATAATTTTTTTTTACCTTCTAGAAATAGTTGCAAGATTTGAGCACACATTTTAACCGTATTTTCAGTAAATATACTGACTAAATCGGAAATTTTGCTTTCGCGCTCGTTATGTAATTACGGAAATGTCTTCTTTTTTACTTTCATTTAAATAAATCGAACGCAAAGGGAATTTCCAAATGTTTTAAGTGAAATGATTATGTTCATACAGTCCTACCAATTTGCCATTAACGCAAATTGCCATTAAAAAGATCAATTTGGCATTAAAAAGATCGTACTTGCAAAAATGCTTAACGTAAAATGCTGGGTTTTGTACGTTATGCTTGAAAAAAAATTAGTTTTTTGCTCCTTTAGCCAAATTGAAAACTAAAGGAAAAATTTCATGAAATTATTTCCCAGCACAAGAGCAAAACTTTGGAATTCCCAAATTTACGGATATCATCGCTGGAAACTGTGAAAAAAAAAATGAAAGCTAAGGATGTAATCTTTTGATGTTTTCCATTTCCTAAGGACAAAAAATAAAGAGATAAAAAACCCCGGTCAATTTATTGTTGTGTGCGCAAATTGTCTAGTATCGCGCTCGAGAAATTATTTCTTTGCGTAAACACCGCGGTACTTCGTCGGCGTTTTCAAGAGCGGAGAGCTTGAGGATCGAGTCGGTCGGCCCACTAGCCTTGACATCACAAACCAATTCGGAGGCTTTCTTAATCTTTAGGGTTTTTTGGCAGCACCCGGGGTCCGACGGCTTAACGTGCCCATCTGACGCACGGCGGATATTTAGTGGATCGAGCGTTCGTACCTGCCAGGGATCGAACCTGAGGTCCTTTCCGTGGCAGTCACGAACATTGCCCACTAGGCCATCCACGGCCCACTCGGAAGCAAACGTCTAAACCACTACGCAAATCAGGCGTCCATTTTTTTGGCATAAATTTGTATTTCTTTGAGGGAGAGTAAATGTAAATTTCTAATTTTTCTTCAATTCCGATGCCAGTAATTTGTTTTCTGAATTTTTAAGTTTGGATAGCCCTTATTGAGACCAGATTATTCACTCCTTCCAAAACAATTTTTTTATATGAAATTATGAAATAGTAATTTTTATTTACTTCAGGATTCAACGATGACCCTCTAAAAGCCATAAAAAATCGCCGTTTCCAAATTCAGGGGCCCCTGGTTCCAGGGAAATGACAAAATTCGGGACAAAGGACAAATGCAAAATCTATGCATGATCCGATACCTAGTAACGTCACAGAGGAAACGTACCAAGTACGACCGATAGAATTTGATGATTGTTTTTCCGCCAATTGATAATTAGATTAATGAACAGCTGATTCATCTTACGTAAAAATTCTTGGAACCGCCTACTTACCTCAACTCGCTTTTGAGACAAACAGTGATCTACAATTACTGGGTTACTAGGAAAGGAAAAACGCCGGTTTCCCGTAAATGGAATTATAATGACACATATGACGTCAAATTATGGACGTCAAGCAGCGTCATACCAACACAGATTCAGCGGATGACCTTTCGTTGAGATGTACGAATTTTCCTGAGATTAGCAGAAAAATTATTCTCTGAGTATTCGTCTTGTCAGCTGCTGAACAGAAGCGACAGCCAGTAAAGGAAGAGCCAGGGAGATGTGATGTTCCTGCTCTGTAGGACACATATGAGATAAAGGCAGACAGCAGTGAGAGCACATGCCAATGCAGTATAGTGAATAGCACTCGGAGCTCCGGAGCCGAGAGTTTGGGGTTGGAATCCCTCCCCTGGCATAAAATGACGGAGAAATTTACTTCGTCATAGTGCCTTGTGGTATCAGGGACGTCGCTACCCTTAGAAATCAGGGTGAGAGAGTATTATTTTTGTTAGACAAAGCTTGATAGCACCTTTATTTACTACAAGTTAGTAAAATCATGCAATGCATTGATTATGATACGCTTTCCAACATACCAGAAATCATTGCTCAAGTTATGAGGATAATGACTGTAGAATAAATCTCGCTCCTATGTCCTGACCTTTGATCCCATTTCAATGATATTCAACACAACCGGTAAAGTATACTTCCAGAAAAACATGATAAAGTTTTGTCTCAATCGAAGCATTTTTACGTAAGTTATGACGCATAAAGGCGATGGAATGGATCCCGTTCCTATGTCCTGACCTTTTATCCCATTTCGTCCATTTTCAGTAGGCGTTTGTCCCCAGGTGGCCCCCTACCACATACTAAAATTTCATGGATATCGAACCATTTTTACGCAAGTTACGACGCAATGGGCAGTGGAATTCATTCCGCTCCTATGTCCTGACCTTTGACCCCATTTCGTCCATTCTCAATAGGGTTCGTCCCCAGTGGTCCCCTACCACATTTTAAAAATTCATCGAAATCGAACCATTTTTACGCAAGTTATGACGCATAAGGGCAATGGAATGAATGCATCCCGCTCCTATTTCTTGACCCCATTTCGACCTTTGACCCCATTTCGTCCATTTTCAATGGGGTTCGTCCTCAGGTCGGTTGGAAAGCGTGAAAAACGATGAAAGAAATACTTTTTAATTCTTTTCATTACCAACTACAAAGGAATACTCGCAGTCAGCCCCCTTCCTCTCGAGAAACACACACACACACACACACACACACACACACACACACACACACACACACACACACACACACACACACACACACACACACAAGTGTTGGTGGAATGCCTCCTTCAACTTTTTTTCGTGCTGTGGATGCATTGTCTTAATTGCTTTTCAAAATTTGCGATTTCTGCTTACGGGAATAGTACTATACTTGAACAATTTCATTAAACGAAAATGTCCTTTTTTTTATCTAAATCAAATTTTAACGTCGTGACATTCAAACACAAGACCCAACCCTTCATTAACTCTCTTCCTTTAAACCAACGACCTTACCTTACACTCCTCTCCTCCAAACCAGTCGTTAGCCGCGTCCTGCTGTCTCATTGTTCGGAGAAAAGTTTAAGAGTGCTAGTACAGCTTTTTTCTTTGCGGGTTTAACGACCACCGTGAGCAACTCCTGGATGGGCTATGAGCAGTCTCTCGTGCCTAATTTAGGGCCACTGGGTCGCGGGTGACCTAGTGGGCAACGTTCGTGACTGCCGCGGAAGGGACCTCAGGTTCGATCCCGGTAGGTGCGAACGCTCGATCCACTAAATACCCGCTGTGCGTCGGATGAGCACGTTAAGCCGTCAGACTAACGAAATTTTTACAGCATAAAAACGGAATACAGAGGATAACGTGATCAAAACATTATGGCAAAATACAGCTGTATTTGCTGGTAAACTGAAAAATAACATTTCCATGTAACATGGTTAGTACGAGGTTGAACCGTCATGAACTGCGTCACACTGTGCAATTCTGGCATGGAGTCTGTCGTACAGATGTTGGATGTAAGTTTGGGGTATTGAGTTCCAAGCATCCTCAACCTGGACGCGTAAATCGGGGATGGTCGTGGCTGGCCGTGGAGACCGGATAAGTCGCTGTCCCATAAAATACCACACGTGCTCAATGGGGGACAAATCCGGTGAACGTGCAGGCCATGGAAGTTGTCTCACACCCTGAAGTGCATGTTGCGTTGCACGTGCCGTGTGTGGGCGTGCGTTATCTTGCTGGAAAACACCACGATGGACCGACCATACAAATGGCACAACAACGGACTGAATGAAGTTTTTGATGTAGGAGGTGCTGTTTAACGTACCCGGTACAAACACTAGTTGTGTACGGGAGTGATAGCTGATCGCTCCCCACCCCAGGAGACCAGGTGTATAATCCCTGTGCGTCGCTGGCGGATGCAGGAAGGGTGGAGACGCTCCCCTGTGCGTCTGCGAACACGCATACGGCCATCGGAGGCTCCCAAGCAGAATCTGCTTACATCGCTGAACACGACAGATCGCCATTGGGTTCTCCAGTGCAGACGTTGGCGACATCATTGCAGACGTTCCTGACGGTGGGCTGGAGTCAGAGGTACACATGCCAGAGGCACACGTTCACGTAGTCCTGCATCCAGTAGACGGTTGCGGATTGTTCGCACAGTCACCTCACGTGCAACGGCAGCTCGGATTTGCGTCGCAGTGGATGTTCTGCTTGATCGGTCCGCTCATCAGTCTGTCTGTGACTCCCGGTTCCACGTCTTCTCGTGTGGAAATGTTCCTCGGACCATCTATGCCCCCATCGTACCACCACCGATACTTCCCGTCCAATTCTCTCCGCAATACGACGATACGACCACCCGGCCTCGCGGATTCCGACTAGACGACCTCGCTCAAAGTCAGATAACTGCTGAAATCGTACACGTCTTCCATGTCCAGGCATTGCAGTTTCTTCAGGGTCTTCTCACGTGTCCGTACGTCGACGACTGATTACATTCACTTCGTCGTACTCCTTAAATACTACCGACGATAATTTGCATATTATGCCTATCTGTGGCGTAAGCGCTCACCGGTTGGTACTGAAATTAACATCACACCTCCGTAAACTCGACCCCATTAACATATGTAAATTTCATGATCGTCCGCCAATTCCTTCTTGGTGTTGTTTTTTCACTTTCCGCCAGTGTATTTGTACGTCTAAGAAACTGTTTTTTTTATATATTCATATATATTTTTTTCTGTAACTTTAGAAAATGTTTTACCAAAATGTATGTACATATTATGATGATAAAACAACTTGATGTTCAATTCACTTCACACTGTCTTAAGGAAATTCTTTCATTTTCTCATAACATAGACATATCATTTTTCTTCCCATTCTCTTCAAAGACTTGAGATCAACTTAATAGAGTCCTTTGAGAAAATTTTTCACAGGGAAGCATAATATATAAAAACCTTTACTCTGTTCGTTGGATTCCCTATTAAAAAAATTTAGCTGAAAAGAAGTGTCATTCTTTTTGAGATTTTTTTTTCTCTTTTTTAAATGTATTCATTTTCTAAAAGTTTATGTTGAGAAGGGTTTAAATTTTGTTTGAAAGATGTTTGCAAAGATCGTTTTAGAAAAAGTTGAAAACAGATCAGGTAGAAAAAAAGGAATGTATGAAACAGTACAAAGTCCATTTTCGGAAAAGTTCATTCTTTCCTAGGGTTAAAAATGGATCACTTCATTTTTATTAGTGGGCAATTTTGAGAAAACACAGATTTGAAAAGCAGGTGAATCTCATAGAATGGCATGGGGAAACTAGCATGCATAAAAAGACTGTTTCGAAACGAGTAAAAATCTGTTGAAGATCGTTTTCGAAAATGTTGAAAACAGATCAGGTAGAAAATGGAATGAAGTAAAAACAGTTACAGCAAGTTCCTGAAAGTTAAAAATAGAACAGGAGGAAAATTGGAAAGAAAGAAAATGCTCTTCATGGAAATTCAATAGAAGATGCTACGGCTGAAGGTCCCCCGAGTGGGTTCATAAACAAATTCTCGTATTATCCATTCAGCGATGGGGGTTTCAGGAAAGGCAATTCCTTCTTTGTCGCCTTCTTGTAGCGTTCGAAGGTGGTGAACTTCACCAAACATAGATCCATAATATTGGAAAAACTCATTCATGTTTACGCGGATTTTTACGCCGACACAAGTGACCTTCATACATACGGAACATATGTTCACATAGTCATTCACTCCCACATTCAAAACAGAAAAAAATTATATAGTGATGTATGGAGGTGTTAAGATGGTGGGGAAAAAGCTCCGTCTGTCGTTCAATTGCGCTAAAATCGTTGAAGTTTGGGAGCTAGACTCACTAGCTCCTCCATGCTCGCTGTTTGACTTTAGTTTGACCTCCTCGGGTTGCGAAACTAAGTCAATAAGCTCCGTCTCTAAAATTAAGTCAATAAGTTCCGACTCTGAAACTAATTCAATAAGCTCCGGCTCTGAATTCAAGTCAATAAGCTCTGGTTCCGCTTCTACATCGATGACTTCTTGTGGAGACTCTTCCACAGCCCAGGAGTTTTCTCACTGTGATGGGGAAGAAAGAGGCATGATCCAATGTATCAAATAGGAATTGTCTTTAGATTCCTGGAGGAGAGAAAAAAATGAGGTCGGGGACATAAACAAAATTATCTAATTGTAGAAATACTAGAAGAGTAGTTTTATTTAATGGGAGAGGAAATTCTGTCATCAAATGAGGATGACTTAAATTTCTAATCACAGTCACAAAAAATATATATATGTTTTCCCCTTTTCAACACATTTCATAAAACAAACATTAAAAGAGGAAATTCCTACATTGGGAATAAACGTCTTAAATTTTTATTGGAAAGGGGAGGAGCTTTCGTAAAGGCATGACGCTATGAAAAAAATGTTTTAAGGGAATAAACGATTCCACTAACATGTATTTTCCCTCCTTAAAATCTAACTTTAATCGTATTCAACAGAACTCAAATGTTGTTCTTAATACGCTGACATGTTTTTAACCCTTGTCCGTATCAAAGCATTTTCATGGAATGCACATTAAAAGGGAAAATTCCTACATTGGGAATAAATTTCTTAAATTTTTATTGGAAAGGGGAGCAATCGTAAAAGCATTACGTTATGAAAATTAAAATGATTTAAAGGAATAAACGATTCCATTAACATGTATTTCCTTTCCTTAAAATGTAATTTTATTCTTATTCAAAAGAACTCAAATACTGTTCCTAATACGCTAACATGTTTTTCCTTAAGAGTATCCACCATGACTGGATGAAATTCTAACAACATCCTAATTCTTCTATCAAACAACTTGGGAGACTTACAACAAATAAAAAAATGCATACAAAGAAACGAACGCTATGTAAAGACCTATAATTAAATTTCTAGTCATCTCTCATATAAAATATGCACTGAGAAAAAATTAGCAACGTCAAATAAAAGAGGGACTGTGCAATAATTCCCTCCCTACAACATTTTTTAAACCTATCTGTATAACATAAGGACAACAAAATACCTCCCTCTCAGCAAATATAAAAAAATCAATCAGGGACATAGATGGGAAAACATTTTCCGTTGAAAACAGTAACACTTTCATCGAACAAAAAGCTGGTAACATTTCCAAAGCATTACCACCCTAGGTTTAAAAGTAAATACATATTAATAAGCATTCCCCCTAACATGTGCTAACAACATTTTCAAAAAGTTGTACATATTAACCCCACAGCATGCATGAATAAAACTCGAAACATTCTCTAACTTCAAAAATTCTCTAACACAAAAAAGATTCTTATTTGAAAAAATTTTCCTTCTATAACAGCAGAAAATTACTATGTAACATGCAAGAAATAAAACTAAAATATTTTTGCCGTCCTCCCCACGATCGCATATAATGTAAATGCGTAATATATTTTCAAGACATACATTTTGGAAAACACGCTATTGGAAAAATTCGCTAACTTTTAACCCTCTAAAATCAATCTTAAGTAGTAACAAAAATCTTCCCCAAGCACGTTTTAAAAACAGGACTAAAATTTTAACTCTTAAACAAGAATGCTCCTTACTATAAAATAAAAACAATTCCAAAAAAAAAAGTCTATATAACAAAAATTCAATAAAAGCTGACCAATAATCAAGAAATACATTCAAAAACTAATCTCGTCAGTCATCGGGCTTATTCTGAAGAAAGCAGCACCTGAAGACATCTTTTTTTTTCTTTTGCTGAACCTATTTGAAACAATACAAACGTACGGCACAAAAAGTGCGAATAAACTAGTTGAAGTGAATAATTAGGTCTCTTTGGGAGGTATTTATTCTTAAAAGTAACGGAAATCATGTGACCTACGAAAGGGAGAGGACATTTGTTTCAGAATTTTCTAGATGGACGGCTACCGGATACACGATGATACTTGCAAACAATATCCGCATAGTTCTAAAGCTTACATTAGATGTAATATTCCAGAGGTCGACACAAACAAGCCGCTGAGTGACTGAGTTCACTAACGTCTTTTAGAATTTCAAGAAATGTCGGCATACAACAAAAGACAGACAAGCCACTAATTTCCGGAGATTAAATTCGCTGACGCCTTTTAGAATTTCAGAACAAACGTGAATGTCGGCGTACAACAAAAGACAAACAAGCCGCTAATTTCCGGAGATTAAATTCGTTGACATTCATGTTTGTTCTGAAATTATAAAAGGCGTCAGCGAATTTAATCTTCGGAATTTAGTGGCTTGTTTGTCTTTTGTTGTATGCCGACATTTCTTGAAATTCTAAAAGACGTTAGTGAACTTAGTCACTCAGCGGCTTGTTTGTGTCGACCTCTGGGATAGTACATCCAATGTAACCTTTAGAACTATGCGGATATTGTTTGCAAGTATCATCATGTATCCGGTAGCAGTCCATCTAGAAAATTCTAAAACAAATTTTCTAGATGGACAGCTACCGGATACATCGACGGCTGTGGATCCTTTGAAAAACTCGCAGAGGAGCAGATGTCCGAAATAGTCATTACTCTCTACTTGACACTCCATTCTTCCGTACCTGAAAACCAAAAAACCATTATCCACAATCATACAATGCAATATGATTTAGATATACGATATTACTGACTATATTTTGATATACAACTGGCCATCTACACCGTCACTACTGACCTAGGAAACACTCGTTAAATAAAACGGCATGAACTTATGCATCAATCTAATGGAAGAGAACAACTGAAATACCAAAGGACAGGAAATGACCTAGAAGAAGACCACGTGGGTTCTGGGCAGATGAAAAGCACAGAAGATATTTGGGGAAACGCCAAGCATGGAAGAGACTTGGAATTCGAAGCATGAAATAAATTACAATTAATTTTTTTTTCTAATGGTATTGTTAGAAGTGTAGATATTACTGAACTTGTGCTGTATTACAAAGGTGACGTTCATGTCAAGACGGCAAGTAGTGTGATAAGCCCTTGCTGGCGTAGCTTAATTGGGAAATCATTCGACTCCGGACAGAAGGATGTGGGTTCGAGTCCTGCTACCGACAAAATCGAATTTTACATTTGCACCCGAATGTAAAAATGATTCTCTTTGCCATTAGGTTCTTCGCAAAATGTGTGGTGCTTCTTCCACACATCGTCTGGAATTCGTCAGAATTCCTCCTACTATAATCAGCTACCCTTCAAGCGTGGTTTCCCAGCTGACTTGGAAACTTAGTATTCCGTCGTCCAGCTGTTTCTCAAGGGGACGAGGGGATCACAGTCGCATCAGAAAAATATGACCACGTACATAATAATGGGAATAACCACCCCTTGAATCGGATGACAACTGTGAGACGGTGTGGCATGGACGCAACGAGGTCTTGGAAGGTTGCCCATGGCACACGTGCCCATTCAGATTGCAGCAGAGCACCGAAGTCTTGGAGGTGACGTGGTTGTGTGTCGGCACGCCGAACCTGTAGATCCAAATAGTCACACAGATGCTCTATGGCATTAAGATCGGGCGATTTCGCCGGCTTAGGGAGAAAGGAGACATCGGCGACGTGTTCTTGGATCCAGTCACGCACCCCTTAGCGGCATGGCAGAGCGCATTGTTCTGTTGGTAAACATCATCTCCACCAGGGTAAACGTCCAACATGAAGGGACGCATGTTATCAGCCAGGATGGACAGGTAGCCATTGGCGTTCTGGGACCATCCAGTAGTACCAGCAGTCCCAGGTCATGCCAGGAAAACATCCCCCAGACATGCACACTGTCACTGCCGGCATGTACTTGATCGACAGGCGTGTCCGGGTGTAGGTTCTCGTGTGTCTGACGCCGTCACCGCCCATCACTTGTGTGGAGTAAGAACCTCGATTCATCGTAGAATACAACCTTTTCCCACTCTTCTACTGTTCGATGATGATAGTCCCATGAAAACTGCAGAAGTCGTTGTCGACCGACCTGGGTTAACATAGGCGCTTTGATGCAGCGTCAACTCCAGAGACACATGCGTAACAGAGTTTGCTCTACTGTTATCGGGGACACGTACCTGGGTGCCCCAGCGTTCATTTGCGTGGTCAATAGCTGCAGTGTTGCTAGTCGATTGCCCTTTACCAGTCGACGGAGGCGACCTCCTCCTCTGGGGCCGATGGCTTTTGGGGATCCACAGTTATGACGTCACAAAGTATTCGGTGTACCAGCGGTCCATTCTAGGTACACTCTCACTAGAGCACTCCACGTGCAGCCCACAAAGCCTGCTGTTTCTGAGATGCTTCAACCCTTGGCTCGGTAGCTGTTGATCATTCCTTTTTGCACGTCCGTCAAATTACTACCTTTGCCCATTGTGCTCACGCAATGCACTATGGATCATCTTTCCTGGCCGGTCGCTTATATCTTCGTGTGGTCGACCTTGTCACGTGCACTCTGTGATGCGCGTGGGCGGGTAAACTGTGATTCCGGGGTTGGACGTTAACGACAGAGGTGACGCACACGCCAAGACAGCAAGTACCATTAAAAAAAACCTTGCCGGCGTAGCTTAATTTGGAAAGTATTCGGCTCCGGAGCAGAAGGATGTGGTTTTAGCCAGTTCATGAACAACAACTTACACTAATCAGTTACAAAAAGAATTTTGCATGCCAGAATTCGTGAACTGATGTGTATTTGAATATATGCATTTACGTCATATCACCAGAACGCACATTCTGAGGAATCCAGAGATAAAATTTAGGGTTGAACATCCAAGTCCGAGTTACCGATGAGGCATTGGTAGTGTACTTGTCCTATGGCGATGGTTTTGCCTCACACCTGGAATCAATTACCCTAAACAAGGAACGGGCAGCTCCTCAGAGACTTCAATGTTCCTGCGGATGGCAAAATATGAAAAAAAAAGTAAGCTGGTGTTTCACCTGCTGAAAAAAGAAGTGAACCACCGAAATAGGCATCCACGTAATCAAGCTGAACTATGAGTGCTATTATTGTAGTGGGCTAGAAGTGATGTAGACAACATAATTATCTACAGGATGTACATTATTCAAACTGTTTGAAACTAAATAACATGAGGTAATATTAGGACACCTGGACTATCCCGCAAAATCACCGGATTTAAATTCCACTGAACACCCTTTCGGCTATCTAGATCAGGAGGTGAAACATGGAAATACACCGATGAGGTGGCGCCTACCTAATAAGCTGCAGGACCCCATTTAACCAGCAAAACAGCGGCCACTCGGTAAGGCATCGATTCGATGAGGGGGCGATAGATGTCCTGGGGTATCTGGTACCATAATGTCAACAGCAGGTCCTCCAGAACCCGTACATTTCGTGGTGGTGGTGATTTAGAGCGAACCCGCTTTTCCAGGTCGAACCACCAATGTTCGACTGGGTTCATGCCAGGTGAATTTGGAGGCCAGGGCATTAACAGAAAGTCACCAGCATGTTCTTCGAACCACTCCTTGACAATTCTGGCAGTGTGGCATGACGCATTATCCTGCTGGTAATGGCAATCACCAGCAGGGAACACAGTTGCCATGAATGGGTGAACTTGGTCAGCAAAGATATTCAGATACATGACAGCTGCCAAGGGTTGTGCTATTGAGATAATGGGGCCTAAAGTGTCCCAAGAAAACATCGCCCACAGCATATACACCGTCGCCGCCGGCCTGTTTCCGCCCAACAGTTCATCCAGTTGCCATAGCCTCCGTTGGTAATCGGTGTATCCGTGCTCGGCCGTCTACTTGATGCACCAGTAATCTTGATTCGTTAGACCAGACCACTTTCTTCCAACGGTCCAATCTCGATGATCCTGGGCCCATTTCATGCGTTGTTGGAGATGACGTGCAGTGAGCATGGGGACCCAGCTGGGTCTTCGGCAAAGCAGGCTCAAGCGCAGAAAGCTATGATGAACTGTGTGCTGTGACACATTAACCTGATCATCACTGTTGCAGCTCCGTGCGATTTATCACACTGTGGCCTTGCGGTCGCTTTGAACAATGCGCGACAGTCTCCGCTACCCTCTGGCATCAATGAGCTGCGGACGACGGTTCGCCGTTTGGCCATCTGTGCATCACTTTTGATACGTACTCACTATAGCGGCACGTGACCAACCCACAAGCCACGCCGTTTCCGAGATCGTAGTTCCGAGGCACCATGCTATCACAATTTGTCCTTTATTCCACATTGCCGGGTCTTGCGGCGTTAACCAATGGCGGAGGAATCCCCCCCGTCGGCCCCGTCACCTCCAGACTCTGACACGGCGATCAACAGATAGAACCGCGATACGTCGCTGAACACTGCACTGTTCCATTCGGCACCCCACGCAGCTCTGGAACGACACCACGCCGAGAGGGGACGATGATGGCTCGCTGTTAAGGGTAGCCTTTGAAACGGATGGCTGGACAGCAAACCAGACGCAGCCAATCAGCGCAACACTGTCCGCGTCGATATCGGAGCATTCAAGCTTCCCCGTACACTCTGCAAAATGCCAGCTGTTGGGGCTTTTCTACGATATGACTTCGGATGCGACGATCGGTGCACTCGGACGTCTGTCTCCATGCTCCGGTCCCACTGCGACGTTGCACAGATCCTTCGTGGGACCACTGTCTCCACATGGCGACCAAACGTTGTGGCATCACATTGCGTTACTTCCTCAATACGACGCGAGGACCATCCGGCGGTACGAAGGCCTACGATGACACCTCTTGTGAACTCATCCACTTGACGAAATCGCGTACGACGGCATCTTGACGGCATGGGCATCCTATGTTCGTTCTTCAGACTCGGTTACAGCAGAAACACTCACTTCTCGCAGCCGGGACGACGTTCCGACTGATGGTCTCCCTGGCTGGTTGTCCGCTTATACCCCGCGCGCCGTTCTTGCGATTGGCCTGCAAATCCAATGATTTGCATAACTTCTACGTGTGCACCCAGCCTGCAATTTTAATGGCGCTACGTTGGCGTCTTCGTGGTGTGGCATTTTCTCTGTCAGGCAGTGTACTGTTATTTTAAATACTAATGTTTGCTGGAAAATCGTTCTAAAAATGTCTGAATATCCTCTGCACATGGCGACATTGTATGGGGATGGCATTGAACTCTTTCATCAAAACAACGGTCCGTATAACAAGGACAGCACTTTGCTGTAATGGTTCTAGGTTCATGTACAAGCATTTCGTGTTAGCTATCGTTTCTGATCAAGTGCTTTGTATCCTGATAGCATTGCACTCTTTCATAACAAGATCAACATTTTGTAGTAATGGTTCTTGGATCATGTTCAAGAATTTCCTGTCAGCTATTGTTTCAGAACAACTGCTACCCTATACTGCGACTTTGTATCCGGATGGCATTGCACTGTTTCATCAAAACGACGCCCCGTGTAACAAGACCGCCATATTGCAGCAATGGTTCTAGAATCATGTTCAAACATTTCATGTTAGCTATTATTTATCACCAAGTGTTATATCATGTGGTGACCGTCTATTCGGATCGCATTGCACTGTTTCGTCAAAACGACGCCCCGTGTTACAAGACTGGCATTTTGCAGCAATGGTTTCTACGATCATGTTCAAGAATTTCATGTTAGTTATCATTTTTGACCAAGTATTATCCCACGTGGTGACCATCTATCCGGATGGCATTGCACTGTTTCATCAAAACAAGGCCTCTTGTAACAACACCGGCATTTTGCAGCAATAATTCTAGAATCATGTTCAAGTATTTCATGTTAGCTATTATTTTTCACCAAATATTATCCCATGTGGTGACCGTCTATTGAGATGGCATTCCACTGTTACGTCAAAACACCGTTCCGTGTAACAAGACCGGCATTTTGCAGCAATGGTTCTAGGATCATATTCAAGCACTTCACGTTAGCTATTATTTTTGACCGAGCGTTATCCCACGTGGTGACCGTCTATTCGGATCACATTGCACTGTTTCGTCAAAATGACGCCCCGTTTAACGAGACCGGCATTTTGCAGCAATGGTTCTACGATCATGTTCAAGCATTTCATGTTTGCTATCATTTTTGGCCTAGTGTTATCAACGTGGTGTCCTACGATTATGCTCAAGAATTTCGGATGGCATTGCACTGTTTCATCAAAATAAGGCCTCTTGTAACAACACCGGCATTTTGCAGCAGTGGTTCTAGGATCATGTTCAAGCATTTCATGTTAGCTATTATTTTTGACCAAATATTATCCCATGTGGTGACCGCCGATCCGTATGCCATTGCACTGTTTCATCAAAACGACGCCCCGTGTAACAAAACCGGCATTTTGCAGCAATGGTTCTACGATCATGTTCAAGCATTTCATGTTAGCTATTATCTTTGACCGAGTGTTATCTCTCGTGGTGACCGTCTATTCGGATGGCATTGCACTGTTTCATCTAAAACGACGTCCCGTGTAACAAAACCGGCATTTTGCAGCAATGGTTCTACGATCATGTTCAAGCATTTCATGTTAGCTATTATCTTTGACCGAGCGTTATCCCACGTGGTGACCGTCTATTCGGATGGCATTGCACTGTTTCATCAAAACAAGGCCTCGCGTAATAAGACCGGCATTTTTCAGCAATGGAGCCAGAATCATATTGTAGCATTACATGTCAGCTATTATTTTTGACCAAGTCTAATCCCACGTGGTGACCGTTTATTCGAATGGCATTGCCTTGTTTCATCAAAACAAAACCTCTGTGTAACAGCACCAGCATTTTGCAGCAATATTTCTAGTATCATGTTCAAGCATTTCATGTCAGCTATTATTTTTGACCGAGTGTTATCTCACGTGGTGACCGTCTATCCGGATGGCATTGCACTGATTCATCAAAACAAGGTTCCGCGTAATAAGACCGGCATTTTTCAGCAAGGGAGCCAGGATCATATTGAAGCATTTCATGTCAGCTATTATTTTTGACAAAGTCTAATCCCACGTGGTGACCGTTTATCCGAATGGCATTGCACTGTTTCATCAAAACAAAGCCGCATGTAACAAGACCGGCATTTTGCAGCAATGGTTGTAGGATCATGTTTACTCATTTCCTGTCAGCTATTGTTTCTGATCAAGTACTACTCTACGTGGTGACTTTGTATTCGGATTCTATTGAACTCTTTCATCAAAACAAGGCCCCGAGTAACGAGGCCAGTATTTTTGGAGCAATGGTCCTACGATCATGCTCAAGCATTTCATGTTAGCTATAATTTTTGACCGAGTGTTATCTCACGTGGTGACCGTCTATTCAGATGACATTGCACTGTTGCATCAAAACAACGCCCTGTGTAACAAGACCGGCATTTTGCAGCAATGGTTCTAGGATCATGTTCAAGCACTTCATGTTAGCTATTATTTTTGACCGAGTGTTATCCCACGTGGTGACCGTCTATTCAGATGACATTGCACTGTTGCATCAAAACAACGCCCGGTGTAACAAGACCGGCATTTTGCAGCAATGATTCTAGGATCATGTTTACTCATTTTCTGTCAGCTATTGTTTCTGATCAAGTGCTACTCTACATGGTGACTTTGTATTCGGATGCCATTGAACTCTTTCATCAAAACAAGGCCCCGAGTAACGAGGCCAGTATTTTTGGAGCAATGGTCTTACGATCATGCTCAAGCACTTCATGTTAGCTATTATTTTTGACCGAGTGTTATCCCACATGGTGACCGTCTATTCAGATGACATTGCACGGTTGCATCAAAACAACGCCCAGTGTAACAAGACCGGCATTTTGCAGCAATGATTCTAGGATCATGTTTACTCATTTTCTGTCAGCTATTGTTTCTGATCAAGTGCTACTCTACATGGTGACTTTGTATTCGGATGCTATTGAACTCTTTCATCAAAACAAGGCCCCGAGTAAGGAGGCCAGTATTTTTCAGCAATGGCTCCAGGAACATGTTCAAGCATTCCATATGAGCTATTATTTTTGACCAAGTGTATTCCCATGTGTTAACAGTCAATCCGGTTGGCATTGCTCTCTTTCACCGAAACAACGCCCCATGTCACTAGACCAGCATCGTCGAATAGATCAGATCATATGCAGAGGATTTTAGGAAGGGAGTGTCTGATCCCAAGTCTTAAAGAACCTTTAGAAATAGGAAGATAGGATATTTGGACTAGAGTGCTCGATAGGAAAGTGACACAGAAGCGAGGTAGAAAGGGGTAGCAGGACGCCCTTATTTATTACAGAGGGGCCTGTACCCAGGATCTGACGGCTTAACGTATCACATCGTGGAGCAATGTTTCGAGGATTATTTTAAAGCATTTCGTGTGGACACTTGGTGGCTTAATTCTCCCTGTCTTGCAACTGGCCAGTTATTTATGGGATGCAGTGAAATGGAATATTCATTGAACCTCACCACTGCCTTACTCCGTCGTCGGACTCCGTGACCTCTGTTACGTGCCTGCCCCGCTGGACGACACAACATAAAGGCAGATAGCAGCGAGAACGAACGTCTGCGTATCTCAGTTGGTAGAGCGACTTGTTCGATCCCCGGCGTGGACCAAAATGACGGAGAAATTTACTTCGTTATAATGGCGCCCGAACTTCCCGGATGACCCGGCCTTTAAAGTTCTCGCAGTGCTGTGATGTCCTTTCTACACCGCGAGACAGGAAAAATAAGAGAATCCCTTCTTCAGCGCTTCGAAAAATAAATGTGTGTGATGTTGCATTCCACACACCAGATTGACTGGGAGTCTTCAAGTGCACGTTCGTCAGCGAATGGCTGCCTACAACGATACAGGGTCCCGTCTGACCCGTGGACTATGCCCCGGCCCTCTTTCGGGGGGGAGCTGTGACATGCCTGCCCCGCTGGACGCACACGACATAAAGGCAGATAGCAGCGAGAACAAACGTCTGCGTAGCTCAGTTGGTAGAGCGACTTGTTCCGGAATAAGACGACTCGGGTTCGATCCCCGGCGTGGACCAAAATTACGGAGAAATTTAATTCGCTATACCTCCTTCTGTCCATTAGGTACAGAATGCCTGAATACACCTTCTGCGATCTTGCGAGGTCGATGTCACGTCAGGTGCAAGGGGTTGTCGTGGCAAAAGCTGCCCAACAATCTATTAGGTCAGTGTCTCTATTGTTTAACTTACTGTACATCAATATTACCTTCCTGAAATTCTCTGGAATCATAAATTCTCAATTGCATGCTCTATCGAGAAATTATGAAAATCACGTTTTTTCTAAAAGTAACATACTGCCTGTTCTTTTGATAACCTAGAAACGAAAATGCGGAAAATGCGAAAGTTTCCGTTCCCAATATATTGAGGATGTAATTAAAGAAAGTTTGCCAACGACATTCAGTTTGCTATACGATGAGCGTCATTTCGCAAGGTGATCATTTTCTAATCGTTTTCCTTTTGTGAGCCTTTATTTATAATGGCCGTTAGATGCCATCCCATTTCATCTGCAGTTGTCTGGCACGTTAGTTGCATGCTAGCAGTTGGAAGGCACCTGGCTTGAATCGAAGGTGAGTTACTGTAACTTTCTTCCAAATAATTGTTTTAATATTAGGAATACAGATTGATACTATCTCACAGGAAGATTTAGTTGTCAGTTTAAGTGGGCGGCCTCTCTTTTTTTCTCACGGCGCAAGCAATATATTTCTTAATTTACTCATTTCTGGTGTTCTTTAGCCGCAGAATCCCAAAAACCAATCAGGGAATCTAATCTATGCGGTGAAATTCAAGTTTTTGTTTCAAACCCTATTAACTGATTTCAGTTAAGATAGGAATCTCCAGTGTAAATCAATTTACTGAAATATTCAAATAATTGGATGGTACTCTTTCGTGTGCTACAATTTTATGCTGGAAATAAGTTGTGTTTCTGGCTTACTTGCTTAAACTTTAACTTAGGATAAGAGTTGGTGTTTATTTATTAAGAAAAGTTTCCACATAAGAAAGTTCTTTCACTTAGAAAGTATTGGGGGTACCGTAAAGTAATGCCGTGTTTGGAAAAGAAGAGAAACACGGTTTGTAACAGAATCAATTTATTTCTTAATTAATTATATAATCGACATCATTACCGATCACACTTGCCCATCATGAAACCAAACTTTCAATGCCGTCTTTACAAAAAGACGTTGGCTGTGATGCAAAGAAGTCCGACAGCCCCGTTTTTACATCATCAATATTGTGGAATCTTTTCTCATTAAGCAAGTGCTGCAGATATCTGAACTCATGGTAATCAGATGGTGCAATGTCAGGGGAATAAGGGGGATAGGGCAGAATTTCCTTGCCAAAATATCTGATCGTCTGCTGAGTCCGTCTGGCTCTGTCAGGTCATGCTGGAGAATGACACCTTTTCTGTTGACCAGTGCTTGATGTTTTACAATAAGAGCTTGCTTCAAACGGTCCAGTTGTTGATAATAGAGGTCTCCCGTTACAGTCTGTCCCGGTTCAAGAGCTCAAAGTGGGCTATGCCAGCGGTAGTCCACCAAACAAAGAGCAACACCTTTCTGGGGTGAACGTCTGGTTTTGACGTAGGAACTGGTGTCTGACCTGAAGAAAGCCACTGGTTTTTGCGTTTGTTGTTCACATAAAGAACCCACTTTTCATCTCCAGTGACTATTCGATGAAGATATGGATCCTTTTCCTGTCGGCTGAGCAAAGAGTTGTGGATGGTGGAATGCTGGGCTTTGTCAGGTGAAGTTGGTGTGGGACCCAAACTCCTTATCTATAGACTTTCCCTATGTGTTGCGGGTGCTCTTGAACAGTAGACCATGATGCATAAAGATGTTGGGATAATTCATCAATGGTATGACGAGGATCTGCCTCAAAGGCTGCACGCAGCAGGTCATTGTCCACCTCCATCGGAGATGTCAAAATTTCCCGACCGGAATTGGGAGAAGCAACGCCTGGCACTTGCGGACATTTAATGCATTCGGATAAACAGCGCAAATGTTATTGGTGGCCACGGTTGCATTGTTCCCCTTGTGAAATTCATACAGCATACAATGACGAACATGGCTTTCCTCGGGTTTTATGTCACTCATTTCGTTCTGCAAATCTGGAAGACAAAAACACCTACATAAGTTAAAGGAGAATAATTCATTCACTTACTTTACGTTGAACGTACATAAACACCTCACAACTGCTCCCCAAACTTAGCACCCCCCACCCCCCCCCAAAAAAACCTGCGTTACTTTCCGGTCCCTCAGATATCACCCAAGGTGGAAACCGTCATTGAAACACAACTTCTGCCTGATTATTTATGATTTAGAAGGAAAGAACTAGATAGAGAGGTCACGAGCCTTGTCTACAAATACTAGGACCAGACAGATATAGAAATACGTACATCCATAACTTTTTTTTCTGAAGGAGCGAGTTGTAACTACGACTGAAATATGCAGTACACTTAAGTGAGAATTCCATTCCTTTTCCTTTGTCTGTCTGTCTGTCTGTCTGTCTCTCTCTCTCTCTTTTTCTTATGCAATAAATCTTAGACGAGAGACGAATGCAACTGAAAATTTCATTAAAAACCGAAACAGATCGCAAATGAGATATAATTAAATAGCCTTCTCGAAAAAAAAATTTAAAATAAATGCTTTACACAGGGAGCTGTAGTAGAAACTTAAAGAAATCTACCATTTCAGACTTGGTCAACAATGATTGTTTTGTACGATGATGGTATACTCACGTATCTATATACAGTTCGTACAGCAAAGTGAGAAAATTGGAAAATGCGAGTGCTTCCGTCCACGAATTGTTCGACCTCTTCTAAGTGACTTATAGATCTGAAAATTGGTATGCTAATAGATCTTAACCTTCGTATACCTAGAAAAGTTGGAAAACGAAAAAACGGTGGCTTTGGAAATTTGCTTGAATTTTTCGAGAATTGTGCGACCACTTCTAAGTGACCTAGATATTTGAAAATTGGCATGCTGATAGGCCTTAAGGTCAGGATACATAGAAAAGTACGACCCCCCCCCCCATCAATCAATCAAAATGGCGGCTTTGGAACATTTTCTTCTTGAATGTTTTGCTCGACCACTTCTAATTGGTCTAGATATCTGAAAATTGGCATGCTGATAGGTCTTAAGGTCCGGATACATAGAAAAGTACAACCCTCCCCCCCCCCAAAAAATCAATTAAAATGGCGGCTTTGGAACATTGTCTTTTTGAATGTTTCGCTCGACCACTTCTAAGTGGCCTAGAGATCTGAAAATCGCATGCTAATAGGCCTTAAAGTCCAGATACCTGTGCGAAAACGAAAAAAATTAAAATAGTAGCTTTAGGATGCTGTCTACTTGAATTTTTCTACCAGTCTACACCTAGGAAATTCTGATAGCCAAAACATTCAAAAGGACGGCTTAGCTATACTGTTCAAATGCTGGTAGGTTTAAAGATAGTTATGCCATAAACGTTGAAATGCTGTAAAAATTCCATGAAATTTTGATTTAAAATTAAGGGGCGCCAAAGCCTGTTACCATTTTACATCAAACCGTATACATTGACTTCCCCACCGTGTTGTAAATCGTAAAACAGTTACCTATCTTAAATTACTTTTCGTTTCTTTAATTACTTTTCCCTTTTCTTTAATTTTATGTTCAGAAAATGATTTTATAGATTCACCGTTTGGAGAACGTGAGTGACTGTTGCTAGTGCATAAATATTTCGTTTTTCTCTTTGTATTCTGTACATACATGTACTGTTCTCTAGTAGAGTTTCGGTAATTTCAGTATTATTTTCTGTTCTAAATCAATTATTGATATGTCTGTTATGGAGACATTTTGTAGTTTACTCCAAAAATTTCTAAGTGGAAATTCCAATTTTCTTGAAAGGTCGATTAATGCTTTCTCATGTTTCCTTCCATATGAGCGCCTATGGCATAGTTCTCACGTAGGTATTATTTTGCTCATCTATACAATACACTCGGGTTTTTGCGGAAGAGGAGAAACTCTTTTCTACTTTCTCCGCTAATGGCATCATAGCCCAGAGGTACGTATACTTTTCTTCATGTTTAGATTCTGAAATCAGGTTTCTGAATGACGGTCGTGGAAAAATTCTGAGGTCATCACCAAAGAATTCCACCTGGATTTTCTCATGGAAGTGGGAGTGCTCACCCTTATTTCTCCCTATGGCTTTCTTTATTTATGGAACCTGAAATCAGCTACCACTGCGAGTTATTACAAACATTTCAAAGACTTTTCCAGCAGAAAGTATGGATTTTCGAGAAAGAAGTACTTTCTCTTTTATCCCCCCCCACATAACCACCAACACCAAGATGAATTTGCTTCATGTTTGGAACCTGAAATCAGACATCAATGTAACTCTTATTACAATGACTGACGCATAGCCCGTCCTGGGACGGTTGTTTTTAAGCAATACATAAATATTAATATATAGGGAATGTGTGTTGTATTCCCTATATATTAATATTTATCTATTGCTTAAAAACAACCGTCCCAGGACGGGCTATGCGTTCAAATGCTGGTGTGACGTCATCTAATCCAATACAACACACATAAAAATTGGAAAAGGTGTGAGACAAGGTGACACCATATCTCCGAAGCTCTTTAATGGCACATTGGGGGGTGTCTTTCAGTCGCTGAGCTGGGAAAACAAGGGGATAAAGATTAATGGAGATTATCTAACCCCCCATCGTTTTGCTGATGACGTAGTCATTTTTGCAACTACCCCATCAGAGCTGCAGAGTATGATCCAGGAACTTGCTGACAAGAGTAAAGAAGTGGGATTAAAAGTGAACTTTCAGAAGACAAAAGTGATCAATGCTTTTACAAGAAATGAAGATTTATCGATTGATGGAGAAAAGCTGGAGATAACAGACACGTACGTTTATCTTGGACAGCAGATATCAAGTGAGGGTCACATTGATGAAGAAATTAATCGGCGTACAAAACTTGCCTGGAGAGCTTTTGGAAGAAACAGCATAATTTTCAAGAGCAATATGCCATTATGTCTTAAAAGAAAGGTGTTTGATCAATGCATCCTTCCAGTGCTTACGTATGGTGCAGAGACGTGGACCTTAACTAAAAGCGACATACAAAGGCTGCAGACAACTCAAACAAGCATGGAGAGGTGTATGCTTGGTGTAACCAGGAGAGATAAGGAGAGGAACTTGTGGATCCGAAAAATGACAAGAGTGGAAGACATCATGATCAGAGTTAAATCCCTGAAATGGCAATGGGCTGGACATACTGCCAGAAGGACAGACCATCGATGGACAGCCGAAATTTTAGATTGGATTCCAAGGGACAGGAAAAGACCCAGAAGAAGACCAAATGGAAGATGGGTGGATGAAATTCGAAAGTATGCAGGGGTGACATGGAGGAGACTGGCACAAGACAGACCGTTGTGGAGGAAACTTGGGGAGACCTTCGTCCAGCAGTGGATTGATAATGGTTGACAATGATAATGATGATGATGATATAGGGAATGTTGCCCGTCCTATGATGGAGTAAAAAACAAATCAAACAGACGCCGGATTTCTGTAAGGAAACTTAACAAAAACTTATATAGTAAGAACTCATTCATGTTAGAACTCAAAATTATATAATACTAGCTTTGCTACCCGGCTTTGCCCGGGATTTAGGCTTATTAATTTCATATCCTAATATATAATATGCTAGAGTCCTCCTCCGTGCCACTTTTTAAGTCGTCATAGCAACAACCGAGAAACAAATGTTTGTGACGTCACACTTAGCTTTTCATGTAGGTGACGTCACCACCCACACGCGCACAAATCAAGGAGAAAATCCCTTTGTTTTGTTGTCATAGCAACAAAGGACACAGATGCTGGTGTGACGTCATCTAATCCAAATCATTCTCACATGACGTCAGAGATGACTTGCGTTACACGGTCAACTCTTTAGAGATACCAAAACTTTACATCAGAAATTTTGGTTCACTACCTGAACCGGCGTTTAGCCATTTGTACGTGGCAACATCAAGAGTACGACGATCTAACCAAGGAGGTTATATTACTGGAGACACCACTGGCTCTGCCGCCATAGGTCACAGCTAATCTATGGTTTGCGGTCACAAGCAGGCAAAAATGAACTAAATTATACCGTTGATGAAACAGTAAGCTTTTTGTATCATTTTTTTTTTGATTGGAGGTTTAACGACCACCGTGAGCAACTCAATGGGCTATAAGCAGTCGCCCGTCCCTAATTTAAGGTCACTGGTTCCAGGGAAGGGAGAGAGCCAGTGCCGTAAGACAAACACAACATCCATGCCTCACGGGATTCGAACCCGGACCCGTTCGGACGAATGATCAGAGGCCATCGCTTAGACCACTGCGCCACCGGGGCGGCTTTGTGTATCATTGATAATGATTATTGAATTACTCATTTTATGTGTTTATACGCTTAGAAGCTTTTGTTCTATTGGTTTCCAAAGCAGCTTCTCTTCTGCGGCTGCGTCGTGCCTGCTCATGACGTCATTTGCAGCACAGACGGTGACTTATGGCGGCCAATGTTGCGTGGATAAGAGTGGTGTCTCCAGTAATATTACCTCCTTGGATCTAACGACGTCAAGATGAAAATAGTTCACGGAAAAGTAAAGGGGAAATTGATACAGGGTTCACAGTCAGTGTATACGAAGAATGTTGTGTACCATGAAGTGTTGACGAAATAGGGACTAAAGGTTTTATACAAAACACATAACAAACAGTCAGCCCGTCGTATCAAATTCCATAATCGACTGCTCGGGAAATTTTCAGAAAGCTCTGAGCCAACGTCGCCATCTATTGAAGCGGAACTCAAAAACTCAATAAATAAATGTCAATAATTTCTGTACCATAAATTTTATTTTCCCCCGTAATTATTGACGGGCTTTCATCTAGTTCCCTTATATGCCACTGAAAAAATGGTGGAAAAAGTTGATGCTTGCAAAAAAGAAAAAGATGATTTCACAAATTCGGTCATTACTGGTGAACAACAGCAGCTCTCGAGTTTGAAGCTCGTCTCGTTGGCGATCGTTCGTCTCTTCAGCAGTCTCATTGCTTCGTCTTGTAGCAGTTCGAAACTGTTGTTCAGCAAGCCGCGCCTCTGTTTCGTCAGCAGTTTCTTTGCTTCGGCGAACACCTTGTTGAGTTTTGTCCGCTTCACGTGCTTATGATCTTTCCTCTTCCGATTGCTTGGTTCGTGATATCTTTTGGCGTTTTGTGTTGATTCGTTTTTGATTAAAAATTGGTCTCTTCCTTTTGGGCATTGTTGTCACAAATATTTGTCCGTAATTAAAGCAACGAAATGTACAGAATGTATGGAGTCTGTAGAATCAAACGGACCAAAACCGTTACGAATTATTTTATACGCGTCCAGGAGACAGCATTAGAACACTGACTGAACAAAATTCGTTAACACTTTGTTATCAAAGATCAAATGCATCATGTACTTTCAGTTTCAGACGTTTTTGAGGGGCGAATCTCTGGGATAAAAAAGTTAAAAACGTATATTTGCGAATATTTTATGAAATTTTCTGAAATTTTAATGAACACCACAAATCGTTAATAGGAATATGACTTCCAAATTCCGCTTGGATCAGCAAATAACTTTTTAAATTAGCCGTCAAAATTTTATTAACCGTTTCTGCGTATATATTTCTGTTTACCGATGAATTAAAAATTCCATGCCTATTTTAAAAAGTTTTGACCTGATTCCGGTGAAAATTTGAGGGACTCCTCTTATTACCAATTCATGGTGTTGATAAAAATTTCAGCCAGTTGTGAAACACCTGTGGATGTGCCGCCGCGATGAATGCAGTCACGTGCTTTCAGATTTGGAACAGATAACGATGACGTTGCAAACGACGCTGACTTTATTGATTAGCCTGTTAATTAATTCATAACTCGCGAACAGAACAATTTAGAGATCTTAAAATACTTGCGTTGACCTAGAAATTCCAGTCTGCAAATTTCACGATGCCACAGTTCGGCGTTCAAGGGTTTTTGCTGCTTCAGACAAACAGACGTTTTGTGTTTTATATATAGGATTTCTTTCCGTTTTTCAAAAAAACCTCGCAAGAAATAGCATTCTGTGTTAAATATTTGTTGTTTAGCAATTGTAGATTAGAGCGTTTAGATACATCGATATTTTGCAAAATGCGTAATATAATCAGCACCAAACTCGGAAAGTTGTTTTCGTGTAAACTTACCTTTATAACTTTTACTTTGATTTTTCGTGTTTTTTTTTGTTTTGTTTTTTATTGGAGGTTTAACGACCACCGTGAGCAACTGAATGGGCAATAAGCAGTGGCCCGTCCCTAATTTAGGGTCAGTGGTTCCAGGGAAGGGAGAGAGCCAGTGCCGTAAGACAAACACAACATCCATCCCTCACTGAGATTCGAAAACGGACCCCTTTCGGACGAATGATCAGAGGCCATCGCTTAAACCACTGCGCCACCGTGGCGTCGATTTTTCGCGTTAAATTACTTTTTCTCCAGCACGCTTGTTATTCCCTCCACGGCTTGTTTTAGACTGTCCTATTCGACGGTTAGTTTGAAACTTCATACCAAACCTTTTTCTACAAAATAATGCGACATCTGGTATTACAAATCGGAAATATGTAAATTCTTGACAATGTGCTACTGGGGCGATATCTGCTTTTAGATGCAATTTTGTTCACTTTGACATCTCAAGATTTCAGTTTTTATTGTAGGTTAGGGCGTTTAAATAAATCGATCATTTGCAAAATGAATAATTAATCAGCATTAAACTCGGAAAGTTAGTTAAATTAAAAAAGTAAAAAAGTTATTAAAGCGCACATATTATTATTCGAATTGCACTAAATTAAATTATTATACAAACGCAACTTCCAGTGATATTAAGATTATAATTCGAATTTTATAGATCAGATAAATAGAACTCGAGTCATTAATAATCCAATGTTTTTAAATTGGCACGCGATCACCTTGACATCTAAAAGTGATCGCGTGCTATTATATATCCGGCAATCATTTTGAAATTGCGAGAGCACACATAAATTTATCAATAAGTGATGGCGTAACAATGCAGACTTTTCTGTGACGTCAAGCTGGAGTCAGAGGTACACGAGGATTCCAATAGAACACTCAGGTTTTCGCGGAAGAGGTCATTCTTATTTTTGTTCGTATGAGGTAACATATGCATGTTAAAAACAGTGATTTGTGTGGTTACTACTACCAGCATTTTGATGTCTTCAAAGAGTTATTCCAAGACTACTCCGGATTTTCGCACAACAAGCGCGGCTTTCTCTTTGATTTTACCCCGTATGAACATCAAAGACATAACCCAACTGAAATCACGCTCTGTCTTACGTATCGAACCTGAAAACAGTCATATGACTGTTATTATAAACATTTCGCAGGCTTCCCAAATAATTCTAATAAGGCATTCCGATATTCGTGGAAGGACAATCAGGGCAGTATCTAGTGTGAAATTCTATGGGAGGCTACAGTACTGTAGAGGAGGCTAGAAAAATTTTAGTTATTTCGAAAACCTAATTTTAACCTAATGCAGCAGTGTTCATTGAAAAAAATATTAACAATCACAGTAACAATGTTTCAAGAATTATGTGGTAATACGGTGAAGTTATGCATTTGTAATTGTCAGATTTTTACATATTTGAATTTGAAACTATACACAGTCGTAGCCAAAAGTCTTTCACCAGTAGACCGAAAGTCAATTTTTGATGTTTGAAGTCAACTTATCCAGCGTAATGGTAAAGTCAGGAATACATACACTGCTGCCCACCCAAAATGCAACACCAAGAAGGAAGCATCCGATTGGCCTGAAATTCGCAGCATGCGTCGCCCGCGAGAGGACATGCAAACGATTAGCATTGCAGGGCATATGCAAATCATGTGGGCCCGGCACGTTACCGAGAAGCACTATAAGAAGGGTGCACAGAAGGCGGGGTGTAAGTAGTGGAAGTGTTGTGCTGCCGGACCTGTGCGTGGGAAGCTTCCTGATGATGCGTCGCAGAATACGTCAGTCATTCCAGCACGTTTCGGAGTTCGACAGAGGACGAATAGTGGCTTATCGCGACAGCGGTTTATCGTACCGAAACATCGGCGCCCGTCTGGGGACGACATCCAGCCACAGTGAGGCGAGTATGGATTCGGTGGTTGCAGGAGGGACAGACGGACCGACGTGAGCGATTGCCGCAGCCGCGGCACACCACCGAACGAGAGGACCGGCATGTTGTGCGGCGGGAATTGACGACCGCAGGAATTAGGGTGTGTTGCGGAACAACCGGTGGCAGCACGTACCGTTCGACGTCGTATGCAGGAGAGGGGACTTGTCGCACGGCGCCCATTGCTCCGATTACCATTGACGTTACACCACCAGAGAGTGCGGCGGCAGTGGGCCGTTGAACGCCGCAGCTGGACTACGGAATGGCGTGACATTGTCTTCTCTAACGAATCCCGCTTCTGCCTGCAACACCACGATGGTCGGATCCGCGTGTGGCGGCACCGCGGCGAGAGACTGTATGACGCCAACATTGTGCATCGCCATACCGGTCCATAGCCTGGAGTTATGGTTTGGGAAGCAATTGGATATGACACCCGCACCCTCTGTTACGCATCGCCGGTACACTCAACAGCCACCCTTACATCTCCGACGTTTTGGAGCCTGTAGTCCTCCCTTACCTGCAGGACCTGCCAGCGGCCATGTTTCAAAAGGACAATGCGCGCCCGCGCGTGGCACGCATCGTGTAACAATTCTTCACGGCCCACCAGGTGTCACTGCTGTCGCAGCCCGCCTGTTCTCCCGATATGTCGCCCATCGAACACGTCCGGTCGATGATCGGCAATCGAGTGTCCCGGCAAGCACCACCCGCGGCTACGCCTGATGAACTGTGGCAACGTGTGGAAGCAGCCTGGACCGACATACCCCAAGCCCACATCCAAAGCCTTTTTCGTTCGATGCCGCGGGGTGTAGCGGCCGTTCTTGCCAGCCATTGGGGGCCACACGAACTATTGATGTCTGCGTGTTCCGCAAGTCGCACTGGCCTGTAAGCTCAATGGTTTCATCTTTGTATCTGTTGTTATGTGTCCAGTAAATCTGCCTTTGCTATCTCCTGTCCTTCTTGATGTTGCATTTTGGGTGGCCAGCAGTGTATAAAAATTATACAGAGACCGCGAACAACTCAGAAGCAAGTAGCGACGCATGCTTGGTGTATTAACCCTTTAACGATCACAATGACCGAAACGCCCTTGAATTCAAACTTTCCCGTCTACAATGAGTAGGATTTCCTACCTACACCTTCTTAGTATTTACACGGGATGAGCAAAAGCCAACCTCAGTCACCATTGCTATCATTAAACAAATACAGAGGAGGTTCATACATTTGTAGAACGATTTGCCAGCAATATAATTAACTTTTTATAAAAATTAATTATTTCTTAAATGGTCCATCTGATAACCCTTTCTCTGGACTATGAAAATACTTCTAAGCCGCCCTGGTGACGCAGTGGTTTAAGCGATGGCCTCTGATCATTCGTCCAAAAGGGGTCCAGGTTCGAATCCCGGTGAGGCATGGATGTTGTGTTTGTTCTACGGCACTGGCTCTCTCCCTTTCCTGGAACCAATGACTCTAAATCAGGAACGGGGGACTGCTTATAGACCACTGAGTTGCTCACGGTGGTCGTTAAACGTCCAATCAAAAAAAGAAAAAAAAAAAGAAAAAAAAAGAAACAACATGCGTCTAGATTCCAAGATAACAGGGCATTTCTTAAAATCGGTAGTGGTATTTTATTCCACTCCTATTCCACTGTCCAATCATTGTCTCAGGTCTGCGTTTGGAAAGCGCTCTTTTTAGCAGTCCGAAGGCACAATAGTCCAGCGGTGACAGATCAGGGGACTTTGAAGGAATACGAACAAAAGGTATAGATTTAATACCCATCTCTCTTATTTTTAAAGAAATAGAGTAGCAGATTTATATGTATGACTGGTATTCTTAGAGTTCTATTCTTAGAAGGTTCTGCGGATAAAGGAATAAATGATATTTCCTCTTGAAATATAGGAGTTAAAACAATATTTTGGTAATATTTAAAATTAATTTTAACATTCCTTTCAACTTTTCATAACTTTAATTTTGCATTATCCAAGAAATCAGCAATAATCACGAATCCTTTACTGAAACTTTCTTTGGATCCTTGGAACCAAATTTCTAAATCTTTTTCTGCTCTTTGGCGATAGTAAATCGACCTTTTCTTTTTAGCTACAGTCGTTTAGGTAAATGCATGCTTCATTAATAGTCACAATAAATTTTCACCTGGCTCCCGCTAAGGGATTTTTATAAAGAAGTCCACACCGTGTTCTGCGCTCAGCTACCTGCCTACGCAAAAGGCGGTGAACATTACGTTCCTTTTTTTTTTTTTTTTTTTTTCAGTTCAAATCTTTGTTTATTACCTTGTTTACGTTTCATACACTGATTTCTAACGACTTAGCGGTTGCTTTTTGGGTAGGTGGATTTTCTTTTAAGACTAGAGACCTTACTTTTGAAATAGTCGTAAAAGTACGTACCTTTGGGTTTTCGTTTGATGTTCTTTTTCCTGTTAAAAGTAAATTTCGAAGATTTTCCACTGTGTTATAAATAAAACTGCTTATTTTACATTTAGAAATGCTAATTCCATGATTTCCACAGCGTGTTTCAATGGCAGAATATGAACTGCTCTTCGTAAAGAGCAACACGTTTGTGAAATCATGCAATGCATTGATTATGATACGCTTTCCCACATACCAGAAATCATTACTCAAGTTTTGAGGATAATGGCTGTGGAATAAATCTCGCTCCTGTGTCCTAAGCTTTGACCCCATTTCGATAATATTCAATATAACCAGTTCAGTATACCTCCGGGACAACATGATAAAGGTTTCTCGCAATCGAAGCATTTTTACGTAAGTTATGACGCATAAGGGCAATGGAATGGATCTCGCTTCTATGTCTTGACCTTTGACCCCATTTCGCCCATTTTCAATAGGGTTCGTCTACAGGTAGTCCCCAACTCATCGAAATCGAACCATTTTTACGCGAGTTATCGTGCGGAAGAACGGACGGACGGGCAGACAGACGGACAAAGCTGGAGCATATAGGCTTCTTCAACCAACGATTGAGAAGCGTAAAAAACTAAGCTTCTATCCACAGTTTGTTTACATGCGCCATTTTCTTAGCAGATGATACTTAACTGCAGTAGATGTTTCTTTCGTGTTCGTCTAACACGCTGCTGCCAGTTTCAGTTCTCTGAACTTCTTTCATTTTCTGTAATTTCTTATCAAAAAACATCATAATCAAAACACCCCCAAATGGCAATGGGCTGGACATATTGCTAGAACTGTTTATCTTTGGACAACTAAAGCATTGTACTGCATACCAAGAGACAACGAAAGATCCAGAGGAAAACCACGTAGAAGATAGTGGATAAAATCCAAAAGCATATGGGAATGACATGAAAGAGACTTGGGGAGACTTCCGTCTAACAGTGGATTGAGAACAGTTGATGATGATGACGTAAATCACCCTCCTCTGTAGATTACTGAATAGATTAGGTATAGTAAATTGACCATCATTTGTGTAACAGTGATTTTCAGAGATGTAAAGGTTAGAACTTATGCAGTGGCCAAGGTTTCCATTACATGAGCTCTTAGATGAAGGCCTCTTTACTGATCTCGTGAACACTTGCGACGACAGATATTTCGTTTTGCAGTTATCAATACGAAACAGCTTTACAACACCCATCATTTCTGTTTGCTAGAATAACAGAAATAGGTTTTTAGGTGTAATAGTAAGATTTACTATTCCCGAGTCTTGTTTCCGAGTGTAACCCAAAGGGCGTTACCTACTGAATATGTCTGGCAGGCAACATTTGACCTTTCAATGAAAAAAAGTGTTTCCGTTTTCTTTCCTTCCATTGAAAGGCTAACTACGCGACACGCATTACATTGCCCGTTACATACCTTCGTAGTTATCAAAACTGAAAAAATAAGGAGACAAATATAATTTAATGGCTTTTTAATTTAACAAATGCAGTTTCCAATTCTTCCCATTTACTACCATTGTAAAGAAACTTCACGGTCTTCAAAATAATGACGTGCTTTTTAATCTAACATGAGAGATTTTAATTTTTTATTTTTAATAGTTCATTCATGGCCTTTATCAAAATTTGATGGTAAACACAATATAATATCGTTATTTATTATATATGTGAGAATTGGAGATTTGATTCCAGCATTGTTGTCTTTACGTTCAGTTGATCTCTCAGGTGACCGTGTGTCAGATTTGGTTCCAGCATCGTTGTCTTTACGTTCAGTTGATCTCTCAGGTGAATGTGTGTCAGATTTAGCTTCAGCATCGCTGTCTTTACATTCAGTTGATCTCTCAGGTGAATGTGTGTCAGATTTTGTTCCAGCATCGTTCTCTTTACATTCAGTTGATCTCTCAGGTGAATGTGTGTCAGATTTAGCTTCAGCATCGCTGTCTTTACATTCAGTTGATCTCTCAGGTGAATGTGTATCAGATTTTGTTCCAGCATCGTTCTCTTTACATTCAGTTGATCTCTCAGGTGAATGTGTGTCAGATTTAGCTTCAGCATCGCTGTCTTTACATTCAGTTGATCTCTCAGGTGAATGTGTGTCAGATTTTGTTCCAGCATCGTTCTCTTTACATTCAGTTGATCTCTCAGGTGAATGTGTGTCAGATTTAGCTTCAGCATCGCTGTCGTTACATTCAGTTGATCTCTCAGGTGAATGTGTATCAGATTTAGCTTCAGCATCGCTGTCTTTACATTCAGTTGATCTCTCAGGTGAATGTGTGTCAGATTTTGTTCCAGCATCGTTCTCTTTACATTCAGTTGATCTCTCAGGTGACAGTGTGTCAGATTTTGTTCCAGCATCGTTCTCTTTACATTCAGTTGATCTCTCAGGTGACAGTGTGTCAGATTTAGCTTCAGCATCGCTGTCTTTACATTCAGTTGATCTCTCAGGTAGAATGTGTGCCAGATTTGGTTCCAGCATCGTTGTCTTTACGTTCAGTTGTCCTGTATAATAAGCCTTCGTTCATCAGCTACGAGTATAGCAACTTCTGGTGGTTTGCTTAAAAATAATATGTGTTTTCAGTTAACTTGAAAGGCACATATCTTTTTTCTTCTACTTTTTAAAACTTTCATGCTAAAATCACGTAAATGCATTCAGACAAACATGCAAAAGAATTAACTGGATATTGTAAAAGAAAGCGGTTTCTCATCCCTTGCCTATACATATTTCAAACATAACGGATGTAATCGTTTTGTACTAACACCGAAGATGAAGTTCGCAGAGCTATTGTGTGTGTCCCTGTTTCGCTGTCAGGATAAAAATTGCAGTACTGATGACCAGAAAGTACCACTAGCTGCGCGGATGTACAAGGGTTGTCCAAAAACAACTGAGAACGTTTCTATAAAAAAAAAGGCGTATCTTAATTATCAAGGAAGTGGTAATTTTTTTCGAAATACTGTCCATTGCACAAAATACAGGTGTCAAAACGTTCCTCCAACTTTTTTAATGTATTTAGGAATTATTTTTCAGAAATACTGCTGAAGCATGCCTGCGCAGCTGTAATAAGTTGTTCATCAGTCTCAAATTGTAGTCCCCGCAATATGTTTTTTAAAATGGGAAACAACGAGATGTCACATGGTGACAAGTCTGGACTATATGCAAGTTGGGATATCAACTTAACATTCATTTTCTCCAAATGAGAAACGACAGAAGTGGCCATGTGCGGCCTTGCATTATCATGGTGAAACACTCAATTCCTTTTCAGGTGTAGTCGTTCTGTTGTCACATGTTTTCGAAGATTCTGTAGCACTATTTTGTAGTAGTCGGCAGTCTCTGGAGGACATGTGTTGATAGACCAATCAAAAAGCATTGTCAATAGAAGAACGCAGCCAACATGGTCTTCCCAACTGATTTGTATTGACGAATCTTTTCGCTTTAGACGACGACACGATTTCCAAACACAGCTTTCTGCTTTGGTGTGCGGATCAAAATAATGTAGTCAAGCTTCGTCGCCAGTAATAACTCGTCGCACGACTTCTGGATCTTCGTTTACCATTTGCTTTAATTGTTGACAAACCTCAACTCGGCGATCCATTTGTTCCTTTGTCAAGAAATGGGGAACCCAAGTTTAACAAATTCGTATCATGCCCAAATGCTCGGTTAACATTCTGTGAATTGATGATTTTGAAATGTGAACCACATCTTCGATATCTCTAATTGATAGGTGTCTGTCTTCCCGTATAATAACCCCTAATATATTGACGCTTACCTTTGTAACGCTCGTTGAAGGTCTTCCTCCATGAGCGATTAAAGCCGCCGACTCACTACCATCCATAAATTCTTTATGCCATCTGTAACAGTGTTGACTTGTTGACTTTCCTAGACATTCATCTTTATAAGCCTCTTGATTAAGACGGTAAGTCTCTCCGACAGACGACTTAACCATATAGGAGGCAGGAGCTTTCGAAAGCGTAATGCGAAATTTTGTCGACGTGTATAAGGGGAGACTCCCACAAGAGCATCCTGTCTTTCTGTAGTATTCGTCGTAGTTAAGATGCGCATATATGCGCTATCGACACTATGAGCCCGGTAAATTTTCGACGCAATATTGCGCTCTCGCTGCTTTTGAACAGGTTTTCGATGAACGTATTATTGCGTCGTCGCCGCTTTGGGCACAAAAATTTCAGAACGTATACATGGGTGCTTACCACCGGAAAGGTTAAGTCTACAGCAAAATTTCATGGCGCATCTTTATTCCTCTTTTACATCCAAATAGGTGTGGCCGGTTGCTATGGTTACTACAGTGACTACCGTTTGTACGGAACTCGTGCCAAGGTCGAACGCAATATTGCACATTTTTTACAAAGACATTCTCAGTTGTTTTGAGATAAGCTATGTATATAGACTTTTTCATCTCCAGAATTTCACGCTTGCACCTACTATTTCATCCATTACCAGACAGAATATACAGATTGGAGGAACAATAAAGCCTTGATGTTTAATAAAGGTTTCACGGACGTTTACCACTTCCAAATCTTCTCCGTGAATTCGAACTTCTTCAGAACTGACTTGTTCTTACTGTTGCAATATGGAGGCATTCTCCATATATACGTTCACTGTCCTGTACTGGATTTGCTTTTTGAGAATGTGTGGGAAAACTTTAGTAGATATGCTCTGCTAATCATTCCCTAATATACAGGGTGTCCGAAAATTATTGGACACGTTACAAAATTATATAAAACAAAACATTAAACAGATAGAAAGAAACTGAATGCACTAACTTACAATGTAACTACACAAGTTAATAAATTTCGATGTGCAAGGCGTCTGATAGAAACGATCCTTCACATAACCCCACATGAAATAATCCAATGGAGTTAGAGCGGGAGAGCGAGGAGGCCATGGAATGGGACCACCACGCCCAATCCATCTGTTGGGGAACTGCTTATTTAGGCACTTACGTACACACGTTGGCCAATGCGGAGGCCAATGCCTTGTTGGAAAACGACATTTTCATATCTTTTAATCTGGGGTATAGCGAAATTTTCTAGCATATCCAAGTGAATGTCACCATTTATGGTTTTTTCGCAGAAGAAGTAAGGACCAATTACTTCTCTTTTTGATAGGGAGCACCACCCATTACCTTTTGGAGAATCACGTTCCAGTTCAATAGCAGCATGAGGCGGTTCACTGCCCCATATCCTACAGTTGTGACGATTCACAATACCTGATACATGAAATGTCGATTCATCACTAAAAATTACAGTACTGAGAAAGTTTTCGTCGTTTTCCACTCGATTCAGCATATCCACAGCGAAATCGTATCGCAGAGTGGGATCATTTACATGCATCTTTTTGCACTATTTGAATTTTATAAGCATGAAACTTTAATTTCTTGTGCAAGATATCGTGAACTGTCGATTTCGGAATGCACAGTTCTCAACTTGCTTTACGAACGGATTTCCTGGGGCTTCGTCGGGAACTTTCATTAACTTGGTCAACCGTCTCACCGCTGACGCTAGGCCTACCGGCTCCTCCAGGATGTTCCACATTGCCAGTTTCTTTAAACTGTTTCATCCACCGCTTAATCGAATTCGTTGACGGGGATTACAACCATACTCTAAACGGTACCGTCTTTTAACTTTAATGACAGACGCAAACCATAACACACACACATCGCCTTCTGCTGTACGGATGACATGACTACTGACTGCGCATTTCTCATACATTCCTCATCAGGCCACACCTAGTGCCATCTATCGGATTCTGGGAATAACAGTTCTGCAAAACGGAAATGTAGAAACCGTGTTAGTAATACGTGACATAGAAAAAATAGACAATGCTCATAGTTTTTTTGGGGCATAATTTTGTAATGTGTCCAATAATTGTCAGACACTCTGTATTATAAAACACTATCTATTATACCTACAGTTTCGCCTGAACTCCATTTGTACTGGTCGTTTGCTTCACCTTAGCAAAATATGTAATCTATCTTTTTCACCTCTTGGAACGTAATGCTCAACAGCAGAGATCTCTACATTGTGCTCAATCTCTGCTTAAGATGCCAATTTGTTTTTCACTTGAGAGCACGTATTCGAAGGGATATGCTATATGCAGGTTATTTAATAAAACAGGCGCTTGTCGTTAAAGATGAAACCCAAAGGGACAATAATTTTCTGTACGAAATCTTTGAATCATAATACATTCACCCATCATATGTTAATCTAATATAACCAATTTGTCACTCTCAATGAATTGAGATAAATACAGAGAGTGAATCGAAAGTTTTGCAATATTTGGACCACTTTGTCTTCACACGTACCTTTACGACGCAAGCTGACGGGCATTCGAAGTAGAGGCCATCATGTTGCACCGTCTTTTGCCGTCTGTCTTCAGGTTCTTCGATTCCGCGAAGGTACCAGTTCTTGTCCTTCGAGGCGAAGAACTCCTTCACCCCAGCTGCCACCTCCTCCTGGTTGTTGAAGTGCTGCCCGCGAAGGGAGTGGGCCATGGACCGGAACAGGTGTTAATCCGACGGGGCAAGATCCGGACTATATGCTGGGTGTGGCATCAGTTCGATGCCCTCAAGCTCCTGGAGTTTTGCCCTGGGTCGTTCGCGTGGTATGTAGCCGAGCGTTGTCCTGCTGTAGGAGAGAGCGCGCGCTTTCTGTTCACCAGTACTGGGTACTGCTCCTCCGAAACGGCATACATACGCTCCAGCTGTACAGAGTAGAGTTGGCGTTGATGGTCTGAGCACCCGGAACAAATTCGTAGTGGATTATCCCCTCGAAATTCTACCAGACGCAGAGCGTCATCTTGTACCCGAAGCGCCCACATTTGTTAACAGGTTCTGGAAGCTCGCCTGGGCTCAACCACTGCCGTTGTGTTTTAGGATTACGGAAATAGACCTTCTTTTCATCGCACGTAACAATTCTTTTGAATAAAGGTATGTCGCTCGGGTTTTTCTAGGAGTTCCGAGCACACTTCCACTCGGCAGTTTGCTTCAGCTGGGCGTCAGTTCGTGTGCGACAGTGCGGCAGCTCCTGTAGATATTTCCGAGGTCCTGAAGGTGACGAACCACGGTGGTCTGTGATATGCCCAGCTCACCTGTTAATCTCCGACTGCTGGTTGTCGGGTTTGCCTCTACAGCCTGTACCACGACTCCGAATCCACGGTTAGCAGCCTACCTGACTTTGGATGATCGTCGAGGTTTCTGTCACCTGAGCGAAATTTCTTGAACTATCCGGTTGCGGTGCTGTGGTCCACAGAACCTTCCCCTTTCGCATGACAAATGTTTCATGTTGCTTGAGCAGCGTTATGGCCGAGTTCAAACTCGTAAAGCAAAAGTTCCTTAATTAGCCGGTTGTGACTGTTCATCTTTTAGGCGTCCCAACCACAGACAGAACGATATGCAATGCTGTTCAGGGCGATTACCCTTTTGACTGACTGCAGTGCGCGACTTGAACTACATTATCTAAAAACAAGTAATTGGACACCTGTGATAGCAAAGAAAAACGAAGTTTATTCACCTTCAATAGTTGGTGGAGTCCCCACGAGCGGTGATTACAGCTGCGACCCTCCGGGGCATACTCTCAACCAGGCGTTGTACGACGGCTAGCGGTATTTTCTTCCACTCGGCTTGGAGAAGACAGGTCAGTTCCTTCACCGATTTCGGACGGTGGGGGCACCCTTTAAGTCGACGCTCCAACTCGTCCCAGAAGTGCTCGATAGGGTTAAGGTCCGGGCTCTGCGAGGGCCAGTCCATTCGATTAACCCCATTGTCACCATACCAAGACATGGTGGACCTCGCAACATGACAGGTGGCATTGTCATCCTGAAAGTAACATGGGTCCACCCCGTAAAATTGCCACAACGTAGGAAGCACATGGTCATCCAAAATGGTGCAGTAGGTCTCGGCGTTGAGTCTACCAGGAATTCCGACAAATGATTCTGTGCCATACCAGGAGAAACACCCCCATAGCATAGTTCCACCGCCGCCGAACTTCAAAGTTGGCACAATACATTCCCACAGGAGGCGTTCTCCAGGCTATCGCCAAACCCAGACCCTGCCATCCGAACGGTAGAGAGGGAACCTTGATTCGTCGCTCCAGAGAATCTGTTTCCACCATTCAACGGTCAACTGTCGACGTTCTTTGCACCACGTTAACCGAGCAGCGCTATTGGACTTGGTGACCAAAGGCTTGTGGGCGGCAGCACGTCCATAATAACCGAGCAGATGGGCTTTCTTACGGATGGTATTCATCGAAAGAACACTCCCGGATGCCTGTTGAAACTCCTCGCGGATGTGGCCCATCGATTTGGTGCGGTTCTTCCGAATTTCTCTGGCCAGCACCCGTTGGTCTATAACTCCCAGTTTTGTGGGTCTGCCGGGTCGGGGCACATTCCAACAGTCACCTCTCATCTTTCACTTGCCAATCACGTAGGCCACTGTCGATTTTATGTACTTCAACTAGCTGGATATGTCCCGTATGGATCGGCCATTTCTGTGATATCCGACGATTACACCTTTCTCGAAATCAGAGAGCTCCGAACTGCGTGGCATCTTGCATGCGACTGGTTGCGTTGTTGTTTCCCACACGATATTTAACGGCGGAGGCCGTGACGTGTATCAGGACCGCAGATATTGTCGATGGCAGGGGTGTCCAATTACTTGTTGGTAGATAGTGTAGTTTAAACACGTGGCATACCCGCCGCAGCACATGCGTTCATGCAAATATTGAAAAACTCTCGACTCACCCTCTGTATATTTGCTTGTAGCATTTAAAATTTTTTTATACTAATTCTTTATTGTTTAACTGTTGAACACCATGGTCCTTCTAATAGCTTGTACCTTTGGATGTTTATTGATATTCTATCGACCCATACTATATGTTACACACAAGTTAACTACGTTGTGTGGCTCGGATATATTATATCTGAGCTTACATTAAAAATCAATAACTTTACTTCGATGTAATTATGATACTTGCTTACAGGTGGTACCACTCTTCGTTACCGATGTAGTGGTAAGGAAGAATGGCGCCACCTGTGAGCAAGAATCCTAACTACATCGAAGTAAAGTTATTGATTTTTAATAGAGCTCAGGAAAGTTTTTTCCAAAATACAGCGATTGTACAATCTAAGTTACGATGTATTTTTTTTATTAGGGGACCAATTTCGATGTATGGAAAATCTTTTTTTGCTGAGGAAATATTGTCGAATTTTTTTTCATTAGAAGTATAGGTCGCAAAATCACTAGACGTCCACCTTAAGGATTTGTTCACAGTTTATGCTTTTGTCACAAGGGCCTTGTTTTTAGAATGCAAGGAGCATTTTTTAACTTTGACGATGTGTTCACGGTTTCACGGGTTTTCCTTCCTTTGAGAATGTGTTCACAGTCTAACTATTCTTCCAGAACAGCGTTGTCTTTAGAATGTCATGAACGTTTTTCCTTTGAGGATGTGTTCATCACCTTTTCTGTTGTCACAACAGTATCTTCAGAATGTCGTGGGCTTTTTTTTCCTCTGAGGACTTTGCTTTAGTGCTTATTTTTGAGTTGCAACAGCTTTGGGTTTAGGATATAAACCTTTTTTTTTTAATATCCGAGGAGGTGTTATTTACAGTTTATGTTTCAGGTCAACATTACTGATTTTACAAAATTATGAGCGTTTTAATTTCGCCTGAAGATACATCGATCAGCAAAAACATTTAAACCACATCTGCGTTATGAAAAGAAGCGCGCGTGCAGCCAATCAGCATCACCTGCCAAGGTCGCGAATCTTAATTTATAATTTGCTAGAGTCCTCCTCCGTGCCACTTTTTAAGTCCTCATAGCAACAACCGAGAAACAAATGTTTGTGACGTCACACTTAGCTTTTCGTGTAGGTGACGTCACCACCCACACGCGCACAGATCAAGGGGAAAATCACTTTGTTTTGTTGTCATAGCAACAAAGAACACAGCTGCTGGTGTGACGTCATCTAATCCAAATCATTCCTACATGACGTCAGAGATGCGTTACGTCACACGGTCAATTCTTTAGCAAGGAGGTTAGAATGATACTTCTGGAGATGCCCTGAGCCTCTTAAGCGTGAAGCCGCAAACTGTGAGAATATGAAGTTGTTTACATTACACCTATGTAATTTCAACTGTGTGTATTTCGAAATAGGCGAAATATCAAACCGGAATGAATTATATTTCTTATACCAGTAAATTTTTCAATTTTACCGTTATGTTTTGTTTAGAATTCGCACTAACGTTCATGTATTTCGGTTTAAAATAAGAATTGGAAGAAGCCTCAAAATAACTAAGGATTTCATAAATTCAACTTTTTCTCACGCATTGACAGCAAGTTACGGTGCGAAATTGGAAACATTTGCGTCGAAAGAAGGCGATTCGGCCAACACAAAATGCGTTGCAGTAACCTTGAAAACCATCAACTTTCCCACATTTTGACGACCATCTCTCGCGGTTATAGGCTTCACCAGGGCCAGCCCGTGACATTGTTCATGCGTGGGCATGGTGGACGTCTGGCCGCCTTTAGATGAAATTAAGATGTTTTGTTACACACATACCTCTACCCCCCTACACACTTTTATTGAGGTACGCAGTCCACATAGTCATAGCATTATTTATGGAATTATCTTCCAAAAATTCAATGAAACACTTCCAAATTGCCAGTTTGTATTTCGAGGGAGAATACTGTAAGAATAACTTTCAGAACAGGCAACAGAAAAATGAAATATTAAAAAGCGACTGTGGAATGTATATCAGAAATAACGACGGGGTATGTTTCCTTCGTAGAGCGAGTAACTAACTTACATGGAAAATTCCCAAATACTGATTTTACACTTTAAAGTTTTCAGGAAATTTCGTTTTTCCTTTCGATTAAAACATTAAGTTAGTGTCCTCTGACTAATGCAAGGCTCGAGACCAACCCATTAAGATAGCACTGTATGTACGAAGGTATCTAAAGAAAAACAGGGGTTGAGGAGTTACCTGAATTTTACAGTACAAACATTTTTATTTAGTATCTCTTTTTATTATATTAGCAATCTGAATTTCATTAACAATTAGGTTAAAACAAATAATTCAAAATCCTTCGAAAACAACATAAAAAAACAAAAACGTATTTCCTTCCTCGGTGAAATATCGGCCAGACGCCCTCCATATGACCGCCGACGTGGTCTTTAGCCCACGTCGCCCACGTCTAGGGCAGGGCCTGGGCTTAACGCAAAGTGGTACTGCTCCGTTAACAATGGCATCTCCAGATATCTTATTCTAACTTCCTTGTTCTTTAGAGATACGAAAACTTTACATTAGAAATTTTGGTTCACTACCTGAACCGGTGTTTAGCCATCTGTATGTGGCAACGTTAAGAGTACGACAATCTGATGACGTCAAGATAAAAATAGTTCACGGAAAAGAACAGGGGAAATTGATACAGGGTTCACAGTCAGTGAATACGAAAAATGTTGTGTACCAGAAAGTGTTGACGAAATAGGAATTAAAGGTTTTATACAAAACACGTAACAAACAGACAGTCATGTGAAATTCCATAATTTACTGCTCGGGAAATTTTGAGAAAGCTGTGAGCTAACGTCGCCATATATTGACGTGGAACTGAAAAACACAATAAAAAAAAGTCAATCATTTCTGTATCATAAATTTCATTTTCCCCCGTCATTGTTGACGGGTTCTCACCTAGTGTTATATATAATACCTGGATCAAAGCTCTCTTAGTCAGTATTTCGTTTCGTCTCAATATGGGAAAAGCAAAGGGTTTATCTGATTTCGACAAAGGTCATATCGTTAGGGCACGATGCCTTGGTATGTACATCTCCGAAACAGCAACGCTTGTAGGCTTCTCACGCTATGCAGTAGTTAGAACCTATAAAAGATGGTCCGAAACAGGTGACACTTCGAGCCGTCGACAAGGCGCGGGACTTCCTCGATGCCAGAGGTCAGTGCAGGCTATCGCGTCTTGCACGCAACAACAGGAGGGCTACTGTGGCTGACATTTTCCATTCTTTCAATAGTGGTGAAGGGTCAAATGTGTCCGAACACACAGTTCATCGTATGCTCTTGGATATGGGTCTCCGTAGCCACAGACCTATTCGTGTGCTTATGCTCACAGCCGTTCACCGTCGTCAACACTTGCAGTGGGTACGTAATCATCGACATTGAACTATAGAAGACTGGAAAAAGGTCTCATTGTCAGAGGAATGCCGTTTTCTGTTACACAATGTCGATAGACGTGCAACCTTTACCGAAGGAAGCTTTCTCACCTGGATATGCTGTAAGACGGATCTAGACGAATGTAAGGAACGTGACGGTCTGGGCAATATTTTTTGGAAAACACTTGGACCCATTATCCCTGTAGAGCGAACTCTGACAGCTGTCACGTGCCTGAACGTCGTGGCTGACCAAATACACTTCTTTATGGCGACTGTATTCTCTGGCGGAGATGGCGTGTTTCAACAAGGCAATGCTCCATGCCACACTACGAAGAAGGTTCAGGAATGGTCCCAAGAACATGACGAGGAATTCCATTTATTGCCATGGTCTCCAAATTTACTGGACATGAATCCTATCGTGCATTTGTGGTTTGAGTTGAAGAAACGGGTACGAGCAGCATCTGTTATATGGAAATATTCAAGATTTATTTAAATTGTAACTTCGGTTATTTTTGTGGGCCAACCACAGCTCACTCCCCAGCCAAAAACAAAAGGCGCCATTTCGGAGATAGGTAATTCTCTCGTAGATCGTGGGACCCCTCCCACGAACAAAAGGACATCCCCTTTCCCCCGTCGTCCGAATCTCCCTCAGAGGGAACCTCCATGGACAATAGAAGTAAACAATTAACAGTAGAACTTCTTACGTCAAGAACATCTGGGTGACAGATGGTGTAGAGGAATGGAACGGATAGGAGCCAAAAAGGGAGGGAGTCTTCTTGAAAATCTTGGAGGGAAAAGGTAGGAAGGATTTTGCTCGGAGAAAAGGCACAACAAACGCTTTAGCACGGGATTGAGGTAGAGAGATTTTAGCGGGAATTACATTGAGGAAGTTGCCTGAGATATCAACCAATCCGCTGGAAGTATTTACTATTCAACCAACCAACCAATATTCCAATATTTCCCCTCATCTGATGAATAAAGATATGTGCAAAAGGAAACACCTGTCATAACATTCAGTTTTAGCTATTTGTTTATTTGCTTCCCTGATCCAACGGCAGGAACCTGCAACCAATTCTTCTGGTAAGTTGGCGTTCCCCACAATACATGAAAATAAACCAAGCCAACACATTACCCCAATCACGTAATTTACGGGAACTGTTGGATCTTCTATTGCAGTCATGGTACCAAATATCAAAGAGACCAACCAACATATCGTTGAATCTATGCCTCATCGGGCGAGAGGTCTTTTGGCGGCAAACTACGGTATCTCCTGTTGCAGTTATGATACGAAACATCAAAGACACCTACCAACATATCGTTGAATCTATGCCTCGTCGGGCGAGAGGTCTTTTGGCGGCAAACTGCGGTATCTCCTGTTGCAGCCATGATACGAAACATCAAAGACACCTACCAACATATCGTTGAATCTATACCTCATCGGGCGAGAGGTCTTTCGGCGGCAAACTGCGGTATCTCCTGTTGCAGCCATGATACGAAACATCAAAGACACCTACCAACATATCGTTGAATCTATGCCTCATCGGGCGAGAGGTCTTTTGGCGGCAAACTACGGTATTTCCTGTTGCAGCCATGGTACCAAATATCAAAGACACCTACCAACATATCGTTGAATCTATACCTCATCGGGCGAGAGGTCTTTCGGCGGCAAACTGCGGTATCTCCTGTTGCAGCCATGATACGAAACATCAAAGACACCTACCAACATATCGTTGAATCTATGCTTCATCGGGTGAGAGATCTTTTGGCAGCAAACTGCGGGATCTTCTGTTGCAGCCATGGTACCAAATATCAAAGACACCTACCAACATATCGTTGAATCTATGTCTCATCGGGTGAGAGGTCTTTTGGCAGCAAACTGCGGGATCTTCTGTTGCAGCCATGGTACCAAATATCAAAGACCCTACCAACAAATCGTTGAATCTATACCTCATCAGGTGAGAGGCCTTTTGGCGGCAAACTGCGGGATCTTCTGCTGCAGCCATGGTACCAAATATCAAAGACACCTACCAACATATCGTTGAATCTATACCTCATCGGGCGAGAGGTCTTTTGGCGGCAAACTGCGGTATCTCCTGTTGCAGCCATGATACGAAACATCAAAGACACCTACCAACATATCGTTGAATCTATGCCTCATCCGGCAAGAGGTCTTTTGGCGGCAAACTGCGGTATCTCCTGTTGCAGCCATGGTACCAAATATCAAAGACACCTACCAACATATCGTTGAATCTATACCTTCATCGGGCGAGAGGTCTTTCGGCAGCAAACTGCGGTATCTCCTGTTGCAGCCATGGTACGAAACATCAAAGACACCTACCAACATATCGTTGAATCTATGCTTCATCGGGTGAGAGATCTTTTGGCAGCAAACTGCGGGATCTTCTGTTGCAGCCATGGTACCAAATATCAAAGACACCTACCAACATATCGTTGAATCTATGTCTCATCGGGTGAGAGGTCTTTTGGCAGCAAACTGTGGGATCTTCTGCTGCAGCCATGGTACCAAATATCAAAGACACCTACCAACATATCGTTGAATCTATGCCTCATCGGGCGAGAGGTCTTTTGGCGGCAAACTGCGGTATCTCCTGTTGCAGCCATGATACGTAACATCAAAGACAACCTACCAACATATCGTTGAATCTATATGCCTCGCCGGGTGAGAGCAGTTTTGACAGCGAGACGGGGACCTACATCATATTTGGTAGGTGGTTTTAAGGTTTTGGCTGATCGGTGTATGTTCTTCACAATTGATTGCCGCTCACAATAGTGCTTTTAAAGCAGCTCAAGTTTTTTGCCACAACCGTATTTTTTAGATGTTTAATAGATTTTGTGTGTTCATTAGAGCTTATGTTTCATTCTTAGCAGAGTTGCTTTTGCAAAATTCTGGAAACTTAGGGAAGTTTGCTTTTAGAATATTTCTTTTGTAAATATATTATTTACAACTTAGGTGGTTTTGATGATAACTTCTTTGTATTAGTGTATCAAAAGCAGTTTTCCTTTCTCTAGGATATGTTCATTTCAGCCAATCTTTTCGTTTTTATAGGGTTGTTTTAGTTCGAAATAGAACATTGTTTGAAGAAAGTTGAACGCATCTGTGTTGTGGCTACATCAAGTAGAAGCATCCTCAATTGTGTACCTTAGTTCTTTTGTAAATAGGCGCACGTCAAATAATTAGGGATTTGTGAAACTTCGCGACAAGGAAAGAAGTTATACTTAATCTTCGTAATTAGCAAGCCATATTCATGAAGTTCCTGAAACATCACTGATCATTTTATTGACGAACAGTTTATTTCCTATAAAAGTTTATTTTTGGGTGGATAGCAATTTGCTATTGACGTAATTCTACTAAGTACGCAGCACGATAATTCTACCTTAATTGCGTTTGTTGGTTTTCCCACACAGTTATTAACACTCCATTAGTGCAAACACATTAACTTTCAATTAAGAAATCACCGTCTTAAACGTTTTTTGATGGATCATGTGATGAGTAATATGATGAATTAGATATTTGTTATGATACGGAAACACGAGTCTTAATAACTTTTCGGGAACATTCATTTTAAGAGAAAATGAAGCAAAGCATGAAATGAAAAACGGACAAATTTCTGCACAAGACTCCAGAATTCCATTTCTACTCACACCGATATCGTAGAAGGTTTTACTAGGTTGTTGCAGATTTTGCAGACTGGTAGATAATTTGGAATTAACACATCGCCCGATGTGATACGTTAATTCAAAGTGTGCCGCCCCGGTGGCGCAGTGGTCTAAGCGATGGCCTCTGATCATTCGTCCGAACGGGGTTCGGGTTCGAATCCCGGTGAGGCATGGATGTTGTGTTTGTCTTACGGCACTGGGTCTCTCCCTTCCCTGGAACCAGTGACCCTAAATTAGGGACGGGCGACTGCTTATAGCCCATTGAGTTGCTCACGGTGGTCGTTAAACCTCCAATCAAAAAAAAAAAAAAAAAAAGCACATAGCGAATACTCCCTTTTCTGCCGATGAAGGGATTCAAACTCACACTACCGCCTCAGTGGAACAGTGGTATAAACGCTGGTTTACCACAATTCGTTCCAGAAGGGTCCAGGTTCGAGTTCCAGTGAGGCATGGATGTTGTGTTTGTCTTACGGAACTGTTTCTCTCCCTTCCCTGAAACCAGTGGCCCTAAATAAAGGGAGTTCGACTGCCCCAAATTAGGGGCTGTGATCTGCCCATCGAGTTGCTTATAGTGGCCCTTAACCTTCAACCAAAAAATACAGGTAGGCCCAGTTCTGATTGAGCTGTCGGTTTTGATATTGGGACTACGACTTGCAGATCAGAGAATTGAAATAAGCTAGTCGAGTATGGTTTCAAAGCGTTTATTTAATTTCTTATAGTCAAGACAGGTCTATGATATGAAAAGTAGCTCACATGATTTTCACAAATAATGCTGGATACATCGAGAACACAAAGCAGAGTTCGAGATGGGCTTGGTACGGGTTCGATCGGTGTGTTGGAGTTTTGTTTGGTGGCTGCTGCTCTCAGGGGTTTTCGATACTCTCTAGTTCTTTGGGCTGCAGTCTTCTTGGGCTTCTTGCACTCCTCATCACTTGCTCTTGCTTCGCGTTTTCATTTTCTCCACTTTTGCTGGTATTCATTTAGCGTATTCCACGGCATTTTCGAAAATGCTAACCCGTTCTCACGAAAACAATTTTTAAAATTTTTAGTTTAATCCATTGCGATATGCTCTTTATACACTATCTACCAACAAGAAATTGGACACCCATGCAATCGACGATATCTGGGGTCCTGATACACGTCACAGCCGCCGCCGTTAAATATCGTGTGGGAAGCAACAACGCAACCAGTCGCATGCGAGATGCCACGCAGTTCGGAGCTCTCTGATTTCGAGAAAGGTGTAATCGTCTGGTATCACAGAAATGGCCGATCCATACGTGACATATCCAGCGAGTTGAAGTACCCAAAATTGACGGTTGCCTACGTGATTGGCAAGTGAAAGATGAGAGGTGACTGTCGGAATGTGCCCAGACCCGGCAGACCCACAAAACTGGGAGTTAGAGACCGACGCATGCTGGCCAGAGAAATTCGGAAGAACTGCACTAAATCGATGGGCCACATCCACAAGGAGTTTCAACGGGCATTCGGGAGTGTTCTTTCGATGAATACCATCCGTAAGGAAGCCCATCTGCTCGGTTATCATGGACGTGCTGCCGCCCACAAGCCTTTGATCACCAAGTCCAATAGCGCTGCTCGGTTAACGTGGTGCTAAGAACGTCGACAGTGGACCGTTGAACAGTTGAAACGGGTTCTCTGGCACGACGAATCAAGGTTCCCCCTCTACCGTTCGGATGGCAGGGTCTGGGTTTGGCGATAGCCTGGAGAACGCCTCCTGCCGGGATGTATTGTGCCAACTGTGAAGTTTGGCGGCGGTGGAATTATGCTACGGGGTGTTTCTCCTGCTATGGCACGGGACCCTTGGTCGCAATTCCTGGTAGACTCAACGCCGAGACCTAATGCACCAATTTGGATGACCATGCACTTCCTACGTTGTGGCAGTTTTACGGGGTAGACCCATGTTACTTTCAGGATGACAATGTCACCTGTCATGCAGCGAGGTCCACCATGGCTTATTATGGTGACAATGGGATTAATCGAATGTACTGGCCTGCGCAGAGTCCGGACCTTAACCCTATCGAGCACCTCTGGGATAGTTGGAGCGTCGACTTAAGGGGTTCCCCCACCGTCCGAAATCGGTGAAGGAGCTGACCTGTCTTCTCCAAGCCGAGTGGAAGAAAATAACGCTAGCCGTCGTACAACGCCTGGTTGAGAGTATGCCACGGAGGGTCACAGCTGTAATCGCTGCTCGTGGACGCTCCACCAACTATTGAAGGTGAATAAACTTCGTTTTCCTTTGCTATCACAGGTGTCCAATTACTTGTTGGTAGATAGTGTATACATGAATAGATCTCGTCGAGAGCTTTAAAACGATACCACGCACATTCATTCCGCACTAGGGTTATCCAGAAAAATCGCGATATTTTCAAAAGTGCTAACGAAGTACGCCACTTTAATTAATATATGAAGAACAAAACAAATCCGCTTTTTAGGCGTAATAATTTATTACATAAATGCAAGCCTTCACTTTCAACGGTCAGCTTCTTCAGGAAACGGAACTTACCTGTCTAAGTTCCGTTGCCTGAAGAAGCTGTCCGTCGACAGTGAAAGCTTGCATCTATGTAATAAATTATTACGCCTAAAAAGCGGATTTGTTTTATTCTTCATATATTAATTATCACAAGTGTTCAGCTTGTTCACGAGAAAACAATTTTCAAAATCTTCAGTTCAAACCACTACGAAATGTTCTTCACACACTATATTGACAAAAGTCACCGGACATCTAGGAGAGAAAATAACATAGCATTTATTGACATACATTAGTACGGTGTCGGCCCACTTTTGGCCTTAATGCATGCACTGACCCTTCGAGACATGCTTTCGACAAGGTTTTGGAACACAGCGATAGGTATGCGCTTCCATTCAGTTACATAATGCTGCCGCTAACTGTTGCTTAGTAGTAGGCCTTGGTTCCAAACGTCTTATGCGACGCTCTAATTCCTCCCATAGGTGCTCTATGGGATTAACATTAGGGCTCTGTGCAGGCTATTCCATACACGATGCTGAATTATCGGCAAACCACAGGGTAACAGTTCTTGCTTTATGGCTCGGTGCATTATCCTGCTGGTACTAACAAGGCTCGGTTCCATAGTATTGCCACAGAGTCGGTAGGACATAATTGTCCAGAATATTGAGGTAAACGTGCTGGTTAACAGGTTTGCCTACGATAACCAATGAGCCGGGACCATACCACGAAAAACACCCCCACACGAGTACACTACCAGCTCCAAACTTGACCCGTAGGAACAGTACATTGTGGTAAATAGCGTTCCCCCGGCTGCCGCCATACCCACACACGGCCATCAGGCTGATGAATTGTGTATCTGAATGCATCAGTCCATAGGACCTGTTTCCATTGATCTACGGTCCACGATCAATGTTCTTTACACCATGCTATACGACGAGTAGCATTCCCAGTGGAGATGAAAGGCTTATGAGCAGCCGCACGACCACGGTAGCCCATGAAATGAAATTATCTGCGAATGGCATGTGTACATACCGAGGTTCCAGCATTTTTACTCACCTGTACACTGAGGTCTTGTGCAGTACTCCGTCGATTAGCCGTAACGACTCTCCTGAGGCTTCGACGATGTCTATCACTGATTTTCTTTGGTCTGCTGGTACGTTTTGCTGCTTCAGGCACGCCATGTGTCTTCCACTTATTCAGTACATCCAAAATAGTTGACTTTGGTATGTTTAGACGCTACTCGGTTTCTCTTATGGACAACCCACTAATATAACACCCCACAATCTTTCCTTTCTCAAAGTCAGTTCTCTCTCGCCTCGACATTTTCACTCAACCTCACAGTGCGATATGATCGCGGTCAGCTGCACGATTCTTTTTATACCGTTTGCAGCTGTACCGTGCATCTTAACAATGCAGCAGATCCGTTCGTTTGCTTTTGAAGGGGTGTCTGGTGACTTTTGTCAATATAGTGTATATTTGAATAGATTTTGTCGTGAGCTCTAAAACGATACCACGCACAGTCATGTTCCGCTCACGGTTGCCCAGATAGACTGAGCCAAACGCGGCGGCACACTCAGAAATATTGCATCATCTCCCCTGCGCACGATGTATTGCGCAGAACGCGAATTGGACTCCATGCTGTTTACGAATATGCTAACACGATTTATGTGTGGCACCCATTTTTAACGCCGTAATAGTTTCAATTGGGGCCTGTTTTTGTGAGAGGCCGTCAGCCGTAAGTCGCCCCATACTATTCGCGGTGTTAGACGTAGTCCTACATTTAAAAAAAAATGAATCCATATCTTTCTTCTCTACAGTCGGCCACTCTATCGATTGAAGTAGGCCGGTAAAGATTTATCGATGCAACTTACCGTTTTAACTCTTACGTCACCTCAGTAGAACATCACAAGCACTGGTCATTGACTTTGGTGATGCATGCCAATATTTCTATTCCGTCATTAGAGAAAAGTAAGCAGCATATTTTTTCTGCCTCGTAAAATACGGAATTTCATTAAATTTGGGCCTGTATGACCCTGTGGCAGCTCGTGACCAAAGTAATAGGTGCAGTGTCAGAAAATAAGATTCCGTGAAAAGATGCATCAAAAAACAAACAAAAAAAAATTCATAAAAATGCGGTCAGTGATGTCATTGTAAAACGCCTGTTTAACATACAAGTTCGAGGAGAAGTTCTTTTTGTATCGCAATATTAGATAACGATGATAGTCTTTGCTGTAAAATAGTTATCCTTAAGCATTTTTTAATTCGTTTTAAACAAAAAAACTTGTTTCTACTGACACAATGGTTGAGTGTTAAGTAAAAACTAGAGAAAACAATTCATACACTTCTTGGAATATATTCTAACGCACATTGTATTTTCACAGGAGTGGTTAATAAATTACTACCACCCCTGTGAAAATTGGATCCGGCCTGCTGACCATGTAATTTCCGAGAGGGCGTGATTAGTCGACCGATGTAGCATATATAAGGTGCGAGTGGAGCGGAAGGTAGCAAAATTCAGAGCGTGATGGGTAAATGGAAGAATTTATCGGACTTTGAGAAAGGAAAGACTGTGAGAGCTCGGAGAGCGGATACCTCGATTTCCCAAACGGCTGAGCTGGTGGGTTGTTCGCGTTGCGTCGTACGTTAAAGTGTATCAGGACTGGCGTGAAAGTGGTCAAACAACGACCCGGAGACAAAACTGCACAGGACAGCAAAAGGTTGACGTGAGAGGTGAGCGCCGGATCCAACTACTGGTACAGGCCAACAGACGAAGCACTATTCAACATCTGACTATCCAACACAACAGAGGTCAACCCGGAACGGCATCTGTCATGGCCATGAGGCCGCCGCGGTGGCGCAGTGGTCTACGCGATAGCTTCCGATCATTCATCCGAGATAGGTCTGGCTTCAAATCCCGGTGAGGCATGGATGTGGTGTTTGTCTTACAGCTCTGGATCTCTCCCTTCCCTGGAACTAGTAGCCCTAAATTAGGGACGGGCGACTGCTTATAACTTATTGAGTTGCTCACGGTGATCGTTAAATTTCCAATAAAAAAAATATGACCATGCGTCTTACGCTCGCACAGGGCTATAACAGCAGACGACCCCAACGACATCCTCTCCTAACCACAGTTTACTGGCGCAAAAGACTCACCTGGTGCATAGGTCGTGTAAGCTGAACGTCAGTGTGTTGGTTTGACGAGTCGCGTTTCTTACTCAAATCCGTGAATGGTAGTGTACGCATTTGGCACAAATAACATGAGCATGGCCTCACAGTACAAGACGGTACCTGGCAGGAACTTGGACCTCTTGTGCATGTTTACCTGGCATGAACTTGGACCCCTGATGCATTTGGAACAACGCATGACTTGTGCCCACTATCGTGAATTGCTTGCTGACTCTGTACACCTAGAAATGTTGCACTTTTTCCCGAATGCAATGGGGTCTTCCAAGATGACAATGTGCTGAGCAACAGGCCTAATATTGTTCAAGAATGGTTTGAGGAACACTTCAGACTTTCAGCACATCGATTGGTCTCCGAACTCTGCCGATGTCAATCGCGTGTAGCACTTGTGGGACAGTATGGAACGGTGTATTAGGCGTCTGTAAACATCAATCACCATTGTACCTGCATTGAAGGCTTCATTACAACCAGCTTATTTGACCATACATCCCAAGTGCTTTTGGCATCTTATTGAATCGATGCCACGCCAGATAGCTGCTGTACTGAGGGCGAAAGGAAGACCTACGAAGTATATTAGACAGTGGTCATAATTCAGAGATTTCTCAGTGTATGTTGAATCGATGCCACGTCGAATAGCTGCTGTACTGAGGGCGAAAGGAGGACCTACGAAGTATTAGGTAGTGGTCATAATTCAGTGATCACTCAGTATATGTTGAATCGATGCCACGCCGGATATCTGCTGTACTGAGAAAGGAGGACCTACGAAGTATTAGGTAGGTGGTCATAATTAAGTGATCACTCAGTGTATGTTGAATCGATGCCACGCCGGATAGCTGCTGTACTGAGGGCGAAAGGAAGACCTACGAAGTATATTAGACAGTGGTCATAATTAAGGGATCACTCAGTGTATGTTGAATCGATGCCACGTCGGATAGCTGCTGTACTGAGGGCGAAAGGAAGACCTACGAAGTATATTAGACAGTGGTCATAATTCAGTGACCACTCAGTGTATGTTGAATCGATGCCACGTCGAATAGCTGCTGTACTGAGGGCGAAAGGAGGACCTACGAAGTATTAGGTAGGTGGTCATAATTAAGTGATCACTCAGTGCATGTTGAATCGGTGCTATGTCGGATAGCTGCTGCACTGAGGGCGAAAGGAGGACCTACGAAGTATTACGTAGGTGATCATAATTCAATGATCACTCAGTATATGTCTGCAGCAACGTGCATATTGTATCACTTAACAGTTTCATTTTTTTAACAAAAGCCGGGATCCAGAGCACACGAAGCGTTAATAATATGAACACCTAGATCCGTCTCTGTAAATTGCCTGACGTCACACCAACGTCAGCTTTGTTGCGTCATCACTTATCGAACAATTCGTGTGTGGTTTCGCGATGTCAAAATGATTGCGTGCTATATAATATCACGAGATAACTTTCAGATGTCAAGGTGATCGCGCGCTAATTTAAAAACATTGGATTATCAATGACTCCAGTTCTATTTATCCGATCTACAAAATTTGAATTGAATTCTTAATATCACCGCAAGTTGCGTTTGTATATTAATATAATAGCACAATTCGAATATTAATTTGTACGCTTTTATTATTATTTTTTTTTACTTTTTTAATTTACCTAACTTTCCGTGTTCAGTGCTGATTATATTATACATTTTGCAAAATATCGATTTATCTAAACGCTCTAACTTACAATAAAAACTGAAATCTTGAGATGTCAAAGTGAGAAGAAATTGCATCTAAAAACAGATGTCGTCCCAACAGCACATTGTCGATAATTTAAATAGTTTCTATTTATAATACGAGATGTCGCATTATTTTCTAGAAAAATCTTCGGTATGAAGATTCTTCTAGAAAATAATGTCCATTCAACAGGACAAGCCGCGAACGGAATAACAAGCGTGCCAGACAAAAAGTAATTTAACGCGTCTTTTGAAAAACGGAAATAAATATCATATAATTTTCAGTTCTGTCGTGAATGAGGTCTTACTATATAAGTTTTTCCTGAAAGCTTAAAACAACTGTCTTAGGACGGGATAGTAATAAAGAAGCAGCGCTGAAACTGAAATTCACACTGATAGTTACTATATAAAAACAGCGGACGAAACAACGAGGAAAACCGTCCAAAATAGCACTGCGGGGAAGTGGAGGCGGCGACTGTCACTTCATTTCGATCACTGACGTCACGGTTGCCACAGCAACCCCTTCAGTGAAGTCGAGTTTCCTACGTCGGCGATCTTCACGGTCCCGGAGTGAAGTAATTTTGAACAGCGGGTGTTATCTCTTCACATGGCCCACTCGCTGTTACAAGCTCGTCTGTTCATCGATTCGTAGTGCCATTTGAAACGGCGCGTTAATTGCTTTTATAAACGAGAGAGATTTCATTTCAAAGCCACAACAATTTCCAGAAATCATTCTCGTAAACAAAAAAGTGGCTGATTTTAAAAATCCTTTAAATCATTCGAATATTTCATTTTTTTATAAATGTTAGGTGAAGTGGCAATTCACTCATTTCACCAGACGATCCACCCCGCTGGTATGTCCCCATTTCTATTCCTCCATTAAAGAAAACTACCCAGTTGATATTCTGTGCATCGTTAAATACGGAATTTCATCAAAGTTTGTTACTTTACTTATTAAAAGTGCTCATATTAGCATTTCCATCCCTCTTCAAATCCGAAAGCTCAAAAAAGTTTGTTCATTAAATACGAAGAAATTACTTTTGAATTAACATCACACCATATAAAAGTTCCTGTTTTGCTCGTTAAATACGGGCTGTCGCTAAATACGAGATTGTTAGGTGCTAATTTTACTGTATTTTGTAATATCAAGTTGGAAACACATGGAATAATTAATCTATATATTAATTCTATAAGTTTTTTTTAACGTCAGTCCTATTTTGAGAGAACGGCTGAATGTAAAGATATGATTGAGGTATCAAAATTAAATTTCTTACCATGTAGATGTGAAAGAGAGAAAAATGAGATTGGGGCAACAGTTCAGACATGGTGGGGTGGCAAAGTTCCCATGTAAAGTCTATGGGAGAAGCGTGCGGTTGACATTCTATCGCCTGCTGTTGACTCACGCGCTGTTGAAGGCGGTAGCATGAAGGGACTGAGATAGTCCAAAGTCCGAAGTCTTCTCTTAGCGAACCGTTGCGCAAAGCAACACTAGCAGGCATTTATAATAAAGTTCTTCTCATCGGAACAGCGAACACTCTGGAAGACCTGATTGCGTTATGCCGTTGGACTGTGTGATGTATATATACAATTTAATATTCATTCGATCCAGTTTATTCACGTATAGGTAAGACATTTCCCATTATGTAAAGATGTAAATAAACATTCCGTTGACCATTGTTAGTGAAAATATTTAGAATGTGCATCTTGAGGTGCGCCATCTATATATTCTTTTACTGTGGGTCCTATTTTGAGAGAACGGCTGAACGTAAAAATATGGTTGAGGTATCAAAATAAATATCTTACCATGTAGATGTATCAGTCGAAGAGAAAACTGAAATTGGGGCAACGGTTCGGATGTGGCGGGGCGGAAAATTTCCCATTTAAAGTCTATGGGAGAAGCGTGCGGTCCTTATCTACATCAGGCGCTCAGTTCAGTGTCAGACTTAGTGTGTGCATAATGTTCTGTGATCAGTCCTAAAGTAAGTAAATACTTTATTGCATACTTACATTTAACAGAACGTCTCTCCCGCAGAAAGAAAATAGAAAACGTAAGAGCCTTACTGGAAGGCGTCAGAGATCAATGGGTCGCAACTACATGTCTCAGACAAGAGAGAATGAAGAGTATTCTCAACGCGAATCTCATTCCAACAACAAACACAGTTGTGACTGAAGATGAGAGTGAAAGAGTGCGCTATCCAGTTGAATGTTTGCACACGATCGACATGAGTGGATTTCCGCCTCACATTCTACGACTGAAAAAGGGAGCAGTCGTGATGCTCATCACTAACCTAGCCGTCCTACGTGGCGCAGTGGTCTAAGCGCTGGCTTATCATGATTCGTTTGTGAAGGGTGCGGGTTCGAATCCCGGTGCGGCACGGATGTTGTGTTTGTCTTACGGCACTGGCTCTCTCTCTTCCCTGGAACCAGTCACCCTAAAATAGGGACAGGCGACTGCTTATAGCCCATTGAGTTGCGCACGGTGATCGTTAAACCTTCAGTCAAAAAAAAAATCACGAATCTGGACTTTACTGAAGTGGTTGAGCGAATTTGTCAATCAAATAAAGTTTATATTTGTTTCATATGAGTTTATTCTTTTCAAAAAAAAAACAAAAAACAAACAAACTAACCGTGGATTCCGACGGGTTTCGTCTTGTATAGACATGAATCGTGCTGTTCTTTACACATAACGTAACCACAGAAATTTGATCGTGCTGCAACGGAAATCGAACCCGCATCCCTCGATTTGCGCTCTAGTATGCTAACCATTACACTTTCCGGGACAATGAAATCCAAGCAACTGAGGTATTTAATCTGGAACGTCAAACTTTGATTTCACTGCACCAGTCGAAACAAACGTGTCTCATCGTATTGCTAAGTTAGCGTCTCATGGTTGTGCTAAGTTAGTGTATCATCTTAGTGCTAAGTTAGTGTCTCATAGTAGTGCTAAGTTAGTATCTCATCGTAGTGCTAAGTTAGTGTCTCATCGTAGTGCTAAGTTAGTGTCTTCTCGTAGTGCTAAGTTAGTGTCTCATGATAGTCTCATCGTAGTGCTAAGTTAGTGTCCATGATAGTCTTATCGTAGTGCTAAGTGAGTGTCTCATGATAGTCTCATCGTAGTGCTAAGTTAGTGTCTCATGATAGTTGATCGTAGTGCTAAGTTAGTGTCTCATGATAGTCTCATCGTAGTGCTAAGTTAGTGTCACATGGTAGAGCTAAGTTAGTGTCTCATCGTAATGCTAAGTTAGTGACTCATCGTAGTGCTAAGTTAGTGTCTCATCGTAGTGCTAAGTTAGTGTCTCATGGTAGTGCTAAGTTAGTGTCTCATCGTAGTGCTAAGTTAGTGTCTTATCGTAATGCTAAGTTAATGTCTCATCGTAGTGCTAAGTTAGTGTCTTATCGTAATGCTAAGTTAATGCCTCGTCGTAGTGCTAAGTTAGTGTTTCATCGTAGTGCTAAGTTAGATCACCAGCAAATGAGTAAATATCAAGTTGGAAACACATGGAATAATTAATATAGACATAAATCAAACTGTTCTTTCCATGTAACACAGAAATTTGAAAATTTAAACGTCCTGGAACACGGAATTGAACTCGGATCTCCCGATTTGCGCTCGTGTAAGCTAAGAGCGCAAATCGGGAGATGCGGGTTCGATTTCCGTTCCAGAACGATAAAATTTTCAAATTTCTCTGGTTACATGGAAATAACAGCTTGATTTATGTCTGCATTTTGTAATGTTAGTGTAATACAGCTTTCTGAACATTACACAAATAAGTTCTTAATAACTTCACTTTTAAGCGAATCAGGAGTCACTTAAATAACTTCAGAAAAGGTTACTTACAGAATGATTCCTTTATTCTCTGTCAACTGATCCTTGAACAGTAACATATCAATAGAACAGAACACTTGATCGTCGGATGTTAAACTTATCCGATTAGTAGTAAACATCAGAGCTAAACAATGTTAACTGGTAGAACTCTTAACGATAATTATATAAATATCAACACAACACGCAGCCTTTCAATAGACACAAATTTAACCAAAAAACGTCTCTTTTACAAATAGCATTAACTTCCACCAAAAGCACACACTTTGCTGCTTCTTAAAACATTATACATGGTGTCCACAAAGTCTCTTTGCAACTTTGCACATTTATTACGGATACACTATATGAGATAGCACAAGAGCAAAGACCAAAGTTTTTTCTACCTCATTAGAAAAGCTCAGTATGCGCATCATTTGCTGCGCGTAGAACATCTAGCCGAAACTCCAGTCCCAATCATATGCGCTGTCCTCAGTATGGTCGAAATACCATTGTTGATCTTCGATTTCAGGTCATCGATGTCCTGCACCTTTGACCGATGCACGATATCTTTCACGTATCCCCATACAAAAAAGTCCAGATGTGTGACGTCGGGGGAACGGGGTGGCCATGCAATTGGACCATCTTGTCCAATCCACCTCCCAGGGAATGTTGTTCAAAAAGTCCCGAACGTGCCGTCCCCAATGTGGTGGCGCACCGTCCTGTTGGAATATCACGCTTTGTTGAAGGTCCTCTAACTGTGGTACAACATACTCACGCAAAACGTCCAGGTTACTGTTTTCTCACTGAAGAAAAATAGTCCAAGGACTCTGTTATGCATAACATCGTACCGCACGTTCACTTTAGGGACTGTCTCTCGCAAGTTCCATAAACGCATGAGGATTTTCCGATCCCCAAATCCTTACACTCTGTCTGTTTAATTACTCAGAGACATGAAAAGTTGCCTCATCCGCGAAACAACATGTGTGAGAAACTCTGGATCTTCACTCCGTCTATCCAGCATCGTTACTGCGAATTCTTTTCGTCGTGGTCTATCGTTTGCCTTAAGTGCTTGTAACAGTTGCTCTTTGTATGCATATAAACGTAGATGTCTATGTAGCACCCTGTGTACCTTGGACTAGGGCATTTGTAGTTCTCTGTCAGATGGAAAAAATGGACTTCTTCGGGCTTCGTGCAAATGAATCATGAACACGTTCGATGTCTTCATTCGATGTTCGTGGAGAGCCATTACGATCTTCATCCAACACGGGCACAGTCTCCATGAATTTCTGTGCCGTTGGCGGATACTAGGACGAGATGGCGGGGTTTTCCCATACTTAGTCCGGTTTGCGTATCAGATTTCGTTTCGATGAACCAAGCGACGCACTCCGCTCTCTCTTGTGGGGCCACATTTTCATAGAACAGCACCTGCTAGGTCAGTGAGTAACCTATAACAAAAAACGATAATGTTAACTAAAACTTTGATATTTAAAGTATATTATACACTGCTGGACAATTGCTAAGGACGGATCATAAACGGCTATATAGCGCATAAAAAAGTAAGTGTGGTTGGATGCCAAGTGAAATAAAATAATGTCAGAATGCCAGGACATTACAAGAAAGACAATTTATTGTGCTCGGAAATCCAGAAGGCTTTGGAACGTGTTCAAGAGACAAACAGGCCATTTTGTGCAGAATACGTAAACGTGAAAAAAATGCAACCACCGTCCGCAGGCGTTCCGGCGTAAGATGTCAATACGGGATATGGCCACCATGGAGGGCGATGCAAGATTCCACACGTCGTGTCATGCTTTGCACAACATTATCAAGTAGCTGTTGGGGTAATTTATCCCATTCCTCTGTCAGTGCACGGATGAGGGTGTCCTTGTTTATTGGAGGGCATTGGCGACCAGCAAGACTCCTCCCCAAAGCATCCCACACATTTTCAATGGGATTCAGATCTGGAGAACGTGCTGGCCATACGAGGCGTTGAATATCCTCGCTCTCAAGACACTCCTGGACAGCGACTGTTCGATGACATGCTGCGTTGTCGTCCATGAAAATGAATCTATCACCGACAGCACGAAGGAACATGCGAACATGAGGTAGCAGAACATCCATAATGTATCGTTGGCCAGTCATAGTCCCAGTTGGAAGCACATAGAGGGACGTACGGCCATTGATCATGATGTCAGCCCATACCATGACACTACATGTCGGATATCGGTCCCTTTCCTGTATGTTTTCTGGACAATATGCAGTACCACTATCACGCCAGATCAGTTGTCGTCGACAATCAGATGATAGACTGTATCTACTCTCATCTGAGAAGAGGACAGCAGACCAGTCGTTATCAGTCCAATTGCGATGTTGATGGCACCATTGCAAACGGGCGGTACGGTGACGTCTGGACAATGGGATGCACACAACAGGACGGCGGGCGTATAGTCCTCCTTCATGCAAACGTCTGGCGACAGTTTTTTGGGAGATCCGCTTGCCAGTAGCAGCCATAAACTGATTTGCTACCTCACTAGCTGTGCTGCGCCCGTGACCTTTTGTTGATAGCACTATGTACCGATCTTCTGCAAGACTGCGAACACGACCTCACCCGTGACGTTTGCTACACTCTCCATTTGTTTGAAATGATTTCCAAAGCCTTGAAACAACACTGTGGCTGACGTCGAACTCCCTGGCAACATCTGTTATTTTTCGCCCTTCTTCAATCTTGCCAATAATACGGCCACGCGTAAAATCATCTAGGTGATGTCGGGAAGACATACTGAAAATTGCAAGTTCGTCAATTGATTCTTTCCCTTTCAAATTTGCGTTTGAACAACAACGGTCAATACGCGTCAAATCCTTTATATCTCTTATCAGCGCTATGACGTCACGAACACGTTCGGCAATCCAAAATTTGCATACGCACAACACGTCTTACTGTATCCCGCACTAATGCTATTTTCCACATTTTCCTGCCTTCCATTTTATGGTTGCTATCGTTGCTTTTGTCATCCGTCCTTAGCAATTGTCCGGCAGTGTACAACAAATGCCACGAACTTACATACACTGGTGTGCAAAAATTAAGGACGAAGAGGAGAAATCAGCATAACAGTGGAACGAGCTGGCAGAACGGACCGAAAGACCACTCAGGAGATAGACTAGGATCCGGTACGGTAGGGCATGCGCATATATGCAGCATGACTGGGGAGGGGGTGTCGGGAGGGTATAAAGCACACGGGCGGTGTACGCTCAGCAATTCGGTGAAAGCTATTGCACGGTGTACATCGGTTTGAACGACGTTGAGTTGCTGCACTGTGTGATATGGCCAACAGGCAATCCAGTAGACGACATCTGGATGACTTTACCCGAGGTCGCGTCATTGGGAAGTTGAAAGAAGATCGAAGTGTGACTAGTGTGGCCGAGGAGTTCGGGATCACTCACAGCATCGTTTCACGAGCTTGGAGGGTATTTCAAACGACAGGAACAGCTGCCCGAGAGTTTAGCAGTGGTCGTCCACGAGCAACCACGGCGGCGGCCGACAGGTATATTGTCCTGCGGGTGAGAAGTGACAGACGACAGACAGCGGGAGAAATCGCAAGGCCTATACAACAGACAACTGGACGTCCGTTATCACGTTTTATCGTGGCCAGGAGGCTGCACAAAGGTGGTCTATTTGCACGACGACCAGTACGGTGTGTGCCATTAACGCCTGCTCATCGGAGACAGCGGTTTCTGTGGTGCCAGGAACACAAGAACTGGACACATCAGCAATGGGGTCGAGTTCTCTTTACGGATGAGAGCTGATTTCGTCTGACGAGCGATTCTGGACGTATACACATCTGGAGAGAGCAGGGAACACGCAATCACACCTCCAACATCATCGAAAGGGACAGGTTTGGAGCTCGTTTCGGGCGGTATCATTCTTGGTAGCCGTACTGACCTCCACATCTTCCAAAGAGGTTCAGTCACTGGTGTCCGCTATTGTACCGGGGTTCTCCTGCCTCACGTGCGTCTGTTTAGAGGTGCTGTGGGTCCTGAGTTCCTCTTCATGGACGACAACGCTACACCTCATCGTACAGTGGCTGTCGCAGAGCTGTTGGAGAGTGAAGATATTCAACGCATGGATTGGCCCGCAAGGTCCCCGGACCTAAATCCAATCGAACGCGTGTAGGACCTTCTTGGGATACGCTTGGCAGCACGTCACCAGCCGCCAGCAGCGATTCCGCTCGCTGCGATTGGCGCTACAAGAGGAATGGGCCGCGATGCCTCAACAGCTCCTTGACAACCTCGTCCTCAGCATGGAAGGTCGTTGTAAATCCTGCAACGCAGTCAGGGGTGATCATATACCCTACTAAAGACTGGATTTTCTTGGCAGCCGCCTGTCACATGGACGTTTCTGTCTTCTGTCCAGTTGTGCTCGAAGCTACCTTTTCAATAAAGTGCCTTTGTATCTTTTGGATTCCTTGTTTGGACGGTTTTGCTCACTTGTCCCATATTCTTACATCTTGGGGATCTTATGATATGATTTGAGTCGATGTGGAGCACTTCTGCACTACGTTACATTCAAAAAACCGTCTTGTTATCTCATACACACACGTCATTCGTTCTGACCATAGGGCGTTGCCAACCATACTCTTGCGAGAGAGAAGATATCATGCTAAGTTTGAAAAATGCCAAGGAGAACGAACTCATATTTACATAGAGAAAGAAACTAAAAAGGAAAGTCTAATTAGAGTATACGTTTGAATTCAATATTTGATACATTAATTAGCAAAAGTAATTTTCTTCAATTTTTGTTTTCAGTTTATTCCCTAAAAAGGATAATGATGAGTAATACGGAGCAAAGAAATAAAGGCAATTTCTGCCTAGAGTCCTTTGATGATGACGATATTGTAATTACCGGAATATCTGGAAGATTTCCCATGTCAGACAACCTGGAAGAACTGAAGGAACTTCTTTTCAGCAAGAAAAACTGCATTGTACATGCTGATGAAAGATGGGAATCTGGTAAGTAAGAGTTTCCACTTCCTGGCGTTTTTAATCGTCAGGAATTTAGTGACCATACCAGTTTGTTGTTTAGTAGAGCGAAACATTGTCATGCATTGTTTACCATTTTTAAAAGGCTTTTCGACAGAGCTGCCAAAATTATAAATTGTGTGAAAAACCATCTCTGCCACCAACTGCTTCCGTATAATGACAATCTGATATTGTGTTGCTTCAAACTTTGTAACGTACTACAGAGGAAGAAGCACGTGTCAAGACGACAAATCTGCTGCGATATATTCCGCCGGTGTTGCTTAGTCGGTTAGGACAACTCCCTCTGGAGCGAGGAGACTCTGGTTCCATCTGCATCACGGACGTATTTGTGTTTTCACAACTTTTGAAAAGACTGCGATGGAGTACACAGTCACTTTAGAATAATATGACCACCTTCCTAATAATGGGAATAACCACCCTTGGCCCAGATGACAGCGGGGAGACGGCGTGGCGTAGATGCAATGAGCACTGGAAGATTGCTCAAGGCACACGTGCCCATTCAGACTGCAGGAAAGCACGAAGGTCCCGGAGATGACGTGGCTGTGGATCGGCACGTCGAACCCTGTCGATCCAAATAGTCCCATAAGTACTATATGGGATTCAGTTCGGGCGATTTTGCCGGCCAAAGGAGAACGGAGACATCATGTCGTGTTCCTGGAACCAGTCACGCATCCCCTTAGCGACGAGGCAGGGCGTATCGTCTTGTTGTTAGACACCATCCCCACCAAGGTAAACATCCAAAATAAAATGATGCATGCAGTCAGCGAGGGCGAGGATGGACAGGTAGCCATTGGTGATCAGGGACCAATCCAGTGGTACCAGCGGTTCCAAGAAAACATCCCCCAGACATACACACCCAAACCGCCGGCCTGTACGTGACCGACAAGCGTGTCTGGTTCAGTTGACTGACAATTACTTCACCGAAGTGTCACTTGACCGAAAATCATTTCATCGAAAAGATTGTTTTACCGAAAGATCAGTTGATCGAAACATTCATTTCACCGAAAGGTCACTTGATCGAAAAGTACATTTCACCGAAGGATCACTTGACCGAAAATCACTTCATCGAAAAGATTGTTTCACCGAAAGATCCCCTGATCGAAACGTTCATTTCACCGAAGGGTCACTTGATCGAAAAAGTTCATTTCACCGAAAGGTCTCTATACCTAAAAGTTCATTTCATCGAAAAGTCAGTTTATCGAAAGCTTTAAATTTCATTACAGGATCTGGTGGAGCGTGGTGCCAGTCCGGAAGACAGACCACTGAAACTTTAGGGGATGATGACACTCATATTGCACTTTTGGTTTCTCCGTGTCCCGAAGATCGCAAGGAATTAATCTTAAAGCAAAAATAATACTTTTCAAAACAAAATAATTTAATTTAAAATCCCTAGGCATTGGTTTAGGCTTTTTCAGCAAATATAAATCATCCGTGCATCAACACCAAGGGCCCCCAATCCAGAATCATAATCATAAGGTTTACATTACAAGTCAAGCTAATACTACTGTACATTTACTCGGTCACAAAAAAATCAGTTTCGAAATCAGCGATGAACATGTGCATGGAGGATTAAAATTTCTACTAAGCCTATATCTAGGCCTAAGGCGTAAAAATTAACGTTTTTGGTTGAGTAATACTGGAGCATTATTAACTTGATTCCTTAAAGAAACATTATGTATACGAGCACGGAGGACTAAAATTTGTTAAAAATGCCTAAGTCCAGTCATGCCTAGGGCTTTAAAATTAATGTTTTGGGCTTGAGTAAAAGTGCAACATATTTTACTCTAAATTTTATGTAACGCTTATGAATATGAGTTCCGAGGGCTAAAATCTGCTAAAAAGGTCTATATCTAGGCCTATGGTAAAAAAAAATAATGTTTTGTGTTGAGTAAAAGTAGAACATTATTTTCTTGATTTGGTATGTAAAGCTTATGAATACGAGCTCGAACGATTAAAATTTACTAAAAAGGCCTAGACCTAGGCCTTATAATTAATGTTATATTTCAAACGGCGAGGTGTTTTGTAGAAATCCAAAGTACATTTTTTATACAATCCCATAACGTTTAGGTGGCCAGTTTTTCAAAAACCAGCACCACACTACAACAAATCTCTAACGACAAAATTCTAAGTTTTTGATAAACTGACCATTCGGTAAAATGACCTTTCGATATAACTAACTTTCAGGTGGAGTAATCATTCGGTGAAATGAACTTTTCGATCAAATTATCTTTCGAGGAAATGAACTTTTAGGTGAAGTGACCTTTCGGTGAAATGAAATTTTCGGTCAAGTGACCCTTCGGTGAAAGGTACCTTTCGATAAAGTAACTTTCGGCGAACTGATTTTCGATCAAGTAAACGATACCCCCGACAAGCTTGTCCGGGTGTAGGTTCTCCTGTGTCTGACGTCATATCCGCAACCACCCTTCATTTCTGTGGAGTAGAAACCTCGATGCGTCGGAAAAGGCAACATTTTCCCACTCTTCCACTATCCAATGACGGTAGTTGCATGCGAACTGCAGGCGTTGTTGCCGATGGACCTGGGTTAACATGGGAGCCTTGACACAGCGTCAACTACGGAGGCCCAATCATAACAGAGTTCGCTCTACTGCTATCGAGGACACGTGACATGGGTGCCCCAGCGTTCATTTGCACAGTCAACTGCTGCACTGTTGCGCTACGATTCCCCTTTGCCAGTCGACGGATTCCAATCTCACTTTTGTCCCTATTGTTTGATTTCTATTTGACTGAGATAATTAGGAAAATCAGGCAGAAGTAAGAGATTTCGTTCTAACAACGCCTGCAGTTAGGGCTAACTTAGCGCGCCATCTAGCGTCATATTTGAAATACTTTCGAGTCGGATAAATGGATTTAAAAAAAATTCTAACAAATTTTTTGAAATGCTTTCGAGTCGGATAAATGGAATTAAAAAAAATTCTAACAATTTTTTTGAAATGCTTTCGAGTCGGATAAATGGAATTAAAAAAAATTCTAACAATTTTTTTGAAATGCTTTCGAGTCGGATAAATGGAATTAAAAAAAAATTCTAACAAATTTTTTGAAATGCTTTCGAGTCGGATAAATGGAATTAAAAAAAAAATTCTAACAATTTTTTTGAAATGCTTTCGAGTCGGATAAATGGAATTAAAAAAAAATTCTAACAAATTTTTTGAAATGCTTTCGAGTTGGATAAATGGAATTAAAAAAAAATTCTAACAAATTTTTTGAAATGCTTTCGAGTCGGATAAATGGAATTAAAAAAAAATTCTAACAAATTTTCTGAAATGCTTTCGAGTCGGATAAATGGAACTAAAAAAAAATTCTAACAAATTTTTTGAAATGCTTTCGAGTCGGATAAATGGAATTAAAAAAAAATTCTAACAAATTTTTTGAAATGCTTTCGAGTCGGATAAATGGAATTAAAAAAAATTCTAACAAATTTTTTGAAATACTTTCGAGTCGGATAAATGGAATTAAAAAAAAAATTCTAACAAATTTTTCGGAGTAATAACTGTGACATATAGTGGCTATGGGTCGTTTTCATTTGTGCTCAAAATTTATTTCAAACACTACAGAGTAATTGTCTTCGAGAAAATGTGTACAAAATAATTGACATTACAGATATAGGATGGCCTCCCGGTGACACAGTGGTCTAAACGATGGCCTCTGATCATTCGTCTGAAAGGGGTCCGGGTTCGAATCCCGGTGAGGCATGGATGTTGTGTTTGTCTTACGGCACTGGCTCTCTCCCTTCCCTGGAACCAGTGACCCTAAATTAGGGACGGGTGACTGCTTATAGCCCAGTGAATTGCTTACGGTGGTCGTTAAACCTCCAATAAAAAAAAAAGAAAGATATAGGATAGAAGATGAACCCTAACACTTATTCAAAGACAGCCTTAAGTCCGCTGCCTTTCCCATCTGAAGGACAATAATAACGCTGATTAACAGAGCTCAGTATCGGTTTTTATTTATACCGTTTCATGATCTTCACACGCGCCGTGGTTTACCTGCAATTACTTCGATTTGCATAAAGACGAACTGGTCATAATGTTTTGGCTCTTCGGTGTATTTGCGTTCTATGAAGTGGACCGAACGCGACTGGAACGAATTAATTCAGGGTATGTTTAGATTTTGGTCAAGCGCTGTTTGAACGAGTGGCTAGGGAATAAAAAAAGTATGGCTTTCCCCCTTAGATTGGGCTACTCAAAGGGGTAACTTAGAGGTGTGATTGACACTAATCTTCTTAGACAGATTACGGTCCTAGCAAAAGTTCTGCAAACTGTCCACTGTTGAGTAAAGTGTGAAGTAACGGAGTTTTTTTTTTTTTTTTTGGTTGGAGGTTTAACGACCACCGTGAGCAACTCAATGGGCTATAAGCAGTCGCCCGTCCCTAATTTAGGGTCACTGGTTCCAGGGAAGGGAGAGAACCAGTGCCGTAAGACAAACACAACATCCATGCCTGACCGGGATTCGAACCCGGACCCCTTACGGACGAATGATCAGAGGCCAACGCCTTAGACCACTGCGCCACCGGGGCGGCAAGTAACGGAGTAACGGAGCATCTTGTTGCCGTTCAATGTACTCCCCTCCGCTGCTTGCTAGCGGTGAGGTAGGCGCTGGATGCCGCGTAGTACGCCATCTTTGTTCAGCTGACATATTAGTCGGGTCACGTCCAGCAATTCGTAGCGGATGCCACGGAGCCGATTTTTTTAACTTTGGGAAAAGATGAAAGTCGAGTTGACTGAGATCAGGGCTGTATGGTGCTTGGGGAAAAGTGGCATAACCATATTTCGACAAAAGTCCGCGTACCGACGCTGCACCATGACACGGTGCGTTGTCATGATGCAAGATTGCTCCCGCTTCGAACAAGTAGGGGCGATTTTCACGAATTTTCGGTCTCAACTTTGTTTTCAGAAAGTCACGATAATATTGCAACTCTTCTCGAAGAGAAGAGTTGCAACAATGGTGCAAATGCGTTGATATTTTGCCCTACTGGCACTCGATCAGAGACTACAACAACCTAGGCATCGTACGCAATAATCATCATTTGCTTCACTTTGAATTGCTCCCGACGATACTTTGAGAGGCGTGGGGAACTTGGATGCGTCCATTCCGCTGATTGTGACTTCAGTTCCGACTCAAAATCACGGGTTCAAGTCTCATTAATTGCGACAATTCTGTTGAGGAATGTGTCGCCTTCCCTTTTGAATCTATGGAGTTGACCCTGTGCGATGCTCACTCTGGCTGCCTTCTGCTCGGGGGTGAGTTGATGGGGCACCCAGCGCGTGGCGACTTTTCTTTTTCCCAGTGAGTCGGTCAAAGACAGGTGAACAGACATGGTGGACAAATTTACTTGATGAGAAACCTCCTCGACTGTCAAAAGGCGATTCTGTTCGAGAAGCGTTACAACAATGGTGGCAGATGCTTTGTCTGTCGCCATTTGAGGTCGGCGTGAGCAGTGAACATCTTTAGTGCTGCTTCGGCCCTCGCGAAAGCGCAATTCCCAGCGAGAAATTGTGCAGAGTTCCTTTAACAGAAACTTCTTGCAAGGCAGTGTTCCCCCGCAGTTTCTATTTTCACGTACGAGCGCTGGTCTAATGCTGAGACTCGACCTGAGGAGCTGCACGCTTCCATTTCCAAACCCTCCCACGTCCACACAGCAAACGATAGTGCGTCATTAGGACACCACTACGTTGCTGAGAGGCTGACCTTGACATGACGCAATCAATTTACCCGATTGCATCATCCGCTTCCTTTTAGATTAACGCGTGCAGAACTTTTGTTCTGACCCTCGTACCTGTTAAAGGAATGCAGCAAGGGAGACGAATTTAAGAAAGGAGAAAGTTGTTTCAGTCATTTATCTTTACTCATGTCCGTGTTAGGGGGACTGGACCCCTCCGAATTATGTCTTGGGTCATGGAACAGGGAATGCAGATCTAGAAAGGAGAGGTTATCATTTGTGGCAAGTTTATTAGGGTGATTCGAAAATCATTCCCGTTTTGAAGAGTCGTCCTTTTTTCAGGCAATTACTCGGCGCGCATGCGTTATGCAGATAAGAACATCGCATGACCGGAAACGATGTCATCTAGTTTGTATAAATACACTGGCGTGCAAAAATTAAGGACGAGACGGTTTTTCGAATGTAACGTCGTGCAGAAGTGCCCCACATCGACTCAAATCATACCATAAGATCCCCTAGATGTAAGAATATGGGACAAGTAAGCAAAACCGTCCAAACAAGGAATCCAAATGATACAAAGGCACTTTATTGAAAAGGTAGCTTCGAGCACAACTGGACAGAAGACAGCAACGTCCATGTGACAGGCGGCTGCCAAGGAAAATCCAGTCTTTAGTAGGGGATGTGATCACCCCTGACGGCGATGCAGGATTTACAACGTCTGTCCATGCTGAAGACGAGGTTGTCAAAGAGCTGTTAAGGCATCGCGGACCACTCCTCTTGTAGCTCCAATCGCAGCTGCGGAATCGTTGCTGGCGGTTGGTGACGTGCTGCCAAGCGTCTCCCGAGAAGGTCCCACACGTGTTCGATTGGATTTAGGTCCGGGGACTTTGCGGGCCAATCCATGCGTTGAATATATTCACTCTCCAACAGATCTGCGACAGCCACTGTACGATGAGGTGTAATGTTGTCGTCCATGAAGAGGAACTCAGGACCCACAGCACCTCTAAACAGACGCACGTGAGGCAGGAGAACCTCGGTACAAGAGCGGACACCAGTGACTGAACCTCCTTGGAAGATGTGGAGGTCAGTACGGCTACCAAGCATGATACTGCCCCAAACGAGAACTCCGCCACCTCCAAACCTGTCCCTTTCGATGATGTTGGAGGTGTGATTGCGTGTTCCCTGCTCTCTTCAGATGTGTATACGTCCAGAGTCGCTCGTCAGACTAAATCGGCTCTCATCTGTAAAGAGAACACGACCCCATTGCTAATGTGTCCAGTTCTTGTGTTCCTGGCACCACAGAAACCGCCGTCTCCAATGAGCAGGCGTTAATGGCACACACCGTACTGGTCGTCGTGCAAATAGACCACCTTTGTGCAGCCTCCTGGCCACGGTTAAACGCGATAACGGACGTCCAGTTGTCTGTTTCATGTCCCTTGCGATTTCTCCTGCTGTCTGCCGTCTGTCTCTTCTCGCCTGTAGGACAATATACCGGTCGTCCGCCGCCGTGGTTGCTCGTGGACGACCACGGCTAGACTTTCGGACAGCTGTTCCTGTCGTTTGAAATGATCTCTCAGCTCGTGAAACGATGCTGAGAGCGATCCCGAACTCCTCGGCCACACTAGGCACACTTCGACCTTCTTCCAACTTCCCAATGACGCGACCTCAGGTAAAGTCATCCAGATGTCGTCTACTGGATTGCCTGTTGGCCATATCACACAGTGCAGCAACTCGACGTCGTTCAAACTGATGTACACCGTACAATAGCTTTCACCGAATTGCTGAGCGTAAACCGCCCGTGTGCTTTATACCGTTCTGACACCCCCCGTCATGCTGCATATATGCGCATGCCCTACCGTACTGGACCCTAGTTTATCACCTGAGTGGTCTTTCGGTCCGTTCTGCCTGCTCGTTCCGCTGTTATGCTAATTTCTCCTCTTCTTCCTTAATTTTTGCACACCAGTGTAGGAGCACACGCTGCCGTGATTTATTGGTAAACGTTCTGCTGCCAAAAGCTATGGACGAAAAATACACGATTCGGGTGCTGTTACGGGTTTTCTTAAAAAACATTGACCTCCGCAGCGAGGAAACTTTGTGTTTTGGATGGTGAAAGTGCAGTGACTGAAAGAACGGCAAGGGTTTGGCTTCAGCGATTTAAAAATGGGGACTGCAGCCTTGAAAACAAAACACATGCTGGAAGGTCTTCGATGGGGAATTCTGCAGCTGAATGATATGCCAGAGAGTCAAATCCGCGCACAAGCACTGGACAACTGTCAAATGAGCGGGGAATACCTTAGCCCAAAATTCCTCGCGAACTACACAAGCCCGGCAAGACGCACAGAAGCTTTCGACAAATACCCCATGAACTGACTGCTGCTCAAACACAGCGACGTGTGCATGTGTGTCTCCGATTGCTGTAAAATCCCAAGGACGACCATTTCTTGAGACAAATTGTGACGTGTGATGAAAAGTAAATATCGTTCTGGGATGCAGACGTATGAAAACCGTGGTTAAATTTTAAAAAAGCCGCCAGAGTCATTTATGTACAAGACTTGAGATCCAAGGCTTTTCCGCCTCGCTGGTGGTCAACGGTTCGTAACTGCCACGAATAAGTCCTCGGGTTCGATCCCAGCAGGTATGAACGCTCGAACCGCTAAATATCTGCCGTGCGTCGGATTGGCACGTTAAGCCGTCAGACCCCGGGTACTGGCTCTCCGGTAATAAATAAGGGCGTCATCCTCCCCCTTTCTACCTTGCTTCCGTGTCACTTTCCTATTAGGCACTCTAGCCCAAATCTCCTAGCTTCCTATTTCTAAGGGTTGTATAAGACCTGGGGACAGACACTCCCTTCCTAAAATCCTCTACATATGATCTGATCTGATCTTTTTCACTTCGAAACAAAAGAAAAGTTTTCGCACGAGGATTCAAGAAATGGAATTAAAATGGTGTAGGACCTCTAGTACCATGGACTCACCATGGACTCTACGTCCAATACCTTTTCGCCTCGAAACCAAAAGAATTTTCACGCAGGGGGATTCAAGATATGGCATAACGATGGTGTGGGACCTTGAGCACGATGTACTCACGATGGACTCTATTCATGTCCAAGACTTGAGGGCCAAGACTTTTCCGCCTCGAAATCAAAGGAATTTTCTCGCAAGGGGATTCAAGATATGGCATAACGATGGTGTAGGACGTTGAGCACGATGTACCCACGATGGACTCTATCTATGTCCAAGACTTGAGGGCCAAGACTTTTCCGCCTCGAAACCAAAGGAATGTTTTCGCTGGGGGATTCATGACATGGCATGACGATGGTGTAGGACCTCGACCACGATGTACTCACGATGTACTCACGATGGACTCTATGTCCAAGACTTGAGGGCCCAGAGTTTTCCGCCCCGAAACCAAAGGAATTTTCTCGCAGGGGGATTCAAGATATGGCATAACGATGGTGTAGGACCTTGAGCCCGATGTACTCACGATGGACTCTATCTATGTCCAAGACTTGAGGGCCATGACTTTTCCGCCTCGAAAGCAAAGGAATGTTTTCGCTGGGGGATTCATGACATGGTATGACGATGGTGTAGAACCTCGACCACGACGTACTCACAATGGACTCTATGTCCAATACTTGAGGGCCAAGACTTTTCCGCCCCGAAACAAAAGGAATTTTCTCGCAGGGGATTCAAGATATGGCATAACGATGGTGTAGGACCTCGACCACGATGTACTCACAATGGACGACTCTATGTCCAATACTTGAGGGCTAAGACTTTTCCGCCCCGAAACCAAAGGAATTTTCTCGCAAGGGAATTCAAGATATGGCATAACGATGGTGTAGGACCTTGAGCACGATGTACTCACGATGGACTCCATCTATATCCACGACTTTTCCGCCTCGAAACCAAAGGCATTTTCTCGCAGGGGGATTCAAAATATGGCATAACGATTGTGTAGAACCTTGAGCACGATGTACTCACGATGGACTCTATCTATGTCCAAGACTTGAGGGCCAAGACTTCTCCGCGTCGAAACCAAAGGAATTTTCTCGCAGGGGAATTCAAGATATGGCATAACGATGGTGTAGGACCTTGAGCACGATGTACTCACGATGGACTCTATCTACGTCCAAGACTTGAGGGCCAAGACTTTTCCCCCTCAAAATCAAAGGAATTTTCTTGCAGGGGGATTCAAGATATGGCATAACGATGGTGTAGGACCTTGAGCACGATGTACTCACGATGGACTCTATTCATGTCCAAGACTTGAGGGCCAAGACATTTCCGCCTCGAAACCAAAGGAATTTTCTCGCAGGGGGATTCAAGATATGGCATAACGATGGTGTAGGACCATGAGCATGATGTACTCACGATGGACTCTATCTATGTCCAAGACTTTAGGGCCAAGGCTTTTCCGCTTCGAAACCAAAGGAATTTTCTCGCAGATGGATTCAAGATATTGCATAACGATGGTGTAGGACCTTGAGGACGATGTACTCACGATGGACTCTATCTATGTCCAAGACTTGAAGCCCAGACTTTTCCGCCTCGAAACCAAAGGAATTTTCTCGCATTGGGATTCAAGATATGGATAACGATGGTGTAGGACCTTGAGCGCGATGTACTCACGGTGGACTCTATCTATGTCGAAGACTGGAGGGCCAAGTCTTTTCTGCCTCGAAACCAAAGGAATTTTCTCGCAGGGGGATTCAAAATATGGCATAACGATGGTGTAGAACCTTGAGCACGATTTACTCACGATGGACTCTATCTATGTCCAAGACTTGAGGGCCAAGACTTTTGCGCCTCGAAACCAAAGGAATTTTTTCGCAGGGGGATTCAAGATATGGCGTAACGATGGTGTAGGACCTTGAGCGCGATGTACTCACGGTGGACTCTATCTATGTTCAAGACTTTTCTGCCTCGAAACCAAAGGAATGTTTTCGCAGGGGGGTTCAAGCCATGGCATGATGAGGCTGTAGGACCTAGAGCACGATGGACTCTATTTCGAAGATTAAAGTTTTACGTTTATGGATTCATGCACGTTTTCATCAACTGTAAGAAAACGGCGATGACTTTTGAATCACCGTGGTATTTTCGATGCTGCTGAGACAAGATAATAAATATATAAATTGTTTTAGTTAAATGTCATGCGGAATGGGTTCTGCGTGGTGTGATTTGATTATTTCAAAGAGTAACATCTGAATGCTTCACATGCCATCCGCTTCTCCCTTTTTCTAAATGCATTTTCTGTTTCAGGATTACCAAACCTTCCGGATAACTTCATGGGGCCGATGAAAAGATTGGATCAGTATGACGCTGAATTTTTCAACATGAATGCAAAATCCGCTACTTTTGAGGATCCACAACATAGGATTATGTTTGAAGTCGCTTATGAGACTTTGACAGATTCCGGTAATGAATAATTTGTATTAAAACTGTATTTTATCATAATTTTCTACATTTTTAGAGACCTACTAGTTCTGTGGTTCTCAACTTTTTTGAGCACATGCACCATTTCACCATAAGATTGTCTTACTTAAAGGGTGCATTCCAAATAATATGTATATAATATTGAAAATCTTTTATATTTTCTATGTTGGTACATATGCGTTTACTTGGATTATTTTTAAAGCAGAGTTTTACAAATTTAATAGCAATAGAAAATGTTGATGGATTTTAAAACTTAAATGAAAGTAGTTTTTAAATTCATGACTAATTACTAAACTCTTAGTAGTATGCCAGGGTATTGTAATTAAGTTTATACAGATGAAGATTACAGTCAATGAGAAACCTGTGATTGTTTTTTCTTCGCCAATTCTGGGATACCCAAAGAAGTGCTTGAAAGGGCACACAACGCAGGTCATTTTCAACATCCAATCTACTTCTTTTTCGCTTGCAATAGAGTTGGAAAGTCTGACTCACATAGATATGTCGTTACAAATGGAAGCAATGCAAGTACAGCTCTTTCTGCTGTGTTTGGGTAGGAATCTCACATCGATGGCTAAAATGCTGAAGATTGATATCTCTTCGAACATATCTTTTGCTTACGAATCAGTTTTCAGCTCTAGAAATTCATCTTAGCAATCAACAGAAAATTTGAACGGATTTCGTACTAAATCCAACTCTTCATATTTGGGTTGAAGAAAATATCTGCTGAATTCATTTCCCAGTGCTGTCAAATAGTGCAAAATTTCATTTTTTTCCGAATCCTGGAAGCACTTTGTCATCATTTTAAAAGGTGCCACTAGTACTTCCTGGTGTCTCAAAATTACGGACGAAAGCAGCAGAAAAAGGTTATATATACTGTATATATATATACAGTATATGGATCCTCCACCACGCAACCTCCAGCAGCTGTCTGATGCACTGCACTTAGCATGGCTACACATACCTGTGAATACCTTCCAGCACCCTACTGAGTCGCTCCCAGCCCGTCTAGCTGTTGTATGCGCTGCACACGGTGATTACTCTGGATATCACCTGGTGGTCACAATTGTGTGACTCAACCGCGTATATATATATATCATCATCATTGTCAACCATTATTAATCCAGTGCTGGACGAAGGTCTCCCCAAGTTTCCTCCACAACGGTCTGTCTTGTGCCAGTCTCCTCCATGACACCCCTGCATACTTTCGAATTTCATCCACCCATCTCCCATGTGGTCTTCTTCTGGGTCTTTTCCTGTCCCTTGGAATCCAATCTAAAATTTCGGCTGTCCATCGATGATCTGTCCTTCTGGCAGTATGTCCAGCCCATTGCCATTTCAGGGATTTAACTCTGATCATGATGTCTTCCACTCTTGTCATTTTTCGGATCCACGTGTTCCTCTTCTTATCTCTCCTGGTTACACCAAGCATGCACCTCTTCATGCTATTTTGAGTTGTCTGCAGCCTTTGTATGTCTCTTTTAGTTAAGGTCCACGTCTCTGCACTATACGTAAACACTGAAAGGATGCATTGATCAAACACCTTTCTTTTAAGTCATAATGGCATATTTCTCTTTAAAATTATGCTGTTTCTTCCTAAAGCTCTCCAGGCAAGTTTTATACACCGATTAATTTCTCCATCAATGTGACCCTCACTTGAGATCTGCTTTCCAAGATAAACGTAAGCATTTGTTATCTCCAGCTTTTCTCCATCAATCGATAAATCTTCATTTCTTGTAAAAGCATTTATAACGAAGTAAATTTCTCCGTCATTTCTGTCCACGCCAGGATTCGAACCCGGATCCCCTCATTACGGAACAAGTCACTCTATCAATTGAGCTACGCGGACGTTTTATTCTGATTACTATCTGCCTTTATGTCATGTGCGTCCTTCTGGCAGGTACGTCACATCTCCTGGTACGTTACATCATCTCCCCCTTATTATTATTATTATTATTTTTTTTTTTTTTTGAAGTGCTGGAGAAGGGATTCTTTTATTTTTCCTATCTCGCGGTGTGGAAATAACATCACACCAATGCGAGATTTTGAACAGTCGGGTCATCCGGATAGTTCGGGCGCCGTTATAACGAAGTAAATTTCTCCGTCATTTCTGTCCACGCCAGGATTCGAACCCGGATCCCCTCATTCCGGAAAAAGTCACTCTACCAATTGAGCTACGCTGACGTTTTATTCTGATTCCTATCTGCCTTTATGTCGTGTGCGTCCTTCTGGCAGGTACGTCACATCTCCTGGTACGTTACATCATTTCCCCCTTATTTTTTTTTTTTTTTTTGAAGTGCTGGAGAAGGGATTCTTTTATTTTTCCTATCTCGCGGTGTGGAAATAACATCACACCAATGCGAGATTTTGAACGGTCGGGTCATCCGGATAGTTCGGGCGTCATTATAACGAAGTAAATTTCTCCGTCATTTCTGTCCACGCCAGGATTCGAACCCGGATCCCCTCATTCCGGAAAAAGTCACTCTACCAATTGAGCTACGCGGACGTTTTATTCTGATTCCTATCTGCCTTTATGTCGTGTGCGTTTTTCTGGCAGGTACGTCACATCTCCTGGTACGTTACACATTGTACATCACTTTTGTTTTCTGAAAGTTCATTTTTAATTCCACTTCTTTACTCTTGTCAGCATGTTCCTGGATCATACTCTGCAGCTCTGATGAGGGAGTTGCAAAATGACTACGTCATCAGCAAAACGAAGGTGAGTTAAATAATCTCCATTAATCTTTATCCCCTTGTTTTCCCAGTTCAATGATTGAAAGACATTTTCCAATGTGGCATTAAAGAGCTTTGGAGATATGGTGTCACCTTGTCTCACTCCCTTTCCAATTTCTATGTGCGCTGTATTCTCAAACAGCCGAATCTTTGCACTTGCATTTTCGTAGATGTTATTAATAATATTAATGTGTGCATCTACAACACCGCAGGATTTCAAAGCCATTGTAACTGTTGATGGTTTCACTTAATCAAAGGCCTTTTCATAATCGATAAAAGCCATGCACAATGGAAGTTCATATTCCCTCGCTCTTTCAATTAGTTCTCTCAGTACGTAGATATGATCTATAGTGCTGCAGCCACTCCTGAATCCAGCTTGTTCTCTCGGTTGAGCCACGTCAATTGTCACCTTCGAGCGGTGTGAAAGAACTTTAGTGAAGATTTTGTAAACCACTGATAGGAGGCTGATAGGTCTGTAGTTCCTGAGATCCCCAGTGCCACCTTTTTTATGTAGCAGGATCATTGTAGCGTTATTACAATCATCAGTAATCTTACCTTCATTAAGGCATCGAGTGTAAACTTGGGCGAATACTGCTTCATTTTCTCCACTTGCTTCTTGTATGATGTCTACAGTAATTCCATCTTCTCCTGGAGCTTTCCCCCGCTCCATGTTCTTGATTGCATGTACAACTTCTGCTTTGAGGACTGGAAGAACTCTGGTACTGGTACCTTCCATGATGTCTGGAGTACATGTATCATCCCTATCATATAATTTGGAGTAGAAATATTTCACTCTTGTCAAAATTTCGCCTCTGTTTTTTGTTACAGAACCATCTTCTTTTCTCAGTGCCATAATCTGTTTTCTTCCCTTACCGAGATGTCCCTTTGCTATCTTTAGGCTTTGGTTGTTTTCAATTGCTTTCCTTACTAGTTCACAGTTGAATTTCCTTACGTCTTCAGTGATACTTTTTCGTACTGTCTTGCATAGCTCTATATTTTCCACTTTAGAAGTCACATCTTCTTTAGTTGTCCTCATATCTCTTCTTTTTTGCATCAATATTTTGGTTTTTCCTGATAATTTGTTCACATACAACTTGTTCTTAGACCCAGCTAATCTTGTTGCTGTTTCCATAAGAGCTTTGGTTACTTTTCTGTTAACTTCAGAGATGTCCACTTCTTCTGATGTTATACCTTCTAGAGCAGAGAATATGTTCCACAGTTCCAATTTGAAGGTATTATGTTGCTTTTTATGAGCTTGCCAAGCTCGTTTTAGCATTGAGGTGCATCTTACATCTTACCATTCTATGGTCGCTACCTGTGTTGAAAGCACACTGTAGTTTTCCATGACAAATTTCTTGTTACACATAATAAAATCAATTTCACTTGTCCATCCATTGGGGTGCCTTCATGTGTATTTCCTTTGCGGCTTTTTCTTGAAAAAGGATTTCCTTTGCGGCTTTTTCTTGCAATAGAAACCAGCGTCATTAAAAAGCCTCCCAAGCTCTTTAAAGACGCTGGTTTCTATTGCCATGACCGAATTTACCTACTGAAGTTTCATTATGTTGCCGTTGCCCTATTTTTGCATTGAAATCTCCCATAATGATCTTCAAGTGCTGCTAGCCTTTATTATTTAGATGACGAATTTCCTCATAAATTTCTTTAATTTCTTCTTCAGGATGACTTGTGGTGGGTGCATAAGTTTGAATAATCTGAGCCTGGTATCTTCTCAAGAGTTGGATAATGAGTCGTGCAGCTCTGTCAGCGGAACTTTCAACTTTTACAACTTTATTATTCAGTTTCTTGCTTATTATAAATCCAACACCACTAGTTCTGCAAGTATCTGTACCACAACAGTAGAAGAGATGTCCACTTTTCAGTTCAATGATATCTCCTTTTCTCCTTACCTCACTTAGCCCGACGATGTCCCACTTGATCCTTTGTAGTTCCTCTTCCAATTCAAGAAGCCTTGAAACAGAAGATAGAGAGCGTCCATTGTAAGTAGCCGAGGTCAGCATCAAATGGCAGCCTAGTCCGGTCCTCCGGGGTTTTTTAGCTCCTTCTGCCTTCATGTCGCACTGGCCGCTGCCTTGGCCAGATACAATCCAGCTGCCGGAGACTGAGGGCCAAGATCTAAGTTGTGGAGTCATTTTGGAGGGATTTGGCCATAACTCACCACGCTGGCCAAGCGGGTTGGTGAGTGTGGTATAGCATTTCCTCTAATCCCGATTGTATAGTTATACCGCTATTGGCGGTGTTCAGAGCCCATTTAATGGGAACGGTATGCACCAAGATAAGGCGGGGTTGACATTTGTCAAGGAGAGGCTGTGATGTTGCGATTCACCTGATCTTACATCCATATATATATATATATATATATATATACTATATACTATATATATACCTAAGCAAAAAAATACATATATAATTTTGACTCACACCTAGTACAACATAGAAAAGGTTATGTATCTACCTGCGTGAGTAAAAAAAAAAAAAAAAAAAAAAAAAAAGAAAATAAAACAACTGAATGTAGAAGGTGTCGAGAATACTGAGCCTTGGCTTTATCAAGGACCAGCAAAAACTCTGCATTTTCTCACTTCCACAAAGACCTAGTTGGAAATGGGTTTCTGCAAGGCCATAGATGCAAGTAACATTCCCACCTAAAATAGTTTAAAAAATATATATATAAGTCATGTCCTCCGTAGAGTAGCATGACCTAGCACTAGTTAACAATTTCGCTTGCATCCATTAACCTTCATGGCCCGACCCATGCTCTTCATCTGTTACTATTAAACAGAGAGAAGAAGATTAAAGAGAACTCAAGCTGTGAGAGTGACATGATAAATAGAAATGATTTTCAGCTATAACGAAATTCCAAGTTCGTTTGAGAGAGAATTTAAACCTGAAAAACAAATTTTACATTGCAATTAAAAAAGGAAAGGTTAATTTATAACGAACAGATTTTTGAAAGAAAACTTGAGTCTAAAACCCCCTACTCTACAACTTATGACAGCACGAAAACGAGAATAAGTTAAAGATAATAATTAACTAAAGAAAACTTTGTGAAAGTTATATACCTTAAACAGTTAGTTGCAATATGTACAAAGTATTTCAGCAGTGCTTTAAGTGCATAATTAATTAGTTATTAAGAACTTAACTACTTTGAAAAAACAGCGCATAGAAAAGGAACAAGCTTAGCCATCTTCTGTTCCTAGGTACCACAAAAGACGCTCAAAGTTACAAAGAAAAGTAAGAGCTAAAACCCGCATAAATGTTAACAGACAAACCAATGCTTAAAAGCTGAAAAGCTAAAAAACGACAGAGAAAGGTACATGAAGTACAAACATTGAACTTATAAAACCTAGAACCCAAAAACAAGGAAGAGAGCTTACCTCTTGAGTTACAAAAACTTTTCTCCTCACAAGAGGAGAACATGGCTGACCTCTTCCGCCACTCCCTAGACGCTGGGGGGCAGTGAGGGTGGGGCTGATGGCCTCCTCATACAGCAAGAAACCAACGCGCGGAGATTTTAACCAGAGAAAAAAATATATAAACTTAAGACCGTGGATCTGTATGATCAGAATGAGCAGAATTAACTCTCCAGAATACATGAGAAATATTATAAAATACACGAGCAGTTTATTTAATAATCTTTGCATGTATTAAATCACCTTAGTGAGCTTCTATAGATTAATCAGAATCTTATTAATTTTAATGTTGGTTTTACTATTTTTAGTATAGCTATCCTAGTGATGAATAACTGGTTTTCTTTTTTATTTGTTTTTATTTTCTTTTATAAACAGATTTTTAAGCTTTTTTTGTGATTTTGTTTATATTATTTAATTTTTTTTGTTTTAATAGGACCGTCATATCCATAGCACTAAGGTTCCTTTAGGTAGTTAATAGGCATCCTCTAGCCAACTTCCTTACGGCTTTGATTGGTCAGAATCATATTATTAACTGTGTAGAAAATTAAAGCAGATCTGCCAACCTTACTCTATTATTCAGAATAATTTTTCTTAAAGTTCTTTTGATGAAAGAAGAAGGAATTTCGTTCTCTAGAAAACTTTCTAATAGTATATTAATGTGGTAATTGAAGTCCAAATTGTTGCTGCAAATTCTTGAAATTCTTAGGACCTGAGAAATTAGTACATTCTCAATTACTTTGGTTGAAATGTTATTATTCCAGTGTAGATATTTAATTACTTTGAAAGGAAAATTAACTCTTTTATCAAAGAGGCTAATAGATGGGTTACCTCTGTTGAGCTTAATGCTTAAGTCTAGGAACTCAAGTTCCTGATTACTGTGGTTGGTTTTACATAAGTTAAGAGAGCTAGGATAGATATTATCAAAATCACTCTCTATAACTTCGGAATTATTGATACACAGCAGATCATCAATATATCTAAAAGTGTAAAGGTAGTTATCTGAGCAGGTGGGGTGATTTTTAATGAATTTATATTCCTTAAAGAACAGGAATAGATTAGCGATATTCGTGGACGTTGATGTTCCCATTGGAATACCGTTCACTTGCTTATAGAGAGTATTATTATATAAGATATGGTTATTTTTTATGCAGCAATTGAGATAAGAGTTCCAAGTTCCTACATCAACAAATTGGTTAAGTTTAAATTCTGCATACAGCTCTTTAAAGGTAGTGATTATATCTGATAGAGGCAGATTAGTATATAGGTTTTCAAAATCATAACTATTAATATCTAGGGGACACACTTTGAGTATAGTAGAAATTACTTCTGCATTATTATTAATTATCCAAAAATCTCTGTACATCAAGTTAGAACAGTTTCTAATGTGTTTCAAAACCTTCTTTAAGACATCTTCAAAAGCAAGATCTATTTTCTTTTTATGACTCCTTACTCCACTAGCTATGAACCTGAACTTCACAGGATCCTTATGAAACTTAACCGTTGCAAAAAGAAATGGAAATTCAGGCCCATATCTTCTAGTTTGCGGAATTTTAAGTTTCTTGAAGAATGCCTTAAACCGATTTTCTAACTGCTTGGTAGAATAACTTACGGGCTCGTATGTTACTCTATTATTGAGTTCCATAGTTAACAATTCAAAATAGAACTTCTTACAGATAATTGCAAAATTATTGCTAGCTTTATCCGTAGTGGTAAAAATAAATTGGTCTTGTAGTTTGGAGAGTGACCTTTTAGCTTCTCCAGAGAAAAAGAGATTTCTGTCGAAACAAAAGTCCAGACCTGCCAACTCACCGGTGAAGCTATTGATTATATTATATTTCCATTCTGCGAAGGCCTCAATAGGCTGATTGTACGTTAAACTGGTTTTTACGATGTACTTATTTACATCTTGAGTGAAGCTCTCAAGAATCCTTTCTTTGGAAATTGTGAAGGAAGGTCTGAAATTAGAGCCATACTCTAATAAATTCCTAAGCTTTTCATTTTCAACAAAACTCAAGTTTCCGGTGATAATATGGTTGTAATTCTTATCATAGTGAACTGTTTCTTTATGTTCATCACAAGAACAAGTAGTAATTACAGGAATGTAGCTCGAAGAGTTAAGTTTGTAGTTTTTAACTATTGACCCTAAGGTCTTAACATATTTAAAACTTACAATAGACTGGTGCCTGTGGATGGGAAAAAAAATTGCATTATTGTAGAACAGCTTCCTTACATTGAGATTATCGTAGGCTTTATTTAGGAACCTGATGGTAACAAAATTACTGGAAAATTCTTTAAGAGAAATTTTATCTTTAAGAATATGTTTAAGAATGTCCAGAACCAAAAGCAAAAACATGCTTATCAACATGGTCAGCAGTTTCATTCCAGAATTTGAAAAAACATTTAAGGACAGAGTGCTTGAAGGACTTGAGAATTTTGTAAGTATTTTTAACAAAATTAGTGCCAGTTTTAAAGCTTTCCAGAGTTTTTAGCAAGTTAGCAAAATCAACTTTGCTTGATGTGCGAAATAACCTCTGTGCTCTATTACCTCTAGAGCAGCTCTTATTATTAACAAGAAAGAAAGAGTTCACGAATTGAAAATTTATGCTGATTATGCTTATTGTCAGATAGAGTGGAATTAAGGCCATAGGGATAAAGAGACTGATGCTGCAAAATTTCAAGGGATTCAGTTTCTAGCCGAGCATAGAGGTCAGGGATAATATGTAGTACCTCTATTTTCACTTTGTCAAAACCATGAGTATGGAAATGCTCTAATTCAAAGGTAGAGTACTGGTTGGCGTATGTGGAGGGTTCACTCCTGAATTAGAGAACTTGTTTACTAGAGACCTGTGACCATTAATCCTAAGATGAAGAGGATTTTTACTTTGGCCAATATAGCTAAGGTTGCAGACAGTACAGGTGAGCTTATAGATGGTATTGTAGGCTTTGCAAAACTTGTTGGAGCAATTATCCTCAACAGAAGAATACAGGTTAGGATCTGCAGATTTACATGTCAAACAACGTTTGTCATTTCATAACTTTAGATTACCTTTGCCAGCGAGTTCATACACTATGGGAAAGGGTGCTAGCCTAACCGAGCGGGAGGACTTAAAATATCTGAGCTGACCTCCAATCCTTTCATCGTCCTTAGAACTCCACTTGGGCCAAAACATACAAATTCTGAGCAAACCAACTAGGAAAAACTTTTAGAAATAAGCAGTCCAAGAAAGACCAAACTCTAGTATAAACTACACTCCAAAAAGCTGCATCCAAAACATACTAAAAAGAAAAATTAGAAAATGAAAAAAACCTCAAGTAAAAAAATAGTAATAAAAAAATAATAATAATAAAAAATAATAAAACATTTCAACTAGAATTTGCGCATGAGCTGCTAAATAATAAATTGAAATTAGTTACTTAAGAGCAAAACTGAAGACTAAGGAAAAAATTTTAGAATTTAAAACGAAGGGTGCAAAATAACCTGAAAATCAAAACGCGCAACGCAGCAGTTTTGAAAATTCAGAATTCACATACTATAAAGATACCTAAGCAAAAAAATACATATATAATTTTGACTCACACCTAGTACAACATAGAAAAGGTTATGTATCTACCTGCGTGAGTAAAGGAGAAAAAAAAAAAAAAAAAAAAAAAAAGAAAATAAAACAACTGAATGTAGAAGGTGTCGAGAATACTGAGCCTTGGCTTTATCAAGGACCAGCAAAAACTCTGCATTTTCTCACTTCCACAAAGACCTAGTTGGAAATGGGTTTCTGCAAGGCCATAGATGCAAGTAACATTCCCACCTAAAATAGTTTAAAAAATATATATATAAGTCATGTCCTCCGTAGAGTAGCATGACCTAGCACTAGTTAACAATTTCGCTTGCATCCATTAACCTTCATGGCCCGACCCATGCTCTTCATCTGTTACTATTAAACAGAGAGAAGAAGATTAAAGAGAACTCAAGCTGTGAGAGTGACATGATAAATAGAAATGATTTTCAGCTATAACGAAATTCCAAGTTCGTTTGAGAGAGAATTTAAACCTGAAAAACAAATTTTACATTGCAATTAAAAAGGAAAGGTTAATTTATAACGAACAGATTTTTTGAGAAGAAAACTTGAGTCTAAAACCCCCTACTCTACAATTTATGACAGCACGAAAACGAGAATAAGTTAAAGATAATAATTAACTAAAGAAAACTTTGTGAAAGTTATATACCTTAAACAGTTAGTTGCAATATGTACAAAGTATTTCAGCAGTGCTTTAAGTGCATAATTAATTAGTTATTAAGAACTTAACTACTTTGAAAAAACAGCGCATAGAAAAGGAACAAGCTTAGCCATCTTCTGTTCCTAGGTACCACAAAAGACGCTCAAAGTTACAAAGAAAAGTAAGAGCTAAAACCCGCATAAATGTTAACAGACAAACCAATGCTTAAAAGCTGAAAAGCTAAAAAACGACAGAGAAAGGTACATGAAGTACAAACATTGAACTTATAAAACCTAGAACCCAAAAACAAGGAAGAGAGCTTACCTCTTGAGTTACAAAAACTTTTCTCCTCACAAGAGGAGAACATGGCTGACCTCTTCCGCCACTCCCTAGACGCTGGGGGGCAGTGAGGGTGGGGCTGATGGCCTCCTCATACAGCAAGAAACCAACGCGCGGAGATTTTAACCAGAGAAAAAAATATATAAACTTAAGACCGTGGATCTGTATGATCAGAATGAGCAGAATTAACTCTCAGAATACATGAGAAATATTATAAAATACACGAGCAGTTTATTTAATAATCTTTGCATGTATTAAATCACCTTAGTGAGCTTCTATAGATTAATCAGAATCTTATTAATTTTAATGTTGGTTTTACTATTTTTAGTATAGCTATCCTAGTGATGAATAACTGGTTTTCTTTTTTATTTGTTTTTATTTTCTTTTATAAACAGATTTTTAAGCTTTTTTTGTGATTTTGTTTATATTATTTAATTTTTTTTGTTTTAATAGGACCGTCATATCCATAGCACTAAGGTTCCTTTAGGTAGTTAATAGGCATCCTCTAGCCAACTTCCTTACGGCTTTGATTGGTCAGAATCATATTATTAACTGTGTAGAAAATTAAAGCAGATCTGCCAACCTTACTCTATTATTCAGAATAATTTTTCTTAAAGTTCTTTTGATGAAAGAAGAAGGAATTTCGTTCTCTAGAAAACTTTCTAATAGTATATTAATGTGGTAATTGAAGTCCAAATTGTTGCTGCAAATTCTTGAAATTCTTAGGACCTGAGAAATTAGTACATTCTCAATTACTTTGGTTGAAATGTTATTATTCCAGTGTAGATATTTAATTACTTTGAAAGGAAAATTAACTCTTTTATCAAAGAGGCTAATAGATGGGTTACCTCTGTTGAGCTTAATGCTTAAGTCTAGGAACTCAAGTTCCTGATTACTGTGGTTGGTTTTACATAAGTTAAGAGAGCTAGGATAGATATTATCAAAATCACTCTCTATAACTTCGGAATTATTGATACACAGCAGATCATCAATATATCTAAAAGTGTAAAGGTAGTTATCTGAGCAGGTGGGGTGATTTTTAATGAATTTATATTCCTTAAAGAACAGGAATAGATTAGCGATATTCGTGGACGTTGATGTTCCCATTGGAATACCGTTCACTTGCTTATAGAGAGTATTATTATATAAGATATGGTTATTTTTTATGCAGCAATTGAGATAAGAGTTCCAAGTTCCTACATCAACAAATTGGTTAAGTTTAAATTCTGCATACAGCTCTTTAAAGGTAGTGATTATATCTGATAGAGGCAGATTAGTATATAGGTTTTCAAAATCATAACTATTAATATCTAGGGGACACACTTTGAGTATAGTAGAAATTACTTCTGCATTATTATTAATTATCCAAAAATCTCTGTACATCAAGTTAGAACAGTTTCTAATGTGTTTCAAAACCTTCTTTAAGACATCTTCAAAAGCAAGATCTATTTTCTTTTTATGACTCCTTACTCCACTAGCTATGAACCTGAACTTCACAGGATCCTTATGAAACTTAACCGTTGCAAAAAGAAATGTATATATATATATGTATATACACACTGAAGTGCCAGAAAAACTGGTACACTAGTCTAATACTTGGTAGGTCCCCCACGGGAGCGCAGGACTGCAGAAATACGACGGGACATGGACTGCTCTTGCTTCTGGAAATATGCTGTAGGCATGCACACCATACGTCCTGCAGAGCGTTCCACAGTTCGGGTGTATTCCGAGGTCTCGGATTCCTGTGTTGGATAGCGCGTTGCATGGCATCCGAAATGTGTTCTATCTCGTTCAGATCTGAGGACTTGGGTGGAATGCTAACACCCCAAACTCAGGTGAATGCTCCTCTAACCATAATATGGCGTCCCGACACTTGTGTGGAGGTGCATTGTCTGCTGGAACCGGCCCAACCCATCAGCATGAATGCAGGACATGAACGGGCGTACCTCGTCAGAAAGGATGCGCACATAGAGGTGGCCGGTTACAGACGTTTGTAGACGTACCAGGGGTCCAAGTGAAGTCCAGCTAAACACCCCCCTCACCATTACAGACTCTCCCCCTTAGCCGGCACAGTTTCCTGTTGACATGCGGGATTCATGGCTTCATGGGGCTTGCGCCACACACGAATCCTTCCATCTGCCCGATACAGTTGGAAACGTGACTCGTCAGACCAGGCTACTTGTTTCCAGTCATCAAGTGTCCAATGGCGGTGTTGCCGTGCCTAAGCGAGGCGCATAGCTCTGTGTCGTGCACCCATCAAGGGGACTCGAGTTGGGCGTCGGCTCTCAAAGCCCATATCGTGCAGGGTGCGTTGCACAGTCCGGACGCTGATGCTTGTTGAGGCTCCAGCATTGAATACCGATGATACCTGCGACAGTGTTGCACGCCTATCGCGTGAAACAATTTTTGATAGCCGACGATCGTCACGTTCATTTAATGTCTTTTTACGACCAAACTGGTATCGTAGGTTGGAAGTTTTGCCGGAATTCTTGTAGTCACGGTACACCCTTGCAATGGTCGTCCGTGAAAATCCGAACTTCGTTTCTACCCCCGAAATACTATGGCCCATCTCATGAGCACCAACTATGACACCGCGTTGAAAATCGCTTAAATCGTTATTACTTGTCATTCTCATGCCGAAAACAGCTCGGACAGCTGGCAAGGATGTTTATCGCTTTATATACGCACTAGCGGACGCAACCGAGTACGCGCATCGATGACGTTGCTATGTATTTTGTATAAGCTCGTCTGTACCAGTTTTTCTGGCACTTCAGTGTTTTTATATATATATATATACTACTAAAATGAACCTTAAACATTACTGTAATACAAGACAAAACACAACACACAATATAAGACAAGTCAGACACATAAGCAGCGCAAATGCAGCACACAAAAGAGTCTAACAAATAAAGTTAAACATGACAAAAAAAATGAACAAAGACAATACTTAAATCAAATAAAAACGGTCGTCATCAGGGAAGCACCCGTTTTTTGCAAGTGGCTTTTCTAAAACCAAGAAAGGGACAGACAGAATCGAAAAGTCCCCTTGGTTGTGCTCTCTAAGCCACAATACCAAAATAAATAAATAAATAAAATACAAACAAGACAACAAAAAAGGTAAACCTGATTGTTCCCACACGGACAAAAGAAGGCCGGACGCGAAGTTACCAAAGAAAGTAAGAACGATCTAAAAGTAACATAAAACTACACATATCTTAACAGTACACAACACCAAGAACCACTGATAAAGAATCCCAAATAAGAACGAGGTCAAAGTTCAAAAAACACACGGTTACAGATAAAACTACAGAATAGGTGTAAACTGTGTTGTAATTAGTGAGCAAGTGCTGTAAGCGGCCTACCAAACAGTCTAGTGAGTCCATAGTTATTAATACTGAAGGGCCTTTAGTAAGTAATGTCTGCAAAGTTCAAACCCAGTTTTTGACGAGACAGCAACTGAGAAAAGTAGCATTTAAGAAATTCAAAAGGATAACCATTCCTCATTAATATAACAAAGAGATCTTTTAAATTTCTAATGATAGCAGAGTTATCATTACAGATCTTACAAATTCTGAGGATTAGGTTGATTACTAAGTTTCTATGAATAGAAATAGAAATATTAGAACTCCAATTAATATAATAAATTATATCAAAGGCAAAAAGTTCTCTTTTTATCAAAGACATCAACTCTAATGTTAGGTAAATCCTCCCAGATTATGACGATGTCCAAAAAATGCGTATGCCCATCAACTGAATTGGTTTTTTCCAACGTAAGTTGCGAAGGATGAATACTTTTAGCAATAGTCGCAAATTCTAGAATATTAAAGACAATAATGTCATCAATATATCTAAACATATGTCCAGCTTTTATATATATATGTATAAATTAATTTGCAAAAGTAAGAATGAAAAAACATAATGCAGGAAATAAAGCTAGTACCACGAGAAGCGTCGAAGGCAGCTCTACCTCATGTAGTAGCATGTATAGAGTGAATTGTTAAAAATAAAATTTTTAAAAAAAATTTAGAAGTAAATTCAAAATGGAAGTTCAGAATTGAAAACCGAAAAATATAAAACAAAAAAAAAACAGGTTGCCGTCGTCAGGAGAGCATCAACCTACGGGAGTGGCCTTTCTAGTACCAATAAACGACAAGGAGAACCAAAAATGTCAGGTGGTCATGCTCCCTAGGCCACTGGACCAAAAACCAAAAACAGACTCAAGAATTTAAAGAACAAGAATGTAAACACTTAAAAAATGATAAAAACGGCTTACCGGAAGACCAGACAGGTCAACGCCACGAATGAAGACCAAACAAAACTGGACCAACGATCCGCAGGAAAACAAATATATAGGAAAACGCTAAAGTGGTCGCGGTTAAATAACATCCTAGCAAGCCAAAAAAAAAAAAAATGTGCGAAATGACGAGATGCAAAACTGTGTATGTAAATGAAAATCTTCAGCCACTGAGGACCTACCAAGTGGCACTTTATATTGCCTGATTTACTTAATATTGTTAGGTCCTGGATTAGTAAAGCATGTCAAGGTGTAATTTGAAACTCTTTGAAACTAAATTAAAATTCAAAATTAAATGCTTTAAATAATGTTTTAAAAAAATTATGGGAAAGTTGTTAGCTTGCAATTTAATTAGAAGTGTTTTAAGATTTTTTAACAGCAAAAACTGTTTTGGTATTAGCAATTTTTTTTTGCTTTTATAAAAATGGTTTTCTATTGGTGAAGGAGTCAGACAAGTTTGTGTAATGTCACTAAGGCTGTTTATTTTTTTTTGATTGGAGGTTTAACGACCACCGTGAGCAACTCAATGGGCTATAAGCAGTCGCCCGCCCCTAATTTAGGGTCACTGGTTCCAGGGAAGGGAGAGAGCCAGTGCCGTAAGACAAACACAACATCCATGCCTGACCGGGATTCGAACCCGGACCCCATACGGACGAATGATCAGAGGCCAGCGCCTTAGACCACTGCGCCACCGGGGCGGCAAGGCTGTTTGCGGTTTAGCATATTTATGAATGCATGTACATTGTACGCGTGGTGCCAAGATGGACAATACTGGTTTATGTCTTGGTATTACCTGTGTAATGTATTACCAGGGATGTTTGGTATTACCAGGGATGTAAGGTCAGGTGATGCGTAACATCACAGCCTCTCCTTGACAAATGTCAACCCCGCCTTCTCGTGGTGCATCCTGTTCCTACTAAAGGGGCTCTGACGACCGCCAATAGCGGTATAACTATACCATCGGGATTAGAGGAAATTCTATCCCACACTCACCAACCCGCTTGGCCAGCGTGGTGAGTTATGGCCAAACCCCTCCAAAATGACTCCACAACTTAAATCTTGGCCCTCAGTCTCCGGCAGCTGGAATGTACCTGGCCAAGGCAGCGGCCAGTGCGACATGAAGGCAGAGGGTGCTAAGAATCCCCGGAGGACCGGACTAGGCTGCCATCTGATGCTGACCTTGGCAACGTACAATGAACGCTCCCTATCTTCTGATTCAAGGCTTCTTGAATTGGAAGAAGAACTACAAAGGATCAAGTGGGACATCGTGGGGCTAAGTGAGGTAAGGAGAAAAGGAGAAGATCTCATCGAACTGAAAAGTGGACATCTCTTCTACTATCGTGGGACAGATACTGGCAGAACTAGTGGTGTTGGATTTATAATAAACAAGAAACTGAAGGATAAAGTTGTAGAAGTTGAAAGTTCCTCTGACAGAGCTGCACGGCTTGTTATCCAACTCTCGAAAAGATACCAAGCTCAGATTATTCAAACTTATGCACCCACCACAAGTCATCCTGAAGAAGAAATTGAAGAATTTTATGAGGAAATTTGTCATCTAAATAATAAAGGTAAGCAGCACTTGAAAATAATTAAGGGAGATTTCAATGCAAAAATAGGGCAACGGCAACAGAATGAAACTTCAGTAGGTAAATTCGGTCACGGCAACAGAAACCAGCGTGGAAATACTCTCGTTGAGTTTGCAGAGGCAGAAGGGTTTTTCATCTTGAACTCCTTCTTCAAGAAAAAGCCACACAGGAAATGGACATGGAGACATCCAAATGGGACGACAAGTGAAATTGATTTTATTATGTGTAACAAAAAATTCGTCATAGAAGACTGCAATGTGCTAAACAAGTTCAACACAGGTAGTGACCATAGATTGGTGAGATGTAAGATGCACCTCAACACTAAACTTGAACGTGGCAAGCTCATAAGACAAACAAAATCTATTGACATAACCAACCTTAAAAAACACCATAATACCTTCAAGTTGGAACTGAAGAACAGGTTCTCTGCTTTAGAAGGCCTAACATCGGAAGAAGTGGACATCTCTGAAGTTAACAGAAAAGTAACCAAAGCTCTTATGGAAACAGCAACAAAATTAGCTGGGTCTAAGAACAAGTTGCATGTAAATAAATTATCAGGAAAAACGAAAATGTTGATGCAAAAAAGAAGAGAGATGAGGACAACTAAAGAAGATGTGACTTCCAAAGTGGAATATATAGAGCTATGCAAGACAGTACGAAAAAGTATCACTGAAGACGTAAGAAAATTCAACTGTGAACTAGTGAGGTAAGCAATTGAAAACAACCAAAGCCTAAAGATAGCAAAGGGACATCTCAGTAAGGGAAGAAAACAGATTATGGCACTGAGAAAAGAAGATGGTTCTGTAACAAGAAATAGAGGCGAAATTTTGACAAGAGTGAAAGATTTCTACTCCAAATTATATGAAAGGGATGATACATGCACTCCAGACATCATGAAAGATACCAATACCAGAGTTCCTCCAGTCCTTTCAGCAGAAGTTGCACATGCAATCAAGAACATGAAGCGGGGAAAAGCTCCAGGAGAAGATGGAATTACTGTAGACATCATACAAGAAGCAAGTGGAGAAATCGAAACAGTACTCGCCCAAATTTTCACTCGATGCCTTAATGAAGGAAAGATTCCTGAGGATTGGAACACCGCTACAATGATCCTGCTACATAAGAAAGGTGACATTGAGGATCTCGGAAACTACAGACCTATCAGCCTCCTATCAGTAGTTTATAAAATCTTCACTAAAGTTCTTTCACACCGCTTGAAGGTAACACTGGACATGGCTCAACCGAGAGAACAAGCTGGATTCAGGAGTGGTTACAGCACAATAGATCATATCCATGTGCTGAGAGAACTAATTGAAAGAGCGAGGGAATATGAACTTCCATTGTGCATGGCTTTTATCGATTATGAAAAAGCCTTTGATTCGGTGAAACCATCAGCAGTTACAATGGCTCTGAAAACCTGCGGTATTGAAGATGCATACATTAATATTATTAATAACATCTATGAAAATGCAAGTGCAAAGATTAGGCTGTTTGAAAATACAACACACATAAAAATTGGAAAGGGAGTGAGACAAGGTGACACCATATCTCCGAAGCTCTTTAATGCCACATTGGAGGGTGTTTTTCAGTCACTGAACTGGGAAAACAAGGGGATAAAGATTAATGGAGATTATCTAACCCACCTTCGTTTTGCTGATGACGTAGTCATTTTTGCAACTAGCCCATCAGAGCTGCAGAGTATGATCCAGGAACTTGCTGACAAGAGTAAAGAAGTGGGATTAAAAATGAACTTTCAGAAGACAAAAGTGATGTTCAATGCTTTTACAAGAAATGAAGATTTATCGATTGATGGAGAAAAGCTGGAGATAACAGACACGTACGTTTATCTTGGACAGCAGATATCAAGTGAGGGTCACATTGATGAAGAAATTAATCGGCGTACAAAACTTGCCTGGAGAGCTTTTGGAAGAAACAGCATAATTTTCAAGAGCAATATGCCATTATGTCTTAAAAGAAAAGTGTTTGATCAATGCATCCTTCCAGTGCTTACGTATGGTGCAGAGACGTGGACCTTAACTAAAAGAGACATACAAAGGCTGCAGACAACTCAAAGCAGCATGGAGAGGTGCATACTTGGTGTAACCAGGAGAGATAAGAAGAGGAACTCGTGGATCCGAAAAATGACAAGAGTGGAAGACATCATGATCAGAGTTAAATCCCTGAAATGGCAATGGGCTGGACATACTGCCAGAAGGACAGATCATCGATGGACAGCCGAAATTTTAGATTGGATTCCAAGGGACAGGAAAAGACCCAGAAGAAGACCACATGGGAGATGGGTGGATGAAATTCGAAAGTATGCAGGGGTGACATGGAGGAGACTGGCACAAGACAGACCGTTGTGGAGGAAACTTGGGGAGACCTTCGTCCAGCAGTGGATTGATAATGGTTGACGATGATGATGATGATGATTACCTGTGTGTGCAGACTGATGTATGCTGATGACACAGTCCTGTTGGCAAAGAGCAAAAGTGAGTTGCAAAGTATTTTGTCCCGGATGTACGAAGTTTGCATGAAATTCAAACTGAGTATGAATAACGGAAAAACCAAAGTTATGGTTTTTGAGAGAGAAACTGGTAGCACTGAATGTAATATGTCTAAATGGCACACTGATTGACCAGGTGAATGAGTTTGTGTATTTAGGAAGCATGTTTGACAGAGAGAACAAATTGGATGTTGAAACTAGTAGGAGAGTGTATTCTTCATTGAAAGTCATAGCTGCTTTGTAAAGTATTCACAGGAACGATGGGTTCTCAAGGGAGTCCCGCATGGCTGTGTATGAAAGTGTAATTGTTCCTACTTTGATTTATGGCAGTGAAGCCTGGGTATTGCGGAAGAAACATAGGTCGTTTGTGTGCTGGAGAAATACGTTACTTACGGAGGTTTGTGGCAAGACAAGTTCTGATTGTATGAGTAATGAAGATGTGTTGCAATTGTGTGATGTGAAGCAAAATGTTGTTAGCAAGGTGTAGACTAATATGCTTCTGGGGGTTTGGCCATGTTGAAAGAATGAGAAATGAGATGCTTACTAAGAAATTGTTTTAGCCCAAGTGGCAAGAAGGAAAGTCAGAGGATGGCCAAGAAAGTCATGGTAGGATGAGATTCAGGAGTGTCTTCGTGAGAAAAAGGTTATGAGTATGAAGTACAGAAGTTCTTGTGTACGTCGTGTGATGGATGTCAGTGAAGCCCGAGTTGTGTGTAAAGATCGCTGTAAACGGAGAGGTTTGATACGGCAACAGTAAGTAAATAATCAGTAAGTAGATAATCAGTTAAAATTTCATCTGGTAGTTTGTATTTCTTTGTGGAGCTAACCTCTGAATCTCAGAGAACAGCTTAGTGATATATTATTTATGTGTTCTGTGCATATAATATTATTAATGTAATGTTATTAGTGTGTTTATGATGACAACAATATAGTGTGTATATGCTGTCAACAATGTGTCATTGCTATTTGTAATGCACAAAGGTCGTATTTAGTGTCTAGATATTAATTAGTATTTTATTTTTTCGTGTGTGAAAACATATGACCTGTACCAGGCATTCCTCTGTCTGCAACATTTATAATTTATTTGCAAGTGATGTCTCACTATTTAGTACTAATTGGAAAATTCCTTTTTGAACAGTGAAATGAACAATGGCCATAAAAAGAGCCTTTATATGCATGCAAGTAATTTCCATGACTAACCAATCACGGTTGGTCCTGGCAGCGGCTCCTTATGTCATCGTCATAAAATCGATTTTGGTCTCAGAACATCAAATACCTACTCCATCATTCGCAACGACCGCGATCAAATCAAACAGGAACCCGTCACGGAGTATATAGCATACCTCTTTACAGTACTGAGCCACATGACCCACCTCTCACTTACATAGGACCTACCCAGAGGACGTTGGATATCAGAATGAAGGAACATGTTTATGACATCAAGACTCGAAACCAAAAAACTGCATTATCACGCCTTACCAACAAGGGTTCTTAGGCTTCCATCGTTACAACACCACGGAACAGAACCTCGTTGCTTTTTGCTGAGAGTTTGTTAATATTCATCAAGGGCAATCAATGTTGTAACGACTATATGCCAATGTACATCCCCAATCCTTGGAAAAATGTCCTGCCAAGGGAATCAAATAATGCTCAAAGTGACAACACCTTGAGTGCCTTAACACCAGATGACACAATCACCCACTCAGCGACCCGGATCCTCCCGTGAACAATCCCAGGCATGCGCAGTGAACGCACAGTTCGAATCACGACACTTCCCCTTCTGTTATTTAAAGGTCGGAATCACTAATTCGTGAGCACATCTGAGGATGATCCCAAGAGGGATTGAAAGATCTCATGTTTGTTTTAACCTGTCATTTAGATTATTTTCACCACATTTGGTGTGTACAGGAGCATCAGTTTCTTTTAACTTTTAGTTATTCTAATCGTGCATAAGACGGCAATCCTTTATTCCGTGACTAACTGAGCACGAGCTTTTCATCTATTTTAAGGCTTCTTTTGCTCTATTTTTCCAGAAGAAGAAGAATTACTTTTGCCTTGGGTATCTTACGCTTGATGACAGACAGCATACTTGTCTTACACCTCTGCCAATCCCACATTTTTTCATTTTTTCCTACTTTTTTCTTTATAATGTCAGACATGGCAGTCAGTGCTGTCTGTCACCAACGCTCTTCAATATTGTTGCAGAAGAAATGATAATACAAGCATTTGATGAAGAGAAAAGAGGAATTAGTATAGGAGAAACACCGATTCAAAGTATTAGGTTTGCAGATGACCAAGTAATATTAGCTAATGATGTAGATGAACTACAGCATCTAATGCAAAAATTTGAAGTTGTATGCAAAAAGTATGGTATGAAAATTAACACAAAGGAAGCAAAAACGATGAGAGTCTCCAGGTAACCAGAAAATGTTGAGGTGATGATGAATGGAGAAAATGTAGTGCAAGTGAGACTGTACCTTGGTAGTATAATAAACAAGAAAATTGAAAATGTGACACAGAAATAAAAGAAAGAATTAGTAAAGGAAAATATGCATTTTATAACAAGGAAAAAATGTTTTATTAATAAAATGAATAAAAATTTGAAGAAAAGGTTTACTAAGTGCTATATTTGGAGTATAACTTTTATATGGGGCAGAAAAGTGGACAATTGCGAAGAAGGAAGATAAAATGTTGGAGGCATTTGAAATGTGATTATGGAGAAGAGTGGAGAAAATAAAGTGGATTAAAAAAAGTACGAATGATGAAGTATTGCAAAGAGTTGAAGAAGAAGAAAGGAATTTACTAAGAACCATAAAAAAAGAAAGAAAATATAACTGGATAGGGCATGTGCTAAGAAGAGACAGCCTTTTGAAAAGAATGATACAAGAGAAAATTGAAGGAAAGCTACCAAGAGGAAGGAGACGACTAATGATGCTGGATGATATAATGGGCACAAGAGGCTATCAAGAAATGAAGGAGGACGCAAGGGACAGAGGAAACTGGAGGAAGAGAACTTGCTGAGTTACCGTTGGACCTGTCAAAAGACAGATGATGATGACGGTATTACGCTTATATAGCTGCCATTTGCAAAGTAATTAGAAAACACCCCAGACGTATCCAGACCAGAGTTGCGCAGGAATGCATTACAAAGTAATGGAAGTACAGATTACAATTAATGTGTAATGCATTACAAGGTAATGTAGTAACAGGTAATGCATTACAAGGTAATCCCAAGTGTAGTTTGCACAAGGTAATGGAATTAATATGTAATGCATTACAATGAAAATGATATAATTCAGTTATTTAATAATGCCATTCAAACGCAATGGAATTGTTTGGTAATGAAATTACACAATTTGCAAGTAATAATTACATACTAACAGTTTATAGAAATGTACGTGTGCCGAAAACTATGTCTAGGAAAGTCGGCCATGTAACATAGTAGACAGAGACCGACGTGTCGTGTAGAATGTTCCAGAAGCGGCAAGAATGGGTTAGACGTTTGTAGAATGTTCCAGAATGATCGCGCAGTGGGAAGCTGGAGAGCTTTATGTAAATCAAGAATATTCCAGAAAGTTCAAGTCCTGTCGTGAAGTGTACAGTACTCATGTGATACACGTACAATCTCCAATACCTTCATGCACGCGTTTGAGATCCGAGGGGTGGAACAATTATCAAATAACCTACACAACGTGTAAAGGTGTACTGGTTGCTGGTTTATTCACGTTGTATTGTTACCCATACGCTATTGGTTAATTACCAACATGTAGTTAACCATTACGATTATAATGGGTAACTGTTACATGTCATTACAATTACCATGTGATTCTAATGACCAGTTCACCATTATCATGTAATGGCAATGCTAAGTTCTTGTTCCCATTACCATTACGCTCTTTAATGCATTACCGATTAATTCAATTACGATTTTCCCTAACTCTGATCCAGACACAGCGCTTTAGCGTGGGTATCTTACCCTTTAAAGCTGCCCTTGCAAAGCTGTAGAAGTAGTTCCAGAAGATAAGAGGCTGAAGAAATGATTTTGCGTTGGGTATCTCACGCTTGTATACAGAGGGTGAGTTGAAAGTTTTGCAATATTTGCATAAACGCACGTGTTGTGGCGGGTATGTCACATGTTTAAACTAGTTCAAGTCGCACACTGCAGTCAGTCGAAAGGGATATAAAATGGCAGTCGATACGATACCACGACTGCGCGTGGTATCGTATCGACTACCATTAAAAGGATATATACTGTATAAAATGTGCTTTAAAACGATACCACGCGCGTATCGACTACTAGAAAGGGATATATAAAAATGGTGCGTTAAAACGATGCCACGCGCAGTCGTGTTGCACTCACGGTTGCCGAGATAGGCTGAGTCAAACGCGGCGGCACCCCCAGAAATATTGCATCGTCTCCCCCGCGCACAAGGAGCGAGGGGAGCGTCGCGCGCACGATATATTGCGTAGTACGCGAATGTGACTCTATGTTGTTTACGAATATGCTAACACGATTAGTGTGCAGCACATATTTTTAACGCTATAATGGTTTCGATTGGGACCTATTGTTGTCACAGGCAGCCGGCCGTAAGTCGCCCCATACTATCCGCGGAGTTAGACGTAGTCCTACGTAAAAAAATACTCTTAATCACATAATGTATCTTGAAATCACAAGTACATAACTGCTATTCTATTTTTTTTTCTGTTCAACGGCTTCCGTCGAGAACTCTTTCAGCTAGAAGTAGTTGGCCGTCCTTTTTTTGTTCCATGGAGGAGGTATCCAGCGTAATGGGAAGATGCTTCATCAGAGAATCTGACTCTGGCCCAGCTCAGGCAGTTAGCCAGAGGCCAGAGCCTCTGACCATTGCGCCACCGGTCTACCGCGTCGATAAAATTTCAGGGAATATGTTGGCGCTTGTATTTAAATTTGAGCTTGAATTTGAATTTAAATTTGTATTTAATTTAAATTTTGTGAAATTTTGGATCTTGTTGTTTTGATACTCGTCCCTAAATGTACATGCTGATTTTCATTTCGGCAGTTCAGCTGAAACCAGGTGTAAAGCTACAGGTGGGCTTGAGCACACATTTAAGCCCCCCCCCCCACGCCTAAAATATTTAAGCAGTTAGAAGACAAGTCACGTGCAACCGTCTCAGATTTCAAGAAACTTCAATGTGAATTTATGGAATTCACAACACCTTTATTACATAAAGTTAACTTTTGTTAAATTTAGTGTTGTACTTTTCTGTGAAATAGAGAAAGGCGTTTGAGCGAATATTTAAAAGAATAAGTAGTAAAACGACACCATTTTCGTAATTATAGTTTGTTTTAAAGTGAAGAGAGAGAGAGAGAGAGAGAGAGATTTTATCTTGTTAGGTTACAAATTAAAATTTACAAACTGTCTTATGACCGCAAATATTGAGAAAGATAAAAGGAAATGGCGTAAGTAAGCTAAAATTGCGAAGAAATAGTAAATTGAAGGTCCGTATCTATGGTTCCCAGTATTACATTAATTGAATATTCGTACATACTGTGTACCGCACACACACACACACACACACACACACACACTGAGTGATCTCTGAATTATGACTACTCCTTCAAAAGTGGATGCAGCCCGTTGACTACGTGATTTCCGAGAGGGCGCGAACAGTCGACCGAAGTAGCATATATAAGGTGTGAGTGCAGCAGTAGGTAGTAAAATTCGGAGCGTGATGGGGAAACGGAAGGATTTATCGGACTTTGAGGAAGGGCAGATTATGGGGGCTCGGAGAGAGGGTGCCTTGGTTTCCCAAACGGCTGAAGTGGTGGGTTGTCCGCGAGCCGCCGTAGTTAAAGTGTACTCAGGACTGGCGTGAAAATGGTCAAACAACGACCCGGAGGTAAAAATGCACAGGACAGCGAAAGGGTGATATATGAAGTGAGCGCTGGGTCCGACTACACAGGCCAAACGGAAGCAGCACTGTTCAACAGTTAACTACCCAACGCAACAGAGGTCAACCCGAAAGAGTATGGGTTATGACCATGCGTCAGACTCTCGCACGTATGGGCTAAAATAGCACACGACCCCGACGACATCCTGTCCTAACCACAGCTCATCGGCGCAAAAGACTCGTCTGGCGCAAAGATCATACAAGAAGTCAGATGACTGGAAAAAGTGTCCTGGTCTGAAGAGTCGCATTTTTTACTCCACTCCGTGGATGGTCGTGTTCGTATTTGGCGCAAACAACACGAAACACTCTATCTTTCCTGCATGGTCTCTACAGTGCAAGCCGATAGAGACGGTTGCATGGTGTGGAGCATATTTACCTGGGAAAAGCTCGGACCCTGGTGCATATGGAGCAAGGTATGACTGGTGCCCACTACCGTGAATTGTTTGCTTACTCTATAAACCCAGCAAAGTTGCACTTTTCCGGAAGGTATCTTCCAAGATGACAATGCGCCGAGCCACAGGTCCAAATGTTGTGCACGAATGGTTTAAGCATATCAACTGGGCTCCGAACTTCCCCTAAATTAGTCCTACAGAGTACTTGTGGGACACTATGGATCGGCATATCAGGCGTCTGGATACACCAATCACCTCCATACTTGCATTGAAGGTCACATGACACACAGCTTGGTTGGCCATACCTCCCACCTGCTCGCGGCATCTTATTGAATCGGTGCTACTTCGGATAGCAGCTGTACTAGTGCGAAATGAGGACCTACGAAGTATTAGGTGGGAACTTATGGAACGGCATATCAGACGTCTGGATACACCAATCACCTCCATACATGAATTGAAGGTCACATGACACACAGCTTGGTTGGCCATACCTCCCACCTGCTCGCGGCATCTTATTGAATCGATGCTACGTCGGATAGCAGCTGTACTAGGGCGAAATGAGGACCTACGAAGTATACGGTGGAACACCATGGAACTGCATATCAGGTGTCTGGATACACCAAATCACCAACATACTTGCATTGAAGGTCAGACACACAGCTTGATTGGCCATACCTCCCAACTGCTTCCGGCATCTTATTGAATCGATGGCACGTCGGATAGCTGTGCTGCTGTACTAAGGGCGAAATGAGGACCTACGAAGTATTAGGTGGGACACCATGGAACTGCATATTAGGTGTCTGGATACACCAATCACCTCCATATTTGCATTGAAGGTCACATGACACACAGCTTGATTGGCCATACCTCCCAACTGCTTGCGGCATCTTATTGAATCGATGCTACGTCGGATAGCAGCTGTACTAGGGCGAAATGAGGACCTACGAAGTATTAGGTGGGAACTTATGGAACGGCATATCAGGCGTCTGGATACACCAATCATCTCCATACTTGCATTGAAGGTCACATGACACACAACTTGGTTGGCCATACTTGTCAACTGCTTTCGGCATCTTACTGAATCGATGCCACATCGGATAGCTGCTGTACTGAGTACGAAAGGAGGACCTGCGAAGTATCAGGTAGGTGGTCATAATTCAATAATCACTCTGTATATATATGTGGGTTGTACCCGAAGCAATACAAAAATGGGCATTTTTTTATATTAATTGACAGAAGTCGTACAAATTACACATGCTGGTAGAGTAACTCTTCCCGTATAGTAACCCTTCTTCTATATTGCAGGTAAATAAGGGATTCCAAGCAGAAGCAACGTGCTGTCATTGAGTTCTTGACGAACGAAGGGTGCAGGCAGTCCGACATCCACAGAAGGCTACAGAGTGTTTACGGAAATGACACCATTGATAAGAGCAATCTGCACAGATGGGTGAAGAAGTTTAAAGAAGGGGAAAGCAGCATTGAAGACAAACCACGCAGTGGGAGACCATCATCTGCGACCACTGACATGAATCGTCAGCGAGAGGGTGAGTTGATTCGCGCGGAGAGACGAGTCACAATCCGTGAGCTTGTGGCACAACTGGACTGTGGTCACAATGCCATACAGAAGATGGTGGAAGACTTAGGGTATCGGAAAGTGTGTGCAAATTGGGTACCTCATCAGTTGACATCCGATTTGAAGGAGAGAAGAGTGGAAATCTGTTCTGATTTTCCAACGGAAACACGTTTTTTTTTCGATCTGGTGACAGGGGATGAAACGTGGGCGCATCTTTACGATCCGGAAACGAAGAATCAATCCATGGAATGGCGTCACATCTCTTCACCAAGGCCTAAGAAGTTCAAAAGCTAGCGATCAGCACAGAAAGTCATGGTGATTGCTTTTGAGGATGACAGAGATGTCATTCTTCTTGATTTTCTCGAACGTAGCCGTACCGTGGCCAGCGAGCGGTACACTGAGACACTCAAGAAGCTTAAAGAAGCCACATGGAGGAAGATACCGAACAAGAATCTGAAAACGATCAACATTCACCATGACAATGCGATACCACACACATCTTTGGCAACAAATCAGGCAAGTCGGTGGTTCCCCATCCACCGTACATCCTAGATCTGGCGCCCTCCGACTTCCACCTGTTTGGTCCAATGAAGGACAGTCTCGGGGGACAACGATTTAATGACACAGACGAGGTGAAAGTGGCTGCGAAGAAGTGGGTGCAACAGTCCACACCTGAATGTTTTCAAAGAGGATTCGAAAGATGGTTTCAAAGATGGCGCAAATGCATCGCTTGTGATGGAGACTATGTATAAGGAGCCTTTGTACAGATAAAGAGTTACTCTACCAACATGTGGAATTTGAACGACCTCTGTCAGTTAATAAAAAAGTTATGCGCACTTTTGTATTACTTTCGGTACAGTCCTCGTACATACGGTATAAAGTTTGCACCTGAAAACATTTTTTAAATTGTGGATAACATCACCAACGTCGGGGAATATCTACATGAACGGAAGTTTTGGGCAAAAACTCCAAAATGTTTGCTCCCCGTACATTTGATCCCTCTGATAGGTCTCCCTGTACTGCATTGCTAGTGTTGTCACTGTCTGAAACGAGTTTGGTCCATTTCATCGAAAACCACTTAACCGAAGGGTTACTTCACCGAAAAATTCATTTCACCAAAAGGTAGTTTCATCAAAAAGTTCATTTCACCGAAAGTTTATTTCATCGAAACATTCATTTCACCGAAAGGTCGTTGCACCGAAAAGTTCCCTTCATCGAAAGTTTATTTCACCGAAAAGTTCATTTCGACGAAAGTTGGTTTGCCGAAAAGTTCACTTCACCGAAAGATCACTTTATCGAATGTTCACTTCATCGAAAGATCGTTTTAACCAGCTGCTAATTTCGATCCAAAGGCAATATTCTTTAAATTTGAAACTCAAATTTATTTATTTTCGCGAGACGCAACCTAATGTCGATCTCATCCACAAATTTGTCTCCTAATACCTCAAATATCAGTACTACTCTAAAAACGTGTATTTCAGTAAAATCTCAGGTGTGGAACGGGTGTGGTACATATCGTCGACGTTCAAAATGTCGACAACAAAAAAGCCGACAGGGTCCAGAAAATGTCCGCATTGTACTCTAACTTAGACGGTAGACAGTTTCCGAAACTGGTTGGGGCCCGTGATCAAGGGCCTCCCACACTAAATTTCCGTAAAATTTACAGTTTTTAATTTAGAACCACCGAATTCTTTTCCTCTCTCCTTTGCCGGAATCACGGACTGATAACAATTAATGATTCTGTAAGTGATAAATTCGGGACATTGTCAATTTCCCGATTAAACATCTAAGAAGTTCCTGACAGCGCATAGAGAACAGACTGCAATGAGGATGTTACGTTTCGGTGAAGTGATCTTTCGGTGAAACGACCTTTCGGTGAAATGAACTTTTAGGTGAAACGCCCTTTCAGTGAAATGAACTTTTCGATGAAATGACCCTTCGGTGAAGTGAACTTTTCGGTGAAACAACCTTTCGGTGAAAGGAACTTTTCGATGAAATGACCCTTCGGTGAAGTGAACCTTTCGGTGAAATGACTTTTTCGGTGAAGTGATTTTCGGTGAAGTGATATTCGGTGAAGTGAACTTCGGTGAAATGATCTTCAGGTGAAATGAGCGATACCCGTCTGAAACTGAGATTGTTCAGATCTCTACTAAACACATTAACTTAAAGCTATCTGAGAAAAGATCCTTTTTTAAAAAAAAGCTCAATCTTTTTAAATAACAATTATTATTAACTAATCACAACCCGTCAAAAATTACGGGTATGAAATCCAATTAATTCAACAACTGCATAAAAATTACAGGGTGTAACGAAGTAGAAGTCTTGTCTTACTTCTACGTTGTTTTAACACATCAACATACTAAGAAATGTTACGTTTCGGTGAAGTGATCTTTCGGTGAAACGACCTTTCGGTGAAATGAACTTTTAGGTGAAACACCCTTTCGGTGAAATGAACTTTTCGATGAAATGACCCTTCGGTGAAGTGAACTTTTCGGTGAAACAACCTTTCGGTGAAAGGAACTTTTCGATGAAATGACCCTTCGGTGAAGTGAACCTTTCGGTGAAATGACTTTTCGGTGAAGTGATTTTCGGTGAAGTGATATTTGGTGAAGTGAACTTCGGTGAAATGATCTTCAGGTGAAATGAGCGATACCCGTCTGGAACTGAGATTGTTCAGATCTCTACTAAACACATTAACTTAAAGCTATCTGAGTAAAGGTCCTTTTTTTAAAAAAAGCTCAATCTTTTTTAAATTACAATTATTATTAACTAATCACAACCCGTCAAAAATTACGGGTATGAAATCCAATTAATTCAACAAATGCATAAAAATTACAGGGTGTAACGAAGTAGAAGTTTTGTCTTACTTCTACGTTGTTTTAACACATCAACATACTAAGAAATAGTTCCTAAATGAAAGAAACCTTAACGGCCAGACGAAACATGTAAATAACAGAAGTCAACTTACGGAAAGATACTTTATTCAGGCTGTAGCACCCATATCGTAACACGGCATATTGTAGTGAACGCACTGCACACCACGCATTATCACAACACTCCTATCAATAGTCAGTTTACAACCCAACGCTGGTAATAATCGCTCTCTTACAACGCTCTCAAGCAATAGATCAGTCGCCGTTTTTATCTCTTGCTCTTATCAAGATCAGGCATACGTCACGTTCATTCAACCTCAATTGTGTTGCCAAACGTATTCGTTTGAGGAAAAAAATATTTCGTTAAGCGTTTTTTTTTTGTAGGTTTAACGACCACCGTGAGTAACTCAGTGGGCTATAAGCAGTCGCCCGTCCCTAATTTAGGGTCACTGGTTCCAGGGAAGGGAGAGAGCCAGTGCCGTAAGACAAACACAACATCCATGCCTCACCGGGATTCGAACCCGGACCCCGGTCGGACGAATGATCAGAGGCCATCGCTTAGACCACTGCGCCGCCGGGGTGGCTTCGTTAAGCGTGAAGAATACTGAGAATAAACTCGAGATTTACATAGGGAAATAAACTAAAAAAGGAAAGTTAATCTAAAATATACGTCACAAGGGTTATTAACACGACCATCATAATAGCGTATAGAGAACTGAATGTCGTGCATCAAATGTTTCCATTGAATTTTCTATAATAATTTTGCTATTATTTTTCGGTTTTTACTTTTTTAGCTTTGATACGTTTTTGATGAACTCAAAAATGATAGAGATTATATTTATTCTGGATTTTCATAAAACGTTTATGAAGTCCCAAGGATGAGAGACTTAATCTGATGTATTTTTCTTTTGTATGTTTCACGTGATTGCAAATAAGAATTTTTGTTGTTTCAAGTGATTGCAAATAAGAATTTTTGTTGTTTCACGTGATTGCAAAGAAGAATTATGAGACGTTTTACAACTTTTGCGCATGTTTTATTTGTGTCAAGTGAATAAATGAAGTTATCCGTGCCCTTTAAATAAGTTAACATTGATTTCGCATGTTTTCATTTGCAGGTTATGGCATTGATGAGTTAAAAGGAAAGAAAATAGGTGTTTTCGTCGGTGAGAGCGATTCTGATACCAGCGCTCTAGTTCGGGCAGATGACGACAATGCCTCCAGTAAAGCTGCAGTTGGTTTCGTAGCATGCATGCTGTCCAACAGAATATCGCACAGATTTGATTTCATAGGTACTAAACATTGAAAAAATATAATAAAAATATGCTCAGTTTGTTTTCCTGGTGTAACATGTGGGGACATCATACCACTAGGTAGTAATACGTGACTCAAGCATCTTTTCTCTTCTTTCTTAGGTTCTTCGCCATTGTTACAGCCCTTTTAAAGGGAAATCAGTCAAAAAAAGATTAGTGTTGATCATACCCCTAAATGACCACCTTGAATGGCATAGTTAAAAAAGGGAATCAAAGCTTTCTCATTCTCAAGTTGCCTCGTTCCAACCGCTCTCGGTCCACTTCTTAGACAGCGAATATATCCGGGCGAGCTAATTTCAGCCCATTTTCCTAACCCCAAGTTAATTCGATCCAGCCAGTTAAAGGGTGCCAAACCATTGGTAAATAAACAGAGATACACGTTCATCAACACATAGCAACCAAAAATTGTTATCCAGCACACTGCTGGAATCGTACCCCAGATCTCTAGCCGAGTACGTTCGCCTTACGCTACGATGGCCGACAATCAACGGCGCTATGTGTGTTTATCTGTCAGCTTCTGACATCACAAATTCGTAGGATGCGCGCAGCAGCTGAGACGGTTGCTGTATGTTGATAAACGTGGAAAAGAGCGATGTCTTTGTTTAATCACTGATGCCACGTACTTCGAGGATTTTCACTATTGTTCTCGCCCTTTGGATTTATTTGCTATAATTAATATACAGCTTGTGCCGTTAATGCCCACCAGATCAAGACGTCTTAGTTGCTGAGCCCATTTACACTTTCATTCCTGCCACTTGGGCTGAATTAATTGTCTTAGTAAGCGTCTCCCCACTCATTCTTTCAACATGGACAAACCATCTAAGAATATTTGTCTCCGTTTTACTAACACGATTTTGCTTCAAATTATACGTCTGCAACACGTTTTCTTTCCTCACATGATCAGTAACGCAACTCTTCAGCACGCAAACCATTCCTATGTCTCTTCTGAAGTACCCAGGTTTTACTGACGTACATCACAGTAGGAACAATTATACTATCATGCACAGCTATCTGGGTCTTTCCTGAGAATCCGTCAGGCATGTGAAATCCTACTTTCAAAGCTGAATCCACTGGCAATTCACCACGTAATCTGTTTTCTCTGTAAAACATGCCTCCAAAATTTGCAATTTCACTCACCTGACCCGTTTCTGGCCAGGGGTTCCTAAACGTTTTGAGACCGCGCCGCCCTTCACATGTCACATATTCCGTGCGACGCCCCTGTACCCAAAATGAAAAAAAAAATGCCCAAATTCGAGTTTGTGGTATTTGTAAAATGAAAATAGTCATTTCCATTACTAGCTTGGATTCAGGCAGATTACACGCAGATTACTCACCCAGGACATTCTTCGTTCTTAACAACAATGCACGTGAAACCAAATTTCCAAGTACGTGTCATCATAATTTCTGGATTTGTTCCTCCTCGCCAGTTTAGAACTACTTGCAACTTCTACAGCACGTTTTTTATTTAAAAACTTCCCCGTTATCATAAACCAACATACACTCACATAGAAATAATTACGTTCAGAGTTATTAAAACACAGCATCTCAGTTCTAACGAATGTTTATTCACGCTACATACACTATATTGACCAAAGTCACCGGGCACATCTTCAAAAGCAAATGAACGGATCATCTGCATTGTTAAGATGCGCGGTACAGCTGCAAACGGTATAAAAACAAGCCTGCAGCTGACCGCGATCATATCGCACTGTGAGGTTGAGTGAAAATGTCGCGGCGGGAGAGAACTGACTTTGAGAAAGAAAGATTGTTGGGTGCTATATTAGTGGGTTGCCCATAAGAGAAACCGATAGGCGTTTAATCACACCCAAGTCAACTGTTTTGGATGTACTGAATAAGTGGAAGACAAACAACGTGCCAGAAGCAGCAAAACGAACCGGCGTCGAAGAAAATCCGTGATAGAGGACGTCGAAGCCTCAGGAGAGTCGTTACAGCTGATCGGCGGAGTACTGCAGAATACCTCAGTGTACATGTGAGTAAAAATGCTGGAACCACGGTATGTACACATACCATTCGCAGGGAACTTCGTTCCATGGGTCACCGTGGTCGCTTGGCTGCTCATAAGCCTTTCATCTCCCCTCGAAATGCTACTCGTCATTTAGCATGGTGTAAAGAGCATTTATCGTGGACCGTAGATCAATGGAAACGGGTGCTATAGACTGATGAATCTATAGACACGACCCATGTGTACTGTTCTTACGGTCAAGTTTGGAGCTGGCAGTGCGCTCGTGTGGGGGTGTTTTTCGTGGTATGATCCCGTCCCATTGGTTATCGTGGACAAACCTGTTAACCAGCACGTCTACCTCGATATTCTGGACAATTACGCTCTATCAACTCTGTGGCAATACTATGGAACCGAGATTTCTTGGTTCCAGCAAGATAATGCACCGAGCCATAAAGCAAGGATTGATACGGCGTGGTTTGACGATTATTCCGTATCGTGTGTAGACTGCCCGGCACAGAGACCTAATCTTAATCTCATAGAGCACCTATGGGATGAATAGATGTATTAGAGCGCCGAATAGGAAGTTAGAGCACCTACCGGATGAATTAGAGCGCAGAATATAAGAAGAGTACCTACGGGATGAATTAGAGCGCCGAATAAGAAGTTTGGAGCAAAGGCATACTACTAAGCAACAGTTAGCGGCAGCATTATGCACTGAATGGAAGCGCATACCTATCGCTGTGTTCCAAAACCTTGTCAGAATCATGTCTCGAAGGGTCAGTGCATGCATTAAGGCTAAAGGTGGACCGACACTGTACTAATAATATTTGTCAATAAATGCTATGTTGTGTTTCTCTTCTAGGTGTACGGTGACTTTTGTCAATATAGTGCATACATCGAATGATGAGAGCGAAGTAAACTAAGCGCCCAACAATGTGGCTGCAGAATGGATGAATTAGAGCGCCGAATAAGAAGTTACAGCACCTACGGGATGAATTAGAGCGCCGAATAAGAAGTTAGTGCCCCTACGGGATGAATTAGAGCGCCGAATAAGAAGTTAGAGAACCTACGGGATGAATTTGAGCGCCGACTAAGAAGTTAGAGCACCTACGGGGTGAATTAGAGCGCCGAATAAGAAGTTAGAGAACCTACGGGATGAATTAGAGCGCCGAATAAGAAGTTAGAGAACCTACGGGATGAATTAGAGCGCCGAATAAGAAGTTAGAGAACCTACGGGATTAATTAGAGCGCCGAATAAGAAGTTTGGAGCCAAGGCATACTACTAAGCAACAGTTAGCGGCAGCATTATGTACTGAATGGAAGCGCATACCTATCGCTGTGTTCCAAAACCTTGTTAAAATCATGTCTCGAAGGGTCAGTGCATGCATTAAGGCTAAAGGTGGACCAACACTGTACTAATAATATATGTCAATAAATGCTATGTTGTGTTTCTCTTCTAGGTGTCGGGTGACTTTTGTCAATATAGTGCATATATCGAATGATGAGTGCGTAGTAAACTAAGCGCTCAACAATGTGGCTGCAGAATGGATGAATTAGAGCGCCGAATAAGAAGCTAGAGCACCTACGGGATGAATTAGAGCGCAGAATAAGAAGTTAGAGCACCTACGGGGTGAATTAGAGCGGCGAATAAGAAGTTTGGAACCAAGGCATACTACTAAGCAACAGTTAGCGGCAGCTTTATGTACTAAATGGAAGCGCATACCTTTCGCTGTGTTCCAAAACCTTGTCGAAAGCATATCTCGAAGGGTCAGTGCATGTATTTAGGCTAAAGGTGGACCGACATTGTACTAATAATATATATCAATAAATGTTATGTTATGTTTCTCTTCTAGGTGTCCGGTGACCTTTGTCAATATAGCGCATATATCGAATGATGAGTGCGTAGTAAACTAAGCGCCCAACAATGTGGCTGCAGAACGTTATCGCTTGACCTTGCCCGGCTCAGTCCATTTTCAGACTGCAGGGGAGGGAGATCCTCACGACATCACGCTAAGTTTTCAAAGAACATTACAGTCCGGAACTCAGATGAAGGGAGCGCTTTCACAACAAGAAAAATTATGTGTTTTCTTCACTATTGTTTCTTACAATTCATTCTTTAAAATATATACACATCTTGAAAATGTGCATGTTGCGTTTCACTTTGAATTATAAGTTTTAGTATTTGCTTACAGTCGCGACGCTCCGGACCAAGACCGGCGGCGCCTTGTGGTGTCGGACGCACATATTGGGAACCTCTGCTTTAAACTGATCTTGTATTAATTACTAACAATTTCTCGCTGGAAAACGTTGGTTTTTTCCTTTATTTATGCCCAGTTTGAATTTCAAACCAACTTCAAACATCTGGGACAACATTCTCTGCAACGCACTTTTGCACTTCGCCAATAGGACTGTGACATCATCACATAGAAATACCTGAAATAGCTTCACTTATTATCAGGACATCCGAAGGGCAACAATGGCACATACGACAGCAACAAAGGTGCATGAATCTAATCGAACACAAAATTAAGCTTCCAAATAAATATTTTGGAGGTACTAGCTACAGAGGTCTATCAAAATAATGGAAATACTTTCTGTTTGTAGAGAACCTTTTATTAATTATCTACAGGTCTACCTCGGGCTTTCAAAACAGCAGTACGTCGACTTTGAACAGACTTATAAAATCATGCATACACTGAGTGGTCACTTTATTATGACCACCCCCTCAATACTTTGTCGGGCCACCTTTTGCCTTTAACACTGCGTCGATTCTTCTTGGCATGGACTCCACGAGATGTTCATAGGTTGTTTGTGGAATCTGAGACCATGCTTGATGAATAGCACTTTCCAGGAGTGTGAGATTGCAGGGTTGTGAATCCGGCTGTCTGATGGCTTATTAAACTTCATCCCACAAATTCTCAATGGGGTTGAGATCTGGAGATTGTGGGGGCCCCTAAGCAAAGTAAACTCACCGGCATGTTCCTGAAAGCAATCCTGTACAATACGAGCACTATGGCAGGATACATTATCTTGTTGAAAGTAGCCATCGCCATTGGGATAAACCATCCACATGACAGGATGTACTTGGTCCGCAACGATGTTTAGATATGATGTGCCAGTAAGACGTTAATCAACACGATTGAAGGGTCCAAAACATGCCAGGATTACATTCCCCGAACCATAACGTTGCTTCCACCAGCTTGAAGGGTTGTAGCAATGCATTTGGGGGTCCATGCTTTAGTGCTGTTTCCTCCAAATTCTCCCTCGGCCATCGGCATGGTGCAGTTGAAAACGTGATTCATAGGACAACATAATTTGTTTCCAATCATCGACTGTCCAATCCTTGTGCTCCTGTGTGAACTGAAGACGTCTTCTCTTGTTAACTGCAGACAGCAAAGGTGTTCGAACAGGCCTTCGGCTGCCATATCCCATCCGATTCAGTATACGGCGAATAGTGCGTGAAGAGATCATTTGAGTGGATCCGTGAATAAGATGGTCTGTAATTTGCTGCACTGTTGCCCTTCTGTTGTTTTTTACCAGTGTGGACACTCTCCGTTCCGCCCGAGCAGTCACTAGTCGATGACGACCACACGTTTGCACGTAGAGACCCAGTTTTTTGGCTGAGAGTCCAGTCTTTAAACACTTTAACAACAGCTGCTCTGAAACATTTCACGAATGCGGCAGTTTCGGTGATACTCGCTCCATGGCTCCGAGCTCCTACAATCATCCCACGTTAAAAGTACGTCTAATCGCATTTTTTACCCATCTCGTCACCCAAAAATCACTTCTATTACTTTCGCAAGCACTAAGCTTTCCCGTTTTATACTAACATCGCCCTCTGGTGGCAACAGCGTGTAGCCATAGCTTTTTTGCTTAAAACTGTCAGGTGGTCATAATAAAGTGGCCACTTAGTGTATAAGACAATGGAATTTGATACTATTCTTCCTGTAAAATATGTCCCAACTACACCAGTGATGGAGATAGAAAGTGTGATCTGATATTTCGCTTCAGATATTCCCCCAAATGTTTAAATAATATTGAGATCTGGAGATTAAGGTCGCCAGGGTAGTTGCTTTACCTCAATGATCATGCTCTGGAAACCACAACTTGATACGCTTCGCATAATGCACGGGTGTATTATCTGCTTGAAACCGGGAACGATCATTAGGGAACAATGACTGCAACATTGAGTGCAGGTGGTCCCCAAGAATGAATTCGTACATTGCAGATGCGACACGACCCTGTAGAATAACCAATGGCCGTAAGGAATGTCTTGATAGAGCACCCCACATCATCAAGGATCCACTTCCATTAACCAGGAACGGTCATTAAGGGAACAATGTATGCAACAAATTCCCCAAGGATGAGTTTGTACGTTGTAGATGCGACACGACCCTGTAGAATAACCAATGGCCTTAAGGAATGCCTTGATACGGCACCCCACAGAATCAGAGATCCATCTTCATGCTTCACAGTCGGAACCAAACAGTAGGGGTCGTACGTTTCTGCAGACTTTTGCCAAACGTTTAGGTGACGAGGGTAGTTACACTTAATAAGTCAGCATCTCGGTGTATTCAATAAATGACGCTTAGATCAGAGGACAAGCGCATTACAGTGACATTTTCGTCGAAATTAAGTGTTCAATAAAAGTACCTTCTTTGCAAATAATTATTTCGATAAAATGACCTTTCGGTGAGAGGTGTTTTGATGTAAAGTCCCATCCGGGAGTGAACGTTTTGGGAAAACTAACCCTTTGGTCAAGAGACTTTCCGCGAAGTAACATTTGATAACATGATTTTTTTTTGTCAAATGAGCCAAAGTAAGACGGAGCCAAAAGATCACTAATTCGTCTTATTTTGAAATCCAGGAAGTCAAAATTCTGACAGAATTGTAGAGCTTTACTTATCATAAATCACGTGGAGCAGGTATCTAAGGAAACTGCGCAGTAGAATTTCAGTTTGCTTCACATCGACTGCACGACAGGGAATTTTAATAAGACAGACATAAACCCAATTAGTTCTAAAAAGTGTGGTGCTACACCACAACTCTCGTTTTGCTAAAGTTTAGTCTTGTGCGTAAAATACACAGAAACATGGTGCAATTGGTGCAGTATTGCACCAATTATGGTGGATAACGTAAGATGTTGAACAATTGCGTCCTGTTTTTGTGTGGTTCGGGCATCACCGATTGGCTTATATTTGACCGAAAAGATGGGGCAGTTGGTATAGCACCTCTTTTCGGTGTAACATACCACACAAATTTTAACAGTGTGCTCTCACAAAGTACTATATTGCATATGTCCCTATTTACCCAAACTGTAGAATCATGGTTGTACTGATTGTAATTTCTTTTACTCAAAGGCCCGAGTTTATCCATCGATACGGCTTGCTCGTCATCTGGAGCAGCACTGGAGGACGCCTTTCGACGTATGAAAGCCGGCAATATTGAAGCTGCTGTGGTGGGAGGAACTTCTGTCGTCTTGGATCCAAAAGCTTCTGGATGTTATTTATCCATGGGAATTCTCAATAATACTGGGCTAAGCTGTGCCTTCGACGCCAGAGGTGAGTTTGAACATGTTTATTTGCAGCAAGAAAATGTTTTCTCATTGAATTCGTTAGGCTAAAGATGTCTATGAAACACGTAGAGAAACTTGTAAATGTATCATAAAACTATGGTGTGAAGGGTTCTTCATTCAAAGCTTTGATGTGAAGGAATTTTCATTCAAAGCTTTGCTCTGAAGTGTCCTTAATTCAAAGTTTTGTTCTGAAGGGTTCTTCATTCAAAGCTTTGGTGTGAAGGTTTCTTCATTCAAAGCGTTGGTCTGAAGAGTTCTTCATTCAAAGCTTTTGTGTGAAGGGTTCTTCATTCAAAGCTTTGGTCTGAAGGGATTTTCATTCAAAGCTTTGTTCTGAAGTGTTCTTAATTCAAAGCTTTGTTCCGAAGGGTTCTTCATTCAAAGCTTTGGTGTGAAGGTTTCTTTATTCAAAGCTTTGGTCTGAAGGTTTCTTCATTCAAAGCTTTGGTGTGAAGGGTTCTTCATTCAAAACTTTGGTCTGAAAGGGATTTTCTTTCAAAGCTTTGTTCTTAAGTGTTCTTAATTCAAAGCTTTGTCCTGAAGGGTTCTTCATTCAAAGCTTTGTCCTGAAGGATTCTTCATTCAAAGCTTTAGTGTGAAGGTTTCTTCATTCAAACTTCGGTCTGAAGGGTTTTTCTTTCAAAACTTTCGTCTGAAGGGTTCTTCATTCATAGCTTTGGTGTGAAGGGTTCTTCATTCAAAGCCTTGGTCTGAAGGGTTCTTCATTCAAAGCTTTGATCTAAAGGGATTTTCATTCAAAGCTTTGTTCTGAAGTGTTATTAATTCAAAGCTTTGTTCTAAAGGCTTCTTCATTCAAAGCTATGGTGTTAAGGTTTCTTCATTCAAAGCTTTGGCGTGAAGAGTTTTTCATTCAAAGCTATGGTGTTAAGGTTTCTTCATTCAAAGCTTTGGCGTGAAGAGTTTTTCATTCAAAGCTTTGGTCTGAAGGGTTCTTCATTCAAAGCTTTGGTCTGAAGGGATTTTCATTCAAAGCTTTGTTATGAAGTGTTCTTAATTCAAAGCTTTCTTCTGAAGGGTTCTTCATTCAAAGCTTTGTTCTGAAGGCTTCTTCATTCAAAGCTTTGGTCTGATTGTTTCTTCATTCAAAGCTTTGGTGTGAAGGGTTCTTCATTCAAAGCTTTGGTCTGAAGGGATTATCATTCAAAGCTTTGTTCTGAAGTGTTCTTCATTCAAAGCTTTGTTCCGAAGGGTTCTTCATTCAAAGCTTTGGTGTGAAGGTTTCTTCATTCAAAGCTTTGGTCTGAAGGGATTTCCTTTCAAAGCTTTGTTCTGAAGTGTTATTAATTCAAAGCTTTGTTCTAAAGGCTTCTTCATTCAAAGCTATGGTGTTAAGGTTTCTTCATTCAAAGCTTTGGCGTGAAGAGTTTTTCATTCAAAGCTATGGTGTTAAGGTTTCTTCATTCAAAGCTTTGGCGTGAAGAGTTTTTCATTCAAAGCTTTGGTCTGAAGGGTTCTTCATTCAAAGCTTTGGTCTGAAGGGATTTTCATTCAAAGCTTTGTTATGAAGTGTTCTTAATTCAAAGCTTTCTTCTGAAGGGTTCTTCATTCAAAGCTTTGTTCTGAAGGCTTCTTCATTCAAAGCTTTGGTCTGATTGTTTCTTCATTCAAAGCTTTGGTGTGAAGGGTTCTTCATTCAAAGCTTTGGTCTGAAGGGATTATCATTCAAAGCTTTGTTCTGAAGTGTTCTTCATTCAAAGCTTTGTTCCGAAGGGTTCTTCATTCAAAGCTTTGGTGTGAAGGTTTCTTCATTCAAAGCTTTGGTCTGAAGGGATTTCCTTTCAAAGCTTTGTTCTTAAGTGTTCTTAATTCAAAGCTTTGTTCTGAAGGGTTCTTCATTCAAAGCTTTGGTGTGAAGGTTTCTTCATTCAAAGCTTTGGTCTGAAGGGATTTCCTTTCAAAGCTTTGTTCTTAAGTGTTCTTAATTCAAAGCTTTGTTCTGAAGGCTTCTTCATTCAAAGCTTTGGTGTGAAGGTTTCTTCATTCACAGCTTCGGACTCAAGGGTTTTTCTTTCAAAGCTTTGGTCTGAAGGGTTCTTCATTCAAAGCTTTGGTCTGAAGGGGTTTTCATTCAAAGCTTTGTTCTGAAGTGTTCTTAATTCAAAGCTTTTTCTGAAGGCTTCTTCATTCAAAGCTGTGGTGTGAAGGTTTCTTCATTCAAAGCTTTGGTGTGAAGGGTTTTTCATTCAAAGCTTTGGTGTGAAGGGTTTTTCATTCAAAGCTTTGGTGTGAAGGTTTCTTCATTCAAAGCTTTGGTATCAAGGTTTCTTCATTGAAAGCTTTGGTGTTAAGGGTTCTTCATTCAAAGCCTTGGGCTGAAGGGTTCTTCATTCAAAGCTTTGATCTAAAGGGCTTTTCATTCAAAGCTTTGTTCCGAAGTGTTCTTAATTCAAAGCTTTGTTCCGAAGTGTTCTTCATTCAAAGCTTTGGTGTAAGGTTTCTTCATTCAAAGCTTTGTTCTGAAGTGTTCTTAATTCAAAGCTTTGTTCTGAAGGGTTCTTCATTCAAAGATTTGGTCTGAAGATTTCTTCATTCAAAGCTTTGTTGTGAAGGGTTCTTCATTCAAAGCTTTGGTCTGAAGGGATTTTCATTCAAAGCTTTGTTGTGAAGTGTTCTTCATTCAAAGCTTTGGTCTGAAGGGATTTTCATTCAAAGCTTTGTTCCCAAGCTCTTTAATGCCACATCTCAAAATGTCTTTCAATCATTGAACTGAGAAAACAAAGGGATAAAGATTAATGAAGATTACCTAACTTACCTTCGTTTTCTTGATGACGTAATCATCTTTGCAACTACCCTTTCAGAGCTGCAGAGTATGATCACAGAACTTGCTGACAAGAGTGAAGAAGAATGATTAAAAATGAACTTTTAGAAGACAAAAGTGATGTACAATGCTTTTACAAGAAACGAAGATTTATCGATTAATGGAGAAAAGCTTGAGACAACCGATACCTGCATTTATCTTGGGCAGCAGATATTAAGTGAGGGTCACATTGATGAAGAAATTAATCGGCGTATAAAACTTGGATAGAGAGCTTTTGGAAGAAACGGTACAATTTTTAAGAGCGGTATGCCATTACGTGTTAAAAGGAAAGTCTTTATCAATGCATCCTTCCAGTGCTTACGTATGGAGCAAGACATGGACCTTAAAAAAAAGACATGCAAAAACTGCAGACAACTCAAGTTAGCATGATGAAATGCATGCTTGGTGCAACCAGGAAAGACAAGAAGTGGAACTTATGGATAAGGGAAAATGACATAAGTGGACAACATCATGACCAGAGTTAAATCACTGAAATGTTATGGGCTGGGCATGTTGCCAGAAGAACGGACCACCGATGGACAATCGAAATTTTAGACTAGATTCTGAGGCACAGGAAAAGACCCAGAAGAAGACCCCATGGGAGACGGATGGATGAAAGTCGAAAGTATGTTAGAGTGACATGAAGGAGACAGGCTCAAGACAGACAATTGTGGAAGAAACTTAGAGAGACCTTCATTCAGCAGTGGATTGATAATGGTTGATGATGATGTTGATGACACACACATATATATATATATATAGGCTGAGAGAGAATTGACAGGACCAGAACGGAGACGGACACTGTTCGAAGAGTCATCAGGCGGAAAAACATCTGAATAGAAAACATCGGGAACACTAAATGAGGTCACAGAAGGAGTAATAGAAAAATGTTTTACCTTTTCTTTTTCACAGAGCCTTCGGAAGTTCTAGTACCTTGAAATTGTGCGTACATGAGCCAGTTTCATCAACAGGCTCTGGAGGGCAATCAACCAAGGCTTGCTCAGTGGGAAAGACGGACAATAATTGGCTGCGAAGTCCTGTAACATGTGCAAATCGAGTTCCACGTGGAGCGTCAGAAAGGCGACGGACCTTGCCAACAATTTTTCGAACATGATTGACAAGGACATGAAGCGCAGTGTAAGACACTTCCTGTGGAACAGGGTAGAACGTGATGTTCACCGGACGCTTGAAAAGAGGCGAAGGGATGAGATGATTTGTTCCAAGCGAAAGTCCTTTCGCAAGAAAAAGTCTGTGTCCTCTTTGCATTGGAACTGCACTATTGACGGAATTTCCAGTACCCTTCGGGGTACTGGAAATTCCGGCAATAGACGTGGACGACACATGACTTAGGAGGGCCTCCTTATAACGTGGCAAAGGAATAATCGGTAAAGCATGGAAGAGCACACCTGTATCCAGGGGATTATGGAACGGCCTATCTGCGAATTTTTGTCAATCGTTGACTTCACCGTGTGGTTGTACACCTGAATAATAGGAGATGATTGCAAGAGACCATCAGGTTGAGAAGAAGCTGACGTAGAAGCAGCGCCTCGCTGCACTGTCCAGGAAAATTACGTCCCCGGAAGAGAAGTCTGTCCTGAGCCGGCTGGCACAGAAAGCACTGAGGAAAGAGGAGCAGAGGCAGAAGGGAAGGCAGTGGCCGCAGAAGTACCCAAAGAGGGAACCGAGGAAGAGGCTGAAGGAGAGCAGGAGGCGCAGCCATGTTCAGTGGAGGCATCTGAGCAGTATCACGAGGAAGCTGGAAAGGCACCTGAGCAGACAAATCTCAGGGCGAGATTACGTCAACATCCATGCACGTGGGAAGTGCGTCGTGACGTACATCCACCACTTTCAGAGATGACAAGGAAGGACCGGAAGCCGCCATATTGGCAGCTTCTAAGCGTAAACAAACGAGCTAACGATATGAGAACGGAGGATTACGGACATATACAAGGATGATATTGCCAAAAAGTAGCTCAAAACGTACACAGTACCGTTAAACAGGCGGAACACGCAACAAGTGAGTGCGAGAAGAGTTAAAATGCAATATAATGCATAAAATGTAGGAGTTACCAACACAACGTCTCACTAAAATAAGCAATAGGATGTACATGTTGCCAGAAGAACGGACCGCTAATGGACAACCAAAAATTTAGACTGGATTCCAAGTGACCGAAAAAGACCCAGAAGAAAACGACATGGGAGCTGAACGGATGAAATTCTAAAGCATGCTGGAGTAACATGGAGGAAACTAGATCAAGACAGACAGTTGTAGAGGAAATCCTGGGAGATCTTCATCCAGCAGTGAGTGGGTTCATAATGGTTGACAATAATGATATACACTGAGTGGCCACTTTATTATGACCACCCCCTCAGTACATCTTTGGGCCACCTTTTGCCTTTAATACTGCGTCGATTCTTCGTGATGCTGATAGGTGGTTTGTGGAATCTAAGACCATGCTTGATGAATAGCATTTTCCAGAAGTGTGAGGTTGCAGGGTTGTGGATCCAACTGTCTGATGGCTCGTTCAACTTCATCCCACAAATTCTCAATGGGATTGAGATCTGAAGATTGTGGGACCATCTAAGCAAAGCAAACTCACCGGTATGTTCCTGAAACCAATCCTGTACAATACGAGCACTATGGCAAAACGCATTAACTTGTTGAAAGTAGCCATCGCCACTGGGATGAACCATTCACATGACAGGATGCACTTGGTCCGCAACGATGTTTAGATATGATGTGACAGTCAGACGTTGATCAACACGAATTAAAGAGCCCAAAGCATGCCAGGAAAACATTCAAAAAACCATAACGTTGCCTCCACCAGCTTGAAGGGTTGTAGCAATGCATTTGGGATCCACGCTTTCGTGCTGTTTCCGCCAAATTCTCACGCGGCCTTTGACATGGTGCAACTGAAAACGTGATTCATCGGACCACATAATTTGTTTCCTATTATCGACTGTCCAATCCTTGTGCTCCTGTGCGATCTGGAGACGTCTTCTCTTGTGAACTTCAGACAGCAAAGGTGTTCGAACAGGCCGTCGGCTGCCATGTCCCATCCGATGCAGTGTACGGCAAACAGTGCGTGCAGAGATCATTCGAGGGGATCCTTGATTAAGATAGTCTGTAATTTGCTGCATTGTTGCCCTTCTGTTGTCTGTTGCCAGTCTGGACGCTCTCCATTCCGCCCGAGCAGTCACTAGTCAATGACGACCACACGTTGCACGTAGAAACCCAGTTTTTGGATGACAGTCCAGTCTTTAAACATTTTAACAACAGCTGCTCTGGAACATTTCACGAAAGCGGCGGTTTCGGTGATACTCGCTCCATGGCTACGAGCTCCTACAATCATCTAACGTTGAAAGTCTGTAAAATCGCATTTCTTACCCATCTCGTCACCCCAAAATCACTTCTACTACTGTCGCAAGCACTAAGCTTTCCCTTTTTACACTAGCCTCGCTCTCTGGCGGCAACAGCGTGCAGCCATAGCTCATTTGCTTAAAATTGTCAGGTGGTCATAATAAAGTGGCCACTCAGTGTATATATATATATATATATATATATATATATATATATATATATGAAGTTGAAAGTTCCTCTGACAGAGCTGCACGACTTGTTATCCAACTCTCGAAAAGATACCAGGCTCAGATTATTCAAACTTATGCACCCACCACAAGTCATCCTGAAGAAGAAATTGAAGAATTTTATGAGGAAATTTGTCATCTAAATAATAAAGGTAAGCAGCACTTGAAAATAATTATGGGAGATTTCAATGCAAAAATAGGGCAACGGCAACAGAATGAAACTTCAGTAGGTAAATTCGGTCATGGCAACAGAAACCAGCGTGGAAATACTCTCGTTGAGTTTGCAGAGGCAGAAGGGTTTTTCATCTTGAACTCCTTCTTCAAGAAAAAGCCACACAGGAAATGGACATGGAGACATCCAAATGGGACGACAAGTGAAATTGATTTTATTATGTGTAACAAAAAATTCGTCATAGAAGACTGCAGTGTGCTAAACAAGTTCAACACAGGTAGTGACCATAGATTGGTGAGATGTAAGATGCACCTCAACACTAAACTTGAACGTGGCAAGCTCATAAGACAAACAAAATATATTGACATAACCAACCTTAAAAAACACCATAATACCTTCAAGTTAGAACTGAAGAACAGGTTCTCTGCTTTAGAAGGCCTAACATCGGAAGAAGTGGACATCTCTGAAGTTAACAGAAAAGTAACCAAAGCTCTTATGGAAACAGCAACAAATTAGCTGGGTCTAAGAACAAATTGCACGTGAACAAATTATCAGGAAAAACCAAAATGTTGATGCAAAGAAGAGAGATGAGGACAACTAAAGATGTGACTTCCAAAGTGGAATATATAGAGCTATGCAAGACAGTAAGAAAAAGTATCACTGAAGACGTAAGGAAATTCAACTGTGAACTAGTGAGGAAAGCAATTGAAAACAACCAAAGCCTAAAGATAGCAAAGGGACATCTCAGTAAGGAAGAAAACAGATTATGGCACTGAGAAAAGAAGATGGTTCTGTAACAAGAAATAGAGGCGAAATTTTGACAAGAGTGAAATATTTCTACTCCAAATTATATGAAAGGGATGATATATGCACTCCAGACATCATGAAAGATACCAGTACCAGAGTTCCTCCAGTCCTTCCAGCAGAAGTTGCACATGCAATCAAGAACATGAAGCGGGGAAAAGCTCCAGAAGATGGAATTACTGTAGACATCATACAAGAAGCAAGTGGAGAAATCGAAACAGTACTCGCCCAAATTTTCACTCGATGCCTTAATGAAGGAAAGATTCCTGAGGATTGGAACACCGCTACAATGATCCTGCTACATAAGAAAGGTGACATTGAGGATCTCGGAAACTACAGACCTATCAGCCTCCTATCAGTGGTTTATAAAATCTTCACTAAAGTTCTTTCACACCGCTTGAAGGTAACACTGGACATGGCTCAACCGAGAGAACAAGCTGGATTCAGGAGTGGCTACAGCACAATAGATCATATCCACGTGCTGAGAGAACTAATTGAAAGAGCGAGGGAATATGAACTTCCATTGTGCATGGCTTTTATCGATTATGAAAAAGCCTTTGATTCGGTGAAACCATCAGCAGTTACAATGGCTCTGAAAACCTGCGGTATTGAAGATGCATACATTAATATTATTAATAACATCTATGAAAATGCAAGTGCAAAGATTAGGCTGTTTGAAAATACAACACACGTAAAAATTGGAAAGGGAGTGAGACAAGGTGACACCATATCTCCGAAGCTCTTCAATGCCACATTGGAGGGTGTTTTTCAGTCGCTGAGCTGGGAAAACAAGGGGATAAAGATTAATGGAGATTATCTAACCCACCTTCGTTTTGCTGATGACGTAGTCATTTTTGCAACTAGCCCATCAGAGCTGCAGAGTATGATCCAGGAACTTGCTGACAAGAGTAAAGAAGTGGGATTAAAAATGAACTATCAGAAGACAAAAGTGATGTTCAATGCTTTTACAAGAAATGAGGATTTATCGATTGATGGAGAAAAGCTGGAGATAACAGACACGTACGTTTATCTTGGACAGCAGATATCAAGTGAGGGTCACATTGATGAAGAAATTAATCGGCGTACAAAACTTGCCTGGAGAGCTTTTGGAAGAAACGGCATAATTTTCAAGAGCAATATGCCATTATGTCTTAAAAGAAAAGTGTTTGATCAATGCATCCTTCCAGTGCTTACGTATGGTGCAGAGACATGGACCTTAACTAAAAGAGACATACAAAGGCTGCAGACAACTCAAAGAAGCATGGAGAGGTGCATGCTTGGTGTAACCAGGAGAGATAAGAAGAGGAACTCGTGGATCCGAAAAATGACAAGAGTGGAAGACATCATGATCAGAGTTAAATCCCTGAAATGGCAATGGGCTGGACATACTGCCAGAAGGACAGATCATCGATGGACAGCCGAAATTTTAGATTGGATTCCAAATGACAGGAAAGACCCAGAAGAAGACCACATGGGAGATGGGTGGATGAAATTCGAAAGTATGCAGGGGTTACATGGAGGAGACTGGCACAAGACAGACCGTTGTGGAGGAAACTTGGGAGACCTTCGTCCAGCAGTGGATTGATAATGGTTGACAATGATGATGATGATATATATTATAATAATATATATATATATATATATATTATAATAATATATATATATATATATATATATATATATATATATATATATATATTATAATCATCATAATTGTCAATCATTATCAATCCACTGCTGGACGAAGGTCTCCTCAAGTTTCTTCCATAACGGCCTGTCTTGTGCCAGCTTCTTCCATGTCACTCCTGCATACTTTCGAATTTCATCCACCCATCTTCCATGTGGTCTTCTTCTGGGTCTTTTCCTGTCCCTTGGAATCCAATCTAACATTTTAGGCTGTCCATCGATGGTCTGTCCTTCAGGCAATATGTCCAGCAGATTGCCATTTCAGGGATTTAACTCTGATCATGATGTCTTCCACTCTTGTCATTTTTCGGATCCACGAGTTCCTCTTCTTATCTCTCCTGGTTACACCAAGCATACACCTCTCCATGATGCTTTGAGTTCTCTACAGCCTTTGTATGTCTCTTTTAGTTAAGATCCACGTCTCTGCACCATACGTACGCACTGGAAGGATGCATTGATCAAACACTTTTCTTTTAAGACATAATGGCATATTGCTCTTGAAAATTATGCTGTTTCTTCCAAAAGCTCTCCAGGCAAGTTTTGTACGCCGATTAATTTCTTCATCAATGTGACCCTAACTTGATATCTGCTGTCCAAGATAAACGAACGTGTCTGTTATTTCCAGCTTTTCTCCATCAATCGATAAATCTTCATTTCTTGTAAAAGCATTGAACATCACTTTTGTCTTCTGAAAGTTCGTTTTTAATCCCACTTCTTTACTCTTGTCAGCAAGTTCTTGGATCACACTCTGCAGCTCTGATGGGGTAGTTGCAAAAATGACTACGTCATCAGCAAAGCGAAGGTGGGTTAGAAAATCTCCATTAATCTTTATCCCTTTGTTTTCCCAGTTCAGTGATTGAAAGACATTTACGAATGTGGCGTTAAAGAGCTTCGGAGATATATTGTCACCTTGTCTCACTCCCTTTCCAATTTTTATGTGTGTTGTATTTTCAAACAGCCGCATCTTTGCACTTGCATTTTCATAGATGTTATTAATAATATTAATGTGTGCATCTTCAAAACCGCACGATTTCAGAGCCATTGTAACTGCTGATGGTTTCACCGAATCAAAGGGTTTTTCATAATCGATAAAAGCCATGCACAATGGAAGTACATATTCCCTCGCTCTTTCAATTAGTTCTCTCAGTACGTGGATATGATCTATTGTGCTGTAGCCACTCCTGAATCCAGCTTGTGCTCTCGGTTGAGACATGTCCAGTGTTGTCTTCAAACGGTATGAAAGAACTTTAGTGAAGATTTTATAAACTACTGATAGGAGGCTGATAGGTCTGTAGTTTCTGGGATCCTCAATGTCACCTTTTTCATGTAGCAAGATCATTGTAGCGTTGTTCCAATCCTCAGGAATTTTTCCTTCATCAAGGCCTCGAGTGAAAATTTGGGCGAGTACTGTTTCGATTTCTCCACTTGCTTCTTGTATGATGTCTACAGTAATTCCATCTTCTTCTGGAGCTTTCCCCGCTCCATGTTCTTGATTGCATGTGCAACGTCTGCTGAGAGGACTGGAAGAACTCTGATACTGGTACCTTCCATGATGTCTGGAGTACATGCATCATCCCTTTCATATAACTTGGAGTAGAAATCTTTCACTCTTGTCAAAATTTCGCCTCTATTTCTTGTTACAGAACCATCTTCTTTTCTCAGTGCCATAATCTGTTTTCTTCCCTTACTGAGATGTCCCTTTGCTATCTTTAGGCTTTGGTTGTTTTCAATCGCTTTCCTTACTAGTTCACAGTTGAATTTTCTTACAACTTCAGTGATACTTTTTCTTACTGCCTTGCATAGCTCTATATATTCCACTTTGGAAGTCACATCTTCTTTAGTTGTCCTCATCTCCCTTCTTTTTTGCATCAACATTTTGGTTTTCCTGATAATTTGTTCACATGTAATTTGTTCTTAGACCCCATCCAATTTTGTTGCTGTTTCCATAAGAGCTTTGGTTACTTTTTTGTTAACTTCAGAAATATCCAGTTCTTCCGATGTTAGGCCTTCTAAAGCAGAGAATCTGTTCATCAGTTCCAACTTGAAGGTATTATGGTGTTTTTTAAAGTTGGTTATGTCAATACATTTTGCTTGTCTTATGAGCTTGCCACGTTTGAGTTTAGTGTTGAGGTGCATCTTACATCTCACCAATCTATGGTCACTACCTGTGTTGAACTTGTTTAGCACACTGCAGTCTTCTATGACGAATTTTTTGTTACACATAATAAAATCAATTTCACTTGTCGTCCCATTTGGATGTCTCCATGCCCATTTCCGGTGTGGCTTTTTCTTGTAAAAGGATTTTAAGATGAAAAACCCTTCTGCCTCTGCAAACTCAACGAGAGTATTTCCACGCTGGTTTCTGTTGCCGTGACCGAATTTACCTACTGAAGTTTCATTCTGTTGCCGTTGCCCTATTTTTGCATTGAAATCTCCCATAATTATTTTCAAGTGCTGATTACCTTTATTATTTAGATGACGAATTTCCTCATAAAATTCTTCAATTTCTTCTTCAGGATAACTTGTGGTGGGTGCATGAGTTTGAATAATCTGAGCCTGGTATCTTCTCGAGAGTTGGATAACGAGTCGTGCAGCTCTGTCAGAGGAACTTTCAACTTCTACAACTTTATCCTTCAGTTTCTTGTTTATTATAAATCCAACACCACTAGTTCTGCCGGTATCTGTCCCACGATAGTAGAAGAGATGTCCACTTTTCAGTTCAATGAGATCTTATCCTTTTCTCCTTACCTCACTTAGCCCGACGATGTCCTACTTAATCCTTTGTAGTTCCTCTTCCAATTCAAGAAGCCTTGAATCATAAGATAGGGAGCGTCCATTATACGTAGCCAAGGTCAGCATCAGTTGGCAGCCTAGTCCGGTCCTCCGGGGATTCTTAGCACCCTCTGCCTTCATGTCGCACTGGCCGCTGCCTTGGCCAGGTACATTCCAGCTGCCGGAGTCTAAGGGCCAAGATTTAAGTTGTGGAGTCATTTTGGAGGGTTTGGCCATAACTCACCACGCTGGCCAAGCGGGTTGGTGAGTGTGAGATAGCATTTCCTTTAATCCCGATAGTATAGTTATACCGCTATTGGCGGTCGTCAGAGCCCCTTTAGTGGGAACATGGTGCTCCACGAGAAGGCGGGGTTCACATTTGTCAAGGAGAGGCTGTGATGTTACGCATCACCTGACCTTACATTCCTATATATATATATATATTTTTTTTTGTTATATATATATATTTTGTTTATATATATCATCATCATCATCATTGTCAGCCATTATCAATCCACTGCTGGACGAAGGTCTCCCCAAGTTTCCTCCACAACGGTCTGTCTTGTGCCAGTCTCCTCCATGTCACCCCTGCATACTTTCGAATTTCATCCACCCATCTCCCATGTGGTCTTCTTCTGAGTCTTTTCCTGTCCCTTGGAATCCAATCTAAAATTTCGGCTGACCATCGATGATCTGTCCTTCTGGCAGTATGTCCAGCCCATTGCCGTTTCGAGGATTTAACTCTGATCATGATGTCTTCCACTCTTGTCATTTTTCGGATCCACGAGTTCCTCTCCTTATCTCTCCTGGTTACACCAAGTACGCACCTCTCCATGCTTCTTTGAGTTGTCTGCAGCCTTTGTATGTCTCTTTTAGTTAAGGTCCACGTCTCTGCACCATACGTAAGCACTGGAAGGATGCATTGATCAAACACTTTTCTTTTAAGACATAATGGCATATTGCTCTTGAAAATTATGCTGTTTCTTCCAAAAGCTCTCCAGGCAAGTTTTGTACGCCGATTAATTTCTTCATCAATGTGACCCTCACTTGATATCTGCTGTCCAAGATAAACGTACGTGTCTGTTATCTCCAGCTTTTCTCCATCAATCGATAAATCTTCATTTCTTGTAAAAGCATTGAACATCACTTTTGTCTTCTGAAAGTTCATTTTTAATCCCACTTCTTTACTCTTCTCAGAAAGTTCCTGGATCACAATCTGCAGCACTGATGGGGTAGTTGCAAAAATGACTATGTCATCAGCAAAACGAAGGTGGGTTAGATAATCTCCATTTATCTTTATCCCCTTGTTTTCCCAGCTCAGCGACTGAAAAACACCCTCCAATGTGGCATTAAAGAGCTTCGAAGATATGGTGTCACCTTGTCTCACTCCCTTTCCAATTTTACGTGTGTTGTATTTTCAAACAGCCGAATCTTTGCACTTGCATTTTCATAGATGTTATAAATAATATTAATGTATGCATCTTCAATACCGCAGGTTTTCAGAGCCATTGCAACTTCTGATGGTTTCACTGAATCAAAGGCTTTTTCATAATCGATAAAAGCCATGCACAATGGAAGTTCATATTCCCTCGCTCTTTCAATTAGTTCTCTCAGTACGTGGATATGATCTATTGTGCTGTAGCCACTCCTGAATCCAGCTTGTTCTCTCGGTTGAGCCATTTCCAGTGTTACCTTCAAGCGGTGTGAAAGAACTTTAGTGAAGATTTTATAAACTACTGATAGGAGGCTGATAGGTCTGTAGTTTCCGAGATCCTCAATGTCACCTTTCTTATGTAGCAGGATCATCGTAGCGGTGTTCCAATCCTCAGGAATCTTTCCTTCATTAAGGCATCGAGTGAAAATGTGGGCGAGTGCTGTTTCGATTTCTCCACTTGCTTCTTGTATGATGTCTACAGTAATTCCATCTTCTCCTGGAGCTTTTCCCCGCTTCATGTTCTTGATTGCATGTGCAACTTCTGCTGGAAGGACTGGAGGGACTCTGGTACTGGTATCTTTCATAATGTCTGGAGTGCATGTATCATCCCTTTCATATAATTTGGAGTAGAAATCTTTCACTCTTGTCAAAATTTCGCCTCTATTTCTTGTTACAGAACCATCTTCTTTTCTCAGTGCCATAATCTGTTTTCTTCCCTTACTGAGATGTCCCTTTGCTATCTTTAGGCTTTGGTTGTTTTCAATTGCTTTCCTTACTAGTTCACAGTTGAATTTTCTTACAACTTCAGTGATACTTTTTCTTACTGCCTTGCATAGCTCTATATATTCCACTTTGGAAGTCACATCTTCTTCAGTTGTCCTCATCTCTCTTCTTTTTGCATCAACATTTTCGTTTTTCCTGATAATTTGTTTACATGCAACTTGTTCTTAGACCCAGCTAATTTTGTTGCTGTTTCCATAAGAGCTTTTGGTTACTTTTCTGTTAACTTCAGAGATGTCCACTTCTTCCGATGTTAGGCCTTCTAAAGCAGAGAACCTGTTCTTCAGTTCCTACTTGAAGGTATTATGGTGTTTTTTAAGGTTGGTTATGTCAATAGATTTTGCTTGCCTTATGAGCTTGCCACGTTCAAGTTTAGTGTTGAGGTGCATCTTACATCTCACCAATCTATGGTCACTACCTGTGTTGAACTTGTTTAGCACACTGCAGTCTTCTATGACGAATTTTTTGTTACACATAATAAAATCAATTTCACTTGTCGTCCCATTTGGATGTCTCCATGTCCATTTCCTGTGTGGCTTTTTCTTGAAGAAGGAGTTCAAGATGAAAAACCCTTCTGCCTCTGCAAACTCTACGAGAGTATTTCCACGCTGGTTTCTGTTGCCGTGACCGAATTTACCTACTGAAGTTTCATTCTGTTGCCGTTGCTCTATTTTTGCATTGAAATCTCCCATAATTATTTTCAAGTGCTGCTTACCTTTATTATTTAGATGACAAATTTCTTCATAAAATTCTTCAATTTCTTCTTCAGGATGACTTGTGGTGGGTGCATAAGTTTGAATAATCTGAGCCTGGTATCTTTTCGAGAGTTAGGATAACAAGTCGTGCAGTTCTGTCAGAGGAACTTTCAACTTCTACAACTTTATCCTTCAGTTTCTTGTTTATTATAAATCCAACACCACTAGTTCTGCCAGTATCTGTCCCACGATAGTAGAAGAGATGTCCACTTTTCAGTTCAATGAGATCTTATCCTTTTCTCCTTACCTCACTTAGCCCGACGATGTCCTACTTAATCCTTTGTAGTTCCTCTTCCAATTCAAGAAGCCTTGAATCATAAGATAGGGAGCGTCCATTATACGTAGCCAAGGTCAGCATCAGATGGCAGCCTAGTCCGGTCCTCCGGGGATTCTTAGCACCCTCTGCCTTCATGTCGCACTGGCCGCTGCCTTGGCCAGGTGCATTCCAGCTTTCGGAGACTGAGGGCCAAGATTTAAGTTGTGGAGTCATTTTGGAGGGGTTTGGCCATAACTCACCACGCTGGCCAAGCGGGTTGGTGAGTGTGGGATAGCATTTCCTCTAATCCCGATGGTATAGTTATACCGCTATTGGCGGTCGTCAGAGCCCCTTTAGTGGGAACAGGATGTACCACGAGAAGGCGGGGTTGACATTTGTAAAGGAGAGCCTGTGATGTTACGCATCACCTGACCTTACATCCCATATATATATATAAATAAGGGATGTAAGGTCAGGTGATGCGTAACATTTATTATTTAGATGACAAATCTAAATAATAAATTTATTTAGATGACAAATGTGATGTTACGCATCACCTGACCTTACATCCCATATATATATATATATATATATATATAAACAAGGGATGTAAGGTCAGGTGATGCGTAACATCACAGCCTCTCCTTGACAAATGTTAACCCCGCCTTCTCGTGGTACATCCTGTTCCCACTAAAGGGGCTCCGACGAACGCCAATAGCGATATAACTATACCATCGGGATTAGAGGAAATGCTATCCACACTCACCAACCCGCATGGCCAGTGTGGTGAGTTATGGCCAAACCCCTCCAAAATGACTCCACAACCCAAATCTTGGCCCTCAGTCTCCGGCAGCTGGAATGTACCTGGCCAAGGCAGCGGCCAGTGCGACATGAAGGCAGAGGGTGCTAAAAAACCCGGAGGACCGGACTAGGCTGCCATCTGATGCTGACCTTGGCTACATAAAACGGACGCTCCCTATCTTCTGATTCAAGGCTTCTTGAATTGGAAGAGGAACTACAAAGTATCAAGTGGGACATCGTCGGGCTAAGTGAGGTAAGGAGAAAAGGAGAAGATCTAATTGAACTGAAAAGTGGACATCTCTTCTACTATCGTGGGACAGATACTGGCAGAACTAGTGGTGTTAGATTTATAATAAACAAGAAACTGAAGGATAAAGTTGTAGAAGTTGAAAGTTCCTCTGACAGAGCTGCACGACTCGTTATCCAACTCTCGAGAAGATACCAGGCTCAGATTATTCAAACTTATGCACCCACCACAAGTCATGCTGAAGAAGAAATTGAAGAATTTTATGAGGAAATTCGTCATCTAAATAATAAAGGTAAGCAGCACTTGAAGATAATTATGGGAGATTTCAATGCAAAAATAGGGCAACGGCAACAGAATGAAACTTCAGTAGGTAAATTCGGTCACGGCAACAGAAACCAGCGTGGAAATACTCTCGTAGAGTTTGCAGAGGCAGAAGGGGTTTTCATCTTGAACTCCTTTTTCAAGAAAAAGTCACACAGGAAATGGACATGGAGACATCCAAATGGGACGACAAGCGAAATTGATTTTATTATGTGTAACAAAAAATTCGTCATAGAAGACTGCAGTGTGCTAAACAAGTTCAACACAGGCAGTGACCATAGATTGGTGAGATGTAAGATGCACTTCAACACTAAACTCAAACGTGGCAAGCTCATAAGACAAACAAAATGTATTGACATAACCAACCTTAAAAAACACCATAATACCTTTAAATTGGAACTGATGAACAGATTCTCTGCTTTAGAAGGCCTAACATCGGAAGAACTGGATATTTCTGAAGTTAACAGAAAAGTAACCAAAGCTCTTATTGAAACAGCAACAAAATTGGATGGGGTCTAAGAACAAATTACATGTGAACAAATTATCAGGAAAACCAAAATGTTGATGCAAAAAAGAAGAGAGATGAGGACAACTAAAGAAGATGGGACTTCCAAAGTGGAATACATAGAGCTATGCAAGACAGTACGAAAACGTATTACTGAAGACGTAAGGAAATTCAACTGTGAACTAGTAAGGAAAGCAATTGAAAACAACCAAAGCCTAAAGATAGCAAAGGGACATCTCAGTAAGGGAAGAAAACAGATTATGGCACTGAGAAAAGAAGATGGTTCTGTAACAAGAAATAGAGGCCAAATTTTGACAAGAGTGAAAGATTTCTACTCCAAATTATATGAAAGGGATGATACATGTACTCCAGACATCATGAAAGGTGCCAGTACCAGAGTTCTTCCCGTCCTTCCAGCAGAAGTTGCACATGCAATCAAGAACATGAAGCGGGGAAAAGCTCCATTAGAAGATGGAATTACTGTAGACATCATACAAGAAGCAAGTGGAGAAATCGAAACAGTACTCGCCCAAATTTTCACTCGATGCCTTAATGAAGGGAAAATTCCTGAGGATTGGAACAACGCTACAATGATCTTGCTACATAAAAAAGGTGACATTGAGGATCTCAGGAACTACAGACCTATCAGCCTCCTATCAGTGGTTTATAAAATCTTCACTAAAGTTCTTTCACACCGCTTGAAGGTGACACTGGACATGGCTCAACCGAGAGAACAAGCTGGATTCAGGAGTGGCTACAGCACAATAGATCATATCCACGTACTGAGAGAACTAATTGAAAGAGCGAGAGAATATGAACTTCCATTGTGCATGGCTTTTATCGATTTTGAAAAAGCCTTTGATTCGGTGAAACCATCAGCAGTTGCAATGGCTCTGAAATCCTGCGGTATTGAAGATGCATACATTAACATTATTAATAACATCTATGAAAATGCAAGTGCAAAGATTCGGCTGTTTGAAAATACAACACATATAAAAATTGGAAAAGGAGTGAGACAAGGTGACACCATATCTCCGAAGCTCTTTAATGCCACATTGGAAAATGTCTTTCGATCACTGAACTGGGAAAGCAAAGGCATAAAGATTAATGGAGATTATCTAACCCACCTTCGTTTTGCTGATGACATAGTCATTTTTGCAACTACCCCATCAGAGCTACAGATTATGATCTAGGAACTTTCTGACAAGAGTAAAGAAGTGGGATTAAAAATGAACTTTCAGAAGACAAAAGTGATGTACAATGCTTTTACAAGAAATGAAGATTTATCGATTGATGGAGAAAAGCTGGAGGTAACAGACACGTACGTTTATCTTGGACAGCAGATATCAAGTGAGGGTCACATTGCTGAAGAAATTAATCGGCGTACAAAACTTGCCTGGAGAGCTTTTGGAAGAAACAGCATAATTTTCAAGAGCAATATGCCATTATGTCTTAAAAGAAAAGTGTTTGATCAATGCATCCTTCCAGTGCTTACGTATGGTGCAGAGACGTGGACCTTAGCTAAAAGAGACATACAAAGGCTGCAGACAACTCAAAGCAGCATGGAGAGGTGCATGCTTGGTGTAACCAGGAGAGATAAGAAGAGGAACACGTGGATCCGAAAAATGACAAGAGTGGAAGACATCATGATCAGAGTTAAATCCCTGAAATGGCAATGGGCTGGACATACTGCCAGAAGAACAGACCATCGATGGACAGCCGAAATTTTAGATTGGATTCCAAGGGACAGGAAAAGACCCAGAAGAAGACCACATGGAAGATGGGTGGATGAAATTCGAAAGTATGCGGGAGTGACATGGAGGAGACTGGCACAAGACAGACCGTTGTGGAGGAAACTTGGGGAGACCTTCGTCCAGCAGTGGATTGATAATGGTTGACAATGATGATGATGATGATGATATATATATAAACAAAATTCTACTCACTACCAACGAAGAACTCCCCAAGGAAACCTCTGAACCTCCCGTAAACTAACGAACGTAAACCAAAACATATACTGTTACAAATCATCATCATCATCATCATTGTCAACCATTATGAATCCACTGCTGGACGAAGGTCTCCCCAAGTTTCCTCCACAACGGTCTGTCTTGTGCCAGTCTCCTCCATGTCACTCCCCTGTTACAAATATACACACAAAAATAGCAATAATAGAAATGCAACGAATGCAAACACGTAAGGTCGGAAACCGGGAGTCACTCATCAGGGAAAGACACCCCCGGCCCCCGACCCTGGTTCAAGTTTTATGCCGGTGCCAAATTAACTGGAAAACAATTTCCAAAATAAGGGTTAAGAATTTTGCAAAAATTTAGAACTAGACACCTGGTCTTTCCTACCTGAACCAAGAATACCAAAAATTAAATATAAGGACTTACCTTAAGTAAGGTAACTTAAACCCTTCATCTTAAGAAAAAGCAAACGAACATGAACTTAATGTTTTTGATAAAGGAGTACATTTCAACTTTAACAGCAATGTTATGAGAGATTGGCATTCAAATATTTCAAATCATATTCTTAGGAATATTATTAACCCTCAATTTGCTAGAGCCACTAGAATCTGTAACAACAAATCTAACATTACAAAACAACTAAAACTACTTTTCTAATCTTGCTTAAAAATCATTAGTCTTTGAATTATTCTCTATTCCATTTTGAAAATCTGTTGACTTCTTTTAATTTAGGGAAATCTTTCAAAATTAGATTTTGCAATATTGCCACATCTAACATGTTTGATGAACCATTCTTCGGGTTACAATTCATAATATTTCCTTCCGAGTCTCCCCGGATTTTTTAACGTGACACATCCTTTCATCCATTGGCTTACATTCATTTAGTTTTAGGGCTTTTTTTAGAATTCGACAGGGGACGCCACCAGGTATTATTTAGTTCTTTTAGGATTCAAGAATTGCGTTTAGGAATCAGTATGGCATTTGTTCATTTTCTTTCGTGTGGTTGGGATTAGTGTATTCGAGGGACGGATTGGAGTTCATGTTCGTTTGCTTTTCTTTAAGACGAAGGATTTAAGCTACTTTACTTAAGGTAAGTCCTTATATTTAATTTTTGGTATTCTTGGTTCAGGCAGGAAAGACCAGGTGTCTAGTCCTAAATTTTGCAAAATTCTTAACCCTTATTTTGGAGATTGTTTTTCAGTTAATTTGACACCCGCATGAAACCTGAACCAGGGTCGGGGGCCGGGGGCGGGGTGTCTGTCCCTGATGAGTGATTCCCGGTTTCCGCCCTTACGTGATTGTTTTCACTGTATTTCTCTTATGGATATTTTTGTGTGTATATTTGTAACAGTATGTCTTTTGGTTTATGTTCGTTAGTTTACGGGAGGTTTGGGGTTTCCTTCGGAAGTTCTTCGCTGATAGTGAGTGGAATTTTGTTTATATACTCGACTCGTGGTTATTGCAGCTAAGCGCAGTTCCCTGGAAAGTTGTACTACTTCATAGTACACGTTTTATGTATTTTATAGGTATGCGCTTCCATTCAGCACATGATGCTACCGCTAACTGTTGCTTAGTAGTAGGCCTTGGTTCCACACTTTTTATAGGGCGCTTTAATTCATCCCATAGGTGCTCTATGGGATTAACATCAGGGCTCTCTGCTGGCCAGTCCACATACGAAACGGAATTATCGTCAAACCACGCCGTAACAGTTCTTGCTTTATGGCTCAGTTCATTATCCTGCTGGTACCAACAAGGCTCGGTTCCATAGCATTGCCACACAGTTGGTAGAGCATAATTATCCAGAATATTGAGGTAGACGTGCTGGTTAACAGGTTTGTCCACGATAAACAATGGGCCGGGACAATACCACGAAAAACACCCCCACACGAGAACACTGCCAGCTCCAAACTGGACCGTAGGAACAGTACACTCTAGTAAATAGCGTTCCCCCGGCTGCCGTCATACCCACAGAAGGCCATCAAACTGATGTATCGTGTATCTGGATTCATCGGTCCTTAGGACCCGTTTCCATTGATCAACGGTTCACGATAAATGTTCTTTACACCATGCTGAACGATGAGTAGCATTCCGATTGGAGATGAAAGGCTTACGAACAGCCACACGATCACAGTAACCCAGTGAATTAAATTCCCTGCAAATAGTACGCGTACATACCGAGGTTCCAGTATTATTACTCACCTGTACACTGAGGTCTTGTGCAGTACTCCGTCGATTAGCTCTAACGACTCTCCTGAAGCTTCGACTTCCTCTATCACTAATTTTCTTTGGTCTGTCGGTACGTTTTGCTGCTTCAGGCACGCCATGTGTCTCCCACTAATTCAGTACAAGCAAAACAGTTGACTTGGGTATATTTAAACGCCTCTCGATTTCTTTTATGGACAACCCACTAATATAAATCTCAACAATCTTTCTTTTTTGAATTAGTTCTCTAACGCCGCGACATTTTCACTCAACTTCACAGTGCGATATGATCGCGGTAAGCTGCAGGCTTGTTTTTATACCATTTGCACATGTACCGTGCATTTACCAACGCGTCGGATCCGTTCAATTGCTTTTGAAGGAGGGTCCGGTGACTTTTATCAATATATATATCATCATCATTCATCATCATCATCATTGTCAACCATTATCAATCCACTGCTGGACGAAGGTCTCCCCAAGTTTCCTCCACAACGGTCTGTCTTGTGCCAGTCTCCTCCATGTCACTCCCGCATATTTACGAATTTCATCCACCCATCTCCCATGTGGTCTTTTTCTGGGTCTTTTCCTGTCCCTTGGAATCCAATCTAAAATTTCGGCTGTCCATCTATGGTCTGTCCTTCTGGCAGTATGTCCAGCCCATTGCCATTTCAGGGATTTAACTCTGATCATGATGTCTTCCACTCTCGTCATTTTTCGGATCCACGAGTTCCTCTTCTTATCTCTCCTGGTTATACCAAGCATGCACCTCTCCATGCTGCTTTGAGTTGTCTGCAGCCTTTGTATGTCTCTTTTAGTTAAGGTCCACGTCTCTGCACCATACGTAAGCACTGGAAGGATGCATTGATCAAACACTTTTCTTTTAAGACATAATGGCATATTGCTCTTGAAAATTATGCTGTTTCTTCCAAAAGCTCTCCAGGCAAGCTTTGTACGCCGATTAATTTCTTCATCAATGTGACCCTCACTTGATATCTGCTGTCCAAGATAAACATACGTATCTGTTATCTCCAGTTTTTCTCCATCAATCGATAAATCTTCAATTCTTGTAAAAGCATTGAACATCACTTTTGTCTTCTGAAAGTTCATTTTTAATCCCACTTCTTTACTCTTGTCAGCAAGTTCCTGGATCATACTCTGTAGCTCTGATGGGGTAGTTGCAAAAATGACTACGTCATATATATATATATATATATACACTGATGGCCACCTAAAATGCAACACCAAGAAGGACACGAGATCACAAAGCCAGATTTACTAGACACATAACAACAGATACCATGATGAAACTATTGAGCTTACAGGCCCGTGCGACTTGCGGAACACGCAGACATCAATAGTTCGTCTGGCCCCCATGGCTGGCAATAACGGCCGCTACACGCCACGGCATCGAACGAAAGAAGCTTCGGATGTGGGCTTGGGGTATGTCGGTCCAGGCTGCTTCCACACGTTGCCACAGTTCATCAGGCGTAGCTGCGGGTGGTGCTTGCTGGGCCACTCGGTTGCCTATCAGCAACCAGACGTGTTTGATGGACGACATATCGGGAGAACTGGTTGGCCGTGAAGAATTGTTACGCGGTGCGTGCCACGTCCGGGCGCACATTGTCCTGTTGAAACGTTGCCGCTGGCAGGTCCTGCAGGTATGAGAGGACTACAGACTCCAAAACGTCGGAGATGTACCGGTGATGCGTACCAGAGGGGTGCGGGTGTCATATCCAATTGCGCCCCAAACCATAACACCAGGTGACGGACCGGTATGGCGATGCACAATGCAGGCGTCATACAGTCTCTCGCTGCGGTGCCGCCACACGCGGATCCGACCATCGTGGTGTTACAGGCAGGAGCGGGATTCGTCGGAGAAGACAATATAGTGCAATTCCTTCTTCCAGGTGCAGGCGTTCAACGGCCCACTGCCGCCGCAATCGCCGGTGGTGTAACGTCAATGGTAATCGGTGCAATGGGAGCCATGCGACCAGTCCCCGCTCCTGCAGACGACGTCGAACGGTACGTGCTGACACTGGTTGCTGCGCAACACACCCTAATTCCTGCGCTAACTTTCGTGATGTGGCGGTGCCAGCCGTCAATGCCCGCCGCACGACATGCCAGTCCTCTCGTTCGGTGGTGTGCTGCGGCTGCGGCAATCGTTCACGTCTGTCCGTCCGTCCCTCCTGCACTCACCGAATCCATAATCGCCTCACTGTGACTGGATGTCGTCCCACACGGACGCCGATGTCTCGGTACGATAAACCGCTGTCGTGATAAGCCACTATTCGTCCTCTGTCGAACTCCGAAACGTGCTCGAATTACTGCCGTATTCTGCGACGAGGCATCAGGAAGCTTCCCACGCACAGGTCCGGCAGCACAACACACTTCCACTACTTACACCCCGCCTTCTGTGCACCCTTCTTATAGTGCTTCTCGGTGGCGTGACAGGCGCACATGATTTGCATATGCCCTGCAATGCTAATCGTTTTCATGTCCTTTCGCGGGCGACGCATGCTGCGAATTTCAGGCCAATCGGATGCTTCCTTCTTGGTGTTGCATTTTGGATGACCAGCAGTTGTATATATGAAGGCATCCTTCCAGTGCTTATATTTTGAAAGACCGAGATAATATGAACTCCCATTACGTATGGCTTTTATCGATTATGAAAAGCCTTTGATTCCGTGAATCCATCAGCAGTTACACTGGCTTTGACATCTTGTGGTATTGAAGATGCATACATTAGTACACTGCCGGACAATTGCTAAGGACGGATGACAATAGCAACGATAGCAACCATAAATTGGAAAGCAGGAAAATGTGGAAATTAGCATAAGTGCGGGATACAGTAAGACGTGTTGTGCTTATGCAAATTTTGGATTGCCGAACTTGTTCGTGACGTCATAGCGCTGATAAGAGATATAAAGGATTTGACGCGTATTGACCGTGGTTGTTCAAACGCAAAATTGAAAGGGAAAGAATCAATTGACGAACTTGCAATTTTTAGCATGTCTTCCCGACATCACCTAGATGATTTTACGCGTGGCCGTATTATTGGCAAGATTGAAGAAGGGCGAAAAATAACAGATGTTGCCAGGGAGTTCGACGTCAGCCACAGTGTTGTTTCAAGGCTTTGGAAATCATTTCAAACAAATGGAGAGTGTAGCAAACGTCACGGGGGAGGTCGTGTTCGCAGTACGACACCTGCAGAAGATCGGTACATAGTGCTATCAACAAAAAGACTCCGGCGCAGCACAGCTAGTGAATTAGCAAATCAGTTTATGGCTGCTACTGGCAAGCGGATCTCCCGGAAAAACTGTCGCCAGACGTTTGCATGAAGGAGGACTATACGCCCGCCGTCCTGTTGTGTGCATCCCATTGTCCAGACGTCACCGTACCGCTCGTTTGCAACGGTGCCATCAACATCGCAATTGGACTGATAACGACTGGTCTGCTGTCCTCTTCTCAGATGAGAGTAGATACAGTCTATCGTCTGATTGTCGATGACAACTGATCTGGCGTGATAGTGGTACTGCATATTGTCCAGAAAACATACAGGAAAGGGACCGATATCCGACATGTAGTGTCATGGTATGTGCTGGCATCATGATCAATGGCCGTACGTTCTTCTATGTGCTTCCAACTGGGACTATGACTGGCCAACGATACATTAATGATGTTCTGCTACCTCATGTTCGCATGTTACGTGGTGCTGTCGGTGATAGAATTATTTTCATGGACGAAAACGCAACATGTCATCGAACAGTGGCTGTCCAGGAGTGTCTTGAGAGCGAGGATATTCAATGCCTCGTATGGCCAGCACGTTCTCCTGATCTGAATCCCATTGAAAATGTGTGGGATGCTTTGGGGAGGAGTCTTGCTGGTCGCCAATGCCCTCCAATAAACAAGGACACCCTCATCCGTACACTGACAGAGGAATGGGATAAATTACCCCAACAGCTACTTGATAATGTTGTGCAAAGCATGACACTACGTGTGGAATCTTGCATCGCCCTCCATGGTGGCCATATCCCGTATTGACATCTTACGCCGGAACGCCTGCGGTCGGTAATTGCATTTTTTTCACGTATACGTATTCTGCACAAAATGGTCTGTTTGTCCCTTGAACACGTTCCAAAGCCTTCTGGATTTCAGAGCACAATAAATTGTCTTTCTTGTAATGTCCTGGCATTCTGACATTATTTTATTTCACTTGGCATCCAACCACACTTACTTTTTTATGCGCTATATAGCCGTTTATGATCCGTCCTTAGCAATTGTCCAGCAGTGTATTATTAGTAACATCTATGAAAGTGGAAGTGCAGAGGTTCGGATATTTGAGGATAAGTACTAATAAAATTTGGAAAGGGAGTAAGACAAGGTGGCACCACATCTCCCAAACTCTCTACTGCCACATTGCAAAGTGTCGTCCAATTAATGAACTGGAAAAACAAGGGGATAAAGATTAAGGGAGATTATTTAACTCACCTTCTTTTTGCTGATGACGTAGTCATTTTTGTAACTTACCCTTCAGAGCTGCTGTGTATGATCCAGGAACTTGCTGAAAATTGTAAAGAGGTGGGATTAAAAATGAACTTTTAGAAGAGAAAACGGATGTACTCTTTCAAGAAATGAAGATCTTGTGATTGATGGGGGAAAGCTCGAGGTAACCGATACCTACATTTACCTTGGACAAGAGAGATCAAGCAAGGGACACATTGATGAGGAAATTAATCGTCGTGTAATGCGTGGCCGGAGAGTTTTTGGAAGAAACAGTACAATTTTTAAGAGCAATATGCCATTATATCTCGAAGGGTAAGTGTTTAATAAATGCATCCTTCCAGTGCTTAAGTACCGAGCACAGAAGTGGACCTTAACTACGAGTTAAAAATGAACATGTAAGGACTGCAGACAACTGAAATAAACATGGAGAGATTCATGCTTGGTGTAATCAGGAAAGCTAAGAATAAGAGGAGCTCGTGCATACGGAAAGGGACAAGAGTGGGAGACATCATGATCAGAATGAATCCCTGAAATGGTAATGGGCTGGGCATGTTGCCAGAGTAACGTATCACCGACTGACAACTGAAATTCTAGATCGCATTTCAAGGAACAGAAAGAAACCCAGAAGAAAAGAAGACCACGCGGGAGATGGATGGATGAAATTCGAAAGTATGCCGGTGTAACATGGAGGAGACTGGTTCAAGACAGAAAGCTGTGGAAGAAACTTGTTGAGACTTTCATCCAGCAGTGGGTTGATAATGGTTAGCAATGATGATATTTATATATATATATATACATTATCTACCAACAAGTAATTGGACACTTGTGATAGCAAAGGAAAACGAGGTTTATTCACCTTCAATAGTTGGTGGAGCCTCCACGAGCGGCGATTACAACTGCGACCCTCCGGGGCATACTCTCAACCAGGCGTTGTACGACGGCTAGTGGTATTTTCTTCCACTCGGCTTGGAGAAGACAGGTCAGTTCCTTCACCGATTTCGGACGGTGGGGGGAACCCTGAAGTCGATGCTCCAACTCGTCCCAGAGGTGCTCGATAGAGTTAAGGTCCGGGCTCTGCGCAGGCCAGTCTATTCGATTGACCCCATTGTCACCATACAAAGCCATGGTGGACCTCGCAACATGACAGGTGGCATTGTCATCCTGAAAGTAACATGAGTCCACCCCGTAAAACTGCCATAACGTAGGAAGGGCATGGTCATCCAAAATGGTGCAGTAGGTCTCGGCGTTGAGTCTACCAGGAATTGCGACCAAGGGTCCAGTGTCATACCAGAAGAAACACCCCTATTGCATTATTCCACCGCCGCCGAACTTCACAGTTGGCACAATACATTCCGGCAGGAGGCGTTCTCCAGGCAGACGCCAAACCCAGACCCTGCCATCTGAACGGTAGAGGGTGAACCTTGATTCGTCGCTCCAGAGAATCTGTTTTCACTGTTTAACGGTCCACTGTCGACGTTCTTTGCACCACGTTAGCCGAGCAGCGCTATTTTACTTGGTGATCAAGGGCTTGTGGGCGGCAGCATGTCCATGATAACCGAGCAGATGGGCTTCCTAACGAATGGTATTCATCAAAAGAACACTCCCGGATGCCCGTTGAAACTCCTTGTGGATGTGGCCCATCGATTTAGTGCAGTTCTTCCGAATTTCTCTGGCCAGCATTGGTCGGTCTCTAACTCCCAGTTTTGTGGGTCTGCTGGGTCGGGGCGCATTCCGACAGTCACCTCTTATCTTCCACTTGCCAATCACGTAGGCCACTGTCGAGTCTGGGTATTTCAACTCGCTGGATATGTCATGTTTGGATCGGCCATTTCTGTGGTACCCGACGATTACACCTTTCTCGAAATCAGAGAGCTCCGAACTGCGTGGCATCTTGCATGCGACTGGTTGCGTTGTTGTATCCCGCACGATATTTAACGGCGGCGGCCGTGACATGTATTAGGACCTCAGATATCGTCGATTGCAGGGGTGTCCAATTACTTGTTGGTAGATAGTGTATTTATACACTGGCGGAAAGTGAAAAAGAACACCAAAAAGGATTTGGCGGACGATCATGAAATTTACATATGTTAATGGGGTCGAGTTTACGTAGGTGGGATGTTAATTTCGGGACCAACCGATGAGCGCTTACGCCACAGCTCGGCATAATATGCAAATTATCGTCGGTGGTATTTAAGGAGCACGGTGAAGTGAATGTAATCAGTCGTCGGCGTACGGACACGTGCGAAGACCCTGAAGAAGCTGAAATGCCTGGACATGAAAGACGTGTACGATTTCAGCAGTTATCGGACTTTGAGAGAGGTCGTCTAGTCGGACTCCGCGAGGACGGGTGGTCGTATCGTCGTATTGCAGAGCGAATTGGACGGGAAGTATCGGTGGTGATACGATGGTGGCGTAGATGGTCCGAGGAACATTCCCACACGAGAAGACGTGGAACCGGGAATCACAGACGGACTGATGAGCGGACCGATCGACGCATAAGAAGAGCGGCGTTGTGAAGCAGAATATCCACTGCGACGCAAATCCGAGCTGCCATCGCACGTAAGGTGACTGCGTGAACAATCCGCAACCGTCTATTGGATGCAGGACTACGTGCACGTGTGCTTCTGGCATGTGTACCTCTGACTCCAGCCCACCGTTAGGAACGGCTGCAGTGGTGTCGCGAACGTCTGAACTGGAGAACGCAATGACGATCTGTCGTGTTCAACGATGAAAGCATATTCTGCTTGGGAGCCTCCGATGGCCGTATGCGTGTTCGCAGACGCACAGGGGAGCGTCTCTACCCTTCTTGCATCCGCCAGCGACACACAGGGCCTTCACCTGGTCTCCTGGTGTGGGGAGCGATCAGCTATCACTCCCTTACACAACTAGTGCTTGTACCGGGTATGTTGAACAGCACCTCCTACATCAACAACATCATTCAGCCCGTCGTTGTGCGATTTGTAAGGTCGGTCCATCGTGGTGCTTTCCAGCAAGATAACGCACGCCGACACACGGCACGTGCAACGCAAAATGCACTTCAGGGTGTGAGACAACTTCCATGGTTCACCGCATTTATCCCCCATTGAGCACGTGTGGGATTTTATGGGACAACGACGTATCCGGTCCCCACGGCCAGCCACGATTTACGCGTCCAGGTTCAGGATGCTTGGAACTCAATACCCCAAACTTACATCCAACATCTGTACGACAGACTCCATGCCAGAATTGCACAGTGTGACGCAGTTCATGGCGGTTCAACCTCGTACTAACCATGTTACATGGAAATGTTATTTTTCAGTTTACCAGCAAATACAGCTGTATTTTGCCATAATGTTTTGATCACGTTATCCTCTGTATTGTGTTATTATGCTGTATAAATTTCGTTGGTATCAGACGTCTCCTTCTTGGTGTTATTTTTTCACTTTCCGCCAGGGTATATTGTTCTAGAAATAACATTTTACTTCCTGTTTTTTGCAGCTGGCGGTTTGGTGAAGGGTGAGTCTATTTGTGCTATTTTTCTGCAGAAGAAAAGAGACGCTAGGCGAATTTATGCGAAGATACACAACATCGAAAGCATGTCTGCTGGTCACGTACCCGAAGGTAAGAAAAAATGAAATTGCTTCTCCGTTTAGAATCTTTTGTGTCCAGTTAATAGCTCTCAGCATCATCTTTTATCGAGTGATTGTCTTAAGAGAGCAGTTGTGATATCTTCTTCTGATTAAATAACACTACTCGAAATAAAAAATGGCGCACCATGATGGAATGCACGAAATGAGAATAAACTCTCCACACATGTAGACTAGTAGATGGAGGAAAGGTGATTCAATTTCTATCAATGCGATGAGCGAGAAGACAGTATAACGTGGCCGGAGCCAGCAGGTCGTATGACCGGCATTCTAGGATATACACATGTGTATATTCTGCAACACCGAGTTGCCTCGACAATAAAAGTGCACGGATGGTGTCCCGAAGTATCGCTGATCATGCATCTTTGACCTGTGTCTCCAATCCATCGACATAAATGGCGGTCATATGACTACAACACTAAGTGGCATCGAGAAAGAAAGTGCCCGGACGCTGTCCTAACGTATCGCTGACCATGCGTCGTTAACCTGTGTCGACAATTCATCGACACTGCGAGGGATTCGTGCGTTAGTTCGTCTACCAATGATGCTCCACACATTCTTTAGTAGGGCGAAGGGTCAGGATTCGCTGGATAGGACAGCACCTGGACACATTGTAGAGACACTGGTGTTGGCAGTGTCTAGAGTTACCTTGTTGGAACTGGGCATCAGGGATACTACGGAGATACGGCAACAAAACGGGCTGTAGCACTGGGGTGGCGCTTTCTGTTTGTTCCCAATTCAGGTTGGGTATACGCAACTATGCACAATATACAGTACGTAACTATTCTGATGCCACCATGGCGCGTAGCCTTGCTGCCCAGTGGAGTTTTGGATTTCATTAAATTGGTAAATTGCTGCCACCAACCAAACTTTCACTTTGTAGGTCTGACGTCTGTCATACACACGCACTTTCTAGATTCTGAGTAAGGCCTACGAATTAGCAAAGATCATTGGCTCTAAGGAGTGGTTTCACGTTTATAGTGACAAAGTTTGCAGGATCATACAGTTATGAGATACCATAACGCCAACTTCTGTTATGTTCTATGTGCTTACCATGTTCCCGTACTATCCTGCTACAGCGCAACTTCCACTGTAGTAGGCTCCTTTGCAGACAGGCAAGATCAATTCCCTCCCACTCCTCTTTGCAAGTCTTCCAAAGGCCATCAATTGTTTCGGATCGTCTACTTTTGAGGGCTTGTTTAAGTAACCCAAAGCCGCAGAAATCCGTGTGAGAGGCATCTGGTGATTTGACAAGAATTGAGGAGAATGGTATACGTGAATCTCAGTCTCAGCTTCCATCTTCTACATGTATTCTATCTTTCAGTCTCAGCTTCCTTCTTCCACATCATTTACTGAGCCGTATGGCTGGAAACCCTATCTTGGTGGATCCATATATTTGAAGCCATAGCACCGTATAAGGATGGAAAATCTTCGCCGTAAATTGGGTCAAGAATGTTTGTCTGATAATAAACTGCATTAATTTTTGGGTTATTTGCAACCTTTCGCAGTCTTAACTTGCCGTTACAGCAATAATCTGTCACAACCATAAATCCACATGGAAAATCTTCTTTGCATTCCTGTACCCATTGATGGTATGCCTAAGCACTCTTTTCGTGATAGTATGTTGCCCGGATTTTGTTTGTATCGCTAAGGTATATCAATGCTTCATCCAAAGTGAGTACACACTTCGACCTGTTCCTTGCTAGGTATTTATTTATTTTATTTATATATTTATTTTTGTTGTTACATGATCTTAGAAGAAGAAAAAAAAGCGTGGGAAAAAAATTGACAGCTCATATATGATGAACATAAACTGGAACAACAGGGAAGACAAGGGAAAAGTCCAAAATGGCCTGACATAGCCCTATACTCCCCGTACAAGAAACAAATGAAACAACAGTCAAGTCAGACAGTCAGAAGACGTTTTGACAATCTTTTCCCTTTTTTTTTAAAATATTGTAGAAGATAGAGTTTGAATTTTTTTAGACAAATTAAAATTGCTTAAGTTAGTCAAGTTGCTAGGTAAAGAATTCTAGTATTGAGAGCCTCTGTAATTTAGAGTAAGTTTAATTGATTCCGTTTTGGAAAAATAGGTTGTAATTGTAGTTTATTCCTTGTTTCATACGAATGTGCATGTGTATTAAGAAATATGAGATCTGAATATAAATTATATTTTATTCGTTTGAACATAATTTTACCAAGATTAAAATAGTATAGTTGAGTAATAGTAAGTATATTATATTTATTAGGATATACTTTTGTTCTAAAATTTATTAAAGGTCGAGTATTAGGATGCGATTTGAGATCAATTAGTCTCATAAATGTTTTCTGTAGAATTTGTAATTTATTAATATTGTATTGTGTCGTTTGTCCCCATGATAGTATGCAGTAATTTATATGAGTAAACTGAATGAGAGATACGACTGAAGGATTAAACCGATTAGTAGCAGTGCAGAAACGGCAGATATTTTGGTCTGTTAAAGTAGTCCAGTTGCAAAAGTGTTCCAGGAATGGAAGGAAACCGGCAAAACCTGCAGTAATCCGGATAATAGTGAACGCCTGCAAAGCATTGACGACCCTGGACAGCGACGGCAATTCCTACTAGTACGATTCAACAGACGGGCTACAGTGGAAAAGTTGGTCAGAGCATTTATTTGCAAGCACTCCGAGGAGCATGTCGCAGACCACAGTACAATGAACTCTGCTCTCTATGGGTGCCCCGAGCCGCCGTCCATTCAGGATACCCATGCTAACAGCAACACATCGACGATTACGGCGTGAATTTGCATCTGAGAGAAGGCATTGAGCCATTTCATAGCAGAAAAAAGTCGCCTTTTGCTTGCATTAAACGCTCTAGTAGGAGAAACTCGCCTTTATAGTAGAAGAAAGTCGCCTTTTTGCTTGCCTAAAATTCTCTCACCAACTGTGCTACTGTGGCCCGTCTGCTGGATCGTACTAGTAGGAATAGCCGTCGCTGTCAAGGGTCAATCATCGTAATGCCAGGCTTCAAATAAGAATGTTAGAACTTTCCGTTAATGTCGACCGACCGCCCCCTCCCCAAAGAGAGAGAGAGAGAATTATTAATATGTGCTTATGTGCACCATACTCAGCTAACAAAATGTACTTCGTTCTGTTTCCCATTAAGTTGATTCATTTCCCTCGGTCCGCCTGTGACGTATGCATGTTGACAGATAAGAACTAGAAATATATAATGTTGAAATAGTAGCCAAACGTGTGGTGTCGTCGTGTGATGTTATAAACGTGGAAGCTGCGTTACCTAAAACTGTGTCTATTTGAAAGTTGCGCATTAGAGTGGTGGCTGGTGCTATACACTATACTGACAAAAATCACCGGACACACCTTCAAAAGCAATGAACAGATCTTCTGCGTTGTTACGATGCCCGATACAGCTGCAAACGGTAGAAAACCAAGCCTGCAGCGGATCGCGATCAAATCGCACTGTGAAGTTGAGTAAAAATGTCGCGGCGGGAGAAAACTGACTTTGAGAAAGGAAAGATTGTTGGGTGTTATATTAGTGGGTTGTCCATAAGAGAAACCGAGAGGAGTTTAAACATACCCAAGTCAACTCTTTTGGATGTACTGAATAAGTGGAAGACAGATGGCGTGCCTGAAGCAGCAAAACGTGCCGGAGGACCAAAGAAAATCAGGGATAGAGGACGTTGAAGCCTTAGGAGAGTCGTTACAGCTAATCGGCGGAGTACTGCAGAACACCTCAGTGTACATGTGAGTTAAAATGCTGGAACCACGGTATGTACACATACCATTCGCAGAGAACTTCATTCCATGGATTACTGTGGTCGTGTGGCTGCTCATAAGCCTTTCATATCCCCTAGGAATGCTACTCGTCGTTTAACATGGTGTAAAGAGCATTTATCGTGGACCGTAGATCAATCGAAACGGGTCCTGTGACTGATGAATCCAGATATACGATCCAGCAGTCTGATGGCCGTGTGTGGGTACGGCGGCAGGTGGGGGAACGGTATTTAACACAGTGGACTGTTCCTTAGGCCAAGTGTGGAGCTGGCAGTGTAATTGTATGTGTGTGTGTGTGTGGGGGGGGGGTCTTTCGTGGCATGGTCTTGGCCCATTGTTTATCGTAGAACAATCTGTTAACCAGCACCTCTACCTCGATATTCTGGACAATTATGCGCTACCAACTCTGTGGCAATACTATGAACCTGAGCCTTGTTGGTACCAGCAAGATAATGCACCGAGCCATAAAGCCAGGACTATTACGGCGTCGTTTGACGATAATTCCGTATCGTGTGTGGACTGGCCAGCAGAAACCCCTGATCAGAGCAACTATGGGATGAATTAGAGCGCCGCATAAGAAGTTTGGAACCAAGGTCTACTAATAAGCAACAGTTAGCGTCAGCATCATGTACTGAATGGAAGCGCATACCTATCGCTGTGTTCCAAAACCTTGTCGAAAGCATGTCTCGAAGGGTCAGTGCATGCATTAAGACCAAAGGTGGACCGACACAGTACTAATGTATGTCAACGAATGCTATGTTGTGTTCCTCTTCTAGGTGTCCGGTGACGTTTGTCAATATAGTGTATATTTAGCGTTTAAAGTTAATCTTGTTTTCTGCTTACTAACTTTAGTTAATTAGTTTTGAAATAAGTTATTACTATTATTGTAATTAGTTCTTCAAGTATTTTCGAATATGTAAGTATAGAGCCCATATATGATAGTGATGGAATAAAAGTGTTACCAGTAAGTAAGACTTTCTGGAATTTTATTTGAGTGACTTTTGTTTCACTTCGAGAGAGAGTAAATAAGAAGAGTAAACCTTAAGTAGCGTTCTCGAGACTACGTTTCAAATACAAAAGTTGTACCGATAGTAATACAAAAGTGGGCGTAACGTTTTTTATTAACTGACAGAGGTCGTTCAAATTGCACATGTTGATAGACCAACTCTTCCTCTATAGTAACTCTTCTTCTTCATTACAGGTAAATCATGGATTCCAAGCAGAAGCAACGTGCCGTCATTGACTTCTTGACGAAGGAAGGGTGCAGGCTGTCCGACATCCACAGCAGGCTAGAGAATGTTTACGGAGATGACACCATCGACAAGTGCAATGTGCACAGATGGGTGAAGAAGTTTAAACAAGGGCAAACCGGCATTGAAGGCACCACCATCTGAGACCATTGATACGAATCATCAGCGAGTGGAAGAATTGAATCACGCGGAGGGACAAGTCTCAATGCGTGAGCTTGTTCTACCACTGGACTGTGGTCACAACGCCATACAGAAAATGGCGGAAGTCTTAGACTACGGGAAAGTGTGTGCAAAATGGGTATCTCTGCAGTTGACACTCGATTTGAAGGAAAGAAGGGTGGAAGTCTTCTCTGATCTGCTGGAAGCGTTTGAAGCCAATGAAGACACGTTTTGTTTTTGATCTGGTGATAGGGGATGAAACGTGGGCTTATCTTTACGATCCGGAAACGAAGAATCAAGCCATGGAATGGCGTCACACCTCTTCACCAAAGCCTAAGACGTTCAAGAGCCAGCGATCAGCGCTGAAGCTCATGGTAACTGGTTTTTGGGATGACAAGGTTTTCTGGAACGTGGCCGTACCGTGACCAGCGAGCGGTACATTGAGACACTAAAATGAATCTGAAGAAGAACAACATTCACCATGACAATGCGAGACCACACACATCTTTGGCAAGGTGGTCGGTGGTCTCCCATCCACCGTACAGCCCAAATCTGGCACCCACCGACTTCCACCTGTTCGGTTCCATGAAGGACAGTCTCCGAGGTAAACGATTCGATGACACAGACGAAGTGAAAGTGGCTGTGAAGAAGTGGGTACAACAGTCAACAACTGAATTTTTCCAACGAGGATTCGAGAGTTGGATTCAACGATGGCGCAAATGCATCGCTTGCTATGGAGACTAAGTTGGGTAGTAACTTTGTATAGAAAAAGAGTTACTCTGCCAACATGTGCAATCTTAACGACCTCTGTCAGTTAATAAAAAAGTTATGCCGACTTTTGCATAACTTTCGGTACAACCCTCGTAGTTAAGAACAAAGGCTACAAGGCTTCATGTGTTCATCGAATGACGGAAAATTCCCATTTTCATATAGTAGCTTGCAGAACTTTAAATTTTAGCCTCCAGAAAACTTTATACTTTCAGTTTTCATCGTATCTAGGAAATCATGTTACTTAAAACACGTATAAACGTTTTTGAGTAACGAAATGCACTCAAGAAACAATAATTAAGACTTTTAAGCGAAGAAGCCTAATTATTCAGTTGTGCGTTTTCCATTGCGTTAGTTAATTCGATTAGCAGTGCTAAATAAAATTAATTTTAAAAAAAGTGAAAGGGAAAATTAACTTGAGCCCGGTCCCATACGGGCCAGGCGTTTTTAGTCAAAGATTTGATATAAGAGCCTGTCTGGGCCCGGACAAACCCATCTGAAGAACTTGAGTCCTAAGCCTACGCGTTTTTCCGTTTGTGATGACGTCATCAACCGGGTCATAACAAACCAAATCTGCTACGATTGAAACCGAGACTACTTCGCTTCCGTATCACTTTCCTATCGGGCACTCTAGCCTAAATCTCATAGCTTCCTATTTCTAAGGGTTGTTTAAGACCTGGGGTCAGACACTCTCTTCCTAAAATCCTCTACATATGATCATTTGAAACCGATAAACAGCCTGTTCTTTTGCCGTGTGTCTTGTACTGAGAGTCAATGCGATACCAGGATTAGAAGTTAGTATTTTTATTAATTTAAATTGCATATCTCTTATTAATTGATGAACTATTTTATGGCAAACATAATAGTTCCCGCAAAATTAAGTAGGTTTAAGCAACCTAGTAAATACTAAGTAGATTACTTTCATGTATCATTAGACTTAGCAACGTTTCATTAATCATTATGCGTTGTTTTACTGTCCAGTGCTGTTTGGCCTTATTTTGTATGAAATATTTAGATGTGCAGTTTTCCGACGTCATGATGAAATTAAAAAATCAATACAGGTAGGCTGAGTTCTGATTCCGCAGTCAGTTTGGACCGTAGGACTACGACTGCAGATCGAGGGGTGAAATGAACTAGTCGAATATGGTTTCAAAGCGTTTATTTAATTTGTTATAGCCAGCACACGTCTATGATATGAAAAGTAGCTTACATATTTTTTACAAATAATGCTGGATACATTGCAAACGCAAAGCAGAGTTCGAGATGGGCCGGGTACGGGTTTCATCGGTTTGTTGGATTTTTGTTTGGCGGCGGCTGATTTCAGGCGTTCTCGCAGTCACGGCAGCGTTTTTCATGACACTGATTGTGACGTCACGAATCGAGGCTTTGCTGTAACCCCGCTTCTAAGATGGCAGTCACGGCAGCGTTTGTTATGACCTTGATGTGGACGTCACGAATCGAGGACTAAGACCTGCTAGTACTCGAGACGGCTTTGCTATAACCTTGCTGTTAGCTAAGATGGCAGTCACGGCAGTGTTTCGAGGACTAAGGCCTGCTAGTACTCGAGACGGCGGTGCTGTAACCCCGCTGCTAACTAAGATGGCAGTCACGGCAGCGTTTGTTATGACACTGATAGTGACGTCACGAATCGAGGACTAATGCCTGCTAGTACTCGAGATGGCTTTGCTGCAACCACGCTGCTAACTAAGATGGCAGTCATTGCAGCGTTTGTTATAACCCTGATGGTGACGTCACGAATCGAGGACTAAGGTCTGCTAGTACTCGAGATGGCGTTGCTGTAATCTCGCTGCTAGCTAAGATAGCAGTCACGGCAGCGTTTGTTATGACCCTGAGAGTGACGTCACGAATCGAGAACTAAGGCCTGCTAGTGCTCGAGACGGCTTTACTGTAACCCCGCTGTCAGATAAGATGGCAGTCACGGCAGCGTTTATTATGATCCTGATGGTGACGTCACGAATCAAGGACTAAGGCCTGCTAGTACTCGAGACGGCTTTGGCACGGATCCGTTTCTGGGCTTTTTGTCATAGCCTGGGCCTGTGCTCATCTCTACTGAAAACATATGTGAGACCTCTATTTACTGTGATTCCAAACAGGTAATTTTCATCGTTTGTTTTCTTTCACTTTTAGGAATATTTGTCACTACCGTGAAAGCAGAATCCAGAGCATTCAGAACAACCTACGATAATATAGGCATGGATCCTACTATCATTGATTACATCGAAGGACACGGAACATCTACTCCAATAGGAGACCCAACTGAAGTGAACGCTATTACTGAGGTCTTCTGTAAAAACAGGAAGACGCCTTTACTGTTAGGTGCTATCAAGAGCAACATTGGACACACCGAAGCAGCTTCAGGTAAAAGAACTTATTCATCGCTTTAGATTTTGTTCTTTCTAAAAACATAATTTTTGAATTTTCTGAGTTAACTCTGTTTTTCAGTAAATTTTTTCAGTGTCGAGTGAAAGTTCTGTGCCCCTCCTATCTTCTCTGCCGTAGTGAGCAAATTTTTTTATTGAGATTGTGCTGCTTATTAACACCCATTATTCTCTCTTTGTCTTGGATATTTTGCCGGAATAACTACCACGCGCATGGAGAAGCGTGTCATATGCATGTCATCCCCAACGGGTTTGGCATACGTTTTTTTCTTTTCGGGTTTTATCGATTGTTGTTAAGAAAATATGGCTATAAGGCATCACTTGTGACAGCAAGCGACGTAGGACAAACCATGGCATTCGAGAAGTAGGCCTTGACAGTAGCTTAAGTGACGTCACAAATCCGGCAATTATTTTAAAATTTATTTTTCAAAATTAATAGCGATTACAGTGAGATGCATTAATATGGTTCCATTTTTCTTTTTACTGAATTAAAACAAACTAGAAGGAGAAGGATATACTAATTTTGTTTTTCTAATGTCTTTTTGATTCAAAATAAATAATAATAGAGCTAGATTAAAACATCTAACGGCAACAGCTATTTACTTTGAAAAAATGTATTCAAATAAAATTGATTAAATCTGACAAAAAGTGTGATGTCACTACTTATGTAACTACCATGGCCTGTTTCTAAATGGCCACGGACAAGCACGCTGCCCATGTCTTGTCAGGATTTGTAGCTCGGACCATTAGCCAGAAGTCTGCAACTCTAACTACTCAGATACTACAGGACGATCCTTGTGTAGTGAGGGGAGTTACTGTAGCCGTTTCCCAGAAACATAATAAAGAATGAAAATGTTAAAAAGTTATGAAACAAACGTTCAAATCCAAACTTTCTCCTTAAGGTGGTTCCACCTAAAATCTCTGCCTTATGTTTCCAATGGGAAAACTTCCTTACGTATTTTGTTAGCAATTAATGCATTTCCAAGGATGAAAATTTGTACATTGATAAAACTAACTTCAGGTTATAACATGGGATACTTAATACTTGCTAGAACATAACCATAATTATATTAAAAATCAATCATTTTTCTTTGAGCAATGCTCAGACCTGTTAATTGATGGCGCGATCTGTACATTGATGACGTCAGTAGACAAACAAATGTTGGATTGATTAATTATGGTTATGTTTTAGCAAGTATTAAGTATCCCATGTCATAACTTAAAGTCAGTTTTATCGATGTGCAAATTTTCATCCTTGGGAATACGTTAATTGCGAAGAAAATATGTAAATTAGTTTTATCATTGGAAACATAAGGCAGAGATTTTAGGTGGAACCACCTTAACAAACATTTTGACCGGTTCTTATTCGGTCCAGCGGCGCTGCTGTAGTCCTTTTCCAGAAACAGAAACAGAAGCCTAAATAAAGATGAAAAAATTGAAAAAGTTCTTTGAAATAAACACACTGTTTAAAAAATTTCTCCTCGACAAACACTTTGAAACTAGGGGGTTCTCGTGTACTATAGAGGGGCCACTATAGCATTTTCCCAGAAATAGTAGCGTGGGCCAAAAGAAAGAATGAAAAAATTTAAAACGTTTTCTTCAACAAGCTTTAAAAATCAACAAAATGCAGAAATCCAGAGGAAAAATCAAACAGTAAAAAAAAAATGGAGTACATGGATTCGTCATGTTGGCGTCCATATTCTTGGCAGTCCATTAGCGTGTATTAAGTAAAAACATGATTCACTGGACCAAACGATTTCTTACCAGTCCAGAAGCACTAAAGACCTCCAAGGTATGTCTGCGCCCACTGCAGCCGTATTTTCAGCAACTACACGAAAGCGTCGTTTGCTGTTATAGTCAAGGTTGGAAAGTTACGCGTGAAAAAATATTTTTTACGTGACGCGTAAAATACGCATAAAAATGCGAAATTTACGTTGTAAATGTGCAAAATGTAATACATTTCCTTTAAATATAATAAAAAATTGAAATGTTACAATGTTACTCGAATTCCCAGGTTAACAGCGACACGTGCGCGGGTTATTTGCGAAATAACTCTCCAAACTGCGTTTTTCATTTCTTCTTCCTTCCCAACGACACGGCGACACCACACATTGATTTCTCCGTGTTGCTGTGCTACTCACCAACATCACACATTGATTTCTCCGTGTTGCTGTGCTTCTCGCCGACACCACACATTGATTTCTCCGTGTTGCTGTGCTTCTCGCCGACACCACACATTGATTTCTCCGTGTTGCTGTGCTACTCACCAACATCACACATTGATTTCTCCGTGTTGCTGTGCTTCTCGCCGACACCACACATTGATTTCTCCGTGTTGCTGTGCTACTCACCAACATCACACATTGATTTCTCCGTGTTGCTGTGCTTCTCGCCGACACCACACATTGATTTCTCCGTGTTGCTGTGCTTCTCGCCGACACCACACATTGTGTTCTCCGGGTTAGTGTGCTATTCTCTGACGCAGACCCTCACGTATGATATCCAGCCTTATTACTAGTCATCAAAGGCTGCAGACAATTTTCATCATCTGGATTTTGACACTTTTTGTTTTCCACCAGTAGCGGGCATCTTTTGTCTTTTTTACGCTCTCCAACCGAAGGTTGAAGAGGCGTATATGCTCCAGCTTTTTCCGTCCGTCTGTCCGCCCGTCCCTCTGTCTGTCGGCACGATAACTCACGTAAAAATGGGTCGATTTCGATGAAATTTTAGTATGTGGTAGGGGACCACCAGGGGACGAACCCTATTGAAAATGGGTGAAGTGGGGACACAGATCACGCCATAAGAGCAGGATCCATTCAATTGCCCTTATGCGTCATAACTTGCGTAAATATGGTTCGATTTCGATGACATTTTATTATGTGGTAAGGAACCACCTGGGAACGAAACCTATTGAAAATGGGTGGAATGGTGTCAAAGGTCAGGACATAAAAGCGGGATCCATTTCATTGCCTTTATGCGTCATAACATGCGTAAATATGGTTCGATTTCGATGAAATTTTAGTATTTGGTAAGAAACCACCTGGGGATGAACCCTATTGAAAATGGGCGAAATGGGGTCAAAGGTCAGAGCATAAAGGTGGAATCCAATCCATTGCCTTTATGCGTCATAACATGCGTAAATATGGTTCGATTTCGATGAAATTTTAGTATGTGGTAGCACCTGGGCACGAACCCTATTGAAAATGGGCGAAATGGGGTCAAAGGTCAGGCAGGACATAAGAGCGGCATTTGTTCCATTGCCCTTATGCGTCATAACTTGCGTAAAAATGGTTCGATTTCGATGAAATTTTAGTATGTGGTAGGGAGCCACTGGGGACGAACCCTATTGAAAATTGGCGAAATGAGGTCAAAGGTCAGGACACTGGAGTGGGATCCATTCCATTTCCCTTGTGCATCATAACTTACCAAAAAATGTTTCGATTGCGACAAAACGTTAACATGTTGTTCCGGAGGTATAGTGAACCGGTTATGTTGAATATCAACGAAATGGGGTCAAATGTCATTGCACAAAAGCAAGATTTATACCACAGCCATTATTCTCATAACTTGCGTAAAACTGCTTCTATTGCGACAAAACTTTAGTATGTTATTCTTGAGGTGTACTGAACCGGTTCTGTTGAACATAATCGAAATGGGGTCAAAGGTCAGGGCACAGGAGCGAGATTTATTCCACAGCCGTTATCCTCATAACTTGAGTAATAATTTCTGGTATGTTGGAAAGCGTATCATAATCAATGCATTGCATGATTTTACTAACTTGTTATTTTATGCTGAACTCCTTATTTTCTCATTGCGGCAATTTTTATGAATGAATAGTGTCTTTGTGTGAAATTCCGACTTCGTTTTTTCCTTCATTCCGATGACCGGTGAAGTCGTCCTGTACACAGAGGCATATTAAATCAGAAAACACAGAATTTAATGTTTACTTATGAGAATTTTTGTGGACACCTTCCCAGAAGCAGCACCTTTATAACTTTTACCACGCACTTCCAGATTGTTCGTGATCTGATCGCCTAGGAGTTATATAAGAATTAGCAGGAGTATTTTCCGGGTAAATATTACTATTCGTGGAATCACCAAGTTCAGCGGGCGAAACTTAATGAATGAAAAAGATATTCCAGTAATTTTCCAGTAAATTTATTTTAATTCGTTTAGGTTATTGCTTTTTGGTAAACAATATTTTTGGTTTTTCCATTGGGAGCAAAAAATATAGAGATTTTTAGAATTGCCAACCCTTAAAGAACAAGTTAGTAAAAGCATACAATGCATTGATTTTGATACGCTTTCCAACATACCAGAAATCAATACTCAAGTTATTGCTCAAGTTATGAGGATAATGGCTGTAGAATAAATCTCGCTCCTATGACCCGACCTTTGACCCCATTTCGATGATATTTAACAGAACCAGCGCAACTAACAGTAGAGTTTGACAGGGTCTTGTCGTCTGATTACCTCTTTTCATTAACACTGATATCGCCATTAGCTTTCTATTCTTGTGGCAGATTAATGCTCTATGTAACTCCTCTCCCTCAAAACTTGAAAAAAAACGACATTTCAAGAAAAAAAACGATGAAAAGAGCGGGGAATTAAAGTTTTTAGCTGGATGGCAACGTTATACGAATCTTATTTTAAGTTGGATGTTTCTTTGTGAAAAGGAGAAGGGCCGCCAAAAGACAAAGGTTTTTCTCAAAGATACTACCTTATACGGTCTAGAATAACAGGGTGACCTAACACTGGAATGTTCCAAGAATGAATAACATCACCTCTAGTTACCACTACCCGAGTCCTTGTCTCAATCGAAGCATTTTTACGTAAGTTATAACGCATAAGGGCAATGGAATGCACCCGCTCCTATGTCCTGACCTTTGACCCCACTTCACCCATTTTCAATAGGATTCGTCTCTAGGCGGTCCCCTACCACATACTAAAATTTCATTGAAATCGAACCATATTTACGCAAGTTATGACGCATAAGGGGAATGGAATGGACCCCGCTCTTATGTCGTGATCTTTGACACCATTTGTCCCATTTTGAATAGGGTTCGTCCCCAGCTGGTCCCCAACCACATGCTAAAATTTCATCGAAATCGAACAATTTTTACGCGAATAATCGTGCGGCCAGACGGACGGACAGACAGACGGACAAAGCTGTAGAACATGCGCTTCTTCCTACGGTTGGAAAGCGCAAAAAAGGAACTGGGATGGTTGCAAATGTGAAAAATAAAAATAATAATTTTTGATATAGTTAATTTACTTTTACGAAACAAAAAAGGAAAGGAAGTGGATTGGAAATAGTACTTGCCTTCGAGGAAATACCTAAGGAACTCCAGTGTATCTGCCGTGTGCTTCTGAGATTCACGCGCCAATGAAATGCAATGTACCTACGTCATGGCGCGTGCATACGACTTGAAGTTGGCATTGATCATCCTTTCGTTTACCGTTTTGAATTTTGAATATCTGGAACTCTCTATTTACATTACATTGTATTTCTTCCTGATGAAGCCGTCAGTTGGTGCTGAAAGCTAACGTTTATGAATTTGTGTTTTTAATACACAATTAAATGGATATTTCTGCACTTTATTGTTATCTACGGTCTCTAAATTAGACCGTAGATCGGGTATTGGAATGCTGAATTGTGTTGAAGTTCTTAAAAGTAAAAAATGGAACTTTTTGCGAAAACGTTGCGTGAAGTTAGGGCGCAATGAGATAGTATACCAAATTTGGTGGTTCTAAATTGAAAACAGTAGATTTTACGAAAGTTTTGGAGGGGTCCCTAACCCCGGGCTCCGACCCTTCCAAAAACCGAAAAGTTTGTGTGTGGGACCCTTGACCCCGAGCCCCGACCCATTCCAAAAACCGTCTACGGTCTAACTTAGAGTACCATGAGATAGTGTATCAAATTTGGTGGTTTTAAATTGAAAACTCCAGATTTTGCGAAAATTTTGTATGGGAGTCCCTTGACCTCTGGCCCCGACACCTTCAAAAAAAACGCCTACGGTCTAACTTAGAGTACAATGAGACAGTAAACCAAATTTGGTGGCTCTAAATCGAAAACTGTAGATTTTTATAGCGGATATACAAACAAACAAACATTCAATTTTATCTACACTGCTGGCCCCCAAAATGCAACAACAAGAAGGAAGCATCCGATTGGCCTGAAATTCGTAGCATGCGTCGCCCGCGAGAGGACATGCAAACGATTAGCATTGCAGGACATATTCAAATCATGTGCGCCCGTCACGCCACCGAGAAGCACTATAAGAAGGGTGCACAGAAGGCGGGGTGTAAGTAGAGAAGTGTGTTGTGCTGCCAGACCTGTGCGTGGGAAGCTTCCTGATGCCTCGCCGCAGAATACGGCAGTCATTCCAGCACGTTTCGGAGTTCGACAGAGGACAAATAGTGGCTTATCGCGACAGCGGTTTATCGTACCGAGACATCGGTGCCCGTGTGGGACGACATCCAGCCACAGTGAGGCGAGTATGAATTCGGTGGGTGCAGGAGGGACGGACGGACCGACGTGAGAGACTGCCGCGGCCGCGGCACACCACCGAACGAGAGGACCGGCATGTTGTTCAGCGGGCATTGACGGTTCGCACCGCCACATTACGAACGTTAGCGCAGGAATTATGATGTATTGTGCAACAACCTGTGTCAGCACGTACCGTTCGACGTCGTCTGCAGGAGCGAGGACTTGTTGCACGACGCCGATTGCTCCATTTACCATTGACGTTAAACCACCGGCGAGTGCGGCGGCAGTGGGCCGTTGAACGCCGCACCTGGACTACGGAATGGCACGACATTGTCTTCTCCGACAAATCCCGCTTCTGCCTGCAACACCACGATGGTCGGATCCGTGTGTGGCGGCACCGCGGCGAGAGACTGCATGACGCCTACATTATGCATCGCCATAACGGGCCGTCGCCTGGCGTTATGGTTTGGGGCGCAATTGAATATGACCCCCGCACACCTTTGGTACGCATCGCCGGTACACTCAACTGCACCGCTACATCTCTGACGTTTTGGAGCCTGTAGTCCTCCCTTACCTGTAGGACCTGCCAGCGGCCACGTTTCAACAGGACAAAGCGCGCCCGCACGTGGCACGCATCGTGCAACAATTCTTCACGGCCCACCATGTGTCAATGCTGCCGTGACCCGCCTGTTCTCCCGATATGTCACCCATCGAACACGTCTGGTCGCTGATCGACAACCGAGTGGCCCGGCAAGCACCATCCGCAGCTACGCCTGATGAACTGTGGCAACGTGTGGAAGCAGCCTGGACCGACATACCCCAAGCCCACATCCAAAGCCTCTTTCGTTCGATGCCGCGGCGTGTAGCGGCCGTTATTGCCAGCCATGGGGACAATAGGAATTATTGATGTCTGCGTGTTCCGCAAGTCGCACGGGCCTGTAAGCTCAATCGTTTCATCTTTGTATCTGTTGTTATGTGTCCAGTAAATCTGTCTTTGCTATCTCGTGTCCTTCTTGGTGTTACATTTTGGGTGGCCAGCAGTGTATATAGATGAAATTAAAAAAAATAACTTTAGTTCACAGCATTGGTCCGAAGCGTTTATAATAAGTGACTTTGAAGTTGTAATACTTTGTATTAAAAAAAAAGTTTAGGACATTATGTCGTACCCGTACGCTGGAAGACTTTTACAGCGCAAATAGGACGAACTTGGTTTTATTCCCACAAAACTTGGGCATAAAAACTGCGCAAAATGTGTATTTTGTAGTTCGATAATTAAACACACAGCGACACAGGCCGTTCAAGTACATAGAAGAGTTATGACGAAGTAAATATCTCCATGATTTTTATGCCATGGGAGGAATGCGAATCCCCAACTCTCGGCTCCGAAGCCCCGAGTGCTGTCCACTGTACTACACTGGCATATTCTCTCAGCTTTTATCTCATGTACGTCCTGAGGGGCAGGCACGCCACAGAGTATGCAGTAAACAAAGCTCTACTTTGAGTGAAACCTCAACAATATCCGTTCATGATAGTGAATCGAACATTTCTGTTGCTCAATTTCAATAAGTAGGAACTGTACACCAAATTATATTCAAAATAGCAAAACTATACTAAAAATCTGAAATTTCTTGTCGTAGAATACAAATAAAACTTTCCAAGCTTTCGCACATCAATCAAATGGCTTTCTCAAGGAAGGTAGACAGCTAACTTCAAACTGAATAAAAGAACGTTTCAACACTTTGAACGCGGTGACTTGACTAGACAATAAATGAATAGGAGCAAACGCGATATTTTGAAGAAACGAGGTCACGTTGGTTGGGCCCGTGGTACTACGGTAGAAAACGTAGCATTATTTGAGGAATTGATTCCAAATACGTGGCAACTCCAGAGAGACGCTATCATTGTAAGCTTCGCAGCTGGTCAAGATTTCGAAGGTTTCACGAATGGCGGTAGATTTGAGTGTGGAGTATGAAGCTAATTTCTTTATATCACTCCATATGGGATCGACGGACTTGAACTTGAATTCTCTTAATAAGGCAGTGGCTATTTTTTCGTCTCTTGTATCTCTTTTATGTTCGCTGATTCTAATTCCAAACGAACGTTTGGTCATTCCGATGTAGTATCGCCTGGAGCCGTCCAGATATTGTAGTGGGATGGCATAAACATCTGCCTCGTTAAGAACAGGGGGCTTGTCAGTATTTCTCTTAAGCATCGTATATAAAGAAGCCGGAGACCTTATGCAAACACCGAAGTTCATCCTCCTGAGCCCGTTTTTGAGTTGATAGGAAACATTTGCTATGTAGGGAATAGAGCCCAGGTAGCGAAGTTGCGGCTTAGAAATATTAGCACGGCTGATTCTGGCTTTCTCAATAAAGTTATGCATCTGGTGCGACGTTGACGACCCTCTAGGTCAACAAATCAGCATTGTGTATGGCACGAGCACTTCGCAGAATGAAGATCTCCAGACTACGAACGCTTCAGCCTCAGCTTCAATTTCATCTACACACATAATTGAAGACCTTGAAACAGTGCACCCTGAAAACCGTGGTCGTAGGGTTCCACCGAGTTCATCTACGTCAACAAATTCCAATATGAGTGCGACTGCATTTATCGATAAGGCGGATATTAGTATGAAGGAAAGTTTTGATCACGCCGTTGCCAAGTTCTTCTTTGGCGGTAATATTCCATTTAGTGTGGTCGATTCTGTTCATTTTAAGGATCTTTGTGAAGTTATGTGTCCTGCGTATAAACCTATCAGTCAAAGGCCAATAGAGACAAACTCTTGGACGAAGTCAATAGCGAATTAATAAGAGAACCACGCGAGATCGCTTCGGAGGCAGTCCTTCTCCTTGATGGCTGGAGAAATGACGCCACTAACACCAAAAATGTTATGACTTTACTACATAATCACAGCGGTAAGTTTAAAAGCCTTCGATATACACTATATTGACAAAAGTCACCGGACACCTAGAAGATAAAGACAACATAGCATTTATTAACCTTTGAGAAATGCTTTCGATAAGGTTTTGGAACACAGCGATAGGTATGCGCTTCCATTCAGTACATAATGCTGCCGCTAACTGTTGCTTAGTAGTAGGCCTTGGTTCCAAACTTCTTATGCGGCACTCTAATTCATCCCATAAGGGCTCTATATAATTAAGATCAAGGTTCTGTGCTGGCCAGTCCACACACGATACGGAATTATCGTCAAACGCCGCCGTAATAGTTCTTGCTTTATGGCTCGGTGCATTATCCTGCTGGCACTAACAAGGGTCGGTTTCATAGTATTGCCACACAGTTGGTAGAGCATAATTGTCCAGAATATCGAGGTAGACGTGCTGGTTAATAGGTTGGTCCACGATAAACAATGGGCCGGGGCCATACCACGCAAAACACCCCCACACGATTACACTGCCAGCTCCAAACTTGACCTTAGGAGCAGTACACTGTGTTAAATACCGTTCTCCCGGCTGCCGCCATACACACGCACGGTGATCAGACTGTTGGATCGTGTATCTGGATTCATCAGTCCATAGGACCCGTTTTCATTGATCTACGGTCCACAATAAATGCTCTTTACACTGTGCTAAACGACGAGTAGCATTCCGAAGGGAGATGAAAGGCTTATGAGAAGCCACACGACCACAGTAACCCATGGAACGAAGTTCCCTGCGAATGGTATGTGTACATATAGTGGTTCCAACATTTTTACTCACATGTACACTGAGGTGTTCTGCAGTACTCCGTCGATTAGCTGTAACGACTCTCCTGAGGCTTCGGCTTCCTCTATCACTGATTTTCTTTGGTGTGTCGGTACGTTTTGTTGCTTCAGACATGCCGTGTGTATTCCATACATCCAAAACAGTGGACTTGGGTATGTTCAAACGCCTATCGGTTTCTCTTATGGACAACCCACTAATATTACACCCAACAATCTATCCTTTCTCAAAGTCAGTTCTCTCCCGCCGCGACATTTTCACTCAACCGCACAGTGCGATATGATCGCGATCAGCTGCAGGCTTGTTTGTATACCGTTAGCAGCGGCACCGCGCATCTAAATAGCGCAGCGAATGTGTTCATTTGCTTTTGAAGGGGTGTTCGGTGACTTTGTCAATATAGTATATCTGAAGCTTTGGTATATAAAGGAGCCTTTGGTATATGTGAGATCGCTAAAACGGGAGAAAAGTTGTGCCAAATCGTACAAGAAACAAAGAAACTAGCAAAACAGAAGTATAACATTGATGTACTGTATATTGAGGTGTCGAATAACGCAAGCAATATGATCAAAATGAGCAATGTTACGGATTATGCCATTCTGCTTGTAATTCACATACGGACAATCTTCTTGTAAAGGATCTGGTGCTTAATGGCATTTCATCTCGTGTAAGCAGTGTGCTAGAAATGTTCAAGCATGCTGACTGCCACATGAGTTTTTGGAATGTGGCGGTAGTAAAGTTCAGCTAGTTGCAGATAAACATCAGTACTCTCAAATAGAAGCATCCTTACCCGTAAGAGATAATATCATTGCAATGAGAAAGGTGTCAGCTAAAGATGAAAAAGAGAAGATACCATCCCTAAAGTCTGTGCTGTATAACAATGATTTCCTTACTCAGGTTAATGATACTGTTCGAGAATGAGAGAACTGACAAGCTATTGCCAAAAAGAAGATTGCAACGTTGCCGATGCAGCGGATTGCCAACGTGCTGCATCCTACTAAATATATTTTTTTTTTGATTGGAGGTTTAACGATAAAGATCGTGTGGGAATATTTGGTGCCTCACCGTGAGCAACTCAATGGGCTATAAGCAGTCGCCCGTCCCTAATTTAGGGTCACTGGTTCCAGGGAAGGGAGAGAGCCAGTGCCGTAAGACAAACACAACATCCATGCCTCACCGGGATTCGAACCCGGACCCCTTTTGGACGAATGATCAGAGGCCATCGCTTAGACCACTGCGCCACCGGGGCGGCCCTACTAAATATCAGGGAGTAATGAAGAAAGTCTTGAGGTGGTAGAAAATTTTATACTGCAGAATTTAGATGCCGCTGGAATCACAGGCTACCAACAATATAAAGATCGTGTGGGAATATTTGGTGCCTCCCCGGTGGCGCAGTGGTCTAAGCGATGGCTTCTGACCGTTCGTCCGAGATAGGTCCGGGTTCGAATTCCGGTGAGGCACGGATGTTGTGATTGTCTTACGGCACTGGCTCTCTCCCTTCCCTAGAACCAGTGGCTCTAAATTAGGGACGGGCGACTGGCTATAGCCCATTGAATTCCTCACGGGGGTCGTTAAACCTCCAATAAAAATATATATTTGGTAAACTACTTGAAAACGATGTTCAAACTCCAGGAACATTTTGGCATTTTGCTAAAAGACATCATAAAAAACTCTACAAGTTAGCCATTAGACTACTTAACAGACCAGTATCATTAGCACAGTTTGAAAGATTGTTCTCCAACTGGTTCATAACGCATTCAATTTTCGTGCTGGAATATAGCGCCAGAACAAATCTGAAGGGAGGGTAGCACCTTTTCCTCTAAAAACATCCTTGATGTATCGCTGGCTGTTGAGGGTTCCCTCAAATCCTATCAGGCGACAACACGAATTGAACCCAATGACGTCTCAAACCACCACGTTTGGCGTTGGGCCGGTATGACGCTGCAAGGTGACGTTCACCACAGTATCTTCGAACACGTATGCGACCATCACGGTGCATTAAGTTCAATAGCGACTTGTCAGAAAACACAACCTGTTTCCAATCAGCTCGCCAATGTCTTTGTTCGAGACCCCATAGCAGCCTGAGGCGTCTGTCTGTTTGAGGGTAAAAAGAATGCGACGCAATGGGCTGCTACCCACCCGCCAGTCCTCTGTTAAGCAGACGACGTCGAACTGTTTTGGGAAATAAAGCCTAAACTGTGACAGTGCCCCACTGCTGCGCTAACGCTGAGGATGTCTTAATTAACCCTTTAAGCGGCCGATGTATGTGGACCAAATGCTGCCCATACTTTTCTGCGTTTCTTAATCCTATATGTTCTCATAGAGATCTGGATTTACGAAAGCTGGGGTAAAACGATTCCTTTAACCTTTTCATCTGAGAAGTACCAACCACAAACCTGTCACTGGTCGTAAATTCTCTTTCTCTGTATCTCAGTCTTTCTTTCTCTCTCTCTCTCTCTCTGTTTCTCTGTCTCTGCATCTCTCCGTCTCTCTCCTCTCAGTCTCTTTCTATCTCTCTATCTCCGCATCTTTTCGTCTCTCTCTATCTGTTTCTCTGTCTCTCTCTTTATCTCACTGTCTAGTTCTATTTCTTACTGTCTCTTTCTATCTCTTACTGTCTCTCACTCTATCTCTCTCTGACTTTCCCTATTTCTCTCTATCTTTCTCCATCTGTCTGTCTGTCTGTCTGTCTGTCTGTCTCTTTCTCTGTTCCTCTCAGTCTTTGTCTCTCTCTTTCGCTCTCTCTCTCTCAGCTCTCTCTGTTCTAGTACCTTATTAACTGCTTCATGACTGAAGTCCCGATGGGGAACGGCTAGTTTCCCTGGCGCAAACATAATGTAATTGGGTAGAAACGAGTGATTCAAACATGCAACGCTCTCTGATGGGTAAGATCACTTGTTTCAGCCTCGTTCGGCCCACTTCTTAGACAGCGAATTCATTCATTCGAGCTGATACCAGCTCATTTTGCTAACCCCGAGTTAATTCGTTCCAGCCGGTTAAGGGGTTAATGGATATTACGACGGCCAAGATTAGACCCATAGCACGATGCATCGGATTATAAAATGTAGCTGGCAAGAAACACACCTTCGATCCGTCAAAATGATTCTGTCCATGTTGTTGTTATATTCATCCGACGATGGGTCCAGAGTGCACCTGAAAGATCTCATGCTTTTTGAACCTTCATCTTATTAGCTTGTATATACACTGGTGTGCAAAAATTAAGGACGAAGGGGAGAAATTAGCATAACAGCGGAACGAGCAGGCAGAACGGACCAAAAGACCACTCAGGTGATAGACTAGGGTCCGGTACGGTAGGGCATGCGCATATAGGCTGCATGACGTAGGGGGAGTAAGGGGGGTGTCGGAAGGGTATAAAGCACACGGGCAGTGTATGTTCAGCAATTCGGTGAAAGCGATTGCACGGTGTACATCAGTTTGAACGACGTCGAGTTGCTGCCACCGTGTGATATGGCCAACAGGCAATCCAGTAGACGACATTTGGATGGCTTTACCCGAGGTCGCGTCATTGGGAAGTTGGAAGAAGGTCGAAGTGTGGCCGAGGAGTTCGGGATCGCTCTCAGCATCGTTTCACGAGCTTGGAGAGCATTTCAAATGACAGGAACAGCTGTCCGAGAGTTTAGCAGTGGTCGTCCACGAGAAACCACGGAGGCGGACGACTGGTATATTGTCCTACAGGCGAGAAGAGACAGACGGCAGACAGCAGGAGAAATCGCAAGGCACATGCAACAGACAACTGGACATCCGTTATCGCGTTTTACCGTGGCCAGGACGCTGCACGAAGGTAGTCTATTTGCACGACGACCAGTACAGTGTGTGCCATTAACGCCTGCTCATCGGAGACGGCTGTTTCTGTGGTACAAGGAACACAAGAATTGGACACATCAGCAATGGGGTCGAGTTCTCTTACGGATGAGAGCTGATTTAGTCTGACGAGCAATTCTGGACGTATACACATCTGGAGAGAGCAGGAAACACGCAATCTTACCTCCAACATCATCGAAAGGGACCGGTTTGGAGGTGGTGGAGTTCTCGTTTAGGGCGGTATCATGCTTGGTAGCCGTACTGACCTCTACATTTTCCAAGGAGGTTCAGTCACCGGTGTCCGCTATTCTGCCGAGGTTCTCCTGCCTCACGTGCGTCTGCTTAGAGGTGCTGTGGGTCCTGAGTTCCTCTTCATGGACGACAACGCTACACCTCATCGTACAGATGCTGTCGCAGAGTAGTTGGAGAGTGAAGATATTCAACGCATGTATAAGCCCGCAAGGTCCCCGGACCTAAATCCAATCGAACACGTGTAGACCTTCTCGGGAGACAGCACGTCACCAGCCGCCAGCAACGATTCCGTAGCTACGATTGGCGCTACAAGAGGAATAGGCCGCGATGCCTCAACAGCTCCTTGACCACCTCGTCCTCAGAATGAACAGACGTTGTAAATCCTGCAACGAAGTCAGGGGTGATCATATCCCCTACTAAAGACTGGATTTTTCTTGGCAGCAGCCTGTCACATGGACGTTTCTGTCTTCTGTCCAGTTGTGCTCGAAGCTACCTTTTCAATAAAGTGCCTTTGTATCCTTTGGATTCCTTGTTTGGACGGCTTTGCTCGCTTGTCCCATATTCTTACATCTTGGGGATCTTATGGTATGATTTCAGTCGATGTGGAGCACTTCTGCACGACGTTACATTCGAAAAACCGTCTGGTCCTTAATTTGTGTACGCCAGTATATGAATCGCTTCCGAGAACTTGCACAGTTGCTGACTTAAACAGTCAAACCCCTATTTAACGGACTGCGATTTAACGAATTCCGCGATATTACGTACATTTTTTATGGTCCCGACGGAATTACATTGAAATTAATGCTTGTCGTTTCCCGATTTAATGAACAGATTTCCTCAATTTAGCGAACATTTTTTTATTTTTTAAACCACAAAACTATGTTAACCAGCATTTTCACGTTAAAAGTTAGCCCAAATGCAATTTCTTGATGATGTTTTCGATGAACAGATTCTGATGTAGAAGATGAAGCAGAACTGAAAGTTATCTGCTTTAGTGATGCTGGTAACAAACAGTATAGAATGTGCTAAAAAGTACTTGAGGCCCTTCGATATTAATGATGATGTTTTTCATGCACTTCATAAAATTGAAGCTGCAATTTATAAAGCTAAACGTTCAGAAAAAACAGAAGCAAGCTTCTCTAAAGCATTCTTTTTTTACAGTGTAAAAAGGTGATCAACACATATTCTGTTTTTACAAGTTAATCAGTACTGATTGATGTTCTGTTTCATGCAGTTTAAGATACTGGAATCATTATTTAAGAAGCTAAGTACTTGGGAAAAAATCACGTATCGAATTTTTCTCGCAATTTTAAAGTACGTTTAAATTTTGATGCTACGTATTGAATTCTAATATCTAGGAATTATGTATTTAATATGAAAAGTAAATGTGTACGTATTACAACTATAATGAATAAAATTCTCCGGCTGGACGTGTAGTGCAGGAAAGCTTACGTTAAGTCACGTTAGGGTTATTGAAAGGTTACTTGACGTAGCTAAAGTGTGCTTAATCTTCAAAGTGCTAGAGTTTGTTTAGGTAAGACACGCACGTGCAATAAATTCCAAGAATATGGAATTTATTTTTACTCAGCGTTCCTTATTATCTTGAATATCAGTAATATAACTTCGGTTTTAGTACATTAGTACCTTGAAGGCTCCTTATTAGAGCGGTAAACACAAATACCCTGAACTTAACGTAAACACTCAATGAAATAGACTTAACGACCAGACAGAGGTCTGACAATTAAATGAACTAAGAAAACGTACTCACTTTTAACCTTTTATTGGGGAGCTCCTGGTATTACTCAAATACACACTCAAAAATAATACAACACAACTACTGATAGCCCGAACTTTCGTACTATCGTAATATCGTAGAAACGTAGGTAAATCGCATATCAATAATCAGGAAGAACCTATCACATATAAAACGAAGCTCTTCTGTATACTTGAGCGCGCCTATATATATATACTGCAAACCACACGTCATGACTTACACTCGTTGCCACATATAATTCAGCGGGAGAAACAACATCTCGTTAAGTGAGAAGATAATTTGCATAGGAAAATAAAATAACAAGAGATAGTAAAATCAAAAAGAAACTGAATTTAGAGTATACGTCACGCAACATTTTTTATAATAAATTCGTAATTAAAAGTACTATACATTATTTAAATGTCAGTGAAAGAAAGAGAACTTAGCTGCTTACGTATTCTGTTATGAACACTAGCTTAATTTGAATGATTCATTCGAAAGGCTTCCTCGATTTAGCGAATTCCGCGATTTTACGTACAAGACAGTTGGTCCTTTGAAGTTCGTTAAATCGAGGTTTGACTGTATAGGCATAATAAACAATGGAGTCCAGATTGAAGGTATGTTTCTTACCAGCTATAATCCGATATATCGTGCTGTGGGTCTTAGCCGCCCTAATATCTATTAATACAAGTCTGCACAAGTAAGAAATAATACTAACTGAGGATGTCGCTGTGCGATCGATCAATGCCATGAGGTGGAGGTGCTCTGTATCCCGTGCAGTCGTGCGTGGTGTTTTTCGGTTCATTTCCAGGATTTCTGTGTGTCCGAGCCTCGTCTGTCCACTGACGCCACCTTCGCATCACTGTACTGGCGTTTAATCCCGTACGTGTGGCAGTTTGGGGGTAGGAAAATTCAGTTTCCTTCATCCCAACAATCGTACCCCGCTCAAAGTTCATCAGGTGTTCATAACGCGACCTTCTTCGGTGATGGGTCATAGTGATACACAAATAACACCCTTTCGACTCAAGGTCGGCTCTTCACTGATTGCGACATCTTGTTTGATCCTGCTCTTTGTACCCAAGGCCGGACAGTTCAGAGGGCACTGCTCTGAAAGCTTGTGCGCATTTTCACTTACATTTTAATCATTTGCAATTCCCAACCTGTTATACATATCCTGTAAGTTTCAAGCTAGTACGAGCAGTCCTTCAAGGAGTTGTAATTTTTCACAAAGAGTGGTATAGCTTCCTTGGACAGCTACACACTTTTGCCAACGTCCGTAAAGATGTTCAATGCATTCTTGGAAACCATTCTTTGAAATCTCTTAACCCCCTTTCTCGAGTTTTCGATGATGCCCTCAGAACTGGTGAATCTTTTTCCTTTTAGGATAATTTTCAACAGCGGAAGCAAGTCAAAATCATGTAGTGCCAATTTAGAAAAATACACTCATGGTCAAAAATAACTAATATACAAATTTTGAAGATGACAGTTTGTTTTTGGGTGTAAATATCACAAGGATGGTACGTCAGATAATATACGAAAACTTGAAAGTTTCGTCGTCCTGGAGCGGGAATCCAATCCCAGTCTCCCAGGTAGCGCCCGGGTATGTTAATCACTACACCACCCAGAACGACTAAGTCTCAAGTTTCAGATTCATTTGAATATAACCATCTATAACGAAGTAAATTCCTCCGTCATTTTTGCCCACGCCGGGACTCGGGTCCCCTCATTCCGCAATAAGTCGCTCTCCCAACTGAGCTGCCAAGCTCTGGCTGCTATCTGTCTTTATCTCATGTACGTTCTGCGGGGCAGGCACGTCACATCTCTTCCTCCTCCTCCCCCGAAAGAGGGCCGGGGGCATGGCCCACGTGACAGCTGGGACCATGTGTCATTGTAGGTAGTCATCCGCTGAAGAACGTACATTGATGTGTGGAAAGTAACATTACACACATTTACTTTTCGAAACGCTGAAGAAGGAGTTCTCTTATTTTTCCTGTCTCGCGGTGTGGAGAGAACATCACACCATTGCGAGAACTTTAACGGCCAGGTCATTCTTGAAGTTCGGGCGCCAATATAACGAAGTAAATTTCTCCGTCATTTTTGTGCACGCCGGGCATCGAACCCGGGTCCCCTCATTCCAGAATAAGTCGCTCTCCCAACTGAGCTACACGGACGTATGTTCTCGCTGCTATCTGCCATTATCTCACGTACGTCCTGCGGGCAGGTACGTCACACATCACAGGATTCGCTGGTCGAAGCAACGGGCATTCCTGTTTAGAGAAACTGGAGGTTAAGAATTCTATCCCGTGATTGCCCGGAGGAGCAGATAAATCATGAATGGAATACTGGATTACACAATGCAATACAAATTTTGAAGATGACAGTCAGTTTTTTGGTGTAAATATGATTCGCTAAACATGAATGCCGATTGCTTCGACTAGCGAATCCTGTGATGGTTATTTTCAAATTAATCCGAAAATTAAGACTTGGTCGCTCTGGTGGTGTAGTGGGTAGCATACCCGGGAGCTATCTGGAAGACGTCCGGGTATGCTAACCACTACTTAGCATTTCCGGGGGCTATCGCTCCAGGACGACGAAATTTTCAAGTTTTCCTATATTATCTGACTTACCATCCTTGTCATATTTACACCAAAGAACGGACTGTCATCTTCAAAATTTGTATTGTATGATGTAATCCCGTAATCCATTCATGATAAAAAAGTCACAAGAAAATGTTCCCCTGCACAAAGTGATTCGTTATGAAAACTACTCCATACCGCTTCCGGAATGACGAAAGTCCATCTGTTGCTCCAGAGATCGATGCAGGCGCTAGGAGCACGAAATACGTCACGTAGCACGTAGTGGGTTATAAAAAGAGAAGTCAGAGAAGCATAATAGAGCAGCTGCTGTGCGTTTGGGATATACCATAGTGCTGTATACCAAATGAATATGGCAAAACGAGCCCATATTGATGTTTTTATGTGAGGCAGAATCATCGGTCGACTCGATGTTGGTCAAACCCAGATGGCAGGGTCGCATGAGTTGCATGGCGCAATTTCAAGACTCCCCAGGAGGATGGAAATGTGTCTCGGCGCTTCAGCACAGGGCGTCCGCAAAAAGACCGTCTTTTATCACTAACTGCCAAAAGGTACAGGCAGAGTACAGCAGGGTACAGTGCCAGCGACCTTTCATCTGCCACAGGGACCACGGTTTCAAGGCAAACCTGGCAACTGAGTGAGTAAGGTCTGTATGCCCGCAGGCCTACCACATGAATCTCGTTAACTTCAGCCCATCGAAGAGCCCGCATAATATGGAGCAGAGGACATCGTGTTTGTTACTGAATCGATCATCACGTGTTTTATTTACTGACGAATCAGAGTTTAGTCTGCACAATGCTTCACGCAATGTCTGCATCTGGAGAGCACTAGAGACTCAGCCCAACACCTCCAACATTCTTGAACACCATCATTTCGGCGGCGGTGGGATTCTAGTGTCGGGCGGAATAATGTTGGGTTCACGTATTTCGCTCTATGTGTTCGAAAGGGGAACTGTAATAGGCCAAATGTACAGCGATTTCATTCTGCAACAATATGTCCAACTATTCAGGGATGCAATGGAACCTGAGTTCGTGTTTATGGATAACAACTCACGCTCTCATACACTGAAGAGCAATTGAATTAGAGACAGCTGGCGTTATGCAAATGTGGCGCTGTGGGTGCCCCTAAAAACGGAAACGACATGACGTATTCAGCGATCCTACAATATAAGGAGTGATGCGACGGGAATCAATAAGAGTCGGACGCAGTATGGGTAAGACAAAGGATCTAAGTGCGTTTGATCGTGGGCAAATTGTCGGGGCCCGACGAATGGGTCACTCCATCTCGGAATTCGTGCAGGCACTAGGATTTTCACGAGCCACTGTGTCACGGGTGCACCGTGAGTACATCTAATCTGGGAAAACCATCCCTGCAAGGGCCAACTGCCGTGGAAAACAGCGTGTGGATGAGCGGGGTCATCGTCGGCTAGCTCGCATTTTAACAGCGGTTAGACGGACTACAGTGCAAGAAATCACTCGGCAATTTAAGGCTGTTGCACAAAAACGTGTAAGCAGCCACACCATCCAGAACCACCTCCTCGCTATGGGGTACAGAAGCCATCGTCCCACGAGGGTACCGCTGCAGACCGCACATCACAGGGTGTAAAGATTAGCATGGGCGCGGGAACATCGCCACTGGACCCTAGGCATGTGGGAAAATGTTGCCTGGACTGATGAGTTGAGATTCACGTTGGTACATGCAGATGGCATGATACGAGTACGGCGCAAACCACATGAAGCGATGGATCCTTCTTGCCAGCAGGGTACTCTTCAAGCTGGTGGGGGTGGCATTCTCGTCTGGGGACTGTTTACGTAGACTGATGGGACCCCTGGTACGTGTGACATCGTCCCTCACAGGTCAACGTTACCGGGATATCCTGGATGACCATTTGCTCCCGTTTGTGAGTCTTCAACATCCCAATGGGGAGCTTATCCTGCAACAAGACAGTGCACCGTGCCATCGCCCCCGAATTATATCAGAATGGTTGGATGAACACTCCATCGACGTGACCTCGCTTCCTTGACCAGCTTGGTCACCTGACCTCAATCCCATCGAGCACATCTGGGATGGCATCGAGAGAGATGTTCGATCATCTAACCCCCCTCTATCAAATCTTCGTGAACTGTGGGAGCTTGTTCAGGGGTCGTGGATCCGTATGGCTTCCCAACGCTTCCGTTGTCTTGTCGAGTCCATGGCGAGACGAATCGCCGCCGTCATCAGGGCGAAAGGTGGTACTACACGTTACTAGACAGGTATCTCTAATTCAATTGCTCTTCAGTGTAGATCTGCTGTATTGGAGGAATACACAGAAAATAAAGATATCACCCGCTTACAGTGGCCAACTCGCTTTCCCGATTTAAACCTGACTGAGCTTGCATGGGACTAGGTCGGGAGACGTATTGCAGGACGACATTCACCTCCTAGAACTCTTCTGAAACTTCGGATGGCATTAGTGCAAGAGTGGAACGCCGTGCCTCAAGCACAGTTTGATAATCTAATACTGAGTATGCCAGAAACTGTACTGTAACTGTCGCTGTGGCAGGCCAACATACAGCATATTGAACACTTCACCATAAAATATTTGTTTTCTGCACGAGATAGGCATTGCGAACTAGCTCCAAGGATCTACCTCGTCTGTATCATCAAATCGTTGTCCCCGGAGACTGTCCTTCATTGGACCGAACAAGTGGAAATCGGAGGGGGCAAGCAAGATGTGGGCTGTACGGTGGATGGGCATCACCGACAAGCCTAATTTCGTGATCGCCTGATTTGTTGGCAAAGATGTGTGTGGTCTCGCATTGTCATGGTGAATGTTGATCCTTTTCATATTCTTGTTCGGTCTCTTCCTCGTTATGGCTTCTCTAAGATTCTTGAGTGCTCGATGGTCATGGTTCGACCATGTTCCAGAAAATCAAGAATGACACACCTCTGTCATCGCAAAAAAACAGTGCCATGACTTTATGTGCTGATCGATGGCTCTTGTACTTCTTAGCCTTGGTGAAGAGGTGTGACGCCGTTCGATGGATTGATTCTTCGTTTCCGGATCGTAAAGATACGCCAACTTTTTATCCCCTGTCATCAGATCGAAAAAAAAAAACATGTCTTCATTGGCTTCAAACGCTTCCAGCAGATCAGAGCAGACTTCCACCTTTCTCTCCTTCAAATCGGGTGTCAGCTGCCGAGTACCCACTTTGCACACAATTTCCGATACCCTAAATCGTCCCCTATCTTCTGTATGGCATTGTGACCACAGTTCAGTTGTCGCTGATTGTGACTCGTCTCTCCACGGGAATCAATTCATCAGCTCGCTGAGGATTCGCGTCAGTGGTCGCAGATGATGGTCTCCCACTGCGTGGTTTGTCTTCAACGCTGGTTTACCCTTCTTTAAACTTCTTCATCCATCTGCGCACATTGCTCTTGTCAGTGGTGTCATCTCATTAAACATTCTGTAGCTTTCTGTGGATGTCGAACAGCCTGCACCGTTCCTTCATCAAGAACTCAATGACGGCACGTTGCTTCTGCCTGGAATTCATTATTTACCTGCAATGAAGAAGAAGGGTTACTCTACCAACACGTGCAATTTGAACGACCTCTGTCAGTTAATAAAAAGTTATACCAAAGTTATGCCCACTTTTGCCTTACAATCGGTACAATGTAAGGCAAAAGTGGGCATAACTTTGCACTTTTGCACTTTTGCCTTACCTCGTAGCAGTCTTGATCAGCCATAATGTTTAGGTCTCCGTCAAGAAGTCATTTGCGTTTCTAGTTGTTCGGGAAGCAGTATTTTTGGAACCAAGTCTTGACAAACGTAAGGCATATTCAGGTCATTATAGAGAATGCTGTGAACTCTTCGAACTGATATTCCTACCACTATTTTTCTTTAAACGTTTTCCTTTACTCACGTCGGGCAATGTTGCATACGCACTAAATCTTTCCGGAAGTTGAAGAGATACACGAGCGTACGCTAGGTGGAAAATCATCGATTCTCTTGAGGTTTTATCGATTTCTTCATCACAAGAAAACTTGTAAACTTGAGATTTCTTCATCGCCACTTAACCGTATGTTTGCGTAAATACAGCTATTGTTTCTGACGTTGCTTTTGAAGAAATACGCAAGATTTGGTGTTTGCGCTTTATTTGTTGCCTACATTTTCAACTGAAACGTTATTAAACGCACTGTAAACAAAGAAAGTACGGGTGCTTCACGCAGACAGCAAATCCGATAGCTCCACTTGCCGTTCGATGACGTCATGTGTGCTGCCAACGTCTGAAACCGAAAAATCTTCCTGATGATTCCACAGTTACGGGGGATTGCGGCGGTATTTTGAACCTGCCTTGTAAACTACTGTTTATGAAAATCGCAACACCGTGAAGAAATGATGGTAATCGCGTGAAACGTACAAGATAGGGCTGTTTAGGATACACACCAGTAGAGTATCGGGAGCAGCAAGATGTAAAAGTGTCTCCAGGATTCATTAATGCCTCGTCGACAACGAATGGCACAATATTTTGAACGGGGACGAATGATTGGTCTGCGTGAAGATGCATTTTAGTACCGCGACACTGTGGCTCGGACGGTGCATGACGTCACGACAATGATGCGCATATGGCGGTAGCTGACCGAGGAGAACCAAGTGCATCGACAATACGGCAGTGGACCGAGAAATGTGATGACATCGTGGGATGACCGACACCTCATCCGCACATGGCAGTGACGAACCGTTCCGCATCTTTGCAAGTGTTACACAACGGTGGAGCAGGTGGGGCATTGTCTGCCTTCACAGTTCGACGCCGTCTGCTGCACAGAGGACTGGTTGCACGCATCTCTTTGTGGGGATTCCTTTGATCCTGAACCATCGCCGCCTCAAGCTGGAACGGAGTTCTCAATACAGACAATGCCGTGCTGAATGGCAATATGTCGTGTTTTCCTACGAGTCCCGATTCACCTTGGACTACCATGACTGCCGCTTGCGCATTAGACGGTATTGTGGTGAGTGCCTTCTTCCAGCATGCATTGTAGAGCGTCATACGGGACGAACACCAAGAAAGATGGTGTGAAGTGCTATTGGGTATCATTCGCGATCTCGGCTGCTATGACGTGAGGGGAATCTCAACAGCGACCACTACATCAGGGATGTTGTACAGGCAGAGTTCATACCTCTCCTTCAGAGCACTCCTAGCGCTATATTACAGCAGGACAATGCCCGACCACATGTTTCCAGGAATGTTTAAGCCTTCTTCGCAGCACAGCAGATACAGCTTCTTCCCTGGCGTGCACGTTCACCAGACATGTAGCCTATTGAACATGTCTGGGGTGGTCACTTGGCAACTGGCCCATCAAAGTCATCCAGCGGTCAGTACCAATGATCTGTGGACTCGCATATATGCCGCCTAGTAATCAATTGCCCAGGACACCATCCAACGCCAACGCCACTCCGTCTAGAAGCTGTTATTGCAGCTCGCAGAGGCTTCACAAGATACTGATTTTTGCAAGTAAGTATTTTTGTATTGTTCTGAAAATTAAATCACATATGTACAGGCATATCAGCAATGTGTGGTATAAATTTCATTTGAATCGCATGGATCTTTCTTGGTGCCGCAATTTGTACAAACAGTAGTATATATGAAATACTGTTTTGCATTTTTGTATTTTAAAACTTTAGATACGTTGCAAAAATATTAATATGCTGCATTTTTTTCTCCTTTTCTGTTTCTCTCTGTAGCCATAGCTAGCATTGCCAAAGTCATATTTGCGTTTGAAACTGGTTTAATAGCTCCCAACATTAATTACGAGACCCCAAATCCTAACTGTCCAAGTCTCACAGATGGCAGGATCAAAGTCATCACTGAGACCACTGCTTACGATAAGCCATTAGCTGCCGTCAATAATTTCGGATTTGGAGGCGTCGCTGTCCATATGATCTTGGAGCGAAACCCAGTAAAGAAAACTCCTGAAGAAACGGAAAGCGAAATTCCGCAGCTGGCAATTTACTCTGGGAGGACAGAAAAAGCTTTGACAGACTTGTTCATTGATTTACATCAGAATCCTAAGCCCAGAGAATTCTTTGCCTTACTGACCAACTCAGCTTACAACCCGATCATCAATACACCGTACAGAGGATATACCATCCTGAAAAAGAATGAACCACCAATCACTTGCGTTGAGGTGAGTGCTGCCAAAATATTTCTCCATTTTCATTCTATTTTGTTAGGAAATACGAGGTCTGACAATTAAGTAATGAGATTGGGTAAAATAAAACACATTTACTTACACTTTTAATCAACTACAATGTGATCACCTTCGAAGTAGTTCCCTTGAGCTTGCACACACTTATTCCAACGGTGCTGCCATTGGAGGTAGCAGCTGTGGAACTCATCAGCTGCGTCACATCCTTTTGGACATCTGCTGCTGTGTCAAAATGGCGTCCTTTCAACCAACTCTCGTCACCAGTGATGACCCGGTTCAGTGAATATGGCTGCAATTCCACTTGTTCCAACAGAGCAGCTGCCACATTTCGCCGTTCTTCTCTCTGTTATTCTGTGAGATTTTTTGGAACCAATTTCGCACAAATTTTTCTCCTTCCCAGATCTTCAGTCAGCATTCGGCGAACACTTTCGCGATTCATGTTCAATTCCGCTATCATTCTCATTGTTAATCGCCCATCACGTCGCACTACTTCGCTCACCTGGGCTGTGTTGTCCTCTATCCGTGTTGTTGTTAGTCGCCCACTCAGGGGTTCGTCTTCCACATTGGTTCTGCCCTCACAAAACATTTTGTGCCAGCGGAAGGCTTGTGCTCTTTACATTACCTCATTGCCGAAAGCCTTCTGCAGTTCTCCATACGTTACCTCCGCATTTCCACCGAGTTACACAAAAAACAAGATGGCATACCGCTGCGCAATATTCCGCGAGTCTATTTTCCAGACGAGGAGCACACACACAACTTCACGAGCCAAGCAGCTACTACACACTGAGGCCTTCCAGTGTGCTGCCACTTGTACTACGGGTGGGGGAAGAACCAACGTCACACATATGTGACGTACGAAGCTGTAGCGTTGCCACAGCCCGCGTGACAAAATCAGGCTCATTACTTAATTGTCAGACCTCGTATATCTTACGCATGTTTGTTCTCTTTCTTTTTATCACAAAATTTCTGATCGCTTACACGCTGCTGCTTGCTGTAATACACTAGTGAGAAGAACTTGAGGACCCGCCAAGTTTTGACCAGTCGCTGCCTGGATATGTGAAATTCAAACTACATGTACACTATCTACCAACAAGTAATTGGACACCCCTGCAATCGACGATACCTGCGGTCCTGATACACGTCACGGCCACCGCCATTAAATATTTTGTGGGAAACAACGACGCAACCAGTCGCATGCAAGATGCCACGCATTTCGGAGCTCTCTGACTTCGAGAGAGGTGTAATAGGCGGGTATCACAAAAATGGCCGATCCATACGTGTCATATCCAGCGAGTGAAGTACCCAAAATCGACAGTGGCTTACGTGATTGGCAAGTGAAAGATGAGAGGTGACTGTCGGAATGTGCCCCGACCCGGCAGACCCACAAGACTGGGAGTTACAGACCGACGTGTGCTGGCCAGAGAAATTCGGAAGAACCGCACCAAATCGATAGGCCACATCCGCGAGGAGTTTCAACAGGCATCCGGGAGTGTTTTTCGATGAATACCATCCGTAAGGAAGCCCATCTGCTCGGTTATCATGGACGTGCTGCCGCCCACAAGCCTTTGATCACCAAGTTCAATAGCGCTGCTCGGCTAACGTGGTGCAAAGAACGTCGACAGTGGACCGTTGAACAGTGGAAACAGGTTCTCTGGAGCGAAGAATCAAGGTTCACCCTCTACCGTTCGGATGGCAGGGTCTGGGTTTAGCGTTTGCCTGGAGAATGCCTCCTGCCGGAATGTATTTTGCCAAATGTGAAGTTCGGCAGCGGTGGAATTATGCTATGGGGCTGTTTCTCCTGGTATGGCACGGGACCCTTGTACGCAATTCCTGGTAGACTCAACGCCGAGACCTACTGCATAATTTTGGATGACCATGCGCTTCCTTCGTTGTGGCAGTTTGACGGGGTGGACCCATGTTACTTTCAGGATGACAATGCCACCTGTCATGTTGCGAGGTTCACCATGGCTTGGTATGGTGACAATGGGGTTAATCGAATGGACTGACCCGCGCAGAGCCCGGACCTTAACCCTATCGAGCACCTCTGGGGCGAGTTGGAGCGTCGACTTAAAGGGTGCCCCCACCGTCCGAAATCGGTGAAGGAACTGACCTGTCTTCTCCAAGCCGAGTGGAAGAAAATACCGCTAGTCGTCGTACAGCGCCTGGTTGAGAGTTTGCCCCGGAGGGTCGCAGCTGTAATCGCGTCTCGTGGAGGCTCCACCAACTATTTAAGGTGAATAAACTTCGTTTTCCTTTGCTATCACAGGTGTCCAATTACTTGTTGGTAGATAGTGTATAAGAACTCCATTACCTACCGAAATGATAACGGAAACAATTTATGACGAAGTAAATTTCTCCGTCATTTCTATGCCAGGGGTGGGATTAGAAACCACGACTTTTGCCTCCGGAGCTCCGAGTGCTATGCATTATACTACATTGGCATGCGTTCTCACTGCTATCTGCCTTGATCTCATGTGCGTGCCTGCCTCGCAGGCACGGCAAAAAATGCAGATACTAAATTAAACAGTGGAACTTTATTCAGAATTGCCTACATAGCATTGGGTGCTTCGATACAGATGCATCACTGCTAAAGACGATACAAAGATAATAGGAGGTTCTCAGTAGTGCATATGATCACCCCTAACGTCGATGCATCATTTGCACCGTCTGTCCCTATTTCACAGTAAGTTTTTGATAAGTTCTTGCGGTAACAACACAGACCATTTTTCCGTCAGCGCCGTCTTCAGTTGTTAGACAGTTTCCTGTGTATTGACGTGCTCCAACGTGTCTCTCCAGGGCTTTCCAAGCATGTTTTATGGTATTTATGACGGGGGAGTGCTGGTTAATCCATCCGCTGATTATCTTCACTTTCCAACAGCTCGTCAACAGTCCATCGTACGATGGGGTGTGGCATTATTGCGGATTAACACGAACTGTGTGCCGATGGCACCTCAGAACACACACTGAAGAGCAATTGAATTAGAGACAGCTAGCGTTATGCAAATGGGGCGCTGTGGGCGGCCCTGTAAACGGAAACGACATGACGTATGCAGCGATCAGACAACACAAGGAGTGATGCTACGGGAATCAGTAAGAGTCGGACGCAGTATGGGTAAGACGAAGGACCTAAGCGCATTTGATCGTGGGAGAATTGTCGGTGCCCGACGAATGGGTCACTAGATCTCGGAAGTCGTGCAGGCACTGGGATTTTCACGAGCCACTGTGTCACGGGTGCACCGTGAGTACATCGAATCCGGTAAAACTATCCCTGCAAGGGCCAACTGCGGGGTTCTCGTCAGCTATCTCGCATTGTAACAGCGGAAAGATGGGCCACAGTGCAAGAAATCACTCGGCAATTTAACGCTGGTGCACAAAAACATGTGAGCAGCCACACCATCCAGAACCATCTCCTCGCTATGGGGTACAGAAGCCATCGTCCCACGAGGGTACCGCTGCTGACCGCACATCACAGGGTGCACAGATTAGCATGGGCGCAGGAACATCGCCATTGGACCCTAGACATGTGGAAAAATGTTGCCTGGACTGATCAGTCGAGATTAACGTTGGTACATGCGGATGGCAGGATACGAGTACGGCGCAAACCACATGAAGTGATGGATCCTCCTTGCCAGCAGGGTACTCTTCAAGCTGGTGGGGTGGCATTCTCGTCTGGGCACTGTTTACTTGAACTGAAATGGGACCCTTGGTACGTGTGACATCGTCCCTCACAGGCCAACGTTACCGGGATATCCTGGATGACCATTTGCTCCCGTTTGTGCGTCTTCAACATCCCACTGGAGACCTCATCCTGCAACAAGAAAATGCACCGTGCCATCGCTCCCAAATTGTATCCGAATGGTTGGATGAACACTCCACCGACGTATCTTCGCTTCCTTGGCCAGCTAGGTCACCTGACCTCAATCCCATCGAGCACATCTGGGATGCCATGGAGATAGATGCTCAAGGCTCTGACACCCTCCACCAAATCTTCGTGAACTGTGGGAGCTTGTTCAGGTGTCGTGGATCCGTATGGCTTCCCAACGCTTCCGGTGTCTTGTCGAGTCCATGCCGAGACGAATCGCCGCTGTCATCAGGGCGAAAGGTGGTGCTACACGTTATTAGACAGGCATCTCTAATTCAATTGCTTTTCAGTGTACAATCGCGGGGAAGGATTGCGCCATTACAGTAGCGCGCCCTCGTTTCAGTACCTCCTTTCAGTATTTGGAGCTCCGTACGTCCATCAATCAGGATGCCTTCCCATAAGAGAACGCCGCTGCCGCCATATCTCTCATTTTCATTGATATTTTTAGGGCGAAACCAAGTGCTTATCTCACGCTAGATAGCTGACGTCCAGAATTGCTAGAGAGAGACTAAATTTACTCTCATCAGTACAGAGTACCGCATCTTACTATTCTGCTGTCTAGTCTTTATGTTCTCTAGACCACTGTGAACGGTACCTCCCGTGAGCAGTTATTCATGGAATATGGCATCCTCGGGCGGCCAGCAGTCCACCTTTGTGTAGTCTTCTTGTCACTGTAAATCGCGATATTGTGTGTCCTGTGCTCATGTTCAGTGGTTTTGCAAGGTTACTCGCTGTCTGGTGTCGATCTCACTTGGCCTTTTGGAGCAGAAACGGTCCTCGCTGGAGGTGGTTTATGGTGGACGACCAAAACCGGTCTTACGCACAGGTGTACCTGTGACCCTGAAAGCCGACCACCCATGAGATACGATGCTATGTGCGGTACCGAACGCTTGGGCCACACTCATCACAGTTCGCTCCTCCTTGGGTCTTCCTTAAGTCATTTGACCACGAGTAAAATCAACAAGATGTTCTCGAAGCGCCATGTCGTCGTCTCTAGCACACAACGAACACAATCGAAAGTCTGTGGCACTTACGCACACTGTCCCGTGACTTCCATTCACCTGATGCTATTGGATGATATGCACGGTCGAGTCACATTATTGTGCCCACCAGCTAATATCCAGAGTAACCACCGGGTGCAACGCAGACAGCATCTAGACGGGCTGGGAGGGACTCAATAAGGTGCTGGAAGGTGTTCACAGGTGTGTGGAGCCATGCTGACTGCAGTGCGTCTGACAGCTGCTGGAGAGTGCGTGGTGGAGAATCCATAGGGCGAACAACACTATCGAGATGGTCCCACAGATGCTCAATTGGGTTTACGTCAGGAGAATTAAGGTGCCAGGGAAGTACTGTGAAGTCAACATCCTGTTCTTCCAACCACACTTGGACTTTTCTAGCTGTGTGACAGATCGCATTGTCGTGCTGGAAGATCCCATCCACCCCAGGGAAAACAATCAGCATATATGGGTGTACGTGGTCTGAAAGGGTGGATTCATAACGAATTCGGTGCATAGTGCCTTCCACAGGTACGAGTGGACCCAGAAAATGCCACAAAAACATTCCCCAGACCATAACGCTGCCAACACGAGCTTGTGTTCTTCCAGCAATGGTTGAAGAGTGTTTGTTTTCCGATGTTTCTAGCCTCATATGCCAAAGCCCATCCGTTCGATGAAGGAGAAAACATGAGTCATCGGGGAAGGCAATCCTTTGCGAATCAGCGGAGATCCAATTCCCATACTGCCGTGCAAATGTAAGCCTTTTCTGCGATGCATCTTCGTTAGCATAGGTGCAGTGACCATCCGTCTGCATCGGAGCCACATACGCAGCAGGGTTCGCTGAACTGCCGTTTTAGACATACTTCCGGAAGCCCCCTGGTTCATTTGGGCAGTGAGTCTGCCGGCCCTGACGCACCTTCGAAGCCGACGTTCACCTCTCACATCAATGGCACGTGGTGCTCCGCAGTTTCTACGTCGCTTTTTCGCATAGGTGATATTTCTCTAATCACGATACACACTTTGACTACAGCAGCTCGCGAAAAGTGCACAAACTGCGCTGTTTCAGAAATACTGCCACCCTTGGCCCGAAAGCCGATAATCATCATTTTTTGCAAATCTGATTAATCGCTCCTTTTATCCATGATAGCTACGAGTGATATATTTTCCGAATGTCTACAACACACCTTAAATACCCTCCAAGCCAGCTGAAGACACGTGTCTTCTTTCATTGACAACGCGTTGTGGGCGGCAAAAGTACGAGGTGGTCACACTAATGTGACTCGACTGTGTATATCCATGTATTTTTTCTTTCGAAGCTCGCTTTTGAGTGGCAAAATACAACGGATGTTTGTGACATAGCTTTTTATTTTCCAAGAAGTTGTTGAAACGCCTTTAATCGTGTGACGTAACCCACCTCTGCTTTGGATGAAACACGTCACAGCACGATTGCTGGTAGGCGTTTTACATCGCAGTAGCTATGAAAAACGGTAATCAATGCTATGGCAAAAAAAAAACAAAAAAACACAGCATTTACATGGGAAATTATTACGATATTATATATGAGAATTCTGTAAAATTAAAAAGAAATTAAACTCCACGCATTTTCTGTTCGTGAGAACTTTGAAGAAACAACCTTATTCATCAAAACATGAAACATTTAAATTTTTTCCTTCACAGAACTGTGCTCCGGTTAAACGGCAAGTATGGTACGTCGTCTCTGGAATGGGATGCCAGTGGCCAGGCATGGGTTTAGATTTGATGAAGTTAGAGGTGTTCGAGAAATCCATGAAGAAATCAGCTGAAGTCCTGAAGCCGCTGGGAATCAACCTTCTGGAACTTCTGAATCCTGCGAAAGATTACCTGCAAAGACATAGGAACATAACTCCCGCTTTTGTTTCCATTGCATCAATACAGGTAGGTTCACTATGAGAGTTAACAGGAAAGTTCTTGGCAAAAACTCTTTCATTTGATGTACTGTTTCATTACTGCCTCACAAGCAAATGAAAACCAAATGTTTAATATATGATACTTTTTACTCATTTCTTTTCCTAGAGAGTGGCAACCACAAGTACCTAGCTATACTGAGAGGAAACTAATGTATTGGAACATTGAAGCTGTATAAATATCCGCTGGATGAGGATGAGGTGGCGCAGTGGTCGAATTGCTGGTTTCTGACCATTGTTATGAAGTATGTCCGGGTTCGAATCCCGGTGAGGCATGGGTGCTGCGCTTGTCGTTCTGCACTGGCTCTCTCCCTTTCATGGAACCAGTGACCCTAAATCAGGGACCGGCGATTGCTTCTAGCCCAAATTTGTTGCCCACGGAGGTCCTTAAACCCCCAGTCAAAAAAAGAAAAAGCTGCTGGCATACAGTGTACAGCTTTCACTTACCTGGGACATTTTGAAATGTACACTCATCGTCAAAAAAAAAAAAATAGTTGCACCCAGAAGGAAGCAACCGACAGGAATGAAACTGGTGGGTAGGTTTGACATCGCGAGACGTGCAAATTATTCAGGGATCACGCTCGGCCGCGCATGTGACGTAAGAAAGGAGGGGTCGTAGCGCTGTGCCTGACTGGCTATATAAGGTAGTCCCGTCCCGTTGCGCGTGCTTGCCATTCTGACTCGTCCTGTTGTGTTGGTTCCATCCTTTGCAAGTGAAGTATGCCTCGAAGATAAGTTCGGAAGCAATTCGAGCAGTTGGAGGAGTTCGAGAGGAGCTGCATCGTCTGGCTCCGGGAAGCAAGATGGTCTTATAGCAGTATTATCATCATAGCACGCTGTTGGCGGCAGTGGATAGAACAAGGCACGCAGCAGCGACAGGAAGGGTATGGGAGACCTAGACGAACCACGAAGAGTGAGGACCGACGGGTTGTCCGACATGCACGGAGTGACCGAAAAGTCACGATTGCGGATATTCAGCGAGCAGTGGTGCCCTCCGTGCATTGTCTGATTTGCGCCAGCACCATTGGCAGACAGCTGCACGATGTAGGACTACACGCACGCAGACCGTTACGACAACTGCCCTTAACGCCATTGGATCGTCGCCAAAGACTGCAATGGAGTCGTTCCAGACTGTCAAGGAGTCACTCAGAATGGCAGCTGGTGATCTTTAGTGACGAGTCCCGCTTTTGTCTTGGAGGAGAAGACCACCGAATCCGTGTGCGGACACACCGTGGTAAGCACCAAGATGAACGGCTTGTTGTCGACCGTCACATGTCCAGAAGGCCTGGTGCCATGCTGTGGGGTGTAATTGCCTACGATGCCAGATCACCTTTGGTGTTCATTACAGGCACTTCGACAGCCCAACGTTACGTTAATGAGGTCCTGCAACCAGTGGCCCCACCTTTTTTGAATGCTCAGTCTGGTGCGATTTTCCAAAAAGACAACGCTCGTCCGCATACTGCCGCTATCTTGAGAGCTTGCCTTCAATACACGGACACTTCTGCCATGTCCGGCCGCATCGCCAGACCTATCGCCGATTGAAAATGTGTGGGATGCTATTAGACACGACATCCACACTGCACTCCTACCGCACAATTGGCGGCCTGACGCCATTATGAAGACACTACTTATTGCCGTGTAGCTCAATAAATATTGCCCATATCAATCTCCATGTTTAACCATTTATTGTTTCTGGTAACCTTTACCTTCCTCCTGAACAGCATTGCAATCCGATTCGTCCTTCTCGGTGCAACTATTATTTTGACGATGAGTGTGATTGTGGCAAAAATGTACCGCATTTTTACTGTTTCTATGTAGCCACTCATTCGGAAAACTTGTAACGGATAGCATGCTCGACCAGAAATCGGGAGGTGCGAGGTCGATTCCCGCTATAGTGCGATGAAATTTTCAAATTTTCTGAAGAAGTGGCTACGTGGAATCAGTGAAAATACGGTACATTTGTGCAAACAATTACACTTGTATTGCCTTCCATGTATTGAATCTGTGCAAAGGTTCTACCCGGTTTTGTAATAGATGCAAATTGCGATCGGAGTAGTTACGTCACAGATGATTCTGCGATGCCGAATTTTCGGCCAGTAAAGCGGTGAGCAGTAGGGAACATAGAGGCACGAGGTTTCGTAACGGAAATCACGGACGGTGTAACATGGCATGCGATAAGGAGCACATTAGATATTGTTTACTGTACGAGTTCGATAAACGCAGTACTACAGGCTCTGCTGGCAGCAACCTCTGTTAAGTGTATCTGGAGGATGCAGTTGATGATAGCACATGTCGCCGTTGATTTCGGAAATTCCGGGACGGAGACAGAAGCTGTAAAGACGAAACCACGTTCTGGACGTCCATCCGTGGTCTCTGACGAGGATGTGTACCAAGCCATAAGAAATGACCCACATCCAACCGTTCGGGAATTAGCAGAAACTTTGTTGGTACACATAACAATAGTCGAAAGACGGATACATGCGCTTGGGTTCATCACCAATTTCGATAACTGTGTTCCGCACTAGCTTTCTGCAAAGCAACGAGAGGAGAAAATCCGTACCTGTGTTTCTTGGGTGTTTGGTTACAGAAATGAACCGTTTTTGGGAAGAATTGTAACGGGTGATGAGAAATGGGTGCTGTACCGTAACGTACAACGTCGAAGGACCGCGTGTCAAGGTACGGAGCCTGTTCCATCGACCTCAAAAGGATGAGTGCATCCAAAAAAGGTTTTGTTGAGTGTTTGGTGGAATGTCTAGGAAATAATACACTGGAAGGCGTTGGCACCTAACTGAACGATAAATGCTGACCTCTACTGCCAACAGTTGTTGGACAAATTGCGAGAACAACTAACATCGAAGCGGTCAGCACTCGTCAATCACAAAGGCGTGATCCTTCATCATAATAACGCCAGACCTGATGTTGCTTTAATCACTGCAAAAATTACTGGATTTTGGTTGGAAAGTGCTACCTCGACAGGCGTATTCCCCTGATCTGGCACCTACGGACTATCACCTTTTTCGATCATTACAGAACGCTCTCGTTCTGAAAACCTACGATGATGTGGACGATTTGAAAACGGCAATACGTGACTCTTTTTACGCTAAAACATAGGAGTTTTTCCGGCGTGGGAGCCATCTACTCATAGACAGATGGCAAGAGGTCATACAGAATAATGGCAATTATGTCATATCCCAGGTACGTTGTTTTTTGGTGTTCTCCTCCTTTCTTTGTAGCCTACAAAAACCGGTAGAACTTATGCACACACACACAATATTTGTGAGGAATTATTTCTTCAGGGGAATTCGTTTCCCACTTATGTATGATGGGACATTTTGTTTCGTGACTAAGTCAGGAAATAATAACTTTCGCTGTTAGGAATGAGGCTGGTTTCGGGTTTTTTTTTTTTTTTTTTTGATTGGAGGTTTAACGACCACCGTGAGCAACTCAATGGGCTATAAGCAGTCGCCCGTCCCTAATTTAGGGTCACTGGTTCCAGGGAAGGGAGAGAGCCAGTGCCGTAAGACAAACACAACATCCATGCCTCACCGGGATTCGAACCCGGACCCCTTTCGGACGAATGATCAGAGGCCAACGCCTTAGACCACTGCGCCACCGGGGCGGCAAGGTTTCGGGGTTACCAGCGTTTGGTCTCATTTTTCAAACGCGCGTACAGTCTTTTCTAACGGTGTTAGTGCTCTGTAGGGAAACAGTGTGTCAGGCGTGAACAGTGTTGCCGCAGTCTTTTACCTGGAATCAGTAGACCCCGAGCTAAAAAAATTCAGTAGATCAGGTTTTTTTGGGGGTTTTTTTGTCTTGAAATATGCACCATCTGAGAAACGTAATGTAATATTCGATATAATCTCAATACAAAGGAACATTTATATCTACTGGCATGTCAAATAATTCCAGTACTTCAGAAACTACTATTAAACACCGGAATAAAATTCAATCCAATACAATCCTCAGTTGGCTTTCTATAAGATATAACTGATGATCAGATTTAGAAAAAAAGGCTCATCATTAAAATTTACAGGGCGAGATACAAAGTGAAAATCCTCTGAATAAACAAAGACATCGCCCTTCCCACGTTTTAGCAACACATATCAACCGAAAAATTGATATTCGGCAATTGCTGGGGAATCAAATCCCAGATCTCCCGATATCTAGCCGAGTGCGTTAGCTTTACATCACGGTGGCCAACAATCCATGGCGCTATGTGTGATTTTCTGTCAGCTTCTGACATCATAAATCCGTAAGATGGGATCAGCTACTGAGACGTCTTCATCTGGTTGGCATTAACGGCACTGGCTATATATTCATTATATCAGTTAAATTCAAAGGGCGAGATCAAAAGTGAAAATCCTCCAAATACGTGGCGCCAGTGAATAGACAAAGAGATCGCTCTTTCCACGTTTTATCAACACACAGCAACCAAAAATTGTTATTCGGCAATTGCTGGAAAAAATTTGCAGTGGCCGCATAACAATTTTTCGATTGCTGGGTGTTGCTAAAACGTGGAAAGAGCGAAGTCTTTGTTTATTAAAATTTACGTTGATGCAAATAATCATAGCATTTGCCTTTTAATGCATTCATGGTTGGATTGGTCTCTCTTGTCTTCCTAAAAACAAAGAATTACAAAGGCCGTTCCATTAAAACCGAGAATATATATTTTTTTGTAATATCATGTTCCAGATGGGTACCTCATCAATAATTTTATCAATAAAAATGTTGAATTTAAATATGCACTGCCCTAAGAAGAGTATCCGAACATCTGAATGTCCAAAAAGTAATTTCATTCGCAGAAAATTTAACTTGTGTGGGCATAAACCTTTGACCTTTATGACGACCTCTAATTTTCGTGGAATACATTCCACCAATATTTTTGTAAATGTCCGCGGCTATGTTTCGCTCTTTGGCCTTCGAAACGGTAACCAGTTCACCTTTGTTTGTTTAACGAGCTCTTCTTCTACGCAACTTGTGATCGAATTTCCGCCAGAAATTCTCTAGAGAAGGGGTCGGTAAACATTTTTTGTAATGGGCCAAATAGTAAATAATTTAGGCTCTGAGGGCCAAGAAGCAAACTCATTGATATTTATATAGGTATTTTTTTCTTGTTATTTAAGTACGGAATAATAGACAAAAAAAGAACGTAATAATAATAATAAGTAGAATAAAAAAGAATAATAAGTAGAATAAAAAGGAATAATAAGTAGAATGAAATAGAATAATAAGTAGACTAAAAAAATAACGTTATAATGTAACGTAATAATAATTTTTCTGATCGTTGCTGCCCTGTGAGTTGTGTATATTGTGTCGAGTGCTTAGTCTGGTGATGACGACGTATATTGTACTCTTTTAGTACAGCTGTAGTGCCATTGCACAATAAACAGAATGCTTTGTCATCTAAATCATTTACACCCCAGTCTTCCTTAAAAGCATGACATGAGAAATCTACTTTTCTCTTCTTTTCTGGTTTTGACAGAGACATAATGGATATCTAAGGGTAATCAAACGAGAATAAAATGTCGCAGAACAGCGATACACGTGGCACTGGAAACGCTTCTGAATTATAACTGCGTGGCGTCAAAGCAGAGGTCACCGAACGCGAAACTATAGAAGCGCCACGTACGGTCGTATCTCGCAACTCCTCAACTCGGCGATAGGCTGTTCCGTTAGAGCGCGTACTTTGACATTTTAAAGAATTTGAAAATGAAAGATCCAGTCTTAGAGCTCGCGGGCCGTACAAAAAAAAGGCGGGCAGGATTTGGCCCACGGGCCATAGTTTGCCGACCCGTGCTCTAGAGGATTCAGATCAGGACTCTGGCCTGAACAATTAGACAACTTTTCGCAGCCCATGTCGTCAAACTTATCTCTAACATCACGATCAGTATGGCATGGTGCGTCGTTCTGCTGATAAACGTATGGGTCTTACCGAAAGTAGCACGAGTTCCCATCGGATTTCACGTCCTGAGCTCCAGAACCAAACGAACTTATCCATGGCTCGACCACCGAGTGGAGGACTTTCCATTCAGAAGGCGAGCACACATTAGACTTCATGTCCAAATTCGGGCACCCGTTAGATTTTGAATAGTCGGCACCTATGCTTCAGTGTGGGTAGTGCATCATTGTCCAGAACGTCTAGGAAGAGCTCCAGATCATCACACTGTCTCCACCAAAATTCATTGTCGGGTGATACACTCCGGAAGGTTATTTTTTTACGCTTTCTAACTGTAGGTTGAAGAAGCGTATATGCTCCAGATTTGTGCGTCTGTCTGTCTGTCCGTCTGTTCGTCTATCCGCGCGATAACTCACACGTAAAAATGGTTCGATTTCGATGAAATGTTAGTATGTGGTAGGGGATCACCTGGGTACGAACCCTATTGAAAATGGGCGAAATGGGGTCAAAGGTCAGGACATAGGAGCAGGATTCATTCCATTGCCCTTATGCGTCATAACGTACGTATAAAAACTTCGATTGCGACAAAACTTTAGTGTGTGCCACCCCGGTGGCGCAGTGGTGTAAGCGATGGCCTCTGATCATTCGTCCGAACGGGGTCCGGGTTCGAATCCCGGTGAGGCATGGATGTTGTGTTTGTCTTACGGCACTGGCTCTCTCCCTTCCCTGGAACCAGTGACCCTAAATTAGGGACGGGCGACTGCTTATAGCCCATTGAGTTGCTCACGGTGGTCGTTAAACCTGCAATCAAAAAAAAAAAAAAAAAAACTTTAGTGTGTTGTTCCGGAGGTAGACAGAACGGGTTCTGTTGAATATCATCGAAATGGGGTGAAAGGTCAGGGCACAGGAGCGAGATTTATTCCACAGCCATTATCCTCATAATTTGAGTAATAACTTGAGTAATGATTTCTGGTATGTTGGAAAGCGTTTTATAATCAATGCATTGCATGATTTTACTAACTTGTTCCTGGTATCCATCATACACAGGAACGAGTACTAGACTGGTAGACAGTGTGTGGTGACTCATCAATCCAAAGCACAACTTCCGGTTGGTCTACAGTCTAGGATCGACGGTCCTTACAAAACGCTAATCGGTATGTGACATTGGCCGAAGTGATTAATGGCTTATGGATGGCTGCTGAACAGTGATTACTCATGTTGTGTAGCGTCCTGCACATTGTGCTTCTACTAACATCAGTCCCAATATTCTTACGTAGGGTTTGTATGATCTGACAGAATGTTGATTTGCGTTCTGAGCGGTCAGTTTTTTTTAGGTTGAATGACTACCGTGAGCAACTCAGTGGGCTATAAGCAGTCGCCCGTCCCTAATTTAGCGCCACTGGTTCCAGGAAAGGAGAGAGCTAGGACCCCAAGACAAACACAACATCCATGCTTCACGGGATTCCAACCCGGACCCATCTCGGACGAATGATCAGAAGCCATCGCGTAGACCACTGCGCCACAGGGGCGGCATAGAATATATGTGCAAAACATTCTGTATTGCAAAAGCTATGCGATTGAATGTTTTTTTCAAATACGACTTCTACGTGCAGAGGTAGAAAGAAAACGTCTTTACATATTGATATAAATTTTGCCTCATTATTTTTTGGATTTAGCGGGAGTGGGCAATAAAACTGATTTAATTCGTGAGCTTTGGTTGCGTTTCAGAACAAAAAAAAGATGTCCCGAAAGTGAAACGGCACCACTCAGGAAGGGGTTTGTTCGGTGTCTGTGTGGTCGAAAGGCGACAAAACAGTCGTAAATATCAACCGATGACGACAGGCTGTATATATGTTGCAAATGGAAATATACGCTTGCGCCTTTTTGAGCTAAAATTGTTTTGTTTTTTTATCAACTAAGGGCTGCACCTCTAGGCTCGCTACGCTCGTTTCCAGAGTAGCTCTCGGGCCTTGCAGCCCGATCTTCTAGTACATCGTTGTCGACAAATGTGTTCGACTGTCTCTTTCCGGTGATGCCATCTGACGAAATGAAAATCTTCTCCCAATTGTTCAATACTTTTTGCGCTGTATCGATTCCAAGATGGTGGCTTGTTTATAGTTTTTGTTTTGATCCTGGTGAACTCCCTGTTAGATTTTTGCAAAGCTTTTTTCAATTTCCTTCAATTTTTATTGAAGGACTTTGCTTCGCCGCCATTCCGAAGTTTCCGAGTTTTTTTACTGTCGTCATTTTTTGGAAGGGCAGACTTTTGTCGTTTGAACTTGTAGCACTTACTAAATTTACTCCCAAGGTAAACAAAAGCGGTCCAAAAAGCATTTGGGACTTTAAGACTTACCAGCATACCAATTTTTAGATCTCTAGGTTATTTAGAAGTGGTCTAACAATTCGCGAAAAGTTCAAGCAGGCAATGTTCCAAAGCCACCATATTGATTTTTTTTTTGGTTTGGTACTTTTCTAGGTATGCGGAATTTAAGACCTATCAGCATGCCAATTTTCAGATCTCTAGGTCATTTAAAAGTGGTCGAACAATTCGCGGACGAGCACACTCGCACTTTCCCTCTTTGCTGTTCATATACAAGGCAAAAGTCGATATTTACATAGGTATTCACGTATGCATGCAGAAAACGCCGAACTTTAATAAAAGCGTCTCTACGTCGTTAAGCAGTGAGCCATTACCAGTTTGATATTGATGCCTGTTCTTTCACCCAATGAAAAGAGAGTGCTAAAAATAGCTTCGTCACCCTGTCAGCAGGTCACGGAACCAGAACGTTCCTCTGTGGTTATCGTGAAGACAGACAAGCCGTTCGTTTCTTTCATTTGCACCTTTAAAAAATGCTTAAACATCAGAAGATGACTTTTTCTTAAAAACATTTTTTGTAAAAATGGGATGATATTGGAAGTTTATGCTGTAAAAATTGCAATGCGTTATGATTTATAGTTTGCCATATATCCGTTTTTAAAAATGGATTCCATCGCGAAATAGAGAATTTTGTGAAATTAAAAAAAATAATTTCTCGTAAACTAAATCGAAATTCAAAAAAAGGGCGACGAGGTGCAAAAATTCGGTCATAGCACTACATGTCTATAAAGTTTCGTGGTTCTGTTGCAGTTAGTGTGTCTGGGACGCGACCTGACAGCACTGTTTTGCTTACCTTAAATTGGAAATACAATAGCTCTTGAAGTATCGCCAGAATCGAAAAACGGTTTATTTCAGTGTTTTCTCCAAACAATTCTTTACAAACGATGTAAATGTCGTATTTTTGTGTTCAATACGTTTTGCGCTGCGAGCTAGGAAAGCAAGAGTCGCGAAATTTGTTAAACAGCGGCAGCAGCAGCGGGGGCAGTTACTTTTTTTTAGAATAGAGAGATAATTCGAAATTATATGAAAAATACTTCTCACCAGCATTGATACCCGACAATTTTTTTTTCAAATCAGACTGTTAGAAGCAGGAATATAGCAAGAAAGAGGATAAGCAGGAATATAGCAAGAAAGAGGATATAGAAAGGCTGTTCCATACACACAGAGAGTATTTTTTTTTAATTGGCAACACTGCGAAGGGGGAAAATAACCACACAAACGAGTAACTGCATTAAAGAAGCATCTATGACAGCAGTTATTAGCCGCGGCAGACAATTCTGGTTTTGTTACTGCGCAGTTGTTTAAAGATACGTCTGTGTTTCACCATAAAGCTATGGAGATGAGTGATTCAGAGTAGAGAAGTGAAATGCATTGTGCGATAAACGTTTTGCTATCGTTCGGGTAAAACGGCTCCTCATTCGTCTGAGATGGGTCCGGGTTCGAATCCCGTGAGGCATGGATGTTGTGTTTGTCTTACGGCGCTGGCTCTCCCCCTTCCCTGGAACCAGTGGCCCAAATTAGGGATGGACGACTTCTTATAGTTCATTGAGTTGCTCGCGGTAATCGTTAAATTACCAGTCAAAAAAAAAAAAAAAAAAAAAAAAAAAAAGACCACACCAGGAACAGTTGATTTAATGAAAAAAGTTTACAAAGATATATGTTCGGGTGAGTCAATGATTTTTAGATGGCACAATGATTTCAAAAAAGGACGTTTGTCGGCAGAACTCGCCCCTAGGCCTGTCGACCTGAAAGTGTTGTTACGGAGCGTACTCTTAACACTGTTTGGGAAGTCCTGCAAGAAGATCGACGACTTCGTGTGAAGACATAACGGCGTCAACTAATATTTCAAAAACGTCGGCATTCCGCATGCTACGCGACAAATTACTGCTGCATTGTGTGTGTTCCAGATAGGAACCTCATCACCTGGCGAAAGAATAATTGTTAGCCAAAATTCAGGCGTGTCATGAGTGAAACAAATTATTGCAGAGGATACAAACTTTCTAAACATAGTAATAACTGCCGACGAAACATGGGTCCACTATTTCGACTCCCTCACGAAGCGCGCAACGAGTATCTGGAAACACACAGGCTCGCCTACTCCGAAAAAAGTCCACCAAACCAGATCAGCTGGAAAGGTGATAATGATCATTTTCTTTGATCATAAAGGTGTAGTCTACCAGCATGCCGTTCCTCCACAAACTACTGTCAATGCTGAGTATTACATTTCAATCTTGAAGCGTCTGCGACGACACATATCGATCAAGCAACCGGAACTGGTGGGCAAGTGGACCCTACACCATGATAACGCCCGGCCACATGTGGCTGCTTGTGTTCAACAGTTTCTTAGGAAATGCAGTATTGAAATCATGCCACAGCCTGCCTACAGTCCTGACCTCGTTCCCTGCGATTTCTGGTTGTTTCCAACAATGAAGGAGAAGTTCCATGGCGCAACATTCAACACAAATGCTGACGTTAGTCAAACTGTACAGGGTTAGCTAAAGCAGCTTCCACAAAATGCCTTCGCCACATGCTTTGAAAAGTGGATTGAACGGTGGGAACGTTGCATATCATCGGAGGGAAGATACATTTTGCTGTACCTATAATTCTTCATTTTGTGTGATTTTACTCTTAGTTTTTATAGAACGGCCGTTGTACATCTAAGTACTGTACATTGTTATGAGCAGAAAATGTGCGAAAAAAGTGCTACGTCGCAAGTGATACCTGAGTTAATGAAGAATTCCTTGGAAAATTCCATTCTATGAAAAATACTGTGTTTGCATCATTAAGTAATTCACGTATTCCCCTCTAGGAGGCGGAAGTAATATCCACATTTTTTTTCTAGTCTCCCATTCAAAAAATCAGCCTGTGGTTATCTCCTGTTAGAAGAACATTGTTTTTGTTGTACGGTTTCTGATTTCCCGTTAAAAATGTTTTGCCGCTAGTAGGCCTAAGAGGCTATTTCTATTTTTGGATGTTTTACCGTTTGTAGAAACCCGGTCGTGCGTGCGTGCGTGCGTGCGTGCGAGTATGTTGTGTGTGTGCACGCGTGCGTATATTTGTGTGTGCTCTAGTTCTATTCACTGTGAAAAACACTGCTCATATATTACGAGCTTCATTGCAAGTCATAGCTGCTTTAGGAGGTTTTCGCAGGAATGATGGGTTCTCACGAGATGCTAGCATGGCTATGTATGAAAGTGTAATTGTTCCTACTCTGATGCATGGCAGTGAAACCTGGGTATTACAGAAGAAACACAGGAGTCGTTTGTGTGCTGGAAAAATGCTTTACTTAACGGGGGATTTGTGGCAAGACACGTTCTGATTGTGTGAGGAATGAAGATGTGTTGCAGTCCTGTAATGTGAAGCAAAATGTTGTTAGCAAGGTGGAGACTAATATGCTTCGTTGGTCTGGCCATGTTGAAAGAATGAGTGATGAATTGCTTACTAAGAATTTTTTTTTTAGCCCAAGTGGCACGAAGTAAAGGCAGAGGAAGGCCAAGAAAGTAATGGGGGATGAAATTCACGAGTGTCTTCATGAGAAAAAGATTATGAGAATGAAGTATGGAAGGTCTTGTGTGCATCGTGTGATGGATGTCACTAAAGCACGAGTTGTGTGTCAAGATCTCTATAAATGGAGAAGTTTGACACTGCAGCAGTAAGTGAATAATCAGTTAGAAATTTATCTGGCAGTTTGTATTTCTTTGTGGAGCCAACTTCTGAAGCTCAAAGAACAGCTTAGTTATTTGTATGTATAATATGTGTTTTAAATGGCGTGTAGTGTCTTGACTAAAGGGCATACAAGTATTGTTTTTCTTTTTCGCTGAATTTCTTTTTTTTCTCCTTAATCCATTTGGAAAAGTTATTTTTCGTCGGAAAAGATATAAAGAGCGTGCTCCTTATACTTGAGAATCTGGTGCTATCTGTCTTGTTATTTTATTGGAGGAATCGGAAAATAATGTCGTTTTCAGAAAAGAAGAGAAACACTGTTTGTAAGAGAAGAAATTTATTTTTTAATCAAGTATATAATTGTCCTCATTATCGATCACACCTGCCCAGTGAAACTAAACTTTTAATGCCGTCTTTATAAAAAGGAGTTGGCTGTTATGCCAAGAAGTCCGATAGCTCCGTTTTGAGATCATCAATATTGTGGAATCTTTTCCTGGTAAGAAATCGATGCAAAGATATGAACAAATAGTAATCAGATGGTGCAGGAGAATAAGGGGAAAGGGACAGAGCTTCCTAGCCAAAATCTCTGATCGCCTGCAGGGTCCGTCTTTCCGTGTGAGGTTTCGCGTTGTCATGATGAAGGACGACACCTCTTCTGTTGACCAGTGCTAGATGTTTTACAGTAAGAGCTTACTTCAAAGGGTGCAGTTGTGACAATAGAGGTCTGCAGTTACGGCCTATCTGGGTTAAAAGAGCTCAAAGAGAGCTATGCCAGCGGTAGTCCACCAAACAAAGAGCAAAACCTTTCTGGGGTGTAGGCCTTGTTTTGGCCTAGGGACTTGCGTCTAACCTGGAGAAGGCCGCTGGTTTTTGCTTTTGTCGCTCTCGTAAAGAATCCACTTTTCATCTCCAGTGACAATTCGATGAAGAAATGGATCCTTTTCCTATTGGCTGAGCAAAGCGTTGCAGATGGTGGAACGCTGGGCTTTGTTGTCAGGTGAAAGTTGGTGTGGGACACAAACTCCGTGTCTATAGACCTTCCTTTTCTGTTGCAGGTGCTCTTGAACAGTAGACCATGATCCATTAAGATGTTGAGATAATTCTTCAATGGTTTGACAAGGATCTGCCTCAACGTCTGCACGCAGCAGGTCATTGTCTAGCTCCATGGGCCTTCCTGCACGAGGGGCATCAGAGAGGTCAAAATTGCCCGACCGGAATTGGGAGAACCAGCACTTGCGGACATTTAACGCATTCGGATAAACAGCGCAAATGTTATTGGTGACCACTGTTGCATTGCTTTCCTTGTGAAATTCATACAGCATACAATGACGAACATGGCTCTCCTCGGGTTTTATGTCACTCATTTTGTTCTGCTAATCTGGAAGGCAAAAACACCTACATAGCACGTATGTCATCTAACGTACATAGTCAGTCTACAACATCGTGTACCAGATGATAGTTCTGAGGATGGCTTTGGAAAAGTTGAAAAGCTTTAGCGAGAGTTTAATGGGAGTTTGATGGTGGAAAACTGGTCATCCTAAGGGATTTTAGACTGTTGATTGGGTTTTAATGGTGAAATGTTTTTAGATTTCAAATTTTAATTGATTGTGCAACAGCTGCATGAGAACATCGATGGAATAAGAAATGTTACCGGCATGTACATAATATGTTTTTAACATTTGGAGTGTTGGAACCAATGTGCAATAATGTACATGAATGATAGAATAAAGCCAGATGTTTCACCTACCGATGGATTTATACATGGGATAAAAGATTGCCATCTTATGGACGATTAAAATAAATAAAAGTTAAAAGAACTGATGTTCCAGTACAAACCAAATGTGGTGAAAATATTCTAAATCACAGATTAAAAACAACATAAGATCTTTCGATCCCTCTTGGGATCATCCTCAGATGTGCTCGCGAATTGGTGATTCCGACCTTTAAATAACAGAAATGGAAGGTATCAGGATTCAATCTATGCATTCACTGCGCATGATTAGGATTATTCAGCGGGAGGATCCGGGTCACCAAGTCAGTGGCTATGTCATCTGGTGTTAAGGTATTCAAGGTGTTGTCATTCTGAGTATTATTTGATTCCTTTGGCAGGATATTTTCCCAAGGATTGTGGATGTTCATTGGTAGATAGTCGTTGCAACATTGATTACCTTTGATGAATATCATCAAAATCTCAGCAGAAAGCAACGAGGTTTTCTTCCATCGTGTAACAACACGATGGAAGAAAACCTGCCAAGCTAGATAATAAGAACCTTTGTTGGTAAGACGTGATAATGCCCTTTTATTGCTTCGAGTCTTGGTGCCATTTACTGTATATGTTCTTTCACTCTAATATCCAACGTCCTCTGGGTGGATCCTATGTAAGTGAGAGGTGGGTCTTCTGACTCAATACTGTAAAGAGGTATGCTATATACTCCATGACGGGATCCTTGTTTGATTTGATCGCGGTCGTTGCGAGTAATGGAATAGATATTTGATGTTCTGAGGCCAAAATCGATTTTATGACGGTGACACAAGTTTTTCACAGTGCGAGTAACGTGTGGGTCATAGCGCATGGACCCAACAAATTTCTTATTCCTAGTTTCCCTCTCGAGGGTAGACATGATTGAGTTTCTGAGTCTTTCATAAACTGAATCCACCAAATGATCTTCATAGCCATGGTTTCTGGCGATTTCATTCATTTTTTGCAATCTCTTGTTTTTAGCACGTCTTTTGTAAAAAAAGATGGTGCTTATGTTATCGGTTTGTCCGTCCGTCCGCCTGTACCAACGGTATCTCTGCAACTATTAGTCCGATTTGAAAAATTCTTTTTGCATTCGGAAGCTTGAAATATGCGAATGATGATCCTTTATTTCGTTTTTTTCTTACGATGTACAATTTCGCCGCTAGAGGGCGTACATGCAGATGATGTCGAATTCGAAATTACGTTTTATTCCACATATTTGCTTCTAAACATCTGATTGAAAAAATTATTTTATCTTTCGATTCCATTTATGTCGAAGAGATTTTAGATATAGTTTCTTTTTCAAATTACGCATATATTTTCCGCTAGGGGGCGTAAAAGTAAATTACAATTTTCCCGATAACTCTTCTTCTAAAACTCCGATTTGAATTTTTTTTTCGGCGGATACATATCCTGATGGAAAATATTTAGCATATAATTTCGAATTTTTGGTAAAGAATACTTTGGCCACCAGGGGACATAAGTGTTAATTTTCGCTTCTGATGGATTAGCCATAAAATCTGAGCTTCTAAAATATCGATTGAAAAAATTCTTTCATAGACTGATGCCACTCACATCGATAAACCTTTTCGGAATACTTTCTTCCAAAAATATTCCACAGGTTCTCCGCCAGAGGGCGTAGATGTACATCTTATTTTTGTCAATATCTCTACTTCTAGGAGTCCGATTTGAAAAATTCCTTCTTTGTTGGATAGTGTTTTCCGTGTGACATGTTTTTCATATAATTTCAAAATTTTCAAGTAATTCACAGACTTTTCGCTTGGGGGCGTAAAGGTAAATTGCGTTTCCCCCTATATCTCTGCTTTTAAACCTCCGATTTGAAAAAATCTTTCTGCACCAGAGACAGCTCCTGATGGGAAATCGTTTGCACGTAATTTCTAATTTTTGTAGAAAATTGTTTGGCCACCAGGTGGCGTAAGTCTTAATTTCCGCTTCTGATGTATTTGCAGCAAAATATGAGCTTCTAAAATTTCGATTGAAAAAAGTCTTTTGTTGACCGATACTACTCATGTCGACAAACCTTTTGGAAACATTTCCTTCTTGAAAAAATGCATGGTTTCTACACCAGGGGGCGTAGATGTATATCTTATTTTTGTCAATATCTCTACTTCTAAAAGAACGATTTAAAAAATTCCTTCTTTGTTGGATAGTGTTTCCGATGCGAAATGTTGTTCCTATAAATTCAAAATTTTCAATTAAATCATAGACTTTCGCCGCTACGGCGCACAAAGGTAAATTGTGTTTTCTGCTCCTAAAACTCCGATTTGAAAAATTCTTCCTGTATCGCATACAAGACCTGATGGAAAATATTTTTAACATAATTTCTAATATTTGGTAAAGAATGGTTTGGCCGCCAGGGGTCATAAGTGTTAATTTCTGTTTCTGATGTATTTGGAGCAAAATCTGGGCTCCTGAAAACTCGACTAAATTTTTTTTTTTCTCTGACAGATACTGCTCATATGGAAAAACCTTTTGAGAATACTTTCTTCCTAAAATACTGCATGGTTTTCCCACCAGCGGACGTAAAGTCACATCTTATTTCTGTCGATATCTCGGTTTCGAAGAGTCCGATTTGAAAAATTCTTTCGGTGTTGGAGAGCGCTTCCGGTATGAAATGTTTTTCATATAAATTCGTGTTTTTCCTAACCCGCAAGTCTGCAGCCAGAGGGCGTAAGCTCACGAGTCCGCTTACAGCAATATCTGAGGGATTAAAGACCCGATTGAAAAACTTCTTTCTTCCGTCAGATACTATTGTTTTCCATACCGGTTCCATTGACTTTAATAAATTTCATTTGCGTCATAACGGATTCAAAAGACGTGCTTGTTACACCCAAAAAGTCGGTGTCATCTTTCTTGTTTCAATTTGTTACTGGAGGAGTGTGTGATGGCTCGTTGTATCATGAATAGAAAGTCTGCAAGTTTTTGACTTAAAGGGTGCATAGAGTTGTAAGGAATGATGCTAAGGACAGACATAGGATTCCTGTAAACTGAGGTTTGAATAGTATGATTTGTACTATTTCTGGTTAGTAAGACGTTCAAAAATGGTAAGACTCCTTCAGATTCCAGTTCCAACGTAAAATTCACTGATGGATTTAGTGAAGACATGAAATCCTTAAAGTTCAGAAATTTTTCTTCAGTACCCAATCAAAAAAAAAAAAAAATTTCATCAATATACCTCAAATATAGACCCAGGTCTTCATGGAGTTTTAGTGGGAAGTACCTGATGGAGTTATAGTTGGAAGAATCGCGACATGGTTGGGATTCATCAGTGTGTCCACAAAGGAAATACACTGACACACCAACAATATGTTTCACATCAACTATGGAAAATAAGGTACGTAATGGTATTTAGGTCCATGATTGAAGATATTTATTTTTAACATCTACATAAGTTAAAGGGGAATAGTTCATTCATTTGTACATACAGTTACTTCACGTTGAACGTACATAAACACCTCACAACTGCTCCCCAAAACTTAGTCCCCCCAAAAATAACGACATTACCCTCCGGTCCCTCCAATAATTGAAATAACTGCTCCGGAAGGACTTTAGCGCATGATTTTAAATCTATATTTTGTGATTTAAACAAGACTACTCCGGGAAGACTTTAGCGCATGATTTTAAATCCAGATTTTGTGATTTAAATAAGACTACTCCGGGAAGACTTCAGCGCATGATTTTAAATCCATATTTTGTGATTTAAACAGGACTACTCCGGGAAGACTCTAGCGCATGATTTTAAATCCATATTTTGTGATTTAAACAAAAATACTCCGGGAAGACTTTAGCGCATGATTTTAAATCCATATTTTGTGATTTAAACAAGACTACTCCGGGAAGACTTTAGCGCATGATTTTAAATCCATATTTTGTGATTTAAACAAAAATACTCCGGGAAGACTTTAGCGCATGATTTAAAATCCATATTTTGTGATTTAAACAAGACTACTCCGGAAATACTTTAGCGCATGATTTTAAATCCATATTTTGTGATTTAAACAAGACTACTCCGGGAAGACTTTAGCGCATGATTTTAAATCCATATTTTCTGATTTAAACAAGACTACTCCGGGAAGACTTTAACGCATGATTTTAAATCCATATTTTGTGATTTAAACAAGACTACTCCGGAAAGACTTTAGCGCATGATTTTAAATCCATATTTTCTGATTTAAACAAGACTACTCCGGAAAGACTTTAGCGCATGATTTTAAATCCATATTTTGTGATTTACACAAAAAAACTTCGGGAAGACTTTAGCGCATGATTCTAAATCCAAATTTTGTGATTTAAATAAGACTACTCCGGGAAGACTTCAGCGCATGATTTTAAATACAGATTTTGTGATTTAAATAAGACTACTCCGGGAAGACTTCAGCGCATGATTTTAAATCCATATTTTCTGATTTAAACAAGACTACTCCGGGAAGACTTTAACGCATGATTTTAAATCCATATTTTGTGATTTAAACAAGACTACTCCGGAAAGACTTTAGCGCATGATTTTAAATCCATATTTTGTGATTTAAACAAGACTACTCCGGAAAGACTTTAGTGCATGATTTTAAATCCATATTTTGTTATCTTTTCTTTTAAATCTTACAAATGAAAGTATTTGATATAGTTCATTCTTTGTCCATTTCCAGATTGCACTTGTGGATGTATTAAAGGCACTTCATTTGGAACCAGACGGGATTATCGGCCACAGCACAGGTGAATTAGTGTGCGCATACGCTGACGGATGTTGCACAGCAGAAGAAGCCATACTTTCCGCGTATTACAGAGGAGCATCCGTAGAAATTTCCAATTTGCCTCCAGGTGCTATGGCTGCTGTTGGTAAGTACGGATATTTGCCATCCGTAGTCATCCTTCTCCCCACCATCAGGTTCAGTCTCACACATCCTTTAAATCCTAACTCGTCGAGTTTGCTTTTCTACGCAACACCCTGAACAACGTTTTTTTGCACTCCAACACGTGGCCAGCGATAAACAGGAAACTGACTAAAATTCCACATGCTTTTACGTTTTGTTTGTTAATAATACCAAATTTTCACGAAACTAAATACAAGACTTAAAGTTCAGTTTGCGGAGAACTGATTGCAAGGAAATGAAATCTTTGAAATTTATCATATGGCGCAGTGGTCTAAGCGATGGCCTGCAATCATTCGTCCGAAAGGGGTCAGGGTTCGAATCCCGATGAGGCATGGATGTTGTGTTTGTCTTGTGGCACTGTTTCTCTCCCTTCCCTGGAACCAGTGACTCTAAATTAGGCACGGGCGACTGCTTATAGCCCATTACGTTGCTCACGGTGGTCGTTAAACCTCTAATCAAAAAACAAAAAAAATTATCATATGAGCTCAGGATGAACAGAATTGCTCAAAGTTTAATAATCTCAAGTTTCCCTCAATCATGTGGTTAAGGTATTGGATTCAACCGGAAACCTCATAAATTTCCCAAGATGCAAATTCGATTCTCTGGTATTTCTGTATCTCATGTTCAAAGTAAAAGTCTTTTTACGTTCTGATAATTTTTTTCGAGAAGCAAAGGCGTATATTCGAGGCTAGCTGCGAAGCCCAGAGAATGAATGCACAAATAAAAGTCAATTATCAACGGTATTAAGAAACATCGATGCTTTTCGTGCGAAAAAAAAAAACACGAGCGGATTCTCTTCCATCGATTATGAGAATCAGTCTGGCGAGCGATGATCAAAGGCATAACGCAGTTGGTCTGCGAGAGCCTTCGCTGTTCTGATGCGAAGAGCTTCCATACTATCGCCTGCTAACGTTTCCATGACAACATGAAGGAGTGTATGGCCCATTGCTTGGGGCAAAGGGTTCGCTGAAAAAAACGAAGACTTCGAACTACCTCAGTTCCTCCATGCTCCCAGCGTGTGTTTCGCGAGAGTTGTTTCAGTTTGTGTGAAGTGTCGATGAATTAAAATCAGTGATACTATATCTTAAATTCGTGGCTTTGTTGGATTCAAACTGTTTTGATAAATAAAGCTTCCTGAAGATCTACTATCAGAGCTTAAAGAACTCTGTGTTTCAAATTTTGATACAACTCGATTGAAAAATGAACTGAAGGGGCTTTGTTCCCTTGATGAATAAAAAACAAATCAGTAAGAAACATTACTTGTTACATGAAGTTAAATAATTGAATATAGTGTTTATTGAGGTGTACAAATTAGCAGATATAATATTAAACTTTTCATCAACAACTGCAACTGCCGAAAGAAGTTTTTTCCATATTAAAAAGAATCAAGATATATTTTAGAGACACACAAGGACATGCACATTCGAGCAACTTGGCTGGTTTGTTAATAGAGAAAAACATTATTTTTAAATATGAAAAAGTACTCGGAAGAAACATTTTTGTGAAAACGTAAAATTCAAGTTCACACAAAAGGAAAAAAGAATGGAGTTCATGTACAAATAAGTTTTCAAATCCCTAATCCTCATAATTATTTGGTATCAGGTTAACAATAGCATGTACCTAAAATTAAAAAAAATGTTACTTCAATTACTTAACAAGTAAAAAAAAACTTCGTAATTTTTAAAAAAAGGTATGGGGGGAGGGGGGGGAGGTAGCCCAGGTCTCGGACCCAAGATACGCCGCTGTCGAGAAGAAAAATCGATTCGCGCGTTTTTATGAATCGCATGATCAAGGTATAATTTTTATATGGGCTCCCTCGCTTTCGCATAAATTTTTCCGAGATGCAGATTCGATACCGTTAGTAGAAATACGCCAGACTGTGAATACTCAAGAGACGCATATAGCGTACTAATTCCGTTTATTTTTGTGATGTACTAAGCACAAAGATTCAATCTTTCCCACTCCGCTGTTCTTTACATAAATGTAAAAAAACACGTGCGAAGTGTCAATCAGGACATACAGAATACAGCCCTCTGTAGAGAAGTCATGCATTCATCTGCCTCTAATGTATGGAATAGTATAAGTAGAATTGCTCCTTACACGAACTTTAAAGAGACTGCCGTCAGGGAAACAGTTGAAATTCTATTCAGCAAATTAGCATGTTTTCTACTGAATTACCAATGGTTTGGCACACGTTATTAAAAGATGGAAACACATCGCGACGCACCGTATAATAGTGTAATAAAAACTGATGTAATATGCTCGTGATGTCACCCACTTTTTTTTGAAAACATCGTCTTTGTTTCTAATGTGTTCTAATTCTATGCATTTTATGTATACCATTGACTTGAAAAACCCTCCCAGTGGATTGCGAAAGCTTGGAGAATCTTTGTGCTTACTACACCACAAAAATAAACAGATTTAGTACGCTATATGCATTTCTGGAGTATGCAGAATCCATTCCCAAGTTTTCCTGAATCGCGCGGTCCAGGTAAAAGTTTACAGGGCCCCTTACTTATAAAATGTTCCAACGCGAAAAATCGATTCTCAGAATTTTCTGAATCCCGCAGTCAAGGAAAAACTTCATACGGAGCCACTTACTTTCTTATAAAATTTTCCAACGCGAAAAATCGATTCGCAGGTTTTCCTGAATCGCGCGGTCAAGGAACAACAACATACGGAGCCCCTTACTTTCTTATAAACTTTTCCAAAGCACAATATCTATTGGCAGGTTTTTCTGAATCGCGCGGTCAAGGAAAAACTTCATACGGGGCTCCAACTTTCTTATAAAATTTTCTAAGGAGCAAAATCCATTCGCATGTTTTTATGAATAGCGCGGTCGTGGAAAACTTTATACGGGGCCCCTTACTTTCTTATAAAATTATCCAAAGCGAAATATCGATTGGAAGGTTTTTCTAAATCGCGCGGTCAAGGAAAAACTTTATACGGAGCCCCTTACTTTCTTATAAACATTTTTAAAGCGCAATATCGATTCGCAGCTTTTTTCAGATTCGCACAGTCAAGGAAACAGTTCATATGGAGCCCCTTATTTTCTTATAAAATTTTCCAAGAAGAAAAATCGATGATTATCAAGTTTTTCTGAATCGCGCGGTCAAGAAAAAACTTCATACGGAGCCCTTTACTTTCTTATAAATATTTCCAAGGCAGAAAATCGAATATCAGGTTTTTTTTCAACCACGCGATCAAGGTAAAACTTTATTCTCGGCCCCTTGCTTTCTTATAAACTTTTCCAAAACGGAAAATCGATTCGCATGGTCAAAGTCAAAAGTTTTGCGTGGGGGCTTTTAAGTTCTGATTGACTATTGTAAAATCCAAAACAGATTTGCAGGTTTTTCAGAATCGCATGGTCAAGCTGTAACTAAGGGGTCCCTTTACATTCCCATAAATTTACCAAGATTCATAATCGACTATGCCTGAATTCCCCGTTAGAAATAAGTTTCATACCGGGGGCCCTTGCAATCTGATTAACTTTCCCAAGACTCAAAATCGAGTCGCAGGTTTTCTGAATCGTGTGGCCAAGCCAAAAGTTTTATATGGAGACCTTCGGATTCTGATGAGTTATTGCAAGAAACGAAATTGATACGAAATAGATTTGCAGGGTTTTCAATGATAAAAATCAAAGTATAATTTGCAGTAGAGCATTGCCACAGGTTACGGTTTGTGTATCGGCACAGTTTGACGGCGTCATCTTAACAGAGGGCTGGTCGCTAGCAGCCCATCGCTACGCATTCCTTTGGCCCTTAACCACAGACGGCTCAGTCTGCAATGGGGTCTCGAATACAGACATTAGTGCGCTGAGTGGCAACAATTCGTGCTTCCCGACGAGTCACGATTCAATATAATGCACCATGATGGTCGGGTTCGAATCCCGGTCAGGCATGGATGTTGTGTTTGTCTTACGGCACTGGCTCTCTCCCTTCCCTGGAACCAGTTACCCTAAACCTAAATTAGGGACGGGCGACTGCTTATAGCCCATTGAGTTGCTCACGGTGGTCGTTAAACCTACAATAAAAAAAAATAAGAGCGGGGCTTCAGTTGCCGGGCAATAATGCCTCGATCATTGCAAAACGTCCTAGCGTTATCAAAGCTGGGTTATTTAAAGAACCCATTTCGACCGACTTAAGGTTATCGTAGGAAAAAATCCTTTCTTAGTGCGCCTCTATGTTGTAAAAGGAACATTCCCGCCAAATATGAAAGTTCTAAGTTCATTAGTTTCTGAGATTCGGTGATCAGTCAGTGAGGGCTTTCAGTTTTATATGTACGAAGAACGAATGGACTTCCGAAGCGGAATGCTTTTCAAGTAGTTTCCAACTTCGCGCGTGTCCAAGACCGTCTAGAAAACACAATGCCACGACTTTAGGGAGATGAGTTCCCTCCATTTGTGACGTCACGCTCATGATACACGGACTGATACGTTGGCGTGATGTTTGACGTCACACAAGACAGAGTTGGTAACCAATAAGAAGCTTTGGTTTCCGCGTGACGTCACTAAAAGAGGGAACTCAGCTCTCTGATGTCATAGCGTTGTGTATCGTATACCCCTTTGCTTACATACAAACTGCGTACACCCAACATGAAATAGCTAAGAAAATGGTTCACCATAATTTTATGGAGTGTTTTGTTTTTTAGAATTATATTATAATAGACTCTTTAATGCCTTTTCTTTTTGTAAATGTGTTTTATGCAAAAGATTTGTCGACTACTTCGTATTTTTTCTCATCCTGAGCTACTTTTTTTTTATGCGAAGCTAATTTCATATTTTCTTTTCCCGTAAAATTGAAGTTGTTACGATTGATTCTTCAGATTTTTTTTTATTTTTACGGAAAAAAATGGCTGTCGAAAATATTTACTTTCTGCTATTTTCAAAGTGCTACCAGCAGATCCGAAAGAAAGAATGCAAAGGAAAACTTTCACAAAATAAAAAGCGCGTTTCATTAAATTTCTGTATCTAATTATAATGCAGAAATCTTATACAAAGGCCGTTCCATAAAAATAAGAGTTGGCAAGAGTGCGTAGGGGGAAAAGTACCACGCAGACGACTAATTGAATTAATGATCTACGGCAACATTTATTAGCCGTGGCAGACGGTTCTAGTTTTGTTATTGCGCAGTTGTTTAAGGTATATCTGCATTTTGCCATGCAACTATGGAGGTGAGTGATTCAGACTAAAGAAGTGAAATGCGTTGTGCGATACAATTTTGCTATCGTTTGGGTAAAACGGCTCCAGAAAGCAGTTGATTTGATGGAAAAAACTTACAAAGATAAATGTTTGGGAGAGTCAACGATTTTTAGATGGCATCATGATTTCAAAGAAGAGCATTTGTCGGCCGAACTCGCTCCTAGGCCTGGTTGACCTGAAAGTGTTGTTATGGAGCATATTGTTTAACACTGTTTGGGCAATCCTGCAAGAAGATCGACGAGTTCGTGTGAAGACATAACGGCGTCAACTAATATTGCAAAACCTCGGCATTCCGCAGTATACGCGACAAATTACTGCTAGTTCGTGTGTGTTCCATTTGTGTACCTCAACACCTAACTAGAGAACAGTTGTTAGCCAGAGTTCAGGTGTGTCAAGAGTGGAAATAAATAATTGCAAAGGATCCGAACTTTCAAAACACCGTAATACACTGGCGTGCAAAAATGAAGGACGAGACGGTTTTTCAAATGTAACGTCCTGCTGAAGTGCTCCACATCAACTCAAATCATACCATAAGATCCCCAAGATGTAAAAATATGGGACAAGTGAGCAAAACCGTCCAAACAAGGTATCCAAAGGATACAAAGGCACTTTATTGAAAAGGTAACTTCGAACACAACTAGACAGAAGACAGAAACGCCCATGTGGCAGACGGCTGCCAAAAAAAATCCAGTCTTTAGTAGGGGATATGATCACTCCCGACTGCGTTGCAGAATTTACAACGTCTGTCCACGCTGAGGACGAAGTTGTCAAGGAGCTGTTGAGGCATCGCGGCCCATTCCTCTTGTAGCGCCAATCGCAGCTGCGGAATCGCTGCTGGCGGCTGGTGACGTGCTGCCAAGCGTCTGCCGAGAAGGTTCCCTCACGTGTTCGATTGGATTTAGGTCCGGGGACCTTGCGGGACAATCCATGGGTTGAATATATTCACTCTCCAACAGCTCTGCGACAGCCACTGTACGATGATGTGTAGCGTTGTCGTTCATGAAGAGGAACTCAGGACCAACAGCACCTCTAAACAGACACACGTGAAGCAGGAGAACCTCGGTACAATAGCGGACACCAGTGACTGAACCTCCTTGGAAGATGTGGTGGTCAGTACCGCTACCAAGCATGATACCGCCCCAAACGAGAACTCCGCCACGTAAAGGTATAATCTACCAGCATGCCGTTCCTCCACAAATTACTGTCAATGCTGAGTATTATGTTTTAGTCTTGATGCGTCTGCGACGACACATATCGATCAAGGGACCGGAACTGGTGGGCAAGTCAACCCTACACCGTGATAACGCTCGTCCACGTGTAGCAGCTTGTGTTCAACAGTTTCTTACGAAATGCAGTACTGAAAATATGTCATAGCCTGCCTACAGTCCCGACCTCGTCCCATGCGATTCTGGTTGTTTCGAACAATGAAGATGTTTCATGGCGCAACATTCAACACAGATGCTGACGTCATTCAAGTTGTACAGGGGTCGCTGAAGCAGCTTCCCCAAAATTCCTTCGCCACATGCTTTGAAAAGTGAACTGAACCACGGGACTATTGCAGATCCCCCGAGGGAAGATATGTTGAGAAAGATAAACATATATTTTGTTATACCTATATTTCTTCATTTTGTGTGATTTTACTCTCAGTTTTTATAGAACGGCCGTTGTATATGAATTAAATACGTATTATTATTTTCCGTTTGTACTTATCAGTGCAAAAGTATTGATGGAAGTAAGAACTGCCCGCATTTGGCCGTTTCATGTTGGGTGCGAGCAGGTTCTACGTAAATAAGTTAGAAACTACTTGAAAAGCGTCTTGACACGGAAGTCCGTCCGATGTAAGTGTATAGTTAGGTGAAAGCGTGTAGAGCGCTTTATGATTTTGTAAGTTCTTTAGTTTACCGATGCCTTTTTATGCGTGAAATAAAAACTCTTTTCGAAAAAGCATACTTACTTTTTAATAGTTTCATTGTTTAAAAGTGGAAAAGAAATTAATCGTGGTTTTGCGTAGTAAGGGTATAGCCGCCCACTAAAACTCCACGGTAAAAGATATCTTAGTACTGTTTAAATGTGGTTAACCATATTTGCGCTTTCCAACCGTAGGTTGAAGACGCGAATATGCTACAGCTTTGTCCGTCTATCCGCAGGATAACTCGCGTAAAAGGGAACTTCTTGCGGACGAGCCCTATTGAAAATGGGAGAAATGGGGTCAAAGGTCAGGACATAGGAGCGAGATCTATTCCATTGCCCTTATGCGTCGTAACGTGCGTAAAAATGGTTCGATTCCGATGAAATTTTAGTATGTGATAAGGGACCACTTTGGGACTAATCCTATCGAAACTGAGCGAAAAGGGGTCAAAGGTCAGGACATAGGATCAGGATCTATTTCATTGCCCTTATGCATCATAACTTGCGTAAAAATGCTGCCATTCCTATGAAATTTTAGTATGTGGTAGGGAACCACCTGGGAACGAACCCTATTGAAAATGGGTGAAATGGGGTCAAACGTAAGCACATAGGAGCGGGATCCATTCCATCGCTCTTATGCGTTATAACTTACGTAAAAATGCGTTGATTAAGACAACACTTAATCATGTTGTTCCGGGAGTATACTGCCCAATTCTGTTTAATATCATCAAACTGGGGTCAAAGGTCAGGGCACAGGAGTGAGATTTATTCCACAGCCATTATCTTCATAACTTGAGTAATGATTTCTGATATGTTGGAAAGCGTATCATAATCAGTGCATTGCATGATTTTACTATCTTTTTGAATAAGATCATTTGGTATTACTGATATGCTTTTAGCAAGAGTAAAAAATGTTCCTTTAATTTTTCCCAACTCCTTTCAGGACTCACTTGGGAAGAAGCCACGAAACGCTGTCCCACGGGTGTTTACCCAGCCTGCCACAATGCCGAAGATTCCGTTACCATTTCCGGCGAGAAGAATGCTGTAGAAAAGTTCGTCGAGCAACTCAAATCGGAGAATATTTTTGCCAGAGTCGTGGATGCTTATGGATTTGCTTTCCATTGCGACCACGTTGCAGTGGCGGGTGACGAGTTATATAGAAGCTTGAAAAATGTAAAATCTGCTTTTATTTTTATTTCATTTATTTATTTATTTCATAAAATTTCTGCTGTACAATATTATAGAAAAGTAATATTATACTCAGTAACAATACAATATGTGCCACAATCATAAACTAATTGTACAAATAAAGTAAACAAATTCACCAATGAAACTCACAAAATACGACAAATCACCAAAACTTTCACAATAAATACAAATTCTGCACAAAAGCAAAACTCCCCAGGTAGCAATATTATGTTGGACCAACCGTGGGCTTTCAACGGTCGGCCCAGCTACGAAGCGACTCGGCGGCCAACAATTGGATATGTGTTGGTTCAACGGTTAGACCTACATTGGAAAACTGTTTGCAACAGTTTTCCAATGTGATCATGTGTTCTCGGACAACAATGGTTGGTCATGTGTTGTTGGACAACCATCGGACAACCGTTAAGTGGTCAGTTGTTGATAAATGGTTGGTCATGTGTGGTTGGAAAAACCGTTGGCCAATCTTCGATAAACAACACAACCTTTGCCCAACGCTGCCGACGCAAAAATATCATTGGGCCAACCGTTGGCCAATGTCAGTGTGCGACTGGGGTCATTCCATTGAAAATTAATATCAATTGCCATTGTGAATGAAATATTATATGACAGTAATAATTAAATGTACAGCAAAAGGCCAGGGGAAAAGGCTGAAATACTGCCTGAGAAGCCCCTGATCCCTTCTAAATAAAAACAAAATAGCCGCCCAAGTAGCGCAGTGGTCTAAGCGATGGCCTCTGATCATTCGTCCTAACGGGGTCCAGGTTCGAATCCCAGTGAGGCATGGATGTTGTGTTTGTTTTACGGCACTGGCTCTCTCCCTTCCCTGGAACCAGTGACCCTAAATTAGGGACGGGCGACTGCTTATAGCCCATTGAGTTGCTCACGGTGGTCGTTAAACCTCCAATCAAAAAAAAAAAAAATATATAGCCGCCCCGGTGGCGCAGTGGTCTAAGCGATGGCATCTGATCATTCGTCCGAATGGGGTCCGGGTTCGAATCCCGGTGAGGCGTGGATGTTGTGTTTGTCTTACGGCACTGGCTCTCTCCCTTCCCTGGAACCAGTGACCCTAAATTAGGGACGGGCGACTGCTTATAGCCCATTGAGTTGCTCACGGTGGTCGTTAAACCTCCAATCCAATCCAAAATATATATATATATATATATATTCCAGTCCAGTCAAGACAACGAAAGCAATTTTACAATACGTTTCTTTTACAAATCATAAAGTAATAAATTCCAATATTCAATTTGCCGTCAAAAAACTCCTTAGCACTCGGTTAAATACCGGATAACGTGCCTCTGATCTAATAATCAACGGTAATCCATTCCACTCACGCAATCCCAACACATTGATATTATTAAACATTAAACCTGTACGAGCCCACGGAACAGAAAACCCGACCCACAACGAGTATCATAGGAGTGAGTGGTACGCCGTAATGCAATCAAGTTGGAGTATCTTCCTGTAAAAATACGTCCATGGGCCATCAGCAGCAATCTGTTACGACGATTTTCTCCGTCATCTTCGTCCACGCTGGGCATTTTATCCGGGTCCCCTCACACCGGAGTAAGGCGCTCTCCCAACTGAGCTACGCTGAAGTATGCTCTCGCTGCTATCTGCCTTTACCTCATGTGCGTCCTGCGGTGCAGGAACGTCAGAACTCCCCCCCAATGGCAGGGGACATAGCCCACGGGGCAGCCGGGACCATGTGTCGCTAAAAGAACGTGAAGAACGTGCATTTGAGAAATCCCAGTTAATTTGGTTTGTAGAACATAACATCACAAACATTTATTTTTCGAAGCGCTGAAGAAGGGATTCTTATTTTTCCTATCTCGCGGTGTGGAAAGAACATCAGACCATTGCGAGAAATCTAACAGGCGGGTCTTACGGGAAGTTCGGGCGCCAATAAATTTCTCCATCATCTTTGTTCACGCCGGGCATCGAACTGTGGTTCCTTCACTCCGGAGTAAGTCGCTCTCCCTACTGAGCTACGCGGACATGTGCTCTCACTGCTATCTTCCTTTATGGCATGTGCGTCCTGTGGTGCAGGCACGTCACACTGTATTCATGTAGTTGCTCAATAGTTAACATCTGAAAATGACCAAAAAGAACCTCCGATCCAACCGTATAATTTAACAATCGGACAAACTTCCTCTGCAACACAGATAAACGAACTATGTTAAGCCTTGTAGTCGCACCCCGTATTATAATGCAGTACCACAATACAGGAAAAATAAAAGAATAGTATAAAATTAACAGAATTCTTACTGACAAAAAAAAAAAAAAAAAAAAAAAAAAACAGAAATCCACGAAATCATACCAATGCGAGGTCTTAAACATAACGCAAGCTGATCCAACTGAGAATCCCATCTGAGAGATTCATGCAGAACTACACCCAAAAATTTCACTGTGGTCTGGAACTGTAATGCCGTATCATTTAAGTAAACATAAATACGCTGCAATGTGGTGGTACGGGACTCTAAATCTTTTTTCCTTCTGTTTATTGTACCATATTTTAGGTTACTTGTTCTCATTTATATTTTGTTTAGCAATTGGATCTTATGCACCATTGATATCGGGACATCTGTACTTCTACAAAATATCTTTATTCACAGAAGATGTGTTAGACCACAGCCTTCTATATTTACGCTACCTGCCCAATCGTTCTCAAACGTTGTTTTCCGGTTATGGCCTAAATGTCCGCAAGCTGACATTACATTAGTTGACCTCATTCGTATTTGTTTACCTGCGTAGTTTAACATCAGTAATCTTATTTTAATTGTTTAGATAATTTAAATTACAATTACTAGGTTTTCTACTCTGTACAAAGTTCATTGAAAGGTTGGAAACTCATTTTCCTGTGGTTTCTTCACAAATTATTCTTCTGTTTAGTTTGGGAATGATTTTATTTGTTCATCCTAGTAATAGAAACTGATTTTAGTGTATACACTAAATTGACAAAAGTCACCGGACACCTAGAAGAGGCCGCCCCGGTGGCGCAGTGGTCTAAGCGATGGCCTCTGATCATTCGTCCAAACGGGGTCCGGGTTCGAATCCCGGTGAGGCATGGATGTTGCGTTTGTCTTACGGCATTGACTTTCTCCCTTCCCTGGAACCAGTGACCCTAAATTAGGGACGGGCGAATGTTTATAGCCCATTGAGTGTTGCTCACGGTGGTCGTTAAACCTCCAATCAAAAAAAAAAAAAAAACACCTAGAAGAGAAACACAACATAACATTTATTGACATACATTAGCACGGCGTCGATCCACCTTTGGCCTTAATGCATGCACTGACCCTTCGAGACATGCTTTCAATAAGGTTTTGGGACACAGCGATAGGTATGCGCTTCCAATCAGTGCATAATGCTGCCACTAACTGTCGCGTAGTAGTAGGCCTTGGTTCCAAACCTCTTATGCGGCGCTCTAATTAATCCCTTAGATGCTCTGTGTGATCAAGATGAGGGCTCTGTGCTGGCCAGTCCACACACTATAGGGAATTATCGTCAAACCACGCCTTAATAGTCTTTGCTTTATGGCTCGGTGCGTTATGCTGCTGGTACCAACAAGGCTCGGTTCCATAGTATTGCCACAGAGTTAGTAGGGCATAATTGTTCAGAATATCGAGGTAGAAGTGCTGGTTAACAGGTTTGTCCACGATATCCAATGGGCAGGGACCATACCACGAAAAACACCACCACACGAGTACACTGCCAGCTCCAAACTTGACCGTAGGAACAGTACACTGTGGTAAATAGCGTTCCCCCGGCTGCCGCCATACCCACACACGGCCATGAGACTGAGGAATCGTGTATCTGGATTCATTAGTCCATAGGACCCATTTCCATTGATCTACGGTCCACGATAAATGTTCTTTATACCATGCTAAACGGCGAGTAACATTCCGAGTAGAGATGAAAGGTTTATGTGCAGCCGCACGACCGCGGTAGCTCAAGAAATGAAGTTCTCTGCGAATGGCATGGGTACATACCGAGGTTCCAGCATTGTTCCTCACCTGTACACTGAGGTCTTGTGTAGTACTCCGTCGATTAGCTGTAACGACTCTCCTGAGGCTTTGACGTCCTCTATCACTGACTTTCTTTGATCTGTCGGTACGGTTTGCTACTTGAGGCACGCCATGTGTCTTCCACTTATTCAGTACATCCAAAACAGCTGACTTTGGTATGTTTAAACGCCTCTCGGGTTCTCTTATGTACAACCCACTAATATAACACCCAACAATCTTTCCTTTCTCAAAGTCAGTTCTCACCCGCCGCGACATTACCACCCAACCTCACAGTGCAATGTGATCGCGGTCAGCTGGAGGTTTGTTTTTATACCGTTTGTAGATGTACTGCGAATCTTAACAACGCAGTGGATCCGTTCATTTGCTTTAAATGGGGTGTCCGGTGACTTTTGTCAATGTAGCGTATGTAGTATAGTATATTGATTCACTAAGTTTCTGTCTCCTAATTTGCTTAATAGTTGCACTAAATCTTCATGGCCGTCAGATAAACGAGAAATAAGCATTAACTTCTAATAACTTGACAAAAAAAAGTAATTGTTTGTAAGCATTTTAAAATGTATTCTAAATTAAAAATGAAATCACTATACGTGTCCAGATATAATTTATGGATGCTATGAGTCATTATTAAGTCATATTTTTTGACGTTGTCCTTATCAAATGACTGTATGTGTAATAACGCTGACTTCGTGTTTCACTTAAAAGTCACATTATTACTTGTCGATCGTTCTTTCGATGTGATGAAAATATAATTTCTCTAAAAAAAAAGAACGACTGTATAGTGCTTATCCATGTCCACAGGTCACGTAACTATCGTTGGCAGTCGCCGAGCGTTTTAAATACGACATGAATAAAATGAACTGAGATCTTAACTTATTTCATTTAATTTTCTTTTGCTACACTAATTCTATTTAATTCCCGTCTGGTGTGATGATTCTTTTACAAAAAGCTAAGATAACTTGTAGCATATAATTGGTTTCAAATCCAAAACTGATTATTAAAGACGCAAAATGGAAACTTCGTTTTCCTAAGCGAACTCTCAATGGAGAGAAAATTTGAATTTTCAAAATGACGCCTAAATAAATAAGAAAATAACGCTTCTGTGTGAAAGTGTTTTAATTTCAAAACCATAATAATTTGACACGCAAGCAAGCTTATGATTATCTTCTGCACATCAGAACGGAGTAAACGTATTCAGCGCCCCTCGCGGCCAATGGCTGAACGATCGTCATAACGATCGTCATCGCGTCTTGCGGGCCATCCATAAAGTACGTTCGTGATTTTTTTCTGATTTAGCCCCCCCCCCCTCCTCACCCATGTCACATTTTGTCTGATTTTTGACCCCAGTCCCTAAAACGTACGTCCTAATTCCCGCAACCCCCTTTATTTTTGAGGACTGCTTTCAGAAGTCCGTTGAGAAACAAAGGAAACACGTAATTATTTAAATTAATCTTGCATATATTTACGCGTTTGATTCAGAAAATATTTATTATTTAGGCATTAATTTATTTCCAAATGCTACCTGAACTTTATCATTCTGAAATAAAGATCTACAATGAACGCATGCATTCAAGGTTGGCCACCCCGGTGGCGCTGTGGTCTAAGCGATGGCCTCTGATCATTCGTCCGAAAGGGGTCCGGGTTCGAATCCCGCTGAGGCATGGATGTTGTGTTTGTCTTACGGCACTGGCTCTCTCCCTTCCCTGGAACCAGTGACCCTAAATTAGAGACGGGCGACGAGTTATAGCCCATTGAGTTGCTCACGGTGGTCGTTAAACCTACAATCAAAAAAAAAAATAAAGGTGCAACACTCCCGATCATACCATCTACAAAACACGATAGATTTGGTAGTACAAAATACGAGAACTTGATATCAATATTCTCATTTAGCTAAATATCATCAAAAATCTGAAATATTTCATACCTTTTTTTTTTAAATTTTAAAAGAAGAAAAAAAGAGAAAACAAAATGAAGAAATACCATCCACTATATTTTTGCCGCTGGACGTCCGAATTACTAAACCTCCCCCTCCCCCATGTCACATTTGGTCCGGTTGTCAGGAACCCTTACTAATTCTGTAAACTAGGACGTACTTTATGGACGGACCCTTAGCACTGAAACGAGCTCGACTTGGCAGGCAATGTATATATAGAAGGCTGTGGTTCGACAATGATGTAAGGATATGAGATGATCAGACTCTATGCCTAATGAAGTCCTTTCTGGTACTAAGTACCGGATAACTACATTTACTTTTCACTTCGTGTCTGCATGTAGAACTGGCAATTGGAACAGCAACGTTCGAACCCCATGAGTTTACACTCAGTACACCAAACACTAGAGATGGGAGTGATAGGCAGTTGACAATGGCATCTTCCGCGCAGAGTTGAACAGACTCAAACAGAACGCAGGCGATATATGGGCAGACTGCAGCGCTTTCCAACAGCGCAGGCAATCGACAAACATAGGCAAACGTGGTGATCTGAGCGACCTTTGATCGTGGACGCATTGTCGGCGCAAGACAGATGGGTCATCCTATCGCCCAAGTGGTAAGAACCCCAACCCCCAACCGTATCCAGGGTTTGCAGAAATCATCATATTAACAAGTTAGTAAAATCATGCAATGCATTGATTATGATACGCTTTCCAACATACCAGAAATCATTACTCAAGTTATGAGGATAATGGCTGTAGAATAAATCTCGCTGCTATGACCTGACCTTTGACCCCATTTCGATGATATTCAACAGAACTGGTAAAGCAAACTTTCGGAACAACATGATAAAGTTTTGTCTTAATCGAAGCATTTTTACATAAGTTATAATGCAATATCAGGAACACCAAGCATCGCTCGGTTAAAGGGGGGATGAGGGAACAATTTTTTTTTAATTTTGATATGTTATTTCCAAGTATTGTAATGCTAAGTCGTTCAGTTGCACGTTGTCCCAAGTGTTCCAGTCGCTGAACACGTTGATCCGCGGTTTCGGTTGCGATTCACTGTGATGAACGGCTTCGTAGTTCTTCCAAGCGCTGGTTACGTTCTTCGGATGATTCAGCTGCGATTCGCTGTCTATTTATTCGCTTCATTTGTTCGAGGTTTTCTTCCGATATTGATTCATTGTGGGTTATACTAACGTCGGGCATTATTTCCATGCTCCTCGCCTTAGCTGCTCGGAATCGTCTTTTTGTAGGCTGATCTTCTTCCAATGGAAGGTCATATGTTTCGAGACTGGAATGTAATCGGAAACCATCGGCTCTTGAAAGTCCAAACTGTTCCATATTTACTTCTTCCGCTTGTTCTTGTTCCAACAGTGCCGTATTCTTCTCATTCTTCTTGTTAAAGTTGAAACGTCTACGTTTCGTAGGGGTCGTCCAGCCATATTATTTTCATATTGTTTTACCATCCACGTGAAACTGTTAATAGTAATTAATAAAAATGAAATAATCATATATTAGCACAGCGGATACGCTTGTCATCAAGTGACTATTCAAAAACGTAACCAAAAAATGCTGTATTAACAGTTTTCCTCTTGAAGGGAAAAACACATCAGCGTTCCGCTGCTTATACTGTACTACGCAACAACTTCAAGCAGATGCCACAACTCACTTTTTGTTCTAGAAGAATAAAGAAGTAATGCGTAACATGCACACAACGCGTGACGTTATGAGGTAGATGGGACTCGCGACCATTTGCTCGCGAGAGTGTGAGGTCATAAAACTTTAATAGGATCCACACACAACGCGGGACGTAATGAGACAGATGGCGTGACCGCGCGCGTACATCTCAATCGCGAGAGTGTGACGTCATAACATTTCTAAGCATGGGTAACATTAATGGGACGACGTCATATCACAAAAACGTGGTAATTCCGGGTGGTTATTTAACCCACTAAACGAATTTTCCTAAAGTCGAGATCAAGCTAAATCGATTTCTAGTACCAGAAAACAGTAAGTTAGCGACTTTCATCAAAATCCTTAGAGCCGTTTTCAAAATAAAATTTACATACATACAAGAATTGCTCCTTTAATACACTGCTGGCCACCCAAAATGCAACACTAAGAAGGAAGCATCCGATTGGCCTGAAATTCGCAGCATGCATGGCCCGCGAGAGGACATGCAAACGACTAGCGGTGCAGGACAACCGATTAGCATTGCATATGCAAATCGTGTGCGCCCGGCACGCCACCGAGAAGCACTATAAGAAGGGTGCACAGAAGGCGGGGTGTAAGTAGTGAAAGTGTGTTGTGCTGCCGGACATGTACGTGGGAAGCTTCCTGATGCCTCCTCGCGGAATACGGCAGTCATTCCAGCAGGTTTCGAAGTTAGACAGAGGACGAATAGTGGCTTATCGCGACAGCGGTTTATCGTACCGAGACATCGGCGCCCGTGTAGGACGACATCCAGCTTCAGTGAGGCGAGCATGGATTCGGTGGGTGCAGGAGGGACGGACGGACCGAGGTGAGCGATTGCAGCAGCCGTGGCACATCACCGAACGAGAGGATTGGCATGTTGTGCGGTGAGCATTGACGGCTCGCACCACCACATCAAGGACGTTAGCGCAGGAATTAGGGTGTGCTGCGCAACAACCTGTGTCAGCACGTGCCGTTTGACGTCGTCTGCATGAGCGGGGACTTATCGCACGGCGCCCATTGCTCCGATTACCATTGACGTTACACCATCGGCCAGTGCGGATGCAGTGGGCCGTTGTACGCAGCACCTAGACTACGGAATGGCACGACATTGTCTTCTCCTGCGAATCACGCTTCTGCCAGCAACACCAGGATGGTCGGATCCGCGTGTGGGGGCGCCACGGCGAGAGACTGTAGGACGCCTGCATTATGCATCGCCATACCGGCCGTCGCCTGGCGTAATGGTTTGGGGCGCAATTGAATGTGACACCCGCAGCCCTCTGGTACACATCGCCGGTACATTCAACAGCCGCCGCTACATCTCCGACGTTTTTGAGCATGTAGTCCTCATTTACCTGCAGGACCTGCCGGCGGCCACGTTTCAACAGGACAATGCGCGCCCTTCACGGCCTACCAGGTGACACTGCTGCTGTGGCCTGACTGTTCTCCCGATATTTCGCCCATCGAACACGTCTGGTCGCTGATCGGCAACCGAGTGGCCCGGCAAGCACCACCAGCGGCTGAGTCTGATGAACTGTGGCAACGTGTGGAAGCAGCCTGGACCGACATACCCCAAGCCCACATCCAAAGTCTCTTTCGTTTGATGCCATGGCGTGTAGCGGCCGTTATTGCCAGCCATGGGAGAAACACGAACTATTGATGTTCCGCAAGTCTACGGGCCTGTAAGCTTAATCGTTTCATCTTTGTATCTGTTGTTATGTGTCCAGTAAATCTGGCTTTGCTATCTCGTATCCTTCTTGGTGTTGCATTTTGGTTAGCCAGCAGTGTAGTATGGGATAAGGGCGATGGAATGTATCCTGATCCCATGTCCTGACCTTTGACCCCATTTCGCCCATTTTCAATAGGGTTTGTCCCCAGGTGGTCCCCTACCATATACTAAACTTTCGGAGTTCGACACAGAACGAATAGTGGCTACGGGCCTGTAAGCGCAATCGTTTCATCTTTGTATCTTATGCCTCATAACTTTGGTAACAATGCTTCGATATCGACAAAACTTCATCATGTTGTTCCGGAAATATACGAAACCTGTCCTGTGGAATATCATTGAAACGGGGTCAAAGGTCAGGGCACAAGAGCGAGATTTATTCCACAGCCATTATCTTCATAACTTGACTAAACATGCTTCGATAGAGACAACACTTTAGTATGTTGTTCCGGAGGTGTACTAAACCGGTTCTGTTGAATATCATAGAAATTGGGTCAAAGGTCAGGGCACAGGAGCGAGATTTGTTCCACAGCCATTATTATCATAACTTGAGTAATGATTTCTGGTATGTTGGAAAGCGTATCATAATCGATGTATTGCACGATTTTACTAACTTTTCTATTAGTTCTTATCCGGCCACCCATACGTCACACTTGTGCCGACCTCAGTGCGTTGCCAACATCATTCTCGTTTGAGGGAAAAGACATAACGTTAAATTTTGAAAATGTCTAAGAGAACGAATTCAAATTTACATAGAAAAAGAAACTCGAAAAGAAAGTTAAAATAGAATATACGTTACAAGTATACTAGTAATCCGAATTTCTTGGCGTAGAATATAAATAAAAGTTTCTAAACTTTCTCACATCAACCAGATGGCTTTTTCAAGGAAGGTAGACAGCATCCAAGCCTTCGCTCATCAACCAGGTGGCTCTTTTCAAGGAAGGTAGACAGCAGCCTTGAAAAAGCATTTGGTTGATGTGCAAAAGCTTGGAAAATTTGATTTATGATCTATGCCAAGAAATTCGGATTACTAGTATAGTCATACTATTTTAAATCAAATAATGTTATTATACACAACATGTTCTATGGTTCTACTCATATCCATCTCTTTCTGCTAAGACAACTTCAGTGTTGAGTGTTGTAAATATAGTTCGCCCTTCCCAAGAAACATTTAACAGAGTAGAGGCGATGCATATGAATAGCAGTTCAGTTCTACAGGGTGTCCCGGAACTTCGTGTACAAACTTGGAGGGGAGGTAGAGAACAGCGTTAGGAACCAGAATTAAATAGGAAAGCATGGGCGGAAACGTCACCCTCACGTGAGAAAGAGACACAAAGACACAGTAAGGCCACAATACAGAAAGCAGTGATGAAGCAACCTTTTCACGTGACGGGATGTTCAATACACACAACGCGCACATGTGGGTCGTCCACGAGCCGCACAACAACGCTTCACTGTTAATGTGTGGGCGGGTATCGTGGCGGACAGTTTAGTCGGGCCATACATCTTACCACCTCGACTGGACGCTCGCAAGTATCTCGTCTTTCTTCAGGAGGTTCTTCCGGAAATGCTGCACGATATCCCCGCACATGTTCGACGCGGAATATGGTTACAACATGATGGGGCGCCATCTCATTGCGCAAGGTGCGTACGTGATCATTTGGACCGGACATTTGGAACCACGTGGATTGGGCATGGCGGTCCCGTCGAATGGCCCCCCAGATCACCTGATTTATCTCCTCTTGATTATTATATCTGGGGTGCCATGAAGAGTATTGTGTACGACACGCCAGTAAATTCTGAAATGGACCTGGTGGCACGAATCTCCATCGCTGCTGCTACGATCTGGGAAACGCCAGGTATCTTCGACAATGTTCGCCAATCCATGTCGCGTAGGTGTCATGCGTGCATCCAGGCCAATGGGCGCAATTTCGAACACTTCCTGTGAGGCTTGTAAGTCCTACATTGTACTCTTTTGTTGTGTACTAAAGCGTTTTACACTACTTTCTGTATTGTGGCCTTACTGTGTCTTTTAGTCTCTTTATCACGTGAGGGTGACGTTTTCGCCCATGCTTTCCTATTTAATTCTGGTTCCTAACGCTGTTCTCTACCTCCACTCTAAGTTTGTACACGAAGTTCCGGGACACCCTGTATATTTTGAGCATGTATCGTAAATATAAAATACATGTATTTGGTTTCAGTCAACACAAGGTACTTCAGTATTGGAGGACATTATAGATATTTCAAAGTACACTGAAGTGCCAAAAGTCATGGGATAGTAGTATGCAAAATTTTAACTTGCTCTGCCGTCGTATAAAGACTTTGACGCACGCCACGATTTTTATCAGTTGCGAGGTGTAATCTCGTGAGTCAGGTTGAAGAACCGCCAGTAGGATTATGGCAAGCCGACGTGAATTATCGGAGTTTGAACGAGGCATGGTAGTGGGAGCCAGACGGATGGGACATTCAATTTACGAAGCTGTGCGAACATTCAACATTCCTCGATCCACAGTGTCACGTGTGTACCGAGAATACCTCATGGAAGGCATTACCACCCATCGTGGACAGCGCAGTGGCCAACCAAGGGTGCTGAATGACAGTGACCAGCGGCGTCTGACCAGGATTGTCCATGCTGGCTCAAATGACATCGACATTCAATGCAGGAGGTACCAGAGACATGTGGTTGATGTAAGAAAGCCATTAGGTCAGTGCAGCGTAATTTAGCCTTCCTGGGGGGTGGGAGCACCATAGTGCCTTTCTGAACACCACGACATCAGACACAACGCCTCACATGGACCCTGGAAGACTGGTAACTAGTCCGATGAGTCACGCTATCAGTTGTTACGAGCTGATGGTAGGGTTCAGCTGTGTCGCAGACCCCATGAGGCCACAGACCAAAGCCGTCAACAAAGCACTGTGCAAGCTGGTGGTGGTTTCATACATGTGCGCTGTGTCTTTACGTGGCACGGGTTTGGTCCTCTGGTCTTCGTTAACACGTCATCAACCAGTAATCGCTTTGTTTCTCTGCTGAGTGACCATTTGCAGCCCTTCATGGACTTCATGTACCCCAAAAGGATGGGATTTTCCAAGCGAACAATGCACCCTTTCATCGGCCCCAAGTTGTCCAAAATTGGTTCGAGGAGCATTCTGTACTGTTCCGACGAATGGTGTAGCCACCACGTACGTCCGACATGAACCCAATAGAGCACTTATGGGACGTGATGGAAAGGTCCATTCGCACACAAGATTCCGTATCTACAAATACCAGGAAACTGTGGGCTGCTATTCACGGCATGGCTCAACATCTTTCCAGAAGCCTTCCGGTCACTTGTGGAATCGATGCCACGTCGAGTTGCTGCAGTTCTCCGGGCTAGAGGAGGTCCTACACTATACTAGGTACGTATCCCATGACTTTTGGCACTTCAATGTATGACGGATGATGTGAGCATTGTATTATAGTAATATAGTGTAAAGAATATCCCCAATTATCAGAACTTGCAACATTTTCATTCTTCTATCCTAGCTGAGGAAATTTATTTCGATTGCTGTAGTTTTCTCTCACTTTAGTGTAGATATATTGGGTGTGTACATAAGGGTGTTTTGTAGGCTACAAAGAACACAGCAAACAACGTACCTTTGATTTCATCATTCGTATGACCTCTTGCCATCTGTCTATGAGTAGGTGAATACCACGCCTGAAAAACTCCTGTGTTTTAGAGTAAAAAAGTCATGTAATGCCGTTTTCACATTGACTATATCCTCGAAGGGTTGGAGAGCGAAGGCATTCTGTAATGATCGAAAAAGATAGTAGTCCGTAGTTGGCAGGTCAGGGGAATAGGTCGGTTGAGATAACACTTCCCAACCAATGTCCAGTAATTTTTGCCGAGTGATTAAAGCAGCATGAGGTCTGGCGTTATCATGATGAATAATCACGCCTTTGCAATTGACGAGTGCTCGCCGCTTCGATGTTCGTTGTTCTCGCAATATGTCCAACTGTTGGCAGTAGAGGTCAGCATTTATCGCTCGGTTAGGTGTCAACGCCTCCTAGTGGATTATTCCCTGGATATCTCACCAAACACTCCACAAAACCTTTTTGGGATGCAGTCCTCCTTTTGGGGTCGATGGAACAGGCTTCCCACCTTGACACACAGTCCGTCGGAGCTTTACATTACGGTACAGTACCCATTTCTCATCACCCGTTACAATTTGTCACAAAAACGGTTCATTTTTCTTCATATCTTCTCAATATCCCACAATAAACTTTACGATGGAGCTGGAGGAATAGTGCTCCCTCCCATTTCTTGACTTTAAGCTATCCCATATTTTTGGCTCAAACGAACTACAATTTTCGGTTTTCAGGAAACCTACTTTCGTTCCGGCAATTATCGCTTCCGCATCTGCTCACCCTTGGACCCACAAGCTTGCTCAAGAGTGCTCATACCCATTCTTCCTCGTCGCGTCTCCGGTCCTTGGAATTTAAAAAAGTGCTGTAAATCGCCCATGTGTTTGATTACTCTACTGGCTTGGTCATCATCTTCGTCCCCTTTTCTCTCGGCTGCGTTGGATGTGGAGTACCTGTTCTCCAACGTGCCCTTCCTGCTTGTTTTTGATATTATTCAGAACAAACTTCCTCTTATCATGAACCTCTCCCCGTCCGAGGGTTCGGCTGTCATTTCAGCCTTATGGCTCGTGATTTCTCATTCTTATTTTAGATTTAATGGTGTCATCTACAAACAAAAAGGAGGATGCTAATGGGATCTCCTCTTTCAGCCATCCTCGCCGAGTTTATTCTACAAGAGCTGAGGAGCGAGTTCTTGCTATCTACCCTTTAAAGCCCTTGTTGTATATGCGCTACGTAGATAATATCCTTTTGTTCTGGCCCTTTACTGTTGTTCAGCTACAGGACTTTATGGTCTTCATGTCTTCTCAATATCCCACAATAAACTTTACGATGAAGCTGGAGGAACAGGGCTCCCTCCCATTTCTTGACTTTAAGCTATCCCATATTCCTGGCTCAAACAATCTGAAATTTTCGGTTTTTAGGAAACCCACTTTGTCCCGGCAATTATTCTTTGCGAATCTGCCCACCCCTGGAGCTACAAGCTTGCTGCACTAAGATTTCTTATCAAGCGTGCCCATACTCATTCTTCCTCGTCGCATCTCCGGTCCTTGGAATTAAAAAAAATTCTGGTCCTTGGAATTAAAAAAAAATTCTGGTCCTTGGAATTAAAAAAAATTCTGGTCCTTGGAATTAAAAAAAATTCTGGTCCTTGGATTCGTTTATCAAAGTGCTGGAAATTGCCCATATGTTTGGTTACTGTACTGGCTTGATTATTAAATTGGTCTGCAAATTTAATTGATTCCATTTCACTACCCTACAACGTGAGGTGACACCTGCTCAATATGTTGGTGCTTCTTCCCACCGATTGTAAATGTTTTGCAAAACTTCTGTTCTAAATTTCATTTAGCTTTTGGAGTTCGCTCAACGGATATCTTTTCTCTGTTCGCAGGTGTATGGATCCTGTTGATCCTCTGTCTAAGTTTGGGGTTTATTGTGTACCGCTTATTTCTACCACACCGGGGGTATGTGATACTAGGTACATAGGCTCCACTTTGCACACCCTTAAAGTTCGTCTGTCAGAACATAAATATGCCTTACGTGTTGGACTGACTTCTACTACCTTGGCACGTACCGTTGCTAATGGTCATCATGAGCCAGATTGGAACCACATTGTTATCTTGTCTGCAGCTTCCGATCGAAATTTTTTGCTATTTGCTGAAAGTTTCTGTATCATTAAAGCCTCATCGAATTGTTGTAACGATGACTTACCTGTGTTTGTTCCCTGCCCCTGGCTTGCATTTCTCAAGAAAACTCTATACCACAACGACTGACGTGGCCGAAGAGTATACTTTTACTATTATTTTTTTATTAGTTTGCATCTGCTGTATGTGGCAACACTATTGTTATCTGCGATTGAAAGAACTGTTTCCGATTATATATGTACACTGAAGAGCAACTGAATTAGAGACAGCTGGCGTTTGCAAATGTGCCGCTGTGAACGGAAACGACATGACGTATGCAGCAATCCAACGATATAAGGAGTGATGCGACGGGAATCAGTAAGAGTTGGACGCAGTATGGGTAAGACGAAGGATCTAAGCGCATTTGATCGTGGGCAAATTGTCGGGGCCCGACGAACGGGTCACTCCATCTCGGAAGTTGTGCAGGCACTGGGATTTTCACGAGCCACTGTGTCACGGGTGCACCGTGAGTACATCGAATCTGGTAAAACCATCCCTGCAAGGGCCAACTGCCGTGGACAACAGTCTGTGGATGAGCGGGGTCATTGTCAGCTAGCTCGCATTGTGACAGCGGGTAGACGAGCCACAGTGCAAGAAATCACTCGGCAGTTTAACGCTGGTGCACGAAAACGTGTGAGCAGCCACACCATCCAACACCATCTCCTCGCTATGGGGTACAGAAGCCATCATCCCACGAGGGTACCGCTGCTGGCCGCACATCACAGGGTGCACAGATTAGCATGGACGCGGGAACATCGCCACTGGACCCTAGACATGTGGAAAATCATCTGGACTGATTAGTCGAGATTAACGTTGATACATGCGAATGGCAGGATACGAGTACGGCGCAAACCACATGAAGCGATGGATCTTTCTTGCCAGCAGGGTACCCTTCAAGCTGGTGGGGTGGCATTCTCGTCTGGGGACTGTTTACGTGGACTACAATGGGACCACTGTTACGTGTGACATCGTCCCTCACAGGTCAACGTTACCGGGATATCCTGGAAAACCATTTGCTCCTGTTTGTGCGTCTTCAACATCCCACTGGGGACCTCATCCTGCAACAAGACATTGCACCATGCCATCACTCCCGAATTGTATCCGAATAGTTGAGATGAACACTCCACCGACGTGACCTCGCTTCCTTGACCAGCTAGGTCACCTGACCTCAATCCCATCGAGCACATCTGGGATACCGTCGAGAGAGATGTTCGAGACTCTGACTCCCCCCCCCGCCCTCCATCAAATCTTCGTGAACTGTTTTTTTTTTTTTTTTTGATTGGAGGTTTAACGACCACCGTGAGCAACTCAATGGGCTATAAGCAGTCGCCCGTCCCTAATTTAGGGTCACTGGTTCCAGGGAAGGGAGAGAGCCAGTGCCGTAAGACAAACACAACATCCATGCCTCACCGGGATTCGAACCCGGACCCCGTTCGGACGAATGATCACAGGCCATCGCTTAGACCACTGCGCCACCGGGGAGGCCTTCGTGAACTGTGGGAGCTTGTTCAAGGGTCGTGGATCCGTATGGCTTCCCAACGTTTCCGGTGTCTTGTCAAGTCCATGTCGAGACGAATCACCGCCGTCATCAAGGCAAAAAGTGGTGTTACACGTTACTAGACAAGTATCTCTAATTCAATTGCTCTTCAGCGTATATCAATCACCCTGTCTGAGACATCCGACGCTGGCGGCCTGTGGATGGAAAAATATGGTAGTTCTGAAAGATTTCGTCCTACTAGATTTTTAGCTTTGTGTATTTTAATATGTAAATAAATTGACATCCTTTACTGCTGCTGTTGCTCAAACATTATAACTTCAAACTGTCGAATGCACGATAAAAAACACTTCGCAGGATTTTATCGTGCATTCGACCGTTCGAAGTTCTTATTTATGTATTCTCCTTTGCGTTTTTCAAACTTAACGTCATATCTTCTCTCTCGCACGAGTATGGTTGACAACACTTTGAGATGGGAACGTATGACGTGAGTACATGTATTAGATGAGAAATGGATGATATATAATGTTTGAGAAGCAGCAGTGTGTGAGAGATGGTAGTGATGATGTAATAATAGTTGCCGAAGTTGAGTTACTTGAAGTTGTGACTTCTTGACGTCTGCGTATTATATAGTTAGTGCTGGTGTTTTGTTTTCCGTTAAACGTTCCCTCACAAGTAATTGGGATTACTTAGAAATATTTTTGAAGACTGAGTTGTGCTAAAGGAGTTTTGGCTGAACAAAGACTAACTGTAAGTAACTTTTTCTCGACGTTTCCTTGAATGACACCTGTTTCACTGTAGGTGAAGTTTTTGAGAACTGATTTGTGTAGTGTTCAATCAGCTACACTTACACGAACATTACAAATGACATACTATACCGTGCAAATTAATTGGGACAAGCTATTTTATTCTCAGAATTGTAATGTGATCGCCAGTTGATGTCGGAAACCTACGTAAACCGGTTTTATCAGCTGTGAGGTGGTGTGACTGTTAGAACGTGATAGTAAGAATGTGGTTTGACCGGTTTTAAACAGGAAATAGGCACTTCAGTTTCAGTTGTGAGCTTTCGTGTGTGACAGGTGGATGTTAGTTTTTGCTCTCTGTGAGTACGTGTTTCTTTCGTGTATTGAAAAATGAATATTTCCCCAAGGAAGCGTGCAAACATAATTGATCTGAAGGATCACACTTCTATGACAGTGAGAGATATCTTTTCTGCAGTTGGTGAAGGCAAATCAAGTGTATCAAGACTGCTTACGCGATACAATGCATCTGGATCATCGTCTCCAAAAAGGAGAGGTAAATGTGGAAGAAAACGAAAAACAACTCCACGAACCGATAAATGTCTAATCAGAAATAGTAAAATGAATTAAAAAAAACAAGCACCGACCTTCAAAGAGATTTATTGGCTAGTGGTTGTGATGTTAGTGATTCAACTGTACGCCGTAGGCTTCTGGAAGTTGGCCGGAAGGCAAGAAGACCAACGAAAAAACAATATTTGAATGCGAAAATGAAGATAAAACGTTTAGCATGGGCCAAAAAATATAAACCATGGACTGCTGACGACTGGAAAAAGGTAATTCTCAGTGATTTATTTGTGCAGGGTTACCAAGGAAATGTCGTTAGACGAAGCAACTGTGAACCCTTAAGACCTGAGCATGTCAAGAAACTGTAAAATACCCTCTGAAACAGATGTTTGGGGGTTTTTTCACATCAAATTTCACTGGAAGCTTAGTTCTTGTTCAAAGTATGATGAATTGAGCCAAGTACGTAGAAATATTACAACGTAGGATTGTTCCATTCTTGCAAACTTTTGACGGGACATTTCAACATGACTTGGCCCTATGTCACAATTCGAAATTGGTCAAGATTTTCGTGCTGGAAAATCAAATTCATTTGCTTGATTGGCCTGGAAATTCACCAGACTTAAATCCCATAGAAAACTTGTGGAATATTTTAAAGACACGTTTAGGTAAAATGGACTGTTCAACCAAAGAACGCATGATAACGAATGCTATAAAAGTGTGGTTCCACGATTATGAAGTCAAAAATATGTGCACTCAGTTAGTGGAGTCAATGCCAAAACGAATTCAAGAGGTCATTTCTGCTAAAGGAGGACATACTTCATACTAATACAGGTATTTATCAATGTATATCAAGACATAGAATGATATAAACGCATAGTTTTGGAAAAAAGAGTGATTTTTTACTTTGTCTCAATTAATTTGCACAGCATAGTACCTGACGAGGGTGTTTTAAGAATTGTTTTACAAACCAGATATTTTCGGTAAATCTCTCCGATCCGTTTTTAATAACTGTGCATTTACCTTGGATGTCATATAGGTTTACACAAAACCCCAGCAAAGATCGAAGCGATGGCTGAGTACAACGTATAGAGAAGAGGAATGGAACTCCCCAAAATGCCAAACCATTGATGCCGACTATTACCGCCATAATCTCCAATCTCAAGTACATTTCAAGGAAGCGATGAAGCACATTCCAGAGGACGCCATTACCATCGAGATTGGTCCACATTTCCTTCTGCAATCTATTCTCAAGAGAAGCATAGGAAATAAAGCAGCATATATTGGACTCATGAAGAGAAATGACAACAACGTTGATTTCCTTCTGGCATCCATCGGGAAGTAAGTATCCAATACACTAACTATATCGGTTGGATGTTTTACTGCTCTTAGTATGCATATTTTGTTTTGCAAATTTGCTTATGATGTTTTATTGTTTCTCAAAGTTATTCAGAACTCCACAGTAAAGGTCTGTACGGGCTGGCCCGGGCCAGGCTTTTAATTTTCATCAGTTATGTAAAAAAAAAATCCGTGCTGGGGCCGGGTTGGTACTGGAATGTAACATTTCGCTGCATTCAGAAAATCTTTCGCCTCACAAAACTAAGACAAATTTATGAGATGGCGAAGTTCACTGAGTGAAACGAATCTGCCACCGGATGCCTTGATTAATTACATTGGCATGCAAAAATTAAGGACGAGACGGTTTTTCGAATGTAACGTCGTGCAGAAGTGCTCCACATCGACTCAAATCGTACCACAACATCTCCAAGATGTAAGAATATGGGACAAGTGAGCAAAACCGTCCAAACAAGGAATCCAAAGGATACAAAAGCACTTTATTGAAAAGGTAGCTTCGAGCACAACTGGACAGAAGACAGAAACGTCCATGTGACAGGCGGCTGCCAAGAAAAATTCAGTCTTTAGTAGGGGATATGATCCCCCTGACTTCGTTGCAGGATTTACAACGTCTGTCCATACTGAGGACGAGGTGGTAGAGGAGCTGTTGAGGCATCGCGGCCTATTCCTCTTGTAGCGCCAATCGCAGCTGCGGAATCGTTGCTGGCGGCTGGGACGTGTTGCCAAGCGTCTCCCGAGAAGGTCCCACACGTGTCCTATTCGATTTAGGTCCGGGGACCTTGCGGGCCAATCCATGCGTTGAATATCTTCACAATTCAACAGCTCTGCGACAGCCACTGTACGATGAGGTGTAGCGTTGTCGTCCATGAAAAGGAACTCAGGACCCACAGCACCTCTAAACAGACGCACGTGAGGCAGGAGAACCTCGGTACAGTAGCGGACACTAGTGACTGAACCTCCTTGGAAGATGTGGAGGTCAGTACGGCTACCAAGCATGATACCGCCCCAAACGAGAACTCCGCCACCTCCAAACCGGTCCCTTTCGATGATGTTGGAGGTGTGGTTGCGTGTTCCTTGCTCTCTCCAGATGTGTATACCTTCAGAATCGCTCGTCAGACTAAATCGGCTCTCATCCGTAAAGAGAACTCGACCCAATTGCTGATGTGTCCAGTTGTTGTGTTCCTGGCACTACAGAAACCGCTGTCTCCGATGAGCAGACGTTAATGGCACATACCGTACTGGTCGTCGTGCAAATAGACCATCTTTGTGCAGCCTCCTGGCCACGGTAAAACGCGATAACGGACGTCCAATTCTCTGTTGCATGTGCCTTGCGATTTCTCCCGCTGTCTGCCGTCTGTCTCTCCTCGCCTGTAGGACAATATACCGGTCGTCCGCCGCCGTGTTTGCTCCTGGACAACCACTGTTGAACTCTCGGATAGCTGTTCCTGTCGTTTGAAATGCTCTCCAAGCTCGGGAGACTATGGTGTGAGCGATCCCAAACTCCTCGGCCACACTAGTCACACTTCGATGTTCTTCCAACTTCCCAATGACGCGACCTCGGGTAAAGTCATCCAGATGTCGTCTACTGGATTGCCTGTTGGCCATATCACACGATGGCAGCAACTCGACGTCGTTCAAACCGATGCACACCGTGCAATAGCTTTCACCGAATTGCCGAGCGTACACTGCCCGTGTGCTTTATACCCTTCCGACACTCCCCTCCCCACGTCATGCTGCATATATGCGCATGCCCTACCGTACCGGATCCTAGCCTATCTGCTGAGTGGTCTTTCGGTCCGTTCTGCCTGCTCGTTCAGCTGTTATGCTAATTTCTCCTCTTCGTCCTTAATTTTTGCACACCAGTGTACAGCTTAAACCGACATGTCGGGCTGAAAGATTAGAGTCTAAAATGGAGCGGTTCATTTCTTTCAAGGCTGAAATCAAATTCCGTTTTCACATCGTTGGCTTTAGCGATTAAAACACGCAGCTTCTATTTTCTTTACCGAGAAATGTTTACGTAAGCAGAGAGTTATCAGCTTCTCGAAACCAAAACCAAAACGAACTTCTGGCGTTATACATTTCTACAGTGGAGATGAAGTTCTGAGCATTGCTTATTTCCAGCCGCTGCGCACGTGTAAACGTTTTCAAGGAAGGCACTAAAACTTCTGAAAAGTTAGCAGGGCCATCTCTAAGCAGCAGAAAGTCAGTCCAGCACGCAATCCCAGGCCAATTGAGCCAATGAAATGAAGTTGATTGTAACACTAACAAGGGTATCAAAACACCTGAAGAGTGTGAGTTCACTGATGCTTAGTAAACTGATTGGCACTCCTCCACGCGTGATTCGACCTTTGACGTACGTAAATTCTTGGTTCCTGAACAGTAGACATCTAGTAGCTGATACTAAAAGCAAGGCAAGGGCAAGTGAAAATGGCAGTAACTATGAATTAATGGCTTCTTGGAATCTGCTTTGATATAAGGTACTCATTTTTTCTGTTCTTTTTTTCTCCTTTTTTACGCTTTCCAACCGTAGGTTGAAGAAGCGTATATGCTCCAGCTTTTTCCGTCCGTCTGTCCGTCTGTCGGCATGATAACTCGCATAAAAATGGTTCGATTTCGATGAAATTTTAGTGTGTGGTAGGGGACCAACTGGGAACGAACCCTATTGAAAATGGACGAACTGGGATCACAGGTCACGGCATAGGAGCGGTATCCATTTCATTTCTCTGTTGCGTTACAACTTGCGTAAATATGTATCGATGTCGATAAAATTTTAGTATATTGAAGGGAACCACCTGGGAATGAACGCTATTGAAAATGGGTGCAGTGGGGTCAAAATTCAGGACATACGAGCTGGATGCATTCCATTTCCTTTATGCGTCATAACGTAGGTAAAAATGGTTCGATTTCGATGAAATTTTAGTAAGTGGTAGGAGATCACCAGGGGACGAAACTATTGAAAATGGACAAAATGAGGTCAAAGGTCAGGACATAGGATCGGGATCCATTTCATCGCCCTCTTTTTTTTTTTTTTTTTTTTTTTGATTGAAGGTTTAACGACCGCCGTGAGCAACTCAATGGGCTATAAAGCAGTCGCCCGTCCCTAATTTAACGTCACTGGTTCCAGGGAAGGGAGAGAGCCAGTGCCGTAAGACAAGCACAACATCCATGCCTCACCGGGATTCGCACCCGGACCCCGTTAGGACGAATGATCAGAGGCCATCGCTTAGACCACTGCGCCACCGGGGCGGCTTCATCGCCCTTATCCCATACTATTAAAGGAGCAATTCTTGTATGTATGTAAATTTTATTTTGAAAACGTTTCTAAGGATTTTTATGAAAGTCGGTAACCTACCGTTTTCTGGTACTAGAAATTGATTTAGCTTGATCTCGACTTTAGGAAAATTCGTTTAGTGCGTTAAATAACCAACCAGAATCACCACGTTTTTAGTGTCATGGTGTCCTATTAATGTTACTCATGCTTAGAAACCTTATGACGTCCCCATCTCGCGATTGAAATGCTGGCGCGCGGTCACGCGATCCGTCTCATTACGTCACGCGTTGTGTGTGGATCATATTAAAGTTTTATGACGTCACACTCTTTCAAGCAGATGGTCGCGATTCCCATCTGCCTCATTACGTCACGCGTTGTGTTCGTATGTCTGTCCTCACGAGAGCTCGCGTACAAATCGTTCGATTTTGATGAAATTTTAGTATGTGGAAGGGGGAACACCTGGGAAGGAACTCCATTGAAAGTGAACGAAATGGGTTCAAAGTTCAGGACATAGGAGCGGGATCCATTCCACTGCTCTTATGCGTCATAACTAACGTAAAAAAGGTTCGATTTCGATTAAATTTTAATATGTGGTAGAGGACCATCTGAGGACAAACCCTGTTGAAAATAGATGAAATGGGGTCAAAGGTCAGGACATAGTAGCGGAATCACTTCCATCGCCATTTTGCGTCAGAACTTACGTAAAAATTCTTCGATTTGAATAAAATGGTAGTATGTCGTAGGGGCCAGCCTGGGGACGACTCCTGTTGAAATGGGCGAAATGGGGTCAAAGGTTAGGACACAGGAGCGGGATCTATTCCATTGCCCTTATGCATCATAACTTACGTAAAAATGCTTCCATTGTGACAAAACTTTATCATGCTATTTCGGAGGTATACTGAACCGTTTCTGTTGAATATCATCGAAATGGGATCAAAGGTCAGGGCACAGGAGTTAGATTTATTCCAAAGCCATTTTGCTCATAACTTGAGTAATGATTTCTAGTCTGCTGGAAAGCGTATCATAATCAATGCATTGCATGATTTTACTAACTTGTTATTAATAAATAATTTAAATTTAATAATAATAATAATAATGTAATATTATGAAACCATTATCAAAAATGAAAATAACGTGAAAATGACAGTAACAATGTATTAAAGGCTTCTTAGAATCTGATTTGATATAAGGTATTCATTTTTGTTTACTCTTTCCAACCGTAGGTTGAAGAAGCGTATATGCTCCAGCTTTGTCAGTCCGTCCGTCTGTCCGTCTGCCTATCGGCACGATAACTCGCGTAAAAAAGGTTCGATTTCGATGAAATTTGAACTAAAATTCGGTAGGGTTCGATTTCGACCTGAAAATGAACCCTATTGAAAATGGACGAAATGGGGTCAAAGGTCCCGGCATAGGATCCGGATCCATTTTATTGACCTTATGCGCCATAACTTGCGTAAATATAGTTCGATGTCGATGAAATTTCAGTATATTGTAGGGGACCACCTGGAAATGAATGCTCTTGTAAATGGGTAAAGTATGGTCAAAGATCAGGACATATGAGCGGGATGCATTCCTTTGCTCTTATGCGTCATAACGTGCGTAAAAATGGTTCGATTTCGATGAAATTTTAATATGTACTAGGGGACAACCTGGGGACGAACTCTCTTGAAAATGGACGAAATGGGGTCAAAGGTCAGAACATAGGATCGGGAACCATTCCATCACCCTTATCCTATACTATTAAAGGAGCAATTCTTGTATGTATGTAAATTTTATTTTGAAAGCGCTCTAAAGATTTTTGTTAAAGTCGTTAACCTACCGTTTTCTGGTACTAGAATTCGATTTAGCTTGATCTCGACTTTAGGAAAATTCGTTTAGTGCGTTACATAAACAGCCCGAATTACCACATTTTTAGTGTCATGGCGTCCTATTAATGTTACCCATGCTTAGAAATCTTATGACGTCACAATCTCGCGATTGAAATACTGGCGCGCGGTCACGCCATCTGTCTCATTACGTCACGCGTTGTGTGTGGATCCTATTAAAGTTATTCAGTAAGTTCTGACAGGGGTGACTATTTTTTTTTTTTTTTTTTTTGCTCGGTGTGCTTAAATATTTTTAAGTAACTGAAACGTAAAAACAAAATTATATGCCTATATTTTTCATCACTCTCTAAACTTTTTCAGTTATATGGGAATTCAATGTCCATGCACCAACTGTATCTGAGCATTCATTTCTCCATTTCTAAAACGCATTTTTCGCCATTTTAGAATTTCCTTTGCGGAAGTCTCGCGGGCCATTGAAAAAATGTTCCGTGAGTCAGGGCTTGAACAGTGAAGACCCCATGCTTCAGAGAAAGCATTGCGTAATTTGAAATAAGTGGCAGTGGATCAAAGTCTTAAACGGGCCAGACGAGGCCGTAAATCAGAAGTTCTGAACCGGACCGGGCTGTCTAATTTGATAAACTATTCCTCCTAATGTGCAAAAGACCCACCATTTACAGGATAGGGAGCGGGTGTGAAACTGATTGTAGGTGTTCCACACAGGAGCGCCGCCCCGGTGGCGCAGTGGCCTAAGGCGCTAGCCTCTGATCATTCGTCCGTAAGGGGTCCGGGTTCGAATCCCGGTGAGGCATGGATGTTTTGTTTGTCTTACGGCACTGGCTCTCTCCCTTCCCTGGAACCAGTGACCCTAAATTAGGGACGGGCGACTGCTGATAGCCCATTGAGTTGCTCACGGTGGTCGTTAAACCTACAATCCATCCAATCCACACAGGAGCGATTGTTGCCAACACTTCGCAACGGGAGGTGAATCTTGTTATGCCTGTGGTTTAACGCAATATAAACCAATAAATAAATACATAAGCCACCTACAGTGGGTGTTCTGATTAGAAAGAGGGAGACACCCCTCTAATTTCACCCTTCAGGAGGTTTTCACGTGGTAGTGGAAGCGCCATCAATTTTGTAGTTTTCCGATTTACGAGCTCGCCGACTACTACGCACAAGGCTGAAAAAGAATCAGCGTTTTACCCCACCTAGTCAATCAGATCAGATCACATACACTGCCGGATAATTGCTAAGGACGGATGACAATAGTAACGATAGTAACCATAAAATGGAAGGCAGGAGAAAGTGGAAATTAACATAAGTGCGGGATATAGTAAGATGTGTTTTGCGTATGCAACCTTTGGATTGCCCAACTTGTTCGTGACGTCATAGCGCTGATAAGAGATATAAAGGATTTGACGCGTATTGACCGTTGTTGTTCAAACGCAAAGTTGAAAGGGAAAGAGTCAATTGGCGAACTTGCAATTTTCAGTATGTCTTCCCGACATCACCTAGATGATTTTACGCGTGGCCGTATTATTGGCAAGATTGAAGAAGGGCGAAAAATAACAGATGTTGCCAGGGAGTTCGACGTCAGCCACAGTGTTGTTTCAAGGCTTTGGAAATCATTTCAAACAAATGGAGAGTGTATCAAACGTCACGGGGGAGGTCGTGTTCGCAGTACGACACCTGCAGAAGATCGGTACATAGTGCTATCAACAAAAAGACACCGGCGCAGCACAGCTAGTGAATTAGCAAATCAGTTTATGGCTGCTACTGGCAAGCGGATCTCCCGAAAAACTGTCGCCAGACGTTTGCACGAAGGAGGACTATACGCCCGCCGTCCTGTTGTGTGCATCCCATTGTCCAGACGTCACCGTACCGCCCGTTTGCAATGATGCCATCAACATCGCAATTGGACTGATAACGACTGGTCTGCTGTCCTCTTCTCAGATGAGAGTAGATACAGTCTATCATCTGATTGTCGACGACAACTGATCTGGCGTGATAGTGGTACTGCATATTGTCCAGCAAACATACAGGAAAGGGACCGATATCCGACATGTAGTGTCATGGTATGGGCTGGCATCATGATCAATGGCCGTACGTCATGATCAATGGCCTGTATGTGCTTCCAACTGGGACTATGACTGGCCAACGATACATTATTGATGTTCTGCTACCTCATGTTCGCATGTTCCGTGGTGCTGTCGGTGATAGATTCATTTTCATGGACGACAACGCAACGTGTCATCGAACAGTCGCTGTCCAGGAGTGTCTTGAGAGCGAGGATATTCAACGCCTCGCATGGTCAGCACGTATCTGAATCCCATTGAAAATGTGTGGGATGCTTTGGGGAGGAGTCGTGCTGGTCGCCAATGCCCTCCAATAAAAAAGGACACCCTCATCCGTGCACTGACAGAGGAATGGGATAAATTACCCCAACAGCTGCTTGATAATGTTTTGCAAAGCATGACACGACGTGTGGAATCTTGCATCGCCCGCCATGGTGGCCATATCCCGTATTGACATCTTACGCCGGAACGCCCGCGGACGGTAATTGCATTTTTTTCACGTTTACGTATTCTGCACAAAATGGCCTGTTTGTCCCTTGAACACGTTCCAAAGCCATCTGGATTTTAGAGCACAAAAAAGTGTCTTTCTTGTAATGTCCTAGCATTCTGACATTATTTTATTTCACTTGGCATCCAACCACACTTACTTTTTTATGCGCTATATAGCCGTTTATGATCCGTCCTTAGCAATTCTCCAGCAGTGTATGTAGAGGATTTTGCGAAGGGAGTGTCTAACCCCAGGTGTTAAACAACCCTTAGAAATGGGAAGCTAGGAGATTTGGGCTAGAATTCCCGATAGAAAAGTCATACGGAAGCAAGGTAGAGAGGGGGAGGAAGACGCCCTTATTTATTACCGGAGGGCTAGTACCCGGGGTCCGACGGCTTAACGTTTCCGTCCAACGCACGGCGGATATTTAGTGGTTCGAGCGTTCGTACCTGCCTGGGATCGAACCTGAGGGTTTCTCCTTGGCAGTCACGAACGTTGACCATTAGGTCAACCGCAACCGACCCAGCCTAGCCATGGCCAACGAGATGATTGAGGGTCTGTGCTTCTGGGGCGTGGCCAGAGGTGCTACGTCATGACCCCGTCCTTTCTAATGTCTCTCCACTTACCACCCGCGCATTCTTCAAACTGCTTATAGTAGCGGAAGTGCATTGTTCCTTGTTTTCCCAGAGAACTTGTCATTCAATGTAGCCCATGGCTGTTTTATAATTCGGCTGTACTACCGAATCAGAACGCTTTTTTTAGTGATAACAAAGAAGGCAAGAATGGAAATTAAAGTTCTTTAAATTCTAAATTTATTGCAGTATTATGCTAAATAGACAGATTAAAGTAATTTGGGTCCTTTTGTACTACAAATTAATTAAAGGAGATAGAAACCGACTAAATAGTTTCCGATTTCCCGTGTATCGTTCCGCTTTGTTTACAAACAACCTGATCACACCTAACGTGAAAGAATGTAGTTCACGATAATGTAACTTTTTTGTTATTGAAACTATGTCTGTTTGGAACAAAGGTCAGAACATTTTAAACTCCAGAACGTTTGTCTCGATCATGCGTCAACAAACGTTAAGTCATTTAAATTTTCAGAAACCTATTAAACTTCCAAAACGTTTTTTTAAAGATATGTAGTTTAATTACCATACATTTTGATAAAAAGTATTCGGTTGCTTTATTTAATGAGGTATATACTTATATTTTTTAAATGCACGTATTTATATGTTTCGTAATGTGTGTATCACTTTACGTGTTTACGTGTTTGGTTGTAGTTAGAGTTAAGCGAGATTCTTTGAATTTCGGACTCAAAAATAATCATTATAATGAATTAGCTTTATTTTGCTTTGCGCTAAGCTAATTATAATGAATAAGCTCTTTCTACCAGCTAGCTAATGATAATAATGAAGCTTTCCTACTGAGCTTCAAATAGTGAATTCAAATGGTTGTTGTTACTAGTTAATTAAGATCATGAATAAAGTCTCCTGCTAGTAGTGTAGTAATAGTATTTAACCAAACTTATAACTGGTAGTAATGTTGTAGCAGTAATTAGGATAAATAAAGTCTTATGCTGGTTGTTACTAGTAATATTAATTGAAATAAACCTAACAGCCAGACAGAGGTCTGACAGTACTATGAACTGAGAAAGACGTACTTACATAAAACCTTTTACTATCAACTTCAACTGGTATCAACACACACCGCTACTCAAATAACACGTAAATCTCTCCGTACAACACCAAACGCTCTCCGTACAATAACAAACGCTGTCCGTACAATAACAAACGCTCTCTCTTGCTATCGATGAACGCGCCTATATCAAAGAATATCTAACTATAAGAAGGTAAGGCTCAGCGAGACGTAACTAGCGCCACTATATTATGCGGCAAAGAATTACTACACAGAAGCCAACATTACAGGCTGATGCCGCAGGATGCCGAGCAGACTGAGTTAGACTGAGCATGCGTGTTTGTGTTCAAAGAATATAAACGCTTGTTTGTGTTGGCGTTTTGTTCAAAGGTTTTGTTGTTCTCATCTAGATCTGCGTTTATATTACAGCCATGAAATACACCCACTCCATTCCCATGAATAACAATTCATGGAATGGAGTGGATGAATAACAAGAACAAATTTGAAACCGTTTGAAACAAATATCCTGGAAAACCATTAAAACAACGTTTGCTGAAAAAAAAAAGCTGTCGTTACGTTGAAAAAATTAATTTATCAATTATATGAAACTTACTTTTATGAAAAATACCTCGTAATGTTGTAAAATGAAAGAGGGAAGCATTCGATTACACATTGCATACCAAACAGACAGCTTTAAGCATATACTCGAACGTGACAAATTAGTCCGGTCGGTAGAGAGCTCAGCTATCACGCCAACGGCCCAGGTTCGAACCTACTCAGATACGAACGAATGTTTTTCAGATCTGTTGAGAAAATTTCCCCAGCGCAGTGCGTTTAATTTACAAACTTCGGAAGGGTAGAAAAAAAAAATTGTAGCTTTGGGAAACTGCGGTTGTCTTTGCTTTTTTTTTTTTCTTTTTTATTATTATGGCTACTACTGGGAAATTGGCGGACAGTGCTGGCCCAGCAAGACTGTTTTTGCTGGGTACCTAATGTTTACGTTTTGTGGGAACCCATTCCTTTGTTTTGCTACTGAAGCTTAGCTTTCCTTTCCGTGAAATAGGCTTCCGTCCCGTGTCTCCTACGCTTTTTGCGCCTGAATGTTAACTTTCCCGCAGAGCATCTGCTGCCGCATTACATGGTGGCGCTGCTGTCGCCTGTTTTACATTATCTCTACGAGAGTTGAGCTTCTTCACGCGAAGCGTTTATATTCTTTGCCTATATATACTAGCTACCATCACGTCATGACTTACACTCATTGCCAGATCTCATTCATCGGGTGAAATAATATTTCGTTCAGTAAGAAGATAATTTACATAGTAAAATAAAATAACCAGAGATAGTAAAATCAAAAGGAAAGTGAATATAGAGTATACGTTACATCATGTAAACCTTGCAGAAATGTACAGCTTTAGCAATGTTATCAGCTTCATCTGGTAACTAAGAGATTTTATGTTTATATTAGTTTTCCTGAATTGATTGTTACTTTTAGAGCAGACAAGTAATAATCTTCCGTAAAGTCGCAGTGCTCTGTGTAGCGAAGGACGGTGCTGCTGACGTCACAAAAAGCTACCCTGGCCTTCAGAATCTCGTTGGCTACAGCCGAGCGCGTTGTAAGAAAAAAATCACTAAAATAAAAAAAAAAAAAAAAAAGCTGAAAATCTAATTCATTAATGCTAAATAACGATTTTCAAACGCTAAATCACTTGCTCACAAAAGGAAAGGCCAGACTGAATTCTTGCGATTCTTGTTTATGTGTAATCACGCAGGTTTTTGAAACTTCACTTATGCAAGCGCTAGGCCGTGGCTTTCGAGATGAGGCCAATATACTTCGTTTATGACGTCACGCTTTCCGTCACTCGCTCGTTCAAGAACCGAAGGTTCAAAACTCTGAAGTACTCAACCTCAGTAATTTTGAGAACACCATCAGTTACTGGTACCTCAAAAGATTTAGTCACCAGCATACGAACCCAAACGGGTTATGGAAGACTCCAAGAAGACGTGACGAAGTGCAACCGCCATGAAAGGAGAAAACTGAACAGATGTTCATATAGGATAGAATTACAGAATAGCAATGAAAAATTAGTGTTAGAGAGATTCCAATGCTGGAATGCTAAGCCAGTGAAAAGCTATAATTCAGACCGTGCACAGCTGACCAATTTGCTATCTTTCAAATATTGATGCTTTGTTTAATACAAAGGGCTGTAGAGGTAGTTATTTTAACTGCATTTGATTAAATAATTGCTTACTTAGTAAGTTTATTTAGTAAGTATTTGCGTCTTGCTCTTTAGTCTAATATTCCATTTTCTTTTATTAATTATATTTGTTGAATTTCATTGAGTTTCATACGGAAGTTTTAATTACACTCACGGACAATGAAATTTGCGCACCAAGAAGGAAGCATCGGATTGAACTCACATTTTATGAACTTAATGGTACAGATGAATGATACACATGATTGCCGAAACAGAGCTGCAGGATAATTACAGAGGGATCTGTGGTACACAGTCCGGTCATATACAATAGGGCGTCGCACCGTCTCATGCGGCGATACGTGCTGCAATACGGTCCTGCATGGAGGCGAACAGACGCCTGATGTTGTCCTGCGGAAGACTGGCCCACACGTGTTGGACGATGTGCCCCAAATCACGGATAGTGCGGCAGGGCGGCCATCCGGTGTTTCAATTGGTCCCACACATGCTCGATAGGTTATATGTGCGAGAAGTGGGCAGGACATAATGTAGGCAGTCCTGGGCAACCCGAGCCGTGTGTGGGCGGGCATTATCCTGCTGGTGTAGCGGACCTGGAATACCTGCCAGGAATGGGAGCACATGGGGCCGTAGGATCTTATCCACAAACCGCTGGCCCGTCGATGATCCACGTACCACTACTAGAGTTGATCGGCTATCATAGGCAATGGCTCCCCAGACAATAATGCCTGCAGTGTGGGAGGGACCTCCACTTCCGGACACCATCATCATATGTCCCCAGAACGAAGCGACACTCATTGCTAAAGACAACAGGTCGCCAGTCTGTGGCGTTCCACGTCGCTCTGGCCTGGCATTACTGCACACGGAGCCGGCAATGTTCCAGTGTTATTGGCAGCACATGTAAAGGGGCGCTGGGATCGTAGTTTCGCTTCCGCGAGGTGTCGGGAAATGGTTCGTGGGCACACAGGAGCCGTTACATCTGCCTGTAGAGTGGACCGGGTCCTCGTGGGATCCGTTCGTGCCTGGCATACGATCCGTCGATCCTCTCTGCCGGTGGTGCTCCTGGTCCGTGCGGAGCGGCTCCACCGTGTGGCAGTGCCGTCACGTGACCACTGCTCCCAACACAGTCGGACGGTATGGCCAGAACGAACCACGTGTAGCCTATATGACTCGCCGACCACCCTACGGTTTTCAGCCCGATGATCCGGACTTTCTAAAAGTCCGTAAGTTGTGTAAATCGACGTATCTGACGTCTCTCAGGCATTCTTGTCACTTTGTACTCTTTCTTTCGTCGGCCGGTGCTTTTCGCTTTCATGGGGCATCGACTACACACCGGTTTATAAGACTGCCGGGTCGAGCTTGCACCGCTTCCACAGGGTGTGTGGTCAGGCGCACTCTCACCAAACGTGGATCATTTGCATACCAGCACGCACTCTAGCTATTTGGAAAGTTTCGCGGTTGTAGCATGTTTTCTTCTAGGTGCGCAAATTTCATTGTCCGTGAGTGTATATTAATAGGAGATATACACTGAAGAGCCAGAAAAACTGGTACACCAGCCTAATACTTGGTAGGTCCACCATGGGAGAGCAGGACTGTAGAAATACGACGGGGCATGGACTCCACTAACTTCTGGAAATATGCTGTAGGCAAGGCAGACCATACTTCCTCTGCAGAGCGTTCCACAATTCTGGTGTATTCCAAGGTCTAGGATTCCTGTGTTCCATAGCGCGTTGCATGGCATCCCAAATGTGTTCTATCACGTTCAGATCTGGGGACTTGGGTGGGAATGGCCAAACCCCAAACTCAGGTGAATACTCCTCTAACCATAATGTGGCGTTCCGACACTTGTGTGGAGGTGTATTGTACTGTTGGAACAGGCCCAACCCATCAGCCTGAATGCACGACTTGAACGGGTGTATCTCGTCAGAAAGGATGTGCACATAGTGTTGAACGGTCACAGATGTTTGTAGACGTACCAGGGATCCTAGTGAAGTCCAGCTAAACACACCCCATACCATTACTGACCACCACCAGCCGGTACAGTTCCCTGTTAACAGGCGGGATCTATGGCTTCATGGGGTTTGCGCCACACACGAATCCTTCCATCTGCTCGATACAGTTGGAAACGCGACTCGTCAGATCAGGTTACTTGTTAACAGTCATCAAGTGCCCAGTGGCGGTATTGCCTTACCCAAGCGAGGCGCATAGCTATGTGTCGTGCACCCATCAAGGGGACTCGAGTTGGGTGTCGGCTCCAGAAGCCCATTTCGTGCAGGGTACATTGCACAGTCCGGACGCTGCTGCTTGTTGAGGCTCCAGCATTAAATTCCGATGATACCTGCGACAGTGTTGGACGCCTATCGCGTTAAACGATTCTTGACAGCCGACGATGGTCACGTTCACCCAATATCTTTTTACGGCCACACTGGTATCGTAGATTGGAGGTTTTACCGGAATTCTTGCAGTCACGGTACACCCTTGCAATGGTCGTCCGTGAAAATCCGAACTTCGTTTCTACCTCCAAAATACTATGGCCCATCTCACGAGCGCCAACTATGACACCGCGTTGAAAATCGCTTAAATCGTTATTACTTCTCATTCTCATGCCGGAAACAGCTCTGACAGCTGGAAAGGATGTCTATCGCTTTATATACGCACTGGCGGACGCAACGGAGTACGCGCATAGGTGACATTGCTTATGTATTTTGCATAAGCTCGTATGTACAGTATTTCTGGCGCTTCATGTACACTAGTGTGCAAAACTTAAGCAACAACGTCGTTTGACAGCGTACAGTCATGACAGGGGAGACAAGGGCGATTTTCGGGTTGTACAAGGGAACAACAACTCATGACAAATATGATGCATATGCAAATAGCAGGAGTTCGACGTCAGAGGTGACGTGAGGGCACGTAAACTGCGTGGAGGCAGCGCGCGCAGTGCCAGCCGACTACAAAAGACGGCGGACAGAGGCATTTTCAGACATTCGCTGCAAGTGAAAGTGAGATCGATCGTGCAATATGGCTAGGAGAAACCATCAGGATGCCTTTACACGTATTAGAATGATCGGCAAGCTGGAGGAGGGGCGTACCGTGATGAGTGTTGCCCAAGAGTTTGGAATCGATAAAAGTGTAGTGTCACGAGTTTGGAAAGCCTACCGAACGACAGGTACAGCTGTACGAAAGGAAGGTGGTGGTCGCCCCAGGAAAACAACGGCGAGTGACGACCGATATCTCGTCCTGCAAGCGAAAAGAGACCGGAACCAGACAGCTGGCAGCATGGCACAGCAACCGGACGACAGGTATCCCGGTTTGCTGTGGCCAGACGCCTTCATAAGGTTGGGCTATATACTCGCCGGCCGGAACGCTGCATACCATTGACAGCAGCCCATCGGCGGCACCGTTTACAGTGGTGTCGCGAACATGCACACTGAACACCTAATCAATGGAGTCACGTCCTCTTTACCGATGAGAGTCGTTTCAGTCGGACAAACGATTCTCAGCGCCAGTTGATCTGGCGAGAGGTAGGGACACGCTTTTATCCCACGAACATCAGGGAACCAGACCGTTGGGGTGGTCCTGGCGTACTTGTGTGGAGTGGCATTATGCTGAACGGTCGGACGGAGCTCCACATTTTCGACACAGGTTCCGTAACCGGAGCGCGTTATTGTGATGAGATCATCCGCCCCCACGTGCGTCTGTTCCGAGGTGCCATTGGTTTAGACTTTGTTTTTATGGACGACAGCGCTCGCCCACACAGGTCCCAAGCAGTTGAGGACCTGTTTGATTCTGAAGATATTCGCAGAATGGAGTGGCCAGAGTGCTCCCCTGATTTAAATCCCATCGAACATGTGTGGGATGTTTTGGGGAGACGCCTGGCGGCACGATCGTTTCCCCCGGAGAACACCAGACAACTGACACAGATGCTCATCGAGGAGTGGGAACTGTTACCTCAAGAACTGTTGGATCATCTGGTGTTGAGTATGGCCAGACGGTGCCACGCAACCATTGCACTTCGGGGAGGTCATATCCCGTACTAAGGGACTTTGGATTGTTGTTCTCCCTCATGGACTGTCGGTTAGGGGTACGAATGCCGTGCTGTCAATAAACCATTTTCTGCTGCCTGCCTTCGTGTATGCGTTCTATTCATTTGTTTGCTACGCTGCTTTCGTCATCCTTTAGGTACTGCATTGTGCCTCTGTAGTGTGAATTTCATGTCTCACAGGTGAGTTTTCGCGGAATTACGCCAAAATCAGTAAAGTTGCTTACGTTTTGCACACTAGGGTATATGATTTAATCAAAGAGATTCTATTAATTAATTTATTGTGAGCTGCTTTTAAGTGCCAATCACTATTATTTTTACTATTGTGTTAATATATTTTCATCACCCTTATTGTGGCAAAAATCATTTTCATACTATTATATTAGCACTACCTTTGTTGTGGTGACATTTATTTTCCATACTGTTATACACTGGTGAGCAAAAATTAAGGACGAAGAGGAGAAGTTAGCATAACAGCAGAACCAGCCGGCAGAATGGACCGAAAGACCACTCAGGAGATAGACTAGGATCCAGTACGGTAGGGCATGCGCATATATGCAGCATGACGTAGGGGTGTGAGAAGGGTATAAAGCACACGGGCGGTGTATGCTCAGCAATTCAGTGAAAGTTATTGCACTGTGTACGTCGGTTTGAACGACGTCGAGTTGATGCCACCGTGTGATATGGCCAACAGGCAATCCAGTAGACGACATCAGGATGACTTTACCCGAGGTTGCGTCATTGCGAAGTTGGAAGAAGGTCGAAGTGTGACTAGTGTGGCCGAGGAGTTCGGGATCGCTCACAGCATCGTTTCACGAGCTTGGAGAGCATTTCAAGCGACAGGAACAGCTGTCCGAGAGTTTAGCAGTGGTCGTCCACGGGCAACCACGGCGGCGGACAACCGGTATATTGTCCTACAGGCGAGGAGAGACAGACGGCAGACAGCGGGAGAAATCGCAAGGCACATGTGACAGAGAATTGGACGTCCGTTATCGCGTTTTACCGTGGCCAGGAGGCTGCACAAAGATGGTCTATTTGCACGACGACCAGTACGGTATGTGCCATTAACGTCTGCTCATCGGAGACGGCGGTTTCTGTAGTGCCAGGAACACAAGAACTGGACACATTAGCAATCGGGTCGAGTTCTCTTTACGGATGAGAGCCGATTTAGTCTGACGAGCGATTCTGGAGGTATACACATCTGGAGAGAGCAAGGAACACGCAATCACACCTCCAACATCATCGAAAGGGACAGGTTTGGAGGTGGCGGAGTTCTCGTTTAGGGCGTTATCATGCTTGGTAGCCGTACTGACCTCCACATCTTCCAAGGAGGTTCAGTCACTGGTATCCGCTATTGTACCGAGGTTCTCCTTCCTGACGTGCGTCTGCGTAGAGGTGCTGTGGGTCCTGAGTTCCTCTTCATGGACGACAACGCTACACCTCATCGTACAGTGGCTGTCGCAGAGCTGTTGGAGAGTGAAGATATTCAAAGCATGGATTGGCCCTCAAGGTCCCCGGAGCTAAATCCAATCGAACACGTGTGGGACCTTCTCGGGAGACGCTTGGCAGCACGTCACCAGCCGCCAGCAACGATTCCGCAGCTGCGATTGGCGCTACAAGAGGAATAAGCCGCGATGCCGCTACAGATCCTTGACAACCTCGTCCTCAGCATGGACAGACGTTGTAAATCCTGCAACGTAGTCAGGGGTAATCATATCCCCTACTAAAGACTGGATTTGTCTTGGCAGCCGCCTGTCACATGGACGTTTCTGTCTTCTGTCCAGTTGTGCTCGAAGCTACCTTTTCAATAAAGTGCCTTTTGTATCCTTTGGATTCCTTGTTTGGACGGGTTTGCTCACTTGTCTCATATTCTTACATCTTGGGGATCTTATGGTATGATTTGAGTCGATGTGAAGCACTTCTACACGACGTTACATTCGGAAAACCGTCTCGTCCTTAATTGTTGCACGCCAGTTATAACGAAGTAAATTTCTCCGTCATTTCTGTCCCCGTCAGGATTCGAACCCGGATCCCCTCATTCCGGAATAAGTTGCTCTACCAATTGAGCTACGCGGACGTTTTATTCTGATTCCTATCTGCCTTTATGTCGTGTGCGTCCTTCTGGCAGGTACGTCACATCTCCTGGTACGTTACACAGTGTATTTGCACCATCCTTGTTATGGTAAAAACAATTTCCACATTGTTATTTTTAGTGCCATCCTTGTTGGGGTGTCTTAATTTAGTTGGCACCAACCTGGCTGTGGTGACTTTGTCATATCATAGCATTAGTGGAAAGCACCACCCTTGTTGTGGTGAAGTTCTTACTTTACTGTGTATTGTTTAAAATTCCAACTTTATTTTTTTCACCAACCTAGTTGTGGTGACTAGTGTTATCTAGCATTTATCTTGAACATATGCTTTTATTTTGTGTGACAGGTGTGAAAATTTCTTTCCTTTTCTTAATTACATTTTTATCTTTATTGCTTTCATTGCTTTCTTATATTTCTTTAGCTATGTAGGGTACGACTGGCATTCCTCTTTGATAAAATAAACTGAGTCCTGAAAAGGGTCTTTTGGTTTGTTTGTTTTTTAATTTTTCACATGGAGTTACTCATAACTTCCTTACATCAATACTGGAATGAGTAGAAAAGGTATTGTATTGCTTGGATCGTTTTACGCGATTATATAGCAGCCCTTCACAATACAGGAAGAAGTGCTTGATGTGGTCACTTACGCTCTAGAAAGCATCCCTGTGCAAGTAGTATAGATAATAAAAATATTTACCTAATCCACGAACTGCACACACCTGTTTGCGAAGTTCCAACGCCGTACAATGACCAGCTAACAAAAGGGTGTCACAGACACAAATCCCAAAGGCGGTGCCTTGTACACCACGGTTGGCGAAAAGAAATTCCTTATACGATACGATGAATCTCCTACCTTAAGTGTAGTTCCTGAACCTACAGCGCGCTGCACCTTTTGGCAGGAGAAATTATAAGTAAACATAGAAGCGGGAACAATATGCCCTAGTAGAACAGTGAAAAAAAAAAGTGGCGAAGAATTACATTGGAAGGAGTATACGGTTTCCCGTTAAGAAATGAAGTTATAAGCTATCCTACATACTTACCTGCAGCAGCTTAAGACTCCAAGTAACCTGTCAGCAACCAACATTACTCCGCAGCAAACGCCGAAAGGGGAACCTGAATAGAACAACATAGCACACACGCACAGAGAAACGTCCAGTTCAATCACTCAATTCTCATTCGCCCCTGCAGGATACAGGTGAAGTTTCAAGGCACCTGGACAAAGGCCTATCTATTAGCTAAAAATTATTATTTATTTTATTTTATTTTTGAATTTACTTTATTGGGCAACCTGGTTTCACGGCAAAAATTGCCTGTTGCTCTGTCTTCGAACAGGAGTCGGCGTTTTGGCTTGTCACCCACGAGCCAATGAGAGAAGAGATTTTTTTCCTATTGGCTGAGCGATTGTTCCTTTCTCACTGCGAGTTGTCTTTTGCTGATAATGTTGGCTTACATTAATTTAATTATAATAACCGCAAATGGCAGTTAGTCCCAGTTACTATTTCTACTGAATGGGTAGCTGTGAATTGCGTTCGTTTCTGGAATCTTGTTCAAAATAGTTTTCGGCCTTTTATATCTGTCAGTATCAATAACTGTGTAAATAAGGCCCTTTCTAACATGTGGGTTGGGGTGTTCCTTCGCTTTTTCATAGTACCTCTTTTTTAACTCATACATCGTATAATGAATAGAATTAATATTCAGCATGCTTCTATAGCATTATTTGAGGTTCTTCTGTCCAGTCCTACCATCATACGTAGGGCTTTGTTTTGAAACGAGGTGATATGGCTTTTTTTGTTGCTTTTTGAAATTACCCCAGACAGGACAACCGTAAGTAATTACAGGATTAAAGCAGGCTTTCCAGAGCAAAGTTTTATTTTTATTACTAAGCTTTTTATTTTTAATTAGGGGTTGGAGACACCCTCTGAGTTCTAAAGCTTTCGACAGGGTTTCTTTGATATGCTTGATCCAGTTTAAGTTATGATCCATAATAAGGCCTAGATATTTAACATCTTCAAAGTCTGGGTTATAGTTTAAAGTTCTATGAGAGAATCTTTGTGACAGATCTAGCAATACACGTTTAAAATTTATTTTTCAAAATAAATAGTAGCAAATACAAAATATTTTTATCTAGCTTGATTATCAGTTGAGAGGATATTAAAAAGATAATATTAGGAAGACCTTTTCGTTCTGATGTCTTTTAATTCAAAATAAATAATAATCCAACAAGATTAAATCATTGTGTAGTAACCGCTATTTACTGTGAATTTTTTTAAAACCATATTGACAGGAATTGACGGAAAGCATGACGTCATAAATGAAATGACATGGGCTTCTCCCTTCTCGAAGGCTATGGCTAGGCTCCCATGCTAATAAACAATGAAGAGTAGGTACTCCAAATTTTTTACAGCTCCTTGCCTATCCTAAACGATGCACGAAGCAATCTGTTGTAATATCGCGAACGACAGTTGTAATTTATAGTGTTTATGAAAACGGTTATAAACCGCTCCTATTTAGACGCGTCATTTCCTAACTGCACGTTTGTAAAATTGAGTTAAAAACGACGCGGCGTTATAATCATAAAATGCAGTAAATCGTATTATAGAAACCGCTATTTACTTTGAAAAATAAATTTCAAATAAATTTGATTAAGGGGGTTCGGTAGGTTAAATCTCGGCCATGTTAATTATATCATATTGAAGACCCGTTATCTCAGGAACCACTGGAAAGAAGTGGCAAACATTTTTAGGGGTTGTTTTCTACATACTGCTACACACTTTAACACAAGGCTTTCTCAAAATTAATTTTAGTTGTCATTGTATGACTTCTACACTGGCGTGCAAAAATTAAGGATGAGACGGTTTTTCGAATGTAACGTCGTGCAGAAGTGCTCCACATCGACTCAAATGATACCATAAGATCTCCAAAATGTAAGAATATGGGACAAGTGAGAAAACCCGTCCAGACAAGGAATCCAAAGGATACAAAGGCACTTTATTGAAAAGGTAGCTTCGATCACAGCTGGACAGAAGACAGAAACGTCCATGAGACAGGCGGCTGCCAAGAAAAATCCAGTCTTTAGTGGAGGATATGATCACCCCTGACTGCGTTGCAGGATTTACAACATCTGTCCATGCTGAGGAAAAGGTTGTCAAGGAGTTGTTGAGGCATCGCTGCCCATTTCTCTAGTAGCGCCAATCACAGCTGCGGAATCGTTGTTGGCGGCTGGTGACGTGCTGCCAAGCGTCTCCCGAGAAGGTCCCACACGTGTTCGATTGGATTTAGGTCCGGGGACCTTGCGGGACAATCTATGCGTTGAATATCTTCCCTCTCCTACAGTTCTGCGACAGCCACTGTACGATGAGGTGTAGCGTTGTCGTCCATGAAGAGGAACTCAGGACCCACAGCACCTCTAAACAGACGCACGTGAGGCAGGAGAACTTCGGAACATCAGCGGACCCCAGTGACTGAACCTAATTGGAAGATGTGGAGGTCAGTACGGCTACAGAGCATTATACCGCCCCAAACGAGAACTCCGCCACCTCCAAACCTGTCCCTTTCGATGATGTTGGAGGTGTGATTACGTGTCCCCTGCTCTCTCCAGATGTGTATACGTCCAGAATCGCTGGTCAGACTAAATCGGCTCTCATACCGTAAAGAGAACTCGACCCCATTGCTAATGTGTCCAGTTCTTGTGTTCCTGGCACCACAGAAACCGCCGTCTCCGATAAGCAGGCGTTAATGGCTCACACCGTGCTGGTCATCGTGCAAATAGACCACCTTTGTGCAGCCTCCTGGCCACGGTATACCGCGATAACGGACGTCCAGTTGTCTGTTGCATGTGCCTTGCGATATCTCCTGCTGTCTGCCGTCTGTCTCTTCTCCCCTGTAGGACAATATACTGGTCGTCCGCCACCGTGGTTGCTTGTGGACGACCACTGCTAAACTCTCGAACAGCTGTTTCTGTCGTTTGAAATGCTCTCCAAGCTCGTGAAGCGATGCTGTGAGCGATCCAGAACTCCTCGGCCACACTAGTCCCACTTCGACCTTCTTCCAACTTTGCAATGACACGACCTCGGGTAAAGTCACGCAGATGTCGTCTACTGGATTGCCGGTTGGCGATATCACACGGTGGCAGTAACTCGACGTCGTTCAAACCGGTGTACACCGTGCGCCCGTGTGCTTTATACCCTTTCGACACTCCCCCTCCCTACGTCATGCTGCATATATGCGCATGCCCTACTGTACCGGACCCTAGTCTATTTTCTGAGTGGTCTTTCGGTCCGTTCTGCCTGCTCGTTCCGCTGTTATGCTAATTTCTCCTCTCCGTCCTTAATTTTTGCACACCAGTGTATTTCAGGAACCAATAACAAAGTTGCAAAAAGTGAAACATAAAAATGTATAAAAGGATATCGGAACGTCACATTACAAAAATCTTGTGTTAAATTCTAGATACAAAGACAAACCTGTGGTACAAATTTCAAACCTGTATCTTTTATAGGTTCTGAGATAACGTTTCATTGATGTTCAAAGGTACAACTCTCGGAAATATGCAATTGAAGTTTATTGAGCCAACGCTTACCATAAAATAGTACATTCAGTGCATTCCAGCAGCATAGGAGGGTTATCGGGTCCCTCTTCTTCAAGGAACGCCTCTTCAAGCTTCCTCTTTGCACTTGCACGCTGTTGTGTAACTTTTTTATGGAGTGTGGGCAACATACGCTCACCCCTTCTCACCCGCAGACTATCGAGCTCCGCCAGAACTGATCCCGTATTCTTGCTGACAATGATCCCAAGCTGTTGCAAAACCATGCATCTAGATATATTCCCTTTGTTAAAGTTTAGGATGGCATCATACACTCCACATAACCTCAGACTACACCAACACAACAGTAAAGACACTACAGTTCGTGTGACTGCCACTAATGAAATCTTTCAGTTGTGGTCACGAAGCACATGCTTTTATTCCCTTGCAGCAGGATTGCCAACTTGAAACGAGAAACGTCTGTCCTTAGAACTGTGGAATAATGTAGTACTGTAAAAAACACGATACAGCGTGAGAACAAATACCAAATGAAGGCAACGCGCGAAAAACCGCCTGACATGTATTCACATTTATGGTCATTACTTTTGTTCTGTCAGTAGGACACGTATAAATGAGGTGTCAAATTAAAGCTAATGATTCATGCAATCGAAATATACAATAATACAAAAACAATGCGTTGCCCATATTAACCTACCGAACCCGCTTAAACCTACGGAAAAGTGTGACGTCGCTAAATAAGTGACATGGCTTTCTTCTTCTCGAGGGCCAATATTTGGCTCTCACTGCATAAACGAGTGGTTCAGAGGTCGCAATCAATAGAATAATATTAAGCTGCTCTAACCAGCAGGATGCTGCCCCTATTGCGCAGTGGTCTAAGCGATCGCCTCTGATCATTCGTCCGAAAGGGGTCCGGGTTCGAATACCGGTGAGGCATGGATCTTGTGTTTGTCTTACGGCACTGGCTCTCTCACTTCCCTGGAACCAGTTACCCTAAATTAGGGACGGGCGACTGCTTATAGCACATTGAGTTACTCACGGTGGTCGTTAAACCTCCAATCAAAAATAACCAGAAGGATATCCATAGCCAGATGTTTCATGGTGGGTCCACCTAAAAACTTCGCCCTATGTTTCCATTGGTAAAAACTTCTGTATATATTTTCTTCGCAATCAAGGCATTTCGAAGGATGAAAATTTGCACACTCATAAAAGTAACCTTACACTATGGCCGAATATACGAGTACTTAATATTTTCGAAAATTTGACCTTAATTATATAAAGAATCAATAATTTTTCCTTTGGTGGTGTTGAAACCTGTAAAAACACTGTCATCTCAGTAACTTACACAGCTTACTGACATACAGTGGCGAAAAGTGAAAAAAGAACACCAAGCAGGAGACTTTTGATACCAACGAAATTTATACAGCATAATAACGGAATACAGAGGATAACGTGATCAAAACATTATGGCAAAATACAGCTGTATTTGCTGGTAAACTGAAAAATAACATTTCCATGAAACATGGTTAGTACGACGTTGAACCGCCATGAACTGCGTCACACTGTGCAATTCTGGCATGGAGTCTGTCGTACAGATGTTGGATGTAAGTTTGGGGTATTAAGTTCCAAGCATCCTCAACCTGGACGCGTAAATCGGGGATGGTCGTTGCTGGCCGTGGAGACCGGATAACTCGTTGTCCCATAAAATCCCACACGTGCTCAATCGGGGACAAATCCGGTGAACGTGCAGGCCGTGGAAGTTGTCTTACAACCTGAAGTGCATGTTGCGTAACACGTGCCATATCTGGGCGTGCGTTATCTTGCTGGAAAACACCACGATGGATCGAACTTACAAATGGCACAACAACGGGCTGAATGATGTTGTTGATGTAGGAAGTACTATTTAACCTACCCGGTACAAACTCTAGTTGTGTATGGGAGTGATAGCTGATCGCTCCCCACACTAGGAGACCAGGTGTAGGCCCTGTGTGTCGCTGGCGGATGCAAAAAGGGTGGAGACGCTCCCTGGCCGTCTGCGAACACGCATACGGCCATCGGAGGCTCCCAAGCAGAATCTGTTTTCATCGCTGAACATGACAGATCGCCATTGCGTTCTCCAGTGCAGACGTTGGCGACACCACTGCAGCCGTTCCTGACGGTGTGCTGGAGTCAGAGGTACACATGCCAGAGGCACACGTGCACGTAGTCCTGCATCCAGTAGACGGTTGCCGATTGTTCGCATAGTCACCTCAGGTGCAACGGCAGCTCGGACTTGCGTCGCAGTGGATGTTCTGCTTGACAACGCCACTCTTCTTATGCGTCGATCAGTCCGCTCATTAGTCCGTCTGTGACTCCGGGTTCCACGTCTTCTCGTGTGGGAATGTTCCTCGGACCATCTACGCCACCATCGTACCACCACCGATACTTCCCGTCCAATTCGCTCCGCAATACGATGATACGACCACCCGGCCTCGCGGAGTCCGACTAGACGACCTCGCTCAAAGTCCGATAACTGCTGAAATCGTACACGTCTTACATGTCCCGACATTGCAGCTTCTTCAGGGTCTTCGCACGTGTCCGTACGCTGACGACTGATTGCATTCACTTCGCCATACTCCTTAAATACCACCGACGATAATTTACATAATATGCCGTGCTGTGACGTAAGCGCTCACCGATTGGTCCCGAAATTAACATCACACCTACGTAAACTCGACCCCACTAACATATGTAAATTTCATGATCGTCCGCCAATTCCTTCTTTGTGTTCTTTTTTCACTTTCCGCCACTGTGAGTCACGGAAAAATTCTCATTGGCCACAACCGGGAATCGAACCCAGGGTCTTCCAGTTATGCGCCGGATATATGTCGTTACGCGCCGGTGGTGTAGTGGAAGCATATCCGGCGCGTAACTGGAAGACCCTGGGTTCGATTCCCGGTGGTGGCCAATGAGAATTTTTCCGTGACTCACTTATAAACGTGGAAAGAGTGATGACCTCTGTTTGATGTACCTGGTCCACCTCAAGTGTCTGTATTGGATAGTGCAGATGTTTGAGTGACTTGTTTTTACCAAGTGCAATGATGTCTTTTTTGTCAGGGGGATCCCTTACCCTTCATGCCTTAAGCCCCGGAGCAGAGAATAAAGGAATAGAAGGGAGCGCTTATAATGTAAAAACAATCCTTTGTCCGTGACGGAGATGGAATCGCGTTCCCTCACTCCGGAGAAATTTGCTCTCCCAACCAAACTACACGGACGGGATGTATCGCTGCAGATTTATCGTCTTGACACGTGTTTTACTTCTGTATTATGTCATAATAACTAGTGACAAGTTTATGGTAGGCTCTGAATTGTTTGCCATATAGCTTTCGTAAAACACGGTCTCTGTGTGAGCTTTCCTGTTTGGGGAGGGCGGAAAAATTTGGGAACAATTTGGTTCACGTTCACGTGCCGCTTAAGGTGGTTCCTCCTAAAATCTCTGCCTTATGTTTCCACTCGTAAAACTTCTTTACATATTTTCTTCGCAATCAATGTATTCCCGAGGATGAAAATTTGCACATCGATAAAACTAACTTATAATATGGGATACTTAATACTTGCTAAAACAGAACCATAATTAAGCAATCCAACATTTGTTTGTCTACTGACGTTATCAATGTACAGGTCGCGCCATCTATTAGCAGGCCTGAAACATAACTCAAAGAAAAGTAAATGATTTTTAACGTCATTATGGTTATGTTTTAGCAAGTATTAAGTATCTATGCTATAACATAAAGTTAGTTTTATTGATGTGCAAATTTCATCCTGGGAATACATTAATTCCGAGAAAAATATGTAGAGAAATTTTACCATTGGAAACATAAGGGAGAGATTTTAGGTGGAACCACCTAAAATCTCTCCCTTATGTTTTTTGTGAATACATAAGGGACAGATTTTAGGTGGTTCCACCTAAAAACTCTCCCTTATGTAACCACCTTAAACGGTTAAAGAAATCCTCTTGTTACATAACAAAGCTGTGATATCTTTCTCTGGCTATTTGGATATAACGTTTGCTAGAATAAAGATAATTCGACATAGTTTGTTGCATTACATTTTGGATTAAATTATCTTTCTAATGATATATAACTTTATGGTATTATTCTAAGAAAGACTGATGTTATGAGCCATTAAACTTTAGTAATACAAATTTTCCTGAATGTTTCCACACTTTTGGCCACTAGTGTACTAGGCTATACTATAAAGTTATTTTAATCGATGTGCAAATTTTCATCCTAGTGAATTCATTAATTGCGAATAAAATGTCTACAAAAGTGTTCACCATTCGAAAAACAGGACAAATGTTTAGGTGGATCCGCTTTAACATGAACAACATTCAAGAAATAAATACCACGACAATGAAAAAAATGCAAAGTTTAACTTCGAACAAAGTTAATTCAGAGAACATTTTTCTTTCAGGTTGTACAATTTAGGTCTTAACCCGCAAGTGAAAAACTTGTACCCTGCAGTCTCGTATCCTGTCCCTAGAGGAACGCCAATGATTTCACCTCATATCCAGTGGGACCACTCGTTAAGTTACTTCGTGCCAATTTATGAAAAAAATGCAAAGTTTAACTTCGAGCAAAGTTAATTCAGAGAACATTTTTCTTTCAGGTTGTACAATTTAGGTCTTAACCCCCAAGTGAAAAACTTGTACTATGCAGTCTCGTATCCTGTCCCTAGAGGAACGCCAATGATTTCACCTCATATCCAGTGGGACCACTCCTTAAGTTACTTCGTGCCAATTTATGAAAAAATGCAAAGTTTAACTTCGAGCAAAGTTAATTCAGAGAACATTTTTCTTTCAGGTTGTACAATTTAGGCCTCAACCCCCAAGTGAAAAATTTGTACCCTGCAGTCTCGTATCCTGTCCCTAGAGGAACGCCAATGATTTCACCTCATATCCAGTGGGACCACTCGTTAAGTTTCTTCGTGCCAATGTATGAAAAAAATGCGAAGTTTAACTTCGAACAAAGTTAATTCACAGAAAATTTTTCTTTCAGGTTGTACAATTTAGGTCTTAACCCCCAAGTGAAAAATTTGTACCCTGCAGACTCGTATCCTGTCTCTAGAGGAACGCCAATGATTTCACCTCTTATCCAGTGGGACCACTCGTTAAGTTACTTCGTGCCAATTTATGAAAAAAAATGCAAAGTTTAACTTCGAGCAAAGTTAATTCAGAGAACATTTTTCTTTGAGGTTGTACAATTTAGGTCTTAACCCCCAAGTGAAAAACTTGTACTCTGCAGTCTCGTATCCTGTCCCTAGAGGAACGCCAATGATTTCACCTCATATCCAGTGGGACCACTCGTTAAGTTTCTTCGTGCCAATGTATGAAAAAAATGCAAAGTTAACTCAGAGAACATTTTTGTTTCAGGTTGTACGATTTAGGTCTTAACCCCCAAGTGAAAAACTTGTACCCTGCAGTCTCGTATCCTGTCCCTAGATGAACGCCAATGATTTCACCTCATATCCAGTGGGACCACTCGTTAAGTTACTTCGTGCCAATTTATGAAACAAAATGCAAAGTTTAACTTCGAGCAAAGTTAATTCAGAGAACATTTTTCTTTCAGGTTGTATAATTTAGGTTTTAACCTCCAAGTGAAAAATTTGTACCCTGCAGTCTCGTATCCTGTCCCTAGAGGAACGCCAATGATTTCACCTCTTATCCAGTGGGACCATTCGTTAAGTTACTTCGTGCCTATTTATGAAAAAAAAATGCAAAGTTTAACTTCGAACAAAGTTAATTCAGAGAACATTTTTCTTTCAGGTTGTACAATTTAGGTCTTAGCATCCAAGTGAAAAACTTGTACCCTGCAGTCTCGCATCCTGTCCCTAGATGAACGCCAATGATTTCACCTCATATCCAGTGGGACAACTCGTTAAGTTACTTCGTGCCAATTTATGAAAAAAAATGCAAAGTTTAACTACGAGCAAAGTTAATTCAGAGAACATTTTTCTTTCAGGTTGTACAATTTAGGTCTTAACCCCCAAGTGAAAAATTTGTACCCTGCAGTCTCGTATCCTGTCCCTAGAGGAACGCCAATGATTTCACCTCATATCCAGTGGGACCACTCGTTAAGTTACTTCGTGCCAATGTATGAACCTCCGGCTGTAGGGAAGAGGAACATAACAGTCAAGACTAGATCTGAAGATAGCTTCTTATTGGATCACTTTATCGATGGAAGATCGCTGTACCCAGCAACAGGATACGCTTATTTAGCATGGAAAACCCTCTCCAAAACTTTAAACAAATCAATAGAATCCGTACCTATATGTATAGAGAACTTTAACATACTGAGGGCCACAATTCTGAACTCAAGAGGTAAGTAAAAGTTCTCTCATTTTTACTATTTGATTTTTCTGTGTGTTTCAGTACATACCTACATAGGGCGCTCAAGAAGTTCTACGCCTAACATACAAAGACGAGATTTTTTTTTAAATGCGCCTTTGTTTTTCTTCATAGTCCTGACTTGGGCATACTTGTACAGATCATACAGGTGGCGAATCCCCGCTGCGAGAAACGTTTTATCTTTCTTCCCAAACTAACATTTCGTTGGTTGGTTGGTTGGTGGATTTTATTGGCGCAAGGGCCAGGTTTGGCCAAAGAGCGCCAGACAAAGAACTATCAGCCACAGATTTTTAGCCTAACATTTCGTTGCCTCCACCAGTTAAGTATGCACGTTTATTTTTCTACATAAACTGTTGGCCACCCAAAATGCAACACCAAGAAAGAAGTATCCGATTCGCCTGAAATTCGCAGCATGCATTGCCCGCTAGAGGACATGCAAACGATTAGCATTGCAGAGCATATGCAAATCATGTGCGCACGGAACGCCAATAAGAAGCACTATAAAAAAGGTGCACAGATGGCGGGGTGTAAGTAGTGGAAGTGTGTTGTGCTGCCGGAGCTGTGCGTGGGAAGCTTCCTGATGCCTCGTCGCAGAATACGGCAGTCATTCCAGTACGTTTCGGAGTTCAACAGAGGACGAATAGGGGCTTATCGCGACAACGGTTTATTGTACCGAGACATCGGCACCCGTGTGGGACGACATCCAGCCACAGTGAGGCGAGTACGGATTCGGTGGGTGCAGGAGAGACGGACGGACCGACGTGAGCGATTGCCGCAGCCGCGGCACACCACCGAACCAGAGGATCGTCAGGTTGTGCGGCCGGCATTGACGGCTCGCACCGCCACATCACGAACGTTAGCGCAGGAATTAGGGTGTGCTGCGCAACAACCTGGGCCAGCACGTACCGTTTGACGTCGTCTGCAGGAGCGGGGACTTGTCGCACGACGCCCATTGTTCCGATTACCATTGACGTTACACCACCAGCGAGTGCGGTGGCAGTGGGCCGTTGAACGCCGCACCTGGACTACGGAATGGCACGACATTGTCTTATCTGACAATCCCTCTTCTGTCTGCAACACCACGATGGTCGCATCCGCGTGTGACGGCACCGCGGTGTGAGACTGTATGACGCCTGCATTATACATCGCCATACCGGTCCGTCGCCTGGCGTTGTGGTTTGGGGCGCAATTGGATATGACACCTGCACCCCTCTGGTATGCATCGCCTGTACACTCACCAGCCACCGCTACATCTCTGACTTTTGGAGCCTGTGGTCCTCCCTTACCTGCAGGGCCTGCCAGCTGCCAAGCTTCAACAGACAATGCGCCCGCACGTGGCACGCATCGTGCAACAATTCTTCACGAACCACTAGGTGTCACTGCTGCCGTGGCCCGCCTATTCTCCAGATATGTCGCCCATCAAACACGTCTGGTCGCTGATCGGCAACCGAGTGGCCCGGCAAGCACCACCCGCGGTTACGTCTGATGAACTGTGGCAACGTGTGGAAGCATCCTGGATCGACATACCCTAAGCCCACATCCAAAGCCTCTTTCGTTCGATGCCGCAGCCGCCATTATTGCCAGCCATGGGGGCCACACGAACTATTGATGTCTGCGTGTTCCGCAAGTCGCACGGACCTGTAAGGTAAATCCTTTGGTTTTTGTATTTGTTGTTATGTGTCCAGTAAATCTGGCTTTGCTATCTCGTGTCCTTTTTGGTGTTGCATTTTGGGTGGCCAGCAGTGTAGTCTCCCTTGACTTGGATACACTTGTTGTGCCGATCATACAGTTGACAAATCACCGCTGCGAGAAACGTCTTATCTTTCACCTCAAACCAACACTTCGTTGCCTCCATCAGTTCAGAATGCACGTTTATTTTTCCATATAGTCTCCCCTGACTTGGATACACTTGTTATGAAGATCATAGAGTTGATGAATCCTCGCTGCGAGAAACGATACACTTGTTGGGTCGATCATAGTGTTGATGAATCCCCGCTGGGAAAAACGTTTTATCTTTCACCCCAAACCAACACTTCGTTGCCTCCATCAGTTCAGAATGCGCCTTTATTTTTCCACATGGTCTTTGCTGAGTTAGATAAACTTTTTGTACCGATCATAGAGTTGGCGAATCCCCGCTCCGTAAAACGTTTATCTTTCTACTCGAACTAACAAATTGTTGCTTCCATCAGTTCAAAATGCAACTTCATTTTTCCACATAGTCTCCCTTGACTTAGATACACTTGTTGTACTGATCATAGAGTTGGCGAATCTCCGCTGCGAGAGACGTTTAATCTTTCTCTTCAAACCGACACTTTGTTGCTTCCAATTCAAAATGCACTTTTATATTCCTCCGTAGTCTCCCCTGACTTGGATACACTTTTTGTACAGATCATAGAGTTGACAAATCCCCGCTGCGAAAAACGTTTTAACTTTGAGTACATTGGGCGGGGAAGCAGATGGAAGCCACATTCTGTTGCAGCTTGCATGAACACCGACAGTGTAGATTGGAGCATTGTCCTGAGGAAGCAGAACACCCCATTGCAGTTTTCGTCTCCATTTACTCTTGATGGCTTCACGCAATTGTCGCAGTAGCATGACATAATAGGCAGCATTAATAGTTATTTTATGAGGTAAGTAATCACTTAACATAAACCTTCCTGAGTCCCCCCAAAATTGTGGCCATAATCTTTCCTGCAGATGATTGTGCCATTAACTTGTTTTGGTTGTAGTGATCCATGATATTTCCTCTGCATGCTCTCTTGTTTAGTATTAGGGTCCCAGTGGTGAAGTCACGTCTCATTACTAGTCATAACGCAGAACTAGAAGTCATATGGATCACTGTTAATGTAGCCAAGTTGAATCTGACTTGCTTCGAGACGAATATTCTTCACCTCAGGTATCAACATTCAAGGAACCCATTGGGTACAGACCTTGGCCATCCCTAACCTCTCATGGAAAATGGACCAAACACTTCTAATACTGAACTTGTTTCTCTGCCGGCTCGACATCATAAGTTTCTTTACTTTCTGGTACATTTCATCTATGGTCACCTCCACTGGGCATTCTTTAAGAATATCGACTTCCAACGAGTCTCTTTCCCGGTTTAAAAAGCCCAGGCTTTGACTGTGGCATATGAAGGTGCACCATCGAAGTACACACGAAACATCCGTTCATGAACACTGCGTGGCGTTTCACCTTCCTTCGTCAAACATTCAATCACGGCTCGGGTCCACAATTTCATCTGTCTCTCATCCATTGTCACTTTATAGACTTCAATTTGCTATGGCACCGTCTCAAATGCTGTTACAGAAACATGGCGTAGCTATTATACACGGTCGAGTCACATTATTGTGCCCACCAGCTAATATCCAGAGTAACCACCGGGTGCAACGCAGACAGCAGCTAGACGGGCTGGGAGGGACTCAATAAGGTGCTGGAAGGTGTTCACAGGTGTGTGGAGCCATGCTGACTGCAGTGCGTCTGACAGCTGCTGGAGAGTGCGTGGTGGAGAATCCATAGGGCGAACAACACTATCGAGATGGTCCCACAGATGCTCAATTGGGTTTACGTCTGGAGAATTAAGGTGCCAGGGAAGTACTGTGAAGTCAACATCCTGTTCTTCCAACCACACTTGGACTTTTCTAGCTGTGTGACAGATCGCATTGTCGTGCTGGAAGATCCCATCCACCCCAGGGAAGACAATCAGCATGTATGGGTGTACGTGGTCTGCAAGGATGGATTCATAACTAATTCGGTTCATAGTGCCTTCCACAGGTATGAGTGACCCAGAGAATGCCACGAAAACATTCCTCAGACCATAAACCTGCCCCCACCAGCTTGTGTTCTTCCAGCATTGGTTGAAGAGTGTTCTCCGATGTTTCTCGCCTTATACGCCAACGTCCATACGTTCGGTGAAACAGAAAACGTGACTCATCGGAGATGGCAGTCCTTTTCCAACCAGCGGAGGTCCAATTCCGATACTGCCGTTCAAATATAAGCTTTTTCTGCCGATGCACCTTCGTTAGCATAGGTGTAGTGACCATCCGTGTTTATCGGAGCCAACAGGGTTCGCTGAACTGTCGTTTTAGACACACTTTCGGTAGCATCCTGGTTCATTCGGCCAGTGAGTTGCTCGACTGTAGCGTGTCGATCGGCCCTCACGCACCTTCGGAGCCGACGTTCATCTCTCACATCAATGGCACGTGGTGCTCCGCAGTTTGCCTGTCGCTTATTCGCAATGGTGCAATTTCTCAAATCACGATACACTTTAACCACAAAAGCATGCGAATAGTTCACAAATTGCGCTGTTTCAGAAATACTGCCACCCTTGGTTTGAAAGCCGATAATCATTTATTTTTGCAAATCTGATAAATCGCTCCTTTTATCCATGCCAGCAACGAATGGTATGTTTTCTGATTGCCTACAACACATGTTAAAACCCTCCAAGCCAGCTCACGACACGTGCCTTCTTCATTGGCTGCGCGCTGTTGGCGTCAAAAGTAGGAGGTGATCACAATAATGTGACTCGACAGCGTATAATTGAAGAATGATACAATGTTTGGCGGTACTTGGGTCATCCGCCAACCAATAATTTTAAGGTCAGGCTTAGAAACGCCCCTACTATGTACAGAGAAAAAAATCTGTATATGTGTACTAAAAAGAGAGAACACTGCCTGTGTAGACACTGTCCTACCATTAATATCCGTACACCTAAATGTCTACAGTCTTTACTTACATAACGTTCAGCATCATGTGCTTGAATCTCTTGTGCTTATGATAGCCTCTGAGAGTGTATTAACCACTCCCAGTTTTTGCAAATGTCTGAAGATACGTTGCGCCCTTTGTTCTTCAAAGCAGTAGCTAATTCGGCTTTGTTCGTTGGAACTTCTCTTCTTCCAAGCAGCTGGCTATCCAATTAGTCGCAGAGATTCTCTGTGGGTTTCAAGTTAGGACTCTGGCATGCATAGCCCAACTTTTAGACGCCCATGTTTCCAAACCAGTCTGTAATCACGTGAGCGGTATGACATCGTGTGTTGTTATGCTGATAGAGGTATGGGCTTTTCCGAAAGCCCTGGTTCAACGTTTCTAGTGCAGAATTGTCCTAGGCGTCTAGCTGGAACTCAGCCTACACGGTGTTGTCAAAAACGACTAGTGGAACAAATGCGAACCACGTAAAACAGCTTCACACCCTAACGCTGTCTCCATCATACTTCATGGCCGAGACGATACACCACGAAAGGAATCCCTGTATTGGGCACACTCAAAAACGACAGTCAAAATGGTGAACCGTGATTCGTCGGTGTACACCACTGCTTTTTGTTGGTCTACAGTCCAAGATCGAAGTTTTTCTACACCACGCTTATAGGCGAATGGCACAAGTCCAAGGGATTAGTGGCTTAAGGATAGGTGTTCGACCACGGTAAGCCATATCGCGCAGCGTCGTGAGTAGTGTACTGGTGTTAACATTAGTCCCAATAGTCTAACACATGACACTCTAATTTGCTGGAGGCGGACTAAGACCCCCACCCCAAGCTTCTGCTCCGGAGCCGAATGGTTTTCCTATTAAGCTACGTCTGCAAGGGCTAATCGCTGCAACTTGTCGTCCTGACATGTGTGTCATCTCTGGATCACGTCACATATTTCTACCCTTCAGAAAGCCGAGGGCACAAAATCGCAGGATCCGGGTCCTCTGCAAACTGTGCTTGAAGTAACTCTCTGTGAAAGAAGGAATTCTGATTAATTCTAAACGATGTGTGGAAGAAGCATCACACATTTTGCGAAGCGTGGAAGGAATTCTCATTAATTGCAGACGATGTGTGGAAGAAGCATCACACATTTTTCGAAGCGTAGAACATGGAATTCTCATTAATTCCAGACAATGTGTGGAAGAAGCATCACACATTTTGCAAAGCGTAGAAGAAGGAATTCTCATTAATTCCAGACGATGTGTGGAAGAAGCATCACACATTTTGCGAAGCGTGGAAGAAGGAGTTCTCATTAATTCCAGACAATGTGTGGAAGAAGCATCACACATTTTGCGAAGCGTGGAAGGAATTCTCATTAATTGCAGACGATGTGTGGAAGAAGCATCACACATTTTGCGAAGCGTGGAAGAAGGAGTTCTCATTAATTCCAGACAATGTGTGGAAGAAGCATCACACATTTTGCGAAGCGTGGAAGGAATTCTCATTAATTGCAGACGATGTGTGGAAGAAGCATCACACATTTTGCGAAGCGTGGAAGGAATTCTCATTAATTGCAGACGATGTGTGGAAGAAGCATCAGACATTTTTCGAAGCGTAGAACATGGAATTCTCATTAATTCCAGACAATGTGTGGAAGAAGCATCACACATTTTGCAAAGCGTAGAAGAAGGAATTCTCATTAATTCCAGACGATGTGTGGAAGAAGCATCACACATTTTTCGAAGCGTAGAACATGGAATTCTCATTAATTCCAGACGATGTGTGGAAGAAGCATCACACATTTTGCGAAGCGTAGAACATGGAATTCTCATTAATTGCAGACGATGTGTGGAAGAAGCATCACACATTTTGCGAAGCGTGGAAGGAATTCTCATTAATTGCAGACGATGTGTGGAAGAAGCATCAGACATTTTTCGAAGCGTAGAACATGGAATTCTCATTAATTCCAGACAATGTGTGGAAGAAGCATCACACATTTTGCAAAGCGTAGAAGAAGGAATTCTCATTAATTCCAGACGATGTGTGGAAGAAGCATCACACATTTTTCGAAGCGTAGAACATGGAATTCTCATTAATTCCAGACGATGTGTGGAAGAAGCATCACACATTTTGCGAAGCGTGGAAGGAATTCTCATTAATTGCAGACGATGTGTGGAAGAAGCATCAGACATTTTTCGAAGCGTAGAACATGGAATTCTCATTAATTCCAGACAATGTGTGGAAGAAGCATCACACATTTTGCAAAGCGTGGAAGAAGGAGTTCTCATTAATTCCAGACAATGTGCGGAAGAAGCATCACACATTTTTCGAAGCGTAGAACATGGAATTCTCATTAATTCCAGACGATGTGTGGAAGAAGCATCACACATTTTGCAAACCGTAGAATAAGGAATTATCAATAATTCCAGACGATGTGTGGAAGAAGCATCACACATTTTGCAAAGCGTAGAAGAAGGAATTCTCATTCATGCCAGACGATATGTGGGAGAAGCTCACACATTTTTCGCAGCGAAGAAGGAATTCTCAGTAATTCCAGACGATGTGTGGAAGAAGCATCACAAGTTTTCGAAGCGTAGAAGAAGGAATTCTCATTAATTCCAGACAATGTGTGGAAGAAGCATCACACATTTTGCAAAGCGTAGAAGAAGGAATTCTCATTAATTCCAGACGATGTGTGGAAGAAGCATCACACATTTTGCAAAGCGTAGAAGAAAGGAATTCGCATTAATTCCAGACGATATGTGGAAAGAAGCATCACACATTTTTCGAAGCGTAGAACATGGAATTCTCATTAATTCCAGACGATGTGTGGAAGAAGCATCACACATTTTGCAAACCGTAGAATAAGGAATTATCAATAATTCCAGACGATGTGTGGAAGAAGCATCACACATTTTGCAAAGCGTAGAAGAAGGAATTCTCATTCATGCCAGACGATATGTGGGAGAAGCTCACACATTTTTCGCAGCGAAGAAGGAATTCTCAGTAATTCCAGACGATGTGTGGAAGAAGCATCACAAGTTTTCGAAGCGTAGAAGAAGGAATTCTCATTAATTCCAGACAATGTGTGGAAGAAGCATCACACATTTTGCAAAGCGTAGAAGAAGGAATTCTCATTAATTCCAGACGATGTGTGGAAGAAGCATCACACATTTTTCGAAGCGTAGAACATGGAATTCTCATTAATTCCAGACGATGTGTGGAAGAAGCATCACACATTTTGCGAAGCGTGGAAGGAATTCTCATTAATTGCAGACGATGTGTGGAAGAAGCATCAGACATTTTTCGAAGCGTAGAACATGGAATTCTCATTAATTCCAGACAATGTGTGGAAGAAGCATCACACATTTTGCAAAGCGTGGAAGAAGGAGTTCTCATTAATTCCAGACAATGTGCGGAAGAAGCATCACACATTTTTCGAAGCGTAGAACATGGAATTCTCATTAATTCCAGACGATGTGTGGAAGAAGCATCACACATTTTGCAAACCGTAGAATAAGGAATTATCAATAATTCCAGACGATGTGTGGAAGAAGCATCACACATTTTGCAAAGCGTAGAAGAAGGAATTCTCATTCATGCCAGACGATATGTGGGAGAAGCTCACACATTTTTCGCAGCGAAGAAGGAATTCTCAGTAATTCCAGACGATGTGTGGAAGAAGCATCACAAGTTTTCGAAGCGTAGAAGAAGGAATTCTCATTAATTCCAGACAATGTGTGGAAGAAGCATCACACATTTTGCAAAGCGTAGAAAAAGGAATTCTCATTAATTCCAGACGATGTGTGGAAGAAGCATCACACATTTTGCAAAGCGTAGAAGAAAGAATTCGCATTCATGCCAGACGATATGTGAAAGAAGCATCACACATTTTTCGAAGCGAAGAAGGAATTCTCATTAATTTCAGATGATGTGTGGGACAAACATCACACATTTTTCAAAGAACCTAACGGCCAATTGAGCCATTTTAAGTTCGGGCGCCAATGCAAAACCCAAATTTGTACACTGTTAAAAATTTGGGGATAGATTGTACCAAAAGGTGGTGCTACACCAGCTGCGCCACTTTCTGACAAAAGACGCACCATTGTGTGGTGCAAACAAAATCCAACAATATGGTGCAACCGTACACCACTTTATGGGGTAAGGTTGCACCAGAACATGTTGTATGGTTGCACCATGAAGTGGTGCAACCATTTCATGTAAGGTGTAAGTTTCCACTATGAAATGGTGCAAACTTACACCATCAAATGTAAGGATGCAACTTTTTATAGTGCAACTTTACTCCACAATATGGTGCAAAGTTGCAAAACTTGTTGGTGTAACTTTTTCGAAATGTGGTGCAGCTGGTGTAGTTGCACTTATTGGTGCAACATATCACCAAAGTTAAATGTAGTCCTTAAACATCACTGCTTTATGGAAAAAATATTTTGAAAACAGGGTTCCTATATACAGTTCTAAAAAGTTTGTGTTTACTTCATCAATTTAGCAATAAAATGTTCCTTTTTTTTTTCTCGCATATTCGGAAAGACTTTTTCTCGCATATTCTTCATTGTTTATCTTAGCACATATATTCTAAATTTCAAGATAAAATACACTGGATTAATTAATGCTGCCCCCTGAGCCTGTTATACTACATTAGAAACAACTTCCATGCGAACAACCTCCTCAGAAAACTAAAATTGTATTGTTCTACACGTGGCTAGGCACATATATAACATCAGAAAATTCAACGTGAAAATAATTATGTTAGGAACACCAGATATATATATACTGCTAGTCACTCAAAGGACACGAGATAGCAAAGCCAGATTTACTGGACACATAACAACAGATACGAAGATGAAACGGCCGCCCCGGTGGCGCAGTGGTCTAAGGCGCTGGCCTCTGATCATTCGTCCGTGAGGGGTCCGGGTTCGAATCCCGGTGAGGCATGGGTGTTGTGTTTGTCTTACGGCACTGGCTCTCTCCCTTCCCTGGAACCAGTGACCCTAAATTAGGGACGGGCGACTGCTTATAGCCCATTGAGTTGCTCACGGTGGTCGTTAAACCTCCAATCAAAAAAAAAAAAAAAAGAAGATGAAACGATTGAGCTTACAGGTCCCTGCGACTTGCGGAACACGCAGACATCAATAGTTCGTGTGGCCCCCATGGCTGGCAATAATGGCCGCTACACGCCGCGGTATCGAACGAAAGAGGCTTTGGATGTGGGATTGGGGTATGTCGATCCAGGATGCTTCCACACGTTGCCACAGTTCATCAGGCGTAGCCGCGGGTGGAGCTTGCCGGGCCACTCGGTTGCCGATCAGCGACCAGACGTGTTCGATGGGCGACATATCGGTAGAACAGGCGGGCCACGGCAGCAGTGACACTTGGTGGGCCGTGAATAATTGTTGCACGATGCGTGCCAGGTGCGGGCGCGCATTGTCCTGTTGAAACGTGGCCGCTGGCAGGTCCTTCAGGTAAGGGAGGACTACAGGCTCCAAAACGTCGGAGATATAGCGGTGGCTGTTGAGTGTACCGGCGATGCGTACCGGAGGGGTGCGGGTGTCATATCCAAATGCGCCCCAAACCATAACGCCAAGCGACGGACCGGTATGGCGATGCATACTGCAGGCGTCATACAGTCTCTCGCCGCGGTGCCGTCACACGAAGACCCGACCATCGTGGTGTTGCAGGCAGAAGCGGGATTCGTCAGAGAACACAATGGCGTGCCATTCCGTAGTCCAGGTGCGACGTTTAATGGCTCACTGCGGCCGCACTTGTCGGTGGTGTAACGTCAATGGTAATCGGAGCAATGGGCTCCGTGCGAAAAATCCCCGCTCCTGCAGACGACGCCAAACGGTACGTACTGACACAGGTTGTTGCGCAACACACCCTAATTCCTGCGCTAACGTCCTTGATGTGTCGGTGCGAGCCGTCAATGCTCGGCGCACAACATGCCGGTTCTCTCGTTCGTTGGTGTACCGTGGCTGCGGCAATCGCTCACGTCGGTCGGTCCGTCCCGCCTGCACCCATCGAATCCATAGTCGCCTCACTGTGGCTGGATGTAGTCCAACACGGGCGCCGATGTCTCGGTACGATAAACCGCTGTCGCGATAAGCCACTATTCGTCCTCTGTCGAACTCCGAAACGTGCTGGAATGACTGCCGTATTCTGCGACGAGGCATCAGGAAGCTTCCCATGCACGCACAGGTCCGGTAGCACAGCACACTTCCATTACTTACACCTTGCCTTCCGTGCATCCTTCTTATAGTGCTACTCGGTGGCGTGCCGGGCGCACAGGATTTGCATTTGCCCTGCAATGCTAATCGTTTGCATGTTCTCCGAATGCTGCGAACTTTAGGCTAATTCTTGGTGTTGCATTTTGTGTGGCCAGCAGTGTATGTGATCCAAAAATTATTTCCATCACTAACCTTATTAACTTAAGTGAACACTTCTTTAAAAGTTTCCAAACTCGGACTCACTGTGACGACAAAACCAACATCGCAGCACAACACATCTTTCTACGTCGGATGACTTGATGACCAAGACGCATGCGTCGTTTCCTTCACTGCTCCAAAATGTGGTGCAAAGTAACGCCGCTCTGGCTGCATTTGGTAATTTGCACGAACACTTGGTGCAAATCAAACGTTTTCATTCGCCACTTTACGGTGCAAGTGCGAAAATCACACCATATCATGGTGTAAGTGCACGATATTGTGGTGGAACGTTGAACTGAAATTTTTAAAAGTGATATTTATTTCCATTACATTCCACCACACCCGTGTGGTAGTTGCTATCGTCCGCAAATGAGGTAAATATAGAGGCACATATCTCCGCAAGCTCAGCATTCGCAGTTCAGATGGATTTTGCAGTGTCAGGATTTAAGTGATTTTGAGCGTGGTGTGACAGTCAGCACACTGGATATGGGTCCATTCACCAAGGAAATTACCACGAAATTTGGATTTACGCGGTCAACAATTTCGAGGGTGTACTTGGACTACACAAACTTAGGGGAAACATCCGGAGTACAAGACCGGTGTGGCCGTAGAAAAGCCTTGAACGATCGTGGACAGCGGCTTCTGGCATGCAACGTAACATCCACCCGGAGAGCATTATTGCCGCAAATCATAAAGCAATTAAATGCTGATGCGAGTAGTAGCATCAGCGTTTGGGCAGTGCGACGTTCCCTGTGTTCTGTGGGGTTGTGGAGCCGACGACCCACCCATGTGACATTGCTGACCCCACGACAGCAGACTGCGCGCCTGTCCTGGATTCGGGAACACCGCCATTAGACGAATGGCGACTGGACACATGTAGCCTCGTACCACAAATCACGGTTCCAACTGTTTCAGGGCAGATGGCAGACTCCCGGGTGTGGCGACAACCCTACGAGGCAATGGATCCTGCACGACTACAGAGGATGGTGAGTGGCTCTGTTACGATGTGGGGTGTTTTCATCTGGCATGCATCAGAATCCCTCGTAAGTCTGCAACCCTCTGTGACCAGTGGAGGCTCCGTAATCATCCGCAGGGATCATTTGCAGCCGTTCATATCGTGCAACCACTCCGACGGGTGCGTCCTCTTTCAAAACGACAATGCGCCACGGCACACGTCCACAGTCGCCCGATTATGGCTGCAGGAACATTCCACGGAGTTTGGCGTCCTGACTGGACCCTTCGTTTGCAGGATTTAAACGCCATCGAACACATGTGGGATGCTGTTTAACGTGGCTGCAAGGTAACATCCACTGACGAATATTAGGTAATTGTGAGACGCTCTTCAGGAAGCATGGTGTGCACTGTCTCCACAGTACTGCATAGAGTTCGTGAAGTCCATGCCCCGTCGCGTTGCTGTCGTTATCTGATCGCGAGGACCAACGCGGTATTAGAGAGGTGTCCCAGTTTTTTGGCACTTCAGTGCATGTATGTATGTATGTACGCATACCTTGTCATGTGTGTCACATGATATGTCCAGCACTATAAATCGTTGAAAGCTTTCGTTCTGATGGAGGATATGCCATTTTCTTCGCCCTATGTTCCCGTGTATCTTATGCAGACCCTGCTGATGTCGTATCTTATCAGGGGCGGCTCATACTCAGGCGATATTGGTGGTCATCCCCATCCGAAATATAAAAGCTAAAACCTTTTTTCTCTAATAGTGATAGATAGAAAGTCTTTCCAGATATAACCCTTCTGAGTCTACTGCGAGTTCACTTAGCTTTCTCTCTCACTCCTCTCTCGCACCGTCATTGGGTCTTGTTCGTCGAAGCAAACGGGCTTTTTTCTCGTAATTTACTACAAGCGACGAACCCGCAAGGATCCGAGAATCGTGTCACGTAGTTTTAAATGCACCAATAAAGGATCCTCATGAGCAACTCAATGCGCTGTAAGCAGTCGCCCGTCCCTAATTTATAACCACTGGTTCCAAGGACCTTATAAAATGGCATTTAAAAGGTATTGTAGGAGCCACCAGATACATTTTCATCGCAAACACCACCAGGTCGCGTCCATATCCATATAGTCTCTCTCATGGCAGCTTTTCTTTCTTTTTGACCGCTTCATAGGAATGACTATGCGCTACATCGGGACTACAATAAAAGAACACACTAAGGGCATAAAATACAAAAGATCTGCAACTCCTCTTGCTAGGGAGGTCTTGTTCAATGTTGCCGTCCTCTTTTGGAGGGATTCAACATGCATAGCCAGATATACTACCCAAAAAGAAACTGTCGTGAGGGAGACTGTAGAGATCTTGACTGGACCAGGTGTTTGCAATGAAAACGTATCGTACGAGTTTCCATCCGAATAAGGTGTTACACTGAGTTAGATTTGTATTAGGATATTCGTAGCGATAACGAAACACCACGTGATATCAACGTCACGCACGACTGCTATAAATTGTGTCATACCTATCCTCTGTACGTAACCACTAAACGTTTGCCATTAATGGAGATATGTGGCGAGGTAAGCCAATTGGACCACGGCAGATAGTTTGGGTCCGGAGGGCAGGTGTCAGTATTTCGGAAACAGCCACACTTGTGGGCTGCTCTTGTAATACTGTATCAAGGGTGTACCAGGACTGGATTAATCGTGCGCAGACATCCAGCAGAAGTGCTCCCATTGGCCAGCAACAAGCTGCTGTTGTTGGCTGCTCCCGTAATACTGTACCAAGGGTGTACCAGGACTAGATTAACCATGCACAGATATCTAGCAGAAGGGTTCACATTGGCCAGCCACCAGCCGTACTTGTTGGCTGCTGCCGTACTACTGTATCTAGGTAATACCAGGACTGGATTAATCATGCACATACATTCAGAAGAAGGGCTCACATTGGTCAGCCACCAGCCGCACTTGCTGGCTGCTGCCGTACTACTGTATCAAGGTACTACCAGGACTGGATTAATCATGCACATACATTCAGAAGAATGACTCACATTGGTCAGCCACCAGCCGCACTTGTTGGCTGCTGCCGTACTACTGAGTCAAGGGTGTACCAGGACTGGATTAACCATGCACAGACATCCAGCAGAAGGGCTCACATTGGTCAGCCACGCGCGGTTTATCCGAGAGGTGAGCATTGGGTGTCGGGACTTGTATGTCAGCAACGACAAGCAACAGCGGTGCAGTTCGACCTATTTCCACATGCACTATGCAACGTATTTTGCTTCGCCTGGGGTTCCCCAGCCGGAGACCAACGATGGTACTCATGATGACGCCCAGCCATCGCAAACGTATCGCATGGGCCAAGGAACGTCGGCGATGGACCTTCGACAGATGGGCGAAGGTCGTCTGGAGTGATTATTATTATTTTTTTCTGCTGCACCTTGCTGACAGCCGGGTTCACATATGGCGTAAACAGCATGAAGTCCTATCCCCTGGCTGCAAAGTTGGGTTTCAATAGGCCGGTGGACTTCGTGTTCTGGTCTGGGTATCTTTTTCTGGTAAGCTCTATTCCGTTGGTTATCATCCCACAAACAATGAATGGTGGATGCTACAATGAACGTTAGCTCACCATCTCTATCTACAGTGCCATTTTCCAACAGCCGTGTCATCGGGGTCACATAGCTACTCAATGGTTAGAGGAACACGACAACGAATTCATTACATTGCTTATGCCTTCAAACTCCAGTTACTGTAATCCAATTGAGCATTCGTGGGATATGCTACGAAGTTTCAATGCGTTTTTTGTTGGCGTAGATAAACATATTTTCAAAACGCCGAGCTTTCGCGCTGCGACCGGAAGGCTTTTTCAAAGAGGCCATCAACGCAATTACGCGATAAACAGCGCAGAACATTAGAACTCAAATTCGTTTACATATTCATCGTTTTGAAAGTATTCCTGCCGCCCCGATGTTGGAGTGGTCTAACCGATGGCTTTTGATCATTCGTCCAAGATGTATCTGGGTTCGAATCCCATTGAAGTATAGATATTGTGTTTGTCTTACGACACTGGCTCTCTCCCTTCCATGGAACCAGTAGCCCTAAGTTAGAGATGAGCGACTGCTTATAGCCCAATGAGTTGCTCAAGGTGGTCATTAAACCCCAATAAAAAAATACTCCTATCATGTAAACAACGCGGCATCGCGTTCATTTAGCCCGGTGTGTCATAGAGACCGTTTTACACAATAACGAAATACTACACTAAACATAATACCTCTCTACACTGAGTTAGCTTTGCATTAGGAACAGCTGCGTCACAACGCGTTGCTCCACCTTTCTGTGCAATCACGGCCAACGGATGCCTAGGAACATATTCTACAAGGTGTCGAACATCCTCCATGCGTAGCTTCACCCAATGTCCACTGCAGCAGCTCCGTCAGTTAAAGATCATTCCGTGTAGCAGGATCAGAGCCGGGTTAGGAAGGGTTTATAACGCGTTGGTCCACCTTTCTGTGCAATCACGCCCCACAGACGCCTAGGAACTGATTCTTCAAGGTGTCAAAATCCTCCATCCGTAAATTCACTTCACGTCCACTGCAGCAAACTCCATCAGTTCAAGATCATTCCGTGTAGCAAGATCAGGGCTGGATTAGGAAGGGTTTACTAGTGCTATAGCCTTGGGGCCCACCATGACCAAGTACCCAGGACACATGCCTGGGCAAGTAATTTATAGATAGGTAGAGAAAGAGAGGTTTATAAAATAGTTTTACTTTTATCTCGTATGATTTCCACTTCATCAGAAACAGAGGCTGGGAGACGAACGTCGAGACAGTGACTCACCAAGGGCAAATGAAGGTTTCGTGTCGCTGTATATAGCGGGGTCAGAGAAGCAGTTTCATCTTTTTCACTACCTTCCAGCCACACCTCCCACTTTGCAGTTGGGACCGTTAATTGGTCGAAGTTTCCTGTGGCTTCACATTGCGTAACAAAAAAAGATGTACTTAGAAAAGTATAGAATGCTAAATAATTAGAAAATCCAAGACAAAATCTGGGAATCATGAGCTTTTAACTCATGATCTTGTGAGAATAATGACAAATACAGTGACTTGCTATGAAAACGCTGCAGACAATTTAGTAGTTGCGGTTTTGTGTTTCATAATAATGCTCCGTCATAAGTTCTTTGGGGTCCCACTCAAATGTATTAGCCTAGGGGCCCACTAAGGCCTTAATCCGGTCCTGAACAGGTTTGTCAAGGGCAACCATTTCAAAGATGTTCAAAGACTGAAAGACAAGCAGATCTTCCACATACAGACATAAATGTTGCTGGAAAGCTATACTTAAAAAGGGCACGACCTGTGAGGAACATTGTTCGGAAGAACAGGTCTTCCAGTGCGTGCAGTATTTTAGTGCTGAATCGTACCGAGACAAGTCCAAGAAATTGTGTCTTAGGGGACATCTGCCCATCCGTAGTCCACTTGTCGCAGCAAAAGAAAAACAAAAGAAAAATCCGTTTACAGTGTTACTGAGAACTCCGTGAATTGATAGTATGGTAATTAATGTGGTCAGATGAATCACGCTATGCATTATTAACCACCGATGGTCGACGGAGAGACCAGCGAGACCCTCACGAAGTGACGGACCCGGCATGCATTTCAACATCACCCAAGTGCCTGAAGGTGGCTATGGAAAATGTTGGGTTAGTACGGATTAGATTCGATGATACCAACAGAAGTAAGAGATTCGATGATACCAACAGAAGTAAGCTGCCATCGAGGGAATACCTGAATGCTGATGCGGACAAAGTGCATCTTGCAATGCTATGCTTATTTCCTGCAAGTGAAGACATCTTTATGGATGACAATGTAACAGTATATCGTACCAGAGTCATGTAAGAATGGTTGGATGATCACAAGAAGGACTTCCATCATATCTCATGGCTTTCACAGTACTCTGATCTGTATCTTATTGAAAACACGTGTGACATACCGAAACGGGTCTGGTTCATTTGCCCGACGTTTACTTCACCAAAGGATCACTTGACCGAAAATCACTTCACCGAAAAGATTGTTTCGCCGAAAAATTACTTGATCGAAAAGTTCATTTCACCGAAGGGTCACTTGATCAAAATGTTCATTTCACCGAAAGGTCTTTTTACCTAAAAGTGCATTTCATAAGGTCATTTCACCGAAAGGTCTTTTTACCTAAAAGTGCATTTCATAAGGTCATTTCACCGAAGGGTAAGTTTATCGAAAACTTTGGATTTTATTACAGGATCTGTTGAAGCATGGTGCAAGTCCGGCAGACAGACTACCGAAACGTTAAGGGATTATACTCGATTTGCACTTTTGATTTCTCCGTGTCACAAAGAACGCAAATATTTGGTTTTAAGACAAATTTTTTTAAGACTATAGGCCTCGGCTTAGGCCTTTTTAGCAAATTTTAATCATGTTCATAAGGTTTACATAAAAGTCATGTTCAGTGCTCATGCTCATAAGGTTTACATAAAAAGTAAAATTAATAATGTTGCTCATTTTTTTTGTCCCTAGGCCTTAGCTTAGGCCTTTTTACCCAATTTTATCGTGTGAACTCATGTTCATAAGGTTTACATAAAAATTCAAGTTAACAATGTTACTCATTTTTTCAGGCAAAAAGAATCAAGTTTAGGGCTCAGGCCTTTTCAGCAAATTTTAACCGTGCGTGCTCATGTTCATAAGGTTTATATAAAAAGTTACTTTATATTATATGTAATGCTTATGAATATGAGTAGGGTTAAAATCTATTAAAATGACCTGTGACCTGAGTTGTTAGAGATCTGTTGACCACATTCCAACAGATCTCTAGCAACTTGACTTGCTATGTAACCCTTATGAATATGAGCTCGGAGGATTAAAATTTGACAAAAAGGCCCAGATCTAGGTCTTATAACTAATGTTATATTTCGAGAAACCTACTCATGGGGATGTGTTTCATAGAAATTAAAAGTGTATTTTTTATACAATCCGATAATGTTTAGGTGGCCAGTTTTTCAAAAACCCGCACCACACTCCAACAGATCTCTAACAACAAAATTCTAAGTTTTCGATAAACTGACCATTCGGTGAAATGATCTTTCGATATAATGTACTTTTAGGTAAAGTAATTCTTCGGTGAAATGAACTTTTCGATCAAATGTCCTTTCGATGAAATGAACTGTTAGGTGAAGTCACCTTTCGGTGAAATGACCTTTTCGGTCGAGTGACCCTTCGGTGAAATGAACCTTTCGATTAAGTGATTTTCGGCGAAGTGATTTTTCGGTCAAATGAACGATACCCACTGAAACATCTCGTCGGCTTCATCTCCTTATTCCACTATTTTTCAACCCATTGGTAATCACAAGGAGGGCTTCCATCATATCTTCTGGCTTTCGCTGTCCCCTGACCTCAATCCTACTGAAAACATGCGCGACATACTGAAACAGCTTGTCGGTGTCATCGCCTCATTCCATCTGCCAACCCAGACAAAGTTGCACAACATTTTCTTCAGGAATGACTATCTGTGCACCATAACGAACTCAAAAAGCTCAAAGAATCCAACCTGCGTCGCATACTTCATTCACAAAATGATGGTCCTCCTCAATATTAAAAAATGGTTCGCATTTTTTGGCCAGCGTATGTGCTACATCTACGTCTATTGGAAATATTATTTATTGATCACTTATGAGCATTTCAGATATTTAATTAGGAACAATACACATTTGAAGTTCGATGCTATCTAAAATACGTTTTCTTCTAAATTCACAGAACTAATGTGCAATATTTCTTACTTTAGAGGACGCAGATTTTGAGGTGAGCATACTCAACATAAAAGGTGAGTTTGAAATTGTCGAACGAGGCTCCATTGTGGCCACTGGAAAGATATCCACTCCCAAGAAACCCATGTTTGAGGACGTTGACTACAGTTATGAGCCGGCTAAAGACTCGGTCATAGTTCCCGGTGCAGACATGTACAATGAACTGAAAATCCACGGCTACGAATACGGACCCGCATTCCAAGGTCTTCTGGAGGTCAACTTAGAAGGTAAGAAAAGATATGACGTTCATTTTGAAAACAGGTTATGTCTTACACATTTATGATTCCCATCAGTTCACGTGAAAGTACAGTGAAACGTGTCTAACCAAAATCCTCCACGGATCTGTGGGGGAAATGATCATCTTGACAGGTGACCTCCAAATAGAGTGGTTCAGTATGCCAAAATACACCGATGAATCATTACATTATGACCACCCCCAGCCTAGAGAAATGAGTGCGCCTGGAGACCGAACGGTGGCGCAGATGAAGCTCACAGAGCAGTATATATACAACTCGAGGACCGGATTTCTGTTAGCAGACTGTTCGGAGTCAGAATGGGAAAAGCTGCCGATTTATCGGAGTTTGATAAAGGATAAATTGCGATCGCGCGGCGCTTCGGGACTACGATCTCGGAAACAGCGGCGTGGCATGTTGGTTGTTCACATACCGCTGTAGTGAGTACGTACCAAAAGTCGTGCACAGATGGTAAAACGACGAACCGTCTTTCAGTCGTGTTTCGTCGGTAGCTCATCGATGCCAGAGGGGAGTGGAGACTGTTGCGCATTGTTGACAACGACCGCAGGGACACAGTGCGACAAATCACCCGCGGCTACAACAGTGGTGATCAGGGGGCAATGTGTTACAGCACACAGTTCATCACAGCCTCCTGCGCATGGACCTGCGTAGCAGAAGACTCTTTCGGGTCTCCGTGCTCAGTGTACGTCCTCGCTAAAAACGCATGAAATAGGCCCAAGATAATCGAGATTGGACCGTGGATGATTGGAAGAAAGTGGCCTTGTCTGACGAATCAAGATTCCTGGTGCATCACGTAGACGGCCGAGCGCGGAAAAGCCGATTACCAACGGAGGCTATGGCACCTGGATGCACTGTTGGGCGGAAACAGGCCGGCGGCGGCGTTGGAATGCCGTGGGTGATGTTTTCTTGGGGCATTTTAGGCCCAATTATCCCAATAGCACAATCCCTGACAGCTGTCAGGTAATTGAACATCGTTGCAGACCAAGTTCACACATTCACGGCAACTGTGTTACCTGCTGGGGATGGCCATTACCAACAGGATAATACGCCATTCCAGACAGCCAGAATCGTCGAGGTGTGGTTAGAGGAACATGCTGGTGACTTTCTGTTAATGCCCTGGCCTTCAAATTTATCTGAGCTGCACCCAATCGAGCATTTGTGGTTCGACTTGGAAAAGCGGGTTCGCAGTAAATCACCACCATCTGGAATTGTATGGGAACTGGAGGACCTACTGCTGACATTATAGTACCAGATACCCCAGGATACCTATCGGCACCTCATCGAATCGATGCCTCGCCGAGTGGCTGCTGTTTTGCGGGCTAAAGGGATTCCTACAGCTTATTAGGTAGGTGGTCATAATGTTGTACATTCAATGGACAAAACATTAAAGATGGCTACTTAACAGCGTGATGGTCCTCCTCTAGCATGAATAACAGCTGCTGCACGCCGAGACATGGACTACATCGGATGTAGGAGGGTTCCAGAGTAATGACAGATATTACTGTTGCAAAATTGTGCACAACACGGCGTCCAGGATCCATGGATCTGATATTCCGCTCCGCGGCATGCCAGAAAGCTTCGACAGGGTTTTAAATCCGGGGACATTGAGGGCCAATAGGTGATTCTAAAATCAGATGAGTGTTCCTCGAGCCATGCTTGGCTGTCCAGTTCCCACTCTCACCTCCTACGCCTGTCCACCGGGATGGTTTGCCGCGCGGTGTGTGTGTGGGGGGGGGCGTATTGTTTTTCTGAAACATGCGAAGGTCGTTTTCATGACCTTCCCGGCAACCAGATCAGCGAAGGTTATGAAAACGTGTTGCTGATCATCCAGAACATGCTGGCAGCGGTTAAGAATATCTCCAGACACACTAAGAGACCTAATGTGTCCTATGAAATGGCTAGCCAAACCATTACAAAATCACCACCGCCTTGAACTGAGAAGACTTGGCATAACGGGACCCTGTCCCCATGCTGTCGATGCCACACCCGCAACCTCCCGTTAGCCTGAAACGGGATTCATCTGACCACACGACACGGCGCCACTCTGCAGGGTTCCAGTTTTGATGTTCCCGGCACCCGGTGAGGCGTAAATTTCGATGACGAACTGTAAACACTGACACGCGAGTAGCTCGTCGGCTTTTGTACCCCAGGGTATGCAGCGTGTACAGCACCGTTCGCCCTCCGTCCCTGATTGGGTCTCTGAGATTTATCCTGGATTTTATTTGCGCCGCCGTTGCAAAACTGTCGGACTGTGCCAGTCTGTACATTGGTCATCAATGGCTTGTGGTCAGCCACCGCTTGTTCTCTCGGTACGGGCACGTCCGTTGATGGTATACTCGCGGTACACCACTGGTACGATTGCCCTCGGAAACCCTAAAGTTCTCACCACTTGGGCAATGGAATGACCCATCCGCGCCTACAATGCGTTCACGATCAGAGTCGCTCATATCACCTCGTTTACCCATGCTCGACCATTGGAATGCTCTGTTAGAGAGTCCTGATGGCCGCTTATTTATCACCTGAGTTTGGTTTGGGTGTGTTCCACTCTGCGCGGGGGATTCCCATGTCAACTGCTCATCACAAATACCTGTAATGTTTTGTCTGCTGTGTGAGTATACACTGAGTGGCCACTTTATTATGACCACCCCTTAGTACTTCGTTGGGCCACCTTTTGCCTTTAATACTGCGTCGATTCTTCGTAGCATGGACACTACGAGATGTTGATAGGTGGTTTGTGGAATCTGAGACCATGCTTGATGAATAGCACTTTCCAGAAGTGTGAGTTTTAGGGTTGTGGATCCAGCTGTCTGATAGCTCGTTCATCTTCATCCCACAAATTCTCAATGGGGTTGAGATCTGGAGATTGTTGGGGCCACCTAAGCAAAGTAAACTCACCGACATGTTCCTGAAACCAATCCTGTACAATACGAGTATTATGGCAGGACGCATTATCTTCTTGAAAGTAGCCATCGCCATTGGGATAAACCATTCGCATGACAGGATGCACTTGGCCCGCAACGATGTTTAGATATGATGTGCCAGTCAGACGTTGATTAACACGAATTAAAGGGCCCGAAGCATGCCAGGAAAACATTCATCAAACCATAACGTTGCCTCCACTAGCTTGAAGGGTTGTAGCAATGTATTTGGGATCCATGCTTTCGTGCTGTTTCCGCCAAATTCTCACTCGGCCATCGGCATGGTGCAACTGAAAATGTGATTCATCGGACCACAGAATTGGTTTCCAACTATCGACTGTCCAATCCTTGTGCTCCTGTGCGAAATGGAGACGTTTTCTCTTGTTAACTGCAGACAGCAAAGGTTTTTGAACAGACTTTCGGCTGCCATATCCCATCCGATGCAGTGTACGGCAAACAGTGCTTGCAGAGATCATTTGAGGGGATCCTTGATTAAGATGGTCTGTAATTTGCTGCACTTGTGCCCTTTTGTTGCTTGTTACCAGTCTGGACACTCTCCGTTCCGCCCGAGCAGTCACTAGTCGATGACGACCACACGTTGCACGTAGAGACCCAGTTTTTTAGCTGACAGTCCAGTCTTTAAACACTTTAACAACAGCTGCTCTGGAACATTTAACGAATGCGGCGGTTTCGGTGATACTCTCTCCATGGCTTCGAGCTCCTACAATCATCCCACGTTGAAAGTCCGTCAAATCGCATTTTTTACCCATCTCGTCACCCAAAAATCACTTCTACTACTGTCGCAAGCACTAAGCTTTCCCTTTTTATACTAGCCTCGCCCTCTAACGGCAACAGCGTGCAGCCGTAGCTCATTTGTTTAAAACTGTCAGGTGGTCATAATAAAGTGGCAACTCAGTGTATATAGGAATATTTGATATAAAATATATTATTTTGGCGTAGAACTACGTCTTATAGTATGGGGCAACTTACGGCCGACTGCCTGCGACGAAAATAGTTCTTAATTGAAATTCTTATAGCGTTAAAAATACGTGCGCACATTAATGGTGTTAGCATATTCCGGAACAGCATGGAGTCCAATTTGCGTATTGCTCAACACACCGTGCGGGCGACGCTCCCCTTGCTCCTTGTGCGCGGGGGAGATGAAGCAATATTTCTGGGGTGCTGCCGCGTTTGACTCACTCTATCTCGCCAACCGTGAACGCAACACAACTTTGCGTGGTATCTTTTTAAAGCAATCGACGAGATCTATTCGAATATACGAAGAACATTTTGCAGTGGTTTAAGCTGAACATCTTAAAAGTTGTTTTCTTGTGAACCGGTGAACACTTTTAACAATAACGCGGTTTATCTGGACAACCGTGGGTGCAAAACGACTTTGCGTGGTATCGTTTTGAAGCTATCGACGAGATCTATTCGAATATATGAAGAACATTTTCACAGTGGTTTGAGCTGAACATTTTAAAAGTTGTTTTCTTGTGAACCGGTGAACACTTTTGAAGATATCGCGGTTTATATGGACAACCGTGAGTGCAAAATGATTTCGTGTGGAAATCGTTTTAAACCTCTCGACGAGATCTTATCAAATATATTAAGAACATATCGTAGTAGTTTAAACTAAAATTTTAAAAAATTGTTTTCGTGTGAACGGGATAACATTTTTGACAATGCCGCGGAATTCGCAGCATGAACGCAAGCAAAAGTGGAGAAAATCAAAACGAGAGGCAAGAGCAAGTAATGAGGAATGTAAAAAGCTCAAGAAGACTGCAGCCCAACGAACTGGAGAGTATCGGGAACGCCTGAAAGCAGCAGCCGCCGCCGCCAAACAAAAATCCAACACACCGATCGAACCCGTACCCCGCCCATCTCGAACTCTGCTTTGTGTTCGCAACATATACAGTATTAATTGTAAAAAATTATGTAAGCTACTTTTCTTATCATAGACCTGTGTTGGCTATACCAAATTAAATAAACGCTTTGACACCATACTCGACTAGCTCATTTCAACTCTCCGTTCTGCAAGTCTCCGTTGCCGCCCCGGTGGCGCAGTGGTCTAAGGCGCTGGCCTCTGATCATTCATCCGAAAGGGGTCCGGGTTCGAATCCCGGTGAGGCATGGATGTTGTGTTTGTCTTACGGCACTGGCTCTCTCCCTTCCCTGGAACCAGTGACCCTAAATTAGGGACGGGCGACTGCTTATAGCCCATTGAGTTGCTCACGGTGGTCGTTAAACCTCCAACCAAAAAAAAAAAAAAAAAATTTCCGTCCTATATTCAAAACCGACGACGGATCAATCAGAAATGAGCCTACCTGTATCTTTTTTATTATAAATTTATATTAATTACGTATGAACGTTTCGTTGAAAAATCTTCCTTCATAATTACATCGTCATATGTTACGGCGAGTACAAGTACGATTGACGAATACAATTATTTTAGTGTTACGACGAGTTCAATTATTCTTACTGTCTTTTTTTACGCTTTCCAACCGTAGGTTGAAGAAGCGTATATGCTCCAGCTTTGTCTGTCTGTCTGTCGGCTCGATACCTCGCCTAGAAATGGTTCGATTTCGATGAAATTTTATTATATGGTAGGGGATAACCTAGGGAGGAACCTATTGAAAATGGGCGAAATGGAGTCAAAGGTAGGAGGGGATCCATTTCATCGCCCTCGTGTGTCATAACTTACGTAAAAATGCTTAGATTGCGATAAAACCTCGTCATGTTGTTCAGGAGATATACTGAACCGGTTCTGTTTAATATTATCGAAATGGGGTCACAGGTCAGGACACAGGAGCGAGATTTATTCCACAGTCATTATCCTCATAACTTGACTAAAAATGCTTCTATTGCGACAAAACGTTAGTATGTTGTTTTGGAGGTATACTGAACCAGTTCTGTTTAATATCACCGAAATGGGATCAAAGGTCACAGGAGCGAGATTTATTCCACAGCCATTATCCTCATAAATTGAGTAATGATTTCTGGTATGTTGGAAAGCGTATCATATTCAATGCATTGCATTATTTTACTAACTTGCTTTCTTTTTTTACATTTTAGGAAGCGAGGGCTTGCTGAAATGGAATAACGAATGGATATCTTTCCTGGATTCAATGTTGCTGTTTTTCGGAATTATTTACGAAAACAGTGAATTCAAACTGCCCACAGGAGCGCTCTCCATTTCCATTGATCCCAACGTGCACAAAGTTTTCGTCGACAGCATGGAGGCAAAGGGTCTTAAAGGTAAGAAAACTCAAACTTGCTCATACGATATGATGCGTTGGAAATTAATATCATTAAAACAATTGGAGTCCATGTTCCAAGTTCTGCATGAATAGGTAAAGCAAACTCAGCAGTATGTTTCGTGCCAACGATGAATGAAGTTGAACACAAGACATGGTCATTCGGTGATTCGTGTATGCAGATATCAACGATGAGACTCCGACAGACTCATATCTTGCAGGTTAGGGTGACATGACGTAAACCACTTGAATTCTCTTTCAGGCATATTTGACCACAACGCGTACGGAGGAATGGTGTAAGGGTCGTCCAAATGAAGCATTGACTAGATTTTAGAGTTAAGTGCACTTCATTACATCATAACAATACACGGTCGTATCAGAATAATATGACCACCCCCGGGGAATCACAGTGTACCCGCCCAGGTGCGTCACAGAGTGCACGTGACAAGGTCAACAACACAAAAAATATAAGCGGCCGGCCAGAACAGATGAGCCATAATGCGAACGTGAGCACAATGGGCAGATGTAGTGATTTGACGGTGGTTCGAAAAGGAATTATCACCGGCTACTACAGAGAGAATCTCAGAAACAGCAGACTTCGTGCGCCGTTCGCGAGGTCTTGTAATAAGGGTGTACCAAGAATGAACCGCTGGAACACGAAGTAGCCCCCGCGGTCATAACTGTGGAGCCCCAAAGCCCATCGACCCCAGAGGAGAACGTTGCCTCCGTGGACTGGTAAAGGGCAATCGACGCGCAATAGTGCAGCAAGCGACCATGCAAATGAACGCTGGGGCTCCGAGGTACATGTACCCGATAACAGTAGAGCGAACTCTATTACACATGGAACTCCGGTGTCGACGCTGCGTCAAAGCGCCCATGTTAACTCAGGCCCGTCGGCAACAACGCCTGCAGTTCTCATATGACTACGGACATTGGACAGTGGAAGAGTGGAAAAAGGTTGCCTTCTCCGACGAATCGAAGTTTTTACTGTACAGAAGTGACGGGAGGTCGCGGACACGGCGTCAGACACACGAGAACCAAAAGCGGACACGCTTGTCGGTCAAGTACAGGCCGGAAGTGTGCATGTCTGCGGGATGTTTTTCTGGTATGACCTGGGACCGCTGGTACCACTGGATGGGTCCCTGAACGGCACTGGCTACCTGTCCATCCTCGCTGACCACATGCATCCCTTCATGTTGGGCGTTTACCCTGGTGGTGATGGTGTCTACCGACACGACAGTGCGCCGAGCAACTTCGCTAAGGGTGTGCATGACTGGTTCTAAGAACACGGCAGCGGTGTCTCCGTTCTCCCTTGACCGGCGAAATCGCCCTACCTCAATCCCATAGGGCACTTGTAGGACTATTCGGATCGATAGGTTCGACGCGCCGACCGATAAACACGTCATCTCCAGGACCTCCGTGTTCTGCTGCAGTCCGAATGGAGACGTGTGGCTCGGGGAACTTTCCAGGGCCTCATTACATTTATGCAACGTCGACTAACCGCTAAGGGTGGTTGTTCCCATTATTAAGTAGGTGGTCATATTGTTCTGAAACTAAGAAAACAATCCCCGTGCAAAGTAACTACAAAGTAACTAAAATCACGAACCATTGGCATTCAAAATGTGCACGGAGGAGGAGAAATTACGAACCATTGGCATTCAAAAAGTGTACTGAGGCGGAAAAACCACGAAACGTCGGCATTCAAAAAGCGAATTGAGGAGGCAAAAACCACGGACAATTGAAATTCAAAAAGTGCACTGAGGAGGAAAAAAACACGAAACGTTGGCGTTCAAAAAGTGGACTGAGGAGGAAAAAACCAATAACCGTCGGCATTCAAAAAGGGAAGAGAGGAGGGTAAAACCACGAACCATTGATTAGCATTCAAAAAGTGGACTGAGGAGGAAAAACCAATAACCGTCGGCATTCAAAACGTGAACAGAGGAGGCTAAAACCACGAACCATTGGCATTCAAAAAGTGGATTGAGGAGGGAAAAACCAATAACCGTCGGCATTCAAAATGTGAACAGAGGAGGGTAAAACCACGATCCATTGGCATTCAAAAAGTGGACTGAGGAGGAAAAAACCAATAACGGCCTGCATTCAAAAAGTGAACAGAGGAGGGTGAAACCACGAACCATTGGCATTCAAAAAGTGGATTGAGGAGGAAAAAACCAATAACCGTCGGCATTCAAAAAGTGAACAGAGGAGGGTATAACCACGATCCGATTGGCATTCAAAAAGTGGACTGAGGAGGAAAACCAATAACCGTCGGCATTCAAAAAGTGAACAGAGGAGATTATAACCACGATCACTTGGCATTCAAAAAGTGGACTGAGGAGGAAAAACCAATAACCATTGGCATTCAAAAAGTGTACTGAGGCGGAAAAAACCACGAAACGTCGGCATTCAAAAAAGCGAATTGAGGAGGCAAAAACCACGGATAATTGAAATTCAAAAAGTGGACTGAGCAGGAAAAAACACGAAACGTTGGCGTTCAAAAAGTGGACTGAGGAGGAAAAAAACACGAAACGTTGGCGTTCAAAAAGTGGACTGAGGAGGAAAAAACCAATAACCGTCGGCATTCAAAAAGTGAAGAGAGGAGGGTAAAACCACGAACCATTGATTAGCATTCAAAAAGTGGACTGACGAGGAAAAAACCAATAACCGTCGGCATTCAAAAAGTGAACAGAGGAGGGTAAAACCACGAACCATTGGCATTCAAAAAGTGGACTGCGGAGGGAAAACCAATAACCGTCGGCATTCAAAAAGTGAACAGAGGAGGGTAAAACCACGAACCATTGGCATTCAAAAAGTGGACTGAGGAGGAAAAACCAATAACCGTCGGCACTCAAAAAGTGAACAGAGGAGGGTAAAACCACGAACTATTGGCATTCAAAAAGTGGATTGAGGAGGAAAAAACCAATAACCGTCGGCATTCAAAATGTGAACAGAGGAGGGTAAAACCACGAACCATTGGCATTCAAAAAGTGGACTGAGGAGGAAAAACTAATAACCGTCGGCATTCAAAAAGTGAACAGAGGAGGGTATAACCACGATCACTTGGCATTCAAAAATCACACCGGCGATGTGTAAGGCCATCAGCCCCACTATCACCGCCGATGTGTAATGCCATCAGCCTCACCATCACCGCCTATGTGTAATGCCATTATCCCCACTATCACCGTCGATGTGTAATACCATCAGTCCCACTATCACCGCCTATGTGTAATGATATCAGCCCCACTATCACCGCCTATGGGTAATGCCATCAGCTCCACTATCACCGGCGATGTGTAAGGCCATCAGCCCCACTATTACCGGCGATGTGTAATGCCATCAGCCCCACTATCACCTCCGATGTGTACTGCCATCAGCCCCACTATCACCGCCGATGTGTAATACCATCAGCCCCACTATCACCGCCGATGTGTAATGCCATCAGTCTCACTATCACCGCCTATGTGTAATGCCATCAGCCACACTATCACCGCCGATGTGTAATGCCATCAGCAAGCATCGCTCACGTCGAAACGGCCAGCATTGTTGAACCTCAAGGGCATCCTCTTCCTACAGCAAGATGGAGCTACACCTCACACAGCATGGGTGACCTGTAACAATATCAGGGACCTGGGTTGGGAGCTACTGCCGCACTCAGACTATTCCCCGGACATTGCCCCGAGCGACTACTACCTTTTTCGGTCATTGCAGCATTTCCTGGATGGACAGCTGTTCTTCAATCGGAAAGATGACAGACGCGAAATTACTTACTTCTTTGAGTCCAAGCAGCCACAGTTATGTAAGGACGGTGTCCAACAGCTGCCCAGAAGATGGAAGCAGGCCGTGGCAAACGATGGCGACTGAATTTTGGACTGCTTTGTACTTGTATATGTGGTAATTAGCACATTTCTTTTGCCTGGCATTTGCAGACATTACTTTCTTTCCAACCCAATAACATACAACGATTTTCAACGGAAACTGTTTATAACGAGCATGATTTTTTAACGAGCAAAACAGGAACTCTTGTTTTTTTATAAAAGTAACTAAAGCTGATTTGGTGTTTTTAACGAACAAAATTTAACGGAATCTTCGGATTTAACGAGGAAGCGAACAGATAAGATGATCAATTTTAACAAGCGAAGTGACAAAATTTAATCATATTCCATGTAGTAATCTGATTAAAATTTGATAGTCTCTGTTATGGAATGAACAAAAGGAAGTGGTGGCATGCAGAACGGAATTGCAACAGCGCAGCGAAATCTTGACGTGTTAGTGGAAGAATGTTGGCAGAAAATCAATGGGATGGGAGTACATTAAATGTCATTGGCTGTCTCCCCTCCGTGAAACCAGCGGTCCTAAATTACGAACTAATGAATACTTATGGCGTACTCTTGCCGCCCCGGTGACGCAGTGGTCTAAGCGATGGCATCTGATCATTCGTCCAAAAGGAGTCCGGGTTCTAATTCCGGTGAGGCATTTTTTTATTGGAGGTTTAACGACTACAGTGAGCAACTCAATGGGCTATAAACAGTTGCCCGTCCCTAATTTAGGGTCACTGACTCCAGGGAAGGGAGAGAGTCAGTGCCGTAAGACAAGTACAACATCCATGCCTCACCGGGATTCAAACCCGGACCCCTTTCGTACGAATAATCAGAGGCCATCGCTTAGACCACTGCGCCACCGGGTTGACCCGGTGAGGCATGGATGTTGTGTTTGTCTTACGGCACTGGCTCTCTCCCTTCTCTGGAACCAGTGACCCTACATTAGGGACGGGCGACTGCTTATAGCCCATTGAGTTGCTCACGGTGGTCGTTAAACCTCCAGTAAAAAAATGAATAAATGGCGTACTCAGTTTCTCGCAGTGATGGTGGTTACCCCCTCCCCTCCAAAAAATTACGAGAACAAACATGTCTTGTGCAACACGTCGAAGTAACACTCCGTATCTATAGAGCCCGTGCTCTATAGATACGGAGTGTTACTTCGAATGCCAACTGTAAAGTTTCCAAGAATTGTTGTAGGAGTGGGAGTGGCGTCTCTCTCCCTTCTCTGGAACCAGAACCAGGCACTGGCTGTCATCCTTCCCTGGAACCAGAACCAGGCGCTGGCTCTCTCCCTTCCCTGGAACCAGAACCAGACGCTGGCTCTCTCCTTTCTTTGGAACCAGTGGCCCTAAATTAGAGGCGGGCGACTGCTTATAGCCCACTGAGTTGCTCACGGTGGTTCTTAAACCTCTAATAAAAAACAACAACAGTGAAACAGGAGTGTTCCAAGAAAACGTCAAGAAAAGGTTACTTACAGATTGATTCCTGTATTTTTTTTTGATTGGAGGTTTAACGACCACCGTGAGCAACTCAATGGGCTATAAGCAGTCGCCCGTCCCTAATTTAGGGTCACTGGTTCCAGGGAAGGGAGAGAGCCAGTGCCGTGAGACAAACACAACATCCATGCCTCACCGGGATTCGAACCCGGACCTCTTACGGACGAATGATCAGAGGCCATCGCTTAGACCACTGCGCCACCGAGGCGGCTGATTGGAGGTTTAACGACCACCGTGAGCAACCCAATGGGCTATAAGCAGTCGCCCGTCCCTAATTTAGGGTCACTGGTTCCAGGGAAGGGAGAGAGCCAGTGCCGTAAGACAAACACAACATCCATGCCTCACCGGGATTCGAACCCGGACCCCTTTCGTACGAATAATCAGAGGTCATCGCCTTAGACCACTGCGCCACCGGGGCGGCGATTCCTGTATTCTGTCAACAGATCTTTGAACAGTAACATTCCAACAAAACAGAACACTTTGACTCACTCGAACGCTAAACGGATTTAGTAGTAATCAGATTAGTGGTAAACTCAGAATTAATTAACATTAATTGGTAGAACTCTTAACGCTAAATATATACAGGGGATAGAAAAATATTGAAACACCTGGTAAAATGTATGGGTAAGACGACCAACGTTTTACACGTGAAAATGTAGATGGCGCAGGAGGTCTTGATAGTGAATGTGTGCTATGAAACGTGGCAAACCAGCAGGTAGCCACAGTTGCTGTCTAGACATTGACCTGTGCGTTGCAAGTGAAATATGTCAGAGCTTACGGAGTTCCAAAGAGGGCAAATTGTTGGGGCCCGTATGGTGGGGCTTCAGTGACCAAAGTAACAAGTTCATTTGGTGTATCGCGAGGTACTGTATCGAAAGTTATGACCACATATTGTGCTTCTGGAAAAACATCATAGGATAAACACCAGCCTGGAGAAAGTGTGCGTTGAAGGACATTGCGGAGGATTGTGACCACAAATAAGAAGACAACAGCTATATTTATATTCCTCCCAGCTTTATGGCTGGAGGTTCTGTCATGTTATCAGTAACTTTGAAGCGGGTATGCAGCTTAGACGTGAACTTTCACAGATCTAGTGCGGGCTTGTCATGTGATGTCATTTGAGTAACGTTTCCATACGAAGCATTGCAGCTAAACTAAAGACACTAAAATAGACCGTAAGTGATGTCGTGAAGAGGTGGAAAATGGAATGTGCAATTACAGCAAAAAAAAAAAAAAGTTCAGGACGGCAGCACAAACGGACGGAACGTGGTAGAAGAGCACTGGTAAGAAATCTTAAAGAAATCCCGTTTTTCCTCTGCCGTTTCCATCGCTGCCGAAATAGGAAGTGCTTGCAATGGCTTGATGAGTGCCATAACTATCAGCAGAGACTTGCACAGTGTGAGTTATTATAATACACAAGTCACACATTGCTACTGTGAATGCAAAGTTCCGTCTGGAGTGGTGTGTGTGTACCGTCGTTCCTGGATTGTGGGCGACTGAAAAGCTATTCTTTGGAGTGATGAATAATGCTTTTCACTCTTCCAGTTAGATGGGCTTGTTTAGATTGGACGACAACCCGGCGAACGATTATCGTGGGACTGTGATCTTCCGAATTTTAAGTTTTGCGGAGGCTCTGTCATCGCATGAACCTGTTTCTGGTGCATGGAACTCCGCCCTTTGGTTATTATACCATAAACATTGAACTCTGAAGTTTACCTCGACGTTCTGGACAATTCTACTCTACAACAATGATGCAGTATTATGAAAACGACAATTGACTCTTCCAACACGATCGAGCTAACTTAAACTAGTTTCGTTTCTTGAAAATGTGGTGGAATTGTTAGACTCCTGATCTTAATCCCACGAAAATCAGCTCCCTCGGACTAATTTCTTGAAAATGTGATGGAATCGTTAAACTCCTGATCTTAATCCCACGGAAATCAGCTTCCTTGGACTGGTTCCTTGAAACTGTGGTGGAATTGTTACACTCATAATCTTAATCCCACGGAAATCAGCTCCCTTGGACTAATTTCTTGAAAATGTGGAGGAATTGTTAGACTCCTGATCTTAATCACACGGAAATCAACTCCCTTGGACTAATTTCTTGAAACTGTGGTGGAATTGTTACACTCATAATCTTAATCCCACGAAAACCAGCTCCCTTGGACTAATTTCTTGAAAATGTGGTAGAATTGTTAGACTCTGATCTTATTCCCACAAAAATCAGCTCCCTTGGACTAATTTCTTGAAAATGAGGTGGAATTGTTAGACTCCTGATCTTAATCCCACGAAAATCAGCTCCCTTGGACTAATTTCTCGAAAATGTGGTGGAATTGTTAGACTCGTGATCTTAATCCCACGGAAATCAGCTCCCTTGGACTACTTTCTTGAAAATGTGGTGGAATTGTTAGACTCCTGATCTTATTCCCACGAAAATCAGCTCCCTTGGATTAATTTCTTGAAAATGTGGTGGAATTGTTAGACTCCTGATCTTAATCCCACGAAAGTCAGCTCCCTTGGACTAATTTCTTGAAAATGTGGTGGAATTGTTAGACTGCTGATCTTAATCCCACGAAAATCAGCTCCCTTGGACTAATTTCTTGAAAATGTGGTGGAATTGTTAGACTCGTGATCTTAATTATACGGAAATCAGCTCCCTTGGACTAATTTCTTGAAAATGTGGGGGAATTGTTAGACTCCTGATCTTAATCCCACGTAAAAACAGCTCCCTTGGACTGAAAATTTGGTAGAATTGTTAAAGTCCTGATTTTCATCCCACGGAAATCAGTTCCCTTGTACTGGTTTCTTGAAGATGTCGTGGAATTGGCAGAGTCCTTGTCTTGCTGCAGTTCGTCCCAGAGGTGTTCCGTGGGATAAAGCTCAGAGTCCTGATCTTTATCCTACGGAACACCTCTGGGATGAACTGCATCGATGGATACGAATTCGAGCACAACGAATGTCTTCGCTCTCCACTCTGGCAGAAGCTTTGCAGCAGGACGAATGGCGGATCCCCTGTCGGAAACTATCGCAAATTGATTGATAGTATGCTTCGACGTGTCGCCGCTGTCGTACAGGCAAAAGGTGGCCTGACTTACTACTAATTGTAATAATAAAGCCATTTGTCCCAAAACATTGTGGTGTTCGAATACGTATGATAATATAGTGTAAGTGTCAAGCCATTATGTGAGTGAGGAATATGCAGTCAATTAAGAAGTATTGGTGAAACTGAAGAATTGGAATGACATGTGAATGCCATTCATTTGATTGGTATGCCCGAATGGTTTGCAACGAGATGGCTCATTGTAATTCGGGAGTGGTGAATGGTTGAAGAACTTGCGATATTTCGGCCAGCTTACCAAAAAGAGCTGTCGCTTTGAAAGTGTACCACGGTATCCCTTCTACGGAGGAGCATACCTGGAGTTTGGATCATTGGTTTAATGATCATTCGGAAGGACTGTTTTGCGTGAATGATGAATGAAGAGGAATGATAGTAGTAAATGCATGTTAATGCTCTCACCGTAATAAGTACAGTACTTTCAGTGTATAACTTTCACCTGAGATTGTTGTAACTGCAGAAAAGCTGAAACAATTATCCCTTTTTTATAGGTGTTCCTGTGAAGTACAACAAGTACCTCCGAGTATGTACAGCACCGGGAGTCCGGGTAGAAAAGCTAAATCTGGAAATAGCTCCTCGCCGGCCAATTACCGATATGACACCTGTTCTGGAAGAATACGGATTTGTTCCTTACAATGACAAATCGCCACTTGGAATTGAGAGAACAGAGGAATGCGAGTCCTACATCGAAGTGTGTTGCCACCTAGCGAGAGAAATCATGGCCCATCTCAAGCTTACCAGCAAGTTTCAAAAACTTCTTAGTGCCACGAATCTTAACAAGAACGTAAACATTGAAGAACATTTACAAAGAACTGATGAAGAGCGTTCTCTCCTAGATATTATGAGAATAATATTGGATATGTCTTTTGCAGTAAAATCATCTGAAAAAATTGTTGGACAATTGCAAAACCTTTCAAATATTTTTAGTTCCGACATGCTGTTCCAGTCCGTTCTAAACGAAAAGCCTCTGAGGTCGCTTACAGATGTAGTTGTGGAGAACAGCTTGGGGAAAATTGTCATTAGTGAGTGGTGCGATAACGGTCCCACATTAATTTCTCGCGTTCAGCAAACAATGAAACTTTGCACTCAGAGAAAAGCGAGCTACACTTTGATCCATTCGATAGAAACAACAATTGATTCGAAAGACGTAAATGAAGAAACTATCTTGCAACAGTGTGCAGCACAGAATGACACAATTCCGAAGAATTTAACCGATTCGTGTCACCTTGGGATCACATGTTTCATATTTGGAAACAGGGAGAGCCTCAGTCTTCGTATTCAAAAAGTTACGTCAATGGTGAAAGAAGGGGGATTTGTCCTCGTCGTTCATAAGCATCAGCTGACACCACCAGAAGAGTTCCTCTGCGCGTTATCGAAACGGCCGTATTCAGTGCAATCGGAAGGCGAAATCGAGGCCGTGTTTTCAAAGGAGGAACTTCGAGTTGTGGCGAAAAAGGCCTGTTTTTTTGGAGTTAACATGTATTTACTACGTAAAATTCCTGACAAAGTTCAAGAGGATCAGGTTAGCGTAGTGAAAGTTAAGGATGCTAACTATGGCCAGTGGATCGAAGACCTTAAAAAAGCCATGGTTGCCGTTCAAGATAGAGACAACTTCAATAGGATGATCTTAGTGGCACAAGATAGTCCTATCAATGGAATAATTGGTATGGTAAATTGTCTGAAGCAAGAGCCGGGCGGTGATAGAATCAGGTAAGGTTTCTCTACAGTGGAATTAAATTCGTACATATTATTTCTTTCTTTCTTTTTTTCAAAATATCAGGGGAGACAGTTTAATTCTCGGAACGCACTGTAGAAAAAATGTGTGCGTACCTGTACATTAGCGGATACTCTCACCGTCGAGGTAATCCCATTCTGCAGCTATGTATTTAGTTAGACGCTGTCGCCATTGCTGAAAACATACCAGGAACCCTGTTTCTGAAATACTTGAGTTCCTTTGTGTCACGTTACTGTCACCTTCGAAGTAATCCCCTTCCGCAGCTATGCACTTAGTTAGATGCTGTTGCTATTGCTGGAAACATATCTGGAACTCTGTTTCTGGAATACTCTTGCATTCCTTTGTCACGTTACTGTAACCTTCGAAGTAATCCCCTGCCACAGCTATGTATTTAGTTAGACGCTGTTGCCATTGCTGGAAACATATCTGGAACTCTGTTTCTGGAATACTCTTGCATTCCTTTGTCACGTTACTGTCACCTTCGAAGTAATCCCCTGCCGCAGCTATGTATTTAGTTAGACGCTGTTGCCATTGCTGGAAACATATCTGGAACTCTGTTTCTGGAATACTCTTTCCTTTGTCACGTTACTGTCATGAAGTAATCCCCTGTCGCATGCTACATTTAGACGCTATGACATTGCTGGAAACATATCTGGAACTCTGTTTCGGAATACTCTCATTCCTTTGTCATGCGTTACTGTCACCTTCGGGAAGTAATCCCTAGCTATGTATTTGCCAGATGCTGCTGACATTGCTGGAAACATATCTGGAACTCTGTTTCTGGAATACTCTTGCATTCCTTTGTCACGTTACTGTCACCTTCGAAGTAATCCCCTGCCGCAGCTATGTATTTAGTTAGACGCTCTTGCCATTGCTGGAAACATACCTGGAACTCTGTTTCTGAAATGCTCTTGAGTTCCTTTGGCACGTTAGTGTCACCTTCGAAACAATCCCCTTCCGCAGCTATTCATTTTATTTAGACGCTGTTTGCCACTGCTGGAAAGACATCTAGAACTCTGTTTCTGGAATGCTCTTGAGTTCCTTTGTCACTTTACTGTCACCTTCGAAGTAATCCTTTTCCTCAGCTGTGCATTTAGCTAGACGCTGTTGCTATTGCTGGAAACATATCTGGAACTCTGTTTCTGGAATACTCTTGCATTCCTTTGTCACGTTACTGTCACCTTCGAAGTAATCCCCTGCCGCAGCTATGTATTTAGTTAGACGCTGTTGCCATTGCTGGAAACATATCTGGAACTCTGTTTCTGGAATACTCTTGCATTCCTTTGTCACGTTACTGTCACCTTCGAAGTAATCCCCTGCCGCAGCTATGTATTTAGTTAGACGCTCTTGCCATTGCTGGAAACATACCTGGAACTCTGTTTCTGAAATGCTCTTGAGTTCCTTTGGCACGTTAGTGTCACCTTCGAAACAATCCCCTTCCGCAGCTATTCATTTATTTAGACGCTGTTTGCCACTGCTGGAAAGACATCTAGAACTCTGTTTCTGGAATGCTCTTGAGTTCCTTTGTCACTTTACTGTCACCTTCGAAGTAATCCTTTTCCTCAGCTGTGCATTTAGCTAGACGCTGTTGCTATTGCTGGAAACATATCTGGAACTCTGTTTCTGGAATACTCTTGCATTCCTTTGTCACGTTACTGTCACCTTCGAAGTAATCCCCTGCCGCAGCTATGTATTTAGTTAGACGCTCTTGCCATTGCTGGAAACATACCTGGAACTCTGTTTCTGGAATACTCTTGCATTCCTTTGTCACGTTACTGTCACCTTCGAAGTAATCCCCTGCCGCAGCTATGTATTTAGTTAGACGCTCTTTGCCATTGCTGGAAACATACCTGGAACTCTGTTTCTGGAATACTCTTGAGTTCCTTTGTCACGTTACTGTCACCTTCGAAGTAATCCCCTGCCGCAGCTATGTATTTAGTTAGACGCTCTTGCCATTGCTGGAAACATACCTGGAACTCTGTTTCTGGAATACTCTTGCATTCCTTTGTCACGTTACTGTCACCTTCGAAGTAATCCCCTGCCGCAGCTATGTATTTAGTTAGACGCTCTTGCCATTGCTGGAAACATACCTGGAACTCTGTTTCTGGAATACTCTTGCATTCCTTTGTCACGTTACTGTCACCTTCGAAGTAATCCCCTGCCGCAGCTATGTATTTAGTTAGACGCTCTTGCCATTGCTGGAAACATACCTGGAACTCTGTTTCTGGAATACTCTTGCATTCCTTTGTCACGTTACTGTCACCTTCGAAGTAATCCCCTGCCGCAGCTATGTATTTAGTTAGACGCTGTTGCCATTGCTGGAAACATATCTGGAACTCTGTTTCTGGAATACTCTTGTATTCCTTTGTCACGTTACTGTCACATTCGAAGTAATCTCCTGTCGCAGCTATGTATTTAGTTAGACGCTGTTGCCATTGCTGGAAACATATCTGGAACTCTGTTTCTGGAATACTCTTGTATTCCTTTGTCACGTTACTGTCACCTTCGAAGTAATCCCCTACCGCAGCTATGCATTTATTTAGACGCTGTTTGCCACTGCTGGAAAGACATCTAGAACTCTGTTTCTGGAATGCTCTTGAGTTCCTTTGTCACTTTACTGTCACCTTCGAAGTAATCCTTTTCCTCAGCTGTGCATTTAGCTAGACGCTGTTGCTATTGCTGGAAACATATCTAGAACTCTGTTTCTGGAATACTCTTGCATTCCTTTGTCACGTTACTGTCATCTTCGAAGTAATCCCCTGCCGCAGCTATGTATTTAGTTAGACGCTCTTGCCATTGCTGGAAACATACCTGGAACTCTGTTTCTGAAATGCTCTTGAGTTCCTTTGGCACGTTAGTGTCACCTTCGAAACAATCCCCTTCCGCAGCTATGCATTTATTTAGACGCTGTTTGCCACTGCTGGAAAGACATCTAGAACTCTGTTTCTGGAATGCTCTTGAGTTCCTTTGTCACTTTACTGTCACCTTCGAAGTAATCCTTTTCCTCAGCTGTGCATTTAGCTAGACGCTGTTGCTATTGCTGGAAACATACCTGGAACTCTGTTTCTGGAATACTGTTGCATTCCTTTGTCACGTTACTGTCACCTTCGAAGTAATCCCCGGCCGCAGCTATGTATTTAGTTAGACGCTGTTGCCATTGCTGGAAACATATCTGGAACTCTGTTTCTGGAATACTCTTGCATTCCTTTGTCACGTTACTGTAACCTTCGAAGTAATCCCCTGCCACAGCTATGTATTTAGTTAGACGCTGTTGCCATTGCTGGAAACATATCTGGAACTCTGTTTCTGGAATACTCTTGTATTCCTTTGTCACGTTACTGTCACCTTCGAAGTAATCTCCTGTCGCAGCTATGTAATTAGTTAGATGCTGTTGACATTGCTGGAAACATATCTGGAACTCCGTTTCTGGAATACTCTTGCATTCCTTTGTCACGTTACTGTCACCTTCGAAGTAATCTCCTGTCGCAGCTATGTATTTAGTTAGATGCTGTTGACATTGCTGGAAACATATCTGGAACTCTGTTTCTGGAATACTCTTGTATTCCTTTGTCACGTTACTGTCACCTTCGAAGTAATCTCCTGCCGCAGCTATGTATTTAGTTAGACGCTGTTGCCATTGCTGGAAACATATCTGGAACTCTGTTTCTGGAATACTCTTGCATTCCTTTGTCACGTTACTGTCACCTTCGAAGTAATCCCCTGCCGCAGCTATGTATTTAGTTAGACGCTGTTGCCATTGCTGGAAACATATCTGGAACTCTGTTTCTGGAATACTCTTGCATTCCTTTGTCACGTTACTGTCACCTTCGAAGTAATCCCCTTCCTCAGCTATGTATTTATTTAGACGCTCTTGCCATTGCTGGAAACATACCTGGAACTCTGTTTCTGAAATGCTCTTGAGTTCCTTTGGCACGTTAGTGTCACCTTCGAAACAATCCCCTTCCGAAGCTATTCATTTATTTAGACGCTGTTTGCCACTGCTGGAAAGACATCTAGAACTCTGTTTCTGGAATGCTCTTGAGTTCCTTTGTCACTTTACTGTCACCTTCGAAGTAATCCCCTACCGCAGCTATGCATTTATTTAGACGCTGTTTGCCACTGCTGGAAAGACATCTAGAACTCTGTTTCTGGAATGCTCTTGAGTTCCTTTGTCACTTTACTGTCACCTTCGAGGTAATCCCATTCCTCAGCTATGCATTTAGTTAGTAGACGCTGTTACCATTGCTGGAAACATACCTGGAACTCTGTTTCTGGAATACTCTTGCATTCCTTTGTCACGTTACTGTCACCTTCGAAGTAATCCCCTGCCGCAGCTATGTATTTAGTTAGACGCTCTTGCCATTGCTGGAAACATACCTGGAACTCTGTTTCTGGAATACTCTTGCATTCCTTTGTCACGTTACTGTCACCTTCGAAGTAATCCCCTGCCGCAGCTATGTATTTAGTTAGACGCTCTTGCCATTGCTGGAAACATACCTGGAACTCTGTTTCTGGAATACTCTTGCATTCCTTTGTCACGTTACTGTCACCTTCGAAGTAATCCCCTGCCGCAGCTATGTATTTAGTTAGACGCTCTTGCCATTGCTGGAAACATACCTGGAACTCTGTTTCTGGAATACTCTTGCATTCCTTTGTCACGTTACTGTCACCTTCGAAGTAATCCCCTGCCGCAGCTATGTATTTAGTTAGACGCTCTTGCCATTGCTGGAAACATACCTGGAACTCTGTTTCTGGAATACTCTTGCATTCCTTTGTCACGTTACTGTCACCTTCGAAGTAATCCCCTGCCGCAGCTATGTATTTAGTTAGACGCTCTTGCCATTGCTGGAAACATACCTGGAACTCTGTTTCTGGAATACTCTTGCATTCCTTTGTCACGTTACTGTCACCTTCGAAGTAATCCCCTGCCGCAGCTATGTATTTAGTTAGACGCTCTTGCCATTGCTGGAAACATACCTGGAACTCTGTTTCTGGAATACTCTTGCATTCCTTTGTCACGTTACTGTCACCTTCGAAGTAATCCCCTGCCGCAGCTATGTATTTAGTTAGACGCTCTTGCCATTGCTGGAAACATACCTGGAACTCTGTTTCTGGAATACTCTTGCATTCCTTTGTCACGTTACTGTCACCTTCGAAGTAATCCCCTGCCGCAGCTATGTATTTAGTTAGACGCTGTTGCCATTGCTGGAAACATATCTGGAACTCAGTTTCTGGAATACTCTTGCATTCCTTTGTCACGTTACTGTCACCTTCGAAGTAATCCCCTGCCGCAGCTATGTATTTAGTTAGACGCTGTTGCCATTGCTGGAAACATATCTGGAACTCTGTTTCTGGAATACTCTTGCATTCCTTTGTCACGTTACTGTCACCTTCGAAGTAATCCCCTTCCTCAGCTATGTATTTATTTAGACGCTCTTGCCATTGCTGGAAACATACCTGGAACTCTGTTTCTGAAATGCTCTTGAGTTCCTTTGGCACGTTAGTGTCACCTTCGAAACAATCCCCTTCCGAAGCTATGCATTTATTTAGACGCTGTTTGCCACTGCTGGAAAGACATCTGGAACTCTGTTTCTGGAATGCTCTTGAGTTCCTTTGTCACTTTACTGTCACCTTCGAAGTAATCCTTTTCCTCAGCTGTGCATTTAGCTAGACGCTGTTGCTATTGCTGGAAACATACCTGGAACTCTGTTTCTGGAATACTCTTGTATTCCTTTGTCACGTTACTGTCACCTTCGAAGTAATCCCCTGCCGCAGCTATGTATTTAGTTAGACGCTCTTGCCATTGCTGGAAACATACCTGGAACTCTGTTTCTGGAATACTCTTGTATTCCTTTGTCACGTTACTGTCACCTTCGAAGTAATCCCCTGCCGCAGCTATGTATTTAGTTAGACGCTCTTGCCATTGCTGGAAACATACCTGGAACTCTGTTTCTGGAATACTCTTGTATTCCTTTGTCACGTTACTGTCACCTTCGAAGTAATCCCCTACCGCAGCTATGTATTTAGTTAGACGCTCTTGCCATTGCTGGAAACATACCTGGAACTCTGTTTCTGGAATACTCTTGTATTCCTTTGTCACGTTACTGTCACCTTCGAAGTAATCCCCTGCCGCAGCTATGTATTTAGTTAGACGCTCTTGCCGTTGCTGGAAACATACCTGGAACTCTGTTTCTGGAATACTCTTGTATTCCTTTGTCACGTTACTGTCACCTTCGAAGTAATCCCCTGCCGCAGCTATGTATTTAGTTAGACGCTCTTGCCATTGCTGGAAACATACCTGGAACTCTGTTTCTGAAATGCTCTTGAGTTCCTTTGGCACGTTGCTGTCACCTTCGAAGTAATCCCCTTCCTCAGCTATGCATTTAGTTAGACGCTGTTTGCCACTGCTGGAAAGACATCTAGAACTCTGTTTCTGGAATGCTCTTGAGTTCCTTTGTCACTTTACTGTCACCTTCGAGGTAATCCCCTTCATCAGCTATGCATTTAGTTAGTAGACGCTGTTACCATTGCTGGAAACATACCTGGAACTCTGTTTCTGAAATACTCTTGAGTTCCTTTGGCACGTTACTGTCACCTTCGAAGTAATCCCCTTCCTCAGCTGTGCATTTAGTTAGACGCTCTTGCCATTGCTGGAAACATACCCGGAACTCTGTTTCTGAAATACTCTCGAGTTCCTTTAGCACGTTACTGTCACCTTCGAAGTAATCCCCTTCCTCAGCTGTGAATTTAGTTAGACGCTCTTGCCATTGCTGGAAACATACCTGTAACTCTGTTTCTGAAATACTCTTGAGTTCCTTTGGCACGTTGCTGTCACCTTCGAAGTAATCCCCCTCCTCAGCTGTGAATTTAGTTAGACGCTGTTACCATTGCTGGAAACATACCTGGAACTCTGTTTCTGAAATACTCTTGAGTTCCTTTGGCACGTTACTGTCACCTTCGAAGTAATCCCCTTCCTCAGCTGTGCATTTAGTTAGACGCTCTTGCCATTGCTGGAAACATACCCGGAACTCTGTTTCTGAAATACTCTCGAGTTCCTTTAGCACGTTACTGTCACCTTCGAAGTAATCCCCTTCCTCAGCTGTGAATTTAGTTAGACGCTCTTGCCATTGCTGGAAACATACCTGTAACTCTGTTTCTGAAATACTCTTGAGTTCCTTTGGCACGCTGCTGTCACCTTCGAAGTAATCCCCTTCCTCAGCTGTGAATTTAGTTAGACGCTCTTGCCATTGCTGGAAACATACCTGGAACTCTGTTTCTGAAATGCTCTTGAGTTCCTTTGGCACGTTAGTGTCACCTTCGAAACAATCCCCTTCCGCAGCTATGCATTTATTTAGACGCTGTTTGCCACTGCTGGAAAGACATCTAGAACTCTGTTTCTGGAATGCTCTTGAGTTCCTTTGTCACTTTACTGTCACCTTCGAGGTAATCCCCTTCCTCAGCTATGCATTTAGTTAGTAGACGCTGTTACCATTGCTGGAAACATACCTGGAACTCTGTTTCTGAAATACTCTTGAGTTCCTTTGGCACGTTACTGTCACCTTCGAAGTAATCCCCTTCCTCAGCTGTGCATTTAGTTAGACGCTCTTGCCATTGCTGGAAACATACCCGGAACTCTGTTTCTGAAATACTCGCGAGTTCCTTTAGCACGTTACTGTCACCTTCGAAGTAATCCCCTTCCTCAGCTGTGAATTTAGTTAGACGCTCTTGCCATTGCTGGAAACATACCTGTAACTCTGTTTCTGAAATACTCTTGAGTTCCTTTGGCACGTTGCTGTCACCTTCGAAGTAATCCCCTTCCTCAGCTATGCATTTAGTTAGACGCTGTTTGCCACTGCTGGAAAGACATCTAGAACTCTGTTTCTGGAATGTTCTTGAGTTCCTTTGTCACTTTACTGTCACCTTCGAGGTAATCCCCTTCATCAGCTATGCATTTAGTTAGTAGACGCTGTTACCATTGCTGGAAACATACCTGGAACTCTGTTTCTGAAATACTCTTGAGTTCATTTGGCACGTTACTGTCACCTTCGAAGTAATCCCCTTCCTCAGCTGTGCATTTAGTTAGACGCTCTTGCCATTGCTGGAAACATACCCGGAACTCTGTTTCTGAAATACTCTCGAGGAGTTCCTTTAGCACGTTACTGTCACCTTCGAAGTAATCCCCTTCCTCTGCTGTGAATTTAGTTAGACGCTCTTGCCATTGCTGGAAACATACCTGTAACTCTGTTTCTGAAATACTCTTGAGTTCCTTTGGCACGTTGCTGTCACCTTCGAAGTAATCCCCCTCCTCAGCTGTGAATTTAGTTAGACGCTCTTGCCATTGCTGGAAACATACCTGGAACTCTGTTTCTGAAATGCTCTTGAGTTCCTTTGGCACGTTAGTGTCACCTTCGAAACAATCCCCTTCCGCAGCTATGCATTTATTTAGACGCTGTTTGCCACTGCTGGAAAGACATCTAGAACTCTGTTTCTGGAATGCTCTTGAGTTCCTTTGTCACTTTACTGTCACCTTCGAGGTAATCCCCTTCCTCAGCTATGCATTTAGTTAGTAGACGCTGTTACCATTGCTGGAAACATACCTGGAACTCTGTTTCTGAAATACTCTTGAGTTCCTTTGGCACGTTACTGTCACCTTCGAAGTAATCCCCTTCCTCAGCTGTGCATTTAGTTAGACGCTCTTGCCATTGCTGGAAACATACCCGGAACTCTGTTTCTGAAATACTCTCGAGTTCCTTTAGCACGTTACTGTCACCTTCGAAGTAATCCCCTTCCTCAGCTGTGAATTTAGTTAGACGCTCTTGCCATTGCTGGAAACATACCTGGAACTCTGTTTCTGAAATGCTCTTGAGTTCCTTTGGCACGTTAGTGTCACCTTCGAAACAATCCCCTTCCGCAGCTATGCATTTATTTAGACGCTGTTTGCCACTGCTGGAAAGACATCTAGAACTCTGTTTCTGGAATGCTCTTGAGTTCCTTTGTCACTTTACTGTCACCTTAGAAGTAATCCTTTTCCTCAGCTGTGCATTTAGCTAGGCGCTGTTGCTATTGCTGGAAACATATCTGGAACTCTGTTTCTGGAATACTCTTGCATTCCTTTGTCACGTTACTGTCACCTTCGAAGTAATCCCCTGCCGCAGCTATGTATTTAGTTAGACGCTCTTGCCATTGCTGGAAACATACCTGGAACTCTGTTTCTGGAATACTCTTGTATTCCTTTGTCACGTTACTGTCACCTTCGAAGTAATCCCCTACCGCAGCTATGCATTTATTTAGACGCTGTTTGCAACTGCTGGAAAGACATCTAGAACTCTGTTTCTGGAATGCTCTTGAGTTCCTTTGTCACTTTACTGTCACCTTCGAAGTAATCCTTTTCCTCAGCTGTGCATTTAGCTAGACGCTGTTGCTATTGCTGGAAACATATCTGGAACTCTGTTTCTGGAATACTCTTGCATTCCTTTGTCACGTTACTGTCACCTTCGAAGTAATCCCCTGCCGCAGCTATGTATTTAGTTAGACGCTCTTGCCATTGCTGGAAACATACCTGGAACTCTGTTTCTGAAATGCTCTTGAGTTCCTTTGGCACGTTAGTGTCACCTTCGAAACAATCCCCTTCCGCAGCTATGCATTTATTTAGACGCTGTTTGCCACTGCTGGAAAGACATCTAGAACTCTGTTTCTGGAATGCTCTTGAGTTCCTTTGTCACTTTACTGTCACCTTCGAGGTAATCCCCTTCCTCAGCTATGCATTTAGTTAGTAGACGCTGTTACCATTGCTGGAAACATACCTGGAACTCTGTTTCTGAAATACTCTTGAGTTCCTTTGGCACGTTACTGTCACCTTCGAAGTAATCCCCTACCGCAGCTATGCATTTATTTAGACGCTGTTTGCCACTGCTGGAAAGACATCTAGAACTCTGTTTCTGGAATGCTCTTGAGTTCCTTTGTCACTTTACTGTCACCTTCGAAGTAGTCCTTTTCCTCAGCTTTGCATTTAGCTAGACGCTGTTGCTATTGCTGGAAACATATCTGGAACTCTGTTTCTGGAATACTCTTGCATTCCTTTGTCACGTTACTGTCACCTTCGAAGTAATCCCCTGCCGCAGCTATGTATTTATTTAGACGCTCTTGCCATTGCTGGAAACATACCTGGAACTCTGTTTCTGAAATGCTCTTGAGTTCCTTTGGCACGTTAGTGTCACCTTCGAAACAATCCCCTTCCGCAGCTATGCATTTATTTAGACGCTGTTTGCCACTGCTGGAAAGACATCTAGAACTCTGTTTCTGGAATGCTCTTGAGTTCCTTTGTCACTTTACTGTCACCTTCGAGGTAATCCCCTTCCTCAGCTATGCATTTAGTTAGTAGACGCTGTTACCATTGCTGGAAACATACCTGGAACTCTGTTTCTGAAATACTCTTGAGTTCCTTTGGCACGTTACTGTCACCTTCGAAGTAATCCCCTTCCTCAGCTGTGCATTTAGTTACACGCTCTTTCCATTGCTGGAAACATACCCGGAACTCTGTTTCTGAAATACTCTCGAGTTCCTTTAGCATCGTTACTGTCACCTTCGAAGTAATCCCCTTCCTCAGCTGTGAATTTAGTTAGACGCTCTTGCCATTGCTGGAAACATACCTGTAACTCTGTTTCTGAAATACTCTTGAGTTCCTTTGGCACGTTGCTGTCACCTTCGAAGTAATCCCCTTCCTCAGCTATGCATTTAGTTAGACGCTGTTACCATTGCTGGAAACATAGCTGGAACTCTGTTTCTGAAATACTCTTGAGTTCCTTTGGCACGTTGCTGTCACCTTCGAAGTAATCCCCTTCCTCAGCTATGCATTTAGTTAGACGCTGTTTGCCACTGCTGGAAAGACATCTAGAACTCTGTTTCTGGAATGTTCTTGAGTTCCTTTGTCACTTTACTGTCACCTTCGAGGTAATCCCCTTCATCAGCTATGCATTTAGTTAGTAGACGCTGTTACCATTGCTGGAAACATACCTGGAACTCTGTTTCTGAAATACTCTTGAGTTCATTTGGCACGTTACTGTCACCTTCGAAGTAATCCCCTTCCTCAGCTGTGCATTTAGTTAGACGCTCTTGCCATTGCTGGAAACATACCCGGAACTCTGTTTCTGAAATACTCTCGAGGAGTTCCTTTAGCACGTTACTGTCACCTTCGAAGTAATCCCCTTCCTCTGCTGTGAATTTAGTTAGACGCTCTTGCCATTGCTGGAAACATACCTGTAACTCTGTTTCTGAAATACTCTTGAGTTCCTTTGGCACGTTGCTGTCACCTTCGAAGTAATCCCCTTCCTCAGCTATGCATTTAGTTAGACGCTGTTTGCCACTGCTGGAAAGACATCTAGAACTCTGTTTCTGGAATGTTCTTGAGTTCCTTTGTCACTTTACTGTCACCTTCGAGGTAATCCCCTTCATCAGCTATGCATTTAGTTAGTAGACGCTGTTACCATTGCTGGAAACATACCTGGAACTCTGTTTCTGAAATACTCTTGAGTTCATTTGGCACGTTACTGTCACCTTCGAAGTAATCCCCTTCCTCAGCTGTGCATTTAGTTAGACGCTCTTGCCATTGCTGGAAACATACCCGGAACTCTGTTTCTGAAATACTCTCGAGGAGTTCCTTTAGCACGTTACTGTCACCTTCGAAGTAATCCCCTTCCTCTGCTGTGAATTTAGTTAGACGCTCTTGCCATTGCTGGAAACATACCTGTAACTCTGTTTCTGAAATACTCTTGAGTTCCTTTGGCACGTTGCTGTCACCTTCGAAGTAATCCCCCTCCTCAGCTGTGAATTTAGTTAGACGCTCTTGCCATTGCTGGAAACATACCTGGAACTCTGTTTCTGAAATGCTCTTGAGTTCCTTTGGCACGTTAGTGTCACCTTCGAAACAATCCCCTTCCGCAGCTATGCATTTATTTAGACGCTGTTTGCCACTGCTGGAAAGACATCTAGAACTCTGTTTCTGGAATGCTCTTGAGTTCCTTTGTCACTTTACTGTCACCTTCGAGGTAATCCCCTTCCTCAGCTATGCATTTAGTTAGTAGACGCTGTTACCATTGCTGGAAACATACCTGGAACTCTGTTTCTGAAATACTCTTGAGTTCCTTTGGCACGTTACTGTCACCTTCGAAGTAATCCCCTTCCTCAGCTGTGCATTTAGTTAGACGCTCTTGCCATTGCTGGAAACATACCCGGAACTCTGTTTCTGAAATACTCTCGAGTTCCTTTAGCACGTTACTGTCACCTTCGAAGTAATCCCCTTCCTCAGCTGTGAATTTAGTTAGACGCTCTTGCCATTGCTGGAAACATACCTGGAACTCTGTTTCTGAAATGCTCTTGAGTTCCTTTGGCACGTTAGTGTCACCTTCGAAACAATCCCCTTCCGCAGCTATGCATTTATTTAGACGCTGTTTGCCACTGCTGGAAAGACATCTAGAACTCTGTTTCTGGAATGCTCTTGAGTTCCTTTGTCACTTTACTGTCACCTTAGAAGTAATCCTTTTCCTCAGCTGTGCATTTAGCTAGGCGCTGTTGCTATTGCTGGAAACATATCTGGAACTCTGTTTCTGGAATACTCTTGCATTCCTTTGTCACGTTACTGTCACCTTCGAAGTAATCCCCTGCCGCAGCTATGTATTTAGTTAGACGCTCTTGCCATTGCTGGAAACATACCTGGAACTCTGTTTCTGGAATACTCTTGTATTCCTTTGTCACGTTACTGTCACCTTCGAAGTAATCCCCTACCGCAGCTATGCATTTATTTAGACGCTGTTTGCAACTGCTGGAAAGACATCTAGAACTCTGTTTCTGGAATGCTCTTGAGTTCCTTTGTCACTTTACTGTCACCTTCGAAGTAATCCTTTTCCTCAGCTGTGCATTTAGCTAGACGCTGTTGCTATTGCTGGAAACATATCTGGAACTCTGTTTCTGGAATACTCTTGCATTCCTTTGTCACGTTACTGTCACCTTCGAAGTAATCCCCTGCCGCAGCTATGTATTTAGTTAGACGCTCTTGCCATTGCTGGAAACATACCTGGAACTCTGTTTCTGAAATGCTCTTGAGTTCCTTTGGCACGTTAGTGTCACCTTCGAAACAATCCCCTTCCGCAGCTATGCATTTATTTAGACGCTGTTTGCCACTGCTGGAAAGACATCTAGAACTCTGTTTCTGGAATGCTCTTGAGTTCCTTTGTCACTTTACTGTCACCTTCGAGGTAATCCCCTTCCTCAGCTATGCATTTAGTTAGTAGACGCTGTTACCATTGCTGGAAACATACCTGGAACTCTGTTTCTGAAATACTCTTGAGTTCCTTTGGCACGTTACTGTCACCTTCGAAGTAATCCCCTACCGCAGCTATGCATTTATTTAGACGCTGTTTGCCACTGCTGGAAAGACATCTAGAACTCTGTTTCTGGAATGCTCTTGAGTTCCTTTGTCACTTTACTGTCACCTTCGAAGTAGTCCTTTTCCTCAGCTTTGCATTTAGCTAGACGCTGTTGCTATTGCTGGAAACATATCTGGAACTCTGTTTCTGGAATACTCTTGCATTCCTTTGTCACGTTACTGTCACCTTCGAAGTAATCCCCTGCCGCAGCTATGTATTTATTTAGACGCTCTTGCCATTGCTGGAAACATACCTGGAACTCTGTTTCTGAAATGCTCTTGAGTTCCTTTGGCACGTTAGTGTCACCTTCGAAACAATCCCCTTCCGCAGCTATGCATTTATTTAGACGCTGTTTGCCACTGCTGGAAAGACATCTAGAACTCTGTTTCTGGAATGCTCTTGAGTTCCTTTGTCACTTTACTGTCACCTTCGAGGTAATCCCCTTCCTCAGCTATGCATTTAGTTAGTAGACGCTGTTACCATTGCTGGAAACATACCTGGAACTCTGTTTCTGAAATACTCTTGAGTTCCTTTGGCACGTTACTGTCACCTTCGAAGTAATCCCCTTCCTCAGCTGTGCATTTAGTTACACGCTCTTTCCATTGCTGGAAACATACCCGGAACTCTGTTTCTGAAATACTCTCGAGTTCCTTTAGCACGTTACTGTCACCTTCGAAGTAATCCCCTTCCTCAGCTGTGAATTTAGTTAGACGCTCTTGCCATTGCTGGAAACATACCTGTAACTCTGTTTCTGAAATACTCTTGAGTTCCTTTGGCACGTTGCTGTCACCTTCGAAGTAATCCCCTTCCTCAGCTATGCATTTAGTTAGACGCTGTTACCATTGCTGGAAACATAGCTGGAACTCTGTTTCTGAAATACTCTTGAGTTCCTTTGTCACGTTACTGTCACCTTCGAAACAATCCCCTTCCGCAGCTATACATTTAGTTAGACGCTGTTGGCTCCGCTGGGAACATACCTGGAACTCTGCTTCTGGAATACTCTTGAGTTCCTTTGGCACTACTGTCACCTTCGAAGTAATCCCTTTCCGCAGCTATTGATTTAGACGCTGTTGCCATTGCTGGAAACATATTTCGAACTCTGTTTCTGGAATGCTCTTGAGTTCCTTTGTCACTTTACTGTCACCTTTGAAGTACTCCCCTTCCTCAGCTGTGCATTTAGTTAGACGCTCTTGCCATTGCTGGAAACATACCTGGAACAGTGTTCCTGAAATACTCTTCAGTTCCTTTGGCACGTTACTGTCACTTTCGAAGTAATCTCCTTCCTCACATATGCATTTAGTTAGACGCTGTTACCATTGCTGGAAACAGACCTGGAACTCTGTTTCTGAAATGCTATTGAGTTCCTTTGGCACGTTACTGTCACCTTCGAAGCAATCCCCTTTAGCAGCTATGCATTTAGTTAGACGCTGTTTCCATTGCTGGAAACATACCTGGAACTCTGTTTCTGCAGTACTCTAGAGTTCATTTGTCACGTTACGCTGTATGTCAGAAATGTCTGAAAATCTTCGTCCTTTCATTGCAGTTTTTATTTTGGGGAAGAGCCAGATATCACAAGGGAATAGAGTAGATGATCTAATTTGGTAATCGATTTCGTAGCCAGGAAGTCACGAATAGTGAGTACATCATGACTTGGGGAATTGTCAGGCCACAGTTTAGCTCTTTTCCTTTGAACAGAATCCTGTAACTTTTCAACACTTCTACGTAGTATTGTTCGTTGATCGTTTATTCCTGTTCAATGAATTCGCGAGGAACTACGAGGGTTGTGCCTAAAGTGATGCAAAAGTAGGCATGACTTTTTTATTAACTGAGAAAGAGGACGCTCAAATTGCACATGTTGTTAGACTAACTCATTCTCTATACAAAGGTACTACTCAACATAATCTCTATCACAAGCGGTGTATTTGCGCCATCGTTGAACCCGACTGTTGTACCCACTTCTTCAGAGCCACTTTCACCTCACCTGTGTCATCAAATCGTTGTTCCCGGAGACTTTTCTCTATTGGACCGAACAGGTGCAGGTCTGAGGGCACCAGATCTGGGCTGTACGGTGGATGGGGGATCACCGTTCAGCCTAATTTGCTAATCGCCAGTTTTATGGCCAAAGATGTGTGTAGTCTCGCATTGTCATGGTGAATGTGGATCCTTTTCAGATTCTTGTTCGGTCTCTTCCTTCATATGGCTTCTCTTATCGTCTTGAATATCTCAGTGTACTGCTCGCTTGTCACGGTACGGCCACATTCCAGAAATCAAGAAGAATGGCACCTCTGTCATCCCAGAAAACAGTCATCAAGACTTTCTGTGCTGATTGCTGGCTCTTGAACTTCTTTGGCCTTGGTGAAGAGGTATGACGCCATTCCATGGATTGATTCTTCGTTTCCCGATTTTAAAGATACGCCCACGCTTCATCCCCTGTCACTAGATCGAAAACAAACGTATCTTCATTGGCGTCAAATGCTTCCAGCATATCAGAGCAGTCTTCCACACTTCTCTCCTTCAAATCGGGTCAACTGGCGAGGTACCCACTTTGCACACACTTTCCGATACCCTAAGTCTTCCACCATCTTCTGCACAGCATTGTGACCTCAGTCCAGTTGTGCAACAAGCTCACGGATTGTGACTGGTCTCTCCGTGCGAATCAATCAATCCACTCGCTGATGATTCGTGTCAGTGGTCGCAGATGATGGTCTCTCACTGAGTGGTTTATCTTCAACGATGGTTTCCCCTTCTTTAACTCTATAAGAGGCCTATGTACCTTTAACCAAATGGTGCCCAAAATATTAAACGCTCCCTAAACATAAATATTTTCATAGTGGTCGGGTTTTATGAAAGTTATGCTAAACATTTGCTTTCCTCTTTCATATCAGCAGTACCTGCTGAGATGAAAGGCAAAATAAACTGTCACTACTTATTGAAACTGATAACAACTAGAGAAATTTATCAGAAACTGTTATCACCTGTCACCGGTGATGACAGTGGGTGATCAGCGCTTTCTTCTAAACTTCTATTTTCTACTCCATTATGTAAGGCATGATGCGGGACATCTGTGTAGAAACAAATGACTCTAACATATCCATGTGATGTTCGTCGCCGTTTTTGTACTTTTGGCAGGTGATCACGTAGAAGAGGTTAGTGTCAGTCATCCCCTTAAATGGCCAATTTGAACAAACATGTTGAGCGGCCTCTTCCTGAAGCGTAGGTTTAACCGTTCCGGCCACGTTCGATCCACTTCTTAGACAGCGAATATATATGTTAGAGGTGATTTCAGCCCATTTTGGTAACCCCGAGTTAATTCGTTCCAGCCAGTGAAAGGGTTAAACTTCTTCATACATCTGTGCACATTGCTCTTGTCAATGGTGTCAATTCTTTACACTTTCTGTAGCCTTCTGTGGGTGTCGGACAGACTGCACCCTTCCTTCGTCAAGAACTCAATGACGGCAGGTTGCTTCTGCTTGGAATCTATTATTTACCTGCAATGAAAAAGAAGGGTTGCTATAGAGGAAGATTTACTCTACCAACATGTGCAATTTGAACGACTTCTGTCTGTTAAAAAGAAAGTTATGCCCACTTTTGCATTACTTTCGGCACTACCGTCGTATATTCTTGTGATCGAAAAACACACAAGCATCGTCTTGAACTGCGAGTGTGACATGCGCACTTTTCTTCGGCTCTTATACCAGTCAAGACACTTGACTTTTTCCTAGAATTCTCAGCATACGCAACTTTCGATAGTTCTAACGTTACAGTTGCACGTTTACCGGTCTTCCCACATAATTTGAAGTTAATGCGCTGCTTTAAATTTCTGTCACTCATTTTTACCTCAAACCTCACACACAGACTTGCATTGATTTCGAAATCGCTTACTCACAAATGGCTGTACTTGCTCACTTTGTTCTTGTGTATCCTTTCGAAAGTCGTATTCATCGTCACACATAACCAATGTGAATACTGATTTTATACGTTCAAATGAAATTATCTCAAAAACTAATGGAACTAACAAAATTTATAATTACACAAAGTATGTTCCATTAAATTTGAAATATTTTAGGCAAAAAACACATCTCTGTAGCATAAACGGGCGAGAAGTTATGCATATTTAAATGTGGTAACTACATAATAGCGCGGCAGCCATAGTGATGACGTCATCACGCAGCCCCCATAGCCTATTGGAAAGAAGAGGCCCTGAAACGAACGGCTGCCACTGAAGTCATGTGACCAACTGAGTCCCAAAACCCTGTGTGCGTCGTCTCAGCTATTAGTAATGAGCTGATGGGCTCAATCTGAGTAGCGGGAGAATTTCATAAAACGTGCACTGATGGAAACTTAGAAAGTACTGTTGCAATATCAATAAAATGTGCTAATATTAACTTAAAACAAATTACTTTGAAAGTTCTACACAAAATAAAGGAAATGCCAATGTTTAAGATGGTTCCACTTAAAATTTGTGCCATACGTTTCCAATGGTAAAATTTCTTGACATATTTTCTTCGCAATTAATGTATTCCCAAGGATGAAAATTTGCACATCGCTAAAACTAACTTTAAGTTATAGCATGGGATACATAGTACTTGCTAAAACTTAACCATAATTAAGCAATCCAACATTTGTTTGTCTACTGACGCCATCAATGTACAGGTCACGCCATCTATTAACAAGATGGCGGGATTGTTTGAATTTTTCGTTTCGCTCCTGGTGAACTCCCAGTTGGACCTTTCTCAACTTTTTTTCAATTTTGTTCTATTTTTATTGAAGGACTTTGCTCCGCCGCCATTCCGGAGTTGGTATTTTTGGTTCTGGCCTATACCCTTAATGTTAACATTACCGGTGACCAAACCCAGGGTCTTCCAGTTACGCGCCGGATATGCCTCCACTGCACCACAGCGGCTTCGAAATCCTCCAGACTCACAAACGACAAACTGCCAAACCACATGACAGGTTGCTTCTTTGGAGCCCAGCACAATGCCGGGGATTCACCAAAGATAAACAGCTTTGGCGATTACCGGTGGCGGCCGATGAGGATTTTTTCTGTGACTCACTTATAAACGTGGAAAGAGCGATGACTTCTATTTGATGTTTCTGGTCCACGTTAACTGTGTATTTATCATTCATTCGCCTTCTAGTTATTTGTTCAGTTGCTGCTGTTCCTCTGTGGTGAATCCCCAGCATTTTGCGGGGCTCCAAAGAAGCAACCCTGTCATGTAGTTTGGTAGTTTATCGTTTGTGAGTCTGGAGAATTTCGAGGCCGCTGTGGTGCAGTGGAAGCATATCCGGCGCGTAACTGGAAGACCCTGGGTTCGATTCCCGGTGGCGGCCGATGAGATTTTTTCCGTGACTCACTTATAAACGTGGAAAGAGCGATGACTTCTATTTGATGTTTCTGGTCCACGTTAACTGTGTATTTATCATTCATTCGCCTTCTAGTTATTTGTTCAGTTGCTGCTGTTCCTCTGTGGTGAATCCCCAGCATTGTGCGGGGCTCCAAAAAAGCAACCCTGTCATGTAGTTTGGTAGTTTATCGTTTGTGAGTCTGGAGAATTTCGAGGCCGCTGTGGTGCAGTGGAAGCATATCCGGCGCGTAACTGGAAGACCCTGGGTTCGATTCCCGGTGGCGGCGGATGAGATTTTTTCCGTGACTCACTTATAAACGTGGAAAGAGTGATGACTTCTATTTGATTAAACATAGTTTCTGAGTTTTTCTCACTGTCGTTATTTTTTGGAAGGCAGGACTTTTGTCGTTTGAACTTATAGCACTTAGTAAATCTATCACTAAGGAAAACAATAGTGGTACAAAAAAACATTTCTGTAGGATGTACACATCTTACGGAAATGCTAAACCGTTAAACAATTGAGATGGCTTTACCAACAAAACATATACATAACAAATTCTTTTTTCAATGTATATATAAATAACTAAACTTTGCACGTCATACAGTTATGTAAGACAGAAATCTTACCTGTATATCAGATACAGCAAAAACCAGCGGAAAGAAGTAAATAATACGTTTCTTTTCTTTTCTTTCAAAAACGCTGTAACATTTTCTTCTGTTGCTGTGTTGAATGAACATTATTATATTTATGTTATCACGTGTGCTAATTCGTTTTTCCTTTGGAAAAAAATCTCAATAATGTATAAAAATAATAAAATACGAACAACTTCACACCAACACACTAACGGACTTATGGCGTTCACGACTTCACATGAAGTATAGAGCAGGGAAGCTGAGACCCTTTTCGTCACATGACTAAATCGTTTCAGGGCCGCTTCTTTCCAGTGGGCTATGGCAGACACCCCAGCACTGGAATTTTGCAAGACTCACTTTCCTGAGACACTTATGTCACATACAAGCAAAAAATATTCACTAAGCTTTTGCACTCTTGGACTATATGTACTATGTGCACTTTTCCGAGGCAGGCCGGAGTGCGATAATTCTCTTGCACTGCATTAACTTTCTTATTTGAATAAATTACAATTATATAATGTTTCCGGTGGCAACATTAGACACCAGCTAGTAGCGGATCCATCGGAAGGACGAACAAAGCTATCGCCCCTTCCCCCCCCCCCAAGAAGATTTTTCCCTTTTAAATGGCCAATAAATAAATAATTATTGCATTTATCTTTGAAAAAATACAGCAACAAATCCACAGGTTTTCGTAAAAGTTTAAATAACAACTAAGATTTTCTGTAAATTTGGAGATAGAATGATGTATTCTAGCTTCGGCAGAAATTTAAAAAAATATTGTAGGTTCAGAAACAGAGAAAGATGGGAGCAGAAGTGAAAAGAGATTTTGACCGATCATGAAAAGCGATGGACGAGAATTGTCTGGCATCATTAGTATTTAGATGCAGGGAAAGTCACTGTGCACGGTAGACCTCGAAGTGTGTGTGTGTGAGAGAGAGAGAGAAAGAGAGAGAGTGAGAGAGAGAGAGAAAGAGAGAGAGAGAGAGAGAAAGTGGATGGCAGAGAGCGAAGTACGTACCTCGACTGGGCCATAAACAAAAACTACTAAAAAAAATTCCAAACTGGAAATTTTTTTATTAAATTAACCCACTTGAATAGCAGGAATCCAGCCTTATTTTGAGAGATTTTATCCAGACGCTACATTAAAAAAGCATGAAATTGGTTCCCTCGAAACGCGGGCAATTGAACGCCCTGAAAATAGTACTGATTTCTCAGTTCTCGTTCTAAGGCTGTAATTTAAAAATTTACAATAATTTTTTTCAATGGAAATTTAAAAGTCACCATGCCAGGATGGGGCAGAGACGCAAATTTAAGGTGTGTATGTCCTCGACAAAGGCTCTCTCTCGGAGCACAAACGCCGCCTCCCCACCCCCGCAGAGATGAGCTTCTAGATCCGCTAGTGATACCCAGCACACTTCGCTCCTGGTTTTTGTATAAATTTCTTAATCTTAAGTAATATCACAAGGAACTTTACACCAGCTATACATAAGATAGTATAACTATACTAGTGATACAAATTTATTGGCGTTGATGATAAATAGCCCTATCCAGAAAGTCCAGTTCAAGCCCTCTGATCCTACGTGGGATGACATAAAGAAATTAGTTTCCTACTCTACTCCTAAATCCACTGCCATTCGGGAAACTTTGGAAATCATTACCAACAAGGAGGACTGCAATTATAGCGTCTAGCTAGAGTTACCATGAATTTGAAACCAGTTCTTCAAATAGTGAATACCTTTTGTTTTCTCCCATGGATTCCGCGTGCAAAACGAACATGGCCGCCCCGGTGGCGCAGTGGTCTAAGCGATGGCCTCTGATCATTCGTCCGAACGGGGTCCGGGTTCGAATCCCGGTGAGGCATGGATGTTGTGTTTGTCTTACGGCACTGGTTCTCTCCCTTCCCTGGAACCAGTGACCCTAAATTAGGGACGGGCGACTGCTTATAGCCCATTGAGTTGCTCACGGTGGTCGTTAAACCTCCAATCAAAAAAAAAAAAAAAAAAAAACGAACATGATGCGTCGCGTCTTTAATTGAATAATTACATTTTCATCTCTTCATTTATTCTCAAGTCAAGTCACGGCGTTCAAATTGTTAAAGTGTTCTATGTATTATCCACAAATGGTTTGCAGTTTACTGTCTACCTTAATTGTCTATGTGGGAAAGCTTCAAACTTTGATTTTTATCTACGCCAATAAATTCGGATCACAAGTATAGTTATACTTTCTTACTCCTAAATATCGCATTTTTAGGCGCTATCATTTTCAGTTTTATTTTTTTGTTTGCAAATTTTACATTCTGTGGTCATAATCCAGCTTTATTTCAAGAAATTACTGAAACATTATTTAGAAAGATGAAAAATTATCTAGAAACAATACTACTAAGATGTCATTACCGTTAGCAAAGGATGATGAAAAAAAAATCCACAAAAATTACAGAAAAGATACCACCAGATATTAGTCCTTTTGGATATATTTTCCGCTAGCTTTCTCAAATTTCGTTGCTGATTAAGTTCTGCGTTCTGTGCCTTTCGTACTTCACTCTAGAACTGGCTTGAGACCATTCGTCCCGCAAGGGCCCAGGTTCGAATCCCGTGAGGCATTGATGTTGTGCTTGTCTTATGGCGCTGGCTCTCTCCCTTCCCTGGAACCAGTGGCCCTAAATTAGGGACCAGCGACTGCTTATAGCCCATTGAGTTGCTCAGGGTGGCCGTTAAACCTTCAATCTAAAAAGAAAAAGTTTCTTTGAGAAAATAAAAACAAATAAAAGCAGAAAATAAAAATGTAATTTGCACCGTTAGTCACAGCATCATGACAGCCTGTTGGGTCGCCTTTCACCAAGAGTTAAAGCATCATGAGAGCCTGTTGGGCCGCTTTTCACTATGAGTCACAGCATCATAACAGCCTGCTGGACCGCCTTTCACCATGAGTCATAGCATCATGATAGCCTGTTGGGCCGCCTTTCACCAGGAATAACAGCATCATGACAACCTGTTGGGCCGCCTTTCACCAAGAGTCACAGCATCATGACAGCCTGTTGGGCCGCTTTTCACCATGAGTCACAGCATCATAACAGCCTGCTGGGCCGCTTTTCACCATGAGTCACAGCATTATGACAGCCTGTTGGGCCGCCTTTCACTATGAGTCACAGCATCATGACAACCTGTTGGACCGCCTTTCACCATGAGTCACAGCATCATGACAGCCCGTTGGGCCGCCTTTCTCCATGAATCACAGCATCATGACAGCCTGTTGTGCCGCCTTTCACAGCGGTGTCTCGTTTCACAGATTTCACTAGACTCCGGAAGAGGTCCTGAAATATACTGTATCGAACGAAGTACAGGTGTCAGACACTACCGTGAACTGTAAAATGCTGCGTTCTATTGCATTCCAAAAACGTTCAATGGGATTCAAATCGGGGGACTTTGGTGGATAGCGAAATGCTTGGACATGATCCTAGCAGACCTTATGACACGCGGGTTGTTCATGTCATCCGGATACACAATCACAGCTTAGCGCAACCCGAAATAGTGCCTATGCTTCAACTAATGATGTCCTTGAGACAGAAGTCCCATACCATAATGCCGCGGTCGCCATGTTTTCGTTCAACCATCTAGTGTGGTTGCAGCTGTTCTCCCTCGAAGTGTCGAATGCCAACACGTCGACTGGCATTATGGAACCGGAACCTGGACTCATCGGACCAGATGTCTTTTTTTCATTCGTCCGATGTCCAATCATGCTGCTCGGTAGGTCAGTACGAGAGCATAAAAAGGTATTCAAGTTGACGACTCTTTATTTCCATCTGCAAGTAGTCCATTGGATTGCGAGCTCGAAAACGCTTTCCTGTGCACCCTGGTTGTAGTTTGTTGTTATTGAGGGATCGGGAGCTTGTTATTTTCCCGAAATTACGTGACAACCAGCGTTAACCTCTACAGTCAACCAGTGGGGGGATATTTTCTTCTTGTCTAATTACTAGCGTGAGTTAAAAGTGTCCCAAAGTGAAAATCCTCCAAATGCGTGGCGTCAGTGAATAAACAAAAGCGATGTCTTTGTTTATTAAAATTGTCCCATTTGGACCCAAAATTTTTTATGATGAAAAACATTTACACCCGCTCGTTATATTCTATAAAGTACATAACTTTGTTTTCCACAGTCCTTTGCCAACGTTTCATCAGATCCACGATCCCACGGTAGAGCCACTCGTTTGCGCAGTAACTCGATGATGTCAGATTCCACATCCATTACGGAAGTGAAGTGCGATCCTTGTAGGAAATGGAACATGGAGCGACAGACCTGGTAGTCGGATGGTGGACTGTACGGGGAATGTGGTACGATCTCAACTCTTTCCTGCCTCGCCGTTGGCGCATTTCTCTGAGCGCTGGCTAGTGTCCATTAGTCCAAAATGGGTCCAGGTTTGACTCTCGGTGAGGCATGAATGTTGGGTTTGTCTTAGGGCACTGGCTCTCTCCCCTCCCTGGAACCAGTGGCCCGAAAGAAGAGACGGGAGACTGCTGATATCCCATTCAGTTTGTAATGTTTGCTAGTTAATAAGTCACTCCTTAAACATTACCTTCGTACCATCAATTGTGTCACTGGATGGAACTCCGTACTGTTTTATATACACTGGCGTGCAAAACTTAAGGACGGACACTACTGCCGCAGATTATAGCCGCACAGTGAAACACACAAGCTTGAGGCGATTTGCATAACGCAAGAATATCAGTAGAAAGACGATGCGTAGGCAAATTTCCGAAATGTAATGTCGCAGGTCAGATGACAGCGCTGAAATGGATTAAAGGAGCATCTCGCAGCAAGACAGGAGACGAAAAGCGAAAGTGTGCGGCGTTGTAAAGAGCTTCGAGTGGTTTGTTAGTGTGTCGCAGACGAGAAAATGTCCACGCGGAGACATTAAGATGACTTTACACGTGGTCGAATAATCGGAAAGCTGGAGGAGGGCCAATACGTAACGAGTGTCGCATACGAGAAAATGTTCACTCGGAGACATTTAGATGACTTTACACGTGGTCGAATAATCGGAAAGCTGGAGGAGGGGCGAACCGTGACGAGTGTCGCCGACGAGTTTGGCATGACCCATAACATTGTCTCACGTGCCTGGAAGATCTTCCAAACGACAGGGACAGCTGTTAGAAAGGTCGGTGGCGGTCGGCCACGGAAAACAACAGCAAGGGATGACCGATATATGGTTCCACAAGCCAAACGTGATCGATGCCAGACAGAGAGCAATATCGCGAAGCAACTACAGATAACCACAGGACGCGCCGTGTCGCTGTTCACCGTTGCCAGACGTCTACATAAAGGTTGACTATTTGCGCGGCGACCTAAACGTTGCATCCCATTAAAGCCTATCTATCAAAGACATCGATTGCAATGGTGCAAGGACTAGAGATGAGTTTGGGGTCAATTTTAGGAGCTCGGGCCCTTCCGGGTCCAAAGGCCAAGAGCCCGGGCCCGGCCGGTTTTCTTTGATTACATGTCTTTGCTGGGTCCGGGCCCGCCCGGGCCCGGATTCTTGGAAAATTTTGCTTATCAAGGCTTGCATTTATGCATTATACACTGGCCAAAGATATGGCCCAAGCAAGGATTAGTTTAAAAAGTTTAGTTCAGTTAATCCACTTCACAATATTAATATGTTTTTAAAAATAGTACGCATAAAACCAAATTTTCTAAAATGTGGATTGGAAAATAAATAAATAATCAACGTGCCCTTCGACCGTATCAGGGGAATCAGTAATTTTGGTAAAAGCTGAAGAAAAGAAAATCGTTTAGAAACAAAAAATTCTATTCGTTATTTCTTTTTGATTTCTAAATTTACTTTTATTTTGAATAAATTGCATTATAAAACGTACAACGCCGTACAGACAGTTGCAAGTGTTTGAAATTTTGACTCTAGAAAGCTAATCTTTGTAATATAATTTACATATATGCTAGTTGGTAAAGGCAGTTTAGAGTGATGTAGTAGAATATAAAAAAAGCATGTACTGAAATTTCCAAAATTAAAAAAAAGAAAGTAAAAGCATTCCAGACCAGATTATTCTGCATTTTGTGTAACATTAACAAAGCTTTGCGATTAATAGTATAATAATCACAGTATTATCATATGTGTGTGCAGTTTCCAGATCAAGTTCATCATGAAAAAAGAGAGAGAGAGAGAATTGCATCTAATGCCTCAGCGCTTCAACTTGATGTTTTCTCTAAAACTCGACCTGTTGCACTAAAAACCAACGTCATCCCAAAAATCACGGGAGTGAGAAAATTTAAAAAAATAAATAACAATACTTCTAACTGTACAATTTTGGAAATTAATACATCATTTTAAAGATAAGATTATTGATTTTTAACAAAATACAAAAAAAATAGGAATGTGATTTTTTCCCAGTTTTTCGATACCAGACTTCCTTAAACTAATCCTTGCTTGGGCCATAGCTTTGGACAATGCATAATGCAAGTCTTGCTAAGCAAAATTTGTCTTGCAATGGCAGCTAGCTTAGGAAATTGAAAATCCTTCCACCACGGTAACAAATCCACAATGAAATTCAACAGGTGTAATTCAACCGGATTCGGAATTACACGTGTTGCATTAATTACAGTAATGAAATTCAAGACGTGTAATTCCGAACCCGGTCCCAACCCGGGCCCGGGTTTTTCGGTAGTTAATGAATTCTGAGCCCATCCGAGCCCGGGCCCGAGCTCATCTCTAGTAAGGCCCACAAGGATTGGACCATAGAGCAATGGGGTACAGTACTCTTCACGGATGAGAGTCGTTTCAGTACCACGAGCGAGAACATGTTTAAAAGTGTAAAGAATGACTTATTCTCTTCTGTAATTTCTTTAGTTGCCCCTAGCCATTCTTACTCAAATAAATATAAAACCTCACTGATCCCTTTTTTCCCTTCAGTTGAACGTTCCAGAGCTTTAATTAATTATGCTGGTCCGCAGATTTGAAATTCGTTTCCACCATAATTCTTGGCAATTAATAATGATAATTTGTTTAAAAGAAAACTGAAACAAAACTTATTCGCCTAAAATCAGTTTCGTGATGTCATTATTATTATGTTTAACTGCTGAACAAATTGTACGGTGTGTCTGGCTTGCTTTGTTTTTGGACATTTTTTATATGTTCAGTGGTCAGGATGAGAGGGCTCGTCAGACCTCGTGGAGGTCTCCCCCCCCCTTATTTCCTGGTTGTTGTTGTATTGATTTGTCTTACATTGGAATGTTTACTGCATTTTTGTAAACACCGAAATACGAAAATGAAATGAAACAGTTTAACAGAATAAAACGTGCGTTTTATAAATATTCTGTTTTTATTTAATATAGCAGAAGGTGGATTTTTGTATATAAGAGAAATCCGTATTATTACAGAATAGAAATTATTGTTTCGGTTTGTAAAAATTGTCCGCATGAAATTTATGCGGAGATACTTTCTATGCTGGTTCATGGTGGGATGAGCATCCTATATATGGGAAATATTAAAACTTCAAAAACTTCAAATTTTAATATCTCTAATATTTAGCTCTGCATCAATAATTTCCGTCGTCTTTTCCCAATAAATCAAAAACGCGTTGAACAGAAAAATACTATGAATTTAATGCTGCTAGCCTCAACTACTAATGCCACGTATTACAATAAAACCTAAAACGCAGTTCTACTGAATGTGTTTCACTCTATTTTCAGATGCGTGTTCACTGATATCAGTGCTCCTCCCTTTGAGTTAAAAAATGGCATCTATGCTGACACTCTGAAAGCAAATCTTTTGATGAATGTCTACCAAAATGGCCAGTGGGGATCCTTCAGACACACAAGCATATCTGGAAGTAAGTTCTTTTCCTATTTTTGTTCATCATTTTGTCAAGTTCTTCACGCAACACATTTAATTCAGTCTCTAAAATTATTACTAAGTTTCCTAGCTCACAATATAATCAGAGATATGAGAAAATAATGAAAAATGGTATGTAATACAACATGTTCTTTAGAACCAACAGAAATGCATTTGATGAGCTAAAGTGTCTAAATACGTGCTCAAATTTTGTTTAGCTTTGACTTTAAAATTCAAAACACAATTTGTTATTATGTGTTAGAGGTCTGCACAGGCCTTATCTTTTGAACCCGGCACGGCCCCAAGCAAGGGCGTTTAAGGCCCAGCCCGTGATGTGCCATTTGGTATTATTTTGTCTTTCTATTGTATTTTGTTAAAATGTGAATATTAAATAATGAAGTTGCTGAAAATATTTAGTGAATGTAAGCCTAAAAATGTTAACTAAACTTTGACAATTACTGAAAAATATAACCTTTAGAAACAGAGAAAAGGGAAGACTAAGCGCGTTCAGAATTTCCCTTTCTCTGAACTAGTAAGAGGTAACACTACAAATGTCAATCCCTATACAAATGAGGGATAGAAGACAAAATCCATGTCGTTCTACTGTCGTGCAAACACACACACCCTCACACCACTGCAAACACAATCCGTCCCCAACTCTACACAACACTCACACATACAGACACTCGCTCGGAGTCGAATCTTTTTGCTGTCAACAAGCCCCAAAATGATTTTACCATTGTAATACCTACAGATTGGTAAAAACACTGTAAGAGCCTCTCCTTGCTTTTTTTACGCTTTCCAACCACAAGTTGAATAAGCGTATATGTTCCAGCTTTGTCCGTCTGCCTGTCCGCACGATAACTCGCGTAAAAATGGTTCGATTTCGATGAAATTTTAGTATGTGGTAGGGGACCACCGCGGGACGAACCCTATTGAAAATGGGACAAATGGGGTCAAAGGTCACTACATAGGAGCTGGATCCATTCCATCGCCCTTATGCATCATAACTAAATGCTTCTATCGCGACGAAACTTTGGTATCTTGTTCCGGAGGTATACTGAACCGGTTCTGTTGAATATCATCGAAATGGGGTCAAAGTTCAGGACACAGGAGAGATATTTATTCCACAGCCATTATCCTCATAACTTGATTAAAAATGTTTCTATTGCGACAAAACTTTCGTACGTTGTTTAGGAGGTATACTGAACCAATTCTGTTGAATATGATCGAAATGGGGCCAAAGGTCAGGACACAGGAAAGATATTTATTCCACAGCCATTATCCTCATAACTTGAGTAATGATTTCTGGTATGTTGGAAAGCGTATCGTAATCAATGCATTGCATGATTTTACTAACTTGTCTGATTACGCTCTGAGATATATCATGTATGTAAGTAAAGCCAGAGAAACAGTTAAATACACCGGGAAATCGGGGAACACGACTTTTTTCTTCTTTACCATTGCGATAAAAAGAGTAGGTGGACTTTGTCCGGCTCGGCCCGTTGCTTTGTTCTCTAAACTAAAAAAAGGCCCGAACCGGTTCGTGCAGACCTTTATTATGCATTATATCTTAGCATTTAAAGCAGCCAATACACCTTAACCTAATGGTGCCCAAAATTTTCTACGTTCTCCAAAGAGAAATTTTCACAGAGCAGTGGGGTTTCACACACACACACACGAGCGCGCGCGCTACGGCGAAACAATTCCTTTCATCTTCTTATCTCAACAGTACCGACCATAAACCCGCCACTAGTTATTGTACGAGCTCGCTTGTTGTCAAAGGCATGATGTACGACAGTTCCAAGGCCGTAAACAGGTTTTGAGGGCTTAAACCCTCCCCGAAATGTCTTGCATAAATAAAGATAAGGTAGATAGATCCATACGCCTGTGTAAGTTGTGTACTATATAAGCCAGATGGAACTAGATTACATCAGACATGTTGCTATCAACAGAGGCTTCAAACATTCATTGGTGGACTCGGCTATCCAAAAAACTAATAAACCTCAACATAAATCCCCCTTGAGCCCGATCTCCTCAAATTCTCAACGAAACTTGGCAATTCTTCCATTCATTCCTGAAATTTGTTTCAAAATATCAAAAATCGTTAAGTCATCAAATTTTAAAGTGATTTTCATCCCTGTATCTAAGATGATTTACTGTACAAAAGTAAAACCTCATTCCTGACATAAACCCGTGGGGAATCTATCCCATGCAGTGTCAGTGTGGTCTGTCATACGCAAGTCAGACACGAAGACCATTTAAATTCAGATTAAAAGAACACCAATCATATATAAACAAGTTAGTAAAATCATGCAATGCATTGATTATGATACGCCTCCCAACACGACGGAAATCATTACTAAAGTTATGAGGATAATGGCTGTGGAATAAATCTCGCTCCTGTGTCCTGACCTTCGACCCCATTTCGATGATATCAAATAGAGCCGGTTCAGTGTACCTCTGGAACAACATGATAAAGTTTTGTCGCAATCCAAGCATTTTTACGTAAGTTATGACGCATAAGGGAAATGAAATGGATCCCGCTCTTATGTCCTGATCTTTGACCCCATTTCGTCCATTTTTAATAGAATTCATTCCACGGTGGTCGCCTACCATATACTAAAATTTCATCGAAATCGAAACATTTTTATGCAAGTTATGAACTATAAGGGCAATGGAATGGAACCCGGTCCTATTTCGTGACCTTTGACCCCATCTCTTCCATTTTCAATAGGGTTTGTGCGGAGGTGGTCCCCTACCACATACTGAAATTTCATCGCAATCGAACGATTTATACGCGAGTTATCGTGCGGACGAACAGACGGACAAAGCTGGAGCGTATACGCTTTTTCAACCTACGGTTGGAAAGCGTAAAAAAGTGTGAACTTAAAACGTCTTCCATAGCGCAGCGCTGTTGAGAAAATAACCACTAATTTCTGCATGACGACGCAAAACTGTTAGATTGACCTAAATTAGTATTTGACCTAGACTTTGTAGAAGCCTTTCACATTTTTCAAAACCGTAATAACCCGGTAAATGATTTCTCTTCATCTCCATACCTATCGAGCGCACGGAAAGCACTCATCAAAACCGTTGACTGCGCGAGACGTTTGACACATGAAACGCCACCACAGTGGCGCAGTGGTTTAAGCGATGGCCTCTGATCAGTCGTCCGAAAGGGGTCCTGGTTCGAATCCCGGTGAGGCATGAATGTTGTGTTTGTCCTACGGAACCAGCTACTCTAAATTAGGGACGGGCGACTGCTCATAGCCCATTGAGTTGCTCACGGTAGTCGTTAAACCTCCAATAAAAAACTGGTAACATCGTTACAAGCAGAAATAAAGACAGTCTGATGAAGCCGATGGAACATAGTTTCCAGCGAAACTATAGTGCCGCCCCGGTGGCGCAGTGGTCTAAGCGATGGCCTCTGATCATTCGTCCAAAAGGAGTCCGGGTTCGAATCCCGGTGAAGCATGGGTGTTGTGTTTGTCTTACGGCACTGGTTCTCTCCCTTCCCTGGAACCAGTGACCCTAAATTAGGGACGGGCGACTGCTTATAGCCCATTGAGTTGCTCATGGTAGTCGTTAAACCTCCAATAAAAAAAAACTATAGTAGACTTTTAAGTTATAAATGACGCATTCATAAACGTTGTTTTCTGAATTAAAAGAAATATAATAATGCAATGCCTGTAGTTCAGCTACTTCAAATATAAATCAGTATGTGAAAAATGGGGAGTATTAAATAGAAAGATTTCGTGTGCAAATAAAATGTGACAGAGAAAAAAACTCATCATAAAAGTTGTATGTAAATATACGGTGAAAATTAATTTTCAAATTCAGAAACCTTCCCGAAAATTCTTTCTGGCTACGACTCTGGACAGTTCCCCTGACACAGCACTATGCCACAGGGCAGAAACAAGTAACTCAAACATCTTAACTCTCCTTTCTTAGGTTCGTCGACATTATAACAGTTCTTTCATATGATAATCAGTGGGAAAGGATTACTGCCAATCATCCACCTAAAGTACCCTAGTTTGAAAACAAAGCTGAAGGGGAAATTAACGCTTACTGATGCGCATATTCGCTCTTTCGAGACGCATTTGGGCCATTTTTACAGAGCCAATATATTCATTTTAGCTGATTTCAGCTCATTTTGCGGACCGCGGATGGCCTAGTGGTCAACATTCGTGACTATCGCGGAAAAGTCTCAGGATCGATTCTAGGTGGGAAGGCTCGAACCACTAAATATCCGGCGTACGCCGAATGGGCATGCCAAACCGTCGAACCCCAGGTGCGCCTTAGTGGCAATCATTCTAGCTGATTTCAATACATTCATTACAGCTGATTTCAGCACATATGATTTCAGCTCATTTAACAAATCATACTAACCGATTTCAGCTCATTTTGAGAGCCGCGGGTGGCCTAGTGGTCAAAGTTCGTGACTACCACGGATAAAGTCTCAGGATCGATTCCCGGGACTTTTTGAAAAATCTCAGGATTGTTTTTTTTTTGGTGCGAATGCCCGAACCACTAAATATACGCCGTGCGCCGAATGGGCATGCTAAGACGTCGAACTCCGGTTGCGCCTAAGTCGCAATCATTCTAGCTGATTTCAATGTATTCGTTCCAGCTTATTTCAGTACATCCATTTTAGCTGATCTCAGCTCATTTTGTGGAACGCGAGTGGCCTACAGATGTGTCATTCGCGAACGATTCATCCGAAAAGAACGAATCAGCAAAGTAAGTCATTCGCGAACGAATTTTTCCTGAAGAGAATCAGTTCCGCAAAAGTGTCGATTCACTGAATGAATCAAACAGAATTATTTTTCACTAGACATCAAAATTTCACCATTGTGCATCTATGAGATTCGAATTCTGATCAGGAAAAGCTGACTTATTCAGAAATGTACAAATGCGATAAATCACGAGAATCTTTCGAAACGAACTTACACCGAGTGATCCCTGAATTATGACCACCCCTATCAAAAGTGGATGTGGCTCGTTGACCACGTGATTTCCGTGAGGGTGTAATTAGTCGGCAGGCGTAGCATGTATAAGGTGTGATTGATTGATTGGAGGTTTAACGACCACCGTGAGCAACTCAATGAGCTATAAGCAATCGCCCGTTCCTAATTTAGGGTCACTGGTTCCAGGGAAGGGAGAGAGCCAGTGCCGTAAGACAAACACAACATCCATGCGTCACCGGGATTTGAACCCGGACCCCGTTCGGACAAATGATCAGAGGCCATCGCTTAGACCACTCGGCCACCGGGGCGGCAAGATGTGAGTGCAGCAGTAGGTAGTAAAATTCGAAGCGTGATGGGTAAACGGAAGGATTTTTTTTTTTTTGGGTTGGAGGTTTAACGACCACCGTGAGCAACTCAATGGGCTATAAGCAGTCGCCCGTCCCTAATTTAGGGCCACCGGTTCCAGGGAAGGGAGAGCCAGTGCCGTAAGACAAACACAACATCCATGCGTCACCGGGATTTGAACCCGGACCCCGTTCGGACGAATGATCAGAGGCCATCGCTTAGACCACTCGGCCACCGGGGCGGCAAGATGTGAGTGCAGCAGTAGGTAGTAAAATTCGAAGCGTGATGGGTAAACGGAAGGATTTTTTTTTTGGGTTGGAGGTTTAACGACCACCGTGAGCAACTCAATGGGCTATAAGCAGTCGCCCGTCCCTAATTTAGGGTCACTGGTTCCAGGGAAGGGAGAGAGCCAGTGCCGAAAGACAAACATAACACCTATGCCTCACCGGGATTCGAACCCGGACCCCATCGGAGGAATGATCAGAGGCCATCGCTTAGACCACTGCGCCACCGGGGCGGCTAAGGATTTATCAGACTTTGAGAAAGGACACATAGTGAGAGCTTGGAGAGTTGGTGCTTCGATTTCCCAAACAGTTGGACTTTTGGGTTGTTTGCGAGCCGTCGTAGTTAAAGTGCATCAGGACTAGCGTGAAAATGGTCAAACAACGACACGGAGGCAAAGTGCACAGGACAGCGAAAGGTTGATGTGAGAGGTGAGCCCCGGGTCCGACGGGCCTGTACCAACAGACGTGGTACTGTTCAACAGTTGACTTCCCAATACAACAGAGATAAACCAGGAACATTATCTGTCATAACCCTGCGTCACACGCATTGGCCATACACTATATTGACAAAATTCACCGGACACCTAGAAGAAAAACACAACATAGCACTTATTGACATACATTTGTACGGTGTCGGTCCACCTTTAGCTTTAATGCATGCACTGACCCTTCGAGACATGCTTTACACAAGGTTTTGGTACACGCGACAGGTATGCGCTTCCATTCAGTACATAATGCTGCCTTTAACTGTTGCCTAGTAGTAGGCCTTGGCTCCAAACTTCTTATGCTGCGCTCTAATTCATCCCATGCATGCTCTGTGGGATTAAGATCAGGGCTCTGTCCTGGCCAGTCCACATACGATACGGAATTATCATCAAACTACGCCTTACAGTCCTTACTTTACGCTCGGTGCATTATCCTGCTGGTACCAACATGTCTCGGTTCTATAGTATTCCCACAGAGTTCGTAGGGTATAATTGTCCATAATATCGAGATAGACGTGCTGGTTAACAGGTTTGCCCACGATAACCAATGGGTCGGGACCATACCACGAAAAACACCCCCACACGAGTACATTGCCATCTCCAAACATGACCGTAGAAACAGTACACTGTAGTAAATAGCGTTCCCCGGCTACCGCCATACCCACACACGGCCTTCAAACTGATGGATCGTTATCTGGATTCATCAGTCCATAGGACACGTTTCTATTAATCTACGGTCTACGATAAATGTTCTTTACCCCCTGCTAAACGACGAGTAGCATTCCGAGTGGAGATGAAAGGTCTATGAGCAGCCGCATGACGATGGTAACCCATGGAATGAAGTTCTCTGCGAATGGTACGTGTACATACCTAGGTTTCAGCATTGTTACTCACCTGTACACTGAGGTCTTGTGCAACACTCCGTCGATTGGCAGCAACGACTCTCCTGAGGCTTCGACGTCCTCTATCACTGATTTTCTTTGGTCTGCCGGTACGTTTTCTTGCTTCAGGCACGCCATGTGTCTTCCACTGATTCAGTGCATGCAAAACAGTTGACTTAGATATGTTTAAACGCCTGTCGGTTTCTCTTATGGACAACCCACCAATATAACACCCAACAATCTTTTCTTTCTCAAAGTCAGTTCTCTCCCGCCGCGACATTTTCTCTCAATCTCACAGTGCGATATGATCGCGGTCAGCTGCAGGCTTGTTTTTATACCGTTTGAAGCTATACCGCGCATCTTAATAACGCAGCGGATCCGTTCGTTTGCTTTTGAAGGAGTGTCCGGTGACTTTTATTAATATAGTGTAAATAACAGCAGACGACCCCGACGACATCCTGTCCTAACCACGGTTCATCGGCGCCAAAGACTCGCCTAGTACAAAAATCATTCACGTTGGACGTCCGATGACTTGAAAAAAGTGTGCTGGTTAGACAAGTCGCGTTTTTCAATCCACTCCGTGGATGGTCGTGTACGTATTTGGCGCAACACCATGAGGCACTTGATCCATCCTACATGGTCTCTACAGTGCAAGTCGCTAGAGGCGGTTGTATGGTGTGGGGCATGTTTACCTGGCAAGAACTTGGACACCTGGTCCATGTAAAACAACCTATGACTGGTGCCCAGTACCGTGAATTGCTTGCTGACTTTTTACATCCAGCAATGTTGCAATGTCGCACTTTCTTGCTGACTTTTTACATCCAGAAATGTTGCAATGTTGCACTTTCTTGCTAACTTTTTACTTCCAGCATTGTTGCAATTTCTTGCTGACTTTTTACATCCAGAAATGCTTTCTCAAGCAAGAAGCCGATAGTGGAGGTAGGGAAGAATGGGAAAAATACACGGCACGGGTCACGCGCTTGAGCATCTAACTGAGAAGAAGTTAAGGCTCGGCGAGACGTAACTAGCGCCGCCATATCTTAAGAGTTAAAATGCAGTGCACAGAAGCCAACATACAGGCTGATGTCGGAGCAGACGGCGCATGCGTATTTCTGTTGACTTCAATTTTTTGGGTAAAGAATTATGCTACGGAGAAGGTAGCAATAAAATTTCATCGAAATCGAACCAATTTTACGCACGTTATGACACATAAGAGCAATGGAATGGATTTCCTATGTCCTGACCTTTGACCCCACTTCGCCCATTTTCAATATGGTTCGTCCCCATGTGGTCCCCTACCACATACTAAAATTTCATCGAAATCGAACCATTTTTACGCGAGTTATCGTGCGGACGGGCAGACAGACAGACAAAGCTGGAGCATATACGCTTCTTCACCCTACGGTTGCAAAGCGTAAAAAAACGATAATTTGTGAAGAATTCCTGGAATATGTACCGGTAAAAGAGCTAAACTCTAAATCAATTTCAGAAACGATTATTAAGTTTCTAGAAAATTGCGATTTGGATTTAAACCGACTCGTTTGCTAGTACATTACGGCGCGTCAAGACTTGGAATCGGCCTACGATGGGAGACGAGAGGCTTAGTGAACTGTGCATGTTTAGCTAAGCTAGGAAAAGAGGGCATGAGGGCACTCAATTCATTGAAAATGTGACGAACGAATTTGGACAGCAAGCAAGACCACTTAAGTTCTTGTTCCAACGTTGATTTTTCTGAAATGGATTTTCCAAAGTTCTATTACAACTGTTAATTAATATTTTGTATTTATGCATTGAGTTTTTGTTCGATTTAAAAAAATATATTCTATATTACATGGCTTCCTTTTTTTCCCTGTATGTGGAATTTCCTCCCTCGCGGCGCCCATGATCTCTACTTATATATTGAACTGCGGTAAAGGTCAGCTTGACTGCTATAAAGATTTCGTATAAAATTTGATAGTTACTAGGGTGTTTGATATTAGTCAGGGTGTTTGGATGTCATACAACACCTGGCTATCGTTTCCGAGCGATGTTTAGATACGAAGAGTTGGCGACTAAATCATGTGGCTTTTTTTTCTTTTCCGTCAAGTGTTTACATGAACACACTTCTCGGCTTCACGAAACCAGATGGCAGAGCTTCTGTCGCGATTCGTTGCTACAACAGCGATGAAGAAGTTCAAAGCATTTGTTTTCATTATTTCCCGATCGGGATACTTTGTTTATAATTAAATGTGGGAGAGGAAAAGCATTTGCATTCTCATCAGAAGTAGGTAGTCAGGCCTAAGCCTCACCTATGGCAGGAATTTCTAAGAGAAATGACACGTCTCTCTGCGTTACATTCTCTTCACTACTACGGTAGTTCAGCTCAGTAGTGCAGTTTTTTTCTCTAGAGAAAGAACAGCATTTCTTGGAACAAGTGGCGAAGACTACTAAATGAAATTATGAAACGGGTCAGGTCCTAAACTAGAAAGTATCAGCCGGGCTGGGCTTGGACCGGGCCTTCCTAATGTTCGGGTCCAGATGGGCAATGCTCTCTGATTAAGGCCGGTACAGACCTCTAGCAAGTGTTACCAGATTCGCGATTCGTGATTGTAACCCTGCAAGGTTGAGTGACAACATTATTTTGATCGTAGAGAATAAATAATTTTACGAAACCTTTATAATTTGCCTAACCCGATGATTTAAGAATTTAATTTTGAGTTGAAAAACTGCACCCGATAGACAAATTTGATCATCATTTTTAAATTAATCAGTACGATGCAACAAATCTCAAATAAATATCTGTGTCTTCAAAGCTTCGAATTGCAGCAGATGGGATTCTACGTCATCACGCACACTGGAGACTAACTTTGTACAACGCTTTAGGCCGCCCCGGTGGCGCAGTGGTCTAAGCGATGGCCTCTGATCATTCGTCCGAACGGGGTCCAGGTTCGAATCCCGGTGAGGCATGGATGTTGTGTTTGTCTTATGGCACTGGCTCTCTCCCTTCCCTGGAACCAGTGACCCTAAATTAGGGACGGGCGACTGCTTATAGCCCATTGAGTTGCTCACGGTGGTCGTTAAACCTTTAATCAAAAAAAAACCAACGCTTTAGTGGAAACACAGTAAAGCACACGTGACGGGGGATGACCCGCAACGTATGCCATACCACAGCCCTCTAGGAACTCTGTCTCTGATAAAGGGTTGCTTTCACTAAAGCAAACCCGAAGATGACATCCAAGGAACTTTAGCTACAATTCTCTCAATCTATGCGCTCTAGACACCGTCTGTTCCTGATATTTCACCCTTCACGTACAGACCTGGTGATGGCACACGCGTCAAGTCCCGAATCTGTCATAAATGTTACGATAGTAAGATAAATGGGAGGTGGTATATACTTGAAGAGCTTAAGGAAGAGAACAAACTCCAACAATACATTATACCAGCCTGATACGTAATCTTTTGGTGTTCCACCGGACACTGCAGAGTGTCTGATGGCACCTCAAAAGATCACACATCCTTAGGGTACGGTTCTCTAATGAGTTTGACCTATACATTTACCTCGATTATCTTTCTGTCTGGCTGTATTGTTGTGTAACCAGTGTTATTACTACTACGTATAGAATAAGGAAGGAGTGTAATATCTTGTTACTCGTCTAGGTCTCTTGTACAAGATTCCAAATTATAGCTGATGCTGCTTAAACGAACATCTCACAGGCTACGGTTGCCTCATCGACAATATGTTTTCGTGTTTCAGTCATACATTTCCGATACAAGTCGCATAACTCTTTAAAGGCTATATAATACAGGGATCCCTGTTTGCCTTTCGATGAGATGTTCGTGAGGTCGATCCCATTGGCTCTGAACCACTAATTGCTCGCCGTGCTTCGGATGGGCACGTTAAGACGTTGGCCCCGAGTTATTGACACCGCCCCCCTCTCTTACAAATAAGTCCGCTTGTTTCTTTCCCCCGCCTTTGTTCTTTCTCTCTGGAAGTACTCGTTATGACGTCATGATCTGGCACTCTCAAATATGTCAAGTCGTACTTTAAATCTGGTACACCTACTTCTCTGACCCAGTTAGTACCATCTGACGTATCTGAGCCTTCTGTGGTTCAATCTAATGTAACTTTGTTTCTTATACGCAGCACAAAAGTCTCATGGGACATAGGTAGTTCTGTCTAATCCTTCCCTGCGGGTGTAGATTGTAGGAGAAATTGCTGGATGTCTCTTATGTGGGTCCCTGTTTTCAACCTCACTCGCTGTCTTTTTAACTCCTTACACGAACATATCTGATTATATCTACATGGTGGTGAAGCTTTGAAAATGCGTTCTTTACATATATTTTCAGACCACAATTAAAATAACTTTTCAGTTGAGTCATCTTAAATCTGGTCTTAACTGTTTCAAGTTGGATGGATGGAGACATCTACCGTACATGCGAACAAAAGAAGAGCCAATGAGCTAGTTTTTATCTTCAGTTCTTACGGATACAGTTTTGTAACCGCTCGAGGACCGCATCTTTCTAAAAAGCATAAAAAACCCGAGTAAGGATACCTTACGCATACAAAATATTCTTCACATGATAACAGAATGGAGGAATTAAGCGAATTTTTACACAAGGTCAACCAACTGCACAGTACGATAGAGTTCACCACGGAGTTTGAAGGGTGGAGATCTTAATTTTCTTGATGTCGCGATCAAAAGAAATCGAACACACAGTTTCGATTTCTGTGTTTATTACAAACCAACTGCGCCACCCAACCTCATCCCTCCCGATTCATACTGCCCTAAAGAATAAAGAGTTTCTCCCGATTCACACAGCCATAAAGAGTACAAATGCCAGATTCACACTGCTCTAAAGAGTAGAGTACTTCTTGATTCACACTGCCGGAAAGAGTAAAGAGTCCCTCCCGTCTCACACTGCTCTAAAGAGTAAAGTACTTCCTAATTCACACTGCCGGAATGAGTAAAGAGTCCCTCCCGTCTCACACTGCCCTAAAGAGTAGAATCCCTCCCTTTCCACACTGCCCTAAAGAGGAAGAGTCCACTCCAGCTCACACTGCTCTAAACAGTAAAGAGTTACTGCCGATTCACACTGCCTTAAACAGTAAATGTGCCCTAGTCACACTGCCCTAAGCGGTAAAGAATCCCTCCCGTTCACAATTCTCTAAATAGTAGAGTCCCTCCCGATTCACAATGCCCTCAAGAGTACAAGTGCCGATTCACACTGCCCTAAAGAGCAGAGTCCCTCCTGCCTCACACTGCCCAAAAGAGTAGAGTCCCTCCCGATTTAAAGTACTCTAAACAGTAAAGAGTCACTCCCAATTCACACTGCTCTTTAGGATTTTGCTGTTTCGAAATTAACTTTGTGTTTTGCAGTGTTTTCTTCAAAATGGTGGGCGATTATAGCATTGTGAAACGCGATGTCTGACTTGAAAAGGCCTCCCCAGTGGAGAACAAAAGCTTGGTGACTTATACATACACTGACGGAAAAAAATCCCAACACCAAGAAAGGGTTGTGTTAGATAAACGACAGTTGGTAGGCGGTGAGAGTACATCTGCAAGATGATGTCTATGCAAATTTCGCGCTCGGCGCATACGTGTGGCGCTAGTAGCGCCCCTCGGAACATGCAAAGCAGGTTTGCTGTAAATACGCGCTGTAACGTTCGTGAGCGTTAGTTATCGTTTAGATTCGACGTAGTGTTTTGATGTTAGTCAAGAATGCCTTTAAGAAGGCGAAGAAGCCATTATCAACAGCTCACGGAGTTTGAACGAGGTCGTGTAATAGGGCTACGAGAAGGTGGATTTTCTTTCCGCAATATTGCAGAACGAATTGGCAAGAATGTAGCCACTGTGCATGATTGTTGGCAGCGGTGGTCAAGGGAAGGTACTGCCCCAAGATGACTGGGTTCCGGCCGGCCACGTGGCACTACTGAGAGGGAAGACCGCCGTGTACGGCGTATAGCCGTGGCACATCGTACCGCGTCTGTGGCAGCAATTCGAGCTGCAGTTGCCACCACAGTGACACAACGAACTGTTACAAATCGGTTACTTGAAGGACAGCTCCGAGTCAGACGCCCTGTAGCGTGCATTCCACTTACTCCAAACCGCTGCTGTTTGCGACGTCAGTGGTGTCAAGCTAGAGCTCATTGGAGGACGGAGTGGATATCTGTTGTGTTTTCTGATGAAAGCCGGTTCTGCCTGGGCGCCAGTGATGGCCGTGTGCTGGTTAGAAGGAGGCCAGGTGAGCGCCTGCAACCAACCTGTCTGCGGCCGAGACACACTGGACCTACACCTGGAGTTATGATCTGGGGTGCAATTTCCTATGACAGCAGGAGCACTCTCGTGGTTATCCCACGCACCCTGACGGCACAGTTGTACGTCGGTCTGGTGATTCCACCTGCTGTGCTGCCATTCATGAACAGCATTCCAGGGGTGTTTTCCAACAGGATAACGCTCGCCCGCATACCGCTGTTGTAACCCAACATGCTCTACAGAGTGTCGACATGTTGCCGTGGCCTGCTAGATCACCAGATCTTTCACCAATCGAGCACGTATGGGACATCATTGGACGACAACTCCAGAGTCACCCCCAACCAGCATTAACCGTCCCTGTATTGACCGACCAAGTGCAACAGGCATGGAACTCCATCCCACAAACTGACATCCAGCACCTGTACGACACAATGCATGAACGTTTGCGTACTTGCATTCAACATTCTGGCGGTTACACCGGTTATTAATGTACCAGCATTTCATATTTAAAATGGCTCTTCTCGCGATTACAATAAGCTGTGATCTTGAAACTTTAATCGAATAAATATGTTACCTATACAAATGTATTGCCGTCATTTCATTCCTCTACAACTATTTTTTCGTGGCGTTGGGATTTTTTTTTCCGTCAGTGTATTTTATTACATCACTGAATAAACGGATTTATACCACGCTACAATCGTTTGAAGCGTATTTTTCTTTACTGCAAACTAAATGTTTTTAGCTTATCATGTTTTTGAATAGAACAAAATACCTTTTCTTTCTTTTTATTTTTTCAAATGTTAGATTTGTTCAACTTTTCAGGTACTCCTATGGGACTCACAGATCATGCCTATATCGAATGCCTTAAACCTGGAGATCTGTCTTCTTTACGCTGGGTAGAGGTACCAACGAAGTCCCTTCAGTCTCAACAGAATGCTGACGAAATATTCCAAGTTTATTATTCAGCTCTTAATTTCAAAGATGTTATGGTTGCAACTGGAAAACTTGTAGCCTCCACTTTCACAGAAAGTAAGTACGGTGAAAGAAATGTATTCCCTTTCTAGCTCTCTTTCTGTGTAAGTGCTGTCCTTAGAATGAAGAGGGAAAAATTATAAGCTCATAATACAATATTGTCTATCCACCAACTGTTTCCAACCTTTAATGTATGTTAGTGATGGCATAAATCATTCCTCCTTGAGAGTTCATTCATCATTCATGCGAAATAGTAATTCACTTTCCAGGCTTTTACTACGATCAATGAGTTAATCATTCGTTTAGGGATCCCGTGTTACGTTTTCAGGGTCACATTTCTCTTTGGCAAATTGCCTAAAAGACCACAACCTCTTCACCATTCACGCAGAAGAGTCATTAGCGAATGATCATTCAATTTCCTGGTTATCACTACGCTCACGGAGTTAATAATTCGTTTAGGGATCCCGTGTTACGTTTTCAAGGCTATTGTTGTTGTTTTTTTGGCAAATTACCCAAAAGAGCACGAGCTCTTCATCTTTCACGGTTCACGACGAATGATTTGCCACGAGCAACAATTCGGTTACACCATTCAAATAGTATCCCGACTGGCTGATTAAAAAGTATCCAGACTGGCTGATCAAAAAGTATCCAGACTGGCTGATTAAATAGTATCCAGGCCAGCTGATCAAATAGTATCCAGACCAGCTGATCAAATAGTATCCAGACCAGCTGACGAAATGTCATCCAGACTGGCTGATTAAAAAGTATCCAGACTGGCTGATCAAAAAGTATCCAGACTGGCTGATCAAAAAGTACCCAGACTGGCTGATCAAATAGTATCCAGACTGACTGATCACAAGCATCCAGACTGGCTGATCAAAAAATATCCAGACTGGCTGATCAAAAAGTATCCAGACTGGCTGATCAAAAAGTATCCAGACTGGCTGATCAAATAGTATCCAGACTGGCTGATCAAAAGATATCCAGACTTGCTGAACAAATAATATACAGACACAAAAAATATCCAGACTGGCTGATCACAAAATATCCAGAACAAAAAATATCCAGACTGGCTAATCAAACAGTATCCAGACTGGCTGAACAAAAGGTATCCAGGCTGGTTGCAAAAATTCGGAATCGCGTGACATAGCAGGAAGCGGTTTGGCACCGGTTGACCTTGTAACCTACTACGCATGTGCTGTAAGTCCCACTTCGCCCCTGCTCGTTCATTTTTTTTTTTACAATACTGCTTTGTTATTATGTGTGTGTATGAAGCTGTTCGTCGCATTTGTCATGCATGAAAAAAGTTGATCGACGAATTTGCATCAGATTTTGTCAAACAATTGATGAAAATCGTAAAGACACATACTTAACGTTACAGAAAGTCCATGGGAAGTATTGTATGAGTTATGCTAGAGTCTTTGAGTTGTATAAACGGTTTTAAAGTTTCCTGTTGCCTATTGCAACAAAGTTGTGTGAAACTGCATATGATTTAGGGTAGTGGTTCCCAACCTTTTTGCATTTGCGGACCGCCAAAACGTTTGGAAAACTTTCGCGGACCAGCGATGCAGAAACAATAAATGCTATGTTGTGTTTCTCTTCTAGTTACCCGGTGACTTGTGCCAATATAGTGTATATACCAGACTGGGCATCAGAACGAAGTGCAACAATGTTTTCCTTCTCCTGGGGAGTTAGGTTGCAGGAGTTGAGATCTTCTGTGAAGAGATTGGCGATCCAAGCATGGTTTAATCTTCCAAGACAGGTGTTTAAAAAATATAGATCTAGGTTTCCTCTTACTTTGACTTCATTTGGATTCAAAAGGAAAATAAATAAACTCACTCGTTTCTCGCGGATCGGCGGTTGGGAAACAATGATTTAGGGAGTTGTTTGTTTATAAATTATATGAGTTAAAACTTATTAGTTATTAGGCTTATAATTTGTGCGTGGTTCATAAAATTCATATTCGGAAAGTCGTTTCTGAGTATTTACGTGATGATAAATGAATAAAATTTTTAAACGCGTACAAATTTTACTTGTTTTATAATTCATGTAATTGGGTCTCTCTTTATGATTCACATGTCAGCCACAACAGACACAGTAATCTGTAGGTCGTCCCCCCCGTACAGTGGTCTAAGCGCTGTCTTATGACCGTTCGTCCAAGAAGATCCGGGTGTGAATCCCGGTAAAGACCGGTTGTTGTGCCATCTTAAGGCACTGTCTCTCTTCCTTCCCCCGGAACCAGTGACTCTAAATTAGAGACGGGCGACCGCTTATAGCCCAGTGAGTTGCTCACGGTGGTCGTTAAACCCTCAACTATGAAAAAACAATCTGTGGGTCTTTTTGAGTGAGAGAGGTCTTACGATCGACATGGTCTTAGTTTCATGACGGGAGTCCTGATCGAGCTCCTTCAGTTACACTTATTCTGCCAGAGGCTAACCTCTTTGCTATTCGTAAACTTTTCTTTGGCTCTGTGCACATATAACCGTACTGTGCTACCATTCGTCTGTAGATTTCACAGGACCTGACTCCTTCTGCCTAAAGAAACCTTGTTACGACACCCTGTTCAACTGCGGTGCAATGGGAAAGAGAAACTACCATGGTTTCAAACTCACCGCGGGAGCCACACTGGTGTGTAACGTGGCGTGGTGCAGATACCACATTACTTAACTACCATAATGACGCGTTAATGCTAGTCGGCTGCTGTCGATTACAGCATCATTTAACTCACGAATTATCTTTATGTTTTGATTTATCCTCGTTTGCTTATGTTTCATATTGTTTTGTGGCATCTCGATTGAAAACTTGCTTTGTGTGTGTCAGTTGGATGTTATTGCAGGTACCATGCTTAATGTATTTTCTATGCTTTTCTGATGTGAAATATTCTTGTTAAATGGCTTAATTATCGATTTTTAGCTCAAGTTTCTTAACGCCAGATTGGAAAATTATTTTTGATGTCGGTTAACCTTTGTCATGGTCAGTGCTACACACATTTTTCGTGCGACTGTAGCTGATTTTGTTAGCAGAGTTTTCAAATAAATTAATACATATTGTGTGCCGAAAGTTATCAATAGGGGTGTAAAAAATGGCTTCAAGGAGAGAGTGATCTGATCTGTAGCAGTATTTCAAACACTGATACTGGAGCAGAACTTTCATAACGAAATTTCAATTCATGTTAAAAGTATCACTAACGATCCTAAAACGGTGAAGATTTATTAAGCTATGGAAACAATTCCTATAAGCGAAAACAGGCAGAAGTTCACTTTGCTTCCCATCGTTCAAACATTTTTGTTGAAGAGTAGCAACCAGAAGAGTCGCGATTGTCCGAGGTTCCGTATAGTTCGACTAAGTCCCAGATACAGGAACTGAGCAGTCAAAATCATACAGGAACTGCAAATGCCCGGTTCTGTTTGAAAATTGCTAAAACTGCATCGGAGACAGTTGAATTGTTGCTTGATGTGTTTGGGGCTGATTGCCCATCTCGTGCACAAATATTCCGATGGTATGCACGTTTCAAGGATGGGAAGGAAGATTTGGAAAATGACCCAGGCCTCGGAAGCCCTGTTTCAGTGCGCACGTCTGAACTCATTGGGAAAGTTCGCGGAAGGGAAAGGATAAAAGGTGATCGTTATGTGACTCGAATGTGAGCTCGGTGTTAATCAGGAGATGATTCGTAAAATTCCAGTGCAAGATGGGAGTGGGGGAGTTTAGGGTTGTTCTGTTCCACATGCTTTCTCAGGCGACCAGAAACATACACGAGTGGAGTACGTAAAGGAAATCCTAGATAATGCAGAAACAATACAAATGTTCTCCAAAGTATTGTTGCAAGTGACGAGACATGGTTTCTTCGTTATTATCTTGAAATGTAGCGTCATCAGTGGAAGTTGCCATAGTCACCTAAAGGAAAGAAGATCAGGTTACAGAAGTCAAAAATCAAGACAATGCTTGTGTTTTTTTTGTTTTTTTTTTACGACAGCAAGAGAATTCTGCATGGCGAGTTCATTCCTGATGGAACAACTGTCACTGGCAATGCTTGCACATTCATTTTGGGACGAATTTAGGAGGGGATTGTTCGTGTCATGCCTGAGTACAAAAACGGGTAATTCTAATATTATATTGATACCAATTTTATATATTGGTATCCTTCTTTAAATAAGGCACCCGTACACAGAGCAGTAAGTGTACAGCAATTTCTCGCACGAAAACAAGTACGTGTACGTAACCATTGTCCAGATTTGTCACCGTGTGACTACTTTATATGCATTAAATTAAAGCTGCTTTTAAAAGGAAAAGTTTTCACGACATTGAGGACATACAAAAACTGTGATACCAGCTGTTCACTCCATATCATAAGGTGACATCTGCAAGTCCTTCCTTTCGTTGGCTGATAGTGTCACTTCTTGTATTAATGCAGGAGGAATGCACTTCAAATAAAATATATTCATGTTAATTTTCCTGCTTTTCCAGTTTTTTTTTAAATTCAGTCTCATTACTTAATTGCTATACCGTGTATATACACAAGAGGCCGACTTGTATCTGATATGAGACCATTGTGGTTTTCATGTGTTTCAGCAACGGAGCAAGAAGCTGCGTGTTTGAGGTAACTTTCTCCCAGACATCACATGGATGATTTTACTCAAGGCGGAATCGTCGGCAAGCACTAAGAAAGCCGTACTGTGACCGATGTCACCTAGAGAGTTTGGAAAACCACACACTATAGTGTCGGCAATTTGGGCAGCGTTTAGGAGACATAGAACAGCTTTTAGAAGTTTTATTGCGGATTTGGTCATCTTTTCAGGAGACAAAACATCTTTCAGAAGTTTTGTTGCGGATTTGAGCAGCTTTTAGGTGACATAAAACATCTTTCAGAAGTTTCGTTGCTGATTTGGTCAGCTTTCAGGAGACAAAACTGCTTTTAGTAGTCCTTTTTGCTGATTTAGTCAGCCTTCAAGATACAGAACAGCTTTCAGAACTCCTGCTCCGGATTAGGTCAGCTTTCAGGAAACATAGAACAGCTTTCAGAAGTTTTGTTGCGGATTTGGTCAGCCTTAAGCGGACAGAACAGCTTCCAGAAGTTTTTTTGAGGATTTGGTCTTCTTTCAGGAGACATAAAACGTCTTTTTTGTTGTGGGTTTGGTCAGCTTTTAGGATACAAAATATATTTAAAAAAAAGTTTTGTTTTGAATTTGGTCAGCTTTCAGGACACAAAACATCTTTCAGAAGTTTTGTTGCGGATTTGGGCAGCTTTTAGGTGACATAAAACATCTTTCAAAAGTTTTGTTGATGATTTGGTCAGCTTTTAGGAGACATAAAACATCTTTCAGAAGTTTTATTGCGGATTTGGTCAGTTTTCAGGAGACAAAACAGTTTTCAGATGTTTTGACGAAGATTTGGTCAGCTCTCAGAGGACATAACTGCTTTCAGTAGTTTTGTTTTTGCGGATTTAGTCAGCCTTCAAGATACAGAACAGCTTTCAGAACCTTTATTGCGGATTTGGTCAGCTTTCAGGAAACATAGAACAGCGTTCAAAAGGTTTATTGCAGATTTGATCAGCCTTCAGGGGACAGAACAGCTTTCAGAAGGTTTGTTGCGGATTTAATCAGTCTTCAGGGGACAGAACAGCTTTCAGAAGGTTTGTTGCGGATTTAATCAGCCTTCAGGGGACAGAACAGCTTTCAGAAATTTTGCTGGAGGTCGTTTCCTCTGTAGAAGCCAGCGGGGACGACCGTTACCTGGACGTAATAGCAAAACACAATCGGTAAAGTACTACGAGCAAGTTTGCTAATCCTCTTCAAGCAAGTTCAGATGCCCGAATTTCCCGTTAAACCGCGTGAAGACGTCTACGTGCAGCAGGGATATATGTCTAGAAACCCGTACGCTGTCTATTGTTATCCAGGATGCATCTTATAGCCCGCCATCAGTGATGTATGTCTCACATTAACTGGTCTTCACACCAATGAGCCAAGGTAATGTGGGCAGATGACAGCACCTTTTGTCTTTCGTCTTATTGCACACGACAATTTACTAGAGAGAATATGGGACTGCGTGTAACTGCAGGCACGTCGTTGAACCAGACATATATATGGCGGTCGAGCGTAATGGCGTCGGTCGGTATCGTGTTTATTGGAAGTACCGAACTGCTGGTGATAGATCGAGGAACAACTCCTGGGCCGCGGTATTGCAATTATGTGATGCTTTGCCTCGCTTTCCTGTTCCGTATTGCTGCGAGCACAGATTTCATTTTTATGGGCGATAATGCTCGTTCTCACCACACAGCAAGCGTGGATAACGCATTAGCTAGTGGCGATATTCGTCGTGTGAAATGGGCAGCTGAATCAACAAGAATCAATCCTAACACAATCCCATAAGAATCAACCCCAACACAATCCCACAAGAATCAATCCCAACACTTATCAGGGCTTTCAAGTCAGAGTGGCGCAATTTACCTCAAGAGCTTATAACGTAAATGTCTTTCGTACTATCGCTCTTCTTACGTTATTTTAAAACATCACCATACGATGAAATAGTTCCTAAATTAAACCTTAACGGCCAGACGAAACATTTAAACAGAAGTCAAACTTACGGAAATTGGCTTTATTCCAGATGGTTTCATCAATACATCATAGCACTTCAGGATAGCATAGAAATCACAAACCACTTCTCTCACACTAATCAACACCCCACATTCAACACTCCACGAGCAACTGTTGTATTCTAGTTTATATCTCGCGTTCGTATCTCGTAACAGGCATACGTCACGTTCATTCAACCTCAATTGTGTTGCCAACAGTATTCGTTTGAGAGAGAAGATATCACGTTAAGTGTGAAGTATAAATGAGAACAAAATTAAGATTTACATAGGGAAAGAAACTCAAAAGGAAAGTTAATTTAGAAAATACGTCACAAGCTCCTAAACCACTTGGTGCTCAGCATGACATTCCGCCGCCAAAAATGCATTGTGATGCGGGATGGATATATCCCCTACTGAGGACTTCACCTCTTTTAGACCGTTCCTATAGTGCTGATGGAAGAATATCACTGTGTGACAGGTGAGCTCTTCGTAACATGTTGTTCTGTTTCGATTTCTATGACATAGAACATATTTTTTTTATGTGCGTTTCATTTTACTGTTGCTGTTACCATCGGTATCACTTACAGCTATAATTGAGCTTTCCCCCTTTTTACAGGTCAAAATGTACTTCGTCCTTACGCTTTGGACATCCGTGTACATCGTGACATTTTTTTTCGCCCCTTTTATCTATGTTGTGCAGCAGTATTCCGTACAGTCCAAGTTTGCAGCAGTGCGATTTAGTCGCGGACTCATCCAGCGTGGTCTATCCAGACAACTTTATTTATTTATTTTTTTTATTGGTGGTTTAACGACTACCGTGAGCAACTCAATGGGCTATAAGCAGTCGCCCGTCCCTAATTTAGGGTCACTGGTTCCAGGGAAGGGAGAGAACCACAACTCTATTCTGCACGTACAACCGTTATTCCATAAATATAGGTAAAGCAGAATGTATGTTATTCTTTCTCAAAGTATCTTCCCTCTGATTATATGCAACGGTCCCATCGTTCAGTCCTCTTTTCAAAGCATGTGGAGAAGGCATTTTGTGGAAGCTGTTTTAGCGACCGACCCCTGTCAAAACCCCTGGAGAGAAAGCCCAAGCGCGCAAATGCGAAGGGGTGTGACGTCACCGTCAGAGGGCCATCGTAATCCCTCTCTCCAGAGGGGTCAAAGGACAAACGTAAAAGGAGTGCCGATATTAGCTTGAATTCATAGTCACATCATTCACATGTATAAGGATAGCTTCAAGAATATTGGCAGTGAGACGTTTCTCTCTGCAAGAAGCACATCGTGCAAAAAGAAAGTACTTATGCATAATGAAGGAACACATTTGTTGATGCTTGTGTTTTCCCTTTTTTGGGGGAGTCTGTTAATGTGTTAACTGATATCTGTTTCAGTTGAAAAATGAAAAAAAAAGTTTCCCTTACAATGATAATACTGCTGTAGAAAATTAATATCTTTTGTGTAATTTTGTGTAAAATATGTTTTTACAAAGTTGGGAAAAAAATAGGATGTGACATTCTGATTACCCAGCATAAAATTTGCAATGTTATGTGCATAAATCGAAGATATCCAAATTAATGCCTTTCATATTCATCTAACAAAGACCTTTTTCCTGAGGGATTTTAATTTATAATGTTTGTTTTTTTTTCACTTTCTAGATGTAGTTGCAAGATCTGAGCGCATGTGTTACCGTATTTTCAGGAAATATACTCACTAAATCAGAAATTTTGCTTTCGCGTTCGTTACGTAATTAGAGTTAGAGCAGGTGTTTTTTTTAAATAAATCGAACGCAAAGTTAGTTTCTAAAAGTTTTAAGTGAAATGATTATGGTCATAAAAGTCCTACAAATTTCCGTATTCAATTTGGCTAAAGGAACACAACTATGATAAAAAAAAATCATAGTTGCAAAAATGCTTAACGTAAAATATTGGGCTTTTCATGTTATGCGTGAAAAAACTATTATGTTTGTGTTCCTTTAGCCAAATTGAAAAGTAAAGGAAAAATTTCCTGAAATGCATTTTTTTTAAGACCCGTACATGAAATCGTTTCCTAGCACAACAGCAAAATTTTGAAATTCTCCGATTCACAGATATCATTGCAGGAAACTGCGAAATGTTAAGATCTAATTTTTTGATGTTATCAAATGATAAAAAATACAGAAAAAAAAACCGGTCAGTTTATTGCTGTGTGCTTGATTTGTCTAGTATCGCACTCGAGAAACTATTTCTCTGAGTAAACACTGCGGTACTTCGTCGGCGTTTTCAGGAGCGGAGAGCTCGAGTCGGTCGGCCCACTAGCTTTTACATCACAGACCAGTTCGGAGGCTTTCTTAATCTTCAGGGGTTTTGCCCCTGTACAGCTTAAATAACGTCAGCATCTGTATTGAATGTTACGCCACGGAACTTCTTCTTCATTGCCGAAAACAACCAGAAATCGCACGGGGTCAGGACTGTAGACAGGCTGTGGCATGATTTCAATACTGCATTTCGTTAGAAACTGTTGAACACAAGCAGTCACCTGTGGGTGGGTGTTATCATGGTGTAGTGTCCACTTGCCCACCAGTTCCGGTTGCTTAATCGATATGTGTCGTCGCAGACGCTTCAAGATTGAAATGCAATACTCAGCATTGACAGCAATTTGTAGAGTAACGGCATGCTGGTAGGCTACACATTTAAAATCAAAGAAAATGATCATCATCTCCTTCCCACCTGTTTGGGTTTGTCGGACTTTCTTCGGAGGAGGCGAGCATAAAAGGTGTTTTTAGACACTCGTTGCGCGCTTCGTGATTGCGTCGAAATAGTGGACCTATGTTTCATTAGCAATTATTACTGTAGAATAATAATAACAACGTTTCGCACAATAAAATGTTTATTATACATCGACTATAGTTTCGCAGAGCGATTGGCTCGGCTTCCTCAGGACGAATGGAGCGTAAACATTCAAATCATTGTGACATCATCAGAATTCTGACGGTCACGGGTTTTGGCGAGTTGTTTAAACGCGCTTGAAAGAAATGGAGTCGACGTCATGTCGTTGACAAGCCGTGACGAGTTCCGGTATATGTGGAAAGCTTCTAATATATTAAGCTTGAAAGTCGAGTCCGGTTTATCAATAAGCGTAGCGTTTCCAAACAAAAAGTTATGGTTATTTTCGTGACAATGTTGAGCTATAGACGATTTCTTCAGTTCATAGTTCCGTACATATGTCTTGTGTTCCTTCACAGCTCAACATTGTCACGAAAATAACCAGAACTTTTTGTTTGGAAACGCTACGCTTATTGATAAACCGGACTCGACTTTCAAGCTTAATATATTAGAAGCTTTCCACATATACCGGAACTCGTCACGGCTTGTCAACGACATGACGTCGACTCCATTTCTTTCAAGCGCGTGGAAACAACTCGCCAAAACCCGTGACCGTCAGAATTCTGATGATGTCACAATGATTTGAATGTTTACGCTCCATTCGTCCTGAGGAAGCCGAGCCAATCGCTCTGCGAAACTATAGTCGATGTATAATAAACATTTTATTGTGCGAAACGTTGTTATTATTATTCTATCTTAACACCGCAAGCTTCGTAGTCATAAATTATATATAATTATTACTGTGTTTAGACAGTTTGGTTCCTTCGCGATCATCCTGAACTCTGGTAAACAATTGTCCTCTCGTCAAGTGATGAGGTTACCCATCCGGAACACACACGATGCAGCAGTAATTTGTGGCGTAGAATGAGGAATGCTGACGTCACACGTTATGCATTCGTCGATCGTCTTGCTGGATTACCCAAACAGTGTTAACAATACGCTCCGTAACAACACTTTCAGGTCGACCAGGCCTAGGAACGAGTTCTGCCGACAAACGCCCTTTTTTTAAAATCATGGTGCCATCTAAAAATCGTTGACTCACCCAAACATTTATCTTTGTAAGCTCTTTCCATTAAATCAACTGTTTCTGGAGCCGTTTTGTCCAAACGATAACAGATTTTCATCGCATAACGTATTTCACTTCTTAACTCTGAATCACTCACCTCTATCACTGTATGGCGAAATGCAGACGTACGTTAAACAATTGCGCAATAGAAAAACCAGAATCGTCTGCTACGGCTAATAACTGTTGCCATAAATACTTTATTAATTCAGTTAGTCGTCTGCGTGGTTATTTTCCCCCTTAGCACTGTTTCCAACCCAAAAAGAATTACTCTCAATTTTTATAGAATGGCCTTTGTATGGTTTTTTTCAGAGATAACATTGCTGTCTAAAAACATTTTTCAGTGTTTCTGGTATACGTTATGTGTATCACAGAATATTCTTGTAATAACTAATAGAATTGTCTCGTTATCCTACCTTCGAGCTACTTTGGCCAAATGAATTAAAAGCCTATATCTTTTATTTCGACTCGTTTAATTGTTGGCCTCTCTATCTCTCTGTGTCTGTTTTTAGGTGGGCATAAAATTGATGAATATCTGATTGGTTTGGAGTTTTCGGGTTTAGACAAAAATGGCCGACGAATCATGGCAATGTGTTCCGGTGGATCTGTGTGCAATACTTTTGTCGGAAAACCGCTGAGCTTATACGATGTACCTGACAACTGGACTTTGGAACAAGCTGCTACTGTACCTGTTGTGTACTCTACCTGCTACTTTGGCATGATAATTAAAGGAAATCTCAAGAACGGAGAAAAAATACTGATCCATTCTGGTACTGGTGGAATTGGACAGGCTGCCATAAGAATAGCTCTCAGCATGAACTGTGAGATATTCACTACAGTTGGTAATATTGCATTTTTGACTACTTTTATACTTTGCATCCATTCATAACTGACAGTTTAATTTATATATGTGCTCATGTAACCATAGATATAATTTAAAAAATAACGGTGTGCAATTTAAAAACGACTTTTACTCTTGTTCTTAGCAGTGATGTAACCAGAATTTCATTTAGGGAGAGCTCCGGAAACTTATCTCACATTTTAATTCTGTGAATGCACAGTGGTTTTTCAAGATAACGGAAACACCTATTGTGAAAATCTTCCAAATACGTGGAGACAACGTTAATAGACAAAGTCTTCGCTCTTTCCACGTTTTTCTTTAATTAACACACAGCAACCGAAAAATTGTGTATAATTTTTAAATTTGTACACACTTTTTTGGTAGTTGTGTGTTAATTAAAGAAAAATTGGCGCATTATCCTGTTGGTAATAGCCATCACCAGCAGGAAACACAGTTGGCATGAATGGGTGAACTTGGTCCGCAACGATGTTCAGATACTCGACAGATGTCAGGGATTGTCCTATTGGGATAATGGGGCCTAAAGTGTTCCGAGAAGTCTCCGCTCCCTTCTGGCATCAATGAGATGCGACAACACACGGCAGGACACCGGTTCGTTGTTTGGCATCTGTGCGCGACTTTTCGAAGAAAATTCAAAGGGATTTCAGCGGGACGTGAACAACTCACAAGCCACGACGTTTCCGAGATCTTCGTTCCGAGGTGCCGTGTCATCACAACTTGTCCTTCATCAAACTCCGATAAATCGGCAGCTTTTCCCATTCAGACTCCGAACACTCTACTAACAGAAAGCCGGTCCTCCGGTTGTACACTGAAGAGCAATTGAATTAGAGACAGCTGGCGTTATGCGAATGTGGCGCTGTGGGCGGCCCTGTAAACGGAAACGACATGGCGTATGCAGCGATCCGACAATATAAAGAGTAATGCGATGGCAATCAGTAAGAGTCGGACGCAGTATGGGTAAGACGAAAGATCTAAGCGCATTTTATCGTGGGAAAATTGTCGGGGCCGGACGAATGGGTCACTCCATCTCGGAAGTCGTGAAGGCACTGGGGTTTTCACGAACCACTGTGTCAGGGGTGCACTGTGAGTACATCGAATCCGGTAAAACCATCCCAGAAAGGGCCAACTGCCGTGGACAACAGCGTGTGGATGAGCGGGGTCATCGTCGGCTAGCTCGCATTGTAACAGCGGATAGACGGGCCACAGTGCAAGAAATCACTCGGCAATTTAACGCTGGTGCACAAAAACGTGTAAGCAGCCACACCATCCAGAACCATCTCCTCGCTATGGGGTACAGAAGCCTTCGTCCCACGAGGGTACCGCTGCTGACCGCACATCACAGGGTGCACAGATTAGCATGGGCGCGGGAACATCGCCACTGGACCCTAGACATGTGGGAAAATGTTGCCTGGACTGATGAGTCGAGATTCACGTTGATACATGCGGATGGCAGGATACGAGTACGGCCCAAATCACAAGAAGCGATGGATTCTTCTTGCCAGCAGGGTACTCTTCAAGCTGGTAGGGGTGGCATTCTCGTCTGGGGACTGTTTACGTGGACTGAAATGGGACCCCTAGTACGTGTGACATCGTCCCTCACAGGTCAACGTTACTACGATATCCTGGACGATCACTTGCTCCCGTTTGTGCGTCTTCAACATCCCACTGGGGACCTCATCCTGCAACAAGACAATGCACCGTGTCATCGCTCCCGAATTGTATCCGAATGGTTGAATGAACACTCCACCGACGTGACCTCGCTTCCTTGGCCAGCTAGGTCACCTGACCTCAATCCCATCGAGCACATCTGGGATGCCATCGAGAGAGATGACTCCCCTCCATCAAATCTCGTGAACTGTGGGAGCTTGTTCAGGGGTCGTGGATCCGTATGGCTTCCCAACGTTTCCGGTGCCTTGTCGAGTCCATGCCGAGACGAATCGCTGCCGTCATCAGGGCAAAAGGTGGTGTTACACGTTACTAATATACTGTTCTGTGAACTTCATCTGCGCTCGGTCTACAATCGCGCTCATTTCCCTAGGCTGGGGGGAGGTCATAATGGAATGACTCATCGATGTATACAGCATAGGGTTTTCGAGACCAAATACGTGTTCATTATACCATCGAATTTAATAGCATCTTGTTTCTGCTGTATAATGCCATCGAAGGAAAGCCCATCGGTGAAAACAAAGCAGAAGAAGGGAATCGAATGAATGCAGAACACGGCGAATTGGTTTGGTTTATAAAAAATGATTTTGAGGTTTGTGATTAAAAGCATTTACCTAAATGAACTAGGAGATCAGGAATGGATTTCAAACAGCTCGTCGATCGAAAAGTTTACTTCGAAAACGTCAATCTTTAGAGCAGAACTTTTTATTAAAATTGAAAATAAAAGCCATTGTCTGATTAATACAGACATTTAACGTGGACCAGAACATCAAACAAAGATCTTCGCTCTTTCCACGTTTATAAGTGAGTCACGGCCATTGTCTAGAACTTTTTGTGAGTAAATTTTGATGTTGAAATAAATCAGCATTTTAAATATTTCACTTTTTGAGAAATCGATACAGAAAAATCGATTTCGAGTTTTTTTTTCTCAAATCAGTTTTAACTGATTTATAACTTGACTTGCTTTCCTTCCTTCAGCATGTAGAAAAAAGTTTTTATTCTATTCTGATAAATTACAGATCAGTAGAAAAGTTTTATTCTATTCACGACAAATTGCAGACTAAAACGCAGGAAGAATGCGAAGCCTAACAAGGTGAGAGGTTTGCCTGTATTTTATTCTATACGTCTATAAATCATGAAAAAAAAAATATGCTGGACTGATTCCTTAATTTCTGAACTTTTAAGTATTTGCTTCATTTGAAGCCAGAATTTTTAAAAACAGACGCTCATTAATTTTCTTACGTGATTTCAAAAAGGAATTTTATTCATACCTACTCGTAGTAATTGTCTTACGTGATTTCAAAAAGGAACTTTAATCATACCCATTAATTGTCTCACATGATTTCAAAAAGGATCTTTAGTCATACCTGGTCTTATGTTATTTAAAAAATGAACTTTAATCATATCTGGTGATTATCTTACGTGATTTCAAAAAGTATCTTTAATTATACCTGGTAGATATCTTATGTGATTTCAAAAAGTATCTTTAATTATACCTGGTAGATATCTTATGTGATTTCAAAAAGTATCTTTAATTATACCTGGTAGATATCTTACGTGATTTCAAAAAGTATCTTTAATTATACCTGGTAGATATCTTACGTGATTTCAAAAAGTATCTTTAATTATACCTGGTAGATATCTTACGTGATTTCAAAAAGTATCTTTAATTATACCTGGTAGATATCTTACGTGATTTCAAAAAGTATCTTTAATTATACCTGGTAGATATCTTATGTGATTTCAAAAAGTATCTTTAATTATACCTGGTAGATATCTTACGTGATTTCAAAAAGTATCTTTAATTATACCTGGTAGATATCTTATGTGATTTCAAAAAGTATCTTTAATTATACCTGGTAGATATCTTACGTGATTTCAAAAAGTATCTTTAATTATACCTGGTAGATATCTTATGTGATTTCAAAAAGTATCTTTAATTATACCTGGTAGATATCTTACGTGATTTCAAAAAGTATCTTTAATTATACCTGGTAGATATCTTATGTGATTTCAAAAAGTATCTTTAATTATACCTGGTAGATATCTTACGTGATTTCAAAAAGTATCTTTAATTATACCTGGTAGATATCTTATGTGATTTCAAAAAGTATCTTTAATTATACCTGGTAGATATCTTACGTGATTTCAAAAAGTATCTTTAATTATACCTGGTAGATATCTTATGTGATTTCAAAAAGTATCTTTAATTATACCTGGTAGATATCTTACGTGATTTCAAAAAGTATCTTTAATTATACCTGGTAGATATCTTACGTGATTTCAAAAAGTATCTTTAATTATACCTGGTAGATATCTTATGTGATTTCAAAAATAACTTTAATTGTACTGGTAATTATCTTACGGGATTTCAAAAAATAATTTTAATAATATCTGGTGATTGTCTTAGGTGATTTCAAAGAGGAATTTAACCATACCTGGAGTTGTCTTAAATGATTGCAAAAATAATCTTTAGTCATACCTGGGAATTGTGTTAGGTTATTTCAAAAAAGAACTGAACTTTAATCATATCTGGTGATTGCCTTACGTGAATTCAAAAAGCAACTTTACCCATGTCTCTTGATTGTCTTACATGATTTCAAAAAGGACCTTTAATTGTATGATAAAGGTTCCTCTTACGTGATTTCAAAGAGGAACTTTTATCATGTCTGGTCTTACATGATTTCAAAGAAAATCTTTAATCATGTCTGGTAATTCTCTTACGTGATTTCAAAGAGGAATTTTAATCATACCTGGTAATCATCTTACATGATTTTAAAAAATAGCTTTAATCATATCTAGTAATTGTTTTACGCGATTTCAGAAATGTACTTTAATCCTATCTGGCGCTCTGGTTCTTTGTAGGACAAACAATAGATTTATAAAAACGTTATTTGATATCTCACAGAAGATCAACAAATAATGCCTTTCCTGAAAAAAAAATGCCTATAGCCACACTGACTGAATGCAAATTCCCGTTGTGTTTCATGAAAAAAGGTCAAATACCGTACATAAACATTCTCTGATTAAAAGTATCAGGATACTTACCTCTCCATGAATTCCTTGTAGTAGGAAAGGAATTAATATCGAGTTAATTAACCCTTTTGCTTCCATCACAGCTTCCACTTTGATAGGAAGGGCTTCTACAAGATTTTGATGCTGCGGGAATTGCCTTTCATTATGCCACAAGCGCATTAATCATGTTGGTCACCGTTGTCAGGCGGTTTGACCTGGATCGCAGTCGGTGTTCCAATTCCTCCCAAAGTTGTTCCATGGGGTTGATATTGGGGCTCTGATCAAGTTAGGGATGTTCTTCCTCATCCATCTCATCAAACCATTCCCGTATGGGCCTCGATTTGTGGACGGGCTCATTCTGCTGTGGGTAAACAAAACGGACTACACCGAACTGTTATTACAATGTTTGAGAGCACAGAATTATCGAGAATGTCATTATAGGCCGCAGCTTTAAACTTTCGGGACAATGAAAGAAGGCGGCGAGGCCCAAACCGTAAAAAAACAGCCCCAGAACATGATGTCAAACTTCACAGTTCGCACAGCACAGTCGGCCAGATACTTTCACCTGGAATCTTCCACATCCAGACTCGTCTGTGTGACTACTAGAAGATGAAGCGTGATTCATCAGTCCAGAGAACGTGACTCCACTGCCCCAGAGTGCACTGGCGCTGAGCTTTACACCACACCAATCTACACTTGACACTGACCTTGATGATGGCAAGCTTGAGTACGTCAGCTCATCCATGGACAACCATTCTCTTTAGCTCTTTTCAGTGAGGGCTGACGTTGCTTCCAGCGTCGTGGTTGTGAGTGCTGCAAGCGAGGACAAGCGATTTTGTCGCACCACCTGCTTAAGCTTGCTGCGGTTCCGCTCTTTCATTTTGTGCATCGTACCAGGTAGAGATTGGACTGTTTTAGCTCCTAAGCTTTTCCATTTCCCAACAACATCACTTGCAGTTGATCGGGGCAGCTGCAGCGGGGTAGAAATTTTCGCAACTAAATTGTTGCTAAGATGGCATACTATAACAGTGCCACGTTGAAAGTCACTGAGCTCTGCCGTACGGCCCGTTCTATTCTTCATGTTTGCCTATAATGTTTTCCAGGCCACGTGTGTATTTCTATACCTGTATGGTCCATGGCAATGACGTACACAGTCGTATCAGAAGAATATGACCACTTAACTAATAATAGGAATCACCACTCTTGCCCTGGATAACAGCGGCGAGACGGCGTGGCATGGACGCAATAGAAACAAGTGCGCCAGGCAACTCTCTGCAGAGCTTGCGGCTGCCTCAGGACCAAGAGTTTCAAGACAAACTGTTTACAGGAGGCTCAGGACAACGGTCTCTATGAGGCAAATTGCATCCCGTCAGCCTCCACCAAGTACCATTCCGGAGCTCCGAACTGCTCTTCATCAGGATTGGGACTTGTTGCCCACAAAGCTCTGGGACAATCTGATAAGCAGCGGGAGAAGTCGATGCGAGGCTTACGTGGCGGCAAGGGGTCACCACATCCCTTATTACTCATAGTGCACCCAAGGAGGTTAGAATAAGATATATGTAGATGTTCTTTTTAATGGAATAGTACCACTTTGCGTGAAGCCTATAATTGCAAGTGACGGCCGTCAAAGTGTGGGAAAGCTGATGGTTTTCAAGGCTATTGAATTGCATTTTGTGTTGGATGAATCGCATTCCTTTCGTCGCAAATGTTTCAAGTTTTTCATCGTTAACTTGCTGAAGATGTGTGAGAAAAAGCTGAATTCATAAAATTTTTAAATATTTTGAGGTTCCTTTCCACTTTTATTTTAAATTGAAATACACGTAAATTAGTGCGAATTCTTAACAGAACATAACGTTAAAATTGAAAACTTCACACCCGTAAGAAATATAATTCATTCCAGTTTGATATTAACACGGTTTCTGGAACCAAAAGCCAGGCAATTCCAAAATACACGCAGATGAAAATACATGGGTGACACGTAAACAACGCCAGATTCCCACATCGTGTGGCTTCATGGTTAAGATACTCGCGGCATCTCCAGAAGTATTACTCTAACCTCCTTGGGGCACCAGCTTTTTCACAATTTTGTAAATTTAAATAGGTAATGCAATGAAATTTCTTTCATAACTTGTTTTGTCTGCTTGTAACGTACACTATCTACCAACAAGTAATTGTACACCCCTGCAATTGACGATATCTGCGGTCCTGATACACGTCACGGCGGCCGCCGTTAAATATCGTGTGAGAAACAACAACGCAACCAGTCGCATGCATGATGCCACGCAGTTCGGAACTCTCTGATTTCGAAAAAGGTGTAATCGTCGGGTATCACAGAAATGGCCGATCCATATGTGACATATCCAGCTAGTTGAATTACCCAAAATCGGCAGTGGCCTACGTGATTGGCAAGTGGAAGATGAGAGGTGACTGTCGGAATGTGCCCCGACCCGGCAGACCCACAAAACTGGAAGTTAGAGACCGACGGGTGCTGGCCAGAGAAATTCGGAAGAACCACACCAAATCGATGGGCCACATCCGCGACGAGTTTCAATAGGCATCTGGGAGTGTTCTTTTGATGAATACCATCCGTAAGGAAGCCCATCTGCTCGGTTATCATGGACGTGATGCCGCCCACAAGCCCTTGATCACCAAGTCCAATAGCGCTGCTCGGCTAACGTGGTGCAAAGAACGTCGACAGTGGACCGTTGAACAGTGAAAACAGGTTCTCTTAAGCGACGAATCAAGGTTCACCCTCTACCGTTCGGATGGCAGGGTCTGGTTTTGGCGTCTGCCTGGAGAACGCCTCCTGCCGGAATGTATTGGGCCAACTGTGAAGTTCGGCGGCGGTGGAATTATGCTATGGGGGTGTTTCTCCTGGTATGGCACGGGACCCTTGGTCGCAATTCCTGGTAGACTCAACGCCGAAACCTACTGCACCGTTTTGGATGACAATGCGCTTCCTACGTTGTGGCAGTTTTACGGGGTGGACTCATGTTACTTTCAGGATGACAATGCCACCTGTCATGTTGCGAGGTCCACCATGGCCTGGTATGGTGACAATGGGATTAATCGAATGAACTGGCCTGCGCAGAGCCCAGACCTTAACCCCATCGAGCACCTCTGGGACGAGTTGGAGCGTCGACTTAAGGGGTGCCCCCACCGTCCGAAATCGGTGAAGGAACTGACCTGTCTTCTCCAAGCCGAGTGGAAGAAAATACCGCTAGCCGTCGTACAACGCCTGGTTGAGAGTATGCCCCAGAGGGTCGCAGCTGTAGTCGCCGCACGTGTAGGCTCCACCAACTATTGAAGGTGAATAAACTTCGTTTTCCTTTTCTATCACAGGTGTCCAATTACTTGTTGGTAGATAGTGTATATTCTCTTTAACTTTCCTTTTGAGTTTCTTTTTCTATGTAAATTTGAGTTCGTTCTCTTAGACATTTTCAAACCTTAACGTTATGTTTTTTCTCAAACGAGAATGACGTTGGCAGCAATCTGAGGTCAGAACAAGAATGACGTATGTGTGTTCTGATAAGAATTTAAGATAAAATTGCGATGCAGTGGTTGCTTTGTGGGATTCGAAATCCCCGGTTACTGGCCCCCGGTAATAAATAAGGGCGCTTTTCTGCCTCTTTCTCCCTCGCTTCCTTGTCAATTTCCTATCGGACACTCTAGCCTAAATCTCCTAGCTTCCTATTTCTAAGGGTTGTTTAAGACCTGGGGTCAGACACTCCCTTCCTAAAATCCTCTAGATATGATCTGATCTGATCTGATTGGTCACGGGTGGCCTAGTGGTCAACGTTCCGTGACTGCCACGGAGATGGCCTCGGGTACGATCCCAGGCAGGTACGAGCGCTCGAACCACTAAAATATCCGCCGTGCGTCAGATGGGCGCGTTAAGCCGTCGGACACCGGGTAGTGCCCCCCCCCCCCCGGTAATAAATAAAGGCGTCTTCCTCCCCCTTTCTACCTCGCTTCCTTGTCACTTTCTTATCGGGCACTTTAGCCCAAATCTCCTAGCTTCCTAATTCTAAGGGTTGTTTAAGACCTGGGGTCAGACACTACCTTCCTAAAATCCTCTACATAGGATCTGATCTGATCTGCTTTGGGGGATTGATGTTATTGATGATAGACGTGCTGTTGATTGCTGTTACACTGTGCTTGGATGTTAAATCGCTGCTATTGTACTAAATACTCTCAGGAACTGGATATGAGTGTGGAGTAAACTACATGAAAGCAGAATAAACCAATTGGTAAGTACAACTATTGACCTCTTTCTTGAAATGCCTATGGGTACCCTCTAATATTATATTGACTTTCGTACACATTACCTAATCACTGACGTTAAGGACTGAGTTCTACAGTTACAGGAAAGACAATTACGTTATATGTTGTTGCACTTGCGATATGTCATTACACAAGCATACCCAGTTTCGTGCCTTTCCGACGATTGGTTCTTGAAATATTCACAGGTATGTTGATTATGCTTAACTTTTGGGCATGAGTGTTCATTGTGTGTATACAGGGTGTCCTATAGCTACCAGTTTTGTGGCATATGGTTGCCACAGTTTTGGGGAAATCAATTACATATCGATGGAATTTAGTGTTGTATGAGGTTGTTTGCGTAGAGTTCTTACAATGCAACTCTTCATTTTCCAGGCACGCAAGAAAAAAGGGATTTCATTTTGAAAACCTTTCCGCAAATAAAACCAGAAAACATCGGACGTTCAAGAGACCGAAGTTTCGAGGACATGGTCATGACACAAACTAAAGGCATAGGTAAGCTGATAACGACTGTAAAGTACAATATACGAAGAACTTTTCTTTCCTTCACTTCATAATTTTTCATAGTATTTCTGTACGAAGACAAATTTAGAGAAATTTTCACCAATGTGGAGTTTGAAAGACAATTGATCGTCCCCTCAGGCTCAGCTTATAACGCATAGCAGCGTAATAGGTATCATTTTTCTATTTTAAAACTTGGAACAGTACAAAGTAATTCATTTGTTGTTAATTTCAGTTGGCTGAAAATTCCGAAAGGAATCTGGTATGGAATTCAAAAGTTTCGATTTAGCACGAAACAATACGCTGACAAACCGATCTGTGTGACACATTCAACGAAAGGCCATGTTTCTTGAAGAACAATAACGCTGGCTGATGAACCAAGAAAGTTGAAAAGCCATAAGAAAAATATTAGGAATGATAGTGCTTGTAAAAAAACGCGCTTTTGCGTAAAGGATGATTAGTACGCTGAGTGAGTGCAAGTTGTTACTGAGACGTAGTGATTGTTCTGCACAGCGACAAGAAGTTTCACCGTTAGTTTAAGCGCACTGATCCAATTGTGAGAAATGAGCTTTCCTGTTTTGGTTTAAAATTTCGTGAGGATATTTGTGGAGCAAAAATTCAATATTCACGTGGCTTTTAGGAGGGTAAACCTTTCGACACACTAACACGAAAGGAGATAAGAGTTCTACAGCACCTTCAATGCATGTATACCAAAGTGAGCTTCTAGGAATAATACCCCCACCCCCTCCCCCAATCTCCTGTGGTTCAATGAGTATATTATAAAATTCCTTATTCTAAAAGTCACTACGGAAGAAAATTCACGAAACATAAGAATATTGATGATTACAGACGGTACAAAGATCTTCAGGACGAAGTTAAACAAGTTAGTAAAATCATGCAATGCATTGATTATGATATTATGATACGCTTTCCAACATACCAGAAATCATTACTCAAGTTATTACTCAAGCTATGAGGATAATGGCTGTAGAATAAATCCCGCTCCTATGACCTGACCTTTGACCCCATTTCGATTATATTCAACAGAACCGGTGAAGTGTACTTCCGGAACAACATGATAAAGTTTTGTCTCAATCGAAGCATTTACGTAACTTATAAGGCATGAGGGCGATGGAATGGATCCCCATCCTATGTCCTAACCTTTGACCCCATTTCGCCCATTTTCAATAGGGCTAGTTACCAGGTGGTCCCCTACCAGATACTTAACTTTCACCGAAATCGAACCATTTGTACGCAAGTCATGACGCATGAGGGCAATGGAATGCATCCCGCTCCTATGTCCTGACCTTTGACCCCACTTCACCCATTTTCAATAGGGTTCATCCTCAGGTGGTCCCTTACCACATACTAAAATTTCATCGAAGTCGAACCATTTTTACGCGAGTTATCGTGCGGACAGACGGATAAAGCTGGAGCTTTTTCAACCTACGGTTGGAAAGCGTAAAAAAGGGGTGGAAGCAGCGCATATCCTATTTGCGAAAGAATCTGAAGAACTAAACAATCGCGAACCATCCAAATTCTGGGAATTTACGATTCTTAAGGAGTAGCGAAGCGTCCCACTCAATATACTTAATCGAAATAACACCCGGACTGACGGTGGGCAGAACATAGCTAATGGCTTTGTAAATTATTTCTGTTCTGTCTTCATTACAGAGAATTTCACAGTCGAATCAGAAAAACACGGCCACCTACAGTAATGGAAATAACCACCCTTGTGACTGATGACAGCAAAGAGACGGCATGGCATGGACACAATGAGGATCTGGATGGTTGCCCGAGGCACACGTGCCCATTCGGATTGCAGCAGAGCTCAATGGTCCCGGAGATGATGACGTGGTTCTGGGTCGGCACGTCAAACCTGTCGATCCAAATAATCCCACAAGGGCTCTATGGGACTGATGTCTGGCTATTTCGCCGGCCAAGGGACAATGGAGACATCTCTGTCGTGTTCCTGGAACCAGTCACGCACCCTCTTAACGACATAACAGTGTGCATTATCCTGTTGACAGACACCATCACCACCAAAATAAACGTCCAACATGAAGGGTTGCATGTTGTTAGCGAGGATAGACCGGAAGACATTGGCGTTCAGGGACCCATCCAACCCAGGTCATACCAGGAAAACATCCCCCAGACATGCGCACTGCCCCAGCCGGCCTGTACTTTACCGACAAACTTGACCAGGTGTTGGTTCACGTGTGTCTGACGTCATATCCGCCGCCGCCCGTCACTTCTGTGGAGTAGAAACCTCGATTCGTCAGAGAAGACAACTTTTCCCACTCTTCCTCTGTCCAATGATGGTAGTCCCATGCAAACTGCAGACGTCGTTGCCGATGGATCTGGGTCGACACGGGCGCCTTGACGTTGTTGTCGACTCGGGAGACCCATTCGTAGCAGGGTTCACTCTACTATTATTGGGTACGCGTACCTGGGTACCCCAGCGTTCATTTGCGTGGTCAATTGCTGCACAGTTGCCCTTTACTCGGTGTCGAGTCGACATTCGATATTTCTGACTGAGTAAATAAACTTAACTACCGAATCTAAGGGACGGAAAATCCCCATATGGTCGTAGCACACGAGAGAGACAGTCCGAAGGTTAATATCTGGGCTGCCCATAATGGAAGGCACAGTGACAGGGGCCGTTTTCTTCGCTGAACCAACAGTTATTGGCATAACGTTACTGGACATGTTAGAACAATTCGCAATTCCACAACTCTAGGATATTCAAGACATTATTTACCAACAAGATGGAGCCACTGGTCTTTGGATGTATGCAGATCTTTAGACCATCATTTTCCAGGGAGTTGGATTGGACGTTGGGGTCGGACGGCATAGCCACCCTGTTCTCGTGATATTACCCCATGTGATTTTTTTCATTAGGGCTTTATTAAGGACTTGTGTACCAGAAAAAGGTTACATCTATTACTAAGCTCAAAGAACGCATTACTGCAGCCTTTCTCATTGTTACACCTGACATTCTGCAGCGTACGTGGGTGGAACTGGACTATCGTTTAAACATCCTGCGAGCAACCAACGGAACACACATAGACCCCTGCTGGCATTTTTTAACAAAACTTTCACAGTTACCATGTGTTTTTACATTAAAAGTAAGTTGTTATTTGTTGTAGTTTGTTTACAATAGCATGCTGAAGTTGTATACATCATTTATGGACATACTGTATTAAATAATTAAAACGTTCAGTTGTTATAGAATTTTGAAATGATATACAGGTAAACTGCTTGACAAAAGAATAGGAGGTGATAGTACCCATCAAGACGAACAATATTTACAATGGAACCTAGGGTCGCATTCCACTCTGAGTGCCAGAAAAGAGTAATTTTGAAATACTTCCAACAAGTACAAATCGTCACCTCAGACATCATTTCTTTCGTGCCGGAGAAGTAGCACATCGCCAGAACATCACCGTCAAGCATTTACCGTATGCAAATTGCCAGAGAAAAGACGCAGCATCGACAGTTGCAGCTCATTGGCTTATCAAGGTGCAGTAGATACTTCCTAAATATCACATATCCCGCACGATGGATTGGACGTGGCGGACCTGTGGCATGGCCTCCACGCTCACCGGACTTGAACCCACTGGACTTCTTCTTCTGGGGGCACAGGACATCATTGGTGTACGAGACGCCTGTGGACTCCGTGGAAGATCTCGTCGCGAGAATCGTTGTTGCAGCGGACAGGATAAACACGACACCAGGAGTCTTCGAGAGGGTGCGCCAGTCTTTCACTCGCCGGTGGGAATTGTGCAGCGGAACCCGTAACCGCCACTTTGAGCATCTACTTTTAGTCTGTCCCTGATCTCCATAAATGGGATTGTGCAACGTATGAAGTCGTTAATTCTCTTTCTTTACACTGTTGAAAGATCAACTTGGACATCAAACTTTACTCTTTTCTGACACTCAGAGTGGAATGCGACCCTAGGGTCCATTGTAAATATTGTTCGTCTTGATGGGTATTATCACCCCTCTTCTTTTGTCAAAACAGTTTACGAACAGCCTGTAGAGCATTTCGGGACACATTATTATTTGGCTTCACGACGGAAAATATAGCATTATTTCTATCGTAAAAGGCGAGCACTCCTTTCATTGCCACTGTCCGAGTGGTTTTTCATATTCAGCTTGGTGGGATTAACGCTATCCTTGCGAAGACCGAAGAATTCCATGTCTCAGTATAATCATTAGTGTAGATAAACAAGACGTCTTTTACACGATGATCAGAAAGATTGAACACATATCTGTACTCAATTATAACAAAAACATAATTTAATACTAAGTGCAGATGTATATCGTACAAGATCTTTCGAAATTGCGGAGCATTTCATCATCAGGTACATTCTACATCAAGGAGAGCTGTGACTATTGTGCTGTTTTCCAGCTCTGTTGCTCATTGTACTCTACTGGACTTTTCCTCATCACGTCGTCCTCAGTGTCTTTATTCGCGTTCTGGCTATGTATATACTCATCTGTAAATATCATCTTCATCGCTTTGTGTTTTCACTGATATAATGTTGCCCCGCTTCTCTGTAAATCCTTCCCGCATCGCATTAAAGAATATGTTATTTACATCGAGGAGAACATTACTGGAACAGGAACAAAACACCGTGATTTAAAAACATAAACAAAGAATTCTTTGTTTATGGTTTTTAAATCACAGTGTTTTGTTCCTGTAATTTTCTCCTTGATGTAACGATGTGCCTGATGATGAAATGCTCTGCAATTTCGAAAGATCTTGTACGATATATATCTGCACTTAGTATTAAAGTATGTTATAACGAAGTAAATTTCTTCGTCCTTTTTGTCCACGCCGGGCATCGAACCCGATTCCCCTTATTCCGGAATAAGTCGCTCTACTAACTGAGCTACGCGGACGTATGCTCTCGCTGCTATCTGCCTTTATCTCATGTGCGTTCTGCGGTGAAAGCATTTGTTCTCTTAGGAAAATATCCATTGAGAGCTTGATGCGGAAGTATACCCGTACCTTCCGTTAAGGCGATACGAACACAAGACGTGATAAAAGCAACTGTTCTCTTAGGACTATAACCATTGAGAGCTTGATGCGGAAGTCTACCCGTACCTTCCGTTAAGGCGATACGAACACACGACGTGATAAAAGCAACTGTTCTCTTAGGACAATATCCATTGATAGCTCGATGCGGAAGTCTACACTTACCTTCATTTAAGGTGGTAGAACGTAAAACATGAACAGAAGCATCAGTTCCCATAGGACATGTGAGAACTTGATCAGGAAGTCTACACCTACCTTTATGTTAAGTGGTACGAACCCAAAACGTGAACAAAATTTACAGTTCTCTTAGGACAACATCCGTTGAGAACTTGATCCGGAAGTTTTCGTCCAACTTCGATTGAGGAGGTATGAACCCAAAACGTGAACAAAAGCAAGAATTAATGAATCTGAAACTTAACCTGGAAATGATTATCTGTGTCCGCTAACATTAATGTGCGAAAACAAAACTGAGTGGGTGTGGATTCACATTTTTTATTATAAAACTGGTCTTCTATCTCACGTATTCGAAAGCTTTTCTTTTGTAGTGCTTCCATCTGTAATTTCTAATGAATATTGTTTTTGAGAGTGAACGATCAGAAAAGGAAATACTGCTTCTCAAAACCGAAATGACAGCGATCTCTAAAAGTATGGAGTTCATTGTATTTCTCAAAAGCCGTTGAGCGTTTCACTGTGTATTAGCAACTTTCCTGTGGAATAAATCGTTAAAGAATGACAAGAGGGTGCTGTAAGTCCGAGACGTCGATCAACAGGCGACAGGCATTCGTGAGGAAGTAGTGGGACGGTGGACACGTGGTATCGGACATGCAGCGATATACCAGGGAAGAAAGAGTTTCCTTGGTGAAAAATTGGTATGCGGAGGGAGGGAACCACACAAAGGTGTTACGAAAGTTGGGTACAACGTTTCAGAATCGTCGTAAGCCATCCGGTGCGTACCTGACGAAATTGGTAGCGAAATTCGAACGAACCTGCAGCGTCACAGGTGACGTGGCAAGCATGGCGACGAAGAGAAAAACAGCGCGGAGGGCGGAAAACATCGAAGCGGCACGAGAACTCCTGCACGAAGAAGCCGGTACATCAACACGAGAACCTGCCCATCAACTAGACGTTAGCCCAGCTTCCGCATGGCGTGTTGTGAAGTCGGATTTGGACATATTTCCCTACAAAATCCAGCTGCATCAGCCGGTCTCTCTTGGCCTCCGTACAGGTCCGATTTAACGCCGCTCGACTTCTTCTTGTTTGGCTATCTGAAAGATCGGATGTACCAGTACAACCCGCTAACACTGCCTGACCTCCGACGTGCCATCCAATAGGAAACTGCACGGATCCCGTCTAACATCTTCCCGTCGGTATTGCAGCACTTCGAAGCACGTATTCGCCACGTAGTGACAGCGAATGGTCATCATGTGGAACATGTAATCCTTTGATTACCTTTTGCCTACTCTTACTCCTGTAAATGACTTTTTCCTCTTCCAATAAAGTAAGTTAACTTTATTGCCTCATTCTTTTGTCATTGCCCAGTGAAACACTCGGTATATGCTGCTTTTTCTTTTGACTGCTCTAGACTTATTTTTCTTCGGGATTTTATTTCAGGTGTGGACGTAGTTCTGAATTCTTTAGCAGAAGATAAATTTCAAGCTAGCGTGCGTTGCTTGGCAACTCATGGTCGTTTCCTGGAAATAGGGAAATACGACATACAACTGAATAATTCTTTGGGTAAGTTCTCATTCTTTTTTCACATTGTGTTGATTTGTGGTCATACTTTTTTTATTTCTCTTTCCATTTCTTCCACGTCGCTTCTCAATTTCAAATGTTTTACTTTTGTTAGGAACCAAAACAAGTGTAGACTTACCACATATCTTAGAAGTACTCAACTTGACAATCACTTAAGCAACATATGTTCGCAGAACCTTTAAGGTAGATCGTTCTTAGGTGTTACGCCCACAAATGTGGCATCAACATCAAGCCCTCGTAACTACGTATAATCACTTTGACCCCTTACTCAGTTTGGCGATGATCTGTCTGAAACACATCAGGCTGATGACGTTCATTTGGCAAGGAAACACATTGCATTTTTAGGTGAGTAGAGGATCAAGTTCGATAAACGTGCTGTTCGGGTGCTCCTGAATCTAGCTTTTTCTTTGCAGCCATGTCCAGTGTTACCTTCAAGCAATGTATTGGAGCCTTAATAAATCATAAACCACTAATAGGATCCTGATTGGTTGTAGTTCCAGAGATCTTTAATATCACGTTTTTTATGTAACAAATCATTGTATAAGAATCGTCCAAATGAAACTGAAACAGTCGGTTTCTTACCGTAAGGGTCATAGGTTGGAATATGTGAACATACAGGAAGTAAGTACATTATACAGGAAGTAAGAGTGATACATGGGCTATTATACAGGAAGTAAGAGTGATACATGGGCTATTACACAGGAAGTAAGAGTGATACATGGGCTATTATACAGGAAGTAAGAGTGATACATGGGCTATTACACAGGAAGTAAGAGTGATACATGGGCTATTATACAGGAAGTAAGAGAGATACATGGGCTATTATACAAGAAGTAAGAGGGATACATGGGTTAATAACAGGAAGTAAGAGTGATACATGGGCTATTATGCAGGAAGTCAGAGTGATACATGGGCTATTATACAGGAAGTCAGAGTGATACATAGGCTATTATACAGGAAGTAAGTACATTATACAGGAAATAAGAGTGATACATGGGCTATTACAGGAAGTAAGAGTTATACGTGGGCTATTATACAGGAAGTAAGAGTGATACAAGGGCTATTATACAGGAAGTAAGAGTGTTACATGGGCTATTATACAGGAATTAAGAGTGATACATGGGCTATTATACAGGAAGTAAGAGTGATACATGGGATATTACACAGGAAGTAAGAGTGATACATGGGCTATTATACAGGAAGTAAGAGTGATACATGGGCTATTATACAGGAAGTAAGAGTGATACATGGGATATTACACAGGACGTAAGAGTGATACATGGGCTATTATACAGGAAGGAAGTACATTATACAGGAAGTAAGAGTGCTACATGGGCTTTTTTACAGGAAGTAAGCACATTATACAGGAAGTAAGAGTGATACATATGCTACATACCCGCTACACATAGTCGCCTTGTCAGTTCAAGCAAGTGTTCCAGCGAGATTGTTGATACCCCGAGCAAAGCACGTCCGTGGTTGGCTGTGGAACCAGTCTTCAACGGCGTCAGATAATTGGCTGCCCTTGAGATCCTTTTTTTAGTGGCCCGAAGATGTGGTAGTCGCAGCGCAACAGATCGGGGATATAGGGGGATGGTCCAGCACCTCCCAGCGAAAGCTCCGCGGCAACTCTGGGCACACTGTCGCCATATGTGGGCTTGCGTGCGTTGTCGTGCAGCAGAATAGCCCCATTTGACAACATACCAGGTCGCTTACGCTTGATGGCCGTTTTGCGGATCCGTAAGGTTTTGCAGTGTGTGGTTGCCTTGACCGTACTGCCTGCGTCGAGCCAATCCAACAGCAAATGGCCATTCTCATCGAAAAAAAACCGTGAGCATCGCTTTGCAGCTTACTCATCCGTTTTGTGGCCAAATCAAATGGTAGCACCAAGTTTCATGTGCGGCCACAATCTTGGAAAGAAGCTGTCACCCCTTTGCGTGGTAACGATACAGATGCTTTAGGCAAGCACCTATTCGCCGAGTCTTCTGCTCCTCCTGGACATGCTTGGGGACCCATTGTGCCCAAAGTTTGTTGTATCCCAATCGGCGATGGAGAATGGTGTTAACAGTTTCCTTACTCACTGACAATTTTGCTACAAGCTCGCGGGTGGTGATTCAGCGATTCACCTTCACATGATTGTCCACGGCAGCAATCGTGTGCTTGCCCAGGTCTAGGCATGTCCTCTGTGCTCACACGTGCTTTACGAAATTCACTGCACCAGCGGAACGCTGTACACCGTGGCTGACACTCATACCCATATACATCCTCCATACGACGATAACTTTTGGCTCCATTAACACTGTCGAAAATTGCATAACTGCCTACTGGGCCTGTTTGGACGAATCCATGTCACGACCCTACGCAGTCAACTTGCCTCAGCACGTGCAAGCAACACACTGACACGTGCAGCCGATAACAGCGTGCTTCCTGATATGACACTCCATCTACCGACGTAAACGCACGGCTCTGTGTAACTATAAAATGACGATATTACACGAGGCTCACTTTCATTTGGGTGACCCTTATATCATAGTTCCAATCATCTTGGAATCTTTTATTGAGGCATCTAGTGAAAATGTAAGTAAAAGTAGTTTCCATTTCTCCAGTTGCTTCTTTTATAATGCCCACGGTAATATCATCTTTCCCCTGTAACTCTTCCCCGTTTCATATTCTTAATTTCATATGCAACTTCTTCCGGGAAGACTGCAGGAGCTTTAGTTCTGGTGCACTCCTTTATGCTGAACAATGCGTAGATGTCGTGCAGCAGACATCTACGCGTTATTCAGCATAATTATCCAGCATAAAGCACCACTTTAAACAAGTCAGTAAAATCATGCAATGCACTGATTATGATACGCTTTCCAACATACCAGAAATCTTTACTCAAGTTATTTCTCAAGTTATGAGGATAATAGCTGTGGAATAAATCTTGCTCCTGTGCCCTGACCTTTGACCCCATTTCGATGATTTTCAACAGAACCGGTTCAGTATACCTCCGGAACAACGTACTAAAGTTTTGTCGCAATCAAAGCATTTTCAAGCACGCATAAGGGCAACGGAATGGATTCCGGTCCTATGTCCTGACCTTTGACCTCATTTCGCCCATTTTCAACAGGGTTAGTCCCCAGGTGGTTCCCTACCACATACTAAAATGTCATAGAAATCGAAGCATCATTACGCAACTTATGATGCATAAGAACAATGGAATGGATCCCGCTCCTATGTCTTTCTTAGATCGGTCATGGAGTGTAGTAGTAATAAGTGTAACGTTGAGGTGTTTCGTACCTGGATGCCACAGTGGTTACGGGTCCTAATTACAAGTTAATAAAATCATGCAATGCATTGATTAGGGTACGCTTTCCAACATACCAGAAATCATTACTCAAGTTATAATGGCTGTGGAATAAATATCTCTCCTGTGTCCTGACCTTTGACCCCATTTCGATGATATTCAACAGAACCTGTTCAGTGTATCTATAGAACAACATGATAAAATACTATCGCAATAGAAGCATTTTTACGTAAGTTATGAAGTGTAAGGGCAATGGAAGGGATCCCACTCCTATATAATGACCTTTGACCCCATTTCGCCCATTTTTAATAGGGTTCGTTTCTATGTGGTCCTATACCACATACTAAAATTTTATCGAAATAAAACCATGTTTATACAAGTCATGACGCGTAAGGACAATGGAATTGATCCCGCTCCTAAGTCGTGGACTTTGATCCCATTTCGCCGATTTTCAATAGGGTTCGTCCCCAGGTGGTCCCCTACCATATACTAAAACTTCATCGAAATCGAACCATTTTCCCGCGAGTTGTCGTGCGGACAAATGGACAAAGATGGAGCATATACGCTTCTTCAACCTACGGTTGAAAAGCGTAAATGCCGCCCCGGTGGCGCAGTGGTCTAAGCGATGGCCTCTGATCATTCGTCCGAACGGGGTCTGGGTTCGAATCCCGGTGAGGCATGGATGTTGTGTTTGTCTTCCGGCACTGGCTCTCTCCCTTCCCTGGAACCAGTGACCCTAAATTAGGGACGGGCGACTGCTTATAGCCCATTGAGTTGCTCACGGTGGTCGTTAAACCTCCAATAAAAAAAAAAAAAAAAAGCGTAAACAAAAGACAATCACTTTCTGTGCCGAAAAATGAAGCAGGGCGGATTGAATGATTCTTTGTCTATTTGCCCTAAATCAAGTCGGCAGTCACTCAGTAATGATTTAGTTAAGTACACCACTTTTTTTAGGCTTTTATATATTGAATATTATCACATTTTTTCTAGAATTATTGAAATTGGGTGTTGTTGTTCTGTTTTGTTTTTGTCCAAAGTTCTGTAAACTTTATCGTGGAAAGATTAGGCTTAATTACAATATCATGTGACAAACAATTAAACATTTTGTGCCCTGTAGAAATAGAGAAAAGGGTTGCAACAGGATCAGAACAGAATTCAATACGATGATTGGGCAAAAATCCCAATACTTATGGAGAAAATTTACGTCCAGTAATGTAATTGTACTAACCAGCCTTGTGATGCGTAGATTCAATGCGAGATAATGCATTTACTGAATAAAGTTGACGAAGCTTCCCCAAAACACACCATTTGGAAGAACATTCGCTTATACCTATCCATATATGACATTATATAGTGCTGAGACGTGGACCTTAACTAAAAGAGACATACAAAGACTGCAGACAACTCAAAAAAGCATGGAGAGATGCAGGCTTAGTGTAACCAGGAGAGATAAGAAAAGAAACTCGTGGATCAGAAAAATGACAAGAGTGGAAGACATCATAACCAGAGTAAAATCCCTGAAATGGCAATGGGCTGGACATATTACCAGAATGACAGACCATCGATGTACAGCTGAATTGGGGAGACCTTCGTCCAGCAGTGGATTGATAATGGTTGACAATGATAATGATATGACATTAATCACTTTTAGCATACCTGCAGGATAAAAACAAAGAGATTCTTTGGTAAAATTTAGTTAAATTATTATACTGCACGGAACGAGAAGCACGTATATCTATGAGCATAGTTTACAGCAATAGCATCGAAGCTGTCTTCAGCGCCCTCTGTGATTTCATGATTTCAAGAACCCGTCTGCAGAAGCGCACGGCACACTATCTCTTCTAGACACTATAACCTTGTCGTCCTGAAAGAAACAATCGTCGTGTACAATGAACGGACCTCAATCTCATTGAACACCAATGGAATGAACTTGAGCGACGGGTGAAGTCTACACCAACACGACTTTTTTCAGGACGACCAGCAGCATTGACGTCCTGGAAGAAACAATCGTCGTGTCCGTAGAACTAACATCAATCCCATTGAACACCAATGGAATGAACTTGAGCGACGGGTGAGGTCTACACCAACACGACCTTTTTCAGGACCACAAGCAGCATTGACGTTCTGGAAGAAACAATCGTCGTGTCCGTAGAACGGACCTCAATCTCATTGAACACCAATGGAATGAACTTGAGCGACGGGTGAGGTCTACACCAACACGACCTTTTTCAGGACGACAAGCAGCATTGACGTCCTGGAAAAAACAACCGTCGTATCCGTAGAACGGACCTCAATCTCATTGAACACCAACGGAATGAACTTGAGCGACAGGTGAGTTCTACACCAACACGACCTTTTTAGGACCACAAGCAGCATTGACGTCATGTAAGAAACAATCGTCGTGTCCGTTGAACGGACCTCAATCTCATTGAACACCAATGGAATGAACTTGAGCGACGGGTGAGGTCTACACCAACACGACCTTTTTCAGGACCACAAGCAGCATTGACGTTCTAGAAGAAACAATCGTCGTGCCCGTGGAACGGACCTCAATCTCATTGAACACCAATCGAATGAACTTGAGCGACGGGTGAGGTCTAGACCAACACGTGAAGAAGGTACGGGGTGAAGAAGGTACTAAAAGGTCAAGGGATACATAAAGAAAATGGGAACAGGAGGACAAAGTAGTAGGGAAGTGTGAAAGGTTGGGAGGTGAAGAGGTAGGAAACAGTTCGTGCTGAAGTAATAGTAGGTAAGATAAAAAGCTGTTTAAGCACAATTCAATCTTGTGAATTGTGAAACAATTTTACTAATACTAATTTCTACTAATACCTTTGAATGTTATGCTCCATGCTTTCGGGTGCAACTGTGACTTGCCTACATTTGTATAGGGAGATCAGGGCCTTGTCATGACTTTTGTGGCATTTTCCCAAATCTCCCTTGCTGTTACAATTACTTACACTGTTGTTATATTATATTGCACTTTTTGGTTTTAATGTAACAGCCAAGTAAACTGAATTGAATTGAATGACAAAGCCCACAGTCGATTTAGCGACCTGTCTGACATCAGCGAATGCTTCTTACGGTCATATCTCCGATTGAGCAGCCTATTGTAACGCCCTTTTCAAACTAGGAGAGCTCTCTTCTTCTAGCTATTTTATCAGCGATTGGTCTAAGCGTTCTCCCATTCCCGTTTTCGTACCTAATAGATCACGTGTCTGCTGCGGCAGCACACCATTGCGCCTGCGTGGGGGTGTCCAATCAATTTTGTCCACATAATGTATTAGTCTGCCAGGGCACGGTAGATCCAAAGTCTGGGTCCTTGAAGACTGGAGAAGTGTCGTCTGGTCCGATGAATCACGTTTCCAGTGGTTCATCGTTGATGAGGTGGCCTCAATATGGCGCCAACAGCGAGAATCAACAGATCTCAGCTGCCTAGAGTTAACTGTTCAAGCTGATGGAGGCGGTGCAATGGCCTGGGATCGGTTTTCATGTCTTGCATTGGGTTCCTTTCTTCCTTTGGAACAGCACTTGTATACCTTGATGTATCCAACATAATTGCGGACCAAGCACGCGCGTTCATGTGCATGATATTTCCAGTAGGAAAGGGCTGCTTCACCAGATAATGCGCCATGCCACAAGACGAGAATAGTAACAGTGGTTTCAAGAGCACAACAGAGACTTTAGAGTGCTAAAATGACTAGCTCATTCCCCAGATAATAACGCAATTGAAAATCTGTGGGTTGAGATTGAAAGAGCCATTCGTAACAATAATGCACTTTCAGCGAATATTCAGCAATTGACAGACCGCTTTGCTGAACAAACCTGTGGAACAGTATGAGCACCTCGTTCATGACACATCGAACGTGGGCAGTTTGGAAGGCCTAGGATGGCCCCAACTCGTTATTAGGTGGGTGTTCCTATAATAATTTGCCACTTCAGAGTGTAAATTGAAACGGCAAGTTGCAACGATAAGCCTTCGCCGGTGTAGTTCCATCCGTAGAATATCTGACTCCGGAGAAAGAAGATGTGATTTCGAATTCTTTTACCAACAAATTTGGGCTTTTACGCAGTAAGTTGTAAAAGTTTGTAAAAATGTCGAATTGTTCTTTTGTCTGCACCCAGCTGGAAGTCTACCAGACGCCAATGTATTGTATTTTTTCAGGTCTTAGAGTGTTCCTGAAAGATATCAGTTTCCACAGTGTCCAGTTGGACACGTACTTCGTAAGAAATAAAGTAATGCAGGAGTGTTTGAGTGCCATATCTAAATTGCTACTTGACGGAATCCGAAGAGGTGTTGTACAGCCTCTAAACACCACAGTGTTTCCTGTAGAAGACGTGGAAGCAGCCTTTCGTTATATGGGAAGCGGAAAACACATTGGCAAGGTGCTGCTTAAGGTAAGTACTAATCTATCGTAATTTTCGGACTGAGCGCCTCAGTTAAAGAATGTCGCTATTTAAAAAAAAAATTAAGAGACGCATCTGCATAAGTCGTGTCATTCGAGAAGGCAGTGATACTTAGTTAAGCGCAGTCACACTATGCGTCCGAGAGAGAGAAAGAGAGAGAGAGAGAGAGAAAGAGAGTGAGTGAGAGATATTTATGTAGAGGATTTTAGGAAGGGAGTGTCTTACCCAGGTCTTGAACAACCCTTAGAAGTAGGAAGATAGGAGATTTGGGATAAAGTGCCAGACAGGAAAGTCACGCGAAAGTGAGGTAGAAAGGGGTGAGAATACACCCTTATTTATGACTGGAGCGCTGGAACTACCAGAAGTACGACGGCTTCACGTGCCCATAAGACGCACGGCGGATATTTATTGGTTCAGGCGTTCGTACCACCTTGGGATCGATCCTGACACTTTTCCGTGGCAGTCACGAATGCTGACCATTATGCCATCCGCGGCAAAGGGTATACTTAGAGAGAGATTTATGTAGAGGATTTTAAGAAGGGAATGTCTGAGCCCAGGACTTTTTTTTTAGTTGGAGGTTTAACGACCACCATTAACAACTCGGTGAACTATAAGCAATCGCCCGTCCCTAATTTAGGGTCACTGGTTCCAGGGAAGGGATAGAACCTGTACCGTAAGACAAACACAACATCCATGCTTCACCGGGGTTTGAGCCCGGATCTATCTTGGACGAGCGGCCATGAGCCAACGCTCAGACCACTGCGCCACCGAGGCGGCTCCCCGAGTCTTGAAAACAACCCTTGGAAGTAGGAAGCTTGGAGACTTGGGCTAGAGTGCCAGAGAGGAAAGTCACACGGAGGTGAGGTAGAAACGGATAAGAAGACACCCTTATTTATGGCTAGGAGTGGGAGCTACCCGGAGTCCGAGGGCTTAACGTGCCCATAAAACGCACAGCGGAGATTTATGAGTTCGAGCTTTCGTACCAGCATGGGAACGCTCCTGAAACTTTTCCGTGGCAGGCATGAATGTTGGCCACTAAGTCATCCTCGGCAAGGGGTAGACTTAGAGAGAGATTTGTGTAGATGAATGTAGGAAGGGATTGTATGACAGTAGGTCTTGAACAACCCTTACAAATAGGATGCTAGGGATTTGGGTTAAAATTCCTGTCAGGAAAGTCACGCGGAAGCCAGGTAGAAAGGATATGGAAGACGCCCTTGTTTATAACCGGGGGCCCAGTACTCGGGATCCTTCTGCTTAACGTACCCATCAGACACACTGCGGATATTTAATGGTCCGAGGTGTCGACCCTTCTATGGCAGTCACGAACGTTTACCACTTGGCCATCCACGGACCCACAGACTAACCATCAGATCAGATCAGATCATACACTCATGGACAATGAAATTTGCGCACCTAGAAGAAAGCATGCTACAACCGCGAAACTTTGCAAATAGCTAGAGTGCGTGCTGGTATGCAAATGATCCACGTTTAGTGCGATCGCGCATGACTGCACACCCTGTGGTAGTGCTGGAAGCGCATACCGGCAGCCTTACAAACCGGCGTGTAGTCGAAGCCCCATGAAAGTGAAAAGCATCGGCCGACGCAAGCAAGAGTACAGAGTGATGAGAATGCCGGGTAGATGCCAGAGACATCGATTTTCGCAACTTACGGACTCTAATCATCGGGTTGAAAACCGCAGGGTGGTCAGGGCGCCGTATAGCCCGCTACGTGGATCGTTATGACCATACCGTCCGACTGTTTTTGGAGCAGTGTACACGTGACGGGACTGCCACATGGCGGGGCGGCTCTGGATGGACGAGGAGGACCACCGGTAGAGAGGATTGTCTGATCGTGCGCCAGACCCGAACGGATCCCACTGGAACCCGGTCCACTATACAGGCAGATGTAGCAGCTTTTGTGTGCCCCCGAACCATTTCCCGCCGCCTCGCAGAGACGAATCAGCGATCCCATCGCCCCTAATGTGTGCTGATATTAACACCGGAGCCTCGCCGGGTCAGTGCGCACTGGTGCCAGTCCAGAGCGACGTGGAACGCCACAGACTGGCGACGTATAGTGTTTGGCGATGAGTGCCGCTTCGTTTTGGGAACAGATGATCATCGTGTGCTGTTGTGGAGGTCCCCGGGTCAACGGCACAACCCCAACCTTGCTATCGAGCTTCACACCTCCCCCACTTCAGCCATTGCCTACGATAGCCGATCAGCTCTAGCAGTGCTACGTGGATCATTGACCGGCAGCGGTATGTGAATGAGATCCTACGGCGCCATGTGCTCCCATTCCTGGCCGGAATTCCAGGTGCGCTATACCAGCAGGATAATGCCCGCCCGCACACGGTTCGGATTGCTCAGGACTGCCTATGTCATGTCCAGACACTTCCATGGCCTCCCCGCTCCCCGGACATGTCCCCTATCGAGCATGTGTGGGACCAGTTGAAACGCCAGCTGCCGCCGTGCAACACTATTCGGAATTTGGAGCACACTGTCCAACACGTGTGGGCCAGTCTGGGGCAGGACAACATCAGGCGTCTGTTCGCCTCCATGCCGGACCGTATTGTAGCATGTATCCACACAAGGCGATGCGACGCGCTATTGAAGATGACCGGACTGCGTGCCACAGATCCCTCCGTAATTGCCTTGCAGCTCTGTTTTTGCCATCATGTGTATCATTTATATGTATCATTACGTCCATAAAATTTCAGTTCAATCCCATGCTTCCTTCTTGGTGGGCAAATTTCATTGTCCGTGAGTGTATGTAGAGGATTTTAAGAAGGGAGTGTCTGACCCCAGGTCTTAAACAACCCTTAGAAATAGGAAGTTCGGATATTTGGGCTACCGTTAGGAGAGAGACACAAAAGCGAGGTAGAAAAGGGAAGGAAGGCGCCCTTATTTATTCCAGAAAGGCCACTATCCGGGGTCCGACTGCTTAACGTGCCTATCTGACGCACGGCGGATATTTAGTAGATCGAACCTGCGGTTCTCCTGTGGCAGTCACGAACGTTGACCACTAGGCCATCTGCGGTCCCACACACTAGGCATCAGCTTCAGTGTTATTTATTTAAAATTTCTTTTTCAGACAAAATAGCTGTCACTGTGAGATAATTTAACCTTGTTAAATCATGTTTTTATTGAAATTGTCAAGGAAATTAGAAGAGAAAGGTTATATCAGTTTTATCTTGCTATTATCTCTTGATTCGATATAAATAATCATAAAGCAAAATTAAAACATACCATAGTAACCACCATATACACTGCTGGCCACCCAAAATGCAACACCAAGAAGGACACGAGATAGCAAAGTCAGATTTACTGGACACATAACAACAGATACAAAGATGAAACGATTGACCTTACAGGCCCGTGCGACTTGCGAAACACGCAGACATCAATAGTTCGTGTGGCCCCCATGGCTGGCAATAACGGCCGCTACACGCCGCAACATCGAACGAAAGAGGCTTTGGATGTGGCCTTGGGGTATCTCGGTCCAGGCTGCTTCCACACCTTGCCACAGTTCATCAGGCGTAGCCGCGGGTGGTGCTTGCCGGGCCACTCGGTTGCCGATCAGCGACCAGACGTGTTCGATGGGGAACATATCGGGAGAACAGGCGGACCGTGAAGAATTGTTGCACGATGCGTGCCACATGCATACGCGCATTGCCCTGTTGAAACGTGGCCGCTGGCAGGTCTGCAGGTAAGGGAAGACTACAGGCTCCAAAACGTCGGAGATGTAGCGGTGGCTGCTGAGTGTACCGGTGATGCGTACCAGAGGGGTGCGGGTGTCATATCCAATTGCGCCCCAAACCATAACGCCAGGCGACGGACCGGTATGGCGATGCATAATGCAGGCGTCATACAGTCTCTCGCCAGGGTGCCGGCACACGCGGATCCGACCATCATGGTGTCGCAGGCAGGAGCGGGATTCATCAGAGAAGACAATGTCGTGCCATTCTGTAGTCCAGGGGTGGCGTTCGACAGCCCACTGCCGCCGCACTCGTCGGTGGTGTAACGTCAATGGTAATCGGAGCAATGGGCGCCGTGCGACAAGTCCCCGCTCCTGAAGACGACGTCGAACGGTACGTGCTGCACAGGTTGTTGCGCAACACACCCTAATTCCTGCGCTAACGTTCGTGATGTGGTGTTGCGAGCCGTCAATGACCGCAGCACAGCACGCCGGTCTTCTCGTTCGGTGGTGTGCCGCGGCTGCGGCAATTGCTCACGTCGGTCCGTCCGTCCCTCCTGCACCCACCGAATCCACCGAATCCTGGATATCGTCCCACAAGGGCGCCGATGTCTTGGTACGATAAACCGGTGTCGCGATAAGCCACTATTCGTCCTCTGTCGAACTCTGAAACGTGCTGGAATGACTGCCGTATTCTGCGACGAGGCATCAGGAAGCTTCCCACGCACAGGTCCGGCAGCACAACACACTTCCAGTACTTACACCCCGCCTTCTGTGCACCCTTCTTATGGTGCTTCTCGGTGGCGTGCCGGGTGCACATGATTTGCGTATGACCTGCAATGCTAATCATTTACATATCCTCTCGCAAGGGACGCATGTTGCGAATTTCAGGCCAATAGGATGCTTCCTTCTTGGTGTTGCAGTTTGGATGGCCAGCAGTGTATATTACATTCAGTACTACCAGTTCCTCTCAGATGCCGCATACTCGACCAAACTCGTTGTTGATGATTTTTTTTTTTTTTTTTTGGAATTCTGCTTTTGCTTTTTCATAAATTTTTTTATAAGTTGTTGGCTTTACGAAATCCGGCTTCTTTACTTAAGGCTCTACGAGACTCGCCATCTTGTATTGCAGCCTTCTCTTATTAACTAATGGGCAAGCGTATTTCACAAATTGCTCGGGCAATTTTGCACATTTTGGACCACCGTTTGTGGCTAACGCAAGATATATGATAAATAAAGAGTTCCCTGGTTTCAGATTTTCATTTTGGACTCTTTAAGTATTTTTATTAATTAATAAAACTGTGGAAGACGCCTTGATACGACTTTCGCTGCAGATAAAAAAATGAAGGGAAAGGTCAATAAAAATTCTGAAACCAGGGAACTCTTTATTTATCATATATCTTGCGTTTGCCACAAACGGTGTTCCAAAATGTGCAAAATTGCCCGAGCAATTTGTGAAATACGCTTGCCCGTTGGTTAATAAGAGAAGGCAGCATACAAGATGGCGGGTCTCGTACAGTCTTAACACCAGGCAATATCCGAGTACATATGAACGCCCATTGGCTCCGCGACGTCGACCAGTGCTCGCGACGAGCTCACTTTGACGCGCTCGTTTGTCATCGCGATAGCGTTTGCGGCGCTCGGCATTAGTAGTTCGGGGTGTCTTGGGTATTCAAATTTCCTGTTCTAGTCTTTTCAGTTTCCGCAGTTCCTTTCTGCGCTCAATTTCATATTTTCTTGGTATTTTGATGGGGTTTTTTTCCCCGGTAATTTGACAAATCTGCGAAAAAAATAACAATAAAGTATAATTACATTACCATATGATCTTATTGTTAACAGTTGCAATTGTAAAATTTTCAATTCACATTGCTAGTCCACTACGTTAACATTAATTACATACCAAAATCAATATTCAGTCACCTTTAGTTCAGAAGTATTGAAAACGAAAACAAAAGTATATTCGCTGACGCAGAGCACAAAACTGACCATCCACTTTGGCACGCTGTCACGAATTGCCATTGATCCGCCGGCCCCACCACTTATAATTGTCACTAAATGTCATCTATGCGCATCAAACGATATAGAGCCGTTGCCATGCCCCCGATAACCCGGAGTTATTGCGAGTTGAAATCGGTCACACAAATATGTCGCTGATTTGTATCGTACCATAAGACGTAGTTCCCTATGGCCATAATAGTCACCTATCCCTTTTTTAGAGTCCCTAGTATCAAGAAAGGGAGAAAATCCACTTTAGAAGGACAAACACAACATCCGACTGTTGCCCCCGCTTAGAACCCAATCCAGCAATGAGATACCTCAGAAATGCTCTAGATTCCCGGTATTTGACTGTTGCTATAAGACCTTTATACCCTTCTTTTGGCTTTCTAATGACATGACTGAGGTCACGTGGCGTGTTTCTCATAATATGATACATAGTTCTTGGTCTCATTACACCTCAAACTCAGCTCCGGAGCTTCGTGTTTTGTAGCAAGAGTTTTAATAGTAGCCAACTAACAACCAACGCTAATTTTAAGAAACTTCAGACATTACAAAATAAATATATTAGACAAAAGTAATAGAGGTAGTTGCCTTCAATGCACGATCTTGAAAAGTAGAGTCACTCACAATATAAATTTAAATTCGTTGACTGAATAAAAATTTTTCTTGTATATACAAGTATTAGAACTTTCAGGTTTCCCTAGAACCCATCATCAGTATCTGATGATGGGTTCTAGGGAAACCTGAAAGTTCTAATGCTTGTATATACAATAAAATTTTTTAATTCAGTCAACGAATTTAAATTTGTATTGTGAGTGACTCTACTTATCAATATCGTGTATTGAGGGCAACTACCTCTATTACTTTTGACTATTTCTGCACGAATTTGAATTCTCCTAAATATATTAGACTCGTAGAATTAAAACATAATTCTGATATGAATTACTTTTCACTAATGAACTCCCCTATGTACATACGCGTTGACCCAAATAAATATAACATATTAACAGTAAAACAAATATATAATTACAATTTGGGAAAAGTCATGTACGGGAGAATAAAAAATGATATATATGGCGATCCATTTAAACCAGTACCATGTGATTTACTTATAACTTTTTTATAAATAACAAAAAAATCATACAGTAAGTTGAGAATTATACATGTGGTATTGGAGAATCATTTTATCAAAGTAAATGTTGGAATTGTCCTCCATTTTCTTGTAAACACCGTTTAAGACGCCGCACCATATTCAGTGATGTCTCATGTAGAGTACGAGCAGTAACATTGCCAATTTCAGTCGTGATTGTTTCACGCAATGCATCCAATGTTTTTGGATGGGTTTTGTAAACTCTATCCTTTAAGTAGCCCCATAAAAAAAAGTCAGGGGAAGTTAAGTCCGGAGATCGGGGAGGCCATATGTTTTTTGAAATTAATCTGTCATCAAAGAAGCTGGTTATGAGTTCCATTGAGACTTTCGATGTGTGACACGTAGCGCCATCCTGCTGAAAGTAGCCCTATGTCAATTCAATGTCATCGAGTTGTTCCACAAATTCATTGAATATGCGGCAATAAACGTTAGTGTTGACAGTCTCAGAGAAAAAAATGGGGCCAATAATTTTCGTAGACGAAACTGCACACCATACACCAACCTATAATGAATTAGCTTTATTTGCTTTCCGCTAAGCTAATTATAATGAATAACCTTTTGTACCAGCTAAGCTAATGATAATGAATAAAGCTTTCAACTAAGCTAAGTATAATGCTTCTGCTACTGAATTATATGCTTGTACTAAACTTCAAATAGTGAATTCAAATGGTTGTTGTTACTAGTTAATTAAGAACATGAATAAAGTCTCCTGCTAGTAGTGTAGTAATAGTATTGAACAAACTTGTAACTGGTAGTAATGTTGTAGCAGTAATTAAGATGAATAAAGTCTTATGCTGGTTGTTACTAGTAATATTAATTGAAATAAACCTAACAGCCAGACAGAGGTCTGACAGTACTATGAACTGAGAAAGACGTACTTACGTAAACCATTTATTATGACCTTCTACTGGAATCATCACACACAGCTACTCAAATAACAATAATAAAGAATCAACCTAATCACATAGAACGAAGCTCTCCCTATCCAACAACAAACGCTCTGGCTATACAACAACGCTCTCCCTATAACAACAAAAGCTCTCCTTGGCTATCGTTGAACGCGCCTATTTATACTGGCTACCACCACGTCATGACTTACACTCATTGCCAGATCTCATTCAGCGGGTGAAATAATATTTCGTTCAGTAAGAAGATAATTTACATAGTAAAATAAAATAACCAGAGATAGTAAAATCAAAAGGAAAGTGAATATAGAGTATACGTTACAAACCTTTTGTGAATGCATCGGTGTTTCACACATAACGTGTGGGTTTTCGACAGCCCAGTATCTGCTGTTTTGCGAATTGACGTAGCCTGACAGATGAAACCAGGCTTCATCTGTAAACCATGTGACAGAGAGAATATCAGATCGCAAATTAAGGAAATTTTGAAACCATTTGCAGTAACTTACTCTCTTTCCCTTGTCCGGTTCCTGCAGCTGATGGATTACGTGCACTTTAAATATTCGAATATTCGCTTTTTTGCTGCCCTTGCACAAGTTCCGTATGAATATCCTGTCTGTTGGCTTAATCTGTGAAACGATTTCGTCGGAGATCGAAGTAGACGTTGCCGAACATCGTCCACACGCGCTTGGGGTATCGGAGGGTGATGTCTACCGCTACCGCTGAGAAGAGAACCGGTTTGCTCCAGTTTTTTTTGCCATCGACAGAATTGTTGACTTGCTTGGCACTTTTTGAACTCCAAAGTCTCTTCGAAATGCTCGTTGCGTTTTGATGACAGAATTGGTTACCCAATACGATTTCACTAAAAAAAACACGCTCTGGAACAGAGTACTGCATGTTTCCGAATACAGGCAAGTGAATGACAACGCAACAACAAACAAATCACGAGCTGAGTTACAGTTACGGTTAACAATCTTCTTCACGGTGGCGGTTTTCATTCTCCAGGAGTTGCTGCTTCTATTGAAAAAAGGAGAAGTTCCTTGCGCGATCCCTTGCAAAAATGTAAGGTTTTTTCAGGGTACTGGTTTAATTGGATCACCCTGTAGATCGTGCATTAATTGAAATTTATTTACCTACCCATGACTATAATACTAGAGGTAGATCTCAACTGAGACCAATTTTTTCCCAGGGCTCAGTATATTAAATAGTCACTAAATTATGCTGGGCCTCAATTTTGGAATTCTCTATCTCGTGATCTTACAATAATAAATAATTTCAATCTATTTTAAAAAAAATTAAAATTTTGCATTCTGGAACTACCAAAAATGTAAAAAAAGGAATTATAGAGATATGGAAAATTTAAATGGTAATTGTAAAAAAAAAAGGGAGGGGAATAGGGAAGAAGCGACTAAGGGGTCAGGCGGTACATTAAGAAAATGGGAACAGGAAAGCAAAGTAGTTGGGAGGTCGGGAGAGTTGGGGGGGGTTGAAGGAAGATGGGGCGCAATTTCACTAATACAAATTTTAACTAATTCCTTTGAATGGTATGTGCCACGCCTTGATGTGTAACTCTTACTTGCTTACATTTGTACGGGGAGATCGGGGCTTTGTCAGGTTTTTAGTAGCCTTTTCCTAAATCTCCTTGCTGGTACAGTTACGTGCTTACACTGTTGTTGTATTACATTGTATTTCGTCTTCATGTGGCAGTTAAATAAATTGAATTGAAGCTACTCTCCCATAAATTGAGATGCTCCCGGCGAACGATATTTCAGCAGAGTAAATTACTGAGATGCATACTGAGTTGTATGGCTACTATATTGGAAAAGGTGTTGCCCACAACCGTTTCTAACATCCCTGTTTCTATTCTCTCTCTCATCCCTCTCTTGGTAAGATGCATTTTTCTTCAGTGTTTTTCCATCGCAGGTGCAGTCTGTTCATGTTTTTAAAAGTTTTGCTTCTGTCTTTGTATATTTCGGAGTTAAACGAAATATAATATATAAACTCGGTCGTCCGTCCCTAATTTAGGGCCACTGCTTCCATGGAGATGAGAGAAGACAAGCACACCATCTATGCCTCATTCAGGACTCGAACCAGAGTTCGTTTGAATATTCTGTGCCTAAGCACAGACGATAGCTTAGCTTAAGGGCATATTTTTGTGGTGGTCATTTTGTAGCCACAACACCAACATGTTTTTTCACGTTATCTTTGCCCGGTTTAACAGTGCTTTTTTGGAACTAAAAAACCTAGCAGCCTTAATTTTCCTTGTCATTTTCTTGGCTTTGTCTACAATATTTCGCAAGGTGCCCTCTTGCCTTTGTCTTCAATATTTCGCAGAACGCTCTTTTGGATTTCACAGGATGCTCTCTTGGCTTTATCTTCAATATTTCAAAGGGCGCTCTTATGGCTTTGTCTTCAATATTTCGCACGGCGCTCTCTTGGCTTTGTCTTCAATATTTCGCAGAGCGCTCTCTTGGCTTTGTTTTCAATATTTCGCAGGGCGCTCTCTTGTCTTTGTCTTCAATATTTCGCAGGGCGCTCTCTTGGCTTCATCTTCAATATTTCGAAGGGCACTCTTTTGGCTTTGCTTTCGATGTTTCGCAGGGCGCTCTCTTGGCTTTGTTTTCAATATTTCGAAGGCCGCTCTTTTGGCTTTGTCTTCAATATTTCGCAGAGCGCTCTCTTGGCTTTGTTTTCAATATTTCGAAGGCCGCTCTTTTGGCTTTCTCTTCAATATTTCGCAGAGCGCTCTCTTGGCTTTGTCTTCAATATTCCGCAGGGCGCTCTCTTGGCTTTGTTTTCAATATTTCGCAGGGCGCTCTCTTGGCTTTGTCTTCAATATTTCGCAGGGCGCTCTCTTGGCTTTATCTTCAATATTTCGAAGGGCGCTCTTTCGGCTTTGCTTTCGATGTTTCGCAGGGCGCTCTCTTGGCTTTATCTTCAATATTTCGCAGAGCGCTCTCTTGGCTTTGTTTTCAATATTTCGAAGGCCGCTCTTTTGGCTTTGTCTTCAATATTTCGCAGAGCGCTCTCTTGGCTTTGTTTTCAATATTTCGCAGGGCGCTCTCTTGGCTTTGTCTTCAATATTTCGCAGAGTGCTCTCTTGGCTTTATCTTCAATATTTCGAAGGGCGATTCTTTTGGCTTTGCTTTCGATGTTTCGCAGGGCGCTCTCTTGGCTTTGTTTTCAATATTTCGCAGGGCGCTCTCTTGGCTTTATCTCCAATATTTCGAAGGGCGCTCTGTTGGCTTTCTCTTCAATATTTCGCAGAGCGCTCTCTTGGCTTTGTTTTCAATATTTCGCAGAGCGCTCGCTTGGCTTTGTTTTCAATATTTCGAAAGCCGCTCTTTTGGCTTTGTCTTCAATATTTCGCAGAGCGCTCTCTTGGCTTTGTCTTCAATATTTCGCAGAGTGCTCTCTTGGCTTTATCTTCAATATTTCGAAGGGCGATTCTTTTGGCTTTGCTTTCGATGTTTCGCAGGGCGCTCTCTTGGCTTTGTTTTCAATATTTCGCAGGGCGCTCTCTTGGCTTTATCTCCAATATTTCGAAGGGCGCTCTGTTGGCTTTCTCTTCAATATTTCGCAGAGCGCTCTCTTGGCTTTGTTTTCAATATTTCGCAGAGCGCTCGCTTGGCTTTGTTTTCAATATTTCGAAGGCCGCTCTTTTGGCTTTGTCTTCAATATTTCGCAGAGCGCTCTCTTGGCTTTGTTTTCAATATTTCGCAGGGCGCTCTCTTGGCTTTGTCTTCAATATTTCGCAGAGCGCTCTCTTGGCTTTATCTTCAATATTTCGAAGGGCGCTCTTTCGGCTTTGCTTTCGATGTTTCGCAGGGCGCTCTCTTGGCTTTATCTTCAATATTTCGCAGAGCGCTCTCTTGGCTTTGTTTTCAATATTTCGAAGGCCGCTCTTTTGGCTTTGTCTTCAATATTTCGCAGAGCGCTCTCTTGGCTTTGTTTTCAATATTTCGCAGGGCGCTCTCTTGGCTTTGTCTTCAATATTTCGCAGAGTGCTCTCTTGGCTTTATCTTCAATATTTCGAAGGGCGATTCTTTTGGCTTTGCTTTCGATGTTTCGCAGGGCGCTCTCTTGGCTTTGTTTTCAATATTTCGCAGGGCGCTGTCTTGGCTTTATCTCCAATATTTCGAAGGGCGCTCTGTTGGCTTTCTCTTCAATATTTCGCAGAGCGCTCTCTTGGCTTTGTTTTCAATATTTCGCAGAGCGCTGGCTTGGCTTTGTTTTCAATATTTCGAAAGCCGCTCTTTTGGCTTTGTCTTCAATATTTCGCAGAGCGCTCTCTTGGCTTTGTCTTCAATATTCCGCAGGGCGCTCTCTTGGCTTTGTTTTCAATATTTCGCAGGGCGCTCTCTTGGCTTTGTCTTCAATATTTCGCAGGGTGCTCTCTTGGCTTTATCTTCAATATTTCGAAGGGCGCTCTTTCGGCTTTGCTTTCGATGTTTCGCAGGGCGCTCTCTTGGCTTTATCTTCAATATTTCGCAGAGCGCTCTCTTGGCTTTGTTTTCAATATTTCGAAGGCCGCTCTTTTGGCTTTGTCTTCAATATTTCGCAGAGCGCTCTCTTGGCTTTGTTTTCAATATTTCGCAGGGCGCTCTCTTGGCTTTGTCTTCAATATTTCGCAGAGTGCTCTCTTGGCTTTATCTTCAATATTTCGAAGGGCGATTCTTTTGGCTTTGCTTTCGATGTTTCGCAGGGCGCTCTCTTGGCTTTGTTTTCAATATTTCGCAGGGCGCTCTCTTGGCTTTATCTCCAATATTTCGAAGGGCGCTCTGTTGGCTTTCTCTTCAATATTTCGCAGAGCGCTCTCTTGGCTTTGTTTTCAATATTTCGCAGAGCGCTCGCTTGGCTTTGTTTTCAATATTTCGAAAGCCGCTCTTTTGGCTTTGTCTTCAATATTTCGCAGAGCGCTCTCTTGGCTTTGTTTTCAATATTTCGCACAGCGCTCTCTTGGCTTTGTCTTCAATATTTCGCAGAGTGCTCTCTTGGCTTTATCTTCAATATTTCGAAGTTCGCTCTCTTGGCTTTGCTTTCGATGTTTCGCAGGGCGCTCTTTTGGCTTTGTCTTCAATATTTCGCAGAGCGCTCTCTTGGCTTTGTTTTCAATATTTCGCAGGGCGCTCTCTTGTCTTTGTCTTCAATATTTCGCAGGGCGCTCTCTTGGCTTTATCTTCAATATTTGGAAGGCCGCTCTTTTGACTTTGTCTTCAATATTTCGCAGAGCGCTCTCTTGGCTTTGTTTTCAATATTTCAAAGGCCGCTCTTTTGGCTTTGTCTTCAATATTTCGAAGGGCGCTCTTTTGGCTTTGCTTTCGATGTTTCGCAGGGCGCTCTCTTGGCTTTGTCTTCAATATTTCGAAGGGCGCTCTTTGGCTTTGTCTTCAGTATTTCGCAGAGCGCTCTCTTGGCTTTGTTTTCAATATTTCGAAGGCCGCTCTTTTGGCTTTGTCTTCAATATTTTGCAGAGCGCTCTCTTGGCTGTGTTTTCAATATTTCGAAGGCCGCTCTGTTGGCTTTCTCTTCAATATTTCGCAGAGCGCTCTCTTGGCTTTGTTTTCAATATTCCGCAGGGCGCTCTGTTGGCTTTGTTTTCAATATTTCGCAGGGCGCTCTCTTGGCTTTGTCTTCAATATTTCGCAGGGCGCTCTCTTGGCTTCATCTTCAATATTTCGAAGGGCGCTCTTTTGACTTTGCTTTCGATGTTTCGCAGGGCGCTCTCTTAGCTTTGTCTTCAGTATTTCGAAGGGCGCTCTTTTGGCTTTGTCTTCAATATTTCACAGAGCGCTCTCTTGGCTTTGATTTCAATATTTCGCAGGACGCTATCTTGGCTTTATCTTCAATATTTCGCAGAGCGCTCTCTTAGCTTTGTTTTCAATATTTCAAAGGCCGCTCTTTTGACTTTGTCTTCAAAATTTCGCAGAGCGCTCTCTTGGCTTTATTTTCAATATTTCGCCGGGCGCTCTTTTGGCTTTGTCTTCAGTATTTTGCAGGGCGCTGTCTTGGCTTTGTTTTCAATATTTCGAAGGACGCTCTCTTGGCTTTATCTTCAATATTTCGAAGGGCGCTCTTTCGGCTTTATCTTCAATATTTCGGAGGACTCTCTCTTGGCTTTATCTTCAATATTTCGAAGGGCGCTCTTTCGGCTTTGTCTTCAATATTTCGAAGGGCGCTCTCTTGGCTTTGTCTTCAAAATTTTGCAGGGCCCTGTTTTGGCTTTGTCTTCAATATTTCGCAGGGTGCTCTCTTGGCTTTGTCGTCAATATTTCGCAGGGTGCTCTCTTGGCTTTGTCGTCAATATTTTTCTGTTCCAATGTCATTGATTTCTGGCCTTTTTTCAGCTATCGCTCTAACACTACGATTTACTGAACGCTAGGAAGACATTCTTATAGCATATGAAGAATTTAATTATACTAAGGGTGGGTTTTAAACTAACATCACAGTGGTTACCAAAATCCCTGTCCGAATTTCCGATGCACATACTCACGTGATACGAACTGATAAAAGGCGATAGGTATTTCAATGAAGGGAAAAATATTCTCTCCATAACGGTTGAAATTTTGAGATAATTTTTGGGACGGTAGAAGACTTGAAAATTTCAACTGTCCTGCTCCAGGACGGTTGAAATTTTGAAATTTTCTGAAAAGTGTTACATGGATGACCACTAAGTGGTACACAAAAATTGAGTTTGCTTTGCTTGAATATTCTGGAATAGGTATTTCTGTTTAGGAGCTGTAATATAATGGTGCCACCGTTAGGAAAGAACAACAACATTTTTTTCAATTCCTTTGATTAACGTGCTTTAAAATTATATTGTCCTTGAAAATGTTTTTTTTTTATTTTGGGATTCACATTGCTTTGAATTTTGAGTATAAGGTACAACTATTAATAGCTTTTACATAGCACTATTTCACATTCGTATGAAATGTGACCACCCTGTCATGAATGCATGGATTTAAAACGTTGTTACATAATTTTCTGTAAAATAGATGGCATTCATTATGTTTCAGATGTGTTTAGGAGCTTTACTTGTAAATGTTTTCTTCCTCTTAGGTACGCGAAGAAAAAACATTAGGAAAGGCTACCATCCCACCTCCTGTAACGGTTAACGCATTAAAAAATTTCAATTTGTACGCCAACAAGTCCTACATCATCATTGGTGGACTCGGTGGTTTTGGAATAGAGCTGGCCAAATGGCTGGTACAAAAAGGAGCCGGTACTGTCATTCTGACGTCACGATATGGAGCCAGAACTCCCTATCATCATTTGTGTCTCAAACGGTGGAAAGATGCTGGTGCCCGAGTGCTTGTGTCTACTCTGAATGTGGCCAAACAGGAAGAAGCAAAACAGCTATTAGAAGAAACCAGTGCAAAGTTTGGACCAGTGGGAGGAATATTCAACTCAGCCGTGGTAAGTATTTGAAACAGTCACGAACAATTATGCTACATACAGATCTTTATTCTGGAAATTGGTGATACTGAAATAATCCTAATCTGAACAATCACACTATTGTATGCTACTTTATTCGTGATGACTTGATTACCATCCGTACTGTACTTGTGAAAAGGTATGTTCATATGATCTCTCCGATGAAATCGACAAAGTTGGTATGTCACTCTTACATATCAATATTCAAAGCATTAACTCTAAATTTGATAAGCTTCAAATTTTTCTATCACAATTGAATCATGATTTTTCTGTAATTGCACTTAGCGAAACTCATTTAATTGATGAGAAACAAAAGGAATTTTTAATCTCAGTAACTATAATTTTGAATGCAAAGTTAGAAATCGGAATAATCCATTACTGAATATAAGGGGTTCTGGTGGAGTAGGCCTATACCTGAAGTCACCTACTTTATTCGTGATGACTTGAATAATATGTCCCTTGTACTTGATTCCTGTGAAATGCTTTGGATTGAAATCAAAAGTCCCAAGTCCAAAAACCTAATTATTGGCGTTATCTACAGATCGCCAAGTAATGATCGAAAAACCTTTTGTGAATGCTTTGACAATATCTTAAACAAAATAAATAACGAAAATAAAAATTGCATTTTTCTGGGAGATATTAATATTAACATTAACAACCTATCTCTAAGTGAAATCTATCTTAATATGCTATCAGGCAATTTTTTTCAGATGTGCATTTCTTTACCAACTCGTGGTGCCAATATTGTAGACCATATTGGTACTAACTTACTTAATACTGCTTTAAAGTCCGGAGTGATTGATTTTAGTATTAGTGATCACAACCCTGTCTTCATTCATGTTCCAGTTTTTACAAATTACCATTCCTCAATTAACCACAAAACAATCTCCTATTGTGACTACACCACGTTAGCTGACCTAGTCTCAAATTTTGACTGGGACAAGTCGGGTATCTTCAATACAACTTGTCCAACTATAGCTACCGAAATTTTGCAAGGCATTTTGAATGATTTCCTTGAGATCACAACAGTTCACAAAGTAGTTAACACTAAATATGACATTAAGATCCAACCATGGATGACCAATGGAATCATTAGATCAATCAAAAAAAGGATAAGCTTCGTAAAAAAAGTAGAAAGAATCCTTATAACAGTCACTTACGTGATAAGTATAAAAAGTATAATTATGCCCTAAGAAATGTTATTCAGCATGCGAAAGTTGCTCATTACAACCTCGCTATTTCAGATGCAGGAAATAACTCATATCAAAAATGGAAAATAATCAAATCAGCAATTAACAAACGACCCTGTGCTACTGAAACTCCGCTGACGTTGAAAGGAAATTCTGGTAATTTTATTGTTGATTCAAAATCAGTCGCTGATGAATTCAACAATTACTTCATTAACATAGGTCATGATTTAGCATCTCAGCAAAACTTGCCCACAAATACTAAAGGTTATGATTCTTTATCCAAAATTAAGGAAGTTCCTTTTTCAATGTTTCTACGCCCTTTGGATGATACTGAAACCTATAATATTATCCCTTCATTGTCCCTAAAAAGAAGTGCTGGTTCAGACAATATTAATAGCAGAGTCATAAAAGACTCGATCTCTATTTTAGTACCACTTATAACACATATTATTAATCTGAGTTTTTATTCAGGTCAGTTTCCTGACAGTCTGAAGATCGCTAAGGTTATTCCTATTTTTAAAAAAGGAGATAGGGAATCTACCTGTAGTTACAGACCGATATCTTTGTTACCCGTTTTGAGTAAGATTTTTGAAAGGTCTATTCACAGCAGAATGGTTGATTTTTTACACACCCATGGTATGCTCTCTTTGGAACAGTTCGGTTTCCAAAGAAACAGATCTACTGAAATGGCTGTTGCTAAGTTGTCAAACTTCATTTCCGAAGCACTAGATGACAGTTATTATACTATTTGTGTTTTTATTGATTTCCAAAAAGCTTTCGACACGGTAAATCACGACATTCTGTTAAATAAATTACCCAAATACGGTTTTCGTGGCAAAATTCTTTCCCTCTTAATGAGCTACCTCTCTCATCGCAAACAGTATGTCACTGTAAATAAAATAAACTCCGATCTACTTAATATTTCATACGGAGTGCCTCAAGGTTCGGTATTGGGACCGTTACTGTTCCTGTTATATATTAATGACCTTCCTCTGTGCCTGCAATCAACTCATGCTTTGCTATACGCTGATGACACTGTCATTTTTCAAAAATGTCATGATTTGCATAAGTTACAGATAATGATCAATAATGATCTATCAAATTTATCTCATTGGTTATGCTCTAACAAATTATCACTTAATATTCTAAAAACCAACGCCGTCTATTTCCGAAACGTTCATAAAAGAGAGGATATAAATAAATTTCCAGTCAGGATTAATGATCTTCCCCTAAAAATTGTGGACAAAGTTCAGTATCTTGGTGTTTGGTTTGATGAATTCTTTAACTGGAATACGCATGTTCAGTTTGTTTTAAAAAAGTTTCCTTACAGGTTGGCCTGCTTGGTAACATTAAGCAACTCTTCCCTATCAATGTCCTAAAAACATTTTACTATGCTTTTATTTATTCCCATCTCTCCTATTGTCTGGAATCTTGGTATTCAAATATAAGTGCAAACAATAAGTTATGCTTGCTCAAATTACAGAAGAAATCTGTTCACTATATGCTGAACACAGATTACATGTCTCATTCAAAACCATTATTTCTAAAATTAAATATTCTAAAAATTCATGAAATTTTTACCTTGAAATTAGGTATCATGTTTTTTAAAATAATGCATCTTAAACTGCCTATTTTTCAATCTGACATCAAATATCTCGATTATTCTATCTTCACCAGATCTGTTGCTAACAACAAATTATGTCAGCCGTGTGTTAGACTTAATTATGGTCTAAATAACATACTGTATAAAGCCATTATCCTATGGAATAATCTCCCAGAGAGCATCAGATCCCTGGAAAATATCAAAAAGTTTTCCTTGTCTCTGCGAAATTACATTGTAAATCACCCTGATCTCCATAACGAATTTCAACCCTATCATTAAATTGTAGTTCCAAGCATGCTGCTAACAATGGTGCTTCTGTTATAACCATCTTACTTGCTTTCACATATGCCATATGTTTTATTCTTTTTCTTACATCGGATAGGGGGAATCGCCTTACAACCAATGTGTTCAGATTCCTCCTGGTGTATTGCAATTTCATATAACTGTAAGATTTAAATGTATGCAATAAATAATTGTATGTATGTATGATCTGAAAAATCACACTATTGTGTGCTTCCTAATCTCAACAGTTCTGCTACTGTAAGATCCTTTATCTGAGCAATCGTGATCTTTTACGACAATTGATCTAAACAATCGTGTTCCTGTAAGACAATGATCTGAACAATCGTTCTCCTGTAATACAATTGATCTGAACAATCGTGCTCCTATAAGACAAATGATCTAATCAATCGTGCTACTGTAAAACATTTTATCTAACCAATGGTGATCCTGTAAGACAATTGATCTGAACAATCGTGCTCCAGTAAGACAAATGATCTAATCAATGGTGCTCCTGTAAAACAAATTGTATAAACAATCGTGATCCTGTAAGACAATTGATCTAAACAGTCGTGCTGCTGTAAGACAATATCCAAATAATCGTGATCCTGTTGGGCAATTGATCTTAACATTTGTTAGTTTACTTCAGCTGTAAAAGTTGCTTAGGTTTTTCCTTTCCTTGAAGTTGTAGGTATTCTCCAAAACCACAAAATCATGTCTTCTTCATTAGATCGTACCTCTTGGGTTTCTTGTTCACGTTATAATACATTTCTCTTTGTATAACTGTACAACCTTTATACAGCGATATACGGTATATGTACAGAAAGAAACTTTCCGTGTACAACTTGAAAAAATATATATGCAAGGAATTAACTCCTTCCAACTATTTCTCTCACACACGTCACGGTAAGTACATGATTTTACGCGTTATAGTTATTGCTGTACTTTAATTAAATTTTATTCCAAAACTCAAAACCAAAAAAGCTGTGTTCTGCCGGATCACCGTTCCTACGCGGTCCCCCAGAAAAAAAACTCTTGGTTATAACTAATTATGAGTCATTATGTTTAGAAACAACATATTATTTTGTGTATGGTTCATAAAATTCATATTCGAAAAGACTTTTTCGGGTTAGCATTTATTCGAAAATAAATAAAAATTATAAACGCATAATTTACATTTTAAGTGCATATTTTGCTGTGTTTTAGTGCACGTAATCCGGTTTCTATTCGTGAGTCAAGTCTTTGGTGGTAGAATTTCTGTCATTTTACGCTGCAAAGTTATTGATGACGCAGTGGTCTAAGCGCTGGCTCCTAACTATTCATCCTAGTTCGTATCCCTGCGAGGCATGGATGTTGTGTTTGTCTTACGGTACTGTCTCTGTCCCTTACCTGGAAGCAGCGGCCCTAAATTAGGGACAAGCAACTGCCTACAACCCATCTAGTTGTTCACAGTGATCGTTAAACCGCCAAGCAACAAAAACAAAAAGTTATAGTTACATAGGTGAATGAAAACATAAGTTACACTTAGCGCCATCTGGAGTGGGATTGCAGTCAGACCATGTGTGCGTGGGAGCGAAGTACATTGTACGCCAGAGCTGCCAACGGGAGGTGTTTTAGTTCAGTAACTGTGTAAGGCGTATGTAGGAAGCAGTTCGTAATGGCGCGTCAACTAGATACTTACTGCAAATTGGAAGTGCTAGGAACCATTCGATTTTTGTGGCTAAGCGCCAAAATTGAACTCACATCCATCGTGAAATCTGTGCTGTATAGAGGGGAAATGCCATGTCTCGCCCGCCCATTGTAAAGCGGTGCCAAAATTTGAAAAAGGTATCGCAAATTTGACGGACGAATACCGCAAAGGCATGCCATCAATATCCAGAACTGTGGAGCATGTTGCCTCCGTTGACGACATGATACCGGATAATAGGCGCATCAAAATCTAGTAAATTTCCAGCACGTTAGACTTTTCGTACGGGACTGTTTATTCCAGGGATGGCGAACATAGGTTCGCCATCCCATGTGGCACATGAATGCGATTTGGGTGGCACACCAACATGAAAACATTAACATTAACTGAAAATTTAGTTATTTTAGAGAGAATTTTTCAACAGCATGTCTGTAGTGTTTTCTTGCAAAACCCTGATCTTTGACAAGAAAATTAGTCCAGCCAAGAAGTATCCTCCAAAGAGGTAGTAAATAAATCAACCTCACCTCATTTAATCACTTTATCATATGCATTAATTAACAAAAGTTAAGCATCACATGCACACCCATTATTTTATCATTCTGCTCCTACGGACATACACCACGAGACGTCCACACCTGCATCAGCTCAATCCCCCATCTCTCCTGCTTCTCCCTTCCCTTCGCAGGAGGGAGAGGAAACCAATCTGATAGGAAGACGTGCGTGAAACAGCGAGTTCCTGTGAGAACTGAAAGTAACCTTGAACAATGAATGGAGAGATTTCAAATTTATAACTTAGCAACATGCGACACCAGTCCAGAACTTCAGTTTGTCAAAGAAGGTTGATTTGCTTGTAGCTGCTGCTTATTTCTCTTGTGTACTGTAATTGTTCTTTTGCTAGTGTTTTTGTATCCGGATCATGCAAACATGTTTTCGGTGGCAAAACAATAACAGAAACTTAGCAAAGATAGCGGCCGAGTATTTCAAAAACAGCAGACATCGGAGTTTGGAGTCATTTCGAAAAACAATTAAGCTTTCTGTTGCCTCTGTACGGAAACAGTAATGTTCCGTAAATTCAATGTATAGCGTCATTTTGAAAGGAATCATAAAAATGTTTGTTCCATGTCAAATGAAGAAAGAAGGGAGTATATTTCACAGAAAGTGAAACAATATGAAAAACAATCAAATTGTTCCGTATCTTCTTTCAGGCCAAGGAATAGTATCACTACGGCTAGTTTTCATCTATTTCGCTGTACTGCACAGCGTGGGAGGCCACTTTGTGATGGTGATTTTTTGAAAGCGGCTTTCTTAACCAGGTCTGACACATTATTGAAAGATATTCCCAACAAGCAACAAATTGTAAACAGAATTAAGGAAATGCTAGCGAGAAGGAACTCTCTTAAAGATAGAAAAACAAGAATGAGTGATGATCATGAAAGAAATACGGGATTACGCCATATAATACAAATTTTGAAGATGACAATCCGATTTTTGGCGTAAATGTGACAAGGATGGTAAGTCAGATAATATTTGAAAACTTGAAAATTTTCATCGTCCTGGAGCGGGACTCGAACCCGCGTCTCCCAGAAAACGCCTAGGTATCGTTGACCTTCGTGGACAACGATTCCTAGGACGATGAAAACTTTCAAGTTTTCAAATATTATCTGACTTACCATCCTTGTCACATTTACGCCAAAAATCGGATTGTCATCTTCAAAATTTGTATGAGTGATGATGTTACAGATCGTATTAAACCTTATTTGGGCAACGCCGATATGTTTTCAATATGTCTTGATTAAAGCACTGATGATGCCGCCCCGGTGGCGCAGTGGTCTAAGGCGCTGGCCTCTGATCATTCGTCCGAAAGGGGTCCGGGTTCGAATCCCGGTGAGGCATGGATGTTGTGTTTGTCTTACGGCACTGGCTCTCTCCCTTCCCTGGAACCAGTGACCCTAAATTAGGGACGGGCGACTGCTTATAGCCCATTGAGTTGCTCACGGTGGTCGTTAAACCTCCAATCAAAAAAAAAAAAAAAAGCACTGATGTGACGTCACAAGCAAGGTTAGATATTTTTGTTAGACTTCCTTGCGGAAATGTAATAGAGGGGGGCGATTGCTGAGTTTGCCAACTACAATCACAGGGAAAGATATAATGTGTGAAGTGTATTAAAGCAGGAATTTGCCGCCTCGGTGGCGCAGTGGTCTAAGCGATGGCCTCTGATCATGCGTCCGAAAGGGGGTCGGGGTTCGAATCCCGGTGAGGCATGGATGTTGTGTTTGTCTTACGGCGCTGGCACTCTCCCTTCCCTGGAACCAGTGACACTAAATCAGGAACGGGCGACTGCTTATAGCCTATTGAGTTGCTCACGGTGGTCGTTAAACCTCCAATCAAAAAAATAAAAACCAGGAATTTGTAGTAAAAATGTGGATTGACTTAAATAAAATAGTATCTATGACTACTGATGGTGACAATAACTTTGAAAAGTTATAAACTGAGCATAAATGCCTTGGCTAGTGGCATTCAGCGACAAGTCTTACAGTAATGTTAATAAAAAAACGCAAACAAGAGGTGGAACACTTGACACTTGAAAGCAGTAAAACAAACTATAAGTGGCACACTTGACACTTGAAAGCAGTAAAGCAAACTACAAGTGGCACACTTGACACTTGAAAGCAGTAAAGCAAACTATAAGTTTCACACTTGAAAGCAGTAAAGCAAACTATAAGTTTCACACTTGAAAGCAGTAAAGCAAACTATAAGTGGCACACTTGACACTTGAAAGCTGTTAAGCAAACTATAAGTGGCACACTTGACACTTGAAAGCAGTAAAGCAAACTATAAGTGGCACACTTGACACTTGAAAGCAGTAAAGCAAACTATAGTGGCACACTTGGCACTTGAAAGCAGTAAAGCAAACTATAAGTGGCACACTTGACACTTGAAAGCAGTAAAGCAAACTATAAGTGGCACACTTGAAAGCAGTAAAGCAAACTATAAGTGGAACACTTTACACTTGAAAGCAGTAAAGCAAACTATAAGTGGCACACTTGACACTTTAAAGCAGTAAAGCAAACTATAAGTGGCACACTTGACACTTGAAAGCAGTAAAGCAAACTATAAGTGGCACACTTGGCACTTGAAAGCAGTAAAGCAAACTATAAGTGGCACACTTGAAAGCAGTAAAGCAAACTATAAGTGGCACACTTGACACTTTAAAGCAGTAAAGCAAACTATAAGTGGCACACTTGACACTTGAAAGCAGTAAAGCAAACTATAAGTGGCACACTTGGCACTTGAAAGCAGTAAAGCAAACTATAAGTGTCACACTTGACACTTGAAAGCAGTAAAGCAAACTATAAGTGGCACACTTGAAAGCAGTAAAGCAAACTATAAGTGGAACACTTTACACTTGAAAGCAGTAAAGCAAACTATAAGTGGCACACTTGACACTTTAAAGCAGTAAAGCAAACTATAAGTGGCACACTTGACCCTTGAAAGCAGTAAAGCAAACTATAAGTGGCACACTTGGCACTTGAAAGCAGTAAAGCAAACTATAAGTGGCACACTTGAAAGCAGTAAAGCAAACTATAAGTGGCACACTTGACACTTTAAAGCAGTAAAGCAAACTATAAGTGGCACACTTGACACTTGAAAGCAGTAAAGCAAACTATAAGTGGCACACTTGGCACTTGAAAGCAGTAAAGCAAACTATAAGTGGCACACTTGACACTTGAAAGCAGTAAAGCAAACTATAAGTGGCACACTTGAAAGCAGTAAAGCAAACTATAAGTGGAACACTTTACACTTGAAAGCAGTAAAGCAAACTATAAGTGGCACACTTGACACTTTAAAGCAGTAAAGCAAACTATAAGTGGCACACTTTACAGTTGAAAGCAGTAAAGCGAACTATAAGTGGCACACTTGACACTTGAAAGCAGTAAAGCGAACTATAAGTGGCACACTTGACACTTGAAAGCAGTAAAGCAAACTATAAGTGGCACACTTGAAAGCAGTAAAGCAAACTATAAGTGGCACACTTGACACTTTAAAGCAGTAAAGCAAACTATAAGTGGCACACTTGACACTTGAAAGCAGTAAAGCAAACTATAAGTGGCACACTAGTCGAAAAATGTTTGCCATCCCTGGTGTATTCCATCATTCATGAGCAGCCGGGATTTCGAAAATTTTGTGTGAGACGGATGCCACGTTTACTGGCTGACCAGCACAGAAACCAACGTTTCCTTTCGTCTGTGGCACTTCTGCAACGGTATTCTGCAAAGGGTCACATTTTGTTTTGCGCCGAATCATCACAGGTGACGAAACGTGCTTTCGCTATTTCACCCCTGTAACCAAATGATCGTCCATGGAATGGAAGGATGTCACCTCTCCAACAAGGAAACGTCTGAGGAAAGGTCATGGCGACTGTTTTCGTTGACTGTGAAGGTGTTGTTTATACTGAATTTCTTCCAAAAGGGATGACTACCAATGCTGACTGATATTGCTAAACGCTACGAAATTTGCCAAAGGCAATTAAGGACAGACGCCGGGGTAAGTTGAGCTTGGGTATCATTCTGTTTCACGACAACGCAACACCCCGCACAGCGCTGAAAACAAAGGAATTTCTGCAGTCATACAAGTGAGAGGTGTGGCCGTACAGCCTCGACTTATCCCCATGCGACTACCATTTGTTCGGTAAAGTGAAACAGGACCTTCGTGGACAACGATTCCAAACCGATGAGGCTGTGAAAACTGCTTTCCTTAACTGGTTCCACCAAACTCGAAAAGACTTTTTCTGTACAGGTACGGAAAAGTTAATCATACGTTCTGATCGATGTTTACAGTCCTTAAACAACTATGTCGAAAAATGAATAAATGTTGTACCTTTAAACCAACATTCATCCCCTGAGTACACTGAAGAGCAATTGAATTAGAGACAGCTGGCGTTATGCAAACGTGGCGCTGTGGGCGGCCCTGTAAACGAAAACGACATGACGTATGCAGCGATCCGACAATATAAAGAGTGATGCGACGGGATTCAGTATGAGTCGGACGCAGTATGGGTAAGACGAAGGATCTAAGCGCATTTGATCGTGGGAATATTGTTGAGACCCGACGAATGGGTCACTCCATCTCGGAAGTCGTGCAAGCACTGGGATTTTCACGAGCCACTGTGTCACGGGTGCACCGTGAGTACATCGAATCGGGTAAAACCTTCCTTGCAAGGGCCAACTGCCGTGGACAACAGCGTGTGGATGAGCGAAGTCATCGTCGGCTAGCTCGCATTGTAACAGCGGATAGACGGGCCACAGTGCAAGAAATCACTCGGCAATTGAACGCTGGTGCACAAAAACGTGTAAGCAGCCACACCATCCAGAACCATCTCCTCGCTATGGGGTACAGAAGCCATCGTCCCACGAGGGTTCCGCTGCTGACCGCACATCACAGGATGCAAAGATCAGCATGGGCGCTGGAACATCGCCACTGGACCCTAGACATGTGGAAAAATGTTGCCTGGCCTGATGAGTCGAGATTCACGTTGGTACATGCGGATGGCAGGATACGAGTATGGCGAAAACCACATGAAGCGATGGATCCTTCTTGCCAGCAGGGTACTCTTCGAGCTGGTGTGGGTGGCATTCTCGTCTGAGGACTGTTTACGTGGACTGAAATGGTACCCCTGGTACGTGTGACATCGTCCCTCACAGGTCAACGTTACCGGGATATCCTGGGCGACTATTTGCTCCCGTTTGTGCGTCTTCAACATCCCACTGGGGACCTCATCCTGCAACAAGACAATGCACCGTGCCATCGCTCCCGAATTGTATTCGAATGGTTGGATGAACACACCACCGACGTGACGTCACTTCCTTGGCCAGCTAGGTCACCTGACCTTAATCCCATCGAGCACATCTGGGTTGCCATCGAGAGAGAGATGTTCGAGGCTCTGACCTCCCTCCATCAAATCTATGTGAACTGTGGGAGCTTGTTCAGGGGTCGTGGATCTGTATGGCTTCTCAACGCTTCCGGTGTCTTGTCGAGTTCATGCCGAGACGAAGGGCCGCCGTCATCAGGGCGAAAGGTGGTGCTGCACGTTACTAGACAGGTATCTCTAATTCAATTGCTCTTCAGTGTATATCTCTTTATTTATTTATTTTATTTAACAGTGTAACTAAGTTTTTGATCCGACCTCGAACTTTAATCCTGACATCAAATCTTTAATTTAACCGAAACTGATCCCAAAATTAATTTTGAAAAAATGATGTGGCAGCACAAAGGACATCCTATTCATGTTCGTGATTCTTTAGTGGCATCGGCTGTAAACGTCAGGATGACACGGTGCTTTTGTTTTCCTTTCAGGTTCTTAGAGATGGTTTCATCGAGAATCAGAATGCTCCCCAGTTTGAAGAAGTTTGCGCCCCAAAAGCGGTGGCCACTAAAAACTTAGATGAACTGACTCGAAAGATGTGTCCACCTCTGGACATGTTCGTGTGTTTTTCATCCATTAGCTGCGGCAAAGGAAACGCTGGACAGTCTAACTACGGGTATGCCAACTCCGTCATGGAAAGGATATGTGAGCTGAGGAAGAAGGATGGGCTGCATGGTGAGTATTTTATAGTTCGTGAAATTTCAAGTTCGTCCGCGACGGCATCGAAACCGCGTCTCCTCACACCGGAGTAAGTCGCTCTCCCAACTGAGCTACGCGGATAGAATGTCTCGCTGCAGATTTGTCGTCTTGACACATGTTTTCACCTCTGTAGTACGTCACACGCTGTCCCAACTGAGCTACGCTGACAGAATGTCTCGCTGCAGATTTGTCGTCTTGACACATGTTTTCACTTCTGTAGTACGTCACACGCTCTCCCAACTGAGCTACGCGGACAAACGTCTCGCAGCAGATGTGTCGTCTTGACACATGCTTTCACCTCTCTAGTACGTCACACGCTGTCCCAACTGAGCTACGCGGACAGAATGTCTCGCTGCAGATTTGTCGTCTTGACACATGTTTTCACCTCTGTAGTACGTCACACGCTCTCCGAACTGAGCTACGCGGACAGAATGTCTCGCTGCAGATTTGTCGTCTTGACACATGTTTTCACTTCTGTAGCACGTCACACGCTCTCCCAACTGAACTACGCGGACAGAATGTCTCGCTGCAGATTTGTCGTCTTGACACATGTTTTCACTTCTGTAGTACGTCACACGCTCTTCCAACTGAGCTGCGCGTTCAGAATGTCTGGCTGCAGATTTGTCGTCTTGACACATCTTTTCACCTCTGTAGTACGTCACACGCTCTCCCAACTGAGCTACGCGGACAGAATGTCTCGCTGCAGATTTGTCGTCTTGACACATGTTTTCACTTCTGTAGTACGTCACACGCTCTCCCAACTGAGCTGCGCGTTCAGAATGTCTGGCTGCAGATTTGTCGTCTTGACACATGTTTTCACCTCTGTAGTACGTCACACGCTCTCCCAACAGAGCTACGCTGACAGAATGTCTCGCTGCAGATTTGTCGTCTTGACACATGTTTTCAGCTTTGTAGTACGTCACACGCTCTCCCAACTGAGCTACGCGGACAGAATGTCTGGCTGCAGATTTGTCGTCTTGACACATGTTTTCATCTCTGTAGTACGTCACATCATCTCCCTCTTATTTTTTTTGATGCGAAGTAGGAATTTTTCATCAATTCCAAACAATGTGTGGAAGAAACATCACACAAATTTCGAAGAACCCAAAGGCCATGGGATCCAATTTCCACTATCGGACGCCAATGTGAAAACACAAGTTTTTCCGCGACGGGCGTCGAACTAGTGGCCCCTCACTCCGGAGTAAGCCGCTCTCACAACTGGGCTACGCGAACAGAGTATCTCGCTGCAGATTTGTCGCCTTGACACATGTTTTAACTTCTGTATTACGTCACAAGTTTTATTTCATTTTCTGATTGGAGTCACCTACTTCTCTTTTTAGATTAAAATCCCCTGAACTATTCATGTTAGCTTCAGCGTCTCGAAACTGAAACAAGATTTATCAACAAACCTATTCAGTGGTCCCGCAAAATAACTGAAATTGCGTGGATTTCTTTTTTCTAGTCATATGGCTATTTGGATTCAAGAAAAATAATTTCCCCATCGTCATATTTTCCTAAATAAAAGGTGAAAGACATTTAAATAATCTTGCAGAAAATCATCTTTCTTTATGGAAAATGCGCTCTCGATAACGAAGCATTTTCAGTACGAAACGCAAAAAACCAATTAAGGAAGATTTTTGCCAATCGTGATCTGATTGACTGTTTTTTAGTGCACGGACATGTACGTGTCGCTTTCGGCATGCGAGTTCAGCAGATAACATTTTTGTTCTGTCACAGTAGGGGGCATGAAAATGCGAAGGTGAGCCTGAAACGTTTCTGACCCACACTACCTCCCACTCAGTTCAAGATGTGCCCATTCCATTTTTCAATTTCTCTTTAACTTTAAAATATACACTCTTTGCAGAGAAAAAAAAGGTAGCACCCCAAGAAAGTCATTGGATCCTGATTAAACTCCGCATGCAAGTACCTCAGGGACGAATATGCAAATGACTAAAAAATAACGACCAATGATGAAATAGTGGCCTGCCACAGAGCATAAGAACCGCTCATCGAGAACTGTATATCAAGAGCAAAGCTCACAATTCTGACAGCGAATTGCGGTTGCTTTAACCCACGCGGATTGTGAAGATGCCTAGAACGTCTGATCCGTGCCCACTACGAGCAGTTGAGCGAGTTTGAGGGAGGACGTATAATTCTGCTGAGAGAGGCCGGTTGGTCAAGTCATCGTACGGCCAGGTATTTGGGTCGGAGCGACGTCGCAATCGGACAGTGTCGGCATCAATGGATCGAGGCGGGCAAAGACAGTGGCTAACATTCGAGGCTAGCTGCGAAGTCCACAGAAATAAAAGTTAATTAAATATACACAAATAAAAGTCAATTATAAACGGTATTAAGATATGTCAATGATTTCGGTGCGAAAAAAACACGAGCGGATTCGCTTCTTTCTATTATGAGAATCAATCTGACGAGCGATGATCAACGGCATAACGCAAGTAGGTCTTCGAGAGTATTCTCTGTTCTGATGCGAAGAACTTCGATATGATCGCCTGCTAGCGTTTCCATGACAACATGAATGAGCTACAGAGCTCGTGAGTGGACATTGCTTTGGCCAACGGTTCGCTCCGAAAAACGAAGCCTTCGGACTACCTCAGTCCCTCCATGCTTCCAGCGCGTGTTTCGCGAGAGTTGTTTCAGAGTGTGTGAATGAATTACGTACTATCAGAGCTTATAAAGAACTCTATGCTTCAAATTTTGATACAGCTCGATTAAAAAATGAACTGAAGGTGTTTAATTCCCTTGATGAATACAAAACAAATCAGTCAGAGACATTACTTGTTACATAAAGATGAATAATTGGACGTAGTGTTTATTGAGGTGTACAAATTAGCAGATCTAATATTAAACTGTTCAACAACAACTGCAACTGCGGAAAGAAGTTTTTTCATATTAAAAAGAATCGTTATATATCTTAGAGCCACACAAGGACATGCACATTCGAGCAACTTGGCTGGTTTGTTAACAGAGAAAAAAATTATTTTTAAATATGAAAAAAGTACTCGGAAGAAACATTTTTGTGAAGACGTAACACTCAAGTTCACACAAGGGGAGAGAAGAATGGAGTTCGTGTGCAAATAAGTGTTCAAATCCGAATCCTCATAATTATTTAGGTATCATGTTAGCAATAGCATGTACCTAAAATTTAGAATAAAAATGTTGCTTCTATTACTAAACAATTAAAAAATAAACTTGGCAATTTTAAAAAAAACAGTACTGTGGGGGTAGGGGGGAGGGGAGGGAGGGGGAGATAGCCTAGGTCTAAGACCCAAGATACGCCACTGGGTTGTGCGAGAAGAGGACGGCCGAGGGCAAAGACATAATGCGAGGAGCAAGCGATTGATAGAGCCGCACGAACAGAACGGAAGTCGTCGCTTTCAACCATCCGCGGATATGTTGCATCGTCTACAGGCAGAATTGGCCTTCCGAATCGTTGCCCGACGACTTGAGATACGGGAACTACAATCGAGGAGGCCATTCCTCTACATACCGCTGACCAGCGAGCATCGCCGACAGCGGTTGCAGTGATGTCGAGCCCAATTAACGTGGGACAATGTCCAGTGGCGTCGTGTTGTCTTCAGTAATGAGTCACGGTTTGCACTTCGGCCTGATGATCTGCCAACGGGACACGGCTCGCACATTGTAACGGGACACGGCTCGCACAGTGTAACGGGACACGGCTCGCACAGTGTAACGGGACACGGCTCGCACAGTGTAATGGGACACGGCTCGCACAGTGTAACGGGATACGGCTCGCACAGTGTAACGGGACACGGCTCGCACAGTGTAACGGGATACGGCTCGCACAGTGTTACGGGACACGGCTCGCACAGCGGGAGTGACTGCTTGAGGAACCATTTCCTACAATAGCCCCTCAGTACCATACGCACAGCTCAAAGGTACGTCGACAACATTCTATGACCTGTTGTATTGCCATTCCAATCGCAGCATCTCCGAGCAATTTTTCTGAAGGATAATTCCCTTCACACACGGCATGGCTCTCCAGGACGGCCTCCACAATGTCGACACCCTTCCATGGCCAGCCCGATCGCCCCAACTCTCACCAATCGAATATGTTTGGAACATGATCGGACGTCACCTACGCCCATCCCGATATATCGGGCGGACTGGACGGCAAATCGGACACCATCCGGGATGCTCTAAATCAGGACCATATCCGTAAACTGTATACGTCCATTCCACGCCGGGTAACAGCTTGTATGAGAGCCAGACATGGCGCTACAACGTATTACTGACTTGTTCCACTCGTGCGGCTGTTTCATCCGAATAAATTGCCTAACTGCCAGGGCCGGATAAAGAAGGGACCTACGGGAGCTATAGCCTTGGGGCCCACCATTACTAAGGGCCCAAGAGACATGCCTGGGCAGATAGATAGCTACACAGATAGACAGCAAGAGAGAGAGGTTTATAAAATAGTTCTATAAATATGAAATGCAATGTGTCCCTGGTAGGCACACATTGCATTTCATATTTCCATACGTATCTTCGTGCATGTTTACGAAGCGTTTCAGGTTTTGTTTTTTTCAATTCGAAGCAAAACCTTTTTTTGAAACGAATATTTCTGCTCCTTCCTCCCATAATAAATAAAAGGTTGTGTTAAAGCCGTCTCGAGTACCTCGATTCGTGACGTCACCATCCGGGTCATTACAAGCGCTGCCGTGACTTCCATCTTACCTAGCAGCGATGTTACAGCGAGGCGATAAGCGCTGGTTTCTGACCATTCGTCAGCGATGGGTTTCGTTTCTAATCCCGGTGAAGCATAGATGTTTTGTTTTTCTTACGGCACTGGTTCCGTCCCTTCCCTGGAATCAGTGGCTCTAACGATATCGGTTCTAATTTTTCGTAACTGCACAATATCGATGGAAAAAAGTTAGAAATTTCGGAAAATGCTCAAAACGCAAACACTTTATGAGCCACGGAAGCAATGAATTCAGTGATTATTTCGTATCTACAAACTAATTCAGATATAAAAGAGCTTTAACTTCTTTTTACATCAACGAAAGGGCCGCGGGTGGCCTAGTGGGCAACGTTCGTGACTGCCACGGAAAGGACCTCAGTTTCGATCCCAGGCAGGTAAGAACGCTCGATCCACTGAATATCCACCGTGCGTCGGATGGGCACGTTAAGCCGTCGGACCCTGGGTACTGCCCCCCCCGGCAATAAATAAGGGCGTGTTCCTCCCCCTTTCTACTTCGCTTCCGTGTCACTTTCCCATCGGACACTCTAGCCCAAATCTCCTAGCTTCCTATTTCTAAGGGCTGTTTAAGACCTGGGGTCAGACACTCCCTTCCTCAAATCCTCTACATATGATCATTTGATAATTTTTACATCAATGGGTTGTTGCCATGCACATGTTCACCTCTATTACAGTAGGCACCACGCATTTTTTTAAACAAACTACATTCTATTTCGTCTAAATAAGTTAAGGAGAAAACAAACGGCAAAGCTTAAAATCTTTATCTCATAAGTTAATAAGGAAAATTCCATACATAACACTAAAATTGCGGTTATTGCTATGGTAATCCATATTCTTTCAGCAACACAATGTGTGACTGATACATATGTTTTTTTATTTAAGCATGATGTCGGAAACGTACACATCTAAATGTTTCATACAAAATAAGGCGAAGCAGCACCGGACAAAGAAACAACGCATAATGATTAATGAAACGTTGCTAAACCTAATGATTCATGAAACGTTACTTAAGGCTCTACGAGACCCGACATCTTGTATGCTGCCTTCTCTTATTAACCAACGGGCAAGCATATTTCTCAAATTGCTCTGGCAATTTTGCACATTTTGGAACACCGTTTATGGCTAACGCAAGATATATGATAAATAAAGAGTTCTCTGGTTTCAGAATTTTTATTGACCTTTCCCTTCAATTTTTATCTACAGCGAAAGTCGTACCAAGGCGTCTTCCACAGTTTTATTAATTAATAAAAAATACTTAAAGGATCCAAAATGAAATTCTGAAACCAGGGAACTCTTTATTTATCATATATCTTGCGTTAGCCACAAACGGTGTTCCAAAATGTTCAAAATTGCCCGAGCAATTTGTGAAATACGCTTGCCCATTCGTTAATAAGAGAAGGCAGCAATACAAGATGGCGGGTCTCTTAGAGCCTTAAGCCTAATGATACATCAAACTAATATACTTAGTATCATGCTTAAACCTACTTAATTTCGCGGAACTACATTATTTTTGCAATAAAATAGTCTAATTCATAAGAAATATGTAATCTAAATTAATAAAAATACTAACTTCTCTTCTAAACCTGATATCGCACATTGTAGATGAGTTCGGGCTCAAATTTTAAGAGCCTGGAACCAGCCCTCTTTCTTTGATTACATGCGTTTGCTAAGTCCGGGCCCGCCCGGGCTCAGGTTCTTAGAAAATTTTTCTTACCAAGGCTTGCATTATGCACAGGTCAAAGCTATGGCCAATTCAAGGATTAATTTAAAAATAATTAGTTTAAAAACTTTACTTCACTTCATAATATTAAGATGTTCTTCGAAACACTATGCATAAAAGCAAGGGTTGTAAAATGTGGACTAGAATATAAATAAATAATCGATGCACATGCCGTTCGACTATGCCAGGGGAATCAGTAATTTTGCCAAACGCTGAAGGTAAGAAAATCTTTTAGAAACACAAAATATTCCATCCGTTGTTTCTTTTGGATTTCTAAATTTACTTTTATTTTGAATATATTTCGTTATAAAACATACCACTCTTTACAGACAGTCATACGTGTTTTAAATAGTGACTCTAGAATGCTAAACTTTGCAATATAATTTACATGTATGCTGACTGGTAAAGATAGTTTACAGTGAGTAGTAGAGTATAAAAAAGGCATGTAAGAAAATTTCCAAAAGATAAAAAATAAAAACAAAATAAAAAAAAATAAAAACATATGAGCATCCCAGACTAGACTATTCTGCATTTTGTAACATTAAAAAAAGCTTTGCACTTAATAGTGTAATAACCACGATATTATTTTATGTGCGTGCAGTTTCCAGCAAGTTCATCATGAAAATTGCTTACCGTTTAAGCCTCTCGAAACTCCTCAAAAGAAAGAATCGCATCTAATGCTTCAGCGCTTAACCTTGATCTCCTTTCCTCTGAAACTTGACCTGCTGCACTAAACACTCTCTTGCTAGCAGAACTACATAGTATACGTCTCGCAATGGCAGCTAGCTTAGGAAATTGAGAATTCTTCCACCACGGTAACAAATCCACAGCTTCAAAGTGTGTTTCTCCCATGCGCAATTCCACATACTTACAAATTTCATCTGGATCAGGATCACAAATTTCAAACTCATCTTCCAAATCTTCAAATAAGCCCGCTGATTTTTTTCCGGGAAAAAAAATCAGAAAAATTAAAAAAATCATTGTTGATGAAATCAGACTACAGATCTAGAAGTGACACTATCTGTGTACTTAGCAGTAGAAATTCTTTAATTTTTGGTAACCAGTTTATAACAATAACATCCAGGGAATATTTTTTTTATTACAGTTTTTCGTGACGGTAATTTATAAACAATGAAGGATATACTAGGGTTGTTCAAATGAAAAGGTATGAAACGTCATAAGAACGTAACCGTTAACATATTTGCCTATGACGCTATGGGAGAACGTAGCGACACATCTAGGGATGCGATTGGAGTCGCCGGCGTGGATCGGAGCATGCGCGGGCGCCCGCATGCGCAGGAGAGAGCAGAGGCTCTTATAAAGAGCGCCGTCCAATTGACTACTTGTAGAATTCCTCCAGCACAGACGAAACATTAACTTCGATGTGTACTGTGAGACACTCCGAAGCCTACGCAGGTCCATCAAAAACAAAAGACCTGAGCTGCTCACGGAGGGTGTGGTTCTGCTCCATGATAACGCGCGTCCACACGTCTCCAGGGTCACACACGCGGAACTGGCCAAGTTCCAGTGGGAGCAGCTTGACCATCCGCTCTACAGCCCGGACATGTTGACCTGCGATTTCCATGTGTTTGGTCCCCTGAAAAAACATCTGAAAGGGAAGCTCTTCCACTCGGACGACGAACTCAAGGACGCTGTGTAGGACTGGGTCTCGTCACGGCCACAGGAATTCTGGGAACAAGGAATCCTTTGGCTCGTTAATCAATGGGATCGTTATGCTACGGCCTATGGTGTATACTTTGAATAAAGTCTTCATTTATAACCACAGTGTCGTTTCGTACCTTTTCATTTGAACACCCCTAGTATATATAAAGAATTCAATAATGAAATTCAACATGTGTAATGCCAAGCCCAGGCCCTGGGATTTGGGCTCTTAATGTATGCTGGGCACGCCCGATCCCGGGCCCGAGCTCCTCTCTATCGCACTTCTTCAGCACAAGACACACGCCGAGTATAAACAGACTGTTTCTCGGTTTCAATCGTCGCGGGTTTGGTTTGTTTTGACCCGGTTGCTGACGTCACAAACGGAAAAATCGCGTAGGCTTACGCTTCTAGAGAGACGTAGGCTTACGCTTCTAGAGAGACGGCTTTGGTTGTGCCCAGTCATCGGCCCACGTGTTGGTCGCGCCATCTGCTGACAAGTGACATTAACGGAGGATTTTTATTTCCAAAGTTGTACCGCTTGACTATCATGCTCCTTGGTTTTGTTGAAACTGTGACAACGTTGATTACCTATTTTGTATTTTAATATGTGTTGCCACTAATCGTTGTAATTTCTTTACTGCAGGCCTAGCAGTTCAGTGGGGCATCATCGGCGACGTGGGATTGGTCCACAGACACATGGGTGACGACGCCATGATTGCTGGTGTCATGGCACAGAAGATCAAGTCATGCTTACAATGTTTAGAAACATTCCTTCTCCAGGACAAAGCTGTTGTGTCTAGTTTTGTGACAGCAGACGCATCGAGAATGAAAAAAAAGTCAAACGATATATTCGCGCAAATTTCCAAGATCTTCAGTAAGTACACTTTGAAATCAAGTAAAAACGGCACAACTTTCTGAAATTGTAATTTCCTTTTCAAGCTGATTGGTTGTATAAGTGCCATGAGACATTTCTGTGTCTATTTATTTTATGTAAACTACGCCACTAATTTGTACTGACTATTGTACGGGACAGGAACACCGCCGGTAGAATCAAGGATATGCAAATACAACGATACACCATTCTATACGATGTACCTTAGGAATTTTCGTTTTGAGAGATAACATTTTCCTTCATTTTCCTTCATATTCCTTACCTTCAGGGGAACAAATTTATCTTGGGGAGATATTAAAAAAATCAATCCACCGTTTTGCGAAATTGCGGATGTAAAGCAAACAGCAGTTATTTAATTTACAATTCTCTCCTTAACAGCTAATCTTACTCAAACATTTATCAGAATAGAAGCTGTTTATTTTAAAATTACCTTTAAATTTGGTCGTTTGTAAAATTATACGAGGGTCATAGCAAACGTTCTGCACACGCTAATATACACTGCTGGCCACCCAAAATGCAACACCAAGAACGAAGCATCCGATTGGCCTGAAATTCGCAGCATGCGTCGCCCGCGAGTGGACATGCAAACGATTAGCATTGCAGGGCATATGCAAATAATGTGCGCCCAGCACGCCACCGAGAAGCACTATAAGAAAGGTGCACAGAAGGCGGGGTGTAAGTAGTGGAAGTGCGTTGTGCTGTCGGACCTGTGCGTGGGAAACTTCCAGATACTTCGTCGCAGAATACGGCAGTCATTCCAGCACGTTTCGGAGTTCGACAAAGGACGAATAGTGGCTTTTCGCGACAGCGGTTTATCGAACCGAGACATCGGCGCCCGTGTGGGACGATATCCAGCCACAGTGAGGCGAGTATGGATTCGGTGGGTGCAGGAGAGACGGACGGACCCACTTGAGCGATTGCCGCAGCCGCGGCACTCCACCGAACGGCACAACCGGCATGTTGTGCGGTGGGCATTGACGGCTCTACTGCCACATCATGAACGTTAGCGTAGGAATTAGGGTGTGTTGCGCAACAACCTGTGTCAGCACGTACCGTTCGACGTCGTCTGCAGGAGCGGGGACTTGTCGCACGGCGCCCATTGCTTCGATTACCATTGACGTTACATCACCGGCGAGTGCGGTGGCAGTGGGCCGTTGAACGCCCCACCTGGACTACGGAATGACACGACATTGTCTTCTCTGATGAATCCCGCTTCTGCCTGCAACACCACGATGGTCGCATCCGCGTGTGGTGGCACCGCGGCAAGATACTGTATGACGCCTGCATTATGCATCGCCATACCGGTCCGTCGCCTGGCGTTATGGTTTGGGGCGCAATTGGATATGACACCAGCACCCCTCTGGTACGCATCGCCGGTACACTCAACAGCCACCGCTACATCTCCGACGTTTTGGAGCCTGTAGTCCTCCCTTACCTGCAGGACCAGCCAGCGGCCACGTTTCAATAGGACAATGCGCGCCCGCACGTGGCACGCATCGTGCAACAATTCTTCACGGCCCACCATGTGTCACTGCTGCAGTGGCCCGCCTGTTCTCCGAATATGTCGCCCATCGAACACGTCTGGTTGCTGATCGGCAACAGAGTGGCCCGGCAAGCACCAGTCGCGGCTGCGCCTGATGAACTGTGGCAACGTGTGAAATCAGCCTGGACCGACATACCCCAAGCCCTCATCTAAAACCTCTTTCGTTCGATGTCGCAGCGTGTAGCGGCCGTTATTGCCAGCCATGGTGGCCAGAGGAACTGATGATGTCTGCGTGTTCCGCAAGTCACACGGGCCTGTAAGCTCAATCGTTTCATCTTTGTATCTGTTGTTATGTGTCCAGTAAATCTGGCTTTGCTATGTCGTGTCCTTCTTGGTGTTGCATTTTGGGTGGCCAGCAGTGTAAAGAAGAGGATGATGCAATCGGGGGAAATGATTGCGTCATGTCAAGGTAAGACTCTCAGCAACTCAGTGGTGTCAGAACGACGCGCTATCATTTGCTGTGTGGACGTGTGAGGGTTTGGAAATGGAAGCGTGCAGCTCCTCAGGTCGAGTCGCGGCGTTAGACCAGTGCTCGTACGTGAAAATAGAAACTCTACGGAGGGAAACTCCGACATAGATCCACACTGCCCCTCAAGAAGTTTGTGAGAAAGGGACTCTTGATCGAAGCACAATTTCTCGCCGGGCATCGCGCTTTCGGGAGTGCCGAAGCAGCATCCAAAATGTTCCGGACGAAGGCAACAGGAAAGAACATCTGTCACCATCGCTGCAACGCTTCACGAAGAGAATCACCGTTTGACAGTCGGGGAGGTTGCTCTTCAGGCAAATTTATCAGCCCTGTCTGTTCACCAGATTTTGACCGACTCACTGCGTAAAAGAAAAATCGCCGCACTCTGGGTGCCCCATCAACTCACCCCCGAGCAGAAGGCAGCCAGAGTGAGCATCGCACAGGATCACGTCTACAGGTTCCAAACGGAGGGCGACACCTTCCTGAACAGAATTGTCGCAATTGATGAGACTTGGACCCTTGATTTGGAGCCGGAACTGAAGTCACAATCAGTGGAATGGAGGCATCCAAGTTCCCCACGCCCCTGTGACGTACCTGCCAGCAGGACGCACACGACATAAAGGCAGATAGCAATCAGAATGAACGTCTGCGTAACTCAGTTGGTAGAGCGACCTGTTCCGGAATAAGCGGACTCGGGTTCGAATCTCGGCGTAGACCAAAAATGACGGAGAAATTTACTTCGTTATACCCCTCAAAGTATCGTCGGCAACAATTCAAAGTGAGGCAAATGATGATTTTTGTGTACGATGCCCAGAGTGTAGCGGTCTCTGATAGAGTGCCGGTAGGGTAAAATGTCAATGCGCAATGTAATCGTGACTTTCTGAGGACAAAGTTGAGACCGAAAATTCGTCAAAATCTCCCCAACTTTTTGGAAGCGGGAACGATCTTGCTGCATGACAACGCGTCGTGTCATGGTGCAGCGTCGTGTCGGTACGGGGACTTTTATCGAAATATGGCTGTGAAACTTTATCCCACCCACCGTACAGCCCTGATCTCAGTCCACCCGATTTTGATCTTTTTCCAAAGTTAAAAAATCGGCTCCGGGGCATCTACGAATCGCTGGACGAACTGCCATTAGACGTGATCCGAGTAATACGACTGCTGGACAAAGATTGTGTACTACGGGGAAACCAGCACCTACCTCGCCGCTGGCAAGCGACCATTAGCAGCGGAGAATTGAACTGCAATAAGGTAAGTTTTGTGCATTACTTCACACTTTTCTCAAAAATGGAGAGTGTGCAGAACTTTTGTTAGGATCCCCATATATCTAACGATTTTCGATATAAATGATAAAGTAAGATTAAATGATTGAAATCATGATCGTTGAAATGTTATTTGATTATTCTTCTTATCTTTCATCTTGCATTTTCTGGTCAACCTTAATGAAAGAGTATAAGTAGTTACAATGTGTTAAAAAATATATATAATGACATTTAGCATGTGTATACTGTATCAGTCTTTCCGTTATGTGGTTCTTATTACATTTCCATTAAGTCCTACACTTCATCGATTGTCAGACTTTGGATTTGTACACTTTACAATAATCTGTCCAATGGTTCACAACTTTCCAACAATTACATGTGCAAGTGCTGTGGCTGGAGCATCCGTAAGTCACTATGAATTCTATTGGCACTTCACGAAAGAACTTTTCTGGTAACATCTTTTTTTTTTTTTTTTTTATTTTTTTTTTTTTTTGGTTGGAGGTTTAACGACCACCGTGAGCAACTCAATGGGCTATAAGCAGTCGCCCATCCCTAATTTAGGGTCACTGGTTCCAGGGAAGGGAAAGAGCCAGTGCCGTAAGACAAACACAACATCCATGCCTCACCGGGATTCGAACCCGGACCCCGTTCGGACGAATGATCAGAGGCCATTGCTTAGACCACTGCGCCACCGGGCCGGCGGTACCATCTTTGACATACCATACCCGTTGACGTAGATCAGTAGACTTCCACTAAGGACTGAGAATTTTTATACGTGGATCAGTAGACTTCCACTAAGGACTGATAATATTTATACGTGGATCAGTAGACTTCCACTAAGGACTGAGAATTTTTATACGTGGATCAGTAGACTTCCACTAAGGACTGAGAATTTTTATACGTGGATCAGTAGACTTCCACTAAGGACTGAGAATTTTTATACGTGGATCAGTAGACTTCCACTAAGGACTGAGAATTTTTATACGTGGATCTGTAGACTTCCACTTAGGACTGAGAATATTTATACGTGGATCAGTAGACTTCCACTAAGGACTGAGAATTTTTATACGTGGATCAGTAGACTTCCACTAAGGACTGAGAATTTTTATACGTGGATCACTAAGGACTGAGAATTTTTATACGTGGATCAGTAGACTTCCACTAAGGACTGAGAATTTTTATACGTGGATCAGTAGACTTCCACTAAGGACTGAGAATTTTTATACGTGGATCAGTAGACTTCCACTATGGACTGAGAATTTTTATACGTGGATCAGTAGACTTCCACTAAGGACTGAGAATTTTTATACGTGGATCAGTAGACTTCCACTAAGGACTGAGAATTTTTATACGTGGATCAGTGGACTTCCACTGAGGACTGAGAATTTTTATACAGGGTGATTCACTCGGGACTGAGCACTTATTTTTTTTAATAACTCACGATTTTTTTTTATATCGAGGGTTTAACGACTACCGTGAGTTGCCCTTCCCTAATTTAGGGTCGCCAGTTCCAGGGAAGGGAGAGAGCCAGTGCCGTAAGACAAACACAACATCCATGCCTCACAGGATTCGAACCTGTACCCATCTCGGACCAATGATCAGAAGTGAAAATCCTCGAAATACGTCAAATCCTCGATATCTAGCCGAGCGCGTCCGTGAGCTGGCCTATATGGTATATTAACTGTGCTGTAGGCATTCTGAAAACAAATCGCTCGTTGCTGTCATGTATAAAAGAAGAGATTTATTAGATTTACAAAAAGGGATGATTATTGGCTTTCGGGCCAAGAGTGGCAGTATTTTTCAAACAGCGCAGTTTGTGAACTGTTCGCGCGCTGCTGTGGTTAAAGTGCATCGTGATTGGAGAAATTGCAGCATTCAAATAAGCAACGTGGAAAATGCGGAGCACCACATGCTATTGATGTGAGAGGCAAACGTCGGCTTCCAATGTGAACGTCGGCTTCCATGAAAACATATCCCTCGTTGCTGTCATGTGTAAAAGAAGAGATTTATCAAATTTACAAAAAGGGATGATTATCGGCTTTCGGGCAAAGGTGGCAGTATTTCTCAAACAGCGCGGTTTGTGAACTGTCCGCGTGCTGCTGTGGTTAAAGTGCATCGGGATTGGAGAAATGGCACCATTCAAATAAGCGACGTGAAAACTGCGGAGCACCACATGCTATTGATGTGAGAGGTGAACGTCGGCTTCCAAGGTGAGTGAAGGCCGATCGACACGTTACAATGGAGCAACTGACTGGGCCAAATGAACCAGGGGGCCACCGGAAGTGTGTCTCAAATGACATTTCAGCGAACCCTGCTGCGTATGGGGCTCCGATGCAGACCGATGGTCACTGCACCTATGCTAATGAACGTGCATCGGTAGAAAATGCTTACATTTGCACGGCAGTATCGGAATTGGACCTCCGCTGATTGGCAAAGGATTGCCTTCTCCAATGAGTCACGTTTTCTGCTTCACTGAGCGGATGAACGTTGGCGTATAAGGCGAGAAACAACGGAGAACAAACACTCTTCAACCATTGCTGAAGGAACACAAACTGGTGGGAGCAGAGTTGTGGTCTGGGGAATGTTTTCGTGGCATTCTCTGGGTCTACTCATACCTGTGGAAGGCACTATGGACCGAATTCGTTATGAATCCATCCTTGCAAACCTACGTACACCCATACATTCTGATTGTCTTCCCAGGAGCAGATGGGATCTTCCAGGACGACCATTCGACGTGTCACACAGATAGAAATTTCCGAGAGTGGTTGGAAGAACACGATGAAGACTTCCAAGTACTTCCCTGGCCCCGTAATTCCCCAGATTTGAACCCAATTGAGCATCTGTGGAACCACCTCGATCATGTTGTTCGCTCTATGGATCCTCCACCGCGCACCCTTTTGCAGCTGACAGATGCACTGCAGTCAGCATGGCTCCACATACCTTTCAATACTTTATTGAGTCACTCCCAGCCCGTCTAGCTGCGCACGGCGGTTGCTCTGGATATTAGCTGATGGTCACAATAATGTGACTCGACCGTGTATTAACTCAAGTTCGCTTGATTAAGATGGTAATATTTAAAAAGAGTTGTAGTTACACCTTGTTGAAGTGCCAAAATATTAGTGGTTGAATAAACACTCATCGTAAGTAACTTCTTCTCGACCTTTTCTTGAATAGCTACTGTTACACTGTGGGTGACGTTCTTAAGAACTGATTTATGTAGTGTTCAGTCAGCTATACATACACGAACATTACAGCTCACGCAGCAGCGTCAATGAGCAAACAGTACGGCGCACGTTGAGTACTATGGTCTACGAGAACCGACGCCCTATTCGTGTACCATTGTTGACTGCTCTTGACCGGAAATTACACTTCACCTAGAGCCGGGAACATCAAAAATAGACCTCTGAAGAGTAGCGCAGTGTTGTGTGGTTAGATTAATTCCGTTTTTAGTTGTGACGAGGTGACGAGATGGTGCGGGTGTGGAGTCGACAGTATGACGTCATGGCCGTGTGGTTCGATGTCGGCTCTATTCAAGGCGGTGGTGTGACTCTGTGATAGTTTAGGCAGTATCCTCATGAGACACATTAAGTCCGTTACTGTGTCTGGAGAGGCCCGTAATCGCTGCGCACTAGCAGCATGTGCTGGCTGATTACCTACACGCTTTCATGGCCTTCGCACGTCCTGTGGCCGATGGTCTGCTTCAAAAAGAAAATGCGCCGCCCCACAGGTCCACAACCACCCAGGCATGGCTCGAGGGACATTCGTCTGATATCTGAACCATCCGGTGACTCCCGAGGATCCCGGATTTAAACTCTGTGGAACCCATGGATCCTGGACCATGGGTTCCACAGAGTTTAAATCTGGGATCGGCCACAGGACGGCCTTCGCACGTCCTGTGGCCGATGGTCTGCTTCAAAAGAAAATGCGCCGCCCCACAGGTCCACAACCACCCAGGCATGGCTCGAGGGACATTCGTCTGATATCTGAACCATCCGGTGACTCCCGAGGATTCCGGATTTAAACTCTGTGGAACCCATGGATCCTGGACCGATGACTCGGGTGGAGTTGTGGGCGATGCTGCAAGAGGCATAGCTTCCATTACCTCCGGAAACACTCCGGGATCTGGTGGAGTAGATGACTTGTCGTGTGCAGGTCGCTATTCGCGCTAGAGGCGAACCAACACGCTGTTAGACAGGTTTCTCTGATGTTTAGACCATTGAGTGTATTACTGTTGGTTTCTGGTTAATGTATTATTATATTTGTTTCGGGTAAAACTCCGATCGAACCCTAATCAAGTCGCCCTAGTGGACGAGTGGTTAGAGGCGCTGGTTTCTGGGTAGTCCTCCGCTCTTCGCTAGGGTTCACCTCTTCCTGAAACCAATGGCCCTAAATTATAGGGACGGGCGAATTATTATAGCCTTAGATGTTCACGGTGGTGATAAAACTCCGAAAAGAAAAATAATGGTCAACAGTTGCCGAATAGTCAGCATTCACGTGTCGGTAATCGTCCCATGAAGTAAAAAAAAAATTCAAGACTGTCCTGCTTAAATAATAGTAACCAATTTTCCATGAAAATTCTTAGAACTGAAAAATTTACCACGTTGATTAGATGCATAATTGTATTCATATAGAGCCAAAAATAAGATTTGTTTCTTTGTCTGGAGTTCTCTGGCGTCTCAATAATTTTTAGTGCGTGTCTTCGGAAACCTAGGTCGAACGGAAACAAAAGCATTTCTGTGCCGAAATCAGAGTACACAGTCGTCTCACCTTTTGCAGTTATGATTGCAGCGACATTTGCAAGCCTGCTTTCCACGAGATTCTGGTTACTCTCTATTTCTGAAGTTTTCACATTTCTCATGCAAGTCTTCTGCAAGAGCTGCCATTCAGAAAAGTCCTATGGTATGAAACTGGATTCGACGTTTTAGGTCGTTCCATAGATATTCTATTGGATTTAGATTGGACTTTGGGCCGAACAACCCAACCTACTGCTCAAACCAGGCTTGGATGGACCTTGCACGGTGGCAAGGCACTCTACTTCGCTGAAACAGGCTGGGATCTGTGCCAAAGTACTGGTACAGAAAAGATAGTGCGGAATTGTTCAGAATATCTTTGTACTAGGTGGCCGTTTGGCTGGAAGGCACCACAGGTCCCCCTCCAAATGACTGTAGCATCACAGATCGCCCTCCAAATAGACTGTAGGAACAATGAACTCCTCTTGACCGGCTTTCTCGGTCTAACGCCACACCCAAATGCGCCCATTCGAACTAAAGTGTAAGAGGGCATGATTCGTGCTGCCACATAATGCTCTTACTCTTCTGTTGTCTTCGAACAACAGGCGTAGCATCACTGCAGTCGTCGTTTGGGATTGCTTGAAATGATGTTGGGCTTGTGAGCAGCTGACTTAGATAGCAAACGTGGGCATGAAGTTTGCCTTCACATTCCGCGGGAAGCTTTGTTTGGCACGATTATAGCGTAAAACCTTTTTGCCGGTGGTGGTATTCAAAGCCACATCTCTCTGCTCTGGGGCCAGTTATTCTCCCAATTGACAGTGGTACGTCACATGATCACTCAGCTTGTGTGGCCTCGCAAGCCGTGGCTTCGCTATAATGCCATTATTTGCTTTCCATCAATGAAGAACATCTGCGTCAGTGGATTTTGGAGGATTCCATACGTGCGGAAATGCTTCGCACTGATTGCTTACTTAGACTGCATCCAACAACCATACCTCTTTCAAATTCCTGGATTAGGAACGGTTACCTGCTCTATGTACGTACAGCGACCGGCACGGTTGCCTACTTTCCTTTACGCACAGCACCCAGCACGATTCGTGAGTGCCCTTCTGGTTTTACAAATGCACAATTATTTGCATAGGAGGTGTCTGAAAATTTTTGTCTGCATGGTAAATACGAATATCGGCAAATCAAGTCATATCATTCACATCTGCATTGAGTTTAGCGAAGATGTTCTTTGGAGTTTAAAGCAGCTGACAGATCCAGGTATAGATCTTAAATCAAACATATTCGCGTCTGCTGGGTTTTTTTTATTTATTCAAACTATGAAGAAATGTGCTTTTAATCAACAACGTACTTCTAGTATTTCACGTATCCATTTCTTTCATTTTAGGTTTACCGGACATCGATCAAATGAATCCCTATCGAACCTTCGGCGAAATGGGAATCGACTCAATGGTTGGTGTCGAAATGAAGCAGCTGCTCGAATCATCTTTCGACATGCAATTTACTCTACAAGATATCCAATACCTAAAGTTGGCAGATGTGAAAAAACTGGCTGCGGATAGAGACAAAGACAAAAGAACGCTTGATGTTAATCCAAAGGACGTTAAGCCCATAACTTTCGGTGGTTCAGGCGTCATCTTTTCGACTGAAGTCGTTGCTACCATAAATAATGACAGAAAAGGGGAACCTCTTTTTATCATGCACAGTATTGGCATCCTACAAGAGAAACTTAAAAAACTCACTGCTGATCTCAAGACTCCCGTGTTTTGTCTGCAAAGCACCAAAGATATGCCACTAAAGTCTCTCACAGAAATGTCTCTGTGGTGCCTCAAGGTACGTGGTCTCGTTTACTTCGCTGCTGATTGAAATTACTATTAACTGAAAATTGTTTGTTATGTTTTGGGGTTTAGCAACAACTATGAAAAACTCGAATGGTATATACGCAATTATATGTCCCTCATTAGATGCCCACTGGTTGCAAGAAATTGACAGAACGAGCGACATCGGACAGCCGTACAACCCATGTCTCATGCGGTACTCAAGCCCGGGCTTATCTTCGAGGAATGCCAGGGCTTCAGATAGCCACATCACGCATACCTCCAACGGGACTCAAGCCAGCGCTTATCTCGGAGGAATGCTAGTGCTTTAGATAGCCACACAACCCATGTCTCATACGAAACTCAAGCCCGGGATTAACTTGTAGAAATGCCAGTGCTTCGGATAGCCACATCACGCATGCCTCCTACGGAACTCAAATCCAGGCTTATCTCGGAGAAACTCTAGTGCTTCGGGGAGCCACACAACCCATGTTTCATGCGGGACTCAAGCCCGGGCTTATATCGAAGGAATGCCAGTGCTTCGGATAACCACATCACCTATATCTCTAACGGAACTCAAGCCCGGGCTTATCTTGGAGGAATGCCAGGGCTTCGGATAGCCACATCACGCATACCTCCAACGGGACTCAAGCCCAGGCTTATCTCGGAGGAATGCTAGTGCTTTGGATAGCCACACAACCCATGTCTCATACGAAACTCAAGACCGGGCTTAACTTGTAGAAATGCCAGTGCTTCGGATAGCCACATCACGCATGCCTCCTACGGAACTCAAATCCAGACTTATCTCGGAGAAACGCTAGTGCTTCGGGGAGCCACACAACCCATGTCTCATGCGGGACTCAAGCCCGGGCTTATATCGAAGGAATGCCAGTGCTTCGGATAACCACATCACCTATATCTCTAACGGAACTCAAGCCCGGGCTTATCTTGGAGGAATGCCAGGGCTTCGGATAGCCACATCACGCATACCTCCAACGGGACTCAAGCCCAGGCTTATCTCGGAGGAATGCTAGTGCTTTGGATAGCCACACAACCCATGTCTCATACGAAACTCAAGACCGGGCTTAACTTGTAGAAATGCCAGTGCTTCGGATAGCCACATCACGCATGCCTCCTACGGAACTCAAATCCAGGCTTATCTCGGAGAAACGCTAGTGCTTCGGGGAGCCACACAACCCATGTCTCATGCGGGACTCAAGCCCGGGCTTATATCGAAGGAATGCCAGTGCTTCGGATAACCACATCACCTATATCTCCAACGGAACTCAAGCCCGGGCTTATCTCGGAGGAATGCCAGTGCTTCGGACCAATCGGCGACCGGTTAACCTTTATTAAAATTATTTGAGAATAAAAAAAATCTAACAGAACTCAACAGTCTCCAGATCTTTTCTAAATCGTATTAATGCCTGCATTTCCGAAAAATTTCCAACCCAGAAGTGAAGAATCTAAGAAAAATGCAGCAACATCCGTACAAAGTATGGCCACTGTTACGGCAATACAGGCACTAATACGATTAGAAAAGGAGTCAATATTGCTTTTGATCATTTTGTGGTCTATAGTTCTCCATATCTTCTGCGCTTTCACCTAAACTTTGGTCACGTTGTGGGCTGACGTTATTTGTATTCTACGACTTTTTATAATATCCTAGGATTCTCAATCTGCGCTAAATCCTTCAACCAAACAAGCCACGATCTCACGGAAACGGTTTGAAGATGTGTTCGCAACGCGTGCAGCGTGTGGCCTGGCATATACACTGCAGAGCAATTGAATTATAGATATCTGTCTAGTAACGTGTAGCACCACCTTTCGCACTAATGATGGCGGCGATTCGTCTCGGCATGGACTCGACAAGACACCAGAAGCGTTGGGAAGCCATACGGATCCACGACCCCTGAACAAGCTCTTACAGTTCACGAATATTTGATGGAGGGGGTCAGAGCCTCGAACATCTCTCTCGATGGCATCCCAGACGTGCTTGATGGGATTGAGGTCAGGTGACCTAGCTGGCCAAGGAATCGAGGTCACGTCGGTGGAGTGTTCATCCAACCATTCGGATACAATTCGGGAGCGATGGCACGGTGCATTGTCTTGTTGCAGGATGAGATCCCCAGTGGGATGTTGAAGACGCACAAACGGGAGCAAATGGTCGTCCAGGATATCCCGGTAACGTTGACTGTGTGGGACGATGTCACACATACCAGGAGTCCCATTTCAGTGCACATAAACAGTCCCCAGACGACAATGCCACCCCAACCAGCTCAAAAAGCACCCTGCTAGCAAGAAGGATCCATCGCTTCATGTGGTGCCGTACTCGTATCCTGCCATCTGCATGTACCAACGTGAATCTCGACTCATCAGTCCAGGCAACATTTTCCCACATGTCTAGTGTCCAGTGGCGATGTTCCTGCGCCCATGCTAATCTTTGCACCCTGTGATGTGCGGTCAGCATCGGTACCCTCGTGGGACGATGGCTTCTGCACACCATAGCGAGGAGATGGTTCTGGATGGTGTGGCTGCTTACAGGTTTTTGTGGACCAGCGTTAAATTGCGGGGTGATTTCTTGCACTGTGGCCCGTCTATCCGCTGTTATAATGCGAGCTAGCCGACGATGACCCCGCTCATCCACACGCTGTTGTCCACGGCAGTTGGCCCATGCAAGGATTGTTTTGCCGGATTCGATGTACTCACGGTGCACCGGTGACACAGTGGCTCGTGAAAATCCCAGTGCCTGCACGACTTCCGAGATGGAGTGACCCATTCGTCGGTCCCCGACCATTTGCCCACGATCAGATGCGCTTAGATCCTTCGTCTTACCCATACTGCGTCCGACTCTTACTGATTCCAGTCGCATCACTCCTTATATTGTCGGATCGCGGCATATGTCATGTCGTTTCCGTTTACAGGGCCGCCCACAGCACCATATTTGCATAACGCCAGCTTTCTCTAATTCAAGTGCTCATCAGTGTTTGTTGTTACGCCCCGAGGCGCCAGACTATCCCAAAAACCTACCACTTTAAGAATTTAAACTGTAGTATCGTCGTGCATTGGTCGACGACCTGGAGGTGAACATCAGAATTTCAGAGCACGGGCTCGTGCATTGTTTACTACCGAAATCCTAATGATTGGACAAGAAAGTTTGGGGTAAAAAATGTACCCAACCAAAATTAAATTCTCAAACACTCAAAACTAACACATCCACTTTAGGACTAGCACGAGACAACAGACAATTAACTAACACAAAATCAGTTGCAAAATGAAGACCTCGGTTTAGATACAGTGGAAGAAGGAGGAGCATTAAACGATCTCGCTGCTTTTAGTTAGCTCCTGGGCTGAATGTATCGTTACCATTTCACATGCATATATAGTCCGGCTTTTTGCAGTTCTCAAACGACGCTATTCTCTATTGGCTGACATGAGCCAACTGACTCAGATACTGACATGCATAAGAAAATAAAGTGCTTACAGGGAGGCTGCTTCTCCGATAAGATGTATGTACATATGGAAAAGTACTCCCCTGTGAAGGCGCATTCACTGGTCGAATTATTTACTGTCTAATTAAACGATGAAGGCCGCCCCGGTGGCGCAGTGGTCTAAGGCGCTGGCCTCTGATCATTCGTCCGTAAGGGGTCCGGGTTCGAATCCCGTCAGGCATGGATGTTGTGTTTGTCTTACAGCACTGGCTCTCTCCCTTCCCTGGAACCAGTGACCCTAAATTAGGGACGGGCGACTGCTTATAGCCCATTGAGTTGCTCACGGTGGTCGTTAAACCTCCAAAAAAAAAAAAAAAAAAAAAAAAAAACGATGAAGAGGGGAGTCTAATTAAACGACTAATGATCGCATTAGACGTATGCAATTAAACGACGAACTCTATCTCACGTTAAACACGCGGGGACACACACCCATACACTGTCGTTAGCACCTGTATGATTGGGTGTGTATTGAAGATCAGCTTCCAGAAAGACACACTCTGATTGGACACGCGTCCACGAGCACGTATGCCGAGATCGGCCAATGTGTTAGATTTGATGGATGAACCCGTCCGTCCTAGCTACCCATAGGTAAAAGTTATTTTACAATTTACATCACAGGTCGGCCACTGTGGGTGGGGGAAAGGGCGTTGAGGTCGCCACTTTTGTCTACAATAGACTGGCTTCCGGGACACCGCTCTCGAGTGAATTATTCAGTAATTTTCCAGTTGCTTACGTGTAATATGCTTACTTGTAAAAATGGGATCTTCAACATCATTTTCTCGCGGCAAAATTGACCACCTGGTCATGCAAATTTCTGGTCAGCCGGCAGACTTCTTACGAAAGAATCTTTTTCGGTGCAAAACACCTTGGTATCACGCACTTCCTGATATCGGGTCTTTCCCAGCAAGCTTTCTCTTCAAAACTGCTCCCCTCTCCATTATTCACTTTTTGTTTGTCCTCCTGTTGTAGGGGACTGTTTTAACTCAGCAGCCACTTTAATTCCTTCAAAAGCTTATAACGAAGTAAATTTCTCCGTCATTTCTGTCCACGCCGGGATTCGAACCCGGTTCCCCTCATTCCGGAATAAGTTGCTCTACCAATTGAGCTACGCGGACGTTCAGTCTGATTGCTATGTGCCTTTATGTCGTGTGCGTCCTGCTGGCAGGTACGTCACATCTCCTGGTACGTTACAAGCTTTTATCACGATGCAGGATTGAAAGATACGGGCCTCCCCGGTGGCGCAGTGGTCTAAGCGATGGCCTCTGATCATTCGTCCGTAAAGGGTCCGGGTTCGAATCCCGGTGACGCACGGATGTTGTGTTTGTCTTACGGCACTGGCTCGCACCCTTCCCAGAAATCAGTAGCCCTAAATTAGGGACGAGCGACTGCTTATAGCCCATTGAGTTGCTCTCGGTGGTCGTTAAAACTCCAATCAAAAAAAAAAAAAAAAAAGATACGGTTTAAGCACTGGTCTCTGACCGTTCGTCTGAAATGGGTCCTGGTTCGAATTCCAGTGACGCATGGATGTTGTGTTTGTCTTACGACACTGGCTCGCACCCTTCCCAGGAATCAGTGGCCCAAAATTAGGGACGAGCGACTGCCCATAGCCCATTGAGTTGCTCACGGTGGTCATTAAACCACCAATCAAATAAAAAAACAACAAGAAACATGACACCGAATTTTCGGGTGTAATGAGCACGTCTTTTAAAACCGTTCTGACGCGAATTAAATTTATCACAGCTATTCAAAGTCAGTGGAACCGGTATGGAAGACAATAGTACCTGACGGAAGAAAGAAGTTTTTCAATCGGGTTTTTAATCCCGGCAATAATGCTGTAAACAGAATTGTGATCCACCCTCTGGTTGAACACTTGTTTGTTAAGAAAGATTTGAATTTATATGAGAAACATGTAGCAGCGGAAATGCTCTCCAACAAAGAAAGATGTTTTCATATCGGACTTTTAGAAGCAGAGATATCGAGAAATATGAGATATGCGTCCACGCCTCGTGGAGGGAAAAACATCATTATTTTAAGAAGAAGGTATTCTCAAAAGGTTTTTCGATGTGCACGGTATCGGTCCAGGAAAGAATTTTTTCAGTCGAGTTTCCAGGAGCTCAGATTTTATAGCAAATACATCTGAAGCAGAAATTAGAACATATGCCTCCTGGTGGAGAAACCATTCTTTGCCAAATATTAGAAATTATATAAAAAACATTTCCCATCTGGAGCTGTATGCGATACAGAAAAGGAAGAATTTTTCAAATCGGAGTTTTAGAAGCAGGCGTATCAGGGGAAACACAATTTACCTTAACGCCCCCTAGCGAAAAGTCTATGAATTACTTAAAAAAATTGAAATTGTATGAGAAGCATTATGCACAGGTAACGTTATCAAGCAAAGAAGGAATTTTTCAAATCGTACTCTTAGAAGTACAGATATTGACAAAAGTAAGATATACATCTACGCGCCGCCCCGGTGGCGCAGTGGTCTAAGCGATGGCCTCTGATCATTCGTCCGAAAGGGGTCTGGGTTCGAATCCCGGTGAGGCATGGATGTTGTGTTTGTCTTACGGCACTGGCTCTCTCCCCTCCCTGGAACCAGTGACCCTAAATTAGGGACGGGCGACTGCTTATAGCCCATTGAGTTGCTCACGGTGGTCGTTAAACCTCCAATAAAAAAAATTACATCTACGCCCCCTGGAGGAAAAATCACGCATTATTTTAAAAGAAAATATTCCAAAAAAGGTTTATTGACGTGAGTGTCATTGGTCCACGACTGAAGTTTTTTAATCGAGATATTAGAAGCTCAGATTTTGTGGCAAATACATCAAAAGCAGATATTGGTATTAACACTTATGCCCCGTGGTGACCGGACCATTCTTTACCAGATATTAGAAATTACATCCAAAAGATTTCCCATCAGCAGCTGTATCAGCTGAAAAAAAATGTTTTCAAATCGGAGTTTTAGAAGTAGAGATATCGGGGGAAACGCAATTTATTTTTATGCCCCCTAGCGGAAAATCTATGCGTAACTTGAAAAAGTGATTATACCTAATATACTCTTGGATATAGATGGAATCAAAAGGTAAAAGAATTTTTTCAATCGGATGTTCAGAAGCAAATATATGGAACAAAATGTATTTTGAATTCGATACCATCTACATTTACGCCCTCCAGTGGCGAAATTGTGCATCTTAAAAATGACGAAGTGAAGGATCATCATTCGCATATTTCAAGCTTCCCAATGCAGAAAGAATTTTTCAAATCGGACTAATAGTTGCAGAGATATGGTGCCCACAAACGGACAAACCCATAACATAAGCACGATCGGTTTTTTACAGAAGACGTGCTGAAAAAAAAATAACAACACGCGACACCCCACGTCGAACGCGGTGACGTATCGCTTTGCGTTCATTTTGTTCACGTTCACCTGGCCCAGTTCACTTGGTTCACATTCATTTCGTCCTCAGAATGGATGGAATACCGTGGAAACTTTCTGTTTTGATGGAATTTTTGTTATTAGGCAGAAAAAAAGGTCAGTAGATATTGCTTACATGCGATTTTTTTCAAGTTTAAGTTCTTTTCTCACACCACAAATTCACAGTAAATATCACTCTAAACTTTTTTTCAACATTATACTTTTATTAAGGGCTTTTTTTTTTAAAGTTAAATAGCTATGACTAAATAGCTATGTTAAATAGCTATGACTAAATAGCTATGTTAAATAGCTATGAAAATTAGTAATACGGAAATTATAAACAACTAGATGGAAGCCCGTCAATAATGACGGGGAAAAATAAAATTTATGATACAGAAATTATTGGCATTTATTTATTGGGTTTTTGAGTTCCACGTCAATAGATGGCGACGTTGGCTCACAGCCTTCCGAAAATTTCCCGAGCAGTCGGTTATGGAATTTGATAAGACTGTCTGTTTGTTATCCGTTTCGTAAAACCTTTAGTCCCTTTTTCGTCAACACTTCCTTGAACATAACATTTTTCGTATACACTGACAGTGAACCCTGTATCGATTTTCCCTGTTCTTTCCCGTGAACTATTTTTATCTTGACGTTGCCACATACAGATGGCTAAACACCGGTTCAGGTAGTAAACCAAAATTCCTGATGTAAAGTTTTCAGTGGCCGCTCCGGTGGCGCAGTGGTCTAAGCGATAGCCTCTGATAATTCGTCCGAAAGGGGGCCGGGTTCGAATCCCGGTGAGGCATGGATGCTGTGTTTGTCTTACGACACTGGCTTTCTCCCTTCCCTGGAACCAGTGACCCCAAAGTAGGGACGGGCGACTGCTTATATCAAACTGAGTTGCTTACGGTGGTCGTTAAACCTCCAACCAAAAAAAAAAAAAAAAAAAAACGTTTTCGTATCTCTAGAGTTGACCGTTTGACGTAACGCATCTCTGACGTCATGTGAGAATGATTTGGATTAGACGACGTCACACCAGCAGCTGTTTGGTTTTGTTTTTTTGTTTTTTTTTTTGTTGCTACGACAACAAAACAATGGTATACGCGTGGATGTGATGACGTCACCTACACGAAAATATCATAATAATCATATGTAGAGGATTTTAGGAAGGGAGTGTCTGACCCCAGGTCTGAAACAACCCTTAGAAATAGGAAGCTAGGAGATTTGGGCTTTCTTTCTTTGATTCCTTTCTTTTTCTTTTTTTTTTTTTTTTTTTTTGATTGGAGGTTTAACGACCACCGTGAGCAACTCAATGGGCTATAAGCAGTCGCCCGTCCCTAATTTAGGGTCACTGGTTCCAGGGAAGGAAGAGAGCCAGTGCCGTAAGACAAACACAACATCCATGCCTCACCGGGATTCGAACCCGGACCCCTTACGGACGAATGATCAGAGGCCAGCGCCTTAGACCACTGCGCCACCGGGGCGGCTTCTTTTTCTTTGATTGGAGGTTTAACGACCACTGTGAGCAACTCAATGGGCTATAGGCAGTCGCCCGTCCCTAATTTAGGGTCACTGGTTCCAGGGAAGGGAGAGAGCCAGTGCCGTAAGACAAACACAACATCCATGCCTCACCGGGATTCGAACCCGGACCCTTTCGAACGAATGATCAGAGGCCATTGCCTTAGACCACTGCGCCACCAGGGCGGCGTTTTGGGCTAGAGTGCCCGATAGGAAAGTGACACGGAAGCGAGGTAGAAAGGGGGAGGAAGACGCCCATATATATTGCCGGGGGAAGGCAGTACCCGGGGTCCGACGGCTTAACGTGCCCATCCGACGCACGGCGGATATTTAGTGGATCGAGCGTTTATACCTGCTGGGATCAAACCTGAAGTCCTTTCCGTGGCAGTCACGAACGTTGCCCACTCGGCCATCCTCGGCCACCTACACGAAAAGCCAAGCGAGACGTGACAAATATTTGTTTCTCGGTTGTTGCTATGACGACTTAAAAAGTGGCATGGAGGAGGAGGACTCTAGCAGATTATATATTAGGACTAGTCCGTAACCCGTGTCATGCACGGTTGAAAAAGCTATGACTGAATTCTTTTCTTGTCGTATAACACGAATCGTAATAAAATGCATAACTATAACAAACGGTTGAATTATTAATGGGTAGATTGGTCACAAACAACAAAATTTTCGTAATGTTCCCATTAATTTTTAATTTTTCCAACTAATCGTATACGAGTTTAACAGTGACGTTCCTCATTATTGTATAAACATGTACTTACCCGTCGTTGACGGGCTTACATTGTAGAATTGAGGTATTCTTTCAATGGACCGAAATGATATTATATCTAGATAACTGCACAATGGGGTTAAAAATGTGTTTTATTTTGCCAGTTTGGTTTTAACAATTCTTTTTTTTTCTTGGTATCATTATATAATCTACACTAATACATAAAGAGAGAAACTTAGTGTGTTTGAGGTAATCTAGAAAACTACTGAACCGATTTGGATAATTTTTTCACCGTTGGGAAGCTTGTTTTTTTCCGGTGGACATAGGCTACTTCGTTTATTTTTTTATTATTTTTGGCTGTAGTACTGAATCAGATCGCTTTCCAGTAGTTCCCGATCTCCCGTGCATCGTTCCGCTTTGTTTATATACAATCAAATCACACCCAATGTGAAAGAAATTAATTCACGATAATGTACGGAATTTTTTTACTAATCTCGAAAACTACTGAACCGATTCGGATAATTACAACAGCGTAGTTGATAGCAAAAGGCTTAGTTCCAAGTCCGACCAGCGCAGAAAGGCAGATAGCGTTGCAAGTACTGAAGCGAGAACAAACGCCAGAATAACGAACGGCGGACTGTGCAAAGAAAATGCCATGGTAACCTAAAAAAAAATTACTTGTGACAATGAAATTTAGCGATGACAAATCTGTAGTCAGTATCTTTTATTTAAAAAAAATCGTGAAAATTGCCCCAATGGGTGGCGCTGTTTGTAGAAAGAAACGGCCTTGTGTTTTAAATACACCGATGTTCAAAATTTAGAGTATTTGCACATTTTGTCGAATTTCTGAAAAACTAATGGACACATTTTGATGAAATTTGGTATGGATGCACAATTATACAGTATAAGAGAAAACATTATACCATACAACAGTCATGACACGCACTCATGATCGTCAATAAGGCTCATCAGCGCGGGAATGTCCAAAATCCACGTTGCACGATCGAACATAAAATTACTCTAATATGGGGTATGGTCCCCTCTCACAGTCATACAGCTCTCACAGCATGACGTCATACTGGACACGAGGCAGTTGATGAGTCCCAGTGGCAGTCGGTCCCACTCCTGCAGCAACGCAGTTTTCAGCTCCTGGATGGTTCTCGGAGAGGGGTGGCAAGCTGCGATTGCCCTCTCTAGAGCGTTCCAGACATGTTTGATAGGGTTTAGGCCTGGCGATCTGGTGGGCCAATACATCCGGAAAATATCCTCACTTTCAAGATAATCGCCGACCAGGTGAGCCCTATGTGGACGAGCGTTGTCGCCCATAAAAATGAACCGAGAGCCAACTGCGGCCCTGAAAAGTCGAACATAGGGATGTAAGATCTCATCTCTATACCTCTCAGCAGTCAGGGAGCCTCTGTCAAACACATAGAGAGGTGTGCGGCCGTCCAACATGATGCCTGCCCAGACCATGACACCTCCGCTGCCATATCGGTCCCTTTCTCGGATGTTGGAAGAAAGGTATCGGGTCCCAGATTCTCTTCAGATGAAGGTACGTCGAGAATCAATGTCCAGGCTGAATCGCGACTTGTCTGTGAAGAGAACGTTGCCCCACTGAAGTTTGGTCCAAGGCTGATGTTGTGTGCACCAGGCTAAATGCGCTCTCTTGTGTGCTGAAGTGAGCGGGGTGCAAACAGCGAGTCTTCTGGCAAACGCCTACTCTTATGAAGCCTTCGGGAAACAGTAACCCTTGAAACTCGGGTTCCAGTGGCGGCATGCAGCTCACGAGATAGCTGTGCAGCTGTAGCAGTCCTGTGGTGCCTCGCTGAAAGTGCCAAAAAAAACGATCTTCATTGGCCGTCGTGGCTCTTAGACGACCTTGCCCAGACTTTCCCGATATGGATCCGGTGTCCTTAAACTGTTTCCACAAATTGCAGGCGACGCAGGGACTTACATTGAGCTCTGTAGCAACCTGCACTTGCGATTGCCCTGCCTCCAATCTACAGACGATTCTCCACCTCATACCGTCATCAATACGTTCGTGGCAACTCCTTTTACCTGACTGCTTATGAAATTGAACCAACTTCTCCAAGAAACATAACGAATGTCGCCGAGGAGTACGAGCGAACTAATCGCGGAAAAGTCACGTGTGCTTTTCATGCCCTCCGCTGTCACAGCTCCGTCCACACGCACGTGTACGTTTACGTATTCGACACTGCAAATTTGCATTCTTATTCGGCGGCATAATATGTATCTTTGGTTCCGTACTTTTTGTGAAAATCGACAAAATGTGCAAATTCTCTTAATTTTGAACACCAGTGTAATAGATTAATAATCAAAGTAAAAAAACTTACCGAAAGCTAAGAACTGTATGAAAACAATATAAAAGATGTGTTTCAAAACATTAAGCGATGTTTGTAAAACTTTGATTTACGTCATAGTGATTGACTTCGTACCACACAAAAGAGTTGAAAACCTCTTGAAAGATCAGTTTTCCGTTATTTCAATAACGTTTAAGATCTATATATTTTAATCGGAGAGCTTAAACAGGAAAAAATCGCATAGAAGCAATGTCCGCTTACTTTTTTTTTTCTGCCTAATAAAAAATTCCATCTATAAAGAAAATTTCCACGGTATTTCATCCATTCTAAGGACAAAGTGAACCGTGCACGAAATGAAATCCACCAAGTGAATGTAGACGAAATACACCGATAAGCCAATATATTATGACCACCCACCTAATAAGCTGTAGGACCCCCTTTAGCCCGCACAACGGCGGCCACTCAGCGAGGCATCGATTCGATGAGGTGGCGATAGGTATTCTGGGGTATCTGGTACCATAATGTCAACAACAGGTTCTAAAGATCCCGTACATTTCGGGGTGGTAGTGAACCCGCTTTTTCAAATCAAACCACAAATGTTCGATTGGGTTCATATCAGGGGAATTCGGAAGCCAGGACATTAACAAAAAGTCACCAGCATGTTTCTCGAACCACTCCTTGACGATTCCGGCCTTGTGGCATGTCGCATTATCCTATTAGTAATGGCCATCACCAGCAGGAAACACAGTTACCATGAATGGGTGAACTTTGTCCGCAACGATGTTCAGATACCTGACAGCTGTCAGAGATTGTGCTAGTGGGATAACAGGACCTGAATTGTCCCAAGAAAACATCGCTCGCAGCATAACACCGCCACCACTGGCCTGTTTCCGCCCAACAGTGCATCCAGGTGCCATAGCCTCCGTTGGTAATCGGCGTATCCGCGCTCGGCCGTCTACGTGATACACCAGGAATCTTGATTCGTCAGACCAGGCCACTTTCTTCCAACCATCCACAGTACAATCTCGATGGTCTTGGGCACATTTCATGTGTTGTTGGCGATGACGTGAAGTGAGCATGGGAACCTGGCTACGTCTTCTGCTACGCAGGCCCATGAGCAGAAGGCTGCGATGATCTGTGTGCTGCGACACATTGTCTCCACTCTTGTAGCTGCGGGTGAGGTTTCGCATTGTGGCCTTGCGGTCGGTGTGAACAATGCGCGACAGTCTCCGCTCCCCTCTGGCATCGATGAGCTGCGGACGACGGTTAGTCCTTTGGCCATCTGTGCACCACTTTTGATACGTACTCACTACAGCGGTACGTGAACAACCCACAAACCGCGCCCTTTACGTGATCGTAGTTCCGAGGTGCCGTGCTATCACAATTTGTCCTTTATCAAACTCCGGTAGATGAGCAGCTTTTCCCATTCTGACTCCGTACACTCTACTAACCGTAAGCCGATCATCGGGTTGTATATATACTACTCTGTGGACTTCACCTGCGCCACCGTTAGGTCTTCAGGCGCGCTCATTTCTCTAGGCTGGGGTGCTCACAATGTAATGGCTCTTCGGTGTAAATAAGGACAAAATGATATGAATCCGTCTCACTCCTGACTATCTAAAAGCTACTCCAGTTGAGGTTCGAAACTTTACTTTACCCGCCTTATTAACCGGATCTGTCACCTACGGACTATCACTTCTCAAGCCGCTGGATTTTTTTTATAGGGTAAATCGTTTCCCAATCGAACATCACAGCCACATCCATGAATGTGTAGCATCCCAAAGCTCGAAATGGTTTCACGAAAGCATACAGAAGCCTGTATTTGGTTGACAAAAGTATTCAGCCCCTGCGGCGCAGTGGTCAAAGCGCTGACTTCTGACCATTAATCTGAGATGCGTCAGGGTTCGAAACTCGGTGAAGCATGGATGGTGTATTTGTATTACGGCACTGGCTCTCTCACTTCGTTGGAACCAGTGGCCTCTATATTAAGAACAGGTGACTGCTTATAGTCCATTAAGTTGCTTGCGGTGGTCGTTAAACTCCGAAACAAAAAAAATAGTGTGTTGAATATCGTTGACAAAACCGTTGATTTTCTTGATTAACAAAGTTGATTTTTTACCGTATTTTGGGTGTTTGAATTTCCCATCAATATTCCGACATTTCATCTGCAACAATCTAACGTCTATACTAACGGTTGTTGCCCGCCCTAGAGCAATTATTTTTGTAACCAAATACCTATACTCACGGTTGTTGCTCTTCCTGGAATGATCATCTTTGTAACCCGACACCTAAACTCACGGTTGTTGCTCTTCCTACAATGATCACCTTTGCAACTTAACACCTATAATCATGATTGTTGATCTCCATAGAATGATAAACTTTGCAACCTAACACATATAATCGCGGTTGTTGCTCTTCCTGGAATGATCGTCTTTGTAACCTAACACCTATACTCACTGTTCTTGCTCTTCCTGGAATGATCATCTTTGTAATCTAACACCTATACTCGCTGTTCTTTCCCTTCCTAGAACGATAATCTTTGTAACCTGACACCTATACTCACGGTTGTTGCTCTTCCTGGAATTATCATCTTCGTAACACAACACCTATGCTCACGTTGTTGATCTTCCTAGAATGATCACCTTTGCAACTTAACACGCATAATCATGATTGTTGCTCTCCATAGAATTATAAACTTTGCAACTTAACACCTATACTCGCGGTTGTTGATCTTCCTGGAATGATCATCTTTGTTATCTAACACCTATACTCGCTGTTCTTTCCCTTCCTAGAACGATAATCTTTGTAACCTGACACCTATACTCACGGTTGTTGCTCTTCCTGGAATTATCATCTTCGTAACACAACACCTATGCTCACGTTGTTGATCTTCCTAGAATGATCACCTTTGCAACTTAACACGCATAATCATGATTGTTGCTCTCCATAGAATTATAAACTTTGCAACTTAACACCTATACTCGCGGTTGTTGCTCTTCCTGGAATGATCATCTTTGTAATGTAACACCTATACTCGCTGTTCTTTCCCTTCCTAGAACGATAATCTTTGTAACCTGACACCTATACTCACGGTTGTTGCTCTTCCTGGAATTATCATCTTCGTAACACAACACCTATGCTCACGTTGTTGATCTTCCTAGAATGATCACCTTTGCAACTTAACAAGCATAATCATGATTGTTGCTCTCCATAGAATTATAAACTTTGCAACTTAACACCTATACTCGCGGTTGTTGATCTTCCTGGAATGATCATCTTTGTTATCTAACACCTATACTCGCTGTTCTTTCCCTTCCTAGAACGATAATTTTTGTAACCTGACACTTATACTCACGGTTGTTGCTCTTCCTGGAATTATCATCTTCGTAACACAACACCTATGCTCACGTTGTTGATCTTCCTAGAATGATCACCTTTGCAACTTAACACGCATAATCATGATTGTTGCTCTCCATAGAATTATAAACTTTGCAACTTAACACCTATACTCGCGGTTGTTGCTCTTCCTGGAATGACCATCTTTGTAATCTAACACCTATACTCGCTGTTCTTTCCCTTCCTAGAACGGTAATCTTTGTAACCTGACACCTATACTCACGGTTGTTGCTCTTCCTGGAATTATCATCTTCGTAACACAACACCTATGCTCACGTTGTTGATCTTTCTAGAATGATCACCTTTGCAACTTAACACGCATAATCATGATTGTTGCTCTCCATAGAATTATAAACTTTGCAACCTTAACACCTATACTCGCGGTTGTTGATCTTCCTGGAATGATCATCTTTGTTATCTAACACCTATACTCGCTGTTCTTTCCCTTCCTAGAACGATAATCTTTGTAACCGGACACCTATACTCACGGTTGTTGCTCTTCCTGGAATTATCATCTTCGTAACACAACACCTATGCTCACGTTGTTGATCTTCCTAGAATGATCACCTTTGCAACTTAACACGCATAATCATGATTGTTGCTCTCCATAGAATTATAAACTTTGCAACTTAACACCTATACTCGCGGTTGTTGCTCTTCCTGGAATGATCATCTTTGTTATCTAACACCTATACTCGCTGTTCTTTCCCTTCCTAGAACGATAATCTTTGTAACCTGACACCTATACTCACGGTTGTTGCTCTTCCTGGAATTATCATCTTCGTAACACAACACCTATGCTCACGTTGTTGATCTTCCTAGAATGATCACCTTTGCAACTTAACACGCGTAATCATGATTGTTGCTCTCCATAGAATTATAAACTTTGCAACTTAACACCTATACTCGCGGTTGTTGCTCTTCCTGGAATGACCATCTTTGTAATCTAACACCTATACTCACTGTTATTGGTGTTCCTAAATTGATCATTTTTGTAACCTAGCTCATGCTCACAGTTGCTGCTCTTCTTAGAATGATTTAATTATTTTTGCATCCTTTTTTTTTTTTTTTTTTGGTCACCCCTGCTAAATTTGCCTTAGTAAATTGTGTAGAATCGTAAACATTGCGACTTCCTGCCATATTTCGCTTTCGTGAAATAATTTTTATTGAAATAATTATGCAGTAACATGTAGAACAACTGGAAGTTGCTAATTAAAATAATATTTATTTTACAGCAAATACAAAAGGCGTATCCTGCCACTTCTATTCATCTAGCAAGCACTTCCACAGCTACAAATTTGGCCCTCGAGATGGCGCTGCAGTCAGAAAACCAAGGAAGTCAGCTGCCTAATATAAAATCTTTCACTATTATCGATGGTGCGTTGGACTTAATGGATATACATACGACGACAGAGGCAGAGAAAAAGAAAAATGCGTCCGTTTATGAATCGTCTGATCTCTGTGAATTCCTCTCAGTGTTCACTGACGATGATCTCACCGAGGTAAGAAGAAATCTCTAATTTTATTCCATTTCTTACCAGAGGCACACCCACGGAGAGGGTCAGCCGGGTCCGGACCCGTCCCAAGAAGGCCGTAGTCCTTAAAACAAACTATTGGACATCCAATTGCAGGAAGGAGTAATTTACTGCATCGACTGTAACTGCGGACTCAGCTATATTGGAGAAACAGGGAGAAGTATAAAGGTCCGAATGAAAGAACACCAAGCAGCTATTAGGAACACTGGGAACAAAACAGGGCTAGACAGACATATACAAGCAAGTGGACACTCCATAAATTGGGACTCAGTGAAAATAATCGCCCACAAGTCAAACTTAGTAAACTAGAAAAAGGGATCGAAATAGCAAGAAGAAGAAGTACCACAATTAACGATAATTGCGGATGGACTCATCCAATTGAGTGGCAGCAACTACTCCAGTGACATAGTCCTGATGACGAACTAGGCTTTAGTTCAAAAATTTGACAACCAACTTTCATGAAAAATAACCTCTATAAGACCCGTAAAAAAGTTATTCCACAATCACTATGAATAGAGGTGCCATAAATGCATTTACAACTAAAATTATTTTCTTTTAAAATACGTTCCGACTGTGGCTAAATTTACCAAAAAAAAAAAAAAAAAAAAAAAGATTCTGAGCATGGTTTTATAAATTTAGTATTTTCGTTATGGTCAATTATTTTTCTGTTCGTCTTAAATTTAGTTTTTGTAATGATCGTTATATTTATAAACGTCTTATTTATCTTACTTCAGAGAATTTTTTTAATCTGTGTGTTCATATGTGTTGATTTTTGCTAACATTCATTAGAATGTATATACATGCACTATATTATCAAGAGTATTCTGACGCTACCAAATATTTGCATAAATGCAAAGAAGGGTTTCGCAGGAAGGTGCGCGCTGTGTGAGTGAAGAGGTACATATACTACGTATAAAGCTGAGATGATTTGTCGTGTTATTAGTAATTTTGAATAGATATGCCGCGTGGACGTGAACTTTCCGAGTTCCAGCTTGGACTGGTCATAGGATTTCATTTGGGTAACGTTTCCATGCGGAACACACCAAAATCAGTTGTAAGTGATGTCGTGAAGAGATGGAAGCAGGATGGTGCACATAGGGTAAAAAAAAAACTTTCAGGAAATCCTTACAAAATGATGGAACGTGATAGAAAAGCCATGGTAAGAAATGTTAAGAAATCCCGTTCTTCATTTGCCTCTTCCATCGCTGCTGAAGTAGGAAATGCTCGTAACGGCTCGGTTAGTACCATAACTAACCGCAGGAGAGTTGCACAGTGTGGGTTATTATTCTGTAGCAGCGGCACACAAGCCGCACATCACTGCTAGGAATGCGAAGCGCCTTTTAGGGTGGTGTGTCTCCCGTCGTACCTGGACTGTTGGCGACTGGAAAGTTTTTTTCTAGTGATGAATCAAGCTTTTAATTATTCTATTCTGGTCGACGCGTTTAGATTTGGCGACAGCCCGGCGAACGATTTTCGTCGGACTGTTCTTCCAACTGTTAAGTTCGGCGGAGGTTCCATCATGGTATGGAGTTGTTTTTCGTGGATGGAACTCGGCCCGTTGGTTATTATACCACAAACCATGAACTCTGAAGTGTAACCCTACGTTCATAATAATTATACGCTACCAACAATATGATAATATTATGGAAATTACCGTTGTCTCTTCCAACACGATACGGCTCCCTACCGCACTGCAAGGGGTGTGCAGGACTGGTTTCTTGAAAATCAGGTGATATTGTTAGGCTGGCCCTGCTCAGAATCTTGATCTTAATCACATAGATTACCTCTGGGATGAACGGGAGCGACGGATACGAAATCGACCACAACGACCGTCTTCGCTCTCCACTCCGGCAGCAGAGATACAGGAAGAATGGCGAGCTAGTTTTGCCGAGACCTACCAGAAATCCGTTGATAGTATGCCTCGACGTGTTGCCGATGTCATACAAGCAAAGGTGGACAGACAAACTACTAATTGTGATAATAATGCCGTTTGTCCCAAAACATTTTGGTGTTATATATATACACTGCTGGCCACCCAAAATACAACACCAAGATGGACACGAGATAGCAAAGCCAGATTTACTGGACACATAACAACAGATACAAGGATGAAACAATTGAGCTTACAGGTCCGTGCGACTTGCGGGACACGCAGACATCAATAGTTCGTGTGGCCCCCATGGCTGGCAATAACGGCCGCTACACGCCGCGGTATCGAACGAAAGAGGCTTTGGATGTGGGTTTGGGGTATGTCGGTCCAGGCTGCTTCCACACGTTGCCACAGTTCATCAGGCGCAGCCGCGGGTGGTGCTTGCCGGGCCACTCGGTTGCCGATCAGCGACCAGACGTGTTCGATGGGCGACATATCGGGAGAACAGGCGGGCCACGGCAGCAGTGACACCTTTTGGGCCGTGAAGAATTGTTGCACGATGCGTGCCACGTGCAGACGCGCATTGTCCTGTTGGGCAGGTCTTGCAGGTAAGGAAGGACTACAGGATCTAAAACGTCGGAGATGTATGGTGTCTGTTGAGTGTACCAGCGATGCGTACCAGAGGGGTCCGGGTGTCATATCCAATTGCGCCCCAAACCATAACGCCAGGCGACGGACCGGTATAGCGATGCATAATGCAGGCGTCATGCAGTCTCTCGCCGCGGTACCACCACACGCGGATCCGACCATCGTGGTGTTGCAGGCAGAAGCGGGATTCGTCGGAGAAGACAATGTCGTGCCATTCCGTAGTCCAGGTACGGCGTTCAACGGCCCACTGCCGCCGCACTCGCCGGTGGTGTAACGTCAATGGTAATCGGAGCAATGGGCGTCGTGCGACAAGTCCCCGCTCCTGCAGACAACGTCGAACGGTACGTGCTGACACAGGTTGTTGCGAAACACACCCGAATTCCTGCGATAACGTTCGTGATGTGGTCCTCTTGTTCGGTGGTGTGCCGCGGCTGCGGCAATCGTTCACGTCGGTCCGTCCGTCCCTCCTGCACCCACCGAATCCATAACCGCCTCACTGTGACTGGGGGCGCCGATGTCTCAGTACGATAAACCACTGTCGCGATAAGCCACTATTCGTCCTTTGTCGAACTCCAAAACGTGCAGGAATGACTGCCGTATTCTGCGACGAGGCATCAGGAAGCTTCCCACGCTCAGGTCCGGCAGAACAACACACTTCCACTACTTACACCTCGCATTCTGTGCCCCATCTTATAGTGCTTCTCGGTGGCATGCCGGGCGCAAATGATTTGCATATGCCCTGTAATGCTAATCGTTTGCATGTCCTCTCGCGGGCGACGCATGCTGCGAATTTCAGGCCAATCGGATGCTTCCTTCTTGGGTTGCATTTTGGGTGGCCAGCAGTGTATATATATATTTAACTTAGCAGTAATCAGAATAAGATTTACATGCATCTATATAAAAAATATTTCACATATTGCTTGTGCAGCAAATTTCTTGTTGGACCCCACCCTTGAAATTCTGTGTGCACCACTGTTTCTTACAAACGTGGAACAATTATATGCTTGGCCACGGCTACCTGGGATCATCAACTGTTGATGTTTCTGCTCAAGGCTCCGTCAGTCCTCATTTGTCAACGTACATACAGACAGTGTTTCATATTTCTGCCACAGTGGCGCTGAACGCCAACCCCTAACGACTCTTGTCGTCCATAGTTTAAGCTGACCAGACGTCCCCAATTCTTGAGGACAGTCCTCGAATTTAGTTTACTGTCCCCAAAAACGTCTGAAGCCTTTGGGGACGCAAATTGTCCTCAAATTTTAATGTTTGTCCCCAAATGTCCTCGAATTTACACTTCCTCATTAACCCGTTAGATTTCCAATGAAAAATGTTTTTAAAAGTAGTTTCCGTTGTACTAATTTTCCAACATGCTTCTTGTGAAAACAAATTTAGACTTTTTTTTATCTTCTTTCTGGGTTTAACGACCACTACGAGAAACTCTATGGACTATAAGCAGTCACCTGTCTCTAATTTAGAGATATTCGTTCTAGGGAAGGGAGAAAGCAAGTGCTGCAAGACAAACACACCACCCGTGCCTCATTCGGGACTCGAATCTGTACCAACTCGTACGAATGGTCAGTAGCCAGCACTAGGTCAATGCACCACTGGCGCTGTCAAATTTCGACTGTACTTGTTCTGAGTTCCTCCAAAAACTTTGGCAAAATGAAAAATTTGCCATGCAATTACTATGGTGTGTAGCCTAATTTTTTATTCAGTGCATGTACTTAAGGTAAAGCATTTCACTTTTGTTAATATGTTCTCGCCATCATAGTTCTGCTTTGTGAATGCAAATTACCAACATTCTACTAGATATATCCTTTTAAGACACAGATTTTAATGTGCAATATCACACTTATTGAAACAAGGCAGTTTTGTGACAAAAAGATTTGCATATTTATTTTAAGTAGGTATGTGTCCCCAAATGAACTACCGATTTGGGGACGCCACGCCCTTTTGTCCTCAAATCAGTGTCCCGATATCTGGTCACCTTACCATAGTTTATATATTCATACAATTGAAACAGTAAACTCTCATTAAAAGTGTTAATAAAAATCATGGAATAACTTATTAGAGACACTTAGAAAATTTTGGGGCAAATAGTGCACTTCGAACAAGAACACACTATGCAAAACACTTGTGCAGGGTACAAATTCCGACATTGGAAATATATAAAATTCAAATTCTGACATTGAAATTTATTGGAACCACTTACACATAATTTTGAACCGAATTTTTGGGGCAAAAAATGTGTATCCATTTCAAACATGGAATTTCTGGTCAAAATTATGGACTAACACAGGGATGGCCAACCCGCGGCTCGCGTTCCACAAGTGGCACGTAGAGGCTTTCTAAGCGGCACGCGCGTGCGTCGTCATTTCTTGTAATTTTAATAATTTATTAAATGATTTAGCATTTGTGACGGACATCGTGGGCCACCTTAACAACTTAAATCTGCGTTTGCAAAGCAAAAATAATCTTTTCGCAGGGTTATTCAACTCAGTTGAGGCATTTAAAGCAAAAACTTGATCTTCTTGGAATGCATCTTTCCCGGCATGCTCTCGCATATTTTCCGGGAATGAAACAACTGTCGCGAATTGAGTTCGGTGGGATTCCAAACTTTTCAAAATATCAGCAACCTATTTCCGATTTGAAAAACTCCTTTGAAACCAGGTTTTCAGACTTCCGAAACGAAAAACAAAATCTTCTCCTTTTCTATCGAAGAATCAGCGTTCATTATCCTACTGATGTGCAGACTGAAATTTTGGAGCTTCAGAATAACACTGAAATTCACTGCAAGTTCAACGGGTGCTTGGAAATCCAACCAGCCAGGTATTTGCCACTTTTTGGAAATACCCCCTCCCCGCTCTGTTTCCTGTAGAACGAGACATGGCCCTGGGATATTGTTGCAGGTTTAGGTTGAAAGTATATGAAAATACTTTTTCTTGTCATTAACTTGGTGAAAAATAAGTACCGGTCAGCGCTCACTGATCGGCATCTCAAAAATTTGGCTGGTTCTTGCTACTTCATCTCTGAATTCCAACATTGAAGAACTAGTGAAGAGGAAAGACATGCAAAAGCCTCGCTAAGAACTAAGCCGGGTTTGTTTTATGTGAATGGAAATGTAATCATACAATGTTAGAATATGTTTCTTTGCAAGTAATTTGTGTTTTTAATAAATTAGTAAACTAGTTCTTGAATCATTATTAGCGTTCTGTTACAACAGTATTGGTTTATCAATATTTTTCTCTTCAGTACTATTTTATTTGAAGTATACAGAGATACATAATATTTGTATCCTTTCTGGCAACCGTGGAGGGGGTAAGGTTAAGGTGGAGTGGCATGTTTAAGATTATCTACTTATCTACATCAAACGTGGCGAGCCGAGGTTTGGCCACCCCTATACTAACATATTGCCATAATTTCGGCCAACAGAAAGCAGTCGACAGCTTTCTTTCAAAGGGAATAAATATGTAAACAGTTGAAATTCTTGGCTGTCTTTAAACTATGCTTCTGAGAAAAAAAGAGAAACTAATGCCCATCAGCCAAAAAAAAAAAAAAAAAAAAAAACACCGACTAAGGTTGGCTTCTACACCCCCTAGTGACGAAAAGTGGCAGTTTTCTTGTACACGATTCCCCGTAGAGATCGCCGAAGTAACTAAGGAGGTTATATTACTGGAGACACCACTGGCTCTGCCGCCATAGGTCACAGCTAATCTATGGTGTGACGTCACAAGCAGGCAAAAATGAACTAAATTATACCGTTGATGAAACAGTAAGCTTGTGTATCATTGATAAAGATTATTGAATTACTCACTTTATCTGTTTATACGCTTAGAAGCTTTTGTTCCATTGGTTTACAAGCAGCTTCTCTTCTGCGGCTGCGTCGTGCCTGCTCATGACGTCATTTGCAGCACAGACGGTGACATCTGGCGGCCAATGCTGCGTGGATAAGAGTCTCCAGTAATATAACCTCCTTGGAAGTAACAGAGCCTTGAGCAGTTACAGTTACAGTTCATGATCACGGTTAGCCGTTGCTGAATTTAAATCAGTTAGGCGTGTTCGGCGGCCTACAAGAAAGGAATGGAATGTGGATCTTCTGACATCCAACCCCATTCTTCAGTGGGATAAGACTAAAAGAGAGGGGAAGTTTGGTTTCACTAGCTGAGAAACCCACAAAAAAGCGTGTGACCAATGAGACTGTGGATCAGGTGCGTTATTCAATCTCTAGAAGCCCACGTAGGTCAATTAGACAGGCTAGTAAGGAACTGTAGATTCCTTGTTCAACACTTAACGACACTGTTCACAAACGTCTCCGTTTGCATCCGTACAAAATTCAAGTTCTTCAACACCTTAAGCCAGATTATCACAGCTTCATAGCTGATTTCGCTGCTCAGATGATCAGCACATCAATGACAATCACAATTATCTCGATGATCTTTTGTTATTCAGTGACGTATCCACCTTTCACGTATGTGGGAAAGTTAACAGACACAATTGCCTCATATAGGGTACGGAGAATCCTCACCAAATGAAAGGCACACACCAAAGGTCAATGTCTGGTTAGGAGTGCACAAAAATGTCTTCATCGGTCACGAAAATGTCTTCATTGTTCATTTTGTTTTGTAGAGCTAAGTGACGGAACACACTTACCTTGACATCCTGCAGATTTTCGCTGTTCCACAGGTTCTCCCAGGTTTCACGTTTCAGCAAGATGGTGCTCCACCACACTTCCGTGGAGGTGTCACCACGTTTTTTGATCGTGACTTTCCCAGGACGTTGGATCCGAAGGGGAGACCCGACTTTCTGGCCGCCTGGATTTTCTGATCTGACTCCATTGGAATTTTTTCATGGGGATTTATTAAACACTCTGTGTGTGTGCCACAGAAAAATTCCAGATTTGGATAACCTGAAACAGCGTATCGTTGAAGCAGTTGCTCTAATGAAGCCTCAAATGCTGGAAAACACTTGATATGAGTTTGAGAATCGTTTTGGCATTTGTCGAGCTGCAAAAAGTGCCCACACTGAAATTTATTAACATGCATAAAAACTTAGTAAATTACTGAACCTTATAGATGCCGAGAGATATGCGTGAGTATTTTTTGAATACTTCTAGTCAGTATTTTCGGAGGGCTAAGCATTCCCGAGAAGATGCCTGAATACATCGTTGTATATGGCAGTTGCGGTATCATGGTGCGGACCGGTACTACGATGAATGGGCGTAGGTGATGGATCGAGGAACAGTCAACGGGCAGTGGTACTGCAATTATGTGAACCTTCGCCACTTCGCCCTTTCCGTGGTGCTGTGGAAGCAAGCAAAATTTTTATGGACGATAACGCCTGTTACCACTACGCAACAGCTGTGAACGCAGTATTGGTCAGTGGCGTAACTACCGTCCCCGCAGTTGCGGGGGAGGGTAGGCAACAAAGGGGCGTACTGCAGCTGCCAGGTATAGTTTTATGAAAAAATTAGAACACGCACAAAAATTAACAAACAAATAATTAACCAAAAGATACATGCAGTATTTCCCTTTAAGACGTATTTAGCTTTGTCTAAGTAAATGTCAACTTTCACTTTAAAACATTTGATCACTTATAGACCGAAGTTATACGGGCTTTTGGCTCTGGGGTTGTCATAAAATCGCTCTGCAATGGGTTTTAAATAATACGATTGCTTTCCAATCGCCCTCTCTCTGCGCTGCCGAGAAAAAGTGCAAGGGCAAATGAGAATTCCCCGTGGAGGATGTGGAAAAACAATCAGACACCTAGGATTACGTACACGACAGGCGCCAACATATATTCACATCGTATATCTGCTATGTACAGTGTATATTAATGTATATATAAATACGATGTAATAAGATTGTGATTATATGAATATAATCAGTCAACAAATTTCAGCCCCTTCAAAATTTGTAATCCCACCTGGGAAAATTCTCTGAATGAAACGCCGGCTATACCTTCAACAATGTTCGTGGCAACATACGCAGTCCCGCATTTCCATTGGAACAATTGCCACTTAGAAGACTGAAGAAGCTTTCATTTGTGAGCATTGCCTTAGCACATTAATCTGAAGACCAGTCAACGTGACACGTACACCACTGAAGGTAGCTGTACGATACGCCCAGTATCGTACAGCTACTGCATGTAGGTGTCTTGATACTATTCTGCTCGAAATTCACACACTTCTGCTTGCTTGAAGACGATTAGCCAACTAGCCCAAAGTACCTTTCGAACTCTGTTCAGCCATTATGGTAAGGCAATGACCACCCCCTCGCGTGTACGTTGGGGAGGGCATCTAGCAAAACAACTGGCAGCAGTTCCATGTCTCCTGGACGGTAACTAAAGCAACGATATTACGGTGTCTGTTATTTCAAACTCTCTGGCGACATTGGTCACAGTCCGGCCTTCTTCAACCTAGCCGATAATTCGACCTCAGGAAAAATCATTCACATGATGTGTGCAAAACGTCCCTTTGTTATCTCAGACACGCAGTTTCTCGTTCTTTCCCTAAAGCAGGTGAAAAACAGGATGGACTCATATAAGACTGGCGCTCATTGGCTTACTGAGGTTAAGCCCCAACTAACCAGCTCATATGAGACATGGCTTGTCCTCCTGCCTATACCCAGTCGCATCAGAATAATATGATAATATTACCATCTACCTAATTATGAGAATAACCACCCTTGGCCCGGATGACACCGGTGAGACGGCGTGGAATGGACGAAATGAGGCCCTGGAAATTTGCCTGTGGCACACGTGCCCATTCGGACTGCAGCAGAGCACGGAGATCCCCGGAAATGACGTGGTTGTGGGTCGGCACGTTGAACCTGTCGATTTAACTAGTCCCACAAGTGCTCTATGGGATCCAGATCGGGCGATTTCTCCGGCCAAGGGAGAACGGAGACATCGATCGTGTTCCTAGAACCAGTCACCCCCCTACCTTAGCGACATGGCACGGCGCATTGTCTTGTTGGTAGACACCATCACCACCAGGGTAAACGTCCAACTTGAAGGGATACATGTGGTCAGCGAGGACGGACAGGGAGCCATTGACGTTTCAATGACCCATCGAGTGGTACCAGCGATCCCAGGTCATATCAGGAAAACCTTCCCCAGACATGCGCACTGCCACCGCCGGCCTGTACTTGACCGACAAGCGTGTCCGTGTGTTGGTTCTCGTGTCTCTGACGCCGTATCCGCCACCGCCCGTCACTTCTGTGGAGTAGAAAGCTCGACTCGTCGGAGAAGAGAACTTTTCCCACTCTTCCACTGTCCAGTGACGGTATTCCCGTGAGAACTGCAGGCGTCGTTGCCGATAGACCTGGATTAACAAGAGCGCCTTGACGCAGCGTCGACTCCGGAGACTCATACGTAATAGGGTTCGCTCTACTGTTATGGTGGACACGAACGTGTATTCCCCAGCGTTCATTTGCATGGTCGATTGCTGCACTGTTGCGTGTCGACAGCCCCTTATCAGCCGGCAGAGGCGACGCTTTCCTCTGGGGTCGATGGCCTTTGGGGTTCCACAGTTATGACGTCGGGAGGTACTCGGTGTGCCAGCGGTCCATTCTTGTTACACCCTTACCACAGCACCTCGCGAACAGCCCACGAAGTCTGCTGTTTCTGAGATGCTTCCACCCTTGGCGCTGTAGCCGATGATCATTCCGTTTTGAACGTCCGTCAGATCCCTACCTCTTCCCATTGTGCTCACGTCACGCACTGTGGCTGATCTGTCTTGGTTGACAGCTTATATCACTGCGTGGTCGACCTTGTCACGTGCACTCTGAGACGCTTCTGGGCAGGTACACTGTGATTCCGGGGGTGGTCATATTATTTTGATACGGTCATTTATTACACCTTCTGTAGCTGCCACGTGCTCAGAACAATTTTACATACGGATTGCACATCATGGAATGTCTTCATACAACACACCGTACTCGTGTGCATATGATAGCAAGATCTTTTATCCCCATGCCGTTCTTTGTAATCATTGGATATTATGTTCGTTCTTAAGGTTTGGATAGCTGTGTGCATTTTGATTTGACCTGAGATTCTAGTATTATAAATATTTAACGGGAATTTTTGTGGATAAATTTATTAAGGTACATTACCTCTAAAATTTTCGGTCTAAACACTAGATCTTCGTCAGGAGTTCTTGCGTCTTACTACTTCCACAGGTCTGGCGACAAAACCTGATGGATTTTTCATCCAGCATGGTCATTTATGTACCTTAATAACTTTATCCTCGAAAATTCCCGTTAAATATTTATAATACTGAAAGTAATAAGAGGAAGCCATGAAGTCATTAATTGTTAGAACTAAGATTCTAATAAAATGCTTGATTTGTTTTTCTCCTTTTTCAGTTGAAAGCATCGCTTGAGCTTCTTCCAGACTTGGAGAGTAGGATAAAAATGATTGATAGTGTATTGCCTTCAGCAGGAAAGTCAGAATTTCTGGAGGGAGCTGAATTTTACATCAAAAAGCAGAGCTTAATACGTTCTCAAATACCAACTGGAAAACTTCATAAAGACATAACGATAATTGAAGCGTCCGAAAAAGTACTTCCAAATGATGTATCGACTGTAAAATCGTTTATGTCAGAGGTAAGTTTTCGCTTTTTGTAGCACTCGAGTTAAAAATCATAAATTGCTTCGAATAAATTGTCTTTCATAAACATCTTAGTCATTTTAATTGATCGTGGGCAACGTTAGGGCGCAACCTCAGACAACCTTCTAACAAGCCGCTGGAAACCGTGTGAAAACCCTAATTAAAAATCATAAATTACTTCGAATAAATTGTCTTTCATAACCATCTTAATCATTTAAATTAACCGTGGGCAATTAAATGACTAAGATTACTTTTGATTGGAGGTTTAACGACCACCATGAGCAACTCAATGGGCTATAAGCAGTCCCCCGTCCCTTATTTAGGGTCACTAGCTCCAGGGAAGGCAGAAAGCCAGCGCCGTAAGACAAATACAACGTCTATGCCTCACCGGGATTCGAACCCGGAACCCTTTCCGGACGTATGATCAGAAGCCATCGCGTAGACCACTGCGCCAACGGGGCGGCTAATACAAAATTAACCAGCATACAAGAGGTTCAAGGCCCTGCAAACATCGGATTTTTTAAATTTTTTTTATTGTGGGTTTTTTTTTTTTTTTTTTGATTGGAGGTTTAACGACCACCGTGAGCAACTCAATGGGCTATAAGCAGTCGCCCGTCCCTAATTTAAGAGTCACTGGTTCCAGGGAAGGGAGAGAGCCAGTGCCGTAAGACAAACACAACATCAATGCCTCACCGGGATCCGAACCCGGACCCATCTCGGACGACTGATCATAAGCAAGCGCTTAGACCACTGCACGGACGTGGCGGCCTCGGAACTTTCAATGAAAAATTCAATAAACATTTCCCCCTCATCTCAGTTTTGCTTCCCGGGGATTTTTATTATCACTGAAATTTCCCAACATATTGTGCTGTTGCAGATGAAATATCAGAAGTTTGATGGAAACTTCAATGTCGCAAAATGCGATGCAAAATAAACTCTATTGAGCCAAATAAACACCCTACACTTTTGCAAATGAGATACAAGCCATCTTGAAAAAATGTCGATGCGACAAACTCACGGAATGCCGGTCCAACAGGTGTTTTATCGGGAAACGATTTACCTTGTAGAAAGGCGTCCAGGTGTTAGAAGTAGAGATAATCCATAGGGGGCAGATCAGGTGAATATGGCCGATGAGGTAAGGATTCATACCTCAACTAGTGCATTTTATGATGTTCAACATACCTCAACTAGTGCATTTTATGAATTTCAACATACCTCAACTAGTGCATTTTATGATATCTGATGTTCAACGTGGAATCTCGCGTTATCATGGGGAAGTATGAGACGCAGTCGCTCCCTGCTAATTCTCTTGAGCAACGTATGTAGATTACAGATGAGCTCGGACCCGGCCCGGTCTCGGACGGGCTTAGAATTCATTAACTACCGAAAAATCCGGGCCCGGGCTCGGAATTGCACGTCTTTAATTTCATTACTGTAATTAATTCAACATGTGTAATTCCGAGCCCGGTTGAATTACACGTGTTGAATTTCATTGTGGATTTGTTACCGTGGTGAAAGGATTTGAAATTTCCTAAGCTAGCTACCATTGCAAGACAAATTTTGCTAAGCAAGACTTGCATTGTCCAAAGCTATGGCCCAAGCAAGGATTAGTTCAAGGAGGTCTGGTATCGAAAAACTGGAAAAAATCACATTCCCATTTTTTGTATTTTATAGAAAATCAAAAATCTTATCTTTAAAATGATGTATTAATTTCCAAAATTGTGCAGTTAGAAGTATTGTTATTTATTTTTAAAATTTCCTCACTCCCACTATTTTCGGGGTGACGTTGGTTTTTAGTGCAGCAGGTCGAGTTGTAGAGAAAAGAAGATCAAGTTGAAGCGCTGAGGCATTAGATGCAATTCTCTCTCTCTCTCTCTTTTTTCATGATGAACTTGATCTGGAAACTGCACACACATATGATAATATTGTAATTAATATACTATTAAGCGCAAAGCTTTGTTAATGTTACAAAATGCAGAATAATTTGGTCTGGAATGCTTTTACGTTCTTTTTTTTTATTATTGGAAATTTCCCTACCCGCTTTTTTTTATATTCTACTACATCACTCTAAACTACCTTTACCAATTAGCATATATGTAAATTATATTATATTGCGAAGATTAGTTTTCTAGAGTCAAAATTTCAAACACCTGCAACTGTCTGTACGGCGTTGTACGTTTTATAATGCAATTTATTCAAAATAAAAGTAAATTTAGAAATGAAAAAGAAATAACGAATGGAGTTTTTTGTTTCTAAACGATTTTCTTTTCTTCAGCTTTTACCAAAATTACTGATTCCCCTGATACGGTCGAAGGGCACGTTGATTATTTATTTATTTTCAAATCCACATTTTAGAACATTTGGCTTTATGCGTAGTATTTCTAAAAACATATTAATATTGTGAACTGGATTAACTGAACTAAACATTTTAAACTAATGATTTTTAAACTAATCCTTGCTTGGGCCATATCTTTGGCCAGCGTATAATGCATAAATGTAAGCCTTGATAAGCAAACGTTTCCAAGAATACGGGCCCGGGCACAGCAAACACATGCAATCAAAGAAAGCGGACCGGGCCCGGGCTCCTAAAATTGAGCCCTAACTCATCTCTAATGTACATTGTTGCCCCCAAATCACTTCAGTAGAAAACGAATGGCCAAAGGAAATCTTGTGGTAGTTCGGTCCTGGGCTTTGTCTTACAATACAAAATTCGAGCTCCGGTTGGCTCGGGTTGTCATACTTTATGCTCGGGCTCTTAAAATTGAGCCCTAACTCATCTCTAATGTACATTGTTGCCCCCAAATCACTTCAGTAGAAAACGAATGGCCAAAGAAAATCTTGTGGTAGTTCGGTCCTGGGCTTTGTCTTCCAATACAAAATTCGAGCTCCGGTTGGCTCGGGTTTTCATACTTTATGCTCGGGCTCTTAAATTTGAGCCCTAACTCATCTCTAATGTACATTGTTGTCCCCAAATCACTTCAGTAGAAAACGAATGGCCAAAGGAAATCTTGTGGTAGTTCGGTCCTGGGCTTTGTCTTCCAATACAAAATTCGAGCTCCGGTTGGCTCGGGTTGTCATACTTTATGCTCGGGCTCTTAAAATTGAGCCCTAACTCACCTCTAATGTACATTGTTGCCCCCAAATCACTTCAGTAGAAAACGAATGGCCAAAGGAAATCGTGTGGTAGTTCGGTCCTGGGCTTTGTCTTCCAATACAAAATTCGAGCTCCGGTTGGCTCGGGTTGTCATACTTTATGCTCGGGCTCTTAAAATTGAGCCCTAACACATCTCTAATGTACATTGTTGCCCCCAAATCACTTCAGTAGAAAACGAATGGCCAAAGGAAATCTTGTGGTAGTTCGGTCCTGGGCTTTGTCTTCCAATACAAAATTCGAGCTCCGGTTGGCTCGGGTTGTCATACTTTATGCTCGGGCTCTTAAAATTGAGCCCTAACTCACCTCTAATGTACATTGTTGCCCCCAAATCACTTCAGTAGAAAACGAATGGCCAAAGGAAATCGTGTGGTAGTTCGGTCCTGGGCTTTGTCTTCCAATACAAAATTCGAGCTCCGGTTGCCTCGGGTTGTCATACTTTATGCTCGGGCTCTTAAAATTGAGCCCTAACTCACCTCTAATGTACATTGTTGCCCCCAAATCACTTCAGTAGAAAACGAATGGCCAAAGGAAATCTTGTGGTAGTTCGGTCCTGGGCTTTGTCTTCTAATACAAAATTCGAGCTCCGGTTGGCTCGGGTTGTCATACTTTATGCTCGGGCTCTTAAAATTGAGCATGAACTCAGCATTAGTATAGCTCATGGCAAGTGAGTACTTCCGGCTGTTTGGTAAACGGCTTTCCATGCATAATGTCAAGTTCTTGACTGTCCGTCGTGATGGTTTGATTGGGTGTTAAGAAGTGAATCATACCAGCTGCAAACCACTAAATTGACCATCGCCCTTCTGGGATGGAGTATCAGATTCTGGATGTTTCGGGACTTTACTGTCTTCTAGCTATTCTCCTGACCTGAACGTGAGTGATTATCATAAATTATCCATTTTTCACTACACGTGACGAGGGGACTCAAAATGTCGTTCATTTTGTTGAGGTAAGCAGAGAAGGGAAGACATCAAATTGTTGGGTTTTATACTGTTCAGTCAACTCATGTGGGTTCTATTTATCCACCTTCATCACTTTGACTACCTTTAAATGTCGGGAAGTGGTTAAGTAGTGCCAAGTTTTCGTACCATTTTACCCCAGTATATCACCAAGTGTTCATTCCGTGTGACGTGCCTGCACTGCAGGACGCACATGAGATAAAGGCAGATAGCAGTGAGAGCACATGTTCGCATAGATTAGTTGGGAGAGCGACTTACTCCGGAGTGATATGATCGGCTTCGATGGCCGGCGTGGACATACCTGTGTTTTCACAGCCGTGTGACGTGAATCGGATTCAATAACTTAACATCATAGGTAACTCCTTCAGGTCTACCGCATGGTTCATTTCCTTTGCACATATCGCCTGATCGGAATTTAGTAAATCACCCTTATATCTTGCGTTCACTAACGGTTGTTTCCCCGAATGCTGTATTGATGGACTACGAAATGGAAGAATGGAACATTTTTTGATGTTGTTGTGAAATGTCTACATTTTTGATGTTGCGAAATGTCCCCGATGCGCTGTGTCCAAGTTTAAACTTACATAAGGGTAATGTCCACTCACAGACAACTTTCAAATCCACTGGGAGATGCAACGAAGTCTTGCGGCGAAGATCACTTTCTGTCACGACAGATATTTTTGCTGATGACCGTCGACTCTTGGACGTCTAAGGAGCGCGTATGCAAATTTTAAGCATAGCACAAATAGGTATAGTACACTAATAAAAATGCAGCATGTAGCATCAAATGCATGCATGCTGTTTATGAAAACCTTAAGGTGTAAAAGTAGCTTTAGGGAAACGAGTGAGAGCCCAAATTAGAAAACCAAAGAGTCAGTCTGTGCAAATGAGTTGATACCCAGAGGTATCTCCTGAACTGAGGGAGATACAGAAACGTAACACCACTTGTTTTAAAGCTTAGGGGAAGTGCTATCTGTAACATGACGTCGGAGTGACACGTGGGCTAACCAAAAACATTATTAAATGTTAAACAGTAAGTAAAACAGTGAGGCAACTAGATAAAATAAAGCTAAAGAGCTACCAAAAAAGTTATTAAATGTTAGACAGTAGGTAAAACAGTGAGGCAACTAGATAAAATAAAGCTAAAGAGCTATCTGCAGAACTAATTGCAGAATTTTTATCTGTGCCGCAGATGGAAGGACGTATGTTTTTAATCTTACAAATTATTACTGTATTTTAAATTCTGTTGTTCTTATTAAAATAATTAAAATAACTGCATATCTCAAGAACTGATTTTTTTTTTATTGTAATACATATATTTTTAATGGAAGTAAAAAAACCAACAGCTTTTTAGAAGTGAGAATTTTTAAGGCAGTCGTTTGCAAACTGATAACAGGGTGCTGCTGCTACTTCTAAAAATTACAAAATACAGGGTGATTCAAAAGTCCCCGAACTCTGAATTCAAATATTTCTACCACGAATATAGTGATGTATAACTATTTTTACATACTGTACACTATATTGACGCTCATACCTACAGGTAATGAAAACCCCTTTACAATAGATGCTGGAATTGTCCACCATTCTGTTAAAGACACAAATTCATCCGACGATACATGTTGGCGGACACTCTTTTCAGCGTGTTGACTGGTATGTCTCTCACGGCTGTAATTATGTTGTTCCGCAGATTCTGTACCGTCTTAGGGCTGTTGTGTTAAACTGTGTCTTTCAGATAACCCCACAAATAAAAGTCTGGAGGACCCGAGTCTGGTGAGCGAGGCAGCCAAAGTTTTTTCGAGATTAATAGAGATCCATTGTGTCGTTTGATGTGTGGCACGTTGCTCCATCTTGTTGAAACCAACAGTAAGGTTCGTGTTCTTCCAGCATCGCTACAAATTGATGGATGAACGTCTGCATACACATCGGAATTTACAGTTGTGTCGAAAAAAATGGCCTTAAAATTCGCCGTCTAGACATGGCGCACCACACTCCAACTTTCTGACAGTGAAGTTCAATCTCATGCAATGCGTGTGGATTCTCCGCAGCCCATATGCGAGTGTTTTGGCTATTGACATATCCATTCAAATGAAACTATGCCTCGTCACTGAAAAAAGTGTTGTTAAGCTGGTTAGTCACATTGTTGCGCGTGAAACTCTTAAACCATTGGCAGTAGGTAATGCGCTTTTCCGAATCCAAAGGACGTAGCTCTTGCACTACTCAAATTCCGTACGGCCGTAGCTTTAAATTTTTAGTATCCCTTTGGAAGGCTTAATACGATGACCCTAACTCTTGAGACAGCCGCTGAAGTGACTTCCGGGTAGAGCGCTGCAGGGAAACGTGAATTTTCACCAGAAACGTGGTCGTCACCACGGACGGCCGGCCGCTTTTAGGCTTATCCTGAACCCTTCTTGTCTCGCGAAACCGGTTCACAAAGTCAAACACAGTTGTTTTCCCTGGTATAGGAGCATCAGGAAACTCCCTTTGAAAGAGCTGGATGCAACGTTGGTAAGATTTTTCTGCAAAATAAACTTCTGACAAAAGCGACTCTTCGTTCTTGCGTGAGACTCATGGCTGACTGAACGTTACTGCTTGCCAGCGCCCGCGTAAGCGTAGTGTCACGTGGTGCCATCACGTGGCGCAGCTTGTTCCCTAAGATCACACACAACAGTCACAAGCAGCAATACTCGGATATCTTTTATGGTTTTACAGCAAATACGTTTTAAAATATAGAGTTCGGGGACTTTTGAATTACCCCGTACTTCTTGAAAATCGTGTGAGAAGTATTTTTACTCCCTGTCAAAAAACTTAACGCGACCACTGTTCCCGACACATTTCTCAGAAGACAATGCGCAAGGAATAAGAGGATCGGTATTGACTACAGTGGTGTCAGAAGTACCATGACCAGACACCGGAAGACAAGAAGAAACTCATGTGGTCCGATGAGTCGTAGTACACCTTGTCCTGCACTCGTACATACGGTATGCAGAGATATTGTCCAACGTACAATGAAGCAATGGTCTCAGCTTGCTTTGTAAACACAACTCAGGATTCTGAAGGTGGTGTTATAGTGTGAGGTACGTTCTGTTGATACAGAATGGGTCATCTCATTTTCTTGGAAGGTCGTGTTGTAATCCAAAGACTATCTGAACATTGTTCCCCATCAAGTCCATATTGCAATGTGGACTTTTTCTCCAACAGATGACGGCTGTTTTATGGATGACAATACTATTGTCCATCGCGCAAGAGCATGACAGAGACTTCCACCACCTTCCCTGGGCACCACAAAGCCCGGATCTGAACCTCATTGAGAATACACTTGCGTGCAAAAATTAAGGACGAGACGGTTTTTCGAATGTAACGTCGTGCAGAAGTGCTCCACATCGACTCAAATCATACCTTAAGATCCCAAGATGTAGGAATATGGGACAAGTGAGCAAAACCGTCCAAACAAGGAATTCAAAGGATACAAAGGCACTTTATTGAAAAGGTAACTTCGAGCACAACTAGGCAGAAGATAGAAACGTCCATGTGGCAGGCGGCTGCCAAGAAAAATCCAGTCTTTAGTAGGGGATACGATCACCCCGACTGAGTTGCAGGATTTACAACGTCTGCCCATGTTGAGGACGAGGTTGTCAAGGAGCTGTTGAGGCATCGCGGCCCATTCCTCTTGTAGCGCCAATTGCAGCTGCGGAATCGTTGCTGGCGGCTGGTGACGTGCTGTCTCCCGAGAAGGTCCTACACGTGTTCGATTGGATTTAGGTCCAGGGACCTTGCAGGTCAATCCATGCGTTGAATATATTCACACTCCAACAGCTCTGCGACAGCCAATGTACGATGAGGTGTAGCGTTGTCGCCCATGAAGAGGAACTCAGGACCCACAGCACCTCTAAACAGACGCACGTGAGGCAGGAGAAGCTCGGTACAATAGCGGACACCAGTGACTGAACCTCTTTGGAAGATGTGGAGGTCAGTACGGCTACCAAGCATGATACCGCCTCAAACGAGAGCTCCGCCACCTCCAAACCGCTCCCTTTCGATGATGTTGGAGGTGTGATTGCGTGTTCCCTGCTCTTTCCAGATGTGTATACGTCCAGAATTGCTCGTCAGACTAAATCGGCTCTCATTCGTAAAGAGAACTCGACCCCATTGCTGATGTATCCAGTTCTTGTGTTTCTGGCACCACAGAAACCGCCGTCTCCGATGAGCAGGCGTTAATGCCACACACCGCACTGGTCATCGTGCAAGTATACCACAGCCTCCTGGCCTCGGTAAAACGCGATACCGGAGGTCCAGTTGTCTGCTGCCTGCACCTTGCGATTTCTCCCTCTGTCTGCCGTCTGTCTCTTCTGGCATGTAGGACAATATACCGGTCGTCCGCCGCCGTGGTTTCTCATGGACGACCACTGCTAAACTCTCGGACAGCTGTTCCTGACGTTTGAAATGCTCTCCAAGCTCGTGGAACGATGCTGTGAGCGATCCCGAACTCCTCGGCCACACTAGTCACACTTCGACCTTCTTCCAACTTCCCACTGACGCGACCACGGGTAAAGTCCTTCAGATGTCGTCTACTGGACTGCTTGTTGGCCATATCACACGGTGGCAGCAACTCGACGTCGTTCAAACCGATGTACACCGTGCAATAGCTTTTACCGAAGTGCTGAGCGTACACCGCCCGTGTACTTTATACCCTTCCGACACTCCCCTCCCCCCTACGTCATTCTACATATATGCGCATGCCCTACCGTACCGGACCCTAGTCTATCTCCTGAGTGGTCTTTTGGTCCGTTCTGCCTGCTCGTTCCGCTGTTATGCTCATTTCTCCTCTTCGTTTTTAATTTTTGCACACCAGTGTAAATGGACACATTCGAAAAACATATTCGGAAGTAAAGTCCGGTTCTGTGAAATATGAGCCAATTAAAGGACTGTCTGGTGAACGCTTTGTTTGCTGCAGACATAGATGCACTCCAACATCTTGGGGAACCTATTCCAAACCACATATGTGCTGTAATTCGGGCTAGAAGAGGTCGGTATTGTATATACCTTGTACTGACAAAAGTCACCGGGCACCGAGAAGAGAAACACAACATAGCATTTATTGACATACATTAATACTTTGTCGGTCCACCTTTGGCCTTAATGCATGCACTGATCCTTCGAGACATGCTTTCGACAAGGTTTTGGAGCACAGCGATAGGTATAAGCTTCCATTCAGTACATAATGCTGCCGCTAATTGTTGCTTAGTAGTAGGCCTTGGTACCATACTTCTTATGCAGATCTCTAATTCATACCATAGGTGTTCTATGGGATTAAGATCAGGGCTCTGTGCACCCTACCTCACACACAATACGGAATTATCATCAAACAACGCCGTAACAGCCCTTGCTTTATCGCTCGGTGTATTATCCTGCTGGTAGCTACAAGGGTCAGTTCCATAGTATTGCCACAGAGTTGGTGAAGCATAATTGTCCGGAATATCGAGGTAGACGTGCTAGTTAACAGGTTTGTCCACGATAGCCAATGGGCCAGGACCATACCACGAAAAGCACCCCCACACGAGTACACTGCCAGCTCCAAACTTGACCGCAGGAACATTACGCTGTGGTAAACAGCGTTCCCCCGCTACCTCCATACCCACACACGGCAATCAGACTGATGGGTTGTGTATCGGGATTCATCTGTCGATAGGACCCGTTTCTATTGATCTACGGTCCACGATAAATGTGCTTTACACCATGTTAAATGACGAGTAGCATTCCGAGTGGAGATGGCGGCCACGGTAACCCATGGAATGAAGTTCTCTAAGAATGGTACGTGTACTTATCGAGGTTCCAGCATTTTTACTCACCTGTACACTGAGGTCTTGTGCAGTACTCCGTCGATTAGCTGTAACGACTCTCCTGAGGCTTCGACGTCCTCTGCCACTGATTTTCTTTGGACTGCCGGTACTTTTTGCTGCTTCAGACACACCATGTGCATGTGTCTTCCGCTTATTCAATACACCCAAAACAGTTGACTTGGGTATGTTTAAACGCCTCTCGATTTCTCTTATGGACAACCCACTAATGTAACACCCAACAATCTTTCCTTTCTCCAAGTCAGTTCTCTGCCGCAGCAACATTTTCACTGAACCTCATAGTGCTATATGATCGCGGTCAGCTGCAGGCTTGTTTTTATACCGTTTGCAGCTGTACCACGCATCTTAACAACGCAGCGGATCCGTTCATTTGCTTTTGAAGTGTGTCCGGTGACTTTTGTCAATGAAGTGTATGTTGCTATTGTGTGTGTGCAAACGTTCTACCCGTTTTTGTAATAGATGCAAATTGCGATCGGAGTCGTTACGTCACAGATGACGCTGCGATGCCAAATTTCCGGCCAATAAAGCGTGGAGCATATAGAAGCACTTGGTTTGTCAGAGTAAGTCATTCGTAACGGAAATCACGGATGGTGTAACATGGCATTCGATAAGGAGCACATTAGACATTGTCACGAGTTCGATAAAGGCAGTCTGCAGCGGCAGCTTGCCGTAACATCTGTTAAGTGTATGGGGAGGATGTAGTTGATGATAGCACATATCGCCTGGACGCCCGCGTCCTGGACGTCCATATCCGTGGTTTATGACGAGGATGTGGGCCAAGTCATAACAAATGATCCACATCCAAGTGTTCAGGAATTAGCGAAAACATTGTCGGTTCACAGAACAACAGTCGAAAGACGGATGCATGCGCTTGGGTTCATCCCTAAGTTTGATAACTGGGTTCCGCACCAGCTTTCTGCAAAGCAATGAGAGGAGATAATCCGTACCAGTGTTTTTTGATTTCACGTCACAGATATAAACCGTTTTGGGGACGAATTGTAACGGGTGATGAGAAATGGGTACTGTACCGTAATGTAAAGCGTCGACGGACTGTGTACCAAGGTACGGAGCCTTCTCCATCGACCTCAAAAGGAGGACTGCGTCCCAAAAAGGTTTTATTGAGTGTTTGGTGGGATGTCCAGGGAATAATCCACTGGGAGGTTTTTGCACCTAACCGAACGATAAATGCTGACCTCTACTGCCAATAGTTGGACAGATTGCAAGAACAACTAACATCGAAGCGGCCAGTACTTGTCAATCGCAAAGGCGTGATCATTCATCATGATAACGCCGGACCTCATATTGCTTTAATCACTCGGCAAAAATTACTGGACATTGGTTGGGAAGTGTTACCTCACCCGACGTATTCCCCTGACCTGCCACCTACGGATTACCACCTTTTTCGATTGTCACAGAACGCCTTCGCTCTCTAAACCTTCAATGATGTGGACGATGTGAAGACGGCATTACATAACTTTTTGATTATGGTATTCACCTACTCACAGATAGATGGCAAGAGGTCATACAGAATTATGGCAATTATGTGAAATCACGTTATTTGTTGTGCTCTCCTCGTTTGTAGCCAACAAAAACTAGTAGAACTTATGCACACAGCACCCAACAATTCAGTGTCCGGTATGTATGCCTGACTGCAGTTTGACTTTTGATTCGGGTGACTGTAGGTGGAAACACAAATTTTAATCCCACTTTTCTCATTGGTTCCTTCTTGTGGCAAATCGGGATAAAATTATAATAAGTCCAAATCGTGTTTTCTTACGGAAACTATTTGCATTTAATGAACTTGAATTCCTTCTTTTCCGTTAAGAGATGAGTGCATATTCACTCTACTGTTTTGAATGACTACTTAAAATATTAGTCAGTTAATGATATATTCTTTTTAATTGCAGATATGCGATGGACATGTCACCATTCATAGAATACAAGGAAATTTTACATTTACTGAAGGGGATTCCAGCGCCGGAGAAGTGGCCTCCTTGATGAACAAATTTGTGTCATAACCAGGAAAAATACCAAAACCTTCAAGATATGTATGATCAGGATATAAAAAATGATGAACTGTTTAGATGATATAATGTTTCATCATATTACATATGATAATAAACGTATTCAAGGAATGCAAATGACTTCTTATTTCGTGCAAATCATTTTAATATTTAATCATTATATTCCATGTGATTTCTAAGTATGCCTTAATACTTCACATGATTTAATAACAAGTTGAACGCAATCTAAACACATATATGTACCATGCAGTTCGTCATACATCATCATCATCATCATCATCATTGTCAACCATTATCAATCCACTGCTGGATGAAAGTCTCCCCAAGTTTCCTCCACAACGGTCTGTCTTGTGCCAGTCTCCTCCATGTCCCTCCCGCATATTTACGAATTTCATCCACCCATCTCCCATGTGGTCTTTTTCTGGGTCTTTTCCTGTCCCTTGGAATCCAATCTAAAATTTCGGCTGTCCATCTATGGTCTGTCCTTCTGGCAGTATGTCCAGCCCATTGCCATTTCAGGGATTTAACTCTGATCATGATGTCTTCCACTCTCGTCATTTTTCGGATCCACGAGTTCCTCTTCTTATCTCTCCTGGTTATACCAAGTATGCACCTCTCCATGCTTCTTTGAGTTGTCTGCAGCCTTTGTATGTCTCTTTTAGTTAAGGTCCACGTCTCTGCACCATACGTAAGCACTGGAAGGATGCATTGATCAAACACTTTTCTTTTAAGACATAATAGCATATTGCTCTTGAAAATTATGCTGTTTCTTCCAAAAGCTCTCCAGGCAAGTTTTGTACGCCGATTAATTTCTTCATCAATGTGACCCTCACTTGATATCTGCTGTCCAAGATAAACATACGTATCTGTTATCTCCAGTTTTTCTCCATCAATCGATAAATCTTCATTTCTTGTAAAAGCATTGAACATCACTTTTGTCTTCTGAAAGTTCATTTTTAATCCCACTTCTTTACTCTTGTCAGCAAGTTCCTGGATCATACTCTGCAGCTCTGATGGGGTAGCTGCAAAAATGACTACTCATACATACAATAATATATATAAGACTGGATATAAGAAAGATGACATAGACAGAATACATAGAACTGTAAGAAATCGTATGTCAGCAATAACGAAATCACCTTATAAGACGATGAGATTCGCAGGATCCATCACATACACTGACGGAAAAAAAAAATCCCAACACCAAGAAGGGGTTGTGTTAGATAAACGACAGTTGGTAGGCGGTGAGAGTACATCTGTAAGATGACGTCCATGCAAATTTCGCGCTCGGCGCATACGTGTGGCGCTAGTAGCGCCCCTCGGAACATGCAAAGCAGGTTTGCTGTAAATACGCGCTGTAGCGTTCGTGAGCGTTAGTTATCGTTGAGATTCGGCGTAGTGTGTTGATGTTAGTCAAGAATGCCTTTAAGAAGACGAAGAAGTCATTACCAACAGCTCACGGAGTTTGAACGAGGTCGTGTAATAGGGCTACGAGAAGGTGGATTTTCTTTCCGGAATATTGCAGAACGACTTCGCAGGAATGTAGCCACTGCGCATACTTGTTGGCAGCGGTGGTCAAGGGAAGGTACTGCCTCAAGAAGACTGGGTTCCGGCCGGCCACGTTGCACTACTGAGAGGGAAGACCGCCGTGTACGGCGTATGGCCGTAGCGCATCGTACCTCGTCTGCGGTAGCAATTCGAGCTGCAGTTGCCACCACAACGACACAACGAACTGTTACAGATCGTTTACTTGAAGGACAGCTCCGGGCCAGACACCCTGTAGCGTGCGTTCCACTTACTCCAAACCACTGCCGTTTGCGACGTCAGTGGTGTCAAGCTACAGCTCATTGGAGGACGGAGTGGAGATCTGTTGTGTTTTTTGATGAAAGCCGGTTCTGCCTGGGTGCCAGTGATGGCCGTGTGTTGGTTAGAAGGAGGCCAGGTGAGCGCCTGCGACCAACCTGTCCGCGGCCGAGACACACTGGACCTACACCTGGAGTTATGGTCTGGGGAACAATTTCCTATGACAGCAGGAGCACTCTCGTGGTTATCCCACGAACCCTGACGGCACAGTTGTACGTCGGTCTGGTGATTCAACCTGTTGTGCTGCCATTCATGAACAGCAGTCCAGGGGGTGTTTTCCAACAGGATAACGCTCGCCCACATACCGCTGTATAACGAAGTAAATTTCTCCGTCATTTCTGTCCACGCCAGGATTCGAACCCGGGTCCCCTCATTCCGGAATAAGTCACTCTACCAATTGAGCTACGCGGACATTTTATTCTGATTCCTATCTGCCTTTATGTCGTGTGCGTCCCTCTGGCAGGTACGTCACATCTCCTGGTACGTTACATCATCTCCCTCGTGTGCGTCCTTCTGGCAGGTACGTCACATCTCCTGGTACGTTACAGCTGTTGTAACCCAACATGCTCTACAGAGTGTCGACATGTTGCCGTGGCCTGCTAGATCACCAGATCTTTCACCAATCGTGCACGTATGGGACATCATTGGACGACAACTCCAGCGTCACCCCCAACCAGCATTAACCGTCCCTGTATTGACCGACCAAGTGCAACAGGCATGGAACTCCATCCCACAAACTGACATCCAGCACCTGTACGACACAATGCATGAACATTTGCGTGCTTACATTCAACATTCTGGCGGTTACACCGGTTATTAATGTACCAGCATTTCACATTTAAAATGGCTCTTCTCGCGCTTACAATAAGCTGTGATCTTGAAACCTTAATCGATTAAATATGTTACCTATACAAATCTATTGCCGCCATTTCATCCATCTACAACTATTTTTTCGTGGTGTTGGGATTTTTTTCCGTCAGTGTATGTTCCAGGCTTTACATATTGGCTAAAGAATATGTTACGTAAATGCAATATATTGATAGCACCGAAGTCCCCTACCCCGTTATCACATGTGATATCAAGTTGCAAAGAGAGGCAGTGTGAAAAAGAAAAGGCAGGTGTGTACGCTAATACGGTATACCGTTGGTATATCCCGACAACACGTAAAAGATATATATCGGAATGACAAAGCGATCCTTGGACACTAGATGTAAAAAGCACGTGCGAAGTAGTGTCAGCCAGGACATGCAGAATACAGCCCTTGCCAGAGAAGTCATGCATTCATCGGCCGCTCCTCTATTGAATAGTATTAGAAGAATTGCCCCATACACGAACTTTAAAGAGAATGCCATCAGGGAAACAGTCGAAATCCTATTCTGCAAACTAGCGTGCAATGACATAGTTTCTACTGAACTACCAACAGCTTGGCATGCATTATTAAAAGATGGAAAAACATCGCGACACACCGTATAATTACGTAAATTCGTGTAATACGCTCGTGATGTCACCCGCGTTATTTTCAAAAATCGTCTTTGTTCCTTACGTGTTCCAATTCCCTGCATTTGTATGTCTACCATTGCCTTGAGAAAGCCTCCCAGTGAAGTGCAAAAGCTTGGCGAATCTTTGTACTTACTACGACACAAAAATAAACTGATTCAATACGCTATATGCGTCTCTTGAGTGTTCACAGTGTGCTGCATTTATAATTACGTCTCCCAGATCCGTCTGTCTCTCTGGAACGCCTGACGTCACAGCAACGTCTACATTGTTGCGCTATCACTTATCGAACAATTCGTGTGTGCTTTCGCAATGTCAAAATGATTGCCTGCTATATAATACTGTAATAGCACGCGACCCCTTGTAGATGTCAAGGTGATTGCGTGCTATATAACGTAGTTTGTCTTGTCGCTGTAACTTAGTCCTTACGTCAGTAATTACGTTTTGTGGGCTAAAGTCAATGTAATACTGTATTAAAAGGTACCAACACTCATTACAAGAAAGAGGTCAATGGTAGTACTTACAGATACGCTTATTTTGCTTGCATGGGTTGTACTCCACACTCACATTTAATTTATTGGCGTACTCAATACAGTATCAGGGATCTAACATCCAATTACAGTATAGCAGCACGTCTATCATCAATACCCATAAACAACCGCTTCATTGCCTTTTTATCTATCGTTCTTATCCGGCCACACATACGTCACTCTTGTTCCGACCTCAGTGTGTTGCCAACATCATTCTCGTTTGAGGGAAAAGACATAATGTTAAGGTGTGAAGATATCTAAGAAAACGAACTCAAATTTACATAGAACAAGTTAGTAAAATCATGCAATGCATTGATTATGATACGCTTTCCAACATACCAGAAATCATTACTCAAGTTAGGAGAATAATGACAGTAGAATAAATCTCGCTTCTATGCCCTGACCTTTGACCCCATTTCGATGATATTCAACAGAACTAGTTAAGTATATTTCCGAAACAACATGGTAACGTTTTGCCTCAATCGAAGCATTTTTACGTAAGTTATAACGCATAAGGGCGATGGAATGGATCCCGATCCTATGTCCTGACCTTTGACCCCATTTCGTTCATTTTCAATAGGGTTTCATCGTCAGGTGGTGCCCTACCGCATACTAACATTTCATCGAAATCAAACCATTTTTACGCAAATTATGACGCATAAGGGCAATGGAATGGATCCCACTCCTATGTCCTGACCTTTAACTCCATTTCACCCATTTTCTATAGGGTTCATCCCCAGGTGTTCTTCTATCACATAATAAAATTTCATCGAAATCGAACCATTTTTACACGAGTTATCGTGCGGACGGACACACAGACAGACGGACAAACGGGCAGACAGACGGACAAACGGGCAGACAGACGGACAAAGTTGGAGCATATACGCTTCTTCAACCTACGGTTGGAAAGCGTAAAAAAGAAACTCCAAAGGAAAGTTAAAATAGAATATACGTTACAGCTAATTTAAAAACATTGGATTGTCAATGAATCGAGTTCTATTTATCCGATCTACAAAATTCGACTGAATTCTTAATATCACGGTAAGTTTCGTTTGTATGTTAATTTAATTTGGCACAATTCGAATATTAATTTGTACGCTTTAATTATATCTTACTTTTTTAATTTAACTAAGAGTTTAGTGCTGATTATATTATACATTTTGCAAAATATCGATATATCTAAAAGCTCCAACCTACAACAAAAACTGAAATCTTGCGATGTCGAAGTGAGCAAAATTGCACCTTAAACAGATGTCGCCCCCAACAGCACATTGTCGATAATTTAGATAGTTCCTATTAGTAATGCTAGATGTCGCATTATTTTGTTGAAAAAGGTTCCGTATGAAGTTTCAAAGTAACCATCGAGCAGGACAGTCTGAAACAAGCAGTGAACGGAATAACATGTGTAGGGGCGGACTCGTTCCACTGAGGAACACAGTTTTCGTTGACTTAGATCTGAAACTTATTTTTTACTAACTTTTGGGTTGTGAATCCAAATATGACCTCAGTTTTTTTCTACCACATCAACTTTTTATGATACAGGGTACCCTCTATGTTCCTCGAAAAATTTCATACATAGAATGGAAATAAAGAAAAATAACTTACCTGAATGAACTTTATCTGCATCTATTTTGTTCATACAAAGGATATATTGCTACTTTCCGGCAAATTGTGTGCAAGTCGTAGCAGTTAAGATAAAAATTTGCGCTTATAGCTTTTCCTGGAGTGTTCAATCTGTGGACAATCCCGCCGAAGGCTCCAGCAATAGTCAGCCAGCATGTGTTGATCCCATCTACCCTGATACCGTCCTTCCATGACCTTCAAATTTTGGTGGAATCGTTCACCTTGTTCATCACTGACGGCACCACGATTTTCCGGGAATGTATCAAAATGGCTATGCAGAAAATGCACCTTGATGTTCATGTTGAAACCAAGCATTTTGTAGGAGTCCAAGAATTTCTGAATAATTTCGGTGTAATTCTTTGCTCGTGTATTTCCAATAAAGTCCTTTTCATCGGGACAATGTCAGAACAGTCTTTTCCAGTTCTGACATTGTCCCGATGAAATGTTGATCTTTGATGAGCTGCCGAATCTGTTGACCATCAAATACACCGGCCTTTATTTTTTCCAAAGACAGGCTAGGAAATGCCGTAATGATGTACTTGAAACAGTCTCCTTGAGTTGGCAAAGCTTTAACAAACTGCTTTATGAGACCTAGTTTCATGTGCAGAGGTGGGAATATTATGTTTTTTCTGTCAACAAGTGGCTCATGTAGAATGTTTGGATCACCAGGTTTGAGGAAAGATCGTGGAGGCCAATTTCTTTCCACCCAATGCTTCTCACGTGCTCTGCTGTCCCACATGCACAGATAACAGGGATATTGTGTGTATCCGCCTTGCTGATCAAGAAGGAAGCATACCATTTTAAGGATAACACATATGTCCCAATTGTGTGTGTGATATTGCAACAACTCAATGACTCCCTTTATGTCTCCATATTCTTCACAAAGACAAACTGAATGACCAATTGGGACTGACCCAAATAAATTGCCATTGTGAAGGAGGACACACTTTAAGCTATCGATGAACATTCGCCATTCAGTTGCGTTATACTTTGCAATTCCCAATTCCTCCATTAAACCTCGTATGTTATGGCAATATACAAAGCCACTATCACTTCTAAAGCACTGCAGAAATTCACTTTCTCTGGTTCGAAAGTACGATACCTTCGTTCCTTTTTCAAGCAGGTATTTCTCACGCAGTCTTGATGCTAGGAGTTCTGAAGCCTTCTTTGACAGTCCCAAATCACGTGCCAAATCATTCAACTCATGCTGATCAAATTCCTTACGAACAGTCATCTTCAATTACAAAATCGGCATCACTGTTGTCACACACTTCATCACCATAATCATGTTCTTCAAGAGAGGGTAGTGTAACGAAAACCGGCACTGGGATTTCAGCTGAATGAGGCTGTGGGCGTATAGCTGATGGTAGACTAGGATACTCTATGTTACATTTATTTTTCTTGTTACATCCTGATGTTTTCACCATGCAAAAATAACAGTCACTTACATGATCTATTGGCTCTCGCCAAATCATAGGTATTCCAAATGGCATCTTATCACGTGTTCCCTTCGTTCACATCCGTAAACTCTCCACACACTGCTTGCACACCTTATGAGGGGACCATGACTTATCCTAATCACCCAGTTAAACTTTGAAATATGCAAAATATGCTTGCTTTGCAAATGCGCTGTTGTTCGCCCTTTGACTGGGAATCGTGAAACTTCCACAGATATAACAAAATGAATCAGGATTGTTAATGCACTTCCGACGAGAAACAGAAGAGGCAGGCATCATAAAATAAATACGTGATTTTAAAATAATAAAATTTGCTAAGCAAGTTATGAAAAATAGCTAACAGTGAATTTCCATTTATATAGAGCGGCACACAACCTCTCACCACGCTGTCGTGCATGTAACTGAATAGCCCAGACAACTAAAAACCTTTCGCTGGTCCACAAGGACGTCCTACATCCCTCCTTCCCCGCTCGATGGAGGCGCTTTGCTTTCGGCCAATAGGAGAACCCTAGTGCTCTTTTCCATCCCGGTTACAGTAATCACATGCAGATAAGTGGTAGAGAATAAACCTGACGTGATAGAAGAAAACTAGCTGCCGTTACAAAATCAGCTTGTCTATTTCAGTCAAAGTCAGCTGAAAAAACGAAGTCAACAAAAAATATGTTCAAAATCGTTCCCCAGTGTTATGTTAATGATGTCTTATTATGCTGTTCTGTGAATACTCGCCATAGACTTCCACTTACAACCAGTAAAAGTTCAAAAAGGTTCGTTGTTCAAAACCATCCCAAACCAAGATTGGTTGACTAGACGAATTCCTCCCCACTTTGATATCGGATATGTGAATCAGGAGGATGGAGGGAGATGTCTTAAACCTGAAGGAATCACTAGTAGACAGCTAAACGAAAAAGTCTCAGAGAATAAACTTAATGGGTTTATTTAGTTAGTGAAATCGAATCATCGACGATCTGTCCGTCTATAGAGTCACCGTCATTTGAAGTTACTTCAGTTGGCTCGCTCTCCGAAGAAACTTTGTGCAGTTGCAACATTAATCGAATACTATTCCTGTTCTGTATTTTCCAAACTTACGCGTTACTACCTAACGCCGTCTATCTCCCGCTAAACTGCGTAATTCGTGAGAGTCCTTTCGAACTTAGGACCTGTATTACTGACTACATACACCCTATGACCCGTCCGGTCGATCTCTGGTACGCGGTCAACTAATTTGGTCCTCCCTGGCCTGATCCGAAACACGCTCCCTAGCTCTCCTGAGCTAAACAACGCGATAGTCCTTCCTCCGTTCTTTATGAACACAGACTAACTCATAAAGGAAGGATTATAGAGTGGAAACAGACATAGGAGATCGTGAAAACTCCTCCCATAGAAAGTGGCGCCCTCATCGACCTACAACAGAACCAAACTGTGAGTAAATCCATCCCGTCGGCAAATGTTGCTATGGCAACCCCAACCCAGTGCTGGGGTGGTGAGGAGCAGCTGCTCTGCGCCACGCTTCCGTTGCCCCACACGACATGTGTCATCAACTGCTGTCCCAATCTAAGCCAAGTGAGGCATCGGAAAGATGACAATAACGAAATATCCATAGATATTGAAGCCAAACACATAGATATCGAAACAGATGACAACGGAATACAAATCAGAATTGAACGTAAAGCTATATTGTGAAGAAAACAATGACAAAGTATGCGTGAATGAAATGTGCAACAAAAACACGTAGAAACCTAAGTAATGGAATTTACGAAGGAAAAGTTAACGATCAGTGAGGAATAAGCAAGAATAATGCCACTTATTAGAATGCTACAGGAAACTGGAAGATGCAAACCAAAAAGAATCCGGAAAATGATAGGTATATGTCGTATACGTCCAAGGAGGTTATATTACTGGAGACACCACTAGCTCTGCCGCCGTAGGTCACAGCTAATCTATGGTGTGACGTCACAAGCAGGTAAAAAATGAACTAAATTATACCGTTGATGAAACAGTAAGCTTGTGTATCATTGATAAAGATTATTGAATTACTCATTTTATCTGTTTATACGCTTAGAAGCTTTTGTTCCATTGGTTTCCAAGCAGCTTCTCTTCTGCGGCTGCGTCGTGCCTGCTCATGACGTCATTTGCAGCACAGACGGTGATTTATGGCGGCCAATGCTGCGTGGATAGGAGTGGTGTCTCCAGTAATATAACTTTCTTGTATACGTCGTCTTCCACTCTGCAGGGAGGTTAATGCTCAAATGGACAAAGTCATGTGGTTCGCGGTGATTTGTGGGAAGCCCAGCTGTCAATCAACTGTAGTTCTGTTTTAGGTCGTGGGTGCGCTGCAGTCGACTTCATGACGTCATGGTGAACCATTTTGACGCGAGTTATCGTGCGGACAGACAGACAGACAGACTGACGGACGAACAGAAGGAAAAAGCTGGAGCATGTACGCGTCTTCAACCTACGGTTGGAAAGCGTAATAACACAAAGGTAGAGCCCATTTAAGAGGGGGGCTACGGAGGCTGCACACCCGGCCCCGCATTTTCAAGGGGCCCCAGAATTATGCAAGGTGCTTGAAGAACTGCCGGTTGTACTTTTTTGTTTTTGTTCTTTACTTTTTCTTTGATTTATTTTTTTTTTTTTTTTTTTTTGCAGATGGCACAGCAAAAAAATATAGGAAGGTGTGCCTTGTGAAAAAAAAATCTATTTCTTTCCGCTTTTTAGGAGGAGTCGCAGAAAATATAGTCGCCCCCAGTCCATTCTCAAATCTTTCGAAAGCATTACAGATTTTTTTTGTACACATCTGTAATTGAGGGAACGCCCCGGTGGCGCAGTGGTCTAAGCGATGGCTTCTGATCATTCTTCCGAGATGGGTCCGGGTTCGAATTCCAGTCAGGCTTGGAAGCTGGCTCTCTCCCTTCCCTGGAATCAGTGGCCCTAAAATTAGGGACAGGCGACGGCTTATAGCCCACTGAGTTGCTCACGGTGGTCGTTAAAACACCATTCAAAAAAAAATTGGATCATATTATCTTGCCCACTATTTCGATATAATTTCAACAAGTTGAACCCTTAGGGGGGGGGATTAAAGCAGAACTGAACTGATATAGATTTTTAAACCATCCTTTTTTTTCATTTTCTTGCTACAACTGATTCGTCCATGAATCATGAGATACACACTTCAATGCGAAGGGGATATTTTTATGGCTTCCTCATATTTTGGGAATAATTTCTCCTGGGTGTTTTTTATTCATCCACCCATAGTGAAATCCTAGATGTGCCACTAATACTGGGACCCCAAAATACTGTCCGGCCCCCTGCCACCTGTCTCCTTAAATGTGCTCTGCACAAAAGGGTAGCATGTATTATTTTTCCACATAACCTTTTGTCATGATCCTCACATATCACTAAGCTGTTCTCTGAGATTCAGAGGTTAGCTCCAAAAAGAAATACAAACTACCAGATAATTTTTACTTACTTTTGCCGTATCAAACTTCTCTATTTTCAGAGATCTTGATATAGAACTCGGGCTTCACTGGCATCCATCACACGCCGTACACAAGATCTTCCATACTTCATACTCATAATCATTTTCGCATGCAGACACTCTTGAATCTGATCCTCCCATGCCTTCTTTGGTCTTCCTCTGCCTTTCCTTCCTGCCCTCTTGGGTAAAAAAGATTTTCTTAGCAAGCATCTCATCACTCATTCTTTCAACATGGCCAAAACACCGAAGCATATTAGGCTCCATCTTGCTAACAACATTTTGCTTCACATCACACAACTGCAACACATCTTCATTCCTCACACAATCAGAACGTGTCTTGCCACAAACCCACCCATAGGTAATGCATAATTTCTCCAGCACACAAACGACTCCTATGTTTCTTCTGTAGTAACCATATTTCACTGCCATACACCAGAGCAGGAACAATTACTCTGTCATACACAGCCATGAGGGACTCTCTTGAGAACCCATCATTCCTGTGAAAACCTCCTAGAGCAGATATGACTTTCAATGAAGAATTCACTCTCCTACTAATTTCACCATTCAATTTGTTCTCTCTGTCAAATATGCTTCCTAAATACACAAACTCACTCACCTGGTCAATCACTGTGCCATTTACACTTACATTACATTCAGTGCTACCAGTTCCTCTCTCAAAAACCTTAACTTTGGTTTTTCCCTTATTTATACTCAGCTTGAATTTCATGCAAACTTCGTGCATCCGAGTCAACATACTCTGCAACTCACTTTTGCTCTCTGCCAACAGGACAGTGTCATCAGCATACAGCAATCTGCACACACGGATATCACCAAGACATTAACCAGTATTAACTATTTTGGCACCACGCATGCACGCAGCCATAAATATATTAAACAGCCATGGTGACATTACACAACCTTGTCTGACTCCTACACCAATAGAGAACCATTTTGATAAAACATCATTCACTCGCACACAAGTTCCACTGCCAGCATACATGGCTTTTACACTATTAAGTAGACTTCCAGTAGCACCCCAGAATGTAAAACGAATAATACGATTTGATATTATTTTTCTCTTCCGGGTGACCAACGAGAGTTCCTTGGTCAGAGGAAGTCAGGGACTATAAAACAATGGAGATTAGAAGGAGGGTTGAATTTCTACAATAAATCAGAGAACTGAAGGTGACGCGAGGTCTGGTATGGGTGAACGAGAAGAAAGATGAAATAAAATAGTTGTAGGAGGCAAGGGGTAGATGAAGCAGGAATGGGCACATCGGTGGATAATATCGATGATCGACATCGGTGGTTACTCATTCCCAAAACATCGATGCATCGATAGTATCGGTGGAAATTTTCGTTGCATTGGTGAAAACCTCGATGTTTTTGCTAATAAGCTGAAACATTCGTAGTTTTCAATCCGCAGTAGTAAATGTGCGTAGTTTTCAATCCGCAGTACTGTGCAAAACCTCTGCTCAGTAGAACAGTGATTACTCACCAATAACATCGGGTAACTAATAATACTTATTAAAATGTTCGACGTATCAGTAGAAACCTCTATTTTTGTTCGATTCATTGGTGTAAACCTCGATGGTTTGCAAATAAACTAAAGAATTCGCATTTTCTCACCTGCACCACTAAATGGGCAAATGATTTGTAAAATCTCTCGTTAATATAACAAAGTTACTCACCAATCAACATCCAATAACATATTATTTGTTAAAACGCTTGATGCATCGTGAAAACCTCGATGTTTCTTTGATGCATCGGTGGGAACCTCGATGTTTTGCTAATAAACTGAAGAATTTGCATTTTTCCATCTGCAGCAATGAATGGGCGATTAATTTGTAAAATCTCTGTTCAATGTAACAGTGATACTCACCAATGGCACATCTAGTAACGTAATATTAGTTAGAACGCCCGATGTATCGGTGAAAACCTGGATATTTTTTTTCTATGTATCGGTGTGAACTGTACGATGTCTTGCTTACAAGCCGAAGATTTCACACTTTTTCATCTGCAGCAGCGAATTGGATAAAATCTCTGTTCAATATAGTGGTGATTGCTAACCAGTTGAACCCCAAGTGACTAATAAGAGTAATAATATTTCTTAAAACGCTCGATATTTTTTCGATGTATCGGTGGAAATCTCGATGTTTTTTCGATGTATCGGTGGAAATCTCGATGTTTTTTCGATGCATCGGTGGAAATCTCGATGTTTTTTCGATGTATCGGTGGAAATCTCGATGTTTTTTCGATGTATCGGTGGAAATCTCGATATTTTTTCGATGCATCGGTGGAAATCTCGATGTTTTTTCGATGTATCGGTGGAAATCTCGATGTTTTTTCGATGTATCGGTGGAAATCTCGATGTTTTTTCGATGTATCGGTGGAAATCTCGATATTTTTTCGATGTATCGGTGGAAATCTCGATGTTTTTTCGATGTATCGGTGGAAATCTCGATGTTTTTTCGATGCATCGGTGGAAATCTCGATGTTTTTTCGATGCATCGGTGGAAATCTCGATGTTTTTTCGATGCATCGGTGGAAATCTCGATGTTTTTTCGATGTATCGGTGGAAATCTCGATGTTTTTTCGATGTATCGGTGGAAATCTCGATATTTTTTCGATGCATCGGTGGAAATCTCGATGTTTTTTCGATGTATCGGTGGAAATCTCGATGTTTTTTCGATGCATCGGTGGAAATCTCGATGTTTTTTCGATGTATCGGTGGAAATCTCGATGTTTTTTCGATGTATCGGTGGAAATCTCGATATTTTTTCGATGTATCGGTGGAAATCTCGATGTTTTTTCGATGTATCGGTGGAAATCTCGATGTTTTTTCGATGCATCGGTGGAAATCTCGATGTTTTTTCGATGTATCGGTGGAAATCTCGATGTTTTTTCGATGTATCGGTGGAAATCTCGATATTTTTTCGATGCATCGGCTCCCGTACCTTCGAGGAAAAGATCTCGGTTTTCGCTAACGAATCAACTAAAACAGACAATAATAGAAAGGTGATATTTCTTTCCTCTTTACAAGAATGTAACATAAAAAAAATGAATTTACTTTTCGTAGAAGATATTCTTTACCAGTTCCAAACATCTGTCACAAAACCTCGATGTTTTTTCGATGCATCGGCTTCTGCAACATCGAGGTTAAAACATCGATGTTTTTTCGAGGTATCGGCTTCTGCAACATCGAGGTTAAAACATCGATGTTTTTTCGATCTATCGGTTTTTGCAACATCGAAGTTAAAACATCGATGTTTTTTGCCTATTCCTAAGATGAAGTCATGGCACGGTAATGAGAGGAGATACAGACGACACTCGAATTGGTCACCAACGGAAGGTGGAGAAAATAAACGTCTGTAAATAATAGATTGAATAAAGCTCTTAACTAAATGAAAGGTGGTTGATATTCAAAATATGTGATGTATGAAAAAAAGAATGTGAAAATCATGAATAACGGAACAAAAAAAAAGAAAGATCGGCATGTATTTGCCCGGTCGTGGCACTTTTCTTCTCTTTAACACACTTGTACACACGGACGTCGTTAGACTTTGAAATCAGGGTGGGCGAGCATTATTTTTGCTGGGGCAAGCTTTGTATAACATTTTTTTTTTTTTTTTTTTTTTTTTGCGAAACGCTGGAAGAACAAATTTTAATGCTTTTTAGAATGTCTTTTGTAAAAAAAGATCGTGCTTATGTTACCGGTTTGTCCGTCCGTCTGTACCCACGATATCTCTGCAACTATTAGTCCGATTTGAAAAATTATTTTTGAATTGGGAAGCTTGAAATATGCGAATGATGATCCTTTATTTCGTTGGGTTTTTTTACGACGTACAATTTCGCCGCTAGAGGGCGTAAATGCAGATGATGTTGAATTCAAAAATACGTTTTATTCCCCATTTTTGCTTCTAAACATCCGACTGAAAAAATTATTTTATCTTTCGATTCCATTTATGTCGAAGAGTATTTTTTCAAATTACGCATAGATTTTCCGATAGAGGGCGTAAAAGTAAATTACATTTTTCCCGATAACTCTTCTTCTAAAACTCTGATTTGAAATCTTTTTTCTTCAGCGGATACACCTCCTGATGGAAAATCTTTTGCATATAATTTCAGTTTTTTTGGTAAAGAATACTTTAGCCACCAGGGGGCGTAAGTGTCAATTTTTCTTCTGGTGTCGTCATCATCATCATCATCATCGTCAACCATTATCAATCCCCTGCTGGACGAAGGTCTCCCCAAGTTTCCTCCACAACGGTCTGTCTTGTGCCAGTCTCCTCCATGTCACTCCCGCATACTTTCGAATTTCATCCACCCATCTCCCATGTGGTCTTCTTCTGAGTCTTTTGCTGTCCCTTGGAATCCAATCTAAAATTTGGGCTGTCCATCGATGGTCTGTCCTTCTGACAGTATGTCCAGCCCATTGCCGTTTCAGGGATTTAACTCTGATCATGATGTTGGGCTAGAGTGCCCGATAGGAAAGTGACACGGAAGCGAGGTAGAAAGGGGAAGGAAGACGCCCTTATTTATTACCGGGGAGCCAGTACCCAGGGTCCGACGGTTTAACGTTCCCATCCGACGCACGGCTGATATTTAGTGGTTCGAGCGTTCGTACCTGCCTGGGATCGAACCTGAGGTCTTCTCAGTGGCAGTCACGGACGTTGACCACTAGGCCATCCGCAGCCCTTGCGGCAATAGTATTTCGACTGTTTAGTTTTTCAGAGACAATATTTATTTTTATTACTGTTATTATTCAGATTTAGACGAACGTAAGAAACGACCCTGACACCGATGAAATGTGATGTAGCTACGAAAGTCCATCGGCGCATGCGCAAACTAAAATATGACCTCAAAGAAAGAAAAGCTGAATCGCAGGAGGGGTTGGTAACTTTTGGCCTAGGATATCTAAAGGTTACACCCAATCGTGTTATACAGTATATGACAAGTTACGCAGCTGGGAAACTAACAAGATGGCTTGACAATGACCAGTGGGTTAATGGTATATACGATGCAAGTGTTCGTAGAATGTCTCCTTCAACTTTTTTACTTGCTGTGAATGCATTGTCTTAATTGCTTTTCGAAATTTTGTACTTTTGCTTATGGAAATAGACCTGTATTTGAATAAGTTCTTTACAAAAAAATGTTCTTTTTGCTTAGCTAAATCAAATTTTAACGTCGTGACACGCAGGCACAGTACCAGTGGCGTATATTCGATGCTAGCTAGGCTAGTTGCGAAGCCCAGAGAATGCACAAATAAAACTGAATTAAATATACACAAATAAAAGTCAATTATCAACGGTATTAAAATACGTCGATGCTTGCAAAGAAGCGAATCCGCACAACGTTTGCGGATTCGCTTCTTTGACTCAGCCTGGCAAGCGAAACCCAACGGCATAGCGCAAGCAGCTCTTTCAGAGTCTTCTCAGTTCTGATGCGAGAACCTTCCGTACAATCGCCTGCTAGCGTTTCCATGACAACATGAATCAGCTGGTAGATGGGCTTGGCTCATTGTTTTGGGAAATGATTCGCTCCGGAAAAAGAAGACAGACTATCGCAGTCACTCGCATACTCCCGCCCATAAGCGTGTTTCGCGAGAGTTGTTTCAGTTTCTGTGAAGTGTCAATGAATTAAAATCAGAGATATTAAATCTTAAATTCGTAGCTTTGTTGGATTCCAACTGTTTTGATAAATTTTGTGAAAGCTTCCTGAAGATCTATACTGTCAGAACTCAAAGAATTCTATGCTTCAAATTTTGATACAGCTGGACAAAAAATGCACTGAGAGTGTTTTATTCCATTGATGAATACAAAAACAAATCAGTAAGAGACATTACGTGTTACATAAAGTTGAATAAATTGGACATAGTGTTTAGTGAGGTGCACGAATTAGCAGACCTCATACACTGGTGTGCAAAAATTAAGGACGAAGAGGAGAAATTAGCATAACAGCGGAACGAGCAGGCAGAACGGACCGAAAGACCACTCAGGAGATAGAATAGGGCCCGGTACGGCAGGGCATGCGCATACATATGCAGCATGACGAGTTTAGCAGTGGTCGTCCACGAGTAACCATGGCGGCGGACGACCGGTATATTGTCCTACAGCCGAGAAGAGACAGACGGCAGACAGCGGGAGAAATCGCAAGGGACATGCAATAGACAACTGGACGTCCGTTATCGCGTTTTACCGTGGCCAGGAGGCTGCACAAAGGTGGTCTATTTGCACGACGACCAGTACGGTGTGTGCCATTAACGCCTGCTCATCGGAGACGGCGGTTTCTGTGGTGCCAGGAACACAAGAACTGGACACATCAGCAATGGGGTCGAGTTCTCTTTACGGATGAGAGCCGATTTAGTCTGACGAGCGATTCTGGACGTATACACATCTGGAAATATCAGGGAACACGCAATCACACCTCCAACATCATCGAAAGGGACCGGTTTGGAGGTGGCGGAGTTCTCGTTTGGGGCGGTGTCATGCTTGGTAGCCGTACTGACCTCCACATCTTCCAAGGAGGTTCAGTCACTGGTGTCCGCTATTGTACCGAGGTTCTCCTGCATCACCTGCGTCTGTTTAGAGGTGCTGTGGGTCCTGAGTTCCTCTTCATGGAAGACAACGCTACACATCATCGTACAGTGGCTGTCGCAGAGCTGTTGGATAGTGAAGATATTCAACGCATGGATTGGCCCGCAAGGTTCCCGGACCTAAATCCAATCGAACACGTGTAGGACCTTTTCGGGAGACGCTTGGCAGCACGTCCCCAACCGCCAGCAACGATTCCGCAGCTGCAATTAGAGCTACAAGAGGAATGGGCAGCGATGGCTCCACAGCTCCTTGACAACCTCGTCCTCAGCATGGACAGACATTGTAAATCCAGCAACGCAGTCAGGGGTGATCATATCTCCTGCTAAAGACTGGATTTTTCTTGGCAGACACCTGTCACATGGACGTTTCTGTCTTCTGTCCAGTTGTGCTCAAAGCTACCTTTTCAATAAAGTGCCTTTGTATCCTTTGGATTCCTTGTTTGGACGGTTTTACTCACTTGTCTCATATTCTTACATTTTGGGAATCTTATGGTATGATTTGAGTCGATATGGAGCACTTCTGCACGACGTTACATTCGAAAAACCGTCTCGTCCTTAATTTTTGCACGCCAGTGTATTAAACTTTCCGTCAACAACTGCAACTGCCGAAAGTTTTTCAGCATTAAAAAGAATCAAGATGTATCTTAGAGCCACATAAGGACGTGCACATTCGAAAAACTTGGCTGTTTTGTCAATAGAGAAAAACTTTCTTTTCAAATATGAAAAAGTACTCGGAAGAGAGCAGGTCTAGCGACTATGACAGAACAGTTTGTAAGTGAGAGAGAGCACATTAGATGGTGCTACCTTACATGTACGATGTTGCTCATAGAGGGGTGCGGGAAAGTGGGAATGGATACCCAACGTAGCCGGGGGGTCCAACCCGGGGGCCGTCATTTAACGTACTCGTCCGATATTCAGCGATTGTTAGCAAATCATACCATCTCTGGAAGATTAACCCAGAATTGAACCTGGGGACCCTCCATTGACAGTCTGACTCGTCAACCACTAAGCCATTCAAATTTCAGATCAGATCAGATCATATGTAGAGGATTTTAGGGAGGGAATGTCTGACCCCAGGTCTTAAACAACCCTTAGAAACAGGAAGCTATGAGATTTGGGCTAGAGTGCCCGATAGGAAAATCACACGGAAGCGAGGTAGAAAGGGGGAGGAAGACGCCCTTGTTTATTACTGGTGGGCCAGTACCCGAGGCCCGACGGCTTAACGTGCCCATCCGACGCACGGCGGGTATTTAGTGGTTCGAGTTACGGTTATTAGATATCTCTTTAGCTAGAGCCACTTCGGAAACGAGCTGCTATTGGCTGGCGAAATGACGTCGCAAAGGGAGCAAAGCAGCGAGAGGGGAGAGCCAAGAGCAATCGCTGCTACGGGTTACACGTTAGCAAGGAATGTAAATAAACGCGATGGAAAATGTTTTCAAATGCTAATAATTTCAAACTTCAGAGATTAACATATTTATCAGTGATCTGTTATTTCCTCTTTCATGAATTAATTAATTTTGAAAACAAAATAAATTAACAGCTTTTGTATAAAGAAATATGAGGGCATTGCTGTAAACAAACATATTGCTGAACTTCGTAGTTACGTAGTTCGCAGGAAGTTATATTTACAAAAAGTTATTGTCAGTGCGAAAGTAAATTCTTAAAAATCCAAACTTTCTAAAGTCTAGCCTTTCGATTATCAGCGCATCAAGTAGTCCCGTTAACGGGCTAAACAAACAAGAAGTAAATATGTTATTCATCATTTCATTTTTGCAAAATAAATCTTATTGTTTACAGAATTCCACTTAGGAGCCTTTAAATACAAACAAACATTCGCACGAAATGTTCGTTTTTCAATTTATTTTAATAGGTGGCACAAAAAGCTATCAAAATTATATAATGCTATTGCAATGGCAGGCAGAATTTAAATGAAAACAAAAATAAAACTTATCATAGTGTGCCATGGTCCATCCCGGCCTAAATCTTCATCCCAACCCAGGCTAGCTCAAATCCACACAAAGGGAATGCCTTAAGTTAAGTTGACATGATATTACGTTACTGGCAGCACACAAAAAACAACATAATTTTTTTAACTGAATTGTTTAACTTAGATTTAGTATTTCAAATTTATTACAGAGAATAGCGTTTACCTTGACAACAGATCAGCAGAACGGTAATGCTAACACCTGCTAGATTAAGTATCTCCAATTTAATACAAAGAATAGCGTTTACCTTGATAACAGATTCCAGTCAGCAGAACGGCAATGCTAACAACTGCTAGATTTAGTATTTCCAATTTAGTAGAGGATAGCGTTTACCTTGATAACAGATTCCAGTCAGCAGAACAACAATGCTAACATCTGCTAGATTTATTATCTCAAATTTAATACAGAGAATAGCGTTTACCTTGATAACAGATTCCAGTTAGCAGAACGGCAATGCTAACATCTGCAGGATTTAGTATCTCAAATTTAATACAGAGAATAGCGTTTACCTTGATAACAGATTCCAGTTAGCAGAACGGCAATGCTAACATCTGCAGGATTTAGTATCTCAAATTTAATAGAGGATAACGTTTACCTTGATAACAGATTCCAGTCAGCAGAACGGCAATGCTAACATCTGCTAGATTTAGTATCTCAAATTTAATAGAGGATAACGTTTACCTTGATAACAGATTCCAGTCAGCAGAACGGCAATGCTAACATCTGCTAGATTTATTATCTCAAATTTAATACAGAGAATAGCGTTTACCTTGATAACAGATTCCAGTTAGCAGAACGGCAATGCTAACATCTGCAGGATTTAGTATCTCAAATTTAATACAGAGAATAGCGTTTACCTTGATAACAGATTCCAGTTAGCAGAACGGCAATGCTAACATCTGCTAGGATTTAGTATCTCAAATTTAATAGAGAGATAAGCGTTTACCTTGATAACAGATTCCAGTCAGCAGAACGGCAATGCTAACATCTGCTAGATTTAGTATCTCAAATTTAATAGAGGATAACGTTTACCTTGATAACAGATTCCAGTCAGCAGAACAACAATGCTAACATCTGCTAGATTTAGTATCTCAAATTTAATAGAGGATAACGTTTACCTTGATAACAGATTCCAGTCAGCAGAACGGCAATGCTAACATCTGCTAGATTTAGTATTTCATATTTAATACAGAGGATAGCGTTTACCTTGATAACAGATTCCAGTCAGCAGAACGGCAATGCTAACATCTGCTAGATTTATTATCTCAAATTTAATACAGGATAATAGCGTTTACCTTGATAACAGATTCCAGTCAGCAGAACGGCAATGCTAACAACTGCTAGATTTAGTATTTCCAAATTTAGTAGAGGATAGCGTTTACCTTGATAACAGATTCCAGTCAGCAGAACAACAATGCTAACATCTGCTAGATTTAGTATTTCATATTTAATAGAGGATAACGTTTACCTTGATAACAGATTCCAGTCAGCAGAACGGCAATGCTAACATCTGCTAGATTTAGTATCTCAAATTTAATAGAGAGAATAGCGTTTACCTTGATAACCGATTCCAGTTATCAGAACGGCAATGCTAACATCTGCAAGATTTAGTATCTCAAATTTAATAGAGGATAACGTTTATCTTGATAACAGATTCCAGTCAGCAGAACGGCAATGCTAACATCTACTAGATTTAGTATCTCGAATTTAATAGAGGAAATAACGTTTATCTTGATAACAGATTCCAGTCAGCAGAACGGCAATGCTAACATCTGCTAGATTTAGTATCTCGAATTTAATACAGAGGATAACGTTTACCTTGATAACAGATTCCAGTCAGCAGAACGGTAATGCTAACATCTGCTAGATTTAGTATCTCAAATCTAATACAGAAAATACCGTTTACCTTGATAACAGGTTCCATTCAGCGGAACGGTAATGCTAACACCTGCTAGATTTAGTATTTCAAATTTAATACAGAGAATAGCGTTTACCTTGATAACAGATTCCAGTCAGCAGAACGGCAATGCTAACAACTGCTAGATTTAGTATTTCCAATTTAGTAGAGGATAACGTTTACCTTGATAACAGATTCCAGTCAGCAGAACAACAATGCTAACATCTGCTAGATTTAGTATTTCATATTTAATACAGAGAATAGCGTTTACCTTGATAACCGATTCCAGTTAGCAGAACGGCAATGCTAACATCTGCTAGATTTAGTATCTCAAATTTAATAGAGGATAACGTTTACCTTGATAACAGATTCCAGTCAGCAGAACGGCAATGCTAACATCTGCTAGATTTAGTATCTCAAATTTAATAGAGGATAACGTTTACCTTGATAACAGATTCCAGTCAGCAGAACGGTAATGCTAACATCTGCTAGATTTAGTATCTCAAATCTAATACAGAAAATACCGTTTACCTTGATAACAGGTTCCATTCAGCAGAACGGTAATGCTAACATCTGCTAGATTTAGTATCTCAAATCTAATACAGAGAATACCGTTTACCTTGATAACAGATTCCAGTCAGCAGAACGGCAATGCTAACATCAGCTCGATTTAGTATGTCAAATTTAATACCGAGAATAGCGTTTACCTTGATAACAGATTCCAGTCAGCAGAACGGCAATGCTAACATCTACTAGATTTAGAATCTCAAATTTAATAGAGGATAACGTTTACCTTGATAACAGATTCCAGTCAGCAGAACAACAATGCTAACATCTGCTAGATTTAGTATCTCAAATTTAATAGAGGAAATAACGTTTACCTTGATAACAGATTCCAGTCAGCAGAACAACAATGCTAACATCTGCTAGATTTAGTATCTCAAATCTAATACAGAAAATACCGTTTACCTTGATAACAGGTTCCAGTTAGCAGAACGGCAATGCTAACATCTGCTAGATTTAGTATCTCAAATTTAATAGAGGATAACGTTTACCTTGATAACAGATTCCAGTCAGCAGAACGGTAATGCTAACATCTGCTAGATTTAGTATCTCAAATTTAATACAGTTAATGGCGTTTACCTTGATAACAGATTCCAGTCAGCAGAACGGCAATACTAACATGTGCTAGATTTAGTCTCTCAAATTTAATAGAGGATAGCGTTTACCTTGATAACAGATTCCAGTTTTTCTGCCACACCCTGTACTTGGCTACAAACATTCGGTTACTTTGATGAAGCCTGCTATTTGCGTGCTTTTCTACTCTGGGCTTCTGCAGCTTTCCGAGCCTTAGCTTTCGTGTTAAGGTATCTCAAGCGTATGAATGTTCTTGTTCTTACATACAGTTTGATAAATCCTAGTAGAGTATCAGGTTTTTTTTTACTTTTAAGATTACAGAGCTTCTTCACAACATTTTTATCAGGTGACAGAAAATGTTGTCCATGAAATGAGGTAAAGATCAGTTCAAATTGACTGATTTCGCTTAACCAGTCATCAGAAGGCATAAGGAGACCGCCTCGTGACAATGCTGCTATCCAACACGAAGATGGGACATCGCCGGGAACAGCAGGTAATTGCCCACTGGGAGTGCCTAAGGTTTTATCATATTTTTGTCCACGATGCGCAAAATAGCCAGCAATGTATTTAAAACCTTCAGCAGAGCAATCACTTCCAGTAATACGTGTGTGACATACCTGCCAGCCGGACGCACACGACATAAAGGCAGATAGCAGTCAGAACGAACGTCCGCGTAGCTCAATTAGTAGAGCGACTTATTCCGGAATGAGGGGACCCGGGTTCGAGCCCCGGCGTGGATAAATATGACGGAGAAATTTACTTCGTTGTAATGGCTCCCGAACTTTCCGGATGATCCGGCCGTTCAAAATCTCGCAATGGTGTGATGTTCTTTCCTCACCGCGAGATAGGAAAAATAAGAGAATCCCTTCTCCAGCGCTTCGAAAAATAAATGTGTGTGACGTTGCATTCCACACACCAGATTGACTGGGAGTTCTCAAGTGCACGTTCTACAGCGGATGACTGCCTGCAACGTTTCGTGGTCACGGCTGACCCGTGGGCCATGCCCCCGGCCCTCTTTCGGAGGGGGGGAAGAGATGTGACGTACCTGCCCGCAGGACGCACACGACATAAAGACAGATAGCAGTCAGAACGAACGTCCGCGTAGCTCAATTGGTAGAGCGACTTATTCCGGAATGAGGGGACCGGTTTCGGGCCCCGGCGTGGATAAAAATGACGGAGAAATTTACTTCGTTATACGTGGTAAATGACGATCAGGATTAATATGATCATCAATCACAATGCCCCGCATCTCAGTGATACCTTCAACCATGGGAAGTGGTTCCGACATATCTGGCAAAATATTGTTCAATAGCTGAAATGTTAAAAAGGAATCATTGTCGTCAACATCTGAAGCAACTGAAGAAGCACTAGATAAAGGAATATCTGATATGTTGCTATCCAGTAATAAGAGGCGAATGCGGCACTTCACTTCTGAAGGTAACGGGTTATCGTAAAAGTGACCAATTCCCCGGAACCGTGAGAAAATGTTTTCAAGACAGTCCTGATTTAAGCGTGACGTCAATATATATTTGGTGTTTAAGGTCACCAAAGAGTCCCATCAGAGACTGTATAGAAATGAAAAAACCTTTCGGAAAAGGCAAAAGATCTTTTGCAGTACCAACCCTCATCCCTTGACAACAAGCAAACAGTTTCCTTAAAGTGTTTTCTTGAACAGCATGATGAATACCAAATCCACATGCATTAGGTCTGTCATCAGAGTGCTTCCTAGAATTTAAAACGTCAAATGAATTGTTGATTTACTGAATGAATTCAGCAATGGACTCTTCATTTGGCATTAAATAACGTATGGCTTGTGCTGTATGGTTGGAAAACAGCTCGACTGCCATACGTACTCGTTGACGCTCTCTGCTTTTCACTGTGAGATGATGTGATGTTAATTTTGGACAAACTTTAATTTCACCACAATCCAAAGATAACAACTGCTCAATAGTGGCCTTTGTGATGACCTTGTTACTTGGCAATGTTAATCCCGCATCATCAAAGTGATTTCTGAGCAACTTATATAGATGGAGTACATCTGCAAATACCCAAACCCATTTCTGAGGGTCTGATGGATTCGGAAAGCTTGTGTTTGTGTGTGACACATTGAGTTCCTTCCACACTGCACGATTCTTTGGCCCAAGGTCAGACACTACATCAACAACATTATATTTAATATCCTGTAAGGATGATATTATTTTTGAGGAATGATGCTGTCATTGAAACATCAAAATCATAATATATCGGCTGCTTCTAGCTGGAAAAGATTCCTCGCACCATAGCTACATTGAACATTGCTGTACAGGGTCCAAAAACACGATCCTCTTCCTGGTCATATGAAATACGGCTGTCAACATTCATTTCGTCAAATGAAATTACACATACGCGTTCTACATCATTAAATCTTTCACCCTGAGTTTGCATTAACTGCAGAACATCGTGCAAAATACCAGGATGACAACGGAATGAACGAGTGGTCCATCGTCGCAAGGTTGAAAGCCCAGGCAAAGGAAACTCCCATCTTCAATCGCAAGAAGTTGTAGGATTTGACAGATATGGCCCGAAATGTAATTGCTTTACATATGTCATCCTTTCCCCATTGCACAGTTTTTTGTCATACAGCAAACAACGAATCTGGTTTTCTGCAAATATTTTACGTAAGACTTTACTCACGTCAGCTGCCACTTGTGGAGCTGAGTTATTCAGACATTCACGCAAATCCCTTTGAGTAGATGCAAGTTTGTTATTAAAACACTTATTTTGCACTCTTAATTTGGTGCACTCAACACTTAATCTTTTATTTCTTATTTCCAATTACTTTATCTTCGTCTTCAGAAGTTGAACAACAGCTGAAGATGGTGACGTAATATCAGTTGACACAGATTTATCAATATTTTTTTTCTTTGGAGACACATTGCGCAAGGTTTTCAATGCTCGTTTTCTTACTTCACGTCCATGTAATCTATTTGCTGCAGGACTAACATTCAGAACGCTAGGAATGGAGGGTGACTATTCATGAGGATTAGCATTTGTAATATGCTGATGGCCAATTTGACCTGGAAGATTGACTATAGGTACAGCATCTGCTTTCAATTAAGTCACGAACATAACTGTCGACAGTAAAATGTTTCGAGCAAATTCTTGCATTTTTAACTTTAAAATTATCCTTTCGTTTACATTTTAGTACCCAGAGTTTTTCCAAATCAGGATTTGCAGGAAAACAATGATAAATAATATCTGTACCTCGCGTCTTCCTACTGTAGGATAAACATCCTGCTATTGCACATCCAGGCATATTGTGTTACACTGATATAAAATAATAATATGCACAACTGATGTTGAGAAATAGCTACTAGTTATGAAGTATATTTACCAATTTCTAAGAACGAGTTTGAGTTTGCACTCCCAAGCCAAAGATGCCGTGCTGCGTCGTTATCGGCTTGGTTATCTGGTGTCGCGTTTTTGCGGAGTTTGCGCCTAGTGTCACGTCATGCGCAAATCCGAGGAAACGGAAACTGCACATTGAAATGGCGGACCCCTGATTCGAGCGTTCGTACCTGCCCAGTAGGTTTCCTCAATGACAGTCACGAACGCTGACCACTAGGCCACCCGCGGCCCCATTCAAATTAGGAATACGTGTACTCCATTCGTACTCACTTATTCGTAAAATCAACTGGAAGTATATTATTCGATGGCACATCTGGGATAATAGATATACTCGCTGTCAGATGCTGGGCAAATGGACCTCACAATTTTATGACAAAAACAGTGACGAAGCAACAGTATATTAGTTATGAGATTGACACAAATATAGTTAATGTAAAAACGTACACAAAGATACTTTATGCATAATTAAATTACTTATGATCAGTGACTTTGTTGAACTAATTATTTATGTGTGTCACTTTACACATTTATTAAACAATTTCTCTTGAAATCTATAATATCTAAAATGAAGAAATACGAGATTATATTTATATTTATTGACGCAGCTATTTGTAAGTACGTATGGTTACTTATATTTGAGCATGTCATGTACTCGTTTACGATACGATTGAACTTAAAGAAACGAGTAGGTTCAGGTTCTCATTTTAAAGTAGATTTTTTTAACAGTGCGTGCAGTATTTTTTTTTTTTTGATTGGAGGTTTAACGACCACCGTGAGCAACTCAATTGGCTATAAGCAGTTTCCCGTCCCTAATTTAGGGTCACTGGTTCCAGGGAAGGGAGAGAGACAGTGCCGTAAGACAAACGCAACATCCATGCCTGACGGGATTCGAACCCGGACCCTTTACGGACGAATGCTCAGAGGCCAGCGCCTTAGACCATTGCGCCACTGGGGCGGCACCAGCATTTTTTGAGAACCTTTATATCCATTTCTGATTAAATAACATCCCACAACAAGGCCATGTCAGCTTTTTTTTTTTTTTTTTTTTGACAATTTTCTTAAAGCACTGGGTCATTGCTCTTTTTTTTTTTTTTTTTTTTTTGGTTGGAGGTTTAACGACCACCGTGAGCAACTCAATGGGCTATAAGCAGTCGCCCGTCCCTAATTTAGGGTAACTGGTTCCAGGGAAGGGAGAGAGCCAGTGCCGTAAGACAAACACAACATCCATGCCTGACCGGGATTCGAACCCGGACCCCTTACGGACGAATGATCAGAGGCCAGCGCCACCGGGGCGGCATCATTGCTCTTCCTTTTGTAAAGTAATGCTTCACTGCTCTTTGGTAGCGCGAATGGCTTTCGCCAGAGAGGAGGGAAAGACATGCGCACGCCCACGCTTGCCGTGAAAACTCGAGAAAGGAGAGAGTTGCCTGATTGGCACCCCAATAGCTACAGTGTTGTGCAAATTCTTTGGGATAAAGTGAAAAAAAAATCGTTTCCTAGAGTTTATCTGGACGTGACTCGTTATTGACGGAAGTGGGCGTACCCAAACTGCCCAGGAATCCGACGGGTACCCTCCAGAACCGTTTTTGCTAGGTTCATCTGCTTATACTTCGATTCACCCTAAGATGACACTGAAGGGGAAGGCAAGTGAAACCCATCACCGCTACTAAAAGTAGTTCCCACCATTTTCTGTGAAAACCAATGCATTTATTGCCCAGAATCATACTTTATGTTGTCCTTGACCGCGTTTGGCATGATGGATTTCTACCCAAGTTGCAGAAGCTTCGATGCCCTCGCCTACTCGTGGAGCTGATTGGCTCGTACCTCAACAGCCGCAGTTTCACTGTTAAGATTAACGGTGAGCTTTTTTCGGAAAAGAAGATTCGGGCTGGCGTTCCTCAGGGTTCGGTTCTTGGACCAGCGCTGTTCTCCATTTATCTGCACGACTTACCCAAACCCAAACAAGGGCAGGTCATGATGTACGCAGATGATACCGCTGTTATCATGAGGTTCCTGAACAAAAAAACAAAAGCAGAGCAGTGAAGCTCCTCCAGGACTTTCTTAGCTCGAAACCTACTACACTGACTGGCGGATCAAGATCAATCCATCTAAGAGCAGTGCGCTGTTGTTTTTTGGATCTCTCCAAGGAGTACCGAAACTCATTATGTTTCAAGAGACAATCCCCTGGGCTACCTCCACTAAGTGCCTAGGGCTCAAACTCGATTGTCGATTTTCGTGGGTGACCAACACCATCTACCACACGAATAAAGCTAGACAATGCTTTGGGCAGCTAGCTCCACTACTCTACCGGAGAAGCTTTCTTACAAAACGGCATAAAGTACTGCTGTATAAAACGGTCGTCAGGCCGGCGCTTACCTACGCCTCCTCCATCTGGATTGGTATTAGTATGAATCAGCGAGATAGAATCGAGAAGGTGCATAGCCGAGCACTTCGAATGATCACTGCGGCTCCCCGTTGAACCCCACTTCGGAACCTGAGGAACACACTTGGTATCGAGAAGGTGCATGAGTTTTCCACCAGACTCGACAAGAAGTTCTTCAAGAAAGCGGAAACCCACCCTAATGGACTTCTTAGGGGCGCGGTTTATTACAATCCCAGCGAATTCCTTTGGTATCCCAGAACTAACGCGGCGATCGTTGATCCCCCTTGACGGAGAGAGTAAGTATGTGAATACTGGTGGGTGTTAGACAGACCACCACCCCCTTCTTTTTCAGATTGGCGTCGAGATGGTGGATTCTGCCCTGGCATTTGGATTTGGTCTCGTTGTGTTGCAGTAACCCCCTGGTGTGTCGGCGGGGGTCGGCGGGGGGTCGGCGGGGGGGGTCGGCGGGGGGGTCGGCGGGGGGGTCGGCGGGGGGGGTGTTGTGGTTCTCTGTGATGTTGTGCGGTGCTTGATTCTCCTTGCCCTCCACCCCCCTTCTTTATCAGATTGGCGTCGAGATGGTGAAAATGGATTCTGCCCTGGCATTTGGATTTGGTCTCGTTGTATTGCAGTGACCCCCTGGTGTGTCGGCGGGGGGTGGTGTTGTGGTTCTCTGTGATGTTGTGCGGTGCTTGGCTCTCCTTGTCCTCGTTCCCTTCGGACTGGTGTCACGATTCACAGTTTGAAAGATACATCACCCTCTCCTTTCACTCAATTTTTCTGTTTGTCTTTCCTATTGAGTTCGCTTACTCAGATCTCCTAGCTTCCTATTTCTAAGGGTAGTTTTAGACCTGGGCTCAGACACTCCCTTCCTAAAACTTCTTAAATATTGTATTGTATCGTTTATATTGTCCAAGCTGTTTGCTTATAAGTATATATAGTTATTTTAGACAAATCTAAAAATGATCTATGTTCAGAAATTAAGTTTTAAAATTAGACCAACACAAGCATGCTTATATATGCAGCGTTTGGGAGACAAGGATGCCAATGAGTTGATGGTGGAAGTGACTGACAACTGCTAACAGCAGGACCTAGTGGGGAGCGACGCGGATAAACATAACTCTCGGTCGTCCCCGAAGACTCCGTGAGTGTGTAGGCTCTTGTATCTTAAACTTCAGTGTCATCTTAGGGTGAATCGAAGTATAGATATGCAGTGTTTGGGAGACAAGGATGCCAATCAGTTCATGGCGGAAGTGATTGGCAGCTGCTAACAGCACGACACAGTGGGGAATGACGCGGCTGAACATAACTCTCGGCCGTCCCCGAAGGCTCGGTGAGTGCGTAGACTCTTGTACCTTAAACTGCAGTGTCATCTTAGGGCGAATCGAAGTATAGTGGCAGATTACGTTCAGTTCTGAGCCGGCGTTTCATAACAGCATATACGAGTGAGTTGGCGGTGTAAAGTGAATGGATATTTCGCCAAGGAAACGCGCTAAAGTTTTAGCGCTTAAAGAAAATACTTCGATGACTATTCGTGAGATTTATGCGGCCACAGACGTCAGTATATCCAGTGTTTCAAGGCTATTGAAAGACCAAGATAGTAGATCGATGCTACCAAAACGAAAAGGAATCTGTGGACGAAAACGTAAGACATCACCACGAACTGATAAATTGATAATAAGGAAAAGTGTAATATACCCATGAATGACATGTCAGAACTTGCAGAGAGAGTTGGTAGCCGGAGGTGTAAAGATACACTCATCCATAGTGCGCCGCAGACTATTAGAAGCTGGACAACCTGCGAGGAGACCTGTAAAAAAGCAGCTCCTGACAGCCTCAATGAAGAAGAAACGCTTGCGATGGGCTAAAAAATATAATCACTGGACTTCTGATGATTGGAAAAGAGTGTCCATTTTTTTGCCCAAGGACAGAGAATAATCTGTTGGTAAGGTGAACCTGTCCGGGAAGCACATTTGCAACAGGAGGTGAAACACCCAGTTAAAATGATGTTTTCGGGGTGTTTCACCTTTGAAGGACCTGGAAGCCTTCGTCCTATTGAGAGAACAATGAATTCTAATAAATATTGTGAATTAATACAACGGACGGTTGTTCCAGAGATGGAGAAGTGCTTTAATGGTGCGCATGACATTTTTCACATGACCTTGCTCCATGCCACACTTCCAAAGAAGTGCAGACAGTGATGACAGAAAAGAAGATTGACATTCTAGAGTGGCCTGGACATCACTTGATCCCAGTCCCATTGAGAATATGTGGGCCATTGTGAAATCTAGGCTCAAAAAGGACTAATTGTTCAACAGTGAAAGACATCATTTCCAACATTATTCATGTGTGGTATCATGACCCGGAACTGAAACGTTTTTGTCAGAAACTAATACATTCAATCCCAAAACGTGTTAAACAAGTTATTGCAGCCAAAGGTGGTAACATAAAATACTAGAAAGCTTGTAATCCATTCATGTATGGAAGGTATGCAATAAATGTTTAAAACTAACCTTGTCCCAATTACTTTGCACGCCACTGTAAGTGATTTACGCGGTGTCTGACTCACTGCGTGTCCAGTTTGGAAATGTCCCTCTGTAGGGCACGGGAAGTAATGAGGTGTTCCACATTTCGAAGCAAGAAATTTCACGGTCTCAATTTGAAACGGGATTGGAGTTTTCACTTATCATATTAGCGGCGCCTATTCCCGTAGGAATCCTGCTATAGGTGGAAAAATATTGCATAATTTTTATTTTTGGAAGAACTTTCGAAGAACACGCGGAAGCCGGGGTCTGAAATGTAAAAAAATCTGCCCGTAAATTCCGCTAAAGAATTCACGGAAGTACAGCCCTATTTGTTTACTGACCCGCGTATAAACCGACCCCCAACTTTGAAAGCACGATTTCTTCCAAAAGTTTTCGGCTTATACGCGAGTATATATGGTAAATAAAATGCTGATGAATCAGCTACAAACTACAATAGTTTTAATCTACAGTATATATGTATATAAAAGTGAAAGTTTGTATATTTGTTTGTTTGTATGTTTGCCCGCTATACAAATCTACAGTTTTCAACTTAGAACCACCAAATTTGGTATACTATCTCATGGTACTCTAACTTAGACCGTAGAAGGGTTTTGGAAGAGATCGGAGCCCCGTAGGGTCAAGGGGGGCCCCCATACAAAATGTTCCTTATTTTCGTTACAATTTCTACAGTTTTCAACTTAGAGCCACTAAATTTGGTATACTCTCTCATGGTACTCTAGCATAGACTGTAAAAGGGTTTTGGAAGGGATCGGAACCCCAGGGGGCCCAAGGAGGCTCAAGGGGCTCCCATACAAAATTTTCGTTATTTTAGTAAAAATATCTACAGTTTTCAATTTAGAACGACCAAATTTGGTGTATTATCTCATGATACTCTGGCTTAGACCGCAGTCAGTTTTTGGAAGAGGTCGGAGCTGGAGGGTCAAGGGGTCGGAGCTGGGTGGTCAAGGGGGTCCCCATACAAAATTTTCGTTATTTTAGTTAAAATTTCTACAGTTTTCAATTTAGAACAACCAAATTTGGTATACTATAATATCTCATGGTACTCTGACTTAGATCGTAGACAGTTTTGGGAAGGAGTTGGAGCCCGGGGGTCAAACGGTCTCCATACAAAATTTTCGTAAAAAGTTCTACAGTTTTCAATTTAGAACCACCAAATTTGGTATACTATCGCATGATACTCTAACTTAGACCATAGAGGGTTTTTAGAAGGGGTCAGAGCCCGGGGTCCAGGGTCCCCATACAAAATTTTTGCAAAATCTATAGTTTTCATTTTAGAACCACCAAATTTGGTATACTATGTCATGGTACTTTGACCGTAGACGGTTTTCGGAAATGGTCGGAGTCCGGGGTCAAAGGGCCCCCATACAAAATTCCCATATAAAGTTCCATATTTTAGTTTTACGCTAGCTTTCACCACCACCAGGCTGCTCCATGAGGCAGAAATATAATGTTATGTTAATAGAGATTGCAAATTGGTTAAATAGTTAATAGAGATTGCAATATGTTAATAGAGATTGCAAATTGGTTAATTATCAATGTTAATGTCAAGTTCACCCGCTGAACTTGGTGATTCCACAAATATTTACCCGGGAAATACCGGGTACCCCTGCTTGTTGTATATAAACGAAAAATATATATAAAAAAAATCAGACTGCATTAAAGTTTTAAAATTCGCTTTGAACTATTATTATCAACATTAAAAACAAAATTAATGGTGCCTTTTTTTCACAAGTTCACTCCACGTGTTTTCATGGCAGCGGTGGCGCAAATAACTTCAAAATAAAGTTCTTTTCCAAGTTCAGCATTTGCACCCAAATGTTGCCGAACTAGAAAGTCACAAATCCGAGGATAAGTTGTGAAAACATAAATTTGTCGGTGACGGGGATCGAATTCGGGTCTCCTTGCTGCGGTGTGAGTTGCTCTAACCGACTAAGCTACACCAACGGAATATGTAGCTGCATATTTGTCGTCTTGACATGAGCTTCACCTCTGTAGTGCGTCACATCATCTCCATCTTAATTGTTTTTTTTTTCAGGCGAAGAAGGAACCTTTCATTAATTCCAAAACGATGTGTGGAACGAACATTACACCTTTTTCGAAGAATCCAACGTCTAAAAGTTCAATTTTTACGTCCGAGCACCAATGTAAAAACACGAATTTGTCGGAGACGGAGATTGAAGCGCGTCTTCAAGCTCCGGAGTGAGTTGCTCCGACTGACTAAGCTACACCGCCGGAATGTATCGCTGCAGATTTGACATCTTGACTTGAGCTTCACCTCTGTGGTACGTCACATCATCTCTCTCTTCTTTGAAAAGACAAAAGACCTTCACATAGAAAGTGAAAAGACCTTCCCACTAGACGCATTAGAAGTCATTATGCTCAGAAAAGTTCTTACCGCGATGTACAAGTTAGGCAAGAGTGAAGTTAACTACTTCTCATGAAGTACTTTCAGAAATTAGCGCGGCCTCCACAGCCTGGCAGCCTTAGGCCAAGGATGGCCCAGTCGCAAATCAGTCTCTGATTCCGTTGATGTTTTGCTCGCCAAGCTTTCGCTCACCAAGGAGTGGCTTTGTCAACGCAGATAACGAATCAATAACTCAGAATGGTGTTGTAACGCACCACGATTTAGATATCACACTGCGAAACTTCTGCTGGGGTGGCCAGTGGCGTAGGCAGGTTTCTGGTAAGTCGTACGAGTAGGTAGGGCCGGATTAAGGGCAGCTCTATATAGGTGCTATAGCCTTGGGGCCCACTATGACCAAGGACCCAGGAGGCATGTCTGGGCAAATAATAGATAGATAGGTAGAGAGCGAGAGAGAGAGAGAGTAAGAGAGGAGGGGAGGGGGTGAAGTAGTTTTACAGTAGAACTCCAGTTATCCGGACTCTAATTATCCGGAACTCCAAATATACGGTGTGACGTGCCTGCCCCGCAGGACGCACATGAGATAAAGGCAGATAGCAGCGAGAAGATACGTCTACGTAGCTCAGTTGGTAGAGCAACTTATTCCGGAATAAGGGGACTCAGGTTCGATGCCCGGCGTGGGGAAAAATGACGGAGAAATTTACTTCGTTATAACGGATCGCTTGTTTTTCTTTCTAGGAGTTAAGATTTTTGTTGATTTATTACATGTTTTTAGTTTTATCGTTCATTTAAATAATACAGAACGATAATACAGTACAGTAGATATTTATTTTTCAAATGTATAACATTTGTTATAAAATATGATAAACGAACAAATTGATTTCCCTCACTTCAATTAATAAATACGTATTTGGCCTACAGAAAAAAAACCCCAATTATCCAAATTTTCCGAATATCCGGATGGGCTGTGGTTTGAGTTAATCCGGATAATTCGAGTTCTACTATGCTTCTGTTCCGCATGAATTCCACTTGGTCAGAAACAGAGGGTGGAAGACGAAGTGATTTCAATGCAGTGACTCACCAAGAGTAAAGTTTTGATGTCGCCGTGTATACAGCGGCGTCGGCGAGACAGTTTCAGCATTTTTCACTACCATCCACCCACACCTCCCAATTTACATTTGGAACCGTTAATGGTCGATGTCCTCCTTTGGCTTTACATAGCATAGCAGAAAAGATACGCTGAGAAAAGTATACAATGCTGAAAATCGAAGACAAAATCTGAGAATCTTAAGCTTTTAGCTCGTGTTCTTGTGAGAACAATGAAAAAAATACAGTGATTTATAATGAAAACCACGCAGATAATTTAGTAGTTACAGTTTCGTGTTTTAACGGACTTCATAATAAGTAACCGTCGTAAGTTTTTTTTTGGATCCCGTTCAGATGTCTTAGCCTTGGTACCCACACAAATGTCACAGCCTAGGGGCCCACTAAGTCCTTAATCCCGCCCTGCGAGTAGGGCCCTAGTTCGAGGCTCGGAAGAGGTATTAGTGATGCGTTTGTTTCACGGCTATGGCTCTCTCCCTTCCCCGGAAACAATGGCTATAAAATAAGGACGGGTGGTTGTCCTTAACGATTAGAAGTTGCTCACGGTTTTTGTCAAACCCCGAAATAAACAAACTTCTAATCTAACGTGACCGAACTTCAAAATCTAACGTGACTAAATTCACTTTGCAGCTGCTAATGGAAATTTTTTTTTTTTTTTTTTTTTTTTTTTGATTGGAGGTTTAACGACCACCGTGAGCAACTCAATGGGCTATAAGCAGTCGCCCTTCCCTAATTTAGGGTCACTGGTTCCAGGGAAGGGAGAGAGCCAGTGCCGTAAGACATACACAACATCCATGCCTGACCGGGATTCGAACCCGGACCCCTTACGGACGAATGATCAGAGGCCAACGCCTTAGACCACTGCGCCACCGGGGCGGCCTAATGGAAAATGGCGACATACAAAATAACTCACTATAAATACACTGCTGGACAATTGCTAAGGACGGATCATAAACGGCTATATAGCGCATAAAAAAGTAAGTGTGGTTGGATGCCAAGTGAAATAAAATAATGTCAGAATTCCAGGACATTACAAGAAAGACAGTTTATTGTGCTCTGAAATCCAGAAGGCTTTGGAACGTGTTCAAGGGACAAACAAGCCATTTTGTACAGAATACGTAAACGTGAAAAAAATGCAATTACCGTCCGCAGGCGTTCCGGCGTAAGATGTCAATACGGGATATGGCCACCATGGAGGGCGATGCAAGATTCCACACATCGTGTCATGCTTTGCACAACATTATCAAGCAGCTGTTGGGGTAATTTTTCCCACTCCTCTGTCAGTGAACGGATGAGGGTGTCCTTGTTTATTTTAGGGCATTGGCGACCAGCAAGACTCCTCCCCAAAGCATCCCACACATTTCCAATGGGATTAAGATCTGGAGAACGTGCTGGTCAAACGAGGCGTTGAATATCCTAGTTCTCAAGACACTCCTGGCCAGCGACTGTTCGATGACATGTTGCGTTGTCGTCCATGAAAATGAATCTATCACCGACAGCACCACGGAACATGCGAACATGAGGTAGCAGAACATCATTAATGTATCGTTGGCCAGTCATAGTCCCAGTTGGAAGCACATAGAGGGACGTACTGCCATTGATCATGATGAAAGCCCATACCATGTCACTACATGTCGGATATCGGTCCCTTTCCTGTATGTTTGCTGGACAATTTGCAGTACCACTATCACGCCAGATCAGTTGTCGTCGACAATCACACGATAGACTGTATCTACTCTCATCTGAGAAGAGGACAGCAGACCAGTCGTTATCAGTCCAATTGCGATGTTGATGGCACCATTGCAAACGGGCGGTACGGTGACGTCTGGACAATGGGATGCACACAACAGGACGGCGGGCGTATAGTCCTCCTTCATGCAAACGTCTGGCGACAGTTTTTCGGGAGATCCGCTTGCCAGTAGCAGCCATAAACTGATTTGCTACCTCACTAGCTGTGCTGCGCCGGTGTCTCTTTGTTGATAGCACTATGTACTGATCTTCTGCAGGTGTAGTACTGCGAACACGACCTCCCCCATGACGTTTGCTACACTCTCCATTTGTTTGAAATGATTTCCAAAGCCTTGAAACAACACTGTGGCTGACGTCGAACACCCTGGCAAAATCTGTTATTTTTCGCCCTTCTTCAATCTTGCCAATAATACGGTCACGCGTAAAATCATCTAGGCGATGTCGGGAAGACATACTGAAAATTGCAAGTTCGTCAATTTATTCTTTCCCTTTCAACTTTGCTTTTGAACAACAACGGTCAATACGCGTCAAATCCTTTATATCTCTTATCAGCGCTATGACGTCACGAACAAGTTCGGCAATCCAAAATTTGCATACGCACAACACGTCTTACTGTATCCCGCACTTATGCTAATTTCCACATTTTCCTGCCTTCCATTTTATGGTTGCTATCGTTGCTATTGTCATCCGTCCTTAGCAATTGTCCGGCAGTGTATATAGATGGAATATCATAAGGGAACATTGTTCAAGCAGTTAGGTTCAAGCCATTAAAACATTTTTTTATTGAAGTTTTGACGACCACTATGAGCAACTCGATGGGCAATAAGCAGTCGCTTGTCCCTAATTTAGGGTCACTGGTTCCAGGGAAGGGAGACAGCCAGTGCCGTAAAACAAACACAACATCCATGTCTCATCAAGATTCGAACCTAGCCCCATTTCAAACGAATGGTCAGAAGCTTTCAACGCTTGTCTCCCTCTCTGAGATGACTGTGGGTACCGTGGTCCGAGAACTTACTCTAACACATTTCTGTCATCACTGTTTAGACATGCTGCAAGGTAGACGAATTGGTTGCGTGCAAGCCTGTAATGCCGCAATATCACGTGAAAGCTTCCAGCTGTTGATAGCAGACGCGGACTGGGCCGTCGGGATACCGGAAGAATTCCGGGTGGACCACCTATTCTGGACCGTCAGGTCTTATGCTAACTCAAGAAAAAAAATTGTATACATACTTGAATATACTTGAATATTCTTGTAGAAGGAAACCAAGTTATACTAAAACGGCAAAGTTTCTTTACCGCTTTGAAGGCTTCAGAAAAGAACCCCTAGGAAATAAATGTTTTGTTGAGCCAAACGCTGTTTTTAATTCACCCCCTTTCCCCTTATTCGGCTTTCAAATTTAAGCCATGTTTCTTGGTTACACGACAAAAGGCCGCTCCAACAAAAGGGCGAGCCGACAAAAGGGCGCTGCGACAGAAGGGCGCACGACTACCACACTAACGATTCACTAAACTAGGAAAACTATTTAACCAATTTGCAAGAAACGTTAAGAATATATAAATTTCCAAATTGCTTATTGCATTGTATATTCAAATCCCAACTGAAAGCAAATGTTAATTTTTCGGTACTTCAATAACCTATAGGGAGTGCTTTCAAAAAGATATTGTTTTCAAAATGGCCCGTGAGGACTTCAAGGAAATTATTTATTTATTTGGGAATTGAAATTCCAATTGAGCGCAGATGTGACATTGTTTGTACTGAAATGCAACCTATGCAGAAGGCTTTCTAAATTATGTTATTTTAAAAAAGGCCCTAAGGGACCTTTGAATAAATTGCTTATTTCTTTGTATACTCAAATCTTAAGTGAAATCAGACATAACATTTTTTGTACTCCAAATGCATCCTAAGATCCTATAGAAAAGTTTATAGTTGAAGCACAAAAATGTGTATGCTAGTGTCGTGTGGGCAAATGTCCGGGTGGCAAGCGTCCGGTAGGCTTTAGTCCGGACCGCAAGCAAAACATGTAACGTCCTTGTAGCGGTGTTTAATGATCTTTTCCTATTTTCACGAAAATACAGAACATAAGTAAGCAAATAAAAAGTAACAATTAAGAATTGTGGCAGAAAAAGGGTAAGATTACTTAAATTGTTTACTCTTGATTCTTGAATATACAAAACACACTTAAGTAAAATGTCAAAATGTTTTGCACATAGTAAAAGCTTTTTCTTTTGACTCTGTTATGAATAAAAAAATTGACACAGGTCTCTGTTTTGTCGTTCCTGCGAAAACATTTTTTTTAGCTATTTGTATTTTGAAGGATGCGTAGCTATGTGCAAACAAGTGTAATGTATAACGCCTTATCCTCACTGATATAAAAAGTTCATTTATTCAACTGATATTTCATTCACATTATCTTACTAATAGACATGTATAGGAAATATTGCTATGGATGTGAAAAGGGGCGTAAAGTTCTCTGCAGTAGCTGATGCATTCCCGTCATCCAGTTTTTATAAACTAAAGCGAAAATCATTTCTTGAAGATTTTACTTATTTACTGGAAAAAAACAACAACAACCAAAAATTGCTTTTCTTTTTAATATTTCCTTAATATTTCATTCAAAGCTGCTGTTAAACATTCCTGACAATTTCTTTAACCAGTTTCATATGAAGTTTCCACAAAATTTTTCAAAAATCCATCTGCTGATGCCGCCTTAGACGTGAGGCACCTCCGCACTGCAGGAGTTATCAGTACGCCAATGATGGTTGCCCTTTTTTCGTAATTCAAGACGAAAACAACAGAAGACAGTCTTGCTAAACAGGGGCGGTGAGGGGGGCTCCCTGATCATCAAGCGCTCATTGTGTGAAACCTTGAAAGGACCAGTATCGGCTGTTTTGGACACGTGCCCGTGGATGTTCAAAATAGCAAGTCCGTTCAGTCTGTTTTCGCATACGGTTGATCAAAGGTAGTGTTTTGTGCGTCTCAGTGCCGAAAATGGCCTTTCTAAAGAAATTGCACGCAAAAATTTTACAGGAATTGCACACAAAAATTTTAACAGTTGCACGATGTTTGAAAAAAGTTGCTGACTTCCATGAAACTTTGTATGGCGGATAAAGGCTTTTGTTTTTCATTTCTTCAACGCTGTCGCCATAATTCAATTTCTCCTCGCAGTTCTTGCTAAGAGGAGCCTGACAGATCACACTTAAAAAAAGAAGCTACGGAGATCATCACATCAGCATCAAAACTTTCTTCTAAAAATGACGGTTTGCAGCTTATATATGGTCGTGTTTTCAAGCGCAAATCGGTTAGTTAGTTTGCTGATTCAATGATCCAGAAAAGGGATATACATTGAGACTCTGTAAAATGTTTCCGAATAACAGCATCGATAATTGGCTCTATGTTTTTGATGGGGATGCGAGGAAGCTTAATTCCCAAACTTTCCAATAATTGGGATACACTCTCGAACACCGTCGTGAAACTAGCTGCGCTGTTTTCACACCGTTCTTTTAAAGTGTCTATTAAATGCCGAACTACGTTATAGGCTTGTGGTATGTCAATTTTTGGGTCCTAGAGATAACGAGACACTGGAAGAGTTCAGGAAAGAGTTGGGTAGAAATTTCCACAGCGATTATAAATTCAAACCTACAAATTGAGTGCATTAGCCCATTTGCTTTCGAGATAATTTGGCAAGGAGAGCTCTCGGCAATTACTTCCAGAGCTTCAATAATTGTCTGCATAACTCCGAATTGAAGAACTGCATCGTGTTTTTCTACCCATCTGGTTTCGCACAGTTGTTTTAACTTAGTTCTCTTGACGTAAGGATGAGATAGCTTTGTTTTTTAGAGTTAACATTAATCCTCTTTGGTGAATTCCGAATAAAATTTGTTACGTCATTGATTATATGTAAAACGTTTCGTATGGCTGATAATGTGCAAGCTTTAGCGAGGGATAAATTAAGACAATACGGAGCACAACCATATTAGCTCCTCCATCATATCCTTGACCCCTTAACATTTCCATATCTAATTCGAAGCTGTGAAGTTGCTCAATGATTGTAGCAGACAGTCCTACTCCTGTAAGATCATTTACCTGAAGGAATCTACCAAAATCTTCGTGGATTTGTTTATCTTCATCGTCAACATAACAAAGAGACAAGGACATTTGTGCCGTCCCAGTGGCACAATGGTCTAAGCAATGGCTTCTGATCATTGGTCAGAAAGGGGTCCGGGTTCGAATCCCCGTGAGCCATAGATATTGTGTTTGTCTTGCGGCACAGGCTCTCTCCCTTCCCTGAAACCAGTGGCCTTATATTAGGAACGGGCGACTGCTTATAGCCCATTGAGTTGCTCAGGGTGGTCGTTAAACCTTCGACCAAAAAAAATGGACATTTGTTCTTTACCGCTTACGTCAGCAGTTTCATCAACTAGAATAGATAAAATGCCACTCCGCATAGAAGCTTCCATTTTACTCAAAATGACATCATCATAGATATTTATTATTTCATTTTGTGTGGTTTTGCTAATCCACATGCTGTTTTTTGGGTAACCTTGCAAATGCTCTTTTAATGCTTCGTCTCTTGCATCGACTCCGAATTTTAAGAGACCTCGGAAATTCCCTTCATTCGTCTCATCCTTGCCATCAAAATTTAATTCCACATCATCGCGATGTCCTTGCAAAGCTATATTTTGTCTTCCACAAAAAGATATTCTTTTCACAATAAAAAGTAACTGATTCCCATTTTCACTGACAATGTCTCTGATATTAGAATTAATTGCTAATACGATGCTGTCTTTCTTTGCAGACTATACTAAGCCAAAAAACTAACATTCTCAGCTTTAATTAGTGCCGTTTTGTGATATTCATTCTCTGAGGGTGCAGTGAAATGCTGAAGTGTATTTTTGTATTTTCTAAATGGTGGCGCAGTGGTCTAAGGCGCTGGCCTCTGATCATTCGGCCGTAAAGGGTCCGGGTTCGAATCCCGGTGACGCATGGATGTTGTGTTTGTCTTACGGCACTGGCTCTCTCCCTTCCCTGGAACCAGTGACCCTAAATTAGGGACGGGTGACTGCTTATAGCCCATTGAGTTGCTCACGGTGGTCGTTAAACCTCCAATCAAAAAAAAAAACGTCCTAACCTTTGTTTGCTTTGACCGCCATCGTTCAGTCTGAAAAGTACGCACATCCGACAATAAGCACCTTGATCTTTCGCAATATTGGATAACCAAGGATAGTCAGTTAACTGCTTTCTTTGAAATTTGCGATTTTGTCCTGTTTCAAAGTTGGTAGGGAAATAAAATTAGCTGAGGGAACCCATGCATTTGTCAAAAATCCATACCTGCTCCCTTCTGAAATATCCGTTTTGCATACCGCCAGTTTAATATAATTGTTACTGAAAAGTTTTATATATCCGCTGTTTAACCGGATCTACGAAAATTAGCTTCTCAGCTGAAATGTCCGAGCGGCTTATTTCTTACGTTTCGAGATTTTCAGGAAAAATGCTTAGATTCGCCTTTTTAAAAAACATACCGATATTTTTCTGGCCACCCTTCCTTTTAGACATCTTGTTATTACTAACTCAGTGAAAAGAAACAAGCAGAAAGCGTTTGTTATAAACGAAGCGCCAGGTCAGGGAGGTTCAGGTTCAGACAAAGAATGCCGACATGGGAGGGAGTAAGCGACTCATCGGTGCAGGACTCCGAAATGTCAACTAGACGTGAGATGTCTATCGCTATCCTTTATCGCCGCTGCATCCTGCCGCTATTCCATCCCAGACCCCAGGCATGAGAATTTAACCAAACAATGAGGGATGGAGAAAGGGCAGTCGCCAGTCTGTGTTTGTGTTTATGCACTGGCGCGTCAGGTTGCAATGCGATTGTTTTCCATTGCTTGCATTTTTACTCCGTCTAAATAGAAATCAAATGCGATGCAAAATGTTTCTTCTTCCTTTTCTTCTTTTTTATAATTTTTCATTTTTTGTGCGCGGCCATTTTTTTTGTACTATAGTCCAAGTTTCAGCTTTAAAATCAAATTTCGGATGCCTTTGGCGGTTTCGGCGATTACGACAGGGGGGGGGGGGTTAAAGTCCTTAGTCCCTGTCAAAATCCGCCCCTGGTAAGCAGTTAGCATGTCCTGAACATTTTAAGAAAGAAATTCGAATTTTAAGTGTACCATAAAACTGGTGTAATAGTTTCAATTCCAATTTTAATCAATGGCTTTGCAGCCTTCTCTTGACCTGCGCCCGGGAGGCATATAGGCATTCTATGTATAACTAGAACGATCGAAAGATTTCAGCCAATCACGACGACGACAGCGAATTGGTGACGATTTTCGGAGGGTGGGCTTCATCTGCTGCTAGGACTGGAATAACCCAGGGAATGTCCATCGTGCTGTTTGGGGTAAATTGTTCCTGGGATTTTCTTCGTGTTTCAAGTATGAAGTTACGAAAACTTTCCGGAGAGATTTCAGTTAAGTGCATCAATGAAGAACTAGTAGGAAGAGTGGATTTGAAATCAGTGGATGATATTATAGTTTGGCAATGATAAAAAGCATTAACAACATGATTATCGAAGAGGCAGAAAATATTTACAAGGGGACATTTATTTATACCGCACTCACACACCACAACAACATACGAGATCTTACTTCGAACAACACTCACCAATGATTGCTCATAGACTTCATAATTATTCACATCAGCGCCAGCATTTTGGCGCCCTCTCTCGAAGCTGAGATTAGACGCAATCAGATATGCCACAATATAAATAGTTGAGTAACAGAATTTACTTTCTCGTTATCCACAAAGCGAGAAAAACGAGAAAATCAAACCCATCGGAGGGAAAGGTCTGTGTGCATGTAAGTACCGTTTTGAAATATGCTCAACCTCATCTAAATTTAATATATTTTACTGACTTAAAATTACGTTTACTTTAAATCTCGTATGAAATTAATAGAAAAATTTCCTATTATAGTATTTGGGGTCAAAATGACCCCACGTCGCTAAAGCGTATTTTTCAAACAATACGCATGTAATTACAATATGAAAATTTTCCTGAATGAAAAAGCTTACTGGTTTAAATTTTATAAAACGACTTAGTGAAAATTTGTTGATAAAAAACAAAATTAGAACGACGACTGTGTGGATTGTGCATCAAAAAACTGGTGCCATTTTTATTTAAATGGCATATTGTGTTGGCAGGCATGTAAAATATAAGTAAAGAAATATTTCTGTAACATTTCAGGTTGTACATTTTTATTGATAAATATTATTTTGTGTGCGTGTGTGCTTTTTTTTTACTGTTTCAATATAAAATATTGATTTTTAAGTATCACAAATAGTTGAATTTATTTTAGAAAAACGTTTGTTTAATTTGCGCTGTAATTGATTTCATTGCTAGCAGAATTTGTAAAATTCACATAATATAATTTTCAATCCAATTGCACTTTCACAAAATAATTTTTTTAATGTTGGGGTCATTTTCATCTTACGTTGCTCATAAAGTTAACACTTCTCACTTCAGCTACAGATTAAAACACGTTAATTGCCGAATTCTATTTAACTCGTACTTGGCGATCGGGCTCAGGACGCCACAATCGAGATAATTCGCAAAGCTTTTACAGTATTACGAGTTTCGGTGATGAATATATGCAATAATTTGGGTTTTAAATAATTTAACAGCCTAATTTAAATTGGTGTTGGAGACTCATTTACCCAAATAAGCCTTGATATATTCTACTACCCAACTATTTATATTGTGGCAGATCTGATTGCATCTTCTCTCAACGTCGACAGAGGGCCACAATCAAAACACAATGCAGGCACTGATGTGAAGAATTAAAAAAGTCTTTGAGCAACGAGGATGTAGCAGACGTGGGACGTTCAGCATGGCAACGAGCCTTAGTAACGCAAGTGAAGGACAACCAATCCCCGTTGAAATGATGGCATCTTACTTTGAAAGTGTAACTTCCGAGTATAAAATACGATATTTGTGAAAAATTAAAGAGATTGAAGGAAAATAACTCTATGTGCTGAATGCAAGTACCTTCGAAGGCGACACGAAAAGTTTTCCGGAAGTACAAATACTAAATATTTTCTATTACTTCGTCTTTGGTCGAAGCGCCTTTACCGCAGAACAGTTCGAAACCTAACTGTCTTAGCATAAAGCATGCTGATCGAAAACCAACCTACTATTTCCTCCTGTTAAATAAAAAAATCGGCTTTCTCTCTCGTGTTTTATCTGCTTTTCATCTTCACACTTATGTCTGACTCTCTGTTTTCACTAATCGTACAAATCGCTGCTATTTTCATTTAAATTAGCAAAACACTTTTAAAAAGTCCTAAAATGAGGTCATTTTTGAAATTTAGTTTTCTTTTTACTACCAGCTAATGTAAAATTTCATGTAAAAAAATCCATGTCATATCTTTCAAATGAGGATGTAGCAGACACGTGACTCTCAGCATGGCACCGAGCCTTAGTAACGTTAGCGAAGGACAACCAGCCCCGTTAAAATAACGCGTCTTACTTTGAAACTTTAACTTCTGAGTACAAAATGCGGTATTTGGAAAAAATTAAAGAGATTGCAGGAAAAGATCCTCATGTGCTGAATGCAGGTATCTTCGAAGCTGATGCGAAAAGTTTCCGAAAGTGCAAATAGTAAATATTTTCGATTACTTCGTCTTTGGTTGAAGTGCTTTTACCGCAGAACAGTTCCAGGCATATAAAAGTTTCGAAGCATATAACAATTTTTCGTCGTCGGTATTCTTTTACAGGGTGATTTAATACGATCACAAATTCGTGAGTAATCAGTAATTTATGGAGAAGATAGGTACGCTACCTTATTAAGTAAGGTTCTCTTCCCTCCCAGGTGTGGAGACCTGAGGAAAAAAAGATAGGTTTTCTTTATTTCCAGGAATCGCTGATTTTGGATAAACCTCACCCTTGAAAGGTTCTATGCTTTTTTGAGAGTTTAACTCTTCAACAAAAAGTGTCTTTCCAAGCTCTGAAAAGCGATTTCCAAGCCTTAGAAAAATGAGCAATTTTTTTTCACGTAAAATTGTGGTGAAAATATAAAATAATTTTGCTGGGATTTGTGCCCTATAACCTGTTTATCCGTAAATAAATTTAGTAGCATAACGCCGACCTGTAAAAAGACTTAGACACCAAAAAGGATTTTATTTGGACAATAATTGTAGCCATTATTTGCATTTTTCTGCAAAAGTGCGCTTCAGCACCAGGTAAAAATTCAGGTGTACAAAAAAAAATATCAACGGTAGTTTGGGGGGAGAGGGGATATCAAATAGAACAAAGTAGTACACAAAAACATCCCAACACTGACAGCCAAATAGCCCTAAAAGTGAAAAGCCGAAAACTCGCAAAAAAACACTGAGTCAGGTTAACGGTGTGATCGAAATCTAAAAAAAACAGAAGAGCCAGAGATTTGAATCTGACTAAAAGTCAGGTTTGCTAACAAATTAAATTTTAGACCTGCAAAAAGTTTTAACACTCCCTAGAACAACCAGGAACCTTCTGAAGGGTAGTCCCTGGAGAAAAAAAAAACCCGTGCACAGAAGTTCCGATTGGGGACGGAAGCGTTTCCACTCCAATAGCGTTTGAACAAGTAAAAGATGGATTCTCTGCTTTACCAGAAATCATTTATTTCTAGATAAAACTAACATTTAAGATGTTCTTTGCCTTTGATGAGTCTAACTCTTTAAAAAAATGTTTTCAAGCTCTGGGAAGCAATTTCCTTTCGTTTGGCGTGCAAGGGAATTTTTTCGGTACTGCCTTTAGAGACAGCAGCTAGTAGCCTGAAAAAGACTTACGGTCTCGATTTCCTCTATTGGCAATCTCAGCGGTCCGCTCTCCCTCTAGCGGCAAAAGGAAGAACTACTGTAATACGGGTAACGTTTTTGGCTCAATGCTTGGCTGTTGGTAGTTCGCTCATTACGTTCAGTTGTCGTAGTTTGGTGTATTTTTGCATTCATTCTGGAATTAGAGAGTTGTATAATGGAGAATTCCGTGAAGAAGAACAAATCATATTGTTGTGTCCCGCAATGTCGTTCCCAAGGTTTCGGCTATGTTTTTCACAAATTAGTATAAACGTTTGTACCTTGCGTTTGAAATCCTTCCAGTGAAATGCTACTAACCTAGTAACGTCTTTGAATGAATAATAAACAAGGCAGCATGTTTTTATTGCATAGTACTAATTAAAAAATCCGCATTTCTACATAATCTTGAAAACAAATAATTGCTGTTATCTATATAAATTTAAACTTCATTATGGAACAAGATTTGCAATGCTCTGTCAACAGTCATCGGTTCAAAAACGCAGAACCCAATGATGATCAACAATTACCAATTCACACACACTTTTAGGAACAGAATGTTAAAAATTTACAAATGTTATTGTTGACAGTATTGAAAATGGGTCCTGGGAAACGCCAAGTAAAACGAAATGTCAGCTTTTAATAGTAATCCGGATTAGAACACTCCTGTCGGTATTACTATATCACTTGCCTGAAAATGTAAAAATAAAAATTATCTGTTACAGTAAAGCATTACTGCTACACAGTGCTTACACGTTCCACTTCTGCCCGCTTTACAAGAGCACTCAAATGACTTTATAGAAATTTCACTGTTACTTGTATCTAAAACACCGTTGATGGAGTGAGGCGACGACGTTATTGCCGTGGACTGAATGCAGTGCGAAACTATGAGAATTTCTCTTCCATCTTCCTTCTTAATTCCACAAGAAATTATATGGCCTACATTAACAATCATTTCCCCTTCTTTAATGCATCTTGAATATTTGGAAGCGTCCACAAATTTCATTATTTCAAGGATTGAAAGCGACAAACCAGCCATTCTAAAATTCGACTTTATGGAAACACGTGCGACGTTACCCGTACTAGAGAAGTTTGTTTACGTTTGCGCAGCGCCCCTATAGTTCGTTGAGGTTCCCAATTACCGCAATGGACCTTATTCACCTCGCAATGCATCATGGGAGAAAGCCTTTCCGTGGCCGAGGACCAACAACAGTTTGTTTACATGCGTTTTCCCATTTCATAACATGGCGTTACGTTGCAAGGGTTCAGGAAAATCGTAATTTTAGTAAATTTATTAACGACATGTCTAACTTTTGCTCATTGTATGGTTGTGCTAATAAATCCTGCTACCTAAATTGTGTAGATGAAAGAAAAACATTACTTAATTTTCCTCTGAAAAAGACAAAGTTATTAAAGGAATGGCTGTGTAAAATAAAGCGCGGTGATTTCCAATCCAATGTGCACTCTCCAATATGTTCTGTCCACTTCAACGAAAAAACTTTTGGATATTATGATACTGCGAATCAAAGGCAGTTGAAACCTCGTAGTATACCTTCGTATTTCAAAATAGAAAAAAAAACGAAAAAAAAAACAAACGAAAAAATGGTAGGAGGAAACTGATGGAATATTTGGATCGGTGAAATACGAATTAAGTTCTACTTTCCTCAAAGAATAAAGCAAACATATCTATATTTTCCCTTTTATTTAATGTTACGCGTTCATTTAATTTTTAAGCAGATTGCCTAGCGTGTGAACCCTTAGTTTGGCCGCCCCGGTGGCGCAGTGGTCCAAGCAATGGCCTCTGATCATTCGTCCGAAAGGGGTCCGGGTTCGAATCCCGGTGAGGCATGGATGTTGTGTTTGTCTTGCGGCACTGGCTCTCTCCCTTCCCTGGAACTAGTGACCCTAAATTAGGTAGGGACGGGCGACTGCTTATAGCCCATTGAGTTGCTCACGGTGATCGTTAAACCATCAAAAAAAAAAAAAAAAAAAAAAAAAAAAAACGACCCTAGTTTGTTTCCTAATTACGTATTTGTCTGAGCTTCTAAATGATTTTGTTTTACAAAGCCAGGTACTCAATTTTATGTTTCAGATATGTCGTCAACGTCTGACTATAAGAACATGAAAATTTAATATACTGTGTACGAGAAATGCTACATTAAAAACTTCATGATTACTAACGGCGATGGTCTCCTGCGTCATGCAAAATAAAAATCGAATGCCGCCCCGGTGGCGCAGTGGTCTAAGGCGTTGGCCTATGATCATTCGTCGGTAAGGGGCCCGGGTTCGAATCCCGGTCAGGCATGGATGTTGTGTTTGTCTTACGGCACTGGCTCTCTCCCTTCCCTGGAACCAGTGACCCTAAATTAGGGACGGGCGACTGCTTATAGCCCATTGAGTTGCTCACGGTGGTCGTTAAACCTCCAATAAAAGAAAAAAAAATCGAACACAGAATTGTCTTGGTATATTTTTAAACCTTGATTTGTTCTTTTAAGAAATTAATTTCTTCTTCGCCCTATAGCTCTATTAATTCCTCGGCAAAATCCATGACGTTAGGATTGTAAAAATTAGCTAACAGTAAGGGATAAACAAATAGCGAAATCATTGAATCAGCAGCCATCTTGGTCCGCATAAATCCACTTCTGACGTCACATGAATAAGGTCCATTCATAATGTCAAAAAATATGGGCATTTTGGCTTCAAATTTTTATAAACACCGCCCGCTAATGATTGCACTTTACACACTAAGTGCAAGACAGCCAGCTATGCTTGTCCTTTAGGATCTTGCAGGGACTGTTGCCACTTCGTTGAAACTTCTCGATGACGTCACGGGCTACATCCTCATACTCAAGTTTCCTCGACAGCCTGCTGTGTTGCCAGTTCCTCCCACTATGTATAGTTTCGAAGCTAAATTTCGTTCGGTTTGAGTGGTAACCGCGATTAAGGTTGTCACGTTTTGTTTCGTGTGTTGGTGGTTGTGTTGTGGTGAAAACTGGGTGATTTGATACTCTTTTGGGGTTTTTTTTAGTTGCTTTGTGCTTATTAATGTAATTGCGAAGTAGTATTGTTTTGTCGCATAATGGCTCAACAGAACAGGTCGGTAAGCAAAAGTGTGAAACTTTATATAACGTATGTAAAAAATGAAGGTAAATACATGAAGTTTTGGGCTATACCTGACACATCTCGTAAAATCCTCGAGGACATAGAACATTTTTTGGAACAAAAATCCATTGATTTTGAAACAACTTCAGGGTTTTTGTGTAGTTCACAGTTGCCTTGTGGAAGTAACTGTTGTGTGAAATCTGTTGTCAAACGCCGTTGGTGTAGAGCTCGGGTTGAACATGATGAAGGGCAACACAGTGTAACAGTAGCACTTGTTGACTACGGAGATAGAGAAGTAGTACTAGTGTCTAATATACGTAGAATTGATGAGCGATTGTTCAGCGAGCGTCCTCTCGCCGTTGAATGTATCCTTGGCGATGTTGCACCTCCTATGCCCAATGGAAAGTGGTCACTTGAAGCTATTAGATTCTGTGAGGAAAACCTTATAGGCCAAACAGTATCAGGATTTGTCATTACAAATTTGCCCAAGGTACCAGTGGTGCGAATTGCTAAGCTTGGAGAAAGTCAGCCATTTGTACAGAAATTAATTGACCAAGGGTTAGCCAGTATTGAGCAGTACGATCAGCCTCCTCGTTCAACTACATTTCAGAAGGCTATTTATAATGGCCCTCCTTATCGTTCTGTCACTCTGGATCCAAAGGCGCCACACTTGGTTAAGATATCATATGTTGAGAGTCCAGAAAGATTTTATGTCCAGTTGTCAGTTGCTGAGGTGGAGCTGAAAAATTTAATGGATGACATCGATAGATACACAAGCAGGGAACAGTTAATTCCTTTGGAATCTCCATTGTTGAATACACCTTGTCTTTCACCTTTTAAACTTGGTGGCAAGCGCTATTTTCGCGCTATTATTACTGCTGTGGAGCACAGGACTTGTAAAGTATTTTTTGTTGATTATGGCCATTCAGAAACAAAAGAATGCAGCGAACTGAAGGTTATGCCATCACAATTTTTGGAGTTGTCTGTGCAAGCAATAAGGTGTGCTTTAGCTCCAGGAATCAGCGTTACCAGAGAAGCCCTTATTTCTGCTACAACTGGTAAGCATGTGTACTGTCACATTGCAGAAGTTAGTGGGAGTACGTATGTTGTCAGATTATCGTATAATAATGTTGACTTATTTGGTACATTAGATCCTGAGTTATCTTTTTATAACATATTGCATTTGGAGACTCGCTCAAGTCAAGAAATTTTAGTCAGCTTTGTCTGCAGTTCATTTGAGTTTTTCTGCCAGCTTGCTAGAAATGAACCTCTCATTGATAAGATTCAGGCTCAGCTGAATTCTGAAGCTACCCACAATCCAGTTAAGCTTAGTGATTGCATACCTGTAGCTCCAGTGTGTGCGAAATTTTCGCAAGATGAAGTATGGTACCGTGCAAAAGTTGTGCATGCCGAGAGTCCCGACTGCATCAAGGTGACATTTGTTGACTATGGAAATTCCGAGACCACTTCCTTGAATAACATCAGGCGGCTAGCACCTGATGTTGCTAAAGTGCCAATGCAAGCATTAAGATGCACATTATTTGGAATGGATGAGGTGACTGACCCAGGAAGCACTGGTTCCGCATACTTTGAAGAACTAATTGAAGACAAGAAACTAGTTATAGAGGTTCTAAGTTCTTCAAGAGAGACAGGTTACATTGTCAATTTATACGACATGTCTGCTCCTCACATTACAGTTAATGCCAAAATAAAGCAACACCTGTTGGAACCACACCATAATCGATTCCATACAGCAGTAGGGCCTGACGTGATAAGTAACAGACCCAAACCGCAGCAGTTTGCTCTGGAAACATCTCTGTCTCCACCTTCTATTGATAAAATTGAGAAACTGTACATTTCTAGTTTTACAACAGCCAATTCATTTTTCGGACAGCTGTCAAAACTGGATGAATCAAAGTTAGACCAGATGCAAGAAGAAATAAATGAACTGTATTCCGCAGCAGGAAGTAGTAATTTGATGCCGTCTGTTGGGGACATAGTGTGTGCTAAATTTTCTGACGACGAAAACTTTTACCGAGCGAAAGTTGAAGAATGTACTGGTACTGTGTGCAAGGTGCTTTTCATTGATTATGGCAACAGGGAGACCGTAGGATGTACTGACATACATAAGATAAGACCATCATTTACAACATTGCCTCAGTTTGGAGTCGAGTGTGCTTTGAAGTCGTGCCCACCTGCAGTGTCCAATCAGAAGCTTCAAGATCTGATGCTGGAGAATATTTTTGAACTTAACATGTTACATGAACAAAATGGAAAATGGACTGTTACTCTTGCTGAAGACTTTGTGAACAATGCTCCTATCTTGGAGTTTCTAAGGCAGCATGAAGTTATGAATGCTAATGTGAACCAAGGTAAGATTTATTTGCTTATACTTTTCAATAGTGGTTTATATATTCAGTGTGGTTGAGAAGTTGTGTTACTCTGAAAATCAGCTCTGGGGGTTATGTATCGCACTCGTTGGGGCTCGCCTGTGATGTAGTGTGTGTGGAGGGGATAATGTTGGGCATAATTAATTGAATTCAAAAGATTGTAACCAGATCTGCCAAATTGATATATTCGTTTGAATGATTTCTAATTTTAGAATTTACCGGAGGATGGTGCGATACACTCAGTCTACTGCTTTTGGCAAATTGAGATATTTATTTGAAGTCGTTCAGATGATTTCTAATTTTAAAATCTACCGGTAGATTTCCTCTCATTACCCGAAGTAAGGAATCCGAGCTATAAATGAAAGACTAAAGCACCAACATTTTTTCAATTGGCTTAACCAGGGTTCTACAAATGCCAGGCGCCTGATGTTCTTAGTTGAGATTTCGTAATCATCATCATCATCATCATCATTGTCAACCATTATCAATCCACTGCTGGACGAAGGTCTCCCCAAGTTTCCTCCACAACGGTCTGTCTTGTCCCAGTCTCCTCCATGTCACCCCTGCATACTTTCGAATCTCATCCACCCATCTCCCATGTGGTCTTCTTCTGGGTCTTTTCCTGTCCCTTGGAATCCAATCTAAAATTTCGGCTGTCCATCGATGATCTGTCCTTCTGGCAGTATGTCCAGCCCATTGCCATTTCAGGGATTTAACTCTGATCATGATGTCTTCCACTCTTGTCATTTTTCGGATCCACGAGTTCCTCTTCTTATCTCTCCTGGTTATACCAAGCATGCACCTCTCCATGATGCTTTGAGTTGTCTGCAGCCTTTGTATGTCTCTTTTAGTTAAGGTCCACGTCTCTGCACCATACCTAAGCACTGGAAGGATGCATTGATCAAACACTTTTCTTTTAAGACATAATGGCATATTGCTCTTGAAAATTATGCTGTTTCTTCCAAAAGCTCTCCAGGCAAGTTTTGTACTATATTGCAGTGAATGCCGTAATTTTTGTTGTGTAATATTATCTATTAAAAGGTTATAAATTTAGGTGCTGCGGATACCGGTAAAAAAAAAACCCGGTGCAGACTTTTTAAAAGGGCGCACCGGTTTGACGGTGGTGCTATTGGGAAAGTACTGAAAATGCGGTAACAGGAAAAATTACAACGTAACAGCGAGATAGAAGACCGCAAAAAGATTGTAAGAATATATATATATTTTTACTTAGAAGTATTTTGACAGAAAATATGACGCAAGGAAGCCGTTACTAGTTGCGCGTACGGAAGCCTACGCGGTGTGAGAATCCGTGACCAGCCCTTGTGAAAGTGCTGAGATTTCTACTAGCCAATGCGGCTAGTGGAATAAAAATTTTACTAGCCAAATGGCAAAATCTACTGGCCATACAAAATTAAAAAAAATATAATGACTCAGTAACTTCTATACTTATGTTTCTATGAAATTAAATGGGTGCAGGTTTATTTTTTCTTTCTAATGAGAGACACCTTCCCCATTAACTTCTTAAAAATAGATGCAGAGCAGTTACTGCATAGGATCATTAGATTGACTGCAAATATTGCATATGCTTTTGTTCCAAAATGATTGATTTTTTGTTAATTTATTTGCTACTGCTGCAATATCATTACTCTTACTATCTTAATTTACACAAACATAATTTCTTTTTGAGAGTCTATTGAATTTAGATGTCTGATTTCTTTTAATAATATTTAAAACAAAGGGACAAAAGCTAGGATATATATAAAGTGGCACTAATAATGTTGATACAGTTTACCACTGATACATACTGTGCCTGCTCTTCCCATCAAAGGTATCTGCCCACCACAATTAAATAGCATTTTGAGGATCAAAATCTTCAACTGAAGTGCCATCGCATCTAATCATCATTAAGTCATTTAAAGTGTCACTATTCAGACATGCCCAATTACTGGTTTTTATGAGGTTCATTGCTGATTATCCACATCAATGGGCTCGTGCGTTGCTGCCGCCAAAGTGCTTCGCTCACTGCTCCGCAGCAATTTTCTTTCGCTCCCGACCGATACTTTCTCATGCGTTCTGCTATGGACATAGCGGTGTTTATCGAAAGCTGACGAGTTGCTCTTCCGCGTAGGCTACGTTCGATGTATTTCTGCTTGGCTTTTTGACGAGTATATGCTGACATAGTGAAATTTAAACAAAAATTCAACTGCAATTTAAAGAGTTAAGAGGCACGGGGATATGTATACACTGCGACAGGGTGAAATTTGACCAGTATCGCATCACATTTTTAATTGAGTTCGATAGAATTTGAGATTTTTGTTGCATATTTCTGCGATGCAAGTTTCAAGTGGTTTGTACAAGTTGTGATTAAATACGTATAATATAAATGTATATCCTCAAACAAAATTTAACAACTTTCTAAAGCATTATTTTGACTGCTAGTAAACATAATCATCAAATTCCATCTTTCCGTTAAGCAATGGCACGTTCCAAATATGAACGCGCAGCGTGTGACTGCCCGCAACGCTTTACGCTGAGTCATGCTGTAGGAGCGTATTTCGATAAGTTGTGTGAACATAGGAGACCGCGCGAAACCGTAACTATGTGATACACAGAACTTTGATAATTTGATTGCATGGCCACTGCATTACGCTTTAAATTTGTGTTTTAAGTGTAGCTAGGTAATTGTAGTACATTTTTATTGTGGTTATTTTTTATGTAAAGAATTTATTTAGCTATTTTATTTACGGATGCGTCTTCAGTAAAAGTAACAACTGTTCAGAAATTACGCCGGGAAATCGATCCACAATCCACGTGGTTGAAATTTACCGTAAACAAGAACAACCAGTGTTTTGTAAATTCAGTATACTGTGACCTATGCCAAAAAAAAAAATGTTGATCGTATTAAATCAATGCGTAACTTCAGCCCTGCATTTGTTGATGGAACAAGCATGAAGAAAGATAACGTGACTGATGAAGTATGCCAAATCAGATCGACATAAATTTAGCATTGCACAAGTTGAAAAACCACAATCATTAGGTGAGTTTTTTAAAGTTCTATTGGTAAAACAATGTCTAATGTACCCAATGAAGCAAAGTCACGAAATTAATAAAATGTTGGATATTTTTTACTGCGTGGCAAAAGAGGAAAGGCCATTTTCTAAATTTCCGAAATGTGTGGCACTTGAAATGCAACATGGTGTTGATCTTGGTCAGACGTACCATTCTGTAAATTCAGCCACAAAATGTGCTGAATTTATGGAACTATGAAGGATGAGGTAAGAAGATACTTATGGAATGTGAAGGCTTTCACATTGCTCATTTTTGGGAGTGCTGATGTTAGTACTTTTGAAAGTGAAATTTTGTATATTATGTACATACATGGATGATCAAGGTGAAATGCAGTTATCGTTTCCGGCATTACGGAATGTTGAGAGTAGTAATGCTACTGGAGTCACTGGAAGAATTCGGTATCACCGAGTCCATTATGAGTGAGAAACTTATTGGAGTTCTTGCTGATGGTGCCAGTGTTAATTTGGGACATAAAAAAGGTGTTGCAGCTATAATAAAAGTAAGCTGCCCATGGCTCCTTAGTATTCACTGTCTGTTTCACCGTTTAGGGCTGAGTTTAAAAGATTACATTAGTTCCACTTATTTTGAACAAATATTAAGTGTTCTACATCAGCTTCATTCATTTTATGAAAAAAGTTCAAAGCGTCTCCATGAGTTTAAAGAGCTTGCTGAAGTTTTGGAAGAAAAACCATCAAAACCAACTGCTTGCATTCACAGTACCAGGTAGATTGGACATAAACAAAGAGCAGTATCCACATTGCTTAAAGAACTACAATATAATAGTCTTACAATTATTGGGTTGATGCGAATGAAATGTCCGGCAAAGGACCAGCACACGTGGACGGCGAGAACGGAAAAGTAGGACAATTTACCCAGGCAAAGTAATCCCCCTCGACATCGACACATAGTTGCCATCTGTCTGGCAAGGCCATGATCCCGGAACGAAAAAGGTCTTGTGGCTGGGACCCAAAGAAGTCATCAACTACACGTTGAACCACGTTGTCTGTCATGAACTGTTTCCCAGACAGGAAATGATCCAGGCGACGAAATAGATGATAGTCTGTTGGAGACAAGTCCGGAAAATAAACAGGATGAGGCAGTGCTTCATAGCCCAAGGCACTTAGTGTCAGCATCGTTTGTTGTGTGACATGAGGGCGGGCGTTGTCCTGGAGCAGAACTCCACCATGTCTGTTGACCAAAGCCGGTTGTTTCTGCAGCAATTTCCGGTGCACCTGGTATAATTCAGCACAATAACGTTCTGCAGTGATGGTTTGGCCTCTTGCCAAGAAATTCCGATGAATTATCCCGGCTGTGGATCACGAGACCAGGAGCATCATCTTCTTTGTGTGTAGGGGTGGCTTAAGATGCCATCCAGTAGGCTGTGCCTTGCTTAACCATTGTGCAGATCGTTTCCAATTATCATAAAGGACCCACTTCTCATCGCAGGTGACGTTTCGGTGTAGTAGAGGTTCCTGTTTATTCCTGGCAAGCAGCGACGTGCAGACTTCCAAACGCCTAGTCTGGTTGGCAGTTGTCAACTCATGCGGCAGCCACATGTCCAGCTTTTTGACCTTAAACCAGCGCAGCCAGTCGCCAAACAAGTGTCGTGTGGTGGACTCCTACCTCTGCCGCTATCTCACAACACGTTTTTCGGGGTCCACTTTAACCACACGTCATCAGAAACAACCACAGGTCGGTGACCACGTGCTTCGTTTTGGCAGGTCCGTATCTCAGTCTCAAAATTTCGCAAACCATCGCCGAATGGTTCGTTCGTTGGCTGTATTCTCCCCAAACGCTTTAACGTTTCAGGCGGCAATTCCAGCAGAACGGCCCAGTTTAAATTCATACAGGAAGATGACTCTCAAATCCGGCGTCTGCATGTTTCCTTTTGCAAGCCACGTTACGTCCAAACAAAACCAGGCCTGAACCTTGTTCTTCACACACGTGCTAGCTATTTATAGCAGCTCTGTAACTTAATACGCGCCACACCTGTTGCTGGTTCCATTCCGCTGTGGCGGGGGCCTTGTCGCCACTGCTTGTTAGCGCCAGACATTTCATTCGCACTAACCCAATAGAAAACATGATTGCAGAGAAACACTTGAAAGGCGACAAGGCAAAAGTCAATGGAATTATGCGCACCTTAAAATCTGCAAAATTTGTATGTTGGCTACATTTTTTAATGATATCTTGGGACCTCTTTCTAAGTTGTCATTAACTTTACAGGCAGACAACATGGATATGTTATGTGCCTTAAATGCAGTTGAAGCATTCCAGAAAGGCAAAAGAATTGCCCTATTACTTCAGTCTTTGCTTCAGAGTATGCAAAACACCGATGATGTAGAAAATGGTTAAAAAAATATGGAATTTTTAGGAATTGCACTAACACCTGTTAATTCAGTGCATCTGTTTGAACAAGAACACAAAACATTTCTAGAAAAACTGCACTCATGTGTATACAACAGACTATCAAATATACATGAGTGCAAGATGTTGCAGTGTGTCAAGATCTTTGATACAAAGTTGTGGCCAACAGAAAAATCGGCACTTGAGAATTTCAGTAGATGGGTTCCATTTCAACTCAGGCAGGGTCGTACCATCATGGTCTCAGATTTCTCTAAAAAAAATTAAGGGGTGTTCCTTGACTAAAATAAGGAGACCCATATTTTTTCTTTCGGCAAGAAAAAATTTTCCCTTCGAGAAAGAGGGTTTCAAATCTTGCACCGTCAAACAAGCTCTCTAGAAAACGGTTATTTTTCCTAACTTCAGCGAGTCATTGCAGCAGAGTTAAAAAAGATATCGTGTTCCTGTATTTTTTTTACATTGTGTGTATAACATATAATAATATATGGTGCTAATATTTGCTACACATCATATGATTAAAATTAAAAAAAATCGTAAACTTTGTGATTTAAAAAAATTTAATTTTTTAAGTTTTATTTAAACAGGTTTGGATGGAGTTTTTTTCTATATTCGTTTTTTTTGTTAAAGACATACAAATGTGCACTTTATTTGTAATTTTTTGTGTGTCTGTGAAACTGCTAGTTACCGCGTTTCGGCAGCGTTAAAAACAGCCGATTTTGAAAAATCTCTAACTTTGCCAACGATTTTCTCAAAAAATGCCATTTTTTAAAATTCTGAAAATTAAATCCCTGTTTCATTATCAACAGGAGAATATCTGTAAATTTTCACGGACCTAAAAACGCCCGTTTCCGAGTTAGACGCGTTTGAATTCGGTTTGAAAGCCTACGATTTCCCGTGTTCTAAAGGCGCCATTTTGGAAAAATCTCAGGCGCAAAGTACGTACGTTATCTCTTACCCGAATCAAAGCGTTAGATATTCTTTGCCCGAATGATGGAATGAGAGCATTGGGTCAGCTGGCCCTGGTTGGATACATCCACCTCACCCTTCCCCGAGTGATGACATGCCTATAAACTGTCGGGGGGGGAATTACCAATACATAAAGAAAATTCTTGCTGCTCCACTAACAAAGTTGAGTTGCGAAAGACAGCAACAGTTGTTTGTTTGTTTACGTATATACTTAAACATCGCATAAGAAAAGACTATAAAAGAGTAGAAAACTGTTGTGAAATAATTTTAAGAAAACGAGTGCAGGCACGTGTACCATAAGTTAATTTTCGATGGCTAAACAACCTCGAGTTTTTCTGGGAGTTGCTAATTGTAGGCTACTGTCAGAAGAGCAGTTGCTGTTTTGTTATAGTTGCTAAAGTTAACCTCAGTTTTTCGTAATTTAGTAAATTATTCGCTCAGGAGAGTTTTGTCCTCTGCGAACGGGGGAGAAGGTGCAATGCTCTTGACCTCGCTGCTGGGTTGATAGCGCTGGTCGCTACCGAAACTCTGCTTACCTCCTCTCCAAAACGTAATGGCAATTGTCTAATCTACTAAATAAATAACACATACGCGTGCATGCTTATACATAAAATGTAAGTTGAGTATATTTCCTGTTCAATCAACTGATTTTACAAGTAAAATTCATATACAACTTATGCACTTATAAGGGTGTAAAGATTTTTATCTATTTAAAACATATTCATAGATTTCAATTTTTTTAAAGAGGGGGGGGGGTGATTGTGTTCTTAGTGATTTCCACCTGGGCCACGATAAACCATGCACTGCCCATGGCTTCTGTTCCCTCAGAAGATAATCCTGGATCGATGGGAGACCAGCGGAGTTTTGACACCCCACCCCCACCCCCTCACGTGGTGGTGAGGTGTCTCAAAGGTAGCTTTCAAAAATGTTTCAACTTAGTTGGCTGGTAACAAGAGAGGGATTCCATTTCAACTCTGGCAGGGTCGTACCATCACGGTCTCAGATTTCTCTAAAAAAATTAAGGGGGTGTTCCTTGATTAAAATAAGATGACCCATATCTTTTCTTTCGGCAAGAAAAAATTTTCCCTTTGAGACAGAGGTTTTCAAATCTTCCACCGTCAAACAAGCTCTCTAAAAAACGGTTATTTTTCCTAACTTCAGCGAGTCATTGCAGCAGAATTAAAGATATTTTGTTCTGGTATTTTTTATTATATTGTGTGTATAACGTATAATAATATGTGATGCTAATATTTTTTACACATCGTATGATTAAAATTTTAAAAAATCGTAAACTTTGATTTTTAAAAAAAATTGAAATTTTTAAGATTTTTTTTAACTGGCTCAAATGGAGTTTTTTTTTTCGATACTCGTTTTTTTGTTAAAGACATACAAATGTGCACTTTATTTGCAATTTTTTATGTGTCTGTGAAACTGCTAGTTTCCGCAGCGTTAAAAACAGCCGATTTTGAAAAATCTTCAACTTTGCCAACGATTTTCACAAAAAGCCCTTTTTTAAAATTCTGAAAATTAAATCCCTGTTTTATTATAAACAGGAGAATATCTGTGTAAATTTTCACGGACCTAAAAACGCCCGTTTCCGAGTTAGACGCGTTTGAATTTGGTTTGAAAACCTACAATTTCTCAGTGTTCTAAAGGCGCCATTTTGGAAAAATCTAAAACGCAAAGTACGTATTCTCTTACTCGAATGAGAGTGTTGGATCCGTCCACCTCACCCTACCCTGAGCGATAACATGCCTAAAAAACGTTCTTGGAAAAAAAAATAACATCTATATATATATAGAATTGAACGTATGTCAATTTATAACCATCAAACTTGGTATACTATCTCATGGTACCCTAACTTAGACCGTAGACGGTTTTGGAAGGGGGAGCCCGGGTCAAAGGGCCCCATGCAAAATTTCCATAAAATCTAGTTTTCAATTTAGAACCATCAAATTTGGTATACTTTTTCTTGGCACCCTAACTTTGACTAGACGGTTTTGGGAAGGGGTCGAAACCCGGGTTCAAGCCCCCAACCCCTACAAAATTTTCGTAAAATATTTTACAAAGTTAGGGTGCCAAGAAAAAGTATACCAAATTTGATGGTTCTAAATTGAAAACTAGATTTTACGGAAATTTTGCGTGGGGCCCTTTGACCTCGGGCTCCCACCCACCCAGAGCTCTACCCCCCTTCCAAAAACCATCTACGGTCTCAGTTAGGGCACTATAGTTTACAAATATATTTTACGGAAATTTTGTGTGGGTGCCCTTTGACCCAGGGCTCCGACCCCTTCCAAAAACAGTCTACGGTCTAAGTTAGGGTACCATGCTATAGTATTCCAAATTTGGTGGTTCTAAATTGAAAACTAGGTTTTATGGAAGTTTTGTGTGGAGCCCCTTGACCCCGGGCTCCGACCCCTTCCAAAAACCGTCTACGGTTTAAGTTAGGGTACCGTGAGATAGTATACCAAGTTTGGTGGTTCTAAATTGAAAACTGTAGATTTGTTTAGCAGACATACATTCAAATCTATATATATAGATTTGTTATTTTTTTTTCCAAGACCGTTTTTTAGGCATGTTATCGCCCAGGGTAGGGTCAGGTGGACGGATCCAACGCTCTCATTCGGGTAAGAGAATACGTACTTTGCGCCTGAGATTTTTCCAAAATTGCGCCTTTAGAACACGGAGAAATCGTAGGTTTTCAAATCAAATTCAAACGTGTCTAACTCGCAAACGGACGATTTTAGGTCCGTGAAAATTTACACAGATATTCTCCTGTTGATAATGAAACAGGGATTTAATTTTCAGAATTAAAAAAAAGGGCTTTTTGAGAAAATCGTTGGCAAAGTTGGAGATTTTTCAAAATCGGCTGTTTTTAACGCTGCACAAACTAGCAGTTTCACAGACACATAAAAATTGCAAATAAAGTGCACATTTGTATGTCTTTAACAAAAAAACGAGTTATAGAAAACAAAAACTCCATTTGAACCAGTTAAAAAAAAAATCTTAAATTTCAATTTTTTTAAAGATCAAAGTTTACGATTTTTTTTAAATTTTAATCATACGATGTGTAAAAGATATTAGCATCCAATATTATTATACGTTATACACACAATGTAATAAAAAATACCAGAACAAAAGATCTTTAATTCTGCTGCAATGACTCACTGAAGTTAGGAAAAATAACCGGTTTTTTAGAGAGCTTGTTTGACGGTGGAAGATTTGAAACCCTCTGTCTCGAAGGGAAAATTTTTTCTTGCCGAAAGAAAACATATGGGTCCCCTTATTTTAATCAAGGAATACCCCCTTAATTTTTTTAGAGAAATCTGAGACCGTGATGGTACGACCCTGCCAGAGTTGAAATGGAATCCCTCTCTTATTACCAGCCAACTAAGTTGAAACATTTTTGAAGGCTACCTACCTAGCTTTGAGACACCTCACCACCACGTGAAAGGGGGGGGTTTAAAACTCCGCTGGTCTCCCATCGATCCAGGATTATCTTCTAAGGGAACAGAAGACATGGGCAGTGCATGGTTTATCGTGGCCCAGGTGGAGATCACTAAGAACACAATACCCCCCTCTTTAAAAAAAATTGAAATCTTTGAATGTGTTTTAAATAGATAAAAATCTTTACACCATTATAAGCGCATAAGTTGTATATGAATTTTACTTGTAAAATCAGCTGATTGAACAGGAAATATACTCAACTTACATTTTATGAATAAGCATGCACACGTATGTGTCATTTATTTAGTAGATTAGACGATTGCCATTACGTTTTGGAGAGGAGGTAAGCAGAGTTTCGGTGGCGACCAGCGCTATCAACCCAGCAGCGAGGTCAAGAGCATTGCACCTTCTCCCCCGTTCGCAGAGGACAAAACTCTCCTGAGCGAATATTTTACTATTACGAAAAACTAAGAAGTTAATTTTAGCAACTATAACAAAACAGCAACTGCTCTTCTGACAGTAGCCTACAATTAGCAACTCCCAGAAAAACTCGAGGGTGTTTAGCCATCGAAAATTAACTTACAGTACACGTGCATGCACTCTTTTTCTTAAAATTGTTTCACAACAGTTTTCTACTCTTTCATAGTCTTTTCTTATGCGATGTTTAAGTATATACGTAAACAAACAAACAACTGTTGCTGTCTTTCGCAACTCAACTTTGTTAGTGGAGCAGCAAGAATTTTCTTTATGTATTAGTAATCCCCCCCCCCCCCGACAGTTTTATAGGCATGTCATCACTCGGGGAAGGGTGAGGTGGATGTATCCAACCAGGGCCAGCTGACCCAATGCTCTCATTCCATCATTCGGGCAAAGAATATCTAACGCTTTGATTCGGGTAAGAGATAACGTACGTACTTTGCGCCTGAGATTTTTCCAAAATGGCGCCTTTAGAACACGGGAAATCGTAGGCTTTCAAACCGAATTCAAACGCGTCTAACTCGGAAACGGGCGTTTTTAGGTCCGTGAAAATTTACACAGATATTCTCCTGTTGATAATAAAACAGGGATTTAATTTTCAGAATTTTAAAAATGGCGTTTTTGAGAAAATCGTTGGCAAAGTTAGAGATTTTTCAAAATCGGCTGTTTTTAACGCTGCCGAAACGTGGAAACTAGCAGTTTCACAGACACACAAAAAATTACAAATAAAGTGCACATTTGTATGTCTTTAACGAAAAAAACGAATATAGAAAAAACTCAATCCAAACCTGGTTAAAAAAAACTTAAAAAATTAAATTTTTTTTTTAAATCACAAAGTTTACGATTTTTTTTAATTTTAATCATATGATGTGTAGCAAATATTAGCACCATATATTATTATATGTTATACACACAATGTAAAAAAAAATACAAGAACACGATATCTTTTTTAACTCTGCTGCAATGACTTGCTGAAGTTAGGAAAAATAACCGTTTTCTAGAGAGCTTGTTTGACGGTGCAAGATTTGAAACCCTCTATCTCGAAAGGAAAAATTTTTCTTGCTGAAAGAAAAAATATGGGTCTACTTATTTTAGTCAAGGAACACCCCTTAATTTTTTTAGAGAAATCTGAGACCATGATGGTACGACCCTGCCTGAGTTGAAATGGAACCCATCAGTAATGATTTGATGGAAGTACTGTATTACCATTTTTTCAGAACTTCTGAAGAACACCACAAAATATACTCTCCTGCAGGAATGGGGAGATTTTTAAATTTTTTGGCTGAGGAATTTTCAGTACTTAAAACAAGGTAGTTTGTGGGCATACGTAATGAAAAATTATAGGGTGGCTTACCTCAACTTGTTCCTAATCATCAATATCTTGAGAGTGCTGCCGCCGACCAATGCAAAAGTAGAAAGAGCCTTTCTCTGCAATGAAACGTATTAAAACAGATTTTAGAAATTGAATGGATACAAAGACTTTAGATGGTCTTCTTCAAATTACTTTAGAAGGCACAGAACTCAAGGACTTCAACCCACAGTCATCCTGTGATTTATTTTTTAATAACAAAAAAGAATCCAAATGTAAAACACCGCCCCGATGGCGCAGTGGTCTAAGGCGCTGGCCTCTGATCATTCGTCCGTAAGGGGTCCAGGTTCGAATCCCGGTCAGGCATGGATGTTGTGTTTGTCTTACGGCACTGGCTCTCTCCCTTCCCTGGAACCAGTGGCCCTAAATTAGGGACGGGCGACTGCTTATAGCCCATTGAGTTGCTTACGGTGGTCGTTAAACCTCCAATCAAAAAAGAAAAAAATGTAAAACCATATAGCACTAAACGTCCACTGAATCAGATACAGATTCTGATTGAAGTTCTAGAAAAACTGCTACGCAAAAGTAAGTAACTGTTACACAACATTTTTGGGAGAAATTTCACCCTGCACAGTGATTTACCTTTGAAAAAGACGTTTTGTTTCGGTTTGACACTTGAAATTGGAAAGAAGCAATCCATTGGTGACATCCCGATTCATCCTCTGCTCAAAATCGTGCTGTTTCATCCTTGGCCTTTAACAGGAGTGACGCCACCCCCTCCTCCCTCCAGCGCCTACATTTTTCTAGTCGCTTAATAAACTGTGTTATTTGAGTTTGTGTTATTTACTCATTAGTCATTATTTAGTTTTGCTCAGACTTTTAGCCGCATATTGCGTTTCCAAGGAACACCACGAGGAGGTAGTCTGACTTCATTTCCCAAAAATTATTATCGTGGTTTCTGAGACCACTCCGTCTTCTTTTAATTTTTCTTTTCACAAAAAATAAGGAAAAATCTTTGTCAGAAAAATGCAGTGAAAATAGCTGTGAGTGGGTAGCACTTTGTCAATTTTAAGAACTTATCTAACATATTTTAGTTTCATTGTGTATGCCCAAAGCACGTAAACATTCAATTAGTTTCTTCTTTCCGGTTTTGAATTTATGAACCGTTTTCTCAATTATTTTATCCAAGTTTATATAATTTTTTTTTTTTGTAGGCATATTAAAGTTCATGTTATTTTCTTTGAATGTCGTAGAATCTGCACATCTTCTTTTAACTTAATCAAAAGTCTTAATATATTTGGATGCGATTTTTTTACAGATTTATTTAATCTGTTGTGCCACGATTCTATGGAATTTGTCGTTCTGTGACACTCTTTATAACAGTTCCATATTCGACTAATAACAGGGTTGTCCATCCACACTGATCTACCGTATAATTATTAACTCTTGAGCAGCAGCATTTGTGCGCGCATCCTTCATTATGGCTAAAAATCCATCGTCTACACAGGTGGGTGGAATGAATGCAAGAGCTGCAAACATTCGTATATAATGTTTGATGTAGTCATTGTTCATGTATTCTGATGTTAGGCCTAAATTTTGAACTTAAGTGCCATAGAGATTGGTTGTAATGGTAATTACATTTTTTGACTTTGCAATCTGGAAATAATTTCTGTACCGCTTTGAACATCGCAACTCAAAATCAATTTTCCAAAATGGTGGAGACCACTGTGAGAAATGGTTCTGCAGTAGAGTAAGTTTCCTCGTTTTTTGTTTGGCAATAAGGCATAAATGGCGGGAACAACCGTTATTTCTTCTTCACTGCAACCTAAACCAACATGAAATGTGTACAGTTGTTCAAATGTGGAGCAACAGGATTTAAATTACTAATCTAAAACAACTATTATGGGAATTTTACTAGGAAATTTTTTCATTTAATTGTAAATTTTCGGAGAAAACACTTCTCCTTCTTCAGGCTGTCTTTTTGTTGTCTCTTATTCCTGTCACTATCGCGGTTATGGTTAACCTTGACGGTTTAGGCTATTTTTCAACAAATCCTGCCAGATATTAGGCAGGGAAAATCCTTTGCAATCATTGATGATGAAATTTTGATTTTTCTCAATTTCTATTCCTTACTTCAGCTTATGTTCATCTGTTAAACATGTTGCACTTTTCTCTAACGATCTTCCTCCATTTTCTGTACAAAATACCATTATTCTGTCTGTAAATCCATCATCAATAAAAAATCAGGGAATTCTCTTTGTACTTTTCAGGTAAAATAATATCTTCTCGGTTTTGTGCAGATAAAAAATCCAACTCATGTCGGTGTCTGTACAAAGAGTGCTTCAAAGAATCGAACTTAAGTATTTCTGTGATGCAATCTAGGCCTATGTCTCGTGCCGCTGAAAAAGTTCTGTCTATAATTTCTTACATTGGCGTGAGCTCTTCGCGAGCCCTTTTCTTACACTTTGCGACATATTTTTCTACTTCAATCTTAGCTACATTTGGTTTACAAGTATGGTTTCCTTCAGACAATACCTTATCTTCTGAACTCATAAGTAAAGTTTCACTGGTATCAGCATTTCGGCAAATCCAGTGTTTGTTAGTGTTCTTTAACGTTCTCTTTAACATGTACGACTTCTCGTCGAAAAGTAATGCACACTGACGAAGTTTGGTCTCGATAAACTCCACTTCACTCATATTGGATGTATGCAAAAATTCTACCTGTTTTTGTAATAGATGCACATTGCGATCGTAGTAGTTACGTCACATAACGCTGCAATGCCGAATTTTCGAATAAAGCGTGTATTACAGCATATAGAGGCACTAGGTTTGTCCGAGTAAGTCATTCGTAACGGAAATCATGGACGGTGTAACATGTCATGCGATAAGGAGCACATTAGACATTGTTTACTGTACAAGTTTGACAAAGGCGGTACTGCAGCCGCGGCTTGCCGCAACATCTGTCAAGTGTATGGGGAGGCTGCAGTTGATGATAGCACATGTCGTCGTTGGTTTCGGAAATTCCGGTATGGAGACAAAAGCTGTGAAGATCAACCACGTCCTGGACGTCCATCCGTGGTTTCTGATGAGGATGTGGACCAAGCCATAACAAATAACGCACATCCAACTGCTCAGGAATCAGCAGAAACGTGTCGGCACACAACACAACAGTCGAAAGACGGATGCATGTGCTTGAGTTCATCACCAAGTTCAATAACTGGGTTTTGCACCAGCTTTCTGCAGAGCAACAAGAGGAGATGATCCGTGCCTGTGTTTCTTTGCTTTCTCATCACAGAAACGAACCGTTTTGGGGACGAATTGTAACGGGTGATAAGAAATGGTACTGTACCGTAATGTAATTCGTCGACAGACTGTGTGCCAAGGTGTAGAGCCTGCTCCATCGACCTCAATAAAGGTTTTGTTGAGTGTTTAGTGGGATGTCCAGGTAATAATCCACTAGGAGGTGTTGGCACCTAACCGAACGATAAATGCTGACCTCTACTGCCAACAGTTGGACAGATTGCTAGAACAACTGACATCGAAGCGGCCAGCACTGGTCAGTCGCAAAGGCGTGATCCTTCATCATGATAACGCTAGGCCGCATGCTGCTTTTATCACTCGACAAAAATTACTGGACTTTAGTTGGGAAATGTTACCTCACCTGTGTATTCCCCTGACCTGGCACCATCTAAGGACTATCACCTTTTTCAATCGTTACAGAACGCCTTCGCTCTCCAAACCTTTGATGATGTGGACGATGTGAAAACGGTATTACATGAACTTTTTTACTCTAAAACATGGGAGTTTTTCCGGTGTGAGATTCACCTACAGATGGCAAGAGGTCATACAGAATGATGGCAATTAGGTGAAACCCTAGGTACGTTATTTGTTCTGTTCTCCTCCTTTCTTTGTAGCCTACAAAAACGGGTAAAACTTATGCACACCCAATATTATCCGACTTCTATTACACATTTACCAGAAAAAATACCTGAACGTTGTAATGCAAACGTAGAAAAATAGCAAATACTTCCACTTCCAAAATTACTGTAGAAAAAAAGCAAATGCTTCTGCTTCCAAAATTACTGTTGCCAAAGAGAGTATAGAACCACTGGGCAATCATTATACTGACCAACCTGTTATGTCAGGTGAAGGACTCGACTCGAGACTCTCCCGCCGTGAACCGGTTTAGGCCCGTTTCACACAGACTGAATGAATCCGACGAATCTATAAAACCCTCCCCAGTGCTGTTTTTGGGTGGCTTTCACACGAGCGGTTTTATTTTTAGAGCGGAGAAAAGAAACGTTCAACCGATAGGCGGGAACCAAATGGCTAGCTCTTTGTTTGGTCAGTTTCTAGATTGTGTCTTCGTTCAAATGCAGTATTTGATGTAAGAACTCAATGCATAACATGTTTTAAACTCGTGAAAAGATAATGTATTTAATATTACGAGTACCTATGTCGATGCACAATCTACAGTAAATGTAGCAAATGTATGACATAAACCATTTTTTCGGAGCCAATGTTCTATGAAACCATTTCCCGTGTTGAAAGATACATACACGGAAATACTAAGAAACATTTGTAAAGTGCATAAACACACACACACACTTTTACAGAGCATTTTGGAAAACCCTTGAGAAAAACTATGGAAACACAGAATACCTTAATAACCTTTTATAAGACGTTTTTGAGAGCACTTTCACAAGGCTGTGTGATCATTTTGAAATAATTAACTCTCCTTTTATGTGAAACTTTAAATTTCAGCCAATTATTGGTGTGAATCATTTATCAGGTGTGAATTTTTTGATGTGGGCTGTTATTTCTCCATGCAACATGTATGTAACAACGGATTTCAGAAGAAATCTTAATTCACAAATAAAATGATTAAATTTATTGTTCTGAATGAGGTTTTTTTTTTTTTAAATTATTTACTACATTCTCTTAGTTTGTTTTAACTGTTGAAAGACACAGCATGGCCATAGTTTTTTCGTTACTTTATTCTGGAAGCCTTCAGACATTTTTTCGTTTAACACACACAGTTAACCTGTTTGTGAAATTTGATTTCTTTCTTGAAAAGTTAACTCCCATAACTCTGAAGTTCCGACAGTCAGTATATCATTGGCGTTTACTATCGTACTTTTCTACATTTATTTCTGTGCATTACTAACATTTTTTTCTACATTTACTTTCGTACGTTTCTACATTTTATTTTCGGCACTGCTTTTTGCTTAAAATACTGTTTTGCATAGTTTTACCACATTTTGAAATCATTCACTTCTATAGAAAAAAATGGCAAAATGTGACAATTAACTTCTGCAGCACTGTAAACCATTATGATGTTTGTAGCAAATTGCTGGTATCATACCTACACTTGAAATATGGTGATTATGCGCGAACTATGAGAAAACAATTATACTAAACTTGAAATTAAAAAAAAAAAATGCAGAAAACGTTGCTATTTCCATGAACGAACAAGATTTCCAAACATTGTGAGTTTATGAATTATACCTGACCTAGAATAATTTTCTCTGTTGATAAATAAATGATCGGAGTGAATGTCAGGTGCAAGTGCAAGGTATATATTTTTTTCTTTCATTACAGTGTGTGAGTGGAGGCCCCCACCAGGTGAAGGACCAGGACTTTAGCCCCAAAGCACACCCCCTCTTCCCCTCTGATAAGGGCAGGGAAAGCCATACTCATACATACCTGCCAACTAAATTTAATGAATATGCAGAAGATTGCTTTGAAAAATTCAGAAGATTGTATAAAAATTCAGATTTTTTTACGTCAATTTGCCACACGATAAAGGGATTTAGAACTCGTACTGCTTAAACAGAAATCATACTATACCGTGCAAATTAATTCCGGGACAAGCTATTTTATTCTCAGAATTGTAATGTGATCACCAGTTGATGTCGGAAACCCACATAAACCGGTTTTATCAGCTGTGAGGTAGTGTGACTGTTAGAACTTGATAGTAAGAATGTGGTTTGACCAGTTTTAAACAGGAAATAGACACTTCAGCTTCAGTTGTGAGCTTGAGCTTTCGTTTGTGACAGGTGGATGTTAGTTTTTGCTCTCTGTGAGTACGTGTTGCTTTCGTGTATTGAAAAATGGATATTTCCCCAAGGAAGCGTGCAAAAATAATTGCTCTAAAGGATCACACTACTATGACAGTGAGAGATATCGCTTCTGCAGTTGGTGTAGGCAAATCAAGTGTATCAAGACTGCTTACGCGATACAATGCATCTGGATCATCGTCTCCAAAGAGGAGAGGTAAATGTGGAAGAAAACGACGAAAAACAACTCCACGAACTGATAAATATCTAATCAGAAATAGTAAAGTGAATCCAAAAAAAAAAAAAAAAAAACAACAACCAAGCACCGACTTTCAAAGAGATTTATTGGCTAGTGGTTGTGATGTTAGTGATTCAACTGTACGCCGTAGGCTTCTGGAAGTTGGCCGGAAGGCAAGAAGACCGACAAAAAAACAATATTTGAATGCGAAAATAAAGATAAAACGTTTAGCATGGACCAAAAAATATAAATCATTGACAGATGATGGACTGCTGACGACTGGAAAAAGGTAATTTTCAGTGATGAAACTCATTTATTTGTGCAGGGTTACCAAGCAAATGTCGTTAGACGAAGCAACTGTGAACCCTTAAGACCTGAGCATGTCAAACAAACAGTAAAACACTCTCTGAAACATGTTTTGGGGTATTTTCACATCAAATGGCTCTGGAAGCTTAGTTCCTGTTCAAGGTATGATGAATTCAGCCAAGTACGTAGAAATATTACAATGTAGGATTGTTCTATTCTTGCAAACTTTTGACGGGACATTTCAACATGACTTGGCCCCATGTCACAATTCGAAATTGGTCAAGAATTTCATGCTGGAAAATCAAATTCATTTGCTTGATTGGCCTTGAAATTCACCAGATTTAAATCCCATAGAAAACTTGTGGAATATTTTGAAGAGATGTTTAGTTAAAATGGACTGTACAACCAAAGAACGCACAATAACGAATGCTATAAAAGTGTGGTTCCACGATTATGAAGTCAAAAATATGTGCACTCAATTAGTGGAGTGAAATGCCAAAACAAATTCAAGAGGTCATTTCTGCTAAAGGAGGACATACTTCATACTAATAGAGGTATTTATCAGTGTATATGAAGGCATAGTTTTGGAAAAAGAATGATTTTTTACTTTGTCCCAATTAATTTGCACAGTATATAGTACATGAGACTGACCAAGGAACAAAAAAGCTGAATTTTTTAACGGAGTGAAAAATGAGAACATGCGATGAGAAAGTGTGTAATAACACAGCATGAGCAAGATAGTTGTTCACTCTAATTTATTTATGTAGGTATTTAAAGCGTACCACTGTTGTTGTTGTTTTCTTGTTTTTTTTTTTTTTTTAATTTTGTACTTGCTAGAACATGAGCTTGATTTTTCTCTTGTGTTGCTTTCTTCTCAGCAAGTTTCATGGCCATATTTGTTTTTTGTTGACTCTGCAGTTGCACTGCAATCTTTGCTTAATTTTCCTTTCTGCTGCTATCATTCCCTTCCATTTCTTCATCACTTTTCTTCTTATTTATTTATTTCCTTTTATTCCCTCAGGTGACAATAATTTAACCATCATGCTGAAAGAACTTTTAGCCTGAGGACCATGAATGCATGAATACTTTCAAACACCATGCATCGATTCTAACATATTTTAAAACTTTGAACTTTGTCACTTCCTTTTTTGGAAAATTTCCCCTCGCTTTTGAAGCTTAACTGCAAATATATTTGGGGAAAGTAACATTGAAAAACAACACTGGATTGTGAGAACATCGCGGAAAGAAAAATACGACTATGGGGAGAAATCTTCACTTCGACCGACTTCCGTTTTGGGAAACTTTTCCCTCCATTTTTAAGCTGAAATGAAGTATTTTTGGAATAAAACCATATATAAGAATAAAAAAGAAAAAGAAAAAAAAGATTACGGGAAAAATCTTCACTCTGTCTAACTTCTGCTTTCAAAAGTTCCGAAGGGCGGAACTGCTGTTCAGTTGTGCATTAATCTCGAGAATACCCAAAAGGATTTCCGAAACGTCCTTAACTTCCGTTTTCGGAAATCGTTGCCCACAATTTCATGATAAAATACAAACATTTATGCACTAAAATGATATTTAACAATACTGGACACAGACAACATCATAAGTAAAACTAAATTATGATTACGGGAAAAATCTTTACTGCGTTTAACTTCCGTTTTCGCAAGTTTTGAAAAACGAGATATCGTCCCCAGACAGAAAACGACTCCTTTCTACCCCCAAAAATTTTTTCTTCAGTTCTGCATCGATCTCGAGATTGACCCAAACGATGACGGGAAAAGCTGAATTCAGCGAATTCGCGGAAGAATCTCATGTATGAAAAAAATAACACAGGACACTTACCTTTATTTTTTGGTGTGTTTTTATTGAAGGGAACTTTTATTTATAGTAATTTTACAGTTAGCTAAACTTTTTACAGTGGCCTTTCTGCCTTTTTAAAGAATTCTTTAGAGTACTCTTTTTGAAAACAAAGTAAATTTTCTTTGAATTTAATTAACAGAAGACTCAAGCGATTCACCTGACATTAATGATCAAAACATTGTGCAATTTTTTTAACTAAAGAAAAAATTATTTTGCATTATTAATTAAATGGCAAATACATCCCATAATTATTATTTCCCTCCTATCATTGCTGGAGCATTGTCTGCCCCAAAAGCAATGCAATTTTTGAAAAGTATCCTGTGCTTACTAAAAATTACATCAACTGTAGCTGAGAACCATGAATTCTGATATCAGAGCTTTCACTATTTTAGATGAATGGTGTACTTTTCAGAGAATGAATACTTTTTTGTTTAACACCATGCATCAATTCTTACAAATTTCCGAACTTCGTCACTTCCGTTTTGGAAATTTCCCCCACCCTTATCATGCTAAAATGCACACACATTTATGAGGGTGATGACATTTAACCGCGTAGCCTCACTTCCCCTAATCCATTTCCCTAATCACATTTACCCCAATGGTGTTTCCCCAAATTCCCATTTCCCCTAATTTCGTTTGCCCTAATCTTGTTTCCCCTAAACCTCATTTCCCCTAATTCCCGTTTGCCCTAAACGCGTTTACCCCAATGGCGTTTCCCCGAAATCGCTTTTACCCGAATTCTCATTTCCCTTAATTTTGTTTCCCCAATTCCCGTTTACCCAAAACGCGTTTACCCCAATGACGTTTCCCCGAAATCACTTTTACCCGAAATCTCATTTCCCCTAATCTTGTTTCCCCTAAATCTCGTTTCCCCTAAATCTCGTTTCTCCTAATTCACGTTTACCCTAATGGCATTTCCCCGAAATCGCTTTTACCCGAATTCCCATTTCCCCTAACTTCGTTTGCCCTAATCTCGTTTCCCCTAAATCTTATTTCCCCTAATTCACATTTGCCCTAAACATGTTTACCCCAATGGCGTTTCCCCGAAATCGCTTTTACCCGAATTCCCATTTCCCCTAATCTCGTTTCCCCTATTTCACGTTTGTCCGTATCAAGTTTTTCCTAATTCGCGTTTTCCTTATTTCGCGTTTTTCCTAATTCATGTTTGTCCTAATTTTTATTAACCGAAATAAAACGGTGGGTCTTGATATCTCAAGAGAATTATTCTTTCCTTTCTTGTTGATGATGTCGATAACCATGCCAACAAAAGTGTAAAGAAGTCCACATGGGGAGGACCATTATACAGTTAGTCCTTAACGCAGCCATTGTATCCGCCACGCCCCCTCCCCTCCGCTGCCCTTCCTCACAGATAAAGTACTACATCGCATTAAACTTTTATTAAAGCAAGAGATAGTATTGAAAAGCATTAGCTAGAATTATGAACGCACCTTTTTTAAGAGTTCTTAGCGTACTAGACCCCTCCCTTCTCCCCACCGTACGAGACTAAGCATGAGCCGTGGAAATGCCTTTTGCTAATTGAGTTCCCCCTTAACAGTAGACGTCAGTTTGTCAAGTTTGAATGTTTTCTCAGTTAGTTCCATCACTGATTGGGTGTAGGAGAACTGGCCACAAAAATGTTAACAGGCCGTATAACAATTGCGTTTTCGGCCGCTTCGTGGCCACGTTCTTGGAAGTTGGTTATCTGAATCATAAAGTTTCCGTAATTTCGTCTTTTCTTAATTGCGATTATTAACGTAATTCTTTTAAAAAAATGTTTATGATCTACAACTGAACAAAAGATTTCAGGATTTACAAACTGCAAGTCTGCAATTAATTATCTGAGGGTTTCACGAAACCTTTCGGGGGGGGGGGGGCACCAAAGTATAAAATATAAAGAATATCTGGTCTAATCGGGAAATTTTCAGCATTTACAACATACAAGCCAACAATTTATCTGAGGGCATGTGCTGCTTCAAGAAAACTGTCAAGGGGGGGGCACATGTGTACAATGTTAAGTTAAACGAAATTTGTTTTGGATTTTATGGATTTTTACACTGCCTGAAAATAAACATCTTTCCTTTTCTTTCTGTTGAACTTGAAATCCAAAAAGGATAAAGAAAAAATTTTGTCAAACGAACTTGGAATTTCGTTATGGCTGAAAATCATTTCTAATTATTATGTCACTCTCACAGCTTGAGTTCTCTTTAATCTTCTTCTCTCTGTTTAATAGTAACAGATGAAGAGTATGGGTCGGGCCAGGAAGGTTAATGGATGCAAGCGAAATTGTTAACTAGTGCTAGGTCATGCAACTCTAAGGAGGACATGACTTATATATATATTTTTTAAACTATTTTAGGTGGGAATGTTACTTGCATCTATGGCCTTGCAGAAACCCATTTCCAACTAGGTCTTTGTGGAAGTGAGAAAATGCAGAGTTTTTGCTGGTCCTTGATAAAGCCAAGGCTCAGTATTCTCGACACCTTCTACATTCAGTTGTTTTATTTTATTTTTTTATCTTTTTTCCTTTTGATCACACAGGTAGATACATAACCTTTTCTATGTTGTACTAGGTGTGAGTCAAAATTATATATGTATTTTTTTGCTTAGGTATCTTCTTTATAGAATATATATATATATATATATATATATATATATATATATATATATATATATATATATATATACTGGACTCAGAAGCTCTGAAGGAAGTACTATACTATGACAGATATAGTAGTGAAACTTGGAAGGAAGGCGAATTAGAACATGCAGTCAAGAATTATGAAAAAAAAAAAAAATAGGTCAACTGTTCACCACCAGGTGGTGGAATGGCACTGTCACAGAAAACAAGAGCTGGAATGGGTATATTATTTATTGTTATTGTTCAGAAATTACAAAGTTTGTTCAATATGTGTGCTATCGAGGTCAATTACGTGCTGAATATGCAATACACAATTATCAACATACGCTTGTAGCATTTCAGGTGGGATATTTCCAAAACAAACCGGTGAATTAAACGTTTCACCTGGAAGAGGTCAGGGATGTGTCCCAGAGGAATTCATTGACGAGATTGCTGTTGCTATCACTGACAGTTCAGCTAATGCAGAGGTTCCTGCATCAATAACAAGTGCCTGAGCAGTCACTTGACAACTGTCAATCCCATAGTCAACTGTATGGAAAGTACTACAGTGCATTTTACGTTTCTACCCATACAAAATTCAGATGGTGCCGAAATTGAAACCTCAAGATCCAGGGCAGCGAAAAAATTTTGTGTTATGGTTTTTAGAAAAAATGGGTATGTAATAAATCTTCTCTTACAACATCCTGTGGACTGATGAAGTCCATTTTACACTGGCAGGTGCTGTGATCACCCATATGTGGTACTGAAAATCCACATGTTGTGTTCCAATGACCATTACAGTCCACCTATATGACTGTATAGTGCGGATTCACATCCAGTTTTATTCTCAGGCCATTTTTCTTCCCTTACTGAGGAAAGAACCCCTGCATGTGTAGTGCGAGGCACCATTACAAGTGATCGTTACTCTGACCTTCTGGCTCAACATGTCATTCCTGCGTTACAAAAAGAGCATGTTTACTGAGTACTGTTTTTATGCAAGATGGAGCACCACCACATGTTGGTCGCACAGTTAAACAGCTGCTTCAGGGTACATTTGGAAGTGAACGCATAATTTCCAGAGGTTTTTCTCATCTTTGATCTTCACGATCACCAGATTTGAATACTTGTGACTTCTAGCTTTGGGCATTTCTCAAGGATAGAGTCTACCAGGGTCATATTCGCTTCATACCAGAGCTGAAGTGAAGCATAATGAGACATGTTTCAAATATCCCACCTGAAATGCTACAAGTGTGTGTTGATAATTTTGTATTGCATATTCAGCATGTAATCGACCTGGATGGCACACATATGAAACCATCTTTGTAATTTCTGAATGATAACAATAAATAATATATCCATTCCAGCCCTTGTTTTCTTTCACAGTGCCATTCCTCCACCACATGGTGGTGAGCAGTTGACCTATTATTTTTTTTTTTTATTTCATAATTCTTAACCACATGTCTAATTCACTTTCCTTCCAAGTTTCACTTTTATATCTTCAAGTGCTGCTTACCTTTATTATTTAGATGACGAATTTCCTCATAAAATTCTTCAATTTCTTCTTCAGGATGACTTGTGGTGGGTGCATAAGTTTGAATAATCTGAGCCTGGTATCTTCTCGATAGTTGGATAACGAGTCGTGCAGCTCTGTCAGAGGAACTTTCAACTTCTACCACTTTATCCTTCAGTTTCTTCTTATAGAGTATATATATATATATATATATATATATATACACACACACACTGACGGGAAAAGAAATCCCAACACCACGAAAAAATAGTTGTAGAGGAATGAAATGGCGGCAATACATTTGTATAGGTAACATATTTAATCGATTAAGGTTTCAAGATCACAGCTTATTGTAAGCGCAAGAAGAGCCATTTTAAATGTGAAATGCTGGTACATTAATAACCGGTGTAACCGCCAGAATGTTGAATGCAACCACGCAAACGTTCATGCATTATGTCGTACAGGTGCTGGATGTCAGTTTGTGGGATGGAGTTCCATGCCTGTTGCACTTGTTCGGTCAATACAGGGACGGTTAATGCTGGTTGGGGGTGACGCTGGAGTTGTCGTCCAATGATGTCCCATACGTGCTCAATTGGTGAAAGATCTGGTGATCTAGCAGGCCACGGCAACATGTCGACACTCTGTAGACCATGTTGGGTTACAACAGCGGTATGCGGGCGAGCGTTATCCTGTTGGAAAACACCCCTGGAATGCTGTTCATGAATGGCAGCACAACAGGTTGAATCACCAGACCGACATACAACTGTGTCGTCAGGGTGCGTGGGATAACCACGAGAGTGCTCCTGCTGTCATAGGAAATTGCTCCCCATACCATAACTCCAGGTGTAGGTCCAGTGTGTCTCGGCCGCAGACAGGTTGGTTGCAGGCGCTCACCTGGCCTCCTTCTAACCAACACACGGCCATCACTGGCACCCAGGCAGAACCGGCTTTCATCAAAAAACACAACAGATCTCCACTCCGTCCTCCAATGAGCTCTAGTCTGACACCACTGACGTCGCAAACGGCAGTGGTTTGGAGTAAGTGGAATGCACACTACAGGGCTTCTGGCTTGGAGCTGTCCTTCAAGTAACCGATTTGTAACAGTTCGTTGTGTCGCTGTGGTGGCAACTGCAGCTCGAATTGCTGCCGCAGACGCGGTACGATGCGCTACGGCCATACGCAGTACATGGCGGTCTTCCCTCTCAGTAGTGCCACGTGGCCGGCCGGAACCCGTTCTTCTTGAGGTAGTACCTTCCCTTGACCACCGCTGCCAACAATCATGCACAGTGGCTACATTCCTGCCAAGTCGTTCAGCAATATTACGGAAAGGAAAATCCACATTCTCGTAGCCCTGTTACACAACCTCGTTCAAACTCTGTGAGCTGTTGATAATGGCTTCTTCGTCTTCTTAAAGGCATTCTTGACTAACATCAACACACTACGTCGAATCTCAATGATAACTAACGCTCACAAACGTTACAGCGCGTATTTACAGCAAACCTGCTTTGCATGTTCCGAGGAGCGCTACTAGCACCACACGTATGCGCCGAGCGCGAAATTTGCATAGACGTCATCTTACAGATGTACTCTCACCGCCTACCAACTGTCGTTTATCTAACACAACCCCTTCTTGGTGTTGGGATTTTTTTCCGTCAGTGTATATAAGGGATAAAGATTAATGGAGATTATCTAACTCACCTTCGTTTTGCTGATGACGTAGTCATTTTTGCAACTACCCCATCAGAGCTGCAGAGTATGACCCAGGAACTTGCTGACAAGAGTAAAGAAGTGAGATTAAAAATGAATTTTCAGAAGGCAAAAGTGATGTACAATGCTTTTACAAAAAATGAAAATTTATCGATTGATGGGGAAAAGCTGGAGATAACCAATACCTACATTTATCTTGGACAGCAGATATCAAGTGAGGGCCACATTGATGAAGAAATTAATTGGCGTATAAAACTTGCCTGGAGAGCTTTTGGAAGAAACAGTATAATTTTCAAGAGCAATATGCCATTATGTCTTAAAAAAAGTGTTTGATCAATGCATCCTTCCAGTGCTTACGTATGGTGCAGAGACGTGGACCTTAACCACAAGAGACATACAAAGACTACAGACAACTCAAAAAAGCATAGAGAGGTGCATGCTTGGTGTAACCAGGAGAGATAAGAAGAGGAACTCATGGATCAGAAAAATTGCAAGAGTGGAAGACATCATGATCAGAGTAAAATCCCTGAAATGGCAATCGGCTGGACATGTTGACAGAAGAACGCACCATCGATGGACAGCCAAAATTTTAGATTGGACTCCAAGGGACAGGAGAAGACCCAGAAGAAGACCACATTGGAAATGGGTGGATGAAATTCGAAAGCAATGTGGGAGTGAGATGGTGGAGACTGGGGCAAAACAGACCGTAGTGGAAGAAACTTGGTGAGATCTTTATTCATCTAGCAGTAGATTGAAAATGGTTGATGATGATGATTAAATATACATATATTTTCCTGAATTTGACGATAAAAAATTACATACCACGATTTTTTTCCTGAATTTGACGATAAATCCGAATTTTTTTCCTTGAATTTTGGCGATAAAAGAAACGTTTTATTTCACTCAACGAAAATCAGGACAAACATGAATTGGGGAAAACGTGAATCAAGGCAAAGGAGAATTAGAACAAACTTGATACAGTAAACCTTTTTAGGGGAAACTGATACAGACAAACGTGAATTAGGGGAAACGAAATTAAGGGAAATGGGAATTCTGGTAAAAGCGATTTCGGGGAAACGCCATTGGGGTAAACGTGTTTAGGGCAAACAAGATTTAGGGGAAACAAAATTAGGGAAAATGGGAACTCGGGTAAAAGCGATTTCGGGAAACGCTATTGGGGTAAACGTGTTTAGGGCAAATGCGAATTAGGGGAAACAAGATTAGGACAAACAAAATTAGGGGAAATGGGAATTTGGGTAAAAGCAATTTCGGGAAACGCCAGTGGGGGAAACGAGATTTAGGGGAAATCGGAATTCGGTAAAAGCGATTTCGGGAAACGCCATTGAGGTAAACGAGAATTAGGGGAAACGGGTGTTCACCCATTTAACAACTACATAAGAGTGGGGATCACATCGCGAAGGGGAAAAAAAGTACAATTGCTGAAGAAATCTTCGCTCCGTCTGACTTCCGTTTTCGGAAATTTATCCAACATTTTCAAGCTGAAATACAAATATTTATGGAATAAAATGTTATCTAATAATAACTGGGTAGAGGAAACATCGTGAGACAAAAATTACGATTACGAGAAACTTTCCGTTTCCGAAGGATAAATTCCGTCCTCCAACGAAGAAAACGACCCCCCCCCCCACCACCACCCTCCTCCCAAAAGTTCAGTTCAGTTGTGCCTCGATCTCGTGAATGGTCCAAATGATAACAGAAAAGACTGTATTCCTCGAATTAGCGTAACAATTTCGTGGCCGAAGATTACGGTGAAATTTTCGGGCTGCCTAACTTCCGTTTTCGGAAATCGTTGCCTACAATTTCAAACTGAAATTATGCAATGAAATTATATTTAACAGCAATACTGAACAGAAGCAACATCGCGAGAGAAAAATCTGCGCTCCGTTTATCTTCCGTTTCCGAACGTTTAAAAAGACAAAACAAAGTCCCCGCCCTAACTAATACCCCGAAAATTTCTTCATTTTTGCATCAATCTCGAAAATGACAAAAAAGAAAAAGAAAAAAGGGGGTTGTTGGTGGGGAGGGGTAAACCACGGAAGAATCTCACGTACGACCTAACCGATGAATCGATTTCGAATGGCGTAAGATTACGCTAAAATATCGATGACCGGTAAATCTTAACTTTTGGCGCAAAATTAGCGCAGATTTCGTCAAAATCGCATTTTTTTTTAGCAGAATGGTGCAAGAACAACGTTTTGGCGCGGGATGGGGCCAATGGCGCAGGTCTGGCAGCCCTGAGATTAAGACTAGTAAGTTATTGCTGCGCTTTTCAACCCTTTTTTTTTATTGACTAACAAAAATTAATAAAACAGGTTATTTTTTGCAAAAATCGCAGAAATTTTTCGAACGGCAGAAGAACGCGAGTTTGATCGGAACATTGTGTAAAAAATCGGAAGAATTCTGTCAAAATCGGAAGAGTTGGCAGGTATGCTCTATATTATTGTTGTGAAATATCTCTGCACAAAGACAAGTACATTCGCGATTCGCTTACCGATTGATGTTCCTTTCATATTCAGTGAAATTGTCGAACTCGTTGTACAGGATTCTGCAGATATCATTCCAAGCATTTATTTTTTTGTTTTTGTTTTTGAAAGTCCTATCCCTGTAATCTTCCATCGGTGTATCCCAAACTTGTGGGCGCTTTTCCACTTCCAAAATTAATAATTCAATATCAACATTAATAGCAGACATGATCGATAGAGTTATAGCGCAAACTATACTAAAAAATCAAGAGTATTTCTGTTGAAAACTAACAAAGCACACAAGCCCAAAGCGATTGACAATCGACATCGCCTGGCAGCATTGCTTTCGGCCCCTCCCCTCTGACAAGAGTGATTGTTTTACTGCCTAAGCGGAGAATCCGTTCACCGATTGTGTGAATGTCTCACCTTACATCTGTGTTTTTCCAAATTTGGACGGTATCGCAGTTGTCCGGTTTGTAGCGAACGCCGTGAAAGCTCAGCGGCTGCCGGGTCGGAGTTTCAACCGATTCCGCTCGTCTGAAAGTCTCTATAACTCTATAGCTGGCTTCAAAAGAGGCGGTTGGACAGCCGAATAATTTATTGCTTCTGCGGGGAAAACCCGGTTGTGTGAAACGGGCCTCAGCTGCCTGTACTTCGCTGGGAGTACTCCGCCACTCTTGTGTGCAGGGGACAAATTGCCATACCTGTTAAAACCCGAGGATGAAACGGCACGATTTTGAGCAGAATGTGAAACGGGAAAGGATCAATCTGTTAACACGAAAAAGAAAAGAGGGTAAAAAAAAAAAAATGAATGCATCATAACCTTTACTTTCTCCTCGAATCGGTAGTATGAGTAACAGTTACGACTGCAAAAGCGAGCTTCTGTTTTATGCGTTTCAACTTCGCAGTTCGTTGGCGTTGTGCCAATGTGACTCGTCGCATTTGAAACCGAAATATCAACTTGAACTCACCACAGTTGGCTGAACAAGCAAGCTCTCTTGCTGTTGTCTTAGCTTTAGTATTCGGAACTTCTTTGATATCACGAGACGTCATTTTGGGACGGAGAGTTGCGTCCAGGGCTTAATGCAGGTAACTTTCTCACATTATTATTTACATAGGTCGCAGTTGTTTGTATCACCATTCGTCGCACGAAATTTGTTAACGATTAATCTATCATCAATAGTTGTTTTTTTTACCACTTCAATTTTAAAGCATGATTTCCTTTATGGGATTGTCCTATACTTGAGCGAACTTGTTATTTTATTCTCAGTACTGACAGCTATTATAAGCTAGAATTGAACTATTAAGTTTTTCGTAAATTAAAAGTGCGTTTTAAGTTATATGGACATAAAAACAATACAGAAGCTGTCCCTTACGGCTTTGAGGCATTCTGCAGTTCTCAGAATGAAAAGGTACACAGTACATATTAAAATATGCTGTCGTTGTTATAGCTTCCATTTCCTGCTGCTTAGGCCTACTACTTGTAATTAATGTTACTGCATATTTAGTGATTTGCACTTTTTTAAAGGAATTTCGACGTTTTAGGTTGTTTCGTTTTATTTTTCGAGGTCAGAGAGAGAAGTGCGAATTCTTTTCAGGATTATGTTTCCTGTGAGGCATCGAAAATAAAATCCGCGGTTCTCGGAGTTTGATTTTTAGAACAATATTTTCTTGTTGCTTTCGTTTGAAATCTCCGAATTGAAATTCTTAATGGGTAGACTCAGCAACCGGCACAGCCGTATGTATGGTCGATCTTCAAACAGAATATTTTTTATTCATTGTTGTAATTCGGTTCATATGGTGAGAGTTTGTACCTGTTAAATACGCATCGCAGTGACCATATGCGTAGTCTACCTATTGTAAATAATTAATAATGTATACTTATTTTAGCTACGCTATATGTGAGCAGTTGAACCTACCGGAAGTAGAGGGCACTGGCTTCGCGCTTAAAAGAGAAGCTGCTGCTGCTGCTTTTCTATGTGTGTGTGTGTGTAGGTTTTCGCGCATGTGCTGTCACTGATCCTCTGCCGGAACAATCTTTTTTTACCTGGGATGGTAAAAACTGCGTACTTTTTTAGTGGAAAGCTCCGTTCTTCCACAAAAAAATTACGCAGTTTTTACTTTCTCGTACTTGTTATAGGAAAGTATGAAAGTTCAAAACTCGCATTTCTGGTTTTTGTATAATTTTACTAAAAGTATGAAAATTAAGTAAATGCACAACAGTCATGTTCATGTAAAACGTAAAAGTTATGTGAAATCTGAGAACCGCAGAATGCATGTGAAGGCTGCTCCGCAGAATGAAAACGAATCAGCTCACAACTAATCAGTATCACGTAGTGAAAGTAACAAAAAGATGATGCTTTTGGGGTAGAGCTTGGAAATATTCCTTTCAAGGTTATGTACACTGACAGAGCTGCCGTTGCATAGTTATTAAGCTGGGTCATAGGGACCCACAGATTTTTAAAAAGTGGGTACTTTCTGAGATATTCTTGGTCCTTTTAAAAAATCAAGAGATAATGAATATTTGTATTTACATAAGTATGAAAAATAAATGTACTGTATTCGTACATTGTTCGACACTTTCATTTATGCTCTTTGAAAGCAAACTTTGCCACCCCGGTGGCGCAGTGGTCTAAGCGATGGCTTCTGATCATTCGTCCGAGATGGGTCCGGGTTCGAATCCCGGTGGGGCATGGATGTTGTCTTACGGCGCAGGCTCTCTCCCTTACCTGGAACCAGTAACCTTAAATTAGAGACGGGCGTCTGCTTATAGCCACTGATTTGCTCACGGTGATCGTTAAACCTCCAATCAAAAAACAAAGCAATCTTTTAAAAAAATCAAGTACTGACAGAATTAAATTTTATCGTTTTCAACAAAAATTTTATCATAATTGAACTACACAACGACAATGAATTTTAGGTCAGCTTAGAACACCAGAGTGGTTTTTAGCACGCCTTTTGTAAAAAAAGATCGTGCTTATGTTACCGGATTGTCCGTCCGTCCGTCCGTCCCCACGATATCTCTGCAACTACACTGCCGGACAATTGCTAAGGACGGATGACAATAGCAACGATAGCAACCATAAAATGGAAGGCAGGAAAATGTGGAAATTACCATAAGTGCGGTATACAGTAAGACGTGTTGTGCATATGCAAATTTTGGATTGCCGAACTTGTTCGTGACGTCATAGCGCTGATAAGAGATATAAAGGATTTGACGCGTATTGACCGTTGTTGTTCAAACGCAAAGTTGAAAGGGAAAGAATTAATGAACGAACTTGCAATTTTCAGTATGTCTTCCCGACATCACCTAGATGATTTTACGCGTGGCCGTATTATTGGCAAGATTGAAGAAGGGCGAAAAATAACAGATGTTGCCAGGGAGTTCGACGTCAGCCACAGTGTTGTTTCAAGGCTTTGGAAATCATTTCAAACAAATGGAGAGTGTAGCAAACGTCACGGGGGAGGTCGTGTTCGCAGTACGACACCTGCACAAGATCGGTACATAGTGCTATCAACAAAAAGACACCGGCGCAGCACAGCTAGTGAGGTAGCAAATCAGTTTATGGCTGCTACTGGCAAGCGGATCTCCCGAAAAACTGTCGCCAGACGTTTGCATGAAGGAGGACTACATACGCCCGCCGTCCTGTTGTGTGCATCCCATTGTCCAGACGTCACCGTACCGCCCGTTTGCAATGGTGCCATCAACATCGCAATTGGACTGATAACGACTGGCCTGCTGTCCTCTTCTCAGATGAGAGTAGATACAGTCTATCGTCTGATTGTCGACGACAACTGATCTGGCGTGATAGTGGTACTGCATATTGTCCAGCAAACATACAGGAAAGGGACCGATATCCGACATGTAGTGTCATGGTATGGGCTGGCATCATGGTCAATGGCCGTACGTCCCTCTATTTTCTTCCAACTGGGACTATTACTGGCCAACGATACATTAATGATGTTCTCTTACCTCATGTTCGCATGTTCCGTGGTGCTGTCGGTGATAGATTCATTTTCATGGACGACAACGCAACATGTCATCGAACAGTCGCTGTCCAGTAATGTCTTGAGAGCGAGGATATTCAACGCCTCGTATGGCCAGCACGTTCTCCAGATCTGAATCCCATTGAAAATGTGTGGGATGCTTTGGGGAGGAGTCTTGCTGGTCGCCAATGCCCTCCAATAAACAAGGACACCCTCATCCGTGCACTGACAGAGGAATGGGATAAATTACTCCAACAGCTGCTTGATAATGTTGTGCAAAGCATGACACGACGTGTGGAATCTTGCATCGCCCTCCATGGTGGCCATATCCCGTATTGACATCTTACGCCGGAACGCCTGCGGACGGTAATTGCATTTTTTTCACGTTTACGTATTCTGCACAAATGGCCTGTTTGCCCCTTGAACACGTTCCAAAGCCTTCTGGATTTCAGAGCACAATAAATTGTCTTTCTTGTAATGTCCTGGCATTCTGACATCATTTTATTTCACGTGGCATCCAACCACACTTACTTTTTTATGCGCTATATAGCCGTTTATGATCCGTCCTTAGCAATTGTCCAGCAGTGTATTAGTCCGATTTGAAAAATTCTCTTTGCATTGGGAAGCTTGAAATATGCGAATGATGATCCTTCATTTAGTTTTTATTTTACGATGTACAATTTCGCCGCTAGAGGGCGTAAATGCAGATGATGTCGAATTCAAAAATACATTTTATTCCACATATTTGCTTCTAAACATCCGATTGAAAAAATTATTTTATCTTTCGATTCCATTTATTTCGAAGAGTATTTTAGAGATAGTTACTTTTTCAAATTACATATAGATTTTCCACTAGGGGTCATAAAAGTAAATTACATTTTCCCTGATAACTCTTCTTCTAAAACTCCGATTTGAAAAATGTTTTCTTCAGCGGATACATTTCCTGATGGAAAATCTTTTGGCTATAATTCCTAATTTTTGGTAAAGAATACTTTGGCCACCAGGGGGCGTAAGTGTTAATTTTTTGCTTCTGATGTATTTGCCATAAAATCTCAGCTTCTAAAATATCGATTGAAAAAATTATTTCGTGGACTGATGCCACTCACATCGATAAACCTTTTCAGAATATTTTCTTCTTAAAATATTCCACAGTTTCTCCGCCAGGGGGCGTAATGTATATCTTATTTTTGTCAATATCTCTACTTCTAGGAGTCCGATTTGAAAAATTCCTTCTTTGTTGGATAGTGTTTTCAGTGTGGTATGTTTTTCATATAATTTTAAAAATTTCAAGTAATTCATAGACTTTTCGCTAGGGGGCGTCGAGGTAAATTGTGTTTCCCCTATATCTCTGCTTCTAAATCTCCGATTTAAAAAATTCTTTCTGCACCGGATACAGCTGCTGATGGGAAATCCGTTGCACATAATTTCTAATTTCTGTAAAAAAATGGTTTGGCCACCAGGTGGCATAAGTCTTAATTTCCACTTCTGATGTATTTGCAGCAAAATTTGAGCTCCTAAAATATTGATTGCAAAAAAAGTCGTTTGTGGACTAATACTACTCATGTCGACAAACCTTTTGGGAACATTTTCTTGTTGAAATAATGCATGGTTTCTACGCCAAGGGGCGTAGATGTGTATCTTATTTTTGTCAATATCTCTACTTCTAGGAGTCCGATTTGAAACATTCCTTCTTTGTTGGATAGTGTTTCCGATGCGAAGTATTTTCCCTATAAATTCAAAATTTTCAAATAAATCATAGACTTTCCACTAGGGGGGGGGGGGGGCACAAAGGTAAATTGCGTTTTCTGCTTCTGAAACTCCAATTTGAAAAATTCTTCTTGTATCGCATACAAGACCTGATGGAAAATATTTTCACATAATTTCTAATGTTTCGTAAAGAATGGTTTGGCCACCAGGGAGCATAAGTCTTAATTTCTGCTTCTGATTTATCTGTAGCAAAATCTGGGCTCGTGAAAACTCAGCTAATTTTTTTTTTTTTTTTCTTGGACGATACCGCTCATATGGAAAAACCTTTTGAGAATACTTTCTTCCTAAAATAATGCATGGTTTTCCCACCAGGGGACGTAAAGTCGCATCTTATTTTTGTCAATATCTCTGTTTCTAAGAGTCCGATTTGAAAAATTATTTCGGTGTTGGAGAGTGTTTCCGGTGTGAAATGTGTTTCTCATATAAATTCATGTTTTTCTTAACGCACAATTCTGCAACCTGAGCGCGTAAGTTCACGATTCCGTTTACAGCAATATTTGAGGGATTAAAATCCCGATTGAAAAACTTCTTTCTTCCGTCAGATATTAATGTTTTCCATACCGGTTCCATTGACTTTGAATAGCTTTGATAAATTTAATTTGTGTCAGAACGGATTCAAAAGACGTGCTTATTACACCCAAAAATTTGGTGTTTCTTTCTTGTTATTTTTCAAAACACAGGAACTGTGTTATGACCACTCAGGAACAGTTTGACTTTTAGCGAACAATCATTGAAGTAGACCTAAAAGTTTTATTAGAGAATAATCGTTCACAATGCTCTCATTAAATGCAATTTTGTTTGTTTTTCAAATTTTAAATTTCAACTGTTCCAATATTGATTAAAAGAGCAGAAAGGTTTAATAAATTAATCAGGACATTTGTATATTTGCATAATCTTAAAGGAAGTTGCATTGCTGGCTGTTTTCATTCTTTCCCTAATCCTCACGAATCAGATTTTTGCCAAATGGCATGTTAAAAAAAAATCCGAAATAAAATGTGGTTTTTATTTCGGATTTTTTTTTAACGTATAAAATTTGTAAATATGGGTCTTTTTTTTTTTTTTCCTTTTTTTTTTTTGGGGGGGGGGGGGGGGTAATTTACGCGCTTCAGTCGCAGCGCTGCACTGTGTTAGCTTTGCTTTAGGAACACCAACCTAATAACATGTTGGTCCACCTTTCTGTGCAATCACGGCTTGCAGATGCTCAGGAACAGATTCTACAAGGCGTCGAACATCCCCCATGCGTAACTTGACCCATGTCCGCCGCAGCACCGCTGTCAGTTCACCCTCATTCTGTGGAGGAGGATTGGCAGTTCTCACATAGTGTTCTAGTATATCCCCCAAATGTTACAGTTAGGGGGCCTAGGCAAATGTTGCGAATCCGTTGTTGTGTGCCATCTACCACGCAGTAGTTAAGCTAGCCCGATGACACGGTGTGTTTGAGAGATGACACTGTGCTCTGGGTAAATCTCCTGCAGGTGTGGATGTTGATGGTCGGTTAACAGGTCTCGGTAGCGTCCATCATTCAGTGCTTGTGTATCGATAACCAACAGGAAATAATTACCCAGACCAGAACACCACCTGCACAACAGGCCTGTTGAACCCCAACTGTCCAACCAGGGGGCTTCGTGCTGTTTATGCTATATGTGAACCCGGCCATCAGCGTGGTGCAGCAGGAAACGGGACTCGTCACTGTACACGACCTTCTTCCATTTGTTGAGAGTCCATTGTCGATGCTCCTTGGCCCATGCGAAGCGTTGTTTGCGATGACTGGGTGTCGTCGTGGGTATCCACACCTCGTTGGTTTCCGGCTGTGAAACCACAGGCGAAGCAAGGTGCATGTGGAATTAGGTCAAACAGCACCGCTGTTGTTCTGGCGGGTGAGCTGGGTGACAGTTGCTCGTCGTTGCTAAGATACCAGTAGAGACGCTCACCTTTAAGATCAACCACACGTGACTGAACAATATGAGCCTGTCAACTGGATGCCTGTTCTTGGTTAATCCAGTCTTAGTACACCCTTGATAGTACGGACATATAGTACTTGGGAAACCAACAAGTGCGGCTGTTTTCGAAATACTGGCACCTGCCCTCCGGGCGACATTTCCCCATTACAGGCAACCGTTTGCGCCGCTCCGGTGGCACAGTGTAAGCGCTGGCTTATGAGCATTTGTTCGAGCCCCGGTGAGGCATGGATGTTGTGTTTGTCTTACGGCGCTGGCTCTCTCTCCCTTCCCTGGAGGCAGTGGCTCTAAATTAGGGACGGGCGACTGCTTATAGCCTATTTATTCCTCCGATTGTTTTGGGTCTGTTCCACTCTGTGTGAGGGATGCCCATGCCAACTGCCCATCAGCCCTTAATGTTTTGTCTAATGAGTGTATAGCGTCATCACCCATTATCAATCCATTGCTGGATAAAGGTCTTCCCAGGTTTCTTCCTCAACTGTCTGCCTTTAGCCAGTGTCCTCCAATATATGTACACTTGCAATTATTTGGAAACATTTAAAAAGATCTATGGGTTTAGGGGACATTGCTGTTAAATGATTAATTCCTCTCACTTCGCAAGGTTATTTATCCTCGCACATTGAAAACGAGGAATTGCTATTATCATGTCGTGCATTGAAAACGGGAGTTTGTAGCGTACTTTCTCTCTTAATGAGCCATGCTGCTGCCTTTTCTGTGTTTATTGTATCCATTGCCAATATCTGTTGCTCGCTGGTAAAGATAAATTTGTATCTAACGGTTTTTGTGGTTTCTTGTTTACAGTAGAATACTTGTTTGTACTTGAAAAAATCGCAAAATATTTTCATTGTCATCAAAATCCGCGCACCAAGAAAAAACCGTGCGATTAACGCGAAACTCGGCGAATGGCTACGGGAAGAGCAGACATGCAAATGATTAAAGTTTCGTGCGATTCCCTCATGCCCGCACGTCCAAGACCGGCGCTGCAATCGCAATCCTTGGGGCTTATAGGGCGCCGCGCTGGGGATTCTACATGAGGCCGTGGATGGCCGAGTGGGCAACGTTCGTGACTGCCACGGAAAGGACCTCAGGTTCGATCCCGGGTAGGTACGAACGCTCGATCCACTAAATATCCACCGTGCGTCGGATGGGCACGTTAAGCCGTCGGACCCCGGGTACTCCCCCGGGTAATAAATAAGGGCGTCTTCCTCCCCCTTTCTACTTAGCTTCCGTGTCACTTTCCTATCGGGGACTCTAGCCCAAATCTCTTAGCTTCCTATTTCTAAGAGTTGTTTAAGACCTGGGGTCAGACACTCCCTGCCTAAAATCCTCTACATATGAAAGAGAAGGAAAAAAGAAAGGATTCCACATGCGTGCCTAAGTGCGGTAAGAGTCAGGTGAGATCCCTGAGCGATAGACATGCCGAGGAGCCGCCGTAAATGTGCGTAGGGGCAATAGATAGAATTTGAACGACGCCGTATCGTCGGGATGAGAGGCAGGGTGGCCTGCGCTCCGAATCCGCCGCCATTTGGGCCGGTCTGACAGTACGGTGCGATCGTGTTGGGAGCAATGGACACGGGAAGGCACCCAGACACACCATCAGTAGAGAGAACGGTCGTGGGATCGTGAGAGCGGCACGCACAGATGCAACAACGTCCTTGTCCAGAGAGACTCCTGTGTCCGCCAGAACTATTTCCGGACGCTGGGAAGAGGCGAATCTGTACGGCCCGTACGTTTTCTGCCATTAACACCTGACCATCGTCGGCGTCGATTGCAGTGGTGTCAACAGCGAACAACGTTGAGTGCTACGCACTGGCGAAGTATAGTGTTCAGCGACGAATCCCACTTCTGTATTGGAACGGACGACCACCGTGTCAGTGTAGAGGATCTCAGGTCAGCGCTACAGTCCCAACCTCACTGTACAGCGGCACACGTCGCGAACTGCAGGCGTGATGATCTGGGGAGACATCGCGTATGACAGCCGGACTTTCCTCGCAGTGATCCAAGGGGCGTTAACGGCCCAGCGTTACGTACAGGATATCCTGCGGTCCCACGAGCTGCCTTTCCTGACGGAGCAGCCCGGAGCCATTTTACAACAAGATAACGCTCGTCCGCACACGACTCCGGGTTTCCCAGGACTGTTTGCGTCATTCTTCGACGTTTCCGTGGCTTGCCAGATCGCCTGATCTCTCGCCCATCGAGCACGTCTGGGACCAGATGGGACGCCAGCTTACTCCATGTCCCCGTGTTCGTGATTTAGAGCGTCAGTTGCAAGAATTGTGGGCCAATCTGTCCCAGGTTAATATACGGCGTCTCTTTGACTCCATGCCGGACCGTATCTGAGCACGAGGCGGTCCGACGCGGTACTAACGCTGACCGGAATGTGCACCCTATGTCCGCGGGAAATCGTCCTGCTTCTGTGATATTGTAATAACTTCTGTCTTTTGGTATGTACCATCTCATTTCGATCCGACGCCTTCTTGGTGCACGGATTTTTATGACAGTGACTGTATGAATATTTAATTGCATTCGCTTTTTGAACAATTTTTGGTTGATTCTAGGTAACTCAGGATTTAGCTTTATTTTTAAGTTTTATTCTAATTAGCAGCTTACGTGTGTCGTATCTCTGCTTATTAATTGTTTGTTGTTAGGTTCAAATTATTGCTTGATTTAGAATTCATTGTATATACGAAGTATACACGGTCGTATCAGAAAAAGACTACCTACCTAATAATGGGAATAACCACCCTTGGCCCGGATGACAACGGCGAGACGGCGTGGCATGGACGCAATGAGGTGAGGTCCTGGAAGGTTGCAGCCGCCCCGGTGGCGCAGTGGTCTAAGCGATGGCCTCTGACCATTCGTCCGTAAGGGGTCCGGGTTCGAATCCCGGTCAGGCATGGATGTTGTGCTTGTCTTACGGCACTGGCTCTTTCCCTTCCCTGGGACCAGTGACCCAAAATTAGGGACGGGCAACTGCTTATAGCCCATTGAGTTGCTCACGGTGGTCGTTAAACCTCCAATAAAAAAAAAAGGTTTGCAGAGGTCCCCCGGAGGTGACGTGGTTGTGGGTCGGCACGTCGAACCTGTCGATCCAAATAGTCCCACAAGTGCTCTATGGGTTTGAGGTCTGGAGATTTCGCCGTCCAAAGGAAATGGAGACATCGCTGTCGTGTTCCTGAAACCAGTCACGCACCCCCTTAGCGACATGGCAGGGCGCATTGTTCTGTTGGTAAACACTACCATGGTAAACGTCCAACTTAAAAGGATGCATGCGGTCTGCGAGAATTAACAGGTAGTCATTGGCGTTCAGGAATCCATCCCGTGGTACCAGCGGTCTTAGGTCATACCAGGAAAACATATCCCAGACATGCGCACTGCCACCGCCGGCCTGTACTTGACCGACAAGCGTGTCCGGTTGTTGGTTCTCGTGTATCTGACGTCATATCCGCCACCGCCCGTCACTTCTGTGCAGTAGAAACCTCGATTCATCGAAGAAGGCAACCTCTTTCCACTCTTCCACTATCCAGGGACGGTAGTCCCATGCGAACTGCAGGCGTTGTTACCGATGGACCTGGGTTAACGTGGGCACCTTGACGCAGCGTCGACTCCCGAGAACCATGCGTAACAGGGTTCGTTATGCTGTTATCGAGAACACGTTCCTGGGTGCCCCAGCGTTTATTTGCGTGGTCAATTGCTGCGCGTCGATTTCCCTTGACGTGGCGACGTTCTCCTGTGGGGTCGATGACCTTTGGGGTTCCGCAGTTATGACGTCGGGAGGTACTCGGTGTGCCATTGGTCCATTCTTGGTACACACTTAGTACAGCACCTCGCGGACAGCCCACGAAGTCTGCTGTTTCCGAGATACTTCCACCCTTGGCGCGGTAGCCGATGATCATTCCTTTTTGCACGTCCGTCAAATCACTCACTCTGCCCATTGTGCTCATGTGACACACTATGGCTTACCTGTCCTGGCCGGCCGCTTATATCTCTGTGGCGCGCCCGAGCGCGGGTACACCGTGATTCCGGGAGTGGTCATATTATTCTGATACGACTGTATTTAGACATCAGATGTTAACGGAATATTCTATTAGAAAAACCCCTCTTGTTCAATAAATACTGAATGGGTATACGATGAGCAAAACTGAAGTTTTTTAGTTTTGTTTTTACAATTTTATGCCATGACACTCACAACGGTTTTCTAATTTCAGATGTAAATGGCTGTTTATTTTTTTTATTTTTTTACAACAGTATTCCTCCGTTTAGTTATCTTTGTTCAACATACACACACACTTAGCTGTTTCTAACTCCTGAATGGAAGTGTTCGAAGCAGTTAGGCCGGGAAAAATAAAGGTTATGCAGATTGTTAGTAAACTATAGACGGTCCATTTCAAAGCCAAAACTTTCTATATTTATTTACACAAGCCGAGTAACTTAATCCAATTAGTCTCGCTCCTATTTTTGCAACTCGAACGGAAACAGCTGTGTAATAATTGCTATAAACAATCTCCCTCCCATTTTCCTGCTTAATCATTCTTCAACAACCATGTCTGTTTGTGTGCTTTTCCTTTTTTAATCGCCACTGTGATCATTTCAGCGCCGCTGCCGCGGATTCAACTTTTACAAAATGTTTTTTTAAAATAAAAAATCGGGAGGCGTGCTTTTTATTTCTTTACCTTAGTTTCCGTTTTATAATTTACGGCTTGTGTTTAAAAAGTTGCAAATTTAGGCTGTGCTGACCATTGCCGCTGTGAAAGAAAAATAGGCTGCACTTTTGAGTTTTCAAGTAAAACCCACGTCGTAATAGTCAGGAAGAGGTCGTATATTTGGAAGATTACCAAAATTGCTTTACCAAAATTACCAGAGTAACGCAATACAAAGATAGAGGAGATCCACGAACGGTAGGACAGAAGTTGTTTTTTGCTCACGAGCAATTTGACAGAAAGTAGGATACAATGACAGCTGTAATATTTCGGGTACGGAGAAGTGGACACATTGGAATTTCAGTGCCATAAAATTGTTCTGCATAAACAAATTTCGTATGGCTATATTCCCCACTACTTGAGCAAATATTGTTCATAAAATATATTGTTTTTAATATTTCATTTTCAGGAAGAAATTTAGGCATTTCCGTGATTTTCGGGCCAAAGACAAAACGGAGAACGGACCACAAAAATTTTAAGGGGTCGTATATAAATTGCGTTCTGGACTGCACCCTGGTACGTCTCCCGAGATTGGTTATCTGACTCACATAAAATTTCCATAATTTCGTTTTCAGAATTTGCATGTGACAACTTAACAAATTATCTGAGGGCTTGTGCTGCCTCAGAAAACCTGTCGGGGGGGGGGGGGAGACCAAAATTGTAAAATATTAAGAATTTATGGTCCGAATGGGAGAGATTTTCAGCATTTACAACCAGAAATCCTTTGTTTTATAATTTAGGTATTAGCCCCACCTTCCCCCAGATTTCCTGAGTCTGTCAGCACATTCCCTCGAGAGAGTTTGTTGAGATGTAGGTTGTAAATGCTGAAAATCTCCCGATCGGACCCGAAATTCTTTATATTTTATACTTTTGGTGTTAATCCCGCCCCGACAGGTTTGGCTGAGCAGGCACATGTCCTCAGATAATGTCTCGAGTTGTAGCTTCTAAATGCTGAAAATTTCCCGATCGGACCAGAAATTCTTTACATTTTATATTTCATTTAAGGTATCCCCTCCCCCGTGCCCCCGATAGGTTTGCTGAGTAGGCAATCGCCCTGAGAAAATTTGTCGAGTTGTAGCTTGTAAATGCTGAAAATTTCCCGATCGGATGAGAAATTCTGTATACTGTGCACTTTTGCCCCCACCCCCTGACCCCTCCAGGTTTCCTGAGTCAACACATACCCTCAAATATTTTTTTTTTTTTTTTTTGAGGTTTAACGACCACCGTGAGCAATTTGATGGGCAATAAGCAGTCGTCCGTCCCTAATTTAAAGTCATTGGTTCCATGGAAGGGAAAGAACCAATGCCGTATGACAAACACAACATCCATGCCTCACGGGATTCAAACCCGAACCGCTTTCGGACGAATGATCAAGAAGCCATCGCTTAGACCACTGCGCCACCGGGGGGCGGCTCAGATAATTTGCAGACTTGTAGTTTGTAAACCCTGAAATCTTTTGTTGAGTTGTATGTAGATCATAAACATTTTTTATAAAGAATTGCGTTAATTATCGCAATTAAGAAAAGACGAAATTACAGAAACTTTATATGACTCATATATAATAACCAACCTCTGAGGGTCATTACCACGAAGCGGTCAAAAACGCAATTTTTATACGGCTCCTTAAATTTTTTGGGGTCAGTTCTCTACACCCGTAAGTAAGGGCGGATCCAGAAAACTTACTACAGAGAGGCCATAAAAATGGAACTTAAATTTACAGAAATGAAATTACGATGTGGTGAAATAACGAATGCACATCGTTTGAATAAATTCAGATAAAAGAGCCTGTTCATAACGTGCAACACTATATTAAGTGTAATAAGACCGCACAAAGTAAGGCATATTAATATTTAATTCAGGGAACTCTCAAGGGCTTCTTGTTATATATATCAGCACCTGTGTGCGTGTTCGAATCAAAATTGATCTGTGGGTTACAGTGCAAGAAATAGTCTTTAAAATTGGTAACGAAAACTTCGTAGTTTTTATTTATTAAATTACATCTTCACGCTAGGTGTGTGTTTCTTTTTATGTTCTATGTAGTGCATGCTCCTGCTCTTCTTCCATGAACTCACTACAGAATGTTGTTGTTATTTGAACATTTGATCATAAACAGTTCGGCAAACACCAGATATGTTAGTTATTAAAACGTCCCAAAATTTGGCATATTAATTCCGAGATAGGAACATGGGCCGAAATCCGCGCGAACTCAGGGCGTTGGCGTCGCGTTAGCTAAGGTTAGTACGTATTACAAAAATAATAATAGTAATAATAAATAAACATTCGTATATGCTCTTAAATTCACGGTTGGCGAAGGACTACTGTGTGCATCTATGTCGCCAAAGTTCTGGAAATAATTCTAAAGTTTGGAAGTAGCAGGAATGCTGAGGGTTGGTTTGAGTGTACCGTCCAGGGCTTCTTCCACTTTCAGGGAAAATTTCCCCTTTTGGGAGAAATTTCTTCAAAATCTTGCCTACTCGGGGGAAAATTTTCGTTCAAGAAATGTAAGAACTTGAATTAAAAGTCGCTGAACCAAATTGCAACCGTAACTTCAATTAAGCATATTTTTTTCTTACATGAGTTGAATCTTTTTATAGCAAATGCTTTACCTGAGGGTGAGAACGTGATGTTCGAGTGCGGCTTAAGCTTTGTAAGTAATACATGTGGTTTCTGTTAATGTGTTGTGTGTGCTTGATGCCGGTCTGTCTGGGAGTAGTAGTGCAAGCTGGTGAGGGGACATTGGAAAGGTTGGGAGCATCTTTCAGCCAAAGGAAATAATAGGATGGGTGGGTCACCATTTAGGGCTAGCACTCATTACCTTTGAAACTGCAATAAGCAAATTGCAAGTACACAGTAGGCAACGTAGAGAGTCAGGACCGTCCCACCCATGTGTTTTATTAGATAAGCGTTGTATTTTTGGGGAACCCAGGAATCGGAAATAAATCTTAAGGAAATACTAAAAGCCTTCAGAAGTGACAAAAGGAATTGCCGACAAGTAGTACGAAGCCTTCCCACTTCTATTGTGTTAATTGTATGCACCAATCTTTCCCCCTCAGTCTCTTTCCAGTTTCCTATCTTACCTACCATTTTATCTATTTTCATTTCCCGCTCTCTCTCCCCCACCGCTCAAGACAGACGGTATTTTGTTCTTTTAACTTGTAAGATTGTTTACGTTTTCCAACCGTAGTTGAAGAAGCGTATATGCTCCAGCTTTCTTCGTCTGTCCGTCCATCCGCACGATAACTCGCGTAAAAATAGTTCGATTTCAATGAAATTTTAATATGTGGTAGGGAACCACCTCGGGACGAACCCTATTGAAAATGGGTGAAATGGGGTCAAAGGTCAGGACATAGGAGCGGAATCCGTTCCATTCCCTTATGCGTCATAACTTGCGTAAAACTGGTTTGATTTCGATGAAATTTTAGTATGTGGTAGGGCACCATCTGGGGACGAACCCTATTGAAAATGGGCGAAATGGGATCAAAGGTCAGGACATAGGAGCGAGATTTATTCCACAGGCATTATATTATCCTCATAAATTGACTAAAAATGTTTCTATTGCGACAAAACTTTCGTATGTTGTTCCGGAGGTATACTGGACCAATTCTGTTTAATATAATCGAAATGGGGTCAAAGGTCAGGTCACAAGAACGAGATTTATTCCACAGCCATTATCCTCATAACTTAATAAAAATGCTTCTATTGCGACAAAACTTTAGTATGTTGTTCCGGAGGTATACTGAACCAGTTCTGTTTAATATCATCGAAATGGGGTCAAAGGTCAGGGCACAGGAGCGAGATTTATTCCACGGCAATTATCTTCATAACTTGAGTAATGATTTCTGGTATGTTGGAAAGCGTATCATAATCAATGCATTGCATGATTTTACTAACTTGTTTTTCGATTTTAGGAAGCTGACGTTCTTGCGTTTATGTTATGTTAATTTCCTGCGTTAATTATTATTTAGAACTGTACATCAGATATCGTTTTCGGGTATCTATGCAACATATTCAGCATTTCATTTTACAACTTGTAAGTAATAATTTCTTTCTATATTTTGTTTCATATAAGACAAACGTGGTTTCGATTTTAATTTTCACAGAAGCAGCGCTGAATTCTGAGTAATTTCTCATTTCAGTTCTATGATTGCATGGCAAATATTTGGTGACGTACAGTATAGATAAGTCATCATTAGCAATCACAGAAGGACAGTTATTCTTTGCTTCTAATAAGGCGGTAAAATATGTTTTTAACAATATACAAAATGAATTTCAGTTTTTCTCTTTGAATTAAAAAAAGTACGTCTTTTTTCATGTACGAATGAAAGAGAGAGAAAATTAGAAATATATTCCAGTTTTCGGGGGGGAGGAAATTTTTGCTCCTTAAAAGTAGGAAGCACTGGTACCGCCCCAAATGGGGCGAAAGCGTTCATAAAACAAAAATGAAAATGGTATCGTATATCTCGCAAGGGAGAAGAGCATTTTTGAAGCAGATTTTGCATTGCAATAAATTTTCAGATACGTCACATGGGTAGAAAAAACAAAACAAAAACAAAGTAAGTGGTCCTTATCCAAGTACTTCTGAACGACTTTTCTGATTTTGGGATTCCGTTAAATGTCCGTTCGTAAAAGAAATCTGAAGATTTATATGAAATTACTTTGCGGTCGGCTTTGAAAATGTTTTATTATTTTTTAAGACAGAACGTGTGTGTGCATGCTTTTTTATAGACACTGACAGTGATCTTAGCTTTTCAGATTATATTTGCCGTTCTTCCGCATCACTACAGAAGCGATAGCAGTAAGATATTAAAGGTGAATATATATTATTACATCACGTGAGTGAATAATTATTTTGTGTTGTCTGCGATGCTGGGGTAATGTATTCAGTGTGTGTGTGTGTGTGTGTGTATGCACCAAGAGTGAGTGAGTTTTTTCATTTTACTACAAATCACCAGGAATTGTGTTTTCAGTGTTGAACTTCATCCCGGCAGTTTCGTCTGATAGTTTTATTTGGCGCAGAGGATTCTTGACTTGATTCCTCCCTTTTTTTTTTTAACGTCTTTGTTCCGGATGGCGGTCCTGCGATGTTGCGTAGGCTATGTGCATGTGTTGGTTCTTTGCGGTCGTTCATCCCGCTTCTATGCCATCCTTCACGCCACGTGACCGGCAAGTCAAACTCGATCGCGCTGTTCGAGTGAGGCAGGTAAATTTTTCATCTCTGTTTTTTTTTTCTCCCTCCTCTTAATATATGTCTTTTGAAAGGATTCTTGCATAATTATTTAGACATGCTCTTCCTTTTTTTCCCCTATTTTGTTAATGGCTAGCAGGAAACCACGCATAATACCCGTGTCTACCTTTTCGTACTCACCACTTCAGTCTTCAAGCTGATTTGCCTGAAACAGTGACGTAGCCAGGATTTCATTTCGACGGGGCGGGGGTACGAGATTCTCTCACTCACTCTTGGTGCATACACGAACACACACACACACACACACACACAAGGGTCGCGCTGCCGATCGCCTTCTTCCCAATTTGCGATTTAAAAAAAAACGTTTTGGCGAAAATATTAGCGATTGCTTTTGCTCTGACGTTATGTCAAATTTTGCTTTCGGCAATGCCAAGGATATTTTTAAAATTAATATAGAATATTTTAAATGCAATCATATTTGTGGATTTCTTATCTTTTGATGTGAACCATCAACAAATATTGCAAAACTCATATGAAAATAGTTATTAGGTGAAAGTTCTATAGGTAATAAAGTGAAACTTTTCAACATCTGCATTTTTTTTTTTTTTTTTTTTTTATGCTGGCCCTTTTAGTTAGAACCAAGCCACAGAGTAAAATGTAATATCCAATTTTTCAATTAATTTGAAATTCATCCTGTCAATAATTCTTTGTTTGGAAATTTAATAGGTAGTAATGAATTGGAAATGGAAAATAAGTTATTTCTTCCTATTAGGATTCGGGATCTATAACATAATATTTTGCTGCAATATTGTAAATAATCTATGACCTATGTTTGTACTATTATAGCACTTTATAGTTTTTATATTTCTATTGCAAAGTGAAAAAAAGTTTAAACTTCAGATTACATTTAGCGAAAAAGTAATTGACTTTGGCGAATGGGTTGGTGAAAACTTTAAAAAAGCCAGGGCAATCACTGTGTGTCATTATTCATCATTGTCAACCCATATCAATCCACTGCTGGATGAAGGTTTCCCCAAGTTTTTTCCGCAACAGTCTGTTTTGGTGCCAGTCTCTTCCATGGTACTCCCACATACTTTTTGAATTTCATCCACTCATTTCCCTTGTGGTCTTCTGGGTCTTTTCCTGTCCTTTGGAATCCAGTCTAAAATTCCGGTTGTCCATCAATGGTCTGTTCTTCTGGCAATATGTCCAGCCCATTGCCATTTAAGGAATATACTCTGATTAGGATGTCTTCCACTCTTGTCATTTTTCTGATCCACGAGTTCCTCTTCTCTCTTCTGGTTACACCAAGCATGTGCCTCTCCATGCTTCTTTGAGTTGTCTGCAATCTTTGTATGTCTTTTTTAGTTAAGGTCCGTGTCTCTGCTCCATAAGCAAGCACTGGAAGGATGCATTGATCAAATACTTTTCTTTTAAGACATAATGGCATATTGCTCTTGAAAATTATACCGTTTCCTCCAAAAGCTCTCCAGGCAAGTTTTACATGCCGATTAATTTCTTCATCAATGTGACCCTCACTTGATATCTGCTGCCCAAGGTAAATGTAGATATCGGTTATCTCCGGCTTTTCTTCATCAATCGATAAATCTTCCATTTCTTGTAAAAGCATTGTACATCACTTTTGTCTTCTGAAAGTTCAATTTTTAATCCCACTTCTTCACTCTTTTATCGGCAAGTTCTTGGATCATGCTCTGCAGGGGTAGTGTTGCAAAAATGACTATGTCATCAGCAAAACATAGGTGAGTTAAATAACCTCCATTAATCTTTATCCCTTTGTTTTTCCAGTTCAGTGATTGAAAGACATTTTGCAATGTGGCATTAAAGAGTTTGGGAGATATAGTGTCTACGGTAACTATTTTCGTGAAATGCAATAAGTTAATCTAAAATGCGAGAAAAAAAAATAGCGATCATCACAAAATGGCGCGAGCCGTTTAAATATTTATCAACCCATCAGCAGATTCCGCTGCAGCTTCTCTATTTCTGTGAAAATAAGTTTCCGAAATTCTGGCAGTGATTCTGCACTCCTCTAATACTATTTTCTTAATCCTTAAGGTATGTTTATACAGCACCTGGCTCATCCCCCCCCTTTAAACACTGAAAACCCATGAACATTTCATAGAGAGTGCTGAGGGGTATAATTACAGAGGCTAGAGGGATTACATCCTACCCCCATTCAAAGTTCAAGTTTAACAAGAGTCAGCTATAACATCTGCGTCATTTCCCCAAAGCCATAACCAGTGGTTTCCCACTAATGTCCAAAGAGTTGTTGGTGTGCCGCCCCGGTGGCGCAGTGGTCTAAGGTGTTGGCCTCTGATCGTTCGTCCGTAAGGGGTCCGGGTTCGAATCCCGGTCAGGCATGGATGTTGTGTTTGTCTTACGGCACTGGTTCTCTCCCTTCCCTGGAACCAGTGACCCTAAATTAGGGACGGGCGACTGCTTATAGCCCATTGAGTTGCTCACGGTGGTCGTTAAACCTCCAATCTAAAAAAAAAAAAAAAAAAAAAAGTTGTTGGTGTGAACAATTCCTTGTTGTTACAATTTTCCAAGCAACAAAAGCAGGTAACTTTCTTTAGCATTTTGTTACAACTCTTTTCCCCATTTTAGCATTTTTTGAGCCAGCTTAAACTCTATGTCGCCTTGTCTCACTCTCTTTCCAATTTTTATGAGTGCTGTAAATGATAATAATTACTTAATGATGATTAGATGCAATGGCCCTTCAATTGAAGATTTTGATCCTCAAAATGCTATTCAATTGTGGTGGGCAGATACCCCTGATGGGAAGATCAGACACAGTACATATCAGTGATAAACTCTGTCAACATTATTAGTGCCACTTTATGTACAGTATATATTTCCTAGCTTTTGTCCCTTTAAGTATTATTAAAGGAATTGGACATCTAACTTCAATGCTTCAATGGCCTCTCGAAAATAAATTATGTATGTGTAAATTAAGATAGTAATACACTGAAGAGCAATTGAATTATAGATACCTGTCTAGTAACGTGTAGCACCACCTTTCGCCCTGATGACGGCGGCGATTCATCTCGGCATGGACTCAACAAGACACTGGAAGCGTTTGGTAGCCATACAGATCCACGACCCCTGAACAAGCTCCCACAGTTCATGAAGATTTGATGGAGAGGGGTCAGAGCCTCAAACATCTCTCTCGATGGCATCCCAGATGTGCTCGATGGGGTTGAGGTCAGGTGACCTAGCTGGCCAAGGAAGCGAGGTCATGTCGGTGGAGTGTTCATCCAACCATTCGGATACAATTTGGGAGCGATGGCACGGTGCATTGTCTTGTTGCAGGATGAGGTCCCCAGTGGGATGTTGAAGATGCACAAACGGGAGCAAATGGTCGTCCAGGATATCGCGGTAACATTGACCTGTGAGGGACGATGTCACACGTACTAGGGGTCCCATTTCAATCCACGTAAACAGTCCCCAGACAAGAATACTACCTCCCACCAGCTTGAAGAGTACCCTGCTGGCAAGAAGGAGCATGTGATTTGCGCCGTACTTGTATCCTGCCATCCGCATGTACTAACGTGAATCTCAACTCATCAGTCCAGGCAACATTTTCCCACATGTCTAGGGTCCAGTGGCGATGTTCCCGCGCCCATGCTAATCTTTGCACCCTGTGATGTGCGGTCAGCAGCGGTACCCTCGTGGGACGATGGCTTCTGTACCCCATAGAGAGGAGATGGTTCTGGATGGTGTGGCTGCTTACATGTTTCTGTGCACCAGCGTTAAATTGGAGAGTGATTTCTTGCACTGTGGGTTGTCTATCCGCTGTTATAATGCGAGCTAGCCGACGATGACCCCGCTCATCCACATGCTGTTGTCCATGGCAGTTGGCTCTTGCAGGGATGGTTTTACCGGATTTGATGTACTCACGGTGCACCCATAACGCATGGCTCGTGAAAATCCCAGTGCCTGCATGACTTCCGAGATGGAGTGACCCATTCGTCAGGCCCCGACAATTTGCCCGCTATCAAATGCGCTTAGATCCTTCGTCTTACCCATACTGCGTCCGACTCTTACTGATTCCCGTCGCATCACTCCTTATATTGTCGGATCGCTGCATATGGCATGTCGTTTCCGTTTACAGGGACGCCCACAGTGCCACATTTGCATAACGCCAGCTCTCTCTAATTCAATTGCTCTTCAGTGTATATATATATAATAGATAGTAATTTGTTTACAGCACTGCAAATAAATTAACAAAAAATCAATCATTTTGGAACAAAAGCATATGCAATATTTGCAGTCAATCTAATGATCCTATGCAGTAACTGCTCTGCATCTGTTTTTATGAAGTTAATGGGGTGGGGTCTCTCAATAGAAAGAAAAAACAACAACATTTAGTTTCATAGAAACGTAAGCCCATATTCGACGATATCCTGTCAGAAAACAATCGGCGATGGCTTGTCAGCTGAACATTTCAAGAATGTCGATGTCACGTGTGCTGCGGAGATGATCAAAGGATGAGAGCTTACCGGCGGCGTACAGGGCACTTCCTCACCCCACAACTAAAGCAGCAGAGGGTGCTAAAAGTGAAACATTTGCTGCAGCGTTACACAGACAATCGCCACAGATAGATCCTTTTCTCTGATGAAAAATGTCACTGTTGAAGAGGCTTTCAACTGCCAAAAATGACTGGGTGTATTCGTCATCCTCATGAAAAGCTCAGGAGAAAGCTCCAAAGATCATGAGGGACCGTCGTCGTGGTTTGGTGGGGAATCTCCTACGAGAGTACCATAGAGCTCAATTTCTGTGAGGAAAGAGTGAAAACATCTGCCAGAGTCTACCAGTACAGGGTTTGGAGCCAGTAGTAAAAAATGTGAGTCACACCCTCTTCCAAAACTGACAGTGGAGCTTTCAGCTGGATTCCACACTTGCCTACAAGGCCAAGTCAACCCAGGAGTGACTACAGGCGAATTTGCCAGACTTCATTTCTCCAGCTGATTGGCCTTCAAGCAGCCCAGACCTCAACCCATTGGACCACAAGTTGTAGGCCAAACTGGAGGACAAGGCCTGTAGAAAGAGACTCTCCCCAGTATTGACAGTCTCAAATGATAGCAGCTTTCTCCTGTGGAGACCCTGTGTAAAGCTATTGATGAGTGGCCACAGAGTCTGAAGGACTGTGTAAAGGCAAAAGGATGCCATTTTAAAAAGTGATTGGTGCCATGTATTCACAAGTGTACTAATGTCATATCACAGGTATATTAAAATATCTTTAAATTTCTTATATTATGTCATTGAATACTTTGTGACAGTATTTATGGTAAAACTAAGTTGCCACCTACCTAATGGGAATAACCACCCTTGACCCGGATGACAGCGGCAAGACGCCGTGGCTTGGGTGCAATGAGGTGAGTTGGAAAGGTTGCATAAGGCACATGTGCCCATTAGGACTGCAGCAGAGCACACAGGTCCCGGAGATGAAATGGTTGTGGTTTGGCACGTCGGACCTGTCGATCCAAATAGTCCCACAAGTAGTCTATGGAATTGAGGTCGGGCGATTTTGCCAGCCTAAAGATAACGGAGACATCGCTGTCGTATTCCTGGAACCAGTCACGCATCCCCTTAGCGTTGTTGCAGAGCACATTGTTCTGTTGGTAAACAGCTATACCACCAGGATAAATGTCCAACAAGAAAGGATGCATATTGTCAGGGAGGGTGGACAGGTAGTCATTGGCATTCAGGGACGCATCTAGTGGTACCAGCGGTCCCAGGTCATACCAGGAAAACATCCCCCAGACATGCACACTGCCACCACCGACCTGTACTTGACCAACATTACAAGCTTGTCCCAGTGTTGGTTCTTGCATGCCTCACCATATGCGCCACCTCCCGTTACTTCTGTGGAGTAGAAACCTCGATTCGTTGCAGAAGGCAACCTTTTTCTACTCTTCCACTGTCTAATGACAGTAGTCTTGTGCGGACTGCAGGTGTCGTTGCTGATGGACCTGGGTTGACACAGACACTTTGATGCAGTGTGAACTCTGGAGACCCATGCATAACAGAGTTCGCTCTACTGTTGTCTGAGAGATGTACTTGAGGGTCCTAGCGTTCATTTGTGTGGTCAATTGCTGCACTGTTGCATGTCAATTGCCCTTTATCAGTCAACAGAGCCGACATTTTCTTTTGGGGTCGATGGCCTTTGGGGCTTCACGGTTACAAAGTCGGGAGGTACTTGGTTTGCCAGTGGTCCATTCTTGGTACACCCTTACTATAGGACATCGCGAACAGCCCACAAATTCTGCTGTTTCTGAGATGCTTCCACCCTTGGTGTGGTAGCCCATGATCATTCCTTCTTCCAATGTCCATCGAATCACAACCGCTGCCTTTTGTGATCATGTGACGCACTATGGGTCATGTGTCTTGGCTGGCCGCTTGCATCTCCGTGTGGCCAATCTTGTCACGTGCACTTCGAGATGTGCCTGGGCGGGTACACTGTTATTCCGAGGGTGGTCTTATTATTCTGATATGACTGTGTATATACCATATGTAGCCAACTTCTTGGAAAACCTGGAAATATTGAATTTATCATGTGTGGAATGGAACCTATGCAACCTAGTCTCCTTCTAAGTATACTAATTAATATACTACCGAAGACAACCCATTTCCAAGTATCTGAAGTATAAGGATTTGGACAGACCTCAGGTTGCAGCAATAAAAAAATCCAGTGTCTCGTCATTGTGACAGCCACCATTCCAATGTGGCAGCAGTCCAGGTCAAGCATTACAAGTTCTTCAGACAATGTCATAAATGTTTATGATGGTGGTTAGATCTGTGGAAATATGTATTGTGTCTTGAACACAGGGTTTTGTACAGTGCTTAGAAGTCCTTAAGAACTCCTTATTTTGAATTTGCATTTCTAAGGCCCTTAAAGTACTTAGAAAGTCCGTATTTTTTAATCTGGAGCTTTGTTTTTATGTTTCAATCTGCTGTGTGCAGAAACATGTTTAAGTTTGCCATATTTTCCCCTGTAGTTGAATTCTGGCAGCTGGGCTTTATATGGTGAGCATCGAAACCGGCTTTGGAGTTGTTCATTGCATGTGAAATTCACCAATTGGAAAGATTTAATTTTTATTGGAATCTACACAGTAACATCTTGAATATCTCTGTGTCATCGCCAGCCTTCTTATTTATATACCTAGCTGCCAACCCTTCTGTTTTGCCTCAGAAACTTCCATTTCCCCATAGCAGAAAGTTCCTGGTCAGTCTGCGACAGATATCATTGCGTCACAAAATAATCTGCGGGTGGTCACTATGCATGATAACTACTGAATGCAAAAAACCATAAACATTGCACAGACATATTTTTCTACCTAAAAAAATGTCTAACCTAGGAACTACAGCAATTGCAATGTTAATTAGGATCAAGAACATTCTGGTCCTCTATCTGGTATTTTGCCAATATTTTCAAGCTGAAACACAAAGATTTATGGAATAAAATGATATTTAACAACAATAAAGTGCAGAGGCATGCATCACTAGGAAAAAAATGTCATAAGAGGAGAAATCTTCGCTTCATTCTACTTCGTTTTCAGAACATTTTTTCTCCATTTCCCATCTCAAGTGCAAACATTTATGTAATTAAATGATGATTAAACAATAATACAGAAGCACAGTGGGTGGAGGGTTATTAGAGGGAATTTTTTTTTTTGCTCTGCACAACTTTGGTTTTCAGAAAATTTTCCTCCATTTTCAATTATTAGAGGGAGAAATTTTTGCTCCGTACAACTTTGGGTTTCAGAAAATTTTCCTCCATTTTCAATCTTAAATACAAACATTTATCTAATAAAATGGTATTTAATGACCATATAGGGCTGAGGGAATATTGCAAGAAATAGAATTCAAGATTACTGGGTTCCGTCAAACTTTCGTTTTCGGAAATTGTTGCCTCTATTTTCAAACCAAAACACAAATATTTATGCAATAAAATTATATTTAACAACAATATCGGATAATTCTCTTTTCAAGCATCGAGAAAACGTCGGGAAAAAAAAATTACCATTATGGGAGAAATCCTCACTCCGCCTAACTTCCGTTTCGGAAATTCTGGAAGGCGGAAAACTTGCATCTATGATAGAAAGTCTGCAAGATGGTTTAATAGGGTTCTGGGGATATAGTTTCTGTCTGCTGGACCAAAATAAATCTGCGGTGTGCGTCGGCCGTCACCGCGATTCTACTACGCGGATGAGTAAAAAATGAATCTGCGATGTACATTGACTGTTGCCGCGATTCTGCTACGAGGATGAGTAAAAAATGAATCTGAGATGTACGTCGGCCGTCGCCGGAATTCTGTTATGGGAATGAGTACAGAATTAACCTGTGATATACGTCGCCCATTATGGAGATTCTTCTACGGGGACGAGTACAAAATTAATTTGCGATGTACGTCGTGCGACGCCGTGATTCTGCTACGGGGACGAGTACAAAATAAGCTTGCGATGTATGCCTCCTGTCGCCGTGATTCTGCTACGGGAATGAGTACAAAATAAATCTGTGATGTACGTCGCTGCGATTCTTCTATGGGGATAAGTACAAAATGAATCTGCGGTGGCCGCCCCGGTGGCTCAGTGGTCTAAGCGATGGCCTCTGATCATTCGTCCAAAAGGGGTCCAGGTTTGAATCCCGGTGAGGCATGGATGTTGTGTTTGTCTTACGGCACTGGCTCTCTCCCTTCCCTGGAACCAGTGGCCCTAAATTAGGGATGGGCTACTGCTTATAGCCCATTGAGTTGCTCACAGTGGTCATTAAACCTACAAAAAAAAAAAAAAGAATCTGCGATGTACGTCGGCCGGCGACGCGATTCTGCGACGTACGTCATCCTTCGCGAGAAAAAAATTACGATTACGGGAGAAATCCTCACTACGCCTAACTTCCGTTTTCGGAAATTTTGAAAGGCAGAAAACTCGCATCTATGATAGTCTGCAAGATGGTTTTAATAAGGTTCTGGGGATATCGTTTTTGTCTGCAGGACCAAAATAAATCTGCGACGTACGTCGCCCCGTCACCGCAATTTTGCTACGGGGTTCCGTTTTATTGCCTAAATTTCTGGTTATAAAATTTTCGTTACTTTTTTTTTGTTTTTTTGTTTTTGCTGTTCGTTTGATATTTTATCAATTTTATGTCTCTCCTGTAAACAGGAGCAGCAAGTTCCTAATGTTTTCTGGTGATCAAGACCAAAACTGCCGCCCCGGTGGCGCAGTGGTCTAAGCGATGGCCTCTGATCATTCGTCCAAAAGGGGTCCGGGTTCGAATCCCGGTCAGGCATGGATGTTGTGTTTGTCTTACGGCACTGGCTCTCTCCCTTCCCTGGAACCAGTGACCCTAAATTAGGGACGGGCGACTGCTTATAGCCCATTGAGTTGCTCACGGTGGTCGTTAAACCTTCAATTAAAAAAAAAAAAAAAAAAAAGACCAAAACTGAGTCAAAAGTTTGCTGTGCTTCCTTCAATTTTCATAACATGACTAGTGTGGTTATTCAACTACCTATTGTTAATGTGTATTACATACTTCCTATCTCTGTACACTGAATTGCCTATTCCTGGAACTTTTAAAGCCATTCTGCTGGAAAATATATATTTTTTTCTTTTCAGTCACATATTCTTGAAAATTAAAGAAATTTATTACACTATTTTTATATTATCATTTTTTAAGGGGAGGGGATGCTTCCTGTTTAGCACAGACAGTTTCAGAATCCTCCTGTGATCTTTTATTAAATTGTCATGAATTCAGGCTTGCCATGCTGTGAAACAATGCAGTACTGCATGAAAATGGTGTGGCTTCAGCATTATTTTTCTGCTCTTGTTTTTATCATTAGGAATTAAACTTGCTAATAAAAGTTTGAGACAGTAGTTCTTTATTAAACCTTATTTTTATCTGTAGTAACTGATATGATGGAAGACTAGCTAAGTCATAGTGCTGAGATTAACCATGTGTATTTTTTTTACTTTATTAATTTTTATTTATTTTTCCAGATCATAGGAAAAGTGAAAGCCCTGAAGCAGATATGTGGGATTCATCCGGTATGAGTGATAGGCGTTCGCAACAAAGGGATGTCTACCGCCAGAGAGAAAGCTCAAGACCTTATGCCAACGATGATAGGCAAAACAGAAAAGAATTCTCTGCAGACAAATCAAGAACAAACTTTTCCCAAATAAATTTTAGTCAACATACAGGTGGTGATACAGGAAAGAACTTCAAGGAAAGATATAGTGGTCCTGGAAAAAATTTTGGAGATAGAACTGGTGGTTCTTCAAAGAATTTTGGTGACAGGACAGGTGCTCCATTTAGAAATTTTGGTGAAAGACAGAACTTTCCAAAAAAGACTGACAGTGTTAACAGTCCGCCGCGAAGTGAAAGTGATTCCTGTTGGGATGATGATAAATCTCAAGACTTTGGTCCAAAAAATACATATAATGATACTGCTCCTAACACAAGAACTTCACCACTTCAGACAAAAGAAGATTCAAACATGCAGGCTTCAAAGACAGCACCATTGACAAATTATAGTAGTACCACAATCACTGAAGGCGCATACATAGAAGTTTATGTTTCGCATGTTGTGAACCCTGGTGAATTTTATTGTCAGTCAGTTGATGAAAAGTCAAAGTTACCAGCCATGATGGAAAAACTATTTCAGAAGTATGCTGCTGTAAATGAAAATGAACAGCGTCTTGAAAATGCTTTTGTTGGGCAACCTTGTTGCGCTATATATTCTGGAGATGGTTGTTGGTACCGTGGCAAGGTCATAGGAATGGATTTTCCATCGAGGCCATCTGCATTCAACGTGTTCTTTGTAGACTATGGCAATGCAGAGAGTGTTCCAGCTTCAAAAGTGAAGCGCCTGGATCCAGAATTCTTTAGTTTGCCTCCTCAAGCACTTAAATGTGCCTTGTTTAATATTTTACCTCAGTCAGGTTCCTGGAGTGAAGGAGACAATAAAACCTTCATGGACATGGCCCTCGACAAGTGCTTTGTGTCAAAGTTTGAACAAATCAGTAGCGATGGGACTTATCTGGTCACTTTAGTTAACATGATCAAACTAAAAGATATTATAAACAAGGATTTCACTACTTCTGGCCATGGCCGCCTTGCTGATGCCAATAAACTGTTTTTTATCAACTCTCAAGTTGCATCAACAAATCTTAATTTTGCCAGCCCTGACATTCGGGAAGGTGCGACTGAAGAAGTCATTGTTACATGGGTTGTGAACCCAGTGGAATTTTATTGTCAGTTAAAATCGTTTGCATCTGTTTTTAACAAAATGATGAAAGACTTGCAGGCTCACTATGGCAAGGCAACAGATATCAGGGATGTCATTGACCGACCTCAGCCAGGCATGATTTGTGTTGCTCAGTTCAGTGAAGATCAGGCATGGTACAGGGCCAAAATTGTAAGTGTTGAAAAAATCTGGTAGATGTATATTATGTTGACTACGGCAACTCCGAGCAAGTCGGTAAAAAAAGGTTAAATACATTCACCAAGACTTTACCATCCACCCAGTTCATGGAATCAAGTGCCATTTAGAAGGTGTCAAATTGTCTGGAGACTCTTCGATTTCCCAAAGTGTTGGCGAGAAGTATTTTGGTGGGAAGACTATGTGTACTTTTCTCAGAAATGTAGATGGTGCCTTTCATGTAACCTTGCTAAATGACAGTAAAAATGTTGCCAAAGAGCTTGTACATAACCAGGTTGTTTTGCCAGAACCCCAGTTCTCTTCTAGCATAGAAGCTACCCATGGAGATGTAAATGAATTAAAGAGTATCACTAGTTGCTGTATTCCAAAAATCAGGTTGTTACTACACCAGGTACATTACTTAGTGTTAGTATTCCATTTATTGAAAGCCCTCGGCAGTTTTGGTGTAATCTTCTTGACAATGCTGATCAGCTTGGTGACTTGATGGATTCGATCGATGCACATTACAGTTCTACTGATGTCTCATCTTTAGTTGATATCAAAGTAGATTGTGGATGCGTAGCTAAGTATTCTGAAGATGAACGTTGGTATAGGGCTGTTGTGAAAAACATTCTGGAAGACAGCTGTGAAGTATTCTTTGTAGACTACGGAAATACAGATATCGTGAAATCAAGTGACGTAAGAACATATTTTATATCATTGTTTCTGTAAATATGCTATACCAAAAGTAATGCCTGTTAGGTAGTAATATCTTTATAATAGATTATAGTTGTGCTTGTATGTACAGACCTCAAAAAAAAAAATAACGACCCCCCCCCCCTTAATTTTGGAACTATTTGTTGCTTATAAACAAGTAAGGTACCGTTGGAAAGCACTCGTAAGGAACTATCACGTGATGTGAAGAAAATTGCTAATTAGCTCACAATCTCCGAATTTTTCCATATAAAGGGGTATGTTATTTTATGTTCATTCTATAATTTAGCACATAGAAAAACCCCTAAATCTTTAATATCGTCCAAATCAGATGATTAATAGCGAAGATATTTGCAAATAAAGTTAAGAGGGGGGCATCCATATATCTACATATGGGAAACTCACATGGAATGTTTCCTTCCCTGCAAGAAAAGTGATAATGCTGGAAAGTCTGCGTCTTGCACGAACCTCCAGCAAATTGAATGCAGAGTACAGACGAGCAAAGGCCCTTGCAGTGATTTGTACGATAACCTGGGCCATCCACGGACAGTCCATTTACTCTTGCCGTTCCTTTCTAACAACTCAAATTATTCGTCTAATGACTTGAATTAGTGTTAGAATAAACAGTGTTATTTTTCTAATTAATGGAAAACCCGAATCTGTGCAAGCTGAAATTTGTTTTGAATATTCTTGTTTCCGATCATTACGCTTTCTCAAGGCACTGAGTGTTCACGTATCACTGAAAGGTTGTTTCATTATAGAAAATTGAAGCAGAACTACGAAATCCAATTTTTAGAACGTCTTTTGTAAAATAAGATTGTATTTGTGTTATCGGTTTGTCCGTACATCCGTCTGTGGACACCATATCTTCGCAATTATTAGTCTGATCTGAAAAATTATTTTTTCATTGGAAAGCTTGAAATGTGCCAATGCCGATCCTTCATTTCTTTCTCTTTTTTTTTTTTTTTTTTTTTACTATGGGCAATTTTGCCGCTAGAGGGCGTAAATGCTGCAGATGATATCGAATTCAAAACACATTTTATTACATACATTTGCTTTTAAACATCGGATTGAAAAAATTCTTTTACTTTTAGAATCCATTTATGTCTAAAAGCATTTCAGGTATAGGCACTTTTTCAAGTTGCACATAGATTTTATGCTAAGGGGCATAAAAATAAATTCCATTTTCTCCAATAACTGTACTTCTAAAACTCCGATTTGAGAATTTCTTTCTTTCTTCAGTGGATACAGCTCCTGATGGGAAATTTTTTGCATATAATTTCTAATTTTTGATAAAGAACCGTTTGGCCACCACAGGGCATAAGTGTTAATTTCTGCTTCTGATATATTTGCAGCAAAATCTGAGCTTTTAAAATCTGGATTGAAAAAGTTCTCTTGTGGAACGATACCACTCACGTCGGTAAATCTTTTTGAAATTTTTTCTTCTTAAAATAATGCATGGTTCCTCCGCCATGGAGTGTAGATGTATATCACATTTTTGTTAATATCAGGTGCACAAACAAGTTTTAAACCGTTTTAAGACAACACAACTTGTAATCTGAGAGAAAGCAACAATACCTTTAAGAATCAAAATATGCGCCATCATTATCAATCACCTTCCTCTATCGGTCAGGCAGCTAACTGATTCCAGCCATGAAAAAGACTTATCATGTGATGCGATGAAATCAACTAATTTTTTTTAGCAGTAAAATCCCTTTTTTTTTTTTTATTAGGATTTTAAACTTGAAAAAATAAATGAGTAAAGAAATTGTGGATTCGTGTTTGTATTTTCAGAATTGTAGGAGTTCAGGGTGTCTGCTAGTCATGAAATCATGAAAAAGACATGAATTCAGAAAAGGGTAATAAAATTCAAGAAAAAGTCAAATTTTGCTTTGAGGTCATGAGTTTCTTTTTATATTTAGTAATTTTTCATTTTCTGGTGACAAGACGATTATGGGCAAAACACGTAACAATATTAACAAAGAAAGGTAACTTGATCACGCTAGTTACGTTAACTAAAACTTTTACAAAAAAGTTCGTAAGTTGGAAGCTTTCGACCTTATCTTAGGTCTTCATCACGCCAATGGAGGACTAAAATTGTTGCCAGATTCTACATTTGAATTTTTCCTATTTTTGTTGCCAAAACTTAGAATTGATCTCCAGATCAACGGAATGTAGAGAGGAGATTCGGAGTTGCAAGTCATTGAGTTGAAAATAATTTCTATGCTTTCACGGTAACGGAGAGCAAAACGATTGTCAAACGAAGCAATTCGTTTTGCTTCGTTCCAGTGGGGAACTGCAGATGTGTCTTCCATTGTCAAAATAGACAAGGCAGTGTTGGGATTGCCTTTCGAAACATCTTTTCTGTGTTCTAAAATTCTATGGCTAATGCTCCTGTATGTGCTTCCAATGTATAAGTTATCCCCAGTAGAAGAAGAGATAGGAATGCAGTAAACTCCTGGGAGGTTCAGGCTTTCAACTTTGTCCCTATCCCTTTGTAGAAGTTTCAAGATGTTTGGGGTAGATTTAATGGCAAGATGGCAACCAAAACTTCTAAAAAGGATCTGTAACTTATAAGCATAGGAAGGATGGTAAGGAACAGAACCACAGAATTTCAGGTCTTCTTTCTTGTGAGGAAGGAGGCATTCGATTTTCGAATGGTTTTCATATTTCTTTATGAGGGAGTTAACTGTAACAGCAGGGAAACCATGAGAGAGGGCTATTGTAGAAATTTTGGAGAGTTCTTCTTGAAGAGAGAGTTGGTTGTTGCAAATGATATGAGCCCTGTGGATGTAGGACTTCAATGCTGCAAGCTTGTAGAGATGCAGGGTGCAAGATTTGTAGGGAATGATGTTAGTGGCTGCAGAAGGTTTTCGATAGACGGAACGAGTAATGGAGAGATCAGCGTTTCTGCAGATAGATACATCCAGGAAATCAATTTTGTGATTTACTTCCTGTAGATATAGTGAGCTTAATGGAAGGAAATTTTTCTGTAATGGAGTTGATCAGTATCTGTAGCTCAGACTCGGAATGTGGCCAGCTAATGAAAATGTCGTCTACATATCTTAACCATAGGGAAGGTTGAAAAGGGTGTAGAGGAATTATGGAAACTTCAATATGTTGCATGTAGATTTCAGCAAGCAGAGGGGAAAGAGGTGAGCCCATGGGGAGACCAGATTGTTGCCTATACACAATTTTGTTGAAAACAAAACAACTGTGTTGATGAATAGTGTGGAAACAATCATAAAGATCTTTGATAAGAGGACCGGGGGTTCAAAATGAAGAATCAATTTCTTCATGAGGAGCATGTAGGAATCAAAATATGGTACAGAGGGAAACAAAGATTCTACATCAAGAGTATACAGATTATCACAAGGGGGAAAGGAATTAGGAAGGTTGTGGATGAAGTTTGAAGTAGAGACAACTGTATGAGGATGGTTGGCTGCCAGGGATTTGCATTTGTGGACCAATCTCTTTTCAAGGTTTACAGCTGGAGAAAACGAATATTCCACTAAAGGTCTGATGGGGTTACCAGCTTTATGCAGTTTCACTTGCAGGAAGAGCCTGGGGAGTTCTAAAGTAAGGAGGGGGTGATATATCACCAAGGAAGGATTGAAGAGTTTCTTTCTTAGCTAATCTGTCAACTGAGTTTTTGAGTGAGTTGGTGGTGTCTGACTGTAAAGGGATGCAGTTAGCTGATGTAAGAAAAGAAAGCACTTTTTGGTTTAGAGTTTCTTTACCAATGATGACTGGGCAACCAACTTTATCTGCTTTGCATACGGCTAGGTCATTTTCTTGAATAAATGACCTGAATTCTTTTAAACAAGAGGAAGAGTACTTGATTGGCACAGAATTTTGCTTGGATAAGATAACAGCAGCGTTGGCACGAAGGATAGGCTGCTGAACAGTCTCAGTTCTGTGGATGGCTGATTCTATAACAGAAACAGTTTGTGGAAGATTGATAGGAAGAGCAGGTGAAAATTTTGGGCCTAATGATAAGAATTTATCCAAGCTAGGAGGAATAGTGACAGAAGAAAGATTTACATACTTTGGCTTGTCAGTAGAGGCTGATGACGGAGATGTTGCTCGACTTTTTGCTTGGAGAGTAGAAAATTGAATTTCTTTGTATGGCGAGCATATTCTTTTACTTCTATTGTTGAGAGAGTTTGGTTGATGCGAACCATGAAAATATCAAGCAAAGCAGGATGAGTGGTAGCAGCCAGTGATTGGTAGCTAATGTAGCAGGAAAGTTCAGTTTTAGCAATGGAGGAACGCAGGTCACGGATAGCGGCAGATAGGAGGTTATGGCTGGTTTGCTGTAGTAACGCACGGCACCGTCCTTTGAAGATGGGTTTGCAGATCTGAAAAGCTTGGGGAAGAATGCCAGAAGTCTTGCAGGAAACAAGAAAACGAAGGCTGCAAAGAGAATTAGTGACTTGAGTCCGAAGTTTCCGGAAGAAATCCAATCTTTCGTCCAGTCCAAAATAAAATGCCCGGAAGTTGCGTAGCTTTGAAACATGACGATTATGGGCAAAACACGTAACAATATTAACAAAGAAAGGTAACTTGATCACGCTAGTTACGTTAACTAAAACTTTTACAAAAAGTTCGTAAGTTGGAAGCTTTCGACCTTATCTTAGGTCTTCATCACGCCAATGGAGGACTAAAATTGTTGCCAGATTCTACATTTGAATTTTTCCTATTTTTGTTGCCAAAACTTAGAATTGATCTCCAGATCAACGGAATGTAGAGAGGAGATTCGGAGTTGCAAGTCATTGAGTTGAAAATAATTTCTATGCTTTCACGGTAACGGAGGGCAAAACGATTGTCAAACGAAGCAATTCGTTTTGCTTCGTTCCAGTGGGGAACTGCAGATGTGTCTTCCATTGTCAAAATAGACAAGGCAGTGTTGGGATTGCCTTTCGAAACATCTTTTCTGTGTTCTAAAATTCTATGGCTAATGCTCCTGTATGTGCTTCCAATGTATAAGTTATCCCCAGTAGAAGAAGAGATAGGAATGCAGTAAACTCCTGGGAGGTTCAGGCTTTCAACTTTGTCCCTATCCCTTTGTAGAAGTTTCAAGATGTTTGGGGTAGATTTAATGGCAAGATGGCAACCAAAACTTCTAAAAAGGATCTGTAACTTATAAGCATAGGAAGGATGGTAAGGAACAGAACCACAGAATTTCAGGTCTTCTTTCTTGTGAGGAAGGAGGCATTCGATTTTCGAATGGTTTTCATATTTCTTTATGAGGGAGTTAACTGTAACAGCAGGGAAACCATGAGAGAGGGCTATTGTAGAAATTTTGGAGAGTTCTTCTTGAAGAGAGAGTTGGTTGTTGCAAATGATATGAGCCCTGTGGATGTAGGACTTCAATGCTGCAAGCTTGTAGAGATGCAGGGTGCAAGATTTGTAGGGAATGATGTTAGTGGCTGCAGAAGGTTTTCGATAGACGGAACGAGTAATGGAGAGATCAGCGTTTCTGCAGATAGATACATCCAGGAAATCAATTTTGTGATTTACTTCCTTAGATATAGTGAGCTTAATGGAAGGAAATTTTTCTGTAATGGAGTTGATCAGTATCTGTAGCTCAGACTCGGAATGTGGCCAGCTAATGAAAATGTCGTCTACATATCTTAACCATAGGGAAGGTTGAAAAGGGTGTAGAGGAATTATGGAAACTTCAATATGTTGCATGTAGATTTCAGCAAGCAGAGGGGAAAGAGGTGAGCCCATGGGGAGACCAGATTGTTGCCTATACACAATTTTGTTGAAAACAAAACAACTGTGTTGATGAATAGTGTGGAAACAATCATAAAGATCTTTGATAAGAGGACCGGGGGTTCAAAATGAAGAATCAATTTCTTCATGAGGAGCATGTAGGAATCAAAATATGGTACAGAGGGAAACAAAGATTCTACATCAAGAGTATACAGATTATCACAAGGGGGAAAGGAATTAGGAAGGTTGTGGATGAAGTTTGAAGTAGAGACAACTGTATGAGGATGGTTGGCTGCCAGGGATTTGCATTTGTGGACCAATCTCTTTTCAAGGTTTACAGCTGGAGAAAACGAATATTCCACTAAAGGTCTGATGGGGTTACCAGCTTTATGCAGTTTCACTTGCAGGAAGAGCCTGGGAGTTCTAAAGTAAGGAGGGGGTGATATATCACCAAGGAAGGATTGAAGAGTTTCTTTCTTAGCTAATCTGTCAACTGAGTTTTTGAGTGAGTTGGTGGTGTCTGACTGTAAAGGGATGCAGTTAGCTGATGTAAGAAAAGAAAGCACTTTTTGGTTTAGAGTTTCTTTACCAATGATGACTGGGCAACCAACTTTATCTGCTTTGCATACGGCTAGGTCATTTTCTTGAATAAATGACCTGAATTCTTTAAACAAGAGGAAGAGTACTTGATTGGCACAGAATTTTGCTTGGATAAGATAACAGCAGCGTTGGCACGAAGGATAGGCTGCTGAACAGTCTCAGTTCTGTGGATGGCTGATTCTATAACAGAAACAGTTTGTGGAAGATTGATAGGAAGAGCAGGTGAAAATTTTGGGCCTAATGATAAGAATTTATCCAAGCTAGGAGGAATAGTGACAGAAGAAAGATTTACATACTTTGGCTTGTCAGTAGAGGCTGATGACGGAGATGTTGCTCGACTTTTTTGCTTGGAGAGTAGAAAATTGAATTTCTTTGTATGGCGAGCATATTCTTTTACTTCTATTGTTGAGAGAGTTTGGTTGATGCGAACCATGAAAATATCAAGCAAAGCAGGATGAGTGGTAGCAGCCAGTGATTGGTAGCTAATGTAGCAGGAAAGTTCAGTTTTAGCAATGGAGGAACGCAGGTCACGGATAGCGGCAGATAGGAGGTTATGGCTGGTTTGCTGTAGTAACGCACGGCACCGTCCTTTGAAGATGGGTTTGCAGATCTGAAAAGCTTGGGGAAGAATGCCAGAAGTCTTGCAGGAAACAAGAAAACGAAGGCTGCAAAGAGAATTAGTGACTTGAGTCCGAAGTTTCCGGAAGGAAATCCAATCTTTCGTCCAGTCCAAAATAAAATGCCCGGAAGTTGCGTAGCTTTGAAACATGACGATTATGGGCAAAACACGTAACAATATTAACAAAGAAAGGTAACTTGATCACGCTAGTTACGTTAACTAAAACTTTTACAAAAAGTTCGTAAGTTGGAAGCTTTCGACCTTATCTTAGGTCTTCATCACGCCAATGGAGGACTAAAATTGTTGCCAGATTCTACATTTGAATTTTTCCTATTTTTGTTGCCAAAACTTAGAATTGATCTCCAGATCAACGGAATGTAGAGAGGAGATTCGGAGTTGCAAGTCATTGAGTTGAAAATAATTTCTATGCTTTCACGGTAACGGAGGGCAAAACGATTGTCAAACGAAGCAATTCGTTTTGCTTCGTTCCAGTGGGGAACTGCAGATGTGTCTTCCATTGTCAAAATAGACAAGGCAGTGTTGGGATTGCCTTTCGAAACATCTTTTCTGTGTTCTAAAATTCTATGGCTAATGCTCCTGTATGTGCTTCCAATGTATAAGTTATCCCCAGTAGAAGAAGAGATAGGAATGCAGTAAACTCCTGGGAGGTTCAGGCTTTCAACTTTGTCCCTATCCCTTTGTAGAAGTTTCAAGATGTTTGGGGTAGATTTAATGGCAAGATGGCAACCAAAACTTCTAAAAGGATCTGTAACTTATAAGCATAGGAAGGATGGTAAGGAACAGAACCACAGAATTTCAGGTCTTCTTTCTTGTGAGGAAGGAGGCATTCGATTTTCGAATGGTTTTCATATTTCTTTATGAGGGAGTTAACTGTAACAGCAGGGAAACCATGAGAGAGGGCTATTGTAGAAATTTTGGAGAGTTCTTCTTGAAGAGAGAGTTGGTTGTTGCAAATGATATGAGCCCTGTGGATGTAGGACTTCAATGCTGCAAGCTTGTAGAGATGCAGGGTGCAAGATTTGTAGGGAATGATGTTAGTGGCTGCAGAAGGTTTTCGATAGACGGAACGAGTAATGGAGAGATCAGCGTTTCTGCAGATAGATACATCCAGGAAATCAATTTTGTGATTTACTTCCTTAGATATAGTGAGCTTAATGGAAGGAAATTTTTCTGTAATGGAGTTGATCAGTATCTGTAGCTCAGACTCGGAATGTGGCCAGCTAATGAAAATGTCGTCTACATATCTTAACCATAGGGAAGGTTGAAAAGGGTGTAGAGGAATTATGGAAACTTCAATATGTTGCATGTAGATTTCAGCAAGCAGAGGGGAAAGAGGTGAGCCCATGGGGAGACCAGATTGTTGCCTATACACAATTTTGTTGAAAACAAAACAACTGTGTTGATGAATAGTGTGGAAACAATCATAAAGATCTTTGATAAGAGGACCGGGGGGTTCAAAATGAAGAATCAATTTCTTCATGAGGAGCATGTAGGAATCAAAATATGGTACAGAGGGAAACAAAGATTCTACATCAAGAGTATACAGATTATCACAAGGGGGAAAGGAATTAGGAAGGTTGTGGATGAAGTTTGAAGTAGAGACAACTGTATGAGGATGGTTGGCTGCCAGGGATTTGCATTTGTGGACCAATCTCTTTTCAAGGTTTACAGCTGGAGAAAACGAATATTCCACTAAAGGTCTGATGGGGTTACCAGCTTTATGCAGTTTCACTTGCAGGAAGAGCCTGGGAGTTCTAAAGTAAGGAGGGGGTGATATATCACCAAGGAAGGATTGAAGAGTTTCTTTCTTAGCTAATCTGTCAACTGAGTTTTTGAGTGAGTTGGTGGTGTCTGACTGTAAAGGGATGCAGTTAGCTGATGTAAGAAAAGAAAGCACTTTTTGGTTTAGAGTTTCTTTACCAATGATGACTGGGCAACCAACTTTATCTGCTTTGCATACGGCTAGGTCATTTTCTTGAATAAATGACCTGAATTCTTTAAACAAGAGGAAGAGTACTTGATTGGCACAGAATTTTGCTTGGATAAGATAACAGCAGCGTTGGCACGAAGGATAGGCTGCTGAACAGTCTCAGTTCTGTGGATGGCTGATTCTATAACAGAAACAGTTTGTGGAAGATTGATAGGAAGAGCAGGTGAAAATTTTGGGCCTAATGATAAGAATTTATCCAAGCTAGGAGGAATAGTGACAGAAGAAAGATTTACATACTTTGGCTTGTCAGTAGAGGCTGATGACGGAGATGTTGCTCGACTTTTTTGCTTGGAGAGTAGAAAATTGAATTTCTTTGTATGGCGAGCATATTCTTTTACTTCTATTGTTGAGAGAGTTTGGTTGATGCGAACCATGAAAATATCAAGCAAAGCAGGATGAGTGGTAGCAGCCAGTGATTGGTAGCTAATGTAGCAGGAAAGTTCAGTTTTAGCAATGGAGGAACGCAGGTCACGGATAGCGGCAGATAGGAGGTTATGGCTGGTTTGCTGTAGTAACGCACGGCACCGTCCTTGAAGATGGGTTTGCAGATCTGAAAAGCTTGGGGAAGAATGCCAGAAGTCTTGCAGGAAACAAGAAAACGAAGGCTGCAAAGAGAATTAGTGACTTGAGTCCGAAGTTTCCGGAAGGAAATCCAATCTTTCGTCAGTCCAAAATAAAATGCCCGGAAGTTGCGTAGCTTTGAAACATGACGATTATGGGCAAAACACGTAACAATATTAACAAAGAAAGGTAACTTGATCACGCTAGTTACGTTAACTAAAACTTTTACAAAAAGTTCGTAAGTTGGAAGCTTTCGACCTTATCTTAGGTCTTCATCACGCCAATGGAGGACTAAAATTGTTGCCAGATTCTACATTTGAATTTTTTCCTATTTTTGTTGCCAAAACTTAGAATTGATCTCCAGATCAACGGAATGTAGAGAGGAGATTCGGAGTTGCAAGTCATTGAGTTGAAAATAATTTCTATGCTTTCACGGTAACGGAGGGCAAAACGATTGTCAAACGAAGCAATTCGTTTTGCTTCGTTCCAGTGGGGAACTGCAGATGTGTCTTCCATTGTCAAAATAGACAAGGCAGTGTTGGGATTGCCTTTCGAAACATCTTTTCTGTGTTCTAAAATTCTATGGCTAATGCTCCTGTATGTGCTTCCAATGTATAAGTTATCCCCAGTAGAAGAAGAGATAGGAATGCAGTAAACTCCTGGGAGGTTCAGGCTTTCAACTTTGTCCCTATCCCTTTGTAGAAGTTTCAAGATGTTTGGGGTAGATTTAATGGCAAGATGGCAACCAAAACTTCTAAAAAGGATCTGTAACTTTATAAGCATAGGAAGGATGGTAAGGAACAGAACCACAGAATTTCAGGTCTTCTTTCTTGTGAGGAAGGAGGCATTCGATTTTCGAATGGTTTTCATATTTCTTTATGAGGGAGTTAACTGTAACAGCAGGGAAACCATGAGAGAGGGCTATTGTAGAAATTTTGGAGAGTTCTTCTTGAAGAGAGTTGGTTGTTGCAAATGATATGAGCCCTGTGGATGTAGGACTTCAATGCTGCAAGCTTGTAGAGATGCAGGGTGCAAGATTTGTAGGGAATGATGTTAGTGGCTGCAGAAGGTTTTCGATAGACGGAACGAGTAATGGAGAGATCAGCGTTTCTGCAGATAGATACATCCAGGAAATCAATTTTGTGATTTACTTCCTTAGATATAGTGAGCTTAATGGAAGGAAATTTTTCTGTAATGGAGTTGATCAGTATCTGTAGCTCAGACTCGGAATGTGGCCAGCTAATGAAAATGTCGTCTACATATCTTAACCATAGGGAAGGTTGAAAAGGGTGTAGAGGAATTATGGAAACTTCAATATGTTGCATGTAGATTTCAGCAAGCAGAGGGGAAAGAGGTGAGCCCATGGGGAGACCAGATTGTTGCCTATACACAATTTTGTTGAAAACAAAACAACTGTGTTGATGAATAGTGTGGAAACAATCATAAAGATCTTTGATAAGAGGACCGGGGGTTCAAAATGAAGAATCAATTTCTTCATGAGGAGCATGTAGGAATCAAAATATGGTACAGAGGGAAACAAAGATTCTACATCAAGAGTATACAGATTATCACAAGGGGAAAGGAATTAGGAAGGTTGTGGATGAAGTTTGAAGTAGAGACAACTGTATGAGGATGGTTGGCTGCCAGGGATTTGCATTTGTGGACCAATCTCTTTTCAAGGTTTACAGCTGGAGAAAACGAATATTCCACTAAAGGTCTGATGGGGTTACCAGCTTTATGCAGTTTCACTTGCAGGAAGAGCCTGGGAGTTCTAAAGTAAGGAGGGGGTGATATATCACCAAGGAAGGATTGAAGAGTTTCTTTCTTAGCTAATCTGTCAACTGAGTTTTTGAGTGAGTTGGTGGTGTCTGACTGTAAAGGGATGCAGATAGGAGGTTATGGCTGGTTTGCTGGTTACTACAGCAAACCAGCCATAACCTCCTATCTGCCGCTATCCGTGACCTGCGTTCCTCCATTGCTAAAACTGAACTTTCCTGCTACATTAGCTACCAATCACTGGCTGCTACCACTCATCCTGCTTTGCTTGATATTTTCATGGTTCGCATCAACCAAACTCTCTCAACAATAGAAGTAAAAGAATATGCTCGCCATACAAAGAAATTCAATTTTCTACTCTCCAAGCAAAAAAGTCGAGCAACATCTCCGTCATCAGCCTCTACTGACAAGCCAAAGTATGTAAATCTTTCTTCTGTCACTATTCCTCCTAGCTTGGATAAATTCTTATCATTAGGCCCAAAATTTTCACCTGCTCTTCCTATCAATCTTCCACAAACTGTTTCTGTTATAGAATCAGCCATCCACAGAACTGAGACTGTTCAGCAGCCTATCCTTCGTGCCAACGCTGCTGTTATCTTATCCAAGCAAAATTCTGTGCCAATCAAGTACTCTTCCTCTTGTTTAAAAGAATTCAGGTCATTTATTCAAGAAAATGACCTAGCCGTATGCAAAGCAGATAAAGTTGGTTGCCCAGTCATCATTGGTAAAGAAACTCTAAACCAAAAAGTGCTTTCTTTTCTTACATCAGCTAACTGCATCCCTTTACAGTCAGACACCACCAACTCACTCAAAAACTCAGTTGACAGATTAGCTAAGAAAGAAACTCTTCAATCCTTCCTTGGTGATATATCACCCCCTCCTTACTTTAGAACTCCCAGGCTCTTCCTGCAAGTGAAACTGCATAAAGCTGGTAACCCCATCAGACCTTTAGTGGAATATTCGTTTTCTCCAGCTGTAAACCTTGAAAAGAGATTGGTCCACAAATGCAAATCCCTGGCAGCCAACCATCCTCATACAGTTGTCTCTACTTCAAACTTCATCCACAACCTTCCTAATTCCTTTCCCCTTGTGATAATCTGTATACTCTTGATGTAGAATCTTTGTTTCCCTCTGTACCATATTTTGATTCCTACATGCTCCTCATGAAGAAATTGATTCTTCATTTTGAACCCCCGGTCCTCTTATCAAAGATCTTTATGATTGTTTCCACACTATTCATCAACACAGTTGTTTTGTTTTCAACAAAATTGTGTATAGGCAACAATCTGGTCTCCCCATGGGCTCACCTCTTTCCCCTCTGCTTGCTGAAATCTACATGCAACATATTGAAGTTTCCATAATTCCTCTACACCCTTTTCAACCTTCCCTATGGTTAAGATATGTAGACGACATTTTCATTAGCTGGCCACATTCCGAGTCTGAGCTACAGATACTGATCAACTCCATTACAGAAAAATTTCCTTCCATTAAGCTCACTATATCTAAGGAAGTAAATCACAAAATTGATTTCCTGGATGTATCTATCTGCAGAAACGCTGATCTCTCCATTACTCGTTCCGTCTATCGAAAACCTTCTGCAGCCACTAACATCATTCCCTACAAATCTTGCACCCTGCATCTCTACAAGCTTGCAGCATTGAAGTCCTACATCCACAGGGCTCATATCATTTGCAACAACCAACTCTCTCTTCAAGAAGAACTCTCCAAAATTTCTACAATAGCCCTCTCTCATGGTTTCCCTGTTGTTACAGTTAACTCCCTCATAAAGAAATATGAAAACCATTCGAAAATCGAATGCCTCCTTCCTCACAAGAAAGAAGACCTGAAATTCTGTGGTTCTGTTCCTTACCATCCTTCCTATGCTTATAAGTTACAGATCCTTTTAGAAGTTTTGGTTGCCATCTTGCCATTAAATCTACCCCAAACATCTTGAAACTTCTACAAAGGGATAGGGACAAAGTTGAAAGCCTGAACCTCCCAGGAGTTTACTGCATTCCTATCTCTTCTTCTACTGGGGATAACTTATACATTGGAAGCACATACAGGAGCATTAGCCATAGAATTTTAGAACACAGAAAAGATGTTTCGAAAGGCAATCCCAACACTGCCTTGTCTATTTTGACAATGGAAGACACATCTGCAGTTCCCCACTGGAACGAAGCAAAACGAATTGCTTCGTTTGACAATCGTTTTGCCCTCCGTTACCGTGAAAGCATAGAAATTATTTTCAACTCAATGACTTGCAACTCCGAATCTCCTCTCTACATTCCGTTGATCTGGAGATCAATTCTAAGTTTTGGCAACAAAAATAGGAAAAATTCAAATGTAGAATCTGGCAACAATTTTAGTCCTCCATTGGCGTGATGAAGACCTAAGATAAGGTCGAAAGCTTCCAACTTACGAACTTTTTGTAAAAGTTTTAGTTAACGTAACTAGCGTGATCAAGTTACCTTTCTTTGTTCTGGTGACAATCTGAGTAATTCTCCATGCACCAACCACATAAGACATAAATGTGGTTTCCATATAATAATATAAGAGTTTTAAAAAAGGGGGTACTTGTGCTCTCCTCCACAAAGAACTGTTACAGCAAAAACTGTTTTAGCATAGAAATATATGTGTAAATATTGTTTGCAAAATTTTATGGTCAATTTAGCAATTTAAATTATACTGCTTATTATAGAGTCATAACATTTTCAAATATAAATGTTGAAGAAAGGTGTGTAATGAAATTGTTTAGCACAATGTTGAGTATTTCAGCTTACTTCAGGCATAGTCAGTTTGATGAGTCAGATTTTTGTTACTAGCAGAAGGGCAGGGGTGTGCGTTTTCTGTAGAAAAAATGGGGAGCAGAGTGTCTCCCATCTTTAATATATGTACGTACCCACACATGCATGCATACTTGGACGCACGCGCACACACACACACACACACACACACACACACACATACATACATACATACATACATACATTACTTTTAAAAATCGTCATGAAAATTGTTAATTGGTCATGAAATTGCATTTTCTAAATTTGGTTAGACACCTCGGAGTTTTATGCTTTCCTAAATCTACATTTCCTGCTAACTGCAATTACAAAGTCAAATTTCCTGTCGTAGACTGTTGACTCATTATGGATTTCACTTAAAAGCACCCTGTACATAAAGAGCCTTTATATAATGTAGGGAAGGAAATCTGCTTCCCAATTTTACTCATTATACTTTTATGAGACAGCAAAGTTGAAAATGATTGAAACTTTATAATGTTGACATTTTTTAGCATGTCAATTTCGCTAACCCAACAACCAAATATAGAGAAACCACCAGCACATTAGTCCCAGATTACTTGCAAATGTGGTAAGTGAGGATATTAAACTTATTGCCATTTAAATACATCATTAATTTAATATTAGCTTTAAAAATTACAGCAGATTTGTGTTAAACAGTATAGTTTGAATTTATCTGGCACCATTTTGATTTATAACCAAAATCTGCAGAATTGCATTTTTTATTACTATGTTGCTGTGTGCTTCCATTTTCGATTGCATTGATATTTGAAATAGGTATCTAACCAGTGTTAGACTGTAAAACACATCTGCTAACAATTAAAGGTTTGATGAAATGTGTGTGTATGAGTAGTTTAAGAGTAAAAATTCATTTAAATCTAACTAAAACAGGCAAATTTGTCGAAACATCGTTTGAATTTGTTACTATGATTGTAAGAAAATGCAGGCAGTGGAGAGTTTAAAATGCAAAGGGTTACTGTATTTTTTTAAACATTACATTCATTCTTTATTATTAGTCTTTCATTATATAAACCTATTGTAATTTGTATATGTAATCATCTCTAGAGAATATTTATTTTGCTAGTGCAGCATATAAATCGTCAAATGCCATCCTTATGATAAAATAAACTACTGTTTGTGAAAATTGCAACACCATTCTAGAAGGAATGATGGTAATCACATGAAACTTACAGGATATGCAGAGCAGGGTAGGACATGCAAATGATTAGAAATGCAGAGTCATTGCGCGTGTCTTGGCTCAGCAACACTGCCTGAACAGTCAAGTGAGGGATATAAAGAGAGGGCTGTTTAGGATGCACACCAGTCGTGCATCGCAGACAGCAAGTTGTGAAAGTGTCTCCAGGATTCAATAATGCTTTGGCGACGACAAAGGGCGCAATATCACCATACGGAAGAGTTTGAACAGGGATGAATGATTGGTCTGCGTGAAGGTGCATTTTCGTACCGTGGCATTGCGGCTCGGATGAGGAATAACGCCATGATAGTGATGTGCATGTGGCGGCAGTGGACCAAGAAGAACCAGGTGCATCAACAATCCGGCAGTGGACCGAGAAATGTGACAACACTGCAGATGGCCGACACCTCGTCCGCATGGCAGTGGTGAATCGTTCCGCATATTCGCAAGTGTTAGCACAACAGTGGAGCACTGAAACAGGTGTGGCATTGTCTGCCTCCACAGTTCGACGTGTCTGTTGCACAGAGGACTACTTGTACACATCCCTTTGCGGCAGATTCCTTTGACCCTAAACCATGGACACCTCAGGCTGCAATGGGGTTTTAAATGCAGACATTGGCGTGCTAATTGACAGTGTGTCGTGTTTTCGGATGTGTCCCGATTCAACTTGGACTACCATGATGGCCTCATATGCATTAGACGGTATTGTGGTGAGCGCCTTCTTCCAGCATGCATTGTTGAGCGTCATACAGGCCGAACGCCAAGTGTGATGGTGTGGGGTGCCATTGAGTAACATTCACAATCTCAGCTGCTATGACTTGAGGGCAATATCACCAGCGACCATTACATCAGGAAAGTTGTGCAGGCAGAAGTCATACCCTTCCTTCGTAGCACTCCAGGCGCTATATTCCAGCAGAACAATGCCTTACCTCATGTTGCCAAGAATGTTCAAGCCCTCTTCTCAGCACAGAAGATACCGCTTCTTCCCTGGCCTGCACGTTCACCAGACATGTCGCCTATTGAACATGTCTGGGATATGGTCACTTGGCAACTGGCCCATCAGAGTCCTTCAGCGGTCAGTACCAGTGATCTGTGGCCGCGTATACATGCTGCCTGGCAAGCAGTTACCCAGGACACCATCCAGCGCCTTTTTGATTAAATGCCAACCCGTCTCAAAGCTCTTATTGCAGCTCGCAGAGGCTTCCCAAGATGCTGATTTTTGCAGGTAAAAATTGTTGTATTGTTCCGAAAATTAGATCACTTATGTATAGTCATATCAGTAGTAAAGTTTGGTATAAATTTCATCCGAATCACATGGTTCCTCCTTCTTGGTGGTGCAATTTTCTCAAACAGTAGTGTATAAAAAAATATTGAATGGAGTCACCTGCCCATCCAATATATTGTTGTTGTTGTTTTTTTGCAACAGATAATCACATTGATTAACATATGTTCTATCACAAAATATAAAGTGAATTGTTCACTGTTGAGCAAAGAATAAAGTAAATCCATTCAAAGTGCAAATTATATGTTCTATCCATATACTGTATGTGTGTGTGCTATTGTTTTAAACGGTTCAGTTTGGTTTTCAATTTTTGATCAGTCACTATTTCGTCACTAAAAAAACTTTTCTCACTTTTTCTTCGAAAAGGTCTCTTTTCTCACTACTTTTTGCAATGAAGTCTGTGATGAGGTCTGTTGTTGTTGCTCAGACATGAAACAGATGGTGCAACTAAAAACTTAATAATGTTTGCCGTTACTTTTTTCTCTGACTTTGAAAAATTTTAAACAAGCAAAGATTAATGAATATTTCGCTGAATACTATTGAAAAATCAACTTGTAAACAATTTGCTTTGAAAAGAGCGATGCTAATAAAGACTGTGTAATAGGGGTATAAATATAAAACAAAATAACATTCGGATTTACTACCAAGTTTTTAAAAAGTAAAGATTTTTTTTTATGTATTGAAAATGCGAAATTGTACAAAATCATTTTGTTAATTTCGCATCTGTTTGTATACAACCATATCCAATAACAATCACTAAAGTCTTAGTTGTTAATCTTAAACATTTAAATATATTTTACCGAATTCGTTTCATTGCTGATTGGTACCCTTGCATTATGTAATTCTATTCCAAAAATTATTTTAAAAGTTAAAACTACAGGGCTGTAGGGTCCTTTACTTTTCCAGACAGTCTCCTTAACTTCCTGACATCCCCATTCTCCCAACACAAACACCATGAAAAACACATCCTCTCTAGTGTTTGAAATCCTGGGAAAATTATTATGCTTAGGTGCTGAAAAAAACTTTCCAGGGTGGCACAAGTTGTGCTAGTTACGCCACTGCGAGTGCGCCGAGGTGTTTTGCGACTCCCCCCCCCACCTTGCTCGGCATGGCTGCTGGACTGGAAGCGATGATACGCACTGATTTGAAGAAGCCCTTTTCCTTGCGTTTTCAAAATGCTTTTGCTTAAAGCATTGCTTAAATAAAGCAACGAATAATTGTTTCTTTTCTTCTTTTACTATAAAAATGAAGGCTCCTACAATTTCTTAGTTTATACAAGACAACCGCACAGTAATTTGTGACTTTGTACAAATGAAAATTACGTATAATGAACACGAAAACAGCTGGCTGTTTATAATGAACAGGAGTAAAAATATGTACCATATATACTCGTGTGTAAGTCGAGAAATTTGGGACAAAAAGGAGCTTCAAAGTAAGGGGGTCGGTCGACTTATACGTGGAGCCTAAAAAAATCGTAAGTTCAAAAGTTCTTCCTGTGAGGCAAAAGGCAATCCATACCAAAAGAAGAAAAACAACACTGATGTGGTAGTAATTACGAAATCGCGACCCTCCGAATTTCTCCGCACTTCAAAAAGTCTCCTGGCTTTGCGTATCCACAGCGTAGTCGCAGCAGCGCACTGAAAGCTCCGCCCTCCCGACTACCAGTTTATTGCGCTGACCTACGACCTAACGCAGCCATATGACAGCTATTGTTAGGTGTTGCTTGTTCTTAATCACACATGTTTTTGTTTCGCTTCTTCTATTATGGCTGACACGGGTTGTGTAAAGACGTGGATGTCCTTTTAACGCAGGATTTAAGTTGAAAGTGGTTTCTTTTGCAGAAAATACTAACAACTGTGTAAAATCTGTGTAAAAATTAGCGTAAAAAAACAAAAACCGGACTTGGTGAAAATCGCAAAAGGCGCTGCGTCATGGAACGGCATCTTTTCCAGAGCTGGAAAGTGTCTTGAATGATTGGATTGTGGGCTGCAGACAAAATGGTTGCATTGTATCGCGAACTGGTACACGTTTGCGAGCAATGAAGCTTGCAAAAGATGAAAAGTTTGAAGCCGCAAATGACACTTCTCGTGCCTCACCAGGTTGGTGCAAAGGTTCATGAACCGCTATGGGTTGCGTCTACACCAGCGCACCAAACTTGCACAAAAGTTACCTCGTGACCTCAAAGCAAAGATAATGGAATTTCAAAAGTATGTAATTCAAAAGAGAAAAAAGACTGCTTTTGAACTTTCCCAAATAGGGGACATGGATGAAGCCGCCATATGTTTCGACCTTCCTGGAAATAAGACAGTGAACCAAAAGGGCGAAAAAATATCTTGATTAAAACGACTAGCCACGAATAAAAACAGTTTCATGGTTGTTCTTTCCTGTTTGGCCGACGGCAGGAAGCAACCTCTGCCGAAAAGCGCCGTCTTTCCATCTGGTGTGGTCGTTCGTGCCCGGAACAATTGACTAGTTAAAGAATGTGTGGAATAAAAGGCCAGGCACACTTTTGAGGAAACCTTCCCTTTTGGTGTGGGATATGTTTTGTTGCACACCGTTGTGCAGAAGTAAAAAAAACTGCAGAAAATTCAAAAACAACTCTTGCTGTGATCCCAGGTGGGTTGACATCTGTTCTTCAACCACTAGAAGTCTGCCTTGATAAGCCCTTCAAGGACAATGTGCGGAGGTATTGGGCGGATTGGATAAGTTCTGATTTGCCGACTGAAACCAAGGGCGGAAATCTAAAGAAGCCGGATATCGTTTTGATTGCACGATGGGTCAAGGATGCTTCGGATGCGGTACCTGCGTAAATGGTCGTGAAATCATTCAAGAAATGTTGCATTAGTAACAAACTTGATGGCACAGAGGATGATGATATTTTTTAGAGTGACGACGATAGTGATTCTTGACACAGGCATAGATAGGAATACTGATGTTTACGATGACGCGCCGATGACAGAGAAAGACTTTTTTTAACTGTTTGGCGAGTCTGACTCGGAATCGGATTTTGAAGGGTTCCAATGAAGTTTTTGGGTATGCAAATTAAATTTATTATTATATAATTTTTTTTCATTTTCAAATGTTTTTGAATAAATTCATTGAAAAAAAAAATTCTCATTCCGCGATCGACTTATACGCGAGTTTTTTATTTTTACAATTTCTTTACTCTGAAAGTGGGGGATCAATTGGGAAAAGGTAGCAGTGTTTACTTTCGAATTTCAAAAAATGGCACTATAAGAGCATGCTGGAGAACCATCACCGGAGGGGTACATAACCTTCTTTTGGGTGTACAAAACTGTGTAAACCTAGTGCTACACTCTGGCAGTGTGTATTTTCGATTTTGGAAAAGTAGCACTCCAAGTACATGCTCGAGAGCTACAAAGGAGAGTCAAAAAAGTATCACTTCCGGTGATGTACAAAATTTTCTTTTGGGTGTACAAAACTAAGACAACACTCTGGCAGTATTTATTTTTGATTTTGAAAAAGTGGCACTCAGCATGTACTGGGAGTGCCACTTTTAGGAAGCCAAAAAGTACCACTTCCGGTGGTGTACAAACTTTTCTTTTGGGTATGTAAAACTGTACAAAACTAGTACAAAACTCTAGCAGTATTTATTTTTGATTTTGAAAAAGTGGCACTCCAGCATGTACTTGGAGTGCCACTTTTAGAGAGCCAGTACCACTTCCGGTGGTGTACAAAACTTTGGAAGGGTTGATTTTTGATTTTGGAAAAATTGGCGTTCCAAATACATTAACCTAGCTACGTTACGTCCAAACAAACCATGCCTGAACCATGGTGGTCTCTACACACATGCTAGCTGTTTACAGTAACTCTGCGACGTAATACCCGCAACACCTGTGGGTGGTTCCATTCTGCTGTGATGGGAGCCTGTCTCCACTGCTCGCTCGCACCGGACAGTTCATTCGCACCCCCATAAAAAACCCTTGGGTGTATTATAGATGTTAAAAGTCTCTTTTTGCCTTGCCTTGTTTTTCAAAGGCTCCCATTTCCCTTCCTTGCTGTTTTGGGCAACACAGTAAAGGATTTTCAACGCTTCATGCTTTCCGTAACCGTGAATTTTGACTTCATTTTTTATATTATAATTAAATAGTCTATCTTACAGTTTTCTACCAAAATCAAGGGGAATGGCAGTTTCTTCACTATAAACAACTTCATTATAAACGGGCATGACTGTATGTTTCAGATTACATTGCTATACTTCTTTTCATTGTTTTCTCTTCTCTTCTGTTGATACTAGATCAGTGGATTTGGGTATTTTTTGGACAGAACACTTGGCACGCGCAACCAGCTTACAAAAGAAAATTTCTTTTTCAGAAGTCCCATTTTAAACCCTGAAGCAAAAATGACAAAAAGTAGTATGTCAGTTCCTAGCCAAGAATGTTAGTTCCTGCTGTTTAACAGTGCTGAGATCTTTCCTCCTATCTTTGTAAACTAAGATCATAACGTATGAAGAAAACAATAAATAATTAATGAGTGTTAACATTTTTTTTTAATTTTTCAGAGTTCAGACTAAAGATCATCTGATTTCTTAACAGGTTGCATTTTCTCTTTTTACAAAGAGTTTAAAACGAAGCAGAAGAATATTATAAAAGCTTAGCACTAAAACTAAAGTAACTATCTATTTAATGGTGTAAGGAATTAAACTTACATTTTGCCAAACTTTTGCTTATCAGTGGCTTTTTCAAGGCTAACAGCGTAGAACAAAGTGAAATACTAGAACGTTACAATTTAAATATGAGTATGATAAAATGAAATAAAGTAGGAATGATTAAATACATATACATAGCATGTTCTAAATTTGAATTCATGAGGTATGTTGGTTGGACACATGGCGATTTGGAGGGTTAACATCATCAAGGCATTGAATCCAAATTTTTGGAAATTCCAGGGAGATGCTGTCATTGCACTCATCATGGCTAGTGATGTTTTCCAGGGTTTCTCAGAATGCTGTTGCTTTCAGGTTGGAGTAGGGAGCTAATTTTTTAATTCTGTCTCACATACATTACATAAGATACTATCGTGAATTCGCGGAATTCCGCTTTTTTTGTCATCATTTTAAGTTATTCACGAGATCAATGCTTTAAAACCCAAGAGAAATTTTGATAAATTAGTTGGGGGGGGGGGGGGTTGGTCTGGGGAATGGTATTTTGTTTTTCACAACTTTAAAATACAGAAGATAAAAGAGTGAAAATTTCCTCCGTAATCTCCAATGTTTCTTCTGCGCAGTATTATTGTTAAATGTAATTTTTATTCCATAAATATTTGCATTTCAGTTTGAAAGTGGAAGAAAAATTCCGAAAACGGAAGTTGGCTCGAAAATTTCCCTGTGATATTTTCAGGCACCAGATTCTTCAATGGGTTCGAAGAATTCCGTCTTTTCCATCATCATTTCGATGGTTCTCGAGATCAATGTAAAACTGAACAGAAAATTGGAGGGATTGGTGGTGCGGTTGTTTTCCATCGGTGGGCGGAATTCCAACTTTCAAAACTTTCGGAAACAGAAGTTAGACGAAGTGAAGGTTTCTACCCAGTAGTGTTGTTAAATATAATTTTATTCCATGAATACTTGTTTTACAGCTTCAAAATGGGGGAAAACTTTCCTTAAACGGAAGTTTGACAGAGCGTAGATTTCACCGGTAGTCGTAATTTTTTTTTTTCGATGTTACATTTATCCTGCGTTGCTGTTTAATGTATATATATATATATATATCATCATCATCATCATTGTCAACCATTATCAATCCACTGCTGGACGAAGGTCTCCCAAGTTTCCTCCACAACGGTCTGTCTTGTGCCAGTCTCCTCCATGTCACCCCTGCATGCTTTCGAATTTCATCCACCCATCTCCCATGTGGTCTTCTTCTGGGTCTTTTCCTGTCCCTTGGAATCCAATCTAAAATTTCGGCTGTCCATCGATGATCTGTCCTTCTGGCAGTATGTCCAGCCCATTGCCATTTCAGGGATTTAGCTCTGATCGTGATGTCTTCCACTCTTGTCATTTTTCGGATCCACGAGTTCCTCTTCTTATCTCTCCTGGTTACACCAAGTATGCACCTCTCCATGCTTCTTTGAGTTGTCTGCAACCTTTGTATGTCTCTTTTAGTTAAGGTCCACGTCTCTGCACCATACGTAAGCACTGGAAGGATGCATTGATCAAACACTTTTCTTTTAAGACATAATGGCATATTGCTCTTGAAAATTATGCTGTTTCTTCCAAAAGCTCTCCAGGCAAGTTTTGTACGCCGATTAATTTCTTCATCAATGTGACCCTCACTTGATATCTGCTGTCCAAGATAAACGTACGTATCTGTTATCTCCAGCTTTTCTCCATCAATCGATAAATCTTCATTTCTTGTAAAAGCATTGAACATCACTTTTGTCTTCTGAAAGTTCATTTTTAATCCCACTTCTTTACTCTTGTCAGCAAGTTCCTGGATCATACTCTGCAGCTCTGATGGGGTAGTTGCAAAAATGACTACGTCATCAGCAAAACGAAGGTGGGTTAGATAATCTCCATTAATCTTTATCCCCTTGTTTTCCCAGCTCAGTGACTGAAAAACACCCTCCAATGTAGCATTAAAGAGCTTCGGAGATATGGTGTCACCTTGTCTCACTCCCTTTCCAATTTTTATGTGTGTTGTATTTTCAAACAGCCTAATCTTTGCACTTGCATTTTCATAGATGTTATTAATAATATTAATGTATGCATCTTCAATACCGCAGGTTTTCAGAGCCATTGTAACTGCTGATGGTTTCACCGAATCAAAGGCTTTTCATAATCGATAAAAGCCATGCACAATGGAAGTTCATATTCCCTCGCTCTTTCAATTAGTTCCCTCAGCACATGGATATGATCTATTGTGCTGTAGCCACTCCTGAATCCAGCTTGTTCTCTCGGTTGAGCCATGTCCAGTGTTACCTTCAAGCGGTGTGAAAGAACTTTAGTGAAGATTTTATAAACTACTGATAGGAGGCTGATAGGTCTGTAGTTTCCGAGATCCTCAATGTCACCTTTCTTATGTAGCAGGATCATCGTAGCGGTGTTCCAATCATCAGGAATCTTTCCTTCATTAAGGCATCGAGTGAAAATTTGTAGTACTGTTTCGATTTCTCCAATTGCTTCTTGTATGATGTCTACAGTAATTCCATCTTCTCCTGGAGCTTTTCCCCGCTTCATGTTCTTGATTGCATGTGCAACTTCTGCTGGAAGGACTGGAGGAACTCTGGTATTGGTATCTTTCATGATGTCTGGAGTGCATGTATCATCCCTTTCATATAATTTGGAGTAGAAATCTTTCACTCTTGTCAAAATTTCGCCTCTATTTCTTGTTACAGAACCATCTTCTTTTCTCAGTGCCATAATCTGTTTTCTTCCCTTACTGAGATATCCCTTTGCTATCTTTAGGCTTTGGTTGTTTTCAATTGCTTTCCTCACTAGTTCACAGTTGAATTTTTCTTACGTCTTCAGTGATACTTTTTCGTACTGTCTTGCATAGCTCTATATATTCCACTTTGGAAGTCACATCTTTACTTGTCCTCATCTCTCTTCTTTTTTGCATCAACATTTTCGTTTTTCCTGATAATTTATTTACATGCAACTTGTTCTTAGACCCAGCTAATTTTGTTGCTGTTTCCATAAGAGCTTTGGTTACTTTTCTGTTAACTTCAGAGATGTCCACTTCTTCCGATGTTAGGCCTTCTAAAGCAGAGAACCTGTTCTTCAGTTCCAACTTGAAGGTATTATGGTGTTTTTTAAGGTTGGTTATGTCAATAGATTTTGTTTGTCTTATGAGCTTGCCACGTTCAAGTTTAGTGTTGAGGTGCATCTTACATCTCACCAATCTATGGTCACTACCTGTGTTGAACTTGTTTAGCACACTGCAGTCTTCTATGACAAATTTTTTGTTACACATAATAAAATCAATTTCACTTGTCGTCCCATTTGGATGTCTCCATGTCCATTTCCTGTGTGGCTTTTTCTTGAAAAAGGAGTTCAAGATGAAAAACCCTTCTGCCTCTGCAAACTCAACGAGAGTATTTCCACGCTGGTTTCTGTTGCCGTGACCGAATTTACCTACTGAAGTTTCATTCTGTTGCCGTTGCCCTATTTTTGCATTGAAATCTCCCATAATTATTTTCCAAGTGCTGCTTACCTTTATTATTTAGATGACAAATTTCCTCATAAAATTCTTCAATTTCTTCTTCAGGATGACTTGTGGTGGGTGCATAAGTTTGAATAATCTGAGCCTGGTATCTTCTCGATAGTTGGATAACGAGTCGTGCAGCTCTGTCAGAGGAACTTTCAACTTCTACCACTTTATCCTTCAGTTTCTTGTTTATTATAAATCCAACACCACTAGTTCTGCCAGTATCTGTCCCACGATAGTAGAGAGAATGTCCACTTTTCAGTTCGATGAGATCTTCTCCTTTTCTCCTTACCTCACTTAGTTTCACGATGTCCCACTTGATCCTTTGTAGTTCCTCTTCCAATTCAAGAAGCCTTGAATCAGAAGATAGGGAGCGTCCATTGTACGTTGCCAAGGTCAGCATCAGATGGCAGCTAGTCCGGTCCTCCGGATTCTTAGCACCCTCTGCCTTCATGTCGCACTGGCCGCTGCCTTGGCCAGGTACATTCCAGCTGCCGGAGACTGAGGGCCAAGATTTAAGTTGTGGAATCATTTTGGAGGGTTTGGCCATAACTCACCACGCTGGCCAAGCGGGTTGGTGAGTGTGGGATAGAATTTCTGATCCCGATGGTATAGTTATACCGCTATTGGCGGTCGTCAGAGCCCCTTTAGTGGGAACAGGATGCACCACGAGAGCGGGGTTGACATTTGTCAAGGAGAGGCTGTGATGTTACGCATCACCTGACCTTACATCCCTATATATATATATATATATATATATTTTGAATGGGATGTAAGGTCAAGTGATGCACAACATCACAGCCTCTCCTTGACAAATGTTAACCCTGCCTTCTCATGGTGCATCCTGTTCCCACTAAAGGGTCTCTGACGACCACCAATAGCGGTATAACTATACCATCGGGATTAGAGGAAATGCTATCCTACACTCACCAACCCGCTTGGCCAGCGTGGTGAGTTATGGCCAAACCCCTCCAAAATGATTCCACAACTTAAATCTTGGCCCTCAGTCTCCGACAGCTAGAATGTACCTGGCCAAGGCAGCGGCCAGTGTGACATGAAGGCAGAGGGTGCTAAGAATCACCGGAGGACCGGACTAGGCTGCCATTTGATGCTGACCTTGGCTACGTATAATGGACGCTCCCTATCTTCTGATTCAAGACCTCTTGAATTGGAAAAGGAACTATAAAGGATCTGGTGGGACATCGTCAGGCTAGGTGAGATAAGGAGAAAAGGAGATCTCATTGAACTGAAAAGTGAACATCTCTTCTACTATCATGAGGCAGATACTGGCAGAACTAGTGGTGTTGGATTTATAATAAACAAGAAACTGAAGGATAAAGTTGTAGAAGTTGAAAGTTCCTCTGACAGAGCTGCACGACTCATTATCCAACTCTCGAGAAGATACCAGGCTCAGATTATTCAAACTTATGCACCCACCACAAGTCATCCTGAAGAAGAAATTGAAGAATTTTATGAGGAAATTCGGCATCTGAATAATAAAGGCAAGCAGCACTTGAAGATGATTATGGGAGATTTCAATGCAAAAATCATACGTGAGATTCTTCCGCGAATTCGCGGAAATCCACTTTTCTTCATCATTTGGGTAGTTCTCGAGATCGATGCAGAACTGAAGAGAAACGGGGGGGGGTCATTTTTCGTTTGGGGATTTCAAAACTTTCAAAAACGAAAGTTAAACACAGTGAAAAATTTTGCTGTAATCGTAATTTCTTTTTACTCATGATGTTGCCTGTGTCCAGTGCTGTTGTTAAATATAATTTCAGGGCATGTTTGTATTTTATCATGAAATTGTAGGCAATGATTTCCGGAAATGGAAGAAAACGGCGCGAAGATTTCCCAATAGTTTTTTCAGGCATGAGTTTCTTCTGTGGATTTGAAGAATGCCGCCATTTCCGTTATCATTTTGGGCATTCTCGAGATCAATGCACAAGTGAACGGAAATTTTCGGGGGAGAATAGTGGGGGAGTTAGATTCGTTTTCCGTTTGAAGACGGAATTCCGCCCTTCGAAGCTTTTGAGAACAAAAGTTAGACAGAATGAAGATTCCTCCCGTAATCGTTTTTTTTTTTTTTTTTTTTTTTTAAAGCAAGGGAAAACTTTCCGAAAACGGAAGTCAGTCGAAGTGAAGATTTCTCTCCGTAATAATTTTTTTCTTCCCGCGGTGTTCTCACTATCCTGTGTTGTTAAGTGCTAGTTTCTCCCATAAATGTTTGCACTTAAGCTTGATAAGGGAGGAAAATTTTTCCAAAAACAGAAGTGACGAAGTTTGAAATTTTTTTTAAATAGATGCATGGTGTTCAAAAGTATTCATTTTCTGAAAGTTACACTATTTAAAGTAGTGAAAGCTGTAATATGATTTCATGGTCCTCATGCTGAAAGTTTTTCAGCATTTCTTTACTTATTCTGAAAGTTACACTATTTATTTAAAGTAGTGGAAACTGTAATATTATGCATTCATGGTCTCATGCTGAAAGTTTTTCACTTTTCTTCTTATTATGTTTTCCCTTTTATTCCCTCATGCTGAAAGTTTTTTCAGCATGATGGGTAAAATATTGTCATCTGAGGGAATAAAAGGGAAAAAATCAGAAGAAAAGTGATGAAGAAATGGGAAAGAATGATATCAACAGAGAGGAAAATTAAGCAAAGATTGCTGTGCAGCTGCATAGTCAACAGAAGAGAAATATGACCATGTAACTTGCTGAGGAGAAAGCAACACAAAAAGAAAATCGAGCTGATGTTCTAGCAAGTTAAAAACAAAACAAAAAACTACAGTGTTCTCTAAACATTTATATAAGTAAATTAGAGTGAAAAATTCTATCTTGTCCATGCTGTGTTATGTACACACTTTTTCGATGCATGTTCTGATTTTTCACCTTGTTAAAAAATAGGGCTACGGCAACAGAATGTAACTTCAGTAGGAAAATTCGGCCACAGCAACAGAAACCAACGTGGAAATACTCTTGCAAAGTTTGCAGAGGCAGAAGGGTTTTTCATCATGAACTCCTTTTTCAAGAAAAAGCCGCAAAGGAAATGGACATGGAGGCATCCCAATGGATGGACAAGGGAAATTGATTTTATTATGTGTAACAAGAAATTTGTCATGGAAGACTGCAGTGTGCTGAACAAGTTCAACACAGGTAGTGACCATAGATTGGTGAGATGAACCTCAATGCTAAACTCGAGCCTGGCAAGCTCATAAAACAAAGTGTATTGACGTAACCAACCTTAAAAAGCATTATCATAATACCTTCAAATTAGAACTGAGGAACAGATTCTCTATTCTAGAAGGTCTAACATCACAAGAAGTGGACATGTCTGAAGTTAACAGAAAGGTAACCAAAGCTCTTATGGAAATAGCAACAAAATTAGCTGGGTCTAAGAACAAGTTCCATGTGAACAAATTATCAGGAAAACCCAAAATGTGGATGCAAAAAAGAAGAGAGATGAGGGCAACCAAAGAAGATGTGACTTCCACAGTGGAATATATAGAGCTATACAAGACAGTATGAAAAAGTATCACTGAAGACGTAAGGAAATTCAACTGTGAACTAGTGAGGAAAGCAATTGAAAACAACCAAAGCCTAAAGATAGCAAAGGGACATCTCAGTAAGGGAAGAAAACAGATTATGGCATTGAGAAAAGAAGATGGTTCTGTAACAAGAAATAGAGGCAAATTTTGACAAGAGTGAAAGATTTCTACTCCAATTTATATGAAAGGGATTATACATGTACTCCAGACTTCATGAAAGGTACCAGTACCAGAGTTCTTCCAGTCCTCCCAGCAGAAGTTGCACATGCAATCAAGAACATGAAGCGGGGGAAAGCTCCAGGAAAGATGTAATTACTGTAGACATCATACAAGAAGCAAGTGGAGAAATCGAAACAGTACTCGCCCAAGTTTTCACTTGATGCCATAATGAAGGGAAGGTTCCTGAGGATTGGAACAATGCTAAAATGATCCTGCTACATAAAAAAGGTGACATTGAGGATCTCAGGAACAACAGACCTATCAGCCTCCTATCAGTGGTTTACAAAATCTTCACTAAAGTTCTTTCACACCACTTGAAGGTAACACTGGACATGGCTCAACCGAGAGAACAAGCTGGATTCAGGAGTGGCTACAGCATTATAGATCATATCCATATATTGAGAGAACTAATTGAAAGAGCGAGGGAATATGAACTTCCATTGTGCATGGCTTTTATCAATTACGAAAATGCCTTTGATTCAGTGAAACCACCAGCAGTTACAATGGCTTTGAAATCCTGTGGTATTGAAGATGCATACATTAATATTATTAATTACATTATGGAAATGCAAGGGCAAAGATTCGGTTGTTTGAGAATACAGCACACATAAAAATTGGAAAGGGAGGGAGACAAGGTGACACTATATCTCCCAAGCTCTTTAATGCCACATTGAAAAATGTCTTTCAATCACTGAACTGGGAAAACAAAGGGATAAATATTAATGAAGATAATTTAACTCACCTTCGTTTTGCTGATGACAGTCATTTTTGCAACTACCCCATCAGAGCTGCAGAGTACGATCCAGGAACTTGCTGACAACAGTAAAGAAGTGGGATTAATAATGAACTTTCAAAAGACAAAAGTGATGTACAATGCTTTTACAAGAAATGAAGATTTATCGATTGATGGAGAAAAGCTGGAGATAACAGATGCGTACGTTTATCTTGGACAGCAGATATCAGGTGAGGGTCACATTGATGAAGAATTTAACCGTCGTATAAAACTTGCCTGGAGAGCGTTTGGAAGAAACAGTATAATTTTCAAGAGCAATATGCCATTATGTCTTAAAAGAAAAGTGTTTGATCAGTGCATCCTTCCAGTGCTTACGTATGGTGCAGAGACGTGGACCTTAACCACTAGAGACATACAAAGACTACAGACAACTCAAAGAAGCATGGAGAGGTGCATGGCATGCTTGGTGTAACCAGGAGAGATAAGAAGAGGAACTCGTGGATCAGAAAACTGACAAGAATGGAAGACATGACCAGAGTAAGATCCCTGAAATGGCAATGGGCTGGACATACTGCCAGAAGGACAGACTATCGATGGACAGTTGAAATTTTAGATTGGATTCCTAGGGACAGGAAAGGACCCAGAAGAAGACCACATGGGAAATGGGTGGATGAAATTCGAAAGTATGTGGGAGTAACCTGGAGGAGACTGGCACAAGACAGACCGTTGTGGAAGAGGCTTGGAGAGACCTTCGTCCAGCAGTGGATTAATAATGGTTGACAATGATGTTGATATGTTGAATACAGTGATGTGCTCCAGCTTAATATTTACATAATAGATTTCAGTGAACAATTTTGTCTTGCTCACGCCACGTTTTATTCACGCTGTTTTGCAGCACGTTCTTATTTTTCACCCGTGTGGTATAAAAGTTCAGCTGTTTTTTTTCCTTCGTCAGTTTCATGTATATGCACATAGGAACCGCGGACTCGAAACACTTCTGTGGAGAGAGCTGTGGATGATCTTCCTTCCTTTGTGTCTGTTTTGTGTTTGTTGGTTCTAGTCCCAAATGAGTGTTTAGTCATTCCGGTGTAATATCTTTGAGAACTATCAGGGTATGATAGTGGTATGGCATAAATACAAGCCTTATTTCTGATTGGAGGTCTGTCAGGGCATCTTGTTAAGTATGCCATATAAGGATGTGGGAGCCCTTATGCTTTTACACCAAATCTTACCTTTCTTAGGGCGTTTTTGAGGATGTACTGTATTTATCGGCATATAACAGGCACTTTTTTCCTAAAATTTAGGGCTGAAATTCTACCTACCTATTATATGCGCATACTACTTTTTTTTTTTTTATTTAAACTTGGATAAAATGAATACTACAGCCGAGTGCGGCACGTCCTACTCCTGACGTTGCCAAATGTTAACGGGTTTGGTATCACTTTTCTCTAACTGCAGACGCTTCTTTAATGCATATCTCTTCTGTTTTCTGAGGGATATTGTTAAAAGTAGTATCAATACAATCTTCAGTTCTTCGGAAAGAAGATTCGCACAAAAAAAAATTGAGATACACTCCTGATTTACCTTCTTTAAGCACCCGAACGTAACCTCTCTCGCTTCAGCAGCAAATGCGAGCTGCCACGTTAAGCATAAGCATCTGCTCTCAATAAGTTCCTTTCTTGGCACAACCTGCTTAAGCAGCAGCTGCTCGGAGAAAATGTGACGAAACTTCAGGTGACGTCCGAATTCTGTGGCTGACGGTTGGTGAAAAAAAAATTGTTAGTGATGCGTGGTCTTGTGCTAGTTCGAGGGTATCATTTCTCGCGATGATGACCCTGCATTATTGGCAAATGGCGTTAATTTAAGGAACCCAGACGTCTGGCCGTTTTTTTTTCAATTTTTTAGTCTGTCTCATCACTTTTCAAGTTAAGTGATTCTAATTAAAAAAAAAATTTAACAGGTGTAATATTAAGTTTTTTCTTTCATATTTATTTGCCTTATAAGTGGTATAAATATTAATAAACGTGTGTTGAGTTATCTAAAAAAGTTTTGAGCTCCCGTCATTTATTTTAAATTAAAGATTTTTTTACTCAAACTTCCTTCTTAAAATTAGGGTGCGTGTTGTACACTGACCGATGTGTGTTACATGCCAATAAGTATGGTAAGAAATGCCTGGAATATAGGGTACTGATCCCAGGTGATGGAGTTGAGTCGATGAATTAGTACATATTTGATGTAGCGAGTCCTTGGTCTTTCTGGCGATGCTGAGTATATGCACACCTGCCAACTTCTCAGAACAAAAATCAGGAAGATTTTCAACAAAAATTAGAAGGATTTCCTGGATGAATACCGAAAAGAGAGACACGATTTATGATTACAATTCAACACTGTAGTTTTAATATACCTTATAATTTACACATTATTTTGCATGTTATACCTTACAATTTACAAATGCATATTATAACTTTTACCATAATTAATTGATAGATTTGAATCCACTACAATAGGTTAAAACAAAATTCTCAGTAAATTTTTAGACATACTTTTTTGAGCTTGTACAAAGCACAACACTGATTTGCAATTTTTTTAGAAATCGACTACAGCTACAGTTAACAAATTTCCTAAAACTATGAAGCAGTTTTTTTTTGTTTTTTTATATACACTCATCAAATATGAAAGAGTCCTGCAAGCAGTCTACTGATATTTTACATAAGTAGAAGCTTTTGCTCTGGAGAGAAAGTTGTTGTCAAACGTTATTTCAAAGCATTGGTTTTGACTACTGTGACAACTTGAACTGGAAAAGGATGCATAATTTTCAATGTTTGCTAAATGTGCAACTTTAGCATTCACCAAAACTGGACTTTCCAACAGAAATTTGTGGCGAATATAGTTACATGCTAAGGCAAAATATTTTCTCACAACACTGAAAAAACTGCACTTTTCACCTTGCTAGATGCTCTCAACAGCCTTCGATGCTGCATGGCCAATAATTAAATCAGTATCTTGAGAATGGTATTCAACTGAGAGGGGCGATGGACACTGTTTGATTACTGCAGGCTTCACAAATTTTGAAATTATATCTTTCAGTAAGTTCATCAGTAAAGCCTGCAGAACATGGATACAACCTATGTAACCATTGCAGGGTTACATAGGTTTTTTCAGAACAGTATGCATGAGAAACAAGCAAAAGACCTTATTTACATCTCCTGTTAAAAAATAAATGATCCTTTCTTCTTGAGAAAGAACAGTTTTTTGTTGTTGTTTTTTTCTATATGAAGATCCTAGTGCTTCATCATTTGGTCTTTTTTTTTCTACAGCTTGTTTTATTGGAATAAATTTTGCTCTTCTTTAACTGCCGAGCTATTCTCAATGCAGGGAGACACACCAGAAGCAACAGTTCTTTTCGGAATGCAGTAGGTATCCAGAGATGTGTGTAATTTTTTGCTTTCCATGTCTTCATCTTTGAAAAAGAAACCAGTTGTTCCCACTGTTCAGTTGAACATTGCAAACACTTTCCAACTGAAAGCCAGCATGTACAAACATGATTAAGGATTTTCTGAACTTCAGTGTCATGCATGTTTTTTGTAGGCCTCTAAGCTTCTCCTTTCTCTTTGAACTTTTTTTTCCAGGTAACTAGATGTCAACAAGTATTTCATCTATTTTGAATGGTAAGCATGATGAACTTTTTTCAGCCATTAAATTTATCAGATGGTATGGACACCCAATCACAGCAATATTTTCATGTTTCTTTCTCAGAAATGCTGCTACCCCTGATTTGTGTCCAACCATTTCTGGGACATTATCACAGCACAGTGCCTCACAATTAGACAATGGAATCTCTTTTGATTTCAAAACATCAATGACAAGATTTCCAATATTTTCTCTAGTTGCAGTCCCTTCCAACACTGGCACAACAACCAAAACACAACTTTCTATTTTTGATGACTTGCTGTTGTAGTAAGTAACAACAATTTGGTACAGCTTTGCACTACTGTCTTTACTACCATCTACAGCAATACCGAAAAGACCTTGCCCTAAGCTCTATCACTAAGTCTTCACTTTCAGAAACAGCCATTGTTTTCACGATACATGTTGTTTTAGTACGAGCACAGTGATAGTTCTTTGCAATATCTAATTTAGGAAACATCTTCCGAAACAATGGGCCTGCACGATCAGCTCAACTAATGGGCAAGTTGTGCTCGATCAAAAATGAAACAAACACTCAGCATTAATTACGTCAACATCACTTTTAGGTAGAAACACTTTTTCTAACCTTCAGTTATTTTGCAGAGCAGACTGGCTTGTTTTGTGTTTAGACAACTTCCCATGTGTCACTATATCAATTTTTCCGCCATGGGAGATGTTTGCCAGTGCTGAAAAAAGTACAAAAGGCATAATTTTTGCCCTTGGCTGACTTACAAATGAAGTCTAATATTTTAACATACTCTTCACGGTACATTTGATAATATCTCCTTCTCATAGCCATTACAAATGCATGAAATGTTCTCAATCATGGAGCAAACAAAGAAACATGTATCAACATTACACAAAAAAAGTCCCACGTGCAACGGTAATGACGCGAAGTCAAACTCACATAAGTGTGCAAAAAACTAAGCTGTGCAAGCAGTGTTGCCAAATCCTGAGACACAAGTCTCCAAATTTAACCCAAAAAACGTGCGCAGAAGTTGGAATCCTCCCATATGAATGGATTACAATGAATTGTATGTGCTCCCTGCATCTTTCACTGGTGCACGCTGATAAAATCACCTGCGTCCAATTCTCCCCCCCCTCCACTAAATTATCTCGTGTGGTGACATCACGCAGGCAGAAAGTTCTCCAAACTTCGCCTCCTTTCGCCCAGCCAGCTCAGCACTGCCCTTTTTTATTCGTTTCTTTTCCTCTTGCTTCCCTCCACCACTTTTACACGATTTTCTCTCCTTTACCGACGAAAACTTACTTCTGGAAGAGGAACTTTAATAAAAATATATGCAGGTGAAATTTTAGAACTTTTTTCTCTTGAAAGTCCGAAAATCGGAAGATTGAAAGAAAAATCAGAATACCAAGTTTAAATTTGGAATCTTACGGAAAACTCGGAAGGGTTGGCAGGTATGGTATATGTTTGTAAGAGTTCCTTGCTTCAGTGACTAGATTTGTTTTACACAGTTCAAATTGTTTGGCAGAGACACCAGAGCTGACAGCAAAAGCTCTTCAAACTTGTGATCTGAAAAATGTTGACTTATATTCAGCTGTACAGAATGAGCTGCTAAGCAGGGAATTGGGAACTGCTTTGGGTTTATAAAATACTTGAGGGTGGAGGTGGTTTGTCTTGTAGTTCAGTTAACAGTACATCTAGATAGGCTAATGAACTATTTTCGATCTCCATGGTGAAACTGATCAAAATGTGTGTATAGATTTGATTTCGTGTACAGGGTTCCCACAGTCCTTATGAATCCTTAAAAGCCCTTAAAAAGTGCTTTTTTTTTATGGTACTTAAAAGTCCTTAATTTTTGATAAAAATTCTAAAAAGTAAACGAAAAGTACTTATTTTTCATAACTGGCTGCATCAAATCCAAAAGTTATGATGCAGTACCTAGAACTTCTGCTTGGCTGTGTTGATGTCATATGATAATCTGTGGAAAAACACAAGGTAGTATGAGTTAGGTAATTTGCTGGGGGAAATGTAAGACCACGGCCTCTCTAAGTAACACATATCCAGCAGGTTCTGGATATTGTTTGTTCAAGTCCCACCACCATCTCTAGGAACTGACACTTGCTTTCAAATCTTGAACTCATAACTTGAACCATGGCTTTATAATTTATATATCCTTTATTGCATATGTGATCATTCTCTCACTTAGGAAAATTGATTTGACCAGCAGAACTCTTTTAAATGGCAGTTCAACTTTATTGAAAATATTGTAAACTTCATTGGCATACTTCAATTTGCATAGTTAAGTCATGTGTAAAAGCATTTGGGCATATGTCTGGGTTGTGTATGCAATTGGTAAGGTCCTTAAAAAATTGGAAGATAGGTGCTTTTAAAAGTCCTTTTTTTGTGTGTGGGAGAAAAAGAGTGGGAACCCTGGTGTAGGAAGAACAGACAAATCCCTTTTCCGCAAGGCTATGCAAAGAACGCGTCACCCGTGCATCTCAGCGAGGTGGAAGGTCTCCGGTTAATGTTGGTGAACATGTGTTCCTCTATGCAGCAGGGCACTGCTATCTGCTATGTAAATGGATAGTTACTTTAGTTTTATATACTTGGTGTATCAACAGTTCTGTTACTTAGTAAGAGATTAGCACTTTTACCATGTCTGTGTAGCTTGTATCTTTGTTCTTTCTTTCTTTATGATTTTGCAGTTGTTTTCTTTTCTTTTTTTATTTTTTTTTTTTTTGGCCATACGAAAACATTGTTTAAGTGTATACAAATGTGCTTCGTGTAAAATTAAGCTGATTTAAGTATCTTTGTTAAGACATTTTCATGCATTTTTTTTTCCTTTTTTTTTTATTGTGGTTTTTATGCAATGTCCCTTGTCTCTTCCTTCAAGTCGGTGATGAGCTGTTCTTCCATTTGGAGTACGGCCATTGAAGGCGAGGTTAGGTGGGGGGAGGGTAAATTTTTTTTTTCTTGTTTTCTTTTATAGGGCATATTTTTTGTTAACAAAAATAAGAGACTCAGTTTGCATGCACAGAAACTAAAAAGTTAAATTGTATTTCTAAGGGATTTTTTTTCTTGGAGGGGGGAAGGCCATATTTTTGGGCAATACATTTTTAATTTGGCACAGAAAGTGTAAAACAATGAACTTGTATCTCTTGTTCTATAGGTCATGTGTTGGTTAGTAAAATAAAAAATTTCAGTTGACACAGCAACAGTCAACAGATTAAATTATTAAATGTATTTTTAGATTCTAAGTTTTGTTAAATTATTTTTTAGATTCTTAAGTTTTGTTTCGTGCACGTTTTCTTTTCTGATTAATTAGTTTTGCAATGAAATAATAACAGAAATGTGCGCTTGTCAGGTATTTTTTGTTTTTGTTTTATGTGGCATTTTTTCTATTTTTTGGGTCATTAATGCATTTTTATATGGCATTGTGTAGAAATTTTTAGGTCATAAAAATCCTAGCCATACTTATGAGTTTGTGTAACACGTAAGTTATTAATAAATTAAGTGTATTAAGTTGTTTTTTTTTTGTGTGCTAAATTTCTTTTCTTATATGTGTAGGTTAAAGTGATTGACCCAGAATTTTGCAACCTGTCTGCACAAGCAATAGAATGCAGGTTACATGGTGTTCCAGATTCCATTTCAAGTGAAGCAACTATGGAATTCATGAAGGTTCTGGATTCTGAAGAACTCCTCGTAAAGGTAGAGCGTGTAGACAATGAAGTTTTAGTTGTTACTTTGCTAGATTCTTCAGGAGACGATGAAATAAATGTTGGGGAATCTTTATTTGGCCCCATTTCAGGGCACCAAGAAGAAGAAGTCTTGGAGAGTAAAGGTTAGTGGGCTGTTTTTATATTAAATTACGAAGTGCTGGATACATTTTTTATTTGGAGTATTCTTATCAGAAGTGAGCTGCTTACTGATCATACTGGTGAGAAATTATTATTATTATTGTGCTCACTAACTGTGTTGACCAGCATTCTGTGTACCATCGTCTTATGTGGATTGTTAAGTCGAATGTTCAAACCCCCTTCAATCAAAGTGCTATCCATCTGTGTTACTTCAGCCATTAACCGAGAAATGTGTTTCTGATCTAGATTGTCATCTCAAAAGTTCTAGAGCAGTGTATTCAGAAATCATTTCAGAAAAGTGGTAGCAAAATAAAAAAACCTTTAATCTGAAAGATTCAAACAATGTCATAAATTAACACTATTTGTTAATGCCAAAAATTTGTTTTATGAAATCAGTAATGCAGTATGTATGGTTATTTTTATCCTGTTTTTGCCATATGTTTAGTCTCTAGTTTATAACCACACGAGCCTTGAACATTGCAATAGACAGTCTGCAGGAGTTCCTCTTTTCTACACTTTTTAGGGGTACTGTCAAAGAACATGTAATACAATTATTTGAACGGTTAATTTTCAGTTCTAAGACAATGTTGCATTTAAACTTGTGCAGCGTATATGAGTGGACAATAAAGGAAACTAAAAATCATAGTGCATACAAAGACAGGGAAAAAAATGTAGTTCTGTGTTTGTGGATGTGGAGGGAATATTTGAAAAAGTTGTAGTTTGTTTGATCACTTTTTTAAAAGCTTTCCACAGAGTAAAGTAGCCATCATGTAGATTTAATATGTCTGCTTCATGATTCATCATTGTTCTATTTTTAAATAGCAAAGGGATCCAGGCTAATTTTTAGTCTGTTGATGCTGTTTTTTTACTATGAAGATTTTCGAGGCTACTCGTTCACAGTTGCAGCTCCAGCAGTTGTTAACACTATTGCCATTTCTGCTGAATTCAAAATGTATGCTTAATCCTTAAATAATGGAAGCAGGCTCAAAAAATTTATTTCCTGACATGCCCAGGGTGTGTAAAAATTCTGTCCAGGCACATCTTTTTATTACATGCCTGATCAGGCATATAAAAAAATTAAAGTCTATACTAGATAAAAAGTTTTTTTTTTTTTTTTTAATTTCTGTGTGGATTTTGTTACTACTCAGGAGCTTCCTGCCTCTTCTTTAACAAAATTAATGGGGTGCTTTTTGAGAGATTAAAGGTTAAAATGGATGACCTTAAAAACTAAATTTTCCATAATATGATTGTGTGATATTCAAAAGAAAGCTCGTAATAAGTTTCCAAATGGGTCCAATATAAGCTCTGTTGATCACTTTAAGATTACAGTTATTATCATGTGATAGGCATAAGTTCACCAAGTTTCATGAAAATGTAAAAGGTTCAGGTCAAATATGTTACATTTCTGTGCTGATTTGTTGTAAGACCCATAGCCGAGTTCATATTTCATTGCTGGGGTACAATTTATAAAATCAGTAAAAACATTTTTTTTTAATATTTATTAGAAAAAATAGTACAGTATGTGCATAAATGTGTGTGCATGTGTGTATTCAGGCATGTAAAGTTTTGGTTCGGGCATGTCACAATTTTGAAAGTTTTCTTACCCTGGGTGGGAGTGGACGATATTGTCAACCACCAGTCTATTTTCCATCCTTTGACTTTTAATAAAATGTTAGTGTTAAAATCTAAAAATAAAATTTTTAAGCATTTTTAAACTTTTATATTTACAGTATATGTAAAATAGTCACTTTGTTGCATATATTGCATGTTGAGGGGAAACATGTTGAGTATTAACTCCTTTTTACAGTTTTCATGTGGCAATTTTTAATATAAAACCTTGTACAATTTCCTGTGCACACTTTACGAAACTCAGTTCCACTGCTCATTTTCATGTATCTCTCAGGAAGATTTTTTTTTTACTTTAATTCTATTCACCGAACTGATAATTGATATTTCCAAATTAAGGTCATAAAAATTTATTTTAGTTAAATTTTTAGTTTTATTCGTATTTGAACTGCATCAGCATGCACTAAAGGGGCTGTTTGCAGAAAAGTGCAAAATATCAGTAGATGTTAATTTTATAAGAATTTAAGTGGGCGTAAATTGCAATTTAACATATTAAGGCTGTATGGAAGATTCATATGTAGTGGAAATGCACGTGTATGTATATTTTAAAGAAAGAGTGACTGAGGGATCAGTTTTGCTAAATTTTTGTGTTCAAATTAACTGAGGATATCATTCTATGTGTGGATGTTCATGAAACAGACTCCATCTCAATGCAGGTATTATTGCATGATTGCTATGCTAGCTTACATTTACTGCAGAAGAATCTCTGGCAGATCAAGGCTGTATTTTATTTATTAGCACTTTCCTAGATGAAAACATGCTGCTTATGAGAATCCCTTGAAAAGAACACTGGAAGAACATGGCTTTGTGTGTGAATGTGTATGAGTACGATGATTGTATTAGAATCATCTAAAAGAGAAAGGGAGGTGAAGCCTTAAGGGTGTCAAACTAAGTGACAGAATTTTGTTTTTGCAGGATTTTTTTGTTCTTAGATAGGAAGCATTTCTTGTAGCTGTAGTAATATGCAAATGAGCTCTTTAAATACAGGGGTAGCTCTTTTCCAATTTTAGCAGCAGCAAGTGTAGTCACCTGATCACCATAGGTCATCGGCAGCTGGTGTGTCCAGGCATTTGCTGATGTTTTGATTTGTTAGTTTATCAGTGTACCTGCTGGAGTGAAGAGATACTGTATTCATTGAAACAGGGTTTTTATGTTCATGAAAGGATTTGTGAGCCTATTTATCTTCTTTTCAACCAACAAAGACTGCTTTCATCTGTCAGGTTATGCTAGTGCACAGAATATGTGAAATTTGTTTTCAAAAAACCCATGTGTTTTTGATAGAGACTACACCATGAATTAAAAATTGGTGCTTGGTGTGCGATCTCAGGTAACCGGTTCAATGGTCCAATCTTCTACAAGGCCATTCATGTGGAATGTGTACCTGTGGACCATGGTCACCAAATTGCGTAGCTGTGTGTGTGCGCGTGTGTGTGTGTGTTTAGAGCAATTTGTGTGTGTGATAAAGGTATTAGAAAAATTCAGTTTGTCGTATGATGTTAGTGTGTGACATTATTTTATCCACTTATTCAAGATATATTCTGTCTGTAGTTGTCCAAGTTCCAAGACAGAAACAGCACAGTGCAACATGGCGACGACCGTAACCAATTTTTGGAAAGTTGTGCAAGTCATTTTTCTATCACTTTAACATTCATTTTTATTAAGATTCCTCTGAATTTTCAAAGTGAAGGGAGAGAAATTTTTGTACAATTTTAACGTTGACTCCAGCTTCTAGGCTTAAAGCTATAATAGATACATCACATACGCAACTGTTTTATTTAATTTTATTGCAGTTTTCTTGCATTTTTTTTTTCTCAAACAGATTCTCTTCTTTGACAAGATATATTGTGTGCTCTCTCCCTTCTCTTGAACCAGTGACCCTAAATTAGGGGCAGGCAAATGCTTATAGCCCATTGAGTTGTTCATGGTGGTCGTTAAACCTTTAATTAAAAAATCGAAATATATATTTAATAAAAAAATCAAGAGTATATTTGCACACTTTTTTAACAGCTCTGTCATTTCCACCATATCTGTATTATGTGGCATTCCAGAAGCTGTTGTCGCAGTTTTTCCTTTTTTGGCTTCCAGGCTAGCTTTGCTTCAGTTGAATTAATGACTTTTTTTTTTTTTTTTTTTTTAATTTTAACAGTGGTTTCATATAGTTTCTTTTTTTTTAATGTGGTTTCATATAGTTTCATCTCATATTAATAAGGTGAATTTTAGAACAAAATTCTAAAATAATTTTAACAATTTTTTTTTTTTTTTTTTTGGTGAATTTTAGAACCCTTGCTTTTATATTACTTCAATTATACAGAATTTAATTAGAGAGGATGAGGCGAAAGTCTTGCAATATTTGCATAAATGCATGTGCTGCGGCTGGTATGTCACATGTCTAAAACTAGTTCAAGTTACGCACTGCAGTCAGTCGAAAGGGATATGAAGTGGGAGTCGTTGCTAGGAACAGCATTGTATGTCGTCGTTCTGTCAGTGGTTGGGACGCCTAAAAGTTGAACAGCCATAACCAGCTAATTTGAGAACCTTTGCTTTATGAGTTTGAACTTGGCCATAGTGCTGCTCGAGCAAACGAAATGTTTGTCATGTGAAAGGGGAAGGTTCTGTGGACCACAGCACCTCAACCAGATTGTTCAAGAAATTTTGCAAAGGTGACAGAAACCTTGCTGATCAGATGCCAAGGTCAGGTAGGCCTTGAGCTGTGGATTGCCTGTAGAGGCAAATCAAACAACCAGCACTCGGAGATTATCAGGCAAGCTGGGCATATCACAGACCACCATGGTTCATCACCTCCAGGACTTTGGAAAGGTGTACAAGAGCTGCCACCTTGTCCCTCAAGAACTGATGCCAGCTGAAGCAAACCGCTGAGTGGAAGTGTGCATGAAACTGCTAGAAAACCCGTGCAATGAAAAGTGCGTCTATTTCCGTAATCCTAATGCACAATGGCAGTGGTTGAGCGCGGGCCAGCTTCCTGGCCCTGCTGCCAAACATGGAAGCTTCGAGCACAAGGTGATGCTCTGCGTCTGGTGGAATTTCGAGGAGATAATCCATTACGAATTTGTTCCAGATGGTCGGACCATCAACGCCAACGTCTACTCTGAGAATCTGGGACGAATATATGCCGTTTTGTAAGATAACGCGCTCTCCTGCAGCAGGACAACGCTCTGCCTCATACCGCGAATGACCCGGGCTAAACTTCAGGTACTTGAGGGCATCGTACTGAAGCCACACCCAGCATATAGTCCAGACCTTGCCCCGTCGGATTATTACTCGTTCCGGTCCATGGCCCACTTCCTTTGCGGGCGGCTCTTCAACAACCAGTAGGAGCAGCTGGGGTGAAGGAGTTCTTCACAAGAACTGGTACTATGGCGGAATCGAAGAACTGGTAGACAAATGGCTAAAGGCGGTGCAACACAATGGCCTATACTTTGAATGCTAGTCAGCTTTCGTTGTAAAGGTACGTATAAAGACATAAAGTGATCCGAATATTGCAAAACTTTCAACTCGCACACTATAATCAGTGAAAACATTCCCACTACATTTTCATAAATTCACAAAATGGGTTTAAAAACAAAACAAAAAAACTGTGGATCCCTGTTTTACAAATCAAGTTAAATGTAACAATAATGATATATATGTAATCATTGTCAACCATCATCAATCCATTGCTGGATGAAAGTCTCCCCAAGTTTCTTCCATAACTGTGCTGAGCTTACTTCATAACTTGTGGCATGTTTTTGAATACAGCTTGTGTACACATGTTTTCACTATTTTATATAATTATATAGTATTATGAGTACTGACTGTATCATAAAGTTTGTTATAGCATTTTAAATGGTACTTGGGTTCATATACAATGAAAAATTTGTAAATAGAACAACTGAAATGTTCATCAAAATTTATAGATTTTAATATATTTTTATATTAGCTTTACATGGGTAATATGAGGTGCATTCAAGTTAAAGAGGTTTTCATATTTGTATCACACACAACAATCGGTAGCTATCAGTCATAATTGCATGTTTCTAAAGCATTTTTCTGTTCTGTGCAGATCTTTTCAAAAAATGGCAACATGATATGGTGTCTTGTGTTGATTGCAGTTCTCAGAATGCCACATTTAGGGTGCAAAAATGGCTTCCTTCGTTGATTGAGAGTAGCAAGTGTTAGCTGATATTGACATCTTCCCAGGAACTGTATTGAAATTTATTATAAAGTGCATCCTGGAAGATCTTTTATGGATGTGAAAAGTGTGTGCGAATTTTGTAAAGGACAAGAATTTTGCAAAAACAAAGCACATAAACCAGTTTTTTAAAAGATAACATTCGCTGTTGTGTTCAGAGACAAGAGAATGACAGTTGATTAAATTGCTAATGCAATTGGCAGTCCTGTTGGCCCTGTGCATACCAGACTTGAAGATGTCAGAATGACCAAGGTCTCAGCCAAGTCTGTTCTCCAAGGCTTGTAAAATTCTCTCATCTTTTTGGACTTTTCCAATGCTTGTTTTTCCCAAGAGCAAAAATCCCCATCATACAGCAAATGTGCTAACTTTCAACAACAACAACAACAACAACAACAACAACAACAACAACAAAGAAAAAAAAAAGAAATGAAAAAAAAATTGAGAAAAAGAAAAGGTTATCGATCTCAAATTTTCCATATTTGCCTGATCTGGCATTCAGTGATTTATGGTTGTCTCTGACATCAAAGAATGTTCTTCATGGCAGAAAATTTCCCACCTGAGAAGCAGATGTTTCTGCTGTTTAGCAGTGGACTCAACATATGTACATAAAATACCTAAGTTACAGCTTGTCAGAAACAGTGTAAAAATTTTTGTGAAACTGTTGTAAATTTCGCATTTCTGTTTTGCAAGAAAAAATATGAAGACCTTATAACTTGACAGCACTTCATAGATTTCACAAAAACTGTGTCAAATTTTCATTTTGCAGCTTTTTCTGCTCTGATCATCAATATAATTTAAAGTTTGCTGGCAAACAAAGGATTTTTTATTATGTGTGACAGTTGTCTCTTGATTAAAATAAAAGCCCATAAAACTTGTTCGGAATCTTAAAAATTCAAAATAAAAAAAATTAATTCATTTGTCTCTTTTCTGAAAGATTGATGCAAAGTGTATCTTGCAACATACTGGTGTGTGGATGTGTGCATGTACTGCAATTATGGGCATACCACAAGGGAATAGGAAAAGATAGCCACAAACAGTGATGAGATAGATTGTTTATCTAGAAAAGGATATATGGAATGTTTCTGGAAAGGTTCGGTTTGGGGATGAAGCCTTGGAAACAAATAATGCTAATTTTTTTATCAAGTGAAATGTGTTACTTTTTACGCTTTCCAACCGTAAGTTGAAGAAGCCTATATGCTCCAGCTTTGTCCGTCTGTCTGTCCGTTCGTCCACATGATGACTCGCATAAAAATGGGTCAATTTCGATGAACGTTTAGTATGTGGTAGGGGCCCATGGGGACGCACCCTATTGAAAATGGGCGAAATAGGGTCAAAGGTCAGGACATAAGAGCGAGATCCATTCCATTGCCCTTATGCGTCATAACTTGCGTAAAAATGGTTCGATTTCGATGAAATTTTAGTATGTGGTAGGGAACCACGTGGGGACAACCCGTATTGGAAATGGGGTCAAAGGTCAGGACATAAAAGCGGGATTCATTCCATTGCTCTTATTTGTCATAACTTACGTAAAAATGATTCGATTGCGACAAAACGTTAGTATGTTGTTTCGAAGGTATACTGAACCGGTCCTGTTGAATATCATCAAAATGGGGTCAAAGGTCAGAGTACAGGAGCGAGATTTATTCCACAGCCATTATCCTCATAACTTGAGTAATGATTTCTGGTATGTTGGAAAGCATATCACATAATCAATGCATTGCATGATTTTACTAACTTGTTGCTTAATGTTTTAGATTTTCTGTTTTAAAATATTTGTCTAATGCATACCTGCCAACTACTATGGAATGCCCATAGTTTCTATGGATTTTGTTGTCTGACTACAGAGCTGACTGTGAAAATTACGGATTCTACGAATTTTCATTTTGTTTAATTTTTTTCCGTTTTGCTATTATTTAATGATATGCATAAGATTTTTAAACAGATGTGCAAAATTTTGCTTTTTTTTTTATTATTTGTGTCATCATTTAGATCATTGTCAAGATCAATGTAAAATTTAAAATTTCGGGGGTGGGGGTTGTTTTCCATGCGGGATACTATACTCCGTGTTTCAAAACTTTCGAAAACGGTTGTTAAATGGTGTAAAAACATTTGCTGTAGTCGTAATTTTTTTTTCTTGATGTTGCCTTTGTGTCCAGTATTCTTGTTAAATATCATTTTATTGTATAAATGTTTGTATTTCAGCTTAAAACTGTAGGTGGCAATTTGCGAAAATGGAAGTTGGACACCGTGAAAATTTCCCCGTAATCTTCAGGCATAAGATTCCTCTGTGAATTCAAGGAATTCCGCCATTTTCGTTATTATTTTGGTCATTTACAAGGTCAATGCACTATTAAACAGAAATGGGGGTGGGGTGACGGGGGAGATGTTCATCGGAAGAAGGAATTTCATCTTTACAAATCTCTAAAATGAAAGGTCGACGGAATTCAGATTTTTTCCGTAATCGTAATTTTTTTTTTATCGTGATGTTGCCTCTGTCCAGTATTAGTGTTAAATAACATTTTGCTGTACAAGTATTTATATTTCAGCTTGAAAATAGGGGAAGCTTTTCCAAAACTGGAAGTCGAATGCAGCAAAGACTTCTCCCGTAATCCCCCCTGTGATGTTTCCACTCTCCTACATTGTTAAATATCCCAGTCCTATAAGTTTTTGCATTTAAGTTTGATAAGGGAGGGGAAATTCCGTAAAACGCGAGTAACAAAGTTGGAAAATTTGTAAAAATTGATGCATTTTTTTTTTACAAATATTGGATTTCCTGTCTGCCAGGCGTTGTGGAGTTCTGAACGCATCTGACTGATTTTTACTGGTGGAAGTTTCAAACTTAAATCTCGCAATGTTACCTATCGTGCCTTTGCCAGAGATATCCACTTTATGCTTCGTACGTGTTAAGTTTTTTTCATTAGTGTCCTTGTTTGTTGTAATGTTTTGTTGTGGCGCATATTTCTTTTTCACAAAGAGATGGATCGTTTTGTAAGAAAGCGTCTAGGTGTGCCATGCAATAATACTAGTTACTACTGACAAAGTTCTTGCTAATGTTGGCAGGTTTGCTAATGTGAAGAAAGCCTATATGAAAGTTACAGGAGCGGTAATCAAACTAGCGTCTCCCGATTTCCGATCCAGCATGCTTCTGTTGTGCCAATTTTTACTGGTGGAAGTTTCAATTTTTATTGGTGGATTTTTACTGGTGGAAGTTTGGGACATTGGAAGTTTCTTAATTTCTCCAAATGTTCTTCATAAAAATACATGGGAAATCCCCAAGTACTTTATTTTGGGGAACCAGATTGCTGTACTGAATTGCTTTTAACTCACTGCTGTCCTTGTGTCATCTCAGAAAATGTGAAAACTACATCGCTCTTGGTTGAAAATTTAGCCCACATCTCCCAATTTTGGTTGGAGCTTGCCAACTTGAGGTGTTGGCTCAATTCCCACTCTAGAACATCTCCGTTAGAGCATAGCGTGAGATGCGGGCTTGATTTTGGCTCTGGGATGTACCTCCTGATTTCCATTTAAGTCTGTTAATGCGAGATATAGACTTAATTCTGGCTCCAGGATATCTCTTGATTTCTATTTAAGCATGCTAACATGAGATATTGGCTTGGTTCTGGCTCCAGTTCATCTCCTGATTTTCATTTAAGCATGCTAACCTGAAATGTGGACTTCATCCTGGCTCCAGGACATCTTGAGATTTCCATTTGAGCATGGTAACATGAGGTGTGGGCTTTATTCTGGCTCTTGGATATCTCCTGATTTTTATTTGAGTGTGCTAATGTGAGATGTGGACTTTGTTTTGGCTCCAGGACATCTTGAGATTTCCATTTGAGCATGCTGATGTGAGCATGATTCTGACTGCAGGTGATCTCCTGATTTTGATTTAAGCATGCTAACCTGAGATGTGGACTTCATCCTGGCTCTAAGACATCGAGATTTCCATTTGAGCATGGTAACATGAAATGCGGGCTTGGTTCTGGCTCTTGGATATCTCCTGATTTTCATTTGAGCATGCTAATATGAGATGTGGACTTCATTCTGGCTCCAGGACATCTCCAGATTTCCATTTGATAATGCTAACATGATGTGGAGGTTTGATTTACCTTCCAGGACATCTGAAATACCATTTGAGTCTTCCAATGTGAGATGCAAGTTTTATTCCCACTGCAGGGAGTTTCCTGATTTCTGTTTTAGCATGCCAACATAAGATGCGGACGCGAATCCCACTCCTGAGCAATGTACATTGGTGAATCAAAAGTAAGTTACACTTAGCGCTGCCATCTGGAGAGGGATTGTTGTCAGACTATGTGTGCTTGGGAGTGAAGTAGGTAGTACATCAGAGCTGTCGACGAGAGGTGTTTTAGTTCGGTAACTGCCTAGGCGTGTGCAGGAGGAGGCAGTTCATAATGGTGCATCAACTGGATTCTTACTCCAGATTGGGAGTGCTAGTAACCATCTGAGCTTTGTGGGCTGAGCACCTAAATTGCACTGACATCCACCATGAAATCTTTGCTGTATACGGGGGAAATGCCACATCTCGCCTGGCCGTTGTAAAGTCGTGCCAACAATCTGCCGAAAAGAGTCGCACAAATTTGACGGACAAATACCTCGAAAGCTGACCATCACTCCGGAGCATGTTGCCGCCGTTGATGACATGATGCAAGATAATAGGAATATCAAAATCATGGAAACTGACGGTATGCAAGGCATTTTGTGCGGGATTGTGCATTTCATCATTCACGGGCAGCTGGAATTCCAAACTGATGCGGCTGTGAAAACTGTAGTCCTTAACTGGTGGCACCAAAGTATAGGAGACATCTTCTGTACAGGCATTTTTATTCAACAGTGTAACTAACTTTTTGATCTGCCCTCGTAGTTTTTTTTTTTTTTAAATGTTACGTGGTGAACGTGGAGCTAAAAGTAATTCAGTACAGCAGTCTGATTCCCAAAAGTGTGTTTTTTTTTTTTTTTTGCAATTTTTTGGGGTATTTTTTGCAGATTACAGCACTTTTTTGACACTTTATTTTTTTGAAATTTTTGGGGTATTTCTGCAGATCACAGATGCATTTTTTGACACTTCTTTTGTTTTCTTTTTTTAATCTTAATATCAAATATTTTTTTATTGCCTTTAATGTTTTCTCTTCATTTCAGGGCATGAAAATGTTTAGCTTGTTTTTCAGTTTAAGTGGATTTGTTATACAGGGTGATTCATAAAGAAGTATGCAGTTTCAATGCACTATAAAACAAGAACAATGTAAGATATTTTGTTACCTGTAACAGAATTGTAAGGGAATATTTCAAGTTTTTTTAGAAACACACAGGTGTTCTATGTGTGCACCCTTAGTCACACGACACACATCGAGCCGGTAATCCCCCAAACGTGAGGTAAGGTATCCGAATCAAGTGCAGTGAGATTTTGCAACATCTGCACTTTGTATGGAATCATTTTCAGCTTCTTTCTCAAAATTCTCCAGATGTGGGCTGTGAAATCTTCACTTCATGACTCATCCTCCGCGTTGATTTTCCCGGGCTTCGTTAAATGGTGGTGCAAACACTATCGACAGCTTCTTCCGATACACGCGGTCGTCCAGGACTTTTATGTTTGCACAAACAGCCCATAGTTTAAAAATTGTTTACGCCAATCATAGATAGATTTTCTGGTTGGAGGTTCTTTTCCAAATCGTGAACGAAAATGCCGTTGCACAACAGTTACAGATTCTGTTTTGCTCGATTCAAGAACACAAAACGCCTTCTCCACAGCAGACGCTGCCATTTTGACTGACTAGTCACGTGACGCGCGCTATCGCCTACGTCGCTTCCCTCAGTAGCGGGACACAAACTTTATGAGTACATCTACCTAACGGTTCGCAGTTGTGGTCCATGTCTTCAACTGTTACTGTTTTACAGCATCTGGAAACGGTATACTTCCTTATGAATCACCCTGTACTGTAGGTGCAGGTAACTGTGTGTGATAGCAGCCTGGCAAGTTTGCTGCAGTGTGCTGTGTGTGTGTTTGTTAGGAGTGATCAGTCTGTTTTGTATTTATGTTAGGCTTAGCATGTAATGTGGATGACTCTGCAACCTCATCGCAACACTGAACACATGTCCATGGTTTTAGTGTGGATTCCATGATCTTTGGAATTCATGAAATGCTGATCACGATTTACAGCAAGCTTATCTTCAATAAACTTAACGTGATTGTGGTGTAGACCAGTGCTGAGACAGGCCGAGCCCGAGCCCAAAATACTTACTGGAGTTCGGGCTCCTGCTCTGATAGAGGGAGAGAATTTTCTTTTAATGTGATTTTGTAGGATTTTGCACATAAGATTTTTTTACACTATCTAGTTCTTAAAGGGAATTCTTCGGCAACTGGGTCTAGATGGGGAGTAGGAATTTGGTGGGCTATTCATTCCGGGCTTGGGTAACAAATACAAGCCATGAATTACTGGATTTCAGTGAAGGAAACATTTCTTCAAGAACAATAGATACGATAGTAGATAGCACGCTGACGAGATTTTGCCCCATACCTCCACTCGGCAGCTTCCTGCTAATTATGTTGAGCAACATATGACGTAGATTGCTGTGCTGCTCGAGTTTTCCTGATGCCCAGCCCCTTGAAGCATTTGAGGAAGAAATAAATGGTCAAAGAAACTATAAAAAGAGATATTTCTCCCCCACTCTGCAGTTTAGAAAGGCATTGGTTAATTGCACAGGGAGGAAACAGTGGAAGTGTGGTAGAGGAGATTTTTTTAAATGCCTAAACAGGTTAATCGTAGTTTTCGGGCTTCGGGCTGACATGGGCTCGGGCTCTTAAAATTGAGCCCAAACTCAGCTCTGTTGTAGACCGCAGACACACCCATTGGTATGACCAAAAAAAAAAAAAAAAAAAAAAAAAAAAAGGTTAAATGCACAGGCATATCCAAAAGTGTTATTGGAGGAAATATAAATTTCACTGAGTGAAAAGCAAGAACAGTTACATAAACCATAGATGCCAACTATTATAGTACAGATTTTCCATAATACAGGGTGATTCATAAAGAAGCATACAGTTTCCAGATGCTGTAAAACAGTAACAGTTGAAGACACGGGCCACAACTGCGAACCGTTAGGTAGATGTACTCATAAAGTGTGTGTCCCACTACTGAGGGAAGTGACGTAGATGATAGCACGCGTGTCACGTGACTAGTCAGTCGATGGTTATCTTCCTCACCAATGTATTGGATGAGCTGCGGACTACAACATGTCACTGACCCAATGGCCACCCAGAAGTCCTGACTTAACACCTTGTGACTTTTTCCTGTGGTGGTACGTAAAGGACAAGGTATTCGCCCATCCCCTTCCTGTTGATCTAGCGGGGCTGAAACTGCGTATCAAAGCCACTATCACTGCACTTGATTCAGATGTCTTAGCTAGCGTTTGGGCGAAAATGGATTACCAGCTCGATGTGTGTCATGTGACTAAGGGTGCACGCATAAAACATCTGTGAATGTCTCTAAAAAAACTTGAAAATTCCCCTACAATTCTGTTACAGGTAACATAAAATATCTTACATTGTTCTTGTTTTACAGTGCGTTGAAACTGTATACTTCTTTATGAATCACCCTGTATTATGAATTTTTGGTTGGAATTATTCAAGTACAAACATAACAATGGAATTCCGGAAATTCGTAATCATCGCCATTTTACTTTTCTGTTTTGGAAAAGAGCTGTGACATTCTTGTGCGGAATCCCGCGTGTTCATTATCATTTGGGTTATCAAAATTGATGCTATACGATGAATATAATTTGGGGGGGGTAGTGTGCGACAGAATTCTGTCTTTCAAAACTTTCAAAGACAGAAGGTCAGATTCATGTATATGTTTCAAATGACACAGATCACAGTGAACAATCAATGACTTTATGTGCACTTGTATTTTTGGCTGCCCAGATTTGCGATTGGGACCACTCTGGAGTGGGCCAACCACAGGTTACACAAGAGACAGCTGCAGCTGTTCGGGAGGCATTTCTGCGAAGCCCCAGGAAATCCATTCATCGTGCTTCACTTGAAACTGGGATTCCCTTTGCCACGGTTCACAAAATTTTACACAAACGTCTTCATCTGTGTGCTTTTAAGGTACAGATCATTCAAGCTCTTCAGCCTGATGACCTGCCTCGCCGTGCTGCATTTGCAACGGAGATGTTGCAACGCATAGTTCATGATGGTGATGATCTGCACCGTGTCTGTTTCTTAGACGAAACCACATTCCAGGTCTCCGGTACAGTAAATAGACACAATGTGCAAATCTGGGGATCAGAAATTCCCCATTATGAACAACAGAACAACATCGAACAACAGAGGGCTAGCCCAAAAGTGAACGTATGGTGCAGCCTGAATACACACACACACACACACACACACACATACACACACACACACACTATCTACCAACAAGTAATTGGACACCCCTGCAATCGACGATATCTGCGGTCCTGATACACCTCACGGCCGCCACCGTTAAATATCTTGTGGGAAACAACAACGCAACCAGTCGCATGCAAGATGCCACGCAGTTCGGAGCTCTCTGATTTCGAGAAAGGTGTAATCGTCGGGTATTACAGAAATGGCCGATCCATACGTGACATATCAGCGAGTTAAAGTACCCAAAATCGACAGTAGCCTGCGTGATTGGCAAGTGGAGGATCAGAGGTGACTATCGGAATGTGCCCCGACCCGGCAGACCCACAAAACTGGGAGTTAGAGACCGACGGGTGCTGGCTAGAGAAATTCGGAAGAACCGCACCAAATCGATGGGCCACATTCGCGAGGAGTTTCAACAGGCATCCGGGAGTGTTTTTTCGATGAATACCATCCGTAAGGAAGCCCATCTGCTCGGTTATCATGGACGTGCTGCAGCCCACAAGCCTTTGATCACCAAGTCCAATAGCGCTGCTCGACTAACGTTACAGTGCCTAGAAGAATTAGTGTGACGTGCTCCCTAAGATGTCCCTCACGGTTTTGTGACCAATCGTCATGAAATGACAGAGGGCGCTGGCATCGGAAGTTACGCTAGGATGCTTCATCGGCTTCATGCTATTCAATGGTGGGAAGTTTGTTTGCTAAGGATTTGCTGCCTTACGAAACTTCAAATTTTCACAAAACAAAGGTTAGTGGAGGAAAATCTTTTTGGCAGTATATTCGCTAATTCGTTGTAGCTCGATCATAACAGTAATACACTAGGTAATTCAACAGTTGATCACTAAAACGCAATAGGCTTATTCGGGTGTTAGTGTGCTAGTTTTATTCAACTGTGGATTGTTTATAACGAAATTTATTTCCGAAATTAGTTACTTTTTATTCGTGAAGATGTAGAAGTTGATCAAGTATTGGCTGTCACGCGTTAAACCTGCTGTGTGGTTAAACTTAAGTGCAGTACTGAAATCGATTGCAACAGTTATGCATTATCGTTCCTCTATTCAAGGTAAGGAAGTTCTAACATGCCGAGACAAACCATTACTCAAGCCTGACGCCATATTTTCCCAAATTTAAAAGACATTTAAAAGGCGAACGACTAATTAGTTTTTAAACATTTTAAGGGGGAAGGCATGCCCTTCTGTGCCTTATTCACGTTACGCCTGTGTGTATGCTGCATTAATAATTTTCTTATTTTAAAAAAAAATAATTTCCTTATTTAAAAAAAAATAATTTCCTTATTTTTTTTTCCCTACTGTGCTTCCCCACTTTACGCATGTGTGTATGCTACATTAATAATTTCCTTATTTTTAAGGGTAAAAATAGTTTACAGGAACTGCATGGAATTATCCCATTTAGACAGATTCCATGAACACCCACTTCTTAATTTTTACCTTATTAAACTTTTTACTTAAGGTGCAAAGGAATTTTCCTCTCTTCACTGCAAACCCATTTGAATAGCAAATTTAATCACATAATTACTATAAGGTGAAGAAAAGTAAAGAAAAATGTTATAATTATTTTTCTTTAAAAGAATGTCATCATATACATTCAGTTTTTGTATATTTACTTCTGTCCAGTATGATTCATTTTGTTTATCGTATCACAGGCAAAGTTTTTTTAGAAATGATTTTTATAAATGGATTACAGTTAGTATATTATTAGAAAATAGACCAATTTAAAAAATAGTAATCGCATTTTTTGTATTCTATTTTCAACTCATTAAAAGGCTTTTTTTCAAAGCCAACTAAATGGAAAGTTTCAATATTTATTTTGATCCCATGTTCTTACAAAGAAGTTTAGTCACTCATTGCTGAAAAATGAAGTACATTATTAAATAATTTATGAAGTTTTTAGGTTACTGAATTTTAAGACATTATTGGAATGCAAATTACAAAGCCGATGTCTCAATGAGAAAGTATTTCCCTCCCCCCCCTTTTTTTCCCGGAAAGTTTTTGAGGGGAAAACATTTTCTTTTCTTTTTTTTTTTAATTTGTACTTTATACTGTAAGTTGATGTTTCAGTGATTGTAAACTGCATATTGGTCTCCAGTGTTTTTGCATAATGTAACCCATGTATGACTCTAAAACTTCCGAAATATCTAACATTAATGTTGACGTTAGGACGATGCAAAGCTTAACTTAAACTACGATACCCTTATTAAGGAATCTTGAGCACCCCGTTCGTTCTTTTGGGGGTGGGGGTGAAAGAGGTGTGTCGATTATTTCGTATATACTTAAGTTATCTGCTTATAAAATATCGTTCAAGGAGTACACATAATACTGACGAGCTGGGTGTGTGCCACAGAAAGATGTGCGGTTTCGTCGCCCTTCCTCCCTGAAAAGCGACGTGACATCCGATGGCAGCGCCATCTACCGCTTTCATGATTGCGGGCAGCAAGTTTTTCTGCGAGCACGACACACTAATTCTTCTAGGCACTGTACTAACGTGGTGCAAAGAACGTTGACAGTGGACCGTTGAACAGTGGAAACAGGTTCTCTGGAGCGACGGATCAAGGTTCACCCTCTACCGTTCGGATGGCAGGGTCTGGGTTTGGCATCTGCCTGGAGAACGCCTCCTGCCGGAATGTATTGTGCAAACTGTGAAGTTCGGCGGCGGTGGAATTATGCTATTGGGGTGTTTCTCCTGGTATGGCACGGGACCCTTGGTCGCAATTCCTGGTACACTCAACGCCAAGACCTACTGCACCATTTTGGATGACCATGCGCTTCCTACGTTTTGGCAGTTTTACGGGGTGGACCCATGTTACTTTCAGGATGACAATGCCACCTGTCATGTAGCGAGGTCCACCATGGCTTGGTATGGTGACAATGGGGTTAATCGAATGGACTGGCCTGCGCAGAGCCCGGACCTTAACCCTATCTAGCACCTCTGGGACGAGTTGGAGCGTCGACTTAAGGGGTGCCCCCGCTGTCCGAAATCGGTGAAAGAACTGACCAGTCTTCTCCAAGCCGAGTGGAAGAAAATACCGCTAGCAGTTGTACAATGCCTTGTTGAGAGTATGCCCCAGAGGGTCGCAGCTGTAATCGCCGCTCATGGAGGCTCCACCAACTATTGAAGGTGAATAAACTTTGTTTTCCTTTGCTATCACAGGTGTCCAATTACTTGTTGGTAGATAGTGTATATAGCCCATTTCAGCAAGTAATCAGTTAGAAAGGATTAGTGTCAATCATCCTCCTAAAATGGCCACTTAGAACAACATACCAAAGCAGAAAACAGTGCTCTCTGTAATGCACAGGTTTACTTGTTCCAGCCTATTAAAAATTCTGGAATTTTTTGGATGAACTCCTGGAAAAGTCCTGGAATTTACTTTCTGTAAATGTGTACAAATCCTGTGTATATTAAGAAGTTTGCTGTGGACTTCATCTCTAATAGTATTTAAAACCTCTTTCAACATGTTTCAATGGAGGAATAAATATTCTTATAATTGCATGAGATTATTCGCTGGAACTTTGTTGTCCTGGGTGATGTAATGTAATGCCCGAATGGAAACCAGGAGATGCTGGGTCAATTCCCTCTCCAGGGCAATTACATTTTCTAGTTTTTTTAGGGATGTTACATGGATGAATCAGTAAGAAATACAAGCAATTTTAGTATTTATGATTGATTGCTATGAATATCACTTTTTACATGGTTTTGCAAATTATTGATTTTTTTTTTAATTTTTTCATAGGTTTTTGGTTTTATGCTTCTAAGGAAAATGTTTGTTTGTGACTATTAAAAATCATGTTATTTTATATGCATATACCATCATCCTATCTCTTATGTTAAATCTTTGCAATTGAGAAAATGGTAGCTCATTTTATTGGTTGTCTATGTAGATGTTATTTGAGAAATAAATGTTACTTATAAACATTGGTTAAAATTATTTTATTATAAAGAAAAATGTTTTTGTCCTCTTTCATTTTTGCTGTTTTGTTTCATTACAACGTACTTCCGGAAAGGCTGAAGCAACTTTTTGTTTACTTTTATTTTTAGTTCCTGTTTTTTCAAAACCTGCAATCCCTATTGGTGTACAGAGCGGTTATATATCTTATGTGAATGATCCAAGTGATTTCTTTGTGCAGCTGGAAGAGATAGAGACAGAATTATCAGAATTTGCTGTAGAACTATCAGATAAATATGAATCCTTTCCTGAGAGTGACAGCATTGCTCAAAATGTTTGTGTGGGGATGGCTTGCTGTGCGAAGTTTACGGATGACAACCAGTGGTATCGAGCAGAAGTGATAGATATTGCAGGTATGTTGTATCCCTTTATCGTATTTGTGTGTTGCTGTTATAATGAACAACCTGTTGTTAATTAAAAGATGTTCTATTTATTTAGCATGTCCATAGATGTGGCCATTTCAATGCAGGACAGGACTGGGACTCGCCCGTCCTCTCTTTATGGGCTTGGCCTTCGTTTTCATGACGTCATGCTGAGCGACAGAGTTGTATACCAATAAGGTTACAGCACTACGTTTCTGGGCATTCAGTTGTACTTAATGCTTTCAGGAAGAGCTTAAAGTCCATATTTAGGTTTCTGCAGATTATTTTATGACATAGCAGCTCTACTGAAATTAAAAAAAAAGGGGTGGGGATTGCATTTGTTTTATCTTTCTTGGGAATTATGCTTTCTCACTATTTCTGTTCTGTACAAGTTTAAATGGTCATACCAAAAAGCCCTGTTAATAAACAATCTCCAAAACTGTGTTTTAGACCTTAACTTATTCTGATAAAATAACATCGCCTTCATCCAAAAAATAATAAATTTGAAGAGGCAAACTGTTCCAAAATTATAATAATGCTGCACCAGGTTCATGTTGCAGCACACAGAAATATAGGGTTTAGGGTAGTTAGACTGGTGCTAGGATTTAGTTTCCCTGTAATGATGATTATGAAATGTCTTTGCCAAAATCTGGAGATATTACCATTGTTAGTGAGGCACACAGGAAGGCCAGATTCATTAAGTAACTGCTGCAAACATAGCATATTTTCTTTTCCCTGACTTGTTGTGTAAGCAGTCACTTTCAACTTTAGTCCCAGGTCAAATTTAGTTTGATTACATTTTAAACATTTTCCATTTGCCACATTCAACTCTTCAACCTTCTTTTGCCACTAATTTTTTTAACGCGAATTTTACATTTTGTACATGAAATAACTGCTCACAATCATCAGTCAAAAGGAATTTAAATAATTTGAAGCAAATAATGAATATCTTCACAATGTCTTCAGCTACCCAGGGACATGCCCGTTGCTTAGCATGACGTCACAAGCACGTTATTAATCCGGTGGCCATGCCTGTAAAGATGGAAAAGATTCAAAGTAATCCTGGCGGCCTCGGCAGGACTGACCAGAGCAAGGTATTCTTTGGGACTGTGGGCATGCCAAAAATAGGTGATACAAATGAATTCACAAAGCTCCCCCGTACCACTACCACTACTCTGTATTTATAGGTGGATGGTAGAGAGTTCTATGTGGTTCAAGGTTCACATTATGGTATTTAACCAAATCATGAAGTTATACGTGGAAGATAGATATAGTATATGAAATATTTGTCTGATATTTCTTTAATGTTTCTGTTTCACACGTTAAGTTGCTGTGAAAGTTCGACTGGCCAATATATAATAAATATATATATGGCGATGAGACAGCGATGGTGTTGTCACTCCTTTGTTTTTTCACACATGTTTTAAGGTGATGACTTCGTTTGGTTTTATTCCATCATCTTTTGATTATGGTTTTAACTTCGATAAGTGTTTTAATGTCAAATTCAAAACAGTTTTTTATTTGTGTTTGAATCATTCCATTTCGTTATAGTCCTATCGCCATTGTATATTATTCATATATCTTTCATCACCGTTGTATATCTTTCACTTATTGTTTGTCTATATGATTTTGTGAATCACGACGGAACTTTGCACATACCGATATTCATGTACAAAGGGCTCTGCAAGTATAGACAAATGGTAGAATGGACTTGAAACAATGGGCCTAATCTTTTTGTGAAAGACAAAGAACCGGAGGAACTGAAAATTTTACTGACATGATGATGGAAGGCGAGGTAGATCTGAAGAGGTGAGCATAAATATGCTGAGTTCATAATTTCTATCTATAGAGGTTAATTGACACATAAATTTTAACCATCAAACGGTATGTATTGGCCAGTCAAACTTTCATAGCAACTTAACATGTGAAACACAAACATTAAGAATTATCACACGATTATTTCATATGCTATAGTTTTGCGTGGGCCTTAATTTCAAAAGCCTGGCCAGGTTCAGACTTTTCAGTTGCAGCCTCTCCCAGCCTTTTTCAGACTTCCATCACAAATTATCCCCCCCCATTCATTACAGGGAACACAAGGGATTCCTTTTTAGAAATAAAGCTGTTCTACTGAACTGAACGAACTACAGTCGACCCTCAATTTACCCTTGCGTAACGCCATATTTGTTGTGCCTTTCCCAACACAAAGCACACTTAATGTGTATCACCACTTGCAAGTTGTCTGAGAATTCCCTTCCCTCCTTTTTGGGACAATGATTCCATTGTGGAGAATGTAAGAGTTAATACCCAATAAATAAAAGTCAAAATTGGGTCAAACCCAGAACAAATGAGCTAAAACCTGAATTTTTGCAGGCTGGTAGAACTCAGCGGGCGGTCGTAGTGAGCGATGGGTTTGCCTCCTCGGGGCGCTCCGTGGTAACAATGGCACACACAACAGCAACTAGGGCCTCTGTGAATTTTGGAGAGGTGCCAGCTAGTTCTGTGTGACATTGGCGAAAAGACCTCAACTCACTGGGTTTTGTTCCAGAATCCTTAGGTTGAATGACCAACTGGAACCCTCAGCTGTGGGCTAATCCTCCACACTGATGAACTTACCTGATTAAAAAGACACAAAGAAATATTAAGAATGAACCTGGGTACTGCAGAAGAAACATAGGAGTCATTTGTGTGTTGGAGAAATGCATTACTTACGTGGGGTTTGTAGCAAGACACGGTCTGATTGTGTGAGGAATGAACATGTGTTGCAGTTTTATGATGTGAAGCAAAATGTTATTAGCAAGGTGGAGACCAATATGCTTCAGTGGTTTGGCCATGTTGAAAGAATGAGTGATGAGATGCGTACTAAGAAAATCTTTTTAGCCCAAGTGTACAGGAAGGAAAGGCAGAGGAAGGCCAAGGAAGACATGGGTGGATCAGATTCAGGAGTGTCTGCATGAGAAAAAGATTATGATTATGAAGTATAAAAGATCTTGTGTACGCCGTGCAATGGATATCAGTGAAGCACGAGTTGTATGTCAAGATCGCTGTAAATGGAGAAGTTTGATACGCCAACAGTAAGTAAAAATATCTGGCAGTTTGCATTTCTTTTTTGGAGCTAACCTCTGAATCTCAGAGAGCAGCTTAGTGATATGTATGTATGTAGAACTCATTGCACTTAGCATTTTCACAAAAGTCCCCACCCCTCCCCGCTTGCTTCCCCCTACACCCCCATAAAGATGGGAAATTAGGTCTAATACTAATCCACTCGTAACTCCCGAAATAATTGGTGTACAGTGATTTTTTTTTAATTTATTCTTCTTGATATGATCTATTAATTTTGTTCTATTCATTTTTACTATATCTCCTATAGTTTTGCTGCAATTTTCGAAAACCCGCAAAACTGCACCTTTTTTTCCTCTACATTTTAATGATTAATTGCAATTACCGCTTCACAGAGCCAAAATTTCCGAAAAATGCTCCCAATAAAAGTTGTAGCAAATTTTATAACCTTTACAACGATATATTATTTGTCTTACAGCAAAATATAGTTTCGCTTACACTGTATCTAAACCATGTCTGCCTTAAGCACTTCTGTTGCGAAGAATTTGTGTCGCGGGGAAAACCATGGTACTGATAAAGAGAGAGATAAGAGGCGCTGACTCATGCAATTGGTTTATTTATTTGACACATATGGAGAATAAAATGCATTCCTAAAACTCCCTTACAGTCCACACATATGTCACAAAGCATATGGAATTAAGTTATCGGATAGGTAAGGAGTCCGCACGGGAGATTCGCTGAGTCAAAGAACGAAATGTAAGTTGATCGTTTTTTTAGCCTCTAAAAAGTAAAGCAAATTCTGAATGCATTCCCGTACTGGTTTACCTAACTAAATAAAAATGGAAAAATGTATGATTTGCCATAACCATCTTTGTGAGGGAGAATCGGTAGTTGTCCCCAAAAGTTTAAAAAAGATAAATAATTCTAGCCTGAAAAGAAAAGACAGTTTGCATGAAAAATGAGAGAATATTACTTCTATTATGGTTCACCAGATTTGCCAGCGTAATTACACGCAAGAAAGTAGTATTAAGGCTTCACATGTTACAAGTATTTCTTCAGCATCAACGTTGAAGCACGATATCATTCCGAGTGCTACAGAACATGTAGAAAAATACAGCTGTTTAGAGCACCGGGTGGGCCACAAGATCAAAGCACTGAAACTGCTTACGCATTATTGTGTGACTGCATTGAAAAAATAGATGAATGGCACTACACCCTAAATGATTTATAAAATATCATGAAATATCATTGCCTTTCTACACCCATTACTGATAAATATTTGAAGCAACAACTTTTACAGCATTTCGGAGACAGGATAGTGATAACAAATATATATATATATATATTGGGGGGGGGGGGGGTGAAGGTTTAACTACCACCATGAGCAACTCAATGGGCTATAAGTAGTCGTCCGTCCCTAATTGAGGCTCACTGGTTCCAGGTAAGGGAGAGAACCAGTGCCGTAAGACAAACACAACATCCATGCCTCAACGAGATTCGAACCCAGACCCTTCTCGGACGAATGGTCATAAGCCGGCGCTTAGACCACTGCGCCACCTGAGCAGTACAAACATTTCTGGGAAGAAGAATATTGTATGTATGACAGATGTTAATCATAAATTGCTGACTGATCAATGGTACAATGAGAGAAAGAAAGATAAAGTTTGTGAATGAAGAAGAGTTGTTGAAGCAGCAGCAGAAATTATTAGAGGACATACAGAAAATGATTTACAACAGTAGCAAATATCCAAATACAAAAGATATCAGGGAGAATTGATTAAATGTTGTTCCCAAAATGCTGCAAATATTTACAGACGTGGTTACAAAAAAAGGTGCAGCACATCCGGGATTATTCGCAAATGAACTGTAATAAGCCATGCTATAATATCTATTGTAAGACCTAGGTCATTTCTGTCAGCTGTTCAAGTCAGCTTTGCATTGTATTTAAGTCGTAGATATGGTTCCAAACATTTAGTTCAATTGTTATAATCGATGGGTATGTGTTCTTCATACTACGAAGCAGAGCAATATCAAAATTCTCTAATTAGTGCAAAATTACCTTCTGTGAGTAATGAAGCCTTTTTTCAGTATGTGTTTGGTAATGCAGAAGTGAACGTACATACTTTAGATGGATTAAAGACTTTTCATGTGATGGAAAGAATTTAATGCATTTCACCAGCCATCTGTGTTGACAAGAAAGTTGATGTTTCACGACTACAGTCTGGAAACATGTCTAAACATCAGGTAAGCATACAGCATCATGCTAATCCTAAGAAAAGGCTATTCGGCTTACAGGACACAACAGTTCAAGACCTCAGTAACATAAAGATGGCAGGTAGTATGCAAGCATCTCCAAAGACATTGTTTCCATTAAATTGTGTGTGGCTAAGTGGCTTTGCGGCTGTTTTAAAGGCTCGACCAGGCTGGAGTCAATAAGGACACAACAATTGTTCAACAGAGTTATTTGTGTTTGTGACAGTCCTTTGAAATTGAAATCATACTTCAGCTATGAACTAGTATCTCGTCCACCAGCTTTATTTGACAAAGTGTCACTGCAAAAAGGTGCAAAATCCTCCATAACTAAATCCTTTGTTGGTGGTATTGTTGAACAGGAGAATATACCTACTGGTGCAGCTATTATAATAGTTATAATAGATGGTGGTTATCTCCTTCATTCAGTAATTTGACCTGAACGTGCAGCATTTGATCAAATTGTGCAAAATTATGTATATATCATGTACTATCCCATTATGGTACAAACTGATACGTTGTTTTAGGTGGATACCCTAAAACGCCAACAACAAATCAGGAAGAACAAACAAGATCTGCCAAAAGGACGTCAGCGAACATTATATTTACCAATAACATGGAGAGCACTCCAGCGCAGACTGACCCACAATAAGAAAAGAATGTGTAGCATTAGAAGAGAAATTCTTCTATGCCATTAATATCACGGTTCTCACGGCTAATAGCGATGCTGATATAGATATAGTTTGAACCTCTGTAGAAATGTCGAAACTAAACCCTACTGTAGTCACCGTAGGTACAAATACAGACCTTATTGCCTTATTAATTGCGCTGGCTCTAAAAGAAACAAAATTGTTGTTCTTTCTTAAACTGGGCGCTGATGCATACCTCCAATATTTTACAGTATTGAAAAAACTGATATCTATTTACAGCCATGTACGCAAATGCCTGTTATCCACACATGCTGTTACAGGATGTGATACAACGTCCGCACTTTACGGACTTGGGAAACAAAAGGAAGTTAACCTAATAAAAAATTCTCAGGAGGTTCAGTCGCAAGCAACGGTTTTCAACCGCATTAATGCTTCAAAAGAAGAAATCTTCCAAATGGAAAAGGCTTCCATTTGGATTTATATGGTTTGAGAAAACACGACAATTTAGATGAAGCCAGATATTTTTATTACAAAAAATCAATTGCGAACTATCACTGAGATCAAACTATGACTTGAAAAATTTCGACCTACAGTAGCAGCAGCTCGACAGCATTTTTTTTGTGGGTATACCTTCAAGTTCAAATGTGGTCAGGGAACAAACTTGACCCTACCAACTGGGGTTGAAGTTAAAGGGCAGAAGACCAAGCCAATTACCAACTACTTTACCCGGGGCACCAGATGAACATTTATGTTTGATTCCATGCAACTGTAAGAAAGAATGTGGGATTTCCTGCAGTTTCCAAAAAGCCGGATTCTCATGTTCTATGTGTGGACATTGTAGTGGACTGTCATGCACAAACAACCTGATATGAGCAACGACACTTATCATAATTCTGCGAGAACTGTGCGATATTCAGAACCACAGAAGCCAATGTAAGACAAAATGTATATCATTTTAAAAGTTATAAAGTTAATCATCGCTTTTGTTTGCAGCCTTTTCTTGTTTTATTAAAGTTTTGTACAATTTTAATCTCAGTTCATTCAAAAAATTTGGAAATGGAAATGTGTGTGTGTGTGTTTTTTTTTTTTTTTTTTTTTTTTTTAAGTATTTTGAAATTGTAGAAACAGCAGCAGTCCGTAGAACTAAATTCATACTTATAACAAATGTATAAAGGAAAAAGAATGACATTGTCATATTTCAATTCAGCAATGCGTTTGCACAATAATAATCATTAGTCCCAACCCTTTGGGGGGGGGGGAGTGAAGCATACAGGCAAGAGTTGGTGCCTTTTTTGCAGGTGCGAAGCTGGGTTTTCCTTTCTTTTTTTAACCTTTCGTTGAAAATTATACTCCCCGCAAAATTGTTGCATGTTTTACCTGATGTTTTGTCATTTTAGGGCTACAATGCATTTGCAGTTTTGGTACAATAGAAGGCAAACTATAAAGTATATTAAGACAAATAATACATTGTTGTAAAGGCTATAAAATTTGCTACAACTTTTATTCTGAGTTGTAGCAAATTTTTGGAAATTTTGGCTCTGTGAAACGGTAATTGCAATTAATTGGTAAAATGTCAAGAAAAAAGGTGCTATTTTGCGGGTTTTCGAAAATTGCAGCAAAACTAGGAGATATAGTAAAAATGAATAGAACAAAATTTATAGATCATATCAAGAGGAATAAATTTTTAAAAAATTATCGCTGTACGCCAATTATTTCGCGAGTTACAAGTATATTAGTATTAGACCTAATTTTCCCTCTTTATGGGGTGTAGGGGGTGAAGCAAGTGAGGGAGGGGTGGAGACTTTTGTGAAAATGCTAAGCCCAATGAGTTCTACCAGCCTGCAAAAATTCAGCTTTTAGCTAATTTGTTCTGGGTCAAGTCCTTTATTTACTGGTCTATAAACATACTGATTCAAAGATGTGAATCAGTGTTTTTTATCATTGAGAAAATTCTTTGGAGCAAACCTGCAGGATGACAGTGATTCAGGCAATCTTGTTAAATTAAATTGTGCTCTGAAAGCAATTGGGTTGAAATATAAAACACAAATGAAAGCAGACAAGCTTTTAAAAAGTGACTAAGGTATGTAAAAAATTTTTGTGTAACGCTATTAATTTTGACTTGATAAAGTTTTAGCAACGTAGCATGGTTTGTTTTTTATTTTCTTATAACTGAGATGTTAACTTTGTCTTCTTACTATGCAAAGTACATTTCAACATTTAATGCATACCAGAAACTTCCAAGATAGAAACTGACACTTTGAACTACAATGCACAGTAAGTGCACAACATATATAACTGCATTTTTCCCTTCTAATTAACATATTTTTAACTTAATGTAATTATGATTTTCAATGAATGATAATTAACAAAATTTTGGTTAATTTAATATAATGTCACCCTTGCTGCAATGCCACAATGTAATGTAACAAACAGTGGTGGTACAAGTGTTGATGCAGAGACTTGTTGGAATTCCTCCCACAGGTGAGATTTAGGCCTGACTACCTACTTCTGTTACAAATGTAAATGCATATCCTCTTCCACACTTATGTATGAACAAAGTAACACTGATCCCCAAATATGTAAACAAATGCTTTTAAATTCCTCATCTCTGTTGCAACAAATTGCACCAGAAGCTGTGGATCATCTGGTTTTGTAAAGCTGAAAAATCTGCTTATGTAAACATTTTTCAAAAAAGAAAAGAAGCCATGTGTTTTAGTCTCTAAAACCAACAAAATAAAAAAGGAATTTGATTTTGACCTTTAATGAAATAAACCATCTCATTTTTGACTCTCATCTAACAAGCCCAGCTTGTCAGTTTTAGCTGTTAGTAATAACACATATCTGGTGGCAGGAGCACTAACATACCTTTTGTTTCACTCAGTGTGATCTTTGCCATCTGTTTATTTAGTAAGTCAGTCTTTGTTGTGTGAGTTGCAACATTTTTCTTTAATCCTGGAGCAAAGTACTTAACATTCCATCCACAAGCCAGCCTGAACCTGGAATTTTAAACTTAAGTGAATAAAAAAAAAATAGCCCATCTGCATCTGGCTTGGGCTATACCAGCTGGGGCAGACGTGTAGTGGATAAGCCTTTCAGGGTTTTCATTTCTGAGTTTGCATCATGTAGATATCAAGTAATGACCAGGATTTTTTTATTTTTAACTATGGCCAATTTTTAGCCATTTTACATTTTTGTGACCACTTCTAACTTAGCTAACAATATTTCATTTCATGAATATCTTAGACTATGGCTAGTCATTAATTGATACTCAAAAACTATGAGATAAAAGAACTTCCCTTATCTTTCACTTTTTCAAAAGGTTCCTGAAGTATCTGGGAGCTTTCTGGCATAATTGGTTACCTGTGATTTTTGAAAACTTTCCTTCAACTTCATTAAAATGCCAGAAACATCAGGACAGTTATAAAAATATGTACTGACTATTCCGTTGTCAGGTAAAAAAGTTTTGTGTTCATCCTGTATGTTTTCTGAGTAGAGTCTGTAAGGGGTTTGTTTTTCTGTCCCCTCTCATGGAATGTATAGTCCATTCATTATTACCTGTCAGTTAAAAAGAATGGACTTGACCGTTTTAGAGGGCATTCACATTGCAAGAGAAAAACATGTTGTTTCCTTAGTTGAACATCAATTCTTGGAGCAAAGTGATATAAAAACAAAAACTAATGGTATGGGGTTGAGAGAGGGAGTGAGTGGGGTTCCTTCTAGTGTTAATTCCCTGTGCCATGCTGTGGCTAAGTCATAACAGCACTGGTTTCTAGTTAATCATTTGTCTTACGTCATTCACTCTCTTCCTTCCATGGGACCACTTGTAGCAAATTAGAGATGGCAACTGCATGTATCTATAGCTTTTTTATCAGATCAGATAATATGTAAAAAAATTTAGGAAGGGAGTGTCTGACCCCAAGTCTTTGAACAACCCTTAAAAAAAAAAGAAGCTAGGAGATTTTGGGTAAAGTGCCCTGATAGGAGAGTGACACAGAAGCGAGGTAGAAAGAGAAGGAAGACACCTTTATTTATTACCGGGGAGCCAGTACCTGGGGCCCGACAGCTTAACGTGCCCATCCAACACATGGCGAATATTTAGTGGTTCGAGCGTTTGTACCTGCCTGCAATCGAACCCGAGGTCTTCTCCGTGGCAGTCATGAATGTTTACCACTAAGCCACCCGCAGCCCCTATAGTTGTTTATGGTGGTTGTCAAACTCTAAAATTCAAAAAAAGAGAGAGAGAAAAGAAAAAACGTATTTATTAGAGGTGGGACAAATCCTAAAAAGTTATTATCCTTCGTATAAGAATAATTATAAGAAAAAAGGGAAAGAAAAAACTTCTAGTTAAAACTAAAAGTTTTTAATTGAAGCAAAATTTGAAGTCTGTGTTTAATGAAAAACAAATTCAAGATTCAAAAAATATCATCATCATTGTCAACCATAATCTATCAATCCACTGCTGGACGAAGGTCTCTCCAAGTTTCTTCCACAACGGTCTGTCTTGTGCCAGTCTCCTCCATGTTACTCCCGCATACTTTCAAATTTCTTCAACCCATCTCCCATGTGGTCTTCTTCTGGGTCTTTTCCTGTCCCTTGGAATCCAATCTAAAATTTCGGCTGTCCATCGATGGTCTGTCCTTCTGGCAGTGTCATTTTTCGGATCCATGAGTTCCTCTTCTTATCTCTCCTGGTTACACCAAGCATGCACCTCTCCATGCTGCTTTGAGTTGTCTGCAGCCTTTGTATGTCTCTTTTAGTTAAGGTCCACGTCTCTGCACCATACGTAAGCACTGGAAGGATGCATTGATCAAACACTTTTCTTTTAAGACATAATGGCATATTGCTCTTGAAAATTATGCTGTTTCTTCCAAAAGCTCTCCAGGCAAGTTTTGTACGGCGATTAATTTCTTCATCAATGTGACCCTCACTTGATATCTGTTGTCCAAGATAAATGTACGTATCTGTTATCTCCAGCTTTTCTCCATCAATCAATAAATCTTCATTTCTTGTAAAAGCATTGTTCATCACTTTTGTCTTCTGAAAGTTCATTTTTAATCCCACTTCTTTACTCTTGTCATCAAGTTCCTGGATCATACTCTGCAGCTCTGATGGGGTAGTTGCAAAAATGACTACGTCATCAGCAAAACGAAGGAGAGTTAGATAATCTCCATTATTATTTATCCCTTTGTTTTCCCAGTTCAGTGATTGAAAGACATTTTCCAATGTGGCATTAAAGAGCTTGGGAGATATGGTGTCACCATGTCTCACTCCCTTTCCAATTTTTATGTGTGTTGTATTTTCAAACAGCCGAATCTTTGCACTTGCATTTTCATAGATGTTATTAATAATATTAATGTATGCATCTTCAATATCGCAGGATTTCAAAACCATTGTAACTGCTGATGGTTTCACCGAATCAAAGGCCTTCTCATAATCGATAAAAGCCATACACAATGGAAGTTCATATTCCCTCGCTTTTTCAGTTAGTTCTCTCAGTACGTGGATATGATCTATAGTGCTGTAGCCACTCCTGAATCCAGCTTGTTCTCTCGGTTGAGCCATGTCCAGTGTTACCTTCAAGGTGTGTGAAAGAACTTTAGTGAAGATTTTATAAACCAGTGATAGGAGGCTGATAGGTCTGTAGTTCCAGAGATCCTCAATGTCAGCTTTTTAATGTAGCAGGATCATTGTAGCATTGTTCCAATCCTCAGGAATCTTCCCTTCATTAAGGCATCGAGTAAAAATTTGGGGTAGTACTGTTTCAATTTCTCCATGTGCTTCTTGTATGATGTCTACAGTAATTCCATCTTCTCCTGGAGCTTTCCCCTGCTTCATGTTCTTGATTGCATGTGCAACTTCTGCTGGGAGGACTGGAAGAACTCTGGTACTGGTACCTTTCATGATGTCTGGAGTAGATGTATCATCCCTTTCATATAATTTGGAGTAGAAATCTTTCACTCTTGTCAAAATTTGCCTCTATTTCTTGTTACAGAACCATCTTCTTTTCTCAATGCCATAATCTGTTTTCTTACCTTACTGAGATGTCCCTTTGCTATCTTTAGGCTTTGGTTGTTTTCAATTGCTTTATTCACTAGTTCACAGTTGAATTTCCTAAGTCTTCAGTGATACTTTTTCGTACCGTCTTGCATAGCTCTATGTATTCCACTTTGGAAGTCACATCTTCTTTAGTTGTCCTCATCTCTCTTCTTTTTTGCATCAACATTTTGGTTTTTCCTGATAATTTGTTTACATGCAACTTGTTCTTAGACCCAGCTAATTTTGTTGCTGTTTCCATAAGAGCTTTGGTTACTTTTCTGTTAACTTCAGAAATATCTACTTCTTCCGATGTTGGGCCTTCTAAAGCAGAGAATCTGTTCTTCAGTTCCCACTTGAAGGTATTATGGTGTTTTTTAAGGTTGGTTATGTCAATACATTTTGTTTGTCTTATGAGCTTGCCACGTTCAAGTTTAGTGTTGAGATGCATATTACATCTCACCAATCTATGGTCACTACCTGTGTTGAACTTGTTTAGCACACTGCAGTCTTCTATGGCGAATTTTTTGTTACACATAATAAAATCAATTTCACTTGTCGTCCCATTTGGATGTCTCCATGTCCATTTCCTGTGTGGCTTTTTCTTGAAAAAGGAGTTCATGATGAAAAAGCCTTCTGCCTCTGCAAACTCTACGAGAGTATTTCCACGCTGGTTTCTGTTGCCGTGACCGAATTTACCTACTGAAGTTTCATTCTGTTGCTGTTGCCCTATTTTTGCATTGAAATCTCCCATAATTATCTTCAAGTGCTGCTTGCCTTTATTATTTAGATGAAAAAATATACCCCTACTTATTAAGAAGGTACAAATGAAATTTATAATTTACATTTACTAAATGAAGTACATAACTCTTGAGTCTTGAGGTTCATTTCCATTTTCTGAACATAATTTGACAAAAAAATATTTCAGTAACAATTCAAATTTTTGACATTTTTCTTTAATAACAAAAGTTCCAAAACCATTTTAAATCAAAGCAAGTGTTGAGGTGGGGAGGATTATTTTAAGAGTTAATGTAGATAAACATGGAACACTAAATTGAGTAAATTCTTTCCTGAAAATTAAGAAAAATCAAAAATATGTTTGTTTTAAGAGTTAATAAAAAAAAACACTTTCAGGGCAATGTAAAAAAAAAATCAGAAACCTTTAATGAAGATTTCATGCTGACAAAAATTTAAACAAATATCGCTTACAGCAAGCACCAAATGCCAAGTTTTTTAGATTAAGAGTCAAATTGAAAAAGAAAAGCGTGAAGATTGAAGTTTTCGAATCTTTTCAAGATTTGCAGGATTCGAGGATTTGAATGTCCCATCCCAAGTATTTATTAAAAATAGTTATGCTGATGTAAATTGTACAAGTTCATTTTTGTAAAATCAAATCAAGTTAAAGAGAAATAATACTACTTATGAGCAACAGCACCACAGTACCATACCTGCCAACTTTTACACATTACGTGTAAAATTTACACATTTTAACTGTTCTTTACGATTTTATGTATAGATCGCTTTTTTTATTTATACATTTCTGTATATTTCAAAAACAAAAAATTAAATCTTCCTTGAGAAATATTTGTTCATGTTTCAGTTAAATCATACCTGCCAACTCTTCCAGATTTTGTGGAAGTTTCCCCGTTTTGTTTTTATATATATATACACAGTCTTCCGGATTCTCAAAATTTTCTGTAGTTTTTGCTAAAAATATCCCTATAAATAAAATATATAACAGAGATGGGAATTTTGCGCCAATTTACGACAAAACAAAAATCTTGCGCCATCTTGCTACAAAAAGGCAGATTTTGCGCCATTGTGCGCTAGAACCCCCGTGCCTCATCGTCATCGTCGGGACTTCATCACAGTAAATAATCCATGCACACCGTTCCACTTGACGCTCAATAAGATCATGCGGTGGGAAGAAAGATTGACTCCAACTACTGGCGATTTTACGTAGTTACTATGGAAAACGTCGGTCCTTGACAGACCACGGAAAACATCGAGAATATGATGACCGTCAGGTCCGCTGCGGACGACGGAAAACATCGAGTATGCTATGGAAATTGTCAGTCCGCTACGGACAACGGGGAATGTCTAGTATTATGGAAATCGTCATTCCACTACGGACGACGGAAAATGTCAAGTATGTTTTGATAATCGGTCCGCTATGAACGACGGAAAACATCAAGTATGCTATGGAAATTGTCAGTCCGCTACGGACGATGGGAAACGTCGAGTATGCTATGAAAATCGTCGGTCCGCTACGGACGACGGAAAATGCCGAGTATGTTTTGATAATCGCCAGTCCGCTAAGAACGACGGAAAACATCGAGTATGCTATGGAAATCGTCGGTCCGCTACGGACTTCGGAAAACGTCGAGTATGGTATCAAAATGTGATATAATGTGTTTGGATTATAAACATCTGGAAATTATCAAATGCATAAATATTTGCATTTATTTTTACTTGTACATAGTTGAATTCATTATAAATGTCGTGTGCGCATAGTTAAAAAAAAATCATTAGAAATGTTGTTCGTGCACAGTTTTACACATTTGAATTTTCTCAGGTTGGCAGGTATGCAGTATTTGAAGTTAACATTTTAATCCATATGCTTCCTTGTGCTTCATCTGGAGTGTGCTTTTGTAAAATTGAGAAATTGCTGTCACATTCTAGGTTGGTTGTCAGTAAATAACTTGCTGATGAGGATCATTTGTGTCCATTTTCAAGTTTTACCTGCTATAGAAAAAAAAAAATAGTGATGTATCAGCAACAGTGATTGCAGAGCACAAAAATATAAGTAACTGTAGTCTACTGTCATGGGAAAATCTATAGTTCCATCATCTTTTATAACATTTTTCACAATTTTTCTTCTTGGACATGAGAAAAAGAAAAACAGGCACCTTTTTTTATGCAAATATTGGTTCATTTTCATAGATGCCAACTAGTACGGATTTTCCATAATTTTACGGATTTTTGGTTGCTGTTACGGAAGTACGGAAACACCGCTGAAATTACAGAAAATCGCCATTTGATTTAATTTTCTGAGATAGAAAGCAAATTTTCATCAACTTATAAATTTTTATTGGTTTTTCAAGTTTTTCTGGGGGAAAAAATTAAATGCTACTTTCAAGGCTGCCAGACCTGCGCCAGCCGCGCCAAAACGTTGTTCTTGCGCCATTTTGCAAAAAAAAAAATAACCATTTCGATGAAATCTGCATCAATTTTGCGCCAAAAGTTGAAATTTACCGGTCATCGATATTTTAGCGTTATCTTACGACATTCGAAATCGATTCAGCAGTGAATTCGTACGTGAGATTCATTCGCGGAGTCCCCTCCGTTTTTTTTTTTTTTTTTCCCGAGATCGATGCAAAAGTGAAGAAATTTTCGTGATATTAGTTTGGGGGGGGGGGTCGTATTCCGTTTGGGGACGTTGTTTTGTCTTTTTAAACGTTCGGAAACAGAAGTTAAACGAAGTGCAGATTTTCCCCGTAATCGTATTTTATTTATCTCGCGATGTTGCTTCTGTTCAGTATTGTTAAGTATAATTTCATTGCATAATTTCAGCTTGAAATTATAGGCAACGATTTCCGAAAACGGAAGTTAGGCCGCCCGAAAATTTCCCCGTAATCTTCGGCGACGAGATTCTCACGCTGATTCGAGGAATTTCATCTTTTTTTGTTATCATTTGGGAGGATTGGTGAGAGCGGCAGCGGCAGGGGGGTCGTTTTCTCCATCGGAGGACGAAATTTCATCCTTCGGAAACGGAAAGTAAACGGAGGTAAGCTTTCTCTGGTAATCGTAATTTTTTTTTTCTCGCGATGTTTCCTTTACCCAGTATTGTTAGATATCATTTTATTCCATAAATATTTGTATTTCAGCTTGAAAATGTTGGATAAATTTCCGAAAACTGAAGGCTTGAAAAACCGTTATTTCAAGCCATGTTTCCCGATTCAGTGATCGCAAAAAAATATTCGTGTGGAAGAACCAAGGCTACTGCACTAATTCAGCACATGGCCAGTGTTTCTACAAGTAACATCGTATCTGAAGTAAATAAAAAAAATCCTTTTTCTCTATCTACGGATGGAAATAATGATGCTCAAGCAAATAAACTGTATCCCATTACAATAACATATTTTGACGAAAAAATAGGGAAAAATTCAACTGTTTTGTTATCATTGGTTGAATCAAGTAATAATACAGGTGAAGGAATATTGAACGTTTTGAACAATGAGTTTGTTAAAAAAAAAAAATATCTCATGGAGCAACTGTGTGTCATTTTCCTGTGACAATGCTCTAACACTATCATAGGTCAAGTAAAAGGTGTTTCTCACATAAAGAAGGTTCAGCCTGCAATCATAGTGCAGCAATGTTCATGCCATTTAGTAAATTTAGCTGCACAGAAATCTGCTACTCAACTGATAGGATTTAATGTTGAGCAGTTTCTGATACAGTTGTATTTTTTTTTTTTTTTTTTTTTTGGAGAAAAGTTCAAAGAGGAAACACAATCTAAAACTGAGTCAAGATGTTTGTGGTACTAAACCACACAAAATTCTAAAGCATGTCAATACTCACTGGTTATCACTTTTGGAATCCATTGACAGAATTTTAGAACAGTGAGAGGCTCTAGAACATTATTTTAGTGACAACGAAGAAGCTAATTCACAGTATAAGAACCTTGCAAGTATGATTGGAAATCCTTCGTCTAAACTGTATTGTCTTTTTTTATCTGCTACTCTTCCTTTGTTTACATCTGTTAACGTGTTCTTGCAGCAGGAAGCTCCGCTTGTGCATGTATTAAAAAGAAAACTTCATAGTCTGTTATCTGAATTGCTTGTACGATTTATCAAGCCATCGTCATTTGATGTGAAAGCAACATCTCTTGCAGATGGAAATTTTGAAAGAAGGAGAAATCAAAAAGAAAACTGGGATCTCGTAATTGGGTCAAAAGCGAGATCTTATATAGGCACAACTGCAGATCTGAGTGAAGACACAGTGGCTACTTTTTATTCTGAGGTAAGGGAATTTTACAAGGCAGGCTGCAATTACATTTTAAGAAAATTTCCACTTAATGATGAATTTCTGAGTCATGCTGAAATTGCAGATGTAGCATTAAGGCAAAGTGTTTCTTTTGCATCAGTCCAATATATGTGTTCCCTGTTTCCAGTTTTGAAACCAGAAGAATCTGACAAGGTGAAATCTGAATTTACTCACTACCAGTTTAAAAATTTTAACTGTGCTGTTACTTCTGGGAGAATGGATGAAGTGTGGCACAGAATTTCTTTAATGAAAAATGAAAGTGGCCAGTTAAAGTATGAATCATTAAGTAAAATTATGAAAATGATTTTAATAGTCCCTCATAGCAATGCAAGTACAGAAAAAATTTTCAGTATTGTGAAAAAAAAAACCTGAATGATTCAGGCCTAATAATAAGCAGTCATGTGCTGTCTTCTTTATTAGTAGAAAAAATAAACAGCATTGCACACAGTGAACTATGCTATCAGAAGAAGTTTTTGCAAATCGAACTAAGGAAGGCCAAAATGGCTACTACAGCCAGTTTTTCATAATAATTTGGCAACATTCCAAGGAATAATTTTTCTTCATGTCTGGAGGTAATTTATTATATTTTCCTGGTAGACAGTATTTTAAATTTCCCCTCTAGCAAATTATTTTTTATTGTATTATTATTATTATTATTATTATTATTATTATTTTGTTAATAGTTCTGACAGATTAAAATTTGTTGCAGTGTTAAATACCCAAATTTGCCGCTGTAGACTGGATTACTGAAAATTACTGGGAAAAAAAATTGATACTGAAAATTACTGAAAAATGAACATGTTGGTTACTGAAAACTACTTTTAGAGGTTGGCATCTATGCATTTTTATTGTTAAGCAGTAAAAGACCTATTATATACAGACATAAAATCTTATGTACAATGTTAAAAATGTATTTACAATTGTTAAAAAATATTTTGAGATGCTCTAAAAATTATTTGGTGCAACTTCAAAGTACGTAGATAAGAAATAGTTTTTGAAGAAACCTTTGCTGTCTTTCAGGTTGATGATGATCCTAGTAGTTTGAAAGTTTTTGATTTTAAAAAAATGCATACTTTGAAAGTCCAAGAAAATTTAGTATATTTGAAGTCCTGAATCAAGTTCCGTGTCTCATTGGAGGAATGAGTAGTTTTCAGTCTGGAACTTGAAAGGTAGGAACTCCCTTGTTGACTGTTACGTCTTCTGTGGTAGGAAGGGTGTTCTTACCTATCAAGTTCCAGTCTGAAAACTATTCATTCCACCAATAAGACACCAAACTGGAGTCGTGTGTCTCTTTTGTCTCTTAAGCATAATGAAAGTTCATAAACACGGCTTTTGTAATACTCTTGACTGTGCTCTATGGCAGCAGGGTGGGAAACCGCAACCATGATGGCAAATAAGTTCAGCTAGAAGTATGATTCAGTATTGTTTAATTACGATGTAATGTTATTTACGTAAAATATGCAGCAGTGACTTCTGTTATATGAATCCATTTGCACAGAGAATTTTTAAAAAATGAAATTTGTATGTACTGCAAAGGACTATGGTTTAATCTGACATCACGGATAATTGAGCCCTTGGATAATTCACATTTTACTGTACGTCTGTCCAAACAAAAGAGTGAGCAGCACTGTTTGTCGCTTTTCTGTTGTCCAGCAACGAAAAGTGTGACATCATTGAAGCGTACATGAAATTCTTCCCCGGATTCGTGAAATTCTGCGTTCTTTGTTGTCATTTGGGCCATTCTCGAGATCGATGCAAAAACGAAAATATCCCCACCCCCCACCCCCACACACCCCGTCCAGGAACCATATTTCATCTTCCAAAAGTGAAGTTAAACAGATTGAAAATTTTTCCGTAATCGTTAAAAAAAAAAAAAAAAAATGCTCGCAATGTTGCCTCTGCCTAGTATTGTTAAATATAATTTTATTGCATAGATGTATTTCAGCATAAAACTGTGGGCAATGATTTCTGAAAATGGAAGACTGTTATGATTTCCCTGTAGTCTTCAGGGCATGAGATTCTTCCATTAATTCAAGGAATTCGGCCATTTCCATTATCATTTGGGGCGTTCTCGAGATCGATGCACAAGTGAACAGAAATTTTAGGGGGACTTCCATTTGAGCTCTATTAGAACTCCCGTCTTTCGAAACTTTCTAAAATGAAAGTTAGAGTGCAGATTTCTCCTGTAATCGTAATTCTTTTTCTGGCAATGTTCCTTCTGTCCAGTATTGTTGTTAAATGTCCTTTGATTCCATAAAATTTGTATTTCAGCTTACGAACGAGAGAAAGTTTCCAAAGATGGAAGTCTGATGAAGGGAACATTTTCCCCATGATCTCCCCCTCCTACCCTGCAGTGAGATGTTCTCACTGTACAGTGTTGTTGTTGAATGTTACATTTGAGCTTAATAAGGGAGGAGGAATTTTAATAAAGCGGAAGTGATGAAGTTGGAAACTTTGTAAAAACTGATACATAGTGTTCGAAGTATTCATTTTCTCAAAGTTATCAAAAATAGTGAAAGCTTTGGTAGCATGCATTCGTGATTCTCAGACTAAAATTTCTTTCAGCTCAATCGATACAGGGTTCCTGCAGTCCTTATAAATCCTTAAAAAGTGCTTATTTTTTATGTTGGGGTGCTTAAAAGTCCTTATTTTTTGCTGAAAATAGCAATAAGTCTTTAAAAAGTACTTTTTTTTTCATCATAACTTCTAGATTGGCAGGAAATCTAGAAGTTATGATGTAGTGCATGGGTCTTCTGCTGCAGGTTGGCTGTGTTTATGATGACATATGATGTCAGCAAAAATCCCATTGGAGAGCATGGGATAGTACGAGAAAAGCAATTTGCTGAAAAAGGACTGTGGGCTATAAATTAAAAACATCCAGCAGATTCCGTGCAACAAACCCCAGCACCATCTCTTGGTACTGATATTTCTCATTTGCATTCTCCTTTTTGTATATGTAAATATCAATTATTCAGTTATACCACAAGAAAATTAAGTGTAAAATTAGTCTTGAATATGGAAATTTGACTTTGGTTTTGCAATTTATACCATGAGATGATTATGTGCAAAATTCAAATCTTGAACTCATAGCTTTAACTGCAGTAATTAATAACAAGGAACAATACACCAATTGTACTTAAATAGTATAACTATACTTGTGATCTGAAATTTCTTGGCGTAGAATAGCAGTTGGCTGTCTACCTTCCTTGAGAAAGCCATCTGGTTGATGAGCGAAAGCTTGGAAACTTTTATTTCTATTCTACGTCAAGAAATTTTGGATCACTAGTATAGTTATACTATTTTTTAAAAAGAATTAACCGCAGTTTTACAATTTTCATACACTTTATTGCATATGTGATTATTCCCTCAGTTTAAATAAGTGGTGTGTAAAAGCATGTTTGTGTGCTTTTTGCAGGGTGCTTAAAAGTCCTTAAAAATATATATATATATACCGTATATACCCGCGTATAAGTCGACTTCGCGTATAAGTCGACCCCCACCCCACTTTCAGAGGAAAAAATCGTAAGAAATCGGAAACTCGCGTATAAGTCGATCCCAGAATGAGAAGAAAAAAAAATTCAATGAATTTATTCAAAAACATTTGAAAACGAAAAAAATTATATATATATAATACTAAATTTAATTTGCATACCCAAAAACTTCATGGGAACCCTTCAAAATCCGATTCTGAGTCAGACTCGCCAAACAGTTCAAAAAAGTTTTTCTCCGTCATCGGCGCGTCATCATAAACATCAGTATTCCCATCTATGCCTGTGTCATCAGAATCACTGTCATCATCGCTCATAAAAATCTCATCATCCTCTGTGCCATCAAGTTTGTTACTAATGCAACATTTCTCGAATGATTTCACGACCATTTCCGCAGGTGTCGCATCCCAAGCATCCTTGACCCATCGCGCAATCAAAACGATATCCGGCTTCTTTAGATTTCCGCCCTTGGTTTCAGTCGGCAAATCGGAACTTATCCAATCTGCCCAATACCTCCGCACATTGTCCTTGAAGGGCTTATTAAGGCAGACATCTAGTGGTTGAAGAACAGATGTCAACCCACCTGGGATGACAGCAAGAGTTGTTTTTGAATTTTCTGCAGTTTTTTTTCACTTCTGCACAACGGTGTGCAACAAACATATCCCACACCAAAAGAGAAGGTTTCCTCAAAAGTGCACCTGGCCTTTTGTTCCACACATTCTTTAACCAGTCAATTGTTCCGGATTCGTTCATCCATCCTTTTTCATGGGCACGAACGAGCACACCAGACGGAAAGACAACGCTTTTCGGCAGCATTTTGCGTTTGAAAATAATTACCAGAGGTAGCTTACTGCCGTCAGCCAAACAGGAAAGAACAACCGTGAAACTGGATTTTTCGTGGCCAGTCGTTTTGATCAAGATATTTTTTTCGCCCTTTTGGTTCACCGTCTTATTTCCAGGAAGGTTGAAACACATGGTGGTTTCATCCATGTTCCCTATTTGGGAAAGTTCAAAAGCAGTCTGTTTTCTCTTTTGAATTACCGTAATTTTCGGACTAAGAGCCGCAGGTAAGGATTTTTGCAATCTTGGAAGCAAAAGTTGCCGTAAGGGCCGCGCCTGTAAAGTCATGGTGCTGCTCAGAAAGCTAAATTATCTTCCTTATTTTCATGAATTAACTCACGCCCAACGTGATTATATGTATACTTCAAAGGCTAATTCTGCAACTCAGTGTCAATCTGCTTTATACACTTATTTTTTCATACTGGCAAACATTTTTATTTATACATTTTTTATTAATCATGCTAATGATATTTGTTTGCCTTTATTAAATGCTCAGAACCATTTATATAATCAATATAAATCACAGTTAATCTTAAGACTCCCGTTAGAATATCGCATTGCTCATTGTCAACTGTCTAAATTCCATTCAATGTGGATATCTGCTACTGGATGGTTCTCTGTTCACCGCAATAGAATCCGTCTTAGAAGTAATTCGCATTGCTCGTTGCACAATTGTCTAAATTCCATTCAATGTGGATGTCTGCTACTGGATGGTTCTCTGTTCACCACAATAGAATCCGTTTTAGAAGTAATTAACTTATAAATTATCGCTTGTTATGCTTTCGATTAATGTTTTCTTTAATAATATGTTCCTTCTATGTTATGCTTTTTTTCTCATGTAGAGACGTTTCCTTTTACCAGCTGCTTCGCACGTGTTCGCTGATCTGCCGCCAACACTTCGAAACGGCGGTGCGCTTTCTCTCTTTCAAGTGGTTTGACCTACTTACATTTACTGCGCACTGAGCTGTTACCGCTGGGCGCGCTATCCACAGAAGCCTCGGACGTCACGCTACTCGTCTGTGTGCTTATGTCCCCATTCCATCCCCCATGCAAAGGGCATTTGAGTCGGGCATTCCTGTTCTCCCCCACTTTCCCTCCTAAACCAACATCAGGACAGCGGAGTTATTGTCTAACGTATGAGTAGAAGGGGGGGGGGACATGATCACAATCGAGTTCGTGAACAGAAAAAGACATGGTTTGAAAAAATTTACTAAGTATCTGCATGACAAAAAAAAAAAAAAAAAAAAAAAGGGAGGAAAGAAAGTCTTATCGAAAACAAATTCGGCATAAGAGCCGCTTCGGCATAAGGGCCACACACCCGAAAAATTTCACTTTTAGTAACGTAAGAGCCGCGGCTCTTAGCCCAAAAATTACGGTACATACTTTTGAAATTCCATTATCTTTGCTTCGAGATCACGGGGTAACTTTTGTGCAATTTTGGTGCGCTGGCATAGACACAACCCATAGCGGTTCATGAACCTTGTGCACCAACCTGGTGAGGCACGAAAAGTGTTATTCGCGGCTGCCAACTTTTCATCTTTTGCGAGCTTCGTTGCTCGCAAATGTATACCAGTTCGCGTTACAATGTAACCATTTTGTCTGCAGCCCACAATCCAATCATTCAAGACACTTTCCAGCTCTGGGAAAGATGTCGTTCCACGGCGCAGCGCCTTTTGCAATTTTGGGATTTTCACCAAGTCCGTGTTTTTTTTACGCCAATCTCGAATCAGTTTTTCGTTAATGCCAAATTGGCGTGAAGCAGCACAGTTGTTAGTATTTTCTGCAAAAGAAACCACTTTCAACTTGAATCCTGCGTTATAGGACATCCGTTTCTTTACACAATCCGTGTCACCCATAATTGGAGAAGCGAGACACGTGCGATTAAGAACAAGCAACACCTAACACTGGCTGTCGCATGGCTCCGTTACGTCAAAGGTCAGCGCAGTCAACTGGTAGTCGGAAGGGCGGAGCTTTCTATGCGCGGCTGTGACTGCGCTGTGGATACGCAAAGCCAGGAGAGAGGAGACTTTTCAAAGCGCGGAGAAATTCGGAGGGTCGCGATTTCGTAATTCTACCACATCGGTGTTCTTTCTTTCTTTCGGAGAGTTGCGATTTCGTAATTAATACCGCATCAGCATTTTTATTTCTTTTGGGATGGATTGCCTTTTGCCTCACGGGAAGAACTTTTGGACTTATGATTTTTTTAGACCCTGCGTATAAGTCGACCCCATTACTTTGAAGCTTTCATTTTGTCCCAAATTTCTCGACTTATACGCGATTATATGCGGTTTGTTTGGGGGTTTTTTTTTTTTTTTTTTTTTGTACGAGAAAAAGGGTGGGAACCCTGTTGATGGGATTATAAAAAAAGAAAGAAAAGGGACAATGAAGAAATTGGAAGGGAATGATGTCAACAGAAAGAAAAAAATGCGGTGGATGCTGTGTAACTGCAGAGTCAACAAACAACAAATATGGCCGTGAAACTTGCTGAGGGGAAAGCAACACAAGAGAAACAAGCTGATGTTCTAGAAAGTATGACAACAAAACAAAAAATACTGTGTTTGAAACAATGTCTTTGAAAACCATATTATTTTGTTTTAAATCCAATAATTTTGTTTTAAATTCAATAATTTTGTATTATGAATTAAATATTTACATAAATAAATTACAGGGAACAATTCCATCTTGCTTGTACTGCTTTGTGTTCACACTTTCACATTGCAGGTTTTGATTTTTCACATAATTAAAAGTTCAGCTTTTTTGTTTCTTGGTCAGTCTTGTATATGTTGAAGTCATCATCCGGCATCACATGAAGTGACGCAGGGCTTTTGCTCAGCTTCTCTAGTATGATACCCATGAGCATGCTGTATACCAGTGGCTTTACAACAGCTTCAGCCAGATACAGGTCAGGGGTACATTCTTTGCATTTCTTAATAAGCTTCATTTGGCATGCTCACTCAGTTCGTGCTGCCTCCCAGAGTGCTGATTTGTACCTACAGTGGAACGATCTGCTTTCCATCGATGTAGGACATCAGCAACATTGGATTTTGGAAATGCTAGAATGGCAGTGCTATTATACACTGATTGGATAGCATCAACAACCATGTCCCCTTTAGAGTCAATCACTTCCAGGCTACATAGTGCCTTCCAATAACATCCCTTCACATGTACTTGTCCGGAAATTGATCTGCCGCCTCGGTGGCGCAGTGGTCTAAGCAATGGCTTCTGATCATGGGTCCGAGTTCGAATCCCGGTGAGGCATGGTTGTTGTGTTTGTCTTACGGTGCTGGCTCTCTCCCTTCCCTGGAACCAGTGGCCCTAAATTAGGGACAGGTGCCTGCTTATAGCCAATTAAGTTGCTCAAGGTGGTCATTAAACCTTAAATAAAAAAAAATAGATTGTCCAGACAGCATGTGATGGTAGCTTCACAAAAATATTTTTTAGCTCAAACTGTACTTCGCAAAAATACTTTCCACTGTAACAGAATCTTCCAAAATATTTTGAACTGTAATGGTATCATTTTCAGTAAAATTTTGATTAAACAAAAATATTTTTTCATAAGAGGAATCATGAATATTGTTGTCTATTTTATTTATTTATTTATTTATTTTTATTTTTTTGCTGGCTTTCAGAATGTTCATTTTGCTGTGAAAGTGAAACAGGGCAGTTGGTGTTCATATGTCTATATACACTGACGGAAAAAAAGTCCCAACACCACGAAAAAATAGTTGTAGAGGAATGAAATGGCGGCAATACATTTGAATAGGTAACATATTTAATCGATTAAGGTTTCAAGATCACAGCTTATTGTGAGTGCGAGAAGAGCCATTTTAAATGTGAAATGCTGGTACACTAATAACCGGTGTAACCGCCAGAATGTTGAATGCAAGCACGCAAACGTTCATGCATTGTGTCGTGCAGGTGCTGGATGTCAGTTTGTGGAATGGAGTTCCATGCCTGTTGCACTTGGTCGGTCAATACAGGGACGGTTAATGATGCTGGTTGGAGGTGACGCTGGAGTTGTCGTACAATGATGTCCCTACGTGCTCAATTGGTGAAAGATATGGTGATCTAGCAGGTCACGGCAACATGTCGACACTCTGTAGAGCATGTTGGGTTACAACAGCGGTATGCGGGCGAGCGTTATCCTGAAAATACCCCCTGGAATGCTGTTCATGAATGGGAGCACAACAGGTTGAATCACCAGACCGACGTACAACTGTGCCGCCAGGGTGTGTGGGATAACCACGAGAGTGCTCCTGCTGTCATAGGAAATTGCTCCCGAGACCATAACTCCAGGTGTAGGTCCAGTGTGTCTCGGCCGCAGACAGGTTGGTTGCAGGCGCTCAGGCCTCCTTCTAGCAAACACACGGCCATCACTGGCACCCAGGCAGAACTGGCTTTCATCAGAAAACACAACAGATCTCCACTCCGTTCTCCAATGAGCTCTAGCTTGACACCACTGACGTCGCAAATGGCAGTGGTTTGGAGTAAGTGGAATGCACGCTACAGGGCGTCTGGCTCGGAGCTGTCCTTCAAGTAACCGATTTGTAACAGTTCGTTGTGTCACTGTGGTGGCAACTGCAGCTCGAATTGCTGTCGCAGACGCGGTCTTCCCTCTCAGTAGTGCCACGTGGCCGGCCGGAACCCGGTCTTCTTGAGGCAGTACCTTCCCTTGACCACCGCTGCCAACAATCATGCACAGTGGCTACATTCCTGCCAAGTCGTTCTGCAATATTGCGGAAAGAAAATCCACCTTCTCGTTGCCCTATTACACGACCTCATTCAAACTCCGTGAGCTGTTGATAATGGCTTCTTCGTCTTCTTAAAGGCATTCTTGACTAACATCAACACACTACGTCGAATCTCAACGATAACTAACGCTCACGAGCGTTACAGCGCGTATTTACAGCAAACCTGTTTTGCATGTTCCGAGGCGCTACCAGCGCCACACGTATGCGCCGAGCGCAAAATTTGCATAGACGTCATCTTACAGATGTACTCTCACCGCCTACCAACTGTCGTTTATCTAACACAACCCCTTCTTGGTGTTGGGATTTTTTTTTTCCGTCAGTGTATTTTGAGAGAAGGTGAGGGGTTGGCCATTACTCACCCCACTGACCAGGCGGGTTGGTGAGTGTGGTATAGTTATACCACTGTGTGGTGGTTGGTCATCAGAGAGTCCCTTTGGTGGGAACAGGATGCACTGCAAGAATGCAGGGTTGATATTTGTCAAGGAGAGGCTGTAATATGTTTGCACATCATCTGACCTTGCAACATGTAGAGATGGGTGGATAATTTCAAAAGCATACGGGAGTGACGTGGAGGAGACTGGCTCAGGACAAACCGTTGTGGAAGAAACGTTCGAGCCAGTCTCCTCCATGTTGCTCTGTCATGCATCTGAATTTTATCCACCCTGGCTCCTGTATGGGAAACACCAACAACTCCAGAAGTAACATGCTGAAAAAACTGCTACGAATTTTCAGTGCAACCCAAAATACTAGTAAGCACTTCCTGGGGACAGAGTAATTTATATCCTAGTTCCCAGAAGTTTTAAAAGTATTTCAATAACTCAAATAGCATTATCCTACCCAAATCTTTGATGAATTAATATTACTATTTTTATCTGCTTTTATTTTTATATTTTTTTTACTTCTTTATGTAATAGTTTTTTTTTTTGTATATTTTTAATTATAAACTTTTTTTGAACCAAAGGAGAGGGGAAAAAATAGTGTATTTATAGGTTCCTAAAATATTGTAGTAGACCACATCATCATCATCATCTAAACCTCTAAAAATAGCTTTAATTTAGACAATTCATTTGGTCACCAAGATTTAAAATAAGTCTTCCATTTTAACTCTATACTTGAGAACTTTTCTATTACTTTACCACCACATAACATATTTGACTATTTTAAAATCAAATTGATTTCTCTTATCATAAAGGTTGATAACAGGGTTGCCTGAATCAAGATTAATAGCTAAATCTAAAAAATCAAGTTCTTGGTTATTGTCATTGGTTTTATTTAGCTTAAGGCATTTAGGATAAATAGCTGCAAAATCTTTTTGAGAATTCCTGAATTATGCAAAGAAGGTCATCAATATATCTGTAAGTATCTATCCTGATTGGAAGAATTTGTCTTCATGAACTGATATTCTTTGAAGAACAAGTGGCATATACTAGTGGAATGTGAACAGCCCATAAGGATACCATTAACCTGTTCGTAAAACTTATTATTGCAGATAAAAAAAATTATTTTTAATACAGCAATTTAAGAGTGTATGCGAAGAATTTTCCAAAATGATGCTAGAGATCTGAAATTCAACTTGGCCTGTGATGTAAATAAGAAATCCAGTTTGCCTGGCCATGTGTGTGTGTGTGTGTGTGTGTGTGTGTGTGTATTATACCCAACCAACAAAGCTGATGTACAGGAAAACAAAGTGAAAAGATTTCTCGACAGAAAAGGCATAATGCAACATTACAAAATATTCAGGTTCATAACTATATGCCATTCTGCACCATAAAGTCACATATAGGCCTACTTCAGTTTCCAGTAACAGGGTTCTCACCAAGGTTCCAGAATCAGGGGTGAAAATGTCCTCCAGGCTTTTTTCTGGGGGTGATTTTGAAAAATCAGGGATGAATTTTAAACAATTGTAAACTTAGAGAAAAATACTACGTTTATGGGGGGGGGGGGAAACAAACAAACACAAAAATAATTAAATATTTTATTCATATCTTCTAATTTTGTTATTAAATATTTCAGCAGCTTTGTGAAATGGAAAGCTTTCTAGTGTTGCATTTGCTGCTGATATTCGAATCAAATTTTTTAAAGTTTATTCTTTCAGTCCGTTGCAAAATTTATCTTTTATTCGATTTTGTGTGCTAAAAGAACGCTCTACTGATGCAGAACTTATTGGCACAACCAAAGCAATTTCATACAACAACACTGTGCTTGGATACACATCTTTATACCTGCAGATGAAAAGTTCTGCAACATCTGCAAATTTAAAACTAGCATAGCTATTTTTTAGCAGAATAAATATATATGGATATTCACTCAACAGGCATTTCAAATCTTCAAAATCTTTGAAGTGGTCTAACAACTTCAAAACAAATTTGCATGACACCGATGAGGATATTTACTTCCCATCCCAAAAGCGTTTGAGCGAATTGGCTCCTTTCAACACAATGAATAATAAAATGAACATAGGGACCTTTACAACGTCGAAAACAAAAAATCACTTTAACACTGTATGAGCCGTTGCTTTTAGCTCAAAAATTAAGACAGGATAAAAAAGAAAAATTCTCAGTGTCAATACAAGCATGAGCCAAATTTTAGAAAAGAGTTCTTCAGATGAGAAAAAACAGACCATTTATATATTGATAAAATAATGAATGGCATTAACTTACCTTTTGCAAATAACGCTGGTTTTGATGACGCCTTGCAAAATGAAAAAAATTGTTTTATTTTCATCAGTTTCGACTTCAAGTCAGTCGTACATTTTGCGCCATTTCTCTTGAAAGTTAAGATTTTTTTTAATTTAGTTGGAGGTACAGCAGGAACAGAATCGCTATATTTCTCAGGCAATATTTCACTGTTTAAAATCGTAGCCTTCGATGCCGAACTTGCAGAATCGTCAGTAGAACGCTTCCTCTTTCTAATGAGGAACTTTTCCATTGTGTTATAGTAAGAACAAATATCAAAGCTGCCAACTTTTCAAAATCAAAAACTGGGACATCAACGCGCTTTCAGCAGCGCGTATTTACACTTTATAAATAATAAAATTATATGTTATAGGTTTCTCTATTTTTTATTACAGTTAATTATTTAATACAAATAAATATTTACAAACAAAATTAGTATTTAAGTATAAAAAATTAACAAACCTTGTTAATGAGTTTCATTTTTAGAGAGAGAGAGAGAGAGAGAGAGAGAGAGAGAGAGAGAGAGAGAGAGACTATTTTTTTCAGAGAGTCACCAATTTTTCTCCCCACCATAACAGGAGTCTGATCACATAAGGTAAGACAGTTCATCCACGGAATACCAAGATACTGAAATTCTTCAGACACAAGTTTGGCAATATTTTCACCTGTTGAACTGGTTTTAGGCATGGCAAAGAGAGCAGCATGCATCTCACTCGCTTGCAATGATTATCAAAGTATGTTACTACAATTGCCACCCCCACCCCATCCCAAAAAAAAAAAAAAAAAAATTTCCTAAATCAAGAAGATTGCTTGCAAAAATCAAGATTTACTATAAAATGAGACAGTACCCAGAACTGTTAATTTATGATTATCTATTATTAGGGGAGAGTGGTAATGTATGGAATGTGCTAGCAGTATGTTTGATGATACTTGTATTCAGTTATTTTATTTCTGTATCAGTCACTCATTATTTTTCTGTATCATTCACTCATAGATGGAGTTCAGAAATTGTGATGATTTTCAAGGTTTTGAATTTTTTTTTTTTAAATTGAATGATGCAATTTTAGAAATAACTTGATTTCATTTAAGCAATGACAAGACAGTGACTTTTTTTTTTTAATGCCCTTGGATGGCAATTTTATCCATCACGAATGCATGACAGCGCTATTTTAGATAAAGGATGAATAGTGTAACTTTGAAAATATGAATACTTTTGAACACCGTGCATCAATTCTTATAAATTTTCAGCTTCTTCACTTTCGTTTTTATGAAAAATAATGATTACGGGAAATTTTTATTACACCCCGCCCCCGGCCCTTCTCTTTGTCAAGCTGAAATGCAAAACTTATTTTGGGGGGGGGAATATTTAAGAATACAGGATACATGTTCTGAACATCGTTGGGGGGGGGGGGAATACAATTACTGGAGAAATCTTTGCTACGTCCAATTTTCGTTGAAGACAGTTTTCCTCCATTTTCAAGTTGAAATACAAATATTTATAAAATAAAATTATTGATATTTAACAACAATACTAGGCAGAGGAAACATCGCGTGAAAAATAAAATTAAGATTATGAGAAAAATCTTCACTGGGTCTAACTTCCATTTTTGAAAGATGAAACTTCCGTTTTCGAAAGTTTCCAGCGAAAAACATTCTCCTTCGCTACCAACTTCCCCAAAATTTCTGTTCAGTTATGCATCGAACTCGAGGAAAACTCCAATTATGACGGAAAAGGAGAAATTTCTCGAAGTTGTTGCACGCTCATGCCTAAAGATTACAGGGAAATTTTTGCGCCGTCGAATTCCCGTTTTCGGAAATTTCCCCCTCCATTTTCCAACTGAAATACGAATATTGTTTGAATAAAGTGATGTATAACAACAATACTGGACAGAGGCAACATCGCAGGAAAAAGAAATTACAATTATGGAAATCTTTATTTCGTTTACTTCCGTTTTTGAAAGACGAAATACCGTCCCGATGCATATTTTTATGCGTCGTTAAAATTTCGATGCATAAACACACTTTTTGATGCGTACTAGACGCGTAATTACGCATTTTGGCGAACTCTGCGTGGCGCAGAATTTAAAAAAAAAAATCGAACTTTGGCGCAATTAGCGCAGCTATTGCAACACTGAGGGAGAGCAAGTTTGGAAGGATTGGCAGGAGGGGGTGTGTGCGATCGCTCTCAGCTAGAAACATGATATAACATAAGGTTCAATCGCTATGAAATCATAATAAAACAAAAGCAGGAGTTCACACTAAGCGACAATAACAACGATATCAATTTCCATCAGTAAAAAAAACGTTCACGAGCCATTTTAGCGAAAATCCGGAAGAAACTATCTTCCGACCGTAAAACTACCCAAAACTCTGTAAAACTTTCGGGAAATCCGGAATACTTGGCAGGTATGCGGACGTCATTGCACCAATATCGGCTTTTCCGACATATTATGTAATATTACTTTGCCGTTCTTCACCCGATATCGGCTTTGCCGATGTATCCAATATCTGGATTTCAAAGGCGCTTACTTAGAAACGGGACCAATTAATAGTTTTCGCATTTGTGCGAAAAAAACTATAAATATATTCGCAAAATGTTATCGCAGTTTAAACCGTGATTTTAACAAAAAAAGGACACAAAATTCAGAACTTTTACGAAATACGTCGAAATCCGCAATTCTTCCAACCTGTCCGTAATTCGGTAATCATGTGGCCGAAACCGTAATGGTTGGCACCCTTAGCAGCGCATGGGCTTTCGTCTCGTTGCACTCCACGCGGATTTTTTTTTTTTTTTTTTTGGGTGTCATATGTAGAGGATTTTAGGAAGGGAGTGTCTGGCCCAAAGTCTCAAACAACCCTTTGAAATAGGAAGCTAGGAGATTTGGGCTAGAGTGCCTGATAGGAAAGTGACACGGAAGCGAAGTAGAAAGGGGGAGGAAGACGCCCTTATTTATTACTAGGGGGCCAGTACCCGGAGTCCGACGGCTTAACGTGCCCATCCGACGCACGGCGGATCTTTAGTGGATCGAGCATTCGTACCTGCTTGGGATCGAACCTGAGGCCCTTTCTGTGGCAGTCATGAACGTTGCCCACTAGTCCCCACTCTATGCTGATTATCCCGTAATCCGTTTATATACACGACCGGAAGGGAAATACTGGTATTGTACCGTGACGTCGTGAAATCGGCACACGTGATCTGAAACGGCATCGCCTTCGTAGATTTTCCATGCTAATAGCTCACGATTGAAATCTTTCTGCGCATGCCCATTTCGCGCGTCACTTTATTTTTCTTGCGCGAATTCAAATTCCTTTGCGCGAAACACGCGTCCGCGTACGCTATCGGGAACCCTGAGTAAAGAACTTGCTAATAAATTTAAAGCATTTCACAGGCAGCTGGGGCTTAGAATGGCATATAGTCGTGAACCTGAATATTATATAATGTTGCATTATGCCTTTTCTGTAGGTAAATTTTTTCACTTTGTTTTCCTGTACATCATTTCCCCTCATTGACATGCGAAATACAGTTTCGGACTTTTGTCATTTAATGTTATCAGTCGGCCATTGTTATCAAATTGCCAGAGTCCAATAGTGATCACAATAAGCGGCGACTACATATTTATTAGTTTTGAAGTTTGGAATTTCGTTTCTCCCAACTGTTCAAAATGTTTCATCATGTGAGAAAATAAATCAGTTATTTTTTTTTTCAAATCAAATTAGATTTAGAGTTCGCTACCAGGGTCGAATGTATTACTAATTACATGAATCTGTATGGTAATTGTATTGCACCCCAGATGGCACTGTAGTCTCCCACCAGCTGGCAATACAGTCAAAAACATGTTGCACTAGGTGACCACTAGGTGGCACTGCAGTTAAACCACCAGATGGCGCTGTATCATAATCCAATGGAGTCAGTTAGTGGCCGACTGTTGCACAGAGTGGATGTATTTTTCAGAGCTCTAGTAGGAACATTTTTCCAATTCTAGCAATTTGCAACATAATATTAAATGGCATCAAACACATGTTAAACTTATGAAAGTTCCATTTGTACTAGAAGAAGCACAGAAGTTAATTGGCCAAATTTCATCTTTTTTTTTTTTTTTTTTTTTTTTTTTTTTTTTTTTTTTGATTGAAGGTTTAACGACCACCGTGAGCAACTCAATGGGCTATAAGCAGTCGCCCGTCCCTAATTTAGGGTCACTGGTTCCAGGGAAGGGAGAGAGCCAGTGCCGTAATACAAACACAACATCCATGCCTCATCGGGATTCGAACCCGGACCCCTTACGGACGAATGATCAGACGCCATCGCTTAGACCACTGCGCCACCGGGGCGGCAAATTTCATCATTGCTTCATCCTTCAAAGCTTCTGTCCATTAGTGAGGTAATGGCATTATTTTTTCATTTTAAACTGGATTTCAAACAAACTGTTAGGGATCTCCGGAATCAACTGCATGTGATATTTTAAAGATGTGGGAAAAGGCTCAAATTCATGCTAAACGAAAAAATCATATTGTTGAGAAAATTGAAAAAAAAAAAATTTAAAGAATGGCAATGTCTAAATTTAAAGAATGGCAAGGTCTGAAAAAGAATAAAGAAACTAAAGCCAAGCATTCAGATGCTTTGATTAAGAAGGAAAATCTTTGGAAAGAAAAGTTGGAAGATCTTTTTGATATAGCACATGCTAAAGCTTTAGTAAGAATGTTCACAATTGAAGATGAATTGTTTCTTATGGCTGAACGAGAGGAAGGACGACAAGAAAAATTAAAAAAGTGTTGACTTGGTGCTAGCAAAAAAGGGGGTAGGGGAGAGAATATGAAGAGATAAGATCCAGGGATGGAAAAGGGTTTTTTTTTTCTCTTCATCTAATTAGGATTCTGAAGAAAAAGAATGTCCTTGTTATTCGGATTCTGAAGAAAAAGAATGTCCTTGTTATTCGGATTCTGAAGAAAAAGAATGTCCTTGTTATTCGGATTCTGAAGAAAAAGAATGTTCCTGGAGAGTCTTTCACTTCAGGAGAGAAACCCATTAAAAGAGGAAGAAAGCAAGTACTGGATAGTAATTTATCTGCTAGTCTTGATGTTGCAAAGGTAAGCAATCGACAGGCAGCTTGAATCATGACCTCTACAATACAAAATCTTGGACTAGATCCATCTCTTTACAATGTAAATATAAATTCAATTTGCTGTGAAAGAGCAAAATACCATCAAAGTATTGCAAACAACTTAAAGGAACAATTCACTGCTGAGGTCTCTTTAATTATTCATTGAGATAGCAAATTGCTTGAAGATATAGTTGGATCCAAAACTGTTGACCGTCTTAGGATTTTGGTATCTGGAGATGGAGTAGAACAGTTATTAGGGGTACCAAAATTATCAGGAAAAGGAGAAATGGTTGCATTGGCTGTGTATGATAAAGCAAGAAAGTACGAAATTTGTGATAAAGTGAAGTCTATTAGGTTTGATACAACAGCAACAAACACAGGAATGGAGTCTGGGGCTTCTTGGTGTTGAATTTAAGTAATGAAGTACTACTGTTGTTTTTTTGGGTCTGTGTTAGTAAATAATGCAGTAGTTTTGTATTATAAGCCAATTGTATATTATTAACAAAAATACATACTATGTTTTATATTTACATTTTTAACCCTTAAAGCTTCATGAAACTCCATCTCATACTGTTCCATCATACTAATTCCATCTCTTATACTTAGACTAAGTACTTATTACTTAGTTCTTACCCATCTCGTACTGTAAAGGTGGTAGCGACCTCTAAAAATATCTTAATATTCATAAAAAATTCAGCAATTTTTTTTTTTTTTGATGCATTGAACACATTTATAGGTTGGGAAGAAAACAAATTCAAAAAAAAAAGTTTAGGCCACATAAAGCCCACCCTAATATATATAATATATATGTCAGGTGATGCGCAACATCACAGCCTCTCCTTGACAACTGTCGACCCCGCCTTCTCATGGTGCATTCTGTTCCCACTAAAGGGGCTCTGACGACCGCCAATAGCGGTATAACTATACCATCGGGATTAGAGGAAATGCTATCCCACACTCACCAACCCGCTTGGCCAGCGTGGTGAATTATGGTCAAACCCCTCCAAAATGACTCCACAACTTAAATCTTGGCCCTCAGTCTCCGGCAGCTGGAATGTACCTGGCCAAGTCGGAGGGTGCTAAGAGGGACCGGACTAGGCTGCCATCTGATGCTGACCTTGGCTATTTATAATGGACGCTCTCTATCTTCTGATTCAAGGCTTCTTGAATTGGAAGAGGAACTACAAAGGATCAAGTGGAACATCGTCGGGCTAAGTGAAGTAAGGAGAAAAGGAGAAGATCTCATTGAACTGAAAAGTGAACATCTCTTCTACTATCGTGGGACAGATACTGGCAGAACTAGTGGTGTTGGATTTATAATAAACAAGAAACTGAAGGATAAAGTTGTAGAAGTTGAAAGTTCCTCTGACAGAGCTGCACGACTCGTTATCCAACTCTCAAGAAGATACCGGGCTCAGATTATTCAAACTTATGCACCCACCACAAGTCATCCTGAAGAAGAAATTGAAGAATTTTATGAGGAAATTCGTCATCTAAATAATAAAGGCAAGCAGCACTTGAAGATAATTATGGGAGATTTCAATGCAAAAATAGGGCAACAGAATGAAACTTCAGTAGGTAAATTCAGTCACTGCAACAGAAACCAGCGTGGAAATACTCTCGTAGAGTTTGCAGAGGCAATAGGGTTTTTCATCATGAACTCCTTTTTGAAGAAAAAGCCACAACGGAAATGGACATGGAGACATCCATATGGTACGACAAGTGAAATTGATTTTATTATGTGTAACAAAGAATTTGTCATGGAAGACTGCAGTGTGTTAAACAAGTTCAACACAGGTAGTGACCATAGATTGGTGAGATGTAAGATGCACCTCAACACTAAACTCGAACATGGCAAGCTCATAAGACAAACAAAATGTATTGACATAACCAACCTTAAAAAACACCATAATTAATACCTTCAAGTTGGAACTGGAGAACAGATTCTCTGCTTTAGAAAGCCTAACATCGGAAGAAGTGGATATTTCTGAAGTTAACAGAAAAGTAACCAAAGCTCTTATGGAAACAGCAACAAAATTAGCTGGGTCTAAGAACAAGTTGCATGTGAACAAATTATCAGGAAAAACCAAAATGTTGATGCAAAAAAGAAGAGAGATGAGGACAACTAAAGAAGATGTGACTTCCAAACTGGAATATATAGAGCAGTACGAAAAAGTATAAACTGGAATATATAGACAGTACGAAAAAGTATCACTGAAGACGTAAGGAAATTCAGCTGTGAACTAGTGAGGAAAGCAATTAAAAACGACCAAAGCCTAAAGATATAGCAAAGGGACATCTCAGTAAGGGAAGAAAACAGATTATGGCACTGAGAAAAGAAGATGGTTCTGTAACAAGAAATAGAGGCGAAATTTTGACAAGAGTGAAAGATTTCTACTCCAAATTATATGAAAGGGATGATACATGTATTCCAGACATCATGAAAGGTACCAGAGTTCTTCCAGTCCTCCCAGCAGATGTTGCACATGCAATCAAGAACGTGAAGCGGAGAAAAGCTCCAGGAGAAGATGGAATTACTGTAGACATCATACAAGAAGCAAGTGGAGAAATTGAAACAGTACTCGCCCAAGTTTTCACTGGATGCCTTAATGAAGGGAAGATTCCTGAGGATTGGAACAATGCTACAATGATCCTGCAACATTAAAAAGCTGACATTGAGGATCTTGGGAACTACAGACTTATCAGCCTCCTATCAGTGGTTTATGAAATCTTCACTAAAGTTCTTTCACACCGCTTGAAGGTAAAATTGGACATGGCTCAACCGAGAGAACAAGCTGGATTCAGGAGTGGCTACAGCACTATAGATCATATCCACGTACTGAGAGAACTAATTGAAAGAGCGAGGGAATATGAACTTCCATTGTGCATGGTTTTTATCGATTATGAAAAGGCCTTTGATTCGGTGAAACCATCAGCAGTTACAATGGCTTTGAAATCCTGCAGTATTGAAGATGCATACATTAATATTATTAATAACATCTATGAAAATGCAAGTGCAAAGATTCGGCTGTTTGAAAATACAACACACATAAAAATTGGAAAGGGAGTGAGGCAAGGTGACACCATATCTCCGAAGCTCTTTAATGCCACGTTGGAAAATGTCTTTCAATCACTGAACTGGGAAAACAAGGGGATAAAGATTAATGGAGATTATCTAACTCGCCTTCGTTTTGCTGATGACGTAGTCATTTTTGCAACTACCCCATCAGAGCTGCAGAGTGTGATCCAGGAACTTGCTGACAAGAGTAAAGAAGTGGGATTAAAAAGGAACTTTCAGAAGATAAAAGTGATGTACAATACTTTTACAAAAAATGAAGATTTAGCGATTTATGGAGAAAAGCTGGAGATAACAGACACATACGTTTATCTTGGACAGCAGATATCAAATGAGGGTCACATTGATGAAGAAATTAAGCGGCGTACAAAACTTGCCTGGAGAGCTTTTGGAAAGAAACAGCATAATTTTCAAGAGCAATATGCCATTATGTCTTAAAAGAAAAGTGTTTGATCAATGCATCCTTCCAGTGCTTACGTATGGTGCAGAGACGTGGACCTTAACTAAAAGAGACATACAAAGGCTACAGACAACTCAAAGAAGCCTGGAGAGGTGCATGCTTGGTGTAACCAGGAGAGATAAGAAGAGGAACTCGTGGATCCAAAAGATGACAAGAGTGGAAGACATCATGATCAGAGTTAAATCCCTGAAATGGCAATGGGCTGGACAGACCATCGATGAACAGCCAAAATTTTAGATTGGATTCCAAGGGACAGGAAAAGACCCAGAAGAAGACCACATGAAAGATGGGTGGATGAAATTCGAAAGTATGCTTGAGTAACATGGAGGAGAATGGCACAAGACAGACCGTTGTGGAAGAACTTGGAGAGACCTTCGTGCAGCAGTGGATTGATAATGGTTGACAATTATGATGATGATGATGATATATATATAAATGGACAGGCATCTGGATTTCTTATTTACATGCCCAGGCCAATAATTTTGATGACCCTTGTATCTGGGCAATGGCATTTTGCAAGTCCTGATCTGATAATGATGATTCTATATGTCAGAGCTCAAAAATTACATTTTCCAACATTCCCGGACATCTAAAACTTCTGTCCGGGCAGGGTTCCCACCCCTACCTACATGCCTGATCGGTCATGTAAAAAATGTAGCTTTCTACCGAATAAATTTAATAAATTAATAGGATCTGATTTTGATAAATGTACAGGCCAAAATGGTTGACCTTGAAAGTGAAATTGCCCATAATGTGATTATGGGATTTGAAACGGTCCCAACATGACCTCTGTTGACCAAATAGGCCTACAGTTACACTGTTGTTTCTGATAGGCATGGTAGCACAAAAATTTTGAAGTCCTATACCAATAGAAGTATTGTATGTTGGAAGCTGAAATTTTGCATTGATTAGTTTCTTCATAAAGCCTGCAAGTTCACCAATTTTTTTTTTTTTTTTTTTTTTTTGTGTAGTGATTTGAGATGGAATAAATTACTCTTAGGTGAGTTCAAATTTCATTGCTGGGGCAATTTGTGGAATGCAGTAAAAAAAAAAATCCTTTTATTGTTTCTGAAATGTTTAGAAAAAGTGCAACACTGTATTTTGTGTGTGTGTGTTCGGGCATGTACTTTTTTGGACAACATGGGCATGTTACAATTTTGAAAATTATCTGGCCCTGCTATGTATGAATTCGTATCACTTTCAATCTTTATGTACTTCTGAGGGTTTTTTTTAACAGTATTTTCACAAAAATGTGTATCATCCTTAAAAACCTGGATTGACCCCTGGTGTCTGGTTCTGCAAATGGACTTTTATTTGCATGTATGGAGGTGTCCGAATACTTTTGTTTAAATAGTGTGCGTGTGTGTGGCGTAGTGAAGACAGTAGCATAGGTGCCAACTAGTACGGGTTTTCCGTAATTTTACGGATATTTGGTTGCTGTTACGGAAGTATGGAAACACCGCTGAAATTACGGAAAATCGCCATTTGATTTAATTTTCTGAGATAGAAAGCAAATTTTCATCAACTTAAAATTTTTTTTTGGTTCTTCAAGTTTTTCTGGGGGGAAAAAATTAAATGCTACATTCAGGGCTGCCAGACTTGCGTCAGCCCGCGCCAAAACGTTGTTCTTGCACCATTCTGCAAAAAAATTGCCATTTCGACGAAATCTGCACCAATTTTGCGCCAAAAGTTAACATTTACCGCTCATCGATATTTTAGCGTTATCTTACGACATTCGAAATCGATTCAGTGGTTAATTCGTACGTGAGATTCTTCCACGAATTCGCGGAGTCCCCTCCATTTTTTTTTTTTTTTTTTTTTTTGTCATTTTCGAGATCGATGCAAAAGTGAAGACATTTTCGAGATATTAGTTGGGGGGGTCATATTCTGTTGGGGATGTTGTTTTGTCTTTTTAAAAGTTCGGAAACGGAAGTTAAACGAAGTGCAGATTTTTCCCGTAATCGTATTTTATTTATCTCGCGATGTTGCTTCTGTTCAGTATTGTTAAGTATAATTTCATTGCATAATTTCAGCTTGAAATAATAGGCAACAATTTCCAAAAATGGAAGTTAGGCCGCCCGAAAATTTCCCCGTAATCTTTGGCAACGAGATTCTCACGCTGATTCGAGGAATTCCGTCTTTTTTTTTTTTTTTTATCATTTGGACCATGTACGAAATCGATGCATTACTGAACTTAAATTTTGGGAGGATTGGTGGCGGGGGGGTCGTTTGACGGAATTTCATCCTTCGAAAACGGAAAGTAAACGGAGGTAAAATTATTCTGGTAATCATAATTTTTTTTTCTTGCGATGTTTCCTCTACCCAGTATTGTTAGATATAATTTTATTCCATAAATATTTGTATTTCAGCTTGAAAATGTTGGATAAATTTCCGAAAACTGAAGGCTTGAAAAACTGTTATTTCAAGCCATGTTTCCCAATTCAGCGATCGCAAAAAAATATTCGTGTGGAAGAACCAAGGCTACTGCACTAATTCAGCACATGGCCAGTGTTTCTACAAGTAACATCGTATCTGAAGTTAAAAAAATCATTTTTCTCTATCTACGGAATGATGCTCAAGCAAATAAACTCCCATTACAATAACATATTTTGACGAAAAAATAGGGGGAAATTCAACGTTTTGAACAATGAGTTTGTTAAAAAAAATATCTCATGGAGCAGCTGTGTGTCATTTTCCTGTGAGAATGCTAACACAGGGTTCCCACGCCACCTGGAAAACCGGGAAAACCGGGAATTCTCAGGGAATTTGAAAATTGTTCAAAAAATCAGGGAAAACTCAGGGAAAATCGTGTTTTTCCGTAAAAATCAGGGAATTTCTTATCAGGGAACTGAAAAGTCAGGGAATTTTTATTTTGCCAAAAAGATATTTTCTTTAAGACTTTTGTAGAATATATTTCTGTATTGCTAAGTTTTAAAATAATTCCGAGTTGTTTTATCCTTCGAGGCAACCCACCCACCGATTAAAGTGCAGCTGTGCTGGGGAGTGCGTCTCTTCGCGGTTTCCCCCATCTCCAGATGCTCTAAACTTCAACCGAACAAACGGACACGTCAAAGCGTGAGAGAAAGCCATTAATCACACCCCCACTTCGCAGGCTCTTATCTGCTGCGTTCGCGCAGAGGCAGTCACTTGTTCCTAAGTAGGCGCCCTGGTTCTCTGTGTAGACTGGGAAAAAAATTATGAAAAAGCTATTTCCTCAATTTTTTAAATAACCGACTGAAATTTTTACAGTGGGCAAGATATATGAAAATAGCGTTCCATTTTAAATTTCGCCGAAATTCATCGGAAACTTTAGAAGTTGCGCTTTTTCCCCCCCTTTCTTTTTGCATGTTTCACTTGTCTTTTATCAAACCGTACAAAAACATTTTATTTTGCCGGATGTTGGTTATCCTAATAAATTCGTCCCCCCTTCCCCCTTCAAGAGCAGTGTGGATGAATGTTGCAAATTGAGGGCACAATTTATTTTTTGAAAAAAGTTCGTATCACTTACGAACTAAAGCTTCACTTTCGTAATTCTGTAGCAGAGTTGGTATAGTTGGAAAAGTATGTACCTTCAAATGTTTGAACAGGGAAGATATGAAATAGGAAGATTCTTCAAAGAGGGGGAAAGATTAATTTTTTCATAGTACTTACGAGTATTTTGTATGAAAAATACCATGCAATGAAGCCGGTACTATTGCATACCTACCAAATTTCCCAGATTTCACGGCCGTTTTCTAGATTCGTTGTTTTACGGCCGGAAAGAGATTTTCTTGATTCTGTCTTATTTCTATTTCATAATGCATGAAGAAATTAATTTATAGCTATTTTGGTGATATTCCGATTACTGCAAGAGCTGGCTGGTTGCGAAAATAGGGTAGTCCGACGCCCGGAACCATAGATTTTCATATCTGGGTCATTCCACGCAAAATCGTCTGATATTGAAATAATTTTCCACCAACACATCTCCGATTCTTACGGGTAGCTGCCTCCAAGTTATAAAAAAAAACCCTAAAAGTTTCACCTTTTTTTGTTTCTGATAGATTAGAAGATATTATTTTTTGAATTTTTGTGCATAGTGGAACCGTTTTCCGTAAAAACGCAAATATCTCCGTTATTTAGAATAAGAAATATAAAATTCATCATTCTCTCGTAATTTTTCCTAAGGTTTCAGCTTATACATAGGGAAAAAAATTTGCGAGAACAAAAGTTAGACGGGGTAGAAATTTTCTTGTAATCGTAAATTCTTTTTCTTGCGTTGTAAACATTATGAATTTCGTGGTCTGCGGATAATACGACTAAAATTACAGGTAATATGCCGCAAGTGTCATCGTAAAAGAGTTTGCGCTTGCTATCGTATCGGTTCCCACGCACTTTTCCGTGTGACAGGAGAAAGGTTACTTTAGCCAAAAACTTTTCCTGCTGCAGTTGAGGCAGTGCTGTTCGCTTTGCAATTGTTGGTGAATTATAAGACGTCGTACTGTCGGAAATCACTTTTTCGAGCCCCGTTCGAAGTGCAATAACGATCAATTCGTCGCAACGCGTGGTCCCGTGATGACGGATGTTTATATTTCTTGCGGACTTTCGCCGCGCGGGAGAACGAAGTGCAGTGTTTTATTACTAGAAGCTCTTCACATTATTCATTTCTTTTTCCCAAACAAACAGACACAATCGCAAAACTCCGTGAATTACGAATCCCCATCTTTTTCCAAACTCGTGTTAGCACAGGATGATTTTATTGACAGCTTGTTCCTCAGACTAGGAGACGTGCTTTTTCCCACTGCGTGAAATTGTTTTCTAAGGTTATTTGAAGTGGCTTGTAGTGAGAGTGAAAGTTTGCCAAGTGATGGTGAGGATTTTGAATCATCTGAGAGTGATATTGAGAGTGACATCAAGCCAAAAAACTAGCCACCGTGCCACGCACACCATATCTTCTTCAGAAGGTGAAGATCTTCATAGTGAATCTTCAGATCATGAAAGTTCTGAAAGTGAATGGGAGGATGTTAATAGAGAGAAGTGATGAACAACCTCAGCATCTTTTTTTTATTAACATGAAATGCAGGGGCCCAAACATGCTCCAGCAACTGATGTGGCACCTATTGCATATTTTTTACTTGTTTTTTACCAATTTCATCCTTGGAATTGTCGTTTCTGAAACAAATAAATATGCAAAGAGGTTTCTCCAGGAACATCCAAATCTTTCTCCCAAATCTTGAGCAAGGAAATGGAAAATGTTACAAATGCTGAAATAAAGGTTTCCTTGCGTGCCTTCTAATATGAGAGTAATCAGTAGCCCATGTAGGACGAGATGATTGCCGAAGGCATATCCAGTCAAAACAAATACCAGGATTGTGTAAAATTAAAGACTCGATCAAAGCCTTTGGATAATTTTTTTGCAAAAAAGAATGAAAATAGCGTGATAAACGCTGAATTGCTGTTTACTACAATCGTTGTGGAGCATAACCTACCTATAGCAAGCTGTGATCATGCTGGTCGCTTCTTTCATGCTATGTTCCCAGACTGATATTGATGAAACTGGATATCCTTGAGCATATGTGGCATGGAATGAAATATCTAAGACAAAGGATTCATCTGGCCTTCCCAAGTATTCCACATTGCCTAAACTAATGTTGGTAATATTGACTATCCCTCACAGCAGTTCCTCTACGTATAGAATATTTAGTATAGTAAGGAAATACCTCACGTACTTTTGCCCAACAATGAGCACCAAAACATTAAGTGCCCTTCTTGTACAGAAAAGTAAAGCATTTTCCTCAGGTGAGCTGTGTTATAAAAGTTTTCTGAAAAAGAATATACCACTGCAAAACAAGCAACAAGGGAGTTTTTATGTCAGCAATGACATGAGGTAAGTACAATATTGATAATTTAATTTCATATTTTTTTTGTGAGGATAGTGTAAACATGCAAAGTTATTACATATTTCATGCATTAATTTCTCATGAAATACCCATTCCACGCGTTAACGACGTATGGTGATTACCGATAGGCACCTCATACAAGTATTACAGGTTACACAGTAATACTATAATATTGTCCTTAACTTTAAAAAAAAAAAAATGGTGTGTTACATTACTGAAAGTTTGTGTTACATTATTGAAACATTACTGAAAATTCCCTATTGATTACTGATATGTTCTGCTAGAGGTTGGCACCTTTGAAATAGCATAGATTCGATGTTCTCATTGCCAAGTGCAAGAACTAACTTTAGCTAAAATAATTACAATTTTGATTTTTAAATGTCAGCAGTATTTTCCCTGATTGCTAGAATTGTTGGGATGGTACTGGCACACGTTTTTCCTCAGACGCAGAAATGCTGTCATGATTTCCGTTCTCTCTCTCTTCTTTTTTTTTATTTTTTAATAGCTGTTTTAGTTTGCTTTGTCTTTAAAGATTCTAAGTGAATTCCAATAGAAAATACAAATTGTTAGATCGATTTGATATAACCGCTCTAACAAAATGTTAAGAGACTCTGTCAGACACTCTCCATTTTATCATTCCCATTAGACTTCAATTTCAGCAAAAGTTTCCGTGTTCTTTTATACTTATGTAAAATAAGCACTTAAAGGATTTAAAGCTTCAGCATTGTATCATTTAACGGCAATTTATTCTCTTCAGTCTCATTCTCCCAGCTTGCATTTTTAAACCTAACTGGAACTCTAAATGTTGTGAGTCGTTTAAAATATTATTTATATACTTGTGTGCACTTAAAATACAGATAAATCAGTTACATAATTTCACCTAATCGATTGAAATATTTCATTATATGTAGAATTTAAATTAAGTCTTAGTTCAAATATTCTTTAAAACATGTAAATACATGGTTTGCCACCTCGGTGGTCCAGTGGTCTAAGCTCTGGTTTCTGACTATTCGTCCAAGTGAGCCTGGATTCAAGTCCCAGATGAGGTATGGGTGGTGTGTTTATCTTACGGCACTGGCTCTCCTTCTTCGTGAAGCCAAAGGTCCTAAATTAGGGATGGACTGATATAGCCCAACAAGTTGCTTATGGTGGTCGTTAAACCTGAAACAAAAAAATAAGACATGATTTTGTTAAATATTATGTAAAATTTATGTTAAATACACTAATTTTTGTAACTATAAAGTAATTAGGGAAAATGAAAGTTATTTATCCTTTATATTCCACATTTTCTGTTTATCTTTATGGACTGTATAATCGGGACGTTCACTATGTGGCGTCTTTTTAATTCTCCCTCGTGTGAGATGAACATAACATTATCAGTATTAATTTCAGGTAAGCAATTATTTGCAATTACAGCCTGTCTAGAATTTGATAAATCTTGCTTTCAATACATTACATTATTCCTTAGTTCTCTAAAAATTATCAAAACTGAATTTAAAAAATTGCCTGTAGACATTACGGTTTTATTCGATTTCTGCAGATAGTTTGCTTCATATTTTGTAACATGGAACAATTAGGCACAGTGGCCTTATACACTCTTGCTTGGAGAAACACATCACAAGAGAACCACTTAAACAATGGATCAAAGCCCTTTGTTGGTTGATTCTCTTTCGACATTTCTCTGAGCAGGAGCCCATTCGGTCATTAAGCTTATCTACACTGTGCTATAGAAGAAAGGAAAACAAACTATTCAACATACAGATTTTTTCTTACATATGAACTGTTTCTACGGGAATGTATTAACAAATTGTACATGGGCAGTATACCACTTAGGTTCAGAAAAGATCATGGAATTATAATACCAAAAATAATATGCCTCATGCATTTAATTGTTATTCATAAAAAGCAGGTAATTGTATAAAGAACAGTTATTTAAAGAATTAACAAATGTATGCTTTCGTAAGGAACGCAAGAATGTAAGGAAATGCAACAATTTGTCGCAATGTTATTTGATTTGCCGCTCTGGAAAAACTCTCAGAACCACCTGGAAAACCTGGAAAAGTCAGGGAATTTTTTTTCTACTTTTGAGTGGGAACCCTGTAACACTATGATAGGTCAAATAAAAGGTGTTGTTTCTTAATGATGAATTTCTGAGTCATGCTGAAATTGCAGATGTAGCATTAAGGCAAAGTGTTTCTTTTGCATCAGTCCAATATATGTGTTCCCTGTTTCCAGTTTTGAAACCAGAAGAATCTGACAAGGTGGAATCTGAATTTGCTCACTACCAGTTTGAAAATTTTAACTGTGCTGTTACTTCTGGGAGAATGGATGAAATGTGGCACAGAATTTCTTTAATGAAAAATGAAAGTGGCCAGTTGAAGTATGAATCATTAAGCAAAATTATGAAAATGATTTTAAGTCCTGCATAGCAATGCAAGTACAGAAAGAATTTTCAGTATTGTGAAAAAAACCATGAATGAATTCAGACCTAATTTAAGTACTCATGTGCTGTCTTCTTTATTAGTAGAAAAAATAAACAGCATTGCACACAGTGAGCTATGCTATCAGAAGAAGTTTTCACAAATTGAACTAAGGAAGTCCAAAATGGCAACTACAGCCAGTTTATCATAATAATTTGGCCAATATTCCAAGGAATAATTTTTCTTCATGTCTGGAGGTAATTTATTATATTTTTCTGGTAGACAATATTTTAAATTTTCCCACTAGCAAATTAATTTTATTGTATTATTATTATTATTATTATTATTATTATTATTATTATTATTATTATTATTATTTTGTTAATTGTTCTGACAGATTAAAATTTGTTTGCAGTGTTAAATACCCAAATTTGCCACTGTAGACTGGATTACTGAAAATTACTGAAAAAAAAATATTTGTTACTGTAAATTACTGAAAAATGAACATGTTGGTTACTGAAACCTACTTTTAGAGGTTGGCATCTATGCAGTAGTAAACAAAAACATGTTTAATGAAATAACAGGGTGAAATATGCAATGGGATTTATAAGTTTCATATTTCTTCTTGCACCATATGGTCTTTATGATATAGCCCATTTGAAAGTGTAGTGTTGTGGCAAGCATAGCATAATGAAACTGGTAGATACAGTAAGTAAAAGATGAAATTCCTAGTGTTGCAAAGAAAATTCAGATTTTCATCCTTAGTAACATAGAAGTCACAGTAAATTTCTTTTGAAGAGTAGCTTGTAACAGTTTTCAGTTTATACCACATTGAGATATTAAATAAACATAAATCTATAGTTTCAGATTTGGAAATTAAAATTTGTATGTTCATTAAAAGTATATTCTTACCTTTTTATTGTTATTTTCAATTTCAGATAGCTCTGCCACTGTACTTTTTGTGGATTATGGAAATACAGATGTTGTGCAGACTGACTCCCTGAAAATGTTAACTGAAGATTATCTGAGGAAACAACCGTATGCCATCCATTGCAACCTTGCTGGAGTTGTGCCTTCAGCTGGAGATACTTGGTCTGCTGAAGCCATAACTGTTTTCGAACAGACTACATCAGACGCACTGCTTACCATCACATTTAGTGCACAGACATTACCTGCCCCTGTGACTGTTGTGAAAGATGAAGAAAATGTTGCCGAACAGCTTGCAAATTCACAGTTGTGTCGCTACAACAAAACAGAAGCTCCTAATAGCATAGACTCAGAAGCTAGTGAAACCCATCTCGTCACAAGCGTTAATAAAGACACAGCAAGAGATGTCAAGTTTGAGAAATACCCAGAGAGAACAGTTGGTATCAGAACTTCTGTCAAGCTGAGCTTCACGTATTCAGTGGAAAAGATTTTTGTCACTCCTGTTGAGCTCGTTGAACAGCTTGAATCAATTACAGACAGATTACAGGAATCATATAACACAAATTCTGAAGACACTGCCTATTTCGTTGATGTTGGTCAGCCATGCATTGCCAGATACAGTGAAGACATGGCTTGGTATCGTGCTTTGGTTACAGGCATTCAAGGAGATGAAATAACTGTTTTGTTTGTAGACTTTGGCAACAGTGAAGTTACTGAAATTTCTAGTTTAAGGCCTGTGACATCTGAATTTCTGGAAATTCCACCTGTGGCAATTGAATGTTCTTTGTTTGGCATGAAATCGCTGTCTGAGAAAGAAGGTGAGATAGCTGAAAAGTTAGAAGCCTTTGTTGATAACGAAGTGGAATTTGAAATGGAGGTACTTGATAATCAGCAGCCATATCAAATTCAATTAAAAGGAGAGAGAGACTTGGCTGAGCAGTTAATTGATGAAGGATTAGCTGAATATGTACTATCTATATCTGACATAGTAGTAGACAGTGATCAGGATGAACAGGAACCAAAAGTTCCGTCTTCACCACCAGGTGCAAGCGAAAATAATGGAACTCCCTCACACATCTGCATGCAAAGTGTTTCTGTTGGTGAAATGGCTGCCAGTGTTAAATATGTAGAAATATCAGACGGTTTGATAACACTTCATGTTGTTCCGAGCGAATTTGAAGGTGATTTAACAAGACTTCAAGATTGCCTAGAAGTCACCTATGGGCAAAGTGAAAGGTTTGTTCCAGGCTCTTTGTCCAAGTATTGTGCCGCTAAATCACCTGATGACGAGTGCTGGTACAGGGCTGAGATTTTGAAGCAAGATGAAGAAAGCTATTATGTTAAGTATCTTGATTTTGGAAATTGTGAAACTGTTACTCCCAGTGATGTTGCTGAGCTTCTGCCTGAATTTTCAGTTGAACATCAATACTCATTATCTTGCTTAATGTTTGGCATTTCTGTACTTGAAGAAAATAAGGAAGCTGCAGAGAATCGGATTTATGAGCTTACTGGAGACAAACACATAACGTTGAAAATCAGTTATGTGATACCTGATGCTCTTGGGATGTGCTGGGCACTTGCAAGTGTCGACGGCGTAGATATTATGCAGACTTTATCAGGGGAGGAACTGGTGTCCTCTGTATGGCCGCCTCCTCAGCTTCCTGGAGAAGAATTTGAAGCAGAAATTGAAAACATTGAAACAGATAACTTGCTGCTTTCTGTCATTCCAGCAGAGTGGGCAGATGAACGCAGCAGTTTTATCAGCAAGTTAAAAGAGATGTGCGGGACCAATGCCGAACCTCTCGCATCCATTGACATCAGATCTGGTATTCTATGTGTTGTTAACTTTGATGAAAAATGGTGCCGTGGTTACATAATGAATGCCAATGAAGAGAGCATTGTGGTCTATTTTGTTGATCATGGATATACAAGAACTGTAACTCCATCTTGTGTAAAAGCACTGCACCCAAATTTCTGCCAAAGAGCATCATTGATTTTGAGATGTACGCTTTATGATTGGGTGCATCCTGTGAATGATAACATTTATAAGAAAATGTTAGAGATCTGCATGTCAAGAACGGCTAAGTGCACTCTTCACAAGTCCAGTGATGCAGCTTTTGAGCCCTTAAGCATTAGTATAAATATTGATGGAAGTGATGTTTTATCAAGTATGGTGAAGTTCATTAATGGTGAGAATACCGATGGCTTGTGTCCAGCTGACATTAGTGTTGAACCAACTGAGGAAATTTTAGAAGAAGTTGATAAGACTGAATGCTTTGTTACTGACCATAATGTTGAAGCTCCAGTTTCTGAAAAGGATAATGGAAATTCTGAATATCCAAATTCCACAATTGTATTTGGGGATGCAAATTTTGATGAAGTGTGCACCCAGATGGAATTTGATGCCTCTGTAGAAGACGACTTGGGTAAACCACATCTTTCAGTTACTGCTTTCCCTGATAGTGTCGAAAAAGAACTCGCTGAAGTGCAGAAATACCTCGAAAGAACCATCAGTAACAACTCTCTTGTGAAACTGAGTTATGTATACTCACATGATAAGTTTTATGTCATGCCTATTGAGTTGCAGGAGCAACTGAATGAAATCACTTCCACTTTAGAGGAAAAGTATAGCGCAGAATGTGACTTAGAAGAGTATCCATTGTGTACAGTTCAAATTATGCAACCTTGTGTCGCTCAGTATGACGAAGATGCAGCCTGGTATCGTGCACTCATCACAGATGTTAAAGAGAATGAAATATTGGTGGTGTTTGTGGATTTTGGCAACACTGGAGTCGTTGACCGTAGCAGCTTAAGAGCAATAACACCGGAATTATGGAAAATTCCCCCCTTGCTGTCGAGTGCAGCTTGTTTGGTATTCAAGTTGTTCCAGAGAAGGTAGAGGAAATAAACTCTCGGCTGACAACCTCGTTGGAAGATGAAGTTGAATTCGAGTTGGAGATTATTGAAAACCATGAACCTTATAAAGTAAAGCTAAAAGGTGATACTGACCTTGCCGAACAATTCATTGCTGAAGGACTCGCAGAGAGTTATGTTCCCCCTTCCCAAAAACTGCAGGACAGCGAAACCTTCAAAGAAAACCTCAGAATTGCTTTCTTAGAAGAGCCTTTATCTTTGGAAGATAAAGGATTTATCCCTTATCAAAATGTTTCACATGGTGAGATATCAGCTGATATCAAATACATTGAATTATCTGGTGACACTGTTGTGTTCCATGCTGTTCCTAACAACCTGGAAGATGCTCTTGCAAATCTTCAGGAGAAATTGCAGATTGCATACAGTGACTCCAATAATGATACACCTCTCCAACAAGAATTAAAATTTTGTGCTGCAAAGTCATCTGAAGATGGGCTGTGGTACAGAGCACAGATTTTGAGGAAGTGTGATTCTTACGACGTGAAGTTTGTTGATTATGGAAACTGTGAGACGATTTCGCCATGTGATGTTAGAGAACTGCCTCCAGAGTTCTTGACTGAGAATCAGTATTCAATCGCCTGTTGCCTCTCTGCAGTCAGGGTTGTTCCGGGAAAGGAGGAGGATGTTGAACCCATGATCAGTGACCTTATATCTGAAAAGGAAGTGATAGTTGACATTTACGACGTAACTCTGAGCACTACTGGCACCTGTAGGGCTACAATAAAAATTCAAGGCATGGACATTATTCATGTTTTGATTCAAGGTGGCCTCATGTTTCAGACATACCCCGCCCCTCGCCCGCCGAGTGCGACTTTTGACGCACAGGTTGAAGGAGTGAAGCTGGAATCCCAGTTAATGTTTTATATCATTCCCAAGGAATGGCAGGAAACTCGTCGTGTTTTTCAAGAAGAATTGTGCAAATCTTGTAAATCTGTAGAGCCTGTTGAACCTTTTGCCATCTGCTGCGATAGTCTTTATGCTACTGTTTTTGGTGAACACTGGTGTAGAGTATCTGTGATGAACACAGATGAAGATTCAGTGGTTGTAAACTCTATTGATTATGGTAACATCAGATCTGTAAGTAAATCTTCGTTATGGCATTTAGAACCTAAGTTCTATCATAAGCCCCGGTTTGTTTTGTTGTGCTTACTGAGTGGTTGTTCGTATCCGTTGAGTGAAAGTTTATGTTCCAAGTTTCAAGAGATCTGCAGTGGCAAAACCATCACATGCAAAATTCAACAGACTTCTCACGATTCAGAGCCCTTCCCTGTGAGTGTAGAAGTTGACGGTGCTGATATTCTGCCTTGCCTTACTGATCATGAGAAACAAGGTGATTTTCATTATGAAAAGAGAACAGATGATGCTCGTAAGTGTATGGTAGTTTCTTCAGAAACACTGAGCCAGGATGAATGTCATAACGAATTTGCTGGTGAAGAGACTGTTGTGTGTGAAACTACAGTGGTTTCTGAATGTGATTCACGTCCGCAAGAAGTTCCAGAAAAATTAGATACGCATTTGTATGAGAGCGAGACTACAGTGGTTTCTGAATGTGATTCATATCCCCAAGAAGTCCCAGAAAAATTAGATGAACATTCGTATGCCAGTGAGATTATCGTGGACGAAGACGATGAAGTTTATGAACATGATCCACATCTACATGATCAAGAAAATCGTATGGAGTTAGAAAGTAAAGATTTGCATGATGATGTATCTTCCCATGAAGCAGGCAAAGATGTCAATTTGTGCCTGGAGTGTCCAAGAGCAGATGATATGAATAGTACTGAAAAAGAAGATAGTGTCATTAACTTACATCTTAGTAACAATGAAAAAGAGGATATGTGTGAGAAAGGAGACACAGTCTATGTTAGTTCAGATAACAGTCAATCTGAGGACGTTTCAAAGGATGGTGATGTATCTGCTCATGAAGCAGGCAAAGATGTCAATTCATACCTGGAGTGTCCAAGAGCAGATGATATGGGTAGTACTGAAAAAGAAGATAGTGTCATTAACTTACATCTTAGTGGCAATGAAAGAGAGGATATATGTGAGAAAGAAGACACAGTCTATGTTAGTTCAGGTAACAGTCAATCTGAAGACGTTTCGAAGGATGATGATGTATCTCCCCATGAAACAGGCAAAGATGTCAATTTGTACCTGGAGTGTCCAAGAACAGATGATATGGGTAGTACTGAAAAAGAAGATAGTGTCATTAACTTGCATCTTAGTGGCAATGAAAGAGAGGATATGTGTGAGAAAGAAGACACAGTCTATTTTAGTTCAGATAACAGTCAATCTGAGGACGTTTCAAAGGATGATGATGTATCTGCCCATGTGACAGGCAAAGATGTCAATTCGTACTGGGAGTGTCCAAGAGCAGATGATATGGATAGTACTGAAAAAGAAGATAGTGTCATTAACTTACATCTTAGTGGCAATGAAAAAGAGGATATGTGTGAGAAAGAAGACACAGTCTATGTTAGTTCAGATAACAGTCAATCTGAGGACGTTTCAAAGGATGGTGATGTATCTGCTCATGAAGCAGGCAACGATGTCAATTCATACCTGGAGTGTCCAAGAGCAGATGATATGGGTAGTACTGAAAAAGAAGATAGTGTCATTAACTTACATCTTAGTGGCAATGAAAGAGAGGATATGTGTGAGACAGAAGACACAGTTTATGTTAGTTCAGATAACAGTCAATCAGAGGAAGTTTTGAAGGAGGATGCCTTGCTAAATGATAGTTTAGAAGCAGATCAGTTTTATGACGCACCAGAACAAGATGAAAGTGAGCCAGATGCTGCAGATGTTGTTGACCCAGAAGGGAGCCAGTTTAGTGACCCTTCACAGTCCCATAATGATGTAGCAGGAAATTTTGATATCAGTACATGGGAACCTCCCAGTCATACACCTGCACAGCCAGAGAATAACATAACAAAGTGTACTGTTGGTGTGGCAACTTCGGAAAGTATATTATCGAATGCAAATAACTCTTCTGATGATTCACTTGCTGTTGGATCAATTAACAACCCACCAGATATTTTGCAGTCAATTAATCTACATGTTGCAGATTCCAGTGATACCCAGGAAGACAGTTTAACAGAAGAGGCTTCGTGTGAATGTAGCGTGGAGAAAGAGGGCTCACACAGTGATTTGTGTTTGACCAGTTTCCCAGGTGTGAAAGAGTCTTCTCAAAGGTCTTCTTCCATAGACTCTTCTGGTATCCAGAATACAGATGGAGAAGATGTTAAAGAAGCACATCCACAAGGTAATGTTAATTGTAAAGATGCACAAATTCTTCCAGACTCTCCGTTGACAGATAAAAATTCTTTTATCAATGAAAAATGTACGTCAGAAAAAAACACATGGGTCTGTCAGAGCCATCCTCATGTAACAGTTGCTGTGATCCTGACACTGACAGTCAAATGCATCCACCGGACTCCAGTGATACCACCTGTAGTAGTGCAGTAAACATTCCAGAAACAGGAATAAGTAACTATGGGAATATAGATCAGTTAAGTACAGATATTAAAGCAAAAGAGGCACTGTTGCCTAATTCATGTCATTCATTGGAAAATGTTAATCGAGAAAGTAAATAACAATCTAGTTTGTTTGTTTTTTCTGCCTTGTAATCCAGTAGACATTTGCAGAGAAATAATTGATTTGTTTTTCAATGTGCTTATCATATTTCAGTGCACCTTGATTTTTCATCATAACAGTGTGTAATTTAAGTTTATACTAAGCTCAATGAGCTGTGGAATGCAGAAGTGCTCGAAACACGTCCAAGTGCGTCCAGACTTCTCCTGTAAAAGTCTTAAAAATTGGACAGTTAAAACATCAGTTGTTGACTCTTTGCAGAAATCACGTGGTTGTAGATAACAGTTAGATTTGCTTCATGCACTCAAATAGTGCTTTAATTGTACAGCTTTCTTAACTGTTGCCGCACATCTAAAAGGTGTTAGTACAATTCCTTTCAAGCTGGTTGCAGCACACCTTGCTATAGTGAAAAAAAAAATCGTGTAAATTTCCTTTTATTCATGCTTTCGTTTTGCAATCGATTAAAGTTGTAAATTTATATTTGTATATTGTTTCTGTTTACTATAAATGTGTTTGCACTTCATAAGCATAGATGCCAACCATTACAGATTTCTCCCCATAATTACGGATGACTAACCAAAAATTATGGATATTCAGATTTTTGCTGTTATTAAGAATGTTTTACTGGTTTTGTAGTGGTTCAATGCAAAAGCCTCTAAACAAAGTTCGTAACGCAGCTCCTTGTTTCTTTCTTTTCTTTTTTTTCTCTCTCTCCGAGGAGGAGGAGGAATGTGTTTTGCTTGTTTGCCTTGGAAGTTCAGTGGGAAGAAAGCCTGGTGCTGGGCCAAGATTACATTGGGTGGCTCAGTAGCCGTGTAGTGTTGCTTACGTCATCTGCCATCAGCTAGATGAAAGTCAGCCGCACGCTGCCGAAATGAATGCAAGAGATGAGAACTTGGTGGGCGAGGGGGGTCGCTCTGGTTTTGTTGATATATCTTCATGCCCTCCGCTCAACTGAAGCAGTGTGGCGTCGACCCAAGAGACAAGGTCACATGGTACAACGAGACTGATTTTGACATAAGGCACTGTTTGTTACAGCTGGGGTGGGATGTGGGTGCGTGTTTTCTTTTCCATTTGTGACTATATTCTGAAGAAATTTCCACTGAAAAGTGAATTCCTGCTGCACGCAGAAGTTGCTGATGTATGAATTAGGAAGAAAGCTTCCTCTTCTTCAGTAATGTACTTTGCAAATATTTTCCCAACTGTTATTGTTAGTGATGGTGATCTGGACAAGTTGGAATTGGAGTTTGCCCTGTACCAAGCTGATGAATTAGAAGAAGATATTTTGTATAGTCCTAGAATTGATACTGTGTGGTCAAACATTTTGAAAATGACTGGTTCAACTGGTGCTAAAAAGTATGAAGTTTTTTTCCACGCCTGATGCAGGCTATTCTTGTTGTGCCACACAGTAATGCAACTGCAGAAAGAATTTTTAGCATTGTCTGTAAGAATCGAACAGAGTTTAGGTCTAACCTAGCCACCGAAACTTTAGGGGCATTGTTAGCCTTAAAAGTTAAGATGGCATCATTTTCAGATGTTTGCCATTCTGCTGCATTTTCAGAAAAAGAATTGGCTGCTGCAAAAGCATGCCACAGTGGCATCACTGAAAGGCAACCAAGGCAGCCAACTAGTTTAGAGAAATTTGACTTAAGGGCTTGTAAATATGTACATAGTTTCAGTTGCCATTTATAAACTGTCAGCGTACAAGGACATAATTTTTGATTAGTATTGAAGTGAAACAAAGCATATATAAGGCAAGGCAAAACTGATAGGTAAACCTAACGTAATTATTCTTTTTTTAGTTTCTTTTCCATCATACTGGTAGCATCATTCATGAATATTGGGGGAAAAGAGGGTTGTGTGAAGTTTGTTTTACTTTTTATAAGTGTACATTAATTTCTAACCACACTTCTAATTTTGAAAAAGAAATTTATGTGATAGTAAAGGATTTATTTGTTAAAATACATTCTCGTAATTGTGCTACTGAAAGAAGAAATTTATATGATAGTAAAGGATTTGTAAAATACACAGCCATTATATAATCTTCTTAGATTTATTAATTTAAATTTTCTGTATTGATATAATTTCTGTTTAACAGTATCCATCAAATTGTCGAATTTAGAAACAAAGAAATATTCATTAAAACAGGACTATGATGGAATATTTTATGATAGTGTCTTGTAATTCATGTAAAAGTAAGTTACTATGATATACAAGTATTACAGGTTACACATTTGTACTATAATATTGTCCTTAACTTTGAAAAAAAAAATGGTGTGTTGCATTACTGAAAATATTCCTGAAACATTACTGAAAAATCCCCTATTGATTACTGATAAGTTCTGCTACAGGTTGGCATCTCTGCATAAGTGGTATCTGTTGTACAACATGCTGTTTGAAAATATGTATACCACAGAGTATTGGAAATAATTTCTTTAGTGTTGGACAAATAGACTTGTTTTGAAAATTCTGCAGATTTTGGAAATTTAGAACACAATGTAGTATTCAAGAGCAAGGTGGGAAATTAGAAAAATTTGGAATGTGCAAAATTTCTCCTCTAGCTTCACTTCTAGGCTCGATTAATAATAGCATTTCATGTGCAAATTGTAGGGTATTACAGGAATCTTGTGTGTTTCAAAATTTATCTTCTTTGATTGAAGAATTTCATGCCCAGAGTATGATGTTTATTTATAAATTGTGTTGCACATTTAATTAAACAACTGAAGGGTACAAGGAAAAAACTAAGCAAGTTGCTTTTTTTCCAAAATGAGAAAAGCGAATTTTTACGTTTGACTTACCTGCCTTTTTCCTTGAACATCGAACCTTAAAAGGGTTGAAAACGTTAGACAAACCCAATTTTTTTTCTGTTTCGCACCTCTGAAAGATGCTTCTCTTTATTCTGAGTTCAGTGGTACTAATACCTCAATTTTCACAAAATATTGATTTACAACATTTTTTTCCTGTACCCTTCAACTAGTTGTAAGCTCCATTTTAAAACTTCAGTTAAAGAATGAGAAGGAAATTGCTTATAGTCATTTCAGTTTTTGTCAGCCACACTTAAAGCTAAACAATTGTTAAGTTTTCCAGACATTTTCCCATATATTTGTATGTTGCAAACTGTTATCTCATGCTTCGATAATCATTCAATTTCACTACTGTTAATCCAAAGAATTAGATGCTTAACTTGTAGCTGAAGTAATCCTCTTTTAAATCTTCTTGATGTTTACATTTTTTTTTTTGCTACTGCCATGTTGAAGCAACTTTATTATTAAAAAAAAAAAAAAAAAAAAGGTCAATGTGATGAGTTCAACCAGCAGATAAACCTACCTTAAATTATTGGTAGTTAGTTCGCCCACCAACCAAATATTCTCAGATAATGCAAAAAGAAAAAGAAAATTCTTTTAGAAATATTTAAAATCATTTTTTTATTATCCAAAGAACAAATAAAGCTAATTAATAAACAATGTATTGTGTAAATGTAGATTGGAAAGTTTGTTGTTATCAGTTAGAGCCCCACTACATTCAGAGATGAAATATCATTACTTACGCTAAGCAAAAAAAAATTCTAAATACTCACATTTGGTTATTTGCTAGAATATTTATTTTCATACATTAAACAGTATTTTGTTTGTAAAGTAGAAATATCTGAACACAGATCAATCAGTGTTTACCTAGAAATGATTAACATCTCAATTTGTTATAAGGCAGAGAAGTGCATCAGTTATATTTGATCTTGCTTTGTTACATCTTTCCAAATGGAACACTGGCAGGCTGTTCTCAGGAATTAACAGTAAAATTTTAAAAGGTATGTTTCTAACATTTTCAAAAAAAAAAAAAAAAAAAAAATATTTTTTACACTTTGGCTGGTTAATTGTTAACCATTTGAATTTCATATTCCCTAAAATAGCATGAAGTTAGATTTTTTATTCATTTCACATCTTTGAAAAAAGCGTTCATATCTTTTATAAAAACATTCAAAAGTATATTTTTATTATTTACTTGATTGAAAGCTGTGGAGGTGAAATGCAACTTTCAACCAAGAGCTTGAAAGTTTTTTACTCTCTCTCTCTCTCTCTCTCTCTCTCTCTCTCTCTCTCTCTCTCTCTCTCTCTCTCTCTCTCACACACACACACACACACAAAAGCTTTGGGGGTGGAAATACATATAGTTTGAAGAACTGCAGCTCTTTCATCTGTGACAAACTTCTATCTTCTCAGCCAAGGTCTTTTGATAACCTCAATTGCCCCACCCCCCTACACTGATGAACTTCCTCTAACTTCTATCAGACCTGTTTGTAAAGATCCAGACTCGCGGTCGCCACTGGCGATAAACTTCATCATCGTGGCAACTAAAAATGTTTGATTAAATCGCCAATTCTGGCGACCTGTACGGGGAAAACATTTATTTTATTTAACTGGTATTGTACGGATTTTTATTTAACTTGTACGGAACTCGCACGTTTTTGAAAAAATTTACTCCAAATGTACGGAAATCGCACGAAACGGCACAAAATTTGAGTTGTACGGAAGTCGGCCATCACCTTTTTCATTCTGCTTGAACAGCAGAAAAGAAAAAAAAAGTTTATAAAAAAGGCTAGGGCGTCGGTTTTTGATCACAAAGAATGCGCCAAGGCTCATGATTCATCGTAGGGGAACGAGGTTGCGGTGGCAGGGATCGCATTCCTCCTAAAATTCCTAATATTTTGTGACCCTCCTTAAATTTCTAAAATTATACCTAAAATTTGCTATTCTTCCTAAAATTTTCGTAAGCTTATTTATTAAAAATACAACCGTTATTAACACCAATAAATTTACCATTACGGTAAGGTGAAAAGACCTGTTATTGTAGAAACACAGCCTATATGCTGTGCTGCTGAAGGGAGGGAAAATGACGCCATCGAGATGCACTTGCTTCGGGGCGGGCGTTCCACTTTTTTGCCTTCGGACAGTTTTCAAGAGTAACAAAAGATCTAAGGGAAAAGGGGAGGGGTCATTTTCACCCCTGGTTTGCGCTTTGCAGACGAACTCCGTGGCACGCAGAAGATCGTACTTTATTTTTGTGCATGTCTTGTGGAACCTCCTCTTTCTGCTGATGTTTTGTTATTGTAAACCGCAGGTGGGTGGAAGCAAAGAGGAAACATGTGGTCTCCTTCCGTAACCTCCGGTAAATGACGATGGGATGGTAGCTGAGTGTTATCGTGGCAGGCAGTAGAGCTCGTGATCATTGACCTTCGATCGTGCGTCGGCGACAGCGACCTTCGATGCGCAATATATCTCGGCTCCGACCGGTAATGATCTCTGGCGCTGCACGCACGGAGTAGGAGCGGGCTTGGCCTTGGCGCGTACCGCCCCAGATTTCTATCATAAGCGTGCGGTAGTGTTTTGGTTTGTTTCATGTACTTCGTCTGTCTTAACAAGAATTTCTGAGAATTTTTTGTGCACGCGTTTAATCAAGTAATGGCTGGTAGAAAATATCGGTCTGTTTTTAAGAAGTATACGACAGATTATCCGTGTATAATCGAAATCAAGGAACCGCCAACGATTTGCATTTTGCTCCATTTGTAGGTGTGATTTTTTCGTTGTCCGCAAGGGCAAAGGAAATATCGTTAATCACATTCTTACGCAAAACACGTGGCCAATTCTAAGTGCGTGGAAAATAACAAAACATTAAATTTTGCTCGAGATAGTTCATCTTCTGATGTGATTATCCATGCTGAGTGCTTGGTTACTTCATTCCTCGTGTAACATAACTTACTTTTAAGCTGTGCTGACCATGCAAGTGTGCTTTTAAAGAAAATGTTCCCAGATAGTAACATTTCAAACACATGCATGTGTAACAGGACAAAAACATCGTGCATTGTTGCCGAAATGGGGAAATTTAAAAAATAGACTTGCATACTTGCCAACTTTTACGGATTACCCGTAAAATTTTACTGATTTACGGATAGAGGTCTTTTTTAACAGATTTTTTTAATATTTAGATTGCTCAATCGAAATATTTCAACCCCCTGCACTTAGATTTTCTAACAGACCTTACGAGCGCTGTGTCACGCAATGATGTCATCTTTGACTCGCTGGCTTTGTGACATCGTGCGGTTAGAGTGCTAAAGTGATGTGCCGACCAGAGTTCGCCAAAATGCGTAATTGCGCGTTTAGTATGCATCGAAATTTTACCAACGCGTAAAAATACGGATCGGGAATTTTTCTCGATGCGTAAAAATATGCGTCGGGAACTTTTTCTCGCGCGTAAAACTACGCATCGAATAATTTTACGAATTCATAAAAATGCGCATCGGGACGGTACAGAAACGGAAGTAAACGAAATAAAGGTTTTTCCCCGTAATCAATATTTTTTTTTTCCTGTGATGCTGCCTTTGTCCAGTATTGTTGTTATATATCATTTTATTCCATAAATAATTGTATTTCAGTTCAAAAATGGAGGAAAAATTTCCGAAATCGGAAATTCGACGGCAAAAAAATTTCGCTTTAGGCATGAGAATCCGACGGTTTCGAGGAATTTCTCCTTTTCCGTCTTAATTTGAGTTATTCTCCAGATCGATGCATAACTTAACATAATTTTTTTAAATATTTGTTAACAGAAATTGTTTTTATCTTTTTTATATACCTTAACGTAACATTAGTGCTTCAAATTATGTCCATTGATATTTCAAACAGCCGCCCCGGTGGCGCAGTGGTCTAAGGCGCTGGCCTCTGATCATTCGTCCGCAAGGGGTCCGGGTTCTAATCCCGGTCAGGCATGGATGTTGTGTTTGTCTTACGGCACTGGATCTCTCCCTTCCCTGGAACCAGTGGCCCTAAATTAGGGACGGGCGACTGCTTATAGCCCATTGAGTTGCTCACGGTGGTCGTTAAACCTCCAATAAAAAAAAAAAAAATATTTCAAACATACGAAAATAAGCCTGCAGGATTTTCATAGAAGATTGCAGGATTTTTCTCTTCTTAAGGTTGGCAAGTCTGTAAGTGTATATTGTGTTCAGAAATTTTCAATATTTCTAATAGTGGCTTTTCACAAGTAAAAGCGCATCATAAAGGAAAAAAACATTTACAGAAATTTCAAAGTAAATTTCAAAATAAGTCCATCCTGTGAAAGCCTTTGGAGGACGGGATCTTCAGCCCAAAACAAATATTAGTGAAGTACTGAGTCTTGATTTACAGTTGGCTAAAGCCGAAGCATTATGGGCCATGAAAGTTGCTAAGGACAATATGTCTTTTGTTTTATGCACTGAAACAGTTGAACTTTTCAAAGAAATGTTTCCTGATTCAGCCAAAATGCAACTTAAAGAAAAAATGCAACTTAAAGAAAAATGCAACTTAAAGAAAAAAAGTTGCTTATGTGATATCACATGGATTGTCAAAATATTTTGAAGAGGATTTGAAAAAAGACATTGCATCTAGTAGCCCAGGAAAGGTTACTATAGCATTTGATGAAACTACAAATACACAAGTGAAACGGCAGTTGGATGTGTATCTCAGGTACTGGTCTTCAGAAATAAATTCAGTTTCTTGCCGATACCTAACAAGCATTTTTCTGGGTCACGCAACAGCAGATATTTTGCTAAAAGAAATTCTTGATGTGTTATCATCCTTCAATATTTCGTTGAACAGAATTATTTGTGTATCCATGGACAGCCCAAATGTAAATAAGTGCTTTTTACGCAAGTTCAATGAAGTTGTAAAACAAGAAACAGGCCAGAAATCTTTGGAACTAGGTTTATGCAACCTGCATGTTGTTAGTAATGCATTTAAAATTTTTTTGACAAGCTTAAATATAGATTTTGACGAATTTGCTACTGATATGCATTACTTTTTAAAGAGTAGTGCTGCAAGACGATAGGAATATAAATCTGTTGAGGATATAACATTGGTCACAGCCAAATTTCTTTTGCGTCATGTCAGCAACAGATGGTTAACCGTTGGTTCTGTAGCCCAGAGGCTCTTGGATCAATGGCTAAATATTACAGAATATTTTTTAAACTTCTTGCCATCTCAAAAAATATTTGAAAAACAACTACGCAATTCGGCAAGGTATAAAAGAATTCACTGTTTCCTGAAAAATGAGCTAACTCCTTGCTATTTAGCATTAATTTCACTTTCACACCAAAATTTTGAAAAGTTTTCATTATGTTATCAGAGTGAAGAACCAAAAATATACCAGTTATATTCTGATTTAAATACTTTAAATGAGGAATGTTATGGCTCAGTTTATCCAAGATGATGTTATTGCAGGGAAATTTGGAGAAGACCTAAAGAATGTTGATTTTGAAAACAAAAATTCATGGAAAAAACTAGGGGAGTTAGAAGTTGGTATGAAGACAAAAAATCTCCTCAGGAATGTTCAGGAGACCAGGCAGAAATTATTTCTCTTAGATGTAAAATCATCACTAGTTGCAACCACAAAATATTTAAAGTCAAATTTGCCATTCTGCAATCAAAAGCTAAGAGACATAGAAGTTTTAAAATTAAAAGAACCAATGAAAGAGTCAACTCAACTTTCAGTCACTGAAGGACTTTCGGAAACAACCAGAATTTCAAGTGTTTTGCATCTTTCTGAGGAACAAATTGATAGAGTAAGAGAAGAGTGGATACTTTTAAATTGCGATAAGCCAACTCTAGATGAACTAGTGAAATTTTCAGAGGAAGGGCATGTTCCAGTGCAGATTGATCATTACTGGCGTAATATATTTAGTATTAAAGACTCTAGCGGAAAAGAAAAATACTCAAATCTTGCTAAACTCATCAAGTCAATTTTAGTTTTACCTCATGGTAATGCTGATGCAGAAAGGGGATTTTCGGTTAACACTGCTCTGTTAAGGAAGGACAAGGCTAACTTAAAAGACTCAACTATAACATAATTAAGAATAGTTAAAGGGGCCATTAAAGACTATGGATGTGTAAATAAAGTTCCCATAACAAGAAATTTGTTAAATAGTGTTCGTGAGTCACATAAATTTTATAAAGAGTATGTTGATAAGCTGAAGGAAGAAGAATCAAAAAAGTTAAAAGAAAGGAAGCAGAAAGAGAGGGAAAATAAGGAAAAGCAGCTAGAGAAAAAAAGAAAAGCTGAGTTTGATGACAAAATAAAAGAAAATGATGCATAAATAAATAGGCTTAAAAAAGATAAAGAAGCCTCCCTATCAATAATTCAAGAGGGAACAGAAAGAATGAGAAAAGCTGTAGAAAAACAAAATACTGTTGAAATAGCAGTTGCCTCTAACTTGATCAAACAAGGTTCATCTGCAATAAAGAAAACTGAAAGTAAATTAGTTGTGGTGGAAGCAGAAAAAGATAGGCTTATCAGGAAAAGGTTAAAACAATAATATGAAAAAAGTAATTCAGTGAACAATTGTACATAGTTCTTGGTTTTCAATTACCTTTTTAGGATATTATAATTTAATGTGAAACCTGAAAACTTTACTGTGAAAATCGTGAATTGCTTCTGGTTCAACAGCATATTAATGTTCAAAGTGAAACTTGAATGTGGTAAATATACTTGAATATGATAATAACACGTGAAAAGATAAGAACTGAACATTAGAAGTAAATCATACTTAAACTTTAGACATTAGACGTTATACAAAAAATTTGGGTGTGAACTTCGACCATATATACTAATGGACTACGCATTGGCCATAGCTGCATCAAAGCCGCCATGGCTCCAACATTGGGCACGTCATCATCAGACTCCAAATTTCGTGTAAAAATGCTGTTATGATTACTAATTTACGCTGCAGAACTTCAGTGTTTTCGGTGTATTATGTGAATGCGCCTCATATATAATGAAAACTCTTCAGGTAAGTTTACTTATGAGCTATATACATGCATGATCGGGTTGTTTACATTTTGTGATTTATAATGTGATGAACATTTGCGAAGAATTTGGAACATGCATTCCATTTTTTTCTTAAGTTACTATATTTTTATATCAATAGCTGCAAGTTTCTGGATAAGTAATTGAACTTTATTGACTTTGGTATTTAATTCATTTCTTAGCCATGAAAAATCATAGAACTTTCTTTACTATATCGCTCAGAGCAACCATAAGCACAGCAGGTGTAACCCATCTTTTTGACTGATGTCATGTGATTTTATGTTGGAGCCAGAAATTTTGATGTCATGCACAGTCTATCAGTATATATGGTTGAAGGGTGTGAAGCAAACTCTTTACAATGTATACAAAGTTGTTTTACTAGATGTATACAAATATACATCTAGTTTTTATTGAAATACACTCCTAAAATTTTCCTAAAATTTTTCTAAAAAGTCCTAAAATTCCTACCTAAAATTTTCCAGAAGTATGCTATGATCCCTGCGGTGGGGATAAAAGCCGGTGATGGACAGCTCGACTGTCTGTGTCGGAAAAGTCCAACTGGGAGAATTTTTTATAAATAAAAAATTCTCCAATTTTTTAAATATATGAATGCAAATTTAACAGTAACCAAGACACGTCAAAATAAACTCCCGTGTGAAATTTTGTCAAAATCCGATGAAAACTTCAGAAGTTAGGCATTTTCTTTTTATTATTTTTAATGAATGTTCGCTGAAAGCCTGCATATTCCATAGGAAAATTCTAAAATTCGGAGTCGGCATAGTCCGGATCTCCGGATGATTCCGAATTTTCGAGGTTGTACTGTAATAATATTTCCATAACTGCGAACTACTACGGAATGTCCGTAGTTTCTACGGATTTCGTTGGCTGACTATGGACCTCGCTGTCGAAACTACGGATTCTACGAATTTTCATTTATTTTTTATATTTTTTTTTGTTCTATGATATGCACGAAATTCTTAAGCGGACTCGTGGGATTCCACGTTGTTGTTTTTTTTCGTCATTTAGATTGTTCTCGGGATTAGCGTAAAACTGAAGACAATTTGCAGGTGGGTGGGTGGCTGGGGGAGTTCCGTCTGGAGACGGTATTTCGTGTCTCAAAACTTTCGAAAACGGTAGTTGAATGGAGTTAGCAGGGATCGCATTCCTCCTAAAATTCCTAATATTTTGTGACCCTCCTTAAATTCCTTAAATTATACCTAAAATTTGCTATTCTTCCTAAAATTTTCGTAGGCTTATTTATTAAAAATACAACCGTTATTAACGCCAATAAATTTACAATTACGGTAAGGTAAAAAGACGTGTTATTGTAGAAACACAGCCTATATGCTGTGCTGCTGAAGGGAGGGAAAATGACGCCATCGAGATGCACTTGCTTCGGGGCGGGCGCTCCACTTTTGTGCCTTCGGACAGTTTTCGAGAGTAACGAGATCTGAGGGAAAAGGGGAGGGGTCATTTTCAACCCTGGTTTGCGCTTTGCAGACGAACTCCGTGGCACGCAGAAGATCGTACTTTATTTTTGGACATGCCTCGTGGAACCTCCTCTTTCTGCTGATGTTTTGTTATTGTAAACCGCAGGTGGGTGGAAGCAAAGAGGAAACATGTGGTCTCCTTCCGTAACCTCCGGTAATGACGATGGAATGGTAGCTGAGTGTTATCGTGGCAGGCAGTAGAGCTCGTGATCATTGACCTTCGATTGTGCGTCGGCGACAGCGACCTTCGATTCGCAATATATCTCAGCTCCGACTCGCTTTGACTGAACTTGCGTGAGATGCGTATGATAGTTTCTGGTTTTGCGTCTTTTATAGTGTTCTCTGTGCTGTGTGCAGGTTCAGTTCTCTAATGGTGACTTGCTTTTTTTTTTTTTTTCTATCTTTTGACATCCTCGCAGCCAAACTTTGGGAAGTTGTCTGGTTTTGCAATATTGGAACGTGTTTTTGTACTTCCCTTTCATTTTCTGGTTAGTAATACAAGTGTTTAAGATGCCTAAATCCAAAACGAAATTTCAAGATGCGTGGCTCGCCAAAGAATTGGACGGAGTGAAGTTGAAAGAATGGTGTTCTGCAACTGAAACAATATTTTCTGCTAAGTGCATATTGTGTTCAGAAATTTTCAATATTTCTAATAGTGGCTTTTCACAAGTAAAAGCGCATCATAAAGGGAAAAAACATTTGCAGAAATTCCAAAATAAATTTCAAAATAAGTCCATCCTTGAAAGCCTTTGGAGGACGGGATCTTCAGCCCAAAACAAATATTAGTGAAGTACTGAGTCATGATTTACAGTTGGCTAAAGCCGAAGCATTATGGGCCATGAAAGTTGCTAAGGACAATGTCTTTTGTTTCATGCACTGAAACAGTTGAACTTTTCAAAGAAATGTTTCCTGATTCTGCTATTGCAGCCAAAAAGCAACTTAAAGAAAGAAAAGTTGCTTATGTGATATCATATGGATTGTCAAAATATTTTGAAGAGGATTTGAAAAAAGACACTGCATCTAGTAGCCCAGGAAAGGTTACTATAGCATTTGATGAAACTACAAATACCCAAGTGAAACGGCAGTTGGATGTGTATCTCAGGTACTAGTCTTTAGAAATAAATTCAGTTTCTTGCCGATACCTAACAAGCGTTTTTCTGGGTCATGCAACAGCAGATATTTTGCTAAAAGAAATTCTTGATGTGTTATCATCTTTCAATATTTCGTTGAACAGAATTATTTGTGTATCCATGGACAGCCCAAATGTAAATAAGTGCTTTTTACTCAAATTCAATGAAGTTGTAAAACAAGAAACAGGCCAGAAATCTTTGGAACTAGGTTTTTGCAACCTGCATGTTGTTAGTAATGCATTTAAAAAATTTTTGACAAGCTTAAATATAGATTTTGACGAATTTGCTACTGATATGCATTACTTTTTAAAGAGTAGTGCTGCAAGACGAGAGGATAATAAATCTGTCAAGGATATAACATTGGTCACAGCCAAATTTCTTTTGCATCATGTCAGCAACAGATGGTTAACCGTTGGTTCTGTAGCCCAGAGGCTCTTGGATCAATGGCTAAATATTACAGAATATTTTTTAAACTTCTTGCCATCTCAAAAAATATTTGAAAAACAACTACGCAATTCGGCAAGGTATAAAAGAATTCATTGTTTCCTGAAAAATGAGCTAACTCCTTGCTATTTAGCATTAATTTCATTTTCACACCAAAATTTTGAAAAGTTTTCATTATGTTATCAGAGTGAAGAACCAAAAATACACCAGTTATATTCTGATTTAAATACTTTAATGAGGAATGTTATGGCTCAGTTTATCCAAGATGATGTTATTGCAGGGAAATTTGGAGAAGACCTAAAGAATGTAGATTTTGAAAACAAAAATTCATGGAAAAAACTAGGGGAGTTAGAAGTTTGTATGAAGACAAAAAATCTCCTCAGGAATGTTCAGGAGACCAGGCAGAAATTATTTCTCTTAGATGTAAGATCATCACTAATTGCAACCACAAAATATTTAAAGTCAAATTTGCCATTCTGCAATCAAAAGCTAAGAGACATAGAAGTTTTAAAGGTAAAAGAACCAAAGAAAGAGTCAACTCAACTTTCAGTCACTGAAGGACTTTCGGAAATAACCAGGATTTCAAGTGTTTTGCATCTTTCTGAGGAACAAATTGATAGAGTAAGAGAAGAGTGGAAACTTTTAAATTGCGATAAGCCAACTCTAGATGAACTAGTGAAATTTTCAGAGGAAGGGCATATTCCAGTGTGGATCGATCATTACTGGGGTAATATATTTAGTATTAAAGACTCTAGCGGAAAAGAAAAATACTCAAATCTTGCTAAACTCATCAAGTCAATTTTAGTTTTACCTCATGGTAATGCTGATGCAGAAAGGGGATTTTCGGTTAGCACTGCTCTGTTAAGGAAGGACAAGGCTAACTTAAAAGACTCAACTATAACATAATTAAGAATAGTTAAAGGGGCCATTAAAGACTATGGATGTGTAAGTAAAGTTCCCATAACAAGAAATTTGTTAAATAGGGTTCGTGAGTCACATAAATTTTATAAAGAGTATGTTGATAAGCTGAAGGAAGAAGAATCAAAAAAGGTAAAAGAAAGGAAGCAGAAAGAGAGGGGAAATAAGGAAAAGCAGCTAGAAAAAAAAAGAAAAGCTGAGTTTGATGACAAAATAAAAGAAAATGATGCAGAAATAAATAGGCTTAAAAAAGTTTAAGAAGCCTCCCTAGCAGTAATTCAAGAGGGAACAGAAAGAATGAGAAAAGCTGCAGAAAAACAAAATACTGTTGAAATTAGCAGTTGCCTCTAACTTGATCATACAAGGTTCAGCTGAAATAAAGAAAATTGAAAGTAAATTAGTTGTGGTGGAAGCAGAAAAAGATAGGCTTATCAGGAAAAGGTTAAAACAATAATATGAAAAAAGTAATTCAGTGAACAATTGTACATAGTTCTTGGTTTTCAATTACCTTTTTAGGATATTATAATTTAATGTGAAACCTGAAAACTTTACTGTGAAAATCGTGAATTGCTTCTGGTTCAACAGCATATTAATGTTCAAAGTGAAACTTGAATGTGGTAAATATACTTGAATATGATAATAACACGTGAAAAGATAAGAACTGAACATTAGAAGTAAATCATACTTAAACTTTAGACATTAGACGTTATGCAAAAAATTTGGGTCTGAACTTCGACCATATATACTAATGGACTGCGCATTGGCAATAGCTGCATCAAAGCCGCCATGGCTCCAACATTGGGCACGTCATCATCAGACTCCAAATTTCGTGTAAAAATGCTGTTATGATTACTAATTTACGCTGCAGAACTTCAGTGTTTTCGGTGTATTATGTGAATGCGCCTCATATATAATGAAAACTCTTTAGGTAAGTTTACTTATGAGCTATATACATGCATGATCGGGTTGTTTACATTTTGTGATTTATAATGTGATGAACATTTGTGAAGAATTTGGAACATGCATTCCATTTTTTTCTTAAGTTACTATATTTTTATATCAATAGCTGCAAGTTTCTGGTTAAGTAATTGAACTTTATTGACTTAGGTATTTAATTCGTTTCTTACCCATGAAAAATCATAGAACTTCCTTTACTATATCGCTCAGAGCAACCATAAGCACAACAGTTGTAACCCATCTTTTTGACTGATGTCATGTGATTTTATGTTGGAGCCAGAAATTTTGATCTCCTGTGCAGTCTATCAGTATATATGGTTGAAGGGTGTGAAGCAAACTCTTTACAATGTATACAAAGTTGTTTTACTAGATGTATACAAATATACATCTAGTTTTTATTGAAATACACTCCTAAAATTTTTCTAAAAATTCCTAAAATTTCTACCTAAAATTTTCCAGAAGTATGCTATGATCCCTGAGTTAGAGTAATCATTTTTTTTTTCCCAATGTTGCCTTAGTGTAAAGTTTTATTGTTAAATATGATTTTATTGCATAAAAGTATTTCAGCTTGAAACTGTAGGCAACAATGTGCGAAAACAGAGGTTAGACGGAGCAAAAATTTCCCCGTAATCTCAGACATCAGATTCTTCCATGAAATCGAGGAACTCTGCCTTTTTCGTTATTGTTTTGGTCATTCGCGAGATCAATGAACCAGTGAACACAATTGGTGGGTGGGGGTGACAGGGATGTTCATCGGAGGACAGAATTCCATCCTTACGAAAATTTCAAAAACGGAAGGTCGACGGAGTTCAGATTTTTCCGCAATCGTAATTCCTTTTTTCTCGCGATGTTGCCTCTGCCCAGTATTATTGTTAAGTAATATTTAACTGCATAAATATTTGTATTTCAGCTTGAAAATAGCGGGAAAATTTCCAAAACCAGAAGTCGGACGGTGCGAAGATTTCTCCCGTAAGCGTACTCCCCCTCCCCGTGCGATTTTCCCACTCTCTCGCATTGTTTTATTACTTCAAAGTTCAAGTTCCATTTTCTTTGGAAATTACAGTGTTTGATTAAAAACACTGCATGTCCGCGCGGATGGTGAATGTAGACGATTTGTGACACCTTGTGTGTTTCTTTTGTTATCAAACAAGCTCTCAAGATAACAGCCTGCTGAATGGAAGGCTTTTTTTTTTTTTTCATTATTTTGAAACTTGCATCTACATCAAATAATTTTATTATATTAGATTCGGTTGAGACTGACTGCTCAATTAATTAATATGTGAAATGCGAAATTTGATTTCAAAAGATGCAATGCCTGAAGAATTTTGCACAATGAAAGAAAATTGGGTACAAGAAAAGATGCAAAGTTTAACTGCACAAGCACTAAAGCTTATTTGTTGTGTAGCTAGTTTATATGTGCATAATATATATAAATATTTGTAAAATGCATTATATGTATATTGACACTGAGCTAAGAGTTTCAGGTTTTCTTGTGTCACCTCACAATCGCCCCTCTTCTATTCATCCTTCCCTCCCTTAAAACATTCTTTCCTCCTCCTGAATTCTGAATTGTCACATTGTGCGTGTTGGCTTGCCTACAGTCATTCTTAACTTATCTTAGCTTGGAAAACTTCCTTCTTATATACAGGGTGATTCATAAAGAAGTATACAGTTTCAGTGCATTATAAAACAAGAACAATGTAAGATATTTTATGTTACCTGTAACAGAATTGCAGGGGAATGTTTCAAGTTTTTTTAGAGACAGTCACAGATGTTCTATGTGTGCACCCTTATTAGTCACATGACACACATTGAGCCGGTAATTCCATTTCCGCCCAAACACGAGGTAAGATATCTGAATCAAGTGCAGTGATAGTGGCTGTGATCCGCTGACTTAACACCTTGTGACTTTTTCCTGTGGGGGTACGTAAAGGACAAGGTATATGCCTCTCCGCTTCCTGTTGATCTAGCAGAGCTGAAACACCATATCACAGCCACTATAACTGCACTTGATTCAGATATCTTACCTTGCGTTTTGGGCGGAAATGGATTACCGGCTCGATGTGTGTCGTGTGACTAAGGGTGCACGCATAGAACACCTGTGACTGTCTCTAAAAAAGCTTTAAACATTCCCCTAGAAAATTCTGTTACAGGTAACAAAATATCTTGCATTGTTCTTGTTTTATAGTGCTTTCGTTGAAACTGTATACTTCTTTATGAATCACCCTGTATATTGGGGAGGTACTCCAAAATTTGTACAGTCACAAATTTTCACATACATGAAATACTTGTTGTCGTAGAGCTTAAAAATATGGTCATTTTTTTTTTTTTTTTTTGTGCAGAATAAAACTTTAACATGTTTGTGTAAGAGGGTAACTGGGTGTTTGAAAGATTTACAGCACTAAATTGTATCCATGTAACTTTCTGTAGTGAAAGTATGAAAGCATTATTTCTTCAGAATATTCATGCTGTGTATATACATTTTGAAAAAAAAAAGTGAGGAGAAAGGCATTGCCAATTGGTAAGAGAAACATGCTGTTATTTAAGCAGGTGTTGTGTACTCAAGTAGAAGTAGCACGCATTCAGGTATCTAATTATTGATAATTAAAACAAATATATTTGGTGCCAGTTTTTTTATTACGTGTTTGTTTTAATTCATAGATCATTTGTGAACACTTCTCTTGATTGCGATGAAAGATTTTAATGGCTGTTGTTCATGTGGTGGATCTTGGTCTGTGGTCAATAAAGATTGAGATTTTGCAGAATGCTTAGTAATTGTAGGCATTAGTATTTGAAAATATTTCAGTGCTTTTTCTGTATTCATGCTTCTTATAAACTTATTCAAATCACAGATCTACCGTGTGAACTTGTCTAAGTGCTTCTATGGGTGCCATTATTCTTTACTGGAAAATAGTTGTTTCTCTGACAGCAAAGAGTTATATCTCCAACTTGAAAGGCAATAGCAATGAGATGAAACATTCATGCAAGATCTGAAAATGCTGTTGTTATTTTATAATTTCTGCATTTCATACCTTAGCAAATATGCTTACTTAGTATTAAAGAAATACACATGGATTTCTGTTAAGCTGCTAAGCTAACTATCAGATTTTCTGTTAATAGTTATTTTCAGATCACAAAAGAAATTGCAAACTCCATAAATCAATCTGTTGAAAGCCCAGAGGTGCAACAAAAAAATAATCACTTTTTGTTCCAATATTGGCTTTTCACACAATTGAATCATTCGAGTAATTGTTGCTCGCAATATTCAACTCACCAAACATAATCTCAAAATATTAGTTACCTCCTTCCAGCAAAAGCACCATCTTTAAAATTCACTGGTACCTTCTTATTATCCATTCTAGAAGCTAATAAAATATTGGTTACCTCTTTTCCACAAAAGTACAGTCTTTAAAATTAACAGGTACCGTGTAATTATCCATCATAGAAGCTAATAAAAATATTAGTTACCTCTTTCCCACAAAAGTACCATCTTTAAAATTAACAGGTACCATGTAATTATTCATCCTAGAAGCTAATAAAAATATTAGTTACCTCTTTCCCACAAAAGTACCATCTCCTAATTATTCATCCTAGAAGCTAATAAAAATCTTTAAAAATTTTGGGTACAATTTACTTATCAAACTTCAATTATCAATACCTGAAAGACAGACTGTGACTCCTTTCTCTTGGATTGCTTGAGTGTATAGTGTATACAGCTGTCTTTATCCTCAGGAAGAAAACATTATGTTAGCAGCACATTTTGGGCAAACCACTACAGAATTCTGCAAAATTAGAGAAATCAAGAAAAATCCACCTGCATCTCCTTCCATTCTCTTCTCTGATGATACTTCAGCTTTGACAGTAACAGATAAAAGGTGTGTGGCTCCGTTTTTAAGAAAAATTTCCTTTACATTGCAGAGAAAGGTTTGAAAAACATGAAGGCTGTCAAAGCACGATCAGATTCGTCTAAATGTAGAGCACAAACACCACACCTTTCAATCACTATCTAAAAATGTAGGTTGAAAAAAGTCTTTATTTACAATTAAAAGGGTTAGTTTAAAAGCTCTAGCAAGCACTTTCGTGAGCCACTATGTGGTCGCATCATCAGGCTAAGGAGTGAAATCACTATTAATCGGTACATGACTTATATAGTAACAGGGATGAGCACAAGATAACAAATATGTAAATGAGATGAGTAAGGGATATTAAATGTCAATCACTACAAACTATTTACAAAATTACCTAAATTATTTAGAGGATTCCTCACTTGGATATTCCAACTTGAGATCTCTCCAGGCACTAAGAACGTAAACAGGCATATCTTCATCGCAGCACTTGTGTCCCAGTTTTATAATGTGAAGACTCTCAGGAAGCAACATAGAACTTTTTGTCGAGGCTGTTGATAACAAGTTTGCATTGTCCCAATCCGGTTTTAGGTCTCCCTCAATGACAGTTTTTGACAAAGTCGAAGTAACTGCTCCTTTACGAATTGCATATATATGTTCAGCCCACCAGATTCCCAGGATTCTGTAGGTCGAACCCACGTAGCAGAGATTTGCAGTTTGTCCATTAATGTCCAACAATGGGATACTGTAAACACCAAAATGGGATAGAATTGTTATTGTGTCTCTGTCATGCCTAATCATGGAGAAAAGGTTTTGGGTCTTGACACCAAATCCTAAAGAAAAATTTTTGCGGGTGTTTTTTAGCAAAGTAACAACTGGTTTTAGATAGGTTTTACTTCCCACGTGTGGGTACACTTCTAGTGAGGGTTATAGAAGTCTTCTGTTTATATTGTTGTATAAGTTTAACATAATCCGGGTACCCTACGGGTTATGTTAAAAAACTTATGCAACAATATAAATAGAAGACTTCTATTACCCTCACTAGAAGTGTACCCTTTACTACCTACGTGGGAAGTAAAACCTATCTAAAACCAGTTGTTACTTTGCTAAAAAACACCTGCATAAAATTTTCTTTAGGATTTGGTGACAAGACCCAAAACCTTTTCTCCATGATTAGGCATGACAGACATAATACCAATTCTATCCCATTTTGGTGTTTACAGTATCCCATTGTTGGACATTAATAAACAAACTGCAAATCTCTGCTATGTGGGTTCGACCTACAGAATCCTGGGAATCTGGTGGGCTGAACATATATATGCAATTCGTAAAGGAGCAGTTACTTCGACTTTGTCAAAAACTGTCATTGAGGGAGACCTAAAACCGGATTGGGACAATGCAAACTTGTTATCAACAGCCTGGACAAAAAGGTCTATGTTTGCTTCCTGAGAGTCTTCACAGTATAAAACTGGGACATAGTGCTGCGATGAAGATATGCATGTTTACGTTCCTAGCGCCTGGAGAGATCTCATGTTGGAATATCCAAGTTAGGAACCCTCTAAATAATTTAGTAAATAGTTTGTAGTGATTGACATTTAATATCCCTTACTCATCTCATTTGCATATTTGTTATCTTGTGCTTATCCCTGTTACTATATAAGTCATGTACCTCTTCATGGTGATTTCACTCCTTAGCCTGATGATGCGACCATAGTGGTTCGCAAAAGTGCTCGCTAGAGCTTTTAAACTAACCCTTTTAATTGTAAATAAAGACATTTTTTAACCTACGTTTTTAGATAGTGATTTCAAAGGTGTGGTGTTTGTGCTCTACATTTAGATGAATCTGATCGTGCTTTGACAGCCTTTTACTTTCTGACTGTAGCACAAAAGTAAAACCTCCTGTTTTTTTAAAAAACATATTTGAATGCTGGGAATTGTAAAGTGAACATCCTGTTGTATACCATTATTTAGAAATCTATTTTTATCAGACTAGTGATGAAGAAATGCCATGTGGTCTCTTAACACTGCTTTCTTTACTGTGGCCAAAAGTCGTCAGCCAAAAAATATAACTGAATTAAAATTTGTGTAATAATTGCGGAATTTTTTTTTATTTTCATCACGTTTTGTGTTTATGCAGTTACAAAGGTGCTGTGATTTCATCCATTTTCTTAGTTGCTTGCTGTGTTCCTGACTAATAAGCTGAAGAGTATATTAGGTGCACAAATAAGTTTTAAAGCATTTTAAGACAATGCAACATGCAATTTGAGAGAAAACAACAATATCTTTATGAATCAAAATATGTGCCGTCATTGTCTGTCACCTTCCGCCAGATTCCAGCCATACTTCGTCGTGTGACGCGAGGAAGTCGTTGACCCATTTTTGCACTTCGTCACTTGTCCGGAACCGTACAGCAGACAAAACCGTGTTGCATCAATTAGAACAAATGATAGTCCAAAGGGGCTATGTCGGGACTATACGCCGTGTGCTCCAAAACTTCCTAGCCAAGCGTCAATAGCGTTTCCCTGACCGATTTTGCGACATGCTGCCTAGCGTTGTCATGCAGTAATTTTACAGGATGCAATCCTTTGCCTGTGAATGGACATTTCTGACAGATTTCCTGGTTCAATCACAGCAATTGTTGCTTGTAGCGATCAGCAGTAACAGTTTGACCCTGTTCCAATAGTTCATAATAGAGCACACCCTTCATATCCCACCAGATGCACATCAGAACTTTCTTGGAGTGAATATTGCGTTTTGGGGTCGAAGCCGTTGCTTCACCGGTGTGTACCCAGTGTTTTTTGCATTTAGGATTGTCGTACCATATCCACTTTTCACCACCCGTAACAATTTTTCACAGGAAATACTTTCTGTGTTGTTTATTCAACAGATTCAAACACTTCGTGACACGCTCATCCTTGTTCCTCTGGCTCCGGTCATGTGGCACCCATTTTCCTTCCTTCTGAATCTTTCCCGTTGCGCGTAAACAATTGGAAAGGGTTTGTTGTGTTACCCCAGTTCAGCTAGTTCTTTTTGCATTTGAGATTAATCTTCATCCAGCAATGCTTGCAGCTCCTCATGTGCAACCTTCTGCAGGGCGCCACAGCATTCTCGATCCCTAACATCAAAATCACCTGCTTTAAACCGTCTAAGCCAAAACTCACACATGCTTTTCGATACAATATCCTCCCCCAGAACAGAACAGAACAGATCGATGCACATGCTTTTGCAGCACTTTTTCCTTAATGAAATTCATAATGAATGCAGTATTGCTTGCCATCTTTCACCTACCAATGTGCAAGTGCGTTTTACTGTTGGGCAAACTTCTGTATCACATTTGATATTCTGGATCAGTTATGGTCACGTGACAACAGTGCGGGGGAATGTCGGATATGTAAATTAGCTGTATATGTCACACACAAAAAAAAATACTTTAAAACTTATTTGTGCACTTAATATGTGAGTGGCCAAGTGCACAGAGTCGTGAGCTTCTGCCTGATGACTTGAGTCAGGCTTTTGTTTAAGTCCTGAATAAGTGAGTGAGGCAGGTTTGGGCACTATGCAATGGATCTGGTTTTCTCCTCTCCATGAAAACAATGGCCCTGTTTAGGAACAGATGACTGCTTGTATAAAGTATTCAAGATGCCAAGAGAGAGAGAAAGAGAAGGCTGTAACCAAACATGAAGATAGTCTTTAACAAAGTTTGACGTATTGTGTTTCAGCATATGAAGAAATAAGGACTACATTTTTTTTTTTTTTTAACTAAGGTAATGTGAAAAAAATCATTGCATATCTTGCAACACAAAAATGTATGAAAATTTTTAAAATTTTCTCTCCTGTTGTGTACCTTCCCATTCAGTTTAGCAGATCGTTATCAGGGCTTGAAAATTATCTGAAAAGTTACATGCCCAGCTGGGCAAGTGCAAAAAATATTTACTTGCCCAGAAGTAAAATCTACATGCCCAGAAAAATGTATCTTTTGAGATAACAAAACAGAAGCCTCATTTTTTTTAAGTTAAAAATTATGCTAAACTTTTTATACATCTTTTGCATCGCCATTTTAAAGTGTCTGTGTTAAAAGTGCACAAAAGCGTATATCTTAAGTTTTAAGAAAGGTAACGCAGGTCTGTAAAAAAAAATTTGTTTTCAGCTGCATGGGATGTTTTTGGTAAATATTATGTTTTCGAGTGTGCTGAATCCAAAACTGACCTCCATTTCCCTCCATCACGTACAATTTTTTTTTGCAAAATATAAGGTGTTTGCATAAAAAAAGCATAACAATGATGAGAAAACCACCATTTCATTACAATGAGCTAAAAAATATTTCTTATAATAAACAATTTCTTCATACAATGTACTTAACATTCCGTGTTCATTCTTTTTGCCTATGAAACCTTTTCTTCTTCTCTTTGATACTTCTCCGAACACGCTTCTGCTTTCCACTTTCTGTTTCCCGCTTGAGCACCCAACAGTAGTCAGCTAGCATATTGACGTCCGATCGTCTTTGATAGCGTCTCTCAATATCATGAACATCCTGGTGAAATCTTTCACCCTGCTCTTCACTGAGGGCTCCCCAAGTTTTCGGGAAAATAGTCGACATGGGAGTGTAAGAAATGAACTTTTAAGCTCATCTTGCATCCTTGAGCTTTATACGCAGCCAACATGCGTTGTACAATGGTTTTGTAGTGAGGGTCTTTAGTATTACCCAAAAACTTGTGCACCACGTCTTTGAAATAGTCCCATGCTTCTTTTTCTCCCATTGTTTCTGAAAAGAGGGGATCGGATAACAGTTTTCATATGTCGGGGCCAGTAAAAACTCCCTCTTTCAACTTGGCTTCAGTTTTGGGAACTTGGAACACAGATATCTGAAACATTCCCCATCTTTTGGCAGTGATTTCACAAACTGCTTCATAAGCCCCAATTTAATATGAAGAGGTGGTAATAAAACCTTTTCAGGAGGAACCAAGGTTGTATTAATGACTTTATTTTCGCTGGGAATTAAGGCGTCTCGAAGTGGCCAGTCAGTTTTTGTCCAATGGAGATCTCTGGCTCGACTGTCCCACAAGCAAAGGAAGCAGGGATATTTCGTATAATATGCCTGTTGGCCCAACAACACGGTTAGTATTTTGAAGTCTCCACAAAGCATCCAGCGATGTTCTTGATATTTTATTTTCTTAAGAATCATTTGCCACATTGTTATAGTTTTCCTCCAAATGCACCGAGTGTCCTACAGGAAGTGATGCAAATTTATTCCCATTATGCAGCAAGACTGCTTTGAAGAATCAATGAATAGGCGCCACTCAGATGAATCATATTCTATTTCAAAACACTTCATTAGCCCTTGAACATCACTACAAAAAACGAGATTTCCCTCTTTGGAGAAAAATGTAGTGAAATTCTCTCTCTCGGTGCCTGTACCACGAAAATGAGGTTCCGGGTGACAGCAGGTTTTCATTTTTTAATCTTGACCCCAGCAATTCAGCAGCATCTTTTGAAAGGCCTAAATCTCTAACCAGGTCATTGAGCTCGCTCTGATAAAAGAAGTTGGGGTCCCTCATCAACAGAAAAATCTGAACTAGATTCGTCCTGGGGAAGTAATGTGTTTCTGTCCTCAGAATTGCTCAGGATATCATCCAAACTGGAAGGGGGATGTGGAACTGGTATTGCAGAGCTATGAGGCACTGGATGAATAGCTGAATTTAGGTTTGGGTAAGATATTTTCTTTTTATTTTTTGTATTGAAACCTTTCACATCTACCGAACAGAAATAGCAGTTGGTAGTGTGGTTTTGCTGTTCACGCCACATCATAGGAATGCCAAAGCGAAATGAGTGTTTCTTCCCCTTAAACCACAAATGGAGATCTTCCTCACACCTTATGAGGAGCCCAAGCTTTGTCTTGATCCCCAAGTTTCAACTTGAAGTAAAGCAAAATACACTTTCTTCACGATATCACTTATGTTTCTTTGTTGACTTTTAACAGTGTATTCACCACAAATAACACAACCTCTTGGAGCCATAATATATAACTAAAAACACGAGCACAGTCACGTTTGAATGCCAAATGTAAACTGAGTGTGACTCCTCGCTGTTTGTATATACCGCATTGAGTACACACACTGACTCTCCATACGTCTAGAAGCAAACACTTTTCCTGTGGTGAAGCAGATGGAAACTAGCCTCGCTCCCTTCAAAAAGACCAGTGAAATAACATGTAAAACATTGGTGAACACAAGAGCGAACGAGGTTATGTTGACACCTGCGCATCTGCCGATCGTCTCTCTCTGTAGCTGGGCAGGTTAATTGGCAACACCTGCTTCTTCCTCTGGCTCGATAAAAAAAAATTCCAAAATGGCGCTGCACATCTTATTAAAATTATATTTTAATAAGATTTTTCGAATTATCTTAATTTTTTTATAAATATAGAATAATGAAATTATATATTTGCACAAAAATGCCTTTTACAAAAACACAACTATGAGCAAAAACTAGGATGTGTGTGAAATAAAGCCAAAATGTAACTTGACAGTTTGTAGCCATAAAGGTGTGCAGTGGGTCGGAAAATGCTCGGTGTTGTCTGTGGTTTTATGAAACAAAATCCAGAGTGACTATGCAGAGGAAGTTTCAAAGTGAAGTACAAGGCTCAAGGAAACCCCCATCACCACTTGGTTTACTAGTGCAGGATGTGTGGCACACAGAGAGAGGGGTAGGATTGCCCTTGTATCAAAAGTGGTGGTGTAAAGTGAGATGCATCAGAGATACCCTCAAAAATCAACAGTAGTCAAGAATTAATTATCCCACAGCCTACTGTTTAGAAGATTTTATGTAAAAGACTCATTCAGGCCTTGCAATTGCGCAATCGTCAAAACTTAGGGGTTAGGGCACCCTACACAGACAGGTATGTTTGACATAAATGGGATAGCCCAGAAGTGCCTCCCCGGTGGCGCAGTGGTCTAAGCGTTGGCTTCTTATCGTTCGTACGGGAGGGATGCGGGTTCGAGTCCCGATGACGCATGGAGGTTGTGTTTGTCTTACGACACTGGCTCTCTCCCTTCCCTGGAACCAGTGACCCTAAATTATGGATGGACGACTGCTTATAGCCCATTAATTTGCTCACAGTGGTCGTTAAACCTCCAATAAAAATAAAAAAATTATCCTTGGGGATACATTAATTGCGAAGAAAATTTGTAAAGAAGTTTTACCATTGGAAACATAAGGCAGAGATTTTAGGTGAAACCACAAACCTTCAATCAAAAAAACAAAGCCCAGAAGTGATTTGTGGGGGGGGGGGGGGAAGTGAGTGAAAGACAGACAAGACCCACATGCATGAAACTTCTGCGTGCCACGCGAATGAGGCCAATGTTACAGATATGGTACATCTGGATTCTGGATCATAGATACCAAATAAGGAATTACTTCAGCTATCTGCTCTGTTGGGCATATGCTTGTGCTGTGAGAACCTTACAGTCAGCCACATTGAGCGGGGCATATTACAAAGAGTAATTTGGAGTAGGTCATTGTATAAATCGCGGTGAAGGTTTAATGAGATATAAATCATATGCTAAGAGTTGAAAATATGATTACATTTACTTATTTCCTTTTTACTAGATGCTAAAAAAATTTTTGGAAAAACAGTTTTCCAGAAAAATTTAAAGCTAAATTTATAAAATGACTAGAAAACCATTATGTGGCAAAGCTTTAAAATAATTAAACTGCAAACATTGGTATTTAAAATCAATAAGTAGCTATTAAAAGCAGGAAACTATTAATCCTAACCAGAAAAATTATAGCTTTCTCGTAGGAGAGCTTTAATAACGTGAATCTTTTCCCTTGCTCGCTGTTGCCTGTGTCATTCCGATTTATTTATCAGGCTTGCTCAAAAACGTCGATTCTTACGTGAAGCAAAGTTGCAACTGTATTTTTAAGAAGTTTGTTTTTAACATTTCGAAATATTTATTAGGGCAAACATGCAACTAAATGACGCATACAAATATGAGCACTCATTAAAAAAACAAAAAAACTCAGAATTCTATTAATTTGCAACAAATGAAAAATAGTGTGATTTATTTTATATTGTAGATGCTAGAATGCCCTTTCTGGTGAATTTTAAGTGCTGACCGAATGTGAATAACTTCCATATCTTGAAAAAGAGTCATTCCGTGTCAAATCAAGGCTCACAACCTGACCCTTTTTTATTTCCGTGAAATTTGTTAGACTTGTGCATAAATCTCAAATTTTAGCTCTGTCGATCAACAGGGTTTCAAATTACATGACCTCCAAGCAAGGGCGACTAGTGGCCCGTAGCTGGTAGCCGAAGCAACCCAAACACGAGGTGGAAGCAACATGTGCTGTGTCTCGTGGTACCAGTTAGTTGAAGACTACGCTGTTGCTACCGTGTTATTTTAGTGGATGTTAAGAAAAAAAAAGCCATACGTAAAAAGGCGAATTAATTTCCTAATGAAATGCCACGTCGACGAAGATTATCGTCGGAAGAAAGTTATATAAATAATTATTAATGAACTGCAAGAAATAGTCAATTACTCATGTATTTATGGAAACTCATTCCGTAGCAAAATTCCTGCACTAACACAAAGAATCGAGAATACAGCCATGAAATGCACCCACTCCATTCCCATGAATAACAAGAAATAATTTCTCTGTAATCTTCCGTTTCAACATACACTAAACCGCTTCAAACAAAAGTCCTAGAGCTGCCCCGGTGGCGCAGTGGTCTAAGCGATGGGCTCTGATCATTCGTCGCCGCCCCGGTGGCACAGTGGTCTAAGGCGCTGGCCTCTGATCATTCGTCCGTAAGGGGTCCGGGTTCGAATCCCGGTCCGGCATGGATGTTGTGTTTGTCTTACGGCACTGGCTCTCTCCCTTCCCTGGAACCAGTGACCCTAAATTAGGGACGGGCGACTGCTAATACCCCATTGAGTTGCTCACGGTGGTCGTTAAACCTCCAATCAAAAAAAAAAAAAAAATCATTCGTTCGAACGGGGTCCGGGTTCGAAACCCGGTGAGGCATGGATGTTGTGTTTGTCTTATGGCACTGGTTCTCTCCCTTCCCTGGAACCAGTGGCCCTAAATTAGGGACGGGCGACTGCTTATAGCCCATTGAGTTGCTCACGGTGGTCGTTAAACCTTCAATAAAAAAAAAGTCCTAGAAAAACGTTAAAAAATGGGTATGTTGGGGGGGATTAAAATTATACGCATGCAAAATGTATCAAGTATTTGAAAAAAAGACGCTATGTGGATATAATGTACTCGTCCATTGGTTGAATTCGCTGCTGAAAATAATGTAAAATAATAACAAAAAGAAGTCAAAGCACGGTAGCTTTTCTGGAGCAGCCAAAGCACACACACCACACTTTAAATTTCCTTTTTTTTTTTTTTTTTTATTGGAGATTTAACGACCACCGTGAGCAACTCAATGGGCTATAAGCAGTCGCCCGTCCCTAATTTAGGGTCACTGGTTCCAGGGAAGGGAGAGAGCCAGTGCCGTAAGACAAACACAACATCCATGCCTCACCGGGATTCGAACCCGGACCCCTTACGGACGAATGATCAGAGGCCATCGCTTAGACCACTGCGCCACCGGGGCGGCTAAATTTCCTTTTAAAACATTGGGTCTAAGAAACTTCTTTATTTACAATTTTAAAATATGGTCGATAAAAACTGACGAGCACTTTCGCGACCACTATGGCCGCTGAGTGAAACCAGATTAGCCGCCCCGGTGGCGCAGTGATTTAAGTGATGGCCTCTGATCATTCGTCCGTAAGGGGCCCGGGTTCGAATCCCGGTGAGACATGGATGTCGTGTTTGTCTTACGGTACTGGCTCTCTCCCTTCCCTGGAACCAGTGACCCTAAATCAGGGACGGGCGACTGCTTATAGCCCATCGAGTTACTCACGGTGGTCGTTAAAACTCCAATTAAAAAAAGAAACCAGATTAGAACGGCGCAAGTTTAAATAGGGACAGATTGGAGCACAAGTTATACACATTATGTGAATGAACACATAGATAATTGCCATTCACTCCAAATTATTATTGTTAAAAGTTCGTTTACAATCATTCACTCGAACCGCGCTTTCCAAAGTTTCGTGCTGTCCTTGCGGTCTTGAAAGGAAATTGGTTAATATATTTACCCATTCATGTCACATTCTGTTACGTTTTTAACGCTGTATCTTTCCTTTCCGCTGTCCGAAACTCCATTTGTTCTAAAGAGGAAAGATATTATATTTTACTTGTCATTGTAAGAATTAAACGGTATTTCGTGCTGAGTTGTAAACAAGCAGCCAAAGCACGGTAACTTTCCTGGAGCAGCCAAAGCACACACACCACACTTTAAATTTCCTTTTAAAACATTGGATCTAAGAAAAGTCTTTATTTACAATTTTAAAAAATGGTAGATAAAAGCTCTGGCAAGCATTTCGCGACCATTATGGCAGCATCAACAGGCCGCTGAGTGAAACCAGATTAGAACGGCACAAGGTTAAATAGTGACAGATAGGAGCACAAGTAATGCACATTATGTAAATGAACACATAAATCATTTTTTTTTTATTGGAGGTTTAACGACCACCGGGAGGAACTCAATGGGCTATAAGCAGTCGCCCGTCCCTAATTTAGGGTCACTGGTTCCAGGGAAGGGAGAGAGCCAGTGCTGTAAGACAAACACAACATCCATAAATCATTGCCATTCACTGCAAATTATTGTTAAAAGTTCGTTTATAATCATTTGGATTCTTCCTCCCGAGAGAGTATTGCAAAATCAGATTCCTCCAGGTAGAGGGAATGTATACAGACAAGTCTTCATTACAGCATTTTGGTACAAATTTAATAAAATACAGACTCTCAGTAAAAAGCATAAAACGTTTATTAGAAGCAGTCTACAGTAAATTCGCATTGTCCCAATCAGGTCTGAAGTCTTTTTCAATTACAGTTTTTGACGATGTCGAACTGCAGATTTTTACGGGTGGTATATCTGTGTTCAGCCCAGCAAGCCGCGGATGGCTTAGTGGTTAGTGATTCAGACTACCGATGCAAGGTCCCCAGGTTCAAGCCTGAGCTGATCTTTCGGAGATGGTGTGATTTACTAACAATCCCTGAATATTCGCCGTGCATCGGACGAGCACGTTAAGTGACAGCCCCCAGGCTGGACCCATTGGTTAAATGGGTATACTTCACTATGTCCCCCCTGAAATTCTCTCACCCCTCTATGTGCAATGTCGTACTTGTACCGTGGCGCCATCTACTGTACTCTAATCTCACTACAAACTGTTCTGTCAAAGTCGCTAGACTTGCTCTCATTCCTTCCGTTTCTGTGTCCTGCCCAAAAGAAGATCTCGCTGTAGGTGGCTGGGACCTAAACTCTACTCACTGTGGACGGAAGTCCTACAAGAAATTGACAAATATGTTGGAACCGCTCGGTGAGTACCCAGACTTCGATAGGTGGACCCCACGTAGCAAAGATTCGCTGATTGTGCACTCCTGTCCAATAGAGGGATGTTATACACTCCAAAGCGGGAAGTAGTTGAAATCACCCTAATTAATGAAAATAGGCTTTGTGTTTTAACCCCGAATCCAATAGAATACTTTTTACGTGCTTTTTTTAATAAAGAGACCACAGATTTCTGGTAGTCCATGCTCCCCACATACTTAATTGTGGGTACATTTCTAGTCAGTATTATGAAATTTTTCCATTCATATTGTTGAACAAGTCTTTGAGCACAACCAGCGAGGTATCCATGTACATCAGCAATCTCGGTAATTTTTCTTATTTCTAAATTTCGGCTGTCAGAGGTTGATGAGTAAGTAAAAGCTCTCTGTACAAAAATATCTGAGTGATGAAAATATTTAGGGGTGGAGTAAATGAATTGAAAGGAATGATAACTGGGGTTTAGGTTGGTTTTCGATAAACCGAAAAGTCGAAATGTGAGTGCTCAGAAGTGTGGGAAACCAAAAAGTCGAGATAAGGAATCTCATCGGTAAACCTTATACCTGGGATGATGGAGGATAAATTCGAAGCTAGATTGAATAATTCATGGACAGGACGAGACCAAACAAGAAAGACGTCATCAACGTATCTAAGATACAAAGATGGTTGAGCGGAAGAGGATTTTAGGTAATTATTTTCCAAATCTTGAAGCAAGAACAGAGGACAAAGGGGAACCTATCGGTGCTCCCTCATTCTGTTTAAAAATAGTCTGTTGAAATCGGAAGAAACACCGTTCTCCAATAAGTTTCAAAGTTTGTAAGATAGTATCTATTTCAACAGCAGAATAAGAATTTTGAGTGTACAAGATCCTTTCAATAAGAGTGTAAACAACTGAGCGAGATACATTTGGGAGTAGATTCACAACATCTAACGAAGCAAGAATAAACTGAGTTTTCGGGAATTCAAATGGCTTAATTTTTTAAATGGCTTTAGACGTACTTCGAACAGAGTAGGTTGAATTAGCTATAATAGGTTTCAAAAAGGCAGCTAAGGAGTTTTCCAAGTTTCTGGTTTGGTTAGCATGACCTGAAATTAGGAGCCGAACTCGGTTTATGGGTTTTGACTTTGCCAAAAGCCACCGGAACTAGATCCCGGGGTCGGTATCATGTTGCGAGAAATACAAGTAGGTAAAATGCCAGAATTACGTAGTGTTGACAGTTTTGTAATAGCATATGCTGTTGAATCCTTATCAATGATAGAATGGGGAATATCTTAATGGTAGCAAGCATTTTAGCAACATATTCAGAATGATCAAGGATTACAACCTGGCCGCCCCGGTGGCGCAGTGGTCTAAGCGATGGCCTCTGATCATTCGTCCGAAAGGGGTCCGGGTTCGAATCCCGGTGAGGCATGGATGTTGTGTTTGTCTTACGGCACTGGCTCTCTCCCTTCCCTGGAACCAGTGACCCTAAATTAGGGACGGGCGACTGCTTATAGCCCATTGAGTTGCTCACGGTGGTCGTAAAACCTCCAATTAAAAAAAGATTACAACCTGATTAGTTTTATCGGCACTAAGGATTGCTTGTTCGGGATCATTAGCAAGAGTAAGCAGTTCGGACCGAGAGTATTTTAAGGTAGAATCAAAAGGTCCTTGATCTCAAAGACTAGTCGTGACAGTTATACAGGGTGCATAGGAAAGTCCCTTTAGCCTGGAATAACTTGCGAACGGAAAAGAAGTACAGTTATGTAAGTGAGATAACTGTATAGTAAAGCGATTACGCCCGATCGAATGCAACCAATAGCAGCGCCCCTAGTGGCGAAATGCGGAAGTTAGCCATTGCAAAACGAAACGAGATAGAGCAAAATTTCCTATTACAAAGTTGTAGAGCATCAATTAATTAGTACAAAACGACATTTGTTTCACACGGATAAGATAAATTGTCGCCTGAATACCCTAAAATGTCCGATTTCGATGCGCGACGATTCGAATCTGCGTATTCATATTTCGCAAATGTAGCCATATGCAAATGCAGATTGTGACGTTGTACCGTACCTACGATATAAAAACTAGTAGCAGGATGTACCCTGATCAAAAGTTAAGGTCTACGTACGCTGTGTGAGAATGGCAAGCTTGGATTTCTGGGGTTACGTAAAAAATCAGGTGTATGCAACAGCGCCTACAAGTCTGCTGGATCTACGTCGTCGTGTTACAGATGCTTGCAATAGTGTGACACCTTCCATGCTGAGGAATGTGCATGCAGAGTTACTTTCACGAATACAAATGTGTGTCGTGGGCAATGGCGAACTCTTCGAACATACTCGACATTAACTTTTTATCACTGTGTGCCAGTTTGCCTTTTTTGTCTTGTCTGACGTCATGAAACTGTATTGACATAAGTACGCTTTTATGCAATAAATTGTGTGTATTTGCTTATACCTATGCCTGTTCCTTTCAAACGTTCCCTGAAAGAGTCGCGCATCAATTTCAGACATTTTAGAGTATTAAGGTGACAATTTATCTTATCCGTGTGAAACAGATGTCGTTTTGTACTAATTAATTGATGCTCTACAACTTTGTAATTGGAAATTTTGCTCTATCTCTTTTCGTTTTCGATTTGCAATGGCTAACTTCCGCATTTCGTCACTAGGGGTGCTGCTATTGGTTGCATTCGATCGGGCGTAGTCGTTTTACTATACCGTTATCTCACTTGCTTAACTGTACCGCTCTCCGTTCGCAAGTTATTCCAGGCTAAAGGGATTTCCTATGCACCCTGTATATACACTATCTACCAACAAGTAATTGGACACCTGTGATAGCAAAGGAAAACAAAGTTGATTCACCTTTAATAGTTGGTGGAGCCTCTACGAGAGGCGATTACAGCTGCGACCCTCCGGGGCAAACTTTCAACTAGGCGTTGTACGACGGCTAGTGGTATTTTCTTCCACTCGGCTTGGAGAAGACAGGTCAGTTCCTTCACCGATTTCGGACGGTGGGGGCACCCCTTAAGTAGACGCACCAACTCGTCCCAGAGGTGCTAGATAAGGTTAAGGTCCGGGCTCTGCACAGGCCAGTCCATTCGATTAGCCCCATTGTCACCATACCAAGCCATAGTGGACCTCACAACATGACAGGTGGCATTGTCATCTGAATGTAACATGGGTCCACCCCGTAAAACTGCCACAACGTAGGAAGCGCATGGTCTCCAAAATGGTGCAGTAGGTCTCGGCGTTGAGTCTACCAGGAATTGCGACCAAGGGTCCCGTGCCATACCAGGAGAAACACCCCAATAGCATAATTCCACCGCCGCCGAACTTCACAGTTGGCACAATACATACCGGCAGGAGGCGTTCTCCAGGCAGGCCCCAAACCCAGCCATCCGAACGGTAGAGGGACCTTGATTCGTCGCTCCAGAGAACCAGTTTCCACTGTTCAACGGTCCGCTGTCGACGTTCTTTGCACCACGTTAGCCGAGCAGCGCTATTGGACTTGGTGATCAAAGGCTTGTGGGCTGCAGCACGTCCATGATAACCGAGCAGATGGGCTTCCTTACGGATGGTATTCATCTAAAGAACACTCCCGGATGCTTGTTGAAACTCCTCGCGGATATGGCCCATCGATATGGTGCGGTTCTTCCGAATTTCTCTGGCCAGAACCCGTCGGTCTCTATCTCTCAGTTTTGTGGGTCTATCGGGTCGGGGCACATTCCGAAATTCACCTCTCTTCTTCCACTTGCCAATCACGTAGGCCGCTGTCGATTTTGGGTACTTCAACTCGCTGGATGTGTCACGTATGGATCGGCCATTTCTGTGATACCCGACGATTACACTTTTCAAGAAATCAGAGAGCTCCGAACTGCGTGACATCTTGCATGCGACTGGTTGCGTTGTTTCCCACACGATATTTAACGGCGGCGGCCGTGACGTGTATCAGGACCGCAGATATCGTCGATTGCAGGGGTGTCCAATTACTTGTTGGTAGATAGTGTATATTAAAGTAATACAACGTAGTTTGTCACAATTATTATTTTTTCAAGCCGACCATGGTTTCGCTGGGTATTGACCTTCATCAGGACGAATGGATGAAGCTAGGTCAATACCCAGCGAAACCATGGTCGGCTTGAAAAAATAATAATTGTGACAAATTACGTTGTATTACCTTAATATATAGAATCAAAAGGTGTTTTCCTCTTCTGTAAAAGGTTACTAATTTTGTGTCAAGTGAATTCCTGAACCCCATGGGGGAGGTGCTTAATAATCTTTTCAGATTGCGGGACTATTTTCAAACGGTTAGGGTTGGGAAAGCTGAATTTAAATCTTAAGTTTAAGGCCTCAGATTTGGAAGTCGTAATAGCCCTAGAGCTTAAGTTCAAAAAGGACTGTCCTGGTTGCCGTCTGGGCTGGTCTTTCAAGGAACTACGGTTGCCAGAGGTTCTTTCGGAAACAAGAGATCTCAATTTCTGGATATGTCCATTTTGTATGTCCTGAAGAGACTTCTCAATAATGGAGTTCAGTATGACACAAGAGTAATCAAAGTATAGAGAGTGGGCATGAATTGCAAAATTTAAATATACCAGGTACGCTTGAATGTTGAAGAGATCGATGAAACTACGTTTGCGCCTAATTTCAGCACCGAGTCTCTTCTTCTCAGCCAAAGCCAGGACCACAGCATCACGACGTGAAATTGAGGTTGTTTTAATACGAAGAAACTTAGGGATAACCTGCAGTGAACGACAGTTAAGTAAGAATGATAGGTGCTCACCTTCCGTCATAAGCTTTCTTCTACTTAAGAAGTCCTTTGCCGCTCCTTCCATTAAGGTCGACTGGATGACACTCAAAATTCTAATTAATTCCAAAGGCAGCAACTATATATGTAAGAATTAAAGGTATTTCGTTCTGAGTTGTAAACAAGAAGAATTCAAAGCTGTCGAAGCACGGTAAATTTTCTGGAGCAGTCAAAGCACACACACCACACTTTAAATTTCCTTTTAAAAACGTAGGATCTAAAAAAAGTCTTTATTTCCAATTTAAAAATATGGTAGATAAAAGCTCTGGCGAGCACTTCCGCGACCACTATGGCAGCATCATCAGGCCGCTGAGTGAAACCAAATTAGAACGGCACAAGGTTAAATAGTGACAGATAGGAGCACAAGTAATACACATTATGTGAATGAACACATAAAATATAATTGCCATTCACTGCAAATTATTATTGTTAAAAGTTCGTTTACAATCATTCACTCGAACCCCCTACAAAAAAAATTTCAGCACTTAGATTTCATGCACACAGAGCTTTTACTCACTCATTAACCTCTGATAGCCGAAATTTAGAAGTAAGAAAAATTACTAATGTTCTTGGATACCCCGCTGGTTGTGTTCAAAGACTTGTTCAACAATATGAACGGAAAACGTTTCACAACACTGACTAGAAATGTACCCACAATTAAATAGGTGGGGAGCATGGACTACCAGAAATCTGTGGTCTGTTTATTAAAAAAAATACTCTATTGGGTTCGGGGTTAAAACCTATTTTCATTAATTAGGCGTGGTTGCAACTACTTTCCGCTTTAGAGTGTTAACATCTCTCTATTGGACAGGAATGGAATGGACAATCGGTGAATCTTTGCTATAAGGGATCGACCATCGAAGCCTGGGTACTCGCTGGGCTAAACGCAGATATGCCATTCGTAAAGATTCTGCTGCTTTGACATTGTCAAAAACTTTTATTGAAGAAGACTTAAGACCTAATTGGGACAATGCGAACTTACTGTCGACTGCTTCTAATAAACGTTTTATGCTTTTTACTGAGTGTCTGTATTTTATTTAACTTGTGCCAAAATGATGTAATGAAGACTTGCCTGTATACTTCTCTCTACCTGGAGGAATCTGATTTTGCAATACTCTCGGGAGGAAGAATCCGCATGATTATAAACGAACTTTTAACAATAATTTGTAGTGAATGGCAATGATTTATGTGTTCATTTACATAATGTGTATTACTTGTGCTCCTGTCTGTCACTATTTAACCTTGTGGCGTTCTAATCTGGTTTCACTCAGCGGCCATAGTGGTCGCGAAAGTGCTCGCCAGAGCGTTTATTTATATGCCGCTCCGGTGGCGCAGTGGTCTAAGGCGCTGGCATCTGATCATTCGTCCGTAAGGGGTCCGAGTTCGATTCCCGGTCAGGCATGGATGTTGTGTTTTGTCTTACGGCACTGGCTCTCTCCCTTCCCTGGAACCAGTGACCCTAAATTAGGGACGGGCGACTGCTTATAGCCCATTGAGTTGCTCACGGTGGTCGTTAAACCTTCAATCAAAAAAAAAAAAAGAGCGTTTATCTACCATATTTTGAAATTGTAAATAAAGACGTTTCTTAGATCCAATGTTTTAAGAGGAAATTTAAAGTGTGGTGTGTGTGCTTTGAATGCTTGTTTACAACTCAGCACGAAATACCATTTAATTCTTACAATGACAAGTAAAATATAATATCTTTCCTCTTTAGAACAAATGTAATTTCGGACAGCGGAAAGGAAAGATACAGCGTTAAAAACGTAACAGAATGTGACGTGAGTGGGTAAATATATTAACCAATCTCCTTTCAAGACCGCAAGGGCAGCACGAAACTTTGGAAAGCGCCTTTTAAGTTGCTACACTCTTTCAAAACGAGTGAAGTTCCCTTAAGGTAAATAAAAAAAATCGTTACATTGAAAAAATGAATTATATGAAACGGACATTTATGAAAAATACCTCGCAAATTGTAAAATTGAAAAGAGAACCCTTCGTTTCACATTGCGCAGGAAAGAGGCTCGCGCGTGGCAAACCAGTGTAGTGGCTAAAGCGCCCGCTTCGAAAGAAGACTCGGTTCGATAACCAGCTAGATACAACCGCACGTTTTTCAGGACCTGTTGGAAAAATTTCTCCAGCGCCATGCAGAAGTTTCGTAGGGGGTTGAAAAAGTAGTTGTGCCTTGGAAAAATTGCGGTTATCTTTTTTATGGCTACTACTGGGAAATTGGCGGACAAGATTCGGCAAGACATCAGTTACGTCACGTGATTGCTGGCTGTCACTGCCAGGAAACTAGTGGACCACATTAGATTAGCCATCATTTATGGCTCGTGCTTGCAGTGCCACTTGTGACAGCCACTGCATGTGATGGATAACCAATGGCGCTGTTCTGGCATATGACAGTTGCTGGCCTAAACTGCTGGTCCATGTAGTGGTCGCCAGGACCTTTCATTGACGGTTGGGCAGCTTCAACCATTGTTGTTGGGCAGCTGCAACCAGTGTTGTTGGGCCACTGCTGGCCCAACAACACTGTTTTTACTGGGTTAATAATACCTTCCAATGCTTCAGCTTCAAGACCCTTCTCTGCAATAGTTTTAAACTTTGCTGGGTCCAACCAGGATAAATCTTTACACAACTTTTTGTGTTGTACAAAGCGTGAATCAAGTGACTGGACAATGTGGTCCATTATTACGTTAAACACATTTACGCGAAAATCTGAGGAATTTCCTTCATCATCTATAAGCTCATCTGACATTCTTTTCTTCTTCCTCTGCCTCTTAACTGGCAATACTGTCTCCAAAGAGTCAATTTCCAATATTTAATTTTCATCCATATTAAACTGTGAAATTATGTCATTAGATTTATTTACAAATTCCAAGGCCTTGCTGTGAACGTCATCAAATGTTCTTGTCTGTTCCTTCAACTTTGTTGTAGCTGAACCTATTAAAGTCCATGCAGTAAACATATCTAAACAACTTGTTTGTAAATAACTCGATAACAGGGCACTCATAGTCAAAATAAAAAAATAAAAAAAGTTACACCCAGAAGGGTGTAACAGGGTTTAACATCGTGAGACATGCAAATGATTCAAGTATCACGTTCGCCCAAGCATGTGACGCAAGCAAGGAAGAGTCTTAGCGTTGTGCATGACCGTCTAAATAAGGTTGTCTCATTGCGCATGCTTCCCATTCTGACTCGTACTGTTGAGTTGGTCGCATCCTTTACGAGTGAAATATGCCTCGGAGAAAAGTTTGGAAGCAATTCGAGCAGTTGGAGGAGTTCAATGGGGCCGCATGGTCTTATCGCCGTATTATGCGCCATACCGGTCTTGCGGATATCACCATAGCACGCTGTTGACGGCAGTGGATAGAACAAGACACGCAGCAGCGACAAGAAGGGTCTGGAAGACCTAGACGAACCACTGAGAGAGAGGACCGACGGGTTGTCCGACATGCGCGGAGTGACACAAGTGCCACGATTGAGGATATTCAACCAGCAGTGGTGCCCTCCATGCATCGTCCGATTAGTGCCAGCACCACTGCACGACGTAGGACTACACGGTCACAGATCGTTACGACGACTGCCCTTAACACCATTCCATCGTCGCAAAAGTCTGCAGTGGGGCCACTCAGAATGGCAGCAGGTCAATGGAGCCTCTCAGAATGGCAGCGGGTGGATGGAGTCACTTAGAATGGCAGCGGGTGATCTTCAGTGATGAGTCCCGTTTTTGTCGTAGAGGAGACGACCAACGAATCCATGTGTGGAGGCACCGCGCGCCAAGATGAACGGTTTGTTGTCGAGCGTCACACGTCTAGAAGGCCTCGTGTCATGGTGTGGGGTGCAATTGCCTACGATGCCAGATGAATTACCCTTGATGTTTATTACAGGCACTTTGACAGCCCAACGTTACGTTAATGAGGTCCTGCGACCAGTGGCCCTACCTTTTCTGAAAGCTCACTCCGGTGCGATTTTCCAACTGGACAACGCTCGTTCGCATACTGCCGCTGTCTCGGGAGCTTGCCTTCAAAGCACTGACACTCTGCCATGGCCAGCTGCATCGCCAGATCTATCGCCGGTTGAAAATGGGTAGTATGCAATTGGACTCGCTATCCACACTCCATTCCTGCCACTTAATCTGCAGGAACTGCGTGAAAAGATTCAAACTCGCTATCCACATTGGACTCGCTATCCACACTCCATGGGTGGCTTATCGCAGGACACTATAAGGAACCTATACATCTCCATGCCGAGACGTCTGGCATGCTGTATGAGCACACATGGCGGCTCGACGACATACAGAGACAACACATAGGCGTGTAGCTCAGTAAATATCTCAGTGTTTAATCATTTATTGTTCCTGGTAACTTTACCTTCCTCCCAAATAACATTGAAATCCGAAACGTCCTTCTGGGTGCAACTATTTTTTTTAACGATGTGTGTATATACAACCAAGTAAATGCTGTCCCTGTTGTTCCAAACTTTAGAAAACTTTGAAATAAAACATGTTTCTTGTTTTGTTTTTGCATCAAACTTGTCTGAATCTTGTATCATTGACAAGCATGTCAATAGATTTACAAAAGTACTGACAGCGGCGTCATCAAAACGTCCAAATATAGTTGTTGCTGCATTGGATTTTCCTGGCCATCTTCTCTCACCAATTAGCTTTAATCGTTTTATTGTTTCTTGTCCTAGATGTTTTCCAACAACTTCTATCCATACAGCCAATCTCTGTATGATGTTTTCACAAAAGTTGCTAAATTCTGGAGCAAATTGAAAAAAGTAAGTGCAGGCACGCAACATTTTGTTTCAGTTATCGCCAAATTCAAGACATGGGCATAGCACCATATAGGAACATGTTGATCAGCCACATCAGTAATTTTACTTTGTAAACCATTATACTGGCCAGTGACCATGGTAGCTTGCATCTCCATATGTACTATCACATAATCATCTTTTGGGATCAATTTTAAGACTCTGTAATGTTTCAGTCAATAGATCAAAAAGTCCCTGTCCTGTACTATCATTACTCGGCACAACTGAAAGTAGTCTCACACAGACAATACCTTTAAGCACATACCGAATAATAATGCTAAACTGATTGATGGATTAATTATCTTGTGTTGAATCAACTTGAGTAGAATAATATTTTGCTCGTACTATGTTGTTCTTATTTTGTTGCACCGTGCTCTCCCGCTAAGGCGGCGATTTAATCAGTACTTGTTTTGTTGCACTGGAACAGGCAGCTGCTGTACATATTCATTTTTCGATGTTTTGTTGGCATTTTGTGATGTCGTGTAAATATGATGTTGCCTTGAATAAAACCCTTCTGAACGCTTGAGAAACTTCACGACTAATTTTTTCCTGGCCGCCCCGGTGGCGCAGTGGTCTAAGGCATTGGCCTCTGATCATTCGTCCGAAAGGGGTACGGGTTCGAATCCCGGTGAGGCATGGATGTTGTGTTTGTCTTACAGTACTGGCTCTCTCCTCCCTGGAACCAGTGACCCTAAATTAGGGACGGGCGACTGCTTATAGCCCATTGAGTTGCTCACTATGGTCGTTAAACTTCCAACCAAAAAAAAAATGTCTTGTATCATATTCTTCATAATTTGGATTAACATGTTAATAATTGTTTTGCTCAGGTATGTAACAAGTCCATCACGGCCTTGCCGCCCCGGTGGCGCAGTGGTCTACGGCGTTGGCCTCTGATCATTCGTCCGTAAGGGGTCCGGGTTCGAATCCCGGTCAGGCATGGATGTTGTGTTTGTCTTACGGCACTGGCTTTCTCCCTTCCCTGGAACCAGTGACCCTAAATTAGGGACGGGCGACTGCTTATAGCCCATTGAGTTGCTCACGGTGGTCGTTAAACCTCCAATCAAAATAAAAAAAAACCATCACGGCCTTTACTTTATTAATCCGGCCTTTACTTTATTAATCATTTGCCTTTACTTTTATTAATCCATCAAGCCTTCCCTTGTTGTTCTAATCGCTCGATTCTTTGTGTAGACTTGTTTTGTACTGCAGAAACGTGAGCGGTGGCGCAGTGGTCAAAGGCGCTGGCCTCTGATCATTCGTACGTAAGGGGTCCGGGTTCGAATCCCGGTCAGGCATAGATGTTGTGTTTGTCTTACGGCACTGGCTCTCTCCCTTCCCTGGAACCAGTGACCCTAAATTAGGGACGGGCGACTGCTTATAGCCGATTGAGTTGCTCACGGTGGTCGTTAAACCTTCAATCAAAAAAAAACGTGAGCTGCCATAATGGCGTCATATTTTGCCATCAACTGCACTGTAGCTAAAAAAGTGTCATGATTCTTAACCTCATTATCCAAAGTGTAGTCTGATTCATTTCTGTGACCTCGAAAAGGAAGTGCTTGCTTGCCTAACATCTTTATGATGTCTATAATCCCCATGACAATAGTACTCTGCTTCAAGACTTCTTCCTTTTTAATTAGTGAAGACGCAAAAAATTATTTAAGGTGCCATCATTAACCACATTGATAAATTGCTGAACATATTTGACATGTGTTGTTTCGATTCGTGTAAAGCCAAACTCTGGCTAATACGCCTGTAGTCACTAAAGCCATGTATGCACAAAGGGTGATGGATTACAAGTGTTGGGTGACTCAAATGCCAAGCATTATGAACAATATAAGCACCTATTTTCTTTGTCATATGTTAGCCATTTTCTTGGGACTGAGACATTCATAATTCTCCTCTCATACAAACGAGCATCCAGTGGCAGATCATCAAGTGGCTGAAATGGATGTTCAGCAAAAAAAAAACTGTTTCAGATTTGCTCGTGATGGATATTGGAAGACTCCAGCAGCTGATCGTTCATTTTCTTAAGTAGGTTCATTTATAGGATGAGCTTCAGAAACCAAGTCATTTATGCCTGAAGGTATATCTAATTTCCTGTAACTAGTTGAAGCTATGTGTTCAGATGTTGCAACTATAGCTAGTAAAGATACCGGAACAATAAAGCCAGAAGAAATACTGGGCCTGGGTTGGTGAGTAAAGGATGCTATTGTATTTGTCTCTACATTGAAAGTAACTCTTTCCTTTTCTTGTAACTCACAAGTCATTGCATCATCATCACCATGAGTATTGTTTCTTGATTATTTGTTGCGGAACTGTACATTGATGTGGATGGTGGTTGTGGCATCATAAAATCTGCAAAAGACCTGCATCACTTGGATGATTTCTGCTTCTTGTTGTCTTTTGCGTTTCCGTGGTCCAGATTTATGCTTTTTCTTTTCCATGGTGGTAGGGGTAATATTCCTGAAATTAAAACTTAATTAAAAATAATCCACGTTGGGGAAAATGAACATCTACAATATCTACAGCATTTCTTCAGCCGCCCCGGTGGCGCAGTGGTCTAAGGCGCTGGCCTCTGATCATTCGTCCGTAAGGGGTCCGGGTTCAAATCCCGGTCTGGCATGGATGTTGTGTTTGTCTTACGGCACTGGCTCTCTCCTTCCCTGGAACCAGTGACCCTAAATTAGGGACGGGTGACTGCTTATAGCCCGTTGAGTTGCTCATGGTGGTCGTTAAACCTCCAATAAAAAAAAATTCTTCAATGTAAAAAAGTTTGTTTTCACGAGGTTTCTTAAAACAAATTAAAGTTTCTACTTACAATCAGCACACACTACCAATTTATGCTTTGTACAAACAAATTGACTGCACACACAACACCTGGCAGTTGTTTTGATGTCTTTAGCTCTCACAAAAACTCTAAAGTTAGGAAGAAACACGTCTTAGTCAAAGTTACGTGAAAGGAAACGTCGGGCACTCACTGCCCCAAAGTCAACTTTACGAACAGTAAGCAGTCTCCTAGGAGAAGGTCGCAGGGATGACTGATAAGAAAACTACCCCAATAGAAAAGTCAGGAGAGGTGGAAGCGCTAAGTGCTACCGTCTTCTGGAAATTCCAAAAACTAATTTACGTGGGGCACTGTGCACCGCGTTTCCCTTCCAGCGTTAAAATAGTACCACAACGTAAATTTTAGTTGCATACAGTAATAATATTGGAACTTCTATTATGTTTTCAAGCTACTAAAAGGTCATTAACATGTGCATTTTGAATATATCAATTTTTCCGCCCCGGTGGCTCAGTGGTCTAAGCGATGGCTTCTGACCATTCGTCCGGAATAGGTACGGGTTCGAATCTCGTGGGCATTGATGTTGTGTTTGGGGTATGGATGTTGTGTTTGGGGCATGGATGTTGTGTTTGGGGCATGGATGTTGTGTTTGGGGCATGGATGTTGTGTCTTACGGCACTGGCTCTCTCTCCCTTTTCTGAAACCAGTGGCCCTAAATTAGGGACGGGCGACTGCTTATAACCCATTGAGTTGCTCACGGTAGTAGGAGTTGTGACTTCTGAGCTCCGTCAATTCGTGCGCATTTTGTGTGTTTCTAGCACAGATATCGTGCAAGGGACTAGATTGGCTGTCTGCTCTGTTGAGCATGGGCTAGCGCTGTGAGAAGCATGGAGCCACATTGAGCGGGTCAAGATGGCGGCGGAGCATGGCACGTTACGCAGGATAGTTTGGACTTGGTTATTGTATAAATCATGGTGAAAGCTTCCTCAGATAAAAATCTTACGCAGAGAGACAAAAATATAATTGCTGTTACTTATTTGCCTCTTGCCCAATGCTGAAAACAATATATATATTAAAATTTAAAGCTGGTATTGTATGCAAGTATAGAAAATTATTGGAAAACATTTTTAAGAAGGTAATGCGGCAACGATTTAAAATAATGTGAACGCAAATAATAATTTATTTAAAATCAATAAGTAGCTATTAAATCCAGCAAACTATCGATTTGAACCCCCCCCCCCCCCCCCAAAAAAAAAGGCTTCCACATGCTTTACATAGAAAAGCTGAAATAATGTGAATCTTTTTCCTTGTTGCTATTACCTCTGTCATTCTGATTTATTTATTATGTTTGCTCAAAAAGTTTTGAATTTCACCAAAAATTTTGATATTTCGTCTTGTTATGCACTAAGGAAATTTCAGTTTTTAACATTTCACATTTATTTGGGCAATATAGCAACGAAATGGCGTATTAAATGTAAGCATTCATTAACAAGGAACGTCAAAATCATATCTCTCAGCAAATTAAAACCAGCGTGATATTTTTTTATATCGCAGATACCGGAATGTCTTCTCTGGAATTTAAGACCTGGCGGAATCTGAAATAATTCAATATTTTGCAAGACCCTTGGCATTCTAGTTAGCACTAAGGAATATTACTGTTTTTTACTTAAATTTTATAACTTCCGCCGCTAAATGGGTACTGAATGCTTTGAATCTCAATATAAATAGAAAACCACAGTACCAAACTCGTATTTCTTTGACTTAATGCAAAGTAGCCTTGCTTAAATGGATCGTGATGACCCGCTGAAAGTGGCGCCTACCTACTCACGCCTCATGGGCTGGGTGTCCAATCTAGCTTCTTGTATATGATATCTGTGGTTTCTAGTGAGTTGTGAATCCCAAGTTTTAAAGTACTTACCTTTGGATGGTTCCGCTATCGTTTGTGAATACTCCCAGATTGGTGAGTTGCCCCTTTCCTTTTCCTATTACGTCTTGTCTGTCTCTCGGCCGAGCTGGTCGAAGCTACGATAGTCGGCGCCATTGTAAATGGCGTTTTCCGGCGGTGGGGGCCAAGGAGGTTAGAAGAAGAGGAGGTGAAGGGACCCGTTTTTAGTGAAGCCAAAACAGATCAGCTGTTTCTGTCCTCTCTCTGAAGTGGTGGGGAGCCTGAGCTGCGAAGTTCGGGAACGTGACGTCACTTCCTGTGGCGTAAGCAGTTTTGCTTAGCGCATGCAAACCAAGGATGGAACAAAGAATATAAACGCTTCGCGTGAAGAAGCTCAACTCTCGTAGAGATAATGTAAAACAGGCGACAGCAGCGCCACCATGTAATGCGGCAGCAGATGCTCTGCGGGAAAGTTAACATTCAGGCGCAAAAAGCGTAGGAGACACGGGACGGGAAGCCTATTTCACGGAAAGGAAGCTAAGCTTCAGTAGCAAAACAAAGGAATGGGTTCCCACAAAACGTAAAACATTAGGTACCCAGCAAAAACAGTCTTGCTGGGCCAGCACTGTCCGCCAATTTCCCAGTAGTAGCCATAATAATAAAAAAGAAAAAAAAAGCAAAGACAACCGTAGTTTCCCAAAGCTACAATTTTTTTTTCTACCCTTCCGAAGTTTGTAAATTAAACGCACTGCGCTGGGGAAATTTTCTCAACAGATCTGAAAAACATTCGTTCGTATCTGAGTAGGTTCGAACCTTGGGCCGTTGGCGTGATAGCTGAGCTCTCTACCGACCGGACTAATTTGTCACGTTCGAGTATATGCTTAAAGCTGTCTGTTTGGTATGCAATGTGTAATCGAATGCTTCCCTCTTTCATTTTACAATATTACGAGGTATTTTTCATATAAGTCAGTTTCATATAATTGATAATTTAATTTTTTCAACGTAACGATAGCTTTTTTTTCAGCAAACGTTGTTTTAATGGTTTTCCAGGATATTTGTTTCAAACGGTTTCAAATTTGTTCTTGTTATTCATCCACTCCATTCCATGAATTGTTATTCATGGGAATGGAGTGGGTGTATTTCATGGCTGTAATATAAACGCAGATCTAGATGAGAACAACAAAACCTTTGAACAAAACGCCAACACAAACAAGCGTTTATATTCTTTAAACACAAACACGCATGCTCAGTCTAACTCAGTCTGCTCGGCATCCTGCGGCATCAGCCTGTAATGTTGGCTTCTGTGTAGTAATTCTTTGCCGCATAATATAGTGGCGCTAGTTACGTCTCGCTGAGCCTTACCTTCTTATAGTTAGATATTCTTTGGATGGAAAGAAGGAATATTTCAGACTTCTTATTTCTTAACATTAGGCTTTTGATTATATTTTAAACATGGTTACTTGCACATGGGCAGTAAGTAACCATGCGCACTATGCACTTCCGCTCAAAAAATCATTATTTTGTTCAATTTTTTAAAGAAATACCAACACATATTTTCCTGTTTTTTCTGGAAATTTTCTATTATGGGAATGAATATTTCAGCCTCAATTTTTTCCATGCCTGTATGGGTAGAGTAAGGGTCCGAAAAACCCGTTCAAAATCGTGATTTCCCCATAGAGATATACAGGAGATTCTTAGGTTGGGCGCATTGGCGTAGTCAGCTGATAAAAAGTGGCGTCACGCCAGAAGCACAGGGAGAGAGGCTGTTGCCAACTCCTCTTACTTCTAACCTCCTTGGTGGGGGCCCGAGACTGGACCTCACTTCCAGTGTTCCATCGATGTCGATGACAACCTCTTCTTCTTCCATTGGCGCTGCTTTGTTGCCCTCTCCTAGTAGCGGCGTTGCACTGCCCTCAACTCGTGATTGAACAACCCCTTTCCTCAGGCTGTTCAGTTGCCTTCTCACTCATCTCAGGCGGCTATCACCCTCGTAGCTGACGACGACGCAATGGATGTCTCGTGCAACGGTACCTTACCCATGTCATCTAAACCTATGATGACTTCTTTGTCTACGTATGCCAATGCCATGGCCTCTCCCACTGTGCAACGCCCTCCGCAGGGCATGTACGCCGGCGCCGAAGCTCTCCAATCACAACTACAACGAGACGCAACTACCATTTCTTTGGAAATTCCCCAGGACTCGCAAGCAGGTACTTCTTTCACTACGATCTTAGACTGAGGTGTTGTCTTTGAATCCTTGCCAAACACCATCTTCAAAGATTATTACACCGCTTTAAAGCGGCAATTTCCAAAACATACCATTTCACACATGTTTCGGCGAGGCCGAACGATTGTCGTGTACTTTTCCAAGGCTGACTCTGCTCTTGCCGTGACGAATGCCGGCCTCACTATCGGTGATCAACATCTTGTTCCCAGCCCAGTTGGTGCCCCCAGAGGTAACCGATACAGTTTTATTTGTAGTTTTTGCGCCATTCGGTCGTGTTGTTGGAACGATCCAGACATATTCTGCTGCCCCTAAAGAAACCGAAGACAACTCCCTGCTCGTCGCTCGTCGCGTGGGTAGGGTTGTTTTTTCTTCCCCGGTGGACATTCAGACCATACAGACTCAATTCAAAGTCAAGTGCGGTAACCAGATCCGCTATATTGATGTGCTCACTGAACAGCACTGCAGCAAATGCAAGAAGTTTGGGTACTTTTACAAGCAGTGTCCCACTCCTGCTGCTGCTCCACAAGATTCACCGCAGGTGTCTTCTCTACAATCCTTTGACTCGCCTTTGCCTCCACACCTTTCGTCTGAGGTGCCTCTCAGACGAGAAAGTGCTCCGTCATCGACTGATGTGCCGCCATCTCTCTCAGCGAGCGATTTTCCAGTGCTGCCGGAGTCCTCCAAGTTCCGCGCCCCTGATCCGCCAGCTGATTCTGCAGATGACCGTGTCGTGTCGGATACTGAAGTATCGATTGCGGATACTGACGGCGCTTACACCAGCGCAGAACAGACCCCGAGTGACACCTCTGAGCCTGATCACAGCGCTCGCCCAGATAAGAGAGCGGCGCCCAAACCTCCTCGAAACACCACCAAGAAAGGGCGAGCTGCTGGGAGCTCCGCTCGCTCCTATTCCCGGACCCGCCAGAAACCATCGTATCTTCAAGACTTTGATACCACTTCTGGCCCTTCCTCTCCAATGGTATCATTTGAGGACTTTGATCAGACTCTCCGCGACACATCTTTCCCGTCTTTGCCTCTTGCGTATGAGGAGCTACATACTCTCACCTGTTACGCGCAAAAAGCACACGGCTTTTTCCAGTACGCGAAGACTCATCAATCTGGACTTCCTGCAATCCTTCAACAGCTTTCCGATCTGGACAATCTTGTGGACAATTCTTACTTATCCGGTCCTTCCGCTAAGACGGCCAAGTTCATTCGCAAACAGATCCACGGACTCAAGATTTCTATCACCAGGCTCACCACGTCTCCGGGTGACCTGGCGCCTTCACGATAGTTTCCTTCAACTGCCGGGGGTTTGGATCCCTGAGGGTGAATTCCGCCGTGCATGAGGACCTCTCGGCAATTAGTGCCGATGTCCTCCTGCTCCAAGAAACGTGGTGCTCGCCTACAACACTATTCCATCAGTGGCGCCGATGGCATTACACCTTCCATCATGTCCACCGTGTCCTGCGTTCGGGCGGAATTGCTATCGGAATACATCACAGTTTTCGTCCATCCATCACTTCTGTTGCTGTTAACAACTTATTTACAGATCAATTACAATGCTTTTCATTTTGTATCAATTGTGTATCATATCATATCTTTTATGTGTATATTCCTACTGACGACTCTCAACTCCATCCGGCCGCCCCGGTGGCGCAGTGGTCTAAGCGATGGCCTCTGATCATTCGTCCGAACGGGGTCCGGGTTCGAATCCCGGTGAGGCATGGATGTTGTGTTTGTCTTACGGCACTGGCTCTCTCCCTTCCCTGGAACCAGTGACCCTAAATTAGGGACGGGCGACTGCTTATAGCCCATTGAGTTGCTCACGGTGGTCGTTAAACCTCCAATCAAAAAAAAAAAAAAAAAAACTCCATCCGCGGCCGCCCCGGTGGCGCAGTGGTCTAAGCGATGGCCTCTGATCATTCGTCCGAACGGGGTCCGGGTTCGAATCCCGGTGAGGCATGGATGTTGTGTTTGTCTTACGGCACTGGCTCTCTCCCTTCCCTGGAACCAGTGATCCTAAATTAGGGACGGGCGACTGCTTATAGCCCATTGAGTTGCTCACGGCGGTCGTTAAACCTTCAATAAAAAAAAAACTCCATCCGATCTTTCATTGCCCACGGACTGCGCTTGCGGCGCCCCCCCCCGGGGACTTTTGCGTCCTCGGGGTTGACTTTAACTGCACTCTGCAGCCTTCGCTCGACCGCACGTCTACGGGGGGGGGTGAAGTACCGCTCCCTTCTTGTCGATCTGCATACTCAACTTATTACCGATTTCCATTTTGTTGACTCGTTCCGGAATCTTCACCCGGACACCATTTTTTATACTTGGCGGAATTCTCCAGCACAAGGATCGGCGGCAGCATGTCTTGATCGCATATACGTCATCCCACCGCTGCTTCCAACGATCACTGCGGCGAGACATCATCCTTCCACCTCTTCCGACCATTGTGCCGTAGCGCTTACCATCTGCGTTTCCCCTTTCCCGCTTTCAAGTCAACGCTCCTGGACCTTCGATGATTTATTGCTTTTGAATGTGGCGTTTTGCGCCGATATTCGCCGTTTTCTTGCTGATCGACAACATCTCATCAGCACCGCTCCCAGTACCCTTAGTCTGTGGTTAGACATCGAAAACGATCTTCGTCTGTTCATCTGCCGTCTTTCGTTCGCTATCCGTAACGAACGTGCGAAGGATATTTGTAATCTCCGTTGCTCCTTGGCTGCAATCCCCTTACAAGATTCCGCTTACCTTGTTGTTCAGGATGCTTTACGAGTGAAATTCCATCCGCTCGCCGTGGAGGCTACTCGCAGGCTGAAAATGCTTCACCTTTCGTCGCAGGAGATTTCCTACGAGGAGCTCTCACGTACCGAAAGAACACACCGTACGTCGAAAACGCTGCGCCACCTTCGTCTATCTGATGGTGCCATCTAATCTAACCCTTCACGTCTGTGCACGGAAGTTCGGCGCTTTTTCCAGGACAAATCCCGTGCGGTGGTGCCTACTGTTGCTATATCTCCCTCCCCTCTTCTTTGTGCTCTACCTCAGGTTCCGCCCCAACTCTGTGATCCTCTTCTTTCCGCCTTTTTTTTTTGATTGGAGGTTTAACGACCACCGTGAGCAACTCAATGGGCTATAAGCAGTCGCCCGTCCCTAATTTAGGGTCACTGGTTCCAGGGAAGGGAGAGAGCCAGCGCTGTAAGACAAACACAACATCCATGCCTGACCGGTATTCGAACCCGGACCCCTTACGGACGAATGATCAGAGGCCAACGCCTTAGACCACTGCGCCACCTGGGCGCGCCTTTTCTCCTGCTGAATTTCGGGAGGCGTTTGCCTCCCAATTCACGCGCTTCTTCCGGACCTGACGGCCTTCCCTTCTCCTTTTACCGCGCCTTCCTCCAATCTCTGATGCCTTTTCTGCTTTTCTTGCGCCCAAACCTTCTTAGCACTACCGCCGGAGTTTACTGTAGCGCCCATCATCTTGCTGCCCAAAAGGGGAGACCCTTTGGACTTGCGAAATTGGCGTTTCATTTCCATTCTTAAACTGGACTATAAACTTTTCACTAAACTTCTCTCTCGCCGCTTGAACTCCGTGCTTCCCTTTCTTATCTCCCCCGACCAGTCATACACTGTGCCTGGTCGGTCCATTTCTAATAACATCTCCTTCCTCCAGCACCTAGTTTTTCTCGCCCGCACCCACTCCGAACCACTCGCCCTGTTTAACCTTGACCAGAGATCAGCATTCGATAACATCACTCACGACTTTCTTTCTGCCACTCTTCTCGGCCTTGGCTTTTCTTCCTCCTTCGTTTCTCTTCTTCTCAGCCTCTATCGGGGCGCTTTCTTCCACGTCCGGACGGGCTCCTTTTTGACGGCGCTCGTACCTTTCTTCGAGGAATCCGACAAGGCTGCCCCCTCTCGGGGCAACTCTTCGTCATTGTCTTTGAACCGTTCCTCCTGGCTGCTCGAAGATCACTCCTGTCTACTCTTCCTCCGACAGTTGCCAGCACTAGGCACCATGAGTGCATACTTACAGCATATGCAGATGACGCAACCTTTTGTCTCCGCCAGGACGTCCAATTCTACAATCTTTTCTCCACCTACCATCTTTAAGCTACTATTTCTGGCGCTTCGCTTAATGTCACTAAAAGTACTGGTTTGTGGTGTGGGTCGTGGATGGGCCGGACCGATACCCCTGGGGTGCGGTCTGTCCTCCTTGACCCAGAAGATCATTGGAGCCCAAATCGGTCACCCCTTTATCGCGGGCCTTTTGACATGGACCAGTTTGCAGTCTAGGTTACGTCATCAAGCAGCATTTTGGAGATTTGCGATTCCATTCACTTCTTACTGTCAGCGAGCTAACATCATTCGACGATTCCTACTTTCCCTCTGCACCAGTTCCTGGACCTCCACCGTCTTCTTGTCAACCCGCCTGACGGAACTCAACAGCATCTTCACTTCAGTCATTAGGGCTTCAAAGCACTGGTCAGCCGCTATATCTCCTTGTCAAGTATGGGGCATTAATCTCATAGATGCTCATTGTTACTATCGTGCGTACCGCATCGTCTCTTTCCTTCGTCTTGTCACTTCGCCTTCTCTTACAGTTTCTGTTGACGTTATTCTCTCTCTCTTCGCGATCCATCCTTCGCTTTTCTTCTTTTCCTCAGGATGGACTACTATACTATTCCTTCTTCTAACTTTCCTACTATTTTATCTGAGGCTCTAGCGATTTTCCGTTCCCTCCCTCTCTCTCGCTCTCTTCCAACCTCCACCCTGGATCTCCTTGCGGAATCACTCTTTTTCTCTACCCTGGTTCACCTCCCCCTTCCGATCAGCCTTTCTTTCTATTTTTCTCCTGGTTCCGTGCTCTCATCATAACCGTGCAGGCCCTAATTAATCCCGATTTTTCCTGGAGACCCCTCGACTCACTCTTTTCTACCTCAACTCCTTCCTCGAGGACGACTATGCCCTTCTCCATTTCTCCCTTCAGCTTCTCTATCCTTTTCTGGTTTCTGACAACGGCCTCCTTGTCGTCCCCGGCCCCAGCCTTTCTCTCCCCTTCTTTCTTCCTTTTCGTGACTCTGTCGCCCCTGTCCTTCCCTTTTCTACGGCTGCCTTGTATCGTCTCCTCCGTGCGCTCTCTGAGTCTCCCCATCCCATTTCCGGGGTTTCTGCTTCTTCCTCCCTGGCCGTTTGGTCTGCCTCTTCTTCCCCCTTTCTTCTCCGCTAGAACGTAACACCCACTGGCGGTTCCTTCATCGCCGGCTCCTGTCCACCATCTTCTCTATCGTATGTCTCTTCTATCTTCTCCTCTCTGTCCTTTCTGTGGCATTGACGGTGACGTCGCTCATATGTACTGCCACTGCCCTATCTTGCTGCCACTTCTTCATACTGTTTTCCGGTTAGTTGACATAATTTGCTCCAAGGACTTGCCGTTTCAAACATATCCGTGGCTGTTGATCACAAAACATCCACCCACCCGCCTTTCGGATGCCTGCTGCTTTCTTTTCATACTTGCCAAGCAAGTGATTCACTCATTTCATCAATCTCTCAGGAATTCTCCTGTACTTCCATCTCTTCTGTCGGCCGATGGGCGGCTGCGGACTAGCTTTCGGGGCCGGCTCGTGGCGCGCCTCCGGTTGGAACTCACAGCTGCAACTTTCACGCAAACAATCGGCACCTTTCAGAACACCTGGGCCTAGCGTACCGGGTGGTTTTCGATTGCTGGCTCTGACATCCTACTGGTGACTTGATTGTGTCCTCTTTTGGATTGTCTTTGTTTTGGTTTGGCTGTTCTCTTCACCTTGCTAGTACTTTTCGTTGGCTCTTTTTCTTGCACAGTTTTAATACTGGGCGAGTGATTTGTGTCTAAATTTTGTGACCACAACCTTGTGTGTTTAGACTTTGGTTCTCTTTTTACGTTTGGGCATTGTATTTGGTTTGCACCGTGCCTTTTCCGTAATTGTGTTCTGCAACGTGTTTCTTATAAATTGTCCTGCACATATCTATTTTTTTTGTCTTTTGTATTTCGCACGTTAGGTCCTTGCTTTTCAGGACCACAAGCTCTTGTGTCCAGCTTACTGTTGTTTTCGTCAATTGTTCTGCTGTTTTTCGTCTGCACCGTGCTTCTCTGCCTTAGTATCGTGTCTTATGCTTAATCGCGATAACTGTATTGCATATTTCCTTCCTTTATTATTGTCTTGTGCATGTGCCTTCGTAGCACATCCGAGTTTTTTCCGCCACTGTACTGTAATTTCTTTGCACCGTGTTTTTTGTGAATTGCTCTGTACATAACCTTTACAATCTTATTATACGCATTTTGCACGTTTTTTTTCTTGATTATTTAGACCACAAGCTCGTGTGCCCCGATCACTTTTTGTTTTCGTCAAATGTGCTTCTGTATTGCACCGTGCTTTTCTTCCTTTGGTGTCGTGTCTTATGCTTTATCACGGAAACTGATTTGCATAATTATCAGTGTTGTGTAGTGTGTGTGTCTTCGTGGCACACCCCAGTTCTCCGCTACTGTACTGTAATTTCTTTGCACCGTGCTTTTTGTGAATTGCTTTGTACATAACCTTTACAATCTTATTATACGCATTTTGCACGTTTTTTTTTCTTGATTATTTAGACCACAAGCTCGTGTGCCCCGATCACTTTTTGTTTTCGTCAAATGTGCTTCTGTATTGCGCCGTGCTTTTCTTCCTTTGGTGTCGTGTCTTATGCTTTATCACGGAAACTGATTTGCATAATTATCAGTGTTGTGTAGTGTGTGTGTGTCTTCGTGGCACACCCCAGTTCTCCGCTACTGTACTGTAATTTCTTTGCACCGTGCTTTTTGTGAATTGCTCTGTACATAACCTTTACAATCTTATTATACGCATTTTGCACGTTTTTTTCTTGATTATTTAGACCACAAGCTCGTGTGTCCTGATAACTTTTGTTTTCGTCAAATGTGCTTCAGTATTGCACCGTGCTTTTCTTCCTTTGGTGTCGTGTCTTATGCTTTATCACGGAAACTGATTTGCATAATTATCGGTGTTGTGTTGTGTGTGTGTGTGTGTGTTCTTCGTGGCACACCCCAGTTCTCCGCTACTGTACTGTAATTTCTTTGCACCGTGCTTTTTGTGAATTGCTCTGTACATAACCTTTACAATCTTATTATACGCATTTTGCACGTTTTCTTCTTGATTATTTAGACCACAAGCTCGTGTGTCCCGATAACTTTTGTTTTCGTCAAATGTGCTTCAGTATTGCACCGTGCTTTTCTTCCTTTGGTGTCGTGTCTTATGCTTTATCACGGAAACTGATTTGCATAATTATCGGTGTTGTGTTGTGTGTGTGTGTGTCTTCGTGGCACACCCCAGTTCTCCGCTACTGTACTGTAATTTCTTTGCACCGTGCTTTTTGGGAATTGCTTTGTACATAACCTTTACAATCTTATTATACGCATTTTGCACGTTTTTTTTTCTTGATTATTTAGACCACAAGCTCGTGTGCCCCGATCACTTTTTGTTTTCGTCAAATGTGCTTCTGTATTGCGCCGTGCTTTTCTTCCTTTGGTGTCGTGTCTTATGCTTTATCACGGAAACTGATTTGCATAATTATCAGTGTTGTGTAGTGTGTGTGTGTCTTCGTGGCACACCCCAGTTCTCCGCTACTGTACTGTAATTTCTTTGCACCGTGCTTTTTGTGAATTGCTCTGTACATAACCTTTACAATCTTATTATACGCATTTTGCACGTTTTTTTCTTGATTATTTAGACCACAAGCTCGTGTGTCCCGATAACTTTTGTTTTCGTCAAATGTGCTTCAGTATTGCACCGTGCTTTTCTTCCTTTGGTGTCGTGTCTTATGCTTTATCACGGAAACTGATTTGCATAATTATCGGTGTTGTGTTGTGTGTGTGTGTGTCTTCGTGGCACACCCCAGTTCTCCGCTACTGTACTGTAATTTCTTTGCACCGTGCTTTTTGTGAATTGCTTTGTACATAACCTTTACAATCTTATTATACGCATTTTGCACGTTTTTTTTTCTTGATTATTTAGACCACAAGCTCGTGTGAACCGATCACTTTTTGTTTTCGTCAAATGTGCTTCTGTATTGCGCCGTGCTTTTCTTCCTTTGGTGTCGTGTCTTATGCTTTATCACGGAAACTGATTTGCATAATTATCAGTGTTGTGTAGTGTGTGTGTGTCTTCGTGGCACACCCCAGTTCTCCGCTACTGTACTGTAATTTCTTTGCACCGTGCTTTCTGTGAACTGCTCTGTACATACCTTCTAATAATTTGTTATAAGAATTTTGCTTGTTATGTACCTGTTTTTTTTCTTTCGAACCACAAGCTCGTGTATCCCAACTACTATTATTTTCGTCGAATGTGCTCCTCCTCTTTGTTTGCACCGTGCTCTTCTGCCATTCTATTTTGTCCGGTAACTGTATTGCATAACAATATACATAATACATGCATTACCCATGTTCTCTTCATAAAATGTATGCCTCGGGTGATGACACCCGATGTTATCATTTATCATTCGTTTTTTGTTTTTGTTTTATGGGACGGTTTCCCACTTGCATCATGTATAGACCATCTCATTGTCACTCATTGTTTTGACATTTTAATTTGCTGTCAAGCGACTAATTGTAACATACCTTGTTTTAATAAAGAATTTGAACTGCTCACGGTGGTCGTTAAACCCCCAATAAAAAAAACAATAGCAACAAAACATTACTTTACCATTACCTTCGGTACACGCATTGCATTAAGTGCAAGATGCATACAATTCTTTTGGTGAAATTCAGAAGAAATGCGGTTAAAATTTATCCGCCCTTTTTGTGCGGTGGTCTAAACATTGGCTTGTGACCGTTCAACGAGGTTCGAGTTTCGGCTGAGGTTTGGGTAACTTTCTCTATTCTTCGGAACCAGTGTCCCAAAATTAAGAACGGAAAACTTATCATAGCCTTTTTTTTTTTTTTTTTGATTGGAGGTTTAACGACCACCGTGAGCAACTCAATGGGCTATAAGCAGTCGCCCGTCCCTAATTTAGGGTCACTGATTCCAGGGAAGGGAGAGACCCAGCACCGTAAGACAAACACAACATCCATGCCTGACCGGGATTGGAACCCGGACCCGTTACGGACGAATGATCAGAGGCCAGCGCCTTAGACCACTGCGCCACCGGGGCGGCCATAACCTTTAGAGCAAGGAGGTTAGAATAGAGTTACTCACCGTAGTTGCACTCCCCCAAAAAAGGAAGAGTGAAAATTTGTTTTGTACAATAATCAGAATCAGACATAAAAATTCGGGATATTTGAGGACAAAATTCGAACACAATTTGTGTCCTCAAAGACACCAGATGTTTTGGGTGATAATAAACTAAATTCGAGGACTGTCCTCACGTATTTCAACCAATAGTCAGTAAACTGATTTATTTCTCTCCTCTTATGATTGTCAAGGCAAGACCGTTTGTTTGTACCACGTGACCAACGCCAGGTGTGTTTGTTTACAACGGCAACGGAAAGTAATCAAGTATACAAAAATGTAATATATGCGGATTACCTTCTGAAGTTTGGTAAGATGGCCTGCTTCCTCAATGTGAAAAAAATTATTTTAGTCTAAAAATGTTGTGCGGCGAAGAGGCTGTGGCGAAGAATATGTTACGTTTTGTGGACTGTCTGCCAGTCGCGAATCAGAGACATCGCAATGCGAGCAGTAATTTTCAGTCATTTTGTGTGAAGCTACATCTGGTAGAAGGACTTAATACCAAGGTAAAATTACATTAACGCTAGAATGCAGTGAGTTACTTTTTACGAATCCACATATATTGTGATCCAGTATGAAATAATGAATATTTATTTTTAGTTGTTCGGAGGTTTAACAAACACCGTAGGCAACTCCATGGGCTATAAGCAGTTGCCAATCCCTAATTTAGGGTCAGTGGTTCCAGGGAGGGATGAGAGCCAGTGCCATAAGAAAAACGCACCATCTCGGAATAATGATCAGAAGCTATCACTTAGACAACTGCCCCCTGTGGCGGCATATTTATTTTTAGTGATCTGTTAATGCCAGCTGCATCAAGTACTAGCTTAATTGCCAAGAGCTGGTTTTCACATATAATTATACTAGTCTGGCTGTACATAATTTCCATTGTATAAAACGCCGATTAATTCAATCATCGTAATAAATTTATACATCCTTAATTGTACCTTCATTTCTTTCCTATTTTATTCCTTGAGTGCTTCTGTTTTACTGTACTGGATAAAGTAGAACAATCAAGTAAAGATTGCACAAGATGCACCTTTGCCTGTGGGATGCGCGGGTGTCCCAATCGTTCATTATCTGCTGGTTGTTCTGGACCGCTGCAAAGGGCCTTCACCTGTCGTACAACTGTACGATAGGGTAGCGCTTCATTCCCACACACATCCTTCAGACCTAACCAACATTCCTCTGCATTGCTACCACATGCAATGTCAGTTTTTTTATCCATCTACATTGTTTGAACTTCGTAAACATGCTTTAGACCACCTTCATACGACAGCTATACTTTAAATGTTCTGTACCTCCTTTATTCCACACAAACACTCAAATAAAGTCCAACACTTGGAATGCTTTCTTACACTCAGTTGTGTTATCACCAGAGTGCGCTGCAATAATCTGCATTTATCATTGCTGCTTTGTCACTACTTTTCACTATACCCCCATATTATTTTTGAATATTATCAAGTATTTATATTTGATTAGTTTTATTTCATTTTGGTAACCCCCCAAAACATCAAAGCTGTCAAGGTGTATTTGATCCTTAGTTTAGCATTAATGACTGCATTGTTGGAGGGAAGCAGAAGTGTAGTTCAACATAGTTACTGAAAAATGCTGAATCTCCTGTCCATTGTTTTCATTGAATGTGATCTGTTCTTTATTTCAGGTACTAAAAGACATGGAAAACTTTCATCTTGAGGCCATTTTATATGATCAAGTGCACCATCAGTTTGTGGGTAACAAGTGGTATGGAGCAGCTGTCTCAGTGAAGTATGAAAAAGTTCCACTAAATCAGGTAATATTTTAGAGGATCTTTTGTCTCAGAGTTGAGGTTGCATTGTTTCTCAGTCCTATGGTTCACTGCTGATGCTTGATGCGCCGCATAATTTTTCAGAAAACCTGCAAAACTTTGGGAAAACTTTTATATACCGGTGATGCTGAAACAAAAACTTTAGGCTATTTGTCAGCATTTAATCTCATTATATTCTATATTATAATGATCACTGCATAAGTCCATAATTTATATACCAGATTATTCCATATCACCTCCTTGCAGCTAATATCATTTAATCTGTTAATATTCTTGATTAATAAGTGTAATCCATAATCAATATACCAAAATATTCTCCTTACTGTTAATATAATTTCCTTGGGTCAATGTGATGTCTGTTGCGGTTTTTCGTCGACAACTCATTTCGTTGACACTCAATTCGTCGACACTGTATGCAAACAGTCGATTCCTAAAAAACCGTAAAAAAGGTCAAAGCCACCAAATTTGGTATACTATCTCATGGTACTCTCTTAGACCATACACGGTTTTTGGAAGGTGTCAAGGGGGCCCCATACAAAATTTTCGTAAAATCTACAGTTTTTAATGTAGAACCACTAAATTTGGTATACTATCTCATTGTACTCTTACACCAACTTAGACCATAGACGGAAGGGGTCGGGGGCCGGTGTCAAGGGGGCCCCATGCAAAATTTTTGTAAAATCTACAGTTTTTAATTTAGAACCACTAAATTTGGTATACTATCTCATTGTACTCTTACACCAACTTAGACCATAGACGAAAGAGGTCGGGGGCCCCATGCAAAATTTTCGTAAAATCTACAGTTTTTAATGTAGAACCACTAAATTTGGTGTACTATCTCATTGTACTCTTACACCAACTTAGACCATAGACGGAAGGGGTCGGGGGCCGGTGTCAAGGGGGCACCATACAAAATTTTCGTAAAATCTACAGTTTTCAATTTAGAGAAACCAGATTTGGTATACTATCTCATGGCACTCTAACTTGGACCGTACATGGTTTTTGGAAGGGGTCGGGGCCCGGGGTTAAGGGAGCCCCATACAAAATTTTATCAAAAATTCCCATTTTTTACTTAAGAACTGCTACACAATTCTGCACTCCAATACTTTATCTGCGGTCTAAGTTAGAGTACCATGAGATAGTATACCAAACTTGGTGGTTCTTAATTGAAAACTGTAGATTTTATGAAAATTTTGTATGGGGCCCCCTTGACCTTGGTCCTTAACCCCTTCTAAAAACCGTGTACAGTCTAAGAGAGTAGCATGAGATAGTATACCAAATTTGGTGTTTCTTATCTTTCTTTTCTTTTTCTTTTTTTTTTTTTTTTTGGGAATCGACTGTTTGCATGTATAGTGTTGACGAACGAACTGAGTGTCAACGAAATGTTCCTGTCGATGAAATTAATTGTTGATGAAGTGAACCAGACCCGTCTGTTGCTGCTGTTTCATGATAATCTTCTTAAGTCAGGGTTCCAGCATCTTTTCTGCAAGGTGCAGTGTAGCATTTATGTCTATTCTGTTCCTGTACATTTTTTTGATTACCGAAATGGCTGAAAAGATTTTCTCACATAGATACATGGTTAAAAAAGTTACCAAAAAGTTTAGAGCTTTGTCGACGAGACTTGGATATTCTTTCTCCATAGAGACCCAAACAGAACCGAGACAGCGAGTTGGATCTGAATATCAATACCAGACTGGTATCAGAAGAAAGTTCAACAAAGCTTTCCTTATCCTGAGCAGTTAGCCTTCAGGAGTTCAGATCTTCTGTGAAGGGATTAGCAATCCAGAGATTCTCTTGCTGAGGATCCTCAATACTGATCAAAGCCTTCAGCCAGTGACCTCAGATGTTGACTCACAATAGTAAAAATGACCTGTCAGCTGATGCCAACAACAGTCAAAAATCCATGTAAAAGTGGAAACATTTCTACGTTTTCTTCCTGCAGACGCTGTGCCCCAAAACTCAGTTTCTTTTTTAATGCATTCATTTTATTCCTGAGAGTAAAAACGTTTGTCACAATCCGCTGAAATGACATCCACCTATCTTCCATGTGGTCTTCTTCTGGGTCTTTTCCTGTCACTTGGAATTCAATCTAAAATTTCGACTGTCCATCGATGGTCTGTCTTTCTGGCAGTATGTCCAGCCCATTGCCATTTCAGGGATTTTACTCTCATCATGATGTCTTCCACTCTTGTCATTTTTCTGATCCACGAGTTCCTCTTCTTATCTCTCCTGGTTACACCAAGCATGCACCTCTCCATGATTCTTAGAGTTGTCTGCAGCCTTTGTATGTCTCTTTTAGTTAAGGTCTACGTCTCTGCACCATACGTAAGCACTGGAAGGATGCATTGATCAAACACTTTTCTTTTAAGACATAATGGCATATTGCTCTTGAAAATTATGCTGTTTCTTCCAAAAGCTCTCCAGGCAAGTAAAGTTTTATACGCTGATTAATTTCTTCATCAATGTGACCCTCACTTGATATCTTCTGTCCAAGATAAACTTATGTATCTGTTATCTCCAGCTTTTCACCATCAATCGATCAATCTTCATTTCTTGTAAAAGCATTGTACAGCACTTTTGTCTTCTGAAAGTTCATTTTTAATCCCACTTCTTTACTCTTGTCAGCAAGTTCCTGGATCATGCTCTGCAGCTCTGATGGGGTAGTTGCAAAAGCATATCATCATCATCATTGTCAACCATTATCAATCCACTGCTGGACGAAGGTCTCCCCAAGTTTCCTCCACAACGGTCTGTCTTGTGCTAGTCTCCTCCATGTCACTCCCGCATACTTTCGAATTTCATCCACCCATCTTCCATGTGGTCTTCTTCTGGGTCTTTTCCTGTCCCTTGGAATCCAATACACGTTTATATTATCATCATCATCATGTCAACCATTATCAATCCACTGCTGGACGAAGGTCTCCCCAAGTTTCCTCCACAACGGTCTGTCTTGTGCCAGTCTCCTCTATGTCACTCCCGCATACTTTCGAATTTCATCCACCCATCTTCCATGTGGTCTTCTTCTAGGTCTTTTCCTGCCCTTCTGGCAGTATGTCCAGCCCATTGTCATTTCAGGAATTTAACTCTGATCATGATGTCTTCCACTCTTGTCATTTTTCGTATCCACGAGTTCCTGTTCTTATCTCTCCTGGTGACACCAAGCATGCACCTCTCCGTGCTGCTTTGAGTTGTCTGCAGCCTTTGTATGTCTCTTTTAATTAAGGTCCATGTCTCTACACCATACGTAAGCACTGGAAGGATGCATTGATCAAACACTTTTCTTTTAAGACATAATGGCATATTGCTCTTGAAAATTATGCTGTTACACGTTTATATATATATATATATATATAACTTAAATCTTGGCCCTCAGTCTCCGGCAGCTGGAATGTACCTGGCCAAGGCAGCGGCCAGTGCGACATGAAGGCAGAGGGTGCTAAGAATCCCCGGAGGACCGGACTAGGCTGCCATCTGATGCTGACCTTGGCAACGTACAATGGACGCTCCCTATCTTCTGATTCAAGGCTTCTTGAATTGGAAAGAGGAACTACAAAGGATCAAGTGGGACATCGTGGGGCAAAGTGAGGTAAGGAGAAAAGGAGAAGATCTCATCGAACTGAAAAGTGGACATCTCTTCTACTATCGTGGGACAGATACTGGCAGAACTAGTGGTGTTGGATTTATAATAAACAAGAAACTGAAGGATAAAGTTGTAGAAGTTGAAAGTTCCTCTGACAGGGCTGCACGGCTTGTTATCCAACTCTCGAAAAGATACCAGGCTCAGATTATTCAAACTTATGCACCCACCACAAGTCATCCTGAAGAAGAAATTGAAGAATTTTATGAGGAAATTTGTCATCTAAATAATAAAGGTAAGCAGCACTTGAAAATAATTATGGGAGATTTTAATGCAAAAATAGGGCAATGGCAACAGAATGAAACTTCAGTAGGTAAATTCGGTCACGGCAACAGAAACCAGCGTGGCAATACTCTTGTTGAGTTTGCAGAGGCAGAAGGGTTTTTCATCTTGAACTCCTTCTTCAAGAAAAAGCCACACAGGAAATGGACATGGAGACATCCAAATGGGACGACAAGTGAAATTGATTTTATTATGCGTAACAAAAAAATTCGTCATAGAAGACTGCAGTGTGCTAAACAAGTTCAACACAGGTAGTGACCATAGATTGGTGAGATGTAAGATGCACCTCAACCCTAAACTTGAATGTGGCAAGTTCATAAGACAAACAAAATCTATTGACATAACCAACTTTAAAAAACACCGTAATACCTTCAAGTTGGAACTGAAGAACAGGTTCTCTGCTTTAGAAGGCCTAACATCGGAAGAAGTGGACATCTCTGAAGTTAACAGAAAAGTAACCAAAGCTCTTATGGAAACAGCAACAAAATTAGCTGGGTCTAAGAACAAGTTGCATGTAAATAAATTATCAGGAAAAACGAAAATGTTGATGCAAAAAAGAAGAGAGATGAGGACAACTAAAGAAGATGTGACTTCCAAAGTGGAATATATAGAGCTATGCAAGACAGTACGAAAAAGTATCACTGAAGACGTAAGAAAATTCAACTGTGAAGTAGTGAGGAAAGCAAGTGAAAACAACCAAAGCCTAAAGATAGCAAAGGGACATCTCAGTAAGGGAAGAAAACAGATTATGGCACTGAGAAAAGAAGATGGTTCTGTAACAAGAAATAGAGGCGAAATTTTGACAAGAGTGAAAGATTTCTACTCCAAATTATATGAAAGGGATGATACATGCACTCCAGACATCATGAAAGATACCAGTACCAGAGTTCCTCCAGTCCTTCCAGCAGAAGTTGCACATGCAATCAAGAACATGAAGCGGGGAAAAGCTCCAGGAGAAGATGGAATTACTGTAGACATCATACAAGAAGCAAGTGGAGAAATCGAAACAGTACTCGCCCAAATTTTCACTCGATGCCTTAATGAAGGAAAGATTCCTGAGGATTGGAACACCGCTACAATGATCCTGCTACATAAGAAAGGTGACATTGAGGATCTCGGAAACTACAGACCTATCAGCCTCCTATCAGTAGTTCATAAAATCTTCACTAAAGTTCTTTCACACCGCTTGAAGGTAACACTGGACATGGCTCAACCGAGAGAACAAGCTGGATTCAGGAGTGGCTACAGCACAATAGATCATATCCATGTGCTGAGAGAACTAATTGAAAGAGGGAGGGAATATGAACTTCCATTGTGCATGGCTTTTATCGATTATGAAAAAGCCTTTGATTCGGTGAAACCATCAGCAGTTACAATGGCTCTGAAAACCTGCGGTATTGAAGATGCATACATTAATATTATTAATAACATCTATGAAAATGCAAGTGCAAAGATTAGGCTGTTTGAAAATACAACACACATAAAAATTGGAAAGGGAGTGAGACAAGGTGACACCATATCTCCGAAGCTCTTTAATGCCACATTGGAGGGTGTTTTTCAGTCACTGAGCTGGGAAAACAAGGGGATAAAGATTAATGGAGATTATCTAACCCACCTTCGTTTTGCTGATGACGTAGTCATTTTTGCAACTAGCCCATCAGAGCTGCAGAGTATGATCCAGGAACTTGCTGACAAGAGTAAAGAAGTGGGATTAAAAATGAACTTTCAGAAGACAAAAGTGATGTTCAATGCTTTTACAAGAAATGAGGATTTATCGATTGATGGAGAAAAGCTGGAGATAACAGACACGTACGTTTATCTTGGACAGCAGATATCAAGTGAGGGTCACATTGATGAAGAAATTAATTGGCGTACAAAACTTGCATGGAGAGCTTTTGGAAGAAACAGCATAATTTTCAAGAGCAATATGCCATTATGTCTTAAAAGAAAAGTGTTTGATCAATGCATCCTTCCAATGCTTACGTATGGTGCAGAGACGTGGACCTTAACTAAAAGAGACATACAAAGGCTGCAGACAACTCAAAGAAGCATGGAGAGGTGCATACTTGGTGTAACCAGGAGAGATAAGAAGAGGAACTCATGGATCCAAAAAATGACAAGGGTGGAAGTTATCATGATCAGAGTTAAATCCCTGAAATGGCAATGGTCTGGACATACTGCCAGAAGGACAGATCATCGATGGACAGCCAAAATTTTAGATTGGATTCCAAGGGACAGGAAAAGACCCAGAAGAAGACCACATGGGAGATGGGTGGATGAAATTCGAAAGTATGCAGGGGTGACATGGAGGAGACTGGCACAAGACAGACTTGTTGTGGAGGAAACTTGGGGAGACCTTCGTCCAGCAGTGGATTGATGAGGAGACTGGCACAAGACAGACCGTTGTGGAGGAAACTTGGGATGACCTTCGTCCAGCAGTGGATTGATAACATTTATCAATCCACTGCTGGATTGATAACATTTATCAATCCATTGATAACATTTATCAATCCACTGCTGGACGAAGGTCTCCCAAGTTTCCTCCACAACGGTCTGTCTTGTGCCAGTCTCCTCCATGTCACTTATCAATCCACTGCTGGACGAAGGTCTCCCCAAGTTTCCTCCACAACGGTCTGTCTTGTGCCAGTCTCCTCCATGTCACACCCACATACTTTCCAATTTCATCCACCCATCTTCCATGTGGTCTTCTTCTGGGTCTTTTCCTGTCCCTTGGAATCCAATCTAAAATTTCGGCTGTCCATCGATGGTCTGTTCTTCTGGCAGTATGTCCAGCCCATTGCCATTTCAGGGATTTAACTCTGATCATGATGTCTTCCACTCTTGTCATTTTTCGGATCCACGTGTTCCTCTTCTTATCTCTCCTGGTTACACCAAGCATGCACCTCTCCATGCTTCTTTGAGTTGTCTGCAGCCTTTGTATGTCTCTTTTAGCTAAGGTCCACGTCTCTGCACCATACGTAAGCACTGGAAGGATGCATTGATCAAACACTTTTCTTTAAGACATAATGGCATATTGCTCTTGAAAATTATGCTGTTTTTTCCAAAAGCTCTCCAGGCAAGTTTTGTACGCCGATTAATTTCTTCACCAATGTGACCCTCACTTGATATCTGCTGTCCAAGATAAACGTACGTGTCTGTTATCTCCAGCTTTTCTCCATCAATCGATAAATCTTCATTTCTTGTAAAAGCATTGAACATCACTTTTGTCTTCTGAAAGTTCATTTTTAATCCCACTTCTTTACTCTTGTCAGCAAGTTCCTGCATCATACTCTGTAGCTCTGATGGGGTAGTTGGCAACAGAAACCAGCGTGGAAATACTCTCGTAGAGTTTGCAGAGGCAGAAGGGTTTTTCATCTTGAACTCCTTTTTCAAGATAAAGCCACACAGGAAATGGACATGGAGACATCCAAATGGGACGACAAGTGAAATTGATTTTATTATGTGTAACAAAAAATTCGTCATAGAAGACTGCAGTGTGCTAAACAAGTTCAACACAGGCAGTGACCATAGATTGGTGACATGTAAGATGCACCTCAACACTAAACTCGAACGTAGCAAGCTCATTAGACAAACAAAATGTATTGACATAACCAACCTTAAAAAACACCATAATACCTTCAAATTGGAACTGAAGAACAGATTCTCTGCTTTAGAAGGTCTAACATTGGAAGAAGTGGATATTTCTGAAGTTAACAGAAAAGTAACCAAAGCTCTTATGGAAACAGCAACAAAATTAGCTGGGTCTAAGAACAAATTGCATGTGAACAAATTATCAGGAAAAACCAAAATGTTAATGCAAAAAAGAAGAGAGATGAGGGCAACTAAAGAAGATGTGACTTCCAAAGTGGAATATATAGAGCTATGCAAGACAGTACGAAAAAGTATCACTGTAGACGTAAGGAAATTCAACTGTAAACTAGTAAGGAAAGCAATTGAAAACAACCAAAGCCTAAAGATAGCAAAGGGACATCTCAGTAAGGGAAAAAACATATTATGGCACTGAGAAAAGAAGATGGTTCTGTAACAAGAAATAGAGGCGAAATTTTGACAAGAGTGAAAGATTTCTACTCCAAATTATATGAAAGGGATGATACATGTACTCCAGGCATCATGAAAGGTACCAGAGTTCTTCCAGTCCTTCCAGCAGAAGTTGCACATGCAATCATGAACATGAAGCGGGGAACAGCTCCAGGAGAAGATATAATTACTGTAGACATCATACAAGAAGCAAGTGGAGAAATTGAAACAGTACTCGCCCAAATTTTCACTCGATGCCTTAATGAAGGGAAAATTCCTGAGGATTGGAACAACGCTACAATGATCATGCTACATAAAAAAGGTGACATTGAGGATCTCAGGAACTACAGACCTATCAGCCTCCTATCAGTGGTTTATAAAATCTCCACTAAAGTTCTTTCACACCGCTTGAAGGTAACACTGGACATGGCTCAACCGAGAGAACAAGCTGGATTCAGGAGTGGCTACAGCACAATAGATCATATCCACCTACTGAGAGAACTAATTGAAAGAGCGAGGGAATATGAACTTCCATTGTGCATGGCTTTTATCGATTATGAAAAAGCCTTTGATTCGGTGAAACCATCAGCAGTTGCAATGGCTCTGAAATCCTGCGGTATTGAAGATGCATACATTAATATTATTAATAACATCTATGAAAATGCAAGTGCGAAGATTCTGCTATTTGAAAATACAACACACATAAAAATTGGAAAAGGAGTGAGACAAGGTGACACCATATCTCCGAAGCTCATTAATGCCACATTGGAAAATGTCTTTCAATCACTGAACTGGGAAAACAAAGGGATAAAGATTAATGAAGATTATCTAACCCACCTTCGTTTTGCTGATGACATGTCATTTTTGCAATATATATATATATATAAGGACAAAAAATAAAAAATTAATTAATACGTGTGTAAGTGGCAGCAGAGACTCACTTAAGGTCATGCACGTGTTCTCAAGTGTCTCAATGTGACCCCTAGAAATTTGAGAATAAATATTTTTTCTTCTGATACACTCCCTTTGGAACTTCAACTTGATACTGACCACTGCAACTTGGACAGTGATAAAAAACAATGCCGCCCCGGTGGCGCAGTGGTCTAAGCGATGGCCTCTGATCATTCGTCCGAACGGGGTCCAGGTTCGAATCCCGGTGAGGCATGGATGTTGTGTTTGTCTTACGGCACTGGCTCTCTCCCTTCCATGGAACCAGTGACCCTAAATTAGAGACGGGCGACTGCTTATAGCCCATTGAGTTGCTCATGGTGGTCGTTAAACCTCCAATAAAAAAAAAAATAATAATTTGTGGAATTTTGAAGGGCCTGCCAAAATTTTGTGATGAGTTGTTATTGCGGTACTCACACACCGCCATTCTCTTTAATAAAAACGGATTGCAAACATATTCAGTCCAGTTTTAATTTTGAAGCCATGATAACAATTTAGTGTAGAAAAATTTGTTTTCCAAAATTTACCAACTTGGTAAATTTTCTAAACAATGATATCTGATTAAATGTTCTTTTCAAAGTAATTAAATATAATGCACTACCTCAATTGAAATGCAAAGCTTATTTTTGGGTGGGAGCAGAAAAATAAAATGTACCCAGTGGAGTGACTTCAATGATTTTTGGTGAATAAAAATTTACATGAGTTTAAAAGTGAAAATTTTGCTGTGCTTGGTAAATGAAGAATCAATTTTGTGCAAGTATTTCGCTGCAGAAATTAGTCTCTCTTTTTTTTTTTTTCATTTTATCTAATACTGAACTCTATTCTTAATCGCAATTTGTTCACATGCCCATTTTGACCAGATGAGAAAATATAAGTAAAACTTTTTTTGCAGAAGTCCCGGCAACTGAGTATTTGTTATTAGCAAACACGAATAATCTCCAGTTTGATGGGAGTAACATTGTTTTTAAAATTATTATGTTGAATAAAAGCAGGAACAAACCTAAAATTAGAAGAATAAAACCAAAACAGGTTGAGTAATACATTCAAACATGCTTTATTTAATACTTTATTTCAACATTCGTCATTATTTTTAATTCATTTCCGTATTTTATTTCTTTTTCGAAAGCACAAGAACCGTATTAATCAACAAAGCACACAGGTCCGGTGATGCATTCCCACCCAACAAGAGACTGCATTCACGAGCAACCCTGCTAGCAAGAGCTGCCATCAATGCAGTCCCCAAGGAAGTTTTATTCAAAGGAAACAAACTCCTGTGGGAATAGGCAGAGTTTCCCACATGAGTTGGTTTCAATAGCTGTCAGAGCTGCAAGCAGGGCCGCCCACCAACGTTCCATCCGCTCCCAGTGGTGTTATGCAGGAAAAACTTCCAGTTGAGTTCCGAAAACTTCAGTCGTGGCGTTATGCTCAAAAAACTTACAGCTGTGTTCACAAATCTTCTCTCTCTTGGTACAGCATGAAAAAAAAAACTGCTTTGGGTAGGGGGCTGCAGCCCCACATCACCATAGCAGGAGTCACCCCTGGTCATGAACAGTCTGGAGTTGAGGGCTCTGCTTCAAATTTCATTTACAATTTTCACTGCATTGTTCAGGACTGTGTTTAGTTTAGCAGAAAGTTTTTTTTTTTTTTTTGCGGCAAAGTGCTGCCAGTGGATGATGTAGTGTGTGATATATCCGGATGAGTGACATCCTTTATCTTTGCCACTCCACTTGAGTGGCGTCCACTCATGCATGTGGCACCATCCTTACACACTCCAGTGCACTTGCACCAGTCCAAGCCATGCACCTCAAAATAAGAATTCAGAGTGGTGAATATCTCTGAACTAAAAGTCTGATCAGGTAAGTCACAGCAGCACCGAAGTTCTTTGTTTACAACGTAATCTTCATCCAAATATCTTATGAAAGCAGAGTAGGATGGTATGGTTGCTGACGTCGGTTGACTGGTCAATTTGAATTGCAAAAAATCTCAATTTCTTCACCCCTTCTATCACTTGCTCTTCAATATTTGTACCCATGTCAACAATTCTCTGATGAATGGTGATGTCTGACAGAGGAATTGTCTTCAGTTTCTCAGCAGCTTGACGTTCCAAAACTCCTCACCAGTGGTGAAGAGCATTTTCATTTCGGCAATTTGAAGAGCAACAAAGTAGGAAGACTTCAGCGAAGATTCATCAGCGGTAGTGATCTTTTTCATAGAATACCCTATAATAACCTGTTGGGCTGTCTAATGCCCTTGCCATCATTAATTCACATGCATAATGGTAATATATTAGTAGCTTACCTCTTGAGGTTTGGCTTGTTGACATTTCTCGTACGTCGTTATCGGGGGGTTTTGTAGCTTCCAGCAGGGTAAGTTGCTGTTTTCTTCGACTGTTCTGTACATTACGTGCTTATATCAGCAGGTCAGGTATGCAAAGCATGTTTGCACAGGCTTGTAGTTCGTTTATACCTCTTGAGTTTAACTGCCCCCTGCTGTATTCCTTAAAAAAAAAAAAAAAGGTAAAATACGAAGACGAAGGAATACAGCGGGGGGCAGTTAAACTCAAGAGGTATAAACGAACTATTGGGTCGTTTCATAATTATTGGCCGATTCGGACACAAGGGAACAAACAGCAGTAACAGACTACAAAATGCATTTTATTCTGAAAAATTTCTGCCCTCGGCAGCAATACACTGTGCCCAACATGTTTTCAGTGCAAAAATGCCACAGTAGCAGATACTGGCATCACAGTGGTCCAAGAAATCGCTAACGGAAAGAATCACAGCATCTTTGTTAGCTAGCCGTTTGCCCCTCAAGAAGTGGTCCAACTTGCGAAACATGTGAAAGTCTGAAGGGGCCAATTCAGGTGAATAAGCAGGGTGAGAAAGGACCACGTACCAAAAGGCGTTGATTTTCCGCATGCTTCCAATAGACACGTGCGGTCGTGCGCCATCCTGAAGCAGTATGTGGCCCAAACGATTGATGAGTGATGGTTGTTGCACAATTTCTGGTGAGATTCGTCCAGCTGACAGCAGTAAACGTCCATTGTGATTGTTTGACCTCGCGGCAAAAACAGAGATCAGAACCTTCTGTGGGTGCAACTCGGGTTTTGACATGTGTTTGGGTGGTTCCCTTTTATCGAGCCACTGCGCTCTCTGCTTCCTGTTGTCATAAAGCACATATTTTTCATCAAACGTAAGGATGCAATGCAGAAAGAGAGCGCTAGACTCATGTTTTTGGAGGGCAAAGTATGTTTCCAGGCGCCGTATCTGCTGCTGTTCGTGTGGAACCCAGGTATCCAGTTTTTAAACCTTGCCCATAGCTGCCAGGTGTCTGGAAACTGTCGCTGGTGATATGAGAAGTTCGGCACTGAGCTCACGTACTGTGGACGTTGATTTTTCTTCCACTTTCCGCCTTAGCTGTACCATGTCACACACAACTGGACGGCCGGCTCCTGGCTTATAGTCGATGGCAACATCACCGGCACGGAACTTGAAAATCAGTCTACAGACAGTTCAGTCACACATCGTGCTGAAACCCCACACTCTACTGACATTTGCGACTGTTTTGGACACATTCCGGCCAAGTTTGAATTCGTGGAAAAGCACTAATCTCACATTGCGTTGCTCCATCATGTCCTCAACTGCTGAGATCTGCCTGAAATACCATTTCATACACGTGGACTGAACCGATCCACTTTGCAGGGACGTTTGGTAGTTCCTCCTACGAGGCATCCCTTGTAACCGGCTATGCAAATTTGCCTTGCCAGCATCGGCTGATAATTATGAAATGATCCAATACAAGCCTGTGCGAAGATGCTTTGTGTACCTAACCTGCTCATATAAGTACGTAATACAGTATACAGAACAGTAGAAGAAAACAGCAACATACCCTGCTGGAAGCTACAAAAAAACCCGATAACGACGTGCGAGAAATGTCAACGAGCCAAACCTCAAAAGGTAAGGCTACCAATATATTTTTCATAGAACTTTTCTGAATTTCCAACTCATTGCACAATCGTTCAGAAAATCCCAGTGGTTTGTTTTTAAGATTACTGTGCTTGGAATGAAACTGTCAAGCAAGTTTTGGAGGCTTCGTGGCATCAAACACATGACACAGAAAGACCATGGTGATAGTTCAACCCCAGGATCCATTATAAGCCCAAGCTTCACGTACTCTTTGTTGTAAGACCTGAAAAAGTTTCCTTTCAGTTTTTTCCTATGTTTTGCACTTTTGTGATGCATCATCAAGCTCCTTTTCTCTTATTACTTATGAATGCAGAGAACTTGTGTCCGGATTACTTTCTTTATCATCACTTTTTATCCTTTCCAACATCTACACTTTGAAAAAAGCTCCAAAGAGTTTGATGCTTAATCTTCTTGCCATCCATTTTGTGTGATCTGTAAGATTCCCAAGTCCTGACTAATGAAAGATTTTGACAAAATTGAGCTTATTTCAATGAAGAAGTGACTGACAGCAGATTGTAGTGCTAGGAGGATGTTGATGTTTTTACCTGATGCCACATGATCAGCTTCTCCCACTGGGTGAATTACAATCTACCAGCATTTCTCTCACCCAACAGAAATGTGGTGATTACTGCCCTAGTCTGTGGAAGGTTAATGCGGTGCCAGCAAGTCTCGCCAATATCACTTCGTGGAATCTTCTGTGACAGGTGTTCAAAGAAATTTTAGATCTAGATTTCTTTGGACTTTGACTCCATTTCAATTCCAAAGGAAAATAAGGGAATTCATTTGTTTCTCATGGACCAGCAGGAAATGCCTCGCATATGACCTTTTTACCTTATACTCATCATCATTTTCCATTAAGATTTTTGTGATTCTGATCTCCTGTGATTTACTTAGCCTTCCTTTAATTTTCCTTCTGGTTACTTAGGCTGAATAAATCCTGTTTGTGCCTCATCATATCTTCTTTCAACATCTCCCCACCACTTAGAATATTTTTCTGAACTGTGTTTACCTTTCTGTCATATAGACACTTGTGAATGTTATCTGCAATGATCCCTTGGCCTTCCTTTAGATTTCTCTTCAGTCACTTAGGCTTAATGAATTCTCGTAGCATGACAATATATATTAAACCTCATTTCAAAATACTGGCCTCCAAGTTTAGTAAATTGAAAATTAAATTATAAGCTTTGTGCGTTTTATTAGGGAATTTTTTAAAATTAAGATGGTGCAAGACAGGTTACATACACTGCTGGCCACCCAAAATGCAACACCAAGAAGGACACGGGATAGCAAAGCTAGATTTACTGGACACATAACAACAGATACTAGCTGATGACTTTACCTGCGCCGTCAAAGTGTTGACTTCGCAGGGAAATGTTGAACTCTCTCAGAAGTTTTGGGAATCAAAGGATTCCTGACGGCGCTGCGATAGCTAGCCCGTCAGTCACCGGAAACCACAGTCTTTCACTCGGACAGATTCGGCCTAGAGACCTGTGGGGTTCTGCCTCCCCCACGGGACCGGTACCTTACACCCTTCTGTCACAACCCGTGTGTGCGACGTGCTATGGGCAGTTGGGGCAAGCAACTTTTTCAAAATAAACACATCTCGTGGCCGGGAGATCGCCCGCCAACGCGAGTTTTTTTGGGACAAATGTCCCTTTATTCGGTATCTTAAGCGAACTACAAAATACATGCACATACACTATGAGGGTCTCATGCACCCCTCTCACAATATTCAAACACTAAACACACACTGAAAATATTTACATTATCCACAGCGCTAGGGCCAGTGCTGTGGTGATGACCCTGGGCCAGGGTCATCAGAAACACCTTGGTCAATAGACAGAAAAACTCAATGTCGAGAGCTGCGTACCTCCAAGGGTACTACCATCCGTCAACAATAGTTGACTCGACTCTTCCTTATCTCAAGTTCCCTAATAAGACTAGGGCATGTCTTACTGAAGCTGGAGTGTGAGACGTCCAGTTTCAGGCGGAACTTGGCATTCGCAGCCGTGCAGTTGCTGCATTTCGGTGCGGCTGCACACTGGTGGTGCTGGTGCCCAACTTCACCACAATTGCCGCACCTTGCTTCTGTCTCGGGGCAGTTGCCTCGGAAATGACCGAAGCCATTACACTGAAAGCACCTGACCTCCCTCAAAAATTCCTTTAGGCGGAGCACTGACCAACCCAAGTTCAGTGTCTTCCGCCTCACCAAGTGCTTGAAGGCCTTGGGTTCCACGTCTGCCACCCAGTGGACCCTACCTCCCTTGCCCTTGATGGGGAAACAGGCTTTGAACCCGTTCTCGAGTTCTGGGTTCTGCCCGCAAACTGCCTGCTTGAACTCTTTCCCTGAGAGATCCCCGTCGACCCCATAGACTATCAACCGGGGGTTTCTCTTTCGTGGGGCCGTGGGGAGTGTGCAATCCTTGGTCAGCGGATTGCTTCTTAACTCCTGGGCAAGGCGGTCGAGCTCCCCGGGATGGGAACACTCCACCGCGACCCCTCCTTTCCTTATACTCCGAAAGCTCTTGACCCCTTTCTGCAGTTTAGTTGGGTTTACTGCTGTTTTCAGGGTCTTCTTCGTGTCCTCTGAGGACGCACTCTCAACTGTCGGGTAGACTAAAAGCACGTGTCTCCTGTCTCCCGACTTTACCTTCTTCTTTATTCTCAATCGGGGCGGGTGAAGGCCCTTTCGCCTTGCTAGCCCCTTTCCTAGCCACTTCGGCGTAGGAAACCACTTTCACGTCGGCTTCGCAGCCCGACTTATCCCAAACGGACAGCCTGCCTTCGACATAGGCTACCCGTGCTGCTTGCTCGTAACAAGCCTTGTTAATACTGCTCAGGGCAGCTTTCACCTTTTCTCTCCCTGAGGAAGTGACCCGCGAGTCCAAGAGAACGGACTCAACTTCCCAAGTGAGGTTGAAAATGTGGCTCACAAACGCCTCAGGTGTAAGCACCGGGGGTGTCCTGGGATGCGTACTTCCCACCAGAGAAACCTCTGGGCAACCCGCGGACGACCTCTCAGGAGCCCGAGAGGGTTCGGGCTGGCGTGGTGTTTTACCCTTCCTTGCCATGGGCGGAACTGGCAAGGGGGTGCTTACACCGCTAGCTGACTGAGACTGCTCAGTCGAGGCTCCCTTCGTGGGTGTAGCGGCTTTAGAGCCCTTCGCTGGGGGAAGCGTCTTTGACGGTTTCCCCCTGGCATTGGACTCTACCTTCCGGCTGTTCTCGGAAGAGGGGCTAACCCCTTTAGCACTGCCAACAGGCCTTGGTAGTGCTTCTGCCGCTACCTTCTTCGTCCGGGTTGACCCGGACGATTTGGGGACTGACCCCTTAGGTTTCACTCTACCCTTCTGGGTAGCTGACATCTCTGTGAGAGAGATGCAAAAACACAAATTCCTTCTAAGTACTGAGTGGGCACCCTGGGGTTCTCCCACTCTAGTCAAACCTTAGAAGCCGGGCGCTCGGGCTTTGGGCGGGCGAGGGATCAAAGGGTCCCTTCGTCCGTGGGACCGGAACGACGACGACGTACCCGAATCTGATGCCAGAGTCTCTATGCGGGCTGAATGGAACTTCGCCCTCACAAGGGCGTTTTCACTAAGTTCCGTCACTGCTCTAATTGAGAGGCAACATGAAGTTCACCTTTTCGAAAGAAGAAAAATCGCGAGATCGGGATGGAAACCCGTCTCGCGGTTGAAATCGTCAGTTCTGCTTGACAGCGCAGTTTAGCTCAACCAAATCACACACAGAAACTCTCACCCGGTCGACATCAGAGTGACCGGTCACATAACAACAGATACAAAGATGAAACGATTGAGCTTACAGGCCCGTGCGGCTTGCGGAACATGCAGACATCAATAGTTCCTGTGGCCCCCATGGCTGGCAATAACGGCCTCTACATGCCACGGCATCGAACAAATGAGGCTTTGGGTGTGGGTTTGGGGTATGTCGGTCCAGGCTGCTTCCACACGTTGCCACAGTTCATCAGGTGTAGCCGCGGGTGGTGCTTGCCGGGCCACTCGGTTGCCGATCAGTGACCAGATGTGTTCAATGGGCGACATATCGGGAGAACAGGCGGGCCACGGCAGCAGTGACACCTGGTGGGCCGTGAAGAATTGTTACACGATGCGTGCCACGTGTGGGCGTGCATTGTTCTGTTGAAACATGGCCACTGGCAAGTCCTGCAGCAGGTAAGAAAGGAATGCAGGCTCCAAAACGTCGGAGATGTAGCAGTGGCTGTTGAGTGTACCGGTGATGCGTACCAGAGGGGTGCGGGTGTCATATCCAATTGCGCCCCAAGCCACAACGCCAGGCGATGGACCAGTATGGCGTTGCATAATGCAGGCGTCATACAGTCTCTCGCCGCGGTGACGCCACATGTAGTATGACAATCGTGGTGTTGCAGGCAGAAGCGGGATTCGTCGAAGAAGACAATGTCGTGCTATTTCATAGTCCAGCTGCAGCGTTCAACGACCCACTGCCGCCGGTGGGGTAACGTCAATGGTAATCGGAGCAATGGGGGCCGTGCGACAAGTCCTCACTCCTGCAGACGATGTCGAACGGTACGTGCTGACACAGGTTGTTGCGCAACACACCCTAATTCCTGCGCTAACATTCGTGTTGTGGCGGTGCGAGCCATCAATGCCCGCCGCACAACGTGCTGGTCCTCTTGTTCGGTGGTGAGCCGTGGCTGCGGCAATCGCTCACGTCGGTCCGTCCGTCCCTCCTGCACCCACCGAATCCATAATCACTTCACTGTGGCTGGATGTCGTCCCACAGGGACGCAGATGTCTCGGTACGATAAACCGCTGTCGTGATAAGCCACTATTCGTCCTCTGTCGAACTCCGAAAACGTGCTGGAATGACTGCCGTATTCTGCGACGAGGCATCAGGAAGCTTCCCACGCACAGGCCTGGCAGCACAACACACTTCTACTACTTACACCCCGCCTTCTGTGCACCCTTCTTATAGTGCTTCTCGGTGGTGTGCCGGGCGCACATGATTTTGCATATGCCCTGCAATGCTAATCGCTTGCATGTCCTCTCACGGGCGACACATGCTGCATATTTCAGGCCAATCGGATGCTTCCTTCTTGGTGTTGCATTTTGGGTGGCCAGCAGTGTATTTGGAACTCGAATGGAAAAACATAAAGCAGCTACATATAAAAAATTTCTCCAACACAACAGGTTTAGGTAAGCATGTTAGAGAAACTGGTCACAACATGAACTGGGATTCCTTAAAGGTCATCAGCTTTCAAAACAACTTCCTAAAAAGAAAATTAAAAGAAGGATTTGAAATTGAGAAGAATAAAGATTGCATTATCAGTGACTGCAGAGGTTTGCCACTATGTAACATCTGACAAGAAATGAAAAATAACTATAACCATGCAGGATATGAAAAGTTGTCTTCATCATGCTTTATATTATGCACTGAACTGGTGGCTAGTTATCATAAATAATCAGTTTTGAGTTATTGTTAATTATCATGAACAATTAGTTTTGAAATTTCATATTTAAATAAATTTTTCATCATTGTTTTATATTATCACATGTTTGTTTGATTCAGAAGATATCCCCATTACACCCAGTAAGTTAGTGTGATCTTTAATTTTACAGGTAATATATTTTTACACATCAATAGACTCCAGAGAACTTATATTGGTGGTTGAGGTTGTTGTAAAGTTGAAAGAATGGAATTCTGATAAAGTCCTTGGGTGGTCTGTGATTACTTTGTCTGAAGTTCAGGAATTTAACTCGTCATCTCAAAAATTCACACAAACAAGGTAATTGTTATGATTTTTTTCAGTTTTACGTTTTGTATATCAATGGTATGTTTCTTTGAGCTACAAAAACAACTTTATCATGTTATTTCGGAGGTATACTGAACCGGTTCTGTAGAATATCATTGAAATGGGATCGAAGTTCAGGGCACAAGACCGAGATTTATACCACAGCCATTATCCTCATAACTTGAGTGATAACTTGAGTAATGATTTCTGTTATGTTGGAAAGCGTATCATAATCAATGCATTGCATGATTTTACTAACTTGTAAGAAATCATGGTGCCATCTAAAAATTGTTGACTCACCCAAACATTTATCTTTGTAAGCTTTTTTCATTAAATCAACTGTTTCTGGAGCCAGTTTATCCAAACAATTGCAAAATTTTATCGCACAACCATTTCTTTTCTTAACTCTGAATCACTCACCTCCATAGCTATACGGCAAAATGCAGACTCACCTTAAACAACTGTGCAATAACAAAACCAGAATCGTCTGCCACATCTAATAACTGTTGCCGTAGATACTTCCTTAATTCAGTTAGTCATCTGCGTGGTTATTTTCCCCCTTCGCACTGTTGCCAACTCAAAAATATTACTCTCAGTTTTTATGGAACCGCTTTTGTAGTTATTGTTCTAGTGAATGACAGCAGTTAGATTCTGTTTCATTATGTTTAGTTAAAGATGATTCATGCACTGGTGCATTGCAACAACATCTGAGCAACCATTGATCTGCCAGTGGTGAGCTAGACTTCACTGTGTAAGCATTGTGACTGTTGTGTTATCGTTTTGAAGAGAATAGAAACTTGTGTGATAGTGCCGTGTTTCAAGTCATGTCATTATGCCAAGGAAGTGTTTAAATCATCCTGATACTTTCTATTGTGTGTATAGTGAAGTAATCTTCAGAGCTCAGAGGCAAAACTTTATTTTCATTAATTAAAAAGTGTTATGAGCTTTTTTTTTTGTTGTAAAGTCGGTGACCGAGGTAAGAGTTGGGCCCCTCATGTCTGTTATCTAACATATGTTAGGCTTCTTATGGGATGGGTGGAATGGTTTTTTCCATATGCCTTAATCAGTTGCCATTGTTTGGAAGTAACCAAAAGACCAAGATAAGAGTTGGGACCCTCATATCTGTTATGTAACATATGTCAGGCTTCTTACAGAATGGATGGATGGTTCTTGCCATATGCCTGTTGCAGTTCCCATTGTTTGGACGCAACAAAAAGATCACTTACTCTCCAGACTGTTATTTCTGTTTAACAAACATAACAGGGATCACATCTAAATCCAAACACACCCTCAAATACTTGATTTGGCTTCTGTAGTGAGGCCTGTTTCTTACAGCGAGAATTTCCTGTGCCACATTCTCCATAAAATAGACAATGCCTCAGAAAGTAATTACATTCATCAAGAGGAAAATGTTCATAATGATTCTGATTTGGAAGCAAGTGCTTCTTCCTGTGAACTGTGACATCGTTTATGATTTAAATTTGTCCAAAAAGTGGCCTGTGATTTTAGGATCCAGGTTAAAAGGATGGAATCTTTTCTATTGAGATACTAAAGCATGTTTTTTTAGTTTTTTGCAACTGTCAGGTTGAATTTAAAAAATTATTTTCACAAGAAAGAAATTTCATATTTTGTAACGAATTGCTCTGTAATGGAAGCCCTGTTGCACGGAGATGATGCAGTAGAATGCCACTTGTTCATTGACACCTCTAAAGGTTGCTTGAAAGATGTGATTTCTTCACAATGGACATACATTTTTATCAGTGCCATTAATTAACTCATGCTGCTGACATGGAAGAGTAATATGAAAACATGAAACTACTTTTGGAAAAGATCCAATATAAAAAATACTCTTGGAACTTCTGTGTTAATTTGGAAGTCATTGCTCTTTTGCTTGGTTTGCAGCTTTGCATGCACACAATTTTGTTATTTCCTGTGTGAGTGGATAGCAGAGACAGAAGAAGCAGTCATTATATGAGAAAGGACTGGTGAAAATGTTAGTCACTAATTTCTTGGAAAAAATTGTCCTAAACCTTCCACTGATCATCCCTGAAAACATTTACTTATTTCCCTTACACACTAAACTAGGTCTTATAAAAAACTTTGTCAAGGCAATGGACCAAAATAGTGCTGGATTTGCATATTTAAAAGAAAAATTTCCCAGAATTAATGGCGCCAAAATTAAGGAAGTGATTATGTAGGCTGTGAAATGAGGGAGTTAATACAGGATGAAAAATTTTAGTTGAGCCAAGTTGAAAATGCAGTTTGGAAATCTTTAAAAAGTGTTACTGTTACTAAAATTTTATGGTAGAATATTATTGTGATGTAGTGTGTGAACTCTTGGATTCATACAAAGCTATATATAAATCTGCCTCCTGGACTCCCATTTGGATTTGTTTCCTGCGAACTTAAGAATTCTGAGCATGGAAAAGTGGTACCGTGTTAAGTGGAATCCCAGTACGCTAGCTGAATACTGCTGGACACTCAAGAGAGACATTTCACAAGCAAAATATACCAAAAAGTCATCAGTTATTATTTTTTTGGTAATGTATTTGTGGTTTTATAAGTGTATATAAATATGCAATTTATTGAAATTTAAACCATGTGTTACTAAACAACCTTGCATGATAAAACAAACTAATGAATTTGACATAAAAAAAGACTATTAAAAATCACATATCATTTTTTGTGTGACAAAAAAATATATATATATATATATATGCATTGTAACCCAGTGTAATTTGTCCATCCAGTTCATCTTTGGTGATTATGATATAACTTAATATATGGACAGAACATATTGAAAATGTTAAAATAGTTGCTGGAAATCCTTGTGACACATATTTCAAAAGAAAAAATGTACTTGTATAATAAGATTATCATTTTTGGCATATGAATTAATGATCCCTCATATGCCTGCCATGCATTTGTGAAGATTAATTCTTCATTAATTTCTATGATGGAATTCTAATGTAGTACTTTTCTTTCCAGTCTGATGTATTCTGCATCACTGTGATTAAAAATATAGTGACATTGCATTTTATGTGATTATTTATGCAACTATTATTTTTTTAGGGTGCCTTTATATTTTGGAAGCCCCATCTCATTGTTTTTCATGAACTGGACTTCAGAGAGTAAGTGCGCTGATCGTATTTCTCATACTATTAAAACATGGCTTGTGTTAGTTTTGTTGTAATAATAATTGTTGTAGATTTGATTTAATGTAATATATATTTATATATATACTGTATATACACAGGGTAATTCAAAATGATTGCCCCAATTACAAATGACAATACCTGGTTTATGAACAAAGTTACAGAGATCACATTGTTGCACAATAAAGAAGGAAGTTTATAATTTTGTTTCCATACCTTACAAATGTTCTATGTGGCTCCCCTGGGTCATACGGACAACATCTAAACGGTAATCCATTTTACGCCATACGTTATGAAGTATGCCGCTCCGGTGGCGCAGTGGTCTAAGCGTTGGCTTATGATCATTTGTCAGTTAAGGGTCCGGGTTTGAATCCTGGTGAGGCATGGATGTTGTGTTTATCCTATGGCACTGGCTCTCTCCCTTCCCTGTAACCACTGACCCTAAATTAGAGACGGGCGACTGCTTATAGCCCATTAAGTTGCTCACTGTGGTTGTTAAACCTTCAAAAAAAAAAAAAAAAAATTAAAAATATTGAAGTGTGTCCGTAGTCACTGATACCAGTGCAAACTGTTCTCGGCAAAAGGTGCCACATACACATGGTCTTTGACATACCCCCACAAAAAGAAGTCACAAGGAGTAAGATCTGGAGACCTGGGGCCCACTTGCAGAAAACCCTGTCGTCCGGTCCACAATGACCAATGCAACAGTTCGGCGGAAGAATTTCGTTCAAAAATTGGTGAAGGTTCATATTCCAATGTGTGTGTGTGTGTGTGTATGTGTATGGGGGGGGGTGCTCCATCTTGCTGTAGCATGTAGTCCCCAGAATCGTCATCCAGTTGTGAAAGTAGCCATTGCTGAATCATATATCTATATAAGTGTTACAGTATCTTCAGTGAAGAAAAAGGGCCCATAGACCTTCACACTGGAAATTGCGCAGAACACATTGACTTTCAGTGAGTCACGCTCATGTTCAATCACAGCAACAGGTTTTTCCATGCTCCATATGCAAGTGTTGTAGCAGTTTACATTGCCACTGATATGAAAGGTAGCTTTGTCACTGAAAATTAGGCATGAAGCAAATGTGTTGGCCTCCATGGCTTCATGCATGGTTTCAGCGAAGGTGGCACGCTTCACTTTGTCGTTGGTCTTCAGTGCATACAACATTTCAATTCTGTAGGGTTTCATTTGCAGCTTCCGTTTAGGAACAGTGGCATTTGCAGTTCCTGGCTGGCGCATTAAGTTGACTTGCATGGACTGCATTCAAAACTGATGAATTCTGTCAACATTTTCCTCTGAAGCATGTGGTCGGCCGGTACTCTTCCCTTTACAAAGACATCCTGTTTCTACAAACTGTCTGCGCCACCTCCTTATGCTCTTAGCATCTGAAGTAGCATATTTGTAGCGATTACAAAACATTCTCTCCACTGTAACAAGAATGACACTTTTCAAACTCCAGCTCACAAAACGCCTTTTCTGCTGCAGTCGCCATTTCTTCCCACTGGCTTTGGTGCACAGGCAGCTCACTTTCCTATATCACCATAGCAACACAACAGTAGGTTCCAATAAAATTCTAAACTTCCTTCTTTCTTGTGTAGTGATATCAGCTGTCTATTTATCTTCATAATAATTGGGACAATCAGCTGTATAGCTGTCTATTTATATTTGTCTTCATAATAATTGGGACAGTCAGCTATCAGCTGTCTATTTATCTTCATTGTAATCGGGACAATCAGTTTGAATTATCCTGTATATTTGAGCTGATAACACGTGAATGTAAAGATTAACAGGTTGTTAAAATTTTTTAAAGAGATAATCAAACTTTAAAGACTTTTTGTGTGTTATAGTCTTTGGAATCAATACATCACAGTGCTGTTTAGGTTGGTCTTTTAAAAGATCATAAATGATTAAAATAAAAATTTCTTGAGGAAACTAAACAATAAAGACAAAAAAATAAAAAAAAATAAAAAAAATAAAAAGACTTTATTGAGTACTTACATTTGACAACTTTATGGCATAGCAGCTGGGTCAAGTGCTGCATCAAAATTGCTTGTTAGGACCACAATGACAAAGGAAATTCTCAAGGAACTGTTATTGCTCACCCCCAACCACTGAAATAAACACCACAAGAAGGCAAACAGAGAGAAATCATGGAACACCAGTTATTGCAATAAAACAGGTAGATTAAAATGTTAAAATCTTTTTAAAATCAACAAAGTATTTGATGAACATGATATTAAGCCTAAAAACCAATGAAGTACTTCTTGAAAGTGAGTGCAATGGCATGAGAGAGAGAGAGAGAGAGAGAGAGAGAGAGAGAGAGGGTGTGTGTGTGTGTGTGTGTGTGTGTGTGTGTGTGTGTGTGAGTTCAAAAATCCAGAAGGAACTGAAAAGAGAAAAAAACCATTCCTTCTTATAACCTGCACCTATGATGTTGATCCTGAATCTTTATTTCTATCAGAAAAGTTACTATTCACAGGATGAAAATGAGATCTTATTAAATAAAGTCATTGTAGGAATAAAAATTATCTCCTCCCATAATTCTTGTAAAATGTATAAAGAGCAAAAATTCGTAGTTGCATTTTAAAAAGTGAATAAAGAGCAAAGTTTTTTCAGCTTTATTGTAGTCCAGTTGTTAGACCTAAAAATCCATCAAATCTATGGACAATCTTATAATCAAAAATTTTGATGATTTTAAGACTTAAAACTTTTAAAATTTCAAAATTTTGAGGTACTTGGCATCTATGAAATTGTTTCAACTAAAGAGCAAACAAAAACCCTAACTAATGTGATTAGCACAGCAAAAACTGATGAATGAGATTCACACAGCAAAACTAATGAATGAGATTCATGAAGTGATTGATTACTGATGGCAATAATTGCATAATATGGGATTTCTCAGTGTGAACTTCTCATATAATGTTATCTTCCATGAGAGCAAATAGTAGCCCCTTCATGCATCATATTTCTGTCAAAATGTATGTAAGTAAAAAAAAAAACAAAAAAAAAACAAGATAACAACAACAAGAACAAATACTACTTGCCTTTATATCTTCACTTCTAAAGTCTAATCTGAAAAACCTTTTTGAAATCTAGTAAATTTAGTTGTGATTAAAGATTTCACATATTCCCTAAGCTTTTTTAATGATAAATGTTCCATCTTGATAGTGTAAATTTAGATTTTTACTTCAACAGTAAATTGTCAGACTCACAAAGGCCCCATTTAACATGCATTTAACATGCTGTGTAGCTATGTACATCATCCAGGATTAATATTTTATTTTACACTGTTTTCATATTTTTGACATTTTGCTAATCCAAGTGCTTTGTGTGAATGTTTGCAAGAAAGCAGAAGGCAGTAGGATGATTGACATCAACAAATAGTGTTACTGGGATAATCTTTGAAGAAAGCTATGTAATAGGTGACCACCAGCATCATTGTTGTGTTGAGATCTCTGTGTGTAAAGGCTTAGTGGATGACACTGAATGCATTGACGTGCTGTTTTTTATTCCAACAGAAGGCTATTAGTAGAACTGGTGACAAAGGGTTCAAGTTTTATTGACAAACACTTAGCACATTGAGATGCCAAGTGCTTGGAAGAAATAGAAACCTGTGATAGGACAGGAGGGGTAGATTTGTAATGAGAGGTGGGGCTGGATGGAAGCATACCAGAAGCATGCAACTTTGGAAATGTCTCTCGTGCAAGACGCAACACTTGGATAGTGAGGGGTGGGATACTATTGAGATGACAATGCTAGCCTTAGGCTGATGTTTCCTCAACCACGGGAGAGAATGAAACAGTAGACAAATGACGCTATAATTGTCACCTGTATGCACTTCAGCTGGATGTGGACAGAAACAGTCTTTCCAAAACAACCTTCTAAACTCAATGCTTTTTTGTTTTTTTTTGTAACCAGAGCTGGACTTTAAATTATTCTTCACAGTACGTTTCAAGCTCTCATGCACAGCTGGCTCCATAACCAGGTGCAGGTATACATAGCAAAGGTGAACCAGGGAATTTGTGGAAATTGAAGACATAATAGGTTCCTGTTAAGTTCAGGACAAGGCTGAGACCTAACAAATATTTCTCTTTCCATGTGTACCATTTGAAAAACTCATTTGTCATTATCTAACCAATGCTCAACACAACCTATTTACCATCTGATTTTTCAGATGCACTGTTTTTGTACTAGATGGTGTAATGTTATCTTTGCATTTGTAACTATACATTTGTATTTGTTACATAGTTCTAAAACTGGTGTTTTCAAAAATATTTTTTTATTGAACTGCTGTATTGATGACCACAATTTTTCTTGTTCTCTCTAGCACAATATTATTCCGTTTAGTGTACAAGAGAAATTTTGATTTCTTTTTATCGGGAAACTATAAAAGATATGCTTATTTCAATGTTCACGAGATAAATTAGTTCTCAGAACTTTTTAAACCAATGTCATGTTACCTTTATGTGTGTGTGTGTGTGTGTGTGTGTACACTGTATATATATATATATATATATATATATATATATATATACTGGACTCAGAAGCTCTGAAGGAAGTACTATACTATGACAGATATAGTAGTGAAACTTGGAAGGAAGGCGAATTAGAACATGCAGTCAAGAATTATGAAAAAAAAAAATAGGTCAACTGTTCACCACCAGGTGGTGGAATGGCACTGTCACAGAAAACAAGAGCTGGAATGGGTATATTATTTATTGTTATTGTTCAGAAATTACAAAGTTTGTTCAATATGTGTGCTATCGAGGTCAATTACGTGCTGAATATGCAATACACAATTATCAACATACGCTTGTAGCATTTCAGGTGGGATATTTCCAAAACAAACCGGTGAATTAAACGTTTCACCTGGAAGAGGTCAGGGATGTGTCCCAGAGGAATTCATTGACGAGATTGCTGTTGCTATCACTGACAGTTCAGCTAATGCAGAGGTTCCTGCATCAATAACAAGTGCCTGAGCAGTCACTTGACAACTGTCAATCCCATAGTCAACTGTATGGAAAGTACTACAGTGCATTTTACGTTTCTACCCATACAAAATTCAGATGGTGCCGAAATTGAAACCTCAAGATCCAGGGCAGCGAAAAAATTTTGTGTTATGGTTTTTAGAAAAAATGGGTATGTAATAAATCTTCTCTTACAACATCCTGTGGACTGATGAAGTCCATTTTACACTGGCAGGTGCTGTGATCACCCATATGTGGTACTGAAAATCCACATGTTGTGTTCCAATGACCATTACAGTCCACCTATATGACTGTATAGTGCGGATTCACATCCAGTTTTATTTTCAGGCCATTTTTGTTTGAGGAAAGAACCCCTGCATGTGTAGTGCGAGGCACCATTACAAGTGATCGTTACTCTGACCTTCTGGCTCAACATGTCATTCCTGCGTTACAAAAAAGAGCATGTTTACTGAGTACTGTTTTTATGCAAGATGGAGCACCACCACATGTTGGTCGCACAGTTAAACAGCTGCTTCAGGGTACATTTGGAAGTGAACGCATAATTTCCAGAGGTTTTTCTCATCTTTGATCTTCACGATCACCAGATTTGAATACTTGTGACTTCTAGCTTTGGGCATTTCTCAAGGATAGAGTCTACCAGGGTCATATTCGCTTCATACCAGAGCTGAAGTGAAGCATAATGAGACATGCTTCAAACATCCCACCTGAAATGCTACAAGTGTGTGTTGATAATTTTGTATTGCATATTCAGCATGTAATCGACCTGGATGGCACACATATGAAACCATCTTTGTAATTTCTGAATGATAACAATAAATAATATATCCATTCCAGCCCTTGTTTTCTTTCACAGTGCCATTCCTCCACCACATGGTGGTGAGCAGTTGACCTATTATTTTTTTTTTTATTTCATAATTCTTAACCACATGTCTAATTCACTTTCCTTCCAAGTTTCACTTTTATATCTGTCATAGTACTCCTTCCAGAGCTCTCTGAGTAATGTCACTTTATTTTTTAATTATAACCACCTAGTATATGTACACTATATTGACAAAAGTCACCAGACACCTGGAAGAGAAATACCATAGCATTTATTGACATACATTAGTATGATGTTGGCCCACCTTTGGCCTTAATGCATGCACTGACCCTTCGAGATATGCTTTCGACAAGGTTTTGAAACACAGCGATAGGTATGCACTTCCATTCAGTACATAATGCTGCCACTAACTGTTGCTTAGTAGTAGGCCTTGGTTCCAAACTTCTTATGTGGCGCTCTAATTCATCCCATAGGTGATGTATGGTATTAAGATCAGGGCTCTGTGCTGGCTAGTCCACACATGATACGGAATTATCATCAAACCACACCGTTAACAGTCCTTGCTTTATGGCTCGGAGCATTATCCTGCTGGTACCAACAAGGCTTGGTTCCATAGTATTGCCACAGAGTTGGTAGGGCATAATTGCCCAGAATATCAAGGTAGATGGGCTGGTTAACAGGTTTGTCCATGATAACCAATGGGCCAGGACCATACCACGAAAAACACCCCCACACAAGTACACTGCTAGCTCCAAACTTGACCTCAGGAACAGTACACTGTGGTAAATAGCATTCCCCCAGCTGCCGCCATACCCACACACACCCAATAGGCTCATGGATTATGTATCTAGATTCATCAGTCCATAGGACCCGTTTCCATTGATCTACGGTCCACAATAAATGTTCTTTACACTACCATGCTAAACAATTAGTAGCATTCCGAGTGGAGATGAAAGGCTTATGAGCAGCGGCATGACCACGGTAACCCATGGAATGAAGTTCTCTGCGAATGGTGCGTGTACATACCAAGGTTCCAGCATTTTTACTCACCTGTGCACTGAAGTCTTGTGCCATACTCTGTCTATTAGCTGTAATGACTCCCCGAGGCTTCGACATCCTTTATCACTGATTTTCTTTGGTCTGCCAGTACGTTTTGCTGCTTCAGGCACGCCATGTGTCTTCCACTTATTCAGTACATCCAAAACAGTTGACTTGGGTATGTTTAAATGCCTCTCGGTTTCTCTTATGGACAACCCACTAATATAACACCCAACAATCTTTCCTTTCTCAAAGTCAGTTCTCTCCCGCCGGGACATTTTCACTCAACCTCACAGTGCGATGTTATCGCGGTCAGCTTCAGGCTTGTCTTTATACTTTTTGCAGCTATACCCCACATCTTAACAACGCAGCAGATCCGTTTATTTGCTTTTGAAGGGGTGTCCAGTGACTTTTGTCAATATAGTGTATATATATATGTGTGTGTATATACCGTTTATAACGAGCCCACATCATGTTGTTTTTTTTTAAATGTTCCCACATGATTTGTACTTCAAGATTCACTGCTACTCTGTAGTCAAACAGTGTTTATTTTATTTTAATTTGTTGTTCAGTGGTTAACTAAGTAAATCTTTCAAGTCCAATTGCTATAAATATATAATATAAATAAATGTATATGCATACTTTTACATGGTGGAATTTTTCACCCCAGAACAGATTTAGCAAGTGCCGAGATATAGTAAGGATTTTCATCAGTCCTGAGCTCCTCACTATAAGTGGGTTCTCCTGTACATATTTCATAATTTGAAACATGTCTTATTGCATATTTATTATTGTATATATATATAATGTTTTTAATATAGGACAGAGTGCTCTGGAAACTGCAAAATCAGGAGAAATTGCTTATACTGTGCTGTCTCATCCCACACTGATGCGTATTGTTCACTTATTGCCAGAAAATGTTTTAATTAGCAGTGCTGGTGAGGTACCTGGATTGGTTCCTGCTCTGAGAGGTTTGTGTTTACTCAATAGATAGTTTTGAATAGTTTTTGACTTGTTGAATGTATACATATTTTGATTCTGTGCTGAAATGCATTATTCTCTTTTTTTTTTTTTCTTTTTGTAATAATAAAATCTGGCATTCAGGACAATTGCGACTTTTAACACTTTCTCATCAAGATCTCAATAGATCCTAACATAGCATACATACATACATATCACCAAGCTGTTCTCCGAGATTCAGAGGTTAACTCTAAAAAGAAATACAAACCATCAGATATTTTTACTTACTGTTGTCATATCAATCTTCTCCATTTACAGCAATTTTGACATACAACTCGGGCTTCACTGATATCCATTACATGCCGTACACAAGATCTTTTATACTTTATACTCATAATCTTTTTTGCATGCAGACACTCCTGAATCTGATCCACTCAGGTCTTCCTTGGCCTTCCTCTACCTTTCCTTCCTGCCGCTTGGGCTAAAAAGATTTTCTTTGTAAGCATCTCATCACTCATTCTTTTAACATGGCAAAACCACCGAAGCATATTAGTCTGCACTTTGCTAACAACATTTTGCTTCACATCACACAATTGAAACACATCTTCATTTCTCACACAATCAGACCATGTCTTGTCACAAACCCCTCCAGCACACAAACGATTTCTATGTTTCTTTTGTAGTACCCAGGTTTCACTACCATGCATCAGAGTAGGAACAATTATACTTTCATACACAGTCATGCTGGACTCTCTAGAGAACCCATCATTTCTGTGAAAACCTCGTAAAGCAGCTATGACTTTCAATGAAGAATTCACTCACCTACTAATTTCACCATCTAATGTGTTCTCTTTATCAAACACGTTTCCCAAATATACAAACTCATTCACCTGGTCAATCACTGTGCCATTTAGACTTTTATTACATTCAGTACTATCAGTTCCTCGCTCAAAAACCATAACTTTGGTTTTTCATTTATTTTTTAGAGACATACTTAATTTAAAATTTTAAAGTTAAATATTAACCTCCGTATTATCTTATCATTTGTGTGTAACTTCAAGATGATTAGTACTATTATATAGATTTAATGACAATTACCATATTTATTGGCATATAAGACAAGATTTTTTCTTCAGAAGTCTGAGTCTCGACTTATACACCACGTCGACCTATCAAAATTTCTCCAAGAAAAAAAAATATATTGTGCCTTAAATTCTGTTGTGATCCTAGCAGAAACCATTCCGAACATGTACGAAATGTAATATTCCATTCACTAAAAACTTGTTTAGAAGCTGCTGGAACAGATATTTCTGTTCAACAGATGCATTAAAATCATCGTGACCGATTTGGAGTGGTAGCTGTTGTATGTTAGTTGCATCCTCCTTGAGATTCCTCCAAAACCCTGTGGGGTAGCATTCACCTCTAGTTTTGCAAAGCACCCAGAGCTACAATGGGTGCATCTCCCTTATCTCGCAATGATTAAACCTCTAAAACACATCTCTGCCATGCTGTTGACTGGCTGATGACAATTGTGTCAACAGCCAGTGGCACCTGCACTTCATGTGTAACAATCACCAGCTGCAGGTGATTTGCTCTGCTAATCTCTCAGTTATATCTCTCAAATAAATCAAAATAGACTATTGCTTCCATTTGTTATGTTTATCTTAATTTACAGTATTTCACATTTCCAATTGAAATCAAAAGCTCTTTTGGTTTCTGATTTGAACTGGGAGAAAGCAGCAAACCATAACTAATTTTGCAAGCATCACTCTTATTTGGCAAGCCTGTGTGACCTAGGTGTCTTCTTTTCACCTCTGCACAGCAGCTTCTGTGATTGGTTGATTGGAGGGAACAAATATGGTAGCATTAGCATGTAAAAGAAAAATAACTCAGGAAATTCGACTTTTCACCAAAACAAAAAAATGCAGCAGTTACCTCATTTTCTTTTATTTCTAATATTTACTGAAACATAAAAAAATATAATTACAGCATTTCAGAACACTAACTGTAGTTGTTCTAGCCTAATCTTATACTCAGAATTGACTTATCCATGAATTATGGTCAGGAAATTGAGAGAAATTTAAGCCATTCGACTTACACTCCATATTGACATATAAGCCAAAAGATATGGTATATTTCAATGGTAATTGTGTTTCAGTGGCTTGAAGTTTCAAATACTGTTCAGCATATTTGTAGTTTTCCTTTTAATATTTCTGTAAATTGCATGTTCCATTTAAAATTTTGCTTGCTGATTCTGAAAGTGACTTTGATTTCATCATAGCATGTAGAGTGTGAGAGGAACATCTGTTATTACATATATTCTTCCAGTTTATATTTTATTCATATGTCTTTAGTACAGGTTTATTTTTCTAATAATTGATTTCATCAATTCTGTATCATTTTAAGATTTTCTGTTTCTCTGTAAAATTTTAATACATATCTCAAAATCTTTTTGTGCAATTTTTTGTGTGTGTTGTTTATAGCTTCTACAAAAACATCATCATGCATTATATATGGACTGATAAAAATAATTTCTTAAAGTGCTTACAACATGAAATTTTGGAAATTTGAAATCCAAGTTTGTCCTTTTTCCACTTGCCTTAAAGTAGTTTTTTTTTATTTGTCTATATTTAATATATAGGGGTGGCAGTTAATTTCTTTTTTCTTACATCAGTTAAAACGTAATATAGGGGTGGCAGTTCATTTTTTTTTCATATCAACACATTTATGTAACTTTGGAGTAAGTTTGCCTCAGCAGTCATTGCTAAACAACTTATTATATTTTTTGTCACTGCCCCATCCATGTGTATGCATCCATGCATGTGCACACACACATGTCAGAGAGAGAGAGAGAGAGAGAGAGAGAGAGAGAGAGAGAGAGAGAGAGAGAGAGAGAGAGAGAGAGAGAGAGAGAGAGAGAGAGAAATGTATCCATGTGGTGGGTGAAGATGAACTAATAAAAACAGTTATGTTTAAGCAAAAAAAAAAAAGTTCCTTTGAGCAAGAATACACACACATGCTCTCTTGTAAATTTCTGATTAGGGGTAAAAAAAAAAAAATCAAGTCCAATGCCCTTGGCTGTCTTCTTTCATGTCTGGACTGTTACTAAAAAATTTTCATTAACTACAGACTCATTTTTTATGTCCCTAAAAGTGCTGAAACTTTTCCATTTACCCTGGGCTATCATTCTTCATGTACAGACTGGCACTAAGACTTTTCCATTAGCTTGGGACTGTTGTTCTTATGCATCTACTAGTGCTACAACATTTCCATTACTCACTCACTTACTTAATCCTCTTCACTCCACCTGGGAGCATAGGTCTTCCACCACCATTTTCCATTGGATTCTATTTTTTGCTTCTGTTTTTATTTGGTTAGCTGGTTTCCATTTTCATAGCAAGAAGATTTTTCATGAGACTGGGTTGCTAGCCCTATGCTCAACACTCCCCATTTATCCAGGCTTGGGACTGGCATGCTAAGTTTTTGCTCAGCATAGCTGGGCTACAAGATTTCCAATAGCCTGGGATTACCAATCTCATGTCTGGACTAGCACTAAAACGTTTTTACTAGCCCAGGACTATCATTTTTCACTTCTGGACAAACACTAAAACTTTTTTATTAGACCAGGACTATAATTTTTCACTTCTGAACAAGCACTAAAACTTTTTTACTAGTCCAGGACTATCATTTTTCACTTCTGGACAAGCACTAAAACTTATCCATTAGCTCAGGACTTCTGGAAGATGTGTGAGAACTTTTCTAGTACAATACAGCTCAAGTTTCCATGTAGATACAATAATAAATTTTGTAACACAACCCATCATACTATTCTATTACAGGAACTGCACTGCCATTCCTGAAAAAATGTATAAAAATTTTGATGATGAAGATATCAAAAAGCTCACTGGCAATTTGTCATCACATTTCATAGCTAATGAGGAGTAAAAAGTGTGTAAGTAAAGGATTGCTCTCAAAATTTACAAAAAACATGAAAGATTTACCCCTATATCATGTTTAATCTGGTGACTCTTTTGAGTTTCTGAAAGTAATAAAGTACACGTTAATTGCGTCATCATCAGTAGCAACTCTTGAGAGAGGGAGTTTCCAAAATGAACAAAGGCTAAATAACAAGTCATTGATTAACAAGATGATTATGTCATTTGGATCTAAAATTAAGGATTCAGAGTCTTGAAAATCATAAAATATGTCAGTGTGTAGGATCAGCGAACAGTTCTAATTGGTCATTCCACCTAAGGTTTCTGGAACAAAACCCAGTGAGTTGGAGTCTTTTTGCAAATGCCACACAGAACTAGTAATGTGAAGCAAAATGTTGTGAGTGAAGTGGAGACAAATATTTTGAGGTGTTAATACAGACATTTAACGTGGACCAGGAACATCAAGCAAAGATCTTTGCTCTTTCCAGGTTTATAAGTGAGTCACGGAAAAATTCTCATTAGCCGCCACCAGGAGTCGAACCCAGGGTCTTCCAGTTACGCGCCGGATATGCTTCTGCTACACCACAGCAGCCTCGAATTCCTCCAGACTCACACACGCTAACTGCCAAGCCAAGTTGGCAGGTTGCTTCTTGGAGCCCCGCACAGACGTTTGAAATTTTCTTTGGATTCACTAAAGATGGTAAGCAGCAACTGAAGAAATAATTGCTGCTTACCATCTTTGGTGAATCCCCAGCATTGTGCGGGGCTCCAAGAAGGAACCTGCCAACTTGGCTTGGCAGTTAGCGTGTGTGAGTCTGGAGGAATTCGAGGCTGCTGTGGTGTAGCAGAAGCATATCCGGCGTGTAACTGGAAGACCCTGGGTTCGACTCCCGGTGGCGGCCAATGAGAATTTTTCCATGACTCACTTATAAACCTGAAAAGAGCGAAGATCTTTGCTTGATATTTTGAGGTGGTGTTGCCATGTTTAAAGAGTGAGTGGTGAGATGCTTACTGAAAGAATTTATTCAGTCCAGAAAACCAGAAAGAAAGATGGAGGAAAGCCAAGGAAATAACGGGAGGACCTGATTGAGGAATGTCTGCATGAAAAAAAGATAATGAGTATAAAGTACAAAAAGGGTTGTGTGAGACGTGTAATGGATGTCAGCAAAGCATTAGTTATTCACCAAGATTACTGTAAATGAAAATGTTTGATTCATCGACAGTAAGTAAAATCTAGTACCATCAGTTTTAAACATTAATCCGACAGATGAGCTTTTTTGAGGAGCTAAACTCTGAATCTCAGAGAACATTATTTTTTAAGGTATGTACACCATAAAAAATAAGTGATGTGAATTTACAAAAAAAATCTGAAAATAACATGCAGCAGAGTTACCGGCAGGTGTCCGTCTTTTAATGAAATTTCTGTTTTTAGAAGCGCTCATTTTTTTTTTTAACTTCTGTATTTTCACTTATTTTTTGTAGTCAGTAATTCCGTTTATTTCAGAAAAGTCCGTTTTAAATTTTCCCATATTTATACAGAAATTTTGCAAAATCGAAGATGCTGAATTTTTCAGCCCTTATGCCTGAGAATTCTTTCACGCCAGTAGCGGGGATCAAACTCAGGTTGATTGGGTTAGGTCTACACAAGTCACGCATCTTAACCACTGAGCCAGAAAGTCTTAGGAATTGCACTCATGTTCAAGGTAAAACATCTTGTGATGAAGAATTTTTTTTTTTTTTTTCATTAATGTGAGTGATTTATTCATTTTATTTTCTGTTGGACATTATTTTTTGAATACGTTTGTAATATTATTTTTCCTATAGAAGGGCTTGTCACAAATTAAATATATTTTTCCAACATGTTTGTAGATGTGAGACATAGACTTTTGTGTTAAGTCCCGCCTTCTTTCCGATAGGCGTCCGTGAGTTAAATTAACAACTTCCCCCTTCAGCAAATAATCTGAGGTTCTCACTCTCGTAATTTATTAATAATAAATTTATCATCCAGGCCCTTCTTCCTCCGCCTTTTTGTGTAATTATCCACGAATCAAGGAAGGGAGAGAATGGCTACTGTAAGGCACTTCATCAACTTCAATAAATACTTCGTGAATAAGAAAGATAATAAATTTAATGAATCAAAGTATTAGTGAGAGTCTGGTTCCGGTGCTAATGTCCACATCGACGGATTTGTGTCGCATGCGTCGCCTGTCACGAATTGTTCAATCTCAATTCCGTTGCCCTAACGCCACTCTAATATCCGAGTCGTTCCGACTCCACTCTGTAATTCAAAACACTCTGTTTCACGCTAAAAACCAGGAACTGCGTTCCTCGGAGCATAAAATCTCCACCGTTTATCCGTCTTCCAGACACTCATTGCAAATTCTTTTCACTTTCTCCCGAAGCCTCCAGCTTCACGCAAATAACAGGAACTGTGTTCCTTGGAGCATAGACGCCACACGTCTTTCCGTCTTCCAGACACTCATTGCAATCTTTTACGCTTTCTCCCGAAGCCTCCAGCTTAACGCAAATAGCAGGAACTACGTTCCTCGGAGCATAGACGCCGCACGTCTTCCCGCCGTCCAAGCGCACCTCGCAATCCTCCTTCTCTCTCTGAAGCTATCTCTTATCCCCCTCGCTCCAGAAGACCCCTCCCTTCTTTTTCGTCCCCCTCTACCACGAGGCACTGACCTACTACACGGCGCTGACCTTGTCAGGTCCTGGAGCGAACCTGACCTTTGTCCGCAGGCCCACTTTCTTCGAATCCGCACCCCAGCCGCTCCTGCTACTGGGAAATCGCTCTCCCTCGCTTATTGTCTCCGTGCCCTACGCAGCATACCACACATTCCATCTAACGGACTTCTGCACGTGGAAACCAGACTCTATACAAACAGAACAAAACATACAGCAATACTGACATTCTTTTACACAAAGGACGTATTCAGTCTTCCCAGACAGGTTGGCGCCCTTCTAACCTTGGGCATTGTATATGCACACAGTTAATGAAATAAAGTTATTTCCTTGTTTTTATGTACATAAATTAGCACTAGATCATATCTTAATTGATATGCATCTCATTATTACTTTTCACCCTTACAATGTTATTTTGAAGTAACAGGATACTTTATAACTTGAGATTTTTTAAACTGACAATTACTTTCATTCACCTTTATGAAATGGTGAAATGTACTGTTTTATGGTATTATTTCAGAAAATTTTTAAACATAAAATTTATTTTTGATAGCTATAATAGCTTTTGTCTTAAGCACTCCACAAACTGATACATAGACATCGTACAATCACGTGTACAATAATTTAAATACCCGGTTCTTTATGGTAACACAATTATAATAGCTGGTGCCCAAAATGAGGGAGAGGAGAAGAAATGTACTATGCCACAATAACCAAAATTCATTCGATATGCTATCCACAATATCCGGTCGTGCTACAGAACTTCAAAATCAGTTCGTTTGACAGACGTTTGAAATTTAACAGTTAATCAAACCTCAAGTATTCCCATGAATTTCTCCTATAACCAGAATGATTTTGTCATATGAATACGTAAAAAGTGAGAACGAAGTCTTTCCATTACTATATGAAATAAATTACGAAAAGGTTTCTGAAAATTCAGATTTTACCTTTGACACATCTTAAAAACAGAAATTTACCTTCAATATAAGAAAGGAATTACGGAAAGGTTTCTGAAAATTCAGATTTTACCTTTGGCGCATCTTAAAAATGGAAATTTACTGTCAGTATAAGAAAGGCATTGCGAAAAGGTTTCTGAAAATTCAGATTTTATCTTTGACACATCTTAAAAATTGAAATTTACCGTCAGTATAAGAAAGGAATTGAGAAAAGGTTTCTGAAAATTCAGATTTTTTCTTTGACACATCTTAAAAATGGAAATTTACCGTCAATATAAGAAAGGAATTGTGGAAAGGTTTCTGAAAATTCATAATTTTCCTGTCATACAAAAAATCCTTGAGATATAAGTTTCTTTTCTTCATTTCATGGAAAAGGTTGTATCAGAAATATTCTTCGCTGATTTAGGAAAGGAATCATGGAAAGTGGCTCGTGCATTTCAGAAGTTTATTTACAGAGTATGCATGTATACTGTATTAAAAGGATTTTGATACTACACTATCATTAAATTATTGGCTGCGCTATGGCAAAGTATGAATGTTTTTGATCGTAAAATAAAAAATTTGGAGTTGTGAATTCCTGAAAGTAGATAAAATAATTATTTTGTGTATTTGGAATGAATAAATATTTTTGCAAATTGTTTATGTTTCTTTGGAAAAGAGGAATTTAAGCAAATTTGCTGTCAAAATGGATCAGGCAGGTGTCTTTTTTGTGTAACCAAATAGTAACTGGTAATAAATGAATGCAAGAAACAATGTTGTATGTGATAAAGAGTGCTTTGTTTCTCTTAATTTGTTTTGGATTAGATGAAAGTTAGTTTGGAATAATAATGCTCATTCTGGTTAGTCTGAAAGATTTTTTTTTTCTGGTGGATAATTTTTTTTTTCAGTGCAACCACAGAATTACTTGATTTGAGTTTAGCATTGTAAGATAATAACTTATTAGGCTTAATTTAAGTCACATGATTTCTACAAATTTTATGGCTAGATGAAATTAAGGGGAGTTTTTGTATACTCAGCATCCGTATCAATTATTACTGTTTAAATGTGTGTTTGTGTGTAAAATTATCTCTTACATCTGATTTAGATTCTGAGTTTTCTATGGAATGAATGGCTTTCTTGAAGCCACAGGATGACTTGGATTGGTTCCAAGCATCATTGTACAGTGCTTGACATAGAAAATGCAGTGAGCCTATTTTAATAACTAGCTGTGCTGTAAGATTTACAGAATTGCATAATAAATTACTTAACAAAGTCTTACAAAGTATGCTAAAAAACTCGTAGTTAATCTTAATTTAAACTTACATTTGCTATGTTTTTGAATGAAATATTTATTTACTTTTAAAGTAATGCATCGAAACTGATATCAGAAAATGAAACCAAAAGTAGACAACAAACAGTAAAAACCATAAATTACATGATGAAGTAAATTAAAGTCTAGCAAGATTGTTTATGGAATAATTTAATATACACTCACAGTAAAAGTAAGAAAAGTTTGTTTTTAATATACACCCACAGTAATTTTTTATTTTTTATTTTTTTGCATTTCATCACGTTTGCTGATATTGCAGTTCTTTATTTTCGAATGATGCTCGATTTTATAGCATTTGTGATATATTTGTCTTAAATATGATGTATTGTCTTGCAATTCAGTACATTGAAATATTTGTAAATTAAATGTAGCAGTCATTCATTCAATTTCATCACTAGCTATTATGTTTTCTAGGTGGAGATGGTCTGCTGAAACCTCAGTTACAGAAGAGTGCTACTTATGTATTGGAACAAGTTACCATCAGGGTCTCTCCAGCTCTATCTTCTGTAGAGACAGACATAATTAACAAAATGCTTGATGAAAGAAATTCTAGCAGTGCATTCCCTCTGAAATTCAGTGAATCAACTATAGCCCAAAGACGGCTTCAAGTAAGTTGATTATTAAACAGTAATGAAAATATTAGCATGATTCTACTGATTTTTGTTTAAATGTTTTTTTATTCAATCTATTGAATCAATGCTTCAAAATCCCCTGATTTGTCATCTGTGTATTATTGTGCCTTCGGACTGCTAAAAAGAGTGCTTTCTAAATGCAGACCTAAATCAGTGATTGGACTATGGAAAACAGCAGAAGATTAACGGAATAAAATACCACTGCCAATTTTAGGAAATCCTGTTATCTAGGAATTTCCAGAGAAAGGGCTATCAGATAGAACATTTAGAAAAGAAATAATTTTATTTTAAACATTAAGCATATTGCTGGAAAATCATTCTAAAAATATGTGAACATCCTCGGTGGTCTTAGATAGCCTGGGGGTTATTAATCCCCCCCCCAATGTACTGCTGCATTGGATGAGAACTGGCATATCTGACTTTTTTTCTCTTGAGTAAACAAGTACATTGTGTTTGTGTGTGCATAAAGATATTCACTGAACACAATATCCAGTAAGAAAGTTGAACTTTTCAGGAAGCAAATGGCAAACCTAAGAGGTGTCATAAGATCAGCTGTCAGTGGTACTCAAGTAGTGTTTGTTGGCTTGTCAGCAAAAATTAGAAACTGACAAATCATCAGAGGGCACCTTTCAATCTACTTTAGATTTCTGATTGCAAGAGGTTCTATGTATCTTGCACTTAACAGGCTACAAATTTATCTCTCACCTCAATTAAGGAGATGTCTTGGGCAGGGCTCGATTTCGACCAGTAGTTAGTAGCAAATTGCTAGCAAGCAACAAGCAAATGCATTTTGCTAGTGATAAAAAGTGGTTCTAACAAAAGTTGCTAGTGGAAAAATTTCGAATGTTTTAGTGTGAACTGTAGTCTTGGGCAGGGCTCGATTTCGACCAGTAGTTAGTAGCAAATTGCTAGCAAGCAACAAGCAAATGCATTTTGCTAGTGATAAAAAGTGGTTCTAACAAAAGTTGCTAGTGGAAAAATTTTGAATGTTTTAGTGTGAACTGTAAAGCACCACTGCATTGCTCATGTGGAATAATTTAGACACATACAAAAAGGAACAACTGATTTCTGGAAACGAATGTTTCTTGAAAAGTAAAAACATTATAAAAACATGAAAGAAATACGGGATTACGCCATATAATACAAATTTTGAAGGTGACAATCCGATTTTTGGCGTAAATGTGACAAGGATGGTAAGTCAGATAATATCCGAAAACTTGAAAATTTTCATCGTCCTGGAGCGGGACTCGAACCCGCGTCTCCCAGAAAACGCCTAGGTATGCTAACCACTACACCACCCAGAACGACCAAGTTTCAAGTTTCCGATCAATTTGAATTTAACCATCACAGGATTCGCTAGTCGAAGCAACCGGCATTCATGTTTAGCGAATCTGGAGGTTAATAATCCTATCCCGTGATTGCCCGGAGAAGCAGATAAATCATGAAAGAAATACGGGATTATGCCATATAATACAAATTTTGAAGGTGACAATCCGATTTTTGGCGTAAATGTGACAAGGATGGTAAGTCAGATAATATCCGAAAACTTGAAAATTTTCATCGTCCTGGAGCGGGACTCGAACCCGCGTCTCCCAGAAAACGCCTAGGTATGCTAACCACTACACCACCCAGAACGACCAAGTTTCAAGTTTCCGATCAATTTGAATTTAACCATCACAGGATTCGCTAGTCGAAGCAACCGGCATTCATGTTTAGCGAATCTGGAGGTTAATAATCCTATCCCGTGATTGCCCAGAGAAGCAGATAAATCATGAAAGAAATACGGGATTACGCCATATAATACAAATTTTGAAGGTGACAATCCGATTTTTGGCGTAAATGTGACAAGGATAGTAAGTCAGATAATATCCGAAAACTTGAAAATTTTCATCGTCCTGGAGCGGGACTCGAACCCGCGTCTCCCAGAAAACGCCTAGGTATGCTAACCACTACACCACCCAAAAAATTTTCAAGTTTTCGGATATTATCTGACTTACCATCCTTGTCACATTTACGCCAAAAATCGGATTGTCACCTTCAAAATTTGTATTATATGGCGTAATCCCGTATTTCTTTCATGATTTATCTGCTTCTCCGGGCAATCACGGGATAGGATTATTAACCTCCAGATTCGCTAAACATGAATGCCGGTTGCTTCGACTAGCGAATCCTGTGATGGTTAAATTCAAATTGATCGGAAACTTGAAACTTGGTCGTTCTGGGTGGTGTAGTGGTTAGCATACCTAGGCGTTTTCTGGGAGACGCGGGTTCGAGTCCCGCTCCAGGACGCTGAAGAAATTTTCAAGTTTTCGGATATTATCTGACTTACCATCCTTGTCACATTTACGCCAAAAATCGGATTGTCACCTTCAAAATTTGTATTATAAAAACATTTTGGCACTAGTAGAAATATCCAGTGTATTTCCCTTATCTACTTCTGCAATGTCAGGTTGGGTTCAGTTTTATGAAGAGAATCCGGTGTGATTGGAGGGGCAGTTTAAACTTGCAAACATTGAATGCTCTCATGAGTATTGAGTTTGACCCCATGCCTGCTGTTTTAAAGTAGTATAATGAAAAGACCCAAAACCCAGATCATAAACCATACGGAAAGTAACTTAAGATTTTGAATTTTGAAAATAACTTAAGATTTTGGTTCTTGAATTTTGTGAATAAAGTTAAAAAAAATGTGTTTTAAATATTTGCATTCGAATTAAATTGTTGGAATTATTCTGTCAGGTCATGAAAAGGTGAGTTATATCTAAATATTTGTAATCTTTTCAGCATTACAATGTGACAGTTACAGGGATGAAATCAAAATTTGTCATGATTGACTAATGGAGGGAGGACATGTTGAAGAGTCTTTTGTATAATGTTAATAAACTTTCGCTAGTAGATAATGCAATTTGCTAGTAAAAAATAAGGCCACTAGCAAGCATTGCTACTGCTTTAAAAAAACAAAAACGAAATCAAGGCCTGGTCTTGGAGAAAATTTTCTCTTTTCTCTGAGACCCAGGCCTTTGAAGACCATAGCCGTTGAAGCTTTGCATTACCAAGCTCAGTTGATCGTAACCTTTAATTTTGTCAGAGACTTGATCACTTTTCATCCTGTAATTCTAGCTCAGAGAATCATAAGTCCTATGCTTCTGCCACTTCATCCTGTGCTCCACCAGTACCTTCTAATTCAACTTCAACACCAGGTGATCAGAAAATGGAAGAACAAAAGACATCTCAGAATGGTACCAAGGATGTTCAAGTTGCTTCTCAATTTTCAAAAGTTCTTCCAAGAAGACTGCTCCTCCATCAACTTCTTGTTCTGTTGAGTCATCGAAACGAGTACCTAAGAAAGTTTCTCAATCTCATGAGAGATTTTATATGTTCCTACTCACAAGGGATGTGTGTGGGTTTGAACGCACCAATTGATATGAGATGTGGCACATGAGCACAAGTATGAGTACAGACCACGGTAGGGCAAGTCATTCCCATATAAAACATGTTAAATGCCAACAGCGCCATCTGTCTTCCAAAACACACTCCTCATAAGTCTTGTATTTTGCATGGAGTTAACAACGTCGAGGTGAACAACTCGTGTGTATTGCACCGCACATTGTGTGAGGTGCTGTCATAATTATTTGAACATGGTGAATAATTACGAATGTCATTGAGCTGCTGAAAGCCAAAATAAGGTGGCAATTTACTGATGAAACGCTAACTGGGGTGGAAGATGAGTCATTTGTGACAGTTCTAACCAATGTAATTATCTGCCTTTATGTCACACGGTTCTAACCAACGCACCCTCTGCCTTTATGTCACACTGCCTGCTGCCTTTTTCAGGTACATTCCGGCTGCCAGAGACGAAGAGCCAAAATTGGGGGGGGCATAATTCACCATGCTGGCCAAACAGGTGGGTGAGTGTGGGACAGCATTCCTCTAATCCTGGTGTTATAGTTATATCACTATTAGTTGGTCACCAGAGTTCCACCTCTGGGAACAGGATGCATTGCAAAGAGACGGCATTGACATTTGTCAAGAAGAGGCTATATGTTGCACATCACTTGACTTTGAAACTACTCACACCTCCATCCCCCAGTGGAGTGCAGATTAGAGATGAGCTCGGGCCCAGGCTCAGACGGGCCCGAAAAACCTGGGCCTGGGCTTGGAATTACACGTCTTGAATTTCATTACTGTAATTAATTCAACATGTGTAATTCCAAGCCCAGTTGAATTACACGTGTTGAATTTCATTGTGGATTTGTTACCATGGTGGAAGGATTTTCAATTTCCTAAGCTAGCTGCCATTTCAAAACAAATTTTGCTTAGCAAGACTTGCATTATGCATTGTCCAAAGCTATGGCCCAAGCAAGGATTAGTTTAAGGAAGTCTGGTATCGAAAAACTGGGAAAAAATCACATTCCCATTTTTTATATTTTATTAAAAATCAAGAATCTTATCTTTAAAATGATGTATTAATTTCCAAAATTGTGAAGTTAGAAGTTTTTTTTATTTATTTTTTAAAATTTCCTCACTCCCACGATTTTTGGGGTGACGTTGGTTTTTAGTGCAGCAGGTCGAGTTTTAGAGGAAAGAAGATCAAGTTGAAGCGCTGAGGCATTAGATGCAGTTCTCTCTCTCTCTTTTTTCATGATGAACTTGATCTGGAAACTGCACACACATGATAATATTGTGATTATTATACTATTAAGCGCAAAGCTTTGTTAATGTTACACAAAATGCAGAATAATCTGGTCTGGAATGCTTTTACTTTTTTTTTTTTAATTTTGAAAATTTCCCTACATGCTTTTTTTTATATCCTACTACATCACTCTAAACTGCCTTTACCAATTAGCATATATGTAAATTATATTACAAAGATTAGTTTCCTAGAGTCAAAATTTCAAACACTTGCAACTGTCTATATGGTGTCGTACGTTTTATAATGCAATTTATTCAAAATAAAAGTAAATTTAGAAATAAAAAAGAAATGACGAATGGAATTTTTTGTTTCTAAATGATTTTCTTTTCTTCAGCTTTTACCAAAATTACTGATTTCTCTGATACAGTCGAAGGGCATGTTGATTATTTATTTATTTTCAAATCCACATTTTAGAACATTTGGCTTTATGCGTAGTATTTCTAAAAACATATTAATATTGTGAAGTGGATTAACTGAACTAAACTTTTTAAGCTAATGATTTTTAAACTAATCCTTGCTTGGGCCATATCTTTGGCCAGTGTATAATGCATAAATGCAAGCCTTGATAAGCAAAATTTTCTAAGAATCCGGGCCTGGGCTCTAGGCCTTCGGACTCAGGCGGGCCTGGGCTCCTAAAATTGAGCCCGAACTCATGTCTAGTGCAGATGGCAATATTTTATTATGCATCATATTAAATGTCTACCAGTTTTATGAATAACAATTGTTTTTATTTTTTCTAATTTCTTTAATATTTGTAGGTTGGTGTACACAATGGTCTATGTTATGTTCAAGAGCCAGATTTCTACCACTTGCTTGTAGAGCCAGTCATAACAGCATCATATAGCAAAATACCTCCTGGTGATAAAACCTCATCTAGTGCAAGTTCACCAAGGTAGCTATCATGAGATTATTAGCACATTCTGTAAATATTTATGAGATATTTTCCTTGAGTTAGAAAATCATGATAAAAAACTTTTTCATGTTAAGAAAAATACATGAGATTTCTTTTAGTGAATCAATAATTTTTCTTGTTGTTTTTAAAATTTCCTTCTCAGTTATGCACATGTTAATTACCATACTTAAAAACTACATACATATGTTCTCAAAATTGCATTAAAAATGTCTTCTATGTACTTAACGTTTGAATCTAAATTCTTTAAAAGTGTAATAAGCTATTTTATTAAACATTTTTGTAGGAGTTTTTATTTTATTTTTGTTGTATAACTAGCAGATTATCTGTTTAAAAATTTATAAATTTAAGTTCTGCTGATAATATGCCACTTTAAAAAAATGTATTTGCAGCACTTTGATTTTTAAAAATGTGTGAGGCGATTGTGCCTGAGAGGTGTATAATTGTAAAAATACAGAAATTACCTTAACAACATAAAACTAAAATAATATGAAGATACAGGCTTGCAAATTGTTAGAAATGTGTATGTTTTTCTTATGTGTGAGCATTTTGACAGAAAATATGATGAAATGAAGGTGTTCTATTTGCACTCGCAATATACTACATGCTGTTGGAAGCTCTGTCAGGCACACATCCGCAGGTGTTATCAAGATATCTCACAGCACATACCTTTGCCATCATTAATCACTGTCACCTCACAAATCTCATTTCTTAGTTTATGCTGTGCGAACCTTATTCATCAGTTTTTGATATGCTAACTGCATTAGTGAAGGCTTTTATTCACTTTTCAGTTGAAACATTTTCAGAGATGCCAAGTACTGTGCATTTTTCGTAGCTTCAATGGATTTTTAGGTCTAACTGCAGAACTATAGCAATGCTGAAAAACACTAGGGATGTTTGTGCTGTATTTACTTTTTTTGAAAAACAACTTCATACTTTTGCAGTTTATTCACCTTAAAAAAACTATGGGCTTTTGCCTACAGTTACTTTCTCCAATCAAAAGGTTATTTTTTCTTACTTCTTTGGACTTCTGGGTCATCCTATGAATCATGACTTTTCTGTCAGAAATTATGGTTTGGGATCAACATCACATGTGCGGATTATGCTGCAATTTTTTTTTCTGAATTTCGTGATATGAGATAATATGATGGAAAATATGGTACTATCCTTTTTGGGAAAATATTTTAAAGCAGCAGGCTTTCATTTTCAAGCCCTCAATTTCCCATCACTTGTGTTAACCACTTGGAATCATTCTTTCAGTGGTGACCAAATCATGTGATCTTGGTAATGGCATCTTAATTTCTGGTCTTTGTTTTCCCTCTCTAATATCCTTCAGATATATGCAAGAATTCAGCTGTCTACCTGTGCGATAAAACACCATACTATAAGTTGCAAATTAAAATCACTTTCTTTACAATTTAAAAGTAGGTTAAAAAACAGACTAGCGCTTTCGGGGATCACATTGTCCCCATCTACGGGTCTAAAGCACCACAGTGACACGATAGAGGCAGTCATTATATACAGATTTAAACACCCCCTGTACACCACGTCACCAACATTTTAGTGATGCCAACATTTACACAGAAAAAGGCGTACATGTTAATAACAGTTGATATTACAGTAAGTATAAAAAAAAAATTACAAATGGCACTAGGCAAAAAGTGCAGATTAGCCATTGGACAAAGTCTCTGTCGAGGCAACCAATCCACGCCAAGGTCCTGGTACATATGTGGGCAAGTCCAAATTACAACATCTGTCACCATAAGCAAGAATATACAGGCTTTCGGAAAGGAAAACAGTACTTTTATTGAGATTTGTTTCCAGAATTTTCACATTTTCCCAATCCGATGAGTAACCGCCCTGTGTGACAGCTAACGTAAAGGCATTATGAGTAGTGCCAACTCGAAGCATGTACTGGTGTTCTCTCAGGCGGGTATTGAGAGAACACCAGTACATGCTTCGAGTTGGCACTACTCATAATGCCTTTACGTTAGCTGTCACACAGGGCGGTTACTCACCGGATTGGGAAAATGTGAAAATTCTGGAAACAAATCTCAATAAAAGTACTGTTTTCCTTTCCGAAAGCCTGTATATTCTTGCTTATGGTGACAGATGTTGTAATTTGGACTTGCCCGCATATGCCAGGACCTTGGCGTGGATTGGTTGCCTCGACAGAGACTTTGTCCAATGGCTAATCTGCACTTTTTGCCTAGTGCCATTTGTAATTTTTTTTATACTTACTGTAATATCAACTGTTATTAACATGTACGCCTTTTTCTGTGTAAATGTTGGCATCACTAAAATGTTGGTGACGTGGTGTACAGGGGGTGTTTAAATCTGTATATAATGACTGCCTCTATCGTGTCACTGTGGTGCTTTGGGCCCGTAGATGGGGACAACGTGATCCCCGAAAGCGCTAGTCTGTTTTAACCTACTTTTAAATTGTAAATAAAAAGATTTTAATTTGCAACTTATAGTATGGTGTTTTATCGCACAGGTAGACAGCTGAATTCTTGCATATATCACTTCTCGTGCGAAATTGTTTTTCTGGTTATATATCCTTCAGATGTCTTATAATTTCTATAATATCCTTCAGATGTTATAATTTCAACAGATTCATAGTTTATTTTATGACCAATTTCTGTTACATAATTGTCTGATTCAGTTTCATTAGATATGAACTTAATTGCTGATTTATGTTCTGCCTATTCAGTTTTCAGTTGATAAGTCTCTCCAGTGTGTGTGAGCAAGCCCACTACTATGACCAATGTTGGAGAGCACTTAGTGTGGAACTAAGTTATCTGTTTTGTATTGTTTAATGCATGTTAATATATTTTTTCAATCTCATTATGAAGACCTGGCACAAGTCTTATATTGCATTTTTGATTGATTTCTTGGAGGGATTCAAATGAACCTCCACGATAGGGGATTTTTCTAGTGGGTTTTTATTTTTTATTTTTCCTTTAAGTAATTGATCTGGCAAAAAATAAATCAGGTATTAAGAACATCTCTAATAAAGCTAATTTATGTGGACATGTAATAAAAACTTGCCAGAAATCAGATAAATTTGTTAGTTGTGAGGGTATTACCATAAAGCAGAAATTTAAAGATTTCCATCTGAGATCTCTATTGTCCGTCATCGCAATTTATTTTTGTCGTGCTCTCTTTTGAAACTTGTAGAAATTGCAACTCCTCAGTTTGCTGGATCATTTGATGATTGTCCATCAAATAATGTCTAATTATGTCTACAAATATGTATTGCCTAATTTATGTCTACAAATACAGGTGTGTCACTGGTGCCATAATGAGCAGTAAGTGCTTTTTATGTTGTTCGATTTTTTTGTTCCACAAGTCTTGTTATATTGAACAGAGAATGCCTTTGATATACAGGGTGTCCACAAAATATCTTTACAACTTTGCACACTTATCTCAGATACACTGTATGAGATAGACAAATGTGATTGAGCACATAAGTAAGAGCAAAGACTAAAGTTTTCTACCTCAATACAAAAGTTCAATATGCACACCATTTGTTGCACGCAGAATATCTAGCTGAAACTCCAGTTCCAACTATGTGCGCTGCAGCATGTCTTCAATAATGGTCGAAATATCCCCATACAAAAAAGTCCAGAGGTGTGATGTCGGGAGAGGGGAGGGGAGCATGCAATTGGACCATCCCATCCAATCCACCTCCCTGGGTGTTAAAAGTTAGGAACGTGCCGCCCTCAATGTGGTAGCGCACTTTCCTGTTGGAATATCATGCTTGGTTGAAGGTCCTCCAACTGTGGCACAATATACTCAAGCAAAACATCCAGGTAAACATCTGTAATCACTGTTTTCTCTCTGAAGAAAAATGGTCCAAAGACTCGGTTATGCATAACACACGCTCACTTTAGGACTGTCTCTCGCAAGTTCCGTAAACGCATGAGGATTTTCAGACCCTGAATCCTGACATTGTGTCTGTTTAACTACCCAGAGACATGAAAAGTTGCCTCATTCATAAAACAAACATGTGTCAGAAACTTGGGATCTTCACTTAGTCTATCCAGCATTGTTACTGCGAATTCTTTTCGTCGTGGTCTATCGTTCGCCTCAAGTGCTTGTAACAGTTGCACTTTGTATGCATATAAGTGTGGATGTTTATGTAGCACCCTGTGTACTGTGGACCGGGGCATTTGTAGTTCTCTGGCAGCGGGCTTTGTGAAAATGAATCACGAGCACATTCAATGTCTTTATTAGGATGTTCGTTTGTGGCCACTAAAATCTTGATCCAACATGGACACAGTCTCCATGAATTTCTGGTGCCATTGGCGGGTACTAGGATGAGATGGCAGAGTTTTCCCATACTTAGTCCGAAAATGTTGTTGCATTTGTGTATCAGAGTTTGTTTCGATGAACCAAGCAATGCACTGCACTCTGTCTTGTGGGGACCGCATTTTCATACTACAGCATTTGCTGCATCAATGAGGGACCTATAACAAAAACAGATTGTCAATTAAAACTTTGATATTTACAGTATATTATACAACAAATGCCATGAACTTACACAGTACAGGGTGTCCGTAATAAATGTGCAAAGTTGTAAATATACTTTGTGGACACCCTGTACTTAATTTCTCGTATTAATGGTGTTTAGGTCTAAGTATGCTTTACATAGTTTATCATAGTTGCTTTACTCTTCTGCTCATAATAAGCATTGAACGAATATTATGTAGTTTAACATATTTCTTTTGCATTACATCTATATAGCATATATGTATGCATCTGTTTTTCCAGCAACTTTTCTAGGAATGAATGCCTTACCCTTCGTAGTGATGTGAAAATTCCTTATGTGCCTTGTGATCCAAACATAATGTTTATCTTCATTGTGGAGTATGGTATTTCATTTAAGGACTCTGCTGCTAGTGTAAGTATGTTCCTTTATATGCTGATGACCATCTTTATCAGTACATTCACTCATTTATCAACACATTCACTCATTTATCAGCACATTCATTCATTATCTGTGTAGCCAGCAGTAGGGTATTTCATTTAAGGATTCTGCTGTTAGTGTAAGTATGTTCCTTTAATACTGATGACCATCTTTATCAGTACATTCATTTATTTATCAGCACATTCGTTCATTATCTGTGTACCCAGCAGTTGGTGTTCACTTTGGTGAGGTGCAACAATACCAACTAGGAAAGCAGAAAATACATTTAAAAAAAAGTAAAACATAACTTTTAAAAATTTAACTAAAAAATTTAAAATATGTGAAAAGACAAAATGTTGCAGGTATGTTGGTAAAGTACCTGCATCAATACTTAGCATTATGCACTGTACAAACTAAACATTTGAAAATAGAAAATTACATTTCACTAATCTTTTAATCTGTCATTTCAAATGAGGAGTATTTTAGAATAATGCAGAAATCACACTTAAACTGTTATGCTTTTTTTTTCTTTAATGAGGGAAAGTCATTTAAGCTTTGTTATGCTTTTATTTTGGAAACAAAAAATGTACAATGAATAATAACACATGGGTTACATACACCAATGAACCATTCCATTATGACCACCCCCAGCCTAGAGAAATTAGTGCACCTGGAGACTGAACGGTGGTGCAGGGGAAGTTCACAGAGCAGTATACATGCAACCTGAGGACTGGCTTTCGGTTAGTAGAGTGTTCGGAGTCAGAATGGGAAAAGCTGACGATTTATTAGAGTTTGACAAAGGACAAACTGTGATGGTGCAGCGCCTTGGAACTACAATCTTGGAAACGGCGCGACTTGTGGGTTGTCCATGTGCCACTGTATTGAGTACGTATCAAAAGTGGTACACAAATGGCCAAATGACAAACCGCCATCCAGCCATGTATTGTCTGCAGCTCATTGATGCCAGAGGAGAGCTGATGAGACTGTCGCACATTGTTCACAGTGACCACAGGGCCACAGTGCGACAAATCACCCGCAGCTATAACAGTGGTGATCAGGGCAATGTGTCACAGCACACAGTTCATCACAGCCTCCTGCGCATGGCCCTGCATAGCTGAAGACCCAGCCGAGTCCCCATGCTCACATAGCTGAAGACCCATCCGGGTCCCCAACAATGCATGAAATGGGCCCAAGATAATCGAGATTGAACTGTGGATGATCGGAAGAAAGTTGCCTGGTGTGACGAATCGAGATTCCTGGTGCATCACATAGAAGGCCGAGCGTGGATACGTCGATTATCAACGGTGGCTATGGCAGCTGGATGCACTTTTGGGCGGAAACAGGCCAGTGGCGGTGGTGTTATGCTGTGGGCGATGTTTTCTTGTGACACTTTAGGCTGCATTATCCCAATAACAGAATCCTTGACAGCTGTCAGGTATCTGAACATTGTTGAGGACCATGTTTGCCCATTCACGGCAACTATGTTCCATGCTGGTGTTAGCCATTACCAACAGGATAATGCGCTATGCCACACTGCCAGAATTGTCAAGGAGTGGTTCGAGGAACACGCTGGCGACTTTCTGTTAATGCCCTGGCCTTCAAATTCACCTGACATGAACCCAATCAAACATTTGTGGTTCGACTTGTAAAAAGCGGGTTCGTGCTAAATCCCCCCTCCCCAAAATACGAGAACCGGAGGACCTGCTGTGGACATTATGGTACCAGATACCCCAGGATACCTATCGCCACCTCATTGCATTGATGCCTTGCTGAGTGGCCGCTATTTTGCTGGCTAAAGGGAGTCCTACAGCTTATTAGGTAGGTGGTCATAATCTAATAATGGCTCATCGGTGTATAGACATATCTGCAGTGTATTTTTTGACAGCACCACCAAGTCTGTTGAGACATGTATTATAGAAGATCAAGGGGTCAAAACGTTGGTAGTAAAATGTTGCATCATTCAGGTATAGCCATCATTTGACCTTTGCTTGGATGTCCATCATTAGATTAAAAAGTATTGACCTCAGAGTTGCAAATGTCAGAAAAATGTTGGAAGTCAGATGGTAGCAAATCAGAGCTATGGGAAGGATAGAGGAAGATATTGCATGCTAAGCATTCAACAGATTCACTGTGGTTTTGTCAGTGTGTGGCAAGGTGTTATTTTTCAACAGCAGTACTCCCAATGAGTCCCTATCTCTTCGTTTAGCAAACTTCGATATTTAACCGGTGTGATAGCGTCTAGAAACTGGGGCAAAAGGCTCGTTGTTGGAAAGGACGGACACACACACACACACACACACACACACGCACACCAGGCATCTCACATCTGTCAGATGCAATAAATCACAGAAGAGTCTACATTCAGTTTTCAGCAGCTGACTGCACTTTGCTAATGGCATCATTCTTTTTCAAGGGAGTGCATGAAGTGTGTAGGGGCACCCATTCCATAAAACTTCTTTTAAAGAGCTCTCATATAACATAGCTTTGGGTACATTTAAAAAGGTGAGATGAGCAATTTGGAATGTCTGTTCTGTTGCAAATGAATATTTGGAAATTATTGCGCAGATTTTGAGAGATGGTTCAATGACATTTTAATGTTTCTTAGGAGGTATTCTCCCAAAGAAACATCAAAATGTCGCCAGAACGTCATGCCGGATGATGGTTGACAGATAGGCGGTTTAAAAGGGCAATTTCCTTGTAGTTGAATAATGTGAGATTTGTAATCCTTTGGGAAGAAGGCACATGTTGCCATTTAATGAGGTTTAACTGTATTTTGAATTTGATGGCATCTGCATTTATGCCCTCTAGCAGCAAAGTTATGCAGCATAAAAAAAGCCAAAAAGCCAGGATCATCATTCTCACATTTTTCCATGAAAAATAATTTTTCAAATCGGATTATTAGTTGCAGAGATATGATGTCCACTGATGAGTAGGCAGATGAATGGACAAAGTGATATTATAAGTATGTACGTTTTTTTACAAAAGATGTGCTAACAAATTTATTATATAAGAAACCCTTGTAAATCAAGAACCCCTCCTAATCCAGACAGCAACTGGTTGCATCATGTGGGTTGTTCTTTGAGAGGCCAATAGACTGCAGGATTGATGTATTAGCAAATATTTTAAGTACAAGGGAGAGTCAATTGAAAACCTTAAGTAATTTTTTTCTCACAATTTATTGAACAAAAGTGGTACACACATGTATCATTTTTCAATGTAATCTCCATTTTGTGCAATAAAAGTCCTACAGTGCTTACAAAGTGCATTGATTTCTGCAGAAAAAATTATTTTGGTCATGTGTGCAGCCACTTATGCACCACCTGCTGCACCTTTTCATTAGACCTGAAAGTTTTCCCTCACATCACATCTTTGAGTTGTCCAAAGATATGGTAATCACTTGGGGCAAGGTCTGGTGAATATCAGAGCTTTAAAAGAGAGAAGGGCTGGTTCATCGCTTTGAGAAAGTGAATGCTGACATGGTCCTCGGGGAAGAGGTTTGGGGACCATTTGTGACGTCACCGTGCTGCGGGGCTATCGTTGCGAGCAGTTTTCTAGCGTGTTATGTTTCATCATACTAGATTGTTTTATCGTTTGCAATATACGAGTATTTATTTATGTATATACTGTAATACATAGAGAGAGAGATACAAATAGATCGCGCGAATGTTTAAGAGTGTATGTATCTATTGTATGCGTGTACATAAAGAGTTTACCTAGTCAATCCGATTGGATTAAATTACTGTCTTCAAGCGGACTTACCATAATAGTTTACCTATTCAATCCGATTGGACTAAATTACTGTCTTCAGGTGGACTTACCATAATAGTTTACCTATTCAATCCGATTGGATTAAATTACTGTCTTCAGGTGGACTTACCGTACCGTCCTGCTCATGGATGAATACGATACAAAAATTTGAAAAACATTTTTATTCATTTCACGGCATCACTTTTTGAAAAGGAAAAGGTGTAATCCGCAAACTTGTCAGTGAACTGGAAAACCATTACCCTTAAGTAAACAAAGATGCAATTCGCTTATTTTGTAGATTGTGAAAGTTTATCAGAATTTGCTCTTTAAATAGAAATGTAGTACTAGTATCACAAAGAAAAGCCCAGCAGAAAACACAGAAATGGATACGTTCAAATACTGGGTAGAAAACCTATACCTGATTTTTAGCGAACAAAGGATGCTTCCCAAATCAAGCTGCAAATGTAAATGTAACTAAAAGTTTTTCACTTTTGGTTCAGAAGGAATTTACATGTAAAATATTTACGATATTTGTAAAATGGCACAATGTGTTCCGATCTGCATAATTAATTCTCAAGTAAACAAAGGTATTCATACATACATACATATCACTAAGCTGTTCTCTGAGATACAGAGGTTAGCTCCAAAAAGAAATACAAACTACCAGATATTTTTACTTACTGTTCAAAATATTGTAAACAAAATTTCTGGGGTATTGGGTTTAATTACGAGAATTTCAAATAATTTAACAATTAAAACATTAAAAATGTTGTACTACAGTCTGATTTATCCATGTTTGACTTATTGTTTATTAGTATGGGGGCCAACTACTAAGACTAATTTCTATAAATTACAATCATTACAAAATAGGATGGTCAGTATTTTAAATAATTTTAGGGGAATTAACTTGAATATGTGGCTACGGATAAATTCGTATGGATTTTTAGATATTGAGAAATTATGGAAATTTAGATTATTAGGATTCATGTATAAAAGAATAAAAGAGAATAGGTATCAACATTTAATTCAACTGAACACTGTAGGTCACGACTATTAAACAAGAGATAGAAATGCATTTTTGTTACCAATGCCTAACACTTTAACCCAAAGAATATTTATTGATTACCAGGGATTGGTGTTATGGAATAACCTACCTTGTCAGTTAACACATATTAATAATTATAATTATTTTCGAAAGCAACTAAAAAAATGTTTGCTAACAAATTAAAGTATAACATTCTATGGTAAAATTTATTAATCAGACCAGATGTGAGTAAATTTTATATGTGCAGGACGTTTGACTTGACTACATACTTTAGGGGAAGTGTGATTCACTCAGGCTATATATACTGTATATAGCCTTTTACTCAATTTCCTGTTCTGTGGTTACCCTGTACATAAGTATGCACATTATATATGTTGTTTTTCTTAATACTCCATGTTATAAAATTAATTTTGAAATGTAACATAGTCAAATGTAACCCCATAACAAAATAAATGAAATGAAATGCAAGCTGATTTTTATTAGTTCGAAGCTCCTAAAATATAAACTTACTTAATTCAAAAATTGTGGTCTTAGAACGAAAAAAAAAGTATTAGAAAATACAATTAGAAACATTTTTGGAGAAATAAGATATATCTTGTACAATGTGATTACAGAATTGTAGAAAACATAAAACTTAAACTCTATGATCAGTGCTTTAGAATGGCATAAATTTTCCCTAGATATATATGTATTTAATAGGTGACACACAGAAAACAAGGCACAAGAGGAAAACAAGTATTATCATTTGTACAACTGCATTTTGATTTTTGTTACCGGCAAAACACAGTGTTCGGAAAAAAATTTCCAATGCTGTGTTTAATAAATAATCAACAATTTTCCAATGCTGTGTTTTATAAATAATCAACAATTTTCCAATGCTGTGTTTTATAAATAATCAATTTAGGGGAATTAACAATTTTCCAATGCTGTGTTTTATAAATAATCATTTTGAGCCTTTTGCATAATACACAATGATGTGTTTATATGCCCAATACTGTAATGATGTTAAAAACATATGTTTAAAGTTTAAATAATGTTTTTTTTTTTTTTTTTTTAAACTACAGTGATGATAGTTTAGTTCATTTGCATTCCCTTTACTGTAGTGCTTTACAATTATGTAGCTTTTCCTCGACTTTTTAACTGATTATTTCGGATTTCCCGTGGAGCAATGGCTCCTGAGAACCCCACTACCGACCCGCTGCTGCAGCATGACTACGTCATCATCTCCAGCTCGCGTCTTCAGGGGAGCCGGCTCTAAGGACCAGCCCTTCTCTTCTATAGCCCTGGGTGAATACGGCAGATGTGGAAGGCACTTAAAGTGCAGATCTTGTATGGTTGCAACTGTTGCATGGGCAGTATGGAGCCAAGCATTGTCATGTTACAGCAAGACACCAGTATACAGAAGTCCACGCCATTCGGATCTGATGGCAGGTTGAAAATGATTCTTGATAAGATCTGCTTACATGTCACTGATTACAGTGTTCCCCCTGGGCATCTAGTGCTCCAAAATTACATCTCGTTCATCCCAAAAGAGAGTCAGCATAACCCTTGCAGTTCGCTGAATGCGTAACTTTTTCGGTTTTGGCGAGAAGGGAAGGCGCCATTCCTTGCTCGCTCTCTTGGTTTCTGGATGATAGTGAACCCAGGTTTCATCTCCAGTAACAGTTCTCTGTAGGAAGCAATAACCTTCTGCTTCAAAGCACTGCAACAGTTCTTGACAGGTATCAACACATCGTTGTCTCAATTCTAGAGTCAGCTGGCATGGCACCCACCTTGCAGAACTTTGTTGAACTGGAACACATCATGGATGATGTGGTGTGCCGAACAGTGACTGATGTTCAAAAGTGCTGCTATTTTATCCGCCGTCACTTGGCGATTTCCCATCACAATACCTTCAACTGCTGTAATGCACTCTGGAGTCACTACTCTGTGTGCCTGATCTGGTCACGGGGAATCTGTCACAGAACTCACACCGTTTCGGAACTTCCTAGTCCATGCGTACACTTGCTGGAGTGACAGACATGCATCATCATACTGCAACTTCATTCAATGATGAATTTCAATAGGTTTCACGCCTTCACTACTCAAAAATCGGATGACAGAACGTTGCTCCTCTGTGGTGCATGTCTCAAGTAGGGTGGCCATCTTTACACTGCTACTGTGACATCATTGTGCTTGTCTGCACCGTACTGCCATCTGTAAGGAAATCCTTTAGTCATTGGTAACAATATCGACAAGTTACAGGACATGACACCGTATTTTGAATTTTTTTTATCGCACTTATAAGGTTTTTGTTTGGCTAATGGGATAAATAACGTTTCATGGCCTTTGCCAAATGAGTTAATAAGAAAGCCAAGATAGGTTATTTTGCCACATTTGTGAAATATATTTTATGCTTTGAACTGTTTTTTAAAATAAACCATTTAAATGTATGATTTAAAAATGCTGAAACGGAAATGTGTATGTACTGATTTGTTAAAAGAAGAATATCCTTTTCTGAAAAAGGTGTGTGACTATATTGATAGGGTTAAGTGTAAAGAGTGTTTATCTGAATTTTCAGTGTCGCATGGCAGGTGTTATGACAAAAGTGAATCTGAAATTTGAAATACTAGTTTGGCTGCAGCTGCCAGTTGTTCAAAATTCAGCCAAATTGTGTAGCACATTTTCTACCTACTATTAGTGCCATGTTTTGCAAAGGTCATTTATTGATAGAAAGAACAAAGATCAATTAATGATATAGTGCTTGTTTTGTTCAATAACCTTTTGCCATCTTTCAGTGAGCTGCAGAATGCCTCTTTCATAGAAGGACCTGCCTTTCGTGGCAAAAAACTGTACAAGGTGCTGATTTACAGCCTCATCTGAATTGAACGTTATACCATGCAAGGACTGTTGAAGAAAGCAAAACAAGTGGAAGTCTGATGGCGTAAGGTCAGGCGAGTATGCTGGGTGTGGCAACACATCCCACCCAAGCTCCAGTAGTTTTTGGCGGGTGATCAAACTTGTGTGTGGTCTCGCGTTGTCGCGATGAAACACAACACCTTTACGATGAACAAGCTCTGGACGTTTCTGGATGATGGATTCGTTCAAACTGTCCAATTGCTGACAGTACACATTCGAATTGATTGTTTGGTTCCATGGTAGGAGCTCGAAAAATATGACACCTTTTAAATCCCACCACACTGAGACCAGAACCTTCCGCTGATGAATGTCTGCTTTGGATGTCGTTTGAGGCGAAGCAGCATGTCTGGACCAAGACCATTTGCACAGCACATTGTTGTACACAATCCACTTTTCGTCACTAGTTATCAGTCACTTTAAAAAAGGATCGTTTTCCTCACGTTTAATGAGCATATCGCAGATGTTTATACGCGACGTCAATTGAGCTTCTTTGAGTTAATGAGGAACCCACACATCGAGCTTGCTTACATATCCCAGCTTCTTCAAGTGGTTGTGAATGCTTGAATGATGGATGTGCAATGTGTCTGCAATCTTCCGTGTCGTGTAACATGGATTTGACTCGATCAATGCCTTGATTTGGTCATCATCAACCTCGGTTGGCCTCCCGGACCGAGGAGCATTGTTGAGTTCAAAATCACCAGCACGGAATTTTGCGAACCACCGCTGGCATCGACATTCCTGTAGAGCATTATCACCGTACACTTTATGCAACTTTTCACAAGCTTGACGCGTGTTCTTCCCTTTACGGAAGTAAAACAGTAAAATATGGCGAAAATGCACAGTTTGGTCTTACATCTTCAACTTGATGTAAAATCTCTGCAAATCAACCAAATCACTCACTATTCCTTTTAGACTGCAGTTAGAACTGGCACCTGTCAAATGCCATAGTGATAACAGAGCTGTGCATGCCTCTAGTACTTCAAAAACCGCCCAACCGCCATCGGGTGCCAAAATACGTCATGACTTTTCCGACAACCCAATAGGTACTTCAGCTTCTGTTGAAAGGTTGTTCTCTGCAATGATCGGTGTGTGGCCTGAAGATAGGTAGAATGGCTGAATCAACACTGAAAGGTCTAATGTACTGCGAAGTAAACACTGAATTACATTGCACTGAAATTTGTGAAAAAATTAAGAGTAACAAATCACTTTTAAAAAAGGTTCTTGCTAATAACAAATACAAATGGTTTCAAACAGATTAGTGTTTTTAGCTGTACATTTGTTACCTTTATTGTAAATTATATTTTATGGTTTATATGTTCATGCTTTTGTCTCTATGTTATTGAAGTACAGTCCTTGCAGTCAGCTGATTTCAGTTTTTCACATGAATAAATTGTAAAAATAGCAACAATATTTTAATCATTTTCAAAACATTCCCACACCAGGCACTGTATGTCTGAGTTTGGTTGCATGAAAATAGGGAATATAGAAATGATAGAATTCACACTGACCTTTGTATTTTATGATAGTGTGATGATAATTATTATATCATTTAGAATCAATGTTTAAGCTGGAACTTTTTTCTCGTAGCTATTTGGCTATTTTGTCAGCAAAAGTTGAGGCAAAATGCTATGCAGATTAGCCAAATTTGCAGTTTTATTTTTTGCTATATTTACGTACGAAAATACAAGCACAATGCATTGGCTGAAAAAAATTTTGTACTTTAAATAGAAGAATAAAAGCAAATAGGCTTTTACACTTCTAATTTTAATAAAAATATTTACATTTGCTGATGTTTGTAAAAATATATACAAAGACCAGAGCTAAGCAAAGCCACAATCAATGACACACCGATCAATCAGTCAACCCAAACTGAAATGGTGTGTGCTGCTGCGGAAGTGAACCACCAAAGAAACAAATGAAACGCTCCTTTCCTTATCCATCATAGCAAAGCTCTTGTGAAAGATGCTGTCTATGCTCACTGGCGTTTTTCTGCAATAAGAAAAAAGACAATGGAGATGGGAAAATGACAACAAGATGAAGCAGCATGCAACAGTGAAGATGGAAAGAAAAATGACAGGGAAGGATACCAGGCTAGCAGGGCAAATCAGCGATGATGGAACGAAAAATTGACGGGAATGGAAAAAAAAAGTGCAAGGGTGAGGCAGGGGTGGGTGCAATGGAAAAAGTATGACAGGGATAAAAAACACAATGCAAAGGTGAAGCAAGGTAGAGTGCAATGACTGAAAGAAAAAATGATGGGGAAGGAAACCAGGTCAGTGGGGTAAAGCAATGATGACAGAATGAAAAAATAATGGGAATAAAAAAAACTGCAAGGGTAAGATGGGTGGGTGCGATGACGGCGAAAAAATATGACGGGAATGAAAAACACAATGCAAGGGCAAAACAGGGGTGGGCAGGATGTTGGAAAGAAAAAATGATGGGAAAGGAAACCAGGTCAGTGGGGCAAAGCAGTAGTGATGGAATGATGCTTTTCTGCAGTGGGAAAAAAGGCAATGGGGATGGAAAAACGACTACAGGATGAAGCAGCATGCAACAACGATGACAGAAAAAAAATACGGGAAAGGATACCAGGATGGCAGGGCGAATCAGCGATGATGGAACGAAAAAATGATGGGAATAGAAAAAAAAGTGCAAGGGCAAGACAGAGGTGGGCGTGATGGAAAAAGTATGATGGGGATGAAAAACACAACGCAAGTATGAAGTAGAGGGTGGGCAGGATGACTAAAAGAAAAAAAATGACCGGGAAAGAAACCAGGTGAGTGGGGCAAAGCAGCGATGTCACAATGAAAAAAAGATACCGGGAATGCAAAACAACACAAAAGCGAAGTAGTGTAGGGTGGGAACAACAGAAAAAATGACGAGAAGCATTCGCTTTTTGGTGATTCAGTGGGAACTTTCTGTCTCAAAATTACCGTCTTTATCGCAATTTGGCGAAAATGCGAGTGATGGGTTAAACACTGTTTAGAATAACCATCCAGGACTTTGTCCTGGTCATGTTAGATTGTGTCCTTATTTTGTTCTGGCTTTGAACTAAAAAATATGGTAACCCCAACTATGAGGCTTAGGAATGACCAAGCAGTCCATCAGGACTGGAATGATGGAACACAGTAGGAGCATGATAGATAGAAAACCCACTACTGCACTTCCTAAGAAAGTTTTTATCAAAGCAGCCATTCTTAGTTAGAAGAATGCAAAATGCACAAAGAAGCTGCTGTCAGGAGATTAGAAATACTGAGACCAGGAGTTTGTAATGGAAACATATCGGATGAGCTACCATTGACATGGTGTATTTTTAGACAAGTTTTATATTTTTAGTCTAATATTTCATTATTGTGCCAACATGCTCCATGTAGCTCAGAGCTAATTGAATGTGATGGTACCTGCTTTAAATCAAATGAATTATTTTCAAAGTTAATATGTAAATGGGTTTTAATGTAGTTTGTTCAGCACTATTTATTGCATAGTTAGGTTTTTAATCTCAACAAAACCATTCGTTCGATGAGCGAAAGCTTGGTGTTATTTATATCTTTAAACTACACCAATAAATGAATTGGAGCTGCCAGTTCCACATAGATTTTTAATTTTATGGTGCATTTTCTCTTTTGAAAGGGAATTATCTTGGTGACCTTATATCAGTTGCAGGTGACTGATAGCTTTTTTATGAAACTATAATTAAAAAATATTTGTTTAAATCATGTGGCAAGTAAATTTTATGCACTTCATCAATTTTATCATTACTGTGCTGTTATGCTTCATACGAGAGTCATAAAAAAAGTTCGGCACACATTAATCTAAAACAGAAGCAGATGATGCAATCGGGAAAATGATTGCATCCTGTCAAGGTCAGACTCTCAGCAACGCAGTGGTATCAGAATGACGCACTATCATTTGCTGTGTGGATGTGGGAAGGTTTGGAAATGGAAGTGTGCAGCTCCTCAGATCAAGTCACAGTGTTAGATCAGTGCTTGTACGTGAAAATAGAAACTCAGCAGGGTAAAACTCTGATACAGATCCACAGTGTCTTGCAAGAAGTTTGTGGGAAGGAACTCTTGATCGAAGCACAATTTCTCGCTGGGCATCACACTTTTGGGAGGGCTAAAGCAGTATCGAAGATGATCACCGCTCAGGCCAACCTCAAATGGCCACAGACAAAACATCTGTCACCATTGTTGCAACACTTTTTGAAGTTAATCGCCATCTGACAGTTTAGGAGGTTGCGTCCACCATGTCTGTTCACTGGATTTTGACTGACTCACTGGGAAAAAGAAAAATTGTAGTGCACTGGGTGCCCCATCAACTCATCTCTGAGCAGAAGGCAGCCAGTGTGAGTGTCGCACAGGATCACCTCCACAGGTTCGAAAGGGTGGGTGACACCTTCCTGAACAGAATTGTCGCAATTCATGAGATTTGGACCTGTGATTTTGACCCGGAACAGAAGTCACAATTAGTGGAATGGAAGCATCCAAGTTCCTTATGCCCCCAAAGTGTCGATTATGGGCAAAACACGTAACAATATTAACAAATAAAGGTAACTTGATCACGCTAGGTACGTTAACTGAAACTTTTATAAAAAGTTCGTAAGTTGGAAGCTTTCGACCTTATCTTAGGTCTTCATCACGCCAATGGAGGACTAAGATTGTTGCCAGATTCTACATTTGAATTTTTCTTATTTTTGTTGCCAAAACTTAGAATTCATCTCCAGATCAACGGAATGTAGAGAGGAGATTCGGAGTTGCAAGTCATTGAGTTGAACATAATTTCTATGCTTTCAATCTCCTCTCTACATTCCGTTGATCTGGAGATGAATTCTAAGTTTTGGCAACGAAAAATAAGAAAAATTCAAATGTAGAATCTGGCAACAATCTTAGTCCTCCATTGGCGTGATGAAGACCTAAGATAAGGTCGAAAGCTTCCAACTTACGAACTTTTTATAAAAGTTTCAGTTAACGTAACTAGCGTGATCAAGTTACCTTTATTTGTTTCCCAAAGTGTCGTTGGCAACAGTCGAAAGCGAAGCAAATGATGATTTTTACATACTATGTTCAGGGTGTTATGGTCTGTGATTAAGTGCCAGCAGGGCAAAAAGTCAATGCACAATATTATTGTGACTTTCTGAGGACAAAGTTGAGATCGAAAGTTCGTGAAAATCACCCCATCTTGTTGGAAGTAAAAGTGATCCTGCTGCATGACAATGCATTGTGTCATGGTGCAGCATCGGTACAGGGACTTTTGTCAAAATATGGCTATGAAACTTTATCTCGCCCACCATCCAGCCCTGATCTCAGTCCACCCGACTTTGGTCTTTTCCCAAAGTTAAAAAATTGACTCCGTGGCATCTGCTACAAATCGCTGGATGAACCGTCATTGGACGTGACTTGAGTAATATGACAGCTGAACAAAGATGGCGTATTACGGGGCATCCAGGACCTACCTCACCACCGACAAGCTGCCATTAGCAGCAGAGGGGAGTACATTGAATGGCAATAAGGTAAGTTTTCTCCATTCACACTTTTCTTGAAAATTGAAAATGTACAATGTGCAGAACTTTTGTTAGGACCCCCCCCCCCCCCCCCCCGTAAATGATATTTAAATCCTATTTTAACTCAAAGAGCTTTCAAACATCATTCATATCTTCTGAGTTCTTTTGTATTTTCAGATGTTTATGGCCTCTAGATTGAGAACAGGCCTTGATAAGGATCTAGAGGTCAGAAACGTCTGAAAATATGAAGATTATTTGAAAGTTTTTAAATTAAAATAGAATTTATTTATTTTAATCTGAGTAAAGTATGTAAGTGACTGTTTTTAATAACTGATACCTTTCAAGATTTATGTGTAACTTTTTTTTCATACAATTTTTTTCCTTTTTGATAACCCTTCCATCAAAAAGAGTATTATGAAATTCACTAGTATGATGTTTGTTTAACATAAAATGCTCATGCGAACCCTTACATTTCGTATTAGCATATTTCTACTGTAATACTTTAAAAGTGACACCAATTTTTTTTTTATGTAATGCCATAGCAATGAAATCAAGTACTTTTCAGGTTGATATTTGTTTTAAAGTTTTGACTTTCCTCTTAACAGTCTCATCAGACCTCTTCGTTAACTAAAACACCTACTTCCTCTGTGCCAATACTTTGGGGTCTCAGCAGGTTATCTGAATTGAGAGAAAAGTCAAAAGTTTCAATATATTTAACAAGTGAACCTGCATCCTGTCCTAGCCAGACACTGTTTATGAAAATGTCTCCTTCCCAGAAGTTTGAACTTAGTTTTTATGCATCGTGTCTCTCAAAAAAAGTGAGTATACTAGCATGTTTTTAATATTTTTCAGTGAAAAAGAAATTATTACTCATTGACATTGTTAATGTAAAAGAAGAACCTCTATGACTTTGGTATTTATTGTAATTCATTATGAGACGTTCTGTGCACACCATGTTACTTCTCCGTGCTGTAATAATTCTTAAGGATATTAAACCTCCAAATGACTTGAGGTAGGTGTTTGTTTTCCATTTGTGAGTCTGGTTCTAACTAATTATGATAGTGACAAGCGAGATCATAATATTGGCGACAAGGTGTAAGCGAACTCCCGCAGCGACTTCTTTCTTCTTTGTACTACTTATTTTGTTGAAAACAAAATGGCTCTCTTTACAATTTTGTGAATTCAATTCCAAAGTTGAATCGTTTGACTCGTATGTAAAAAGGCTGAAACAGTATTTCGAACTTAACGAGATACCTACTGCTAAGAAAGTTCCTGCAATTTTAAGCCTTATAACACACATTATACCATGAAATTTATGGAAGCTAAGGATCACATGGAATCTTTAAGATGAAATTTAAGAACTAAATACCTTTAAAAAATGAGCATTTTTAAGGACATTAAAGTCCTTTAAAATGTGCTCAGTTTTCAAGGTGTTTAGAATCCTTATTTTTAAGTTTTACGTATTTAATTGGAGAATTAACTCACTTCTTCTTCTCTGAGTATTTTATTTTTGTTACACATGTTTCTGGCTTCAATTGTCACTTAAAGTGTGGAAATGTATGTAGGAAAAAGAAAATGCTGTGAGAGGAGAAGTAAGTGAATTTGCCAACTAAAGAAAGCTTTAAAATATGTCTTTGAATAAAGCCAATAAATTTAAATTTCTAAGTTTGTATTTTTGGCCAAAAGTGCCAGAAAGTAATTTAGTTCGTATTTTTCTCACTAGCTGGCTATAAATCCAGTAGCTACAGTTTAGTTATGCCAGCTCATTTAGTGGACATCGGCAGCTGTTGCATTCTTCCAGCAGCTTTCATTCTCTGTTAGGCCAAAGCTGGACCTTCCACAGTTCTCAGGATGTCTATTGTAGATATAATGAATGACACCTTTATTGCCCAAAATATATAGCTACCATAGATGTGAGTATTATCATTTTTTATTTTAAGCTGAATGGATTTTCCCATCTAAATAAATCAAATGGTTGGAAACAGATAAGTAAAGCACATCATATGGAGCATCTAGCCTTCAACAGAAAAGAATTATCCATCCACTATGGACCACAAATGGATTTTCCCATCTAAATAAATCAAATGGTTGGAAACAGATAAGTAAAGCACATCATATGGAGCATCTAGCCTTCAACAGAAAAGAATTATCCATCCACTATGGACCACAAGCATGTAATCAAAGCTGCCCTTGCATTGTTATCAAGTTGGATCCTAGGGACCCACAGTTTTTTTAAAAGTGGGTACTTTGTGAGATTTTCTGGGTCGTTTTAAAAAATCAAAAGAATCAAGAGATAATGAATATTTATACTTACATAAGCAAATGAAAAATAAATGTAATGTACATTGTTCAAAACTTTAATTTACACCCTTGATCTGTTGACGTTTTTCCGATCTCTAAATTAATGGGCCAATATTTTTGGATCGGAAAACCTATCACCAGATCCACGCACTCTCGATGAGAGTGATAATTTTTGTCATGAGATGATCTCAAATCCCTTTGGCAAGGTGGGAGTTAGAAAAAATAAATAGATTTAAGAGTCAAGAAAAATCAAGTAAATTCTTTTCATTTATTTTATTTTCTTTCTGATTTTTCTGTGAAGTGTTGATCTCTGTGTATGTAGATAAATTTATGTGAATAGGTCTAAGTAAGTTAGCCTTGTGATGTCTGTTGCTAGTTAAGGGAGGTATAACTAGCTAGGAAGTAGATTTAAGAAAGTTTGACATCATGCTATATTGCTGTTTTTTTTGTTGTTCTTTCATGCAATGTTTTTTTTTCTTCCTTCCATTGCATTTTTTAGTGCACTGTTTACTTTCAGGGAAGAGATATTAGTGAAGTTTATTTTAGTGCAGTATATGATGTAGTGTATATGAATTGATTTGCCTTAGTTTCTTAAGTGTATAGTGCAGTTTATATATGTATAGTGTTAGATGTATCAGTTTAAAATTATCGGCGACGCCGCGGCGTTCGGCGTTATTGATCGTCGGGATAACGTAGCGATAAAAAGAAAAATTGTAAGGTTGTAGTTCCGTATTTACCGTCGTTATCGCGATTTCTTTTATTGTATTATTCTGTAAGCTTTAATAATGGAAAAGTAATTTGTAAACATGTAGTGTTTGAAGTATTTTATCTTATTGTAGTGGTATCTAATGAGAAAATCGCGTGTTTATGCCATATGTCAGTAGCGTGTATTAAAATCGTCGTTGTGTGTATCGGGCTTAATTTAGTAACCTTTCGTAATTAAAATCTTGCTTAGTATTAATATTTAGTTGGTTTTAGTATGAATCTTACTTGGTATTAACTAGTGATAGTATAATTCAGCGACTGATACAAAAAGCGGGTCGGCGATCGCTCCGTAACGAAGAGACTTTCGTAAATTAATTGCGCGTGCGCTATCGTCAAGGATATTTAATAGTCATTTAGTAAAAGAATAAAATTGTGGCTTAATGCATCAGGGCAAAATAACACATCGTTGCGTTACGCTATTTTTTCGTAATTCCGATCGTCGTACCTGTAGCTAGAGAGAATTCGATTTTTATGCGTTACGAAGTTAATTGTAACGATGTTCGTTAATGTTAGTTAATTTGTTTAATGAATTTTTGTAAAGGTGGTCTCTAAAAGTCTTTGTTCAGAAAGAAAGAACGAAAATGGCTACAGTTTCTGGTGTCGCCTTTCTAAAAGCGATAAATTCGTAGAATGGCATCTGGGAGGACGTTTTCCCAGCTTTACCAGTGCAGAAAGTCCGATTTATTTATGCTCTTGTTTACTTCGAAAAGGCATTTTTCGCTTGGCACAGGAACACGTCAGGATTTGGGCGGAATTCTGCGAGGTTCGCCGCAGCGCCCGTTTTCGTGGGGTCAAAGTTCAAGCCTGACTCCGAAAAGATGCGAGCCAGCGATTTCTGGGAATTGCGTCTTTCTCTCCGCCTTCTGACTTAACTTCGGGCCAATTGCCTTCCGCCATTTCGGGCGCGTGCGCAAGGGATTCGGCGAGGAGCGGAGAATTTTTGCGTGCTGCTCGACACTTCGATACCAGACTTCGTAAGGGAGAGTCCCACAATAAAAAAAAAAAAAAAAAATCGAGTAAAGGAGGGAGTCCGAACGACGGACGTCCGGATGCTGAACCTGCCGTAACCTTCCAGCTCCGGGAACGTGCGGCCGCGATGGCCCAAGAACGGTAGGAACGATCCTTTTCTTTTCAAATTTATCCATGGCTCAAAATTTACTCTGCTGCCGAGATGGCGCGAAAAAGTGCTTGACATCGTCCCAAGGCACTAGCGGGCATTACGCCTCGTAACTCGCTCGGTAACATCGCTGCCGCCTGTCGCCGTGTGAGAGAGAGAAAGTCTCCTCAAAGGCCGGCATCGGGAGTAAGTAAGAAAAAAGAATAAAAGAAAGGAAGGAGAAGAGGGAAAATCCTACCATGTCATCATAAGTGCATCAGGCCCCGTTTCCACGGCGTGCCGGCTCTCGTAGCGACAGCACAAACACCAATTCCAATTCGGCATCAAAAGGAAAATTTAAGGAGGAGGAGAAACAAAGAGAAAAAAAGTAAAAGAAATGAGGACCACCTAAAATTGGAAAAAAAAATGTGTCTTGATCAGAAATGGAATGATGTAAAAGGTTAAAATTCAGGGGTGAGAGAAAAAAAATGGGGGGAAGGTGAAATTAAAATGGGAGGAAAATAGAGAAATTCAAATGTATGTTTGGAATTAATGGTCTGGCCAGGACCAACAAATGTAATATGTCATTGTGTAATTTTTTTGTAAAAATGTCTAGTTAATGCCAGTGACCAAAGAAATGGATTGAAGTATATTAATTTTGGTTTTCTGTTAGAACAGGGTTTTTTTGTTAGCTCAAATGAGAGGAAGGTGACTTGACATTGTTGTTTGTTTGGTTTTCTGTACTGTAAAGTAAGAAAAAGATTTTTCCAGGTAACTGATCAAAATCAGTGTGTTGTGAAAAAAAAAAAAAGAATAAAATGTCACTCTTAACCATCTAAATCTAAATTGTAAAGAGCATTTAGCTCAAAGTTCAACAGTTATCAGATATGCACATCGAGCATTAAGCTCTTAGCACTCTTTGAGTGAATGATCACATTCTTTAAAGATTTTTTGTAAGGCAGGCTGGTAACCAAATTGTGCCACTTACTTCCTTCATCCTCTAAACCACACAGGTGAAAACTACTTGGTTTGCAGACCACGGGTTTCTGAGAGGATTATTTAGGACTGTCAACATACTCTGGACTCTAAAATTCATAGCTAAATTCTTTTTTTATTCGGCCTAGCCACCTAAAGTTTTCCTTGTATCAAGTGTTTTTCCAACATGTGCCTGGGAGCACAAAATAAATTCTTAGTTAACCTGGAACATATGTTTAATCTAATTATTTTGTGTCGTATGTGAATTTCTCTTGTCGGTGGTGGTGGAATCACCTTCCATTTACTGGGAGTTTTTAAGGATCGTACCTGGGGTGTTAGTCGTTGATAAAAAAAAAAAAAAAAAATTCTTAATTGGGGTCCCTAGATTGATCACCGGCCATTTTCTTCTTTTTAAAAATAAAATTGGTAATATTTGCATTTTTTCAGAAGTAAGTTCATCATCGTAATAGAATAATATCTTAACAACCAAACCACGTCGTATCAAACTGGTGCCGTGACCAGGATTCCACCCACTGTACCAGAGAGATTCACATTTATGATTTGCTATTTCTGATATTAGGTAATGCTGTGTGAAAATTGTAAAAAGATCAAATTCCTCTAGCAACAGTTAAAGGATAAGGTTTTGACATAGAACATAGTTAATTGGGAGAATTTTCTTCATGTTAGGCATTCATTTTCAAAATTTTAGTCAGTATCAACAGCTTGCAATCATAATTTTTTTTGAAGTGTGAATTGGCATTTGAATTTTAGTGTATTGCATTTATGTATTGTGCTTTTGTTTACATTGGTGAGAAATATTGAGGTAATTATTTTCAATTAAGAAAAAGAGTAAGATATAACTTTAGGCTCAGGTAGAAAATAATTATAGCTCACTAATCTTGGGTAAAAGTAATCATTGATAGTAAATCATTACAGTAACAGCAAGCATAGTATAATAACCTTATTTAAATTGTGTAGTGTACTGCATAGTTTAGTTGAGTCTATAATGACTATTTTAAGCAAATGGGTTTGTAACTTTCAGTTAGTGATGATAGCCTTTAAAACTAATGCTAGATTTTTTGTTTGGTTATTTGCTGATTTCTTTAAGTGCAATAATTTAAAATGGGTGATATTGAGAATGTGTTGATGAGACAAAATTATGCAGGGAATTAGGTAGGATTAGTGAAGTGTTTTCTTTTCTCGTAATTTGAATTTTGGAATTTATGGTGGATTCTAAAGAGTTACTTCTCTTGGTTTCAAGATGCCTTCAAGGGAATTTATTGCTGCGTGCTGGGAAGCACAGAGGTTGTTAAGTGAGGTTAAGGAGTGTATAGATGAGATACCTCAAAGTAGAAAGCAGCGGGATTATCATACACATAATTCCTTTTCTCCCAGGAATGAGAGTAGAGAAAATGATCAGGCATTCTGTTATCAGAGTTCTAGGACAGGGCATTCTTCTTGTGATTATTTTGGGAATTTCTCCAGTAGGAAGAGTTCACAGGAACAAGAAGTGAGAAATTCTAGGTTTTATGGAACCAGAACTAGTTCTTACGGGAAAGATGCTGAAAGTATCTTAACTGAGCAGCGGAGAACAAAACAGAATATGCAAAGAGGCAGGAAACGAGAGGAGCAGGGAAAGAGTTGGTTCGAGGAAATCCTGCATAAAATGGAAGAGGAGAGATTGATGAAAGAAAAAGAAGAGAAACTCGAGAGGGACAGAATTGAAGCACACAAGGAATTAGAAAGGTCTCTACGAAGAGGCAGGAAACAAGAGGACCAGGAATGGAGTTGGTATGAGGAAAACTTGCAGAAGATGGAAGAGGAGAGATTAATGAAAGAAAGAGAAGAGAAACTAGAGAGGGATAGAATTGAAACACTTAAGGAATGGGAAAAGTATGAGTACCAAAAGACATTAAAGAAACCAGAACTGGCTAGGCAGAAGGAACTAGAGGAGAAGTTCGAAAAGGAAAGGCTGAAAGTTCTCGAAGAGTGGGAGCAGCGGGAAAATGAAAAAAGATTAAGAAGGAGGAAAGAAAGACTGGAAAGGGGAATGATGATGAAAAAGTTAGAAAAAGAAAGGCTAGAACAGGAACAACTTCAGAAGTTAGAAAGAGAAAGACTTCAGAGGTTAGAAAAACAAAGACTTCAACAGTTAGAAAGAGAAAGGCTTCAGAAGTTAGAAAGAGAAAGACTTCAGAGGTTAGAAAAACAAAGGCTTCAGAAGTTAGAAAGAGAAAGGCTTCAGAAGTTAGAAAGAGAAAGACTTCGGAAGTTGGAAAGGGACTGGCTGGATCAGTTAAAAAGGGAAAGGCTTCAGATGAAGGAAAGGGTGAAATTAGAGGAAGAAGTAAACAAAAGAGAAGAGATTAGAATGGAACAGGAAAATGTAGAACAGGAAGTGCTGCAACTCCAAGCTGAAGCAATACAGCAGGTTGAAATAAAAGGAGCTCAGATTGAAATTGGGGTGGATGATGAAATTCCATGTTCTGAAGCACAAGTCAGTAATCAGTTGGTGGAGATGGGGGTGTTAGAAATAGAAGATACAGGGTCTGCCATAATTATTGCCACAGAGGCTGTCACAACAAAGACTTTGGAAGTTATGCAAAGTCAAGTTGAGGAAGATGAGAATCTGCATGCTTTTTCAGGGTGTGTGAGTGTAGAGAAAAATGCAGTAGTTGAGTCACTGGAAGTTGGTGGAAATGTAAAATGTTGTATAAGAAAGGAGGTTCTTGAATTCAGTGAGGAAGAGACGTTAAATGAGCAAAGTGATGGAGGATTAGTAGAAGTGGCTGTGATAAAAGATGCACTCAGGGAAGTGGAATCCACATTCCATAAACAAACGGCAGGTATCATAGATTGTTCTGAAGCCCTCACCTCTGAAAATTGCATTCAGACAAATGCTAGTCAGGAAAAAATGGAGCAGAGTAAAAATGTTGAAGTGATGATAAACAGTCTGTTCTTCCTGATTCTCATTCCAGTTGCATTAATACTCATGACATTGCATAGGAGTTCTTCTCTGCAAAATAAGCATAGGCTTTGTCTGCCAGAGAAATGTAGAGACCATGTGTCAATTTTGAAGTTGAGTATTAAGGTAAATAAGACCACATTTGTCATTTACCTTTATGGGTGGGATATAACCACTCTAACATTCCTACAGTTTCTACTGTGGAACGTAAAAGGGGTGCATCATAAAAGAATTTTAAGTGTAACATTTGATTGAATGATAAAAAATTCTTTTATCACTCTGAGGTCCCCTTGGTAATGAATGGAACTGGAAACTGATAACGAATTCCGGATGTATAATAACGATTAGCATTTCATGCTTGGTTGTGTGTAAATAGTGTATTTTTTTCCCCTAAGGCAATATGCTCTCACATCGCTTATTTCATTTTGAAAGGGAATTTTATTTTGCATTCGCTGTTTTTCTTTTCATCAGTGTGCAGGCTTCTCATTTCAGCTAGTATGTAAAGATGACTAGTACTAGTAAGAAAATTATGAAAGGGCATAAATTGGTATTTTAAAGATTTTTGTGCATGAGTCAGGACTGAAATGTGAGTATAGCTTTGATTGGACGTGTGTCATCATTATGAATATACGAAGTGGAGAAAGGAATAATTTTTTTCATTGTTACTTCCTTTTCGAGAAAACATTTTCATTGCAACGATAGGATTTCTATAAGGATTGTCTGATTTATTGTCTGGCGTGATCAGGATGGTGAACAAGTAGATAGGATTTTTGTTGACAACTATTTGGTGTTTTATAGGAATATCATACAATATCATGCCCGAGTTTTTGAGTGTCAGAGGCAATGGAAGAAATGAGACCTCATTTATCTTCATGTGTTATAGACGTGTCATGGAAACATGATAATTTCAGAGAAAGGACAGGAATGGTTTTTTTTAAGTAATCACAGAGTTCTTTTTCTGAGTCATGCCTACGAAAAGAAAATTTGATGGTTTGTTTTTCTCTCATGTTGGACATTCAGGGAGTGGGGTATGAAGGTGCATATTAAGTGTAGGTTAGTTTGTGATATGCCTCAAGGTGGTATTGAGGTGAGAGATTTTTCTGGGGAAAGTGAATCCAGGAATAATGTGAGTCAGTGAATCAGATGAGAATTTTGTGAGATTTGTACGTGAAGTTATTATGTAACATGAGGATGGTAGGGATAACTAGATGATGTTTTTTATTCTCTGTTGTGGTTGGTAGCATATAGTATTGCACAATGGTGTTCTGGAAGTGACCAGATCAAGGCGAGTCCTGCATAAGTACTCCAAAAGTGAGAATGGTGTGACATTTTACCAGGTATTATGTTGAGTGAGACATGTTCAGTGCATGAAAAGAGAAAACTGGTGCAGAAGTTTTTCTAAGCCTTACCCTTACAGAAAACAGGATTTGCAAATTCTATCCTATGTTGATAGTTTCCTTTTTTTTTTTTTTACTGGTCTGTTTCTGTGAGATAAGCCTTGCATAGTGTTGAAAAAAAGAAATTTCTCTGTGTTTGCGTCACGTGTAGGTTTCTTTTGTATCTCTGGTGTGAGTGTGAATTCATCTTGTTCTTGCCTTTGGACTTTTAGTTCTTGGAATGAAAGAAAAAAAAATTGTTTTTTTTTCTTTTCGCTTCGGAGGAGGATGTGATGATCTGTTGACGTTTTTCCGATCTCTAAATTAATGGGCCAATATTTTTGGATCGGAAAGCCTATCACCAGATCCACGCACTCTCGATGAGAGTGATAATTTTTGTCATGAGATGATCTCAAATCCCTTTGGCAAGGTGGGAGTTAGAAAAAATAAATAGATTTAAGAGTCAAGAAAAATCAAGTAAATTATTTTCATTTATTTTATTTTCTTTCTGATTTTTCTGTGAAGTGTTGATCTCTGTGTATGTAGTTAAATTTATGTGAATAGGTCTAAGTAAGTTAGCCTTGTGATGTCTGTTGCTAGTTAAGGGAGGTGTAACTAGCTGGGAAGTAGATTTAAGAAAGTTTGACATCATGCTATATTGCTGTTATTTTTGTTGTTCTTTCATGCAATGTTTTTTTCTTCCTTTCCATTGCATTTTTTTAGTGCACTGTTTACTTTCAGGGAAGAGATATTAGTGAAGTTTATTTTAGTGCAGTATATGATGTAGTGTATATGAATTGATTTGCCTTAGTTTCTTAAGTGTATAGTGCAGTTTATATATGTATAGTGTTAGATGTATCAGTTTAAAATTATCGGCGACGCCGCGGCGTTCGGCGTTATTGATCGTCGGGATAACGTAGCGATAAAAAGAAAAATTGTAAGGTTGTAGTTTCGTATTTACCGTCGTTATCGCGATTTCTTTTATTGTATTATTCTGTAAGCTTTAATAATGGAAAAGTAATTTGTAAACATGTAGTGTTTGAAGTATTTTATCTTATTGTAGTGGTATCTAATGAGAAAATCGCGTGTTTATGCCATATGTCAGTAGCGTGTATTAAAATCGTCGTTGTGTGTATCGGGCTTAATTTAGTAACCTTTCGTAATTAAAATCTTGCTTAGTATTAATATTTAGTTGGTTTTAGTATGAATCTTACTTGGTATTAACTAGTGATAGTATAATTCAGCGACTGATACAAAAAGCCGGTCGGCGATCGCTCCGTAACGAAGAGACTTTCGTAAATTAATTGCGCGTGCGCTATCGTCAAGGATATTTAATAGTCATTTAGTAAAAGAATAAAATTGTGGCTTAATGCATCAGGGCAAAATAACACATCGTTGCGTTACGCTATTTTTTCGTAATTCCGATCGTCGTACCTGTAGCTAGAGAGAATTCGATTTTTATGCGTTACGAAGTTAATGTAACGATGTTCGTTAATGTTAGTTAATTTGTTTAATGAATTTTTGTAAAGGTGGTCTCTAAAAGTCTTTGTTCAGAAAGAAAGAACGAAAATGGCTACAGTTTCTGGTGTCGCCTTTCTAAAAGCGATAAATTCGTAGAATGGCATCTGGGAGGACGTTTTCCCAGCTTTACCAGTGCAGAAAGTCCGATTTATTTATGCTCTTGTTTACTTCGAAAAGGCATTTTTCGCTTGGCACAGGAACACGTCAGGATTTGGGCGGAATTCTGCGAGGTTCGCCGCAGCGCCCGTTTTCGTGGGGTCAAAGTTCAAGCCTGACTCCGAGAAGATGCGAGCCAGCGATTTCTGGGAATTGCGTCTTTCTCTCCGCCTTCTGACTTAACTTCGGGCCAATTGCCTTCCGCCATTTCGGGCGCGTGCGCAAGGTATTCGGCGAGGAGCGGAGAATTTTTGCGTGCTGCTCGACACTTCGATACCAGACTTCGTAAGGGAGAGTCCCACAATAAAAAAAAAAAAAAAAATCGAGTGAAGGAGGGGAGTCCGAACGACGGACGTCCGGATGCTGAACCTGCCGTAACCTTCCAGCTCCGGGAACGTGCGGCCGCGATGGCCCAAGAACGGTAGGAACGATCCTTTTCTTTTCAAATTTATCCATGGCTCAAAATTTACTCTGCTGCCGAGATGGCGCGAAAAAGTGCTTGACATCGTCCCAAGGCACTAGCGGGCATTACGCCTCGTAACTCGCTCGGTAACATCGCTGCCGCCTGTCGCCGTGTGAGAGAGAGAAAGTCTCCTCAAAGGCCGGCATCGGGAGTAAGTAAGAAAAAAGAATAAAAGAAAGGAAGGAGAAGAGGGAAAATCCTACCATGTCATCATAAGTGCATCAGGCCCCGTTTCCACGGCGTGCCGGCTCTCGTAGCGACAGCACAAACACCAATTCCAATTCGGCATCAAAAGGAAAATTTAAGGAGGAGGAGAAACAAAGAGAAAAAAAGGAAAAGAAATGAGGACCATCTAAAATTGGAAAAAAAAAAAAATGTGTCTTGATCAGAAATGGAATGATGTAAAAGGTTAAAATTCAGGGGTGAGAGAAAAAAATGGGGGAAGGTGAAATTAAAATGGGAGGAAAATAGAGAAATGCAAATGTATGTTTGGAATTAATGGTCTGGCCAGGACCAACAAATGTAATATGTCATTGTGTAATTTTTTTTGTAAAAATGTCTAGTTAATGCCAGTGACCAAAGAAATGGATTGAAGTACATTAATTTTGGTTTTCTGTTAGAACAGGGTTTTTTTGTTAGCTCAAATGAGAGGAAGGTGACTTGACATTGTTGTTTGTTTGGTTTTCTGTACTGTAAAGTAAGAAAAGATTTTTCCAGGTAACTGATCAAAATCAGTGTGTTGTGAAAAAAAAAAAAAAAAGAATAAAATGTCACTCTTAACCATCTAAATCTAAATTGTAAAGAGCATTTAGCTGAAAGTTCAACAGTTATCAGATATGCACATCGAGCATTAAGCTCTTAGCACTCTTTGAGTGAATAATCACATTCTTTAAAGATTTTTTGTAAGGCAGGCTGGTAACCAAATTGTGCCACTTACCTCCTTCATCCTCTAAACCACACAGGTGAAAACTACTTGGTTTGCAGACCAGGGTTTCTGAGAGGATTATTTAGGACTGTCAACATACTCTGGACTCTAAAATTCATAGCTAAATTCTTTTTTTATTTGGCCTAGCCACTTAAAGTTTTCCTTGTATCAAGTGTTTTTCCAACATGTGCCTGGGAGCACAAAATAAATTCTTAGTTAACCTGGAACATATGTTTAATCTAATTATTTTGTGTCGTATGTGAATTTCTCTTGTCGGTGGTGGTGGAATCACCTTCCATTTACTGGGAGTTTTTAAGGATCGTACCTGGGTTGTTAGTCGTTGATAAAAAAAAAAAAAAAAAAAAAAAATTCTTAATTGGGGTCCCTAGATTGATCACCGGCCATTTTCTTCTTTTTAAAAATAAAATTGGTAATATTTGCATTTTTTCAGAAGTAAGTTCATCATCGTAATAGAATAATATCTTAACAACCAAACCACGTCGTATCACCCTTTGAATACAAACTTTAAGAAAATCAAGTACTGACAGAATTAAATTTTATCATTTTCAACTGAATTTTATAATAATGGAACTACACAAAGACAATGCATTTTTAAGTCAGCTCAGAACACCTGAGCATTTTTTATTTTTCAAAACACAGGAACTGTGTGATGACTACTCTTGAACAGTTTTTTTTTTTTTTTACTTTCAATGAACAATCACTGAAGTAGATGTACAACTTTTAGTATAGTATAATCATTCACAGTGACTTCATTAAATTAAATTCGTTTGTTTTTCAGATTTTAAATTTTAGCTGTTCCAATATTAATTAAAAGAGCTGAAAGGTTTAATAAATTACTCAGGACATGTGTATATTTAAATAATCTTGAAGGACAGTGCATTGCTGGCTGTTTTTGTTCCTTCCCTAATCTTCACGAATTGGGAAGGAACAAAAACAGCCAGCAATGCACTTTTGCCAAATGGCATGTTAAAAAAATCTGAAATAAAATGTGGGTCCCAAAGGATGCGTAGACTTTGTAATTATGGGTCCTTTTGGGGGAGGGGAGGGGGGGTAATTTACGCACTACAGCACATCAGTGGCAGCGCTGGTAATGTGCACAGGGCAATCTGCTCTGATAACCAAGTACGGTACTAGTATCCAGCAACAGCAGCAACAACAGCATAGGTTACTGATTTCAGCCAAAGGTTATGTTGCTAAACAAGAAAAACTAAATACTTGTACATGACATCACATAGGTGGTTATGTACAGATGCCAGAATCATGAATACAAATACACATCTGGTATGCCCAACACTCTCTTGGGCTCAGGTGCAGGATGACCAGCTGACTTTTTTTTTTGAATGAGAGGACATTTTCATTAAAAAAGGAGGACACAATAAATTTCAAAAAAAAAAAAAAAAAAAAATGAATGCACATACTCTGTACTTAAATTTTACAGTTTGAGAGTTTATACGTGCAAAACTTTAAAAAAAGAAAGAAATATTTTAGTTTGCTGGACATTTTTACTTATAGTTTTCATTGGAGAAGATTTGCTTCAGTAGATCAGGTTTCTTTAACAAATATTTGTGAAATTCAGAGCATGAGATGTCTTTCAAATTGTATTTAAAGTAAATTTTCAATTGCATTTATTGTATTTAATTGTATTTAAAATCGTATTCATACCCCTCACTGATTGATTAAGAAACTTGAATTATAAAAAGAAAAAATTCACAGCAATGACTCACAGTACACAAAACAAACAGCATGAGCTGACTGTTTACACGACTGCAGTGCACTGTACCCAGTGGTCTATATTTGAGGCTAGCTGCGAAGCCTAGAGAATGCACAAATAAAACTGAATTAAATATACACAAATAAAAGTCAATTATCAACGGTATTAAAATATGTCGATGCTTTCGCTGCAAAAAAAAAAAAAATGTGTGTGGATTCGCTTCTTTGATTCAGTCTGGCGAGCGAAAACCAACAGCGTAACGCAAGCAGCTCTTCCAGAGTCTTCGCAGTTCTGATGTGAAAAGCTTCCGTACAATCGCCTGCTAGCATTTCCATGACAACATGAATCAGCTGGTAGAGTTGATTGGTCCATTGCTTTGGGAAACGGCTCGCTATGAAAAAGAAGACAGACGATTATCTCAGTCACTTGCATACTCCCACCCGCAAGAGTGTTTCACGAGAGTTGTTTCAGTTTTTGTGAAATGTCAATGAATTAAAATCAGAGATATTATATCTTAAATTCGTGGCTTTGTTGGATTCGAACTGTTTTGATAAATTTTGTGAAAGCTTCCCTGAACATCTACTTTCAGAACTTAAAGAGCTCTATGCTTCAAATTTTGATACAGCTCGACTAAAAAATGAACTGAAAGTGTTTTATTCCCTTGATGAATACAAAAACAAATCAGTAAGAGACATTATGTGTTACATAAAGTTGAATAAATTGGACATAGTGTTTAGTGAGGTGCACAAATTAGCAGATCTCATATTAAACTTTCCATCAACAACTGCAACTGCCAAAAGTTTTTCAGCATTAAAAAGAATCAAGATACATCTTAGAGCCACACAAGGACATGCACATTCGAAAAACTTGGCTGTTTTGTCAATAGAGAAAAACATTCTTTTTAAATATGAAAAAGTACTCCGAAGAAACATTTTATGGAAACGTAACACTCAAGTTCACACAAAAGAAAGGAAGAATGGAGTTCATGTACAAATAAGTGTTCAAATCCTAATCTTCATAATTGTTTGGTATCATGTTAGCAATGGCATGTACCTAAAATTTAGAAAAAAAGTTACTTCTATTACTTAACAATAAAAATTAAACTTCCCAATTAAAAAAAAACAGTACTGGGGGACAGGTGAGATACCCCAGGTCTCGGACCCAAGATATGCCACTGATGGTACCATCTACATATGATGAACGACAGACAGACTAACATGCACTGGTGAGTTTTCTCTGCACTGTTGACTTACAAAGTGACTCACTGCAGCAGACAGCAGTGAGATAGCAGGAAAAAAGTGACTGTGGAGCAGAGGCAGGGCACAAATGAGAATCTAGAAATTAATGAATACATTTCAGCAGTGTCTTCTTAGGATATATGATTACAATAGAAGAATTTGATCAAAATGTATTTGAATTATTCCTTATTGAAAAAGCCAGACATTTAGGCTATTTCCCTTAATGCGTTGAGGACAGGGGGACATGGTAAGAAAAGAAGAACATGTCCTCCAAAAGCTGGATGTTTAGTCACCCTGCTCAGGAGAAGGTTGCACAATCACACACACACACACACACATAGAGATGGGGATTCTTTTTCACCACTCCCCCAGGTTTTAAGAGGGGTGGACCCAATCCCCCTTCTCTGGCATTGCTGCTGGTCTCTGAGCATCCATCTCCCAGCTCACTTTCCCCACCGGGGTCTGTACTCAATCTTGAGAGAGAACTCTGCTGCTGCTAATGCTTGTGTGATCCTTCAGTGTGATGCTTTTAGGGGTAGTTTCTCTTTAGATGTTTGACTAGACCATGAGAATTGTCATCTGTATGTTTCAATACATTCTACTATGCATTCCTTGTTATTATGTCATGATGCAGTTGAATGAAGCTCAGGCTGGCACCAGAAGACCTCACAATTTTGACAGGGAATCCTTTTCCATAGCACTTGGTTCAAGCAATCCCATTCACTATCTCTTTTTGAGGCTACTAATCTATTTACAGGCTCCTGGTTTTCTGAATTGCATTTTTGAAGAGATGGCATATTCCCTATTTCTGGATATCTGCTGTTTGTGACAATGCCAACACAACTATCTTTTAAAATAGTATAACTATCCAAATTTCTTGGTGTAGAATATAAATAAAAGTTTCCAAGCTTTTGCACATCAACCAGATGACTTTTTCGAGGAAGGTAGACAGCAAACGGGATAATAGAACACTTCAACAGTTTGAACACAATGATTTGACTAGACAATAAATGAATACATGCAAATGTGATGTCATTCGAAAAAACGAGGTCATCTTTGTTGAGCACGTGGTACTGTGGTAGAAAATGTAGCATTATTTGAAGAATTGATTCCAAATGTATGGCTACTTGAGAGAGAGAGACGCTATCATTGCAAGCCTCGCTGCTTGTCAAGATTTCCAAGGTTTCCCGAATGGCAGTAGATTTGGGTGTGAAGTATGAAGCTAATTTCATTATGTCATTTCATATAAGATCAGCAGACTTGAACTGGATTCCACATAGGATCAGTGGACCTCTCTTGATAGGGCAGTGGGTATCTTATCGTTTTTTATGTCTCTTTTATGTTCATTGGTCCTAATTAACTTTATACTCCAAATTAAGAAATTAGCTTCATACTCTACACCCAAATCTACTGCCATTCGAAAAACCTTGGAAATCTTGACCAGCAGCAAGGCTTGCAATGATAGTGTCTCTCTCGAGTTGTCATGCATTTAGAATCAATTCTTCAAATAATGCTGCATTTTCTACCACAGTACATCATGCCCAACAACGTGACTTCATTTCTTTGAATGACATCACATTTGTGCCTATTCATTTATTGTCTAGCAAAATCATCGCGTTCAAATTGTTGAAGTGTTCTATTATCCAGTTTGCTGTCTACGTTCCTTGAGAAAGCCACCTGGTTGGTGTCTGAAAGCTTGGAAACTTTTATTTATATTCTATGCCAAGAAATTCGGGTAGTTATACTATTTTAAGTGTAATTGTTGTACAGTTCCTTGTTATTAATTACAATTATCTTTTGCTTTCCTTTGTCTCTGTTCTCCTCACTGTAAAAACCAAACTCTTGACTTTTAACATATGATGTCTTTGTTCATCCGGCTTAAATTCCTCTCCATGATGTAGACATTGTATGAGTTTGTTATGTCTGGGAGGGTTCTCTCTTTGTGACCCTTGCAAGGGTGAAGGGGCTCTTCTTGGGGATTCTTCCCATAGTGTGCATTTTTGCTGCTTAAATTCTCTCTTTTCCTGAACTCTTCCAAAATTGCTTTCTCCTTCAGTTGCATAATACAAATTTCAATTTAGTAACAATATACTGTATATACTTGCATATAAGCCAAAAGTTTTTGGAAGAAATCCTGCTTTCAAAGTTGGGGGGGGGGGTCAGTTAAAAATAGGGCTGGACTTCTGTAAATTTTCCCACGGAATATACTGACAGATTTGTTTACGTTTTAGATCACAGCTTTCCGTTTCTGCTTGCCAAAAACGTAAACAAATCCATTTTCGACCGTCGCTTTCCACACGTTCTTCGAAAGTACTCCCAAAAATTTAATTAAAAAAAGAAAAATTATGAAATATTTTTCTACCCAGAGTAGGATTTCTGTAGGAATAAATGCCACTAATATGATAAGTAAAAAAACCTAATCCTGTTTCAAATTGATACCGTGAATTTTCTTGCTTCCAAACATGAAATAGAATACCTCAAACTGGACATGCAGTGAATCAGATACCACATAAATTGCTTAGCTGTTAGGTGGATCACAGCCAATCAAGTATCTCTCTCCTCTTGAATTTTTACAGCAAGCGTGGGCATGCATGTCTTCCACTCCGCTCTAGCGAAAGCCATTCACTCTATCAAACAGCAAGGGCACAGTGCTTTACGAAAGGTGGTAAAACTTGAAAAACAGGCCGACTTGGCCTTGTTACTTCTTGAGAGAAAGAACTGTGGGAGGCAATTTTACCAGAAATGGTTATAAAGTTCTCTCTCAAAAAATGGTGCATAAGTAATGCAATGGATGTTACTGAAGTTATTTGGAAACTCCAATAGTGAATCATACTTTGAATATTTTTACAGAAGAAAATCTCAGAAATTTGCATAATTCATTTCAATAAATATATTTCCCAAACTCTTGAAATTCAAAGTCAGCTCATATGTGGGGCTAAAATATTTCACAATTTTTTTGCTCTTGAAATAGAGGGTTGGGTTATAATCGAGTATATATGATATTTTTGTAATTATTTATTTTAAAGTGAACTTTTAGCGGCCTCCCAGAAGATAACATGAAAGAACTGTGGGAGGCATTTTCACCAAAAATGGTCAAGGGCGGATCTACTATGAAACTAATGAAGCTTAAGCTTCAGGGCCCCTAATCCTGGAGGGGCCCCAGAAGCGACTTTAGTACACATTGCTTAAAATTTTGGGTCTACTGTATCAGGCGTTTTTAAATACTACTACTACTAATATCAATGATAAAGTAGAATTTAATACAAAATAATAGTACAGGATTGATTCATAAAGAAGTATACAGTTTCAATGCACTATAAAACAAGAACAATGTAAGATATTTTATGTTACCTGTAACAGAATGGTAGGGGAATGTTTCAAGTTTTTTAGAGACAGTCACAGATGCTCTATGTGTACACCCTTAGTCACATGACACACATCAAGCCGGTAATCCATTTCCGCCCAAACGTGAGGTAAGATATCTGAATCAAGTGCAGTGATAGTGGCTGTGATACGCTGTTTCAGCTCTGCTAGAACAACAGAAAGTGGAGGTGCAAACACCTTGTCCTTTACGTACCCCCACAGGAAAAGGTCACAGGGTGTTAAGTCAGGACTTCTGGGTGGCTGGTGGGTCAGTGGCATGTTGTAGTCCCCTGCTCGTCCAATCCATCAGTGAGGAAGATGTTCATTGACTGACTAGTCAGGTGATATGCGGGCTATCGCTTATATCACTTCCCTCAGTAGCAGGACACAAACTTTATGAGTACATCTACCTAACGGTTCGCACTTGTGATCCGTGTCTTCTACTGTTACTGTTTTGCAGCATCTGGAAACTGTATACTTCTTTATGAATTACTCTGTATTGTGTTTAGCAGTTGGCAATGTACTGTAGAGTGCATCTTGCTTGACCTGAAACAGAATATTATGGCCTGGCGACATTCCTTGCACGCTATCGTTGTCAGTTGTCAATGGCGGTAGCGGCACTGTTGTCCGTATTAGTCCGTATGAACTCAGTTTTTCAATATTGTTACAGTTTGTATAGTTAGAATTAAATTATAGTGTATTTGTATGGCATTTTAAGATCAGCAGCAACACTAAGGAACAAGTTGAAACAAACTATAACACGAAGGACCTGAAAAATAAAAAGGTTAGTGAAAGTGTATCATATATTAAGTGTGCAACTTAATTCTCGGCCACAGGCACGACACGTTGACAGCAAATTATAGCAAATCGAATACATACCTAATCAGGGAAATAATCTCCGTCGTGTTGGATACATTTGAGCCATCAGTCAGGGAGCTGCCGAATGCTACTGCGGAAAAGAGAGAGCTGTTTCGAGCTGATAAAGTCATCAGTACTTGTGTGGACCTCCTCGACAGAAGTGAAGTGCATATCACTCAGGTGATATTGCGGGGAGTGAAAGAGGTGATAAACCGATGGGGGCGAAGTCTGGAGAATATGCCGGGTGTGACAAAATCTCCCATCCGAGGTCGGGGATCGTGTTTAAAGTCCTTTTCGCGGTGCGAGGACACGCTTTATCCTGAAGCAACAGGACCAACCTTCTGCCCTTGCCGGTGTATGGCCTTTTCACCTCCATTGCATTACTCACACGAATGAGTTGCTGACAATAATGCTCATATTTGACAGTTTCACCAGGTTTGAGCAACTCATAGTGTATGAGACCCCACCGATTCCACTGCATGCACAGCAACAACTTCCTGACATGGATATTCGGTTTGGAGATACTGGTGGTAGGCTGACCTGGATGAACCCACGATTTGCACCGCTTAGGATTATCGTAGAGGATCTACTTCTCATCACAGGTCAAAATCTGGTGGAGGAAATCCTTCTTCTTGAATCTAGAGAGTAAGGACACAGCAACATTGTAGCGCCTAGACTTGTTCACAGCTGTGAATTGATGGGGTACCCAATGGCCCTCCTTGTAAATCTGTCCAAGCTTGTGCAGGCGCTCTGCAATGGCTTGCCGTGTTACTCCGAGTTCCTGGGTGAGCTCAGACTGTGTGTGACAGGGATCCGCGTCCAACAGTTGTTCCAGTTCCTCATCGTCAACTTTCTGTGGCTGTCCCAGATGTTCTTCTTCACAGAGATCGAAATTTCCCTGCTTAAACCGCTGGAACCACTTCTTACACATACTGTAAGACACAGCAGCCTCACCGAAGGCAGCACAGATCATTTGCTGGGCTTCTGCAGAACTTTTTTTCAGCTGAAATGCAAACAGGAGGCAGTGCCTCAAATATTGCTTCTCGAACGACATTGCTTTCGCCGTCAACTTTCGTCCCTTATGTCACTACAGCTGTAAGCGGTCGCTGTTGCCTGGAAAGCTGTTGGATGACGCTGCAATAAGCCATTATCACACACAGCTATTTGCATTTGCCAACGTTCTATGATCACTTGCGGTTAGGGGCCAAGAATTAAGTTGCACACCTAATAATTAATTTTTTAGATAGCCATTGATAAAAGTAGGCTTTTTAACAGTAGATGATTGTGTTAAAAACAGAATATTATGGGCAAGCTCATTAAAATTAAAGCAACTTTCTGTTATCTTCTTCAATGAGGTTGTCATAGAACAACTTCATTGAAGAGGGTAACAGTGGTTACCCAAAACCCCTTTGTTGGTTGCAAAGGGGCCCACATAACAGTTCAAGCTTCAGGGCCCCAAAAATATAAGTCTGGTACTGGAAATGGTTACAGAAGTTGTTATATTTCACTCAGAATTTTACACAATTCATTTCAATAATGCATTTTTCAAACTCTTGAAGTAGAGGGTTGGCTTATAGTATATTTCAATAATACGTTTTCCAAACTGTTGAAGTGGAGGTTGGCTTTTTAGTATATACGGTGTTTTAGTAATTATTTATTTTAAAGTGAAATTTTAGTGCCCCCCCCAGAAGATGACATGACTCCCTATTTTGCCATCTTTTGCTCATGACCCTTCAGTAATATGGCCTTGCCCACATTGAGAACCATTGCAGTAGACCACCCAGCTACTGGCAAATATACAGATGATGGAGAGAGCAAGTTTGGGAAGTCACCTCTTGAGAGTATCAGCTAGCACCAGAAAAAGAACTCACCAGACCAGGAGACCTGTCCCTAGTCAAGGAGGGTAGAATAAGGGAGGAAGCATATATATGTATATAACAAGCATTCCTACATAAAGCTCTGAAGCTGATGCTCGCCGCCCCGGTGGCGCAGTGGTCTAAGCGATGGCCTCTGATCATTCGTCCGACCAGGGTCCGGGTTCGAATTCCGGTGAGGCATGGATGTTGTGTTTGTCTTACGGCACTGGTTCTCTCCCTTCCCTGGAACCAGTGACCCTAAATTAGGGACGGGCGACTACTTATAGCCCATTGAGTTGCTCACGGTGGTCGTTAAACCTCCAAAAAAAAAAAAAAAAAAAAAAAAAAGAAAAGAAGCTGATGCTCCTGAGTGGCAGCCAACTTAGGTTACCCTTCTGATGGCATTCCCATCAAATTATGTACCTAGTTATGCCAGAGTGGTAAGCACTTCTAAAGCCTTTTTACAAAAAAAAAAAAAATATATATATATATATATCATGTACATTTGTGGATATATACTCCATAATATCACCACTGGTCAAACGTGACCTTTGTAGGTTACATTTTGTCGTGCGTAAGACAAAAATCACTAACTTACGACTTGCAAAGTGCATGCTGTTTAAAGTAATGTGTGACGCAGTTCAAAAACTGTAGTAAAAAATAATACGCACTGTATTATTTCTTGTGATTGAGTGAATATTCTTGAAAACACAAATGCAATGAAATATTACCTTAAAAACCAATAATTCATGCTGAATGTGCTAATTTACAAATCTTTGAGGAATAGTACACTAAATATACAAAAGGAAAAGCATTTGTAGTGTACATTAAAATCTGATTATTGGCACTGATAGAAGCTGATTACTATACACCAATAATAAATGCAATAATTTTACAAAATTTTAAAAACAACAACAAAGAAAAAAACAGATATTGTTGTGCATTAAAACGACTTTAATTTTAAAAAAATATTAATAGGATATTTTCAGGAATGTAGTTTTTGACTGGGAGTTACTGAAAACAGGATAACGTTTTAGTTTGTAGTGGAAATTTGTAGAGATTCTATCATATGTTTTTAAACTTGAAAATAGAATACTAAATGTATAAGACTCACATATGAAATGTGATTGTTGGCAGTTTTTTATTTGCTAAGCATGTGTTTTAAAAAACTTGAAAATAGAATATTAGATGGATAAGACTAACCTATAAAAACTTAAAAAAAAACTTGAAAACTCGTATGTTTTTAGTAATGAATATATGTTTTAAAAAAGTTGAAAACTCATGTTTTTTAAACAATGAATATATATATGTTTTAATACGTTTTAAAAACATATGTTAAAAAATATGAATATTTATTTTAAAAACTTGAAAACTGATGTGTTTTTAAAACTTGAAAATAGAAATAGATGTGTATAAGACTCACCTATGAAATGTGATGAGTTTTCAAGTTTTTGAAACTTGAAAATTCATATATTTTTAATATATATAAAATATATATATTAAAAATATATAAGATTTGTATAAAGACTAAAAAAACTTGACATTTCATAAGACCCACCTATGAAATGTGATGAGTTTCTCAAGTTTTTAAAACTTGAAAACATATATTTTTAATATATATGAAATGATGAGTTATCAAGTTTTTAAAACCTGAAAACTCATATGTTTTTAAAACTTGAAATAGAAATAAATGTATAAGACTCACCTATGAAATGTGAACTCACCTTTGAATATATGTTTTTAAAACTTGAAAACTGATATGTTTTTTAAACTTGAAATGGAATATTAGATGTATAAGACTCACCCATGAAATGTGATTCCAGGCAGTTTTTTTATTTGCCTTATTGGTGCAACCTATGGCTGAGATGCTGACATTTCTAAGAAGTTTCTTTTGTGCAAAAACAACACAAATAAAAATAAAAAAGCAACAAAACAACAACAACCCCGCACTAAACTGGAACAATGTTTGTGTTCACTCTCATAATTTAGAATGCCTCAGCTGGCTTCACCAGTGAGAGCACATGCTTGCTCACCTAATTCTATCCTCCTTGTCCCCAGTCATCTAAAGTTGAGTCCAATATTCTTTTGCTCAATTGAGGCATATAGTTCTGTGTTGTGGCATTATCAATGGGACTCTGGTGGGTCAGCGGCTCCAAAGACCTATTGCAACTAATAATCGCCTGATGGTCTTGGTGGAGATGTCCCTGGGACATCCGTCGTTAAGGTCAGTGGTAATTTGTACCACTGTTGCTCTCCAGTTGGCTGCAAATATGAGATACAGATGTCAACAGCCATGTTCATCCACCACCTTTCTCCATCCACAATGTTGTCCACAATTCGATGTTATTCCAAAAATTATGTATTCTTGATACAGTCTTCATACTGTTGAATAGGGATGCTGCAATTCTTGTAACACATCCACAATAGAATGACCCTTGCATTGAGCACTCACTATCATTCCTCTTTCAAAATTTGTTAACTCACAATGTTTATCCATAGGACATCGAATTACCATCTATGTGAATGTAGTGATTCTCTCCTACATGTATGATGGGTTCATATCCTCCTGCATATACCTGCCATGCGATGGGTTCATCCACCATTGAGAAGGCCAGGGTGACAGTGTCATATTGCCTAGAACCAGGTACCTCATGATTCCTGTCCTCTGAGTGTATTTCAGTATTACTTGCAATATTGTTTTTTTTCAATTCAGTTTATTTAGCTGTTACATTAAAACCAAAAATACAACGTAATATAACAACAGTGTAAGTAATTGTACAAATGTAGGCAAGTCAGAGTTACATCTGAAAGCATGGCACATAACATTCAAAGGTATTAGTAGAAATTAGTATTAGTAAAATTGTTTCCTATCCCCCTTTTTCTCCACCCTCCTCCCAAACCTCCCCACTACTTTGCCCTCCTGTTCTGATTTTCCTAGTGTATCCCTGTGACCTTTTAGTCCCTTCTCTCCCCCCCCCATCTTTTTTTTTTTTTTACAATTACCATTTCAATTTTCCCTGTTCCTTTATTTCCCTTTTTTGTATTCTTGGTAGTCCCAGATGTAAAGTTTTAATTTTTTTAAATAGATTGAAATTATTTATTATTGTAAGATCATGATGTAGAGAATTCCAAAATTGAGGCTCAGTATAACTTAGTGACTGTTTAACATACTGAGTCCTGGGAAAAATTGGTCTCAGTTGAGATCCACCTCTAGTATTATAGTCATGGGTAGGTAATGAAATTTCAATTAATGTATGATCTATATCATTTTCTATTCTCCTGTGCATAATTTTTCCCAAATTATAATTATGTAATTGTTTTAATGTTAATATGTTATATTTATTTGGGTCAAAGCATATAAATATAGGTGAGTTCATTAGTGAAAAGTGAAAAGTTTAACTGATTAAACAACCATGAAAGACACTAAGTAACTTTCTCTTCTTTGTTCTTTGCATGTTGCCCTTTTTCTGCAGAAAGAGGGTGCTTCCATGACTTCTCTACATAACAGTGCTGTGAAAGAAGTTGAACACGGGTCATACTCTACTGCTGGGGAGGAAATCACATCTGCTAATACCTCACCATCTCACCCAGATTTGCGGCTTCCTCAGCAGCATGCAAGTCCCCCCAAAAAGCCTCCAAGGTCTTTCCTTCCCATGTAAGTTTGATGCACTGTACAAATGCAGGGGTTGGGGTTGTCCTGAAGTTCCAGATTTTTATTTTTTTGTCCTGAAATGTCCTTATTTTTGTTCTATATCCTGAAAATTGGAATGCAGTCCTGAAATTTTAAGAATAAACTGTAAACCTTTGTATAGTGATTCGACATCCAGCGTTTACAAGTACCACATAAATAAAAAAAACTGGAACGAGAGTGCGTTGAGTTGCTCATGGTGGTCGTTAAACCTTAAATAAAAAAGTATGTAAAAAAACAAGAGTGAGGGAGCTCTTGAGTGACATCATCTCGAAGAACTGTCAGCTGCGGCGCACCAGGTGAAAGCATTTCCGCTTTTGTGAGATTACCCAAGGATCTGCCGTGAACTGGTCTCGACGCAACAAGGTTCCCTAGGATCAAACGGAAGTCACATGATTCTTATCCTGGCATTGAAACCTCGCTTTGCTGTTGTCTTTGCGCTGCGGTAGCTCGAGCAATACGGCACCGCTTATCTGATGGCTTATCCCGCACTCAGCAACCTCGCTTTACTTTACTGTCTTTGCGTGACCCTTTGGAGGTTGTCTGTTCTTCCGATTCTTCGAAATAGTAACACCATCAGTAGAGATGCTATGTACTATGGATCCTCTGAAATATCTAATATATGTACTATGAAATATCTATGTACTATGGATTTCTACAGATATCATGTTCAAACTACGGACTTGCGGAGAAGGTGTGAAAAACTACAGATTTTTCCAAAAATCTCGAATATTTTTCGGAAAATTTAATTAAAAAAAAAAAAAAAGTCGAGCATAGTCAAGTGTAGTGATTTTTGTGGTAACATCACAAAGCCGTCACACAGCAAGCATGTTTGCTCAATGGGAGTTGATGTTTTTCACATGCAGCTGTTCTTTGTCCAGAGCAAGAGAAAATCTCTCCCTCTGTCTTTCGCAAACAGCCAAAGAAAACGTCTCACCACAACAGCAGCAACTGCATGCATTCCCTTCTTTATCCATATCATATGCATCTTCAAAATTAAATATTGTAATTAATCAATATTGATTCTTTCTAGATTATATTTCATTTAACATTGTAAAAGTCCTTCAACTTTTATGTCATGAACCTTTAAAAAATGTGTTTATGTTTACGCCTTAATCATGCGATTGTTCTAAACAGCTTATCTTGCTTTCGATGTATATATATTTCTATTTTTTCAAATGTTTAACGTAATGGTTTTTCTGATGCTTCGAAGCTAAGCAATGCTCGTTGCGAAACACCTGCTTGATTTTCCCTTTCTTCCTACTGACTGTTACTACTGCGCATGCATGCCAGATGTGACATATTTTCTCACGCTCCTCCTTCGCTGTCAGCAGCAAGCTTTTGTTTATGTTACTTTGACAGATTTGCAAAGAGAACTTTTTTTCTCTCTCTCGTAAAAATGTTCTGCTAACAGAGGGGTGTTTTATTTTATCTTGTCAGATTCACAAGAACTTTCTTCCTTAATAGCTTGTTTTAAAGATTGTTTTCCCCAGATCATTCTTTGTTGGGAATCTTTTAATTTCAGTTTTAATCCTTTTGTTTTTTATTTGATGCTTTTATTTTCATTACTCACTTGTGTATTAAGTTGTGACATTTTATTTCCCGCATCTTAGCAGAAAACTTCTATTGTGTTAATGAAACATTGTATGAATTTTTATTGTAATTTATTTTATTTGCATTGCCTTTTTATTTTATCCTTTTTTTCAAAAAATAAAATACCTTTTTGATTAGTTTTTTCATATCATAAGCATTTAATGCAAATTTTCTATTTATCTGCATATTAAAGCTATGAAACCTTTCGAAGTTAATTGTTCTGTGCGTCGTTGGTCTTTGCTCCTATCATGTTGTCGTGTGCGAATTTACTGGCGATAGCGTTGTGTAAATGGCCACTTGCCTCTACTAATATTCTCGGATCTGAAAAGCAAAAAAAGTTGTCAAAAATTCAAGGAGAGTTATTCGCAAGAATTTCTGTGTCTAAAATCGTCTCGGTGTCCGAAAACCATGGGTTTTGTTCCCTGTGTGCATATGATTTTTCAATCGCACACGGACAAATAGACTATTGCGGTCGGCATTGTCACTCTAAAAAATGGAAGGAATAACCATAAGTGTGCGGCATCACACACTTATGGCATAACATATTTATTAATATAACATATTAAAAGGCAGAGTTGAAATGGTATGTATTTTTTGTGTATTTACTAAGGTTTTTTTTTCCATATTAACGGTACTTAGGTATGTTGCAAAATTTATCCAAGTATTGTCCTCCATCCAGATTAAAATGTAGCAGTGCACTCTGTGAAATACGCAATTTTAATGTAGGAACTTGACTTGACTTCACTATGGAAAAACTATGCGCATATGGACTACTGCTAACTTCCTTCAGATGTTGGCATCTCTGCATTAGCAAAATTCGATTGTTCTTGGCATTTTGGCATAAAAAAATTATGTAATTTTGCTTGGATTTTTGCCCTAATTTGTTGCGCCGAAACACTTGTTGAGCATCGCTCTCCATAGGAAGAGGTGGTGTTTAAATTGCTGATGACTTTGATTTATGTGTACCTGTTACTTTTGCTTGTTCCTGTGCCCTGAAACTAAAACCATGACTGAAATGACAGAGTTCTAAACACAGGACGTGCCACAAGGATTTTTTCTTGGTTGATGTATACGAGTGTCGTATTTTTTGTACCAAATTTTTTCTGCTGTTTTTGTGGTACTGTGTCAAATTTGATAACAAACAGCATATTCTATTATCCATCTTCTTTAAGTTCTTATTAAAATGCCGCAGAAAATGAAGTTTTTATCAGCTTGGTTCGTAAATAACAAGAAAGACCGAAATGGGGACTTAGTGAAAAATTGGTGCTGTGCTAATGACGATATCTTTTCGGCCACGTGTGTTCTGTGCAACAAGGACTTTAGCATTGCCAATATGGGATTTTTGCAAGTGCTCAGATGGGAAGAAACATAATGCAGCTGCCAGAAGTGTCTAGACAGCTCGTTTTCAAAACATGAAATAATGTTTCGCAGTTAACCAGTAAAAGTGTCCAATCATCAAATAATGTTTTACAGGTAATCATTAAAAATGTCCAACACTGGCAACCAACTGCAATAAGTGATAAAGTTTTGAAAGCAGAAGCTCTACTAATACTACTAGCTGTTTAGAGCAATTATTCATTTCAGTCGTTTGGTGACATAACCAAAGTGTATTCTTTAATTTTTGATGATTCCACCATTGCAAAATGTCTGAAGTTGTCCGATAAAAAAATTCGTTATGTGGTGAACTTTGGCTGAGCTCCATTCTTTAAAGCCATTCTTTTTTGTGATATTGGGACTTCCTTTTATACCATTTATTTTGATGAAACAACTACAGTACAGGTAAAGAAGCAATTTGACATTCATATATCATATTGGTCAGAAAGTCGTTCCAAAATTGTAACTTTATACTGTGACTAAATTCTTGGGACATGCAGAAGCAGATAAAATTGTAAAATTAATTCTAGATTTCATATCTTCACATGGGCTGAGTTTAGAAAAGATGTTGCAATGCTCTATGGATGGTCCGAATGTAAACCTGTTTGTTCTCAAGAAATTGAATGCTGAATTGAACTTGCAGTCAGTTCCTGACTTGATTGATTTTGGGACCTCCTGTTTGCATGTGATGCATGGTGCTCTGAAGAAAGGACTAGATAAACTTCACATTGATATTGATACTGATATTTATCAGTGGTTCAAAATGCCTGCTTGTCGAAGGGAAGATTATCACAAAATACAGTTGGAAAACCTAATGGGTTGTGCAGCTAAAAATGTTTTCCTTCGTCATGTTGAGAGCAGGTGGTTAACCCTTGGTCCTGTTTGTGAGAGAATTATTGAACAGTATTCTGCATTAATTGAGTATTTTTGTACATACCTTTCAAAGCAGAAAAATGTGAAACTTGGTTCTAGGTACGATCAGATGCTTTCCCAATTGAAACATCCCCATACTATTATTTACATGCATTTTGTGCTTTTTTTTTTTTTTTACAGAAATATTTATGCCATCCCTCAAGGTTTTACAGAATGAAGAACCCATGATTCTCGTTTATCATCATCATTGTTAACCGTTATCAATCCACTGCTGGACGAAGGTCTCCCCAAGTTTCTTCCACAATGGTCTGTCTTGTGCCAGTCTCCTCCATGCTACTCTCACATACTTCACATGTTATACAGCAAACTAAATGAACTGGTGCGCAGTATAATGTTAAAAATTTTAAAACTGGATGCAGTTGGCACAAAAGAAGGATCTAAACTTTTAAAAGTTAACTTTCAGAAAAGTGACTATTGGCTACCTTTGGATAAAATTGATGTTGGTAGTAGTGCCAGCCATACTCTGGCACAGAACAAAAACATAAATGAGAAGAAAGTCTTACTGGGGATAAGAAGCTGTTTCATTGCTGCAACAGAATATTTGTTAAAAAAGTACCACTGAATAACTTTCTTTCACGAGACATCCAATCTATACATCCTTTGTTTCAGAAGAAGGGAAGCGCAAAAGATGCAGTGAAACGCCTGAGTCATCATACGCTGCTGGCCACCCAAAATGCAACACCAAGTAGGACGCAAGATAGCAAAGCCAGATTTACTGGACACACAACAACAGATACAAAGATGAAACGATTGAGCTTACAGGCCCGTGCGACTTGCAGAACACGCAGACATCAATAGCTCATGTGGCCCCCATGGCTTTCAATAATGGCCGCTACACGCCGCGGCATCGAACAAAAGAGGCTTTGGATGTGGGCTTGGGGTATGTCCACCCAGGCTGCTTCCACACGTTGCCACAGTTCATCAGGCGTAGCCACGGGTGGTGCTTACCGGGCCACTCGGTTGCCGATCAGCGACCAGACGTGTTCAATGGGTGACATATCAGGAGAACAGGTGGGCCATGGCAGCAGTGACACCTGGTAGGGCGTGAAGAATTGTTGCACGATGCGTGCCACATGCGGGTGCGTTATCCTGTTGAAATGTGGCCGCTGGCAGGTCCTGCAGGTAAGGGAAGACTACAGGCTCCAAAACGTCGGAGATGTAGCGGTGGCTGTTGAGTGTACCGGCAATGCGTACCAGAGGGGTGCGGGTGTTACATCCAATTGCGCCCCAAACCATAACACCAGGCGACGGACCGGTATGGTGGTGCATAATGCAGGCATCATAAAGTCTCTCGCTGCGGTGCCGCCACACGCGGATCCGACCATTGTGGTGTTGCAGGCAAAAGTGGGATTCGTCGGAGAAAACAATGTCGTGCCATTCCGTAGTCCAGGTGCGTCGTTCAACGGCCCACTGCCACCGCAAGGGGGTGTAACATCAATGGTAATCGGAGCAAAGGCCGCCGTACGACAAGTTCCCGCTCCTGCAGACGACGTCGAACAGTACGTGCTGACACAGGTTGTTGCGCAACACACCCTATTCCTGCACTAACATTCGTGATGTTGCGGTGCGAGCTGTCAATGCCCGCCGCACAACATGCCAATCCTCTCGTTCGGTGGTGTGCAGCGGCTGCGGCAATCGCTCACATCGGTGTGTCCGTCCCTCCTGCACCCACCGAATTCATACTTGCCTCACTGTGACTGGATGTCATCCCACACGGGCGACGATGTCTCGGTACGATAAACCGCTGTCGCGATAAGCCACTATTCGTCCTCTGTCGAACTCCGAAACGTGTTGGAAGGACTACCGTATTCTGCGATGAGTCATCAGGAAAATTCCCATACACAGGTCCGGCAGCACAACACACTTCCACTACTTACACTCCGCCTTCTATGCACCCTTCTTATAATGCTTCTCGGTGGCGTGCCGGGCGCACATGATTTGCGTATGCCCTGCAATGCTAGTCGTTTGTATGTCCTCTCGCGGGCGACATATGCTGAAAATTTTAGGCCAATCGGATGCTTTCTTCTTGGTGTTGCATTTTGGGTGGCCAGCAGTTTATGCTTAAAGTCACCAAAACTGACAGTGTGTGTGATAAGATAAATACAGAGTGGTCACTGTACATGTATGAGGACATGGCAGCTAATTGTAAAAGTTATGAGGAAGATAATGATATTTGTAAGTATTGGTCAGCAGTGGCTAGCATTAAAGATTCTGCAGGTTTACTAAAATACAGTTCATTATCAGCCCTGGTGAAGACATGTTTGACATTGTCACATGGAAATGCACCTCCTGAAAGAGGCTTTTCCCAGATCAACAGCATTGTCACAAAAGAAAGAGTGTCACTTTCTGAGTTATCTATCAGATCATTATGAATCTGCAAAGAAGCGATTTGATTGCACAATAACTCCATACTTTCAATACCCATAACTAAAGGCCTCGTAAATAGTGTAAAGCAGGCTTACGCACAATATGCCTCCTATTTGGAACAGCAGAAAGAAGAGGAAAGGATGCAAAGAAATGCTAAAAGAAAGGCTGAAGAACAAACTATGCAGACTTCAGAAAAGCAAAACAAGCGTGTGAGGCTTGAACAGCTGTCCAAACTTAAGACAGAAGAAAATTCCTTAATGAACGACCAGAAAACTGCTCATAAGCTCTTGACTGAAGCTTAAAAAAAATTGGACAGTTCAATAAAAGAAAATAGCATGAGCAACATAAAAGTTGCCCAAATGATGTTATCAACAGGAAATATAGAACTAGAAAAAACAACCAACAAATTGAAAGAAATACACAAATCAATAGTAGAACTTGAAGGCAAAATTTCCAAATGTTTTCTAAGTTGTAAGTATCAAAAAATTTTATTTTAGTGAAGCACTCTTACTATGATTTTATAGAAATAAGGCTGAAGCAAAGGGCGCTGTGCGACAAGTTCCCGCTCCTGCAAACGACGTCGAACGGTACGTGCCTTAATAAAAATTGAACAACAGCTAAGAGGAGAAAAAGAAAAGAGAGCAGCAATGACAATAGATGGCGCCAGAGACACAAAGATGCAGAGATTGCGACTGGAGCCTGTAACTCAATAGCTCTGCTCACTTGAGCTGTGGTGGGCAGGTGAGACACATCTGCCTCCTGATGATGACAGTTGCCTGTTGAAAGTGCCTGAGGATCGTGTGTGACGGACTGAATGAGGTTAACACTTGCAGTAGGGTTAGCAAGGAGTTTTGAAACGGATGGAGCACTTTTTAGTCACTGTTGACAAAGGTTTAACTGCCTGGGAATGTAAATAGTGTAATTATATACATAGTGTTTTTAACTGAATGTATGAATGAGTGGTATGGTGTGTATGTTTTGTGAGGTTTTTATGGAGATGACGAGCTATAGATAGTTACGTATCATATGGCAGAGTAAAACCTGCATTTTTGTCCAGTAAATAACAAAAAAAAAAAAAAAAAAAAAGGAAAATACGATGTTTCATCCCGAAAGAATGAATCTCATCGGCAAGGATTTTCAACCTTTGAAAGCCAGCGGATTTGCATGACGATGATGGACGTGCTAGAAGTGTTAAAAGGAATAAAGTGACCATGATCTTTCGGGTAAGTGATTGGTTATTTTAATAATATATCATAAGGCTGATTTTTCGGACGAAGTTTCAATGACAGTGGGTGCCATTTCCCATGCTGAAAAAAAGAAAGCTGTCGTGAAAACAATTTCCTGCTAACAATCGGGCCATAATTTAGGTAGTTTTTTGGTGAAAGAAGAACAATTTCTGCATTATTACCAATATTTTATTTAATTTACCTTTCAGCTCCGACAAAATATGTCCTGAAATTTAAGGAAAACTGTGTTCTGAAGCAAAGTCCTTATATGGAAGGGCTGAAGAAAGTCAAGGAAATTTAAGTATGTAAGGCAATGGTTCCCAACCGGTGGAGAAGCTCAAAAGTGGTCCGCAGGGATACCGAGATATAAGTATAAAACAAACCACATTCATCCGAGATCACGCGAGTAAATATTCATACGATAATGAAAGCGACGGATTTGTGTACGTTGAATAGTGATTCTTGAGTAACATCTTCTCTACCTCATGCATTTATTGTAAAGTCACATTTTAAAAGTCTTTTTAAGCATGCTGTGGTGACTTTGAACTGCTTCCACCTTAAAATGTATGTATGATACTTAAAAAAAGTCATCATTCCATGTGTATTTGTGTTTTTTTAAAAAAGGTCATTAACACACATTTTAGAAAATGAACTTTTCAATTAGTCTGTTGATCACTTGGTATGCAAGTTATGATTTTTTTTTGTTTTAGCTTAAAATTTCTTCTTATTTTTCAGAACTGCACATAGTGCTACAATGCAAGGAACCTCCAGCTATACTAGTTTAGAAAAAAGTCTTGGTTATGAAGAAAAGGTGAGACAACTATAAAGAAAAGAAAAAGAATAGCTGTACTTTTAAAATATATGTTTTTATTTAAAACTTTAATCTCTTTCTCTCTCCTTACCTTCTTTCTTACCTTCTTTCTTCCTTTTTTTTATTTTTTTTTTTTGCATCCTATTGAAATTTGTTTCACATGAAAAGTAATGTTCCTGAAAAAATTTATTTCAAATAATTCAAAGATTGTTGACATCAATTGTCAAAATTATCATGAAATAAAATGAGAAAAAATTGTTGGTTCAGCAGATTATCCAGATTATCATTTTTCTTGTTTTTTCTAATACTGGTATGAGGATGTTGCCTTTTTTATATTTTTACTAGGTATGTGAGCATGTGTGTTTTCACTTGTTCTAATACCTATGCTTCTAAAAGATGGACTACAATTATTGTTTTCTTTTCTGTAGAGAAACAAGCATGAAAAATGATTTTCTAGTGTTTACTGTGGATAATTGTGTAATAGCAGCATATAAAAATACGAAATAAATAAAAAATAAGCAAAAAGATACATATTCTCTATTTTTGGACATGACATCTAGCTTAGAATTTTCTGGATTGTGTAATGCTGAAACACTCTGGATTTTTTCCTGCCTGTATTGGAAGCCATTCATAATCATCATTTTCATTAGTGTTCTGTCTCTTGACAGGTCCAACGGTAACTCAGCAAGTTATCTTCCTCCACTTTCTTCTGTTCCTTGCTTCCTCCTTCAATTCTTGATAGTTTCCTGTGCCTATTACGAGGTCTGATAATTAAGTAATGAGACTGATTTTGTCACGCACGCTGTGGTAATGCTGCAGCCTCGTAGATCACATATGTGTGACATTGTTCTTCCCCCTTCTGTAGTCCAAGTGGCAGTACCCTTGAAGGCCTCACTGTGTAGTAGCTGCTTGGCTCGTGAAGTTGTGTGTGTGCTCCTCGTCAGGAAAATGGACTCGTGGAATATTGCGCAGTGGTATGCCATATTTTTTTGTGTGAAACTCGGTGAAAATATGGCGGTAATGTACGGAAAACTGAAGCAGGCTTTCGGCAATGAGGTAATGTCAAGACACAAGCCTTCCGCTGGCACAAAATGTTTTGTGAGGGCAGGACTAATGTGGCAGACGAACACCGGAGTGGGCGACCAACAACAACACGGACAGAGGACAACACGGCCCGGGTGAGTGAAGTTGTGCGACGTGATAGGCGATTAACAGTGAGAATGATAGTGGAAGAATTGAACATGAATCACGAAAGTGTTCGCTGAATGCTGACTGAAGATCTGGGAAGGAGAAAAATTTGTGCAAAATTTGTTCCAAAAAATCTCACAGAACAACAGCGAGAAGAACGGCAAAGTGTGGCAGCTGATCTGTTGGAACAAGTGGAATTGCAGCCAGATTTACTGAACCGGGTCATGACTGTTGGCGAGAGTTGGTTTTTCCAGTACGATCCAAAGACAAAACGGCAAAGTTCGCAATGGTGCACGCCGACATCCCCAAGACCAAAGAAAGCTTGCATGGCAAAATCAAAAGTGAAATGCATGATTGTGACCTTCTTTGATTCAAAAGGCATTGTGCATAAAGATTGGGTAACTCGTAGACAGACTGGGAATCAACATTACTACAAAACAGTTTTCGAACGACTTCGAAGCGGGTCTGCCGTGTGCGTCTGACATTGCTGACAACTGGATCCTGCATCACGATAATGCGCCGTCCCATACCGCCCTGTTGGTACTCCAATTTTTGTCTTCCAAATGCATTGCAACACAACCGCATCCTCCTTATTCACTGGATATGGCTCCCTACGACTTTTTTATTCCCAAAACTGAAATTAGTTGTGAAAGGACACCATTTTGACACAGCAGCAGACGTCCAAAAGGCTGTGATGCAGGCCTTGAACAGTGTCTCAGCTGATGAGTTCCACAGCTGTTACCTGCAATAGCAGCACCGTTGGAATAAGTGTGCGCAAGCTCAAGGGAACTACTTCGAAGGCTGTGGCGCAGGCCTTGAACAGTGTCTCAGCTGATGAGTTCCACTGCTGCTACCTGCAATGGCAGCACCATTGGAATAAGTGTGTGCAAGCTCAAGGGAACTACTTTGAAGGCTGTGGCGCAGGTCTTGAACAGTGTCTCAGCTGATGAGTTCCACAGCTGCTACCTGCAATGGCAGCACCGTTGGAATAAGTGTGCGCAAGCTCAAGGGAACTACTTCGAAGGCTGTGGCGCAGGCCTTGAACAGTGTCTCAGCTGATGAGTTCCACAGCTGCTACCTGCAATGGCAGCACCGTTGGAATAAGTGTGTGCAAGCTCAAGGGAACTACTTTGAAGGCTGTGGCGCAGGTCTTGAACAGTGTCTCAGCTGATGAGTTCCACAGCTGCTATCTGCAAAAGCAGCACCATTGGAATAAATGTGTGCAAGCTGAAGGGAACTACTTCGAAGGCTGTGACGCAGGCCTTGAACAGTGTCTCAGCTGATGAATTCCACAGCTGCTACCTTCAGTGGCAGCACCGTTGGAATAAGTGTGTGCAAGCTGAAGGGAACTACTTCGAAGGTGATCACATTGTAGTTGATTAAAAGTGTAAGTAAATGTGTTTTTTGACCCAGTCTCATTACTTAATTGTCAGACCACGTATATCATCAAGCATCATTAGTCATCTCTTTCCTCTTGGTCACTTTCCTTCAATTTTCCCTTCCATTCTTTTCAATAGGCTGTCTCTTATAAATATGTAAGTGTATATAGATACAGGGTCTATCCATAAGCCTTGAAATCAATTCAGCGACCAGCTCAGGTCAATTTCATACTAATTGAGAGACTTGTTCATAAAGTAAATAAATGAAAAAAAAAACTTTGTTTTTGTGTCATTGCAGGCTTAATGAAAACGACCTTTCACATGTAACACTTTCTCTTCTTTGCAACTTCTGTTATGAAATTTATTAAAGTTTTTTATATTTATTAAGGCAAAAGTAATTGGAATGCCATATCTGTTCTATTGGAATAGCATATCTACCTCAGCCTCTAAGCATTCCTAAAAAACTGTGTATTTACTTTAGAAAAATGCTTACTTTTGGCTTTACTGAGAGATTAAGTTATACCAGGAACATTTTCAACTGAAAAACCAATATACACTTAATTCTCTGAGTTTAGAAGAAAAGGTGAATTCACTTGATTCTTGTTTTCCTCTTAAGTGTTTGTTTTTTGAAAATCATTTTATAATCTTTTGGTGGTAATATCAAGGCATGTTTTCAAAGATTTGACTCCGCTTTGTAAAGCTTGTGGACAGTACTGAGAACAGGTTTTGATGGTGACCAAAAGCTCAAAAACGTACCTTTATGCATTCCAACTTTTATCTTCATTTAAGGCTCTTTACAAATCATACTCAGGTGATTGAGATTGTATTGCAAAATCTTAACACTTTTAAAAATTAACAGTAAATGACTGGTGTAGAACTGCTAATACTGGATCATCCACTACAACATGTTCATTGAGGTTTCTTGTAGTCAGTTCACTATAATACTTGTTTATTACAAGATATCTCATATTAAGGGTTCAGACATTTACAGAATTTAACTAAAATCAGTTGCTAAGTTTGAATACTTAAAACAGGTTTTCCAGAATTATGCAGACTCACTCTAGTATTTTTTTTTTCTTACAAATTTAAAAGTAGAAGAACAGTTTTGATTTTATGACTAGCAAACTTCTATAGCTATCACTTTTTTGTAAGGAAGTATATATGCAGTTTAAATAATTCTTTTTGGAAACACCCTTTCTGCGCTTGTTTTTTACACACACTGATTATTTTTCTGAGTGTTTTTATATTTTCTTATTTTTTTAGTATATTTCATGACAAGCTATTTTTCAAATGATTTAGAATGTCACACTCCAAGAGATCACTGTGATTCCCTCATCTCTCCCAGTAATTCCTGTTACAGTACAGTCATTTTCTGGGTAAGTTCATGATTTTTGTATTCTGGAGATTTGCATGGTATTAAGAATGTATGAGGTCCAGTTAAAAAGTTCCGAGACTAGGCTGATATACAACAAAGTACTTACATTACTTAAGTCTAGCTATGATCTCCCTCAAAGTAGTTTCCTTGGGCGGCGATATACCGCTGCCAGCGTTTTTGCCACTGTTGGAATGCTCCCTGGAAGTCCTGTTCGCGAATCATGCCAAGCACTGTATGAGATTCATACTGGATCTCTTCCACGGTTTCAAAATGGCCACCCTTGAGCTTCAGCTTCGTCTTCGGAAAAAGAAAGAAGTCGCAGGAGGCCAAATCCGGCGAGTAAGGTGTGTGAGGAAGGGTAATCATGCTGTTGCAGCTGCAACCACTTGCTGACGAAGATATTGACAGTTCGACACAAAGTGCCTTCTGTTTGGAGTTCAGAATCTTTGGCACAAACTTTGCAGCAATGTGGTGCATGTTCAAAACTGACGTCAGAATTTCTTACACTGTTCCGTATGACACATTGACGATGAGAGCAATATCTTGAATGGTTCTATGATGATCCTCATGCACCAGTCTCCTAATTTTGTTTACATTTTTGGGGGTTTTGCTCATGGACGGTTGCCCTGACCTCTCGTTGTCTTCCAGTGAGGTTCTGCCACTCTTGAAGTGCGAGTGCCACTCAAAACACCTAGCAGTACTCATTGTTTCATTGCCATAAGCCTGCCGTAACATTTCATGCGTCTCCATTCCCGATTTGCCAAGTTTGACGCAGAATTTGATGTTCGCTCACTGCTCTAGTTTGCAGTCATACCAAAATCGCAGCTGTGTTCTGCACGTGGTCACCAAATATCGTGTAGCACAGCTCCTGATGTTCACAGAACGACACCACTTGCACAATGACTCGTGAAGGTCACTGCCCTCGACCGCTTTTCGCACATACGCATAGCCATCTTTTGGCATGCTACGTATCTAATCTCGGAACTTTTTGATCGCACTATGTATATATTTTTTCTATATGGCATTCTGAAATGTTCCTTGTGTATTATTAAACTCGAAATTATGTAAAAATGTCATTATAGGCACATAAAGTGTCAAGTTTTCACTATTTTCCCATTTAGCTATTTCTTTAGGAAACTTGAAAATTGTATTGTGCTAAATCAGGAGTCGGAAGATGTGGGTTCAATTCCTGCTCTAGGGTAATGCAATTTTCAAGTTTTATGAAGAAATGGCTGCATGGACAAATATGGCACTTTTTTGTGACTATAATTAATTACATTTGTTTGTGCCTATCCAGTGTTTGAGCTGGAATCTTTTCTCTTGTAGCAATTTGGCTATTTTGTCAGCAGAAGTAACAAGGTAGATTTGCCAAATTTATGGTTCTACTTTTTGCTATATTTACATATATGAAAATATGAGCACAGTGCATTGGCTAAATAAAATTTTGTACTTTTTGTGGAATTTAAGAATAAAAGCACAAATAGGCTTTTACATTTCTAATTTTAATAAAAATACTTACATTTGCTTTAGCATGCAGTTTGTGAAAATATGTACAAAGACCAGGATTGAGCAAAGCCACAACTGACGACACACCTACCGAAAACCTGTCGACTCGAACCAAAATGGTGTGTGCTCAGGGACGTCACCAAGGGTGTGCGAGAGTGGGCTCAAGCCTACCCTGAAATTTGTCTTGCACACCCTGCTGCCCACTCAGTTCAAAATGTGCCATTTTTCAATATATTTAACTTTAAAATATAATCTGGACTCTCCAAGTAATAATAAATCTTGTGTTTTACTTCATGTAACCCTACGTTCTTTCCCTAGGAAGTGCTTTGTTTACTACTCCATAGAAAGGTTATCAAAATAGCATCTGCAGGGCCATGAAAATTCTGTTGTTCTCCACTCTTCCAATTCCTTAGTTTAAGCCTTTTTTTTTTTTTTTTTCGTGTTTGTATGGCTATGGGGCGAATGAGGTGGGTGGATAGGAATTCGCAAAGTGAGGTCATTACTAATTGCTCTGATGTTTGTTTTCTTTACAAAATTGGGGATTCCAACATGGAAAGGGACGTCTTAAGACTGTCTGGAGACAGCGAGAGTGCAGAAAGTGGCTGCCGCCTGCTTTGTAAGGGAGGAGTTCAAGGCAAAGTCACTGGTTTGAAGGAAGAGAATTAAGGAGGGAGTCTGCATGGCACCACGTTAAATATGATTTAGATAAATAAAAATTACATTTTCCTTTAAATAATTTGTCCAAGTACAGTACTATTTTCGTAAGCAGAAATGCAAAATTTTGAAAAGCAATTAAGGCACTGCATTCAGAGCAAGCAAAAAGTTGAAGGCCGCATTCTAAAAAAATCACTTGGTATCTTGCGCCAGTGTCGTAACTAGTCATATCCATGTATGTGTGTGTGTGTGTGTGTGTGTCCAGGTTAAGAGGGTTGAGGAATGCACGAATTCTTTTGCAGGTAGTGAAAAGCATTAAAAATTATTTCTTTCAGTGTTTCGTAAATATAGTTGCTATCAAACTTGTCCCACCCAAAATAATGCTCGCCCACCCATCATCCACCCTGATTTCGAAGTCTAGCGACGTCCCTGTGTGTGCTGCTCCTGCAGTTGCTCTGCTACAGCAAACTGCCAAAGAAACAAACAAAATGCCTCTTTCCTTATCGATTGCAGCAAAGACCTTGCTAAAGGGGCTCACTGGTTCTTTTCTGCAATAAGAGAAAACACAACGGGGATGGAAAAATGACAACAGTGCAAAGCAGCGTGCAACAGTGATGACGGAAAGAAAAAATGACGGGGAAAGATACCAGATCAGCAGGATGAAGCAGCTATGACAAAACAAAAAAATGACAGGGATAAAAGGAAACAATGCAAGGGCGAAGCAGGAGTGGACGCGATGATGGGGATGAAAAACACAACACAAGGATGAATCAGGGGTGGGCAGGATACGGAAAGAAAGAATAATGGGGGAGGAAACCAGGTCTGCGGGGCAAAGCAGTGATGATGAAACAAAAAAATTATGGGGATGAAAAATTACCCAAGGGCAAAGCGGGGTGTGGGCAGGATGATGGAAAGAAAAGATGACGGGAAAGGAAACCAGGTCGGTGGGGCAGTGGCACCCATATGAGTAATTTCAGGGGGGGGGGCTAAGAAAAATCCTCACCTCCTTCAAGGCTGTCAAACATTTTAGTAAATGTACAAGATACTAAAATACAATCAATCATTAATATCTTATTCTTTTTAAAAATGCTTTAAAAAAACGTTTCGTACTTTTGTGTTTTAAATTTGTCAAAAATTTGGCTTTACTAATGGCTGGGGGTCGAGCCCCCCTCCCCTGTTTCCCCTTATGGGCACCCTTGCTGTGGGGCGAAGCAGAGATGACAGAACAAAAAAATGATGTTTACATTAGTACCTGGTTTCACTAACCAAAAGAAATTCAAAGAGGATTTTCGCTCTCAAAAAAACGGAAAAAAGTGAAAATAGTGTTTGTTTTGTGGCAAGCTGTTATAGAGGCAGCACGCACCCTGAGCAGCAAGTGTGATGCTGCCAACCTCCTCAGCATCAAGCTGCCATAGCTTTGAACTCTGTCTGTGAGCATCTGTGCTTTACCTCAATTTATTTTGTACATCCATTAGCAGGATGTATCCTAAGGCATCAGAAAAGCCTAAGAGAGTTTGTAAGGTTGTTACACTTACCATAAAACTGGACGTAATTAAGCATTTTGAGTGTGGTGAATGACATAAGGAGATTGTGTGTGTATTGAACTTGCCTGCGTCCACCATTCATACTATTTACATGCAGAGAGAAAGAATTTTGAAAGCTGCCGAAGTTACTATTGGTGTACAAGAAGTGAAGTGGTCTGGTTTAGTCATCATCCAGTAATGAATAAAATGTATATTTATCAATATGCTATGTATTTATCGTATCATTCCTGATTTTACTATATGGTAGTTTTATTTTAGGTTTTATGTGGTATTTGGTGTGATTTGGTAAGTTATTTTTTGGGTCTAAGAATGCTCAAAATTTTTTCCTGTATAAATGAATGGCAATTGCTTCTTCACTTTATGCCATTTCGGCTTATGAAAGGTTTCATAGGAATGTTCTACTTTCGAATAGCGGAGAAACCTGTACTGCCTTATTGTAGTGATAGTTTCCCTAGGCAACAAGATCTGTTTAATCTTCCTTTCCTCTTGAGTTTTTTTTTATTTTTACAGACTTTTCGGGCCTCTTGATGTTGGTCAAGGCCTGTTCTCAATGTATAGAAGGTTTAACAAAAGTTTTGTTTACTTCTGAAGAATTTGAATGTTGTTGCCAGTTACCAAACTGAAATGTTTTCACTGTGTATTTTGTAATTCTGTTGCTGTTGTTGTAATTAAGTTGTTTAAAACACAACTTACTAGTTTTGAAGGCTCATTGATGGCACTGTGTTTTTGGATGTAATGACTTCAGAAATAAACAAAAAAACTTTTGTTAAACCTTCTATACATTGAGAACAGGCCTTGACCAACATCAAGAGGCCAGAAACGTCTGTAAAAATAGAAATGAATTCAGAGGGAAGGGAGATTAAACAAAATTTCTTCAAGTGGAACTAGAACCAAAGGAATATATCTGGGTAAAGCCTTAAGTAAGGGATTTAACAAGATCTGTTAATGGATGGCATCTTTCCTCCCCCACCAGATGCACAACATGCTCTTCTGTTGAAAAATATTCAGCTTTGAGGCAGTGGCAGACCTACATTTTTGAGGCCCTGCAGCTTGAACTGGTATGGGGGCCTCTTTGTAACTAGCAATGGGGTTTGGATAACTAAGTACTGTTATCTTCTTCAATGAGGTTGTTCCACGACAACCTCGTTGGAGAAGATAACAGAAAGTTGCTTTAATTTAAACACACTTGCCCATAATATTCTATTGTTGCTGCAGAACTACGTATTTCTAGCCACATTGTTTTGGCTGCTTAACTAATTACAGATATCAGATGTAATTCACTTTTTTTTTTTAATTTAATCTAAATTATTTTTTCCTTTGCTCCCTTTCCTGCCTCATACCCCCATTTTCCCCATTGGAGCATAAAGCCCAGGTGGTCAAGGCGATTCACGAAATTTATGAAATGTCTGTCCCCAGTGCTAGCGTTGCTGGTGGACAAACCTCTTGGTATCTCAGAAATGCACACTGCAAAGTCCGAACCGCGGTCCTATGAATAGTCAAGTTTACATTTTACGACCGTCTCTTTTAGCAGTAGGCACCAGCAAAAGTCGTAACTCTGCCATAGGTAAGTCACTGTAATCTTTCGCTATTCACCAGGCCCAAGAAAATACGTCCCATTTAAAGTATGAAAACATCACCTGCCCATTATGCCAGCTGTTACTAAAGGGTAGCTGAGTAGCTCAGGGGCCAACCAATAATCACCAGGGTCAAGCACTGGCCAACTCAGCTGACCAATTCAGACCCCAGATGGGAAACTAGAGGACTGAGAGCACGCCCCTACCACGTGGGAAATTAAAGGGACTCAGATATATACACAGGTATAACGTAACCCAGAAGAAGATAAAAATGTCAGACTTATAATGTAGTCATAGTCAGTCATAGATATAGGATATATAGAGTCGAGATAGGGAAGTCAAAGTCAAGAGTCAATGGTGGGCAGTTCAAGCCAACAAAGCAAAGTTCTTATATTAATTCAACATTTGTCGAAAACATTACGTGGTTTCAGAAATTATTAACTATATGTCAACAAAATAGTTTCTATATCATCTACTGTTTCGCACGTTACTAGAAATTCGAGCACGGGAAAAACGTCCATATAATAAAAAAAAAAAAAAAATTATCTCAACTTGTCACTAATATTCCTTTTTGATGTTCCTTATAATAGTTTAGAATTTTATTATGAAAATTACAAATTTATATGAAAAAATGTTTTTATATGTGCAGTCATATGCATCATAAGTTGTCAAAGTCCTCCAATACGTAGAGACAATATGTATTAAATGATTAACATTATTCCAGTTTTTTAACTCATGATTCACGAAATTAATACAATAGAAAAGAACTTTCGAACCTTTTGATTATGATGCGTTGAATCAGTAATAAGCCATCTTGAGATCGAAGTTCAACTTGGAAGCTGATACCACAGGAAAGAAAAATCGTGCCTTCTTCGATAACAAGATGGCTTATTACTGATTCAACGCATCATAATCAAAAGGTTCGAAAGTTCTTTTCTATTGTATTAATTTCGTGAATCATGAGTTAAAAAACTGGAATAATGTTAATCATTTAATACATATTGTCTCTACGTATTGGAGGACTTTGACAACTTATGACGCATATGACTGCACATATAAAAAACATTTTTCATATAAATTTATAATCTTCATAATAAAATTCTAAACTATTATAAGGAACATCAAAAAGGAATATTAGTGACAAGTTGAAATAAAAAAAAATTTTTTTATTATATGGACGTTTTTCTCGTGCTCGAATTTCTAGTAACGTGCGAAACAGTAGATGATATGGAAACTATTTTGTTGACATATAGTTAATAAAGCAAAGTTCTTAGTTAGTTAGAAGTACCCGAAGAAGTCTACACAGCCACCCGAGAGATCCCAACAATCACCAGCCCACCAGACATAAGGTAAGATGATGCTTTTCTCCCCAATTCCAGTTCCAATGTTATATGTACATATGCACAGTCGCTATCCATCCTCTTAGATAGATTGAGGGATTTATTTTAAATTTAAGCTCAGGGTTTACAGGCGTACGCAGCAATGGCCCAGTCAACATGGCTAATTTTATCCTTTTAATTTAACGTAACTTTATTTGGCCTCCACTAAGGGCTGTAGCAGCCTGATTCAATGTACTTTTCTTTACAATAAACATGTTAATTACTTAAGCTGGTGTTGCAAACTTTTCTAGGCTGTGTATATTTTTCTAAATCATAATTTGCGGCATATGTTTTTTTACGAATACCTCATAACGAACCTATATGAAACACAATGCGGCATCCGTAAGCTTTGAGATTGGGTCCCTTAAATTTATAAAGACACAACATAATTGTTTATCCATTTATGATGAAATAAGTATTCTGCGACCACCGCACTACCAGGGGCGTGGTAATACTATTTTAGCACAATTGTCTACTGTTAAAAGGCCTACTTTTATCAATCGCTGTCTAAAATATTAATTATATGATACACTTTCACTAACCTCTTTACTTTTCAGGTTCTTTGTGTTATAGTGTGTTTCAACTTGTTCCTTAGTGTTGCTGCCAATCTTAAAATGCCAAAGACACTATAATTTAATTTTAACTACACAAACTGTAACAATATAGGAAAATTGAGTTTGTACGGACTAATATGGACATTAGTGCTGCTGCCACCATTGACAACTGACAACGATACCCAGTGGGAGGAACGTCGCCAGGTCGTAGTCTTCTGTTTCAGGTCAAGCGAGATGCACTCTGTAGTCCGTTGCCAACTGCTGAACACAATACTATTATTTTGTATTAAATTGCACTTTATCATTAATATTATTAGTATTATTATTATTTAAAAACACCTTCTCATACAGTAGACCCAAATTTTTAAGCGATGTGGACTAAAGTCGCTTCTGGGGGCCCTCCGGAATTTGGGGCCCTGAAGCTTAAGCGTTATTAGTTTCATAGTAGATCTGCCCCTGCTTTGAGGCAGTTGAAGTGAATTGTCCCTAATTGCAATAGGCTTTTTTCCCTAAAAAACAAAACAAAATGAAAGACAGATAGTTTCCATATGGGGCATGAAAAGGGAAGAGCAAATGCACAAATATTCTATTAGGTCTCCATCAGTGAACTCAAGGGGTACCCATCTTGCAAATTTCAAGACATATCCCAACTTCTGGATTTCATTTCAGATTGCAAAATGGGAGATGTTGTACTTGTCTCCCAATTCTATAGATATATTCATACAGCATTGCAAATGTCAAAAAGTCACATAACTGCTTAATTATTAATGTGCTATTTAGACAATCTACATTTTGAGGTTACTCACCTTTATCCCAAATATCCTTTAGGGGTTTTTCATCTCTTACACACATTTCCAACATGTTATTTTCAGTAGTCACATCGTGGTTCAGGGCCCAAAAAACGCACATCACACTCACGCAAAACTTTGGGTTTTTTTTTCTTTCTTTTTTTCCCCCCAATAACTAAATGCCGATTCAAAATAATCAACTACAATGGCACATAATTCAACTCCCTAAAAACGCCTATCTAATTAAAACCTCAATAAAAAACTTTTATTACACATTTCCTAAAACATCAAAGTTAAAACTGCTCACCGGTAATTAATTGAAACAAACCAAACCTGACACAACCACTATTCTCATTAATCTCGGACCTCTCCTCACTTGGCAATAAGCGTGCTATCCTAGCACTTTCAGCCTCTGCCCAGGCCATTTTCAAGGAGTGGACGCAACAGATGAACCTCCGTCGCCGCCCTCAAACGTAGCAAATGTTCTAGGTCTTGCTTGGCATCGTCTCATCATTGTTATTCACTGCTCAGCACAGTGGCGCCATCTATTAGGTGCCCATTAGTCTTCTTTTTCTCTTCGTACTTGTAAATATCCGTTTGACAGCCAGCTGCATTTGATTCTTGAAAATTAATCTTCTTATAATCAATCATAATTTTTTTAATGTATTAATTTACATCATTTATTTATTTTTTCTTTCCTTTTCCCCCTCTGGAAAGAAAAAATAAATAAATGATGTGAGTAACCCCAAAATGTAGATAATTCTATAGATTTCAGGTAAGGATCCTCTTGTTCCAATTCTCTGCTTAGAACCTCATCATCAAACTTTGATGACCTTCCTGATCAGCAGTCATCTTGCAGGTCGAAAACCCTTTCTTGGAATTTCATGAACCATCTTTACATACAGTATAATTGCACCTGACCTGAAAACACTACACAAATGTTCAGCTGCAGCTGTTGCATTGTTCCTTTCTTTTGGAACTTGTTTGCTATGAACGCAAACATCTGCTGGCATCTTTACATTTCACTTACAGACAAACAAATAGCTGCTACACCTGTTTGTTGTGAAATTTTTATACTTGTAGAAAGGGTGGCTCAGGTGGGATAGTATGATGTGTGTGGCAATTATGACTATTTGAACTATCCATTTTTGCATTTTTTTAAGTTTGAAAATTGTATTAAGGAATACTTATAACTTTCTGCAGATGACACGACACTAATTACCGACTCGGAACAAGATCTACAGAGAATACTGGATGAGATAAGTGCCAAAAGCCAAAACTGGGGATAAAAAGAAAACAAAAGTAATGAAAGTTAGCCGAACCCCAAGTAAAATTACAATCAAGCTAAATGACGAAAAACTTGAACAAGTCCAGAACTTCAAATACCTCGGAGTAATAATCAATGAACAGCTAAAACGCTAGGTGGAAATAAAAAAAGTCGTATTGAACAAGCTAGAAGTGCATTTATGAAATGGAAGTCACTCTTAGCTGACAGGAGCTTAAGAGACGAGCTCAAATTGAGAACACTTAAATGCTACATATGGCCAATACTGCTATATGGAGTAGAAGCGTGGACATTAACATCAACAGCAATCAAGAAGCTACAAGCATTTGAAATATAGCTATACCGACGAATGACGAGAATCTCTTGGACTGACAAGATAACAAACATCCAAGTCCTGCGTGATATGAACACTGCCCAAGAGCTTTTAGAAATAATCATGAAGGGAAGTGTAAATACCTAGGACACATAGCAAGGAATAACAACAAATACAACCTGCTACAAATCATTTTGGAAGGTAAAGTAGAAGGGAAAAGAAGACCTGGCAGGAAGAAAACTATATGGATAGACAATATTAAAAGCTGGCTTGGTTTGACAACTGCACAAATTCTACACACAGTGCTAGAGAAAGATACAAACTGATAGTCACAAACACCATTAGGCAGCATTAGAAGAAGAAGAAGAAGATAACTTTCTGTAAACAGATAGGAAAAATTGCTGAACTACTTGTACTTTTCAGTAACAACCATATCTGGATATCATATAACCTTATGATTTATATGCTGGTGCAAAGAAATTCATAATTTCCACCTGCTTTACTTCTGAAGACTATGGTACACATTCAGGAATATCTTCAATGCTACTAGCAATTTTTTACCATATTCCTTGATCGAATTGTCTTGTTTTGCTGAATCTTGAATGTAATGGCATTTTGTCACAATTTTGAATTTGTTGGATGATCTCAAACTTTCTTTATGCTTTCCTAGATAGCAAATTTGCATTTATAGCTAAGAATACATCGAAATTTTACACAGCAGAACTTCGAAGTAATCTGTTAAGCCATTTTTAAGTGCTATGGTGTCTTTGCTGTTAGTAGCATCTGTTGCTTTGTTCCTAAAAGAAAGGAGCGTTGCATGACTGAAATTGCTATTCATTGTTTTATGTCTTTGTTTGAGTGCTTTTGTTATTTAAAAAAGTGTGCATAGTGAACTTATATACAATGCAACTTGCCTTTTCTTTCTTTCTCTCTTCCTCCACCTTTTTTTTTTCTTTTTTCTTTTTTTTCTACTGATCAGTGGTTCAATTACAGCCCTATCTATCCCCTGGACTGAATCTCAGCATTATTATTTTTTATCAGGGATTTTAAAAATACAAAATTAACAACCAAAAGAGCTCCTCAGGATTTACATTATAAATATTAAGATCTAAATGAATGATGCGAAAACTGATGTTGATATTCTTAGTGATATTACCAGTGCTTTTTATTTTTTTATTGTTTTGGAGAAAAAAGTACCGGAACTCTTAAACATAAGTTGTTCAGAAGGGGTGCGGGGGGGGGGGTTGACTTTTAAAAAGTAGCTAAATTTCTTTCTTTAACATTGTTCTTTAAACATATCATTTTTATGTGGTACAACTGCAAAAATGTAATTCAGATGACCATATTATATTACAGTCATTTGCAAAAGTTTAAGACCACCTGTTGGTATTAGGAGATTTCTGCCAATTGTGTCAGCTACTGTCTGTATTACTCAACTTCCTGTCGGTGTTGCATCATCCTACAGCGGCAGGTGTTGATAGAGTTAGGGGAAGAGTACAAGCGTCATTTTGCTTCTGGTTTTCATGCGGAGAGGTTTTGTACATATGTTCTATATAGCGAAAAATGGACAAAAAAAGTGTCATTAAGTGTTACTCAGAGGCACAAATAGGGACTTTATATCATGAAGAATACTCCGAACATGACATAAGCAGAAAGTTGAATCTATTCATAGTGCATTTGTGAAATATCAAGATACGGGTGAATTTAGCGACCAAAAAAGAACTGGATGTCCAAGAAAAACAACCCCATGTTACAACAATACCACAAGGGGAATAGTTATGCATTCTCTGAGGATGCAAGAAAATCAAAGCCTTTCTACATTCAAAAGAGTTTGATATTAGTATCAGCACTCTTTCCTGATGTCTTAGCAACAATTTTGGATTAAAGTCTTATAAACCTGCACATAAACCTAGGCTAACCTCTATCATGACAAATAGACTCCAGTTTGTAAAGCATCATCAATCGAGGACTGCTGAAAATTGGAGCCAAGTTCTTTTTCCAATGAATCAACTGTGCATCAATTTGAATCATGTGAAGCGCATGTTCGACGATCATTTTTTTTAATGAAAAATACACCGTTAGCACCATGAGACATCCGCCTAGTCAGATGGTATGGGATGCTATTTCAGCATCCGGTACTGCTTTATTTTCCTTTTTGCCGACAGGACTACCATGGTTGGTCCTTTTTATGCAGAAATGTTACGTGAGAAGCTGTTAACTTATATGCAAGTGCACAGATGCACAATCTTTGTGCATGATGATGCTCCATGCCACAGATCAAAGACAGTAAAGGACTGCCTGCAGAAGAAAAACATAACTGTGCTTGACTGGCCCGGTAATAGTTCCGACCTTTAACCCGATGAAAAATTTGTGAACCATTTTGAAAAGCAAAGTAGCAGAAAAACTGCCATCAAATTCCCAACCTTTGATTGATGCGATAAAGTACATGTGGTGCAAAGACATTTCAAGTGACTGCTGCAAATCCCTCATTGAGAGGATGCCATATTGTATTCTGTCTGTCATAAAATACAAAGGTGGCCACACAAAGTACTGATTTCAGTCTTTTTGTGTTTTAAAGAATGTAAGTATTAATCTGTGGTGTCATTTTTTCAAATATCTCATTCTAGTAATTAGTTGTTTCTTTGGAAATCTTAATTTTCAGTAAATTGACAGGTGGTCTTAAACTTTTGCAAATGACTGTAAATTATTATATTAGAAATAGCTAGTAAAGTCCGTAAGAATTTTACAGTATTTAGCAAATATTGCATTATTAAAATTAAATAATTATTTAAAAACTCAAGACCAGAAATTTTGTGTCAAAATATGTATTAAAACACGAGCCCTGGATGTTGCTATAAGTGAGGTTATTATGTATAGTGTATCTAATAGAATAAATTTCTGGGATCGAAGACATTTCTTAATTTTTCAGTTCGTATTTATTTTATTTTTTATTTTTTATTTCATTCTTGTTGATGTAACAAATATTTTGATGTCATTTATTGCTTAGTTGTTGGTGTTATAGCCAAGTTGTATTGTAATTATGAAATCTAAAGAAATTTTGTATTTCTAGATATTTTGATTACTCTTGCAAATCTATATTCTTGAACAGTTTTATATCAAATAAGGTTATTTTATGAACTACTGTGATTTGTAAATGGAGGCATATTTGTTGCTGCTTATTAGGTTTTGCATTTGCTTCTTTTTTTTTTGTTTGTTTGTTTAAGCATAGTATCACCATAAATATTGGTTTTACTGATACGATTATAACCCATTTGCTGTGATTTCAATCCTGAAACTTGTATATCTGCAGGGAACATAGTCTGCCTCGAACGGTTTACTCCAAAATATATTCTGCTGGGTTTCCAACTGTTTTTGACCGCAATGGCCGTGCTCCAATTGTAATTGACACCAGCTTGCCCTACAGTGTTGACTTGAACAAGGAACTGACTCAACCACCTCAGGGAAATGAAATAGTCTTTGAATTCCTTGCCTTATCAGAGTTAGTGAAACTTCCATTTTATTTACATAGTGCACATGAATGAATGTATGAATGTAGATGCCTTTATCATTTGTAGCTTTTAGAAACTAAAGTTTTAAATTATTTAATTAATGTCCTCTTTCAGTGTTGAGCATGATCTTCACCAGTAACTGATCACTAAATATGAAGCTTTAGTCAGAGCCATAGTTATGGTTCTTGGTGCTTCAGGAAAACACACTTTGGTTACCTTAAAACTAATGATTGTCTTATAAATTTTAGATAATAAGTTATCTAGTAACAGATACTCATACACTCACGGACAATGAAATTTGCTCACCTAGAAGAAAACATACTGCAACCACGAAACTTTGCAAATAGCTAGAGTGCGTGCTGGTATCAAATGGTCCACGTTTGGTGTGAGTGCACATGACCACACACCCTGTAGTGGTGCTGCAAGCACGAACCGGCAGCCTTTTAAACCAGCGTGTAGTCAGTGCCCCATGAAAGCAAAAAGCACTGGCCGATGCAAGCAAGAGTTCAGAGTAATAAGAAAGCTGGGTAGATGCCAGAGACATAGATTTAAGCAACTTGCATACTTTGAGAGAGGTCAGATCATCAGGCTGAAAACCGCAGGGTGGTCGGCACGCTGTATAGCTCACCACGTGGATTGTTCAGACCATGCCATCCGACTGCGTTGGGAGCAGTGGACATGTGACGGCACTGCCACATGGTGGAGTGGCTGGACGGACCAGGAGGACCACCGGTAGAGGGGATCGACGGATGATGCGCCTGACACGAACGTATCCCACAGGGATCCGTTCCACTGTACAGTCAGATGTAGTGGCTCCTGTGTGCCCATGAACCATTTCCCGATGCCTCACAGAAGTGAATCTGCGATCCGAGCGCTCCTTATGTGTGCTACCATTAACACCAGAACATCACCAGATCCATGTGCAGTGGTGCAGAGCAACGTGGAATGCCACAGACTGGCAACATGTGGTGTTTAGTGATGACTGCCACTTCATTTTGGGGATGGATGATCATCGTGTCCGAGTGTGGAGGTCCCCGGGTCAACGGCACAATCCCAACCTTGCTATTGAGCTCCACACCTCCCCCACTGCAGGCATTATGGCTTGGGTAGCCATTGCCTACTATAGCTGATCAGCTCTAGTAATGGTACGTGGATCATTGACAAGCCAGCGGTATGTGGATGAGATCTTACTGCCCCATGTGCTCCCATTCCTGGCTGGGATTCCAGGTATCCTATACCAGCAGGATAATGCCCGCCCGCACTCGGCTCGGGTTGCTCAGGACTGCCTACACCATGTCCTAATACTTCCGTGGCTTTCCCGCTCCCCGGACATGTCCCCTATCAAGCATGTGCGGGACCAGTTTAAACGCCGGCTGCCGCCGTACCACACTATCTGGGATTTGGAGCACACTGTCCAACACGTGTGGGCCTGTCTGCCACAGGACAACATCAGGCATCTATTCGTCTCCATGCGGACCGTATTGCAGCATGTATCGCCATATGAGGCGGTGTGACGCACTATTGAAGATGGCCAGACTGCGTGTCACAGATCCCTCTGTAATTGTACTGCAGCTCTGTTTTTGCCATCATGTGTATCATTCATCTCTATCATTATGTCCATAACATTTCAGTTCAGTCTGGTGCTTCCTTCTTGGTGCGCAAATTTCATTGTCCATGAGTGTATCTTAAAACACACCAAAATATTCAAAACTATATTATTTGTCATAAAATGAAGTGTCCTGAAAATACGTGAATGCACCTCATGAAACTTCCTGACATACACATTTTACAGTGTGGCTATTTCTAGGGTTTCTCTTGTAAAACTCTTCTGGGAGGATATATGAAATACTTTTGGAAAAATTTTACAAGATGATATATGAAATCCTCCTGGAAGAATTTTGTGTGAGAAACCATAGGAATAGTCACGCTGTAAAATGTGTACGTCAGGAAGTTTCATGAGGTGCATTCACATATTTTCAGAACCTTTCATTTTATGACAAATAATATAGTTAAAAATTGTCTTTTATGGAATGCTTTTGAAACAAAACCTATTCAGTTTAAAATGATAAACTGCAGACATTGCATAAATGTATTTTTTGTTTTAATACAATGTTTATAAATGCAATAATTTATAACTTAACATCTGCTATATAGCCCAGTAAATAAAGGACTTGACCTGGAACAAATTAGCTAAAAGCTGAATTTTTGCAGGCTGGTAGAACTCATTGGGCCTAGCATTTTCACAAAAGTCCCCCCCCCCCCATGCTTGCCTCCCCTACACCCCCATAAATGGGGAAAATTAGGTCTAATACTAATTCACTCGTAACTCCCGAAATAATTGGCATACAGCGATCATTTTTTTTTATTTATTCCTCTTGATATGATCTATAAATTTTGTTCAATTCATTTTTACTATATCTCCTATAGTTTTGATGCAATTTTCGAAAACCCGCAAAATAGCACCTTTTTTTCTCGACATTTTACCGAATAATTGCAATTACTGCTTCACAGAGCCAAAATTTCCGAAAAATGCTCCCAATAAAAGTTGTAGCAAATTTTATAACCTTTACAACGATGTATTATTTGTCTTAATATACTTTATAATTTGCCTTCTATTGTACCGAAACTGCGAATGCACTGTAGCCCTAAAATGACAAAACATCGGGTAAAACATGCAATAATTTTGCGGGGAGTATAATTTTTAACGATAGGTTAAAAAAAAAAAAAAAAGGAAAACTCAGCTTCGCACCTGCAAAAAAGGCACCGACTCTTACCTATATGCTTCACATCGAACCCCCAACCTCTCAGAGGGGAATTGCAATATGACAATGTCATTTTTTCCCTTTATACATTTGTTATGAAGTATGAATTTAGTTCTATAAACTGCTGCTGTTTCTACAATTTCAAAATACTTAAAAAAAAAACACACATTTTCATTTTAAAATTTTCTGAATGAACTGAGATTAAAATTGCACAAAACTGTAATTAAAAAAAGGCTGCAAAAAAAAGCGGTGATGATTAACTTTATAACTTTTAAAATGATATACATTTTGTCTTACATTGGCTTCTGTGGTTCTGAATATCGCACAGTTCTCGCAGAATTATGATAAGTGTCATCGCTCATATCAGGTTGTTTGTGCATGGCAGTACACTGCAACGTCCACACATAGGAGAACATCAGAATCCGGCTTTTCAGAAACTGCAGACAATCCCACATTCTTTCTTACAGTTGCATGAAATCAAACGTAAGTGTTCAGCTGGTGCCCCGGGTAAAGTAGTCGTAATTGGCTTTAGTCTTCTACCCTCTAACTTCAACCCCAGTTGGTGGGGTCAAGTTTGTTCCCTGACCACATTTGAACTTGAAGGTATACCCGCAAAAAATTCTGTCAAGCTGCTGCTACTGTTGGTGGAAATTTTCTCAAGTCAAAGTTTGATCTCAGTGATAGTTCGTAACTGTTTTTTTGTAATAAAAATATATGGCATCATCTAAATTGTCGTGTTTCCTCAAACCATATAAATCCAAATGGAAGCTTTCTCCATTTGGAAGATTTCTTCTTTTAAAGCATTAATGTGGTTGAAAACCGTTGCTTGCGACTGAGCCTCCTGAGAACTTTTTATTAGGTTAACTTCCTTTTGTTTCCCAAGTCTGTAAAGTGCGAACGTCGTGTCACATCCTGTAACGGCATGCGTGAATAACAGGCATTTGCGTACATGGCTGTAAATAGATATCAGTTTTTCAATGCTGTAAAATATTGGAGGATTGCAGCAGCACCCGGTTTAAGAAAGAACAAAGATTTTGTTTATTCTAGAGCCAGCGCAATTAATAAGACAATAAGGTCTGTATTCGTATCTACGGTGACTACAGTAGGGTTTAGTTTCGACATTTCTACAGAGGTTTGAACTATATCTACATCAGCATCGTTATTAGCCATGAAAACCGTGATAATAATGGCATAGAGGAATTTCTCTTCTAATGCTACACATTGTTTTCTTATTGTGGGGCAGTCTGCGCTGGAGTGCTCTCCATGTTATTGGTAAATATAATGTTCGCTGACGTCCTTTTAGCAGATCTTGTTTGTTCTTCCTGATTTGTTATTGGCGTTTCAGGGTATCCACCAAAAACAACGTAGCAATTTGTACCATAATGGGAAAGTACATGATATATACATAATTTTGCACAATTTGACCAAATGTTGTGCATTTAGGCCAAATTACTGAATGAGGGAGATAACCACCCTCTATTATAACTATTATAATAGCTGCACCAGTAGGTATATTCTCCTGTTCAACAATACCACCAACGAAAGATTTAGTTATGGAGGATTTCGTACCTTTTCGCAGTGACACTTTGTCAAATAAAGCTGGTGGACGAGATACTAGTTCATTGCTGAAGTATGATTTCAATTTCAAAGGACTGTCACAAACACAAATAACTCTGTTGAACAATTGTTGTGTCCTTATTGACTCCAGCCTGTTCGAGCCTTTAAAACAGCTGCAAAGCCACTTAGCCACACACAATTTAACGAAAACAATGTCTTTAAAGATGCTTGCATACTATCTGTCATCTTTATGTTACTAGGTCTTGAACTGTTGTGTCCTGTAAGCCAAATAGCCTTTTCTCAGGATAAGCTCAATGCTGTATGCTTACCTGAGGTTTAGACATGTTTCCAGACTGTAGTCGTGAAACATCAACCTTCTTGTCAACACAGATGGCTGGTGTAATGCATTGAATTCTTTCCATTGCATGAAGAGTCGTTAATCCATCTAAAGTACATGCGTTCACTTCTGCATTACCAAACACGTACTGAATAAAGGCTTCATTACTCACAGAAGGTAATCTTGCACTAATTAGAGAATTTTGATATTGCTCTGCTTCGTAGTATGAAGAACACATACCCATCGATGATGACAATTAAACTAAATGTTTGGAACCATATGTACGACTTAAACACAATGCAAAGCTGACTTGAACAGCTGACAGAAATGACCTAGGTCTTACAGCAGATATTATAGCATGGTTTATTACAGTTCATTTGCGAATAATCCCGGATGTGCTGCACCTTTTTTTTGTAACCATGTCTGTAAATATTTGCAGCATTTTGGGAACAACATTTAACCAATTCTCCTTGATATCTTTTGTATTCGGATATTTGCTACTGTTGTAAATCTTTTTCTGTATGTCCTCTCTAATAATTTCTGCTGCTGCTTCAACAACTCTTCTTCGTTCACAAGCTTTATCTTCCTTTCTCTCATTGTACCATTGATCAGTCAGCGATTTACGATTAACATCTGTCATACATACAATATTCTTCTTCCCAGAAATGTTTCTACCGCCGAGGTGGTGCAGTGGTCGAAGCGCTGGCTTATAACCACCATTCGACCGAGAAAGACCTATGTTCGAATCCCGTTGAAGCATGGATGTTGTGTTTGTCTTACGGTACTGGTTCTCTCCCTTCCCTGGAACCAGTGACCCTAAATTAGGGATGGGCGACTACTTATAGCCCATTGAGTTGCTCGCGGTGGTCGTTAAACCTTCAATCAAAAAAAAAAAAAAAAAGAAAGAAATATTTGTTGTCACTATCCTGTCTCCGAAATGCTGTAACAGTCGCTGCTTTAAATATTTATCAGTAATGGGTGTAGAAAGGCCATGATATTTTATAAATCATTTAGGGTGTAGTGCCATTCATCTATTTTTTCAATGTAGTCACACAATAATGCGTAAGCAGTTTCAGTGCTCTGTTCTTGTGGCCCACCAGGTGCTCTAAACAGCTGTATTTTTCTGAATTTTCTGTAGCACTCGGAATGATATCGTGCTTCAACATTGATGCTGAAGAAATACTTGTAACATGGGAAGCCTTAATACTACTTTCTCGCGTGTAATTCCGCCGGCAAATCTGGTGAACCATAATAGAAGTAACATTCTCTAGTTTATCATGCAAACTGTCTTTCCTTTTCAGGCTAGAATCAGTTATCCTTTTTAAACCTTTGGGGACAACTACTGATTCTCCCTCACAGAGATGGTTATGGCAAATCATGCATTTGTCCATTTTTATTCAGTTAGGTAAACCAGTATGAGAATGCATTCAGAATTTACTTTACTTTTTAGAGGCTAAAAAAACGATCAACTTACATTTCGTTTTTTGATCAGCGAATCTTCGGTGCGGACTCCTTACCTATCCGATAACTTAATTCCATATGCTTTGTGACATGTGTGGACTGTGGGGGAGTTTTAGGAATGCATTTTATTCTCCCTCTGTGTCAAATAAATAAACCAAATGCGTGAGTCAGCGCCTCTTATCTCTCTCTCTCTCTATCAGTACCATGGTTTTCCCGCGATGCAAATTCTTCGCAACAGAAGTGCTTAAGGCCGACATGGTTTAGATACAGTGTAAGCGAAACTAAATGTTGCTGTAAGACAAATAATATATCGTTGTAAAGGTTTTAAAATTTGCTACAACTTTTATTAGGTGCATTTTTCGGAAATTTTGGCTCTGTGAAGCAGTAATTACAATTAATCTGTAAAATGTCGAGAAAGAAAGGTACTATTTTGCAGGTTTTCAAGAATTGCAGCAAAACTATAGGAGATATAGTAAAAATGAATAGAACAAAATTAATAGATCATATCAAGAGGAATAAATAAAAAAAGTTATCACTGTACACCAATTATTTCGGGAGTTACGAGTGGATTAGTATTAGACCTAATTCCCTTCCTTTATTGGGGTGTAGGGGGGAAGCAAGCGGGGGAGGGGTGGGGACTTTTGTGAAAATGCTAAGCCCATTTGTGTTCTACCAGCCTGCAAAAATTCAGTTTTTAGCTAATTTGTTCCGGGTTTGACCCAATTTCGGCCTTTATTTACTGGGCTAATAGTTTTGCTACTATGGTCCAGCTTTCTCAGGACTACAGTATGTTGGTTTTGTGTGACAATGGTTATTCTTTTTATGTTACTGGTTTTGATGAGTGCTTTCCAAGCACTTGATAGATATGGCAATAGTGATGAATCATCCACCAGGGAGGAATGGTTTTGAAAAATGTGAAATGCTTCTAAAAAGTCAAGATCAGACACTAGTGTAGGTCTATCTAGCAATTTTGCATCATCAAACAAAAATTGGTTTTCAATAGTGCTGGGTTATGGAAGGTTTATTGAGCTCACCTTTTATAACGCACAACTGGTGTTCTTTCAACATGAATCTAAGGGATCTTCTTGTATGGCCTAGGTATGACAGACCACACTGGATGAGATAGATTTTCCCAAGATTTTTTTGTCAGAAATTGGGTCTTTTTTACTGGAGAAAATCATCTTTGTCTCAGGAGTGAAAATTACATTGAAATTTGATGACCCAGGGATTTTTAGATGTTTTGAAACAAATTTCTTGAATGAAAGGAAGAATTGCCACATTTTGGTGAGAGTTTAGAGATATCAGTGTCAAGGTGGATTTGATAGCTGAGTCCGCCACTGAGGGGTTTGGAGCTTCTGTTGATAGCAACACGTCTGATGTAATCCAGTTCTTTCTGGGAACTCTCTCCTGTAAAGCTATTGCTATTAACAGAGGGTATATAATATATACAGGGGTAGACAATCTGCAAGCTTTTGCTGGAGAAGGTTTTTAAGGATATCATGGACAGCAAGAGTCACTAACAAAGAGGTTCTAGAGTTCATCAAACCAGAAATGTCACTTCAGATAAAGATTATCAGACTACAGCTCATTTACTTTGGCCATGTGATGTGATCAGGCTCATTAGAGAAAGATATGGTGCGTGGGAAGGTGGAGGGAACAAAAAGACGAGGACGACAAAGAACACATCAAAATGTATGCTGGGCTGGACATGGAACAGCAGAGGGAGAAATTCCAAGATTGGAAGGCATGGAGGGTTGCAGCCTGTAGAATCTGCAAAAGTCAGACCCGACTCAATGGATATCATCATCATCAGTCAAATCCAAGGTGCTGAGTTGCCATGGTGCCTGAAAACTTTCAGCTGGAGTATTCAAACTCTATTCTGAAAATTTTATTTTGCAAAATTTAGATTTCTGTTATGAAACTTCCATCTCTTTAATAAAGGGACAAGTACAGTGTACCAACTTTTTATGTTTGCATATTTTTTATAGACAACTTACTGTAAAATCAGAATAATGAAGATGCTCATATCTGTTTTTGGCAATCTTGACAGTGAAGCTATATGAGTTCTGCAGCAATATCAACAGTAGTGATTCAAGCTGAAGTTCCACTGTACAACCAAAGACAGATACGCGCACGCATGCAGAGTAAGCATCAGAGATGTCCGTTGCTATGGCATTGAATTCACATTAGGTGTATTTATTCATTAGTAGTTTTATTAAATGTTATAGACCAGAAAAAAAAGCTGAAGTTTCTGAAATGAAAACCTATTTTGAAATGTAACTGTTAATACAAGTACATAATATGTTTCCTAAGTTTAGCTGAGGATATTGCACTAAATGAATTATGTTGATCAATATCTATGAAATAATACATTAACTTTGACTGTTAGTCCCAATTCTGTATGTGTGGTTTTTGTTTAGACTGATTGTGGCTTTCTCCTCATATCTCTTCAAAAAAAAACAAGCTGCTTCTGAAAAAAAAGAGCAGGCACCTGAAAATTGTAGATATTTGTCTATCCCTATTCATGTAAACTATATTGACAAAAGTCACCGGACACCTCTTCAAAAGCAAATGAACGGATCCACTACATTGTTAAGATGCACAGTACAGCTGCAAACGGTATAAAAACAAGCCTGCAGCTGACCGCAATCATATCACACTGTAAGGTTGAGTGAAAATGTTGCGGCGGGAGAGAACTGACTTTGAGAAAGGAAAGATTTTTTGGTGTTATATTAGTGAGTTGTCCATAAGAGAAACTGAGAGGCATTTAAACATACCGAAGCCAACTGTTTTGGATGCACTGAATAAGTGGAAGACACATGGCGTGCCTGAAGCAGCAAAACGTACCAGTAAACCAAAGAAAATCAGTCAGAGAGGACGTCGAAGCCTCAGGAGAGTCGTTACATCTAATCGACGGAGTACTGAACAAGACCTCAGTGTACATGTGAGTAAAAATGCTGGAACCTTGGTATGTACACGTACCATACGCAGAGAACTTTATTCCAAGGGTTACCGTGGTCCTGCGGCTGCTCATAAGCCTTTCATCTCCACTCAGAATGCTACTTACTCATCATTGTACATATTTTTCAACTATATAGTTGATATACTATGTACTGTTTTTCATGTTATATGAACGTTATAGTGCTCACGGGAAACATTCCCTCTTTGTCTAACATAAGGCCAATTTTGTTGAATACAACCTGATATTATAAAATTAAGGTAAAAATATTATATGAATGAAAACAATTACTCACATTCTGTTTTCATGGAGTACTCAGGAACATTGAGCTTTATTCTGCGATATTCCAAGATTTCTCGAATTCGTCGAAATCACTTCAAGCATATTTGAATTCATCGAAATCACTTCAATTGTCACGAAGTGACTGATTTCGACGAATTCAAGAAATCTTGGAATATCGCAGAATAAAGCTCAATGTTCCTGAGTACTCCATGAAAACAGAATGTGAGTAATTGTTTTCATTCATATAATATTTTTACCTTAATTTTATAATATCAGGTTGCATTCAACAATATTGGCCCTATGTTAGACCAAGGTTCTTTAACACACAAGGTTATGCCCGTAAGGAAGTTTGATGACGTCACCGTCTTACAGAGACCCCAGACGTGATGTGACCTTCGAGCAGATGTGAAAGCAGCCGCAAATGTCATTTGATTCTTGTTCAAAGCGCGCTGTGTTTTCTTGTTTCTTTAATAATTTAGTGTACATGTACCATAAGTAGAATAGCTTGGTTTGTTTGCAAATAGTTTATTTTTTCGTGATGCCTTCAAGTTTCTGCGCTGTTGCAGATTGCAAAAATAACTACAGAAATACTAAAGGATCACCGATCACATACCATAGATTTCCGAAAGTGACTGAGCTCTGCAAATTATGGAAATCGCGCTGCAAACAATATGATGCTTTTATAATCCAGAATGCTACTATTTTTGCTCCAAACATTTTGCGGAAGAAGACTATGAAAGGGATATGCAAAATGAATTATTGGGGTTGCCGCAGGCTGAAGCGAGTGAAGACGTTATAATAAATTTAAGGCAAAAAATTTCCTCTAAAATTCAGCCGAGGCATTAAACTTTTCATCAAAGCACGTACTATGATTCGAATGAGGCGCATCAATTCACAGCAGAAAGAGAAAAAAAAGAAAAATAGGAAACGCAAGCTTCTGAAAATAACTACATGAAGAAAGGAATTTTTTCAGGTATGTTATTTCTCACATTTGTTTATTTACAGCATTCTGCATAAGAAATCTTTTAATTTTTTTTCTGAGACCATGCTGATACTTAGTGATAATCAAATTCTAAGACAAATTATAAATTCATTTATTACAGAACTAAATTTATGAAGTGTTTACGCTAACGCATTGCTTCTAGCAACAAACTGCCTGCGTGTCAGCAGACAGCGCACAACTCTCGTGTTCGCTGTGTTCTCTTGTAAGACCGGTGACGTCAGACGGAATGCTCTGCAGGAAAGCTCTTCCCGTACTCCCGTATGAGCAAACCTAGTAGTCTACTAACCTTGTGTTGGACAAAGAGGGAATGTTTCCAGCAAAACTATAACGTTCATATGTTAGAAACAGTACACAATATATCAACTATATAGTTGAAAAATATGTACAATAATGATTATAACCATGTAATAAAGTTCAACACAAAAATGTGTTTGAAGAATTGATTGAATTATGCTACTCATCGTTTAACATGATATAAATAACATTTATCGTGGACCGTAGAAATGGGTCCTATGGACTGATGAATCCAGATGCACAATTCATCAGGCTGATGGGCATATGTGGGTATGGCGGCAGCCAGGGGAATGCTATTTACGACAATGTACTGTTCCTACGGTCAAGTTTGGAGCTGGCAGTGTACTCGTGTGGGGGTGTTTTCATGGTATGGTCCCGGCCCATTGGTTATCGTGGACAAACCTGTTCACCAGCACGTCTACCTCGATATTCTGGACAATTATACCCTACCAACTCTGTGGCAATACTATGGAACCGAGCCTTGTTGGTACCAGCAGGGTAATGCACAGAACCATAAAGCAAGGACTGTTACAGCGTGGTTTGACAATAATTCTGTATGGTGTGTGAACTGGCCAGCACAGAGCCCTGATCTTAATCCCATAGAGCACCTATGGGATGAATTAGACAGTGCCGCATATGAAGTTTGAAACCATGGCCTACTACTAAGCAACAGTTAGCGGCAGTATTATGTACTGAATGGAAGCGCACACCTATCGCTGTGTTCCAAAACCTTGTCGAAAGCATGTCTTGAAGGGTCAGTGCATGCATTAAGGCCAAAGGTGGACCAACACCGTACTACTGTATGTCAATAAATGCTATGTCGTGTTTCTCTTCTAGGTGTCCGGTGACTTTTGTCAATATAATATAATGTATATGTAAGGGGATGCAAGGTCAAGTGATGCACAAACTTATCATAGCCTCTCCTCGACAAATGTCAATTCTGCCTTCTCATGATGCGCCATGTTTCCACTAAAGGGGCTCTGATCTGATGACTGCCAATAGTGGTATAACTATACCACTGGGATTGGAGGAAACTCTATCCCATACTAACCTTGGCCAGCGTGGTGAGTCATGGCCTAACTTCCCCCCCCCCCCCAAATGATTCCACAACTTAAAACTTGGCCCTCAGTCTCAAGAAAGATAAGAAGAGGAACTTGTGGATAGGGAAAATAACATGAGTGGAAGACATCATGATCAAAGTAAAATCCCTGAAATGGCAATGGGTCAGACATATTACCTGGAGAATGGACCACCAATGGACAACTAAAATTTTAGACTGGATTCCAAGGGACAGGAAAAGACCCAAAAGAAGACCATGTGGGAGATGAAATTTGAAAGCATGCAAGAGGGGCATGGAGGAGACGGGCCCAAGACAGACCGATGTGGAAGAAACTTGGGAATCCAGCAGTGGATTGATAGTGGTTGACAATGATATGCTGATGATATATTTTACTTAAACTTCCTTCTATTTAATCTGTGCATAAAATGATAGTGCACTTTCATATTTCATTCTAGATAGCAAGTTTTATTGTGTAAGGTTTAAAAAGTTATAGAATTTTATTAATAATCTACAAATGTGTAATAATTTTTACAAATCTTAGAATTTCTAACAAATTTTAAAGCAAAACTGTTTATAATCTTTAAATGAAATAGCAATTTCAGAGAAGAGTAACAAAGGATTTCGTGAAGATTGAAACTATTGCTTTAAAGAAAGTATTGGTAATTGACTGATAAGAGAGTGCAACAAAATTGTAACAAAGCCTTGTATAAAATATTACTTTCACAGGAATAATAATAATAATAATAATAATAATAATAATAATAATAATAATAATAATAATTATTATTATTATTATTATGCTGATAATAATCATAAAAGTAGTAATAACAATGAAAATCAGTTTAGTAGTGAATAGATCACTTCTAGGAATTATTTCCAAAAAGGGGTACCTGTTAAGCAAGAGGCCCTGAATGTAACATTTGTAACAGGATGTGCTCATTATACTCAAGAATTTGGTTTTATCCTTCTCTTTTTTTTTTTTTTTTTCTGATTGATATAAGGCTTGCCCTCTTTCTCTCTACTAAATCAAAAACTAAATACTTCTTATTGATTCTATCATGTATGCTTTCCTAGTTGTTCAAAATGGTAATTTCACTGCCTTTTAATGTTTTCTGTAGAAAATACAAAACAGATTACAGACCTATGCTTTTCTGAATAAATAAAGGATTGCTGATTTTTTTCTGCAGTTTAGGAGTTCCTTAAAAATTGTCCTCTTTTACCATGTGAAAGATATACTTAAGTTAAGACCTGGGTCTGTTTATTTAAATACACATTCTCTTATTGATCCATTTTAACTTGGCCAGGTGATAGTACACTGGCGTGCAAAAATTAAGGATGAGACGGTTTTTCGAATGTAACATCGTGCAGAAGTGCTCCACATCGACTTCAATCATACCATAACTAAAATCCCCAAGATGTAAGAATATGGGACAAGTGAGCAAAACCATTCAAACAAGGAATCCAAAGGATACAAAGGTACTTTATTGAAAAGGTAGCTTCAAGCACAACTAGACAAAAGACAGAAACGTCCATGTGACAGGCAGCTGCCAAGAAAAATCCAGTCTTTAGTAGGGGATATGATCACCCCTGACTGTGTTGCAGGATTTACAATGTCTGTCCATGCTGAGGACGAGGTTGTGAAGGAGCTGTTGAGGCATTGCTGCCCATTCCTTTTGTAGTGTCAATCGCAGCGGTGGAATCGTTGCTGGCGGCTGGTGACATGCTGCCAAGCATCTCCCGAGAAAGTCCCACACGTGTTCGATTGGATTTAGGTCCGGGGGGGGGGGACCTTGCAGGCCAATCCATGCGTTGAATATCTTCACTCTCCAACAGCTCTGCGACAGCCACTGTACGATGAGGTGTAGCGTTGTCATCCATGAAGAGGAACTCAGGACCCACAGCACCTCTAAACAGACGCACGTGAGGCAGGAGAACCTCGGTACAATAGCAGACACCAGTGACTGAACCTCCTTGGAAGATGTGAAGGTCAGTACGGCTACCAAGCATGATACTGCCCCAAACGAGAACTCCTCCACCTCCAAACCGGCCCCTTTCGATGTTGTTGGAGGTGTGATTGCGTGTTCCCTGCTCTCTCCAGATGTGTATACCTTCAGAATCGCTCGTCAGACTGAATCGGCTCTCATCCGTAAAGAGAACTCGACCCCATTGCTGATGTGTCCAGTTGTTGTGTTCCTGGCACCACAGAAACCACCGTCTCTGATGAGCAGGCGTTAATGGCACACACCGTACTGGTTGTCATGCAAATAGACCACCTTTGTGCAGCCTCCTGGCCACGGTAAAATGCGATAATGGACGTCCAGTTGTCTGTTGCATGTGCCTTGCGATTTCTCTCGCTGTCTGCCGTCTGTCTCTTCTCGCCTGTAGGGCAACATACCGGTTGTCTGCCACAGTGGTTGCTCATGGACAACCACTGCTAAACTCTTGGACAGCTGTTCCTGTCGTTTGAAATGCTCTCCAAGTTCGTGAAACGATTTTGTGAGCGATCCTGAACTCCTCGGCCACACTAGTCACACTTCGACCTTCTTCCAACTTCCCAATGACGCGACCTCGGGTAAAGTCATCCAGATGTCGTCTGCTGGATTGCCTGTTGGCCATATCACATGGTGGCAGCAACTCGACGTCATTCAAACCGATGTACACCGTGCAATAGCTTTCACCGAATTGCTGTGCATACACTGCCCGTGTTCTTTATACCCTTCTGACCCCCCCCCATCATGCTGCATGTAGGCGCATGCCCTACCGTAACAGACCCTAGTCTATCTCTTGAGTGGTCTTTTGGTACGTTCTGCCTGCTCGTTGTGCTGTTATGCTAATTTCTCCTCTTCGTCCTTAATTTTTGCACTCCAGTGTATCACTAAAATCAGCTAATTGAGTTGCAGGTTCTTCAATGCCCACCTTATTCTCCTGACCTGGCCCTGTAATACTTGTTTCTCTGCCATGTAATGAAGAAACATTTTCATGGTTGGCACTTTTTGACTGATGATGATGTCATGATTGAAGCTGCAGCTCAAAGTCATGGGTCATACTCTAGTGGGATGAAACAGTTGATACATGGAAAGGAAACATGTATGTGTTACCATAAACATTATCTATGTAGAGAAGGACTAAATAACATGCCAAGTTTTCAGGTTTCTAGCTCAGTTATTTCTGTGGAAAGGTGCAAACTTACCAACAACCTTCCATTAAAAAAATATCTGTTATGAGCATATTTTATCACATTCAGTGAATTGTCTGACATTTTAGTGTTTTGTAGTGAAATCATTTTATTGTTAGAAAGTTATTTTAATATCATGTTTCCTATATTTCATTTTAAAGAGTGATTCAGGTTGAAGCTGATGTTCCCAGGGCAGTATTCTTCACTTTTCAGTTCTACAAATTTCCACCAATCAAGACAGAAAAGTGAGTTCCTTTTTCAGTATACTTATCATTTTATGTAACCCCTTCTTTATAGATTTCTTGTTTCAGTTGAGAAATGTGTAAAGTATATTTTTTCAGCCTTTCAAGTTGAGCAGAGACTACATGAACTATGATCTGAGGTAACATTGCACTTACTAAAATAATTCCTCATTGACAGGAAACTTTCTGTGTATGTAAGTTCTCGTCCATTACTGTATCCAAGTTTCTTGACTGTGTATTTTGAAGTGTTTTTTTTTCTCTCTCTCTCTGAGTTTTATTGAAAAAGAATGGGTGAAAGCTCTTCTCATGCACATTATTAGGGCAACTGTTTTGCAAGACTAAAGGGTGGTGTGAATTCCATTGTATAAGAGTTGTTTGGAAAACAGATTTTTCTATAGATATGGTAACTAATTTACTTACTCCTCCTACTCAGGTTGATATCCAAATTGTGTAATTTTTTACTATTTTTAATTACACGGCAAGGTTTATTTCTGGATACACAGAGCTGAGGAGAAATTTGGAGGGCTTTTCTAAGATCCTCTACATCTGGGTTCAATATAACCAGAGTATAATCTAAATCATTAAGAAATAGTACTAAGTACCAAATATGCATTTAAAAAAACGTTTTTTCTTCAGTTGTATACTAGTAAGCAATGAATTTATGATTGCTGACACCACTTTTCGACATTCAAATATTTACTTAAAGAAACTTCCACTGTAAGATGATCTGTGAATGGTAATCCTATAAGTTCAGCACCAAATCTTGAGATGAAGTATTTATTAAAGGACCCTTAGGATAAGAATTTTCTAGAATAGAAGTTATGTCTTAGACTGTCCTCCATGTGGTGAACTTAGAAAACTAAGAAATCGTATTGTGCTATGCTATTGTGGAAATTAAAGTATTATCTGAATATTATTTTTGGTTCAATTCCTGCCATAGGATTATATAATTTTCAAGATTTCTGGATTGTTTATCACTTGGATGACAGTTGCAGATGGCATTTCTGTTCCAAAAGGTGATGATTTAATGCTATAGGCTATAAAACTTTATCGCTTTTTCATTTCATATTTTACGTAATGATGTTTGGCCCTATGAGATTTCCACAGGTTGTAAATTCCTTGTACCTGTGTAAAATTTTACTTATGGTTTTACTATTTCGATTAAGATTTGGAATTAACAAATTCAACTGAGCCTTTTCCCCTCTTGTGTTCTACTCTTATTCTGAGGATACTTTTTTGCTTTGAAAATTCCCGGGTCATACTCTGCAATACAGTATTAGGATCTTTCGCTGCTCAGATGTTTTAGAAATGTACATAGGCTGCTAAAATCTTAGAATTATTGAAAAGTGTGTGTAGAACCTTCTAATTTGATCCCATTCTTTACAGTCTAAAATGATTTAGGTTGATAAAATGCAATTGGCTGAATATGAATTAGTTTTGCAATTGATAGGATTTCTTTTTTAGGTGATTCTAATATGTGTACAATGACTAAATGTGTTACTAACCCATAGTTTTGGTAATCTTCTGTCAAGAGTTCATTCATCATTGTTGATTGGTTGCTGATTTATGTTGACTTTACACATGTTAACCCACTGGTTTTGTACTGTTATTTCATTCTTTTTCTATCACTTAATTTTAGGTTTGTGATGAAATGAAAAATTAATTCATTCTCAATATTTTTCTGTATGGTCCTTTAGGAATCATTATTCCTTCATAGCTGTGTTATTATCCAATCCAAAGGTCAATGACATGGCAGACATACCATGTTGCATGAAAATTTCTTAGCACTCAAGCCTGTGATAAAAAATTATTCCTCTTTCTTACAAGTGTATGAAAAAAAAAAAGGAATGAAGAAAAAGTTGTAGTAATATGGGTGGTAAAATAATAATAATAATAATAATAATAATAATTGTAATCAGTTGAAAGACTATACCCAAAAAGAAAAGTAGGTGAAATGGGGCTAATTGTTTTTCAGATCTTTACTGGAAACAACTCTAACAATACTTCTTAGGGGGAAAATATGACATCACTACAGTGGTGGCTGCAGCTGACAAAGGCTTTACTCCACTGCACCTGAATACTACCCACCTCCTTCCTGAACCAGTGAACAGTTTAGATCCATTGAAGAGTTAGAGAAGCAAAATTCTTCACGGAAAATATCTAAATTCTTTTTATCTGGAAAACATTGACAGCAACTTGCGACGGTCCAACCTTCAACTATCTCTTTGCCTGGCCTCAGCTAGCTGGAATTCCATTTTGTCCTGGAAATGTCCTAAAATTATGTTACATGTCCTGGAATTTTATCCATTCCTGCCTTTTTGTCGTTGCACGATGTTTTGTGGTTGAGGATTTTTCTGCTGACATAACTTATGTCTGAAAAATTTCCCTCCCCACCTCCAACAAAATGTGTGTGTGTGTGTGTGTAGGGTGGGGGGTCTATTGGTTTTCTTGTTTAGGAGGACTGAAGCTGCGTTATTAGCCTTTTTTGCGTCATGCTTATGTTATCACTTTGTCTGTCCCGCCGAGACCATATCTCCGCAATTATTAGTTTGATTTGCAAAATTCTTTTTGTATTGGGAAGCTTAAAATGCAAGAATGATGTTCCATTCGTTCCGGTTTTTCTTTGATGCACAACTTCACCGCTAGAGGGAGCAAACCGAGATCGTATTGAATTTAAAATGCATTTCATTTCATATCATCATTGTCAACCATTATCAATCCACTGCTGGATGAAGGTCTCTCCAAGCCTCTTCCACAACAATCTGTCTTGTGCCAGTCTCCTCCATGTTACTCCTGCATACTTTCGAATTTCATCCACCCATCTCCCATGTGGTCTTCTTCTGGGTCTTTTCCTGTCCCTTGGAATCCAATCTAAAATTCTGACTGTCCATCGATGGTCTGTTCTTCTGGCAGTATGTCCAGCCCATTGCCATTTCAGGGATTTTACTCTGATCATGATGTCTTCCACTCTTGTCATTTTTCTGATCAAAGAGTTCCTCTTCTTATCTCTCCTGGTTACACCAAGCATGCACCTCTCCATGCTGCTTTGAGTTGTCTGCAGCCTTTGTATGTCTCTGCTTCTAAATATCCAATTGAAAAAATTTGTTTTCCTTTCGATAGCATTTATATCGAAGACTATTTTAGTTACAGTCCCTTTTTCAAATAATGCATGAATTTTCCGCTAGGGGGCGTAAAGATAAATCATGATTTTTTCAATATCTCCGCTTCTAAAAGTCTGATTTGAAAAAATTCTTCCTGCGTCGGATACAGCTCTTGAAGTTGAAATGTTTTGCATACAAATTCTCATTTCTGGTAAAGAATGGTTTGGCCACCAGGGGGCGTAAATGTTTATTTTGGCTTCTGATGTATTTGCAACAAAATCTGAGCTGGAAACTCGATTGAATTTTTTTTTCTGTGAACCAATACCGCTCAACTCAGAAAACGTTTTGAGAATACTTCCTGCTTAAAATAGTTCACAATTTTTCCACCAGGAGGCATACACGTATATCTTATTTTTGTCCATATCTCTGTTTCTAGGAGTCCGATTTGAAAAATTCTTTCTTTGTTGGAGAACATTTCTGGTGCAAAACGTTTCTCATAAAATTTCAAATATTTCTTAACTCATTAACTCACAAGTGTGCCAATAGAGGGCGTAAGCTCACATTTCCGTTTACAGCAATATCTGCGGGCTAAAAACCCGACGGGAAAATATTCTATTTCGATCAGATACCTAACTATGAAAACTTTTTATTTGTATTTTCTTCACAAAATAATGCACAATTTTGCCACTAGGGGTCGCAAATATTTAATCTATTTTTCTTAATATCTGTACTTCTAAATGTCCGATTTAAAAAATTCTTTTAACACCAGGTTTTATCTTATGGAAGACTTTAGGTTGGTGTTTAAGAATATTCTATTTCGATCAGATACCTAACTATGAAAACTTTTTATTTGTATTTTCTTCACAAAATAATGCACAATTTTGCCACTAGGGGTCGCAAATATTTAATCTATTTTTCTTAATATCTGTACTTCTAAATGTCCGATTTAAAAAATTCTTTTAACACCAGGTTTTATCTTATGGAAGACTTTAGGTTGGTGTTTAAGAAGGTTTGTGGTTCACAATTCTGCTGCTAGGTGGTGTTTGTGTACTTCTGCTTGCAGCCTATTTCTTCTTGTAAAAACCCTATTGAGAAATTTCTTTTTTTACTGTATGGTGTATGCCATTCGCTATAATAAAGATGGAGAGTAAGTACAATTTTTGCTACAATAAGAAAATCCTCTTCAAATAATGTACAACTTTCCCCCTAGGGGTTGTAAAGGTCAAAACGTTTTTCTTGCTATCTCTGCTTCCGGGAGACATATTTGAAAAGTTATTTTTCCTTAGCATAGCTTTTGCTATGAAGAATGCTTTTCTCCTGTTTTCAATTTTTCCATTATGCAAAATTCTTCTGCTGAAACACATAGTTATATCATGTTTCCTTCTATATCTCTCCTTTTAACTTATCAATTTGAAAATATTTTTGTCTCTAATACCTTCCTTCTGCTATGGGAAATGTTTTTGCACCATTTGTTAATTTTCATGATATATTTTGCAGCCACTGGTGGAAGTAAATAGCTGATCTTTTTTCTGTGTGTGTGTGGGGGGGGGGGGATAGTTTACCTTTACTGAAATTTTGTAATGAATACTTTATATAAAAATTTGCCATACAATCAGATTGCTTTCTGATATCAGAAACTTAAATCTAGTTGTTTCTTAGTATTTTCTGAGCTTCTGTAATTAGTTTTTTAATCATGCCCAGTCAAATTGCCATGATCACTAATGAATGCAATTGCACACAGCCCTTGGACATAAAGTCTTCCCATTATTCTCTTTCATTTCACATTGGAAATTTTTGTGCATACTTCGTTTGCTGGTGAGTAAAAATTTAAAACATAGCTACAGCATCGATATTATGTTAAAAATTCCTTCCTTAAATAAAATGTAACACAAATACTTGCTCCCATGATTATGTGTTTAAAAAATAACAATCCCTTTGGTCCTTTGAAAAAGTTCTAGATATTTCACCTTTCTTTACCCTTAAATTTCCAATGCAAGCATTATTTCAAAATAATTAAATATAAACAGTATTTCATATATTGATTGTGTGGTATATGAAAGCCTTTCAAGATAAATACCACATACCTATGTATTTTTGAGTTTTATGGGGGTTTTTTTTATTCTGTAATTTTCTTCACTAATTGAACTAAAGCCAAAGTAGTGTAGTATACTGTATATAAAAGTTTAGTAGATATTAAACCTGGTCACATTTAGTGACAGTTTTTGTATTTCGGTATTTATCTGTGATTTTAAGTCTCTGATTAGCTGCAGCAGATATCATTTTTAACATCCTGCATTCTGTATTAAGTTTGTCCAAGCGTGTAGGAAGTTGTTTGTTGTAGGTTACAAATTGAACAGGCATATGATTTCACTATCTTTTAAGTAAGAGCATTTAGATCGTATGTCCTTGAAAAAAATCCAAAAGTCCTGGAATTTTGTAATTGAAAAAGCGTATGAACCATGTGAATCGTTGTCGATATGATATGTCTTGTTCAGTTTATTGCTTTCTGCTTTATTGCAAATATCATGGAGGAAAGTTAATGGCAAGTATAGACTAGACCCACATGTGATGAAAGGAAAGACCTACTCAAATCAAGATATTCCGCCAAAAAAGTGTCCCGTTTTTCTGTTTGGAATACGGCAGAGATCGCCGTACGGCACTGCCAGGAGAGCACATATCTTGCCTTCGCCATATTAAAGACTGTTGTTTTCTGTGCTTCCTGAAGTTTATTTGCAGTTAAATGTATCAATTTCAAGTCGAAAATTTTGTACCTCGAATTTCATGAATGATATGTTTATTGAAATAAATTTGCGTGATTGTTTTTACAGCTTTATTTTCCGAATGACACGGAAAATGCATGTTTTCGCCAACAGACATTTAAACTCACTTTACATAATCTGCAAACTGTTTAATATAAATTTAATTGGGAATTGTTCATAATGAAAAAATTTAGTGGTAATCGAAAAAACACCTGGGGAGACATTTCCCCGCATCTGTTAAAAATAATGAGACGGTACGTTTTGTCATTTGAGTAGGTTGTTCCTCTAATCACGTGGGTCTAGGTATAGATGTACTTGTATGTATAAGAATTTATTCCAAACAGCAAAATTAGGATTGATCATTTTTGGAGAGACATATTGTATCAAAAAACATTTGGAGACTGGAAATATCCATCTTTGGCTAAAGTTGTGAAAGCATGCCTTGCTTTATCACATGGCAACTTCGATGTAGAGAGAGGCTCTTCTGTGTCACGAAGAGTTCTTTCAGATGAGATGGCATCTATGTCTGAGAAGATGTTGAATGAGAGACTAACAAATGAAATGAAACCTCACCGTCTATGTACGATATTTAATAAAATACGAAATATATTAACAGTTAAAATACCCCACCAGCACTTTCGGGGTAACATTTACCGCATCATCAGGTGGAACAGAGGCAATGCAGTACTCCTTTATATAGTAGTGCAACAATGCATTATGGGTATAAGTCATCAAACGTCGCATGGGTCATGACCGTTGCCATTATAACAGTTTAACGGGTATAATTTCACAAATTATTAGTTTAACATATCAATACAAGGATTTGTTACAAATACAAAGTTATGATCAATTTTGTATATTTTTGGAATTGTTAATATATATTACTATAATTTAAAGTTCAGGTTGGTAATACGTTCCTTCCATATTTTTGATATGTCCACAGGCAAGTAGCCATTACAGCATTTGTCCCCTAAAGCTTCGATGTACATACTTTCAACAAAATGCAGTGAATGTATATATGCTGGAGTGTCCAGCAGTCTAATGTTTTCCCAGTCTGGTTGTAGCATTCCTTTTGCCACATTCCTTGATAATGCTGTATTATTGCTGTTGGTTCGGATATGTATTTGTGTTCCTGGACGCGGATACCCAAACTTCTTCGTGCTGAGCCTACATAGTTGTTAACATGTTCTCCTGCTGAGGGGTCCAGCAGTGGAATATTATACACATCCCATTTGTTCATAATATCTGTTGTTGCTCAATCCTTTTTAACTGATGACAGGAGGTTCTTTGAGCGGGTGCCGAATTGTATGTTATGTTTTGAACAGATATGAGATAGTGTGTTAGTGATATGGGGGTGCTGGTCCAATGCTCCCACGAATCGTTTATTAGGCCTTGCATCTGGCTTCAGATTAATAGTTCGTTCACTTGATATTCTAGTGTATAATCTATTAACCATTGTCCTGGGGTATCCATGTTTATCCGCTAATTTGAAAATTAACTGTATCTCAGACTGGAAATGACTATCATTTGAAGAATGCGTGAAGTCTCTTCTAAAAAGAAAATTGATAGCAGAAAATTTTTGTGGAGTTGGATGTGAGGAGTTAAACGGGATAAGGCTGTTACAATCGATAGGCTTTTGATAGACACAAAAGGACAGTGAGTTAGTATTTGAATCACGAAATAAACGGAAATCCAAAAAAGGCAAAGAGAAATTAGATTCAAGTTCTATCTTGAGCCCGATAGTAGGAAATACTGACGAAAGTGCATCGGCGAATTGTTTTAAATCATCCTTTGAGTGAGGCCAGAACACAAGGATGTCGTCGACGTACCTAAGATATAAACTGGGAACTAAAGGGAATTGGTTAAGAACTTTGTTCTCAATGTATTGTAGCAGGATTTCTGCTAAAACTGTGGAAAGTGGGTATCCCATGGGGGAACCCTTGGTTTGTAAGTAGATTCTGTCAAGAAATTTGAAATATGAGTGTTCGTATTTGAATCCTATATTTTTTTACCAACCACAAATGCAGAACAGAAGAAAGCTCTCCGTATTGGCTTGATACAGATGAGAACATCTGACCTCCAGAACAATGACAAAGAAGGAAGTGTTTTGTAATTGCAACGTGTGTATCAGGTTAGTTTATGTAAATAGTTTTTGATATATAATTGAATAATTTAGGGGGGTGTAATTTCCATAACCTTTATAGTTCTGAGTGTCTTGAGTAGCATTATATTGAAACTTAGGATGCCCTTTTTGTAGTGTATGGATGTGTGTGTATATATATATATATATATATATATATATATATATATAATTTTTCCCCCACCAAAATGTGAACATGTGCTAATTTTGTCACCACGGTTTGAAATAAATAAAAAAAAATAATAAAAAAATTTTTTTTTTGGTGTGGAGCACTTACGTTCTAAAACTCATACACTTTTTTGGACAACTATTTTAGTCATTAACAAAAATTGTTAAGGCTACTATTTAGGCTACTATTTCTACCATTATCGGCTACTAAAGCAACTATTTTCTTGGGTGTGATAGGCTGGCAGCCCTGCAATTGGAGGAATGTGATACAGTACAATTCCGAAAATTCATGCTCCTAAAAATCTGCAATTGCCTAAAATTCATGTGGATGTGAACATCGGTCACAGTTACAGTTAACAGATGGGTAAAAAAAAGGTTTCAGAAATCAAATTTTTTTATTTTCCAACTGACATAAAAAAAATGTTTAGGATCTTTTTAAAGGTTTTTAAAATCTTTTTTATGTGTTTTCTCTATTTGAAAAATATTACTAATGATATACGTAATAGTGTTCTCCCTAGAAACTTTTTGGTGGGCGGCCCGCCCGGCTAATTTGCTGTACCGCCCGGCTGACAGTGTTTAAGCTGCTTATCAATTTTTCGCCAAATCGCGAAAAATACAATGCAACAAAAAAAGTTCACTTGAATCGTTAAAAAACGAATGCTAAAAATTGTTTTTTGTTTGTTTTTTAATCTTTATTACCATTAGGAAATTTGCTCATTTTTATTTTTATGTGGATAAAAATCAGACATTTAATCTTACATCTCCCACGCAGTCTCTATACTGAGGATCCATGACTTAGTTCTGTTAACTGCTAGGAGTTCAACATGAGGGGGGGGGGATTGGCAGCTTTCAAATGTTTTAGGGAACTGGAAGAGATGGATGGCAGAAAAGGGGAGGGTGATATTGGGTGGGGGGTGGGCAGCAAAATGTGACAAGAGCAAGAGGGGAAAACTTCCTTTTCAGCTCATGTGATTACTGACCTTAAATGAAAAATGAAAAAAGGAATTTTCATGAATTTTTCAAACAGCTGTCTGAAATTTTTATAAGCACCATAAATCCTTGTTACGAATGGATCTGCAAAACTTTACCTGAATTGTTTAATAACTTTTAAACTAGCCATGAAAATTTTTATTAAACATTCCTGTGTGACTGTCCCTCGTAAATCCCTTAATAAAAATGTTCATGGCTAACTAAAAAAGTTTTTAACCAATTCATGCAAAATTTTGATGGTTGGCTACTCTTAGCTGATTATGGAGTGTGTAAAAATTGCAGCCAGTTTCGTAAAGAATTGACAAAGATGAGTTTTCTTATTTCTATTAAATTTTATGTCTATTAAATTATGTCCCTACACAATTCCTGGATAACACAAATGTACTAGATTCTTCAGAAATATCAAAGAAATCCCATAAAGAAGAAATAAAAGCTACACTGGCAAAAAGGGATTATCCTTCTACAGTAATTGAAAAAAAAAATTTAAATAAAAAATTAAACTTAGTACTAGTCTGTAAACAAGTAGTGTCTGAAAATTTTTCTTGTCATATAACACGAATCATAATAAAATGCATAAATATAATAAGTGGTAGAATTATTAATGGGCAGTGTATAGGATGGGTCGCCAAAAACAAAATTTCTGTAGTCTTCCCATTCATTTATCTTTTCAATGACTTGTATATGAATTTCACGATGGCATTCTTCATTATTGTATAAACACTGAGAAACAGCACAAAAAAAAAAAAAAAAAACGGTTGCCATCACTGAGAATAAGGATGACGTGGCATTCCATGGCAAATCAAATCAATTCTTTACTAAGAGTAAGCTTAAATGCATTCACATAGAAAGCAAAGTCCAAGGCACACCTGTTCCATTTGACTTTGAACTTCTATTACAACTGCATAGTTGATAGTGGAGAACACTGAGAAACAGCATGAAATAAACAGTTGCAGTCACAGAGAATAGGGATAACATGGCGTTCCATGACAAACCAAAACAACTCTTTACTAAGCATAAACGCATTCACAATGAAAGCAAAGTCCAAGGCGCAGCTGTTTCGTTTGACTTTGAATTTCCATTACATACAACTACCTAGTTGATAGCAGAGTGCATAGTTCCAAGTCCAACCACTGCAGAAAGGCAGATGGCATAGCAAGTACTGAACCAAGAACAAACTCCAGAATAACAAACGGCAGATTGCACAAAAATAATGCCATGGTAACATTAAAAAAAATTACTTATGACAATAAAAATTAGCGATGACAAATCTGTGGTTCAGTAGCTTTCATTTAAAAAAAAACCCATGAAAATTGCTTCAGTGGGTGGCGCTGGGGGACTGTAAAAAGAAACGGTGTTGTGTTTTAAATATATAGATTACGGGAATTACTAGGATGAAACTTATTTACTTGTCCAATTTTCAGGTTGCAGGCTGGTTGCACACCAGCCTGTCATCAAGACTGACTCAAGAGTGACTGACTCTGAGTTTAACTGCACAAGTGCAGGTGTTGCCGTTTGTGCAGTTAATGCCCAGTTTTTCTCTTAATTAATTGTGGCTCTTTTTCTTTCAATTTATAAATCTTCCAACTTCCTTTTCACAAAGTGCTGTTGATGTGTTAGAAATTTTTATGGGGTCCTAGTTAATTGAATGTTTGGTGATTTGAATGTGCCTGTCAAGTCCTGTTTTGTTGGTAATATTTCTTATAGTGGCTTTATGTTCTGCTACAGCAGTCAAAAACGAATTGAGAAGTGCACTTGCTGAAAATGATTATCAGCTTCTACAATGATAGAAAGAGCGTTTAACAGAAAAATGAATTAATAATCTAAAGCAACTTATGGGAATTTACTAAGAAATTTTTTCATTTATAGCAAATTTTCGGAGAAAACTCTTCTCCTTCTTCAGGCTCTCTTGTTGTTGTCACTTTTTGCTTGTCACTATCACGGTTACGGTTTACCTTGACGGTTACGGTTAACCTTGATGGTTTAGGTTATTTTTCAACAAATCCTGCCAGATGTTAGGCAGGGAAAATCCTTTGCAGTCATTGATGATGGAATTTTGATTTTTCTCAATCTCTATTCCTTCTTTCAGTTTTCTTTTTTGGAAATTGCTTTGGAAACTGATTACTTTAAGGGAATTCCAATCCATGCTGTGCCCAGTTTCTCTAACATGCCTATCTAATCCAGTCTTGTTGGAGCAATTTTTTATAGCTGCTTTATGCTCAGCTATACGAGTTTCTAGTCTGCGACCTGTTTCACCTATGTAAGATAGTCCACAACTACAATTTACTTCATAAACTACTCCTTGCATTTTTAAAATATCTTCTTCTCTTTGAACTATTTTAGGGAAAAAATTTTTTAACTTTGTTCTCTAAACTTGGAGCTAGCCTAATATTGTATTTTTTACTAATTCTCTTTAAAGCCTCAAATAAACCTTTGTGATAAGAAATTTTTCTAGTGAATTTTACTTCTTGCTTTTGTGGGTTCTTTGTACCATTAAAATTCAGAAGCTTCTCAATTTCTTCTTTAGGATAGTTATTTTCTGCAAGTATGACTTTAAGCTCTTCTTTATGGGCTTCTTTTTTATCTGCAGTAGAAACTATTTTATTAATTTTTTCTAAAAACTGACTTGCTACATTTTTCTTAATAGAAACTGGATGATACGAATTGAAATCCAGTAGTCTTTTAGTATTCATTGGTTTTTTATACCAACTAGTGAGGAATTTTTCTTCTTCATAATAGATAGTAATATCTAAGAAGTTTATTCTTCTTTCTTTTTGAAGTTCAATAGTGAACTTAAGGGAATCATCTAATTCATTGAATGAGTCTAGAATTCTTTCTGGAACAATTTCTGAGCTATCTATTATAAATAAGATGTCATCCATGTATCTGCTATATAAGCAGACGTATGTGGGTTGTACTAGTATCTTTTCTTCTAGTTTTCCCACATAATAGTTAGCTAAGAGTGGGGAGAGTGGGGAGCCCATAGCTAGCCCCGATTTTTGAATGAAAAAAGTTTTCCCAAATTGAAAGTAGTTGTTCTGCAAAGAGAAAGTAAGCATTTCAAAAATTCCTACTAATATGTTTTTTTCCTTGTTGTGAAAAACTATTAGGTCTGCCAAGTCTTCCGCTATAAAGTCTATAAGTTGATCTATATTAATGTGAGTATACATAGACACTATATCTAAACTACCCATAATAGGAGAATCTAATTTAGGAAGAAGTTCTAGTTTTTCTTTTAGCTGCATTGAGTTTTTAATCAAGTTAGGTGGCTCTTTTAAAAGATTCTGAAGGTGTGACTTTAAAAAATAGTTTAGATTTGAAAGAATAGAGTTTTTTGAGTCTATTATTGGTCTAATTGGTTGGTGTTCTTTATGCAGTTTGACTATTCCATATATTTGAGGTAATCTGAACTGTAATTTTGAGAATTGTTTATAGTTTTCTGGAAGCTGATTTTTCTTTTTTTGAAGTGAAATAAGCTTAGAGACTTTTTTAATCAAATCTGGTAGTGGGTTTTCTTTTACTTCTTCATACATAGGTTTTTTTAGTTCTTCTTCCATCTTTTCTAGATAATCTTTCTTATCCATAATAGTAATCAACTTACTTTTGTCTGTTTTCACAGCAACTATACTTTCATTTTTTCTGAAATCTTTAAGAGCTTTTAATTGACTATTATCAAAATTTTTTTGAGGTTTCCTTACTTGCTTCTGGAATTTTGTAAGGCTATTGTAGTAATCTTTTCTGAGGAGGTCTGCTTTAATTTGGTCCTCTTTTTCTAAAGTGCTGCAGATGCTTTCCAATTCAATTACCAATTTTTCTGGATTTATTTTTTCTTTGGATAGATTGAAATTACTTCCTTTATTTATCACTTGTAATAATTCTTGGCTAACTCCAGTAGCAGTGTTGTCCTTCACATGACTAAGAACTGCAGTTTTTTTGTTTTTACTTGAATAGTTTTTCTTCAAAAAATTTTCTTCTTTAAGGTTCAGCTTTTTAACAAATTTCTTATTTTTGTTTCTTACTCCAATTTTTAGCCAGTATTGAAGCAAAATATAAAAATGTTGCTTATTATAAAAAAGTAAAAGTAGAAAATGAAAAGAAAATTTCTGGAATCTTAAGGGATACAGTAAAAGCAGAATTGGATGACTGGCTAAAAAGAACAGCATGGATTGGAATTCCCTTAAAGTAATCAGTTTCCAAAGCAATTTCCAAAAAAGAAAACTGAAAGAAGGAATAGAGATTGAGAAAAATCAAAATTCCATCATCAATGACTGCAAAGGATTTTCCCTGCCTAACATCTGGCAGGATTTGTTGAAAAATAACCTAAACCGTCAAGGTTAACCGTAACCGTCAAGGTAAACCGTAACCATGATAGTGACAAGCAAAAAGTGACAACAACAAGAGAGCCTGAAGAAGGAGAAGAGTTTTCTCCGAAAATTTGCTATAAATGAAAAAAATTCCTAGTAAATTCCCATAAGTTGCTTTAGATTATTAATTCAATTAAACTAGGAAGCCATTTCTCAATATGAGCTTTATTCAAAGAAAAATGAAGTTGTAAGCAATCTAACAATAGCATTAAGCTTACCAAAAAAGTCACCTACCATAAAGGATTATTTTGACATCTTCAGAGAATTAGCAAAAGATTCCATTTTCATCTTGCTCCAATAAAATTAAAAATTTCTTTCCTCCCATTAAACAGCTACAACAACAAAAATGGCCTGCTGCAAGAAGGAGTAGTCTATAGCATAAATTGCCATTGTCAGAACACTTGTGAAGAGAAACTGGGACACAACTTTGAACCTGTGTAGCACAATATAAATCTGCTATAAGAAAGGTTACCAATGAAACAGGACTTGACAGAATCATTCAAATTATCGGACATTCATTTAACTGTGACTCCATCAAAACTCTAATGTTCTGCTAGACATTGTCTATAGTGCAAACTGTAATTGTGGGGAAACCTATGTAGGAGAAACTGGAAGACAACTTAGGACCTGTGTAGCATAACATAAAGCCACTATAAAAAATGGTACTAGCAAAACTGGAATTGGCTGACATACTTGAAACACCCAATATTCAGTTAGCTGGGAATCCATAAAAATGCTATCACATCAGCAGCACTTTACAGAAACAGAAATCGGAAAAAGGTTAGGAAATTGAAAAAATGAAGAGGAGGCACAATTAACGATCAGAAATTGTACACAACAATTCCTGATCAAGAGAGTAGTTGTAATCATTCTTGAGTCAATCCTGATAACAGGTTGGAGTACAACTCGATAATTTGACAAAAATTAGTAAAAAATAATCTTAGTAAACTTAAGCATTTAAAATTCTTTGTCAATTCTTTTTTTTTTTCATTTTTACCTTGCTGCTAATGCTATTTTCCCTCTAATTAGATTTGAAGTAAATGTGGCTTGTTTAGAAAGAATCTGAAAGAAATCTCCAATTGTTGTGGCTAACAACAGATTAGAGATTTGTCCAATTATTTCTGAGATTGTAGCCAAATTGGGCTACAATCTTGGCTGACTCTTTGATTTTTTTTAGCACTGACATGTAATAATGACTTAAGTGTGTTATATCTTTTATGAAGTTTATTAATGACAGCTGCTCTGCTAATGAATAGAAAAATTTAAATGTCAGAACCTATCTATGAAAAAAAACATAAATATTTTCTTTCTTTTTGTTTTCTATGCTTGGCTGCATTTTGCTTTACTTCATATGGTTTATAGATTTTCCTTACACTCTCTATTTTGAAATTTTGTAGGCTGGTGATTGAACCTATTGAAAGTGATTACACATCACCTTTTTTACTTCATATTATACATACAATGCATGCTGATGAAAAAAAGCGAAGTCAGCCAGGCTATATGGTAAGTGTAAGTGGCTCAGTATTTGTTTTGCTTCACCACTTGCCCTTTATATTGAAGATCATCTGCTTACCTAAAAAAAAAATAACACTGAAATGCTCATTATAATATCCTATCCAGTTTATTTCAAAACTGTACTGTTACCATATTTTTGTACAGTTATCAACAGCTTGGATGTTTAAGGACTGGGTGTCCTTCAATTTTTCATGAGAAACAGGAATTTTTTTAAATTACTTGAGAGGTTGACAAAACACTATCATCCTGATTCTTATGTGCTGTAATGATTGAAAAGACCAAATGGAACTTGTAATGTGAGTCCGTGGGACAGGCAAAAGGAAAAGCAGGTCGGGCACCACCAGGTCTAGCCCTCCCCTGGCTACGGCCCTGACGTGAGGGTTTGTACTTTGATTATAATGTCATCAACTCTTGTCATTTTATTGAACTATGTTCTCCTTTTCATATACTTCTTGGTTACTCCAAGCATACATATCTCCATGCTTCTTTGAGTTGTCTGCAGCCTCTGTATGTCTTTTTTAATTAAGGTCCATATCTCTGATTCATAACTAAGAATTATAGTCGTGAAATCATTGGGGTGGTGGGTATATCATCATCATCATCATCATTGTCAACCATTATCAATCCACTGCTGGACGAAGGTCTCCCCAAGTTTCCTCCACAACGGTCTGTCTTGTGCCAGTCTCCTCCATGTCACCCCTGCATACTTTCGAATTTCATCCACCCATCTCCCATGTGGTCTTCTTCTGGGTCTTTTCCTGTCCCTTGGAATCCAATCTAAAATTTCGGCTGTCCATCGATGATCTGTCCTTCTGGCAGTATGTCCAGCCCATTGCCATTTCAGGGATTTAACTCTGATCATGGTGGGTATATATATATATATATATAACAGGCATGTAAAACTTGGCTGGAGAGTATTTGGGAGAAACAGTACAATTTTAAAGAGCAGTTTATCATTATGTCATATAAAAAAGTGTTTAGTCAATGTATCTTTCCAATTCTTACTTATGAAACAGAGTCTTTAGTCCTGAATGAAGAAAGACACAATGAGACCAGACAACTGAAGGCATGGAAAAATGCATTTTGGTGTAACCATGGAAGATAGGAAGAGAAACTGATTAATCAGGAAAATATAGGAAGAGGAACTCATGAATCAGGAAAAGATAGAAGAGAAACTTATAAATCAGGAAAAGATAGAAGAGAAACTTATAAATCAGGAAAATGACAAGAATAGATTACATCATGGTCAAAGTGAAAAGCCCTTTATATACGCACATCAGGATGATGTCGCCCCCTGCGATTTGCATGTACTCTAGTCACTGTTGGTGTTTCCATTATTTTGTTAAAATTCTTGTGTATTGCTACTCTTCATAGCTTGTCAGTAACATGACATCTGCTCCATTTCTTTCAAGCATGTGGAAACAACTCACCAAAATCTGTGACTGTCAGAATGATGATGATGTCACAATGCTTTAAATATTTATGCTTCATTTGTCCTGATGAAGCTGATCCAAACACTCAGTAAAACTATAGTAGATCTTAAAATGAAATTTTTAATTATGAATAACCTTTGCTGATTCATTCTAACTTCATCTTTCACTCACAAGCAGATATTATTTACAAGAGTCAAATAAGTGTTAATTGAACTTGATGATTATGTTCATTGTTCTTTAACATTGTTAACAGTCTTAAAGCTCTCACATCTGTAGCATTTTTTTTTTTTGTCCTGTAGAAATATATTTTGTGTGTGAAATTGTGCATAAATGTTTTATAATTTTTTTTGTAAAAGCTTAAAAAAATTTACACACTTAATTCATAATCATTTCTTTATGTGATGTGTACTTGCTAATGGATATTTAGCTATTTTCATTATAAATTACTTTGAACTTTTGCTGCATGTGTATATGTGAGTTTGATGTAATTTATTTCTGCTCCCAAACTAAATTCTGTTGGGGCGATTAGAGTTATTTTGTTTTCTTAAACGACTTTCCAAGGGTCATATGCTTGCAAAAGTTTGTGTAGTCATTTGCTTTTGTATTCAGTTTGCTTTATTGTGTGCTGTAAACAAGCTCACCATGAGTAATTCATTGTACAGGGATGATCATAATCAAATTTTTATTACAAGAGTGGTAAAACTTAGATCTTGGTCTTGCACTTGGTTATTTTGCAGGTATGTCATTGTGAAGTACAAGATATAGATACTAATTTTAAATTTTATGTTTTTCATGAATTTGATGTTTGCTGACATGTTTTATTGTCACCCATTTAAATTATTTTCTATTCTTTCTGTTTATTTTTTGTATGACATCATCATATTAAAAGAGGCCATTACATTTGTGCTATGGTACTTGTAGTTCATTCTGATAAGGCACGCATGCATAGATCATGTTCAAAGATGAATATGTGCCTGCCTCTTGTACTTACAATTAGGTCTGTTCTTATTCATGAAACACTGACTATTTTTTTGATTAAAACACATTTTCTCTCTTTATAGGTTTCATATCACATTGATCCTTGTGACCTTTGTCCTGGAGAACATAATGCACTTATGGAATTTTTAACAAATAGTTCAATCCACATTGATATGTGGGATGGCAATTCTTTGCTTTATCTTGGCACAGCATCTGCTCCATTAAAGGTTAGTTTCTTAATTAATAAGAACAACTCGTTGTGTAACACCATGTGTAGTAATTAACATGCATTATACTATTTTAGTGATTAAAAGTTTTTAAATTGTAACTACAAAGCTTTTGTGTGAAAAGTTTTTAAGAGATGATTCGTGTACTGTTAAGTTTCCTCGCTACTCTTGAACACCGTTTTCAAAATTGCTGACAGAGCAGCAGGTGGTGTCTGATATGATGTTTGGCCATTTATGGTTATTTATTGTGGCTTCTTGTTTTCACGCTGTTCATAATTGGCAAGAGGTGTCTCATAATCTACAAGAGATGTATCTCATTGTAGGAATGGAACAATAACAAAAGAAAGTACTAATAGGCAAGGAAAGGTTTACAGTAACTAAATGCTTTTATTGAAAAATAAATAAATTAAACTTACCTCTTTCCTAGTTGACTGCAAGGTGATATCTGTACAGAGCCCAGGCTGAGAACTCATACTGCGCAGCATCTTGTTTGAAGTCAAAAGATTCCCTCACATTTATGAATTCTAAGTAGCACGATGCATCCATCTTGACATTTTACTTTAATTGGCTATCATTGGTGATAGTTATTTTTCATAGCTGTGTGTTGGGACACAGCTGAGGTATAACTAGAAGAATGTCATAAAACTACATCACAATTTCACCTAACCCCACCAGCTCTTATGACTGTGAATGTACCCCCACTACTGACTAAAAGAAGAGCAATTTTTTTAACTTTTTTTTTTTTTAGAATTGAAACATTCTAGAACTATAAAATTCAGGTGTTTCTGCATGAAATTTAAGCGAAGATACTTGCTTCGCCCCTCAATGCTTGAAGTAAGCAGGCTGTGTGTAAACTATGTTGAGTGATACATGCAAAGTTTGGAACTGCTTGAAGCAATCTGGAATAAATACCAATCTGGTTACTTTGTATACAAGCCTTGTATCTATTTTAAGTAAATACAGACTTAAATGATTTTTCCAGCATTTCTGATGTGTTATAAATTTTAATAATCACCTAATCTGGCTGCTTTGCATACAAGCCTTGTATCTATTTTAAGTAAATGCAGACTTAAATGACTTTTCCAGCATATCTGATGTGATATAAATTTTAATAGACACCTAATCAGGTTGCTTTGTATACAAGCTTTATATCTATTTTAAGTAAATGCAGACTTAAATGGCTTTTACTGCATATCTAATGTGATATACATTTTCTTATTTGAGGGCTTCTAATGTTTAATTTTTTATTAAAAATCTAAATAATTTTTAAAAGGCATGAGATCTTTCATTTATACAACAAAAGCAAGTTGGTGTTTCATCAGTATAGTGGAGGGATATTATATCAGGGTTCCCACAGTTCTTATAAATAAATCTTTAAAAGTCCTTAAAAAGTGCTTATTTTTTGTTGGAGTTCTGAAAAGTCCTTATTTTTTGCTGAAAATGGCAAAACGTACTTAAAAGTACTTATTTTTCTAATTGGCTGCATTAAATCTAGAAGTTATGATGTAGTGCATGGGGCTTTTGCTGTAGGTTAGCTGTGTTTATGATGACATCATGTGATGCCTGCTGAAATCCCATTGGGGAGCACAGGACAGCATGAGACAAGTAATTTGCTCAAAAAGTGAAAAAACCATGGGCTAAATTAAACACATCCAGCTGATTCCACCCAACAACTCCATCACCATCTATTGGTACTGATAGTTCCCTTTTTGTATATGTAAATATAAATTATTCAGTTATACCATGAGAAAATTAAATGCAAAATTGAAGTCTTGAATGTGCAATTATGACTTTGGTTTTGCAATTTGAACTTTGAGATGATTGTGTGCAATATTCAAATCTTGAACTCATAGCTTTAACTGCTGTTTTACAATTTTCATACACTTTACTAAATATGTGATTATTCCCTCAGTTAAAAAAAACTAAGTTGATGAGTAGAACTGTCTTTTAAATCACATAAATTCTAGTTTATTGCATTCACAAACTTAAATTATGTGGAAAAATATTGCAAACTTCATTGGTTTATTTCAATTTGCATAGTTGAATGGTGTGCAAAAGTATACTTGTGTACATGTCATTGTTGCATGTGCAGTTGGTAAGGTCTTTAAAATTATTTTGCAGGGTGCTTAAAAGTCCTTAAAAAGTGTTTATTTTTTGTATGAGCAAAATTGTGGAAGTACTGCCTAAGCAGAATTCATGCAATTCCTGTTAGTGGGATTTTTATTCCTTAAATGTGCAAAGCGTTTGTTTTTCATTTTTCTGGCAAATTTTTGTATTTATTTTGGCTTTGGTAAATCTTGAGAGTTTTTTTTATGCTTATTTAATTTTCTTTCCAGTTCTTTTGCCGTCAAGGAAAAGAGGCTGTTACAGTTACTTTAGACTTAAAAATTAGCACTGCTGAGTATCTGGATGACTCCATTAGTCAGACAACATCAGCCACACACATCTTCACTGGAAATCTTCACTTACGTTTCACAAGTATAAAGGTGCCTCTATCACCGAAATCACTTTCCAAACTTGAAGGTATGCTTTTTGTGTACATTTTTAATGTGTTCTCCTAAAATGCTGTAAAGTGATGTGATTGTACTACAAAATACTTTCATGGTTTTTTGTTTGTTTTTAAACATACATATTCTACTAAGAATATGGTAATTAAAGCTGTTCTGTATCTTATCTGTGTTTGCATATCTGAGAAGTGTGGGAACTGATCTAGTGATTAAAATACACATACTGACTACTGAATTAGAAACTTTTATTTAATACCAGGTTAGACCTCCTTTAGCCTGAATTACAGCACCTATACGATTTGGCATAGTTTCCACGAGGTGTTGGAGTGCATCTATGTCTACAGTACACCAGGCATTCACCAGATAGTCCTTTCTCTGGTTGAAATTTGATGGAAGAGGACTTTGCTCCTTGATCTGTTTTTCTAACATGTCCCATACAATTCTCAATGGGGTTCAGATTCGGGCTTTGTGGTGGTCAGGGAAGATTGTGGAAGTCGCTGTCATAATGGTAGCCACTGCTGGACAATAGCATTGTTGTCTATGAAACAGTTGTCACCTGCTGGGTAAAAAGTCAATATTGCTGGGTGGACTTGATTGGAAACAATGTTTAGATAATCCTTGGAGGACACTTAACCTTCCAGCAATGTCAAGGCACTTGTTCCACAAAAACAGAATATGCCCCACACCATGTCATCACCTTCAAAACCTTGAATTCTGTTTACAAGCCAAGCTGGGTCCATTGCTTCATGGAGCTTCCTCCAAACTCTCTACCTACTGCATACTTGCAACTACTATGGAATGTCCGTAGTTTCTATAAATTTTGTTTTCTGACTACAAAACTCAATGCTGAAACTACGGATTCTACAAATTTTCATTTAAAAACAATTTGCTGTTATTTTATGATATACTGTACATGAGATTCTTAAGTGGATTCACGGAATTCCGCTCTTTTTTTTTTTTTCTGTCGTCATTTAAATTATTCTCAAGATCGATGCAAAACTGAAGAGAATTTGGAGGAGGTGGGGGGTTGTTTTCCGTCTGGGGATGGATTTCATGTTTCAAAACCTTCGAAAACGGTAGTTAAACAAAGAATTTTTTTTTCACCCACTGTTGCCTTTGTGTCCAGTATTCTTGTTAAATAACATTTTATTGCATAAATGTTTGTATTTCGGCTTGGAACTGTAGGCAACAATTTGCAAAAATGGAAGTTAGATGCCGCGAAAATTTTCCTCATACTCTTCAGGCATAAGATTCTTCCGCGTGAATTCGAAAAATTCCACTTTTTTCATTATTATTTTGGTCATTCACACGATCGACGTTCAAGTGAACAGAAATGGTGGTGGTGGTGGTGGTGGGAGGGGGGGGTCGGAGGACGGAATTCCACCTTTACGAAATTTTCGAAAACCGAAGGTCGACGGGGTTCAGTTTTTTTCCGTAATCATAATTTCTGTTTTCTAGCGATGTTACTTCTGTCCAGTATTATTGTTAAATAACATTTTACTGCATAAATATTTTTATTTCAGCTTGAAAATATGGGAAAAATTCCAAAACCGGAAGTCGGACGGAGCAAAGATTTCTCCTGTAATCGCCCCCGTCTCCTCCCGCAATGTTCCCACTTTCTGTATGCTGCATAATAATACTAGTTACTGCTGCCAAGGCTCTTGCCAATGTTGGCAGGTATACTAATGTCAGTACAGAACAGGGTGTACTGTGGTTTGTCAGATTACATGACTTTTTCCCAGTCTTCCAGTATACCACCACTGAAGATGAACTCTCCGCTTTTTTTGCAGAAATCAGTGGTTTCTGTATAGTTATGCAACTGCCAATGTCAATCCTATTCAATTCCTTGCTAAGATATGGGTTGGTAACAGCCTTCATTGAATGCTTTGGTCAATTGCTGTGCACAGGAAGTCCTGCTTCTCTGTACAAGCCCTCTCAGACAATGATGATCTAGATTTGGACAGATTGTCATCACATCACAGTTGTGCCTTTTAGACAAGCATTATGGGTTATCTTTCTACTGATTAAAGACCCAGGATATCTCACTTTTCAAGAAATCAGTCAGCTCCACTGTTTTCAGATTAGTCATTCCAGATAGACAGGCAGCCACAATAAGCTCTTTATTGAACTCCGAAAGATTCTTTGATTTTCCCATTGTGGTCAACGCTACTGATGATTACTGACAAGTAGTAGTCTTGAATAGTTGACTAGATCATCTGGTGATGCACATGACCACATGTTTCGTGTATACTCTGCGCAAGTGGCATTTATGCACATCTGCATTTTTAAAGGCTTCTAATTTAGTGGCTAGTGTGTGTATATAACTAGACTGCTTCATTTATAGGTATATAAACGAGGCAGCCCAGTTATACACACACACACACAGATCTTTATAACATTCCAGATTCATGCTAATAACATTTCAGATACAAGATCTTATAACATTCAGATCTTTATAACATTTCAGATTCAAGATATGTATGTGGTGAGAATTCAAAAAGTAAAGGTGATTAAGAGTAATTTAGCATATCAGAATATATTTTAAAGATCATACTGCATTCAGAGACCAAGCATTCTCAAATCTTAGAGATGGAATAAAATTTGTCAAATTTACATACATTTTAGACAAAGTAGCATTCAAAATTTATCTAGACTTTATGAACAGTGAAGCATGCAAAATTTTCAGGGAGAGGGAATTGAAGATTTTATAAAATTTGATAGTAAACTTTTATATTTTGTATGATTCTTAGAATTTCTTTATTTGTTTTTACACACATATCCTCCTTTTGGATCAAAATTGTTTATCATGTAACACCTCTGTTATTTATTTTTAAGGCATGAAAATTGAGGATTCTGTTGTTGTTCATGCAAGGAGTGAAATTACTTCTGGCTTCAGCAAACCATGTAAGTTTTCAAACTTTCTATCAGATCCTGCTGCTTTGCATGCATTTTATACTACTTTTGCCAGATTGGGATTTAACAAGCAGAAAAATACAAAGCAGTACATAGCTATGTGAGATCTGTACTAAACTATGTAAATTATTAGTTTTAATGAATCTGTCCATGTCATTTTGTGTGTCATTTATGTAGACAAAAATAGTGCAAAAACACTGAAGAGAAATCGATGAAGGTAAATCTCCACAGATACACGAGAGACACAAGCAGTGATTGGAAAGCTAATTTTTAAAAGTAGCTAGCTAATGCTACAACTACATTCTTGAAAAAGTAGTTTGCTGCAGCTACAACTTTTTTTTTTTTTTTTTGAAAAGTAGTGAGTTTTGCTACTTTTCAGCTACTTTTTTACGTTTAGATTTAAATTAAAAGTGCAAATTCCCAGGATGATATTTACATCTACATTATTGCATATGTTATTCAGAGTTAAAAACAAAGGTAAATTACACAAGTAATTTATCTTTGTATTTTACCTTAACCCTGATTGTTATATGTAACACATTTTGGCACATTCAATGACACACATTTCAAGCTAGATAGACTAGTTGAGAAGCCCATGGAATTCAATTAAAAACCATATATCATTCTATATCTGTGAATTCATTTTTTTTTTTTTTTTTTTTGGCTAAAAGAATCGAATCTCTTAATCAAGGAACGGTCTCCAATAAAACTATTAGTGGCATTCCCTTGGGACAGTGGTCTAAGTGCTAATTTCTGACCATTCATCTGAGATGTGTCCATGTTTGAATCCTGGTGAGACATGGATGTTGTTTTGTCTTATAACACTGGATCTCTCCCTTTTCTGGAACTAGTGGCCCTAAATTAGGGACATTTGGTTTGGTTGGAAGTTAACAACCCCCGACCAAACCACCTCCCCCAAAACTGAAAGAAAACTGCTAGCGTGATCACCTCATATTCACTGTCTTCACAGGCTAATTGAGATTTCCCATCTAACAATTTGGCAAGCTTTAGCTATGTAAGTTAAGTCAGATATGTTACTGTAGCCAGGGCACACTCAGACCCCCTGTTACAGCCAATTACACATCAGGAAGTCTGGAAATGTCACGTTATTTGAAGAATAACTTTTTAAACTTTTTAACTACCTTTTAAAAGTAGCACGATTTGTAGCATGCTACTGCTACAACTACTTTTTTCTATTTGTAGCAATGCTACATGTCACACTAATCTAAAAGTAGCATGCTACTTCTAATCACTACTTACAAGCATATTATTTTTGTCATAGAAATGTCATATTCAACTGTTTCCATGTAGCTGTCTCCTGAGAAAGTTACAATTTTCAAGAATCCTGAGGAGTTTGCGGACACTTAACTATTAAACACAACATTTCTGTTGCAAAGAATAATATGTTTACTATTCTGTTCTTTAAATTTAAATATTTTACTGTGATGTAGATCACAGAGACTTTTGCAGTTCTTGTGTGTTGAAATTATGAGGAACAGATAAATAATGTGAAATATAAACATATTTGAAACAACTTCATCAATTTGAACATAATCATGCAACTATAAATCAACAAGCTGCTGCAGTGGCATGGTGGTCTAAGCACTGGCATCTGACCAGGCAGGCATGTAGTTAGGTCCTAGACCCAGAGGTGCTGAAAGGTCATCTACGGAGGCTTGGTGTTCAACTGCAGATTAATCTTTTCCACAAATACAGTACAGATGCAAGCGTGTTTTTTTTTTTTTTTGCTTTCTTCACTCCCTATGTTAATTTACTTTACTAGCAAATAATTTCTCTGTACCAAAATGTAAAAATAACATACAAAATATGAAAAACAAGAGGAGGGGGAGGCACAATTTTCAGATTCTGTGTCATACGTGAAAAAGATGGGACTTAGTTATCATATGGTAACAGTTTTTATAACCTTGCCTAGCCTTTTTTTTTTCTTTGTAAGTGAGCAGTGTAACCAATTTAGTGAATACACTACAGAAAAAAGGGATAAACCTCATAATGATGCATGCAGTCTCACTTAGGAAAGCGTCTTATGCATTGTTTAGATCATTAGGAAATTGCATAATTCTAATATCACAAGGTGTAAGTATTGCTACTTAGTAAATACTTCCATCAGTCCATTTCCTAATCTTGTAGGATGTCAAGAAGCAGAATAATAAAATATCTGCACTTGTAACATGATACTATTTCTCTCCTATATTATTCAATAATGAAGGGAGGGGGGTGCATTTTTAAGCATGACTCAAGTATGAAAGTACACTAGAACTTAAATAAAAACATTAAAGACCAAAAAATGAGTAATGCTCTCATGAATAATGAGTAATGTGCTTGTATTAATATTTTTCCTGATTTTTATAGCATCCTTGATTACCAGAGCAAAACCTGTGGTGGAAACATCTAGAGAACTTGGAGCTTTGCTTTCATCAAGAAACCTTCATGAGATTGGAGGCCATTTGTCAGATTCAGGTCTTACTGAAGAGCGGAGAAGGAAGTTATCTAGAATGGAAGCTGTGAGAAGCCTTAGTGGCCAGAATCAAGTGGCCCATTCTGTTGCAAAGGTAGGATTGTTTTGCATCTATGTAAGTTAATTTCTGTCACAGTGAGTATTGGGCTATGGTTTACTATGTGGAGGAGATGAAGATAAGTTAAAACTGGCCAAATGGAACAGTGCTGTATATTACTGGGCCAGTCATCATTCTGCGTAGAATGGTCTTGGAGGAGGAATTCAAGAAATAGGAGTTCAACTTTGGATTTCAACCAAGGCTCAGAAATAAGATTCTGAAGGACCTTATCTCTTGAAAGTAGGCCAGAGCTTGGGCCTTATTACACAGTTCCAAGAGACCCCAGAAATCACTTTAATAACACTTTTTTGTGTGTGCTGTTCAGATATTTTTTAACACAAATAATTAAATTTCCCTCTAAGGTATATGCAAATAAAAAAAAAAAGAAGATAAAGGAAAATCATGTACATGTAAACATTTTGCAAAAGGTTCACAGAAAATCGTAGATAGCTGTTTTCACAGGACTCCAATATCTAAATCTGTTTGAGCTGCAATTTGGTATCACACTTTATGACTGAAATTACAGCTTGAAAATTTTTTTTGTCAGTAAGTGGCAATTGTAGTATTCTTCAAACAGTTGCATAAATTATATGTGAAATACATCACTAGCCTTTCAACTACTATGATCATTCAGGGGTTTAAAAATTGTCTAGTCTGGCTCCCAGAAAGGGAGCCAGGACAAAAATAGATCAAAGTTGTCTTCTCTGTGGCATTGGTAAACCAGGGAAGTGAAAGTAAAAGTAAAAACAGCCTCTGAGGTTAGATGTGGGTGAGCTCTATTGAGAGAGCTGATAAAAAGTGTTTTGCCTGCATGTTGTATTTTGTATAATCACCATTTTTTATGATAAACTTTATCCTAATTTATTTGGTACTCTTAGATCAAAGTTAGTCTGGGACTAGTAAATTCTCATTGCAGTTAGTCTGGGATTAAAAGGCCAAAAAATAATTTTCAACCTGTGTCATTATTGCCATACTTCTTATAGATAAAAGGTGGTGAAATATTTTATAATAATATTTTGAAGAATGGTTGTTACACATTTCCTTAGATCAGAAAGTTGAAATAATCACAATCTTTTAATCTTTAAACAGAAAGAAACTGCCTGAAAGTTCTACACTGCATCTGTCGTCATGGAAATTCATTAAATTATCTTAGTCATCTAATAGTGTCGAGTGATCTTCTTTCTGCTATGTGCATTTATCCGATACAATGATATTGCAGTAAAAACGTGCTCACAGAAGACTAACATTTCCACAGTGAAAAGAAATTGTCTTTATTTTATACACAAATATTTTGAAAAATGAAATATTGTTTCTAATGAAAAACTAATGAGGATTTTGTAAATTACCTTCAGTATCAAATTCAGGTGGGATGGTGTAAATTTTTATATCAAGCTGTCGATGCCTTTTAATGTGGAGCCCCACAAAGCAGTTGATGATTAGGCTCTAGTCGAAGTGCATGCACTTTAAAGCTTGTATACTTTGCATACTTTAACCTGTTTGTGTCCAGTGGGCAGAGTTTGCTGAAAAAATAATTTTGAAGAAGTATTTTTACTCCTTTGGAAAAATTTAGGGAGTAATTTTTAAAAGTGAGGAGTATTTTAAAAAAATTAACGAGTGAAATAAAAAAAAAAGTGCAAAAACACCGGGAAATTATCAAAAACAACTTTTTTTTTCATATTAAAAAATATTTCACTACTACTGAATGCATTTGGACGTTTTGCTTCTTTTTTTAGTTAAAAAATATATATAATACATAAATAACGTAAACACTACAAGCGCATGGAAAGTAATCACTGGAAATTCTTTGTACCATTTTAGTAAAGAACAAGAATGAATTTCCAACTGTGACGTCAATGTAACACAACGCATTCTTCATTTTCTAATGAAGTGTCCATGTTCGTTGGCGGCTTTCGTATTTCCACCACTAGTTTTTTGCAGATTTCATTGTTTCCTTCCTCTGCATTTTTTTCTTTTCTACACCATTGGACTGAATCTAGCCGGAAAAAAAAAAAAGACTTTAAAGTACGCTGTTTCGGCACATCGTTCGATACTACAGTGTCTGATAAAGCTGTTTCAATCTCTACAAATCACGACCACGTACCACCGTCATGACGAAGTACAAATCACGACTCCACGACCACAAGTAAGGCGATTGCGAAATTGTACTTCACTCATCTGATCAAGCATGAGCTGTAGCAGCAATGACAAGAGTTTTGCAATGCGATTAGACTCTAGCCGGCCCTGTGCGATTGCACTCCCGATGAGCCGATGACATCAAGGTAAGGAACGATGTCTCCCTGACGTCATGCCCTGACTGGCTGGCGAGTCAGGCCACCAAAGCTCTGGTCGCGCCAAGGAAACCACGACCAGGTATGGTCATCTACAACATGAGATCTGGCCTGAATTAACAAAGGATACCACTGATCATATGTTTGAAATACAAAATACGAATAAAAAGTTGAAAATAGAAATTTTTCAGCTTAAAATTCTCGATTCGTATTTTTACGCGTTGGCAAAATTTCAATGTGTAAACACACTTTTCGATGCGTCCTAGACGCGTAATTACGCATTTTGGCGAACTCTGCCAGTGGGTAAATCTAGCACCCCAAGATGTTACAGAATTTAATGAGGGTCAACTCCCTGATCTAAAGGGTTTGTGGAAAGCACTGCTGTTATGTATAAAAGCTGTTCAAAAAGTAATGCGACTGAATAAATTTAGAGTGCAGAATGCCTGAGATTCTTATGTGCGACCATTGCACTTCTGTTCCAGGACTGCATCAAAAGTGGCAAAACTGGCATGGCAGCCACTGGGACAAGTGTGGCTGTGAACAGACAGTTGATGTTTAGGTGAGTGCAGCCTCTCCTGTCTCATAGCATTAAAATGGAGAGGGTAACAGCATTTGATGAGAGGGCAGCTATGAAGGTTTGTACAAAGAGCATTTGATGTACAATGACACAACGAGGCTGTGGAAGCTGACACTCCATTGAAATACCATTGCAGGAAGCTCAGGTGGACAAAGGAACATTGACTGGACTGTGGAAGACTAGAAATGGGTAGATGAATGAAGATGTCAATTACAACATGCTGATGGGAGGGTGTATGTGTAGCATAGAATCCACACAGGACCTTGGACCCAAACTAACAAGTTGGGGCGTTACAGGCCGATGGAATGTTCTGTGTATGTGGGGTTTCAGTGTGTATGTTTATATTGAAAGTCCTGCTAAAAGTGCCATTTTCAAAACAGAAGTGCCATATTTTCACTGTTTCTCACAAAGTCATCTCTTCAGAAAACTTGAAAATTTTATTTCCTTGGATTGGAAATCGAATCTGTGTCTTGGAATTTCCAATTGAACATGCTGTAGTTATACTACCTAAGAAAATAAATCTCCAAGCAACTGAAGCAAAGAAACTGTAGCATAGGAATCAGAAAAACTTTGAGTTTGCAGACAGGGGTGGATTGGGATGACCAAACCAGGCCACAAATTTCAGTCTTGTGGTCCATTACAGAAACACACTTACCCACAGGGGAATATCTCATAAATTCCCTCGTGTAAAAAAATTCTATTAGATCCTGGATGATAGAGAATTGACCGAAAATGAATTTTATAATGAATTCAGTTGTGAACGAATTCTAACAACGATTTAACAGTAAAAGAATTTTTTGAATCCACTCATGATTGAATGTAGCATCAAACCACGCTCAAAACGGGGTGTTCTACCAGACAACTTTTTTTTTTTTTAAATTTGGTTTCGACAAAATTATGAGTCTTCCGAAAACCCCAGTTCCAACTCAACCATCATAAAGGTTACTGTGAGAGTTGAAATGTGTGCACATGGCACATAACAATTTTCCTACGCAATTAATTTTTAGTAGATTTATTTGGTCACTGATCACCTACTGTGTGATCAGTGACCAAATAAATACATATTGATACCTCCTCCTTTAGTAGACCCGTAGTTTGATCAATATGAACCAGTTCTGTGGTAAATCATTGTTGCTTTTAAGATAAATGTGGGTGGAACACGAATTTTGGAATATCTCTAACCAAGAAGTGCTTTGTCTGTATGTAATTAAGAGTGTGGGGATGATGGGTCATCACAATGGGTGCTAGTGTTGCCATCAAAATTAGAAAAGAATGGTAGGGCCTACCAATTATGAGAACAGTGTACTTGGTCTGGCTGCACTTTTCTTATATAAGTACAGTACATAGAATTTTGCTATGTATTTTTAGAGCAAACACCCAAATTATATTACATAATAAATCAGAGCAAAAGTTACTAATGGCATTTCATTATACTTAGATCGTTTTTGAATCAAAGATGATACTTATTAAAATGTCAGTAAAGGAAGCTATAATGGGACTATAGTTTCATTTACTGGCATTTTAATAGGTATCATCTTTGATTCAAAAACAATCTAACCCAAATCATAGATAGAAAAAAACCTTTTCTTCTTAGGGAAATAACTTTTCAGACAGATATAAAGCGCAAATTAAGTTACCGTTTTTTATTGATAAGTTGTAAAATCATTATTCCTTCTTTAAAACAAATTCAGATTAAAAGATTATGAAAAAATGGGCAGTTCCTCGAGTGGTGCACCACGAAATGTCCCAGCATCCCGGTGGGCCAATCTGCCCCTATTTACAATTGAAACAAATCAATTTTAGCATAGGAATCAGAACAATTGCAGATTTGCACTACTTGAAACAAACCGATTCTCAAACAGAAATCAAGAGATGTGGGTTTGACTCGTGCTCCATGGAGTTGCAGTTTTCAATTTTGCTGTCCCAGACAGTGAAAATATGCACTTCTATGCCAAAAATGTTATTCATATGAACATAGCATGCACTAGAGATATCAAGAATCATGTCTTCACAAAGACTTGTATTTCAATAATTACTATCATTTTAACCATGCTAAAAATGATATACTGCTGCAGGACCTGCTTTACGGCAGCGCAAGTGGTGTAGCTACACCAAGTTCAAGGGAGCGCTGAGCTGAAATTTCTTTTTGTTTTCTTTGTGAAATGGTAGAGCCTATATATAAACTAGTTAGTAAAAACATGCAATGCATTGATTATGATACGCTTTCCAACATACCAGAAATTATTACTCAAGTTATGAGGATAATGGCTGTGGAATAAATCTCGCTCCTGTGTCCTGACCTTTAACCCCATTTCGATAATATTCAACAGAACCGGTTCAGTATACCTCAAGAATAACATACTAAAGTTTTGTCGCAATAGAAGCAGTTTTACGCAAGTTATGAGAATAATGGCTGTGGAATAAATCTTGCTTTTGTGCTATGACCTTTGACCCCATTTCGTTGATATCCAACAGAACCAGTTCACTATACCTCAGGAACAACATGATAATGTTTTGTCGCAATCGAAACATTTTTAGGTAAGTTATGATACACAAGGGCAATGGAATGGTTCCCACTCCAGTGTCCTGACCTTTGACCCCACTTCGCCCATTTTCAATAGGGTTCGTCCCCAGTGGCTATCTACCACATACTAAAATTTCATCGAAATCGAACCATTTTTACGCAAGTTATGACGCATAAGGGCAATGGAACAAATCCCGCTCTTATGTCCTGCCTGACCTTTGACCCCATTTCGCCCATTTTCAATAGGGTTCGTCCCCAGTGGCTCCCTACCACATACTAAAATTTCATCGAAATCGAACCATATTTACGCATGTTATGACGCATAAAGACAATGGAATGGATCCCGCTTTTATGCCCTGACTTTTGACCCCATTTCGCCCATTTTCAATAGGGTTCATCCCCAGTGGCTCCCTACCACATACTAAAATTTCATCGAAATCGAACCATATTTGCGCATGTTATGACGCATAAAGGCAATGGAATAGATTCCACTTTTATGCCCTGACCTTTGACCCCATTTCAACAGGGTTCGTCCCTAGGTGGTTTCTTACCAAATACTAAAATTTCATGGAAATCGAACTATTTTTACGCAAGTTATGACGCATAAGGGCAACAGAACAAATCCCGCTCTTATGTCCTGCCTGACCTTTGACCCCATTTCGCCCATTTTCAATAGGGTTCGTGCCCAGGTGGTTCCCTACCACATACTAAAATTTCATCGAAATCGAACCATATTTACACATGTTATGACGCATAAAGGCAATGAAATGGATCCCGATTTTATGTCCTGACCTTTGACCCCATTCCGCCCATTTTCAATAGGTTTCGTTCCCAGGTGGTCCCTTACCACATACCAAAATTTCATCGAAATCGAACCATTTTTACACAAGTTATGACACATAAGGGCAATGGAATAAATCCTGCTCTTATGCCCTGCCTGACCTTTGACACCATTTCGCCAATTTTCAATACGGTTCGTGCCCAGGTGGTCCCCTACCACATACTAAAATTTCATCGAAATCGAACCATATTTACGCATGTTATGACGCATAAAGGCAATGAAATGGATCCCGCTTTTATGTCCTGACCTTTGACCCCATTCCGCCCCTTTTCAACAGAGTTCGTTCCCAAGTGGTTCCTTACCACATACTAAAATTCCATCGAAATCGAACCATTTTTACGCAACTTATGACGCATAAGAGCAATGGAATAGATCCCGCTCCTATGTCCTGACCTTTGACCCTGTTTCGCCCATTTTCTATAGGGTTCGTCCCCAGGTGGTCCCCTACCACATACTAAAATTTCGTCGAAATCGAACCATTTTCACGTGAGTTATCGTGCGGACGGACGGACGGACAAAGCTGGAGCATATACGCTTCTTCAACCTGCGGTTGGAAAGCGTAAAGAAGAAAAAATGTCCTGAAAGTATTGCAATTCAGGATAATGACGATTAGATATGATCAGAGGCATAATTAGGAAGGACAGAGAGAAGCAGTTGCTCCCAGCCATGTTTATGGGGGTGCTATAAAGGTTGGAGTGATACCACTGCTAAAATTGGAAAGGCTCCATGGCAAGCAATTTTATACACTGCTGGCCACCCAAAATGCAACACCAAGAAGGAAGCATCCAATTGGCCTGAAATTCGCAGCATGCGTCGCCCGCGAGGGGACATGCAAACGATTAGCATTGCAGGGCATATGCAAATCATGTGCGCCCGGCACGCCACCAAGAAGCACTATATGAAGAGTGCACAGAAGGCGGGGTGTAAGTAGTGGAAGTGTGTTGTGTTGCTGGACCTGTGCGTCGGAAGCTTCCTGATGCCTCGTCGCAGAATACGCAGTCATTCCAGCACGTTTCGGAGTTCGACAGAGGACAAATAGTGGCTTATCGCGACAGCGGTTTATCGTACCGAGACATCCAGCCACAGTGAGGTGAGTATGGATTCGGTGGGTGCAGGAGATACAGACAGACCGACTAGAGTGATTGCCGCATCCGAAGCACACCACAGAACGAGAAGACCAGCATGTTGTGTAGCGGGCATTGACAGCTCACACCGCCACATCACGAACGTTAGCGCAAGAATTAGGGTGTGTTGCGCAACAACCTGTGTCAGAACGTACCGTTCAACATCGTCTGCAGGAGCAGGGACTTGTCGTACGGTGCCCATTGCTCCGATTACCATTGACGTTACATCACCGGCGAGTGCGATGGCAGTGAGCTGTTGAACGCCGCAGCTGGATTTTGGAATGACACGACATTGTCTTCTCCGACGAATCCCGCTTCTGCCTGCAACACCACAATAATCGGATCCGCTTGTGGCGGCACCACGGCGAGAGACTGTATGACGCCTGTGTTATGCATCGCCATACCGGTCCGTCGCCTGACGTTATGGTTTGGGGCACAATTGGATATGACACCCGCACACCTCTGGTATGCATCGCCGGTACACTCAACAGCCGCTGCTACATCTCCGACGTTTTGGAGCCTGTAGTCCTCCCTTACCTGCAGGACCTGCCAGTGGCCACGTTTCAACAGGACAATGCGCGCCCATACGTGACACCCATCGTGCAACAATTCTTCACTGCCCACCAGGTGTCACTGCTTCCGTGGCCCACCTGTTCTCCCGATATGTCACCCATCGAACACGTCTGGTCGCTGATCGGCAACCGAGTGGCCCGGCAAGCACCACCCGTGGCTAAGCCTGATGAACTGTGGCAACGTGTGGAAGCAGCCTGGACCGACATAGGCCAAGCCCACATCCAAAGCCTTCTTCGTTCGATGCCGCGTCGTGTAGCGACCATTATTGCCAGCCATGGGGGCCACACGAACTATTGATGTCTGCGTGTTCCACAAGTCGCATGGGCCTGTGAGCTCAATCGTTTCGTCTTTGTATCTGTTCTTATGTGTCCAGTAAATCTGGATTTGCTATCTCGTGTCCTTCTTGGTGTTGCATTTTGGGTGGCCAGCAGTGTAGTATGAAAACATATGTAGATTTCCATAAAATTGAATGTTTGCTTCTTTTTTCATTTGTTTTTCAGAGTTTAATGAAAGCTGTGAACAGCTAAGGGCTGTAGGAAGTCGACTGTCACAAATTTGAGGTTAATGATTTCAGAGAGGGGAAAGAGGCACCCTCAGACAAATACACCACCCATTATTCACCCGGATTCGAATACAGGTCCATCTTGGACAAATGGTCAGAAGCCAGTGAGTCATACCCCTGAGCCACTGGATTGGCAATAAATTTTCTAATTGTATTAGGTGTTGCGAGTTTCTTGTGCTACTTGATTCAAGCTGGCACTGATTCATAACATATACTTTTTTTTTTTTTGCTTTCAGATCTAGGTTAATGTTTTTAATTAAGCATGCTATAATCTGAAAGTAAATTTACTTTGAATAAATTCTTAGAATATATTCAATATACGCACAAAAATAGAACAAACTTTGCTGTGGTAGGTGGTTACCAACTCAAGTTACTTCCTGAAACCACTTTCTCAGTTGTCTGTGTTGTTGATTTCAAAAGGACGTGAATTATATATTTTGCCCCTGAGTGCCAATCACTGTCATTACACCAGTGGAGACAATGAAAGGTCTTATTGTTGCTGGAACATTCCCAAATCGCACAATAGGTGCAAATCATAGTTATGCACAAAAAGGAACATTGTTTTTGGCATTGACCAAGAGATAAGTGTATGTGACTATTAATTTTTTGCTGTATATCATTCATATGCAGCAAAAAAACAGTAAAATCCAGCACGCACAGACACACACACACACACATGCACGTCTGTGCATGCACGAATACTAAGTGGGCCCTATGCTGCTGTCTTACCATGAAATAAACTTGTTAAGTGACTTAATCTGGAGTGTAAACTGAAGTGTTGTTGGCTCCAGGATTTACATAAATCCCCAAATGATAAAAAACTGAGCTTTGAAATGTGTCATTGAAAATACCATATATCAGACTGCATAGTTATTCTTCAAGTGATTCATCAAATTTTGTGTTTCATAAGGACGGTGTTATGCATTTTGTGTGTGTGTGTGTGTGTGTGTTGTCTGATTTAAATAAATTATTGGGGGTACTGGTCTCTTTAAAATCAGTTACATGAGTGCATTGGTTTAATTTTGTTTTAAAGCAGTTAAAGTTTAATTGGTCTGAAAATAATCATTAGTTTCACTGGTTGAAAGGTCAGTTTTAAATCAAGTGTTGGATTCACTAGTTTAATTGGTCTGTTCTGAATCAGATGTTGGGCTGACAGGTGTAAATGGACTGTTTTAAACCAATTACAGTGGAACCTTGGTTATACGTTTTTCAAGGGAATGGAATTAAAAAACGTATAAATCTAAAAAACCTATAAAAGAAATTTCAAAATGTTAAACACTATTGTAAAATTTTGAATGCCTCCGAAAAGTTTGAAAAAACAAAACAAAAACAAAACAAAACAGAACCAGATAATTTTATATTACACTAATTTATTATGTAAGCATACATACTGTACATATACTCATATATGAATGCTTTGTTTTCTACCCTAAGCCTATGCCTATTTTGATTTTGGTATACATTTTTTATTACAATTTCATTATAAAGAACTAGGTTAAGAAATTGTATGATTTTATATTTTCAATGTATATATAAAATATAAAATAAAACCTTACCTTTGAAATACAGGTGGTTAATCCAAATATGATTTTGTTTTATATTCAGTACCCCAATTTGACATCTATAAGCATCATTCTTTTCAAAGAAGTCTGCCCACTGGTTAATTTGGCATTACTGCTGAGTAAAATTTTCATTAACCTTTCTTGTTTTAAACATTTCTTGAATTCAGAGGGGGAAAAAAGAGAAATGTGAATGTTATTTAGTAATTTTTTTAGTTGCATTATCTATTCATGACTGCAAGAAAACACTGTCTTGATTCTCTCAAAGTTGTAATGTATGAGGTTATGTATAAAAGAATCCAAGGACCATGTATTTTTGATAATCTAGTATTCAAAATTTAACATATAAGCACAAAAGGCATGTATATGAGTTATGTATAACCAAATTGAAAAAGCGATAGAAATTACAGTAAAATATCACGACAAACATGGATTACTTATAAAAGTGGAAAACATATATAACCAAGGATTTTTAATACAGCAAACATAATTGTCATTGCTTTGCTTATTGTTCAGTATGTAACTTTAACATTAAAAAAACTTGAAAATTACATCGCCCTAGAGCAGGAATTGAACCCGCATCTCCCAATTTCCGTTCGAGCATGCTATCCATTCCATCACCCAGGACGACGAAGTCCCAAGTACCTCTGAGTGCTAAGAATCAGAACGTTCTCTGGTTTTTGACAGTCAAAGCAAATTCTGTTTTCTTTTAGCATTTTTTAAATCACCAGCATTCCAAACATGAAAATTGTGGAAGAAACGAGTACATGGAACAACTACAGGAATTTTGAGGTGGCAAACAGAATTGCCATTGCCAGAATTGCTAAGAGGAAGCAGAATTAGCTTCAACTGGCAAAAATCAGGGAATATTCTAATTCTTAGCACTCAGATATTTGGGACTTTGTTGTCCCGGGTGGTGTAATGAATAGCATGCTCGAACAGAACGCGGGAAACGCAGGTTCGATTCCCCCTCCAGGTTGATGTAAGTTACATGTTGAACAGTAAGAAAGGCAATGGTAATTATGTTTTCCACCTTCAAAATCCTGTTGCTCGTTCCATGTATTTTCAAAGAATATTTCTTTCACAGTCTTCATATATAACTGAGGTTTCCGTGTAATTGAGTTTGCTTATTTAACACCTTAAGGACCACATTTTTGCCAAAAATGACGCCATATGCTTATTACATACTCAAAATTTTTGACTGGGTGCTTTGTGTATTCTACAAAAATGATAGATGGCAACACTCAAAATATAGACACTTATGTAAAATATATGTAAAAAGGGATGTATATATATGTAAAATATATGTAAAACACTTATGTAAAAAGGGATGTAAGGTCAGGTGATGCGTAACATCACAGCCTCTCCTTGACAAATGTCAACCCCGCCTTCTCGTGGTGCATCCTGTTCCCACTAAAGGGGCTCTGACGACCGCCAATAGCGGTATAACTATACCATCGGGATCAGAGGAAATGCTATCCCACACTCACCAACCCGCTTGGCCAGCGTGGTGAGTTATGGCCAAACACCTCCAAAATGACTCTACAACTTAAATCTTGGCCCTCAGTCTCCGGCAGCTGGAATGTACCTGGCCAAGGCAGTGGCCAGTGCGACATGAAGGCAGAGGGTGCTAAGAATCCCCGGAGGACCAGACTAGGCTGCCATTTGATGCTGACCTTGGCTACCTATAACGGACGCTCCCTATCTTCTGATTCAAGGCTTCTTGAATTGGAAGAGGAACTACAAAGGATCAAGTGGGACATCGTCGGGCTAAGTGAGGTAAGGAGAAAAGGAGAAGATCTCATTGAACTGAAAAGTGGACATCTCTTCTATTATCGTGGGACAGATACTGGCAGAACTAGTGGTGTTGGATTTATAATAAACAAGAAACTGAAGGATAAAGTGGTAGAAGTTGAAAGTTCCTCTGACAGAGCTGCACGACTCGTTATCCAACTATCGAGAAGATACCAGGCTCAGATTATTCAAACTTATGCACCCACCACAAGTCATCCTGAAGAAGAAATTGAAGAATTTTATGAGGAAATTCGTCATCTAAATAATAAAGGTAAGCAGCACTTGAAGATAATTATGGGAGATTTCAATGCAAAAATAGGGCAACAGCAACAGAATGAAACTTCAGTAGGTAAATTCGGTCACGGCAACAGAAACCAGCGTGGAAATACTCTCGTTGAGTTTGCAGAGGCAGAAGGATTTTCATCTTGAACTCCTTTTTCAAGAAAAAGCCACACAGGAAATGGACATGGAGACATCCAATTGGGACGACAAGTGAAATTGATTTTATTATGTGTAACAAAAAATTCGTCATCGAAGACTGCAGTGTGCTGAACAAGTTCAACACAGGTAGTGACCATAGATTGGTGAGATGTAAGATGCACCTCAACACTAAACTGGAACGTGGCAAGCTCATAAGACAAACAAAATGTATTGACATAACCAACCTTAAAAAAACACCATAATACTTTCAAGTTGGAACTGAAGAACAGATTCTCTGCTTTAGAAGGCCTAACATCGGAAGAAGTGGATATTTCGGAAGTTAACAGAAAAGTAACCAAAGCTCTAATGGAAACAGCAACAAAATTAGCTGGGTCTAAGAACAAGTTGCATGTGAACAAATTATCAGGAAAAACCAAAATGTTGATGCAAAAAGAAGAGAGATGAGGACAACTAAAGTAGATGTGACTTCCAAAGTGGAATATATAGAGCTATGCAAGACAACACGAAAAAGTATCACTGAAGACGTAAGGAAATTCAACTGTGAGCTAGTGAGGAAAGCAATTGAAAACAACCAAAGCCTTAAGATAGCAAAGGGACATCTCAGTAAGGGAAGAAAACAGATTATGGCTCTGAGAAAAGAAGATGGTTCTATAACAAGAAATAGAGGCGAAATTTTGACAAGAGTGAATGATTTCTACTCCAAATTATATGAAAGGGATGATACATGTACTCCAGACATCATGAAAGGTACCAGAGTTCTTCCAGTCCTCCCAGCAGAAGTTGCTCATGCAATCAAGAACATGAAGCGAGGAAAGCCCCAGGAGAAGATGGAATTACTATAGACATCATACAAGAAGCAAGTGGAGAAATTGAAACAGTACTCGCCCAAATTTTCACTCGATGCCTTAATGAAGGGAAGATTCCTGAGGATTGGAACAATGCTACAATGATCCTGCTACATAAAAAAGGTGACATTGAGGATCTCAGGAACTACAGACCTATCAGCCTCCTATCAGTGGTTTATAAAATCTTCACTAAAGTTCTTTCACACCGCTTGAAGGTAACACTGGACATGGCTCAACCGAGAGAACAAGCTGGATTCAGGAGTGGCTACAGCACAATAGATCATATCCACGTACTGAGAGAACTGATTGAAAGAGCGAGGGAATATGAACTTCCATTGTGCATGGCTTTTATCGATTATGAAAAAGCCTTTGATTCGGTGAAACCATCAGCAGTTACCACGGCTCTGAAATCCTGCGGTATTGAAGATGCATACATTAATATTATTAATAACATCTATGAAAATGCAAGTGCAAAGATTCGGCTGTTTGAAAATACAACACACATAAAAATTGTAAAGGGAGTGAGACAAGGTGACACCATATCTCCGAAGCTCTTTAATGCCACATTGGAAAATGTCTTTCAATCACTGAACTGGGAAAACAAAGGGATAAAGATTAATGGAGATTATCTAACCCACCTTCGTTTTGCTGATGACGTAGTCATTTTTGCAACTACCCCATCAGAGCTGCAGAGTATGATCCAGGAACTTGCTGACAAGAGTAAAGAAGTGGGATTAAAAATGAACTTTCAGAAGACAAAAGTGATGTTCAATGCTTTTACAAGAAATGAAGATTTATCGATTGATGGAGAAAAACTGGAGATAACAGATACGTATGTTTATCTTGGACAGCAGATATCAAGTGAGGGTCACATTGATGAAGAAATTAATCGGCGTACAAAACTTGCCTGGAGAGCTTTTGGAAGAAACAGCATAATTTTTAAGAGCAATATGCCATTATGTCTTAAAAGAAAAGTGTTTGATCAATGCATCCTTCCAGTGCTTACGTATGGTGCAGAGACGTGGACCTTAACTAAAAGAGACATACAAAAGCTGCAGACAACTCAAAGAAGCATGGAGAGGTGCATGCTTGGTATAACCAGGAGAGATAAGAAGAGGAACTCGTGGATCCGAAAAATGACGAGAGTGGAAGACATCATGATCAGAGTTAAATCCCTGAAATGGCAATGGGCTGGACATACTGCCAGAAGGACAGACCATAGATGGACAGCCGAAATTTTAGATTGGATTCCAAGGGACAGGAAAAGACCCAGAAGAAGACCACATGGGAGATGGGTGGATGAAATTCGTAAATATGCGGGAGTGACATGGAGGAGACTGGCACAAGACAGACCGTTGTGGAGGAAACTTGGGGAGACCTTCGTCCAGCAGTGGATTGATAATGGTTGACAATGATGATGATGATGATGATGTAAAATAAATAAATTTTATAGCTAAAGTATTTCTCACTTTTAATAACACTAATAAAATTTTTATTGGGTAATTATTGCCTTAAATATATACACGAATGAACATTAAAAAAAAAGAAAAAAGAATTGGATATCTCCAACCCTGATGATGAAAAGGGTCAGAATAACTTTTATTCTGGAATGAAATTACAGCATGAGGACAAAACACACATACAGGGTGGCCCAAACAAAACTATACCCATAGTGGCCCAAACAAGCCTATACCCGGGTAGCCCAATTTAATGATAACTTATTTGGTTACAGGTACTGACAGTCTACAGTACTAACAGAACAGTTTGTTACTTGTTAATTAAAACTTATTTGGTTACAGGTGCTGACAATCCATTGATCTACATGCCAGTTTACTTGTGAGGAGTTTCCCAGCAGCAGAGAAGATGGTCCTGACTTTGCAGCAAAAAAATTTAATCGTCAAGGCATATGTGAAGCATATGCCCTTTAAAATGTGTCAACGGGAGTTTCAAACAAGGTTTAAAATTCGACCACCAACAAAGATGGCAATCAATGATCTGGTAAAAAAGTGACCTGCAACTGGTTCAGTGACAAATGCTGCCAGAAATTATGCCAAGCTCGTACGTACTACAGAGAACATTGAGAATATTCGTGAGCGAATCTTACAGTCTCCTCAAAAATCTATGCGTCGATTATCTCAACAAGCAGGAATTTCACGTTCTTCGTGCCAGCGAATATTGAAACTCGATATGGGTGCTAAACTGTACAAAATTTCTGCATTGCATCAGTTGCAACCTCAAGATAAACCCGCATGTGTGCGATACTGATGGTGGTTACAGGAAGAAATTGCATCTGGGATGCTGGACATGAATCTCTACTTCATGAGTGATGAGGCATGGTTCCACCTAAGTCAGGGATCCCAGATGTCTCGTAAAATACGGAATCATCCCGTTTTTGGCTAATGCATCCCGTTGTCGCGAGAAAACTCTTCAGGACAGCTTTTTGTTCTGTATTTTAGAGTTCAAGACTGAAAAACAAAATCGATGAGTTACAATTTCTATTCTTTAAAAATCAATGCTTATTGTAAAATCATTCTTCAATGAGGATTGTGTAGCTTTTCATGACATGATTCTTAAAAACAAACAGTTGTTAAGTGAAATTCATTCTTCAGAAAAGTATTGCAAGAGTGAGCAAGACTGATTGGTTAATAAGAATATTGATTAATAAGAATAGTTAGAATCATTTTGTAAGACTGGCATATGTGATGGATGTGCATACTAAACTTTCACCCTCAGTCGTAAGTGTCCTGTATTTTTTTCCAATGTATCTGGGATCCCTAACCTAAGTGGATATGTAAATTCCCAGAACCGTCGATGTTGGAGCACAGAAAATCCATATCAATTTGTGGAGACCCATCTACATGTGCAGAAACTTGGTGTGTGGTGTGCTGTTTCAGCACATAGGATAATTACCATTTTCCACGAAACCATAAACTCAGCTCGATATCCCCACGAAACCATAAACTCAGCTCGATATATTGCAAACATTTTCAACCTATTTGTCAATCAGCTTACCAACGAGGAGAAGACATATTGTTACTTTCAACAAGATGGAGCTACAGCTCATACTGCCCACTATTCAATGAGAGGTGTTTGAGGAAGACCATGTTGTGAGTCATGACCTTTGGCCTGCTCGATCCTCTGATCTGTCTGTGTGTGACTTTTACTTGTGGGGTGCACTAAAGGGTCAGGTGTATTCCGATAACCCGAGAACTCTTGAAGAGCTTCAAACCAACATCTCTGCTGAAACTGCTAAGATTACACCACAACAACTTCAAACTGTGTTCCAAAACATGCTGCAAAGAACTGACCTGTGCCTTAATAATGAGGGCGCTCATTTCCAACACCTATTGTAGGAACTTCTTGGACACTATAACATTAAATAAAACTTGTGCTTATTTGATTTGTTCATTTGGTATAGTTTTGTTTAGGCCACTATGGGTATAGTTTTGTGTGGGTCGCCCTGTATAAATAAAGACTATTTATGAACATTATATACAAAAGATATAAAAGTTAAAGCCCCAAAATGCACAAGGCATTGAAGTTGTTGATCATGAACAAGTCTGTTAGAGAAGAAAAGAAGTAGGCATCTGTAGTGCAAATATAGTGAATAAAGTCCATGCAAAGCTGACAAGAGTTTGATTTCAGTAGTTCATAGTAATGGGTACAATAAAAAATCCTACTATGTCTTACAGTAAAAACTCATGATCACTGTCATTGCTTTCTCAGGGACCGCATTCCTCCTAAAATTCCTAAAATTCCTAATATTTTGTGACCCTCCTTAAATTCCTAAAATTATACCTAAAATTTGCTATTCATCCTAAAATTTTCGTAAGCTTATTTATTAAAAACACAACCGTTATTAACGCCAATAAATTTACCATTACGCAGGGTGCGCACGCGTGCTTGAAAACCTGGAAAGTCCTGGAAAATCATGATTACGTTTTCAAGGCCTGGAATATCCTGGAAAAACGGTGTTTTTTTAATGCCGTCTTGAAAAGCCTTGAAATTTGAAATTAGTGCTTAAAAAATGCCCTTTAGGAAATCGTGTTACTGTTACCCCTTCATTTTTTAAAGTTCCTTTTCTCTGTTCTCAAAGAAACCACCGGCAGTGGTTTCCGATGTGCACCAAATCCTAATTTGGCTGGGGGGAAAAAAAAGAAAAAAAAAGGCACTACTTCCAGTGCAATAAAATTGGATGATTACTAGTAGGTCGAAGGAGAGCTTGATGTCCGTCCGACAATTGAGAACAGAAGGGGAAAGAAGAGGCATTTAACATTTGCAGGGGGTCGCATGTACCAAGTCCATACGCGACCCCCTGCAAATGCTATTATGTACCATACTCCTCACTGGCATCCACCAGTGAGGAGTATGCCTGAACAACACATTCATCTTCTTCTTGTTTATGTGCATGCCACCCTCCCTCCCCTCAAGAGACTTCCACTACTTATGATAAAAAATAAGAAAACTATCTTTGCGAATTTTTCACGAAAGTGGCTGAAATTTTTACATTCACTGTAATTGGATTACAGAAGCTCACTTCCAAAATTTCAGTTGAATCGGTTTAAAACTTTAAAAGTTAGCATTGGTAATTTTTATTATGGACAAGTATGTGTGCCTCTTTGGACAGAGTGAGCCTCCAGCAGAAAGGGTGTTACCATAGCAACGGTTGATTGACAGCTGGGAGCGCTGATCTGAAGCCCTTGGTTGGGAAGAAAGCAAACACCTGTTTATCACTTCCACAGCACAAAAGGACTAGGAGAATATTTTCAGAAATCCATTTTTCTGAATTTTGAAAATAACACAGTAAAATTTTTACAGTAGTTAAGATACATCACAATAAAGTTCTAGTGCAAATTTCGCCAAATTCCGTTAGGAACTTTAGCAGATGCAAAAAAAAAAAAAAAAAAAAAAAACGTTGCATGTGGTGGAAGCAGAAAAAGATAGGCTAATCAGGAAAAGGTTAAAACAATAATATGAAAAAAGTAATTCAGTGAACAATTGTACATAGTTCTTGGTTTTCAATTACCTTTTAGGATATTATAGTTTAATGTGAAACCTGAAAACTTTACTGTGAAAATCGTGAATTGCTTCTGGTTCAACAGCATATTAATGTTCAAAGTGAAACTTGAATGTGGTAAATATACTTGAATATGATAATAACACGTGAAAAGATAAGAACTGAACATTAGAAGTAAATCATACTTAAACTTTAGACATTAGACGTTATGCAAAAAATTTGGGTGTGAACTTCGACCATATATACTAATGGACTGCGCATTGGCAATAGCTGCATCAAAGCCGCCATGGCTCAAACATTGGGCATGTCATCATCAGACTCCAAATTTCGTGTACAAATGCTGTTATGATTACTAATTTACGCTGCAGAACTTCAGTGTTTTCGGTGTATTATGTGAATGCACCTCATATATAATGAAAACTCTTCAGGTAAGTTTACTTATGAGCTATATACATGCATGATCGTGTTGTTTACATTTTGTGATTTATAATGTGATGAACATTTGCGAAGAATTTGGAACATGCATTCCATTTTTTTTTTCTTAAGTTACTATATTTTTATATCAATAGCTGCAAGTTTCTGGTTAAGTAATTGAACTTTATTGACTTAGGTATTTAATTCGTTTCTTACCCATGAAAAATCATTGAACTTTCTTTACTATATCGGTCAGAGCAACCATAAGCACAGCAGGTGTAACCCATCTTTTTGACTGTTGTCATGTGATTTTATGTTGGAGCCAGAAATTTTGATGTCATGCGCAGTCTATCAGTATATATGGTTGAAGGGTGTGAAGCAAACTCTTTACAATGTATACAAAGTTGTTTTACTAGATGTATACAAATATACATCTAGTTTTTATTGAAATACACTCCTAAAATTTTCCTAAAATTTTTCTAAAAACTCCTAAAATTCCTAAAATTCTTACCTAAAATTTTCCAGAAGTATGCTATGATCCCTGCTTTCTGAATAAAAAGCTAAAAAAAAAAAAAAAACTGGTATAAACGTAAAAAGAATCGCAACCTCAGCGAAAACAAAACAAAACACAGACTTCCTTCTAAAAAGAAAACAATATCCTACTACTATACCAAACCCACTCTCATAACTCTTTGAACCGTCCTACATTTGCTTTCTTTGTAGCTTCCCTTGAACAAAAAGCGCCATCTAGTTTTTTAAATGTAAATATACGGATCTAGACAACATGAAACGGGTGGAAAAAATGCAAACACATATTTGTGGCTCTGGGGCTTAATGCAAAGCTATAGCAAAACATACACATATACACTGAAGCGCCAGAAAAACTGCTACAGACGAGGTTATGCAAAATACATAGCAACATCACCTATGTGCATACTCGGTTGCGTCTGCCAGTGAGTATATAGCGATAGACATCCTTGCCAGCCATCAGAGGGCCGCAGATGGTCTAGTGGTTAGCGTTCGTGACTGTCATGGATATATCCTCAGGCTTGATCCTGGGCAGGTACGAACGCTCAAACCACTAAATACCCGCTGTGCGTCGGATGGGCACATCAAGCCGTCGGACCCCGGGTACTGGCCCCCGGTGATAAATAAGGGCGTCTTCCTCCCCCTTTCTACCTCGCTTTCGTATCACTTTCCTATCAGGTACTCTAGCCCAAATCTCCTAGCTTCCTATTTCTAAGGGTTGTTTAAAACCTAGGGTCAGACACTCCCTTCCTAAAAATCCTCTACATATGATATGATATGCCAGCCATCAGAGCTGTTTTCGGCATGAGAATGACAAGTAATAACAATTTAAGCAATTTTCGATTTTCAACGCGGTGTCATAGTTGACGCTTGTAAGATGGGCCATAATATTTCGGAGGTGGAAACGAAGTTCGGATTTTCACGGACAACCTTTGCAAGGGTGTACCGTGACTACAAGAATTCCAGCAAAACCTCCAACCTACAATACCAGTGTGGCCGTAAAAAAACATTGTGTGAAGGTGACCATCGTCGGCTGTCAAGAATCGTTTCATGCGATAGGCGTGCAACACTCTCGCAGGTATCATCAGAATTCAATGCTGGAGCCTCAACAAGCATCAGCGTCCGGACTGTGCAACGTACCCTGAACGATATGGGCTTTGGGAGCAGACGCCCAACTCGAGTCCCCTTGATGGTGCATGACACAGAGCTATGCGCCTCGCTTGGGCACGGCAACACCACCACTGGACACTTGATGACTGGAAACAAGCAGCCTGGTCTGACGAGTCGCCTTTCCAACTGTATCTGGCTGGTGGAAGGATTCGTGTGTGGCGTAAACCCCATGAAGCCATGGATCCCGCCTGTCAACAGGGAACTGTACTGGCTGGTGTGTGTGTGTGTGTGGGGGTCCGTAACGGTATGGGGTGTGTTTAGCTGGACTTCACTGGGACCCCTGGTGTGTCTACAAACGTCTGTGACCAGCCAAAGCTATGTGCGCATCCTTTCTGACGAGGTACACCCGTTCATGTCCTGCATTCATACTGATGGGTTAGGCTTGTTCCAACAGGACAATGCACCTCTACACAAGTGTCGGGATGCCACATTATGGTTAGAGGAACATTCATCTGAGTTTGGAGTGTTGCCATTCCCACCCAAGTCCCAGATCTGAATGTGATAGAACACATTTGGGATGCCATGCAACGCGCTATCGAACACAGGAATCCGAGACCTCGGAATACACCCAAATTGTGGAACGCTCTGCGGGAAGTATCGTGTGCATTGCCTACAGCATATTTCCAGAAGCTAGTGGAGTCCATGCCCCGTCATATTTCTGCAGTCCTGCGCTCCTGTGGGGGACCTACCAAGTGTTAGACTGGTGTACCAGTTTTTCTGGCACTTCAGTGTATATGTCACTGGGGCTTGAAGGGTTAATCGATGTATTTTAATTTGTATATGTAAATGGTCTGTTCTAAATTTTTTTTAATTTTTTTTTCGGTCCACTGGCTTGATTGGTCCATTTTAAATCAAATTTCTGTGCTCATTTCTTTTATTGCTCATGCAAACATCATCTGCAACCACACAGCATCTCTTGCACTTGAATACAATAATATTAAAACCATTGCTTGTCACTACCTATTCCCTAGTAGTATGGTGGACACTCATGATAAAAAAAAAAAAAAAAAGGTTCAAAGTCAAGAATTCTACTACTCTCCGTTCTTCAGAGGGCAACAGACAATTTCAGTTTGCTGGATGTATTCGATTTCTTGACCAGTCTGCCTACCAGCTGTGTCAAATTTTCAAATCCTATGGTTATTTGATGTGGTATCAAATCCAATCCTACCATCATGAAACTTATCATACAAGATAAAGTCAAAGACCTCAATGTCAAAACTCCTATTTTTGCTTCAGTTGGTACCATAGTTTACATTGGCAGCACAGTTTTTAGTACGAAGCTCCTATTTCCATTTCATTTGGTACTACAGTTTTCATTGGCAGCACACTTCACAGCATTACCAAATTAACATCGTTAATAGAAACTCACCCAAAGGTTTCTGCTTCTTGGCACATTTACCATACATATCTTTTTCGCCTCACTTGTCATAATGCATGATAGGCCTTTCGTGCACGTTATATCTCTTCCCTGTGTCTTCACATATAATCTTGCTATTTTTGTTTTTGAGCCAACATCTTACAACTACATTCACATATTTCTTATATATAGACAACTTTCATTATCTTCACATACATCATACATACATATCACTAAGCTGTTCTCTGAGATTCATAGGTTAGCTCCAAAAAGAAATGCAAACTACCAGATATTTTTACTTACTGTTGTCGTATCAAACTTCTCCATTTACAGCGATCTTGACATACAACTCGGGCTTCACTGACATCCATCACACGCCATACACAAGATCTTTTATACTTCATACTCATAACCTTTTTCTCATGCAGACACTCCTGAATCTGATCCACCCATGTCTTCCTTGGCCTTCCTCTGCCTTTCCTTCCTGCCACTTGGGCTAAAAAGATTTTCTTAGTAAGCATCTCATCACTCATTCTTTCAACATGGCCAAACCACCAAAGCATATTTGTCTCCACTTTGTTAACAACATTTTGCTTCACATCACACAACTGCAACACATCTTCATTCCTCATACAATCAGATCGTGTCTTGCCACAAACTCCCCGTAAGTAGCGCATTACTCCAGCACACAAACAACTCCTATGTTTCTTCTGCAGTACCCAGGTTTCACTGCCATATATCAGAGTAGGAACAATTACACTTTCATACACAGCCATGAGGGACTCTCTAGAGAACCCATCATTCCTGTGAAAACCTTCCAGAGCAGCTATGACTTTCAATGAAGAATTCACTCGCCTACTAATTTCACCATCCAATTTGTTCTCTCTGTCAAACATGCTTCCTAAATACACAAACTCACTCACCTGGTCAATCACAGTGCCGTTTATACTTACATTAAATTCAGTGCTACCAGTTCCTCTCTCAAAACCATAACTTTGGTTTTTCCCTTATTTATACTCAGTTTGAATTTCATGCAAACTTCGTACATCCGAGACAACATACTCTGCTACTCACTTTTGCTCTCTGCCAACAGGACAGTGTCATCAGAATACGGCAATCTGCACACACCCATATCACCAAGACATAAACCACTATCATCTATTTTGGCATTACGCATTCATGCGTCTATAAATATATTAAACAGCCACAGTGACATTACACAAACTTGTCTAACTCCTGCACCAATAGAAAACCATTTTGATAAAACATTATTCACTCGTATGCAAGCTCTACTACCAGTATACATGGCTTTTACACTATTAAGTAGATTCCCAGTAACACCATATTCATTCAATACCTTCCACAAAAGTGTCCTATTTACTCAGTCGTAAGCTTTCTCTAAATCTATGAAGGCAGCAAAAACTTTCTTACCAACAGCCAGACACTTTTCAATCATCGTGCCAACATCTTACAACTACATTCACATATTTATTATATATGGACAACTTTCATTTTCTTCAGCATATATTAAAAACTATATACAGAACTCTTTCGTCGTTCATTATACTGAACCCTCTCGTCATTCATCAAACACATTTTAACCCTAAATCTCTTGGTCGTTAAATACCGTTCACGTCTTATTAATCACAATAAGTGAGGTAAGGAGAAAAGGAGAAGATCTCATTGAACTGAAAAGTGGACATCTCTTCTACTATCGAGGGACTGATACTGGCAGAACTAGTGGTGTTGGATTTATAATAAACAAGAAACTGAAGGATAAAGTTGTAGAAGTTGAAAGTTCCTCTGACAGAGCTGCACGACTCATTATCCAACTCTCGAGAAGATACCAGGCTCAGATTATTCAAACTTATGCACCGACCACAAGTCATCCTGAAGAAGAAATTGAAGAATTTTATGAGGAAATTCGTCATCTAAATAATAAAGGTAAGCAGCACTTGAAGATAATTATGGGAGATTTCAATGCAAAAATAGGGTAACAGTAACAGAATGAAACTTCAGTAGGTAAATTCGGTCACGGCAACAGAAACCAGCGTGGAAATACTCTCGTTGAGTTTGCAGAGGCAGAAGGGTTTTTCATCTTGAACTCCTTTTTCAAGAAAAAGACGCACAGGAAATGGACATGGAGACATCCAAATGGGACGACTAGTGAAATTGATTTTATTATGTGTAACAAAAAATTCGTCATAGAAGACTGCAGTGTGCTAAACAAGTTCAACACAGGCAGTGACCATAGATTGGTGAGATGTAAGATGCACCTCAACACTAAACTCGAACGTGGCAAGCTCATTAGACAAACAAAATGTATTGGCATAACCAACCTTAAAAAACACCATAATACCTTCAAGTTAATTAATACTTAAGTTGGAACTGAAGAACAGATTCTCTGCTTTAGAAGGCCTAACATTCGAAGAAGTGGATATTTCTGAAGTTATCAGAAAAGTAACCAAAGCTCTTATGGAAACAGCAACAAAATTAGCTGGGTCTAAAAACAAGTTGCATTTGAACAAATTATCAGGAAAAACCAAAATGTTGATGCAAAAAAGAAGAGAGATGAGGACAACTAAAGAAGATGTGACTTCCAAAGTGAAATATATAGAGCTATGCAAGACAGTACGAAAAATCATCACTGAAGACGTAAGGAAATTCAACTGTGAACTAGTGAGGAAAGCAATTGAAAACAACCAAAGCCTAAAGATAGCAAAGGGACATCTCAGTAAGGGAAGAAAACAGATTATGGCCCTGAGAAAAGAAGATGGTTCTGTAACAAGAAATAGAGGCGAAATTTTGACAAGAGTGAAAGATTTCTACTCCAAATTATACGAAAGGGATGATACATGTACTCCAGACAACATGAAAGGTACCAGTACCAGAGTTCTTCCAGTCCTCCCAACAGAAGTTGCACATGCAATCAAGAACATGAAGCGGGGGAAAGCTCCAGGAGAAGATGGAATTACTGTAGACATCATACAAGAAGCAAGTGGAGAAATCGAAACAGTACTCGCCCAAATTTTCACTCGATGCCTTAATGAAGGGAAGATTCCTGAGGATTGGAACAACGCTACAATGACCCTGCTACATAAAAAAGGTGACATTGAGGATCTCGGGAACTACAGACCTATCAGCCTCGTATCAGTGGTTTATAAAATCTTCACTAAAGTTCTTTCACACCGCTTTAAGGTACACTGGACATGGCTCAACCGAGAGAACAAGCTGGATTCAGGAGTGGCTACAGCATAATAGATCATATCCATGTACTGAGAGAACTAATTGAAAGAGCGAGGGAATATGAACTTCCATTGTGCATGGCTTTTATCGATTATGAAAAAGCCTTTGATTCGGTGAAACCATCAGCAGTTACAATGGCTCTGAAATCCTGCGGTATTGAAGTTGCATACATTAATATTATTTATAACATCTATGGAAATGCAAGTGCAAAGATTCGGCTGTTTGAGAATACAGCACACATAAAAGTAGGAAAGGGAGTGAGACAAGGTGACACCATATCTCCGAAGCTCTTTAATGCCACATTGGAAAATGTCTTTCAATCACTGAACTGGGAAAACAAAGGGATAAACATTAATAGAAATTATCTAACTCACTTTCGTTTTGCTGATGACATAGTCATTTTTGCAACTACCCCATCAAAGCTGCAGAGTATGATCCAGGAACTTGCTGACAAAAGTAAAGAAGTGGGATTAAAAATGAACTTTCAGAAGACAAAAGTGATATTCAATGCTTTTACAAGAAATGAAGATTTATTGATTGTTGGAGAAAAGCTGGAGATAACAGACACGTACGTTTATCTTGGACAGCAGATATCAAGTGAGGGTCACATTGATGAAGAAATTAATCGGCGTACAAAACTTACCTGGAGAGCTTTTGGAAGAAACAGCATAATTTTCAAGAGCAATATGCCATTATGTCTTAAAAGAAAAGTGTTTGATCAATGCATCCTTCTAGTGCTTACGTATGGTGCAGAGACGTGGACCTTAACTAAAAGAGACATACAAAGGCTGCAGACAACTCAAAGAAGCATGGAGAGGTGCATGCTTGGTGTAACCAGGAGGGATAAGAAGAGGAACTCGTGGATCCGAAAAATGACGAGAGTGGAAGACATCATGATCAGAGTTAAATCCTTGAAATGGCAATGGGCTGGACATATTGCCAGAAGGAAACCATCGATGGACAGCCGAAATTCTAGATTGGATTCCAATAGACAGGAAAAGACCCAGAAGAAGACCACATGGGAGATGGGTGGATGAAATTTGAAAATATACGGGAGTGACGTGGAGGAGACTGGCACAAGACAGACTGTTGTGGTGGAAACTTGGGGAGACCTTTGTCCAGCGGTGGATTGATAATGGTTGACAATGATGATGATGATGATGACATTCATGTTAAAAACAGCCTTTTATATAAACTATTTGCAACACCCTTATTTCATCCACTCAATTCATTTACTCACTGGCTCATCACTCTTCCTCTTACCCTACTTAGTTTTCAATGGGAAACACGATACGCCTAACCACTGACACATCAAGCCCCACACCCATGACTATGTCTGCCTCTAGTACTTTCTGCCAGTCCCTGGCTGTCTTCAGGAGGCCTGTTGAATCACCACCGTTCCTCTCTGCAGGCGCAGACCAAGTAATGCAATCATCTCCGGGCTTCTGCTCTGTCATTGTATTTTACGATGTTTGCCTATGGCACCATCTGTCCTTTCTTTTGGTCAATTTCTGTTCCATTTTTATCAAGGCCTTCCAATTATCGTTTAGTATATTTCAGTCGTTAGAATTGCATATTATACCTCTATTTTTTTCAGTAAGAACCGATTCCGCCATTTTCAAATGTATTTCTGTTTTACATTTTTTAATTATTCTAATGTCTTCAAATCCCAATCCTTGTTTTCCAGGCAGTAAGGAATGTCCTAAATTTGAAGACATTAGAATAATTAAAAAATGTAAAACAGAAAAACATTTGAAAATGGCGGAATCGGTTCTTATTGAAAAAAATAGAGGTATTATATGTAATTCTAACGACTGAAATATACTAAACCATAATTGGGAGGCCTTGATAAAAATGGAACAGAAATTGACCAAAAGAAAGGACAGAGGCAAACGTCGTAAAATACAATGACAGAGCAGAAGCCAGGGATGATTGCATCACTTGGTCTGCGCCTGCAGAGAGGAACGGTGGTGATTCAACAGGCCTCCTGAAGACAGCCAGGGACTGGCAGAAAGTACTAGAGGCAGACATAGTCATGGGTGTGGGGCTTGCTGTGTCAGTGGTTAGGCGTATCGTGTTTCCCATTGAAAACTATTGGGTTGTCGGAAAAGTCATGACATATTTTAGCCATGTTTTGCAAAGGTCATTTATTGATAGAAAGAACAAAGATCAATCAATGATATAATGCCCGTTTTGTTCGATAACCTTTTACCATCTTTCAGTGAGCTGCAGAATGCCTCGTTCATAGAAGGGCCTGTCTTTCGTGAGGAAAAACTGTACAAGGTGCTGATTTACAGCCTCATCTGAATTGAACTTTATACCACGCAAGGACTGTTGAAGAGAGCGAAACAAGTGGAAGTCTGATGGCGCAAGGTCAGGCGAGTATGCTGGGTGTGGCAACACATCCCACCCAAGCTCCAATAATTTTTGGCGGGTGATCAAACTTGTGTGTGGTCTCGCGTTGTCGTGATGAAACACAACACCTTTATGACGAACGAGCTCTGGACATTTCTGGATGATGGATTCGTTCAAACTATCCAATTGCTGACAGTATACATTCAAATTGATTGTTCGGTTCCGTGGTAGGAGCTTGAAAAACACGACACCTTTAAAATCCCACCACACTGAGACCAGAACCTTCCGCTGATTAACGTCTGCTTGGGATGTCGTTTGAGGCGAAGCAGCACGTCGGGACCAAGACCGTTTGCACAGCTCATTGTTGTACACAATCCACTTATCATCACCAGTTATCAGTCGCTTCAAAAAAGGATCGTTTTCCTCACGTTTAATGAACATATCGCAGAAGTTTATACGCACCGTCAATTGAGCTTCTTTGAGTTCATGAGGAACCCACACATTGAGCTTGCTTACGTATTCCAGCTTCTTCAGGTGGTCGTGAACACTTGAATGATGGATGTGCAATGTGTCTGCAATCTCTCGTGTCATGTAATGTGAGTTTGACTCGATCAATGCCTTGATTTGGTCGTCATCAACCTCGGTTGGCCTCCCCGACAGAGGAGCATCGTTGAGGTCAAATCACCAGCATGGAATTTTGCGAACCACCACTGGCACTGATGTTCTTGTAGAGCATTATCACCGTACACTTTACGCAACTTTTCACAAGCTTGATGCGCGTTCTTCCCTTTACAGAAGTAAAACAGTAAAATATGGCGAAAATGCACAGTTTGGTCTTCCATCTTCAACTGGATGTCAAATCTCTGCAAATCAACCAAATTGCTCACTATTCCTTTTAGACTGCAGCTAGAACTGGCACCTGTCGAATGCCATAGCGATAACAGCTGTGCATACCTCTAGTACTTCCAAAACCGCCCAACCGCCATCGGGTGCCAAAATACGTCAAAACTTTTCTGACAACCCAATAAGTAGGGTAAGAGGAAGAGTGATGAGCCAGTGAGTAAATGAATTGAGTGGATGAAATAAGGGTGTTGTAAATAGTGTATATAAAAGGCTGTTTTTAATATGAATGTATGTATAGGTATATATGGATGCTGTGATTAATAAGACGTGGAAGGTATTTAACAACCAAGAGAGTTAGGGTTAAAATGTGTTTGATGAATGACGAGGGGGTTCAGTATAATGAACGACGAAAGAGTTCTGTATAGTTTTAGAGTTTTTAATACATGATGAAGATAATGAAAGTTATCCATATATAAGAAATATGTGAATGTAGTTGTAAGATGTTGGCTCAAAAACAAAAATAGCAAGATTATATGCGAAGACACAGGGAAGAGATATGACGACCACGAAAGGCCTATCACGCATTATGACAAGTCAGCCGGAAAGATATGTGCAGTAAATGTGCCGAGAAACACAACCTTTGGGTGAGTTTCTATTAACGATGTTAATTACAATTTGCATGTAAAATATAAGAACAATCTTCGTGAATATGTAGATATTCTCAGGTTGTGTCTTCTGTTAGCATTACTAAATGTATGGTTGAGCACAAAAAATACATTACCCAAAATAGACCTAATTCTTCCTTTGCTTTACTGACTCTCTCAGGTATTTCAGAAATTCCTCTCTGAAAAAAATACCTAGAAAATTGCTCTTTTCATCAACAAAATAGCTTCATGTTTTCATGCAGGCATTGAAATGTCTACCTCTACAAACTGCAATACCGACATATTTATTTTATCCCCATCATTTGGAAATCACTCCTACCATTTGTCAGCAACCATGATGAAGAACTAGAAAGTCTAAATCTGGCAACCAGTCTTCAGTTGTTTACAGGTGATCAAGACTTAAATCAGATCGAAAGTGCTTCAGTGTTTCTAAAATTTCTGAACGTAACTAGTGTGCTTACCTTTTCAACCTGCGTTTATCTGTTACACATGAATTACATTCTTCCTGTTAATAAATTTAAATCTGTTACTCAATTCACTGCTTTGATTTTTATATAAATTTTAGTGATAATAGAACACAAAAAGTGAACTCAAGATTATGTCTTTGACTTGTGTGTCAAAAATTACTGCATTCTTTATAATTGTCAATAATCATGTATTTTCTTTCTCACTTAGGACATGAGAAATCTGATCAAGGAAAGACAAAGAGATTTGATGATAGTTGAATCATATATCGAGAAAAACAAAGCAAATATTATTCACTCTTTTCTTCAAAAGTCCATAACTTCAGAAAAAATATTCATCCTATTCTTGGTTCATCTTCTTTCTTTGAATTTGAACTTGTAAATCCTTTTCCAGCTGAACAGAATATTTCTATATCATGGGAATGCCCTAATTTAAGGTAATTAATTATTAGTGTTTTTCTCCACTTGAGTATGTTTGGTAACTAACAAGTTGTACAATTTTAAGCTGAAAGCATATTGAATAATTTGACAGTTTTCATTAGTAGAATAAGTTGTGGTAGCATCTAAAATTGCAGTTTTTCTAAACAATACATGTTTTATTTTCATTCATTTATTTTTGGTGATGAAATTTTGAGATTCCTATCATATGATGCATATACAGGGGTTGTCCAAAATAATGGAAACACCTCGCTGAAAACAGTGACTTTGGTATGTGCTGCTTTTCGAGTAAAACTAACACGTAGGTACAATTTGTTTTTAAAAAAAGGGTTGCTTATAGTCTCAAGGGTCTGTGTGATTGCATTGTAAATCGGTGTTTGCATAATTTCGTTCCAGGTGAAGGCACAATGAGTGACCTGTCGGAGTTCCAAAAAGGGCAGATTGTAGAAGCCCGTATGGTTGGTGCGTCGGTAACCACAGTGGCACCGGTATTGGGGGTATCGAGAGGTACCGTGTCGAAGGTCACGACAGCATACAATGTTCACGGCACAACATCATCTGTGAGACACAACTGTGGAAGGAAAACCAAACTCACTGCGAGAGACAGGAGGACATTAAAGAGGATTGTGACTGCAAGGAGAAAGACCACAGTGACGAAAATGACTGCTGTGCTTAATGCACATCTCCAAAACCCAGTGTCGATCCATACGGTGCGAAGGGAATTGCATAAGCACAATATTTACGGCTGAACTACAATTACAAAACCCCTGGTGTCACAGGTGAATATGAAATGGAGACTACAGTGGTGCCAGGAACATAAAATGTGGGCTGCGGATCAATGGAAACGTGTCTTATTTTTCGATGAATCAAGTTTCTCATTATTCCCCACCACAGGACGGATTTACGCGTGGAGGACCCCGCAGAAGCCTACAACCCAGACTGTCTCTTTCCTCAGTGAAACATGGAGGTGGTTCCGTAATGGTGTGGGCCATGATCTCATGGTTTGCAGCAGTTCCTATTGTCACCTTACACGTACGGATCACTAGCGGTGACAATGTCACCCTTTTGGCCGACCATGTGCATTCAATGGCGCAGACATTGTTTCCGTCAAGGGATTGCACCTTTCAAGATGATAATGCCCCGATTCCCAGAAGTCAAACTGCTTGAGAAACATGAGGATGAATTTGCACACCTTCCTTGGCCTGCACAATCACCGGACTTAAACATCATTGAGCCCCTGTGGTCTGTTTGGAAAACAAAGTGCGATCCTGTTATCCTCCTCTGGCGTCTCTCAAAGAATTGGAGCAGTTTCTGCAGGAAGAATGGTACAACATACCACTTACCACCATCCAGGACTTATATGCGTCCATTCCAAGGAGGATTCAAGCAGTTTTAAATGCCAAGGGTGCTCCCACACCATATTAGGTGCATAACACCTATTGTGTCAAGGTGTTTCTATTATTTTGGACAACCCCTGTACTTCCACATGATTACATTGTAAATGCAGTAGTATGTAATATTTACTGTATATAGCTGCGTATAAACCGACTTTGCTACTTCAACAGCAAAAAATTTGTAAAAAACCTTGGCTTACATATAAGCCAACCTTAGATTTCAAGATTTTGAAAAATATTTTATTGAAATGAATTATGCAAATTTCTGAGATTATCCAAATTTTGAAGATGACAATTCAATTTTTGGTGTAAATGTGACAAAGATGGTAAATCACATAATATCTGAAAACTTGAAAATTTCATCGTCCTGGAGCAGGACTCGAATCCACGTCTCCCAGATAGCGCCAGGTATGCTAATCACTACACCACCCAGAATGACCAAGTCTCAAGCCTCCGACTAATTTGAATATAACCATCACAGGATTCGCTAGTTAAAGCAACGGGCATTCATGTTTAGCGAATCTGGAGGTTAAGAATCCTATCCTGTGATTGCCCGGAGAAGCAGATAAATCATGAAAGAAATACGGTATTACACCATATAATACAAATTTTGAAGATGACAATCCGATTTTTGGTGTAAATGTGATAAGGATGGTAAGTCAGATAGTATCCAAAAACTTGAAAATTTCATTGTCCTGGAGCGGGACTCGAATCCACGTCTCCCAGATGGCGCCCGGTTATGCTAACCACTACACCACCCAGAACGACCAAATCTCAAGCCTCCGACTAATTTGAATATAACCATCACAGGATTCGCTAGTCGAAGCAACCGGAATTCTTGTTTAGCGAATCTGGAGGTTAAGAATGTTGATTCAAGCTTTTTTTTTTTTTTTAATTCTATAGTACTACATTTAGTGAATAGCAGTTGTGCTTGTCATTTTGTCTACAGCATTACTTTTAGTGAACAATTATATGTTTTATTGTGTCAGTTTGCATTGAATTTAGACTGTTTTTGTGTATGTGAAACATTCAGGAATTAAAGTTTTTTTAGTAAAAATAAAAGAATAATTTCATCATATGCCACAAGAATTATATTGTAATTACATCGCATGTGACTTCTACTGTGTTACAATTCGTGCTAAATTGTATGCTTGTTTGACATTTTTCAGATATGTTAAATATGTTAATATGTATGCATACGTGAATTTAAGACTGTTAGCGTGATATCAAAAATTCAACTGTAACTTTGTTTTATGTGTGCAAATGTTGCATAAAACAATGGAATTTTTGTAATGAAGAATCAGAAATGAAGAAATTTTTCTTTCTAGTCTTTTTCTAGTGAATTTTGCCCATCTTTCCAAGCATTGAAAAAGAATAATGCCATCATTTTTTCATATGAGTTTTATCTTTCTATGCTGTGCAATTTGTGTGTTTTTGATTTTCCTTAAGTGCATGATTTTCTTCTTGTTTCCTAACCAGTTTAGTAACCAACATCAAAGAATGGCAGTTTCTAAGAGAGGAATGTTGCATGGATCAAAAGGTTGAAAAACACCTGATTTCTTTTACTGAAGGGATGCCACCTACAGTTTATGTGAAAAGCAAAGAGAAAGTATGCATACCTTTTAAATACCAGTGTGTTCCAACTGTTGATGTTAACAGTGAATTCTGGCTGGTGAGTCCTAGATACTTTTAACTCTCCTGTCTGTCTTCTATACTATAACTTGTTTTTTCATATGACAAAAAAATAACTGCATTGTGTACCATTTCTGATGTACAGTGAGGGCTCAATGAATTATGACTACCTACTTAATACTTCATGGGCCCTTGTTTTGCCCAGGTAACAGGTGCCAAGTGGCATGTACAAGATGTTTACTGCACAAGTTGTCTGTACTGTTGTATGAGGATTTGCAACCAAACTACCATATATACTCGCTCATGCTGACCCCTCTTTTAAAAGCTAAAAATTTGTAAAAAACCTTGACCAGCGCATAAGCCAACCTTAAATTTTAAGATTTTAGAAAATATATTTATTGAAATGAATTATGCAAATTTCTGAGATTTTCTTCTGTAAAAACCTTCGAAGTACGATTCATTACCAGAGTTTCCAAATAACTCCAGTAACATCCATTGCATTACTTATGCAGCATATTTTTGAGAGACTTTACAACCATTTCTGGTGAAATTACGTCCCACAATTCTTTCACCCAAGAAGTAATAAGGCCATGTTGGCTTTTTTCAAGTTGCCACCTTTTGTAAAACATGAGTCTGCTGTTCCATAGGGCTGATGGCTTCCTCCAGCACAGAACAGAAGACATGGACGCTCACGCTTGCTGTGAAAACTGAGGAGAGGCGAGATTCCTAATTGGCTGTGGCTTAGCACAACAGCTAAGTGATTTATGTGGTATCTGACTCACTGTATGTCTGATTGTGGTCTTTGAAAGATGGTGTCCTGTGGCTGCACATGGAAAATAATGAGGTATTCCATGTTTGGAAGCAATAAGTTTCACAGTATCTACTTGAAACGGGATTAAATTTCACTTATCATATTAGCGTCACCTATTCCCATAGAATAATATTCTGGGTGGAAAAATATTTGATAATTCTTTTTTAATTTTTTTGAATTACTTCTGAAGAAGTGTTGCATAAATCCTTGTGCTGCTATTGGTGTTAGTTTGTTTACTTTGAGACCGCAGCCTTTCCCATGTGACACTATATGATATAAATAGTGAAATGCAAAATAGATTCAGATTTTTTAAAGAATACATACATATATATTTCAGTGAATACAAGTGAAATATGTAGAATGGAATGTGAAAAAAAATTGTTATTTTCTTCATACTATGGTGTGAAATCAATGTCTCCTTTTGCAATTGTGCCATTAGCAGATGGAAGGAGTATTGTTTCTTCATGATGTCTTGAGAGCAGAATAACCATTCATATGTATGTACATACATACATACGGGATGTAAGGTCAGGTGATGCGTAACATCACAGCCTCTCCTTGACAAATGTCAACCCCGCCTTCTCGTGGTGCATCCTGTTCCCACTAAAGGGGCTCTGACGACCGCCAATAGCGGTATAACTATACCATCGGGATCAGAGGAAATTCTATCCCACACTCACCAACCCGCTTGGCCAGCGTGGTGAGTTATGGCCAAACCCCTCCAAAATGACTCCACAACTTAAATCTTGGCCCTCAGTCTCCGGCAGCTGGAATGTACCTGGCCAAGGCAGCGGCCAGTGCGACATGAAGGCAGAGGGTGCTAAGAATCCCGGAGGACCGGACTAGGCTGCCATCTGATGCTGACCTTGGCAACGTACAATGGACGCTCCTATCTTCTGATTCAAGGCTTCTTGAATTGGAAGAGGAACTACAAAGGATCAAGTGGGACATCGTGGGGCTAAGTGAGGTAAGGAGAAAAGGAGAAGATCTCGTCGAACTGAAAAGTGGACATCTCTTCTACTATCGTGGGACAGATACTGGCAGAACTAGTGGTGTTGGATTTATAATAAACAAGAAACTGAAGGATAAAGTGGTAGAAGTTGAAAGTTCCTCTGACAGAGCTGCACGACTCGTTATCCAACTCTCGAGAAGATACCAGGCTCAGATTATTCAAACTTATGCACCCACCACAAGTCATGCTGAAGAAGAAATTGAAGAATTTTATGAGGAAATTTGTCATCTAAATAATAAAGGTAAGCAGCACTTGAAAATAATTATGGGAGATTTCAATGCAAAAATAGGGCAACGGCAACAGAATGAAACTTCAGTAGGTAAATTCTGGTCACGGCAACAGAAACCAGCGTGGAAATACTCTCGTTGAGTTTGCAGAGGCAGAAGGGTTTTTCATCTTGAACTCCTTCTTCAAGAAAAAAGCCACACAGGAAATGGACATGGAGACATCCAAATGGGACGACAAGTGAAATTGATTTTATTATGTGTAACAAAAAATTCGTCATAGAAGACTGCAGTGTGCTAAACAAGTTCAACACAGGTAGTGACCATAGATTGGTGAGATGTAAGATGCACCTCAACACTAAACTTGAACGTGGCAAGCTCATAAGACAAACAAAATGTATTGACATAACCAACCTTAAAAAACACCATAATACCTTCAAGTTGGAACTGAAGAACAGGTTCTCTGCTTTAGAAGGCCTAACATTGGAAGAAGTGGACATCTCTGAAGTTAACAGAAAAGTAACCAAAGCTCTTATGGAAACAGCAACAAAATTAGCTGGGTCTAAGAACAAGTTGCGTGTAAATAAATTATCAGGAAAAACGAAAATGTTGATGCAAAAAAGAAGAGAGATGAGGACAACTAAAGAAGATGTAACTTCCAAAGTGGAATATATAGAGCTATGCAAGACAGTACGAAAAAGTATCACTGAAGACGTAAGAAAATTCAACTGTGAACTAGTGAGGAAAGCAATTGAAAACAACCAAAGCCTAAAGATAGCAAAGGGACATCTCAGTAAGGGAAGAAAACAGATTATGGCACTGAGAAAAGAAGATGGTTCTGTAACAAGAAATAGAGGCGAAATTTTGACAAGAGTGAAAGATTTCTACTCCAAATTATATGAAAGGGATGATACATGCACTCCAGACATCATGAAAGATACCAATACCAGAGTTCCTCCAGTCCTTCCAGCAGAAGTTGCACATGCAATCAAGAACATGAAGCGGGGAAAAGCTCCAGGAGAAGATGGAATTACTGTAGACATCATACAAGAAGCAAGTGGAGAAATCGAAACAGTACTCGCCCAAATTTTCACTCGATGCCTTAATGAAGGAAAGATTCCTGAGGATTGGAACACCGCTACAATGATCCTGCTACATAAGAAAGGTGACATTGAGGATCTCGGAAACTACAGACCTATCAGCCTCCTATCAGTAGTTTATAAAATCTTCACTAAAGTTCTTTCACACCGCTTGAAGGTAACACTGGACATGGCTCAACCGAGAGAACAAGCTGGATTCAGGAGTGGCTACAGCACAATAGATCATATCCATGTGCTGAGAGAACTAATTGAAAGAGCGAGGGAATATGAACTTCCATTGTGCATGGCTTTTATCGATTATGAAAAAGCCTTTGATTCGGTGAAACCATCAACAGTTACAATGGCTCTGAAAAACCTGCGGTATTGAAGATGCATACATTAATATTATTAATAACATCTATGAAAATGCAAGTGCAAAGATTAGGCTGTTTGAAAATACAACACACATAAAAATTGGAAAGGGAGTGAGACAAGGTGACACCATATCTCCGAAGCTCTTTAATGCCACATTGGAGGGTGTTTTTCAGTCACTGAGCTGGGAAAACAAGGATAAAGATTAATGGAGATTATCTAACCCACCTTCGTTTTGCTGATGACGTAGTCATTTTTGCAACTAGCCCATCAGAGCTGCAGAGTATGATCCAGGAACTTGCTGACAAGAGTAAAGAAGTGGGATTAAAAATGAACTTTCAGAAGACAAAAGTGATGTTCAATGCTTTTACAAGAAATGAAGATTTATCGATTGATGGAGAAAAGCTGGAGATAACAGATACGTACGTTTATCTTGGACAGCAGATATCAAGTGAGGGTCACATTGATGAAGAAATTAATCGGCGTACAAAACTTGCCTGGAGAGCTTTTGGAAGAAACAGCATAATTTTCAAGAGCAATATGCCATTATGTCTTAAAAGAAAAGTGTTTGATCAATGCATCCTTCCAGTGCTTACGTATGGTGCAGAGACGTGGACCTTAACTAAAAGAAACATACAAAGGCTGCAGACAACTCAAAGAAGCATGGAGAGGTGCATGCTTGGTGTAACCAGGAGAGATAAGAAGAGGAACTCGTGGATCCGAAAAATGACAAGAGTGGAAGACATCATGATCAGAGTTAAATCCCTGAAATGGCAATGGGCTGGACATACTGCCAGAAGGACAGATCATCGATGGACAGCCGAAATTTTAGATTGGATTCCAAGGGACAGGAAAAGACCCAGAAGAAGACCACATGGGAGATGGGTGGATGAAATTCGAAAGTATGCAGGGGTGACATGGAGGAGACTGGCACAAGACAGACCGTTGTGGAGGAAACTTGGGGAGACCTTCGTCCAGCAGTGGATTGATAATGGTTGACAATGATGATGATGATGACATACATACATAGCCAGATTAGAAAATTGTTATTAAGGCAGGGCCCCAGTTAGTTCTGGGGCCCACCCTGGTTCTGGCAAAGGGGCGTGGAGTTTCGGGAATTTTTTGGTCTCCAATAAAATGAGTGTGGCACACAACCATTTTATTGAAGGCTGAAAACTTTGTGTGGGTAAAAACTTCACAAAAAACGTAAATTGAAGAAATAATTTCCATTATTCATATTTTGATGTTGTAGAACATCTCTAGATGGCAGCACCAATCAATGATTGTAGGATTAGAAATTGTACTTCTTCTCTGCTTCTGTTTTTTTCTTGCCTGTAAAATTAGTACTTAATTTGGCAGGTGGCAATCATGATGGTGACCGTGACTGTGGTCTTTCGAATAACAATTGCCAACAGTTTAGTGATATCTATGTATGTATGCACCGCTGTGGCGCAGTGGTTTAAGTGCTGTCTTATGACTATTCGTCCACGAAGGGGTCGAGTTCGAATCCCGGTGAGGCATGGATATTGTGTTTGTCTTACAGTACTGGTTCTCTCCCTTCCCTGAAGCCAGTGACCCTAAATTAGGGACAGGGGACTATATATAGCCCATTGAGTTGCTCGCAGTGGTCGTCAAACCTTCAATAAAAAAAAATGTTGTTGAATTGTGTTTGTGTTCACTTTCACATTTAAATTACAAAAGTAAGTGTTTTATCGTGAAAATGCACCAGTTATACATTTCAAGTACATTTTGTTAGTGCCTTCTAGCTCTGTAGCTGTTATCTTGTTCTAAAGCATTTGCATTTTTTTTTATTTGTATTGACTCTGAACTCAGCAAGCAGATTCTTCACTCTTCAGGTATGGATGGAAGTAAAAAATATACTGGTGGATGTGAAAAAAGAAAGTTAAAAAAACTAAAGGAAGAGCTAGTGAAAAATTGCCAAAAATCTCTAATTTTTTTGGTGAAGCAGATTGAATTACTGTCCACAGATCCTGAATTAAAATCAGCAAATTGCATTAGAGTGCATAGCATTGACACTGCTATTGAGAATACAGCACCTACAGCTAAATTTTCTTCTACTGATCCTCATTGTTGGCCTGAACATAACTTTTGTTTTTCCCTTATTCATACTCAGTTTGAATTTGATATAAACTTGGAACATCTGCGACAACATACTCTGCAACTCACCTTTGCCAACAGGACTGTGTCATCAGCTTAGAGCTATCTGCACGCATGCATATCACCTAGACCAGGGGTTCTCAACCTTTTTTGCCCCATGCACCCTTTTCACCATATGTCAGGAAGGTCATTCCCTCCTCCCCCCCCCTTTCCAAAACTGCAAAAAATGGATTACCAAATTTAATGAATATACCACTGAAAATCTTTTTTTGTCTATATTAGTACATATATATTTATTTAGATTATTTTTATAGCAGGGTTTTATAAACAGCAATAGAAAATGTTGATGAATTTTAGAACATGAATAAAATTAGTTTTTTATATTCGTAAACTAAATACTTAAATCTGGCTTAATAAAATGACACATACCTCAATTAATAAAAAATTCAATAACATGCCTTGGATATTGTAATCCATTTTATATTCAATGAGATACCTGTGATTGTTTTTTCTTTGCCAATTCTTGGATACGCGGAGGAGTGCCTGAAAGAGCACAACGCAGGTCACTTTCAAGCTCCAATCTACTTCGTTGCTTCGTTTTCATTTGCAACTGAGTTGAAAAGCCAGACTCGCAAAGATACGTCGACACAAATGGAAGCAATGCATGGATAGCTCTCTCAGCCACTCTTGGGTAAGAGTCACACATCAGAGGCCAAAATTCTGTGACTGGTTTCTCATCAAACATGTCTCTTGCTCGCGAATCAGCCGTCAGTTCCAGAAATTCATCTTGAAAAGCATCAGGAACTTTTTCAACCGATAATTTGAATGGATTTCGCACTAAGTCCAACTCCTTATCACAAAATTCAGGAAAATATCGGCTGAATTCATTTTCTAGTGCTGTCAAATGCTGCAAAATTTCATTTTTTGCAAATTCTGGAAGTACTTCATCATTACCACTAGTAACAAGAATTGATGACAATTTCTCAAACATTGCAACATTTTTCATGTTGACTTTTCTCTTCCAATTTTCTAGTTTACTCATAAAAGCTTTCAAAGAATCGATGAATTTTACGATGTTGGTATTTCTTCCTTTCATCTGAAGATTCAATTTATTCAGCTGCTCAAAAATATCAACCAAATAAGCAAGGCGCAAGATCCATTCCTCATCGTCTAACCAGGCAAAAAATTCCATCTTACCCTTAATTTCACAAAATATTTTAAGCTCATCTTTAAGCTCAAATACTCGCTCACTTACATTTCCTCTTGAAAGCCAATGAACATTTGTGTGGAAAAGAAGCAAATGATGGCCTGCATCCAGGTCAATACACAACTGCTTGAAAAGTCGTGAATTAAGAGCTCCTCCCTTGACAAAATTCACAATTTGAATTGTTTGATCCAAAACCATCAATAGTGGAGCTGGAAGTGTTTTTGAGGCCAGTGCTTGATGATGGATCATGCAATGAATGCCTTTCACTTTTGGAGGCAACTTTTTCACATTAACTTGAAATCCAGATTTTGTCCCCAACATAGCTGGTGCTCCATCTGTACAGCACCCACATTCATTATCCCACGAAAGATTTTCTGACTCAAAGAAAGATGAAACCTTTTTCAAAATATTTGAGGCTGTGGTAGTTGTTTCTAGAGGAGAACAAAAGAGAAACTCCTCTTTAAATGAACCTAAGTGAAGATATCTTGCGAACACTAGTAACTGGGAACACGATGCCACATCAGTCGATTCATCAAGTTAAACTGAAAATAAGCCAAATGCTGCACCCTTAATCTCCTGCATAACTTTATCCTTGATATCAATGGCCATGTCACTAATTCTCCTTTGAACAGTATTGTTTGATAGTGAAACTGCTGCAAGTTTTTTCTCCATTTCATTTCCCAACACAATTTCCACCATTTTGAAAGCGCAAGGTTTGATCAAAGTTTCCCCAATTGTATGTGTTTTTTTTCTGCTTTGCTATCTCCAATGCTACGACGTAAGAAGCTTCGGTAACCTTGTGGTTCATTTCTTGAAATGCCCCTGTTGAATCTAGTTTCATCTTTTTGAGAGAATTCCCATGCTGCTCAAAAAAGCTTTTGTCCTTGTTCTTGTGTTGAGGATGAACATTCTGCAAATGTTGATTCAACTTGCTTGGTTTCAGGGAATCATTTGGCAAAACTTTGCTACAAATAACGCATTGAGGTCTGTCTTCTCCATTGACTTTAACTGATGTGAATCCATATTGAATACATGAATTATCATATGCTCATTTTTTTACACTCATTCTGTTCTACTATTGATAAATAAAAAGTTCATGAGGAAATAGTATCACAAGCCCTTCAGCAACAAAAATCCCCTCCCTCAACTACAACTTCTTTGCAAAGAATGAACGCGCAATAACAAGCTCCGAAGTTACAGGGTGATATGAACACGTAGGAGTTCGTAAAAACTTGCTTTTTCTTCTGTGCAACAAAAGCGCTTCCAACCAGTTTCGAGCGAGCGGTGACTTTGGCAGCTCGCCAGATTCCTCTCTCGGTTCTTCATATTTTTTTCTTCACTTGGGATGCAGCAGCGAGTGCTGCGGTGAAGTCAGGGGACTGAAAAGATGATGTGCCAGGCTGGCGCCGCATTCCCCCCTAGGGGGAATTCCCCACCGGTTGAGAACCCCTGACCTAAACATAAACCAATATTATCCATTTTGGCATCACGCAAGCATACATTCATAAATATGAGGCCCAATGGAAAAGTTCCAAGACTAAACCGATATACAACAAAGTACTAACGTTACTTAAGTCTGACTTCAAAGTAGTCTCCTTGGGCAGCGATACACTGCTGCCAGCATTTTTGCCACTATTGGAACGCACCCTGGAAGTCCTGTTTGTGAATCGTGTCAAGCACTGTCTGCGATTCATGCTGAATCTCGTCCACGGTTTCAAAACAGCGACCTTGAGCTTCATCTTCTGGAACAAAAAGAAGTCGCATGGGGCAAATCCAGCGAGTAAGGCTGGTGAGGAAGGGTAGTCATGCTGTTGCGGCTGCAAAACTGGCATGTTGCTAATGCTCTGTGAGCTGCTGCATTGTCGTGATGGAGCAGGAAATCACCCCTGTGCCACATTTCAGGTCGTTTGAGGCAAATATCCTCCCTAAGATGCGGCAGAACATCGCAGTAAAAAAGGGCTGTGATGGTCTGGGCCTGGGGGCGAATTCACGGTGCACAACCCCATGAATGTCGAAGAACATGATGAGCATACCTTTGGTTATGCTCTGAACCTGTAGGGCCTTCTTCGGTTGTGGAGATGCCAGGCTCTTCCACTGCCATGACTGTTGTTCGGTCTTCGGGTCCTAACCGTAGACCCAAGTCTCGTCCCCAGTGATGACCCGTGACAAGAATGTTGGTTCATTCACCACCTGCTGATGAAGATCTTGACAGAGTTCGACACGGAGCACCTTCTGTTCGGAATTCAGAATCTTTGGCACAAACTTTGCAGCAATACAGTGCATATTAAAAACCGACGTCAGAATTTCTTGCACTGTTCCGTATGACACATTGACGATAGTGGCAATGTCTTGAAGGGTTCTCCGATGATCCTCACGCACCAGTTCCCTAATTTTGTCCACATTTTCAGGTGTTTTGCTTGTGGAAGGTCGCCCTGACCTCTCGCCATCTTCCGGTGCCGTTCTGCCACTCTTGAAGCATGACTGCCACTTCAAACACCTCGCACGACTCATTGCTTCATTGCCATAAGCTTGCTGCAACATTTCATGAGTATCCGTTCCCAATTTGCCAAGTTTGATGCAGAACTTGATGTTCGCTCGGTGCTCTAGTTTGCAGTCCATACCGAAATCGCAGCTGTGTTCTACATGTGGTCACCAAATACTATGTAGCACAGCTCCCGATGTTCACAGAATGACGCCACTCGGCACAATGACTCATGACTCATGAAGGTAACTACCCTCGACTGCTGCTTGCACATTAACATACTGCCATCTGTTGGGGCACTATGTACCTAGTCTTGGAACTTTTTGATTGCACTACGTATATTAAACAGCCATGGTGCCATTACACAGCCTTGTCTTACTCCTGCACCAATAGAAAACTATTTCGATAAAATACCATTCACTTGTGCACATGCTCTCTTTCACACTATTAAATAGATTCCCAGTTATGCCATATTTATTCAGTACCTTCCACAGAAGAGTCCTATTTACTTTGTCATAAGCTTTCTCTAAAATTATGAAGGCCACAAACACTTTTTTACCAACAGACAGATATTTTTCAATCATCATGCGCAAAGCAAAAATTTGATTAGTGCAGCCCTTGCCAGGCATAAAACAACTGTGTACATCCCACACTTTCTCTGGTGTAAGACCTCGTACCTTATCAATAATGACCTTCCCAAACACTTTTCCTGGCACACTCAGCAAACTGATACCACGATAGTTCTTGCGTTCAGTCTGATCACCTTTTCCCTTGTACAAGGGAACAATGATAGCATCCCTCCAATCCTGAGGAACTATTCCTAACTATCAACATAACTGGAAAACTTAGTTAAGCAGTCAATCAAAGAGTCACCAACATATTTTAGCATCTCAGCAGATATGCCATCTACTTCTGAAACCTTACCATTCTGAAGAGATTTTAGAGCTTTACACACCTCTTCTCTTGTGTTCCCACTAGTGCTTCCATCTCTCACTATGACATCATCTGCTTCTGCCTCAGAATCATCTTTGCTTTCATAACCTAATAAATCACAGAAGTACTCACCCCCATCTTTCGCTTAGCTCATTGGGCTCACATATCAGTTCTCTGACCCTATTCGTTACACAACTTAGAATTTTATTTCACCTCTTTTTCCTAAGTCTTATGTACTGCCAGAATGTTTTTCTATCTTTCCAAAAAGCCAATTCATGCCTTTCCTCCTTTTCCTTCCTATCTTTTGCCTTATTCTGGTGTACCAGTTTTGCTGCCTCACACTTCTTACAATGATGTTCATCCTCAGAAACTCTACCTTGCAACATCCCCAAGTATGCTTCCTTCTTTGTCTTTACTGCTTCTTTAACCTCACTGTTCCACCAAGCATCACCTTTAAAGTTACCCACTGTTGCAGTACCAAAGATATCTTCAGCAGCAGTGACAATACAGTTCTTAAAACATATCCACTTCTTTCATACATCCTTCTCACATGCTTTCAACTCATTCAGATGTTCACTGAGTAAATCAGAGTAATGCTGATGCTCTTCAGACAGCTTTTCAACCTTTATTCTTTTCACCACATGCATCTTTTTATACCTCCTTCTCCAACCAATATTCAGTTTCATCCATGACTTTAAAGGTGATGATCAGAGCCAACATCTGCACCTCTCATCACACGGGTATCAACAACTAAGTGTTTCAGATGCTGATCATAAACAACAAAATATATTTCACACTTTAATCCGAGAGTATGATTTTCCCAAGTGTATGGGTGGATATACTTGTGGTTGAAAAATATATTAGATACCCACAATCCATTTTCAATGCAGTGTTCAATTAATCTTTCACCATTATCATTCACGCAAGGAGCATTAAACTTACCCAGAACGTTATCAAAAATCCCATTCTGCACACCTACTCTAGCATTGAAATACCTTGCTATTATAACTTTCTCTTTAGCACCAAACTTGCTCAAAACAGCTTTTAGCTCATTCCAGAAATCTTCCTTCTTGTCAGAAGGTTCTGAGTCACAAGTGGCATACACCACAACAATTACTATTCTCTGGATTTTCACTTTCAAACGAATCCAAAGAATTCTCTTACTTATGCAGCTATAGTGAATCAAGTTGTTCTTCATCTTTTCACTTAAAATCACACCTACACCAGCCTATCCTCTCACATTATCCAACACTCCAGACCACACACTCTCTGTTCCATTCATTTCTTCTATCCCAATTTCTTTCTTTTTAGTTTCACTTACACACAGCACATCCAATCTATACTTATTCATTTCTTGAATCACCTAATTTATCTCTCCATTTATACCTCTAGTATTCCATACACCAATGTTACACTCACTCATCCAAGATCTCTTTCTCATATGCCGTTTAGAAGGTCCAGTCGATTCCATGGTGGACTCTCCTTCTCAAGTGTAGTAGATCCACCATATCCCACACTTGAGTCCTCTTTTAGCATTCTTTGAATCTTTGTAATCAGGAAAGTACATCAGTGCTGGGGATTAGCCCACAGCTGGCACATATTGTAGTGGGATGGCATAAACACCTGTCTCATTTAGAAGAGGGGGCTTGTCAATATTTATCTTAAGCATCATATATAAAGATGCTGGAGACGTTATGCTGACGCCGAAGTTCATCCTCTTGAAAGAGTTTTTGATTTGATTGTAAACTTTTGGTATGTAATGAATAGAGCCCAGGTAGAGATGCCGTGGCATAAAAAATTAACACTGCTGGTTCTGGCTTTTTTGATAAAGTTATGCATCTAGTTAGATGTATATCCTGCTTCAGTGACCAATTTGATGGTGTTTTTTTTTAGCTCAGAATGTCTAGAACAAACATTAGAGGAGACAGCAAAGGCTCTTCTAATTAGAGGACGGAAAAAGCCTTCTTGTAATCACCAGGGCAGAATGAACTGCAGAGCACCAGATTGGGAACAGAGGTGGGTTTATAATAGAATCCTGTACAAAGGCGGTTGTCATGCCATTTGCTCACTAAGACGTCAAGATAAGGTAAGGTACCACTGCGTTTAAGTTCCATAGCGAAATTGATCCTAGGGTATTAATACACACAATTGACGGGGATTAGGAACATCAAACAGAAGTCATCGCTCTGTCCATGTTTATAAGTGAGTCACGGAAAATTTCTCATCGGCCGCCACCAGGAATCGAACCAAGGGTCTTCCAGTTATGCGCCGGACATGCTACCACTGCACCACATATATAGTTTACTTTATCGAGGAAAAATGGGAGTCTCTCCTTTTCGTGAGGCCATATGAAAATATGTCATCTGCATATCACACAGCCAGGTGGTAGTCCTTGGGATGATGTTGGTGAATATATGTTGCTCAATGGAGCGAAGTATTGCTTCCGCGAGGACAGCTGAAAGTGAAGATCCCATCAGAGTGCCATTTACTTGCTTATAAACTTGCCCTTGGAAACTGAAGTAGCTGGAATTTGAGACCAAGTCCATTAATTTGAAGATGCTGAAACAAGATTCCTGCAAATAAACTGATGAATTAGATATAGCCTCTTTCAATGTTCTGATGGCTTCCGGCATTGGGACCGATGGGTAAAGGAAAACTACGTCGAAATTGCAGATGATATCATGTGGCTGAACAATCAGTTGCTTGGTTTTCGTGATAAAATCTAAAGTAAAAGTTAATACGAAGTCCGATTCAGGTAGATGACTAGTCAGGAATCAGGATAATACCTTCTCTAAATGGTAGGTCGAAGCTGACCTTCTGGACACAATTGGTCTCAATGGATTGCCAGGCTTTTGGTGTTTAAGTCTTCCAAAGAGCTTTGGGATCTGAGTGCCAGGTGGTAATTTGGTGGCTTTCTTGAGATTGTCTGGAAGAGCAGATAGTCTTGCAGCTCATTGTACCCGTGCAACCCAAGAATTTACAGTGTCCATTCGTAAGATCCAGAATCGGATATAAAATCCTCTAGTTTCTTATTGCAATCTACTGTGTCCATAATCGTAATCTTGCCGGATTTGTCGATTAGCATCAACACTATTGAGCTGTCATTTCGAAGGTTCAATATCAGTCTCGGAATTTTAAAATTACCTAGCATTTTTTTTATAACAATGTTTCCCTGAGGCTACCTGTTACATTAAGATTTTCCCGAACAGATCTTCGTACGGGCTATAAATTAAAATGCTAAAACATAAACTATGAAGAACCCTTTTAATCTTCTTTCTCCCGATCCCCCCTTTTTAGTGTATTATTTTTTACACAAATTTAAAAAGACTGAGTAATACTATATACAGAACATGAACATGCACTTAACAAATTAATTTCAACTAAGAATAATTATGACATCACAAGTGTTTCAACTTATATTACACTACTAAAAAATAATGTAAAATATTATAAAAATTATTAGGCTACTAAAATAATATAAGATGAAATACTTGTGATGTCATAATTAATCTTAGTTGAAATGAATTTGCTAAGTTCATGTTAATTTATGCTCTGTATATAGCACTATCGAGTCATTTAACATTATGTAAACACAATTGATTAAAAAAAGGGAAAAAGAAGAAAAAGGGAAAAGAAGATTAACCACTTAGCATCCAGGTACGCAATATTACGTTAACGAATGGTAGTGCAAGAAAATCGAGATCCGGAATATTACAGGCCCACTAATGTGGGATAGGGTGTTATGTTTTCGCATATATAACACAAATATCGGATTTTGAAATAATTGTCCTTTCATTTCGTTCCACACAATGTGTACTGGAACTTTTGTCTTTTGTTTTATAACTACCAGAACAATGCTTGTTATATTATGTTTCACGTACGTTTATTATCTGGAATCGAGCTACTTGTACCTTGCAAAAAAAACAATTGCGGTTTTTTTACCGTTTTTTTTTTAATTTTCCTTGGGATCTTAAGTGGTTAAAAAGTGTTCTTAACAGTTTAGGTTTTAACATTTTAATTTATAGTACGAAGGTTTGTTCAGGCAAGGCTGAATGTAACGGTTGGCTCTGGGAAATATTGTCCTTCAAAGTCACATGCATTTAAAATGTTTTAAAGATGTTATTGGGGTGTAGTGCAAAGCAAACACATGAGTCTTTAGCGTTACGTATATCCCAATGTTTGATATTAAAATGGTAGCCTTGGTTCACCGTTGAAAGCACCAAAAATGGGCATGCGAACGTTAATACTGAATCTTGACTGATTGGAAGAAGGTTGTCTTGTATGATGAATCTCATTTCCTGTTGCATCATGTAGATGGCCCGGTACATGTGCATCATTTACCTGGGAAAATATTGGCACCAGGATGCACCATGGTATGAAAATGAGCCTATGGAGAAAGTGTAATGCTTTGAGGCAATGTTTTGCTCGGAAACCCTGTTTCCCGTCATTCATGTGCAGGAAACTGTGATGTCTGTCACCTATTTAAACATCATTGCAGACCAGGTTTATCCTTTCATGGTCACAGTATTCCCCTCTATTAGTACTTTCTTTCATCAGGGTAATGTACCATCCACATTGCCTGGATTGTTCAAGAATTGTTTGCAGAACATGAGAAAGACTTCCAGGTATTGCCCTGGACTCCAGATTCTTCAGACATCAATCCAGTTGGGCATCTTTGTTTTGTTATAGTCAAATAGATGTTATGAGCAGATGGATGCCAAATTATTCATGCAAGTAGACATGCTCCAGAAAACTTGAAAATTACATCATCCTAGATGTAAAGTTTTCTGAGGCATGTCTACTTGCATCTGTGGTTTGTGTTGGAACAGCAAAAATCTGATCTGCTGTGGCTCAATCACATAACTTACAAAAGTTAAAGGCTCTGTTTGTAATGTGCTGGTACCAGTGGCCAACCCTGGCTCCCTAATATAACCAGGTTTTTTTTTTTTGGGGGGGGGGGGGTTATATATTAATTTTTATTAATTATAGGCACATGCAGGAATTGTGCCCCCATACCAAAATTTTGTTTGTCTGGAACCGCCACTGGTTATTACCAGATACCACATGACACCTTTAGAAATCTTGTAGCATCCATGCCCCCCCCCACCATATAAGAGCTGTTTTGGCTTAATGTGTAGGACCAACATCATGTTAGGCAGATGGCCATAATGGTTTGGTTACTTGGTGTATATGTATATACACTGAGTGGCCACTTTATTATGACCACCTGACAGTTTTAAGCAAATGAGCTATGGCTACACGCTGTTGCCGCCAGAGGGCGAGGCTAGTATAAAAAGGGAAAGCTTAGTGCTTGCAACAGTAGTAGAAGTGATTTTTGGGTAACGAGATGGGTAAAAAATGCGATTTGACTGACTTTCAACTTGGGATGATTGTAGGAGCTCGGAGCCATGGAGTGAGTATCACCGAAACCTCCGCATTCGTGAAATGTTCTAGAGAAACTGTTGTTAAAGTGTTTAAAGACTGAACTGTCACCCAAAAAACTGGGTCTCTACGTGCAACGTGTGGTCGTCATCGACTAGTGACTGCTCGGGCGGAACGGAGAGTGTCCAGACGGGTAACAGACAACAGAAGGGCAACAACAAACTACAGACCATCTTAATCAAGGATCCCCTCAAATGATCTCTGTGTGCACTGTTCGCCGTACACTGCATCGGATGGGGTGTGGCAGCCAAAGGCCTGTTCGAACACCTTTGCTGTCTGTAGTTAACAAGAGAAAACGTCTCCATTTCGCACAGAAGCACAAGGATTGGACAGTCGATAATTGGAAACAAATTATGTGGTCCGATGAATCACGTTTTCAGTTGCACCATGCCGATGGGCGAGTGAGAATTTGGCGGAAACAGCACGAAAACATGGACCCCAAATGCATTGCTACAACTCTTCAAGCTGGTGGAGGCAATGTTATGGTTTGGGGAATGTTTTTCTGGCATGCTTTGGGCCCTTTAATTCGTGTTGATCAACATCTGACTGGCACATCATATCTAAACATCCTTGTGGACCAAGTGCATCCTGTCATGCGGATGGTTTATCCCAATGACGATGGCTACTTTCAACAAGATAATGCGTCCTGCCATAGTGCTCGTATTGTACAGGATTGGTTTCAGGAACATGCCGGTGAGTTTACTTTGCTTAGGTGGCCCCCACAATCTCCAGATCTCAACCCCATTGAGAATTTGTGGCATGAAGTTGAACGAGCCACGTGATAGCTGGATCCACAACCCTGCAATCTCACACTCCTGGAAAGTGCTATTCATCAAGCATGGTCTCAGATTCCACAAACCACCTATCAACATCTCGTGGAGTCCATGCCACGAAGAACTGACGCAGTATTAGAGGCAAAAGGTGGCCCAACAAAGTACTGAGGGGGTGGTCATAATAAAGTGGCCACTCAGTGTATAATTGTGAACAAACATTGTTGATTTGATCTATTTCAATATCCCAAGGATTGTAGACAAATGATTTTTTAAATAGGCTTGCTAATTAAATTTTATTTAATGCATTTTAGATTTACATGAGATCTGCATATTTTATTATTTTCTTTTTATTGTGTACTGCATGTTCTTGAAATTCTTCTCAGAACAGACTTTAATGTTCATTTTATTTGAATGTTTTTCCATAAATACACTCATTGTCATAAAAATCCGCTCACCAAGAAGGAGGTGCCGGATTGAAATGGGATTTTAGTAGTGAGATGGTACATACCAAAGACAGAAGTGATTACAATATCACAGCAGCAGGACGATTTCCCGCGAACATACGGTACACATTCAGGTTAGGGTTAGTACAGCGTCAGACCGCTTCATGCTCAGATACATGCAGTGATATGGTCCGGCTAGGAGTCAAAGAGATGCCATATGTTATCCTGGGACAGATGGGCCCACACTTTTTGCAACTGACACTCTAAATCACGAATACTGGGACATGGAGAAAGCTGGCGTCCCATCTGGTCTCACATATGCTCGATGGGCGAGAGACCAGGTGATCTGGCAGGCCATGGAAGCATCGAAGCATGATGTAGACAATCCTGGGAAACCCGCGCTGTGGGCGGACGGGTGTTATCTTGTTGGAAAATGGCTCCTGGCCACCCGCCAAGAAAGGCAGCGTATGGGACCGCCGATCTCCTGTACGTAGTGCTGGGCTGTCAACGTCCCTTAGATTACTGCGAGGGAAGTCCGGTTGTCATGTGCAATAGCTCCCCAGACCATGATGCCTACAGTTCAGGACGTGTGCCACTGTACATTGAGGTTGGGATTGTATCTCTCACCTGTGGTTCTCCACACTCTGACAAGGTGGTCGTCCATTCCCATATAGAAGCAGGATTCGTCGTTGAGCACTATACGTTGCTAGTCCGTAGCATTCGATGTTGCTCGCTGCTGACACCACTGCTATTGATGCTGATGATGGTCAGATGTTAATGGCAGAAAACATAAGGGCCATCGAGAGTGCAGATTTGCCTCTGGCAAGCATCTGGAAATGGTTCTGGTGGACACAGGAGTCCCTTGTACAGCCGCCACATGTCTCTGGATATTGGACAAGGACTGCATCTGTGCCTGCTGCTCTCATCATCCCATGGTCCTCTCTGATGGTGGTGTGTCTGGGTCGTCCAGAGCCAGCCCTCCGTGTCTGGGTGCCTTCCCATGTCTATTGCTCCCAACGTGATCGCACCGTACTGTCCGACCGGCCCAAATCGCGGCCGATTTGGCACGCCTGCCGCCCTGCCTTTCTCATCGCGATGATACAGTATCATTCAAACTCAGTCAGTTGCCCGTATGCGCATCTACGGTGGCTCCTTGGCATGTCTATCGCACACGGACCTCACCTGACTCTTACCGTGCACTTTGGCACAAATGTGGAGTCCCATGCATGGCTCCTTATAAGCACCAAGGATTGCGATTGCAGCGCCGGTCTTGACCGCAGAATTGCATGAAACTTTAATCATTTGCGTGTCTGCCTTTCCCGTAGCTGTTTGCCAAGTTTTACATTAATCACATGGTTTTTTCTTGGTGCCGGATTTTTATGACAATGGGTGTAGTTACAAAAATACAGTAGTATTACCTATTCTATCCTGTGTTTCCAGAATATATTTATCATAAGTTTAAATATCCCAAAATTAAATATCATAGCCAAATTCACTTAAGAAAAATTTAAATACAGTGGTTCTTAAGATTAAGGTAGAGGTTTAGAACATAGCTGTTCATCCAGGTACATGCTCAAGGTATTGGGGTCATTTCAGATAAAGGAGTATGCAGCATTTTTTCTTTTTCTTTGTTTTTCTTTTGCTTGTGATGAAATGTATGGTTGGCAAGGAACTAGAACATTTTAAAACAATTATATTGTAGAGGGGAAAAAAAAAGAAAGAAAGAAATGCAGTTGAAACTTTTATTCTGTGGAATTTTTTGTGCTTAATATTTGCATATCAAGGCATTATCTCATAATTCATAATATATTTTAATTTTTAATCTTATTTTGTGCATTATCTTTCAAAGTGGAAGTTGAAAATCCACTCTTTATATTTTGCAGGCATCTTCTGGGCATAATTTTACTGCAGCACTGTTGAGCTCAGCCCCACCAAGTGAGCAACTGAGCCCATCATCCATTAAGGTATACTTACATTTTTTTATCCTTTTTCAGTGAAAAATGACGAGAGTTATTGGAATGAATGTACTGCATTTATGAAGTGACTTGATGTGGAATTGACTAATATATTAGTGGTAAGGGAAAAGCTTTTTATTTCTGATACTGCTGGGTTAGGTCTGAATCTAATGACGATTTCTCACCCTTCTGTGAACCATTGTCTCTATGTTAGGGGTGGGTGACTCTTATGATAATCTTCAACACTCATGGAGGAAGAGGTATCAAACCCCTAAACAAAACAGAAGTCATTTTAAATTTAGAAACAAAGAAACTGTTTGAAGTTAGGCAAAACAGTATAACTTGCTTCTGTCATCTGATATATGACATAAAATAATTTAGTCTTCAAAGAAAAACTTAGGTTTTTCCATTCCTCATTTAACTCCATTATCAGTAATTAGTCATTGCAGTATGTGCAAGCAGAGACAATACAGAAAAACTTAAGTTTTCCATTCCACTTTTTACTCTATTATCAATAATAAGCAGGGCCCAGACTTCAATGGCATTTGCATTTGCATTTTTTTTGTATTTTTGGGGCTTTTTTTCTTTCAGGGCATTTTTTGAGGTTTTGTGACATTTTTATTTTATTTTTGGGACATATTATTTTTGTTTTAGGTTATTTTTGGCATTTTCTGTCATTCTTTTCATAAAAAATAAAATTTTAATGAGGATTATGCTTTCAAATTGCAACACTGAAAACCAAATTGTCAGATGACCTAACCAAAAAACCTTCTAAGTAGCACATTCTGGCAACTTTGTTCAAGACACTGTTTAGTGCTATCCAGTTTTAGGGAAAGCGAATCCCCATTGTCCACTTTTGAAAGAGACTGTAAAGTAGGGTAATGAACAAAAGATTTCAAATTCAGAGCTTCTTATCTTGTATTGTTGCTAATATTCCTGACCCTTTATGTATTACCTGGTATAACAGGTAATAGTAACTGGTTCTGACTAGATTTTAGGGTGCCATCTTCCTTCTGGACTCCTGAGGCAAAGAATATAAAGCTTCACGTTGAAGAACCTCAACTCTCGTTGAGATAATGTAAAACAGGTGACAACAGCGCCCCCACAAGCTGGGAGCTTTGTGGTTTGCTGGAAAGCAAACATTTAGAAGCAAAAAGCGTTAGGGGACTACCGCAGTGGAGCTTTTCTTTGATCCACGATTGTTTCCTTCAACTTGATGACTATTTGCTTAGAGAAGTTATTTTTTTGTTGTTGTTTTCTGATATCCCACCCATCCCTTATTTTGGTGAAACAAATATGCAACAACAATTAATATTATTATTTAAATTAAATTTTTGCAGATATTATAGTTAGGCCTAAGAATCCGTACAAAATGCAGACAATCTGTAGTATTTGGCGTTTCTGAAAATGTTTCTGAAAAACTGAAGAGCAAACAAAATCCTTAACTAAAGCAATTGGCATTACAAAACTAACATATCTGATTTGCTAAGTTATGTTACCAAGAAGGTAACAATCACGTGCTGTGAGTAGCTCGGCTGACTGTTTTTTGCCAGAATTGAAGTCAACAAAACAACACAAACATGCATGCACGGTCTGCTCCGGCGTCAGCCTGTATGTTGGTTTTTGTACACTGCATCTTGTATCCCAGAATATGTTGGCACTAGTTACGTCTCACCAAGCCTTAACATCTTCTCAGTTAGATATTGTTTGCCTGGGGACTTGTGGGAAAGTATCACTTTCAGTTTGGAAAAATAAGTAGTAGCTGTTCATTTTAAAAGATGCTTAATTGCAAACTTGCCAAATCTTACCATTTATGAAAGCTAGTTATGGAATTTGGAGATATATTTTCTACAGATGGAGTAATTCTCTTTTGCAAAGTGTGTGAAGTTAAAGTTGTGGCATAGAAGAGATATTTACTGTCACACAAAATGTTGGAAGAGACAAATATATAAGAGGTCTTGAGGTGGCAAAGAAAAAATCACAGGGACCTCAAATTTTGTTTGCACAATGCAATTATGCCAACCAGGAAGTCACAATTTTATAAAGAGATGCTTGATGTTCTAGTATCAGCAAATATACTATTCAAAAAGCTGAATAATTTGAAATGTAGACATTTCTAGAAGAAACACACTGGAAATGTTATACCTGAGAAATCTACACTTTGAAAAAAAAAACTGTCTGCAGGAGTGCTATGATGAAATGATGGACAAAGTAAGGAACCATGGAAAAGAAAAGAAATTTTGTTAATTGATGAAACAAATGATCATATATTTGAGAAATAAATTTCTCCAAATAAATAATTCTTCTTTGAATAAAGCTCATGTTGAGAAATGGCTTCCTAGTTTCTTAATTCAATTACTAATCTAAAGCAACTATTATGGGAATTTTACTAGGAAAGGAATAAGTGAGAACAACAAGACAGCCTGAAGAAGGAGAAGAGTTTTCTCCGAAAATTTGCTATTTAAATGAAAAAAATTCCTAGTAAAATTCCCATAATAGTTGCTTTAGATTAGTAAATAATTCTTCATTTATACATAGTAGCCATTTAATGCTGAGTGCCTCCGCACAGATCCACAATCACCAAATCATGGCTAGAGGAATATTCCACGAATTATTGGCATATTTTAACTATGTTCCATGTATTTACTTCATTCAGAAAACTTGAAAAATTTTGCTGTCCTGGAGCACGAATCGAATCCACACCTCCCAATTTCCGGCCAAGAGATGCAGGTTCGGTTTTTTCTCGATTCCCGCTCCAGGACAGCAAAATTTTTCAAGTTTTCTGAATGAAGTAAATACATGGAATACAGTGAAAATATGCCAATAATCTGTGGAATATTCCTCTAGCCATGATTTGGTGATTGTGGATGTGTGCAGAGGTACATCAGCATTAGAAACAACTGATATTGATGGACATATTATTACACCAGCAAAAGTGGTGTAATAATCATTAAAGATAAACAGTAAATTTCTTTTTAAAATTGAATACATTTCAGATTTGGATATCATTTAATTATTAGTGTTTGAATTTGTAAAAGTAGTATTTGGGTTATATTAAATACCACTGTATAACTTTTGATTAAATACCTTTCAGGTCCTTTTTTCTGCAAACGAGCAAACTTTAACAGATGTTTTGGTTGTTACAGTTCAACCAGTTCCTCCACCAGTCACAAAAGTTTTCAGACTTTTAGCTCCAGAACACTCACTATTCAAAAAGGCAATTAGGTTGCCATGTAGTAAGTTTTGAAAAAGAAAATTATTGATTTATTACACATATTATTTTTAATGTTATTTTATGACATGTGCGAATACTTTTCTTAAAAGTAATACTTTCATATTAAACGAATATTTATTCCTATAGTTTTACCATGATTTTTGTCCTTGTAAATGTTATTTTTGCATTGAATCATTAATAGAAGAAGGTAGTTTTCCAGTTGTTTGCATAATGTGTGCACTATGTGTTCTTTACAGAGAGTTTGTTTTCAAGTAACAAAATGTGTTGCGTTGAGCTTAAAAATTTGGAAAAAATATTAAGGATGTCGTTCTTATTGTAGAAGTAATTTAATCTAGGTTACAGGATGATTGCTCTATGATTGAACTGAATCATCTGACTTAATGGTGATGCAATCTTGGATGATCTAACAACTTTTCAAAATTTGGGTATCATTTAACTAATGTTTTAGTTGGAACATCAATGAATTGGACCAGGCTACCCATCCCTTGGTGGGTTTTATTGGAACCTCAATGCATTGGACTAGGCTACGTATTTTCATTCTTGCGTGTGTTTTAATTGGAACCTCAGTGTGACAGACCAGGCTGCCCATTTCTATCCTGTGGCGTGTTTTAAGTGGAACCTCAATGCATCAGACAAGGCTATCCATTTCCATTCTTTGGTGTGTTTTAATTGGAATCTCAATGTTTTAGACCAGGCTGCCCATTTCCATTCTTTGATGCGTTTTAATTGGAACCTCAATGCTTCGGACCAGGCTACTCATTTCCATCCTTTGGTATGTTTTAGTTGGAACCTCAATGTGTCGGACCAAGCTTCCTGTATCCAGTCTTCCATGTTCTGGTGGCAACATTTCTTCTAGAGGTCTGCATGGGCTTAATTTCCAAAGGCTGACCTGACCCAGACCTGAACCTTAGGGAGCCCCTACTCAGACTTTTCGATTATGGCCTAGCATGTTACATAATTTAATCTTGCGTTCTCCACCACTTATTGCAAATAATGGAAGGCTTCCTCTGGAGAAACAAAGAGCTCTGTTCAACCGAACTGAATTACCTCAGTAGTAAACGGAATGCAATGCAGAGAGATGTGCTGTTTATCATAAAAATTTCTCATGCAGATGAGGTTTATACCAGACTACCTACTTCCATTGCAAATGTAAATATTCCTCTTCCACACTTAAGCATAAACAAAGTAGCATAAAACCTCAAATATGTAAACAAATATGTTAGACTTCTTCTCCATTGTAGCAACAAATCTCACCAGAAGCTCAATCATGTGGTTTCATCAAGCTGAAAACTATGCTTATGTAAACATTTCTTAGAAAATGAAATAAATAAACCACATATTTTAGTCGTTAAAGCCAACAAAGTGGAACGAAATTTGATTTCAACTTTTAAAGAAATAAACCAGACTCAAACAAATAGCTTGGGCTATTTCAGACTCAACACCCAGCTCGTCTGTTTCAGCTGTTATTAATCAATGGACCCAGTGGTGGATGTACTTTCATGTCTTTCATTTCACTGAGTGATCTTTGCCATTTGATTAACTAGTCATTCTTCATTTTGCGAGACAAAACCTTTTTCTGTAATCTAGAAGCAAAACGCTAAACCTTCTAGTACAGGTCCAACCCACACCACGGCCAGTGTCTGACCCTTCACCACAGTAGCCTCAAAGCTCACTGACAGTGCTAATGTTGGGACTTGATGTGGATGTCAGCTGCCTTAGCGTATTCATGCTATTGTACATCAAATGATCTTTCTACAAACGTTCTCGAATGCTCTGTTGTTGAGTAATGATATTATTCTCTTCAGTGTCACTGCCCATTGCAACCTAATACAAAAGTGGCAGCACTCAGCTGAAAAATCAGTGTCCCATTTTCTGGCACATACACTATATTGACAAAAGTCACCGGACACCTAGAAGAGAAACACAACATAGCATTTATTGACATACATTAGTACCGTGTCAGTCCATCTTTGGCCTTAATGCATGCACTGACCCTTCGAGACATGCTTTTGACTAGGTTTTGGGACACAGCGATAGGTATGCGCTTCCATTCAGTACAAAATGCTGCTGCTAACTGTTGCCTAGTAGTAGGCCTTGGTTCCAAACTTCTTATGCGGTGCTCTAGTTCATCCCATAGGTGCTCTATGGGATTAATATCAGGGCTCTGTGCTGGCCAGTCCACACACGATACGGAATTATCATCAAACCACACCGTAACAGTCCTTGCTTTATGGCTCGGTGTATTATCCTGCTGGTACCAGCAAGGCTCGGTTCCATAGTATTGCCACAGAGTTGGTGGGGCATAATTGTCCAGAATATCGAGGTAGATGTGCTGTTTAACAGGTTTGTCCATGATAACCAATGGGCTGGGACCATACCATGAAAAAAAAACCACACGAGTAAACTACCAGCTCCAAACTTGACCATAGGAACAGTACACTGTGTTAAATAGCATTCCCCCACCTGCCGCCATACCCACACATGGCCATCAGACTGATGGATCATGTATCTTCATCAGTCCATAGGACCCGTTTCCATTGATCTATTGTGCACGATAAATGTTCTTTACACCATGCTAAATGACGAGTAGCATTCTGAGTGGAGATGAAAGGCTTATGAGCAGCCGCACGACCACAGTAACTCGTGGAACAAAGTTCTCTGCGTATGGTACACGTACGTACCGAGGTTCCAGCATTTGTACTCACCTGTACACTGAGGTGTTGTGCATTGCTCCATCGATTAGCTGTAACGACTCTCCTAAGGCTTTGACGTCTTCTAACACTGTTTTTCTTTGGTCTGCCGGTATGTTTCGCTGCTTCAGGCACGCCATGTGTCTTCCACCTATTCAGTACATCCAAAACAGTTAATTTGGGTATGTTTAAACGCCTCTTGGTTTCTCTCATAGACAACCCTCTAATATAACACCCAACAATCTTTCCTTTCTCAAAGTCAGTCTTCTGCCACAACTCTCATGGACAACCCTCTAATATAACACCCAACAATCTTTTCTTTCTCAAAGTCAGTCTTCTGCCACAACACTTTCACTCAACCCCACAGTGTGGTATGATCGCGGTCAGCTGCAGGCTTGCTTTTATACTGCTTGCAGCTCTACCACACATCTTAACAATGCGGCAGATCCATTTATTTGCTTTTGAAAGGGTGTCCAGAGACTTTTGTCAATATAGTTTATCCCCAATGGCTACCAGTTTTTTTTTCTTTTTCTTTTGTAGTCTTGGTACACACATGCGATGTCCAAATGCAGAGATCCCTGACATTGTGCATGCAGGATCATCCTTGCCCCAACTATCATCCCTCATTAAACTTGCTTTGATCTCCTTGTTTACCTATAATCACATTCACGGGTACGCTATACGGCAGTTAGGCATCTTACTTATTTATAGCCTGCAGTGATTTTAGTCTGGCTGTGTTACTGTGCTGAGATGAGGCAGGGCTGCGATGGTTGCTTGTGTATAATAAATTGTACTTTCAATGTATGCTGTAAGTGCCATTATTAGGTATGTAGAGGTAGCATACAGTTAGTTATAAGTGATGCGCTCCGTGAAACATCATGTTACCTCTTAAGGGCTAATACAGGGGTCGTGGACAAAATATTGTGAATGCCATGATTATAGGGGTTCATGTTATTGATGTAGGCCACACTGAAAAAGACGAACATTGTGATTATCTTTGGTGTTCCTTTTCTTGTGTTCTCTAGGCTATACAGCAGTGCAGTACAAGTTGTGTTCATCAGCGGTTCACACGAGCAGTCGGTGAAATGTGTGACCTGTCAGACTTCTAAAGATGACAAATTGTGGTAGCCGATTTAGCAGGAGCATCTGTAACCATAACAGCCAAATTGTTTAGTGCTACAAGACCATTAGGTTCCATGGGTATGAATGCGTACAGAAAGCATGGCAAGACTTCATCAACAAAGAAGAATAGTGGGCGAAAACTGAGATTGAATGAGAGGGACTGTTGAACACTACAAGAATCGTATACAAACAAAACAGAACTACTGCTGCAAAAGTAACAGAAGAACTCAATACCCACCTGGAACATCCTGTTTCCACAAAAACAGTTCACACAGAACTTCACAAAGCGAACCCCCATGGAAGAGCTGCAATTGCTAAACCTTTAATCACAGAAACCAGCTTTACAATGAGAAAAAGATGGAAAACACTTTGACAACTGATGACTGGATACATGTGATATGGTCCAATGAGTCCTCATTCCAACAGTAGGTTGGGTTTTTCTATGAAAAAATTCCAAGGAAGCATACAATTCAGGATGTCTGGTTCCAACTGTCAAACATGGGGGTGGAACTGTGGTGATTTTGGCAGCCATATCTTGGTATTTGGCTGGCTCCATCATTACCCTATATGGTCAAGTTACTGTCAGCAAGTACTTGGACATCTAGATGATCAGGTGCATTCTGTGGTCCAGATGTTGTTTCCCAACAATGATGCAATTTTTCTGGATGATAATGCCCTCAGATGCACAGCCAGAACGGTTCAGTCTTGGCTTGAGAAGCACCAAGGTGAACGTCATACGTAATTCGGAAACGAATTTCCCGAAGAAATAATTCTTCCCAGATACATGAAAGGCGATACAAATGTAATCACTGGTACTGATGTGCTGTATTTTCACTATTGTCCATGTAGCCACTCATTCAGAAAACTTGAAAATTTTCAAGTTTTTTTCTTCTAATTTTCAAGTTTTCTGAAAGAGTGGCTACATGGACAACAGTGATGGCACATCAGCACCAGTGATTACATTTGTATCACCTTCCATGTATTTTGGAAGAATTATTTATTCGGGGAAATTCATTTCCCATTTATGTATGATATTCTGTGAAGCACTGGAACTTAAAAGACCTACATCCGACCCCAGATGTGGGAAAAGGTCATTGGGGTGCTATGATGAAGCTTATTGTTGCTTCGACTAGCGCAAATCTGAAGTGTTCTCAGATTTCTAAGTTACATCTGCTTAGCTTCAGTCACTTGGAGCTCCATTGTCCTGCGTGGTGTAATGGATAGCATGCTCAACCGGTAATTGGGAGGTGCAGGTTTGGTTTGCGCTCCAGGGCCATATAATTTTCAAGTTTTCTGAAAGAGTGGCTACATGGACAATAGTGAAAATATGGCACATCAGTGCCAGTGATTACATTTCTGAACTTCGACATCTGCTCTGGCCAGCTGAATGGCCTGACTTGAATTGAATATCATCAAACCACTATGGGCAGTTTTAGAGAGCAGAGTGAGAAGCAGATTCTCTCCTTCAACATCTCTGAAGCAATGGGCTGATCTTCTGATCAACGAATGGTACAATATATATATATATATTTTTATTATTGAGGGTTTAACGGCCACCGTGAGCAACTCAGTGGGCTATAAGCAGTCGCCTGTCCTTAATTTAGGGTCACTGGTTCCAGGGAAGGGAGAGAGCCAGTACTGTAAGACAAACACAACATCCATGCCTCCCTGGGATTCGAACCCGAATCCCTTTCGGATGAATGATCAGAGGCCATCGCTTAGACCACTGCGTCACCGAGGCGACTGGTACAACATTACACTGGAAACTATTCAATTGCTGTATGAATCTCTACCAAAAAGGTTGAAAGCTGTATTAAAACCAAATGATGGTCCAACACCTTATTAATAAAGACATATTGCCCATTTCCCAGTTGTTTACATTATTTTGTCCAACTCCTGTATAAGCTAGCTTCAACATGGTTCAGAAAGTCAAACAAGAATTGCACAACCAATGCAAATTCCAGTTGTGCCCATCTTACAGGGCACAGAAGTACTTTTTCCTTTTTTCTTTTTCCAAAAGTTGCTTCCTGTTATTGCATATGTGTACTTTGAATAGTTTCTGGGTTTACTGATGTTTTGTTTTTGTGCTATATCATATAATTCTTCCTGCAAATTCATCACAACTGATAAGGATTAGAAGTGTTCAAGTTAAACCAATACTAGTGGTAATTGGTCCATAGGATGCACTTGATCACCTACCAATACTAGTAGTGTTCAGAAGTTTAGAAGCATGGAAATTTTAGTGCGAAATCATGGTACAATTTAGTGAAATAAGGCAATTAAATGTGACCCTGTTCATGCTCTTAATCCTGAAAAAGATAATTTTCGCACCATTTAAGGGCTTAAACTTGCTGCTTTCCAGACTCATAAATCAGTTGCAGTGAAACCTGTCTAAGACAGAATCCCAAGGACCAAAACTATTTTCCATTTTAGAAGGGTTTCCATTTCATACAAGTGCATACATAGAAGCCATTGAAATGTAAACATTGAATTTGCAGTCAACCATTATCAATCCGCTGCTGGATTAAGGTCTCATCCACAGCTTTCTATCTTGAGCCGTTCTGTTCCATATTACTCAAGCATGCATTCAAATTTAATCCTCCCATCTCCCACATGGTCTTCTTCTGGGTCTTTCCCTGACCTTTGTAATCCAATTAAGTATTTCAGTTGTGCAACAGTGTTCAGTTCTTCTAGCAATATACATAGTGCGATCAAAAATTTCTAAGATTAAGTATGTAGCACGCCAACAGGTGGCAGTATGCAGAAGCCTGAGCAGCGGTTGAGGGCAGTGACCTTCACGAGTCATTGTGCCGAGTGGCATCGTTCTGTGAACATTGGGAGCTGTGCTACACGATATTTGATGACCATGTGCAGAAAACAGCTGTGATTTCAGTATGGACTGCAAACTAGAGCAGCGAGCGAACATCAAATTCTGCGTCAAACTCGGCAAATCGGGAACGAAGACACATGAAATGTTACGGCAGGCTTATGGCAATTAAGTATTGGGTTGTGCAAGGTGTTTTGAGTGGCATTCGCGCTTCAAAAGTGGCAGAATGGCACTGAAAGACGACGAGAAGTCAGGGCAACCATCCACAAGCAAAACTCCGAAAATGAGGACAAAATTAAGAACTGGTGCATGAGGATTGTCAGAGAACCATTCAAGACATTGCTACCATGGTCAATGTGTCATACAGAACAGTGCAAGATATTCTGACGTCAGTTTTGAACATGCACCGCATTGCTGCAAAGTTTGTGCAAGTATTCTGAACCTGTAACAGAAGGCTCTCCGTGTCAAACTCTGTCAAGATCTTTGTCAGTAGACAGTGAATGAACCAACATTCCTGTCGCGGGTCATCACTGGGGACAAGACTTGGGTTTACGCTTATGACTCGGAGACCAAACAATAGCCGTCGCAGTAGAAAAGCCCGGCATCTCTACAACCGAAGAAGGCCTGACAGGTCCGGAGCACAACCAAAAGCATGCTTGCCGTGTTCTTCGACATTTGTGGGGTTGTGCGCTGTGAATTTGTCCCCCAGGCCCAGACCGTCACCGCCCTTTTTTACTGTGATGTTCTGGGGCATCTTAGGGAGGACAGTCACCACCAACGACCTGAAATGTGGCGCAGGGGCAATTTCCTGCTCCATCACGACAATGCAGCAGCTCACAGAGCTTTAGCTACACACCAGTTTTGCAGCTGCAACAGCATGACTACCCTTCCTCACCTGCCTTACTCGCCGGATTTGGCCCCCGTGACTTCTTTCTGTTCCTGAAGATGAAGCTGGAGCTCAAGGGTCACCATTTTGAAACCGTGAACGAGATCTAGCGCGAATCGCAGACGGTGCTCGACACAATTCGAGAACAGGACTTCCAGGGAGCATTCCAACAATGGCAAAAATGCTGGCAGCGGTGTATCGCTGCCCAAGGAGACTACTTTGAGGGAGATCATAGCCAGACTTAAGTAACATAAGTACTTTGTTGTATATCAGCCTAGTCTCGTAACTTTTTGATCGGACCTCGTATCTAGCCCATTGTCGTTTCAGGGATTTTACCATTATGCCAATGTCATCAACTCTTCTCAGTTTCCTGATCCATGAGTTCCTTTTTGTATCTTTTCTGGCTATACCGAGCATGCTTCTCTCCATGCTTCGTTCAGTAATTTGTAGCCTCTGAATGTCTTACTTGGTTAAGGTCTGTGTATCTGATGTATAAGCAAGAACAGGAAAGAATGTATTAATTAAATACTTTTCTTTTAAGACATAATGGTAAATTGTTATTAAAAATTGCACTGTTTTTCCAAAAGCTCCCCAACCAAGTTTTATACACCTATTAATTTGTTATTCAGTGTGATCCTTTCTTGATATCTGTTATTCATAATATAGCCAAATTAGTGGCTGGTCATTCAACTACTTTATGGAGGCAATCTCAGAGAGCAAATCCAAATAATAGTTTCAATTTACTTCCGATATTGTATTGGACGTTATTTTTTAACGTGCATTAATGTATTTGCATTTTTGAACTTCCCTTTTTGTTGGTAAAGTTCGATTAACACTTACTGCACGTGGGGCTTGTCTTTCAATTCTTATTTCCGTTATGTGGATGTGGCATGGGGGTTTTTCATTTAGTTGCGGGTCCACTTCATTTTTTTCCCGTTGGTATTTATCTGGCCTCATCACTAAATTAGTTTTTTTCCTTTGCTGCCTCCTCATTTACTTCAATAATTTTTCATAACCCAAGTACTTTCGGTAATAATGACAGTAATGGATTATTACTGAAAGTACTCGGGTTATGAAAAATTATTGAAGTAAATGAGGAGGCAGCAAAGGAAAAAAACTCATTTAGTGATGAGGCCAGATAAATACCAACGGGAAAAAAAAAAATGAAGTGGACCCGCAACTAAATGAAAAACCCCCATGCCGCATCCACGTAACGGAAATAAGAATTGAAAGCCAAGCCCCATGTGTGGTAAGTGTTAATCGAACTTTACCAACAAAAAGGGAAGTTCAAAAATGCAAATAATAGTTGAAAACCTCTTTTCACTGTTTATTGGAATCATGTTTTCAGTCATAAGAATTAATGTTGTGAAAATTAACATTTTTAAAAATTTGGCGAAATGAAATTTGAAAGGGACTTTACAATAAAAAAAATTAAACAACTTTCATTTGAAAATAAGGATTCTAGCTGGTCAGTTTTCATTCAGCTGTTGAATACTTCTTACCAGAGTCATGTTGATGTGCATTTAAATATTCCTTACCCTGAAAGTTTAATTTATTTTGGTGAAATATTTTATGTAAGTAATAGGATAGCAGGGTCATTTTTCATTCTATTTGGTCTAAATGTGATGTATTTTATTAAAATGTTATTATTTTTTTCTCTTTTTTGTGAATATTATTTGCAGAGAGTAAGCCTAAACACTTGTATATCAAATGCACAGATGTAGAAGTTGTTTATGAAGTACTAAGTTTACCTGAAGTTGTAGACCACATAGATATAAACCTAAAAGTAAGTTATTAAGTAGTTGTGGTACTCTTTAATTATTCTCTTTGTGTAACAATTTCATGAAGACCTTTGCAATAATTTTGTTAATAAAGCTGTTGTATGCATTTTGAAAGTCATTCATAAATTTTAAGTCTGATGTAGATCCTTTGGCTGTTTATATTTTTCACAGCATTGGATACAAATGTACCACATTTATCTAACTTGTGCAATTGAACTGTTGTGTGTAATGATGCTAGAGACACTGCAAACTGTAAAATGAAATAAAGTGAAATAAAGAGTTGTCATGATGATGTCTCAGAGCATCATTCTGGACATGAGAGAGCTATTTACTTGAAGTACTGTAGTCTAGAATTGCTTCTCATGTCTGTATTGCACCCAGTACAGTCTTGAGGTATATATTAAAAAGTTTGAAAACGCTTTCCAGACTCATAAATCAGTTGCAGTGAAACCTGTCTAAGACAGAATCCCAAGGACCAAAACTATTTTCCATTTTAGAAGGGTTTCCATTTCATACAAGTGCATACATAGAAGCCATTGAAATGTAAACATTGAATTTTTGTCATACTACAAACAAATTGCACATAATTAATGAGCATTTAAGAAAATGTATTGCTTGTGTGTACCTCAATCAACTAAAAACCACAAATCAATTTTTTTCACATAATCTTACACTGAAAATGTGTTTTTCTGATTTTAAAATTCTCTGTAACATGTTTCATGCTAAAATGACCATTTTCTTTTGCTCTGATGATTTTATCATCTAAGTCTAGCACATGCTTTGTGCATAATAGAAGAATTTCAAAACTATCTAAAACACAAAAGTAAAAGCCCAATACAAGGTAGTAGCAACAGTAGCTAAGTGCTTTTAAGAAGTATGGTATCTTTTGCATTCCCTGGAGGTTTAGTTCCCTTTTCTAAGTGAATTGTAGTTTTGAAGTTTTCCATTGAATTCCTCACATGGATGATAATTAGCACTGACACTGCTTTACTAATATATTGTAATATCAAACATACAGTGGGCTTAAATGGTAAAACCCAGATTCATCTTTTTAGCTTACTACCCCTAAGTCATTCCTTCATTCAAGATTGTATTCTTCCTCATTCCAGAAGATCAGTTTTCAGCCTCCTAAATGATTATTATTAAGAGGAGAATGTTATTATTGTCTTGATGTGTTGAAGTCATCAGGTGGAGAAATCATTTGTCTCCAGGCCCTAGAAACATAAGGGGGCGTCTTGTGTTTCAGCAAGGTCCGAATTCTCTACTTGCTTTATGGCATTCTTATTTTTAATCTCAATTTGACAGTTTTTAAAAAACAAGTAAAGGAAAACTTCTGCATTTTTGGGAGCCATACTATGAAAGAAGCCTAAAATGCTACCATCAGCATTTCTTTTCCACACTTCATTTTAGTATTCATAGATCTGTGGAAAGCAAACAGAGAAATAGTACAATTTTCAAGAACAATTTACCATTATGTCTTAAAAGAAAAGTTTAACATTCGTTTAGCATTCGTGTTTTTTATGCTTCATTACAGTAGCGGCTTCCATTGTTCATAGTGAGTATAATTTTCGTTCCTAAACTTCTTCCTTTGAGAACCTTGTTACAGTAAGGTATGTTTTTAATGAACTTTGCCACATTTTAACTGGTGTAACACGCTTTCTTCACTTCATGCCATAGCCATTCACCATTTTTTATTTGTATTCTCGACTTTGAACTATCAGTCCAGATAAGATTAATTGAGTCAACTGCATCTCGACCGAACTTTAAATTAAACTGCATCTTGACAACTTTTAATTTAACTGCATCTTGACCGACCATCTTCGAATAGCACCTGTCAGCCAACAGGGAAGAAAAATTTTATTAACTGGATAATGAATGACATTGAGACTGGTAAGCATTTTTTGTACAGTTTATTCAAAGTACAATATGCTTGTAATGTAAGTTCCCCATTTTAATTTAGATATTATCATAAACGGGATAGGTAGCAGCAGAGGTGATATAATGCGCAAAAAGTCAAAACAATGAAGAACATGTTCATACATTCTTCTACGAAACTTATCAAAAGAAAAGTGTTTGATCAATGCATTCTTCCAGTTTTTACTTATGGATCAGAAACATGGACCTTAATTATAAAAGACGTACAGAGGGGTGCAGACAACTTAAAGAAGAATGGAGAGATGCATGCTTGGTGTAACCAAGAAAGATAGGAAAAGGAACTCGTGGATCAGGAAAATGACACGAGTGGATGACATCACAATCAAAGTAAAGACCCTCAACTGGCATCATTGGGCTGGACGTATTTCTAGAAGAACTGACCACCATTGGACAACTGAAATACTGGACTGAATACCAAGTGACAGAAAAAACCCCAGAAGAAGTACCATGTAGTTGCCCTCCCAGAATGGGTATACTAGGGGTGTAAATTCGTGGCAGAAATCCACGATGCATGAAGAATAAATTTATTGAAAATTGCAATGGAAAAGGAAGTTATACATTTCAGTATTAAAACATCTTCCTATTGTTATGTACACTATCTAATACTCATCTGTTCTGTGCTGGTTCATTTTTCATTCTGCATTTCTACATAACTTTTATGTTTTACATACAACCGTTGGCTCTTGGGTATTTACCTACTTGTCACATTTTTAGTCAAATTGTGTCAAAAATTGGAAGTATGGTTCTTGAAAGCTCATAAAACCTTCCCACAATGAAGGTATCAGCAGCATTCACTAACAGGATTTCTTCTTTGGGAGGATTTAATCTACCTACAATCAGGGCCATGTCCAGGGAAGGGCCAGGCGTGAAAACTGAACTCTCCACAATATATTGTATGCTCTACAAAACTGTCAGATAATGGACTGAGGATGAACTAAATAGAAGCCTATCATTTGTTTATTCAGCCTTGGTTTGAAGAAGCAAAAATAATTGAGAAAAAGTTGAAATCGAAAAGAAAAATTATTAAAGGATTATTTTTTCTGAGATCTTAGACTTAATCATAATCTTCTGAGATCTTAAGACTTAATCAACAGTAAGATAATGGACTAAGGATGAAATAAATGGAAGCTTATCATTTATTTGACAAGTTTGTTAGAACAAGAATGATAAACTTCTTCAAAACATACATTCTTATTTCTTTAGTGTAGTAAAAAGAGTCAGACAGAATGAATGACAGTTTTAGTGTAGTAAAAGAGTCAGACAGAATGACTCTTCTGTCAGTCTGTCATACTCTCTACTGCACTAAAGAAGTAAGAATGTGTAGAAGTCATTTTAGAAGTGTAGAAGTCATTACACTAAAGAAACTCTATTAAAGAAAATCTATCTATCTATTAAGATAGATATATTTTTTTATCTATCTTAATAGATAGATAGAAAATGAAAATCTATTTAAGAAAATCTAATCTATTAAAGAAAATCATTATCAGTCACTATATATATATGTAGAAGTCATTACACTAAAGACTTCTAAAGACTTCACTAAAGACTTTTTTAGTGTAGAAGTCTCTTGTAGAAGTAATTTTAGGTGTGTAGAAGTCATTACTTCTGTACTACACTAAAGAAATAATGCTTATAAGGATGTTTTGCATTGATAAACTGAATTTGACAGAATCAATGACTTCTTTAGTGTAGTAAAAGATTTTAGTCAGTCAGAATGACAGTTTTGAAGAAGTAAACTTCTTCAAAACTGTCAGATAATGGACTGAGGATGAAATAAATAGAAGCTTATCATTTGTTTATTCAGTCTTGGTTTGAAAAAACAAAAATACTCGAGAAAAAGTTGAAATCGAAAAGAAAAAAAAAACATTAAAGTGTTATTTTTTGCATTTGTGTTCTCTCCCTCTCAAGAAGCTGTTGCCTGTATCATAAAATGAGATCTTAAGACTTAATCAACATCATGAACAAACTCTCTCTTTGTTAGCATATTATTTTAACTAAGACGGAATTAGGTAAAAAATAAAAATAATGTCTCTGAAGGAGGTGGTCCAGACCTGTTTTATCCTCCTGGATGCACCACTGGGTATGAGAAAGAAAAACCGCCTACTGTTTGAATGGAGGTGATAACTTTATAAGTTGAGGGGGTGTCATTTCAACTGTCGCTTCCCCAAATAAGAAAAGCTTGCTCCAGACTTGCACGTAAATCTAAATTATAGATATTTAATGTCATAAAAAGCATTTGGTATTTATACTGTATATATTTTGACTAGTTATTCTTCTTTTATAATTTGTTCCCAATGTGTTACTTTAAATGTTAAACTAATTTATGATTTGGATTATTTTGTTCCAATAAAATAGAAATTATGCATGCATTTAATATAATATTAAAAAATTTTAGGCTCCTACAGGGTCTTCAGGGACAAGTAGAACTTTCTACATATTTGTTTATGAAGATGTATTTTGTTTGAAACCTAGTCAAACTCTCAGGATTTCAGTTCATGCCTTGCAAAGAATTGACTTGTCTTGTACCACAGGGCAAGTTAATAGGTCATCTGTTGTAATCAGGTATATTTTCTTTGTTTTAGTAACATAATTTTTTCACTGTTATAAAATGCATATATGTGTGTAATAGAGTATGCACTTGTATGCCACAAGTTTGTGTATATACATTAAGCTGCCAGTTTATTAGGTACATCTGCCCTCATCACATAAATGGCTCATTCCAACACGTAAGACTGCACATGAGCGTGGTTGGAAGTATGCCAGCTTGTTGAGCACCAGTTAGTGCAAGGCCAGCGTGTGAGCACCAGTAATTGTTTATTTCGGGATTGGAGTAGGCAAAACAAGTTATCTGAGCAGCTTTAACATACAGGAGATTATTTCGCGAATTTGAGGAATTCCGTTTTTATTTTTGTCATCATCTTCGAGATCGATGCAAAGCTGAAAAGAATTTTCGTGTGTGTGTGTGTGGGGGGTCATTTTCCGTATGAAGACAGTATTTCGTGTTTTGAAAAGAGAAGTGGATATGGTACGGCAATCCCAAACGAAAAAAACACTGGGTAGACCCCGGTGAAGCAACGACTTTGACACCGAAATGCAATATTCACTCCAAAAAAGTTCTGCTGTGCATCTGGTGGGATATGAAGGGTGTGCTCTATTATGAACTATTGGAACAGGGTCAAACTGTTACTACTGATCGCTACAAGCAACAATTGCTGCGATTGAACCAGGAAATCTGTCAGAAACATCCATCACAGGCAAAGGATTGTGTCCTGTGAAATTACTGCATGACAACGCTATTCCGCATGTCGCAAAATTGGTCAAGGAAACGTTATTGATGCTTGGCCGGGAAGTTTTGGAGCACTCGGCGTATAGTCCCGACATAGCCGCTTCACACTATCATTTGTTCCGATCGATGCAACATGATTTGTCTGCTGTACGGTTCTGGACATGTGACGAAGAGCAAAATTGGGTTGCTGGCTTCATTGCATCACACGGTGAAGTATTCTTCATTGCTGGAATCCGTCAGTCGCCCGACCGATGGCGGAAGGTGATAGATAATGACGGCGCATATTTTGATTCGTAAAGGTATTGTTGTTTTCTCTCAAATTACTTGTTGCATTGTGTTAAAACTCTGAAACTTATTTGTACACCTAATAGTAAAAGATGTAGGATCTTCTGTAGCTACAACCCCAACTAACTGGGCCATAAACTTATTATCAGAAGAGAAGAAAACCAAACAGGCATCTATTCTATCATTTTTAAAGTAGTGAATTCACTTTCATCATCTTAAACAATATTATCTCAAACATTATAATGCAATTTTCAGTACGTAAATTTCATAAAATAAAACATTTTTCAAGTATGGTCTTTTGTGTTTATTGTAAACTGAAAATGTTAGAGTGGAACCTAATGCATTTACATATGTTCCCATTATATTCTTGCTTCAAACCCCTGCAGAGCATGTCTTCTCCTCATTTAGTGGAGAGTATACTAAACGTTTCTCATTTTATTGGAAGTGCATTCCTTTGAGTGCCACCATTCTGTAATGGGGAAGAAATTTTTAACAAGTGGTTTTGCTATTGTACCACAATGCTGTTAAGGGTTAAGTCTTAAAAATGATAATTTCTTTTCAAAGGTGCTTTTCTGAACAATGTCAGGATATATGAAAAACTATGCACTAAATGTGAAAATATGCTTTTGTTCCTCAAAGTGGCTAAATATGCAAAATAAGAATTTTACTTGAACATCCAGGCTTTAGTCATAAGATTTAGAGTTACCCAGGTCCTGCATACAGCATCAGTTTTTCAGTTTTGGATCCTCCCACTCTGCCTATCACCCTTCAAAAATAGCATTTTTTAACGTATTGATCAAGTTAACGAGGTTACCTTGAATGCATGATATGTGGCTGTGAATTATATCTGTATTCAATGAATTCCCAATATTCACTACCTAATATTTCTGTTTCATCACATTACTGTATAGTTCTTAAATTATGCCTTGGTAGGAGGTAATTCTGTGAATATATCAACATGAACAATAGTTACTCTTTAAAAAATGCTTGCAATTATGCCTCAACCCTTTGATGTATTGGCTCGAATTGACTGTTCTTGATGTATTGTAGTGATGTGGATATGTTATACGAGTACAATAAGTCAGCTAAAACATCCTACATTAAAACATTTCGATTGATGACACGGAATCAATTGAACAACGTTCAATTTATTAACAACATGGTATCAATTGAACAACATTCAATTTATTCCATGTCATCAATTGAATCTTTTTAATACAGGATGTTTTAGTTGACTTATTGTATAACATATCCATATCACTGCAGTATGTCAAGAACAGTTAATTTGAGCCAGAACATCAAAGGTGTTGAGGCATAATTGCAAGGTAAGCGGCATTTCTTGATATCTGTTGAAGTGTAAGTAGCTATCATTCATGGTGATATATTCGTGGTATTACCACCTGCCAAGGCATATCTAGTAATGTGATGAAACAGAAATATTAGCATATGAATATTAGGTATTCATTGAATATATATGTATATATAAAATTTTTTATTGTTGCATATCTACACCCCATTTACTTACTTTCTCAGACTAATGAATGAAAAAGTAATTTCAAAACAATTTGACTGTGGGATTCCAACAGAAATATACATTGTGGGTAAATAATAATGCAAAGAACTTTACACCAACTATACATAAGATAGTATAACTGTACTAGAAGTCCGAATTTATTGACGTATATAAAAATAGAAGTTTCCATGCTTTCACACATCTTCCAAATGGCTTTTTCAAGGAAGGTAGACAGCATTTATTGCAGTTTGCTGTCTACTTTTCTTGAAAAAACATCTGGTTGATGTGCAAAAGCTTGGAAACTTCTATTTTTATCATCATCATCATCATTGTCAACCATTATCAATCCACTGCGGGACGAAGGTCTCCCCAAGTTTCCTCCACAACGGTCTGTCTTGTGCCAGTCTCCTCCATGTCACCCCTGCATACTTTCGAATTTCATCCACCCATCTCCCATGTGGTCTTCTTCTGGGTCTTTTCCTGTCCCTTGGAATCCAATCTAAAATTTCGGCTGTCCATCGATGATCTGTCCTTCTGGCAGTATGTCCAGCCCATTGCCATTTCAGGGATTTAACTCTGATCATGATGTCTTCCACTCTTGTCATTTTTCGGATCCACCAGTTCCTCTTCTTATCTCTCCTGGTTACACCAAGTATGCACCTCTCCATGCTGCTTTGAGTTGTCTGCAGCCTTTGTATGTCTCTTTTAGTTAAGGTCCACGTCTCTGCACCATACGTAAGCACTGGAAGGATGCATTGATCAAACACTTTCTTTTAAGACATAATGGCACTTTGCTCTTGAAAATTATGCTGTTTCTTCCAAAAGCTCTCCAGGCAAGTTTTGTACGCCGATTAATTTCTTCATCAATGTGACCCTCACTTGATATCTGCTGTCCAAGATAAACGTACGTGTCTGTTATCTCCAGCTTTTCTCCATCAATCGATAAATCTTCATTTCTTGTAAAAGCATTGAACATCACTTTTGTCTTCTGAAAGTTCATTTTTAATCCCACTTTTTTACTCTTGTCAGCAAGTTCCTGGATCATACTCTGCAGCTCTGATGGGGTAGTTGCAAAAATGACTACGTCATCAGCAAAACGAAGGTGGGTTAGATAATCTCCATTAATCTTTATCCCCTTGTTTTCCCAGCTCAGCGACTGAAAAACACCCTCCAATGTGGCATTAAAGAGCTTCGGAGATATGGTGTCACCTTGTCTCACTCCCTTTCCAATTTTTACGTGTGTTGTATTTTCAAACAGCCTAATCTTTGCACTTGCATTTTCATAGATGTTATTAATAATATTAATGTATGCATCTTCAATACCGCAGGTTTTCAGAGCCATTGTAACTGCTGATGGTTTCACCGAATCCAATAAATTTGGATCACTAGTACCATTATCTTATATACATTGTGAGTTTTGCTGAACATGATTTGACTATTTTCACAGTGGCATCCGTATGTCAGTCAGACTGTCTGTGTGGTTTGTTGCTGCCATAACTCAAAAACTATTATCACTATCAAGATGAAACTTTAATGTTTAGGAGGTTCAGGATACACTGATGGGGAAGAAATATCAGGAATTACAAGTGGGGAAGCCTTTGTTAAAGAAGAAAAGTCAGAACTTTTATATGGATATTCACAGAAGCACAGTACTGGCCTTTAACATGTTACCTATGTACTGTATATTAAGATAATACAACATAGTGTGTCACAAATATTTATTTTTCAAGTCAACCATGCTTTTGCTGGGTTTTGACCTAGCTTCATCAGGACGAATGGCACATACATATTCAAATTGTATATGATATCATAAATGGTGTTTACAGTCGCAGGTTTGGTTAGTTGCTTCCATGCGCTTGATAGAAAAGGGGTGGATGCCATGTCATTAACAAGTTGGGAAGACTTCTGATATATATGGAAAGCTTCCAAAATATCAAGTTTGGTGGTTGAATCTGGCTTGCTAATTAGTTTTGCTTCTTCAAAGGGAAATTTATTGTCCTTTTCATAACAGTGTTAAGCCATCGATGACTTCTTTAGATCACAGTTCCGAATGTAGGTCTTGTGCTCCTTCAATTGAAAACGCAAGGCTCTACGGGTCTGTCTTATATATGAAGGGCCACATTCACGTGGAATTTTATAAATTCCCATGAGTTTTTGTCTTCAACATAGTCCTTTGATCCTAAAAAGTTCATTTTGTTTATTGGTTTAAAAATCACTTTAAAATTAACGGTTTTGAGAATTTTTGAAATTTTGAAGGAAGTGTCATGGGAAAATGGAATAATGGCAAAATTCTCTCGCAGTGGGGGCATCACAGGATCAAAGGACTATGTTGTAAAAAAAACTTGTGGGGAATTTATCAAATTCCATGTGAATGTGGCACTTTGTAAATAGGACAGACCCGTAGAGCCTTACATTTTCGATTGAAGGAGCACAAGACCTACAATTGGAATTGCGACCTAAAGAAGTCATCGATGGCTAAACACTTACGAAAAGGACCATAAATTTGTTTTTGAAGAAGCAAAACTAATCAATAAACCAGATTCAACCACCAAACTTGATATTTTGGAAGCTTTCCATATATATCAGAAGTCTTCGCAACTTGTTAATGACATGGCATCCACCCCATTTCTATCAAGTGCATGAAAGCAACTAACCAAAACCAGTGACTGTAAACACCATTTATGATATTATATACAATTTGAATATTTACGTGTCATTCGTCCTGATGTCAATACCCAGCGAAACCATGGTCGAATTGAAAAAATATATTTGTGACAAACTATGTTGTATTATCTTAATATATATAATCGTCACAAGACGTCTTTGAGATCATGAATGTTACCTATGGTTAAGTTATGTCACTGTTACATATGACTAGTTTATGGCAACAGTCTTATGATTGCCTCTTAAACTAAACTGAATAAGGAAAAAGAAATTTTAAGGGAAAGGTGGGCGATCATATTAAATACCAAACTAAAGAGAAGAGCAAAATATTCATTACATTCTAAGCAAATCTTCCATAAAAAATAACCTAAAGCTCAGTTGTACTGCAGTATTTAATAACATTACTATCAAAATGTAATTTTAGCCATCCTGCATTTTAGCAAGTAAATTAAGTTAATACTTGTAGATGTGATACTTTGAGTTCAGGTGGGGCCATTCTCCCAAAACCCAAAATAACAATTTTATCTCTCACTCTATTCCTTTTTTTTTTTTTTTTAATTTATTTATTTGATAAACAAATGAACAATAAAAGCTGTTGCTTTGGGTGCCCTCCAGCATCGCAAAGCAGTACACCTGGGCTTCGTGGGCTTCCCTGTAAATCCATCCCTGATGATAAGATATAAACAAATAGATGTTGTTAAATCACCTTATGTATTTCTAAAGTTTAGAAAATACTGTTACACTTGATGTTTCAAAGTTTATATGATGTTTTAAGAATGTACTGAAATATGTTGTCTAACATAGGAAATTGTAAACTAAAAAAAAAAATTCTTGATTTTCTTGCCTTTTGTTTTCTTGTCCCCCAAAATTTGAGGGTCATGAAATATTGTTATTTCTAATTAAGATTAATTCACTAATGTGTTACTTTGCTGTGTTCTTTCTGTCTGTTTGCACATCTAAACTTTTTAAAATTTTAATGCAGGGGTGATTTTTCCACTCGTTTAGTCCAGTGTTTTTCCAGTTCCACTGAGCTTAGTCTTCAGCCATCCGAGGCTTTTGTTCTGTCAGCATGCTCCGTTCAAGAATTGTCTGTGAAAGCCATGCCATTACTACCAGGTATTAGGTATGTTCTTAGTTCTTTATTAACATATGAAACCATAATACAAATTTTTGAAGATGACAATCCGATTTTTGGTGTAAATGTGGCAAGGATAGTAAGTCAGATAATATCCGAAAACTTGAAAATTCCATTGTCCTGGAGCGGGACTCGAACCCGTGTCTCCCAGATAGCGCACAGGTATGCTAACCACTACACCACCCAGAACAACCAAGTCTCAAGTTTCCGATTAATTTGAATATAACCATCACAGGATCCGCTAGTCGAAGCAACCGACATTCATGTTTAGCAATTCTGGATGTTAAGAATCCTATCCTGTGATTGCCCAGAGGAGCAGATAAATCATGAATGAAATATGAGATTACACCATGCAATACAAATTTTTGAAGATGACAATCTGATTTTTGGTGTAAATGTGACAAGGATGGTAAGTCAGATAATATCCGAAAACTTGAAAACTTCATCGTCCTGGAGCTGGACTCGAACCTGCGTCTGCCAGATAGCGCTCGGGTATGCTAACCACTACACCACCCAAAACGACCAAGTTTCAAGTTTCCGATTAATTTGAATGGTGTAGTGGTTAGCATACCCAGGTGCTACCTGGGAGATGCGGGTTCGAGTCTCGCTCCAGGACGATGAAAGTTTCAAGTTTTCGGATATTATCTGACTTCCCATCCTTGTCCCATTTACACCAAAAATCGGATTGTCATCTTCAAAAATTTGTATTGTATGGTGTAATCCCATATTTCATTCATGAAACCATAATTTTATACATAAGAACTGGGTTAGCACTATAGGTTGTGGCGAAATATGAATAGGAAGTTGTCAAATATATGATATACCATATTTGAGGAGTTCCCATTTTTATATTCTGTTGAGTTTTTTGCTCAGTCCGAAAAACAAAAACAAAAAACAGGCTGAAATAAATATTAACTATACCATTTGAAGTTAAGCTAATTTGATAGTTTTGAAACTAACACTAGCTGAAAGACTTTGTTAGAGTGATTTTGTTTGTTTTCTTTGTAAATGGTTTTCACAACTAGGTGGTGCCTGTACTGTTTTAGGCAAACTTAATGAGCTTAATCATTTCATTGCACCTCTTAGCAGCATGGGTATTCAGCAGGAGGATTTCTTGGAGTGCTCCCAAGTAAGTTTTCTAGACATTTTTTTCCTTTTAGTTAAAAAAATATAATTGGGGATGCTGCTTAAGCGGCTGTGGTTTGCATATGGTTTCTGCCTATTGCTTTAGTTAATCGCAATTGTTTTTTCAATCTCCTTAGCTATGTACAGCCATTCATTTTTTGTGTCAGATTTAGGCTTAGACTCTATAAATTGGTTTTTAGGTCTTTTTACAAATATGACATAGAAGAAACCCACATTCACTAGGGTTATGTGGAAATGAGGGAGGAATTATTTGTTCTGGTCCTGTCCTTGAAGTAGTTTTAAATGACTGCTGTCAATATTTTCTGCATTTCTTTCAGGTGTGTATCTTCTATTCTTTCTTTAATTATTTTGGATTACAGTTTTTAAAAGGTTTAGTCATTTTTGGAGGGTGAATATAGCACAGTTTTTTTGGGGAAGGGGGGTTTCCACCTTTTGTTCTTTATTAGTTTTCATTCTTTTCTGATTTTGTCATTTGGTATTTTGCAATAATTCTTTTCAGCAGCTTATGTGCATTTAGATTTTCAGTGGCTCGTTCTTCATTTTCTTGCTTTTGATTTTTAGAGGTGGCTTCTTGTCAGCCATATTTTTTGAAAATATTAAGAAAGATCTGTGAATAAGATCCTCCTGAAACATCTCTCCCACAAAAGAGATATTTTAAGAAGATTCTGCTACAATAAGTAATAAATAGCTTTTTATTCCCCAGTTATAGGAGGGAAGTTTCAGTAAGCATACCTTCATCTAGGAGAGACTCTTGTGCACAGAAAAATAATATCTAGAAGCAGGATAGGACATTTTGATTTATTAAAAATGCAAGGAGTAATTTATGAAGTAAAATGTAGTTGTGGACTATCTTACATAAAAGAGACAGGTCACAGACTTGAAACTTGAATAGCAGAATATAAGGCATCTATAAAAAATTGGTTCAACAAAACAGGTTTAGATAGGCATGTTAGAGAAACTGGTCACAATATGGACTGGAATTCCCTCAAGGTCGTCAGATTTCAAAACAGCTACCTAAAAATAAAATTAAAAGAACTTGAAATTGAGAAGAAAAATGAATCCATCATCAATTATTGCAGAGGTTGGTCCCTATCTAACATCTGGCAATATCTTACGAAAAATAACCATAACTGTAAAGGGTAGCTGTAACTGCGATAGTAACGGGGGAAAAAGAGTGACAATAAGTAACTTCCTGAAGAAGGAGTATAATTATGAAACTTTTTCCTAGAAAAATACCATAAAATATTAATTTAGTTTTTAATTTAATGAACTAGAAAGCCAGTATTTCAAAATGAGCTTTATTTACAGAATCAATTTACATATTTGACGGCATTTTTCTCACTGATATGCAAATTTCACTTCAAGCATTTGTTTCTTGTGTTTATTTGTATATCTCCTGTGAACATCGTAACATTTCATTGAGCCCTTTGGATTAATCACTTGCGTTCTGGACTAATTTTGGACACTAATGTAGTTTTGAAGGTGGTTCTTTGCCAAAATTTTTGCAAGATCTGCACAAAACTCTAGTTGCTTACCTTGTTTCATTAAGTCACAATGTGAACTGTGCCTTCTCCACTCCACTAAAATCAGCCATTTTGTTTGTTCAGCTAATGAGTTGCTACCTTGTGGCCTATGCATGAAAGAGTCATACCAAAGAAAAATGAGGGTATAATGCACACATTAAACACATTAATGCAGGTTTCATAGCTGTTGTTTAGCTGGATTCAGTGGGGAGAAATGTCAAATTTGTTACCAAAGAGTTATTCTGTAGATATCCTTCTTGTTCTCTAGAAGGACATGTTACATATCAACACACAAAATGCCAACGTTTTTTAGGTTATAAGAAAAACATAGCAGTCACATTGTGCAGCTTGCCCTTTTTTGTCTAGATGCTGAATGAATGGGTATTTAGTTATATTTGTTTTCAAACTGTGAAAATTAAAAAGTAAATAAGTAAAATAAAGTACAGTAGAATAAATGTATGCATTCGTGAAGTTGAAGTGGTGAGTATTTTATCGCATGGTTTGGTTAGTGAGTGACTGAATAAGAATAAATACATAAATAAATTAGTGAACGTGTAAATTCTTTCATTCATTAATTACTACAACAGGTTATTATTTAAGAAAGCATTTTCCCTGTTTTATTTTTTCTGTGGGAAGAAACGTGAATGATATAATTAATTAACTTTGATCTTTCAGAGCTCAATTACACAAATATGTTATTCTATCGCAGATTTTAACAATACCTTCTTTTATATTGAAGAATAAAATATATGAAAAATATTGTACATATTTCATACCATGGTTAAAACATGCAAAATAACATGTGTTCTGCTGTGTATCTTCATTCCAGTACATGGTGAATGCAAAATCCATGAAGTTAAAGAATAAATGTTTACGAAAAATGCAATTCATGGGGCAACCTTATGGGTTGTCTTATGTTATAAACGTGCTTTTGATTAAAATATACATAATATCTAAGGTATTTTACCTGATATTGTCAAAGTATTTCGCATGTTGTTTGCTCTGTGAGGCACATGCTCCCGGCCCGATAGGTCCCTTACGTTACAGACCTTTGGTTAGTTATAAAAAAAATGTTTGCAGAAATAAAACATTTAGGTTATATATTTTCAGTTCCACATTCATTCACTCGCACAATCAAACGTTTAAAATTTACTATTAATTAAAAGATTTTAGTAGAAAGAGTTATACTCATCGGGTCAGGAGACGTCTCACAAGGGGTTCGTCGTTACGGCGAGCGCCTTCAGCGGTGCCCGACATGCAACTCCAAAACTACACACACGCGAGGAACCCTCGTGTAGAAGTAGAGGCCCGAAGATGGCGGTTAAGCACTGCTGAAAGCGCTCGCCGTAACAACGAACCCCTTGTGAGACGTCTCCTGAACCGATGAGTATAACTCTTTCTACTAAAATTTTTTAATTAATAGTAAATTTTAAACGTTTGATTGTGGGTGTGAATGAATGTGGAACTGAAAATATATATCCTAACTGTTTTATTTCTGCAAAAAATTTTTATAACTAACCAAAGGTTCGTAACGTAAGGGACCTCTCGGGTCGGGAGCACGTGCCTCACAGAGCAAACAATGCGAAATACTTTGACAATATCAGGTAAAATACTTTAGATATTATATGTATATTTGAATAAATTTTTATTTTTCTAAAATAAAATGTTCAAATTGAACACAAAAATAAAATAAAACTTAGCAAATTCAATTAATTTTGCAAAAGTAACAAATTTTAAAATGTTATATGGAACTCGTGATAATAATTGTGCCAGGCTATTGATATTTTAAAACAATTGAATGTATATTATAGTCTAGGGCAGGCCATTTTAAAGTGGTGGGCAGAAGTTATTGGCCATTAAAAAAAGATATAGGTCTTCAAAAGCATAGCTACAACCCTAAACTAGTCCCTGAAACATGCACTATCTGATCAAAAATATGTGGACACTTGCTTGTCCACAAATTTCGTGTAATAAGAAAGGAATTAATATTGAGCTGGCTCACCCTTTGTTGCTATCACAGCCTCCACTCTACTGGGACGGCTTTCCGCTATATTCTGCCACAAGTGCATTCAGCAGGTTAGTCACCAATGTCTGGTGGTTCTGCCTGGTTTGCAGTCGGCATTCCAACTCATTCCAAAGGTGTTCTATGGGGTTGAGATCAGGGCTTTGTGCAAGCCAGTCAAGTTCTTTCACATCCATCTCATCTAACCATTCTGCCTTGCTTTGTGGATGGTAGCATTGTCCTGTTGATAAAGAAAAGGGATTTCACTTAGCTGTTGCTATAATGACTGGAGTCCAGAATTGTCAAAAATGTCATTATAGGCCACAGCATTAAGATTCTCAAGCACTTTGGGGCAGGGCCCGGGCCCTGCCCGAACCATGAAAACCAGCCCCACAGCATGATGCCTCCTCCACCAAATTTCACAGTTGGCACAATACAGTCGGGTAGGTAGCATTCACCTGGCATTCTCCACACTCAGGCTTATCTGTCAGACTGCCAGATGGTGACACGTAATTTATCACTCTGAATAATGGGTTTCCAGAGTCTCGTGGGGTGAAGCTTTACACCATTCTAAGCGATCCTTGGCCATTGATCTTGCTGGCATCAGGCTTGTTTGTGGTTTCTTGCCCATTAAAACCAATTCCCTTCAGCTTTTGAAAAGCTGTTATGGTGCTAGCATTGCTTCCTGAGACAGTTTGGAACTTGGTGGTGAGTATTGTAACTGAGAACACACGATTTTGTTGCATCATCTGCTTCAGCTCTCCACAGCCCCACTCTGTCATTTTACATGGCCTACCAGGTCAGGAATGTGCTTTCATTACTCCTAGGCACTTCTACTTCACAATAACATCACTTACAGTTGATTGGAGTGTCTGCAGTAGGGCAGAAATTTCCCAAACTGACTTGTTGCTAAGATGTTATTCTGTGACTGTACCACGTCAAAAGTCCCTAAGCTCTGCTGTATGGCATTCTGATGTTTATGCTTGTCTATGATGTTTGCCAGACCACGTACATCTTTTTATACCTGTATGGGCAAGGGCTGGGACGTGTATGTGCAAATCTGCTGCCCGAAAGGAATGTCCAGATGCTTTTGATCATATGGTGTATATCACAAAGCTGTTCTCTAGTATGTTTTAGAGTTAGGTTCTGATGAAATAGAAGTTTATTTTCAAATATAAAGAGGGATAACGTGTAACAAATAAATAGACTCGAATGAGTTTACATGCTAGTTATATTTGAACAAAAGAAGAATAGTACAGTTAAAATACTAATTCTTCATGTGAGCTACAAAATAAACATTGATGTACCGTCTAAGCATGATTTATTGATGTTAAAATATAAACACTATTTACAATTAAATTTTCTGTAATTCATTTAATATTTGTTTTATTTGGTTTCATTGGAGATGAGATATACCTGCACAATTTTAGATTGTAAATAATGTGTCCAATTGACTTTTGTTTGATTGTTGGATAGTTTTATATCATGTGACCGATTAGTTACTGATGTAATATGCAATGTATTTAAGACTTCTTTGAGCCTTCATTACATCTGAGGATGGGGTGACTGTCATCTCAAAAGTGCTTATGTTTTAATTGTAAATAGTGTTCGTATTTTAACATCAATAAATTGTGCTTAGATGGTGTATCAATGTTTATTTTCAAGAATAGTACAGATGACATTCGCATGCTCAAGACCCAAGCCAGGTTGAAAATCTTCCGTGCCATTCTTTTTTTGTTCAAATGAAACTAGCATGTAAATTAATTTGAGTCCATTCGTCTTCAGAATTTCATGCAGGAATAACAATACTTTATGTTAAAAAATCAGCAAATATATAAGAAATTCTGTTTTATTTACAAGGTGTGATAAAAAAATATCCAGTCTGGATTTATTAAAAAAGAAAAAAGTGCAAGACTTACAGATTTGCAACTTAATTGCCTTCAAAGTAATCCTCTTCCAAAACCACGCACTTAGCCCAGTGCTGTTTCCACTGCTCGAAGTATTTTTTGAAGTCATTTTCTGAAATAGTGAACAGCTCTTTTGTCACATTTTGTGGTTTGTTCTCAATATCATGAAATCTTTTTTCCTTTCAAGTGGTGTTTAGTTTTTGGGAAGAGAAAAGAGTCACAGGGAGTGAGATCTGGAGAATAAGGTGGTTGTCGAACCTGTGCAATGCTGTGCTTAGCAAGAAACCGCTGCATAAGTAGTGGTGCATGGGCGTTGTCATGATGGAGTTGCCACTCACCACTCTCGTGCAATGCCTGCCTTTTGCAACGAACTGCATTCCTCAAATGCCATAAATCTTGACAGCAGTACTCCTTGTTGATTGTCTAGTCTATTGGAGCATATTTATGATGCACAATTCCCTCATGATTGAAAAAACAGGATCATCTTGACATTGCTGCAACTTTTTTTGGGTCTGGGAGAGTTTGGGGTCTCCCACTGTGAAGAGTGAGCCTTAGTTTTGGGGTCTCCCACTGTGAAGAGTGAGCCTTAGTTTTGGGGTCTCCCACTGTGAAGAGTGAGCCTTAGTTTTGGGGTCTCCCACTGTGAAGAGTGAGCCTTAGTTTTGGGGTCCCCCACTGTGAAGAGTGAGCCTTAGTGTTGGGGTCCCCCACTGTGAAGAGTGAGCCTTGGTGTTGGGGTCTCCCACTGTGAAGAGTGATCCTTAGTTTTGGAGTCCCCCACTGTGAAGAGTGAGCCTTAGTTTTGGGGTCTCCCACTGTGAAGAGTGAGCCTTAGTTTTGGGGTCTCCCACTGTGAAGAGTGAGCCTTAGTTTTGGGATCTCCCACCGTGAAGAGTGAGCCTTAGTTTTGGGGTCATACCTATAAACCCGTGATTCATCACCAGTTATGATAGTTTTTAAAGTTTTCAGCGTTTTCGACGCACACACGGCCACTAGCAGCTGAAACATGGGCCTGTTTTTGCTGATCTGTACTGAGAGCAGTTTTGGCACAAATTTGGCCAAGATGTGTCTCATACCCAAATCATCCATAAGAATTGACTGAACTGAAACAAAAGTAATGTTGAAGCTTTCAGATAACTCACAAATAGTGATTCGACGATTTTCTCGTAGAGCTATTTGCACAATTTTGACATTGTTCTCTTTTTTGCTTCTAGTGGGCCTCCCACACTGTTCATCACTGTCAACACTTTCGTGACTATCTTTAAATCGATGATACCACTCATAGACTTGTGCGCGACTCATACAATCCTCCTCATTGACTTCCTGTAGCTTTAAGTATGTGTCTTTGCAAGTTTCACCAGATGTTTGACAAAATCTGATGAAAATTCATTGATCTATTTTTCCAACATGACAAATGCGACGAACAGGGAAGACATGACTCGTGGCACATGCGCACTAGGTTCAAAGGTCAACCTGTGCCAAAGCGCTTCTGCTGTGTTGTGCTATTCCAAGCTTATGCGACCAGTCTCTATACCTTTTGATTACACCTTGTATGTTATATGCAGGACCGTAGCAATCTTTTCTTATCTGGGAGGGCAAGACTCGAAATTACGCCCCTTCGAGATCAAAATTATGCCCTTTTGTGTTCCACTCAAATAATACGTGGCTTTTACTTTCTCACACACTGCCATTACAGGAAAGTATTATGATCGTTCAAAAATCGCACTTCAGGTTTTTGACATAATTTTATTGAACATGTAAAAACTAGTTAAATACCCAAGAACCACAGGTTGTAAATACCAAGTAAAGCATAAACATTATGTGAGCGTTGACAACACAACACTTCACAGAAATGTAGGATGAAAAACAAACCAGCACAGAACAAATGAGTATCGTATAAAAGCATAACAATAGGAGAAGAAGCTTTTGGGGTAGACCTGGGAAAAATTCCATTCAAGGTTAAATGCTCAGAGAACTTTCTGCGACAGACCACAAATGATTAATTAGCTCTTTATCTCAACGACGTGCAGAAAGGTCATGGAGGTTAGGCATATCAGCGTATTGTTTTCTATGCCTCCATTCACTGTTTCGGAAAATTGCCTTCATTGATAATAGATGTTCGCACCTCATAGTGTATGTTACTCTGTACCCTGGTTAACTGCATGGAATACTGTATAAGACTAACTAAAGTCTAAAAAGAAAATACTGAAGGGTGTAACATTTTTTTTTTTTTTGTAACTTGTATTTTTTACATCCTCCAGAGCATGAATTTACACCCCTGGAGCGACCATTCGGGAAGGGCAACCACCCTCCCTGCCCTCCCGGTAGCTACGCCCTTGGTTATATGTTAGCAGTTTAAAAATATAGTCAGTGAAAGAAGTTTATTTATGTGGAAGAAAAAGAATGTGTATATCTACGGTACTTTTAGTTTCTTACTTCGTTGATGTTGTATGCCATGCACAGAGTCGCAGAATATAGACGTACACGTGTACGCCCTACGTGGATAGTTTCCAAATTATTAGCAGATTTTGCAGATAGTTTTGGCTTGTAGATTAAAAAAATAAAAATGTTATTTACAGCAATTAAAACACTTACTCAAGGCTTTACTCAGATTAATATATTTAATTCTATCTTAACGTGAAAATGTTCAACTATTTTTCAAATCTTCTGATAGTAAGTTCTTTTGTTTTTACAGACATTTCTGGCCTCTTGATTTTTATCAAGGCCTTTTCTCAATATATAGGAACTGTTACAAAAGTTCCGTTTACACAGAAAGAATTTAAATTTTATTGCCAGGTTTCTCTTACAGTTGCCAGTTATAAAATTAAAATATTTTCCTTTTGTATTTTATAAGTCTACTATTTTTGAATTAAGTTGTTGAAAATGCTATTTATAATTTTTGAAGGTTCATTAACGGAACTGTTTTTCTAGATATAAAAACTTTCTTTAATTAGTATCTTGTTTTTATGAGGTTCATAGTTCAATATTTTAAACTTTTGGCCTTAAGGTCCATTTTACACACATTTCTACGCATTCAGTCATAATGTACTTTTGTCCTCTCTGGAATTTGTGATGTTCTAATAATTATTTATTGTTATATTAATTTTTTTTAAATTATCTTATTCTATTGTTATCATGATTCGTTGGTTTGCAGCAAGTTTTCTGTTTTAATGGTTGTGTATGCAGATACATTTTATTTTTATACAACTCTGGTCATGCATGCGAAAGATAATATAATCAGGACCGGATGGAATTTTTGAGAGGCCTGGGGCAAAACGCACTGTGGGGGGCCTGAGCCAAAATTTCGTTGTGGGGACTAGAAAATAAATTTCGTATTTTAATGAAGTCATTATGTGAAAAATGTCTTCAGTAAAGAATACACACAGAAACTATCATTAAGACAAAGTTATTATCTCAAAGAAGTATTTGCTTTAAGCTTAAGAAAAAGACCATAATATGGATTGAAAGTTCCGAGAGAGAGAAGTGTTAAAATGTACGATTTTCTTTCCTAGGAGAGAGTATGTGTGTGTATGTGTTTTATAAAAATGTCCTCATGAAATGGTAAAAACATACCTGCGTAGGGATTATTTTTGTGCAGCAAATAATAAGGATCCCTCTGAAATAAATTCACAGAAGTAGTTTTTTCCCCCATAAATATTTCCTCCCATGACGCATGTTTTAGTGATTAATTTTAATGCAAAGTGGAATAACTGACAAATTAGTGACTTTTTAAACTTTTATACATGCTCCTATATGAAAATTGCTAGGTTTTTTTTGTTTTTTTTTCAATTTCAAGTAATATTTCTAAAGTCTCTGAATAATTGGCCTCCATATGTAGCCTGAAACCAACTTTGATATTGTTCTTTTTATTTCTATAAATTTTATGTCTGGTTTGCACACAAATTGTTGAATATATATAAAAGGACACAAAAGGATGAAATTTAATTTGATTTTTCATGAGTGCAGAAAATATTAAGGTGGTTACAATACAGCAAATCTCAGTATCTGTACAGCTAAGGGTGATAACTTATTCGAAAATGGATTGGGAAGGAGGTAGGAAACTAAAAAAAAATATTAAAAAATATCTTTTTAAGGGCTTTGTGCCCCAAAACCTGCAAATAATAATTATTACAAAATAAATTCTGCAGTAAATGATTTTTTTCCCCTAAACTGCAGAGCCCCTTGAAGGTGTGGGACCCTCGGCGATAATACCAGTTGTCCTTATTGTCCAGCCGAATATAATTAGCTTATACTTAAACCAGACAGGCTTGTGGATATATTCAGAAGAAAATATTATACATAGGTGAAAATATTCTTAAAAGTTTAAACTAGCTTTTGAATTATTTGTACTTCTGCTGATGTTTAAAACTAGAACTTCACCAGAGAGAAGAAGTAGTTATGTATCAAAGTGCCAGATTCAAAATACAGAATGTTTTTAAATTTTGTTGTCAGATTGAAATTAAGAATACGTTTTTGAATTTTGCTGCCAGATTGAAATGAAGAATGTTTTTTTTTGTTTTATTGCCAGATTCAAATTAAGAATATGTTTTTAATATTGTTGCCAGGTTCAAATTAAGATTATGTTTCTGAATTTTGTTGCCAGATTCAAATTCTATACATATATTTTTCGTTGTTGTTGAATTTTTTTCTGATGAACCCATACTGAGCATTAATATTTTCTGATGAAATCTTCTCCAGATTATGCCCAAAATGATTCTATTAAATACAAATATTTTTATTCTCTTTTAATACGAAGACTTAATTCTCCCAGTAATGCTTACTGCATTTTGCTTTTAGGTACTTTTGTCTTACAATGGTTGATCAAGAAACACAGAAACTTCTAAAGACATGGCTTCTTGTTGTAGCATGTCCCAAACCTACCATATCTAAAGCATTTCAAGTTCTTCTTGCCATTGGAAAGGAAACAACAAAGGTTGGTACACCATTTTACTACAAACACTAATTAATATTCTTATTGATGTAAAAAAATAGGTGATTAACTGATGAAGCTACATTCAAGGTTTATTCTAGATCATAAAAGGACAAGGTTCAAACTTTGGAAATATTGATAAAAGGGTTCTTTTTAACTCAAAAGGGTGTTATTTATAAAATAGTGTGGCACAGAATTTGAAATAAAAAATATCCAAAAAATCAAAGAAAGTAGGGCCATTCATTCACTCAAGAAAAATTATGTCCATCCACTGAAGTTAAATGGACAATTTTTCTTGAGTGAATGGCAAGCATTACTGCCGTCCATTTTGCAGTTTCATACTGAAAGTGATAACTATTGGAAAGTAGAATGGTAAGTGATATATCATTAAATATATATATCACTTACCAAATACCAAATGGTAAGTGACTATCACCATATTAAGGTGATAGTCATTGAGACTAAATCAAGGTGTGCCTGAGACGAATTCCTGGAGACTGTTGCTTGTTGAAAACTTCTCTTTTTTCATTCTGATATTTTCTTTGATGATAGATCAGTCTTCAACCTTCTAAGTTTATTCTTGGTCCTCAATCTTCTGCTCATTTTTATCTTTTCCTATTCGTGGTCCTCAGCCTTCTGTACATTTTGGCCTTTTTCTATTCTTGGTCTTCAAACTTCTGCTCATTTTGAACTTTTTCCATTTTTCGTCCTAAAACCACCTCACTTCCATCTCTTCAGAGGGGTTTGTGTTCTCATGTGGGAATGATGCCTCTTGCTAATAATAATAAGTCAGTGGGACTTCATGACCTTCTGTTGAAGTCTCTATATTTACTCTGAAGAGAAGGATAAACAATGCCTGATGAGAACAAGGTCACAGTTAGTCAGGTTAAACTGAAGTGTGATAATTGCTTGCTAAAACCTTCTCGTTTTACTCATTATGACCTTTCCTTTGAAGGTAGTTCAGGCCTCAGCATTCACTTCTATATCTTCCATGGAGTTTTGGTTCCTTGTGGAATATTACCAGTGATTGGAAATAGCTTACTATTTTTACAGTGATATGGCATGTAGAATCACTACAAATAGAGAAATGCAGTTGTTGCAGTAGCTCACTGCAAAATAAAATACCTTCTAGCAGTGGCGGCTCATGGCAACTGAAACAGGTGGGGCCAGTAGCTGAAGTCCAACAACGAAATAAAAAAAAACTGTCATTATTAATTAGGCCAACTATTCAGACCCCCACCCCCCAAGATTCCTTTACTCTGCCTCTGTTAACCACCTTGACTCACAATAATGCCCAAATCAGGTAGGAATGTGTCAACTATTGTATTACACACGAAAAAAATTTCCTCAGAATAGAATGCATAACTATTAACAGAAAAATGTTAAAACTCCTTAAATAAAAGTTTTATCTTAAAACATATGAGCATTAATTTATGTTAGTTGTGCTTTGTGTTTCTTCAGATTTCTCAACTGAGGAATAATCACAGGATTCACAAGATAAAAAAATGTAGTGAAAAAATAATAACTCCAAATATATGCAGGGAGGGAATGTTTCATGAATAATGAATACCATACTACCATTTGCATTATTTGAAAGGTTTAACCTTTTTTTTTTTAAAGAACTTGTGAAACCTAAAAGCATATATGTACTCTTGTGCAAATTATACTTACAGGTTTTCTCATTTATTTATTTATTTTTAACATAGAAAATCATCTTAGTTAAAACTGAAATTAGTTCTGCAAAGCGCTTTGTAAACTTCATACTCTTGGAAACTCAAATTCTTGGGCTGATAATCACCGAGTTTTTTTAAGTGAAGCTTTTTGACTCAAATTCTTGGGATGATGAGCAAGCACTGTGTTTGTTTAAGTGAAGCTCAAACTAAAAATTCTTGGGGTGATAAGCACTGAATTTTTTTAAGTGAAAGCTTTTCTTCCAGATTTAAAGCAAAGAACGGAGATTTTAACAAAATATCCACTCCATTCATTGTACTCGACAAGCAAAAAAGTCACGACACAAAGAAACAACACATCACCATGAGAGACACACACAGAAAAAACAACTAACTGAGCTTTGCTACATTTAAAACCTTCCCGCCACCATTGAGCCTGGTTGGGGTAAGCTTCTCTGTCAACCCACGGCGTTAAGGAAATGGATACTCTCCAGGCCAATCAAATTAGTGCGGGGCCAGATCACAGCTTTTTTGCACACGCAGTTAAGACAGTGTTGTATGTAGGTCTTCATACTGAATGAAACTGGGAGGAAATCGTCTCCTCTTTGCTTGCGTAGTGATGTTACTGGGGCCTGTTGGAGCTGGCCCCAATAACCTCACACTCTGAACATGATCTCTTTCCTCAGAGAATAGTTTTTCGTTTTTGAAGGAAACTTTTCCCTTAGGCAATGGTTTTTGAAGGGAAAGGTTTATCACCATGTAGTTAAGAGAGAAAATAAGAATCAGGGCAAAAAAAAAAAAAAAAAAAAAAAAAAATTCTAGAAATAGAAATTTTTAGGTGGGGCCCGGCCCCTCTGGCCCCTAATGACGAACCGCCCCTGCCTTGTAGTGAAAATGCAAATCGTGCTATTTAAAAAAATTAAAGATATTCAAATTACATGGCATAATATATCCACATTTTCTGAAGTACAGGGAGCCTGAGTGTGTCCTGCTTACAATCATGTACTAAACTTGACTCATGTTGAAAGCTAGATAAACTTGACTCATGTTGAAAGCTAGATAAACCATCAAGTATATCTTCCTTGTTTTATGCTGTTAACTTGGACATTTTCTCAGTCACCCTGTAAAGACAGTTCATGTGAGATGGATGCTCCAATGGTTTTGTTGAGCCTCTTGATCACAGGATTCTGTTCTCTTAGTCAAAGAATGAATTGGCAGCTATTTTTTAATACAGTATTTATTTGAATTCCCTGGAGCTTAGCGCTAATCCAGCCAGCCTGTAATATATGCCACTGAATATTTTAAAATGTATAACATATGATGATCAGAGCTGATTTAAATACAAAGATAAATTATTTGTGTAATTTACCTTGGTATTTAGCTTTCAATGCAACGTGTAAGAATGCTCATCTAAGATCATTCAGGATTGTACTTTTAACTTGACCTTAAACTTTAAAAAGTAGTTGTATTTGTGGCAAGCTACATTTTTAAGAATGTAGAAGTGGCTATCTACTTTTGAATAGTAGCTTTTCAGTCACTGAATATTACAATGAGTTGCCAGGAAGGTCAAATTACATTACACTGAAACTATGAATAATTAAAGAGCTAATTGAAAGAGTGAAACATTGCATTGACTTTAATTGTGTGCTTTTAGTTGTACGAGAGTCATACCAAAAGTAATGCAAAAGTGGGCATAACTTTTTATTAACTGACACAGGTCATTCAAATTGCATGTGTTGTTAGAATAACTCTCTCCCTCTACAGCAACCCTTCAACTTCATTGCAGATAAATAATGGATTCAAAGCAGAAGCAATGTGCTGTCATTGAGTTCTTGATGAAGGGAGAGTGCAGACTGTCCGACATCCACAGAACGCTACAGAATGTTTACGGAGATGACACCATTGACAAGAGCAATGTGCACAGATGGATGAAGAAGTTTAAAGAAGGGGAAACCAGCATTGAAAACAAACCACGCAGTGCGAGACCGTTATCTGCAACCACTGACACGAAGCATCAGCAACCACTGACACGAAGCATCAGCAACCACTGACACGAAGCATCAGCAACCACTGATACGAAGCATCAGCAACCACTGACACGAAGCATCAGCAACCACTGACACGTAGCATCAGCAACCACTGACACGAAGCATCAGCAACCACTGACACGAAGCATCAGCAACCACTGACACGAAGCATCAGCAACCACTGACACGAAGCATCAGCAACCACTGACACGAAACATCAGCAACCACTGACCCACTGACACGAAGCATCAGCAACCACTGACACGAAACATCAGCAACCACTGACCCACTGACACGAAGCATCAGCAACCACTGACACGTAGCATCAGCAACCACTGACACGAAGCATCAGCAACCACTGACACGAAGCATCAGCAACCACTGACACGAAGCATCAGCAACCACTGACACGAAGCATCAGCAACCACTGACACGAAGCATCAGCAACCACTGACACGAAGCATCAGCAACCACTGACACGAAACATCAGCAACCACTGACCCACTGACACGAAGCATCAGCAACCACTGACACGAAACATCAGCAACCACTGACCCACTGACACGAAGCATCAGCAACCACTGACACGTAGCATCAGCAACCACTGACACGAAGCATCAGCAACCACTGACACGAAGCATCAGCAACCACTGACATGTAGCATCAGCAACCACTGACACGAAGCATCAGCAACCACTGACACGAAACATCAGCAACCTCTGACCCACTGACACGAAACATCAGCAACCACTGACCCACTGACACGAAGCATCAGCAACCACTGACCCACTGACACGAAGCATCAGCAACCACTGACACGAAACATCAGCAACCACTGACACGAAGCATCAGCAACCACTGACACGAAGCATCAGCAACCACTGACACGAAACATCAGCAACCACTGACACGAAGCATCAGCAACCACTGACACGAAGCATCAGCAACCACTGACACGAAGCATCAAAACTGATTCCCGCTGAGAGACAAGTCACAATCCGTGAGCTTGTTGCACAACTGGACTGTGCAAAGTGTGCAAAGTGGGTACCTCGGCAGTTGACACCCAATTTGAAGGAGAGAAGGGTGGAAGTCTGCTCTGATCTGGTGGCAGGGGATGAAACATGGGCGTGCCTTTAAGATCCGGAAGCGAAGAATCAATCCATGGAATGGCAACACACCTCTTCACCAAGGCCTAAGAAGTTCAAGAGCCAGCGTTCAGCACAGAAAGTCATGATGGTGACTGTTTCTTGGGATGACAGTAATGTCATTCTCCTTGATTTTCTGGAACGTGGCCGTACCATGACCAGCGAGCGGTACATTGAGACACTTGAGAAGCTTAGAGACGCCATAAGGAGGAAGAGACCAAACAAGAATCTGAAAAGGATCCACATTCACCATAACAATGCGAGATCACACACATCTGGTGCCCCCCCCTCCCGACTTCCACCTGTTTGGTCCAATGAAGGACATGACAGTCTCCGGGGACAAGGATTTGATGACACAGATGAGTTGAAAGTGGCTATGAAGAAGTGGGTACAACAGTCCACCTAAATTTTTTCAAAGAAGATTCGTGAGTTGGGTTCAACAATGGCGCAAAAGCTTTGCTTGGGATGAAGGCTATGTTGAATAGTACCTTTGTATAAAGAAAGAGTTACTCTACCAACGTGTGTAATTTGAACGACCTCTGTCAGTTAATGAAAAAGTTATGCCCACTTTTGCATTACTTTCAGTACAACCCTCGTATAATAAATTACCTCTGTTCAAAATGTTGCGATTTTTGGAGGTACTTTAGGAGATACTGTCTAAAAATTTCAATGAAAGTTCAATCCATGTTCTGTAAGTTTCATTACACATGCACGCATTTTTGAAAAAGAGAACGTTTAACTTTATAAGGTAATTGTAATTGCAACAATGGGGAGGGGGTTACAATGACCCAGCACCGCGACCTAAGGTCTATTGTGCATCCCCAGCCCTAATCTCGAAAGAGACCAGATGCACAAGCAAAAGCAAGAATGCTCTTGACTGGTACTAAAGAGAGATCACTTGGTGTCAAGTTATGAGTACCAAAGTGTTCAAGCCTTAGTGCTGCAAAAAAATCACTGTCACAAAGAAAGTGCAAGGAAGTCTCCTCTTCCAGATGGCATCCTCTACAAAGTGGATCCTCTCTCACCCCAATCAAATTAAGGTGCCTATTAAGATGACAGTGTCTTGTAAGTAGACCAACAATCAGTCCAATATCCTTTTTTGGCAGTTTAAGGAGTTCCTTAGCTCTAAGAGGCAAGGGTCCTTGATTAAGTTGCTTTGTATGCCTCTGTCCCTTGGTAGCACACCAGAGGTCAAGCTGCTTAGTCCTCAGCAGCCTTTTAATTAGTCCTCTAGCAACACCAGAGGTGAGCCCTAATGCAGGCTCTGGACCATAAAAAGCCTGCTCTGCTCCCTCTTTAGCAAGAAGGTCAGCTTTCTCATTACCTACAAAACCCCTATGCCCTGGCACTCAGAACAGTTGCACTTTGTTCCAGTTTGCCAGTTCAGTTAGGGTCTGGAGGCAGTTCCAAACAATTTTGGATGAAATGCGGCACTGGCGAAGTGCTAGTAAAGCCACCTGGCTGTCTGAACAAATCTGGATATGCACATTGTGATACCCTTTGATCTGACATTCTGAGGTTCATGCCAAAATAGCATACACCTCAGCTTGGAACACGGTAGCATGCTTTCCAAGGCTTTGGCATGAAACATAACCTCTGGATAGGCAATACTCCCCTGCTCTAACTTCTACATTTGTCCTGGAGCCATCAGTAAACCAAACAGTTTCACCGCTACACCCAGGGACAAAGGATGTTTCCCATTCACTTCGACTAGGAAAGTTCACACTGAATGCTTTATTGAAATGATATTTTATTAGCATGTTGTCGGTTCCCATTTGAAAGATGGACTCCTTACAAAAATACTCCTGAATAGGCTTGGTATGGCTGCCAACCCACAACGAGGTTCTCCACATGCCATTGCAGCATAATCTATATGCCCCCATAATGGCTTCACCCTCAATATGAAGGTGAAGTGACAGAATATCAAGAAGCAGCTCCCAGCTGTTGGAGTAGTTCTCATTGCTCCTGATACACCTATGCAAGCCAGCCTTTGTAACTTGTTAAGTTCAGTCTGCACTGTGCAGAGGTTAGTTAACTCTGCACCCCCACACCGTTGAGCCATAAGTGACCATAGTATATATCCAGTGCAAGATCCTCGGGTTAAGACCCCAGGATTTGCCAATAGCACCTCTACATGACCAGAACACTTTCTTGGCTCTGGCAATACAGTGATCTAGGTGCTGTTTCCAGGTTTAGCCTCCATCCAAAATGACTCCCAGGTACTTAACCTGTGTGATAAGAGGAATTGTTTTCTCAAAGAGAGTAATATCTCCAAGGTCTCCAAGATTCCTCTTTCTGGTGAAAGGCACAAGGGTGGTTTTGTCAGGGTTTACTGATAGACCAACCTTCCTGCACCAATCCTCAACAAGTCCCAGTGTTCTTTGCATTACACTTGAGACTGTTTTAGGGAATTTTCCCTTGACAATTATGGCCACGTCATCTGCACAGCCAAAACAGTCGCAACCAGACCTCTTCAGGATCCTCAGCAGTTCATCCACCACCAGTCACTACAACAGGGGAGAGTAAACTCCTCCCTGAGGGCAGCCCCACAAGGTGGAGACCAACAGAGTCTACCTGAGTAGCGAGGCCACAACCCTTCTGCTTGTGAGTATGGCCTTAATCCATTGACAACAAGTTCTATCAACACCATGTCTTTTCACAGCACCCACAATGGTCTCTGTAGAGATCCTGTCAAATGCACCTTCAATATCAAAGAAAGTGTCTAATGCCACCTCCTTAAATTCTAGTGCCTTCTCCAGGCAACAGACCTTGAAAAGGTATTAATCACAAAATGAAAAGATGCAGATTTTTAAAAAATGGCCATTAATTCTTTATTGCATTTATTTGTTAATCTAAGAATATGCAGGTATGCAGTACAGTTTCAGAACTGTAAGGGTGCAATTAAAAAAAAAAAAAATTTAAGTGGTAGTAGGGTAGATGATTTTAGCATGAGGGAGGGCAGGGTGTGTCAGACTGCAAAAGAACATTAAAATGACTGCTGTAACAACTTTTCATGAAGGAAAAAAACTAGATATATATTTATTTTCAAATATTTAATGAGGAAAGCTAAGACTTGATTGGAAATATCTGAGTTACCAGGAAGGTCAAATTACATTGCACTGAGACTAAGAATTATTAAAGAGCTAATTGAAAGAGTAAAACTCTGCACTGAATTTCATTATGTGCTTTTATATATAGCTTGTGGGACGCTAACACCAGAAAACTAATTATAAATATAATGATCCGATTTATTGGTGTCTAAAGTAAGAAATCATGCGAATTTCACTCCGCAAGCTTTCTCCGTCAACGGACGGCTTCATCAGGCGGTTACATAGAGAATATAGAATCAAAATTGTTGACAGAACATGTGCTTTTAGTTATAATGAATTACCTTTGTTTAAAATGTTACATTTTTTGGATACTTTTGAAGATACTGTCTAAAAATTTTACCTCGAGTTATTGTTACACCCAGTGTTAATTTTTTTTTCATTTTTAACATTGAGTGTGACAGTATCTCCATTTGTCTCCTCTGAAAGAAGTGGGTTGCTGAGTTCTGGCTGGATGGAATGAATGGAAAAAAATTCCATTTTATTCCGCAATATCAAACTGGAGGGCAAAATTTTTGTGATGGTATTAAGAGAAGCAGTGTCTCAATAACAATGACCAAGTGTGTAGTTAAAATACTAAACAATGCATATATATATACAGCTGAAATGAATGTACAATGTCACAAGAAAGAACAGAATTTGAAATGAGAATGTTGCAGTTAGAGTGACGGAGGCTGAAAAAAAAAAAAACTAATGGCAAGACTGCACTAGTATGAGAATGTATTGAAAAGGAATTATGGATATGTGAAGAATAAACATAGTCACAAGAAAAGGGAAAGAAGACCCAGGATGAGATGGTGGTATTGTTCAAACAATGACATGATTGAATGAAGGAGGAAGTCATAGACAAAACTTGATAAACCTGAGTTCAGGGAACTTTAGCATAGCATGAATAAAAACAACAGCGCATGTACACAATAATGTGGCTGCTTAGCATGCACACTAGATTACGGTTAATTGGAGCAGCTTGAGACAGTTCTTGAAGAACATCCCAAATTAGCTCTGTGGGATACAGCTTCACATATATGAGGCAACCGTTTGATTGGGCAGAAGTGTTCTAGTCCTAGTGTGCCCCAGTGAACCGGAATGTACTGTACATGTATAATCATCATCCACCATTATCAATCCAATGCTGGATGAAGGTCTCTCCGAAGTCTATTCCACTGCTTTCTGTTTTGAATTTTATCTATCTGTCTCCCATATGGTTTTCTTTTAGATCTTTTTGAATCCCTTGGTATGCAGTCTAGCATTTCAGTTGTTCGTTTGTATGGTTAGTTCATCTAGAAATATATCCAGCCCATTGCCACTTTTGGGGTGGGGTCTTACTTTGACCATGATGTCTTCCACTCTTGTCATTTTCCTGAACTGCAAGTTCTTCATCTTGTCTTTTCTGGTTACACCAAGCATGGTTACACCAAGCATGCATCTTGTCTTTTCTGGTTACACCACGATGCTTTAAGTTGTCTACAGCGTCTGCATGTCTTTCAAATTAAGATCCATGTCCCTGATCCATAAGTAAGAACTGGAAGGATGCATTGATTAAACACTTTTCTTTTAAGACATAATATCAAAATGCTCTTGAAAATTATACACCTATTAATTTCTTCTTCAACATGGCCCTTGTTTGATATTTGTTGCTGCAGGTAGATGTAGGCATCAGTTAACTTCTAAACTTGCCTCAACAATATCAGATTCTTCAGTTCCTGTAAAAACATCGTGCATCAATTTTGTTTTCTGAAAATTGTATTACAAGTCAATTTTGTTTTCTGAAAATTGTATTACAAGTCAATTTTGTTTTCTGAATTTGTTCTTACAAGTGCACTTCAGTCAAGTTTTATATGCCTATTAATTTCTTCTTTGAATTGCCCTTGCTTTGATGTATGTTGTTGTCCAAAGTAGATGTAGGCATCAATTACATTTAATTTGTCCTCTTTCCCTCTAAATATTCAGTTCTGATAAAAGCATTGTTCATCAGTTTTATTTTCTGTAAGTTCATTTTTAATTTCTCTACTTTTGTCTGTGAGTTCCTGGATCATGCTGTGCAATTTTGAAGTGGTACTTGCAGAAATGACTGTGTTGTATGTGTATATTATCCTATATTGTTTCTTCTCTTTTGTGCTGAATTATTTCATTGTGTTTTAAAATAATTAATTCTATTGTAGATTACAGAAATGTGAGCTCTGCTTCCACTAAGAAAAAAATGTAGACAGTACTAACAGTATATATGTATTTTTTTTATAGCGCATAACTTTCACCAACAATTTTTCGCATGAAAGGTATTATGTTGTCCGCTGCAGTCATCCTCATCTAGTACATATGAAAGACAAAGACCACCAGTTCTCCGTACCTGGAAAAGAAAGTTATGCACTGGGCATTTATTTTCCACCACAACATTCTTATTTATCTGAAAATGTTTATATATATATTAATTCATCTGATGACAAAAATGAAGAGACTTATTGCATTAAAGTTACATGCAAATAAAGTTATTTGTGTAAAGAATTTTTTTTATTGCAATTGGTCAGTTAGAATGTGATTCTTTACTGAATGTACATATATTTATTATTGAATCTGATAAGAAGAATGCAGAAATGTATTGCATTAAACTTACATGCAAATTTATTTTTTCCAAAAAATGTTTTTATTCCATTATTTCTTTTGATGACATTCTTTTCTGTCCAAACATATTTTTAATGAAGTTGCTTTCTGTAGTGAAAACAAGAAAGATGACAACAAATTTTCAGGTGTAATAAGCATGTCTTTTGAATCCGTTCTGATGCAAATTAACTTTATCAAAGCTATTCAAAGTCAATGGAACCGGTATGGTAAACAGTAGTATCTGACGGAAGAAAGAAGTTTTTCAATTGGGTTTTTAATTCCTCAGATATGGCTGTAAACGAAATCTTGAGCTTATGCCTTCTGGTTTCAGGCTTGTGCATTAAGAAAAACATGAATTTATGTGAGAAACATTTCGCACCGGAAACGCTCTCCAACACCGAAAGAATGTTTCAAATCGGACTCTTAGAAACAGAGATATCGACAAAAAGAAAATGTGACTTTACGTACCCTGGTGGGAAAACCATGCATTATTTTAGGAAGAAAGTATTCTCAAAAGGTTTTTCCATATGAGCGGTATCGGTCCAAGAAAAAAATTTAGTCAAGTTTTCAGGAGCCCAGATTTTGCTACAAATACATCAGAAGCAGAAATTAACACTTATGCACCCTGGTGGCTAAACCATTATTTACCAAACATTAGAAATTATGTGAAAAATATTTTCCATCAGGTCTTGTATGCGATACAGGAAGAATTTTTCAAATTGGAGTTTTAGAAGCAAAAGTAACGCAGAAAATGCAATTTACATTTGTGCCTCCTAGCAGAAAGTCTATGATTTACTTGAAAATTTTGAATTTATAGGAAAAACATGTCACACTGGAAACACTATCCAACAAAGAAGGAATTTTTCAAATCGAACTCCTAGAAGTAGAGATATTGACAAAAATAGGATATACATCTACGCCCCCTGGCATAGAAACCATGCATTATTTCAAGAAGAAAATGTTTCTAAAAGGCTTGTCGACACGAGTAGTATCGGTCTACAAACAACTTTTTTCAATCAAGAATTTAGAAGCTCATATTTTGCTGCAAATACATTAGAAGCGAGAAGCGAAAAATTAAGATTTACGCCCCCTGGTGGCCAAACCATTTTTTTTTTACAAAAATTAGAAATTATGTGCAAACGATTTCCCATCAGGAGCTGTATCCGGTGCAGAAGGAATTTTTCAAATCGGAGATTTAGAAGCAGAGAGATATAGGGGGAAACGCAATTTATCTCTACGCTCCCTAGCGGAAAGTCTACGAATTACTTGAAAATTTTGAAATTATATGAAAAACATGTCACACTGGAAAACATTATCTAACAAAGAAGGAATTTTTCAAATCGGACTCCTAGAAGTAGAGATATTGACAAAAATAGGATATACATCTACGCCCCTGGCATAGAAACCATGCATTATTTTAAGAAAAAAATGTTTCTAAAAGGTTTATCGATGTGAGTGGCATCAGTCCACGAAGAATTTTTTCAATCGATATTTTAGAAGCTCAGATATTATGGCAAATACATCAGAAGCAAAAATTAACACTTATGGCCCCTGGTGGCCAAAGTATTCTTTACCAAAAATTTTAAATTATATGCAAAAGATTTTCCATCAGGAGATGTATCCGCTGAAGGAAAAAATTTCAAATCTGAGTTTTAGAAGAAGAGTTATCGGGAAAAATGTAATGTACTTTTACGCCCCTTAGCGGAAAATCTATGCATATTTTGAAAAAGTAACTGCATCTAAAATAATCTTCAACACAAATGGAATCGAAAGATAAAAGAATTTTTTCAATCGGATGTTTAGAAGCAAATATGTGGAATAAAACATATTTTTGAATTCGACATCATCTGCATTTATGCCCTCTAGTGGCGAAATTGTACATCGTAATAAAAAAAACGAAATGAAGGATCATCATTTGCATATTTCAAGTTTCCCAATGCAAAACGAATTTTTCAAATCGGACTAATAGTTGGAGAGAAATCGTGGGTACAGACGGACGGATGGACAAACCGGTAACATAAGCACAATCTTTTTTTTTTTTACAAAAGACGTGCTAAAAATGAAGAAACTTATTGTGTTAATGTTACATGAGAAAGCATTGATTTGTGTAAAAAGTCATGTAATGACTCTTCTAGTGTCATTCTTATTTATCTAAAAATATTTAAATTGAATCATCTAGTAATAAAAATGAAGGAACTTATTGTATTACAGTTGCTGAGGCAAGCTTCTGAATCTGCCCATCTCACCCAACAAAAATTTGTTTTGTACACTTAATGAAAGTGTACAAATTTTGAATAGGTCATGACAACTTATTATCACCCATAAGCAATGCAATGTTGGTATAATAAACAAGAAAGATGACACCGAATTTTCAGTTGTTGTGAGCACGTTCTTTGAATCCATTCTGACGTGAATTAAATTTATCAAAGGAATTCAATGTCAGTGGAACCGGTATGGAAAACAGTAGTGTCTGACTAAAGAAAGAAGGTTTTCAATCAGGGTTTTAGTTCCGCAGATATTGCTGTAAACAAAAAAATGAACTTACGCCCTCTGGTGGCAGACTTGTACATTAAAAAATTGAAACTGTATGAGAAACATTAAATTCATTAGCAGAAATTCGCAGGAGTCCTGTAATTTTTTCTTCTGTTCTTCACGTTTTTTTCAAGTTCGTTGAAAACCACGGTATTCGGACTCCTTAATCTCTTAAAACATTCAGGTGGTATCGTACTGAGGGTGAATGGCTCATTTATTTAAAATAGGAAATAAAACAAACATATAACTTATTTCTTGATAGAAGACGAATGATAGAGTTAAAATAATATCATTGTTACCTCATTGGTGTGCAGTCTCCTTTTGACCAGTTGCATTCCGGCATACACTCAAGCAACAACAAACTGCATAGTCGAGGTTCCATAAAATGTAGGTTCTCCGTAGGCAAACAATGAAATATTTATGATAGCTAAAACCACTAAAAACCTCTAACGAACACATAAAAACCCTGTTCTTAATAGAACTGAAGAAAATTAATCCAAAGAATAAATGAAATCCAAGTGAAAAACCTTAATTCAAACCTCAAATTCGACTGATAATGATATGTAAAACAGTCATCATCGAAGGAATCCAGATCCCGAAATCTCCGACGCGCGTTTCGGCACACTCATTCTTGGCCATTTTCGAGGAGGTCATGTGTAGTACTGTTCCTTGCGTGTTAACTATAACCCAAGTTGACGGTGCTGCCATCTCCATCGTCTGCGTCATCATCATGCTCATCACGTAGAACATGTATGAGAAACATTTCGCAGTAGAAATACTCTCCAACAAAGACAGAAATTTTCAAATCGGACTCTTATAAGCAGAGATATTGACAAAAATAAGAAACACATCTATGCCCTCTAGCTGAGAAACCATGCATTATTTTAAAAAGAAATATTCTGAAAAGGTTTATTGACGTGAGTAGTATCGAACCATGAATGAATTCTTTTCAGTCGAGATTTTAGAAGCCCAAAATTTGCTGCAAATACAACAGAAGCAGAAATTAAGGCTTACGCCTCCTGGTGGCCAAACCAATTTTTACCAAAACATTAGGAAATATATGCAAAAGATTTCCTATCAGGAGCTGTATCCGGTGCAGGAAGAATTTTTCAAATCAGAGTTTTACAAGCAGAGATATCAAGAAAAATGAAATTTAATTGCGCGCCCCCTAGTGAAAAATCTATGCATTACTTGAAAAATGACTATACCTAAAATATTCTTCTATATAAATGGAATTAAAAGGTAAAAAAATAATTTCAATCGAATGTATAGAAGCAAATATATGGAATAAAATGTATTTTGAATTAGATACCATCCGCATTTATGCCATCTAGCGGCGAAATGTGCATCGTAAAAAAACAAAAACAAAATGAAGGATCATTTGCACATTTCAAGCTTCCCAACGCAAAAAGAATTTTTCAAATCGGACTTATAGTTGCAGAGATATGGTGTCCACAACGGATGGACAAACTGGTAACATAAGCACGATCTTTTTTACAAAAGACATGCTAAAAATAAACAGTATTATGTAAATCACATATTGTAGCATACCAAGCTTAGTGGCAATAATAAATTTAAACATACTTTTTTGCAAGGCATTGTTCTAATCCCAGATATTGTATTTTTGAGGCAAGCACTTAAACAGCAGGGATTTAACAACATCCAAAAATTGATTGACTACAAAGATAGTTTCTGCACAGCACAAAACAATTTAATAGGTAGCACAAATATTCTTGATTATTACTTTGCATTATAAATGGTAGCTATGGAGATTTGATTGATTCTTTTGACCAACTTTAAATATGGCAATCAGCTTTTATGCATAATTCTGAGTTCCTCAAGGATAATTAATTGTTCAGGTAAATTCAGTATGCAGTAAGTAGTTCAGTGTACACATACTAACAGACAGAAACAGTTCTTCACATATGATTCACTGGAAATGCATATAAAAAAAGGTTACTTTCAGTTCCTTCTGTGGAAGTTAATCCAAATAAAACAATTTGCCATGAACATACAAGTATTAAATACTGTGGTTGTCACTTTTCTCCAGAGCTCGCAATTGGTTTCAAAATGGAAGGTTTCGGATTGGTTTTGAAGCTTCTGACACTAAGACACAAAAGCTTATTTTCTCATTGTGCTTATTGTACACTAATTGTATGAAATTAATTATTGAAAAGAGTTTGTTTGTTTGTTTGTTTGGTAGGGTAGCACGATTTTCAGCGATTTTGTTTTTTAATTGAAATGCAGGGGGCCAAATATTGAAAAAAAAAAAGTTTTTTTGAATTGTAGCTGGAAAGGATCATTTTGTTTGCATTAAAAATGTTATGTGTTTTTATGGGAGGGCAGAATTTATTTTATCGTGTTCTGTATAAAGGGTACTTTTTCCCCCTCCATATCTGGTAAGTCCATGTTGTTCTATTTCTTCAAATTTTTAACCCACTTTGGAAGTGAATCTTTTTGCAGGTCCTGGGGAACCTCTAGCTTGGCTGGTACTCTTATTATGGAAAGTGAAATAAATGGAATGTTTGAATATACAGTATTTTTACCCTGTCTGCTTGCCATGTGGTTTATCATAGGTGTTGCCTGTCTCTGAATGTGTGAAAGGATTGTGTTTATTGAGGCTGTCCTGTATGAGGAATTATTAGCAGCTAATAACAGACTATTTCTTACTTATCTCGCTGCCCACCTGAGTGAGAGGGTACAGGAACATTTATGATCACCTCAGTATGCACTTCGTATTTAGTTCGAGTGTGCTTCACTCATAAAAGGTAAGGTGATGCCAGAAGCAATTCGTTCCCTTTCTATTTTCTGACCACTGGCAAAACTAGGAAATCCACATGGTGGTACCATTAATTATGCACATCTAGGTCAATTACTGGACTTCAGATCAAATTTACCCACAGAGTTGGGTTAGACCTCGAACCAGATACAAAACTTTTTGGAAAATCCAAAGTCAGACATTTTACATACATGAGATTCTTCCGCGGATTCGCGGAATTCCGCTTTTTTGTCATCATTTGGGTTATTCTCGGGATCGATGCAAAACTGAAAAGAAATTTTGGAGGATTAGTTGGGGTGGGAGTGTTGTTTTTTGATCTGGGGATGGTATTTCATTTTTCAAAAAATTTCGAAAATGGAAGTTTGAACGGATTGAAAGTTTTTCCCGTAATCGTGATTTCTTTTTCTCGCGATGTTTCTTCTGCACAGTATTATTGTTAAGTATAATTTTATTCCATAAACATTTGCATTGCAGCTTGAAAATGGAAGAAAAATTCCGGAAACGGAAGTTGGAGCGAATATTTCCCTGTGATCTTTTTAGGCATGAGATTCTTCTGTGGATTCGAAAAATTCCGCCATTTCCATCGTCATTCCGATGGTCCTCGAGATCGATGCAGAACTGAACAGAAATTTGGGAGCTATTGGTGGTGGGGTTGTTTTCCGTCGGTGGGAGGAATTATGACTTTCAGAACTTTCTGAAACGGAAGTTAGACGGAGTGAAGGTTGCTCCTGTGATCATAATCCTTTTTTCTCGCAATGTTTCTTCTACCTAGTAGTGTTTTTAAGTATAATTTTATTCCGTAAATATTAGTTTTGGAGCTTCAAAATGGAGGAAAACTTTCCTAAAACGGAAGTCGGACATAGCATAGATTTCGCAGGTAGTTGTAATTTTCTTTCTCTGCGATGTTACATTTATCCTGTGTTGGTGTTAAATGTAAAAAAAAAAATATATATATATATATATATATATATATATATATATATATACATACCGCGTTATATTCACGCTGTTTCATCACAGCACGCTCTTATTTTTCACCCATGTGGTTAAAAAGTTCAGCTTTTTTCCCTTCATCAGTATCATGTATGATTTTAGTTTTTCTATGGCACATCTACTCTACCTAAAATCGATTCCCTACATACCAAATGTTTCTTTGCCAACTCAGAAATGCATACATGAAGGTGAACTTTGGTGTTAGCATAAAGCCTCCTACAGTTTTATGTAACGTGTTTAAGAGAAATACTGCCAAGCCGCCTTTTTTCAAGGATGCAGGAGTTTATGCTATTTCTCAACAGTATCAGGGTGGCTCTAAACTGTACTACATCGGAATGACTGAGCCTGTGTTTAAGATTAAAATCAATGAGCATAAAAGGGACACAATGGGCAATAAAATAACCACAGCCCTAACCAGATAGAGAACCAAATTCAAGACATGTTCCTGTGTATGATGATGCAAAGAAATTAGCTTCCTACTCCATCCCTAAATCAACAGCCATTCCAGAAACCTTGGAGATCATTTCCAAGAGTGAGGCTTGCAATGTTAGAGTTTCTCAAGAGTTGTGACGAATCTAGAACCAGTCCTTTAAATAATGTCATTTTCTTTCCTGGATACAGCATGCTAAACCAACTTGGCATATCATGTCTTTGAATGGAAAGCACATTTGCATTAGTTTTTTTTTTTGTTTTCTAGTCAAGTCACTTCACTCAAATTGTTGAAATGTTATTTTATTCAGTTTGCAGTCTACCTGAATGCAGAACAGTCTACCAGTTTGCTGTCTACCCTAACTGCAGGTTCAAACCTTTGATCCTGCAGGGACTGTCATTTCATGCTGTTCTGTATTAATGAAAATGGAGGCTTTTATGAAGGGAGTATCTGACCCAAGTCTAAAGCTGCGCTTAGGAATAAGAAGCCTTTGGGCTGATGCACTGGATAGGAAAGATGATGTTGTAAGTTAAAAAACTAAGAAATGATTTGCAACAGTAACTATGTTCATAAACGACAGACTTCTCATTTAAGTTTATCGTTATTTATTCTTGACTAAACACACAACTACAACGCTAATGAAAGTTGACTGATAATACTGAACATAAAACGAATGAGTTATTAATCAACAACGAACTTTGCTTTCTGTTTAGTCTGTTTTAAACAGTGTTACTGTAAATTAATATTCCTTTGGCTTTTGACACAAACACAGTTTATTCCAGTGATAGTCCTTTTATCTTCACTCTTTTAAAGCATTTTTGTAAGAACAACAAATAACGTGTTCACACACATCAAAGCGACGCCATCATCTCCCAATTGTCCAGGGTCGTGATCCCATAATTCTCTGCAATGAACCACTAGCTGGCTGTCGGCATCAACGCAACTGAAACTCGCAAACGTAAAGAAACTTGCAACAGGTGTTTGATGAAAATAAAAGAAACAAGCGAAGGACGCTAACATCCAACAAACCCCTCCTGCGTCCGCGCTAGTTAATTCCAAGTTCCTTTCTGAATCTTGTAAATGCTGGATGTGGAAGGGGTTTCATCATGAGGTCTGCAATGTTGTCTTGCGATGCACAGTATTCCAGGGAGTGTTACTTGGTTTTGCTTCCTTTAATCCAAAATTTTCAACCATTTCTTGAATTTTGTTCCTTTGGCTTAAATGAAAACTTCCATCTTCGTTTCTCTGCATTTCAATTTCTAAGTAGTACTGCACTTCACCTGAATTTGTCACTTCATACCTTTTCTGCAATTCTTCTATTACACTTTTTATTTCTGCAACATTTTTAGGGCTGATCAGAATGTCATCTACATACAGAAAAACACAGGATTTTCTTTTTCTGTCTTGAAAAATAGACAAGAATCGGCCTTGCTTTAAGTAACACTAGCTGATGACACTACCTGCACCGTCAAAGTGCTGACTTCGCAGGGAAATGCGGAACTCTCTCGAATAGTTTTTGGGATAGATGGTATCCCTAGCCGGCGTTCCGACAGCCAGCCTGTCAGTCACCGGAAACCACGGTCTTCTACTCGGACAGATTCGGTCTAGAGACCTGTGGGGATCTGCCTCCCCCACGGGACTGGTACCTTACACCCCCTGTCACAACCCGTGTGTGCGACGTGCTATGGGCAGTCGGGGCAAGCAACTTTTTTCAAAAATATCTCATCTCGTGGCCGGGAGATCGCCCGCCAACGCGAGTTTTTTTGGGACTACTGTCCTTTATTTTGAACTCAGCACATCTACAAAAATTTTTCACTATGAGGGTCGCATGCACCCCTCTCACAATAGTCAAACAATCACATTACAACATTGAATTATTTACATTGTTCACAGCTCTAGGGCCAGAGCTGTGTTGTTGACCCCGGGCCAGGGTCTAATCAAACACTTTGGTCAGTCGACCGAGAAACTCATTATTGAGAGTTACGTACCTCCGAGGGTACTTCCATTTGTCAACGGTAGTTGACCCGACTCTTTCTTTGCTCAAGTTCCCTAACAAGACTAGGACATGTCTTGCTGAAGCTGGAGTGAGCAACGTCCAACTTCAGTCGGAACTTGGCATTTGCAGCGGAGCAGTTGCTGCAGTTCGGTGCGGCTGCACACCGATGGTGCTGGTGCCCAACTTCACCACAATTGCCGCACCTTGCATCAGTCTCGGGGCAGTTGCCTCGGAAATGGCCGAAACCATTACACCGAAAGCACCTGACCTCCCTCAAAAATTCCTTTAGACGGAGCACTGACCAACCCAAGTTCAGTGACTTCCGCCTCACCAGGTGCTTGAAGGCCTTGGGTTCCACGTCTGCCACCCAGTGGACCCTACCTCCCTTGCACCTAATGGGAAAACAGGCTTTGAACCCGTTCTCGAGCTCTGGGTTCTGCCCACAAACCATCCGCTCGAACTCTTTCCCCGGAGAGTCCCTCGTCGACACCGTACACAATCAACCGAGGGTTTCTCTTCCGTGGGGCCGTGGGAAGTGTGCAATCCTTGGTCAGTGGATTGCTTCTCAACTCCTGGGCAAGGCGGTTGAGCTCCCCGGGATGGGAACACTCCACGGCGACCCCTCCTTTCCTTATACTCCGTAAGCTCTTGACCCCTATCTGCAGTTTTGTTGGGTTCACTGCCGATTTTAGGGTTTTCTTTGTGTCCTCTGAGGACGCACTCTCAACTGTCGGGTAGACCAAGAGCACGTGTCTCCTGTCCACCGACTTACCCTTCTTCTTTCTACTCTCAATTGGGGCGGGCGAAGGCCCTTTCGCCTTGATAGCCCCCTTCCTAGCCGCTTCGGCGTAGGAAACCACTTTCACATCGGCCTTAGCGCCCGATTCCTCCCTCACGGATAGCATGCCCTCGACATGGGCCACCCGTGCTGCTTGCCCAAAACAAGCATCGCTAATGCTCCTCAAGGCAGCAAACACCTTCTCCCTCACTGAGGAAGTGACCCGCAAGTCCATTGCTTTAAGTAAATCCAAGATTTTCCAACGTTTGTTCTATTTAGTTATTCCACGCTTTTTCTGCTTGCTTTAAACCATATGTAGATTTGTCCAATTTGCAAACTTTGTGTTCTTCGCCTTTCACTTCAAAATCTTCTGGTTGCTTCATATATATTTCCTCATTTAAGTTTGCATTCAAATATGCAGATTTAATATCAATATGGTGTATGTGCATTTGTTTATATTCCGCTGTAGTAAGAAAAGATCTTATAGTGGTGTGCTTGACCACTGGTGCAAAAGTTTCATCGTAGTCTGACCCATATTTTTAGTCATATCCTTTTGCTACTAATCTGGCCTTATACTTTGTTACTTGACATTTTTCATTACATTTTGTCTTGAAGATCCATTTGCTTCCTATAGCTAAGCTGATTAGAAGTCCCCAATTCTTGAGGACAGTCCTCGAATTTAGTTTACTCTTCCCGAAAACGCCTGATGCCTTTGGGGATGCAAATTGTCCTCAAATTTTGTTGTTTGTCCTCAAGTGTCCTCGAATTTACACTTCCTCATTAGCTCGTTAGGTTTCTAATGAAAAATGTTCTTAAAAGTAGTTTTTGTTGTACTAGTGTTCCTACATGCTTCTTCTGAAAACAAATTTTGCATATTTTTGTTTTTCTTCTTTCCGAGTTTAATTACCACCGTGAGCAACTCAGAGGACTATAAGCAGTCACTGGTCTCTAATTTAGAGACATTCGTTCTGGGGAAAGGAGAGAGCAAGGGCTGTAAGACAAACACACCACCCATGTCTCAGTCGGGACTCGAACCCGTACCCACTTGTACGAATCATCGTCAGTGACCAGCCCTAAGACACTGCACCACTGGCATGGTCAAATTTTAACTGCACTTGTTCTGAGTTTCTCGAAGAACTTTGGCAAAATGAAAAATTCGCCATGCAATTACTTTGGTGTGCAACTTGATTTTAATTTGGCATATATACCTAAGGTAAAGCATTTTACTTTTGCTAATATGTTTTTGTCATCATAGTTCTACTTTGTCAATAAAAATCACCAACATTCTACAAGATATATCCTTTTAAGACACAAATTTTCATATGCAAATCACACTTATTGAAGCAATGCAGTTTTGAGACAAAAAGATTTGCATATTTATATTGAATATGTATGTATTTCCAAATGAACTGCTGATTTGGGGACGCCACGCCATTTTGTCCTCAAATCAGTGTTCCAATATCTGGTCACCTTACTTATAGCTTTCTTTCCATTTGGTAACTCTGTTAGTGACCAAGTATTATTTGTTTTTAGAGACTTTATTTCTTCTTTCATTGCACTTTGCCAATTTGTTCTCTCTCTTTCTGGAAGATTGTGTATATCACTTAGAGATTTTGGATCTGAGTTAGAAGTTTGGTTTGTTTTTGTTTTAAATCCAAGTCATTCTGGTGGAACTCCTTTATTTGAACGCTCAGAAACTCTAGGTAAATTAATGTTTATGCCTATTTAATGTTTATGACGTCTTGCTCTTCTGAAATTTCTTCAGTGCTTTCCTCTTGTTGAGTCTTCTGTATTTCATTTTCAATATCTGCACTTTCTGAATAATTCGGACTTCCTAATTGTACGAGATTAAAATCTCCTTGTTCTCCAGGTTCTTCTTTTTCTTTGCTAAATTGATTTTCAAAGAAGTTTACCGACCTGGACACGACAACGTTTCTTCCTCCAACGTAAACTCGATATCCCTTTGATCTAAAATCATAACCGATGAATGTACCTTCAACTGCTTTGTCATCTAATTTCCTTCTTTTCTGTTTATGAATGTAGTAGTAGACTTTGCATCCAAACACTTTTAAATTATTGATATTTGGTCTGACTCTATTCCACAACTCATATGGAGTTTTGTTACTTGCTTTAGTGACTAATCTACTTTGCAAATAAGTTGCTGTTAGCACTGCTTCTCCCCAATATGCTTTTGGTAAATTTGCATTAATTAGCATTGCTTTGCACATTTCAACTAACGATCGATTTTTTTCTTTCGGCTACTCCATTTTGAGCTGGTGAATACACTATAGAAGTTTGATGAACAACACCTTCTTTTGTTAAATACTCTTCAACTCCTTTGCTGCAGTATTCTAGGCCATTATCTGTTCTCAAAATGTTTACTTTTCTGTTAAATTTATTTGTAGTAGAACTAACAAATTCTTTCAACTTTGACAAAACTTCATCTTTTCTACTTATTACATATACTGTTGCATATCTACTGAAGTCATCTATAAAAGACATGAAATATCTTTTTCTTCCCAAGCTTTCAACTTCAAAAGGACCACACACGTCTGAGTGTATTAGTTTTAACGGTTCTTTCGCTCTGTAAGGTGCCTGTTTCGGGTATGGTTTCTCTGTAAGTTTCGCTCTAATGCATGAATCACAATAAAAACTATGCTTACAATTATTTATTTTCATACCTTTAGCTAAATGTTGATTTGCCATTTCTTTAATTGCTTCAATACTTCTGTGTCCTAGTCTGAGATGCCATTTATAAATGCAGTTTTCATTTTTACACATATTCCCCAATTGTGTTACACAGTTTGTAACTTGTTTATCTTTATCTTTAACAACGATGAGTTCAAATAAACCATCTGTGGCAATGGCATTTGCAACTATGGTTTGACCTTTGTTTATAGTGCAAGTATTTTCTTCAAATAGTACTGTAAAGCCTTTACTAGCAAGCACTTTAACTGATAAGAGATTTCCAACTAGGTCTGGGACATACAAAACATGTGATAGACTAAGGGTGTGAACATTTCCCTCTAGAGTTTTCACTAGTACCTTACCTTCTCCAAAACCTTTTGACTTCAACATATGACCATTTGCAATAGTTACATTTTCATTTGATTTTTCTGTAATTCTATAAAAGAAATTTATGTCACTACACATATGGCCAGTTGCTCCTGAATCTACAATCCAAGACATTGAATTGTTTTGTGATACTAATGCTCTTTGTGCATCATCCTTTGTTATATTGAGTTCTGCATCTTTGCTTGTAACGCTAGCACAAAAATCGTTCTCCACATTTTCATTTTTGCTACATATGTTCAACTTGTGTGGCAGATTGTTATTACTTTGTATTTTACTGTTATAAATCGGCTGCTTAGGAGTAAACTTTGTTTTGCCTTTGTGAATATTACTATGCTTATTATTAGCATTCAGATGCCAACACTCATTTCTAATATGATTTGACTTGTGACAATAAGTACAATATCTTTTGGCTTTAAAATTAGGGACAGTAAAAGTGTTCTTTGTTTTATAAACTGAAAATTGCATTTCAGAGTGTGCAACTGACCCCTCCTTAATATGCATTCTTCTCTCATACTCGTCAATTAATTTAGATTTCACATAATCCAGTGATAGTTCCTCTTCATATTTGCTTTCCAGCATAGTTATCAATGTACTATAACTTTGTGACATACTACACAACAAAATTGCTACCATATGGGTTTCTTTTATTTGTTCCCTAATATTGTTTAACTTCTCTCCCAGTTCGCTTACTTCTTTAATATGTGGTTGCATTGGAATCGATTCAGTGTATTTTATACTGTACAATTTTCTTAACAAATACAGTTTACTGGATAAGTTGGTTCTTTCATGTACTTGTCTGAGTTTGTTCCAGGTATCCTTTGCACTGGTTTTGTGTAACATGTGATACAATTGTGAATCACCGATAAACAAACAAATTATTGCTCTGCATCGCCTATCCTTTTTAGCCCATGTTTCATCTACAGTTTGTGGTTTGGGTTCAAGCACTACATCACTTTAGTTTTCTCTGATTAACAACATTTCCATCCTAAATTTCCACGTTGCATAGTTAGTTTCTGTCAGTTTTTCTATGTGAATATATTCTTTTGGCATCGCCATTTTGCTGACTGTTTTGCTTTGTACCTAGTACTTGTGCCTTCTCTTTTCACTTATTTCCAAAGCTTCCATATGAAACTAGTCTTCAGCTTCATAATCAAAAATAATGATGGTTTAAGTTAAAAAACTAAGAAATGATTTGCAACTGTAACTATGTTCATAATCGACAGACTCCTTATTTAAGTTTATCGTTATTTTTTCTTGACTAAACACACAACTAAAACGCTAGTGAAAGTTGACTGATAATACTAAACATAAAACGAATGAGTTATTAATCAACAACAAACTTTGCTTTCTATTTAGTCTGTTTTAAACAGTGTTACCATAAATTAATATTCCTTTGGCTTTTGACACAAAAACAGTTTATTCCAGCAATAGTCCTTTTATCATCACTCTTTTAGAGCACTTTTGTAAGAACAACAAATAACGTGCTCACACACATCAAAGCGACGCCATCATCTCCCAATTGTCCAGGGTCGTGATCCCATAATTCTCTGCAACGAACCGCTGGCTGGCTGCTCGGCATCAACGCAACTAAAACTTGCAAACGTAAACAAACTTGCAGCAGATGTTCAATGAAAATAAAAGAAACGAGCAAAGGATGCTAACATCCAACAAAAGAAATGCAGAATTAAATTATAGATAAAAATTATGTCCAGACCACTACCCAATGTGGGAGATTGAGGAAAAACCTCCTAGACTGTCATCATCCATTTGATCATCATCACCGCTCACCACACACCACAAAAAAAAAAAAAAAAAAATTATTTGGTCTTTGTAAAAGAAACGTTTCCATTTTTCAAATTGAGGTATTAAGTATTTTGGAAAACTATATTAATGCTCAAGCTTATTACTGCAGGTAAATTTGCTGCTATTCACTGGTGATGCTTGCCACTTACCAGGTTTATTATGACAGATGCTTTGTTTGGCATTTTTTATTCTTTCAAAGTAACAGTCTAAACTAGGATCTTGTTAGGCAGGCAAACACACCAATGCAGTACCTCATTGGACAGAGCCGGTCACTTGGGTAAACCAGAATACCAATCGTTAGGGTCTTTGTCAATGGAATCATAAGTTAAGATGTGCAACAATAATGTGATTATCTTCCTCACTGATACCTCGGGGAGCGCAAAATTAAGATACACAGAGTGCTCCAAATTCCAGGTTGCTAGAACTGAAAGCTTAGCATCGAACACCTGTTAATCTCATTTTAACTCGAAGTGCAATATGGGGATAAATAAAACTATAATGTTGTGTGTGTGTAAGGAAGTGGACTATACCATTTCAGTAGTATAAAGAAATAGATTAATTTCATATATGATTCAATACAGAACTCCAGATCCAAGAATGGGCATGTGTTAGACTCATTCTAACTCCAAATGTAAAACAGATTACAAAGTTAAACGATGCCTGGTTATCCTTTTGTTCTAGGCACATAAATATCATTCTGAAATGGATGACTGGTGGCAGAGGCATAACTGGGCATTTCTGCGCCCGAGGCAAACCACAAAATATTGTGCCTCCAATCTTTCTTTCTTTCTTCATTTATTACATGTGTGTGTGTGCATCACTAATTTAATATTTATATACATGTAAAGACCCAGAAGAAGACCACATGGAAGATGGGTGGATGAAATTCGAAAGTATGCGGGAGTGACATGGAGGAGACTGGCACAAGACAGACCGTTGTGGAGGAAACTTGGGGAGACCTTCGTCCAGCAGTGGATTGATAATGGTTGACAATGATGATGATATGCGTTACTAATTTAATAGTTACATATACTGTTTATTACTAATTTAATATAATAGTTATATATAACTATTAAATTAGTAATGAACAACTATGTGTAGTACTAATTTAATATAAAATGTAAAAATTTTATATTAAATTAGTACTACACACACACACACACACACACACACACAAACACAGATGAGCCTGCAGTGCTCGGCAGAACAAAATTAATGTCATATTCTCATGTTATTTGTATGCGGGAGGCACAATCACCTGCTTTGAGGTTCAGGTTTCAGACCTTTGGTACCACATCAAACAGACTGAATATAGCTGGAAGTCATGGCTCGCAGCCAAATTAATGACTGAATAGGCCCAAGAGAATTTCCAACAATATGGCTGACATCCTTATCTTATTTATCCATCCAACTAAAAGAAAGAATTATCGATCCAACTAAAGGAAAAACCTTGGCTCCATTGTTGTCGCCAAAAGCTGTGGTCCTTCTTCAGTTGAACTGATTATAGAACTACATCTTCATTTCTGAATGTGAGTAGCTAGCATCCGCTGAATATTTTGAGGAAGAAATTCGAATTTTAAGTGTGCCATGATGTAAAAGTTTCAATTCCAATTTTAACCAGACTGCAAGTAGTAATTTTTGCTCCTTCTCTTGAGCTGCACCTGGAGCAGCCTCCCTGTCTGAGTGCAGTGGTGGCAACACGCAAGCACAAATATCTCTCGTTGGATTGGATTGGATGATGTTATTGAGCAGGTGAATATCTAAGTAAAATGCTATTACTGTATTGTCAGCTCCCTTCTTATATCCTCAGCTGTTTCTCCCCATCAGAGCAGGAGACACAGCTGAGGATATAACCATAGCCGTGGAGATATAACTCAAGGGGCGGATTGGCCCACCGGGACATTTCCAGGTGGACCCCTTCCGTATACACTGGCGGAAAGTGAAAAAAGAACACCAAGAAGGAATTGGCGGACGATCATGAAATTTGTATATGTTAATGGGGTCGAGTTTACGTAGGTGTGATGTTAATGTCGGGACCAACCGGTGAGCGCTTATGCCACAGCACGGCATAATATGCAAATTATCGTCAGTGGTATTTAAGGAGTACGGCGAAGTGAATGTAATCAGTCGTCTGCGTACGGATACGTGCGAAGACCCTGATGAAGCTGCAATGCCTGGACATGGAAAACGTGTACGATTTCAGCAGTTATCGGACTTTGAGCGAGGTCGTCTAGTCGGACTCCGCGAGGCCGGTTGGTCGTATCGGCGTATTGCGGAGCGAATTGGACGGAAAGTATCGGTGGTGGTACGATGTTGGCGTAAATGGCCCAAGGAACATCCCACACGAGAAGACGTGGAACCGGGAGTCACAGACGGACTGATGAGAAGACCGATCGACGCATAAGAAGAGCGGCGTTGTCAAGCAGAACATCCACTGCAATGCAAATCCGAGCTGCCGTTGCACCTGTGGTGACTGTGCGAACAATCCGCAATCGTCTACTGGATGCAGGACTACGTGCACGTGTACCTCTGACTGCAGCCCACCGTCAGGAACTGCTGCAGTGGTGTTGCCAACGTCTGCACTGGAGAACGCAATGGCGATCTGTCGTGTTCAGCGATGAAAGCAGATTCTGCTTGGGAGCCTCCGATGGCCGTATGCGTGTTCGCAGACGCACAGGGGAGCGTCTTCACCCTTCTTGCATCCGCCAGCAACACAGAGGGCCTACACCTGGTCTACTGGTGTGGGGAGCGATCAGCTATCACTCCCGTACACAACTAGTTATTGTACTGGGTACGTTAAACAGCACCTCCTACATCAACAACATCATTCAGCCCGTTGTTGTGCCATTTGTAAGGTCGGTCCATCGTGGTGTTTTCCAGCAAGATAACGCACGCCCACACATGGCACGTGCAATGCAACATACACTTCAGGGTGTGAGACAACTTCCATGGCCTGCACGTTCACCGGATTTGTCCCCCGTTGAGCACGTGTGGGATTTTATGGGACAACGACTTATCCGGTCTCCACGGCCAGCCACGACCATCCCCGATTTACGCGTCCAGGTTGAGGATGTTTGGAACTCAATACCCCAAACTTACATCCAACATCTATACAACAGACTTCATGCCAGAATTGCACAGTGTGACGCAGTTCATGTTGGTTCAACTTCGTACTAACCATGTTACATGGAAATGTTATTTTTCAGTTTACCAGCAAATACAGCTGTATTTTGCCATAATGTTTTGATCACGTTATCCTCTGTATTCCGTTATTATGCTGTATAAATTTCGTTGGTATCAGACGTCTCCTTCTTGGTGTTCTTTTTTCACTTTCCGCCAGTGTATTTTGTCTCTTTCTTACTTTCTTAAAAACATTTTCAGTTCAGTTGTTTTAAACACACAACTGAACCACAACACTTTTTTTTTAACGAAAAATACATAATGTATAACAAGCAGGGGGAAAAACTATTTTAAATTAGGGGGGAATCCCCTCACCAGGCAAGTGCTAGAATCCCAACTATAATAAATGGGCCATGTGTGTTTGCGAACTTCTGGGTTCACTTAGTAGCTGAGGAACGAGAATGTATGCACCGTACATTGCATGAGGGTGGGGTTGTGTAAAAGATGTTCTATATCTTTCCCAAGGAAGGGGCTGGGGTTAGTTGATTTTACTTCAGTTGGTTGTAGGAGGCATTAGTGCTGTGCCCATCAGCACAATCACATGGTAATGCTGCTAAAACATCATTCTCATGAGAAAATGAGATCAACGACCCTAGATAATAGATTCCAAAAGGATCTAACAGCTCGTTTGCGGATTATTCCGAGGGAAGTACCAAAACCCCCTGGAGAGAAAGCTCCAGCGCGCGAACTACGAAGGGGTGTGACGTCATTGTCAAAGGGCCATTGCAATCCCTCTTCCAGAGAGGTCAAAGGGCAAGCGTAAAGGGAATGCCGATATTAGCTTCGCGTTCAGTATTGAGCTTTCGGCAGTCGTGCACGTGAGTAAGCATTTTTATACAACATGCCTGGAAAATATTGAGTGCCTTTATATAAATCTAATTACAAAGCACATCCAAAAGCCTCTGTTTTCAGCTTTCCTGAAGTTGAAAGCTTTCGAAGAAGGCGGATTTCTTCCGTACCAATGAAGAATTTTAAACCCACCGTGAATTCAAAGATTAGTTAAGCCTAATTGTTCTCATGACAGCATTTTCTGCTTTCGTTGTAAATACAATTATAATTTAGGGAATTGTTAGTCGTTTGTTTTATTTTTCATTGACGGAGTAAAATTTAAGGGCTAGCCTTCCGATTATCAGCTCATTATTTATTGTCGTTAAAATAATGGTATTAATTACCATTCAACATTTCATTTCCATTAAGTAATAGTTATTTTTCTTTACAAAATTCGTAGTTAGTAGTGTTCAAGTTGAAAAGAGAAAAAAATTGACGTCATCAATGTATAGGATCTTTTTTCTGGTCTCGACACCCCAAAGGAAAAGTTATTGATTTTTAATATAATTATGGTTACATTTTAGAAATTATTAAGTATTCCAAGTTATAATATGAAGTTATTTTAATTTAACGATGTTCAAATTTTCATTCTTGGGAACGAATTAATTATGAAGAAAATGTGTACAGATTTTCTTTCCTGGTCGAGGGCGGTCGAGGTTGTATTGTGACTTTTATAAAAACTTCCTCACAAAATGATGAAAAGATACCTGCTTAGCGAATATTTTTGCATTTCGAATATTTTTGTGTAGGAAATATTAAGAAAAAATTCATAAAAATATTTTTTTTCATATACATGCTGCAGTGATTGATTTTTTTATTTTGTTAAATTTAAGTATTTGGTTTATACACATGTTGTTCAATATATAAAAGTAGGGCCCGCAAAATGATGAAATTTAATTTGACATTTCATGAATGCGGAAAACATGAAGGTGGTTGTAAAAATCATTTGAAATATGGAAATCTCAGTATCTGTACGGCGAAGGGCGATAACCTATTCAAAAAAGGGGGGGGGATGGCAACAAAAAAAACTTAATAAAAATCTTTTAAGGGCCTTGCGCTCCAAAACTTACAAAAAAAGTAATAATTATAAAAAAATTCTACAAAAAATCATTTAGTTTTTTCTCTTAAAGTGCTGGGCCCAGGGCGATCGCCCCGCCCCGGTTGCCCTTTATGGTCCAGCCGGCACTGCTCGTCGTTTTTAACGTTGCCATTTGCCGGCAGTGGAAGCTTTTATCCAAGCAATAGCATTTTCAGCCTGTGCTTGAAATCAGTTGGTAACGGATGATTGTAAAATAGTCCGTTGATTAAAGAAGGAAATATAACTACCTTGATCTGAAAACGAGTTCACGGTACTGTCTGCACTGTGGAGAGAGAGCGTAGGACATCTATCCAGAGCCATGATCTATCTCCAAAAAGTTCCACTGACGTCACTGAGCTGCAGTGGTCTAAGCGATGGCCTCTGATCATTCGTCCGAACGGGGTCCGGGTTGGAATCCCGGTGAGGCATGGATGTTGTGTTTGTCTTACGGCACTGGCTCTCTCCCTTCCCTGGAACCAGTGACCCTAAATTAGGGATGGGCGACTGCTTATAGCTCATTGAGTTGCTTACGGTGGTCGTTAAACCTCCAATCAAAAAAAAAAAAAACGTCACTGATTCCTGGAACCTTAAGCCGGAGTGGGTTGGGCGAACTTATTGACCTACCCTCTCTCATTCTAACTACCATCTGTATCGGACGAAGCTGACCTGTATTTCTAAAATATCCTTTCTTTTTTTTTTTTTTTTTTTTTTTGCTTTTCGTGTTGAGGTCAGCTGCATCTCGGTTTTAAAAACGTGTTCCAAAAAAGCGAATAGTAATCTGAATGTTGGGTGTTTCTGTTGATACAACTGAAAAAATCTGTCACATAATTTTAATAGCACAATGATAAGTGAATTGATGTATCTATATATTAATTCCATAAGGTTTTTTACTGTGAGTCCTATTTTGATAGAACGGCTGAACGTAAAGATATGGTTGAGGTATCAAAATAAAGGTCTTACCATGTAGATGTGCCAGTCGAAGAGAAAAATGAGATTGGAGCAACGGTTCGGACGTTGTGGGGCGACAAAGTTCCCATGTAAATACTGTGGGAGAAGCGTGCGGTTGACTCACGCGCTGTTGAAGGCGGAAGCATGGAGGGACTGAGATAGTCCAAGGTCCTCTTTTCTGAGCGAACCGTTGCGCAAAGCAACGCTAGCAGGCACTGATATCATAGTTCTCATCGGAACAGCGAACACTCTCAAATCCCTGCTTGTGTTATGCCGTTGGGCTGTGTGATGTATATATACAATTTAATATTCATTCGATCCACTTTATTCGCGTAGGTAAGACGTTTCCCATTATATAAAGATGTAAATAAACATTCCGTTGACCATTGCTAGTGAAAATATTACGGGCGACTGCTTATATAGCCCATTGAGTTGCTCACGGTGGTGGTTAAATCTTCAGTCAAAAATAAAAAATCATGAACCTGGACTATTGTCTTTACTGAAGTGGTTGAATGAATTTGTCAGTCAAATAAAGTTTACATTTGTTGTTTCATATTAGTTTATTCTTTAAAAAAAAAACCAACAGAAAACTAACCGTCGATTCCGACGAGTGAAGAGTATTCGCAACGCGAATCTCATTCCAACTACATTAACAGTTGTGACTGAAGATGATCCAGTTGAATTTTTGCACACGATCGAGATGAGTGGACTTCCGCCTCACATTTTACGACTGAAAAGGGTGCAGTCTTGATGCTCATCACGAACCTGGCCGCCCCGCTGGCGCAGTGGTCTGAGCGCCGCCTTGTGATGATTCGTTCGTAAAGTGTCCGGGTTCGAATCCCAGTGAGGCATGGATGTAGTGTTCGTCTTATGGCATTGGCTCTCTCCTTTCCCTGGAACCAGTGACTCTAAATTAGGGACGGGCGACTGCTTATAACCCATTGAGTTGCTCACGCAGTGGCAAAGCGTGACTTTGTAAATAAGGGAAAACAATGCAGTTAATATGCGATAAATAGATGGTAAAAGTAATATGAATGAAAATTTATAATAATTAAAATCAGCAAGTGACCCGTTGTTTATACAGGGTGTTCGTAAACTGTTTTGACAAAAGAAGAAGGGTGATAGTACCCATCAAGATGAACAATATTTACAGAGAAACCTAGGGTCGCATTCAACTCTGAGTGTCAGAAGAGAGTAAAGTTAGATGTCCAAGTTGAACTTTCAACAGTGCAAATAGAGAGACTTAACGACATCATGAGTTGTGCAATCCCATTTATGGAGATCAAAGTGGCGGCCACGGGTGACGTTGCACAATTCCCACCGGCGAATGAAAGACTGGCGCACATTCTCGAAGACTCCTGGTGTCGTGTTTATCTTGTCCGCTGCAACAACGATTCTCGCGACGAGATCTTCCACGGAGTCCACAGGCTTCTCGTACAGCAATGATGTCATGTGCTCCCAGAAGAAGAAGTCCAGTGAAGTTGCAGTCCATGCCACAGGTCCGCCACGTCAAATCCATCGTGCAGGATATGTGGCATTCAGGAATTGTCTACTGCACCTTGATAAGCCAATCAGCTGCAACTGTCGATGCTGCGTCTTTGCTCAGGCAATTTGCATACGGTAAATGCTTGACTGTGATGTTCTGGCGATGTGCTACTACTCCGGCACGAAAGAAATGACGTCTGAGGTGTCGAAATACGTCCAACATATGCTTGTTGGACGTATTTCGAAGTTACTCTTTTCTGACACTCATAGTGGAATGCGACCCTAGGTTCCATTGTAAATATTGTTCGTCTTGATGGTTACTATCACCCCTCTTCTTTTGTCAAAACAGTTTACGAACACCCTGTACAATTTACAATTTTTTTTTTATTGCACACATTTAAAACTTACAGTTATATGAAAATGCAATACACCAGGAGGAATCTGAACACATTGGTTGTAAAGCGATTCCCCCTATCAGATGTAAGAAAAAGAATAAAACATATGACATATATGAAAGCAAGTAAGATGGTTATAACAGAAGCACCACTGTTGGCAGCATGCTTGAAACTACAATTTAATGATAGGGTTGAGATTCGTTACGGAGATCAGGATGATTTACAATGTAATTTCGCAGAGACAAGGAAAACTTTTTGATATTTTCCAGGGATCTGATGCTCTCTGGGAGATTATTCCATAGGTTAATGGCTTTATACAGTATGCTATTTAAACCATAATTAAGTCTAACACACGGCTGACATAATTTGTTGTTAGCAACAGATCTGGTGAAGATAGAATAATCCAGATATTTGATGTCAGATTGAAAAATAGGCAGTTTAAGATGCATTATTTTAAAAAACATGATACCTAGTTTCAATTGACAGTACGGCATGGCAAAAAAGCATCGTAAGACCCCACCCCCACCCACCCAAACGCGACCATGTGCGGTACCACCAAAAAAAAAAAAAAATGTCTATGTACAAGTTCAAGATTTATATAAAAAAAAATGTTCAGTGAAAATGTTAAAGGAGAAAGAAACTTGTCTACCCACAACGAAAAGAATTGGGGGTTGCTTCTATCAGACCCGAGAAGTGCTGACCCCGTGCCGGACAGCCCGATTCAGGCCCGGGCTGTAGAATATTTACTGCGGTTCGGGCTCGGGCTGTTAGAGAGAGGGAGAGCGAACTAACTTTTTTAATTATAAATGTGATTTTATATTATTTACATATGAAATCACATATCCTTGAAACTCTATTGTGTGGTTCTGCCTTCGGCGCCGTGGAAACGTTTGGGAGAATGCTTCCCCACGCTCTATGCTTAGCATAGCATTACTGGCTGTGGCTGGTCACTCTGCGGGTGGGCACGCCGTGTTACTGAGGTTCAGCTGGATGCTTTATCTGCGTTGCTTTCAACGAGCAACTTACGTACGAGACATTTGTTCTTGTTTTCGTAAAAATACAAATATGAATTTGCTTTCTTAAAAATAAAAGATACTGAAAAAAATGCCTGCTGCTTTATGCTAGTATGATATTTTTATTTTACTTTAATGCTACTTATTTTTAATTCACGCAAAAGAAAGCGCATGAACCAAAGGGAAGCAATGATTCCCTTGCTTCCATTGACGTTTCGCCACTATGCTCACGGTGGTCGTTAAACCTTCGGTCAAAAAAAAAAAAAAAATCATGAACCTGGACTATTGTTTTTACTGAAAAGGGTGCAGTCGTGATGAATGAATTTGTCAATCAAATAAAGTTGGTTGAATGAATTTGTCAATCAAATAAAGTTTACATTTGTTGTTTCATATGAGTTTATCCTTTTCAAAAAAAAACAACAAAAAAACTAACCGTCCATTCCGACGGGTTTCGTCTAGTAGTACTTTAACCGAGAAAGCGACAATGGAATTTTCGTCAGTAATAAATTAGAAAAATAAAAATATATTTTTAATAAAAACACGAGAGTAGGTATTGTCACTTCAGACCGTAAAATTTTCATGTGGACTCATCTGGGCTTCGGTTCGGTGAGCGCCATGTAGTAAAGATGCAGTGGAAATTTCTCCCATGCAACTTGGCCCCGCCATCGACCTGCAATAGGAGCAAAATGTAACGTGACACCTTCCCGTTGAGGCGTCGACAATGGTTACTATAGCAACCCAGTGTGCGGGGGTGAAGTGCAGCTACTCTGTGGCATCGTCCCGTGTCGCCCCCTGAAACAAGGCCGCAACACCAGTTCTTGACGTCATCACAGGAAGGCCTTAATGTGGCCCGGAAATAGTTAAGAGCGGAGAAGAGGTGAAGTACTACCGTAGCGCCATCTACGAGCGGGCCACTTTTGGAAGGTTAGCCTGATTTAATTCACGTGTGAAACTTACAGTCAACTCGGCGATGTCCGATTGCTGTGTGAAATTTTGACAAGAGTGAAAGATTTCTACTCCAAATTATATGAAAGGGATGATACATGTACTTCAGACATCATGAAAGGTACCAGAGTTCTTCCAGTCCTCCCAGCAGAAGTTGCTCATGCAATCAAGAACATGAAGCGAGGGAAAGCTCCAGGAGAAGATGGAATTACTATAGACATCATACAAGAAGCAAGTGGAGAAATTGAAACAGTACTCGCCCAAATTTTCACTCGATGCCTTAATGAAGGGAAGATTCCTGAGGATTGGAACAATGCTACAATGATCCTGCTACATAAAAAAGGTGACATTGAGGATCTCAGGAACTACAGACCTATCAGCCTCCTATCAGTGGTTTATAAAATCTTCACTAAAGTTCTTTCACACCGCTTGAAGGTAACACTGGACATGGCTCAACCGAGAGAACAAGCTGGATTCAGGAGTGGCTACAGCACAATAGATCATATCCACGTACTGAGAGAACTAATTGAAAGAGCGAGGGAATATGAACTTCCATTGTGCATGGCTTTTATCGATTATGAAAAAGCCTTTGATTCGGTGAAACCATCAGCAGTTACCACGGCTCTGAAATCCTGCGGTGTTGAAGATGCATACATTAATATTATTAATAACATCTATGAAAATGCAAGTGCAAAGATTCGGCTGTTTGAAAATACAACACACATAAAAATTGGAAAGGGAGTGAGACAAGGTGACACCATATCTCCGAAGCTCTTTAATGCCACATTGGAAAATGTCTTTCAATCACTGAACTGGGAAAACAAAGGGATAAAGATTAATGGAGATTATCTAACCCACCTTCGTTTTGCTGATGACGTAGTCATTTTTGCAACTACCCCATCAGAGCTGCAGAGTATGATCGAGGAACTTGCTGACAAGAGTAAAGAAGTGGGATTAAAAGTGAACTTTCAGAAGACAAAAGTGATGTTCAATGCTTTTACAAGAAATGAAGATTTATCGATTGATGGAGAAAAACTGGAGATAACAGATACGTATGTTTATCTTGGACAGCAGATATCAAGTGAGGGTCACATTGATGAAGAAATTAATCGGCGTACAAAACTTGCCTGGAGAGCTTTTGGAAGAAACAGCATAATTTTCAAGAGCAATATGCCATTATGTCTTAAAAGAAAAGTGTTTGATCAATGCATCCTTCCAGTGCTTACGTATGGTGCAGAGACGTGGACCTTAACTAAAAGAGACATACAAAGGCTGCAGACAACTCAAAGAAGCATGGAGAGGTGCATGCTTGGTATAACCAGGAGAGATAAGAAGAGGAACTCGTGGATCCGAAAAATGACAAGAGTGGAAGACATCATGATCAGAGTTAAATCCCTGAAATGGCAATGGGCTGGACATACTGCCAGAAGGACAGACCATAGATGGACAGCCGAAATTTTAGATTGGATTCCAAGGGACAGGAAAAGACCCAGAAAAAGACCACATGGGAGATGGGTGGATGAAATTCGTAAATATGCGGGAGTGACATGGAGGAGACTGGCACAAGACAGACCGTTGTGGAGGAAACTTGGGGAGACCTTCGTCCAGCAGTGGATTGATAATGGTTGACAATGATGATGATGTGAATATTTCTTCAACTCTAAATGCCTAAACCACGGCCCTACTCGATCGAGCAAGCGGTAACGCTTCGCTCTTAGCGGCCTTGCGAATCTGTTTCTTTATACTACCGAAATTCCACAGAGACGGCGAGGCGCACAGTTGTTATGCATTACGTCAGGTAGAAAGGAAATCGTGAGCTAAGTAAAAATTAAAATTGGCATTGTTTTTGAAGGGATTTTTTTGGGATTAGGATTAAAACGCCCACATACAGTATATGATACATACATCCAGCTAAAAAAAATGTTCTGCATATTATACTGTAATATAATGCGTGGAGTTCACAGCAAAGCTGCTTAGGAAAATCTACAATTCTTCAGTTATGACTGCTATTTCATCGGGCCGTGCCCAAGGAGGGTAGAAATAAGGGGGAGGGAGCATAACGAGCAATCTCTACGTAACGCTCTGAAGCCGACGGCCATCTTACATTACCCGTCTGTGCGCTCCCATCGAATTACATACTAACAACGTCTGGCAGGCTAGCACTTTTAAAGCCATCTTGCGATAAAAATAAAAGTAATTTACATTTATGGATATAATATCACCACTATTTTCTTTTCTTTCAAAGCAATGCTAGGTCACCTTTTACCGCCTCGCACGACAAAAATCCGACTTGTCGCACGAAAGGTACATACTATTTAAAGTAATGCATGAAACAGTTATCTCTAGTAAAAATAAAACACGCTCATTTATTTCATGTGATCAAGTGAATATTTTTGAAAACACAAACGGAACGAAATGAGCCTTAAAAACGATACTTCGTGCTAAACCTGATAATTTACTACAAACATTTAACGAAGGGTACACGAAATATGCAAAATTGAAAAGCGTTTGTAGCGCACAATAAAATTCGATTAGCATTGATAGATTACTATATACCCATCCTCCTTGCTATTATACCAATCTTTATAGTTCCACAACTTGACATGATGTAGGCAGGTTGATAATTCTGTAACCTATAACAAAGTGCATTAAAATTATAGATGGGCGATTGTGAGTGAGCTTTCCATTCCTGCAATTCAACAATTTGCTCCGAATTCACTTTTTTCTTAAACTGCAATTCTCACTTCATAGCATCGTAAATGAATAACAGCAGTGAAATATAACACATCACATAGGCCACATTTTATTGACGATTTCCTCTCTTAATTGTTTGACCTTGTTCCTTACAGTTTATAAAATTACTAACTCTCAATTAAAAGTGACATGGTCTTATATTGATTTCATGTTTCTTATGTTTTACAATAAACTTAACATAGAATGTAAGATGGGAATCTCATCCATTCGTTTTGTAGGGTCTTGTGTGGAATATTTTGACATGTAAATAGACAAGCGTTAGATGAGAAGTCGTTTGATTTGTCTTGCTATTAAATTTCTTCATCTGCTAAAAAAACAACGAATTCGTAATTTTACAAAAGAGCTACTAGCCTCATGTTCCATTGGATGGAATAACCAAACGGATAGATGAGATAAACTAATTTGTAATTACCACAACAATTACGAACTCTCGTAGAAGTTTTTTTATTTTATTACATTAAAATATTTATTAACCAACCAATTTTTGAAGTTTAAAAGGTGTTAATTGCGTGGTTCGTATACACTTAAAAAAACCCCATTAAAACTGTATTTCCGGAAATGTGGAATTGAATATACAAAACATCTGCAGAGAATTACAAGCCTTATTTTGTTCATATACAATTTAAATTCTGACATTGGTTTCTCATTAAAAAAAAAAAAAAATCTGATGGGAAATATGGGGCAATTTATTTGAATCACTTACGCAAAAATTTTATAACATATTGTTTAGGAATCAATTAATCTTTTACCTAATTTTACCATTTAAACACACATTCATACATCCTTTTAGTAAATTAAGACATTTAGGGGATACTTTTTATTATCGTTTGAGAATCCTTTAATAATTGTCATTTTCTCATAATTCCAGACAGAGCTGACAACCAACTGAGAGAGTGGGAGCTTGCACAATAATTTCCGCTTGTTACAGGAATTTTTTTAGAAATCACTTTTTCGAACAGTCTACATATACTTAGTTACAGGTTTTTGTTAAAGGCATTTCAGATAAAAAAATGGCAAAAATTAGAATAAACAAAAGAACTTTTTTTTTTAAACATGAGAGAATAGGAAAGTGGTGTTACACAATAGTACAGGAAGTACTCAAGATAAGATGGGAAATCACCAATCGATCCAGTTTTTCTTTAAATATATTATTACAAATTAATTTAGTATTCATGTATAAGACCCCCAAATCATGGGGGTTGGAAGACGTCTTTTTTCCCCATGGACGATCTTAGACATACTGTCAAAATTGATTTTAGTATTGTATTTTAATGTTTTCAACAAATTACTGACGCGTTATAGGGAACATATGTGTATCGGGGCGTGTGTGAAACATCGGTGGAACCGATCCCATGTTCATACATGGAAGCGGGGAAACAAGCGTGTTGGTGTTGCTGGGCAACAAAAGTTCGTAATGGGAGAGAGGTCGTCGTGCTTCTGCACAATATGACGTCCCTTTCTTTCTGTTTCCAGTGAATGGTATACGAAGACAAGGGAACAAAAATTATATGTGTTCAAGAGTTTAGTTTATATACTTTCAGTTTTATTATATTTCACATTTTTACTATTAATATTTAAAATTTAAATGCTTTATCCTATTATTTTATTTAGTACTTTTGTTCCTTTTTTATATATTACTGGTGCTAATACTTTCCGTTTATTAAAAGCAACTCCAGTATTCTTCGGAGATCACATTTAATAGCTATTTTAATCTGCTCCGTATTTTTTTTTTTTTTTTTTTTTTTGTTCGTAAGGTAAGGCATTTCGATTTTTCCATATATATTTTTTGTTATTGTTATTAAATAATGAATTGTTAGGTTTTTAGATTCAGAGCAGTCTAGCGGTACATGGTACAAAATGATGTGCAGTAAATTTATGTATATAATTTAAGTATTGTTGTAGCCACTCCCAGATATATTTTGCAAAATTGCAATCTACAAATATATGTTGAAGAGTTTCTTCTGAGCCACAGTAGTTACAGTTAGGATTAGATATTAGTTTAATTCTGTACAACCATTTTCTTGCCTGGATAATGTGCGAAATTAAAAAAAGTAGAACTCTAATATGAGTGCTTACTTTTATTTTGGATTGCAGTGTCCAAATACTATGTACCGTATTGGATTGCAGTGTATCCACACCCGAGGCTGTAACAGATAATATATCCCTAGCATTCTCTTCCTCCTCCGGAGTCACTGTAGTTTTAACGATTGGAAGTCTTATACTTTAACAGTCTAAAATTATATTACTAGTGGAACAAGTCTGGCATGGCAGGACTTCAGAATGTCTCAGAAAAACTTTTTTAGGGATTTTTTTCCCCTGGAAATTTCCCATGAAGGCAATTTTTCTAAAAATGTGAAACAAATCCAGCACTTTTATCTTTAAATGTGAGGAAATAAAGTTTTTTCTGAATTTTAAAGAATAGAAACGTAAAGAATTCTTTTCCTGAAGCAATTATTTTCTCGAAATACAACATTGATTACATAAAAAATCTAATTTATATTCGATATTTAATAAATAAACGGCTTACCTATTTTTCAAAATCCAAATCAGAAATATCATAATCACAAAGTTTCCAAATAATGTGGCGAAGCCACACAATAAACATACAGAAAAAATATTCAAAGTATGGCAATCAGATAAAAAATGTATCAGAAATAATCGAATCGAAACGAAAATGCAATAGGGAACATCGTCTAAACAGTGTGTGTGATCTTACCGATAAGCCTAACTGGAACACCAACTCAGCAATCTCGCAATTCCAAACTTTCCGAATCAGAACCTCTCCCCTGGGTCTAAGGTTATTGTTCTGATTTTGTGTCGCTTGGCCACACAATAACCGAAGATACTCAATAACCAATAACCGAATTATACTCAATAACCTTTGGTTTTCCCTTTTTTGAGTTACAATAAGGTTCACAGCAGTACACCATGGTAGCTACTGAATTCAATCAAAAACTTTTGCAATTTGAGTATGATATAAGCAATAAAATAAATGCTGCACTTTTTTTTGCGTTCATTCAGTTGCTTAACTGAAATGATTAACCACGAAAATTTATTAAAACAGACTCGACTCACCTCGCTATAATGAGCGTTTAAACAGGACGGCACATGAAAAACTAATTACGATCAGCCAAATAAAAAAAAAACCACTATAACTGGGATTGGCGTCTGCACCATCTCGCGACGAAAAGTGACATTTTTCTTGTACGCGTATCCCCGTAGAGATCGCCGAAGTGAGCAGTAACAGTTACCGTTGATCATCCCAGTTAGCCGTGGCAAGACTTACCTGTGAAACGTGATTCCAGTCAATTTTTTATCTGCCTTATTGGTGCAGCCTATAGCTGCACACGCTGGCATTTCTAAGCTCCTTTCCAGCAAAAAACAACACAAAAAAATGAAAAAACAAAACAAAAAAACCCCACTAAACTCGAACTATGCTAGCCTTTACTTCCGTAACTTACAAGGCACGAACAAGCAACTGAGAGTAAGGTAACATGGCGGCCACGCAACTCACTTGGCTTCACCGGTGGGAGCACATGCTCCCTCCCCTTATTTCTATCCTCCTTGGCCGTCCCTAAACAACTGGAGATTTACTTAACAACACTAGATGGCAGCAGAATCTGCATTGAATTTGAACGCGGTCAGAGAATATTCCCATGCTTTTTTCTTTGAACGAGTGTTGAGCTTCATCTTCTGCGATAGATGGCGCAAAAACTCACTCCTTGGGCGTGGCTTATACGCTTTGAGTGACTGCCTCAGGAGTTGGCGTCAGCGAATCACTGTATTCCGAATGGGAGCGGTCTCCCATTGGCTTCAGAGGAATTAATCCAACACGAATTCATCGATCGGAGATTTCATTATAGAGCAAATTTTTCGGGCTTTAGGTCATGGAATTAGGAAATAAATGGCCCTACCCAGTGGATTGGTGCTATCTAACGTGACGGTGATTTCCCGTACTTAGATGTTTACGAAACTATGACAGTTGAAACTATGTTCTTTCCAACTATTTGAAACAGATATTTTCGATTGTTAAAAAATTTATTTGTACTGAGTAAATAGAACCAGATCTGTAAACTGAATGTTATAAGTTTTTTTATTTATTAAATTTTTTAGGGGAGGGGGTGTTTTTCGAGGGCAAGTGATACAATACGTTGATTCTATTAGTGAAAGACAAATGCAATGAAACTTGGGGGTTTGTTTAGCAACTCGATTTTAAGCTATTTTGATGGCTAAATAAAAACGGAAATTCCGTTTTAATTTTGTCACTTGCACTGGAAAGACACCCACATTCCCCCAAAAAAGTTAATAAATATGACAACCTCGGTGCATTGAGTTTACAGATCTTGTTCCATTTATTCAGCACAAATACTTTTTCTTCTGTTTCTTTAATTTATACCTCATGTCCGACTCTTAACAAAAGCCCGACGCATGAGGGACTGTTAGGGAATCTATTAATCTTTTACCTTATGTTTGCATTCAGAAACTCATTCATTCATTCTTTTAGTAAACTAAGATGTTTAATAGGTACTTTCTTTTAACTTTTTAAATTTTGTTTAACTTCAAGTAAGGATCCTTTAAAAATGTCATTTTCACTTCCTTCCACGCAGATCATACAACCAACTGAGAGGGGAGTTTCAAGAGTTTCCGCTTGCAACAGGAAGTATACAATTATTTAGAAATCACCTTTTAAAACACTACATATACTTAGCAAGAGGTTCAGGATAAAGGTATTTCAAATTAAAAAATTAGACTAACCAAATAACTTTAAATTTTGAAAAAATAGGAGAGTAGTGTAACACGATAGTACAGGAAATACGAAAAGATGAAGATAAAAAAACATAAATGGATTCAAATTTTTTATTTTATTAGTGATGCTTTATTTTTAATTTATGATGTTCTGTAATAATCAAATAATATTACTGACTAATTATAATATTAATCAATAAATTTTTGGAATTTTATATGTATAGGCAAAATCGAACTTACAATTATATTTAAACTTTTCTAATAAAATACTGACAAAAAGTCGATCGTGAATTTTTTTTTGACACATTAATAATTTTCAGTTTTATTTATGTTTCACATTCCCAAATACTTTTTCTTACTAACTCTAATATTTACCCTCGCTGCAAAGTTGCAACACACACTATCTAGGGCATTCAAGTTAAACAAAAAATTTTTCTGAATATGTTAGATGCGAAAAGTGGTTTATCTTCAGTTAAGAAATCTTTTTGCACCGTCAGTTTAATAGTTCGAAGTGTTCTCATTTTTGGCCCAACAGTGTGCCAGAAGTAGTAGCTTTACCTTTTTTTTTTTTTTTTTTTGATTGGAGGTTTAACGACCACCGTGAACAACTCAATGGGCTATAAGCAGTCGCCCGTCCCTAATTTAGGGTCACTGGTTCCAGGGAAGGGAGAGAGCCAGTGCCGTAAGACAAACACAACATCCATGCCTCACCGGGATTCGAACCCGGACCCCAGACGGACGAATGATCAGAGGCCTGCGCCACCGGGGCGGCTAGCATTACCTTAGAGAATTAAAGTTTAAAAGTAATGAAACTTAGTTTTAACACCCTGTTGGTGGATGTTAAAACTAAGTTTTGTACTTTTAAACAAAAAAAGTATCAATCCAATTGCTATAAATAAACAAAGACATCGCTCTTTCCACGTTTTAGCAGCACACAGCAAGCGAAAAATTGTTATTTGGCTAATGCCAAATAACCATTTACGGTCGTTCGTCAAATTCAACAGGTCTTCCTCATAGCCCACGGTAAATAAGAGGCCGTGAAACGAACAGTCATGTGAGCAACTTAATCTGAATTTTCATCTTATTATTTGTAATAAAATAATCATCTACCTTTCTCCCCAGTCCGGATTTCCTTTGTGATTATCAGTGTGAACTTGTACTAGTGTTTTCTTGTGTCAGAGCTGGGGAGAGAGGTAGATGCCCACCAATTTCCCCCTCTCGGGAATTTGTTTATTTTTGTTTGTTTATTTTGCTATATTCGTAGGTTGTTTGTTGTGGACTTCTCGTAGCGGGATTCTCTGCTCTTCGGAGAGTTCGCCCGAGTTGTGAATCGAGGTGGGAGGTTTGTTTGGTGCATGTATATGCTTTTTCGATATTTATTGTATGGAGGGTTGTGTGCTTGTGGTAGGGATGGGTGTTGCGTAACTGATGTCTATGATGTGCCGATTCGGTGAAGATGTGTGCAGGGTGGGAGTGTCCTTCAGGGTGGGAGTGTCCTTCATGTCCCGACTACACAGTCCAGGCCAGAGCCTGGACTGTGTAGTCGGGACATGCTCACCAACCTGACGCTCCCGCTTGTAGCGTCACCTAAGGAATAACTTGCTTATTTCTTCCGGGTCACACCGAGCCTTCCGTTCACCGACCAGCGAGGCTACCACTGTGTCACCTCCTGGGGAGTGCCTCCTCCCATTTGAATGTTCCAACCGCCATCTGATGACACGCCCGCAGTCCAAGGCGACCCCGCCGACTGTTTCGCGAGTGGGTTCGTTAGAGTTCTGCGTGACCAGGCTGTTTCAGGGGTTTGAGTTTTTGTGTCTGAGGAACCGTGGTGTATATGCATCGGTGTGTGAAATAAACATCAGTGTAACAACACGTGGTAAGGAGAAGCAAATGTGACGATGTTGCTGGGCAACAAAGTTCTTTCGGGGGTCACGATACTGGGAGGGGGAGGGGATTGTGTGACAGTGTGACAGCACACTATGGCGTCCCTCTCTTCCTGCCCCTTTGGGGACTTAGTCGAAGACACAAATGAACAGATTCCAATTATGAGTATGCTTTCCTACTGAAAAGCGCCTGCTTTTGCATCACAAGGGTAGTCACGCTGAAGCTGTCGGGTATTACATTAAGTGTACTTTCACAACGTAAGCGTATTAACCCAGCTTCACTTTGCTGGTGTGGGAGGAGTAAGGAACAGCGCCAATCTCGAATATAAATAGGATTCAGCCAAGTGGTGTGACGTAATACAGAGGTGGAATCAGAAACGACAAATCCACACGGGACATTCTGTCCGCGTAGCTCAGTTGGGAGAGCGACTTACTCTGGAGTGAGGGGACACGAAATCGAAGTCCGTCGCGGACAAACTTGTGTTTTCACAGTGGCCACAAAAGCGTAGAGGGCCCATATAAAAACATCATATTTTATTTCTTCGAGTCCACCTTCATGTAAGATGTCTACAAATCGTTAGGGGTTTTTACAAACATTACACTTATTTCACCTTGTCCACTCTGCATTTCACCTTCTATAGTTAGCAGCATTGCGCTTTTACTTAGGTATATCCGTATATCGCCTCTAAAGATTACAATTTCATTGCTTTTACCTCATCGTGCTCTTCAGCGTTGGCTAAATGGGGTAATAAACCATTTGTATCGAAATAGCTTATCGTAATTTTGCATTTCTGCTAAGGCAATGATCAAAATTTGCTACGGTTTGGCCATTTTAACAACTTTGAACCCACAGTTCTCATGGTAGTAAAGTTTTAAAAAAATAATGCCACACTTTTATTCAGGCGCAAAACAATAGCCTAAGACTCGGCCTTTTTAGAAATTTTAAAACTGCTGATATTCTTGAGGTTTGCACTACTGCACGTCAAGTTAGTAACATTGCGCTCTTGCTCAAGCACAAAATATTTATTAATGGGGCCAAGGCCTAGGCCATTTGATCAGTTTTTATTCCGTCGTACTCATATTTATAAAGTTTGGATGCCAAGTCAAGTTAGTAATATTGCACTTTTACTTAGTCATCAAACACTAATAAATAGGCCCTTCGCCAAGTTTTTTTTTTAACAACGTTTAATCGGCCTTACTCATTTTCATGAGGTTTGCATACCAAGTCGAGCAAGCAATGCGTTTTTACGTAGACACTAAGCACTAATTATTAGGCCAATTTAAAATGTACCACATTATTAACTTGACTTCTTAACCTTATGAAAATGAGATTCGATGATGGAAAACCGCTAAAAAGATCTAGGCCTAGGGCTTGTTAAGTAATATTCAGTAAATGCGCAATATTACTAACTTGGTGTCTAAGACTTATGAATACGAGCACGACGGAATAAAAACTGTAAAAAAGGCCTAGGTCCTATTATTTAAGCCTATGTAAAAGCACAATACTACTAACTTGACTTGGTGTCCAAAGGGATGAAAATGTGATCAGTGGATTAAAAACTGCTAAAAAGGCTTAGTTCCATGGTCTTATAATTAATGTTTGCTGCTTGAGTAAAAGCGCGACATAATAAACTTCACGGGCTATTTTTTTTTTTTTTTTTTTGATTGGAGGTTTAACGACCACCGTGAGCAACTCAATGGGCTATAAGCAGTCGCCCGTCCCTAATTTAGGGTCACTGGTTCCAGGGAAGGGAGAGAGCCAGTGCCGTAAGACAAACACAACATCCATGCCTCACCGGGATTCGAACCCGGACCCCTTACGGACAAATGATCAGAGGCCAACGCCTTAGACCACTGCGCCACCGGGGCGGCCACGGGCTATTTAAACGTTATGAATATGAACATGGTCTGTTCAAACTTGCTAAAAAGGCCCCGGCCTAGGGTCTTATAATTAGTAACTTCAGTAAAAGTGTGTCATTTGAAGCAGAAGATATTTGGGAAGGTTTCTCGTAGTGAGAACGATATGTGATTACATAAGAATTTTTTTTTCAGTCGGGTTTTCAGAAACGCAGAATTGTTGCAAATGCATCATAAACAGAGATATACACTTATGCTTTCAAGCGGCAAAACATTTTTTTGCCAAAAATTAGAAATTATATGCATAACATCTCCCATCAACAGCTCATCTGGTACAAAAATAATTTTTTAAATCGACCGTTTAGAAACAGAGATTTCGCAGAAATTGCAATTTACTTTTACGCCCTTTAGCGGAAAGACTATGCGCTACTTGAAAAACAAACTGCACCCAAAATAGTCTTCGTTACAAATAGTATCGGAGGAGTTTTTTCAGTCAGATGTTTAGAAGTAATGATATTGGGCAATCCCGGGCGGGCCCACGTGCAGTGCTGCACTACAACCCGACGTGAAGCAAACTTAGGTGCCATGATCATTTCATTTGTACTTCAAATTATCTTCAAAATTTTCATTTGGGCTTATATGAAGTGAAAAAATTATATTTTATATCGCGAATGAATAATTCATACAGACAAGTGACGTATATTAGGAACATCAAACAGAAGACATCGCTCTTTCCACGTTTATAAGTGAGTCACGGTTTGATATTTTATATAGAGTTTTAACATCATGCTGATCCATGGTATTCTACAGATTTTTCAATAAAATAACATAGATTCTTTGTCGCTGGTGTAATTTACCACCAAATGCTAATGTTTGTACTAAAAATTTCTGATTGGAAAAATTAAATTCTTAAATCTGATAAATTCCTGGTACAACTTCTTATACCAGGCCTTGATTATCACTTTCCTGAAATGTTTATGCATATTCTTTCACTACATTGTACCACTAAATTCAGCATTTCGGCACAATATTTCGTGGGAACATTTTTCATTTCAAAATCTGGGATATGTAAAATAACCTTACCCTATAGCTTCCTTTCTGAAAATAAAAAAAACACTGGTACAATAATCAAAGATGGCACCTAAGTTTGCCTCAAGTCAAGTCGATAAGTACAAAGGTCAAATTTGGTGACACATTGAACTGCAAGTGATAAAAAGTTGTGTACAGATTTCTGGCGCAACAAATCACTTCAGGGCAATTTTGAAATCCAGTAACTCAGGGCGTTAACCCCAGAGTTACTGGATTTCAAAATTGAATAAAAACAGAAAAAATTGAGTGCAACCTTCAATTTTCTTGGTAAATGATTTGCAGTATCGGTACTATGAGTAGTAAAACAACTCTCTTGGTAAATAAATGACAATGGCAAAGAAATTTGACACTATCGAAATGGGGAAATTTACAAAACAAATATTGCACGTCATATGGATTTATTTGGTACTGCAATGTAATTTGGGAACATCAAAAAGTAACCAGACGTATCAAGCATGTTCTCCGTCAGGATCTGGGGACAAGCCAGGCATTAACCCTTTGGATTTTACGGTTAAGCGGATGATATTATTAGTAAAAAACAAAAATTTGTTAAAAATGATCTCTTTAGAAATTTTATTAATCTTCTTTTACACAAACTCATTTTTACTTCGTACATTGTGAGCATTCAACATACACAAATTGAAAAAACAAAGTTCAAATTCTTTATTAGCACACATACATAAATCAGCGGAACAAACATCTCATATGAAACAAGAAGGATACAGACAGCTGATAATTCAATACAAAATCTGCAAAATCAGTTGAGAAAGAATGACATCTATGTGGACATATTGGATGGCACACTACATTAAGAAGCATGCAGACAGCTAATAATTCAGTACAAATACTACAATATCAGTAGAGAATGGACGAAAACATTATAAATATAGGATGGCACAGTACAATAAATACAAGAGCGTACGAGAAGGCGATAAAACAACGAGAAATATGCGGACAGCTAATAATTCGACGCAAACACTACAATATCAGTACAGAATGGACGAAAACATTATAAATATAGGATGGCACAGTACAATAAATACAAGAGCGTACGAGAAGGCGATAAAACAACAAGAAGGATGCGGACAGCTAATAATTCCACTACAGTATCTGTAGAGAAAAGATGGCGACTCTATAGATATTGGATGGTACAGTACAATAAATACGCCAGTGTATAGGAGATAATACAACTGTCGGATGGAGAAAGCAAATATAAAAAAGAGAAAGAAACTGCAATTACATCTGAGATAGAAAACACGTTGAAAAAACCTTCCAAAATATTAAGCAAGATGCCAAGCCACCTGCAACTGTGGCCAAAGTATACACGCAACATTTCCGAAGTGTAACACAGTGAACAGCAAAATCACATTTTAAATCCCGTGCATTATGTCAAATTCGAAAAATTGATTGAAGAAACCTAGTCAAAATCTTTCCGTAAAGATAGTTTTGACCCATGTATATATATTGTGTAGTAACACAATGGGTGCCGCGATATGAAACGTAAACAAACCTTGGAACAACTGTGGTGGAACGACCTGCTTTGGAAATACAATGTAGTAAACAGAATCGCGCGTGCTGGGCCAAATTCGAAGCAATGGTCGAAGAAACGTAGTTACGATCTTCCCGTAGAAATATCATGGAACTATTTATAGTGCCTGGTAACACACGGAGAACCGCGTTCACATACCCGCCTGCTGTAGCTGCAAAACGTTAACATACCCGCCTGCTACAGCTGCAAAAGAATTCACGTCGACTTTAGAAGTGCATCCCAAAGTGCTTCGACGTAACCTATTACCATCGCCGCTAATATTCTCCCGTAGGTGCCCTCCAATATGGGTTTACTGCCTCGATAAAGCCACCCGTATGTGTGTGAAAGTTTGGGTCAGCAAACGGGAAGATCAAATTTCAGCAATGGCTGAATGCTTTAAAAAGTAAATAAATTAATTTAAAATCATCAAATTGGAATTTCAAAAAGAAGGGGTGGGTGGCTCCGCGACCGACAATATCACCTTTCACGGCTTCCGCACGCGACCATGCAAAATTTCTAGTCAATACGTTCCGTAATTTCCTCTTAACGTGACTGACAGATACGATAATATGTAGATAACGCTTGCCCGCCCACTGCTCAACTTGTAGACGATTTTCTGGAGAGCGGGGGTATTCGGCATGCGGACCGCTCATCCAGGTCATATGTAGAGGATTTTTAGGAAGGGAGTGTCTGACCCTAGGTCTTAAACAACCCTTAGAAATAGGAAGCTAGGAGATTTGGCCTAGAGTGGATAGGAAAGTCACACGGAAGTGAGGTAGAAAGGAGGAGAAAGACGCCCTTATTTATTACCGGGGGCCAGTACCCGGGGTCCGACGGCTTAACGTGTCTATTCGACTCACGGCGGAAATTTAGCGGTTCGAACGTTCGTACCTGCCTGGGATCGAACCTGAGGCCTTCTCCATGGCAGTCAGGAACGCTGACCACTAGCTCATCCAGGTCTCCGGAACTCAACTTTATAGAGCATGCTTCCGATGCTGTGGGACAACACGTAGCAGTTTGTCAGCCCCTCTCCTTAGATCCCTTCTCGAGCTACGCATCGCCAGCATTGAGGAATGGAATTTTTTGGGTCCAGAGTTCATCAAAAACCTAGTGATGAGTATATTGTGAGAGTTGGTTGTCTGTCCTTGCGAGGTGATCATACTCCTTATTACATTGGTGACACTTTAGGATGCGACTCTGTATACACAAAATGTGTATATATTTCTTTGTTGTTATAAAATGTTTTTTTTTTTACATTTACAACAACGATTGTCTCTTATATATCGAAACGTCCATGCCTGCTGTTACGTGTTTTCCTTCTTATCCTGGCTTTAATAAAAAAATTCAGCTCATGTTTCTCCCCCCCGCCAAGACAATCGGTTGGCCCTCTAGTGGAATTCAGCCGATTTTTTAAATCAGAAACGAATAAAAACAGATACGTTTTTGCTGATTTCCCAGACGAAAGTGTAAAGTAAGAATTAAAATACTTTGAAAAAGTAATTTTCCAGGAAAATGATTGCTGTCAAATCAATCGAATCAACTTCATTAGAGCAATACGAACAGGAAACCTTGAATAAAGATGGTAATAAAGTAATTTACATGAGCACCCCAATGGCGCACTGGCCTAAGCGTTAGCTTCAGACCATTTGTCCGAGATGGGTCGGGGTTCATCGACCCATCACAACTCATCGATTTGCTTACGGTGGTCGTCAAATTATCAGAAACAAAATCACGATACTAAAGATCGAAAATAACTTTAGGCACACGTTTTCGCTTCGCCCTAGGTGACATAGAAGAAATTTCATCTTTGCTGGATGAAGGCAACGAAATCGCAAGGGACTTATGAGTTGAGGCTACCGCATGATGTACTTGTGACAGAAAATTCCGTGAATGTGGTTCAATTTCTACTGCTGCTTTATTATTTTTACCCCCGACCTCTTTTTTAGAAATGGCATCGATTATGTGTTTTGGCTCGCACAAAAGGAGATTCCGCGGTGCCCTTAGGTCTACTAATTCAGGAAGAATGCATTCTACATAAAATGCACGCAACTTGGGAACTATTCTGCCCCAAAAGGGAAAATCTCTTTCAATTCAAATAATTTTGGACTCTGCTGGGTTCCACACAAACAGGTCACAATAGCTCCTATTTGTAATTGCAAGCTGCCCTTGAATTTGATAAAAATATTTATGGGTTCTGGGGAGAAATGCACACCCATCCGATCTCATTTTAATCCCAATGGAGTGTTTCTTACACACCTCTGCAAAACTTTGAGCATCCCTAGCGGAATACGGGCACTTTATTTTTATGAGACCACTTTCACCTATTAGGCCATCCGGACTTGTGCACAGAAATGGGTTTTAACGTCTATAAACAAGCCACAGCGCTGAACTTTATTTGAGGCTTCTTGTTCATATTGCTCCAAAGCAGTTGATTCGCTGGCCATCCCATATCTCATAGCTGAAGTCTGTGTCACATTTCCGTAAATTATTCTTTTAACCAGATTGGCACTACGTGTTGTTATTCGCCTGTCAGTCACATCCTTTAGTGGCTTGAGGAAATGCGTTTCGCTCTTTCTTGGCGCCACCTATCCGAGCGTGACTGACCACGAGTTTCAGGTTCTAGTTGGTCATTTCTGTCAACTTTCAGTTTTGACATGAAAGTCTCGCAGATGGAGGAAACCAAGTCCTAGGACATATCCGGTTGTTGGGCATGGTCGTCATAACTGTTGTCCCCACCTTGTGGAACATGGACTACATTCCGCTTTGTTCTGCTACTAGGAAAGAGTGATCTGCGCTTGAGTCGATTGACATACATATTTTGTCGTGTAGAAACGAACCGACGTACAGGAATATTGGAACTTCTCCCAGTGACAAACGTGTTAGTCTTAGAATGCCATCCTTGGGCAGGTGTTTGATATGATATTACAGCAAGGCTGGCTCGTCTGTTCACTCCACCAGCCTTGGAAAAATCTACACGCTTTCCACCATATGCTTTGCATAACACGCTCATAAATGTTTCGCACGGATTATTTGTGGCATTCCATATTAACGTTTCACAACAAGATAATCAGATTTTTTTTTCAATTTCCCCTGAAGTGTCTGCAGAATTCCTGTGTTCTTCATTTCATTGTAAATGGAATGATCTATTTCACTTTCTTTCCTGCTGCAGAAACTTCCGCAATCGTCGTGTTTCCCAAAAATGTGACTGGGCCCGTTTCTTAGTTCTTTCATCAGTCCTGCGACAGCTTCCGTCTTAGACTGAGTGTGGTTCAAAATGGCGTTGTGTTTTATTGCAGTCCTAGCACCAATGGTAAGTCGAGGTATATAGGTTTTTAATAGTTTTCTGGCCTTTATTCCTCCGGCACCAGAAAACTTTGCGGTTGACAATTGCATTCGCTGAAGGGCTCTGCGATACCTCCTGACTGCATGGTTTGCACACTCCACTTTCAGAACTCTGCCACCATAGGAAACTTTTTCTTTGACTCTAAACATGGTTTTTGAATCTCCATCCCCCACCAGTCGAGTACATCGGACATTATGGACATTCTGCAGGTAATTCGCCCCCACACACACACACACAACAATGTCACTCTCCATGGCAGTAGAGGGGCCACTCCAATTTTTCCAACAGAAATGGTCCTTTCTTGGAACTTTTCCACTTTCCATTGCCCTACATATCAGGCATAATTTATTGCGGATGCCGATAAACAATATTTTTTGGGTCAAACTTCCTATAATAACTGCAACACCACTAGAAGAATTATATCCATGTCAATAAGTTCTTTTGCACCTACCGCCGTCAACAATAGCTGTGATACAATAGAAGCCATCCTCATCGATGTAACCTCTTTGTTCTGCTATTTTTTTCTTGTTGTTTTATGGCCTCGTTTCGCATGCTGAAAATTTGTAGTTGCTCATGTACTGTACATCCATTTTACTGAACTTTTTTTCTTCTTGTAAAAAACCACTGCCTGATGAAAGAGCACCTAAAACCGCAAGCTGATTAAGACAATCTCCATCAGCATCCGTCTTGAGCTTGGCAAATTTTGCACTCATGGGTTTACTGCAAACATAGTCAAATGTTGCAACAAGACCATTACGAGACATTTTTATCAAATACAAACCGGCCCCCGTAATCACATTCGTATGTGTGCTTTTCCAAATTTCTCGCCTGTTTAATAACCAGTTCAAGTTGACATATAAATCTCACTGAAGGAAAATTGTTTTCCCGCATAGTTCATGACATAATGGAGAAACTGAACGTTCTTCTTGAATATCTGGTCCAGGTGTAATAGCATTATTTTCACCCAATGCTGAACATTCAATTCTTAGGCTGTCAAGTCTTTCATCTATTGGGAGTGGCATTGGATCCACTGTCATTAATGTTTCACTGTCAGTCACTGAACAAGTATTTCGAACAGACCTAGAAATGGGGGGAATAATGCATAAACATTTTAAGAAATGTCTTCCACATTAAATATGTTATTTCAATTTGAAAATTCAAAAAATTTAAAATTTAAACTTTTTTTGTATTGATATACAGGTATTCTTGAGAATTTCGCATAATCATGTCATGCAGAACAGTTTTATTTATTTAGCAGCAGAGCTACTAAATACATAAAAATAAATAAACTAAATAAATAAACAGTTTTATTTAAGTGTCGTTGCCAATTATTTGTGGCCAAACCATTCTTTACCCAAAATAAGAAATTATATGAAATACATTTCCCATCAGGACTTCTATCCGATGCAGAAAGATTTTTTTAAATCTGACTTGTTGGAAAATATTCCGTACATTATGCCAGAATTTAAAGGTGTCATAAAAGGAATGAAATTTAAAAATTCGCCTAATCCGTGTGCCCTATGATACCTTTGGGGATCACACGACACGATAGCAGATAGCGAGAGATAAGGATAAACGATTGTGAAAAACTAATTCCCTTTAGTTTTAACTACATAGTTTGAAACCAGATTTCCATATCATTTGTTTTTAAATCAGATTATTTTATTGTTCAGACATTGAAAAACTGTTTCTTTGTTATTAAAAATCGTTATTTGTTCTTCAAAAACGGAAATTAAAGAAATCTTGAAGATTTCAGCATTCATGTATTGTGTGGCCAGCGCTATGACAATGGGGCCAATATGAAGAAAAAAATACAATGGACTTCAAAAAACATAATTTTTCGACCTGAAACCCTTATGCATTCTATGTACTTTGGACGGTTTATATGCGGTCACTAAAAAATGATTAAAAATTATGGAATATATTTGTACGCAGAGAAGGATTCTTACGGGAATAGGTGCTGCTAATATAACCAGTGCAATGCCTATTCCTGTTTTAAATTGAGACCATGGAATTTCTTGAATTTCTTTTTTACCGGTAAAGCGGCTTCCAAACATGAAGTAATGCCCTTATTAATTTCCCCTGTATGAGGACCTATTGCTGCATCACCTCTCCTGTAGAATCGGACACGCAGCGAGTCAGACATCGGATATATCACTTGGCTGTTGAGGAGAATGCCTGTAGAATACATAAAACTGAAGATGTTAAAAAAGGCAAAAAAAAAAAAACTAACAGTACGCTTGTAGTGGTACCTAGTGCTTTAACAACACTTTTGCAGCCAGTTGATGTTCGTTTGATAAAGCCTTTCAACGACAAACTTCGATAAAAGTGGATTGAATGGATCTCATCAACAGATGTGCAAACAACAGATGTGGATGCGTGATAAATATATATATATATACATATTGCTATATATATATATATATATATATATAGCAATATGCCATTATGTCTTAAAAGAAAAGTGTTTGATCAATGCATCCTTCCAGTGCTTACGTATGGTGCAGAGACGTGGACCTTAGCTAAAAGAGACATACAAAGGCTGCAGACAACTCAAAGCAGTATGGAGAGGTGCATACTTGGCGTAACCAGGAGAGATAAGAAGAGGAACTCGTGGATCCGAAAAATGACAAGAGTGGAAGACATCATGATCAGAGATAAATCCCTGAAATGGCAATGGGCTGGACATACTGCCAGAAGAACAGACCATCGATGGACAGCCGAAATTTTAGATTGGATTCCAAGGGACAGGAAAAGACCCAGAAGAAGACCACATGGAAGAAGGGTGGATGAAATTCGAAAGTATGCGGGAGTGACATGGAGGAGACTGGCACAAGACAGACCGTTGTGGAGGAAACTTGGGGAGACCTTCGTCCAGCAGTGGATTGATAATGGTTGACAATGATGATGATGATGATATATAGGAATGATTAGTAGCATAGTAGAGGAAAATAACTTTGTTAACGACTGTACCCACACAAGTAGTAATTTTGTGTTCTTGTACAGTTCACTAATTCATGATTATTAAAACTTGTTACTTCCACTTAAGATACCCGCATTTTATTATAAACGCACAAAAGACAGGATAAGCAAGGAATACTTGTATGTTCATAATATTATTTCACGAGCGGCACCTTTACTTCCCCCAACATTCCAGTGAAGGTATAAAGGTGAAACACAACGCCGTGTTTTCTTCTATGTCTATACATGCAAGATGCAAGGGGCACGTTTTATTAGACGATCACTGCAAAAAATTCTAACTAATTTAATTTAATTCAATTATAGCGCGAGAACAATGGAATAAAAAATGCCGACCCCGGAAATTTCCCCCATCCTGCCAGCCTGCTAATTGTAAGACCGTTTTCCACTAAAACCCGCGGTAACAGTGGAAATACTAACCCGGAAAATATCCCCTACCTCATCCAGCTACCTGCAAGACAGTTTTTTACAGTGAACTGCAATAACATTTTGAAAGGCCGACCCTGGAAATTTCCCCCACATATTTGAGCACGTTGTGCTGCTGCATCTTGTTTTAAACAGCCTGAAAATGGAAATGATGACTCCCGAAACCGAAAACCATACGTATTTTTTGGTCAAATACAATTTGTGCACGGTTCCTGACTAAAGAAGGTGGGGGACTTTTCCAATCACCGAAAACGTATGGTTTAAACCATTCCCCAGACGTTTGCTTAGTAAAAAAATTCCCATTAGCACACAGTAGTAAAAAAAAAAAAAGGAACAACTAACCGTTGGGATATCAGTTTAAGGTGCCCCGTTTTTTTAGTTTTTTTTTTGTTTGTTTTTTTATTGTCACAGAGCGTAAACCACCCTCCGCCAGGAAAAAAAACCAACACTTTTTATGGGAATAATTTCTAATATTTGCTATTGTGAAAAATTAGGTAGCAAATATTTCGTTCTATTGGAAGCACTAACGTCACGTTAGCTACACTGAAGCTTAACCGTATACATGAAAAGTCGACATCCAGAAGACTGAAATAAAGCTGAATGCCAGCTTCCAAAATATGATGTATTGTCGTGCAAACATCTCTATTTTGTGGAATTGGGTTTTTATTGCGGAAGTAGTGCGAGTTGTCAGTGCTTGAAAAATTGCCACTTCAGCGAGGACAGTTTAATGTTTCTTTGAAGGATGATAGAAATTTAAGATTGAAGTCTATGTTGGTAACTTTTTTATTATTATTATATTTTTCCTCATTAAGTTTTTAATTCATTTCTCCAAATATTCAGCTATAAATGAAAGCAAATAGACTAAATATAAAGGGAGATTGCCTTTGGCCAAACCTGGCCCTTGCGCCATTAAAATCAGCTAACTTACCAAAAACTTGCGGGGGAGTTAAGCACCCCGCCAAAAAGATGTCTGAATACATCACTGTTAGTAAGACCCGTTCTTTGAATCGGAAGGTCAACCTCGTTTCTCTTCTGTACATAAGTTATCTTTCTTTATACATATATATTTTGGGCACTGGAAAGTGTCGGGTGTTTTAGGGGGGTGATGGTCATGTGCATAAGATATACGTACAAATATAGAGACGTTATTTTTATTGCATACTTTTGAAACAGATAACGGTAAATGGGCATAATATGTAGTGCCTTTTTGGTGAAATATATTTTGCTTTTTCTTATTCGCCACTCTGAATCAAGCAATAATTTCTTCCCAAGTTAGTATTCTCCCTCCAGACGTACTGAGTGAAAAATAATACAAAATATCACAGACAAACGCTGCACGTATCAACAAAGCAAGTATTCTGCCAAAGATATTCTTTGATTCTGCTGAGAGATGTGACTGATGTCAGAAAGCTGAATGACATTGCCCTGGGACAAATCAACCCTGCTTCACTTCTTTGTTTAGCGGCAGTGGCCACGACTGACGGTTACTTCTACCACGGCCCGAAAAGCTGAATGCCAGAAAAGCTGAATGTCATTCAGCTTTCTGACATCAGATGTGACTGATGTCAGAAAGCTGAATGACATTGCCCTGGGACAAATCAACCCTGCTTCACTTCTTTGTTTAGCGGCAGTGGCCACGACTGACGGTTACTTCTACCACGGCCCGACTCAATCGAACGTGAGGGGGGGGGGGGACACGACAATACATCATATTTTGGGAGCGTCCCCTCACGCTCGATCGAGTCGGGCCGTGGTTAGAGTCGGACATCAGGTTTAAATTAAAGAAACAGAAGAAAAAAGTATTTCTGCTGAATAAATAGAACAAGATCTGTAAACTCAATGCACCGAGGTTGTCTTACTTATTAACTTTTTTGGGGGGGAGGGAGGGGTGTCTTTCATGTGCAAGTAACAAAATTAAAACAGAGGATCCGATTTTATTTAGCCGGCAAAATAGCTTAAAATCGAGTTGTTAAACAACCCCTTCCCCCCAAGTTTCATTGCATTTGTCTTTCACTAATAGAATCAACGCATTGTATCACTTGCCCTCGAAAAACACCCGCCGCCCTCAAAAAATTAGTAAATAAAAAACTTAAAACATTGAGTTTACAGATCTTGTTCTATTTACTCAGTACAATTTTACCATCGCAAATATCTGTTTCAAATAGTTGGAAAGAAAAGCATCTAAATACGGGAGAACCACCGTCACGTTTGACAGCAGCCGCGGATGGCCTAGTGGTTAGTGTTTCAGACTATCGATGCTGGGTCCCCAGGTTCGAACCTGGGCTGATCTTTCAGAGATGGTGTGATTGACTAACAATCGCTGAATATCCGCCGTGCATCGAACGAGCACGTTAAGTGACGGCCCCCAGGCTGGACCCACTGGTTAAATGGGTATCCTTTCCTATACCCCACCTGAAATTCTCTCACTCCTCTATGTGCAATATCGTACTTGTACGGTGGCGCCATCTACTGTACTCTAATCTCACTACAAACTGTTCTGTCAAAGTCGCTAGACTTGCTCTCATTCCTTCCGTTTCTGTGTCCTGACCAAAAGGCGATCTCGCTGTAGGTGGCTGGGACCTAAACTCTACTACCTGTGGACGGAAGTCCTACAAGAAAATGACGCTGACCCCTCCACAATAGACAGCACCAGTCCACGGCAAGTTCTTCCTGTGATGACGTCAAGAACTGGTGTTGCGGCCGTTTCAGAAGGCGTTGGCCCAGCTGTCAATCAACGGCTAGTTCTGTTGGTTCTGTTACACGTCATTGGTGCGCTGCAGAGCTAAATAGAAAGACAGGCTACGGCGCCGAGACGAGCTACGGAGATCACGTGACCACGGTAGTGCTGTTGGCGTCAGCCTCGGCGTTGGTTTGTTGACGCAAGGAGATGATTTGAAGCTGCGTTTTTGATGTTCAAAAACGAACTATAAGAGAATAAATTAAACGTTTAAAAAGACCAGAATTGAAATTAATCAGTCCAGTTTTTTACTGAAGTGAATTATTTAATACTTCCTATCTTGACAAACTTTCACTTCACGGAATTAATAATCCCGTATTTTTTTCGGTGAAAAGAAATTTGATTTTTTTTTCGGTGCGTAAATACAGCTATAGCACGCACTACACACACAAGTACACAATTTATAAACGATTTTCCCTTAAAAATATATGCGCTAAAAATTATTCGCCTTCCGACACTATAAAGTTGAAAATAAAAGTTTCCCATTTCGTTCTAGAAGTTCGCCATACGTATGCTGGAAAACTATGAAAATCATGGTTTGTACAGCAGGGTCCAAAACTTTTTCCAGGACTATTTAAGGACTTCTTAGGACTAATATACATCATTTTCCAGGTTTTATTTTTTTTAATTTTTACCAAACGTAGTATATATATATATATATGTTTATTGTAATAATTAATATAGAAAGAAAAAGTTACCTTATTAACTGTGAAACAGCTCAGTTTGATTCTCCATCACCCACTTATTTTTTCTCTGCACAGTGAGTTTATTATTGTTGCATTCTTATTTTACTTAGTAGATATTGTAAACAAAAAAAGAAAAACATCGATCATGTTGAATAACTTTTAGTAAACACTTTAAGATTTATTAAGCTTTCTTTATTGACTGAACCAGATCATCCAATTATTATTCTGATCCTGACAGCAAACTCATTTTTTCTTTTCCATCGTCCTAAAACTGTTTGACTTTGTAATGAGCAATAAATTCCCTGTATTTTCTGCTGAACGGTCAGCATTTTCCATAAGGGTTGCTGTATCACTTTATTATATATTTTTTCTTTTTCTGTAATTCCTCTATTTCTTCCATTACAGATTTTCTCTTTTGGGACATGCTGGATTGTGCTTCTTCACAATTTTGCTCTTCTAAATAGTTGCTGTATTTCTGCTTGGCCATTGCAGCTGAAGCAAATAATCTCTTTGTAATCGGCACTTTCAAAAGGCTATACCACCAGCAAACCTAAACAATTTGTCATGCTATCAATGAGTTTTCTCGTAGATTTTCAAACATTACCTCTTTGTTTATGGAAAAGTAAATTTGTCGACATGCTCAATGTTGTTTCAGCAACTGACACATTTTCAAGCCATTGGTGTTTAAAGAACTTTCGTGGAAGACTTTCACTGCCACTAACGGATGTATAGTGTTCCCTCTTGGCTGGGGAATCCTTGAAAAGTCAATAGAGCAAGAAAATAACTCGTTTAAATTTCATTCGAAAACCTTTGCACCGTCTTGAAATATACGATTGACAATATCTAGTCCGTAACTTTGAATGTCAATGTATCCATTGAATCCTCACGTAGCTGATTTTGCAGCACGTCGTAGAACTTCGAGTTGACAGCTGGACCATCCATAGACACCTGGATTAGTTTCTCAAGCTTTAGCTTTTCAACACAAAAATTAAAGTTTTCCAAACCGGTGTCAGCTGGTGCACACCCTAAAAATTTTGATCCATAGTACCTAGTAATAACTTTATCATAAACTATGAACGAACAAGAATATCCATTTGTTTGCATTGAGTTTTCCTATTTAAACTCTCGTCAAATAACAGAACAAATTCATCATGATTTACATATTGTTAACAAAGACAGAAAACATGGTGCAATACCATAAGAACAAAGATAATCGTTTTTCTTTTCACCATATGTAGTCTTTTGCTATTTGGCTGTCAGGAAATATGGTAAAAAAAGGTTTGTCTATTTGTTTGCACGAGTTATATGCACAGTAGCAAAATGTAGATATAAGAGCGCATGCTCTACGCTGATAGTTTTCAAATCATTAGCGGATTTTGCCGATAGTTTTTGCTGGTAGATTAAAAACAATGAAAATGATATTTACAGCATTTAAAACATTTACTCAAGGCTTTACTGAGATTAATATATTTAATTCGATTTTAACTTGAAAAACTTCCAATTCTTTGTTTTTACAGACATTTCTGGCTTCTGGATTTTATTGAGGCCTATTCTCAATATTCTCAAAAGTTTTGTTTACAGAGAAAGTTTCAATTTTATTGTCAGGTTCCTCTTGCAGTTACCAGTTATTAAAATCTTTTTCTTATATATTTTGTAAGTCTACTAGTTTTGAATTAAGTTGCTGAAAATGCTATTTATAATTTTTGTAGGTTCATTAATGGAAGTATTTTTCTTGGTATAAAAACTTTCTTTAATTAGTCTCTTGTTTTTTTATGAGGTTCATAGTAAAATATTTTAATACAACTCTGGTTATATGAATAGTGACTAAGTTTCATAGCCCACAGCACCTCTGATCTCAGATATTCCGTGTGGGTCACAAAAGCTCCCACATTTGTATTGCTTGAACTTGAAGTTTGCATGAGCTTACGGTGGGAGACAGCTTTTCCACGTGGCATTGCAACTTTCATGGGATCACTAATGGTGGTACGTGTAGAAATAGCAGCATTTAAATGCACATTTATCAAATTCCAAATGTTTTTTACCTTCCATGCGGCTTTTCAATCCAGATACACCCGTGTTGGAAATGTCAAAGTTTTTGCATGCACAATTTGTACCGAGCTCTTGATTTGTTACTGGTATCAGGTAACAGCCAATCTGAAAATATAGTATTCTCTAACCAAACTTAATGGAATACACATTTTCCAGTTATACTCCAAAAGAAGGAATAAAATAATCCATAACCAACGATCAAACAACAAACCACAACCTCATTGTTTAATGAACAAAGTAACAAACGTGAGCGATGGAATGGAAAACACAAACAGGTGAACATGAACAAACAATAAAATATGGAGCTCAGGCAAAGATTAAAGTACCTAACTAATGTAGCCTAACAAGTGCTTCTCAGTACAAGTGTAACAGTGCGAGCTGGGTGGGCGGTATTGGTTATTAAGCCCAGATGGCCACTGCTAGATGCTGAAGCTTCAGCGGTGGAGACGTAGTTTTAATGGAGAGTGCTCCAGCATACACCCTGTAATATATGAAAGATGTTTCCATTGACTATTTCATTTCACTTTGTAGTTGTACACCGAATTCATGCTAATCACTCACTGCTCACAGAATGTTTGCGTTTTAATTAGTTTTTGATAATAAAAAAAGTCAACTTATATTCTGGCGGCTGTCTTCCAATTTTCTGTGACACGAAGCAAGAAATACTATCAAAAAGAGACAGATGGGCACAATTTTTACATATGTGCCACAAATGCGTATTTCAAATAGTTTCAAAGAAGGCAGGTGCTGGTCATCACTAGCTGCAACTGTATTCAGCTTCAGAATATTTTCCCCAACTTTATGTTTTTCCTTATCAGGTTGTAGGAACCTGCATCATCAAAATTTGACACACACACACACAGCAATGTTATTTTATAAAACACTAACCATGTGAAAAATCAAGGCTGGTAACAAAGACATTTGACAATGCATTCCAAAACACCAGCATTATTAAAATTACAATTTTACCACTAGCCAACACTTTAATTACAGTAAAAAATTCCTATCATGCAATTTCATTTATAATAAAACAACATACTAACTTTTCAAGTTTTTAATTTTTCTAGCAGCACATTTATCACCATCTCTGAAATCATTCCTAACTTTAATTAAATTATTTATCATAATTTTGCTTGAATGCAAAAACATGCCTTCTAATACAGTACGAAGAGTTTTTTTTACAGATGCATTGTTATGTTAATTGGCATAAAAAAATATTATGCTGTGAAAATTTAATAGCTCTCAGTGTGTATAACAGGAGAGTTGATTTTGAATACTGTAAAATTTTTTCAGTAAAGGACTCAATCTTTTTAAAACCATACTAGACTACAGCAGTAGCATATAAAGCACACCCAGTAGGAACAATTAACTTACCTCTGCCTAATTATTTTATCAATTCACAAGGTACTGAGGAAACTTCAATATCAATTTCTTTATTAGACTCTAACCAAAATTTACACTCAATGCATTTATTTAATTATAACTGTTTTCTAACTGTAAAACCACAAATGTATGTTAAATTTATCAAAATATCATTTATCAATCTGTTGTTAAAAAAAAAGAGCATTCATGAATGTTGTTTAGGCCTCAGGAGAAACATGGACCTGAGGAGGCCAAATATTACTTCATCTCTGTACACATTAAACACAGTCTGTAAAGAAATTAGGGCTTATTTTCTCACTATAACCAGAACCAAATGTTTTTAAATTCTCTGATGTTAGAACACATTCCGTAGCCTTATTTCATGTTTGTTACACAAAATGGAACATCAAAGTAACAAACAGACGATATTGGTGTTTCTGCCGAAGAAAAAAGATTTCCAAAAATGAAGTCAAAATTTCAAGTGTAGATAATATAGCAGGAAAATAGCTACAGTACTACTTGGTAACTGTCTTCCAAGCTAAGAAAAATAGTAAACATTTATCCTAAATAGAGTCTTTTTTAAGCTAAATGAATGTTAAATTTGTATCTCCATAATTAATGGTATAAAACATTTGTTAAAAAAAGAGCCAATCGTTGAACTTTATTCAGTTATATGTATGTTGGTTACGGTATGTCTATCAAGTCAGCATTTCCTGAAAAAAAAACAACAAAAAAACTACACAAGATATAAAAATTATCGCATTGGTTCGAAATATTGTGAAAATAATTAAAATGTATCCCGTAAATCCATTGAATCAAAGCAATACTAAAACGTATTACACTTTGAAAACTTAAAAACGATATGCAACAACGTGGTATTCGACTGCCTGACTGAGGCACGTCGCTAAGATAATTGAAAATAGTTTATTCTGCAATCAGAATAAAATAAGAACACCACAGGAGTCCAATCCACGAAAAAAAAAAAAAAAGAAAAAGGTCCTTCCATTCTTTTGTAACCAAGTTTCTTATCAAATAACTGACAAACACAGACAGTGAAGTAACGTTTAGGCCTAAATGTGCTACAACTCTAAACCCATTTACACGCACACACAAAAATCACTTTTCTGCTTACCGATAATTATTTTGTGTAATCTTTATAAGTGGACATGCACTTTTAAGCACATGTGTAAGATTTATATATTCCACACACTTCAAATGAAGAGAACAAACATCCCCAACCACAGCGCAATGCCAAACGACAGCACAAAGATAGCGTCAGCACTCACTCAGCCTCGCGATAGACAGCACTACCGTGATCACGTGATTTCTCAGCACCGTAGCCTGTCTTTCTAGTTAGCCTTGGTCCTCTCTGTGCGCACTCTTGTTGCTGAAAAACACTATGTAGTGCGCACTTTTAAAGAGGCCAAAAGTCTAATTGTTTCAGAAACACAAACAAACCGTGCAAACAAACCGTGTTTCACACAGTCATCGTCTTCAACTATCATGAGTTCTTACCGTATGAGAAGTGTTACTCTATTAATTTTATTTTAATTTTATTTTTTCAAAAATATTACGGCAAGTGTTTCTTTTAGGATTTAATTTCCTTTAATGCTGAAAATATGTGCATACACGTACAGAGATTTCTCAATACAGCCGATGTAGGTGTCGCAGATAAAGTGCTTTCTAGATCTTGATGAGGGGCTGATGCAAAAATACCTCGCAAATGACTTCAAGGGTCAAATTATGGTAGGTTCATTAACATCAGAAAAATCCCAAATAGGTCGTTCTAAACTAACTAGAAAATCACAAAAGACTCAAACATGTAATTATTCACAAACCACTATTTAACGGTTAGAACTTCAATTTTGACGTATTACCGTAAAATATGCTACTCAGGTAATATTGAAGTTTTTAAACATTTATGTGCACAGCCGGAATCAAATCAAATTTCAAGTAAAATAGATTGGCATGATATAATTAAAAAATTAAGAACAAAAACTTTAAAATAGGATATTCATTTTTGTACCATCAAAATAATAGTGATAAAGAAATAGAATGCCATTCTGGTAAAGAAAAATAGGAATAAGGATTACAGAACGAAAGAACGACTTTCAAAATAAAAATTCCACTTCTTTTTGCTCGAAATAATGATATCCCGAAACATACTGCAGTTCCTAAGTTTCCATGTAACCAGTAATAGGGGGGTAACATGTCGTTTCGTGAATGGCCCGGAATGAAATGAAGAAACTTCTTCCGATTAATTTAACGATGTTTTGCAATCAGTGTTAGGGTTCATCTTCTCCGATAGATAGCGCAAAAAAATAAATAAAAAAATCACTGTTTGGGCGTGTTTTACGTCTTGAGTGACAGTTCAAGGATTTGGCGTTAGCAGATCAGATCATATGTAGAGGATTTTAGGAAGGGAGTGTCTGACCCCAGGTCTTAAACAACCCTTAGAAATAGGAAGCTAGGAGATTTGGGCTAGAGTGCCCGATAGGAAAGTGACACGGAAGCGAGGTAGAAAGGGGGAGAAAGACGCCCTTATTTATTACCGGGGAGCCAGTACCCGGGGTCCGACGGCTTAACGTGCCCATCCGACGCACGGCGGATATTTAGTGGATCGAGCGTTCGTACCTGCCTGGGATCGAACCTGAGGTCTTCTCCGTGGCATACACGAACGTTGTTAACGTGAAGATTATGGTGCAAAATTCAGGGAGAAAAAATAAAAAAAACTGTGACGTACATCCTTTTTTAAATAAAATATAATGTAAAATAACAAAAAAAAAATTAATTGATAGAGCCATTTTTGAAAACGGTTTACGTAAAATTTTCGTGTCTATGCGATACGCCGAAACCCAGACAGCCGCCCCCGGTCGCGCAGTGGTCTAAGCGATGGCTTCTGATCATTCGTCCGTAAGGGTCCGTGTTCGAATCCCGGTAAGACATGGATGTTGTGTTTGTCTTACGGCACTGGCTCTCTTCCTTCTCTGGACCCAAGGTTAATAGATATCTCTTTAGGTTGAGCCACTTCGGAAACGAGCTGCTATTGGCTGGCGAAATGACGTCGCGCCGGGAGCAAAGCAGCGAGAGGCAAAGAGGCGAGCCCAAGAGCCATCGCTGCTACGGGTTACACTTTAGCAAGGAATGTAAATAAACGCGATGGAAAAGGTTTTCAAATACCAATAATTTCTGACTTCAAAGAATAACATATTTATCAGTGATCTGTTATTTCCTCTTTCACGAATTAATTAATTTTGAAAAAAAAATAATAACAGCTTTTGTATAAAGAAATCTGAGGGCATTGCAGTAAACAAACATATTGCTAAACGTCGTAGTTCCGAGTTCACAGGAAGTTATATTTACAAAAAGTTATTGTCATTCCAGTGAATGGTATACGAATACAATGTTATTCACCATTTCATTTTTCCAAAATAAATCTTGTTGTTTACAGCATTCCACTTAGTAGCCTTCAAATACAAACAATAATTCGCAAGAAATATTCGTTTTTAAATTTATTTTAATAGGTGCCACAAAATGCTATCAAAAATTATATAATACTATTGCAATGGCAGGCAGAATTTAAATGAAAACAAAAATAAAACTTATCATAGTGTGCCACGGTCCATCCCTGCCTAAAACTTCCTCCCAAACTAGGCTAGCTCAAATGCACAGAAAGGGACTGCCTTATGTTAAGTTGACATGATATTAAGTTACTGACAGCACACAAAAAACAACATAATTTTTTTAACTGAATTGTTTAACTTAAATTTAGTATCTCAAATTTAATAGAAGATAGCGTTTGACTATGGGTACAGCTACTTCTTTCAATTTCTTTCTGCCAGGTAATCCAAGTAATTCTGATTTTAAGTCACGAACATAACTGTCAACAGTAAAATGTTCCGAGAAAATTCTTTCATTTTTAACTTTAAAATTATCCTTTCGTTTACATTTCAGTACCCAGAGTTTTTCCAAATCAGGATTTGCAGGAAAAGAATGTAAATAATATCCGAACATTGAGTCTTCCTACTGTAGGATAAACATCCTGCTTTTGCACATCCAGGCATACTGTGCTACACTGATATAAGACAATAATATGCACAACTGATGCTGAGAAATAGCTACTAGTTATGAAGTATATTTACCAATTTCTAAGAACGAGTTTTAGTTTGCACTCCCAAGCCAAAGATGCCGTGCGGCGTCGTTCTGGTGTCGTGTTTTCGCGGCGTTTGCTCCCGGTGTGACGTCATGCGTAAATCTGAGGAAACGGAGACTGCAACTGCACATTGTAATGGCGCCCCCCTGCCTGGAACCAATGACCCTGAATTAGGGACGGGCGACTGCTTATAGCCCATTCAGTTGCTCAGGGTGTTCGTTAAACCTCCAATCAAAAAAGAAAAAGAAAGAAACCCAGACAACGGCAACGATGACGCTACCGCGCCCGGGGTGAGCCGTGTTGTTCGGTTCGGGCAGAAGTACCGGTGATCGATGCAGGAAGACGCCGCGAGAAATTAGTGTTTTGGTGTAAGCACAGCCTCGCCTGAGTCAGACTCCACTACCTTTCCCTGTTGTCGCTGGCGAAAACAGCTACCTCCGGCAAAAGTAACACAAGTACTGTTCAGAATCCATTTTTCTTTGGCCAAAAGTTTTTTGGACGAAATTGCTATGTAAAACAAGTTTTTCAAGACGACAGAGCATTTTCAGAAATAAGTTTGATACGGGAAGTTACTCAGTCAAAAGCCGGGCACTTTCAGCTGATGCTGTTTAGGTTGGAGAGGAAGGAAGTGGTAGAAAACTTCTCCTGACACAGCGACAATAAACTGGTAATCGGGCAAACTCGAAGGGGATGTGTTACTTAAGGAGGCAGTAGGGCATAGAGTTCGGACTCCACCACACTGCCATCCACAATCCCCACTGCTTCTCTTGAAACTGATCTCTATCTTTAGTTTGTTGCAGAGAAACGGCTTCACAAATGTTTTTTCCGAATGGAGGAGGGGGGGGCGTGAAGTGATCATACGTGGGAGGAGAACACGTCTCTTCCATTGCCAGGTGAAAAATTTAAAAGTCGGGGGAGGCAAAAAGGTAAACAACGAGATTTTGACGCGTATTTTAAAACGCAATTGTAATTGCTCATCAGCAAATGAACAAGGTAAACGGAAATATTCATTTGGTGAATATTAATATATTTTTAAATAACAATATTCACCAAAAGATTACGTGCACAGTTGAAAAACTGTGAAATGTTGTATTATTGAAACTTTTTTGATATTTCTTCCAATTAGGGGCCGTCCAGCGAGAAGTAACGAAAGGCATACCGAAGTTCGTGGTACGAATTTTCCTGTTGGGAGAAATAAATTGGATGGTTTACTCTATAAATACTATTTATGGAGTTTTGTTACACGTTCAGTATGTGTATACTTTTATGGAGTTCTGTTCTGTTTAGTATGTGTGTGCGCGAATTGTGTGAGAAATAATCATTAAATAGTTAGAAAGGATTGGGAGAATCCTTTCTAAACGATTGGGCGAAAAAAGTAAAATCACTGCGATGTTTACAAAATTAATAGCCAAACGTTATGCAAAAGTTGGACTTAATCTGTTAGTGATCAAAATCCTTTCGGGCACACTGCGACATCCATCAGATACGATACGAACATTCCAAAAACCGTGTCACCGGTGAACTGTTCATTGACCCATTAGATGGCGCCACATTCGCAAGAGGGACCGGCCCGTAATCGGAAATTTCCTTGGTCGGCATTTACCCCCCCTAACTTTCATATGTTTCATAAGTATTTCGACTTTTTTTTAGTAACAAGCGATCTTACAAGTGGCAGGCTGACAAGGTGAGTATAAATATATGAGATCGGCATTTTTTATTCCCCCGTGCTCATATTAATCCACCCGGCTGCCACGTGATTTTCTTCTGGGTCTTTTTATGACGTTTCCAGACAGTACGATGCTCCGGTCGAAAATGCCAATATGCGGCGCCTCCGTCACCTTCCCTCCCGCCTGCTCGGGAAAGCAAAATTACGAGCCCGGTTAGAAAAAAAAAAAAAAAAAAAGAGGCAGAACTTCCGACTCTCTCATAGGCGTACCCACTGGAGATGTCGGGGGGGGGGGGGGAGGTCCAGAACCTTCATCGGCTTTTAAGCATTTTTTTTTAATGAAAGTCACATTTTAACCAAAACCTTTGGGCAACGTTCGTGACTGCCACGGAAAGGACCTCAGGTTCGATTCCAGCAGGTAGGAACGCTCGGTCCACTAATTATTCGGCCGTGCCTCGGATGGGCACGTTAAGTCGTCGGACCCCGGGTACTGTCCCACCGGTAATAAATAAGAGCGTCTTCCTCCCCCTTTCTACTTCGCTTCCGTGTCACTTTCCTATCGGGCACTCTAGCCCCAAACTCCTAGCTTCCCATTTCTAAGGATTGTTTAAGACCTGGGGTCAGACACTCTCTTTCTGAAATCCTCTACATATGATCATTTTTGATGATCAACCAAAACTTTTAGAAAATTACTTCCGGGAGGGGGGCACAATCCATCGAAATTGTATCATATTGTCCCCTCTCTAAATACGCCCTTGGTATGTTCAATTTTGAACATATTATTGTATTCTTAATTTACAGATTTTTATTGGAAGAACTGGTATTTCTCGTCCTGACTGTTCTGGTTATGTACTATTTTATTTTTTACCTCCAAACTTAGAAATAAATAAATAAACTTTGCTATCATTTAGTGGCCCTTGTTTAGGTCGAGGGCCTGGTGGCCCATCCTTTCACACACCACTGCCGAAGACAGAAAATATACAAACAAACATCGGTGTTTTCTGCGATTTACAAATTTCTAAAATAAACCACTGAAGAATAGGAAATATTATAAAGAAAAAAAAGGAGGACCTTTCATTGCTTGTGTAAGCGGAGGCATCCTGTACTTCTGCATGTGTGTGTAGTATCCTTCCGCGCTCAGCAGGAGTGGGACGGTTAGGCCTAACATGTTTTGCGGGGATTCTCCCGCTGAGACCACGGGCAGACGTGGCAGATGCTCTAGCGGTAGTTTCAGCGTCATCGCCGCCGCTTAGTGGAATTCCGCTTGCCGGATAGAGAGGTAAATTTTACATAAAACTTTTTCAAAAACGACTCTATCAATGAAATTCTTTTTGTTATTTTACATCATTTTTAATTTCAAAAAGGATGTACGTCACAGTTTTTTGAAGTTTTTCGTCCCTGAATTTTTCACCATAATCTTCACGTTAACCGAAAGTTCACCACTAGGCCATCCCCGGCATTTGGCGTTAGCGAATCACCGCAGACATTATTATACTGATATTGGGGACGGTCTCTCATTGGCTGTAGGTAAATTCACAGAAAACGAATTCATCCCAGAACAGAATTTTCGATGATCAGGTCTTTAGGTGAATTCATCGAAAGTGAAATCCCCGAAAGATGTAATACCATAGGGTAAGCTGTTCGAAAATCTCGAATATAAATGCGATTCAGCCAAGTGGATACAAAGGCGTCAGGGGGCCCAAATAAAAACTGTATTTATGTACTGTGTCATTTATTTCTTCCTGTCTACCTTTGTAGGATCACCAGAAAACTGTTGGAGGGGTATAACAAAAATTGCACTTTTGATTTCCCTTTGCCCACTTCTTCGTTGATCGCCTCAATATATTACGATTTTGTTGATGTTACCCCATCGTGCTTTTCCGTGTTGGTGAATTAGTGGAATAAATCATTTGTATCGCCAAAAAAATCGGCTGGCATCTGTTATATAGAAGATTTAGGGTATTAAAAAAGAAGTTATGCTAATGTTGCAATTCATATGTAAATTACAGAAAATTAAAATTTGGGAGATCGGTGGATGCATTTCGAAACAAAACTGAAATTTTGATTAAGGCCATGAAACATAAATAGAAAAATAAAATGTACCACTGAATTTGGAAACTCCCTAAAGTTACTATTGTATTGTTTGCGTTGTTTGCGTTAGACGAGTAGATACAATTGAAAGTGGAAGAATGTGTACCAAATTTGTGAACACTAAAATTTAATGGTATACAATGTACACGTGTAAATAACTTTTGGAGGTGGCGAAGTCAAATATAATGGTTAGGACAAAAACATTGACTCTTAAACACAATAACCTAAGATTTCTTTCCTCACCATAGTCACTGCTGAGGGGGATGCATTTGAACCATGTGATGAAAATTCACACTGACACCTATTACTTCACTGCTCTAAGGTTTGGGTTTTTTGAAAGGCCACTTGGTCTATATCTATTTGAAAAACTTAACAAGTGAATTTCTTTTGGACACAAACTTTTAACCTGGCTACTGGGCACAATAAAAATAAACAGCTGACAGCTTAGTTGTTTTCTATGAAAATTTTGCACCAGTCACACTACTGATAAAAATAATAAACACCAGAATTTCCAGGAATTTCACAACACAAACACCCGATTTAACATGGTGTATAAATTAAGTGGATGAAGTGTAAATCTCCCTCACTCTCTCTCGTATTAAAATATATATATATATATATATATATATATATATATAAGCATATGTGTACACTATGTTGTTCTAATTAATTCCATCGAACCAACCTTCTCAGACCAATCTTCTGAATCCACTTTTTATTTTTAAACTACCATAACAACTGAGCCAAAATTTTACGTAAAATGGAAATTTACTTTAGTATAAGATTCTACACTTCCAGGAAAATTTGTCTTAAAATCAACATAACATAACAATCTAGCACTACCTGATACTGAATGAATTCTATACACTATACAAAACCTAATACACTAGATACCTTATTCAATTTACTCAAAAGTTATCATTAAATTGCTACACCAACAAAAGAATCTTAATTCACACTATCATCATGCAAATCCAACTTTTCAAAATTCCATACCATAAGTTTTCCAATCTACTGGCACCCATGTAGTAACCAACTCGGCATAAAGCCAAGCAAACATCTCAACTAATGAGTCCCACCTCTCTAGAAAAATCACGATTTCTCTGGGAGAACAACAAAGTTTGAGTCTGAAGGCGAGAATGGGTCGTGAATCCATTCCCAGCCTATACAGTGTAATGGACCAAAGTGCGACCTAACCCTGTACTGTTTCTTCACTCTGATTTTGGGACAACTCACACGCACTCCTTCGTAGGAACCACCTCCTGTGGGCCAACGAGCTTACTCGGGCAGAAAACAAATCCCCCAATTTGTTTCATGCACCCTTTCAGACCCGAGGCATGTCCACATAGGGTAAAGTATCCCACAAGAGTTCTCCTGCCACCAAATTATCTCAACATCAATTTCCCAGGAAGCTAACTCACCATCCTTATTTCCAGAAAATTCAATACATCACCTTTTCCCCCCAGAAAATCACTTCATGTCCTTATTTTCCCAAGAACACACTTCATATCTTTATTTTCCAGAAAATCTTTTCATATCTTTATTTCCCAGGAACACACTGTACTACTCATTTCCCAGAAAGCTCAATAACACCATACTAGACACACTATACTAAACCTTACTTTATTTCCAGAAAACTGTAAATTACCATATCCTTAACATCACCTATTTCTAGAAAAATCATCACTTCTTGAAGAAACAGAACAGCTATTCGGGTTGCCTCAGTCACGCTATATATATGCCCCTTTATTCTGCCTGTATGCCCATTTCTATATTCTTTCCCCATAAAAATCGTTTTTTTTTCTAATCCGCGGGCTGAAACTAGAGATTAGCACTCACTACTACAAAAATTTTAAAAAGCAATTTTGCACATAAATTTACCAAAACTCCAAACCATAATAATAACCATCCTACAAGAAAAATTCTCAACTACATGGCACCTATACTAAGCTCATAAACACAAATCTATTTCACAAATACCAAAATTCACTTAGCACAAAAAGAGTTAAATTTCAACTTAAAAGAAATACTGGTCCCAGAGGTTGTTCGTTCCAAAATATCCTAATACAATTATGATATCACGTATCACTACATGACCCAGAAAATTATACAATTCCTTTCTTTGTTTTGTTGATTTTTTTTTCTATTACCTACCCACAGAAAATAACATGGGATTTATTTAAACAGCCTAACATTAAAACATGTGGTTTCATTCCTTAAGCACACCAGAACACTAAATTACAAAAAAAAAAAAAAAAAAAAAACATGAATGAAAGCATTTACAACTCCCCCTTTTTTCCCCTTTCCCTTGCTATATATATATATATATCAGTGGTTTATAAAATCTTCACTAAAGTTCTTTCACACCGCTTGAAGGTAACACTGGACATGGCTCAACCGAGAGAACAAGCTGGATTCAGGAGTGGCTACAGCACAATAGATCATATCCACGTACTGAGAGAACTAATTGAAAGAGCGAGGGAATATGAACTTCAATTGTGCATGGCTTTTATCGATTATGAAAAAGCCTTTGATTCGGTGAAACCATCAGCAGTTACAATGGCTCTGAAATCCTGCGGTATTGAAGATGCCTACATTAATATTATTAATAACATCTATGAAAATGAAAGTGCAAAGATTCGGCTGTTTGAAAATACAATGCACATAAAAATTGGAAAGGGAGTGAGACAAGGTGACGCCATATCTCCAAAGCTCTTTACTGCCACATTGGAAGGCGTCTTTCAATCGCTGAGCTGGGAAAACAAGGGGATAAAGATTAATGGAGATTATCTAACCCACCTTCGTTTTGATGATGACATAGTCATTTTTGCAACTACCCTATCAGAGCTGCAGAGTATGATCCAGGAACTTGCTGACAAGAGTAAAGAAGTGGGATTAAAAATGAACTTTCAGAAGACAAAAGTGATGTTCAATGCTTTTACAAGAAATGAAGATTTATCGATTGATGGAGAAAAGCTGGAGATAACAGACACGTACGTTTATCTTGGACAGCAGATATCAAGTGAGGGCCACATTGATGAAGAAATTAATCGGCGTACAAAACTTGCCTGGAGAGCTTTTGGAAGAAACAGCGTAATTTTCAAGAGCAATATGCCATTATGTCTTAAAAGAAAAGTGTTTGATCAATGCATCCTTCCAGTGCTTACGTATGGTGCAGAGACATGGACCTTAACTAAAAGAGACATACAAAGGCTGCAGACAACTCAAAGCAGCATGGAGAGGTGCATACTTGGTGTATCCAGGAGAGATAAGAAGAGGAACTCGTGGATCCGAAAAATGACAAGAGTGGAAGAAATCATGATCAGAGTTAAATCCCTGAAATGGCAATGGGCTGGACATACTGCCAGAAGGACAGATCATCGATGGACAGCCGAAATTTTAGATTGGATTCCAAGGGACAGGAAAAGACCCAGAAGAAGACCACATGGGAGATGGGTGGATGAAATTCGAAAGTATGCAGGAGTGACATGGAGGAGACTGGCACAAGACAGACCGTTGTGGAGGAAACTTGGGGAGACCTTCGTCCAGCAGTGGATTGATAATAGTTGACAATGATGATGATGATGATGATATATATATATATATTTCGGACAGCTTCCATTTCAAAGCCCACTTGTTACATAATTTCAAAGAAACCACAACATAATATATAAAATGCCAAAAGCGAAAAAAATCTTTTCGATTCAAACTTCATCGTTACGAAAAAAAACCCCTTATTATTTAAGAATAGTGATTTTAGTAGATTGAATATGTTGAACCAACCGCTAACATAGACGACGGTGAGAATTCGAATGTGTCCTAAATTTTGGAGAAAAAAACTGTTCGAGTTCCTGATGACACTTCTAGGCGAATTTTGACTACCTGATATATCTAGCCTCCGAAGTGGAAAAATGAAACAAAACTTAACCCCAGGCCTTAGGGATTGGCGAACTAAAAAAAAAAAAAGATGTCATACGTTCTAGGGTTTAATTTTTTTTGTCTGAAGCGCCTCTTTCAGGGGCCAAGATGCTTTCTCTGCAGGTGTTTTCTCTCAGGGAGACCAGGTCAGCCATTTTCCTTCCGTCTTTGGGGAGGACTGTTGGAGCATTAGTAGTCGTCATCTCTGCAGTTCTCAGGGGTCATCCAGCAACGGGAATTTTTCCACGGCCGGCAATGGCCGTCATCATCATCTGGCCCGATGGAGCAAGTTAACTTGAGGAAAATCATTTAGTGTGGAACCAACCAGCATACCTTATTTGGTAGCATCTGCTCCAGGTGAATTTATGGATCCGGAAAGTTTGGCATTGGTAGGCCAGTGCAATGAAAGCCAAAATATCGCCCGAAAGTTAAGGGCAATGTATGTTTTTTTCCGCAGGCCTTCTTCCCACCAAAAGGTGAGTAGAAAAACTCGGCCGTCCACTTTTTCTGCGGGTCTCCGCCCTCCCGCCATTTGAGGCGACGGGAGAGTGAAAATTTTCACTCCTTTCTTCAAAAAAACAAGCAAGTCTCTGTCAGAATCGTAACGGCTCTTAGCAACCTTTGACCTTTAGCTGTCTCCCCATTGGTCAAGACTCTCCCCCTGGTAACCAACGGCTTAGCTACCCATTGGCCAAGAGGTTCGCGCCAGAATTATTTTTTTTTATACTTAGCACATGGCCCTCTCCACATACTGAGGAAGCAACCTTTGACCTCGAAGGGTAAAAGAACGCGTAGCCTTCCAGCATGCAGCCGTTCTAAAAATAGCCTGCCTCAATGCCCAGAGAACCCTCTGCGACCGCATTTTAGAAGCTTCTAAATCCTTTGCCTAAAATGGCGGACTGAAAGAAGATTTTCTTTGCTCACAATTTTATAAAAATGCTTTCCCTTCATTCCGCGATTACTACGTATAATTTTGATTTGAAAAGGGTTGATGGTGACTTCTTTTGCTCGACTTTTTTTTTTTTTATTATTAAACTCACTAAAGTAAAAATAAATGAAGCCAAAAGAGAAAAGTTTAATGCCTATTATTCCCCTTTCTTTTCAGAAATTTTGCTTGTCTGGTCAGGGCTGTGAAGTAAATGAATATGGTCATTTATTCCCTCACCTCACTGCCTCTTCCAAACACAATTTTGAAACGTGGACTGTAGAGAATTTTCATTCTATGTAATTTATTTATTTTCTAACATTTCTTATTTTTCGTAAATCCCAGCGAAGTGATCAATTTCCCCAAGATTTACGAACATGAAAATTCTCGACAGGACACATCTTTGTTTCTATTGGAGGATGCAAATCCAAAAAAGGGAGTGGACAGACCTGAGCTGATAATGTTAGCGAAGTCGCTCTTTGGGGCGACCACGCATTTTTATCCTCTGTCCACAAAGATTTTTGAACAAGGGTAAATACAGTGTATTTTTTATTTGTATATTGACTTTTTGGAGCGTGTATCTTCGATAATAGATAGTTAAGTGAGGAATGCGCTGAAATTTTCCTTTTTATTATTACCAATAAATTCAGATTTATTCGTTGCGATAAAAATATAATTATTTTTAGAAGCACATTCATAAAAAAATAAATTGAATGCACTCTGTTGGGAGAAAACAAATTCTCACCGGTGATAATCTGTTCTGATTTCTTCCATGCTTCTGTTATTTGGTCTGTTTTTACGAGATATACAGAAATGTACTTCCAGCTTGACTTCTCCTGCACACCTTTAGCACAGGCCAGGGCCTTAGTTTGTGACCCGCGTTACATGAACGATGCATCTTCACCGACAGGCCTCACTTTTTTTCTGTACTCCAAAACGCATTGTGAGAAAGTCCTGTTTTCATTAAAATTATTTACTTTAAAGTATTTGAGGATGTTCGATTGGTGTTGTGCGTGATGTAATGACCACTCCTTGACAATCACAAGAGGACGAAATTGAGCACAAAATGATTGTTTCCAACCCGGAGGGACAACTTAATTGAAAATACGTGAACTACATTGTATTTCCAACTCTAAGTGTGTGGGAAGAGTACTCATCATTCCCTGAAGCTTATTTCTTCCGATGCATGAATTGTCCTAAACGATGAGACGAGTTTAGGACATTTGGGCACCGGACATTTGGGCACCCGGACATTTGGGCACCGGACATTTGGGCACCCGGACATTTGGGCACCCGGACATTTGGGCACAAATCTTGAGGGGCCGTACAAAAATTGCCGTTTTTTTTCGCTGTGAGGGCAATTGAATGAAGAAAACGTTTCTAGTAAGACAAACGACAATTGGGTGTCCAGGGCCCCCCCCTCCCCCGCCGTTAATATAGCCAAATTTTTGATAAATTTAAAACACTAAAATAGACGAAACCTTTTTTTAAATGTTTGACAGCCTTGAAGGAGGTAAGGATTTTTCTGAGCCCCCCCCCCCTCAGCACACATAAAATGTCCGTAATTTCGTATTTTCTTCTTTACGATATTTTTCTATAAAGTACAACTAAACAAATTATCTGCTAGTATGAGGAAACCCAGGACTCTTGTCGAGTGTGTGTGCGTTCTGAGGGGGGCTTAAAACCTAAAATATGAAATATAAAAAATTTCTGGTCCGATCGGGAGATTTTCAGCGATATTTTTCTATAAACTATAACTAAACAAATTCTCTGCTAGTATGACGAAACCCAGGACTTTTGTCGAGTGGGGGGGAGGGCTTAAGACCTAAAATATGAAATATAAAAAATGTATGGTCCGATGGTGAGATTTTCAGCGATGTTTTTCTATAAACTATAACGAAACAAATTCTCTGCGAGTAGGACGAAACCCAGGACTCTTGTCGAGGGGGGGGGGGCTTAAAACCTAAAACATGAAATATAAAAAATTTCTGGTCCGATCGGGAGATTTTCAGCGATATTTTTCTATGAACTATAACTAAACAAATTCTCTGCGAGTATGAGGAAACCCAGGACTCTTGTCGAGTGTGTGTGTGTGGAGGGGGGGCTTAAAACCTAAAATATGAAATATAAAAAATTTCTGGTCCGATCGGGAGATTTTCAGCGATATTTTCTATAAACTATAACTAAACAAATTCTCTGCGAGTATGAGGAAACCCAGGACTCTTGTCGAGTGTGTGTGTGGAGGGGGGGCTTAAAACCTAAAATATGAAATATAAGAAAATTGTGGTCCGATCGGGAGACTTTCAGCCATTACAAGCTGCATGTCATCGAATTGTCTGAGGGCATCTGCTGCCTCAGGAAACTAGGGGGGGGGGGATACCGAAAGCGTAAAATATCAAGATTTCTCATTAATCTTCCGATCGGGAGATCTTCAGCATTTACAAGCTGCAACTCGACAAATTTTCTCAGCGCATGTGCACTCTCTGGAAACCTGTCGGCGATGGGGGGGGGGGTTAATACCAAAAGTGTAAAATATGAAAAATTCCTCCTCCCATCGGGAGATTTTCGGCATTTACAACTCGACACATTATTTGAAGGCATGTGCCAACTCAGCAATCGTGTGTATGCGAGGGGGGGATACGTACCAAAAGTGTAAAATATGAAGACTTTCTCGTCCGATCGGGAGATTTTCAGTATTTACAAGCTGCAGTTCGACAAATATTTTTCTGTTCTGAGCGTATGTGCCTACGCAGCAAACCCGTCCGGGGGGGGGGGGGGATAATTTCAAAAGTGTAAAATATGAAGAATTTCTCGTCCGATCGGCAAATTTTCGGCATTTACAACTGGACACATTATTTGAGGGCGTGTGCCTACTCAGGAAACTTATCGGGCGAGGGGGGGGTTGTAGCTTATAAATGCTGAAAATCTCTCGATCGGGAGAGAAATTCTTCATATTTTACACTTTTGGTATAACCCCCTCCCCCCACCACAAGTTTTCAGAGCAGGCACGTGCGCTCAGACAATGTTACGAGTTGTAGCTTGTAAATGCTGAAAATCTCCCGATCGGAAGAGAAATTTTTTATATTTCACACTTTTTAGTATCCCCCCCCCCGACAGGTGTGCTCAGTAGGTTTACACCCTGAGATAATGTCTCCAGCTGTAGTTTGTAAATGCTGAAAATCTCCCGAACGGACGAGAAATTTTTTATATTTCACACTTTTTAGTATTAACCCCCCCCCCCGATTTGCTGAGTAGGCTCGTGCCCGTAAATATTTAGTGCCTAAGTAACTTACGGCGATCATTTTCTCGGTCAATCTCTTACTAGTGGGCCAAGAAACGGCAATTGTTATACGGCCCCTTAAACATTTGTGCCCAAATGTCCGGGTGCCCAAATGTCCGGTGCCCAAATGTCCGGTGCCCAAATGTCCGCCCAGTCTTTCAGACAGAAATTCGTAAATATGTCTCAATTTCTTAATGATAATGAGATATAAGTGAAATTTTTTTGTGCACACCACTTGCTCAAGTAGGGAGAAATATAGGAACACTATAATTTTCAACGCAGCGCAATTTCATTGCTTTAAAAATGAATGTGCCCAAATGTCCGGGTGCCCAAATGTCCGGTGCCCAAATGTCCGGTGCCCAAAAGTCCGGTGCCCAAATGTGCGAACCCCGATGAGACGCATCGACACATAGAGTCATCAGATGGCTGAATGCATTTCACGTGTGAGAAGAGCGGAGGATAGGTGAACCATCTCATGACTCTATGTGTCGATGGGTCTCATCATCGTTTAAAACAATTCATGTGTCGGAAGAAGTACGCTTCAGGGAATGATGAGTACTCTTCTCGCACACTTAGAGTTGGAAATAGTTCACATATTTTCAATTAAGTTGTCCCTCCGGTTTGGAAACAAACATTTTGGGCTCAATTTCGTCCTCTGGTGATTGTTAAGGAGTGGTGATTGCATCACGGGTATGAGGAAAGAATGCCCACGGAAAAAACGCCCACGGAAAAAACGCCCACTTTTCGAAAATAGGAAAAAACGCCCACGGAAAAATCGCCCACAGACAAAATGCTCACGGGAAAAATATGTGATCGACTGATAAGTTTATATGTCTGTTATAAACGGTGTTCGGACAACTGGTCACAGACTGCTGGCCAAAAAAGCGTTAGGGGTCATATAAAAATTGCGGTTTCTTGGCCACCTCACCTACATAACGCGAATATGGGAATGACGGAATGAAAACTTTTAGAAGGGCCTAAACGTTAGTTCTAATATTATTTTCTGCCTGAGTAATACCGCAATATTAATAATTTGATGTGTAAAATATTTTCTGCAAACCTTACAAATACGAGAGGAAAGTTCGGATTGCACTGATGAACTGTTTTAAGGGGCCGTATAAAAATTGCGTTCTGGGCTGCTCCGTGGCTACGTTTCCCCCGAGATTGGTTATCTGACGCACATAAAATGTCCGTAATTTCGTATTTTCTTATTTACGATATTTTTCTAGAAACTACAACTAAACAAATTCTCTGCGAGTATGTGCAAACCCAGGAAACTTGTCGGGAGAGGGGGGTGGGTGCTTAAAACCTAAAATATAAAGAATTTCTGGTCCGATCGGGAGATTTCCAGCGTTTACAAGCTACAACTCGTCGAATTATCTGAGGGTATCTTCTGCCTCAGGAAACTAGTCGGGGAGGGGAGGGGGGGGGTAATACCAAAATCGTAAAATATCAAGCATTTCTCTTCCGATCGGGAGATCTTCAGCATTTACAAACTGCAACTCGACAAATTTTCTTAGCGCATGTCCACTCTCTGGAAACCTGTCGGCGAGGGGGGGGTGTAATACCAAAAGTGTAGAATATGAACAATTCCGTCCGATCGGGAGATTCTCAGCAATTAGCAGCTACAACTCGACACATTATCTGAAGGCATGTGAATGATGAAACTCTCCGGGTCGGAAGAGAAATACTTCATATTTTACACTTTTGGTATACCCCCCCTCCCCCTCCGACAGGTTTGCTGAGTAGGCACGTGTCCTCAAATAATCTGTCGAGTTGTAGCTTGTAAATGCTGATAATCTCCCGATCGGATTAGAAACTCTTCATATTTTTCACTTTTAGTATTAACCCCCCCCCCTCCCTCCGACAGGTTTCCTGAGGCAGCACATGCGCTCAGATAATTTGCAGACTTGTAGTCTGAAAACCCTTAAATCTTTTGCTGAGATGTTGATCATAAACATTTGTTATAAAGAATTACATTAATTGGAAAAAATCAGAATACAGCAGCTGGTGAACAAGCATATACTGACCGCAACTCCGCATTATCCACGAGTGACTGTTTATCAGTCAAATTAAAAATGTAGCAACTATTGAAAAATATATATTCTATATGTATGGGTGTACAGATCCTTCTTGCTGACCACCGAACTGATTGTATGAAATCAGTCACCGAACAAGGCCGCTCCTTCTCTCTCTTTTCTACAGCGGGTAGAGAGAGCCATCTGCTTTTCGTCACAGTCGTTTGCTGTCCAGCCCGCAGGTGCGAGATAGATAATTCAACGGAGCTCACAAAGCGACAAGACCCCACCCACCCCAAGAAACAAACCATATATGTCATCTAAATTTATCGGTTGCTTCGAAACTTGCGGCAGTATCAAGTTACTTCTTGCGCCCAGAACCAGAATTTGCCCCCCCCTCCCAGAGGTTGGTAATCTGAGTCATATAAAGTTTCCGTGATTTCGTCTTTTCTTAATTGCGATAATTAATGTAATTCTTTATAACAAATGTTTATGATCTACAACTCAGCAAAAGATTTAAGGGTTTTCAAACTACAAGTCTGCAAATTATCTGAGCGCACGTGCCTACTCAGCAAACCCGGGGGGGGGTATATGATATTTGTGAAATATATAAAATTTCTTGTCCGATCGGGAGATTTTCAGCATTTACAAACTACAACTGGAGACATTATCTCCCGGCATGAACATACTGAGCAAACCTGTCGAAGGGGGGTTAATTCCAAAAGTGTAGAATATGAAGAATTTTGTCCCTAATTTTTTGGTGCCTAATTTTTTGGTTCCTTTCTCTTCCGACCCGGAGATTTTCATCATTCACATGCCTTCAGATAATGTGTCGAGTTGTAGCTGCTAATTGCTGAGAATCTCCCGATCGGACGAGAAATCGTTCATATTTTACACTTTTGGTATTACACTCCCCCAACCCCCGCCTCACCGACAGGTTTCCAGAGAGTGGACATGCGCTGAGAAAATTTGTCGAATTCTTGATATTTTACGATTTTGGTATTCCCCTCCCCCACCCCCGACTAGTTTCCTGAGGCAGCAGATACTATCAGATAATTCGACGAGTTGTAGCTTGTAAACGCTGGAAATCTCCCGATCGGACCAGAAATTCTTTATATTTTAGGTTTTAAGCACCCCTCCCCCTCTCCCCCGACAAGTTTCCTGGGTTTGCATATACTCTCAGAGAATTTGTTTAGTTGTAATTTCTAGAAAAATATCGTAAATATGAAAATACGAAATTACAGACATTTTATGTATGTCATATCAACAATCTCGGGGAGACGTAGCCACGGAGCAGCCCAGAACGCAATTTTTATACGGCCCCTTAAAATTTTTGTGGCCAATTCTCCACTTAGTCTTAGCTCCGAAAATCATATGGCACTGGAATTGCAATGTGTCCAGTTCTACGTACCCGCCACATGACAACACAAAATGGCACCACATTTTTAATTTTTTGGTCCCTACAAAATACATACACAACTTCTGCTGTGAGAATCGCAGTTCATTTTGGGTGTTTAAGTCGTGAGGAGTTGTTGATCCAAAGTGCATGTTGTTCGCAAATATAACAAACAGATGTCAGAACTACAGAGGTATTGATGTATAGCAGTTGGCTTGAAGACAACGGTGAATCATTAGTATGTTTTTAAATAAATGTTGCATAAGACTACCACTGCTTTCAGGCCAACACCATACAACCTCTACAGTTCATCAGTGCAATCTGAACTTTCCTCTCGTATTTGTAAGGTTTGCAGAAAATATTTTACGCATCAAATTATTAATATTGCGGTATTACTCAGGCAGAAAATAATATTAGGACTAACGTTTAGGCCCTTCTAAAAGTTTTCATTCCGTCATTCCCATATTCGCGTTATGTAGGTGAGGTGGCCAAGAAACCGCAATTTTTATATGACCCCTAACGGTTTTTGGGCCAGCAGTCTGTGACCAGTTGTCCGAACACCGTTTATAACAGACATATAAACTTATCAGTCGATCACATATTTTTCCCGTGAGCATTTTGTCTGTGGGCAATTTTTCCGCGGGCGTTTTTTCCTACTTTCGAAAAGTGGGCGTTTTTTCCGTGGGCGTTTTTTCCGTGGGCATTCTTTCATGCAATCGCATCACGCACAACGCCAATCGGACACTATTATTGCTCTCGGTACTAGCTGAGTTCCGAACGTGGAAGTTTGTCCCTCTTTTGTTTTTTTCGTGAAATATGTGTTTTTCTCTCTGAAATCCTTTGCAATTTTTCAAGTCTACTCCCTTCGAATGCACTTCCATACCTGGGCTGTGTCGTCTACTGCAACAAAGCAATGCGGAATCACGGGTAATATAACGTTTCCCAAGTGATATAGTGCTGCCATCTTTCGGGTCACATGAGAATACCTCACAAAGCGAATGTTTCTGAGGTATTCTCGCTGGCCCTTAATTCGTTAAGGATGATTTTGTTCGTATTCTGAAATATTCACAGGGATTGTAGAGACGTGTTTCGTGCAGAATTAAAACATATCTTTCTAGCATATAATTAAATAAATTAATTACGTCCAGGAAAGTACTATTTTATGATCCGAATCGTGAATTAACAAGAAAACAAAAACGAATATCACAGAAGCAATACCAGATTTGGGAAATGTTTTTCCAGGTAATGAGATGCCAGGAATGTCTGAAGCAAATCAAGGTGGGTCACTTTGGCTGAAGCAGAACTGTTTTTGCATTTTTTGAGATCAGCACAAGAAAGTGAGTGTTCCAACTTTACAGCAACTGCTACTTCTGTCGAAGAATTACAATGTCAATCTTTACCATCTAAAGTGGCAAGCTTAAAAAAAAAAAAGCATAAAGAAGTATGTCTTTTGAGATCGTCTCTGTGGAAAAAGAAACGTATGTTAAAACAACAAAAGCTAGAAATTAAAAAATTACAGCAAATAATTAATTATTATCGAGAAAATAAGTCTCAACTCTTGAAAAACTTATTGTTATGGATGAAACGGAGAATAACCATGCCAGTTTTATCTTGCAGCAAATAGAAAATGGTTTAAAAAAAAACCCCAGCCTGGAGTAAAAACTTTGCGTGAATGTGTACTTTGGCATGCAGCTTCTCCCAAAGGATATAATTTAGCACGTGAAAGAAATCTTATGAAACTACCTCACAGGACAACAATCTCAAGACATGTTGGACCTGTTACAGATGAAGTGGATATTACACCTCTTATTAAAGAGAGGCTGCAAGAGGAATCTTGTACTCTCTTTTATAGCCCTGATCGAAACAGCTGATTTGTTTTGTCTTCACTCAAAATGGGTCCTTTCACCTCCTCTTCTTCTAAACTCCTTGGTGCTCACCCCCGCTCCTTTGAAAGCACAGGCCCTCGGCCAACGAGGCCCAAACACCTCCTGCTCTCCGACGTCTGACGTCACTACAAGAAGACCTGTTGAATTTGACGAACGACCGTAAATTGTTAGTTGGCAGTGGCCAAATAACAATTTTTCGGTTGGTGTGTATTGCTAAAACGTGGAAAGAGCGATGTCTTTGTGTGTTTATAGCAAATGGATTGATACTTTTTTTGTTTAAAAGTATAAAACTTAGTTTTTATACCCACCAACAGGGTGTTAAAACTAAGTTTTATTACTTTTAAACTTTAATTCCCTAAGGTAATGCTACTACTTATGGCACAATGTTGAGCCAAAAATGAGAACACTTCGAACTATTAAACTGACGGTGCAAAAACATTTCGTAATTGAACGTAAACCAATTTTTGCATCTAACATATTCAGAAAAAAATTTGTTTCACTTGAATGCCCTAGATAGCGCATGTTGCAACTGTGCGGCAAGGTTAAATACTAGAGATAGTAAGAAAAAAGTATTTGTGAATGTGAAATATAAATAAAACTGAAACATATATCGATATCACAATTGACTATATTGAAAAAACAAACTTTAATTGTAAATTCGATCTTCTCTATAATTCAAAGATTTCAACAATTTACTTACAATAAATAAAATATAATAAAAATAAAGCATTTGGCCCTAATAAAACGAAAAAAAAAATTTAATCCATTTATGTTTTTTCATCTACATGTTTTCGTATTTCCTGTACTATCGTGTTACACTATTTTCTTATTTTTTCGTAATTTAAAAAGTTATTTTGTTTAGTCTAATTTTTGCTATTTTTTTAACTTCAAATACCTTTATCATGAACCTCTTACTAAGTACATGTAAAGTGTTCTAAAAGGGAATTTATAAATGAATTGTATACTTCCTGTCGCAAGCGGAAACTCTTGTGCAGGTTCCCACCCTCTTAGTTGGTTGTCTGATCTGTGTGGAAGGAAGTGAAAATGGCATTTTTAAAGAATCCTTGCTTGAAGTTAAACAAAATTAAAAACGTTAAAAGAAAGTATCTATTAAACATCTTAGTTTACTAAATGAATGAATGAATGCGTTTCTGAATTGAAAAATAAGGTAAAAGATTATTAGATTCCTTAACAGTCCCTCATGTGTTGGCCTTTTGTTAGAGTCGGATATGAGGTATAAATTGTATAAATTAAAGAACCAGAAGAAAAAAGTATTTGTGCTGAATAAATGGAAAAAATCTGTAAACTCAATGCACTGAGGTTGTCTTATTTATTAACATTTTTTTTTGGGGGGGGGGGGGGGGGTCTTTACAGTGCAAGTGACAAAATTAAAACGGAATTTAGCCATCAAAATAGCTTAAAATCGAGTTGCTAAACAACCCTCCCCCCCAAGTTTTATTGCATTTGTCTTTCACTAATAGAATCAACGTATTGTATCACTTGCCCTCGAAAAACACTCAGCCCCTCACCCAAAAAAGAAAATTAATAAATAAAAAAAACCATAAAATTGAGTTTACAGATCTTGTTCTATTTAATCAGTACAAATACCTTTTTTTACCATCGGAAATATCTATTTCAAATACTTGGAAATAGCATAGTTTCAACTGTTATAGTTTCGTAAACCTCTAAGTACGGGAGATGACCGTCACATTAGATAGCACAGTCCACTGGTTAGGGCCTCTTATTTCCTAATTTCATGGTCTAAGGTTTAAAGCCCAAAAAATTTGTTCTACGATGAAATATCCGATCGATGAATTCCTCTGAAGCCAATGGGAGACCGCTCCCATTCGGATTACAGTGATTCCTGACGCAAACTCCTGAGGCTGTCACTCAAAGCGTATAAGCCACGCCCATTAAGGGATTTTTTGCGCCATCTATCGCAGAAGTTGAAGCTTAACACTCATTCAAAGACACTCTTCAGATGTGGAAACAACAGATGTGGAAGCGTGATATATATATATATATATACATATATAGGGGGATATATATACATATATAGGGGGATATATATACATATATAGGGGGATGTAAGGTCAGGTGATGCGTAACATCACAGCCTCTCCTTGACAAATGTCAACCCCGCCTTCTCGTGGTGCATCCTGTTCCCACTAAAAGGGCTCTGACGACCGCCCATAGCGGTATAACTATACCATCGGGATTAGAGGAAATTCTATCCCACACTCACCAACCCGCTTGGCCAGCGTGGTGAGTTATGGCCAAACCCCTCCAAAATGATTCCACAACTTAAATCTTGGCCCTCAGTCTCCGGCAGCTGGAATGTACCTGGCCAAGGCAGCGGCCAGTGCGACATGAAGGCAGAGGGTGCTAAGAATCCCCGGAGGACCGGACTAGGCTGCCATCTGATGCTGACCTTGGCTACTTACAATGGACGCTCCCTATCTTCTGATTCAAGGCTTCTTGAATTGGAAGAGGAACTACAAAGGATCAAGTGGGACATCGTGGGGCTAAGTGAGGTAAGGAGAAAAGGAGAAGATCTCATCGAACTGAAAAGTGGACATCTCTTCTACTATCGTGGGACAGATACTGGCAGAACTAGTGGTGTTGGATTTATAATAAACAAGAAACTGAAGGATAAAGTTGTAGAAGTTGAAAGTTCCTCTGACAGAGCTGCACGGCTCGTTATCCAACTCTCGAAAAGATACCAGGCTCAGATTATTCAAACTTATGCACCCACCACAAGTCATCCTGAAGAAGAAATTGAAGAATTCTATGACGAAATTTGTCATCTAAATAATAAAGGTAAGCAGCACTTGAAAATAATTATGGGAGATTTCAATGCAAAAATAGGGCAACAGCAACAGAATGAAACTTCAGTAGGTAAATTCGGTCATGGCAACAGAAACCAGCGTGGAAATACTCTCGTTGAGTTTGCAGAGGCAGAAGGGTTTTTCATCTTGAACTCCTTCTTCAAGAAAAAGCCACACAGGAAATGGACATGGAGACATCCAAATGGGACGACAAGTGAAATTGATTTTATTATGTGTAACAAAAAATTCGTCATAGAAGACTGCAGTGTGCTAAATAAGTTCAACACAGGTAGTGACCATAGATTGGTGAGATGTAAGATGCACCTCAACACTAAACTTGAACGTGGCAAGCTCATAAGACAAACAAAATCTATTGACATAACCAACCTTAAAAAACACCATAATACCTTCAAGTTAGAACTGAAGAACAGGTTCTCTGCTTTAGAAGGCCTAACATCGGAAGAAGTGGACATCTCTGAAGTTAACAGAAAAGTAACCAAAGCTCTTATGGAAACAGCAACAAAATTAGCTGGGTCTAAGAACAAGTTGCATGTGAACAAATTATCAGGAAAAACCAAAATGTTGATGCATAAAAGAAGAGAGATGAGGACAACTAAAGAAGATGTGACTTCCAAAGTGGAATATATAGAGCTATGCAAGATAGTAAGAAAAAGTATCACTGAAGACGTAAGGAAATTCAACTGTGAACTAGTGAGGAAAGCAATTGAAAACAACCAAAGCCTAAAGATAGCAAAGGGACATCTCAGTAAGGGAAGAAAACAGATTATGGCACTGAGAAAAGAAGATGGTTCTGTAACAAGAAATAGAGGCGAAATTTTGACAAGAGTGAAAGATTTCTACTCCAAATTATATGAAAGGGATGATATATGCAATCCAGACATCATGAAAGATACCAGTACCAGAGTTCCTCCAGTCCTTCCAGCAGAAGTTGCACATGCAATCAAGAACATGAAGCGAGGAAAAGCTCCAGGAGAAGATGGAATTACTGTAGACATCATACAAGAAGCAAGTGGAGAAATCGAAACAGTACTCGCCCAAATTTTCACTCGATGCCTTGATGAAGGAAAGATTCCTGAGGATTGGAACACCGCTACAATGATCCTGCTACATAAGAAAGGTGACATTGAGGATCTCGGAAACTACAGACCTATCAGCCTCCTATCAGTAGTTTATAAAATCTTCACTAAAGTTCTTTCACACCGCTTGAAGGTAACACTGGACATGGCTCAACCGAGAGAACAAGCTGGATTCAGGAGTGGCTACAGCACAATAGATCATATCCACGTGCTGAGAGAACTAATTGAAAGAGCGAGGGAATATGAACTTCCATTGTGTATGACTTTTATCGATTATGAAAAAGCCTTTGATTCGGTGAAACCATCAGCAGTTACAATGGCTCTGAAAACCTGCGGTATTGAAGATGCATACATTAATATCATTAATAACATCTATGAAAATGCAAGTGCAAAGATTAGGCTGTTTGAAAATACAACACACGTAAAAATTGGAAAGGGAGTGAGACAAGGTGACACCATATCTCCGAAGCTCTTTAATGCCACATTGGAGGGTGTTTTTCAGTCGCTGAGCTGGGAAAACAAGGGGATAAAGATTAATGGAGATTATCTAACCCACCTTCGTTTTGCTGATGACGTAGTCATTTTTGCAACTACCCCATCAGAGCTGCAGAGTATGATCCAGGAACTTGCTGACAAGAGTAAAGAAGTGGGATTAAAAATGAACTTTCAGAAGACAAAAGTGATGTTCAATGCTTTTACAAGAAATGAAGATTTATCGATTGATGGAGAAAAGCTGGAGATAACAGACACGTACGTTTATCTTGGACAGCAGATATCAAGTGAGGGTCACATTGGTGAAGAAATTAATCGGCGTACAAAACTTGCCTGGAGAGCTTTTGGAAGAAACAGCATAATTTTCAAGAGCAATATGCCATTATGTCTTAAAAGAAAAGTGTTTGATCAATGCATCCTTCCAGTGCTTACGTATGGTGCAGAGACGTGGACCTTAACTAAAAGAGACATACAAAGGCTGCAGACAACTCAAAGCAGCATGGAGAGGTGCATGCTTGGTGTAACCAGGAGAGATAAGAAGAGGAACTCGTGGATCCGAAAAATGACAAGAGTGGAAGACATCATGATCAGAGTTAAATCCCTGAAATGGCAATGGGCTGGACATACTGCTAGAAGGACAGATCATCGATGGACAGCCGAAATTTTAGATTGGATTCCAAGGGACAGGAAAAGACCCAGAAGAAGACCACATGGGAGATGGGTGGATGAAATTCGAAAGTATGCAGGGGTGACATGGAGGAGACTGGCACAAGACAGACCGTTGTGGAGGAAACTTGGGGAGACCTTCGTCCAGCAGTGGATTGATAATGGTTGACAATGATGATGATGATGACATATATAGGAATGGGGATGTAAGGTCAGGTGATGCGTAACATCACAGCCTCTCCTTGACAAATGTCAACCCCGCCTTCTCGTGGTGCATCCTGTTCCCACTAAAGGGGCTCTGACGACCTCCAATAGCGGTATAACTATACCAACGGGATTAGAGGAAATTCTATCCCACACTCACCAACCCGCTTGGCCAGCGTGATGAGTTATGGCCAAACCCTCCAAAATGATTCCACAACTTAAATCTTGGCCCTCAGTCTCCGGCAGCTGGAATGTACCTGGCCAAGGCAGCGGCCAGTGCGACATGAAGGCGGAACGTGCTAAGAATCCCCGGAGGACCGGACTAGGCTGCCATCTGATGCTGACCTTGGCTACGTATAATGGACGCTCCCTATCTTCTGATTCAAGGCTTCTTGAATTGGAAGAGGAACTACAAAGGATCAAGTGGGACATCGTGGGGCTAAGTGAGGTACGGAGAAAAGGAGAAGATCTCATCGAATTGAAAAGAGGACATCTCTTCTACTATCGTGGGACAGATACTGGCAGAACTAGTGGTGTTGGATTTATAATAAACAAGAAACTGAAGGATAAAGTTGTAGAAGTTGAAAGTTCCTCTGACAGAGCTGCACGACTTGTTATCCAACTCTCGAAAAGATACCAGGCTCAGATTATTCAAACTTATGCACCCACCACAAGTCATCCTGAAGAAGAAATTGAAGAATTTTATGAGGAAATTTGTCATCTAAATAATAAAGGTAAGCAGCACTTGAAAATAATTATGGGAGATTTCAATGCAAAAATAGGGCAACGGCAACAGAATGAAATTTCAGTAGGTAAATTCGGTCACGGCAACAGAAACCAGCGTGGAAATACTCTCGTAGAGTTTGCAGAGGCAGAAGGGTTTTTCATCTTGAACTCCTTCTTCAAGAAAAAAGCCACACAGGAAATGGACATAGAGACATCCAAATGGGACGACAAGTGAAATTGATTTTATTATGTGTAACAAAAAATTCATCATAGAAGACTGCAGTGTGCTAAACAAGTTCAACACAGGTAGTGACCATAGATTGGTGAGATGTAAGATGCACCTCAACACTAAACTTGAACGTGGCAAGCTCATAAGAAAAACAAAATCTATTGACATAACCAACCTTAAAAAACACCATAATACCTTCAAGTTGGAACTGAAGAACAGGTTCTCTGCTTTAGAAGGCCTAACATCGGAAGAAGTGGACATCTCTGAAGTTAACAGAAAAGTAACCAAAGCTCTTATGGAAACAGCAACAAAATTAGCTGGGTCTAAGAACAAGTTGCATGTAAACAAATTATCAGGAAAAACGAAAATGTTGATGCAAAAAAGAAGAGAGATGAGGACAACTAAAGAAGATGTGACTTCCAAAGTGGAATATATAGAGCTATGCAAGACAGTAAGAAAAAGTATCACTGAAGACGTAAGAAAATTCAACTGTGAACTAGTGAGGAAAGCAATTGAAAACAACCAAAGCCTGAAGATAGCAAAGGGACATCTCAGTAAGGGAAGAAAACAGATTATGGCACTGAGAAAAGAAGATGGTTCTGTAACAAGAAATAGAGGCAGAAATTTTGACAAGAGTGAAAGATTTCTACTCAAAATTATATGAAAGGAATGATACATGCACTCCAGACATCATGAAAGATACCAGTACCAGAGTTCCTCCAGTCCTTCCAGCAGAAGTTGCACATGCAATCAAGAACATGAAGCGGGAAAAAGCTATAGGAGAAGATGAAATTACTGTAGACATCATACTGGAAGCAAGTGGAGAAATCGAAACAGTACTCGCCCAAATTTTCACTCGATGCCTTAATGAAGGAAATATTCCTGAGGATTGGAACACCGCTACAATGATCCTGCTACATAAGAAAGGTGACATTGAGGATCTCGAAAACTACAGACCTATCAGCCCCCTATCAGTAGTTTATAAAAATTTTTCTTTTTCTGTAGAGAACAAGCTGGATTCAGGAGTGGCTACAGCACAATAGATCATATCCACGTACTGAGAGAACTAATTGAAAGAGCGAGGGAATATGAACTTCCATTGTGCATGGCTTTTATCGATTATGAAAAAGCCTTTGATTCGGTGAAACCATCAGCAGTTACAATGGCTCTGAAAACCTGCGGTATTGAAGATGCATACATTAATATTATTAATAACATCTATGAAAATGCAAGTGCAAAAGATTCGGCTGTTTGAAAATACAACACACGTAAAAATTGGAAAGGGAGTGAGACAAGGTGACACCATATCTCCGAAGCTCTTTAATGCCACATTGCAGGGTGTTTTTCAGTCGCTGAGCTGAGAAAACAAGGGGATAAAGATTAATGGAGATTATCTAACCCACCTTCGTTTTGCTGATGACGTAGTCATTTTTGCAACTACCCCTTCAGAGCTGCAGAGTATGATCCAGGAACTTGCTGACAAGAGTAAAGAAGTGGGATTAAAAATGAACTTTCAGAAGACAAAAGTGATGTTCAATACTTTTACAGGAAATGAAGATTTATCGATTGATGGAGAAAAGCTGGAGATAACAGACACGTACGTTTATCTTGGACAGCAGATATCAAGTGAGGGTCACATTGATGAAGAAATTAATCGGCGTACAAAACTTGCCTGGAGAGCTTTTGGAAGAAACAGCATAATTTTCAAGAGCAATATGCCATTATGTCTTAAAAGAAAAGTGTTTGATCAATGCATCCTTCCAGTGCTTACGTATGGTGCGGAGACGTGGACCTTAACTAAAAGAGACATACAAAGGCTGCAGACAACTCAAAGCAGCATGGAGAGGTGCATACTTGGTGTAACCAGGAGAGATAAGAAGAGGAACTCGTGGATCCGAAAAATGACAAGAGTGGAAGACATCATGATCAGAGTTAAATCCCTGAAATGGCAATGGGCTGGACATACTGCCAGAAGGACAGATCATCGATGGACAGCCGAAATTTCAGATTGGATTCCAAGGTACAGGAAAAGACCAAGAAGAAGACCACATGGGAGATGGGTGGATGAAATTCGAAAGTATGCGGGGGTGACATGGAGGAGACTGGCACAAGACAGACCGTTGTGGAGGAAACTTGGGGAGACCTTCGTCCAGCAGTGGATTGATAATGGTTGACAATGATGATGATATGACAATAACTTTGTTAACGACTGTACCCACACAAGTAGTAATTTTGTGTTCTTGTACAGTTCACTAATTCATGATTATTAAAACTTGTTACTTCCACTTAAGATACCCGCATTTTATTATAAACGCACACAAGACAGGATAAACAAAGAATACATGTATGTTCATAATATTATTTCACGAGCGGCACCTTTACTTCCCCTACCATTCCAGTGAAGGGATAAAGGTGAAACACAACGCCGTGTTTTCTTCTTTGTCTATACATGCAAGATGCAAGGGGCACATTTTATTAGACGATAACTGCAAAAAATTCTAAGTAATTTAATTTAGTTCAATTATAGCGCGAGAACGATGGAATAAAAATGCCGCCCCCGGAATTTTCCCCATCCTGCCAGCCTGCTAATTGTAAGACCGTTTCCCACTAAAAACCGCGGTAACAGTGGAAATACTAACCCGGAAAATATCCCCTACCTCATCCAGCTACCTCCTGCAAGACAGTTTTTTACAAGGAACTGCAATAACATTTTGAAAGGCCGACCCTGGAAATTTCCCCCACATATTTGAGCACGTTGTGCTGCTGCATCTTGTTTTAAACTTTTAAACAGCCTGAAAATAGAAATGATGACCCCCGAACCCCCCCCCTCCGCCCCCGTTCGATATTTTTGGTCAAATGCAATTTGTGCACGGTTTATGACTGAAAAAGGTGGGGGACTTTTCCAATCACCGAAAACGTATGGTTTGAACCATTCCCCTGCCGTTTGCTTAGTAAAAAAATTACCATTAGCACACAGTAGTAAAAAAAAGGAACAACTAACCGTTGGGATATCAGTTTAAGGTGCCCCGTTTTTTTAGTTTTTTTTTTTGTTTTTTTTTTCTTGTCACAGAGCGTAAACCACCCTCCGCCAGGAAAAAGAACCAACACTTTTTATGGGAATAATTTCTAATATTTGCTATTGTGAAAAATTAGGTAGCAAATATTTCGTTCTATTGGAAGCACTAACGTCACGTTAGCTACACTGAAGCTTAACCGTATACATGAAAAGTCGACATCCAGAAGACTGAAATAAAGCTGAATGCCAGCTTCCAAAATATGATGTATTGTCGTGCAAACATCTCTATTTTGTGGAATTGGGTTTTTATTGCGGAAGTAGTGCGAGTTGTCAGTGCTTGAAAAATTGCCACTTCAGCGAGGACAGTTTAATGTTTTTTTGAAGGATGATAGAAATTTAAGATTGAAGTCTATGTTGGTAACTTTTTTATTATTATTATGTTTTGCCTCATTAAGTTTTTAATTTATTTCTCCAAATATTCAGCTATAAATGAAAGCAATTAGTCTAAATATAAAGGGAGATCGCCTTTGGCCAAACCTGGCCCTTGCGCCAATAAAATCAACTAACTTACCAAAAACTTACGGGGGGGTTAAGCACCCCGCCAAAAAGATGTCTGAATACATCACTGTTAGTAAGACCCGTTCTTTGAATCGGAAGGTCAACCTCGTTTCTCTTCCGTACATAAGTTATCTTTCTTTATATATATTTTGGGCACTGGAATGTGTCGGGTGTTTTAGGGGGGGGGTGATGGTCATGTGCATAAGATATACGTACAAATATAGAGACGTTATTTTTATTGCATACTTTTGAAACAGATAACGGTAAATGGGCATAATATGTAGTGCCTTTTTGGTGAAATATATTTTGCTTTTTCTTATTCGCCACTCTGAATCAAGCAATCATTTCTTCCCAAGTTAGTATTCTCCCTCCAGACGTACTGAGTGAAAAATAATACAAAATATCACAGACAAACGCAGCACGTATCAACAAAGCAAGTATTCTGCCAAAGATATTCTTTGATTCTGATGAGTGATGTGACTGATGTCAGAAAGCTGAATGACATTGCCCTGGGACAAATCAACCCCTGCTTCACTTCTTTGTTTAGCGGCAGTGGTCACGACTGACGGTTACTTCTACCACGGCCCGACTCGATCGAACGTGAGGAGGGGGGACACGACAATACATCATATTTTGGGAGCGTCCCCTCACGCTCGATCGAGTCGGGCTGTGGTTAGAGTCGGACATCAGGTTTAAATTAAAGGAACAGAAGAAAAAGTATTTCTGCTGAATAAATAGAACAAGATCTGTAAACTCAATGCACCGAGGTTATCTTACTTATTAACTTTTTTGGGGGGAAGGGAGGGGTGTCTTTCATGTGCAAGTAACAAAATTAAAACAGAAGATCCGATTTTATTTAGCCGGCAAAATAACTTAAAATCGAGTTGCTAAACCCCTCCCCCCAAGTTTCATTGCATTTGTCTTTCACTAATAGAATCAACGCATTGTATCACTTGCCCTCGAAAAACACCCGCCGCCCTCAAAATATTAATAAATAAAAAACTTATAACATTGAGTTTACAGATCTTGTTCTATTTACTCAGTACAATTTTACCATCGCAAATATCTGTTTCAAATAGTTGGAAAGAAAAGCATCTATATACGGGAGACCACCGTCACGTTTGACAGCAGCCGCGGATGGCTTTGCTTTGTGGTTAGTGTTTCAGACTATCGATGCTGGGTCCCCAGGTTCAAGCCTGGGCTGATCTTTCAGAGATGGTGTGATTTACTAACAATCGCTGAATATCCGCCGTGCATCGAACGAGCACGTTAAGTGACTGGACCCACTGGTTAAATGGGTATCCTTTCCTATATCCCACCTGAAATTCTCTCACCCCTCTATGTGCAATATCGTATTTGTACGGTGGCGCCATCTACTGTACTCTAATCTCACTACAAACTGTTCTGTCAAAGTCGCTAGACTTGCTCTCATTCCTTCCGTTTCTGTGTCCTGACCAAAAGGCGATCCGGCTGTAGGTGGCTGGGACCTAAACTCTACTACCTGTGGACGGAAGTACTACAAGAAAATGACGCTGACCCCCCCCCACGTTAGACAGCACCAGTCCACGGCAAGTTCTTCCTGTGATGACGTCAAGAAGTGGTGTTGCGGCCGTTTCAGGGGGCGCTGGCCCAGCTGTCAATCAACGGCTGGTTCTGTTACACGTCATCGGTGCGCTGCAGTCGACTTCATGACGTCAGTTTGTCCTTTCCAAGACTAACTAGAAAGACAGGCTACGGCGCCGAGACGAGCTACGGAGTTCACGTGACCACGGTAGTGCTGTTGGCGTCAGCCTCGGCGTTGGTTTGTTGACTCAACGAGCAAGGTGATTTGAAGCTGCGTTTTTAATGTTCAAAAACGAACTATAAGAGAATAAATTAAACGTTTAAAAAGACCAGAATTGAAATTAATCAGTCCAGTTTTTTACTGAAGTGAATTATTTAATACTTCCTATCTTGACAAACTTTCACTTCACGGAATTAATAATCCCGTATTTTTTTCGGTGAAAACAAATTTGATTTTTTTTTTCGGTGCGTAAATACAGCTATAGCACGCACTACACACACAAGTACACAATTTATAAACGATTTTCCCTTAAAAATATATGCGCTAAAAATTATTCGCCTTCCGACACTATAAAGTTGAAAATAAAAGTTTCCCATTTCGTTCTAGAAGTTCGTCATACGTATGCTGGAAAACTATGAAAATCATGGTTTGTACAGCAGGGTCCAAAACTTTTTCCAGGACTATTTAAGGACTTCTTAGGACTAATATACATCATTTCCCAGGTTTTATTATTTTTAATTTTTACCAAACGTAATATATATATATATATATATACTTAAGAGCAAAACTGAAGACTAAGGAAAAACTTTAGAATTTAAAACGAAGGTTGCAAAATAACCTGAAGATCAAAACGCGCAACGCAGCAGTTTTGAAAATTCAGAATTCACATTCTATAAAGAAGATACCTAAGCAAAAAAATACAGATATAATTTTGACTCACACCTAGTACAACATAGAAAAGGTTATGTATCTACCTGTGTGAGTAAAAGGAGAAAAGATAAAAAAATAAAATAAAACTACTGAATGTAGAAGGTGTCGAGAATACTGAGCCTTGGCTTTATCAAGGACCAGCAAAAACTCTGCATTTTCTCACTTCCACAAAGACCTAGTTGGAAATGGGTTTCTGCAAGGCCATAGATGCAAGTAACATTCCCACCTAAAATAGTTTAAAATATATATATATGTCATGTCCTCCGTAGAGTTGCATGACCTAGCACTAGTTAACAATTTCGCTTGCATCCATTAACCTTACTGGCCCGACCCATGCTCTTCATCTGTTACTATTAAACAGAGAGAAGAAGATTAAAGAGAACTCAAGCTGTGAGAGTGACATAATAATTAGAAATGATTTTCAGCCATAACGAAACGCCAAGTTCGTTTGAGAGAGAATTTAAACCTGAAAATCAATGCAAAAGAAATCCAAATTTTTACATTGCAATTAAAAAAGGAAATATTAATTTTTAACGAACAGATTTTTGAAAGAAAACTTGAGTCTAAAACCCCCTACTCAACAACTTATGACAGCACGAAAACGAGAATAAGTTAAAGATAATAATTAACTAAAGAAAACTTTGTGAAAGTTATATACCTTAAACAGTTAGTTGCAATATGTACAAAGTATTTCAGCAGTGCTTTAAGTGCATAATTAATTAGTTATTAAGAACTTAACTACTTTGAAAAAACAGCGCATAGAAAAGGAACAAGCTTAGCCATCTTCTGTTCCTAGGTACCCCAAAAGACGCTCAAAGTTACAAAGAAAAGAAAGAGTTAAAACCCGCAAAAATGTTAACAGACAAACCAATGCTTAAAAGCTGAAAAGCTAAAAAACGACAGGGGAAAGGGTACATGAAGTACATATAATTTTACTTAGTAGATATTGTAAACAAAAAAAGAAAAACATCGATTATGTTGAATAACTTTTAGTAAACACTTTAAGATTTATTAAGCTTTCTTTATTAATTGAACTAGTTGATCCCATGATTTCCTGTTCCTGACAGCAAATTCATTTTTCTTTTCCAGCGTCTTAAAACTGTTTGACTTTGTAATGAGCAATAAATTCCCTGTATTTTCTGCTGAACGGTCAGCATTTTCCATAAGGCTTGCTATATCACTTTAATATATATTTTTTCTTTTTCTGTAATTCCTCTATTTCTTCCATTACAGATTTTCTCTTTTGGGACATGCTGGATTGTGCTTCTTCACAATTTTGCTCTTCTAAATAGTTGCTGTATTTCTGCTTGGCCATTGCAGCTGAAGCAAATAATCTCTTTGTAATCGGCACTTTCAAAAGGCTATACCACCAGCAAACCTAAACAATTCGTCATGCTATCAATGAGTTTTCTCGTAGATTTTCAAACATTACCTCTTTGTTTATGGAAAAGTAAATTTGTCGACATGCTCAATGTTGTTTCAGCAACTGACACATTTTCAAGCCATTGGTGTTTAAAGAACTTTCGTGGAAGACTTTCACTGCCACTAACGGATGTATAGTGTTCCCTCTTGGCTGGGGAATCCTTGAAAAGTCAATAGAGCAAGAAAATAACTCGTTTAAATTTCATTCGAAAACCTTTGCACCGTCTTGAAATATACGATTGACAATATCTAGTCCGTAACTTTGAATGTCAATGTATCCATTGAATCCTCACGTAGCTGATTTTGCAGCACGTCGTAGAACTTCGAGTTGACAGCTGGACCATCCATAGACACCTGGATTAGTTTCTCAAGCTTTAGCTTTTCAACACAAAAATTAAAGTTTTCCAAACCGGTGTCAGCTGGTGCACACCCTAAAAATTTTGATCCATAGTACCTAGTAATAACTTTATCATAAACTATGAACGAACAAGAATATCCATTTGTTTGCATTGAGTTTTCCTATTTAAACTCTCGTCAAATAACAGAACAAATTCATCATGATTTACATATTGTTAACAAAGACAGAAAACATGGTGCAATACCATAAGAACAAAGATGATCGTTTTTCTTTTCACCATATGTAGTCTTTTGCTATTTGGCTGTCAGGAAATATGGTAAAAAAAGGTTTGTCTATTTGTTTGCACGAGTTATATGCACAGTAGCAAAATGTAGATATAGGAGCGCATGCTCTACGCTGATAGTTTTCAAATCGTTAGCGGATTTTGCCGATAGTTTTTGCTGGTAGATTGAAAACAATGAAAATGATATTTACAGCATTTAAAACATTTACTCAAGGCTTTACTGAGATTAATATATTTAATTCGATTTTAACTTGAAAAACTTCCAATTCTTTGTTTTTACAGACATTTCTGGCTTCTGGATTTTATTGAGGCCTATTCTCAATATTCTCAAAAGTTTTGTTTACAGAGAAACAGTTTCAATTTTATTGTCAGGTTCCTCTTGCAGTTACCAGTTATTAAAATCTTTTTCTTATATATTTTGTAAGTCTACTAGTTTTGAATTAAGTTGCTGAAAATGCTATTTATAATTTTTGTAGGTTCATTAATGGAAGTAGTTTTCTTGGTATAAAAACTTTCTTTAATTAGTCTCTTGTTTTTTTATGAGGTTCATAGTAAAATATTTTAATACAACTCTGATTATATATAAGTTTCATAGCCCACAGCACCTCTGATCTCAGATGTTCCGTGTGGGTCACAAAAGCTCCCACATTTGTATTGCTTGAGCTTGAAGTCTGCATGAGCTTACGGTGGGAGACAGCTTTTCCACGTGGCATTGCAACTTTCATGGGATCACTAATGGTGGTACGTGTAGAAATAGCAGCATTTAAATGCACATTTATCAAATTCCAAATGTTTTTTACCTTCCATGCGGCTTTTCAATCCAGATACACCCGTGTTGGAAATGTCAAAGTTTTGCATGCACAATTTGCACCGAGCTCATGATTTGTTACTGGTATCAGGTAACAGCCAATCTGAAAATATAGTATTCTCTAACCAAACTTAATGGAATACACATTTTCCAGTTATACTCCAAAAGAAGGAATAAAATAATCCATAACCAACGATCAAACAACAAACCACAACCTCATTGTTTAATGAACAAAGTAACAAACGTGAGCGATGGAATGGAAAACACAAACAGGTGAACATGAACAAACAATAAAATATGGAGCTCAGGCAAAGATTAAAGTACCTAACTAATGTAGCCTAACGAGTGCTTCTCAGTACAAGTGTAACAGTGCGAGCTGGGTGGGCGGTATTGGTTATTAAGCCCAGATGGCCACTGCTAGATGCTGAAGCTTCAGCGGTGGAGACGTAGTTTTAACGGAGAGTGCTCCAGCATACACCCTGTAATATATGAAAGATGTTTCCATTGACTATTTCATTTCACTTTGTAGTTGTACACCGAATTCATGCTAATCAGTCACTGCTCACAGAATTTTTGCGTTTTAATTAGTTTTTGATAATAAAAAAGTCAACTTATATTCTGGCGGCTGTCTTCCAATTTTCTGCGACACGAAGCAAGAAATACTATCAAAAAGATACAGATGGGCACAATTTTTACATATGTGCCACAAATGCCTATTTCAAATAGTTTCAAAGAAGGCAGGTGCTGGTCATCACTAGCTGCAACTGTATTCAGCTTCAGAATATTTTCCTTATCAGGTTGTAGGAACCTGCATCATCAAAATTTGACACACACACACACACACACACACACACACAGCAATGTTATTTTATAAAACACTAACCATGTGAAAAATCAAGGCTGGTAACGAAGACATTTGACAATGCATTCCAAAACACCAGCATTATTAAAATTACAATTTTACCACTATCTAACACTTTTATTACAGTAAAAAAAAAATCCTAACATGCAATTTCATTTATAATAAAAAACATACTAACTTTTCAAGTTTTTAATTTTTCTGGCAGCACATTTATCACCATCTCTGAAATAATTCCTAACTTTAAATAAATTATTAATCATAATTTTGCTTGAATGCAAAGACATGCCCTCTAATACAGTACGAAGAGTTTTTTTTACAGATGCATTGTTCTGTTAATCGGCATAAAAAAATATTATGCTGTGAAAGTTTAATAGCACTCAGTTTGTATAACAGGCAGAGTTGATTTTGAATACTGTAAAAATGTTCAGCAAAGGACTCAATCTCTTTTAAACCATGCCAGACTACAGCAGTAGCATATAAAGCACACTCAGTAGGAACAATTAACTTACCTCTGCCTAATTATTTTATCAATTCACAAGGTACTGAGGAAACTTCAATATCAATTTCTTTATTAGACTCTAAGCAAAATTTACACTCAATGCATTTATTTAATTATAACTGTTTTCTAACAGTAAAACCACAAATGTATGTTAAATTTATCAAAATATTATTTATCAATCTGTTGTTTAAAAAAAAGAGCATTCATGAATGTTGTTTAGGCCTCAGGAGAAACATGAACCTCAGGAGGCCAAATATTACTTCATCTCTGTACACATTAAACACAGTCTGTAAAGAAATTAGGGCTTATTTTCTCACTATAACCAGAACCAAATGTTTTTAAATTCTCTGATGTTAGAACACATTCCGTAGCCTTATTTCATGTTTGTTACACAAAATGGAACATCAAAGTAACAAACAGACGATATTGGTGTTTCTGCCGAAGAAAAAGATTTCCAAAAATGAAGCCAAAATTTCAAGTGTAGATAATATAGCAGGAAAATAGCTACAGTACTACTTGTTAACTGTCTTCCAAGCTAAGAAAAATAGTACAAATTAATCCTAAATAGAGTCTTTTTTAAGCTAAATGAATGTTAAATTTGTATCTCCACAATTAATGGTATAAAACATTTGTTAAAAAAAAAAAAGAGACAATCGTTGAACTCTATTCAGTTATATGTATGTTGGTTACGGTATGTCTATCAAGTCAGCATTTCCTGAAAAAAAAAAAAACTACACAAGATATAAAAATTATCGCATTGGTTCGAAATATTGTGAAAATAATTAAAATGTATCCCGTAAATCCATTGAATCAAAGCAATACTAAAACATATTACACTTTGAAAACTTAAAAACGATATGCAACAACGTGGTGTTCGACTACCTGACTGAGGCACGTCGCTAGGATAATGAAAATAGTTTATTCTGCAATCAGAATAAAATAAAAACACCACAGGAGTCCAATCCACGAAAAAAAAAAAAAAAGGTCCTTCCATTCTTTTGTAACAAAGTTTCTCATCAAATAACTGACAAACACAGACAGTGAAGTAACGTTTAGGTCTAAATGTGCTACAACTCTAAACCCATTTACACACACACACAAAAATCACTTTTCTACTTACCGATAATTATTTTGTGTAATCTTTATCAGTGGACATGCACTTTTAAGCACATGTGTAAGATTTATATATTCCACACACTTCAAATGGAGAGAACAAACACCCCCAACGTCAGCACTAACTCAGCCTCGCGACAGACAGCCTACCGTGATCACGTGATTTCTCAGCACCGGATCCTGTCTTTCTAGTTAGCCTTGGTCCTCTCTGTGCGTACTCTTATTGCTGAAAAACACTATGTGGCGAGCACTTTTAAAGTGGCCATAAGTTAATTGTTTCAGAAAAACACAAACAAACCGTGTTTACACAGTCGTCGTTTTCAATTGTAGCGAATACTTGACTTAGGGGAAACATGATGAACGTTGCACTATTAATTTTATTATAATATTATTTTTTCAAAAATATTACGGCAAGTGTATCTTTTAGGATTTAGTTTCCTTTAATGCTGAAAATATGTGCATACACGTACAGGGATTTCTCAATACAGCCGATGTAGGTGTCGCAGATAAAGTGCTTTCTAGATCTTGATGAGGGGCTGCTGCAAAAATACCTCGCAAATGACTTCAAGGGTCAAATTATGGTAGGTTCATTAACATCAGAAAAATCCTAAATAGGTCGTTCTAAACTAACTAGAAAATCACAAAAGACTCAAACAGGTAATTATTCACAAACCACTATTTAACGGTTAGAACTTGAATTTTGACGTATTACCCTAAAATATGCTACTCAGGTAATATTGAAGTTTTTAAACTTTTATGTGCACAGCCGCAATCAAATCAAATTTCAAGTAAAATAGATTGGCATGATGTAATTAAAAAATTAAGAACAAAAACTTTAAAATAGGATATTCATTTTTGTACCATCAAAATAATAGTGATAAAGAAATAGAATGCCATTCTGGTAAAGAAAAATAGGAATAAGAATTACAGAACGAAAGAACGACTTTCAAAATAAAAATTCCACTTCTTTTTGCTCGAAATAATGATATCCCGAAACATACTGCAGTTCCTAAGTTTCCATGTCACCAGTAATATGGGGGTAACATGTCGTTTCGTGAATGGCCCGGAATGAAATGAAGAAACTTCTTCCGATTAATTTAACGATGTTTTGCAATCAGTGTTAGGGTTCATCTTCTCCGATAGATAGCGCAAAAAAATAAATAAAAAAATCACTGTTTGGGCGTGTTTTACGTCTTGAGTGACAGTCCAAGAATTTGGCGTTAGCAGATCAGATCATATGTAGAGGATTTTAGGAAGGGAGTGTCTGACCCCAGGATTTAAACAACCCTCAGAAATAGGAAGCTAGGAGATTTGGGCTAGAGTGCCCGATAGGAAAGTGACACGGAAGCGAGGTAGGAAGGGGGAGAAAGACGCCCTTATTTATTACCGGGGAGCCAGTACCCGGGGTCCGACGGCTTAACGTGCCCATCCGACGCACGGCGGATATTTAGTGGATCGAGCGTTCGTACCTGGCTGGGATCGAACCTGAGGTCTTCTCCGTGGCAGACACGAACGTTGTTAACGTGAAGATTATGGTGCAAAATTCAGGGAGAAAAAATAAAAAAAAAACTGTGACGTACATCCTTTCTGAAATAAAATATAATGTAAAATAACAAAAAAAAAATTAATTGATAGAGCCATTTTTGAAAAAGGTTTACGTAAAATTTTCGTGTCTATGCGATACTCCGAAACCCAGACAGCCGCCCCGGTCGCGCAGTGGTCTAAGCGATGGCTTCTGATCATTCGTCCATAAGGGTCCGTGTTCGAATCCCGGTAAGACATGGATGTTGTGTTTGTCTTACGGCACTGGCTTTCTCCCTTCCCTGGAACCAAGGTTAATAGATATCTCTTTAGGTTGAGCCACTTCGGAAACGAGCTGCTATTGGCTGGCGAAATGACGTCGCGCCGGGAGCAAAGCAGCGAGAGGCAAAGAGGCGAGCCCAAGAGCCATCGCTGCTACGGGTTACACTTTAGCAAGGAATGTAAATAAACGCGATGGAAAAGGTTTTCAAATACCAATAATTTCTGACTTCAAAGAATAACATATTTATCAGTGATCTGTTATTTCCTCTTTCACGAATTAATTAATTTTGAAAAAAAATAGTAATAGCTTTTGTATAAAGAAATCTGAGGGCATTGCAGTAAACAAACATATTGCTAAACGTCGTAGTTCCGTGTTCACAGGAAGTTATATTTACAAAAAGTTATTGTCATTCCAGTGAATGGTATACGAAGACAATGTTATTCATCATTTCATTTTTCCAAAATAAATCTTGTTGTTTACAGCATTCCACTTAGTAGCCTTCAAATACAAACAATAATTCGCAAGAAATGTTCGTTTTTAAATTTATTTTAATAGGTGCCACAAAAAGCTATCAAAAATTATATAATACTATTGCAATGGCAGGCAGAATTTAAATGAAAACAAAAATAAGACTTATAGTGTGCCACGGTCCATCCCTGCCTAAAACTTCCTCCCAAACTAGGCTAGCTCAAATGCACAGAAAGGGACTGCCTTATGTTAAGTTGACATGATATTAAGTTACTGACAGCACACAAAAAACAACATAATTTTTTTAACTGAATTGTTTAACTTAAATTTAGTATCTCAAATTTAATAGAAGATAGCGTTTGACTATGGGTACAGCTACTTCTTTCAATTTCTTTCTGCCAGGTAATCCAAGTAATTCTGATTTTAAGTCACGAACATAACTGTCAACAGTAAAATGTTCCGAGAAAATTCTTTCATTTTTAACTTTAAAATTATCCTTTCGTTTACATTTCAGTACCCAGAGTTTTTCCAAATCAGGATTTGCAGGAAAAGAATGTAAATAATATCCGAACATTGAGTCTTCCTACTGTAGGATAAACATCCTGCTTTTGCACATCCAGGCATACTGTGCTACACTGATATAAGACAATAATATGCACAACTGATGCTGAGAAATAGCTACTAGTTATGAAGTATATTTACCAATTTCTAAGAACGAGTTTTAGTTTGCACTCCCAAGCCAAAGATGCCGTGCGGCGTCGTTCTGGTGTGTTTTCGCGGCGTTTGCTCCCGGTGTGACGTCATGCGTAAATCTGAGGAAACGGAGACTGCAACTGCACATTGTAATGGCGCCCCCCTGCCTGGAACCAATGACCCTGAATTAGGGACGGGCGACTGCTTATAGCCCATTCAGTTGCTCAGGGTGTTCGTTAAACCTCCAATCAAAAAAAGAAAAAGAAAGAAACCCAGACAACGGCAACGATGACGCTACCGCGCCCGGGGTGAGCCGTGTTGTTCGGTTCGGGCAGAAGTACCGGTGATCGATGCAGGAAGACGCCACGAGAAATTAGTGTTTTGGTGTAAGCACAGCCTCGCCTGAGTCAGACTCCACTACCTTTCCCTGTTGTCGCTGGCGAAAACAGCTACCTCCGGCAAAAGTAACACAAGTACTGTTCAGAATCCATTTTTCTTTGGCCAAAAGTTTTTTGGACGAAATTGCTATGTAAAACAAGTTTTTCAAGACGACAGAGCATTTTCAGAAATAAGTTTGATACGGGAAGTTACTCAGTCAAAAGCCGGGCACTTTCAGCTGATGCTGTTTAGGTTGGAGAGGAAGGAAGTGGTAGAAAACTTCTCCTGACACAGCGACAATAAACTGGTAATCGGGCAAACTCGAAGGGGATGTGTTACTTAAGGAGGCAGTAGGGCATAGAGTTCGGACTCCACCACACTGCCATCCACAATCCCCACTGCTTCTCTTGAAACTGATCTCTATCTTTAGTTTGTTGCAGAGAAACGGCTTCACAAATGTTTTTTCCGAATGGAGGAGGGGGGGGGGGCGTGAAGTGATCATACGTGGGAGGAGAACACGTCTCTTCCATTGCCAGGTGAAAAATTTAAAAGTCGGGGGAGGCAAAAAGGTAAACAACGAGATTTTGACGCGTATTTTAAAACGCAATTGTAATTGCTCATCAGCAAATGAACAAGGTAAACGGAAATATTCATTTGGTGAATATTAATATATTTTTAAATAACAATATTCACCAAAAGATTACGTGCACAGTTGAAAAACTGTGAAATGTTGTATTATTGAAACTTTTTTGATATTTCTTCCAATTAGGGGCCGTCCAGCGAGAAGTAACGAAAGGCATACCGAAGTTCGTGGTACGAATTTTCCTGTTGGGAGAAATAAATTGGATGGTTTACTCTATAAATACTATTTATGGGTTTTGTTACACGTTCAGTATGTGTATACTTTTATGGAGTTCTGTTCTGTTTAGTATGTGTGTGCGCGAATTGTGTGAGAAATAATCATTAAATAGTTAGAAAGGATTGGGAGAATCCTTTCTAAACGATTGGGCGAAAAAAGTAAAATCACTGCGATGTTTACAAAATTAATAGCCAAACGTTATGCAAAAGTTGGACTTAATCTGTTAGTGATCAAAATCCTTTCGGGCACACTGCGACATCCATCAGATACGATACGAACATTCCAAAAACCGTGTCACCGGTGAACTGTTCATTGACCCATTAGATGGCGCCACATTCGCAAGAGGGACCGGCCCGTAATCGGAAATTTCCTTGGTCGGCATTTACCCCCCCCCTAACTTTCATATGTTTCATAAGTATTTCGACTTTTTTTTAGTAACAAGCGATCTTACAAGTGGCAGGCTGACAAGGTGAGTATAAATATATGAGATCGGCATTTTTTATTCCCCCGTGCTCATATTAATCCACCCGGCTGCCACGTGATTTTCTTCTGGGTCTTTTTATGACGTTTCCAGACAGTACGATGCTCCGGTCGAAAATGCCAATATGCGGCGCCTCCGTCACCTTCCCTCCCGCCTGCTCGGGAAAGCAAAATTACGAGCCCGGTTAGAAAAAAAAAAAAAAAAAAAAAAAAAAGAGGCAGAACTTCCGACTCTCTCATAGGCGTACCCACTGGAGATGTCGGGGGGGGGGGGGGGGGGGGAGGTCCAGAACCTTCATCGGCTTTTAAGCATTTTTTTTTAATGAAAGTCACATTTTAACCAAAACCTTTGGGCAACGTTCGTGACTGCCACGGAAAGGACCTCAGGTTCGATTCCAGCAGGTAGGAACGCTCGGTCCACTAATTATTCGGCCGTGCCTCGGATGGGCACGTTAAGTCGTCGGACCCCGGGTACTGTCCCACCGGTAATAAATAAGAGCGTCTTCCTCCCCCTTTCTACTTCGCTTCCGTGTCACTTTCCTATCGGGCACTCTAGCCCCAAACTCCTAGCTTCCCATTTCTAAGGATTGTTTAAGACCTGGGGTCAGACACTCTCTTTCTGAAATCCTCTACATATGATCATTTTTGATGATCAACCAAAACTTTTAGAAAATTACTTCCGGGAGGGGGGCACAATCCATCGAAATTGTATCATATTGTCCCCTCTCTAAATACGCCCTTGGTATGTTCAATTTTGAACATATTATTGTATTCTTAATTTACAGATTTTTATTGGAAGAACTGGTATTTCTCGTCCTGACTGTTCTGGTTATGTACTATTTTATTTTTTACCTCCAAACTTAGAAATAAATAAATAAACTTTGCTATCATTTAGTGGCCCTTGTTTAGGTCGAGGGCCTGGTGGCCCATCCTTTCACACACCACTGCCGAAGACAGAAAATATACAAACATCGGTGTTTTCTGCGATTTACAAATTTCTAAAATAAACCACTGAAGAATAGGAAATATTATAAAGAAAAAAGGAGGACCTTTCATTGCTTGTGTAAGCGGAGGCATCCTGTACTTCTGCATGTGTGTGTAGTATCCTTCCGCGCTCAGGAGGAGTGGGACGGTTAGGCCTAACATGTTTTGCGGGGATTCTCCCGCTGAGACCACGGGCAGACGTGGCAGATGCTCTAGCGGTAGTTTCAGCGTCATCGCCGCCGCTTAGTGGAATTCCGCTTGCCGGATAGAGAGGTAAATTTTACATAAAACTTTTTCAAAAACGACTCTATCAATGAAATTCTTTTTGTTATTTTACATCATTTTTAATTTCAAAAAGGATGTACGTCACAGTTTTTTGAAGTTTTTCGTCCCTGAATTTTTCACCATAATCTTCACGTTAACCGAAAGTTCACCACTAGGCCATCCCCGGCATTTGGCGTTAGCGAATCACCGCAGACATTATTATACTGATATTGGGGACGGTCTCTCATTGGCTGTAGGTAAATTCACAGAAAACGAATTCATCCCAGAACAGAATTTTCGATGATCAGGTCTTTAGGTGAATTCATCGAAAGTGAAATCCCCGAAAGATGTAATACCATAGGGTAAGCTGTTCGAAAATCTCGAATATAAATGCGATTCAGCCAAGTGGATACAAAGGCGTCAGGGGGCCCAAATAAAAACTGTATTTATGTACTGTGTCATTTATTTCTTCCTGTCTACCTTTGTAGGATCACCAGAAAACTGTTGGAGGGGTATAACAAAAATTGCACTTTTGATTTCCCTTTGCCCACTTCTTCGTTGATCGCCTCAATATATTACGATTTTGTTGATGTTACCCCATCGTGCTTTTCCGTGTTGGTGAATTAGTGGAATAAATCATTTGTATCGCCAAAAAAAATCGGCTGGCATCTGTTATATAGAAGATTTAGGGTATTAAAAAAGAAGTTATGCTAATGTTGCAATTCATATGTAAATTACAGAAAATTAAAATTTGGGAGATCGGTGGATGCATTTCGAAACAAAACTGAAATTTTGATTAAGGCCATGAAACATAAATAGAAAAATAAAATGTACCACTGAATTTGGAAACTCCCTAAAGTTACTATTGTATTGTTTGCGTTGTTTGCGTTAGACGAGTAGATACAATTGAAAGTGGAAGAATGTGTACCAAATTTGTGAACACTAAAATTTAATGGTATACAATGTACACGTGTAAATAACTTTTGGAGGTGGCGAAGTCAAATATAATGGTTAGGACAAAAACATTGACTCTTAAACACAATAACCTAAGATTTCTTTCCTCACCACAGTCACTGCTGAGGGGGATGCATTTGAACCATGTGATGAAAATTCACACTGACACCTATTACTTCACTGCTCTAAGGTTTGGGTTTTTGAAAGGCCACTTGGTCTATATCTATTTGAAAAACTTAACAAGTGAATTTCTTTTGGACACAAACTTTTAACCTGGCTACTGGGCACAATAAAAATAAACAGCTGACAGCTTAGTTGTTTTCTATGAAAATTTTGCACCAGTCACACTACTGATAAAAATAATAAACACCAGAATTTCCAGGAATTTCACAACACAAACACCCGATTTAACATGGTGTATAAATTAAGTGGATGAAGTGTAAATCTCCCTCACTCTCTCTCGTATTAAAATATATATATATATATAAGCATATGTGTACACTATGTTGTTCTAATTAATTCCATCGAACCAACCTTCTCAGACCAATCTTCTGAATCCACTTTTTATTTTTAAACTACCATAACAACTGAGCCAAAATTTTACGTAAAATGGAAATTTACTTTAGTATAAGATTCTACACTTCCAGGAAAATTTGTCTTAAAATCAACATAACATAACAATCTAGCACTACCTGATACTGAATGAATTCTATACACCATACAAAACCTAATACACTAGATACCTTATTCAATTTACTCAAAAGTTATCATTAAATTGCTACACCAACAAAAGAATCTTAATTCACACTATCATCATGCAAATCCAACTTTTCAAAATTCCATACCATAAGTTTTCCAATCTACTGGCACCCATGTAGTAACCAACTCGGCATAAAGCCAAGCAAACATCTCAACTAATGAGTCCCACCTCTCTAGAAAAAACACGATTTCTCTGGGAGAACAACAAAGTTTGAGTCTGAAGGCGAGAATGGGTCGTGAATCCATTCCCAGCCTATACAGTGTAGTGGACCAAAGTGCGACCTAACCCTGTACTGTTTCTTCACTCTGATTTTGGGACAACTCACACGCACTCCTTCGTAGGAACCACCTCCTGTGGGCCAACGAGCTTACTCAGGCAGAAAACAAATCCCCCAATTTGTTTCATGCACCCTTTCAGACCCGAGGCATGTCCACATAGGGTAAAGTATCCCACAAGAGTTCTCCTGCCACCAAATTATCTCAACATCAATTTCCCAGGAAGCTAACTCACCATCCTTATTTCCAGAAAATTCAATACATCACCTTTTCCCCCCAGAAAATCACTTCATGTCCTTATTTTCCCAAGAACACACTTCATATCTTTATTTTCCAGAAAATCTTTTCATATCTTTATTTCCCAGGAACACACTGTACTACTCATTTCCCAGAAAGCTCAATAACACCATACTAGACACACTATACTAAACCTTACTTTATTTCCAGAAAACTGTAAATTACCATATCCTTAACATCACCTATTTCTAGAAAAATCATCACTTCTTGAAGAAACAGAACAGCTATTCGGGTTGCCTCAGTCACGCTATATATATGCCCCTTTATTCTGCCTGTATGCCCATTTCTATATTCTTTCCCCATAAAAATCGTTTTTTTCTAATCCGCGGGCTGAAACTAGAGATTAGCACTCACTACTACAAAAATTTTAAAAAGCAATTTTGCACATAAATTTACCAAAACTCCAAACCATAATAATAACCATCCTACAAGAAAAATTCTCAACTACATGGCACCTATACTAAGCTCATAAACACAAATCTATTTCACAAATACCAAAATTCACTTAGCACAAAAAGAGTTAAATTTCAACTTAAAAGAAATACTGGTCCCAGAGGTTGTTCGTTCCAAAATATCCTAATACAATTATGATATCACGTATCACTACATGACCCAGAAAATTATACAATTCCTTTCTTTGTTTTGTTGATTTTTTTTCTATTACCTACCCACAGAAAATAACATGGGATTTATTTAAACAGCCTAACATTAAAACATGTGGTTTCATTCCTTAAGCACACCAGAACACTAAATTACAAAAAAAAAAAAAAAAACATGAATGAAAGCATTTACAACTCCCCCTTTTTTCCCCTTTCCCTTGCTATATATATATATATATATATCAGTGGTTTATAAAATCTTCACTAAAGTTCTTTCACACCGCTTGAAGGTAACACTGGACATGGCTCAACCGAGAGAACAAGCTGGATTCAGGAGTGGCTACAGCACAATAGATCATATCCACGTACTGAGAGAACTAATTGAAAGAGCGAGGGAATATGAACTTCAATTGTGCATGGCTTTTATCGATTATGAAAAAGCCTTTGATTCGGTGAAACCATCAGCAGTTACAATGGCTCTGAAATCCTGCGGTATTGAAGATGCCTACATTAATATTATTAATAACATCTATGAAAATGAAAGTGCAAAGATTCGGCTGTTTGAAAATACAATGCACATAAAAATTGGAAAGGGAGTGAGACAAGGTGACGCCATATCTCCAAAGCTCTTTACTGCCACATTGGAAGGCGTCTTTCAATCGCTGAGCTGGGAAAACAAGGGGATAAAGATTAATGGAGATTATCTAACCCACCTTTCGTTTTGATGATGACATAGTCATTTTTGCAACTACCCTATCAGAGCTGCAGAGTATGATCCAGGAACTTGCTGACAAGAGTAAAGAAGTGGGATTAAAAATGAACTTTCAGAAGACAAAAGTGATGTTCAATGCTTTTACAAGAAATGAAGATTTATCGATTGATGGAGAAAAGCTGGAGATAACAGACACGTACGTTTATCTTGGACAGCAGATATCAAGTGAGGGCCACATTGATGAAGAAATTAATCGGCGTACAAAACTTGCCTGGAGAGCTTTTGGAAGAAACAGCGTAATTTTCAAGAGTAATATGCCATTATGTCTTAAAAGAAAAGTGTTTGATCAATGCATCCTTCCAGTGCTTACGTATGGTGCAGAGACATGGACCTTAACTAAAAGAGACATACAAAGGCTGCAGACAACTCAAAGCAGCATGGAGAGGTGCATACTTGGTGTAACCAGGAGAGATAAGAAGAGGAACTCGTGGATCCGAAAAATGACAAGAGTGGAAGAAATCATGATCAGAGTTAAATCCCTGAAATGGCAATGGGCTGGACATACTGCCAGAAGGACAGATCATCGATGGACAGCCGAAATTTTAGATTGGATTCCAAGGGACAGGAAAAGACCCAGAAGAAGACCACATGGGAGATGGGTGGATGAAATTCGAAAGTATGCAGGAGTGACATGGAGGAGACTGGCACAAGACAGACCGTTGTGGAGGAAACTTGGGGAGACCTTCGTCCAGCAGTGGATTGATAATAGTTGACAATGATGATGATGATGATGATATATATATATATATTTCGGACAGCTTCCATTTCAAAGCCCACTTGTTACATAATTTCAAAGAAACCACAACATAATATATAAAATGCCAAAAGCGAAAAAAATCTTTTCGATTCAAACTTCATCGTTACGAAAAAAAACCCCCTTATTATTTAAGAATAGTGATTTTAGTAGATTGAATATGTTGAACCAACCGCTAACATAGACGACGGTGAGAATTCGAATGTGTCCTAAATTTTGGAGAAAAAAAAACTGTTCGAGTTCCTGATGACACTTCTAGGCGAATTTTGACTACCTGATATATCTAGCCTCCGAAGTGGAAAAATGAAACAAAACTTAACATCAGGCCTTAGGGATTGGCGAACTAAAAAAAAAAAGATGTCATACGTTCTAGGGTTTAATTTTTTTTGTCTGAAGCGCCTCTTTCAGGGGCCAAGATGCTTTCTCTGCAGGTGTTTTCTCTCAGGGAGACCAGGTCAGCCATTTTCCTTCCGTCTTTGGGGAGGACTGTTGGAGCATTAGTAGTCGTCATCTCTGCAGTTCTCAGGGGTCATCCAGCAACGGGAATTTTTCCACGGCCGGCAATGGCCGTCATCATCATCTGGCCCGATCGAGCAAGTTAACTTGAGGAAAATCATTTAGTGTGGAACCAACCAGCATACCTTATTTGGTAGCATCTGCTCCAGGTGAATTTATGGATCCGGAAAGTTTGGCATTGGTAGGCCAGTGCAATGAAAGCCAAAATATCGCCCGAAAGTTAAGGGCAATGTATGTTTTTTTCCGCAGGCCCTCTTCCCACCAAAAGGTGAGTAGAAAAACTCGGCCGTCCACTTTTTCTGCGGGTCTCCGCCCTCCCGCAATTTGAGGCGACGGGAGAGTGAAAATTTTCACTCCTTTCTTCAAAAAACAAGCAAGTCTCTGTCAGAATCGTAACGGCTCTTAGCAACCTTTGACCTTTAGCTGTCTCCCCATTGGTCAAGACTCTCCCCCTGGTAACCAACGGCTTCGCTACCCATTGGCCAAGAGGTTCGCGCCAGAATTATTTTTTTTTATACTTAGCACATGGCCCTCTCCACATACTGAGGAAGCAACCTTTGACCTCGAAGGGTAAAAGAACGCGTAGCCTTCCAGCATGCAGCCGTTCTAAAAATAGCCTGCCTCAATGCCCAGAGAACCCTCTGCGACCGCATTTTAGAAGCTTCTAAATCCTTTGCCTAAAATGGCGGACTGAAAGAAGATTTTCTTTGCTCACAATTTTATAAAAATGCTTTCCCTTCATTCCGCGATTACTACGTATAATTTTGATTTGAAAAGGGTTGATGGTGACTTCTTTTGCTCGACTTTTTTTTTTTTATTAAACTCACTAAAGTAAAAATAAATGAAGCCAAAAGAGAAAAGTTTAATGCCTATTATTCCCCTTTCTTTTCAGAAATTTTGCTTGTCTGGTCAGGGCTGTGAAGTAAATGAATATGGTCATTTATTCCCTCACCTCACTGCCTCTTCCAAACACAATTTTGAAACGTGGACTGTAGAGAATTTTCATTCTATGTAATTTATTTATTTTCTAACATTTCTTATTTTTCGTAAATCCCAGCGAAGTGATCAATTTCCCCAAGATTTACGAACATGAAAATTCTCGACAGGACACATCTTTGTTTCTATTGGAGGATGCAAATCCAAAAAAAGGGAGTGGACAGACCTGAGCTGATAATGTTAGCGAAGTCGCTCTTTGGGGCGACCACGCATTTTTATCCTCTGTCCACAAAGATTTTTGAACAAGGGTAAATACAGTGTATTTTTTATTTGTATATTGACTTTTTGGAGCGTGTATCTTCGATAATAGATAGTTAAGTGAGGAATGCGCTGAAATTTTCCTTTTTATTATTACCAATAAATTCAGATTTATTCGTTGCGATAAAAATATAATTATTTTTAGAAGCACATTCATAAAAAAATAAATTGAATGCACTCTGTTGGGAGAAAACAAATTCTCACCGGTGATAATCTGTTCTGATTTCTTCCATGCTTCTGTTATTTGGTCTGTTTTTACGAGATATACAGAAATGTACTTCCAGCTTGACTTCTCCTGCACACCTTTAGCACAGGCCAGGGCCTTAGTTTGTGACCCGCGTTACATGAACGATGCATCTTCACCGACAGGCCTCACTTTTTTCTGTACTCCAAAACGCATTGTGAGAAAGTCCTGTTTTCATTAAAATTATTTACTTTAAAGTATTTGAGGATGTTCGATTGGTGTTGTGCGTGATGTAATGACCACTCCTTGACAATCACAAGAGGACGAAATTGAGCACAAAATGATTGTTTCCAACCCGGAGGGACAACTTAATTGAAAATACGTGAACTACATTGTATTTCCAACTCTAAGTGTGTGGGAAGAGTACTCATCATTCCCTGAAGCTTATTTCTTCCGATGCATGAATTGTCCTAAACGATGAGACGAGTTTAGGACATTTGGGCACCGGACATTTGGGCACCCGGACATTTGGGCACCGGACATTTGGGCACCCGGACATTTGGGCACCCGGACATTTGGGCACAAATCTTGAGGGGCCGTACAAAAATTGCCGTTTTTTTTTCGCTGTGAGGGCAATTGAATGAAGAAAACGTTTCTAGTAAGACAAACGACAATTGGGTGTCCAGGGCCCCCCCCCCTCCCCCGCCGTTAATATAGCCAAATTTTTGATAAATTTAAAACACTAAAATAGACGAAACCTTTTTTTAAATGTTTGACAGCCTTGAAGGAGGTAAGGATTTTTCTGAGCCCCCCCCCCCTCAGCACACATAAAATGTCCGTAATTTCGTATTTTCTTCTTTACGATATTTTTCTATAAAGTACAACTAAACAAATTATCTGCTAGTATGAGGAAACCCAGGACTCTTGTCGAGTGTGTGTGCGTTCTGAGGGGGGCTTAAAACCTAAAATATGAAATATAAAAAATTTCTGGTCCGATCGGGAGATTTTCAGCGATATTTTTCTATAAACTATAACTAAACAAATTCTCTGCTAGTATGACGAAACCCAGGACTTTTGTCGAGTGGGGGGCTTAAGACCTAAAATATGAAATATAAAAAATGTATGGTCCGATGGTGAGATTTTCAGCGATGTTTTTCTATAAACTATAACGAAACAAATTCTCTGCGAGTAGGACGAAACCCAGGACTCTTGTCGAGGGGGGGGGCTTAAAACCTAAAACATGAAATATAAAAAATTTCTGGTCCGATCGGGAGATTTTCAGCGATATTTTTCTATGAACTATAACTAAACAAATTCTCTGCGAGTATGAGGAAACCCAGGACTCTTGTCGAGTGTGTGTGTGGAGGGGGGGGGGGGCTTAAAACCTAAAATATGAAATATAAAAAATTTCTGGTCCGATCGGGAGATTTTCATATATAAAAACTTTTGGTATATTTTCTATAAACTATAACTAAACAAATTCTCTGCGAGTATGAGGAAACCCAGGACTCTTGTCTAGTGTGTGTGTGGAGGGGGGGGGGGCTTAAAACCTAAAATATGAAATATAAAAAAATTGTGGTCCGATCGGGAGATTTTCAGCCATTACAAGCTGCATGTCATCGAATTGTCTGAGGGCATCTGCTGCCTCAGGAAACTAGGGGGGGGATACCGAAAGCGTAAAATATCAAGATTTCTCATTAATCTTCCGATCGGGAGATCTTCAGCATTTACAAGCTGCAACTCGACAAATTTTCTCAGCGCATGTGCACTCTCTGGAAACCTGTCGGCGATGGGGGGGGGGGGGGTTAATACCAAAAGTGTAAAATATGAAAAATTCCTCCTCCCATCGGGAGATTTTCGGCATTTACAACTCGACACATTATTTGAAGGCATGTGCCAACTCAGCAATCGTGTGTATGCGAGGGGGGGGATACGTACCAAAAGTGTAAAATATGAAGACTTTCTCGTCCGATCGGGAGATTTTCAGTATTTACAAGCTGCAGTTCGACAAATATTTTTCTGTTCTGAGCGTATGTGCCTACGCAGCAAACCCGTCCGGGGGATAATTTCAAAAGTGTAAAATATGAAGAATTTCTCGTCCGATCGGCAAATTTTCGGCATTTACAACTGGACACATTATTTGAGGGCGTGTGCCTACTCAGGAAACTTATCGGGCGAGGGGGGGGTTGTAGCTTATAAATGCTGAAAATCTCTCGATCGGGAGAGAAATTCTTCATATTTTACACTTTTGGTATAACCCCCCCCTCCCCCCACCACAAGTTTTCAGAGCAGGCACGTGCGCTCAGACAATGTTACGAGTTGTAGCTTGTAAATGCTGAAAATCTCCCGATCGGAAGAGAAATTTTTTATATTTCACACTTTTTAGTATCCCCCCCCCCCCGACAGGTGTGCTCAGTAGGTTTACACCCTGAGATAATGTCTCCAGCTGTAGTTTGTAAATGCTGAAAATCTCCCGAACGGACGAGAAATTTTTTATATTTCACACTTTTTAGTATCCCCCCCCCCGACAGGTGTGCTCAGTAGGTTTACACCCTGAGATAATGTCTCCAGCTGTAGTTTGTAAATGCTGAAAATCTCCCGAACGGACGAGAAATTTTTTATATTTCACACTTTTTAGTATCCCCCCCCCCTACCGACAGGTGTGCTCAGTAGGCTTACGCCCTGAGATAATGTCTCCAGTTGTAGTTTGTAAATGCTGAAAATCTCCCCGATCGGACGAGAAATTTTTTATATTTCACACTTTTTAGTATTAACCCCCCCCCCCCCCCCCCCCGATTTGCTGAGTAGGCTCGTGCCCGTAAATATTTAGTGCCTAAGTAACTTACGGCGATCATTTTCTCGGTCAATCTCTTACTAGTGGGCCAAGAAACGGCAATTGTTATACGGCCCCTTAAACATTTGTGCCCAAATGTCCGGGTGCCCAAATGTCCGGTGCCCAAATGTCCGGTGCCCAAATGTCCGGTGCCCAAATGTCCGCCCAGTCTTTCAGACAGAAATTCGTAAATATGTCTCAATTTCTTAATGATAATGAGATATAAGTGAAATTTTTTTGTGCACACCACTTGCTCAAGTAGGGAGAAATATAGGAACACTATAATTTTCAACGCAGCGCAATTTCATTGCTTTAAAAATGAATGTGCCCAAATGTCCGGGTGCCCAAATGTCCGGTGCCCAAATGTCCGGTGCCCAAATGTCCGAACCCCGATGAGACGCATCGACACATAGAGTCATCAGATGGCTGAATGCATTTCACGTGTGAGAAGAGCGGAGGATAGGTGAACCATCTCATGACTCTATGTGTCGATGGGTCTCATCATCGTTTAAAACAATTCATGTGTCGGAAGAAGTACGCTTCAGGGAATGATGAGTACTCTTCTCGCACACTTAGAGTTGGAAATAGTTCACATATTTTCAATTAAGTTGTCCCTCCGGTTTGGAAACAAACATTTTGGGCTCAATTTCGTCCTCTGGTGATTGTTAAGGAGTGGTGATTGCATCACGGGTATGAGGAAAGAATGCCCACGGAAAAAACGCCCACGGAAAAATTGCCCACGGAAAAAACGCCCACTTTTCGAAAATAGGAAAAAACGCCCACGGAAAAATCGCCCACAGACAAAATGCTCACGGGAAAAATATGTGATCGACTGATAAGTTTATATGTCTGTTATAAACGGTGTTCGGACAACTGGTCACAGACTGCTGGCCAAAAAAGCGTTAGGGGTCATATAAAAATTGCGGTTTCTTGGCCACCTCACCTACATAACGCGAATATGGGAATGACGGAATGAAAACTTTTAGAAGGGCCTAAACGTTAGTTCTAATATTATTTTCTGCCTGAGTAATACCGCAATATTAATAATTTGATGTGTAAAATATTTTCTGCAAACCTTACAAATACGAGAGGAAAGTTCGGATTGCACTGATGAACTGTTTTAAGGGGCCGTATAAAAATTGCGTTCTGGGCTGCTCCGTGGCTACGTTTCCCCGAGATTGGTTATCTGACGCACATAAAATGTCCGTAATTTCGTATTTTCTTATTTACGATATTTTTCTAGAAACTACAACTAAACAAATTCTCTGCGAGTATGTGCAAACCCAGGAAACTTGTCGGGAGAGGGGGTGGGTGCTTAAAACCTAAAATATAAAGAATTTCTGGTCCGATCGGGAGATTTCCAGCGTTTACAAGCTACAACTCGTCGAATTATCTGAGGGTATCTTCTGCCTCAGGAAACTAGTCGGGGAGGGGAGGGGGGGTAATACCAAAATCGTAAAATATCAAGCATTTCTCTTCCGATCGGGAGATCTTCAGCATTTACAAACTGCAACTCGACAAATTTTCTTAGCGCATGTCCACTCTCTGGAAACCTGTCGGCGAGGGGGGTGTAATACCAAAAGTGTAGAATATGAACAATTCCGTCCGATCGGGAGATTCTCAGCAATTAGCAGCTACAACTCGACACATTATCTGAAGGCATGTGAATGATGAAACTCTCCGGGTCGGAAGAGAAATACTTCATATTTTACACTTTTGGTATACCCCCCTCCCCTCCGACAGGTTTGCTGAGTAGGCACGTGTCCTCAAATAATCTGTCGAGTTGTAGCTTGTAAATGCTGATAATCTCCCGATCGGATTAGAAACTCTTCATATTTTTCACTTTTAGTATTAACCCCCCCCCTCCCCCCCGACAGGTTTCCTGAGGCAGCACATGCGCTCAGATAATTTGCAGACTTGTAGTCTGAAAACCCTTAAATCTTTTGCTGAGATGTTGATCATAAACATTTGTTATAAAGAATTACATTAATTGGAAAAAATCAGAATACAGCAGCTGGTGAACAAGCATATACTGACCGCAACTCCGCATTATCCACGAGTGACTGTTTATCAGTCAAATTAAAAATGTAGCAACTATTGAAAAATATATATTCTATATGTATGGGTGTACAGATCCTTCTTGCTGACCACCGAACTGATTGTATGAAATCAGTCACCGAACAAGGCCGCTCCTTCTCTCTCTTTTCTACAGCGGGTAGAGAGAGCCATCTGCTTTTCGTCACAGTCGTTTGCTGTCCAGCCCGCAGGTGCGAGATAGATAATTCAACGGAGCTCACAAAGCGACAAGACCCCACCCACCCCAAGAAACAAACCATATATGTCATCTAAATTTATCGGTTGCTTCGAAACTTGCGGCAGTATCAAGTTACTTCTTGCGCCCAGAACCAGAATTTGCCCCCCCCTCCCAGAGGTTGGTAATCTGAGTCATATAAAGTTTCCGTGATTTCGTCTTTTCTTAATTGCGATAATTAATGTAATTCTTTATAACAAATGTTTATGATCTACAACTCAGCAAAAGATTTAAGGGTTTTCAAACTACAAGTCGGCAAATTATCTGAGCGCACGTGCCTACTCAGCAAACCCGGGGGGGGGGTATATGATATTTGTGAAATATATAAAATTTCTTATCCGATCGGGAGATTTTCAGCATTTACAAACTACAACTGGAGACATTATCTCCCGGCATGAACATACTGAGCAAACCTGTCGAAGGGGGGGGGGTTAATTCCAAAAGTGTAGAATATGAAGAATTTTGTCCCTAATTTTTTGGTTCCTTTCTCTTCCGACCCGGAGATTTTCATCATTCACATGCCTTCAGATAATGTGTCGAGTTGTAGCTGCTAATTGCTGAGAATCTCCCGATCGGACGAGAAATCGTTCATATTTTACACTTTTGGTATTACACTCCCCCAACCCCCGCCTCACCGACAGGTTTCCAGAGAGTGGACATGCGCTGAGAAAATTTGTCGAATTCTTGATATTTTACGATTTTGGTATTCCCCTCCCCCACCCCCGACTAGTTTCCTGAAGCAGCAGATACTATCAGATAATTCGACGAGTTGTAGCTTGTAAACGCTGGAAATCTCCCGATCGGACCAGAAATTCTTTATATTTTAGGTTTTAAGCACCCCCTCCCCCTCTCCCCCGACAAGTTTCCTGGGTTTGCATATACTCTCAGAGAATTTGTTTAGTTGTAATTTCTAGAAAAATATCGTAAATATGAAAATACGAAATTACAGACATTTTATGTATGTCATATCAACAATCTCGGGGAGACGTAGCCACGGAGCAGCCCAGAACGCAATTTTTATACGGCCCCTTAAAATTTTTGTGGCCAATTCTCCACTTAGTCTTAGCTCCGAAAATCATGGAAATGTCTAAATTTCTTACTGAAAATGAAATATTAAAAAAAAAAAAATTATGAATAATAGTTGCTGAAGTTGTGGGGAATATAGCCACACGAAATTTGTTTATGCAGAACAATTTTATGGCACTGGAATTGCAATGTGTCCAGTTCTACGTACCCGCCACATGACAACACAAAATGGCACCACATTTTTAATTTTTTGGTCCCTACAAAATACATACACAACTTCTGCTGTGAGAATCGCAGTTCATTTTGGGTGTTTAAGTCGTGAGGAGTTGTTGATCCAAAGTGCATGTTGTTCGCAAATATAACAAACAGATGTCAGAACTACAGAGGTATTGATGTATAGCAGTTGGCTTGAAGACAACGGTGAATCATTAGTATGTTTTTAAATAAATGTTGCATAAGACTACCACTGCTTTCAGGCCAACACCATACAACCTCTACAGTTCATCAGTGCAATCTGAACTTTCCTCTCGTATTTGTAAGGTTTGCAGAAAATATTTTACGCATCAAATTATTAATATTGCGGTATTACTCAGGCAGAAAATAATATTAGGACTAACGTTTAGGCCCTTCTAAAAGTTTTCATTCCGTCATTCCCATATTCGCGTTATGTAGGTGAGGTGGCCAAGAAACCGCAATTTTTATATGACCCCTAACGGTTTTTGGGCCAGCAGTCTGTGACCAGTTGTCCGAACACCGTTTATAACAGACATATAAACTTATCAGTCGATCACATATTTTTCCCGTGAGCATTTTGTCTGTGGGCAATTTTTCCGCGGGCGTTTTTTCCTACTTTCGAAAAGTGGGCGTTTTTTCCGTGGGCGATTTTTCCGTGGGCGTTTTTTCCGTGGGCATTCTTTCATGCAATCGCATCACGCACAACGCCAATCGGACACTATTATTGCTCTCGGTACTAGCTGAGTTCCGAACGTGGAAGTTTGTCCCTCTTTTGTTTTTTTCGTGAAATATGTGTTTTTCTCTCTGAAATCCTTTGCAATTTTTCAAGTCTACTCCCTTCGAATGCACTTCCATACCTGGGCTGTGTCGTCTACTGCAACAAAGCAATGCGGAATCACGGGTAATATAACGTTTCCCAAGTGATATAGTGCTGCCATCTTTCGGGTCACATGAGAATACCTCACAAAGCGAATGTTTCTGAGGTATTCTCGCTGGCCCTTAATTCGTTAAGGATGATTTTGTTCGTATTCTGAAATATTCACAGGGATTGTAGAGACGTGTTTCGTGCAGAATTAAAACATATCTTTCTAGCATATAATTAAATAAATTAATTACGTCCAGGAAAGTACTATTTTATGATCCGAATCGTGAATTAACAAGAAAACAAAAACGAATATCACAGAAGCAATACCAGATTTGGGAAATGTTTTTCCAGGTAATGAGATGCCAGGAATGTCTGAAGCAAATCAAGGTGGGTCACTTTGGCTGAAGCAGAACTGTTTTTGCATTTTTTGAGATCAGCACAAGAAAGTGAGTGTTCCAACTTTACAGCAACTGCTACTTCTGTCGAAGAATTACAATGTCAATCTTTACCATCTAAAGTGGCAAGCTTAAAAAAAAAAGCATAAAGAAGTATGTCTTTTGAGATCGTCTCTGTGGAAAAAGAAACGTATGTTAAAACAACAAAAGCTAGAAATTAAAAAATTACAGCAAATAATTAATTATTATCGAGAAAATAAGTCTCAACTCTTGAAAAACTTATTGTTATGGATGAAACGGAGAATAACCATGCCAGTTTTATCTTGCAGCAAATAGAAAATGGTTTAAAAAAAAACCCCAGCCTGGAGTAAAAACTTTGCGTGAATGTGTACTTTGGCATGCAGCTTCTCCCAAAGGATATAATTTAGCACGTGAAAGAAATCTTCTGAAACTACCTCACAGGACAACAATCTCAAGACATGTTGGACCTGTGACAGATGAAGTGGATATTACACCTCTTATTAAAGAGAGGCTGCAAGAGGAATCTTGTACTCTCTTTTATAGCCCTGATCGAAACAGCTGATTTGTTTTGTCTTCACTCAAAATGGGTCCTTTCACCTCCTCTTCTTCTAAACTCCTTGGTGCTCACCCCCGCTCCTTTGAAAGCACAGGCCCTCGGCCAACGAGGCCCAAACACCTCCTGCTCTCCGACGTCTGACGTCACTACAAGAAGACCTGTTGAATTTGACGAACGACCGTAAATTGTTAGTTGGCAGTGGCCAAATAACAATTTTTCGGTTGGTGTGTATTGCTAAAACGTGGAAAGAGCGATGTCTTTGTGTGTTTATAGCAAATGGATTGATACTTTTTTGTTTAAAAGTATAAAACTTAGTTTTTATACCCACCAACAGGGTGTTAAAACTAAGTTTTATTACTTTTAAACTTTAATTCCCTAAGGTAATGCTACTACTTATGGCACAATGTTGAGCCAAAAATGAGAACACTTCGAACTATTAAACTGACGGTGCAAAAACATTTCGTAATTGAACGTAAACCAATTTTTGCATCTAACATATTCAGAAAAAAAATTTGTTTCACTTGAATGCCCTAGATAGCGCATGTTGCAACTGTGCGGCAAGGTTAAATACTAGAGATAGTAAGAAAAAAGTATTTGTGAATGTGAAATATAAATAAAACTGAAACATATATCGATATCACAATTGACTATATTGAAAAAACAAACTTTAATTGTAAATTCGATCTTCTCTATAATTCAAAGATTTCAACAATTTACTTACAATAAATAAAATATAATAAAAATAAATCATTTGGCCCTAATAAAACGAAAAAAAAATTTAATCCATTTATGTTTTTTCATCTACATGTTTTCGTATTTCCTGTACTATCGTGTTACACTATTTTCTTATTTTTTCGTAATTTAAAAAGTTATTTTGTTTAGTCTAATTTTTGCTATTTTTTTAACTTCAAATACCTTTATCATGAACCTCTTACTAAGTACATGTAAAGTGTTCTAAAAGGGGATTTATAAATGAATTGTATACTTCCTGTCGCAAGCGGAAACTCTTGTGCAGGTTCCCACCCTCTTAGTTGGTTGTCTGATCTGTGTGGAAGGAAGTGAAAATGGCATTTTTAAAGAATCCTTGCTTGAAGTTAAACAAAATTAAAAACGTTAAAAGAAAGTATCTATTAAACATCTTAGTTTACTAAATGAATGAATGAATGCGTTTCTGAATTGAAAAATAAGGTAAAAGATTAATAGATTCCTTAACAGTCCCTCATGTGTTGGCCTTTTGTTAGAGTCGGATATGAGGTATAAATTGTATAAATTAAAGAACCAGAAGAAAAAAGTATTTGTGCTGAATAAATGGAAAAAATCTGTAAACTCAATGCACTGAGGTTGTCTTATTTATTAACATTTTTTTTTGGGGGGGGGGTCTTTACAGTGCAAGTGACAAAATTAAAACGGAATTTAGCCATCAAAATAGCTTAAAATCGAGTTGCTAAACAACCCTCCCCCCCAAGTTTTATTGCATTTGTCTTTCACTAATAGAATCAACGTATTGTATCACTTGCCCTCGAAAAACACTCCGCCCCTCACCCAAAAAAGAAAATTAATAAATAAAAAACCATAAAATTGAGTTTACAGATCTTGTTCTATTTAATCAGTACAAATACCTTTTTTTACCATCGGAAATATCTATTTCAAATACTTGGAAATAGCATAGTTTCAACTGTTATAGTTTCGTAAACCTCTAAGTACGGGAGATGACCGTCACATTAGATCGCACAGTCCACTGGTTAGGGCCTCTTATTTCCTAATTTCATGGTCTAAGGTTTAAAGCCCAAAAAATTTGTTCTACGATGAAATATCCGATCGATGAATTCCTCTGAAGCCAATGGGAGACCGCTCCCATTCGGATTACAGTGATTCCTGACGCAAACTCCTGAGGCTGTCACTCAAAGCGTATAAGCCACGCCCATTAAGGGATTTTTTGCGCCATCTATCGCAGAAGTTGAAGCTTAACACTCATTCAAAGACACTCTTCAGATGTGGAAACAACAGATGTGGAAGCGTGATATATATATATATACATATATAGGGGGATATATATACATATATAGGGGGATATATATACATATATAGGGGGATGTAAGGTCAGGTGATGCGTAACATCACAGCCTCTCCTTGACAAATGTCAACCCCGCCTTCTCGTGGTGCATCCTGTTCCCACTAAAGGGGCTCTGACGACCGCCCATAGCGGTATAACTATACCATCGGGATTAGAGGAAATTCTATCCCACACTCACCAACCCGCTTGGCCAGCGTGGTGAGTTATGGCCAAACCCTCCAAAATGATTCCACAACTTAAATCTTGGCCCTCAGTCTCCGGCAGCTGGAATGTACCTGGCCAAGGCAGCGGCCAGTGCGACATGAAGGCAGAGGGTGCTAAGAATCCCCGGAGGACCGGACTAGGCTGCCATCTGATGCTGACCTTGGCTACTTACAATGGACGCTCCCTATCTTCTGATTCAAGGCTTCTTGAATTGGAAGAGGAACTACAAAGGATCAAGTGGGACATCGTGGGGCTAAGTGAGGTAAGGAGAAAAGGAGAAGATCTCATCGAACTGAAAAGTGGACATCTCTTCTACTATCGTGGGACAGATACTGGCAGAACTAGTGGTGTTGGATTTATAATAAACAAGAAACTGAAGGATAAAGTTGTAGAAGTTGAAAGTTCCTCTGACAGAGCTGCACGGCTCGTTATCCAACTCTCGAAAAGATACCAGGCTCAGATTATTCAAACTTATGCACCCACCACAAGTCATCCTGAAGAAGAAATTGAAGAATTCTATGACGAAATTTGTCATCTAAATAATAAAGGTAAGCAGCACTTGAAAATAATTATGGGAGATTTCAATGCAAAAATAGGGCAACAGCAACAGAATGAAACTTCAGTAGGTAAATTCGGTCATGGCAACAGAAACCAGCGTGGAAATACTCTCGTTGAGTTTGCAGAGGCAGAAGGGTTTTTCATCTTGAACTCCTTCTTCAAGAAAAAGCCACACAGGAAATGGACATGGAGACATCCAAATGGGACGACAAGTGAAATTGATTTTATTATGTGTAACAAAAAATTCGTCATAGAAGACTGCAGTGTGCTAAATAAGTTCAACACAGGTAGTGACCATAGATTGGTGAGATGTAAGATGCACCTCAACACTAAACTTGAACGTGGCAAGCTCATAAGACAAACAAAATCTATTGACATAACCAACCTTAAAAAACACCATAATACCTTCAAGTTAGAACTGAAGAACAGGTTCTCTGCTTTAGAAGGCCTAACATCGGAAGAAGTGGACATCTCTGAAGTTAACAGAAAAGTAACCAAAGCTCTTATGGAAACAGCAACAAAATTAGCTGGGTCTAAGAACAAGTTGCATGTGAACAAATTATCAGGAAAAACCAAAATGTTGATGCAAAAAAAGAAAAGAGATGAGGACAACTAAAGAAGATGTGACTTCCAAAGTGGAATATATAGAGCTATGCAAGATAGTAAGAAAAAGTATCACTGAAGACGTAAGGAAATTCAACTGTGAACTAGTGAGGAAAGCAATTGAAAACAACCAAAGCCTAAAGATAGCAAAGGGACATCTCAGTAAGGGAATAAAACAGATTATGGCACTGAGAAAAGAAGATGGTTCTGTAACAAGAAATAGAGGCGAAATTTTGACAAGAGTGAAAGATTTCTACTCCAAATTATATGAAAGGGATGATATATGCAATCCAGACATCATGAAAGATACCAGTACCAGAGTTCCTCCAGTCCTTCCAGCAGAAGTTGCACATGCAATCAAGAACATGAAGCGAGGAAAAGCTCCAGGAGAAGATGGAATTACTGTAGACATCATACAAGAAGCAAGTGGAGAAATCGAAACAGTACTCGCCCAAATTTTCACTCGATGCCTTGATGAAGGAAAGATTCCTGAGGATTGGAACACCGCTACAATGATCCTGCTACATAAGAAAGGTGACATTGAGGATCTCGGAAACTACAGACCTATCAGCCTCCTATCAGTAGTTTATAAAATCTTCACTAAAGTTCTTTCACACCGCTTGAAGGTAACACTGGACATGGCTCAACCGAGAGAACAAGCTGGATTCAGGAGTGGCTACAGCACAATAGATCATATCCACGTGCTGAGAGAACTAATTGAAAGAGCGAGGGAATATGAACTTCCATTGTGTATGACTTTTATCGATTATGAAAAAGCCTTTGATTCGGTGAAACCATCAGCAGTTACAATGGCTCTGAAAACCTGCGGTATTGAAGATGCATACATTAATATCATTAATAACATCTATGAAAATGCAAGTGCAAAGATTAGGCTGTTTGAAAATACAACACACGTAAAAATTGGAAAGGGAGTGAGACAAGGTGACACCATATCTCCGAAGCTCTTTTAATGCCACATTGGAGGGTGTTTTTCAGTCGCTGAGCTGGGAAAACAAGGGGATAAAGATTAATGGAGATTATCTAACCCACCTTCGTTTTGCTGATGACGTAGTCATTTTTGCAACTACCCCTTCAGAGCTGCAGAGTATGATCCAGGAACTTGCTGACAAGAGTAAAGAAGTGGGATTAAAAATGAACTTTCAGAAGACAAAAGTGATGTTCAATACTTTTACAGGAAATGAAGATTTATCGATTGATGGAGAAAAGCTGGAGATAACAGACACGTACGTTTATCTTGGACAGCAGATATCAAGTGAGGGTCACATTGATGAAGAAATTAATCGGCGTACAAAACTTGCCTGGAGAGCTTTTGGAAGAAACAGCATAATTTTCAAGAGCAATATGCCATTATGTCTTAAAAGAAAAGTGTTTGATCAATGCATCCTTCCAGTGCTTACGTATGGTGCAGAGACGTGGACCTTAACTAAAAGAGACATACAAAGGCTGCAGACAACTCAAAGCAGCATGGAGAGGTGCATGCTTGGTGTAACCAGGAGAGATAAGAAGAGGAACTCGTGGATCCGAAAAATGACAAGAGTGGAAGACATCATGATCAGAGTTAAATCCCTGAAATGGCAATGGGCTGGACATACTGCTAGAAGGACAGATCATCGATGGACAGCCGAAATTTTAGATTGGATTCCAAGGGACAGGAAAAGACCCAGAAGAAGACCACATGGGAGATGGGTGGATGAAATTCGAAAGTATGCAGGGGTGACATGGAGGAGACTGGCACAAGACAGACCGTTGTGGAGGAAACTTGGGGAGACCTTCGTCCAGCAGTGGATTGATAATGGTTGACAATGATGATGATGATGACATATATAGGAATGGGGATGTAAGGTCAGGTGATGCGTAACATCACAGCCTCTCCTTGACAAATGTCAACCCCGCCTTCTCGTGGTGCATCCTGTTCCCACTAAAGGGGCTCTGACGACCTCCAATAGCGGTATAACTATACCAACGGGATTAGAGGAAATTCTATCCCACACTCACCAACCCGCTTGGCCAGCGTGATGAGTTATGGCCAAACCCCTCCAAAATGATTCCACAACTTAAATCTTGGCCCTCAGTCTCCGGCAGCTGGAATGTACCTGGCCAAGGCAGCGGCCAGTGCGACATGAAGGCGGAACGTGCTAAGAATCCCCGGAGGACCGGACTAGGCTGCCATCTGATGCTGACCTTGGCTACGTATAATGGACGCTCCCTATCTTCTGATTCAAGGCTTCTTGAATTGGAAGAGGAACTACAAAGGATCAAGTGGGACATCGTGGGGCTAAGTGAGGTAAGAAGAAAAGGAGAAGATCTCATCGAACTGAAAAGTGGACATCTCTTCTACTATCGTGGGACAGATACTGGCAGAACTAGTGGTGTTGGATTTATAATAAACAAGAAACTGAAGGATAAAGTTGTAGAAGTTGAAAGTTCCTCTGACAGAGCTGCACGACTTGTTATCCAACTCTCGAAAAGATACCAGGCTCAGATTATTCAAACTTATGCACCCACCACAAGTCATCCTGAAGAAGAAATTGAAGAATTTTATGAGGAAATTTGTCATCTAAATAATAAAGGTAAGCAGCACTTGAAAATAATTATGGGAGATTTCAATGCAAAAATAGGGCAACGGCAACAGAATGAAATTTCAGTAGGTAAATTCGGTCACGGCAACAGAAACCAGCGTGGAAATACTCTCGTAGAGTTTGCAGAGGCAGAAGGGTTTTTCATCTTGAACTCCTTCTTCAAGAAAAAGCCACACAGGAAATGGACATAGAGACATCCAAATGGGACGACAAGTGAAATTGATTTTATTATGTGTAACAAAAAATTCATCATAGAAGACTGCAGTGTGCTAAACAAGTTCAACACAGGTAGTGACCATAGATTGGTGAGATGTAAGATGCACCTCAACACTAAACTTGAACGTGGCAAGCTCATAAGAAAAACAAAATCTATTGACATAACCAACCTTAAAAAACACCATAATACCTTCAAGTTGGAACTGAAGAACAGGTTCTCTGCTTTAGAAGGCCTAACATCGGAAGAAGTGGACATCTCTGAAGTTAACAGAAAAGTAACCAAAGCTCTTATGGAAACAGCAACAAAATTAGCTGGGTCTAAGAACAAGTTGCATGTAAACAAATTATCAGGAAAAACGAAAATGTTGATGCAAAAAAGAAGAGAGATGAGGACAACTAAAGAAGATGTGACTTCCAAAGTGGAATATATAGAGCTATGCAAGACAGTAAGAAAAAGTATCACTGAAGACGTAAGAAAATTCAACTGTGAACTAGTGAGGAAAGCAATTGAAAACAACCAAAGCCTGAAGATAGCAAAGGGACATCTCAGTAAGGGAAGAAAACAGATTATGGCACTGAGAAAAGAAGATGGTTCTGTAACAAGAAATAGAGGCGAAATTTTGACAAGAGTGAAAGATTTCTACTCAAAATTATATGAAAGGAATGATACATGCACTCCAGACATCATGAAAGATACCAGTACCAGAGTTCCTCCAGTCCTTCCAGCAGAAGTTGCACATGCAATCAAGAACATGAAGCGGGAAAAAGCTATAGGAGAAGATGAAATTACTGTAGACATCATACTGGAAGCAAGTGGAGAAATCGAAACAGTACTCGCCCAAATTTTCACTCGATGCCTTAATGAAGGAAATATTCCTGAGGATTGGAACACCGCTACAATGATCCTGCTACATAAGAAAGGTGACATTGAGGATCTCGAAAACTACAGACCTATCAGCCCCCTATCAGTAGTTTATAAAAAATTTTCTTTTTCTGTAGAGAACAAGCTGGATTCAGGAGTGGCTACAGCACAATAGATCATATCCACGTACTGAGAGAACTAATTGAAAGAGCGAGGGAATATGAACTTCCATTGTGCATGGCTTTTATCGATTATGAAAAAGCCTTTGATTCGGTGAAACCATCAGCAGTTACAATGGCTCTGAAAACCTGCGGTATTGAAGATGCATACATTAATATTATTAATAACATCTATGAAAATGCAAGTGCAAAAGATTCGGCTGTTTGAAAATACAACACACGTAAAAATTGGAAAGGGAGTGAGACAAGGTGACACCATATCTCCGAAGCTCTTTAATGCCACATTGCAGGGTGTTTTTCAGTCGCTGAGCTGAGAAAACAAGGGGATAAAGATTAATGGAGATTATCTAACCCACCTTCGTTTTGCTGATGACGTAGTCATTTTTGCAACTACCCCTTCAGAGCTGCAGAGTATGATCCAGGAACTTGCTGACAAGAGTAAAGAAGTGGGATTAAAAATGAACTTTCAGAAGACAAAAGTGATGTTCAATACTTTTACAGGAAATGAAGATTTATCGATTGATGGAGAAAAGCTGGAGATAACAGACACGTACGTTTATCTTGGACAGCAGATATCAAGTGAGGGTCACATTGATGAAGAAATTAATCGGCGTACAAAACTTGCCTGGAGAGCTTTTGGAAGAAACAGCATAATTTTCAAGAGCAATATGCCATTATGTCTTAAAAGAAAAGTGTTTGATCAATGCATCCTTCCAGTGCTTACGTATGGTGCGGAGACGTGGACCTTAACTAAAAGAGACATACAAAGGCTGCAGACAACTCAAAGCAGCATGGAGAGGTGCATACTTGGTGTAACCAGGAGAGATAAGAAGAGGAACTCGTGGATCCGAAAAATGACAAGAGTGGAAGACATCATGATCAGAGTTAAATCCCTGAAATGGCAATGGGCTGGACATACTGCCAGAAGGACAGATCATCGATGGACAGCCGAAATTTCAGATTGGATTCCAAGGTACAGGAAAAGACCAAGAAGAAGACCACATGGGAGATGGGTGGATGAAATTCGAAAGTATGCGGGGGTGACATGGAGGAGACTGGCACAAGACAGACCGTTGTGGAGGAAACTTGGGGAGACCTTCGTCCAGCAGTGGATTGATAATGGTTGACAATGATGATGATATGACAATAACTTTGTTAACGACTGTACCCACACAAGTAGTAATTTTGTGTTCTTGTACAGTTCACTAATTCATGATTATTAAAACTTGTTACTTCCACTTAAGATACCCGCATTTTATTATAAACGCACACAAGACAGGATAAACAAAGAATACATGTATGTTCATAATATTATTTCACGAGCGGCACCTTTACTTCCCCTACCATTCCAGTGAAGGGATAAAGGTGAAACACAACGCCGTGTTTTCTTCTTTGTCTATACATGCAAGATGCAAGGGCACATTTTATTAGACGATAACTGCAAAAAATTCTAAGTAATTTAATTTAGTTCAATTATAGCGCGAGAACGATGGAATAAAAAATGCCGCCCCCGGAATTTTCCCCCATCCTGCCAGCCTGCTAATTGTAAGACCGTTTCCCACTAAAAACCGCGGTAACAGTGGAAATACTAACCCGGAAAATATCCCCTACCTCATCCAGCTACCTCCTGCAAGACAGTTTTTTACAAGGAACTGCAATAACATTTTGAAAGGCCGACCCTGGAAATTTCCCCACATATTTGAGCACGTTGTGCTGCTGCATCTTGTTTTAAACTTTTAAACAGCCTGAAAATAGAAATGATGACCCCCGAACCCCCCCCCCGCCCCCGTTCGATATTTTTGGTCAAATGCAATTTGTGCACGGTTTATGACTGAAAAAGGTGGGGGACTTTTCCAATCACCGAAAACGTATGGTTTGAACCATTCCCCTGCCGTTTGCTTAGTAAAAAAATTACCATTAGCACACAGTAGTAAAAAAAAAAAAAAGGAACAACTAACCGTTGGGATATCAGTTTAAGGTGCCCCGTTTTTTTAGTTTTTTTTTTTGTTTTTTTTTTCTTGTCACAGAGCGTAAACCACCCTCCGCCAGGAAAAAGAACCAACACTTTTTATGGGAATAATTTCTAATATTTGCTATTGTGAAAAATTAGGTAGCAAATATTTCGTTCTATTGGAAGCACTAACGTCACGTTAGCTACACTGAAGCTTAACCGTATACATGAAAAGTCGACATCCAGAAGACTGAAATAAAGCTGAATGCCAGCTTCCAAAATATGATGTATTGTCGTGCAAACATCTCTATTTTGTGGAATTGGGTTTTTATTGCGGAAGTAGTGCGAGTTGTCAGTGCTTGAAAAATTGCCACTTCAGCGAGGACAGTTTAATGTTTTTTTGAAGGATGATAGAAATTTAAGATTGAAGTCTATGTTGGTAACTTTTTTATTATTATTATGTTTTGCCTCATTAAGTTTTTAATTTATTTCTCCAAATATTCAGCTATAAATGAAAGCAATTAGTCTAAATATAAAGGGAGATCGCCTTTGGCCAAACCTGGCCCTTGCGCCAATAAAATCAACTAACTTACCAAAAACTTACGGGGGGGGGGGTTAAGCACCCCCGCCAAAAAGATGTCTGAATACATCACTGTTAGTAAGACCCGTTCTTTGAATCGGAAGGTCAACCTCGTTTCTCTTCCGTACATAAGTTATCTTTTCTTTATATATATTTTGGGCACTGGAATGTGTCGGGTGTTTTAGGGGGGGGGTGATGGTCATGTGCATAAGATATACGTACAAATATAGAGACGTTATTTTTATTGCATACTTTTGAAACAGATAACGGTAAATGGGCATAATATGTAGTGCCTTTTTTGGTGAAATATATTTTGCTTTTTCTTATTCGCCACTCTGAATCAAGCAATCATTTCTTCCCAAGTTAGTATTCTCCCTCCAGACGTACTGAGTGAAAAATAATACAAAATATCACAGACAAACGCAGCACGTATCAACAAAGCAAGTATTCTGCCAAAGATATTCTTTGATTCTGATGAGTGATGTGACTGATGTCAGAAAGCTGAATGACATTGCCCTGGGACAAATCAACCCCTGCTTCACTTCTTTGTTTAGCGGCAGTGGTCACGACTGACGGTTACTTCTACCACGGCCCGACTCGATCGAACGTGAGGAGGGGGGGGACACGACAATACATCATATTTTGGGAGCGTCCCCTCACGCTCGATCGAGTCGGGCTGTGGTTAGAGTCGGACATCAGGTTTAAATTAAAGGAACAGAAGAAAAAAGTATTTCTGCTGAATAAATAGAACAAGATCTGTAAACTCAATGCACCGAGGTTATCTTACTTATTAACTTTTTGGGGGGAAGGGAGGGGTGTCTTTCATGTGCAAGTAACAAAATTAAAACAGAAGATCCGATTTTATTTAGCCGGCAAAATAACTTAAAATCGAGTTGCTAAACCCCCTCCCCCCCCCAAGTTTCATTGCATTTGTCTTTCACTAATAGAATCAACGCATTGTATCACTTGCCCTCGAAAAACACCCGCCGCCCTCAAAATATTAATAAATAAAAAACTTATAACATTGAGTTTACAGATCTTGTTCTATTTACTCAGTACAATTTTACCATCGCAAATATCTGTTTCAAATAGTTGGAAAGAAAAGCATCTATATACGGGAGACCACCGTCACGTTTGACAGCAGCCGCGGATGGCTTTGCTTTGTGGTTAGTGTTTCAGACTATCGATGCTGGGTCCCCAGGTTCAAGCCTGGGCTGATCTTTCAGAGATGGTGTGATTTACTAACAATCGCTGAATATCCGCCGTGCATCGAACGAGCACGTTAAGTGACTGGACCCACTGGTTAAATGGGTATCCTTTCCTATATCCCACCTGAAATTCTCTCACCCCTCTATGTGCAATATCGTATTTGAACGGTGGCGCCATCTACTGTACTCTAATCTCACTACAAACTGTTCTGTCAAAGTCGCTAGACTTGCTCTCATTCCTTCCGTTTCTGTGTCCTGACCAAAAGGCGATCCGGCTGTAGGTGGCTGGGACCTAAACTCTACTACCTGTGGACGGAAGTACTACAAGAAAATGACGCTGACCCCCCCCCCCCACGTTAGACAGCACCAGTCCACGGCAAGTTCTTCCTGTGATGACGTCAAGAAGTGGTGTTGCGGCCGTTTCAGGGGCGCTGGCCCAGCTGTCAATCAACGGCTGGTTCTGTTACACGTCATCGGTGCGCTGCAGTCGACTTCATGACGTCAGTTTGTCCTTTCCAAGACTAACTAGAAAGACAGGCTACGGCGCCGAGACGAGCTACGGAGTTCACGTGACCACGGTAGTGCTGTTGGCGTCAGCCTCGGCGTTGGTTTGTTGACTCAACGAGCAAGGTGATTTGAAGCTGCGTTTTTAATGTTCAAAAAACGAACTATAAGAGAATAAATTAAACGTTTAAAAAGACCAGAATTGAAATTAATCAGTCCAGTTTTTTACTGAAGTGAATTATTTAATACTTCCTATCTTGACAAACTTTCACTTCACGGAATTAATAATCCCGTATTTTTTTCGGTGAAAACAAATTTGATTTTTTTTTCGGTGCGTAAATACAGCTATAGCACGCACTACACACACAAGTACACAATTTATAAACGATTTTCCCTTAAAAATATATGCGCTAAAAATTATTCGCCTTCCGACACTATAAAGTTGAAAATAAAAGTTTCCCATTTCGTTCTAGAAGTTCGTCATACGTATGCTGGAAAACTATGAAAATCATGGTTTGTACAGCAGGGTCCAAAACTTTTTCCAGGACTATTTAAGGACTTCTTAGGACTAATATACATCATTTCCCAGGTTTTATTATTTTTAATTTTTACCAAACGTAATATATATATATATATATATATATATATATGTTTATTGTAATAATTAATATAGAAAGAAAAAGTTACCTTATTAACTGTGAAACAGCTCAGTTTGATTCTCCATCACCCACTTATTTTTTCTCTGCACAGTGAGTTTATTATTGTTGCATTCTTATTTTACTTAGTAGATATTGTAAACAAAAAAAGAAAAACATCGATTATGTTGAATAACTTTTAGTAAACACTTTAAGATTTATTAAGCTTTCTTTATTAATTGAACTAGTTGATCCCATGATTTCCTGTTCCTGACAGCAAATTCATTTTTCTTTTCCAGCGTCTTAAAACTGTTTGACTTTGTAATGAGCAATAAATTCCCTGTATTTTCTGCTGAACGGTCAGCATTTTCCATAAGGCTTGCTATATCACTTTAATATATATTTTTTCTTTTTCTGTAATTCCTCTATTTCTTCCATTACAGATTTTCTCTTTTGGGACATGCTGGATTGTGCTTCTTCACAATTTTGCTCTTCTAAATAGTTGCTGTATTTCTGCTTGGCCATTGCAGCTGAAGCAAATAATCTGTTTGTAATCGGCACTTTCAAAAGGCTATACCACCAGCAAACCTAAACAATTCGTCATGCTATCAATGAGTTTTCTCGTAGATTTTCAAACATTACCTCTTTGTTTATGGAAAAGTAAATTTGTCGACATGCTCAATGTTGTTTCAGCAACTGACACATTTTCAAGCCATTGGTGTTTAAAGAACTTTCGTGGAAGACTTTCACTGCCACTAACGGATGTATAGTGTTCCCTCTTGGCTGGGGAATCCTTGAAAAGTCAATAGAGCAAGAAAATAACTCGTTTAAATTTCATTCGAAAACCTTTGCACCGTCTTGAAATATACGATTGACAATATCTAGTCCGTAACTTTGAATGTCAATGTATCCATTGAATCCTCACGTAGCTGATTTTGCAGCACGTCGTAGAACTTCGAGTTGACAGCTGGACCATCCATAGACACCTGGATTAGTTTCTCAAGCTTTAGCTTTTCAACACAAAAATTAAAGTTTTCCAAACCGGTGTCAGCTGGTGCACACCCTAAAAATTTTGATCCATAGTACCTAGTAATAACTTTATCATAAACTATGAACGAACAAGAATATCCATTTGTTTGCATTGAGTTTTCCTATTTAAACTCTCGTCAAATAACAGAACAAATTCATCATGATTTACATATTGTTAACAAAGACAGAAAACATGGTGCAATACCATAAGAACAAAGATGATCGTTTTTCTTTTCACCATATGTAGTCTTTTGCTATTTGGCTGTCAGGAAATATGGTAAAAAAAGGTTTGTCTATTTGTTTGCACGAGTTATATGCACAGTAGCAAAATGTAGATATAGGAGCGCATGCTCTACGCTGATAGTTTTCAAATCGTTAGCGGATTTTGCCGATAGTTTTTGCTGGTAGATTAAAAACAATGAAAATGATATTTACAGCATTTAAAACATTTACTCAAGGCTTTACTGAGATTAATATATTTAATTCGATTTTAACTTGAAAAACTTCCAATTCTTTGTTTTTACAGACATTTCTGGCTTCTGGATTTTATTGAGGCCTATTCTCAATATTCTCAAAAGTTTTGTTTACAGAGAAACAGTTTCAATTTTATTGTCAGGTTCCTCTTGCAGTTACCAGTTATTAAAATTTTTTTCTTATATATTTTGTAAGTCTACTAGTTTTGAATTAAGTTGCTGAAAATGCTATTTATAATTTTTGTAGGTTCATTAATGGAAGTATTTTTCTTGGTATAAAAACTTTCTTTAATTAGTCTCTTGTTTTTTTATGAGGTTCATAGTAAAATATTTTAATACAACTCTGATTATATATAAGTTTCATAGCCCACAGCACCTCTGATCTCAGATGTTCCGTGTGGGTCACAAAAGCTCCCACATTTGTATTGCTTGAGCTTGAAGTCTGCATGAGCTTACGGTGGGAGACAGCTTTTCCACGTGGCATTGCAACTTTCATGGGATCACTAATGGTGGTACGTGTAGAAATAGCAGCATTTAAATGCACATTTATCAAATTCCAAATGTTTTTTACCTTCCATGCGGCTTTTCAATCCAGATACACCCGTGTTGGAAATGTCAAAGTTTTGCATGCACAATTTGCACCGAGCTCATGATTTGTTACTGGTATCAGGTAACAGCCAATCTGAAAATATAGTATTCTCTAACCAAACTTAATGGAATACACATTTTCCAGTTATACTCCAAAAGAAGGAATAAAATAATCCATAACCAACGATCAAACAACAAACCACAACCTCATTGTTTAATGAACAAAGTAACAAACGTGAGCGATGGAATGGAAAACACAAACAGGTGAACATGAACAAACAATAAAATATGGAGCTCAGGCAAAGATTAAAGTACCTAACTAATGTAGTCTAACGAGTGCTTCTCAGTACAAGTGTAACAGTGCGAGCTGGGTGGGCGGTATTGGTTATTAAGCCCAGATGGCCACTGCTAGATGCTGAAGCTTCAGCGGTGGAGACGTAGTTTTAACGGAGAGTGCTCCAGCATACACCCTGTAATATATGAAAGATGTTTCCATTGACTATTTCATTTCACTTTGTAGTTGTACACCGAATTCATGCTAATCAGTCACTGCTCACAGAATTTTTGCGTTTTAATTAGTTTTTGATAATAAAAAAAGTCAACTTATATTCTGGCGGCTGTCTTCCAATTTTCTGCGACACGAAGCAAGAAATACTATCAAAAAGATACAGATGGGCACAATTTTTACATATGTGCCACAAATGCCTATTTCAAATAGTTTCAAAGAAGGCAGGTGCTGGTCATCACTAGCTGCAACTGTATTCAGCTTCAGAATATTTTCCTTATCAGGTTGTAGGAACCTGCATCATCAAAATTTGACACACACACACACACACACACACAGCAATGTTATTTTATAAAACACTAACCATGTGAAAAATCAAGGCTGGTAACGAAGACATTTGACAATGCATTCCAAAACACCAGCATTATTAAAATTACAATTTTACCACTATCTAACACTTTTATTACAGTAAAAAAAAATCCTAACATGCAATTTCATTTATAATAAAAAAACATACTAACTTTTCAAGTTTTTAATTTTTCTAGCAGCACATTTATCACCATCTCTGAAATAATTCCTAACTTTAAATAAATTATTAATCATAATTTTGCTTGAATGCAAAGACATGCCCTCTAATACAGTACGAAGAGTTTTTTTTACAGATGCATTGTTCTGTTAATCGGCATAAAAAAATATTATGCTGTGAAAGTTTAATAGCACTCAGTTTGTATAACAGGCAGAGTTGATTTTGAATACTGTAAAAATGTTCAGCAAAGGACTCAATCTCTTTTAAACCATGCCAGACTACAGCAGTAGCATATAAAGCACACTCAGTAGGAACAATTAACTTACCTCTGCCTAATTATTTTATCAATTCACAAGGTACTGAGGAAACTTCAATATCAATTTCTTTATTAGACTCTAAGCAAAATTTACACTCAATGCATTTATTTAATTATAACTGTTTTCTAACAGTAAAACCACAAATGTATGTTAAATTTATCAAAATATTATTTATCAATCTGTTGTTTAAAAAAAGAGCATTCATGAATGTTGTTTAGGCCTCAGGAGAAACATGAACCTCAGGAGGCCAAATATTACTTCATCTCTGTACACATTAAACACAGTCTGTAAAGAAATTAGGGCTTATTTTCTCACTATAACCAGAACCAAATGTTTTTAAATTCTCTGATGTTAGAACACATTCCGTAGCCTTATTTCATGTTTGTTACACAAAATGGAACATCAAAGTAACAAACAGACGATATTGGTGTTTCTGCCGAAGAAAAAAGATTTCCAAAAATGAAGCCAAAATTTCAAGTGTAGATAATATAGCAGGAAAATAGCTACAGTACTACTTGTTAACTGTCTTCCAAGCTAAGAAAAATAGTACAAATTAATCCTAAATAGAGTCTTTTTTAAGCTAAATGAATGTTAAATTTGTATCTCCACAATTAATGGTATAAAACATTTGTTAAAAAAAAGAGACAATCGTTGAACTCTATTCAGTTATATGTATGTTGGTTACGGTATGTCTATCAAGTCAGCATTTCCTGAAAAAAAAAAAAAAACTACACAAGATATAAAAATTATCGCATTGGTTCGAAATATTTTGAAAATAATTAAAATGTATCCCGTAAATCCATTGAATCAAAGCAATACTAAAACATATTACACTTTGAAAACTTAAAAACGATATGCAACAACGTGGTGTTCGACTACCTGACTGAGGCACGTCGCTAGGATAATGAAAATAGTTTATTCTGCAATCAGAATAAAATAAAAACACCACAGGAGTCCAATCCACGAAAAAAAAAAAAAAAAAAGGTCCTTCCATTCTTTTGTAACAAAGTTTCTCATCAAATAACTGACAAACACAGACAGTGAAGTAACGTTTAGGTCTAAATGTGCTACAACTCTAAACCCATTTACACACACACACAAAAATCACTTTTCTACTTACCGATAATTATTTTGTGTAATCTTTATCAGTGGACATGCACTTTTAAGCACATGTGTAAGATTTATATATTCCACACACTTCAAATGGAGAGAACAAACACCCCCAACGTCAGCACTAACTCAGCCTCGCGACAGACAGCCTACCGTGATCACGTGATTTCTCAGCACCGGATCCTGTCTTTCTAGTTAGCCTTGGTCCTCTCTGTGCGTACTCTTATTGCTGAAAAACACTATGTGGCGAGCACTTTTAAAGTGGCCATAAGTCTAATTGTTTCAGAAAAACACAAACAAACCGTGTTTACACAGTCGTCGTTTTCAATTGTAGCGAATACTTGACTTAGGGGAAACATGATGAACGTTGCACTATTAATTTTATTATAATATTATTTTTTCAAAAATATTACGGCAAGTGTATCTTTTAGGATTTAGTTTCCTTTAATGCTGAAAATATGTGCATACACGTACAGGGATTTCTCAATACAGCCGATGTAGGTGTCGCAGATAAAGTGCTTTCTAGATCTTGATGAGGGGCTGCTGCAAAAATACCTCGCAAATGACTTCAAGGGTCAAATTATGGTAGGTTCATTAACATCAGAAAAATCCTAAATAGGTCGTTCTAAACTAACTAGAAAATCACAAAAGACTCAAACAGGTAATTATTCACAAACCACTATTTAACGGTTAGAACTTGAATTTTGACGTATTACCCTAAAATATGCTACTCAGGTAATATTGAAGTTTTTAAACTTTTATGTGCACAGCCGCAATCAAATCAAATTTCAAGTAAAATAGATTGGCATGATGTAATTAAAAAATTAAGAACAAAAACTTTAAAATAGGATATTCATTTTTGTACCATCAAAATAATAGTGATAAAGAAATAGAATGCCATTCTGGTAAAGAAAAATAGGAATAAGAATTACAGAACGAAAGAACGACTTTCAAAATAAAAATTCCACTTCTTTTTGCTCGAAATAATGATATCCCGAAACATACTGCAGTTCCTAAGTTTCCATGTCACCAGTAATATGGGGGTAACATGTCGTTTCGTGAATGGCCCGGAATGAAATGAAGAAACTTCTTCCGATTAATTTAACGATGTTTTGCAATCAGTGTTAGGGTTCATCTTCTCCGATAGATAGCGCAAAAAAATAAATAAAAAAATCACTGTTTGGGCGTGTTTTACGTCTTGAGTGACAGTTCAAGGATTTGGCGTTAGCAGATCAGATCATATGTAGAGGATTTTAGGAAGGGAGTGTCTGACCCCAGGATTTAAACAACCCTCAGAAATAGGAAGCTAGGAGATTTGGGCTAGAGTGCCCGATAGGAAAGTGACACGGAAGCGAGGTAGGAAGGGGGAGAAAGACGCCCTTATTTATTACCGGGGAGCCAGTACCCGGGGTCCGACGGCTTAACGTGCCCATCCGACGCACGGCGGATATTTAGTGGATCGAGCGTTCGTACCTGGCTGGGATCGAACCTGAGGTCTTCTCCGTGGCAGACACGAACGTTGTTAACGTGAAGATTATGGTGCAAAATTCAGGGAGAAAAAATAAAAAAAAAACTGTGACGTACATCCTTTCTGAAATAAAATATAATGTAAAATAACAAAAAAAAAATTAATTGATAGAGCCATTTTTGAAAAAGGTTTACGTAAAATTTTCGTGTCTATGCGATACTCCGAAACCCAGACAGCAGCCCCGGTCGCGCAGTGGTCTAAGCGATGGCTTCTGATCATTCGTCCATAAGGGTCCGTGTTCGAATCCCGGTAAGACATGGATGTTGTGTTTGTCTTACGGCACTGGCTTTCTCCCTTCCCTGGAACCAAGGTTAATAGATATCTCTTTAGGTTGAGCCACTTCGGAAACGAGCTGCTATTGGCTGGCGAAATGACGTCGCGCCGGGAGCAAAGCAGCGAGAGGCAAAGAGGCGAGCCCAAGAGCCATCGCTGCTACGGGTTACACTTTAGCAAGGAATGTAAATAAACGCGATGGAAAAGGTTTTCAAATACCAATAATTTCTGACTTCAAAGAATAACATATTTATCAGTGATCTGTTATTTCCTCTTTCACGAATTAATTAATTTTGAAAAAAAAATAGTAACAGCTTTTGTATAAAGAAATCTGAGGGCATTGCAGTAAACAAACATATTGCTAAACGTCGTAGTTCCGTGTTCACAGGAAGTTATATTTACAAAAAGTTATTGTCATTCCAGTGAATGGTATACGAAGACAATGTTATTCATCATTTCATTTTTCCAAAATAAATCTTGTTGTTTACAGCATTCCACTTAGTAGCCTTCAAATACAAACAATAATTCGCAAGAAATGTTCGTTTTTAAATTTATTTTAATAGGTGCCACAAAAAGCTATCAAAAATGATATAATACTATTGCAATGTTGAGCAGAATTTAAAATGAAAACAAAAATAAGACTTATAGTGTGCCACGGTCCATCCCTGCCTAAAACTTCCTCCCAAACTAGGCTAGCTCAAATGCACAGAAAGGGACTGCCTTATGTTAAGTTGACATGATATTAAGTTACTGACAGCACACAAAAAACAACATAATTTTTTTAACTGAATTGTTTAACTAAATTTAGTATCTCAAATTTAATAGAAGGTAGCGTTTGACTATGGGTACAGCTACTTCTTTCAATTTCTTTCTGCCAGGTAATCCAAGTAATTCTGATTTTAAGTCACGAACATAACTGTCAACAGTAAAATGTTCCGAGAAAATTCTTTCATTTTTAACTTTAAAATTATCCTTTCGTTTACATTTCAGTACCCAGAGTTTTTCCAAATCAGGATTTGCAGGAAAAGAATGTAAATAATATCCGAACATTGAGTCTTCCTACTGTAGGATAAACATCCTGCTATTGCACATCCAGGCATACTGTGCTACATTGATATAAGACAATAATATGCACAACTGATGTTGAGAAATAGCTACTAGTTGTAAAGTATATTTACCAATTTCTAAGAAAGAGTTTGAGAGTGCACTCCCAAGCCAAAGATGCCGTGCGGCGTCGTTCTGGTGTCGTGTTTTCGCGGCGTTTGCTCCCGGCGTGACGTCATGCGCAAATCCGAGGAAACGGAGACTGCAACTGCACATTGTAATGGCGCCCCCTGCCTGGAACCAATGACCCTGAATTAGGGACGGGCGACTGCTTATAGCCCATTCAGTTGCTCAGGGTGTTCGTTAAACCTCCAATCAAAAAAGAAAGAAACCGAGACAGCGGCAACGATGACGCTACAGCGCCCGGGGTGAGCCGTGTCGTTCGGTTCGAGCAGAAGTACCGGTGATCGATGCAGGAAGACGCCGCGAGAAATTAGTGATTTGAAGTAAGCACAGCCTCGACTGAGTCAGACCATCACCCCCTAATAGCTTAGAAGGCCCGCGCACCGATCGCCGGAAGCTGCGTGACGTAGGGGAGAGTAGGCTGATGTCCGTGGTGGGTGGTCGAGCATGCATGAGCTTGCTTCACTCCGTGAAGCGTGACTACGGATGTGCGTGGTTGTTGTTGTCAAATTGTCAACTAAATTTATTTTCATAGAGGAATATTAAAAGTATTCAAATTCCCTACTAATGGGGAGGTTCTCAAAATGGATTACAGCAATAAAGCGTGAAAATTTTCAACTCTAAGGTACGTGGAAACCTTTTGTTAACCTTATTTTAAACTACTCGTAAAATAAAAATTTTGAACTAGAAAATTTAAATTTGGCTAATTTTATAATCTAATGCATCTCACAGCGGGAAGTCAAAGCACTGAAAAGATTTTTGAAAAATGAAATTTATGTTTGTAATGGAAAGAATAGATTACTTGTGTTGTTATAGTAACCCATAACATGTTTTTGCCGATGTATCAAATAAGTTCAAAGTAAAATATGTATATTTAGGAAGGGATTTTAAACTTTTTTTTTATTATGGACACAGAATAATAAGGGTTGCATGTTTTTGATCCCAAGAGTATGTTGATACATTCGTACTTAGTTATTTAAGTGTTTAGGCAGCGCCAGATTAACTTTTTTGGGGTCCCTATTTCTGGGCACAAATGCTTGTAAAATACTTATATCCTATACGAAATATATGTATGTCATGTACACATCTAACATGCCTATGTCCTTTATATAAATGCTAAGGCCTTGTTGCCATGTGAAATACATCTTTTGTGTTTGCAGACATAGAGAATTGCATTGAATTATCATTTTTAATATTTATTACTAAAGGAACACAAACACTGAATCAAGTATAGACAGCAAAAATTAGATATGAATGCACAAAAACAGAAGTTCACACATAGTTCAGGAGTAAGTTTGCCTTTAAAATGTCCGTTTAAAGATTTTGAAGCATTTTTCTACAAACCAACACATTGAAGAACTCTCGTGTGAGCAGTGTGTATGCTCTATCTGTGGTAGGATAGGAATTTATCAAAACCATTCAATTTCTTAAAAATTAGGTGAAATATATCAGTACTACCTGGGCAAGAAATTATTTACTTGCCCAGGTAGTAAAAGCTGGATGTGCAGGAAAATGTATCTTTTAAGATAACAAACCAGAACCCTAATTTTTTTAAGTTAAAAATATGAACTGTTTTTACATGTTTGCACTTCCATTTTAAGGGTCTGTATTACAAATGTTCAATGCACAAACGTGTGTATATCAATTTTTAAGATGCTGATGCTAAAATTGGTATGAAATGGTACGATGATGAAACTGGTGTTTCGGAAATTTAGTGATTCTGCCATGTTCCTTTTGTTAAAGTTTTCTCCCTTTGTCACTAAACATGAGAGGTCAGTTACATCAGAGGCATGCATACTGTTGTTGATTATAAACAAAATTTGGAGCAAAACTAGGTTTCCGATTTCTGGGCGTAGAGCATAACATAATTAAAGATGTGATATTACTCTTTCCTTGGTACTTCGTAACAATAATACAACTTCCATTAATTAACAATGACATGAAACACGACATGTGATGACTGTCTTTTTTTTCTTGTGTAGTAGGAAATTTTATTACAAACTTTTTTATTTTAAAATTTAGTTTTTTTTTTTTGAGGTTTAACGACCACCGTGAGCAACTCAATGGGCTATAAGCAGTCGCCCGTCCCTAATTTAGGGTCACTGGTTCCAGGGAAGGGAGAGAGCCAGTGCCGTAAGACAAACACAACATCCATGCCTCACCGGGATTCGAACCCGGACCCCAGACGGACGAATGATCAGAGGCCAGCGCCTTAGACCACTGCGCCACCGGGGCGGCAAAATTTAGTTACCATGCAAAGGCAATTAGATGTTTTATTTACCTGCCCAGACGAATGATTTACATGCTCTGGTCATCTCGGGCATGGTATTTTTAAGCCTTGGATATTGTTATTTTTAAGAGAAAGAAAAGTACGTGGATCGACATGAATCCACATATTGTGGAAACTATGTTCTAAACAAACAAGATTTTTAAAATACAAGTAGAAATATATACTCGCTTCTTTTTTTTTTTTTTTTTTTTTGAAAATATTTGCTTAAAATGAGAGATTAACTTTTTATTCATTTATCTAGACTTATCTGTTTCCAGACTTCCTGCACTGTGTCTTCACAAGCTACAGCAATAATAACTGGAACTAATATATCTCATATTATCCGATAACTACTGGAAAGTGTGCTTCCAAACGTGAGGGTGGGTGTCAATTTTTGTATAGGGAAAAACTTCTTCAATCCTTCATAGAATTTATTTTGAAACCAAAATCATAAAAAAAGGAAAAAACAATCTTTTTCAATAGCTTTAGCAAAGACAAAACATTTGTGCAAAATTTTATACCATTGCTTTTTATAGTTTCTGAGAAAATGGTACATCAAGTTAGTCAATTTATAATGAAACATGTACATCTTTTAAAATACATCCTATAGTACCAAAACAATCGCTTAGATTTATTCAGTACAATAACTACTGCATGTGCATTTGTCAGGTTCTCAAAAAATATAATAATTATCTGAAAAAATACTTTACGAAATTATTGGAACAAATTTCAGATTTTCTTAGAAACGTGTCTTTGAAATTCTTCAAGGAACAGCTAACGGACACATAATCAAATTGTGTTTGTGATACACAAAGAACTACACAACCATAATTATTTGTACATTGTCAGTTTTCCTGAATACTTCTTGAAAATCAAATTTCAGGAAATTTCCGCCAATAAGTTACTTGTATTTTTCCAGATAAAAAGAAATACTTATATTGTGGATCCAAATAGTTTTGCTTAATGCTACTAATATACTTAATACAGATGTGTTGAACTTTGACAAGGTAACTTTTTTGAAATAGTGCTCTGGAAGACAAAAATTATAAACTTTATATTTGCTTATCAAAATGAAGTTGTCCAAACACGTAACTAGATGGTACTAAAATTAGGAAAACTTGTTATGTCACTATTGTGCGTTTAATAATGTAGCAATGGCATAATTTTCTTGAAATCTTAATTTATTTGATGCAATCAGTGGATCAAGCAGCAATTCCCTGTATGTATGTTAAAACGTGTTTTATTGAGCCTTTGGTAATAATTAAAAAACACAGAAAAAAATTCAGTTTTTATTGACCTTTTTATATATATTAGTGATCACGGATTGCATATAAAATACATTTTCACTAAAGGAATTATTTCATTATTAAAATTTTCATAGTCATAAGTTTGCAATGAATGAAAAATCTGATTCCTTAAATATGTCAATCGACATCTTTTGAAACGACGGCGATACTTCGTAATGGACCCTCAAACTAATCTTTCAAGTACAAGAACGATTTGTTCACAAGTACAGGAATCGTTCGGTTAACTATAAAGATATTATAACTTCAAGTGAAACTAAGACAACAGTTTATAATTTCGATTATAGAAATGGTTTATCACTTCCAGTGAAATGACAGGGATGCTTTCATTAAACTGACGAATCTGTGTTGCTTACCCTTTCAAGTCGAAATTATTGCTACGCTAAATTTTACGCTGTAATTTCTTTTTCTTCTGTATTTTAAAAGATTATTAAACAAACTTGTTAACTCTGCAGTTATTTGAAAACTAACACACAAGTTCTTATTTAAATACAGTGAAACTCTAAAAGAACGCACGACCTGGTTAGTTGGTGTACGTAAAGACGCGTTCGTTCGCACATCGCCGTAACGTCCTCTCCGAGACTACGGACTACTCTAGTGACGTCACAAATCGGTGCGCGGGCCTGCTAAGCTATTAGGAGGTGATGGTCAGACGCCACTACTCTTCTCTGTTGTCGCTGGCGGAAACAGCTACCTCCGGCAAAAGTAACACAAGTAGTGTTCAGAATCCATTTTTCTTTGGCCAAAAGTTTTTTGGACGAAATTACTATGTAAAACAAGTTTTTCAAGACGACAGAGCATTTTCAGAAATAAGTTTGATACGGGAAGTTACTCAGTCAAAACCTGGGCACTTTCAGCTGATGCTGTCTAGGTTGGAGAGGAAGGAAGTGGTAGAAAACTTCTCCTAACACAGCGACAATAAACTGGTAATCGGGCAAACTCGAAGGGGATGTGTTACTTAAGGAGGCAGTAGGGCATAGAGTTCGGACTCCACCACACTGCCATCCACAATCCCCACTGCTTCTCTTGAAACTGATCTCTATCTTTAGTTTGTTGCAGAGAAACGGCTTCACAAGTGTTTTTTCCGAATTGGGGAGGGGGGGGCGTGAAGTGATCATACGTGGGAGGAGAACACGTCTCTTCCATTGCCAGGTGAAAAATTTAAAAAGTCGGGGGAGGTAAAAAGGTAAATAACGAGATTTTGACGTGTATTTTAAAACGCAATTGTAATTGCTCATCAGCAAATGAACAAGGTAAACGGAAATATTCTTTTGGTGAATATTAATATATTTTTAAATAACAATATTCACCAAAAGATTACGTGCACAGTTGAAAAACTGTGAAATGTTGTATTATTGAAACTTTTTTGATATTTCTTCCAATTAGGGGCCGTCCAGCGAGAAGTAACGAAAGGCATACCGAAGTTCGTGGTACGAATTTTCCTGTTGGGAGAAATAAATTGGATGGTTTACTCTATAAATACTATTTATGGAGTTTTGTTACACGTTCAGTATGTGTATTCTTTTATGGAGTTCTGTTCTGTTTAGTATGTGTGTGCGCGAATTGTGTGAGAAATAATCATTAAATAGTTAGAAAGGATTGGGAGAATCCTTTCTAAACGATTGGGCGGAAAAAGTAAAATCACTGTGATGTTTACAAAATTAATAGCCAAACGTTATGCAAAAGTTGGACTTAATCTGTTAGTGATCAAAATCCTTTCGGGCACACTGCGACATCCATCAGATACGATACGAACATTCCAAAAACCGTATCACCGGTGAACTGTTCATTGACCCATTAGATGGCGCCACATTCGCAAGAGGGACCGGCCCGTAATCGGAAATTTCCTTGGTCGGCATTTACCCCCCCCCCCTAACTTTCATATGTTTCATAAGTATTTCGACTTTTTTTAGTAACAAGCGATCTTACAAGTGGCAGGCTGACAAGGTGAGTATAAATATATGAGATCGGCATTTTTTATTCCCCCGTGCTCATATTAATCCACCCGGCTGCCACGTGATTTTCTTCTGGGTCTTTTTTATGACGTTTCCAGACAGTACGATGCTCCGGTCGAAAATGCCAATATGCGGCGCCTCCGTCACCTTCCCTCCCGCCTGCTCGGGAAAGCAAAATTACGAGCCCGGTTAGAAAAAAAAAAAAAAAAAAAAGAGGCAGAACTTTCGACTCTCTCATAGGCGTACCCACTGGAGATGTCGGGGGGGGGGGGGGAGGTCCAGAACCTTCACCGGCTTTTAAGCATTTTTTTTTAATGAAAGTCACATTTTAACCAAAACCTTTGGGCAACGTTCGTGACTGCCACGGAAAGGACCTCAGGTTCGATCCCAGCAGGTAAGAACGCTCGGTCCACTAATTATCCGCCGTGCCTCGGATGGGCACGTTAAGTCGTCGGACCCCGGGTACTGTCCCCCCGGTAATAAATAAGGGCGTCTTCCTCCCCCTTTCTACTTTGCTTCCGTGTCACTTTCCTATCGGGCACTCTAGCCCAAAACTCCTAGCTTCCCATTTCTGAGGATTGTTTAAGACCTGGGGTCAGACACTCCCTTTCTGAAATCCTCTACATATGATCATTTTTGATGATCAACCAAAACCTTTAAAAAATTACTTCCGGGAGGGGGCGCACAATCCATCGAAATTGTTTCATATTGTTCCCTCTCCAAATATGCCCTTGGTATGTTCAATTTTGAACATATTATTGTATTCTTAATTTACAGATTTTTATTGGAATAACTGGTATTTCTCGTACTGACTGTTCTGGTTATGTACTATTTTATTTTTTCCTCCAAACTTAGAAATAAATAAATAAACTTTGCTATCATTTTGGGGCCCTTGTTTGGGTCGAGGGCCTCGTGGCCCATCCTTTCACACACCACTACCGAAGACAGAAAATATACAAACATCGATGTTTTCTGTGCTTTACAGATTCCTAAAATAAACCACTGAAGAATAGGAAATATTATTAAAAAAAAAGGAGGGCCTTTCATTGCTTGTGTAAGCGGAGCCATCCTGTACTTCTGCATGTGTGTAGTATCCTTCCGAGCTCAGCAGGAGTGGGACGGTTAGGCCTAACCTGTTTTGCGGGGATTCTTCCGCTGAGACCACGGGCAGACGTGGCAGATGCTCTAGCGATAATCACAGCCGCCGACGCTTAGTGGAATTCTGCTTGCCGGATAGACAGGTAAATTTTACGTAAAACTTTTTCAAAAACGACTCTATCAATAAAATTCTTTTGTTACTTTACATCATTTTTAATTTCAAAAAGGATGTACGTCACAGTTATTTTAAGTTTTTCGTCCCTGAATTTTGCACCATTATCTTCACGTTAACTGAAACTTCACCACTAAGCCATCCCCGGCATTTGGCTTTAGCGAATCACCGCAGACATTATTATACTCATATTGGGGACGGTCTCTCATTGGCTGTAGGTGAATTCACAGAAAACGAATTCATCCTAGAGCAGAATTTTCGATAATCAGGTCTTTAGGTGAATTCATCGAAAGTGAAATCCCCGAAAGATGTAACATCAGAGGGTAAAATCTCGAATATAAATGCGATTCAGCCAAGTGGATACAAAAGCGTCACGGGGCCCAAATAAAAACTGTATTTATGTACTGTGTCATTTATTTCTTCCTGTCTACCTTTGTAGGATCACCAGAAAACTGTTGGAGGGTGTTACAAAAATTGCACTTTTGATTTCACTTTGCCCACTTCTTCGTAGATCGCCTCAATATATTACGATTTTGTTGATGTTACCCCATCGTGCTTTTCCGTGTTGGTGAATTAGTGGAATAAATCATTTGTATCGCCAAAAAAAATCGGCTGGCATCTGTTATATAGAAGATTTGGGGTATTAAAAAAGAAGTTATGCTAATGTTGCAATTCATATGTAAATTACAGAAAATTAAAATTTGGGAGATGGGTGGATGTGTGACAGCGCCCAAACTGAGCGCTGCACATTTAGGTCGAAAACCCATTCCCTAGTTTATTTATTTATTTAATTATTATTTTATTTATTCATTTTTATTAATTCATGTATTTTTTTGAAGAAGGAGTACGTTTTATTTTGCCATATACTTTCGGGTGAATCTTTTCTTTTTTTTTCCTCTCCGTCCCCCCTCTCCCAGCACAAGGCGTCACAGGACAGACCGACACTGTAAGGAGTAAACGCTGGCGATAGCCATCGGTGAGCTGGCTTTGTAGTATATTTTATTGGGGGCAATAGAAGTGTCCACCGTCTATAGCATCCACAATGCGTGTTGGCCCGACCGTAGACTTGTTGGAACCGGGCCTAACAGTTTAATTGGGGTAAGGATTTATGGCCGGTGGTTGTATCATGCGGCAAACGTAACTTCAGGGGTTCTCAGAATTTCACTGGAGCGGGTAGGAATCTTGGCCCCCTAACGAATGGAAGATCAAAATGTTAATTTTCCGACCAGTAAGATTTACGCTGGGGAATTTAATTCAGGGAGGCTTGCGTTTGCCAGCTAGTGATTGGATGATGGGATGTTTTGAGGTCGTGTGGGTCTTCTTGGGGGTCGTTGAAAGATTTTTACAAGGGAAGAGAAGAACTTCGTCACTTTCATCTTTTCACTTGTTCTTCTAAGTCGAGGTGCTTGACTTGCACTTTTTCTTTATTACTGGTGACTTGTCACTTTGGGTTTTTTTTTTTGGTGGTCCAAAACGTGGACGCCGCCATGATGTATCAGAGACTGGCAGCATGACGAGAGCCCGTACCAAGTTTGACGGACAGGGGCAGACATCGCAGACCAGTACGCTAGGTGGAGGAACCACGATAACAGTGTTTGGCGGACGATAATTCTCCCGGCCCAGGAGTGGTCAGCAGCGCGATATCTAGGCCAGATTCGGAGGTTAAGGTAGGAAATCCATCCTATTCTTTTTTTTTTTTTTTTGGTGTCCCCTCATAAAATCTTTATCGGAGCAGTCCACACATAGAGTAAATAATTTTTTGAGCAAATAAGTAATTGAGTACAGGTTCCTGTCAGAGAGTCTTAAATCATTTTTGCTAGTATCATGAGCGTATATTTATTATTATGCCAAATCATAACCAATAAATTGTTTTTGTTGTTAATTTTGTCTCAGTTCCATGATGAGTGTATCGTTAACTACAATATGTGTGCTCAACCCTAGATTATTTGGAGAATATATATAACTTTTGGAACCGGAACTTAGAAAATCACTTCACTTATGCTTTTTATTTTAAATCTAGACGTTCACAAAAATATTGCGGCACACAGCGGACCCTTTGACTCCCAAAGGAAAATCTGCTGTGTGAAACACAACGCCCGTCAGTGGATTCTGAAGCTGCGTCAGCCCTAAATCAGGGAATCGCAGAATCACAATCCACTCGACACCCCTTGGCACCCAATATTACGCCGGGTGAACCCAATAAGGAACCCGAGCGATAATAATTTGGTGCCGTTGGACCAGGATTTGGTCGCACCAAGGGTTATTGAGGAGAAATTAATTGGGTATGTTAAAAAGCAAAGTTTTTCCAATGGTCATAGTAGGTGAATTTTCGGTAGTAGTAGGAAAGTTAACGATTGTTTGGTTTTTTGGATTTGGTATTAAGAATTTGGAAAGGAAGATAATTTACGGTTCTTTTAATGGCACAGATTCAGAATTTTAGCAGCAAAGGAATAAAGCAAATATTTCATGTGTGTTATTACTCATTCGATATAACAGAAAATATTGAAAATTTCAACAGTAAAAGTAAAGAAAGTGTAATGATGAACAATAGTGTTGCATAAATAATTTGAACGAAAAGTAGTATATATTTTTTGAATGAAAGCAGTAAATATTGAGTATGCTGAAATATAGTGTTTTGTTTTGAGAATTATAATTCATCAGCAAGTTTTTTATGTGTATATGTGTAGAAGTGAAAGATTTTACAGAAACTGTTCAGTAAGCAGGTTAGAGTTGATTTGAAGTTTAACAGTCAATAATTAAGGATTTGCAAAGTGAAGTATTAAGAGTTAACTTGAGGAATTTGCACAGTGAAATATTATAGTTAATTTGAAGTTCAATAATTTAGAATTTGCACAGTGAAATATTACCAGTTAATTTGAAGTTTCATAATTTAGTATTTGCACAGTGAAATATTATAGTTAATTTGAAGTTCAATAATTTAGAATTTGCACGGTGAAATATTACCAGTTAAATTGAAGTTCAGTGATTAAGAGTTTGCACAGTGAAATATTACGAGCTAATTTGAAGTTCTTTAATTAAGAGTTTGCATAGTGAAATATTTGTCTTCAAATACCATTCACTGGAAACAGAAAGAAAGGGACGTCATATTGTGCAGAAGCACGACGACCTCTCTCCCATTACGAACTTTTGTTGCCCAGCAACACCAACACGCTTGTTTCCCCGCTTCCATGTATGAACATGGGTTCGGTTCCACCGGTGTTTCACACACGCCCTGATACACACACCACGGTTCCACAAGCAAGGACACTCACAACCCCGACGCAACACCATACAAACCGACGGCGGAGTCTCCTAGAACGACGGAGAGACAAGGCCCTTCGAAACGTTCATGTAGGAGGAAATTCCTCCTTCGGAGGAGACCACGTGACATAGTCACCCAACGGATGACAACATCAGAGGAGGCAAAGGCGGAGTGCAACAGGCATCTCCAAGAACGAGGAAGGCTCCCCCCTAAAGACACACACACAGAACCGGCACACGCCAGACACACACCAGACAACAACAAAAAAACTCCCCAAGGCATCCACTCCACCCAAAAAAAAAAAAAAAAAAAAACACGCATACACACACAAATAAATAAAACACTCTCGCAAGCAACACCCCCGAAGCACAGCACACCGAACGCGGAAACCGGGGGTCCGGAAACCGAAGCTGGATCCAAACCGCAAAGCAGAAGAGGCTGAAACGAAACAAAAGCACCGTATCGACCGATCGGGGGTCCGAAAAACGGCGTCTCCGGAGCCCCTCACGCTCGATCCGAGAAGTTAGTAGAACACACAAACCATGTATCAACGAAACAAAACATCAACAAAAAATTCAAAAGGATCCGGTAATGCAGGATTGCAAGCCGAAACAAGGGGGGTTGGAGGGGGTTAAGTTCTCCAGTGGAAGAAGTACTTTTCCCTAGTACCGGTAACAATCCGAGGCCAGAAGACCCACCGATACCTGAAGGCACGGTCCAAAAAGGGTGTGGGCGTCAAGTTCAACCCTGTTCCGGATCTCGCACTTGACCTGCCAGGCAACTTTCATAGGGCTGAATCCCACATTACCGTGATTACAATAAAGAACTCTGTTCCTCTCTCTCCAGATTTTGTACGTTGTCTCCGTAATGATGAGTCTCCAGACATCCCTTCCCGCTTTGGGACCGGGATACTGGTAGAAAACATGCTGAGGCACAAACTGCTGAGGGCGGCCGGCCCAATCCCAGACCAACCGCCAAACCTGCACAGCCATAGGGCAACTAAAAAACAATTGGTGTCTATCTTCGATAAGATTGCAGGAAAGACACCTGTCAGTGACAGCACCACCCCACCTGCACTGCCGTTTCCTCGTAGGAAGGACATCATGCGCCAAACGTAACTTAAAGTCCCGTTTTTTGCAATCAACCTCAGCAGCAAGGACACACATCCACGCCTCCCTCTTATCAAAGTTAACAACATTGAACTCAATGATCTTCTCCATGGGTCTAGGAAGGATATGAAAGTACATCTGCTTCAAGTTATTCCCGTTCCGGTTGGCCTCCACAAGGGCCTGAAGGTGCCCACCAAGCTTGTAACACTTATGGGTAGTTTCCCTGCGGGGCCCGAAAAAACGATAGCCAGGCAAGAAGTTGCCCGCGGATAATCCAGTCAAAAAAGACACAAAGTTCTTACACGGATGAGAGGAGTTAAGAGCCCCTTTAGTACTACGAAACTGGAGGGCGCTCAACCAAGAGGTAAGGTGTTTAACCTCTAAACCGCATTCCTCCCTAGGACAAAAAAGGGCGGCTCTGGCTGTCGCCTCAACGGCCTTACCAGCCTAGATGAAGGCAAAAATCTCTCTCTATAATAACCTCAAAAGACTCCGAGGGGTGACTCAAGCTCTCCGGCAAAAGCACACTTTGACACCAAGAGGGCATTGGCCAACTTAGCACGATTAGTCATTGAAATATGAAGCTTCTGCCACCTATCCCTTTCTTTCCGCACGTTAGAGAGGATGTCCCTCCAAGTTTTCTTATGAACACCGTCTCTATCGAAAAGGATACCCAGTATCCTGACGGGTCCATCGGTCATCTCCAGCCCATGAATGGCAGTGCCAACCCATCTTCTCAGAGCACCAGACTGGACTTATCATCATTCAGCTTAGCACCGGTGGCCCCACAGTACCCCGCGAAGACCTCCCGGACCTTAGTCAGACTTCCTTCCGAGTCCACAAAGAAGGTGACATCATCAGCATACGCCAAGTACTTCATGGAGTACGCACAACCAGGCACAGGAACCCCTTTGATGTTCGGGTGCGCCAGAACCTTCCTCAGCATGGTCTCGATGACCAAAACAAACAACAATGGAGAGAGAGGGCAGCCTTGTCTCACTCCTTTTCCAACCTCAAAGAGGAGACAGACGGCCAGAAACAATAACTCTCCCATTGAGGTCTCTATACAACGAGTCCACAGCCCTTCGGAATATTTCACCAAAGCCGTGAGCTTCCAGCAACTTCCTGATGAAATCGTGGGAGACCCGATCAAAGGCTTTGCTTTGATCCGCAGAAAACATTCCCAGCTTTAGATCTCTTTCGGTAACGTAAGTGACCAAGTTTCTTACGCACCTGATGTTGTGAAACATTTGTCTCCCACGTATACTGCAGATCTGACCAACGCCAACCAGCTTCTCCGCAACCCGCAAAAGCCTAGCATTGATGATTTTTGCCATGATCTTGTAATCAATTGTAGACAGAGACACTGGTCTCCACCCACCAAGATCCCTGGCAGGATTCTCCGGGGTCTTACAAAGCAGAGTAACAATTCTGGTTCTCATAGTTTCAGTCATGATTCCTCTATTCACAATGTGGTTTTAAATTCTACAAAGCCACGGAGCCAGAATATTGGAAAATTTCTTATAGAACTCGGCCGGCAAGCCATCAATACCAGGAGACTTGTTCAGCTTGAGATCCAGGATCGCAGTCTTGACCTCATTATCAGTGAACTCCCTTTCCACGAGATTCCTATCCTCCTGCGCAAGAACCGGCGTGCCTTCCAACCAGGCATCCATAACCTCAGAGGCCACAGCTTCCTTGCTGAACAACTCATCGTAATAGTCAGCGGCAGCCTTCAGAATGACGGGGAGATCCCTGACTTCCCTGTTGTCGATATCAAGACATTGGAGGTTCTCCCTAACTCTCTCAGCCTCCATCTTCCTGAAAATGTAGTTAATGTCACTCTCCTGCCGGAGCCGGTCAATTTGACCGCCGAACCCTCTTCCTTAAAAAAATGACTGATCCTACTTCAAACGTTATTAATCAGAGAGGAATTACAACCTCCTTCCTCTCCACGAATCGCCGCATTCAGGATATTCATCAAAATCATGAGACGATTCCTCCTTTCCATGGCAGCCAGCCTACCTTTCTTCATAAGGTAATCCTTATGAAGAAAGGTAGGCTTTAAATATTACGAGTGATTTGATTTGGTCAGATTTATTACTGCTTGATCATTTGGTGTTATTGTATTTTATTATTGCAATGAAGTGTATTTTTTCATGATCTACGTATTGAATATTGCTATATAGGAATTTGCTAAGAGTAATTTAGGGATGATTAATAATACCATTAATAATCATAAGGTCACGTTTGTTTACTTTGAGTAGTGCTCTGAATCGGCTAAAAATACAGTTTTCTTTTTCTCTGAAAGAAGGTTAATTTTGCTATTTTTACGAGAATTAGAGGTGATAGTAGGTCCGAACAGGAGAGATTTTATTGAATTTTTGTAGAATTTAGAACTTAGGAGAGTGTTGTTATTTGATTAAGGTATTGCAAATAGATGTTCGGGATGGCAGTTAACGGTATAGAGGGTAGTACGAGTTTTAATGAGGCACGTGATAATACGGAAGGACAGGAAATTAACGGAGCGCCAGGTAGCGGTGAAGTTCAGGAGAACGGTACGATACAGTTGCTACGCAAAGAACAATTCAGTCGATGGCGGGTATGTTAAGTTATCTCCCAAATTTTACTGGCACGGAAGAGGGTCCAACAGCAAAGCAATTTTTTGAAATGGTGGATAGTGTGGCACAGGTAGCTGGATGGACAGATGCAGTTAAAATGCTTTCAGCAAAAGAGCTAAGTGTCGACAGGCAGCGAGTCATTTTTTAACGGACGCTATTGATGTCAGGAATGAAACAGTTTATGCAAAATTTAAGGAAGCCGTTATTCAAAGATTTGAAGCTCAAGAACCAGTTATGGTTAGAATGCAGAAGTTCACCACTTGTCGGCAACGACCGTGTGAAAAGGTATCGGAATATGTGGCCAGATTATGATTTTAGTAGATTGAATATGTTGAACAAACCGCTCACATAGACGCGGGTGAGAATTCGAATGTGTCCTAAATTTTGGAGAAAAAAAAACTGTTCGAGTTCCTGATGACACTTCTAGGCGAATTTTGACGACCTGATATATCTAGCCTCCGAAGTGGAAAAATGAAACAAAACTTAACCCCAGGCCTTCGGGATTGGCGAACTAAAAAAAAAAGATGTCATACGTTCTAGGGTTTAATTTTTTTGTCTGAAGCGCCTCTTCCAGGGGCCAAGATGTTTTCACTGCAGGTGTTTTCTCTCAGGGAGACCAGGTCAGCCATTTTCCTTCCGTCTTTGGAGAGGACTGTTGGAGCATTAGTAGTCGTCATCATCTCTGCAGTTCTCAGGGGTCATCCAGCAACGGGAATTTTTCTACGGCCGGCAATGGCCGTCATCATCATCTGGCCTGATGGAGCAAGTTAACTTGAGGAAAATCATTTAGTGTGGAACCAACCAGCATACCTTATTTGGTAGCATCTGCTCCAGGGGAATTTATGGATCCGGAAAGTTTGGCATTGGTAGGCCAGTGCAATGAAAGCCAAAATATCGCCCGAAAGTTAAGGGCAATATATGTTTTTTTCGGCAGGCCCTCTTCCCACCAAAAGGTGAGTAGAAAAACTCGGCCGTCCACTTTTTCTGCGGGTCTCCGCCCTCCCGCAATTTGAGGCGACGGGAGAGTGAAAATTTTCACTCCTTTCTTCAAAAAAAAAAAAAAGCAAGTCTCTGTCAGAATCGCAACGGCTCTTAGCAACCTTTGACCTCTAGCTGTCTCCCCATTGGCCAAGACTCTCCCCCTGGTAACCAACGGCTTCGCTACATATTGGCCAAGAGGTTCGCGCCAGAATTATTTTTTTATACTTAGCACATGGCCCTCTCCACATACTGAGGAAGCAACCTTTGACCTCGAAGGGTAGGAGAACGCGTAGCCTTCCAGCATGCAGCCGTTCTAAAAATAGCCTGCCTCAATGCCCAGAGAACCCTCTGCGACCACATTTTAGAAGCTTCTAAATCCTTTACCTAAAATGGCGGACTGAAAGAAGATTTTCTTTTCTCACAATTTTATAGAAATGCTTTCCCTTCATTCCGCGATTACTACGTATAATTTTGATTTGAAAAGGGTTGATGATGACTTCTTTTGCTCGACTTTTTTTTTTTTATTAAACTCACTAAAGTAAAAATAAATGAAGCCAAAAGAGAAAAGTTTAATGCCTATTATTCCCCTTTCTTTTCAGAAATTTTGCTTGTCTGGTCAGGGCTGTGAAGTAAATGAATATGGTCATTTATTCCTCACCTCACTGCCTCTTCCAAACACAATTTTGAAACGTGGACTGTAGAGAATTTTCATTCTATGTAATTTATTTATTTTCTAACATTTCTTATTTTTCGTAAATCCCAGCGAAGTGATCAATTTCCCCAAGATTTACGAACATGAAAATTCTCGACAGGACACATCTTTGTTTCTATTGGAGGATGCAAATCCAAAAAAAGGGAGTGGACAGACCTGAGCTGATAATGTTAGCGAAGTCGCTCTTTGGGGCGACCACGCATTTTTATCCTCTGTCCACAAAGATTTTTGAACAAGGGTAAATACAGTGTATTTTTTATTTGTATATTGACTTTTTGGAGCGTGTATCTTCGATAATAGATAGTTAAGTGAGGAATGCGCTGAAATTTTCCTTTTTATTATTACCAATAAATTCAGATTTATTCGTTGCGATAAAAATATAATTATTTTTAGAAGCACATTCATAAAAAAATAAATTGAATGCACTCTGTTGGGAAAAACAAATTCTCACCGGTGATAATCTGTCCTGATTTCTTCCATGCTTCAGTTATTTGGTCTGTTTCTACGAGATATACAGAAATGTACTTCCAGCTTGACTTCTCCTGCACACCTTTAGCACAGGCCAGGGCCTTAGTTTGTGACCCGCGTTACATGCACGATGCATCTTCACCGACAGGCCTCACTTTTTTCTGTACTCCAAAACGCATTGTGAGAAAGTCCTGTTTTCATTAAAATTATTTACTTTAAAGTATTTGAGGATGTTCGATTGGTGTTGTGCGTGATGTAATGACCACTCCTTGACAATCACAAGAGGACGAAATTGAGCACAAAATGATTGTTTCCAACCCGGAGGGACAACTTAATTGAAAATACGTGAACTACATTGTATTTCCAACTCTAAGTGTGTGGGAAGAGTACTCATCATTCCCCAAAGCGTATTTCTTCCGACACATGAATTGTCCTAAACGATGAGACGCATCGACACATAGAGTCATCAGATGGCTGAATGCATTTCACGTGTGAGAAGAGCGGAGGATAGGTGAACCATCTCATGACTATGTGTCGATGGGTCTCATCGTTTAGGACAATTCATGTGTCGGAAGAAGTACTCTTCAGGGAATGATAAGTACTCTTCTCGCACACTTAGAGTTGGAAATAGTTCACATATTTTCAATTAAGTTGTCCCTCCGGGTTGGAAACAAACATTTTGCGCTCAATTTCGTCCTCTGGTGATTGTTAAGGAGTGGTCATTGCATCACGCACAGCACCAATCGAACACTATTATTGCTCTCGGAACTAGCTGAGTTCCGAACGTGGAAAGTTTAGCCCTCTTTTGTTTTTTTCGTGAAATATGTGTTTTTCTCTCTGAAATCCTTTGCAATTTTTCAAGTCTACTCCCTTGGGATGCACTTCCATACCTGGCCTGCGTCGTCTACTGCAACAAAGCAATGCGGAATCACGGGTAATATAACGTTTCCCAAGTGATATAGTGCTGCCATCTTTCGGGTCACATGAGAATACCTCACGAAACGAATGTTTCTGAGGTATTCTAGCTGGCCCTTAATTCGTTAAGGATGATTTTGCTCGTATTCTGAAATATTTACAGGGACTGTAGAGACGTGTTTCGTGCAGAATTAAAACATATCTTTCTAGCATATAATTAAATAAATTAATTACGTCCAGGAAAGTACTATTTTATGACCCGAATCGTGAAAATAACAAGAAAACAAAAACGAATGTCACAGAAGCAATACCAGATTTGGGAAATGTTTTTCCAGGTAATGAGATGCCAGAAATGTCTGAAGCAAATCAAGGTGGGTCACTTTGGCTGAAGCAGAGCTGTTTTTGCATTTTTTGATATCAGCACAAGAAAATGAGTGTTCCAACTTTACAGCAACTGCTACTTCTGTCGAAGAATTACAATGTCAATCTTTACCATCTAAAGTGGCAAGCTTAAAAAAAAAAAGCATAAAGAAGTATGTCTTTTGAGATCGTCTCTGTGGAAAAAGAAACGTATGTTAAAACAACAAAAGCTAGAAATTAAAAAATTACAGCAAATAATTAATTATTATCGAGAAAATAAGTCTCAACTCTTGAAAAACTTATTGTTATGGGTGAAACGGAGAATAACCATGCCAGTTTTATCTTGCAGCAAATAGAAAATGGTTTAAAAAAAAACCCCAGCCTGGAGTAAAAACTTTGCGTGAATGTGTACTTTGGCATGCAGCTTCTCCCAAAGGATATAATTTAGCACGTGAAAGAAATCTTATGAAACTACCTCACAGGACAACAATCTCAAGACATGTTGGACCTGTGACAGGTGAAGTGGATATTACACCTCTTATTAAAGAGAGGCTGCAAGAGGAATCTTGTACTCTCTTTTATAGCCCTGATCGAAACAGCTGATTTGTTTTGTCTTCACTCAAAATGGGTCCTCTCACCTCCTCTTCTTCTAAACTCCTTGGTGCTCACCCCCGCTCCCTTGAAAGCACAGGCCCTCGGCCAACGAGGCCCAAACACCTCCTGCTCTCCGACGTCTGACGTCGCTACAAGAAGACCTGTTGAATTTGACGAACGACCGTAAATTGTTAGTTGGCAGTGGCCAAATAACAATTTTTCGGTTGCTGTGTATTGCTAAAACGTGGAAAGAGCGATGTCTTTGTGTGTTTAGAGCAAATGGATTGATACTTTTTTGTTTAAAAGTATAAAACTTAGTTTTATTACCCACCAAAAGGGTGTTAAAACTAAGTTTTATTACTTTTAAACTTTAATTCCGTAAGGTAATGCTACTACTTATGGCACAATGTTGAGCTAAAAATGAGAACACTTCGAACTATTAAACTGACGGTGCAAAAACATTTCGTAATTGAACATAAACCAATTTTTGCATCTAACATATTCAGAAAAAATGTTTGTTTCACTTGAATGCCCTAGATAGCGCGTGTTGCGACTGTGCGGCAAGGTTAAATAATGGAGATAGTAAGAAAAAAAGTATTTGTGAATGTGAAATTTAAATAAATAACACAATTGACTTATATGTGACCCTCAAATTTGAAATGTAAATTCGATTTTGTGTATATTTCTAAGATTTCAACAATTTACTAATGAGTATTTTAATATAGTCAGTGAATTATTTAATCATTACGGAACATCATAAAATAAAAATAAAGCATTTAACACTAATAAAACGAAAAAAAAAGTTAATCCATTTTTGTTTTTTCATCTACATGTTTTCATATTTCCTGTACTATCGTGTTACACTATTTTCTTATTTTTTCGTAATTTAAAAAGTTATTTTGTTTAGCCTAATTTTTGCTATTTTTTTAATTTCAAAAACCTTTATCATGAACCTCTTACTAAGTACATGTAGAGTGTTCTAAAAGGGGATTTATAAATGAATTGTATACTTCCTGTCGCAAGCGGAAACTCTTGTGCAGGTTCCCACCCTCTCAGTTGGTTGTCTGATCTGTGTGGAAGGAAGTGAAAATGGCATTTTTAAAGAATCCTTGCTTGAAGTTAAACAAAATTAAAAAAGTTAAAAGAAAGTATCTATTAAACATCTTAGTTTACTGAATAAATGTATGAATGCGTTTCTGAATTGAAAAATAAGGTAAAAGATTAATAGATTCCTTCAGTCCCTCATGTGTTGGCCTTTTGTTAGAGTCGGACATGAGGTATAAATTAAAGAACCAGAAGAAAAAGTATTTGTGCTGAATAAATGGAAAAAGATCTGTAAACTCAATGCACTGAGGTTGTTTTATTTATTAACTTTGGGGGGGGGGGTCTTTCCAGTGCAAGTGACAAAATTAAAACGGAATTTAGCCATCAAAATAGTTTAAAATCGAGTTGCTAAACAACCCCGCCCCCAAGTTTCATTGCATTTGTCTTTCACTAATAGAATCAATGTATTGTATCACTTGCCCTCGAAAAACACTGCGCCCCCAACATAAAAAAGAAAATTAATAAATAAAAAAAAACATAAAATTGAGTTTACAGATCTTGTTCTATTTACTCAGTACAAATACCTTTTTTTACCATCGGAAATATCTATTTCAAATACTTGGAAATAGCATAGTTTCAACCGTTATAGTTTCGTAAACCTCTAAGTACGGGAGATGACCGTCACGTTAGATAGCACCAGTCCACTGGTTAGGGCCTCTTATTTCCTAATTCCATGGTCTAAGGTTTAAAGCCCAAAAAATTTGTTGTACGATGAAATCTCCGATCGATAAATTCCTCTGAAGCCAATGGGAGACCGCTCCCATTCGGATTACAGTGATTCCTGACGCAAACTCCTGAGGCTGTCACTCAAAGCGTATAAGCCACACCCCAGAAGTGATGTTTTGCGCCATCTATCGCAGAAGATGAAGCTTAACACTCATTCCAAGACACTCTTCAGATGTGGAAACAACAGATGTGGAAGCGTGATATATATATATATATATAGACATATATAGGAATGATATATATATATATATACATAAATATGACAATAACTTTGTTAACGACTGTACCCACACAAGTAGTAATTTTGTGTTCTTGTACAGTTCACTAATTCATGATTATTAAAACTTGTTACTTCCACTTAAGATTCCCGCATTTTATTATAAACGCACACAAGACAGGATAAACAAAGAATACATGTATGTTCATAATATTATTTCACGAGCGGCACCTTTACTTCCCCTACCATTCCAGTGAAGGGATAAAGATGAAACACAACGCCGTGTTTTCTTCTTTGTCTATACATGAAAGATGCAAGGGGCACGTTTTATTAGACGATCACTGCAAAAAATTCTAAGTAATTTTAATTTAGTTCAATTATAGCGCGAGAACGATGGAATAAAAAATGCCTACCCCGGAATTTCCCCCCATCCTGCCAGCCTGCTAATTGTAAGACCGTTTCCCACCAAAAACCGCGGTAACAGTGGAAATACTAACCCGGAAAATATCCCCTACCTCATCGAGCTACCTGCAAGACAGTTTTTTACAATGAACTGCAATAACATTTTGAAAGGCCGACCCTGGAAATTTCCCCACATATTTGAGCACGTTGTGCTGCTGCATCTTGTTTTAAACAATCTGAAAATAGAAATGATGACCCCCGAAACCCCCCCCCGCCCCCGTTCGATATTTTTGGTGAAATGCAATTTGTGCACGGTTTATGACTGAAAAAGGTGGGGGACTTTTCCAATCACCGAAAACGTATGGTTTGAACCATTCCCCTGCCGTTTGCTTAGTAAAAAAATTACCATTAGCACACAGTATTAAAAAAAAAGGAACAACTAGCCGTTGGGATGCCAGTTTAAGGTGCCCCGTTTTTTAGTTTTTTTTTTTTTGTCACAGAGCGTAAACCACCGTCCGCCAGGAAAAAAACCAACACTTTTTATGGGAATAATTTCTAATATTTGCTATTGTGAAAAATTAGGTAGCAAATATTTCGTTATATTGGAAGCATAACGTCACGTTAGCTACACTTAAGCTTAACCGTATACATGAAAAGTCGACATCCAGAAGACTGAAATGAAGCTGAATGCCAGCTTCCAAAATATGATGTATTGTCGTGCAAACATCTCTATTTTGTGGAATTGGGTTTTTACTGGGGAAGTAGTGCGAGTTGTCAGTGCTTGAAAAATTGCCACTTCAGCGAGGACAGTTTAATGTTTTTTTGAAGGATGATAGAAATTTAAGATTGAAGTCTATGTTGGTAACTTTTTTATTATTATTATATTTTTTCCTCATTAAGTTTTTAATTTATTTCTCCAAATATTCAGCTATAAATGAAAGCAAATAGACTAAATATAAAGGGAGATCGCCTTTGGCCAAACCTGGCCCTTGCGCCATTAAAATCAACTAACTTACGGGGGAGGAGTTAAGCACCCCGCCAAAAAGATGTCTGAATACATCACTGTTAGTAAGACCCGTTCTTTGAATCGGAAGGTCAACCTCGTTTCTCTTCCGTACATAAGTTATCTTTCTTTATATATATTTTGGGCACTGGAAAGGGTCGCGTGTTTTAGGGGGGTGATGGTCATGTGCATAAGATATACGTACAAATATAGAGACGTTATTTTTATTGCATACTTTTGAAACAGATAACGGTAAATGGGCATAATATGTAGTGCCTTTTTGGTGAAATATATTTTGCTTTTTTTATTCGCCACTCTGAATCAAGCAATCATTTCTTCCCAAGTTAGTATTCTCCCTCCAGACGTACTGAGTGAAAAATAATACAAAATATCACAGACAAACGCTGCACGTATCAACAAAGCAAGTATTCTGCCAAAGATATTCTTTGATTCTGCTGAGAGATGTGATTGATGTCAGAAAGCTGAATGACATTGCCCTGGGACAAATCAACCCTGCTTCACTTCTTTGTTTAGCGGCAGTGGCCACGACTGACGGTTACTTCTACCACGGCCCGACTCGATCGAACGTGAGGGGGCGGGGGGGACACGACAATACATCATATTTTGGGAGCGTCCCCTCACGCTCGATCGAGTCGGGCCGTGGTTAGAGTCCGACATCAGGTTTAAATTAAAGAAACAGAAGAAGAAAGTATTTCTGCTGAATAAATAGAACAAGATCTGTAAACTCAATGCACCGAGGTTGTCTTACTTATTAACTTTTTTTGGGGGGAGGGAGGGGTGTCTTTCATGTGCAAGTAACAAAATTAAAACAGAAGATCCGATTTTATTTAGCCGTCAAAATAGCTTAAAATCGAGTTGCTAAACAACCCCCCCCCAGTTTCATTGCATTTGTCTTTCACTAATAGAATCAACGCATTGTATCACTTGCCCTCGAAAAACACCCGCCGCCCTCAAAAAATTAATAAATAAAAATCTTATAACATTGAGTTTACAGATCTTGTTCTATTTACTCAGTGCAATTTTACCATCGCAAATATCTGTTTCAAATAGTTGGAAAGAAAAGCATCTAAATACGGGAGACCACCGTCACGTTTGACAGCAGCCGCGGATGGCTTTGTGGTTAGTGTTTCAGACTATCGATGCTGGGTCCCCAGGTTCAAGCCTGGGCTGATCTTTCAGAGATGGTGTGATTTACTAACAATCGCTGAATATCCGCCGTGCATCGAACGAACACGTTAAGTGACTGGACCCACTGGTTAAATGGGTATCCTTTCCTATATCCCACCTGAAATTCTCTCACCCCTCTATGTGCAATATCGTATTTGAACGGTGGCACCATCTACTGTACTCTAATCTCACTACAAACTGTTCTGTCAAAGTCGCTAGACTTGCTCTCATTCCTTCCGTTTCTGTGTCCTGACCAAAAGGCGATCTCGCTGTAGGTGGCTGAGACCTAAACTCTACTACCTGTGGACGGACGTAAGTCCTACAAGAAAATGACGCTGACCCCCCCACGTTAGACAGCACCAGTCCACGGCAAGTTCTTCCTGTGATGACGTCAAGAACTGGTGTTGCGGCCTTTTCAGGGGGCGCTGGCCCAGCTGTCAATCGGCTAGTTCTGTTGGTTCTGTTACACGTCATTGGTGCGCTGCAGTCGACTTCATGACGTCAGTTTGTCCTTTCCCAAGGCTAACTAGAAAGACAGGCTCCGGTGCAGAGAAATCACGTGATCACGGTAGTGCTGTCTGTCGCGAGGCTGAGTCAGTGGCTGACGCTATCGTCTGTGTGCTGTCGTTTGACATTGTTACTGGTGGTATTTTTCTCTACATTTTGAAGTGTGTGCAATATATAAATCTATTAAACATCCCACACATGTGCTTAAAAGTGCATGTTCACTCATAAGGATTACACAAAATAATTTTGGTAAGTAGAAAAGTGATTTTTTTTCTGTAAATGGGTTTAGAGTTGTAGCACATTTAGGCCTAAACGTTACTTCACTGTCTGTGCTTGTCAGTTATTTGATAAGAAACTGTTAGTTACAAAGAATGGAAGGAACTTTTTTTTTTATAATTTCCGTGGATTGGACTCTTGTGGTGTTCTTATTTTATTCTAATTGCAGCTAATAAACTATTTTCATTTACCTTAGCGACGTGCCTCAGTCAGGCAGTCGAACACCACGTTGTTGCATATTGTTTTGAAGTTTTCAAAGTGTAATACGTTTTAGTATTGCTTTGACTCAATGGATTTACGGGATAGTTAGATTTTAATTAAATTCACAATATTTCGAACCAAAGCGATAATTTTTATATCTTGTGCAGTTTTTTTTTTTTTCACGAAATGCTGACTTGTTAGACATAGCAACATACATATAACTGAATAGAGTTCAACGATTGCCTTCCGTTTGAACAAATGTTTTATACCATTAACTGTGGTTATACAAATTTAACATTCGTTTAGCATAGAAAAACTCGATTTAGGATTAATTTTTACTATTTTCCTTAACTTGCAAGACAGTTAACAAGTATTACTCTAGTGATTTCCCTGCTATATTATTTACACTTAAAATTTTGGCTTCATTTTTGGCAGAAACACCAGTATCGCCTGTTTGTTACTTTGATTTTCCATTTTCTGTGACAAACATGAAATAAGGCAACAGAATGTGTTCTCACATCAGAGAATAAAAACATTTGGTTCTGGTTATAGTGAAAAAATAAACCCTAATTTCTTTGTAGACTGTATTTAATGTGTACAGAGATGAAGTAATATTTGGCCTCCTGGGGTTCATGTTTCTCCTAAGGCCTTTAACAAGTTAAAACAACATTCCTGAATGCTCTTTTTTTTTTTCTTTGTAAACAACAGTTTGATAAATTGAAGCCCAAATACAAAAACAGATCATGCCCAGAACTTGTAGTGTATTTGGTTGCAAATCAAACTATAGAAGCCAGAATGAAAAGGTCTCTACGTTTCAGTTGCCAAAGAAAGAACCCTAAGGAGTCAGTGGCTTAGAAAAATTCCCACAGATCTTACAGGTAAGAAAAATCCAGTTGTTTGTATCAAGCATTTTCATGAATCGTGTGTAATTCGTGTCGACAAACTGGTTGTCAATGGAGAGTTAAAAGAATTTGAGCGACAGGTGCCAGCACTGCGGGATGGGTCTGTGCCCACAATATTCCCTAATGCACCACATTATTTAACTGCTGCACCTAGTACAACTCGAAGGCTTGCAGATGTGGAAGAATCTCACTTTGAGAATGCTATAAAGCAAAGTCTTTTAGATCACAACAAGTATTTGGAGAAAAGAAAAATTAATTGCTCTCAGGATCTGATTACGCATTATCTTGAAAACAAAGACAAATTCAAAAGGGAATGGGCAGTTGTAAGTAATGATCGTAAAACTATTTTTTGTTATGTTGATTTTACATGTTCTTTACCTTGTCTTGCAGGATCCATTGTTGTATTTAATGATCTTGAATTTGAAATTTATGCAGGTAAGATTAAGATTAGTAAAAACAGGTTGCCTAAGAGTTTGAAGGTTTTGAATTCTCTAAATGATTTTGATGAATTGGTAGCATTTGTTGAAAAACAAACAGTTACGCAGGATGAAGTAAATGTTGTAGATTCAGCTATTGTCGCATTGCAGTCTTCTGATTCACCTCAATTACAGTTTTTTTGTGAGCAGTTAAAAATTCACCAAATGCCAAAAAAACCGAAGAAATTATAGCAATAATACCATGGTTCTAGCATCTTCGATATATGTCCACTCTTCTTCAACGTACTATGCCCTCTACAAAAGTAAATGTTTGTACCTTCCACATCCCCGTAACTTGCAAAAACTAATTAACAGATTTTCCATTTCAGGCAGTACTCTTCAAGGAAGTGTTACCTATTTGAAAAGTAAAATTCAACACTTAAAACAACACGAGCTTGTTGTGAACTTGTTATTAGATGAAATATACATTGAACCACAAATGAGTTTCAAAGGTGGATCAATATTTGGTAGTAGCCAGTTTGATGTCAGCAAAACTGCAAAAACTGCACAAGTCTTTATGATTTCAGCTTTGTTTTCAAAATATAAAGATGTGGTAAGTATTACACCTGTTCACAGTTTAACATCTGAACAGTTAAAATTGATGATTTTGAATGTAATTGTTGAAATTGAAAAGGTTGGCTTTCAAGTTCTTTCCTTGATTTCTGATAATAATGCAATTAATAGGAAAGCATTTGAACTTTTAACCCCTAACAAAATTCTGCAACCAAGTATTATTAACCCTGTTGACAGTTCCAGGTTATTGTTTTTTATATTTGATTCTGTTCATATAATTAAGTGTATTAGGAATAACTGGATAACAAAAAAAGGTGAGAATCGTTGCATCATATTTCCGGATATGGTCAATAATGATTTGCTTTTAAAAGCTCAATATAAACATCTAGAATTATTATATGAATTAGAAAAAAATTCTCTTGCTAAATATGGTCATCTTTTGTCTGCTAAAGTTTTGTATCCTTCAAGTGTACAAAAGCAAAATGTGAAATTTGCTCTGCGAATAATAAATGAAAAAAATATTGCCGCTCTAAAGTGCATTGCAACAAGTAAGCATGCCATGTTCCCTGGTTATGAGGCAACTTGTCAGTTTATAGAGATTTTTTCTACATGGTGGAAAATAGCAAATGTGCAGAGTGCATTTGAAGGTAAGCGATTTAATGATAAATATAGGGAACCAATTAGAGAGAATGAAGATTTTCAATTAAATTTTTTTAAATCCATGTCTTTGTGGTTAAAAAAATGGAGGACCACGGTCCCCATTGCCGATGCTTTAACTGCACAAACAGTTCAGTCATTAATTACAACTACTGATACTTTTTTAGAACTTGTACCCTATCTTTTTAAAATGTATAAGTTAATTATCTGTTACTTGGGAAGTTCCAGAATGACGATTTGGAAGGTAGGTTTGGAAACTACAGGCAGCTGAGTGGAGCAAATTATTATATAAGCTTTGTGCAGCTTCTTGAAAGTGAGCGGAAACTAAGGTTCAAAAGTATGGTACTTTTAAGTTCCCTCAATGGTAATGTACACTTGAAAACTCTACTTCCTTGTAAAGAAGACTGCACTTACAATGTTGATGTATCTCCCTTTCTTAACGTGTTGGATGAAGATTTCACATTAGAGAGTGTGCCCAATGATATTTTAATAAATTTAACATACATTTGTGGTTTTACAGTTAGGAAACAGTTACAATTAGGTAAATGCATTGAGTGCACATTTTGGTTACAGTCTGATAAAGAAATTGATATTGAAGTTTCCTCAGTACCTTGTGAATTGATTAAAGAATTAGACAGAGGTAAGTTAGTTGTTCCTACTGAGTGTGCTTTATATGCTACTGCTGTAGTCTGGCATGTTTAAAAAATTGAGTCCTTTGCTGAAAAGTTTTACAGTGTTCAAAATCAACTCTCCCTGTTGTACAAACTGAGTGCTATTAAACTTTCACAGAATGATATTTTTTATGCCGATTAACAGAACAATGCATCTGTAAAAAAACCTTCGTAGTGTATTAGAAGGCATATGTTTGCGTTCAAGCAAAATTATGATTAATAATTTAATTAAAGTTAGGAATGATTTTAGAGATAGTGATAAATGTACTGCTAGAAAAATTAAAAAATTGAAAAGTTAGTATGTTTTTATTGTAAATGAAATTGCAGGTTAGTATTAAAGTGTTAGCTAGAGGTAAAATTGTAATTTTAATGCTGGAGTGTTTGGGAACGCATTGTCAAATGTCTTTGTTACCAACCTTGATTTTTCACATGGTTAGTGTTTTATAAAATAAAATTGCTGTGTGTGTGTGTGTGTGTGTGTGTGTGTGTGTGTGTGTGGCAAATTTTGATGATGCAGGTTCCTACAACCTGATAAGGAAAAACATAAAGTTGGGGGAAATATTCTGAAGCTGAATACAGTTGCAGCTAGTGATGACCAGCACCTGCCTTCTTTGAAACTATTTGAAATAGGCATTTGTGGCACATATGTAAAAATTGTGCCCATCTGTCTCTTTTTGATAGTATTTCTTGCTTCATGTCCCAGAAAATTGGAAGACTGCCGCCTGAAGGTAAGTTGATTTTTTATTATCAAAAACTAATCAAAACGCATAAATTCTGTGAGCAGTGACTGATTAGCATGAATTATGTGTACAACTATGAAGTGAGATGAAATAGTCAATGGGAACATCTTTCATAGACTTGCAAAATGTATTATGGGTGTACGCGGGAGCACTCTCCGTTAAAAGTATGTCTCCACCGCTGAAGCTTCAGCGTCTAGCAGTGGCCACGTGGGCTTAATAACCAATACCGCTCGCGCTGTTACGTGTCCTGAGAAACGCTCGTTAGGTACTTTAATCTTTGAGCTCCATATTTTATTGCTTGTTCGTGTTCACCTGTTTGTGTTTTCCATTCTATCGCTCACGTTTGTTACTTTGTTCATTAAACAACGAGGTTGTGGTTTGTTGTTCGATCGTTGGTTATGGATTATTTTATTCCTTCTTTTGGAGTATAACTGGAAAACGTGTATTCCAAGAAGTTTGGTTAGAGAAACTTTGATATTTCCAACATGGGTGTATCTGGATTGAAAAGCTGCATGAAAGGTAAAATACATTTGGAACTTGATAAATGTGCAAATGCTGCTATTTCTACACGTACCACCATTAGTGATTACATGAAAGTGCAATGCCACGTGGAAAAGCTGTCTCCCACCGTAAAGCTCATGAAAAGAAACGTAAGCTTCAAGCTGAAGCAATACAAATGTGGGAGCTTTTGTGACCCCACACGGAATATCTGAGATCAGAGGTGCTGTGGGCTATGAAACTTATATATAGCAACTATTCATATAACCAGAGTTGTATAAAAATAAAATGTATCTGCGTACACAACCCCTGAAACAGAAAACTTGCTGCAAACCAGCGAAGCACAAACCATGATAAAAATAGAATTACATAATTTAAAGAAAAATTAATAAAACATTAAATAATTACTAGAACATTACAGATTCCGATGAGGCCAAAATAAGTACATTACAGTTGAATGTGCTGCAATATGTGTGAAATGGACCTTTATGGTAAAATATTAAAATATTTTACTATAAACCTCATAAAATCAAGAGACTAATTAAAGAAAGTTTTTATACCCAGAAAAACACTTCCATTAATGAACCTTCAAAAATTATAAATAGCATTTTGACCAGCTTAATTCAAAACTAGTAGACTTACAAAATACATAAGAAAAAGATTTTAATAACTGGCAACTTTAAGAAGAACCTGGCAATAAAATTGAAACTGTTCTTGTGTAAACAAAACTTTTGATACAGGGCTTATACATTGAGAACCAGGTCTCAATGAAATCCAGAGGCCAGAAATGTCTGTATAAACAAAAGAATTCAAAGTTTTTCTAGTTAAAATCAAATTAAGTATATTAATATTAGTAAATTCTTGAGCAAGTGTTTTAAATGCTGTAAATAACATTTTCATTGTTTTTAATCTACCAGCAAACACTATCGGCAAAATCCGCTAACAATTTGGAAACTATCAGCGTAGAGCATGCGCTCTTACATCTACATTTTGGTACTCTGCATATAACTCGTGCAAACAAGAAGACAAACTTTTTTGCCATATTTCCTGACAGCCGTATAGCAAAAGACATATGGTGAAAATAAAAATGTACATCTTTGTTGTTATGCTATTTCACCATATTTTCTGTTTTTGTTAACAGAATATGTAAATCATGATGAATTTGTTCTGTTATTTGACAAGAGTTTAAATAGGAAAACTCAATGCAAACAAATGGATATTCTTGTTCTTTCATAGTTTATGATAAAGTTATTACTAGGTGCTATGGATCAAAATTTTTAAAGTGTGCACCAGCTGACATCGGTTTGGAAAACTTTAATTTTTGTGTTGAAAAGCTAAAGCTTGAGAAAGCTAATCCAGGTGTCTATGGATGGCCCAGCTGTCAACTCGAAGTTCTACGACGTGCTGCAAAATCAGCTACGTGAGGATTCAATGGATACATTGACATTCGAAGTTGCGGACTACATATTGTCAATGGTGCATTTCAAGACAGTGTAAAGGTTTTTGAATAGAATTTAAACGAATTATTTTCTTCACTCTATTGGCGTTTCAAGGATTCCCCAGCCAGGAGGGAACACTATAGCAAGCCTTATGGAAAATACTGACTGCTCAGAAGAAAATACAGGAATTCATAGCTCATTACAAAGTCAAACAGTTTCAGGAACAGAAAAAAAAAAAAAAAATTGGATGAACTGGTTCAGTTAATATAGAAAGCTTAATAAATCTTAGTGTTTACTAAAAGTTATTAATCATAATTGATGTTTTGTTTTTTGGTTTATGATATTACTAAGTAAAATAAGAATGCAACAATAATAAACTCACTGTGTAGAGAAAAAATAAGTGGGTGGTGGAGAATCAATCTTAGCTGTTTCACAGTTATTGAGGTAACTTTTCTTTCTATATTAATTTATTACAATAAACGCATATATTTATAATACATATGGTAAAAATTAAAAAAATCAAACCTGGAAAATGATGTATATTAGTCATAAAAAGTCCTTAAAAAATCACGATTCTCATAATTTTCCAGCATACCTATGGCGAACTTCTAGATCGAAATGGGAAATTTTTTCAACTTTATAGTGGCGGAAGGCGAATAATTTTTAGCGTATATATTTTTAAGGGAAAATCGTTTATAAATTGTGTACTTGTGTGTGTAGTACGTGCTATAGCTGTATTTACGCACCGAAAAAAAAAATCAAATTTGTTTTCACTGAAAAAAATACGGGATTATTAATTCAGTGAAGTGATAGTTTGTCAAGATAGGAAGTATTAAATAATTCACTTCAGTGAAAAACTGGACTGATTAATTTTAATTCTGGTCTTTTTAAACGTTTAATTTATTCTCTTATGGTTCGTTTTTGAACATCAAAAACGCAGCTTCGAATCTCCTTGCTCGTTGACTCAAAAACCAACGCCGAGGCTGACGACAACAGCACTACCGTGGTCACGTGACCTCCGTAGCTCGTCTCGGCACCGGAGCCTGTCTTTCTAGTTAGCCTTGGTCCTTTCCAAGGCTAACTAGAAAGACAGGCTACGGCGCCGAGACGAGCTACGGAGATCACGTGACCACGGTAGTGCTGTTGGCGTCAGCCTCGGCGTTGGTTTGTTGACTCAACGAGCAAGGTGATTTGAAGCTGCGTTTTTTAATGTTCAAAAACGAACTATAAGAGAATAAATTAAACGTTTAAAAAGACCAGAATTGAAATTAATCAGTCCAGTTTTTTACTGAAGTGAATTATTTAATACTTCCTATCTTGACAAACTTTCACTTCACGGAATTAATAATCCAGTATTTTTTTCGGTGAAAACAAATTTGATTTTTTTTTCGGTGCGTAAATACAGCTATAGCACGCACTACACACACAAGTACACAATTTATAAACGATTTTCCCTTAAAAATATATGCGCTAAAAATTATTCGCCTTCCGACACTATAAAGTTGAAAATAAAAGTTTCCCATTTCGTTCTAGAAGTTCGCCATACGTATGCTGGAAAATTATGAAAATCATGGTTTGTACAGCAGGGTCCAAAACTTTTTCCAGAACTATTTAAGGACTTCTTAGGACTAATATACCTCATTTTCCAGGTTTTATTTTTTTTAATTTTTACCAAACGTAATATATATATATATATATATATATGTTTATTGTAATAATTAATATAGAAAGAAAAAGTTACCTTATTAACTGTGAAACAGCTCAGTTTGATTCTCCATCACCCACTTATTTTTTCTCTGCACAGTGAGTTTATTATTGTTGCATTCTTATTTTACTTAGTAGATATTGTAAACAAAAAAAGAAAAACATCGATTATGTTGAATAACTTTTAGTAAACACTTTAAGATTTATTAAGCTTTCTTTATTAATTGAACTAGTTGATCCAATGATTTCCTGTTCCTGACAGCAAACTCATTTTTCTTTTCCATCGTCCTAAAACTGTTTGAATTTGTAATGAGCAATAAATTCCCTGTATTTTCTGCTGAACGGTCAGCATTTTCCATAAGGCTTGCTATATCACTTTAATATATATTTTTTCTTTTTCTGTAATTCCTCTATTTCTTCCATTACAGATTTTCTCTTTTGGGACATGCTGGATTGTGCTTCTTCACAATTTTGCTCTTCTAAATAGTTGCTGTATTTCTGCTTGGCCATTGCAGCTGAAGCAAATAATCTCTTTGTAATCGGCACTTTCAAAACTCTATACCACTAGCAAACCTAAACAATTCGTCATGCTATCAATGAGTTTTCTCGTAGGTTTTCAACCATTACCTCTTTGTTTATGGAAAAGTAAATTTGTCGACATGCTCAATGTTGTTTCAGCAACTGACACATTTTCAAGCCATTGGTGTTTAAAGAACTTTTGTGGAAGACTTTCACTGCCACTAACGGATGTATAGTGTTCCCTCTTGGCTGGGGAATCCTTGAAAAGTCAATAGAGCAAGAAAATAACTCGTTTAAATTTCATTCGAAAACCTTTGCACCGTCTTGAAATATACGATTGACAATATCTAGTCCGTAACTTTGAATGTCAATGTATCCATTGAATCCTCACGTAGCTGATTTTGCAGCACGTCGTAGAACTTCGAGTTGACAGCTGGACCATCCATAGACACCTGGATTAGTTTCTCAAGCTTTAGCTTTTCAACACAAAAATTAAAGTTTTCCAAACCGGTGTCAGCTGGTGCACACCCTAAAAATTTTGATCCATAGTACCTAGTAATAACTTTATCATAAACTATGAACGAACAAGAATATCCATTTGTTTGCATTGAGTTTTCCTATTGAAACTCTCGTCAAATAACAGAACAAATTCATCATGATTTACATATTGTTAACATGATTTACATATTGTTAACACCATGTTTTCTGTCTTTAACAAAGACAGAAAACATGGTGCAATACCATAAGAACAAAGATGATCGTTTTTCTTTTCACCATATGTAGTCTTTTGCTATTTGGCTGTCAGGAAATATGGTAAAAAAAGGTTTGTCTATTTGTTTGCACGAGTTATATGCACAGTAGCAAAATGTAAATATAAGAGCGCATGCTCTACGCTGATAGTTTTCAAATCATTAGCGGATTTTGCCGATAGTTTTTGCTGGTAGATTGAAAACAATGAAAATGATATTTACAGCATTTAAAACATTTACTCAAGGCTTTACTGAGATTAATATATTTAATTCGATTTTAACTTGAAAAACTTCCAATTCTTTGTTTTTACAGACATTTCTGGCTTCTGGATTTTATTGAGGCCTATTCTCAATATTCTCAAAAGTTTTGTTTACAGAGAAACAGTTTCACTTTTATTGTCAGGTTCCTCTTGCAGTTACCAGTTATTAAAATCTTTTTCTTATATATTTTGTAAGTCTACTAGTTTTGAATTAAGTTGCTGAAAATGCTATTTATAATTTTTGTAGGTTCATTAATGGAAGTATTTTTCTTGGTACAAAAACTTTCTTTAATTAGTCTCTTGTTTTTTTATGAGGTTCATAGTAAAATATTTTAATACAACTCTGGTTATATGAATAGTGTCTATATATAAGTTTCATAGCCCACAGCACCTCTGATCTCAGATATTCCGTGTGGGTCACAGAAGCTCCCACATTTGTATTGCTTGAGCTTGAAGTCTGTATGAGCTTACGGTGGGAGACAGCTTTTCCACGTGGCATTGCAACTTTCATGGGATCACTAATGGTGGTACGTGTAGAAATAGCAGCATTTAAATGAACATTTATCAAATTCCAAATGTTTTTTACCTTCCATGCGGCTTTTCAATCCAGATACACCCGTGTTGGAAATGTCAAAGTTTTGCATGCACAATTTGCACCGAGCTCATGATTTGTTACTGGTATCAGGTAACAGCCAATCTGAAAATATAGTATTCTCTAACCGAACTTAATGGAATACACATTTTCCAGTTATATTCCAAAAGAAGGAATAAAATAATCCATAACCAACGATCAAACAACAAACCACAACCTCATTGTTTAATGAACAAAGTAACAAACGTGAGCGATGGAATGGAAAACACAAACAGGTGTTAATGAACAAACAATAAAATATGGAGCTCAGGCAAAGATTAAAGTACCTAACTAATGTAGCCTAACGAGTGCTTCTCAGTACAAGTGTAACAGTGCGAGCTGGGTGGGCGGTATTGGTTATTAAGCCCAGATGGCCACTGCTAGATGCTGAAGCTTCAGCGGTGGAGACGTAGTTTTAACGGAGAGTGCTCCAGCATACACCCTGTAATATGTGAAAGATGTTTCCATTGACTATTTCATTTCACTTTGTAGTTGTACACCGATTTCATGCTAATCAGTCACTGCTCACAGAATTTTTGCGTTTTAATTAGTTTTTGATAATAAAAAAAGTCAACTTATATTCTGGCGGCTGTCTTCCAATTTTCTGCGACACGAAGCAAGAAATACTATCAAAAAGAGACAGATGGGCACAATTTTTACATATGTGCCACAAATGCCTATTTCAAATAGTTTCAAAGAAAGCAGGTGCTGGTCATCACTAGCTGCAACTGTATTCAGCTTCAGAATATTTTCCCCAACTTTATGTTTTTCCTTATCAGGTTGTAGGAACCTGCATCATCAAAATTTGACACACACACACACACACACACACACACACAGCAATGTTATTTTATAAAACACTAACCATGTGAAAAATCAAGGCTGGTAACAAAGACATTTGACAATGCATTCCCAAACACCAGCATTATTAAAATTACAATTTTACCACTAGCTAACACTTTTATTACAGTAAAAAAAAAATCCTAACATGCAATTTCATTTATAATAAAAAAACATACTAACTTTTCAAGATTTTAATTTTTCTAGCAGCACATTTATCACCATCTCTGAAATAATTCCTAACTTTAAATAAATTATTAATCATAATTTTGCTTGAATGCAAAGACATGCCCTCTAATACAGTACGAAGAGTTTTTTTTACAGATGCATTGTTCTGTTAATCGGCATAAAAAAATATTATGCTGTGAAAGTTTAATAGCACTCAGTTTGTATAACAGGCAGAGTTGATTTTGAATACTGTAAAAATTTTCAGCAAAGGACTCAATCTCTTTTAAACCATGCCAGACTACAGCAGTAGCATATAAAGCACACTCAGTAGGAACAATTAACTTACCTCTGCCTAATTATTTTATCAATTCACAAGGTACTGAGGAAACTTCAAAATCAATTTCTTTGTTAGACTCTAAGCAAAATTTACACTCAATGCATTTATTTAATTACAACTGTTTTCTAACAGTAAAACCACAAATGTATGTTAAATTTATCAAATTATTATTTATCAATCTGTTGTTTAAAAAAAAAAAAGAGCATTCATGAATGTTGTTTAGGCCTCAGGAGAAACACGAACCTCAGGAGGCCAAATATTACTTCATCTCTCATCTCTGTACACATTAAACACAGTCTGTAAAGAAATTAGGGCTTATTTTCTCACTATAACCAGAACCAAATGTTTTTAAATTCTCTGATGTTAGAACACATTCCGTAGCCTTATTTCATGTTTGTTACACAAAATGGAACATCAAAGTAACAAACAGACGATATTGGTGTTTCTGCCGAAGGAAAAAGATTTCCAAAAATGAAGCCAAAATTTCAAGTGTAGATAATATAGCAGGAAAATAGCTACAGTACTACTTGTTAACTGTCTTCCAAGCTAAGAAAAATAGTACAAATTAATCCTAAATAGAGTCTTTTTTAAGCTAAATGAATGTTAAATTTGTATCTCCACAATTAATGGTATAAAACATTTGTTAAAAAAAAGAGCCAATCGTTGAACTCTATTCAGTTATATGTATGTTGGTTACGGTATGTCTATCAAGTCAGCATTTCCTGAAAAAAAACAAAAAAAAAAACTACACAAGATATAAAAATTATCGCATTGGTTCGAAATATTGTCAAAATAATTAAAATGTATCCCGTAAATCCATTGAATCAAAGCAATACTAAAACATATTACACTTTGAAAACTTAAAAACGATATGCAACAACGTGGAGTTCGACTACCTGACTGAGGCACGTCGCTAGGATAATGAAAATAGTTTATTCTGCAATCAGAATAAAATAAAAACACCACAGGAGTCCAATCCACGAAAAAAAAAAAAAAGGTCCTTCCATTCTTTTGTAACAAAGTTTCTCATCAAATAACTGACAAACACAGACAGTGAAGTAACGTTTAGGTCTAAATGTGCTACAACTCTAAATCCATTTACACACACACACAAAAATCACTTTTCTACTTACCGATAATTATTTTGTGTAATCTTTATCAGTGGACATGCACTTTTAAGCACATGTGTAAGATTTATATATTCCACACACTTCAAATGGAGAGAACAAACACCCCCAACGTCAGCACTAACTCAGCCTCGCGACAGACAGCACTACCGTGATCACGTGATTTCTCAGCACCGGATCCTGTCTTTCTAGTTAGCTTTGGTCCTCTCTGTGCGCACTCTTGTTGCTGAAAAACACTATGTGGCGAGCACTTTTAAAGTGGCCATAAGTCTCATTGTTTCAGAAAAACACAAACAAACCGTGTTTACACAGGCGTCGTTTTCAATTGTAGTGAATACTTGACTTAGGAGAAACATGAGAAACGTTGCACTATTAATTTTTTTATAATATTATTTTTTCAAAAATATTACGGCAAGTGTATCTTTTAGGATTTAGTTTCCTTTAATGCTGAAAATATGTGCATACACGTACAGGGATTTCTCAATACAGCCGATGTAGGTGTCGCAGATAAAGTGCTTTCTAGATCTTGATGAGGGGCTGCTGCAAAAATTCCTCGCAAATGACTTCAAGGGTCAAATTATGGTAGGTTCATTAACATCAGAAAAATCCTAAATAGGTCGTTCTAAACTAACTAGAAAATCACAAAAGACTCAAACAGGTAATTATTCACAAACCACTATTTAACGGTTAGAACTTGAATTTTGACGTATTACCCTAAAATATGCTACTCAGGTAATATTGAAGTTTTTAAACTTTTATGTGCACAGCCGCAATCAAATCAAATTTCAAGTAAAATAGATTGGCATGATGTAATTAAAAAATTAAGAACAAAAACTTTAAAATAGGATATTCATTTTTGTACCATCCAAAATAATAGTGATAAAGAAATAGAATGCCATTCTGGTAAAGAAAAATAGGAATAAGAATTACAGAACGAAAGAACGACTTTCAAAATAAAAATTCCACTTCTTTTTGCTCGAAATAATGATATCCCGAATCATACTGCAGTTCCTAAGTTTCCATGTCACCAGTAATATGGGGGTAACATGTCGTTTCGTGAATGGCCCGGAATGAAATGAAGAAACTTCTTCCGATTAATTTAACGATGTTTTGCAATCAGTGTTAGTGTTCATCTTCTCCGATAGATAGCGCAAAAAAATAAATAAAAAAATCACTGTTTGGGCGTGTTTTACGTCTTGAGTGACAGTCCAAGAATTTGGCGTTAGCAGATCAGATCATATGTAGAGCATTTTAGGAAGGGAGTGTCTGACCCCAGGATTTAAACAACCCTCAGAAATAGGAAGCTAGGAGATTTGGGCTAGAGTGCCCGATAGGAAAGTGACACGGAAGCGAGGTAGGAAGGGGGAGAAAGACGCCCTTATTTATTACCGGGGAGCCAGTACCCGGGGTCCGACGGCTTAACGTGCCCATCCGACGCACGGCGGATATTTAGTGGATCGAGCGTTCGTACCTGCCTGGGATCGAACCTGAGGTCTTCTCCGTGGCAGACACGAACGTTGTTAACGTGAAGATTATGGTGCAAAATTCAGGGAGAAAAAATAAAAAAAAAATGTGACGTACATCCTTTTTGAAATAAAATATAATGTAAAATAACAAAAAAAATTAATTGATAGGGCCATTTTTGAAAAAGGTTTACGTAAAATTTTCGTGTCTATGCGATACGCCGAAACCCAGACAGCCGCCCCGGTCGCGCAGTGGTCTAAGCGATGGCTTCTGATCATTCGTCCATAAGGGTCCGTGTTCGAATCCCGGTAAGGCATGGATGTTGTGTTTGTCTTACGGCACTGGCTTTCTCCCTTCCCTGCAACCAAGGTTAATAGATATCTCTTTAGGTTGAGCCACTTCGGAAACGAGCTGCTATTGGCTGGCGAAATGACGTCGCGCCGGGAGCAAAGCAGCGAGAGGCAAAGAGGCGAGCCCAAGAGCCATCGCTGCTACGGGTTACACTTTAGCAAGGAATGTAAATAAACGCGATGGAAAAGGTTTTCAAATACCAATTATTTCTGACTTCAAAGAATAACATATTTATCAGTGATCTGTTATTTCCTCTTTCACGAATTAATTAATTTTGAAAAAAAAAATAATAACAGCTTTTGTATAAAGAAATCTGAGGGCATTGCAGTAAACAAACATATTGCTAAACGTCGTAGTTCCGTGTTCACTGGAAGTTATATTTACAAAAAGTTATTGTCAGTGCGAAAGTAAATTCTTAGAAATCCGAACTTTTTAAAGTCTAGTCTTTCGATTCTGATTATCAGCGCATCAGATAATCCCGTTAACAGGCTAAACAAACAAGAAGTAAATATGTTATTCATCATTTCATTTATCCAAAATAAATCTTGTTGTTTACAGAATTCCACTTAGTAGCCTTCAAATACAAACAATAATTCGCAAGAAATGTTCGTTTTTAAATTTATTTTAATAGGTGCCACAAAAAGCTATCAAAAATTATATAATACTATTGCAATGGCGGGCAGAATTTAAATGAAAACAAAAATAAATCTTATCATAGTGTGCCACGGTCCATCCCTGCCTAAAACTTCCTCCCAAACTAGGCTAGCTCAAATGCACAGAAAGGGACTGCCGTATGTTAAGTTGACATGATATTAAGTTACTGACAGCACACAAAAAACAACATAATTTTTTTAACTGAATTGTTTAACTTAAATTTAGTATCTCAAATTTAATAGAAGGTAGCGTTTGACTATGGGTACAGCTACTTCTTTCAATTTCTTTCTGCCAGGTAATCCAAGTAATTCTGATTTTAAGTCACGAACATAACTGTCAACAGTAAAATGTTCCGAGAAAATTCTTTCATTTTTAACTTTAAAATTATCCTTTCGTTTACATTTCAGTACCCAGAGTTTTTCCAAATCAGGATTTGCAGGAAAAGAATGTAAATAATATCCGAACATTGAGTCTTCCTACTGTAGGATAAACATCCTGCTATTGCACATCCAGGCATACTGTGCTACACTGATATAAGACAATAATATGCACAACTGATGTTGAGAAATAGCTACTAGTTGTAAAGTATATTTACCAATTTCTAAGAACGAGTTTGAGTTTGCACTCCCAAGCCAAAGATGCCGTGCGGCGTCGTTCTGGTGTCGTGTTTTCGCGGCGTTTGCTCCCGGCGTGACGTCATGCGCAAATCCGAGGAAACGGAGACTGCAACTGCACATTGTAATGGCGCCCCCCTGCCTGGAACCAATGACCCTGAATTAGGGACGGGCGACTGCTTATAGCCCATTCAGTTGCTCAGGGTGTTCGTTAAACCTCCAATCAAAAAAAGAAAGAAACCGAGACAGCGGCAACGATGACGCTACCGCGCCCGGGGTGTGCCGTGTCGTTCGGTTCGAGCAGAAGTACCGGTGATCGATGCAGCAAGACGCCGCGAGAAATTAGTGATTTGCAGTAAGCACAGCCTCGACTGAGTCAGACCATGGTCAGACGCCACTACTCTTTTCTGTTGTCGCTGGCGGAAACAGCTACCTCCGGCAAAAGTAACACAAGTAGTGTTCAGAATCCATTTTTCTTTGGCCAAAAGTTTTTTTAAACGAAATTACTATGTAAAACAAGTTTTTCAAGACGACAGAGCATTTTCAGAAATAAGTTTGATACGAAAAGTTACTCAGTCAAAACCTGGGCACTTTCAGCTGATGCTGTCTAGGTTGGAGAGGAAGGAAGTGGTAGAAAACTTCTCCTAACACAGCGACAATAAACTGGTAATCGGGCAAACTCGAAGGGGATGTGTTACTTAAGGAGGCAGTAGGGCATAGAGTTCGGACTCCACCACACTGCCATCCACAATCCCCACTGCTTCTCTTGAAACTGATCTCTATCTTTAGTTTGTTGCAGAGAAACGGCTTCACAAGTGTTTTTTCCGAATTGGGGAGGGGGGGCGTGAAGTGATCATACGTGGGAGGAGAACACGTCTCTTCCATTGCCAGGTGAAAAATTTAAAAAGTCGGGGGAGGTAAAAAGGTAAATAACGAGATTTTGACGTGTATTTTAAAACGCAATTGTAATTGCTCATCAGCAAATGAACAAGGTAAACGGAAATATTCTTTTGGTGAATATTAATATATTTTTAAATAACAATATTCACCAAAAGATTACGTGCACAGTTGAAAAACTGTGAAATGTTGTATTATTGAAACTTTTTTGATATTTCTTCCAATTAGGGGCCGTCCAGCGAGAAGTAACGAAAGGCATACCGAAGTTCGTGGTACGAATTTTCCTGTTGGGAGAAATAAATTGGATGGTTTACTCTATAAATACTATTTATGGAGTTTTGTTACACGTTCAGTATGTGTATTCTTTTATGGAGTTCTGTTCTGTTTAGTATGTGTGTGCGCGAATTGTGTGAGAAATAATCATTAAATAGTTAGAAAGGATTGGGAGAATCCTTTCTAAACGATTGGGCGGAAAAAGTAAAATCACTGTGATGTTTACAAAATTAATAGCCAAACGTTATGCAAAAGTTGGACTTAATCTGTTAGTGATCAAAATCCTTTCGGGCACACTGCGACATCCATCAGATACGATACGAACATTCCAAAAACCGTATCACCGGTGAACTGTTCATTGACCCATTAGATGGCGCCACATTCGCAAGAGGGACCGGCCCGTAATCGGAAATTTCCTTGGTCGGCATTTACCCCCCCCCAACTTTCATATCTTTCATAAGTATTTCGACTTTTTTTTAGTAACAAGCGATCTTACAAGTGGCAGGCTGACAAGGTGAGTATAAATATATAAGATCGGCATTTTTTATTCCCCCGTGCTCATATTAATCCACCCGGCTGCCACGTGATTTTCTTCTGGGTCTTTTAATGACGTTTCCAGACAGTACGATGCTCCGGTCGAAAATGAAAATATGCGGCGCCTCCGTCACCTTCCCTCCCGCCTGCTCGGGAAAGCAAAATTACGAGCCCGGTTAGAAAAAAAAAAAAAAAAAAAAAAGAGGCAGAACTTCCGACTCTCTCACAGGCGTACCCACTGGAGATGTCGGGGGGGGGGGGGGGAGTTCCAGAACCTTCATCGGCTTTTAAGCATTTTTTTTAATGAAAGTCACATTTTAACCAAAACCTTTGGGCAACGTTCGTGACTGCCACGGAAAGGACCTCAGGTTCGATCTCAGCAGGTAAGAACGCTCGGTCCACTAATTATCCGCCGTGCCTCGGATGGGCACGTTAAGTCGTCGGACCCCGGGTACTGTCCCCCGGTAATAAATAAGGGCGTCTTCCTCCCCCTTTCTACTTTGCTTCCGTGTCACTTTCCTATCGGGCACTCTAGCCCAAAACTCCTAGCTTCCCATTTCTGAGGATTGTTTAAGACCTGGGGTCAGACACTCCCTTTCTGAAATCCTCTACATATGATCATTTTTGATGATCAACCAAAACCTTTAAAAAATTACTTCCGGGAGGGGGGCGCACAATCCATCGAAATTGTTTCATATTGTTCCCTCTCCAAATATGCCCTTGGTATGTTCAATTTTGAACATATTATTGTATTCTTAATTTACAGATTTTTATTGGAATAACTGGTATTTCTCGTACTGACTGTTCTGGTTATGTACTATTTTATTTTTTTCCTCCAAACTTAGAAATAAATAAATAAACTTTGCTATCATTTTGGGGCCCTTGTTTGGGTCGAGGGCCTCGTGGCCCATCCTTTCACACACCACTACCGAAGACAGAAAATATACAAACATCGATGTTTTCTGCGCTTTACAGATTCCTAAAATAAACCACTGAAGAATAGGAAATATTATTAAAAAAAAAGGAGGACCTTTCATTGCTTGTGTAAGCGGAGCCATCCTGTACTTCTGCATGTGTGTAGTATCCTTCCGAGCTCAGCAGGAGTGGGACGGTTAGGCCTAACCTGTTTTGCGGGGATTCTTCCGCTGAGACCACGGGCAGACGTGGCAGATGCTCTAGCGATAATCACAGCCGCCGACGCTTAGTGGAATTCCGCTTGCCGGATAGACAGGTAAATTTTACGTAAAACTATTTCAAAAACGACTCTATCAATAAAATTCTTTTTGTTACTTTACATCATTTTTAATTTCAAAAAGGATGTACGTCACAGTTATTTTAAGTTTTTCGTCCCTGAATTTTGCACCATTATCTTCACGTTAACTGAAACTTCACCACTAAGCCATCCCCGGCATTTGGCTTTAGCGAATCACCGCAGACATTATTATACTCATATTGGGGACGGTCTCTCATTGGCTGTAGGTGAATTTTTTTTTTTTTTTTTTTTTAATTGGAGGTTTAACGACCACCGTGAGCAACTCAATGGGCTATAAGCAGTCGCCCGTCCCTAATTTAGGGTCACTGGTTCCAGGGAAGGGAGAGAGCCAGTGCCGTAAGACAAACACAACATCCATGCCTGACCGGGATTCGAACCCGGACCCCTTCGGACGAATGATCAGAGGCCAACGCCTTAGACCACTGCGCCACCGGGGCGGCATAGGTGAATTCACAGAAAACGAATTCATCCTAGAGCAGAATTTTCGATAATCAGGTCTTTAGGTGAATTCATCGAAAGTGAAATCCCCGAAAGATGTAACATCAGAGGGTAAAATCTCGAATATAAATGCGATTCAGCCAAGTGGATACAAAAGCGTCACGGGGCCCAAATAAAAACTGTATTTATGTACTGTGTCATTTATTTCTTCCTGTCTACCTTTGTAGGATCACCAGAAAACTGTTGGAGGGTGTTACAAAAATTGCACTTGTGATTTCACTTTGCCCACTTCTTCGTAGATCGCCTCAATATATTACGATTTTGTTGATGTTACCCCATCGTGCTTTTCCGTGTTGGTGAATTAGTGGAATAAATCATTTGTATCGCCAAAAAAAAAATCGGCTGGCATCTGTTATATAGAAGATTTGGGGTATTAAAAAAGAAGTTATGCTAATGTTGCAATTCATATGTAAATTACAGAAAATTAAAATTTGGGAGATGGGTGGATGTGTGACAGCGCCCAAACTGAGCGCTGCACATTTAGGTCGAAAACCCATTCCCTAGTTTATTTATTTATTTAATTATTATTTTATTTATTCATTTATTTATTCATTTTTATTAATTCATGTATTTTTTTGAAGAAGGAGTACGTTTTATTTTGCCATATACTTTCGGGTGAATCTTTTCTTTTTTTTTTCCTCTCCGTCCCCCCTCTCCCAGCACAAGGCGTCACAGGACAGACCGACACTGTAAATAGTAAACGCTGGCGATAGCCATCGGTGAGCTGGCTTTGTAGTATATTTTATTGGGGGCAATAGAAGTGTCCACCGTCTATAGCATCCACAATGCGTGTTGGCCCGACCGTAGACTTGTTGGAACCGGGCCTAACAGTTTAATTGGGGTAAGGATTTATGGCCGGTGGTTGTATCATGCGGCAAACGTAACTTCAGGGGTTCTCAGAATTTCACTGGAGCGGGTAGGAATCTTGGCCCCCTAACGAATGGAAGATCAAAATGTTAATTTTCCGACCAGTAAGATTTACGCTGGGGAATTTAATTCAGGGAGGCTTGCGTTTGCCAGCTAGTGATTGGATGATGGGATGTTTTGAGGTAGTGTGGGTCTTCTTGGGGGTCGTTGAAAGATTTTTACAAGGGAAGAGAAGAACTTCGTCACTTTCATCTTTTCACTTGTTCTTCTAAGTCGAGGTGCTTGACTTGCACTTTTTCTTTATTACTGGTGACTTGTCACTTGGGGTTTTTTTTTTTGGTGGTCCAAAACGTGGACGCCGCCATGATGTATCAGAGACTGGCAGCATGACGAGAGCCCGTACCAAGTTTGACGGACAGGGGCAGACATCGCAGACCAGTACGCTAGGTGGAGGAACCACGATAACAGTGTTTGGCGGACGATAATTCTCCCGGCCCAGGAGTGGTCAGCAGCGCGATATCTAAGCCAGATTCGGAGGTTAAGGTAGGAAATCCATCCTATTCTTTTTTTTTTGGTGTCCCCTCATAAAATCTTTATCGGAGCAGTCCACACATAGAGTAAATAATTTTTTGAGCAAATAAGTAATTGAGTACAGGTTCCTGTCAGAGAGTCTTAAATCATTTTTGCTAGTATCATGAGCGTATATTTATTATTATGCCAAATCATAACCAATAAATTGTTTTTGTTGTTAATTTTGTCTCAGTTCCATGATGAGTGTGTCGTTAACTACAATATGTGTGCTCAACCCTAGATTATTTGGAGAATATATATAACTTTTGGAACCGGAACTTAGAAAATCACTTCACTTATGCTTTTTATTTTAAATCTAGACGTTCACAAAAATATTGCGGCACACAGCGGACCCTTTGACTCCCAAAGGAAAATCTGCTGTGTGAAACACAACGCCCCGTCAGTGGATTCTGAAGCTGCGTCAGCCCTAAATCAGGGAATCGCTGAATCACAATCCACTCGACACCCCCTTGGCACCCAATATTACGCCGGGTGAACCCAATAAGGAACCCGAGCGATAATAATTTGGTGCCGTTGGACCAGGATTTGGTCGCACCAAGGGTTATTGAGGAGCAATTAATTGGGTATGTTAAAAAGCAAAGTTTTTCCAATTGTCATAGTAGGTGAATTTTCGGTAGTAGTAGGAAAGTTAACGATTGTTTGGTTTTTTGGATTTGGTATTAAGAAGTTGGAAAGGAAGATAATTTACGGTTCTTTTAATAGCACAGATTCAGAATTTTAGCAGCAAAGGAATAAAGCAAATATTTCATGTGTGTTATTACTCATTCGATATAACAGAAAATATTGAAAATTTCAACAGTAAAAGTAAAGAAAGTGTAATGATGAACAATAGTGTTGCATAAATAATTTGAACGAAAAGTAGTATATATTTTTTGAATGAAAGCAGTAAATATTGAGTATGCTGAAATATAGTGTTTTGTTTTGAGAATTATAATTCATCAGCAAGTTTTTTATGTGTATATGTGTAGAAGTGAAAGATTTTACAGAAACTATTCAGTAAGCAGGTTAGAGTTGATTTGAAGTTTAACAGTCAATAATTAAGAATTTGCAAAGTGAAGTATTAAGAGTTAACTTGAGGAATTTGCACAGTGAAATATTATAGTTAATTTGAAGTTCAATAATTTAGAATTTGCACAGTGAAATATTACCAGGTTAATTTGAAGTTTCGTAATTTAGAATTTGCACAGTGAAATATTATAGTTAATTTGAAGTTCAATAATTTAGAATTTGCACGGTGAAATATTACCAGTTAAATTGAAGTTCAGTGATTAAGAGTTTGCACAGTGAAATATTACGAGCTAATTTGAAGTTCTTTAATTAAGAGTTTGCATAGTGAAATATTTGTCTTCAAATACCATTCACTGGAAACAGAAAGAAAGGGACGTCATATTGTGCAGAAGCACGACGACCTCTCTCCCATTACGAACTTTTGTTGCCCAGCAACACCAACACGCTTGTTTTCCCGCTCCCATGTATGAACATGGGATCGGTTCCACTGGTGTTTCACACACGCCCGATACACACACCACGGTTCCACAAGCAAGGACACTCACAACCCCCGACGCAACACCATACAAACCGACGGCGGAGTCTCCTAGAACGACGGAGAGACAAGGCCCTTCGAAACGTTCATGTAGGAGGAAATTCCTCCTTCGGAGGAGACCCCATGACATAGTCACCCAACGGATGACAACATCAGAGGAGGCAACGGCGGAGAGCAACAGGCCTCACCAAAAACGAGGAAACCTCCCCCTAAAGCTCCGACGCAACACCATACATACCGACGGCGGAGTCTCCTAGAACGACGGAGAGACAAGGCCCTTCGAAACGTTCATGTAGGAGGAAATTCCTCCTTCGGAGGAGACCCCATGACATAGTCACCCAACGGATGACAACATCAGTGGAGGCAACGGCGGAGAGCAACAGGCCTCTCCAAAAACGAGGAAACCTCCCCCTTAAGCCCCGACGCAACACCATACATACCGACGGCGGAGTCTCCTAGAACGACGAAGGGACAAGGCCCTTCGAAACGTTCATGTAGTAGGAAATTCCTCCTTCGGAGGAGACCCAGTGACATAGTCACCCAACGGATGACAACATCAGAGGAGGCAACGGCGGAGTGCAACAGGCATCTAAAAGAACGAGGAAGGCTCCCCCTAAAGACACACACACAGAACCGGCACACGCCAGACACACACCAGACAACAACAAAAAAACTCCCCAAGGCATCCACTCCACCAAAAAAAAAAAAAAAAACACGCATTCACACACACACAAATAAATAAAACACTCTCGCAAGCAACACCCCCGAAGCACAGCACACCGAACGCGGAAACCGGGGGTCCGGAAACCGAAGCTGGATCCAAACCGCAAAGCAGAAGAGGCTGAAACGAAACAAAAAGCACCGTATCGACCGATCGGGGGTCCGGAAAACGGCGTCTCCGGAGCCCCTCACGCTCGATCCGAGAAGTTAGTAGAACACACAAACCATTTATCAACGAAACAAAACATCAACAAAAAATTCAAAAGGATCCGGTAATGCAGGATTGCAAGCCGAAACAAGGGGGGTTGGAGGGGGTTAAGTTCTCCAGTGGAAGAAGTACTTTTCCCTAGTACCGGTAACAATCCGAGGCCAGAAGACCCACCGATACCTGAAGGCACGGTCCGAAAGGGTGTGAGCGTCAAGTTCAACCCTGTTCCGGATCTCGCACTTGACCTGCCAGGCAACTTTCATAGGGCTGAATCCCACATTACCGTGATTACAATAAAGAACTCTGTTCCTCTCTCTCCAGATTTTGTACGTCGTCTCCGTAATGATGAGTCTCCAGACATCACTTCCAGCTTTGGGACCGGGATACTGGTAGAAAACATGCTGAGGCATAAACTGCTGAGGGCGACCGGCCCAATCCCAGACCAACCGCCAAACCTGCACAGCCATAGGGCAACTAAAAAAGAAGTGGTGTCTATCTTCGATAAGATTGCAGGAAAGACACCTGTCAGTGACAGCACCACTCCACCTGCACTGCCGTTTCCTCGTAGGAAGGACATCATGCGCCAAACGTAACTTAAAGTCCCGTTTTTTGCAATCAACCCCAGCAGCATGGACACACATCCACGCCTCCCTCTTATCGAAGTTAACAAAATTGAACTCAATGATCTTCTCCCTGGGTCTAGGAAGGATATGAAAGTACATCTGCTTCGAGTTATTCCCGTTCCGGTTGGCCTCCGCAAGGGCCTGAAGGTGCCCACCAAGCTTGTAACACTTATGGGTAGTTTCCCTGCGGGGCCCGAAAAAACGATAGCCAGGCAAGAAGTTGTCCGCGGATAATCCAGTCAAAAAAGACACAAAGTTCTTACACGGATGAGAGGAGTTAAGAGCCCCTTTAGTACTACAAAACTGGAGGGCGCTGAACCAAGAGGAAAGGTGTTTAACCTCTAAACCGCCTTCCTTCCCTAGGACAAAAAGGGCGGCTCTGGCTGTCGCCTCAACGGCCTTACCAGCCCAGATGAAGGCAAAAATCTCTCTCTCCAATAACCTCAAAAGACTCCGAGGGGTGACTCAAGCTCTCCGGCAAAAGCACACTTTGACACCAAGAGGGCATTGGCCAACTTAGCACGATTAGTCATTGAAATATGAAGCTTCTGCCACCTATCCCTTTCTTTCCGCACGTTAGAGAGGATGTCCCTCCAAGTTTTCTTATGAACACCGTCTTTATCGAAAAGGATACCCAGTATCCTGACGGGTCCATCGGTCACCTCCAGCACATGAACGGCAGAGCAATCCCATCTTCCCCAGAGCACCAGACTGGACTTATCATCATTCAGCTTAGCACCGGTGGCCCCACAGTACCCCGCGAAGACCTCCCGGACCTTAGTCAGACTTCCTTCCGAGTCGACAAAGAAGGTGACATCATCAGCATACGCCAAGTACTTCATGGAGTACGCACAACCAGGCACAGGAACCCCTTTGATGTTCGGGTGCACCAGAACCTTCCTCAGCATGGTCTCGATGACCAAAACAAACAACAATGGAGAGAGAGGGCAGCCTTGTCTCACTCCTCTTCGAACCTCACAGAAGGGAGAAAGACGGCCAGAAACAATAACTCTCCCATTGAGGTCTCTATACAACGAGTCCACAGCCCTTCGGAATATTTCACCAAAGCCGTGAGCTTCCAGCAACTTCCTGATGAAATCGTGGGAGACCCGATCAAAGGCTTTGCTTTGATCAGCAGAAAACATTCCCAGCTTTAGATCTCTTTCGGTAACGTAAGTGACCAAGTCTCTTACGCACCTGATGTTGTGAAACATTTGTCTCCCACGTATACTGCAGGTCTGACCAACACCAACCAGCTTCTCCGCAACCCGCAATAGCCTAGCATTGATGATTTTTGCCATGATCTTGTAATCAATTGTAGACAGAGACACTGGTCTCCACCCACCAAGATCCCTGGCAGGATTTTCCGGGGTCTTACAAAGCAGAGTAACAATACTGGTTCTCATAGTTTCAGTCATGATTCCTCTATTCACAATGTGGTTGTAAATTCTACAAAGCCACGGAGCCAGAATATTGGAAAATTTCTTATAGAACTCGGCCGGCAAGACATCAATACCAGGAGACTTGTTCAGCTTGAGATCCAGGATCGCAGTCTTGACCTCATTATCAGTGAACTCCCTTTCCACGAGATTCCTATCCTCCTGCGCAAGAACCGGCGTGCCTTCCAACCACGCATCCATAACCTCAGAGGCCACAGCTTCCTTGCTGAACAACTCACCGTAATAGTCAGCGGCAGCCTTCAGAATGACGGGGAGATCCCTGACTTCCCTGTTGTCGATATCAAGACATTGGAGGTTCTCCCTAACTCTCTCAGCCTCCATCTTCCTGAAAATGTAGTTAATGTCACTCTCCTGCCAGAGCACTTCGAGGGAGCCGGTCAATTTGACCGCCGAACCCTCTTCCTTAAAAAAATGACTGATCCTACTTCTAACGTTATTAATCAGAGAGGAATTACAACCTCCTTCCTCTCCACGAATCGCCGCATTCAGGATATTCATCAAAATCATGTGACGATTCCTCCTTTCCATGGCAGCCAGCCTACCTTTCTTCATAAGGTAATCCTTATGAAGAAAGGTAGGCTGGAAATATTACGAGTGATTTGATTTGGTGAGATTTATTATTGATTTATTAGTGATTGATCATTTTGGTGTTATTGTATTCTATTATTGCAATGAAGTGTATTTTTTCATGATCTACGTATTGAATATTGCTATATAGGAATTTGCTAAGAGTAATTTAGGGATGATTAATAATACCATCAATAGTCATAAGGTCACGTTTGTTTACTTTGAGTAGTGTGCTGAATCGGCTAAAAATACAGTTTTCTTTTTCTCTGAAAGAAGGTTAATTTTGCTATTTTTACGAGAATTAGAGGTGATAGTAGGTCCGAACAGGAGAGATTTTATTGAATTTTTGTAGAATTTAGAACTTAGGAGAGTGTTGTTATTTGATTAAGGTATTGCAAATAGATGTTCGGGATGGCAGTTAACGGTATAGAGGGTAGTACGAGTTTTAATGAGGCACGTGATAATACGGAAGGACAGGAAATTAACGGAGCGCCAGGTAGCGGTGAAGTTCAGGAGAACGGTACGATACAGTTGCTACGCAAAGAACAATTCAGTCGATGACGGGTATGTTAAGTTATCTCCCAAATTTTACGGGCACGGAAGAGGGTCCAACAGCAAAGCAATTTTTTGAAATGGTGGATAGTGTGGCACAGGTAGCTGGATGGACAGATGCAGTTAAAATTCTTTCAGCTAAAGCTAAGTGTCGACAGGCAGCGAGTCATTTTTTAACGGACGCTATTGATGTCAGGAATGAAACAGTTTATGCAAAATTTAAGGAAGCCGTTATTCAAAGATTTGAAGCTCAAGAACCAGTTATGGTTAGAATGCAGAAGTTCACCACTTGTCGGCAACGACCACCGTGTGAAAAGGTATCGGAATATGTGGCCAGATTATGATTTTAGTAGATTGAATATGTTGAACAAACCGCTCACATAGACGCAGGTGAGAATTCGAATGTGTCCTAAATTTTGGAGAAAAAAAAACTGTTCGAGTTCCTGATGACACTTCTAGGCGAATTTTGACGACCTGATATATCTAGCCTCCGAAGTGGAAAAATGAAACAAAACTTAACCCCAGGCCTTAGGGATTGGCGAACTAAAAAAAAATATGTCATACGTTCTAGGGTTTAATTTTTTTTGTCTGAAGCGCCTCTTCCAGGGGCCAAGATGTTTTCTCTGCAGGTGTTTTCTCTCAGGGAGACCAGGTCAGCCATTTTCCTTCCGTCTTTGGAGAGGACTGTTGGAGCATTAGTAGTCGTCATCATCTCTGCAGTTCTCAGGGGTCATCCAGCAACTGGAATTTTTCTACGGCCGGCAATGGCCGTCATCATCATCTGGCCCGATGGAGCAAGTTAACTTGAGGAAAATCATTTAGTGTGGAACCAACCAGCATACCTTATTTGGTAGCATCTGCTCCAGGGGAATTTATGGATCCGGAAAGTTTGGCATTGGTAGACCAGTGCAATGAAAGCCAAAATATCGCCCGAAAGTTAAGGGCAATATATGTTTTTTTCCGCAGGCCCTCTTCCCACCAAAAGGTGAATAGAAAAACTCGGCCGTCCACTTTTTCTGCGGGTCTCCGCCCTCCCGCCATTTGAGGCGACGGGAGAGTGAAAATTTTCACTCCTTTCTTCAAAAAAACAAGCAAGTCTCTGTCAGAATCGCAACGGCTCTTAGCAACCTTTGACCTCTAGCTGTCTCCCCATTGGTCAAGACTCTCCCCCTGGTAACCAACGGCTTCGCTACCCATTGGCCAAGAGGTTCGCGCCAGAATTTTTTTTTTATACTTAGCACATGGCCCTCTCCACATACTGAGGAAGCAACCTTTGACCTCGAAGGGTAGGAGAACACGTAGCCTTCCAGCATGCAGCCGTTCTAAAAATAGCCTGCCTCAATGCCCGGAGAACCCTCTGCGACCACATTTTAGAAGCTTCTAAATCCTTTGCCTAAAATGGCGGACTGAAAGAAGATTTTCTTTTCTCACAAATTTATAGAAATGCTTTCCCTTCATTCCGCGATTACTACGTATAATTTTGATTTGAAAAGGGTTGATGGTGACTTCTTTTGCTCGACTTTTTTTTTAATTAAACTCACTAAAGTAAAAATAAATGAAGCCAAAAGAGGAAAGTTTAATGCCTATTATTCCCCTTTCTTTTCAGAAATTTTGCTTGTCTGGTCAGATCTGTGAAGTAAATGAATATGGTCATTTATTCCCTCACCTCACTGCCTCTTCCAAACACAATTTTGAAACGTGGACTGTAGAGAATTTTCATTCTACGTAATTTATTTATTTTCTATCATTTCTTATTTTTCGTAAATCCCAGCGAAGTGATCAATTTCCCCAAGATTTACGAACATGAAAATTCTCGACAGGACACATCTTTGTTTCTATTGGAGGATGCAAATCCAAAAAAAGGGAGTGGACAGACCTGAGCTGATGACGTTAGCGAAGTCGCTCTTTGAGGCGACCACGCATCTTTATCCTCTGTCCACAAATATTTTTGAACAAGTGTAAATACAGTGTATTTTCTATTTGTATATTCACTTTTTGGAGCGTGTATCTTCGATAATAGATAGTTAAGTGAGGAATGCGCTGAAATTTTCCTTTTTATTATTACCAATAAATTCAGATTTATTCGTAGCGATAAAAAGATAATTATTTTTAGAATTAAGCACATTCATAAAAATATAAATTGATAAATTGAATGCACTCTGTTGGGAGAAAACAAATTCTCACCGGTGATAATCTGTCCTGATTTCTTCCATGCTTCAGTTATTTGGTCTGTTTTTACGAGATATACAGAAATGTACTTCCAGCTTGACTTCTCCTGCACACCTTTAGCACAGGCCAGGGCCTTAGTTTGTGACCCGCGTTACATGCACGATGCATCTTCACCGACAGGCCTCACTTTTCTTCTGTACTCCAAAACGCATTGTGAGAAAGTCTTCATTAAAATTATTTACTTTAAAGTATTTGAGGATGTTCGATTGATGTTGTGCGCGATGTAATGACCACTCCTTGACAATCACAAGAGGACGAAATTGAGCACAAAATGATTGTTTCCAACACGGAGGGACAACTTAATTGAAAATACGTGAACTACATTGTATTTCCAACTCTAAGTGTGTGGGAAGAGTACTCATCATTCCCTGAAGCTTATTTCTTCCGATGCATGAATTGTCCTAAACGATGAGACGCATCGACACATAGAGTCATCAGATGGCTGAATGAATTTCACGTGTGAGAAGAGCGGAGGATAGGTGAACCATCTCATGACTCTATGTGTCGTTGGGTCTCATCATCGTTTAGGACAATTCATGTGTCGGAAGAAGTACGCTTCAGGGAATGATGAGTACTCTTCTCGCACACTTAGAGTTGGAAATAGTTCACATATTTTCAATTAAGTTGTCCCTCCGGGTTGGAAACAAACATTTTGGGCTCAATTTAGTCCTCTGGTGATTGTTAAGGAGTGGTCATTGCATCACGCACAACACCAATCGAACACTATTATTGCTCTGGGAACTAGCTGAGTTCCGAACGTGAAAGTTTAGCCCTCTTTTGTTTTTTTCGTGAAATATGTGTTTTTCTTCACTGAAATCCTTTGCAATTTTTCAAGTCTACTCCCTTCGAATGCACTTCCATACCTGGCCTGCGTTGTCTACTGCAACAAAGCAATGCGGAATCACGGGTAATATAACGTTTCCCAAGTGATATAGTGCTGCCATCTTTCGGGTCACATGAGAATACCTCACGAAGCGAATGTTTCTGAGGTATTCTCGCTGGCCCTTAATTCGTTGAAGATGATTTTGTTCGTATTCTGAAATATTTACAGGAATTGTAGAGACCTGTTTCGTGCAGAATTAAAACATATCTTTCTAGCATATAATTAAATAAATTAATTACGTCCAGGAAAGTACTATTTTATGACCCGAATCGTGAATTAACAAGAAAACAAAAACCGAATGTCACAGAAGCAATACCAGATTTGGGAAATGTTTTTCCAGGTAATGAGATGCCAGAAATGTCTGAAGCAAATCAAAGTGGGTCACTTTGGCTGAAGCAGAAGTGTTTTTGCATTTTTTGATATCAGCACAAGAAAATGAGTGTTCCAACTTTACAGCAACTGCTACTTCTGTCGAAGAATTACAATGTCAATCTTTACCATCTAAAGTGGCAAGCTTAAAAGAAAAAGCATAAAGAAGTATGTCTTTTGAGATCGTCTCTGTGGGAAAAAGAAACGTATGTTAAAACAACAAAAGCTAGAAATTAAAAAATTACAGGAAATAATTAATTATTATCGAGAAAATAAGTCTCAACTCTTGCAAGAACTTGTTATGGATGAAACGGAGAATAACCATGCCAGTTTTATCTTGCAGCAAATAGAAAATGGTTTTAAAAAAACCCAGCCTGGAGTAAAAACTTTGAGTGAATGTGTACTTTGGCATGCAGCTTCTCCCCAAAGGATATAATTTAGCACGTGAAAGAAATCTTATGAAACTACCTCACAGGACAACAATCTCAAGACATGTTGGACAGGTGAAGTGGATATTACACCTCTTATTAAACAGAGGCTGCAAGAGGAATCTTGTACTCTCTTTTATAGCCCTGATCGAACAGCTGATTTGTTTTGTCTTCACTCAAAATGGGTCCTTTCACCTCCTCTTCTTCTAAACTCCTTGGTGCTCACCATCGCTCCCTTGAAAGCACAGGCCCTCGGCCAACGAGGCCCAAACACCTCCTGCTCTCCGACGTCTGACGTCACTACAAGAAGACCTGTTGAATTTGACGAACGACCGTAAATTGTTAGTTGGCAGTGGCCAAATAACAATTTTTCGGTTGCTGTGTATTGCTAAAACGTGGAAAGAGCGATGTCTTTGTGTGTTTAGAGCAAATGGATTGATACTTTTTTTGTTTAAAAGTATTAAAACTTAGTTTTAATACCCACCAACAGGGTGTTAAAACTAAGTTTTATTACTTTTAAACTTTAATTCCCTAAGGTAATGCTACTACTTATGGCACAATGTTGAGCTAAAAATGAGAACACTTCGAACTATTAAACTGACGGTGCAAAAACATTTCGTAATTGAACATAAACCAATTTTTGCATCTAACATATTCAGAAAAAATGTTTGTTTCACTTGAATGCGCTAGATAGCGCGTGTTGCAACTGTGCGGCAAAGTTAAATATTAGAGATAGTAAGAAAAATGTATTTGTGAATGTGAAACATAAATAAAACTGAAACATATATCGATATCACATTATATTTATTTGCAGTATTATATTAAAAAAATAAATAAATATAAATAATAAATTTGATTTTGTTTATTAAGGTTCGTCGGATTGCTTCGTGGTTCAGACTATCCTGGATCGCTGAAAATCTGACGAGCACGTTAAGTTACGGTCCGCATATTGAACTCACTGGTTAAATCGGTGTCCTTTCCTATGTCTTCACTGAAATTCTTTCACCCATCTATGTGCAACTTGTACGTTGGCGCCATCTACTGTACTCTAATTTCACTACAAACTGTTCTGCCAAAAGCCGATCTTGCTGAAGGTGGCTGGGACCTAAATTCACTCCCTGAGGACGGAAGTCCTACTAGTGATGGGCATAATCGATTTATTCGATTACTCCAAATTCATTCGAATGAAAAAAGCCTCTCGATTTATCATACGCTGTCTCGTTCAAACGAGTGCATTCGAAAGGCGAAATCGCTCGTCTCTTTTCGAGAACATAGGTTCCGAGCAAAATCACTCGTCTACCCGAAAACATCTCGAGAGGTAACGAGATCCGAGAGGTTCGGAAGTACTCGCTTTTCACGTGATCGAATTATCTCTCTCAGGGAGAATCACTTGGGCTCTTTTTAACTGCTTAAGCTACGTTATGCTATTCGAAAAAATTCAGGTGTCCTTAGCGTCATTCCGTCCAGCGAAAGAAAGCTCTGAGCGTATAGCACCACTTACAAATCATTCGAATAATTATTTCGATTTGTCAAACGCAGACGGCGTATCGGGCCATCTTCCGGTAAATTCTAAAATTAGAAATCGTTCGAATTAGGGATGGGCAAAAAACTTCGATGTTTTTGAACATCGATGTTTTGCCACCGATGATCGATGTTTTAACCTCGATGTTGCAGAAGTCGATACATCGAAAAAACATCGAGGTTTCGCCACCGATGTTTGGAACTCGAAGAGAATATCTTCTACGAAAAGTAAATGCATTTCTTTTTGTTACATTCATAACTATACAGAAGAAAGAAATATCACCTTCCTATTGATTGTTTTACTTGATTCGTTGGCGAAAACCAAGATCTTTTCCTCGAAGGCATGTGAGCCGATGCATCGAAAAAGCATCGAGGCTTCCACCGATACATCGAAAAAACATCGAGGCTTTTAAGAAATATTATTAGTTACTTGGGGTTGAATTGGTGAGCAATTACCATTATATTGAACAAAGATTTTACCCACCGATATGCCCATTCGGTGCTGCAGATCAAGAAGTGTGAAATCTTTGGCTGTGTTAGCAAGATATCGTGGTTCACACCGATACATCGAAAAAACATCGAGGTTTCCACCGATACATCGGGCGTTTTAACAGATATTACGTTACTAGATGTTGCATTGTAACAATATTACGTTACTAAATGTTGTATCACCGTTACATCGAACGGAGATTTTACAAATAGATCGCCCATTCATTGCTGCAGATGGAAAAGTGCGAATTCTTCAGTTTATTAGCAAAACATCGAGGTTTCCACCGATGCATCGAAGAAACATTGAGGTCTTCACGATGCCTCGAGCGTTTTAACAAATATTATGTTAATGGTTGTTGAACTGGTGAGTATCATTGTTATATTAAAGAGAGATTTTACAAATCGTGTGCCCATTTACTGGTACACGTGGAAAAGTGCGAGTTTTTCAGTTCATTAGAAAAACATCGAGGTTTACACCGATGCATCGAACAAAAATAGAGGTTTCTAATAATACGACGAACATTTTCATATACATTATTAGTTACCCGATGTTATTGGTGAGTAATCACTGTTATATTGAACAGAGATTTTGCACATCTGTTGCTGCAGATTGAAAAAAAAACGAATTTTCGGCTTATTAGCAAAAACATCCAGGTTTTCACCGATACATCGAAAATTTCCACCGTTTTGGGAATGAGTAACCAGCGATGACGATCATCGATGTTACCCACCCCTAGTTCTAATTATTATTTCGAATGAATATCTCGATTTGTCAGATCTCTCGATCTTAAATTCAATCTATTATGCCCAACACAAAGTCCCACATGAAAATGAAAAATTTTTTTGTGCCTATATTTAAAAGATTTCAACAATTTACTGATGAGTATTATAATAAAGTCAGTGAATTATTTAATCATTACGGAACATCATAAAATATAGCATTTGGCACTAATAAAACGAAAAAAAAAAAAAAAAAATTTAATCCATTTATGTTTTTTCATCTACATGTTTTCGTATTTCCTGTACCACACTATTTTCTTATTTTTTCGTAATTTAAAAAGTTATTTTGCTTAGTCTCATTTCTACTATTTTTTTAATTTCAAATACCTTTATCATGAACCTCTTACTAAGTACATGTAGAGTGTTCTAAAAGGGGATTTATAAATGAATTGTATTATTCCTGTCGCAAGCGGAAACTCTTGTGCAGGCTCCCACCCTCTCAGTTGGTTGTCTGATCTGTGTGGAAGGAAGTGAAAATGGCATTTTTAAAGAATACCTGCTTGAAGTTAAACAAAATTAAAAAAGTTAAAAGAAAGTATCTATTAAACATCTTAGTTTACTAAATGAATGAATGAATGCGTTTCTGAATGGAAAAATAAGGTAAAAGATTAATAGATTCCTTAACAGTCCCTCATGTGTAGGCCTTTTGTTAGAGTCGGACATGAGGTATAAATGAAAGAAACAGAAGAAAAAAGTATTTGTGCTGAATAAATGAAAAAAAGATCTGTAAACTCAATGCACCGAGGTTGTCTTATTTATGAACTTTTTTTTTGGGGGGGGGGATCTCTTTCCAGTGCAAGTTGCAAAATTAAAACGGAATTTCCGTTTTTATTTAGCCATCAAAATAACTTAAAATCGAGTTGCTAAACAACCCCCCCCCAAGTTTCATTGCATTTGTCTTTCACTAATAGAATCAACGTATTGTATCACTTGCCCTCGAAAATCACCCACCCCCTCTAAAAAAATTAGCAAATAAAAAAGACTTATAACATTGAGTTTACAGATCTGTTCTATTTACTCAGTACAAATACCTTTTTTACCATCGCAAATATCTGTTTCAAATATTGGAAGTAACATACTTTCAACAGTTATACACTGAAGAGCAATTGAATTATAGATACCTGTCTAGTAACGTGAAGCACCACCTTTCGTCCTGATGACGTCGGCGATTCGTTTCGGCATGGACTCGACAAGAGACCGGAGGCGTTGGGAAGCCATACGGATCCACGACCCCTGAACAAGATCCCACAGTTCACGAAGACTTGATGGAGGGGGGTCAGAGCCTCGAACATATCTCTCGATGGCATCCCAGATGTGCTCGATGGGATTGAGGTCAAGTGACCTAGCTGGCCAAGGAAGTGAGGTCACGTCGGTGGAGTGTTCATCCAACCATTCGGATACAATTTGGGAGCGATGGCGCGGTGCATTGTCTTGTTGCAGGATGAGGTCCCCAGTGGAATGCTGAAGACGCACAAACGGGAAAAAGGGTCGTCCAGGATGTCCCGGTAACTTTGACCTGTGAGGGACGATGTCACACGTACCAGGGGTCCCATTTCAGTCTACGTAAACAGTCACCAGACGAGAATACCATCCCCACCAGCTTGAAGAGCACCCTGCTGGCAAGAAGGATCCATCGCTTCATGTGTTTTGTTCCATACTCGTATCCTGCCATCCGCATGTACCAACGTGAATCTCGACTCATCAGTCCAGGCAACATTTTCTCAGATGTCTAGGGTCCAGTGGCGATGTTCTCGCTCCCACGCTAATCTTTGCACCCTGTGATGTGCGGTCAGCAGTGGCAGGACGATGGCTTTTGTACCCCGTAGCGAAGAGATGGTTCTGGATGGTGTGGCTGCTTAAACGTTTGTGCGCACTAGCGTTAAATTGCCGAGGGATTTCTTGCACTGTGGTCCGTCTATCCGCTGTTACAATGCGAGCTAGCGGACGACGACCCCGCTCATCCGCACGCTGTTGTCCACGGCGGTTGGCCCTTGCAGGGATGGTTTTACCGGATTCGATGTACTCACGGTGCACCCGTGACACAGTGGCTCGTGAAAATCCCAGTGCCTGCACGACTTCCGAGATGGAGTGACCCATTCGTCGGGCCCCGACAATTTGCCCACGATAAAAAATTGCGCTTAGATCCTTCGTCTTACCCATACTGCGTCCGACTCTTACTGATTCCCATCGCATCACTCCTTATATTGCCGAATTGCTGCATACGTCATGTCGTTTCCGTTTACAGGGCCGCCCACAGCGCCATATTTTCATAACGCCAGCTGTCTCTAAGTCAACAGCTCTCCAGTGTAGTTTCGTAAGCATCAAGTACGAGAGATCACCGTCAGGTTAGATAGCACCAGTCCACTAGGTAGGGCGGTCAGCGCAAGGTCTTCCATTGATGACGTCAACAACTGGTGCTGCGGCCTCGGCACTCATTGTTTGCCTGTGGAGGGCTTCAGTAGTCTAGCTGTGACCCGAACCAAAGAATATTTAACGCTTAAAGAAAGTCAACTCTCATAGAGATAACGTAAAACAGGCGGCAACGGCGCCACCACATCTTAAGAGACAATATGCTCTGCGGGAAAGTTAACTTTCAGGAGCAAAACACGTTAGGGTGAGGACTACGGCAGTGAAGCTTTTCTTTGATCCAAGATAGTTTCCTTCGATCTGATGACTATTTGCTTAGAGCCGGTTGTTTTTGTTGTTGTTGCTGTTTTCTGATTTTCTGCTCATCCTATATTTTGGTGAGAAAAATAGAAAAATATGCAATAACATTAGTATTGCGATTTAAATTAAATTTCAGGAAATATTACAGTTAGGTCTAAGCATCCGTACAAAATGCAGACATTCCCTAGTATTTGGCATTACTGAAAATATTTCTGAAAAACTGAAGACCAAACAAAAGCCTTAACCTACCAGGTTGGCGCAACAAACTAACATATCCGATTTGCGAAGTGATTATGCTACGGAGAAGGTAACAATCCCGTGCTGTGAGTCTGAGTAGCTCTGCTGACGGCTGACTGTTCTTTACCCAAAGAATTGAAGTCAACAGAAATATGCATGCGTAGTCTGCCCCGGCATCAGCCGATCAGCCTGTATGTTGGCTTCTGTGCACTGCATGTTTTTCCTGAAGATACGGCTACGTCTCGCTGAGCCTTAACTTCTTCTCGTTAGATATTCTTTGCCCGAACCATTCCCTCCTTACCTCTCCCGAACCATTCCCTCCTTACCTCTCCCGAAACAATTAGCAACGGCCCAGAGAGAAGTGAGAAGTAATTGACCCCTTGGGCTGAGGTTTTTGGCATCCCCTGCGTTTGACTCCAACGCCATCTAGTGTTTCTTTGATGTTTTGTCTCCTTCTCCAACGGCCTCAAAATCTAATTTTATTTTGAAATATTAGTTTTCACCTCCACTAGATATACCTAGGACGAACTTGAAATCTGCTAGCCTTGCATTTGTGGCTGGCTATTTAGTGACAATAGTAGAATCAAATATTGATTTGTACTTCATGTATAGAGAAGCTAGCAAACTGTGACTGTAGAGCAGCCATTCTTAGCTTAATTTCAAGCCAAGATCATGGTGGACTTAAATATCCAACACCAGCTTTTGTGATGATGCTATCAATTATACAAGATTTTGCTGAAAATTAATTGCCCCATTTGCCACAGAACCTGCTGCTACGGAACTTGTCTTCATATATTCTTCCAAAGTTGAAAAAATGTCCATTGTTAAAATGTGAAGGAAGTCAACACAGTGAGATGATCAGCATTTTAATTTGTGAAAAATTTCTTCCCATACTGCTCAAGTACATATAGCAAAAACAAGTGACTGATAAAACTATCCAAAGAGTTTACAATAAATTATGGCATAGGAAAATATTGAAGTTAACAAAAGTATTTAAATCGCTGTTTAACAACTGTGCATGGACTTAAAATATTCTGCCTGCCTGGGTTTTGCCCCCGATTCTGGCAGTCTGAATATTCAGTTAAGTTAAGGTGGCCAGGTATCGGGACACCGATTTGAGGACAAAAGAGCGCGGCGTCCCCAAATCGGTAGTTCGTTTGGGGACAATACGTACTCAAAATAAATATGCAAATATTGTATTTTTCTCACAAAACTGCATTGCTTCAATAAGTGTGATATTACATATGAAAATTTGTGTCTTAAAAGGATATATCTTGTAGAATGTTGGTAATCTGTATTGACAAAGTAGAATTAAGATGACGAGAACATATTAGCAAAAGTGAAATGCTTTACCTTAGGTAAATGCGCTGAATTAAAATTTAGGCTGCACACCATAGTAATTACATGGCGAATTTTTCATTTTGCCAAAGTTTTTGGAGAAACTCAGAACAAGTACAGACTAAATTTTACAGCGACGGTGGTGCATTGACCTAGTGTTGGCTACTGACCATTCATACAACTGGGTACGAGTTCGAGTCCCGAATGAGGCACGGGTGGTGTGTTTGTTTTACAGCACTTGCTCTCTCTCTCTCTCTCTTCCCTAGAACGAATGTCTCCAAATTAGAGACAGGTGACTGCTTATAGTCCTTAGAGTTGCTCGCAATGGTCATTAAACCCAGAAAGAAGAAGAAAAAAAAAAAAGTCAAAATTTGTTTTTACAAGAAGCATGTTGGAAAATTAGTACAACGGAAATTACTTTTAAGAACATTTTTTATTGGAAATCTATAAAGTTAATGAAGAAGTGTAAATTCGAGGACATTTGGGGACAAACATTAAAATTTGAGGACAATTTGCGTCCCCAAAGGCTTCAGACATTTTTGGGGACGGTTACCTAAATTCGAGGACTGTCCTCAAGAATTGGGGACGTCTGGTCAGCTTAGTTAAGTTATATTTCGTAGAGCTACCAGAAGTGAACTGATGAACATTGATGAAACGTTTGTGGAAGAACCTTCTTGAAAAAAAGTGAATTAAAAAAATCGTAAGTATTATTTTTAGCTGACATTGTTAAGAAGTCTTAAAATACACTGAGAATTATTTTTGATTTTATTGAATGCAAATTTTTTTTTTTTTTTTAATTGGAGGTTTAACGACCACCGTGAGCAACTCAATGGGCTATAAGCAGTCGCCCGTCCCTAATTTAGGGTCACTGGTTCCAGGGAAGGGAAAGAGCCAGTGCCGAAAGACAAACACAACATCCATGCCTTACCGGGATTCGAACCCGGACCCCTTCGGACGAATGATCAGAGGCCATCGCTTAGACCACTGCGCCACCGGGGCGGCCAAAAATTTATTTCAGTGATGAAACTCATTTGGAAAAATACTTGCTTTTATGAATTCTTTTTTTTTTTTTTTTAATTGGAGGTTTAACGACCACCGTGAGCAACTCAATGGGCTATAAGCAGTCGCCCGTCCCTAATTTAGGGTCACTGGTTCCAGGGAAGGGAGAGAGCCAGTGCCGTAAGACAAACACAAGATCCATGCCTCACCGGGATTCGAACCCGGACCTCTTTCGGACGAATAATCAGCAGCCACCGCTTAACCACTGCGCCACCGGGGCGGCTTTATGAACTCTGTATTTCAATTGTCATGGCTGCTAGCATAATCTTACCACCTTCCTATATTGTTTCAATGACTGAATGCAATACGTTTTTATTCCGTAACTCACTCCGATTAGTTCGCCAGCTATAACATTATTCCAATCCTTACCCTCTTTTTTGTTTGCTTGGTTTTTGTACGAAAACAAATCATGACGAAATAGCCCTAGATTTAATTTGACTCTGTAATTATACAGATTGTTACGCGTTATTCTTACTTTGTTTCAGATCTTTGATTGTTCAGTATAATATTCCAGCCAAATGTACCGGAAAACATCTGGCTGCAGAATAATAAAATAAGAATTACTACTATTACTTGTTATATCTTTTAGTTGGCAACTGATATAATATTCGTACAGTGGAGAATCAGCGTCCTCTGGCGTTGGTGGAAATATTTAGAACTACGGATGCGCAGCCTACGACTACGAGACCGATGATTCCTGTTTTCAGCGGTCACCACACACGCCGTAGAGAGCGTCCCCTCACTCTCGATCAAGTCGGGCCGTGCTAATGGCTGTCCTATCTGGGGTAACTGCAATAAGCAGCAAAAAATAATATTACCTCGTATCAAAATAAAACCCTACGTATGATGGTTGGACTTGATGGAAGAACATCAAACCATGCTATCCGCAGCATGTTAAATATTAATTCCATACATTATACTATGTATGATTTAGCAAAGAGGTACTGTGATAAAGCTAAGGAACATCCCAATCCTCTTGTCAGGGAGGCCCTTAATTATACTGTTAGAGATACTGACAGATATAAGAGGCCGAAAACCACTTTAAATAAAGTTCCTGATAAGAACCCAATTCATAGCTACTCTTATAAAAAAAAAAAAAATAACAATAATTGGGACTAGAGAGTTTAGAGTATTCTTCACATGTGTGAAGAAATTTTGTTCGTAAAAAAATTTACCAACCTCTCGCCAGCCAATGGGAAAAAAAATATTTTCTCTGATTGGCTCCTGAGTAGCAAGGCAAATAACAGACTCGTACCAGAACACTGAGCAAATGGCAATTTTGCTTTAACAGGTACCAAGCATTAAAAGCAATAATAAAAAAAAAAAATAGTACTGGATTGTGAGAAAAATGGCTGTTGCTCTGGGAGATTTTTTCTTTCGTGTGTGCTGTTTAATTCTTTTCAGGCCGCCCCAGTGGCGCAGTATTCTAAGGCGTTGGCCTCTGATCATTCGTCCGTAAGAGGGCCGGGTTCGAATCCCGATGAGGCATGGATGTTGTGTTTGTCTTACGGCACTGGCTCTCTCCCTTCCCTGGAACCAGTGACCCTAAATTAGGGACGGGCGACTGCTTATAGCCCGTTGAGTTGCTCACAGTGGTCGTTAAACCTCCAATCAAAAAAAAAAAAATTCTTTTCAGGCTCCCCTGTCCTTTCCTGCGTTTTCTGTGTCCGGATGTTGGCCGCGGAGGAGATTGCTTGGAGTGAGTTGTTGCAGGTAAGTATTTAGGGTAGCTTATAACTTCGCCACTTAACGGGAAACCGTATACACCTTACACTCTAATTTTTCCGTACTTTCTCTTTCTTACTATCCCATCAGGGTATTCTGTTCCCGATCCTTTATTTTTCTATTTTTCACCTGCCAAAAGGCGCAGCGCGCTGTGGGGTCAGATCTCTAAACGTTGATTAGGATGCATCGATTTTCTCGCTCGTCTGGACATTTGTTTGGTTGAGTGCTTATATGTAGTCCGTTACCTAATATTAGGTTTCTACAAGTCTTGGTTTCCGAATGCTTTGTGTTGTAACAGGGGATTTCCCATCTATTGCTTTGGAATAATCGTTCGAGACTGACGCGTTCCATAGTTCCAGCAGATCTTGTTCACCGTTTGCATCGGTCGGAGCTGGTATTTCATTGCCCATTGATTAGTTACTTAATCGAATTTTTTTTCGTGCAACTAAGACCATCTTCTAACCATTTTATCTTAGGTTTAATCTAATAGTTTGCAGGGAAATGAAGATATATAGCATTTTTTATATTTTGATTTTTTTTTTCATTACTGGTTCACTCACAAGATGGGGACACCAGCTTAGAACTCTGACAGAACAGATGTATATTAATAAATACTCAGAGGGAAACAATTAATTATAAAAATAGTCACACATCACTTAAAACGTATTTTCATTTCGTTTGTCGGTCTCCCATTGTGGGATGAGTAATGAGCTCGTGTTCAAAGCGCATTATATTTGCTCGTGTTCATCATCCAGTTCAGTCCATTGGTGAGTCGAGCGTGAGTTGTGTAATAATCCACCAATTGGCATCATCAGACAGTTCTTCTCTGGCATGGAATCAACCACTGGCGCACCCAGGGGAGGAGGGTGGCTCGGGCCTTAAGACCTCCTCCAAAGCCCCGTACGTCAACTCTTTTATCGGCATATGTGCAGTTTAGCTTCCTAAAATATTTGGCTACGTATTTGAAAAAAAAATGAGATATACATATGTTAAAGTATGTAATTTGATGGCAAATGGTGAAATTTTTTTATCTTTAAAATGCATTTTAAAGATTTTTGCTGTAAACCTTGCCTCCAAGTACGACAACGTGAACACCGCTAGGGCAGGCCCAAGGTCCTCTCTCTGTTATTATTCGTCATTGGTAGTGTGCTGCCATCTATCGATCACTCGAAAAGATACTTCATGTGAGTTGCTGCAATCCTGTCTCGTGATTATTTTTGGGTGGCCCTTAAAAGAACTTTTATGAATGCTTATTGTATCCCTACCCCGAAATATTTACTATGACAGAAAATTTGCTCATCCTCATGAATGGCAAATTGTCTATTTGGGAGAATAAATCAAATGATTACGTGAATTTAAAATCAGTTGATTCCAGTGGCGCACCTAGGAATTCCTGTTGGGGTGGGGCTGGATGTATGTGTGGGTATGTGTGTATACGCACGTAGTATATATGTATACATGTATATGAATGCATGCGTACAATATATATATATATATGTATTATATGCATACATACATATACATGTATATACATACTATATATATATAGAGTGCATAAGACAGACAGATATACATTAGGTAGATTGTTCTCCATAGGGCATGTTTCCGTTTGTTTCTCGGAAATCTATAAAATGAGCACTCATTTTTGGCAGTCTGGTAAACACAGTATGCTGCAAAACATAAAACCATATCTAATACATTCCGTTTCATCTTTTAAAATCAATTTCACAAGACCATCGACAGCTGCCAACGATAAAACTGACGTTAGCTAACATGTAAACAATGTGTGTTCATGCCCGGTCGCCATTCTGTGACGTCATGACTTCGTCGACGTATTGAAAGCTAATGGATTTTCGCAAAAGAGCCTCGAAAACGTTTTTTGAAGGGTGGGGGGGGGGGGCTCAGTTTTTCCGGTACGCCACTGGTCAGTGGCATGTAATTTGTGATGTAACACTAGCCCGATTCATATGCGTTGGACAATTTAGGAAACTAGGAACTCATCAATAACGTGACTACTTCATAGATAGCACGTGGAACATAAAATTAAGATACACGAAATGCTTCATATTTCGAGGTTGCTAGAACTAAGAGCGAAGCGGTGAACACCTGTTAAATTCATTCTAACTCAAAATGTAGTACGGAGATTAAAAAAAAAAAGATTACAATGCCGTATGTAAAAGTAAGTGGACTACCAGTGGCGAAGCATGACTTTGTAAGTAAGGGAAGCAATGCAGTGAATATGCGATAAATAGATGGCAAAAGTGATATGAATGAAAATTTATAATAATTAAAATCAACATGTGACCCGTAGTTTATATGCTACGTTGACAATACGGTATGGCAGAAAGCATCGTATGTGACCCGTAGTTTATATGCTACGTTGACAATACGGCATGGCAGAAAGCATCGTAAGACCTCCCCCCCCCCCAAACGCGACCATGCGCGGTACCACCAAAAAGAAATGTCTATGTAGAAGTCCAAATGCAAAGATTTATAAAAAAAATGTTCAGTGAAAATGTTGGAAAGAAACTTGTCTACCCACACAACCCGTAGAATATTTACTGCGGCTCAGGCTCTTAAAGAGAGGGAGAGCGAGATAATTTTTTTAATTTATAAATGAGATTTTATATGATTTATATATAAAATCACATATAAATTATCATATAAAATGTGATTTTATATGATTATGAAAATGATCCAAAATACAGAGAAAGTATTTTTTATAGAATGCAGGCTTTGTAGTTTTGGGAGTTCACGTGGCCGTGTACTGTAGATGTGCCAGAGTCCATTGCTTCCATGGCGCTTGCATTCCTCAGAAGAGTCACAGAAACAAATAGCTACACTAATAAAAGTAACGCTTACTTTTATATTCCTGAAATAATGACATGTCACCGCTAAAGAACGTGCGACATAAAACTACTGAAAGTTCAAACCACAAGCCAATAATGGAACTGAATCAACTAATTACACTAACACAGAAAATGTTTGACGAATTGCAACTTCAAACTATTGTTACGGGAATCCTCTGAGTGCTGAGTCTGACTGAGCGTTTGGAAAGAGCGCATGCAGTGTTACCAGATGTTAAAAATGAAAATTCCCCAAGCTATGGCCAGAGTTTCCCCAAAATTTTCGTTTCCAAACGGAAATTCCCCAAATTTTTCTCTTTTAAGTTTATGACAAATTGATTTATGACTATAAAGTGCAGCAACTTATTGTCTCTTCGTGGGATTTTGTAGTAACTGTTTGGAAAAACACGCACAAAAAAAAAAATATATATATATCATCATCATCATTGTCAACCATTATCAATCCACTGCTGGACGAAGGTCCCCAAGTTTCCTCCACAACGGTCTGTCTTGTGCCAGTCTCCTCCATGTCACCCCTGCATACTTTCGAATTTCATCCACCCATCTCCCATGTGGTCTTCTTCTGGGTCTTTTCCTGTCCCTTGGAATCCAATCTAAAATTTCAGCTGTCCATCGAGGATCTGTCCTTCTGGCAGTATGTCCAGCCCATTGCCATTTCAGGGATTTAACTCTGATCATGATGTCTTCCACTCTTGTCATTTTTCGGATCCACGAGTTCCTCTTCTTATCTCTCCTGGTTACACCAAGCATGCACCTCTCCATGCTTGTTTGAGTTGTCTGCAGCCTTTGTATGTCTCTTTTAGTTAAGGTCCACGTCTCCGCACCATACGTAAGCACTGGAAGGATGCATTGATCAAACACTTTTCTTTTAAGACATAATGGCATATTGCTCTTGAAAATTATGCTGTTTCTTCCAAAAGCTCTCCAGGCAAGTTTTGTACGCCGATTAATTTCTTCATCAATGTGACCCTCACTTGATATCTGCTGTCCAAGATAAACGTACGTGTCTGTTATCTCCAGCTTTTCTCCATCAATCGATAAATCTTCATTTCTTGTAAAAGCATTGAACATCACTTTTGTCTTCTGAAAGTTCATTTTTAATCCCACTTCTTTACTCTTGTCAGCAAGTTCCTGGATCATACTCTGCAGCTCTGATGGGGTAGTTGCAAAAATGACTACGTCATCAGCAAAACGAAGGTGGGTTAGATAATCTCCATTAATCTTTATCCCCTTGTTTTCCCAGCTCAGTGACTGAAAAACACCCTCCAATGTGGCATTAAAGAGCTTCGGAGATATGGTGTCACCTTGTCTCACTCCCTTTCCAATTTTTACGTGTGTTGTATTTTCAAACAGCCTAATCTTTGCACTTGCATTTTCATAGATGTTATTAATAATATTAATGTATGCATCTTCAATACCGCAGGTTTTCAGAGCCATTGTAACTATATAGGCCATCTTTAATTCTTTTTAAATATGTCAAGCATTGAAATGTACAAAATGATTTTTTTTTCAAATTATTTTGCACATTCCACCATATAGCAATTTATCCCTCCCCCCACCTCCGTAGTGATGCCAGGCGGCACTGGAGTTGTTGGTGTTAAACACATTTTTGCACAGTTAAGGATTAGGCCGCAGTACCAGAGGTAGGGTGGATCCAGGGACAATTTTAATGGGAACTATTTAATAAATAATATCTTACAAGTGCAACCTTTTTATTGCTTTCCCAATTATTATTTATTCAAGTTACAGCTCACTCTGAGAAAATGCCTCTAGTAATCATTATCAATTTTATTCCCAGAGCGAGACTATTTCGAACTACTACTGGCAATTCCCCCAAAATTTCATCTGTAAAATTATTTCCCCAAAATTTCTCCAAGTTTCATCTGTAAAATTATTTCCCCAAAATATCCCCAAAATGAGGAAAAAACAACCCCAATCTGGTAACACTGAGCGCGTGCTCAAATTAGTGTCTTTATCCTTGAAACTCTCTTGTGTGATTCTGCCTTCGGAGCCGTGTAAGGGTTTGGGAGAATGCTTCCCCCACGCTCTATGCATTACTGGCTGTGGCTGGCTACTCTGCGTATGGGCATGCCGTGTTACTGAGATTCAGCTGGAAGCATTATCTGCGTTGCTTACGTACGAGACATTTGTTCTTGTTTTCTTAAAAATAAAAGATACTGAAAAAAAAAAAAGCCCGTTGCGTTATGTTGGTGTGATATTTTTATTTTACTTTAATGCTACATATTTTTAATTCACTCGAAAGAAAGCGCATGAACCAAAGGAAAACAATTCTTCCCTTCCATTGACGCTTCGCCACTGTGGACTACATTTCGGTAGCGAAAAGAAAAAGATTAATTTCTTGTTATTCGATACAGAACTAAATGTTCTAAGAATAAACACTTGTCAAACTCATTCTATCTGGAAATGTAAAACGGAGGTTAAAAATGTCACAATTCATGGCTATTCTTCGGCATTCCGCAATAGTTCTGAAATGGACGATTGGTAGCAGCACATGAGCACAAGTATTTTTCGTTGGATTGGATTGGATGATGTTATTAGCATAGCTAAGTAAAATGCTATTATATTGCAGGTTCTCTTGTTACATTCTCAGCTGTGTCACCCCTCGCTACGGAGGGGCGACACAGCTGTAAATATAACTCATCCAATGGCGGCTCGTGCTCCTGAGGGTGCACGTGCTGCGACTTACCGATTTTTACACGCGGTCTGCACCCCACTACCACTAAAGGTCTTAGGAATTGGGCAATGGGATCATCTTGGTCATCGAGGAAAATACCCGAGAGCAGATTTTCGTGATTACATATAAATTAATATGATTATTCATTTTGCTCACCTCTTTGGCGTTAATGGTTAAATTTGTAATCGTATATTTGACACAGTATTAAGCCTAATATTTTGCGGAATATACGGCTCGATTAATCTGCCCCGATTTCAGTTGCCTGGAAAACATTACTCATTAATTTTTATTTATTTATTCATTTATTCTGAAAATAGGTTTTTATTCATTTTTTTTTTTAATACGCAACTTTTTTACAGTGTGTTTCAATATACAATTCAATCAATCACTCTTGCACCTTATAATTTGCGATCTTTCCCGCATTTCGCCGTCTGAGCTATAATCAAATCTGGTGTTGTTCGACCTAAGGACTTTACTTCAATTTTTCCCTCTAAAGTTCTTGAAGAAAATGGTAGTTTCAACAAAGAATCTACTGAATTAATCGCAGTCTCCATTCATGAAATTAAAAGATTACGAAAATCACAGAATAAAGAAAAAAAAATAAATAAAAGCACAGATAGATTTTAACTGACTGGTCAAGCAAACGTTATGAGAGCACAGAAACAAACAGACAATCAGATAAGTTTTCCCTCTATTCTATTGGTCAACTGCCCTGCTCCCATGCAGTTCCGATGATAGAGAGGGATGGGTGTCTTTGGGGCCGTTTGCTGCCGGCGATCTTATATCGCGCTGAGAGAAATACAGCACGCTGGAAACCCTTGTGGCCGGTTTCACAAGAGGTGTGTGGTGTAAGAGGCAGGAATGACACGCTGTTGGGGCCGTGCTACGTGGTTTGCAGCACGAAAGACCGAACGGGAAGGCGGCAGCAGAACCACGCTGTTATTCCCGTGTGCTAACCGGCACCACAGACCGAATGACGAACAATAGCTTTGAATACGGCCCGCGTCTAAAAAACAGATTTTAGGCTGGCAGCAAATCATATGCATGCACTTTCAGGCTTTCTGTTACAATAAACAATACGAATGTGAATTCAAAATTTTTTAGCGTGCTGCAGCCCTGCTGCACGTAGTCACCAGCCGACACTGCACTCATCTTAAAATTTACAATCCGTAGTTTAAGTCCTAAAGTCATATAGTTGACGATTTATCGGAGTTTGATAAAGGTCAAATCGTGATGGCACGGCACCTCGGAACGAAGATCTCGGAAACGGCGAGGCTTGTGGGTTGTTCACGTGCCGCGGTAGTGAGTACGTATCAAAAGTGGTGCACAGATGGCCAAACGACAAACCGGCGTCCAGCCGTGTGTCGTCCGAAACCCAATGATGCCAGAGGGGAGCTGAGACTGTCGCGCGTTGTTCACAGTGCGCAAACCACTCGCAGCTACAACAGTGGTGATTAGGGCAATGTGTCACAGCACAGCCTTCTGCACATGAGCCTGCGTAGCCCAAAACCCAGTCGGGTCCCCATGCTCACTGCACGTCATCGCAAACAACACATGGAATGGATCCAAGATAATCGAGATTGGACCGTGGATGATTGGAAGAAAGTGCCCTGGTATGACGAATCAAGATTCCTGGTGCATCACGTAGACAGCCGAGGGCGGATACGTCGATTACCAGCGGAGGCCATGGCACCTGAATGCACTGTTGGGCGGAAACAGGCCGGCGGTGGCAATGTTACGCCATGAGCAATGCTTTCTTGGGACAGTTTAGGCCCCATTATCCCAATAGTACAATCCTTGACATCTGTCAGGTATCTGAACATCGTTGCGGACCAAGTTCACCCATTCTAGGTAACTGTGTTCTCTGCTGGTGATGGCTTTAACCAACAGGATAATGCGCCTTACCACACAGCCAGAATCGTCAAGAAGTGGTTCGAGGAACATGCTGGTGACGTTTAGTTAATGTTCTGGCCTTAAAATTCACCTGACATGAACCCAATCGAACATTTGTATTTCGACTTCGAAAAGCAGGTTGTCGACTTCGAAAAGCATCGTTGCGGACCAAGTTCACCCATTCATGGCAACTGTGTTCTCTGCTGGTGATGGCCTTGACCAGCAGGATAATGCGCCATACCACACAGCCAAAATCGTCAAGAAGTGGTTCGAGGAACATGCTGGTGACGTTTAGTTAATGTCCTGGCCTACAAATTCACTTGACATGAATCCAATTGAACATTTGTGGTTCGACTTCGAAAAGCAGGTTCGGGCTAAATCAAAACACCCCGAAATGTACGGGAACTGGAGGACCTGCTGTTGACATACATTATCGTACCAGATACCTCAGGATAACTATCCCCAACCCATCGAATCGGTGCCTCGCCGAGTGGCCGCTGTTTCGAGGGTTAAAGGGGTTCCTACAGTTTATTAGGTATAGGGGGCCATAATGCAATGGCTCATAGGTGTATATTATTCAGATTTAGACGAACGTAAGGAACGACCCTGACACGGATGAAATGTTATGTAGCTATGAAAGTTTATCTGCGCATGCGGAAGCAAAAATCTGACTTCTGGATAGAAAAGCTGAGTCGCAAGTGTGTTAGTAAGGAGATTGGTTACTTTCGGACATCTACAGGTTACACCCCATTTTAAAGCTCTCCTCAATAGCACTAATACCAGGAGAGCGGGCGGTTAGGGCTCACCGTTTTCGAGACATTTGAGAAAATCATCCTTGGTGGCTCATTAACCGTTACCCATTTTCGTTACATCGAAATCTGCTACTTCGGATTTACTTTACAACAATTGGGAAAGATGCATAGTATGTAAGAGGAGGCGAGCAAAGTATCAGTTTCAGCTTCCTCTCCAAACAATAGGCCAAATAGCATGCAAAATAACTTCTTATGATGACAATAACTTAAAACAAACTACACAAAACTACACAAAGTCAAAGAATATCACAGGTTTCACTTTCTATTCCTCTTTGCAAATATATCGACGAGAAAGTTTCGTTTGCAGACCACTGGATTTTTTTGCTGAAGGACTTTTCCACAGGTTTCTCAAACGTTTCCAAAGCCGACGAGGAGGAGAAGCTTTTTGTCTTGCTGGTGGCAAAATTGGAGAGTTCCGGATGGTATCATCATCAAGGTTAGCTGGGACGTCTGAAGATTGGGAAAAAACTTCAACTTGGTGTTCTTTTTTTGTAGGTGAGTCATTACAATTTCCGTTTCTGGTATTGTCTCCAGCGATAGTTGAATTCCCTGAAGAAAGCTTCTTTATGACACGTCGAACTGAAGTACCTTGACCATGATTCCTTTCCGTCGTTAAAGAATCAGCGTGGCTCCAGTAATTCCTTCAAATGACATGCAAATAAAAAGTATAAGCTCAAACTTATTTTCTAAACTTAAGCCATAATAAAGAAAATATTTTCTAAACTTATCTTCCAAACTTAAGTCCTTCAAATGATATGCAAATAAATTGTGTAAGCTCAAGCTTATTTTCTAAACTTGAGTCATAATGAAGAAAATATTTTCTAAACTTACCAAACTTATTTTCCAAACTTAAGTCCTTCAAATGACATGCAAATAAAATGTATAAGCTCAAACCTATTTTCTAAACTTAAGCCATAATAAAGAAAATATTTTCTAAACTAATCAAACTTATTTTCCACACTTAAGTCCTTCAAATGACATGCAAATAAATTGTATAAGCTCAAACCTATTTTCTAAACTTAAGTCATAATAAAGAAAATATTTTCTAAACTTATCTTCCAAACTTATTTTAAGTCCTTCAAATGACATGCAAATATATTGTATAAGGTCAAACTTATTTTCTAAACTTAAGCCATAATAAAGAAAATATTTTCTAAACTCACCGAACTTATTTTATAAACTTAAGTCCTTCAAATGACATGCAAATGAATTGCATAAGCTCAAACTTATTTTCTAAACTTAAGTCATAATAAAGAATTTTTTTTAAACTTATCAAACTTATTTTCCAAACTTAAGTCCTTCAAATGACATGCAAATAAATTGTATAAGCTCAAACCTATTTTCTAAACTTAAGTCATAATAAAGAAAATATTTTCTAAACTGATCAAACTTATTTTAAGTCCTTCAAATGACATGCAAATAAATTATATAAGATCAAACTTATTTTCTAAACTTAAGCCATAATAAAGAAAATATTTTCTAAACTTACCAAACTTATTTTATAAACTTAAGTACTTCAAATGACATGCAAATTAATTGCATAAGCTCAAACTTATTTTCTAAACTTAAGTCATAATAAAGAATTTTTTTTTAAATTAATCAAACTTATTTTCCAAATTGAAGTCCTTCAAATGACATGCAAATAAATTGTATAAGCTCAAACTTATTTTCTAAACTGAAGTCATAATAAAGAATTTTTTTTAAACTTATCAAACTTATTTTCCAAACTTAAGTCCTTCAAATGGCATGCAAATAAAATGTATAAGCTCAAACCTATTTTCTAAACTTAAGCCATAATAAAGAAAATATTTCCTGAACTTATCAAACTTATTTTCCACACTTAAGTCCTTCAAATGACATGCAAATAAATTGTATAAGGTCAAACTTATTTTCTAAACTTAAGCCATAATAAAGAAAATGGACAATAAAATAAGAACAAACCAAAATCTTTATTAAAATTTTTATCGTCTTGGTCGCACTTTCAATTGCAAAAGAAAGAAATGTATAACGGCCGTTCCGTAAAAGCAGAGTAAAATCACACAAAATGAAGAAACATAGTTACTAAAAATATATGTTGCTAGCCTATAGCCCGTCCTAGGACGGTTGTTTTTAAGCTTTGAATAAATATTAATATATGGGGATGTTTCCCGTCCTAAGACGGTGAAATTTAAAAAAAAAGCAGATTGAAAACAAATCAAATAGACGCCGGTTTTTTTTGTAAGGAAATATAGTAAAAACTTGTATAGTAAGAATTCACTCATGTTGGAACTAAAAATTATATGCTACTTATTTCTGTTTTTCAAAAGACCTCGCAATAAATATTATACGCGAAATATTTCTTTTTGTTCAAAAATTTTACTTATAGTCCAGTTGTTTTCGTTTAAACTTACCTTAATAACTTTTGTTTTGATTTTTCGCGTTAAATTACTTTTTCTCCGTCACACATGTTATACCGTTCACGGCTTGTTTTCGACTGTCCTATCCGAAGTTTAGTTTGAAGCTTCATACCGAAGCTTCTTCTACAAAATAATGCGATATCTGTTTTTACAAATCGGAACTATGCAAATTCTCGACAATGTGCTGTTGGGGCGACATTTGCTTTTAGATACAATCTTGCTCACTTCGACATCGCAAGATTTCAGTTTTTATTGTAGGTTAGAGCGTTTAGATCGATATTTTGCAAAACCTATAATATGATAAGCACTAAACTCGGAAAATTAGTTAAACTAAAACGTAAAAAAATAATTAAAGCGTACAAATTAATATTCGAATTTTACTGAATTAAATTAATGTACAAATGCAACTTGCCGCGATATTAAGATTTTAATTCGAATTTTGTAGATCGGATAAATAGAACTCGAGTCATTGATAATCCAATGTTTTTAAATTAGCACGCGATCACCTTGATATCTCAACGTGATCGCGTGCAAACTCAACTTTCTGTAATATTAAGAATTGAATTCGAATTTTGTAGATCGGAAAAACAGAACTCGAGTCATTGGTAATCCAACGTTCTTAATTTAGCACGCTATCATCTTGACATCTGAAAATGATCTCGTGCTTTTATATAGCACGCAATCATTTTGACATCGCGAGAGCACGCACGAATTGATCGATAAGTGATGACGCAACAATGCAGACGTTGGTGTGATGTCAAGTGTTCCAGAGAGATGGATTTGGATGTTTATATTAATAATTCTTTCTCAAAGTATCTTCCCTCGGATGATACGCTATACGGCCCCATCGTTCAGTCCACTTTTCAAAGAATGTGGCGAAGACATTTTGTGGAAGCTGCTTTAGTGACCCCTGTACAGCTTGAATAACGCCAGCATCTGTCGCACCACGAAACTTCTCCTTCATTGTTGAAAACAATCAGAAATCGTACGGGGCGAGATCAGGACAGTAGGTAGGCTGTGGCGTGATTTCAGTACTGCATTTCGTAAGAAGCTGTTGAACACAAGCAGCCACATGTTGGCGGGCGTTATCATGGTGGTGTAGGGTCCACTTGCCCACAAGTTCCAGTCGCTTAATCGATATGTGTCGTCGCAGACGCTTCAAGACTGAAATGTAATCCTCAGCATTGACAGTAATTTGTGGAGGAACGGCATGCTGGTAGACTACACCTTTATGATAAAAGAAAATTATCATCATCACTTTCCCAGATGATTTGATTCAGCCGACTTTTTTCGGAGGAGGCGAGCTCGAAATAGTGGACCCATGTTTCATCGGCAGTTATTACTGTGTTTAGAAATTCTGGATCCTTTGCAATCATTTGTTTCCACTCATGACACACCTGAACTCTGACTAACAATTGCGCTCTCGTTAGGTGATAGGGTACCCATCTGGAACACACACGATGCAGCAGTAATTTTTCGCGTAGAATGCGGAATGCCGACGTTTTTGAAATATTAGTTGATGCCGCTATGTCTTCACACGCCATTCGTCGAACTTCTTGCAGGATTGCCCAAACATTGTTAACAATACGCTCCGTAACAACATTGGGGTGGAGGCTGAACAGGACTAAATTTTTTTAACTACTTTAGTTAAAGTAGTGAAAATACTCACCCGTGTTTGATAATGTTGCAGAACAATGCTAGATAATGGTCATTATGGGATGTACTATATGGCAACACAGAATTCAGAGAGAAAGCTAATAATATCAAGAACTTATACACACACTGAATTTACTATATGACAACACAGAATTCAGAGTGAAAGCTAATAATACAGTAACAAGAACTTATTTTGAAATAACTGTAAGATCATTTGCGGGGGTGTTCATATTCGATCCTTTTCCCCCAACCTATGCTCCTCGTGATAATTGACAAATGCTGCAGATGAAGGCATTTACGGAGATATCATTTCAACATGAAGTTGCAAAATGTTTTGTTTGCAAAATGTTTTGTTTACGTTATTTAGTAAGGGGGATGCAAGGTCAGGTGATGCGTAACATCACAGCCTCTCCTTGACAAATGTCAACCCCGCCTTCTCGTGGTGCATCCTGTTCCCACTAAAGGGGCTCTGACGACCGCCAATAGCGGTATAACTATACCATCGGGATCAGAGGAAATGCTATCCCACACTCACCAACCCGCTTGGCCAGCGTGGTGAGTTATGGCCAAACACCTCCAAAATGACTCTACAACTTAAATCTTGGCCCTCAGTCTCCGGCAGCTGGAATGTACCTGGCCAAGGCAGCGGCCAGTGCGACATGAAGGCAGAGGGTGCTAAGAATCCCCGGAGGACCGGACTAGGCTGCCATTTGATGCTGACCTTGGCTACCTACAACGGACGCTCCCTATCTTCTGATTCAAGGCTTCTTGAATTGGAAGAGGAACTACAAAGGATCAAGTGGGACATCGTCGGGCTAAGTGAGGTAAGGAGAAAAGGAGAAGATCTCATTGAACTGAAAAGTGGACATCTCTTCTATTATCGTGGGACAGATACTGGTAGAACTAGTGGTGTTGGATTTATAATAAACAAGAAACTGAAGGATAAAGTGGTAGAAGTTGAAAGTTCCTCTGACAGAGCTGCACGACTCGTTATCCAACTATCGAGAAGATACCAATCTCAGATTATTCAAACTTATGCACCCACCACAAGTCATCCTGAAGAAGAAATTGAAGAATTTTATGAGGAAATTCGTCATCTAAATAATAAAGGTAAGCAGCACTTGAAGATAATTATGGGAGATTTCAATGCAAAAATAGGGCAACGGCAACAGAATGAAACTTCAGTAGGTAAATTCGGTCACGGCAACAGAAACCAGCGTGGAAATACTCGTTGAGTTTGCAGAGGCAGAAGGATTTTTCATCTTGAATTCCTTTTTCAAGAAAAAGCCACACAGGAAATGGACATGGAGACATCCAATTGGGACGACAAGTGAAATTGATTTTATTATGTGTAACAAAAAATTCGTCATCGAAGACTGCAGTGTGCTGAACAAGTTCAACACAGGTAGTGACCATAGATTGGTGAGATGTAAGATGCACCTCCAACACTAAACTGGAACGTGGCAAGCTCATAAGACAAACAAAATGTATTGACATAACCAACCTTAAAAAACACCATAATACTTTCAAGTTGGAACTGAAGAACAGATTTTCTGCTTTAGAAGGCCTAACATCGGAAGAAGTGGATATTTCGGAAGTTAACAGAAAAGTAACCAAAGCTCTTATGGAAACAGCAACAAAATTAGCTGGGTCTAAGAACAAGTTGCATGTGAACAAATTATCAGAAAAAACCAAAATGTTGATGCAAAAAAGAAGAGAGATGAGGACAACTAAAGAAGATGTGACTTCCAAAGTGGAATATATAGAGCTATGCAAGACAGCACGAAAAAGTATCACTGAAGACGTAAGGAAATTCAACTGTGAGCTAGTGAGGAAAGCAATTGAAAACAACCAAAGCCTAAAGATAGCAAAGGGACATCTCAGTAAGGGAAGAAAACAGATTATGGCTCTGAGAAAAGAAGATGGTTCTATAACAAGAAATAGAGGCGAAATTTTGACAAGAGTGAAAGATTTACTCCAAATTATATGAAAGGGATGATACATGTACTCCAGACATCATGAAAGGTACCAGTACCAGAGTTCTTCCAGTCCTTCCAGCAGAAGTTGCACATGCAATCAAGAACATGAAGAGGGGAAAAGCTCCAGGAGAAGATGGAATTACTGTAGACATCATACAAGAAGCAAGTGGAGAAATCGAAACAGTACTCGCCCAAATTTTCACTCGATGCCTTAATGAAGGGAAAATTCCTGAGGATTGGAACAATGCTACAATGATCCTGCTACATAAAAAAGGTGACATTGAGGATCTCAGGAACTACAGACCTATCAGCCTCCTATCAGTGGTTTATAAAATCTTCACTAAAGTTCTTTCACACCGCTTGAAGGTAACACTGGACATGGCTCAACCGAGAGAACAAGCTGGATTCAGGAGTGGCTACAGCACAATAGATCATATCCACGTACTGAGAGAACTAATTGAAAGAGCAGGGAATATGAACTTCCATTGTGCATGGCTTTTATCGATTATGAAAAAGCCTTTGATTCGGTGAAACCATCAGCAGTTACCACGGCTCTGAAATCCTGCGGTATTGAAGATGCATACATTAATATTATTAATAACATCTATGAAAATGCAAGTGCAAAGATTCTGCTGTTTGAAAATACAACACACATAAAAATTGGAAAGGGAGTGAGACAAGGTGACACCATATCTCCGAAGCTCTTTAATGCCACATTGGAAAATGTCTTTCAATCACTGAACTGGGAAAACAAAGGGATAAAGATTAATGGAGATCATCTAACCCACCTTCGTTTTGCTGATGACATAGTCATTTTTGCAACTACCCCATCAGAGCTGCAGAGTATGATCCAGGAACTTGCTGACAAGAGTAAAGAAGTGGGAATAAAAATGAACTTTCAGAAGACAAAAGTGATGTTCAATGCTTTTACAAGAAATGAAGATTTATCGATTGATGGAGAAAACTGGAGATAACAGATACTTATGTTTATCTTGGACAGCAGATATCAAGTGAGGGTCACATTGATGAAGAAATTAATCGGCGTACAAAACTTGCCTGGAGAGCTTTTGGAAGAAACAGCATAATTTTCAAGAGCAATATGCCATTATGTCTTAAAAGAAAAGTGTTTGATCAATGCATCCTTCCAGTGCTTACGTATGGCGCAGAGACGTGGACCTTAACTAAAAGAGACATACAAAGGCTGCAGACAACTCAAAGCAGCATGGAGAGGTGCATGCTTGGTATAACCAGTAGAGATAAGAAGAGGAACTCGTGGATCCGAAAAATGACGAGAGTGGAAGACATCATGATCAGAGTTAAATTCCTGAAATGGCAATGGGCTGGACATACTGCCAGAAGGACAGACCATAGATGGACAGCCGAAATTTTAGATTGGATTCCAAGGGACAGGAAAAGACCCAGAAAAAGACCACATGGGAGATGGGTGGATGAAATTCGTAAATATGCGGGAGTGACATGGAGGAGACTGGCACAAGACAGACCGTTGTGGAGGAAACTTTGGGAGACCTTCGTCCAGCAGTGGATTGATAATGGTTGACGATGATGATGATGATGATTTAGTAAGGTGTCTTTACAATACATAACCGCAGCATAAAAGCACGTTTTGTAATTGAAATACATGCGAATATATGATCACTAAATGAAGCTGTATTTGTCATTTTCTTGTAAGACTTCCGTCCACAGTGAGTAGAGTTTACGTCCCAGCCACCTACAGCGAGATCGCCTTTTGGGCAGGGCATAGAAACGGAAGGAATGAGAGCAAGTCTAGAGACTTTGACAGAACAGTTTGTAGTGAGATTAGAGTACAGTAGATGGCGCCACCGTACAAGTACGATGTTGCACATAGAGGGGTAAGAGAATTTCAGGGGGAATAGGAAAGGATACCCATTTAACCAGTGGGTCCAGCCTGGGGACCGTCACTTAACGTGCTCGTCCGATGCACGGTGGATATTCAGCGATAATAGAAAAAGATTGCAGTACAAACAGAAAATTTTATAGCGTAAAAGTTCTGTATTTTTTTTTCTTTTTTTAAATTTAAAAATCATGTCTTATGCGAAAGGATTTTTGGTACAAACATAATTTTGGTAGCAGTAGTTCTCTCTCTCTCTCTCTCTCAAATATTTGCTGGAATTTCAGCCCACTTTGCTGAAAATTTAAGAACTGGAAGCTCAAAGGTAAGAAAATAAAAATTATTTTACGATCTGTCAAACATGAAAAGGTTACATAAGCAATTTTTTTAAAAATGTAATGTTCTTACTTCGACGTTCTTAAGAGAAAATTTTAAACAAATATAAATATTGAGTGTGTCCAAAATTAGAAGCTTCTCAAGCTCAATTACATACAGAATTAACTAAAATAGTGATTTAAACCTGATTATTCGCTTTTTCCACGTCGATTAAGGGAGTTAGCCACGATATTTAAATATCTTGAGATTTCGAACTGCGATTGTCCACAATAGAAAAATTGCAGTACAATTTTTCTGCAGTAAAATCTTGGCATGGGCCGAAGAAAAATTTTCCGCAACACCCACTTCAATTTAAGGGTGACGGGTGCACTTTTTTACCCCCCCCCCCAGTACTATGCTTGCCACTGTTTCCAGAGCAACTGTACTTTTTGTTTTGTTTCTTAAATAAAAAAAGTGATTTTCAGTTGTGATAAATTACTACCGCAGAACTACAACTGAACGGACCCATTTGCAAAAATTTTCCCGGGCCCTTTTGCGACCGCTAATCAGCCCCTGTTCATGAACCAGTAGCGGAAGTCCTTTCTTTTAAGATACATAACGAAGTAAATTTCTTCGTCATTTTTGGTCCACGCCGGGGATGGAACCCGAGTCCACTTATTCCGGAACACGTCGCTCTACCAACTGAGCTACGCAGACGTTCGTTCTTGCTGCTATTTGCCTTTATGTCGTGTGCGTCCTGCGGGGCAACCACGTCACATCTCCCCCGAAAGAGGGCCGGGAGCATGGCCCACGGGTCAGCCGTGACCATGAATCGTTGCAGGCAGCCATCCGCTGTAGAACGTGCACTTGAGAACTCCCAGTCAATCTGGTGTGTGGAATGCAACGTCACGCACATTTATTTTTCGAACCGCTGAAGAAGGGATTATCTTATTTTTCCTATCTCGCGGTGTGGAAAGAACATCACACCATTGCGAGATCTTTAACGGCCGGGTCATCCGGGAAGTTCGGGCGCCATTATAACGAAGTAAATTTCTCCGTCATTTTTGGTCCACGCCGGGGATCGAACCCGAGTCCACTTATTCCGGAACAAGTCGCTCTACCAACTGAGCTACGCAGACGTTCATTCTGATTGCTATCTGCCTTTATGTCGTGTGCGTCCTGAGGGGCAGGCACGTCACAGATAAATTGTCGATAGGTATCCGATTTCGAAACATCTGCCCGAGAATCGCATTGTGCTCTATGTCTGCACGTGGATAGGGATGTGGGGATGATGAACTTGTTACTAGGTGCCTCCTTCAAGATTTCAAAAGAAGGGTAGGACATGCCAATGATAAGCACACCGGACAAAAAATTAGTAACCCCTAACAGAAATGGCAGTATAGGAAGTTGCCGGTTGCACAGAGTGCGCCGTGATAGCATTGGTGGGAGATAAATAGCACTGCTCCAGGATCATTTCCGTCTCGTGCATAGGTGAAGAGCAACGTGTGTGTTGAATTTAGTCTGCAACATGAGTCGTAAGACAGACGTTACCATGTTGTAAAAAGGAGCCACCGTGTTTGGCCGTGCCCACGGAGACTAAGTGAATGAAGTCGCCCAATTTGTTGGTGTGTCGAAGCGTACTGTTCAGTGGGTCTACAAACAGTGGCGTAGTTCGCAGTCAACTGAAAATCGGCGACGTTAACTGTGGCAGGGAAACGATTCTCGCCAACAGGGGCCACCGCCACGTTGCACGCCTTGTAACTGCAATTCGGTTTCAAACCAGGCAACGATTGCTCCGAAAAGTCAATGAAAGTCCACTCCAACCAATTTCTGAAAGGACATTGCGACGAGAACTTCATGCGGTGGACGTCTGGAGTAGAGTACCTGGGAAGAGGCCTCTTTTAACAGCAAGGCACAACTTCGCACGTTATCAGTGGGCTCAAAGGCACCAAGACTTTATTGTGGAGGATTGGCAACGAGTAATTTGGTCTGATGAGTCTCGGTTTTTGTTTGTACTACAATAATAGGGGGCGACGAGCGCATCGCAGGCCCAATGAAACCTTTAGTCCTGTTTGTATCGAAGGTGTTCATGCTGGAGGGGATTGTGTGATGTTTTGGGGATGATTTTCGTACCACGAAATGGGCTCTCTCGTTGCAGTGACGATGAATTTGAACCAGCATGCGTACCTCCGCATTCTGAATGACGAAGTGTTGTCCTTTGCCATACATCTCCAGGAGCAGCATCACATTGCCACTCCTGTCTTCCAAGACGACAATTGCCGTGCACACAGGAATAAAACTGTGTCTGAGTGGCACGGCGAGCAATCAGCAACACTGTCACACCTCAACTGGCCCGTCAAATATCCAGATTTAGATCCTATTGAAAATCTGTGGGATCATTTAGAACAGAAGGTGAAACGCCGGAATAGACACCCACGTACTCTGGCGGAACTTCGGGACCAGTTGACGCACGAGTAGCTGCAAATCGATGTTCAATACATCCACAACTTCGTGGAGTCTCTACCACACAGGATTCATGCTGTTATCAAGGCAAGAGGCGCCGTCACCCATTATTAGGTAAGTTCTAACAGGGGGCCGCCCCGGTGGCGCAGTGGTCTAAGCGATGACCTCTGATCATTCGTCCGAACGGGGTCCGGGTTCGAATCCCGGTGAGGCATGGATGTTGTGTTTGTCTTACGGCACTGGTTCTCTCCCTTCCCTGGAACCAGTAACCCTAAATTAGGGACGGGCGACTGCTTATAGCCCATTGAGTTGCTCACGGTGGTCGTTAAACCTCCAATCAAAAAAAAAAAAAAATCCAATCAATCTAACAGGGGTGACTAATTTTTGTCCGGTGTGCTTACCTTGCCAGCAAGTTGAACGACCGGTAAATGTGTAATTAGTGTCCTAAAATATTTTGCCGTAAATGTTGAAGAATTTCGAAAAAGTAAGACGTACAAATTTTAAAGTATGTAATTTCATGGCAAATGGTGAAGAAATTCCATCTGTGAAATACATTTTAAACATTTTTGCAGTAATACTGACCTTCAAATACGACGATCTGAACACCGCTGCGGCAGGCGTAACATAACGCTGCGGTGTCCACGTGAAGCTTGGCTCCGCTGAAACGAAGGGGAGATGCTAAGTTCACAACGCTTGGATACCATGCTGACGTTACAGATGATATGCCTCGACTACAGATATAATATCACTAAGGGCAAAGCAGATGTAAACATTCTGTTTTTCGAAGCAGTCAGAAAATTCGTGTAACTGATGCGGAAATAAAGAAGATGCAAATATAAAAGACTAGTTTGTATTTTGTTTCTCCGTGATCTTCATTTGACCAATGCGGAAATAAAGCAGAATTCGCTAGTTTGTATTTTGCTCCATTTCTTATCCCAACGTTCCTACTATTAGCATTATTCATTGAACAGTCATAATGGTACCAGACAACATTGCTTGGAGAACGATCTTTTAAACAAACCATTTTCTAAGAAAAGCTGAAGCTTCAGTAAATTTCCGATTCTAAATATTTTTCGTATATTTTGGAGGAATTTCCAACTTGCAACAGTTACAATTACAGTTGTTTTTTTCTAATGACTAGTGCATACCATAGATGACGAAACTTCTGAAATTGTTTTGAGTTACGTTGCTTTTGTTAATGAGAATAGTAATCCGATAATTGACATTACTGTATTCAGAACGCTATTATTAATAAAATTAACGACATTGTAAATTACATAAATATGGGTAATTCCACTAACCTATAGCAAATAATTTTTAAAATAATATTTTATTAAGATAAAAAATTCTAATTTTTTTTCTTCATATTTTGAACAAAGTTGATGAAAGCCGTAGCCAACTGAAAAGGTGTGAACAGAGACGTCTAACACAATCGGGGTCCCTGGGCCCAATTATTTTTTGGAGGTGGGAGGGGGGGGGGCTTTTCAACCTATTTTTTTAATTTCGAAAAGTTTTGCAATTAGAAAAATATGTTGCTTTAACAAACGATAATCTGTTGATGAAAGCCAACTCAAAAAAGAAATAAGTAACGAAATTTAAATTAAATAAGACTAACTGAAATTAAGTTAACATTACCACGCATAATAATGGCGTTATATCGAAATCAAATCAACAGAGAATTTTATTTCCTAAAACTAAGCGTCAGTGCTCACTCAGTGATAGGGCATCAAAGTATCAATAAAAACCTATAAATTAAGAATATGAAAATATAATACAATTTTGAAGATGACAATCCGATTTTTGGTTTAAACGTAACAAGGATGGTAAATCAGATAATATCCGAAAACTTGAAAATTCCATCGTCCTGGATCGGGACACGAACCCGTGTTTCCCAAATAGCTCCCGGGTATGCTAATCAGGACGATGAAAATTTTAAGTTTTCGGATATTATCTGACTTACCATCCTTATCCCATTTACACCAAAAACAGGATTGTCATCTTCAAAATTTGTATTATATGGTATAATCCCGTATTTATTTCATGATATAATACAATTGTATGTTCATATTATGAACACACCATTGTATTCTTCATTTAAAACTTTTATGGGAAAATTTCGAGCTCTGACTCTTCTGTGTTATGCACTGCTTAATTTTAACCTCCATACAACAAAAAAAAAAAAAAAAAAAAAGAAAGAAAGTAAATAAATAAACTTTACCACCAATTTGGGGGCCCTGGGTGTGAAGCTCTAGTAAGGGAACGTAAAACTCCTGACCGAGACCCTCGTTGATAGGCTTTTAAATGTATTTAATCCTGACGGATTAAATAAATTTAGTTATTCAAGTTTCGACTTGTCGTAACTACCGGTAGATGTCGCCGCATGAGATGATCTTTCCAAACTATCTGACACGATTTAACATGAAATAACGTCATTGTTAACATTATTATTGAAGTGGTTAGTATTTACTGTATAATAAAAATCCTTAATAACACAATAAAATTTAATTTGCGATGTTTAGCTTTGTTTCGTTACTTAAACATTTCCGAAAACGGAATCTGCTGCAATGGATACAGTACGAATACCCAGTAGATTCAAGTCTTTCAGCAATTTTCCGTGCTCTTCCTTCAATTCAAAATGACCAGAAATGAAGCCATCTTTATCAATAATGTATTCCTTCAAAAATTTCTGGAAAACATCTTTTAAAGAAACCTCCATAACATTCAGAGAAACTTCAAAATCGCTTATGTGAGTCCCGTTCCACGTTGCACCATCTGATGAAGAACTTATCGAATGGTTCTATACCGTTTTCCGATATCTTTTATCGCACAGGCGCATCTGACTAAATCTGTGACGTCATCATGGTATCCAAGCGTCGAAGAATATCTAACGACTCGCAAGCGTTGTGAACTTAGCATCTCCCTGAAACGAAGGTCTCGTTCTTGTGGCCATTTTGCTGGCGGAAGAGTGCAAGAGAAACGGGGAACGTTCTTGCCAGAAAAGCGTTCTAATTTGTAGTGCTACGCTACAGAAAATAGTTCTCCATATCTGTCGCAATTTTTCAAAACGCATGGTAACATTTGCTTCGTTCTTACGCATATCATTCCCTGATACGAAATAAAAACTATGCAGATGCCTTTCTTTCTTCTAGAAAACCGTTAAATTATATGTCTCGTTTTCTCAAACGGAAGTTACATGGCATCGGAAAATGAAAGTTTTGCTCCTCCTATTGACGGCGTGTTTCGCACTCCATTCAAATTGGATTCCAAAAAACAAAAAACAAAAAAACCTCGAAGAAGTGAGTTCGTACATTGCGCATCAAACAATTATAAGCGAAAAAAACAATAAATTGTCAGATTGTGATGTGAAAAAACTGAGACAGAAGTGATCAGCTATTTTCTGTAGCGTAGCACTACAAAACGGAACGCTTTCCTGGCAAGAACGTTCCCCACTCGTCTTGTTCTCTTCCGCCAGCTAAATAGCCGCTTGAACCAGCCCATTGTTTCAGCCGAGCCAAGCTTCACATGGTCTCCGTGACATTGTGTTAGGCTGCAGCTGGTGTTCACATCGCCGTATTTGGAGATAATTTACAGTAAAAACCTTTAAAAAGCATTTCAAATATGAAATTTTTTCACCGTTTGCCATGAAATTACATACTTTAAAATTTGTACGTCTCACTTTTTCGAAATCCTTCAACATTTGCGGCGAAATAATTTAGGACGCTAAACTAGACGTTTACCGAACGACCTACGCTTAACAGTGGTTAGTCTAACTTATTTTAGCAGCATGCTCAGACCGGCAGCAGATTTTTCACTGAAGTAAAGATAATTTTGCTTTGTCATTTTAGAGCAAATGCCCAACATAAACTATAGAAGGAAACGTCATTTAAAAAAAGAAAAATAACACTAACGTTTTAGACAGACAATATAAAGCTCAAATGAAGTTAATGATTCTTATTCATAAGTACCAAGCTAATTATTACTTCTTTCCAAACAATCCAGACAAAGAGGATACGAGTAAGTGGGCCATTTCTCGAGTGGGCCAATCTGCACCACCTAACTTACTAGGCGCGATATAGCGATTACAGATTGGTCGACAGATGGCAGCACGTCAGAGTGGCATCTCATGTTTCGTTACTACGTATTTTGGCTGGTACTAAAACATAAAAATGTTAACGTTGTCCCTAATGTGAAATGGTTTATTTTTAAGAAAGTTTTTATTTTCCCATGAAGCCGAACCTATTTATCTAACAGAATAATTCAAGAACATGGATAGCCTAACAGAGAACTGTCTAACGATGCAATTCAAACAGTATTCTAAGGAAAGACGACAATTTCATCGGACAAAATATTCCAGAAAGTGGTCTGCCAGTTGAATTTCTTGATTCCCGTCGGACTACTTCAGATTGGTTTGTCAAATGAATTTCTTGATTCCCTTGAGTTAGCTTACGCTTGAGCGGACGCTAATTGCCGTCTACACCATGATGGTATCGTCCTAGAAATTTCATCTAATAACCTCGTCCAATTTCCAAATCTTGCATCAAAAGAACGCCTGCAACCTGAGAAAAGATCTGTAATCACTATATCGGACAGAACGAGCCAGAGTAAGAAGGATAGTGCTTTTCATTAATATATAAATTTGTGGATCTTATTTAGTGTAATTATTTTAGTCGGAAGAGTGTCTTTGTCGTTCAAACACTGTTCGAATGTATTAACTACACATCATTCGGCAGATTCCTCAGAGATGAATGTTTCAGACTACAGTATTCCCACCAATACCTATGGTGGGTGTGCACCCAGTTAAGTAGAATAACCTACCTACTTACCTTGGGTGTGCACTATGTAGCACAATTGTTGCCACATATAGCGAACATATGTGTCGTCATCTATCGGCAGTTAAGGTAAAAAGAAACTCTGAAGCAAGAGAGCCGAGTCTCAATGCTTAGCGTTAGATATTTCACAAATATACACAGAACATTTAGGGAAACATAAAAGAAATCTGGGTCTCACACTTGTATTGAAAATGTTTAAACGTCTGGTGAATACTGAAAATAAAGAAGTCGACTAAATTTTTTTCTCTTACAACAAAATGCACCTGAACAGAAATTTGGAAAATAACTTTTTTCTATCGTTTAGCAAACCTTATAGATCTGTATGTTTCTTTATGTAAAACACACAATCTACAGGGTGTCCAGTCTTTCCCGCATCACAAAAATTAATATAAAACAATGTATTACAGTTACAAGAAAGGGATTGCACAACAATGAATGGTGCACAAGTAAAGATTTTTTTTCCAGTGGCAGTACACCTCCACATGGACGCCATTTGTGGCCCGGAGTTCACGCCATGTTTTGTTTAACATCTTAGCAGAGACAGAACCAATGGCGTCCGTTATTCTGCTCTTCAACATCTTGACATCCGGAACACTGCTAGAGTAAACTTGATCTTTCACATAACCTCACAGGAAAAAGTCTAGAGGGGTATGTCGGGCGATCGAAGTGGCCATGTCATGGAACCGTCGCGGCCAATCCATCTATCCGGAAATGTGGCATTCAGGAACCCACGAACCATTATTGACCAAATGCGGTGGGGCACCGTCTTGTTCGAAAGTAACCGAAGCTTGGAGTGCATGCAACTGAGGTGCGCCGCCCCGGTGGAGCAGTGGTCTAAGCGATGGCTTCTGATCATTCGTCCGAAAGGGTGTCACAGTGCTGTTTTCACTTTCAGAAGTCGCGTTCTCCTATTGTGTCTGTAACTACTTCTCAAAACGCGCCTGCAGCTTCTTTCGAACACCTTCTTATTGCGTCTCCATCTCCATTCCTAATGAGCACTCGAAGAACGGAAGTCTTTCCTAATGAGTCGCTTTAAAACTCTAAAAAAAAAGCCTTATTCTATAATAGCTATCTATACACGAAATCCTGTGTTTTGTCCACTCCAGGAAGTTCGCCGATAAACTAATCGTTTCCGTGGACTTACTGGCTCTTCCAAATCGAACTCAAAAATCATATCCTTAAGAAGTTTCCCACGATTACTTTTAAAACATTCTAAAACTGCAAGGATTCTTAATTATTTACATATTCGTTAAAATTCAACAATTAAAAGATATTTACATTAAATTTCATAAAATAAACATTCCCGTTCCATTACGCTACTATTAAAGGTTATTTACATTTATCACTATTACAAGGGATCCGGGTTCGAATCCCAGTGAGGCATGAGTGTTGTGTTTGTCTTACGGTATTGGCTCTCTCCAGTGACCCTAAATTAGGGACGGGCGACTGCTTATATCCCATTGAGTTGCTTACAGCAGTCGTTAAACGTCCAATGAAAAAAACAACAACAACTTAAGTGCTACAAAAAGTTCCAGCATGTCCAGGTACACGTTACATATTACCGTGGGTTCTGCAAAAGAGAAGGGTCCGATGATTCTGTCATGCATCAAGCCGCACCATACGTTCACTTTCGGGTTAGCCCACTGTTGTTCGATGACATAATGGGAATTTTCTGATTCCCAGATTAGCACATTGTGCCTATTTACTGTACTAGAGACGTGGAATGTGGCTTCATCTATCTGAAACAGACACGGTACACATAATCACTATCATGAACTATGCGCTGCAACATCTCCGTCGCAAAGTCATCACGGCGAGGACGGATCAGGCTGAATAGCTTGAGCGATCTGTACCTTATAAGCATGCAGATGAAGAAGTTTGTGTAAAATTTTGTGAACAGTGGCACGACGAGGAATCCCAGTTTCCAGTGAAGCACGACGAATGGATTTCCTGGGCTTTCGCAGAAATGTCTCCTGACCAGCTGCAGCTGTCTCTTGTGTAACCGGTGGTCGGTCCACTCGGGGGAAATCGCCAAAACTACCCATCGCTTTAAACTTTTTATACCAAACTTTTATGCCTTTTTGGTCCGATGGTGTTTGTACTCTTTTCTGAAATGACGCTGGACAGTAGCCGCCGATTTGGTCTCATGGAACCACAACACGCCCGCCGCCGTTTCTTGCACGGAAGCCATTATCGATGGAATGTTCCTCTTATTCAGCAGTAGCGCTCACCTAAAGAACAGAGAAAGCACTCTAAGTACTGCTACATTATGTTGCCAACCATTTTATTTTAACTTACATAGATTTTTTTATATTAATTTTTGTAATGTCGGAAGGACTTTATGGACACCCTGTATATTTCTCAGATAAGAGTGAATTAGCAAACCTTAACTTATAAAAAAATCGTTACTCCTTATTGAACTGTTTTTTTCATAGCGAATTAAATTGCGTGATGCAAGGTTTTCTGCGCCAGAACGTTTTCAAATCGATTTGAGTTTCTAGTTTCAAGAGAAAAAAAATGGGAACTTATTCATTAGTACAATTTTTGGAAATGATAAAATTTATTACATATGAAGTAGAAGATTATACATAACTAGTTTTTTCAAAACATTTTTAGAGTTAAGGCCTGTAACTGATTTCAGCTCCGATATTTTTCTTAAGGCTCTACGAGACCCGCCATCTTGTATTGTGCCTTCTCTTGTTAACCAACGGGCAAACGTATTTCACAAATTGCTCGGGCAATTTTGCACATTTTGGAACACCGTTTATGGCTAACGCAAGATATATGATAAATAAAGAGTTCCTTGGTTTTATATTTTCATTTCGGACTCTTTAAGTATTTTTTATTAATTAATAAAACTATGGAAGACGCCTTGGTACGACTTTCGCTGCAGATAAAAAATGAAGGGACAGGTCAATAAAAATTCTGAAACCAGGGAACTCTTTATTTATCATATATCTTGCGTTAGCCACAAACGGTGTTCCAAAATGTGCAAAATTGCCAGAGCAATTTGTGAAATACGCTTGCCCGTTGGTTAACAAGAGAAGGCAGCAATACAAGATGGCGCGTCTCGTAGAGCCTAAAGTCTCTGTGAGAAGGAATCATACTCCTGCGAAACCGTACGAGCCTGGGTCCTGGCAATCTTTGTCCTGCAGAACGCACATACCTTACATATCGCACGCAAATCAGTGTAGTATAAACTGATGTGATTCATTATAGTTCAGTGTTTCGGAATCTTGACTCACATAGTCTTCTGAGATGTACGAAATAAATATTTAAATGAGACGTCTTAAGACTAAAAACGTTTTTCTCTTCATCAGTTTTAATCTGAGAGTGCTAAACATCATTTTAACTGCTATTGAACCCTAGTGTTACGATAACAGACGGACAGACAGTTTTTTTTTTTGTAAAATAGCTATTACAGCCAACTTGGAATCATCAACACTTATGCCTCAACGTATGCCTGAACCATATGTCAGGCACACCGCTCACCTCCACCTGGCCGCCCCGGTGGCGCAGTGGTCTAAGGCGCTGGCCTCTGATCGTTCGTCCGTAAGAGGTCAGGGTTCGAATCCCGGTCAGGCATGGATGTTGTGTTTGTCTTACGGCACTGGCTCTCTCCCTTCCCCTGGAACCAGTGACCCTAAATTAGGGATGGGCGACTGCTTATAGCCCATTGAGTTGCTCACGGTGGTCGTTAAACCTAAAAAAAAAACAAAAAAACAACAAACAAACCTCCACCTGCTAATCAGCTAATAGTTGTTTAAAACTAATCTGTTTTCAAAACCTACACAATAGTTCTGAACACTAATCTGTTGATAGTAGTATTAGGCATACCGAGCATCTCCACCTTCTTGACCATAGCTAACAATAATCTGTTGACAGTTTCATAATAATCAACTCATATGCCTGCACGTATACCTGAATCATACGTTAGGCATACCCCCTTCTTGAGAACAGCTAACACTAATATGTTGATAGTTCTATAAGAATTCTCGTATGCCTGGACGTATACCTGAATCATATGTTCTGCATACCACCTTCTTGAGCACAGCGAACACTAATCTGTTGATACTTCCATAAGAATCAACTCGTATGCCTGGACGCATAAGTGAATCATATGTTCTGCATACCACCTTCTTGAGCACAGCGAACACTAATCTGTTGATACTTCCATAAGAATCAACTCGTATGCCTGGACGTATACCTGAATCATATGTTCTGCATACCACCTTCTTGATCACAGCGAACACTAATCTGTTGATACTTCCATAATAATCGACTTTTATGCCTGGACGTATATCTGAATCATATGTTAGGAATACCACCTTCTTGAGCACAGCTAACACTAGTCTGTTGATAGTTTCATAAAAATCAACTCGCATGCCTGAATCATATGTTAGGCGTACCGTACTTCTCCACCTCCTTGAGCACCGCTAATACTAATCTGTTGAGAGTTGCATACATAAAATGAAATTCATGTTCGCCGCCCCGGTGGCGCAGTGGTCTAAGGCGCTGGCCTCTGATCATTCGTCCGTAAGGGGTCCGGGTTCGAATCCCGGTCAGGCATGGATGTTGTGTTTGTCTTACGGCACTGGCTCTCTCCCTTCCCTGGAACCAGTGACCCTAAATTAGGGACGGGCGACTGCTTATAGCCCATCGAGTTGCTCACGGTGGTCGTTAAATCTCCAATAAAAAAAAAAAAAAAAATCATGTTCTATATTACATAATGCTTTTACTTTTTGCTGTTAGCCTTCCGTTCATCAGCGCATCAAGTACTTCCGTACATTTTCTGGGAGTGTTTTTTTAATTGGAACGCGGATAAGTAGCAATTTTGTAAAGAAAAAAAAATGAGAGATGTTCTATAGCGACGGTTTTGAAAGAAGCAGAGATCACTGGTTTCTCAAACGGTGAGATATCCCGGGTCTTGAATCAGCGGAAAAAATAATCCACATCGCTTGTCTAAGAGGCGTAACTGTGGCGCGATGACAATCTGTCAGGAAAGAGATCGCGTCTGGGAAGGCTTGTACATATAAATAGAACATGGAACAATCTCTGTGTAGTAATTGATCGCAGTGCTCAATGAAAGCTGCATTATTGTACGAAAACCACTGATTTCTGCGAAGAATCGAAAAGTTCGTTTACAGTAGTGTCAGGAATACTGTGACCGGACACTGGAAAAAGGTCATGTGGTCGACGAGTCCTATACGGAAACCACTGAATTCTGGGAAGAACCGAAAAGTTCGTCTACAGTGGTGTTAGGAACACCGAGGCTGGACTGGAAAAAAGTCATGTGGTGCGACGAGTCCTATACGGAAACAACTGATTTCTGTGAAGAACCGGAAAGTTCGTCTACACTGGTATCAGGAACACGGTAACCGGACACGGATAAAAGGTCATGTGATTCGACGAGTCCTATACTCAAACTATTGATTTCTGAGAAGAACCGGAAAGTTCGTCTACAGCGGTGTCAGGAACACCGTGACTGGACACTGGAAAATAGTCATGTGGTCCGACGAGTCCTATACTCAAACTATTGATTTCTGAGAAGAACCGGAAAGTTCGTCTACAGCGGTGCCAGGAACACCGTGACTGGACACTGGAAAAAAGTCATGCGGTCCGACGAGTCCTATACGGAAACCCTTGATTTCTGCGAAGAACCAGAAAATTCGTCTACAGCGGTATCAGGAACACCGTGACTGGACACTGGAAAAAAGTCATGCGGTCCGACGAGTCCTATACGGAAACCCTTGATTTCTGCGAAGAACCAGAAAATTCGTCTACAGCGGTATCAGGAACACCATGACTGGACACTGGAAAAAAGTCATGTGGTCCGACGAGTCACGGTACACCTTATTCTATAGCGACAGTAGGGAAAAAGCTTGGCGGGAGTCTCATGAAGTTTGGCGGGAGTCTCATGAATCAATGGACCTTGCTCGCTTTGTGAATGCAATACAAAGTTCTGGTGTGAGGCATGTTCTGTTGGTACCGCACGGGTCTCCTGATATTCGTGGAAGTTCAGGTACCTCCAAGGATTATCTCAACATTGAAGCCTGGCAGTATTTGTCATTTTCTTGTAGGACTTCCGTCCACAGTGAGTACAGTTTAGGTCCCAGCCACCTACAGCGAGATCGCCTTTTGGGCAGGGCACAGAAACGGAAGGAATGAGAGCAAGTCTAGCGACTTTGACAGAACAGTTTGTAGTGAGAATAGAGTACAGTAGATGGCGCCACCGTACAAGTACGATGTTGCACACAGAATGGTGAGAGAATTTCACGGGGGAGGCATAGGAAAGGATACCCATTTAACCAGTGGGTCCAACGTGGGGGCCGTCATTTAACGTGCTCGTCCGATGCACGGCGGATATTCAGCGATTGTTAGTAAATCACACCATCTCTGAAAGATCAGCCCAGGTTCGAACCTGAGGACCTTGCATCGATAGTCTGACTCGCTAACCACTAAGCCATCAGCGGCTCAACATTGAAGCCGATCAGTTTTGCCTTTTTATCCAACAGGTGATGACTGTTTCATGGACGACAATGCTACTGTGCATCGCGCAAGATGTGTTCAGAAGTGGTTCAGTGAGCATGACAGCGAGTTCCATCATATTCTCTGGCCACCACAATACCCGCATCTGAACCCCACTGAGAATGTCCGGGACACGTTGGAAAAACATATCCTCGAGCAAAGTCCTCTTCCGTCAAATGTGAGCCTGTTAGAAGATTGTCTGTTGAACGCCTGCTGTGCTGTAGGCAGATGCTCTGCAAGACCTTGTGGAATATGTGCCAAATAGCATACCTGTTACATAAGTGCTGTTAACTAAGTAGTGAGACTCTTTGGCCAAAGTGCGTTTGCGCTTTTTAATTTTGTCAATGGGTGGCGCTAGTGAACAGGCGATTTAAAGGCTATACAACTGCATTGCAGCTTGTTTCTTACGGGATCCCGTGTTAGACTAATTTTATTGTTCTCTTGTGAAAGATAGATACGTCCAAAGTTGCTCAACGTGCTGTAATTCAGTTTTTGAAAACGGAGAAAACGCTACCAAGCGAAACTCACAGACGAATGAAGGCAGTGTATGGGTCTACTTGTTTTTCACGCAGAACTGTAATGCGGTTGTGCCAATTCTTTAGTGGTGGACGAGCAACCACTGTAGATCAGTCAAGTTCAGGAGCACCACGTCGTGCTGCTTCAGTGATGGCAATTGCACGTGTGGATGCTGCAGTAAACGCCAGCCGTAGAATCACGATCCGAGAACTGGCGAACAGTGCGGATGTGAGCATCGGAACTGTCAATACGATCACGCATTCGCACCTTGACGATCGTAAGGTCTGCGCCACGTGGGTACCGAAAGGTCTGAGCCACATGGGGGCCGAAAGGTGTGCGCCACATGGGTACCGAAAGGTATGCGCCACGTGGGTACCGAAAGGCGTGCGTCACATTGATACCGAAAGGTGTGTGCCACATGGGTACCGAAACATTTGTCCGATGAACAGATGAGTCATGAAATGGGACTATCGTTACAGCATCTGTTCCTTTGCCATGAAGCAGGTGAAGATTTCCTGCTACGCATTGTTGCTGGGGACGAAAGCTGAAGTCATCATTTCGAGCCAGAGTCGAAACGTCAGAGCATGCAGTGGAAACATACATCATCGCGACCGCCGAGGAAATCACGGTCCACCTTTTCCGCAGGCAAGGTGACGTTAAACTGTTCTTTGACCTTCGAGGACCATTGCTTCTTGTGTAGCTACCAAAAAGGTCAACCATGAATGCCGAACGATATTGTCAAACTTTGATGAAGCTTCAACAAGCCATCAAAAACAAGAGTGCTGGCAGCCTCACTCAGGGTTTTGTGCTTCTGCATGATAATGCCCGGCCACATACGGCAGTTACCACGCAAAGGACATTGCAGCGCTTCTTTGGAAAGTCTTTCAACATCAGGCGTATATTCCTGACCTATCACCCTGGGACTTTCACGTAATTGGACTTATGGTAAAATTTCTCATTTCACTTCGGATAATGAGTTGCGTGAAGCAGCAGCCTTCCTCCTTGTATGCCGCAGGAATACAAAGATTTATGCAATGATGGGACAGCTGTCTATATGCTGGCGGCGATTATTTTTAGGCATATCATGTTTTGACTCTTTCAGGCAGAAGGTCTCATTATTTAATGAACACTTGTTATAATTCTGGCTAAAGCAAGTCCAAACCCGGTATTGAACAAAAGTTTCTGATTCAGTGGCGTGTATGTGTAGTATAACCAGTGTTGTTTAACCCTTCAACGACCATAAAGCTCAAAACGGCCGTATATACAAACGACCATAGCGGCCGGAAACGCATCTCTAGAATGAGTCAGTTTCCTATCCTTACCTATTCTTTAAAGTTACCCGACCTATGAGGGATCAGCAGGTGTCACCCTCAGTCACCGTTGTTGTTTACTAAACAAAGAACTGAACCAACAGCCAGTCTCAGGCGTTATTGTACATATTTAGAGTGTTACAAGATTTTAGGATCATGGTCGTTAAAGGGTTAAGTCATACGAAATGCTGGAATCTACTTTTCGTAGACTTCATTGACTCCACTATTTTTTAGCTTGCATGCGTTTCTTTTAAATATTGATGTCCATATTGTACTAAGTTGCACACATCTTGCTCTTGCAAATCCTAGTAGAATAGTTACTCTGAAAAACAGTAGTTGAACATGTGTCATCAAAACAAATGGCAAAACTTTGGAAACAACAATGATAATGGGCAAAAAGAATATTCAGTAATTACCTGCTGGGAGCAGAGGTGGGCACAGCAACTCTTTGCTGAAAATAAGAGGAAAATGTGATGAAAAAGGAAATTAAAACAAAAATGCGTGCAAACTAATTTAATATCATACAGCAAAAATACCCGGCCAAATTTTTCTTTTCGTTGTAGTGCAGGGTTATTTATAAAAGATATTTCGTATCTATCTATAAATAACATTTTTTACCTGTGTAGTAGGGTTGACGTAACTACTTGTAGAACCAACAAGGAAAACGAGCCGCTTATAGTCACACCCTTAGACCTACTACGTATTTATCAAAGAATCATATATGCTTCGATTTGCGCAGAGAGGAGTCTTTCATTTGAGTCTTGAAACACATCCTCAGTTGCTTGGAGATTCTTCGTTCTGGGTGGTGTAACGGTAACATACCTGAACATAAATCGCCGCCCCGGTGGCGCAGTGGTCTAAGCGATGGCCTCTGATCATTCGTCCGAAAGGGGTACGGGTTCGAATCCCGGTCAGGCATGGATGTTGTGTTTGTCTTACGGCACTGGCTCTATCCCTTCCCTGGAACCGTGACCCTAAATTAGGGACGGGCGACTGCTTATAGCCCATTGAGTTGCTAACGGTGGTCGTTAAACCTCCAATCAAGAAAAAAAAAAAAAGAAGAACATAAATCGGGAGCTGCGGTTCGATTCCCATTCCAGGACTATGTAATTTTCAAGTTTTCTGAGGCATGAATGTGTACTTGCCTGATTACTTTGGTATCTATCTGCCTGCACATTTAATTGATTATTAACTAATTATCCCCACTGGCTTGGCTTACCACTTACACCGCAGTAACTGGAAGGAGGTGTAACTGCACAATATTATTTTTTGTTGGATCAACTATTTATCCGTTCTGGCTTGGCTTACACCTTTCACCGCTATAACTGGAAGGAGGTGTGTAACGCTAAAATATTTTATTTTTCGGACCAACTAGTTATCCCTTGTGGCTTGGCTTACTTCTTACACCCTTGTAGATCAAAAGAGGCGCAACTCTAAAATATTATTTTTGTTGGACCAACTATTTATCACTTCTGTCTTGGCTTACGTCTTACACCACTGTAACTCGAAAGAAGTATAACTCCAAAATATCTTTTTTCGGACCAACTATTTATCCCTTTTGGCTTGGCTTACCTCTTACACCGATGTATGTAGCTCAAAAGAGGCGCAACTTTAAAGTATTATTTTTGTTAGACCAACTATTTACCCCTTCAAGCGTGGCTTACGTCTTTCACCGCTGTATCTGGAAGGAGGTGTCACTCTAAATTGCTATTTTTTTCGGACCAACAAGTTATCTCTTCTGGCTTGGCTTACGTCTTACACCACTGTAACACAAAAGAGGCGCAACTCTAAAATATTATTTTTTTTGAAGCAACTATTTATCTCTTTTGGCTTGGCTTACGTCTTACACCACTGTAACTCGAAAGAGGTATAACTACAAAATATTTTTTTCGGACCAACTGCTTATCCTTTTTTGGCTTGGCTTACCTCTTACACCGCTGTAACTCAAAAGAGACGCAACTCTAAAGTGTTATGTTTGTTGGACCAACTATTTACCCCTTCAGGCGTAGCTTACGTCTTTCACCGCTATATCTGGAAGGAGGTTTAACTTTAAATTGCTATTTTTTTTCGGACCAACAAGTTATTTCTTCTGGCTTGTCTTACACCGTTGTAACTCGAAAGAGGCACAACTCTAAAACATTATTTTCATCGGATTAGCTTGAAAATATAGTAAGGGGTGATAAATTTGCATTTAGCCTTACGTTCATTCCCCTCGAATAATACACTAATAAACAGAACTGCGTTATCGGATACTACAGTAAGTGCGAATTCCAACTTGCAAACGTTATGTGGTCTTTGAAAAGTGTTTTTGAGTCTAACGTTCGTAAGTTGGATATATTTTATTTTTCATCAGATACATTGTTAAATATTCGTTAATTCGTTTCTGAAACAACTTTATACAGAGAGAGTAAAAATGCATAATACGAAAAGAATTGATTTAGTACCTAAATAATCAAATTCTAAAATAATTTAAATTTTAAAATAATGAAATTCTTTTTAATATACGTAATTTAAAAAGAATTTGATTTATTCTAAAACGAGCACTTTCAATACATACTGCGCAGAACTAGTCCCCAAATTATCAGATCCAATACGGCTAAGGTTTTCCCCTACTTTCTTAAAGAAAGTTTTAAGCGTTAGTCGCACAGAAAGCACTTCTTTTTTTTTTTTATTTCTTCGTACACTTGTTTTGTAGTACTGCAGTCAAGATCAGCAGGAATTCTTGCCATTTGCTAACATGCGTAGTGTGAGCCGAATTGCACTTGGTGTCCATAGAAACTCGCATCTTAACTGACTTGTACCATGAGATTTTAACACAGGATCAGGTTGTCGAAAGAGTGATGACAAAGTTTGTGTTTATTCTTCTCACACACGATCGAAAGAAGCCCTTTATTGCAGTTAGCCAGGACTTTAAAATTCGTGTAGCAACGAAATAGACCCACGGTGTTCGAGGGGTGATCAAAAAGTATCGAGACTGCGTGCATAACTGTCAAATGGAGCCTGCCAAGAGAATGCTGTCAGTGCAGCGCCTTCTGTGCTGTGGCCACTTTTGTTTGGAGTCTAGTCTGATCGACGACGTTTCGTATTAACGATCTCTGGAGAGCGTTGTTAGGTCTTGGTGAACCCATGTTTCGTTCTCAGTAACAATCTTTTTCATAAATGTTTTGTCATATCTGGGCAATTCCAATAAGTCAATGGCTGCAGACAGTCGAGTCTCCTTTTGCTCACCTGAGAGGAGTTTTGAAACAAATTTTGCAGACACTCATCTCATCCCCATGTTTTCAGCGATCATTGCCTGTACTGATCCAAAAGTAAGGCCTAAGTCGTCAGCAAATTCTCTGACAGTAACTCTGCGATTTCCCCTGACAGCTGAACGAACTTTTTTTTGTTATTTGGATTAGAGGTTTAACGACCACCGTGAGCAACTCAATGAGCTATAAGCAGTCGCCCGTCCCTAATTTAGAGTTACTGGTTCCAGGGAAGGGAGAGAGCCAGTGCCTCAATTCAAGCACAACATGCATGCCTCACCGGGATTCGAACCCGGGCCCCTTTCGGACGAATGATCAGAGGCCATCGCTTAGCTCACTGTGCCACCGGGGCGGCTGAACGAACTTCGTGGACGTTTCTTTCATTCCCGCTTGTTGAGGGCCTTCCATGACGATCGTCATTTTGGACTCATTCACGGCCATTTTCGAAACGTTTGTACCAGTCGTACACGCGTGCACGACTCATGCAGTCCTCACCTTACGCTCTCAATAACTTGTTATAAGCTTCTCTGCGAGAATCCAAAAGTTAAGTTTGACGCAAATGCGTTGCTCAACTTTCTCAGATATCATTAATGCAACACGTCTATCAGACTACACTCCAAACAACTGGCCACAGCACGAAAGGCGCTGCTCCGACAGCATTCTCTCGGCAGGCGCATGTGCAGTAGGTTCTAAAGTCACAGCCTGCCAAACGGCATTCTGCTCCGCCTGTCCATTTAACAGTTATGGACGCGGTTACGATACTTTTTTGGTCACCCATTGCATTGAAAAAGTTTTCACACGTATTGAATCTTGGGTCAATTGCTATGACTCTGAAACAAAATTCCAACCATCCGAATACAGTGATGTGCAAAAGTATTATAGTATCACCTGCAAAAACCGTGAATTTTAAAGTTTAACTCTTTTTAACTAACTAATTTTAATAGTAATTTCATCGTTTATATGTTATTAGATGCGAAATTCAACGGAGATTTCAAAAATGTCTTAGTTTTTCCTGTAGCTACTTCTGTTCTTAAGATACATTACAAAAATCATGACCAAGTCGAAATTATTATGAAAAGGATCATTTATCCAATATTTAGGTTTACAGAAATTGTAAATCACAAGGAATAAAATAACATTTAAATACAGAAATACAGGGTAATTCATAAAGAACTATACAGTTTCAACGCACTATAAAACAAGAACAATGTAAGATATTTTATGTTATCTGTAACAGAATTGTATGGGAGTGTTTCAAGTTTTTTAAGAGACACTCACAGATGTTCTATGTGTGCACCCTAAGTCACACGACACACATCGAGCCGGTATTTCCGCCCAAACGCGAGGTAAGATATCTGAATCAAGTGCAGTGATAGTGGCTGTAATACGCTGTTTCAGCCCCGCTAGATCAACAAGAAGGGGAGGGGCGAATACCTTGTCCTTTACGTACCCCCACAGGAAAAAGTCACAAGGTGTTAAGTCAGGACTTCTGGGTGGCCATTGGGTCAGTGGCATGTTGTAGTCCGCGGCTCGTCCGATCCATCGGTGAGGAAGATGTTTATTGAGATAATCTCGCACGTTGCCTAACCAGTGCGGTGGTGCACCATCCAATTGAAGAATAAAGTTGTTACTGTCGTCCTGCAACTGTGGCATCAACCAAAGACTTAACATATCTAGAAAAGAGCTTCCCGTGACAGTTTTCTCATGAAAAAAGAAGGGGCCGTCCACTTTCTTTTCGGACACAGCACAGAACACATTTACCTTAGGGGAATCTCGCACGTGTTGCGCTGTAAATCTGGGATTCTCCATTCCCCAAAAGCGAACATTGTGCTTGTTTACCTGACCACTCACGTGAAATGTAGCTTCATCGGTGAAAACTAAGTGATCGGCAAAATCGTCATTTTGAAAACGGTGCTGCATTTCGGCACAAAATTCAAAGCGCTTTGTCTTGTCAAGGTCAGTGAGATTTTGCAACATCTGCACTTTGTATGGAATCATATTCAACTTCTTTCTCAAAATTCTCCAGACAGTGGGCTGTGAAATCTGCACTTCACGATTCACCCTCCGCGTTGATTTTCTCGGGCTTCGTTGAATGGTGGTGCAAACACTATCGACGACTTCTTCCGATACACGCGTTCGTCCAGGACTTTTAAGTTTGCACAAACAGCTCGTAGTTTCAAATTTTTTATGCCAATCGTAGATAGATTTTCTGGTTGGAGGTTCTTTTACGAATCGTGATAGAAAATGCCGTTGCACAACAGTTACAGATTCCGTTTTGCTCAATTCAAGAACACAAAACGCCTTCTCCACTGCAGACTCTGCCATTTTGACTGACTAGTCACGTGACACGCGTGCTATCGCCTACGTCACTTCCCTCAGTAGTGGGACACAAACTTTATGAGTATACATCTACCTAACGGTTCGCAGTTGTGGTCCGTGTCTTAAACTGTTACTGTTTTACAGCATCTGGAAACTTTATACTTCTTTATGAATCAAGGTGTATAATGAAGCAAAATTATAAAAGGTACCTAATACACTGACGGAAAAAAATCCCAGCACCACAAAAAAATAGTTGTAGAGGAATGAAATGGCAGCAATACATTTGTATAGGTAACATATTTAATCGATTAAGGTTTCAAGATCACAGCTTATTGTAAGCGCGAGAAGAGCCATTTTAAATGTGAAATGCTGGTACATTAATAACCGGTGTAACCGCCAGAATGTTGAATGCAAGCACGCAAACGTTCATGCATTGTGTCGTACAGGTGCTGGATGTCAGTTTGTGGGACGGAGTTCCATGCCTGTTGCACTTGGTCGGTCAATACAGGGACGGTTAATGCTGATTGGGGGTGACGCTGGAGTTGTCGTCCAATGATGTCCCATACGTGCTCGATTGGTGAAAGATCTGGTGATCTAGCAGCACACGGCAACATGTCGACACTCTGTAGAGCATGTTGGGTTACAACAGCGGTATGCGGGCGAGCGTTATCCTGTTGGAAAACACCCCCTGGAATGCTGTTCATGAATGGCAGCACAACAGGTTGAATCACCAGACCGACGTACAACTGCACCGTCAGGGTGCGTGGGATAACCACGAGAGTGCTCCTGCTGTCATAGGAGATTGCTCCCCAGACCATAACTCCAGGTGTAGGTCCAGTGTGTCTCGGCCGCAGACAGGTTGGTTGCAGGCGCTCACGTGGCCTCCTTCTAACCAACACACGGCCATCACTGGCACCCAGGCAGAACCGGCTTTCATCAGAAAACACAACAGATCTCCACTCCGTCCTCCAATGAGCTCTATCTTGACACCACTGACGTCGCAAACGGCAGTGGTTTGGATTAAGTAGAATGCACGCTACAGGGCGTCTGGCTCGGAGCTGTCCTTCAAGTAACCGATTTGTAACAGTTCGTTGTGTCACTGTGGTGGCAACTGCAGCTCCAATTGCTGCCGCAGACGCGGTACGATGCGCCACGGCCATACGCCGTACACGGCGGTCTTCCCTCTCAGTAGTGCCACGTGGCCGGCCGGAACCCGGTCTTCTTGAGGCAGTACCTTCCCTTGACCACCGCTGCCAACAATCATGCACAGTGGCTACATTCCTGCCAAGTCGTTCTGCAATATTGCGGAAAGAAAATACACCTTCTCGTAGCCCGATTACACGACCTCGTTCAAACTCCGTGAGCTGTTGATAATGGCTTCTTCGTCTACTTAAAAGCATTCTTGACTAACATCAACACACTACGTCGAATCTCAACGATAACTAACGCTCACGAACGTTACAGCGCGTATTTACAGCAAACCTGCTTTGCATGTTCCGAGGGGCGCTACTAGCGCCACACGTATGCGCCGAGCGCCGAGCGCGAAATTTGCATAGACGTCATCTTACAGATGTACTCTCACCGCCTACAAATTGTCGTTTATCTAACACAACCCCTTCTTGGTGTTGGGATTTTTTTTCCGTCAGTATATGTTGTTGCCCAGCCATTAGTTAAAAAAAGAGTTAAACTTAAAAATTCACGGTTTTTGCAGATGATGCAATACTTTTCACACCACTGTAGAAGTTAAAACCTCTTACAGCCTCAAAACAGCTTAGCATGTGCAATGAAATGTGAAGATGTTGCTGACTCTATTGTTATGAGAAACGCCATACTGCCGTTTGGCTTATTGTTCTTCACGTGATCTCACAATGTTTCTAGCAATTTTCTCTATTTTATTTTTCTCGTTTGTACGACTATGACAAAAGGTTTCATGCATGTTCCTTTCTTGTTGTAACATTTTTTTTCTTCATATCAACATTTTTTTTCCGTTGCACTTTTGTTCGGTACGCTGATTTTCTCTTAAATATCGTTCTTAAAAATTTTTTGGGTCTAAAGTTTGATGCATACTTACCGCCTAATGTCGTACTGTAGTTAATTGTTTCCATGTTGTAATTTCAGTATTTTGTTGATACAGTGTGTTTGCCTTTTTTAATTTTACGAATGTTTTCTGAGTACGTAATTGTTCAGATTGTAAGGAATTTTTGTATTTGCATTTCACGACCGACAGATCTTAAATTTTTGATTGGTAATAAGTTGAGCATGAGTCCTTAAAGTTTCTGAGTTTTTGCTTAAGGTTCGACTCTCTGACTCTTGCTGCATGGATGTATTGATTGCATTTGCGACTTTTGCATTGTGTGACTGTGTGATTTCTTTTTCTCACATTGTACTATCCTGTTTTCTAAGTTATAAGTGTTCTGTTCAATGACGGAAGTCGCTTCATCGGTTTTGTCAGGAAGAGAAGTTATGTCACGATGAAGTTATGCTTCATCGGTTCTGTCACGAAGAGAAGTTATGTCACGATGAAGTTATGCTTCATCGGTTCTGTCACGAAGAGAAGTTATGTCACGATGAAGTTATGCTTCATCGGTTCTGTCACGAAGAGAAGTTATGTCATGATGAAGTTATGCTTCATCGGTTCTGTCACGAAGAGAAGTTATGTCACGATGAAGTTATGCTTCATCGGTTCTGTCACGAAGAGAAGTTATGTCACGATGAAGTTATGCTTCATCGGTTCTGTCACGAAGAGAAGTTATGTCACGATGAAGTTATGCTTCATCGGTTTTGTTAGGAAGAGAAGTTATGGCACGATGAAGTTATGCTTCATCGGTTCTGTCACGAAGAGAAGTTATGTCACGATGAAGTTATGCTTCATCGGTTTTGTCAGGAAGAGAAGTTATGGCACGATGAAGTTATGCTTCATCGGTTCTGTCACGAAGAGAAGTTATGTCACGATGAAGTTATGCTTCATCGGTTCTGTCACGAAGAGAAGTTATGTCACGATGAAGTTATGCTTCATCGGTTCTGTCACGAAGAGAAGTTATGTCAGGATGAAGTTATGCTTCATCGGTTCTGTTGCGAAGAGAAGTTATGTCACGACGAAGTCATGCTTCATCGGTTTTGTCCCGAAGAGAAGTTATGTCACGATGAAGATCTGCTTTATCGGTTTTGTCACGCAAAGTCGCAGCTTTATGCGTTCATCCATGCTTTTTTTAAATAGTTTTTAACCTCTTTTAAAGTTTCAAGACACATTAATGTTTGATCCTGATAATCAGAATTTTCGTTTTGTTGTGCCGGAGCAGTTCCTGTTCCACTTGCAGATTATCCGGGTTGGTACCATTTTTTTAATCAAGCGTTAACTAGCACTCATTCCGTTAATATTTTCATTGTTTTCAGTTGTTCATTTTGTAACCTATATATGATAACACTGGGCATGGCTCAACCGAGAAAACAAGCTGGATTCAGGAGTGGCTACAGCACTATAGATCATGTCCATGTACTGACAGAACAAACTGAAAGAACGAGAGAATATGAACTCCCATTATATATGGCTTTTATTGATTATGAAAAGACCTTTGATTCCGTGAAACCATCAGCAATTGCAATAGCTTTGAAATCCTGCGGTATTGAAGATGCATACATTTGCATTATTAATGACATCTACGAGAATGCAAAGGTTCGGCTATTTGAGATTACAGCACCAATAAAAATTGGAAAGGGAGTCAGACAAGGTGACACCATATCTCCCAAACTCTTTAATGCCCCATTGTAAAATGTCTTTCAATCATTGAACTTGGAGAACAAAAGGCTAAAGCTTAATGGACACTATTTAACTCACCGTTGTTTTGCTGATGAGGTCGTCATTTTTGCAACTACCTCTTTAAAGCTGCAGAGTATGATCCAGGTACTTGCTGACAAGAGTAAAGAAGTGCGATTAAAAATGAACTTCCAGAAGACAAAAGTTATGTACAATGCTTTTACAAGAAATGAAGATTTTATGATTCATGGGGAAATTTTCGAGGCATCCGATACCTACATTTACCTTGGATAGCACATATCAAGCAAGGGTCACATTGATGATGAAATTAATCGCAGTATAAAACTTGGCTGGAGAGCTTTTGGAAGAAACCGTACAATTTTTAAGAGCAATATGCCATTATGTCTTAAAAGAAAAGTAAATCAGTGCTTCCTTCTAGTGCTTACGTATGTAGCAGAGACTTGGACCTTAGCTAAAAATGACATACAAAAACTGCAGACCGCTGAAAGAAGCATGGAGAGATGCATACTTGGTGTAACCAGGAAAGATAAGAGGAGGAATTCGTGGATAAAGAAAATGACAAGAGTGGAAGATATCGTGATCAGAGTAAAATCTTCCAAAAGGCTGGACATATTGCCAGAAGAACAGACCGCCGATGGGCAACCGAAATTTTAGACTGAATGCCATGGGATAGGAAAAGACCCAGAAGAAGACCACATAAGAGATGGGTGGATGAAATTTGAAAGTATGCGGGAGTAACATGGAGGAGACTGGCTGAAGCCTCACCGTTGTGGAAAAAACTTGGGAAGACCTTCATTCAGTAGTGGATTGATAATGGTTGACAACGGTATGGATTGATTATCGTTTGATGATGATGATATGTACTGGTTGTGAAATTTGGTATTTTTCACTTAACTCGATGCTTCTGTGACGGCAATGCTTTATAATGTTGATTTTTTGTGCACATACTTTCAAAGTTTTGATGAATTTTGCATTTGATTGTTTATATTTTGAATTTGTGCTGTTTGATACCTGAAGTTTTACGACTGTACGTCACTTTTTTTCCCAATCTAGGTGGGCCCTGTGGTTTGTGTGTGTGTGTGTGTGTGTGTGTGTGCATTGGTTCTACTTCGAGCTAGAAGTCGATTATAAATACTTTGTCGTACATGTAACTTTGCAAAATTGAATTTTGTGGTCATTGACGCAACTTTCCTATCATGCTGCGTTCTTGAACAGCTGTTCTTTTATATTGTTGTTGTAATATTATTTAGTTCGTTTTTATGCATGTGCGCCATAACACTAACTCGTTATAGAATAAACTAAGCGCGAAAATAAATATCAGCAACACCCACAGCACTACTGTTTTTTTTTAAATAAAATCATTAATTTTCGGAATGGAATCGAAATTTGAGCCTATCCATGCAATAGTCTGGAATGCTTTAGAAAGATTTGAGCCACTTAGATTAAAATGTTCTGACAATAATTTGCTTGACAATGTTAACAGAACTATTGATACTGCTGATTTCTAGTTCTGAAATAAGCCATCAAACATTTGTTTGCCCACCAACGTCATCAATGTATAGGTAGCGCCATCTATTAACAGGTCTCAACATTACTCAAGAAACAATGATTAGTTTTTAATATAATTATAGTTAAGTTGTAGCAAATATTAAGCATGCTGTGCTATAACCCAAAGTTATTTTTACTGTTGTGCAAAATTTTATCTTTGGGAATACATTAATTTCGAAGAAAATGTCTACAGAAGTTTTTACCATTGGAAACACAGGGCATGGTTTTTAAGTGGAACCACTTTAATGCTGTCTTTGAATGAGTGTTAGGGTTCATTTTCTGCACTATATCTGCAATGTAAATTCTTTTGTACACATTTTCTCGAAGACTATTACTTTGTAGTGTTTGAAATTTAGAGCACGAATGAAAACGACCCATAGCTAATATATGCCACAGTTATTATTCCAAAAAAAGTGTTAGAATTTTTTTTTTAATTCAATTTTTCTGACTCAAAAAAAAATTCCAATTTTGGAGATAGATGGCGTGATAAGTTAGCATAGTTGTGTTTCTGTCTGGAAGCAACGAAATCTCTTATTTCTGCCTGATTTTTCTAATGATAAGCCAAATAGAAATAGAAATTATTTAAGTAATGAGTTCAGTATGTTTGTTTGTTTATTATTTGACTGTTATTGCTTTTGCCTGGGGTAACGTACGCTTCTTGATCTGCCCTTTGCAAAGGAACTAAATTTTATAATTTGACGGTCATTGCTTTTGCCTTGGGTAACTTACGCTTCTAGAGCTGCCCTTTGCAAAGCAAATAAATCCTATAATTTGACTGTCATTGCTTTTGCCTTGGGAAACGTACGCTTCTTGATCTGCCCTTTGCAAAGGAACTAAATTTTATGATTTGACGGTCATTGCTTTTGCCTTGTGTAACTTACGCTTTTATTGGTGTGCAACTTGATTCTCGGCCACAGGTATGACACGTTGACAGCAAATTATAGCAAATCGAATACGTACTTAATGAGGGAAATAATCCCCATCATGTTGGATACATTTGAGCCATCGGTCAGGGAGCTGCCGAATGCCACTGCGGAAAAAAGAGGGCTGTTAAGAGTTTATAAAGTAATCAATACTTGTGTTGACCTCCTCGACAGAAGTGAAGTGCGTATTCACTCAATGTGACCTGTATTGCGTAAAAACTGTACAAATAAAGCTCAAATTGAGCAGTTTGCAGTGCATTTCTATCATGTGTACACTGTTGAAATTTTTACTTCAATGTTGCACCACAATATCGTGCAGCATCTGACACTTACACCATGATGTGGTTCGAATTTCACACTTGCACCATAAAGTGGGGCATGAAACCGTTTGACTTGCACATAAAACAGCGCATGCGTCTTCGTAATAAAGTCATCTGAAGGAGACAGACGTTGTGGCTGTGCTGTGCCGCCATGTTGGTTTTGTCGTCACAGCGAGTGCGCGTTTGGAAAATTTTAAAGAAATGTTCTCTCAAGTTAATAAGGTAAGTGATGAAAATAATATATGTAGTACATATGTATCTAGTGTTTCTGACATAAATATTTTCACGTTGAACTTTCTGATGTTATATATGTACCTAGCCACGTGCAGGACAATGCAATTTCAATTTTCTGAGGAAGTTGTTCATATGAAAGTAGCTTCAAATGTAGTACAACAAGCTCAAATTACTGCATTAATTAGCCCAGTGCATTAATCTTGAAATTGAAACTATATGCGCTAACATAAGCAATGATGATTTAAATTTTCCGAATAAGAGAGAAACAAATTAAAAAAAAAAAAAAAAGAACCTTTTATTCCTAAATTGATGAAGTAAGCACAAACTTTTTGTAAATGTACACAGAAACACTATTTTCAAAATATTTTATCCACAAAACAGTGATGTAAAAATACTACACTTAATTTTGTGACATGTTGCACCAATATAAGTGGAACTAAAACAGCTGCACCACATTTTGGAAAAGCTACACCAATAAGTGGTGCAACTTTGCACCATATTATGGAGTAAGGTTGTACTATAAAATAGTGCAACCTTACATTTCGTGGTGTAAGATTGCACCATTTACACCACTTTATGGCGTAAGGTTACATCATATAGTTGGGTTTTGTTTGCACCACAAAATGGTGTATGTTTCCTCAGAAAGTCGTGCAGCTGGTGTAGCATCACTTTTTGGTGCAACCTATCCCCAAATTTTTAACAGTGTACATCAAAATTTATTAACGTTTAAAGTAGTTGCACAAGGACTTTATAAGCACCCTGTAACTAAAGCTGTGGTGGTGGCCTATTCTTAATATTGAAAACATTCCCACAAGTGGTCAAGACGCATTTCCCATATACGATGAAAATGTATTTCCGACAGAAAGAACACTTCTACAAATGCTTGCAACGTTGCCAGTAACTACCGCAGTAAATGGACGATCATTTTCAACGCTGCGACGCGAAGACTCAAAACGTACCTTCGAAACACAATCAGTGAAAATCGATTAAATGGTCTGGCAGTACTAAATATACACAGGGATATCACGATTACAACTGAGGCAGTACTTGATGAACTATCCAGAGTTGGAAACGGGTCAAAAATTTGGACCTGACCTGGACGAATCTGCTTTGAACTACACTATCTACCAACAAGTAATTGGATACCCCTGCAATCGACGATATCTGCGGTCCTGATACACGTCATGGCCGCCGCCGTTAAATATCGTGTGGGAAACAACAACGCAACCAGTCGCATGCAAGATGCCACGCAGTTCGGAGCTCTCTGATTTCGAGAAAGGTGTAATCGTCGGGTATCACAGAAATGGCCGATCCATACGTTACATATCCAGAGAGTTGAAGTATCCAAAATCGACAGTGGTCTACGTGATTGGCAAGTGGAAGATGAGAGGTGACGGTCCGAATGTGCCCCAACCCGGCAGACCCACAAAACTGAGAGTTAGAGACCGACGGGTGCTGCTCAGAGAAATTCGACAGAACCGCACCAAATCGATGGGCCACATCCGCGAGGAGTTTCAACAGGCATCTGGGAGCGTTCATTCGATGAATACCATCCGTAAGGAAGCCCATATGCTCGGTTTTCATGAACGTGCTGCCGCCCACAAGCCTTTGATCAATAAGTCCCATAGCGCTGCTCGGCTAACGTGGTGCAAAGAACGTCGACAGTGGACCGTTGAACAGTGGAAACAGGTTCTCTGGAGCGACGAATCGAGGTCACCCTCTACCGTTCAGATGGCAGGGTCTGGGTTTGGCGTCTGCCTGGAGAATGCCTCCTGCCGGAATGTATTGTGCCAACTGTGAAGTACGGCGTGGTGGAATTATGCTATTGGGGTGTTTCTCCTGGTATGGCACGGGACCCTTGGTCGCGGTTCTTGGTAGACTCAACGCCTAGACCTACTGCACCATTTTGGATGACCATGCGCTTTCTACGTTGTGGCAGTTTTACGGGGTGGACCCATGTTACTTTCAGGATGACAATGCCACCTGTCATGTTGCGATGTCCGCCATGGCTTGGTATGGTGACGATGGGGTTAATCGAATGGACTGGCCTGCGCAGAGCCCGGACCTTAACCCTATCGAGCACCTCTGGGACGAGTTGGAGCGTCGACTTAAGGGGTGCCCCCACCGTCCGAAATTGGTTAAGGAACTGACCTGTCTTCTCGAAGTCGAGTGGAAGAAAATACCGCTAGCCATCGTACAACGCCTGCGGTTGAGAGTATGCCCGGGAGGGTCGCAGCTGCAATCGCCGCTCGTGGAGGCTCCACCAACTATTGAAGGTGAATAAACTTCGTTTTACTTTGCAATCACAGGTGTCCAATTACTTGTTGGTAGATAGTGTGTAAATTCGAATACATATCATAATTATCATCATCGTCAATCATTATCAATCCACTGCTGGATGAAGGTTGCCCCAACTTTCGTCAACGACGGACTGTCTTGGGACACACTAAAAAAATCTTTTTTGCTGCAACAGCAAAAAACTTGCTACTGCAGTAAATTTCGCCAGTGAATATAGCCACAGCAAAAAGGTTTGCTGGCAATACTAATGAATTCTGCTTTGCTGCAGCAGCAAGATATCCGTTTCCTGTGGCAAGTTTTTATTGATCGTGTAGCAAACCAACTTTGCTACTTCAGCAAATACACTGACGGAAAAAATCCCAACACCAAGAAGGGGTTGTGTTAGATAAACAACAGTTGGTAGGCGGTGAGAGTACATCTGTAAGATGACGTCTATGCAAATTTCGCGCTTGGCGCATACGTGTGACGCTAGTAGCGCCCCTCGGAACATGCAAAGCAGGTTTGCTGTAAATACGCGCTGTAACGTTCGTGAGCGTTAGTTATCGTTGAGATTCGACGTAGTGTGTTGATGTTAGTCAAGAATGCTTTTACGAAAACGAAGAAGCCCTTATCAACAGCTCACGGAGTTTGAAAGGTCGTGTAATAGGGCTACGAGAAGGTGGATTTTCTTTCCGCAATATTGCAGAACGACTTGGCAGGAATGTAGCCACTGTGCATGATTGTTGGCAGCGGTGGTCAAGGGAAGGTACTGCCTCAAGAAGACCGGGTTCCGGTCGGCCACGTGGCACTACTGAGAGGAAAGACCGCCGTGTACGGCGTATAGCCGCGGCGCATCCTACGGCGTCAGCGGCAGCAATTCGAGCTGCAGTTGCCACCACAGTGACACAACGAACTGTTACAACTCGGTTACTTGAAGGACAGCTCCGAGCCAGACGCCCTGTAGCGTGCATTCCACTTACTCCAAAACACTGCCGTTTGCGACGTCAGTGGTGTCAAGCTAGAGCTCATTGGAGGACGGAGTGGAGATCTGTTGTGTTTTCTGATGAAAGCCGGTTCTGCCTGGGTGCCAGTGATGGCCGTGTGTTGGTTAGAAGGAGGCCAGGTGAGCGCCTGCAACCAACTTGTCTGCGGCCGAGACACACTGGACCTACACCTGGAGTTATGGTCTGGGGAGCAATTTCCTATGACAGCAGGAGCACTCTCGTGGTTATCCCACGCACCCTGACGGCACAGTTGTACGTCGGTCTGGTGATTCAACCTGTCGTGCTGCAATTCATGAACAGCATCCCAGGGGGTGTTTTCCAACAGGATAACGCTCGCCCGCATACCGCTGTTGTAACCCAACATGCTCTACAGAGTGTCGACATGTTGCCGTGTCCTGCTAGATCACCAGATCTTTCACCAATCGAGCACGTATGGGACATCATTGGACGACAACTCCAGCGTCACCCCCAACCAGCGTTAACCGTCCCTGTATTGACCGACCAAGTGCAACAGGCATGGAACTCCATCCCACAAACTGACATCCAGCACCTGTACGACACAATGCATGAACGTTTGCGTGCTTGCATTCAACATTCTGGCGGTTACACCGGTTATTAATGTACCAGCATTTCACATTTAAAATGGCTCTTCTCGCGCTTACATTAAGCTGTGATCTTGAAACCTTTATCGATTAAATATGTTATTTATACAAATGTATTGCCGCCATTTCATTCCTCTACAACTATTTTTTCGTGGTGCTGGGATTTTTTTTTGCGTCAGCGTATTTCTGCTACAGAAGCCGATCTCCAGCAATGTCAATTTGCTAGTCTAGCAAACCAACTTTGCTACTTTAGCAAATATTTTTGCTACAGAAGTCGATCCCCAGCAACGTCACTTTGCTCGTCCAGCAAAACAATTTTGCTACTTCAGCAAATATTTCTGCTGAAGAAGCCGATCTCCCGCAATGTCAATTTGCTAGTCTAGGAAACCAACTTTGCTACTTCAGCAAATACTTCTGCTACAGCTCCAGCAATGTCAATTTGCTAGTCTAGCAAACCAACTTTGCTACTTTAGCAAATATTTTTGCTACAGAAGTCTATCTCCAGCAACGTCACTTTGCTCGTCCAGCAAACCAATTTTGCTACTTCGGCAAATATTTCTGCTAGAGACGTCGATCTCCAGCAATGTCAATTTGCTGGTCTATCAAACGAACTTTGCTACTTCAGCAAATATTTCTGCTACAAATGCCGATCTCCAGCAATGTCAATTTGCTAGTCTAGGAAACCAACTTTGCTACTTTAGCAAATACACTGATGGTAAAAAAATCCCAACACCACGAAAAAATAGTTGTAGGGGAATGAAATGGCGGCAATACATTTGTATAGGTAACATAGTTAAACGATTAAGGTTTCAAGATCACAGCTTAATGTAAGCGCGAGAAGAGCCATTTTAAATGTGAAATGCTGGTACATTAATAACCGGTGTAACCGCCAGAATGTTGAATGCAAGCATGCAAACGTTCATGCATTGCCTCGTACAGGTGCTGGATGTCAGTTTGTGGGATGGAGTTCCAGGCCTGTTGCACTTGGTCGGTCAATACAGGGACGGTTAATGCTGGTTGGCGGTGACGCTGGAGTTCTTGTCCAATGATATCCCATACGTGCTCGATTGGAGAAAGATCTGGTTATCTAGCAGGCCACGGCGACATGTCGACACTCAGTAGAGCATGTTGGGTTACAACAGCGGTATGCGGGCGAGCGTTATCCTGTTGGAAAACACCCCCTGGAATGCTGTTCATGAATGGCAGCACAACAGGTTGAATCACCAGACTGACGTACAACTGTGCCGTCAGGGTGCGTGGGATAACCACGAGAGTGCTCCTGCTGTCATAGGAAATTGCTCCCCAGACCATAACTCCAGGTGTAGGTCCAGTGTGTCTCGGCTGCAGACAGGTTGGTTGCAGGCGCTCACCTGGCCTCCTTCTAACCAACACACGGCCATCACTGGCACCCAGGCAGAACCGGCTTTCATCAAAAAACACAACAGATTTCCACTCCGTCCTCCAATGAGCTCCAGCATGACACCACTGACGTCACAAACGGCAGTGGTTTGGAATAAGTGGAAGGACGCTACAGGGTGTCTGGCTCGGAGCTGTCCTTCAAGTAACCGATTTGTAACAGTTCGTTGTGTCACTGTGGTGGCAACTGCAGCTCCAATTGCAGCCGCAGACGCAGTACGATGCGCCACGGCCATACGCCGTGCACGGCGGTCTTTCCTCTCAGTAGTGCCACGTGGTCGGCCGGAACCCGATCTTCTTGAGGCAGTACCTTCCCTTGACCACCGCTGCCAACAATCATGCACAGTGGCTACATTCCTGCCAAGTCGTTCTGCAATATTGCGGAACGAAAATCCACCTTCTCGTAGCCCTATTACACAATCTCGTTCAAACTCCGTGAGCTGTTGATAATGGCTTCTTCGTCTTCTTAAAGGCATTCTTGACTAACATCAACACACTACGTCGAATCTCAACGATAACTAACGCTCACGAACGTTACAGCGCGTATTTACAGCAAACCTGCTTTGCTTGTTCCGAGGGGCGCTACTAGCGCCACACGTATGCGCCGGCGCGAAATTTGCATAGACGTTATCTTACAGATGTACTCTCACCGCCTACCAATTGTCGTTTATCTAACACAACCCCTTCTTGGTGTTGGGATTTTTTGTTCCGTCAGTGTGTTTTCTGCTACAGATGCCGATCTCCAGCAATGTCAGTGTGCCCATCCAGCGAAGAAACTTTGCTACTATAGCAAATATTTTCTGCTACAGAGCAAAATTCTTTGCAATGTTGAATTTCTACTTCAGCCGAGATGTAATGCTACAAACACAAATCTATAGTAATGTTGATTTCCTTGTTGGAATTTAATAAACGGAATTTGCTAAATTCTATTTATTGCTTGATTTCCTATCCTGGTAATCAACATTTCCGGTCTATAACGAAGTACATTTCTCGGTCATTTTTGTCCACGCCGGGCATTGAACCCGTGTCCCCCCATTCCGGAATAAGTCGCTCTCCCAACTGAACTACGCGGACGTATGTTTAGCTGCTATCTGCCTTGATCTCACGTGCATCCTGCGGTGCAGGCACGTCAGCCCCCCACCCACCCAACAGACCAGACCGCCACTATGCTGGAATTCATGAACGGTTACAGTTAGTACATTTAGCCAAACTTTCTTCGCGGTAGTTCAGCTGTTACCATCATCTTGAATTTTGCTGAATACTATACCGTGCAAATGAATTGGGACAAGCTATTTTATTCTCAGAATTGTAATGTGATCGCCAGTTGATGTCGGAAACCCACGTAAACCGGTTTTATCAGCTGTGAGGTGGTGTGACTGTTAGAACTTGATAGTAAGAATGTGGTTTGACCAGTTTTAAACAGGAAATAGGCACTTCAGCTTCAGTTGTGAGCTTTCGTGTGTGACAGGTGGATGTTAGGTTTTGCTCTCTGTGAGTACGTTGCTTTCGTGTATTAAAGGAAACGTGCAAAAGTAATTGCTCTGAAGGATCACACTTCTATGACAGTGAGAGATATCGCTTCTGCAGTTGGACACACGGCAGTAGCAACTGCTATATTTATCAAAATGCTAAATCAATAGTGAATTTCCAGGCCAATCAAGCAAATGTCGTTAGACGAAGCAACTGTGAACCCTTAAGACCTGAGTATGTCAAACAAACTGTAAAACCCCCTCTGAAACAGATGTTTTGGGTTTTTTTACATCAAATGGCACTGGAAGTTTAGTTCCTGTTCAAGGTATGATGAATTCAGCCAAGTACGTAGAAATATTACAACGTAGGATTGTTCTAGTCTTGCAAACGTTTGACGGGACATTTCAACATAACTTGGCCCCATGTCACAATTCGAAATTGGTCAAGAATTTCATGCTGGAAAATCAAATTCATTTGCTTGATTGGCCTGGAAATTCACCAGACTTAAATCCCATAGAGCCGCCCCGGTGGCGCAGTGGTCTAAGCGATGGTCTCTGATCATTCATCCGTAAGGGGCCCTGGTTCGAATCCCGGTGAGTCATGGATGTTGTGTTTGTCTTACGGCACTGGCTCTCTCCCTTCCCTGGAACCAGTGACCCTAAATTAGGGACGGGCGACTGCTTATAGCCCATTGAGTTGCTCACGGTGGTCGTTAAACCTCCAATCAAAAAAAAAAAAATCCCATAGAAAACTTGTGGAATATTTTGAAGAGACGTTTAGGTAAAATGGACTGTATAACCAAAGAACGCATGATAACGAATGCTATAAAAGTGTGGTTCCACGATTATGAAGTCAAAAATATGTGCACTCAATTAGTGGAATGAATGCCAAAACGAATTGAAGAGGTCATTTCTGCTAAAGCAGGACATACTTCATACTAATACAGGTATTTCTCAGTGTATCTCAAGGCATAGAATAATATAAAGGCATAGTTTTGGAAAAAAGAGTGATTTTTTAATTTGTCCCAATTAATTTGCACAGTATGGTATTACAGACACCTTTGCTGCAGTTACTCATTTTTTTTATGGCAGCTGGTGTGGCAGATATAGCAAAAGCATTTGGTTGTTTCAGCAAGGTGATTCTTAAGGCCAACAAAATTTCGGCTGCAGGTAAGTAAATTTCTGTCAGCAAAAAAAAAAAAAAAAAAAAATCCCATAGAAAACTTGTGGAATATTTTGAAGAGACGTTTAGGTAAAATGGACTGTATAACCAAAGAACGCATCATAACGAATGCTATAAAAGTGTGGTTCCACGATTATGAAGTCAAAAATATGTGCACTCAATTAGTGGAATGAATGCCAAAACGAATTGAAGAGGTCATTTCTGCTAAAGCAGGACATACTTCATACTAATACAGGTATTTCTCAGTGTATATCAAGGCATAGAATAATATAAAGGCATAGTTTTGGAAAAAAGAGTGATTTTTTAATTTGTCCCAATTAATTTGCACAGTATAGTATTACAGACACCTTTGCTGCAGTTACTCATTTTTTTTATGGCAGCTGGTGTGGCAGATATAGCAAAAGCATTTGGTTGTTTCAGCAAGGTGATTCTTAAGGCCAACAAAATTTCGGCTGCAGGTAAGTAAATTTCTGTCAGCAAAAAAAAAAAAAAAAAAATCCCATAGAAAACTTGTGGAATATTTTGAAGAGACGTTTAGGTAAAATGGACTGTATAACCAAAGAACGCATCATAACGAATGCTATAAAAGTGTGGTTCCACGATTATGAAGTCAAAAATATGTGCACTCAATTAGTGGAATGAATGCCAAAACGAATTGAAGAGGTCATTTCTGCTAAAGCAGGACATACTTCATACTAATACAGGTATTTCTCAGTGTATATCAAGGCATAGAATAATATAAAGGCATAGTTTTGGAAAAAAGAGTGATTTTTTAATTTGTCCCAATTAATTTGCACAGTATAGTATTACAGACACCTTTGCTGCAGTTACTCATTTTTTTTATGGCAGCTGGTGTGGCAGATATAGCAAAAGCATTTGGTTGTTTCAGCAAGGTGATTCTTAAGGCCAACAAAATTTCGGCTGCAGGTAAGTAAATTTCTGTCAGCAAAAAAAAAAAAAAAAAATCCCATAGAAAACTTGTGGAATATTTTGAAGAGACGTTTAGGTAAAATGGACTGTATAACCAAAGAACGCATCATAACGAATGCTATAAAAGTGTGGTTCCACGATTATGAAGTCAAAAATATGTGCACTCAATTAGTGGAATGAATGCCAAAACGAATTGAAGAGGTCATTTCTGCTAAAGCAGGACATACTTCATACTAATACAGGTATTTCTCAGTGTATATCAAGGCATAGAATAATATAAAGGCATAGTTTTGGAAAAAAGAGTGATTTTTTTAATTTGTCCCAATTAATTTGCACAGTATAGTATTACAGACACCTTTGCTGCAGTTACTCATTTTTTTTATGGCAGCTGGTGTGGCAGATATAGCAAAAGCATTTGGTTGTTTCAGCAAGGTGATTCTTAAGGCCAACAAAATTTCGGCTGCAGGTAAGTAAATTTCTGTCAGCAAAAAAAAAAAAAAAAAAATCCCATAGAAAACTTGTGGAATATTTTGAAGAGACGTTTAGGTAAAATGGACTGTATAACCAAAGAACGCATCATAACGAATGCTATAAAAGTGTGGTTCCACGATTATGAAGTCAAAAATATGTGCACTCAATTAGTGGAATGAATGCCAAAACGAATTGAAGAGGTCATTTCTGCTAAAGCAGGACATACTTCATACTAATACAGGTATTTCTCAGTGTATATCAAGGCATAGAATAATATAAAGGCATAGTTTTGGAAAAAAGAGTGATTTTTTTAATTTGTCCCAATTAATTTGCACAGTATAGTATTACAGACACCTTTGCTGCAGTTACTCATTTTTTTTATGGCAGCTGGTGTGGCAGATATAGCAAAAGCATTTGGTTGTTTCAGCAAGGTGATTCTTAAGGCCAACAAAATTTCGGCTGCAGGTAAGTAAATTTCTGTCAGCAAAAAAAAAAAAAAAAAAAAAAAAAATTGCTCAAGTACCAAATAGGCTTTGCTATAAAAGCCGAAAAAACATTATTGTTTGCTAGAGCAACAAATATTTCGTCATTTCGAGCAAAACTCAATGCAGCAAAATTGTTTTTGCTGCTCCAGCTTAGTTTGTTTCTTCAGTGCAGTTTCCATTTACCCACCTGGTCGTCTGGGTCTTTTCTTGCAATCCAGTCTAAAATGTCGGGCCGCCCCGGTGCCGCAGTGGTCTAAGGCGTTGGCCTCTGATCATTCGTCCGTAAGGGGTCCGGGTTCGAATTCCGGTCAGGCATGGATGTTGTGTTTGTCTTATTTGTCTTACGGCACTGGCTCTCTCCCTTCCCTGGAACTAGTGACCCTAAATTAGGGACGGGCGACTGCTTATAGCCCATTGAGTTGCTCACGGTGGTCGTTAAACCTCCAATCAAAAAAAAAAAAAAAATAAATAAATAAAAATAAAATGTTGGTTGTTCATCGGTGGTCTGTTCTGGCAATATGTCCAGCCCATTGCCATTTCAGAGATATTACTCTGATCACGATGTCTTCCACTCTTGTCATTTTCCTTATCAGCGAGTTCCCCTGTTTATCTTTCTTGGTTACACCAATCATGCATCTCGCGATGTTTCATTCAGTTCTCTGCAGTCTTTGTATGTCTTTTTTATCTAAGGTCCACGTCCCTGCTTCGTACGTAAGTACTAGAAGGATGCATTGATTAAATACTTTTCTTTTAAGACATAATGGCATATTGCTCTTAAAAATTTTATTGTTTCTCCCAAAAGCTCTCCAATCAAGTTTTATACTCCGATTAATTTCTTCATCAAAGTGACCTTTGCTTGATATCTGCTGTTCAAGGTAAATGTAGGTATCGCACATCTCGAACTTTTTTCCCATCGATCGATAAATCTTCATTTCTTGTAAAAGTACATCACTTTTGTCTTCTGAAAGTTCATTATTAATCCCACTTCTTTAATCTTGTCAGCAAGTTCCTGGATCATACTCTGCAGCTCTGAAGTATTATTTGAAATACTTCTGAAGAATTCTTCGAAATTTTTTTTTTTTTTTTTTTTGCTTTTGAAAAATAAAACCGGGTCTAAATCGGGTCAGGAACACCTTGACACGGCCCGCAAAACATTGTCGACCCGGTGACCCACCGACCCGTGGCCTGTTTTTTTTTTTTTTTTTTTTTTTTTGATTGGAGGTTTAACGACCACCGTGAGCAACTCAATGGGCTATAAGCAGTCACCCGTCCCTAATTTAGGGTCACTGGTTCCAGGGAAGGGAGAGAGCCAGTGCCGTAAGACAAACGCAACATCCATGCCTCACCGGGATTCGAACCCGGACCCCTTTCGGACGAATGATCAGAGGCCATCGCTTAGACCACTGCGCCACCGGGGCGGCGTGGCCTGTTTCCATCTCTGGAACTATCTGAAACAGCACGTCGAATTGAGTTACGTTTGAAACAAGTCAGGAAATAAATATTTCATACTGTAATGGGGGCATTGCTTATTTTTAACTGCATATATTGTTTTGGTGTGAATCAATTAAAATTTTTTAACTCATTAATTAAATTCGTCGATTAATTGGTTGATTAATCGTACCTTTAAATAAAATAGCCTGCAATACTCTTTATGGGAAGACCTTTTTTTTTTTAGCAAAACTCTCACCATACCAACATCCTCTGTGCGCCACTGGCAATTTCTGATCATATGTAGAGGAGTTTAGGAAGGGAGGATCTGACCCCAGGTCTTAAACAACCCTTAGAAATAGGAAGCTAGGAGATTCGGGCTAGAGTTCCCGATAGAAAAGCGTTACGAAAGCAAGGAGGAGGAAGACGCCCTTATTTATTACCGGGGGGGGGGGGCAGTACCCAGTGTCCGACAGCTTAACGTGCTCATCCGACGCACGGCGGATATTTAGTGGATCGAACCTAAGGTCCTTCCCATGGCAGTCACGAACGTTGCTTACTAGGCCACTCGCGGCACTGGCAATTTCCATGTATTCTAACTGTTTATATACTGTATGATGGGGGGGGGGGGAGGGGTGTATGGAGGGGCAGCTAAAAGGTGCGCTTTAAGGAAAAGTGAGTGGGTCTATTCCAGCCCAGTCCTTACGTCGCGCCTGCTGCTACTTAAGCCTACCTAACTGCAATGTACTGTATAAGATCGCCTAATTTCAATTTGTAATACTGTATTCAATTAATTAAACCTTTCAAATGAACAAACTATATGTTTATGCATGTATTTTTATGCATGTGTTTTTTGTCAGTTGGTGGAGCACAAGGTCACGACGTCGGGCCAAATTAGTGACTTCTTAAATGATTACATTAAAAAACTACTTACCGGTTTGGTACAGCAAAGAATGAAAAGCCGATGGCACATTATTATTAGCTGTTGATGCAGCTGGAGACAAGATCCGTCTGATTATTGTCGAACTGCATACTCTAAGTGAACCAATGTTCTTGCTTAGGAGCTATTTTGGGAGCCTGGACACTTTAAACTTCGGCTTCCTGACTGAATTCCGTTTGGACATTGACCAAGCGGAAGTTTTGTGAACACATTTATCGCGTTGCTATAAATGCAATAGACGAAGTGAACAACAAACATACCGGGAAACTAATATATAACACTAGCTAAAGGGCACGGCGCAGCGTTGCCCGGATTCAACATAAAATACATGAATCGGCTTCTTAGGCAGCGTTGTTCAAGTTTTCTTGAAATTATGAATAGGATATACACTGAAGAGCAATTAAATTAGAGACAGCTGGCGTTATGCAAATGTGGCGCTGTGGGCGGCCCTGTAAACGGAAACGACATGACGTATGCAGCGATCCGACAATATAAGGAGTGATGCAACGGGAATCAGTAAGAGTCGGACGCAGTATCGGTAAGACGAAGGATCTAAGCGCATATGATCGTGGGCAAATTGTCGGGGCCCGACGAATGGGTCACTCCAGCTCGGAAGTCGTGCAGGCACTGGGATCTTCACGAGCCACTGTGTCACGGATGCCCCGTCGAATCCGGTAAAACCATCCCTGCAAGGGCCAACTGCCGTGGACAACAGCGTGTGGATGAGTGGGGTTATCGTCGGCTAGCTCGCATTGTAACAGCGGATAGACGGGCTACAGTGAAAGAAATCACTCGGCAATTCAACGCTGATGCACAAAAACGCGTAAGCAGCCACACCATCCAGAACCATCTCCTCGCTATGGGGTACAGCAGCCATCGTCCCACGAGGGTGCTGCTGCTGACCGCACATCACAGGGCGCAAAGATTAGCATGGGCACGGGAACATCGCCACTGGACCCTAGACATCTGGAAAAATGTTGCCTGGACTGATGAGTCGAGATTCACGTTGGTACATGCGGATGGCAGGATACGAGTGCGGCGCAAACCACATAAAGCGATGGATCCGTCTTGCCAGCAGGGTACTCTTCAAACTGGTGGGGGTGGCATTCTCGTCTCGGGACTGTTTACGTGGACTGAAACGGGACCCCTTGTACGTGTGTCATCGTCTCTCACAGGTCAACGTTACCGGGATATCCTGGACGACCATTTGCTCCCGTTTGTGCGTCTTCAACATCCCACTGGGGACCTCATTCTGAAATAAGACAATGCACCGTGCCATCGCTCCCGAATTGTATCCGAATGGTTAGATGAACACTCCACCTACGTGACCTCGCTTTCTTGGCCAGCTAGGTCACCTGACCTCAATCCCATCGAGCACATCTGGGATGCCATCGAAAGAGATGTTCGAGGCTCTGACACCCCTCCATTAAATCTTCGTGAACTGTGGGAGCTTGTTCAAGGGTCGTGAATACGTATGGCTTTCCAACGCTTCCGGTGTCTTGTCGAGTCCATGCCGGGACGAATCGCCGCCGTCATCAGGGCGAAAGGTGGTGCTACACGTTACTAGACAGGTATCTCTAATTCAATTGCTCTTCAGTGTACGCACTGTATTTTATGGAAACATCTAATTTAAATAAGTTTGTGTGATTCCGAAGCTCTAGACCAGTGTTCTCAAACTCGCGGCCCGGCGCAACTGATTAGCGGCCCGCATGAACGATTACACAATAAAAATAAATAATCCTTTTTCCAAGTATTATTACAATATATTAAATATAATATAAACATAGTAATGCTTAACAAAGCCATCCTCTTTGTAAGTAACAAGTTTTTTTACGAAGAATATAACTATATTAAGCAGAATATTTTCAATATATTCAAGTCTCCATTTTGCTGACAACGTAGCTGAAAAACTGCAGCTTGAATTAATAGACTTTCAGTGTGATTCTTTTCTAAGAACAAAATTTAACAGCTGCAATACAACAGAGTTTTACCAGTTAGTTTCAAAGCACAAGTACGTAAACTTTTATAACCTAGCTGCACCTGTTCTGTCTGTGTTCGGAACAACATACTCATGTGAACAGTTATTTTCAAGAATGAACCAAGTAAAATGTCTTGAAAGGAATAGGTTAAGTGACAGTCACTTATGCTCACTTTTAAAAGTAGCATGTCCAAAGGACATTATCCCAAATATCGATAAGTTAGTGACAGAAAAGCGAGCCAAGTTTCTGGTCAGAACATGTAATATTTTCTGTACCGTGTACCGTGTTCAGTTGGTAAAATGTGACTGTTTTAAAATTTAAGTGAAAATAATTGTTACACAAAAGTGATTATTTTCAGTGATTGACGAAGCATTTGTTTTTACTATTTACCGATAATTAGAAATAATATTCCACTCTAGCGCCAAGCCATTAGTGTAGTTTTGTAAAGTTGACATTTATTCATAAGAAATTTATTAATATTCATGCGGCCCTCTAACTTCCTTCAAAACTGGAAAGTGGCCCTTCCAAGAGTCTGAGTTTGAGACTACTGCTCTAGACGCAGCCCTTCTAGATCTGTCTGCTTGCTTTCTTTCTTCTCTGTGTTCATCTGGTTCTTCTGATCTTGATATTTGTTTCGATAACCTATTTAAAATTACATTTAATTTATTTAAAATTAAAATTATATTAATTTATTTAAAATTAAAATTATATATAATTTATTTAAAATTAAAATTATATATAATTTATTTAAAATTAAAATTATATATAATTTATTTAAAATTAAAATTATGCAATTTATTTAAGATTGAAAATCAATTAATTCATTTAAAATTAATTATTTTTTTAAATTTATTTATTTTATTTGAAATTAAACTAATTTATTTAATTTAAAATTGAATTTATTTTTTTTATTTTTTTAAATCAAAATTCATTTATTATATTTAATTTATTTATTTTTTATATCTTTTATTAAAACTTATTTAATATTTATTTAAAATAAATTTGAAAATTATATTTAATTTATTTAAAATTATATTTAATTTTATTTGTTTCGATAACTAACATACATGAATCGGCTTCCGGGGCTGCGTTGTTCGAGATTTCATGAAATTATGAGTAGGATATACTGTATTTCATGGAAACATCGAATTGAAATATGCTTACGTGATTCCGAAGCTTTTGGCGCAGCCCTTCTAGATCAGTCTGCTTGCTTTAATTTTTTTCTCTGTGTTCAGGGGGTTCTGATCTTGATATTTGTTTTGATAGCCTGTTTTTTGCAAGTTTGGATCTCGTGCTTCGTCTTCCGTTTTTTAATTATTTTCTTTTTCATTTTTGGCGGAACTATCGTTTTTTTGGTGCAAAATAATTGGAAAAAAAAATGGATTGCATTGCACCAAATACCAAAATTAGAGACATATTGTGAAAGTGTTGTTTTAATATAGTAATTTGAAAAATAATGCACTTCATTATCTAATAGCATTTACAAAATATAATCTCTGGAAAAATAGAAATTTAATGTCATTTAATCAGAAATATCGAAATTCATGGGCCCCGGGTGGCCTAGTGGGCAACGTTCGTGACTGCCACGGAAAGGACCTCAGGTTCGATCGCAGGCTGGTACGAACGCTCGATCCACTAAATATCAGCCGTGTGTCAGATGGGCACGTTAAGCCGTCGGACCCCGGGCACTGGCCCCCGGTAGTAAGAAAGGGCGTCTTCCTCCCTCTTTCTACTTCGCTTCCGTGTCACTTTCCTCTCTGGCACTCTAGCCCAAATCTCCTAGCTTCCTATTTCTAAGGGTTGTTTAAGACCTGGGGTTAGACACTCCCTTCCTAAAATCCTCTACATATGATCATGATCAATATCGAAATTCGAGACAAATAAAATTAGCAATAAAATGCGATTTTCGAAGGGTTCTAAAATTTGAAAATAGGACATATGGTGCAAATGAAACTTAATAAAAATGGATAGTTTTGAAACTACACTGGTGTTCAAAATTAAGAGAATTTGCACATATTGTCGATTTCCACAAAAAGTACGGAACCAAAGGTACAAATTATGCTGCCGAATAAGAATGCAAATTTGCAGTGTCGAATACGTAAGTGTACACAAGCGTGTGGGCGGAGCTGTGTCAGCGGGGGCATGAAAAGCACACGTGACTTTTTCCGCGATTAGTTCGCTCGTACTCCTCGGCGACATTCGTTGTGTTTCTTGCAGGAGTTGGTTCAATTTCATAAGCAATCAGGTAAAATGAGTTGCCACGAACGTATTGATGACGGAATGAGGAGGAGAATCGCCGGTAGATTGGAGGCAGGGCAATCGCAAGTGCAGGTTGATACAGAGCTCAATGTAAAGCCCAGTGTCGTCTGCAATTTGTAGAAACAGTTTAAGGACACCGGATCCATATCAACAAGGCCTGAGCAAGGTCGTCCAAGAGCCACGACGGCCAATGAACATCATTATTTGGCACTTTCAGCGAGGCGCTACAGGACTGCTACAGCTGCACAGCTATCTCGTGAGCTGCATGCCGCCACTGGAACCCGAGTTTCAAGGGTTACTGTTTCCCGAAGGCTTCATGAGAGAGGAATTGCTAGAAGACCCGCTGTTTGCGTCCCGCTCACTTCAGCACACAAGAGAGCACGTTTAGCATGGTGCAGAAAACATCAGCCTTGGACCAGACTTCAGTGGGGTAACGTTCTCTTCACAGATGAGTCGCGATTCAGCCTGGGCACTGATTCTCGACGTACCTTCATCTGGATAGAACCTGGGATCCGATACCTTTCCTCCAACATTCGAGAAAGGGACCGCTATGGCAGCGGAGTTGTCATGGTCTGAACAGGCGTCATGTTGGACGGCCACACACCTCTCCATGTGTTTGACAGAGGCTCCCTGACTGCTGAGAGGTATAGGGATGAGATTTTACAGCCCTATGTTCAACTTTTCAGGGGCGCAGTTGGCCCTCGGTTCCTTTTTATGGACGACAACGCTCGTCCACATAGGGCTCACCTGGTCGACGATTATCTTGGAAGCGAGGATATTCGCCGGATGGATTGGCCAGCCAGATCGCCAGACACGAACCCTATCGAACATGTCTGGGACGCTCTTGGGAGGGCAATTGCAGCTCGTCATCCCCTCCGAGAACCATCCAGGAGCTGAAAACTGCGTTGCTGCAGGAGTGGAACCGACTGCCACAGAGACTCATCAACTGCCTCATTTCCAGTATGATCGTCACGCTGTGAGAGCTGTATCACTGTGAGAGGGGACCATACCCCATATTAGAGTTATTTTATGTTCGATCTTGCAACGTGGATTTTGGACATGAGCCTTACTGACGATCATGAGTGCGTACCATGACTGTTGTATGGTATAATTTTTTCTCTTATATAACTGTGTATCCATACCAAATTTCATTAAAATGTGTTCATTAGTTTTTCAGAAATTCGACAAAATGTGCAAATTTTCTTAATTTTGAACATCAGTGTAATAGTTTATAGAGAAGGTACTGATTTTCTTAATAAAATATAGGAATAAAATAATGTTGAATAAGTCATGAATTCATAGTAGGATCCAGAGTCAAATTTTCATTTTCATGTGTTGGAAACTGTTTCTCTTCCGGTGATTATACTGTTTTCGTACTTTCACTTTCTTTCACTGTTACTTGTTTTTTTTTTTTTTTTTTTTTCCGTTTTCTCTTATATTTAAAGAATCACTTCAATATGGGTCTCTTCATAGTGCTCTCTGATGGGGTGATTCTGAATAAATTGTACAAAACCAGCTCCGGGTTGATTTTTCCCGGCCAGGCTGCTCCCCCCCCCCTCATAATGATGTTTTGATAGATCTGTATGAAATATGTGAAATAATATTTCTATGTTTCTACGATTAATAAGTACTTATTGTGAGATTTTATATCTTGGATCCATATCAAATTTAGTTTGAATTGTATCATCATCATTGTCAATCATTATAAATCCACTGCTGGACGAAGGTCTCCCCAAGTTTCCTCCACAACGGTCTGTCTTGTGCCAGTCTCCTCCATGTCACTCCCGCATACTTTCGAATTTCATCCACCCATCTTCCATGTGGTCTTCTTCTGGGTCTTTTCCTGTCCCTTGGAATCCAATCTAAAATTTCGGCTGTCCATCGATGGTCTGTCCTTCTGGAAGTATGTCCAGCCCATTGCCATTTCAGGGATTTAACTCTGATCATATATTTTCTCACAGATATACATCTGAATTGTATACCTGTGAGAAATATTTTAACTTGGTGCTTTTTAGTTTTTTAATCCAGGAACTGGTTTATAGTGTTCCTTACCTATTTATTTTGCAAAATACACTTATTGTCATAAAAGTCTACGCACTAGGAAAAACCTGCCCGATTAACGCGAAACTCGGTGAACACCTAAGGGAAGGGCAGACATGCAAATAAGTAAAGTTTCGTGCGATTCTGCTTGCCCGCGCGTCCAAGACTGGCGTCGCAATCGCAGTCCTTGGGGATTATAAGGCGCCGCAAAGGTGACTCCACATTCGTGCCGAAGTGCACGGTAAGAGTCAGGTGAGATCCCTGAGCAAAAGACATGCCGAGGAGCCGCTTTAGATGTGCATACGGGCAACTGACGGAGCTTCAACGAGGTCGTATCGTCGGAATGAGAGAGGCAGAGTGGCCGGCGCGCCAGATCGACACCATTTGGGTCGGTCAGACAGTACGGTGCGATCGTGTTGGGAGAAATGGACACGGGAGGGCACCCAGACACGGCGGACTGGTTCTGGACGACCCGGGCACACCACCAGCAGAGATGACCATGGGATCGTGAGAGCGGCTCGCACAGATGTAACGACGTCCATGTCCAATATCCAAAGACATGTGGTGGCTGTACAAGAGACTCATGTGTCCGCGCAAGACCATTTCCAGGGGCCTGGCAGAAGCGAATATGCACTCTGGACGGCCCTTACTTTTTCTGCCAGTAACACCTGACCATCGTCGGCGTCAATTGCAGCGGTGTCAGCAGCAAGCACCGTGGAATGCTACAGACTGGCGACGTGTAGTGTTCAGCGACGAACCCCGCTTCTGTATGGGAAATGACCACCGTATCAGAATGTGAAGGACCGCAGGTGAGCGCTACAATCCCAACCTCACTGTGCAGCGGCACACGTCCCGAACTGTAGGCGTGATTGTCTGGGGAGCCATCGTGTATGACAGCCGGACTTCTCACGCAGTAATCCGAGGACTTTGACAGCCCAGCGCTATGTACAGGAGATCCTGCTGCCCCATGTGCTGCCTTTCCTAGCGTGGCGGCCCGGAGCCATTTTCCAACAAGATAACGCCCGTCCACACACGGCTCGGGTTTCCCAGGACTGTGTACGTCATGCTTCGACGCTTTCGTGACCTGCCAGAATGCCTGATCTCTCGCCCATCGAGCACGTGTGGGACCAGATGGGACGCCAGCTTTCTCCATGTCCCGGTATTCGTAATTTAGAGCGTCATTTCCAAGAAATGGGGGCCAATCTGTCCCAGGATAACATACGGCGTCTCTTTGACTCCATGCCGGCTCGTATAACCGCATGTATCCGACCACGAGGTGGTCCGACGAGGTACTAACGCTGACCGGAATGTGTACCGTATGTCCGCGGGAAATCGTCCTGATGCTGTGGTATTGTAATCACTTCTGTCCTTGGTATGTACCATCACACTACTAAAATCTCATTTCAATCCGACGGCTCCTTCTTGGTGCGCGGATTTTTATAACATGGAATGTAGTAGCTTAAATAAATTTCGCATTTTTAGATAAATCTTTAGATTAAGTAAATGGTATGAAAGTGACTAAAACGTGTGTTTAAATGTGGCAGCCCACACCTCATCAACCCATTTGACTTCAAGTTGTAGGCCACACTGTAGGACAAGAACTGCAGAAAGAGACACCCTAGTATTGACAGTCTCAAACGCTCTTTGGTGCGGGTACTAACAGCTTTCCATGTGGTGGCTCTGCGTAAAGCTATTGATTAGTGGCTACACAGACTGAAGGACTGTGCGAAGGCAAAAGGACGCCATTTTGAAAAGTGATTGGTGCCATGTATTCACAAGTGTACTACCTACGCGATATCACAGGTATAGTAAAATATCTTTAAATTTCTTTTGGTATTTCATTGTATACTTTGTAACAGCATTGATAGTAAGACTAGGTATAAGAATCTTTAGGTTGGTCTCGGAACCATTTATTCGTAGCTGCTTGAACATCTTCGTCACAAGTGAACTGAATTCCTTTCAGATGTCTCTTGAGAGCAGAAAACAACCAGAAGTCGGACGGAATGGACATCTTCGTCACAGGTGAACTGAATTCCTTTCAGATGTCCTTGAGAACAGAAAACAACCTGAAGTCGGACGGACTGGACATCTTCGTCACAGGTGAACTGAATTCCTTTCAGATGTCTCTTGAGAGCAGAAAACATTCAGAAGACGGAAGGACGGGACATCTTCGTCACAGCTGAACTGAATTCCTTTCAGATGTCTCTTGAGAGCAGAAAACAACCAGAAGTTGAACGACGGCAAATCTGGGCTGTAGGTTAGGTGTTCAAGAACTTCAAACCCTATTTTCTGTATGGGCTCTGAAGTTAAAGCACTGGCATGAGGATTTGGCGTTGTCTTTTTGCAAAATCATTGGCTTCTTTCCCCAAGGCACGCGGTTTATTCTTTGGTTTAACTTTTTTTAAGGTATGCACATAGCTCTCAGAGTTGATAGCGGCACCTTTGACCATGTACTTCTAATGAATAATGCCTCTGTAGTCTCAGAGCACAGTAAGCACGCACGTAAAGGCAGAAATTTGAGTTTTGAATTTCATCGGTCGAGGAGAAGATGGGTGACGGTATTCCAGCGATTGATTTTTCATTACTGGGTCTTAATGGTGAACCCAATTTTCATCACCAGTCACAATGTTTTGGAGAAAAACACTTCCATATTTTTCATAGCAAGCAAGCAACCTTTGGCATGTTTCAAGTCTTGATTTCTGCATTTCAGTCGTTAGGTGACGAGGTACCCAACGAACACACACTTTGTTGTATCCTAAATCGTTAACAATGCCATTGACACTACCTAAACTAATGCGCAGCTTGCCTTATATGCTTCTCTGAGTTATTCTTATTTTTCCTCATGAGTTCGTCGATATTTTGCCTATTCAAATCGCAAGTTGCGATTACGTGCCTCCTACTTCGCGGATGATCTTTTACGGCCAACATTCCTTTACTGCCCTTTGATTTTTTTACCAAACGGCGAACAGTGCTTATGTCCAAAGTTCAGAACGATAAACTGCCGCTAACGTAGCGTGAATTTCTTTGGGAGCTACATTTTCATGAGTTAAAGACTCACTAACTGGTCGTTGTTTGACGACCAGATATAGAGTTTTAAATCATGAAAACGTCAACACAGTTGGAAAAAGAATCATCCATCTTAAGCACAATGAAATACGAACAAATAGACGTACGGAGTTCTATTACGCAGTGAAATGAAGCTAATGGCAGAAAAATACGTTTGCCGTCTTACTGGTTGCTAGACAACAAGTCATGCGCGGGACACTTGCGCAGAGGCATTACTTATTGAACATGCCTAGTATCACCATATATGACGTAGTAGTCTTGTCTTACCTCTACGATAATTTAAAACATCAACATACTAAGAAATAGTTCCTAAATGAAAGAAACCTTAACGGCCAGACGAAACATGTAAACAACAGAAGTTAAACTTACGGAAAAAGATGTTTTATTCAGGATGTAACAAACACATTGTAGCATAGCATATTGCACTAAACTCTTCACACACCACACGACGCTCTTTTCAATAAGTCAGTTTACAACCCAACGCTCTCAAGCAACAATTTAGCCGTCGCTTTTATCTCTTGTTCTTATCAATATCAGGCATACGTCACGTGCATTCAACCTCAATTGTGTTGCCAAACGTATTCGTTTGAGAGAAAAGATATTACGTTAAGAGTGAAGAATAACACAATAAACTCAAGATTTACATAGGGAAATAAAATAAAAAGGAAAGTTAATTCAGAATATACGTCACACATAATGTGTGTGACTCAGCATGTTATTAATTTAAAAATTAAGGAAAATTACCGAAAAAATTTAATAGTGACAGGGAAATGTTTTTTTTAAATCAAAAGACAAACAAAGTGATTAAAAAAGTGACGATATATGAATGTCGCCTTTAACTTTCTAAAAGTGCAAAAAACAAGATAATTTAAAAAACATTTATTCAAAAGCAAGCGTTACAAACACAAGTATGATAACAATATATACTTGATACGTAAATATAAATGATCATGACTGCATATCGTGACGTTTCTGAATAGCACTTAAGACATTTCTTTTCATGACTCTTTCATGTTCAGACAAACACGTGCGCCTTTCAGCATTCTCCTTAGCTATTCACTTTCTTGTGAGAGAAACGTTACTAGCATTTCTTTCGTCCTTCATTAATTTCGAACGGTTGCTCTATGGGATGAAAAAAGAAACAAGTTTACATGATTTTGTAAAAGTAACAGGCTGTGATAATAGCATAATGTTATTATTTTCTACGTACTTTAACTTTGCGAGAAGCAGGTTTTTTTTTTTTTTTTGGTTGGAGGTTTAACGACCACCGTGAGCAACTCAATGGGCTATAAGCAGTCGCCCGACCCTAATTTAGGGTCACTGGTTCCAGGGAAGGGAGAGAGCCAGTGCCGTAAGACAAACACAACATCCATGCCTGACCGGGATTCGAACCCGGACCCCTTACGGACGAATGATCAGAGGCCATCGCTTAGACCACTGCGCCACCGGGGCGGCCAGAAGCAGGTTCATTGGAAACATGTGAAAGTGCAAGGTTCTTTTCCTGTAACCCGTAAAGTGTTACGAAAATAAATAAAATTGACAAATTATTATAAATACCAGGCGAATATTCTGGGGGTGCTAGGTGTGCGGCGCACACCCACACTGAGTCGTCGCAATTTATTTAACCTTTTAGGATTTATTTCTAATAAAACTCGGCAGAGTTTGCCCTAAGGCTTCGAGTGGTGGCTAAAATTAATTCCCCACAATATTTCCGTTAAGAGGAGAAGGTTCGTTCATTAAGCATAATATCCCTTTTGTGCTAAAATCCTCGGGTGGGTGGTTTCCCTACAGACGGTTGTTGAAGCTGTCCCACGATGGCGTTGCAGGTCACGTTTTCATTTCCCTGTGGTTTCAAACATTACACCTGATCTCTCAGGGTGTGCTAGCCAAATAGAGCACCACTTGTAATTCCATGGAACAACGCAATTCAACGTTGTGATACGAGTTGCTGTTATATTATATTTCTGGATAACAAAACTCACCAAAGTTGGTTCTAAAGCTTCGGGTGGTGTCTAAAATTAATTTCCTTATACAATGTTTTCGTAAAGTGGAAAAGGTTCGTTACTTCGTTGAGTAAACAAAACATTGTAGTATTTGCATCCGTAGGTGTGCTGTTTGGGCAGTGAACACCCCGAGGCGTGTAAAGCAATAAAGCAACTGTGGTACAAAGCTCTCCAGATGGCGCTGCAGGTCACGTTTTTATTTCCGCAGAGGCTGGGGTGTGCGAGCCTAAAAAAAAAAAAAAAAAAAAAAAACAACCTACTAGTCATACGTTTGCGTGCAGTCGTAAATACAATTCAACGTTTTGCCACGAATTGTAGTTGTTCTATCTTTTCTTCGCAGTGTGAATCGAGTTGCTCTTTTTATTGTAGTTGTTTTATCTTTTCTTCGCAGTATGAATCCAATTGTTCTTTTTATTGTAGTTGTTCTATCTTTTCTTCGCAGTATTTAAAAAGAGAATTTGAAGTTTTGTTATCCATATAGGATGGGATAATAAAAATTCTTTTTTATTTATTCAACTACCACTAAATAAAAAAAAAAAATTGCTTTCGTCTGTTCAAAATCAGTGCGTAAATTTTTCAGCTCGGGTTACATAGTAACATTTTTGCTTGTTTTTTTCCCCCGTAACAGCGCACACCTAACTTAAATGGGCACACGATACCACTGATAAATACATACCTAAAAATGTGCTACTCCATCTTTTGCCCTTACAACAGTAACTAGACGTCTTGGCAAGGACTCAATAAGATGTTAGAAAAATGGAGGTGGTGTTGCTACCGATGAAGCAAGAATCGCTTTGAAGTGGGGCATCCACTGTTGCCGATGGGGATTTAGAGGGGCTCGAACAGATCTTTCCATTTCGTCCCACAAATTCTCAATGAGATCGAGATCGGATGATTAGAGGGGGCCTGTTCGAGTATGGTATTTTTACTTCAGCGCTGCTGGAGCCAATTGGCCACAACTCGGAAAGTACGTGGTATTGCGTCGTCCTGTGGAAAGATGGCGTAATGCTGCGAAAACAAAAATCTTTACGAATGGGCGTAGATGCTCGTCGAGGTTCTTTCCGTACTATAGTTCCGGAGGTTTCGACGGAAACGAGGGCCCCCAAGAAAGCCAACGTAAGCCCTTCCAAAATGTTGCACCACCTCCGCCTGCCTACAGCACCCCAAACTGGCAACCGTGATTCGTCAGACCAGGTGATGCATTTCTAGAACTCCGCACTCCAGTTGCGATAGGACTTGGCAAACTGAAGCCTAATGTTTCGGTGCCTTGCTGCCAAAAAGGGGACATGATGTGGAAGTACACTGCCATAACCTATTTTTTCCATGGTGCGACTGATAGTATTTCTTGTAAAAGCGCATGCTCATTAAATTCCGTTATGTTTTCCGCTGTAGGCAATTTATCCCTTGTAAAGCGGAGGGACACGATTTGATCCACTTTCGGCAGCGATCCGTGGATCCAATCAGTTGAAAAGAAGAAAAGAAAGCTTGCAACTAAACCTCTATTACTACTAAACATTTAACTAAAATTAAATGTAACTTGCATGTTCTTTAGTTGCCATAAAAATTGCACTCAGTTTGAAAATATTTTGCAATATTTGCACTATATTATTTAGTTAATTTGAAATAAAAGTTTGTGCTTAACTGTACTGAGAAAAGTTGGCCTAGTGGGCACCGTTCGTGACTGCCCCGGAAAGGGCCTCAGGTTCGATCCACTAAATATCCGCCATGCGTCGGATGGGCACGTTAAGCCATCGGACCCCGGGTGCTGGCCTCCCGGTAATAAGTAAGGGCGTGTTCCTCACCCTTTCTACTTCGCTTCCGTGTCACTTTCCCATCGGGCGCTCTAGCCCAAATCTCCTAGTTTCCTATTTCTAAGGGCTGTTTAAGACCTGGGGTCACACACTCCCTTCCTAAAATCCTCTTCATTTGGTGGTGAGAATACTGAGGAAAGTTAACTTCACTTGGAGGATGACTCACACTGTGGGTCGCGCAATAGTAATATATTAATTCAATTAAAGGAAGACTCATACTCTGGGTCATGCATTGGAAAACCACATAATTGGTGTCACAAATAATTGTCATACCTTCAAACTACCTCAGGCATAGACTCCAGTTTGCTCTGTTTTTTGAAACATTGAAAAGTAGTTATCTTATGAAAGAAATACGGGATTACGCCATATAATACAAATTTTGAAGATGACAATCCGATTTTTGGCGTAAATGTGACAAGGATGGTAAGTCAGATAATATCTGAAAACTTGAAAATTTTCATCGTCCTGGAGCGGGACTCGAACCCGCATCTCCCAGAAAACGCCTAGGTATAACTTGAAACTTGGTCGTTCTGGGTGGTGTAGTGGTTAGCATACCTAGGCGTTTTCTGGGAGACGCGGGTTCGAGTCCCGCTCCAGGACGATGAAAAAATTTTCAAGCTTTCAGATATTATCTGACTTACCATCTTTGTCACATTTACGCCAAAAATCGGATTGTCATCTTCAAAATTTGTATTATATGGCGTAATCCCGTATTTCTTTCATGATTTATCTGCTTCTCCGGGCAATCACGGGATAGGATTATTAACCTACAGATTCGCTAAACATGAATGCCGGTTGCTTCGACTAGCGAATCCTGTGATGGTTAAATTCAAATTGAATGGAAACTTGAAACTTGGTCGTTCTGGGTGGTGTAGTGGTTAGCATACCTAGGCGTTTTCTGGGAGACACGGGTTCGAGTCCCGCTCCAGGACGATGAAAAATTTTCAAGTTTTCAGATATTATCTGACTTACCATCCTTGTCACATTTACGCCAAAAATCGGATTGTCATCTTCAAAATTTGTAGTTATCTTATATGCAGACAACTCAAAGATGCATGGAGAGGTGCATGCTTGGTATAACCAGGAGAGATAAGAAGAGGAACTCGTGGATCCGAAAAATGACGAGAGTGGAAGACATCATGATCAGAGTTAAATCCCTGAAATGGCAATGGGCTGGACATACTGCCAGAAGGACAGACCATAGATGGACAGCCGAAATTTTAGATTGGATTCCAAGGGACAGGAAAAGACCCAGAAAAAGACCACATGGGAGATGGGTGGATGAAATTCGTAAATATGCGGGAGTGACATGGAGGAGACTGGCACAAGACAGACCGTTGTGGAGGAAACTTGGGGAGACCTTCGTCCAGCAGTGGATTGATAATGGTTGACAATGATGATGATGATGATGATATCGTTTATATAAGATAACACCTGTCTTGTGGCGGTTTCACTCACGCATGAGAAGATATTCTATTTAATAATAGAATGCGGCTACCCCCTCATGAATGTATAAAATAAGTTTTGAATGAATATAATAATTTAACGACTCACACTGTGGGTCATGCAATGGAACTTCACTTGATCGAAGACTCACACTGTAGGTCACGCAATACAATTTCAGCTAAAAGAAGACACACTGTGGGTCACGCAATAGAATTTCAGCTAAAAGAAGACACACTGTGGGTCACGCAATAGAATTTCAGCTAAAAGAAGACACACTGTGGGTCACGCAATGGAAATTCTGCTAAAAGAAGACTCACACTGTGGTTCACGCGATGGAAATTCTGCTAAAAGAAGACACACACTGAGGGTCACGCATTGGAAAATCACGGAGGTAGCAAATAAATGTCACATCTTCAGATATATTTATCCAATTCTCTGATTATAATGAAAGTTTCACATTTTTGGATGGTACTAAGCAAACGTTATCGTGGAACTGAATTGCTAATGCAATTTCTGTAACAGTTGTGTGCTCAACCAAGTTGTGTGGAATACGGTCTTCACTGCAGGTATGGAGGTCATTGGTGTATCCAGACGCCTGATATGCCATTCCATACTGTCTGTCCTACAAGCGCTCTATGGGATTGATATCGGGGGAAATCTTAGGCCAATATGCATTGAAGTACCAGTTAAACTAGTACACCAGTCTAATACTTGGTAGGTCCCCTACGGGAGTGCAGGACTGCAGAAATACGACGGGGCATGGACTCCAGTAGCTTCTGGAAATATGCTGTAGGCAATGCACAACATACTTCCTGCAGGGCGTTCCACAATTCGGACGTATTCCGCGGTCTCGGATTCCTGTGTTCGATAGCGCGTTGCATGGCATCCCAAATGTGTTCTATCACGTTCAGACCTGGGAACTTCGGTGGGAATGGCAACACCCCAAACTCAGATGAATGCTCCTCTAACCATAATGTGGCGTTCCGACACTTGTGTGGAGGTGCGTTGTCCTGTTGGAACAGGCCCAACCCCTTCAGCATGAATGCAGGACATGAACGGGTGTACCTCATCAGAAAGGATGCGCACATAGATTTTCCCGGTCACAGACGTTTGTAGACGTACCAGGAGTCCTAGTGAAGTCCAGCTAAACACACCCCATACCATTACGGACCCCCAGCCCCTAGCCGGTACAGTTCCCTGTTTACAGGCCGGATACATGGCTTCATGGGGTTTGCGCCGCACACGAATCCTTCCATCTGCCTGATACAGTTAGAAACGCGACTCGTTAGACCAGGCTACTTGTTTCCAGTCATCAAGTGTCCAGTGGCGGTGTTGCCGTGCCCAAGCGAGGCGCATAGCTCTCTGTCGTGCACCCATCAAGGGGACTCGAGTTGGGCGTCGGCTCCCAAAGCCCATATCGTGCAGGGTACGTTGCACAGTCCGGACGCTGATGCTTGTTCAGGCCCCAGCATTGAATTACGATGATACCTGCGAGAGTGTTGCACGCCTATCGCGTGAAACGATTCTTGACAGCCGATGATGGTCACGTTCACCCAATGTCTTTTTACGGCCACACTGGTATAGTAGGTTGGAGGTTTTGCCATAATTCTTGCAGTCACGGTACACCCTTGCAATGGTCGTCCGCGAAAATCGGAACTTCGTTTCTACCTCCGAAATACTATGGCCCATCTCACGAGCACCAACTACGACACCGCGTTGAAAATCGCTTAAATCGTTATTATTTGTCATTCTCATGCCGAAAACAGCCCTAACAGCTGGCGAGGATGTCTATCGCTTTATATACGCACTGGCGGACGCAACCGAGTACGCGCATAGGTGGCGTTGCTCTGTATGTTGCATAAGTTCGTCTGCACCAGTTTTTCTGGCACTTCAGTGTATATACACTGCTGGCCACTAAAAATGCAACACCATGAAGGCAGCATCCGATTGGCATGAAATTCTCAGCATACGTCGCCCGCGAGAGAACATGCAAACGATTAGCATTGCAGGGCATATGCAAAACATGTGCGAACGGCATGCCACCGAGAAGCACTATAAGAAGGGTGCACCGAAGGCGGGGTGTAAGTAGTGTAAGTGTGTTGTGCTGCCGGACCTGTGCGTGGGAAGATTCCTGATGCTTCGGCAGTCATTCCAGCATGTTTCGTAGTTCGACAGAGGACGAATAGTGGCTTATCGTGACAGCGGTTTATCGTACCGAGACATCGGCGCCCGTGTGGGACAACATCCAGCCACAGTGAGGTGAGTATGGATTCGGGGGGTGAAGGAGGGACGGAAGGACCGACGCGAGCGATTGCCGCTGCCGCGGCACACCACCGAACGAGAGGACCGGTATGTTGTGCGGCGGGCATTGACGGCTCACACCGCCACATCACAAACGTTAGCGCAGGAATTAGGGTGTGTTGCGCAACAACTTGTGTCAGCACGTACCGTTCGACGTCGTCTGCAGGAGCGGGGACTTGTCGCATATCGCTCATTTCTCCGACTACCATTGACGTTACACCACGGGCGAGTGCGGCGGCAGTGGGCCGTTGAACGCCGCACCTGGACTACGGAATAGCACGACATTGTCTTCTCCGACGAATCCCGCTTCTGCCTGCAACACCATGATGGTCGGATCCGCGTGTGGCTGCACCGCGGCGAGAGATTGTATGATGCCTGCATTATGCATCGCCATACCGGTCCGTCGCCTGGCGTTATGGTTTGGGGCGCAATTGGATATGACACCCGCACACCTCTGGTACGCATCGCCGGTACACTCAACAACCACCGCACCATCTCCGATGTTTTGGAGCCTGTAGTCCTCCCTTACCTGCAGGACCTGCCAGCGGCCACGTTTCAACAGGACAATGCGCGCCCGCACGTGGTACGCGTCGTGCAACAATTCTTCACGGCCCACCAGGTGTCACTGCTGCCGTGGCCCGCCTGTTCTCCCGATATGTCGCCCATTGAACACGTCTGGTCACTGATCGGCAACCGAGTGGCCCGGCAAGCACCAGCCGCGGTTACGCCTGATGAACTGTGGCAACGTGTGGAAGCAGCCTGGACCTACATACCCCAAGCCCACATCCAAAGCCTCTTTCGTTCGATGCCGCGGCGTGTAGCGGCTGTTATTGCCAACCATGGGGGCCACACGAACTATTGATGTCTGCGTGTTCCGCAAGTCGCACGGGCCTGTAAACTCAATAGTTTCATCTTTGTATCTGTTGTTATGTGTCCAGTAAATCTGGCTTTGCTATCTCGTGTCCTTCTTGGTGTTGCATTTTGGGTGGCCAGCAGTGTATATTGGAAATTTGAACTGTGTTCCTAAAACCGTTCCTTCACAATATGGGACACGGGGCTCGGCGCATTGTCATCTTGGATGACACCGTCGCCATTCGCGAAGAAGTGCACCATTGCTGGGTATACAGAGTCAGGTAGCAATTCACGATAGTGAGCATTAGCCTTACGTTGTTCCACGGTCACCAAGGGTTCAAGTTCTTGTTAAGAAAACATGGCCCACACCATACAACCGCCTCAAGCAGTTTGCACTGTGGAGACCATACAGGATGGACAGAGTGTCTCGTGTTGTTTGTGCCAAATACGTACACGACGATCCACGGAGTGGAGTGAAAACGCGACTCGTCGAACCAGCACACTTTTTCCGAGTCATCCGACGTCCAATTTGTATGATCTTTATACCAGGCAAGTCTTTTGCGCCGATGAGCAGTTGTTAGGAGTGGATGCTCACGGGGTCGTCTGCTGTTACAGTCCATACGTTCCAGAGTGCGGCGCATGGTTGTGACAGATACTGTTCCGGGTTGACCTCTGTTGTATTGAGTAGTCAAGTGTCGAACAGTACTGCGTCTGTTGGCCTGTACAAGTCGTCGTACCCGGCGCTCACATCAACCTTTCGCTGTCCTGTGCAGTTTTGCCTCCGGCTCGTTGTTTGACCATTTTTACGCTAGTCCTGATACACTTTAATACGTAAGCGGTTCGCGAATAACCCACCAGTCTTGCCGTTTGGGAAATCGAGACACCCCGCTCTTCGAGCTCCCACAATCTGTCTTTTCTCAAAGTCCGATAAATCCTTCCGTTTACCCATCACGCTCCGAATTTTACTACCTACTGCTCTACTCACACCTTATACATGCTACTTCGGTCGACTAATCGCGCCCTCTCAAAATCCCGTGATCATCGGGCCGCATCCACTTTTGATAGGGGTGGTCATAATTCAGTGATCACTCGGTGTATAATATAAACGTAAATGCATGTTCTTACGTGGTGCAAAGTTTCACTCTAAAACGAATTTAGTGATCTTTCTGATTAAATCAACGACGATTTCTGTCGGTCGAGAGCTTTAAGTTAGAATTGGGTTCTATTTATTGTATATGTGAACAATCATTATTATCTGAATTGAAGCCAGCAAGTTCTAATTCTGACAAGAGTTGATCTTTATGTTCTGAAGCAAAAGCTACGAGTTATTAAGTAGTAATCGTACGTAAGTTGATTCTCGGATTCATTACCCTGGCCGTTTTGATTTCAGATTGTGATCTTCAAAATTTGTACTATATGGTGTAATCCCGTATTTCATTCATGATTTATCTGTTCCTCCAGGCAATCACGGAATAGGATTCTTAACCTCCAGATTCGCTAAACATGAATGCCGGTTGCTTCGACTAGCGAATCCTGTGATCGTTATATTCAAATTGATCGGAAACTTGAAACTTGGTCATTCTGGGTGGTGTAGTGGTTAGCATACCCGGGCGTTTTCTGGGAGACGCGGGTTCGAGTCCCGCTCCAGGACGATGAAAATTTTCAAGTTTTCGGATATTATCTGACTTACCATCCTTGTCATATTTACGCGAAAAATCGGATTGTCATCTTCAAAATTTGTAATATATGGCATAATTCCGTATTTCTTTAATGACTTTCTCTGTCTTTTATTATTTTATTACGTTGTTTCAGTATTTGTCCCTGTTTGTTAGTGCTTCTTCAACTTTATTACTTTATTCCTGTACCGATGCACCCACCCATTGTTAGACTTTATTTTAAATAAGTCGGTATATGTGTCTCTCCTTCCCTTTGAAGAGTATAGGTCCCGCGTCTTACAATTATTTCAGTTCTATCACAACTGTGCTCTTAAGTTGTCCGAAAATTGTGATTGCTAGTCAGTCTTGCTATTTTCTATTACTATTAAACTGATGGGTCGTTTGAGATGTTCCCGACTATATGGCCACTTGCTGACGGTAATAAAGTGGTGATGGACTTAATTAAAGAACATTTAGAAATCTTGCAGCAGAAGTTCAAGAAATATTTTGGTTGGTTGGTTGGTTGATGGGTTTTATTGGCGCAAGGGCCAGGTTTGGCCAAAGAGCGCCAGACAAAGAACTATCAGCTACAGATTTTTAAAAGCGTGGAAAATGATTAAGAGCAGACAGGCTTGGTAAAAGTTGGAAAAAGGATGATGAAAGCCGTGAAGACAAGTTAGTTAATTGGGTTTATATAAAAATTTATTAACTTACTATTATAATTATTATAATTTGTTTTTTATTTAACACAACTACACAAAAGATGAGTCACAGGAGGGGGACGAACCGTCACTCTCCTCCCCCATGTTCCTCTGCAATGTTGGTTGAGGCTGGGGACGAACTGTCACTCTCCTCCCCCTATGTTCCTCTATAATGTTGGTTGAGGGTGGGGACCTCGCTGAGGCCGAGACAGTTGCAATGTTGGTCAGGCGGACCGCGACAGTTGGATGGACACTGCACACCTTTGCGGATTGAGGGCCGGGTTTTCCGCACGTGCAGGCTTTCTGCTGGGAACTGAAAGAGTCGGTCGGCTTCAAAAGAGAAGGCGCAGACTCAGCTATTTGAAAAATCTGGAGCTCGGGGAAATCCACCTGTGTCGCTTGTTCAGCTGTAGATCGCTTGGCAAGTGCGGCGAGAGCTACAGGGCGCGGAACAAAGGGCTGCACGGGTTGTGGCAGAGACTGAACTACTGCGGCAAAAGTTTGGTGGGTATACTCAACCTGGCCTTTGCAGCAGGGTACGAAGGCCTTCCAGGGTCTTGAGGCGCTGGATTGCCATCTTGTCCTTCCATTTCATACAGTTGCGGGAGTAAGCTGCATGGGCCTCACCACAGTTAACACAGCAGGCCGCAGAAGTGCAACCTTCCCCGTCATGTTCACTGGAGCCACAATTAGCGCAACGAGCGGAACTCTTACAGAAACGTTGTGAATGCCCATACCTCTGGCACCTGAAACAGCGCAGAGGACTGGGAATGTACGGGCGAACGCCACAGACCAAGTAGCCAGCCTTGATTTCGGTTGGAACTTTCGGGGAGTTAAAAGTCGAGATCACATTTTTAGACTTAATCAAAGAACCATCGCGCCGGAACATCATACGACGTGCAGCAATAACACCTTGATCTGCAAGTTCAGTCACCAATTCGTCTTCACTGCATGGCAAGAGATCAAACTCCGAAATAACACCCCGAGAGGTGTTAAGAAACGGAGTGAGGTGTCACTTTGACAGGAATGCCCTGAAGACTAGTGAGGTGCAGAAAAGTGTTACTCTGAGAAACACTGCAAGTTTGGACAAGCAGGTCCCCAGAGCGAAGCTTCTTCACAGACCTCAAGGGGCCAACCGCAGCGTCCAAAGCTTTACAAATGAAAAAGGGTGATCTGGTGGACAGTCTCTCAGACGGATCGATGGATTCCACTACTAAGTGTGTAGCATGCGTAGTCACAGCAATCGAGGGGAGACGACGCTTCGGAGCGACTGGAACAGCTGCCGAAGAAGAGGTTCCACATTCTTGGTCCAGGTCAAGGTCTAAAGATCGTTTAAGGTTATGAGACTTGGTAGGTTGAGAAGACGAAGGAGAGTCATTGTCAATAATCATTTTCTCAGGAGACTTAAATTTGGAGTTTTCTTTTTGTTTTTACCCATGGAAAAAAGGAAGAAGATTCGTCTGCAAACTACTCCACCCACCACCGAGCCCTACAAGGGAGAACTGGAGGTCTGCAAGTCAAGAAAATGACGCTGGACACAGTTCTGGAGCTTATACGTTGCAGATATAGTCCGTTGGCTGTGATCACACGCACTCAGCGGACACTTCGGCCTCCGGGTACCGTCATGCCAACGCCTTTGGCATGATCCCACAGCCCCGGGCTTACCCTGCCGTGCTATACGACAAAAAAGCCGCTAAAGCCCCTGCACACAACTTGGTACAAGACTTCTGACTAGAGGTGGGTTAGTCTCTAGCCTCCCGTTTACAGCGAAGCCGAGGTCGAAGAGGAGTGTTGGTACACAGGAGGCACTTAACCGGTCTCCTGCGACCTCAGCCGCCAGACATCCCATTTCCGCCTCACGGGTCTCCGCACGCGGCAAATATGCAGGTAGGTCTAGCACCCAAACCAGCTAAAAGGAAAAAATGAAATCCAAAGAAGACAAATCCTGGAAGGGAACCTAAACGGAATCTCAGCAACCTACGAACTGAGCGGTTAATATAAAACAGTTAGTGGTGGAGGGTAGCAAAACCACAAGACCGGGGTGTTAGTACATAACGTGGTAGCGATTAGGTAGAGCATACAACACGGGCAACTAGCCAGTGGAGAAAATAAATAAAAACAAAAAAGCGAGACACAAGACCAGCTCGGGATCGTGGGGCCGCGACTCCCCAACAGCTGGATGAACAGCCGTCCCAGCAAACACCAACAGCACCAAAATAAGAAAAAAACAAGCTGTGGCATGACATCAGATGTTGACCAGTCACAAGGTCAGCTCGGGCCGTGGGGGCGCCGCTCCCCAAATAACTGGAAAACCAGTTATCCCCGTGCGGGGGAAATATTTTTTGGAGAGAGTATTCAAGATTTCGACTGGGTCCGTGATCCATTCGTTGCGAATTCGAAACCTCTTCCGATTAATATACAAGAGGAACTCGCAGATTTAAAAGCAGATAGAACATTGCAATTAAAACTTCTCGAAGTGCTTTTAGACACATTTTGGTTGAAAATATGGAGTGAATATCCGGCTATCTCGGAGATGGCGGTTAATGTGTTATTACCATTTTCAACTACATATTTCTGTGAACTGCGCTTCTCGACGTTGACTGAAATTAAAACATCAAAGAGGGAAGATTCAAATCCGTTGATGAAGAAATGAGACTTGCATTGTCAACGATTCCGCCGATCGTGTGCAGCTAAGCCGGTGCAAGTATCACATTGAATGTATGAGTAGAATTATTTGTTCTTCGGGGGTCAGCGTCATTTTCTTGTAGGACTTCCGTCCACAGGTAGTAGAGTTTAGGTCCCAGCCACCTACAGCGAGATCGCCTTTTGGGCAGGACACAGAAGGAATGAGAGCAAGTCTAGCGACTTTGACAGAACAGTTTGTAGTGAGATTAGAGTACAGTAGATGGCGCCACCGTACAAGTACGATATTGCACATAGATAGGTGAGAGAATTTCAGGGAGGACATAGGAAAGGATACCCATTTAACCAGTGGGTCCAGCCTGGGGGCCGTCACTTTACGTGCTCGTCCGATGCACGGCGGATATTCAGCGATTGTTAGTAAATCACGCCATCTCTGAAAGATCAGCCCAGGCTTGAACCTGGGGACCCAGCATCGATAGCCTGAAACACTAACCACTAAGCCATCCGCGGCTCAAGTAGAATTATTTACTTTAATAGTAATAGAAAAGTGCATTTTTTTGTATTTTCTACTGTGAATTAAAGTGTTTAAATTTATAATAAATGCACGAGTCGATTTCTGTTTAATAGTAATATAATAGAATAATAATAATAGGTCGATTACATTACGTATTTATATTAACAGGGTCACATCATACGTTTTTGAGGGGATTAACATTTTGATGTGCCGTGTTGAGTCATGGATATTTTATGGTGTGCCGCGATTAGAAAAAGGTTGCGGAATACTGCTCTAGACCATATTGGCACTAACTTACTTAATATACTGCTTTAGGGTCAGGAGGAATCGATTTTAGTATTAGTGATCACAACCCTGTCTTCATTCATGTTCCAGTTTTTTCAAATTACCATTACGCAGTTAACCATAAAACAATCTCCTTATTGTGACTACACCACGTTAGCTGACCTAGTTTCTAATTTTGACTGGGACAAGTCGGGTATCTTTAATACAACTTGTCCAACTATAGCTACCGAAATTTTGCAAGGCATTTTAAATGATTTCCTTGAGATCACAACCGTTCACAAGGTAGTTAACACTAAATATAACTTTAAGGTCTAACCCTGGATGACCAATGGAATCATTAGATCAATAAAAAAAAGGATAAGCTTCATAAAAAAAGTAGAACGAATCCTTATAACAGTCACTTACGTAATAAGTATATAAGGCATAATTATGCCTTAAGAAATGCTATTCAGCATGCGAAAGTTGCTTATTACAACCGCGGTGTTTCAGATGCAGGAAATAACTCCTACCAAAAATGGAAAATAATCAAGTCAGCTAAAACAAACGATCCTGTGCTACTGAAACTACGCTGACGTTATGAGCAAATTCTGGTAACTTTAATGTTGATTCAAAATCAGTCGCTGATGAATTCAACAATTACTTCATTAACATAGGTAATGATTTAGCATCTGAGCAAAACTTGCCCACAAACACTAAAGGTTATGATTCTTTATCAAAAATTAAGGGAGTCCCTTTTTCAATGTTTCTACGCCCTGTGGATGATGCTGAAATCTATAATATTATCACTTCCTTGTGCCTAAAAAGAAGTGCTGGTTCAGACAATATTGATAGCAGAGTCATAAAAGACTCGGCCTCCTTTTGGTACCACTTATTATGGCACATATTATTTATCTGAGTTTTTATTCAGGTCAGTTTCCTGACAGTCTAAAAATCGCTAAGGTTATTCCTCTTTTTAAAAATAGAGATAGGGGTAATCGCCTTACAACTAATATGTTCAGTATTATTTTTTCATACCTGTAATTACAGACCGATTTCTTTGTTACCTGTTTTGAGTAAAATTTTTGAAAAGGCTATTGACAGCAGAATGGTTGATTTTTTACACACCTATGGTATGCTCTCTTTGGATCAGTTCGGTTTCCAAAGAAACAGATCTACTGAAATGGCTGTTGTTAAGTTGTCAAACTTCATTTCCGACGCACTAGATGAGAGTTGTTATACTATTTGTGTTTTTATTGATTTCCAACTTTAGACACTGTAAATCATGACATTCTGCTACAGAAATTACCAAATTACTGTTTTCGTGGCAAAATTCTTTCCCTCTTAATGAGCTACCTTTCTAGTCGCAAACAGTATGTCTTTGTAAATAAAATAATCTACGTAATATTTCATGTGGTACTGTTCCTGTTATATATTAATGACCTTTCTATGTACCTGAAATAAACGCATGCTTTGCGATACGCTGATGACACTGTCATTTTACAAAAATGTCATGATTTGCATAAGCTACAGATAATGATCAATAATGATCTATCAAATTTATCTCATTGGTTATGCTCTAACAAATTATCACTTAATATTAAAAAAAAAAAAAACTCCGTTTATTTCCGAAATGTTCATAAAAGAGAGGACATAAATAATTTTCGAGTCAGGATTAATAATCTCCCACTTAAAATTGTGGACAAAGTTCAGTATCTTGGCGTTTGGTTTGATGAATTCTTTAACTGGAATACGCATGTTAAGTTTGTTTAAAAAAAGTTTCCTTACAGGTTGGTCTACTTGGTAAAATTAAGCATCTCTTCCCTATCAATGTCCTAAAACCATTAACATTTTACTATGCTTTTATTTATACCCATCTCTCCTATTGTCTGGAATCCTGGTATTCAAATATAAGTGCAAACAATAAGTTATGCTTGCTCAAATTACAGAAGAAATCTGTTCGCTATATGCTGAACACGCAGATTACATGTCTCATCTAAAACTATTATTTCTGAAACTAAATACTCTAAAAATTCATGAAATTTTTACCTTGAAACTAGATATCATGTATTTTAAAATAATGCATCTTAAACTGCCTATTTTTCAGTCTGACATCAAATATCTGGATTATTCTATCTTCACCAGATCTGTTGCTAACAACAAATTAGGTCAACCGTCTGTTAGACTTAATTACGGTTTAAATAGTATATTGTATGGGATATTATTCCCATACAATAATAGGGTAATGAAATAATCTATCTGGGAGATTATTCCATTACCCTATGGAATAATCTTACAGATAGCATCAGATCTCTGGAAACTATCAAAAAGTTTTCCTTGTCTCTGCGAAATTACATTGTAAATCCCCCTGATTTCCATAATGAATCTCAATCCTATCATTAAATTGTAGTTCTAAGCATGCTACTAACAGTGGTGCTTCTGTTATAACCATATTTCTTGCTTTTATATTTTTCATATGTTTTATTCGTTTTCTTACATCTGATAGGGGGAATCGCCTTACAACCAATATGTTCAGATTCGCCCTGGTGTATTGCATTTTCATTTAACTGTAAGTTTTAAATGTGTGCAATAAAATAATTGTAAAAAAATTGCAATATTACAGATGGTTCAAGGACTTAATTAATGGCAATGGAGAGGATATTTTGGACGTCACATTGTTCTCCGATGAGGCGCTGTTCCACTTATCGGGATATGTGAATAACCAAAACAGTCGCATGTGGTCTTCCAATAATCAGCATCAGATACGCGAAATGCCATTACATGTTCAGAAGATTGGTGTGTGGTGTGCGATATCTTGATGACGCATAATTGGCCCATATTCTTCGAGGGGACCATAAACGCGGCAAAGTATAGGGATAATATCTTGTACTCATTCATCGGGCACTTAACCGAAGAGGAAATTGTTAATGGCTACTTCAAGCAGGATTTCACTACGTCTTATATAGCTCATGTCTAGATGGCGTTGTTGACTGATGTGTTCGAAAACAGGATCATCTGCAGAGGCACATGGCCGCCAAGTTCACCCGATCTCACGCCTCCAGATTATTATCTGTGGGATTTACTGGAAAACTCTATTTACAAGAGCAATCCCCGTTTTCTGCCGGAACTACAGGAAGCCATCACCACAGTAATCAGCATCATTTCTCCGTTGGATCTGTCACGTGTCTTTGAGAACATGTTGAGACGCGTGGATACATGTCTACACACAAGAGGAGTGCCATTTCTAGCATTTATTGCAGCAGCTACGCTTGTAGTTGTTGTACGTGTATTGTCTTGCCAAGTGCACAGTGACTTTTGGCTTATTCTGCAGTGTGTTATGCTATTTATAGCCAGGAACCGGTTCTGACAAGTTCACAATTGCGGAAGGAATGCACTGAGCTCGAACTGTAGAGACATCACAACCAAATTATGTCAAACGAAGTAACTGCTCACCGATTCGAAGCATTGACAAGAAAAATAATAGTATGATACACACCTTCGCAGTAGAGTGGTTTTCTTGTCCAAACCCCAGTCCTTATGCATTCAAGTTGTGTCGGGCTTTCGTCCCATCTGGTGTAACCATCATCACAAGATAGTATCGCATTTTTGCGACTGAGGATCAGTCTTCCATTATCGACTTGAAAATGGGGATCAACGCAAGTAGGGTCTAAAGAGAAAAAACAAGAAAGAATTACGAAAACAATAACAGCAACAATAACACTGCACAACAATTTTGAACGAAGTTCATGCTTCCGAGATAAAAGCAGCAAATTCTGAATTAATTCGATACGCTGAACACAAATATGACAATAAAAAAGCTGAATTGGCTACGGTTTATTTGTAATGGATATGTATTTCCTTACATATTAGAGATATATGTATACATAAACATATTAAATTCATTTGTAACGTACCAGGAGATGTGACGTACCTGCCAGAAGGACGCACACGACATAAAAGCAGATAGGAATCAGAATAAAACGTCTGCGTAGCTCAATTGGTAGAGCAACTTATTCCGGAATGAGGGGACCCGGGTTCGAATCCTGGCGCGGATAAAAATGACGGAGAAATTTACTTCGTTATACATTGTATTATAATATTAAAATAAATATAATAAAATATAATTAATTTATTTATTTCATTAACTGGTATACAATCATCTTTGCTGTCTTAAGCACGAAGAACAAGGCGTAACCAATTTCAACACGAAATAAAGCAAGTCACCAGGACATTTCGTTTCAGAAGATTCCATTGTCGGATTCTTGACGCCAGTATCTCCGCTTTTGCTTCAGATAGATTCAAATCGCGAACAAGGTCGAAGTTCCTCCGATCGGGTTCTGTGTCGCGCAGATGTTTCACCATCACATGTATGTTCATTATCCTTACTTTCATGAGCCTCTGAAGTTGACGGTTGAGGATACACATCAAGTTCCTCGTCCTCGTCTGACATGATGACAAAATCTGTCGCAAGCTTGGGAATGGGAAGTTCTTCGCAATGCGGTACAGGTCGCACAACAGAAGCTGTGTTAGGGTTGTCTACAGTCCACTTCTTTTTCTTCAGTAACGCCTCCACAAACAAAGGGCACCATACAAAAATAACAGTCATTTACGCGATTTGTAGGCTCCTTCCAAATCATTTGAACAGCAAAGGGCATTGCCTTTCTTTTGCCATTAAGCCACTGTGAAAGATTTTTTGCTCACGTGCGGCAACATATGTGTGGAGCACAGTCTTTATCTTGGTCGCCTACCTTGCAGCCGAAATACAGATAAGCTTTTTTAACTACCTCAGTGATGGAAGAAAACAGTATAGCACGCTCCCCGAAGATGCGAAAGAAACTGACCCAGGACGCACCGTCTCGCCTATAAACACTAACGATTGCATCCAGTGGCGGACTTTGGCCTAGTGGTAAACGTTCGTGACTGCCACGGAGAAGACCTCGGGTTCGTCCTGGGCAGGTGCGAACGCTCGAACCACTAAATATCCACCGTGCATCGGATGGGCACGTTAAGCCATCGGACCCCGGGTACTGGCCCCCCGGTAATAAATAAGGGCGTCTTCCTCCTCCTTTCTATTAGTACATCGTTTACGTGTATAACGAAGAAAATTTCTCCGTCATTTTTGTCCACGCCGGGGAACCAACCCGAGTCCACTTATTCCGGAACAAGTCGCTCTACCAACTGAGCTACGCGGACGTTCGTTCTCGCTGCTATCTGCCTTTATGTCGTGTGTGTCCTGCGTGGCAGGGTCAGACACTCCCTTCCTAAAATCCTCTACATATGATCTGATCTGAAGTGGTGGACTGGCCAGATGGCAAGTGGGCTCCTGATGAAGTTGGCTTTCTTAAACATTAGAATATATATTCAAATCATTGCTGTATCTTCTAGCGAATGTGAAAGACGTTGTACTGAGACGAATTTCAGAATCCCTGCAGTTAATTCTTCTGTTTCAATCACAGCAATAAACTCATTATTATTCTTAATAATTGTTGTGCCTTCTCTAACCCAGTTTAGTCCTACAAAACACTCTTCTCGATCGTGGCTCTTTCCAGGCCACCATTCGGTAGTGGATTCGAAAAGCAAGGAGCGAACGAGAACAGTAGAGATATCTCAAGAGTGAACATATTTTTAATAATATATAGAACATATTCTTCCTATCAGTTAATGTCAGCCATAGATTACTAAAACTCCAAATTGATATATTCAAAATACACAAAATGTTAATAACCTTTTAGTAGCTTGAAAAATATAATGTCCCAATATTATTACTATGTACAATAATATTGGAGCTTCACTATATTGTAAATTTTACTGCCAGCAATATGTACAATAATTAAAGAACTACATCGCTCTTTCCACGTTCTAGAAACACATAGCATCCGAAAAATTGCTTTTCAGCCGCCGCCGTGGAATTGAACCACGGAAATCTCGATAACCAGCTGAGCGCGTTAACTTTACACCACGGTGGCCAACAATCCACGGTGCTATGTGTATCTTGTTGGCCACCGTGGAGAAAAGTTAACGAGCTCGGCTGGTTATCGAGACTTCCGTGATTCAAATCCACGGCGGCGGCTGAAAAACAATTTTTCGGATGCTATGTGTTTTTGGAACTTGGAAAGAGCGATGTATTTACTTATTTACTGACTAATTAATTTAACTAGTAAAAAGTATTTGGAGGATTTTCATATGTACAATATATGAACACTGTAATTATTAAAAAAACATAAATTTATTTCGCAAAAACTTTAATTGTACTGTTTTCCCACTTAAGTATTTTTTTGAAAATTTTATTTATTTCTTATAAAAATTCAGTGAGATAGCCTTACAGTTGTGCGTGGGCCCCCTCTTTGTATCCTGGTAACCAATATTTTTAGACCCAGACAGCAACTGATTGCATCACCTGGCGTCATAAACAGGAAGTAACCGTCATTCTAGACGTAGCACAGGATGATGCAATAACTTTTCGGTATGGGGTAGACCAAGGGGTGATGAAATATTAGACAAAAATTCATAACCTTCTTATTATAATAATAATAATAATAAATCATATCAATAACTTGCATTAATAATACAAAATAAATATTAATTAATATTTTAATTAATATAATTAATAAATGATTATAATAGTAATTAATTAATTTATTATTTCATATTATAAATTATAAAAATATTCTTAATATCATTATTCAATGCATTACACCACTGGAGAGCGCACCAATATCTCCGAAAAGAGAGCCAATAAAAATTTTTCATGGCGATATTCAAGTTCAGCACCTTAAATTGATAAAGGATGGCACACTTTCACTTCAGAAGCAATTCCATCGTTGTGCAGTGTAATTAATTTAACTAGTAAAAAAATTAAATACACCTTTTCGCGTCAAATATGTGATTGACTTTCGTGCTGCTGTACGTTGAAGTCATATGCTTTCCTACGTATAGCAAAGCGAGGCACCATTTTCAAAGACAAGCCGTACTCAGTGATTCTTTTTAGCGGTGGTCTATAATGTTGAAGATGCAAATAAAAATACCCCGGAAAAAAATCTCCCTAACAATTTGGAAATGATAAAAATTATATATTTTAAAACATGTAAAAATGTATTTAAAATAAGCAATGAATAATAAAGAACGAAGGACCAAATGATATCACATGGGGAGGTGATATAACTTGGTCCTTAGGGTTTTCCCCTGAAATCTCAGAGGATTAAAAGCTGATTAGGCATTTCAACTTCAGAAAAAAAGTGTGTTTTCAGAGTACTTTATGTATTTAATTTTGTTGTAATTTGGATGCAGTTAAATCAGACAAAATAAAGCACACACACACGCTTAAAGTGCTGAAAGTCTGGGTTCATTAAAACCAACGCCGTTCGCTGATAATCATGGTAATCTTCCTGTTGATGTTACTCTCGAACCAGCACAACAGGATTAACGATGTTTGCCATGTAACGTCAGCCACGGAGTTCGTACATCACCGGAAATTGCGTCATATTTTTCCGGAGCAGATTGAGCCTATGCTGCTTAGGCAGGTTTTGCTGTGAAAGCAACTTAACGGGAGCAGACACTTAGGCTTAATATGGCGGGTCGAGTTCGCTGCCGTAGCGAGTGGGTTTACTTTGGAGCGCAAAAAAAGTGGTAAAAAAGCTTTCTATCTCAAATGTTTTTGTGTGATACTTGATTCCGAAGATCTGAAGTTTGTATCCATGCCATTTTTGGAAGATTCTGTCACGAAATAAAGGAGCAAAGTAAGGGAGAAGTTTACCAAGTTAGAGTCCACTGATACCACACATTTTACTGTTACATGATTGCGTTGCATGGCAACTCCACCTCGTAGCTTGAATTGCAATGGGCTGGTCAGAAAGAAAACAGCATAGCGTGCCCAGGACGCATTTTCCACCGTGAAGAACTTGGCAGGGCAATAGTAAAAAACAATTTATCGCTATGATAAGTGTCTAAACAGACTTTGTGGTTATGTAGAAAATTCAAGTTAATATGAGACTGAATTTTGCAATGATGCGTTACTTCTTAAGTCGGATATTTATCTAACTAAAAATTTGGGAACCTCGCATTTTGAATTTCCCTCGAAATTGTTAGCTCTTATTTCAGCATTTGCTTTTTATTTCTTATTGGAATACTACCACTAATACTACTACTGTTACTCTTTCTTATTTGAATACTACTACTACTGCTACTACTATTAATAATAATTATCAGAAAAAGAAGAAGAAGAGGAAGAAATTCCTGAATACAATGGTTAAGAACTAAGTCAGCTTTATTCAGAAACCGTAGGATTCTTCATTGCGATTTCAGACCGGGTTGTCGCAACTCAGAACTGCAGGAAACACGTAATGAAAGTTGCAGAGGAAGACTCCTGTGGAATGTGTGGAAAAACAAATGAACACATTTAGCCGACTGCACTTTCCTTGCATCAAAGCAATACCTTAACAGACACGACCACGTAGCTAAGATCCTTCATCAAGTGTTTGGCGTTAACTATGGGCTAATCCAAGGTATCCTTCATCAAGTGTTTTGCGTTAACTATGGGCTAATCCAAGGTTATACTTCACCTTATTAGAAGTACCAACCAGAACCTATTCTTGAAAATCCAAATTATAACATGTGCTAGGATATACCCATCATTACAGATAAGACCATTGGGCACAATTTACCTGATGTTGTAGTTGTACGCAAAAAAAAAAAAAAAAAAGCTGAAGAAGACACAAATAGATGTAGCGGTCCGCAGAAAACATCCAAAGAATACTGTCTGAAAAATATCGAAATACGTGAACCTACTTTAAGAAGTCCAAAGGATGTGAAAACATGGCAGAACATAGATTGCTCCAGATGTCATTTCGGCAATTGTAGTGGAAACTAATAACTTTCTAAAAAATCTCGAGGAATTAGGATTACCACAGGATTACCGCAATCCAAAAGGCAGTCATTCTAGAGACATGCAATATTTCTAGAATTCCTGAATTTCCAGAGTTGAGATAAATATCTCCGCCTTTGCTCACCAGTATCGGCCGAGAAAGTCGACAACAACAACAATAATAAATACCTTTCATCAAACTTCTTTGATTTCTGTTATGAAATATTTTGCGTTCAACTTACCTGTTAAAGTATGTGTAACCAAATGGCATATTTCCAGAGGTTGATCTGTGAGTGACTTCACTTTGATAGCTATGCCATCAGTATTGTGAGGTTGTGGACAGTTATGGAATTCCCAGTCGTATATAACTGAAAAAAACAAAAATCTTATCCTTCAACCAGAGTTTACAAATATCGATAAATCTCAATACATAAATCTAATGAATAATATTCATTTATTTATAAATCCGATTCATCAACAAGTAGCTAAATTTTACCAGACTTTGTCCGGGTATAACGGTTAAGAAGTAATTTGTTATAGTCTGATTTTTATTTCAGTGAATGATTGTTCTGTGACTACCATCGTGTGAACTCCCCAAACAGGAGGGAATTTATTTTTGTTATGCATTCTATGCGTAAATCTTGCTAGCAGTACAGTAGTAATATGTTTTGAACACAGGAATAAGGAAAAAATCTGTTACAAATTCATACCACTTTTAAACTACGTAAATCGTTAGGGGCTCAAATGTTTCTTTTCTCTAGCTTTTCGCTTCTTCGGTTCCCATTAGCTGTAGATGCAGCCAAGAATTTTCGATTTTGGAAGAATGTAATGAAAACTACTTTAACAATGACATCCTGTAATCCCTTAACAATCGTGGATGAAATTATTTACCCATCACAAGACCTGTCGTGAAGCACTGCATTCATCGCAAGAACGGATAAACTTTGCTTCCACTATACATTACGGCCACCGATGGAATAATAATGCTCAAATAAGGGGAGCAGTTTTGCTTCTCGTGATGCACAAATTACGGAAATATTTAAATGGAAACATCAGTGATACTGCATATTGAGAAACACACTTCTCTGCTGTCTCGCTCATGACTTCCCGGTTCTTGTAGAAACAGCATAGCATGGTAAATAATTTTGGTTTTGGATCCCTTGTCCTTTCAGAAATTGGGCTTGAAACCGTCAACTCCAATTCGGATATCAATTTGTCAAATTTTGAAGTGTCTGCCAAGATTTGCTCATGTGTTGTGGCTCCCAGTGGAAGACAAATACGAGGGGTGTCCGATAAATATTCGGATTTTTATTCCTATCAATAACATATTTTTATTCCTATCAATGCTGGCCGTTTGGTCCGGATACGCTGGGCAAGCTTTCTCAGCGATTTCACATAGGCTTTCGTATTTATTGTTTCATTTTAACCAGAAGGATACCATGTTTGTCTCAGAAGACAATAGCCATGACCTTGGATGCCGACAAATCAACTTTGAACTTCTTCGATGGGGGCGAATTCGGACGACGCTATTGCATACTTTGCCGTTTTGTCTCCGGTTCGAACTGATGAATCCACGTTTCATCGCTTGTGATTATGCATCCCAGGAACGCGTCACCTTCCTCATCGTAGCGCTGTAGCAGTTCATTGCAAATGTCTAGCCTTTGGAGTTTATGCACCGCTGTAATCATTCCGGGTACCCATCTGGCACAGATCTTCCTACAGGTGAGATGTTCATGAATAATTCGTCCAACAGAATCTTTACTGATATCCAGTTCCATGGCAATATCCAGAACACCTTTAATCAAGTCGTCAACCCGTTTTACTGATATCCAATTCCATGGCAATATTCTGCCATCTTTAATCAAGTCATCAACCCGTTTTACTGATATCCAATTCCATGGCAATATCCTGTCACCTTTAATCAAGTCATCAACCTGTTTTACTGATATCCAATTCCATGGCAATATTCTGTCACCTTTAATCAAGTCGTCAACCCGTTTTACTGATATCCAATTCCATGGCAATATTCTGTCGCCTTTAATCAAGTCATCAACCCGTTTTACTGATATCCAATTCCATGGCAATATTCTGTCACCTTTAATCAAGTCGTCAACCCGTTTTACTGATATCCAATTCCATGGCAATATTCTGTCACCTTTAATCAAGTCATCAACCTGGTTTACTGATATCCAATTCCATGGAAATATTCGGTCACCTTTAATCAAGTCATCAACCCGTTTTACTGATATCCAATTCCATGGCAATATTCTGTCGCCTTTAATCAAGTCGTCAACCCGTTTTACTGATATCAAATTCCATGGCAATATTCTGTCACCTTTAATCAAATCGTCAGCCCGTTTAATCATTTCATCAGTCACTGCAGTGTTAGGCCTACCTAACCATGCCTCATCGTCAAGGCTCTCGTGGCCAGTTTTGAACTTCGTAACCCCTTCATAAATACTGGAATGAGACATAGCCGCTTCACAATGTACCGTCCGAAGTCTTTTGTTAAAAATTTCACTACTGCTCGAACTGAACACTTTACATAGCCGCCATTGTTTTTGATCGACAGCGCCACCTAATATTAATATCAAGCAGCTCTGCTTTTACGGCGCTTCACTGAAAGTAGTCGTAATACTTTCACGTATACATACGATCATACACACGGTTTTGTGTCTATAGGAATCAAAATCCGGATACTTATCGAACACCCCTCGTCTTCTCTTTCATTATCAAAGAACGAATAGCATCTGGGTATAATACTATTAAAACCTGCAACGAATTTCAAAATTCATCTGCTAAGTTCAAAGCATGAAGTGGTGGCCAGCGATATTCTTTGTAAATATAAATTTCGGTATATTATCCCAACATTGTGGGAATTACTACCTGTTTGTCGAACACATTCCTTGAACTATTTTACCTGTGGCCCTAAATAAATAAAATGCTTATAGCCCAATGAGTTGCTCAGGGTGGTCGTTAAAACGCAATTAAAAAAAAACCCTGCAAAGTTCCTAAGCAAAACAAACTATGGAGAACGAATTGATAACTTAGAAGTTCCAGTGTCCCACTGGTACGGAGTGCTGGCTTCTAACCATTCGTCCGAGATGGATTTGGGTTCGAATTTCAGGTGAGACATGCATGTTGTGCTTGTCTTACGAAATTGGCTCTCTCCCTTCTCTGGAAAAAAACGGCCTTAAATTAGACGGGTGACTGCTTATTGCCCTGAGTTGCTCATGGTGGTTGTTAAAACCCTCAGACAAACAAAAAATCTGAAAAGATTTAATCGTTGATGACGATCGTCAATCATCTAGTAATGCGGCAAATCATTTCAAACCGACTACGGGAAGTGGATTTGCACGCACGGAGCCAATCGCGTTGCCTTTGACAAGAGAAGGTCATAACAATTAACTGACGTCACACTTCCCGGCAGGTCGTCATATGTATTTAAAATTTCTTTTCAATGTACCATGAGGTGTTTTAAACTTGCTCGATTTTACTTTTTCTTTTTTAAGACAATGCCAATTTTATGTTTCTACGAGGGCTATACTGAAACTAATAAGCAATAGTGTTTTAAAAATTGAGAGTTGTACTGGCTGAAGAGAGGGCCTGATTTACGCCTAGGCCTGCAAGGCTCAGGCCTAGGGTCTCGCATTTTAAGATGTCCAGAATCGCATTGCCAAAAAAAAAAAAAAATGTCTTTTTTTATTAATTCAAAAAACAAAAACTTATGATGCTTTTTATTTTAATGCACTATAGTAACGGTGTGAATAACTAACTTGATTTTAGCCCCTTAACTGTGATGGTTGTTCTTTTTTTTTATATAATGTGTGTGTGTGTGTGTGTGTGTGTGTATACACACACAGAGTCGAGTCACGTTTTTTGTGACCACCTCCTACTTTCGACGTCAACAGCGCGTATCCAATGAAAGAAGGCACACGTCGTGAGCTGGCTTGGAGGGTATATAAGGTGTGCTGTAGGCAATCTGAAAACATATCACTCGTTGCTGCCATGGATAAAAGGAGTGATTTATCACATTTGCAAAAAAAGGGATAATTATCGGCTTTCGGGCCAAGGGTGGCGGTATTTTTGAAACAGCGCAGTTTGTGAACTGTTCGTGATTGGGGAAATGGCACCATTGCGAATAAGCGACGTGGAAACTGCAGAGCACCACGTGCCATTGATGTAAAAAGTGAACGTCGGCTGTGAAGGTGCGTGACGGCCGCTCGACATGCTACAGTGGAGCAACTCACTGGCCGAATGAATCAAGGGGCTACCGGAAGTGTGCCTAAAACGACAGTTCAGCGAACCCTGCTGCGTATGGGGCTCCGATGCAGACGGATGTCACCGTGCTTATGCTAACAAAGTTGAATCGGCAGAAAAGGCTTACATTTGCACAGCAGTATCGGAATTGGACCTCCGTTCATTGACAAAGGATTGCTTTCTCCGATGAGTCACGTTTTCTGCTTCATCGAACGGATGGACGATGGAGTATAAGGCGAGAAACATCGGAGAACAAACACTCTTCAACCACTGCTGGAAGAACACAAGCTGGTGGGGGCAACGTTATGGTGTGGGGAAGTTTTTCGTTTCATTCTCTGGTTCCACTCATACCTGTGAAAGGCACTGCAGACCGAATTCGTTATGAACCCATCCTTGTAGACCACGTACACCCATACATGATGATTGTCTTCACTGGGGCGGATGGGATCTTCCAGCACGACAATGCGACGTGTCACACAGCTAGAAATGTCCAAGAATGGTTGAAAGGGCACGATGAAGACTACAAAGTACTTCCCTGGCTCCCGAATTCCCCAGACTTAAACCCAATTGAGCATTTATAAGACCACCTCGATCGTATTGCACGCTCTATGGATTCTCCACCACGCATCCTCCAGCAGCTGTCAGATGCACTGCAGTCAGCATGACTCTACATACCTGTGAACACCTTCCAGTACCTTATTGAGTCACTCCCAACTCGTCTAGATGCTGTCCGCCCTGCACACGGCGTTTACTCTGTATATTAGCTGGTGGTCACAATAATGTGACTCGACCGTGTATATATCGCCATAACTGACGACATCCCACTTGGCAGGCACAATAGTGCATGTACACGAAGCGTTTCAGGTTTTGTTTTAACAATTCCAAGAAAAATAACGTCTTTTAAAAAGGAATACTCCTGCCTCTTTTTTGCTCATAAAAAAGCACAGGTTGTGTCGAGTCATCGGCCCACATCTTGGTGGCGCCATCTGGTGACAAGTGACATTAACAGGCGATTTTTGTTTCCAGAATTGTACCACCTGACTATCATGAACCGTGATTTGGGGTCAGACACTCCCTTCCTAAGATCCTCAACATAAATCTCTAAAAAATCTCTAAATCTCTTTTGGACGGCCACACTGATACCCCCATCGTCAGCTATTCGAGTGATACCGCTCCCGAGAAACTTGGATTGAAAAATGACGTCGAGTAGTGTACATCGATACATCTCGCTTCTCCCTTTGAAAATACAGGTAATCGAATACGCGTGAGACTGATCTGGTCAACACAATAATCTGCCGAATGTCACCGAACTTTACATCACCGGAACAGCGAGCATCATGGTTTGGAGAGATATCTGCTATAATTTGCGTTTCAGTTTAATGTTTATTACAGAAACTCTGGCGGATCGTTGGTAGGTCGAAGAAATCCTGGAATCCCTCGTCATACTGTTCGTGCCACGTTCAACACCACATGGTTAACGCAAGCCAGTGCTCTCCTGCATACCGCAAATGCATCGAGACAATGCCCACGAGCTATGAACATGCCGCCTTGCCCAACCCGACCCCGAACCTTTCGCCGATAGAGCATGTCTAGAGCTTAAGATTCTGCGTCAACCAAGTCGAAGCGTGGTGGTCGGTACTGCAGGACTCTTATAAGACGTCAGTACAACTCTATTCGGCGGAGAGTGGCTGAGTCCTTTGCTTATCAGGGAGGATTTGCTGCATACTAGCATGGCCTGAAAGGCTTCTTTTCCGGTATTACTTCAATTTATCTTTATCTAAAAATACTACTCTTTCTAATGTATCTACTATTTTGTGTCTCCAGTAAGTTTTGCAACATTTGAGACACTAATTCCTCCCGTCGCAATTTTTTTTGGATAGTGACGTACTCTACCAAAAAAAAAAAAAAAAACCAAAACAACATCTTAACATGATATGGCAATATTTTTCTGCTTCTTCAAATTTAATATCTGAACAATATTTACCTATATTTTTTGTGTTGCGTCCACAGCTGACTTCCGCTCCGTTTGATTTAACCATAAATACCTCATATGACACTTCGCCTGAAATGAAAGGCAATAAAAAATTTCTTTCCGTTATCTTTCTGTGTTTAGCAACGATCTAGAAACTGTAAAATGTAAACAATTATTAAATTCATAATCACATCACACATGCACGTAAACAATTCAAAAAGTAACATCGCTGCATTTATTAAAAGACAACACGCTCACTTAGTGTAACATTTGCTCAAGTTTTCCGTTCAGAAATGGAGGACTCGTGAATTAAACAAATCAACGAGCCATCCAATTTCAACTGAAATGCATGGATTTAAAAAAAAAAAAAAAAAAACAATACGTGGCAGGGGCGATGCCCAAGTCAGGAACCAATAACTCCTTACCACAGAACTACCTGCTCATTTCTCATTCTCAGCAAGGTGCTCGGAAAGGCGATCATCAGTCGGCTGTTCTTCATCTGTATAGATCATCCTTGAGGAATAGGACGGTGTGTTAGAGATAAGCATATTAAGAGCCAGCAGCTGCCCATGCTAGTTGAATAACATCTCTGAAGGAAGTGGAAAATTGAACACACCTCTGAAGGAAGTGAAAAGATATTCTTTCCGTTTATCAGCAAGGCGTCGACAGAATGTGGCACGAAGCTATGCAAATTTCAGCAGCAACATATTATCAGTTCCACAAGTGCCTACGCTCATTTGTGGAAGTGATAAGATCTTGCCTTGCCAACCAGAAATTCACTGTTAGAATTATCATCCAATTTTCTCCAGCAAAGGAGATCCGAGCAGCGTTTATACAGAGCTCAGTTCTCAGAACGACGCTCTTCTTCATGCATTTACGTGACTCAGCCAAACTTATCCGGCTTCAAATTACTCAGATAACATAGCGATTGCCCCGAGGGCCCTGAACAAAACTAGGACCACGAAGCTTCTGTAAGGTTATCTCTCTGAGTTTGGCAGTCGCATGCCTATAAGAAAACCATTGATTTCTGCCAAGAACTGGAAAGTTCGTTTACAGTGGTGTCCGGAACGGCGTGGCTTGACATTGGAAGACTGGGGAAAAGTCATGTGGCCTGACGAGTCGTGGGACACCTTGTTCTGTGCCGACGGTAGTCAGAGAGTTTGGCCTGAGCGCAATGAAGCAATGAACCGAGCTTACCTTGTGAACACCACTCAAGGTTCTGGAGTTGGTGTCATGTGGGGAACTTTGTGTTGGTACGGAACGGATTCCCTGATATTGCTGGAAGGTCGGGTGTTCTCTAAGGATTATAAGAACATTGTTACCGATCAACTCCATCCTGCAATGTTGACTTTTCATCCAGCAGGTGACGGCTGTTTCATGGACGACAATGCTACTGTTCATCGCGCAAAATGTGTTCAGCAGTAGATCAGCGAGCATGTTGGTGATTTCCAGAATCTTCTCAGGCCTCCACAAAGCCCAGATCTGGACACCAATTTAGAATATACAGGACATGTTAGGAACATAAATCCCGGAGCAAAGTCCTCTTCCTTTACATCTGACCAAGTTAAAGGACTGTCTGGTGAACGCCTGGTATGCTGTAGACATACAGTAGGGGCACTCTAACACCTTGTGGAATCTATTCCAAACCGCATACGTGCGGACTGAAGGATGTCCAACCCGGTATTGAATAAACTAATTCAGTGGCCGGCGTGTGTATATGACTACTTTAATTTTCTATTTTAGATTTTATATCTTATGAAAATTTTGGTTATCTCTTGTTGCACGATCTGTTCTTAACGTCATATCGGACCTTTAAAGAATTTCTCAAGATGTGGCAACAACTGGCAGCGAGTAAATAAAATTATATGCTCCACATTTCTTACCATGGTTCTTCTGTCACTTTCCGTCAGTTTGTGCGGCCTTTCTCAACGTCTTTTTGCTGTAGTCGTACTGTCCTGCTTCCGTCTTTTCATGACATCACTTACAGTCGTTTTTGGTATATTTACTTTAGCTGTAATGCTCCGTATGGAAACATTACTCAAATGACAACCTGTGACCAGCCCACGTTGGAACTCGGAAAATTCACGTCCACGCGGCATATCCGCTTCAAAGTTACTGGTAACACGACAGAACATCTTACTTTATACTAGTGACCCGGCCCCGCTTTGCATGGGAGCAATTTAGAATTTACAGCGAATCTAAAGAGAGACGATTATTACGTTCAAGAGGCGACTGTCTTTCTCTTTGTAAAGCCATTCTTTGTCTGTCATTTGCCAATCGAAATTCTGCTTCTTAGAAAGTTTCATTATGACGGGTTAAACAAATTCTTTTAGCGTCCGATATTCTACGACTTATATTTGATTTTCGTCTCGGCATAATGTTTATACAATATTTAAATTTTAATTAAAGAGCTACTCAAACAGATACATACGTGTGGACGAAAACAACTGCGCATTTAGTCTGTGCGAGCGCCGATAAACTAATTCTCTTTCAGCTTCCGATGTAACTACGCATTTAGTCTGTGCGAGCGCCGATAAACCAATTCTCTTTCAGCTTCCGATGTAACTACGCCTTTAGTCTGTGCGAGCACCGATAAACCAATTCTTTCAGCTTCCGATGTAACTACGCATTTAATCTGTGGCCTTACATGCTGTCTGACCGGCCGCCGAGCATGCGCCTCGCGTCTTTTTCCCAATGAGCAAAAAAGTTTCGTAAACCGATCTCCGCGCATCGTTGTTTAGGCAGTGGAAGCCACGAAAGAATACGAACGGCGGTTTTTTTCTTTTACTTGTCACTAAAATCGTTACGGCTCGGCTTCCTTTTGTCATACTGTAGATTAATGTTTCATACACCTAAACCTTCCTCGACAAATGCTCTATAGAATGGTGAAAACCGCATCAAAATCCGCCCAGATTCTCGAGATTAGCCCGAACAAACAGACAGACGCCTACCGGGGACTTTATTTTATACTATGTATAGATATATGCGTAGTTCCCCACTCGCAGCGTACCTATCTGCGCAACCGTTATTTGCACTTATGCAAATATTTGTAGTGTCCGAAAACTTTTGATAATATAGTGTACGTCTGATTCTTTAAATTTTGATTCAAGTGAAACAAACATCATGAACGTTTCACAGTTGTTAAATGAGCCCTGAGATTTATAGGGAGTTTTCTTTAGTTTTGCTCTAGTTTTTACCCTCCTCTGTTTTTGTCTCTTTGATTAATAAGATATCTTACATGATTTTCTGCCTTTTTTATTTTTGTTTCACCATTACGAAAGGGTTGTGGTACGTCAAGCCAAAACGCAATTTAGGAGGGACAAATTTCATGAAATTTTCCCTGATGTCTGTTGTATGTGAACGTATGTGTACAACTTTTGACCTTTGGAAGAGTGGGCTACAGGGCACAGAAGACTAAAGTTTGTTACTGAATAGGTATTATACCGAAGTGCCAAAAGTCATGGGATACGTACCTAGTAACGTGTAGGACCTCCTCTAGCCCGGCGAAGTGCAGCAACTCGACGTGGCATCGATTCCACAAGTGTCCGGAAGACTTCTAGAGAGTTGTTGAGCCATACCGCCCACAGTTCCCGGGTATTTGTGGGGGCAAGATCTTGGGAGCGAATGGATCTTTCCACCACGTCCCATAAGTACTCTATTGGGTTCACGTCGGGCCAACGCGGTGGCCACGCGAACCGTCGGAACTGTCCAGAGTACTCCTTGAACCAATTTTGGACAACTTGGGCTCGATGACATGGTGGAAAATCCCATCGTTGTTGGGATACATGAAGTCCATGATGGGTTTCAAATGGTCACCCAGCGGAGTAACAAAGAGATTACCGGGTAATGACGTGTTTACGAGGACCAGAGGACACAAACCGTGCCAAGTAAATACATCCCATACATGTATAGAATCACCACCAGCTTGCACAGTGCCTTGTTGATAGCTTGGGTCATTGCCCTCATGGGGTCTGCGCCATACCCGAACACTACCATCAGCTCGGACAACTGGTAGCGTGACTCATCGCACCACGCCATATGTTGCCTTTCTCCCAGGGTTCAATTACAGTGCTCACGAGTCCAGGTGAGGCGCTGTGTCCGATGTCGTAGTGCTAACAAAGACACTTTAGTGGGTCTTCTGCTTCCATACCCCATGTATACTAAATTACGCTGCACTGACCTGATGGATAGGTCTCTGGCACCTCCTGCATTGAATGTGGATGTTATTTAAGCCAGTGTGGCGTGTTTATTGGCATGGACAATCCTCGTCAAACGCCGCTGGTCATGGTCATTCAGCACCCGTGGTCGGCCACTGCGCTGCCCACGTAGGGTGGTAATGCTTTCGATGAGGCATTCTCGGTGCACACGTGACACCGTGGACCGAGGAATGTTGAATGTCCCATCCGTTTGGCTCCCATTACCATGCCTCGTTCAAACTCCGATAATTCATGTCGGCTTGCCATAATCCTACTGGCGGTTGTTCAACCTGACTCACGAGATTACACTTCGCAACTGATAACAATTGTGGCGTGCGTCGAAGCCTTTATACGACGGCTGCGCCAGTTAAAAATTTGCATACTGCTATTCTATGACTTTTCTTAGTACGGTTGTTTTGGCAAAAAAAAAAAAAAAAAAAAAACACGAATAAAAGTAGCAGGAAGGGCTCGGTTCCGTGCGTGATCATTATCGTACTTACACCTCAAAAAATAGCAAACAAAGCTAACGAACACATACACACACCATCATTGTAATTTCAATAACCGTGTAATATATTTAAATATCGATAAATCTGAAAAGAAAAGATTAAATGCTCGCATTCTATGAAGCAGCGAAGAGAACCAAGAAAATGTGGTACACGAATTCTGTGAGCTACTGTATTGGAATGTGTTATTTCTTATACATGCAATTCCTTCTTCTTATCAGGAAATTAACTCCACGTGTTAAAAAGGGAATAAAAAAAAAAAAAAAAAAAAAAAAAGGAACGAGAGCTTGTGAGTAGGTAGTTTGAAGATTTCATTCAGGAAAGGGATATCCTATAACGAATCATCATCCTGCCGGAACTCGAGTTCCTGCAGGTCGTTTCGCTGTTTCGTTGTCATGAAATTATTCTTCAGCTCAATATGTGTCATTCAGCACAAGAGTTTCCCAGATCAATAAACACAATCATTATAATGAACTCAATAAGCACAATTATTATTGAAATCGTTATTATCATTATAGAGTTCCCCAGATCAATAAACACAAACATTGTAATGAACTCGATAAGTACAGTTATTATTGAAATAACTAACTCAGTGGCTTTCCCAAGGGGGATTGGGGTGTTAATTCCCACCTAAATTTGGAACCTTTCGATATTTCAAAAACGCAATTTTAAAAGGCAAAGTTTTGTAGTATTTGAAATTAGTTTTATGCCTCATGACAACACTGAATGTGCTTTCTACGCCAAGACGAGGAACCGGTAAGGATCCAAAGACCAGGATGTCTCGTTGCGAAACCAATAAATGTGTATACGGAAAGTTTCTGTGGCGACGATGCAATGCCAAATTTGAGTTCCATGACTTATTAGTAGAACAACAAATGCATAAAATGCATTTCGACCCCGGAGACCCTGGGTTGCTATATTAAATAAGATGCTTATACAAACTATGCTGAGAAAGTGCTTAAACATTTTGCATGAAATGCATAAATTTGCCATCAATATGCATTACATGCATTTTCCGCTCCAAAATGCAGAAGCTACATTTTTCCAAACAATAACTGGCGTTCAAAGTTTTTTTATTTGATAAAATTGAGGTGTGCGCTGATGACAATGCTACCGGCGACGCGACGGTGCGAGGTGGACTTTGTCTCTGGCTGTAGGGGGAAGGCATAGCTGCGTTTTAGGTTTCACTGGATAGGTTGTGGGAGTGTGAGCTGGCAATCTGCTAAGATGACGTAGTTCAGGTGCCAAAGTCCAAACTTCTGTGAGTTCTCTCCCTATCGCAGCCGCGCCAATCAGCCATCTGAAGGCTGCGCATATAAGCACGTTTTTTTCCGGCGGGTGTTTAAAGTTTAGTTAAAAAAGTTTACGAAGTCGCCAAAAATGGGAAAAGACAAAGTTACACCAAGAACTCGTCTTCTACAGTTTCCAAGAACTGGACTTGAATTGAAATCGAATAATCTGTGGTGCAAGTACTGTTTAGAAGTCGTTGATTTCACTGGAAAATCTGTCGTGTCTGCCCATGTCGCAAGTGGGAAACTTTTGCGGTGCAAAAAAGGACACACCCATCAAGAGACTTTGGAAGAAACCATTGACCGCCAAAACAGCAGTAAACAACAGTGGGAGGAAATGGTGTCGGCTTTCGTTGGTGCCCAGATTCCTTTGCACATGTTTCGGAACGAAAAAGGTTGTCAGTGGATGAAGAAAAACGCCAGTAATGGCCAGAATCTCCCTTCTGAGACCACACTCAAACGGATCTTTCCTCAAGTAAACAACTCTGACCTCCTAAGGAACGAAGTGTCTTTGCAAAGATCGTGATGTTTGTGCAGTAGATTCTTACTCGGAAAATAGTAAACGTGTTGCTGACCTCTCTGTGGAGCTACGCAAGGCCAAGAGTGGTCGTTTCAAAAATCGTAGACAAGTGCAACGAAGATACTGTCGTAGACGTCTCTCTCACTGCTTCGGAGATCGCAGGCATCAGTAGAATAAATCTAGTGGTGTATTTCACGGACAATGCCCCCTACATGTGTGCTGCTGCAAATCGGTTGAAAGGCCTTTGCAGAAGACTTATGCACAGCACGTGTTGGGCGCACGTTCTGCACCTAGCCTGCGAAGAAAAAACTATCTTCGCACAAAATCGTTGATCACTACGTCGTCGCATGCGTCAAGTCTGCTTTGTCTGAGACTCTAGCTAGACGGCAAGCTCTTCAAGACTGCCTACGCGCTGCTGGGAAAAACCCAATACTTCTGCCCTCTCCAGTAATTACCCATTGGGAGACCTGGCTTCGAGCTGTCAAGAACAATTCCGAGAACGTTGAGGTAGAAGTGCAGTGGGTAGAACCTCTTGACGACGACAGCCTGGCTGTAGAGGAACTGCAGGAGCTGCTCTGCAACCCCACCTAGGTTGAGCAAATGCAGCGAGTTGCATTGGTTGCTGTCGATTTGGACGTTGTAATCAAGAAGCTGGAAACTCGTAGAACCCATTCATCGGAGATTAGGTTGCTGTTAGCCTCGATCCGGAACCTCTTGCAACGAAGTGGCCTCCTGTGCTCCAAGCTGCCGGCCTACCTGGATGGTGGGCACCCTAGTGCTCAATTCTGGAAAGAAGCACACTTTTTTGATCCTCGCAAGTGTTGTCCAGGTGATGTGAGACTGTCTCTGCACCCGGAACTGCAACGAATTTTGCTAGAAGATATACCAACCCGACAGTTCTCATTCAATGCTGCAACACTGGAAGAAGACAATTCCACGAAAGAGGGGACAGTCCCGGCTCATCTAGTGTCCTTCTGGAGAAAGATGAGCCGGGACTGTCCCCTGTTAAGTGACGCAGCAGTGAAGGCGCTTTCCGTCGTAGCAAGCACTGTTGACGTTGAAAGACACTTCTCCTACCACAAAAAAATACTATCTGCGGATAGATCCGGATTTACCGAAACGAACCTGGAGGCCCATCTTCGAGTGACATTTAACGGAGCAGCTGAAGCATTGGATTCATAACTTGAACATATTGCTGATCAGGATTCAGATTCTGAATAAATGGTGAGATAATCCTGTAATATTTGATTTTTAACTCAGACAATTTATTTAAATAATGTAGACATTAAAGCCTAGGCATTAATTAAAGGCATTTTCAAAATTTATTATTCAAATTTTACCTTTTTTTCCCCACATAAACAAAAAACATAAAAAAAATCGACCAAATGGAGCAGGGGTTTTCGACTAAATTTACATCTATTTAAACGGAAAATGAAACTCTTGCATGTACAATGGCTTTTCTCTGCAGGCAGTTTTTGTAGAAACAGGATCTTTCAGGTGGAAATTGAGTAAATAGACAAAGCCATCGCTCTTTCCACGTTTTTTTTAACACACAGCAACCTAAAACTGGCATTTCGACACCGCTGGGGTCGAACCCCAGATTTCTGGATAACTAGCCGAGTGCGTTCGTCTTACGCTACGGTGCCAACAATCCACAGCGCTATGTGTGTTTATCTGTCAACATCTGACTTCACAACTCCGTAGGGACGGGCACAGCAACTGAGACATCTCCATCTGGTGGGGCTTAACGTCACAAGCTATTTACAATAATTATAGCTAATACATTGTTGTGAAATACAGTAATAATTCTACTGAACTTATGAGCAGAAACATTGCTCATCTTGATCATTGTAATTTTTTTTATAGTTTTTGAAACAGAAAAATAATCATGAATAACGTTAGCTCAGTAAGAGACAGAGAGAGAGAGAGAGAGAGAGAGAGAGAGAGAGAGCTGAATAAATTTGAAACATGTCAGAAACCATTAATTGTTTACACATTATGAAATGGCAGAATCATAATAGATTCTGAAACAGAAAAACAATAATTAATAAAGTACTTACACATTATGAAGCAGGAAATGGCAGAATCATAATAGATTCTGAAACAGAAAAACAATAATTAATAAAGTACTTACACATTATGAAGCAGGAAATGGCTTGGCTCCACGAAGGCATCCACCCTTAATAATGGGTATATTTGGTACTATAACAATGCCAATCCAAAGGGCGAGAGAAATGGTGGAAATCTTCCAAATACGTGGAATCAATGTAAATAGACGAAGTCATCGCTCTTTCCACGTTCTTATTTAATTAACACACAGCAACCAAAAATTGTATTTTTTTAATTAAAGAAAAACGCGGAAAGAGCGATGACTTTGTCTATTTACATTGTCTCCTCGCATTTGGAAGCAAGGAAGATAGAATAAGAGGACGGAGTATGTGCTCTCACCGTTGAAGCCAGCTGAGTTGTGTGGCCGCCATGTTACATTACCCTCAGTTGCTCATATTTGCTTTGTAAAGCAAGGAAGATTTCAGATTTTTATTACGTGTGAGAAGGACGTTTGCTTATGACTGATTTATGGAATTGTTTATTTGAAGTTCAACTAACATTAAAAGCTGAAGAGAGATCTATTTGCGGATCAAAAACTTATGATGGAATAGCTAAACATTTCTAGTACGAACTACAAAGTTGTCCCGTTTTCAATAACTTTTGCTCAAAAATTACATTCCTGAAAACGTTTTATTAAAACTTTGTAAAAAGCAGTCTTTTCTCGCGCATAATAAAATCCGTATTTTGTTGTTGTTGTTTTTTTGAATTTGTAAATTACCGCATTTATTATTAGCACATAGTAATCTATCAACGCCAACGGATTTTGTTGTCCGCTACAAACGCTTTTCAATTTTGCATATTTCGTGTATTCTTCGGTAAAAGTTTGCAAATTATCAAACTTTAGCATGAAATATCGTTTCTAAGGTAATATTTCGTTGCGTTTCTGTTTTCAGAAATATTTACTGGATCACATGAAATAAATCGACGTTTTATTCTTCCCTTTAGAGTGTGTGAGCGGCTTCATGCATTACTTTAAGCAGGATGTACGTACTATCGGTGTGATGAGTTAAACGGTTTTTTGTCGTACACAGCGGTAAAACGTGACCTAGCAGTGCTTTGAAAGAAAAGAAAGCAGTGGGGATATTATGGACTATATCCTTAATGTACATGATATTTTTCTTTTCGCAAGAAGGCTTGAAAAGTGTTAACCTGCCTACGTTGTTAGGTACGTAATTCGATGGGAACACAGTCAGAAGGGTAACAAAAGATGGCTACCGCTCAGAGCGTCGACTTCAGAGCTTTACATGGGGCTTGCTTGTTATGCTCCCTCGGTTTGGACAAAATGCTTGTTAGTTTCGACGGTCCCTCTCATTCAATATCTGGTTTCTCCCACTGTTCTTCTTCGCCGATGAAGTTTTCCAGTGCTTGGTGTACGCATTCATAGGCGTGGAGACTTTGGCTATTGAAACACAAAACAATTTGACCGTTATGTTTACAGATGCTCCTGCTAAACGGGCTTCCACGATGTGTACCCTTTGGAAGTGTGACAGATCACCCTTTTCACCGACCGCTTCTACGAATTAATGCTGAATACAACTTGTAGTATACTTATAACGAAGTAAATTTCTCCGTCATTTCTGTCCACGCCGGGGCTCGAACCCGGATCCCCTCATTCCGGAATAAGTCACTCTACCAATTGAGCTACGCGGGCGTTTTATTCTGATTCCTATCTGCCTTTATGTCGTGTGCGTCCTTCTGGCAGGTACGTCACATCTCCTGGTACGTTACATCATCTCCCCCTTATTTTTTATTTTTTTTGAAGTGCTGGAGAAGGGATTCTCTTATTTTTCCTATCTCGCGGTGTGGAAATAACATCACACCAATGCGAGATTTTGAACGGTCGGGTCATCCGGATAGTTCGGGCGCCATTATAACGAAGTAAATTTCTCCGTCATTTCTGTCCACGCCGGGGCTCGAGCACGGATCCCCTCATTCCGGAATAAGTCACTCTACCAACTGAGCTACGCGGACGTTTTATTCTGATTCCTATCTGCCTTTATGTCGTGTGCGTCCTTCTGGCAGGTACGTCACATCTCCTGGTACGTTACATACTGGCATACAAACTACAGAATATATACAAAAAGAAAAAAAGATACACAAAAGGTTTTCAGTGTGGTCAACACGAATAATACTAACCCCTACTATCATGGTGTACTCATTATTTTGTCCAACACCTGTATGAATATTCATTCTTACAACTCAATCCAAGGCAAAAAGTCGGACTAATAATAAGTGCAGAGATGCACACTGACAGACTTACCGAAGGACAGAGCCCGTTAGCACGTGATTTTCTTTCAAAATGGCGTGGTAAAAGATATCTTGAAATACCGCTAACAATATTTAACCCGTTAACAAGTTGGAACAAATTTAATCGAGGTTCGGAAAATGTTCTGAAATCAGCTCGAAGGAATATTTTCGCTGTTTAAGTGGGCAGGACAGGGCTGTAACGATTAAACGTACGCATCTGCTTTATTTATTAGCTTTGTTACTTAATGTGGTTACTTTTGGGGGAATGACTGACACTAAAATTTTAAGACTGATTGTCTGCTAATGAGGCTATGAAGGTGGGGATGAACCTAAGAATAGTGGGAGGAAAGGTTTAAGCCACTTATTTCTACCCAGTGGTCACCATCATGTCTCGATTATGGAGTTAAGAATTAGAAGGGAGCGCTTATCACAAGTGACAGGTTTATGGACGGCACTGCTGAGATGTGGGGACGGAAATGAATTGTTTTCCCGCAGTTTTCGTAAAACCCGCCGGCTATGTGAACATTTTTTTTGGGAAGAATGGAAAATTTTGAGCACCCTTTGGTTCAGGTACGTCGACCTCTTAAATTAAATTAAGTTATTTTTTTCTAACGTGCTCAGTAAACCGATAATTCAATACCTGCCATCCTGTCTTTTATCTACTGTTTTTGAAATTTTCAGCAAGTTACACGTTTCTGTCTCAGCTAAGGTTTTCTACCGTTCTTCCAGTCAGTCGCGATAACAAAATATTTACCTTTGGGAAGCAAAAGCATTACTCGAATAACTTCTCTTGCCGTGTCTTGAAGCACTCCAGTCCAGACAGCGCCGGATGCTTCACCAAGAGTTCGGGAACACGTGTCTCTCACACCGTCAGAAGCCAAACGAGCGCCGTTTTTATTTTGCGGCTCCGCTGTACTTGATTGCCTAACTTGAGCAAATACGGCGGCTGAATCTGTAAAGGAAAGAAGTTATTCATTAAGAAAAACATTCAGGTTTCAAAATGCCCTTTCGTACCCTTCCCCCCCCACACTCAATTACGATACATGGACATGCAATGTAAGGCGTTATAAGTCAATATTGTGGAACGACAATTGTCAGATATACCAATTAAAAGAGGTGACAAAACCGAAAATTTATTTATGTGATTTATTTATGTGAGTTAGGCTACACGCCAGCGTCTCTCAGTATGTCGTTTGGCCACCATGTTTGTTCACACAGCATGCCAGACGTCTCAGCATGGAGTTGTACAGGTTCCTAATAGTGTCCTGCGATAAGCTATCCCATGCAGCTTGAATCTTCTTACCCACCTCAATCCGATTGTGCGGTAGGGGTGAAGGGTGGAAAGCGCGTGCGATAGAATTCTACACATGTTCAATCGGTGATAGATCTGGCGATGTGGCTGCCCATGGCAGAGTGACAGTGCCTTGAAGGGAAGCTCTCGAGACAGCAGCAGTATGAAGACGACCGTTGTCCTGTTGGAAAATCGCACTGGAGTGAGCGTTCAGAAAAGGTATATCCACTGTTTGCAGGACCTCATTAACGTAACGTTGGGCTGTCGAAGTGGCTGCAAAGAACACCAAAGGTGATCTGGCATCGTAGGCAATTGCACCCCACACCATGACACCAGGCCTTCTGGACACGTCACGCTCGATAACAAACCGCACATCTTGGCGCTGACCATGGTGCCTCTACACACAGATTCGTTAGTCGTCTCCTCCAAGACATAAGTGGGACTCGTCACTAAAGATCACCCTCTGCCATTCTGAGTGGCTCCGTGACAGTCTGGCACGACACCATTGCAGTCTTTGGCGACGATGTAAGGGTGTTAAGGGATGTCGTCGCAACGGACTGCGTGCGTGAAGTCCTACGACGTGCAGCCGTCTTCCAGTGGTACTGGCACTAATCGGACGATGCATAGAGGGCACTGCTGCTCGGTGAATATCCGCAATTGTAGCTATTGGGTCACTCCGTGCATGTCGGACAACCCGTCGGTCCTCTCTCTCCGTGGTTTGTCTAGGTCTCCTAGAGCCTTCCTATCGTTGCTGTGTGTCTTGTTCTATCCACTGCCGCCAACAGCGTGCTATGGTGATATCCGCACCACTGGAATGGCGCGCAAAACTGCAATAAGACCATCCCCCTTCCTGGAGCCCCACGATGCGGCTCCTCTCGAACTCCTACAACTGCTTGAATTGCTTTCGAACTTTTCTCGGAGGCATACTTCACTTGCAAAGGATGCAACCAATACAACATCACGAGTCTAAATGGCAAGCACGTGCAATGGGACGACCTTATATAGCCGGCCCGGAAGAGCGCCACGACCTCTCCTTGCTTGTGTCACATGCGCGGCCGAGCGTGGTACTTGAATAATTTGCATGCCTTACGATGTCAAACCCACCGACCAAGTTTCATTCCTGGCGGTTGCTTTTTTCTGGGTACAGCTATTTTTTTGGCTACGAGTGTAGCTTCCACCAGATTTTGAACACAAATTTACGCGTTGTTACATATCATCATCCATCTACCGTAGAGTGCCAGGATCTTTCTACGCAATAAGTTTCTTTTTGTGGGTTAATAACAACCGTGACCACTTCCATGGACTATAAGCTGTCGCCCTTCCTGAATTTAGGGCCACCGGTTCCAGGGAAAGGATAGAGCCAGTGCCGTAAGACAAACACAACATCCATGCCTCACGAGGATTCGAATCCGAACTTATCTCGGAAGAATGATCAGAAGCCAGCGCTTAGACCACTGTGCCACAATGATCAGAAAATATCGCTTAGACCACTGTGCCACCATGATCAGAAACCAGCGCTTAGACCACTGTGCCCCAATGATCAGAAACCAGCGCTTAGACCACTGTGCCACAATGATCAGAAACCAGCGCTTAGACCACTGTGCCACAATGATAAGAAACCAGCGCTTAGACCACTGTGCCACAATGATCAGAAACTAGCGCTTAGACCACTGTGCCACAATGATCAGAAACAAGCGCTTAGACCACTGTGCCACAATGATCAGAAACAAGCGCTTAGACCACTGTGCCACAATGATCAGAAACAAGCGCTTAGACCACTGTGCCACAATGATCAGAAACAAGCGCTTAGACCACTGTGCCACAATGATCAGAAACCAGCGCTTAGACCACTGTGCCACAATGATCAGAAACCAGCGCTTAGACCACTGTGCCACAATAAGTTTTCTATCGTCTTCCTTAAATGCCTCTGGTGTGCTCGAATTGTTTTCATAAACATAGTCTTTTAGTTAAAGCAAAATCATTGGAGGTAAGTTCCGAAGATCACGGAGGCCACAAAACTTTATCAATCACTCTGTTTCCAAAACTTGATGCATTTATGCGGGTTATGATAAACTATCTTTCCGGAAGTAACCTTGGCGGACCTCAGCGTCGTCCAATTGACTAACATCCGCAAGCACTGCTAAGAATCCAACATCTTTTTTTAAATATGAATACGCGGTTCTAAATATTTTCTGAGTTACCGTCAGCTATGTTATACCGTCGACTTCAATTAGCGCGGAAGAGTCATCCCGGTATGTCGAGTGGTATGACGTGCTGGATCCTAATACGATGGTTGTACCGAAAGTAATGCAAAAGTGGGAGTAACGTTTTTATTAACTGACAGAGGTAGTTCAAATGGCACATGTTGGTAGAGTAACTCTTCCTCTATAGTAACCCTTTTTCTTCATTCCAGGTAAATAATGGATCCCAAGCAGAAGCAATGTGCCGTCATTGAGTTCTTGAAGGATGGGTGCAGGCTCTCCGACATCCACAGAAGGCTACAGAATATTTACGGAGAGCAATGTGCACAGATGGATGAAGAAGTTTAAAGAAGAGGAAACCAGCATTGAAGACAAACCATGCAGAGGGAGACCATCATCTGCGACCACTGACACGAATCGTCAGCGAGTGGATGAATTGATTAGCCCGGAAAGACGAATCACAATCAGTGAGCTTCCTTCACAACTGAACTCTGGTCACAATGCCATATAAAAGATGGTGGAAGACGTAGGGTATCGGAAAGTGTGTGTGCAAAGTGGGTACTTCGGCAGTTGACACCCGCTCTTAAGGAAAGGAGGGGGAAAATCTGCTCTGATCTGCTGGAAGCCTTTGAAACCAATGAAGACACGTTTTTTTCGGATCTGGTGACAGGGGATGAAACGTGGGCGTATTTTTACGATCCGGAAACGAAGAATCAATCCATGGAATGGCGTCACACCTCTTCACCAAGGCCTAAGAAGTTCAAGAGCCAGCGATCAGAACAGAAAGTCATGGTGATTGTTTATTGAGATGGCAGGGGTGTCATTCTCCTTGATTTTCTGGTGGTTGTAACGCGACCTGTGAGTGGAACATTGAGACACTTAAGAAGCTTAGCGAAGCCATAAGGAGGAACAGACCGAATAAGAATCTGAAAAGGATGCACATTCACCATGACAATGCGAGACCACACACATCCCTGGCAACAAATCAGGTGATCAGCAGATTAGGCTGGTCGGTGGTTCCCCATCCACCGTACAGCCCAGATCTGGCGCTCTTCGACTTCCACCTGTTGCGTCCAATGAAGGAGAGTCTCCGAGGACAAATTTGATGATACAGACGATGTGAAAGTGTCTGGGAAGAAGTACAACAGTCCACACCTGAATGTTTTCAAAGAGGATTGGAGAGTTGGGTTCAACGATGGCGCAAATGCATCGCTTCTGATGGAGACTGTGTTGAGCAATACCTTTGTATAGAGAAAGAGTTACTCTACCAACATGCGCAATTCGAACGCCCATCTCTCAGTTAATAAAGAAGTTATGCCGACTTTTGCATTACTTTCGGTACAACCCTCGTAATTTTTCTGACATAGAATCCCTGGTGAGACATGGATGGAGCGTTTGCTTTACGGCACTGCCTCTAACCCTTCCCTGGAACCAGTGGCCCTAAATAAGAAACGGGAGGCTCCTTGTAGTTCATTGAGTTGCTTACGGTAGTCGTTAAACCTCCAGACAAACAAAAAACGTTGATGAACATTAGATTTCCAGACTTTTGGGGTCATCTTGAGTAACTTGGTGCTCATCAGCATTCGCAGTCAGAAGAAATCGTGGAGATAACATGCAAACTTTTCAATTTCTCATACTGTTGATTATACAGTGCATCAGCAGAAGACACAACAAGAAAATCCCAGTCCTTTCCAAAACTGCCAATTCAGAAGGCTACGCGAAATGTAAAACTGAGGGAACAAACATTTCTCGAAGGTAGAACTGCAGCGAGAATGGCATTCTGAACCAGCTGCATTGCCGTAACTTTTAGCTGGTGGTTTTTGCGCATTGCCTTAAGTTTTAGCTAGTAGGGCTGTTTAAGGCTGTTCAAAACATTTTGTGAAAACACAAGTTTGTCCGCGTCTCCTCACTCCGGAGTAAGTCGCTCTCCCAATTGAGTCACGCGGACAGAATGTCTCGCTGCAGATTTGTCGTCTTCACACATGTTTTCACCTTCGTAGTACGTCAAAATTTTTACGTTAAAAAATGGTCTAAAAGAAAAGTATGCATGATGTAAGGTGCTTAGTAATTCTATTTTTTCATTGCAAAAGACTGATTCATCTTGAAGGTAATGTGATGCTCAAAATAAAGGAACAAGGCTCCCCTGCTGTAAAAATGACATGCGTTTTTTCAACAAATATTCAGCATTCTTGTTCAATTCTCCGTGTTAGTGCTTTGATGCAATGTAAGTACGTTCTTCATGTCGCTTTTATATCAAATCTATCTTTGCGACCTAATGTTCGGCCACATATACAGTCTCCCTTTGTATCCTATTAGCTATCTGAAACAACGGCTTGATTTTTATCAGCAGTTTTGCTGTTCATTTGAATGGATTATCTCGCGTAAAAGATTATTCATTCACATCCTCTCGATAAACAGTAACCACAGAGAAAGATGCTCTCAATAACAAACACCAAGTAATATGCACCTAAAAAGTGAATGCTTTCTGTAGCAGACTAACCTTCTTAACGAACATTTCGATAAATCTGTTACGACAGTAGTTCCCTTATACACTTTTATGAAGTGATTTTAGTAGGAATTCGTAATACAGAGTATTCAGTCGAGGTACATGAGAATGAGGTTGCATAATCGAAGCCTGCTATAACAGTTAAAAAGAAAGACACAATTTCTTTTGTCTCGAATATTGAATTCACACAGTACAATATAGAACGAGATAACTGCGTCATTGGTGATTTTTCGAAGCAGGCGGTTTAGTTCGACGCAGAAGTTTCATATGCGGGCTGCGCAATTTGTCCGTCCAGCTGTGCCCGAATTCTTCCTCATTGGAGGAACATTACGAGTAGGATTCAAGATTTCGCGCGATTCAAACGCATTTATACCATTGTTGAGTGGCGATTTGCATCATTTATGACCTTATCAAAGACGATCTTAGAGTCTCTAAATCAAAGTACGAATGATTCTTTTACCAAGTTGAGAACATGGTTGATGTCAAAACTCCATTATTTAATCCGATTCATTTTTTCTTTTCATCAGTGGTTGAACGAACACCGTGAGCAACTCACTGGGCTATAAGCAGCCCCTTCTCTAATTTAGGGCCACTACTTCCAGGGAAGGGAGAGAGCCAGTGCCCTAAGACAAACGCAACATTCATGTTTTACCGGGATTCGAACCTGAACCCATCTCGGACGAAAGGTCAAGTACAGGACACTGCGAAACTATCAGGTGAATCAGCTGAAACTACTGGTAATTATCTGCATCACCTAACACGACTATTCCGTACATTTATAACTTTCAAGTGTCTTCCGATAAATATGTTTAATGAATGCTGACTTTGTATATCACGTGTCTGTTTTCTACCGTGGTGCAAAGCGTGCATGGCGTTTTTATGGTGTGCATATGGCTGTATCTGTTCTATGGCGTGCTGAAAACGCCTCCAAGTCAAGAGCGTTCGGATCTTCAAAAGACATTCTGTGTCATTTACTGCGTAACAACATTTTTTGCCGGTGGTACGATTCGAACTTACGTCTCCCCGCTCTGAACCGGGTATTCTCCAGACTGAACTACACCGACTCCGGCTTATCGCTGCAAGTTACCCTTTTGACTCTTGCGTTACCACAGTGGTACGACGCATACCCCCAACCCCAACCCATCGTTCAGGAAGGACTGAGACAAAATCTTAGGTTTCTGGAACAGCCGCAAACCATGCTTGAAGTAGCTCGGTTTAGAAGGAGGAATTCTAATTAATTCCAGACGATGTGTGGAAGAAGCATCACACATTTTTCGAAGCGTAGAAAAAGGAATTCTCATTAATTCCAGACGATGTGTGGAAGAAGTATCACACATTTTTCGAAGCGTAGAAAAAGGAATTCTCATTAATTCCAGACGATGTGTGGAAGAAGCATCACACATTTTTCGAAGCGTAGAAAAAGGAATCCTCATTAATTCCAGACGATGTGTGGAAGAAGTATCGCACATTTTTCAAAGCGTAGAAAAAGTAATTCTCATTAATTCCAGACGATGTGTGGAAGAAGCATCACACATTTTTCGAAGCGTAGAAAAAGTAATTCTCATTAATTCTAGACGATGTGTGAAAGAAGCATCATACATTTTTCGATGCGTAGAAAAAGGAATTCTCATTAATTCCAGACGATGTGTGGAAGAAGTATCGCAGATTTTTCAAAGCGTACAAAAAATAATTCTCATTAATTCCAGACTATGTGTGGAAGAAGCATCACACATTTTTCGAAGCGTACGTAGAAAAAAGAATTCTCATTAATTCCAGACGACTTGTGGAAGAAACATCACACATTTTTTGAAGCGAAGAAGAAGTCTTCTTAATTCGAGAAGATGAGTGGAAGATACATCACACATTTTTCTCGAACCTCAATGCCAGGAGATTCATTTTACGTTCGGGCGCCAATGCAACGAAAAATCCCAAAATTGCCGGTTGAGGGATTCGGAATTTAGCTCTAAAAGGAATTCGGTAGACGTGCCCATCCTGTGTTTTATTTCTGGCTGTGTGAAGTTGGGAAGCGTGAACTGTCAATATAACCGTGTTTTTCCCGTATTGTGTTTAGTGAAATGCAAACAGAATGATGTTATTAAACATCCATTTTTATAATGAACGAATATTTTTTTCCAAAATTGAAAACTTTAATTTTAGAGTAAAAAAAAAAAAAAAAAAAGATGTAGATTTCTCTACCCCAAAAAGTAAGAAGTAAAATATTTAGAACCACATCAAAATGATGATTTTTTCTTGTCAATAGAAAATGCAAATTAAACAAACTTTAAAGGCAAGTTGATGTTATTATATTATTACAACAAATTATAGCACCTACAAATATTGTTAAAATAACTTATATGACCTGTAAATATTATTAAAAGAATTTATAAGGCCTGTAATATGTCCGTTACGCACTGCACTGTCGAGTCAAATAGTAGTTATGCGGTACTTACTGCACACGCGTACATGCACATCATATAAACACTACACGACTATTTTTTTTATATGTCCACTTACCAAAATGCATTAGAGCGGCCACTGTTTGACATTGTTCAATTTACGTAAAATAGCAAAAGTTCCAGAAGTCCACACAATGTCATGCTCAGGCGTTATTTTTATTCGATATATGCAGCCCTAGTATAAAAGTGTGTATACACAAAGTGCTTGAACCTTCTTCAGTCTGTTGGTCATACCTCGTTGGATGTCCTCAATGTCGCTGAAGCGCCCCCTTTCAAGGCACACTTCACCTTTGAAAAGACAAAAAATATGCAGGAGCCAAATCTGGTGAGTGTGGTGGATTTTCGATTGCATATATCGACTTCGAAGCCAGAAACTGCTTCCTGGGCAACGCACGATGTACACGCGTGTTGTCGTGCAGCAGAAACTGATTGCTTTTGTGCAACAGTTCTTTCTTGACACGTGTCATGCGGGATTACAGACGTTGTATTACTCTTAAATAATACTGACCGTTCTCTGTGGTTCTCTTAGGAACAAATTCGTGGTGAATAATTCCAGAAGAATCGAATAAAAACAATGACTACGGTTTTGACACGTGATTTTTGCAACCGGAATTTCTTTTGCCAGGGAAAAGACGTTCCACATCATTCTATGCTCTGATGTTTTGTTTCAAGATCAAAAGTGAAAACACCAACTTTCATCACCGGTGACAATTCTTTGCAACAAATCACAGTATTGATCAACTGCGTGGATGAAATTTTGACAACATGCTACCCGGATCTTTCTCTGTTCGTATGTTAAGGTGTGCGGCACAAACTTCGAGCAAATCTTCCTCTTGTGCAGATCTTATTCTAAGATTACCCTGGCCTGTTTTTTATCGACATCAAGCTGTTGAGCTTTTTTTACCGACATCAAGCTGTTGAGCTTTTTTTACCGACACCAAGCTGTTGAGCTTTTTTTACCGACACCAAGCTGTTGAGCTTTTTTTTACCGACACCAAGCTGTTGAGTTTTTTTACCGACACCAAGCTGTTGAGCGGGTAGCCCAGTGGTCATTCGCCTATCATGGGTAACAATTTCGCTAGCCTTCACCACATTTTCATTTGTCCGAGTGGAAACTGGACGTTCTGTGCGTGTTTCATCCCCGAAGAACTCCGTCCCATCTTTAAACGTTGAAAACTAGCGGAATACCTGTTCACGGCCAAGGCAGTCATCGCAGTAAACCATTTTAAGTCTTGGTACACTTCCGTGGCAGTTTTCACTAATTTACAGTAGAATTTTATCGCAGCTGTTTGCTCCATTGGGAACTTCTGACACGCTCCACTCACACAGTCCTACTTCAACGGTGGCCATACGAAAACTGCTGCTTCATCAGACTCGGAAGTTGCTCCTGCGATTGCAGCACACTCTAGCGGCCAAAACTGTAAACACGTTTCCCGCTTTTATTCAAAGGGTTGTCCCGTAAAAAATCAGTCTCATTACTTAACTAACACACTTTGTATCTCACTAAGTTTGCTATTGCTATGCGTAAATATGATTCTGTTATGCGTACATTTTCCACCAATAGTTCTTTTATGTTTAGGTGTTCATCATCTTTGTTTTGAAATACTTACCACACACCGGAGTGTCTCCGGACCAATCACCGTTGTCAATACATACTCTCCTAAAGTTTCCTCCGATATACGTTCCAGGGTCACAGTAATAATGGATAACATCTCCAGGAAGGTAAGAGCTCAGAATTGGACCATATTTTCCATTCTGTGGATAATCAGGTGGACGACATTTTGCCACTAAATTAGGAAAACAAAAGGAAAATCGTTCACATCACATTTGCTGTTAAAAATAGAAGGAACTTCAGAACGTAAATATCTTACTTTTCTTAAAGAAGGTAAATTAAGAGAGATAATTTTGTACGAAATAACTTTTACCTGATTCTTGAAATAAAGTGCGTGTATGGCATACCTAAGTAATGTATCATGTAAGGCGATTGGCAAAAAGTCATGAGTTCAGTAAAATTCTCAAAAGAGAACGTTTGAGCCATTAAAAGTTTTGCTTGTAATATGAGACATGATCACACTCACACTCACGGATAAGTGCCAAACTACGCCTCCTAATAAGGAGAGACCACTGATGTCACAAGACATAGATTTACGTGTTATGAATATGTAAACCGGTGACATAAGTTTTAAATGAGTAAGTTTAAACAACATAAATTACGTAAGTTTTCAACACAGCGTGACATTACATATTAGGGATATGTAAATCGGTGACATAAGTAACCTCGCATGACATTACACAATAGAGATATGCAAATCGGTGGCATAAATAACCCGGCATGACATAAATAACCCGGCATGACATTACATAATAGGGAATTACTTGACGTCCACTTTAACAATATGGGATAAGGGCGATGGAATGGATTGCAATCCTATGTCCTGACCTTTGACCACATTTCGTCCATTTTCAATAGGGTTCGTTCCCAGGTGGTCCCCTACTACATACAGAAATTTCATCGAAATCGAACATTTTTTACGCACGTTATGACGCATAAGGGCAATGGAATGCATCCCGATCTTATGTCCTGACCTTTGACCCCACTTCACCCATTTTAAATAGGGTTCGTCCCCAGGTGGTCTCCTACAACACAGTAAAATTTCATTGAAATCGAACCATATTTACGCAAGTTATGACGCACAAGGGCTGTGGAATGATCCCGCTCCCACGTCGTGACCTTTGACCCCATTTGTCCCATTTTCAATAGGGTTTGTCCCCAGGCGGTCTCCTACCACATAGTAAACTTTCATTGAAATCGAACCATATTTACGCAAGTTGTGACGCATAAGCACAATGGAATTATTCCGCTCCTACGTCGTGACCTTTGACCCCATTTGTCCCATTTTCAATAGGGTTCGTCCCCAGGCGGTCTCCTACCACATAGTAAACTTTCATTGAAATCGAACCGTATTTATTCAAGTTATGACGCATAAGGGCAATGGAATGATTCCGCTCCTATGTCGTGACCTTTGACCACATTTGTCCCATTTCCAATAGGGTTCGTCCCCAGGTGGTCCCCTACCACATATTAAAATTTCATCGAAATCGAACCATTTTTACACCAGTTATCGTGCGGACGGACGGACAAAGCTGGAGCATATACGCTTCTTCAACCTACGGTTGGAAAGCGTAAAAAAGACATACAAAGATTGCAGACAACTCAAAGCGAATGGAGAGATGCATGCTTGGTGTAACCAGGAAAGATAAGAAGAGGAACTTGTGGATAAGGAAAATGACAAGAGCGGAATACATCATGATCAGAGTAAAATCCCTGAAATGGCAATGGGTTCGACATGTTGCCGGAAACCACACGATGGACAACCGAAATTTTAGACTGGATTTCGAAGGACAGGGAAAGACCCAGAAGAATGCCACATGAGAGATGGATAGATGAAATTCGAAAACATGCCGGAGTAACATGGAGGAGACAGGCTCAGGATAGACCGTTGAGGAAGAAATTTGGGGAGACCTTCATACAGCAGTTGATTGATAATGATTGACAATGATGATGATACTGAGAAAAATAGATTAAATATTTGAACCACCAAGCAGCGAAATTGTGTATTATTTTGATGATAAAATATTATACACAACGGGTTCTCATACTTAGTAGTATCTGACCGAAAAATAACTTTTTCAGTCGAGTGCTTAGTCACGCAAATATTTCTGTAAACAGAAACGTGAACTCACGCTCTCTAGAGGCAGACTTGTTAGTTAAGAAAATTTGGAAATTATGTGAGAAACATTTTGCTCCGGAAATGCTTTCCAACAAAGAAAGAATTTTTCAAATCAGAGTCTTAGAAGCAGAGATATCGACAAAAAGGAACATTTGCATCTACGCCTCCTGGCGGAAAAAACACGCACTATTTTAAGCAGGAGGTTTTGTCAAAAAGTTTTCTTAGGTGAGTGGTATCAGTCCACGAAACAATGTTTCCACATCAGAAGCAGTAATAAACACTTACCCTACCCGGGGACCAAAACATTTTTTACCAAAAATTAGAAAATACACTGCTGGCCACCCAAAATGCAACACCAAGAAGGAAGCATACGATTGGCCTGAAATTCGCATGGCATGCGTCTCCCGCGAGAGGACATGCAAACGATTAGCATTATAGGGCATATGCAAATCATGTGCGCCCGGCACGTCACCGAGAAGCACTATAAGAAGGGTGCTCAGAAGGCGGAGTGTAAGTAGTGGAAGTGTGTTGTGCTGCCGGACCTGTATGTGGGAAGCTTCCTGATGCCTCGTCGCAGAATACGACAGTCATTCCAGCACGTTTCGGAGTTCGACAGAGGACGAATAGTGGCGTATCGCGACAGCGGTTTATCGTACCGAGACATCGGCTCCCGTGTGGGACGACATGCAGCCACAGTGAGGCGAGTATGGATTCGGTGGGTGCAAGAGGGACGGACGGACGGACCGAAGTGAACGATGGCCGCAGCCGCGGCACACCACTGAACGAGAGGACCGGATTGTTGTGCGGCGGGCATTGACGGCTCGCACCGCCACATCACGAACGTAAGCGCAGGAATTAGGGTGTATTGCGCAACAACCTGTGTCAGCACTTACCGTTCGACGTCGTCTGAAAGAGCGGGGACTTGTCGCACGGTGCCCATTGCTCCGATTACCATTGACGTTACACCACCGGCGAGTGCGGCGGCAGTGGGCCGTTGAACGACGCACCTGGACTACGGAATGGCATGACACTGTTTTCTCCGACGAATCCCGCTTCTGCCTGCAATACCACGATGGTCGGATTCACGTGTGGCGGCACCGCGGCGAGAGACTGTATGATGCCTGCATTATGCATCGCCATACCGGTCCGTCGCCTGGCGTTATGGTTTCGGGCGCAATTGGATATGACATCCGCACCCCTCTGGTACGCGTCGCCGGTACACTCAACAGCCACCGCTACATCTCCGACGTTTTAGAGCCTGTAGTCCTCCCTTACCTGCAGGACCTGCGAGCGGCCACGTTTAAACAGGACAATGCGCGCCCGCACGTGGCACACATCGTGCAACAATTCTTCACGGCCCACCAGGTGTAACTGCTGCCGTCTCTCGCCTGTTCTCTCGATATGTCGCACATCGAACACGTCTGGTCGCTGATCTGCAACCGAGTGGCCGGACAAGCACCACCCGCGGCTACGCCTGATGAACTGTGGCAACGCGTGGAAGCAGCCTGGACCGACATACCCCAAGCCCACATCCAAAGCCTCTTTCGTTCGATGCCGCGGCGTGTAGCGGCCGTTATTGCCAACCATGGGGGCCACACGAACTATTGATGTCTGCGTGTTCCGCAAGTCGCACGGGCCTGTAAACTCAAGCGTTTCATCGTTGTATCTGTTGTTATGTGTCCAGTAAATCTGGTTTTGCTATCTCGTGCCCTTCTTGGTGTTGCATTTTGGGTGGCCAGCAGTGTATATGCAAAACATTTTCCACCAGAAGCTGTGTCCAATACAGGAAGAAGAATTTTTGAAACCATGTGTTTAGAAGCAGATATATCATGGAAAATGCAATTTTCCTTTACGATCCCTAGTGGAAAATCTATGCATTAGTTGAAAAAGGGACTGTATCTAAAATAGTGTTCGATAGTGGCGTAGTGTGACCAAAAATTTATCCGCGGCTAAATATTTTTGAAATTACTCTCAACATTCTTCCGTACTGCGAAACACAATTTCAGCGGATTGTGAGGTTTCCAATCACCACCTGCTGAAATCATACTTAACCACATAGAATGGAGTAAGAAAAAAAGAGATGTTTATGCAGTGCTGTACAACATAAGAAAATGAGTAGAAACAAAACAGCAGACAAAAAAAAACAAAGTATGTGTGCTTTCGTTTCCACTTAACCAGCATGTTTTGCTATATAACTCCACATTAAAAGTTCTAGACTGATTCCTATGTTTTTGCACCAAGCTAATATTTGGTCTACGTGTGCCCAAGCCTATAACGCTCTCTTTTTCTTCATTACTTAATAAACTATAAGGATGTTCCAATAAAAAGTCCACTTTGTTCATTTTATTTGCACGGGCGAAACTTTCAGCTTAACTACATGCATAAACACAACTCAGCCGATCACTGGCTGGCGACGCGAAAGCGACTGGCACCGAAAGCCAGCTTTTACGCATGCGCAGTTCAGCGCGCATCTGTTCATTCATTGCTGTTCTTCGAGTTGACGAGACTCGCCTTGTGTAATGTGCGCTGCGCTCTAGTAAACGGTTATGGAACGCTGTAATGTTTTCGCCAGTTATCTAGATACTGTAGTTTCTTACATGTACATTGCATTCAGAAAATTCGAGCACTAGTTACTAATACGGATTTTCCTTACGAATTTTTCCAATTAAAATAAAAATTTTTCTTCTCATTTTCATGCGGGGGAGGGGGGGGGGTTAGCCCTGGATGCCCATAGTGACCTTACGCTACTGGTGTTCGATATAAATGGCATCAAAGTGAAAAAGCTTTTTCAATCGGATATTTATAAGGAAATATATCGAATAAATTGTATTTTGAATTCGATATCATCTGCCTTTTACGCTCTCTTGCGGCCAAGTTATGCATCGGAATAAAACCGAATGAGATTATTATCATTCTCACATTTCAAGCTTCCCAATGCAAAAAAAAAAAAAAAATCCAAATCGGACTAATAATTACAGAAATAAAGTGTCCACAGACAGATGGACGGACAAAGTGATAACATAAACACGATCGGTTTTTCACAAAATGTGCTAATAATTACATATTACGTTGATTAGGTTATTTCAATTTTTAATACTAGCAATCATGCCCGTTCTCCGAACGGTGAATCTATAAAATCACCTCTTGAACATAAAATTAAAGAAAGGGAAAAGTAATTAATGGGAAAGAAATGTAATTTAAAATCCGTAAATGTTTTACGATTTAGAAAAGCGTCGTGACGTCAATACATACGCTTTGACGTAAAACGAAGCAGTCTTTGGCTCCCCTTAATTTTAAATCAAAATTTGAAAATTTCAAAGCATTTCATTGATTCTGACAAAATTATCTTTAAACCAATCAGCATTTTAAAAGTGTAAAACTAAGTCACCTTTTTGAATTTTTTGGGTTTCAGACATATTTCTAGGTGTGTAAGTGGTAGAAAACTTCAAGCAGACAATGTTCCAAAGCCGACAATTTGGTGTTTTTGGTTTTCGGACTTTTCTAGGTATCCGGACCTTACGACCTATCAGCATGCCAATTTTCAGATCTCTAGGTCATTTAGAAGTGGTCAAACAATTCGCGAAAAATTCAAGCAGACAATGTTCAAAAGCCGCCAGTTGATTGGGGAGGGGGGAGGGTACTTTTCTAGGTATACGAACCTTAAGACCTATCAGCATGCCAATTTTCAGATCTCTAGGTCATTTAGATGTAGTCAAACAATTCACGAAAAATTCAAGCAGACAATGTTCAAAAGCCGCCATTTTGATTGGAGGTGGAGGGGTGTACTTTCCTAGGTATACGAACCTTAAGACCTATCAGCATGCCAATTTTCAGATCTCTAGGTCATTTAGAAGTGGTTGAACACTTCGCGAATGAACACACTCGCATTTTCCCTCTTTGCTTTTTATATGCGAGGCGAAAGCCTATATTTACATAGGTATTCACGTGTGCCGGCGGAAAACGCCGAACTTTAAAAGCGTTGCTACGTCATTAAGTATTGCGTCATTACCAGTTTGACTGTAGCCTGTTCTTTCACCCAATAAGAAAAAATGCAAAAGAAGAGCTGCGCCCCCATGACAGCAGGTCACGGGACCAGAACTTTCTGGTATGGTTAACTATGAAGACAGGGTTCGTTCCTTTCCTTTGCGTCTTTACAAAATGCTTAAAAATCAGAAAATGACTTTTTCTTAATTTTATTTTATAAAAGAAGGATGATAGTTGTGAGTTTATGCTGTAAAAATTGCAAGGCGTTATGATTTATAGTTTGCCAAATATCCGTTTTTTAAATTGGATCCCATCGCAAAATAGAGAATTTTGTGAAATTCAAAATTTAATTTCTCGTAAACTAAATCGAAATTCAAAAAAGGGCGACGAGGTGCATAAATTCGGCCATGGCCTCACATGCCTACAAAGTTTCGTGGTTCTGTTGCTGTTAGTGTGTCCGAAACGCGAACTGATAGCACTTTTTGCTTACCTTAATTTTGAAATACAATAGCTCTTGAAGTATTGACAGAATCGGAAAACGGTTCATTACAGCGTGTTCTTCAAAGAATTCTCTACAAACGATGTAAATTTCATATTTTTTGTTTTCAATACTTTTTGCGCTGCGGGCTAGGAAACCGCAAGAGTCGCGAAATTTCTAAAACCACGGCGGCCGCGGCAGCTACTTTTTTTTTAGAAAAAAGAGACAATTGCATGTTATGGTTTTAAATAATAATTACAAAATTTAAAACAAATATATTTTAGTTAAAAAGTTATTAGAACGCAAATCTGGCACGTTTCCCCGAAAAAAAAAAATCCTTGCATGTACCCATGCAAAGAAAGTATATTGAAATTCCCGAACGTTTTGATTTAAATCCAAAGCTATATAAACACAACCCACAAAGCCTTTTTCTGTTTCGAAAATTCTCAACAAAGCAGAATAGCTATTCATTTTGATACTGTGATAGTTTGTTTTGCCTTCTTGAAGAAACAGACTTTCTAAAAAATAAGATCAGTAATAGACACAGAAAAAATCGTAATGAACATATTTTCCGGTTACTGTTGTCTGGATCTGGCTTTCAACCAAGTCATTTGTTCATAACGTAAGACATCTAATACATAAGGTTGAATGTTTTGTTTGTTTGTTTGCCCGCTATGCAAATCCACAGTTTTCAATTTAAAACCACCAAATTTGGTATACTATCTCATGGTAGGCTACTCTAACTTAGACCGTAGGTTGCTTTTGGAAGGAGTCGGATCCCGGGGTCCAGGTGCCCCATGCAAAATTTTCGTAAAAACTCCCATTTCTTACTTTTTTTATTTTGAATTCGAATTTATTGTTTGTTTGTATGTTCGCTATTCAAATATACAGTTTTCAATTTAGAACCACCAAATTTGGTATGCTATTGAGTCGGAGCCCGGGGTCAATGGGGCGCCCATACAAAATTTTCGTAAAAATTTACATATTTTACTTTTTTATTTTGAATTCGAATTTAATACTTTTTGTTGCTCTACAGTTTTCCATTTAAAACCACCAAACTTGGTATGCTATCTCATGGTACTCTAATTTAGACCGTAGACTGTTTTTGGAAGGAGTTGGAGCCCGGGGTCAAGGGGCCCCCAAAGAAAATTTCCGTAAAGGGTTGCATTTTTTATTTTTAATCCGAATTTAATACTTTTTGTTATGATAAAAGCACGAATTGTTTTTTTTTTTTTTTTTTTTTTCGTGAAAAGTGCTTTCCAGTGAAGAACTGCGACACAATTCAGCATCGGAACTGAAGTTAAGTAAACAACAAAATTCAAACCGAAAAACTGAAAAAAATACTGTGTGCCCAAGAGAATAAAACTCATACAGAGAATAAAATTCAAATTCAATGAAAAAATAAAATCACTATTAGGTACGGCTCATGCCGTAAAAAATTAATCGTTTTCATTTGATTTGTACAAAATTCAGGTAGTGAATTATCACCAAATTCTCCCGAGCAACGCCGGGCCATTCAGCTAGTGTACGTATAAGTGAAACTGAAAAACTACTGTTCGGCTGCATACACAGTACGTTGTAACTCGTAGAGATATCCTTTACAAACCCCGCGCAATAATAGTCACACAGTCACTATAAAATCAAAAAAGATACTTACGTCTAATACTGAATGTCAATCCCATATGCCAGAAGCTTTGCTGAACGAAAGCTGAAACCAGTATTGCAGTCAATGCCGACATCTTTCGATTACCACCGGAGCTGGCAAAGTGTGAGACTTTCAGAAAGATTTAGAAAGTGAAATACAACCTTGAGAGAACCGGTTTCCTTTTATTCCGTGGAAACACGCCACCTAGCGCTCCTTTGCCTTGACAGATAAAGTGATTCAAATCTGTGAGAGAAGCACATATTCACACGCACACACGCGAACTCTCCCTGAGGCATGCATCATCTTAGGCTAAAAACATCCGCTGCCACTACCTGGAAATCAGGAAAAAGCTCCGTTTCCTTTGAAGCAGACATGCAAGGCTATTCACTTATACAAGTTCTATAAATAGCCAGTGAGGAGCACTTTCACTTTCACTTTCGTTTTGAAAAATGTCTCTGTGCTTGTCTTTAACAGTGGTGTGCCTCGAACATTATGTATGGTGATGCAAAAATTGAAAAAAAAAAAAAAAAAAAAAATAAATTACGTCATTTATGGCGGAATTCAATCCTGCTACTTTTCTTGAAATATAGGCTTCGACATCAAAATGTTCAGTAGAATTTTTTCATCCTGAAAGAAATACGGGATTACGCCATATAATACAAATTTTTGAAGATGACAATCCGATTTTTGGCGTAAATGTGACAAGGATGGTAAGTCAGATAATATCCGAAAACTTGAAAATTTTCATCGTCCTGGAGCGGGACTCGAATCCGCGTCTCCCAGATAGCGCCCGCGTATGCTAACCACTACACCACGACCAAGTTTCAAGTTCCCGATTAATTTTAATCGGAAACTTGAAACTTGGTCGTCCTGGGTGATTCGGAACATGTCTGCTTCAACGGAAAATTTAATCGGAAACTTGGAACTCGGTCGTCATGGGTGGTGTAGTGGTTAGCATACCCGGGCGCTATTCGGGAGACGCGGGTTCGAGTCCCGCTCCAGGACGATGAAAATTTGCAAGTTTTCGGATATTATCTGACTTACCATCCTTGTCACATTTACGCCAAAAATCGGATTGTCATCAAATTTTGTAGAATTTTTTTAAATTGTTATTAAAATCTTTTTAGATAATATACCTTTGCGTATATTTCGTGAATAGATTTTTATTCACACAATTTAATGTCACGATTTCGTTAGGTGAAAAAGTGATTAAGTCCTTGGGTTCACCTGCGTCGGAACCGCGAGGGCCGATGGTGCAGTTGCCCCCGCACGCAAATGAGTGTGGTGGGCAAAATATCACATTAGCCCCCTCAGTTTTCTTTCTCTCCGAATTACACATGTTCGCGATTGGAAATCTCAAACATTCGGGGTTTTTTTGTAAGTTCGTTTTGATAGAAATTGAGTATAGCTCTTCATTTTTTACCATGAACTATCTAGAAATCTGATTTATTTTAATGCGACTCCTGAGAACCCAAGAAATGTTTAGTGGGCTGATTCCCGTTTGAAGACCAGCAACGTTTTGTGTCTCATGCAGTCTGGTCATCTTCAATAGCGACGCGCTATTGAAGATGACCGGACTGCGTGCCACAGATCTCTCTGTAATTGTCCTGCAGCTCTGTTCTTGCCCTCATGTGTATTATTCATGTGTCAAAAAAATTCAGTTCGATCCGATGCTTCCTTCTTGGTGCGCAAATTTCATTGTCCGTTAACGTAGTTAGAAGAAACAGTTGTAGGGGAAAACATGATGAAACTCCACCCCCCCTAGCGGTAGAATTTTGAATAATGGAAAAGCTGAAAATATGTGAAAAGTGTTCTTCTCAGCAAAAGCTATATTAAAGAAAAAGAATTATTCAAATAAGTCTCTTGGAAGCTGATATAGCAAGAAATAGATTTTGACATTTCTTCCCCCTTAGCGGGTAAACTGTGAACTCTTTTAAAAAGATATTACCCATCTTTATTGTAACAAACGGTATACAAAAAAAAAAAAAAAAAACTTACGAAAGGATTTTTAAAAGGGGAGATACAGCTTCAAACAAAATAACACACTAACACCACTTAGTGCGAAGAAGTGCGAACTGCAAAACCACACGAGTAGATGAAAAGTGTTCCACAAGGTTACTGGGGTGGTCCATAAGTTCATGCATTTTTTGTGTATATGACTTTTGTTCTTGTTTTTTAAATGAATAAAGTTATAGTATTTTTATGTGTACTACGTCACTTTGTAGCTGTTGGCTTGCTTTTTGCAGGCGTATATATTTCTGTTCATTAATTAATTGTGTTCTATCGCATTATTACGTTAGAAAGAAATATGGAAAAATTGGAAATTTGTCATAATGTCTTAAAAGAAGTGTTTAGTTAATGAATTCTTCCATTTCTTACTTAGGAATCAGAGACATGGACCTAAACTCAAAAAGACAGTCAGAGGCTGTGGACAACTCAAAAAAGCATAAAGGAATGAATGCTGGGGTAATCAAGAACGTTAGAAAAGGAGCACATGGATCACAAAAATCAAAATTTTTTGTTTTAAAGTAATTATGATTTTTGATAATTTCAATAAAAAAAACGTAGGAGGGGCTTCGAAGTGCCCACACTCATTTTTTTTATTGAAGATTTAACGGCCACTTCGAGAAACTCAATGGGCTATAAGCAGTCGCCCGTCCCGAGTTTAGGGCCACTGTCTCCAGGGAAGGGAGAGAGCCAGCGCCGTAAGACAAACACAACATCCATGACTCACAGGGATTCGAACCCAGACCCCTTTTGAACGAATGATCAGAAGCCATCGCTTTGACCACTGTGCCCGCGGGGTGGCTCCACACTTATTCGACTGGTTTCGGCCAAATTTTAAGCCTCTACGACCAGTAGTTTCTTTTGAGGCGACTGAGAGACACACAGACACGGGAACTTTGTTATTATTACAGACCAGCAAAGGAACCTGGCATTGCCAGCGTTTGGCAAAAAATCTATCACCTAGCTTGTCGGCCATTTTCAGAGTTTTTCTGAAATTATGATAAAAATACACTGACGGAAAAAAAAATCCCAACACCAAGATGGGGTTGTGTTAGATAAACGTCAGTTGGTAGGCGGTGAGAGTACATCTGTAAGATGACGTCTATGCAAATTTCGTGCTCGGCGCATACGTGTGGCGCTAGTAGCGCCCCTCGGAATATGCAAAGCAGGTTTGCTGTAAATACGCGCTGTAACATTCGTGAGCGTTAGTTATCGTCGAGATTCGACGTAGTGTGTTGATGTTAGTCAAGAATACCTTTAAGAAGACGAAGAAGCCATTATCAACAGCTCACGGAGTTTGAACGAGGTCGTGTAATAGGGCTACGAGAAGGTGGATCTTCGTTCCGCAATATTGCAGAACGACTTGGCAGGAATGTAGCCACTGTGCATGATTGTTGGCAGCGGTGGTCAAGGTAAGGTACTGCCTCAAGAAGACCGGGTTCCGGCCGGCCACGTGGCACTATTGAGAGGGAAGACCGCCGTGTACGGCGTATGGCCGTAACGCATCGTACCGCGTCTGCGGCAGCAATTGGAGCTGCAGTTGCCACCACAGTGACACAACGAACTGTTACAAATCGGTTACTTGAAGGACAGCTCCGAGCCAGACGCCCTGTAGCGTGCATTCTACTTAATCCAAACCACTGGCGTTTGCGACGTCAGTGGTGTCAAGCTAGAGCTCATTGGAGGACGGAGTGGAGATCTGTTGTGTTTTCTGATGAAAGCCGGTTCTGCCTGGGTGCCAGTGATGGCCGTGTGTTGGTTAGAAGGAGGCCAGGTGAGCGCCTGCAACCAACCTGTCTGCGGCCGAGACACACTGGACCTACACCTGGAGTTATGGTCTGGGGAGCAATTTCCTATTACAGCAGGAGCACTCTCGTGGTTATCCCACGCACCCTGACGGTACAGTTGTACGTCGGTCTGGTGATTCAACCTGTTGTGCTGCCATTCATGAACAGCATTCCAGGGGGTGTTTTCCAACAGGATAACGCTCGCCCGCATACTGCTGTTGTAACCCAACATGCTCTACAGAGTGTCGCATGTTGCCGTGGCCCGCTGATCACCAGATCTTTCACCAATCAAGCACGTATGGGACATCATTGGACGACAACTCCAGCGTCACCCCAACCGGCATTAACCGTCCCTGTATTAACTGACCAAGTGCAACAGGCATGGAACTGCATCCCACAAACTGACATCCAGCACCTGTACGACACAATGCATGAACGTTTGCGTGCTTGCATTCAACATTCTGGCGGTTACACCGGTTATTAATGTACCAGCATTTCACATTTAAAATGGCTCTTCTCGCGCTTACATTAAGCTGTGATCTTGAAACCTTTATCGATTAAATATGTTATTTATACAAATGTATTACCGCCATTTCATTGCTCTACAACTATTTTTTCGTGGTGTGGGGTTTTTTTTTTGTCAGTGTATATTGCTCGAAACTAATTAAATTGAAATATGTTGGAGAAAAAAAGGAAAGAAAAATGAATGAAATCTTCAGTGTACCGGCACAGTTGTATGAAACCAGCATTCTTCATTGTCTGTGAATATAAGAAATTTATATGTGAAACATCTATTTTTTGTACTGTGTTTTGCACAGTGTTATGTACAGTTTCTTCGAAGAGCAAGTAAATTTGTTCTTGGAGAGCTTCTCGGTCAGCAACGTTGGGTGTTGTTCCGTTTGAATCCAAAATGAAGAGGTTTTAAATGTTGCCAAGTCTTGAGCAACCAATATAGAGCTTGTCATGGTAAAAGCACGAGTTTTGCAGTTTGAGTCCAAAAACGTTTATCGATTGACCCCGTGCTTGTTGATACTCATGGAGAAATTGAGACCAACGGGAAACTCTAGGCGTTTACACTAAAATGAAGGGTCAGATGGCACGATTGAAATGCATGGAATAAAAATATGGTCGAATGCAGCAATCCAGTCATGATGGTAGCTTTGATGACGTTTAACTGCATTGGTGGACCCAGTTCAAGTAAACGTATCAGAAATAAGTAGTCAAGATGACGTGGAAGAATGCGCGAACGGAGGAATAACAGTGTTAAGCTTTGAAGAAATGAAATGTGAGAAAATTCACATTTCATTTCTTGCATTCTTTTTGCATTTCATTGAAATATATTTCTTTTTATAGCGCGTAGTAAATCACGGAGACTCGTGGTTTGAAACTGAGCAAACCCTCCGGCAACTGCGACGGAAGGATACACGCAACACTTCGGAAGTCTAAGACAGTAAACAGCGAAATCAAATTATGTTGTAAATCCCGCGTATTATGTCGAATTCAAAACAGTGGCTGAAGAACCTAGTCAAAATCTTCCCATAGAAATAGCTTGGAACTATTTGTAGTTCGTAGTGACACAAGGACAGCCGTGTTTTAAAATGTAAAGAAACCCTCCGCAAGCGAGGCTGAAGGGTACACGTAAGACTTTGGAAGTGAAACGCAATCAACAGCAAGAAAGTATTTTGAAAATTCGAGGGAGAATGGTTGGAGAAACCTCTTCAAAATCTTTCCGTAAAAATAGCTTGGAACTATTTACAGTGCTCCGTAACACACGGATAGCCATGGTATAAAGTGCAAATATGTCCTCCGGCAACTACGGCGAAAGGATCCGAATTGCATCCCGAAAATTTTGGCATAACCTATTAATATTATCGCTTCTACCCTCTCGTAGGTGTAGGCCACATATGGCCTAGTGGTCAACGTTCGTGACTGCTACGGAGAAACCCCAGGTTCGATCCCAGAAGATACGAACGCTCGAACCACTAAATATCCGCCATGCGTCGGAGGACAAACACAACATCCATGCCTCACCGGGATTCAAACCCGGACCCTTCACGAACAAATGACCATAATCCAGCGCTTAGACCACTGCGCCACCCGGCCAGGTTCGTGATGAGCATCCCGACTGCACCCTTTTTCAGTCATAGAATGTGAGTCGGAAGTCCATTCATGTCAATCATGTGCAAAAATTCAACTGGATAGCGCACTCTTTCACTCTCATCTTCAGTCACAACTGTGCTTGTAAATGTTGTTGGAATGAGATTCGCGCTGCGAATACTCTTCATTCTCTCTTGTCTGAGACATATAGTTGCGACCCATTGATCGCTCACGCCTTCCAGTAAAGCTCTTCCGTTTTCTTTTTTTTTTTTTTTCCTGCGGGAGAGACATTCTGTTAAGGGTAAGTATGCAATAAAGTATTTACTTACTTTAGGACTGATCGTAGAACACCATGCACACACCAAGTCTGAAACTGAACTGAGCGCCTGATGTAAATAAGGGCCGCACGCTTCTCTCATAGACTTTAAATTGGAAATTTGCCGCACCTCCACGCCTGAACCTTTGCTCCAATTTCACTTTTCTCTTCGACTGGCACATCTACATGGTAAGACCTTTATTTTGATACCTCAACTATATTTTTACTTTCAGCCTTTCTCTCAAAATAGGTCTCACAGTATAAAACCTTATAGAATGAATATATACAATGTAGATGGCGCAACTCAATATGTACATTCTAAATATTTTCACTAACAATGGTCAACGGAATGTTTATTTACATCTTTACATAATGGTAAACGTCTTACCTACGTGAATAAACTGGATCGAATGAATAATAAATTGTGTATATACATCACACAGTCCAACGGCATAACGCAAGCAGGTCTTCGAGAATGCTCGCTGTTCCGTTCCGATGAAAAGAACTTTTATACGAATGATGCCTGCTAGCATTGCTTTGCGCAACGGTTCGCTCAGAAAAGAGGACTTCAGACTTTGGACTATCTCAGTCAATCCGTCCGTACTTTCACCTTCAACAGCGCGTGACCCGCACGCTTCTCACATAGACTTTACATGTACACTTTGCAGCCCCCACAGCGCCCGAACCGGTGCCTCAATCTCATTTTTATCTTCGACTGGCACATGTACATGGTAAGACCTTTATTTTGATACCTCAACTGTATATTTACGTTCAACTGTTCTCTTAAAATAGGACTCACAGTAAAAAAACTTATAGAATTAATATATAGATAAGTTGCTACACCCATAAAAAACGAATTTTAGGGATGGCTTCTATCACGTTTGGAGTGAGGGTATCGTAGTTTTCTCAAGTGTAATTAAATATTATTACGTTAATGTGAAGCGTAATGAAATATTGTTGCACAATAGTGTAATGAAATAATATTGCGTAACAGTAAAATCAAGTTGCGCGAGCTTAAGGCACAGAATAGCGCAAAATCAGATTTGAACAATGGTTGAATAATTTAAAAAATAAACAAATTAATTAAAGATTTCCTAATTCGAATTCCAAAGAAAGAGCTCCGAGGTGCACACCGTCATGTTGTTCTAGAGGTTTTCAAGTTTCTACCTTCAGAAAGTTCAAGTCTCTGCGCACAATAGTTTCCTCTGAGAACGACAGACAGAGTGACACGGTAATTTTGTTAATAGAGACGCGCTACTTGCCCACCTAATAGGAAATAAAGTATTCGACGGAACGCTATGCTTTAGTCCTGAGGAATTTTTTTGTAGTTGCATACCATGAATTCCAACCATATTTATATCATGGTACCTGTCTCCTGGGAAACGCGACGCTTTCACCCTTCTCACTAATGGACGAACCCACAGTTTAGCAAGTGTATAGGAAGGAGGGCATCATTACATCCCCGTAGACGGTAACTCGATATCAGTATGGATAAACGTCGTGAGTTAAGAGAGTTTGAAAGAGGGATGATAGTGGGTGCCGACGCGACGGTTGTGCCACCCTATTGTGGAGGTGGTCTATAAATTGCAGCATCTACGTACGACAATGTCATGGGTGCATCGGGAATGCGTCATTTCCGGAATGACATCGCATCGTGGGCGTGCATCGGGAATGCGTCATTTCCGGAATGACATCGCATCGTGGGCATGCATCGGGAATGCGTCATTTCCGGAATGACATCGCATCGTGGACATGCATCGGGAATGCGTCATTTCCCGAATCACATCGCATCGTGGGCATGCAGCAGGAATGCGTCCTTTCCGGAATAACATCGCAGCATCGTGGACAGCGCTATGGGCGGAGAAAGGTGGTAGATGAACGTGACCGTCAACGTTTTTCTGGCATAACTGCAACCAGTGGCGGATTTCCAATTAGGCACACTAGGTGCTCGCCTAGGGCCTTAGAGCTTGAGGGGCCCCGAAAACGTATAATTGGATTGCCAGTATTGCTTTGGTTTTCACAGACCGAAAAACAAAAAATTCTGACTTTCTTAATTTTCCGATGAAAATAGTAAGAAAAAATGCTTTCAAGAAACTCTTCACATTCTCGCTTTCCTGCACTGACTGATCTAATTCTTACTGTCCACCTTTCTTAGTACATGGCATTCGTGTACGCTCAAACTCCTCCACGAAAAGTCATCCACCCTATTCAAGTAAAGCACTGTACATAAATTGCATTTTACCCTTATTTTCTAAGGTGGAGAGCTTTTCCGGTTGTCAATGTCTTCAAGTACTTTATTTCTGCTTGATACCATTCTCGCTTCCTACTAATTTGCTCAAAATGTAAAAAATAAAACAATTTTCCAAAGCTGAAGCAATGGAAAGAGCACGTTTTATAATTGAAATGCATTCCAATTTTATGAAATTTTATGACAATTTGCACGCGATGTACGAACTTTCACTTTCAGCGCCCTTAGCATTAAATTTGCAAAGAAACTTGCAACAGGAAAGGTGTTGAAGTAATCAGTTTTGCCAAACGTATCAAACTCAAAAAGAACTTTTGCTGTAATTGAAAGAGTCTGTTTGTAACGCATACTAAAATTTACGAAATTTCCACTTTGAGAACTTCTAGCGGGAAATTTATGAACTGGTATATTGAAATTTGAAATGGGAAAATTTTAATGAATTTTTATGTCCGATCATTCGCAAAAATAAGTTTTAAAAGATCTGTGAAACCAAAATTTTGGACTTCTACGCCTTTAGCAGGAAATTAACGAACTAATTGGAAAAATTTAAATATTTGAGAAGAAATAGTTAAGCCTAATCTGAGAGGCACAAAAATATTTTTTTCCTTTAAGTTGAATAGTTTCTTTGCAACAGAACTTAAATTTTTTGAATTTTCGACTGGACAGACATTAGCGGTATTTAAACTGCCGAACTTAATATCCTTAGATTTCCTATTAGTCCCAAAAATAATTTTTGAGATATCTCTAAAACAAGAAGTTCGATGTGCACAGGCAGATAAGGGATTACATCTAACACTTGTTTCTCACAAACGTTCTAATAATACACTGACGGAAAAAAATCCCAACACCAAGAAGCGGTTGTGTCAGATAAACGACAGTTGGTAGGCGGTGAGAGTACATCTGTAAGATGACATCTATGCAAATTTCGCGCTCGGCGCATACGTGTGGCGCTAGTAGCGCCCCTCGGAACATGCAAAGCAGGTTTGCTGCAAATACGCGCTGTAACGTTCGTGAGCGTTAGCTATCGTTGAGATTCGACGTAGTGTGTTGATGTTAGTCAAGAATGCCTTTAAGAAGACAAAGAAGCCATTATCAACAGCTCACGGAGTTTGAACGAGGTCGTGTAATAGGGCTACGAGAAGGTGGATTTTCTTTCCGCAATATTGCAGAACGACTTGGCAGGAATGTAGCCACTGTGCATGATTGTTGGCAGCGGTGGTCAAGGGAAGGTACTGCCTCAAGAAGACCGGGTTCCGTCCGGCCACGTGGCACTACTGAGAGGGAAGACAGCCGTGTACGGCGTATGGCCGTGGCGCATCGTACCGCGTCTGCGGCAGCAATTCGAGCTGCAGTTGCCACCACAGTGACACAACGAACTATTACAAATCGGTTACTTGAAGGAGAGCTCCGAGCCAAACGCCCTGTAGGGTGCATTCCACTTACTCCAAACCACTGCCGTTTGCGACGTCAGTGGTGTCAAGCTAGAGCTCATTGGAGGACGGAGTGGAGATCTGTTGTGTTTTCTGATGAAAGCCGGTTCTGCCTGGGTGCCAGTGATGGCCGTGTGTTGGTTAGAAGGAGGCCAGGTGAGCGCCATCAACCAACCTGTCTGCTGCCGAGACACACTGGACCTACACCTGGAGTTATGGTCTGGGGAGCAATTTCCTATGACAGCAGGAGCACTCTCGTGGTTATCCCACGCACCCTGACGGCACAGTTGCACGTCGGTCTGGTGATTCAACCTGTTGTGCTGCCATTCATGAACAACATTCCAGGGGATGTTTTCCAACAGGATAACGTTCACCCGCATACTGCTGTTGTAACCCAACATACTCTACAGCGTGTCGACATGTTGTCGTGGCCTGCTAGATCACCAGATCTTTCACCAATCGAGCACGTATGGGACATCATTGGACGACAACTCCAGCGTTACCCCCAACCAGCATTAACCGTCCCTGTATTGACCGACCAAATGCAACAGGCATGGAACTCCATCCCACAAACTGACATCCAGCACCTGTACGACACAATGCATGAACGTTTGCGTGCTTGCATTCAATATTCAGGCGGTTACACCGGTTATTAATGTACCAGCATTTCACATTTAAAATGGCTCTTCTCGCGCTTACAATAAGCTGTGACCTTGAAACCTTAATCGATTAAATATGTTACCTATACAAATGTATTGCTGCCATTTCATTCCTCTACAACTATTTTTTCGTGGTGTTGGGATTTTTTGTCCGTCAGTGTAGAAAGACAGAATGGAATTTTAAAAATCGTAAAATGATTTTCCAAAGCTGAAGCAATCCCTCGACTTTCCTTTTTTTTTTTTTTTTGCTAATCTAACGAATGAAAATTTCTGAAGCGATAAAACGGGGGAGGTCTCTACTTCTTTTTTTTTTTTTTTTTGCTAATCTAAGGAATGAAAATTTCTGAAGCGATAAGAAGGAGGAGAACTTTATATTTTTTTTTTTGGTAATTTAACGAATGAAAATGTTTGAAGCGAAAACAAGGGGGAGGAGAGACCCTGAATATTTCAGGCCCTAGAGCCTCGAAAGATTTAAAGTCGCCTCTGACTGCAACGAACCGCAGAAGGACAGTGGCATAAATCACTGCCGACTTCAAGAATTGAGGAGCCGGAAACGTCTCCAACTAGACCACCAGGTGATCATTAGCCACAGGACGTTATGCTAGAAGTCCTATAGGTCATCAGAAATCCTATTGTTAACGCCACATCACTGGACTGTAAGTCTCAACTGGGTGAGAGAACACCAGCACTGGACATTAGATGATTGAAGACCGGTGGCCTGGTCCGATGAGTCCCATTTCCACCAGTAATTTCACGCGGACGGGAGAGTGTGGCAGAGCCGCAGAAGGCGATGGACTCGGCATATCAACGAGGAACTGTTCAGGCTGGTAGAGGATCGGTTATGATTTAGGGCGTGTACAACTGGCACACTTTTGGACCTCTCTGAACGATCTACGTGTCTATGCTTGCAAGCTATGCGAAAACACAAGTTTGTCCGCGACGGACTTCGAAGTCGTGTCCCCTCACTCCGGAGTACGTCGCTCTCCCAACTGAGCTACGCGGACAGATTTCTCGTCTTGACACATGTTTTTACCTCTGTAGTACGTCATATCACCTTCCTCTTATTTTTTCCTTTGAAGCGATGTAGGAATTTTTCAGTAATTCCGAACAATGTGTTGAACAAACATCACACATTTTTCGAAGAATCCAACGACCAGTCTATCCATTTTCCACAATCGAGCGCCAGTGTGTTTGTCCGCGATGGACATCGAAGCAGTGTTCCCTCACTCCGGAGTAAGTCGCTCTCCCAACTGAGCTATGCGGACAGAATGTCTCGCTGTAGATTTATCTTCTTGACACATGTGATTACGGGGCCTCCCACTTCGCGGATGATCCTTTACGGCCAACATTCCTCTACTGTCCATTGATTTTCTTATTCAACGGCGATCGGTGCTTATGTCCAAAGTTCAGAATCATAAACTACCACTAATGTAGTATGAATGTCTTTGGAAGCGTCATTTTCATGAGTTAAAAACTCTATAACTGGTTGTTGTTTGACGACCAGTTATAGAGTTTTTAACTCATGAAAATAAGAGTTTTAACAGAGTAAGAGCAGAATACAGTAAGAGTAAGAGTAGAGTACAGTAAGAGTAAGAGTAGAGTACAGTAAGAGTCAGAGTAAGAGTTTTTTAGAGTTTTAACTCATAAAAACGTCCACACAGTTGGAAAAAGAACCATCGATTTTAAACACAGTTAAATACGAACAAATAGGCGCACGGAGTTCTATTACGAAATAAAATGAAGCTAATGGCAGAAAAAATCGTTTGCCGTCTTACTGGTTGCTAGGCAACAAGTCATGCGCAAGACACTTGCGCAGAGGCATTACTAATTGAACACGCATCGTATTACCACAATGTGGTAACTCAATATGTTATTCATTTAAAAATTAAGGAAAATTACCTAAATATCTTAATAGTGACAGGGAAAATGTTTTTTTAAAAATAAAATCAGAAGACAGAGTGATTGACAAAGTGACGATAGATAAATGTTGCCTTTAACTTGCTAAAAGTGAAGAAACAACAACATCATCTTTAAAAGATTTATTCAAAAGCATGCGTTACAAACACAGGTATGATTACAACATATACTTGGAAAAGATACGTAAATGTAAATGACCATGGCTGCGTAGCGCGACGTTTCTGAATAGCACTTAAGACATTTCTTTTCTTGACTCTTTCATGTTTAAACAAACACGTTCACCTTTCAGCATTTTCCTTCGCTATTCACTCTCTGGTCGGAGAAACGTTAATTGCATTTCTTTCGTCCTCCATTGATTTCGTACGGTTTCTCTATGGGATGAAAAAACAAACAGCTTTACACGATTTTGTAAAAGTAACAGGCTGTGATAATAGCATAATGCTATTATTTTTTACGTGCTTTAACAATTTTTGTAAGCATTTTTTGCTAGAAGCAGATAATTGGCTCATTGGAAACATGTGAACGTGGAAGGTTCTTTTCCTGTAACTCGTAAAGTGTTAGGCAAATAAATAGAATTAACAAATTATTATAAATAGTACACTAGCGTGCAAAACTTAAGGACGGACACTAGTGCGGTAGATTACACCCGCACAATGAAACACACAAGCTTGAGGCCATTTGCATAACGCAAGCGGATCAGTAGAAAGAAGATGCGTATGCAAATTTCCGAAATGTAAAGTCGCAGTTCACATGACAGAGCTGAAATGGATATAAGGAGCATCTCGTAGCAAGACAGGAAACGGAAAGCGAAAGCGTGCGGCGTTGTAAAGAGGTTCGAATGGTTTGTTAGTGTGTCGCAGACGAGAAAATGTCCACGCGGAGACATTTGGATGACTTTACACGTGGTCCAATAATCGAAAAGCTGCAGGAGGGGCGAACCGTATCGAGTTTTGCAGACGTGTTCTGCGTGACCCATAGCACTGTTTCACGTGCGTGGAAGACCTTCCAAAAGACAGGAACAGCTGTTAGAAAGGTCGGTGGTGGTAGGCCACGGAAAACAACAGAATGAGATGACTGATATATGGTCCTACAGGCCAAACGTTGTCAACGCCAGAGTTTGGCGTGACCCATATAATAGTTTCACGTGCGTGGAAGACCTTCCAAAAAACAGGAACAGCTGTTAGAAAGGTCGGTGGTGGTCGGCCACGGAAAACAACAGAATGAGATGACTGATATATGGTCCTACAGGCCAAACGTGATCGACGCCAGAGTTTGGCGTGACCATATAATTGTTTCACGTGCGTGGAAGACCTTCCAAAAGACAGGAACAGCTGCTAGAAAGTTCGGTGGTGGTCGGCCACGGAAAACAACAGCAGGAGATGGCCGATATATGGTCCTACAGGACAAACGTGATCGACGCCAGACAGCGGGCAATATCGCGAAGCAACTGCAGGTGACCACAGGACTCGCCGTGTCGCTGTTCACCGTTGCCAGACGTCTACATAAAGGTGGACTATTTGCCCGACGACCTGAACGTTGCATCCCATTAAAGACTACCCATCGGAGACATCGATTGCAATGGTGTATGGACCACAAGGATTGGACCATAGAGCAATGGGGTACGGTACACTTCACAAATGAGTGTCGTTTCAGTACCACGAGCGATTCTGGATGTCAGCTGATCTGGAGAGAGGTGGGAATACGTTATCGACCGGCTAACATTATCGAAAGAGATCAGTATGGTGGTATTGGTGCGATCTTCTGGGGAGGCATTTCGCTGAATGTTCATACTGAGCTCTACATTTTCGAAGGAGGTTCCGCAACACAAACGGCTACTGCGATGAGTTACTCCTTCTCCCATGTACGCCTATTCCGAGGTACCATTGGTTCCGAGTTCGTGTTTATGGACGATAAGGCGAGACCCCATCGTACACTTGCAGTAGATGAGCTGTTGGAAAGTGAGAATATCACTCCTATGGATTGGCCTGCGTAGTCCCCGGATCTAAATCCCATAGAACGCGTGTGAGACGCTCAGACACATCCGCTGGAAAATGTCCATCAGTTGAAACGTGCACTACGAGGGGAAAGGGCAAAGTTACCCTAAGAACTCCTCAACAGCCTCGTGTTAGACGTTGCAACGCAGCCATTGCTGTGAGGGCATGGCTGCGTTGCAACGTCTAACATTCCATACTCACGTTCACCTCTTTGCTGTAATTCATCTGTGGAAACGATGGGTCTGTACCGTGGTTTGCACGGCTTTACAGTCATTTCTTAATAAAGTCCCAGTGTACACTCTTGTATTCATTTTTGAACATGTATTTGTTCATTTCCCCGTTTGGTACATACTGAGGTCTCTGTGGTATGACATTCATCTCTCTAGGCTGCTTCATTGCGAATCTACGGCAAGAACATCGAATGACCCTTCAGTTTTGCACGCCAGTGTAAATACATACCTAATAATGCGCTACTCTTATCTTTTGCCCTTACAACAGTAACTAGACGTCTTGGCAAGGACTCATTAAGGTGTTAGAAAAACGGAGATGGTGTTGCTACCAACGAAGCAGGGATCGCCTGGAGCATATACTGCTGCCGGTGGGGGTTTGGGAGGCTCGAGCAGAACTTTCCATTTCGTCCCACAAATTCTCAGTGAGATCAAGAGGGGCTGTTCGAGTATGGTAATCTTACTTGAATGCTGCTGGAACCAATTGCTCACAACTCGGAAAGTATTTGGTATGGCGTTGTCGTATGGAAAGATGGCGAGGACAAAAAAATCGTTAACGTACGGGTGTAGATGCGCGACGAGGTTGTTTCCGTAGCCAGTGCCTGAGGTTTCGACGGGTACGAGGGCCCCCAAGAAAGCTTACGTAAACCCCCCACAAAATGTTACACCGCCTCGAACTGCCTACATGACCCCAAATCGGCAACAGTGATTCGTCAGACCGGACGACGCATTTCTAGGACTCCGCACTCCAGTTGTGATAGGATTTGGCAAACTGAAGCCTAATGTTTCTGTCTTGCTGTCAACAAGGGGACATGATATGTACTTACGCTGCCATAGCCTATTATTTCCATGGTGCGACTGATAGCCTTTTTGTAGAAGCCGGTTGACGCATGCTCATTAAATTCCGTTATGTGTTCCGCGGAAGGCGCGCTATCCCTTGTAATGCGCAGGGGCACGATTTGATCCACTTTTGGCAGCGGTCTGTGTGGATCCAATCAGGTGAAAAGACGAAACGAAAGCTTGCAACTGAACCTTTATTACTACTAAACATTTAACTAAAATTAAATGTAACTTGCATGCTCTTTAGTTCGCATAAAAATTGCACTCAGTTTGAAAATATTTTGCAATATTTGTACTATATTATTTAATTAATTTTAAATAAAAGTGTGCTTCACTGTACTAAGGTCAATTGAGGGCCGCGGGTGGCCTTGTGGGCAACGTGCGTGACTGCCACGGAAAAGGGCCTCAGGTTCGATCCCAGGCAGGTATAAATCTCGATCCACTAAATATCCGCCGTGCGTCGGATGGGCACGTTAAGCCGTCGCACCTGGGTACTGGCCCCCCGGTAATAAATACGGGCGTCTTCCTCCCCATTTCTACTTCGCTTCCGTGTCACTTTCCTATCGGGCGCTCTAGCCTAAATCTCCTAGTTTCCTATTTTTAAGGGTTGTTTAAGACCTGGAGTCAGACACTCCCTTCCTAAAATCCTCTACATATGATCATTTAAGGTCAATTGACTTAATAAGGCGTGATTGAGAGTAGACTCGTGCAGCTTAGTCAGTGAGCTGCTTGAGTTTGCATCATGCACCCCTTGCTGACATTAATTCAAGGCATCCTTCTTTAGGATGGGTGGAGGCACACATTGTGAACCATTGTTTTGGATGGGCTATGTTGCGTACCGGGTATCACAGTCCCGCATGAGGATTTCTTTTCACGCTCCACTCTTCTCGCCTCCTGGTTGACTGATACCTTGTTCCAAGTTTTTTAAGTTGATTGTGACTTAAAGGGGTCCCTACCTTCTTAAGCTTTCCACGCATTCTGACAGTTCTAAAGCTCCCTTCCCTTACTCCTTTCTTTTCAGCTGACAATTGACAATCTTAGCAGTCCACTCTCCCTCTAGCGGCGAAAGGAAGAATTACTATAGTACGGATTCTTAGCTGTTGTTACATCGTTGCTTAGACTCGGTTGGCTTGTTTTTGGGGTATTTCTGCATACGTTCTGTAATTAGAGAGTAGTATAATGGAGAATTCCGTGAAGAACAATTCATATTGTTGCGTCCCGCAGTGTCGTTTCCAAGGTTCCAGCTATGTTTTTCACAAGTTAGTATAAACGTTTGTGTCTTGCATTTGAAATCCGTCCGGTGAAATGCTACTAACCTAGTAACGTGTTTGAACGAATATTAAACAAGACATGTTTTATTGCATAGTAATAAATTAAAATTCCGTATTTCTACATGCTCTTGAAAACAAGTGATTGCTGTTATCCATATAAATTTAAACTCCATTAAGGAACAAAATTTGCAATGTTCTATCAACAGTCACTTTGACTTTACAGATCCAATTTTTTTGTCTGATTTACCGACAGAAAAAATAAAACTCTAATCTGCCAGTATACCTACTAGTGTTGTGGCGGGTGAAGGGGAGCACCAAAATGTGACTTTCCCAGGGTCCCACTAAATCTTGCTACACCCCAGTCGGTATTACTATATCACTTGTCTGAAAACGTAAAAATAAAAATTACCTGTTACAATAAAGTATTACTGCTATACTCAGTGCTTACAGGTTCCACTCCTGCCTGCTTTACAAGATCACCCAAAAGACTACCGAAATTTCACAATTATTTCTGTCTGAAACCCCGTTGATCGAATGAGGCGACGACGTTATAGCGGTGGATTGAATGCAATGCGAAACTATGTGGATTTCTTTTCTATCTTTCTTCTTAATTCCACATGAAATTATACACTGCTGGACAATTGCTAAGGACGGATCATAAACGGCTACATAGCGCATAAAAAAGTAAGTGTGGTTGGATGCCAAGTGAAATAAAATAATGTCAGAATGCCAGGACATTACAAGAAAGACAATTTATTGTGCTCTGAAATCCAGAAGGCTTTGGAACGTGTTCAAGGGACAAACAGGCCATTTTGTGCAGAATACGTAAACGTGAAAAAAAATTGCAATTACCGTCCGCAGGCGTTCCGGCGTAAGATGTCAATACGGGATATGGCCACCATGGAGGGCGATGCAAGATTCCACACCTCGTGTCATGCTTTGCACAACATTATCAAGCAGCTGTTGGGGTAATTTATCCCATTCCTCTGTCAGTGCACGGATGAGGGTGTCCTTGTTTATTGGAGGGCATTGGCGACCAGCAAGACTCCTCCCCAAAGCATCCCACACATTTTCAATGGGTTTCAGATCTGGAGAACGTGCTGGCTATACGAGGCGTTGAATATCCTCGCTCTCAAGACACTCCAGGACAGCGACTGTTCGATGACATGTTACGTTGTCGTCCATGAAAATGAATCTATCACCGACAGCACCACGGAACATGCGAACATGAGGTAGCAGAACATCATTAATGTATCGTTGGGATGTCATATGCTGTCAACAAGAGGACATGATGTGTATGTACGCTGCCGTAGCCTATTATTTCCATGGTGTGACTGATAGTCTTTTTGTAGAAGCCGGTTGACGCATGCTCATTAAATTCCTTTATGTGTTCCGCGGCAGGCGTGCTATCCCTTGTAATGCGGAGGGACACAATTTGATCACCTTTCAGCAGCGGTATGTGGATCCAATCAGGTGAAAAGACGAAAAGAAAGCTTGCAACTGAACCTTTATTACTGCTAAACATTTAACTAAAATTAAATGTAACTTGCATGCTCTTTTGTTGGCATAAAAAATTGCACTCAGTTTGAAAATATTTTGCAATATTTGTACTATATTATTTGATTAATTTGAAATAAAAGTTTGGGCTTCACTGTACTAAAGTCAGTTGAGTCTCGGATGGCTCAGTGGTTAGCGAGTCAGACTATCAATGCGAAGTCCTCAGGTTCGAACCTGGGCTGATCTTTCAGAGATAGTGTGATTTACTAACAATCGCTGAATATCCGCCGTGCATTGGACGAGCACGTTAAGTGACGGCCCACAGGCTGGATCCACTGGTTAAATGGGTATCCTTTCCTATGCACCCCTTAAAATTCTCTCACCCCTCCGTGTGCAACATCGTACTTGTACGGTGGCGCCATCTACTGTACTCTAATCTCACTACGAACTGTTCTGTCAAAGTCGCTAGACTTGCTCTCATTCCTTCCGTATCTGGGTCCTGCCCTAAAGGCGATCTCGCTGTAGGTGGCTGGGACCTAAACTCTACTCACTGTGGACGGAAGTCCTACAAGAAAATGACAAATACTGTGTGGCTTAAAAATATATATATATACTAAGGTCAGTTGATTTAGCACTTAATAAGGCGTGATTGAGAGTGGACTCGAGCAGCTTAGTCAATAAGTTGCTTGAGTTTGCATTTCGCTTCTTAACGCATCATGTATGCACTCCCTGCAGACATTAATTCAGGGCATCCTTCTTTAGGGTGAGTGGGGGTACACATGGTGAATCATCTTTTAGGATGAGCTATGTTGCAAACCGGGTATCACAGCCCCGTATGTGGATTTCTTTTCACACTCCGTTCTTCTCGCCTCCTAGGTGACTGATACGTTAGTCCAAGTCTTTTAAGTTGATTATGGCTTTAAGGGGTCACTAACTTCTTGAGCTTTTCCACGCATTCCGACAATTCTAATTCTGCCTTCCCTTACTCCTTTCTTTTCAGCTGACAATAACAGGATTCTACTTTCTTTGCAAAGGGCAGCTCTAGAAGTGTAAGTTACCCAAGGAAAAAGCAATGACAGTCAAGTTACAGGATTTACTTTCTTTGCAAAGGGCAACTCTAGAAGCGTAAGTTACCCAAAGCAAAAAGCAATGACAATCAAGTTAAAAGATTTACTTGCTTTGCAAAGGGCAGCTCAAGAAGTGTAGGCTACCTAAGGCAAAAGTAATGACAGTCAAGTTATAGGATTCACTTCCTTTGCAAAGGGTAGTTCTAGAAGCGTAAGTTACCCAAGGCAAAAGCAATGACAGTCAAGTTATAGGATTTACTTCCTTTGCAAAGGGTAGCTCTAAAAGCATAAGTTACCCAAGGCAAAAAGCAATGACAGCCAAATGAAAAGACTTACTTGTTTTGCAAATGGCCTTTGCAAAGCTTAAGTTACCCAAGGGAAAAGCAGTGACAGTTTTATGAAAAAACATACAGCATTTATTACTTAAATAAATAAAACAATTATTAGGTTGACGAAAAAGTAATTGCGATTTTTACCAGTGTAAGTAAAAGGCGAATTTTGAATGGGAAACAAAAATTTTAGTCAACAACATGCTGTCCATTTTGCTCGATGACCATTAGCCGTCTCGCAGGCAAGTTCATTATTCCACGCTCAAAAGAGTTTTTTTTTTCGGCAAAAAATAGTTCCAAAAAAGATTTGAGCAGTGAAGATTTTACCATTCAAGGCGTTTTGCAACGAACGAAACAAATGGCAGTCTGATGGTGCCAGGTCTGGCGAAGATGGTGGATGTGATAACACATCCAATCCAAGCGGCAACAACTTTGGACGAGTGACCAAACTTGTATGTGGTCTAGCGTTAGTAGGGTGAAACACAACACCTTTGCGATTCACCAATTCTATACACTTCTGTTTGACCGCATTACTTAATTTATCCAGCTGACGACAGTACACGTCCGAATTAATCGTTTGGTTGCTTGGAAGCAATTCAAAATATACAATACCTATGAAATTCTACCAGACTGACAGCATAACCTTCCTTTGGTGCGTATCTGCTTTTGAAGTGCTTTGAGCAAGTTCATCACGCTTGCTCTACGATAATTTTCGTTCGACGTTGTTGTAGACGATCGATTTTTAATTGCCTGCTATCATATGTTTCAAAAATGGGTAGTTTCCTTCATGTCTCAAGAGCGAATCGCAGAGTCAACGTACTTAGTGAGATAAATTTCTTTTAGCTCATGTGGTATATACATATCGAACTTACTAACGTATCCCAGTTACTTTAAATGGTTTTCAACGCTCGATTTCGATATGTTCAGATCCTGAGCAATCTCTGGTGACGTTAAGCGCCGATTGGATTCGATTAATGCCTTTATTTTGTCGTCATCAACTTTGAATGGCCTTCCTGAGGGTGGTGTTGTTTCACATCAAAATCTCGAGACCGAAATTTCGCAAACCAATTCTAAACACTGCAATAGTTTCAAGGCATCTTCACCATACACATCACATAACTTTTTATGAGCTTGTACAGTGTTTTTTTCCTTTTCGGAAGTAATACAGCAAAACATGATGCAAGTGTTTCTTGTGATTGCCCATTTTGAAATCAACGCCAAAAAAAAAAAAAAAACCACTTGTTAACGAAATCTTGCACTTTGTGTTCCCAAAACAAGCTTGAACTGTCAGCTGTCACATTACGTAATGAACTTGCGGTTTTAAATGACTTTAGTTACATTTCACGACATTTTTCGCCATCCATGTGTAAAAAACGCAATGACGTTTTGGCCAACCCAATAGTTTAGTAAATTAACAATGAACATCCCTCATCTCATAAAAAAACAACAACAAAAAAAAAAAACAGACAAAACCGTAAACTAAAAAACAAAAATAAAATAATTATTCACTTCGTAGTATTAAATTTTGCTTTCACCGACTTAGCATTCAGCCAAAGGCAATGCATACACCCTTCCCCTAGTTTTTCATTGCTTTCACTTTAGAACTTTCCTATCTGAACATTTGTTCATTCCTCCTTCCAAGACGGTTGGACCTATGACGTCACGTCCTTTCCAGTCTTCCAGGGCTCGGTTGAGATTGTATGCTGTCTACTAAATCTTTTGAGGGAACTAGTAATCAGAAGATGTAATCAAAATTATTGAAGTGTGTGCTTCAAAATTTTGAATCTTTGACTCTTGATCGGTAGAGTTACTGAGGACAGTTACATCGCTTTAACCGCACGACATTGTACACTGGGTGATCACTGAATTATGACCACCTACCTAATACTTCGTAGGTCCCCCTTTCGCCCTCAGTACAGCAGCTATCCGACGTGGTATCGACTCAACATACACTGAGTGATCACTGAATTATGAACACCTACCTAATACTTCGTAGGTCCCCCTTTCGCCCTCAGTACAGAAGCTATCCGACGTGGCATCGATTCAATAAGATGCCGGAAGCAGTTATGAGGTATGGCCAACCACGCCGTGTGTAGTGCGACCTTCAGTGCAGGTATGGAGGTCATTGGTGTATCCAGACGCCTGATATGCCGTTCCATACTGTCCCACAAGTGTTCTATGGGATGATATCGGGGAGTTCGGAAGCCAATCGATATACTGGAAGTCTGAATTGTGTTCCTCAAACCACTCGTGGATGATATTGGACATGTGGCTCGACGCATTGTCATCTTGGAAGACACCATCGCCATTCGGGAAAAAACAACAATGTGCAGAGTCAGGAAGCAATTCACGATAGTGGGAACCAGCCTTACGTTATTCCACATGCACCAGGTGTCCAACTTTCTATTAGGTAAACATGCTCCACACCATATAACCGCCTACACCGGCTTGCACTCTGGAGACTATGCAGGATGGATCGAGTGCTTCGTGTTGTGCCAGATACGTACACGATAATCCACGGAGTGGAGTAAAAACGCGACTCGAGACCGGCACAATTTTTTTCAGTCATCCGACGTCCAACTTGCATGATCTTTGCACCAGGTGAGTCTTTTGTTCCGATGAATTGATCTTTTTTTCATGATCTTTGCACCAAGCGTGTCTTTTGTTCCGATGAATTGATCTTTTATTTCATGATCTTTGTACCAAGCGAGTCTTTTGCTCCGATGAATTAATCTTTTTCTTCATGATCTTTCCACCAGGCGAGTCTTTTGCTCCGATGAATTGATTTTTTCCCGTGGTCATTGCACCAGGCGAGTCTTTTTCTCCGATGAACTGATCTTTTTTTTTCATGATCTTTACACCAAGCGAGTCTTTTGTTCTTTTATTTCATGATTTTGCACCAAGCGAGTCTTTTTCCCAATGAATTGATCTTTTTTCATGATCTTTGCACCAGGCGAGTCTTTTGCTCCGATGAATTGATTTTTTCCCGTGATCATTGCACCAGGCGAGTCGTTTGCTCCGATGAATTGATTTTATTTTCATGATCTTTGCACCAAGAGAGTCTTTTGTTCTTTTATTTCATGATTTTGCACCAAGCGAGTCTTTTGCTTCGATGAATTGATCTTTCTTTTCATGATCTTTGCACCAGGTGAGTCTTTTGCTCCGATGAATTGATCTTTTTTTCATGATCTTTCCACCAAGCGAGTCTTTTGCTCCGATGAACTGATTTTTTTTCATGATCTTTACACCAAGCGAGTCTTTTTTCCAATGAATTGATCTTTTTTCATGATCTTTGCACCAGGCGAGTCTTTTGCTCCGATGAATTGATTTTTTCCCGTGATCTTTGCACCAGGCGAGTCGTTTGCTCCGATGAATTGATTTTATTTTCATGATCTTTGCACCAAGAGAGTCTTTTGTTCTTTTCTTTCATGATTTTGCACCAAGCGAGTCTTTTGCTTCGATGAATTGATCTTTCTTTTCATGATCTTTGCACCAGGCGAGTCTTTTGCTCCGATGAATTGATCTTTTTTTCATGATCTTTCCACCAAGCGAGTCTTTTGCTCCGATGAATTGATTTTTTCCCGTGGTCATTGCACCAGGCGAGTCTTTTTCTCCGATGAACTTTTTTTTTTTCATGATCTTTACACCAAGCGAGTTTTTTGTTCTTTTATTTCATGATTTTGCACCAAGCGAGTCTTTTTTCCAATGAATTGATCTTTTTTCATGATCTTTGCACCAGGCGAGTCTTTTGCTCCGATGAATTGATTTTTTCCCGTGATCATTGCACCAGGCGAGTCGTTTGCTCCGATGAATTGATTTTATTTTCATGATCTTTGCACCAAGAGAGTCTTTTGTTACTTTCTTTCATGATTTTGCACCAAGCGAGTCTTTTGCTCCGATGATTTGATCTTTTTTCGTGATCTTTGCAACAGGCGAGTCTTTTGCTCAGGTTGGGAGGGGATGTTCTCTGGGTCGTCTGCAGTTATAGCCTATACGACGCATGGTCGTAACAAATACTGTTCCTGGTTGACCTCTGTTGTATTTGGTAGTCAAGTGTTGAACAGTGCTTCATCTGTTTCGCCTGTTCAAGTCGTATCCGGCGCTCACATCAACCTTTTGCTGCCCTGGGTAGTTTTGCCTCCGGGTCGTTGTCTGACCCTTTTCACGCCTGTTCTGATATACTTTATCTACAGCGGCTCGTGAACAACCCACCAGTTCAGCCTTTTGGGAAATCGCGGCACCCGCTGTCCGGGCTCCCACAATCTGTCCTTTTTCAAAGTCCGATAAATCCTTCAGTTTACTCATCAGGCTCTGAATTTTAGTACCTACTGCTGCAATCACACTTTATACATGCTAACTCGGTGGATTGATCGCGGCATCTCGAAAATTCAGTAGTCAATGGGCTGCATCCACTTCTGATAGGGGTGGTCATAATTCAGTGATTACTCGGTGTACAATATAAACGAATATGGACGTTTTTACATGGTAAAATTTTTCACCCTAAAACGAATTTAGTGCGCTTTCTAATTCACTCAGCGCGAATTTCCTTCAGTCCAGAGCTTCTTGTTACAACTGGGTTCTGATGTATATGTGTGTGTGGAGAATCCGTGTTGTCTGTATTGAAGGAAGCTAGTTCACAATCGGACAGGAGTTGATCTTTATCTTCTGAAGCAACAGTTACGAGTTCATAAGCAGCAAACGTTCGTAAGTTGATTCTCTGATTTATTATCCTGGCCGTTTTGATTTCTTTGTTGAAAAGTGTTGAATTTATGTATATAAAGCTCAGTAAGAACTATTGTAAAGAAGATGCAGTTAAGCATACGTAAACTCTGAACCTTGTGAAACCCAAATTTGCCTGTGGAGTCTTTTGAATCTACATTTTTCTACTCAGGAGCTGAATGCTTTCACAATTAAGCTACGCCGAAAGGGCTTATCACTGCTACACCACTATAGTACCTCTACCTCGGTAGTACCTTTACCTCTGTAGTACGTCATATATATCCCCTGCCATGGAGAAAGGCAGGAACACGAAATCGCAGGATTTGCGACCACCGTAAACCATGCTTAAGTAACTCTCTGTAGAAGAAGGATTCTCATTAATTGCAGACAATATGTGGAAGGAACATCACACATTTTTCGAAGAACCTAACTGCCAGGAGATCCATATTTACGTTCTGGGACTAGTGTGAAACCCAAATTTCGCCGGTGGAGTGATTCTTACCGACATCCTTCTGCTCCGGAGCCAAAAGCTTTACCAATTAAGCTACGACGGCAAGGGCTAGTCACTTCTACTTGCCGTCTTATACATGGTGAGCCAAAAGTCCCTGTGAACCTGACGAACTGTGATAAGAAATATTAATAAGACATCTATAAAGTGTAATTACCGCGCACGAACACGCAATATTGCGGAGAATGTTCTTGTGTCTCGGGCGGGATTACGCGCATCCTGCCGTCTGGACTTGAACGAGGCAGCCTGTATTTCCGGCTTCTGGCGTCTGGCCGTGATTGAATCAGTCATTAGTGAGGCAGACCTTGGTAGTGAGGCGTCACAGTGGCCGGTTGAACACGGTGTTGTCGTTTGAGGGTCGAGTGTTTCTGATTGAACATGTGTTCCGTAGTGGAGGTGAATGCGCGGACGAAGAGAAACGTAAGTACAGAGAACAATTTCCCGATACTAAATCACCCCATCGTTGTGCAGTGAGGTGGTTAATTGAACAGTTTCATAAAACCGGATCAGTGGGAGATGCTCCGAGAAGCGGTAGGTCGCGAGTGTTAACAGAGGAAAAGGCGGAGGATATTACCGTCTGCATCACTAAAAGTCCCAAGAAATCGGTTCGAAAATTGGTACAATAAGCAGGTGTGTCGTACAGCAGCACCCGTAGGGCACTGAAGACGCGACTTCAGCTCTACCCGTACAAAATCAGGACAGTGCACGAACTGAAACACACATACCTCGATAATCGTGTGAAATACTTTAGATGGTTCAAGGACTTCATTAATGGCAATGGAGAGAATATTCTGGACGTCACATTGTTCACCGATGAAGCAAGGTTCCACTTATCGGGATATGTGAACAGCCAAAACAGTCGCATGTGGTCCTTCCAATAATCCGCATCAGATACGCGAAATGCCATTACATGTTCAGAAGATTGGAGTGTGGTGTGCGATATCTTGATGACGCATAATTGGCCCATATTCTTCAAAGGGACCATAAACGCGGCAAGGTATAGTGATAATATCTTGTACTCATTCATTGGGCACTTAACCGGAGAGGAAATTGTTAATGGCTACTTCCAGCACGATTTCACTACGTCCCATATAGCTCATGTCTAGAAAGCGTTGCTGACTCATGTGTTCGAAAACAGGTTCATCTACAAAGGCACATGGCCGCCACGTTCGCCCGATCTCATGCCTCCAGATTATTATCTGTGGGATTTACTGGAAAACTCTGTTTACAAGAACAATCCCCGTTCTCTGCCGGAACCACAGGAAGCCATCACCACAGTAATCAGCAACATTTCTCCGTTGGATCTGTCACGTGTCTTTGGGAACATGTTCAGACGCGTGGATGCATGCCGACACACAAGAGGGGTCCCATTTCCAGCACTTATTGTAGCAGAGAAGCTTGTAGTTGTTGTACGTGCATTGTCTTGCCAGGTGCACAGTGACTTTTGGCTTACTCTGTAGTGTGTTATACCATTGGGTTGTCGGAAAAGTCGTGACGTATTTTGGCACCCGATGGCGGTTGGGCAGTTTGGGAAGTACTAGAGTCATGCGCAGCTCTGCTATCGGTATGACATACGACAGATGCTAGTTCTAGCTGCAGTCTAAAAGGAATAGTGAGCGATTTGGTTGATTTGCAGAGATTTGACATCAAGTTGAAGATGGAAGACCAAACTGTGCATTTTCGCCATATTTTACTGTTTTACTTCCGTAAAGGGAAGACCGCGTGGCAAGCTTGTGAAAAGTTGCGTAAAGTGTACGGTGATAATGCTCTACAAGACCGTCAGTGCCAGCGGTGGTTCGCAAAATTCTGTGCTGGTGATTTTGACCTCAACGATGCTCCTCGGTCGGGGAGGCCCACCGAGGTTGATGACGACCAAATCATGGCATTGATCGAGTAAAACCCACGTTACACGACACGAGAGATTGCAGACACATTGCACATCCATCATTCAAGCATTCACGACCACCTTAAGATGCTGGGATACGCAAGCAAGCTCGATGTGTGGGTTCCTCATGAACTCAAAGAAGCTCAATTGACGGCGCGTATAAACATCTGCGATATGCTCATTAAACGAGAGGAAAATGATCCTTTTTTGAAGCGACTGATAACTGGTGACGAAAAGTGGATTGTCTACAACAATGTGCTGAGCTAACGGTCTTGGTCTCGACTTGCTGCTTCGCCTCAAACGACATCCAAAGCAGACAGTCATCAGCGGAAGGTTCTGGTCTTAGTGTGGTGGGATTTTAAAGGTGCTGGTTTTTCGAGCTCCTACCACGGAACCAAACAATCAATTCGAATGTGTACTGTCAGCAATTGGACAGTTTGAACGAATTCATCATCCAGAAACGTCCAGAGCTCGTTCATCGTAAAGGTGTTGTGTTCTATCACGACAACGCGAGACCACACACAAGTTTGATCACCCGCCAAAAATTATTTGAGCTTGGGTGGGATGTGTTGCCACACCCAGCATACTCGCCAGACCTTGCGCTGTCAGACTTCCACTTGTTTTGCTCTCTTCAACAGCCCTTGCGTGGTATAACGTTCAATTCAGACGAGGCCGTAAATCAGCAGCTTGTATAGTTTCCGCCACGAAAGACAGGTCCTTCTATGAACGAGGCATTCTGCAGCTCACTGAAAGATGGCAAAAGATTATCGAACAAAACGGGCATTATATCATTGATTAATCTTTGTTCTTTCTATCAATAAATGACCTTTGCAAAACATGGCTAAAATACGTCATGACTTTTCCGATAACCCAATATTTATAGCCTGGAACCGAATCTGACAAGTTCACAATTGCGGACGGAATGTACTGAGCTCGAACCGTAGAAATATCACAACCGAATTAAATGTGAAATCAAGTAACCGCGCACCGATTCGAAGCATTGACAAGAGAAAAGATAAACTAGAGTATAATACACACCTTCGCAGTAGAGTGATCTTCTTGTCCAAACCCCTGTCCTGATACACTCAAGTTGTCTCGGGCTTTGCTTTCCTATTACGTAACCATCATTACACGATAGTGTCGCATTTTTGCGATTGAGAACCAGTCTTCCATTATCGACTTCAAAATGAGGATCAACACAAGTAGGGTCTAAAGAGAAAAAACAAGAAAGCATTACGATAACAATAACAGCAATAATAATTTAACTGGTGGAAGTATTAAATACACCTTTTCTCGTCAAATTTCGTGCTGCTGTGCGTTGGGGTTTGCTTTCCTACGTATACTAAAGTGATACGCCATTTTGAAAGGCAAGGCACTGGTCGAGAAACGAATTTTACTGATAGATGCATGCCTTGCATGACAACTCCATCTGGTAGCTTGAATACGTCGTCGAAGTGTGACGTCACAAGATGGCGCTGGGCGTAAACAAATGTCTGTTCCTCCATGATTCCCATAACTTTTCAACATCATTGGTGAAATGTGCTTATATTTTGCAATTTCTGCATCTTTTCTGACAATTTGAAGTCAATTCAACGTGGTCGTCCTCTCACATCAGCTAGTCATTTTATTATGAACCGCATAGTAAGTAAATACGTGGTCAAATTCATGCTTCTGTGAAAGATATGTGTAGTTTACCGTCTTAAATTATTTGGCTACATATTTCCAAAGAATGAGAAAAAATGATATATATACTCTATATTGTTAAAGTATGTAATTTGATGGCAAATGGCGAAAAAATTTCATCATTAAAATGCATTTTGAAGATTTTTACCGTAAAACTGACCTCCAAGTACGACGACGTGAACACGGCTGCGGCAGGCTTTACGAAACGCCGCGGCTACCATGGCATGGCTCCGCTGAAATGAAGGTCTCGCTCTGGCGGCCAACTAACTGGCAGAAGATTACAACAGTAATTGAGTATATTCTTGCCAGGAAAGCGTTCAAATTTGTAGTGCTACCTGACAGAAAATAGTTCCTTTCTGTCGCAGTTTTTCAAAACACGTGGTGAGAATTGAGATGAGTTATTTTCTGTAGCGTAGCAGTACATAATGGAACACTTTCCTGGCAAGAACGTACCCGGTTCCTCTTGTACTCTTCCGCCAGCGGAATGGCCGCCGGAACGAGACCTTCGTTTCATTGGAGTCAAGTGGACGTAGTCGCCGCAGCGTTGTGTTAGGCCTGCCGCAGCTGGTCACGTCATCGTTCTTGGAGGTAAGTTTAACGGTAAAAATCTTTAAAATGCATTTTACAGATGAAATGTTTCCCCCATTTGCCAGCAAATTACATACTTTAATGTCATCATCATCATCATCATCACCATCAACCATTATCAATCCACTGCTGGACGAAGGTCTCCCCAAGTTTCCTCCACAACGGTCTGACTTGTGCCAGTCTCCTCCATGTCACTCCTGCATACTTTCGAATTTCATCCACCCATCTCCCATGTCGTCTTCTTCTGGGTCTTTTCCTGTCCCTAGGAATCCAATCTAAAATTTCGGCTGTCCATTGATGATTTGTCCTTCTGGCAGTATGTCCAGCCCATTGCCATTTCAGGGATTTAACTCTGATCATGATGTCTTCCACTCTTGTCATTTTTCAGATCCACGAGTTCCTCTTCTTATCTCTCCTGGTTACACCAAGCATGCACCTTTCCATGTGTTTTGAGTTGTCTGCAGCCTTTGTATGTCTCTTTTAGCTAAGGTCCACTTCTCTGCACCATATGTAAGCACTGGAAAGATACATTGATCAAACACTTTTCTTTTAAGACATAAGGGCATATTGCTCTTGCAAATTATGCTGTTTCTTCCAAAAGCTCTCCAGGCAAGTTTTATACGCCGATTAATTTCTTCATCAATGTGACCCTCACTTGATATCTGCTGTCCAAGATAAACGTACGTGCCTGTTATCTCCAGTTTTTCTCCATCAATCGATAAATCTTCATTTTTTGTAAAAGCATTGTACATCACTTTTGTCTTCTGAAAGTTCATTTTTAATCCCACTTCTTTACTCTTGTCAGCAAGTTTCTGGATCATACTCTGCAGCTCTGATGGGGTAGTTGCAAAAATGACTACGTCATCAGCAAAACGAAGGTGGGTTAGATAATCTCCATTAATCTTTATCCCTTTGTTTTCCCAGTTCAGTGATTGAAAGACATTTTCCAATGTGGCATTAAAGAGCTTCGGAGATAGGGTGTCACCTTGTCTCACTCCCTTTCCAATTTTTATGGGCGCTGTATTCTCAAATAGCCGAATCTTTGCACTTACATTTTCATAGATGTTATTGATAATATTAATGTCGGCATCTTCAATACCGCAGGACCTCAAAGCCATCGTAACTGCTGATGATTTCACCGAATCAAAGGCTTTTTCATAATCGATAAAAGCCATGCACAATGGAAGTTCATATTCCCTCGCTCTTTCAATTAGTTCTCTCAGTACGTGGATATGATCCATAGTGCTGTAGCCACTCCGGAATTCAGCTTGTTCTCTCAGTTGATAATATCTATTACTATTTCATTTTTCAAATACGTAGCCAAATAATTTAGGACGATAAACTACACATTTGCCGACATTTTAGTCCATAGGGCATGTTTCCGTTTGTTTCTCGGAAATCTATAAAATAAACACTGATTTTTGACAGTCTGGTGATTACAGTACGCTGCAAAACATAAAACCATATCCGATATAATCAATTTCACCTTTTAAAATCTATTTTACAGGACTATAAACAGCCGCCAACGATAAAACGAACGCTAGCTAACATGTAAACAATGTGTGTTTATGCCCTGTCGCCATTCCGTGACGTCACGACTTCGACGATGTATTGCAATGGGCTGGTAAGAAAAACCTAGGCGATTCCAATGATGGTGGACATCCATAGGAACATTTTCTCTCACATTCTTTCTTACCAAAGAATGAATATCAATACGTGCCGTCCTGGTGACACATTAATCTAAGAGCTGACTTTTGACCATTCGTCTGGGCCCGGGTTCGAGTCCCAGTGAGGCATGGATGTTGTGTTTGTCTTACGGCACTGGCTCTCTCCCTTCCCTTGAACCTAAATTAGGGACGGACAACTGCTTGAAGCCCTTCGAGTTGCTGACATTGAGCGTTAGACGCTTCAAATAAATATAAATAAATATCAATACGCAAAAAACTTTCCGCACGTTTAGAAAATTATGCAAACGTTTCATTAACGGCGAATTGTCATCGAGTACTTTTAGAAGCTATCTTATAGGTGTCGCCTTACATTCCTCTGCATCTTATAAACGCCGTCTTGTAATGGTTTTGTAAACTTTTTGCATGCCTGTAGTTTCGTAGACGTCCCCTGCATGATTCATGTAGATGTTTAGATGCAATTTTGTAGACTTTTATATGACGTGCAATAGTTCAGTAGAAATCTTATACACTGGTGCTCAAAATTAAAGCAACAACCACAAAAACATAATTAACAGACGAGAACTGACGAAGTAATGAACATAAGGAAAGGAACGTTATGCGTATGCCATGTAGTACAGTGTTTAACACACGTGAACACAAAACAGTCAGATGTACGAAAATGTGCCTAATTTATGGGCCCCTGAAAAAAAGAATCAGTGAATTAAGGCATGAAACAGCATTTTATAAATAAAAAAAAACTAGACGAAACCCGTCGGAATCGATGGTTAGGTAGTTTTTTTTGTTCTTTTTCTTTGAACAGAATAAACTTATATGAAACAACAAATGTAAATTTTATTTGATTGAAAAATTCATTCAACCACTTCAGTAAAGACAATAGTCCAGGTTAGTGATTTTTTTTTTTTGACTGAAGGTTTAACGACCACCGTGAGCGACTCAATGGGCTATAAGCAGTCACCCGTCCTAATTTAGGGTAACTGGTTCCAGGGAAGGGAGAGAGCCAGTGCCATAAGACAAACACAACATCCATGTCTCACCGGGATTCGAACCCGGTAGATACAACCCGTCGGAATCGACGGTTAAGATTTTTTCTTTCTTTTTTTTTATTTGAAAAGAATAAACTCATGTGAAACGTTTATTTACATCTTTTTTTTTCCTTTTTTTTTTTTTTTTTTGATTGGAGGTTTTTTTTTTTTTTTTTTTTGATTGGAGGTTTAACGACCACCGTGAGCAACTCAATGGGCTATAAGCAGTCGCCCGTCCCTAATTTAGGGTCACTGGTTCCAGGGAAAGGAGAGAACCAGTGCCGTAAGACAAACACAACATCCATGCCTCACCGGGATTCGAACCCGGACCCCGTTCGGACGAATGATCAGAGGCCATCGCTTAGACCACTGCGCCACCGATTGGAGGTTTAACGATCACCGTGAGCAACTCAATGGGCTATAAGCAGTCGCCCGTCCCTAATTTAGGGTCACTGGTTCCAGGGAAGGGAGAGAGCCAGTGCCATAAGACAAACACAACATCCATGCCTCACCGGGATTCGAACCCGGACCCCGTTCGGACGAATTATCAGAGTCCAGCTCCTTAGACCACTGCGCCACCGGGGCGGCTATTTACATCTTTACATAATGGGAAACGTCTTACCTACGTGAATAAACTGAATCGAATGAATATTAAATTGTATATATACATCACACAGTCCAACGGCATAACGCAAGCAGGTCTTCGAGAGTGTTCGCTGTTCCGATGAGAAGAACTTTGATACGAATGCCTGCTAGCGTTGTTTTGCGCAACGGTTCGCTGAGAAAAGAGAAGACTTCGGACTTTGGACGATCTCAGTCCCTCCATGCTTTCGCCTTCAACAGTGCGTGAGTCAACCGCAGGCGATCCGATGTCAACTGCAAGCTTCTCCCATAGACTTTACATGGGAATTTTTGTGCCGCACCCACAGCGCCCGAACCGTTGCCCCAATCTCATTTTTCTCTTCGACTGGCACATCTACACAGTAAGACCTTTATTTAGATACCTTAACCATATCTTTACGTTCAGCCGTTCTCTCAAAAGAGGACTCACAGTAAAAAACCTTATAGAATTAACACATACACTGAAGAGCAATTGAATTAGAGATACCTGTCTAGTAACGTGTAGCACCTCCTTTCGGCCTGATGACGGTGGCGATTCGTCTTGGCATGGACTCGACAAGACACTGGAACCGTTGGGAAGCCATACGGTTCCACGACCCCTGAACAAGCGCCCACAGTTCACAAAGATTTGATGGAGTGTGGTCAGAGCTTCGAACATCTCTTTCGATGGCATCCTAGATGTGCTCGATGGGATTGAGGTCAGGGGACCTAGCTGGCCAAGAAAGCGAGGTCATGTCGGTGGAATGTTCATCCAACCATTCGGATACAATTCGGGAGCGATGGCACGGTGCATTGTCTTGTTGCAGGATGAGTTCCCCAGTGGGATGTTGAAGACGCACAAACGGGAGCAAATGGTCGTCCAGGATATCCCGATAACGTTGACCTGTGAGGGACGATGTCACACGTACCAGGGCTCCCATTTCAGTCCACGTAAATAATCCCAAGACGAGAATGCCACCCTCACCAGCTTGAAGAGTACCTTGCTGGCAAGAAGGATCTATCGCTTCATGTGGTTTGCGTCGTACTCGTATCCTGCCATCCACTTGTGCCAACGTGAATCTCGACTCATCAGTCCAGGCTACATTTTTCTACATGTCTAGGGTCCAGTGACGATGTTTCCGCGCCCATGTTAATCTTTGCACCCTGTGATGATCGGTCAGCAGCGGTACCCTCGTGGGACGATGGCTTCTGTACCCCATAGCGAGGAGATGGTTCTGGATGGTGTGGCTGCTTACACGTTTTTGTGCACCAGCGTTAAATTGCCGAGTAATTTCTTGCACTGTGGCTCGTCTATGTGTTGTTACAATGCGAGCTAGCCGACGATGACCCTGCTCATCCACACGCTGTTGTCCACGGCAGTTGGCCCTTGCATGGATGGTTTGACTGGATTCGATGTACTAACGGTGCACCCACCATCCACATGCTCGTGAAAATCCCAGTGCATGCACGACTTCCGAGATGGAGTGACCCATTCGTCGGGCCCCGACAATTTGCCCACGATCAAATGCGCTTAGATCCTTCGTCTTACCCATACTGCCTCCGACTCTTACTGATTCCCGTTGCATCACTGCTTATATTGTCGGATCGCTGCATACGTCATGTCGTTTCCGTTTACGGGGCCGCCCACAGAACCACATTTGCATAACGCCAGCTGTCTCTAATTCAATTGCTCTTCAGTGTAGATGGTACCAAAGTCTTCAATACTCAAGTTGATCATCACTGACAGCTATGCGAGCTTTACAGTGCCGAACCATGCTTTGAATAAAAGTGTGCACAAGAATCTGTAGGATCAACTCCCGTTCTTCCAGAAGAACACAACGTAAGTCCTTTAGAGCTGTCAGTGGTGGGGAATGAGCAGCATTTCGTGGACCTGAAGTTTCCCAAACATTCTCACTCGGGTTAAGATCTGGTGACCGCATCGACCACTCCATCCATACCTGCAATATCTTCGCTTTCAAGCTGTTCATTGACCAGCAAGAGGTCGAGCGCTGTTGCTCATTAAGAGGAAATCTGGGCCAGCTTTACCTCTAAAAAGACAAAGTTTCAGGATTTCGTCACGACATCGGGCAACCGTTATACCTCGATGGCTTTTCCTGGATATTACGCTGAGAGGCGAAAAAGGGGTTGATACATATTACGGGCCGGACCTTTATAACATCACCTCAAAATGTCCCAGTTCTCGAATGATATCATGTCCCACGCACAATTTGATCGACTGTTTGTGTTGAAAACACGTGGGAACAAATTAATGTACAACTTTGGTTTGCCGGTTTCCAAAATTTAGTTTGAGCGTTTTATTGTTGAAAATTAAACACGGAAGCATAATTTCGTTAGTATGCAGATGCAACCGTGTTGTTATGATTCTACTAACTGAACAAGCATTGAGATTTCATGTTTTTGCATCAACTACATCGTGTAATGTTGATTTTTTTGCCCAGCAGATGATATCTGTTTCGCAGACGAAAATGCTACTGTTCATCGCGCAAGATATGTTCAGCAGTGGTTGAGCGAGCATGACAGCGACTTCAATTAACTTTCTTGGCCACCAGAAAGCCCGGATCTGAACCTCATTGATACTGTATGTGGCATGTTAGAAAACCAGACCAGGGTACAAAGCCCTCTTAACTGAAATCTGAGTTATTTAAAGGACTGTTTGGGAAACGCCTGGTATGCTACAGACGTAGATGCAATCCAACACCTTGTGGAATCTATGCCGAACCGCATACGTGCTGTAATTCGGGCTAAACGATGTTCAATCAGGTGTTGAATAAAAGTTGTTTTTCAATATTTTTTGAAATTCATTCACCGGTATGTGTAGATCGCAGAAGCGAAAAAGGCACAATCGTAGCTCTTGGGAAGTGGAAGGCCATTACTCAGTTGCGTAGGACCACAGAGCAGGAGTCTCAGAAGTTTATCTTCCATAGAGACAATATAAATAGACAACGTCATCTCTGCTTTCCACGTTTTTCTTTTATTGACACACAGCAAGAGAAAAATTGTATTTCGACACCGCTGGGATATAACCCCAGATCTCTCGATGACTAGCCGAGTGCGTTTGCCTTACGCTATGGTGCCAACAACGTTTGCCTTACGCTATGGTGCGCTATGTGTGTTTATCTGTCAGCATCTGACTTCACAAATCCGTAGCCATGGGCTCAGCAACTGAGACGTCTCCATCTGGTAGCTTGTGCCGTTCAGTCCCACCCGATGGAGACGTCTCAGTTGCTGATCCCATCCTTAAGGATTTGTGAAGTCAGATGCTGACAGATATACACACATAGCGCCGTGGATCGTTCGCTCCGTACAGTAAGGCGAACGCCCTCGGTTAGTTATGGAGAGATCTGGGGTTCGATCTCAGGTGTTTCGAAATACAATTTTTCGGTTGCTGTGTGTTAATTAGAGAAAAACGTGCAAAGAAGAGATCACTTTGTCTATTTACATTGTCTCCACGTATTCGGAAGGTTTTCAGCATTCTATAGAGCTTCATGGCTATAATTTGGCCCTGAAGATCTCAATAAAACAGCGCGCCAGCAGACGAACAAGGAACTAAAACGTCGTACCGTAACCGCCTGCCTTTTTTTGTTTTTCAAGAGTTTACAACTCATATCAGATCAGATCATATGTAGAGGATTTTAGAAAGGGAGTGTCTGATCACCGGCCTTAAACAACCCTTAGAAATAGGAAGCTAGGAGATTTGGGCTAGAGTGCCCGACAAGAAAGTGACACGGAAGCGAGGGAGAAAGGGGGAGGAAGACGCCCTAATTTGTTACCGGGGCGGGGGAAGTACCCGGGGTCAGACAGCTTAACGTGCCCATCCGACGCACAGCGGGTATTTAGTGGTTCGAGCATTCGTACCTGTCCGGGATCGAACCTGAGGTTCCTCCGTGGCAGTCACGAACGTTGACCACTAAGCCATCCGCGAGTCGAGTTTACAACATTCTCCGCGGCGCTACTTATATAGCCATGCCGTATCACGTGACCGACGTTATCGTAGTTTCATGTCCGACCACTGGGGAGCTGTCTTAGACACGAGAGTTGGACCTCTGGCTCTCCTCCTCTTCGCGAAGCACTATCTGTCCGTCGATTCAGAAAGTTTTATTTAAAATATTTTTGCAAAGTAAACAGCGGTTTCTCTGAGATGCTTCAACTAATTCGATTACTTTTTATTTGAATTAAAACATACTGGAAGGAATAAATTAACCTATTTCCCAAATGGAAAAAAAATCAAGCTAGATTGAAACACATCACAGTAGACACTATAATTCGTGCATAAATACTAGTATTAAAAGAAATCCGTCTTGTTGCACGATGATATTTATTCAGCTAAAACACGAAATCTATGTACAGTTTAAAAAACACATGAGCACTTTCGGTGTCACATTGACACCTTCATCAGATGTGATTTTCACCGTGTGGTTACATGCTGGTCTTAAGTACGTGGAGTAGATGCATCATGGGAAAAGGTAATGTCAATGTCACATGATATACCAGATAACGAGACATTAAAAAAAAAACGCATAATTAGCCAATGAAAATTACTTAACAGAAACAATTGTTATTGTGCTGTCCTTCCCAACAAGATTGCTCCAGGCTTCAGGTAAAACACAAGGATAATAGTCATTACACAAGGATAATAGTCATTATAATACACGTTGCTGTAATGACTATTATCCTTGTGTTTTACCTGAAGCCTGGAGCAATCTTGTTGGGAAGGACAGCACAATAACAATTGTTTCTGTTAAGTAATTTTCATTGGCTAATTATGCGTTTTTTTAATGTCTCGTTATCTGGTATATCATGTGACATTGACATTACCTTTTCCCATGATGCATCTACTCCACGTACTTAAGACCACCATGTAACCACATGGTGAAATCACATCTGATGAAGGTGTCAATGTGACACCGAAAGTGCTCATGTGTTTTTTAAACTGTACATAGATTTCGTTTTTTAGCTGAATAAATATCATCGTGCAACAAGACGGATTTCTTTTAATACACTTCACAGTCGTGACATAACTATAAATTTTCGGCACTTAAGCAAAATCATACAGAAGGCACTCCTCTTCTGCACTATTTGCAAAACTAAGAAAACCAATAAAAATGCATACATTTTAACTTCGAAAATACTTATTTCATTAACAAAAAAATTCGTATAATTTTATAGATAGATAGATAGACTATACATGCTCAAATAAAAGACCCTCTCTACTTTTTGAATTAGCAAAAGTCTCTGATTAAATCTTTGGCTTATTTACCTGCCTCTTGGGCTTCAATGTCAGTTAGTGAAAGATATTTCAGTTTTTCCTGACACATTGTATTTTTCATGTAATTTTTGACAAATTTCAGCTTGTTTAATGGTCTTACAGAAGTGACTACTGTAACAGGTAGTCTTAGATATAAAATAAGTGTTGTAGAGACATGCAGTTAGCTGCATGACAACTGGTAAAACATCATTGTTAACCATTCTGTGAGATCTTTTATTGAATTTGGTGGTTTAATATCTTCTTTTAAAAAGCGATTTGGCACTATTTGATAAAATTGAATGGACAATTTTTTACTTAGCTCTTTATAACACACTTTCGCTGTTCCGGTGGCGCAGTGGTCTAAGCGCTGGCTGGTGACCATTCGTCCAAGTGTGTCCGGGTTCGAATTTCGGTGACACAAGTGTTGTGTTTGTCTTACGGCACTGGTTCTCTCCCTATCCTGGAACCAATGGCCTGAAATTAGGGACGGACGACTGCTTATATCCCATTGAGTTGCTCACGGTTGTCATTAAACTCTCAATCAATATATGTATATATCATCATCATCATCATTGTCAACCATTATCAATCCACTGCTGGACGAAGGTCTCCCCAAGTTTCCTCCACAACGGTCTCCTGACCTTACATCCCTATGTATATATACAGTATATATATTATATATACTTTTTGCAAATTGTCTGCGTATTTTAAAATATCCTTTTTTGTTAGTGGGATCAAGTTCTGAAGCTCCAAAGACGAGAAGTTATTGAAAACATTTTGCACAGCGTTAAACATTTCTCTTATTTGTGTTTATACATACATCTAAATTGTATAAATTTTTTCCCTGAACGCACCTTCAGACCTTTTAAATCTGTAATCCAATGTCTGGGATCCTGCCAACGACATCCGTTGTACGGTTGAGACCATCATCCACGAGGGAACAAAAAAATCTATTCTCTGCCGCCAGCTTGTTGTTTACAGTTATTGCTCTTTCTCTCCACATCTCTCGTTTTGTTCGTTTGTCGGTGGATTTGAATTAAAAATAGTTAGTTTTGGAATCCTTTTTTGCATCTCTCTAACGTTATGGCTCCATCACTTAACCTTGTTTAATATAGCAGTTACGTCATTTTTTCTTCTTAGTAATCGCTATTTACTTTGAAAAAGAAACTACAAATATAGGAAAGTGATCAGTTGAATGGTGTGACGTCACAAAAATATCATGCCTCCTACTTTCCGGTGGCCTAGGCTTAAACCCAGGCGCTAGGCATGGATGCTTTGTTATCCATTCCGGCGTTAGTGGTCTTCCTTTCTTGGAACTCGAGGCTATACAGTACTTTCCCTATCTACAAAACATGCTGTTGGCTGCTAAGAAGGGCTGTCGAGATGGACGAATTTTGTTAGTCTTAAATGCTTAAGGAGGCCATCATTCCCCCCGAAACACCACTTTCTGTTAAGGGAGTGGCGTTTTGGGGGAATGACTGCATTATTTCCCACTTTCGCGGAAAACTCACGTTAACGCGTCAATTTTCAAAAAAGTAATTGTATGTCCATATTTATCATGGAATAACGTGAATTATTGCAACGAGAACAATTTAAAAAGTGAGATTTTCAATTCTTTGCCCGCATAAAGGATTCCTGCATTGAGCTGGTAAGCATAGGTTCAGTTAGTACATATGATTACCACCAGATGGCAGTAGCACCCCTCATCTCAGATAATGTGAGCTGACTCAGCTGTTGTTTCAAGATGACAACCGCTTTTTTTTATGGGAAACATAATCTATCTGCTGAAAATCATCGTGAGCTAGTGATAGTGTATAGCGCTAGTATGATGCCAGTACAGCATGTGCGTAAATGATGCAGGACGTTTGACAATGCTCAACCTCACAGTGGAATCTTAAAATCCTGGACTAAGGGAATCTTAAAATCCTGGGACTGAAAAGTTCTTTAACATCCACCGTACAGTCCTGGTTTGGCATCGTCGGACTACTTTATCTTCCCAAAGTTGAAAAAAGTAACTCATATGCCAGAGCTTTCATCCCGACGATGTTCAAAATAAAATCAAGAAATGGTTTCGTGCCCAGGACGCGTTTTCCCCCATGAAGAACTTGACAATGCAAGAGTAAAATATAATTTATCGCTATGTTAAGTGCATAAACACAATTTGTGGTTATGTAGAAAATTCAAGTTAATATGAGACTGAATTTTGCAATAATGCGTTACTTCTTCTTAAGTCGGATTTTTATTTTTAAAAAATTAGGGTACCTCGTACTTTGGATTTCCCTCGAACTTGAATGAGCTTTTATTACAGCATTTGCTTTATTTCTTAATGAAATACTACTACTACTACTACTACTAATAATAATAATAATTATTATTATTAGAAGAAGAAGGAGAAATTCCTCAATACTATGGTTAAGAACAAAAATGTCAGCTGTCAGCTTTATTCAGAAACCATAGGATTCTTTGGGATTTAAGACCGCGTTATCGCAACTTAGAACTGCAGGGAATTCGTAATGAAAGTTGCAGATGAAGACCTGTAGAATGTGTGGAAAAGCAAATGAAACCACACAACACATTTTAGCCGGCTGCTCTTTCCCTGCATTAAAGCATTGCCTTAACAAACATGACCACGTAGGTCAGATCCTTCACCGAGAGTTTGGCGTTAACTATGGGTTAACCCAAGCTTATACGTACTTCATCTTATTAGAAGTACCAACCAGAACCTATTCCTGAAAATCAAAATTAGAACATGTACTGGGTCATACCATTCATTACAGACAAGTCTATTGGCCACAATCGACCTAACATTGTAGTTGTACCCACAAAAATGAAGAAGACACAACTAATAGATGTATTAGGTGCTTCGCTGTTTTTTGCCACACTGTGTGTTGTCACAGAAAAGTACAGGGTAGTCTATTCAAAGTAGGATCTGTTGGTAGCTACGACTCTTTCCCATCGTTGGGGTAACAAATGGATTCCGCGATAGAAAAATGCAGGTTCTTTCGAGGCGAACCATTCATCGAGCCATTTTTGGATATCCATAACAGAAAGAAAGTGCTGCTCTGACAAGCCATGTTGTAGCGACAGGAAAAAATGGAAGTCCGAGGGAACAATGTCCGGGGAATAAGGCGGGTGAGGTAAGAAGTCCCAGCCAAGTGCCTTCAAGAGTTCCTTCACGGATTTGGCGACATGAGGTCTAGCGTTGTCGTGGAGAAGGATAACCTTGTCATGTGGGATACAGTTTCCGAGCTTCTGGATCATTCCCATTGCCTTTAAACTTTTGCTAACCGTTGACTCATCGACCCGTAGTGTTTCAGACAATTCGTGGAGTGTCTGACACGAATCCTCCTCCAATAAGGCCTCCACTGCGCCATCTTCGAACTTTTTCGGCAGCCCAGGGCGCTCCCTGTCCTTCACGTCATATTCGTTGGCTTTGAAGCGTCGCATCGACTCTCTGTATGTTGTTTCCAATAGGGCATGTTTCCCATAGGACTGCACTAGCAAACGATGACTTTCCGCTGCAGATTTCTTGAGATGAAAGCAGAAGAGTAATGCTTCCCGCAAATGCTCCTTTTTTGGTACGAAACTCGGCATCGTGAATGCGATACAAACTCGTGTTCTGTGCCCTCCGATCGCGTGTCACACACTGCTTCGCCCAGACTACGGATGGTACGTGCGTGCGCAAGGGAGGTCACGTGTGGCCCTGGTCACAGCGCACCACTGCTGCGCTCTATTGGGCAACAGCGGGAATTAATTCAAGCGCCTAATAGCAGTCCACAAAAAACATACAAAAAACAACCAGTGTCTGAAACATATCGAAATACGTGAACCTACTTTTGGAAGTCCAAAGGATCTAAAAACATGGCAGAACACAGATTGTTCCAAATGTCATTTCGGCAATTGTAGTGGTTACCCAATAACTTTCTAAAAAATCTCGAGGAATTAGGATTGCCACAGAGACTGCTTCACCCAATCCAAAAGGCAGTCATTTTACAGACTATAACGAAGTAAATTTCTCCGTCATTTTTATCCGCGCCAGGATTCGAACCCGGGTCCCCTCATTCCGGAATAAGGTGCTCTACCAATTGAGCTACGCGGACGTTTTATTCTGATTCCTATCTGCCTTTATGTCGTGTGCGTCCTTCTGGCAGGTACGTCACATCTCCTGGTACGTTACAAGACATGCAATATCACTAGAACATTCCTGAATTTCCAGGCTTCAGATGAATATCTCCATCTTTACTCATCAGTTCCCGCCGAGAAAGTCGACTATAACAACAATAATAATGTCATGTAAAAGATACCTTTCATTAAACTTCTTTGAATTCTGTTATGGAATACTTTGCGTTCAACTTACCTACTAAAGTATGTGTAACCAAATCGCATATTTCCAGAGGTTTATCTGTGAGTGACTTCACTTTGATAGCTACGCCATCAGTATTGTGGGGTGCATGACAGTTATGGAATTCCCAGTCGTATATAACTGAAAAAAACAAAAATCTTATCTTTTAACCAGAGTTTAAAAACATCAATAAATCGCAATACATAAATCTAAGAAATGATATTCATTTATTTATAAGTCAGATTCATCAACAAGTAGCTAAAGTGTACCCGACTTTGCTCGGGTATAAGGGTTAAGAAGTAATTTGTTATAAGTCTGATTTTTAATTCTATGAATGATTGTTTTGTGACTACCACCGTGTGATCTCCTAGAAAAGGAGAAAATGTAGCTTTTTTATGCATTCTGCGTGCAAATCTTGCTAGCGGTGCAGTAGTAATATCTTTTGAATACAAGAATGAGGGGAAAAATCTGTTTTAAATTCAATTCACATCACTTTTAAGCTACGTTAATCGTTAGGGGCTAAAACGTTTCTTTTCTCTAACTTTTCGCTTCTTGTGTTCCCATTTAGCTATTTTATTTTTTTATTTCCGAGATTTATTCCACTTGGCTAAAATGAAATGCCTTTTGATGTGTTGAGCTGATTGCTTTGGATATTGTCACTATGTTTGAACTCAAATATGAATAAAGACAACCAAATGATTCCTATATCACATAGGACGTCGCGTGGTAAAAGGTCCGCTGCTAGTCCTTTGAGACAGGGGACTAGTCCGGAAAGTAGATAGACGATGTTACTGCCTCCAGAGTTGGACCTTAAGGCCAAGGGGGGGGGAGAATATCTGCAATTTATACGGTCTCCAATCCTTGTTCTTCAAAGTGATAAATTTGAAAACACTTCAAAATAATCTTTTTCTTTATCGCCAGCCTCGGGTCGCTCACGGGACTTGGCTTTTATACCATGCAAAGATAGACGATGTAAAACCTGTCCAGTAATGGATCCATCTCACGTATATACACAGGAATATGATGCTCCCATATTTTGCAAAACATGACATGCAGTTTACTTAATCACATGTAACGAGTGCGGATTAAGATATGTCTGACAAACGTCGAATCCAATTAACTTAAGACTTAACAGACACAGATCAGACATTAAATGTCTCAAGAATAAAAAAGATATTGAAATAATTCACTTTCAGAAACATAATTTCGCTAAGATACAAGTTAAAATTTTAGCCATTGAAGAATCCGTACAAGATAGGCTAATGCTAAAATATGCATTTATTCTGCATTTTAAAACTATATGCCCATATGGATTAAATGAGATTTTTAATGGCAAAAGATTCACGCTTGAAGAAAACAATAATAAAATTATCTACGAGCTCTCTAAACTTAGACCTATATATAGTAACAAAACCTTTTACAGACGTTGCAGAGGCAAAGGTAAGAACGCTAAAGCATACATTGATTTTGTCAATTTCCTGACATCTCTGGATAACACTGTCTTCAACTTCGCTGTGAACTGCAAGGTCCAGATTTTTTCACTAAAACTCTCTCATATAAAGTCCCTTTGCAAAGTACATCAGAACCATGTATACAAAAATCAACATATCAGATATATTATTGACGACTTAATTAGGTTTAGACTGGCACAACCAAATATACAGTCATTACAGCCGACTGAAAAATGTTACTGTGTAATTAACTTCCAGAATCAATATTACGATAAAATCGGATTTAATCAAATATTTCAAGAATATGAAAACATTTTTCCTAAGAAAAATATAAGAGTATGAAAAACAACGATTGGAAGACTAATCTTCAACTACAAGGAACTATCAACGACTTTTGAAAGCCAGCAGAATAAAGAACTTATACCGTGCCTATGTGACAGAGCCGAATTTGACAATTTCCGCGATCCACATTTCGGTCATATTATTACCGGCAATCTCGAAGTCATTAAATCCAATCAGCTGAGACTTATCATGAATAAGGGAGCAAACTTCAGAATTTTACACCAAGAACCTGAATTGAAGAAAATCATAAATGTTACTAAATCTGATCTGTCAAATTTTGTACTATAACGAAGTAAATTTCTCCGTTATTTTTGGTCCACGCCGGGAATCGAACCCGAGTTCACTTATTCCGGAACAAGTCGCTCTACCAACTGAGCTACGCAGACGTTCGTTCTTGCTGCTATCTGCCTTTATGTGGCGTGCGTCCTGCGGGGCAGGCACGTCACATCTCCCCCACCCTGAAAGACGGCCGGGGTCATGGCCCACGGGTCAGCCGTGACCATGAATCGTTGCAGGCAGCCATCCGCTGTAGAACGTGCACTTGAGAACTCCCAGTCAATCTGGTGAGAGGAATGCAACGTCACACACATTTATTGTTTGAAGCGCTGAAGAAGGGATTCTCTTATTTTTCCTATCTCGGGGTGTGAAAAGAACATCAGACCATTGCGAGATCTTTAACGGCCGCGTCATCCGGGAAGTTCGGGCGCCATTATAACGAAGTAAATTTCTCCGTCATTTTTTGGTCCACGCCGGGGATCGAACCCGAGTTCACTTATTCCGGAACAAGTCGCTCTACCAACTGAGCTACGCAGACGTTCGTTCTTGCTGCTATCTGCCTTTATGTCGTGTGCGCCCTGCGGGGCAGGCACTTCACAATACTTAAAGCCTCTTCCCGTTTTGAACTTCCGGCTCAGGCATTTATGCAATGGTATGTAAAAGTTACCAAACAAATCTTGATCAATATGAAACATAACTCAAATAGATTTATAAATGTTGGTATACCAATTCATAGAAGTATATTCAGAGATATTTCAAAGCTCCGCAAATCTTTCATAATAACCTTTGTAGACAAGGCAAAAAACAACTTTGGAGTGATTTGCAAGAGATTCTATCACCAATTGATTGAAGAAGAGTTGACAAGAGGAAGTACCTATATCTCTATACCACAAAAAAGAGAAGTGATTGTTAAAAAAATCATAGCTCTGCGAAAAAGAATAAAAATCTCGAATACTAAGGTCAAAATACCTTTCTTATAGTTGGTGTCAAAACTTCACAAGAACCCAATTAAATTTCGATCTATTATAGCTGCTACCAACTGTTATGGAGTAGAAGCGGGTAACAAACTAGAAAAATGTCTTTGCAAAATTTTAGACACGGTGGAACACACTTGGATCATCAGAAACAACACCGCTGTTCTTGATATGTTGAGAAGTCATTCCCCTGACCTACCACTAGACATACAGACATACGACTTTAAAAATCTCTTTACGTCAATCAATCTTAACGACTTAGAGTGCATTTGCGATATTTTATATGAAGAATACCATGATATACTGAAAATAACAAGAGAAACCTTGAGTCACTTAAAAACCATGTGTATATTTATTAACTATCTGGCCTTGGGTTCAAAAATATTTCTCCAAACCCAAGGAATACCCATGGGCTCAGTCTTTTCTAGCATTCTAGCAAATTTATACCTGCATGTATATGAAAGAAGAAAATTCACTCATCTGATTGAAAATAGTAAAGTTTTTAGGTATATAGACGATTTAATAGTTTTTAACTTCGACAATTTTGACACAAAAATAAAAGAAATCTATCCAGAGAGTTTGGGTTTAGTTTTGACCGGATGTTGTGACCTGTATGTGCACTATCTAGACATTAAAATCAATAATGGTGTTACCACTATTTTTGACAAAAGAAGAAGCTATGCTTTTAAAGTGATTTTTTTAAGCAACTGGGAATCAAACATTTCCACCCAAGCCTTCAGAAATATCATAATATCTGAATATTTCAGATGTATTCACCTTTGTAGTAACTCAGAAGCTCTCATCATACAATTAAAACAATTATTTAACACACTACTTTCTAATGGATTTCCACTTCCATTTCTTAAGAGATATTTTGGTTAAATCTTAAACTGTAACATTTCCAAAAAATACTTTGTTCAGCACAAACCAATTACATTACAGCAACTGACTAACAAATGACCTCACAAAGTTAAAACTTTCTTCTTTCTAAATGCACCACATGACAGGTCTCTTGTGATCGAAGATTTAGCTAACTCTTAAGGCAACACTGCCTACTTACCTATCTTTGCTATCTTCTGTTACACCTAGTTCTTACTGCACAAAAGTCTAATACATTCCAATAACTAATATTGACTTGGTTGGATATCTAGTGTCTAAATATCTTGAATAGTGTTCTATTGTCTTAATATATCTCTGATTTGATCTACAATGATATTAGTGCATTTTGCTGTTTGCTTGCTTTTTTATAACTTCTTGGCTTGATTATTTCGGTGACCTCGGGAACACACAGGTGGCTTTCAACATTTTGCCTATACCCGTATCGAAAGGTAACCAGGGCCAGTGCTCCCCTGAAGAGATTGGCCCTATATTTCATTCCTTATACTTATTGTACTATTTACCTATTTACTTTATATTTCATCTTGGATTAAGCATTCTACAGCTATACATGCCTTTCCAGGCTTCTTCTGTTCCGTGGGATTTTCAATGATTTGCTATACTTTATATATATATCATCATCATCATCATTGTCAACCATTATCAATCCACTGCTGGACGAAGGTCTCCCCAAGTTTCCTCCACAACGGTCTGTCTTGTGCCAGTCTCCTCCACGTCACTCCCGCATACTTTCGAATTTCATCCACCCATCTTCCATGTGGTCTTCTTCTGGGTCTTTTCCTGTCCCTTGGAATCCAATCTAAAATTTCGGCTGTCCATCGATGGTCTGTTCTTCTGGCAGTATGTCCAGCCCATTGCTATTTCAGGGATTTAACTCTGATCATGATGTCTTCCACTCTTGTCATTTTTCGGATCCACGTGTTCCTCTTCTTATCTCTCCTGGTTACACCAAGCATGCACCTCTCCATGCTTTTTTGAGTTGTCTGCAGCCTTTGTATGTCTCTTTTAGTTAAGGTCCACGTCTCTGCACCATACGTAAGCACGGAAAGGATGCATTGATCAAACACTTTTCTTTTAAGACATAATGGCATATTGCTCTTGAAAATTATGCTGTTTCTTCCAAAAGCTCTCCAGGCAAGTTTTGTACGCCGATTAATTTCTTCACCAATGTGACCCTCACTTGATATCTGCTGTCCAAGATAAACGTACGTGTCTGTTATCTCCAGCTCTTCTCCATCAATCGATAAATCTTCATTTCTTGTAAAAGCATTGTACATCACTTTTGTCTTCTGAAAGTTCATTTTTAATCCCACTTCTTTACTCTTGTCAGCAAGTTCCTGGATCATACTCTGTAGCTCTGATGGGGTAGTTGCAAAAATGACTACGTCATCAGCAAAACGAAGGTGGGTTAGATAATCTCCATTAATCTTTATCCCTTTGTTTTCGCAGTTCAGTGATTGAAAGACATTTTCCAATGTGGCATTAAAGAGCTTCGGAGATATGGTGTCACCTTGTCTCACTCCTTTTCCAATTTTTATGTGTGTTGTATTTTCAAACAGCCGAATCTTTGCACTTGCATTTTCATAGATGTTATTAATAATATTGATGTATGCATCTTCAATACCGCAGGATTTCAGAGCCATTGCAACTGCTGATGGTTTCACCGAATCAAAGGCTTTTTCATAATCGATAAAAGCCATGCCCAATGGAAGTTCATATTCCCTCGCTCTTTCAATTAGTTCTCTCAGTACGTGGATATGATCTATTGTGCTGTAGCCACTCCTGAATCCAGCTTGTTCTCTCGGTTGAGCCATGTCCAGTGTCACCTTCAAGCGGTGTGAAAGAACTTTAGTGAAGATTTTATAAACCACTGATAGGAGGCTGATAGGTCTGTAGTTCCTGAGATCCTCAATGTCACCTTTTTTATGTAGCAAGATCATTGTAGCGTTGTTCCAATCCTCAGGAATTTTCCCTTCATTAAGGCATCGAGTGAAAATTTGGGCGAGTACTGTTTCGATTTCTCCACTTGCTTCTTGTATGATGTCTACAGTAATTCCATCTTCTCCTGGAGCTTTTCCCCGCTTCATGTTCTTGATTGCATGTGCAACTTCTGCTGGAAGGACTGGAAGAACTCTGGTACTGGTACCTTTCATGATGTCTGGAGTACATGTATCATCCCTTTCATATAATTTGGAGTAGAAATCTTTCACTCTCGTCAAAATTTCGCCTCTATTTCTTGTTACAGAACCATCTTCTTTTTCTCAGTGCCATAATCTGTTTTTTCCCCTTACTGAGATGTCCCTTTGCTATCTTTAGGCTTTGGTTGTTTTCAATTGCTTTCCTTACCAGTTCACAGTTGAATTTCCTTACGTCTTCAGTGATACTTTTTCGTACTGTCTTGCATAGCTCTATATATTTCACTTTGGAAGTCACATCTTCTTTAGTTGTCCTCATCACTCTTCTTTTTTGCATCAACATTTTGGTTTTTCCTGATAATTTGTTCACATGCAATTTGTTCTTAGACCCAGCTAATCTTGTTGCTGTTTCCATAAGAGCTTTGGTTACTTTTCTGTTAACTTCAGAAATATCCACTTCTTCCGATGTATATATAGGAAATAAACTGGTAAAAACTGATTTATATGGAGTCTATTTAATTTCAAATGTGAGTAATGGATAATGCAGAAAAATCGCAGTGCTTTTCATCTAAAACTTGCAGATGAAATATAAATGTGCTATATTCCTACATATAATACACAACTCTTGAGAGAGGTTTTGCGTTTCTAAGACACTTTATGTAGAAGCTTTGAGTATTTAATATTGTAAAGTATCAGATTTTAAAATTGCTTGGATCTCAGATTTAATGAGCTTTTATGACTGTGAGAATTATCCAGTAATGCATGTATGCTCAAATCTAAGTATCACTCCTCTGTTAATAGAATTATTCTACTATAATATTGAACACATCACAGGTGATTAATCAGCTACATGGAAGTTCGCCTCGTCCTCCAAAAATCAGTTTGTACAAAGTCTAAATCATGTTCATCGCCTAAAAATAAAATTAAAGGGGAATGAATAACTTAATATCTGTGGCGTTCTGAATTATTACATTATTAAATGTGAAAACAGCAATACTAAACTATTAAATAGTATTTTACTACACCGTCTATATTTTTAAATGAGAATTTCCTTGCTAATATAATAAAAGTAGATATCATTTAATAAAAGTAGATATTATTTCCTATTTTTCCCCGCACAGTGTCCCATTTATGAAATCAATTTTTAAATTAATTTGTAACATTTAGTGGCGACAAATGTACTTACTTTTTCAAGAATGTGAACGGCTAGGAGAGCCTCATCTTTTGTTGTACCTAGGGCCCGATTCTGTGTAAATCAGGCCCTGATTGAAGAAATAAGTTCGACACTTTAATCTACATACCTTATCCTATTTTTCAACAAAATCTTCGTTTCTTTGGACACATTTGTCCCATCGTTTTGACAATTTAAAGATACCCTTGCGGAAGAACTCCGTTCCAGTTCCGAGAAGACACCTACGGTGTTAGCCCCGCATCTGGTCCTTTAGGAATCCAAAAAGATGATAGTCGGAGGGTGCCAGATCTGGACTCAAGCAGGGTGAGGTAAAATTTCCCATCCGAAATTCTGGAATTTTCCCGAGGTCAAACGAGCAGGGTGGGACCTAGCCTTGTCGTGCTGGAGGATGGCTTTCTTTCCTAGTCCGATTCTCGGAAGCTCCCAAACTTCCCAGGCAAGCATCAATAACGTTTTCTTGACCGATTTCGCCACATGCGGCCTAGCGTTGTCATGCAGTAATTTCACGGGACGCAATCCTTGGCCTGTGAATGAATGTTCCCGACAGATTTCCTGGTACAATCGCAGAAATGTTTGCTTGTAGTGATCAGCAGTAACATTTTGACCCTGTTCCAATAGTTCATAACTCTTCATATCCCACCGAATGCACGGCATAACTTTCTTGAAGTGAATATTGCGTTTCGGTGACGAAGTCGTTGCTTCACCGGGGTCTACTCAGTGTTTTTTGCGTTCCAGATTGTCGTACCATATCCACGTTTAATTACCCGTAACGATTTCCCATAGGAAAGACTTTCTGTGTTGTTTATTCAACAGATTCAAACACGCTCATCCTTGTTCCTCTGGCTCAGGTCATGTGGCACCCATTTTCCTTCCTTCTGAATCTTTCCCATTGTGCGTAAACAATTGGAAATGGTTTATTAAGTTACCCCCAGTTGTTCAGCTAGTTCTATTTTTTGCGTTTGAGACGAATCTTCATCCAGCAATGCTTGCAGTTCCTCATGTGCAACCTTCCACGTGGCGCCGGTACGTTCTCGATCGCTAATATCAAAATCACCTGCTTTAAGCCGTCGATACTAAAACTCACACGTGCTTTTCGATACAATATTCTCCCCCAGAACAGATCAATACACATGCTTTTGCAGCATTTTTTTCCTTGATGAAATTCGTAACGAATGCAGCGTCGAAGAAATCAGTATAGCTCGCCAGCTTTAAGCTACCGATGGTTTTTTTTTTTTTTGATTGGAGGTTTAACTACCACCGTGAGCAACTCAATGGGCTATAAGCAGTCGCCCGTCCTTAATTTAGGGTCACTGGTTTCAGGGAAGGGAGAGAGCCAGTGCCGTAAGACAAACATAACATCCATGCCTCACCGGGATTCGAACCCGGACCTCTTACGGACGAATGATCAGAGGCCATCGCTTAGACCAGCACTGCGCCACCGAGGCGGCACCTACCGATGTGCAAGTGCGTCTGACAGTTACGCAAACTTCTGTGTCACATTTTGTACTCTGGACCAGTCACGGTCACATGACAACAACGCGGGGGAATGTCGGATATGTAAATTAGTGGTATACCTCACATAAAAAAGCGCTTTAAAACTTATTTGTACACCTAAAATATATATATCATCATCATCAGTCATTATCAATCCACTGCTGGATGAAGGTCTTCCCAAATTTCTTCCACAATTGTCTGTCTTGGGCTTCTCTCCTCCATGTCACTTCAGCATACTTTCTAATTTCATCCATCCATCTCCCATGGGGTCTTCTTCTGGGTCTTTTCCTGTCGCTCCGAATCCAGTCTAAAATTTCGGTTGTCCATCGGTGGTCCATTCTTCTGGCAACATGTCCAGCCCATTGCCATTTCACTGATTTCACTCTGGTCATGATGTCGTCCACTCCTGTCATTTTCCTTATCCACAAGTTCCTCTTCCTATCTTTCCTTGTTACATCAAGCATGCATCTCTCCATGCTTCGTTGAATTGTCTGCAGTCTTTGTATGTCTTTTTTAGTTAAGGTCCATGTCTCTGCTCCATACATAAGCACTGGAGGGATACATTGATTAAACACTCTTCTTTTGAGACATAATGGCATACTGCTCTTAAAAATTGTACTGTTTCTTCCAAAAGCTCTCCATCCAAGTTTTATACGCCGATTAATTTCTTCATCAATATGACCCTCACTTGATATCTGCTGCCCAAGATGAATGTAGGAATCGGTTGTCTCAAGCTTTTCTCCATCAATCGATAAATCTTCGTTTCTTGTAAAAGCATTGTACATCACTTTTGTCTTCTGAAAGTTCATTTTTAATCCCAGGTCTTTACTCTTGTCAGCAAGTTCTTGGATCATGTTCTGCAGCTCTTAAGGGGTAGTCGCAAAGATGACTACGTCATCAGCAAAACGAAGGTGAGTTCAGTAATCTCCATTAATCTTTATCCCTTTGTTTTCCCAGTTCAATGATTGAAAGACATTTTGCAATGTGGCGTTAAAGAGCTTCGGAGATATGGTGTCACCTTGTCTCACTCCCTTCCCAATTCTTATTTGTGCTGTATCCTCAAATATCCGAGCCTTTGCACTTGCATTTTCATAGATGTTATTAATAATGCTAATGTATGCATCTTCAATACCGCAGGATTTCAAAGCCATTTTTACTGCTGATGGTTTCACGGAATCGAAGGCCTTTTCATAGTCAATAAAAGCCATGGATAACGGAAGTTCATATTCTCGTGTTCTTTCAATTAGTTGTCTCAGTACATAGATATGATCTATAGTGCTATAGCCACTCCTGAATACAGCTTGTTCTCATGGTTGGGCCATGTCTAGTGTTACCTTCAAGCGATGTGAAAGAACCTTAGTGAAGATTTTATAAACCACTGATAGGAGGCTGATGGGCCTGTAGTTCCTGAGATCCTCAACGTCACCATTTTTATGGGGCAGGATCATTGTAGCATTGTTCCAATCCTCAGGAATCTTCCCTTCATTAAGACATCTGGTGAAAACTTGGGCGAGTGTAGTTTCAATTTCTCCACTTGCTTCTTGTATAATGTCCACGGTAATTCCATCTTCTCCTGGAGCTCTTCCCCGTTTCATGTTCTTAATTGCATATGTAACTTCTGCAGGTAGGATTGGAGGGACTTTGGCACTTGTACCTGTTGTAATGTCTGGAATAGATGTATCATTCCTTTCATACAGTTTTGAACAGAAATCTTTCATCCTTATCAAAGTTTCGCTTCTATTTCTTGTCACAGTAACATCTTCTTTTCTCAGAGCCATAATCTGTTTTCTTCCCTTATTGAGATATCCTTTTGCTCTCTTCAGGCTCTGGTTGGTTTCAATTGCGTTCCTCACTAGTTCACAATTGAATTTCCTTATGTCCTTAGTGATACTTTTTCGCACTGTCTTGCATATCTCTATATATTCCACGTTGGAAGTTACGTCGTTATTTGACCTCATCTCCCTTCTTTTTTGCATCAACGTTCTTGTTTTTCCTGAAATTTTCTTCATTTGTAACTTGTTCTTAGTACTACCTATTTTTGTTGCTGTTTCCATAAGAGTCATTGTGAGTTCTCTGTTAACTTCAGAAATATCCACTTCTTCCGATGTTAGGCCTTCTAAAGCAGAGAATCTGTTCCTCAGTTCCAACTTTAAGGTATTATGGTGTTTTTTAAGGTTGGTTATGTCAATACATTTTGTTTCTCTTATGAGCTTCCCACGTTCGAGTTTAGTGTTGAGGTGCATCTTACATCTCCCCAATCTATGGTCACTACCTGTATTGAACTTGTTTAGCACACTGCAGTTTTCGATGACGAATTTTTTGTTACACATAATAAAATCAATTTCACTGGGTGTCCCATTTGGATGTCTCCATGTCCATTTCCTTTGAGGTTTTTTCTTGAAAAAGAAGCTCATGATGAAAAACCTTTCTGCTTCTGCAAATTCTACGAGAGTATTTCCACGTTGATTTCTGTTCCCGTAACCGAATTTACCAAAGGAAGTTTCATTCTGTTGCTGTTACCCCACTTTTGCATTGAAATCACCCATAATTATCTTCAAGTGTTGTTTGCCTTTGTTATTTCGATTTCGAATTTCCTCGTAAAATTCTTCAATTTCTTCTTCAGGGTGATTTGTGGTGGGTGCATAAGCTTGAATAATCTGGGCTTGGTATCTTTTCGAGAGTTGGATAACGAGTCGTGCAGCTCGGTCAGAGGAACTTTCAACTTCTACAACTTTATCCTTCAGTTTCTTGTTTATCATAAATCCAACACCACTAGTCCTGCCAGTATCTGTCCCACGATAGCAGAAGAGATGTCCACTTTTCAGTTCAATGAGATCTTTTCATTTTCTCCTTACCTCACTTAGTCCGACGATGTCCCACTTGATCCTTTGTAGTTCCTCTTCCAATTCAAGAAGCCTTGAATCAGAAGATAGGGAGCGTCCGTTGTAAGTAGCCAAGGTTAGCATCAAATGGCAGCCTAGTCCGGTCCTCCGGTGATTCTTAGCACCCTCTGCCTTCATGTCGCCCTGGCCGCTGCCTTGGTCAGGTACATTCCAGCTGCCGGAGACTGAGGGCCAAATTTGAAATTGTGTAAGCATCTTTGAGGGGTTTTAGCCATAACTCACCACGCTGGCCAAGCGATTTGATGAGTGTGGGATAGCATTTCCTCTAATCCCGATGGTATAGTTATACCGGTACTGGCGGTCGTCAGAGAACCTTTAGTGGGAACTGGATGCACCACGAGAAAGCGGGGTTGACATTTGATATTTTGCCCATCACCTGACCTTGCATCCATATCATCATCATCATCATTGTCAACCATTATCAATCCACTGCTGGACGAAGGTCTCCCCAAGTTTCCTCCACAACGGTCTGTCTTGTGCCAGTCTCCTCCATGTCACCCCTGCATACTTTCGAATTTCATCCACCCATCTCCCATGTGGTCTTCTTCTGGGTCTTTTCCTGTCCCTTGGAATCCAATCTAAAATTTCGGCTGTCCATCGATGATCTGTCCTTCTGGCAGTATGTCCAGCCCATTGCCATTTCAGGGATTTAACTCTGATCATGATGTCTTCCACTCTTGTCATTTTTCGGATCCACAAGTTCCTCTTCTTATCTCTATTGGTTACACCAAGCATGCACCTCTCCATGCCTCTTTGAGTTGTCTGCAGCCTTTGTATGTCTCTTTTAGTTAAGGTCCACGTCTCTGCACCATACGTAAGCACTGGAAGGATGCATTGATCAAACACTTTTCTTTTAAGACATAATGGCATATTGCTCTTGAAAATTATGCTGTTTCTTCCAAAAGCTCTCCAGGAAAGTTTTGTACGCCGATTAATTTCTTCATCAATGTGACCCTCACTTGATATCTGCTGTCCAGGATAAACGTACGTGTCTGTTATCTCCAGCTTTTCTCAATCAATCGATAAATCTTAATTTCTTGTAAAAGCATTGAACATCACTTTTGTCTTCTGAAAGTTCATTTTTAATCCCACTTCTTTACTCTTGTCAGCAAGTTCCTGGATCATACTCTGCAGCTCTGATGGGCTAGTTGCAAAAATGACTACGTCATCAGCAAAACGAAGGTGGGTTAGATAATCTCCATTAATCTTTATCCCCTTGTTTTCCCAGCTTAGTGACTGAAAAACACCCTCCAATGTGGCATTAAAGAGCTTCGGAGATATGGTGTCACCTTGTCTCACTCCCTTTCCAATTTTTACGTGTGTTGTATTTTCAAACAGCCTAATCTTTGCACTTGCATTTTCATAGATGTTATTAATAATATTAATGTATGCATCTTCAATACCGCAGGTTTTCAGAGCCATTGTAACTGCTGATGGTTTCACCGAATCAAAGGCTTTTTCATAATCGATAAAAGCCATGCACAATGGATGTTCATATTCCTCGCTCTTTCAATTAGTTCTCTCAGCACATGGATATGATCTATTGTGCTGTAGCCACTCCTGAATCCAGCTTGTTCTCTCGGTTGAGCCATGTCCAGTGTTATCTTCAAGCGGTGTGAAAGAACTTTAGTGAAGATTTTATAAACTACTGATAGGAGGCTGATAGGTCTGTAGTTTCCGAGATCCTCAATGTCACCTTTCTTATGTAGCAGGATCATTGTAGCGGTGTTCCAATCCTCAGGAATCTTTCCTTCATTAAGGCATCGAGTGAAAATTTGGGCGAGTACTGTTTCGATTTCTCCACTTGCTTCTTGTATGATGTCTACAGTAATTCCATCTTCTCCTGGAGCTTTTCCCCGCTTCATGTTCTTGATTGCATGTGCAACTTCTGCTGGAAGGACTGGAGGAACTCTGATACTGGTATCTTTCATGATGTCTGGAGTGCATGTATCATCCCTTTCATATAATTTGGAGTAGAAATCTTTCACTCTTGTCAAAATTTCGCCTCTATTTCTTGTTATAGAACCATCTTCTTTTCTCAGTGCCATAATCTGTTTTCTTCCCTTACTGAGATGTCCCTTTGCTATCTTTAGGCTTTGGTTGTTTTCAATTGCTTTCCTTACTAGTTGACAGTTGAATTTCCTTACGTCTTCAGTGATACTTTTTCGTACTGTCTTGCATAGCTCTATGTATTCCACTTTGGAAGTCACATCTTCTTTAGTTGTCCTCATCACTCTTCTTTTTTGCATCAACATTTTGGTTTTTCCTGATAATTTGTTCACATGCAATTTGTTCTTAGACCCAGCTAATTTTGTTGCTGTTTCCATAAGAGCTTTGGTTACTTTTCTGTTAACTTCAGAAATATCCACTTCTTCCGATGTTAGGCCTTCTAAAGCAGAGAATCTGTTCTTCAGTTCCAATTTGAAGGTATTATGGTGTTTTAAGGTTGGTTATGTCAATACATTTTGTTTGTCTTATGAGCTTGCTACGTTCGAGTTTAGTGTTCAGGTGCATCTTACATCTCACCAATCTATGGTCACTGCCTGTGTTGAACTTGTTTAGCACACTGCAGTCTTTTATGACGAATTTTTGTTACACATAATAAAATCAATTTCACTTGTCGTCCCATTCGGATGTCTCCATGTCCATTTCCTGTGTGGCTTTTTCTTGAAAAAGGAGTTCAAGATGAAAAACCCTTCTGCCTCTGCAAACTCTACGAGTATTTCCACGCTGGTTTCTGTTGCTGTGACCGAATTTACCTACTGAAGTTTCATTCTGTTGCCGTTGCCCTATTTTTGCATTGAAATCTCCCATAATTATTTTCAAGTGCTGCTTACCTTTATTATTTAAATGACAAATTTCCTCATAAAATTCTTCAATTTCTTCTTCAGGATGACTTGTGGTGGGTGCATAAGTTTGAATAATCTGAGCCTGGTATCTTTTCGAGAGTTGGATAACAAGCCGTGCAGCTCTGTCAGAGGAACTTTCAACTTCTACAACTTTATCCTTCAGTTTCTTGTTTATTATAAATCCAACACCACTAGTTCTGCCAGTATCTGTCCCACGATAGTAGAAGAGATGTCCACTTTTCAGTTCGATGAGATCTTCTCCTTTTCTCCTTACCTCACTTAGCCCCACGATGTCCCACTTGATCCTTTGTAGTTCCTCTTCCAATTCAAGAAGCCTTGAATCAGAAGATAGGGAACGTCCATTGTACGTTGCCAAGGTCAGCATCAGATGGCAGCCTAGTCCGGTCCTCCGGGATTCTTAGCACCCTCTGCCTTCATGTCGCACTGGCCGCTGCCTTGGCCAGGTACATTCCAGCTGCCGGAGACTGAGGGCCAAGATTTAAGTTGTGGAGTCATTTTGGAGGGGTTTGGCCATAACTCACCACGCTGGCCAAGCGGGTTGGTGAGTGTGGGATAGAATTTCCTCTAATCCCGATGGTATAGTTATACCGCTATTGGCGGTCGTCAGAGAACCTTTAGTGGGAACAGGATGCACCACGAGAAGGCGGGGTTGACATTTGTCAAGGAGAGGCTGTGATGTTTCGCATCACCTGACCTTACATCCCTGTATATATATATATATATATATATATATAGTTTTGTTTTAACAATCCCAAGAAAAATAACGTTTTTTAAAAACGAAAGCACAGATTGTGTCGAGTCATCGGTCTACGTGTTGGTGGTGCCATCTGGCGACAAGTTACATTAACAGGCGATTTTTGTTTCCAGAGTTGTACCACCTGACTATCGTGAATCGTGATTTGGGTTCAGACAGTCTCCCTTCCTAAGATCCTCAACATAAATCTCTAAAAAATCTCTAAATCTCTTCTGGACCGTCACACTGCTACCCTCGATCGTCAGCTCTTCGAGTGGTACCGCTCCCGAGCAACATCTGGATTGAAAAATGGCGTCGAGTAGTGTACAGCGGTACATCTCACATCTCGCTTCTCCTCTCAATAATATAGGGTCATCGAATACGCGTGAGACTGATCTGGTCAACACAATAATCTGCCGAATGTCACCGAACTGCACATCCCCGGAACAGCAATCGTCATGGTTTGGAGAGATATTTCCTATAATTTGCGTTTCAGTTTAATGTTTATTACAAAAACTGGCGGCTCGTTGGTACGTCAAATAAATCCTGGAACACATCATCATACTGTTTGTGCTACCGTTTAACACCGCATGGTTATTGCAAGTCAGTGCTCTCTTGCATACCGCAAATGCATCGAGACAATGTCCACAAGCTATGAACATGCCACCTTGGCCAGCCCGATCCCGAATCTTTCGCAGATTGAAAATGTCTGGAGCATGCTGGAACTACACCTCAAGACTCTGCGCCAAATACCGCCGTGAGCAGTTGCCATGCGACATCGTCTCGACGAAGCGTGATGGTAAGCCCCTCAAGACTCTATAAGACGTTGGTACAACTGTATTCGGTGGAGAGACTGAGTCCATTGCTTATCAGGGAGGATTTGCTGCATACTAACATGGCCTGAAAGCCTTCTTTTCCGGCATTACTTTAATTTCTCTTTATCCAAAAAATACTACCATTTCTAATATATCTACTATCTTGTGTCTCCAGTGCGTTTCGCAGCATTTGAGACACTTATTAATCATGTCGCATTTTTTTTGGACAGAGACGTACTCTGTCAAAAACAACAACAACAAAGCAACATCTTAACATGATATGGCAATATTTTTCTGCGTCTTAAAATTTAATATCTGAACAATACTTTACCTATATTTTTTGTGTTGCGTCCACAGCTGACTTCCGTTCCATTTGGTTTGACCATAAATACCTCGTATGACACTTCGCCTGAAATGAAAGGCAATAAAAACGGTCTTTCAGTTCCCTTTCTGTGTTTAGCAACGATCTAGAAACTGTAAAATGTTAAAATTTATTAAATTCATAATCACATCACACATGCACGTAAACAATTCAAAAAGTACCGTCGCTGCATTTATTAAAATTAAGGCAACACGCTCACTTTGTGTAACATTTGCTCGAGCCTTCCGCTTGGAAATGGAGGACTCGTGAGTTTAAAAATTCTGTTAGCCCTCCAATTTCAACTGAAATGCATGGATTAAAAAAAACCAGTCTGTGGTAGTTTCGATGTCTAAGCCAGGAACCTATCACTCCTTACCACAGAACTACCTGCTTATTTCTCTCTTAACCATCCTCAGCAAGATGCTCGGGAAGGCGATCATCAGTCGGTTGCTCTAGATCTGTATAGATCATCCTTGACGAATATCAGCAAGGCGTTGACAGAATGTGGCAAGAAGCTACGAAAATTTCATCTGTAATATACACAATATTGACAAAAATCACCGGACATCCTTTCAAAAGCAAATGAACGGATCCTCTGCGTTGTTAAGATGCGCGGTACAGTTGCAAACGGTATAAAAACAAGCCTGCAGTTCACCGCGATCATATCGCACTGTGAGGTTGAGTGAAAATGTCGCTGCGGAAAAGAACTGACTTTGAGAAAGAAAAGATTGTTGGGTATTATATTAGAGGGTTGTCCATAAGAGAAACCGGGAGGCGTTTAAACATACCCAAGTCAACTGTTTTGGATATACTGAATTAGTGGAAAACACATGGCGTACCTGAAGCAGCATAACGTACCGGCAGACCAAAGAAAATCAGTGATAGGGGACGTCGAAGCCTAAGGAGAGCCGTTACAGCTGATCGACGGAGTACTACACAAGACCTCAGTGTACAGTTGAGTAAAAATGCTGGAACCTCGGTATGTACACGTATCATTCGCAGAGAACTTCATTCCATGGGCTACCGTGGCCGTGCGGCTGCTCATTAGCCTTTCATCTCCACTCGGAATGATAAAGAACATTTATCGTGGAGTGTGGATCAATGGAAACGGGTCCTATAGACTGATAAACCCAGATACACGATCCATCAGTCTGATGGCCCTGTATGGGTTAGGCGGCAGCCGAGGGAACCTTATTTACCACAGTGTACTGTTCCTACGGTCAGGTATGGAGCTGGCAGTGTCCTCGTGTGAGGGTGTTTTTCGTGGTATGGTCCCGGCCCAATAGTTATCGTGGACAAACCTGTTAACCAGTACGTCTAACTCGATATTCTGAACAATTATGCCCTACCAACTCTGTAGCAATACTATGAAACCGAGCCTTGTTGGTACCAGCAGGATAATGCACCGAGCCATAAAGCAAGGACTGTTACCACGTGGTTTGACGATAATTCCGTATCATGTGTGGACTGGCCAGCATAGAGCCCTGATCTTAATCCTACAGATCACCTATGGGAGGAATTAGAGCGCCGCATAGGAGACATTAGAGCACCGCATAAGAAGTTTGGAACCAAGGCCTATTACTAAGTAACAGTTAGTGGCAGCATTATGTATCTAATGGAAGCGCATACCTATCGCTGTGTTCCAAAATCTTGTCGAAAGCATGTCTCGAAGGGTCAGTGCATGCATTAAGGCCAAAGGTGGACCAACACCGTACTAATGTATATCAATAAATTCTATGTTGTGTTTCTCTTCTAGGTCGTCCTTTCAATTCCCCACACTCCTTTTTATGGATTAGTTCTTTCTCTTCCGCTCTCGCCTCTCACCCGCTCATTCTGAAGCTCTCTCTTATCTCACTTCTCTTCCGCTCCTTCGCTCTCCGCCTGCTTCCACTTCAGAGCTTCTCGTGGAGCCCCTCTTCTTTTCTTCTGTCATCCATCCTAACCACCGTCCATGCTTTGATGATCCCACTTGGCTTCCTGCCGGGGTCATCTCTGTCCGTGATCTTCTTCTCCCTGATCTCTCGTGGAAACCGTTTTCTTCACTCTTACCCTTTTTTCCATCCACCCCAGCCTCTGTCGCCCTGTATGACTCACTCCGTGAGTCCATTGTCTTTCTTTTTCCTGATCTTGCTTCTCCTTCTGGCCTCTTTCAGGTCTCCTCTGCCTCTCTTCCTCTTCCTTTCAATCTATCTCTCGGTGGCTCCGTTCTCCCCATTTCCGCTCTGTCTGTCCAGCTCCTTTATCGCTTTCTCTGTACTTCCTCTACTTTTCTTCTTTGAGAGATTCCGAGAGTCCCATCATCCGCCCTCCAGCAAATCTGGCGAGCGACGGTCTCTCCGCTATCTTCACCACGTGAATACAACACTCACTGGCTGTTTCTACATCGGTGACTCCCAGTTTCAGTCACGCTTCACCGCATGATGCTTCTGGCGTCAGATCTGTGCGCCCTCTGTAATCAACCTGCTGATGTGGATCACGTCTACATCCATTGCTCGGTGCTCCTACCAGTTCTTCACCTTGCCTTCACCACTGTGGGACATTTTGAAGAAACCAACCTTCCACTCACGGCTTACACTACCTTGCTACGCACCATTACCCGGCCTGCGCCTCTCGCTCACACTAGTGCTTGTGTGTTCGTCATGGTGAAACATGTCGTGTACTGTTTTCACCAAAAGCTCCGAACGGCTCCATCTGTCCCAGCACTTCAGGACGCTGCTGTAGAACTTTGTTGCATTTACCGTGCCCGGCTGACGTCCCGCCTGCGGTTGGAATATGCCAAGGCAAAGACCGGAGGCAAAGTCGATGCTTTTCTCCGGGTATAGGCTCCCACCTTCCCATGGTTCACTGGACCTACCGATGACCTCCATCTCGTGCTCTGACTTCTTCCCTGTCACTTCTGTTTTCTTCCCCACAGGGGTTGTTGTTAGCCTTGTGTATGCCTTACTATCTGCCTTGTTTGTATTTATTGACTGACGAAGTCAGTTTTTATTTCTCAATCATGTCATTGTAAATACACGTTCATTCATCTGTAAATATTTTTCACCATTGTCTGTTACTTTGACGCTGCCAGTCTGCACGTCACATGTACCTCTTGTGCATAATAAAGGTGTTTGAAATTCTCTTTTAGATGTCCAGTGACCTTTGTCAATATAGTTTATTAGCTGTTCCACAAGTGCCTACGTTCATTTGTGGAAGTGATACGATCTTGCCTTGCCGACAAAAATTCACTGTTAGAATTATCATCCAATTTTCTCCAGCAAAGGATATCCGAGCCCGGTTTACACAAAACAGAACGATGCTCTTCCTCGTGCATTTACGTGACTCAGCCAAACTTATCCGGCTTCAAGTTACGCAGATAACATAGCGATTGCTCCCAGGGATCTGAACAAAACTTGGACAGTGAAGCTTCTGCAAGATTGTCTCTCTGAGTTGGAGAACTACATACACACCGACCACTGAATTAGAAATCTTTATTCAAATGTAAACGTTGCTTACGCAAAGTTTATGCAAAACACATGGTCAAGTGCGTCATCACGTGATCTAAGCAAACATTTAACACTGCTGCTCGTCAGTAGTGTTGATCACAATGGGAAAAGAAATGATCTTTCGGAGTTCGATAAAAGACTTATTGTGGTTTCGATTCTGGCTGGAGCGACGATTGTAAAAGCAGACTGGTTTTTTAATAGGTGAGATATTCCGAGTCTTTAATCAGTGGAAAAACATCCCACATTGCTTGTCTGCGAGGCGTACCTGCGGCGCGACAACAATCTGTCGGGCAAGGGAACGTGGAGAAACAACCCATATTGCTTGTCTGCGAGGCGTACCTGTGGCGCGACAACAATCTGTCGGATAAAGGATCGAGGAAAAACAACCCATATTGTTTGTCTACGAGGCGTACCTGTGGCGCGATAACAATCTGTCGGGTAGGAGATCGTCGACGTCTAAAAAGGCTTGTATGGAGAAACAGGACTTCCCGAGTGCAACAATTGACTGAAGCATTTAACAAAGGGTGTTCCTGACTAATAGCTAATTGGACTATGCGCAGGTCCTTGAAGAGGTTTGGTTTTGGCAATCGCACAACTATAAGGAAACCACTAGGTCTGGAAAGTTCGTCTACAGTGACGTCAGAAACACCGTAGCTGACAACAGTGGTGTCAGGAGTCATGTGATCCAACGAGTCACGGTACACCTTGTTCTGTACCGACGGTAGAGAGAGAGTTTGGCCTGAGTCCCATGATGCAATGCACAGAGCTTGCCTTGTGAACACAACTCAAGGATCTGGAGTTGGTGTCACGGTGTGTGGCTCTTTATGTTATGTGACGTGCCTGCCCCGCAGGTCGCACACGACATAAATGCAGATAGCAGCGAGAACGAACGTCTGCGTAGCTCAGTTGGTAGAGCGACTTGTTCCGGAATAAGTGGACTCGGGTTCGGTCCCCGGCGTGGACCAAAAATGACGGAGAAATTTACTTCGTTATAATGGCGCCCGAACTTCCCGGATGACCCGTCCGTTAAAGATCTCGCAATGGTGGGATGTTCTTTCCACACCGCGAGATAAGAGAATCCCTTCTCCAGCGCTTCGAAAAATAAATGTGTGTGACGTTGTATTCCACACACCAGATTGACTGGGAGTTCTCAAGTGCACGTTCTGCAGCGGATGGCTGCCTGCAACGATTCATGGTCACGGCTGACCCGTGGGCCATGCCCCCGGCCCTCTTTTTTGGGGGGGGGATATGACGTGCCTGCCCCGCAGAACGCACACGACATAAAGGCAGCTAGCAGCAAGAACGAACGTCTGCGTAGTTGGTAGAGCGACTTGTTCCGGAATAAGTGGACTCGGGTTCGATCCCCGACGTGGACCAAAAATGACGGAGAAATTTACTTCGTTTTAGTTGGTATGGAACGGATTCCCTGATATTACTACAAGGTCGGGTGTTCTCTAAGGATTATCTGAACATTGTTACCGATCAACTCCATCCTTCAATGTTGTCTTTTCATCCTGCAGGTAACGGCTGTTTCGTGGAGGACAATACTACTGTTGATCACGCAAAATGTGTTCAGCACTGGTTCAGTGAGCATGTAGATGACTTCCACAATCTTCTCAAGCCTTCGCAAAGCCCAAATTTGAACCCAACTGAAAATGTATGGGACATGTTAGGAAAACAAATCCCAGAGTAAAGTCCTCTTCCCTCACATCTGACCAAATCCTGGTATGCTGTAGACAAATAGTAGATGCACTCCAACAAACAAGTTGTGGAAACTGTTCCAAGCAGCATACGTGTGGGTTAAAGGATTCCAACCCGATATTGAACAAAGGTTACTAATTCAGTGGCCAGTGGGGTATAGGACTACTTATTTTTTCCATTTTAGTTTTTATATCCCATGAAAAGTTTGGTTTCATCTTCTCATACGATCTTTTCTTAACATCATATCCGACCTTTAAAGAATTTCTTACAATGTGGCAACAACTGGCAGCGAGTCAAAAAGTAAATAAAATTCTGTGATCTACATTTCTTACCATAGCTCTTCTGTCACTTTTACAACATCACCTACAGTCGATTATGGTATATTTAGTTTAGCTGTAATGCTCCGTATGGAAACATTACTCAAATGACATCTTATGACCAGCCCACGCTGGAACTCGAAAAATTCACGTCCATGCGTCGTATCCACTTCAAAGTTACTGATAACACGATAGAACATCTCAGCTTTATATACGTACTTCCCCACTCGCAGCGCACCTTCCTGCGCAACCGTTCTTTCCACTTATGCTAATATTTTGCAGTGTCCGAATACTTTTGATAATATAGTGTACGTCTGACTCTTTAAATTTTGATTAAAGTGAAACAAACATCAGGCATGTTTTACAGATGTTAAATGAGCGCTGGAATTTATAAGGAACCTTCTTTAGTTTTGCTGTAGTTTTTTAAAAATTCCACCCTCCTTTGCTCTTGTCTCGATGATTAATAAAATAACTTACATGATTTCTGCCTTTTTTTTCTTTCACTGTTACGAAATGGTTGTGGTACGTCAAGAAAAAACGCAATTTAGGAGGAACAAATTTCAAGAAATTTTCCCGGGTGCCTGTTGCATGTGAACGTATCTCTACAATCTTTGACCTTTGGAAAAGTGGGCTACAAGGCACAGTAGACTAAAGTTTGTAACTGAATAAGTATTACATTGAAGTGCCCAAAGGCATGTGATACATACCTAGTATCGTGTAGGATTTCCTCTAGCCCGGCGAAGTGCAGAAACTCGACGTGGCATCGATTCCAGAAGTGGTCGTCAAACTTCAGGTGACATGGTGAGCCATGCTGTCCACACTTTTCTGGTATTTGTAGGTGCAAGTTCTTGGGTATGAATGGGCTTTTCCATCGCGTGCCATAAATGTTATATTGGGTTCAGTCGGGTGGAGCCAACGTAAATGGTTGCCACATAATCCGTCGGAACTGTCAAGAATGCTTCTTGAACGAATTTTGGACAACGTGAGCCCGATGGCATGGTGCACTGTTCTCCTTGAAAATTCCACCGTTGTTGGGATGCATGAAGTCCACGAAGGGCTTTAAATGGTCACCCAGCAGAGAGACAAAGAGATTACCGGATAATGACGTGTTTACGAGGACGAGAGGACTCAATGCATGCCACGTGTAGACATCCCACACATGTATAGAATCACCACCAACTTGCACAGTGCCTTGTTCATAGCTAGGGTACATGGCCTCACAAGGTCTGCGCCATACCCGAATCCTACCATCAGCTCGGAACAACTAGTAGCGTGACTCATCGGACCACGCCCCATGTTGCCAGTCTTCCAGGGTTCAATTACCGTGTTCACGAGTCCAGGTGAGGCGCTGTGTCCGATGTCGTGGTGTTAACAAAGGCACTCTGGTGGGTCTTCTGCTTCCATACCCCATGGACACTAAATTACGCTGCACTGATCTGATGGATATGTCTCTGGTTCCTCCTGCATTAAATGTATATGTTGTTTGAGCCAGTGTCGCTTGTCTGTTAGCATGGACAATCTTGGTCAGACGCCGCTGGTCATGGTCATTCAGCACCAGTGGCCGGCCAATGCGCTGTCCACGGTGGGTGGTAATGCCTTCCATAAGGTATTCTCCGTACACACGTGACACCGTGGATCGAGAAATGTTGAATGTTCGCACAACTTCGGAAATTAAATGCCCCATCCGTCTGGCTACCACTTCCATGCTGTAAGGCGAAGGAGTCAAGCTCCCAATAATTATTTTCATGTAGTAATGTTTTTTGTAACTTTTTCTCATTTCATATGCAATGTAATGTAAATTCCGACACACGTAAAAGACACGTGGCGCATTTCCTTTGTATGCCAGAATAAGGAGCGCCGAACATGCCTAGTGGCATCCGTTGACCTTGACCTGGACGACGGGGTCTGATGTATAGGTCAAAGGTCACCACTTCCAGAGAGCGGCGAACTCTACAACAATGGGATTCCAGAAGCGGAAAGGGGGAGGGTAAAGGATAAGGATATAAAAGGGAGCGACAGGTCGCTCGAAAGGCGGGCCGCCGGTGGCCTAGTGGTCAGCGTTCGTGACTGCCATGGAGATAACCTCAGGTTCGATCCTGGGCAGGCACGAACGTTCGAGACACTAAATACCCGCCGTGCGTAGGATGGGCACGTTGAGCTGTCAGACCCCGGGAATGCCCCCCGGTAATAACTAAGGGCGTCTTTCTACCTCGCTTCCGTGTCACTTTCCTATCGGGCACTCTAGCCCAAATCTCCTAGCTTCCTATTTTCTCAGGGTTTTTTAAGATCTGGGATCAGACACTCCCTTCCTAAAATCTTCTACATTTGATCTGATCTGACCACTCGAGAGGCTTTTCGTGTGTGGCCTTCCACGGAGTAGGACGTCGTGTTTTAGGCAGAGAGTGTCGGTTAGACCTCTCGCTGTTTTACATTTTCACTGACGGAATAGTCAGGTGTTTTCGCCGATAAGAGGGCGGCTGGGTTTTAGACGGAACGACTCAAGTCAACGTGGTGGAGGATATTCCGGGATATCGGTGAGATAGTGAAGTGTTCGCTATCTGGAAACCTGTTGGCACGTGGAGATAGCCAATCGAACGGAGCTCATTCTTTCATCTATTACATTTTGTGACGTCTAACTAAGAACTTGTTATTGGAGTTACTCATCGTCTTTAGATCTTAAAAAAGTGCTGACTACACGTTCCAGTGTTTCAGCGATCGAGTTCAACTGGACGGCACTCAAAAGAACCTACGTCAGGCCCGTTTGAGAGATTCGGATTTCGTAAGGCCTAGTGGCAGATTGAACTCAGCGGGACTTGGCAGATGCCTCGTTTTTTACAATCCTACTGGCGGTTCTTCAACGTGACTCACGAGATTACACCTCGCAAATGATAAAAAACGTGTGGCGTGCGTGGAAGCCTATATACGACGGCAGAGCCAGTTAAAAATTTGCATACTGCTATCTTATGACTTTTGTCACTTCAGTGTATATACATTGTATAACTGAAAGCATTCAACATTGTTTCTAAATTTTATGTTGGGGGTGACATTTCTCCTTTGCTAGTACGGTTGTTTTGGCAAAAAAAGAAAACACGTACAAAAGTGTCATGAAGCGGTTCCGTGCGTGACCAATACGGTAATTACATCTCAAAATAGAACAAACAAAACAGACGAACACATACACACCATCACTGTAATTTCAATAATCGTGTAATATACAGGGTGATCCATTTAAACCAGTACCATGTGATTTACTTATAACTTTTTTATAAATAACAAAAAAATCATACAGTAAGTTGAGAATTATACATGTAGTATTGGAGAATCATTTTATCAAAGCAAATGTTGGAATTGTCCTCCGTTTTCTTGTAAAGACAGTTGAACACGCCTCATCATATTCAGTGATGTCTCATGTAGAGTACGAGAAGTAACATTGCCAATTTCAGTCGTGATTGTTTCACGCAATGCATCCAATGTTCTTGGATGGGTTTTGTAAACTCTATCCTATAAGTAGCCCCATAAAAAAGTCAGGGGAAGTCCGGAGATCGGGGAGGCCATATGTTTTTTGAAATTAATCTGTCATCAAAGAAGCTGGTTATGAGTTCCATTGAGACTTTCGATGTGTGACACGAAGCGCCATCCTGCTGAAAGTAGCCCTCTGTCAATTCAATGTCATCAAGTTGTTCCACAAACTCATTGAATATGCGGCAATAAACGTCTGTTTTGACAGTCTCAGAGAAAAAAATGGGGCCAATAATTTTCGTAGACGAAACCGCACACCATACACCAACCTTTTGTGAATGCATCGGTGTTTCACACATAACGTGTGGGTTTTCGGCAGCCCAGTATCTGCTGTTTTGCGAACTGACGTAGCCTGACAGATGAAACCAGGCTTCATCCGTAAGCCATGTGATGGAGAGAATATCAGATAGCAAATTAAGAAAATTTTGAAACCATTTGCAGTAACTTACTCTCTTTCCCTTGTCCGGTTTCTGCAGCTGATGGATTGCGTGCACTTTAAATGGTCGAATATTCGCTTTTTTGCTGCCCTTTGACAAGTTCCGTATGAATATCCTGTCTGTTGGCTTAATCTGCGCAACGATTTCGTCGGAGATTGAAGTAAATGTTGCCGAGCATCGTCCACACGCGTTTGGGGCATCGGAGGGTGATGTCTACCGCTACCGCTGAGAAGAGAACCGGTTTGCTCCAGTTTTTTTGCCATCGACAGATTTGTTGACTTGCTTGGCACTTTTCGAAATCCAAACTCTCTTCGAAATGCTCGTTGCGTTTTGATGACAGAATTGGTTACCCAATACGATTTCACTAAAAAAACACGATCTGGAACAGAGTACTGCATGTTTCCGAATGCACGCAAGTAAATGACAACGCAACAACAAACAAATCACGAGCTGAGTTACAGTTACGGTTAACAATCTTCTTCACGGTGGCGGTTTTCATTCTCCAGGAGTTGCTGCTTCTATTGCGCGATCCCTTGCAAAAATGTAAGGTTTTTTCAGGGTACTGGTTTAAATGGATCACCCTGTATTTAAATATCGATAAATCTGAAAAGAAATGATTAACTGCTCGCATTCCATGAAGCAGCGAAGAGAACCAAGTAAATGTGGTACACGAATTCTGTCAGCTACTGTATTGGAATGTGTTATTTCTTATAGATGCAATTAATTCTTTTTATCAGGGAATTAACTCCACATGTAAGAAAAGGAAAAATAAAAGCGAGAGCTTGTGAGCAGAGGTGGTTTGAGGATTTCCTGCCAGACAGGGTTATTCTACGAGTGATCATCCTGCCGGAAACCGAGTTCCTGCTGGTCGTTTCGCTGTTTCAATGTCATGAAGTTATCCTTCAGCTCAATATGTGTCATTCAGTACAAGAGTTTCCCAGATCAATAAACACAATCATTATAATGAACTCAATAAGTACAGTTATTATTGAAATCATTCCCAGTGTCTTGCCCAAGGGGAGTTGGGATGGTTGGAGTGTGAATCGCCTGTAAATTTGGGACCTTTCGATATTTCAAAAACGCAATTTTAAAATGCAAAGTTTTGTAGCATTTGAAATTTTTTTTATGCCTCACGACAACAACTGAACGTGTTTTCTCCGTGAAGACGAGCAAGTGGCAAGCAGCCAAAGACCAGGATGTCTCGTTGCAATGCAAAGCCAATAAATGGGTATACAAAAAGTTTCTGTGGCGACGATGCAATTCCTTGGATCCTCCACCACGCACTCTCATGCAGCTGTCAGATGCACTGCAGTTAGCATGGCTCCATATACCTGTGAGCACCTTCCAGAACCTTACTGAGTCACTCCCAGCCCGTCTAGCTGCTGTCCGCGCTGCACACGGCGGTTACTCTGGATATTAGGTAACTCGACCGTGTAGAAGGGAGCCCTTATAAAAAGTGACAGATATATGGACGGCACTACTGAGGTTTGGGGAGGGAAAGGAATTGTTTTCCTCCAGCTGTCGTAAAACCCGGCTGCTATGCGAACATTTTTGTTTGGGAAGAATGGAAAATTTAGGGCACCCTTTGGTTCATGTTGGTCCCCTGCTTAAATTAAATTAATTTATTTTTTCTAACGTGCTCAGTAAACCGAGAATTCAATATCTGCCATTCTGTCTTTTACCTGCTGTGGATGAAATTTTCAGCACGTTACGCGGTTTTTTTTTTCTCAGCTGGGATTTTCTACCGTTCTTCCAGTCAGTTGCAATTGAAAAATATTTACCTTTGGGAAACAAAAGCATTATTCGAAGAACTTCTCTTGCCCTGTCTTGAAGCACTCCAGTCCAGACTGCGCCGGAATTTTCACCAAGAGTTAGGGAACACGTGTCTCTCTGAAGATCAGAAGCCAAAGCAGCACCGTTTTCATTTTGTGGCTCCGCTGTACTTGACTGCTCGACGCGAGAAAATATGGCGGGTGAATCTGCAAAAAAAAAAAAAAAAAAAAAAAAAAGAGGTTATACATTAAGAAACATTTTCCGGTTTCGAAATGCCCTTCCGCACCCTGCCTCCCCAAATTTACGAAACTTGCACATGCGCAAACATAGTGCAATGTAAAGCGTCATAAGTCAATATTGTGGGACGACAATTGTCGGATATACTTACTGAAAGAGGTCACAAAACCGAAAATTTATTTGTGTGAGTTAGGGAGCACAGTTGTTACCATGATGTGCGATATCATGAGCATAAATATTTTTAAAAATACACTCATCTTCAAAAAAATGGTTGCACCCAGAAGGACGTGTCGGATTGCAATGCATTTCGGGAGGAAGCTAAAGGCTACCAGGAACAATAAATGATTAAACATTGAGACTGATATGGGCAATATTTATTGAGCTACACGCCAATAAGTAGGGCATCTCAGTATGCCGTCGAGCCGCCATGTTTGCTCACACAGCATACCAGACGTCTCGGCCTGGAGTTGTTCAAGTCCCTAATGGTGTCCTGCGATAAGCCATCCCATGCAGCGTGAATTTTCTCACGCAATTCCTGAAGACTGTTCGATAGGGGTGGAGTGTGAATAGCGTGTCCAATAGCATCCCACACATTTTCAGTCGGCGATAGGTCTGGCGATGTGGATGGCCATGGCAGAGTGTTATTGCCTTGAAGGGAAGCTCTCGAGACAGCAGCAGTATGCGGACGAGCACTGACTGCAGGACCTCATTAACGTAACGTAGGAACTGTCAAAGTGTCTGTAATGAACAGCAAAGGTGATCTGGCATCGTAGGCAATTTTACCCCCACCATGATACCAGGCCTTCTGGACGTGTGACGCTCGATAACAAATACGCACATCTTGGCACTGACCATGGGACCTCCACACACAGATTCGTTAGTCGTCTCCTCCAAGACAAAAGCGGGACTCCTCACTGAAGATTTTTTTTTTTTGATTGGAGGTTTAACGACCACCGTGAGCAACTCAATGGGCTATAAGCAGTCGCCCGTCCCTAATTTAGGGTCACTGGTTCCAGGGAAGGGAGAGAGTCAGTGCCTTAAGACAACCACAACATCCATGCCTCACCGGGATTCGAACCCGGACCCCTTACGGATGAATGATCAGAGACCAGCGCCTTAGACCACTGCGCCACCGGGGCGGCTCTCACTGAAGATCACCCTCTGCCATTCTGAGGGGCTCCGTGGCAGTCTGGAACGACATCCTTGCAGTCTTTGGCGACGATGCAATGACGTGAAGGGCCGTTGTCAGAACGGTCTGCGCGCGTGTATTCATACGTCGTGCAGCCGACTTCCAGTGGTATTGGCACTAATCGGACTATGCATAGAAGGCACCTCTGCTCGGCGAATATCCGCAATCGTGGCTGTTGGATCACTCCACGCATATCGGACAACCCGTTGGTCCTCTCTCTCCGTGGTTCGTCTAGTTCTCCCAGACCCTTCCTGTTGCTGTTGAGTACCTTATTCTATCCACTGCAGTCAACAGCGTGATATGGTGACATCCGCACGACCGGTATGGCGCGCAAAACGGCGATAAGACGATTCCGCTTCCCGGAGCCTGACGATGCAGACCCTCTCGAACTCCTATAACTGCGTGAATTTCTTCGAACTTTTCTCCGAAGCATACTTCACTTGCAAGTTAGGCAACCAACACAACAGCACCAGTCATAATCGCAAACACGCGCAACGGGATGACTTTATATAGCCGGTCAGGCACAGCGCCACAACCTATCCTGCCCGCCAAACTTGCCCGCCAAGTTTCATTAATGTCGGTTGCTGTCTTGTGGGTGAAACTATTTTTTTGACGATGAGTGTACCTTTCACCTGATTTTGAACACAAATTTACGCGATATTACATATTACCACGCACCTACCGTAAAGTGCCAGGATCTTTCTATGCAATAAGTTTTTTTCGTGGGTTAATAACAACCGTGACCACCGCCACGGACTGTAAGCAGTGGCGCGTTCCTAATTTAATGCTACAGGTTCCAGGGAAAGGAGAGAGCTAGTGTTTTAAGACAAACACAACATCCATGATTCACGAGGATTCGAATCCGAACTCATCTCGCAAGAATGATCAGAAACCAGCGCTTAGACCACTGTGCCACAATGATCAGAAACCAGCGCTTAGACCACTGTGCCACAATGATCAGAGACCAGTGTGCTACAATGATCAGAAACCAGCGCTTAGACCACTGTGCCACAGTGATCAGAAACCAGCGCTTAGACCACTGTGCCACAATGATCAGAAACCAGCGCTTAGACCACTGTGTCACAATGATCAGAAACCAGCGCTTAGACCAGTGTTCCACAATGATCAGAAACCAGCGCTTAGACCACAATGCCACAATGATCAGAAACCAGCGCTTAGACCACTGTGCCACAATGATCAGAAACAAGCGCTTAGACCACTGTGCCACAATGATCAGAAACCAGCGCTTAGACCACAATGCCACAATGATCAGAAATCAGCGCTTAGACCACTGTGCCACAATGATCAGAAACCAGCGCTTAGACCACAATGCCACACTGATCAGAAACCAGGGCTTAGACCACTGTGCCACACTGATCAGAAACCAGGGCTTAGACCACTGTGCCATAATGATCAGAAACCAGCGCTTAGACCACTGTGCCACAATGATCAGAAACCAGTGCTTAGACCACTGTGCCACAATGATCAGAAACCAGCGCTTAGACCACTGTGTTACAATGATCAGAAACCAGCGCTTAGACCACTTTGCCACAATGATCAGAAACCAGTGCTTAGACCACTGTGCCACAATGATCAGAAACCAGCGCTTAGACCACTGTGTTACAATGATCAGAAACCAGCGCTTAGACCACTGTGCCACAATGATCAGAAACCAGTGCTTAGACCACTGTGCCACAATGATCAGAAACCAGCGCTTAGACCACTTTGCCACAATAAGTTTTCTATCATCTTCCTTAAATGCCTCTGGTGTGCTCGAATTGTTTTCATAAACATAGTCTTTTAGTTAAAGCAAAATCATTGGAGGTAAGTTCCGTAGATCACGGAGGCCACAAAACTTTACCAATCACTCTGTTTTCAAAACTCGCTGCATTTCCAGTTATGCAGGATATGATAAACTATCTTTCCGGAAGTAACCTTGGTGGAACTCAGCGTCGTCCAATTGACTAACATCCGCAATCACTGCTAAGAATTCGGGGTCTTTTTTAAAATATGAATCCAAGGTATGTAAATCGGAACATCTCACCGATTTCAAATGAGCACAAAGCATAGCATTGCAATGAAAATGGGTTCATGTTAGTTCAAATTATTGAGTGATTATAATTACGACACTACGTTGTAACCGTGTAAATGATTTTGTCGGACATTTTCCACAAGAAAACAACACTACACCGTGCTTAGCAATGTGGTACATTCTCTTAAGGCTAGTGGCGTCTTCCGTTAATGCTTTTTGAGAGATATGCTGAGAGACATATTTTATACACGGTTCTAACTATGTTGTGAGTTACCGTCCGCTGTGTCATATCGTCGACTTCAATTAGTGCGGAAGAGCCATCCCGATACGTCGAATGGTACGACGTGTTGGATCCTAATACGAGGCTTGCACCGAAAGTAATGCAAAAGTGTGAGTAACGTTTATATTAACTGACAGAGATCGTTCATTTTGGTAGAGTAACTCTTCCTCTGTGGTAACCCTGCTTCTTCATTGAAAGTAAATAATGTATCCCAAACAGAAGCAACGTGCCCTCATTGAGTTCTTGACGAAGGAACTGTGGAGGCTGTCCGACATCCACAGAAGGCTACAGAATGTTTACGGAGATGACACCATCGACAAGAGCAATGTGCACAGGCGGATTATTATTACAAAGAATTTATAGCACCTACAAATATTGTTAAAATGAACTTATAGGACCTGTAAATATTATTGAAACAATTCATAACGCCTGTAATATGTCCGTTACGCACTGCGCTGTCGGGTGAAATAGTAGTTATGCGATACTTACTGAACACGCATATATACACATAATATAAACACTACACGAGTATTTATTTTTATATCTCCACCTACCAAAATGCATCGGAGCCGCCACTGTTTGACATTGTTCCATTTACGTAAAACAGCAAAAGTTCCAGAAGTTCACACAATGTCATGCGCAGGCGTTATTTCTATTTCGATATACACCGATGATCCATCACATTATGGACACCTACCTAACAGGCAGAAGGACCTTCGTTAGCCTACAAAACACCGTCCACTCGACGAGTTAGCGATTCGATCAGGTGGCGATAGGTAACCTGCGGTATTTGGTACAAAATGTCAACAGCAGGTCCTCCAGTTCCCGTACATTTCGGGGTGACGGTGATTTAGCGCGAACCCACTTTGCCAAGTCGAACTACAAATGCACGATTGTGTTCCTGTCAGGTAAATTTGGAGACCAGGGAATTAACAAAACGTCACAAGCATGTTCCGTCTAACCAGTCCTTGACGATTCTGGCAGTGTGGCATGGCGCTTTATATAGTTGGTAATGGCCATCAACAGCAAGGAACACAACTGCCATGAATGGGCGAACTTGCTCTGCAACGATGTTCAGATACTTGACATCTGTCAGGGATTGTGCCACTGGGATAATTTGGCCTAAAGTGTCCCAAGAAACCGTTGCTTACACCATAACACCGGCGCCGCCTGCGTATGCCGCCCAACAGTGCATCCAGGTGCCATAGCTTCCTTTGGCAATCGGCGTTTCAGCGCTCTGTCGTTTACGTGATGTACCAGGAATCTTATTTCGTCAGACCAGGCCATTTTCTTCCTTTCTTCCAACCATTCACTGTCCGATCTCGATGATCTTGGGTCCATTTCATGTGTTGTTGGCGATGACGTGCAGTGAGCGTGGAGACCCGGCTGGGTCTTCGGCTATGCACGCCCATGCGCAGAAGGCTGCGATGAGCTGTGTGCTGTGACACATTGCCCTGATAACCACTATTGTAGCTGCGGGGGATTTGCCGCACCGGGGCCCTGAGGTCGCTGTGAACAATGCGCGACAGTCTCCGCTCTTCTCCGGTATTAATGATCTGCGGAAGACACACGACTGGACGACGGTTCGTCGTTTTGACATTTGTGCACCACTTTTGATACGTACTCAGTACAGCGGCATGTGAACAACCCACAAGCAGGGCAGTTTCCGAGATTATAGTTCTGATGCGCAGTGCCGTCACAATTTGTCCTTTATCGAACTCCGATGAATCGGCAGCTTTTCCCATTCTGACTCCGAACACTCTACTAACCAAAAGCCGGTCCTCGGGTTGTATATATACAGTTCTGCGAACTTCACCTGCGCCAACGTCCGGTCTTCAGGCGCGCTCATTTCTGTAAGCAGGGGGTGGTCATACAAGGTCTGTCCGGAGAGTAATGAGACTCATTCAATAACAGACGTTTAATTAAAGTCATACTTACGTACCATTAAAATTCCTCGAAATAACATCCTTGAACATCGATACGCCACTTGCCAGAGGTTCTGCCACGCCGCGTAGCTTGCTTGGAAGTCGGGAACACGGATCGCTTTCAAAACACTCGTCGCGGAAGTTTGCACGTTTATAACAATCCCGAAATGGTGTTATTTTAGGCTGAATTTGAAGCGAGGAAACAAAAAGAAATCATCCGGGGTCAAGTCCGGGATTCAGGGAGCTTAGAGCAGCGTTGCCACGTTGGGTTTCGCCAGTAACTCTCTCACTCTCAGCGACACATGGCTCGGCGCATTATCGTGGTGAAGAACCCAAATGTTGGTGATCTCCGGGCGGACGCGCGCAACTCTGTTCTTCAGCCGTTGAAGCACTTCTACGTACAATGCAGTGTTGACCTTTTTTCCGGGTGGTATGAATTCCTTATGGGCAACACCTTTACAGTGAAAGAAGACAATGAGCATCGATTTCATCTTAGATTTGCATATTCGAGCCTTCTTTGGTCGAGGAGACTCGGAAGTGTGCCACTCTGAGCTCTGTCTTTTCGTCTCCAGATCGTACTCAAAGACCCACGTTTCATCACCTGTTATCACTTTCTCCAAAAAACAAGGTTCACTCCTCACGCGGTCCACAAGCTCGCGGGAAATAGACACACGGTTGTTCCTCTGTAAACCTTAGGAACCAATTTGGCGCAAACTTTCCGCATCTGCAATTCTTGCGTGATGATTTCATGCACAATGGATTTCGCGAGTCCCACGTGCTCTGCTACCAATCTAACACTCAGACGTCGGTCAGAGTCCAAAACCGCTTTCACCTTTTCCACATTGTCCGAAGTGTAAGACGTTGAAGGATGCCCTGGGAGTCGCTCATCCTCGATGTTCTCTCTTCCCTCTGTGAACGTTTTTTGCCACCGAAGCACTTGTGCTTTCGATAAAGCGCCTTTCCCGTAGGCCTTCTGTTTCATAGCAAGCATCTCGGTCGCGGATTTTTCAAGTTTAACGCGAAACTTTACCGCGTATCTCTGTTCGACACTCTTCTACATTTTGACCGCTACGCGACGCTCACACAGCTGTACGCTTCGCAAGCGATCCTCACTCTGTAAAAGCTCAGAGCCAACTGACGAGACATCGATCGTTTATCTAACATACCCCGCCACCCGTCACGTCCGGAGACTCCGCCCTCCGGCCCTTCTGATTGGCCCAGTAAAAGTGGTCTCATTACTTTCGGGACAAACCTTGTAATGTAATGGATCATCGTGTATGAAGTCCTAGTATAAAAGTATGTATACACAAAGTGCCAGTTAAGTAACGAGACAAAAATTTATATAACTATGAAACAACTATATTTTGAATTGTAATTTACACAGATTTAAAATAATCTTCCTTCAACTCCAAACCGCGGTGAGACCTTTCGTACAAATTTCGAAGGCACGGTGGAAGTCTTGAACCGGGACCTCCTTCAGTCTGTTGGTCACACCTCGTTAGATGCCCTCAATATCGCTGAAGCGCTCCCCTTTCAAGGTACACTTCCCCTTTGCAAATATAAAAAGTCTACAGGAACTGAATCTGGCGAATTGGGTGGATGTTCGATCGTACATATCGACTTCGAAGCCAGAAACTGCTTCCCGGGCAGCGCACAATGTACAGGCGTGTTGTCGTGCAACAGAAACTAATTGCTTTTGTGGTACAGTTCTTTCCTGACACTTCCCATGCGGGCTTACAGACGTTGTATTACTCTTAAATAATACTGACCGTTCTCTGTGGTCCTCTTAGGAACAAATTCGCGGTGGATAATTCCAGAAGAATCGAATAAAAACTATGATTACGGTTTTGACACGTGTTTTTTGCAACCGGATTTCAATTAATACAGACACTTGACGTGGACTAGGAGCATCACAGAGGTCATCGCTCTTTCCACGTTTATAAGTGAGTCACGGAAAAATTCTCAGTGGCCGTCAACAGGAAACGAACTCAAGGTCTTCCAGTTACGCGCCGGATATTCTTCCACTGCACCACAGCGGCCTCGAATTTCTCCAGACTCTCACACACTAACTGCCAAGCCAATTTGGTAGGTTGCTTCTTGGAGCCCCGCACAATGCTAGTGATTCACCAAAGATGGTAAGCAGCAACTGAACAAATAATTAGAAGGCGAATGAATAATTAATACAGACACTTGACGTGGACTAGGAACATCACAGAGGTCATCGCTCTTTCCACGTTTATAAGTGAGCCACGGAAAAATTCTCAGTGGCCGCCACCGGGAATTTTTCCGGTTTTTCTTCTGCCCGGGAGAAGACGTTTCACGCCATTCTATGCTCTGATGTTTGGTTTCAAGATCAAACTGAAAACACCAACTTTCATCATCGGTGACAGTTCTTTGCAACAAATCACGATCTTTACCAACTGCATGGATGAAATTTTGACAACATGCAACCCAGCGCTTTCTCTGTTCGTATGTTAAGGTGTGCGGCACAAACCTCGAACTAATCTTCCTCTTGTGCGGATCTTATTTTAAGAGTACCCTGGCCTTTTTGTTACCAACAATACGCTGTTGAGCGAGTAGCGCAGTGGTTATTCCCCTGTCATGGGCAACAATTTTGCTAGCCTTCACCACATTTTCATTTGTCCGAGCAGAAACTGGACGTTCTGTGCGTGTTTCATCCACGAGGAACTCCACCACATCTTTAAACGTTGAAAACCAGCGGAACACTTGTGCACAATTCATGCAGTCATCGCCGTAAACCATTTTAAGTCTTGGAACACTTTTGTTGCAGTTTTCACTAATTTACAGTAAAATTTTATCGCCGCTCTTTGCTCCATCGCGGAACTTCTGACACGCTCCACTCACACAGTCCTACTTCAACAGTGGCCACACGAAAACTGCTGCGTCACCACACTCGGAAGTTGCTCCTGCGATTGCAGCACACTCTAGCAGTAAAAACCGTAAATATGCTGTTTTATCGAAAGTGATGCCTCGTAATAATGAGTGTCATTACTTAACTAGCACACTGTGCATCTCGCTGAGTTTTTTTTTTTTTTTGCTATGAGTAAAGATGATTCTATTATGCATATATCTTCCACCAATATTTTTAGCACGTCTTTTGCAAAAAAAAGGATCGTGCTTATGTTATCGGTTTGTGCGTCTGTCCGTCAGTCTGTACCCACGATATCTCTGCAACTATTAGTCCGATTTGAAAAGTTCTTTTTGCACTGGGAAGCTTGAAATATGCGAATGATGACCTTTTATTTCGTTTTTTTTTTACGATGTACAACTGCTAGAGGGCGTAAATGCAGATGATGTCGAATTAAAAAACACGTTTTAATCCACATATTTGCTTCTGAACATCCTATTGAAAAAATATTTTGATTTCGATTCCTTTTATGTTGATGAGTATTTTAGATATAGTTACTTTTCCAAATTACGCATATATTTTCCGCTAGGAGGCGTAAAATTAAATTACATTTTCCCCGATAACTCTCCTTCTAAAGCTCCTATTTGAAAAAAAAAATTCTTCTGCGGATACATCTCCCGATGGAAAATTTTGTGCATATAATTTCTAATTTTTGGTAAAGAATACTTTGGCCACCAGGGGGCGTAAATGTTAATTTTTGCTTCTGATGTATTTACCATAAAATCTGAGCTTCTAAAATATCGATTGAAAAAATTCTTTCGTGGACTGATGCCACTCACATCGATAAACCTTTTCGGAATATTTTCTTCTTAAAATATTCCACAGTTTCTGCGCCAGGGGGCGTAGGGGTATATCTTATTTTCGCCAATATCTCTACTTCTAGAAGTCCGATTTGAAAAATTTCTTCCTTTGTGGATAGCGTTTTCAGTGTGACATGTTATTCAAATAATTTCAAAATTTTCAGGTAATTCATAGACTTTCCGCTGAGGGGCGTAGAGGTAAATTGCGTTTCCCCCTATATCTCTGCTTCCAAATCTCCAAAATTATTTCTGCACCGGATAGAACTCCTGATGGGAAATCGTTTGCCCATAATTTCTAATTTTTGTGAAAAAATTGTTAGGCCACCAGGTGTCGTAAATCTTAATTTCCGCTTCTGATGTATTTGCAGCAAAATATGGGCTTTTAAAATCTCGATTGAAAAAAACGTCGTTTGTAGACCGATAGTGCTCATGTTGACAAACCGGTTATAAACATTTTCTTCTTAAAATGATGCATGGTTTCTACGCCAGAGGGCGTAGATGTATATCTTATTTTTGTCAATATCTCTACTTGTAGGAGTCCGATTAGAAAAGTTCCTTCTTTGTTGGATAATGTTTCTAGTGTGACATGCTTTTAATATAATTTGAAAATTTTCAAGTAATTCATACTTTCCACTTGGGGGCGTAAAGGTAAATTGCTTTCCCTCCTCCTATATCTCTGCTTCTAAATCTCCGATTTGAAAAATTCTTTCTGCACCCACCAGATACAGCTCCTGATTGGAAATCGTTTGCACATAATTGCAAATTTTGTAAAAAATGGTTTGGCCACAAGGTGGCGTAAGTCTTAATTTCCGTTTCTGATGTATTTGCAACAAAATACGAGCTTCTAAAATCTCGATTGAAAAAAGAAGTCATTTGTTGACCGATACTACTCACGTCGACAAACCTTTTAGGAACATTTTCTTCTTGAAATAATGCATGGTTTCTACGGCAGGGGGTTAGATGTATGTATATCTTATTTTTGTCAAAATCTCTACTTCTAGGAGTACGATTTGGAAAATTCCTTCTTTGTTGGACAGTGTTTCCGATGCGAAACGTTTTTCCTAAAAATTCAAATTTTTGAAGTATATCCTAGACTTTTCGCTAGGAGGCATAAAAACAAATAGCGTCTTCTGCGTTATTTCTGCTTCTAAAACTCCGATATGAAAAATTCTTCCTGTTTCGCCTACAAGACCTGGTGGAAAATATGTTTCACATAATTTCTAATGTTTGGTAAAGAATGGTTTGGCGACCAGGTGGCATAAGAGTTATTTTCTGCTTCTGATGTATTTGTAGCAAAATCTGGGATCCTGAAAACTCGACGAATTTTTTTTTCTTGGACCGATACCGCTCATATGAAAGAAACCTCTTGAGAATACTTTCTTCCTAAAATAATGCATGGTTCTTCCACCAGGGGACGTAAAGTCACATCTTATTTATGTCGATATCTCTGTTTCTAAGAGTCCGATTTAAAAAATTATTTCTGTGTAGGAGAGCGTTTCCGGTGCAAAATGTTTCTCATATAAATTCATATTTTTCTTAACGCACAAGTCTGCAACCAGAGGGCGTAAGCTCACGATTCCGTTTACAGCAATATCTGAGCGATTAAAAACCCGATAGAAAAACTTTTTTCTTCCGTCAGATAATATTGTTTTCCACACCTGATCCATTGACTTTGAATAGCTTTGATAAATTTCATTTGCGTCAGAACGGATTCAAAATACTTGCTTATAACACCCGAAAATTCGGGGTCATCTTTCTTGTTTTTTTTATGTTCAGGTGTTCATTATTTTCAGGTAAAATCTTTCTTTTGAAATACTTACCACACACCGGAGCGTCTCCGGACCAATCACCGTTGTCAATACACACTCTCCTAAAGTTTCCTCCAATATACGTTCCAGGATCACAGAAATAATGGATAGCATCTCCAGGAAGGTAAGAGTGTAGAATTGGACCATATTCTCCCTTCTGTGGATAATCAGGTGGACGACATTGTTCCACTAAATTAGGAAAACAAAAGGAAAAACGTTCACATCACATTTGCTGTTAAAAATAAAAGGAACTTCAGAACGTAAATATATTACTTTCCTTAAAGAAGGTAAATTAAGAAAGATAGTTTTGTAGGAAATAACTTTTACCTTATTCTTGAAATAAAATGCGTTAATGGAATACGTAAGTAATGTATCATGTAAAGCGCTTGGCAAAAAGTCATGGGTTCAGTAAAATTCTCAGAGCCATTAAGAGTTTTGCTTGAAGTATTAGACATGATCACACTCACACTCACGGACAATGAAATTTGCGCACCTAGAAAAAACCATGCTACAACCGCGAAACTTTGCAAATAACTAGAGTGCGTGCCGGTATGCAAATGATCCACGTTTGGTGCGAGTGCGCAACCGGCAGTCTTTTAAACCGGAGTCTAGTCCATGCCCCAGGAAAGCGAAAAGCACCGGCCGACGCAAGCAAGAGTACAGAGTGACAAGAATGCCGGGTAGATACAAGAAACGTCGTCGATTTACGCATCTTGCGGACTTTGAGAGAGGCCTGATAATCGGGCTGAAAACCGCAGTGTAGTCGGCGCGCCGTATAGCCCCGCCACGTGAATCGCTCTGACTATATCATCCAACGGTGTTGGGAGCAGTGGACACGTGATGGCACTGCAGCACGGCGGAGCGTCTCCTGACGAACCAGGAAGACCAACGGTAGTGAGGATTGACAGATCGTGCGCCAGGCACGAACGGATCCAGTGGGGACCCGTTCCACTATACAGGCAGATGTAGGGGCTCCTGTGTGCCCACGGACCATTTTCCGACATCTCGCGGAAGCGAATCTGCGCCCCCGCGCCCCCTTGTGTTCTACCATTAACACCGGAACATAGCCGTCTCCGTATGCAGTGGTGCCACGCCAAAGCGGTGTGGGACGCCACAGACTGGCGACGTTTGGTGTTTAGCGATGAGCGCCGCTTCGTTTTGGTGACAGATGACCATCGTGTCCGGGTGTGGAGGTCCCTGGGTCAACGGCAGAATCCCCACCTCGCTATCGAGCGGCGCACCTTCCCCATTGCAGGCATTATGGTCTGGGGAGCCATTGGCTACGATAGCCGATCAGCTCTCGTTGATCATTGACGGGCCCACGGTTTCTGGATGAGATCCTATGGCCCCATATGCTCCCATTCCTAGCCGGGATTCCAGGTGTCCTATACCAGCAGGATAATGCCCGCCCACACACGGCTCGGGTTGCCCAGGAGTGCCTTCGTCATGTCCAGACACTTCCATGGGCAGCCCAAATTTGAAATTTTCAAAGCATTTCAATTATTTTGACAAAATTATCTTTAAACCTATCAGCATTTAAAAACTGTAAAGCTAAGCCACCCTTTTGAAGTTTTTGGGTTTCAGACATTTTTCTAGGTGTAGAAGTGGCAGAAATCTTCAAGCAGACAATGTTACAAAGCGCTGGTTTTTTTTTGTTTTTGTTTTTGTTCGTGCATTTGCAGGTACCCGGACCTACCAGCATGCCAATTTTTAGATCTCAAGGTTATTTAAAAGTGTTCTAATAATTCGCGAAAAGTTCAAGCAGACAATGTTCCAAAGCCGCCATTTTTTTTGTGTGTATTCGGACCTTAATTAAGACCTATCAACATGCCAATTTTGAGATCTCTAGGTCATTTAGAAGTGGTTGAATACTTCGCTGACGAATACACTCGCATTTTCCCTCTTTGCTTTTTATATATGAGGCGAAAGCCTATATTCCCATAGGTATTCACGTATGCCTGCAGAAAACGAAGAACTTTAAAAGCGTCGCTACGTCATTAAGTACTGCGTCATTACCAGTTTTTGCCGCCACGGTGGCGTGTAGCTTAGTGGTCTAAGCGCTGCCTTATGATCATTCGTCCGCTAAGGGTCCGGGTTCGAATCCCGCGAGGCATGGATGTTGTGTTTGTCTTACGGCACTGGTTCTCTCCCTTCCCTGGAACCAGTCACCCTAAATTAGGGACGGGCGACTGCTTATAGACCATTGAGTTGCTCACGGTGGTCGTTAAACCCTCAATCAAAAAATAAAAAAACATTACCAGTTTCATTGTAGCCTGTCCTTTCACCCAATGAGAAGAGAGTGCTAAAAATAGCTGCTGCACCATGGCAGCAGATCACGGGACCAGAACTTTCCTGTGTGGTTAACTTTGAAGAAAGAATAAGCCGCTCGTTTCCTTTGCGTCTTTAAAAATGCTTAAAAATCAGAAAATGACTTTTTCTTAACTTTCTTTTTTGTAAAAGAGGGATGATAGTTGAAAGTTCATGCTGTAAAAAGTGCAATGCGTTATGATTTATAGTTTGCCATGTATGCTTTTTTTAAATGGATCCCATCGCGAAGTAGAGAATTTTGTGAAATTTAAAAATTTAATTTCTCGTAAACTAAATCAAAATTCAAAAAAAATTGCAACGAGGTGCAAAAATTCGGCTATGGTTTTACAAAGCTTCGTGGTTTTCTTGCTATTAGTGTGTCCGGAACGCAAACTGATATAACACCTTTTTGCTTACCTTAACTTTGAAATACAATAGCTCTTGAATTATTCCGAGAATTGGAAAAAAAAAAAAAAAAAAAACGGTTTACTTCAGCGTTTCCTCCGAACAATTCTTTACAAAAGATCTAAATTTCATGTTTTTTGTGTTCAATACTATTTGCGCTGCGAACTAGGAAAGCGCAAGAGTCGCGAAATTTCTAAAACAGCGGCGGGGGCGGCAGTTACTTTTTTTTTAAATAGAGAGACATGTTATGGTTTAAAAAATAATTAAAAGACTTAGAAGCAAATCATTTTAGTTGAAAACAGTATCGGAAAGCAGATCTGGCGCGTTTCCCCGGAAGAAAAGCCTTGCATGTACCCATGAAAAGATAGTATATTGAAATTGACGATTTTTTTTTTAATCCAAAGCTACTGTATAAACACAACCCGCAAAGCCTTTTTCTGTTTCGAAAATACTCAACAAAGAAGAATAGCTATTTATTTTGTTACTGTGATAGAGAGTTTGTTTTGCCTTCTCGAAGAAACAGATTTTCTAAAAAATAAGATCAGTAATAGGCACAGAAAAAATTGTAATGAACGCATTTTCCGGTTACTGCTGTCTGGCTCTGGCTTTCAACCAAGTCATTTATTTGTGCACAACGTGAGACATCTAATACATGAAGTTGAATGTTTTGTTTGTTTGTTTGTTTGTCCGGCAGGTAAATCTACAGTTTTCAATTTAGAACCACCAGATTTGGTATACTATCTCATGGTACTCTAACTCAGACCGTAGACGGTTTTTGGAAGGAGCCGGAGCCCGGGGTCAAGGGGCTCCCATGCAAAATTTTCCTAAAAACTTCCATTTTCTCCTTTTTTATTTTGAATTCGAATTTATTGTTTGTTTGTATGTCCGCTGGGCAAATATACAGTTTTGAATTTAGAACCACCAAATTTGGTATACTATTGAGTCGGAGCTCGGGGTCAATGGAGCCCCCATACAAAATGTTTGTAAACATTTTCATATTTTACTATTTTATTTTGAATTCGAATTTAATACTTTTTGTTGGTCTACAGTTTTCAATTCAGAACCACCAAACTTGGTATACTATCTCATGGTACTCTAATTTAGACCGTAGACTGTTTTTGGGAGTGGTCGGAGTCCGGGATATAGGTGCCCCTTTTCAAAAAAGTTTTGAATGTTCCTTTTTTAATTTTGAATTTTGAATTGGTTTCTCATGATATTCTAACTTTGACTGTAGACTGTTTTTGGAAGTTGTCGGAGCCCGGGGTCAAGGAATCCCCATACAAAATTTTCTTAAATGCTCCATTTTTTACTTTTGAATTTTGAATTGGTAAACCATCTCATGGTATTCTAACTTTGACTGTAGACGGAGTTTGGAAGGAGTCGGAGCCCGGTGTCAAGGGGGCCCCCATACAAATGTTTTTTAAATGTTCCATTTTTTACTTTTTTATTTTGAATTGGTATACTGTCTCATGGTACTACTTAGACCGCTGACGGTATTTGGAAGGAGTAGGAGCTCGGGGTCAAGGGGCCCCCACAGAAAAATTCCGTAAAAAGTTTAACTTTTTATTTTGAATCCGAATTTAATACTTTTTGTTGTCATAAGTGCACGAATTGTTTTTCTTTTCTTTTTTTTTTTGTGTGTGGCAAGTGCTTTGCAGTGAAGAACTGCAACACAATTTAGCATCGGAACTGAAGATAAGTGAACAATGAAGAAATGAAATACAGTGGTAGGTACGGTTCATGCCGTAAAAAAATTAATCGTTTTCATTTGATTTGTACAAAATTTAGATACTGAATTATAACCAAATTCTCCCGAACAACGCCGGGCAATTCAGCTAAGGTACGTATAAGTAAGTGAAACTGAAAAACTACTGTTCGGCTGCATATACGTTGTAACTCGTAGAGATATCCTTTACAAATCCCGCGCAGTAATAGTAAATGAGGCCACACAGTCACTATAAAATCAGAAAGACACTTACTTCTAATTCTGGATGTCAATCCCATACGCCAGTAGCTTTGCTGAACGAAAGTTGAGACCAGTATTGCAATTAATACCGACATCTCTCGACTAACACCGGAGCTTGCAAAATATAATACTTCCAGAAAGATTTAGTAAGTGAAATATACCTTGAATGAACCGGTTTCCTTTTATTCCGTAGAAACACGCCACCTAGCGCTCATTTACCTTGACAGACAAACTGATTCTACTCTGTGAGAGAAGCACATATTCGCACACACACACACACGCAAACTCTCCCTGAGGCATGCAGTATCTTTTGCTAGAAACATCCGCTGCCACTACCTGAAAATCAGGAAAAAACATCTATTCCTGTTGAAGCTGACATGCAAGGCTCTTCACTTATACCAATTCCATAATTAGCCGGCGAGGAGCACTGACACTTTCACTTTCGTTTTGAAAAATGTCTCTCTGCTTGTCTTTAACAGTGGCGTGCCGTGAACATTATGTATGGCCATGTAAAAGCCATGGGCGACTACAGAAAATTTTTCAAGGAGGGTCAAGTGTAATTAATTAAGGTTTGCCTAATATGCAGAAAACAGTAATTCGTGAAAATGAAAGATTAGTACTATTACTATTACTACTACTTACTTACTACACTAGAATATTACTACTATTATTTTTATAAATTGGTGCTGCTCTTGAAGAAAGTGTATGTTAGTAATAGTCATGTACACTGGCGTGAAAAAATTAAGGACGAGACGGTTTTTCGAATGTAACGTTGTGCAGAAGTGCTCCACATCGACTCAAATCATACCATAAGATCACCCAAGACGTAAGAATATGGGACAAGTGAGCAAAACTGTCCAAACAAGGAATCCAAAGGATACAAAGGCACTTTAATGAAAAGGTAGCTTCGAGCACAACTGGACAGAAGACAGAAACGTCCCTGTGACAGGAGGCTGCCAAGAAAAATCCAGTCTTTAGTAGGGGATATGATCACCCCTGACTGCGTTGCAAGATTTACAACGTCTGTCCATGCTGAGGACGAGGTTGTCAAGGAGCTGTTGAGGCATCGTGACCCATTCGTCTTGTAGCGCCAATCGCAGCTGCGGAATCGTTGCTGGCGCATGGTGACGTGCTGCCAAGCGTCTCCCGACAAGGTCCCACACGTGTTCGATTGGATTTAGGTCCGGGGACCTTGCGGGCCAATCCATGCGTTGAATATCTTCCCTCTCCAACAGCTCTGCGACAGCCACTGTACGATGAGGTGTAGCGTTGTCGTCCATGAAGAGGAACTCAGGACCCACAGCACCTCTAAACAGACGCACGTGAGGCAGGAGAACCTCGGTACAATAGCGGACACCAGTGACTGAACCTCCTTGGAAGATGTGGAGGTCAGTACGGCTACCAAGCATGATACCGCCCCAAACGAGAACTCTGCCACCTCCAAACCGGTCCCTTTCGATGATGTTGGAGGTGTGATTGCGTGTTCCCTGCTCTCTACAGATGTGTATACGTCCAGAATAGCTCGTCAGACTAAATCGGCTCTCATCCGTAAAGAGAACTCGACCCCATTGCTGATGTGTCCAGTTCTTGTGTTCCTGGCATCACAGAAACCACCGTCTCCGATGAGCAGGCGTTAATGGCACACACCGTACTGGTCGTCGTGAAAATGGACCACCTTTGTGCAGCCTCCTGGCCACGGTAAACCGCGATAACGGACGTCCAGATGTTTGTTGCATGTGCCTTGCGATTTCTCCCGCTGTCTGCCGTCTGTCTCTTCTCGCCTGTAGGACAATACACCGGTCGTCCGCCGCCGTGGTTGCTCGTGGACGACCACTGCTAAACTCTCGACAGCTGTTCCTGTCGTTTGAAATGCTCTCCAAGCTGGTGAAACGATGCTGTGAGCGATCCCGAACTCCTCGGCCACACTAGTCACACTTCGACCTTCTTCCAACTTCCCAATGACGCGACCTCGGGTAAAGTCATCCAGATGTCGTCTACTGGATTGCCTGTTGGCCATATTACAGGGTGGCTGCAACTCGACGTCGTTCAAACCGATGTACACCGTGCAGTAGCTTTCACCGAATTGCTGAGCGTACACCGCCCGTGTGCTTTATACCCTTCCGACACCCCCCCGCCCTACGTCATGCTGCATATATGCGTATGCCCTACCGTACTGGACCCTAGTCTATCTCCTGAGTGGTCTTTCGGTCCGTTCTGCCTGCTCGTTCCGCTGTTATGCTAATTTCTCCTCTTCGTCCTTAATTTTTGCACACCAGTGTGTTATCATGTACAGATATAAAAAAAAGGAGCCACCCCCTTAACGTTTTAACCGTTTGCTGCATATAAACATATAAACAAGTAAGGTACCGTTGTAAATGACTCGAGGGAACTATCACATGATGCAAAGAAGCATGCTAATTAAGCTAATTAACGTGTTTATTAGCTCAATATCTCCGAATTTTTCCACATAAAGGATGTGTTATTTTATGCGCATTTTATTTAGCAGATGAAAAAACTCGTAAATCTTAAATATCGTCTAAATCGGATGATTCATAGCGAAGATATTTGCAAATAAAGTTAGAGGGACCACCCATAAATCTACATCTGTGAAACTAACCTGGAATGCTTTCTTCCCTGCAAGAACAGCGATAATGCTGGAAAGTCTGCATCGTGCCCGAATCTCCCGCAAATTGAATACAAAGTACAGGCGAGCACAGGATCATACCCATAATCTGTACAATAACTTGGACACAGCCCATCTAGGGACGGGGTTCATTTACTCTTCTTATTTTCTTTATAACAACTACATTTATTCGTGCTATTGATTTGAATTAGTGTTAGAGTAAACAGTTTTTTTTTCTAATAATAGAAAACCCGAATTTGTGCAAGCTGAAATTTGTTTCGAATATTCTTTTTTCGGATCATTACATTTTCTCGGGGCACTGAGTATTCACTTATCATTGAAAGGTTGTTTCATAATAAAAAATTGAACCAGAACTAGGAAATCAGTTTTCTTAGCGCCTTTTGTAAAAAAGATCGTGCTAATGTTACTGGTTTGTCCGTCCGACCGCCTGTGGACATCATATCTCTGCAAATATTAGTCCGATTTAAAAAAAAATATTTTTGTATTGGGAAGCTTGAAATGTGCGAATGATGATCCTTTATTTCGTTTTTTTTTATGATGAAGAATTTCACCTCTAGAGGACGTAAGTACGGATATCGAATTCAAAATACATTTTATTCCATATATTTGCTGCCAAACACCAGATTGAAAAAAATACTTTTACCTTTCAATTCCATTTCTAGCAAAGACTATTTTAGTTATACTATACTGTGCAAATTAATTGGGACAAAGTAAAAAATCACTCTTTTTTCTAAAACTATGCCTTTATAAACACTGATAAATACCTGTATTAGTATGAAGTATATCCTCATTTAGCAGAAATTACCTCTTGAATTCGTTTTGGCATTGACTCCACTAATTGAGTGCACATACTTTTGACTTCATAATCGTGGAACCACACTTTTATAGCATTCGTTATCATGCGTTCTTTGGTCGTACAGTCCATTTTACCTAAACGTCTCTTCAAAATATTCCACAAGTTTTCTATGGGATTTAAGTCTGGTGAATTTCCAGGCCAATCAAGCAAATGAATTTGATTTTCCAGCATGAAATTCTTGACCAATTTCGAAATGTGACATGGAGCCAAGTCATGTTGCAATGTCCCGTCAAAAGTTTGCAAGAATGGAACAATCCAACGTCGTAATAACGTAATATTTCTACGTACTTGGCTGAATTAATCATACCTTGAACAGGAACTAAGCTTCCAGTGACATTTGATGTGAAAAAACCGCAAAGTATCTATTTCAGAGGGTGTTTTACAGTTTGTTTGACATGCTCAGGTCTTAAGGGTTCACAGTTGCTTCGTCTAATGACATTTGCTTGGTAACCCTGCACAAATTAATGAGTTTCATCACTGAAAATAACCTTTTTCTAGTCGTCAGCAGTCCATGATTTATATTTTTTGGCCCATGCTAAACGTTTTATCTTCATTTTCGCATTCAAATATTGTATTTTCGTTGGTCTTCTTGACTTCCGGCCAACTTCCAGAAGCCTACGGCGTACAGTTGAATCACTAATATCACAACCACTAGCCAATAAATCTCTTTGAAGTTCGGTGTTTTTTTTTTTTTTTTTTTTTTTTCACTTTACTATTTCTGATTAGATATTTATCGGTACGTTTAGTTGTTTTTCGTTTTCTTCCACATTTACCTCTCTTTTTTGGAAACGATGATCCAGATGCATTGTATCGCGTAAGCAGTCTTGATACGCTTGATTTGCCTACACCAACTGCAGAAGCGATATCTCTCACTGTCATAGAAGGGTGATCCTTCAGAGCAATTATTTTTGCATGCTTCCTTGCGGAAATATCCATTTTTGAATACACGAAAGCAACACGTACTCACAGACAGCAAAAACTAACATCCACCTGTCACACACGAAATCTCACAACTGAAGCTGAAGTGCCCATTTCTTGTTTAAAACCGGTCAAACCACATTCTTACTATCAAGTTCTAACAGTCACACCACCTCACAGCTGACAAAACCGGTTTACGTGGGTTTCCGACAGCAACTGGCGATCACATTACAATTCTGAGAATAAAATAGTTTGTCCCAATTAATTTGCACGGTATAGTACTTACTTTTCCAAGGTAAGCACTGATTTTCCGTTAGGGGGCGTAAAACTAAACTGCGTTTTATCCGATATCTCTGCTTCTAAAACTCCGATTTAAAAAATCCTTTCTGATGTGGATGCAGCAGCACATGGGAAATCTTTTTCACATGACAACTAATTTTTGGTAAAAATGGTTTGGTCACCAGGGGACCTAAGGTTTAATTTTTTGCTTCTGATGTATTTACAGTAAAATCTGTGCTTCTGAAATGTCGACTGAAAAAATTCGTTCTTGGACCGATACCACTCACATCAATAAGCCTTTTCAGAATATATTCTACTTAAAATAGTGCACGGTTTCCCCTTCAGGGGGAGTAGATGCATGTCCTATTCTTGTCAATATCTCTGCTTCTAAGAGTCCGTTTTGTAAAATTCCACCTTTGTTGGATAGAGTTCCCTGAGCGAAATGCTTTTCATACAATTTTAAAATATTCAAGTAACCCACAGACTTTCAGCTACGTGGCGATAAGATAAATTGCGTTTCCCCGATATCTCTGCTTCTGACAATCCAATCTGAAAAATTCTTCCTGTATCGCATACAGCTCCTGATTGAAAATGTTTTGCATAAAATTCCTAATGTTTGGTAAATAACGGTTTGGACACCAGGGAGCGTAAAGGGTTAATTTCTGGTTCTGATGTATTTGCGGCAAAATTTGAGCTCCTCAAAGCTCGATTGAAAATTTCGTTGACCGATACCTTTCACATAGAACCTTTGGAGAATACTTTCTTCGTAAAATAATGTACAGTTTTTCCGCCAGAGGGCGTAGCGTATATCAAATATTTGTCGATATCTTTGCTTCTGAGAGTCCGATTTGAAAAATTCTTTTTTTCTTGGAGAGTCTTTCCACTGCGAAAGGTTTCTCATATAATTTCAAATTTTTTCAACACCGGAAGCCATTTACTTTGTAGAGCACTTTAGTCTAGTATATGAGGAATTTTACAATTCACAATTATGTCGGTAGGTTGTGTTTGTGTACTTTTGTTTGCAGCTGTATCTTCGCTTTTAAACACCCTATTGAGAAATTACTTTTCTTACTGTATGCCATTCACGACAACAGGGATGTGGACCATTATCCTCTTTAAATAATGCACAGATTTGCCGCTAGGTGGTGTAAGGGTCAATACATTTTTTTTCCCTCTATCTCTGGTTGCTGGAGACGTGGCTTAAAAAGTTATTTTTCCTTAGCAGACCTTTTTCCATGAAGAATATTTTAAGCCTGTTTTCAACATTTCCATTATGCAGAATTCTTCCGCTAGAAGGTGTAGAGTTACATCACGTTTCTTTCTGTATATTTTCTTTTAACTGTTCGATTTGAAAATCTGTTTGTCTTCGATATCCTGCCATGAAAATTTTTTTGTGCGCCATTCGTAAAGTTTTGTAACATACGTTTTAGCCGCTGTTGGAAGAAATGTAGCTGTTTCTATTATGGATGTTTTATCGACTGTAAACATCTGGTTGTTTTTTCTAACTGGATTTTTTCTATTGACTTTGAATAACTTCGAAACATTTAATTCTCAGAAAGTATTCAAAAGATGTGCTCACTACAACTGAAAATTCGGTGTCATCATTCTTTTTATTTCTAATATTTGGAAGGCACAAGTATAGAAAACGATGATGTATTAGGTGCACAAATAAGTTTTAAAGCGTTTTGAAACAACACAACATGCAATTTGAGAGAAAACAACATTACCATTACGAATCAAAATATGCGCCGTCATTATCTATCACCTTCCGCCATCGGTCGGGCAGCTGACGAATTCCAGCCATGAAGAATACTTCGTCGTGTGACGCGATAAAGTCGAGAACCCATTTTTGTACTTCGTCACATGTCAGGAACCGTACAGCAGACAAACCGTGTTGCATCGATCGGAACAAATGATAGTCTGAAGGGGTTATGTCGAGACTATACGCCGGGTGCTCCAAAACTTCTCAGCCAAGCGTCAATAACGTTTCCCAGACCGTTTTCGTGACATGCTGCCTAGATTTGTTATGGAGTAATTTCACGGGACGCAATCCTTTGCCTGTGAATGGACGTTTCCGACAGATTGCTGGTTCAATCGCAGCAATTGTTGCTTGTAGCGATCAGCAGGAACAGTTTGACCCTGTTCCAACAGTTCATAATAGAGCACACTCTTCATATCCCACCAGATGAATATTGCGTTTAGGTGTCGAAATCGTCACTTCACAGGGAATATACCCAGTGTTTATTTTGCATTTGGAATTGTCGTATACCATATCCACTTCTCATCCCCCATAACAGTTTTCCACAGGAAAGACTTTCTGTCTTTATTCAGCAGATTCAAACACTTCATGACACGCTCATCCTTGTTCCTCTGGCTCAGGTCATGTGGCACCCATTTTCCTTCCCTCCGAATCTTTCCCAGTGAGCGTAAACAATTGAAAATGGTTTGTTGAGTTAGCCCCAGTTGTTGAGTTAGTTTGTCTTTGCGTTTGAGACGAATCTTCATCCAGCAATGCTTGCAGTTCCTCACGTGCAACCTTCTGCTGGGGGCGCCTTTACGTTCTCGATCGCTAACATCAAAATCCCCTGCTTCAAACCGTCTAAACCAAAACTCACACGTGCTTTTCGATACAATATTCTCCCACAGAACAAAGCAGATCGATGCACATGCTTTTGCAGAACTTTTTCCTTGATGAAATTCGTAACGAATGTAGTGTCGGATAAGTGCAGCGTCGCTTGCTATCTTTCATCTGCCGATGTGCAAGTGCGTTTGACTGTTGGACAACAAACTTCTGTGTCACATTTTATTCTCTGGACCAGTTAAAGTCCCTTGAAAATGACACGGAGGAATGTCGGATATGTAAATTAGCGGTATATGTCACGCAAAAAAATGCTTTAAAACTGATTTCTGCACCTAATAAATATCAAATATAACTGTAAATACGTATAAAACTGTATGCTGCTTGTGTAACGTATACTCTATATTCACTTTCCTTTTGATTTTACTATCTCTGGTTATTTTATTTTACTATGTAAATTATCTTCCTACTGAACGAAATATTATTTCACCCGCTGAATGAGATCTGGCAATGAGTGTAAGTCATGACGTGGTGGTAGCTAGTATATAGGCGCGTTCATCGAGACTTAGGAGAGCTTTTGTGTTGTTATGAGGAGAGCTTGTGTGTTGTTATGAAGTGCGTTTGTGTTGTTATGAGGAGAGCTTGTGGTTGTTCAGAGAGAGCGCTTATAATACGAGGAGAGATTATTCGGTATTGTACTACAAGTGTGTGTGTGCCTTAGTTGACCAGGAGTCGTATAAATAAAGAAGTTCATGTAAGTTAGTCTTTCTCAATTCTTAGTTTTTGTCAGACCTCTGTCTGGCTGTTAGGTTTATAACATTTATTGATTCCTATAAATAACCAGCGTTGAGACTTTGTTTACGTTCGTAATTAACTAGTAACAACACTCTTTTGGATTCACTATTTTGAAGCTTAGTACAAGTATATCATTAGCTAGCTGGTAGGAAAAGAATCATTCATAATAATTAGCTTAGCGGAAAGAAAATAAAGCTAATTCATTATACTTGTCATTGGTCACGTATTACGCAAACCAGCTGTAAAGTTCACATTCTCGCCGGACACAGCCACACGAGAATAAGGAGTCCAAATACGTAGTCGAAATTCGGGCAGGGACTGGTTCGACCTAATGAAATAAGCCTGCAAATATAGTTTATGCTATACTCTGATATACGTGTATATATATATCGTTTGCCATCATGGAATTTACAAGGACTGGCGCTGATGTTAACCAACTGAAGTAATAGCAGATGAATATGTATGTGCCCCAAATGACATATGACGTGTTTGATGTCAAGTTTCACTTAACCCAAACCCACTACTTAAGTAAATTAGTGCATTAGTACAGTTAAAACGATGCAGACGCTTGAGTCATGCCCTACTTCGATAATTTCTTTTCTAGCTGTCCGTGGTATTTCAGAATAAATAGCACATCAATGTGTTACAATGAGGAAAGGTTGACAACTCATTCGGAACACATCCAGAAAGTAATTCTGGAAAATGCGTTCGCAGTGTGTTACGACAGTGTTCCATGCTTTTTCCACGTAGTGTTCCGAATGTGTTACCTAAAAATATTTTCTTCTATCATAAAATATATTGTGGAGGAGAGAACATTGTTAACACATGCAGATAGCATTGATAACACATAGACATTCGGAACACCTTGGGAACATATGAGGAACGCAATCATCACTCTTTTTTTGGAAATGGCTTTCACAAAATGCTACAAAAGTGTGCGATCTATTCCAAGTGATTTGTTACTTGGTTTTTTCCCCCTCAAAAACTCACTTTGCTTTCATATAGTTATCGGGCTTAACACACGAATAAATGGGAACCTCTATGTCTTGTAATTTAAATTTGAACCTCTGATATTAATTCCACGTGACAATCTAAAACAATATAATTTTCTTTGTTTGAACGTATGAACGTTTGTCCCATTTCGTCGCGTACAGCGCACGTGCGCACCACTTTGCTTTGTTGTCATAGAAACACAGGTATATGAATTTTTAACAGCTTCTTGTGTGACGCCATTTCATCTAAACCATTCTGACATGACGTCACAGATGCATTACGTTCCATGATCAAATCTTTTGAAACAGAAAAACGCTATGTCAGGAATTTTGGATCTACTTTGTCGTTCATAAACGACATATGGAATTTTTCATTTAGAATCCTATCGTATGAAATTTAATTTTAAAATTTCCCTTGTGAACCTAAAATGTTGATTTTAGATTGTTAAGCCAGTTTCTTTTCTCATTTCAGTCTAAACATTGACAGTTCTAATAGAGTAGGTAACAGTGTCTTTTTATTATTTCATGCGCATACTGAAGAAACATGTTTGGGAATTTTCTTTTTCCTTTTTCCTTAAACTACGAAATTATCAGAATATAACTAGATTCTTTTCGCAGAGTATAACCAGATATTATTTTATTTAAATTTGTAGAAGAAATGAAAAAAGAAAGAAAAAAGGAAAGAGAAAAAAGCATAGTTTTTGTGGTTCTGCGCATGAACTACCATAATATTCTTACATTTGCAACTGCAGAGTTCTAAAATTCCGAAGATGCTTTCATTATTTTAACACTTTTCTGCATTCTGGCAAGAGCAAGAACAGGAGAACCTAATTGCTTGCCATCTGCGAGATTTTTTTTTTTTTTTGCAGTATACATGAAACAATGCGCGCTTTAGGGTCACTTTGCCTTTTATGAGAGGTTTTGAAGGACAGGAACCACTAAATAAAGCTTGCTTTCAAACGATTTTACAGAAAAATGTCGGAAATATTATTATACAACCGGCTGTAGCTTTTGTTTTTCATATATTTCATGAGCTGCCTACAGAAACATCTGATGTGCGGCGAACAAACACTGGGAAAATGCGAGCGGTTGCCGATTTTGATTGTTGAATCCCTACCTGAACCGATAATGTTTTTTTCACTCCAAATAGTGTAACTATACTAATTATCCGAATTTTTTGGGGTAGAATAGAAATTCGGATTATTAGTATAGTTATACTATTTGGAGTATAATTGGTTCCTACTTAATGATTGCTTTTTTTTTTCATTGTTGCAATGTTTATGAAATATACTTTCACAGTTGGACATCACAAAAAAAACCAACAATATATGAAAATTAAAAATTACACATATTATTTCCCTCCGTTTTTATTGACGGGCTTTTACCTAGACAATTGTAATTGATTCGTAACATTGATACTGGTTTCTGCAGTTGACTTACATATCATCATCATCATCATTGTCAACCATTATCAATCCACTGCTGGACGAAGGTCTCCCCAAGTTTCCTCCACAACGGTCTGTCTTGTGCCAGTCTCCTCCATGTCACTCCCGCATACTTTCGAATTTCATCCACCCTTCTTCCATGTATTCTTCTTCTGAGTCTTTTCCTGTCCCTTGGAATCCAATCTAAAATTTCGGCTGTCCATCGATGGTCTGTCCTTCTGGCAGTATGTCCAGCCCATTGCCATTTCAGGGATTTAACTCTGATCATGATGTCTTCCACTCTTGTCATTTTTCGGATCCACGTGTTCCTCTTGTTATCTCTCCTGGTTACACCAAGCATGCACCTCTCCATACTGCTTTGAGTTGTCTGTAGCCTTTGTATGTCTCTTTTAGCTAAGGTCCACGTCTCTGCACCATACGTAAGCACTGGAAGGATGCATTGATCAAACACTTTTCTTTTAAGACATAATGGCATATTGCTCTTGAAAATTATGCTGTTTCTTCCAAAAGCTCTCCAGGCAAGTTTTGTACGCCGATTAATTTCTTCATCAATGTGACCCTCACTTGATATCTGTTGTCCAAGATCACTTACATATATATTTAGTTAAAGTCTTATTTCTGCGAAAGTTATCTGTCCACACATTTGCTTACGGAAATGTAGCGTGACATCTAGTTTGACCTGAAGCTAGAATTAAACTAACGATAGCTCTGCTCAGGTATATTCGCTGTTTTTTAACCTGAGGAGACATAGCATTAGACATATTCTGCGGCATTGTGGGACACAGGAACAATATACAAGAGTCAGCTATGTGACTAATAAAAACGATTAAATATGTCACTTCACATACTACGTCGTAAGTTATACTTGTGCAAAATTATTAATTTATAATGTTCATCATTAAAACTTGCAATTTAGAATTTTGTGGTACAATAACTGATTCCGCATCCTTGCAACCAAAATCAGTATCAGTGTCATGCAGAAACACTTTTTCTCCTAAGTGTTTTCAAATACTGCGGGGTAAACTGTTTTAGCCGCCCCGGTGGCGCAGTGGGTCTAAGCGATGGCCTCTGATCGTTCGTCCGAAAGAGGTCCCAGTTCGAATCCCGGTGAGGCATGGATGTTGTGTTTGTCTTACGGCACTGGCTCTCTCCCTTTCCTGGAACCAGTGACCCTAAATTAGGGACGGTCGACTGCTTATAGCCCATTGAGTTGCTCACGGTGGTCGTTAAACCTCCAATAAAAAAAAAACTGTTTTAGAGTAAGTAGAGGAACATATGTTTTTTATGCACGGCCCCTTAATCGATGTATGCTTGAGTTTTCGCTTATATCTCAGCAAGATTTTATGCTATCACGCTCTAACTTTGGATTAATGGATTTAAAAATATTGCGCATCGAATGGGCTATTAATGAGCTATGGTCATAATTCATTTTTTTTTCATGATCATATTCCATAATTTATAATTCTCTTGATATACCAGTTCTATCCTTGCATAGCGGCTCATATGATCTGGGTATCTTTGTGTTTTACTGTTTCAACACCAAATCATTGTATCTGTTTTCGATTAAATAATACAAATCAAAATAAAATTCCACAGTTTAACATTAGTGGCATCTTTTTTTCCGTAGCTCAATGTACACTTATTTATTGGGAGATTTGTATGAAATTTGGAATTTAGAGGTTTTATTATATGCTGAATAAAATTCACGTAAAATGACATACCTCTTACATGGAAAAATTCGGAGATAGAGAGCTAATTAGTATGTTAATTAGCCTAATTAGCATGTTTCTTTGCATCACATGATAGTTCCCTTTGAGTCCTTTCCAACGATATCTTATTTGTTTAAATGCAGCAAACGGTTCCAAAATTAGGGGGGGGCTCCTTTTGTTTTTATTTGATGTCTGTACATTGGTAGCTGTTTTCAAAATAATGAACAATGTCAAGCAGGGCCACGCCAAGCCTTTTAATTTCAGCAGACACCATACTGAGCGGAACTTGTTTGGGCGTACTACCTTATGGTTTGCTAGGTTTTCCGCTTTCACGTTATCGTTTTCCAATTCCAAATTTCCAATAAAATTGGGTAATAAAATTAAACGCCCCAAACTCCGTCTTTCCTTGTGGTACAGTTCTGTGAGTGTAAAAAAAAAATTACTAAATAAAATAAAATAAAATAAAATAAAATAATTCTACAGGAGGGGTCAAGTGACCCATGTGACATCCCCTGTCGGCGCCCATGGTAAAAAAAAAAAAAAACGAACTACATCATTTATAACGGAATTCAATCCTGCTACTTTTTTTCTAATTCTGTCCTTGCTTTGTCTTAAAATATAGGCTTCGACATCAAAATCTTCAGTAGAATTTTTTCAGTTTTTATTAAAATCTTTTTAGATGATAAGCCTTGTCTTTGCGTATATTTCGTGAATAGGATTTTATTCACACAATTTAATGTCATGATTTCTTTAGGTGAAAAAGTGAATTAAGTCATTGGGTTCATGTCAGAGGCCAGGGCATTAACAGAAAAATCACCGGCATGTTCCTTGAACCACTCCTTGACGATCCTGGTTTGCGCGGGAGTATGCTAACCATTACACCCCCTAGAACGACAAAGTCTCAAGTTTCTGAGTAATTTGAATTTAACACATCACAGGAATCGCCAGTCAAAGCAACGGCATACATATTTAGCCAATCTGGATGAATAGAATTCATTGTCTCCCGTGATTGCTCGGAGAAGCAGAGAAACCATGAACTACGAGATTACACCAGTCTACAATACAAAGTTGAAGTTGTGATTCCGTCTATTGGTGTAAATTATGACAAGAGTGGTAGGTCATATAATATCCGAAAACTTGAAAATTTCATCATCCTAGAGCGGAAATCGAACCAGCATCTCCCGATTTGAGCCCGAGTACGCTAACCACTACACCATCTTGAACGACAAAGTCTGAAGTTTCAAATTTGTACTGTTGACAACGAAATTTGGTGTTAGGATGCTGAAGTACAGCAAAGAATAAAAGAAAAGAAAACAGCTTCACAAAATTTTGGACTTTGACACAGGACAAACAGTATAAAAGTAGTACAAAACAGCCAAGAAAGCAGTTAAAAAGCCAGTACCAACTGCTAAAGCACAGTGTCTGACAGGGGCGGATTAAGGTCTTAGTGGGCCTCTAGGCCAAGACATCTGAGTGGGCTCCGAAGGCTAAAACATCTGAGTGGGCTCCCAAGGCTAAAACATCTGAGTGTGCCCCAATGAACTTATGACGGAGAATCATGATTGAAGTCCGTAAAAACACGAAACAATAAGCTTGTAAAATTTTTTAATAACACGAAGTGCGTTCCTAAAACTAATAAATCACCTGCATAGTTTTCATAAAACGTTGCTGTATTTTTCAGTGTTCTCACAAGCTTAAGATTCCTAGATTTTGTCGTGGAATTTTTAATAATTTAGCGTTCCATACTTTTCTTGGTGCATCTTTTTCACGTTTTCCAACCGTAGGTTGAAGAAGCGCATATGCTCCAACTTTGTCCGTCTGTCTGCCTGTCCGCACGATAACTCGCGTAAAAATGGTTCGATTTCGATGAAATTTTAGTATGTGGTAGGGGACAACCTGGCGACGAACCCTATTGAAATTAGGTGAATGGGGGTCAAAGGTCAGTACATAGGAGCAGGATCCATTCCATCTCCCTTATGCGTCATAACCTAGGTAAAAATGCTTCAATTACGACAAAACTATAGTATGTTGTTCTGGAGGTATACTGAACGAATTTTGTTTAATATCATTGAAACGGGGTCAAAGGTCAGGGCACAGGAGCGAGATTTATTCCACAGCCATTATCCCCATAACTTGACAAAAAATGTTTCAATTGCGACAAAACTTTAGTATGTTATTCCGGAGGTATACTGAACCGGAGGTGTTTAATATCATCGAAATGGGGTCAAAGGTCAGGCCCCAGGAGCGAGATTTATTTCACAACCATTATCCTTATAACTTGAGTAATGACTTCTGGTATGTTGGAAAGCGTATCATAATCAATGCATTGCATGATTTTACTATCTTGTTTGTTATGTAATGTGAAATTACAGTGGATTTTGCCCATGAACAGTTCCAAGTGCTGAGAGGGAGGTGTGAGTGAATGGTAGTGAAAAAGCTGAAACTCTCTCGCCGACACCGATATTCACAGCGACATGGAACGTTTACCTTTAGTTAGTTGAAATCTGTTCGTCTCGTAGCCCATTGCTTGTTACAGTTTGGAAATCATGCGAGACAAAACTAAAAGTACTTTACTTCTACTCTATATATAAATATACGAGGTAGAATCCAAAAGTTCCGGGACTTGGCGTATAGTTCTTTATCTTGAATACTTTAAAACACCGATGCACAACCAGAGCTCGTAAAGCTTCTGGAAGCATTGTAGAGAGACATGTTTTGTAACCCCTCGTAATGCATCCTGCCTTGCGGTTTTTACCTCATTTGTTGACACAAAACGACGTCCCTGCAGATTGTGTTTCATCAGTCGAAAGAGGTAAAAATCGCAGGGGGCAAAGTCGGGTGAATAGGCGGTATGTGGACGCACATTAGTAGGATTTCTGGCGAGAAATTCCGTGACCAGTATGGACCAATGTGCAGGCGCGTTGTCATGGAGAAGGTACCATTGTTCACTTCGCCACATTTCCGCCGGTTTACGATGATTTGACTACCGTAAGTGCCGTAAAATGTCCGGATAACGGTCCTTGTTAACTGTTGTGCCCTCAGAAATAAATACGGAATCGACAATGCCGTGAGAATAAAAAACACACCTCCAGCATGACTTTCCCTTTGCTGCGATCCTGCCTGAACTTCTTTCATCGCGGTGAAGGCGATGATTTCTATGTGGAAGAAGCACGCTTTGGCTGAATATCAAACAATTAGCACCATGTTTCATCACCTGTGATGATGCGATCCAAAAACGTAGGATCGCTATCGGATTTGTCGATTAATTCGCCCGATGTCCGCATCCGTTCATCCTTTTGTTCCGAGGTCAAAAGGCGGTCGACAATGAGCTGACGCACGCGGTGCATGTTAAGATCCCCCGACAAAATTCACTGGGACGTTGTCTACGATAAGTTAGTTGCGTTAGCGATTTCCTCAGTGGTTCGGCGACGATCCTGACAAACACAGTGCGCCGCCATCGTAATGTTTTCCTCACTCGGTGCAGTCACAATTCGACCACAGCACTCATTATCTCCGATGGATTCTCGTCAATCTTTGAAACGCAGATACCACTCGTACACTTTCGATCTCGCCATCGTAGAGTGACCGTACACCTTCGATCTCGCCATCGTAGAGAGAGCGTACACCTTCGATCTCGCCATCGTAGAGTGACCGTACATCTTCGACCTCGCAATCGGAGAGTGACCGTACACCTTCGATCTCGCCATCGTCGAGTGACCGTACACCTTCGATCTCGCCATCGTCGAGTGACCGTACACCTTCGATCTCGCCATTGTAGAGTGACCGTACACCTTCGATCTCGCCATCGTCGAGTAACCGTACACCTTCGATCTCGCCATCGTAGAGTGACCGTACACCTTCGATCTCGCCATCGTCGAGTGACCGTACACCTTCGATCTCGACATCGTCGAGTGACCGTACACCTTCGATCTCGCCATCGTCGAGTGACCGTACACCTTCGATCTCGCCATCGTCGAGTGACCGTACACCTTCGATCTCGCCATCGTACAGTGACAATACACCTTCGACCTCGCCATCGTAGAGAGACCATACACCTTCGATCTCGACATCGTAGAGTGACTGTACACCTTCGATCTCCCAAAGTAAAGTGACCGTACACCTTCGATCTCGTCATCGTAGAGAGACCATACACCTTCGATCTCGACATCGTAGATAGACCGTACACTTTCGAAAGCATTTCTAAGGCAACTGCAGCTGTTTTACCCAAACGCTGACAAAATTTAATGTTACAACGTTGCTCTTCAAAAGCCATGTTTCTCCCATCTAAGAAGACAGACGATTAACCAAAGCAGCAAACGTCTGCGCGCGCATTCCAATCATTTTCCATAGGTCAAACTATTCTGACTACGGAAGGGAGGGATAGCGGATGTATTTCAAATGCCGTAACTTTAACTACATGCTAGTGTTATCTCTGCTACGCTGTTCCCGAATTTTTGGATCCTACTCCGTATAAGCGGTGTATTATTTTCGCAAATATACACCGTCGAGTCACATTATTGTGACCACTAGTTTATATCCAGAGTAACTGCAGTGTGTAGCGCTAACGCAAGCTACACCGGCTGGGAGTGACTCAATAAGGTGCTGGATGGTGTTCACCGGTATGTGGAGCCATGCTGAATGCAGCGCATCTAACAGCTGCTGGAGGGTGCGTGGTGGAGGATCCATAGAGCAAACAACACGGTCGAGGTGGTCTCACAGATGTTCAATTGTATTTAAGTCTCTGGAATTATGGGGCCAGGGAAGTACTTCGAAATCTTCGTCGTGCCCTTCCAACCACTCTCGAACATTTCCAGCGGGGTGACACGTCGCATTGTCGTGCTGGAAGATTCCATCCGCCCCAGGGAATACAATGGTGTACGTGGTCTGCAAGGATCAATTCATAACGAATTCGGTCCATAGTGCCTTTTACAGGTATAAGTGAATCCAGAGAATACAACCAAAACATTCCCAGACCAAAACGCTGCCCCCATTAGCTTGTGTTTTTCCAGCAATGGTTGAAGGCTGTTTTTTGTCCGATGTTTCTCTCCTTATACGACAACGTCCACCCGTTCGATGGAGCAGAAAACGTGATTCATCTGAGGAGGTCGGAGGTCCAATTCCGATACTGCAGTGCAAATTCAAGCCTTTTCTGCCGATGCACCTTCGTTAGCATAGGGGGACAGTGACCATCCGTCTGCATCGGAGCCCCATACGCAGCAGGGTTCGCTGAACTGTCGTTTTAGACACACTTCCGGTAGCCCTCTGGTTCATTCGGCCAGTGCGTTGCTCCACTGTAGCGTGTCGATCGTCCCTCACGCACCTTCGAAGCCGACGTTCACCTGTCACATCAATGGCACTTGGTACTCGGCAGTTTCCACGTTGCTTATTCGCAATGGCACCATTTCTCCAATCAAGATACACTTTAACCACAGCAGAACTCGAACAGTTCACAAACTGCGCTGTTTCAGAAATACCGACACCCTCGGCCCGAAAGCGGGCCACGGGTGGCAGTATAAGGGATGATTATAATCATACCTTTTTCAAATCTGATAAATCGCTCCTTTTATCCATGACAGCAACGCGTGATGCGTTTTCAGATTGCTTACAGCACACCTAATATACCCTTCAAGCCAGCTCACGACACATGCCTTCTTTCATTGACTACACGCTGTTGACGTCAAAAGTAGGAGGTGGTCACAAATTGACTACGCGCTGTTGACGTCAAAAGTAGCAGGTGTTCACAATAATGTGACGCCGCCCCGGTGGCGCAGTGGTCTAAGCGATGGCCCCTGATCATTCGTCCGAACGGGGTCCGGGTTCGAATCCCGGTGAGACATGGATATTGTGTTTGTCTTACGGCACTGGCTCTCTCCCTTCCCTGGAACCAGTGACCCTAAATTAGGGACGGGCGACTGCTTATAGCTCATTGAGTTGCTCCCGGTGGTCGTTAAACCTCCAATAAAAAAATAATAATAATGTGACTCGACTGTGTAACGTACCAGGAGATGTGACGTACCTGCCAGAAGGACGCACACGACATAAAGGCACATAGCAATCAGAACAAATGTCTGCGTAGCTCAGTTGGTAGAGCGGCTTGTTCCGGAATAAGCGTACTCGGGTTCGAATCCCGGCGTAGACCAAAAATGACGGAGAAATTTACTTCGTTATAATGGCGCCCGAACTATCCGGATGACCCGACCGTTCACAATCTCGCAATGGTGTGATGTTATTTCCACACCGCGAGATAGGAAAAATGAGAGCAGCACTTCGAAAAAAAAAATAAAAAAAATAAGGGGGAGATGATGTAACGTACCAGGAGATGTGACGTACCTGCCAGAAGGACGCACACGACATAAAGGCACATAGCAATCAGAACAAATGTCCGCGTAGCTTAATTGGTAGAGCAACTTATTCCGGAATGAGGGGACCCGGGTTCGAACCCCGGCGCGGATAAAAATGACGGAGAAATTCACTTCGTTATAACTGTGTATAAGCTGTGTATTATTTATTAAGGGTGAGCCTCTAGGCTATAGATAGCCCCGTTAAGTTTCCTCTTAATCCGTCCCTGGTGTTTGAGTGGAATCTATGGAGAACTGAAAGGAGGTGGGAACAAAGCAAGATATTCAGTATTGCAAAATGAAAAGATAAGGCACGAAAGGGCATCGCTATGATCAGTAAAATGAAACACGAGCATGTACAGTTGCTAGTAAATGAAATGAACAACTCATAAAGATTAGATGCACGGTAAACAAGAAAGATAGCACCGAATGTTCGGTTGTAATGAGTACATCTTTTGAACCCTTTCCGACACGAATAAAACATTTCAAAGTTATTCTAGTCAGTGGAACCCGTTAAAAAAATCAACTGCCTTTCTGCAATAGATAAAACATTCAGAAACAGAAACAGTTATTTTTCCACTCTGAAAGTATGTTACGAAAATGAAGGAACATATCAGAGACAAAGTGATTTTAAGTTCAAATAGTTAGAAGAAACATATGTAAAATCAACTTCGCCGCCCCGGTGGCGTAGTGGTCTAAGGCGCTGGCCTCTGATCGTTCGTCCGTAAGGGGTCCGGGTTCGAATCCCGGTCAGGCATGGATGTTGTGTTTGTCTTACGGCACTGGCTCTCTCCCTTCCCTGGAACCAGTGACCCTAAATTAGGGACGGGCGACTGCTTATAGCCCATTGAGTTGCTCGCGGTGGTCGTTAAACCTCCAATCAGAAAAAAAAAAAAAAAAAAAAAAAGGATCAACTTCACACCCTCTACCGGAAGAATTTTGAATAATGGAAAAGCAGACCTTTTTTCCAATACATACTAGATCCAATACACATGACTGATAAAAACAAAGAAAAAAAAATCAGTCACCATCACTAATAGGGCTTTCTACTTCCGATTGTTCGTTGTCCGAGCTCACTTCAAACAATGCGTCATCTTCGGTTACGTCCACAGAATTCGAAATTCCGCACTTGAGAAAGGATTTCAGCACAAGTTCGTTTGGAATGGATTTCCAGAGCAGCAATAAATAATCTATTTGCACATAGTCGATAGGGGTGCCCTTTTAACGCGGCCAATCTTTCTTAGTTCCATTCCTCCCGATGAAAACCAGGAATTTTATATTCGACGAACGGCAGCCTTAAATGGTCGGTTGATAAAAATATCAAGTGGCTGGATTTGTGATGTCATTACTCCAGGAATAATGACCAGATCTCTGCGGTTTTCTTTGATTTTTTTCTTTATTTCATCTGCTGCATGTTCTTTAAATGAGTCTAGCACCAGCAGAGATCGCAACTTCAATAGACCTCGAAGTCGTCGTAGCCAAACTTTACTTAGCCTGTCAAAAACTAAATTTTGCAGACATCCAGCCAATTTTCCTGCACTGCAACATAGATTCCTCTTGGAAAAGTTGCTTTTTTGGGAAAAATTTTCCTCTTGAACAGGACATAGTGTGGAAGTTTATTTCCATCTGCAGTAACACACAGATTATTACTGTCATTCTGATTTTATCTCCACTCGTTGTCAGTAATTTCGCTTGTTTTGCTCCAAAATTGTCCATTGTGCAGTTTGAAGGCATATCGAAATACACGGATGGCCGCCCAAAATGAAACACCAAGAAGGACACGAGATAACAAAGCCAGATTTACTGGACACATAACAACAGATACAAAGAGGAAACGATTGAGCTTACAGGCCCGTGCGACTTGCGGAACACGCAGACATCAATAGTTCGTGTGGCCCCCCACATGGCTGGCAATAAAGGCCGCTACACGCCGCGGCATCAAACGAAAGAGGCTTTGGATTTGGGCTTGGGGTATGTCGTTCCAGGCTGCTTCCACACGTTGCCACAGTTCATCAGGCGTAGCTGCGGGTGGTGCTTGCCAGGCCACTCGGTTGCCGATCAGCGACTAGACGTGTTCGATGGGCAACATATCGGGAGAACAGGCGGGCCACGGCAGCAGTGACACCTGGTGGGCCGTGAAGAATTGTTGCACGATGCGTGCCACGTGCGGGCGCGCATTGTCCTGTTGAAACGTGGCTGTTGGCAGGTCCTGCAGGTAAGGGAGGAATACAGGCTCCAAAACGTCGGAGATGTAGCGGTGGCTGTTGAGTGTACCGGAGATGCGTACCAGAGGGGTGCGGGTGCCATGTCAAATTGCGCCCCAAACCATAACGCCAGGCGACGGACCGGTATGGTAATGAATAATGCAGGCGTCATACAGTCTCTCGCTGCCGTGCCGCCACACCCGGATCCGACTATCGTGGTGTTCCCGGCAGAAACGGGATTCGTCGGAGAAGACAATGTCTTGCGTTTCCGTAGTCCAGGTGTGGCGTTCAACGGCCCACTGCCGCCGCACTCGCCGGTGGTGTAACGTCAATGGTATTCGGAGCAATGGGCGGCGTGCGACAAGTACTCGCTCCTGCAGACGACGTCGAACGGTACGTGCTGACACAGGTTGTTGCGCAACACACCCTAATTCCTGCGCTGACGTTCGTGATGTGGCGGTGCGAGCCGACAATGCCCACAGCACAACATGCCGGTCCTCTTGTTCGGTGGTGTGCCGTGGCTGCGGCAATCGCTCACGTCGGTCCGTCCTTCCCTCTTGCACCCACCGAATCCATACTTGCCTTCCTGTGGCTGCATGTCGTCCCACACGGGCGCCGATGTCTTGATACGATAAACCGCTGTCGCGATACGCCACTATTCGTCCTCTGTCGAATTCCGAAACGTGCTGGAATGACTGCCGTATTCTTCGACGAGGCATCAGGAAGCTTCCCACGCACAGGTCCGGCAGCACAACACACTTCCACTGCTTACACCCCGCCTTCTGTGCACCCTTCTTATAGTGCTTCTTGGTGGCGTGCCGGACGTACATGATTTGCATCATATGCCCTGCAATGCTAATCGTTTGCATGTCTTTTCGTGGGCGACGCATGCTGCGAATTTCAGGCCAATCGGATGATTCCTTCTTGGTGTTGCATTTTGGGTGGCCAACAGTGTAGATCGGCGTCTGATCAGCATTACCGATCTGCCTCAAGTTGTGTTGCCCTTGTTTTCGAATACCGATCAAATGTTTTTCAAAATCATTCAATTTTTCTTCAAAATCAGCCGGTAGCTTTTGGCAGATGGATGTCCGCCGTCTAAGAGAAAATCCCTTTCTCTTCATGTACTGCGTTATCCAACCACGGGGTGCTTCAGATTTTCCCTGTAGCTGTAGCTGACGATGAATTTATTTAGCTTTCGCTTTAAGGATTTCTCTTGTTACTGGTAATCCACCTGCCCGCTGTTCTTTTGCGAACGTGCTTAACTGTTCGTCAATTTCGAAAAATTTCCCCTTTTTAGGGCCACTAGCATTTCACATCAGTTATGTTTTTTGAAAGTTCATTTTTAATCTCACCTTATTAATCTTGTCAGCAAGTTCCTGGATTACGAAGGGATGCTGATAAGTTATTTTTTTTTTTTTTTGATTGGAGGTTTAACGACCACCGTGAGCAACTCAATGGGCTATAAGCAATCGCCCGTCCCTAATTTAGGGTCACTGGTTCCAGGGAAGGGAGAGAACCAGTGCCGTAAGACAAACACAACATCCATGCCTGACCGGGATTCGAACCCGGACCCCTTACGGACGAATGATCAGAGGCCATCGCTTAGACCACTGCGCCACCGGGGCGGCAATATAAGTTATCGGCCTCACCAAGAAGTAAATGGGCTAGAGCCATGAAACTTACAGACTATTATAATCCACATGTTCACCCCGAAATTCTACACACAAGGCACAGCTTTTCTGGAGTTTCTTCAACCCATGCAAAAACTTTTTCTGAAGTCTGATCACTCAAATAATGCTCTGCTGCTGATATCACCTCCAAATTATTCGAGAAATGCTTCCCTTTCATACTTTTTAAAGGTTTGGGGACAGGAGATAGTCCGATGGAGCAAGTCTGGTGAGTAGTGTTCGATGGTCTACGCACTCAAAACTCAGATCGCTCAAAACATCCATTGTTTTGCCAGCCTTGTGGGCCGCCACATTTTCCCGCAAAAAGAGAACACCTTTTAGCAGTTTTCTTCGCCTTTTTCCCCCTGCAACGCCTGCTTTAATCGGCACAGCAAGTTGGAATAGTATTCAGCATTTATTGTTTGGCCCTTCGGGAGATAATCAGTCAGTAAAACGCATTCCGAATCCCAAAAAATCATTGCCATGACCTTTCCTGCAGATTTTTGAGTCTTGAATTTCTTTGACCGTGAAGAACCCGAGTGCCGCTTCTCCAGGGACCGCTGTTTCGTCTCTGAGTCATAGTGATATAATCACGTTTCATCAACAGTTAAAAGTCACTGCAAAAGATTTTCACCAGATCGCTCAAAATGCTGCAAAGCCGATTTGGAAGTGTACACTCATTCTCGTTTCTCATTGGCTATAATGAATTTAGCTTTTACTACTAAGCTAATCGTAGTGAATATAGCTTTCACTAATATTATAATGAATTCAATGCTTGCACTAAGCTTCTAATAGTGAATTCAAATGGTTGTTGTTACTAGTTAATTAAGATCATGAATAAAGTCTCCTGCTAGTAGTGTAGTAATAGTAATGAACAAACTTATAACTGGTATCATCACACACACTTCACACACAGCTACTCAAATAACACGTAGCTCCTTGCACATGAACAAACGCTCTCTGTATACAACAACCGCTCTCCCTATACAACAACAAACGCTCTCCTTAGGTATCGTTGAACGCGCCTATTTATACTGGCTACCACCACGTCATGACTTACACTCATTGCCAGATCTCATTCAGCGGGAGAAATTACATCTCGTTCAGTAAGAAGATAATTTACATAGTAAAATAAAATAACCAGAGATAGTAAAAATCAAAAGGAAAGTGAATCTAGAGTATACGTTACATAGCGTTCAAACATTTGAGCACCCACTTCGCTGACATCTTCGGCTTATCCAAGTGCTCATTAATTATGAACTCAACACGTTCCCTAGATATCTCCAGTATCTCAGCTATTGTTTTAGCCGAGATTCTCTGATCTGATAAAATCAAGTCATGAACACGAACAACAATTTAAGGTGTTGTTACTGTTGAAGGCCTCCCAGATATTGCTTCACTTTTGATATCAAAGTCTACACGCTGAACGTTGGCGTACCATTTCTTCACAGTGGAATATGAAGGGCACTCGTCACATAATGTTTGCGTCATACACTCATAGATTTCCTTTGAAGTTTTCTTCTGCGGGAACAGAAATGTCATGACAGCCCGGAGTTCCACACTCGAAAATTCAACACTTTGCATCAACATGATTCAATTTAGGACGTCAAACATCTGAAAAAAAAAACAAAAACAAGAAAGATGGCGCCGAATTTTCGGATGTAATAAGCACGTCTTTTGAATCCGTTCTGAAGTAAATTAAATTTATCAAAGCTATTCAAAGTCAACGGAACCGGTATGGAAAACAATAGTATCTGACGGAAGAAAGAAGTTTTTCAATCGGGTTTTTAATCCCTCAGATATTGCTGTAAATGGAACCGTGAGCTTACGCCCTCTGGTTGCAGACTTGTGCGTTTAAGAAAAACATGAATTTATATGAGAAACATTTCGCACTCGAAACGCTCTCCAACACCAAAAGAATTTTTCAAATCACACTCTTAGAAACAGAGATATCGACAAAAATAAGATGTGACTTTACGTCCCCTGGTGGGAAAACCTTGCATTATTTTAGGAAGAAAGTATTCTCGCAAGGTTTTTCCATATGAGCGGTATCGGTCAAAGAAAAAAAAATTTAGTCTAGTTTTTAGGAGCCCAGAATTTGGTACAAATACATCGGAAGCAGAAATTAACACTTATGCCCTCTGGTGGACAAAGCCATTCTTTACCAAACATTAGAAATTAAGTGAAAAATATTTTCCATCCGGTCTTGTATGAGATACAAGAAGAATTTTTCAAATCGGAGTTTTAAAAGCAGAAACAACGCAGAAAAAGCAATTTACTGTTGTGTTCCCTAGCGAAAAGTCTATGATTTACTTGGAAATTTTGAATTTATAGAAAAACATTTCGCATCGGAAACACTATCCAACAAAGAAGGAATTTTTCAAATCGGACTCCTAGAAGTAGAGATATTGACCAAAAAAAAAAAAAAAAAGATTACATCTACGCTCCCTGGCGTAAAAACCATGCATTATTTCATGAAGAAAATGTTCCAAAAAGGTTTGTCGACATGAGTAGTATCGGTCAACAAACGACCTATTTTGCAATCAAGATTTTAGAAGCTCATATTTTGCTCCAAATACATTACAAGCGGAAATTAAGACTTACGCCCCCTGGTGGTCAAACCATTTTTTACAAAAATTATAAATTACGTGCAAAGGATTTCCCATCAAGAGCTATATCCGGTGCAGAAAGAATTTTTCAAATCGGAGATTTAGAAGCAGAGATATGGGGAAACGCAATTTACCTCTACGCCCCTAGCTGAAAGTCATTGAATTACTTGACAATTTTGAAACTATATGAAAAACATGTCACACTGAAAACACTATCCAACAAAGAAGGAATTTTTTAAATCGGACTCAGAGATATTGAAAAGTAGAGATATTGAAACAAATAAGATATACATCTACGTAGTAGAGATATTGAAAAAAATAAGATATGCAACTACGCCCTCTGACGGAGGAACTGTGGAATATTTTAAGAAGAAAATATTCCGAAAAGGTTTATCGATGTGAGTGGCATCTGTCCCCGAAAGAATTTTTTCAATCGATATTTTAGGGGCTCAGATTTTATGGCAAATACAGCAGAAGCAAAAATTAACACTTACGCTCCCTGGTGGCCAAATTACTCTTCACCAAAAATTTGAAATTTTATGCAAAATATTTTCCATCAGGAGGTGTATCCGCTGAAGAAAAAATCTTTTCAAATGGAGATTTAGAAGAAGAGTTATCGGGAAAAATGTAATTTACTTTTACGCCCCCTAGCGAAAAATCTATGCGTAATTTGAAAAAGTAAGTATATCTAAAATACTCTTCGACATAAATGGAATCGAAAGATGAAATAATTTTTTCAATCGGATGTTTAGAAGCAAATATGTGGAATAAAACGTATTTTTGAATTCGACATCATCTGCATTTACGCCCTCTAGCGGCGAAATTGTACTTCGTAAAAAAAAAACGAAATGAAGGATCATCATTTGCATATTTCAAGCTTCCCAATGCAAAAAGAATTTTTCAAATCGGACTAATAGTTGCAGAGATATCGTGGGTACGACGGACGGACGGACGGACGGACAAACCGGTAACTTAAGCACGGTCTTTTTTACAAAAGACGTGCTAAAAAGAGCTATTAGTCTGAAAATTGTCACTTTGCAATGCAAAAAATAAAAAAATAAAAAAATAAATAAAAATAAAAAGGAACAGTAGGTTAGGCCGAGAACTTTTCAACATCCCCTCGTATACTCTGGAGCTCTGAAGGGGTAGTTGGGAAAATGAGGATATCGGTAAAACGAAGGAGGATTCTAACTCGATATGCTTAAGCGATATGTGTCGTTGCAGACGCGTCAAGACTAAAATGTAATACGCAGCATTGACAGTAATTTGTAGAGGTACGAAATGCTGGTAGGGTACACCTTTATGATAAAAGAAAATTATCATCATCATCTTCCCAGCTGATTTGGTTTGGCGGACGTTTTTTGGAGGAGGAGAGCCGGTGTTTTTCCAGACACTCGTTGCGCGCTTCGTGAGGAGGTCGAAATAGTGGGCTCATGTTTCCTCGCCAGTTATTACTGTGTTTAGAAAGTTTGGATCCTTTGTAATAATTTGTTTCCACTCATGGCACACCTGAACTGTGGCTAACAATTATTCTCTCGTCAGATGATAAGGTACCCATCTGGAACACACACAATGCAACAGTAATTTGTCGCATAGAATGTAGAATACCGACGTTTTTGAAATATTGGTTGACGCCGCTATGTCTTCACCGTCATTTGTCGATCTTTTTGAAAGATTGGCCTAACAGTGTTAAACAATACGCTCCGTAAAAACGCTTTCAAGTCGACCAATCCTAGGAGCGAGTTCTGCCTATAAACACCCTTTTCTGAAATCATGGTGCCATCTAAAAATCACTGACTCACCCAAACATTTATCTTTGCAAGTTTTTTTCATTAAATCAACTGTTTTTGGAGCCGTTTTACCCAAACGATAGCAAAATTTTGTCGCACAACGCATTTCACTTCTTTAATCTGAATCAGTCACCTCCATAGCTGTATGGCGAAATGCAGACTCACCTTAAAGAACTGCGCAATAACAAAACCAGAATCGTCTGCCACGGCTAATAACTGTTGCCATAGATACTTCCTTAATTCAGTTAGTCGTCTGCGTGGTTATTTCCTCCCTTCGCACTGTTGCCAAATAAAAAAAATTGCTCTTAGTTTTTATGGAATGGCCTTTGTACTTCAGTGGCGTACCTAAAAAACTCACCCCCCCCCGCCCGCTCCAATACCTATGATGCCCTTTAGCGAAAATTCATTTTCTTTCAATTACAGAATTTTTTTAATTCCATATTATTAATTAGGTTTTATAGGCGTATAAATAATTTAAATTCTTTAGAACCTATAGTTTTTTTTTCGTAAATCCAAAATTGTTGCAGTTTATTGCGTGTTACACAAATGTACACGTTGTAATTAAAATGATTGTCCTAGTTCTGTACCAGTACAAAGTATTACAAAACACTTACGCCAAAGTTATACATATCTTGTAAACTTTATTCTTTTAGAGAATAAATGTCAGCCTCTTTGAAATGCTTTATGATCACACACACAAAACACGTAACGGCCATGTGACAGTGTCTAATAAACTTATCCGATTAATACGAAACTACAGAACATAAGTAAGCCAATGAAAGAGTAACATTTAAGAATAGCGGCACAAAAAAAAGAGATAAAATTACTTAAACTATTTACTCTTAAATATGAAAAAAGACACTTAATATAATGCCACAAGGTTTTGCACATAGTAAACGTCTGTTTTTTTTTGTCTGTGTTGTAAAAAAATGACACAGGTCTCAAGTTTTTTGTTTTTTTGTTCCCGTGAAGAACACTTTTTAGTATTTTCTGGAAGATACGTAGTTATGTGCAAACAAGTGTAATATACAGAGTTACAAGGAAACCCTGTTATCAGGCCAATATCTCACAAACTATGGCAGTTAACGATTTACTTCTTGTGCAGTTGTATAGGAAACCCTCTATGGCACACACAATAGCACCACGAAGGATCGACTCCCCTTGGAGGGGGGGGATTGAGGGGCAAAAAAAGTAAATTACAAACTTGTTCAGCGAGGCAAAAATAGTACATAAACGTTTTTGTTCCATAGCAAAAGATGAAAGAAGACTCTACAGATGCGAAAAAAGCGGAAAGCTACCTGAGTCCCGGTGTCCGAAGCATTTTTGCATGAACTTCAAATCTGCTTTCTGCTCCGTCGTCAGAATACAACAAAAAAGATGACACCGAATTTTCGGGTGTAATAAGCACGTCTTTTGAATCCGTTCTGACGCGAATTAAATTTATCAAAGCTATTCAAAGTCAATGGAACCGGTATGGAAAACAATAGATCTGACGAAAGAAAGAAGATTTTCAATCGGGTTTTTAATCCCTCAGATGACGCCCCGGTGGCGCAGTGGTCTAAGCGATGGCCTCTGATCATTCGTCCGAACGGGGTCCGGGTTCGAATCCCGATGAGGCATGGATGTTGTGTTTGTCTTACGGCACTGGCTCTCTCCCTTCCCTGGAACCAGTGACCCTAAATTAGGGACGGGCGACTGCTTATAGCCCATTGAGTTGCTCATGGTGGTCGTTAAACCTTCAATAAAAAAAAAAAAAAAAATCCCTCAGATATTGCTGTGAACGGAATCGTGAGCTTACGAACTCTTAGAAACAGAGATATCGACAAAAATAAGATGTGACTTTACGTCCCTTGGAGGGAAAACCAGGCATTATTTTAGGAAGAAAGTATTCTCAAAAGGTTTATCCATATAAGCAGTATCGATCCAAGAAAAAAAAAATTAGTCGAGTATTCAGGAGCCCAGATTTTGCTACAAATACATCAGAAGCAGAAATTAACACTTATGACCCCTGCTGGCCAAACCATTCTTTACCAAACATTAGAAATTATGTGAAAAATATTTTCCGTCAGGTCTTGAATGCGCTACAGGAAGAATTTTCAAATCGTAGATTTAGGAGCAGATATAACACAGAAAACGCAACTTACCTATGTGCCGCCTAGCGGAAAGTCTATGATTTACTTGTAAATTTTAAATTTATAGGAAAAGCATTTCGCATCGGAAACACTACCCAACAAAGAAGGAATTTTTCAAATCGGACTCCTAGAAGCAGAGATATTGACAAAAATAAGATATACATCTACGCCCCCTGGAGTAGAAACCATGCAATATTTCAAGAAGAAAATTTTCCTAAAAGGTTTGTCGACATGAGTAGTATCGATCAACGAATTTTTTTCAATCGAGATTTTAGAAGCTCATATTTTGCTGCAAATACATCAGAAGCGGAAATTAAGATTTACGCTCCCTCGTGGCCAAACATTTTTTCACAAAAATTAGAAATTATGTGCAAACGATTTCCCATCAGGAGCTGTATCCGGTGCAACAAGAAGTTTTCAAATCGGAGATTTAGAAGCAGAGATATAGGGGGAAACGCAATTTACCTTTACGCCCCCTTGCGGAAAGTCTATGAATTACTTGGAAATTTTGAAATTATGTGAAAAACATGTCACACCAAAAACACTATCCAACAAAGAAGGAATTTTTCAAATCGGACTCCTGGAAGTAGAGATATTGAAAAAAATAAAATATACATCTACGCCCCCTGGCGGAGAAACTGTGGAATATTTTATGAAGAAAATATTCCAAAAAGGTGTATCGATGTGAGTGGCATCAGTCCACAAAATAATTTTTTCAATCGATATTTTAGAAGCTTAGATTTTATGGCAAATACATCAGAAGCAGAAATTAACACTTGCGCCCCCTGGTGGCCAAAGTATTCTTTACCAAAAATTTAAAGTTATATGCAAAATATTTTCCATCAGGAGATGTGTCGTCTGAAGAAAAAAAATTTCAAATCGGAGTTTTAGAAGAAGAGTTATAGGGGAAAATGTTATTTACTTTTATGCCCCCTAGCGGAAAATCTATGCGTAATTTGAAAAAGTAACTATATCTAAAATACTCTTCGGCATAAATGGAATCGAAAGATAAAGATTTTTTTCAATCGGATGTTTAGAAGCAAATATGTGGAATAAAACGTGTTTTTGAATTCGACATCATCTGAATTTCTGCCCTCTGGCGGCGAAATTGTACATCGTAAAAAAATCGAAATAAAGGATCATGATTCGCATATTTCAAGCTTCCCAATGTGAAAATAATCTTTCAAATCGGACTAATAGTTGCGGAGATATCGTAGGTACAGACGGACGGACAGACGGACAAACCGATAACATAAGCACGATCTTTTTTAGCACGTCTTTTGTAAAAAAAGATCGTGCTCATGTTATCGGTTTGTCCGTCCGTCTGTACCCACGGTATTTTTTTGCATTCGGAACTTGAAATATGCGAATCATGATCCTTCATTTCTTTTTTTTTTTTTTACGATGTACAATTTTTTTTTCGTCGCTAGAGGGCGTAAATGCAGATGATGTCAAATTCAAAATTACGTTTTATTCCACATATTTGCTTCTAACCATCCGATTGAAAAAATTCTTTTATCTTTCGATTCCATTTATATCGAAAAGTATTTTAGATATATTTTCTTTTTCAAAGTACGCATAGATTTTCCGTTAGGGGGCGTAAAAGTAAATTACATTTTTCCCGATAACTCTTGTTCTAAAACTCCGATTTGAAATTTTTTTTTTTAAATGGATACATCTCCTGATGGAAAATCTTTGCATATACTTTCGAATTTTTGGTAAACAATACTTTGGCCACCAAGGGGCGTAAGTGTTAATTTTCGCTTCTGATGTATTTACCATAAAATCTGAGCTTCTAAAATATCGATTGAAAAAATTATTTCGTGGACTGATGCCACTCCCATCGATACACCTTTTTGGAATATTTTCTTCATAAAACATTCCCCAGTTTGTCCGCCAGGCGGCGTAGAAGTATATCTTATTTTTGTCAATATCTCTACTTCTAGGAATCCGATTTGAAAAATTTCTTCTTTGTTGGATAGTGTTTTCCGTGTGACATGTTTTCCTTATAATTTCAAAATTTTCTAGTAATTCATAGAATTTCCGCTGTTGCATAATCTGCGTAAACATAATTCGATTTCGATGAAATTTTAGTATGTGGTAGGGGACAACCAGGGGACGAACCCAGTTGAAAATGTGCGAAATGGGGCCAAAGGTCAGTGCATAGGAGCGGGATCCATTTCATTGCCTTTATGCGTCATAACTTATGTAAAAATGCTTCTGTTTCGACAAAACTTTCGTATGTTGTTCCGCAGGTATACTGAACAAATTCTGTTGAATATCATCGAAATGGGGTCGAAGGTCAGGGTACAGGAGCGAGATCTATTCCACAGCCATTATCCTCATAACTTGAGTAATAATTTCTGGTATGCTGGAAAGCGTATCATAATCAATGCCTTGCATGATTTTACTAACTTGTTTAGTTCAGTTCCATGTCTTTGCTGGATGTGTAAGAACCGGAGAGTTCTATTAATAATGTATATATAATACACACTATATTTTATGCTGCCGGAGACTGAGGGCCAAGATTTAAGTTGTAGAGTCATTTTGGAGGTGTTTGGCCATAACTCACCACGCTGGCCAAGCGGGTTGGTGAGTGTGGGATAGCATTTCCTCTGATCCCGATGGTATAGTTATACCGCTATCGGCCAGTGCGACATGAAGGCAGAGGGTGCTAAGAATCCCCGGAGGACCGGACTAGGCTGAAATTTGATGCTGACCTTGGCTACCTACAACGGACGCTCTCTATCTTCTGATTCAAGGCTTCTTGAATTGGAAGAGGAACTACAAAGGATCAAGTGGGACATCGTCGGGCTAAGTGAGGTAAGGAGAAAAGGAGAAGATCTCATTGAACTGAAAAGTGGACATCTCTTCTATTATCGTGGGACAGATACTGGCAGAACTAGTGGTGTTGGATTTATAATAAACAAGAAACTGAAGGATAAAGTGGTAGAAGTTGAAAGTTCCTCTGACAGAGCTGCACGACTCGTTATCCAACTATCGAGAAGATACCAGGCTCAGATTATTCAAACTTATGCACCCACCACAAGTCATCCTGAAGAAGAAATTGAAGAATTTTATGAGGAAATTCGTCATCTAAATAATAAAGGTAAGCAGCACTTGAAGATAATTATGGGAGATTTCAATGCAAAAATAGGGCACCGGCAACAGAATGAAACTTCAGTAGGTAAATTCGGTCACGGCAACAGAAACCAGCGTGGAAATACTCTCGTTGAGTTTGCAGAGGCAGAAGGATTTTTCATCTTGAATTCCTTTTTCAAAAAAAAGCCACACAGGAAATGGACATGGAGACATCCAATTGGGACGACAAGTGAAATTGATTTTATTATGTGTAACAAAAAATTCGTCATCGAAGACTGCAGTGTGCTGAACAAGTTCAACACAGGTAGTGACCATAGATTGGTGAGATGTAAGATGCACCTCAACACTAAACTGGAACGTGGCAAGCTCATAAGACAAACAAAATGTATTGACATAACCAACCTTAAAAAACACCATAATACTTTCAAGTTGGAACTGAAGAACAGATTCTCTGCTTTAGAAGGCCTAACATCGGAAGAAGTGGATATTTCGGAAGTTAACAGAAAAGTAACCAAAGCTCTTATGGAAACAGCAACAAAATTAGCTGGGTCTAAGAACAAGTTGCATGTAAACAAATTATCAGGAAAAACCAAAATGTTGATGCAAAAAGAAGAGAGATGAGGACAACTAAAGAAGATGTGACTTCCAAAGTGGAATATATAGAGCTATGCAAGACAGCACGAAAAAGTATCACTGAAGACGTAAGGAAATTCAACTGTGAGCTAGTGAGGAAAGCAATTGAAAACAACCAAAGCCTAAAGATAGCAAAGGGACATCTCAGTAAGGAAGAAAACAGATTATGGCTCTGAGAAAAGAAGATGGTTCTATAACAAGAAATAGAGGCGAAATTTTGACAAGAGTGAAAGATTTCTACTCCAAATTATATGAAAGGGATGATACATGTACTCCAGACATCATGAAAGGTACCAGAGTTCTTCCAGTCCTCCCAGCAGAAGTTGCTCATGCAATCAAGAACATGAAGCGGGGGAAAGCTCCAGGAGAAGATGGAATTACTATAGACATCATACAAGAAGCAAGTGGAGAAATTGAAACAGTACTCGCCCAAATTTTCACTCAATGCCTTAATGAAGGGAAGATTCCTGAGGATTGGAACAATGCTACAATGATCCTGCTACATAAAAAAGGTGACATTGAGGATCTCAGGAACTACAGACCTATCAGCCTCCTATCAGTGGTTTATAAAATTTTCACTAAAGTTCTTTCACACCGCTTGAAGGTAACACTGGACATGGCTCAACCGAGAGAACAAGCTGGATTCAGGAGTGGCTACAGCACAATAGATCATATCCACGTACTGAGAGAACTAATTGAAAGAGCGAGGGAATATGAACTTCCATTGTGCATGGCTTTTATCGATTATGAAAAAGCCTTTGATTCGGTGAAACCATCAGCAGTTACCACGGCTCTGAAATCCTGCGGTATTGAAGATGCATACATTAATATTATTAATAACATCTATGAAAATGCAAGTGCAAAGATTCGGCTGTTTGAAAATACAACACACATAAAAATTGGAAAATGAGTGAGACAAGGTGACACCATATCTCCGAAGCTCTTTAATGCCACATTGGAAAATGTCTTTCAATCACTGAACTGGGAAAACAAAGGGATAAAGATTAATGGAGATTATCTAACCACCTTCGTTTTGCTGATGACGTAGTCATTTTTGCAACTACCCCATCAGAGTTACAGAGTATGATCCAGGAACTTGCTGACAAGAGTAAAGAAGTGGGATTAAAAATGAACTTTCAGAAGACAAAAGTGATGTTCAATGCTTTTACAAGAAATGAAGATTTATCGATTGATGGAGAAAAACTGGAGATAACAGATACGTATGTTTATCTTGGACAGCAGATATCAAGTGAGGGTCAGATTGATGAAGAAATTAATCGGCGTACAAAACTTGCCTGGAGAGCTTTTGGAAGAAACAGCATAATTTTCAAGAGCAATATGCCATTATGTCTTAAAAGAAAAGTGTTTGATCAATGCATCCTTCCAGTGCTTACGTATGGTGCAGAGACGTGGACCTTAACTAAAAGAGACATACAAAGGCTGCAGACAACTCAAAGCAGCATGGAGAGGTGCATGCTTGGTATAACCAGGAGAGATAAGAAGAGGAACTCGTGGATCCGAAAAATGACGAGAGTGGAAGACATCATGATCAGGGGAGTTAAATCCCTGAAATGGCAATGGGCTGGACATACTGCCAGAAGGACAGACCATAGATGGACAGCCGAAATTTTAGATTGGATTCCAAGGGACAGGAAAAGACCCAGAAAAAGACCACATGGGAGATGGGTGGATGAAATTCGTAAATATGCGGGAGTGACATGGAGGAGACTGGCACAAGACAGACCGTTGTGGAGGAAACTTGGGGAGACCTTCGTCCAGCAGTGGATTGATAATGGTTGACAATGATGATGATGATGATGATATTTTATGGTTTTAGAAAGCATTAACGGGTTTAAAGACAAGCACATGGACATTTTTCAAAACTGAAGTACTCATCGCTGGCAATTTAAAGAACTGGTATCAGTGAATAGCTTTGCATGTCTGCTTCAACGGAAACGAAGCTTTTGCCTGATAACATGCTGCTTGCCTCAGGGAGAGAGAGAGAGAGTGTGTGTGTGTTTGTGTGTGCTTCTCTCACAGATTAGAATCCCTTTATCTGTCAAGACAAAGGAGCGCTAGGTGGCGTGTTTCTACGGAATTAATGGAAACCGGAGTCATTCAACTAAATCTTTCTGGAAGTCTTATGCTTTGCCAGTTCCGATTGTAATCGAAAGATGTCGGCATTAATCGCAATACTGGTTTCAGCTTTCGTTCAGCAAAGCTACTGGCACATGGGATTGACATTCAATATTAGACGTAAGTGTCTTTTTGATTTTATAGTGAGTGTGGGGCCTCATTTACTATTATTGCGGGGGATCTGTGAAGGATATCTCTACGAGTTATAGTGTATATGCAGCCGAATTAGTAGTCTTTCAGTTTCACTTATACATGTATTACGTTGTGATCAAATGGCTTGGTTGAAAGCCAGAGCCAGGCGGCAGGAACCGAAAAATATGTTCATTACGATTTTTTTTGCCTGTTACTGATTTTATTTTTTAGAAAGTACCTGTTTCTTCGAGATCTTATAGTGACTGTGTGGCCTCATTTACGAAGCACACCGGAAATTTTTTATCACCCCTGGCACAACTTAACTAATACCGGCTGACGGGCCCTTTTGCCATGATAACATCATGAATCACGTGTAGTAGAGACACCACGAGGCTGTGGATGTATAGAACATCGATTTGCAACCACCCGTGCGTCAACTGGTCCCGAATTTCCGCCAGAGTACGTGGGTGTCTATTCCGGCGTTTCACCTTCTGTTCCAAACGATCCCACATACACTGACGGAAAAAAAAAATCCCAACACCAAGAAAAAATAGTTGCAGAGGAATGAACTGGCGCCAATTCATTTGCATAGGTAACATATTTAATCGATTAAGGTTTCAAGATCACAGCTTAATGTAAGCGCGAGAAGAGCTATTTTAAATGTGAAATGCTGGTACATTAAAAACCGGTGTAACCTCCAGAATGTTGAATGCAAGCACGCAAACGTTCATGCATTGTGTCGTACAGGTGCTGGACGTCAGTTTGTGGGATGGAGTTTCATGCCTGTTGCACTTGATCGGTCAATACAGGGACGGTTAATGCTGGTTGGGGGGTGACGCTGGAGTTGTCGTCCAATGATGTCCCATACGTGCTCGATTGGTGAAAGATCTGGTGATCTAGCAGGCCACGGCAACATGTCGACACACTGTAGAGCATGTTGGGTTACAACAGCGATATGCGGGCGAGCGTTATTCTGTTGTAAAACACCCCCTGGAATGCTGTTCATGAATGGCAGCACAACAGGTTGAATCACCAGACCGACGTACAAGTGTGCCGTCAGGGTGCGTGGGATAACCACGATAGTGCTCCTGCTGTCACAGGAAATTGCTTCCCAGACCATAACTCCAGGTGTAGGTCCAGTGTGTCTCGGCCACAGACAGGTTGGTTGCAGGCGCTCACCTGGCCTCCTTCTAACCAACACACGGACATCACTGGCACCCAGGCCGAACCGGCTTTCATCAGAAAACACAACAGATCTCTAATCCGTCCTCCAATGAGCTCTAGCGTGACACCACTGACGTCGCAAACGGTAGTGGTTTGTAGTTAGTGGAATGCACGCTACAGGGCGTCTGGCTCGGAGCTGTCCTTCAAGTAACCAATTTGTAACAGTTTGTTGTGTCACTGTGGTGGCAACTGCAGCTCGAATTGCAGCCGCAGACGCGGTACGATGCGGCACGGCCATACGCCGTACACGGCGATCTTCCCTCTATTAGTGCCACATGGACGGGCGGAACCCGGTCTTCTTGAGGTAGTACCTTCCCTTGACCACCGCTGCGAACAATCATGCACAGTGGCTACATTCCTGCCAAGTCGTTCTGCAGTATTGCGGAAAGAAAATCCACCTTCTCGTAGCCCTATTACACGACCTCGTTCAAACTCCGTGAGCTGTTGATAATGGCTTCTTCGTCTTCTTAAAGGCATTCTTGACTAACATCAACACACTACGTCGAATCTCAACGATAACTAACGCTCACGAACGTTACAGCGCGTATTTACAGCAAACCTGCTTTGCATGTTCCGAGGGGCGCTACTAGAGCCACACGTAAGCGCCGAGCGCGAAATTTGCATAGACGTCATCTTGCAGATGTACTCTCACCGTCTACCAACTGTCGTTTATCTAACACAACTCCTTCTTGGTGTTGGAATTCTTTTTCCGTCAGTGTATTTTCAATAGGACAACACTGTCTCACCTCGGCCAGTCGAGGTGAGACAGTGTTGCTGATTGTTCGTCATGCCACTCAGGTACAGGTTTAGCCTTGTGCACACTGCCATTGTTATCTTGGAAGACGAGAGTGGCAGTGTGATGCTGCTCCTGGAGATGTATGACAAAGGGCAAGACTTCGTCATTCAGAATGCGTAGGTACGTATGCTGGTACAAATTCGTCGTCACTGCAATGAGAGGGCCCATTTCGTGGTACGGAAAACATCCCAAAAGCTTCAGATAACTCCCTCCAGCTTGAAGGCTTCATTGGGCCTGCGATCCACTCATCGCCTCTCACCATTGGAGTACAAACAAAAAACGAGACTCATCAGACCAAATTACTCGTTTCCAATCCTCCACAATAAAGTCTTGGTGCCTCTGAGCCCATTGATAGCCTGCGACTTTGTGATTTGCTGTTAAAAGCAGTGATGTAGTTCTAAATGAAAAAGTGCCCTAGTGCTGAACGGATTAAGAAACCTCAACCTGGGCAAGATACCCTCAGAATTTTCAAAAGCCCTGTAAAATGTGTTTTTTTATTTAATTATTTCGTGATTTTTATGAAATTTTCATTATTAATTACTTTTATCAATTTATATTAAAATTGCATACTAATTTTGGCAGTTTTAAATAAAAAAAGAGACGTACGTGTGAGCCATATGCTAAGAGTACCGCTATGTCGTTCTACATACTTCATTATGAATAATACATATTCCAAAAATTTTTGTGAAAAATACACATTCTAAATATTTTTTCTGAATAATACATATTCCAAATATTTTTGTGAATAGTACATATTCCAAATCTTTTTTCTGAATAATACATACTCCAAATATTTTTTGTTTATAATACATATTCCAAATCGTCTTTGTTTATAATACATATTCCAAATCTTTTTTCAGAATAATACATATTTCAAATATTTTTTCTGAATAATACATCCAAATATTTTTTCTGAATAATACATACTCCAAATATTTTTTGTGAATAATACATATTCCAAATCATATATATATATATATATATATATATATATATATATATATATATATATGATGAAGAAATTAATCGGCGTACAAAACTTGCCTGGAGAGCTTTTGGAAGAAACAGCATAATTTTCAAGAGCAATATGCCATTATGTCTTAAAAGAAAAGTGTTTGATCAATGCATCCTTCCAGTGCTTACGTATGGTGCGGAGACGTGGACCTTAACTAAAAGAGACATACAAAGGCTGCAGACAACTCAAAGCAGCATGGAGAGGTGCATGCTTGGTGTAACCAGGAGAGATAAGAAGAGGAACTCGTGGATCCGAAAAATGACAAGAGTGGAAGACATCATGATCAGAGTTAAATCCCTGAAATGGCAATGGGCTGGACATACTGCCAGAAGGACAGATCATCGATGGACAGCCGAAATTTTAGATTGGATTCCAAGGGACAGGAAAAGACCCAGAAGAAGACCACATGGGAGATGGGTGGATGAAATTCGAAAGTATGCAGGGGTGACATGGAGGAGACTGGCACAAGACAGACCGTTGTGGAGGAAACTTGGGGAGACCTTCGTCCAGCAGTGGATTGATAATGGTTGACAATGATGATGATGATGATGATGATGATATATATATATTCCAAATATTTTTCTGAATAATACATACTACAAATCTTTTTTCTGAATAATCATATTCCAAACATTTTTTGTGAATTAATACATATTCCAAATATTTTTGTGAGTAACACATATCCCAAATATTTTTTGCGAATTAATACATATTCCAAATATTTTTGTGAATAATACATATTCCAAATTTTTTTGTGAATAATGCATATTCCAAATCTTTTTGAGAATAATACATATTCGAAATATTTTTGTGAATAATACATATTCCAAATTTTTTTCTGAATAATACATATTCCAAATTTTTTTCTGAATAATACATATTCCAAATATTTTTTGTGAATAATGCATATTTCAAATCTTTTTGTGAACAATACATATTAATCACATTGAACAAAAGCAGCTAACATGGTTACATCAACTCAGTGTGACTAATGCACAGTTTTTCCTATGGTTATGAGGTGGCTGCAGGATATGTCTTTTGTGTTGCCATAGGGAAGCAGAGAGTAAGCTCAGAGGATATTGTTGTTGTTAGAGCCGATATGGAGTACTTTAGTAGAAATGCTTTTCAGTGCCGTTGTGTTCTCTCCGGGGAAGGCAATCTTAACCCCACGGAGTATCCACCACCTCGAACTTTATTTTTACTCTCTTCAAGAAGAAAAGAGTTCACATTGTTTTTGTACTCTCGAAAATTTATAATCAGTGAGATCCATGCTGCGTGATCAGACTGTATCGTTTTAGCAATACAGTACTTTTTCTTTACCACCACGAGCAATTCGTAGAACTATAAGCAGTCTCCCGTCCCTAACTTCACGCCACTGGTTCGAATGAAGGACAAATCCAGCGTCTTTGGCCAAGCGCATCACCCATACCTCGTCTGGACTCGAACCAGGCCCTGGCTAGAGGAAATAGTCAGAGACCAGCGCCTCAGACAACTCGGCCACTGGGGCGAGCATCTTCAGTAGTATAAGCATTTGATTGAGAAAGGAGTATGTATACAAATACAGAATATTTGCATACATTGTTAGCATATACACAGTCGAGTCACATCATTGTGACCACCTCGTACATTTGACGTCAACAGCGTGCATCCAATGAAAGAAGGCACGTGTCGTGAGCTGGCTTGGAGGGTATATAAGGTGTGCTGCAGGTATTCTGAAAACATATCACTCGTTGCTGGCATGGATAAAAGGAGCGATTTATCAAATTGCAAAAAGGGATGATTATCGGCTTTCGGAGAAAGGGTGGCAGTATTTCTGAAACAGCACAGCTTTTGAACTGTTCGCGTGCTGCTCTGGTTAAAGTGTATCGTGATTGAAGAAATGACAACATTGCGAATAAGCCAAGTGGAAACTGCGGAGCACCACGTGCAGTTGATGTGAGAGGTGAACGTCGGCTTCGAAGGTGCTTGAGGGCCGATCGACACGCTACAGTGGAGCAATTCACTTGCCGAATGAACCAGGGGACTACCGGAAGTATGTCTAACACGACAGTTCATCGAACCGTGCTGCGTATGGGGCTCCGATGCAGACGGATGGTCACTGCACCTATGCTAACGAAGGTGCATCGGCAGAAAAGGCTTACATTTGCACGGCAGTATTGAAACTGCATGCACCTCCGCTGATTGGCAAAGGATTGCCCTCTCCGATGAGTCATGTTTTGTGCTTCATCGAGCGGATGGACTTTGGCGTATAAGTCGAGAAACATTGAAGAATTAACACTCTTCAACCATTGCTGGACGAATACAAGCTGGTGAGGGGAAGCGTTCTGGTCTGGGGAATGTTTTCGTGGCATTCTTTGGGTCCATTCATACCTGTGGAAGGTACTATGGACCGAATTCGTTATGAATCCATCCTTGCATACCACGTACACCCACACATGCTGATTGTCTTCCCCGGGGTGGATGGGATATTCCAGCAGGACAATGCAACATGTCATACAGCTTGAAATGTCCGAGAGTGGATGGAATAGCACAATGAAGACTTCAAAGTACTTCCATGCCCTCCCCTCCCTAATTCCCCAGATTTAAACCCAACTGATCATCTGTGGGACAACCTTGATCTTGTTGTACGTTCTATGGATCCTCCACCAAGCACCATCCAGCAGCTGTCAGATGCACTGCAGTCAGCATGGCTCCACATACTTGTGAACACCTTTCAGCACGTTATTGAGTCACTCCCAGCCCGTCTAGCTTCTGCCCGCGCCGCACACGGCGTTTACTCTGGATATTAGCTGGTGGTCACATTAATGTGACTCCCAGCCCGTCTAGCTAATGCCCGCGCCGCACACGGTGGTTACTCTGGATATTAGCTGGTGGTTACAATAATGAGACTCCCAGACCGTCTAGCTACTGCCCGCGCCGCACACGGCGGTTACTCTGGATATTAGCTGGTGGTCACAATAATGTGACTCCCAGCTCGTCTAGCTACTGCCCGCGCCGCACACGGCGGTTACTCTGGATATTAGCTGGTGGTTACAATAATGAGACTCCCAGACCGTCTAGCTACTGCCCGCGCCGCACACGGCGGTTACTCTGGATATTAGCTGGTGGTCACAATAATGTGACTCCCAGCCCGTCTAGCTACTGCCCGCGCCGCACACGGCGTTTACTCTGGATATTAGCTGGTGGTCACATTAATGTGACTCCCAGCCCGTCTAGCTACTGCCCGCGCCGCACACGGTGGTTACTCTGGATATTAGCTGGTGGTCACAATAATTAGACTCGAACGTGTAGTATACTAACAATATGATCATGTAAGTTAGTATCCCCTATTTTTGCATACACGTAATCGACAAAAACATCCTTTGCATTTGAAAAACTTCCTTTATCTATTTTTGCATACAATTCATCGACAAAACATCCTTTGCCCAGCTTTATCAACGACAAAAACATCCTTTGCCCAGTTTTTTTTACCATCTAACCACAAGAAAGTGGCTTAGCGCCGCTAAGCCTAAAAAATAGAGCCTTAGAGCCGCCACGGCGCGTTAAGCCCCTTCTACATCACTGGTCTTACAGCGCTGGCTCTCTCCCTTCTCTGGAGTCAGTGGCCCTAAATTGGGCAAAGGCGGCTGTTTATAGCCCATTCAGGTGCTGGCGGTGGTCCTCTAACCCTCAATCGAAAAAACAAAACAAAATTTTATTCACATGTCGTGCATTTGTTTTTTACACCCTCGGAGTATGAATTTGCACCCATATGGCCATTCTGAGAGGCAATCGCCCTCCCTGCCCAAGGTTGTATCTTTCATTTAAGACATCTCCCGAGTCGGTGAGTACTATTTTCAATTAGCTATCAGCACTTTATTTTCTCGACCAGTTGGTCGTTTTTACTAAGTTAGGCCTCGCCATCGGCGATGGCGACTGCTGATAAGAGCAGAATTCCCGCTCTCGTCACAGCTTCTCCTACTACGTCGATCCTTATCTCTGACGGAGCAAACCAATCAGCGTCCGTCCTTGATGATAGGGAATATCGTCCTCCTCCTGATGCCTATTGCTCTTCTTCTTCTACGCTTCAACTCTCTGACTCCACCACCCCTCCTGGTGGTGAGGCTATGACGTTCGTTCCTGATGCTACCGATGACGTAATGGATATCTCTGAGGGCGTTGCTTCTCTGCCCTCGGTAGCCTTGCCCAGCGTTGTGTCAGCTCCTTCATCCAGCGCTGCACCTCTGCCTTCCAATGGAGGATTGCCTTCCCGCTCTTATTCTAGCGTTACCTCAGGTGCGTCCCTACCGACGCAATCGACTCGCCTTCCCCTTGCAGATGCCCATGTCCAGATACATGGTGACTCACTTCAATTGGACGTTCCGCACTTCTCACCCGCTGCGCAGGAACTTCACTCCACCCGCGAGTTGGGAGTGTGCCTGGATGCTCTTCCGAATACACCGCTGAAAGTCTATTGTGATACTCTCCTTGCTTTTCTTCCAGCCGGAGCCATTACTCACCTCACCCGCCGGCCGCGGACGGTGATTGTTTATTTCACATCCAAAGAGCATGCAGACACGCTTCTAAACTTTGGTCTTGACCTGGGAGACCACCACCTGGAAGCTGAACCGATTTCCAGGCGCCCTGTTCAGGTCTCCTTGCATCCGGTGCCCCCCGAAATCTCGGATGCGATGATATGTACTGCACTTAGTAAGTGTGGTAAGATTGTTGGTCCTGTTATCACACATTCAGCTGCGCCCAAGGATCCTGCAAATAAGAATGTTCGTAGTTTTCGCCGGAGTGTTCGACTCATCTTTCCATCAGAGGAGCATCTCCGTAAGTTCCCACGGATCCTAAACGTCCGATGTGGGCAGCTCTCCTACAGAATTGACATGCTAACATCAGAACACTGTGCTAATTGCAAAGAACTTGGGCATCAGCGTGCTCGATGCCCCAACAACCAGTATCCAGCTCCCACTGCTTCTACAGTGCCTACCGCCTCTAAGCAGCCTCCTGCTACATCTCGCTCTCGACCTGCACCGTCTTCAAATGTGCCAACTGCCCCAGGGCCGAGTTACACAAAAAGTATATCTACAGCCTCTCGTCCACGAGCGTCTTTTGATGCTGATCTCACCTCCCACCTTCAATTTCCAGTGCTCACCTCACCTATTACTCCTCATCCCGTGGCAACATCGGGAGACTTCGCCGCTGGTTTCCCACCAGTCTTCACTGTTGGTGTCTCCGAGTGTGACGGCGGTGCCGATAACTCCTCTGACTCTGCGTCAGCTTCCCGAGCATCGTCGCTCCCTGGAAAACGAATTTCTGGCACTCGTACAGGTACCCGACGTAAGAGGAAGAAGAAGAAATCTTCCTCTGCGGATGGGCAACCGTTCCGTACTACCAAATCTTCAGGAGATATCTCTCCCTCTCCTGCGCCAACAGAAATTGAAAGGGACACTGATGATGATGGGTCTCCGCCTTCGTTTGAGGTCTTTTCAAGTGTTCTCTCCAAATGTGGTGCTCCTTCAGAACCTCTCAATCTTGGAGATTACTATCAGTTTTGCACCCACACCACGAACCTGGAGTCGACGTATGACTACCTCCGAGAGCGCGAAGACATTCTTCCCGCGCTGCTCCTGCAAGCCGGATGCATTGCTAAGTACCTTCGTGGGTTTGTTCATGACCCCCTGCACCACTCATGGACCCTTGGCTGCGTAAACCGATTACAACAACTCCTGAAAGTTGCTCCGCGACTCCTCCAACCAACGACTGACCAGTCCATTCAAGGTCACGACCCTTAATTGCAGAGGGTTCGCTAGCCCCTAGCGAATGCTCTTGTAATGGAAGACCTCTCGCCCCTCGGGGCCGATCTGTTACTACTACAAGAAACAAACTGCCATTCCTCCACTCTGTTTACTCGCTGGCGTGCTAGCGATTATGTGTTCCATCATGCTTTCCGCTACTCATCTCATGGTGGACTTGCTATCGGAATACATCAACATTTCCGATCCACCCTCACTGCACTCTCAGTGCAGAACTTATGCCGAGATTTACTCCAGCAAGTCTCCTTCACAGTTGGCGGAGCTCGATTTCACATCTTTAATGTGTATATTCCATGCACCTCTATTCATTTATCCATCTTGTTCACCAAACTCCGTAAAGCTCTCTCGAAAGTCTCACCTTCCGATCGTGTGGTCTTGGGTGGAGACTTCAATTGCACCCTTGACCCGGCTCTGGATCGCTCTCCTTCGTCACGAGAGCGTCGGACGGATCTCGTCGCACTACTCCATGACCTTGTTGCTGATTTCTCCTTCACCGATGCTTATAGGCGCCTTCATCCACAAGAGACCTCACACACGTGGCGCTCGTCTGGGAGTCAGCTTCCATCAACTGCACGCTTGGATCGGGTTTACGTTTCCACACCGCTTCTTGCGTCTATTACCGAGTTGCAACATCAACCTACTGCTTCCTCAGACCACTGCACGGTCACCCTCACAGTGTTTGTTGCGGCGTCACTCCCTCGGACTGTACGTCCGTGGACATTTGACTCCAATCTCCTCACTGATCCTGAATTTTGTGCCTCTGTCCGTTCTTTTCTCGCTGCTCGTCGCGCAGGGTTGCATTCCGCACCCTGTACCTTGACGTATTGGCTTCGTGTCAAGCATCAGCTCCTCTTACATATCAAGCAACTTTCCTTCACCATGAAGACTTCTAGTCAGATGCGCCTCGATCACGCCAGGCAGATGCTCACACTGATTGGGTTATCAGATCCGCTTTTTCCAGCATATCAGGCGGAGCTCCAGGCTTTGCTGAAACCTCTTGCGCAGCAAGCACTTTTACGTCTGCGCATTAAACATCTCAATCCGGAGGAATGCACCTATGATTTTCTAACATCAATGGAATCTGCACGTAAGTCTTCTACCTCGCTTCGTCATCTTCGCCTCCCCTCTGGCGAAATCACATCCGATTCGGCAGCGATTTGCTCTCACGTTCGTCAGTTCTATACCACCAAGTTCAGTGAAACTCCTCCCCTTCTCCCTCTGCTCTCCCCCATCTTCTCAATAACCTACCTCAAGTTCCGTCTCATCTTGCTCCCACCCTGTCTCTTGCACCCACATCCACGGAGGTGTCCGACACCTTCTCTTCCCATAATACCCATGCCGCTCCGGGTCCGGACGGCCTCTCTTTTCCTTTTTACCGTGCGTTCTTGCCTCTTTTGTTGCCTTTTCTCCTCTCCGCTTTTTCTGCTGCATTTAACTGCTCCCCCTCCCGAGGAGTTTCACGGACGCACATGTGGTCCTATTTCCCAAGAGGGTGACCCTCTTGACTTGGGAAATTGGCGCCCCATTTCTCTTCTCAATCAAGATTATAAACTCTATACTAAGCTTCTTTTCCCGTCGACTAAACTCTATCCTCCCTCACATCCTTGCTGACTCTCAAACCTATACTGTTCCTGGCCGTTCTCTTTCCTCCAATGTTCAACTTCTTCGCGATCTCATTCATCTTGCCAAGACTCATTTCTGAACCTCTTGCTCTCCTTTCCTTAGACCTCCGTTCCGCTTTCGATAATATCTCACACGCCTATTTAACACAAACCCTGCTACACTTTGGCTTTCCTCCACAATTTGTCTCTGTTCTTCTCTCCCTCTACCGGGACGCCGTTTTCCATGTCAAGACGGCATCTTTTCTCACAGCACATGTTCCCTTCAAGCGGGGAGTTCGTCAGGGCTGCCCGCTTTCTGGTCAACTGTTTGCGATTGCCGTCGAGCCTTTTCTACGCTCTCTGCAAACATCTCTTCTAGCACAACTTCCACCACCAGTTGCCAGCTCACGGCATCACTCAGTCATTTACTCTGCTTATGCAGATGACATCACCGTCTGCATTCGTAGCGACTCACAGTTCCAACTGCTTCGTCGTTTGTTCTCCGCATATGCTTCATGTTCTGCAGCTGAACTGAATACGTCTAAGAGCACTGGATTGTGGTGCGGGTCGTGGTCCAATCGCTTGGATGCTCCATGGGGGGCCACATGGTCATCCACTACCCAACGCTTCCTGGGTGTGCACTTAGGCGCACCACAAGCTACATCCAGTGCAACTCGCTCGGAACTCCATCCTCGCCTCCTCCGCACAGCTGCATTTTGGTGTCGTGCGCAGTTCTGTACGTCCTACTACCAGCGTGCAAATCTCACCAGGACATACCTTCTGTCCATCTGCAAGCATTCTTGGATTGCATCTACGACCCCGCTTTTCTGTCTCCAGGAGGTTACACGCTGCCTTACTCGAGTAATGTGGGCGGGTCATCACTGGATTAACGTCCACAAGCTCTGTGCTCCTCCCTCCTATGGTGGTGCTGGCCTACCTGATGTCCCGCTGTGCTACAAAGCAAGCCGAGTGATCAACTTCATTCACCTTTTCACGGCTCCAGTGGCTTCCGCAGTTCAGGTACGTGACGTTCTTGCCTCCTTGCGTAACCCACATTTTTCCTTTCTTTCTTTAGTTCTCATGGATTGCTGTCCTTTCCCCCCTCCAAACTCCCACCTGCATATTCTGAAGCCCTCATTCACCTTCGCTCTCTCCCCTCATTCGCTCCCCTCCCTCTTCAACTCTAGAGCTTCTTTCTGAACCCCTCTTCTTCAACTCCCTTGTTCATCCCCCCCATCTCCCCTGTTTTTCATTCCCCTCTTGGCTCCGAGCAGGTGTAGTAACTGTACAAGACCTCACTAACTCGGATCTATCCTGGCGCCCTCTCTCTGGCCTCCCCCCTGCTATTCTCTCGTCCCCATCCGCCCATTTGGTCTATGACTCTCTGCTAACTGCACTTCTTTCGCTTTTCCCTGATCTTGTCTCCCCCACCGGTCTCGTCTCTGTCTTTTCTGCCCCTCTTCCGCTGCCGTTTTTCCTCCGACTCACAAACTCGGTTCTTCCTCTCTCCTCTCTCTCCTCTAAATCTCTTTATCGTTTTCTAGTGCACCTTGCCACCCCTTCACCGCTTTCTATTCTGGAGGTTCCCCCTGCTTCTCTTCCTCTTGTCTGGGCCGCTGCCCGCTCACCCTTATCTGCCCCTCTTGAAATTAATACCCACTGGCTCTTTTTGCATAATCGCCTCCCTGTTCCGTATTTTCTCTTTCGCATGTCTCTTCTCTCCTCCTCTCTGCTCCTTCTGCGCACAGGAGGCAGACGTTTCTCACGTCTACCTTTACTGTCCCATCCTGATGCCTCTCCTCCACCAGGCTTTCCGGATTGCCAGTCGCTCTTGTTCTCAAGATCTTCCGTTCACTGCCTACAGACATCTTCTTCTGCGGGCTCATCCACCTACAACTCTTCCTTCAGTTTGTGCCTATCTTTTCGTGCTGGTTAAACACGTTATTTACGTATACCTTCAACAACTCCGCAGCATTTCCTCGCCGGTCTCTTTACACCAGGCCAGCGCAGCACTTTTGTGCCATTTTCAAGATCGATTGCTTTCTCGACTCCGCCTGGAGTACCAGTCGGCTTCTTCCAGTCGTCGAGAAGCCACCTTCTATGCTACCTGGGCGCCGGCCGCTCCATGGTTTGCGATTGATTCTGGACTGCTACACCTATCAGAACCCTAGGACATTCTACACCTCCTTTGCTGAGTTCCGTGGCACCCTGGTGGCCCTCCTCCACTGTACGACTCGTGCAATCCATACTACCGTTGAATTGTGAATGCTAATGCCATCTCAGTGTATTTTCATGCTTACTCGTGTACATTACTTACTTTCACCCCGCCTGTATTATGTTGCTTTGGTGCCCTCGTTAAATAACTTGCACAATTGTGCACGCTGTGTTTTTATCTCATGTATGTAATGTTTTACCTTCACGGCGGTGTTTGTGCTGTTCTTTTTCTAATTGTGTACTATTGTTTCGCCTGTGTTATCCTGTAAATCATGCCCAGCCAATGTCATGTGACACGATGTGTTTCTCTTTGTCACTTCTGCAATTTTTTATTCAATAAGCTTTGCTTGCAGCATTTGTTATTCATCCCCATTGTCATTGCAGTGTATATACCATCATGTTTTTAACAGTTTTGTATTATTTCCCAGTGAGACGCCCAATACTGTACGTCTCCCTCTTATGTTTTCTTATGATAAATTAGAATAAAGCGATTTTGAAACCTCTCGGTACCTATGGCCCGTCCCTCACAAATATACACTTACGATTAAGCTTTTCTGCATATTTTAGCTTGCGCATGCGCAGGTGAACTTTCGTAGCTACAGTGCATTTCATCGATGTCAGGGTCGTTCGTTACGTTCGTCGAAATCTGAATAATATATAATGAAAATAATAAAAACAACAAGAAAGATTACACCGAATTTTCGGTTGAAATAAGCACTTCTTTTGAATCCTTCCTGACTCGTATAATTATTAAAGTTACGCAAATCAGTGGAACTGGTTAGACAAAACAATAAACCCGGGTTCTGCAATCGAATGAACATCCACAAATAGAAACGGCTACTACTTCCACCAGCGGTTAAAAAGTATTATACGAAAAAAACTTAGAAATGTCGCACAGAAAGTTTCTCATAGTACAAGGAAGTATCAGAGACAAAAAGATTTTCAAAACCAAAAGCTAACAGAGGAAAATATACACGTAGAAGAAAAAGTGGTAGAACTCTATGACTTCTAGCAACAGAATTTTGCATAATGGAAAAGTTGAAAATAGGCGAAAAATATTCCTCATGGAAAAAGCACTTTTGAAATATGTCTCCCAGCAGTAGAGATAGGGAGAACAAGTTATTAAAATCATGCAATGCATTGATTATGATACGCTTTCCAACATACCTGGAATCATTACTCAAGTTATCAGGATAATTGCTGTGGAATAAATCTCGCTCCTGTGCCCTAACCTTTGACCCCATTTCGATGATAAATACTGAACCAATTCAACAGAATTGGTTCAGTATACCCCGAAACAACATACTAACATTTTGTCGCTATAGAAGCATTTTTAGTCAAGTTATGAGGATAATGGCTGTGGAATAAATCTCGCTCCTGTGCCCTGACCTTTGACCCCATTATGATGATATTCAACAGAACCGGTTCAGTATATCTCCGGAACAACACACTAAAGATTTGTCGCAATAGAAGCATTTTTAGTTAAGTTATGACGCATAAGGGCGATGGCATGAATCCGGCTCCTATGTCCTGACCTTTGACCCCATTTCGCCCATTTTCAATATTGTTCGTCTCCAGGTGGTCCCGTACCCCTACCACATATTAAAATGTCATCGAAATCGAAACATTTTTACGCAAGTTATGACGCATAAGGCCATGGATCCTGCTCCTATGTCTTGACCTTTGACCCCATTTCGACCATTTTCAATAGGGTTCATCCCCAGGTTGTTCCCTACCACATACTAAATTTCATCGAAATCGAAACATTTTTACGCAAGTTATGACGCATAAGGCCATGGATCCTGCTCCTATGTCTTGACCTTTGACCACATTTCTTCCATTTTCAAAAGGGTTCATCCCGAGGTTGTTCCCTACCACATACTAAAATACATCGAAATCGAACCATTTTTACGTAAGTTATGACGCATAAGGCGATGGCATGGATCCCGCTCTTATGTCCTGACCTTTGAGTACATTTCGTCCATTTTCAATAGGGTTCGTTCCCAGGTTGTTTCCTACCACATGCTAAAATTTCATCGAAATCGAACCAATTTTACGCGAGTTATCGTACGCACGGACGGACGGACAAAGCTGGAGCATATACTCTTCTTCAACCTACGGTTGGAAAGCGTAAAAAAAGGTTTCGACCTTTCGGCCCCGTAACGGGAAATCTGTGTTATTGGAGGAGGATAGTGCTCCACATCTCCACTGTAGCGAATTGCATACATTAAAAAAGAAATATCTCAGTAGGGTTTTTAGAAGCGGAGATACACCTGCAAACTGAAGTACACAAACACCACCTAGCGTCAGAAATGTGGACTATAAAACTCCTAATACACAAACCTAAAGTGTTCCGTAAGGCAAGTGGCATCCGCTGCTGAAATAGTCGCACATTTAGAAGCAGCGACATTGAGCAAAAAATTTAAAATATTTTCGCCCCTTAGAACAAAATGGTGCAGGAAGGTGTTTTGAAAACAGTAATTGAACCTACAGATCGGGTTCATCCCATAGTGATAGTACAAAAATCTAAAACACAGGTTAGAATTTGTATGGATCCTAGACCTTTAAATAGATATCTCAAAAGAGAACACTATCCAATTCCTACTCAACAGAATATATTTGCTCAGTTGGAAAGTGCCAAAAAAATTTCAGTTCTTGATGCTTCCTCTGCATTTCTACAAATTCTTTTGGGAGAGCAAAGCTCCAAGTTATGTACCATTGCGACATCATTTGGAAGATATAAATTTTGTAGATTACCTTATGGCCTTGTTAGCTCTCCAGAAGTATACCAGAAAACAATAGATAAAATTGTCATGGATTTAGAAAGTACTATTGTTTACATTGATAATATTCTTGTCTTTGGCCGTACGGAGGCAGAGCACGATAAAAGATTAAAAGCAGTGTTAGACAGAGCTAGAAAATAAGGTTTGAAACTTTCTAAAGAAAAGAATCAAATAAAAAGAAGTTTTGTTAAATATCTAGGGCATATTTTGTCCAAGGAAGGTTTGTCTATGAATCAAGACATAATAAAAGCAGTGACTCAGTATAAGTCTCCAAAAAAACAAAATGAAACTACAGAGTTTTATAGGTATGATTACATTTGTAGGTAAATTTATTTTCAATTTATCGAGTAAGACAGGAATTCTTCGCGAGCTTTTTAGTAATAAATGCGAGCTTGTGTGGATAGAAAATGAACAAAAAACGTTGGACGATTGGTTGGTTGGTTGGTTTGTTTTTATGGCGCAAGGGCCATGTCTGGCCAAAGAGCGCCAAACACAAGACAAGACAAGACACAGGACAGCCAAACAGTATTAAAAATATGGTAAAAACGTTGGACGAACTCAAAGCCTGTGTAGTAAATACGCCAGTTCTATCATATTTTGACCCAGGCAAGAAATCAACGATTTCTGTTGATGCAAGCCAATATGGCTTAGGGGCAGTCTTACTTCAAGAAGATCATCTTGTGGCATACGCTACAGTCTCTCTAACAGAAATTCAACAGAGATACAGCCAAATCGAAAAAGAATTGTTGGCAATCCTAAATGGATGCAAGAAATTTCAGTACACCGAAGAGCAATTGCATTAGAGACAGCTGGCGTTATGCAAATGTGGCGCTGTGGGCGGCCCTATAAACGGAAACGACATGACGTATGCAGCGATCCGACAATATAAGGAGTGATGTGACGGGAATCAGTAAGAGTCGGACGCAGTATGGGTAAAACGAAGGATCTAAGCGCATTTGATCGTGAGCAAATTGTTGGGGCCCGACGAATGGGTCACTCCGTCTTGGAAGTCGTGTAGGCACTGAGAATTTTACGAGCCACTGTGTCACGGGTACACCGTGAGTACATCGAATCTGGTAAAACCATCCCTGCAAGGGCCAACTGCCGTGGACAACAGCGTGTGGATGACCGGGAACACCGTCGGCTAGCTCGCATTGTAACAGCGGATAGACGGGCCACAGTGCAAGAAATCACTCGGCAATTTAACGCTGGTGCACAAAAACGTGTAAGCAGCCACACCATCCAGAACCATCTCCTTGCTATGGGGTACAGAAGTACAGAAGCCATCGTCCTACGAGGGTACCGCTGCTGATCGCACATCGCAATGTGCAAAGATTAGCTTGGGCGCGGGAACATCGCCACGGGACCCTAGACATGTGGAAAAATGTTGCCTGGACTGATGAGTCGAGATTCACGTTGGTGCATGTGGATGGCAGGATACGAGTACGGCGCAAACCACATGAAGCGATGGATCCTTCTTGCCAGCAGGGTACTCTTCAAGCTAGTGGGGGTGGCATTCTCGTCTGGGGACTGTTTACGTAGACTGAAATGGAACCCCTGGTACGTGTGACATCGTCCCTCACAGGTCAACGTTGCCGGGATATCCTGGATGACCATTTGCTCCCGTTTGTGCGTCTTCAATATATCACTGGGGACCTCATTCTGCAACAAGACAATGCACCGTGCCATCGCTCCCGAATTGTATCCGAATGTTTGGATGAACACTCCACCGACGTGACCTCGCTTCCTTGGCCAGTTAGGTCACCTGACCTCAATCCCATCGAGCACATCTGGGATGCCATCGAGAGAGATGTTCGAGGCTCTGACCCCCCCCCCCCCATCAAATCTTCGTGAACTGCTGGAGCTTGTTCATGGGTCGTGGATCCGTATGGCTTCCCTACGCTTCCGGTGTCTTGTCGAGTCCATGCTGAGACGAATCGCCGCCGTCATCAGGACGAAAGGTGGTGCTACACGTTACTAGACAGGTATCTCTAATTCAATTGCTCTTCAGTGTATATGGAACAAGATTCACAGTTGAAACTGACCACAAGCCTTTAATTGGCCTATTACAAAAGCCAATTGAGAAGTTGTCTCCCAGACTACAAAGAAAGGCACTAGAACTTTTCACATATGATTTTAACATTGTACATGTGCCAGGCAAAAAAATTATATATTGCTGACGCTCTATCAAGGTGTCCAATCAACAGTGAAATTAATACAAGTTTCTTAGAAGCAGGAGCAACCAACGTACACACTGTTTTAACAGCTAGTGAGGACAAAACTACAGAACTCAGAGAAGCTTCTGGGAAAGACCCTGGACTTCGATAATTTAAGGAATATATACAACAAGGATGGCCGTGAAATATAAACCTATAACCACCAGGTCTAAGGCAATATTGGGATAAAAAGTTTGAGTTACATTGTTTTAATGACTTGGTATTCCTAGGAAACAGGTTAATAATTCCTTTGATTAAAAGGAAGGAGGTATTATAAAGATTGCACTTGGCATATCAAGGGATGATCTCTTGTCAAAGAAAAGCTAAACATACCGTGCATTTGCCGAATTTGATAAATGATATCAAGCTTTTTGTAAACAACTGTGAAATGTGCCAAAAATACCAAAGGCAAATTCAAAACAAATAATGATACCATATGAGATACCGAAATTGCCTTGGGAAGATGTTGGACTGGACTCATGTATTTACAGGTCGAGAACTTCGTGGTGATCATTGATTATCATTCAAAATTTATTGAGGTCACAAAGCTAACGCAAGAAACAGCAGATGCTGTGATAAGGGTCCTCAAATAAGTTTTTCGTACACACGGCATCCAAAGAATTTTTCATTCAGACAATGGGGAACGTTTCAGATCTAGCAGAACGTTTTAGACCTTTGTGAACCAATATAACATGAAACATGTGATGTCATCACCAAGGTATCCAAAATCCAACGGAATGGGGGAAAAGGCCATAGGAACCATGAAGTCAATATCGACCAAGGTTAAAGAAGCTCAGGGCTATACAAACTTGGCATTAATGGAGTATAACAACACGCTAAAATGTAATTTTCTATCACCCGCACAAATGTTAATGGGTAGATCTTTGAGATCTTTAATTCCGACTAGATCAATGTTTTTGAAACCAGGGTTTCATCATTACAAAAACTTATCAGAAGTTAAATTATAATCAAAGAAATCGGCAAAAGCATTACTATAAATCAATGGTTCATTTACAACCTCTAAAACCTAAACAACCTGTGTACATTCAAACGGAACATCGAAAGTGGACCCCAGGCACTATCATTAAAAAACATGAAACTCCGCGTTCTTACATCGTGAAGACTACGTCAGGAACTGAATTGCGAAGAAACAGAATTCACTTGAGACTGGATAAAAGTGAGGCTTCCGAGAAGGTAGGAAATGACATGGGAACAAGTTCTGAAACGGTGAATGATAAAGACCAAGTGTCTCCTCCAAATGAACCTTTTCCATTGCCGAAAGATTCATCTGAAGGTGAGATGGAAACCATCCCTAATCCAGTACGAAATGAAGTGTCAACTCCAAAACGGGAGCGACCTAAGAGATTAATTAAACGTCCATTACGTTTACAGGACTATTGTTGTTAAGAGACTAATTAATTGTTCATTATGTCTAAAGCACTATTATTTTTAATTAATTGTTCATTACGTCTACAGGACTATTATTTTTAATTAATTGTTCATTATGTCTACATGACTATTATTTTATAAAGACTTTAAAAAAAAAGGGGCAAGTCACATAGTTTAATAGCCTCACTGTGATAACCGTGACCGACAGTTGTTGATTTTTGTTTAGGAGCTCGGTCCAGCGGAGCGCGTTCGCAGTTCAAGTCGGTTGTTGTTGCGTTGGGGAACCACATAGAACAATGTGTTCACGATCCTGTATATACGATGCTATATTAATATAATAAATATATAAAATCCTTATCTAAGGTGTTTTATCGCATGACGACTGGTGCTGATAAACAGCGGACCATAAAATGTGACAATCTTGACATGCGAAAGTTGCATAACATAAATTAGCAAGAAAGAGTACCACGATACTCTCTCGATTTTTTTTTATTATTAGGTCATTCCACCATCTTTTACAACTTATATTTAAGAGTATCGGCTTCTTTTTTCCAGAAAAAAAGCACTTGGTACAAGTATATGTTCTCTTTTGATTGCCCGAAACTTTTTCAATAATTCGTGCTGAAACTAAATAAAACATAAAACAGCATCTTACAATTTGTAAAATGCTAATTCTGTGGTTTCTTAAATGCTGGGATAAAAAAAATCTCTGTTTTCTGCTGATAATACATTATCTTCTAGTCTATGAAACGCTGTCTTCCAAAAAGATGGCAATTCTCGTTTGTGCGTAAAAGGGAACTGAAAATAGATGTTTTAATTAGATTACTAAACGTCGTTTTCCATGGTCGCCAAACACCGTGTTCTACGATCTGCAAAATGTAATGTATTAGTAACGTACCTTGCATTAAAAAACAAAAAAACCCGGTCTCCATCAATGACTTCACAAAACGCTGTTTCTTATTGTTTCTAAAGATGCCGTCTTCAGCAGATTAATAAGCCTCTGTCTATCTTGTTCAAAGCTCAGAAGTAGGATAGTAAAGCTTTATGTATTGATTTATTCTTCTTTATGATTTTTCAGAACGCTATTTTCAACAATGTAGTGAATTTGTCTAACGCAGTTATTTGGGTATGACGCTAACTTTTGATTGGGGAATGATTTGCCTTACCTTAAGAATATGAAGAAAATCTAGTAGCTAAAGGAGCTAATATTTCGCACATCTTTCAGATTACAGAAAAGAGAACGTGCTTAACTTTAACAGTTATCAATTGAACTTTGATGAAATCATTTATCATTTTTCAGAAACCAAAGCAAGAGAGAGAATATACTTTCAGATAGCTTTTCATACTGTACTAATAATACTTTTGATCTTTAGATTGATAAATACTCTTTTTGTATATACTGATGCGCCATTACGTTATGACCACCCCCAGCCTAGAGAAATGAGTGCGCCTGGAGTCCAAACGGTGGCGCAGGTGCAGTTCATAGAGCAGTGTACACTATATTGACAAAAGTCATCAGACACTCCTTCAAAAGCAAATGAACGGATCCGTTGCGTTGATAAGATGCGTGGTACAGCTGCAAACGGTATAAAAATAAGCCTGCAGCTGACCGCGATCATATCGCACTGGAAGGTTGAGTGAAAATGTGGCGGGAAAGAACTGACTTTGAGAAAGGAAAGATTGTTGGGTGTTATATTAGTGTGTTGTCCATGAGACAAACCAAGAGGCGTATAAACATACCCGAGTCAACTGTTTTGGATGTATTGAAGAAGTGGAAGACACATGGCGTGCCTGAACGGCAAAACGTACCGGCAGACCAAAGGAAATCAGTAACAGAGGACGTCGAAGCCTCAGGAGAGTCGTTACAACTAATCGACGGAGTACTGCACAAGACCTCGGTGTACAAATTCACCTGACATGAATTCAATCGAAAATTTGTGGTTCGACTTGGAAAAGCGGGTTCACACTAAATCCCCCCCCCCCCAATATCCGGCAACTGGAAGACCTGCTGTTGACATTATGGTACCAGGTACCCCAGGATACCTATCGGCGTCTCATCGAATCGATGCCTCGTCGAGTGGCCGCTGTTTTGCTGGCTAAAGGGAATCCTACAGCTTATTTGGTAGGAGGCCATAATGTAATGGGTCATCAGTGTATAATTTCATTAAACTGCTCCATTTTTTAATATGTATTTTTAGCGTAAAGATATGTATGTAATCAGAAAAAAATGGTTTGGTGTTCTCTGCCATTATTACATACACTGAAAAGCAACTGAATTACAGACGCCGCCCCAGTGGCGCAGTGGTCTAAGCGATGGCCTCTGATCATTCGTTAGGAAGGGGTCCGGGTTCGAATCCCGGCGAGGCATGGATGTTGTGTTTGTCTAACGGCACTGGCTCTTTCCCTTCCCTAGAAACAGTGACCCTAAATTAAGGACGGGCGACTGCTTATAGCCCATTGAGTTGCTCACAGTGGTCGTTAAACCTCCAATCAAAAAAAAAAAAAAAAAAAATTAGAGACAGCTGGCGTTATGCAAATGTGGCGCTGTGGGCGGAAACAACATGACGTATGCAGCGATCCGACAATGTAAGGAGTAATGCGACGGGAATCAGTAAGAGTCGGACGCAGTATGGGTAAGACGAAGCATCTAAGCGCATTTGATCGTGAGCAAATTGTCGGGGCCCGACGAATGGGTCACTCCATCTCGGAAGTCGTGCAGGCACTGGGATTTTCACGAGCCACTGTGTCACGGGTACACCGTGAGTACATCGAATCCGGTAAAACCATCCCTGCAAGGGCCAACTGCCGTGGACAAAAGCGTGTGGATGAGCGGTGTCATCGTCGGTTAGCTCGCATTGTAACAGCGGATAGATGACCTTTCGAAACTCAGCAAAAGCCAGAATAACGCAAGACCCGCTGAGGTGCTCCCGAGGTCATGGTAGACAGCAGATAAAGAACACTCTATTAAATCACTAGAAATACAGACTTATGTGCAAAGACCATTTGACAGAAAGCGAAACAGCCTGATCACATGGTCCAAATCGTGAGTGGAAATTCGTAACAGTATGCAAATAGGTGTAAGCTGTGTAAGAAACCTATACAGTAGATTAGCAAATAATTAGCCTCAAGCAGCCCACCGTATGGCATTTAGCAACCTAAGTTATTAGATTTGTAGAGCTTATATTAATAATGTCTGAAAAGTGTAATTGTTGACGAGTTTCGAAGAAATTCTTGGCCCTGGAATCATCAAATAGCTGCTTGAATAATCCTGTAATAAACCCAATTGGTAGATCATTCTAGCAGAGTCTTCTCCAAAGATCCTCAATTCAACGGTCAACATAATTGAATTATTGCAAATATCCATAATCCTGTGTAACAGGGAAATGATAACATTTCGATATATTAAAGTAGAAATACTTGTATTCCAATTAATGTAAAAATTTATAGCAAAGGAATACGTGTTCCTTTTATCAAAAACTGTAGTTAATAAGCCACCTTGCTGATTATCTATTTCTATGTCCAAAAAATCTATTTTATTATTTTGTTCCTTAGTTTTTATAAGTTTCAAATTGGGTGGATATACATACCAGTTCTTCAACGCCTTCGTGTCCAACAACTATGACATCGTCAACATAGCGAAATATCATACCATCGTTGGTGTCGAAATACAAAGCTGCCTTTCTTTCATACTGATATAAATATAGGTTTGCCAAAACACTTGAGTGCTTGGAACCCATCGAGATATCTCATGTTTGACGGAAAATCCCCTCTCCCATTCGCACGTAGTTATTATCAAGACACAGTGTTTGAATAAATCGCCAGTCTTCATACTTCATTTTGATTACCTCGTTGAACTCCTGAAAGAGCTCTTCCCATATTTTATGTAAGTTCAATGCCAATGCTAGTAAACAGGATGTGGAAGTCATGGGTAGCTATTGTTGCTATAAAATCCTTTTGAAGTATACACTAAAGAGCAATTGAATTAGAGATACCTGTCTAATAACGTGTAGCACCACCTTTTGCCCTGATGACGGCGGCGATTCGTCTCAGCATGGACTCGACAAGACACCGGAAGCGTTGGGAAGCCAGGCGGATCCACGACCCCTGAACAAGCTCCCACAGTTCACGAAGATTTGATGGAGGAGGCTCAGAGCCTCGAACATCTCTCTCGATGGTATCCCAGATGTGCTCGATGGGATTGAGGTCAGGTGACCTAGCTGGCCAAGGAAGCGAGGTCACTTTTGAGGAGTGTTCATCCAACCATTCGGATACAATTCGGGAGTGATGGCACGGTGCATTGACCTGTTGCAGGATGAGGTCCCCACTGGGATATTGAAGACGCACAAACGGGAGCAAATGGTCGTCCAGGATATCTCGGTAACGTTGACCTATGAGGGACGATGTCACACGTACCAGGGGTCCCCTTTCAGTTCACGTAAACAGTCCCCAGACGAGAATTCCACCTTCACCAGCTTGAAGAGAACCTTGCTGACAAGAAGGATCCATCGCTTCATGTGGTTTGCGCCGTACTCGTATCCTGCCAACCGCATGTACCAACGTGAATCTCGACTCATCAGTCCAGGCAACATTTTTCCACAGGCTAGGGTCCAGTGGCGATGTTCCCGCGCCCATGCTAATCTTTGCACCCTGTGATGCGCGGTCAGCAGCGGTACCCTCGTAGGACGATGGCTTCTGTACCCCATAGCGAGGAGATGGTTCTGGATGGTGTGGCTGCTTACATGTTTTTGTGCACCAGCGTTAAATTGCCGAGTGATTTCTTGCACTGTGGCCCGTCTATCAGCTGTTACAATGCGAGCTAGCCGACGATGATCCCGCTCATCCGCACGCTGTTGTCCACGGCAGTTCGCCCTTGCAGAGATGTTTTTACCGGATTCGGTGTACTCAAGGTGCACCTGTGACACAGTGGCTCGTGAAAACTCCAGTGCCTGCACTACTTCCGAGATGGAGTGACTCATTCGTCGGGCACCGACAATTTGCCCACGATCAAATGCGCTTAGATCCTTCGTCTTACCCATACTGCGTCCGACTCTTACTGATTCCCGTCGCATCACTTTTTATACTGTCGGATCTCTGCATACTTCATGTCGTTTCCGTTTACAGGGCCGCCCACAGCGCCACATTTGCATAACGCCAGCTGTCTCTAATTCAATTGCTCTTCAGTGTATGTATAAATTCTAAGTCCGGCCTATTGCTGCTAATAATCCAGGACTCTGATATATTCTGCATGATTATTTTTAATATATTTTCAAATAGTGCACTGACAATTCCTTGCCGAAGTTATGAAGCGAAAAGCATCAGGAGATTAGTGAAATTTTGGGAGTGCAAGAAACTTGGAGACCTTCGTCCAGCAGTGGATTGATAATGGTTGACAATGATGATGATGATATATTATAGACATGGATGTCTGGTCATGGAAAATCCCTGCAGCGGAAATCTATTGCCAACTGCAAGAAGTATATGGTCCTCAAGTCCTAAGCATTCGAACACGAGTGCAATGCCTTGACAGATGACTTAAATACCAACATCTCACGGATGCAATGTACTGACAAGATTCCTTGAATATCAGTGCTTCACGGGTGCAATGCATTGACAGATGCCTTGAATATCAAAACCACACGAATAAAATGACTTGACACATGACTGGAATACCAACACAACACGGGTGCAATGTGGTGACGGATGTCTCGAATATTAACACCACACCACACCGCACTGGTGCAATGCGTTGACAGATGCCTTGAATACCAATACCACAATACGTTGGCAGATGTCTTGAAAATCAACACCACATGGAAATAATGCGTTGAAGGATGCCTGGAATATCAACACCATAATACCTTGGCAGATGCCGTGAAAATCAACACCACACGGAAATAATGCATTGAAGGATGCCTTGAATATCAACACCATAATACCTTGGCAGATGCCTTGAAAGTCAATACCACACGGACGTAATGCGTTGAAGGATGCCTTGAATATCAATACCACACGAGCGGAATGCGTTGACAGGTGCCTTGAATATCGCACCCCACGGGTGCAGTGTGTTTACGGATGCTTTGAATGCCAACACCACACGGATTCAATGCATTGACAGACGCCTTGAATATCAACACCACGCGTGTGCAATGTTTTGAGGGATGCCTCGAATATCACCACCACATGGGTGCAATTTGTTGACGGATGCCTCGAATATCTACATAACACGGGCGCAATGCGCTGAGAGATTCATTGAATAACGACTCCAGACGGCTCTAATACGTTGAACGATGCCATTAATATCAAAACACCACACGGATGCAATGCATTGTCAGATGCCTTGAATATCACCACACGTGTGCAGTGCGTTTACGGATGCTTTGAATGCCAACATCCCAAGTATGCAATGTGTTGACTGATGCCTCGAATATTAACACCACACGGGTGCAATGCATTGACAGATGCCTTGAATATCAACACCACACTGGTGTAGGGCCTTGAAAGATACCTTAAATAACAACACCACACAGGTTCAATGCCTTGAAAGATGCGTTGAATATCAACACCACAATGCGTTGGCAGATGCCTTGAATATCAACACCACACGGATGCAGTGTGTTTACGAATGCTTTGAATGCCAACACCACACGGGTGCAATAAGTTGACGGAGACTCGAATATCAACACCACACGGGCGCAATGCGTGGAAAGATGCCTTGAATAGCAATACCACACGGATGCAATGAATTGACAGATGCCTTGAAGATCAACACCACACAGGTGCAAATCCTTGAGAGATGCCTTGAATATCAACACGGCACGGGTGCAATGCTTTGATAGATGCCTTGAATATCAACACAACACGGGTAGAATTTAGTGACGGATGCCTCGAATATCAACACCACATCACACGGGCGCAATGCGCTGACAGATGCCTTGAATAACATCAGCACACGGATGCAATGCGTTGAAGGATGCCTTGAATTTCAACATCACATGGGTGCAACGCGTTGTGAGTTACCTTGAATATCAAAGCACAATGATGCAGTGCGTTAACAAATGCCACCACACCTGATAGCAGAGTGGCATGTGTGCAAGCTCTGGTGCAAGAAGACAGGCGGCTGACTTTGCGTAAAATATGTACCGCGCGTCTCATCTTTCAACCTAATCACAATGCATATCTCCGAGTTGTACCATATTTCCAGGCGTCTCGTTATTTGCACTTGAATCTGTTGTCTGACACCTTGTCTTTTTATTCAAATTCCTGTTCCGAACAACTCCGTCTAGTCAGAAGAGTATAATGACGTAGCCGGACACAGATTTACGTATACATAAACCTCCGTTAAATGTTACCGGAAGTTATTTATAGATCAGGCCTCATATTTCAAGCAAAACTTTTAGAGGCTCAAAGGTTCACTTTTAAGAAATTTATTGAATCCATGACTTATTTCCCAGTGCTTTACATGATAAATTACTTATAGGTGAACGCCATACACGCACTTTATTTCAAGAATCAAATGAAAGTTATTTCCTACAAAATTATTTTTCTTAATTCCATTTCTTTAAGAGACGTAAGATATTTATGTTCTGAAGTTTCTTCTATTTTTAACAGCAGCAAACGCGATAAGAACGATTTTCCTTTTGTTTTCCTAATTTAGTGGAAAAATGTCGTCCACCTGATTACCCACAGAATGGAAAATATGGTCCAATTCTAAACTCTTACCTTCCTGGAGATGTTATCCATTATTTCTGTGACACTGAAACCTATATCGGAGGAAACTTTAGGAGAGTATGTATTGACAACGGTGATTGGTCCGGGGACACTCCGGTGTGTGGTAAGTATTTCAAAAGAAAGATTTTGCCCTAAAATAATGAACACCTATAAAAATATTGGTGCCGGAGCCAAATCTGAATGTGTAATAGAATCACGTTTCCGCATAGCAATAGCAAACTTATATGCACAGTGTGCTCGTTAAATAGCAATATTTATTTTTTACGGGGTAGCCTTTTGAATGAAAGTAACACACGTGTTTATAGTTTTGCCCGCTAGAGTGTACTGTAATCGCAGGAGTAACTTTCGATTCAGTTGACGCAGCAGTTTTCGTGTGGCCACCGTTGAAGTAGGACTGTGTGAGTGGAGCGCGTCAGAAGTTCCGCAATGGAACAAAGATCTGTGATAACATTTTACTGTAAATTTGGGAAAATTGCCACGGAAGTGCCCCATGACCTGAAAAAAATTTACTGTCTGAGCCGTGCACATGTGTTTTGCTGGTTTTCAACGTTTTAAGATGGAAGTGAGTCTCTCGAAGATTTACCACACACAGAACGGAAAAATTTAATTATGGTGAAGGCTAGCGAAATTGTTGCCAATGACAGGCGAATAACCACTGGGCTTCTCGCTCAACAGCTTGGTGTCAGTAAAAAGAAGGCCAGGGTAATCTTAGAACAAGTTAGTGAAATCATGCAATGCATTGATTATGATAAGCTTTCCAACATACTGGAAATCATTATTCAAGTTACAACTCAAGTTATGAGGATAACGGCTGCGGAATATATCTCGCTCCTGTGCCCTGACCATTGACCCCATTTCTATGATATTAAACAGAATTGGTTCAGTATACCTCCGGAAAAACATACTAAAGTTTTGTCGCAATAGAAGCATTTTTAGTCAAATTATGAGGATAATGGCTGTGGAATAAATCTCGCTCATGTGCCCTGACCTTTAACCCGATTTCGATGATATTAAACAGAATTGGTTCAGTATAGCTCCGGAACAACATACTGAAGTTTTGTCGTAATCAAAGCCTTTTAGTCAAGATATGAGGATAATGGCTGTGGAATAAATCTCGCTCCTGTGCCCTGACCAATGACCCGATTTCTATTATATTAGAGAATTGGTTTAGTATACCTCCGGATAAACATACTAACGTTTTATCGCAGTAGAAGCATTTTTAGTCAAGATATGAGGATAATGTCTGTGAAATAAATCTCGCTCCTGTGCCCTGACCTTTGACCCCATTTCGATGATATTCAACAGAACCGGTTCAGTATACCACCAGAACAACATACTAAAGTTTTGTCGCAGTAGAAATATTTGTACGTAAGTTACGACGCATCAGGGCGATCGAATGGATCCTGCTCCTATGTCTTCACCTTTGACCCCATTTCTTCCATTTTCAATAGGGTTCGTGTCCCCTGGTTTTCCCCTACCACATACTAAAATTTCATCCAAATTGAACCATTTTTACGCGAGTTATCGTGCGGACAGGCAGACGGACAAAGCTGGAGCATATACGCTTCTTCAACCTACGGCTGGAAAGCGTAAAAAAGATTTCCACAAGAGGTAGATTTGTTCGAGGTTTGTGCCCCACACGTTAACATAAGAACAGAGAAAGCGCCGTGTTGTATGTTGTCAAAATTTCATCCGTGCAGTTGATAAAGATCGTGATTTGTTGCCAAAAATTGTTTTTGGCGATGAAAGTTGGTGTTTTCAGTTTGATCTTGAAACAAAACGTCAGGTCATGAAATGGCGTGTGACTTCTTCTTCCAGGCAGAAGAAAGTCCGGTTGCAAAATTCACGTGTGAAGACCACAGTCATTGCTTTTTTTTTTTATTCTGCAGGAATTATCTACCTCGAATTTGTTCCTAAAGGCACCACAGAGAACGGTCAGTGTTATTTAAGAGCAATACAACGCCTGCACGCCTGCATGGGACGTGTCGAGAAACAACTGTTCCACAAAACTAATTGGTTTCTGTTGCACGATAACGCGCCCACCCGCTGTGCGCCGCCTGTGAAGCCATTTCTGGCTTCGAAATCAATCTGTGTGACGAAACATCCACCCTACTCACCAGATTTTGCTCCTGCAGTCTTTTTCCTTTTCCCAAAGCTGAAGTGTGCCTTGAAATGGGAGTGCTCCAGCGATATTGAGGCCATCTGGTGTGACCAACAGATTGAAGGAGGATCCGGGTCAGGACTTCTCACCATTGTGTGGAGTTGGAAGGAGATTATTTTCAACCTTTGTAAGTGACAATTCAGCATATAGTTTGTTGTTTTGGTATAATGATTTTTGTCTCTTTACTTAACTGGCACTTTGTGTGTACACACTTTTATACTAGAGTTGCATATATCAAATAAAAATAACGCCTGAGCAGGACATTGTGTGAATTTCTGGAACTTTTGCTATTTTACGTAAATGGAACAAAGTCAAAGAGTGGCGGCTCCAATACAATTTGGTAGGTGGGCACAATACAATACAAAATCAAATAACTGCGTCATTGGCGGCTTTGCGAGGAAGGTTCGACGCAAATGTTTCTCATGGGGGCCTGCGCGATTTGACTGTCGAGCTGTGCCCCAATTCTTTCTCATTGGAAGATCATTACGGGTATGATTCAAGATTTTGCGCGCTTCAAACGCTTTTATGCCATTGTTGAATGGGACTAGCATCACTTATGACTTTATCCAAGACGATCTTAGAGTCTCTAAATCAAAGTATGATTTTATTTTTTGTTTGAGGATTTAACGACCACCGTGAGCAACGAGATGGGATATAAGCAGCCGCACGTCCCTAAATTAGGACCACTGACTCCAGGAAAGGGGAGAAAGAAAGCGCTGTAAGATAAATAAAACATCCCTGCCTTACCGGGATTCAAACCCGGGCCCATCTCTGACGGAAGATCAGTAGCCAGCGCTTAAAGCACTGCGCCACCGGGACGGCCAATACGATTCTACTTTTCGCGCTCATGCCTCCCCCTCCCCTTCCCGATAGAGGCCGTAATATTACCTAATCCAACTTTTTGGAGAAGACACAGACTAGAATCATATATCATATATTATTCGCACTTCTTTTGGTTCCAGACGAAGCGTCATCGAAAATCTGAACCAGGATGTGATCCATGGATTCTCAAACAGCTATTCCCAACGGAGATTTCTCGAAGAACATCGAAACCATAAAGTGAATCAGCAGAAACTATTGTTACTTATCTATATTACCTGACATAACTATCCTGTACATTTCTAACTTTCAATTGTCTTCTGATTAATATGTGGACATAACATTGACTTCATATGCCACGTGTTTGTGCTCTACCTTGGGGCAAGGCGTGCATGATGTTTCTATGGTGTGCATATGGCTGTATCTGTCTATGGCGTGCTAAAAACGTTTCCAAGCATTCGGGTCTTCAAACGACATTCTCTTTCATTTGTAGCTTAATAACTTTTTTGCCGGTGGTAGTTTTCGAAATCACATATCCCCACTCGAAACCGGTTATCCTCCCGACTGAACTACACCGAATTTTTCTTATCGCTGCAACTTGCCGTTTTGGCTCTCGCATCCCATCAGTGGTACGTCACATATACTCCCTGAGGAAGGACTGAGATGAAATCATAGGCTTCTGGAACAGCCGCAAACCATGCTCGAAGTGGCTCGCTATAGAAGAAGGAATTCTCATTTATTCCAGACGATGTCTGGGAGAAGCATCACACATTTTTCGTGTTAGAAGAATTACCAAGATGTGTCTGTCGCAGTTCGAGGACAATAGATGGCGTTATTGCACTGGGCGAAGCTCTCTCACTCCTCTACAGGCGAAGTGAAGCTGCCGATTCTCTCGTCGGCAAAGAAGGGGTGAAAAGGGCGTTGGGTGCTTGTGTCTTGTCATAAAACAATATCAACTCATGTGGTGGGTGCTAAATCAATCTGCAGTTATCACTGAGTGATGTCAATGTCATTATGGTGTTGTGAATCAAATTAATACGAATAAATTTGGATTAATTATACGTAGTGGTGAGTACTCTCTTTTCAATCTTTTCGTTCCGTGAGTTTGAGAATTAATAGTTCTTTCGTTAGTCGTCATTTGAGATCAATGCGCAAAGCGTTATTGAGTGAACATTATAGAGTATTAAATCACTAATATTTCAAAACTATAATGAATAACGCTTTTGCTACCAAGCTAATCGTAGTGAATATAGCTTTCACTAATATTATAATGAACTCAATGCTTGTACTAAGCTTCTAATAGTGAACTCAAATGGTTGTTGTTACTTAGTTAATTAAGATCATGAATAAAGTCTCCTGCTAGTAGTGTAGTAATAGTAATGAACAAACTTATAACTGGTAGTAATGTTGTAGTAGTAATTGAAGTCTTATGCTGGTTGTTACTAATAACACTAAATGAAATAAACCTAACAGCCAGACAGAGGTCTGACAGTACTATGAACTGAGAAAGACGTACTTACGTAAAACCTTTTATTATGAACTTCTACTGGTATACACACTTCACACACAGCTACTCAAATAACACGTAGCTCCTTGCACATGAACGAAGCTCTATACTCATAAACAACAGCTCTCCTCTACAACAACAAACGCTCTCCTCATACAACAACAAACGCTCTCCTCCGGTATCGTTGAACGCGCCTATTTATACTGGCTACCACCACGTCATGACTTACATTCATTGCCAGATCTCATTCAGCGGGTGAAATAACATCTCGTTCAGTAAGAAGATAATTTACATAGAAAAATAAAATAACCAGAGATAGTAAAATCAAAAGGAAAGTGAATCGAGAGTAAACGTTACATCATCTCCCCCTTAATTTCTTTTTTTTTTTTTCCGAAAAACCTATCAATTTTGGAGTGTAAGTCTTACACTTCGTTGATTGACGTTTCTCGACCTCTTTTTTTGTTTTGTTGTTTGGTGGCAGCAGTACTTATAATATCAAACTTGGCATGACAAAATCAAGAAATCTGTATTCGTCTGTGAAACACTTGTATTTTTGAACAAAACAAACCTGCATCGGCATACTTTCCTTTTATTCTGCCTAGCAGGAATCACTTTTTTAATTTCAAATTACGTTCTCATTATTCGTTGAATACACACCAACTGTATCAGCAGCGAAGATTGCCTGAAGCTGCCTAACAATAACAATTTTATTAATTTACCCCTAAGCACATAGATATATATAAAAAAAATTGGATTAGTAGATGGACATAGAAGAAATTAAAAAAAAAACATATATACACAAAAAATAATGCATAGGCCCACACGAAAAAAGAAATTCTGACACGCCAACTGGTCGTGCAGGAAAAAAAACAAACGGAGAAAAAAAACCTGTCCACGAGAACTTACTTATCTCGAGGACGCATAAAAAACTCCAGTACGATAACGTTTTCCAGGCCTAATCGGACTGGTAAATTCAGGTGGCTTAGCGCGTTTCAAGGATTTCAATGGATCTGGAACATCTGTATTCTGTCGGTCAAGAAATCCCGGCGGCTGACAGGAACGGTCAGGAACGGCTGAAATCCGTCGGTCAGGAACGGCTGAAGTCTGGCGGTCCGGAAATCCTTGCGGCTGATAGGAACGGTCAGGAACGGCTGAAATCCGTCGGTCAGGAACGGCTGAAGTCTGGCGGTCCGGAAGTCCCTGCGGCTGACAGGAACGGTCAGGAACGGCTGAAGTCCGGCGATCAGGAACAGCCGAAGTCTGGCGGTCCGGAAATCCTTGCGGCTGATAGGAACGGTCAGGAACGGCTGAAATCCGTCGGTCAGGAACGGCTGAAGTCTGGCGGTCCGGAAATCCTTGCGGCTGACAGGAACGGTCAGGAACGGCTGAAGTCCAGCGATCAGGAACGGCCGAAGTCTGGCGGTCCGGAAATCCCTGCGGCTGACAGGAACGGTCAGGAACGGCTGAAGTCCGGCGATCAGGAACGGCCGAAGTCTGGCGGTCCGGAAATCCCTGCGGCTGACAGGAACGGTCAGGAACGGCTGAAGGCCGGCGATCAGGAACGGCCGAAGTCTGGCGGTCCGGAAATCCTTGCGGCTGACAGGAACGGGCTCCCCCAGGCTTTTGATATGGAGTCCCTTTGTGCTGGGGCCCGTGGTGTCCTTCCAGCATTCTTTTGGATGGACGTGGCTCCGGCCACATCGTTTGCTTTCGCTTTCGCCCTCGTGGCATGAGAGTAGCAGCAGGCATCGGCCCTGTTTGCCCTGAGCGTAGGTTCCAGGGGCGAAACCCGGGCGGATGCAAGGATCTCTGCCTTCGTCGCTGTTGCGGCGAAGCAGATTGGGGAGACAAGTTACGTTTTTGATCAGCTTTTGGTGGTGCTGGACGGTTTGGAATTGGTGTTTGACGTTTAGGAATAGTCAAATTATTGTTCATAACTGATAAATCAGAAATATCTGAAGCCTCTGAGTAGCTGCTGTAATTTAGTGGTCGTGCAGGGCGATGTTTATGTCTGCCTATAGGAATACTCTCTGACGAGGTATTCAAGGAAGTAGGAGCTTGTGGTGTTGCAGAGTTATCGGGAAATGGTACAGCAATAGTCTTGGCAATGGTTGGAGGGAAAGGAACGATACTAGTATTTGAAGAACTTGATTCGAGCCTTGGTCTCATGGGAGAATCAGGTTGCGTGTTTGGAAACCCGTCTTGAGGAGGGGAGGGTGAAGAAAAAATCACTGAAGATTCTTCAAAAATGTTTGTTGGTTCGTCCAAAATTTCTGGAGGTTGATCGTGAGATATAGACTCTTGAGTCTGTGGAACAGAAGGTTGATTAGGGTTGATTATAAAATCGATATTTCGTTCATGATACTTGCGACACTGAGCAACGTGTACGTATTGAAATTGATTGTCAGGTTTTTCAAGAACAATGTTATTTTCAAACACATTTGCCACCCGATATGGACCTTCGTAGCTGGGTGCAAATTTCTTCACTAAAGTATGAAAAACAAAAGACTGGAAGTGCGTTTCCACGAGAGTGAGATCTCCAACGACAAGATCTGGTTCCCTACGCCTAGTATTATAATATCTTGCTTGAGCCGCTTGTGCTCCTAGCATTGCAACACGAGCTTTTTCAGCCATGATTCGTACTGATTGCGGAGTTGGTCGCTGGTTTAGTTCGTTGATAATCCCCGTTAAATTTTCAAAAGGGGTTTTAATTTTGCGACCCAGAAAAAGTTCTGCAAGAGTAATTTTAGTAGATTCGTGAACAGACGAGCGGAGGGCGAACGAAAAAAGCTCAAGGTGGTCATCCCATCGTTCGTGATGATCCATGACAAATGCAGCAATCATTTTCACTAGCGTGCGGTTTACGCGTTCGCAGGATTACTCTGGGGATGATATGGGGAAATGAATTTATGCTTAATGTGTAGTCTCGCACTCATTCTTTCAAAAATGTCAGAAATAAATTGTGGACCATTATCCGAAACTACTTTATTAGGTGCACCATATCTAGAGAATACTTCATTAATTAATACATTACAAATAACTTCTGCCGTAGCGGCTTTAATGGGAAAAACTTCAACCCATTTAGAAAACTTATCAGTTAATACTAAAACGTAACGAGCTTTGTTTTTAACAGATAAAGGATAAGGTCTCAATAAATCTATGGAAATAATATCAAAAACATGAGAACTTGAACTAGATTTCAAGTGACCGGCCGGTCTTACATTACGGTAATTATTAATCTGACACAAGTGACATGATTGAACGTATGCGAGCACACTTTGGTACATGCCAGGCCAATGGGCAACATCCCGCAATTTACAACGGGTCTTGCGAATACCTAAATGGCCTGCAAGAGGTTTGTCATGAAATTCGTTTAAAAGGGCCATTCTAAGGGTTCGCGGAATACATGGGCGAAACTCTGCCCTAGTAGTCCTAGATTTCGTATAGTAAAGAAGACCCTCTATGACTTCAAAATGTTGTGACCTTCCAGCCAGAGAAGGATCACTTTGTAGGGGCGAACCCGCAAGCAAAAAATTATATATATCCCCAAAATCTGGATCATTTATTAATTCTGCCATTATCTGCTCTCTGGATGTTATATCAGCTATTAAAAGTAAAGGCTGACATCCAGGAGTAGTTTTCTGTGGAGACCCCACTAATCGGAACGCGAGACAATGCGTCCGGTAATTGATTCTTATGACCTGGCTGATACGAAATTTTGATATTGCTCTCTTGTAACTTCAGAGCCCACTTCATAATTCTTTGAGATAGGTGCTTAGCAGAATTCAAATACTGAAGGGCAGAATGATCCGTAATTATGTTAACTGTCAATTCGTTAAGATAACATTGAAATTTATCAAGAGCATACACAACAGCAAGACATTCATGTTCCGTAGCTGAATAATTGCGTTCAGCTTTGGCTAAAGTACGAGACGCAAAAGCTATTGGATGCCCAGCTTGTGACAAAACGCAACCAAGACCAACTCCGGATGCGTCAGTATAAATATCAAATTCCTTAGTATGATCCGGGAAAGCCAACACAGGAGGCTGAGTCAACGCAGACTTCAGTGTTTCAAACGCAGCGTTAGCCTCAGGTGTCCAAACAAACTTCTTGTATTTACGTTTCAAAGCATACAATGGCTCATAGATTGTAGCATAAGCGGGGACGAACTGCTGATACCATCCGGTCATTCCCAGAAAGCGTGATAGTTGTTTTGTTGTTTTAGGCCGAGGAAAGTCAACAATAGGCCTAATTTTTTCATTATCCGTAAATAAGCCGTGGGGAGTGATTTTCAACTATAGATATACAATCTCGTCCCTCGCTATCTGGCATTTACTAGGTTTTAACGTCAAGCCAGCATTGTATATGAGTTGGAACACCTGTTTGAGCAGAGAAAGGTGCTCGTCAAAAGTCTCGGATGTAATAATAATGTCATCCAAATATACATGCACATGGGGACCCAGAACAGGTCTGAGAACCGTATCCATAAGCTTTTGGAAATTAGCAGGTGCAGAAGCTAATCCAAAGGGCATATTCATAAGCCCTAAAAGGAGTCACAAAGCCTGTTTTATCGACGGAGTCCGGATGTACTGCCACCTGCCGATATCCACTCGCCAAATCCAAAGTTGACATCCATTTGGTTGACGACAGGTCATGCAAAATATGTGACATGACAGGTAGTGGATAATTGATCCTTTTGTGACTTGGTTGAGCTTGCGAAAATCTGTCACAAAACGAAATTCATTGGGTTGTTTCTTTGGAACCAAAAAGGCAGGAGCAGCCCAGGCGCTTGTTGATTCCCTTATTATGCCCTGTTTAATCATTTCAGCAATTTGACGTTGCATTTCCTGTTTCTTATGGGGAGCACAAGGGTAAGGTTTCGTCGCTATCGGTTTCAAACCATCAGTGTCAATGACATGATAAACCACCTGTGTGAAACCAGGTTGATCAGAAAATAAACCAGGGCTTTCCTGCAAAAGTAGAAAAGCTGGTTTCGTTGCCTCTCATTCAATTGGTTACTCAATAACAAACTCGTTATATCCATAGGAACCGTAGGAATCATTTCGACAGGTTCCGGAAAGGAAATCACATGTTGTACGAAATTCAAAGTTATTTGAAACGTATGAATAAAGTCCATGCCCATTAAACATTTCACAGGTAGTTCGTCTATAAGCAGGAAAGAATGCGTGAAACGAGCTTTTCCCAGCCCTAGAGATAATGTGACAGTTCCTGTGATACTGAAGATTTCGTTATTTGCAACTCGCAAATACTGCGTCGCAGGCTGAACGAGTATTGCAGGAAAATTGTCAGTGCAAAACTTCGTATTTAGGGCTGATATTTCAGAACCAGTGTCGAACTTTGTCTCGACAATAATATCTTCAATTGTCAAGAATACATCAGGCAACTGAGGAGTTTGAACAGTCACTAATACTGTTTTAGGGTCAGAATGCTTGGTATCAGGAAGCAGGACTGACCCTTGGTCTACTTCCTTTGGAAGTTTAAAGGATTCCTGATTGGATTATCATGCGGTCTGAAACCTCGACCCTGCCGGGTATCGGGAAAATTTTCACGATGAGGAAAACTGCGTGAAACCTGCGTCGGGAACTCCGCATGTCTGTTGACATTTTCATATCTATTACTTCTTCCCCCAGCACGGGCAGAAAAATCATCATTGCCCTGAGCATGAAAACGTTCCGAATGCTGCGGATTGGAACGGGGTCGAGCATACTGTGCATTTGTACGATATCCCGAAGATTGTTCAGAAACTCGCTGTTGGTTTGCCACTCTTCTGTGTGGTGGAACGTATGAAGCTTGGGTGTGCACTTGTGCATGCTCGCGCTGAAAGTTATTATGCCTATTATGCCGCTGAGGGTTTTCGTAATAAGCCTCGCGGGGTGCCCGAGCATGGTGAGTTGAACCATGTTTGCCATGTCGCTCTTCATACGTTCGTATGAGGCGAAGGCATTCATGAATTGTGGCAGGGTGTCGAACCTTAAGAAAATCTTGTAAAAATGGGTCTAGCTGCTGCAAGAGGGTATCCAACATGTCAACATGACTGGCATGTGGATCCCATAAGTTATATAAGCGTGTTGTTTCCAACGCAAATGCAACAGGGCTATCGTTGGGTCCTTGCTGACGAGAAAAAAGTTGTTGTGCAAGGCTAGCTCGACTGAGGCTGAAAGGAAAGACCTCCAAAAATTCTGCTCGGAAATTCTCATAATGAGAATCCGGGTTCGACACTCTCCACTGCCGATACCAGGTCTTAGCGGTATCCCTCAAGCAAGTGCCTGCGATTTGTACTTTGCAGTCTTCAGGAATATTGTATAGATCAAAATGATCTTCCAAATCTTCGAGGAACTTTAAGGATGCCTCCAAACCATTGAAATTAATTGTTCCTGCATGCGGCATGAAATGGGCAAGCATTCTGCTTCGCTGAGAGGATTGAACTCCCTCAGGTACGACCCGCGACTCAGAGTAATAGGAAGCTGGTGAATTACGAAATTGTGAAGAATGCCTGGGTACATGTTGATCATTCATATCAAAGTGAAACCCACAGGCTTCTTGCAAATTGTCAAAAAAAAAAAAAAACACCATCACCATCGAAACTTGCCTTAGGGTGAAATATTGAAGTTGTCTCAGGTAGTGAAGACATGGGTAATAATTGTCAAGACCTCGTGTTCGAGAAAAGTTCGGGCGCCAATTATAATGAATAAGGCTTTTGCTACCACGCTAATTATCGTGAATATAGCTTTCACTAATATTATAATGAACTCAATGCTTGTACTAAGCTTCTAATAGTGAACTCAAATGGTTGTTGTTACTTAGTTAATTAAGATCATGAATAAAGTCTCCTGCTAGTAGTGTAGTAATAGTAATGAACAAACTTATAACTGGTAGTAATGTTGTAGTAGTAATTGAAGTCTTATGCTGGTTGTTACTAATAACACTAAATGAAATAAACCTAACAGCCAGACAGAGGTCTGACAGTACTATGAACTGAGAAAGACGTACTTACGTAAAACCTTTTATTATGAACTTCTACTGGTATACACACTTCACACACAGCTACTCAAATAACACGTAGCTCCTTGCACATGAACGAAGCTCTATACTCATAAACAACAGCTCTCCTCTACAACAACAAACGCTCTCCTCATACAACAACAAACGCTCTCCTCCGGTATCGTTGAACGCGCCTATTTATACTGGCTACCACCACGTCATGACTTACACTCATTGCCAGATCTCATTCAGCGGGTGAAATAACATCTCGTTCAGTAAGAAGATAATTTACATAGAAAAATAAAATAACCAGAGATAGTAAAATCAAAGGAAAGTGAATCGAGTATACGTTACAAAGCGTAGAAAAAGCAATTCTCATTCATTCCAGACGATGTGTGGAAGAAGCATCACACAATTTTCGAAGCGATGAAAGAATTGTCATTAATTCCAGACGATGTGTGAAAGAAGCATCGCACATTTTTCGAAGCAAAGAAAGAATTCTTATTAATTCCAGAAGATGAGTAGAAGAAGCATCACACATGTTTCAGACGACGTGTGCAAGAAGCATCACACATTTTTTCGAAGCAAAGAAGCTATTATCATTAATTCCAGACGTTGTGTGGAAGAAGCATTACACATTTTTCGAAGCGTAGAGAAAGGAATTCTCATTAATCCCAGATGATGTGTCGAAGCGATGAAAGAATTCTCATTTTTTGAAGCGATGAAAGAATTCTCATTAATTCCAAACGATGAGTGGAAGTAGCATCCCACATTTTTCGAGACGAAGAAAGAATTCTCATGAATTCCAGAAGATGTGTGGAATAAGCATAACACATCTTTTGAGACGATGAAAGAATTCTTATTAATGCCAGATGATGTGTGGAAGAAGCATCACCCATTTCTTGAGACGATGAAAGAATTCTCATTAATTCCAGACGATGTGTGGAAGAAGCATCACACATTTTCCCGGAACCTCAATGCCAGGAGATTAATTTTATATTCAGGCGCCAATATAGCATGAAATCCTAAATTTGCAGGTTGCGGGATTCGAACTACAGCTTTAAAAGGGATGAGGTAGGGGTGTCAATCCTGTGTTTTATTTCTGGCTATGTGAAGTTGGGAATCGTGAACTGTCAATACGGAGCCAGTGGAGCCAGTCGCCCATCCCTAATTTAGGGCCACTGGCTCCAGAGTAAGGAAAGAGCCAGGGCCGTAAGATAAACACGAAATTTATGCCTCACCGGAATTCGAATCCTGACCCATCTCGGATGAATGATCAGAAGCCACCGCTTAGGCCATTAGGCCACTGCGCCACGGTGGCGGCCAATTTTGAGTTATGACGCCTTATATTAAACTATGTATGTTTGCGTATGTCCAGGTTTCGTAATTGGGGGGGGGGGGCAAGTGCATTTCAAAACCTGAAACTATCTTAATGAATAACCTCTTTTTTTTTTCAGATTCGCCTGCCATATTTTCTCTCGTCGAACAGTCTAGTACAGCGGAGCCACAAAATAGAAACTGCGCTCGTTTGGCTTCTGACGGTGTGAGAGAGACGTGTTCCCGAACTCTTGGTGAAAAATCCGGCGCAGTCTGGACTGGAGTGCTTCAAAACAGGGCAAGAGAAGTTATTCGAGTAATGGTTTTACTTCCCAAAGGTAAATTTTTTGCAATTCGACTGACTGGAAGAACGGTAGAAAATCCTAGCTGAGACAAAAATGCATTACTTGCTGGAAATTTCATCTACAGCAGGTAAAAGACAGGATGGCAGATATTGAATTCTTGGTTTACTGAGCGCGTTAGAAAAAATCAATTAATTTAATTTAAACGGTCGACGTATCTGAACCAAAGGGTGCACAAAATTTTCCACTCTTCCCAAACAGAAATGTTCACACAGTTGCCGGGTTTTACGACAGCAGCGGGAAAACAATTCCTTTCCTTCCTGGCATCTCAGGAGTACCGTCCATAAACCTGTCACTTGTGATAAGCGCTACCTTCTAGTTCTTAATTCTTTGCTCCAGCCGTGATGATGACATCCTATCACTGGGTAGAAATAAGTGACTTAAACCTCTTCTCTCTCTTGTAGCGTGAAAGAGGTCTTGTCTTACTTTTACGCTAACTTAAAATATCAATCCACAAGGAAATAGTTCCTAAATGAAATAAACCTTAACGGCCAGACGAAACATGTAAACAGAAGTCAACTTACGGAAAATGTCCTTTATTCACGATGGAATGCACTACACTCTCCACACATTATCACAACACTCTTTTCAATATCAATTTACAATCCAATGTTCTCATACAACGCTCTCGACGGTACAACGCTCTCAATAATCGCTCTCTATAATCGCGCTCCCGCAACAGATCAGTTGTCGCTTTTTATCTCTTGCTCTTATCTTATAACAGGCATACGTCATGTGCATTCAACCTCAATTGTGTTGCCAAACGTATTCATTTGAGAGAAAGATATTTCGTTAAGCGTGAAGAATACTGAGAATAAACTCAAGATTTACATAGGGTAAGAAACTAAAAAAAGGAAAGTTAATCTAGAATATACGTCACACTCTTTATTCTTACCTTAATTCCCATCTTTATAGCTCCATTAGCAGGCAATCAATCTTAAAAGTTTAGTGTTAATCATTCCGCCCGAAAGTAACCGCATTAAGTAACAAAGCTAGGGAAAACGCAGTACCCCGATACTCTCGTTCAATTGTTACAGCCCCGTCCGGCCCACTTAAACAGCGAATATATTCCTTCGAGCTGATTTCACAACAGTTTCCTAACTTCGATTAAATTTGTTCCAGCCTGTTTAAGGGTTAAATATTATTAGCGGTATTTCAAGATATCTTTTACCACGCCAATTTGAAAGAAAAGCACGCGCTAACGGACTCCGCTCTTCGGTAAGTCTGTCAGTGGACATCTCTGCACCTATAAGTCCGACTTAAAAATTATTTTTGCTTTGGATAAAGCTGTGAGAATGAATATTCATACAGAGGTTGGGCGAAATAATGTGACCACCGTGATTGTAGGGGTTAATACCGGGTGCGTCATATAAAAGAGGCACCAGGCACCATAGCCAGACGTTGTTAGGAGGGTTAAAGTTGTTTGGCGGGTTTCCAGTTAAAACTGCTTTGTTCCACTTCTAACCGCTTTCTGCTCGTACAGCTGCACAGGAATTCTCCGGAGTGGTTAGTACAGCCAGAACAGTGTAGGTATGCGGTCATAAGTGTAAATGAAGAGAAAACAAAGGCAACGGAAATGACTTCAAGTGCGAAATAGCGGATATTTATCGTGGAACAGTATTTCAGAAATAACTCATACAAGGTTTTAAATGAGTTCTTTACAGAAAAAATTTTACATTGTGCAGCACCGGCGAAATCAGTGGTACAGAAGTTAGCGCGGAAATTTCGTGAAACCGGCACGGTGTGCACAGAAAAGGAAACAAACCCAATACAGTTCGTACTGAAGATAATATCAAGGATGTGTGCACAGTGATGTTACAAAGCCCTCGGAAGTCGATTCGACGATTATCGTCTGCAACGGGATATCTATCACGTCATGCTGGCGCATACTCAAGGTGGATTTGCAGTTTTGGCGGTACAAAGTTATGGCGCTCCAAGAACTTAAAACTCCTGATTATGCGAAATGGATGCAATATTGTAAGTGGTTCTAGGAGACCATTGTTAGCGGTGGAATATAGCCAACACTTTATTACATGACAGATGAAGCATGGCTTCATCTGTCCGGGTATGTCAATGCGCATAACAGCAGGATTTGGACGAATCCCAGACGGACAATGGAGACTCCTCTGTACGACCAAAAGATAGGCGTTTGGTGTGCTGTGTCTGCGAAGAGGATAGACGGCCCATTCTTTTTCATTGACACCATCAACTCGGAGCGCTATGTTCAGCAACTGTTCACATATGCTTTCTTTCAGCAGGATGGCGCAACGGCGCATACTGCGCAGAACTGTCTACGTGCTGTGCATGAAGCGTTTAGAGAGGACAGAATTGCATCGAAGGGACTATGGCCACCCAGATCACCCGATCTCTCCACCTGTGACTTTTATCTGTGGGGAGCATTGAAAGGGAAAGTGTACGCAACTAATCCGCACACCCTTGATGCATTAAAATTGAACATTACGGATGCCACAGCCCAGATTACTGCCGATGAGTCGCGGCGCGTTACGAACAACATGTTCCGTCGTGTGAGGCTGTGTCTTGATGTCGGAGAACAGCACTTTCAGCAATTGTTGTAAACGCAGGTAAATTACTCCTGTTTTCTGTCATTTCAACTATTACTTACCATGTATAGTAACATTGCCTGATTGTTGTCGTTCATTATACTCGGGCCTTTTTTATATGGCATGCCCTGTATTATTTGTGTTAGCTACACCGAAAAAAAACCCGTGTTGCGATTACCTTTTGTGTATCTTTTCTTTGTATATATTATCTAGGTTGTTTGCCAATGTAGTACAAGTTGTGTTCAGCAGTGGTTGGTGCGAGCAGTCGTCCAAAGTTGGCCTTTCTGACTTCCAAAGGGAACAAATCGTCGGAACACGTTTAGCAGGAGTATCTGTAAACATAACGGTCAAATTATTTGGTGTTGCCAGAGTAACAGTATCCACGGTTATGAATGCTGGTAATGCAAAGCATGGGAAGACTTTATCGGCGAAGGAGGATATTGGGCAAAAACCGATATTGAATGAGAGGGACCGTCAAACACTAACAAGGATTGCGTCCAAACAATAGAGAACCGGTGTCGCACGATTTGTCGTATAACGATTGGTCGACAAAACGATTGGTCGACAGTAATGATTGGTCGGCAGCACGATTGGTCGACAGTAATGATTGGTCGGCAGCACGATTGGTCGACAGTAATGATTGGTCGGCAGCACGATTGGTCGACATAACGATCAGTCGACAGTAACGACTGGTCGACAGCACGATTGGTCGACATAACGATCCGTCGACCGTAACGACTAGTCGACAGTAACGATTTGTCGACAGCACGATTAGTCGACATAACGATCAGTCGAACGTAACGACTAGTCGACAGTAACGATTGGTCGACACAACTATCAGTCGACCGTATCGACGAGTCGAAAGTAACGATTGGTCGACAGCACGATTGGTCAACATAACGATCAGTCGACCGTAACGACTAGTCGACAGTAACGATTGGTCGACAGCACGATTAGTCGACATAACGATCAGTCGACCGTAACGACTAGTCGACAGTAACGACTGGTCGACACGACCATTGGTCGAGATAGCCATTGGTTCAGAGGATTATGGTTTACATTCGCAGCGGTACCTCTCAGAACGTACTGACCTCTCAAACCGTAACGTTCCTTTTTGGAAATAATATCTTTTAGAATGTAGTCCTCAGAACGTACAGCATTATAACATATTATTTCCAAAAAAGGCCCCGTGTCATCTTTTGCACTCTAAGTGAAATCTATATAGAGGGCCTTCTGAACGATGTTATTTCCGAAAGTGCCCCGGGGCACTTTAGGTAAATTCCATATTTATTTGTGTGTTCAAAGAATCTCAACTGAGTAATTCCACATTTCTTTGTGTGTTCAAATAATCTCAACTGAGTAATTCCATATTTCTTTGTGTGTTCAAATAAGTCTTCCCTGCAACGGAACTGTATGATTCTATAGACAATTTTTTTAATACAATTTATACGTAATTTTATTAGATAAATTTTGAAACTGCGCGTAGTTAAATTAGTGGGAAAAAAGTGAATATCAAATCATGGAGAGTGGAGAATGGCCACCCATAGACATTAATGCCCAGTCGGGGGGGGGGGGGGGTAATTCCTTGGAAAATTTCCATTAAAAATCCTAAAATGTTGATTTGTTGATTTCTAAAATAATGAACTAAAATTTTAAGATAGGGGTGTGCAATTCCAGTGCAATTTAATTTTTTTTCATGTGAATTTCTGCTAAATTTACAAATTATGCCAAGAATTTCCTCTAGAATTTGCAAAATTCGCCAAAATTGTCAACTCATGGTGGAAGTCGGACGAACCGTTACACCCAGCTGTTTTATTAAGTTATGGTAAAACCCATTCCACCTATTGGCGGTGGAAGAGGGGGAACTGAGGGTGCAGTGTACCCATACAGCACGAGCATGTTGCAGAAACATAACAGTGACGTACATATGAAATTTCGTAACATTACAGTAACGTTGCGCAATGTTGCAGCGATGTTGCAAATACATTGCAGTGACGTAGAAATGTCCACCTGAGGGATTAAATATCCACATTACATTGCAATGCTACTGTCGACTAATCGTTATATCGACCAGTCGTTATGTCAATCAAACGAGGTGTCGACCAATCGTTACTGTCGACTAATCATTACTTTCGAACAATCGTTATGTTGACTAATCATTTCTGTCGACCAATCGTTATGCCGACCAATCGTTATGCCGACCAATCGTTATGTTGACCAATCATTATGTCGACCAATCGTGTGTCGTCCAATCGTTATGTCAATCAAACGTGCTGTCGAACAATCGTTACTGTTGACTAATCATTACTTTCGAACAATCGTTATGTCGACTAATCATTTCTGTCGACCGATCGTTATGCCGACCAATCATTTCTGTCGACCAATCGTTATGCCGACCAATCGTGTGTCGGTCAATCGTTATGTCGACCAACCGTTTGTCAACCAATCGTCCCATTCCCACAGAGAACTACTGCCATAAAAGTGACAGCAGAACTCAATGTCTACCAGGGAGACACTATTTCTACAAAAACTGTCTGCAGAGAACTTCACAAAGCCAACATCTATGAAAGAGCTGCAATGGCTAAACCTTTAGTCACATGAACCAATGCTGAAAAACATGGTGTCATGAGCATAAAACCTGGACAGCTGATGACTGAAAACGTGTGATATGGTCCAATGAGGTTTCATTTACATTATTTCCAACACTAGAGCTGGTTTATCTATGGATAAGATCCAAGGAAGTGTACGATTCGGAATATCTGGTTCCAACAGCAAAATATGGGGGTGGAGCTGTGATGATTTGGACGGCCATATCTTGCAATTCGTCTGACAGTATTATTACCCTACATGAACGAATTGCTTCCAAGTGCATCCTATGGTCCAAATGTTGCTTTCCCACAATGCCGCCATTTTTCAAGATGAAAATGCGCTCCCACACACAGCCGGAGCAGTTCCCTGATGGTTTGAGAAAGCACAAAGATGAACTTTAACATCTGCCATGGCCAGCTCAATTACTTGACTTGAATATCACCGAACCATTGTGGGCATTTTTGCAGAACAGAATGAGAAACACATTCCCTCCACCTACATATTTGAAGCAACTGGATTATGTTTTGATCAATGAATGGAGACTATTCAAAAGTTGCATGAATCTATTCCAAGAAGGTTGGAAGCTGTATGAAAGGCAAATGGTGGCTCAACACTTTATTAATAAACACATATCGCCTATTTCCCAGGTGCTCACATAATGTTTTCCAACACCTGTACATTTAGATCTTTTCTATATGCATAATCTTGCAGCTAGGGGCGTAAATGCAGATGATCAACATGTTCAATAACTATTCTGAATCCACTGTTTGACGGTCTCCTGGTCTCCCCAGGTCGCTTCCACAATTCTTTTTCTTGATCATTTCCCTTCCATGCCTCCCTAGCAAGCTTATGAATTTTGTCCACCTATCTCCTATTTGGCCTACTTCTAGGTCTTTCCCTGTTCCATAGTATCCCGTCTAGTATTTCAGTTGTCCAATCGTGGGCTGTTCTTCCAGTAACATGGCTAGCCCATTGTCACTTGAGTGCCTTTACTTTGATCATGATGTGATCCACTCTTGTCCTTCTTGTGATCCAAGAAATTCTCTTCTTATCTTTCTTGCTATACTTCTTTTAGTTGTATGCAGCCTCTGTAGGTCTTTTTTCAGTTACGGTCCCAGCCTCTGATCCATAAGAACTAGAAGGATGTGTTGATTAAACACTTTTCATGAAAGAAATGCGTGATTACACCATAGAATACAAATTTTAAAGATGATATGATGGTTATATTCAAATTAATCGGAAACTTGAGACTTGGTCGTTCTGGGTGGTGTAGTGGTAAGCATACCCGGGCGCTGTCTGGGAGACGCGAGTTCGAGTCCGGCTCCAGGACGATGAAATTTTCTAGTTTTCGGATATTATCTGACTTACCACCCTTGTCACATTTACACCAAAAAATCGGATTGTCATCTTCAAAATTTGTAAACACTTTTCCGTTAAGATATAATATCAATTGCTCTCGGATCTTCATTTGTCTTTTATACATAATATTTATTGTACTGTATCTTCCAAATGCGTTCCTGCGAAGTTATATGTATCTATTAGTTTCATCTTTGATGTGACCCTCGCTTGATATCTGTTGTCCAAATTAGATGTTGGCATCAGTTACTTCAAGATTTTCCCCAATGAAGATTATATTACTCTCTAAATGTATTTCACTGAATATCGTTGCTTTTAAGAGTTCGAATGGAAAATCCTTTCTCGTTACCTCACGAAGGCCATTTTGCACCCTTTATGCTTCAATTAATGCTCAATTTTCCTCCTTACGAGAATTATGTTATTCTATTATTATTTACTGTTAAACCATTAAAAGATATAAGTAATTCTAGAACGAAATAAAATTTTACCTTCTAGAGAAACATTCTTCAATTGTATAATGGCGCTTTTTTTTCATTGTACATTAAAACTAACAATCCTTGACGCCGACGACAAACATTTCGACAAATATTTTTTGATTTGATTCAGCTCTTATGTTACTCTTACTTACCATTACTTGAGTCGTATTTCCAGCCTTCTGGGTTTTTCTGCTGGTTCATCTAAAACGTATTTAGCTTTCGGTGTGTATTATCGACGAACGTGAAGTAATGCTAACTCATTGATTCTCAGTTCTGACATGGTATTACGTAGATATGATTTTAGGAGTCGCATCGTTGAAATCGAAGGCTCACTTTCTCAAGTTTTTATTTGTAGAATACCTAGTATGTGAAACAATGTTATATATTGGGCAAGACCCCACTGTAGCACAGTTTCAAAGCACTTAATGCACCTTTTGGCCAGTGCTCTTTTCCTTCACAGGCGATCCTATGATCCCACATTTTCATTTCAGCGATTAGTACTTCTTTGCGAGCCATTCAAGTCATCTGTATAAAATTCAGTTAAAGTTTTAAAACCGTAAATATCTTGCGGAGATGATGGCACATTGGGATTTGTTGGGAGAAGTGGTTGCAATCCTGATAAGTCCGATTTGTACGCGCTCCTTGTCACGTTCTCGTCTTCATGGAGAAAGCACATTCAATTGTTCTCATGAGGCTTAAAAACAATTTCAAATACAGTCCAACCCGTTTATATCGAACCCGGATGTAACGAATTATTGCGTATTTCGAAATTAACATGCGACGCATTTTCTTCTATATCGAGCAATTGAAGCAGCCTTACTGTATAATGCATATATCGAATTTTTGGAATTAAACTCCTCCCAAATTTTCTCGAAAACAAATCTTGTCAAGCAAGATCATCTTTTTTTTAGCATAACTGGGAACGTTTCTTGGCAAATTCCTGACGCTTCCAACGTTTCTGAACTGGAAACAATCTTTTCTTTCGTTTTTCAAGAGATCTTCTCTTTTCCGAACTGTTCAACGGGACGACCCCACCTCGCCTATCTCCTTCGAAGCACACTGAGGGGAAAAGGAAAGAAGGGCGACTTTGCGATCTTCGGGATGGATTTATAAGAAATAAAGCTGCTGCAGGATGGAGGAAGTTGGCGGAGGGAGAACCTGGTGCGAGGGGTAATCGCTGATCTTGACAGAGAGAGTGAGACGAGAGGGGAGTGGACTGTCTAAAGAAAGTAGCCGTACACCTACGCACCTCTTCTGCCTGTAAACTGGTTGACTGAGACGGGCCAGAAGGTAGAGGAGGAGTACACTACCAGGAAGGTGACTTCGGGCATTCTCGTGAGCAGACGTCAGAACATCTCGCTTCGTACAGCCGAGGGCGTACAATGACCACCAAGGACTGGCAAAATCTTCCGTTTTCGAAGAAGCTGGATATTATCCGCAGGGTTGAAAATTGAGAGGAAAAGTCAGTTGTTGCGGAAGAATTAAAAATTCCCAGAAGCAATCTCAGTACACTGCTGAAAAACAAGACAGAAATCAAGGAAAATGCCAGTGAACGTCCAAACGCCGATTTTTATCATCTACGCACGCTGGTTCACGACGATATAGAAAAGGTGTTTCACAAATGGATTCCTGATGTCCGAGTTCGAAACATTCCAGTGTCCGGGACCATCTTGATTCACAAAGCAAAGCAATTTGCTTCACTCTTGGAAAAGAAAGACTTCAGTGGTGGGTCTAGATGGCTGCGGCGATTTAAAGGTCGCTACGGCATCGTCGGCGAACGGGGTGCAGTAGATGAGGAAAGCCTAAATCTCTGGTTGGAACGAAATTGGAAAGACATCCAGTCTAAGTATAAGGGCTTTTCATCCAGTCTAAGCCTAGGGCTTTTCAACACTTTTTACTTCGCTTATGTGATATTCGTAAAGTTTTCAAAAAAGGCAAGTTAATAGCTTTGCGCTTTAACTTAGGTATTCAATATTAATCACTAGGCCTTAGCCTAGGGCCAATAAATTAATAATTAGTGCCTAAGTAAAAGTGCAATATGATTAATTGCAGTTCATGCATACACGTTATAAATATGACCTCGTTAGAATAAAAAGTGTTAAAAAGGCCCAGGCTCAGGCGTAGGCCTAAGGACTTTGAACTAGTATTTAGTGCCTAAGTAAAAGCAAAAGATTTATTACCTTGACTTGCTATGTAAACGTTATTAATATGACATCAGTAGAATAAAACTGTCAAAAGGGCCAAGGCTTAAGGCCTAGTAATTAATATTGAACGCCTAAGTAAACGGGCAATGCTATTAACTTGACTGTTTGTAAAGTTTACGAATATCACATAGGCGAAGAAAAAATGTTAAAAACGCCTAAGCCTACGGTCTATTAGTTAATGTATGGTGCATAAGTAGAAGCGCAATATTATTGACATTACTTGTTATGTAAATTTTAGGAATATGGGAATGACGGAATTAAAACTTTTAGACCTAATAATATTTTCTGTTTGAGTAATATCGCAATATTAATAATTTGGCGCATAACGTAAACGTTATGAATATGAACACGACGGAATAAAAAAATGCCCAAACCGGAACTTTACCCCACATATTTGTGCTACTTATACCGCTTCATCTTGTTTTAAACTGCGTAAAGGTCGAAATGCCGACTCTGGAAATTTCTTCCACCCCATCCTGCTAATTGTAAAACCATGTTTTTCTCTGAACTGCGGCGAAAATCGAAATGCTGAACCCGGAAATTTCCCCCACCCTGTCAGCCTGCTAATTGTAAGACCGTTTTTCTTTAAAAAAGCGTGGCAAGTCAAAATACTAACCCGGAAATTTCCCCCACCCCATCCAGTCAATTGTAAGACTGATTATTTCTATAAACCGCGGTAAAAGTTGAAATGACGACCCCGGAAATTTCCTCCACATATTTGTGCTCGTTGTGTGGCTGCATCTTGTTTTAAACAACGTGAAAATGGAAACGGTGACACTGGGGAAATCTCTCTCACACTCGGTATTTTGTGTAAACTGCAATTTGTGCACGGCCCCTGACTGGAAAAGGTGGGGGAAGTTTCCTATGGGGGACTTTTCCGAACGTGGAGGAAATTTCCTGTAGGGGACTTCTCCGATTACCCTGTTTTTGAAATGGCTGTCTGACTGGGGTGAAGATTTAGTGAAGAAAGACCGTAAAGTGTACTTACTCTTAGATAATTGCTCGGCCCACCACTGCACCTCAAACTTTAGCAATAGAGTTAAGGTTTTTTCTCGCAAACACAACATCTGTATTTTCGCCTTTGGATCAAGGTGCAATTTGAGCATCTAAAGTCGGGTATCGTAGACGTGTTGTCGAACGACTGCTTCTGAATTTGAGTTTGGGGACAAAACTTAAAAAAGACCTGCTTAATGTTCTTAAAATGATAATTCAGTGCATGGGATGACGTGTCAAAAGACACAATATTTCGTTCGCTGCTTTCATCGTGCATGGTTTGTTTTTGATGAAAGTCAAACAGTCGGAACTGAACACGATGAATTTGAGTTTGGCTAGCTGTGGCGTGACTTATGCCTTACAAAAGTTGTTCTGGAAGGTTTGCAATTTGATGAATTTGTTGATGCTGACAACAAGGTTGAGATAGCACCGGAAAGAACAGATGCGAAAATAGTGTCCGAAGTTACGGGGTTAAAAGCTGGGGCTGCCAGTAGCGATGATGATGATGAAGAGCACAAACCTCTTCCAACCATAGCGGAAGCTTTTTCAGTGGCTACAGTACTCCGACTGTATTGTGGAACACCTGAGGGTACCGGATACACTTTAATTGATTAAATCGAACAGGTTGAAAACAGCATTTTGACAAACGCAATGCGCCGCCCCGGTGGCGTCGTGATCTAAGCGATGGCTTCTGATCATTCGTCCGAAAGGGGTCCAGGTTCGAATCCCGGTGAGGCATAGATGTTGTGTTTGTCTTACGGCACTGGCTATCTCCTTTCCTAGAATTAGTGGCCCTAAATTAGGGACGGGCGACTGCTTATAGCCCATTGAGTTGCTCACGGTGGTCGTTAAACCTCCAATCAAAAAATAAAATAAAATGCAATGCCTTTAAAGAAGCAGAAAAAGCATCGATTCTGGTAAGACTTCTTTTTCTGCCACATTGCTGTGTATCCTGTCTTTAATTGATCATGCAATTCGATTCGCAATTTATAATAGAGTAGTAAATAGTTTTTGTGTGTTCACCTATTGTATACGCCAGAACACCACTGAGAATGGTAAGGCGGTAGAACCCGTACATCGAACTACCTAGTTCTCCCTGTCGAATTTGATATAAACGAATTCTCTCAACTGTACTACAAAACTTCGCCTTTTAAAATCGCGTTTTTTACGCTTTCCAACCGTAGGTTGAAGAAGCGTATATGCTCCAGCTTTTTCCGTCCGTCCGTCTGTCGGCACGATAACTCGCGTATACATAGTTCGATTTCAATGAAATTTTAGTGTGTGGTAGGGGACCACCTGGGGACGAACCCTATTGAAAATCGACGAAATGGGGTCAAAGGTCACGGCATACAAAGAATATCTAACTGAGAAGTAGTTAAGGCTCGGCTAGACGTAACTAGTGCCGCCATATCTTAAGAGTTAAAATGCAGTGCACAGAAGCCAACATACAGGCTGATGCCGGAGCAGACTGCGCATGCGTATTTCTGTTGACTTCAATTCTTTGGGTAAAGAACAGTCAGCGTTGGCCGAGCTACTCACAGCACGTGATTATTACCTTCTCGGTAGCATAATCACTTCGCAAATCGGATATGTTAGTTTTGTTACGCCAATCGGGTTAGTTAAGGCTTTTGTTTGTTCTTCAGATTTTCAGAAACATTTTCAGTAATGCCAAATACTAGGGAATATCTGCATTTTGTACGGATCCTTAGGCCTAACTATAGTATTTGCTAAAATTTAGTTTAAATAGTAATACTAATGCTATTGCATATTTTTCTCACCAAAATAAGGGATGGGCGGGATATCAGAAAACAGCAACAACAACAAGAAAAAAACTGCTCTAAGCAAATAGTCATCAGACCGAAAAAACCCATCGTGGATAAAAGAAAAGCTTCACTGCCGTAGTCCCCCCCCCAACGTATTTTGCTCCTGAATGCTAACTTTCCCGCAGAGCATATTACCTCTTAAGATGTGGTGGCGCTGTTATCGCCTGTTTTACGTTATAACTATGTGAGTTGGCCTTCTTCACGCGTTATATAATCATTGCGGCATAGAAGCGGGATCCATTCCATTGCTCTGTTGCGTCCGAACTTGCGTAAATATGGTTCGACGGTGCCATTTTAGTATATTGAAGGGGACCACTTGGGAATGAACCCTATTGAAAATGGGTGAAGTGGGGTCACAGGTCAGCACATATGAGCGGGATGTATTCCATTGCCTTTATGCGTCATAACGTACGTAAAAATGGTTCGAATTCGATGAAATTTTAGTATGTGATAGACTGGGGACGAACCCTATTGAAAATGGACGAAATAGGGTCAAAGGTCAGGACATAGGATGGGGATCAATTCCATCGCCCTTATCGCATACTATTAAAAGAGCAATTCTTGTATGTATGTAAATTTTATTTTGAAAATGGCTCTAAAGATTTTGATGAAAGTCGTTAACCTACCGTTTTCTGGTACTAGAAATCGATTTAGCTTGATCTCGACTTTAGGAAAATTCGTTTAGTGCGTTAATTAACCACCCCGAATTACCACGTTTTTAGTGTCATGGCGTCCTATTAATGTCACCCATGCTTAAAAATCTTATGACGTCACAATCTCGCGATTAAAATGCTGGCGCGCGGTCACGCCATTTGTCTCATTACGTCACGCGTTGTGTGTGGATCCTATTAAAGTTTTATGACGTCACACTATTGCGAGCAGATGGTCGCGATTTCCATCTGCCTCATTACGTCACGCGTTGTGTGCGTATGTCCGTCCGCACGATAACTCACGTAAAAATCTTTCGATTTCGATGAAATTTTAGTATGTGGAAAGAGGAACATCTGGGAAGGAACCCTATTGAAAGTGAACGAAATGGGGTCAAAAGTCAGGACATAGGAGCGGGATCCATTCCACTGTTCTTATGCGTCATATTTAACGTAAAAAAGGTTCGATTTCGATTAAATTTTAGTATGTGGTAGGGGACCACCTGGGAGCAAACTCTATTGAAAATGCGCGAAATGGGGTCATAGGTAAGGACATAGGAGCGGAATCACTTCCATCGCCATTTTGCGTCATAACTTACGTAAAAATGTTTCGATTTGGATAGTATGTCGCAGGGGCCTGCCTGGGGACGAATCCTGTTGGAAATGGGCGAAATGGGGTCAAAGGTTAGGATATATTCCATAGACCTTATGCATCATAACTTACGTAAAATTGCTTCCATTGTGACAAAATGTTATTATGTTATTTCGGAGGTATACTGAACCGGTTTTGTTGAATATCATAGAAATGGGATCAAAGGTCAGGGCACAGGACTGAGTTTTATTCCACAGTCATTATCCTCATAACTTGAGTAATGATTTCTGGTATGTTGGAAAGCGTATCATTGTCAATGCATTGCATGATTTTACAAACTTGCTTGAAATATCGAAAGGTTCCAATTTGTGTGTGTGTGTGTGTGTGTGTGTGTGTGTGGAAGGGGGGGGTTAACACCCCATTCCCCCTTGGGCACCGCCACTGAGAGAGTGATTTCAGTAATAACTGTACTTTATTGAGTTAATCATAACGATTGCGTTTATTGATCTGGGCAACTTTTTCACTGAATAAGCTGAAGAATAATTTCATGACATGGAAACAGTGAAAAATCTACAGGAACTTGGGTTCCGGCAAGATAATAATACCCCGTAGAATATCCCTTTCCGGCATGAAATCCTCAAACCACCTCTACTCACAAGTTCTCGCCTTTTTTTCCCCTTTTCTAAAATGTGGAGTTAATTTCCTGACAAAATGAAGGAATTGCATCTGTATGAAATAATGCATCCCAATAGAGTAACTGACGGAATTTGTGTACCACATTTTTTTGGTTCTCTTCGCTGCTTCTTGAAATGCGAACAGTTAATCATTTCTTTTCAGATTTATCGATATTTAAATATATTATACGATTATTGAAATTACAGTGCGATGGTGTGTGTATGTGTTTGTTTGCTTTGTTTGTTATGTTTTGAGGTACAAATACCATATTAATCGCGCACGGAACCGGTCCCTTCTTGCTACTTTCATAAGTGTTCTCATTTTTTACCAAATCAGCCGCCCTACGCAAAGGAGAAATGTCACCCCTAACATAAAATTTAGAAAACAGTTGAATGCCTTCTGTAATACAGTGTATATACACTGAAGTGCCAAAAGTCACGGGATAGCAGGGTGCAAATTTTTAACTTGCGCTGCCGTCGTATAAATGCTTCTCCGCATACCACGATTTCTTATCATTTGCGAGATGTAGTGTCACGTTGAACAACCACTAGTAAGATTATTGCAAGCCGACGTGAATTATCGGAGTTTGAACGAGGCATGGTAGTGGGAGCCAAACCAATGGGACTTTCAGTTTCCAAAGTTGTGCGAACATTTCAAAATTCCTCGATCCATGGTGTCACGTGTGTACAGACAATAACCTCATGGAAGGCATTCCTACTCACCGTGCTGGTCGACCACGGGGGCTCAATGACCATGTCCAGCGGCTTCTGATCAGGATTGTCGATGCTAACAGACAAGCGATAATGGCTCAAGTAACATCCACATTCAATGCAGGAGGTACCAGAGGCATATCGGTCAGGTCATTGCAGCGTAATTCAGCATCCATGGGATATGGGAGCAGAAGACCCACCATAATGTCACTGTTAACACAACGACCTCGGACACAGCACCTCATCTGGGCTCGTGAACACAGTAATTGGACCTTGGAAGACTTTCAACATGTGGCGTGGTCCGATGAGTCACGCTACCAGGTGTTACGAGCTGATGGTAGGGTTCGGATGTGGCGCAGACCCCATGAGGCCGTAGACTCGAGTTGTCGTCAAAGCACTGTGAAAGCTAGTGGTGGGCCCATACATCTTCACGTGGCACGGTTTGGGTCCTCTGGTCCTTATAAACACATCATTAACCGGTAATCGCTTTGTTGCTCTGCTGGGTGATCATCTGCATTCCTTCATGAACTTCATGTAGATAAGTCTACGGGCCCCAGTTGTCCAAAATTAGTTCGAGGAGCATTATGGACAGTTCCGACGGATGGTGTGGCCCCCACGTTCGCCAGATATCAACACAATAGAGCACTTATGGGACGTGGTGGAAAGGTCCATTCGCACACAAGATCTTGCACCTACAAATACCAGAGAACTATGGGCGGCTTGGCTCAACATCTCCCTAGAAGTCTTCCAGCCACTTGTGGAATCGATGCCACGTCGAGCTGGTGCACTTTGCCGGGCTAGAGAAGGACATACACGATACTAGGTACGTATCCCATGACTTTTGGCACTTCAGTGTAATACTTATTCAGTTACAAACTTTAGTCTACTGTGCCCTCTAGCCCACTTTTCCAAAAGTCAAATGTGGTACAGATACGTTCACTCACAACTGACATGGGTGACCATTTGCAGCCCTTCATAGACTTCATGTACTACAACAACGACGGGGCTTTCCAGGCGGACAATGCACCATGTTATCGGGCCCCAAAAAAACTTTGTCCCTCCTAAATTGCGTTTTGCTTGACGTACGACAGCCATTTTGTAGCGGTGAAAGAAACATAAAAGAAAGGCAGAAATTCATGTAAGACATCTTATTAATTATAGTGATAAAAACAGAAAAGGGTGGATTTTTTGAAAAACTAGAGCAAAACTAAAGAAGTTTCCTTATAAATCCCAGAACTCATTTAACAACTGTAAAACATTCCTGATGTTTGTTTCACTTTAATCAAAATTTAAAGAATCAGACGTGCACTATATTATCGAAAGTATTCGGACACTGCCAAATATTTGCATAAGTGCAAAGAACGGTTGCGCAGGAAGGTGCGATGGGAGTGGGGAAGTCCGTATGTAAAGCTGGGATATTCTGTTGTAATATACCAATAACTTTGAAGCGGATATGCCGCGTGGACGTGAATTTTCCGAGTTCCGACGTGGGCTGATCACAGAATGTCATTTGAGTAACGTTTCCATACGGAGTATTGCAGCTAAACTAAACATACCAAAATCGACTGTAAGTGATGTTGTTAAGAGATGGAAGCTGAACAGTGCAACTACAGCAAAAAGAGGCCTCATAAACTGACAAAAAGTGACACAAGAGGCATGGTAAGAAATGTACAGCATAGAATTTTATTTATTTTTTGACTCCCTGCCAGTTGTTGCCACATCGTGAGAAATTCTTTAAAGGTCCGATATGACGTTACGGCTGTCTTTGAATGAGTGCAACAGAAATTCTGTCCTATACCTGTAATGCAAATTATTTTGTACACATTTTCTCGAAAACTATTACTTTGTAGAGTTTAAAATTTTGAGCACAAATAAAAACGATCCATATCTAATACATGTCGCAGTTATTTTTCCGAAAAATTTGTTAGAATTTTTTTTTAAATTCAATTTATCTGACTCGAAAGTATTCCAATTTGGCGCTAGATGGCGCCAGAAGTTAGCTTGACAGTGTTTCTGTGTGGAAGAAACGAAATCTCGCATTTATGTCTGATTTTTTAATTATCTAGGCCAAATAGAAATCAAAGAATGGGCACTGAAGTGAGATTGGAATCTTGTCTTCTATAGACCATCTTAAATTCTACTGTACGTTCATTTTTTGAAGAGAAAATGTGTACATTACCAGAAAACACTTGAATGTAAGACAGAAACTACGCCTACCTATAAGCTCTACCCCCAAACAATGTCATTGGTTAAAACGTAACAGCGCGTATTTTGTCTTTTCATTGTGGAGCCAACGAGAGGCCGCTTTCATTCTGAATATGGTAAGGTCTTCAGTCATTCGCTGATGCCAACTTCTGGGACAATCCCTCAAGACGTAAAAACCACGCCCAAGGAGTGATATTTTGCGCCATCTATCGCAGAAGATGAAGCCTAACACTCATTCAAAGACAGCCTTAAGAACAGATCGTATAACAAGAGGTAACCAAAATGTTCATAAGATACAAAAACTAAAATGGAAAATTAAAGTAGTCATATACACACACCGGCCACTGAGTTAGTAACCTTTATTCAATACCGGGTTGCACATCCTTTATCCCGCACGTATGCGGTTTGGAATAGATTCCACAAGGTGTTGGAGTGCACCTACTGTCTGTCTACAGCATACCACGCGTTCACCAGACAGTCTATAACGAAGTAAATTTCTCCGTCATTTTTGTCCACGCCGAGGCTCGAACCCGGATCCCCTCATTCCGGAATAAGTCGCTCTACCAATTGAGCTACGCGGACTTTCGTTTTGACTGCTATCTGCCTTTTATGTCGTGTGCGTCCTGTTGGCAGGTATGTCACAAATCCTTTAACTTGATCAGATGTGAGGGAAGAGGACTTTGCTTCGGGATTTGTTTTCCTAACATGTCCCGTATATTCTCAATTCGGTCCAAATCTGGGCTTTGTGGAGGCCTGAGAAGATTGTGGAATTCACCGACATGCTCGTTGATCTACTGCTGAACACATTTTGCGCGATTAACATTGTCATCCATGAAAACAACCATCACCTGCTGGATGAAAAGTCAACATTGAAGGATGGAGTTGATCGGTAACAATGTTGAGATGATTCTTAGAGGACACCCGACCCTCCAGCAATATCAGGAAATCCGTTCCGTACCAACACAAAGTTCCCCACACCGTGACACCAACTCCGCAACATTGAGTTGTGTTCACAAGGCAAGCTGAGTGCATTGCTTCATGGGGTTCAGGCCAAACTCTCTGCCTACCGTCGGTATAGAACAAAGTGTTCCACGACTCGTCGGACCACATGACTTTTTCCCAGTCTTCCAATGTCCAGTCACGGTTCTCTTGACACCGCTGTAGGCGAATTTTCCAGTTCTTCGCAAAATTCAATGGTTTCCATATAGGACTCGTCGGACCACATGACTTTTTCCAGTATCCAGTCACGGTGTCCCTGACACCACTGTAAGCGAAGTTTTCGGTTCTTCGCAAAAATTAGTGGTTTCCCTATAGGACTCGTCGGACCACATGACTTTTTTCCAGTGTCCAGTCATGGTGTTCCTGACACCACTGTAAACGAACTTTTCGGTTCTTCGCAGAAATTAGTGGTTTCCCTATAGGACTCGTCGGAACACATGACTTTTTTTCCAGTGTCCAGTCATGGTGTACCTGACAACACTGTAGACGAACTCCTGTACGTCTACAGTGTTGTCATAAATCAGTGGTTTCCTTATAGGACTCGTCGGACCACATGCCTTTTTTGCAGCGTCCTATCACGGCGTATCTAACATTACTGTAAACGAAATTTCTAGTTCTTCCCAGAAATTAGTGTTTCCCGTATAGGACTCGTCGGACCACATTACTTTTTTGCAGCGTCCTGTCACGGTGTATCTGACAACACTCAAGACGAATTTTCCAGTTTTTCGTAAAAATCAGTGGTTTCCGTATAGGCATGCGACTGTCAATACCAATCCTCTTCAATCACCTGCGCATAGTCCACTGAGGTATTAGTCAGGAACAGCCTTCGTTAAATGCTTTGGTCAATTGTTGCACACAGGAAGTCCTGTTTCTCCGTACAAGCCTTCTTAGACGTCGGCGATTTCGTACCCGACAGATTGTTGTCGCGCCACATTTACGCCTCGCAGACAAGCAATATGGGTTGGTTATTCACTGATTAAATATTCGCAGACAAGCAATATGGGATGGTTATCCACTGATTAAAGATTCGCAGACAAGCAATATGGGTTGGTTATCCAATGATTAAAGATTCGCAGATAAGCAATATGAGTTGGTTATCCACTGATTAAAGATTCGCAGACAAGCAATATGGGTTAGTCATCTACTGATTAAAGATTCGCAGATAAGCAATATGGGTTCGTTATCAACTGATTAAAGATTCGCAGACAAGCAATATGGGTTGGTTATCTACTGATTAAAGATTCGCAGACAAGCAATATGGGTTGGTTATCTACTGATTAAAGATTCGCAGACAAGCAATATGGGTTAGTCATCTACTGATTAAAGATTCGCAGATAAGCAATATGGGTTCGTTATCAACTGATTAAAGATTCGCAGACAAGCAATATGGGTTGGTTATCTACTGATTAAAGATTCGCAGACAAGCAATATGGGTTAGTTATCCACTGATTAAAGATTCGCAGACAAGCAATATGGGTTGGTTATCCAATGATTAAAGATTCGCAGACAAGCAATATGGGTTGGTTATCCACTGATTAAAGATTCGCAGACAAGCAATATGGGTTGGTTATCCACTGATTAAAGATTCGCAGACAAGCAATATGGGTTGGTTATCCAATGATTAAAGATTCGCAGATAAGCAATATGAGTTGGTTATCCACTGATTAAAGATTCGCAGACAAGCAATATGGGTTGGTTATCCAATGATTAAAGATTCGCAGATAAGCAATATGAGTTGGTTATCCACTGATTAAAGATTCGCAGACAAGCAATATGGGTTAGTCATCTACTGATTAAGGATTTGCAGATAAGCAATATGGGTTCGTTATCAACTGATTAAAGATTCGCAGACAAGCAATATGGGTTGGTTATCTACTGATTAAAGATTCGCAGACAAGCGTGTGACGTACCTGCCAGCAGGACGCACACGGCATAAAGACACATAGCAATCAGAACAAACGTCTGCGTAGCTCAGTTGCTAGAGCGACTTATTCCGGAATAAGCGGACTCGGGTTCGATTCCCGGCGTAGACCAAAAATGACGGAGAAATTCACTTCGTTATAAATGGTGCCCGAACTATCCGGATGACCCGACCGTTCAAAATCTCGCAATGGTGTGATGTTATTTCCACACCGCGAGATAGGAAAAATCAGAGAATCTCTTCTCCAGCGCTTCGAGAAATAAAAATGTGTGACGTTGCATTCCACACACCAGATTGACTGGGAGTTCTCAAGTGCACGTACTACAGTGGATGGCTGCCTGCAACGATTCATGGTCACGGCTGACCCGTGGGCCATGCCCCCGGCCCTCTTTCGGGGGGAGGAGATGTGACGTACCTGCCAGCAGGACGCACACGGCATAAAGACACATAGCAATCAGAACAAACGTCTGCGTAGCTCAGTTGGTAGAGCGACTTATTCCGGAATAAGCGGACTCGGGTTCGATTCGCGGTGTAGACCAAAAATGACGGAGAAATTCATTTCGTTATAAGCAATATGGGTTGGTTATCCAAAAAAGATTCGCAGATAAGCAATATGAGTTGGTTATCCACTGATTAAAGATTCGCAGACAAGCAATATGGGTTGGTTATCCACTGATTACAGGTTCGCAGACAAGCAATATGGGTTGGTTATCCACTGATTAAAGATTTGCAGACAAGCAATATGGGTTGGGTATCCACTGATTAAAGATTCGCAGAGGAAGCAATATGGGTTGGTTATCCACTGATTAAAGATCCGGAATATCTCACCTTTTGAGAAAGCAGTCTGTTTCTGCAATCGTCGCTCCAGCCAGAATCGAAACCAAAATAAGCCTTATATCGAACTCCGAAAGATCCTTTCTTTTTCCTATTGTGATCAACACTAGTGATTATTACTGGAAAGCAGCAGTGTTAAATATTTGCTCATATCACGTGGTGACGCGCGTGACCATGTATTTAGCATAAACACTGCGTAAGTGACGTTTACATCTGAATAAAGGTTTCTAATTCAGGGGTCTGTGTGTGTGTAGTTCTCCAACTCAGAGAGATAATTTTGCAGAAGCGTCTTGGTCCTAATTTTGTTCAAGGGCCTGGGGGCAATAACTATGTTATCTGCGCAACTTGACGCTGAATAAGTTTGGCTAATCACGTGAATGCATGAAGAAGAGCGTCGGTCTGAGATGAGAGTTCTGCGGAAATCCGGCTCGGGTCTCCTTTGCTGGAAAAAATTGGATGATAATTCCAACAGTGAATTTTTGGTCTGCAAGGCAAGATCTTATCACTTTTACAAATGAACGTAGGCACTTTGTGGAACTGATAATATGTTGCCACTGAAATTTACGTAGCAAACCGTCGTGCCATACACAGTCTGTCGACGCCTTGCTGATGCACGGAAAGTACATCTTTTCACTGGGTGTGTTCATCTTTCCACTTCCTTCAGAGGTGTATTCAACAAGCATGAGCAGCTGACGGCTCATATTATGCTTATCTCTGATACACCATCTTATTCGTCAAGGATGATCTATACAGATGAAGAGCAACCGACTGATGATCGCCTTTCCGAGCATCTTGCTGTGGATGGGTAAGAGCGAAAGGAGCAGGTACATCTGTGGTAAGGAGTGATTGGTTCCTGGCTTAGGCACCACCACGGATTTTTTTAAATCCCTGCATTTCAGTTGAAATTGGATGGCTCATAGATTTTTTAAATCCATGAGTCCTCCATTTCTTAGTGGAAGGCTCCAGCAAATGTTACATTAAGTGAGCGTGTTGTCTTAATTTTAATAAATGCAGCGATGGTACTTTAGGAATTGTTTACGTGCATGTGTGATGTGATTATTAATTTAATAAATGTGTGCATTTTACAGTTTATAGATCGTTACTAAACACAGAAAGAAAACGGAAATAACTTTTTTTATTGCCTTTCATTTCAGGCGAAGTGTCATATGAGGTATTTATGGTTAAATCAAATGGAACAGAAGTCAGTTGTGGACGCAACACAAAAAATATAGGTAAAATACTTTTCAGATATTAAATTATAAGACGCAGAATAATATTGCCATATCATGTTAGAATTTTTTTGACAGAATAAACATCTCTATCCAAAAGAAATTGCAATACGAAGAATTAGTGTCTCAAATGTTGCGAAACTTACTGGAGACACAAGATAGTAGATGCATTAGAAATGATAGTATTTTTAGATAAAGAGAAATCAAAGTAATGCCGAAAAAGAATGCTTTCAGGCCATGCAGCAAAATCCTCCCTGATAAGCAATTCACTCAACCACCCTCTGCGCGAATAGTGTTGTACCGACGTCTTGAAGAGTCCTAAAGTACCCACCATCACCACGCTTACTCGCAACGGTGTCGCAGGGCACCTACTGACGGAGTAGGTTGACGCAGAATCATGAGGTATCGTTCCAGTATGCTCCAGACAGACTCTATAGGCGAAATATTTGGGTTTGGGCTGGCCAAAGCGGCATATTTACACCTTGTGGACATTACCTCGATGCATTTCCTCTATACAGAAGAATATTGTCTTGCAATAGCCATGCGGTGTTGAAACGTGGAACGATCAGTATCGCAACGGATTCCAGGATCTCATCAGCATACCGACGAGCCGTCATAGTTCCTGTAATAAACATTAAACTGAAACGCAAATCATAGGAGATAGCTCCAAGCCATGATGCTTGCTGTTCCGGTGATGTGTCATTCGTTGACAGTCGGCAGATTACTGTGTTGACCACATCAGTCACACGCGAATTCGACGACCCTATATCATTGAGAGAAGAAACGAGATACATCGTTGTACACTATTCGACGTCATTTCTCAATCCAAATTGCTCGGGAGCGGCACGATGGGGTAGGAGTGTACCCTGAGAGAAGAGATTTAGATATCTTTTTAGAGATCTATGTTGAGGATTTTAGCAAGGGAGTGTCTGATCCCAGATCACGATGTGTGGTAGTCAGGTGGTACAACTCTGGCAACAAAAATCGCCCGTTAATGTCCCTTGACACTAGATGGCGCGATCGACATGTGGGTCCATGACTGAACACAACCAATGCTTTCTTACGGGAGGAAAGGGGGCAGACGTATTCGCGTTTTAAGAATGCTGCTTTCCTTGGAATTGAAAAACTCTCCTTCCCATAATTTGGAACCAGTAGACCATAATCACGGTGTATGAGAGTCAGGTGGACAACTCTGGAAACAAAAATCGTCGGTTAATGTCACTTGACACTAGATGGCGCGATCGACATGTGGGCCGATGACTGAACACAACCAATGCTTTCTTACGGGAGGAAAGGGACAGACGTATTCGCGTTTTAAGAATGCTGCTTTCCTTGGAATTGAAAAACTCACCTTCCCATGATTTGGAACCAGTATACCAGAATCATGGTGTATGATAGTCAGGTGGTACAACTCTGGAAACAAAAATCGTCGGCTAATGTCACTCGACACTATATGGCGCGAACGACATGTGGGCCGATGACTGAACACAACCAATGCTTTCTTACGGGAGGAAAGGGACAGACGTATTCGCGTTTTAAGAATGCTGCTTTCCTTGGAATTGAAAAACTCTCCTTCCCATAATTTGGAACCAGTAGACCAGAATCACGGTGTATGATAGTCAGGTGGTACAACTCTGGAAACAAAAATCGTCCCTTAATGTCACTTGACACTAGATGGCGCGACCGACATGTGGGTCGATAACTGAACACAACCAATGCTTTCTTACGGGAGGAAAGGGGCAGACGTATTCGCGTTTTAAGAATGCTGCTTTCCTTGGAATTGAAAAACTCTCCTTCCCATAATTTGGAACCAGTAGACCAGAATCACGGTGTATGATAGTCAGGTGGTACAACTCTGGAAACAAAAATCGTCCCTTAATGTCACTTGACACTAGATGGCGCGACCGACATGTGGGTCGATAACTGAACACAACCAATGCTTTCTTACGGGAGGAAAGGGCAGACGTATTCGCGTTTTAAGAATGCTGCTTTCCTTGGAATTGACAAAAATCGCCTTCCCATAATTTGGAACCAGTAGACCGGAATCACGGTGTATGATAGTCAGCTGGTAAACTCTGGCAACAAAAATCGCCCGTTAATGTCACTTGTCACCAGATGGCGCTACCAACATGTAGCAGATAACACGACACAACCTGTGATTTCTTTTGGGAAGAAAGGGCAGAACTATTGGTTTTAAAAAAAATGCCATCTTGCTTGGAATTGTAAACACAAAACCTGAAACGCTTCGTAAACCTGCACTTTTGTGACTGCCAAATGGGAGGCCGTCAATGATAGCGATATATATATGCACGTTCACGTTTGATAATTGAAAAGGTTAGTAGGCACGCATTGTATTTCAAGTCTCCACCCCTTTCTAAAGGATAATTTCAGTTTTTGTATATAGAACAGCAAGTTTAAAGCGGCTGTCAATAGTTTTCCTATCTCAAATTAGCGTTTTTTTTATGAGAAAAAAAACCCGAAATGTTTATCAATGCGTGATTGCTATTGTTTTGCTCGCGCAGCAATTTATACAAATAAAAATTGGTGGCGCGCACATTCAGGGTATTCCCAAATTCGTGCGACAAACAAAGAGGGATGATAGTACACATAAAGACTAATAACTTTTTCAATGGAACGTAAGGTGTCACTCCGCTCCTAGTGCCCGAAAAACGTTAAGTCCCATGTCCCCGTTGTCCTTACAACAGCGGAAAAAACACAACTTTCCTATTTTATAGGTTGCACACTTGCGTTGTTGAACGTAGAGGCAGAACAGGACTCAAAGAAGGTGCTCGAAGTGGCGCCCAAGGGCGTCGTTGTACAGCCCACACCGACGGATGAAGGGCTGTCTCACTCTCTCGTAGACTCCCGGTGTGTCCGGGCTGACTGTGCCTGACGCAACGTGCGTTACGACCAGCAGAGGTTTGCCGTCAACATCTGGGCAGGTATCCTTGGTGATTGGCTGGTGGGACCGTACATCTATCTTGCCACAACGTCTGACCGGCGCCATGTACCGCGTGTTCCTGGCGCAAGTGCTTCCCGGTTTGTCGCAGAGTGTTTCGCATAATGCTCCGAGCGACATGTGGTTCGTGCATGATGGGACCCCTGCACATTTTCCCACTGCGGTCCGGGGGCTTCCTGAATGCGACGCATCCCAGCAGGTGGATTGCACGGAGCGGACCGGTAGCTTGGCCTCCACGCTCTCAGGGCCTGAATCCACTGGACTTCTTCTTTTGGGGACACCTGAAAACACTGGTGCACGAGACGCCTCTGAAGTCACCAGAAGATCTCGTCGCGAAAATCGTTGTCGCTGCAAAACAAATCAAAACCACACCTGGAGTCTACGAAAGAGACGGACAGTCCTTCATTCGTCGGTGTGGGCTGCGCAACGACGCCCTCGGGCGCCACTTTGAGCACCTCCTTTGAGTCCTGCTCTGGCTCTACGTTCACCAACGCAAGTGTGCAACCCATAATTTAGGTAAGTTGTGTTTGTTTTTTTCACTGTTGGTGGATTAACGTGGACATGAAACTTAACGTTTTTCTGGCACTAGGAGCGGAGTGCCGCCCTAAGTTCCATTGCAAAAGTTATTCGTCTTTATGTGTACTATCACCCCTCTTTATTTGTCGCACGAATTTGGGAACACTCTGTATAATGTAAACAAACGTGCGCTGCCAGATATCTGTTGGTATTAAATTATAAATTAGTTATCTTTCATCATCTGTTGAGACTTTAAATGTGATACACGTTCTTTACATGTCGAATAACCTGTCCGACAGTTCGATACAAAAAGCTTTAGCCTCTTATCAAAAACGTAAGAATATTCAAAACAAATACATAGAATATAAATTCTGAATACGCTTGTACCACATTGCTGGTCATCTATGTAACTCTCTCAGAAAACTTTCATCCCCCTAGAAGGGAATCGGACCCACATCTCCCGATTTCAGTTCGAGTATACTAACCGTTACACCACCCAGGACAGCGAAGCTCCAACCAACGGAATTATATTCAAAATTATAGAATTATAGAATTTTTTTCTGAATTTATATTCTGTTTGCTCTGAATATTTTATCGACTTCCCATGTGTTATGAGGAATAGGTCTTCCTTCAGTGATTTATCTGTGGATGACCAAGTAAGTGTTACAAGCAAATTAAGAATTTGTATTCTGCTTGCTTTGAGTATTCTGTCGATTTCCCTTGCATTCTGAGGAATATTTATTCCTTCATTGATTTATCTGTGGATGACCAGTAAGTGTTACAAGCAAATTAAGAATTTATATTCTGTTTGCTTTGAATATTCTGTCGATTTTCCTTGCATTGTGAGGAATATTTTTTCCTTCATTGATTTATCTGTGGATGACCAGTAAGTGGTACAAGCAAATTAAGAATTTATATTCTGTTTGCTTTGAATATTCTGTCGATTTCCCATGCATTGTGAGGAATATTTCTTCCTTCATTGATTTATCTGTGGATGACCAGTAAGTGGTACAAGCAAATTAAGGGTTTTATATTCTGTTTGCTTTGAATATTCTGTCGATTTCCCATGTATTGTGAGGAATATTTCTTCCTTCATTGATTTATCTGTGGATGACCAGTAAGTGGTACAAGCAAATTAAGAATTTATATTCTGTTTGCTTTGAATATTCTGTCGATTTCCCATGTATTGTGAGGAATATTTCTTCCTTCATTGATTTATCTGTGGATGACCAGTAAGTGGTACAAGCAAATTAAGAATTTATATTCTGTTTGCTTTGAATATTTTATCGATTTCCATGTATTGCGAGGAACATTTCCTTCTTCATTGATTTAAAAACGTAAGAATTGAACAGATCCTAGTCAGACACATAGCTGCACTGTAAATTTTAGTCTCGTTCTAAATTTAAAAAAAAAAGAAGAAGATTTGACATGCTTTAACTCCTGTAGCGAAACTTCGTTTCTGGAAAGTCAATACCATGCAACTACTTTAGCAATGATGAAATCACAAACACTTTGTATTCCTATGATGATTACGGTAAACAAGTGGCCCACAACTCCTGCACGTCCCCTGGAGAGCTGTGACATTAACGATCCATTTTTCTAATTGTTTACTGTATGGGGAGTTGTGTCACCTGACTATCATACAGATCTTAAACAAACCTTGGAAGTTGGAAGAAGAGATTTGAGCTAGAGTGGCCGACAGGAAAGTCATACGGAAGCGAGGTACGTGGGTTGGAAAGAAAGTAGTGGCAACACATACAGATATCAGAAATTATTATTTATTGTATCACCTGCAGATTGTTACAGACCTTCAACGTAATCTCCAGCCATATTTATGACCCATTGCCACACCTGTGGAAGACGATGGACACCAGTGGTAGTGCCGTTGCTATTGATGTCCCTGAAGGAGCGGCCTACTGCTTGCAGGAAGGAGTCTCTGGTGGGGAGACGTCGTCCCCTAAATGATTCCTCCAACTGGGGAAAGAGATCGAAGTCTCAGGGGCTCATGTCGGGGGAATATGGAGTGTGTTCCAGTACCTCCCACCCCCACTGTTGAAGAAAGTCCCGCACTGGTGCAGCCGTGTGACAGCGAGCGTTGTCATGCAGGATAATGGGTGTGCGTTATCGGAAATGCTGCCGTTTCCGTCTCATGGCAGGACGCAGAGAACGTTTCAAGAAGCAGTTGTAGTACGCGGCATTTACAGTTTGGCCTGGAGGAACCGCATGATGGAGTAAGACACACTCCACATCACACGCCCCTATCAGCATCACTTTCACATTCCCGGGTTCTTGACGCACCTTTTTGTGCCGGGGAACGATGGGTGGCGCCATTAATAGGATTGGCATTTCAGCTCCGGCTCGTAGGATCGAGCTTCGTTCACGGCGATGATTCTCCCCAGAAATGCGTGGCATTCCACGTTGTGGCGTGCCAAATGATCAGTTGCAAGGGTGTACCGTGTCCATTTGTGAACCTCGGTAAGGTGATGAGGTACCCATCTAGCTGCAATTTTGCGGTACCCAAACACTTGGTGCAACACGCGCAATAATACTGTGGTGTGGCTTGTTCCTACCTCTGCGGCTAACTACCGCGCTTTCCATCGCCGATCCACCTCCAGCAGGAATTGGATTAACTCGACGTAATGCTCCTCGAGACCAGGGCGTCATACACGTGACGCATCCTCCACACAATCAAGACTTTATCAAAAAGCTGCTACCCAACGGGCTACCGTCCGATATGGCCGGACTTCATGCAACAGGCTTCTTGAAGACCCGCATGACATTCATTTGCATTTCTGTGATGCGCCACCTCAATTTTGAACCATGCACGCTGCTCAATCTTCGAAAACATCGCTTAGAGCTGTCAATTTTCACGCTCCCAAACGACAGCTTTGCATCCGTCCTTCCTCACGCACTGCACTCCAGAAAATGAGCGTGTCGGACAGCCATGACTGTCGTCTGGACGTGCTGGGAACCGCAACGCCCTCTCGTATTGTTACGCGTCATGGCACCAGTGTTGCCACTATTTTATTTCCAACCCACGTACAAAGGGGGAGGAGACGCCCTTTTGAAGAAGACACCAGAATAGTACGGTCCGACGGCTTAACATGCCCATCCGACAAACTAGATATTTAGTGGTTCGAACGTTCGTACTTGTCAGGCATCGATCCCACTGGGATGATCAAGCACTTGATTGAGTAATGTCGCATTTTGCGTCAGTTCGAGTTATATTTATTTAAAAATTCTTTATCAAAGAAAGTGGAGGTTACTGTGAGCTGTATTTCTCTTCATTATAATTAATTCCGAGTCAAAAGTTATTACGTTGGTCATACTGAAAGTAATGAGTAAAGTAGTTCGTGGACAGGTAGTGCCATCTCTCGTTCTGGCCATGAATGCCAAATGACGTCACCAGCGTCAGTCATATGACCAAACAGACGCGAGAAAAGATTGTCAACCGTGATACATCGTTCTGTCATCGTGCTGTGATTCAGTTCCTTGTGAAAGAGGAAATTCCGGTTGTCGATATTCACCGTAGGATTCGGCGTGCATACAGAGATGTGTGTATGGGTGCCAACACTATGAGAAGGTGGGTGGAATATTTAAAAGATGGTTTGGCAGACATTAACGATCAGCCTAGTAGCGGTCGCCGTCGAGGAGCCTCTACGGAACACAACAAGGAAGTTGTTGATGCCTTAATTCGTGATGACGGACGAGTGACGGTGGAAGAGATTGCGTTGAACTTGGGTATGGAACACAGGGCAGTTCAGGAATTGATTAGCAGCTTGGGATATTGGAAAAGTTGTGCCCCCTGGGTATTACGTTTACTGAACTTTGATATAGAACACAGGGTAGTTCAGGAATTGATTAGCAGCTTGGGATATTGGAAAAGTTGTGCCCCCTGGGTATTACGTTTACTGAACTTTGATATAGAACACAGTGCAGTTCAGGAATTGATTAGCAGCTTGGGATATTGGAAAAGTTGTGCCCCTGGGTATTACGTTTACTGAACTTTGATATAGAACACAGTGCAGTTCAGGAATTGATTAGCAGCTTGGGATATTGGAAAAGTTGTGCCCCCTGGGTATTACGTTTACTGAACTTTGATATAGAACACAGTGCAGTTCAGGAATTGATTAGCAGCTTGGGATATTGGAAAAGTTGTGCCCCCTGGGTATTACGTTTACTGAACTTTGATATAGAACACAGTGCAGTTCAGGAATTGATTAGCAGCTTGGGATATTGGAAAAGTTGTGCCCCCTGTGTATTACGTTTACTGAACTTTGATATAGAACACAGTGCAGTTCAGGAATTGATTAGCAGCTTGGGATATTGGAAAAGTTGTGCCCCCGGGTATTACGTTTACTGAACTTTGATATAGAACACAGGGCAGTTCAGGAATTGATTAGCAGCTTGGGATATTGGAAAAGTTGTGCCCCTGGGTATTACGTTTACTGAACTTTGATATAGAACACAGTGCAGTTCAGGAATTGATTAGCAGCTTGGGATATTGGAAAGGTTGTGCCCCTGGGTATTACGTTTACTGAACTTTGATATAGAACACAGTGCAGTTCAGGAATTGATTAGCAGCTTGGGATATTGGAAAAGTTGTGCCCCCTGGGTATTACGTTTACTGAACTTTGATATAGAACACAGTGCAGTTCAGGAATTGATTAGCAGCTTGGGATATTGGAAAAGTTGTGCCCCCTGGGTATTACGTTTACTGAACTTTGATATAGAACACAGTGCAGTTCAGGAATTGATTAGCAGCTTGGGATATTGGAAAAGTTGTGCCCCCTGGGTATTACGTTTACTGAACTTTGATATAGAACACAGTGCAGTTCAGGAATTGATTAGCAGCTTGGGATATTGGAAAAGTTGTGCCCCCTGGGTATTACGTTTACTGAACTTTGATATAGAACACAGTGCAGTTCAGGAATTGATTAGCAGCTTGGAATATTGGAAAAGTTGTGCCCCTTGGGTATTACGCTTACTGAACTTTGTTATAGAACACAGTGCAGTTCAGGAATTGATTAGCAGCTTGGGATATTGGAAAAGTTGTGCCCCCTGGGTATTACGTTTACTGAACTTTGATATAGAACACAGTGCAGTTCAGGAATTGATTAGCAGCTTGGGATATTGGAAAAGTTGTGCCCCCTGTGTATTACGTTTACTGAACTTTGATATAGAACACAGTGCAGTTCAGGAATTGATTAGCAGCTTGGGATATTGGAAAAGTTGTGCCCCCTGGGTATTACGTTTACTGAACTTTGATATAGAACACAGTGCAGTTCAGGAATTGATTAGCAGCTTGGGATATTGGAAAAGTTGTGCCCCCTGTGTATTACGTTTACTGAACTTTGATATAGAACACAGTGCAGTTCAGGAATTGATTAGCAGCTTGGGATATTGGAAAAGTTGTGCCCCCTGGGTATTACGTTTACTGAACTTTGATATAGAACACAGTGCAGTTCAGGAATTGATTAGCAGCTTGGGTCATCGGAAAAGTTTTGCCCCCTGGGTCTTACGTTTACTGAACTTGGGTATAGAATACAGTTCAGTTCAGGAACTGATTAGCAGCTTGGGATATCGGAAAAGTTGTACCCGCTGTGTCCCACGTTTACTGACAGAAGACCACGAAGGCCAGCACAAAAACAACTCGTCACAACTGCTCGAGTGGTATCGAGATGAAGGGGCTGATTTTTTGCAGAGTATTGTGACAGATGACGAAAGTTGGTTCCACCATTTAGAACCTGAAACAAAACGCCAGATTATGAAATGGCGTCATTTCCATTCACCGAGCAGGAAGGCGCTTGAGTTCCGTCATCTGCAAAGGTTATGCGAACTGTCTTTTGGGATGCAGATGGGTGCATTCTGGTTTATGTTTTTAAAGACTGGACAAACCGTAAATATAGCTCGTTATGTGCAAGCTTTCGAAAAGCTCCGCCGTGCACTGCGTGATAAACGACCGGGAAAGAAAATCATCCTCCAGCACGACAAAGCTAAGCCCCACTCTACTGGTTTGACCTCGGAAAAATCCAAAAATTCGGATGGGAATTTTTACCTCACCCTGCTTGGAGTCCAGATTTGGCACCCTCCGACTATCATCTCTTTGGATTCCTAACGGACCAGATGTATGGGCAACACTACCAGAGCACAGAAGCAATACAGCAAACTGTACGTTGGTGTCTTCGTGGATCTGAAACGGAGTTCTTCCGCAAGAATATCTTTAAATTGCCAGAACAAAGGGGAAAATGTGTCCAAAGAAACGATGACTTTGTAGAAAAATAGATAAAAGGATGTAGATTAAGGTGTCGTATTTATGTCTCCAATCAGGGCCCGATTTCCACAGAATCGGGCCCTAGGCCCAGCACAAGATTAGCCCACTCCGGCCGTCCACATTATTGAAAGAGTAAGTACATTTTGTCGCCACTAAATATTATCAATTAATTAAAAAGTTGATTTCATAAACGGCTCACTGTGCGGGGGAAAATAGGAAATAATATCTACTTTTATTAAATCTTAATATTAGCAAGGAAATTCGCATACGGTTAAGTAAAACACTGTTTAACCGTTTAGTATTGCTATTTTTCATATTTCATTATGTAATAATACAAATACTCATAGGTGTTAAGTTATTCATCCCCTTTTAATTCTATTTCTAACCGATGAACATTATTTAGACTTGGTACAGACTGATTTTTTGGTGGCAAGGTGAACTTCCATCTCGCTGATTAACCTGCGATGTGTTCGGTATTGTAGTAGAATAATACTATTAACAGATGAATGATACTGAGATTTGAACAAACATGCATAACTGGATAATTCTCACACTCATAAAAGCTCATTAATTCACTTTATTGACAGAAACATTTTTAAAATCTGATACTTTACAATTTGGAATGCTCAAAGCTTCAATAAAGTGGCTTAGCAATACAAAACCCTCTCAAGAGGTATATATTATATATAGGAATATAGCGTATTTATATTTCATCTGCAAGTTTCAGATGAAAAGCACTGCGATTTTCATGCCTTATCTATTACTCACATTTCAAATTAAATGGACTCCATATAAATCAGGTTTTACAAGTTCCTTAGATCCTGATTTTTCCAAGCAATCAACATGTTTTTGATTTTGAGGACCAAAAGTAAGTTGTGCGATGGTTTGTGTTTGTGTGTATATATACGTATATAAACGGTCGAGTCACATTATTGTGACCACCAGCTAATATCCAGAGTAACCAACGTGTGCAGCGCGGACAGCAGCTAGACGGGCTGGGAGTGACTCAATAAGGTGCAGTGCATCTGACAGCTGCTGGAGGGTGCGTGGTGAAGGATCCATAAAGCAAACAACGCGATCGAGGTGGTCCCACAGATCCTCAATTGGGTTTAAATCTGGGGAATTATGGGGCCAGGGATGTACTTTGAAGTCTTCATCGTACCCTTTCAACCGCTCTCGGACATTTCTAGCTGTGTGACACGTCGCATTGTCGTTCTGAAATATCCCGTATGCCACAGGGAAGACAATCAGCATGTATGGGTGTACATGGTCTTCAAGGATGGATTCATAACGAAATCGGTCCATATTGCCTACCACAGGTATGAGAGGACCCAGAAGATGCTACGAAAACATTTTCTAAACCATAACGATAACCCCACCAGCTTGTGTTCTTCCAGCAATGGTTGAAGAGTGCTTGTTCTCCGATGTTTCTGCCTTGTACGCCAACGTCCATCCGTTCGATGAAGCAGAAAACGTGACTCATTGGAGAAGACTTTGCCAATCAGCGGAGGTCCAATTCCGATTCTGCTGTGCAAATGTAAGCATTTTTGCCGATGCACCGTCGTTAACATAGGTGCAGTGACCATCCATCTGCATCGGAGTCCCATACGCAGCAGGGTTCACTGAACTGCCGTTTTAGACACACTTCCGGTAGCTCCCTGTTTCATTCGGCCAGTGAGTTGCTCCAGTGTAGTGTGTCGATCGGCCCTCACAAACCTTCGCAACCGACGTTCATCTCTCATATCAATGGCACGTGGTGCTCGGCAGTTTCCACGTCGCTTATTCGCAATGGTGCCATTTCTCGAATAACGATACACTTTAACCACAGAAGCACGCGAACAGTTCACAAACTGCGCTGTTTCAGAAATACTGACACCCTTGGCCCAAAAGCCGATAACCATTGTGACGTGCCTGCCCAGCAGGACGCACACGACATAAAGGCAGATAGCAGTCAGACGAACGTCCGCATAGCTCAATTGGTAGAGCGACTTATTCCGGAGTGAAGGGACTCGGGTTCGAGCCCCGGCGTGGACTAAAAATGACGTAGAAATTTACTCCGTTATACCATCCCTTTTTGTAAATCTGGTCACAGAGGGGGTTTCATCCAATCATTTGGGAAAAAAGTGCTGTAACGATGAAACCCCCTCTGTGATAAGAATGCCGTGGACTAACCTGTTGTGACACGTGAAAAATTGACGAGTGCACCGAACTGTCTAATAATATATTGTAATTTGGCGTTGATATGCCATTTGTATGAATTCAAGGTGCCGGACGTTGATTTTTAGTACGTCTGTGACTTTCAATTAGATTCCGTCATAGACACCTGATGGATAGCACAAGTTGATCACTCGGCCTGATGATGAAGTGCCGGGCACGTCGAAAGATCTTGCGCAGTTAGTCATGTTTTTTAGTATTAAAGATGTTTAACAACCGTACGTTTAATACTAGTTTTTTAATAATTCTATTGTATATCGTGAACAGACGGCTATGCATTTAAGTTATTATACTTCTTAACCGTTATACCCGGAAAAAGTCAGGAAAAATTTAGCTACTTGTTGATGAATCGGAGTTATAGATAAATTAATATCATTCCTTAGATTTATGTATTGCGATTTATCGATGTTGGTAAATTCTGGATAAAAGATCTGATTTTTGATTTTTTTCAGTTATATACGACTGGGAATTCCATAACTGTCCACAACCCCACAATACTGATGGCATAGCTATCAAAGTGAAGTCACTCACAGATCAACCTCTGGAAATATGCCATTTGGTTACACATACTTTAACAGGTAAGTTGAACGCAAACTATTTCATAACAGAAATCGAATAAGTTTAATGAAAGGTATTTATTATTATTGTTGTTGTCGACACTCTCGGCCGATACTGGTGAGCAAAGGCAGAGATATTCATCTCAACCCTGAAAATTCAGGAATTTTCTAGTGATATTGCCTGTCTGTAGAATGACTGTTTTTTAGATTGGGTGAAGCAGTCTCTGTGATATTCCTAATTCCTCGAGATTGTTTAGGAAGTTATTGGGTAACTACCACAATTGCAGAAATGACATTTGGAACAATCTATGTTCGGCCATGTTTTAAATCCTTTGGACTTCCAAACGTAGGTTCACGTATTTCAATATGTTTCAGACACTGTTAGTTCTCTGTGTGTTTTCTGTGGACCGCTACATCTATTAGTTGTGTCTTCTTCAGCTTTCTGTGTGCAACTACAATGTCAGGAGAATTGTGGCCAATGGTCTTGCCTGTAATGATGGGTGTGTCCAAATAGATGCTATAATTTTGACTTTCAAGAATAGTTTCGGTTTGGGACTTCAAATAAGGTGAAGTATAATCTTGGGTTAGCCCATAGTTAACGCCAAACTCTCGATGAAGGATCTGAGCTACGTGGTCATGTTTGTTAAGGAACTGGTTTGATGCAAAGAAAGAGGAACCCGTCTCAAATGTGTTTGTATGGTTTTACTTGCTTTTCCACACATTCTACAGGAGTCTTCATCGGCAACTTTCAATACGTGTCTCCTGCAGTTCTGGGTTGCGATAACGTGGTCTTAAATCCCAAAGAAGAATCCTATGGTAACTGAATAAAGCTGACATTTTTTTTTTTTTTTTTTTTGATTGGAAGTTTAACGACCACCGTGAGCAACTCAATGGGCTATAAGCAGTCGCCCGTTCCTAATTTAAGGTCACTGGTTGCAGGGAAGGGAGAGAGCCAGTGCCGTAAGACAAACACAAAATCCATGCCTCACCAGGATTCGAACCCGGACCCCTTTTGGACATATGATCAGAAGCCATTGCCTTAGACCACTGCGCCACCGGGACGGCACCATATTTTCTTAACCATTGTATTGAGGAATTCCTTCTTCTTCTTCTTCTTCTTCTTCTTCCTCTTATTATTATTATTTTCATTAGTAGTGGTAGTAGTAGTAATAGTTGTAGTAGTAGTAGTAGTAGTAGTAGTAGTAGTATTTCATTAAGAAATAAAACAAATTTTGGAATAAGAGCTGATACAAGTTCCAGCGAAATTCAAAATGCGAGGTTCCCAAATTTTTATTTAAATAAAAATCCGACTTAAGAAGTAACGCATCGTTGCAAAATTCAGTCCCATATTAACTTGAATTTTCAACATAACCCCAAAGTATGTTTATGCACTTAACAGAGCGATAAACTGTTTTTTTTACTGTTGCATTGTCAAGTTCTTCATGGGAGAAAATACGTCCTGGATCACGAAACCATTTCTTCACTTCATTTTGAACATATTTGTCGGAATGAAAGCTCTGGCCACTGAGGTGCTGTTTCATCTTCGGGAAGATAAAGTAGTCCGACGGTGCCAAATCAGGGCTGTACGGCGGATGTTGAAGAACTTTCCAGTCCCAGGACTTTAAGATTCTCTTATGAAATACTATAAGGTTGAGTGTTGCCAAACTTCCTGCATCATTTGCGAAATGTACTGCCATCGTCCTAACACCATACACTATCACTAGCTCACGATGATTTTCAGCAGATGAATTATGTTTCCCATTAAAAAAGAAAAAAGAATTACAGAACGAACTGCTTCCTCTTTCTACTCTTTCAGAGTGATCGTCATCTTGAAACGACAGCTGAGTCAGTTGACATTATCTGAGATGAGGGCTGTTACTGCCATCTGGTGGGAGTTATATGTACTAACTGAATTCATGCTTACCAGCTCAATGCAGGAGTCCTTTATAGGTGCAAAGAATTGGAAATCTCACTATTTAAATTGCTCTTCTTGTAATAATAGTTCGCGTTATTTCATGATAAATATGGACATGCAATAACTTTTGGAACTTGACGCGTTCACATGAGATTCCCACTTCCGTGGGAAACTCACGTTAACGCTGTTCATTCCCCAAACCGCCACTCCCTTAACAGGAAGTGGCGTTTTGGGGAAATGACGGCCCCCCATGAGCGTTTAAGGTTAACAGGATTCGCCCAACTTGAACGTAGACTGCCCTTCTTAGCAGACAACAGCGTTTTTTGTAGATAAAAGAAGTACTGTACAGCCTTGTTAGAAATAAGACTACTAACGCCGGAATGGATAACAAAGCATCCATGCCTGCGCCTGGAATCAACCCGTGACCATCTGGAAGTAGAGGTCATGACATTTTCGTGAGGTCACGCCATTCAACAGGCAGTTCGCTTCAGTTAGTATTTGTCATTTTATTGTAGGACTTCCGTCCACAGTGAGTAGAGTTTAGGTCCCAGCCACCTACAACGAGATCGCCTTTTGGGCAAGACACAGAAACGGAAGGAACGAGAGCAAATCTAGCGACTTTGACAGAACAGTTTGTAGTGAGATTAGAGTCCAGTAGATGGCGCCACCGTACAAGTACGATGTTGCACACAGAGGGGTGAGAGAATTTCAGGGAGGGCATAGGAAAGGATACCCATTTAAAAAGTGGGCCCAGCCTGGGGGCCGTCACTTAACGTGCTCGTCCGATGCACGGCGGATATTCAGCGATTGTTAGTAAATCACACCATCTCTGAAACATCAGCCCAGGTTCGAACCTGAGGACCTTGCATTGATCAATTTGTATAAAGAACTAATCACGGTGTGATGCAAAGTGCATCTCCTTGTGATGCTGTCTCAATCTCCCTTCACCGAGCACCATCTATCGGAAAGGCCTATCCCTAAAAAGGGTTTTTCCAGGTGAAATGTGCTCGGGTCCGGCGGATGAAATACATAAAATTTTGAGTGCAAAGACATAAGGACGTGTAACACAAAAAGAAAAAAAAAGTTATGAACGATTTTAAAAAAAAATAGAAACTAGGGACATGCGTCCTTATTTTGCAAGTTGCTCTAAGCCTAACCTCGCTTTCACTGCATCGAACAGTTTCCGCTCAGTTTGGGCTATGTGCACTGGAAGATGTGGATCGAGGAAAGGGTAGTGTACACTAGCAATCTCAATAAGACCATTGTGTAGTGCCATGCCTAATCCCGTGACATCTTGAAGACAACCAAAACAAGAGGATAGTTAATATTGGAAAGCCTGTCATTTATTGAAATGTAGAAAAATCAAACAAAATTTCACTTACCTGTTAGACTTGGAGGAGTGCAATCCCCTCCATCATATCATTAACGGAGTGGGAGAACACTCCCCATCACTGTATTCTTTTAAGGTCCTTTAATAAGTTTTTTTTTTTTAAATAATGCCTTTTTTATTTTTTGTTGATTTTTTTTTCCAGAAAATGAAATTATAGACTTTCACTATTTTAGAATCTCATATGAACATTTGGTTCATTAATGTTTTTGTTGATGTAACACAAATTCTTGTGTACTAACCATTTCTTCCCAAAGGATTTTTTATTCAGTCTACGCCAGTGACTGGCGTAGACAGTCACTGGCGTAGACTGAATAAAAAAATTTTCTTATAATATCTCTAATTTCACATAGTGTAGCAAGTTTGATGCCATTTATTGTTTTGAATTTTTGACCATATATCTTAGCGTTTCGTTTTTTCCAAATTTGAAATTTAGTCATAGCAATACTGACGTTAACAGCATTATCAATAATTTTTTTTTCTTGACTGAGGTATGGTATCGATAGTCTGACTCGCTAACCACTAAGCCATCCGCGGCTACACGCCATTCAACTGATCAGTTTCCCTTATTTGAAGTTTCTTCTTCAAAGTAAACAGCGGCTACTATGAAGGAATGGTGTAACTACTATATTAAGCAAAGTTACGTGATGGGCCCACTACGTTAGAGAGATTCAAAGAGGATTCAGGAAATAACAGTTTTTAACTCCAATCTACCGACAAACGAAGAAAATGAGAGATGTGGGGAGAAAGATCAATAAATGTAAACAGCAAGCTAGAGACAGAGAATAAATCCTTTCAGTTCGCTCGTGCAGTATGGCTTCAGCACTGTAGGGTGACGTCGTTGGAAGGATGCCAAACATTGGATTATACATTTAAAAGATCTAACGGTGCAGTCAGGAAAATTCTATTATATAAAATTGTAGCCGTATGTATAACACAAATTAAAAAAAGATTTAACGTTGTGCAAAATGTTTTTAATAAACTCGCATCTTTGGAGCTTCCTTCATAAGTTTCTTACACCAACGGAAAAGGATATTTTAAAATATGCAGACAATTTGGAAAAAATATATTATAATGAGCTAACTAAAAATGATCCATTCAGTTTCAGCAAATTATCCATTCAGTTTCAGCAAATCATCCATTCAGTTTCAGCAAATTATCCATTCAGTTTCAGCAAATCATCCATTCAGTTTCAGCAAATTATCCATTCAGTTTCAGCAAATCATCCATTCAGTTTCAGCAAATTATCCATTCAGTTTCAGCAAATCATCCATTCAGTTTCAGCAAATTATCCATTCAGTTTCAGCAAATCATCCATTCAGTTTCAGCAAATCATCCATTCAGTTTCAGCAAATCATCCATTCAGTTTCAGCAAATCATCCATTCAGTTTCAGCAAATTATCCATTCAGTTTCAGCAAATCATCCATTCAGTTTCAGCAAATCATCCATTCAGTTTCAGTAATGATCCATTTCAGTTTTCAATTTGCTTTGTAAAAGAAGATATTGCACCAGAAAATTCAATAAAAGTTCTCACAGAATGGTTAACAATAATGTTTAACCAGTTGTCACGTAGCTAGCCGGATGCCTCTACAACACTTATTTTATGTCTAAGATTACCTGTTACAGTACTTACTTCTGTAAAAACATTAAACAAGCTGAAAATCGTCAAAAATTATTTGCAAAATACAATGTATAAAGAAAAACTGAAACATATTTCACTAATAGCCATTGATGTCCAAGAGGTAGGCAAACTAGACAAAGATTTAATCGGAGACTTTTGCTAATGCAAAAAATAGAAAGGGTTTTTTATTTGAGCATGTATAATCTATCTATCTATAAAGTTATACGAATTTCTCTGTTAACCCTTTAACCGGCAAGAACGAGTTAACTCGGGGTTAGAAAAATATGCTGAAACCAGCTCGAACGAATATATTCGCTATCTAATAAGTGGGCCGAACGCGGTTAGGAGTTAACCTGTGCTTCTGAAAGCGTCGCTTTCTTCTTAGCTTTCTTATTTAAAGTGGTCATTTATGAGGATGATTGACACTAATCCTTTCGCAGTGATTACCTGCTGAAAAGTCTATAATATGGCTACGATCCTAGAAAGAGAGAGAAGATGTTTGAGTCATATGCTTCGAACCAGTGGCATGATGTTCGTGTCAGAAGTACTTGCCCTTTCCCAACATGCCCTGGGTCATGGAGCAGAGAACAAAGGACTAGAAAGGAGCTCGTAGCACCAGGGTTATGGTGGGCACTGGTGATGGTTGGTGTTGACAGGTTTATGGTCGGTACTGTTGGGATGAGAGGGGGCAAGGAATTGTTTTACCGTAGCTTTCCTAAAATCCGACCGCTACGTGAATATCTCTCTCTGGGGAGCGCAGAAAGTGTGGGGCATCATTTGTTTTTGGTACATTGGCCGCTTAAAGAGTTAATGAAATATGCGTTTTCAAAGTTAAAATGTATGCATTTGTTTTTGGTACATCGGCCGCTTGATGAGTTAATGAAATATACGTTTTCAAAGTTAAAATGTAGGCATTTGTTTTTGGTACATCGGCCGCTTAAAGAGTTAATGAAATATACGTTTTCAAAGTTAAAATATATGCATTTGTTTTTGTTACATCGACCGCTTAAAGAGTTAATGAAATATACGTTTTCAAAGTTAAAATGTATGCATTTGTATTTTTTTTCTTAGTTTTACAAATAGTGCAGAAGAGGAAGACCTTCTTTAAAATTATTGCTTAAGTGACGGAAATTTATAGTTATGCCACTACTCTGAAATGTTTTAATCTAGCTTGATTTTTTTCCAAATAAATACACAATGTCATCGCTCTGTCCACGTTATTTTATAAACAACGAATAGCAACTGAAAAATTGCGCATCCGACACAGCTGGGATCGAACCCCAGATCTCTCGATAACTAGCCGAGTGCGTTCGCTTTACGCTACGGTGCTAACACTTCACAGCGTTATTCGTGGTTTATCAGTCAGCATCGGACTACACAAATCCATATTGATGGGTTCAACAACTGATGTGTCGCCATCTAGTGGCAGTCAACAAAGCAAGCTGTTTTTAATTACAGCTGATAAATCTAAAGGGCGATAGAAATGGTGAATATATTTCAAATACGTTGAGATAAAGTAAATATACGATGTCATAGCTCTGTCCACGTTATTTTATAAACAACGAATAGCAACTGAAAAATTGTGCATCCGACACCGTGCATCCGACACTGCTGCGATCGAACCCCAGATCTCCCGATAACTAGCCGAGTGCGTTCGCTTTACGCTACGGTGCCAACATTTGGGAAATAGGTTAATTTCCTCCTTCCAGTATCTTTTAATTCAGATTAAAAATAATCGAATTAGTTGAACCATCTCAGAGAAACCGCTGTTTACTTAGAAAGATAAATTTTAAATAAAACCATCTGAATCGACGGATGAAACTGAGTTATGGCCTTCCACTTCCCAAGAGGTACGATTGTGCCTTTCTCGTTTCTGCGATCTACACATACCGGTCCATAAATTTGTAAAAAATATTGCAAACACTTTTATTCAGTACCGGGATGAACCTGCTTTAGCCCGAATTACAGTATGTATGCGGTTTGGCATAGATTCCACAGTGTGTTGGAGTGAATCTACGACTACAACATACCAAGCGTTCCATAAACAGTCCTTCAACTAGCTCAGATTTGACTTAAGAGGGCTTTGTACCCTAATCTGGTTTTCTAACATGCCTCATATAGTATCAATGGGGTTCAGATCCGGGCTTTCTGGTGGCCAACAAAGTTAATTGAAGTCGTTGTCATGTTCGCTCAACCACTGCTGAACATATCTTCCGCGATGAACAGTAGCATTTTCGTCTGCGTAATCGATGTCATCTGCTGGGCAAAAAATCAACATCGCAGGATGTGGTTGAAGAAAAAACATAAAATATCAATGCTTGTTCAGTTAGTAAAATCATAATAACACTGTTGCATCTGTATACGAACGAAATTATCCTTCCGTTCTTCATTTTCAACAGCAAAACGCTAAAACTAAATTTTGAAAACCGGCAAACCAAAGTTGTACGCAGCACATTACTTTGCTCTCACATGTTTTCAACACAAATAGTCGACCAAATTGTGCGTGGGACACGCTATCATTCGTGAACTGGGACATTTGGAGGTGATGTAATAATAGTTTGGGTCGGAATCTGTATCAACCCCCTTTTGCCTCTTCACGTAATATCCACGAAAAACCATCGAGGTATAATGGCTGCCCGATGTCGTGACGAGATCTTGGAGCCCTCCATCTTTGTCTTTTTAGAGGTAAAGTGCGTCCGGATTCCCTCTTAATGGGCAACAGCGTTCGACAGCATAGAGATTTTGAAGATCAATGAATAGCTTGAAAACGAAGATATTGCAGGTATGGATGGAGTGGTCGATGCGGTCACCAGATCTTAATCCGATTGCTTGGGACATTTATGTCAACGAAATTCTACTCACTCTCTACCACCTACAGCTCTAAAGGACTTGCGGTGTGTTCTTCTGGAAGAACGGAAGTCAATCCCACAGTTTCTTGTGGACACTTTCATTCAAAGCATGGTTCGACACTGTGAAGCTCTCATCGCTGTCCGTGATGATCATATTTAGTATTGAAGATTGTGGTACCATTTTTTTCTGATTTATATAATACAGTTTCATGCCTTAATTCACTAGATTTTTTTTCACTGACCCATAATTTGGGCACATTTGCATATATCTTAACTTTTTTGTTTTCACAAGTGTGAAACACTATACCACACGGCATACTTAAAGTTCTTTTCCTAATGATCATTACTTTGTCAGTTATTGTCTGTTAATTATGTGTTTGTGGTTGTTGCTTTAATTTTGAGCACATGTCTGTAAAATGTCTACTGAACTATTGCATGTCATATAAAGCTCTAAAAGATTTCATCTAAACATCTATTAATCATGAATCATGCAGAAGACGTCTACGAAAAAACTACAGATTATGCCAAAGTCTACTAAACCAAGACAGCGTTTATAAGATGCAAAGAAATGTAAGGGGACATCTATAAGATAACTTCTAAATGTATTGAATGACAGCAATTCGCCGTTAATGAAACGTTTACATAATTTTCTAAACGTGCAGAAAGTCACCTACGTATTGATATTTATTTATATGTATTTATTTGGGTCGTCTAACAACCAATGTCAGCAACTCGAAGGGCTTCAAGCAGTCGTCCGTCCCTAATTTAGGTTACAGGGAAGAGAGAGAGCCAGTGCCGTAAGACAAACACAACATTCATGCTTCACCGGGACTCGAATCCGAGCCCATATTTGACGAATGGTCGAAAGCCAGCTCTCAGACCATTGTGCCACCAGGACGGCACGTATTGATATTCATTTTTTGTTAAGCAAGAATGTTAGGAAAAATGTTACTATGGATTTCCACCATCATTGGAATTGTCTAGGTGTTTCTGACCAGTCCATTGCAATTCAAGCTATGAAATAAAGTTACCATGCTAGGCATGTATCTAACAGTAAACTTCGTTTCTCCAACAATGCCTTGCCTTTCAAAACGGCGTCTTACTTTGCTATACGTAGGAAAGCACGTGACTCCAACGCACAACAGCACGAAAGTCAATCCCGTATTTAACGCGATAAGGTGCATTTCATTCTTCCACCAGTTAAATTAATTATCGTTGTTGTTATTGTTATCGTAATTCTTTCTTGTTTTTCCTCTTTAGACCCTACTTGTGTTGATCCCCATTTTGAAATCGATAATGGAAGACTGATCCTCAGTCGGAAAAATGCGATACTATCGTGTGATGATGGTTACACCAGATGGGACGAAAGCCCAGCACAACTTGAATGTATAAGGACTGGGGTTTGGACAAGAAGACCACTGTACTGCGAAGGTGTGTATTATACTATTTTTTTTTGTCAGTGCCTCGAATCGGTGCGCAGTTACTTCATTTGACAATTAATTTGGTTTACGGTTCGAGCTCAGTATTTGCCTCCTGTAAGTGTGAACTTGTCAGCCCCAGTTCCAGGCTGTAAATAGCATAATACACTATAAGGTATTAATTAAATTTAAAGCTGTATTGTAAATCGTGACGTACTACAGAGGTGACGCACATGTCAAAACGGCAAATGGAAGGGACAAGTCCTTGCCGTCGTAGCTTAATTGGTAAAGCTTTCGGCTCCGGAGCAGAAGGATATCGGTGAGAATCATGCCACGGACAAAATTCAGGTTTCACACTTACGCCCGAACGTAAAAACGGATCTACTGGCAGTTAGGTCCTTCGAAAAATGTGTGATGTTCCATCCACACGTTGTCTGCAATTAATGAGAATCCTTCTTCTACAGAGAATTACTTCAACTATGGTTTGCGGTGATAGTGAATGCTGAGATTTCGTCTTCCTGCCTTTCTCAAGGGAAGGGGATATACTGTATATGGCGTACTACAAAAGTGTAGCAGTGATAAGTCCTTTCGGTGTAGCTTAATTCTAAAAGCATTCAGCTCCGTAGTAGAAAGACGTGGTTTCGAATATCCCACCCGCAAATTTGGGTTTCACAAGGTTCAGAGTTTACTTATGCTTTACCGCATTTTCTTTACAATAGTTCGTACTGAACTTTGTAAACATATATATAACACTTTTCAACGTAAAAATCAAAACGGCCATGGTAATGAATCTGAGAATCAACTTACGTACGTTTACTGATTATTAAGTCTTAACATTTGTTTCAGAAGATGAAGATCAACTCCTGTCAGAATGTGAACTTGCTGATTTCAGTTCAGACAACAATGATTGTCCACACATTTACAGTAGAACCCAGTTGTAACGAGAAGCTTTGGACCGACGGAAATCGTCGTTGATTGAATCATAAAGCCCAGTAAATTCGTTATAGGGTGAAAATTTTCACACTGCAAAAACATGCATATACGTTTATATTGTACACCGAGTGATCACTGAATTATGACCACCCCTATCAAAAGTGGATGCGGCCCGTTAGCCACGGGATTTTGAGAGGGCGCGATCAGTCGACCGAAGTAGCATGTATAAGGTGTGGGTGCAGCAGTAGATAGTAAAATTCGGAGCGTGATGGGTAAACGGAAGGATTTATCGGACTTTGGGGAAAGACAGATTGTGAGAGCTCGGACGGTGGATGCCACGATTTCCCAAACGGCTGAACTGGTGGGTTGTTCGCCAGCCGCGTACCTATTAAAGTGTGTCAGGACTAGCGTAAAAATTGTCAAACATCGAATCTGAGGCAAAACTGAACAGGACAGCGCAATGTTGATGTGAGCGCCGGGTACGACGACTTGTAGAGGCCAAACAGACGCAGTACTGTTCAATACTTGACTACCCAGTGCAACAGAGGTCAACCCGGAACAGTCTCTCTGATGACAATGCGTCGCACTCTCGCATGTATGGGCTATAACAGCAGACGACCCTGAGGACATCCCCTCCTAACCACTGTTCATCGGCGCAAAAGAATCGTTCTGTGCAAAGATCATGCAAGTTCGAAGTCGGATGACTGGAAAAAAATGTCCTGGTCAGACGAGTTACTTTTTTTACTCCACTCCGTGGATTGTCGTGTACGTATTTGGCACAAATAAACTAACCCTGTATGTATCATAGTTCCACTCACAGAAATCTGAGCTCACTTGTTGGCTTGATAATGGCCCCTTGGGTGAGCCGAAAGTGCTCGCCTTTTTAACTTTTAACTTTTAATATGCTCTTAGCTGTACATAGATGTTTTTAATTTCGAATAAAAGTGTTTGTTCATTGAGGACGGGTATGTGCAGTTGTAGAGTATCTTTGTAATCGTGCTTAAGACAGATATTATTGCATCCTAGATACCTACACGGAAGGTAGTGCTACATCGGATAGCTGCTGTACTGAGGACGAAAGGGGGACCTACGAAGTATTAGGTAGGTTGTCATAATTCAGTGATGACTCAGTGTATGATGCCGTGCGGTGAAAGCGATATAACTGCCCTCGGTAATCCCACGGATCAAGAATCGAAGATTCAAAATTTTGAAGCACACACTTCAATAATTTTGATTACATCTTCTGATTACTGCTTCCCTCAAAAGATTTAGTCGCGAGCATGAAAGCTCCACCGAGTGCTCGAAGACGGGAAAAGACGTGACGCCGTAGGTCCAACCATCTTGAAAAGAGAAATGAACAGATGTTCAGATAGGAAAGTTCTAATGTGAAATCAATAAAAAATTAGGGGTAGAGTATATGCATTGCCTTCGGCTGAATGCTAAGGCAGCGAAAAGTTAAATTTCATAATGCGAACTGAATAATTATTTTCTTTTTGTTTTTTAGTTTGGTGTTTTGTCTGGGTTTTTTTTATGAGATGATGGATTCTTATTGTTAATTTATTTAAGTAATTGTTTTATTTATTTTAGTAATAAGTGTTGTACGTTTTTTTACAAATCTGCCATTGCTTTTGCCTTAGGTAACTTACGCTTATGTAGCTGTCCTTTGCAAAGGAAGCAACTTCTATAATTTGACTGTCATTGCTTTTGCCTTGATTAACTTACGCCTTTTGTTCTTCCCATTTGAAAAGGAAGTAAATCTCACAATTTGACTGTCATTGCTTTTTGTCTTGGGTAACTTATGCTTTTGGAGCTACTTTTTGCAAAGGAAGTAAACATTATAACTTGACTGTCATTGCGTTTGTCTTGATTAACTTACGCTTCTTGATCTGCCCTTCACAAATTAAGTAAATCCAATAATTTGACTGTAATTGCTTTTTGCCTTCATTAACTTACGCTTTTTGTTGTTCCCTTTGCAAAGAAAATAAATCCTATAATTTTACTGTCATTGCTCTTTGCCTTGGGTAACTTATACTTTTAGAGCTACCCTTTGCAAAGGAAGTAAATATTATAACTTGACTGTCATTGATTTTTTCTTGATTAACTTACGCTTCTTGATCTGCCCTTTGCAAAGGAAGTAAATCCCATAATTTGACTGTCATTGCTTTTTGTCTTGGGTAACTTATGCTTTTAGAGCTACTCTTTGCAAAGGAAGTAAATCCTATAACTTGACTGTCATTGCTTTTGCCTTGATTAACTTACGCTTCTTGATATGCCCTCTGCAAAGGAAGTAAATCCCATAATTTGACTGTCATTGCTTTTTGCCTTGGGTAACTTATGCTTTTAGAGCTACTCTTTGCAAAGGAAGTAAATCCCATAATTTGACTGTCATTGCTTTTTGCCTTGAGTAACTTATGCTGCTTGATCTGCCCTTCACAAAGGAAGTAAATCATATAACTTGACTGTCATTGCTTTTTCCTTGATTAACTTACGCTTCTTGATCTGCCCTCTGCAAAGGAAGTAAATCCCATAATTTGACTGTCATTGCTTTTTGCCTTGGGTAACTTATGCTTTTAGAGCTACTCTTTGCAAAGGAAGTAAATCCTATAACTTGACTGTCATTGCTTTTGCCTTGATTAACTTACGCTTCTTGATATGCCCTCTGCAAAGGAAGTAAATCCCATAATTTGACTGTCATTGCTTTTTGCCTTGGGTAACTTATGCTTTTAGAGCTACCCTTTGCAAAGGAAGTAAATCCTATAACTTGACTGTCATTGCTTTTTCCTTCATTAACTCAAGCTTCTTGATCTGCCTTCTGCAAAGAAAGTAAATCCCATAATTTGACTGTCATTGCTTTTTGCCTTGGGTAACTTATGTTTTTAGAGCTACTCTTTGCAAAGGAAGTAAATCCTATAACTTGACTGTCATTGCTTTGGCCTTGATTAACTTACGCTTCTTGATCTGCCCTTTACAAATGAAGTAAATCCTATAATTTGAATGTCATTGCTTTTGCCTTGATTAACTTACGCTTCTTGATCTGCCCTTTGCAAAGGAAGTAAACCCTATAATTTGACTGTCATTGCTTTTGGCTTGATTAACTTACGATTCTTGATCTGCCCTTTGCAAAGGAAGTAAACCCTATAATTTGACTGTCACTGCTTTTGCCTTGATTAACTTACGATTCTTGATCTGCCCTTTGCAAAGGAAGTAAACCCTATAATTTGACTGTCATTGCTTTTGCCTTGATTAACTTACGCTTCTTGATCTGCCCTTTGCAAAGGAAGTAAACCTTATAATTTGACTGTCATTGCTTTTGCCTTGATTAACTTACGCTTCTTGATCTGCCCTTTGCAAAGGAAGTAAATCCTATAATTTGACTGTCATTGCTTTTTGCCTTGGGTAACTTACGCTTCTGGATCTGCCCTTTGCAAACGAAGTAGAATTCCGTTAGTGTCACCTGAAAAGAAAAGATGAGTAATAGAAGGGAGCATTGGAATTGTCAGAATGCGCGGGAAAGCTTAAGATGGTAGGATCCCTTAAAGCCACAATCAACTTAAAAGAGACTTTCTCCCTTGGATCAACATATCAGTCAGTTAGGGTCAGAGAAGAATGGAGCGTTAAAAATAAACCACATACGGGGCTCTAATACCCGGTATGTAACATAGCCCATCCTAAAAGATGGTTCACCATTTATATCCCACCATCTTAAGGAAGGATGCCCCGAATTAATGTTAGCAGGGGGTGCATACATTATGCGCTGTGAAGCGAGCCGCAAGCTCAAACAGCCCATTCACTGAGCTGCTCGAGCCCACTCTCGATCACGCCTGATTAAGTAATAAATCAACTGCCCTAAGTACAAATCAAAAACCAAAGGTTCAAAATTTTGAAACACACACTTCAATAATTTTTAAATTACTCCTTCTGATTACTGGGCCCCTAAAAGGTTTAGTCGCCAACACACGAGCCCCTTGGAGACTTGGAAGACGGGAAAAAAACGTGACGCCGTAGGTCTAACCGCCTTGAAAAGAGGAATGAACAAGTGTTCAGATAGAAATGAAAAATTAGAGTTTAAGAGAATATGTATTGCCTTAAATTGGCTGCATGCTAAGCCGGGGAAAAAACTGATTTTGCTGCTGAATAATGCTCGCCCTTAAGTTTTATAATTTTATGATTTATGCAGGCATATTTAATTTATATTATATTCTCTTAGGCAGGGCATTCTATTTTATTAGGCAAATTAGCAGGTTTAGTGGTGTTTTATAGTATTACTGTATATAATTGTCCTACATATCCTAGTAATGATACTGCGCATTGCTGCAAAATTTGTATAATGATTTCTATAGATATTATTTCTTAGGTTATATTTCTATTCTGTTACCAAGCGCCATAATAAATTTATGATTTCTATATTCTCAGGGCCACACAATTTTTATTAATATTGCACATGGTAGAGTACCTCTTCCTCTATAGTAACCCTTCTTCTTCATTACAGGTAAATAATGGATTCCAAGCAGAAGCAACGCACCGTCATTGAGTTCTTGACGAAGGAAGAGTGCAGGCTGTCCGTCAGAAGGCTACAGAATGTTTACGGAGATGACACCATTCACAAGAGCCATGTGCAAAGATGGATGAAGAAGTTTAAAGAAGGAGAAACCAGCATTGAAGACAAACCACGCAGTGGGAGACCATCATCTGCGACCACTGACACGAATCAGCAGCGAGTGGCTGAATTGATTCGCGCGGAGAGACGAGTCACAATCCGTGCGCTTGTTGCACAACTGGACTGTGGTCACAATGCCATACAGATGATGGTGGAAGACTTAGGGTATCGGAAAGTATGTGCAAATTAGGTACCTCGGCAGATGACACCCGATTTGAAGGAGAGGAGTGAGGAAGTCTGCTCTGATCTGCTGGAAGCGTTTGAAGCCAATGAAAACACGTTATTTTCGATCTGGTGACAGGGGATGAAACGTGGGCTTATCTCTGAGATCCGGAAACGAAGAATCAATCCATTGAATGGCATCACACCTCTTTACCAACGCCTAAGTTGTTCAAAATACAACAGTCCACATCTGAATTTTTCCAAAGAGGATTCGAGAGTTGGGTTCAACGGTGGCGCAAATGCATTGCTTGTGATGGAGACTGTGTTGAGTAGTACCTTTGTATAGAGAAAAAGTTACTATCCCAACATGTGCAATTTTTTTTTGATTGGAGGTTTAACGACCACCGTGAGCAACTCAATGGGCTATAAGCAGTCGCCCGTCCCTAATTTAGGGTCACTGGCTCCAGGGAAGGGAGAGAGCCAGTGCCGTAAGACAAACACAACATCCATGCCTGACCGGGATTTTTTTTTTTTTTTGATTGGAGGTTTAACGACCACCGTGAGCAACTCAATGGGCTATAAGCAGTCGCCCGTCCCTAATTTAGGGTCACTGGTTCCAGGGAAGGGAGAGAGCCAGTGCCGTAAGACAAACACAACATCCATGCCTCACCGGGATTCGAACCCGGACCCCGTTCGGACGAATGATCAGAGGCCTTCGCTTAGACCACTGCGCCACCGGGGCGGCGACCGGGATTCGGACCCGGACCCCTTACGGACGAATGATCAGAGGCCATCGCTTAGACCACTGCGCCACCGGGTCGGCATGTGCAATTTGAACGACCACTGTTAGTTAATAAAACAGTTAGTTTCACATGCCGCCCCGGTGGCGCAGTGGTCTAAGCGATGGCCTCTGATCATTCGTCCGAAAGGGGTCCGGGTTCGAAATCCCGGTGAGGCATGGATGTTGTGTTTGTCTTACGGCACTGGCTCTCTCCTTCCCTGGAACCAGTGACCCTAAATTAGGGACGGGCGACTGCTTATAGCCCATTGAGTTGCTCACGGTGGTCGTTAAATGTCCAATCAAAAAAAAAAAAAAAAGTTAGTCCCACTTTTGCGTTACTTCCCCATATGTTTTCCAATGAACCAATTACCTGGTTTTAGCAAAGGATGCTTGCAAGAGTTGTTTAGAAGACTTACAGGAGTTGTTTAGAAGACTTACAAGAGATGCTTACAAGACTTACAAGAGTTGTTAAATTACATAAAAAATCAATTACCTGCTTTTAGCAAAGGGTGCTTACAAGAGTTGTTTACAATGGTTACAAAGGATGCTAGCAAGACTTACAAGAGTTGTTAAATTACATAAAAAATAATAACGTTATGCTATTATCACAGTCTGTTACTCTTACAAAATCATGTAAACTTGTTTGTTTTTTCATCTCATAGAGCAAGCGTTCGAAACCAATGAAGGACCAAAGAAATGCGAGTAATGTTTTTCAGAGAAGAAAATGAAAAGCTAAGGAGAATGCTGAAAGATGAACGTGTTTGTTTAAACATGAAAGAGTCGTGAAAAAAAATGTCGTAAGTGCTATTCAGAAACGTCACGATACGCAGTCATGATCCTGCACATGTACGCATCTTTTCCGAGTATATATTATTATCATACCTGTATTTGTAGCTCATGCTTTTGAATAAATCCTTTAAAGATGAAGATGTTTATTTTCTTTTTTTCACATTTAGCGAGTTAAAGGAGACATTCATATATCCTCACTTTGTCAATCACTATGTTTGTCTTTTAATTTTAAAGAAAAAATCTTCCTTGTCACTCTTAAAAATATTTCGGTAATTTTCCATAATTTTTAAATGAATAACATACTAAGTCACACACACACACACACACACACACACACACACACACACACTGTGGTGATAATTCGAGACGTGTTCAATAAATAACGCATCCGCGCAAGTGTTTGCGCATGACTTGTTGTCTAGCAACCAGTCAGACAGCAAACGATTTTTTCTGCCATTGGCTTCATTTTATTGCATAACAGAACTCCGTACGTCTATTTGTTCGTATTTAATTGTGCTTAAAATTGATGATTCTTTTTCCAACTGTGTTGACGTTTTCATGAGTTATAACTCTATAACTACATTTTCATGAGTTAAAACTACAGGGCGTTTTAAAACTAATAGAACAAACTTTAAGGGTTGATAGAACATACCGAAACAAGCACCTTTCGTCAAAGAACGCCTGGTCGAAAGTTACGCGGTTAGGCACTAGAGGGCGCTTTCCGTTTCCCCACACACGCCGTCTTTTGCAATGCAAAGACCCATATCTTTCACCGGAACGTCTGGATGGAAGGACGTACCTTATTTTCCTTCAACAAGTCTTGTCTGAATTAATCCAGGATGTACCAGCAGCCGTCCGTCGGAAAATGTGGCTCCAGCATGATGGAGCGCCAGCTCACTTCAGCATTCAGGTGCGTGATTACTTGAACGCCACATTTTCAGGCCAATAGATTGGCCGAGGTGTACCCATCGCTTGGCCCCCACGATCACTAGATGTGTCCCCTCTGGATTTCATTTTATGGGGACATTTTAAGTCCGTAATGTACACTGGTGTGCAAAAAATAAAGACGAAGAGGATAAATTAGCATAACAGCGGAACGACCAAGCAGAACGGACCGAAAGACCACTCAGGAGATAGACTAGGGTCCGGTACGATAGGGCATGCACATATATGCAGCATGACGTAGAGGGGGGGGGTGTCGGAAGGGTATAAAGCACACGGACGGTGTACACTCAGCAATTCGGTGAAAGCTATTGCTCGGTGTACATTGGTTTGATTGACGTCGAGTTGCTGCCACCATGTGATATGGCCAACAGGCAATCCAGTAGACGACATCTGGATGACTTTACCCCAGGTCGCGTCATTGTGAAGTTGGAAGAAGGTCAAAGTGTGACTAGTGTGGCCGAAGAGTTTGGGATCACCCACAGCATCGTTTCGCGAGCTTGGAGAGCATTTCAAACAACGGGAACAGCTGTCCGGGAGTTTAGCAGTGGTCGTCCACGAGCAACCACGGTGGCGGACGACAGGTATATTTTCCTACAGGCGAGAAGAGACAGACGGCAGACAGCGGGAGAAATCGCAAGACACATGCAACAGACAACTGGACGTCCGTTATCGCGTTTTACCGTGGCCAGGAGGCTGCACAAAGGTGGTCTATTTGCACGACAACCAGTACGGTGTGTGCTGTTAACGCCTGCTCATCGGAGACGGCGGTTTCTGTGGTGCCAGGAACACAAGAACTGGACACATCAGCAATGGGGTCGAGTTCTCTATACGGATAAGAACCGATTTAGTCTGACGAGCGATTCTGGACGTATACGCATCTGGAGAGGGCAGGGAACACGCAATCACAGCTCCAACATCATCGAAAGGGACCGGTTTGGAGGTACCGGAGTTCTCGTTTTGGGCAGTATCATGCTTGGTAGCCGTACTGACCTCCACATCTTCCAAGGAGGTTTAGTCACTGCTGTCCGCAATTGTACTGAGGTTCTCCTGCCTCACGTGCGTCTTTTTAGAGGTGCTGTGGGTCCTGAGTTCCTCTTCCTGGACAACAGTGCTACACCTCATCGTACAGTGGCTGTCGCAGAGCTGTTGGAGAGTGAAGATATTCAACGCATGGATTGGCCCGCAAGGTCCCAGGACCTAACTCCAATCGAACACGTGTGAAACCTTCTCAGGAGACGCTTGGCAGCACGTCACCAACCGCCAGCAACGATTCAAGAGCTATGATTGGAGCTAAAAGAGGAAGGGCCGCGATGCCTCAGCAGCTCCTTGACAACCTCGTCCTCAGCATGGACAGACGTTGTAAATTCTGCAACGCAGTCAGGGGTGATCATATCCCTAAGACTGGATTTTTCTTGGCCGCCGCCTGTCACATGGACGTTTCTGTCTTCTGTCCAGTTGTGCTCGAAGCTACCTTTTCAATAAAGTGCCTTTGTATCCTTTGGATTCCTTGTTTGGGCAGTTTTGCTCACTTGTCCCATATTTTTTGCATCTTGGGGATCTTATGGTATGATTTGTGTCGATGTGGAGCCCTTCTGCACGACGTTACATTCGAAAAACCGTCTCGTCCTTAATTTTTGCACGCCAGTGTACAACACTCCCATTAATTCCAATGAGGAACCAGTCACCAGACTTTCAGTCACTGCTGCAGCTGTCTGGGAAATGCCTGGCATTTTCCACAACATACGGGCATCTTTACGGCGACGATGCGAAGCGTGCATCAGGAGTGGCTGTCGCCCGTCTGTGCAGCTTTTGTAAATGTAATTAATTTCAGTATTTACTTATTTATTGTTTGCAAATTTGATGAAATTTTGTGATGTCTTATTTTGTCTGCATTAAAACTTTGTTTTGATTTGTTGTGCCGTTTCTGTCTTTGCGTTGCGAAAGACGGCGTGTGTGTGGGGACACGGAAAACGCCCTTCAGCGCCTAACCGCGTAAGTTTGCGAACATTACTTCTGTGACGAAAAGTGCTTGTTTCGGTGTGTTCTATCTAACCCTTAAAGTTTGTTCCATTAGTTTTGAAACACCCTGTTTAACAACATTTTCTTGAGTTTAAACTCTATGACTGGTCGTCAAAGAACGACCACTTATAGAAGTTCTTAACTCATGAAAATGTAGAGCCCAAAGAAATTCATGCTACATTAGTGGCAGTTTATGGTTATGAACTTTGGACATAAGTACTGTTCGTCTCTGGGTAAGAAAATCAAAGGACAGTAGCGGAATGTTGTCCGTAATAGATCAACCGCCGAGTGGAATGTCCGTAATCGCAACTTGCAATTTGAACAGGTAAAAAGTCGATGAACTCATCAGGGAAAATCGAAGAATAACTCAGAGAAGCATAGCAGGCAAGCTAAACATTTGTTTAGGAAGTATCAACGGCATTGTTAACGATTTAGGGTACAACAAAGTGTGTGCTCGTTGGGTGCCTCGTCACCTAACGACTGAAATGAAGAAATCAATACTTGAAACATGCCAAAGGTTGCATGCTCGCTATGGAAAATATATGGAAGTGATTTTCTGTGAAGCATTCTGACTGGTGATGAGAGTTGCGTTCACCATTATGACCAAGGAATGAAAAATCAATCGCTGGAATACCCATCTTCTCCTCGAACGAAAATTTTCAAAACAAATTTCTGCCTTTAAGTGTGTGCTCACTGTGTTCTGGGACTACAGAGGCATTATTCATCAGGAGTATATGGTCAAAGGTACGACTATCAATTATCACAGCAGGCTCACTGTGTTCTGGGACTACAGAGACATTATTCATCAGGAGTACATGGTCAAAGGTACGACTATCAATTATCATAGCAGGCTCACTGTGCTCTGGGACTACAGAGACATTATTCATCAGGAGTACATGGTCAAAGGTACGACTATCAATTATCACAGCATTCTCACTGTGCTCTGGGACTACAGAGACATTATTCATCAGGAGTACATGGTCAAAGGTACGACTATAAATTATCACAGCAGGCTCACTGTGTTCTGGGACTACAGAGACATTATTCGTCAGGTGTACATGGTCAGAGGTACGACTATCAACTCTCAGAGCAGGCTCACTATGTTCTGGGACTACAGAGACATTATTCATCAGGTGTACATGGTGAAAGGTACGACTATCAATTATCACAGCAGGCTCACTGTGTTCTGGGACTACAGAGACATTATTCATCAGGAGTACATGGTCAAAGGTACGACTATCAATTATCACAGCAGGCTCACTGTGTTCTGGGACTACAGAGACATTATTCATCAGGAGTACATGGTCAAAGGTACGACTATCAATTATCACAGCAGGCTCACTGTGCTCTGGGACTACAGAGACATTATTCATCAGGAGTACATGGTCAAAGGTACGACTATAAATTATCACAGCAGGCTCACTGTGTTCTGGGACTACAGAGACATTATTCATCAGGAGTACATGGTCAAAGGTACGACTATCAACTCTCAGAGCAGGCTCACTGTGTTCTGGGACTACAGAGGCATTATTCATCAGGAGTACATGGTTAAAGGTACGACTATCAATTATCACAGCAGGCTCACTGTGTTCTGGGACTACAGAGACATTATTCATCAGGAGTACATGGTCAAAGGTACGACTATCAATTATCACAGCAGGCTCACTGTGTTCTGGGACTACAGAGACATTATTCATCAGGAGTACATGGTCAAAGGCATGACTATCAATTATCACAGCAGGCTCACTGTGCTCTGGGACTACAGAGACATTATTCATCAGGAGTACATGGTCAAAGGTACGACTATAAATTATCACAGCAGGCTCACTGTGTTCTGGGACTACAGAGACATTATTCATCAGGAGTACATGGTCAAAGGTACGACTATCAACTCTCAGAGCAGGCTAACTGTGTTCTGGGACTACAGAGTCTACTTCATCAGGAGTACATAGTCAAAGGTACGACTCTGACCTATGAGAACTACGTGCATACCTTAAAAAGTTAAAGTAACGTAAAAAGCGTGCGTGGGAGAGAAAAAAGCTAATGATTCTGGAACACGACCACGCAAAACCCCAGTCCAGTGCTTTCACTTCAGTGGCCATACAGAAAATAGGATTTGAAGTTCTTGAACACCCTACCTACAACCCAGGTTTGGCGCCATCTGATTTCTGGTTGGTTTCTGATCTCAAGAGACATCTGAAAGGAATTTAGTTCACCCGTGACGAAAATGCTCAAGCCGCTGAGAGAAAAGGGTTTCAAAACCAACCTGAAGATTTTTTTCAAAGACGAGTTTAAAGAATTTGTTAGGCGTTTTCATATCTGTATCGATCGTGAGGGGGAATGTAGAAAGGTAAAATACAATTGTGGCCAAAAGTCTCGCACCAGTAGACCGAAAGTCAAATTTTTAATGTTTGAAGTCAACTTATACAGTACAACGTAATGATAAAGTCAGGAATGCATATTATACATCATTTTAAAAGAAATTTTATGCTTAATTCAAATAATTTTACAGAATGTTATTACCAGTAATAGATGTGAAGTTACAAGCAAAAGTACAGCTTCTAGTCATAAAAAGCAAGAAATAGGGAATTTGTGAAATTAGTGTACAATGCATTTAACGTAAAATTGCGGTACAGTACATTATTGAAACTTGCAGGACACTTGAAATAACTGACCAACAAGCAAAATACGCCTAAATACTTAATTGGATAACCACGGTTACTTAGTAACAAAGTACACATTCTTCACGTGGAACTAATGAGCCTCTAGTTGTCCATTGGTGATAACACGGTGCCATACGGTCCTTACAGACTCAATTAAAGACATACGGCCCTTACAGACTCAATTAAAGTCTTTAATTGAGTCTGTAAGGGCCGTATGGCACCGTTTATGTTATCACAAATGGACAACTAGAGAAGCTCATCAAATAAAAGTCATCGCTCTTTCCACGTTTATAAATGAGTCACGGAAAAATTATCATCAGCCGCCACCGGGAAACGAACCCCGTGTCCACCAGTTACGCGCCGGACATGCTTCCACTGCACCACAGCGGCCTCGATATTCTCCAGACTCACATATATGGTGGCGGCTGAGGAAAAATTTTCCGTGACTCACTTATAAACGTGGAAAGAGCGATGACTTCTATTTGATGTTCCTAATCCACATCAGCTGTGTATTTATTAGATAAGCTCATTAGTTCCACGTGAAGAAGGTGCACTTTGTTACTAAGTAACCATGGTTATCCAATTAAATATTCAAGCGCATTTTGCTTGTTGGTCAGTTATATCAAGTGTCCTGCAAGTTTCAATAATGCACTGTACAGTAATTTTACGTTAAATGCATTGCACACTAATTTCTAAATTCCACTATTTGTTGCTTTTTATGACTAGACGCTGTACGTTTGCTTGTAACTTCACTTCTATTACTGGTAATAACATTCTGTAAAAATATTTGAATTCAGCATAAAATGTCTTTTAAAAATGTTGTATAACATGCATTCTTGACTTTATTATTACGCTGTTGTATACGTTGACTTCCAACAACAAAAATTTGACTTTGGGTCTGCTGGTGCAGGACTTTTGGCCACGACTATATGTGTATTAAAGTAGTAAATCTGAGCTTTGTTCTTGTTTTTGTTTTTTAATTTGATACCTTGCCACTGGGCTTGAATATAAGTACGGAGGCATTTTGTATTTGTATTTAGCACACTCTGTATTTTTTCACCGTGAAGGCCAACTGTAATAATATTTTTTAGCATATTTTAAGGAACATTTTTCAAAACATTATCATAATTCCAAAATTTTATCATTTGATTAGCTTGCAGTAGATGGGAATGAAACTCGTATGCTTTAATCCAAAGTGAATACATCACTGGTACCTATTGTCATATATTGTTGTCATATTCTCCCTCAGCTAATAATAGTTTTCGAACTTTATCTGAAAGAACACCACGCCCAATCTGGTCACGCAACAAACCATCTTGTAAATTACCAAAAGCACAATCAATAATCTTCGTTCGAAGTTTAGTTAAGTAAGAATCAAACTTCTCAATAAAACAATTTGAGGAACAAAATCGGATGATTACGGGCAATATGAAGGAACGATAATGATTTATATTTAAATTCGCGTTGCTACAACTTCGCGTATCAGGGGTGCGTTGTATGTAGCTGCGTATTTTCTATTTCATAGCTGATTTCATCGAAATTGAAAACTTGCTAATTAAATTGTGATCTACAAATTTGTTGGTTCACATTCGCACCCGAATACTCCTTCTGCGGTATTTACACGATGTATTATGCGTTGAATCAAACACTGTGTGTATCTTTCCAATAGCTATGTATTTCTCACCAAATCCTCGCGGTTACAGATGGCGCTGCGATTTCAATTGCTGCTCGTTGCCTCTGAAGGGCTAGCATTACGATTGCCAGTCGGTTGTCTACGAGAATCATTAAAGAAGCCTGTTATTTTGGGCCAAATTTCCTGAAAAAAACGGAAGCACTTTTAATTCTCTCCAACGTCACCAGATGTCGCTTTTACCGAGGATAACATTGCCCTACCGTTAGTGCTTTTAGTATACTGCCGTAGGTTATGAAACTGCATACCTCTCGTTCTTTTTTTCAATTGTTTCTATATAAAAGAAATGAGGTATTGCTGTGCGCCTTTTGTACATTTTCACAAGGAAGTTTAGAGCAGGTAACTGTGGAAATTTTGATTTGTTTACATGATACTCACGCAGTTTCTGCTGTACGCATTTTCGAATTGCGTGATTTTTGGTAGCAGTAATCGTGTTAATATCAAACTGGAACGAATTATGCTTCACAAAAGAGTTTCTAATTTTAACGTTATATTTGTTTTGAACTTGCACGAACGTTTCATCAATTTGAGTCTGAAATAGAAATGGGTAGGTGCCTCAAAATAATTACGAATTTTATAATTTTAGCAGCGTTTTTTCACCCATCGTCGGCAAGTTACGATGAACAATTAAAAATATTTGCTACGAAAAAATGCGATTCAGCGAAAAGAGCATGCATTGCAATATCTTTGGAAACCACCAGCGCTCCCACACTTTAATCGCTACCGCTCGCGGCCGTAGGCTACATGCAAAGTAATACTGCCCGATTAACGTTATATTTGTTTTGAACTTTCACGAACGTTTCATAGTGGCAGCCTCCAGATATCTCAGTCTAAACTCCTTGGGTATAACTCACTGACACATATCATCATATTCATATGTGTACAGCATGCATTCTAATATGAAGAATTACCCTTTTGCCTCATTTCATAATGTAAAATTTTTAACCAAATTGCTGACAATTCCCTTGATTTAATTTGTAATTAAAAATTGGACAATTAAGCCAGAGCATTACGTTCCTCTTAATCAAATATTTTCACACGAGAAATTTGCGCAGCGTTCAAATAAAGAAGAAAGTAGGAGGTAGTTATGTAAGCTTACCTTTCAAAATGATTTTGGAACAGTGAATTACTAAAAGTATGTATTAAAATTCTACATAGCGTGTCAAACTAATGTGTCCCGAAATGCGTAACTTATTCATTGATACAGAACATAACAGAATGCTAGATTATGGGAGAAAACTGATAAACTATACCATCAGTGTTATTTAGTAGTCGTATAATATTATTATTAATCGCTTTCGTAAGGAAAAATAAAAAGAAAATCAAGCGATTATGGAGAAAATTTATGTGTTTTAATCAGTGGCGGAGGAAGCTCTCGAAAACTGGTACGGCTATTTGCAGCAATATATCCCCCTACCCCTGAGTCCATGGGGGATGAAGTATGCATCCCCATGGTTTCGTTCATTTGCATCCATATGAAAGTTCAGCTTTCCCAACCTAATTTTTACAGTGTTAACACGTACTTATCTTTTAAAAATAAAATATTAAATAGCAGAGGAAGGAAATACAGTTTGAAGTAAATGTGAAACGTGTATATGAAAGCAATATTGGAATATCATTTTCAAATATTTTAAAGAAACAATGCAACTCTTCGTTCGTTTTCATGTTGCAAAGCAAAATTAAAAGCATTGCTTACCTAGAATATATGATTGTGTTTATTTCAGGAAATGAAGAAGTACTGAGTATATGTACGCACATTGTTATTACCAATAAAAAATATTTCTGTTATTATGGTAAAATGTTCCCAAAGAGTTTTTTTTTCTATTTTCATTGCTATTTACAAATATTTCCATGCTCTTTTTAATATCAATGTCTTTACACAAGTCTTTATGCACATGCGAAACGCACACATGATTCAGCCGATTGCTAGACAATGTAGGCTACTACTGAGATACGTTTTCAAACGTCTAAGAGCGGAAAACGATCTTTCTGTTGTGACAGTTTTTGCGGGCATAAATAACAGAAGTTTTACAAATGTAGAAACTTCTGAGAACAGATATATATTTTTAAATGAACTGCTTTGTTTCATTCTGCCACTATATCTTCTAGGCTTTTAGAGTTGGAGTCACACAAATATTTAAGCAGTTTTAACTGATCTGTCAGCGCATGTTCTTCTAAATCGTTTTCGAAATGAGTGCACACGTGATGTATGTCTTCTTGCAATAACAGGGTTGCCACCCATATTGGCTTTCAAAATTCCCTGAGTTTTCCAGGTTTTCCAGAAGATAATTTTGCGGGGAATTTCAGGTAAAATTTACAGGTTGTGTATAACTCCATGATAATATACATACTAAATGCCACATCTATAACGCAATGTATTCAATGCAAGAAGAACAAGAAAGATGACACCGAATTTTCGGGTGTAATGAGCACATCTTTTGAATCCGTTCTGACGCAAATTAAATTTATAAAAGCTATTCAAAGTCAATGGAGCCGGTATGGAAAACAATAGCATCTGATAGAAGAAAAGTTTTTCAATCGGGTTTTTAATCCCGCAGATGCTGCCGTACACAGAATGCTGAACTTACGCTCTCTGGTTGCAGACTTGTGCATTTAGAAAAAATTGAATTTATATGAGAAACATTTCGCAGAGAAAACGCTCTCCAACAAAGAATTTTTCAAATCATACCCTTAGAAGCAGAGATATTGATAAATATAAGATACGCATTTACGCCCCTGGCGGGAAAAAAACATGCATTTTAGGAAGAAAGTATTCTCGAAAGGTTTTTCGATTCAAGTGGTATCGGTCGAACAAAAAAAAATTTTTTGGCGAGTTTTCAGGATCTCAGATTTTGCTGCAAATACATCAGAAGCAGAAATTAAAACTTATGTTCCCGGGTGGCCAAACCATTCTTTACCAAATACTAGAAATATATGAAAAACATTTTTCGTCAGGAGCTGTATGCGATATAGGAAGAATTTTTCAAATAGGAATTTTAGGAGCAGAAATATTGGGGAAAACACAACTTACCTTTGCGCCCCCTAGCGGAAAGTCTATGAATTACTTGAAAATTTTGAAATTATATGAAAAACATTTCACACGGGAAACTCTATCCAATGAAGTAAAAGTTTTTCAAATCGGACCATTAGAAGCAGAGATATTGACAAAAATAAGATATACATCTACACCTCCTGGCGGTGAAACCATGCAATATTTTAAAAAGAAAATATTCCGAAAAGGTTTACTGACGTGTTAGGCATCAGTCCATGAACGATTTTTTTCAAGCAGGATTTTAGAAGCTCAGATTTTATGGCAAATACATCCAAAACAAAAAATTAATGCTTACGCCCTCTGGTGGCCAAAGAATTCTTTGCCAAAAAATTAGAAATTATACGCAAAAGATCTTCCATCAGGAGTTGTATCCGCTGAAGAAAAAGTTTTCAATCGGAGATTTAGAAGAAGAGATATCGAAGAAAATGTAATTTACTTTTACGCTCCCTATCGGAAAATCTACGCGTAAATTGAAAAAACAACTATACCTAAAATACTTTTCGACATAAATGGAATTGAAAGAAAAAGAATTTTTTCAATCCGATGTTTAGAAGCAAATACACTATCTACCAACACGTAATTGGACACCCATGCAATCGACGATATCTGCGGTCCTGATACACGTCACGGCCGCCGCCGTGAAAATATCGTGTGGGAAACAACAACGCAACCAGTCGCATGCAAGATGCCACGCAGTTCGGAGCTCTCTGATTTCGAGAAAGGTGTAATCGTCGGGTATCACAGAAATGGCCGATCCATACCTGACATATCCAGCGAGTTGAAGTACCCAAAATCGACAGTGGTCTACGTGATTGGCAAGTGGAAGATGAGAGGTGACTGTCGGAATGTGCGACCTGGCAGACCCACAAAACTGGGAGATAGAGACCGACGGGTGCTGGCCAGAGAAATTCGGAAGAACCGCACCAAATCGAGGGGCCACTTCCGCGAGGAGTTTCAACAGGCATTCGGGAGTGTTCTTTCGATGAATACGATCCGTACGGAAGCCCATCTGCTCGGTTATCATGGACGTGCTGCCGCCCACAAGCCTTTGATCACCAAGTGCAATAGCGCTGCTCGGCTAACGTAGTGCAAAGAACGCCGACAGTGGGCCGTTGAACAGTGAAAACAGATTTTCTGGAGCGACGAATCAAGATTCCCCATCTACCGTTCGGATGGCAGGGTCTGGGTTTGGCATCTGCCTGGAGAACGCCTATTGTCAGAATGTATTGTGCCAACTGTGAAGTTCGGCGGCAGTGGAATTATGCTATGGGGGTGTTTCTCCTGGTATAGCACAGGACCCTTGGTCGCAATTCCTGGTAGTCTCAACGCCGAGACCTACTGCACCATTTTAGATGACCATGCGCTTCCTACGTTATTGCAGTTTTACGGGAGAGATCCATGTTACTTTCAGGATGACAATGCCACCTGTCATGTTGCGAGGTCCACCATGGCTTGGTATGGTGACAATGGGGTTAATCGAATGGACTGGCCTGCGCAGAGCCCGGACCTTAACCTTATCGAACACCTCTGGGACGAGTTGGAGCGTCGACTTAAGGGGCGCCCCCACCGTCCGAAATCGGAGAAGGAACTGACCTGTCTTCTCCAAGCCGTGTGGAAGAAAATACCGCTAGCCGTCGTACAATGCCTGGTTGAGAGTATGCCCCGGAGGGTTACAGCTATAATCGCCGCTCGTGGAGGTTCCACCAACTATTGTAGGTGAATAAACTTCGTTTTCCTTTGCTATCACAGGTGTCCAATTACTTGTTGGTAGATAGTGTATATGGAATAAAATGTATTTTGAATTCGACATCATATGCATTCACGCCATCTAGCGGCGAAATTGTACATCGTAAAAAAACCGAAACAAAGGATAATATTTCAAACATTTCAAGCTTCCCAATGCAAAAAGAATTTTTCAAATCGGACTAATAGTTGCAGAGATATGGTGTCTACAGACGGACGGACGGACAGAAAGACGGACAAGCCGATAACATAAGCACTATCTTTTTTTTACAAAAGGCGTACGTCCTGAAAACGCTATCATTGTACACTTGAATTAATTGCTGGTTTTCTTTTTATTGCTTGCTGAAATTTTCGATTTCCATTGCATACTCGACGTTTTTCGTTGTCCGTAGCGGACCGACTATTTCCATAACATACTCGATATTTTCCGTCGTCTGTAGCGGACCGATGATTTCCATAGCATACTCGATGTTTTCCGTCGTCCGTAGCGGACAGACGATTTTCATATAGTATCACCTAAAACCCTTAGTACTTGGAATCGCTGAATCTTTTTTCCCACAGCATGGTCTTACTCAGCGTCAAGCGGAACTCGGTGCGCACGGAAAATGTAGTGTGCCGAAGTACCGACGATGACGACAGGGCACGGCGGCTGTGGCGCTCTATGGCGCAAAGTCTGCCTTTTGTAGCAAGATGGCGCAAGATTTTGGTTTTGGCGCCCTCTGCCGCAAAATTCGCATCCCTGTTAACTGCATGCGAATTTTCCCTGACTTTTCCAGGTTTTTGTAAAAAATTTTATTTCTCCCTGAGTTTTCGCCTGATTTTTATAGCCTTATTTTCGGATTCCCTGATTTTTCCCGGTATTCCCGGTTTCCCACTCGGCTGGTAACCCTGATTAAATCCCTTTTTAATGCTGCAAGCAGAACTGCTTCCATTTTCTTATAAATTTTATAATCTGGTTGTTCAAACCTTAAACTAATGGCGCCTATTATATTATCCAAAAAATTAAAGTATACATTCTTTAATAAGACTTTGGGATCCAGGAATTCATACGCTATGGTTCCGTCATCTGTACGCCTTGGTGGTCTTCGAAATCGAGGAACAGAAGGCTCATTTAAGTTAAGCTCATTCGATAGCTTCAGAGTTTCAGTCCACAATTTCTGAAATGTGCTATCCCAACGTAGTTCTTCCAAACTACTTTGCATAGGTAAAGACTTTTTTTTTGCTTCCTGAGCCGTCGTGGATTGACTCTGTAGAGCGTTACTGAAGTTTTCAGTTTTATCAAAGATAATTAAACTTGATTTGAGAAAAAATAATGCTTCAAATTTTTCTGATTTTCTCCAAAGACCACTTGCAGCTGAATTTGTAGGGCGGCCGCGGTTTTCATAGGCAATTTCGTGTAAAAAGTTTAAGAGAACTTCGTAATTTTCCAATATAGAAGAAATGGCAGCCGCACGGACTGTCTGCCGGGTTGGGCAAAGTGGTTTAACAGTTCTCGAAACTTCGGATTTTATTTGCACCTGCAAATTTTGGAATTGTGCATTACGCTTTGGTGACGACTGAATTACGTTTGATAATTCAGATGCGATATCCAAAACGTCTCGAATTTCGGGAATAGCTCGGCAAGTGTCTCGAAGCGCCAAATTTAAGGAATGAGCTGCATAATGAATAAAAATGGCCTGCGGTTCATCATTTAAAATTCTTTTGGCTACACCCTGAAATCTTCCAGCCATATTAGCTGCTCCGTCGTAGCTTTGTCAGCGACGGTTTTTTAAATTTAGGCCGCATCGAACAAGCACGTCTTTTATCACACTTTCGAGAAAAGACGAAGTGGTTGTTTTAACTTCATGCAATCCGATGAAGTCCTCATGCACAATAAAATCATCTGTTACATAACGTAAGCAAACAGATAATTGTTTCCGTGTTCCAATGTCGGATGTCTCATCCGCTATAAGCGAAAAATATGTAGACTGTTTTACTCTGTCTATGATGCTACTGACAACATCTAAAGACAAAAATTTTAAAATTTCATTCTGAACCTAATGGGAAGTGAAGTCGTTCCTACGTTTTAGCCGTTTTGAAAGTTCTTCACAATCTTCAGAAATCAGTTTCAAAAAACCTTTAAAATTTCTGTCATCTTCGTTATGACCGCGAAAGGCAATGCCTTGCTTTCCTAGGAGTAAAAATACCTTAAAAATCCTTTTCAGCGATTGCTGAAATGTTTGTTGTTTGGCAATCCGCATTACAGTGCACTCTTGGTGTTTCTTTATGTCAGGCAATAAGCCTCACACTGACTCCCCATCACGCAAGCAGTTGGGACTGTGAATGAGGGGTGGTGTGGTGTGAACTTCTTCCTCCACTGCTTGTTTAAATAACCTTCCCCTCGAGTTTAACCGTAGTTCTACATCCTAGGACGAAAGGAATCAGTTTAAAAAAAACCTTTAAAGTAGACAGCTCACAGCCTTGCAAAACTTGCTGGCGAGCATTTGTGTTAAGGCATTTAGCTATTTATGGCTTCATGGGCCCACATATGTTCACTTCTAAAAATACGATAAATCGGCAAGATTACCGACTTCTTCCTTCTCCATCTTGACCACCCTGTCATCAACTTTTTATTTAAACAACTGCAAAAAAGTTATTTGAAAAAAAAATCTGATATTTTCATACTGAAAGAGAAAATGTCTGGTACGGCATTTCTGGTACGGCTATAGCCGGACCTGGCGTATAGGCTCCGCCGCCTATGGTTTTAATTCTATAAAGTCAGCACACCCAACCGCCACCAGTAGCGGCTAATCGTTGTCCTTGGTAAAAGCGCCACCTGGTGAGCATTCCGGCGTAAGTGCTTCCTCGTTTTGAAGGCAGAAATAGCAGGCTTCCTTCACGATCCCCGTAGGCTACAGGCAGTCTATTCTCGTCCAAGTTTTTCTTTTTTTTTTTTTTGATGAGCAACTCAATGGGCTATAAGCAGTCCCCCGTCCGTAATTTAGGGTCACTGGTTCCAGGGAAGGGAGAGTGTCAGTGCCGTAAGACAAATACAACATCCATGCCTCACCGGGATTCGAACAAGCCCCTTTTGGAAGAACGATCAGAGGCCATCGCTTAGACCACTGCACCACCGGGGCGGCTCCAAGGTTACAGTGCCTAGAAGAATTAGTGTGTCGTGCTCCCTAAGATGTCCCTCACGGTTTTGTGACCAATCGTCATGAAATGACAGAGGGCGCTGGTATCGGAAGTTACGTTAGGATGCTTCATCGGCTTCATGTTATTCAATGGTGGGAAGTTTGTTTACCAAGGATTTGCTGCCTTACAAAACTTCAAATTTTCACAAAACAAAGGTTAGTGGAGGGAAATCTTTTTGGCATTATCTTTGCTAACTCGTTGTAGCTCGATCATAACAGTAATACACTAGGTAATTCAACAGTTGATCACTGAAACGCAATAGGCTTATTCCGGTGTTAGTTTTATTCAACTGTGAACTGTGGATTGTTTATAACGAAATTTATTTCCGAAATTAGTAACTTTTTATTCGTGAAGATGTAGAAGTTGATCAAGTATTGGCTGTCACGCGTTAAACCTACTGTGTGGTTAAACTTAAGTGCAGTACTGAAATCGACTGCAACAGTTATAAGATCATAAGGAAATAATGTCAGCTGTGAAAGGACTGGTAAATTCTGCATTAGCAAATAATAAAAAACATAGAAAACGGAAAAGGCAAAGCAGCTGTTTTGTGCCAGGATGTAATACTGGCTATAAATCCTGCAAAAATAAAATATCACTCTTTGCTGTCCCCAAAATACCTGATATGTTGAGCAAATGGGATAAGGCAATTCCCAGAGCTGATAAGAAACTTGATGAAAGTTGTGTTGTATGTGCCTTGCACTTTGAATCTAAATTCATGGAGATGCATTATCGTTCCACTATTCAAGGTAAGGAAGTTCTAACATGCGGAGACAAACCATTACTCAAGCCTGACGCCATACCTACTATTTTCCCAAATTTACCGAAATATTTAAGTAAACCTTTACCAAACAAACGTTCTACAAGGATCCTGCACAATTAACAGTTTACTAAATTCAGTTTCGTATGCAAATTGTCAAAAAAACTTTTGAGTCAGTCCATTAAATTTATACTGGAAATAGTAACAGAGAGAAGACATTCAAATACAGTAATAATATAATTGTGATACTTCGGTTGTAATTGTGATTATACATATGGATTCCAAATACTGCATGATTAGTTTTATATCCCACCTACTTTTATATCTATGCTGATATACACAGTCATAGGTATTCTGCATATAATACTAAACTTGCAACATGTTTCTAATTTCTTAAAGAAACCGAACAAAATTATTGTGTTAACATGTACTGCATATCGGATACTCCTGAAGAAATGAAGCCTGTGCTGATACACATAACTAGGCATTCTTCGAACCAAGTTTGAAACAAACTGTTCAAGTGTAATTTTGTTATTTATTCATAACAAACTAATAGATTTAGATCTTGCATAATCTTACAGCTTTGTTTATTTAACTGCAACAGATTATGGTAAGCTTAACTATCCTAAAGATTCAGTAGTGTTAACTACCATTGCCTGTTATTGTATTTTCTTGTGGCTGTTAAAGGAAGAACATGAGCACAAATTTATTTCTCTCACATCAAAAGGAGATTATCAGTTAACTCTGCATCAGCCACAAGACTGTGTGAAAGTGCAATCAAAAGCAGGACCACAATTCATTATTACTTATTGCAGGGCTGGGAGTGAAATATGTGATCGAAAAGCAGAACATCTATTCAATGTTACATATTGAAAGGGGGAAATGTGCAGGTTGAATGGAAACAATTTTAGCTATGTACATTTTTTCTGGTCGTGTAGAAAATAGATCTGTGAAGGCAGTACAAGAAGAGGTAAGCATGAAACAAATTCATAATAATATTTTTTATCACAAATGTTTAAAACCAGCATTCTGTGTCCCACTATTACATGGAAGTTGGCCATGTATTCTAATAAAACATCACTGCCTTGAACTTTAGCTTTGAGTCACCCTGAAATTTCTGTGCTTAATCTTTTCAGTAACAATTCATTAAGAATTTAATTCTCCTGACATGTATGCACATAGGCGTAGTGTGACCAATTTTTTTCTGGGGGGGGGGGGCACGGATAAGTGTAAACTGGTGTTTTCTTGGGTTGGGAGAGCATTTTTGAAAATATTTTTCCTGAAAAGACACCTGTTCAGTTGCCAAACCTGTAAGGTGTGCCAGGATTTGTTGATTCACCTTAATGAATACAAAAAAGCAACTCCTTTCGAAGCACCTCATGCATGGCCATCTTAGGGGTGGGCCAACGGGGCTGGTGCCCAGGGCCCCTAACGTCCCAAGAGTCTTATGGGTTTACAAAAAGTTAAAATCTTTTACCACTCACCAGCAGGTTTTTTTATTTAAAGAAAAGAAGAAACACCAATCCAGAAAGTTGGAAGTTTTTTTGCCTTTTTTTTTTTTAAAACCTTGCTCATAGCTTCGATTTCCCGAGGAGGCAGGAAGAAAGTTCGGGTGGATCTTTTGTGACAAAATAAAAAACAAAGCCGGCATCCCTCCCGATCTTAAATGCGGGTGAGGCCTGAGGGCCACGCACAAATTGCATTTTTTTCGGAATCATTTTTTAACTTTTAAACCGTCATTTGTGTTATATATATGAAGAAGCGCACGTATATTTATCACTAGGGTTTGCTCACCTGGGCTACTTTTATATATTTTTTTACATCGTCGCTGTTTACACAAATAACTGATGGGGGGCTGCATATCCGCATTTTCGTCCGGTGTGTCATGTTTGAAAAGGGCGCTGGTTGGTATCTTTCTTCGGTTTCAATTTAATTTTCGTTTAATAATTTGTAAGATAGGGAAGAAATATTATAGCTTCCAGCACCCATTTTCTTGTAATTTGCTGAACAACAAAATGTGAATGCAATTTGGTACACTTCATGAAGTTCTACAAATTTTGTCATGTACCATTTTTCCAGTGATCGAAGTGGCACAGAGCTACTGCCGATATGGTCGACACCAAGATTTTAAATCGAAAGCCATTCTGCTTCAGTATGTTAAGTGCTCTGCTGCTACACTAAAACTGTAGTGTAACAGCAGAGCACTTAACGTCTTTTCAGTCCCGGCTGCTAATCATTTTTCAATTTTGCCATTAAAAATATCATTTGCTGATTTTTGCGTTAAAATTTGTGCTTTCAACCTAATTTCTTTACGTAGTTTGTGACGGGTTTATAATTTATTACATACCAGGATGGGTAAACAATGTTTTTTTAACTGCCGGTATGCTCACTTCCATTTTTGTTAACTACCAGTATGCCATACCTGCCCACTTCGAACACGGCATTTTTCGTTCAAGTGGTATTTAAAAAGTTACTGGATATTGAATATTGCTTCTCATAGGGGTAACATGGTAATGGTGGTGTATATAATAATTCTGATACATTGTATATATATATCCATATGTTGTATATGTTCTGTATATACATAATCGGGGGCCTCGAAAAATATGGCGGCCCAGGACCCCCAAAAGCGTTAAGACGGCACTGACCTCATGCTGTCATCTGATGATGAAACCCATCGTATAGCGTTTAAAAGGGGAAGTGTGCCGTGCGAACTCAAAAACTGCGTTCGAAATATGTCCCACGCCGCATCGCGGCGCTGCAGACGGTGTCTGTGTCAGAGAATGTGTGTAGCGATGTGCATGTAACCCAAACAACGGGGGTTGAATTAGGATGTAAGTGTACGATTTTCTTAAGTGTGCGATTATGGAAACACCTTTTACGGTTCAGTGAAATGTCTTAAGTCTGCCATAGAGTGCAGCGTCGTCGTCAATTTAATTTACAATAGAATTCTACATGATTTAAATTGATATGCAACCTCCTCGAAGAATGCCTACTAAAACTATAACAAATGGCGTGGATGTGCCAAGTAAAGTCGTGCTGTTTGGAAAATTTAAATATATCACTCAGTAGCGGCTAGTGGTAAGCTGAGATTTAGGGCCTGCATTCAAATTTTGTAGATATCACTTCGAAAGCTAAGTTACTGAACCTGCTGATGCTGTCCCTTTAATAATAATTTATATATGTACTCGTAGAAATTAATATTTAGTTTTAATATTTAGCAACTGATAGGGAAATTCTAGAGATAACCGATACCTGAATTAGGGAACAGATATCAAGGAGTGGCCATATTTATGAAGAAAATAATCGGCGTATAAAACTTGGTTTGATGCATTATTTCTTAAAAGAAAAGTGTTTGGCATATTTTGTAGTCACAAATCATTTTAATGTGAACTTCGGAATCATAGTGCTATCCAGTATTTTCGTGTATATTTCCTCATTGTTTACCTTGTGGAGAGGTACCCATGCATACAGTATACACCGGTACTGCTGGTAATAAATAAGGGCGTCTTCCTCTCCCTTCCTACTTCGCTTCTGTGTCACTTCGTATTGGGCGCTCTAGCCTAAATCTCCTAGTTTCCTATTTCTAAGGGTTGTTTAAGACCTGGGGTCAGACACTCCCTAAAATCCTCTACATATGATCATTTGATCATCACCCACGCATACACCATTGCACGTCAAAGAAATTAGTTCCACATACATTCCATGCAGGACCCTTATCCTAACGATCTTAACATGATGCGAACGATCCTAACATGACGCTCATTAATCAGTGCATCCTTTCAGTTGTTACGCATAGAGCAGAGACATGGACCTCAACTAAAACAGATATACCGAGGTTGCAGACAACAGAAAAAAAGGATTGAGAGATGCATGTTTGATGTAACCAGGAACAGAAAAGATACAAAGAGGAACTCGTGGATCGGAAAAATTACAAGGATGGAAGACAGCAATGATCAGAATCCCTGAAATTGCAATGGGATGGACATATTTCTAGAAGAAAGAGCCAGCGAGAAATATTTTTTTATGTAATCAGAGAGCGAAATAACTCGTTTCTTCAGCCTGTTGATTTTCCGAACTTTATTCTGATACTTATTTTTAAATGTAGCCTTTTTTCTATGATAAGCTATTTTGTGCAAAAGTAAGCGCCGCAGATACTTACATTTGAGGCAAGTCGCTGTTGTTCCTTTCCTTACACATTTTTTGCTGTACAAATTATTCTCAAAAATAACTCCACTTTTTTTTTTTTTTTTTTTTTTTTTTTTTTGATTGGAGGTTTAACGACCACCGTGAGCAACTCAATGGGCTATAAGCAGTCGCCCGTCCCTAATTTAGGGTCACTGGTTCCAGGGAAGGGAGAGAGCCAGTGCCGTAAGACAAACACAACATCCATGCCTGACCGGGATTCGAACCCGGACCCCTTACGGACGAATGATCAGAGGCCAACGCCTTAGACCACTACGCCACCGGGGCGGCAACTCCACTTTCAAGGTACTTCCTGTTATTTTCAAATTCTGAAATGGAGCCTGCACCATGACATATTGCTAGCCTATCAGTGTCTCGAATAATGGATTCTAATTCATCTTTAGAAGTAATATTAGAAACTGTGTTCATTTTTAATCCACGTAAATACACTTCACAGGTAAACTCTGGTTCACTTTTGGTTACAACAACCAGTTTTTCAGTTGTCAATGAATTTGACAATTCACATTTGAATGAATGAACATGGAAAATTATGCACTTTGAATTATTAGCAGGTATTTGCTTACCCCAAAATTCTGAAGGAAGGTTGATATTCAGAAGGCAGTTCAGTGTAACTCTATGGGAAGTAAATTCCAAGCTATTTAAATTACCATCAGGCTTATCATCGGTTTCCCTAACTTTCCTCTTTTTTTGCCAGAGGTTTTGATAAATAATGGGGAAGGTTTGGAAATATTGTTGGAATTGCATCTGGTGTCAAGATGGGCCGATCTCTGGGTATTAACACAGTCTCCTCGTTTATTTTATGCACAAAATTTCGAACCACAAATCTCTCATCAAAGTGCAGTTCACATACAGCACTACATTTGTCTAAGTTTTTATCTGCTCGGGGAATCAATTTTTGCCATTGCTGTAAAAGTTTATCATTTTTGGGTATTCCAAAAAGCGACAGCGTACTGTTTTTGTACTGAGTATTGCAACCTGGCACAAAACAATGGTTATTTCTCTTCCGCATAATGAACTAAGTATAACTTATATACAATATTTAGGTAATCCACATTCCTTCTAAAACATAACACGTCTTCGTCTAAATCGCCGCTCTTTTCACTGTAAGCAACACGAATTTAGTTTCCCGCTTCGCTCACATTAAGAAAGAGGGAAGGGAAGGCGATCGCAGCGCCATCTACGAAGGAGACAAATTTCGGTATCCACGCCAATCATTACGCATGCTAGGCGCTCGGCACACTTTACCTTCTAGACGCTATACCCATCGTAAAGATGACTGCATGCTATTGCGCATGAATTTCTGCTGGAAAGCAGTCATAACAATGATGGCTATTACGTAGTGTTCCCTTCGCTGTATATCACACTTTATGGCATTTAAAAGGAGAACGACTAATTAGTTTTTCCAATTTTTAAGTGGGGAGAGGGGGCACATGCCCTACTGTGCCTTCCCCATGTTACGCCTGTGTGTATGCTACATTAATAATTTCCTTTTTTTTAAGGGTAAAAATAGTTTACAAGGACTGCATAGAATTATCCCATTTAGACAGACTCCATGAACACCCACTTCTTACTTTTTACCTTATTAAACTTTTTACTTAAGGTGCAAAACAATTTTCCTCTCTTCACTGCAAACCCATTTGAATAGCAAATTTAATCACATAATTATTATAAGGTGAAGAAAAGTAAAGAAAAATGTTATAATTATTTTTCTTTAAAAGAATGTCATCATATACATTCAGGTTTTGTATATTTACTTCTGTTCAGTATGATTCATTTTGTTTATCGTATCACAGGCAAAGTTTTTTTTAGGAATGATTTTTATAAATGGATTACAGTTGGTATATTATTAGAAAATAGACCAATTTTAAAAATAGTAATCGCATTTGTTGTATTCTATTTTTAACTCATTAAAAGGCTTCTTTTCAAAGCCACACTCTGCAACTAAATGGAAAGCATTAAGTTTCAATATTTATTTTGATCCCATATTCTTACCAAGAAATTTAGTCACTCATTGCTCAAAAATGAAGTAGATTATTAAATAATTTTAGGTTACTGAATTTCAAGACCTATTTGGATTATTGGAATGCAAATTATAAAGCCCATGTCTCATTGAGAAAATATTTCCCCCTTTTTTTTCCGGTAAGGTTTTGAGGGGCAAAATATTTTCTTTATTTTAATTTTTACTTTATACTGTAAGTTGATGTTTCAGTGATTGTAAACTGCATATTGGTCTCCAGTGTTTTTGCATAATGTAACCCATGTATGACTCTAAAACTTCCGAAATATCTAACATTAATGTTGACGTTAGCACAATGCAAAGCTTAACTTAAACTACGATACCCTTATTAATGAATCTTGAGCACCCCGTTCGTTCTTTTTTTTTTTTTTTTTTTGGGTGAGGGGGTGGTGAAAGAGGTGTGTCGATTATTTCGTAAATACTTAAGTTATCTGCTTATAAAATATCGTTCAAGGAGTACACATAATGCTGACGAGCTGGGTCTGTGTCATAGAAAGATGTGCATTCTCGTCGTCCTTCCTCCCGAAAAGCGACGTGACATCCGATTGCAGCGCCATCTACCGCTTTCATGATTGCGGGCAGCAAGTTTTTCTGCGAGCACGACACACTAATTCTTCTAGGCACTGTACCAAGGTCTTTGCTCACACATCTATGTTTCACCCAATAAAGTGAAATAACTTTGATCTTACGAAAAATACTCGTAAGTTCCAAATAATTTGATTTATTAAAACACCCATAAAGCCTGGTTAATAATATGGAAGTTAAAATGTTGAGTAATATAAAGCTAATGGATTTTCGCAAAAGGGCCTTGAAAACATATTTTTTGTGGGGAGGCCTCCAGTTTTGCCGGTGCGCCTTTGCTAAGAACATATATAAGTATGAATCCTTCCATTTTTTGGTGAAATGAATTCTCTGTTTCCGATCAATCGACTTCTGTTTACCATTTACTGTTGTCAGTGAATGCCATCTACCTGAATATTTTCCCTCAGACGTTTTTGCTTCCGGGAAAGTATCCATCCCCACGATCCATCTCATGTGACTCCTGGACATAGTTCTCTCTGCAAAAATCACAACTCAACTTTTGGATTGGGGGCGGGAAACCAGAAGTGAATAAGTTGTGTTTATTGTTTTGTGTGCTAATTATGTCTATTAACCTTAATTTAAAGGTAAAATCTTCGAAAAAGGAAGCAACTTCAACTCTTGAATGCCATCGATTGCCATGTAGAATTGACTATCGCGGTGTTTCTAACATATCCAAGTACTTTACTCCAAACATTCGGGTCAAAGATGATAGTGATATTTTGACCTGCTCCTTCAGGTTTGTACATTATTGCTTTAGTTGAAAAAATTGCGTTAATTTGTAGTGTGCGATTCCAAGAGAAGTCAGATGGTAAATACTGGGTCGTAGAATCCATTAAGCTATACACGTGTGTAAGCTAAAAGAATTTCCGCACTTACAGTAATTTTTTCTAAATAAATTCAAGTTCGGAATATTACTTTCTTTTGTACAGTTGAAGACCTTGCTGATTACGATGGATGCGTACAAAAACAGTGCAATATAAAGAGAAATGTCTCCCAATAAAAGTACGATATGTATAAAGATAGAAGGGTCTCAACTAGACATGTTTAGGAACACAGCAACTCTGCCTTTTCTTAGCACCCTACCCTCCCACGTGTGAGAGAAATCAAGCACATAAAATTCAATGGAATAAATTGGGATTTCTAGTGGCGTAGTGTAAATATTTAGGGCTTAGTGCAATATGTAATAAATTGAACAATTTGGATTCCGAGGCAAAAAAGGGCCCACTTCCATAGGAGTATGTGATTAAAAATCTTGGAATAAAAACTCGTATTTTTCCAGTGGTTATGAGTAATAATTTTCAGTTTTATTGCTTGCAAAAGTATGGGGTAGTTGTAACTGATGTATTGAAATTTTAATCAAAAATAGTGTAGGACAGAGACCATATATTTCCTCGTGATATAGGATCAGCAATATGTAAAAAACATATAACTTGCACTGATTTCTGGGCTGCTGATCACACAGATTAGCATGGAGTTGAATAGCAAGGTTTTATATACCATGTTTTTTTTTTTTTTTTATTGGGGGGCTTAATGACCACTGTGAGCAACTTGGTTGGCTATATATAAGCAATTGCCTGTCCCCTCTAATTTGGGGTCACTGGTTCCAGGGAAGGGAGAGAGCCAGTGCTGTAAGACTAACACAACATCCATGCCACGCCATGATTCAAACCTGTACCCATCTTGGATGAGTGGTCATTTAGCCAGCGCTACCGTGGCGGCATGTACCATCTGAATTCTTATTATTATGTTTTTAATTTACAAAAGTAGCAGTAATATTGTCATTATGCTTTTCACCAATTGATGACTGTAAAGCAGGGCTTGAAAACTACCATGCCAGGGATATGAAATTATTGGCCTGGGTAGGTAAAAAAAAAAAAAAAAAAAAAAAAATCCAGTTGTTGCCCGATTGGGCAACCAAACCTAAAAATAAAGTTTAGAATGAAGAATTTCTTACTATAAGAAAAAATGGTCGTTGCATGTTATTTTTTATTTACTGCTATATATCACCGGAGGTTACATTATTGTTATGGAGTACCAAGGTCAGGAGAGTATGACTTCTTTAATTATTTCATGATATAGATCCAGAAATTGTGGCCATATGTAATTTTGTTCCAAATGTTTATGGTAAGCAATAGGATGCATGCCTCTGATTGAACTAGTCTCTGGTGTTAAGTTACAAGGTCAAAAAATTCAATGAACTAGGACACTGACATTGGGGGGGGAGGAGGAGGTAAGCTGGCAACAATGGGATATCGCATAGCCACTGGTGTGTTTGGATTTCTGTAGCCTGACTTGAGCATGTATTGCAGAGAGGGAGGGAGTGGAAGCTTCCAAGCCCACAAACAAACAACAATACTGCTGAAATAATGGCAATGTTTAATTTACAAATCAGCCTGCGTAAAGATTACATGCACCAATAAATACTTAGTTCATCTGAAAGCTGATTATCACTTCAGCTACGTTTGATCAAGCTCTGTAAGGTAATGTATGTCTAGCATTTTTTTTTTTTTTGTAAAAAAAAAATGCAGCAAAAAGAGTAACAAAGTATGTGACATTCCCGATGATCAGCTATAGTTACAAATTCTTTTCCAGCATTGCTAAATGATGTAGAGTGGTTGCTCTGGCTTTTCTTAAGTTTTCGCCGAATTCAATTTCTTTTGTCCCAAAGTGTTAAAATAGTACAAAAAATTAATCGCCAATATTTTCGCCAAAACTTGTTTTCCATTACCAAAACAATTTTTTTTTTTTTTGCAAATTGCGAAGAATGCGATTGGCAGCGCAACCCCTGATGTAATTTCAGAATTAGAATGTGCATCATTGGGGAAATGAAAACTTACACAGGTGGACTATACAATAAAATGTATGAAAAACAAAAGAAAAAAAAAACAATGGCACAGTTCGAGAATCATTGAATTCACAATTGCTGCTATACCCTTTAAACTGCTATGTATTTGACTGCAATTATTATTTTTTTTTTTTTGCAAAACAGTGTGGGCTGGGCCTGCACTTGCATGTGTACCGTGTAGTCAGGTTGTTGATAAATTTGTCATTCTGTTTTTGAAGTCTCTGTCTTTCCCTTCCCATGATCATATTTCTTGCTTCTCGCAATCATTCTTCTCTCCTGCCTTGTGCTATTTTTTATTTGTTTATTTTGTGCGCATCTTTGATCTTTGGCAATCACACTTCCCTTTGAATCCATATTCTGTTTATTTTGGAAGTTAGCACCAGAAAAACACTTGCTCCGTACGATGATTTGCATTTATAGGAATTAGGAATCAATTAAAGCTTCAATATGCGCTAGTAAACTATTCTTAGGCTCTGTCTTTATAATTTTGATTTTCTACTTGCTTTGTTTTAGATATGGATGAATATTGGGTTAAGCAAATTAAAGGTTCGAGGGGCAAAACAATCAGAAAATTGTGTTACATTTGGATTTTGGGAGCTATATCCTAAACCTGAAGAATTAAAATCAAAGACGCAGTGCCAACAAAACGGAATCATGTTCTGCATACGAGAGTTTGTTGTATTAACTATTAACCATTAAGCATGTTATTGTGTGTGTGTGTGTGTGTGTGTGTGTGTGTGTGTGTGTAACTGAGCATCAATTTATATTATGTTCTGGGCAAAAGTGTCAAAGAAGACAGTACTTGACTTGTATAAACAGTGATCTGTCCCTACGAAGGGTTCGATTATGAAATGACGATAATTTACTTAAGTTCGCTGAATACTATTTATTGCATTTGCCGTATTTCTGGTTACCGGTGGGTTAGTTAACAGGGCTTGAAAAAATATCTGAAAAGTTACATGCCCAGCTGTGCATGTACAGAAAATATTTACTTGCCCCGAAGTAAAATCTACATGCCCAGAGAAATTTATCTTTTAAGTTAACAAAACAGAAGCCTCATTTTTTTGAAGTTAAAAATTAGGATAAACTTTTTATACATTTTTTGCATCACCATTTTAAAGTGTCTGTATTCAAAATGCACAAAAGCATATATCTCAAGTTTTAAGAAAGGTAATCGATGGCATTTGAGAAATTTAGTGGTGATGCCATGTTCAAGAATTTTTAATATATGTCCTGTGTTTTACAAAAAAATTAAATAATCATAGTTAACTGTATGGCAGTTAAGTAGTTTTTAACAACAATTTTGAATTTAAAAATTATTTATCTTTTTTTCTTGTACAGACAAAAGTAATTTTGCATCATAAAATCCCAAGAATTGTTGTTTAGAAACAAAGGCAAATCTTATGTTTTCAACTACTGTTGTGTGCACTTAGTTATTAAACTATATTATCACCTGACACCCCACATTGCTTGAAAAAATTGCTGGTGGTATCAGCAATTTTAGCCGCCCCGGTGGCACAGTGGTCTAAGGCGTTGGCCTCTGATCATTCGCCCGTAAGGGGTCCGGGTTCGAATCCCGGTCAGGCATGGATGTTGTGTTTGTCTTACGGCACTGGCTCTCTCCCTTCCCTGGAACCAGTGACCCTAAATTAGGGACGGGCGACTGCTTATAGCCCATTGAGTTGCTCACGGTGGTCGTTAAACCTCCAATTAAAAAAAAAAAAAAAAAAAAATCAGCAATTTTAGGATGGATTTTGCAAACAGTGCACAACATTATAGTCTTATGTGACTTTAGCCAATTAAATGTTTTTATCCGAGATTCTTCAACTGTGCAACAGCTTTTTTTTTTTTACGCTTTATCATAGTCCGCTTGCCAACGATGTAGATTCCGATTCTGAAATTACGTCACTCAACTGTGCGGAAGACGAATTTGTAACTACCGCTGACAGATCGAGAAATTCACATTATTGCTTACTATGAGATATACTCTTATTGCTGGATTTTATTTAAAAAAAAACAAACATGGTATTTCCATTACTAAACAACTTATATCCACAGCTAACATGAACCGCAACTTACACGAATACTGTTCTCTCCCATAAACTAAGTTATCGCCGTTGGTAATTTTCGCTGTTCTTCCGGTTAAGTGGAACGCATTGCGCAGGCTCGTTCTTAAACGAAACTTAGCTTTTGTTTCAGTAGTTCTGCTGTCAGTTCATGTGTGCGCATGTGGGCGGAAGCTTCCACTTTACCAAGTTATGTCAGAGACGTAACCCCACCTGGGGCTGTGCAATAAATATTCCGTTGTCACTCCCTCCCCATAAAGCTCGGCTTTTTTGCCCGTCAGTCTGCGTCCTGTTTTATGGCAGTTTATGCATTTTGTCACTAAACACCGGAGGCTAGTTTTGTCCAATGCATGCATCCAGTTGGTAACTGTAAACAACATCTGGAGCAAAACTACGTATGGCCCCAATTTCTGGACTTAAAGCATAATATAATTAAAGAAGCGCTATTCTCCTGGCCTTAGCACTTATTCCGTAATAATAATACAACTGCAGTAAAATGAAAAACATGTGACAACCATCTTTTTTTGTAGAGCAGAAAATTCTCCATTCCAAACTTCTTTTTTTTTTCTTTAAATCTAGTTGCCCGACCGGGCAACTTTTACTTTGCCCTGGCCAATAATTTACATGCCCTGGGCATCTCGGGCATGGTATTTTTCAAGCCCTGGTTAACTTACCTATGCCCTCGTTTTTTACAGGAGTTTCGAGTTAGTCCAAAAAGTTGCAGTACAAATAACGTCTGTGTTAGAGTAAGTGACAGTTACGCAAATGAAACCTATGACAGACCTGAATGGCCGGGCCGGGTCCTGAAAAAAACACTGGGCCGTGTCGGGACTTACATTAACTGGGTGTCAGCGGGCCGGGTCGGGCCTAGCATTAACTTAGTGGGCATGGGCCGGGCTCAGGCCTAAAAATATTGCCTCTGCAGGGCTCTAACGAAATATATTTCAAAAATTCAAGAACATGGCAAAATCACTGAATTTCTCAAATATCAATTTCATCATCATACCATTTCATACCATTTTCAGCATTATCTTAAACTTGAGGTATGTGCTTTTGGGCTTTGAATATTTGAATCATCATCAACCATTATCAATCCACTGCTGGTTGAAGGCCTCCCCAAGTATCTTCCACAACTGTCTTGTCTCCTCCATGTTACTCCAGCATGCTTTCGAGTTTCATCTAACCACCTCCCACATGGTCTTCTGCTGGGTACTTTTATGTCCCTTAGAATCCAGTCTAAAATTTCAGTTGTCCATCGGTGGTCCGTTCTTCTGGCAATATGTCCAGCCCATTGCCATTTCAGGGATTTTACTCTGATCATGATGTCTTCCACTCGTCATTTTCCTTATCCACGAGTTTCTCGTATCTTTCCTGGTTACACCAGGTAGGCACCTCTCCATGCTTCTTTGAGTTGTCTGCAGCCTTTGTATGTCGTTTTTAGTTAAGGTCCATGTCTCTGCTCCATATGTAAGAACTGGAAGGATGCATTTCTTTTGGCTCCAGGGTGAATTGATCGAAAACGAATTAGTTGAAAGCGAATTCATCGAAAACGAATTAGTTGAAAACGAATTCATCGAAAACGAATTAGTTGAAAACAAATTCCTCGAAAACGAATTAGTTGAAAACAAATTCATTGAACAGAGAATTCATCGAAAGGCAAATTCTTCAAAAATTAGGGCTTCAGGTGAATTCATCGAAAAAAGCGAAATCACCGAAAGATACAATATCGTAAGGTAAGCTTTTGTCGAAACTTTGACTATAATTGGAGTATGGCTAAGTGGCCACAAAAGCGCTTGGGGAAATTATAAAAATTGAATTTTTTATTTCTTAGATTACACTTTCATGTAGGATGACCACAAAATCATTAGGGAGAATCTAACAACAATCAGACTTGCGATTTTATGGTGTCTACTTTCCCGATAGACCACTTTTAAAGATATTGCTTAGGCAGTGGCATTTTCAACAGTTTTTATTCCTCCATGATCATATTTATGAAAGGTTTGGACATCCAGACAGGTTAGTAATATTACACTTTTTCTTTGGCCAGCACTAAAAATAAATTAATATGCCTAGGACTAAGCTTAGGCCTTTTTAACAGTTTTTATTCCATCGTGCTCAACTGCTCATATTCATAAATTTTAGACACCAAGTCAAATTTAGTATTACTGCACTTTTACTTGGGCATAAATTTTAAGGCCAAGGCCTTTTAAACAGTTTTTCTTCCACCGTGTCCATACTCACAAGGTTTAGACACCAAGTAAAGTTACTATTATTGCGCTTTTACTTAGGCATTAAATATGAATACCTTGGCCTAGGGTTAGGCCTTTTTAATAGTTTTTACTCGATTCTGCTTATATTCATAAGGTTTAAATACGAGGTAAAGTTAGTATTATTGCACTTTTACTTAGGCATTTATTTTAATACATAGGCCCAGGCCTAGGCCTTTCTAACAATTCTTATTCCATCGTGCTCATATTCCTAAGGTTTAGACACAAGGTCTAGTTAGTGTTATTACGCTTTTTACTTATGCATTAAATGTTAACATCTTGGCCTATGCCTTTTTAACAGTATTTCTTCTGGATCGTTTTCATACTCATAAAGTTTAGACACCATGTCAAGTTTGTATTATTGCGCTTTTACGTAGGCATTAAATATTTCATACACATGAACAAAATCTCTCAGAAAGGCCTGGACCTAAGACATATTAATATTTTATGCCTAAGTAAAAGCGCAATATTACTAACTGCACTTAATGTCCAAACCTTACAAAAATGAGCACGATGGAATAAAATGTGTCAAGGCCTATTTATTAATATTAAATATTAATAAATAGACCTTGACAAAAATATAAATTTTATTAATATTAGGCCTATTTACTAATGCCTAAGTAAAAGTGCAATAATACAAACTTGACTTGGTATCCAAACCTTAGGAATACCATCACAATGGAATAAAAACTGTTAAAAAGGCCTAAGGCTTATTTATTAATATTTGCTGCCTAAGTAAAAGCACAATATTACTTAAATGACTTGTCTAAATTCTATGAATATGAGCACGATGGAATAAAAACTTAAAAAGGCGTAGACCTAGGCCAAATTATTTGTATTTAATGCCTAAATAAAAATGCAATAATACTAACACGACTTGGTGAATAAACCTTGTGAGTATGAACAGGATGGAATAAAACTGTTAAAAGGCCTAGGCATTAATATTTAATGCCTAAGTAAAAGCACAATAATAGTAACTTGACTTGGTGTCTAAACCTTATGATTATGAACACGATGGAATAAAAACTGTTAAAAAGGCCTAAGCCAAGGTATTAGTATTTAATGCCTGAGTAAAAGAGCAATGATACTAATGAGACCTTGAGTCTACTTAGACTTTATAATATGAGTTATATTTGAGTAACAACTGTGAAAAAGGTCTAGGCCTAGGCCAAGGTGTGCCTAAGTAGAAGTGCAATAATACTAACTTGTGTTTAAACCATACATGAGATTCTTGCGTGGATTTTCAGAATTCCGCCTTTTTTGTGATCGCTTAGGTTATTCTCGAGATCGATGCAAAACTGAAGAGAAATTTTGGAAGATTAGTTGGGGGAGGGGGGAGGTCGTTGTTTGGTCTTTTCAACGTAATCGTGATTTCTTTTTCTTGCGATGTTTCTTCTGCGCAGTATTACTGTTAAATATAGCTTTATTCCATAAATATTTGCATATCAACTTGCAAATGGAAGAAGAAATTCTGAAAATGGAAGTTAGACTGCGCGAAAAGTTACCTGAAATCTTCAGGCATGAGATTCTTCCGTACATTCGAAGAATTCTGCCTTTTCCCATCATCATTTCGATGGTTCTAAAAATAAATGCAGAACTGAACAGAAATTGAGAGGGATTGGTAGAGGTAGGGGGAGGGGGGGTCATTTTCTGTCGGAGGACGGAATTTTGACTTTCAAAAGTTTCGAAAACAAAAGTTAGACGGAGTGAAGGGTAATAGCAATTATTTTTTCCTCGTGATATTTCTTCTACCCAGTAGTGTTGTTAAATATCATTTTGCTCCATAAATATTTGTATTGCAGCTTGAAAATGGCGGAAAACTCCTATAATGGAAGTGGGACAGAGCGAAATGTCCCGTAATTTTTTTTCTCCGCAATGTTCCATTTATCCTGTGTTGTTAAAGGTAAAAAAAGATTATCTTTTGAATACAGTGACAGCGGTTGCTCTTGCTTAAAGTTTTTGCCAAGCCATTTGCCAAAGTTAATTTTTTTTTGTGAAATGTAATCGGAAGTCGCCAATTTTTTTCACTCTCCATTGGAAATATAAAAACCACAAAAACGAAGTGTTAAAATAGTATAAAAACAATAGATTATGCACAGTCGAGTCACATTATTGTGACCACCTCCTACTTTTGACGTCAACAGTGTGTAGCCAATGAAAGAAGGCGTGTCGTTAGCTGGCTTGGAGGGTATATAAGGTGTGCTGTAGACATTCTGAAAATATATCACTCATTTCTGTCATGGATAAAAGGAGCGATTATCAGATTTACAAAAAGAAAGGGATGATTATCGGCTTTCGGGTCAGAGGTGGCAGTGTTTCTGGAACAGCACAGTTTGTGAACGGTTCGCATGCTGCTGTGGTTAAAGTGTATTGTGATTGGAGAAATGGCACCATTGCGAATGAGCAAAGTGGTAACTGCGGAGCACCACGTGCCTTTGATGTGAGAGCTGAACGTCGGACCCCGCCAAGGTGCGTGAAATACAATCGACGACATGCTAGAGTGGAGCAACTCACTAGCCGAATAAACCAGGGGGCTACTGGAAGCGTGTCTAAAACAGCAGTTCAGTGAACCCTGCTGCGTATGGGGCTCCGACGCAGACGGATGGTCACTGCACCTATGCTAACGAAGGCACATCGGCAGAAAAGGCTTACATTTGCACGGCAGTATCGGAATTGGACCTCCGCTGATTGGCAAAGGATTGGCTTCTCCGATGAGTCACGTTTTCTGCTTCATCGAATGGATGGACGTTGGCGTACAAGGTGAGAAACATCGAACAAACACTCTTCAACCGTTGCTGCCAGCAAGCTGGTGGGGGCAGCGTTATGGTCTGGGGAATGTTTTTGTGGTGTTCCCTGAGTCCACTCATACCTGTGGAAGGCACTATGGACCGAATTCATTATGAACCCATCCTTGCAGACCACGTACACCCATACATGCTGATTGTCTTCCCTGGGCCGTATGGGATCTTCCAGCACAACAGTGCGACATGCCACACAGGTAGAAATGTCCAAGAGTGGTTGGAAGAGCACGATGAAGACTTCAAAGTACTTCCCTGGCCCCCTAATTCCCCAGACTTAAACCCAATTGAGCATCTGTGGGATCACCTTGATTGTGTTTGCTCTATGGATCCTCCACTATGCACCCTCCAGCAGCTGTCAGATGCACTGCAGTCAGCATGGCTCCACATACCTGTGAACACCTTACAGCACCTTATTGAGTCACTCCCAGCCCGTCTAGCTGCTGTCCACGCTGCACACGGTGGTTACTCTGGATATTAGCTAGTGGTCACAATAATGTGACTCGATCATGAATGTACTTCTTTTATTAATATTATTTCACAGCAAAAACATTATTAAAAAGGTAATATGCTTAAAAAAGGTGATCGCGCTTGTGTGTGCCAATGTTTTCACCAAAACTTTCTTATCCATCACCAAAATGAATTTTCTTTCGTAAATTAAGAAGAATGCGATTGGCAGCACGACTCCTGCAGTGATGTGCTCCAGTTTACTATTTGCATAAATAAATTTCAATGAACAATTCTGTCTTGCACATGCTGCATTATATTCATGCTGTTTTGCAGCACATTCTTATTTTTCACCCGATTAAAAAGTTCAGCCTTTTTTTTTCTTCATCAGTCTCACGTATGCTAAAACATTATGAATATGAGCACAATTGAATAAAACCTGTTAAAAAGTTCAAGGCTCAGGCCTATTTGTTAATATTCAATGCCTAAGTAAAAGTGCAATAATAATAACTTAACTTGGTACCTAAACCTTATGAATTTCATGAAATTTTGATTTAAAATTAAGGGGTGCCATAGCCTGATCTGTTTTACATCAAACTGTATTCACTGATGTCACGACCCTGTTCTAAATCTTGAAACAGTTGCAGATCTTAAATAACTTTTCTTTCCCTTAATTACTTTTCCTTTCTTTAATTTTATGTTAAAAAAATTATAGATTCACCATTCGGAGAACGGGCATCTGACAAACAATTCCAGCATCAATTTCAGCCTCCTAGTCTTTGGCAATCTTTCATAAGTGATGACTTATTGTATAAGTAAGGTTTGAGACTACTGAGCAGGTTGTTCCATCTGGAATCAACAGATTTCGAGTGCTATTAAAGCCATGTTCCAGGTTGATAATGGTTTCCAAAATATTTCTGAACTTTATTTACTTGTGTGATAATAGCTTCAGATTTCAGATGTTGCCCCAATAAGTTTAGCCACTAACTCTAGCTCCCATACACTACCAAAGCCTGGCAAATTTCATTCCGTAGAAGCTGCCTGGTTTTCTCCGTTTGAAAGGATTGGTTGAAATTAGATCAACTAGCCTCGTGACAGCTGCATCAGATCATACCTAAGAAAGTGTTATTTACTAATCTCTCAACACATAAGAAGTATTTAGCCCAGTGGCACTGGCATAACTAGCACAACGTGCACTGCCAGCAAAGTTTACTTCAGCACCCCTAAACAGTAATTTCTCCAGGATTTTGAACATGTGGGAGGATGTGTTTTTCGTGGTGTGCATGTGTAGTGGTAGGTCAGGAAGTCAGAGAGAGTGTATGGAAAAATAAGGGGGTACCTAAAGAGCCCTGTAGTTTAAACTTTTAAAGTAATTTTTGGAACAGAAGTACTTAATTAAAGCAAGGTTATCAATCAGCCAGTCAGGATTAACATGTTGCGCACATAGATGCATGAACATGAACGTACCTATTATCACAAAAAATGAAATCATCAAAATATATTTAAATGTTTAAGGTTAATAAACATGTGACTTTAGTGATCGTTAGTAGATGTGGTTGCATACAAATAGACGATTCAGTGTTGTACACAGTATAGGCTTACATAGCTACAAGTATTTATTTGCATGTATGACAAAACTTCAGCAGTACAGGCCAGGAAAAACGGTGGCTGTGGAAATGTGATGTGGATGTGCGTAATGTGTACCAATACACAACAGGGGTCGCACTGCTGATCGTATTTTTCACAATTTTTGAAAAAAAAAAAAAAATTGTTTCGGCGATGGAAAAAAAAGTTTTGGCGATTACCTTTATGTACTGCTATAACACTTTGGTGAAAAAAAAATTTAATTGGGCGAGTAAGTTGGTGAAAACTTTAAAACAGCCAGAGTAGCTGAATGTAGATGTGTACGCTGTACGTGGATAGTTTCCAAATTATTAGCGGATTTTGCAGATAATTTTTGCTTTTAGATTAAAAATAAAAATGTCATTTTTCAGAAATTACTTGGCTTTATTCAGATAAATATATTTAATTTTATTTGAACTTGAACATTTAATTATTTTTCACATCTGAGTTCTTTTGTTTTTATAGACCTTTCTGGCTTTCCAGATTTTATCAACGGCCTGTTCTCATTGTACAGGAACTGCACCAAAAGTTTTGTTCGTTTGCAGAAAGAATTTTAATTTTATTGCCAGGTTCCTGTTGCTGCCAGTTATTAAATTAAAATATTTTCCTTATGTATTTTGTAAGTCCACTGTTTTTTAATTAAGTTGTTCAAAATGCTATTTATAATTTTAGAAGTTTCATTGATGGAACTGTTTTTCTGGATATAACTATCTTCAGTTAGTTGCATGTTTTTATGAGGTTCATAGTCCAGCATTTTAACATTTTGCATAAAGGTCCATTTCACACACATTTTTGCACTTTCAGTTTTAATGTGCTTATTTTGTCCTCATTAGAATCTAATTTTCTTATAATTATTTATTGTTGTATTAATTTTTCCTTAAATTATCTTATTGTTATTGTGGTTTGGACTTCGTGGGCTTGCAGCAAGTTTTCTGTTTCATTGGTTGTGTACGCAGATACATTTTATTTTTATACAACTCTGGGAATCGCTGTTATTTTTATACAACTCTGGGAGATTGGGGAATCTCACAAGGTGTATACTCACTATTACGTAAGTGTTGTCAACTTTCATTACGCCTATTTTTTTTATTGTTTTTAAATAAAAAAAAATAAATTAAAAAAATATTTAAATTACTAAAAAAAATAAATAGCCGTAATGAAAGTTGACAACTCGCACGTAATAGTGAGTATACACCTTGTGAAGACAAGCTATGTTGCACGTCAGACGGCAGACAGAAGTCAGCATTTTTTGTCCTGTGAATAAAATACAATGTTTCATGACCGGAAGAAAGTATATAAAACAACACCCTATAAGCTGAAAGTTTCAACCTTTAAAGGTCAGCTACATAACAGGATGTTCTAATTAACGTGCATGAAGTGTATAGCAGGAAAGTAGCCAAGAGCTTTTAGATAAATGTTTGGCTTTTCTGATTGATGAGTCATTAACGACTTGCACGTAAATATGCACACTTTGTTGGTACTTAATGCCTTTAAAGATGCAAATAATATGATAGTCATTCTTCTGTATCAATAAGCATGCCAGTTCCAGCTAAATGGAAAATAGCAGAAGAAAAAGTGCAGACCAAAAAAGTCAAAATCCAGCCAAGTGTAAGCAGTTTTTCAAGTCCTGACTAGTAAATGGTGTTGCAAGTTACACGTTTGTGTAACATTAGCGTTTGTATAATTGAGCCTTCATCACCTGTTTGGGAGTTCCATACAGTGCAAAATCCCTACATAAAGTTCATTTGTACTTTTTTCAAATTAAAAAATAATAATTATATAGGTATGTTCTTCAAATTTTAGATTTATGTATGTCGCTATATATATATTATACAACTTATGTACATTGCACTATACGATTGATGTACGTTGCTACAAATTTTAGATTCATGTATGTCACTATACTCCCCCCCCCCCCCCCCCCGCTAGAAATTATATATATGTACACCTGTAAAAGTTCAGTTATTGAGATTTAGTTTACTTTTACCCATGAGCCAAATACATGTTAAAGGAAAATATGAAACTTTGAGTTAATTATTTATTTGTTTTTGTGCATGTTCGAATTTTTTTTTATAAAACTACAACTGTAAGCTGCAGTACATTTCTTCGTTGCCTGTGCCCCCCTCCCCCCACAGCTGTGGGGTGCTCTAAGGGTGGTAGTTACGTCACTGATTTAGTCCTTAAGTGCAGTGGAGATGCACTTATTCAGGCAGTTTCACTAGGACTAATTTGAATTGGGTTGCAAATGTTACACTTCATAAACCCTTGAATTTTTTTTTTTTTTTTTTTCATTCATGAATTTTGTAGGTCTTTGAGGCTTTTGGTATAAAATCTATCACTTTTGGAAGTCTTAGTGCATAACCCTTTGACATCAAGGGAAGTAGGGTGGAGATAGCAAAAAAGTCATGGATTCAGGTCTTTGTAATCTTTGTGGTAGATGACAGAGTCATACACATCTGTGAATAAGTGTATAATAAATTTTACTTTAGTGTGCTAAACTCTCACCTTCCAACAGGAGGCTTTATGAAAAAAAAAGTAATCTTTACAAAAAAGTAATCTTCAAATGGACGATGTCATCGCTCTTTCCACGTTATTTTTAAACAACGCATAGCGACTGAAAAATTGTATTCCGGCACCGCTGGGATCGAACCCCAGAACTCTCGATAACTCGCATGGCGCTGAGAATTGTTGGTGCCGTAGCGTAAATTCGAACGCACTCGACTAGTTATCGAGAGTTCTGGGGTTTGATCCCAGCAGTGCCGGAATACAATTTTTCAGTCGCTATGCGTTGTTTGGGATGTAAGGTCAGGTGATGCGTAACATCACAGACTCTCCTTGACAAATGTCAACCCCGCCTTCTCGTGGTGCATCCTGTTCCCACTAAAGGGGCTCTGACGACCGCAAATAGCGGTATAACTATACCATCGGGATCAGAGGAAATGCTATCCCACACTCACCAACCCGCTTGGCCAGCGTGGTGAGTTATGGCCAAACACCTCCAAAATGACTCTACAACTTAAATCTTGGCCCTCAGTCTCCGGCAGCTGGAATGTACCTGGCCAAGGCAGCGGCCAGTGCGACATGAAGGCAGAGGGTGCTAAGAATCCCCGGAGGACCGGACTAGGCTGCCATTTGATGCTGACCTTGGCTACCTACAACGGACGCTCCCTATCTTCTGATTCAAGGCTTTTTGAATTGGAAGAGGAACTACAAAGGATCAAGTGGGACATCGTCGGGCTGAGTGAGGTAAGGAGAAAAGGAGAAGATCTCATTGAACTGAAAAGTGGACATCTCTTCTATTATCGTGGGACAGATACTGGCAGAACTAGTGGTGTTGGATTTATAATAAACAAGAAACTGAAGGATAAAGTTGTAGAAGTTGAAAGTTCCTCTGACAGAGCTGCACGACTCGTTATCCAACTATCGAGAAGATACCAGGCTCAGATTATTCAAACTTATGCACCCACCACAAGTCATCCTGAAGAAGAAATTGAAGAATTTTATGAGGAAATTCGTCATCTAAATAATAAAGGTAAGCAGCACTTGAAGATAATTATGGGAGATTTCAATGCAAAAATAGGGCACCGGCAACAGAATGAAACTTCAGTAGGTAAATTCGGTCACGGCAACAGAAACCAGCGTGGAAATACTCTCGTTGAGTTTGCAGAGGCAGAAGGATTTTTCATCTTGAATTCCTTTTTCAAGAAAAAGCCACACAGGAAATGGACATGGAGACATCCAATTGGGACGACAAGTGAAATTGATTTTATTATGTGTAACAAAAAATTCGTCATCGAAGACTGCAGTGTGCTAAACAAGTTCAACACAGGTAGTGACCATAGATTGGTGAGATGTAAGATGCACCTCAACACTAAACTGGAACGTGGCAAGCTCATAAGACAAACAAAATGTATTGACATAACCAACCTTAAAAAACACCATAATACTTTCAAGTTGGAACTGAAGAACAGATTCTCTGCTTTAGAAGGCCTAACATCGGAAGAAGTGGATATTTCGGAAGTTAACAGAAAAGTAACCAAAGCTCTTATGGAAACAGCAACAAAATTAGCTGGGTCTAAGAACAAGTTGCATGTAAACAAATTATCAGGAAAAACCAAAATGTTGATGCAAAAAAGAAGACAGATGAGGACAACTAAAGAAGATGTGACTTCCAAAGTGGAATATATAGAGCTATGCAAGACAGCACGAAAAAATATCACTGAAGACGTAAGGAAATTCAACTGTGAGCTAGTGAGGAAAGCAATTGAAAACAACCAAAGCCTAAAGATAGCAAAGGGACATCTCAGTAAGGGAAGAAAACAGATTATGGCTCTGAGAAAAGAAGATGGTTCTATAACAAGAAATAGAGGCGAAATTTTGACAAGAGTGAAAGATTTCTACTCCAAATTATATGAAAGGGATGATACATGTACTCCAGACATCATGAAAGGTACCAGAGTTCTTCCAGTCCTCCCAGCAGAAGTTGCTCATGCAATCAAGAACATGAAGCGGGGGAAAGCTCCAGGAGAAGATGGAATTACTATAGACATCATACAAGAAGCAAGTGGAGAAATTGAAACAGTACTCGCCCAAATTTTCACTCGATGCCTTAATGAAGGGAAGATTCCTGAGGATTGGAACAATGCTACAATGATCCTGCTACATAAAAAAGGTGACATTGAGGATCTCAGGAACTACAGACCTATCAGCCTCCTATCAGTGGTTTATAAAATCTTCACTAAAGTTCTTTCACACCGCTTGAAGGTAACACTGGACATGGCTCAACCGAGAGAACAAGCTGGATTCAGGAGTGGCTACAGCACAATAGATCATATCCATGTACTGAGAGAACTAATTGAAAGAGCGAGGGAATATGAACTTCCATTGTGCATGGCTTTTATCGATTATGAAAAAGCCTTTGATTCGGTGAAACCATCAGCAGTTACCACGGCTCTGAAATCCTGCGGTATTGAAGATGCATACATTAATATTATTAATAACATCTATGAAAATGCAAGTGCAAAGATTCGGCTGTTTGAAAATACAACACACATAAAAATTGGAAAGGGAGTGAGACAAGGTGACACCATATCTCCGAAGCTCTTTAATGCCACATTGGAAAATGTCTTTCAATCACTGAACTGGGAAAACAAAGGGATAAAGATTAATGGAGATTATCTAACCCACCTTCGTTTTGCTGATGACGTAGTCATTTTTGCAACTACCCCATCAGAGCTGCAGAGTATGATCCAGGAACTTGCTGACAAGAGTAAAGAAGTGGGATTAAAAATGAACTTTCAGAAGACAAAAGTGATGTTCAATGCTTTTACAAGAAATGAAGATTTATCGATTGATGGAGAAAAACTGGAGATAACAGATACGTATGTTTATCTTGGACAGCAGATATCAAGTGAGGGTCACATTGATGAAGAAATTAATCGGCGTACAAAACTTGCCTGGAGAGCTTTTGGAAGAAACAGCATAATTTTCAAGAGCAATATGCCATTATGTCTTAAAAGAAAAGTGTTTGATCAATGCATCCTTCCAGTGCTTACGTATGGGGCAGAGACGTGGACCTTAACTAAAAGAGACATACAAAGGCTGCAGACAACTCAAAGAAGCATGGAGAGGTGCATGCTTGGTATAACCAGGAGAGATAAGAAGAGGAACTCGTGGATCCGAAAAATGACGAGAGTGGAAGACATCATGATCAGAGTTAAATCCCTGAAATGGCAATGGGCTGGACATACTGCCAGAAGGACAGACCATAGATGGACAGCCGAAATTTTAGATTGGATTCCAAGGGACAGGAAAAGACCCAGAAAAAGACCACATGGGAGATGGGTGGATGAAATTCGTAAATATGCGGGAGTGACATGGAGGAGACTGGCACAAGACAGACCGTTGTGGAGGAAACTTGGGGAGACCTTCGTCCAGCAGTGGATTGATAATGGTTGACAATGATGATGATGATGATGATGCGTTGTTTAAAAATAACGTGGAAAGAGCGATGACATCGTCCATTTACATTATCTCCACATATTAGATATATATTAAGTAATCTTCATATGAAAAATGCAGCAGTGTGGGATTTTAGTCACTTTTTTAATGAAAGGTTCACTTTTCATTTCTGACCCCAAAAAATAAACAAAAATGATGTTTCATAAGGTAGATGACAAAGTCATACAAATCTGTGAATCAGTGTATAATAAATTTTACTTTAGTGTGCTAAGCTTTCACCTTCCAACAAGAGGCTTTATAAAAAAAAGTAATCTTTACAAAAAAGTAATCTTCATATGAAAAATGCATCAATGTGGGATTTTAGTCACTTCTTTAATGAAAGGTTCAATTTTCATTTCTGACGCAGGAAAAATGAACAAAAAGGATATTTAATTAAATAGATGATGAAATCGCGCAAATCCGTGAACTGGTAGATAATAAAATCTATTCAATGTATTAATTCTATACGTTTTTTTTTACTGTGAGTCCTATTTTGAGAGCGGCTGAAAGTAAAGATATGGTCAAGGTATCAAAATAAAGATCTTACCATGTAGATGTGCCAGTCGAAGAGAAAAATGAGACTGGGGCAATGGTTCAGGCGTTATGGGGTGGCAAAGTTCCCATATAAAGGATATGGGAGAAGCGCGCAGTTGACTCACACGCTGTTGAAGGCAGAAGCATGGAGGGACTGAGATAGTCCGAAGTCTTATCTTTTCTGAGCAAACCGTTGTGCAAAGCAACGCTAGCAGGCATTCCTATCAAAGTTCTTCTCGTCGGAACAGCGAACACACTCGAAGACCTGATTGCATTATGCCATTGGATTGTGTGATGTACTATATATATAATTCAATATTCATTCGATCCAGTTTATTCACGTAGGTAAGATGTTTTCCATTTGACCATTATTCGTGAAAATATGACGGGTGACTGCTTATAGCCTATTGAGTTGCCCACGGTAGTCGTTAAACCTTCAGCCAAAAAAAAAAAAAAAAAAAAATCACGAACCTGGACTATTATCTTTATTGAAGTGGTTGAATGAATTTGTCAAACAAATAAAGTTTACATTTGTTGTTTCATATGAGTTTATCCTTTTAAAATAAAACCAAAAGAAAAAACTAACCACAGATTCCGACAGGTTAAGAGCATTCGTAACGCGAATCTCATTCCAACAACATTTACAAACACTGTTGTGACTGAAAATGAGAGTAAAAGAATGTGCTATCCAGTTGAATTTTTGCACCCGATTGAGACGAGTGGCCTTCCGCCTTACATTTTACGGCTGGAAAAGGGTTTAGTTGTGAGGCTCATTACGAACCTGGTTGCCCCGGTGGCGCAAAGGTCTAAGCGCCGGCTTATGATGATTAGTTTGTGAAGGGTCCGGGTTCAAATCCCGGTGAGGCAAGGATGTTGTGTTTGTTTACGGCAGTGGCTCTCTCCCTTCCCTTTAACCACTGATTCTAAATTAGGGATGGGCAACTGCTTATAGCCCATTGAGTTACTCACAGTGGTCGTTAAACCTTCAGTCGAAAAAAAAAAAAAGAAATCACGAACCTGGACTATTGTCTTTACTATAAGTGGTGTTGAATGAATTTGTCTATCAAATAAAGTTCACATTTGTTGTTTCATATGAGTTTTCCTTTCCAAAAAAAAAAAAAAAAAAAAAAAAATATGATGTTTATTCCTTTCCAAAAAAAAAAAAAAAAAAAAAAAAAAATATGATGATTCCGACTGGTTCCATCTAGTTTACTTTATTGTGCCAAGCTTTCGCCTTCCAATGGGAGGCTTTGTCAAGGCAAACTTAACACTAGAATAGCAATCCATTTTGAATTTAAAAATCAAATAATAGCATGAGTATTAAACATAAACATGTAATGCATTACAAACACGTGAACTGACATTAACATATTACATGGTGGGAAACTCATGCAAACTAATGTGTAACATCAAACCATATTTCATACTAGCCTCTGAAAGTGGAGGCCCATGACGATGGCAGCTCAGTGGTTACCCCATCATTGCATGCGTCGATTCTTGTGACTATTTCAATGGTTCCCTTATAAGCGGTGAATGGGGCCACTATTTTTCTTTCATTTCCTATGGGAATTGCTGTGTTGTAAATTACCTCCCTTGCTAAAGCAGTCATTCTTCTTCTCTTATGTCTTGCATAGCCTATGCTTTTTATGTTGCACACATAAAGTTTTCACAACAAAAGTTTGACAGATTGCATAAAAGCTATACTACTTAAAAACCTTACTAAAGGCATTATATTACTTGTGTTAATATCAAATATTACTTGTGTGCTATGTTAATAGACTATTTAAATTAAAATGGGATATTTGAAGTTTTTGGTACTTTTGATGCCTAAGTTTTTGATATAGGCTTTTGATGTGACTGTTTAAACTATAGTTAAAACCATCAAGAACTGTCACTTGTCAGAAACTTACCAGTCCTGGTTGTTTTGCATAAAATATTTTCATGTAGTGATAACCTGTGATTTCATCACCTCTTATGTGTGTGTGTATAATGTATTCTGTATTTCATAAAATTAAAACAGAAGTCAGTTAATGCCTCTTCCTTTTGTAACATTGAACATCATAGCAATTGAATTTGGTGGTGAGCACATCTTTTGCCAAAATGCATATTCTTGGCATTTTACCTAGGGTTTCTTAGAATAATCTAATGTTTGAGCCATGGAGTTTTTCATTTACGTGAAGGAGGGACATATATAGAATTTCTTTTTAGGGGTTGGGGTGGGGTGGGGGAGGGACAAAAAAAAAAAAAATAGAAATTTTTGAAATCCATGTGGACAAAATAAAAGTCAATGAAAAGTAGAAGAAAAAATGAAAGATTTGTTTTCTAATGTAAGTTGATGCATTTTTATTAATTAATGAATTTTTCCTAATGCAAGTCATTTTAACCAAAAAAAAAAAAAAAAAAAATCGGGGAGTGGGGGTAAAGCCTCTTAGGCCCCTTTTAAATATGCCCCTACATAACAGATTTGTAGTGTAAGTGAAAATAACACAGGCCTGCAAAATTTGAGTCACTGAAAATTGTCTGCTTTTTGGCTGATTCTAAAGGTACTTGGTGAGCTGATTTCAAAATTGTTCTCTAATAAGACGTAAGGATTTTTCACAAAATGGATGTGAAGATACAGAAAAATAGCCTACTCACTTGCATTCTGGAAAAAAGTTTATTTTATTATGAAAAGTAAAAAAAAAAAAATATTTTTATGTACAAAAATGTTACAAAGAACCGTTTAAAAATATTTATGTTTAGAAGTTCTTATATTCAATTGCCTTTTTCTTTTCCCTTCAAAGCTTTGTTTGGTACTTTTTCTTCTACAGCTTACAGGTATTTTCTGTGCAGCATCCACGAGTAGTCTGCCATCATGTTGATGTTCCATTTTCCAGGGGTGCAGAAAATGTTCAAGGCCCAATATTTCCCCAGAACACATTTTTTTTTTTCGTCTGAAATTTTCCCCAAAACTGTAGCGGATTTTCATACCAGTTTAAGTGATTATTAGAGTATATGTCGATGATCAAGAACTATCCTTAAAGCCGATTACTGCTGACCCGGTGTCGCAGTGGTCTAAGCGATAGCCTCTGATCATTCGTCCGAACGGGGTCCAGGTTTGAATCCCGGTGAGTCATGGATGTTGTGTTTGTCTTGCGGCACTGGCTCTCTCCCTTCCCTGGAACCAGTGACCCTAAATTAGGGACGGTCGACTGCTTATAGCCCATTGAGTTGCTAACAGTACTCGTCAAACCTCCAATCAAAAAAAAAAAGCTGTTTACTTAAAAATTTGAAAAAGAAAACAACAACAAAAAGACAATATTTATTCCAGTGAATAAGTAGCTTTTTTCTTCTCATGAAAAAAATTGTCCTTTTTTTTTTTTTTAACGCGCAAAAGATTTAGTGCTCCACGTGAATCCCTTTGCTCTAGCAGGTGAAAGTTTTAGGCAAGACAGGAAAAGGCGAATCAAGAATTCTTACCTTGCCTAAAATGGCGGAATCCATTAACTTTCGACGTACGAAGAATAGGCGAATCAAGAAGTAACCTGGGGCAGAAAGACTGAAAAATAAATGTCTAAAACATTCTGTAATTAACCATAATATATTTCATTCTAGCATTCCAGGCTTCTAATTTTGCCAGATAATTTTACTAAATGAAATTTAAATTGGACTTAAATCCTTTGAAGAATGCATGGGCCATTCACTTTAAAATGTCCAAAACACCCAATAATTTTTTGAATAAAGCTCATATTGAGAAATGGCTTCCTAGTTTAATTGAATTAATAATCTAAAGCAACTTATGGGAATTTACTAGGAAATTTTTTCATTTATAGCAAATTTTCGGAGAAAACTCTTCTCCTTCTTCAGGCTCTCTAGTTGTTGTCACTTTTTGCTTGTCACTATCATGGTTACGGTTTACCTTGACGGTTACGGTTAACCTTGACGGTTTAGGTTATTTTTCAACAAATCCTGCCAGATGTTAGGCAGGGAAAATCCTTTGCAGTCATTGATGATGGAATTTTGTTTTTTCTCAATCTCTATTCCTTCTTTCAGTTTTCTGTTTTGGAAATTGCTTTGGAAACTGATTACTTTAAGGGAATTCCAATCCATGCTGTGCCCAGTTTCTCTAACATGCCTATCTAATCCAGTCTTGTTGGAGCAATTTTTTATAGCTGCTTTATGCTCAGCTATACGAGTTTCTAGTCTGCGACCTGTTTCACCTATGTAAGATAGTCCACAACTACAATTTACTTCATAAACTACTCCTTGCATTTTAAAAATATCTTCTTCTCTTTGAACTATTTTAGGGAAAAAATTTTTAACTTTGTTCTCTAAACTTGGAGCTAGCCTAATATTGTATTTTTTACTAATTCTCTTTAAAGCCTCAAATAAACCTTTGTGATAAGAAATTTTTCTAGTGAATTTTACTTCTTGCTTTTGTGGGTTCTTCGTACCATTAAAATTCAGAAGCTTCTCAATTTCTTCTTTAGGATAGTTATTTTCTGCAAGTATGACTTTAAGCTCTTCTTTATGGGCTTCTTTTTTATCTGCAGTAGAAACTATTTTATTAATTTTTTCTAAAAACTGACTTGCTACATTTTTCTTAATAGAAACTGGATGATACGAATTGAAATCCAGTAGTCTTTTAGTATTCATTGGTTTTTTATACCAACTAGTGAGGAATTTTTCATCTTCATAATAGATAGTAATATCTAAGAAGTTTATTCTTCTTTCTTTTTGAAGTTCAATAGTGAACTTAAGGGAATCATCTAATTCATTGAATGAGTCTAGAATTCTTTCTGGAACAATTTCTGAGCTATCTATTATAAATAAGATGTCATCCATGTATCTGCTATATAAGCAGAAGTATGTGGGTTGTACTAGTATCTTTTCTTCTAGTTTTCCCACATAATAGTTAGCTAAGAGTGGGGAGAGTGGGGAGCCCATAGCTAGCCCCGATTTTTGAATGAAAAAGTTTTCCCAAATTGAAAGTAGTTGTTCTGCAAAGAGAAAGTAAGCATTTCAAAAATTCCTACTAATATGTTTTTTTCCTTGTTGTGAAAAACTATTAGGTCTGCCAAGTCTTCCGCTATAAAGTCTATAAGTTGATCTATATTAATGTGAGTATACATGGACACTATATCTAAACTACCCATAATAGGAGAATCTAATTTATAGACTCAAAAAACTATATTCTTTCAAATCTAAACTATTTTTTAAAGTCACACCTTCAGAATCTTTTAAAAGAGCCACCTAACTTGATTAAAAACTCAATGCAGCTAAAAGAAAAACTAGAACTTCTTCCTAAATTAGATTCTCCTATTATGGGTAGTTTAGATATAGTGTCCATGTATACTCACATTAATATAGATCAACTTATAGACTTTATAGCGGAAGACTTGGCAGACCTAATAGTTTTTCACAACAAGGAAAAAAACATATTAGTAGGAATTTTTGAAATGCTTACTTTCTCTTTGCAGAACAACTACTTTCAATTTGGGAAAACTTTTTCATTCAAAAATCGGGGCTAGCTATGGGCTCCCCACTCTCCCCACTCTTAGCTAACTATTATGTGGGAAAACTAGAAGAAAAGATACTAGTACAACCCACATACTTCTGCTTATATAGCAGATACATGGATGACATCTTATTTATAATAGATAGCTCAGAAATTGTTCCAGAAAGAATTCTAGACTCATTCAATGAATTAGATGATTCCCTTAAGTTCACTATTGAACTTCAAAAAGAAAGAAGAATAAACTTCTTAGATATTACTATCTATTATGAAGATGAAAAATTCCTCACTAGTTGGTATAAAAAACCAATGAATACTAAAAGACTACTGGATTTCAATTCGTATCATCCAGTTTCTATTAAGAAAAATGTAGCAAGTCAGTTTTTAGAAAAAATTAATAAAATAGTTTCTACTGCAGATAAAAAAGAAGCCCATAAAGAAGAGCTTAAAGTCATACTTGCAGAAAATAACTATCCTAAAGAAGAAATTGAGAAGCTTCTGAATTTTAATGGTACGAAGAACCCACAAAAGCAAGAAGTAAAATTCACTAGAAAAATTTCTTATCACAAAGGTTTATTTGAGGCTTTAAAGAGAATTAGTAAAAATACAATATTAGGCTAGCTCCAAGTTTAGAGAACAAAGTTAAAAATTTTTTCCCTAAAATAGTTCAAAGAGGAGAAGATATTTTTAAAATGCAAGGAGTAGTTTATGAAGTAAATTGTAGTTGTGGACTATCTTACATAGGTGAAACAGGTCGCAGACTAGAAACTCGTATAGCTGAGCATAAAGCAGCTATAAAAAATTGCTCCAACAAGACTGGATTAGATAGGCATGTTAGAGAAACTGGGCACAGCATGGATTGGAATTCCCTTAAAGTAATCAGTTTCCAAAGCAATTTCCAAAACAGAAAACTGAAAGAAGGAATAGAGATTGAGAAAAAACAAAATTCCATCATCAATGACTGCAAAGGATTTTCCCTGCCTAACATCTGGCAGGATTTGTTGAAAAATAACCTAAACCGTCAAGGTTAACCGTAACCGTCAAGGTAAACCGTAACCATGATAGTGACAAGCAAAAAGTGACAACAACTAGAGAGCCTGAAGAAGGAGAAGAGTTTTCTCCGAAAATTTGCTATAAATGAAAAAATTTCCTAGTAAATTCCCATAAGTTGCTTTAGATTATTAACCCAATAATTTTTCAAATCGGCGCCTGTGACACATTCGCTGCCATTTTTTTTTTTCTATTGGTGGTTTAACGATCACCTAGAGCAACTCAGTGGGCTATGAGCAGTTGCCCGTCCCTAACTTAAGGCCACTGGTTTCAGGGAAGGGGAAGAGCGAGTGCCATGAGACAAACACAACATCCATGTCTCGCCAGGATTCGAACCCAGACCCGTCTCGAACAAATGATCAGAAGCCATTGCTTAAACCACTGTGCCACGGGGGCGGCCCATTAGTTTCGGAGGCATTTATTAGTGTGGCTAGTGGTTGTGTCGTACTTGTTACTCACACCACGCTGTCTCCACCTTTTAAAGTCATTTAGGCTCGGTGAATCGTTTGCGAGTGGCAGTTCGCAGTACGTCACAGCCTCATAACCTCTTGTATTCAAAACTACACATTTTTCAAAATGATTACCTGATTACTGTGAAGTAAATTACGCCTATTTTTCACGTTATATTCGCTGTTAATAAGTCAATTTTTCGTTTTATTATTACTATTATTATTTTACCCCTGGGCAAAAATTTCCCCAGAGCTGCCTTAATTTCCCCCGAACCTTGTTCGTGCGTTCGGACATATTCTGCACCCCTGCCATTTTCCTGGGTATCGTCGTTCCATTTCATATTTGTCTTGGTGGAATATTTCTCATTGAAGGAAGAAATATTCTTCGTAATACATGGAAAATCGACAGAATATTCAAGCAAAGCAAACTGAATTTGCTTGTACCACCTCCTAGTCATCCATGTAACACTTCTCAGGAAACTTGAAAATTTTATCGTCTTGGAGCAGGAATTGAACCTCGCATCTCCTGATTACCCGTCGAGTATGCTAACCATGAAATTGGGCCAAAGCACTATGAGGAAACAGTGATGCTTCGACTAGCAAAAATCTGAGGACTTTCAGATTCCTATGTCTCAGTTGTGTGGAACTTCACTGTCCTGGGCGGTGTAATGGTTAGCGTACTCGACTGTTAATCGGGAGATGCAGGGTTCGACTCCCACTCCAGGACAGTCAAGATTTCTGAGAAGTGTTACATGGATGACCAGTAAGTTGTACAAGCAAATTCAGTTTGCTTTGCTTGAATATTCTGGAATATTTCTCCTTGTCTCTCACTAGCAGTTGCCAAGTTTTTTTTAGGAAAGCACAAGAGAGTGTTCAGAAAGTGTGCTTTCAAGCTGATTGAGCAATTTAATGCTTTGAAATTATTTAGCATGTTCTTTTCCATCTGCTTGTAGTCAGGATTTTTGTAGTTCCCCAAAAACTTCTTTATAACTTTCCTTAAAATCATCCAGTTTCCACTTTTGTTTCAAATGGACTATCTTTCAGGAGCTTTCAAATGTCTGGGCTATCAAAAATGCCTTCTTTCAATTTGGCGTCAGGCAGTTCCAGAAACTTTTTCCACAGATACTTAAAACACTGTCCTTCTCCTGGCAAAGCTTTTGCAAACTGCTTCATAAGTCAAAGTTTGATATGAAGAGGATATAACAGGGCATTTTTACATGGTTCACACGGGTCAAAAAAAGTGCTCAAAAGTGCTAAATATATATTTTTTATTTTGTAAGGGCCCTTATAGGGACTAAATATTTCACTAAGTCCTTAATTTTACTTTCATAACTCGGAACGTCTGATTCGCGATTTTTATGGCCAAGTAGACTTCCTCCAACTTATAAACGGAGTGCTTCTTCATTGTTTCGCACGCATATGTTGTGTCACGTTTAAAGGACAGCACAGTGTGAGATGATGAGAAATTTCTCACAATCTGGGGTGTTGATATTAAAAAAAACAAACAAAAAAACTGCGCTTCTGTGGGGATATCATTGTTTTTAGTGGAGGCTCCGGTGATGATGATTGGTTTTGGTTTCATTTGATCATCGACCGTTTTATTAGTTACGGATTATCAGAACTACTTTTAATTTTCTTTCTATATGTGCTGTGCCATCAGTTTTGTGCCCAATTCTTGATAAGAGCTGTTTTATAAGTAAAGCATGTTCCCATTTACAGAAAATATTGTAATGGCACATAAACTTCTGGAGAAGCAAGAGGATATCTGTCTTTATGAAGAAGTTAAATGACAGTAAGATTTTATTTTATAGCAAGAAGGTCTGTAGCTGAGTTTTTACGCAGATTTGGGTGAATCTGACTGTATATGTAGTATTAAAAGGAATGTAGCCTGTTAGCATATACCTGATTCTGGCTGAGCAATGCATTAGAGCCTGAAACCCACCACTGGCAACTTTCGTCACTTTACTGTCTGCTGTCCTGGAATCATTATCCAAAATACCACCAGAACATTTCCAACAATTGTAGATTCCATGCTACAACAACATTGTGGAATGTGGAACTCCATTATGTATGTATGTACTCTTTCACATCATTATATGTGGGTATGTACTATTTAGTTGTGAAAGCAAAGGTCCCTTGCACATCATTATGTGGGTATAATAAATTGTCCTTTCAGTGTATGTGTATGTATATATATAAGTGAAAATTTTAATTCTTAAAAATGAGTATGAACCCTGTTCTTAGGATCAAACAAACTTTCTCAGATAACATTTTTCTTTTTCAGTTGTAAAGCAGCCCTGCTTTGTTATTTTGTTTTGGCCCAGTGATGGATCTTTGCTTGGCTGTCCCAGTCTTTGTGCATTTTGTATGTCTTCCTTGCTGTCCAGGGAGCATGGGCAGTACTTTAAGATCACATATCATCCATCTGGGATTGTTGCAGCTGAGCTTCATGAGAATAAGGCTACATTTTCATAGCTTTCTTTGCTCATACTAATTTACTTTTTTAAGTGCGAACAAGGTTTTATCCACCACAACGCATACCTGCCAAGTTTTATGTACTTGTTTTATGGTTATTTTACTGAGCGACATATTTAACTGATTTTTTTTTTGATGGTGCTGGAGCCATATGCATGATAAATATTTATATATATTACCTAAAAAGTTTTTTGAAGAGAGAATAATTAGCCCAAAGGACTACTGCACGTGAGTGATCTGATACCCCTGATTATTTAGTTTAATCGATTTTCACTTCCCCAACCCTCTCTGTTTTCAACCAATCTGAAAAGACTCAAAAATAAATTTTGTGAGATTAAGATTGGCGTTAACTGCAAAAAAAAAAAAAAAAAAAAAAAAAGAAAATGAAGGAAAATTGCTTTTTTTTAAAGCATTTTAGGATGTTAACAAAAATTTTAATTCAAAACCACTGGTAACTCAGTAAAAAGTCACTTACAGCTACAATTTTGCCATTACAAATGATTTTTTTTCTGTATATGTAGCTCAATTGTTGTATATTAATGAATTATGTATTGATTGCATTACATTTTAATCGTTGCAGACGTGAAATACTGCTAAACATCTTTATCGATATATCATTTACATAGTGAATCAGTTTTTAATCGATGTGCTCGATGCATTTCATCAATACGTTAGATACATTAGTCAATCTAAAATATAAGTTAAGCATTCACTGAATGTTTTTTTATGGATTTTAATTCTTGAAAATTGGCTGGTCTGATAACTCCTTCTTTTTGTTGCAAACGTAATCCTATTATGTACAGTAGATTTGTCAAATGATAATGAATTCTGCAAACAAAGAAGTTAAGTTTTATACATAAGAACAGACAAATTAATAGATAGCAAAACTGTTTATTTTGTAGAAAAATGGTATGTGATTGAAGTTTTTTACTGTTTTCCCCCTAAATCAGCACCCAAAAATCTGAAAAAGTGGAAACATTTTTCAGATAGTTTTCCCACTGCAGATCTGTGTAATTGATAATACTTAAGTGATAACATCTGTGGAAAAAAACAAACAAGTGTCATTCATAGTTTTGACTTCTCTGTATGGAAATTATGCCATAGCAATAAGCTTACTGAGATTTTTTAATTTCAGGGGTCGACCACTAATTGGCAAAGTCATGCACGTTCCAAAAGAATATGCTGGAGTTGTCTTTGAAGAAAAGCCTGGTCTGAGCAAATCAGTGGACATAAGAGATCTTAATGCCATTGGCTCTTTTGAGTCTTTTACATCATGGAACTGGGATCATGTACCAACTAATGAAGATAAGCTGTTTAAAGCATTTGATTGGATAGATCTTTCAGCAGCCATTCATCAGCCAGTTTATAATTCTTCCAGTGACAACGAAGAAAATGAAACTGCAAAAGATCAGGTGAAACATCATAAAAGAAAAAGACATGCCCGTGGGAGCGATTAATTACAGCAAAACTTAAGTTTTTCTATTCAAAAATTTTGTATAGCATTTTTCAGCTGCTCTTTTGATTTTGAGAATTTTCATTATGGCTACATGGCAAGCCATATTCAGAGCACAAAATGAAGTCTATTGTGAAAAATATGTTAGAACATTTTTTATCAGATCATGTAAGATATTTTTTTTAAATTGCTACTGGTTAATTCAGGGTTCCTATGGTCCTGATGAATCCTTATGTAGTGCATATTTTTTTTCAGTGTTTTTTGAAGTCCTTGTTATTTTCCAGAAATGGCAAAATGTGCTTGAAAAGTACAGTAACGAGAAGCTTGCGGCTGACGGAAAACATCATTAAATCCAGCCACTTGCTAAATTGTTTTTGGGCGAAATTTCCCACTGTATAAAATTATTCATATAGGATATTACGCATGTGTGTTTATATTATATATCCATAACATTTGAATATACTTGGAAACATTTAACTAACTTTGTTTGTACTATAGTTAATTAAATCTAGTACAGTCAAACTTGTCTAATTTGAAGCTGAAGGGACCACTAAAAAAATTTGAATTAAGAAAGTTTTTAATATGGGCTAGAAGAATAACTTCAAATATCAATTATGTGAAGTAAAATACAGTACCATTTTATTAAAATGTTTTTCATGGCAATATGTACCGTAAAGCATATTTACAGTTTTTTTTTTTTTAAAAGCTAGAAATTTTCGATTGTTTTTTGGAGTTGATACTCTGAGTTGTAGTAAACTCATCTAGTTTTCTTGAGTGCCTGGAAAATAGTCACATTCTGCTGTCTCTCAACAAACTGTCTTAACTCTTGTATGTGATCCATGGCCAGTGCAGGTCCGCTTAAATCCCTTTAATACACACACTCTTCAACATCAGAATTTTCCTGTCTTCTTGCTCTTTTTCTGTTTTTTGCCACTGGGCTTAGTCACTCTGTTCAAAATTTTATTTTTGTTTTTTAGAAAAGTTGACAATGTGTTCAGTGGAATTCCAAAGTCTTTCTTCTAAACCTTTCCCCACTTCCCAAATAACTCCCACTTTTTTTTTAGCAAATGTAAATGGTTTGTACTGCACACATTTTGATTTTGACAAAGACATGATGACAAAAAAATCACAACTCCATACTGTGCACGGTAAGAATTACAAAATAAAGATGACGGCAACAGTATGGTAAAAAGACTGCAAGGCGGCATACTGTTCCGTGAATGCCAGCAGACTGAACGGAAAGCAACAGGCAGCTGACAGGCATGGCATAAAACAATGGGCACTGCCGCTACACATGCGTGCCGCAGGACAGTATCTATTACTGTATGCCTAGCCATGTAACATGTTGCCTGTACGCGATACTGCAGGCTGTTTCTTGTGGTCTGCACAGCATTTTTACTTTGAATTATGCAACAAAAGTTCATTTACAGGGGATGCTTTCACAATGTTTTTACATAAAGTTCAAGGGGCCAAGGAAAAAGTTCGAATTAACCACAAATTCCAATTACATACATTCGAATCAGTCAAGTCTGACTGTATATTCAACTCGATGGCCGTTTGAGAGTGACCAATGTTTAACTGTAAAACACACATGAAGCAAATGCAGCACTGATCATCACAATGCGATGTTCACTTGAAAAGTGAAAGTGCAAATGAAGAATGCCGCCCCGGCGGCGCAATGGTCTAAGCGTTGGCTTTCTGATCATTCATCCGAGATGGGTCCGGGTTCGAATCCCGGTGAGGCATGGATGTTGTGTTTGTGTTACGGCGTTGGCTCTCTCTCTCTTTCCTGGAACTAGTGGCCCCAAATCAGGGACGGGCAACTGCTTATAGCCCACTGAGTTGCTCACAGTGGTTGTTAAAGTTCCAATAATTTTTTTCTTTTTTTTAAATGGAGAATTCAATACACAATTTCAAGAATTATTTCCTCTCCCATTTTTCTTCCGGCAACATCCCTATTCCATTATTCCCCTGTCTGTCTCTGCAATTGCCACCCAGAAATCCAATTACACGTGCATGAGGTCCTCCCATTCTCATTTCGTCTAGGAGTGGTGGCCTGTTTTCTGTTGACACAATGCTCCAAAGGCATCAGTCCGCATCACCCCTTGGAATGGATGGTGAAGAAAGTCTCTTGCCCTACTTGCTGGTTGAGCATTTGATGCACTCCTTCCCTATTGCTTTTCTATCAACATTCTTCCACTAGCACACCAAGATTCCCTTGTGCTGTTGCAGCTTCATCCTGTATGCCACCATTTCTGTTTCTCCATTCCAAGACAGTGCGCAGCAGATTTTTTCAGCCTTGTTAAAATTTGGAATTTCATTAAATTTTGTTACATTGCCTGTTAAAAATGACCGTCTTAACTTTTCTCTGCCTAGATAAATTCAGGGGCTTCGTTAAATTTTTTTCATTAAAAATGATGAAATTAGCTTTGAATTAACACTATACTGAACAGAAGTTCCTGTTTTGTTTGTTAAATCTTTCTAAATACGAGCTCATTTATGAGCAGGATTTACTGTACTCCTTTTTTGCAACTGGCTGCGCTAAGTCAAGAAATTAGATGCAGTGCCTAGAACTTCTACTGCTGGATGGCCATGTTAATGATGACGTCAGCTAAACGCTCGTGTTAGAGCACTGTATAGTATTAGATAAGTAATTTGTTGAAATAAGTGAAGGCTCGTGGACTGAAAAGAGGTGAATGCTCTGCTTCTAGCAGATTCCACTCCACAAGCTCCATCACCATCTCTTGGTACTGATATTTTTTAACTTTTGTATTTCCCGTTTTTGTATATGTAAATATTAACAATTATTCAGTTATACCATGAAGAAACGAAGTGCAAACATTGAAAATCTTGAACTTGGAATTTGGACTCTGGTTTTGCAGTTTTAACCATGACACGATTATATGCATGATTCAAATCTTGAACTCAGCTTTAACTACAGTTTTACAATTTACATCTTTATTGTATAATATGTGATTATTCTCTCAGACTGGAAAATGATCTGACCAGTAGAACTATCTTTTAAATTACATTAACTCTAATTTATTGCTTCCTAAAACATAAACTGTATGGAAAAAATATTGCAAAGTTCATCAGCATATTTCTATTTGCATAGTTAAGTGGGGTGTCAAAGTACAAAGGGCATCCTGAAATTAATGCCTCGTCCCTCATAAGGCTTTTGTTTGTAGCAGCAAAAAAATGTGAAACTTGGTGGCAGAATACTTGGACATGTTAATAATGCTAGCCTATTCAAAGTATTGTCCATCACTTTGTATACATTTCTGCCATCTTTGAACCCACTGGTAAAATCCATTTTGGAAAAATTCCTGAGGCTGTCGTTTCACCCATGAGTTAGTTCACAGACAGTTTAGCATCTGCCAGATCATCGAAACGTTCCCCACGAAGGGTGTTTTTCAAAGGGGCAAACAGGAAATAGTCTGAGGGAGCCAAATCAGAACTGTAGGGGTTTGGGACATCACCATCCACCCCATTTTGGCAATAGCCTGTGAAGTCTCCATTGAGGTGTGGGGATGTGCGTTATCATGGTGTAAAACAGCACTATGAAGTGTAATGTCATGTCTTTTCCTTCTGATATGTCCCTTTAGCTTCTTCAGTGTCTGCACATAGTGTGTATTGTTTACTGTTGCACCCCGTTCAAGGAAATCAGTCAAAATGACACCATGTTTGTCCCAGAAAATTGTCACCATCACTTTCCTTTGCGGAACGAGTTGCGTTCACCTTTTTCTGCAGAGGTGAAGATGAGCGGTGCCATTCCATTGACACAGGTTTTGTTTCTGGGTCATGAAAGAACACCCAGGTTTCATCCCCCGTCACAACATTAGAGAAAAACACCTCACCCTCCCTCTCGTAACAGTCCAAGAGGTTCCGGCACACGTCTACCCTTTGATCACATTGTTCACGGATTAGGTTTCTTGGGATCCACTTTAAACAAATTTTTGTGTAGGCCAGAGCACTAATTAGTGTTTCCGTAGCCATATGACCACAGTGAATTGCATCACACAACTCCTGGATGGTGACACGACGATCAGCTGTGATGAGGTCTTTCACTCGTTGCCTGTTGGCATTTGTCATTGCAGCTGCGGGTCTTCTACTCCATTGTTTGTCTGACACTGAACTTTCTCCCTCTCAAAACCTCTTCATCCATCTTTGGACATTACTGATTTCGATTGTGGTAGTTCCATACACCACCAGGAGTCTTCTGTGAATTTCTAGAGCCTTACATCCCTCTTTTTCCAGGAATTACGGCTCGCTGCTTTTCTCTGTCATTCATGATCTTTTTTTCCGATTCTGAAAAACATTTGTTCCCACATTGGTAACATATCATAGTACACGTCAGTGCAGTTTCATTAAAATCACTTCAAAATTTCAAAAGTTATTGAGGAGGAGACAACACTTTCAGGACGGCCCTTGTAGATTTCTGCACGTCATTGTTGTGTATGTAATTGGTAAGGTCCTTAAAAAAAATTGGGGGGGGATACTTAAGTCCATAAAAAGTGCTTATTTTTTGTGGGAGAAAAAGAGTAAGAACCCTCCAATAATCAAACGGGATGAATGTAATGCTACAAAAGAAGGAAAAAATGTAAAAAGAAAAGGTGTTTCATTTTATCTCCAGGAAAATATTTCTGAGTTCTATTTTTCTATTTAAATAAAACATGATGATTACCTTGCCAACTATGAACCTGAGTACTCCCAAAAAAATTATTTTACAGTTATTATATGATTTTTATAACCAGAAAATAAAAAAAAACTTTCTGGAAACAATAATTACAAAATGAATGCATCCCTAGTGCATTGAGTGTAATGTAGATTGACCACCATGTTCTAAACTTTGGTGGTGCGGTACAGCACTGGCTCTCTCCCTTCCCTGGAACCAGTGACTGTAAATTAGGGACGGGCAACTGTTTTATAGCCCATTCAGTTGCTCGTGGTGGTAGTTAAACCTTCAATAAAAAAAATTCTTTTACCTATAAATGTTAGCTTTAATTCTCACCTAAGTGGTTTTGACTGTGAGGTGTTCTGATATGTTTATCACGCATTCCTAAAAATGTTTTGTTTTCTGAAAATGCAGGTGATAAAATATTCAAAACAAAAGCATTTTATACTCAGTTCTTTAAATATAACAGTTGTAAGCAATATACGCCAAGAGAAAGTAACAAACTGTGCAAATCTGGTGTAAATTTGTTATTGTTACCTAAGAAGTGAAGTAAAGTTAGTTTTTGTTATTTTATAATCTGCATTTCACTTATTTTTATATAAATTGAAAATCAATTGTACTGATCACTAGTGTGCATTTAGTTGTGTGCTTGAAGTATGAAATTACACAAGTTAAGTGCTTGTAAAATGCCATGCCCGGAACATGTAAATTACTGGCCTGGACGAGTAAAAATATGAACTAGTTGCCTGGCCAGGAAACTATATTTAGAAAAAGGAATTAGAATACCAAATTTACCACCATAATAAAACAGACTGTTTTTGCATGTCATTTTATAATTCTTTGCTAACCAAAGAATTAGAGGTACTGTTGTGGTCAGGGATATATCACTACTGTAACTGTCTTGTAATCTTAATAGACATTAAAACAATATGCAGGGATCGCATTCGTCCTAAAATTCCTAAAATTCCTAATATTTTGTGACCCTCCTTAAATTCCTAAAATTAGACCTAAAATTTGCTATTCATCCTAAAATTTTCGTAAGCTTATTTTTATTAAAAACAACCGTTATTAACGCCAATAAATTTACCATTACGGTAAGGTAAAAAGACCTGTTATTGTAGAAACACAGCCTATATGCTGTGCTGCTGAAGGGAGGGAAAAATGACGCCATCGAGATGCACTTGCTTCGGGGCGGGCGTTCCATTTTTTTGCCTTCGAACAGTTTTCGAGAGTAACAAGAGATCTAAGGGAAAAGGGGAGGGGTCATTTTCACCCCTGGTTTGCGCTTTGCAGACGAACTCCGTGGCACGCAGAAGATCGTACTTTATTTTTGTACATGCCTTGTGGAACCTCCTCTTTCTGCTGATGTTTTGTTATTGTAAACCGCAGGTGGGTGGAAGCAAAGAGGAAACATGTGGTCTTCTTCCGTAACCTCCGGTAATGACGATGGGATGGTAGCTGAGTTATCTTGGCAGGCAGTAGAGCACGTGATCATTGACCTTCGATCATGCGTCGGCGACAGCGACCTTCGATGCGCAATATATCTCGGCTCCGACTCGCTTTGACTGAACTTGCGTGAGATGCGTATGATAGTTTCTGGTTTTACGTCTTTTATGGTGTTCTCTGTGCAGGTTCAGTTCTCTAGTGGTGACCGGCTTTTTTTTTTTTTTTTTCATATCTTCTGACATCCTCGCAGCCAAATTTCGGGAAGTTGTCTGGTTTTGCAATATTGGAACGTGTTTTTGTACTTCCCTTTCATTTTCTGGTTAGTAATACAAGTGTTTAAGATGCCTAAATCCAAAACGAAATTTCAAGATGCGTGGCTCGCCAAAGAATTGGACGGAGTGAAGTTGAAAGAATGGTGTTCTGCAACTGAAACAATATTTTCTGCTAAGTGTATATTGTGTTCAGAAATTTTCAATATTTCTAATAGTGGCTTTTCACAAGTAAAAGCGCATCATAAAGAAAAAAAGTTCCCATAACAAGAAATTCCCATAACAATAAATTTGTTAAATAGTGTTCGTGATTCACATAAATTTTATAAAGAGTATGTTGATAAGCTGAAGGAAGAACAATCAAAAAAGGTAAAAGAAAGGAAGCAGAAAGAGAGGGAAAATAAGGAAAAGCAGCTAGAGAAAAAAGAAAAGCTGAGTTTGATGACAAAATAAAAGAAAATGATGCAGAAATAAATAGGCTTAAAAAAGATAAAGAAGCCTCCCTAGCAGTAATTCAAGAGGGAACAGAAAGAATGCGAAAAGCTGTAGAAAAACAAAATACTGTTGAAATAGCAGTTGCCTCTAACTTGATCATACAAGGTTCAGCTGAAATAAAGAAAACAAAGTAAATTAGTTGTGGTGGAAGCAGAAAAAGATAGGCGTATCAGGAAAAGGTTAAAACAATAATATGAAAAAAGTAATTCAGTGAACAATTGTACATAGTTCTTGGTTTTCAATTACCTTTTTAGGATATTATAATTTAATGTGAAACCTGAAAACTTTCTGTGAAAATCGTGAATTGCTTCTGGTTAAACAGCATATTAATGTTCAAAGTGAAACTTGAATGTGGTAAATATACTTGAATATGATAATAACACGTGAAAAGATAAGAACTGAACATTAGAAGTAAATCATACTTAAACTTTAGACATTAGACGTTATGCAAAAAATTTGGGTGTGAACTTCGACCATATATACTAATGGACTGCGCATTGGCAATAGCTGCATCAAAGCCGCCATGGCTCAAACATTGGGCACGTCATCATCAGACTCCAAATTTCGTGTAAAAATGCTGTTATGATTACTAATTTACATTGCAGAACTTCAGTGTTTTCGGTGTATTATGTGAATGCGCCTCATATATAATGAAAACTCTTCAGGTAAGTTTACTTATGAGCTATATACATGCATGAACGGGTTGTTTACATTTTGTGATTTATAATGTGATGAACATTTGCGAAGAATTTGGAACCTGCATTCCATTTTTTTTTCTTAAGTTACTATATTTTTATATCAATAGCTGCAAGTTTCTGGTTAAGTAATTGAACTTTATTGACTTAGGTATTTAATTCGTTTCTTACCCATGAAAAATCATAGAACTTTCTTTACTATATCGCTCAGAGCAACCATAAGCACAGCAGGTGTAACCCATCTTTTTGACTGTTGTCATGTGATTTTATGTTGGAGCCAGAAATTTTGATGTCATGCACAGTCTGTCAGTATATATGGTTGAAGGGTGTGAAGCAAACTCTTTACAATGTATACAAAGTTGTTTTACTAGATGTATACAAATATACATCTAGTTTTTATTGAAATACACTCCTAAAATTTTCCTAAAATTTTTCTAAAAATTCCTAAAATTCCTAAAATTCCAACCTAAAATTTTCCAGAAGTATGCTATGATCCCTGAATATGATGTTTTGCTCCAAATATTATTTACTATGGACAATAGGAGTACTGAGTTGCTAAAGAGGAATGGTTAATTGTACTTTTTTAGATGAAAAAAAAAAAAAGGCTTTTGATGTTTTACATCAAAAGATAAATTTTTCTGGACATCCTGCACATCAGGGTGCCATCATGCTGGTGCAGTGGTCCAAGTGCTGGCTTCTGACCTTTTGTCCAAGTTGGGTCTGGGTTCGAATCCTGGTGAGGCATGGATGCCGCGTTTGTCTTATGGCATTGGCTCTCTCCCTTCCCTGGAACCAGTGGCCATAAATTAAGGATGGGTAACTACTTATAATCCCAATTTACTTCCGATATTGGAGGTTAATTATTTAACGTGCATTAATGCATTTGCATTTTTGAACTTCACTTTTAGTTGGTAAAGTTCGATGAACACTTACCGCACGTGGGGCTTGGCTTTCAATTCATATTTCCGTTACGTGGATGCGGCACGGGATTTTTTCATTTGGCCACGGGTCCGCTTCTTCTTCTTTTTTTTTTTTCTCCGTTGGAATTTATTTTGTCTCATCACCAAATGAGTTTTTCCTTTGCTGCATCCTCATTTACTTCAATATTTATTCATACCCGAGTACTTTCAGTAAAATTCCTTTACCGTCTTCGAGGGGACGTTTTGCTCCGACTAGCACGGACCGTGTCAGCTGGGCATTTCGGTGGTTCTCGCGGGCTGCTTCTGTCATCGGCTATCACTTCTTCTTGGGCGTTGTGGCGCCATCTCTTGTTGGTCAGTGATCTCACTTTTCGAACTTTTTCATTTTTTTGCTCAATTCTAATTAAATTCTTCCAGCTGTTTCTCAAATTATTAGGGTCATTATGGTTGCAAACTTTTGTCCTATTTTTTTCAATCATTACCGACTCTGCTATTCTGAGGTGTTTTTCGGATTTACAGCTTTTAATGATTTTTATATTTTCGAATTTTGGATATTTTTGGTTATCTAGACAGTATTGGATAAGTGCTGTTTTTCTTCTTTTTTCTGCCAGTTTTTTACGTGTTGTTTTAATCTGTGTTTAAGCTTATTTTTGGTACTTCCTATATAAGCCATTGGAGGATTTTCAGTAATAGGAATTGAGTAAATACCTGCTTTTTCTAACATTTTTATTTTTTCATTTTTTATTACTATATTTTTGATGGTGTTTACTTTTCCTCCAATTTGAATGTTATGTTTTTTACAAATGTTATTAATTTCATTGGTAGTACCTTTTACGTAAGGAAAACCATTTAAATATTTGACTTCTTTTTTATTTACTACAGCATTATTTTTTAGTTTCTTTATTACTTCAGTGTCCCATTTTTTTATTAAATGGTTAAGATAACCAAAGCTGCCTGCAATTTTTTTTATGAATTTGATTTCTTCATTGATGAACTGACTATTTTCAGAATGCGTATATGCTCTTTTAATTAAGGTTTTTATACTATTGCATTTTTGAGGATAAGGATGTGCTGAATTGTACGGGATTAGGACCGGAACGAATGAACTTTTCCGATAAACCCTGTATAGAAACTTATCTGTGGATTTGATAACCTGTACATCCAAAAAGGCTAATGCATTATTTTTTTCTATTTCAACAGTGAGTTCTATAGTTGGATATAAAGCGCTGTAACATTTTGTTAGTTTTTTTAATTCTTCTTCGTTCAGTTTTGATAGAATGAAAATATCATCCACGTATCGACAGTACACTTCTGGTTTTTCTTCCATACGATGCAGGACATTTTCTTCAATTTCGTTCATCACAACCTCAGCATATAGAGTTGATAATGGTGAGCCCATTGGGCCTCCTGAATTTTGCTTGAATATTTTGTTCTTGTATGTAAAAATATTATTTTCATATAAATAGACTAAAACTTTTTTTGAATTCATGAATTTGTGTGTTATTTAAAATTTTAAGATTTTGCAACTTCTTAATGATAATTTCAATAGCATCTGGAACAGGAGTGCTTGGATATAATGCTTTAACGTCCATGCTTGCCATATTTAAGTCCTTTAGGTCAGTTTTTACATTTTTAATTTTCTCTATAAATTCATATGTGTTCTTGATGGTGAACTTGTTGTTCATGAAAAAGGGTGCTAGGAATTTGTAAATGTTTTTCTCTAAAGTTATCAATGGTGAGTTTTTTTTTGAAACTATCAGTCTCATTGGAGCATCATCCTTGTGCGTTTTTATCTTTGCAACGATACGTGGTATGCCTGCTCCCATTGGTGGAAAAGAGCGCTTGATTTCATCTGGTAAGGTGCTATGATTTCTTATATCCGCTAAGAATTTAATTTGATTATCAGTTGGGTCTTTCATAATTTCGGTACAATTTAATCCATTGATTGCTGCTGTCATTTTTTGTTCAAATTCATCAGTGTTGAGAATAATGATTTGGCCAGATTTATCTGCTTCACAGAATTTGATATATGGGTCATTTTTCAATTCCAATAGTTGTTTCTTTTCATATTTTAATTTTTTCTCTATATAGAAGTTTTTGTTGTTTTTGGCATTGAAAAAATAAAAATGTTAGAAAAAGCAGGTATTTACTCAATTCCTATTACTGAAAATCCTCCAATGGCTTATATAGGAAGTACCAAAAATAAGCTTAAACACAGATTAAAACAACACGTAAAAAACTGGCAGAAAAAAGAAGAAAAACAGCACTTATCCAATACTGTCTAGATAACCAAAAATATCCAAAATTCGAAAATATAAAAATCATTAAAAGCTGTAAATCCGAAAAACACCTCAGAATAGCAGAGTCGGTAATGATTGAAAAAAATAGGACAAAAGTTTGCAACCATAATGACCCTAATAATTTGAGAAACAGCTGGAAGAATTTAATTAGAATTGAGCAAAAAATGAAAAAGTTCGAAAAGTGAGATCACTGACCAACAAGAGATGGCGCCACAACGCCCAAGAAGAAGTGATAGCCGATGACAGAAGCAGCCCGCGAGAACCACCGAAATGCCCAGCTGACACGGTCCGTGCTAGTCGGAGCAAAACGTCCCCTCGAAGACGGTAAAGGAATTTTACTGAAAGTACTCGGGTATGAATAAATATTGAAGTAAATGAGGATGCAGCAAAGGAAAAACTCATTTGGTGATGAGACAAAATAAATTCCAACGGAGAAAAAAAAAAAAAAAAGAAGCGGACCCGTGGCCAAATGAAAAAATCCCGTGCCGCATCCACGTAACGGAAATATGAATTGAAAGCCAAGCCCCACGTGCGGTAAGTGTTCATCGAACTTTACCAACTAAAAGTGAAGTTCAAAAATGCAAATGCATTAATGCACATTAAATAATTAACCTCCAATATCGGAAGTAAATTGAAACTTTGAAGCACACGAATTATTCTTTCAAGTGGTTAGATCAAAGGCAGTTTAGGCCTCACGATGCACTATCGCAATCTCTTTTCGAACCGTGAATTAACAACAATCACCAAATTCAAACGTCTTAAAATCAAATGTATGAAATTTGAAGTTCAAGAACGTTTTCTTGTAACTTGCAGAGATTTTGGATTTATCCCCAAATTTTTGAGACTTAAGAACAAGCCAACAAGTAAGAAGGATTATTACATCCTGCTTCGATGTCAACAAAAACGACTTAGTAACGAAATTATAGCTAAAAGAAAACAAATATTCAGACTTAATGCTCAAGTTTATGAATTATGGAAGCTGATAAGGAACTCAAAATATGCACAATTTGATGGCACTTGGAAAGATCGCATTTTGGATACTACGTTCATCGAAATTAACGAAATTGCTAACAAAGAAGCCAACTCCAATAGCGTTACGGTAGATAAAAAATTAAATGCACTATTTGATGAACAAAAATTAAATAAGGAACCCATAAATGAATATAATGTATATGAAAATCGGTCTGATAAGAATTTAAGCTTTACACAAAAAGCAATTTTACAAAAAGGGAAAAAATTTGCCTTTCCACAAGGCCTCCCTAAAACTGAAGAAATCATCCCTTGCCTCGAAGATATTCTCAAAAATATACCAGGCGCAGAGAATAAAACTGAAGTAGAGAACAAATTATATAGAGTTATTCTAAAAGAATATAATGCCAAAAACAACAAAAACTTCTATATAGAGAAAAAATTAAAATATGAAAAAAAAAACAACTATTGGAATTGAAAAATGACCCATATATCAAATTCTGTGAAGCAGATAAATCTGGCCAAATCATTATTCTCAACACTGATGAATTTGAACAAAAAATGACAGCAGCAATCAATGGATTAAATTGTACCGAAATTATGAAAGACCCAACTGATAATCAAATTAAATTCTTAGCGGATATAAGAAATCATAGCACCTTACCAGATGAAATCAAGCGCTCTTTTCCACCAATGGGAGCAGGCATACCACGTATCGTTGCAAAGATAAAAACGCACAAGGATGATGCTCCAATGAGACTGATAGTTTCAAAAAAAAACTCACCATTGATAACTTTACAGAAAAACATTTACAAATTCCTAGCACCCTTTTTCATGAACAACAAGTTCACCATCAAGAACACATATGAATTTATAGAGAAAATTAAAAATGTAAAAACTGACCTAAAGGACTTAAATATGGCAAGCATGGACGTTAAAGCATTATATCCAAGCACTCCTGTTCCAGATGCTATTGAAATTATCATTAAGAAGTTGCAAAATCTTAAAATTTTAAATAACACACAAATTCATGAATTCAAAAAAGTTTTAGTCTATTTATATGAAAATAATATTTTTACATACAAGAACAAAATATTCAAGCAAAATTCAGGAGGCCCAATGGGCTCACCATTATCAACTCTATATGCTGAGGTTGTGATGAACGAAATTGAAGAAAATGTCCTGCATCGTATGGAAGAAAAAACCAGAAGTGTACTGTCGATACGTGGATGATATTTTCATTCTATCAAAACTGAACGAAGAAGAATTAAAAAAACTAACAAAATGTTACAGCGCTTTATATCCAACTATAGAACTCACTGTTGAAATAGAAAAAAATAATGCATTAGCCTTTTTGGATGTACAGGTTATCAAATCCACAGATAAGTTTCTATACAGGGTTTATCGGAAAAGTTCATTCGTTCCGGTCCTAATCCCGTACAATTCAGCACATCCTTATCCTCAAAAATGCAATAGTATAAAAACCTTAATTAAAAGAGCATATACGCATTCTGAAAATAGTCAGTTCATCAATGAAGAAATCAAATTCATAAAAAAAATTGCAGGCAGCTTTGGTTATCCTAACCATTTAATAAAAAAATGGGACACTGAAGTAATAAAGAAACTAAAAAATAATGCTGTAGTAAATAAAAAAGAAGTCAAATATTTAAATGGTTTTCCTTACGTAAAAGGTACTACCAATGAAATTAATAACATTTGTAAAAAACATAACATTCAAATTGGAGGAAAAGTAAACACCATCAAAAATATAGTAATAAAAAATGAAAAAATAAAAATGTTAGAAAAAGCAGGTATTTACTCAATTCCTATTACTGAAAATCCTCCAATGGCTTATATAGGAAGTACCAAAAATAAGCTTAAACACAGATTAAAACAACACGTAAAAAACTGGCAGAAAAAAGAAGAAAAAACAGCACTTATCCAATACTGTCTAGATAACCAAAAATATCCAAAATTCGAAAATATAAAAATCATTAAAAGCTGTAAATCCGAAAAACACCTCAGAATAGCAGAGTCGGTAATGATTGAAAAAAATAGGACAAAAGTTTGCAACCATAATGACCCTAATAATTTGAGAAACAGCTGGAAGAATTTAATTAGAATTGAGCAAAAAAATGAAAAAGTTCGAAAAGTGAGATCACTGACCAACAAGAGATGGCGCCACAACGCCCAAGAAGAAGTGATAGCCGATGACAGAAGCAGCCCGCGAGAACCACCGAAATGCCCAGCTGACACGGTCCGTGCTAGTCGGAGCAAAACGTCCCCTCGAAGACGGTAAAGGAATTTTACTGAAAGTACTCGGGTATGAATAAATATTGAAGTAAATGAGGATGCAGCAAAGGAAAAACTCATTTGGTGATGAGACAAAATAAATTCCAACGGAGAAAAAAAAAAAAAAAAAGAAGAAGCGGACCCGTGGCCAAATGAAAAATCCCGTGCCGCATCCACGTAACGGAAATATGAATTGAAAGCCAAGCCCCACGTGCGGTAAGTGTTCATCGAACTTTACCAACTAAAAGTGAAGTTCAAAAATGCAAATACTTATAATCCATTGTTATTATGTATAGCCCACAGTGGCCATCAAACTAAACCCCCCAAAGAATAAAAAAAAAAAACCCTACGAGGGCAGGTAAATTTTTTGTGTTCATGCCCAGCTGGATGTGTAATAGTTCAGATATTTTCCAGGCTCTAATACAAATACTCACTTAAATGCTATTAATACAGTATATTTTCCAATACATGTTGCAAGGGCTTTTTTTTTCTGTCACCTGCTTTCTTAGCACAAAATTTCTGGTTTTGAGTTTTGGAATAATTATTTAATGAAGATATCATAATAACCCTAAAACATGTAACAATATGTAATTACACTAACACTTGAAGGAGAGAAGTGGCAGGAGTTAACGAGGTAGTAATCTAACAGACTTTTAGCTTTAATGAAAGAGACATGGTTTTCAAGTATACCTACAACTTCAAGGAAAAGAAAAATCTAAGCAATTTTTACAGCTGGAGTGAACTTTGCCAAACCATTGCTGTATCTTCGAGCAAATGCTAAAAGGAGTGCTGTCTTCTAGCGAATGTGAAAGGGGATTTTCACAGACAAATTTGATAATCACTTCTGTTTGGTCTTCTCTTTCAGTCTTCGCAATAACCTTATTGCCATTCATAAAAATTGTCAGGCTTTTGCTAACACACAAATGCAGTTTCATCTTACAAAATAACTTCTGATCATGGCTCTAAGCACACCATTCAGCTGTGGATATGAAAAAGTAAGGAGCAGACAAGAACAGTAGAAATATCTCAATAGTTAAACAAGCTTTAAACTGTCTTTTAGGTTGAAAAAACAGTTCCCTTCTGTTCACAGTGTAATGTAGTGCTGAGCATTAATTTCACTCTTATTTATGTATAAGCTTGACAGAGATTTTGATTTCAGCATTTGCTATGTATTGTAAAACTGTTACAGAATGCTGCTTTTTTTTAAATATAATAATGTAATATATGACCATGTAAATTATGTTTTTGCATTTTGTGTCATGCAATAAGAGGTTGAAGAACAATGTTCAAGAAATGAATTTGCTTTTTACTAGGTCAATCATCCCCTTTTTACAACAACTTCTGTTAAACAGTTACAGCACTTTTTGTTTTTTCCAGAGAAAAGCACCACATATTGCATTTTTCTTTACTCTGTTTTAGTCATCTTACTTGATTTTTGGTGAAAGAAAAATGTCTGAAAAAAGAACTGAAAAATATTTTAGTCATTTTACTTGATTTTTGGTGAAAGAAAAATGTGAGATTTTTACCCTGCAAGATCTTAACTGTATCAATCATGAACATGATTTGAGCTTTGACATGACAAGGGTATAAAACTGGTTGCAACTGTTAAAACTTGTTTAAACCGTTAAAAATTAGGTAAAACTAAAAAACTATGAGCAAAAAAATAAAAAATAAAATAAAAATAAATAAAGCCTTGCCTACTGTTTTTACACAAATTATTATTAAAAAATTTGTTAAAAGTTTGGAACACACTAGATTTCTTTTGCAAATTTTGCGTTGAGAGAAAATAGGCACTTTTGTCAAATTTTTTTATGTTCACCGAATCAATTGTTTTCATATAAAACTATGCAGAGTTATTGCCATTTACAAATCTAATAGTTTGACTCATTTTTTCCTTGTAGCATACAATAGCATGCTCCCAATTTTACACATTTATTAACACCTAAACAATTTTGTAGCTTAGAGTGTAGAATGTCAAAGTTAGAGGATATTGATTATTCTTTCTATTGAGGCAGAGCTGACAGGACTTACAGCAAAATCATTGTTATTTAAACACGTTTAGAAGCAAGCCCAGTCTTAAAATCTTGGCATTTATAGGCATTACATCGCTCGCATGTTGATATCAAGTACTGTGTTATCTGCCAACTCTTCCGGATTTTTCTAAAGTTTTCCGATTTTTTATACAATCTTCCAGTTTTCCGGTCGGTAGAACTTTTCTTTCGGATTTTAAATGTTTCTGTATTTTTTTCTAAAATTATCCCTATAAATAAAATATATGACAGAGATGGGAATTCTGCGCCATTGTGAGCCAGAACCCGCGTTCCCCTGTTGTCATCTTCCGGACTTCGGCACAGTAAATTCTCCGTGCACACCTTTCCGCTTGACGCTGAATAAGATCATGCGGTGTGAAGAAAGATTCAGAGACTCCAAGTACTGCGGATTTTGCATAATTACTATGGAAATCGTCGGTTCTCTACGGATGAGGGAAAGCATCGACTATGCTATGGAAACCGTCTGTCCGCTACAGACAACGGAAAACATCGACTATGCTATGGAAATCGTCGATCCGCTACGGACAACGGAAAACATTGGGTATGCTATGGAAATCGTCGGTCCGCTACGGACGACAGAAAACGTCGAGTATGCAATGGAGATCGCCTGTCCGCTATGGACTACGAAAAATGTCGAGTATGCTATGGAAATCAAAAATTTTAGCTAAATAAAGTTTTTAAACATCTGTGTAAAGTTCATTTTCATGTTTTCAAGATCCTAATATTTGTTAATGTGTTCTAAAGACTAGCATGAGCTACTCGCAGTCTGTGTAGGCACTTAATACATGTACTGCAGGATTCCTACTTGTGTTTGAGGAAAACTAGAAAAAGAAAAACTGTTAGCTCCACTTAGTGTTTCTCAACTTCAGAAGCAGGTCTGTGTCCCTGATAATGTTAAAAAAAGCAGAAAAAAACAGTATAGGTTTGAAAAGAAAAAAATGTGAACATTAAAAGTGGCCAGGTACTACTTAAGGAATCAGAAACAAAAAATGCCAATATCCTGGCTCGTATGCGAGGGGGGGGAGACAAAAAAGAGCAGCAAGAAAAAAATTCTTCGTAGGTATCCAAAAGGATAGAATTTTTTCTTGATGACTTGTATGGATAGAGTGTTTCAAAATCTAGTAAATTATATGCAATGGACTACTTTATTAATCTTTCCCTTGTTTTGTTGAAGTGCATATAAAAATTTGTAACTATAGCAAAACACAATATGCAATTTTAGCTCTGTGCGGACCTTTTATATTGTATAATAAACTAACATCAGAAAAATCTTCCTGATTATTATGCAATCTTCTGGATTTTTTTGGCAATCTTTTGGTTTTTTATTAAATTTAGTTGGCAGCTATGCTATCTTAAAAGGCTATTTTTAAATTAAAATAGGATATTTGAGGTTTTTGACATTTTTGATGTGACAGATTAGACCATGGTCAAAATGGTCAAAAACTTGCCAACCCTGAACACGGATATGGGTACCAACCACAAGTTCTTGTGGTTGATATTTACACTTGCCAACCCTGATCATAATCATGGATACCAACCACAATGTTTCCTTTTGTTTGATATAGGGGCCATATATTGTATAGACTGAAGAGCATTTTAATTAGAGATACCTGTCTAGTAACATGTAGCACCACCTTTCGCCCTGATGACGGCAGCGATTCGTCTCAGCATGGAATCGACAAGAAACCGGAAGCGTTGGGAAGACATACGGATCCACGACCTATGAACAAACTCCCACAGTTCACGAAGATTTGATGGAGAGAGGTCAGAGCCTCGAACATTTCTCTCGATGGCATCCCAGATGTGCTCGATGGGATTGAGGTCAGGTGACCTAGCTGGCCAAGGAAGCGAGGTCACGTCGGCGGAGTGTCCATCCAACCATTCGGATACAATTCGGGAGCGATGGCACGGTGCATTGTCTTGTTGCAGGATGAGATCCCCAGTGGGATGTTGAAGACGCACAAACGGGAGCAAATGGTCGTCCAGGATATCCCGGTAACGTTGACCTGTGAGGGACGATGTCACACGTACCAGGGGTGCCATTTCAGTCCACGTAGACAGTCCCCAGACGAAAATGCCACCCCTACCACCTTGAAGAGTACCCTGCTGGCAAGAATGATCTATCGCTTCATGTGGTTTGCGCCGTACTCATATCCTGCCATCCGCATGTACCAACGTGAATCTCGACTCATCAGTCCAGGCAACATTTTCCCACATGTCGAGGGTCCAGTGGCGATGTTTCCGCGCCCATGCTAATCTTTGCACCCTGTGATGTGCGGTCAGCAGCGGTACCATCGTGGGACGATGGCTTCTGTACCCCGTAGCGAGGAGATGGTTCTGGATGGTGTGGCTGCTTACACGTTTTTGTGCACCAGCGTTAAATTGCCGAGTGATTTCTTGCACTGTGGCCCGTCTATCCGCTGTTACAATGCGAGCTAGCCGACGATGACCCCGCTCATCCACACGCTGTTGTCCACGGCAGTTGGCCCTTGCAGGGATGGTTTTACGGGATTCGATGTACTCACGGTGCACCCGTGACACAGTGGCTCGTGAAAATCCCAGTGCCTGCACGATTTTCGAAATGGAGTCACCCATTCGTCGGGCTCCGACAATTTGCCCACGATCCAATGCACTTAGATCCTTCGTCTTACCCATACTGCGTCCGACTCTTACTGATTCCCGTCGCATCAGTTTTTATATTGTCGGATCGCTGCATACGTCATGTCGTTTTCGTTTACAGGGCCGCCCACAGCGCACATTTGCATAACGCCAGCTGTCTCTAATTCAATTGCTCTTCAGTGTACATCTCTCTTAAAGTTAGGTACTTACACTGTGGGATGTCATTTTATTTCAAGGAATTAAAATGAAGTACCTTGCAGCAGAACAAATTAGAATTTAGCTGTTAAGTAGATTTTCAAGGTCTGCTGTTTTTTTTTTTTAATCCTTTCTTCAATTTTTTTCTGCTTACGAAAATTTTAGCTCAAACTTTAAATGTGACCTTTCCAGGCTTATCATTTTGTGTCCAATAGTATTTTAACAAGTACATTGAAGCATGCACATAATCGTGTGCATATAATTTTTGGCAAACATTGATTTTCATGCCTTGTGTTCTTGTATTTTGATTGTACAGGCTATTTCTTTCTGCAAATGGGATTTACATAATTATAATGTACAATGAATTTTATGGTTAATTCCTACTGGTGTATCGTCTGGAGAGAATATCAAATTTGAAGTCCTGTGATTCTACATGTGAAAATAGAAGCCTTCTCTCCTGAGACTTACAAGAAATTTTCCATTCTTTGCATCCAGTAACAAACACAAACTACTGCCCTGCTATTTCAATATATTAATAAAATCTTTAGTTTACATGTTGCATCAAATACTGTATAAAGATTTTGTTTGTGCTGAGATAATTTCAGTTTGAAAATATTGTTACTGTTAATTTTCCCCACCTTTTCAAGTTTTGCTTGTTTTAATGCATAATGTTAAGAGAAATTATCCACTCTTAATGTACAGAACAGTTGCATGAAACTAGACTCTTGTTTACTTACTCGTTAACATGGGATATATTGTCAAAATTTTAGCAATTCATGTAAATTCTTATTTTCAGGAATGACACTGAGGATCCCAATAGTTGGTTTGCAAAATATTCATGTCACATATTTGAGTTTTCTCCTTGAAACATCAGGATTTCCACACAACTTGAGAATCTCAGTGAATTTCAGAAATGGTTATAAAATTCAGGGGAACTTACATTTGTTTATAAAAATCAAGGAATTTTCCATTTTTCAAGAAAATATTTTCCTCATTTGCAATTACCGCGTAAATTATTTGCCTGAGCCGATTAAAAAAAAAAAAAAAGAAAATCTACTGGCCTGGGCAGCTAAATTAAAAAATAAAAGTTTAGTATAGAATTTCCTATTGGGGCATTCCATGGAAAATCACCCAGGTGGTGGTTGTCACATTTTTTTTAAATTTCATTTTTTGTCCATCTGGAAAGTCGTATTTTGATATTTTTTATATGAAAGTAGTAGAATAACATTAAGTAAGAAGTACATGATTGCAGACCATATGTTTTCAAGTTTGTAGTATTTTCACATGATTTTACTACCTTTGAACATATATTGCATTTAGCAGTACTTTTTATGATATATTGCAGATGCTATATCGATATAAATATCAGAGGTACATATCGATTTTTCACTTTTATCAACATTTGCCCAACCATTTGCAGTTCAGTTGCTGAAACGTCGCCCCGGTGGCGCAGTGGTCTAAGCGATGGCCTCTGTTTTGATCATTCGTCCAAAAGGGGTCCGGGTTGGAATCCCGGTGAGGCGTGGATGTTGTGTTTGTCTTACGGTACTAGCTCTCTCCCTTCCCTGGAACCGGTGACCCTAAATTAGGGACGGGCGACTGCTTATAGCCCATTCAGTTGCTCACGGTGGTCGTTGAGCCTCCACTCAAAAAAAAAAAGTTGCTGAAGCGAAATTTCTGTGCCAATTAGATTTCAGTCATTTTAACATGAAAATACATTTGTTATCCATTTTTGTTATTTTAACCTGGTTTTATTTATTTCATATATCATAATTTTTGGTTTCTGATTGAAAATCGTATAATCATTACCCCTCGTTTAACTGAGTTACGATTTGCAAAATTTTGCAACTTTGAATCTCTCTAACCAAAGTACTTGAAAAAACAAGTAGGGATATTTACATCTTTTTTTTTTTTTTTTTTTTTTTTTTTGGGTTGGAGGTTTAACGACCACCGTGAGCAACTCAATGGGCTATAAGCAGTCTCCCGTCCCTAATTTAGGGTCACTGGTTCCAGGGAAGGGAGAGAGCCAGTGCCGTAAGACAAACACAACATCCGTAAGACAAACACAACCAGGATTCGAACCCGGACCACATTCGGACGAATGATCAGCGTCGCTTAGACCACACTGCGCCACCGGGGTGGCGATTTTTACATCTCTCTGTAGATACATAGAAGAGTATTTTGTGAAAGTTTCAGATTTTTTTTATACTTTCCCCTTTTTAGATATACAGAACTTCGAATTTTGCGATTGTTGAAAAATTGGCAACTTTCAGACCCTTCTTTTAGCATGAAGGGATTGTATAAGCCAATAGTTTATTTGTTTCACCTTAAAGTATTCTTTGTAGACTTAAAATAAGCGAAATATCTGTTTTTTTTAATTCCCTATAAGAACTGTAATGGATCAAAAACTGAAAACAATTTCAGTTAGCCGCCCCGGTGGCGCAGTGGTCTAAGGCGTTGGCCTCTGATCATTCGTCCGAACGGGGTCCGGGTTCGAATCCCGGTCTGGCATGGATGTTGTGTTTGTCTTACGGCACTGGCTCTCTCCCTTCCCTGGAACCAGTGACCCTAAATTAGGGACGGGCGACTGCTTATAGCCCATTGAGTTGCTCACGGTGGTCGTTAAACCTCCAATCAAAAAAAAAAAAAAAAAAAAAAATTTCAGTTAATGATTTCTCCTCATATTAATTTTTAGTAAATATGTATTCCCAAGAGGAGAAGCGAAAAGGAAAAATCATTGTAGATGGTCCTATGCTTTTTAAAATCAGACCAGTTGGAAATCTCTGACATTTATGGTTTTTGTTCAGTTAAAAAAGCAAAACTGCTGTTTGGGTGTGCTTTTCCCACTGCAGTGGCCATTTTAGCTTGTAAATCCAAAATGGCGGATGTCAAAAAAAAAAAGTAAACCCCAGATTTTTTTTTTTTTTGGTTGGAGGTTTAACGACCACCGTGAGCAACTCAATGGGCTATAAGCAGTCGCCCGTCCCTAATTTAGGGTCACTGGTTCCAGGGAAGGGAGAGAGCCAGTGCCGTAAGACAAACACAACATCCATACCTCACCGGGATTCGAACCCGGACCCCTTCGGACGAATGATTAAAGGCCAACGCCTTAGACCACTGCGCCACCGGGGCGGCCCCCAGATTTCAACTCCCGAAATATGACTTTCCAAATGGACAAAAAAATGAAATTTTTTAGTGGCGCAGTGGTCTAACCGATGGCTTATGACCATTCATCCGAGAAGAGTCCCGGTTCGAATCCCGTGAGGCACGGATGTTGTATTTGTCTTACGGCACTGACTCTCTCCCTTCTCTGGAACTAGCTACCCTAAATTAGGGACGGCCGACTGCTTGTAGCCCATTGAGTTGCTCACGGTGGTCGTTAAGCTTTCAATCAAAAAACAAAAACACTTGCGGCCTTCGTTATAAAGTTACGGACGTCAAAAGTCCTATGTACGTGAGAATTATTTTCGTGCAGATCTGCTCTTTACGCTTCGACGTGGCACCTATCTTCAGAGACCTCTACTGGTCCAGTGCGGAGTTTTACAGAAAAACGAATATCACTATTGAATTCAGAGGTACGTAAATGACTTCTAACGGAAATTTGGTGCGGTTCTGTTTGTTCGACCTCGGGGGTGTTCCTTTTGAGTTTATTTACAAAGGGAAATATTTATTTCATTTTAACTGTGACTATTTTGTATAATTTATGTGTCAATATCTATCACTTGTACAGTTTCCCCAAATTGGACATAAAAGGATCTCTATAAATTGTAACTATTTGTACGTATGTTGAAGATACTGATGAAATCTCCCTGTTCTTAATTCTTCAGGATTGGTAGCAATTTGGTTGTGCCAGATATTGCAAAAGCAGCGATATAAAATGACTATGCCTGGCTAATCATCTCACTGGTTTCAGTCATAGATGAAGAATGGCTTCTATGATTGTCTTACGCGCACTGGGTCTTCCCATTTCTTGGAACCAATGGCCCTGAATCAGGGGCAGGTAATTTATACTGAAGAGTAATTGAATTAGAGACAGCTGGCGTTATGCAAATGTGCGCTGTGGGCGGCCCTGTAAACGGAAACGACATGACATATGCCGCGATCCGACAATATAAGGAGTGATGCGACTGGAATCAGTAAGAGTCGGACGCAGTATGGGTAAGACGAAGGATCTAAGCTCATTTGATCGTGGGCAAATTGTCGGAGCCCGACGAATGGGTCACTCCATTTCGGAAGTCTTGCAGGCATTGGGATTTTCACGAGCCACTGTGTCACGGGTGCACCGTGAGTACATCGAATCCGGTAAAACCATCCCTGCAAGGGCCAACTGCCGTGGACAACAGCATGTGGATGAGCGGGGTCATAGTCAGCTAGCTCGCTTTGTAACAGCGGATAGACGAGCCACAGTGCTAGAAATTATTCGGCAATTTAACGCTGATGCACAAAAACGTGTAAGCAGCCACACCATCCAGAACCATCTCCGCGTTATGGGGTACATAAGCCATCGTCCCACGAGGGTATCGCTGCTGACCGCACATCACAGGGTGCAAAGATTAGCATGGGCGCGGGAACATCGCCACTGGACCCTAGACATGTGGGAAAATGTTGCCTGGACTGATGAGTCGAGATTCATGTTGGTACATGCGGATGGCAGGATACGAGTACGGCGCAAACCACATGAAGCGATGGATTCTTCTTGCCAACAGGGTTCTCTTCAGGCTGGTGGGAGTGTTATTCTCGTCTGGGGATTGAAATGGGACCCCTGGTACGTGTGACATCGTCCCTCACAGGTCAACGTTACCGGGATATCCTGGACGACCATTTGCTCCCATTTGTGCGTCTTCAACATCCCACTGGGGACCTCATCCGGCAACAAGACAATGCACCGTGCATCGCTCCCGAATTGTATCCGAATGGTTGGATGAACACTCCACCGACGTGACCTCGCTTCCTTGGCCAGCTAGGTCACCTGACCTCAATCCCATCGATGAGTCGTGCGAGGTGTTTTGAATGGCACTCGCGCTTCAAGAGCGATAGAACGGCACTGGAAGACGACGAGAGGTCAGGGCGACCGTCCACGAGTAAAATCCCCGAAAGTGTAGACAAAATTAGAGAACTGGTGCATGAGAATCGTGGGAGAACCATCCAAGACATCGCTACCATCGTCAAAATGTCGTACGGAACAGAGCAAGAAATTCTGACTTCGGTTTTGAACATGCCCCACATTGCTGCAAAGTTTGTGCCAAAGATTCTGAACCCCGAACAGAAGGCGCTCCATGTCGAGATCTTCGTCAGCAGGTGGTGAATGAACCAACGTTCCTGTCGCGGGTAATCCCTGGGGACGAGACTTGGGTCTACGGTAACGACCAGGAGACCAAACAACAGTTGTCGCAGTGGAAGAGTCCGGCATCTCCACGACCCAAGAAGGCCCGACCGATCCGGAGCGCAACCAAAAGCATGCTCATCGTGTTCTTCGACATTCGTGGGGTTGTGCACCGTGAATTCCTCCCCCAGGACCAGACCGCCACCGCCCTTTTTTACTGCGATGTTCTGCGGCGTCTTAGGGAGGACATTCGCCGCAAACGACCTGAAATGTGGCGCAGCGGCAATTTCGTGCTCCATCACGACAATGCAGCAGCTCACAGAGCGTTAGCAACACACCAGTTTTGCAGCCGCAACAGCATTACTCGCTGGATTTGGCCCCCTGCGACTTCTTTTTTATGTTCCCGAAGCTGAAGCTCAAGGGTCGCCGTTTTGAAACTGTGGACGAGATCGAGCGCTACTCGCAGACGGTGCTTGACACGATTCGCCAACAGGACTTCCAGGGAGCGTTTCAACAGTGGCAAAAGCACATGCAGCGGTGTATCGCTGCCCAAGGAGACTACTTTAAGAGAAATCATAGCCAGACTTTAAGTAACGTAAGTACTTTGTTGTATATCGGCCTAGTCTCGGAACTTTTTTTATCGGACCTTGTATATTATGTGTTATTCCACCACTGATGAAAAAAGAAATGCTCAATGGCCGGAAATAGTTGTTTTATTTCAACAGCTGCGTGTTTCTGAACCATAAAATATACAGGGTGTCGGAGAAAGAGTAAAATTTTTTTAAACATATTTCATGACGAGATAAAGAAAAGTAGGAGAACAGTTTTCACCATATGAACTATCAACTCAAACAGTTTATAGTTGTTCAACCAGACTAACTTGTGTCACTTTATAATGTCCATCTGGTATTCAAATGCTCTTAAATCGTTGCCACCTATCTCAGGCATGAATGATGCGGTCTTCCAGGTTTGGTAAAGACGTGACTGGTGTGCATTGGTCATTTGTGTACACCCCAAGAAGAAATTCATAGGCATTAAGTCTGGGCTGCTTCAACTCTTCTGATCCTCTGTCGGTAAAAGTTGTGTCTTGAAATTGCCGGATGGTTACATCCCAATGTGGTGGTGCTCCATCTTGCTTAGTTACTATGGCAACCAGTATGAAAATAAGGGGAAATTTGTTTTCAATGGCTCCGTTTTCATTGGGTAAGATATGCCTTTTATCGTTCTAGTACTTTAAAGGCAAGTTCACCACACCAATATTAGGTCTATTAATTACCTGCAGTTTAAATGACTAGACTTAGCATTATAGATTAGATTCCAATGAGACTTTTTTTTTTTTTTTTTTTGATTGGAGTTTTAATGAGCAACTAACTGAATGGGCTATAAGCAGTCGCCCGTCCCTAATTTAGGGTCACTGGTTCCAGGGAAGGGAGAGAGCCAGCGCCGTAAGACAAACACAACATCCATGCCTCATGGGATTCAAACTCGGACCCCTTTGGACGAATGGTCAGAAGCCACCGCTTAAACCATTGCGCCACCGGGGTGGTCTGAGACTTTTCACTATTTTTTGTTTGGGGGTTAACGACCACCGTGAGCAAGTCAATGGGTTATTAGCAGTCCCTAACTTATTAGGGCCACCGGTTCCAGGGATGGCGTCATAAAAAAAACACAATATACATGCTTTATCGAGATTCGATCCCGGCCCCATCTCTGACGAATGGCCACAAGGCAGCGCTGAGACCACTGCTCAAGGGTAGGTGGTGTCCTGATTTTTCTTTTTGACCTGAAAGTCCATAATTTTTAGCACGTCTTTTGTAAAAAAAATATCATTCTTATGTTATCGGCTTCTCCGTCCGTCTGTGGACATCATATCTCTGCAACTATTAGTCCGATTTGAAAAATTCTTTTTGCATTGGGAAGCTTGAAATATGCGAATGACGACCCGCCTCTAGAGAGCGTCATTGCAGATCATATCGAATTCAAAATACATTTTATTCCACATATTTGTTCTAAACATCTGATTGAAAAAATTCTTTTACCTTTCGATTCCATTTATGTTGAAGCATATTTTAGGTATAGTCACTTTCTCAAGTTACGCATAGATTTTCCGCTAGGATCGTAAAAGTAAATTGCATTTTGCTTAATATCTCTACTTCTAAAACTCCGATCTGAATTTTTTTTCTTTAGCGGATACAGATCCTGATGGGAAACGTTTTGCCTATAATTTCTAATTTTTGATAAAGAATGGTTTGCCCATCAGGGGGCGTAAGTTAATTTCTGCTTCTGATGTATTTGTCCCAAAATCTGAGCTTCTTAAATCTCGATTGAAAAAATTCGTTAGTGGACCGATGCCACTCACGCCGATAAACAATCTTTTTGGAATATTTTCTTAAAATATTGCATGGTTTCTCCGCCACGGGGCGTGGGTGTATATCTTATTCTTGTCAATATCTCTACTTCTAGGAGTCTGAAAAAAATTCTTTATTGGATAGAGTTTCCGGTGCGACATGGCTTTCATATAATTTCAAAATTTTCAAGGCCGCCCCGGTGGCGTAGTGGTCTAAGCGATGGCCTCTGATCATTCGTCCAAAAGGGGTCCGTGTTCGAATACCGGTGAGGCATGGATGTTGTGTTTGTCTTATTGCACTGGCTCTCTCCCTTCCCTGGAACCAGTGACCCTAAATTAGGGACGAGCGACTGCTTATAGCCCATTCAGTTGCTCACGGTGGTCTTTAAACCTCCAATCAAAATCAAATCAAAATTTTCAGGTAATTCATAGACTTTTCGCTAGGGGGCGTGAAAGTAAATTGCGTTTCCCCCGTTATCTCTGCCTCTAAAATTCCGGTTTGAAAAAATTTTCCTGCACCGGATACAGCTCTTGATGGGAAATCTTCTGCATATAATTTCTAATTTTAGGTAAAAAATGTTTTGGCCACCAGGGGGCATAAGTTTTAATTTCTGCTTCTGATATATTTTTGCATCAAAACCTGAGCTTCTAAAATTTCGATTGAAAAAATTCGTTTGTCTACCGATACTACTCACGTCGATAAACCTTTTCGGAATGTTTTCTTCTTGAAATAATGCATGGTTTCTTCGCCAGGGGACGTAGATGTATATCTTATTTTTGTGAATATCTCTACGACTAAAAGTCCGATTTGAAGAATCCCTTCTTTTTTGGATAGCGTTTTCGGTGCGAAATGTTCATATAATTTCAAGTAATTCATAGACTTTCCGCTGAGGGGCGTTAAGGTGAATTGCACCCCCCCCGATATTTCTGCTTCTAAAACTCCGATTTGAAAAATTCTTCCTGTATAGTATACAGCTCTTGATAGGAAATGTTTTTCATAAAATTTCTAATATTTTATAAATAATGGTTTGGTCACCAGGGAGCATGTGTTAATTTCTACTTCTGATGTATTTGCAGCAAAATCTGAGCTCCTGAAAACTCGACTGAAAAAAATTCTTTCCTGGACCGATACAGCTCACATCGAAAAACCTGTTGAGAATACTTTCTTCTTAAAACAATGAATGTTTTCCCAGCAGGGGCATAGATGATATCTTATATTTGTCGATATCTCTGCTTCTAAGAGTCCGATTTGAAAAATTCTTTCTTGTTGGAGAGTGTTTCCGCTGCAAAATGTTTCTCATATAATTTCACATTTTTCTTAGCGCACAAGTCTGCAACCAGAGGGCGTAAGTTCACGATTCCGTTTCCAGCAATATTTGCGGGATTAAAAACTCGATTGAAAGACTTCTTTCTTCGGTCAGATACTACTATTTTCCATACCGGTTCCATTGACTTTGAATAGCTTTGATAAATTTAATTCGCGTCAGAACGGATTCAAAAGACGTGCTCATTACACCCGAAAATTCGGTGTCATCTTTCTTGTTACTATTTTGTTCTAAAAATCCTTAAATTTTGAAAGAATAATTCACTTGCGAAATGTGAGCATTGTTTATTTTTATATCGAAAACAGATGCTGTCGGCAGAAGTGAAATTTCGTTTGCGACTACAATTTCCGCATTTCTGATATGAGACATCCACAAATACTTCCACATACTGATGGCATAAAATATGCAAAAGTTGTGTAAGACTTGGGGAAGAAATAGCTGATTTCTGAATGCAGAGAAGTCCTTGGTAATTGAACATGATACATCACGTAGTCGAAGCTTCAGAAAATTAGACAGTGGTGGTAAAGAAAATAATAGAGAGGTTTAGAGTTTACCTGATGTCTATGGAAAACGAGGTACTGGATAAAATCAGAAAGAAACGAAGTGAAGTTTGCCAGACAGTATCGAATTGAAAAAAAGAAAAGAAAAGCCACTATAGGATGTATCCTACTACGCTCAACTTATTGTTGAATATCTGTGATGTCCCATTCTTTTTTTTTTTTTTTTGATTCAAGGTTTAATGACCACCGTGAGAAACTCAGTGGGCTACAAGCAGTCGCCCGTCCCTAATTCCTAATTTAGGATCACTGGTTTCAGGGATGCGACACAGAGCCCGGGCCGTAAGACAAACACAAAATTCATGCCTCATCGGGATTCGAACCCGGACCCATCTCGGGCCATTTTTTTTAATCTGAAAGTGTAGTTTAAGAATAAATATTTCTCTTTACTTGGTCTATTCCAGAGTTGGGCAGGAATGCATTACAAAGTAATGGAAGTACAGATTACAATTAACGTATAATGCATTACAAGGTAATGTAGTAACAGGTAATGCATTACAAGGTAATCCCAAGTATGGTTTGCACAAGGTAATGGAATTACTCTGTAATGCATTGTAATGAAGAGGATATAATTCAATTGTTTAATAATGCCATTCAAACGCAATGCAATTATTCGGTAATGAAATTACACAATTTGCAAATAATAATTACATTCTAATAGTTTATAGAAATGTACGTGTGCCAAAAGCTGGCACACGTACATTTCTATAAATGAGGATTTGTCATTTCTTTACTTTGCGATGATCTAGTTGCTTATTCCTTCTGTTGCACTCGTAGTTCACTTTGTGGTTGCCATATTTTGTAGCAATCAGACCTTTCATCCCTTCCATTTCAAGTGATGTAGTGTCTCAGAGTGGTTTCCATTGGCGTTTAATGCACAATTTGTTGTTTCTTGACTGTTTTTTTTTTTTGTGTGCTTCAGTTTTTTGTGTGCTTCTTTGTTTAAAGACTAAGACCACATGCTACGGGATTCATCTTTCTTTCATTTTTGTACTATTCTCTAACCGAAATAAACATCCCATTCGTACTTTCTTCATATGTATTATTTCTTTCTAATCACTTTACTTGCGGCGAAGACGGGGCAACTACTCATGTCATACACGTACAATCCCCAATACCTACATACACGCATTTGAGGTCCGAGGGGTGGAACAATTATCTAATAACCTACACAACGTGTAAGGGCGTATTGGTTGCTGGTTTGTTCACGTTGCCTTGTTACCCCTAAGTTATTGGTTCATTACCAACATATTGTTAACCAATACGATTATAATGGGTAACTGCTACATGTCATTACAATTACCATGTAATTCTAATGACCAGTTCACCTTTACCATGTAATGGTAACGTTAAGTTCTTGTTCCCATTACCATTACGCTGTAATGCATTACCGATTAATTTAATTACGATTTTGCCCAACTCTGGTCTATTCCCATATCCACCGAAGTAGGGTAAAATATGAAAACGTAAAATAATTTTTTGTGTGCGAAATTTCTGCCTCTCAGATAATGACCATACACAGTGCGTCAAATAATTTTTAAGACTGGCGCGAAATTTCAGCCTACGGTGGCGCCACCAGTGTAATCGCGAATGCGTTATAAACCGTGACCATCTGCTTGCTTTCTGCCAAAAGTACTGCGCAGTTGTTAAAGTAACTCAAACGAAACAGCCGTTCATTAGAGAAGTAAAATTTTTTTCATGTAGAATTATTAAGATGGAACAAAGGGCTGTTATTAAATTTAGCGCAAAACTTGGTAAAAGTGCCTCGGAAACGTACCAAATGATGAAACAAGTTTACGGTGAGTTTTGGTTAAGTAGATCAAATGTTTTTCTCTTACACAAACGTTTTTTGGACGGAAGAGATACGCTAGAAGATCATAAGCATACCGGAAGACCAAGTTCATCTAGGACACCTCAGATTATTGAAAAAGTGCGTGATTTCGTGGAAAACAATCGATGTGCGTCACTAAGAATGATGGAAGAGTCTTTAAACATCAACAAAGAAACGATTCGAACCATCGTGCATGAAGATTTGGGCAAAACAAAAGTCTGTGCTAAATTTGTTCCACACACGTTAACCAATGAACAAAAATCAAGGAGAAATGCACATTGCAGAGATATCATTTCAGCCGCTGAAAATGGTAAAAAAACTCACCACAAGCCAAAAAAACAAGAACAGTTCCATCGAAAATCAAAACAATGCTCATTACATTCTTCGATAGTAAGGGTATTATCCACAAAGAATTTGTTCCAAGTGGACGAGCAATTACTGGTGAGTTTTATTTAAATGTTTTGAGGCGTTTGATGGGCAGAATTCGTCGCATTTGTCCAGAATATCGGGATGAAAACATTTGGTGTTTGTTGCACGATAATGCACCCAGTCACACCTCACTTCTTGTTCGTAGATTTTTGGGGAAAAATAACGTCTATGTGTTGAATCATCGACCGTATTCGCCTGATGTAGCACCCTGCGACTTTTCTTTGTTCCCAAAACTTAAAATGACGTTAAAAGGGTGTTATTTTGATGATATTTCGACCATACAAACAGCTTCGACGCAGGCTTTGGAGGCGATTCCGCAAAGTGAACTGGAACAGGCATTCGAATCATTATTAAATCGCTGTAACAAGTGTATTGAAGACGGAGGGACTTATTTTGAATAACAAACCAAAACAAATTATAATTTCTTGTTTCTATTTCATTTTACAGACCCAGTCTTAAAAATTCTTTGCCACACTGTGTATACGACCCGTATTGTATGCAGGGCCTGATTTACGGTAGGGCATTTGGGCCCAGTGTCCCGACCCATGATACCTTTGAGGTGCACTACAGATGCTGAAATGAATATAGTGATAATTCTATATAGTACAAAAATGTTCTGCAATAGAACTTCTAGCTTTACAACCTACATCAATACGTCAGCTGTAGCTACTAAATGATCGGAACAGGAGATCAAAATCTTAAGATAATGAAGCAGAAAGTAAGAAAAAACCGATTTTCATTTTCTTAACAGCAAAAGTTTATTCAACATAAATTCAAAATAGATTGCGTTGCCGATACTGGCATTACATGAAGGATGACTTCTGATGTTCAATTTTCGTGCAATTTGTTCAACAAACTGGCAACTTCTGTAATGCTATTTGCTCCAGTAAGAAATTCACTATTTCCCGCTATTCTGTGAATCTTTATATGTCCGTTGCATATCTGTAAAAAATACAAAAGCACAAATTTATAGTTGATCATTGTATTTATATTTATTAAACCGAACGCATGTCTCTAAAACTTGTAATAACTCTGAAAATCACATTCCCTTATGTATGCATTCCCTTATGTGTACTAAGTATGCATTCCCTTATGTGTACTTGAAACACTGTTGTAGCTTTGATTTTCAACAGATTAAGAAAAGGAAAAAATAATACCAAGCAACAGAACTGTTGATACATCACATATATAAAATTAAAGGAACTATCTGTTTATTGGCGTCAGGAATTAAACATACACTCAGGCAAGATTTTGCTCATCGATGGATGGCTCTTTCGAGGCTAACAGCATAGCTGGTTCTATGCTGTTAGTTAGCCTTTAATCCGTCAATGAACAAAAGCTTGGAAAAATGTCTGGTTAATTCCTTACGCCAATGACCGAATAGTTACTTTAGTTTCTGAAATACCAAGACAAGGCACAAAAGTTTTGGCTTAGCATTCATGTAGATTACGTGTAAAAACAGAAATTTGTTGGTGACGAAATCGCGTCTCCTCGCTCCGGAGTGATTGCTCTAACCGAATAAGCTGCGCCAACGGAATGTATCCCTGCAGATTTTTCGCCTCGACACGTGATTCTCCTCTGTAGCACGTGCAATAGCACCGATCGCTGCTTTCCAAACACCTGTGTGAAACCCTGCTGTGCTGTTAATAAACAGTAAATTCACATTCGTGTCTGTTCTTGGGTCTACAGCGCAATTTGGAACTAATGTTTCCCCCAGATAAATCGTTTTCTCATGTCCTCAATAAGCTATCTACCAAATTTAGTCTAAATATCACCATTTCGCGGTTTTCTTGACACCAGATGTAAGGTCTGTTGTTATAATATTGAGGTTATTTTCTTTTTGTTTATGTATGTATGTATTAATGCCAACTGTATTTGGCACATTCGCGGAGTTTTACTGACGTCAGTGAAAGGTCAGCGCTGACTCAGGTGGTCCATACGCCTGAGGGTTTTTTTTTTGATTGGAGGTTTAACGACCACCGTGAGCAACTCAATGGGCTATAAACAGTCGCCCGTCCCTAATTTAGGGTCACTGGTTCCAGGGAAGGGAGACAGCCAGTGCCGTAAGACAAACACAACATCCATGCCTCAACGGGATTCGAACCCGAACCCCTTCGGACGAATGATCATAGGCCAACGCCTTAGACCACTGCGCCACCGGGGTGGCTGAGGGGGTTTACGATACCTCCGAAGAAGAGGGCTTGTTTGGTCTACGGGAGATTAGCGAGAGACGCCGTCTTGGAAAGACGTGGGGAGAAGAGTTGTGGCGCACGCATAACCGAAGTGCTGTCGTGTGATTAATATATATGTCGATGTAATTCCATCAGGATGTTGATCCTGCAGTAAAGTTGTCTTATACACAGTCGAGTCACATCATTGTGACCACCTCTTACTTTTGACGTCAACAGCACGTAACCAATGAATGAAGGCACGTGTCGTGTGCTGCTTAGTAGGTATATAAGGTGTACTGTAGGCTTTCTGAAAAACATATCACTCGTTGCTGTCATGGGTAAAGGAGTGATTTATCAGATTTGCAAAAAAGGATTATTGTCTGCTTTCGGGCCAAGTGTGGCAGTATTTCTGAAACAGCGCAGTTTGTTAACTGTTCGCTTGCTGCTGTGGTTAAAATGTATCGTGATTGGAGAAAAAGTACCGTTGCGAATAAGCAATGTGGAAACTGCGGAGCACCACGTGCAATTGATGTGAGAGGTGAACGTCGGATTTGAAGGTGCGTGAGGGTCGATTGACACGCTACAGTGGAGCAACTGTGGCCGAATGAACCCGGCTGCTACGGGAAGTGTTTCTAAAACGACAGTTCAGCGAACCTGCTGGGTATGGGGCTCCGATGCAGACGGATGGTCACTGCACCAATGCTAACGACGGTACATCGGCAGAAAAGGCTTACATTTGCACGGGAGTATCGGAATTGGACCTCCTCTGACTGGCAAAGGATTACCTTCTCCGATGAGTCATGTTTTCTGCTCCATCGAACGGGTGGACGTTGGCGTACAAGGCGAGAAACATTGGAGAACAAACACTCTTCAACCATTGCTGGAAGAACACAAGCTGGTGGGGGTAGCGTTATGGTCTGGGGAATGTTTTCGTGGCATTCCCTGTGTCCACTCATGCCTGTGGAAGGCACTATGGATCGAATTCGTTATGAATCCGTCCTTGCTGACCACGTAAGCCCATACATGCTGATTGTCTTCCCTGGGGCGGATGGGATCTTCCAGCACGACAATGCGACGTGTCCCACAGCTAGAAATGTCCAAGAATGGTTGAAAGGGCACGATGAAGACTTCAAAGTAATTCCCTGGCTCCCTTATCCCCCAGACTTAAACCCAATTGAGCATCTATGGGATCACATCGGTCGTGTTGTTCGCTCTATGGATCCTTCACCACTTATCCTCGAGCAGCTGTCAGATGCACTGCAGTCAGCATGGCTCCACATACCGTGAACACCTTCCAGCACCTTATTAAGTCACTCCCAGCCTGACTAGCTGATATCCGCGCTGCACACGGCGGTTACTCTGAATATTAACTGGTGGTCACATTAATGTGACTTGACTTTGACGTGCATGTATGAGTGTATTTACGAGTCGAGAATTATGGTGGTACACAAGTCTCAAGGGACTAATAACATGTGGTAAGGAAAGACGTAATAGCTGAAAGAAACTAAGTGACTCGAAGTGATACCGGTGTCTTGCAGCAGACAATGAGGATACTTATTTTATAACCTCCCTCTGTGTGTATTTATACAGGGGTTAGGCAAAATAACGTAAACACATGAGAAATAGGTGATATGTCTTTATTAATAAGGTTTCAAACAACCGTTTGCTCTAGTATAGCTTCCAAACTTCTTCGAATAGATTCATGTAGCTTTTGAATAGTCTCCAGTGGAATGTACAATTCGTCGATCAGAACATCAGCCAGTTGCTTTCACAGATGTTGGAAAAGGAGATCTGCTTCTCACTCTGCTCTCCAAAATTGTCCACAGTGACACGATGATTTTCAAGTCAGGTGATTAAGCAAAACAGGGCAGATGTTGCAGTTCTTCCTCAAACCAACACTGGACTGTTCTGGTTGAGTATGTGGGCGCATTATCTTGAAAAAATTCATCATTGTTTGAAAACAACATTTGGACCATATGATGCGCCTAATCACCTAGATTGTCCAAGTACTCTCTGGCAGTAACTCGATCATGTAGGGTAATGATGGGGCCAGCCGAATACCAGCAGATGAGGCAATCCGAATAGCAACAGATGGGGCCAGCCGAATAGCAATAGATGGGACCATCCGAATACCAACAGACGCGGCCAGCTGAATAGCAAAGATGGGGCCATCCGAATACCAACAGATGGGGCCATTCGAATACCAACAGATGTGGCCATCCGAATACCAAAAGATGAGGCCAACCGAATAGCAACAGATGGGGCCAGATGAATAGCAAAGATGGGGCCGGCCGAATACCAAAAGATGGGGCCATCCGAATACCAACAAATGGGGCCAGCCGAATACCAACAGAAAAGGCCAGCCGAATACCAACACAAAGGGCCAGCTGAATAGCAAAGATGGGGCCGGCCGAATACCAACAGATGGGGCGAGCCGAATACCAACAGATGGGACCAGCCAAATACCAACAGATGGGGCCATCCGAATACCAACAGATGGGGCCATCTGAATACCAACAGATGGGGCCATCTGAATACCAACAGATAGGGCCAGCCGAATAGCAATAGATGGTCTCAAAAATCATCACATCCACATCCATGTTTGAGATTTGGAAACCGACGGTCTGAATTGTTCGTTTCCTTGAGGGTTCTTCATATTGTCCAGGTTTTATGCACACGACACCATCTTTTTCGCATTGTAGTGTTGGTTTCTGTGATTAAAGGTCTAGCAGTAGCAGCTCTTCAATGGATATTGGCTTTGTGAAGTTCTCTGTGGACTGGTTTCGTGGAGACTGAGTCTTCCAAGTGGATATTGAGTTGTGCTGTTACTTTTGCTGCAGTAGTTCTGTCTTGTTTAGACACATTCCTTGTTAGCGTTCAACAGTCCCTCTCATTCAATCGCAGTTTTCTCTAACTATTCTTCTTCGCCGATGAAGTCTAGCCATGCTTTGTGTATGCAGTCATAACCGTGAAGACTGTTGCTCTTGAAACACTAAACAATTTGGTTTTTATGGCTACAGGAGCTCCTGCTTAACGGACCCCCACGGTTTTCCCTCTTTAGAAGTCCGGCAGGTCAACCATTTCACCAACCGCTCGTACGAACCGCTGGTGTATATACCTAGAGAATATGCACCAATGAGCCATTACATTATGACTACCCCCAGCTCAGAGAAGTGAGCGCGCCTGGAGACCGAACGGTGACGCAGGTGAAGTTCAGAGCAGTATATATACAACCCGAGGACCGACTTTCGGTTAGTAGAGTGCTTGGAGTCAGAATGGGAAAAGCTGCCGATTTATCGGAGTTTGATAAAGGGCAATTGTGATTGTCCTTTATCGGAGTTTGATAAAGGACAATTGTGATTGTGATAGTACGGCGCCTCGGAAACGGCGCGGCTTGTGGGTTGTTCACGTGCTACTGTAGCGAGTACGTGTAAAAAGTGGAGCACATAACGACGAACCATCTTCTAGCCGTGTGTCGTCCGCAGCTCATTGATGCCAAAGGGCAGCGGAGACTGTCACGCATTGTTCACAGCGACCGCAGGGCCATATGTGCGACAAATCACCTGCAGCTACAACAGCGATGATCAGGGCAATGTGTCACAGCACACAGTTCATCGCAGCCTTCTGCGCATGGGCCTGCGTAGCCGGAGACCCAGCCTGGTCCCCATGCTCACTGCACGTCATCACCAACAACGCATGAAATCGGCCCCAGATCATCGAGATTTTGACCGTGGATGATTGTAAGAAAGTGGCCTGGTCTGACGAATCAAGGTTCCTGGTGCATCACGTAGACGCCCGAGCGCCGATACGCCGATTACCAACGGAGGCTATGATACCTGGATGCACTGTTCGGCAGAAACAGGCCGGCGGTGGCGGTGTTATGCTGTGGGCGATGTTTTCTTGGGGCACTTTAGGCCCCATTATCCCAATATCACAATCCGTGCGAGCCGTCATGTATCTGAACTTCGTTGCGGATCAAGTTCACCCATTCTTGGCAACTGTGTTCCCTGCTGGAGATGGCCTTTACCAACAGAATAATGCGCCGTGCCACACTACCAAAATCGTCAAGGAGTAGTTCGAGGAACATGATGGTGACTTTCTGTTAATGCCCTACCCTCCAAATTCACCTGACATGAACCCAATCGAACATTTGTGGTTCGAGTTGGGAAAGTGGGTTCGCGCTAAATCACCACCACCCCGAAGTGTACGGGAACTGAAAGACCTGCTGTTGACATTATGGTACCAGATACCCCAGGCCACCTCATCGAATTGATGCAACGCTGAGTAGCAACTGTTTTGCGGGCCAAATGGGGTTCTACAACTTATTAGGTAGGTGGTCATAACGTAATGCCTCATTGGTGTATTTATATATATACACTGATGTGCCAGAAAAACTGGTACAGACGAGCTTATGCAAAATACATAGCAACGTCACCTATGCGCGTACTCGGTTGCGTCCGCCAGTGCATATATAAAGCGATAGACATCCTTGCCAGCTGTCAGAGCAGATTTCAGCATGAGAATTACAAGTAATAACGATTAAAGCGATTTTCAACGCGGTGTCATAGTTGGCGCTCGTGAGATGGACCATAGTATTTCAGAGGTAGAAACGAAGTTCGCATTTTCACGGACGACGATTGCAAGGGTGTACCGTGACTACAAGAATTCCGGCAAAACCAGTGTGGCCGTAAAAAGACATCGGGTGAACGTGACCAGTCGGCTGTCAAGAATCGTTTCACGCAATAGGCGTGCAACACTCGCAGGTATAATCGGAATTCAATTCTGGAGCCTCAACAAGCATCAGCGTCCGGACTGTGCAACGTACTCTGCACGATATGGGCTTTGGGAGCCGACGCACAACTCGAGTACCTTTGATGGGTGCACGACACAGAGCTATGCGCCTCGCTGGAACACGGCAACACTGCCACTGGACACTTGATGACTGGAAACAAGTAGCCTGGTATGACGAGTCGCGTTTCCAACTGTATCGGGCAGATGGAAGGATTCGTGTGTGGCGCAAACCCCATGAAGCCATGGATCCCGCCTGTCAACAGGGAACTGTACCGGCTGGAGGGGGGGGTGTCCGTAATGGTATGGGGTGTGTTTAGCTGGACTTCACTGGGACCCCTGGTACGTCTACAAACGTCTGTGACCAGCAAACGCTATGAGCGCATCCTTTCTGACGAGGTACACCCGTTCATGTCCTGCATTCATGCTGATGAGTTGGGCCTGTTCCAACAGGACAATGCATCTCCATACAAGTGTCGGGACGCCAGATTATGGTTACAAGAGCATTCATCTGAGTTTGGGGTGTTGCCATTCCAACCCAAGTCTCCAGATCTAAACGTGATAGAACACATTTGGGATACCATGCAACGCGCTTTCGAACGCATGAATCCGAGATCTGGGAATACACCCGAATCGTAGAACGCTCTGCGGGAAGTATGGTGTGCATTGTCTACAGCATATTTCCAGAAGCTAGTGGAGTTCATGCCCCGTCGTATTTCTACAGTCTTGCGGTCCCATGGGGGACCTATGAAGTATTAGACTGGTGTACCAGTTTTTCTGGCACATCAGTGTATATACGTATATATATCGTATTTCATCCTATACCGAAGATTTTATTGTTTAATAGAAAAGTCGTACAATATGATTTATAAACTACGAATCTGTAATAATAATAATTTTAATAATCAATTATTTCAGTCTAAATTCTAATTCAAAATTGATTGTATGTGATTTCAATAATTTGATAATCTAATTTTAAAAGCAAAATTGATTGTGATCTTAAAGTAAGGTAGCACCTTAGAGAACAATAAGAAGGGATTTTGTTAAAATCGAAATTGCTTCTTTTAATGAAAGCGTTGGAGATTGACCGATAAGAGACTGTAACAAACCCGCACATAAAATATCACTTTTTCAGTAATAATAATAAAAATAATGAAAAAGAGTTCGATAGCAATTAGGTCATATCTATATATTTTTTAAAAAGGCGGCCCCTTTTAAAGAGGGGACCAGAGCCAGGCGCCTGCCGGCCTGTGAGGTAATCAGTTCCTAGACAGAAGTGTGAATAACGTTCAGATATTTTACGTGCCGCTAGGAGTGCCCATGTAAAAGCTTATTAAATTCATTAGTTTACCAAAATTTTGCGAGTTTGTCTACTTTTTTAAGGGTTGGTCAAATGAAAAGGTGACAAGAGACATGGAAAGGACATATACGTACCAGTTAAAAGTTGTTACCATAGGCCTGTAGGCAGCGGTCCCACTGTTGCTGTAGCCGGTGAATACCTCCTCGAAGAGGTATCGGTACTGGAAGAGGGGCTAATCCGTCACACAGGCATGCAGTTCAGCCTCCGATGGGAAACGACGATCATTGAGATGTTTTTTTCAGGAGGCTAAGTGAATGGTAATCGTAGGGTGACATGTCTGGACTATAGGGCGGATGCCGTAGTACCTACTATCGAAATTTCGTCAGATGAGCGGTGGTTTCATGGGAGACGTGTGGCCGAGCGTTATCGTGTAACAGCACGGTACCGGCGCTCAACATCCCGCGTATTTTCTTTTTGATGGTGGTTCGCAGTCGTTGCCGTGTCTGACAGTACGCTACACTGTTGATGGTACCCCGTTGATGGAGGAAGTGGATGTGTAGCACACCCCTTTCATCGAAGAACACCGTTAACAAAACTTTCCCAGTCCGTGGTGCAACTTTGAACATTTTGCGTGGTGGCGATGCGGGATACTGCTGCGTTTTGTTTAAAGTTTGAAGTCATCACCTGTCACTAATCTGGACAGGAAGGCAGGGTCACTCTGACACCGCACCAAATGCTCCAGCGAAAGGCCCATTCGAAGACTTTTTGGGCATCGGACAACAACTTTGGCACCCATTGCGCGCACACTTTCCTGTATCCCAATTTCTCATGCACAACTGTCCATATGGTGCTATGGCTCACATTGAATACCTGTTCCAGGGAAAGTATGGTCTCCCTACGATGGGCCTTCCCGCATTCATCCACTTGTTCCACGAGTTCGGGAGTGACGACAACGTTGGCCTGGCCGTTTCCGACAAGGTCGTGACATCCAACAGGCTATCACAAACTTGTCGGAAACGCGCGTTCCACTTATGGACAGTTTTTCGTGACACGCAATTTCCCCCATACACGGCGAACATCCTCCTATAAATGCCGATCTTCGACCGATAAAAAGCGTATGACCTCACTTTGTCCGCTTGCCGACGCAGTTCGCAGTTGAAACGCCATTTTCACGTAACCCACGTTTCAAACACACCCTGCTGATCCTACTGGAGGCCAACGAATGCTGCACACCGCACAGTCGTTCCTCGCTGCGTGACGTCACAAACCTGTTTCTCTCCCATCACGTCCACTACGGTCGCGGCTGCATTTGTCAGTGTATTATTGGCTGTTCCATATCCTCGTCAGGGAACTTTTGCGCGTCGTCTTCACCTCTTCATTTGACGAAACCTTATATTTAAAATTGTGTTTAATTACCAGTGTTTAAGTTATAACGCGTTTAAATCAGAGTAGTCATTTATTGACAATCTGTACAAAAGATTACTTACTGTTGACATGAAAGATTTTACGCCAGACACGTCATTTGGCAAAACTTTTTCGGATGCCTCAATTACAGTTAAATCTTGATTTATCTTCTCTGCAGGTATGCAAGAGCGCAGCAAATGATGTTTTTTAACGAAAAATTCCGCAGCTTCTGTAAGTTCTTGCTTTTCTGGTGAAGTCAGTAAATTGATTATCAGATGCAGCCTGCTTTCCAATGAAGGAAGCAGTTGTAGCTCTTCTTTCAACTGCAACGATAAAAAAAAAACAATTAAAAAATTGTACTTATTTAGTGTGAAAACTTTTCTATCATGCTTTTTCCAAATACATATAAATGAAGTCAATTGAACTATTTAACCAGCAGGAACGAATTAACTCGGGGTTAGTGAAATGAACTGGAACGAATACATTCACCGTCTAAAAAGTGGGCCGAACGCGACTGGGACGAGTGAAACTGTGTATTAGAAAGCTTTACTCTCCCGTTGGCTTTGCTATTTAAAGTGGTCACTTAGATTGATGATTGACAATCATACTCTCTGACTGATTTCCTACTGAATGGGCTATAAGAACGGGGACGGACAAAGAAGATTTTTAAGTTACTTGTAATTACCCAGTGTTAGGGTGACTGACCTTTTTTGAAGGATTACAAGGGAGCGCTTTTTTGCCATTGACAGGCTTATGGTCTGCACTGTTGAGATGAGAAGGAGAAACGAAGTGGTTTGCCGTTCGCAAAACTTCGCCACCATGAGAATATTTCTGTTTGGGGTGAGCTGAAAATTCTGTTCAGTTATATTGGTCGCTTAACACATTCGCTGCCGCCGTACTATATGAGCGGCAAGCACGTGGTGCCGGTAACGTCACAAGGCGTCACGCGGCTCCACGATTGAGCTTTAAGCGTTTGGACCAACCAGCTGTGTGTTCGTATCTCATAGCTTTGCATGACTTAGCAATTCTGAAATACGAAAAAATTTATCCATAATTGATATTCTTAATTATAAATCTGCCAGCAATAAAATACACTATCTACCAACAAGTAATTGGACACCTGTGATAGCAAAGGAAAACGAAGTTCATTCACCTTCAATAGCTGGTGGAGCCTCCACGAGCGGCGATTACAGCTGTGACCCTCCGGGGCATACTCTCAGCCAGGTGTTGTACGACGGCTAGCGGTATTTTCTTCCACTCGGCTTGGAGAAGACAGGTCAGTTCCTTCACCGATTTTGGACGGTGGGGGGCGCCTCTTAAGTCGACGCTTCAACTCGTCCCAGCGGTGCTCGATAGGGTTTCGGTCAGGGCTCTGCGCAGGCCAGTCCATTCGATTAACCCCATTGTCACCATACCAAGCCATGGTGGCCCTCCAACATGACAGGTGGCATTGTCATCCTGAAAGTAACATGGGTCCACCCCGTAAAACTGCCACAACGTAGGAAGCGCATGGTCATCCAAAATGGTGCAGTAGGCCTCGGCGTTGAGTCTATCGGGAATTGCGACCAAGGGTCCCGTGCCATACCAGGAGAAACACCCCCATAGCATAATTCCACCGCCGCTGAAATCCACAGTTGGCACAATACGGGCCGACGCCAAACCCAGACCCTGCCATCCGAACGGTAGAGGATGAACCTTGATTCGTCACTCCAGAGAACCTGTTTCCACTGTTCAACGCTCCACTGTCGACGTTCTTTGCACCACGTTAGCAGAGCAGCGCTATTAGACTTGGTGATCAAAGGCTTGTGGGCGGCAGCACGTCCATGATAACCGAGCAGATGGGCTTCCTTACGGTTGGTATTAATCGAAAGAACACTCCCACCGGATGCCTGTTGAAACTCCTCGAGGATGTGGCCCATCGATTTGGTGCGGTTCTTCCGAATTTCTCTGGCCAGCACCCGTCGGTCTCTAACTCCCAGTTTTGTGGGTCTGCCGGGTCGGGGCACATTCCGACAGTCACCTCTCATCTTCCACTTGCCAATCACGTAGGCCACTGTCGAGTTTGGGTACTTCAACTCGCTGGATATGTCACGTATGGATCGGCCGTTTCTGTGATACCCGACGATTACACCTTTCTCGAAATCAGAGAGCTCCGAACTGCGTGGCATCTTGCATGCGACTGGTTGCGTTGTTGTTTCCCACACGATATTTAACGGCGGCGGCCGTGACGTGTATCAGGACCGCAGATATCGTCGATTGCAGGGGTGTTCAATTACTTGTTGGTAGATAGTGTATTATTCCAATATTGAAGTAGACATTTACTGGATACATATTTTTCTAACATTGTTGCATATAAAACAAGAGAAATAATACTTACAAATGCCAAAGAATTCCATAAATAGTGCCATAATGCATAACTGGATAAATATATTTTGATTTCGGTAGGGTAAAAAATCCCTCACACATAAACATGCAGTTTGACTTGGAACATACTGTTTTTTTAGCAAAATAGGAAGACAAAATATTTATCCCTTATCTACGATGATATAATTCGAAGCATGGCTGAAAGCACAGTGCAGGATTTTCTGGGCACTGGGCCAAAACCGCTTGAAGAGTAAGAAAGCCTCCGAACTGGCCTGTGACGTCAGAGCTAGCGGGCCGACTGGCTAACTAGCCGCTCCTGAGAACGCCAATGGAGTACCGCGGTGTTTACGCTGAGAAATATTTTCGCGAGTGTGATACTAAATAATTTCCGCACATAACAATAAATCGAGCGTTTTTTTCCCTTTATTTTTCGTCCTTAGATAACTTCAAAAGATTACATCCTTAGTTTTCATTTTTTTTTCTCAGTTACCTATACAATGATATCTACAAATCGGGGAATTCGAAAGCTTTGCTGTTGTGCTGGTCAAGGATTTCATGTACCGGCCTTAAAAATTAATGTTTCAGGAAATGTTTCCTTTAGTCTTCAATTTAGCTAAAGAAACACAAACATAATAGTTTTTTCATGCATAACATCAAAAGCCCAACATTTTACGTTAAGCATTTTTGCAACTACGATTTTTTTTAAGTGCGTGAATGGCAAATTGGCAGGACTCTATGAACAAAATCATTTCACTCAAAACTTTTAGAAATTCCTTTCGCGTTCGATTTACTAAAAAAAAAAAAAAAAAAAAAAAAAAAAAAAATTTCTAATTACGTAATGAACGCGAAAGCAAAATTTCTGATTTGGTCAGTATCTTTCCTGAAATTGCGGTAAGATATGTGCTCAAATCTTGCAACTATTTTTAGAAGGTTAAAAAATTGTTAACTAGAATCACTTAGGAAAAAGTTCTTTTTCAAATGTGCATGGAAAGTATTAATTTGGATGTCTTTGAATGTATGCACATAATGTAGCAAATTTTATGCTGCAAATCTAAATGTCATGTTTTTTTTTCTTTCCAACTTTGTAAAAAAAAAAACATATTACACAAAAGGTATAAATTTT